>OY288265.1:22607812-28177105 GCA_958450335.1 Hibiscus tridactylites | reverse complement strand
TTGGTGATGGTGGAGAACCCTATCGAACATCTTCTAAATGTCCTCTTTCGGATCCATCTTGAAGTTTTCATACTCGTGGTTGAGGAGTCCGATCTTGGTCTTCTTTACTTCGTTGGTTCCTTCGTATATGACTTCAAGCTTGTCCTATACCCTCCTTGGCATCTTCACAAGAAGACATCTTCTCGTAGATGTTGGGGCTCAGATGCACAAAAAGATGATGTGCAAGGCTTTGCAATTAAGCTCTATCTTTGATTGAGCCTCGCTCTGATACCAATTGTTGGGTTTTATGGTGCTTCGATTTCCTTCAACCGATGTGTTTGCCAAGTTTTGAGAAGATTGGATTTTTGGGTTGTTAAAGTGGAAGCTAAAAGATTTGAATTGGACACAAGGATTTTTTAGGTGGTTCGGCCTTCTAACAAGCACCTACATCCACTACCTTAGCTCCCCACTAAGGATTTCAACCAAATTCACTAAGAATTTTGTCCCTTTTTCTAGGCTTAGGAGGCAACCTTTACAACCCTCAAAGCTTTCTACCCAAAGCTTGAGTAAACCCTCTTTACAAGAGAAATTCTAAGCAAACTTTGAAATCCCTCTAATAGGTGTTCGTTTTGCACTATTTAGCTCTCACACCCAAAACCTAAACACTTGAGCAAATTTAGACAATATTTAGCTCACTAGTGTTGTCTATACAAGAAAATGAACAATTAAGCTCTAAGACAATTTCTTGATCATAGTATTGTTGACATTTGAAGCATTAGCCTTCTCTTGATGCTTGGAGGTCCCTTTCATACTCCTAATTGAGTTTGTAGCCGTTACTAGCTGTTAGGGTTGAATTGGAGCTGTTGGAGACATTATTTCCCACATTAATTGTAGTTCTGGTGCCAATCGTATCGGTACACGGGGACCCGTATTGGTACACCCTTCTTCAGAACTAGCTGTTGGGCTTTTGCCAGCCTAAGTGTATCGATACGCTAAGAAGCGTATCGATACGATCTGCATTTTAAAAGACCGTTGGGAAATAGCCGTTGGGGTTTGTTAAAGAGGGTATCGATACGCTTAAAGGGCGTATTGGTACGACCCCTATCTGTATCGATACGGGCAAGCCTATATCAGTATGAGTTTTGGCAGAATCAAAACTGAAGTAAAAAGGTATCGATACGGGGTATATTGTATCGGTACATTAGTGCTGAAAAGCCAGTTTTGAGTACTTTAAAACATTCCAAACTTTGCCAAACACCTTTTTAAATACCTCAAACTTATTTTCAAGTTGTTTGGACTTAAAGACATGTTTTAAATTCTTTTCAAATTATTCCAAAACATTTTTAAATTATTATATCAAAACAGTTAGTTCTTTAAACTCATTCTTTACAAAGAAGAAGTTTGGTAAACCATACAATTACCTCTCAAAGGTTGATGTTTACCCAAATACAATTAATCACACCCTAAACTCTCAATCAAATTTACAATAAAAGACTCAATTGAGTTGGGTCCAAAGATATGACTCTAAAAAGGCTCAAGGTTTGGATTTGAATGCTTTGATGTTGTTTGAAGGCTCAATAGTTATTGTTGTTGCATTTGAGACTTGTTTTTATACCCTTGCATTGATTTCTAGTCGTTTGGGTGATTGAGGTCATTAATCTAGCCGTTGGGCTACAATTCCTCGCAACAAATGCTCCCCAACAACCCTTAGACGTATCGATACGCCCGAGCATTTTTGTTTCTTTTTGGCTTGAAAACACTTAGAAAATTTGAACCCTTTTAATGTGTTTTGACTTGAAATAGTATTTGGTTCAAAATGTCTTGTCAAATTGTGAGTCTTTGAAAATACTGACAAATTTATTGTTTTGCAATTTAGTCATTAAGGTAAATTGTTATATCAAAATCAATTTTGGTTTTACACAGCCTCTTTTGCAGCATCGCTTTCTACAATACACTCGGCTTCTGTTGTAAAATCTGCTACTGTATATTGCTTTGAACTTTTCCAGCTTACAGCACCTCCATTAAGGCAAAACACAAAACCCGATCCGCGATCGAGAATCATCCTTATCAGTTTGGAAGCTTGTGTCACTATAACCTTTTATACTTAGTTTCTTCCTCACCTCCATACATAAGGAATGTATCCTTAGTTCTTCTTAAGTACTTAATGATGTTTTTAACTTCAACCTAATGACCTTCACCAGGATCTACTTGATATCGACTTGTCATACTTAGTGCATATGATACATTCAGATGTGTACATAGCATGTCATACTTGATAGAACCAATGGCCGAAGCATATGGAGTCTTACTCATGCGTTCTCTCTCTTGAGGCGTTGAAGGACACATTTCCTTCGAGAGCGAAATACCATGTCTCATAGGTAAGAATCCTCTTTTAGATTCTTCCATACTGAATCTTTTCAGTACTTTGTTTATGTTTGTATTTTGACTTAGTCCTAGGAGTCGTCTTGATATATCTCTATAAATCTTGACTCCTAATATGTAGGTTGCTTCACCCAAGTCTTTCATAGAAAAACACTTTCCTAACCAAGTCTTTACATATTGTAAGGTAGGTTTGTCATTTCCTATTATTAGTATGTCATCCACATACAATACCAAGAATGTAACAATGCTCCCACTAGTTTTCTTGAAAACACATGGCTCATCTTCATTTTTAATGAAACCAAACTCTTTGACTGTCTCATTAAAACGAAGATTTCAACTTCGAAAAGCTTGCTTCAAACCATAAATGGATCTTTGTAGTTTATATACTTTTAGGGCATCTTTTAGATCGACAAAACCCTCAGGACGTGTCAAGTACACATCCTCATCTAATTTTCTATTAAGGAAAACGAGTTTGACATCCGTTTGCCAGATTTCATAATCGTAATATGCAACTTTTGCAAGCAATATCCAGATAGATTTAAACATATCAACAAGGGGAAAAGTTTAATCATAGTCTATACCATGAATTTGATGAAATCCTTTAGCGACCAATCGCCCTTTGTATGTTTGTACATTTCCATCCATGTCGGTTTTCTTTTCGAAAACCCATTTGCACCCTACGGGCTTTACCCCTTCTGGTGGGTCGACCAAAGTCCAAACTTGGTTTTCTGACATGGAATCCATCTCAGATTTTATGGCTTCTAGCTATTTCTCAGAGTTTGGGCTCTCCACTGCTTCCTGATAAGTCTTAGGTTGATCTTGGTCTATGAGAAGAACGTCTCCATGCAATGTGACATGAAAACCATATCTCTCAGACGTGTTGCGTTCTCTCATAGATCTCTGCAGTGGTTGTGTTTTAAGAATTGTTGGATGTTCCTCAACTATTTGTGGAACAAGTGGTTGTTCAATATCTGGTTCAGTGATCTGTGGTTGATCTTGAATTTCTTCAAGTTCAATATTTCTCCCATTTCCCTTTCTGAGAATAAATTCTCTTTCGAGGAAGACTCTTGTTCGAGCAATAAACACTTTGTTCTCAGATGGATTGAAGAAATAGTATCCTTTAGTTTCCTTAGGATACCCAACCAAATTACATTTATGAGATTTGGGTTTGAGTTTTGTAAACATCTAATGTTTAACATAAACTTCGCATCCCCAAATTTTTAAAAAAATACATACTAGGACGCTTCCCAGTCCAGATCTCATATGGTGTCTTTTGAACTGATTTAGACAAAATACGATTTAGTGTGAAAGCAGTTGTTTCTAGCGTATGTCCCCAAAAAGAAGTTGGAAGATCGACCTGACTCATCATTGACCAAACCTTGTCTAACAATGTTCAATTTCTCCTTTCAAAGAATCCATTGTGTTGTGGAGTACCTGGAGGTGTAAGTTGTGAGAAAATCCCACATCCTTTAAGGAGTTCATCAAACTCTAGGCTTAAGTATTCTTCTCCTCGATCTGATCGAAGATCTATGATACTCTTTCCTAACTGGTTTTGTACTTCATTCTTAAATTCCTTGTACTTTTCAAGGGCTTCAAATTTATGATGCATTAGGTAAACATACTCATATCTACTAAAGTTGCCAATGAAACTAATGGAGTATTGAAACCCTCATCTAGCTTATGTATTCATCGGTCCACATACATCTCTATGTATTAAACATAATAAATAACTTGCTCGCTAATTTTTACCGTCAAATGGTGATTTGGTCATTTTCCCCATTAAGCAAGGTTCACATATATCTAATTATTCGAAAAACAAAAGATTCCAAATTCCATCTTTATGAAGTTTTGATATGCGTTTCTCACTTATATGACCCAAGCTTGTTGCGTGTAAAGTGATGTACAATTTGTGAAAGTATACACGTCGCGAGTAATAAAGTGATAAGTATATCGAGTATCGTCTCTACACGGATTGGTACTCGTCTTTTGGTCCTATCTTCTCGCAGTACAAAACAAATAAAGTAAAAACACAGATACATTGATTGGAAAAGTTTTATCTAACTAAAAAATATAAGATAAATAGATAGGACGAATAAGAGAGAAGAGTAGGCCAGATTAAGTTGCATCGTAGTGTGGAATCCAATTGACTTGTCTCCGTCTTTGCATACAATAAACACAGTGATGCCCCAGCAGTGACGTCCCTGTCGCGGCCGCAAAGGTTGAAGTTTCTGCCGCGACAATCCCTTGCTCTTAGAAGATTCTGTTAAGGTTCGACAAAGCATCCTTTGATGGTTCCTCCTTATCCCTAATCTCAGAACACTGGTTGATTAATGAACCTTGATGATACCTCTCGGCGTGAACCAAAGACAAACACCAACGATGTTTACGCTTCTCTTAGCCACAGAAACTCTTAACCTATCCCTAGGCCGAGTTAGCTAACACCACGTGGGGTGATAACCGTGCTTATTCGTTTCGTGAGTTCAACTCTCCCAATATTGAACAAATAGATAATCTCACAAACCTTCTCCCGAATAGAATGCAAGAATGATTAAAACCAAGAATAAACAAACCTTAACTTTTATTACATTAAAAACTTAAACAAAATACAATTGTTTTCCCACAACCACTAAACAAAATAACCCTAGCCTAAGAACTAGAATATGCTAAGCCTCTCAAACTCTCAATATTCGGCATCTCCCCTCCTGACCGAAGGGTCCTTTATATAGGAGGAGGTGTAGGGCAAAGTCCTTGGATAGGAAGTTAAGTTGGATTTGGACTTGTCTTCATTAAAGAGGTGAATCTTTTTAATTTAATGCATTTAATCCTATTTGGCCGAATTCCATCTTTAACCTTCCTTCCATGCTTTCGTCATCTTCCCATGCTTCGATCTCCATGCAAAGTGTGTAGAAAAATTCAGTGTTTTATGCTCTTCAAGTCGACTACCACTTTGCATATTTTGCCCACCAACAAGTTGGGTTGTATAATGTATCGACATTGGCTCGGCAATGAATTGCCGCGTCATAGAATTATCCTGCCTCGGCATGGGTCTGAAACTAGATATGCTCTGCAAGGCTTTACCTTCATAAATCACCTTCTTTCAGTAGAATCTACATCGGCAATGGCTCGGCATGGCTTGGCAATGAAATACCGCGACATGGCTTGGCAATGAAATGTCGCAGCATCACCTGCCGTCATGACATCACATGCCCTGACATCACCTACTGGCACAACATCACATGCCCTAGCATCACCTACTGGCACGACATCATATGCCATGGCATCACCTGTTGGCACGGCATCACATGCCTTGGCATCACCTTCTGGCACGTCATCACATGCCCTGGCAGTGAGTAAATTTGCACAAGCACCAAAATGCTTTAAAACAATACATTTTCATTAAATAAATCAAATATAAGGATCAAGGATAGAAACGATATAATTAATGTATAAAATGCCATAATGCAGCTCAATTGAGTGTAGGTTGAGCAATAATTGCCATGTAAAAAGGGTGAAAATATAGAACTTTTAGGTACTTATCACACCCCCAAACTCGAACCATTGCTTGTCCTCAAGCAATGCAAACCATAAATTGTCAAACATTAATTTTTATAAGCCGCCTCCTTGGTCTTATTTTTCCTTCTCTCTTCAAACCATGAAAAAGAATGCTTCAGCCCTTAAATCTTTGGATGCCTTAGGAATTTCCCGGAACCAAACTAT
This sequence comes from Hibiscus tridactylites, assembly GCA_958450335.1. Taxonomy (NCBI): domain Eukaryota; kingdom Viridiplantae; phylum Streptophyta; class Magnoliopsida; order Malvales; family Malvaceae; genus Hibiscus; species Hibiscus tridactylites. The sequence goes on along the minus strand of OY288265.1, from coordinate 28,171,027 downwards.
AAGATTTGTGAGTGTGTGCATGTATTGTGAACAAGATGATTACAAGGATTCTAAGTAAACACTTAAGCATTAACTTACTTAACTTGAGTAATTATTTTTTTATAAGCAACCTAACCAACTAGAGCCAATTTCGGGCACCTCTAGTGATTAGCCTAGTACCGGTTTCAGGCACCTCTAGGGCTTCCTTAAGCTAGAGCCAGTGGTGGGCACCTCTAACTTTTACCCAATTTTCTTTCTAAGCTAGTTTATGTCCTAAGTGTACTAGAATTCCTTAAATCATGCAAGTCACAAAGGTGTTTAGAGTTCTAATCTCATAGTGTGATCCTAAGTTATCTTCCTTTAAGCATCCTAAAAATAAAGGCTCTAAACAGTTCTAAACAATGGTAAGTAGAGAGAGTTCTATTGCCAAGAAAGAATATTTAATTAAAACTAACCTAAGGCAATTGATAGAGAGTATTACCGAGGCATAAGCTTCATTCAGTTAAGGCAATGCATGCAGTAAAAAATTGACAATTATTAAACAAAACTACATTTTCGTGCCGTGGCATGGCAGTGCCTTGGTAGTGGAACCTATACACCCCCAAACTCACGACAAGCATTGCCCTCAATGCATTAAGCACAAAATACAGAATAAGCATTATAAGCACACAAAAAATTAAAGGACAAAAATTAAAAGCATAAGAGAAGGAATCTAAGGTGACTCAGATGAGTCATTGCTTTGTATGACCAGTCTCCTCGTTGCTACATGCTTGACTCGTTTGGTGGCTCTCGGTGTTTGGGTGTGTGTTAGGGGAGTGAGCTATTCCTCATTGCCGCAGCATGAGCAGTCGGCATTACCGAGGCGACAGGTCGTGCTGAGGCATGAGCTTCCAAGGTTGTCGAGGCATCGGGTATTGCCGAGGCATCGGGTATTGCCGAGGCATCGGGTATTGCCGAGGCATGCACAGTTTCGTCCATTTTGGCAGCGGTTTTGGGACAGATGTTTGCTCCTTTGGGTGAGCTCGGGATTATCATGGTTTTGAGGTTCTTGGGTTGGGGGTTTTGTTTCTTGATGTGGAAAAAAATGAAAACCTGAAAACTAATTATACTAAAGAAAAATAAAATGTCTCATAAAATAATAGAAAACAAAATAAAGGTCCAAATATTAAAGACGAAAAATTAAAAATTCTTAGAAAGAGCATTTTCATGCATCTTCTAAGGTTACTGCATATCCATGAAAGCTTGAGGAGGGTTGTTTTCGATACTTCTTATACTCCATCCGCACCTTCCATCGAGTGACAATATTGCCTCAAAAGAGTTGGGCCAATGTGCTCGCAGCTACTCCCTTTTGCGTTACTATGATGGATGCATCTTTCTTTCGTGTTCCCTTTTAGTCCATGTATACGCTCCACCTTGGGACTTTTTCTGAAGGCATGAATAGATCATTAGGAAAAATTAAATCAATACCCAACCATTTACTTACCCCATTCTCGTCTAAATCCGTTGTGGTTGGATGTAGCCTTCGTTGTCGTGGCAGTTGCGTCGGCAACCAATTACCGTGGCAATCTTCTGCCATAATTTGGTGCAAGTCAAGGGAAAACCCATTTTTCTGATGTGGTTCTGCTGCGGCATGGCAATTCCCACGGCATGGTAGTGCCTTGGCATGTGGTGCTGCAGCTGCATGAGGTGTTGTCGCAGCATGTGGTGCTGCCATGGCATTCGTCATACTTTTCTCATCCTGGCTAAGTGTTGTTGTGGCATTGTTATGTTATGTCTCCTCAATCATATCCAAGGCAATTCGTTGCATAGGTGCATCATGTACTGGGCAGTCTCTCTCATTGGAATCCTCTTTACTTGGAGGTTTTAGTTGTTCCCCACACATCGGGGAGCTCTCTTCGCATTGCTCCACGTCATCCTGCCTTGGGATTTCAGCCATCATGGCAATGCACACATCCATGGAATTTAATAGCTCTTGACGAGGACTACCTTTCCATGACATATCTGTTGTCGTGACACTCTGTTGTTGATAAAGACTACTTCACCAAGGCATGTCTGCTGCCGAGGCATTACATTGCCAAGGCATGTCTGTTGCTGAGGCACTGCACTGCCAAGGCATGTCTCTTGCTGCAGCAAAATTGTTATGGTAAAAAAAATTGAGCTTTCTGATCATACCATGAAGGATTTTGCTGTTGGTTCCATCTATGGTCCTCCTTGTAGTCATATGCACCGAAAAGATGAGGGCAATTTTCAAACTCATGATTTTCTCCACACATAGCACAAGAGTTTTCCACGATATATGCTCTTCTCGGTAGATTCATCTCTTCCAACATCAACTCTCGAATATTTTTGCTTTTATTTCTCGACATGTTGATGTCCCTTAACTTGTAGCGCTCCTGGAATTTTTTTAATAAAACAAACAAAAAGAAAAGTTAGTAAAACTAATAAACTAAAGAAAAATAAAAGAGTGCAAGAAAATAAAAACAAAAGTCGCCAATCCCCGGCAACGGCACCAAAAACTTGTTGCGTGTAAAGTGATGCGCAATTTATGCAAGTATACACGTCACAAGTAATAAAGTGATAAGTATATCGAGTATCGTCTCCACAGGGATTGGTACTCGTCTGTTGGTCCTATCTTCTCGCACTGAAACAAATAAAGTAAAAACACTGATAAGTTGATTAAAAGAGTTTTATCTAACTAAAAAACTATAAGATAAATAGATAGGACGAATAAGATAGAAGAGTAGGCCGGGTTAATTTGCATCGTAATGTGGAATTCAATTGACTTGTCTCCGTCTTTGCATGCAACGAACACAGTGATGCCCCGACAGTGACGTCCCTGCCGCGGCTGCAATGGTTGAAGTTTCTGTCGCGGCAATCCCTTGCTCTTGGCAGATTCTGTTAAGGTTAAACAAAGAGTCCTTTGATGGTTCCTCCTTATCCCTAAGCTCAGAACACTGGTTGATGAACGAACCTTTATGATACCTCCCGGCGTGAACCAAAAACAAACACCAACGATGTTTATGCTTCTCTTAGTCGGTGAAACTCTTAACCTATCCCTAGGTCGAGTTAGCTAACACCACGTGGGGTGATAATCGTGCTTATTCGTTTCGTGAGTTTAACTCTCCCGATATTGAACAAATAGATAATCTCACAAACCTTCTCCTGAATAGAATGCAGGAATGATTAAAATCAAGAATAAGCAAACCTTAACTTTTATTGCATTAAAAACTTAAACAAAGTACAATTGTTTTCCCACAACTACTGAACAAAATAACTCTATCCTAAGAACTAGAACATGCTAAGCCTCTCAAACTCTCAATATTCGACATCTCTCCTCATGATCGAAGGGTTATTTATATAGGAGGAGGTGTAGGGAAAAGTCCTTGGATAGGAAGTTAAGTTGGAGTTGGACTTGTCTTCATTAAAGAGGTGAATCTCTTTAATTTAATGCATTTAATCCTCTTTGGCCAAATTCCATCTTTAACCTTCCTTCCATGCTTTCTTCATCTTCCCACGCTCCGATCGCCATGCAAAGTGTGTAGAAAACTTCAGAGTTTTATGCTCTTCAAATTGACTACCACTTTGCATATTTTGCTCGTTGGCAAGTTGGGTTATACAATGCCGCGACATTGGCTCGGCAATGAATTGCCGCATCATAGAATTCTTTTGCCTCGGCATGGGTCTAAAACTGGATCTGCTTCGCAAGGCTTTATCTTCATAAATCAGCTTCCTTCAATAGAAGCTGTCATCTTTTGCTCGACTTGGCTTGGCAATGAAATGCATCGGCAATGGCTCGACATGGCTTGGCAATGAAATGTCGTGGCATGGCTTGGCAATGAAATGTCACGGCATGGCTTGGCAATGAAATGTTGTGGCATCGACTGCCGGCACGACATCACATGCCCTGGCAGTGAGTAAATCTACACAATCACCAAAATGCATTAAAACAATACCTGTTGGGATTTAAGGTGCTCGATTCCTTCAACCGTTCTTGCTCGCCAAGTGGCGGAGAAATAGAATTTTGCGTGATAGAGGTGTGAAGCTAAAAAGAATAAAGACAAGATGATTTATAGTGGTTCAACCTTCTAACCAAGGTCTACATCCACTACCTTAGCTTCCCACTAAGGATTTCCAATCAATCCACTATTGATTCGTCCCCTTTTCTAGGCTTAGGAGGAAACCCTTACAAACCGATCAAGCTTTCTACCCAAAGCCTTAATCAAACCCTCTTTACAAAGAGATAACAATAAGCAAACTCAAATCCCTCTAATAGGTATTTGTTTGTACAATTAAGCTCTCACCCAATTCTAAAACACTTGAAAAAAATATAACAATTTTGGCTCACTAGTGTTTGTCTATACAAGGAATTGACAATTAAAGTACTAAGACATATTTGTGATCATATGATGTTTTACAAATGAAGCATTAGCCTTCTCTTGATGCTTGGAGGCCCCTTTTATACTCCTAATTGAGTTTGTAGCCGTTGAGGACCGTTGGGGTTGGATTAGAGCCGTTGGAGCCTTTATTTCCCACCATAAATGTAGTTCTGCATCTTAGCGTATCGATACCCTTCAAATCGTATCGATACGGTCCCGATAAGGAAGTAGTTGTTGTGCACTTTAGCTGGTGCATATCGATACACTTGCCTAGCGTATCGGTACGGTCCTGCAGTTTAAAAGACAATTGGGAAATATGATCGTTGGGGGTAGTTAGGCGTATCGGTACGCGATACAACCGTATCGGTACGCGACTAGCCGTTTGGCTATTTTAAAACACACCGTATCGATACGTCTAAGTGTATCGATACGGGTTTTGGCTACTAGAAAATTCATGTAGTTAAAACCCTAAGGCGTATCGGTACGGTACCAGACTGTATCGGTACAGGAACTTGAAAAGTTTGGTTTTGACTACTTTAAATGTACTTTAAATCATTCCAAAGCCTTGTAAAACCCCTAAACATATTTTCAAGTTGTTTTTGGCTAAACATATTTTAAATTCTTTTCAATTTAGTCCAAAAAATTTTCAAATATTATATCAAAACACTTAGTTCTACAATCTCCCCCTTTTTGATATAATAAAACCAACTTAAAAAATTGTTTGGGATTCTCTCCCCCTTTGTATTTTTAAAATTTGAATAAGAGACTTAAAATTTGAATTAGATTAAAGCTCCCCCTTATTCCTTGAAAAAACTTGAAAAATCAATTTTTCAAACCATTTTCCCCCTTTTGTCATATCAAAAAGAATTTAAAATGACACTGGGCTCAAAATAACTTAAGAGGTAAAAAGAAAAATAACACAATTAAAATTTTGGTTTTAAAATTGGCTCCCCCTTACTCAAAGCATCAAACAATGTTAGTCACAACATATGATAATCTAGTTGAAATAAAGATTAAATCAAATTAAAACAAATAAAACAACTAGATTTTTACCACACTTGAACACAAGGGAGGATGTGAGCCTTCCTTCTTCAAGTGTTCTTTCTTGTGTGCATGGAGCTCCCCTTCAAATTTGGACTTGTTGATCAATCTCCATCACACTTAAACAAGACAATCAAGTAATTTTTGGTATCCAAATTGCTTTGGATCCATAGAAATTAGTAGCACATAATTTTGTCCCCATAGGAATCCATTTTTCAATTTCATCCTTTTTAGTTGAAGTACATAGTTCTTTTGGGACCCAAATACTTCTAAAATATTTACCGTTCACAAATCTAGGGGCACTAGATTGTCTAACATAAAATTTTGATTTTCCTAAATTATTTTTCTTTTGAAATTCATTGAAAATCAAATTTTTTTATTTCTTCAGACCATCAACTTCTCTTTGATGATCTTTTACAATCGTTTGAAGCAAGTTTTGTAGGTCTAAAACTTTAAGCTCAAAATCTTTAAGTTTTGCTTCAATCTCTAAATTGGTTTTAGAAAGCAAATCATTTTCGGTTTTTAACTTTGAAATCAATTTCTTGTTTTTCAAAAATGAAGCCTTGAATTCAAAAACCAATTCATCATAGGCTTCTTGTAACTCATCAAAAGAATATGAATTTGAAGTAGATGAGTTAGAAGTTACCTCCCCCTCATATAGGGCCATCAAGCATAGGTGGGCTACTTCATCATCGGTGGAGTCTTCATGACTCCATGTGGCCACATATGCTTGCTTTGAAGATGATCCCTTCTTGTTGGACTTGTGGGATACCTTCATCTTCTTCTTCTTCAATTCATGCTTCGATTTATCCATTTCGCTCTTCATAAACCGGGTGAATTTCTTGAAGAGACAGGACATCTCTTCATCTTCGCTTTCTTCTTCACTTAATTCTACATGATGGCATGTGGAGGATTTGAGAGCAATGACACTTGCATTGATGCCTAGCTCCATGATCTTCTTCTTCCCCATCTTTCTTATCTCTTCCTTCTTCTTCTCCTCTTCTTTGTCTGTCTTAATAATTTGGTGAGTGAGAAGTGACCCCATGAGTTTATCAAGCTTCAAGGTCTTCAAATTCTTAGCTTCGATGATGGCGGTCCTCTTTGAGTCCCATGACTCGGGAAGAGAATAGATAAGCTTTCGGACAAGCTTTTCCTCCGGAATGACTTCTCCATAACCTTTGAGTCCATTGGTGATGGTGGAGAATCAATGGAACATCTTCTCAATGTCCTATTTCGGATCCATCTTGAAGTTTTCATACTCTAAGTTGAGGAGCCCGATCTTGGTCTCCTTTACTTCATGTGTCCCCTTGTATGTAACTTCGAGCTTGTCCCAAACTTCCTTGGCACTCTCACAAGAAGACATCTTCTCATAGATGTTGGGGCCAAATGCACAAAAAAGGATGTGCAAGGCTTTGCAATTAAGCTCCATCTTCTTGCGATATTCGGCTCTCCAATCCGTCTTGCTTTGTTGTGGCACGAACGAGCCATCTTCTACTATGTCCCAAAGCTTGTAGTCCTTAGACTTTATGAAAAACTTCATTCTTGTCTTCCAATGGGCATAGTGTGTTCCGTCGAAGAAGGGCGATTTGTCGATGGATTGTGCCATTGAGCCGGTTGTTAGAAATGTTGGTCGAGCTTGCCAGATCTTCTCAATAGAATGTTAATCCTCTTCAATTGAGTGAAGCTCTGATACCAATTGTTGGGATTTAAGGTGCTTGATTCCTTCAACCGTTCTTGCTCGCCAAGTGGTGGAGAAATGGAATTTTGGGTGATGGAGGTGTGGAAGCTAAAAAGACTAAAGACAAGATGATTTATAGCGGTTCAACCTTCTAACCAAGGTCTACATACACTACCTTAGCTTCCCACTAAGGATTTCCAATCAATCCACTATTGATTCGTCCCCTTTTCTAGGATTAGGAGGAAACTCTTACAAACCGATCAAGCTTTCTACCCAAAGCCTTGATCAAACCCTCTTTACAAAGAGATAAAAATAAGCAAACTCAAATCCCTCTAATAGGTATTTGTTTGCATAATTAAGCTCTCACCCAATCCTAAAACACTTGAGCAAATATAACAATTTTGGCTCACTAGTGTTTGTCTATACAAGGAATTGACAATTAAAGTACTAAGACACATTTGGGATCATATGATGTTTTACAAATGAAGCATTAGCCTTCTCTTGATGCTTGAGGCCCCTTTTATACTCTTAATTGAGTTTGTAGCCGTTGAGGACCGTTGGGGTTGGATTAGAGCCGTTGGAGCCTTTATTTCCCACCATAAATGCAGTTCTGCAGCTTGGCGTATCAATACCCTTTAAACCGTATCAATACGGTCCCGATAAGGAAGTAGTCGTTGTGCACTTTAGCTGGTGCGTTTCGATACGCTTGCCTAGCGTATCGGTATGGTCCTGCAGTTTAAAGACCATTGGGAAATATGACCGTTGGGGGTAGTTAGGCGTATCGGTACGCGACTAGCCGTTGGGCTGTTTTAAAACACACCATATCGATACGGCTAAGCGTATCGGTACGGGTTTTGGCTACTGGAAAATTCCTGTAGTTGAAACCCTAAGATGTATCGGTACGGTACCAGACCGTATCGGTACGAGAACTTGAAAAGCTTTGTTTTGACTACTTTAAATGTACTTTAAACCATTCCAAAGCCTTGTAAAACCCTTAAACATATTTTCAAGTTGTTTTTGACTAAAAACATATTTTAAATTCTTTTCCATTTAGTCCAAAACATTTTTCAAACATTATATCAAAACACTTAGTTCTACAGTACCTTTTTCATTAAATGAATCAAATGTAAGGATCAAGGATAGAAACAATATAATTAATGCATAAAAGGTCATAATGCAGCTCAATTGGGAGTAGGTTGAGCAATAATTGCCATGTAAAAAGGGTGAAAATATAGAACTTTTAGGCACTTATCAACAATGCCAGAGATAAGTTTGATTAGAGTCATTTGTTTTTGATTTTTTCGTATTTATGTTGTATATGGAGTTGTCTTGATCTAAGATATAGAGGTCATTGATTAATTGAGCCGTACTATAAAAACATTATTGAAGGAAAAAAGAACAACTATTATTCTTAATGATAATGTCAAAACCAATCTTGTCCAAACAAGAAATTGAAATAATGTTTTTAGTCAAACTAGGTACGAAATAACAATCCTCTAAATCTAAAACAAGTCCACTAGGTAATGACAAAGTATATGTTCCTATAGCTAATGCATCAACTCTTGCTCCATTTCCCACTCGTATGTCCACATCTTCTTTTGCCAATTTTCTACTCCTTTTTAGTCCCTGTACAGAAGTACAAATGTGTCAACCACAATCGGTATCTAATACCCAAGAAATAGATGTTGATATATTAATATCAATAACATAAATACCTGATCCAGATTGTCTATTTTCTCTTGTCTTCTTGATGTCCTCAAGATAGACAGGACAGTTTCTCTTCCAATGTCCAACATTGTTGCAATAGAAACTGTAGAACTAATGTTTTGATATAATAATTGAAAAATGTTTTGGACTAATTTAAAAAGTATTTAAAACATTTCCAAAGTCCAAACAACTTAAAATAATATTTAAGGAATTTTTCATAAAGGTTTTTCATGTTTTCAAAGGCCAATTTTCACAAAACTGACCAAGTGTTTCGAAACACCTTAGGGCGTTTCGAAACAGGTGCCTCCAGTGGCCAAAACGTTTCGATACTCGTATCGAAACGGGGCCAGCGTTTCGAAACAGGCTAGGCCGTTTTGATACGCCCACGTGGCACTGACCACAACGGTCATAAACCCCAACGGCTCTTTCCCAACTAACTTTTAAATGCAGGTCGTTTCGATACGGGCTTATAGCGTTCCGATACGCTTTCTGAAACGGCAAGGGGGTGTTCCGAAACGGGTACCCTGACAGACTGCAACGGCTCTTTCTATATTGAGGGTGTTTCAAAACGGCTTCGAGCGTTTCGAAACGGGGAGCTGCAGAACTGCATTTATGGAGGGAATTAAAGGCTCCAACGACTCTATTTCAACCCCAACGGTCCTAAACGGCTATAAACTCATTTGGGAGTATAAAAGGGACTTCCAAGCATCAAGAGAAGACTAATGCTTCAATTGTCAATCAACAAATGATCAAGAAATTGTCTTAGTGCTTAAAGTGTCATTTCTTGTATAGACAAACACTAGTGAGCCAAAATTGTCAAATTTGCTCAAGTGTTTTAGGTTTTGGGTGAGTGCTTAATTGTGCAAACAAATACCTATTAGAGGGTTTAAGTTTGCTTTCATTATCTCTATGTAAAAGAGGGTTTGATCAAGGCTTAGGTAGAAGCTTGATCGGTTGTAAGGGTTTCCTCCTAATCCTAGAAAAGGGGACGAATCAATTAGTGGATTGATTGTGAAATCCTTAGTGGGGAGCTAAGGTAGTGGATGTAGGTGCTTGTTAGAAGGCCTAACCACTATAAATCATTGTGTCTTTAATCTTTCTAGCTTCCACAACCCTTCCACCCAAAAATCCACCTCTCCACCACTTGGTGAGCAAAATCGGTTGAACGAATCGAGCCCCAAACAACCCAACAATTGGTATCAGAGCTTGGCTCAATCGGTGAGGATTAACATCCTATTGAGAAGATCCGGCAAGCTCGATCACTATTTCATCAACCGACTCAAATGGCGCAATCCATAGACAAACCGCCTTTCTTCGACGGAGCTCACTATGCCCATTGGAAGACAAAGATGAAGTTCTTCATAAAATCAAAAGATTACAAGCTATGGGATGTAGTTGAAGATGGCCCGTTCGTGCCTCAAAGAAGTAAAGCGGAGTGGAGTGCCGACGATCGCAAGAAGATGGAGCTAAATTGCAAAGCCTTGCACATTCTATTTTGTGCATTTAGTCCATCCATCTATGAGAAGATGTCTTCTTGTGAGAGTGCCAAGGAGGTATGGGACAAGCTTGAAGTCACATATGAGGGGACAAACGAAGTCAAGGAGACCAAGATTGGGCTCCTAACCTTGGAGTATGAGAACTTCAAAATGGATCCGGAAGAGAACATCGAGAAGATGTTTGATAGGTTCTCCACCATCACAAATGGTCTTAAAGGTTATGGAGAAGCCATCCCGGAGGAGAAGCTTGTTCGAAAGCTCATCTACTCACTTCCCGAGTCTTGGGACTCAAAGAGGACCGCCATCATCGAAGCCAAAAATTTGAAGACTTTGAAGCTTGATGAACTCATGGGGTCACTTCTTACTCATCAAATCATGAAGAAGAACAAGGAGGATGAGAAGAAGAGGGAAGAAATTCGAGCTATGGGAGAGAAGAAAATCAAAGGGCTTGGCATCAATGCAAGTGCCATGGCTCTCAAATCCTCCACTTGCCATCATGTCTACTCAAGTGAAGAGGAGGAGGAAGATGAAGAGATAGTTCATCTCTTCAAGAAGTGTGCCCCGTTCATGAAGAAAGCCTTGAGAGAGCTTGAACGAGAACCTAAAAGAAAGGAGAGGGCAAGCACTTCAAGCCATAAGAAGAAGGAACAATTGGATACTTGGAGTGATGAGGACTCCACCGACGATGAACAAGCCAACCTTTGCCTTATGGCCATCGAAGAAGATTCAAGGGTAACTTCTAATTCATCTATTTCATGTTCTTATACTTTTGATGAATTACAAGATGCCTATGATGATTTGGTTTTAGATTTTAAAAGCCACATTTTGAAAAACAATAAATTGATTTCAAAGTTAAAAATTCAAAATGATTTGCTTTCTAAAACCAAGCTTGAACTTGAAGCAAAACTTGAAGAGTTTGAATTAAAATGTCTTGATTTACAAAAATTGCTTCAAAAAGTTCAAGGAGAAAAAGATTTGATTTCCAAAGAGCTTGAAAAGAAAAACAATTTTGGAAAATCAAATTTTTATGTTAGACAATCTAGTGCCCCTAGATTTGTGAATGGAAAATGTTTTAGAAGTGTTTGGGTCCCAAAAGGACTAACCACTTCAACTAAAAATGATGAAATTGAAAAATGGATTCCTAAGGGGACTAAATTTTGTGCAACTAACGTTTATGGATCCAAAGCAATTTGGATACCAAAAATTACTTGATTGTCTATTGTAGGTGTGATGGAGATGTTCAACAAGTCAAACATTGAGGGGGAGCTCCATGCACACAAGGATGAACACTTGAAGAAGGAAGGCTTCACATCCTCCCTTGAGTTCAAGTGTGGTAAAAATCTAGTTGCTTTAGTGTTATTTGTTTTATCTTCTATTTATGTCAACTAGATGATCATATATGTTGTGACTAACATTTCAATGATGCCTTGAGTAAGGGGAGCCATTTTTAAAACCAAAATTCATATTTTTGTCAAATTTTACCTCTATTGTTATTTTTGAACTTAATGTTTTAAATCTTTTTGATATAACAAAAAGGGGGAGAAATGGTTTGAAAAATTCATTTTTCAAATGAATAAGGGGGAGCTTTTTTTGAATTAAAAATTCTAATCTCTTATTCACATTTTTAAAGTTAAAGGGGGAGAATTCCAAACAATTTTTCAAGTGGTTTTATTATATCAAAAAGGGGGAGATTGTAGAACTAATGTTTTGATATAATAATTGAAAAATGTTTTGGACTAATTTAAAAAGTATTTAAAACATTTCCAAAGTCCAAACAACTTGAAATAATATTTAAGGAATTTTTCATAAAGGTTTTTCATGTTTTCAAAGGCCAATTTTCACAAAACTGACCAAGTGTTTCGAAACACCTTAGGGCGTTTCGAAACAGGTGCCTCCAGTGGCCAAAACGTTCCGATACTCGTATCGAAACGGAGCCAGCGTTTCGAAACAGGCTAGGCCGTTTCGATACGCCCACGTGGCACTGACCACAACGGTCATAAACCCCAACGGCTCTTTCCCAACTAACTTTTAAATGCAGGTCGTTTCGATACGGGCTTATAGCGTTCCGATACGCGTTCCGAAACGGCAAGGGGGTGTTCCGAAACGGGTACCCTGACAGACTGCAACGGCTCTTTCTATATTGAGGGTGTTTCGAAACGGCTTCGAGCGTTTCGAAACGGGGAGCTGCAGAACTGCATTTATGGAGGGAATTAAAGGCTCCAACGACTCTATTTCAACCCAACGGTCCTAAACGGCTATAAACTCATTTGGGAGTATAAAAGGGACTTCCAAGCATCAAGAGAAGACTAATGCTTCAATTGTCAATCAACAAATGATCAAGAAATTGTCTTAGTGCTTAAAGTGTCATTTCTTGTATAGACAAACACTAGTGAGCCAAAATTGTCAAATTTGCTCAAGTGTTTTAGGTTTTGGGTGAGTGCTTAATTGTGCAAACAAACACCTATTAGAGGGTTTAAGTTTGCTTTCATTATCTCTTTGTAAAAGAGGGTTTGATCAAGGCTTGGGTAGAAGCTTGATCGGTTGTAAGGGTTTCCTCCTAATCCTAGAAAAGGGGACGAATCAATTAGTGGATTGATTGTGAAATCCTTAGTGGGGAGCTAAGGTAGTGGATGTAGGTGCTTGTTAGAAGGCCGAACCACTATAAATCATTGTGTCTTTAATCTTTCTAGCTTCCACAACCCTTCCACCCAAAAATCCACCTCTCCACCACTTGGTGAGCAAAATCGGTTGAACGAATCGAGCCCCAAACAACCCAACAGAAACACTTTCCTTCTTTTGAAACTCCTCATTTGGGTTTCAATGCAGCTTTTCCTTTGTTGGGCTTTGTCTTTGCCTTGGTGTTGGGCTTTCCTTTTCTATTATCCTTTCGGACCATCAGAATAGGTTTACAACCAACCTTTTTCATGTTTTTTTCTGCTGTTCTTAATAGACCAAGCAATTGTGGCAACGATTAGTTGATTTCATTCATATTGAAATTAAGAACAAACTTATTAAAACTAACCGACAAATATTGCAGGATAACATCAGTAGCCAATTCAACACTTAGAGGGAAGCCCAATATTTCAAGGGTCTGAATATACCCTATCATTTTGAGAACATGAGTTCCCACTGGTATTCCATCCAACATTTTGCATCGAAACAAAGCCTTAGAGGTCTCATACCTCTCTTGACGAGCTTGCCCCCCAAAATAATTCTTTTAAGATTTTTAACCATCTCCTAGGGAACCATGTCTTCATGTTGTTTCTGAAGCTCAGAGGTCATAGTTGCAAGCATCAAGCATCCAACATCTACCATGTCATTTGAGTATTTCTCAGAGGCTTCCCTTTCATCTTTGGAGGCATCATTCGTTGGCTTTTTAGGAACGAGTTCTTTGATGATTTGCAGTTTTCGTTCCTTCTTAAGGACAATCTTTAAGTTACGAAACCAATCAAGGAAGTTCAAGACATTCAATTTGTTCTTCTCAAGGACAGATCGCAATAATAATGTGTTTGAGTTTTCCATAAAATCTACAACGATGAAATATGATTTATAAGTACCTTTTATCATGTTTATAAAGAAATTACATTCCCACTATTAAAAACCCTCAAAATTGAAAAACTTACTATAAGTATTTCTAGTGGTTAAGGATCCATATTTCATTACATCATAGGTCAGCTTTGGCTTTACTCCTAGAATTCAATTATTTAGGTAAGCAACACTTGCTAATTACATCTCATGTAATTCCTATATTTGGTGAACAACTATTTATCCAAAACAAAAGTTCATATGGTCTAATAAAAAGCAAAATAATGAACAATGCACCAGGTAGGTAACTTATGAGAAGAGATATGGTGTATTGGGCACGCTTAAATACCAAGTCTTTCGAAGAACAAATCCTAGACATGCACTTTCGTATTGTATTTCAATTACCAAAATCTTTGAACAATCATTAGTCTTTTGGTTTCTAATCTTGTTAGAACAACCTAGTTTAACCAATATTACTACCATTGAATATCACTTGCTTATTATTCACATTTAACCAAGATAGATCTAAGTATTTTGCTTTGGCAAAACCTACATAGTACAGATCGAGGTTTTAACGAGGGTTAATATTGGATGACTAATTTTATTAAATATGAAGGGTTTTTGTTATATTAATCTCACCATTCTCTTATGATTTAAGCAGTTACCATCATGCTAAAAAAATACATTGCATCACATACATGTAAAGCAGTAAATATAAATGCAATGGTTATAGCCCTTAAAGCTAAGGTGGCCCATCCCAAGCCAATGGGAGAAACAAAATTACTAAAGATAGAACTTGCTTCTCAAGCACCTAATCCACCTTTGATCGGCACATCATTCTTCTCCTTTGGTCCACGTTTTCTCCGCAAATATTACAAATTTTCAGAAACTCATTTTTAATTCGAGGGAGTAAGATGAGAAGAGAATTACAATAGAAGAAAGAATGACACGACACGCAAGCTGTATTTATTTAAAACCAAAATAAAAGGGCTATTGGGATATAACCATGCATTTCAAACATCGTGCATATCGAACATAACATTGAGCGATTTATTATTGAGGTCTTGATAGATTGTACCTACGTAGGGGTCAAGGGGCAAACCCCTTGAGGGGGTTTGGTGGCCCCGCAGCTGCGGAGAAATGTTTAAAGATCATCATCTTAATTGTTGTGTAAAAACCTCACGATTTGTAACTTTTATCAACATTATCACCTTTTTCAGGATTTCAAAATCCACGAGGTTCTTACATGAACAATTCTTTGTTACTTTCCCCGCACATTATCTATAGACTAACCATTACTCTGAATATAACCGTTACCCATATATGTTAATGCTTAACATCTGAAAACCCTAACATATATGTGACTAACTCTTTAATCACTTAGAACAATCAATTTAATTTATTCAGATTAGGCGTAAAACAATCTAATGTGTGAAAATATCATATATTTGTCAAAAATCGATTAAACTCTAATATAATAACATGCATCTCATACAAAATCATCGGCCAAGTATTTAAGTCTGAATTCGTATCGTACAAGTGGCTCTGATACCACTGTTGGGAAACTCTGGTACACCCCATGACACAACGAAAAATTATCCGGCAAATTCTGCTAGTGATCCATGTACAAGGGACGAATTCGGGGTGAGTAGGGATGAAATATTACCTTAATAAATTTGGTATCTTGATATCTTTAGGGAGTTAGGATAAACCAAATCGAATCTTGGTCGTCACAATACCGCTCCGACCTCTACACAGTCCACCCGAACAAAACGAACAATATTTTCTCTTCTCTAACTGTTAGAGAGGTTTTTCGAAAAAAGCATGCTTTGGCTGCTAGACCTTATGCCTTTATATAGCATTCAAAAACCTAATTCTAATTAAATTTAGATTCATTAAATATACAGTATATTTAACCGAATATAATTAAATATGTGGAATCTAATTCTACTTTAATTCGAATTCATTAGGGATATATATTTTAATAGTATTTGATAATTACAATAATTATCTAATTATTAAAATATATATAAATGATATTATCTATAATTATAATAATTTTGTCTTTAATAATTATTACGTGTACAACAAGATTGTGCACATGCTATCTAGTCGATATTTGTTCGTTTCAATCATAGGGTGTGACCCTTGTAGGTTCGTGTAACGTTAGTAGTAATATCTAGAACATTTCTAATATTACAAACAATGAGTAGCATCTAGAAATATATCATTGCTACCTAAGTTACATGAAGTCGTGGTTCGACTTTACCTTTTTCCGTGATTAACTTCTTTTATGTATTACATCCTTTTGTTCTTATATCTAGATCGAACACAAGTCATGGATTAGTCACACTTGTATAGTCCATCTAATATTTCTTGATATCTTGAGTAGACTATGATGAGCGAATAACTATGATATCTCATTTCAATTTATTCGAGCATGGCCATGCATTTTTTAGTCTCATTCAACCAAGTGGTCTACGATATTACTCGTATTATGTAGGATGGACAAATCTTATCTTGATCAACCATATTTTGCTATATAGAGTGTGACATATCCAATATCAGTCTTTATAGTGTAGTCTGTTACAACACGCGTTTGTTATCACCATGAGCAATGTTGTGACTGTCACATAATAATCCAAGAAACATTCTCATAGCGAGTCAGTCCTGTATGTCGTTCTCTAACACATACTTATGTATTGATTTTGACATCTCTATGTCAATTACAACACTCTGTTATCAATCAACTACATATTAGTCTTAATATATTATTGTTATCCACGCCCACAATAATTCTCGACTAAGGGCATTCAAGAATAACTATATTATTCTAAAGACATTATTGTAATTCAGTTTATCTATAGATGTACAAAATAAGACTGAAATAATAATAATAATAATAATGGCTTTATTAATAAATAAGATAAAATAAGTATGTCTTTTACAATCATCTCATGATTGGTCTTTGAGCATACTCCAACAAATAAAATAATTTTTTTATTTTCCGATAAAGTCTTTTCTGAAAACACAACAAAACTGAATCATGAAGATATAATGTCTGATGCACATGAAACACAATACCCAATTTCTGATACACCAAAAAGTAAGGTTCTCCAGAACCTACTCTCTCCATCGTCACCATCCGAAGTGCAACTCAACCCGAACGGTGGAACCACTGATTCGAAGTAGAATTCAGCCCGAAGGGTGAAACCGCTGAATTTCCCCGAACAAATCCCAGTCCATGTACACACAATGATATGATGTTGATTTTAATATCTGAGACTCATCCGAAACTTGAATTGTTAAAAATTCAAGTTACATAAATCTATAAATTTGATGTTTCACAATCTGATAAATCCGAAGTTTCATAATTTTGGAAATATGATATCTCATAGTTCAGTAAATCTGATTTTTCAGTTAAAACACAGTATGGCATGTTATGCAAATGTCTGAAAGCTTTCACCAATCACAACAGAATAATGCACACAAAATGTATAAAGACATTTATTTATAGCACCAAAGAAAACACAAGTTTATAGCACATAAATAGACACACCGTTAGCGGGAAGAAGCTCTAATATCGAGAATGATGTCTCTCACGCTTAGGTCTAGCACTAGGCCTAACTGAATCAAAACCTACGAGGTAAGATCTCTATATCAGAACTAACATTATCACTAAGCCACCAACTATAAACATAATACTAATATAAAGGAATACTCACGCATAGACCCCGAAGAACGTGCACAGCCGATCTGAACAGGTGAAGGTGATAACACGACAGCCTCAAAGTCAATACCTGAACTCGAGAGTAACTCGAGTCAAACCAATAATCCATTCCTTTAAAATTACTAAGTACAAATTAATTGTAAATAACCAAATGAGCTTTCGGGTTCTAATTTGACGAAACAGACAATGAATTTGGACTCAGGACGCCGAAAAAGATTAGAATGAAGGTTTTTCGAAAAAGTCAACTCTTGGTTAACTCTAGTCAAAGTCAACCCTAGTCAAAATCAAAGTCAACACTAACAGAATGTCAAGGGTAACATTGAACTGGCTGCTCAACAGTCAAACCGGTCTACTTATGTCGGTAAAACATGTTAGATTTGGCCAAACCGGTTCGGGTCAATAGTCCTTATTGGTCAACTGGTCTAATAAACTCACTGGTTTGGTTTAAGATTTATTGGTCCGGTCCGGTTTACTTACTTGTTCGGTCCAAGGCAAATATCTGATTCATTCATGGGTCTGGCTCACAAGGTCCGATCTGATTCAATTATTTGGTTTGAGCCATAAATTCTCATATGGTTTACACACACACACATATGGGCTTAGCTTCCCACAATTGAGCTCCACCCACTACTCACATTCATCACACACTGCCCAGCTCCGTGACCCTCACATAAGATGTGGGGCTAAGGCTTCCAGCAACCAAAAGGTGGCGGCAACACAACACCACGGGGCGGACTCATAATGGCGGCGACATGAACATCGATGGCGAAACAAACGGTGATGGCACAAGGGAAAACAGAATGACTCATCAATCACAACCCACAACTCAAAACCACTGATTTAAAACTAAAAACACGAATTCAAAGCTTACTCACACCCAAGATTGGCGATGATGACGACTCAACAACATTGCAGCGGCTACGTAGCGACACGACATCAAGATTGGCACATGCAACTCAGATGAACGGAGGAAGAAACAACGGTGACACAAGAGGAGATGGAAACCAAATGGTTTCGATGCGAAAACCCACAAGGATCGAACGACTCTAAGGTCATTTTCTCATGAACGGCGGCCAATAAGGGAACAACGACGATTGGGGTTCACTCGTGATTCAAAGACGATCACGATGATGACGACATTGCGATGAACAGACGATAGGAACGGGACGATCAGAGCTTGGTCAGAGCTTGAACGGAAAAGAAAAGGAGATGTGAGAGTTACCGAGAGAGAGAGCGGATGCAAGCATAAAAGACTGATCTAAAAAGTTGTGTTATTATGATATAAAGGTTAAATACCCATTGTATTGGCTAAAACGCAAAGTGTGACCTTGGAAACTTTAGGGTTCACGAAATGAGTACTAAACTTCACCCTCAACACATATTAGTCACTGAACTTTCAAATTAAACCCTTAAACTCTCAATTTAATCAAATTAATAACATAACTGAATTGGGGATTTTGAAGTAAAAATTCCCAAAAGTTGGGGTTTTCAATTTGAAAATATCAGTATTTAGGATTTTTAATTAGGGATTTCAAAATTTAGGTTTTCCAAATTAGGAGAAATTTTGGAGTGTTACAGTCCACTTAGAAAAATTTTAATCATTGTTAATCTTAGTTTTAGTCCTCATAGCTTATATATTCTACCAATTTAATTCTAATTCAATAAATCTAACCATTTAAAAATTTAACTAATCTAATACACAAATTTATAAATATATTTATAATTATTTTTAATGTTATATATGTAATTATTATCTACATTAAAAATAAGGGCAAACTACACAGATGACCACTGAACTATAGGTTTGGTGTCAAAATGACTACTATATTATTTTTTGCCGCAAATGCACCACACAACTATTTAAATGGTTCCATTTTAGTCACACGCCGTTAAAAAACGAAAAAGTTAACGGAACTGTTAAAAACATTGGTATAATTACATATTTGGTCCTCTATATTTATACAATATATCAATTTAGTCCTAATTTTAATCTAATAAAATAAATTAATTATTTAATAAGATGGTGACACGTGTCACCACCTTAATGGAGTAGGAAAAATGAAAACCAAGGAATTGCCCTTGGTAAGAATCAAACTTGGGACCTTGGGGGTGTAGCACGCAGGAGTTTGCCACTGAGTCAAGCATATACTTGTGATATGAAATACTAATAATAATATATGTATTATACATATGGAGAAAGAAAAAACAAACAGATATATAATTCTGAGATCCAAATGTATGTATCAAACAGAAATATAATGTGCCTCAAAATTTTCATCCAGGAGTATGTTACTGGATTTCACATCTCTATGAACTATGTGTGGTTCGCAAACCTTGTGCAACTACGCCAACCCACGAGAAGCTCCTTGAGCTATCTTGAGTCTCACATCCCATTTGAGAACCGACGATCCATCAACACACTCATGCAACCAATAATCCAACCTTCCATTCTCCATATAAGAGTAAATCAATAATCTGTCGTTCCCGTGCTTACAATAACCTTGAAGAGAAACAAGGTTCTTGTGCTGAGCTCTCGAAAGTGCTTCAACTTCAGCTCGGAATTCACGTTCCATCTGGCCACAATCACCGGAAAGTCTATTGACTGCAGCGTTTGTACCATCTTGAAGGTAGGCCTTGTAAACCAGTCCAAAGCCACCACAACCAATAATGTTCGCTTGGTTAAAGTTGTTCGTAGATTTTAACAAGTCCGCAACTGTGAGCTCCTTGCAGTTCGAACTTTGGAAGAGAACCAACTTCGATGAACCGAGAGCTTAAGATAACCGGTGTGTCCTGCTGAGTTCCTCGTCCAAATTATCAATTGGATCACCCACATCACTCCTTGACATTCTAAGAAGAACAATAGCAAGAAGCAACAATATCCCAACTCATATACTGATCGTTATTCCAAGAATGCTGTTGCGACCAAATTTGTTGTTTGAGCCGGACGAGATAGCTGGCTTGGGCATATTGTCCATAACATGACAAGGTATTGTGTTTAGAAGAAATGGTTGTTATATTTGGTGGCTTTTCTGTTAGCCGATCTGTTATATTGTTTAAATGAGTTGTAGCAGTTTCTATTGGGCCCACGTCTCTAACAGATTAGTTAGTCAATAACTAGTTTGTTGGTCAGTGGGCTATATAAAGGATATGGTCTATCGGCCCAGGCCAATTAATTCCTTTGGCGTACATTTCTTTCTGGCCTGTAAACATGATCTGTTTCTACAGATCCAAATAACAAAATTCTTTTGTGTTCTTTCAAATTAGGGTTCATCACCGTCGTTCTTTTTGCCGCCGGTATGGTGAATCTCATCATGGTATCATTCGCCAGGACGGTTTCTGGTGCGGTTCTCTGAGCTCTTTCTTTGTTCTTCAGTTTCGTTCTTGTTTTTTTGTTGCTTCTTTCGTCTTCGATTGTGCTTTTGCTTTTCTGTTGCGATGCCGTCTTCGTCTGCACTTGGATCCGGTGATGTTTCTGGCGATTCGTTGCCACAATCCGGGAAGGCGTTTACCAACAAACGCGTCAATGTTTTACTGGACGAGTCCAATTTCTTGATTTGGAAGCAGTAAGTGCTGTTCACTATGCGCAGTCATCGCCTTGAGGGATTTCTGACTGGTGCGCGCAAGGCTCTGACAAAGACGGTTCGTAGGCCTGATGGATCTGAAGCTGTGAATGATGCGTATGAAGATTTCTTGGCTCAAGACTTTGCCCTTTCCTCGTGGCTCCTGTCGACCATGAGCCCCTCCCTGTTGTCGAACTTCGTCGGTGCCGAATCGTCTACCGAGATCTGGTCCATTCTTGTGGAATTCTTTAGCAGCTGTTCAACTACCACCATTATGTCTCTCCATTTCAAACTTCGTTCTGTTCGAAAAGGCTCTCAAAGTATGCGTTCATACATTTCTCAGGTGAAGGAGATTTGTAGTTCGCTTGCCTCGTGTGGTAGCCCTGTGTCCAAAACGGAGCAGGTTGCTACAATTCTTGCTGGTTTGCCGTCTGAATATAAACCGTTTGTTGCGGTTATAACAGCAAGTCGTGAATCACTTTCTGTTGACACAGTGACTACTATTCTAATTGATGCCGAAGCTCATCAGACTCTTTTTGATCCGAAGAGTTCCTTATCCCTCAGTGCTCACACAGTCCAACTGTCCTCCTCTTCATCCTCTACTCAGTCGAGTGGCAACCTTGCTCAGAGACCATATCGTCAACAACATCAATCTGGTTGCCGTGGTCGTGGGCGTAACCGTTATCAATGTTAGTTGTGCAGAAAGATGGGTCACCTTGTTGATCGGTGTTTCAAGCGTTTCGATCAGAATTTTTCTGGCATTTCTGCTAGTTTGTACAAGTCGAATGTCTCTGATGAGTCTCCTGCTGCGAATCTCTGTTCTCTTGACTCTGGTGCCTCTCCGAGGTCGGATTCTGCTTCCACTTCAACTGGCCGTGGCAGCTCCTCTCCTGATGCCATTGCTTCTGGTTGTGCTCAGTGCCTCCATGTTTTTTCGCACAATGCCTCTGGTGCGTCTGGACATTGGTTTGCGGACACCGGTGCAACTCATCACGTGACTCCGGAGGCCTCTAATGTTCATTAGTGCTCCGATTTCTCGGGACCAGGTAAGTTGTTGGTTGGTGATGGTAAGGGCCTGGATATTAGTAAAATTGGTTCTTCTCAGTTATGTTCTGCTTCTCGTAATTTAGTTTTACGAAATTTATTGCTCGTACCTCAAATCACTAAGAATCTCATTTCTGTTTCAAAGTGTGCTAGAGATAACGGCGTCTACTTTGAGTTTCATGCTGGTTATTGTGTGGTTCGGGATGAAGCGTCTGGTGCTGAACTGTTGCGTGAAACAGAGTCTGGTGGTTTGTATACATTTTGTGATTCTTTTGCTTCTGTTAATAATGCTGAGATGTCATTAGCTTGGGATAAATGTGCTGAGTATGATATTTGGCATCGTAGACTAGGTCACCCTGCTCATGCTTCCTTAGTTAAGGTTCTTAAGGATTGTAATATTTCCTTGCCTGAGTTTAATAAAACTGATGCTCATGTTTGTTCTGCTTGTCAACTTGGCAAGAGCCACAAGCTCCCTTTTTTTTGATTCCCAAACTGTTTATGATGTGTCGTTTCAGCTTGTTTTTACTGACTTGTGGGGTCTTGCGTAATTGAAATATGATGGTTTTGCTTATTATATTGCGTTTGTTGATGCTTGTACTCGACATACGTGGGTTTATTTGCTGAAAGATAAGTCACAGGCTGTTGCTGCATTTAAATTGTTTTCCCAGTTTGTTCTTACTCAATTTGGTGCAGTCATTAAGGAAGTTCAAAGTGACTGGGGTGGGGAATTTCGGAGTTTGTCCAAGGTGCTCACTGAATCTGGTGTCTGTCATCGTGTGTCTTGTCCGCACACTTCGGAGCAGAATGGAGTGGTCGAGTGTAAACACCGTTATATCGTTGAGTCGGCTCTTACGCTTCTTGGCCAAGCATCCTTACCTCTTCGATTCTGGTCTCATGCTGTCATTACAGCAGTACATTTGATTAATCGTTTGCCTACATGAGCTCTTAATGGCCTCAGTCCTTATGAGAAGTTGCATCAGAAGAAGCCTGATTATTCTTTTCTTCGTGTTTTTGGCTGCCGGTGTTACCCCTATCTTCGTCCTTTTCAGAGTCACAAATTAGAATTTCGTTCTCAACCTTGTGTTTTTTTGGGTTATAGCCCTCTTCACAAAGGCTATAAATGCCTCACTCCTGCTGGGAAAGTTGTGTTGTCAAGACACGTTGTTTTTGATGAGTGTCTGTTCCTGTTTGCTAAGCCTGGAGTACATTCTGTGGATACCTTGCCAACTACTGCTGTTTCGCGTCCAGTGGCAGTGTCGAAGAGCCTTGATTCTCCAGCCTTTACATCACCGTCCTTGATTGTTCCCACGTCTGTGTCTAACTCCAATACAGCTGCTGCTTGTGGTGATTGCTCCACTGGGTCTAGAAACCTTGTTGATGACTCTTTCGCTCCTGCAGATGTTGTTAATGAGGCAGTGGTACCCTCGCCTTCTTCCAGCCCTGCTTCGAATGCTTTCTCTAGTTTACCTGCTGGGTCTCGTTCTCCTGCGAGTGTTGCCCCTTGCATGTCTAATGGTGCTGCTGCAAATGATATTAATGAGGCAGTCACACCTTCGGTTTCAAGTCCTGGTTTATGTGTTGGCTCTTCCTCTCCTGCACAAGCTGTTTCGTGCTCATTTGGTGGTGGTTGTCAAGGTTCTGTTGCTGGTTCAATCCTGGTTCCTCCATCCGACCCTGACCCTGCTGGTGCTTGTGAATTTGCTGATATTCTCGAAGCAGAAGACGATGCAGCTGCTGGTTTAGTTGCTGCTCCCTCGTCTGTTAATTCTCATCCTATGGTTACGCGCAACAAGCGCGGTATTTTTAAGCCGAAAGTCTTTACCTCTGAACTTGTATCTGATTCTGTTCCTTCTACCATTGACCAAGCCTTGCAGTCCCCTGATTGGAAGGCTGTCGTGTTGTCAGAATACAATGCTCTTCTTGACAATAATACCTGGACTCTTGTCTCGTTGCCTGAAGGGCGTCATCCGGTGGGCTGTAAATGGATTTTTCGGATCAAGTATAATCCCGATGGTTCTATTTCGCGCTACAAGGCTCGCCTTGTTGCAAAAGGCTTTTCGCAAGTGCCTGGACAAGATTTTGATGCCACGTTTAGTCTGGTTGTTCGGTTTTTTACTCTCAACATTTTTTTATCCTTGGTTGTTACTAACAAGTGGAAGCTTCGGCAAATTGACATTAATAACGCTTTTTTGAATGGAGGGCTGGATGAGGAAGTATTTATGCAACAACCTCCGAGATTTGAACAATTTGCGGCTGATGGTTCGCCTTTTGTTTGTTTGTTGAAAAAGTCTTTGTACGGATTGCGTCAAGCTCCACGCAATTGGTACACTAAGTTGCACGACTTTCTTTTGGAACTTGGATTTAAGGAGTCTGCTGCCGATACCTCTTTGTTTGTTCGTCTTAATGGTAGTGTTTCTACTTATTTGCTGGTCTATGTTGACGATATTCTCGTCACCGGATCCTCAGCTGAAATTGTTGAAGATGTGATCCGGCAACTTCATTCTAAGTTTTCTCTAAAAGACCTTGGGGAGTTGTCTTTTTTCCTTGGCATAGCTGTTCATCGTATCGGAGATTCCTTACTTCTAAGTCAGAAGAATTATGTGTTGGAATTGTTGGACAAGACCAAAATGAGACAGGCTACACCTTCACCAACACCCATGGTAACTTCTTCCAAACTTGTTAATAATGCTGGTTGTCCAGTTGCTGATCCTTATTTGTATCGAAGTATTGTTGGTGCTTTGTTATATGTTTGCCATACTCGTCCTGATATCGCTTTTAATGTCCATCGTGTCGCTAAATTTATGCATCGTCCTATTGAGGATCACTTTGCAGCTGTTAAGCAAATACTTCGATATCTTGCTTGAACATTGGATTATGGTTTGTTGTTTACTGCTTCTGATATTGGTCTTGGTCATGTTACGGCCTTTGCTGACGCTGATTGGGGTAGCAATATAGATGATCGACGTTCGACTACTAGCTACTGTGTCTATGTTGATAATTGTCTTGTATCCTGGAATTCTAGGAAACAAAAATCTGTTTCTCGGTCCACTTCTGAGGCCGAGTATCGCAGCGTTGCGGATGCTGTGTCTGAAGTTACCTGGGTCACTACTGTTTTGACTGACATGGGTGTTCCTCTTCCTGCTGCTCCTGTTGTTTGGTGCGATAATACCAGCGCCGTCGCTATGTCGGCTAATCCGATTTTCCACTCCAAGTCTAAACATGTGGAGTTGGATGTCCACTTTGTTCGCGAAAAGGTGGCTGCCAAGAAAGTTCAAGTCAATTATGTACCGGTTGAACATCAAGTTGCGGATGGTCTTACTAAGCCATTGTCTAAGGCGTATTTTCGTGAGTTTCGTCGTAAATTGAGTGTTCATTCTCTTGAAGATCTATGATGCACTGAGAATAGAACGGGGAAGAGCAGGGAAAATATTGTGTTTAGAAGAAATGGTTGTTATATTTGGTGGCTTTTCTGTTAGCCGATCTGTTATATTGTTTAAATGAGTTGTAGCAGTTTCTATTGGGCCCACGTCTCTAACAAATTAGTTAGTCAATAACTAGTTTGTTGGTCAGTGGGCTATATAAAGGATAGGGTCTATCGGCCCAGGCCAATTAATTCCTTTGGCCTACATTTCTTTCTGGCCTGTAAACATGATCTGTTTCTACAGATCCAAATAACAAAATTCTTTTGTGTTCTTTCAAATTAGGGTTCATCACCGCCGTTCTTTTCGCTGCCAATATGGTGAATCTCATCACAAGGAGACACTATTTTCCCACAAAGTCTAGGGTTACCCTCAAAGCTTGAGCTTGAAAAGCTATAAAACTGTCCACCAGTTGGGATCACACCCTGCAAGTGATTATATGCCACATTTGAAGCTATTCAACTCCACAATGAAGGAGTTTCGCGCGAGTTTTATAGCGACCTTCCAAGTTTGACGCATAGAATTATATATTTGTTTTTTTCTCTATATGTATAACACATATATTATTATTAGTATTGCATATCACAAATATATGCTTGGCTCAGTGGCAAACTCGCGTGCTACACCCTTAAGGTCCCAGTTTCGTTTCCTACCAAGGGCATTTCCTTGGTTTTCATTTTTCCTACTCCAATCAGGGTGACATGTGTCACCACCTGATTAAATAATTAATTTATTTTATTAGATTAAAATTAGGACTAAATTGATATATTGTATAAATATAGAGGACCAAATGTGTAATTATACCAATTTTTTTAACAGTTCCATTAACTTTTTCGTTTTTTAACGGCGTGTGGCTAAAATGGAACCATTTAAATAGTTGTGTGGTGCATTTGCGACAACAAATAATATAGTGGTCATTTTGACACCAAACCCATAGTTCAGTGGTCATTTGTGTAGTTTACCCTAAAAATAAACTCATTAAAATCTATTTAAAATTATTTATAAAAACTTTTAGGTTTTAGTTACTCTTACCACGTAATTTTCTACGAATAGTTAGAGGTGGCAAACGGGTGAATCAGTTCTGGTACTTTTTGGGTCATTTCGGTTTCGGTTATTTCGGGTCTGATATCATTTGGTTCAGATTCAGTTTCGGTTCGGTTCTAGTTCGGTTCTATTGTGCTTCGAGTCATTCAGGTTTGGTTATTTTCAGTTCGGTTATTTCGGTTCGGGTCAATGAGAGATCGGTCGGTTTTAATCAAGTTTTTAGGTTTGCCAGTTTTTTACTCCCTACATATGGCTTTATAAAGCCAATATATTTGACTTTTTGGTGAGTTGTGCGACTGCTCATATCTTATCTTTCTTTATTTCTATTAATATCTTTTATTTATTTCGAGTTGTCTTCGGTTCAGGTCCATTTCGGTTCAACTAAAAATCGGTTCAATTTCGTTTCGGTTTCGATTTCGAATTAAATTTTAGGTCATCATATTCGAGTCGATTTCGAATCTTAGATCAAATAAATCGGTTTAACTCTCGGGTTTGAGGTTAAGTTTGCCATGTCTACGAATAGTTCTGGTCAGCCTTATTAGAAGTATTCCCAATAGCATTACCAAAACAATAACCAGCACCCTCGAACACGTACATCCTCCAATACCCGATGAGAACCCAAATTACCAACCCGATCCATATCAATGAAAAGGGCAGAACCAACAGATAAAGGCTCATCTGGATCCATGTTCAGCAGGGATAGCTTTCTCGAGCAGCTGGGGTTAAGAGTGGATAAAACTTGATTCGAATTAAAAAAAAATTATTTGACTCGACTAAGTGCATATTCATTTTAAGGGCTATATTTAAATAAAAACGCTCTAATGGACAGATTTTGTAAAGATGCCAATTATATGCAATATGCTTAAACGTTACAAAGGTATCCAAACTATATATATATATATATATTTTAATTTAGTGTTTAATATTTTTTTCAGGTCAAATTGGTGTCTAGCATTTTATTTTTTTAATTTTTAAATCAGATTTTTTTCGTAATAGACGTTAAAAATTATACATAAACTTAATTTCAAAAAAGGGACCACTTTGAAAATATGGGATTAGCATGCATAAACCTAATTACTTGTCTACACAAAGAATTGAATTTGCTTTTGTTTTGTTTCTAGTCACGTGCTATGACTCGGATAGCATCTGTAGCATGTGAAATATTTCAGTTGATAAAAGTTCCAACTTGGTCATTAATGGTTTAACAGTAGCTCCAGCTATAATCTATTCAGTAGATATAGAATAATTATTAGGTAAACTACAAGGGAGGTCACTCAATTATCGTCAAGGTTACATTTGGGTCACTCAATTATTAAAAGTTATATTTGAGTCACTCAACTATGAGTAAGGTTACATTTGGATCACTCAATTATCGGTAAGGTTATATTTGGGTCACCCTTCATATTTAAAAAAATATATCAATTTGTGTATTAGATTAATTAATGATTTCAAATGAAGTAGTCTAATGTTATCGAGGGTATACAAGTGATTTGGAAGAAAAAATGACTAAATCGATATACTTTTTTTAAATATGAAGAGTGATCCAAATGTAACATTATCCATAATTGAGTGATCCAAATGTAACCTTTAATAATTGGATGACCCAAATGTAACTTTATCCATAATTGGGTGACCCAAATGTAACTTTTAATAATTAGGTGACCCAAATTTAACATTACTAATAATTAAGTGACCTTTGTTATAGTTTACCCTAATTATTGTATATGTTTGCAAGTGGTTAAAGACTCCTGATGACATCCAATCACTTCCTCTAGGTCTTGGGTTCTAGTCCCAGTAGGAGCAATCTCTCCTTTTCTCTAGTAAAAATTATTCAAAACAATTATACTTAATTGTTATAAAATAATCATTAAACTGTTAAATTACTACAGAATAGTTAGTTATTACATTTTATACTATATTTTATTGCAATTGATTTCAATACTTTGTTATGTTAAAAAAAGATTTCAATACTTTGTTTTTAAAAACATCTCAAACAAAAAAATAAAACAAAACAATTTGACAAGATAATTTGTTTGAAAATACCAAACACATTCAAATGCCATTTTAGAATATTTTAAGTATGAATTTGTAACGGATATTATCCCTTTAACTAAATTATGTTAAAATTATAAGTATAAAATAATCATAATTGAACATCCGTAATTAAAAATATGATAGGTGTCTACTTGCACGACCAAAAAAGTCAGTTATCTAATTTTACAAATAGAAATATCACATTCCACATAAAATGTCAAAAATTAAGAACCAAAAATCAAAAATTGATCTAAACTGAAATTAGCTAAATAATTAATATTATCATTTTAGCAATAGAAACACCCAAGTTATATCTGACACCAAATCTGATCATGGTTCTTAGGTAAATAACATTTTGGGTCAATTATATTTTTATCACTTAACTTTCTTCTTACTTCTATTTTGATCACTGAAGTTTAAAAACATTCAATTTAATCATTAAACTTTGACATTGCTCCTATTTTGGTCACACGATCGTTAAATCACAAATGGTGTGTTGACATGCCATACAGTCTGACGACACATCAAAACAACGTCGTTTTGGGTTGTTATTATTTTTGGATAAACTACAAAATTCATCGCTCAACTTATCCATTATTTTTGTTTTGGTCACTTAACTTTCTTCTCACTCATGTTTTGGTCACTTAACTTTAACTTTTCCTCCTCCCCCTTCCTTTCCTCTATATTTTCTCCCTCTGCAAGTTTCGACCCCCACTTTCTACAACCGACCACCATGTTGTCCGTCATTTCTAAAGAATGTTAGATAAAATTTTGGGCTGATCAAATTTAAAATTAAAATTTGAGTTCAACCATAAAATCATATTTGAATTTTATGAGAAATTAAAATAATTTGAATTATGAATATATAAGATTTGAACCCTAATCCATACGAAAAGAGAATAAAAAACACGACTTCGCTGCAGAAGTTACCGTCATTGGATGTTTACTTTGCATTTTTATCTATGTCATTGGACGTTTATTTTTCATTTTTTCTCTATATGACTATATCTGATTTCTGGCAATTTTGGGGCAAAACCCCTTTTTAATAAATATATAGGGTTTTGGCTCCCTCCCCCTTTTATTTGAGAAAATGACCCCCAAACTTGCCACGTCTGTTAACCTCGCGTTCTGTAGGAAGCGAGATTTGATATCGCGTTCTGCATAACGCGAGTTCAGTCTACGTGGCCTCGTTGTTTGGGTTAACGGTTTTATAGAATATCGCGTTCTGCAGAACGCGAGGTCCCCGAGAATTTGAAAGGACGACTGAATATATCGTGCAGACCTCGCGTTCTGCAAGACGCGAGTTCTGTGCAAACCTGGGTTGAAGAACTAGGAAAAACAAGCGTGGGTAAGCATGTTCGAGCCCAATTTCGGGCTTGTAAATCGTATATTTTTAGCGAACATCGAGTTTGGGGTCGTAGTACTGGAAATTGTCTATCGTATGACACCAACACGATCAATTTCCGTCCATTCTGAAATGGTTTAAAATGGCTTCGAAAACCCTATGCTATCATCCTTTTTTGAATGAAGTTGGCTTTGATGAACAATTGAGAATTTCAGTTTAGTAATTGCATAAAATTAATTAAAAACTGAAATTAAATAAACATTTTAAAGTTAATTATAATAGATAAACAAAATTAAAATACAGCATTATAAAAAACAAATGTCTGGAATAAAAATATTAGAAACATAAGTACATATCAATTAAAAAAAGACTAATGATGCCTATGTCCACCCGTTCCGCAATCGGGTGGACGGCGATCACGATCTGGATACCTCCGAACATCCTGTGCTGGGCCCTAGTCCCCATCATCGTCACCATCGTCTGCGATACGCGAACCTCTGTTGGACCCAGCGGGGAGTAAAACAAGCTACCCGACTGCGTTTGCTCCACAATGCTAAAGTCAAACTGAGATGCCAATGGTGGAATATCGATAAGCGGAAGGCCACTCGTCAGCATATGGGGACGATAGGCATCGGAGAAGCCCAAGTCGGGTGGAGGCCTCATCTGCTGGAAACTCGAAGGACTGCTAAAAGTCTGAAATACTGTGCCAGAAGATGAGGCCCCTGCAGTGTCAGGCCGTGGTCTCGGGCTGCGCTGCCTCGACTGGCTCTGGCTCTGGCTCGCTCGACGTGTGACGCGTAGGCGGTTTTGAGGAGGCTGGGGAAGCTCATGCCCGCGCTCGTCCTCAGTAAGGATATGTTGCTTCCCATTGACCCCATACCACTGAAAGTAATTGAAATCGACCGAATCGCCCCCTTCTATAATGGGTCGGAGAAGGGGTGGGCGGCGGGCAAATCGATTATCCCAAAACGTTATCCACTCAGCGTGGTAAAAGGACCAGTCAACCTCTGTCTTTCCCTGGCGCGTCAGATGGTGGAATTGGTCCATATTTTGTATAGTCAGGAGTGGAATATTTTGGACGTACCCGAACTGTCAGAGAACCTGATCCGTAGCATGCCACACGAGAATTTCGTAGTTGATCAACGGCACTACGGAAATCCATACTTGTTGCTCACGCAGAATCTCGGGTGGAGTAATCTGCTGAATATCCTCTGAAGCGTAGGGCCTCCACACGAACTAAAAAATGAAAACGTTTCTAACGGTTATATGAAATATTATTGGAAAAAATAGTATGAAAAAATTCATATTAATTTTCGAATTACATGGTCGTGCCTCAACTTATCCAAAACAAGCATGTATTCTTTTTGGTTGTTCGGCAGGCCGTGGTGGGTCAGTGTTCCACTCTACCTATTAGTAATGAAAAAAACAATTCGTTAAATAAAATAATTTAAAAATAGAAAAAATATAACAGATTACGTAGTACCTCCGTAGAAGCGGAAATGAAATGGCGGCAGGTTGTCTACGCTGCGGGCTTAAAAAAGGCATCCGAAACCAAGCCCAAGACTGAAGGAGTAAACAACATCCTCCCATCGCTGATCTAGATGCGTCCACGTTTCTGCAGAGCTCTCTATAAAGAAACGCCAAGGCAGTTGCTTCCCAACATTTTCCTCTATATGCATCGAAATTTGTAAGATGAAGAAGCCACAACACGTGCACCTTGGTGCGGGATTTGTCTGGCATTAATATCCCACCGATAATGCGCAAGATGTGGGCATGCGCAAACCACTGTGAAAATAAATATTTAATAAAGACATCCTAATTTTCAAAAAAAATATTTGTAACTTCATCCTAAATTTAATAAAGGCATCCTAAATATTTAATAAATGCATCCTAATTTTCAAATAAATATTTGTAACTTCATCCTAAATTCAATGAAATCATCTTAAATATTTAATAAAGGCATCCTAAATATTTCATAAAGGCATCCTAAATATTTCATAAAAGCATCCTAATTTTCAAATAAATATTTTTAATTTCATCCTAAATTTAATAAAAGCATCCTAAATATTTAATAAAGTCATCCTAATTTTTAAATAAATGAAATATATTAAAAATATATAAAATAGGGGAAAAATCGAAAAAATACCTGAAGTGTAACTTCATCCGTATTGGGGGAGGGTTTCCAAATTCAGCCTCCAAATAAGATAATTCTATTTTCCCACCATCCCACACATCCTCTGGGGGCATCACTCCCATTTGTTCAGCAAATATAGTTGGCCAATGCCCCAACGCAACACCCGTAAAAACGTTGCCGTCTGTATGCAACCCTAGATGGTAGGCAACATCCTCCAGCGTTATTGTTGCCTCGCCTATCGGGAGATGGAACGTGTGCGTCTCTGGCCTCCACCGTTCTATTAGCGCGCTAATCAACGATGGGTTACACTTCACCCCCTATGATCCTTGCTACGTGGCCAAAACCAACGCGATCAATCCACGTCATAACAACAGGAACTGGTTGGTTGTAGATACAGTTAAGGTAACATGTTAACCGAAGTTCGTATCCCTTCAAAAATAAAAAAAAATAAAAAATAAAATAGTTAGCAAAATGCATGTAAAATTAAAAAAAAATTAAAAAGAAAAAGAAAAAGTAATACCTCTTCATTTGTTCTCCAATACTGACAGCAGTGATTCGCCTCGTTGCGTAGTAAGCTTTCCATTATATCGAATGTAAAATAAGGATAATTTGTTGTAAAAAAAAACTAAAGAACTCGCGTTCTGTGGTTGATATGGGGGTAGGGCCACCAATTTATAGAAGAGCTCACGTCCTTTGGGAAGCGATGTAAATGAACCTCGCGTTTTGGAAAACGCGATATCCATATACCTCACGTTCCACAGGACGCGAGGTTCATTGAAAAGGCGCGTCACGGAACAGACGCGTGAATTGAACGGGCAGAAGTGACCTCGTGTCCTGTAGAACGCGAGTTTCCAAAGACCTCACTTTCTACAGGACGCGAGGTCGTGGGTTTTTTTTTTTAAAAATGACTTCTTGTAACACCCGTGTTTTGGGGTTAGGAGTTAGACGCGTGAGTTGGTTCGAGTCGGTAAAATCGATTTTAATCAAATTGACCTTAGTTTTGATTTAATTAGAATTTAAAATAAAAAGGGGTGGCAATTTTGTAAATAAAAGGAAAAGAGGAAGGCCATCTTTTTGAAATTAAAAGAACAAAAAAAATGTGTTGTCTTCCTCCCCTCTTTCTTTCCAACGTGAAACTCACCTAAACCCTCCCAAAAAACCCTATTCACTATTCCATTCAATCTTCTCATCGCTTCGAGGGCATTTTCAAAGGTAAACCTATTTCTGAACTCTCCTCATCATCCCCATCATTTACATTGTTTTAGATTTGAAAACTATAATCTTTTTGGAATTTCAAGTTTAAGGAAAGTTTGAATTTTTAATGGGTTTTTCATTTGATATTGGTTTGTTGAGTTGGGTTTTGGTTTAATCACACCTAAATACACTTAATATCTTGAAATGGTTGGATTTGGGTGAAAACCCGAAGTGGGTCTTTGGGCCAATTTTTAAAGGGTCTAAACTTGAGTTTTTGAGTTGTTTTTGTGTTGGGTTGAAGGTCTGATGGTATAGGGTCATTAGGGAAGTGTTTTGGGACCTTTTATATGTCATTTGGGTGTTGCAAATCATAGTTTTCAGCTGGGTATTTGGGGAGCTCGAAAATGAAAGTTTTGGTGATTAATTTGGGTTGAAATTGTGAAACTTTGTCATGTGTTTGTGAGTGGGATTTGTGACTGAATTTAGCATTGAATTGGTGAGTAATGATTGTGTTTTGATTGGTTAGAAGCAAGAGGAAACATCAGGGAAGCATCGGGACCGAATCCGGGAATTGAGGAGGCCTGACTTGCTTGCTTGGTTTGCTAAGGAAGGGTGGTGAGTAAAACTTTAAATTTGTTTTAAAGTTGGTTCAAGTGTGTGAAGTGGAGGTATTGGAATGAGTTTGGTAGACCATTCCAAAGTAGAAGTTAAATTGGTAGTTTGACTTCTTGCTTGTTATTGAGATTTGATTTCTTATGCTTATCTTGATCTTGCCTAGTATGAATTGACTTTGTATGTGTATATATTGTTGTGAGTGATGATGGTTAAATGATATGAATGATGATCAATGTGATGTGGTTTAAAGAAATTGGCACTAGTTAACTTACCGGGTATAAATGATCGATCATTAGGATTAGTGTGCACACGATTGAGTCAAAACGCGCGTGGCCTTGATAGCGTTGAGTCATCAAGGAGGAGTACGATGATGTAATATTCCACCGGAAATTTATTTATATTATACGTGATGATGAGTGGAATCCCATCCGTAGGGCATGTGGTGATGAGTGGAATCCCACCCATGCAAGGTCCGTGATGAGTGTAATCCCACCGAGGTAATGTTATTGTCGAGAGTAAATCCACACATCCGAGTAAACTAATAGTGGCCAATGAAATTGTTCTTATGATTATGATGTTGTGATATTGGTTTATATTGTTGAGCTTAATATGATGTAAGATGCCATAATTATGACTCTTGAAACACTAGCTAGGTTGCTATGTTGATGCTTATGTATGTTGTGTGTGATGTTAAAGATTGCATGCTTGGACCCTGCATTGTAGTTGTTTTTTATTTTAGAGCATCCTCACTAAGCTTCTAGCTTACGCTCTCATTTTCAACAATGCAGATCATTGGCGTGGTGTTAGCAAGGAGCAAGGCGAATGGGCTTTCCAAGTTTGTATTTTCTCAAGTATGACTTAGTAATTAATGTAGTAGTTTAGCAATGGGGCTACCATGTGATTTCATATGAGCGTTGTTTGACTCATAAATGTTGTTGATGTCTATGTTT
Organism: Hibiscus tridactylites; assembly: GCA_958450335.1. Taxonomy (NCBI): domain Eukaryota; kingdom Viridiplantae; phylum Streptophyta; class Magnoliopsida; order Malvales; family Malvaceae; genus Hibiscus; species Hibiscus tridactylites. Next base: position 28,136,156 of record OY288265.1, on the reverse strand, counting down.
TGGCTTGGACTTGTAAACCATGCTTTGTCTTGTTGAATGCTTGTGTAGAATGGTATGCCTTTGGATGCTTTAAGTTGCTTGTGGTTGGCATGTAAACCTTCATGTGATGGCTTGAGCCATTTGGCCTTTTTGAGTTCTTAAGCATGCCTATTTATGCAATATTTGCCTTTATGTGAATGTCGTGATGTATATGTGTAATTGTTCATCCTAATTGCTCTACATGCTAATTCTTGGTTGTAGTATGTTGCATGAACGATTGTATGTGGCTAGGGGAGTCCCAATATGCATTTAGAGTTTGAGTCTTGTTGGTTTTTGCAGAAACTTGAGACTTGCAGAGCAGGGCGTATCGGTACGCCTAAGGGCCGTATCGATACGGTCTTGCCTGCAGGGCTTAGTTTTGGCTATGCGTACTGATACACGGGGGTGTATCGATACGCTCTTTGCTCACTGGAATTCTGAGAATTTGGTGAGTGATTGGCGTATCGGTACGGGGTTGAAGCGTACCGGTATGGTTCTATCTTGTTGACCATGAGATGTTGACCGAGAAGGGCGTATCGATATGCTCAAGGGCTGTATCGATATGGTCTTCCTTGAGCTGACTGTTTGGGTTGACCTAGTCAAGGCGTATCAATACCCTTGATTGGTGTATCGATACGGCCTGCCCTGTAAGTGTAAAATGGACTGTTTGAAGTGTGGTTGTGGTTCGAATGTGCTACTTTATCGATGTTTTCCACTGACGTGGTCACTTAGGAATTAACATGCCTTTAGACAAGATTAAAATGAAAGAAATTTTTTAGGGTTGCTAACCGAGGGGGAACCTTAACGGGTTTCGCTTCGGTTTTCCCCGTGTGGCCCACTCGAACCGGTCATCTGACCAAACCGGGATGAGGGGGTTACATTTGTTTGTATCAGAGCCTGAGGTTACCGAGACCTCGGGCAGGTAAGTGAGGTAAGTTTAATGTGTTAAGCAATTGTTATGTCTTGGTGTGTGCCTTGCCATGAAATCTTGTTGTTTGATTGTTCTTATGGTAATTTGAAGCATGAATTGTTGCGTTTGGTGTAGAGTCGAGTGCCTATTGCTACTATTACTTAATTTAAAAAGGTTTTTGTAAAGGAAAGTACTTGAGCACAGTTGGACCCTTGCCTTTGCTAACTTAATCCTTATCTGTTTGTGTTGTAGTTATTATCTTGCTAGTTGTATCATGAGACCACGAGGGAGGCCTAGGATGGTTAAGCCAGAACCACGGGCACAAGCTCCGGGGATTGAGCAGATTGATGGGGCGCCGGCTCCTCAACCCCCTCCACCTCTTCCTTAGTAAGAGGGAGGTGAGGCGGGAGCCGAGGGTGTTGGACCTCAAGTAGGCCAAGGACCGACCGGAATTGATTTAGCTCCCTTAGTTCAGGCGATAGCCGTGGCTTTCCAGGCTGCAGTGGCTGGGGGTCAGGCAGTGGCACAACCTTAGGGATAGGGTACTGGTTTGCCTTTGGAGAGACTCCGCAGTTTGGGAGGTGAAGAGTTCAGAGGGTGGACACCGGAGAGGTCTGAGATATGGTTGGAGAAGATCATCTGTATCTTGTCACAGATGGGATGTACTGGGAGACGCAAGTTAGGGTGTGTTGAGTCCTTGTTTCAGGGTGATGCCTACACTTGGTGAGTCACCATCACTACGGGTATGGAGGAGGCCGAGATCACTTGGGAGTTCTTTGAGTCAGCATTCTGTAAGAAGTATCTGGGTCCTCGATATCTCGATGAGAAGAAGAGGGAATTTATGGCTTTGCTTCAGTGGAGTATGTCTGTGACTGACTATGAGATTCGATTTGTTAGGCTAAGTCAGTATGCATCTTAGCTTGTTCCTACCGAGGTGGAACGTTGTAACCGTTTCCGTTACGGGCTGAATGAAGAAATCAAGAGGTACACTCTAGCTTCGGACTACACTAATTTCGATGTCTTGGTCGCAAGGGCCAAGGACTTAGAGCACAGTTTGGGCTTGACCAAACGATCTGGTGGTTCTAGTTCTGGTAAGAGGTCTAGTGACTTTGATAGAGGGGATGCCAAGAGGCATCGGGAAAATCGGCTTCACTATGACCATAGACGTGGTTGAGGTAACCACGGTAGGGGCCAACAGAGCCAGAGGGCTGGTGGGAAGTTGCCCACGTGTGCTACTTGCGGGAGGAACCACACCGGTGAGTGTTGCGGGAATTTCCACTCGTGTTGGAGTTGTGGAGCTAGGGATCATATTAGGCGTGACTGTCCACATCAGGTGGGGCAGGCACCAGCTCAGGCTCCTGCTAGAGCCAATGACTTTCAGAGAGGCCGCGAGCGCGGTAGAGGTAACTTCCTGCCGAGAAATGATGGCCAGAGGAACATAGCACATGTAGTTGCAGTCCAGCCAGAGGGCGGAGGTCAGGCCAGAGTTTACGCTCAGCGTAGGGATCATCATGACACAGATGTGATCGCAGGTAACTTCTCAATACAGTCTTTGGGTTTGCTTTCTTTGATTGACTCCGGGTCTACACATTCTTATATTCTGAGTGAGCATGCACAGTCGTTGAATTTGCCTTGTGAAATGTTAAAGGTAGGAGTTAGTGTTACTAGTTCCTTTGGGGACACGGTAGTAGTTAGAAAGATGTACATAAGGTGTCCGTTGATGGTTCAGGTACATGTGTTTCCAGTGGATATGATGGAGCTACCATTTTATGGCTTTGATGTAATTCTGGGTATGGACTGGCTCACTGAGCATAGAGCTAGGATAGACTTTGAAACTAAGAGGATTTCTTTAAGACTCACAGATGACTATGAGATAGTGGTGGTGGGTGAGAACGTGAAGTTCTTATCCAATGTGGTTTCAATCTTAGAAGCTAAGAGGTTAGTTGAGTTGGGTTGCGAAGCATATTTGGCCTACGTGATGAATCCGAACATGAGTGAGGTTAGACCTTAAGATATCCGGACAGTGTGTGACTTTCCTAGTGTGTTTCTGGAAAAGTTGCCGGGTTTACCACCTGATAGAGAGGTAGAGTTTACTATTGAGACTTATTCTGATTTAGCGCTTGTTTCGATTGATCCGTATCGCATGGCACCGAAAGAACTGAAAGAGTTGAAGACTCAGTTGCAAGAGTTGACAGACAGAGGCTTTATTCAACCTAGTTCTTCACCTTGGGGTGCACCAGTTTTGTTTGTGAAGAAGAAAGATGGAAGCATGAGAATGTGTATAGATTACAGACAGTTGAATCAGTTAACAGTGAAGAATAAGTATCCTTTGCCTAGAATTGATGATTTGTTTGACCAGTTGAGAGGGGCATCAGTCTTTTCGAAGATTGACTTGAGATCAGGTTACTACCAGCTAAAGGTAAGAGAGGTTGATGTACCGAAGACGGCCTTTAGGACTAGATATGGTCACTATGAGTTCTTAGTCATGCCTTTTGGGTTGACTAACGCACCAGCTGCTTTCATGGATATGATAAATCGGATTTTTCATCAGTACCTAGATCAGTTTGTAGTTGTTTTTATAGATGATATCTTTTGTGTATTCGCGTACCGAAGAAGACCATGATCGACACTTGAGGTTAGTTTTGAAGACTTTGCTAGATAATCAGTTGTATGCAAAGTTGAGCAAGTGTGAGTTCTGGATCCGAGAGGTAGTCTTCCTAGGGAAAGTAGTGTCTGCCGATGGGATTAGAGTTGATCCGAAGAAAATAGAGGCCATTGTTGAATGGAAGCAACCAAAGTCTGTAACAGAGGTACGTAGCTTCCTTGGCATAGCTGGATACTATAGAAGATTCGTAAAAGGTTTCTCTAAGTTAGCCGCTCCATTGATACAGTTGCTTCAGAAGAGTGTTTAGTTTGAGTGGTCAGATGCAAGACAGAAAGCCTTTGAGAAATTGAAAGAAGCTTTGACCCAAGCACCGATCTTGATTCAGCTTGAGTCTGGGAAAGACTATGTGGTTTACAGTGATGCTTCCTATGTAGGTCTAGGTTGTGTTCTCATGCAAGACAAGAGAGTAGTGGCTTATGCCTCAAGACAGTTGAAGACTCACGAGCGTAACTATTTGACCCATGACATAGAGTTAGCTGCAGTTGTGTTTGCCCTGAAGATTTGGAGACATTATTTGTACAGTGAGAAATGCACAGTGTACACAGATCACAAGAGTTTGAGGTATATCATGACTCAGCGAGATTTGAATATCAGACAACGTAGGTAGTTAGAGTTGCTAAAAGACTATGATCTTACGATTGAGTACCATCCGGGTAAGGCCAATGTAGTGGCCGATGCTTTGAGTAGAAAAGTAGCCGTAGACTTGAGAGCCATGTTTTCTAGACTAAGCTTGTCCGGAGATGGTGGCTTGATAGCCGAGCTTCAGGTTAGACCTACTTTAGGTCAGTTGATTAGGGAGAAGCAGCTCTTAGTTAGATCTTTGGCACCTCACGTGCAAGATGTGGCCGATGGTAGACCTTCAGATTACAGTTTCAGTACCGATGGGGTCTTGTGTTTCAAAGATAGGATAGTTGTGCCAGAAGACAGTGACTTGAGACGTACGATCTTGACTGAAGCACATAGTAGTCCGTTTGCTATGCATCCTAGAAGTACGAAGATGTGCCGCGATTCGAAGAGTGAGTACTTTTTGGTTGGTTTGAAGAGAGATGTAGCCGACTTCGTGAGCAAGTGTATGGTGTGTTAGAGAGTGAAGGCGGAACATCAAGTTCCTTCAGGTTTGTTGCAACTGTTGAGAATTCCGGAATGGAAATGGGAGAATATTACCATGGATTTCGTTTCGGGTTTGCCTTTGACTCATACGAAGAAGAACTCAATTTAGGTCATAGTAGATCGTTTCACGAAATGTGCTCACTTTTTAGCAGTCAACACCATTTATACATTAGATAGATTGGCCGATCTGTACATTGGTGAGATTGTTAGGCTGCATGGTGTGCCGAAGTCCATTGTGTCCGATAGAGATCCGAGGTTTACAGCTCGATTTTGGGAGTGTCTGCATACAGCTTTGGGTACCCGTTTGAATTTCAGCACGGCTTATCATCCTCAGTCAGATGGTCAGTCAGAGAGAGTTATACATATCTTAGAGGATATGTTGCGTTATTGCATCATTGATTTTCAGGGTACTTGGGAGAAGTACTTGCCTCTAGTTGAGTTTGCTTACAATAATAGCTTCCAGTCGAGTATTCAGATGGCTCCGTATGAGGCCTTGTATGGTAGGAAGTGTAGAACTCCAGTTTGTTGGGCCGAAGTGGGACAGAAGTTGTTACCTATGTCGGATTTGCTTAAGGGGACAACTGACAAGGTGAAATTGATTTGCGATCGATTGAAGGCCGCTTCGGATAGGCAGAAGTCCTATGCCGATTTGAAGAGGAAGGAAGTTGAGTTCTCAGTGGGTGAGAAAGTGTTCTTGAAAGTGTCTCCGTGGAAGAAAGTAATGAGATTTAGCCGAAAGCGGAAGTTGAGTCCGAGGTACATAGGACCGTATGAGATTGTGAAGAGGGTTGGTCCAGTTGCTTATCAGTTGTGGTTGCCATCCGAGCTAGAGAAGATACACGATGTATTTCATGTTTCGATGCTCCATAAGTATAGGTCTGATCCATCTCATGTTATGCCTGTAGAAGAGATTGAATTGAATCCGGATTTGACTTATGAGGAAGAACTAGTTGAGATCCTAGCTTCTGACAGTAAGGTGTTGCGGGGTAGATCGATTGAGTTAGTGAAAGTGTGGTGGCAACGTCGAGGGGTGGACGAGGCCACTTGGGAGAGGAAGGAGGATATGGAAAGGCAATTTCCGTATCTCTTTCAATCAGGTAATTTCGGGGACAAAATTCCTTAAGTGGGAGAGAGTTGTAACACCCGTGTTTTGGGGTTAAGAGTTAGACGCGTGAGTTGGTTCAAGTCGATAAAGTCAAATTTAATCAAATTGACCTTAGTTTTGATTTAATTGGAATTTAAAATAAAAAGGGGTGGCAATTTTGTAAATAAAGGGAAAAGAGGAAGACCATCTTTTTGAAATTAAAAGAACAAAAAAATGTGTTGTCTTCCTCCCCTCTTTCTTTCCAACGTGAAACTCACCTAAACCCTCCCAAAAAACCCCTATTCACTATTTCATTCAATCTCCCCATCGTTTCAAGGGCATTTTCAAAGGTAAACTTATTTCTCAACTCTCCTCATCATCCCCATCATTTACATTGTTTTAGATTTGAAAACTATCATCTTTTTGGAATTTCAAGTTTAAGGAAAGTTTGAATTTTTATTGGGTTTTTCATTTGATATTGGTATGTTGAGTTGGGTTTTGGTTTAATCACACCTAAATACACTTAATATCTTGAAATGGTTGGATTTGGGTGAAAACCCGAAGTGGGTCTTTGGGGCAATTTTTAAAAAGGTCTAAACTTGAGTTTTTGAGTTGTTTTTGTGTTGGGTTGAAGGGCTGATGGTATAAGGTCATTAGGGAAGTGTTTTGGGACCTTTTAGATGTCATTTGGGTGTTGGAAATCATAGTTTTCAGCTGGGTATTTGGGGAGCTCGAAAATGGAAGTTTTGGTGATTAATTTGGGTTGAAATTGTGAAGCTTTGTCATGTGTTTGTGAGTGGGGTTTGTGACTGAATTTAGCATTGAATTGGTGAGTAATGATTGTGTTTTGATTGGTTAGAAGCAAGAGGAAACATCGGGGAAGCATCGGGACCGAATCCGGGAATTGAGGAGGCCTGACTTGCTTGCTTGGTTTGCTAAGGAAGGGTGGTGAGTAAAACTTTAAATTTGTTTTAAAGTTGGTTCAAGTGTGTGAAGTGGAGGTATTGGAATGAGTTTGGTAGACCATTCCAAAGTAGAAGTTAAATTGGTAGTTTGACTTCTTGCTTGTTATTGAGCTTTGATTTCTTATGCCTATCTTGATCTTGCCTAGTATGAATTGACTTTGTATGTGTATACATTGTTGTGAGTGATGATGGTTAAATGATATGAATGATGATCAATGTGATGTGATTTAAAGAAATTGGCACTAGTTAACTTACCGGGTGTAAATGATCGATCATTAGGATTAGTGTGCACACGATTGAGTCAAAACGCGCGTGGCCTTGATGGCGTTGAGTCATCAAAGAGGAGTACGGTGATGTAATATTCCACCGGAAATTTATTTATATTATACGTGATGATGAGTGGAATCCCATCTGCAGGGCATGTGGTGATGAATGGAATCCCACCCATTCAAGGTCCGGTGATGAGTGTAATCCCACCGAGGTAATGTTATTGTCGAGAGTAAATATGCACATCCGAGTAAACTAATAGTGGCCAATGAAATTGTTCTTATGATTATGATGTTGTGATATTGGTTTATATTGTTGAGCTTAATATGATGTAAGATGCCATAATTATGACTCTTGAAACACTAGCAAGGTTGTTATGTTGATGCTTATGTATGTTGTGTGTGATGTTAAGGATTGCATGCTTGGACCCTGCATTGTTGTTGTTTTTGATTTTAGAGCATCCTCACTAAGCTTCTAGCTTACGCTCTCATTTTCAATAATGCAGATCATTAGCGTGGTGTTAGCAAGGAGCAAGGCGAAAGGGCTTTCCAAGTTTTTATTTGCTCAAGTATGACTTAGTAATTAATGTAGTAGTTTAGCAATGGGGCTACCATGTGATTTCGTATGAGCGTTGTTTGACTCATAAATGTTGTTGATGTCTATGTTTTGGCTTGGACTTGTAAACCATGCTTTGTCTTGTTGAATGCTTGTGTAGAATGGTATGCCTTTGGATGCTTTAAGTTGCTTGTGCTTGGCATGTAAACCTTCATGTGATGGCTTGAGCCATTTGGCCTTTTTGAGTTCTTAAGCATGCCTATTTATGCAATATTTGCCTTTGTGTGAATGTTGTGATGTATATGTGTAATTGTTCATCCTAATTGCTCTACATGCTAATTCTTGGTTGTAGTATGTTGCATGAACGATTGTATGTGGCTAGGGGAGTCCCAATATGCATTTAGAGTTTGAGTCTTGTTGGTTTTTGCAGAAACTTGACACTTGCAGAGCAGGGCTTATCGGTACGCCTAAGGGCCGTATCGATACGGTCTTCCCTGCAGGTCTCAGTTTTGGCTATGCGTATCGATACACGGGGGTGTATCGATACGCTCTTTGCTCACTGGAATTTTGAGAATTTGGTGAGTGATTGGCGTATCGGTACGTGGTTGAAGCGTATCTGTACGGTTCTATCTCGTTGACCACGAGATGTTGACTGAGAAGGGCGTATCGATACGCTCAAGGGCTATATCGATACGGTCTTCCTTGACCTGACTGTTTGGGTTGACCTAGTCAAGGCGTATCGATACCCTTGATTGCTGTATCGATACGGCATGTCCTGTAAGTGTAAAATGGACAGTTTGAAGTGTGGTTGTGGTTCGAATGTGCTAGTTTATCGATGTTTTCCCCTGACGTGGTCACTTAGGAATTAACATGCCTTTAGACAAGATTAAAATGAAAGAAATTTTTTTAGGGTTGCTAACCGAGGGGGAACCTTAACGGGTTTCACTTCGGTTTTCCCTGTGTGGCCCACTCGGACCGGTCATCCGGCCAGACCGGGACGAGGGGGTTACACTTCCAAGGCGGGAAAGTCATTTAATAACATATTAAATATATATTTATTATTATTATTAATATTAATATTAATATTAATATTATTATTATTATATATTTACTATTATTATTATTATTATTATTAAGATTTTTATAATAATAATAATAATAATAATAATAATAATAATAATTATTATATTATTATTATTATTACGTTATTAAATTATTATTATTATTAAATTATTATTTTATTATTATTATTATTATTATTATTATTGTTATTATTATTATTATTATTATTATTATTATTATTATTATTATTATTATTACTCAAGGGTTTAAGGATATATGCAACTACAAATATCAACATATCGCAATATTCGGGAAATTCGTTTAAAAAAAAATTCCCAAATACGCGATATGTTGCCATTAGTAGCTGCAATCGAAAATTGCTGATGTGGATATGGTGACGTATATACGCAACTACAAATAACAACATATCGTAATATTCGGGAAATTAGTTTGAAAAAAAACTTCCCAAATACGCGATATGTTTCCATTAGTAGCTGCAATCGAAAATTGCTGACGTGGATATGGTGACGTATATACGCAACTACAAATAACAACATATCGTAATATTCAGGAAATTAGTTTGAAAAAAAACTTCCCAAATACGTGATATGTTGCCAATAGTAGCTGCAATCTAAAATTGCTAACGTGGATATGGTGACGTATATACGCAACTACAAATAACAACATATCGTAATATTCGGGAAATTAGTTTGAAAAAAAACTTCCCAAATACGCGATATGTTGCCATTAGTAGCTGCGATCGAAAATTTTTAGAATTGATCGGTGGGTGGTCCTTGCCTCCCCAGGAGTTTGCTATTTATAGATGGATGTGACCATGCTGACGTGCCAAACTCGTGTTATGTAGGGCACGAGGTCTTTTAAGCCTCGCGTTCTACAGAAAGCGAGGTCAGTGAAAATCGCTTTATTCATAAAGCGACGTTGGTCTATATATTTGCATGCCGAGTGGATTTTCGTAACCAGTGAGGTCTTTTGCAGTTGAATATGATTTCATGTTATGCTGCGTTTTTTGCAGTTGAAGTTTTTATGTATTTTTTGTTCCTTTATGATAGTTGGAGTTCACTTAAAGATTTGTGTTCCGCTGGGTACAAACCCCCGCATGATACGTTGATTGAAGAATACTTACCGACATATCGCAATATTCGGGAGCGTGTGGGCGGCTGCCATTTACCGCGAAGAAGTGCCTTGAAAGTTTCCAGTTAAACTTTTGAGGCACTTCTTGGGGACTCTTTTCTTAAGTACACAACTTGCCTGCACAATCTGCAAAAAGTCCAGAGTTAAAGAAGCGAGGGCGGATTTAGATCGACCATACTGCCGAAGCAGCCTTATTTTGCGAATGCGGCCGATGCCGATTACATTTGCTAATGTGGATCAAAGCTGCTACCATTTCAGAAGAAATCCGATTATCACGCTCTTCTTCTTTTCCAAGAAGAACTCCGACTACATTTGCCCACCGGACTTTTTACATATATTGTTTCGACTTTTGTAGAAATTGTATCGACTTGTCTCAATTTGCTTATTAAAGAATACATGTTGAAAGTTGAAAGTTTTGTTAAATGTAATGCGAATTAAAGTTTTCATTCGAGTTAAATTTACTTATGTGGTGTTTTTGTTAAAGTTTTCATTCGAATTAAAGATTACATTCGGTACTTATTTCGAATAAACGATATCATAGAAAATGTCAGTTAAAGATTTATTAAAGTTGAGATCAAGCTAAGTTAGTAAACGCGTTAAATGACTCGAACGGAACTAATGTTGGGAGCTAGCGTTAAATGACTTAGTAGTCTCCAATTGTCTGAAATATTCAAACATGTTTTCAATTATTCAAACATAACACGTGTATACAGTAGGAGTATTATTAACTCTAAGAAAAGGGGCCTCGCGTTCTATAGAACGCATGGTCTCAAGGAACTCGCGTTATACAGAACGCGAGTTCACTGTGGTTCTGTGGATCTCGCTTCATTCAGAATGCGAGTTTGATCTATATATTTGCATGCGGATGGATTTTCGTAACCAGTGAAAGTTTTTCATGATTTCGTGTTTTGTTGGGTTTTTGAAGTTGTAATTTTTATGTATGTTCTGTAAGTTCATGATAGTTGGTGTTCAGTTATGATTTTGTGTTCAGTTGGATTGAGACCCCCGCATGATACGTTGATTGAAGAATACTTACCGACATATCGCAATATTCGCGAGCGTGTGGTCGTCTGTAATTTGTCGCCAAGAAGTGCCTAGAGAGTTTCCAGTAAAACTTTTCTAGAGCCTCTTGGGGAATATTTTGTGAAATTCGCCGCTTCCCCTAACCATCTAGGAGACTCCTGGGGACTCTTTTCTGAAGTCCAGAGTGAAAGAAGCAAGGGCGGATTCAGATCGACCAGAGTGAAAGAAGCCGGTGCCGATTACATTTCTCCACCGGACTTTTTGCATATACTGTTTCGACTTTTTGTAGATATTGTATCGACTTGTCTCAATTTACTCATTAAAGAATACTTGTTGAAACTTGAAAGTTTTGTTAAATGAAATGCAAATTAAAGTTTTTATTCGAGTTAAAATTACTTATGTGGTGTTTTTCCTTTACTATAAATACCCACGAATTCCACCATCATTTACTCATTCCAATTTCTCCCTAAACACCCAATCTTTGCTCCCCTTATGGCAAAATTTCAGGCAACATTTTATTTTCTCGATACTTATTTTGAAACAACAATCACCAGCAAAATTTCAGGCAACATTTTATTTTCTCGATACTTATTTTGAATCAACAATCACCAGCAAAATTTCAGGCAACATTTTATTTTCTCGATACTTATTTTGAATCAACAATCACCAGCAAAATTTCAGGCAACATTTTATTTTCTCGATACTTATTTTGAATCAACAATCACCAGCAAAATGTCACTCAAAGATTTAATACAGTTGATAGCAAACGAGGTTAGTAAACGCACCGAAAAACAAATTTCTTCCTTGGAATGTCGAATCCCAACACCGTTAGCAAACGAAACGCACTACGTTTTGAAGCTTACGAACAAAACAAACGTTCGTAACATGTATGACCAGCTCAATTTTGTTGGAGCTAAATACGTCGATTTAAATGTTAAGTTTGATGAGGTCAACACCGACGAAGGTAGTACGTCTGCACCCGGACAACCTACTCCTAACAATGAGCACGCTCCGCCTTCACCGAATGTTGATGCGACTGCCGACGAGCTGCAGCTTTTTATGTACAGGTATAGACAAAGGAAACAACAGCTGATCGAAGAACTAAACTTAAGTTCAGACGTGTCCACTGGCTATGATGATTCGGATTAACCATAAACTTCTGAAATCATCGTCCAATTATGTTATATGACGTCTTTTTTATCCTTTATTAATGTTCAACGGACCTCGCATTATGTAGAACTTGTAGTATTCAATTAGATTACTAGACTACAATTCTCTCAATTATTCAAACAGAAAACGAGTACACAGTACGAGTTTTATTAATTCTGACGGAATCTATGTCTCAATATATATAAAGGGACCTCGCGTTATGTTGCACTTGTAGTATTCAATTACATTACTAGACTATAATTGTCTCAGTTATTCAAACATGTACTCAATTATACAAACAGACAACGAGTACACAGTACGATTATTATTACTTCTGACGGAATATCTGCGACAACAGAAATAAAAGGAACCTCGCGTTATGTAGAACACGGTATTCAAAAGAACTCGCGTTGTACAGAACGCGAGGTCATGCTTATCGCGTTGTGTAGAACGTGATTTTCTCAAAGCTGCCTCCCGGTACAATAATTTCCCTTACACACCCAGATTCTCCGGGATTTCCTGAGGCAATAATAAGCCATAATTGTCTCCTTATATGAAGCAGAACCATAAACCTTAAATATATGTTTGAATTGCCAAAACAAGTCCTCAAAATTTTCAAGTATTAAAAATTCACAAGTCTTTGACAAAATATTCAAATGGCGAGACGAGGAGTTACTACTCTAGTTTACTACGATGGGAAGATATTCAACGATCCCGAACTTTGCGTCGTTTTTCACTGCGAAGATCCAGTAACGCTAAAGATTCCGAGGAGATTATCGTTCAAGAAGTTGGTAAAGGAACTGGAGACCAATGTCCCGCATTTCGAAAACCACTATTTGTCCGACGTGAAGTATCAGCTGCCAACATCTATAGCCCCTTACACATACTTTGTATGCAGCATTGCGGAAACTGCTGATGTGGAGATGATGCTGGCCACCCACTTCGACTATTCATTGAGGGGGGCCCTCGAGTTGTATGCATCGTTCTCGGAGTCTAATCCAGTTATCGAAATACCAAGCTGGGGCCGGGCGAATTTTGACTTCGATCCGAATGCCAACGTTGATAGCCCGACCGCAAGTCAATGATATGATTTTAACCTACTGTGCCAAGACAACGAGTTCGGTGCATCGTCATCTGTTGTGCCAAGACATTCGTGCGTAGCTAGTGTCAGGTTCGATCTGAACCAACCCCCAAACGATGAATTCGATACACCAACAAATGCATTGTACAATCCATACAATCCGTATAGTTTTGGAGGGGAGGGAACGTCGTCTACTTACGTTGCGCACGACCATGAAGCATCATATGGCTGACACTCAACGTATGTTCTTGGCACGGACTACAGTTAACCATCTATGGGGAGACATTCTTCTTTTGGAGGGGAGGGAGCGTCGTCTTCTTACGTTATGCACAACCATGAATCATTGAACCCCTTCAATGATTCCTCATATGGACGACACTCAACGTATGTCCCTAGCACGGAGTACGTTCAACCATCTATGAGGAGACATTCTTCTTATAGTGATCTTGATTTTGGTCTTGGAAATACGGTTCATGAGTGATCTCGTGAGAGGTATCACGATCGTCGACCCCCATCCTCGCCTCCAAGGGTAGCGATCGACGAAGCTCTACTATTACAGCTCCCGGAGGATGCTTCTGACGAAGAACCGATTAGAGAACCCGGGCCCAACGGAGACGAGCTGGGGGCATTCTATGATGAACTAGAAGACTTGACAGTTCCACCAGAAGACGATACCGTTCCACCACCAGATTTCGACGAACAGCCGGCAGCCACCAACTTTCCTGTAGACGCAACACCAATTTCTATGTTCCAGCCACCATCCCACTTCACAACTGTTGATATGGATGCCATGGAAGTCCCTGATTTTTTGCATAACCACACAATAGACGGCAGACTCAACCGTTCTGATGGTGAACTGAGAATTGGTATGACGTTCTTGACAAAGGAAATTGCGGTGGCCGTAGTTAAGCAGTACAACCTTCGTCAGGCTGTTGAGACGACATTGAAGAAAACCCAAGCCAAATACTACAAGGCGCACTGCACCCAAAAGAATCACGACTGTAAATGGAAAATTCATATATCTCAATTGAAGAAGGTAGGCGACCGTTGGAAAATAATAAAACTTGAAGGGCCCTATACATGCACCGTTGCTAGCCTCAGGCAGGATCACAAGAACCTTGATGCAAAGTACCTTGCTGACATCTTTATCCACTGGTGAAAGCTAATCCCACAGTGCCGGTCCCTACATGTCAGGCTGCAGCTCAAACTGTCACCGGCTACCGTCCTGAATAATACAAAGCATGGTATGCAAGGAGGCGGGCCAAACAAGAAATGTTTGGCCGATGGGAGGAATCTTACAAGGAGTTGTGCATGTGGCTAAATCTGTTGCAGAAACACATCCCCAGAATGGTTGTCAAACTTGATACGGTTCTGGCATACGAAAATGATCGTGTCGTTCGAGGTGTTTGTCAATTCCACAGGTTATTTTGGACTTTCCCTCAGTGCATCAACGCATTCAAGCACTGCAAATTGATGGTTCAAATCGACGACACATGGTTGTACGGAAGATATACACAGACCCTACTTCTAGCTATTGCACAGGACGACAATCGAAAATGCGTTCCTGTTGCATTCGCAATCGTCCAGAAGGAGGATTTAGAGTCTTGGGTATTCTTCCTTCGGAACCTACGAAAATATGTCCTTGATCCTGTAATACAATCAAGGGAAGGAGGGTATGTGTTATTTCTGACAGAGGCACAACGCTCTTGTGGGTGCTAGAACATTTGGGTGACTATTGGAAGCCTCCATACATTTACCACCGTTTTTGCTTGCGGCACATAGCCGCAAACTACCTGCAGCAATTCAAGAACCGTGATGAACGTGAAATGGTGCTCACAATGGGTACGTCCTTTATGTCATTTTCATTTACTATATTACTTGTTGCTCGCTTTCATTTACGACCTTTTTGCATGTGTTGTTCGCCCATAACTATTCAACTGTCATCCCGTAGGCAACTCGCACTACAAACAAGAGGTGGATGAGGTGCTCGAGGAACTGAGAGCGAGAAACAAACATGGCGCAGAATACCTTGAAAAATCCTGAGGGAAAAATGGCTTCGATCGTATGACGAGCGTAAATGCTATGGTCACATGACAACGAACTTGGCTGAGGCAGTGAACTCATCACTGAAGGGAGTGCGACAGTTGCCTATCACTTCCATTGTCAAAATGACCTATTATCGTTTGGCTACCCTATTTGCAACCTTGGGAAGGAAAGCAACTGAGTACATGGCAGGTGGACACATAGTCCATCCGGATTTCCACACAAAACTGCATACTCAATTGTGTCAATAAAGACAGATGACTGCAACTCTCTTCTCGCGAGAAGGACACAAGTTTCGTGTTTCAGAATTTTCCAGGCGGTTGGAAGGCATTCAGCACAACGCGTACGTGGTAGATCTGTGGGCAAAAACCTGCGAGTGTGGAATTTTCCAAACATTCAAATACCCGTGTGCACACGCCATTGCTGCTTGCACAAACCAACGGATAAAATACATGCATCTGGTTGATCCAGTATACTTACTCAAAATGGTGTTTAAGGTTTACGAAAAAGAGTTTCCTCCAATCAGAAATGAGGTTGATTTGAATGTCGTGGACACTGAACCGACCATACGCCCAGATCCAGCACTACTAAGAGCCAAAGGACGTCCACGGTCTACAAGAATACATTGTGCCGAGGATATGGTCGAACATCGAGAAAAGACTGGACAAAAGAAGCATTGTAGTGTATGCCTAAATCCTGGACACACAAAGCCTACGTGTCCTAATCACTCAGCCCCTCGTCTTAATAATTATTTGTAATTTTTTTATGCGAGTTCACCCATAACAATCGAATCAATAAAGTCAGTCTAATTCGATTTATACAGTACGTCATCTTATATTTTCAATCATTCAAAAAAATAAGTTATGATAGTGTTTTCGAAGCGACTTTAAGTCAGTGTAGAATGGACAGAAATTGACCGTGTTGGTTTCATACGATAGAGAATTTCCAATACTACGACCCCAAACTCGATGTTAGCTAAAAATTTACAATTTATACGTATGAAATTCTGCTCGAACATGCATATCGACATTTGTTCAAAGGTAACTTCATTCAAAAAAGGATGATAGCATAGGGTTTTGGAAGCCATTTTAAACCAGTGTAGAATGGACGGAATTAACCGTGTTGGTGTCTACGATAGACAATTTCCAGTACTACGACCCCAAACTCGATGTTCGCTAAAAATATACGATTTACACGCCCGAAATTGGGCTTGAACAGGCCTACCCACGCTTGTTTTTCCTAGTTCTTCACCCTAGGTTTGCATAGAACTCACCTCCTGTAGAACGCGAGGTCTGCGCGATATTCTGTAAAACCGTTAACCCAAACAACGAGGCCACGTAGACTGAACTCGCGTTATACAGAACGCGATATCAAATCTCGCTTCCCACAGAACGCGAGGTTAACCGATGTGGCAAGTTTGGGGGTCATTTTCCCAAATAAAAGTGGGAGGGAGCTAAAACCCTATATATTTATTTAAAAGTGATTTTTGCCCCAAAATTGCCCTGATTTCCCCCTAGGAGTAGAGAAACCTGAGTCTGGAAATGGAAATGAAAATGTAGAAGAATAAAGAGTGGATGAAAAATAGATGTTTGAAGAGGAATAAATAAAGAGTTTGATGAAGAATAGCAGTCATGGAGAAAAAAAGTAAGAAATGAAGAAAATGAGTGAAAAGAAAGAAGATAACGTGCCGCATCAGCATTTTTAACGGCATATGACGGCAGTAGCCGTAATAAAAACAAATTAAAACTTGAGTGACTGTAATAAAAGTTTTAAAAGTTCAGTGAATATTAAAAGCACCTTAAAAGTTTGGGGACTATCAATGTAGTTTACCCAATTAAAATTTAAGTTGAACAACCCTTAGTCTTATATTGGAGTAGACATCAATTCTTTTATACGATTTTATATTAAAAACATTCACCCAATGTATACATGCTTCAAATTTAAGTTTAGGGGTACCTCGCCGACATAAAAGGTTGGATGGCGGCGGTAATAGGAGGAGAAGGGTTTAGGGATGAATTTAGGGTTTATAGTGGATGGAGAATTTAATACTTTGTATTTTAAATTAAAATTAAAAAATATTATAAAATAAAAGAATTAAAGTGTTATTCAATTAAAATTCTTTTTTTTGAAATATAGTTTATTGCATGTCGAGTCCCTGAAAATTTTAACATTTTTTTAAAAGTCATTAAAAAATTAATGGTATATAGCGTTAGTGGTGTGTAGCGGTGTGTGTTACCCGTGGTAGAACTTTCTATAGTGTATTATCTTCGTTATTTTTTAGGTTATTCAGTTTTAATCCTAAATGCTTTGTTTAACTCTAAATTGATCTTTATGTGTAGCGTTAGTGGTGTGTAGCGGTGTGTGTCACCCGTGGTAGAACTTTCTAATGAGATTTGGTTAAGAATGGCTGGAGAACACAAAGCTCCTAGAGCGCCCAGAGCAGTGGAGAAGAAGATCGGCAACCTGGAGGTACCAAGATCCAACCACTACCCCAAACACAAGGAGACCGGTTATACTATTTTCGTAAATTTTGTCAGCAAAAGGATACATCATACCACACTGAAAGAGGTCTTCACTGAGTACGGAAAGGTTCTGAGCACATACATCGCCTACAACAATCCCAAAAGAGCAAACTGTAACCACACCTTTGCATTTGTCAGATTCGCCAGTCAGTCGGAAGCTGAGAGAGCTATTGAAAAAGGAAATCACAGAAAAATGGATAACTTCTTCATCAAAATTTTCAGAGAAAGGAAAACTGCAACATCCTATCGGCTCTCCATACCTAGCTCATCCAGGGAACAAAGTGCCCCTGAAGCTCGAAAGGCAAACAGGAAATACGATTCAAAAGTGGTTATAGGTACGTCCTTCAAGGACGCTCTGCTGAACGTACCTATCATGACAGAAAGGGACGGGTCCAAACAATATCAGGCTTGCAGAAGTGCTAAAGATAATCACGAGTGTGCAGACATTAACCTATATATTCCCTTCTCCCCGGCAGAATCAGAATGGCTGTGGCAAAGTTTCATTGGTCAAGTGAAAGGCATGTTTAACGCTGAGTTTATTCAAGGAGTTTTGAGGTCTGAAGGCTTCAATGTCAAAGCCAGTACCAGGTCCGGTTACTACGTCTTCATTCAGTGCATGGAAGCTGAATAGGTGGAAATCATGTGGGACTTAAAACAATCATTACTAGACTCATGGCTCGATGATCTGGATAAAAATTGATAATTTTATAGCCAAAAAGAAGTTAGAAGTCTGGGTTAATATTGAAGGTCTCCCGTTGTTCGCCTGGCATGAGTCCGTGATTACTTCCATTGCTAGCAAATGGGGCAGAATCATCAAGGTTGACGACGATACGGTGAACAGGAATAGACTAGATGTTGCTAGAGTTGTCCTAGGCGTTGCTTCTATTGCGGATATCCCTACCTGTGCCTCTGTGTCATTAAACAGAGACAAGTTTTCTGTAAAATTGTCAACGTCTAAAAGTGAAGAGAAACGTTGATGGATCGACGGTGAGCCGACGGCCCGATCTTCCGACGAAGCTGAAAGCTGTCGCTTTGAAGACCTCGTCCTTGCATTCAATGCAAAGACAACGCCGCCTTTTCCCGAGAATGTAACGAAAGAACATTCTTTCGAGCACGTGCGGAATAAAGGCCCCTTCACTGAAGAAGTTTTTGGTGGAAATTCTGACATTGTGGGCCCATCCCACTCACAATCATCCCAAGCTGTTGAACCCGTTAATGCAGAGAATCTCTTTAATGTCCCCATTGAAGTTGGGCCAGAAGCATCTTTGTCATCTTCGGGCCTCAACAACTATTCTGGGCCAGTGTATGACCAAGATATCGGTCTCTTCTCTATCAAACCCAAAGTCTTAAAGATCCCAAAAAACATTTCACCGTTGATTATTAGACCGTGCCTAAAAAATCAGTTACACCGGAGTTCCCAAGTCCCAGTACCGGAGATAGTACCTGATCTCCAGGCTCGTGTAGTCAAAACTTCAAACCGGGCACAGGCGACAATTCCGGTTCAGAGCAAAAATCCCCCAGACCAATTTAGCCCTGCCCTTGCGTCATCAGTAGGAACGGCCAACAAATCCCTAGATGAACAGCTCAAATCATATCGGAATTGTAAGCTCTCAGACGAAGCGATGCTTGAAGCCTGTGAATGCATTCAGGTGTGCAAGGAAGTGGGTCTCCTCTTCAAAGCATTAGATAGTGAAGTATGCGAACGACTACTGGAAGTGGAAAATATCGGGAGGCCTCAATAGAGGTAAATTCCTTCTTGAGTGCACTTGTATTATTTGTATTATTTTTATTAAGCTATGAATCAGTCAGTGCTTATCACCTGGAACGTTAGAGGTATGAGGAGTAATGAGAAGAAAGCTGCTACAAGAAGGCTAATTCACAGTAGCAAAACCAGTATCATCTTCATCCAAGAAACAAAACTCCAAAAGTGCAATAAATAGGTTATAAAGAAAATTTTGGGTTCTACTGGGAACTATGAGTGGACTTCATCCCCTTCGATTGGCCAATCTGGAGGTCTGCTAATTTTATGGGACCCGAAAGTTTTTGAGTGCCATTCTCAATCTGTTGAGAGGAATTTTATCATGCTTGTCGGCTATCTCAAAATCCAGAACACCAAATTACTATGCTCTTTGATTAATGTGTATGCTCCTAACGGGGCAGCAGAAAGGAAGGAATTCTTTATCAATTTGAGTGAGTTATTAAGCCGGCTAAATTTGCCTCTCATCATAGGAGGATATTTCAATACCATCTGCCGTGAAGAAGACAAAATAGGAGTCTGAGCTAAAATCTGTTGGACATTCCTCTTGAAGGAGGGATATTTACTTGGTCCAACTACAGGGACAAACCATCTATGAGCAGATTGGACATGTTTCTTCTTTCCCCAGAGGTGATGCAAACGTGGCCGGATTTCAAGCAAAGGTTGATGCCGAAGAACATATCTGATCACAATCCAGTAACTCTCGCGTTAGTTAAACAGAACTGGGGTCCCAATCCATTTCGGTGGTTCGATCATTGGGCAGAAGAAGAGGATTTGGTGGATTGCATCAACAAAACTTGTCAGAGTTTGCCTAGTGCGGGTATTAGTGATATCCTAAGAAGGTGCAAACATGAGACTAAAGAATGGTTCACTCGTAAAGGTGATTCTAATATACCATCAATTGCTGCACTGGAAAACAAAATTGCTGATTTAGAGTCTAAATTCACTAGGGAAAAATCTGATCCATCGCTCAAGCAGGAGATCCTTTCTACCAGAACTCAATTGTGGAAAGCTGTCAGACAGAATGAAAGAGAATGGTTACAAAAGTCAAGACTAAATGGATCAAGGCAGGTGACCGAAACTCTAAGTTCTTTCATATCTTTGCATCCTCTAGAAGAAGCAAAAATTCGATTACCAAGCTGAAAGTCGAGAATTTTATTTTATCGGAACCAAGACTCATCAAGTTGGTTGTACAATCTCATTTCAAACAGATTTATAATGAGTCTCAAACTCTCTTGGTAGAACGTTTTGATAGTATTCTATGTTCGATCGATCCAGATTCAGCATTAAAACTAGAAGAACCATTCACAGTGGAAGAAATTTCCTATGCTCTCTCTTCCACAGACGGCTCAAGAGCCCCGGTCCCGGATGGCTTCAACATGAATTTGTTAGAAAATAAGCGTTAATCCAAGAATAAATAATAAGATAAATAATATTATTTAAATGAACAATACAAACTTAAGAACAATACAACAATATATAAATCAAACTGATTTGGAACCAAAAGAAACGTGTTGAGGCCTGCACGAACGCAGTTTCCTTAAGACAGATTTTCGGCCACTCCTATGGTACTCGAGTTCATTGGTCGTCTGTCTCCCAGGATACAACAACATAAAATCAACCACAGTTGCACTACTGTGGAGATCACGAACTGACCCTTGCCTTCGCCTATCACCAAAAACCACTTGTAAAATTCACAGAGTAAAACAATAAAAATTTCCTGTGGTTTTGAGTTGTGTAAAGCTTAGAAGGTTTACTCCCTATTTATAGGAGTGTCATGAGGGTATAGGTGGAAATTTTGACCTAATGGAGCATTCAATATTGAGAATCAATTGATTCTCCTATAAAGCAATTTCCAAAATTATTATCTGAATTAAAGGTAACTTCTAATATTTATCCTTTTAATTCCAAGATAAAATTTGGCAAATTTATGCTTTTATTTGAGGAAAATTCATTTTAAATTTGGGTCAAAATATCTGCAAGCCCACGAAGGACCAGACCGGTTCAGACATTTGCGTTACCCACGTCGTGCACGTCTGCACATTTACGAACCAACAATTGGTTCCACATTTTCCTTAACAACATTTGAATCAATTTCTTATTCAAAGCTCCAAAATTATCAAATTTTTCCAACAATCCCCCACATGAATGAAATTGATTTAATCAAAAACATTTTGACTCGATGTGGTGATATATTCTACGATCGATAGCTGCATAGGATAGGTAGGTGTCCACCCTTGAACCTTCCCTTGTGAAAGTATATTTACTTTACTAGCTGACCAGTAGACGTAATGTCCTTGAACTGTTCTGCCGTTTGTGTAAACGATGATATACTTCACACAACACCTCTTTGACAAGAGTATTAGTTCTCATGGGTATGTCCATATGGCCGTGGACATCGCCTGGTTCTGCAAGAGTTTGAAAGAACTATGCCCAATAGTCTCATTGAAGCGGTCCCACTTCACTCTCACATAGGTGACTTATGTTGCTTGACTCACAAAAGCACACAATGGTCATTAAAAGCATTGCTTAGCCTAAACCACTTTGATCACCGTTTACATCATAGGAATGGACTTGGGGATAAGAGCCCCTACAGTGACCGCACAGGTCTATGCAATTAGGTTGTCCCTTTGAACCTAGATCTTGGGATCTCCAGTCAACTAGGTAGGGTTTTCCTTCACATAGCACCTTAAATTTACATGGGCTTTAGTCTCATTCCTTTAGATGTTTTCTTAACTTGATCTCAATTTAACCCTTTGGTTAATGGATTCACAACGTTATTCTTTGATTTCAAAAATCAATAGAGATAACTTCATTTGAGATCTAACGGTATTATGTCGACAACGCATATGTCTCGACTTACCATTATACACAAAGCTCTATGTCCTACCTATTGTGGGCATTGGCTTTGGTCGTTCAGAAATATCCTCCAAGAAATTTCTAAAGCCATTCGACTTCTTTTCTAGACTTGTCTAGAACTTCAAAATCATATTCTATTATGGATTTGATTATAACCATTTTTCTTGAGAATTTCCATGACACGGTTCCTCCTCCCAAAGTGAAGACATGTCCTCTTATGTCTTTGATATCTTGAATATCAGATAACCAATCGCATCGGAGTATCCTTCTAAATAGAAGAATCTCTGGAATAATGCAATTCATAATCTCGAGTATATCTAAGATATCTCAATGCCCTCACAATTGCTTTCAAGTGATTTTCACTTGGATTGCTTGTGAATCTACTTGAACTGCTCACAGTAGAAACAATATCTGGTCTATTGAATCTACTTGGTCAACACTTTGGTCTTTGTTCTTGGACAAAAGTTGGCATGTATTTATTGGAGTTCTGGCTATGCCGGAAACATCCTTGCCAAACTTCTCTTGTCCGCGTAGTGTGACTACGTCAATATGAGACCTTCAAGTGATCGTTTGATTTGGATGCCCAAACTCAAATATGTTAATCTCATATTTTTCATGTCAATCTTGAATTTGACAAGTCTTTGGTACGTTTACCATTTTATTGTTGCTTCCAACAATGAATATGTTATTAACATACAAACATAGAATAATATATTTAATGTTAGTAGTTTTGACATATACACATTTGTCACACTCAATTATCTTGAAGTCGTTTGTCATCATGACATTATCGAACTTCTCATGTCTTTACTTTGGTGCTTGTTTAAGTCTATACAAGGACTTCACCAACCTACATACTTTTCTCTCTTGACTTGAAACTACATAACCCTCAGGTTGTTTCATGTATATTTCTTCATCAAGATCTTCATTTAGAAAAGCTCTTTTAACATCTATTCGATGTACGTCTAGATTTCACAAAGCGACAATTGTAAGTATCATACTTATGGAGGTTATCCTTGATACATGAGATTATGTATCGAAATAGTCAAGGCATTCGGTAACCTTTTATTACCAATCTGGCCTTATACTTATCAATTGTTCCATCTACTTTCATTTTCCATTTGAAAATTCATTCAAAACTTAGTGGTTTAATTTACAGAGAAAGATCCACTAATTCCCACGTATGATTTTGCATGATGGAATCAATTTCACTCTTAATAACATCCTTCCATAAGATGCCTTCAGATGAATGTATAACATCATTATACGTTTGAGATTCAACCTCTAACATAAAGTTTAGAAAAATGATCCAAAGAATTTTTTCTATCTTTGCTCATTTACTTCTTTGCGGCTCTATTTCAAGCTCAAACCCTTGTTGATCATTTGAGTCATCTTTATCGATAATCTCCGAAGTTCATTTCATTGAACTTTGACCAACTTCCCTAACTTTACAAGGGAATACATCTTCCATTATCGTATGCTTGTGAATCTCAGGGTTCTTCGATTCATACACAAGAAATCGATATACATTGCTATGTTCTATATAGCCAATAAAAATTTTTAGGGATCTATTCTCAGTTGCTTTAGTAATGGGTCATTACTTTTGCAAGACACCCCCACATTTTCAAGTAGTTGTAGGAAGGTTTAATTACCTTTCATAACTTATATGGTGTCTAGTCTCTTTAATTACGGGGAATCTTGTTTAAAAGGTAATTAGCTTATAGAACAACTTCCCCCACATGTTAGGCACATTATAGTACCAACGTTACTCATATAGAGCTTCTCCCCATCTTAAACCTTTAATTTAGTTTGGGATTCAACATCATGCTCATAGAGAACAATTTTCACTATAGCTTCATCTTTACATTATTTTTGTGCTATCATCAATGAAGGTAATAAACATATTCCTTCAACCAATATGTTGTCATATCAATTGTTATGGTAATAACATTGCCCTCGTTTGAAAGTCTATAGTCTGAAGACTTGTTCCTCATCTTATGGCAATTGAAGATTTTTTTTTCATGAAATTTTGCTTCTTGAACACACCGTCTAATTTACGGTTTGAAGTCGTTTTTGACTTCTACTACGTTTGCCATGATAATATTTATCTTAGCAATATTTACCTTAGTAACATTTGAAGGTGGTAACAATATTTACCTTATCCTCTCTAATAATAGGAGGATCATCCTTCAGATATTTAACTAGATTTATCATGGTCAATTATGCAACATCTTTTGTTGCAATGTATGAAATTTTTTCTAATAAATTTCACTGATTTTTCCATTGTGTAACGTAGACACAATCCAAAACAAAAAATTATGAATCTGTTAAACGTTAGGAATTTAGTCAAAGACTAAAACCAGAAACAGAAACATAATTTCTAACTTTTGTTAGACGACGAAGATTTAGTAAACTAAACCCCAAACAAAAGTTCACACGGTATTAATAGAAAGAACAATAATAAACAATGCACCAGGTAGGTAACTTACGAAAGAGAGGTGGTGCACTAGGCACGCTTAAATACCAAGTCTCTCAAAGAACCAATCCTAGACATGCATTTTTAAATTTTCTTTCAATCACTGTTTATGGATTTTATTCTTGAAACCATTCCAAGCATAGATGATCAATCGGAATCACTACCTTTGATTCACAACAATTTGGAATCTTCCATTTATGGTCCAACGACCCTCTCGATTCTTTAGCCATGTTTAAACACTGTGCACTTCATAGCATGCATCAGAATGGGCTTTAAGAATTTAATTTTGACATGGAGAATCAAGTTCTTCTATGCTTTGATTCGAGACCTCAGTCAGAATCAGCGCTCTAAATTTGGTAACCAATGTTACTTTCCGAAATAAATTCACCAATTTATTTCCAAAATAAAATCATACTTGATAATAAATTTGAGTTATTTTTTTTCAAAATAAATTCACCAATTTATTTCAAGGTTGAATCATTCTAGATTCTCACGAAATTAAATCCAACGATTTATTTCCCTTAACAAGTTAGAATCAACACATGATTCTAGTACAGAAAATAAATTTAATAATTTATTTCCTTTTACACAAATTTAATCATATTTGATTCTTACGGAAATAAATTTCATGATTTATTTTTCTTAACAAGTTAGAATCAACGCATGATTCTAGCATAGAAATAAATTTAATAATTTATTCCCTTTTACAAAAATTGAATCATACTTGATTCTTACGGAAATAAATTCAATGATTTATTTTCCTTGCAACGTTAGAATCATACAAGATTCTTTTGAAAATAAATTCAATGATTTATTTCCTTTTCCAAAATTAGAATCAACACAAGATTCTAACGAAGAAATAAATTCAGTGATTTATTTCTCATATATCTTTTGTTAAATATTGAGATTAGTAGCACTAAAACTCAAACCAAAGATATCAAGGCAACAAAATCAAAGGAATTGATCCTTTAATTTTTTTATTCTTGTTTTGGAAAGATCACGTAAATCCGTTAAAACGGCAGAAATTAATTCCTGAAACGAATTATTTACGAGATCTTTGTTTCCACAACAATCACGATTTCGCTTGAATATTCTGTTCGTCTCTATAAAATTTCTCAAAAGAAATTGTTAGTACAAAATAAAATCCACATAATTTCCAAAAATACAAAGGATCATAATTAAGACAAAAAAATGTGACAAAGTATAATTTATATACATGCCATATTTAAAATGTCCACGTTATAAGGTAACACTATCATAATAATATTACCAAAAATATTACCAAAATTTAAACTTTATCTTAACAATGTTATAAAAAAAGTTTAATTATGGCATAAACCATACCATATTAGAAGTCAAAATTTAATATGGAATATTAACTTATTAATACCATAATTTATGGTTTTAAAAATGTCATATAAACAAGAAAACTTATTAAGAAATATTTAAATTACCTTACTAATCGAATATCTAAATGTTCTATCTCAAGAAATACCGATTGCATCATGTTGAATCCGTGGTATTGGTGATCTCAACGTTTCTTGTCTTTGGGCATTCACTTTTTCTATGCGTGAAAATTTCCTCATCGTGTGAATCATTGCTTTAGATACAATAATCCGTTCGTCTTGGATTAAAACTGAGAATCTGTCTTAAGATTGTTAGAAAATAAGCGTTAATCCAAGAATAAATAATAAGATAAATAATATTATTTAAATGAACAATACAAACTTAAGAACAATACAACAATATATAAATCAAACTGATTTGGAACCAAAAGAAACGTGTTGAGGCCTGCACGAACGCAGTTTCCTTAAGACAGATTTTCGGCCACTCCTATGGTACTCGAGTTCATTGGTCGTCTGTCTCCCAGGATACAACAACATAAAATCAACCACAGTTGCACTACTGTGGAGATCACGAACTGACCCTTGCCTTCGCCTATCACCAAAAACCACTTGTAAAATTCACAGAGTAAAACAATAAAAATTTTCTGTGGTTTTGAGTTGTGTAAAGCTTAGAAGGTTTACTCCCTATTTATAGGAGTGTCATGAGGGTATAGGTGGAAATTTTGACCTAATGGAGCATTCAATATTGAGAATCAATTGATTCTCCTATAAAGCAATTTCCAAAATTATTATCTGAATTAAAGGTAACTTCTAATATTTATCCTTTTAATTCCAAGATAAAATTTGGCAAATTTATGCTTTTATTTGAGGAAAATTCATTTTAAATTTGGGTCAAAATATCTGCAAGCCCACGAAGGACCAGACCGGTTCAGACATTTGCGTTACCCACGTCGTGCACGTCTGCACATTTACGAACCAACAATTGGTTCCACATTTTCCTTAACAACATTTGAATCAATTTCTTATTCAAAGCTCCAAAATTATCAAATTTTTCCAACAGAATTTTCTCAAGAAATTCTGGCACAATCTCAAAGATGACATAGTAACCTTCTTCGATAACTTCTATGAGGGAGAAATTAGAGACAGAAATTTCAATCACTCATTCATTGTACTTATGCCAAAAGTAAGCAATCCGAAAACCATGGAAGATTATCGTCCCATTAGTTTGGTGGGATGCATCTATAAACTACTTGCCAAAGTCCTAGCTATTCGATCAAGAAGGGTTGCTCATATGGTAATTGGTGATACGCAATTTGCATTTTGCCCCGGTAAGCAGATTATTGATTGCTCTTTTATTGCAAACGAACTAATAGACTACAAAAGAAGAAAAGGTCTGCCGGGAGTGGTCTTCAAAGTTGATTTCCGTAAAGCATATGATTATGTTGATTGGCAGTTTTTGCTCTTGGCTTTGAAGAAAATGGGTTTCAACTATAGATGGTGTAGGTGGATTAAAGAGTGCCTCGAGTCTGCAAGGATATCAGTGCTTGTCAATGGTTCTCATACCAAGTCCTTTCCGATCTCTAAGGGACTAAGGCAAGGGTGTCCGCTGTCCCCGTTTTTGTTCAACTTGGTGGCCGAGGCTTTAAGCTCTTTGCTAAGCAAAGGTGTTCAGAAATGGCTATTCAATGGTTTTCGATTGGGGTCTGGTTTCATGGAATTGTCTCACTTACAATTCGCAGATGACCTCATCATTTTCTGCGGTGATAATGAATCTCAAATCAGAAACGTGGTTCGAATTTTAAAAGGGTTCGAGCTTGCATCCGGTCTCAACATCAATTTAAGCAAGTCTAAACTCCTTGGGATTAATGTAGCCGACAAACTAATTGATCAATGGGCTTCAATTATCCATTGCAAAAGCGAGAAATTCCCAACCACATATCTCGGTCTTCCTTTGGGAATTCAGAAGAACTCCAAAGCCTTGTGGCTACCAATAGTGGACAAGTTTAATAAGAAGTTTGCCGGGTGGAAATCAAAATACTTATCCTTTTGGGGAAGAATCACTCTTATCAAAACGGTCCTTTGCAATCTCCCTACGTACTACATGTCACTATATCCGATGACATCCTCCATATGCAATTCCCTATCAAAATTGATTGCTAAATTTTTGTGGGGTTCGTTGAACAACCGTGCGATTCATTGGGTGAAAAATGAAATATTGAGCTACCCTAAATCCAAAGGAGGGTTAGGCCTGGCAGATTTTAGAACACGCAACTTGCCTTTTCGAAGCAAGTGGCTTTGGCGTTATGGTTCAGAGCCCAATAGTCTGTGGCGTCAAACTATCTCCATTATCTATAATCCAAATTTGAACTCAATTTTACTTGTCTCAAAATCAGGTTCCAACAAGTCTTGGTCATGGAGAAGCATCACTGGTCAACTATCTAAGCCTAACTCCCCATTCTTGGCTAATGTTCGATATAAAGTGGGTGACGGGAAACTAATTCAATTTTGGACTGACAAGTGGGTAGAGAACATTGTACTGAAAGAGACATTCCCCCGAATTTTTGCTCTCGCCATCAAGAAAAAAGGAGCCATAGCAGAATTTGGCTTCTTCCAGTTTCAGACTTGGTGCTGGAAAGTTGATCTTTGCAGGAAATTACAGGAGAGGGAACAAATAGAGTGGAAGGAATTTATTACTCTCATAAGAGGCAGCAAGTTAAATCCATCTGCATCAGATACTAATGTTTGGTTAGCCGATTCAAGTGGGGCGTATAGTGTCAGGTCATTTTGCAATATTTGCGTCAATGGAAGTGCAGTGACTGACGAAGCATGGAATCTGGTCTGGAATGGCTTATCTCCCCCAAATGTCGAAGCCTTCCTTTGGAAGGTTATTCATGGTAAAATCCCCACGAAACATGAACTATCGAAAAGGGCTATCATCAATCAAGACTCCGATCGATGCCCTTTCTGTCAGATTTTCTCAGAATCCATTTCGCACCTATTTTGCCACTGATATTTAGTGTGGGCTATGTGGACCAAATGGTGCAAATTTTGGCAAGTGCATCTCATTATGCCTACAAGTGTTCGAAACCTGATGATTCAATGGCGTAGCTTGGAGCCAAAACACCTCACCAATCATGTATGGAATCTTAGCTTCTACAGTTTCATTTGGACCATATGGAAATTTAGAAATGAAATAGTCTTTAAGGGTTGCAAATTCGATTTTGATCATCTATTCAATTTGTGTATGCTGAGATTATCTTGGTGGTGCAAAGCCAAATGGCTGGATGGAAAGTGGGTGGTTACTGACCTCGTTGCAGATCCTTCTAAATTCAAGTTCACTCTTCCTCAACCCAATCGGGTAAAACCAGTGACTTGGAGTGCTCCAGCAAAGGGAACTCTCAAGTTTAATACAGATGGGGTTGTTCGTGGTAGCTACGGTAAGGCTGGAATTGGAGGTGTTCTTAGAAATGAGTACTCAAAGACACTCCTGTATTTTTCTAAAGATGCTGGCCAGTGCGATGTTGTCTCTGCTGAACTATTGGCTATATCAGAAGCAATTAGGTTGCTTGGAAAATCAAAGTGGCGAATTATGTTTCATGTTACAATCGAAAGTGACAGTCAAATGGCTATACAATGGTTGAATGATCCTCAAAATGCCCCGGCTAATCACACGGAAGCGGTCGAATATTGTGTGAAGGCAAGCAAGGCTTTAGGATGCAGTTTCAGTTTTGCCCCGAGAGAATGTAATACTTTTGCCGATGGACTAGCTAAAAAAGGTATTGGCAGATATGAAGAATTAGTGGTGTTCGATCCTCCGTAGTCCATAAGGAAGTCTGCTATGTTTCCTAAGTGCGTGATCAATCCAATTAGGCTAGTCAGAGTTGTGTTCTGTTTCATATTCCATGTAAGTCCAAAGTGGTTGTACTGTAAACTTATTGCAATTATATTGTGCACTCTTTTTCCTCCAAATAGGTTTAGGCCAGTATAGTTGTTGTTCCAATTACTAATAAAATCCTCTTTAAAAAAAAACTTAATAATTAATAAACTAGTTTCAACCAAGCGAATAATTTGTATGGTCTTTGTGTGTACAATATAACATGTTTTTGGGTACTTCCTCAACAAAAATTCAATCTCTACTTGGCTATATTTAAATCTGCAGTTGAAAGGAAGAAAACCCAAGCTCTCAAAGCAGTTTGTTTTTCTTCATCCCTCTCTAGCTTAAGGTAAGGCCTATTCCAACTTAATTTAAAGTGATTGGATATGATTTTCAAGTATTAATGATGATTGGTCGAAAGGACGTCGACATTTGCATTAAATGCCAAAGATTAAGACTCCAACCAATAAAATTCTCATTTCTATCATTGAGTTTTCTTACTGAGATATTGTTGTTGAGAAAAAGATTGAAATGTGGTGTAAAATCAATTATTTACTCGTCATACCTTCTCGAATCAGAAGGAGTGAACTATTTGAAACCACCACAACAACCCCTCCATGACCTTGTATGATGTCAACCGATTTTGGCGTCATCAAATTTTAAAAATTAAGAAAACACAAATTGATTCATTCAATTTGTAGCAACCCCTACTTGATTCGGAAGAAAACTAAGTTGAGGATGTCACCGGAACAAAAACAAAAGATTAGAGAATTTAAATCAGCACAAATCATAAATAAATAAGAGAACATTCAAACTTTAAAAAGGGTCACATGTTATTTAGTCCCAATTTAAGACATTAAGGACTGATTCGCAAATTTCCAAAAGTTGAGGGTCTAAAGTGTATTTTTTTAAAAAAAATTCAAAGACTGAGTTGATTTTTTTCCTTCTTTATTTTTTAAAACTAATTCCATACTAGTTAAACCTTATAGAACTTATTAAGGAAGTTTCAATCAAAATCCAAAGTATATCAGTACCAGATAAATTTGAAAGACTTACACCTTCCAAATAATAAAGACTTACACCAGTCAAATAACAAAGATTTACACAATCAAATAACAAAAAATTTACACCTCTTAAATATCAAAGACTTACACCAGTCAACTAACAAAAACTTACACCACTTAAATGTCAAAGACTTACACCAGTTAAATAACAAGGACTTACACCTCTTAAATACCAAAGACTTACGCTTCTTAAATATCAAAAACTTACGCCAATCAAAACACCAATCAAATAATAAACGCTTACACCAGTCAAATGCAGAGCATACTTATACTATACTCCATATATCACATAGACATCATTCCACATTGTTTAACATGCATAATATATAATTATCAATGTATAACATGTTCACAAACTCCATCGCAACATTACTTACGTCATCATTATATCAATCATATAAAAATCGTGACAAAATATGTAACATCATCAAAAATACTATTTCGTGCTTAGTTCATACGCCACCAACTGAAGGTATAGCAAAAGTCCGTTACATTACACAAAACGAGATGGTGACTTGTGATTTTCTGACACAATCAACAACTACAAAAGTTTTACACCTGAAATACATAAAAATGCAATAAAGTAAGCCTATTGTTACGCCTCGCCAGGTCGCGACCCAGCCAACTGAGGGGCACACCCGCCAGGGTGCACCGAGCAGCACCGAGGTGTGCCACCCATGTGCGTTGTGCGTGCCCGAACAGCCCCGCCTAGGTGCGCTGCGCGCGCCCAAGGCGCCCCACCTAGGTGCTCATGGGCCAACTTAAAGAAAGTGAGCTACAATGATCCTTTTAAGGCCAAAGAAGACTCATGGAAGAATCTAGAATGGCCTAGAGGGCCCCAAACGTCTCCACACATCTCCAAGAGGTTCCAGAAGCTTCCACAACCATCTAGGCTCACCTGGAGGAACCTAGAAGGCTTGAGACAAATGGGAAGGCTCAAGACAAGTCCGGAAGGCTCGGGACAACTCCGGACATCTCCGGAATATTCTAGAAACCTATAGATATGTATAAAACTATAGGAGTAATCTAGAATATTATGGATGTATTTAGATAAGTATGAACTTATCTAGAAATATCTAGGCATCTTAGATATTTTAGGAGGCAAGATCCTAACTGTTGGATCAAATAAATCCTAGCCGTCCATTTAGGAGGAAGGAGCTTATAAATAGGGCCACCTCCCTCATTTGTAAATAACCTAAGTAGTCATTCACTCAAACACTTGTAAAGCTTCCGTTGTGTAATACAAGGTTCTTTCCTTGTAAACTCGTTTGCTCCTTGTGTTTGCCACAACGTTGCGACATTAAGACTGACTAGCATCGTGTCGAGAGTGCTAGTGCCGCACAGATTTGAGCTTGAAAGAATTAGTCCGTGTCAGTTGGTATCAGAGCGTATTACGATCGCTCGGGAGCATGGCCAAGACCGCCAAGAACCAAGTAGCTAGCCCGTCCGAGACCGAGGTCACACATGACCAAGGTGGGCATCAAGTAAAGGCCGTCCTTGTGGAGACAAGGCCTCGTGCCAAATCCAAGGACCAACTCTCTAGCTTTGAATCGCGCTTGACTCGCGTGGAGGAAAGCGTCTCGGGCATGGGTGCTCACGTGGACGACCTTCAAGAGCGGATTGAAGGCCTTGAGGTGGTGGATGCCGAGATCCACACAGCCGTAAGGGCTATGAAGATCAAGCTAGAGGAGACCCTGCGCGCGGAAATGGGTGAAGTACGCGACGCACTCATGGGAGAGCTCACAAAGGTACGTGAGTCGTTCCAACGTGAACTTATCAACGTGTATGCTCAACTAGAGTCATTGCAAGGGGGCATTGCCTTGTGCAAACGTGCTATGGATGCCGGGCCAAGAACCACCGTGGAGGCTAGAAGGGTTGAGGTACCCAAGCCTCAAACTTTTCTGGGGACACGCAACGCCAAAGAAGTCGACAACTTCTTGTATAGCTTGGAGAAATATCTAGAAGCTGTTGGCATCAGGGACGATGCCTCTAAGATCCAGACTGCAACCTTGTACCTCACCGACACCGCTATACTATGGTGGAGGAGGAGGCGTCTCGATATCGAGAGAGGTACGTGCACCATCTCTACCTTTGATGATTTCAAAAAGGAGCTCAAAAGGCAATTCTATTCGGAGAATGCCGAGGAAGAGGCAAGGGTACGACTACGAAGGCTCAAGCAAACAGGGAACATCCAAGACTATGTCAAGGAGTTCACAAGCTTGGTGCTCGAAATCCCTGACCTCTCCGACAAAGATTCACTTTTTAACTTTATCGATGGACTCCAACCGTGGGCCAAGACCGAGTTCAGGCGTCATGGGGTGCAAAGCCTTGCCGATGCCATCTCCGTGGCCGAGAGCCTCATTGATTACTCAAGCCACAAGGAGTCCACCCCCAGGCCGAAAGATGACAAGGAGGGCCATGCCAAAGGTGGGGGAGAGAGGAGCCATCACAAAGAGAGTCGCAAGGACGAGGACACTCCGAAGCACAAAGGCCCGTCCTCGTGGAGGGACAAGGACCGAGGTAGGTCTAAAGACTCTCAAGGTGCCAAGAAATCACCGCCTAGTAGTTGCTACATCTGCGATGGCGACCATTGGGTTCGGGAGTGCCCACAACGCCGAGCCCTTAGTGCGATCCTAGCAAAGCATCAAGAGGAAAGTGATGCCGACGAAGGTAGTGATGCCGAAGGGGGCCAAGGTGCACAAATGGGATCGCTACAACTCTTGAATGGAATCCAGTCTGCCCCAAAGACCCAAGCCAAAGGGTTGCTATTCGTGGACGTCACCATCAATGGAAAAGCATCGAGGGCTATGCTCGACACAGCTACGTCCCATAACTTTGTTTCTTTGGAAGAAGCAAAAAGGCTAGGTCTTAGTGTCGTGAAAAGGGGAGGATCCGTCAAGGTCGTAAACTCTGCCGCTCAACCCATCCATGGGTTCGTTCGAGGAGTCAAGACCAACAATGGGACATGGTCAGGCCGCATGGACTTCTCGATTGTGTCGCTAGATGACTACCCGATCATCCTAGGGATCGAGTTTTTCGAGCAAGCCAAGGCAATTCCCATGCCATTTGCCAATAGTCTGTGCATCACGGAGGGTGCATCATCATGTGTGGTTCCAACAATAAGGGCCACCAAGCAAGGGACGAGTGTGGTCTCTGCAATCCAACTTGAGAGGGCCGTCCGCAGGGCCAAACCATCCAAGGGATGCAATCAAGACAAAGGGGTGACCGTGTCTGGGAAGGCCACCAATCATGTTCAAGGGGAGAACGTTGCTTCCAAGACCATCGAGGGTCAAGGTTCGAAGGGAAGGTCTTCCAACAATGCCGACAAGCCGAGGGCAAAAGCAAGGTGAGCTAGGAGTCGAGGGAAGCGCTCCAGCAACACCCCTGTTCCATGAAGACGCGATGAGTTTAATGACATATATCATACTCATAGCCTTATCACTAGTAGAATTCGTATGCATTGTTCAGAAATATAGTTCATAGCATAGTTCATAAGATTTAGTATAAATCTCTTTTAGTTTCCTTGGATCACAAATAACGCTTGGATACGCGAATTCTCAGCCAATTGTCGTCAAATACTAAGAATGGTCAACCCTCCAACTGTCGTCAATGACCAAATACAATATCTCTCATACTATCGCTAATAAGGATCGTAATCCATTGGGTCCTCAAGTTCAGCTCCGACAAAAAAATTCGGGTTTATTTTAAGACCACCTTTCTCAATCTGCAGCATGCGGGAACCTTTTCTCCACGAGTTCCGGATAGAATTGTTGATCCTATGTGCTGAATAGCAAGTTCGTCATTTATAGCCTCTTGCCGTCTAAAAATTCAACAATTTGATGTTTCTTTCAAATGAAAATAAAATCTATGCTTGGTAGAGTTTTTACAAGCATGAATCGATTTCAACTTTCAAGTAAATCTCAATCTCTTATGTAGGATCAATTGTTTCTATGTTCAAAGCACGAAAATCATTCCCTATGGAAGCATGGGATTCGGAATCGTGGAGGTGATGAATTCTTACATTGTCGGAAGAGTTGAAAAGTTTCTGCATTAACACAAGGAAGTTATGGAAACAACCATATGCTGATATGCTCACTAATCTAAGGGTAAAGGAAGGCAAGCAAATGATAAAGTTGATGTTATTTTTAAAGGATGATTATAAAAATCAATTGAATTAAACTTGGAGCTCATAAAGTTTTCGAGTTAATGCTTACATTTTAGATTAGCTACGAACTAAACACGAGAACTAATCCATTCGGAAGAGCAGGAAATGGCTCTGGCAGCGACATTGGTCTGTCAAATATGGCTTTCATCAACATCATGTTGCAACTTGCACATTTTTTTTTGTTCGGTAACAATTATTTTATTAAGTAATCATAAAATGTCTAAACTCGAATTGTGTGTCTCGTTAAAAACTTCACAATTCTAAGTGGAGGAAAAGAATAAACACAACTGAGAAATAACTAAGAAACAAAATCCTACAAAACAATTCAAGGTATAGAGTTTATCTTTGCAGACCAAAATAAACAAGGAAATAACGAGAACTACCAATAAAAATCCACTAAAATCAATCTCAACGTTACCACCGGATAAAATTCGTCTGCCCCTTTTCGGTGCCCCTACATATGTCCCAACACTAAAAAACACTACAAAATTAAAATCTAAACCCTAACTCTAAATTCTAAATCCTAAACCCTACACCCTATACCCTAAACAATACACCCTATCCTAAATTCCCTAAACCCTAACCACAACCCATAACCTAAAATCCTAAACCCTAAACCTTAAAATTAATTTTGAGCGTGAGAGCATATATAGGGACACCGAAAAGGGGTAGAAGATTTCCATCCGATACCACCACGCTTACATTTTAGATTAGCAGGAACTAAACACGAGAACTAATCCATTCGGAATATAGCAGGAGATGGCTCTAGCAGCGGCAGTGATATGTCAAATATGACTTTCATCAACATCATGTTGCACGTACTTCAGAAACGGTTATCAAAGAAACCTAAAGCAAGCCAATATAACTCGTGCTCTACAACATACCATTTTTATTACTTAATTTTGAAAATAAAATTAAAATTCGATCCAAACTAAAGTGAATGCACTCCTAAATATATCTTTTAGTACTCAATTTTGACATTTTATGTGCAATGTGATACCATTTTTTTATGAAATTAGGTATATAACTTTTTTTTGTATAACCATTGTTTTTCAACTAATTGCCCGACTAATCTAGATTAGGTTTTCTAGAGGCCAATTATAGGGGCAACCCTCATAACCAAATTTTCTTCGTTCACAATATTAAGATTTGAACAACTGACCTTGTTTAAGGGACCTGGCGTCTCACCCCGATAGACCAACTAGTTGTTGGTATAAACAAATCATTAATTTTTAATTTTTACTTATTTTTAATAATGTTTTTATTTTAGTAATGTTTTAATATTATTTTAAATATTTTATTAAATTTTATATTATTTGAATATTTGAATATATTTTTTTAAATTCATATTTTTAAAAAAAATTAATTTTGTCCTCATGCTCAACAAAATTCAATTTGCCTCAAACTCAATAAAAAATTAATTTTGCCCCTCTACCATGTCATCTTCACACGTTGATTGTCACATCATCCTAAACGGTTAACGTTGGCTTCGGTTAGTCAATGGACAATTGTGATGCAATTAGACTAATTCATGAGCTAAATTAATGCGAAAAAATTATATGAGTGGAATTAATAAATTAGGACTACTAAAGAATAAAAATAGCCCTTTAGCCGTGATTTTTTATCAGATTAAAGGTTTTAATCAATACTATTTGGTACGTTAACTGTGAAATAAAACTTTTACAAATTTAAATGTTGGCTTGTGTATTTTTAAAAAATAACACATAACTTTATTATCGTGTCTACAAATATCTATTTTTTTAGGATTAATATTTGATACACTGTCAGTGTAAAAAAAGTTTACACAAGCATGCCTATTTTCAAGCTTAAATTTAAAACCTAAAATTCTAACCTTAAAACGCTAAAAATCTAACCCCAAGCCCCAAACCCCAAACCCTAAATTCTAACCATAATTCCTAGATTCTAAACCATACAACCTAAACCCCTAATCTCTAAACCCTAAACTAAACCCCTAAACCCCTAAATAAACCCGCTTGTGGAAACTTTATTTTCGACCGCCGATGTATAGGATATTAATCCTTTTTTTATTATAATGTCTTACCGTGTCTACAAATATCAAGTCGAGCACGATTTAAATAATTTTCGAATCAAGCACTCCTCAGCTCGTGATCGACTCGCTTGATTAGCACACCTAATTGGGTCTACTACTTTTTTAAACTGAGGCTTATTTGAATAATAAGCTTCCAAATTATATTTTTGGGTTGAATTAGAGTTATAAATTATAATTTTACAATTATTATCTTTATAGAAAAAAATCAGTCAATGTAAGATTCTATTTAAAATAACCATCTTACTAGAGTTCAAGTCACACTACCTTCTTTTTGATGTAAAGATCATTTGTAAAGGGGAAAGGTCAGATTACAGAAGCAGCCGATGCAGCGGTGTTGGATTGATACACTAGTCCTCAGGGCATAAGCCCTTGAGACTCGATTACGCAAACCAATCCGCCACTCTATACATGAACGCTTAACATAATTAAAGGAGAAAAAAGGAAACGAAGCAGTCAAGGTTATAATATCCTTTTTCAACTGCAGCTGACTCACACACACAATATGTTTTGGAGTTCAAACATAACCTTGTCCCATCCTTTGTTAATGGCCAACATGGTTCCAAGGCGCAAAACAGAGGCTGAGGGAGTCGAGAAAGAAAGAGAGTCTCCCCCAACCAACATCCCTGAGCTGTTACGGGCAACACACTCTTAGAACCTTGGTCCAAGGCAGCATCACATTTGATTTTAAGGAAATCAAGATCCGGTGGATTCCAAACAGGAGGAGATGAAAGATTTGAGATTGGAGATGGAAGAAAAGAATGAGCTCCTGAAAAGCTTCATTAGCCCGATTCCAAACATCAAAGGAGAATCCAGAAAAGCATTCCTTGATTTCCATAAACTCCAACACAAGAAGGAAATTAAATGGAGACCGTCCTTTTACCATTAAGCATTGCCAATTTACTCCACCATTTACCAAAACCTGGGAAACCAGAAACTCTTCAGACCGCCTGGGCGAAGGGGGAGAAGAAAAGGAGATGTTCGAAACTTTCCTGACAATCTCCACATCTTTGGCAAGAAGAACCTGCTCCAAACTTACCATGAAAATGTTTAGATAGGAATGATGTTGTGACATGCCTTCCAAATAAAGGATCTGATTTTAGTAGGTGCGTTGATATTCCAGACTGTTTTCCATACATTTTCGTCCATTCTCAGATTGTTACTCGAGCAAACAAAACTAGAGGATGACGATTTTTTGGAAAACGCGAAATGGTACCCAGACTTAACTGAATATTCTCCATTTTTTTGTGGCTGCCCAAACCAATTCATCCTTAACAAGAGGCCCTCTAATGGGAACCGACAAAATAGCATTGAATTCATGTTGAGAGTCTTTGCAAGCTCCATTGTCGCTGTTCAATAAGATTAGCAACTCCAAAGACCTGGCAATTATCGCGACACTTTAAAAGAAGAGAAAGAAGGAATCCAATTATCTTCCCATATTGAGATATTAGATCCATCACCAACTCGCCAAATCCTTCTTTCCTGAATAAATTTAAGACCATCATGGATACTTGACCAAGCGCACGAAGGGTTCGTCCCTTGGAAGCAAGAAAAATGTTACCACTAGGATAATTGAGACCTTTCTAAATACGAGCAAGAAAAGAGTTTGGGTTCTTAAGAATTCTCCAAGATTGCTTAGCAACAAGAGCAAGATTGAAGGATCGTAAGTCTCTAAAACCCAACTCTGCTAACTTTTTTTCTTTCCAAACATAATTTTTCCCAATTTAACCAATGTATACCTCTGTCCTTTTTCTGTGAGCCATTCCACCAAAACTTGTCCATAAGTGATGATATCTCGTCATTGAAAGTTACCGGAAGACAGAAACTTTGCCTAATATAAGTCAGAATTGCCGTAGCAACTACTTTAATTAACATTTCCTTTTCGGCCAGTGAAAGAAGTAACGCTTTCCACCCTTCTAGTTTTTTTCCGAATCCTGTCAAGAATGAACTCCAAGGTTTCTTTTTTGTTTCGACTCCACATCGTTGGTAATCCCAAGTAACAGCATCCTTTCTCCATAATACCAAAGCCCAGCGAGTTGAGAATATTGGAAGAAGTTGTTTGATTTGTGTTTGTGGAGAAGAAGATTGAAGATTTCGAGCCATTGAAAATTTGACCTGTGGTCAACTGGAATTTTTCAAGAATTCTAGAAATCGCCACACAATTTGACTCATTTGCTCGAGTAAACATATAGGTGGCAATCGGGTCGTTCGGATCGGTTTCTGCTCGAGACTTTTTCGGTTCAGGTCATTTTAGGTCTGTTTGGAATCGATTTAGATTCGATTCGAGTTC
This sequence comes from Hibiscus tridactylites, assembly GCA_958450335.1. Lineage (NCBI taxonomy): Eukaryota > Viridiplantae > Streptophyta > Magnoliopsida > Malvales > Malvaceae > Hibiscus > Hibiscus tridactylites. The sequence goes on along the minus strand of OY288265.1, from coordinate 28,096,652 downwards.
GAGTTTAGTTCGGGTCTATGATAAGTCAGGGTCTGATTCGGGTATTGGATCGAGTCAAAATTAGATCTGTTGTTTTTAAGTCGGGTCAATATCAGATCGGTTGCTTTTAGCTCTGGTCAAAATCAAGTTGTTCGGTTCGGTTTCAAATCGGGTCACCCTTTGAATTTTTGAGTCAATTCAGTTTGAGCTGGGTTATGATTCACAAAGACTTCGTCGATGTAGAAGATTATGTCAGTGGAGGATACAAAAGATTGTGTCAATTTTGTTTAAGTTTGGTCAACTTCGATTCTCTAAGGTTTATGTTTTAGGCTTTAAGGTTTGGTGTTAACGGTTTATGGGTGAGTTTAAGATTACTGGTTTATTAGGTTAATGATGATTCCTTAAGGTTTATGATTTGTGGTTTAATATTAACCGTTTATGGTTTAGTTTAGTGTTATTGGTTTATGAAATTTATTCTGACTCCTTAAGGTTTAGGGTTTAGGGTTTTGTTTAGGATTAATAATAATAATAATAATAATAATAATAATAATAATAACAATAATAATAATATACGAATTGAATTAGTTTATTAAACTTAGGATCTATTCGAGCTAAACTAAAATCTAGAAGCATAAATCACGGACATGATTAAATGACTTCTAAAACTAAATGTGAAATTTCAATTAAATTAATCTAAATTAAGACTCAATTGAATTAAACTAAAACCTAAATGTGGAAATTCGGGACTTAAATCAAAAAATGTAAAGTTGGAAGGGTTAAACCATGAATTGCTCCTAGCCTAAAATTAAAATTCACACGGGTTTATTTTAATTGGGGTGGGGAACACAATTGGTAAAAAAAGGTGGTAAAAGGCAAAAATTTTGAGGCAAAATAAGGTGCCCATTTTTAGGTTAGGGATTAATTACCCTTTAGATCCTGCTGTATTTTAAATGTTGCATTTTAGCTTTAATATATATATTTTTTAAATTTTAGTTTAATTCATTTTAGTCACAAGTATGAAGTATCCCCACGATTTGGACTTCGGATATAGCAACCCCTTCCCCACGTTGATAATTAGTTCCTAAAAATTACTTTTACTCAAAATTTACATCTATTTATTTTTAAGTTTTGTAATTTAATCTAATAATTTTAATATACTGATATTTTTGTTCATTTTAGTTCTTAATATTTAATTTTTAGCATAAATTTACTCCTATTTATTTCTATGGTAAAATTGTGAAATTGGTCACTGGACTCTCAAATTTCTCCATTTTGAAATAGTCAAATTAGTCCCTTATTTTAGTTTTATACTATATTTTATGATAAAATTGTGAAATTGATCACTAGGCTCTCAAATTTCTTCACTTTCAAATTGTCAAATTGGTCCCTAATTTTGATTTTAGGCTATATTTTTTGGTAAAATTGTGAAAATGGTCCCTAATTTTGGCTTATGGTTTAAGGTTTATGCCTTAGTATTAATGGTTTAGAGCTTATGTTGTAGTTTAGGGTTATTGGTTTATGAGATTAATTTCTATAGCTTAAGGTTTATGTTTAGAACTTTTAGGGCTTAGTGTTAATGGTTTAGGGTTTATGGTGTAGCTTAGGATGAAATTAAGATCAAATATTGGAAGGGGAAAAAGTCTATTAAACTTCTAAATTTAAAAATTAGCAAGGACAAAAACCTTATTTGATTAATATTTAAACTTACAATGACATGAAATGTTATTATACCACAATTTTAAGAATAGCAATGGTCTCTTCCATAGTATAATACAAAAAGATAATAAAACATACACCATTTTATTATTTATCATATTGTTAAAAATAGATGATAGTGAAAATAAATCATTCATTTATTTACCTGAATTATCGGGTTAAAATCATGTCAAAATTTGGTTCAGCTTTCGGTTCGAGTCCATTAGGTTTGGTTGAAAATCGGTTCGGGTTTATTTTGGTTCAACAAAAATTTCAGATTAGTTTCGGTTCGGTTCGGTTTATTCTGGATTTCGGGTCAAATTCTGATCATCATGTTCGGGTCAATATTGATTCTCGATTCGGTTCTCGAGGTCAAATTTGTCAAGTCTAAGTAAACAACACACCATCATCGGCAAAAAGAAGATGACTAAGCACCGGGCACCTACCCCTAATATGAATCCATGGAAGTCAGCATTATACAACTGTTTTTCAATAAGCCAAGAAAAAACGCTTGATATCATAAGGAAGAGGAATGGGGACAAAGGGTCACCTTGCCTCAACCCTCGGCTTGAAAAAAATTCATCTTGGTGCTCTTCATTAATAACCACGAAAAAGAGATAGAAGAGACGCGTGTCATAACACGATCAACCCACCAATCACAGAACCCCATTTTGCTCATAATGAAACAAATGGTATTCCATTCGACTTTATCATAAGCTTTTTCAAAATCTATCTTGAGTGCCATTATACCCTTTGATCCCTTTCTTCTCTTTTACATAACGTGGTAAGCCTTATGGGCCTTCAATTGAAACAAAGGAATTACAGCAATTATCTGTTACCCATTTCCTTGCTGTTGCTTTTGATTCCTTCAACAAACTGCCGATTTTAATTCCAGGTTTACTCATCTTTAATTCGCCAATTGTTTCCGAAACAGCCCTAATGAAGCTCTCTTTTTCAAGAAAATAATTAAAGCATCTAAATGGTTTTGGCCCCCAATTCTCCTTTTCTTCAGTTAACGAAATTGTGTTGTGATCCGACAGCGATTTTACTAGCAACTTTTGAGTTATCCTGGGGAAGGCAGCACTGAACTCCTCCGAAATCGGAAATTGATCCAGTATAACGAATGTTGGCGGAACTCTGCTGTTGCACCATGTGAATTTATCCCCATTTAGCAGGAGGTCCAATAGTCCTGCTTCAAAGACAAAGGAGTTGAATAAATCAACTAGAGATTGGTTCCATGAGAACCCCAACTTCTCCTCTGGATTTAGGAAGACGTTAAAGTCCCCACTATGCACCATGGAATCTTTCAACTCTTGATGAAAACTAGTAATTCCTCAAAAAGTCTCCTTTTTCTGTATCATTAGAAGGTCCGTAAAGATTCATCAATCCACACATGATATTCCCTCGCTTCAGAAATCCGATAAGCGTAATGTATCTCGGCTTGATGATTCTATCAAAAGCCTGAAAAATTTCATTGTTCCACAAAAAAGTAGCCCACCAGCTGTGCCCACTGCCTCTGATACTACTGCCTCAACTTTTTGATTGTTCCACAGTTTTTTTATCAGTTTATTGTCAATTGGTTCCATTTTGGTTTCATGAAAAAAGCAAATACTTGGCTTGTTTCTTTTAATCAATTCCCGAGCAGCTCGAATTTTCTCCAATCTCCTGATACCCCGTATGTTCCATGATATAATAGTTAAATTCATAACAATCAGTAGTAAATTCCTAAAGAACAAAAACTGCCCTTAAAGCTCTTTCCTCAATTCCTTTTCTAATTCTATTACTTTCTTCATAACCGCGGATTTCCCCCCTTTAAAAGAAAATTTCTAGTAATTGACTCACCCTCCAAACTTCTTCCGCTTCTGCCCTGGCCGTCTCCTCCTCCAAGTTTAAATCCCCCCTCGCATCTCGGTCAGCACAATTCTCCGCGTTCACTTCTAGAGAGTCTTTCACTGCTCTTCTTAAAGTTTTTCTGGTTCTTGATCTAAGGCACCCGAGCGGATCATTTATTCTCCTAATTTCGTGCCTTGCTTCCTGCTCATCTCAACTCAGACAAACACCTCATGCATGTTCTTGAAGACCGCCCTCAAGGCTATTGGGGACCATTTCAACGGCTTTACTAGAAGAGTTATTTGGTTCTAAGGATTTTTTAGGCTCGAAACCACCCTCCTTATCACGTGAAGGATGAAACAGGCTCAAAGGACGTTCCATTTTGTTAAAATTAATGCCCAGGGATTGACAATTTAACGATCCCTTACTTGAGCCCGCTAGACCTGTTTCTTTTCTTATACACGGCCCAAAACCATCGATGTTGATTTCATTTAGCCCAACATTAACATACGACAGGGTATTCGCCACCTCCCCCTCTGTATAGGAAGAAAAAGTATGAATTACAATTCCATCATGTGGGCCCTGAGGGCTTTAGAGAATCTGGGCACTAATTACCCCATGCACGTCAGATTTATTGCCTCCTAAAAATATGGGATTGCCACCATCACCATTTAATTCTGGTGAAAAGACCAAAGCGTTGTTAAGTTGGGGAGACCTGTCCCCTTCATTTTCCTCATGCCGCCGGCAAGTTTCACCGGCCAGAGACGGGATACAGTCTCCACCAAGGGTTGAATCTGACCATCCATTTTCATGGTTCCCTTCGTCCAAAACCCTCTCAAAGTCAATGGGATCTTCCGGTAGCTTGCCCAGCATCATCTTAATGCAGTAATTGTGCCTGAGAGAGGCGATTTTTATTGACTGCGGGAAAACCGATTCGCTTGCTGCTCTTATCCAAAGTCTGGCTATGTCGAACATGTCCTTGTTCTTTGTTGATTGTTCAGACATGCCAAATCTCCCCACTGTTTACCCAGAGCATTGAAAAACTCTTCATGCCAACACATTAGAGAGACACCATACAAGAGTACAGAGAAGATTTGATGAGGTACACCATTAACCAGTAGTGGAGCGATGTAGTCAAACTAATACCAGACTGCTTCGTTTTTAGATTGCTAGATACCTTCCATTTTTGTGATTGACCTAAATCTGAGGATATATACTTCACAATCAACTCCCCATTTAGAGATCTTCACCTCAATACCCTCAAGTACCATAGCTTGCTGGACAAACCCTATTTGAAAAGTAGGCTTCAAGACCCCTACTAAGCATTGTTTCATCCAGTCTGAATCTTTCATCGATGTGTTCACATCTAATAGGCCTTATTTTTATCCACAAAGGTCATGTTTCCCTCATGTTCTTCATTGATATCTGCATCATTCATTCTCTTCCGAGGGACGCTCATGATCACCTCTTTAAATGTCCTTCTGTCAACATTTCCAACGCTGGGAGTCGTTGTCCTTCTAGCACATAAATCATTCGAGTCCCTCACCACCCCATTTCCAGACAACTTGGTTCCATTATTCGGCTCAACACCTCCCCTATACTGGTTGATTCTAGGGTTGGGATATTTTTCCTTTGAGACTTTCACCCTCAACCCATCTATTAAGGAATTATCTATGTTCCTAATGATTCTCTCCATGTCTGCGCGCTCTGCCACTGTAACGAAGGCGAATGTATTGTTCTTGTATCTCGTTCTTCTATTTATCCCATGAATGAAGACCCTCTGAACCTTACCATAGTGGCTAAAGACTTCTCTCAAAGTTGATCTTTCGATTCTTCTGCTTAGGTTGTCAACAAAAACCGTCTATTCAGATTCATATACCTTCTCTGAGCCTCTTTCCTTCTCCGATGACCTCCTGTTGGCAAAAGCTTCTTGGTGACCTTCCAGCTTCCTAGCGTCTGGCTGTAGCTCCGCCATTTTTTTATTCTTGGTTGGTAATACATGCCTATTGTTACTATGTTGATCGAAATATAATTCATGCTTAATGATACTTGTTTGTTTGACTTGTATATCATGTCTAATAATCCTTGTATGTTAGAATTGATTTCCTTGCCTATGGTTTCTTGGTTGTTGACTTAAAATCCATGCCTAATGTTACTTGATCTCTCGATTACTACCATGACTATCTTCAATCTACTTTGGCATGCCCCAAATAGGATAAAGCTATTGATTGTGCTTGCCCTAGAAGCAAGATATCTTGCACTTGAAGCAACTTCACAAGCAAGAAGAAAAGTATTGTTTCTTACATCTTTTGTAATCTCCTAGGATGTGGCACTAGTCTTGTAAATAGTAGTAGACTATAATGCATTTTGTACCTTGAATGTCTTGTATATGAATGATCTTAATGGGCCTATTGTAGTTTACCTTGCTTTGATCGATTGCCATGAATGTTTGATTATGCAAATGCTTGATTGAATGATACATGCATAGTGACCCTTGGATTGCCGAATTAAAAGAATGGAATATGTTAGTGTATTGAGCATGGTCTATTACATGTTAAGCAAGATTGCCAATTATGCTAAGTTCTACTTGAAACCATGTCTACATGCTTACCTCTTGTTCATGTTTAAAACAAATAGGATACATGAATCTTGTCTAAGATCTACCTCTAAATGAAATGAACTATGATGTTTACCATGTCTAATTAAGCTTCAATAGAAATAACTTGCCTTGTATATGGAGTAAGAATTCGAACTTGATCATCTAGTGTATATCTAATCATTTGAATGCTTCTAAGTATGAAATGCTAATGAAAGTTTAAAATGGTTCACATGTTTGGCTTTTCTTGTAATGTAATCAAGTAATGTTTCTTGTTTTCTAAGTTAAGTATGCCATGTTGCTTGTTAGCTAAGGAACTCATTAAATAGGATGAGTTTCTCTTGTTTCTTACCTTGTCTTGTCTTAGTAATGCTCCTGAACCGGGTTACTACTAACCCGGGGAAAGGGGTGTTATAGGCTGAGGCACTTCACCTTATTTCTTTGATGACACCACACACTTTAGGATGTCTGAAAATTCAATCTCTATAACCCTTACCTTGTATACGATTGATTGTGCTTCGATTTCTATAACCTCCAAGATCTTTTCAAGATTCTTTGTTGATATTAAGATTGTCACCTTCTCGCAATCCTTGCACCGATTTGCATTCTCCCCAACGCTTCAAACGAACCCCACAACTCTCCAACTTTTTTAATTGTTACAAGGTTCCAATAGTGTAAAGGTAACCCTGCCACTTCTATCCACGTTGCTCTTTCATATCGAGCTATTGTTTCAGATCAAAATGATATGTCCACAAAGACCTCCTTGAGGTAAGACCAATCTAAATCTTCTAGCATCGTGAAAAGCTCTTCATTTTCAATGGATAATAAAAATAATTTTTCACTCAACCTTCTCTCTATTATTTCTCCAAGACCCCATTCATGTAGCATCATTTGGATACTCGTCGTACTACACAATGTGGACATCCTTCCAACAAGACACCTTTTGTGTTTCCATAGTTCTTCTTTTTCAACATTACCCTTGATTCTTTTGAGCATTGTTGCACTCTTTCCATTTGTGGTCTTAATAATGACTGGTTCCTCCACCTCTTCTCCTAAACCTGATTATCTCAGGCATCCATCTTTTTGTTTTCAGTAAAATGATTTGTTGATGGTCTAACATTCCTCCAAAAAGAATGGTGTGTATTAAACTTTGCTCTTGAAACACACACTATGCTTCTATACAATGAAAATTTGTTTAACCTTTCTATTGCCCTGTCTGCATCAATACGCCTGGTGAATCTAACGAAGCCAAATCGTTTCCCTCTACTATTACGTTTTCTTGCAATAAACGCGTCCACAACATCGACACGCCTTGCAAATGCATGCCAAAGACCTTTCCAATGAAGAGATTGCCCCAAATTCTCCACATACAATGTCACTACCTTTGTCCCTTGTCGACCAGCGTTCCACCATTCCCTATCGCTTGTTGCTTGGGCCATCTGAGTCTCAATTCATTCCCGTCCAATGGTTGTCAATTTCACATGCCACATGATCAAACGTGAATCTAGTTTCTGGCTGTCAATCCAAGCGATACTCATTTCTTTCTTTAAGCATATGTTGTAGCCATTTGTTTTCTTCTCTATGTTGTTGAGAGGATGGACTCGAATAGGAACCTAAATTTCCAGAATTAATAATAAAAGTAGCAAATTAATCCAGATTTTTCTTCAATTATAGCAATGAATTATAAATTTGTGCATGTAAATTGTAAAAGTCAATTTTTGAGTGATTACCTGTACATTGTGATCCAACCAAAAAAGAGGGATCTTCCTTAAGGTCGATATGAGGAACTTCAACATTATTCATAACAGTAACCAGACAACAAGAAAAAGAGTTAGGCATTCCTCTATACTATGCAACAAAATTCCCTCCACACATTCCACCATTCCCACCAAAATTGTTCCTATAACCCGAAACTAAGGCTTACTAGCAATGCTCTTTGTTGGTGTACTTTGTGTTGAATTATTTTAGAACCAAATCATAATAAATATAAAATTTAAACCATGATCTATCATATTAAATAATCAAGAACAATAAACCGAATAAAACTGAATGCGGAAGCGTACATAAATTAATCGATAGATGAAAACTTTGAATCCTTTGATGAAGATCGCCTAAAAGGCGGTTGTGATCTTCCAAGAAGATAGGTTAGCCCTTGCCGTAAAAAATCTCTTACGGGGACAAGAGTAATACAAGTTAACCTATTTTTTGGGACCACTACCTCTTTATATAGTTGATTATTAAATCAACTATTAAATATTTATAACTCTGTCCCTCATTGAATTATAAATATATCTTATGGTATCTACACTTTTATTTTCATGACACTTTAATACTTATGACACGCCTAACATAAATGGTCACTTGATTTTGTGTCATACTTTATAATAGCATCATACATTTTTTGGGACCACTACCTCTTTATATAGTTGATTATTAAATCAACTATTAAATATTTATAACTCTGTCCCTCATTGAATTATAAATATATCTTATGGTATCTACACTTTTATTTCCATGACACTTTAATACTTATGACACGCCTAACATAAATGGTCACTTGATTTTGTGTCATACTTTATAATAGCATCATACATTTTACATGTGTACCCACAATTGAGGATTTTAATCCAACAATCTCTCGCTTGGGCAACATATGTTTCCTGATAAATGTACAACCTTATGAGCTCAAAAAATTTGCTATTATATAATAGGTATTCTATAACAATCTAGTCCATCAACTATATCCATATAGGATCAAAGCAGTCTTCGCCATATCAATCATGACTGGACCCATCAATGGTCACGTATACAAACATACTCAAATGACATAGATCAATCATGGATGTGTAGCATGGAAAATTACATGAAATGTGAACCGAATATGTCTATTTCCAACTGGTTCTCCTAAACCTTAGTGAGATCAACTTTACTGAATTCAGAGTGTGCATAAACCAAAAGAACTTTATTTCTACAGAAAATAATCTTTAAATATCCTTTAACTGAAGTAACCTAAATTGTGTCTAAAACGAATGAGCATTTTTCAAAATTATAAACTCCCACTAAAACCGAATATCCTTAAATAACAGTACACCCACATGAGTAGTGTGCTCATGAAAGACCTTGGGTGACATTTTCTTAATATGCGTGCAGTTATGGAGTTTGTACCAACATACTCTATAGACACACAACCACTCTAAATTTTCTTTAACAACTAGGGACTTAATATTTATGTGCTTCAAATTTGAAGTGTTCCTAATGTTTATAGAATAAATGAATGCATATTTATTGTCACAAAATAACTGAAGTGGTCTTTCTATTCAATCTACAATTAGCAGGTCAAGTGACAAAATTCTTTTGCATCAATATTCTATTAGAACCGAAGTCTGTAAACATGATGATCTCTAACTTACCAGAACTTCGACATGTGAGCATGTAATTTTTGTTCTCTTAAGATATTTCATAACCCCATTGGCTGCTATCCAATGGTCCATAATATGATTCCTCAAATATCTGTCTAACATTCTAACAATGTACACAATTTCCAAATGCATACATACTTAAGCATAAATTAGATTCTCAATAGCTTATGCATATCTTTTGGATTTTCTGAATTTTAAGGTTATTTTAGGGCATTGAGTAAGACTAAATTTGTCTTCTTTAGCAATATGAGTATCACTTGGTTTTACTCCCACTAAACTTGTAGTATATACAATTGTCAACGAAATTTATCTCAAAACCGAATGAGATAATCATATGAAATTTATAATTTCTTTAATGAGAGTCTTACTTAAGCTCATAGATGAATTTCTTTAATTTACATATCATTGATTTTGTATCTTTAGACACAAATCTATGATTGTACCATATAATTCATTTCTTCAATGTCGCCATTGAAAAACGCAAGCTTAACTGTAACACCCGGGTTTAGGGGTTGGGTGAAAATAATATTTTAATATTATTTTGGGTTCGGTTTTATAAATAAAATAATCTTTTAAGTATAGGGTTTCAAAAACAAATATTTTACTTTGGACTAAATCGAAATGAAACTTAATTTTCAAGGGATTTTACAAAATAGATGAAATGGCCATTCATTAATGGCATTTCTGTAATTTTGAGGACATCTCTTAAAACCCCATTTTATTAAAAGGAAATCGGTGTCTTCTTCCTCCCCTCATTTCATATTTTTGAACGACCAAAGAGCTCTCTCTCTACCATAGCAGTATTCCATCACAAAGCTCCTCCATTTCAACTCATTTTTGAAAGGTAACACCGTTTTTGACTTCTCCTCAACTCCCTCTCTTCAAAAGTACCATTAGTTTTTATTTTCGTTAAAGTTTTGGAAATGGGGATTTCAAAAGATTTGATTAAAAATGATGCCTTTGTGTTGCTAAACCTAATATTTTGATTCAATGTTGTTAGTTATGAGGTTTAGGAGTTAAATGATTCAACATATATGAATTTTTCTTGATTTTGAGCAATTCCCGAATATGGGTATAAATGGGGTTTTGGGTGAGTTTTGGGGGTTGTTTTAGGTTGGAATTGATAGGCTATTGATAGTGCTATGGTTAGGGGTTGATTTGGGATCATTTGTGGGTGTAAAAGGTGTTGGAAACATGGATTTTGGATGAGGTTTTGGGGCTGCCCGAGTTTGGTTAAGTGTGGGGTTGTTCATGGCTTGACACCTTGTGATTTGTGTTTGAATTGTGTTCCAAGTGTGCTTCGTGGTGCTTGTTTAGCTACCAAGTATGAACATTTTAATTATAATGTAATGGTCAAGCAATGGGACATGTAACCGTGTTATGATGCCTTTGAATTATGTTGTTGTTGATGTGGTTTAGGAGCATGTTAGACTCCTCGTTTGTGCTTGTTAATTTGGCTTTTGGGATGCTTGCCATGCTTGAAACCATGTTAGAATTTTGCTACCTAAATTTGTCTAAGTGTTGACTATGTTGATGTATGCTTTTGGTAATGCCTTGTTTTGATGTTTCTCTATATGTGTCTTGGGTGTTTTAAGCATGCTTGTTATGTTGGTTTGCCTTAGGATTGATGTTAGTGTGATGTTTGAAGTTTTAGAGGGGTTTAGGGACACCCTAGTGCCATAAACCAGCTAAAACCATTCTGCAGACAGAGAGCGTTTCGAAATGGGCTACCCTGTTTCGATACGGTCCCTTTGTTTTTGGCCAGGCATTTCGAAACGCGTAGAGGCCGTTTCGGTACGTTCTCGCTACTAGAATTTTGAGAAATTGACGAGATGAAGGTGTTCCGAAACGGGTCTATGGAGTTTCGAAACGGTCAAAATCTCGTTGACCACGAGAAGTTAACCTAGAGGGTGTTTCGGAACGGTTGACCTCCGTTCCGATACGGCCTCTTCGTGTAGGCTTAGAACCGTTGACCAGGTCAAGGCGTTTCGATACACCTAGAGGGTGTTTCGAAACGGTCTGCTTAATCACTTAAAAATGGACTGTTTTGCATAGGTCGTTCGAGTTATTGTTGTATGATTGTTTGTCTTTCCGCTGTTATGAACACATAGGATTCGAATGAGCCTTTAGAAAAGATTAAATTAAAAAGAATTTTTCTGGGTCGTTAACGGAGGAGGAACCTTAACGGGTTTCGCTTCGGTTTTCCCCGTGTGGCCCACTCGGACCGGTCAAGCGTCCAGACCGGGACGAGGGGGTTACACTTGTTGGTATCAGAGCCTAAGGTTACCGAGACCTTGGGCAAGTAAGAGAGGTAAGTTCAAGTTTTGTATTGTTATGCACGATGTTTACTTGCCTTGTAAGTATGATTGCTTGTGTGACAAGTATGTTGATTATTTTGTTTAAAACCATGTTGTTTGAGAGTCCCATTGCTACTATTACATCGAAAAACAATTTTAAGTGAGGGAAACGTACTTGAGCACTTGGAAGCCTTGCCTTGCTAACCCAATCTTGTATATTTTGTTTGTTGTGGTTGTAGTTATCGTTTGTGAGTGATGTCTAGGCCGAGGGGTAAGCCGAGGGTGGTTCGACAGGAACCACGAGTTGCGGCTCCTGTTAATGAGCCGGTGGTTGGAGTTGAGGCTCAAGTGTTGGAGCCTGCTGCTGGAGTTGGAGTTCATCCTCCTCCACCACCACCTCATCCGCCTGGAGTTGGAGGCGAGGATGGAGCTGAAGGAGAGGGACCTCAAGGTGGCCAAGGTCCGGCCGGAATCGATATGACTCCGCTAGTGCAAGCTATAGCGGGAGCATTTCTGGCCGTAGTTGCGAGAGCTCAGGCTACAGCTCAGCCTAGGTGTGAGATGCTAGTCTACCTTTGGAGAGGCTCTGTAGCTTGGGGGCCGAAGAGTTCAGAGGGTCTACTCCGGAGAGGTCGGAGTTATGGTCGGAGAAGACGGTTCGTATCTTGGCTCAGATGGGTTGTGTGGGCGCACGTAGACTGGGCTGTGTGATTTCCTTGCTTCAGGGTGATGCCTACACCTGGTGGGTCACCATTACTGCTGGAGTTCCAGAGGCAGAGATTGATTGAGATTCCTTTGAGCCTGCTTTCAGGAAGAAGTACTTGGTGTCGAGGTATCTAGATGAGAAGAAGTGGGAGTTTATGGCTCTTGTTTAGGGAGATGCTACCGTGACTGACTAAGAGATCCGCTTTGTTCGTCTGAGTCAGTATGCTTCAGAGTTGGTGCCTACTGAGAGGGCCCGATGTGATCATTTCAGATATGGGCTTCATGAGGAAGTTAAGAGGTATACCTTAGCTTCTGATTATTCTGACTTTGATGTCTTGGTTGCTAGAGCCAAGGACATTGAACATAGCTTGGGGTTGACCAAGCATTCTGGAGGATCTAGTTCTGGTAAGAGATACAACAACTTTGATGGTAGAGATGCCAAGAGGCATATAGGTGGCGGACATCAGTTTGACCATAGACGTGGCGGTGACCACCATGGTAGGGGCCATCAGGGCCACAGAGGAGGAGGGTGTTTGCCCGAGTGCACACGTTGTGGGAGACAACACACTAGTGAGTGTTGGGGTAACTTCCATGCTTGTTGGAACTGTGGTTCGAGGGACCACTTTAGGAAGGATTGTCTGCATCAGGCGGCACAGGCACTGAACATCGCTTAGGCTCCTGCGAGAGCGAATGATTTTCAGAGAGGCCGTGGGCGCGGTCGTGGCTACTTCCAGCCTAGGGCTGATGCACTTAGGGTAGATGCTCAGAGGAACCTTGCTCATGTTGTGGCAGTGCAGTCAGAGGCAGGAGGACCATCGAGAGTTTATGCTCAGAGAGAGGTTGGGAACGACACTGATGTGATATCAGGTAATTTTGAGTTATAGTCTATGTCTTTGCTTTCTTTAGTTGATTCGGGTTCTACACATTCCTACATTTTTGTGAGCATGCACGGAAGTTAGATATACCTGTTGAGATTTTAGATGTAGGTATGCATGTGACTAGTTCTTTTGGTGAGACAGTTGTGGTTAGACGTATGTATAGGAGATGTCCACTGAAGATTCAGGGTCATGTGTGGACTACGGGGTTTTGATATTATTCTGGGTATGGACTGGTTGGTTGAGCACTGGGCTAGTGTGGATTTTGAGACGAAGAGGGTTTCTTTGAAGCTTTCTGATGACTACGAGGTAGTAGTAGTAGGCGAGAACATTAAGTTCTTGTCTAATGTTGTGTCAGCTTTAGAGGCTCATAGGTTGATGGATTCGGGATGTGGGGCTTACTTAGCTTATGTTATGAATCCGAATATGAGTGAAGCTAGACCGAAAGATATCAGAACAATTTGTGACTTTCCGGATGTGTTTCCAGAAGAGTTGCCGGGTTTACCTCCTGACAGAGATGTTGAGTTTGTGATTGAGACTGTTTCAGGGTCTAACCCAGTTTCGATAGCTCTGTATCGTATGGCTCCGAAAGAGTTGAAAGAATTGAAGAGTCAGTTGCAAGAATTATTAGACCGTGGTTTCATTAGGCCTAGTAGTTCTCCTTGGGGTGCTCCCGTGTTGTTTGTGAAAAAGAAAGATGGTAGTATGCGCATGTGCATTGATTACAGGCAGTTGAATCAGTTGACTGTGAAGAACAAATATCCGTTACCTCGCATAGAAGATTTGTTTGATCATTTGAGAGGTGCTTCAGTGTTCTCAAAGATAGATTTGAGATCCGGGTACTACCTGTTGAAGGTGAAAGAGTGTGATGTTCCGAAGATAGCTTTTAGGACTAGATATGGTCACTATGAGTTTCTTGTGATGCCGTTTGGACTCACAAATGCACCTGCAACATTCATGGATATGATGAATAGAATTTTTAGAGACTATCGAGACCGTTTTGTAGTTGTTTTCATTGATGATATACTTGTGTACTCGAAGATAGAAGAGAAGCATGATGAGCACTTGAGATTTGTTTTACAGGGATTGTTGAGCAATCAGTTGTATGTGAAGCTTAGTAAATGTGAGTTCTGGATTCGAGAGGTTGTATTTCTTGGCCATGTTGTTTCGGCCGAAGGTATCCGCGTTGATCCATCGAAGATTGAGGCTATTGTTGAGTGGAAACAACCTAAGTCTGTGACCGAGATTAGGAGTTTCCTAGGATTAGCCGGTTACTATAGGAGATTTGTCGATTGTTTCTCTAGAGTAGCTGCTCCTTTGACTAAATTGTTGCAAAAAGGAGTTAAGTTCGAGTTGTCAGATGCGAGACAGAAGGCCTTTGAGAAATTGAAAGAAGCTTTGACAAATGCTCCAGTGTTGGTGCAACCTGTTTCAGGTAAAGAATTTGTGATTTACAGTGATGCTTCCTACATAGGTTTAGGATGTGTTTTGATGCAAGAAAGAAGAGTTGTTGCTTATGCCTCTAGACAGTTGAAGGTTCATGAGAAGAACTATCCTACTCATGATATAGAGTTAGCCGCAGTTGTGTTTGCATTGAAGATTTGGCGTCATTACTTGTATGGTGAGAAGTGTATAGTTTACACCGACCACAAGAGCTTGAAGTATTTGATGACATAGAAAAAGTTGAACTTGAGACAGAGAAGATGGCTAGAGTTGCTAAAAGATTATGATTTGACCATTGAGTATCATCCGGGTAAGGCAAATGTAGTAGCCGATGTTTTGAGTAGAAAAGTGGTCGTTGAGTTGAGAGCTATGTTTGCTAGATTGAGTGTATCCGATGATGGTGGTTTAATCACCGAGTTGCAAGTGAAACCTTCCTTGATTCTGTTAATTAGAGAGAAGCAGTTGCAAGATGTGACTTTAGTTCCTCATGTTCAGGACATAGCCGAATGAAGACCGACCGAGTATAGTTTCAGTGGTGAGAACTTGTTGTGCTTTAGAGATAGAATTGTTATACCCGAAGATGTTGAGTTGAGACGTCAGATTCTGAGTGAAGCACATTTGAGTCCTTTTTCTATGCATCCGGGTAGTACCAAGATGTACCGTGACTTGAAGAATGATTACTTCTGGGTTGGTTTGAAGAAAGATGTAGCCGAGTATGTGAGCCGTTGTATGGGTTGTCAGAGAGTGAAGGCAGAACATCAGGTTCCTTCAGGTTTGTTATAGCCTTTGAAGATTCCGGAATGGAAATGGGATATGATCACCATGGATTTTGTGCCGGGGTTGCCTTTGTCTCCTTCGAAGAAGAATTCCGTGTGGGTGATTGTTGATAGGTTCACTAAGTGTGCTCACTTCTTAGCAGTGCACACTACAGATTCCTTAGACAAGTTGGCGAACTTGTACATCCGTGAGATTGTGAGACTTCATGGAGTTCCGAAGTCTATTGTTTCAGATATAGATCCTAGATTTACTTTGAGGTTCTGGGGTTGCTTGCATAGTGCTCTAGGTAGCCGTTTTCATTTCAGTACGTCTTATCATCCACAGTCCGATGGGCAGTCAGAGCGAGTGATACAGATTTTAGAGGATATGCTTCGTTGTTGTGTGATTGACTTCTAGGGTTCTTGGGAAAAACACCTACCTTTAGTTGAGTTTGCTTACAACAACAGTTATTAGTCTAGTATTCAGATGGCTCCCTATGAGGCTTTGTATGGTAGACGATGTAGGACTCCGATTTGTTGGGCTGAAACAGGTCAGAGATTGTTACCTATGCCGGATTTGCTTAAGGGGATTACTGACAAGGTGAAGTTGATTTGTGATCGTTTAAAAGCAGCTTCCGATCGTCAGAAGTCTTATGCGGATTTGAAGAGGAAAGAGATTGAGTACTCCGTGGGTGAGAAAGTGTTTCTGAAAGTATCTCCGTGGAAGAAGGTAATGAGATTTGGCCGGAAGGGCAAGTTGAGTCCGAGGTTCATTGGTTCGTATGAGATAGTTGAGCGGATTGGGCCTGTAGCTTACCGTTTGAGGTTACCTTCTGAGTTATAGAAGATCCATGATGTTTTTCATGTGTCTATGCTTAGGAGATATAGGTCAGATCCTTCTCATGTTATGCCCGTTGAGGAGATAGAGTTGAATCCAGATTTGTCTTACAATGAAGAGTCAGTTGAGATACTTGCTTCTGATAGCAAGGTGTTGCGTGGTAAGACCACAGAGTTGGTCAAGGTGTTGTGGAGACATAGAGGTGTGGAAGAGGCCACGTGGGAGAGGAAAGCTGATATGGTTGAGCAGTTTCCGTCAGGTAATTTCGGGGACGAATTTCCTTAAGTGGGGGAGAGTTGTAACACTCAGGTTTAGGGGTCGGGTGAAAATAATATTTTAATATTATTTTGGTTTCAATTTTATAAATAAAATAATCTTTTAAGTATCGGGTTTCAAAAACAAATATTTTACTTTGGACTAAATCGAAATGAAACTTAATTTTCAAGGGATTTTACAAAATAGATGAAATGGCCATTCATTAATGGCATTTCTGTAATTTTGAGGACATCTTTTAAAACCCCATTTTATTAAAAGGAAATCATTGTCTTCTTCCTCCCCTCATTTCACATTTTTGAACGACCAAAGAACTCTCTCTCTACCCAAGCATTATTCCATCACAAAGCTCCTCCATTTCAACTCATTTTTGAAAGGTAACGCCGTTTTTGACTTCTCCTCAACTCCCTCTCTTCAAAAGTACCATTAGTTTTTATTTTCGTTAAAGTTTTGGAAATGGGGATATCAAAAGATTTGATTAAAAATGATGCCTTTGTGTTGCTAAACCTAATATTTTGATTCAATGTTGTTAGTTATGAGGTTTAGGGGTTAAATGATTCAACATATATGAATTTTTCTTGATTTTGAGCAATTCTCGAATTTGGGTATAAATGGGGTTTTGGGTGAGTTTTGGGGGTTGTTTTAGGTTGGAATTGATAGGCTATTGATAGTGCTATGGTTAGGGGTTGATTTGGGATCATTTGTGGGTGTAAAAGGTGTTGGAAACATGGATTTTGGATGAGGTTTTGGGGCTGCCCGAGTTTGGTTAAGTGTGGGGTTGTTCGTGGCTTGATACCTTGTGATTTGTGTTTGAATTGTGTTCCGGGTTAGTATTTTGATGTTTGGGCTGATTTGAGATTGTTTGAATTGTATTGAGGTTGTTTAGAAGCGAGAACTTGTGTCGGTGAAGCATCGAGAGGAAATCCGGAAGCTTGAGGGTGATTGCTTGCTTGGCTTGGAGCTTGGAAGCTTAGGTGAGTGGTTAATGTTTTAAAGTGGTTTTAAATGGTTGGTTCGAGCACATGGACTAGGTCGGGCTTGGTAGACCCACCTAGAGTTAGGATTAGGGTGGTAGCCTAATCCTAAACTTAAACTAGAGCCATTGGTTGAACTTGTATTTGATATATATGCCTCGTAATATTTGTGATGTGATGATTTATGTATAATGTGTCATACATGTGAGATGAGGCATGATTTGTGATACATTATGGCATGCATGTGAATGGTTCATGATTGCGATAATGGTGAGCACGTGCTAAGCACGGAATTGGTTGAAATGAATAATGCGGATTGAGTTAAATGTTGGCACTAGTATGCTTGAGTACAAATGATCAATCATTAGGATGTTAGTGTGTACACATGAGTCTAACTTCGCGCGTGGCCTTGGTGGCGTTGAGTCACCAAGGAGGAGTACGGGTTCGCCCGGAAGTTGTATTTATATATAGTCGATGATGAGTGGAATCCCATCGACGGGGCGTGAGGATGAGTGGAATCCCCTCCGCCAGACCGGTGATGAGTGTAATCCCATCGTGAGGTAAAGTGGTTGTTGGATGTGAGTTCCAACGTGTTTATCCGCGTATTCGGGTCATAGCTAGGTGTCAATATTGATTGATATGTGTATCAATGTGTTGTGGAATGTGATCTCTACTTGGATGTTTTTATGTGATTACATATGATGTGGAATAGAGCATGTTGAGCATGGCATATATATTTGGATATTGTTCATGCATATTTAACTTTTGGCTCTTGAGGATCAATGGTATATTTATGCATTACCTTGGTTGAGATCGTGCTTGGACCCTACATTGTCGAGGTTTGTTTTTAAAGAGCTTACCCTCACTAAGCTTACCGCTTACGCTCTCTCTTTGTTCGACAATGCAGATCCTTAGTTCGTGGGTTGCTAAGTGCAAGAAGGGGGCCTCCAAGTGTGCTTCGTGGTGCTTGTTTAGCTACCAAGTATGAACATTTTAATTATGATGTAATGGTCAAGCAATAGGACATGTAACCGTGTTATGATGCCTTTGAATTATGTTGTTGTTGATGTGGTTTAGGAGCATGTTAGACTCCTCGTTTGTGCTTGTTAATTTGGCTTTTGGGATGTATGCCATGCTTGAAACCATGTTAGAATTTTGCTACCTAAATTTGTCTAAGTGTTGACTATGTTGATGTATGCTTTTGGTAATGCCTTGTTTTGATGTTTCTCTATATGTGTCTTGGGTGTTTTAAGCATGCTTGTTATGTTGGTTTGCCTTAGGATTGATGTCAGTGTGATGTTTGAAGTTTTATAGGGGTTTAGGGACACCCTAGTGCCATAAACCAGCTAAAACCAGTCTGCAGACAGAAGGCGTTTCGAAACGGGCTACCCTAGTGTCATAAACCAGCTAAAACCAGTCTGTAGACAGAGGGCGTTTCGAAACGGGCTACCCTGTTTCGATACGGTCCCTTTGTAACACCCGTGTTTTGGGCCTAGGAGTTAACCGAGTTTATAGTTCGAGTCAATAAAAATTTAATTAAAAACAATTCAACCCAAAATGTGGTGTAATTGAGCTTTAGTAAAAAGGGAAGGATCTATATTTCAATTTTACCCAAAACTTTAAAAAAGCTAGACCACTTTATAGAAAAGTTGTCATCTTTCTCCCCCATCCCCTTTTCCAATGCCATTTTCACTAAAACCATCTCCAAAACCCCTTCTTGCTTTGGTTACTATTCCATTTCATTCTAACTTCGATTCAAGGTGTTTTTGAAAGGTAAACACGTTTTCTAACTCTCCTTTTTATCCCCTATCTATCTATGGTTTTAGATTTTAAAGTTATGGAGTTTTGAAAATTAGGGTTTATATCAAAGTTTGGGTTCTTAAGGGGATTTTCCAATTGGTTTTAATAAATTGTGTTGGAGTTTTGTTTAATCATAATGAAATACACATTATATATCAATTTGGTTGAGTTTTGATGAAAATTCGTAGTAGGCTCTTAGGGAAAACTTTGAGGTATTAAAACTTGGGTTTTTAGTGGGTTTTAGGTTGAAAACTAAAGGCTGATGGTTAGGGTATGTTAGGAGGGTGATTTGGGATGTTTTGGAGGTCATTTGGGTGTTTGGAAATGGGTGTTTCAGCCAAGGGTTGTTGGGGTACGAATTTGAGATATTTGGGGGTTTAATTTTGTTGGAAATTTTGGATAGAGTTGGTTTGAATTCAAGGTTATGTGATTATTGAATATTAGCATTGATTTTGGTTATCGGTTGTGTTTTTGGTTGGCTAGAAGCAAGAGGGACCGTCGGAGAAGCTTTGGAACCGAATCCGGGTTCGTAGGAGGATTGTTTCGATTTGCTAAGGAAGGGTGGTGAGTGGTTTCAAACTTGTTTTAAAGTTTGGTTCGAGTATGTGTAGAGTGTGTGTGTAAAGTGTGCTTGGTAGGCCACTTCTATTTAATTAAAGTTGTTAATTGAGCCATTGATTTCATTACATGCTTCAATGTTTGCCTATCTATGCTCTAATGAGATGTGGATGAATTGGTGCATGTATATCATGAATTGTGTATATGTTAAGGGCATGAGGTGTGGTTGATGATATGTGATGAGATAAATAAAATTGGCACTAAATAATTACCGATTGTAAATGATCGATCATTAGGATTAGTGTGCACACAAATTGAGTCAAAACGTACGTGGCCTTGATGGCGTTAAGTCATCAAGGATGAGTACGGTGATGTAATATTCCACCGGAAGCTATTATATATTTCTACGGGATGATGAGTGGAATCCCATCCGTAGGGCATGTGGCGATGAGTGGAATCCCGCACATGCATGGTCCGGTGATGAGTGTAATCCCACCGAGGTAAAGTGTTGTTGAGGTTTAAATCCGCACAATCGGGGAAATTAAAAGTGGCCAATTAACTTGTTCATATATTGTGATATGTGGTGTTGATGTATGATTGTTGATATTAATGCTTGATGCCTAGTATGATGTAAGATGCCATATTATGCCACTTGAGAGACTAGCTAGGTCTACTTGTGAAATTGTTTATGCATGTTTGATTTGAGGTTTAGGGATTACATGCTTGAACCCTGCATTGTTGTTGTTTTTCGTTTTAGAGCACCCTCACTAAGCTTATAGCTTACGCTCTCAATGTTCAACAATGTAGATCATTAGCGTGGTGTTAGCTCGGAGCAAGGCAAGAAGGGATTTCCAAGTTGTTGCTCAAGTATGGTTAATTATGTAGTAGTTAAGCAATGTGGCAAGAGGGTGTGTTTGTATGAGCTTGTATGACTCGTTTGTAATTTTGATGTTTATGCTTGACTTGGTTTGTAAGCATGATGTACCTTGCCAAATGCTTATTTTGATGTATGCCTTTTAAATGTTTAAGGTTGTTTTGATGGCATGTAAAACTATATGTGAACGAATTGGTATCTTATGCCTATTTAAGCCTTCAAGCATGCTCTTCTTGATATTGCCTCAATGTGTTCTTGCCATGTGTGTATGATTGATTGAATCCATGTTGGTAAGTGTTTGAGTATGTTAAACCTAGGATGGATGCCTCTAGACTATGTATGTTGGTGTTGTGTGCCTTTAGGGGGTTTAAGGGACCTTTAGACTAGTCAAGACTCACCTAAGTCCCAATTTCAAAGGTCGTAGACTGCCAGCGTTTCGAAACAGGAGGGATCGTTTCGGAACGGGTATGCTTCAGGGACCCCGTATCGGAACGCGTTTCGATACGGTATGGCCTTTGAAACTCACGAGATGAAGGTGTTCCGAAACGGGTATAAAGATTTCGAAACGGTCAAAATATCGTTGACCACGAGATATTGACCGTCGTGGGCGTTTCGAAACGGTTGACCACCGTTTCGATACGGCCCCTTGTACAGGCTCTGGGACAGTTGACCTAGTCAAGGCGTTTCGATACGCCTCAAGGGTGTTTCGAAACGGCCTGTTAAAAAGATTAAAATTGGGCTGTAAATAGGTTGGTTTGGGTTCGTTTGATTGTCTCGTGTATGTTGTTCCGTTGTATGATCACTTAGGATTTATTACTCCTCTAGACAAGATGAAAATAAAAAAAATTATAGGGTTGTTAACCGAGGGGGAATCCTTAAGGGGTTTTCACTCGGACCGGTCATCCGACCAGACCGGGATGTACTGGTGAGGCAGCTCATCATCAGGGTGAGCGCACCGGATTACCTTTAGAGAGACTTCGGGGCCTTGGGGCCGAAGAGTTTAGAGGTGCTACTCCAGAGCGATTAGAGTTATGGTTTGATAAGACTGTCCGTATTCTTGCTCAGATGGGATGTACTGGTGAGCGCAAGTTGGGATGTGTTGAGTCGCTGCTTCAGGGTGATGCCTACACTTGGTGGGTCACCATTACTACGGGTATGGATGAGACTGAGATCACTTGGGAGTTCTTTCAGACAGCTTTCCGGAATAAGTATTTGGGTCCGCGATACCTCGATGTGAGGAAGAGGGAGTTTATGGCATTGCTTCAGGGGAGTATGTCTGTTACTGATTATGAGATCCGGTTTGTCAGATTGAGCCAGTATGCACCTGAGCTTGTACCTACTGAGGTGGAGCGTTGTAACCGCTTCCGTTATGGGCTGAGTGAAGAGATCAAGACGTATACTCTAGCTTCAGGTTACACTGATTTTGATGTCTTGGTCGCGAGGGCCAAGGACTTAGAGCACAGTCTGAGTTTGACCAGGCGGTCAGGTGGATCTAGTTCGGGTAAGAGTTCTAGCAACTTTGATAGAGGTGATGTCAAGAGGCATCGGGACAACAGGCATCAGTATGATCATAGGCGTGGTGGCGGTAACCACGGTAGGGGCCATCAGGGTCAGAGAGCTGGTGGGAAGTTACCGACATGTGCTACTTGTGGGACGAACCACACCTGTGAGTGTTGGGGAAATTATCATTCTTGCTGGAGTTGTGGTGCTAGAGACCACATTAGGCGTGACTGTCCACATCATGTGGGACAGGCACCAGCTCAGGCTCCTGCTAGGGCCAATGACTTTCAGAGAGGCCGCGGGCGCGGTAGAGGTAACTTCCAGCCAAGAAATGATGGTCAGAGGAACATAGCACATGTAATTCAGTTCAGCCAGAGGGCGGAGGTCAGGCCAGAGTTTATGCTCAGCGTGGAGATCAGCATGACACCGATGTGATCACAGGTAACTTCTCGATACAGTCTTTGGTTTTGCTTTCTTTGATTGACTCTGGGTCTACACATTCCTACATATTGAGTGAGCATGCACAATCTTTGAATTTGCCTTGTGAGATGTTAGAGGTAGGAGTTAGTGTTACTAGTTCTTTTGGGGACACGGTAGTAGTTAGGAAGATGTACTGAAGATGTCCGTTAATGGTTCAGGGGCATGTGTTTCCAGTGGATATGATGAAACTTCCTTTTTATGGTTTCGATGTGATTCTGGGTACGGATTGGCTCACGGAGCATAGAGCTAGGATACATTTTGAAACTAAACGGATTTCTTTGAGGCTCACAGATGACTATGAGATTGTAGTGGTGGGTGAGAACGTGAAGTTCTTGTCCAATGTGGTTTCAGTATTAGAGGCTAAGAGATTGGTTGAGTTGGGGTGTGAAGCATACTTAGCGTATGTGATGAACCCTAACATGAGTGAGGTTAGACCTCAGGACATCTGGACAGTATGTGATTTTCCTAGCGTGTTTCTGGAAGAATTGCCAGGGTTACCACCAGACAGAGAGGTAGAGTTCAGCATTGAGACTTATTCTGATTCAGCACCTGTTCCGATTGCTCTGTATCGCATGGCACCGAAGGAATTGAAAGAGTTGAAGACTCAGTTGCAAGAATTGACAGATAGATGTTTTATTAGGCCTAGTTCTTCACCTTGGGGTGCACCAGTGTTGTTTGTGAAAAAGAAAGATGGAAGTATGAGAATGTGCATAGATTACAGACAGTTAAATCAGTTGACAGTGAAGAACAAATATCTGTTGCCTAGAATTGATGACTTTTTTGATCAGTTGAGAGGAGCATCGGTCTTTTCGAAGATTGATTTGAGATCGGGTTACTACCAGCTAAAGGTAAGAGAGGTTGATGTACCAAAGACGGCCTTTAGGACTAGGTATGGTCATTATGAGTTTTTAGTCATGCCATTTGGGTTGACTAACGCACCGGCAGCTTTCATGGACATGATGAACAAGAACTTTCATCAGTATCTAGATCAGTTTGTAGTTGTGTTTATTGATGACATATTGGTGTACTCGCGAACTGAAGAAGACCATGACCGACACTTGAGACTTGTTTTGAAGACTTTGCTAGATCATCAGTTGTATGCGAAGCTCAGCAAGTGTGAGTTCTGGATCCGAGAAGTAGTCTTCTTAGGACATGTAGTGTCAGCCGATGGGATTAGAGTTGATTCGAAGAAGATTGAGGCCATTGTTGAGTGGAAGCAACCGAAGTCTGTGACCGAGGTACGTAGCTTCCTAGGCTTAGCTGGATATTATAGGAGATTTGTAGAGGGCTTCTCTAAGTTAGCCGCTCCGTTGACACAGTTACTTCAGAAGAGTGTTCAGTTTGAGTGGACAGATGCAAGACAGAGAGCCTTTTAGAAATTGAAAGAAGCTTGGACCCAAGCTCCGATTTTGATTCAGCCTGAGTCCGGGAAGGACTATGTAGTTTACAATGATGCTTCTTATGTAGGGCTAGGATGTGTTCTCATGCAAGACCGGAGAGTAGTGGCTTATGCCTCAAGACAGTTGAAGACCCATGAGCGCAACTATCCGACCCATGACATAGAGTTAGCTGCAGTTGTGTTTGCTTTGAAGATTTGGAGACATTATTTGTACGGTGAGAAATGCACAGTATACACCGATCACAAGAGTTTGAAGTACATTATGACTCAGCGAGATTTGAATCTCAGACAGCGTAGGTGGTTAGAGCTGCTAGAGGACTACGATCTTACTATTGAGTACCATTCGGGTAAGGCCAATGTAGTGGCTGATGCATTGAGTAGGAAGGTGGCCGTGGACTTGAGAGCTATGTTTGCTAGATTGAGTTTGTCCGGAGATGGTGGCTTGGTAGCTGAGCTTCAGGTTAGACCTACTCTAGGTCAGTTGATTCGAGAGAAACAGCTCTTAGATAGAACTTTAGCACCTCACGTGCAAGATATAGCCGAGGGTAGATCTTCAGACTATATTTTCAGCACTGATGGGGTTTTATGTTTCAAAGACAGAATGGTTGTGCCAGAAGACACTGACTTGAGACGTACGATCTTGACTGAAGCCCACAGTAGTCCGTTTGCTATGCATCCTGGAAGTACGAAGATGTACCGTGATTTGAAGAATGAGTACTTTTGGGTTGGCTTGAAGAAAGATGTAGCCGACTTTGTGAGTAAGTGCTTAGTGTGTCAGAGAGTGAAGGCGGAACATCAGGTTCCCTCAGGTTTGTTACAGCCGTTGAGAATTCCGGAATGGAAATGAGAGAATATCACCTTGGATTTTGTTTCGGTTTGCCTTTGACTCCTACGAAGAAGAACTCAGTTTGGGTGATAGTAGATCGTTTTACGAAGTGTGCTCACTTCTTGGCAGTCAACACTACTTATACTTTAGATAGATTGGCCGATTTGTACATTGGTAAGATTGTGAGACTGTATGGTGTGCCGAAGTCCATTGTGTCAGATAGAGATCCGCGGTTTACTTCTAGATTTTGGGAGTGTCTGCATACAGCTTTGGGTACCCGTTTGAACTTCAGCACTTCTTATCATCCTCGGTCAGATGGTCAGTCAGAGAGGGTTATTCAGATCTTAGAGGATATGTTACGTTGTTGCATCATTGACTTTTAGGGTACTTGGGAGAAGCATATGCCTCTCGTAGAGTTTGCGTACAATAACAGCTTTCAGTCGAGCATTCAAATGGCTTCGTATGAGGCCTTGTATGGACGGAAATGTAGAACTCCAGTGTGTTGGGCCGAGGTAGGACAGAAGTTGTTACCTATGCCGGATTTGCTCAAGGGGACAACCGACAAGGTAAAATTGATTTGTGATCGTTTGAGAGCTGCTTCGGATAGGCAGAAGTCTTATGCCGATTTGAAGAGGAAGGAAGTTGAGTTCTCCGTGGGTGAGAAGGTATTCTTGAAGGTGTCTTCGTGGAAGAAGGTGATGAGGTTTAGCCGAAAAGGGAAGTTGAGTCCGAGGTACATAGGGTCGTATGAGATTGTGAAGAGGGTTGGTCCGGTTGCTTATCAGTTGCGTTTGCCATCCGAGCTTGAGAAGATACATGATGTGTTCCATGTTTCGATGCTTCGCAAGTATAGGTCCGATCCATCACATGTTATGCCCGTAGAAGAAATTGAGTTGAATCCAGATTTGACTTATGAAGAAGAACCAGTGGAGATCTTAGCTTCTAACAGTAAGGTGTTGAGGGGTAGATCGATTGAGTTAGTGAAGGTGCGGTGGCAACGTAGAGGTGTGGACGAGGCCACTTGGGAGAGGAAGGAGGATATGGAAAAGCAGTTTTCGTATCTCTTTCAGTCAGGTAATTTCGGGGACGAAATTCCTTAAGTGGGAGAGAGTTGTAACACCCGTGTTTTGGGCCTAGGAGTTAACCGAGTTTATAGTTCGAGACAATAAAAATTTAATTAAAAACAATTCAACCCAAAATGTGGTGTAATTGAGCTTTAGTAAAAAGGGAAGGACCTATATTGCAATTTTACCCAAAACTTTCAAAAAGCTAGACCACTTTATAGAAAAGTTGTCATCTTTCTCCCCCATCCCCTTTTCCAACGCCATTTTCACTAAAACCATCTCCAAAACCCCTTCTTGCTTTGGTTACTATTCCATTTCATTCTAACTTCGATTCAAGGTGTTTTTGAAAGGTAAACACGTTTTCTAACTCTCCTTTTTATCCCCTATCTATCTATGGTTTTAGATTTTAAAGTTATGAAGTTTTGAAAATTAGGGTTTATATCAAAGTTTGGGTTTTTAAGGGGATTTTCCAATTGGTTTTAATAAATTGTGTTGGGGTTTTGTTTAATCATAATGAAATACGCATTATATATCAATTTGGTTGAGTTTTGATGAAAATTCGTACTAGGCTCTTAGGGCAAACTTTGAGGTATTAAAACTTGGGTTTTTGGTGGGTTTTAGGTTAAAAACTAAGGGCTGATGGTTAGGGTATGTTAGGAGGGTGATTTGGGATGTTTTGGAGGTCATTTGGGTGTTTGGAAATGGGTGTTTCAGCCAAGGGTTGTTGGGGTACGAATTTGAGATAATTGGGGGTTTAATTTGGTTGGAAATTTTGGATGGAGTTGGTTTGAATTCAAGGTTATGTGATTATTGAATATTAGCATTGATTTTGGTTATCGGTTGTGTTTTTGGTTGGCTAGAAGCAAGAGGGACCGTCGGAGAAGCTTTGGAACCGAATCCGGGTTCGTAGGAGGATTGTTTCGATTTGCTAAGGAAGGGCGGTGAGTGGTTTCAAACTTTTTTTAAAGTTTGGTTCGAGTATGTGTAGTGTGTGTGTGTAAAGTGTGCTTGGTAGGCCACTTCTATTTAATTAAAGTTGTTAATTGAGCCACTGATTTCATTACATGCTTCAATGTTTGCCTATCTATGCTCTTATGAAATATGGATGAATTGGTGCATGTATATCATGAATTGTGTATATGTGAAGGGCATGAGATGTGGTTGATGATATGTGATGAGATAAATAAAATTGGCACTAAATAATTATCGGTTGTAAATGATCGATCATTAGGATTAGTGTGCACACAAATTGAGTCAAAACGTACGTGGCCTTGATGGCGTTAAGTGATCAAGGAGGAGCACGGTGATGTAATATTCCACCGGAAGCTATTATATATTTCTACGGGAAGATGAGTGGAATCCCATCCGTAGGGCATGTGGCGATGAGTGGAATCCCGCACATGCATGGTCTGGTGATGAGTGTAATCCCACCGAGGTAAAGTGTTGTTGAGGTTTAAATCCGCACAATCGGGGTACTTAAAAGTGGCCAATTAACTTGTTCATATATTGTGATATATGGTGTTGATGTATGATTGTTGATATTAATG
Organism: Hibiscus tridactylites; assembly: GCA_958450335.1. Taxonomy (NCBI): domain Eukaryota; kingdom Viridiplantae; phylum Streptophyta; class Magnoliopsida; order Malvales; family Malvaceae; genus Hibiscus; species Hibiscus tridactylites. The sequence goes on along the minus strand of OY288265.1, from coordinate 28,068,925 downwards.
CTTGATGCCTAGTATGATGTAAGATGCTATATTATGCCACTTGAGAGACTAGCTAGGTCTACTTGTGAAATTGTCTATGCATGTTTGATTTGAGGTTTAGGGATTACATGCTTGAACCCTGCATTGTTGTTGTTTTTCGTTTTAGAGCACCCTCACTAAGCTTATAGCTTACGCTCTCAATGTTCAACAATGCAGATCATTAGCGTGGTGTTAGCTCGGAGCAAGGCAAGAAGGGCTTTCCAAGTTGTTGCTCAAGTATGGTTAATTATGTAGTAGTTAAGCAATGTGGCAAGAGGGTGTGTTTGTATGAGCTTGTATGACTCGTTTGTAATTTTGATGTTTATGCTTGACTTGGTTTGTAAGCATGATGTACCTTGCCAAATGCTTATTTTGATGCATGCCTTTTAAATTTTTAAGGTTGTTTTGATGGCATGTAAAACTATATGTGAATGAATTGGTATCTTATGCCTATTTAAGCCTTCAAGCATGCTCTTCTTGATATTGCCTCAATGTGTTCTTGCCATGTGTGTATGATTGATTGAATTCATGTTGGTGAGTGTTTGAGTATGTTAAACCTAGGATGGATGCCTCTAGACTATGTATGTTGGTGTTGTGTGCCTTTAGGGGGTCCTAAGGGACCTTTAGACTAGTCAAGACTCACCTAAGTCCCAATTTCAAAGGTTGCAGATTGCCAGCGTTTCGAAACGGGAGGGATCGTTTCGGAACGGGTAGGCTTCAGAGACTCCGTATCAGAACGCGTTTCGATACAGTATAGCCTTTGAAACCCATGTTCCGAAACGCGTATCGAAACATTTTGGCTACTGGAATTTTGAGAAATTCACGAGATGAAGGTGTTCCGAAACGGGTATAAAGGTTTCGAAACGGTCAAAATCTCGTTGACCACGAGATATTGACCGTCGTGGGCATTTCGAAACGGTTGACCACCGTTTCGATACGGCCCCTTGTACAGGCTCTGGGACAGTTAACCTAGTCAAGGCGTTTCGATACGCCTCAAGGGTGTTTCCAAACGGCCCGTTAAAAAGATTAAAATTGGGCTGTAAATAGGTTGGTTTGGGTTCGTTTGATTGTCTCGTGTATGTTGTTCTGCTGTATGATCACTTAGGATTTATTACTCCTCTAGACAAGATTAAAATAAAAAAAATTATAGGGTTTAAGGGGGTTTCACTCGGTTTTCCCCGTGTGGCTCGCTCGGGCCGGTCATCCGGCCAGACCGGGACGAGGGCGTTACACCCTTTGTTTTTGGCCGGGCGTTTCGAAATGCGTAGAGGCCATTTCATTACGTTTTCGTTACTGGAATTTTGAGAAATTGACGAGATGAAGGTGTTCCGAAACGGGTCTATGGAGTTTCGAAACGGTCAAAATCTCGTTGACCACGAGAAGTTGACCTGGGGGTGTTTCGGAATGGTTGACCTCCGTTCCGATACGGCCTCTTCGTGTAGGCTTAGAACCGTTGACCAGGTCAAGGCGTTTCGATACACCTAAAGGGTGTTTCGAAACGGTCTGCTTAATCACTTAAAAACTGACTGTTTTGCATAGGTCGTTCGAGTTATTCTTGTATGGATGTTTGTCTTTCCGCTGTTATGAACACATAGGATTCGAATGAGCCTTTGGTAAAGATTAAATTAAAAAGAAATTTTCTGGGTCATTAACCGATTAGGAACCTTAACGGGTTTTGCTTCGGTTTTCCCCGTGTGGCCCACTCGGACCAGTCAAGAATCCGGACTGGGACGATGGGGTTACATTAACGTTCATCTTATGTAGCTCAAGATTAAAATAAGCAACAAGCGTCATGATTATCGTAGATGAGTCTTTCAATAAAACTGAAGAGAAAGTCTCTACAAAATTAATGTCTTCTTTTAGAGTGTATCCTTTAAATACAAGACATGCCTTATACTTATTCACATTATCATTTGCATCACTCTTGGTTTTAAATATCCATTTACAACCAATTAGTTTGCACATTCAAGTAATAAGACAAGTTTATAAACTTTTATTATCTTGCATAAAATTATACTTTGCTTGAATGACATCAATCAACTTTTGAGAGTTAAAACTTTTATGGTCTAATAAAAAATGATTGATCATTTTCAATCATTTCATTGTTACCTTATTTTCTTAAAGAAATAAAATATAATAATCTAAAATAGTATTTCATATTCCTCTTGTGGACCTCTTTAATGACACTTGTTTTTTAAGTTTGTTGAGTTTGTTCTTCTGAAACAATTACCTTATCTTGAATGGGAGTTGTTCAACTTTATTTTGTTGAGGTACCTGATTCACTTCTTGATTAATGATAAGTGTGAAAACCTAAATATCATCAAAAGTGATAGTATGAATTAAATTATAATTCAATTCCTCCTCAATAGCAATGTAACTAACCTTATTTCTCCCTCCAAACTTAACATCCTAAAAAAAGTTATAAATCTCTCTTTAAAGTAATTCTTAATAGTGGGATCATAAAACTTACAACCCATGAATCACTCAAAATAACCAAAGTAGTTGCTCGCTTTTGAAGTTTAATTTATTTACATGTGTTCTAATTTACACAAAAGAATCAACACTTTGTAACGTATTGTTGTTTCTTTTGGGTAGGACCCTTAGCAACTTTATTCTAATATTTTATTTTATTGCTCTTATTCTTAGAGACACTAACTAAATGAGCACTAACAAAATGTGTACTTTTACACTTATAATGCTTAAACTTTTCTTCCTCTTGAACATAATGAGAAATGAGCCTAATTAGAGTCTATTTCTCCTTTTAGCAGTTGTAACTAATTTTGAATTGGTTAAACTGTATAGGAAGCGGTACCACAATCATAAGAACAAACAATTGTTAGAGAGTTTGATCTTATGTGCCTTATATTTTGAAGCAATATTAAGAATTTTCATAATCTACTCCCTCACATTTCCTTGACCCTTATATTTCATAAACATCAAAGAAGGCATAATTGATGTCATCTTAACCTTAATGTTTTGGGTAAAACATTTCTTAATTTCGTCAAGGAAACCTTTAGTATGAATAATCTTATCAGATTTGTGCTCTTAAAAGACTTATAAAATGTTGTTCTTTTTATAAGGCTCATGCGATTTGTACGACCTCACCTCTCAAAATTTCTTTTATGGGTGCTTACCGTAGTGAGAGGTGCAAGATGTTCTTTCCTTAGTGAAAAGTCTATGTTCATGCAACCAAATACTATATGTAAGTGCCTTTTCTATGCCTTGAAATTAGTTTCACTAAACATGAGTGTAGAATATATTTAACAGATATCGTGAAAACAAAAATAAATTACCTAAATATAGAACAAAAAATAAGTAAATAAAATAATAACAAGCTCAAGTAAATATTCATAAGCAAACAAATAAATTCAAAATAATTGCTAGTTCCCCTAAGATACCAAACACAACATTAATTATGGATGGCGATATGGTTATCGACGGATTAAGCTTGAGTCGGATAGTCGTGAGGCGATTGACTATATTGTCAACGGTTCTAAGGAGCGAACAGCCAATGCCTTGGTGGTGGCGATAGATGAGATGTTGCAACGACAATGGGAGGTGTCGATTGAGTATGTTAGCCGTGAATCCAATCGTGTTGCGGATTGCTTGCAAAGGCCATGCGGGAGGAAGCGATAGGCGCGAGTCTTTGGGAGGAACCACCGGTGGTTGTTCAATGTTTGTTAGACGTTGATATGGTTCAAGGCGTGGAACAACAACCTGTCGGCATTGGCTAGGGGAACTTTGTGAACTTTGGTTTGCTGGGTCTGTAGTTTCCTGTTGGCTTCTTAAGTTTCTGGTTTTTTGTGTTTATTGTAGCTCTATCACATGCACTCTTTTTCCTCCATTGGGCTTAGGGAGGTTTTTTAATGAGGCATGTGTTAGATGCTCTTTCCCTTATTAATCGAAAAAAAACACAACATTAATATCAAGTATTTGGACAGTAATATTAACTGTAAGAGGTACTCTTGTTGTTGCAATCAAACATTGACAATAAACTATGTCAAACAATAGATTAATCTTTGGACTAATGCATTGCTCACATAAAATATCTTATAATTGTCACACATTTATCGCCACAGTTGTTGTAATTCTGCCAAATATTAATTTTCTTTTGGGACAACTAATAAATGCATGAATTACAAAAACTCATAATTATCTTAATATTTTAAATAAACTAATCTGCACAAAAGCGGTCACTTTGGTGACATTATGTTTCAATTAATCCATTAAAATACTAGACATCCGAAAACAAAATATGAATTTATTTGTTTCAAAATATTTTCCTTAATTTTATCTTTCAATTAAATTAAAAGATAACCGAAATGATAATAAATTTGAATAAAGTTAAACCTCATATCAAGATATCAGACACTCTATTAATATTTCATCTTTGGACAAAACATTAACTTGCAAGTGATATCTTGGTATAGTAATCAAACATTGATAATAAGAACATGTCAAACAAAAATCTTTCTTTGGGTCGATTTATTGCTCACATATAAAACTGAATAATTATCAAATGTTTATTACCATAGTTGCACATGTAATAATGTTAATTATTGACCTTCCTTTGGGCGATTAATACTAACATAATCTGACTTACATGCACAAAACCTTTTATATTTTAAAATAGGCTTAATACACTTTTTTCCCTTGAACTATACATGTTTTCCCAATTTGCCCCTAAAGTTAATTTTGACCACTTTTACCCCCTAACGTTTTTCGTCGTTACCCATATTGCCCCCTACCGTTAAAAAAATATTTTGACCAATAAGAACACGCCACGTCATTTTCTTTATTTATTTTTAAATTTTAAAATAAAATAAAATAAAAATATATAAAATCATACCCTAAATTTACCCAAATACCATCGTCTTCTTCATCCTCATCGTCTTTTTCCCCCATTTTTATTTCTTTTACAGTTACTAAGAAAACATGTGAAATTTGTCTCAATAAACATCCAAATAAAACAGTTATACAAATTGATTTAATTTACTTATCCACCCAATTCACATATCATGAAAAAATGACAATTAGCACAATGAAAAGAATAAAAAAAATCAAAACTTTAAACACCCAACAATCATATCTGTTCATATAGATGGGACTTTAATTTAAGCTTAAACAACTTAAGTATACATAAATCAATATACCTAGAACTAACCATCAAGTTTGACAGAATTTTCAACCCCCGTCACCGGGAAATACAAGCCAAAAAAAGAAAAGTTTTGAAAAAACCTATCTCGATTTATGCTTACCATGCTTTTTTCTACGAGTATTCTTGGCTTGTTTCCCAAAAGCACCGCAAAATCCACAAGCTGAAACCTTTGGAGAAAGCAAGTCAATAGCAGGGGAAATCTTGGTGGTACAGTAACCACGTCTTTCACCACTGTTAGATCGACTTCTTTTGACGGCGGTGTTGTTGGGCGCAATTGTCGGCTTAGCACCTTAACAACATCAACCTTTTCTGGGTTGTTGTTTTCTTGCACCTACCGCCCTTGTTCTTCTGGCTTGGTCTCTCCTCCGCCTCCTCCTTCTTCTGGTTGTGGTTCTGATTCCATTTGGCTTTTCACATGAGCTTTTAATCTTCTTAATCGAAAAGAAATGAAAATTGGGGAAAAATATGATGGGATGAAGATAGGGGCGTTTTGGGTATTTTGGGATATAATTAAATTAATAAATATTTTAATATATTTATTTTATTTTAAAATTTAAAAAATAAATAAAGAAAATGGTGTGGCGCGTTCTAATTGGTCAAGACATATTTTTTTAGCGGTAGGCGGTAATATGGGTAACGTCGAAAATGTTAGGGGGAAAGTGGGTAAAATGTAGTTTAAGGAGAAAGTTTAGGGGGATAAATGTATATTAAGCCTTTGAGATAAAATAATTTAAAATGATATTAAAATATATACTATAAATATATTGATATCCAAATTTAATTGTAACAGTCAAAACTGAAATTTCTGGTAACACTTAAGTTTCCGAAATAACCCAAAATAAGGTTGTTTGAATGCGGCTATCAAAAATCGGATAAACTGAAATCTTTGACTGTTTCTCAAAAAAATTCCTTAAGCATGCATTTGCCGAAATTAAAGTCGAATTCAAAACAATCAATCTTTAATTGAAAGTCAAAATCAAAAGTATCATAGAAATAAAAAATTCATACAATGATCGCATGAAACTTTAGTATATCTGTAGCCCCCTAGACCCGCCTATGCGTTAATATGAATCTTAGGAAGTCACATTAGGGTCACCGGAGCGACCCACGTTAAAATTTCAGAAAAAACAATTGCTAAACCATTTAAAATTTAAAATCAAGTTTTGAATTAAAATAAAATTTCAAAAAAATTTCGAAAAATGAAACAAATCTATGATACAAGTTATTAATACAAATTTCAGACCCGAATATAAATCAAAATGTGACATATGTGCCCCATAATTACACAGATACCATACTCCGTGAGCAAGCCGAAAAAACTCCCATACTGGCGTGGATAGCTACAACAAGGTCGATATTATACCTTGTGATGGTAAAAACAATGTGAGCTTCGAAAAGCTCAGTAATACTAACTACCAGGAGATGCTAAAAGCACAAGTAGGTATATGGCAAGCTTAACATTGTCATTATAAACTGGGCAACGGTAAGCTCAAATTAGGATTCGATAATTCAGTGCAACATTATATCAGAAGGTAACTGAGTTGTTCTATATTTGATCCCCCGAATCTTAGGAGATGAGTCTAAAGTCAGAGATTCAAAAAAATTCAGATTTCAGAAGTTTAATCAAGGAGTTCAGAATGGTTCATTAAGCGCGAATTGTAAGTTTACTGAGAGTTCAACTTTGATACATTAATTTAGTAGGGCATGTTTCAAAAAAGGTCAGAAGGTTTTGTTAATTCCCTCCCACCATACGCCAATATGCCGAAACCTAGAATAGTATCCAAAAAGACTTACCCTAGGCCCGTCGGGCGTAGGAGCTTACAGAAAGGCTTACCCTAGGCCCATTAGGCGTAGAAGCTTAAGTCCAGAAGGGCTTACCAGAGCTGAGCCTATAGATCTTTATTTATATCCCATATAATATACCCCATATGAATTCAGTTTATATTCAGAAGACAGTAATACCAGAAAATAGTATATGATCTATATTTTTTTATATCAGAAGATAGATGTCAAATTTATTTTGTTTCATTAAGATCTTCATTTTGTATTTAAAGACATGTATCAGATATATTTCCATATCAGAGGATAGAAGTTAGGGATTGCTTTCTTTTTGAATAGCAATGTCATACTTTTAATTTTTAGGCAGATAATCTTTGTTTAGAACAGAAAGAATTTACAGATATATGGTACGCGCTATATGACCCAATTCATTTCTCAGAGGTACATGATAATTATCAGAAAGACGACATTTGACAATTTTGAACTGATTTCAGAATGAGGTCCCTACGAATAAGGGAGTTCAATAAGACGAATCAAACAAAAATAGGAAGTTGATGCATCAGGATCATTGGGATTTCAGATATATCGTGAGCAAAATCAAACATAACAGCCTACGAGGATATTATGGTCATTTTAAGCTTCAAGGGTAAATTGGTAATTTAGACCAACAAGGTATAAACGGTGATGCACAAGATTCAGAAATTTTATTTACTCATTAGGTTTCCAAATCCTTTTGAATTAATCGAAACCCATTAACACATTGTTTAATATCTCACCGGATAAGTACACCTCAACCATTCATTTCTCAAAACTGACCACAAAGCATAACAACAAAAGTTTGCCTTCACCAATCTTCTAGTGAACTTATTACCAGAAATCAAGCATATATTTGAGCGGTATTTTCCAAATATTCAAACATGTGCATTGTACCTGAACGCATTCTAAAACATCGAATGTGCCTTATGAGAACAGATCCCTCTTACTATTAATTATGTACTTTCTCCAAATAAATTGCACATGCATTCACACGGTATTCTCCCACTATCGTCATAGTATCTGAATCGGCCAACTGACACGGGTCGTATTTTACCACTTTTGGAGCCATTACATTTGTTTGTCTTTATTGGGATTTCTAATTCCATGTCTTAGAAGTATTCTCCGACATTCTAGTATTCTAGGGTATTTGAGACATTATGATGCTCGAAAATGTTTCAATTATTTAGAGTTTCTCGGTTCTACCATCCATTCATTCGTTTCAGATCTCGAGGATATATCCCATATGTCGGTCGATTGGCAATTAAAGCACAAAGTAAATATCAGACATTAGGGTCATTGTGACCCATTTCAGCTTTATTAGTATATTCAATCCTTTTTAGTCATTTCAATCAATTCAATCTTTTTCGCCCCATTGCTCAATTCATACATACGAATAGGTTTTCGTAAATTTATCTTCGTCGAGTTATTCAGAATTCTAGCAACTCAAGTACTTTACAATCTCAAGAGTTTAAGTCTTGTTGCGGTGACATTTTAGTAATCTGAGGTTTTCAAGTGTATCATATGTCTTATCGGGTCAAGTATAGCTCTATGGGTTGTTTTTATAGATAGGGGTATTTTCGTCATTCATTAATCGAATTTTTAACATCTCTTTTTAATCAAATGGATAATAAGATTTAAAGATTAACCCACTCGTTAATCATGCTTTGAACTTGGAAGTCCTTTCGATTTACCAAACCTCTTATTCGAATATTTGTCTTGGCCATTATTATTTTTATCTCATAAATGATCGACATAGGCGGGAATAATAACATTCTCAAACATGGTTGTGCAAACATTAACCGAATACCAACATGTTACAAAAGCATGCACAAGATAATAATGTATTACCTTTAATCCTTGCTATGTCGGTCGACCCTCAAATGGCATTGAAACACTCTTAAACCCGAATTTGACGTCCCTCAACCATTCGTATTCAAGGAACTGGGAGTACCTTCAATTACACAATATCCCATTTTAGTCCTTATTCATAGAGCTCTTAACTGAATTAATAAATACATAAACAAGTTCGGGTTCAAGGTCAGATTCGAAGCCTTTTGGGTCAGAATTTTCGAAACGAGCTTCAAAATCAGAATAAGGACGTCGAAAAACATAAAATGTGAGTTTTCGGAAAAGTTGACTTTTGGGTCAAAGTCAATGTTGACGTCAATGGTCAACTGGGTTGACTAAACTGAGTCAACTCATGCGAGTTGACTAACTGAGTTGACTCGGACGGGTTGGCTCATTGAGTTAACTCAGAAGGTTTGACTCAGTCAACGGGTTAGGCAGACGGGTCGGGCAGACAAGTCGGGTCAACGGGTCAGGCACTGGTTCAATTAGTGGACTCAGACCGGGTTCGATATAGACCGGTTCAAATCCACTCACCCCTACAGATGTGTGCTCACCGGCCGGTCACCGGAAAACCTCACCCGTGACCCCAAAGGTCGATTCCCCAAAACAAAATAATAACATCCAAAAATGTCGTAACTCCGACGATGAACTTAACAACGGCTAGCCGATTGGGTTACAACTGTCTCGACATGGGAAAGACGATGGCTGCCTCAATTTCTTAAACAGACGTCTGTGGTGGCCAGAATCAAAGGAAAACAGAGGGGATGCGGTTTACGGTTCAATAAAGTTTAAATCGATCCTCCACGGTAAACGAAATGACCTACCAGCGAGTGGCCAAAGGGGTTTTGGTCCTGAGACAATGGTGAACCCAATGCCAGTGGCCGTGTGCTACACGGAAGACGGACGGTGGCTAAAATGATGATAAATTAGGGCGGCGGTGCATGGGTTTCTGACGAATCTCTAACCGTATCTCCACGGTGAATGGCGGTGGCTAGCCGCAAGTGGCTGGTTGCGCTAGGCTCTCGGCACGATAACGAACACGCAGGTGGTAGTTGTGCACACCACCAACTGACGGTGGCCGAGATCGGGGCTGGGGAAGGTGGGGTGACTATAGAAATTCTAGATCTCTCTCTCTCGATGTAGAAAGGATAGATGGGGTATCTGAAAGGTTCAAACCTTTATATATTTTCGGTATAATCTAAACAATCAACATAAAAGAGAACTGAGGTAGACCATAATCAGAAATTATCTTAGCTCAAATGGCTAAGTCACGTGAACTCCACTCAAGGGGTCATGGATTCAAATCTCGTTGATTGCACTATTATTATTATTCTATCTTTTTTTGAAATCTTGGAGTGTTACAACTCTCCCCCTTAAAATAAATTTCGTCCTCGAAATTTACCAGAGTTGGGGAAAAGCAAGAACTACTCTTTCATCCATTCTTGTACTGAAACCCATCCTTCAGAGTGTACTTGCTTCTCAAGATTTTTTTGACGGTCACATTTCAATTTGGTCGTGTCCTCAGTCACTCAGCTATTTTAAACCCAATGGCATCCTATCATACAACTCATACAAACTAATCATATTACGGTATTTGAATCCATACAGAACTTTATATGAAGTCAAACGAACACTTGTCTTGTAACTTTCATTATATATGGTCTTAGTCAGGGATGCGAAACCTTTCCAACAACCACAGAAGTAATCATACCTCCTAGAAGCATCTCCTTTAGGATCTGAGTTAATCTACTAAGTTGACCATCAATCTACGAATCATAATATGTACCTGAAATCCAAACGAGTAATAAAGGCTTCCAACAGAACCTTCCAAAATTAAGCCGTAACACCAGATTTCAGTCAGGGATGATGTGTATAACTATACAACATACCACACTTCTAGAGAAGTCTTCCTCCAAACCAAACCAACATAACCAAGGTTTTAAATGATTGGAACTTACCTTCAGCGTAAAAGTCATGCAATTGTTTCCTTTGTGTATAACGGAGTCATTATCGAGTTTACTCTTTCGCCAGGTTCATAGACACCTTTCTTTTAAATTCATAACACTTTTATCAAATTTTCACCAAGATATTCTCAAACATAATCATTATCACCGACTAGCTTTACATGAAATCTTATATCGGTTACCTTACATGATCAAACCTTTATCCTCTATCTATTTCAGATCTTCAATTTCACACGCATTAACCATCTCAAGTTCTCTATCCAGATTCAATTCCATTAAGTTAATCCAATTCATAGACGAATGTTACAGACATTCCTTGCCAGAACAAATCGAGCTATGTAAGGCGGAATACTTAGATTCAATTATTTCAGAAAAAGATTTGACATAAGAGTCTCGGCTTGGTGGAGTACGGTTAAGATCCAGGGGCATGCAAAAACCAGACACCCTATGACAAACGATCGACCGATCTACACAGAATAACGCAACTCTGAGCTCTGATACCACTAAATGTAACACCCTAGACCCGCCTATGCGTTAATACGGATCCTAGGAAGTCACATTAGGGTCACTGTAGTGACCCACGTTAAAATTTCAGATAAATAATTGCTAAACCATTTAAAACTTTAAATCAAGTTTGGAATTAAAACACAATTTCAGAAAATTTTCGGAAAATGAAACAAAACTATGATACAAGTTATTAATACAAACTTCAAACTCGAATATAAATAAAAACGTGACATACGTGCCCCCTAAATACACAGATACCATAGCGAGCAAGCCGAAGAAACTCTCATACCAACATGGATAGCTGACACAAGGTCGATATTTTAACCTGTGATAGTAAAACCAACGTGAGCTTCGAAAAGCTCAGTAATACTAACTACCAGGAGATGCTAAAAGCACAAGTATATATATGGCAAGCTTAGCATTGTCATGGTAAACTGGGCAACGGTAAGCTCAAATTACGATTCGATAATTCAGTGAAGCATTATATCAGAAGGTAACTGAGTTGTTCTTTATTTGATTACCCGAATCTTAGGCGGTGAGTCTAAAGTCGGAGATACAAAAGAGATTCAAATTTCAGAAGTTGAATCAAGGAGTTCATAGTGGTTCATTAAGCGTGAATTGTAAGTTTACTGAGAATTCAACTTTGATACATTAATTTAGTAGGGTATGTTTCAGAAGAGGTTAGAAAGTTTTGTTAATTTACTTAACTACCATCCAACCATACGGCAATATGCTGAAACCCAGAATAGTATCAAGAAAGACTTACCCTAGGCCCATTGAGCATAAGAGCTTATAGAAAGGCTTACCCTAGGCCCATTGGGCGTAGGAGCTTAGGTCCAGAAGGGCTTACCAGGACTGAGCCTACAGTTCTTCATTTATATCCCAGATAATATACCTCAGATGAATTTAGTTTATATTCTGAAGACGGTAATACTAGAAGATAGTATCATATCTATATTATTTTATATCAGAAGACAAATGTCGGATATATTTTATTTTATTAATATTTTCATTTTGTATTCAAAGACATGTATCAGATATGTTTCCATATCAGAGGATAGAAGTTAGGGATTGCTTTCTTTTCGAATAAAAATGTCATACTTTTAATTTTTGGGCAGATAATCTTGGTTTAGAATAGAAAGTATTTACAAATACATGGTATGCGCTTTATGACCCAATTCATTTCTCAGAGGTACTTGTTAATACTCAGAAAGACGACATTTGACAATTTTGAACTAATTTCAAAACGATGTCCCTACGAATAGGGGAGTTCAATAAGATGGATCAAACCAACATCCAAAGTTGATGCATCAAGATCATTAGGATTTCAGATATATCATGAGCAAATCAAACGCTTACGAGGGTATTATGGTCATTTTGACCTTCAAGGGTAAATTGCTAATTTAGACCAACAAGGTATCAACGGTGATGCACAGGATTTAGAAATTTTTGTTGCTCGTCAAGTTTCCAAATCCTTTTGAACTAATCGAAACCCATTAACACATTGTTTAATATCTCACCGGATAGGTACACCTCAACCATTCATTTATAAAAACTGACCATAGAGCATAACAACAATGGTTCGCCTTCACCAATCGTGTATTGAACATATTTACAGAAATCAAGCATACATTCGAGCGGTATATTTCAAATATTCAAACATGTGCATTGTACCTGAAATCATTCCTAAACATCGAATGTGCATTAGGAGAACAGATCCCTCTTACTATTAACTATTTACTTTCTCCATATAAATTGCACGTGCATTCACACGGTATTCTCCCTCTATCATCATAGTATCTGAATCGACCAACTGACATGGGTCGTATTTTACCACTTTTGGAGCCATTACATTTGTTTGTCTTTATTAGGATTTCTAAGTCAATGTCTTAGAACTATTCTCTGACATTCTAGTATTCGAGGGTATTTTAGACATTACGATGCTCGAAAATGTTTCAATTATTCAGAGTTTCTCAGTTCTTCCATATATTCATTTGTTTTAGACCTCGAGGATATATCCCATATGTTGGTCGATTGGCAATTAATGTCCGAAGTAAATATCAGTCTTTAGGGTTATTGTGACCCATTTCAGCCTTATCAGTATATTCAATACTTTTTAGTCATTTCAATCAATTCAATCTTTCCCGCCCCATTGCACAATTCATACATACGAATAGTTTTCCGTAAATTTATCTTCGTCGAATTATTCAGAATTCTAACAACTCTAATACTTTACAATCTCGAGGTTTTAAGTCTTGTTATCGTGACATTTCAGTAATCTAAGGTTTTCAAGTGTATGAGATGTCTTATCAGGTCAACTATAGCTCCATGAGTTGTTTTTATAGATAGAGGTGTTTTCGTCATTCATCAATCGGTTTTTTAACATTTCTTTTTAATCAAAAGTATAATCAGACTTAAAGATTAACCGACTCATTAATCGGGCATTGAACTCGAAAGTCCTTTCGATTTATCAAACCTCTTATTCGAATATTTGTCTTGGCCATTATTATTTTTATCTCATAAATGATCGACATAGGGAGGAATAATCACATGCTCAAACATGGTCGTGCAAACATTAACTAAATACCAACATGTTACAAAAGCATGCAGAAGGTAGTAATGTATTACCTTGAATCCTTCCTATGTCGGTCGACCCTCGAACGACATTCGAACACTCTTGAACCCGAATTTGACGTCCTTCAACCATTCGTATTGAAAGAACTGTGAGTACCTTCAATCACACAATATCCCATTTCAGTCTTTATTCATAGAGCTCTTAACTGAATAAATAAATACATAAACAAATTTGGGTTCTAGGTCAAATTAGAAGCCTATCAGGTCAGAATTTTGTGAAACGAGCTTTAAAATCAGACTCAGGACGTCAAAAACATAAAATAGGAGTTTTAAAAAAAATTGACTTTTTGGGTCAAAGTCAACGTTGACGTCACTGGTCAACTGGGATGACTCAACTGAGTCAACTCGAGTGAGTTGACTCACTGAGTTGACTCAGACGGGTTGGCTCACTGAGTTGACTTGGAAGGGTTGACTCGGTCAACGGGTTAACGGGACAGGCAGACGGGTCGGGTCAACGGGTCGGACAGATGGGTCAAGTCAACGAGTTGGGCACGGGTTCGGAACGGGTTTGATTAATGGACTCAGACCGGGTTTGACACAGACAAGTTCAAGCCGGTTCAAACCCACTTACCCCTACAGATCTATGCTCACCGGTCGGTCAGCAGAAAACCTCACCGGTGACCCCAAAGGTCGATTCCCCAAAACGAAGGAATAATACCCAAAAATATCATAACTCTGACGGTGGCCTTAACGATGACAGATCAACGACAGGCCGATTGGTTTACAACCTTCTCGACATGGGAAAGATGACGACAACCTCAATTTCTTAAACGGACGTCTGTGGTGAACATGATAAAAGGAAAACAAAGGGGATGTAGTTTAGGGTTTGATGAAGTTTCAACAGATCCTCCGTGGTAAACGGAACGACGTGCAGTGAGTGGCCAAAGGGGTTTTGGTCGTGGGACGATGGCGAACCTATGCCGGTGGCCATGTGCTACATGGACGACGGACGGTGACTGAAACAATGACAAAACATGCCGGTGGAGCATGGGTTTCAGACGAATCTCTAACCGAATCTCCACGACGAACGGCGGCCCCTAGCCGCGTGTGGCTGGTGGCGCTAAGCTCTCGACACGACAGCAAACACGTCGGTGGTAGTCGTGCACACCACCGACCGATGGTGGCCGAGATCGGGGCTGGGGAAGGTGGGGTGACTATAGAAATTCTAGATCTCTCTCTCTCGATGTAGAAAAGATAGATGGGGTAGCTGAAAGGTTCAAACCTTTATTTATTTTCGGTATAATCTAAACAATCAATATAAAAGAGAACTGAGGTAGACCATAATCAGAAATTACCTTAGCTCAAACGGCTAAGTCACGTGAACTCCACTCAAGGGTTCATGGATTCAACTATCGTTGATTGCACTTTTATTATTATTCTCTCTTTTTTTTTGAAATCTTGGAGTGTTACAACTCTCCCTCCCTTAAAAGAAATTTCGTTCGCGAAATTTATCAGAGTTGGGGAAATGCAAGAACTACTCTTTCATCCATTCTTGTACTGAAACTCTTCCTTCAGAGTATACTTGCTTCTCAAGATTTTTTTTGACGGCCACATTTCAATTTGGTTATGTCCTTAGTCGCTTAGTTATCTTTAAACCCAATGTCATCCTATCATACAACTCATATGAACTAATCATATTACGGTATTTGAACCCATACAGAACTTCATACGAAGTCAAACGAACATTTGTCTTGTAAATTTCATTATATATGGTCTCAGTCAGGGATGAGAAAACTTTCCAACAACCAGAGAAGTAATCATACCTCCTAGAAGCATCTCCTCTAGGATCTAAGTTAATCTACTAAGTTGACCATCAATTAACGGATGAAAATCTATACCTCAAATCTAAACGAGTAATCAAGGCTTCCAAGGGAGCCTTCCAAAATTAAGACGTAACTCCGGATTTCAGTCAGGGATGATATGTATAACTATACAACATACCACACTTCCAGAGAAGTCTTTCTCCAAACCAAACCATCATAACCAAGGTTTTAAATGATTGGCACTTACCTTCAGCGTAAAAGTCATCCAACGGTTTCCTTTGTGTATAACAGAGTCACTACCGAGTTTACTCTTTCACCAGGTTCATAGACAACTTTCTTTTAAATTCATAACACTTTTATCAAATTTTCACCAAGATATTCTCAAACATAATCATTATCACCGACTAGCCGTACATGAAATCTTATATCGGTTACCTTACATGGTCAAACCTTTATTCTCTATCTAATTCAGATCTTCAATTTCACACGCATTAACCATCTCAAGTTCTCTATCCAGATTCAAATCCATTAAGTTAATCCAATACATAGACGAATCTTACAGACATTCCTTGCCAGAACAGATCGAGCTATGGAAGGCGGAATACTTAGATTCACTTATTTCATAAAAATATTCGACATAAGAGTCCCGGCTTGGTGGAGTATGGTTAGGATCCAGGGGTATGCACAAATCAAACACCCTATGACAGACGATCGGCCGATCTACCTAGAATGACGCAACTCTAATCTCTGATACCACTAAATGTAACCCCCTAGACACGCCTATGCGTTAATACGGATCTTAAGAAGTCATATTAGGGTCACCGGAGATGCCCACGTTAAAATTTCTGATAAACAATTGCTAAACTATTTTAAATTTTAAATCAAGTTTTGAATTAAAATACAATTTTAGAAAATTTTCAAAAAATGAAAAAAAAAGTATGATAGAAGTTATTAATACAAATTTCAAACTCGAATATAAATCAAAACGTGACATACGTGCCCCTAATTACACAGATACTATACTCTGTGAGCAAGCCAAAGAGACTCTGATACCGACGTGGATAGCTGCAACAAGGTCGATATTTTAACATGTGATGGTAAAAACAACGTGAGCTTCGAAAAGCTCAGTAATACTAACTACCAAGAGATGCTAAAAGCACAAGTAGGTATATGGTAAGCTTAACATTGTCATGATAAACTAGGCAACGGTAAGCTCAAATTACGATTTGATAATTCAGTGAAGCATTATATCAAAAGGTAACTGAGTTGTTCTTTATTTGATCACTCGAATCTTAGGAGATGAGTCTAAAGTCGGAGATTCAAAAGAGATTCATATTTCAAAAGTTGAATCAAGAAGTTTAGAGTGGTTCATTAAGTGTGAATTGTAAGTTTACTGAGAGTTCAACTTTGATACATTAATTTAGAAGCGTATGTTTTAGAAGAGGTCAAAAAGTTTTGTTAATTCCCTCCCACCATACGCCAATATACTGAAACCCAGAATAGTATCCAAAAAGACTTACCCTAGGCCCGTCAGGCGTAGGAGCTTACAGAAAGACTTACCCTAGGCCTTATGGGTGTAGAAGCTTATAGAAAGGCTAACCCTAGGCCCATTGGGCGTAAAAGCTTAGGTCCAGAAGGGCTTATTAGCGCTGAGCCTACAGATCTTCATTTATATCCAGATAATATACCTAGATGAATTGAGTTTATATTCAGAAGACGATAATACCATAAGATAGTATCTTATCTATATTTTTTATATCAGAAGACATATGTCAGATTTATTTTGTTTTATTAATATTTCCATTTTTTATTCAAAGACATGTATCAGATATGTTTTTATATCAGAGGATAGAAGTTAGGGATTGCTTTCTTTTCGAATAGCAGAGTCATAATTTTAATTTTTAGGTAGATAATATTTGTTTATAACATAAAGTACTTACAGATACATGGTACGCGCTTTATGACCCAATTCATTTCTCAGAGGTACTTGATAATTATCAAAAAGACGAAATTTGACAATTTTGAACTGATTAGAGAACGGTGTCCCTACGAATAGGGGAGTTCAATAAGACGGATCGAACTAACATCGAAAGTTGATGCATCAGGATCATTGGGATTTCAGATATATCGTGAGCAAAATCAAACGCCACAGCCTACGAGGGTATTATGGTCATTTTGACCTTCAAGGTTAAATTAGTAATTTAGACTAACATGGTATAAACGGTGATGCACGGGATTCAGAAATTTTAGTGGCTCATCAGGTTTCCAAATCCTTTTGAACTAATCGAAACCCATTAACACATTGTTTAATATCTCACCGGATAAGTACACCTCAACCATTCATTTCTCAGAACTTACCACAGAGCATAACAATAATAGTTCACCTTCACAAATCGTCCACTGAACTTATTACCAGAAATCAAGCATATATTCGAGCGATATTTTCCAAGTATTCAAACATGTGCATTGTAGATGAACTCATTTCAAAACATCGAATGTGCCTTAGAAGAACGGATCCCTCTTACTATTAACTATGTACTTTCTCCAAATAAATTGCGCGTTCATTCACACAGTATTCTCCAACTATCATCATAGTATCTGAATCGACCAACTGACACGGGTCGTATATTACCACTTTTGGAGCCATTACATTTGTTTGTCTTTATTGGGATTTCTAATTCCATGTCTTAGAACTATTCTCCGACATTCTAGTATTCGAGGGTATTTCAGACATTACGATGCTTGAAAATGTTTCAATTATTTAGAGTTTCTCAGTTCTTCCATCTATTCATTCGTTTCAGACCTCGAGGATATATCCAATATGTCAGTCAATTGGGTCATTGTGACCCATTTCAGCCTTATCAATATATTCAATCCTTTTTAGTCATTTCAACCAATTCAATCTTTTTCGTCCCATTGCTCAATTCTTACATACGAATAGTTTTCCATAAATTTATCTTCGTCATATTATTCAAAATTCTAGCAACTCAAGTACTTTAAAATCTAGAAGGTTTAAGTCTTGTGGTCGTGACATTTCAGTAATCTGAGGTTTTCAAGTGTATCAGATGTCTTATCGGGTCAAGTATAGCTCCATAAGATTTTTTATAGATTGGGGTATTTTCGTCATTCATCAATCAAATTTTTGACATTTCTTTTTAATCAAAAGGATAAGCAGACTTAAAGATTAACTGACTCATTAATCGTGCACTGAACTCGGAAGTCCTTTCGATTTATCAAACCTCTTATTCGAATATTTGTCTTGGTCATTATTATTTTTATCTCATAAATGATCGGCATAGGCGGGAATAATCACATGCTCAAACATGGTCGTGCAAACATTAACTGAATACCAACATGTTACAAAAGCATGCAGAAGGTAGTAATGTATTACCTTGAATCCTTGCTATATTGGTCGACCCTCGAACGAAATTCGAACACTCTTGAACCCGAATTTGACGTCCCTCAACCATTCGTATTAAAGGAACTGTGAGTACCTTCAATCGCACAATATCCCATTTCAGTCTTTATTCATAGAGCTCTTAACTGAATAAATAAATATATAAACAAGTTTGGGTTCAAGGTCAGATTCGGAGGCTTTCGGGTCAGAATTTTGTGAAACGAGCTTCAAAATCGGACATAGGACGTTGTAAAACATAAAATAGGAGTTTCTAGAAAATTTGACTTTTTGGTCAAAGTCAACGATGATGTCAGCAGTCAACGATGGCGTCAGCGGTCAAGTCAAAGCTAACACGCTAACGTCACTGGTCAACTGGGTTGACTAGACTGAGTCAACTCAAGCGAGTTGACTCACTGAGTTGACTCGGTCAACGGGTTAACGGGTCGGCAGACGGGTCGGGTTAACGGGTCGGGCACAGGTTCGGACCGAGTTCGATTAATGGACTCAGACCAGGTTCGATACAGACCGGTTCAAGCCGGTTTAAACCCACTTACCCTAACAAATCTATTCTCACTAGCCGGTCACCGAAAAACCTCGTCGGTGACCCCAAAGGTCGATTCCCCAAAATGAAAGAGTAACACCCAAAAATGTCATAACTCCGAAGATGGCCTTAACAACGGCATATCGACAGTCGGCCGATTGGCTTACAACCGTCTCGACATGGGAAAGACGATGGCTGCCTCAATTTCTTAAACGGTCGTCTGTAGTGGCCGGAACCAAAGGAAAATAGAAGGGATGTGGTTTAGGGTTCGATGAAGTTTCAACCGATCCTCCGCGGTAAACGAAACTATGTGCTGGCGAGTGGACAAAGGGATTTTGATCGCGAGACGACGGCGAACCCGATGCCGGTGACCGTGTGCTATATGGACGACAGACAACGGCTGAAACGATGATAAACCAGAGCGGCGGAGCATGGGTTTCTGACGAATCTCTAACTGAATCTCCACGGCGAACTGCGGCTGCTAGCCGTGAGTGGCTGGTGGCGCTAGGCTCTCGGCACGACAGCGAACACGCCAGTGATAGTTGTGCACACCACCGACCGACAGTGGCTGAGACCGGGGCTGGGGAAGGTGGGGTGACTATAGAAATTCTAGATCTCTCTCTCTCTCGATGCAGAAAGAATAGATGGGGTAGCTGAAAGGTTCAAACCTTTACTTATTTTCGGTATAATCTAAACAATCCAACTTAAAAGAGAACTGAGGTAGACCATAATCAGAAATTACCTTAGCTCAAATGACTAAGTTACACGATCTCTACTTAAGGGGTCATAGGTTCAAATCTTGTTGATTGTACTTTTATTATTATTCTCTCTTTTTTTGAAATATTGGAGTGTTACAATATTCATAATAACATAATGATCAAACTGAATAAGGTATGAATTTCATAAGATTAATGGCATGCTTTCCAAAACCAAAACCAAATATATATTTCGTAAATAACATTAATGGCATAATTAAGCATAATATCAAACAAATTTAAGCTAAAGGTGTTGTATAAAATTAAACATGATTCAAAAAAATTCAACCATAATATCAACATTAATGGCATAATATAAAGCTTCAAGAGCTAACCTGAATATAAAGTTTTCAAGCCACAGTAAATTTACCACGACAAAGTCCAAGTCAATTTTTTTCCTTAATTGTTAACAATCAAAACTAAAAATTTGATCAAACCGAATTAAATATATATTTTAAACTATATATATATTACTGATTGTATACATATAAATATTTAAATTAAACAATATATATATAATTTAAATTCAATTGGTAAGCATAAAACCTTTAATGTTTATAAAGAAATTAAAAAACCCTTAATGCATCAAACATGGACGTCATTAAAGTTTTACGATTACCTAAATATATGTATACAGTTTACGATAAATTCAAGGAAATGATTATCGCACATGAGATTATCAGAATATAAATCCAAATAATAACCTGATAATTATAATCATAAATAAAAAAAACATGAAATTTAATCAAACCCTAAATACCCAAATAACAAATACCAAATCACACATAAAGCAGAGGCCAAACATTAGATTCTTCCAAATTGAAAATCCATCACTAATTTGCCGATTGCTATACAACATAAGAGTTATCGCATATCAAAAGGGAAAAAATAATACATATATATAAACAATCGGCAGTTCCAAAAAAACGTAGGGTTATCGCATATAGCATGGGTTTCGATCGGAAAAGATTTAAAAACAAATCCTCCAAAACAATTATATAAAAGATTCTCAATGATTCAACATGACGAGTCTCTCATGCCACTTGTTAGAACCAAATCATAATAAATATAAAATTTAAACCAGGATATATCATGTTAAATTATCAAGAACAATAAATCGAATAAATTGAATGTGAAAGCATACATGAATTAATCGATAGATGAAAATTTTGAATCATTTGATGAAGATCGCCTAAAAGGTAGCTGTGATCTTCCAAGAAGATAGGTTAGCCCTTGCCGTAGAAACTCTCTGACAGGAACAAGAGTAATACAAGTTAACCTATTTCTTGGGGACCACTACCTTTTGATATAGTTGATTATTAAATCAACTATTAAATATTTATAACTCTGTCACTCATTGAATTATAAATATATCTTATGGTATCTACACTTTTATTTTCATGACACTTTAATACATATGACACGCCTAACATAATTGGTCACTTGATTTTGTGTCATACTTTATAATAGCATCATACATTTTACGTATGTGCCCACAATTGAAGATTTTAATCCAACAAATTACTCCCCGAATAACAACACGTCTTTGTGTAGAACTAATATTTTGATATAATAATTGAAAAAATATTTTGGACAGATTTAAAAAGAATTCAAAACTATTTCCAAAGTCCAAATAACTTGAAACTATGTTTAGGAAATATTTTCAAAGGTTTTTACATGTTTTCAAAGCCAAACTAAACAAAATCTTCCAGGTGTTTCGATACGGGGCCTTCCAGTGTCAAAACGTTTCGATACGGTTTCGAAACGAGTCATTTCTTGAAGTGTATTTTGCCTAGCGTTTCGATACGGGCTATGTCATTTCGATACGCCTACGTGGCATCGACCACAACGGTCATAAACCCCAACGGCTATTTCCCAACTAACATTTAAATGCAGAGTGTTTCGATATGGTGCCTAGCGTTTCGATACGGGCGTTTCAATACAGATGCTCATCAGACTGCAACAACTCTTTCTACTTGAAGAGCGTATCGAAATGGGTTCGAGCGTTTCGATACGGGTAGCTGCAGAACTGCATTTATGGTGGGAAATTAAGTCTACAATGGCTCAAATTCAATGAGAATGTATAAAAGGGACCTCCAAGCATCAATATATGGTTAATGCTTCAATTGTCAATCAACAAATGATCAAGAATTGTCTTTGTACTTAAATTGTCATTTCTTTGTAACACTAGTGAGCCAAAATTGTCAAATTTGCTTAAGTGTTTTAGGTTTTGGGTGAGAGCTTATTTGTGCAAACAATCACCAACTAGAGGGATTTAAGTTTGCTTATATTTCTCTTTTGTAAATAGGGTTTGATCAAGGCTTTGGGTAGAAAGCTTGATCGATGTACAATGGTTTCCTTCTAAGCTTAGAAAAGGGGACGAATCAATAGTGGATTGATTGAAATCCTAAGTGGGAAGCTAAGGTAGTGGATGTAGACATTGGTTAGAAGGTTGAACCACTCTAAAATCATTGTGTCATTTATATTTTAGCTTCCACACCACATCCACCCAAAATTCCACCTCTCCACCACTTGGTGAGCAAGATCGGTTGAAGGAATCGAGCACCTCAAAACTCAACAATTGGTGACGAATCAATAGTGGATTGATTGGAAGTCCTTAGTGGGAAGCTAAGGTAGTGGGTGTAGACCTTGGTTAGAAGGTTGAATCACTCTAAAATCATTGTGTCATTTATATTTTAGCTTCCACACCACATCCACCCAAAATTCCACCTCTCCACCACTTTGTGAGCAAGATCGTTGAAGGAATCGAGCACCTCAAAACTCAACAATTGGTATCAGAGCTTGGCTCAATCGAAGAGGATTAACATCTTATTGAGAAGATCCGGCAAACTCGATCATCATTTCACCAACCAGCTCAAATGGCACAATCTATAGACAAACCACTCTTCTTCGACGGAACTCACTATGCCCATTGGAAGACAAAGATGAAGTTCTTCATCAAGTCTAGAGACTACAAGCTATGGGACATAGTTGAAGATGGTCCGCTCATGCCTCAACGAAGCAAAGCGGAGTGGAGTGCCAACAATCGCAAGAAGATGAAGTTAAATTGCAAAGCCTTGCACATCCTCTTTTGTGCATTTGACCAAACCATCTATGAGAAGATCTCTTCTTGTGAGAGTACCAAGGAGGTATGAGACAAGCTTGAAGTCATATATGAGGGAACCAATGAAGTTAAGGAGACCAAGATTGGACTCCTCACCTTAGAGTATGAGAACTTCAAGATGGATCCGGAAGAGAACCTCGAGAAGATGTTTGATAGGTTCTCCACAATCACCAATGGTCTCAAGGGCTATGGAGAAGTCATTCCAGATGAGAAACTTGTCCGAAAGCTCATCTACTCACTTCCCGAGTCATGAGACTCAAAGAGGACCGCCATCATCGAAGTCAAGAACTTAAAGACCTTGAAGCTTGATGAACTCATGGGGTCACTCCTCACTCATCAAATCATGAAGAAAAACAAAGAAGATGAGAAGAAGAGGGAAGAAATTAGAGATATGAGAGAGAAGAAGATCAAAGGGCTTGGCATCAACACAAATGCCATTGCTCTCAAGTCCTCCACTTGTCATCATGTAGATTCTAGTGAAGAGGAAAGTGAAGATTAAGAGATGGTCTATCTCTTCAACAAATTTTCCTGGTTCATGAAGAGCAAAATGGAAAATTCCAAGCATGAATCGAGGAAGAAGATGAAGGAATCCCACAAGTCCAACAAGAGGGGATCATCTTCAAAGCAAGCATATGTGGCCACATGGAGCGATGAAGACTCCACCGATGATGAAGTAGCCCACCTATGCTTGATGGCCCTCAATGAGGGGGAGGTAACTTCTAACTCATTTATTTCAAATTCGTATACATTTGATGAGTTGCAATATGCCTATGATGATTTTCTTTTGGAATTCAAGGCATCATTTTCCAAAAACAAAAAGTTGATTTCAAAAATAAAAATTGAGAATGATTTGCTTTCCAAAACAAATCTTGAACTTGAAGCAAAATTGAAAGATTTCGAACAAAAATGTTTTGATTTACAAAATTTGCTTCTTAAAGTTCAAAAAGAAAAAGATTTGATTTCCAGTGAACTTCAAAAGAAAAAATGATTTAGGAAAATCAAATTTTTATGTAAGACAATCTAGTGCCCCTAGATTTGTAAAAGGAAAATTTTTTAGAAGTATTTGGGTCCCAAAAGGACTTAGTACTTCAATTAAAAAGGATGAAATTGAAAAATGGATTCCTAAGGGGACTAAAGTTTGTGCTACTAACGTCTATGGATCCAAAGCAATTTGGATACCAAAAATTACTTGGTTGTCTTTTGCTAGGTGTGATGGAGAGTGATCAACAAGTCCATTTAATGACGGGGAGCTCCATGCACACAAGGATGAACACTTGAAGAAGAAAGGCTTCACATCCTCCATTGAGTTCAAGTGTGGTAAAATCTAGTTGTTTTTTTTTGTTTTAATTTGATTTATTTTTATTTATTTCAACTAGATTATGATCATAAATGTTCAACTAACATTTTGATGATGCTTTGAGTAAGGGGGAGCCATTTTAAAACCAAATTCTTAATTTTGTCATTTTTTTACCTTTATTGTTATTTTGAACTTAAAAGTTTCTTTTAATTCTTTTTGATATAACAAAAAGGGGGAGAAATGTGTGGTTTGAAAATTTGAATTTTCAAATGAATAAGGGGAGATTTATTTGATTTCATATCTTTAATCTCTTATTCACATTTTTAAACTTTAAGGGGGGAATCTCAAACAAATTTTCAAGTTAGTTTTATTATATCAAAAAGGGGGAGGTTATAGAACTAATGTTTTGATATATTAATTGAAAAATGTTTTGGGCTGATTTAAAAAGAATTCAAAACTATTTTCAAAGTCCAAATAACTTGAAACTATGTTTAGGAAATATTTTCAAAGGTTTTTACATGTTTTCAAAGCCAAACTAAACAAAACCTTCCAGGCGTTTCGAAACACCCCTAGGTGTTTCGATACGAGGTCTTCCAGTGTCAAAACATTTCGATATGGGTTTCAAAACGGGTCATTTCTGGAAGTGTATTTTTGCCTAGCGTTTCGATACGGGCTATGCCATTTTGATACGCTTACGTGGCATCGACCACAACGGTCATAAACTCCAACGGCTATTTCCCAACTAACATTTAAATGCAGAGCGTTTCGATACGGTGCCTAGCGTTTTGATACGGCCCATGGCATTTCGATACGGTGCCTAGCGTTTCGATACGACCCATGGCGTTTTGATACGGATGCTCATCAGACTGCAACGACTCTTTCTACTTGAAGAGCATATCGAAACGGGTTCGAGCGTTTCGATACGGGTAGCTGCAAAATTGCATTTATGGTGGGAAATTAAGTCTCCAACGGCTGCAATTCAATGAGAAGGTATAAAAGGGACCTCCAAGCATCAAGATATGATTGATGCTTCAATTGTCAATCAACAAATGATCAAGAATTGTCTTTGTACTTAAATTGTCATTTCTTTGTATAGAAAAATACTAGTGAGCCAAAATTGTCAAATTTGCTCAAGTGTTTTAGGTTTTGGGTGAGAGCTTATTTGTGAAAACAATCACCTATTAGAAGGATTTAAGTTTGCTTATCTTTTCTCTTTGTAAAGAAGGTTTGATCAAGGCTTTGGGTAGAAAGCTTGATCGTTGTACAAGGGTTTCCTCCTAAGCCTAGAAAAGGGGACGAATCAATAGT
Organism: Hibiscus tridactylites; assembly: GCA_958450335.1. NCBI lineage: Eukaryota > Viridiplantae > Streptophyta > Magnoliopsida > Malvales > Malvaceae > Hibiscus > Hibiscus tridactylites. The sequence goes on along the minus strand of OY288265.1, from coordinate 28,042,796 downwards.
GGATTGATTGGAAATCCTTAGTGGGAAGCTAAGGTAGTGGATGTAGACCTTGGTTACAAGGTTGAACCACTCTAAAATCATTGTGTCATTTATATTTTAGCTTCCACACCACATCCACCCAAAATTCCACCTCTCCACCACTTGGTGAGGAAGATCGGTTGAAGAAATCGAGCACCTCAAAACTCAAATAGTATCTCTTCTGTAAGTTGTAATAGAATTAGTTATGTTAGATCAGAAATAAAGTTTGTTATGTATGCATGTAAAAAAAGTTAACACGACATCACTTTTTGGAATCTGCGTCGACCGCTTTTAAGAACGCAATCAAAGCAACCAACTCCTTCTCCTGCACAGGAGCATTTGAATATGCCACTGTTATTTTGAAAAACGGGGTTGTACATTTGAAAATCACAAAGATCCACCAATTCAGATCAGAGTCGTTTAAATTTTTAAAAAGATAAAAGAAACCTAAACAAAATTTAAAAAAGAAACTGACCAATGTCGCTAAGCCTCCGGTCCTTCGGATCTGTGATGGAATCGCAGAGCGAAGCTAAATCAATGTTAACCTCGTTCCTCACCTTCTAGTTCTTGTGCAACAGCCGATCTTCCCATGACAATTTCTTTGCCTCCTTCAATAGTTTTTTCTTCTTCTGTCATTTTCTTTTTACTGTTTCTTTAAACGTTTTCTTTTTTGATTTCTTGAAATAACATCAATTAATCAAAAAAGAGAACAATTCAAGAAAATTAATAAAAAAAGACACGCAAGCAAATATCAGTTCATGCCTTTGTCTTCTTTATAAACCGGAAGCCACTATTGGGGATATGAAAGATCGACCACACTCTGCAAAACCTCATCTTCTTTATGCTCTTTCTTGTCCCAAATGCAAGAGCCAGAGAGAGAGCGGGAGCGGGAGCAAATTTCAAATTCTAAAATTTCTAAAACTTTGCACCTTTAATATAAGTTCTCTTTTTTTGAATATATGTACCGCTAATATAAGGCTTGGCAAATAAGTGCCAAAATTATACCATTTTTTATATAGGTGCCTACTGTATTTTCGGGCTAAACAAGTTCCTAACATTTTCAACGTTACTCAAATAGATGCCCGCCGTCAACGTTCGCTAATTTACAACATTAAATAACATGTGACAGCTTCTTAAACTTCTGAAATTATATTTAAAAATAAATAAAAATTAATAAAACAAAATATTTTCTTTATTTCACAAAATAACCCCAAAATTTGAAATCCCTAACACCCAAAACCCAAATCTCGATTGGACCTAATTTCGCCCCCGGTAGCCACGTCGCCGCCCACCACATCCACCGTCGGATCATCAAGATCATTTATCCCACCATCTCATCGCCGGAAATCGACCGACACCGTGCAAACGCCAAAATCGTCAAATTGTTCATTCGAATAATTCACGATGAACGGCGGCATAACAGATGATGAGAGGTGTGTGGGTCATTCGGTGAGGGGAGGGGAGGGTGCTTTAGTCTGTCACCGGAAACACGACCAACGCTGGTGGTAGTGGCTAGATTTGGGGGTTTAGGGATTTGGGGACTATTTTAGGATTATTTAAAAATTTTAGGATATTTTAAAAATTCTAAGTTATTTTTTTAAAAAAAATAATGTTTAATACTGCCAGGTGTCATGTTTTTATTGGCTAACCACGTGTCATGTTTTTATTTGCTAACGAAACTTTTTTTAACGGACAGTCACGACGGGCACCTATTTAAGTAACGTTGAAAACGTTAGGCACCTGTTTGACCCAAAAAATATTTTAGACGCCAATTTAAAAAATATATATATAGTTTGGGCACTTATTTATCACTTAAGCCTTGATATAAGTAAATTTATAATACTTTGTTAATGTTGATACTTTGTTATCGTTAATTTAAGTAAATTTCACACATAACGTTAAAATTGATAATATTTTTATTCAAAATTTATAATAAACAAGCTTTATAAACACAAGTATTATCTTTAATTATGTCGTACTTATAAATTTATTTTATGCACATTATCTTCTCTTGTGTATTTTACAATTTTCTCATTAATAAAGAAATATCGTTCTATTATAATTAAATTTATTATAATTAAATTTTGTTACATTGAATTTATAATTTGAAAATAATTCTCATATAGATATAATTTAATTTTTATTTTTATAAACTTTCTAATTTTAAATATTTTATTTTTAGAAGTTTATTGTATTAAGATGTAAGGATGAAACATTTTAAAGATAAAAAATTGCAAATAAACTACATTGGTTGTCCCTGAATTTTTAAGGCGTTTTTAATATGGTCACCGAACTTTTAAAACTTCCATTATAATCACTTAATTTTCAATTTTTTTATTATGGTCACTTTCATCACTTATCGTTAAAAATATTGATAATGCAATTTAAAAATATTTATTTATAATTAATTTATTATGCATTCCCCTTTTACCCCAATAAATATCTATTCTTCCTCTTCTATCTTTTTCCTCCATAATTACACCACTATTGATTTATAATTAATTTATTATTCATTACTGCTTTTAGCCCAATAAATCTCTCTTCTTCCTCCATATTTTTTATGCCTTTCATCACTTTCATTATGGTCACTTTCTCTCTTTGTGTTGAGTGGATTAATGGATTGATCAAAGCCAAGAGGGGGTGAATTGGGTTTTTATAAAAATTTTGGAGAATAAGTGGAATGACTAAAATTGAAGAACGAGGCAATTTAGAGTGGTTCAAGTTCCAAATGAACTCTACATCCACTACCTTAGCTCCCACTAAGGATTTCTCAACAATTTCACTAATTGTTCTTCCCCTTTTCTAGGCTTGGGAGGTAACCTTTACAACATCAGTCTATTTTCTACCCAAAAATTGACCAAACCCTCACAAGGATACAAAGAAGAAATTTAAGGCAAGTAGAATATCTCACAATACAAATTTTCTCCTTTTGATACAAGCACTCAACCCAAATTGTAATAGAAGATAAGAATTTCATTCTACACAATTTGGGATTTTACAAGAATAGGAAATTAGACACTTTGAGCTTGGATTTTTGTATAGATGTTTCTCTTGGATGCAATAGTCGTTGCTGGTTTTCAATAGGCTTGATTTTATACATTCTCTATTAATTCTAGCCGTTTGGGTGGTTAGGGAATTGATTATAGCCGTTGGAACCCTTTCTTTCCACTATAAATGCACTTTTACAGCCTACCGTATCGGTACACGGGGAGGTGTAAATGATACTTGTCTTAAAAAAGAAAGAGTCGTTGCACAATTACAAAAGGGGTGTATCGATACGCGTGTAGGTTTATCGGTACGAATTAGGGCGCCGTTTTGATACGGGCAAGACCGTGTCGATACAATTTTCCCCACATAGCTCACTAGAGGATTTCGTATCGATACGGGTAAGAGCGTATCGATACGCATTAACCAACTCTTTAAAAATTTGTTACCTACCAACTGACGACCAACGGTCAAAATATTTAAGGCTTCCAATTTAAAATTTTCTTTTAATCTGTATCGATACGGGAGATACCGTATTGGTACACCATTCAAACTTCATGTGATTTTATAGAGAGAGCGTATCGATACAGATGCAATCTATTTCGGTACCTTATTTCGATACGGTAAGGGGCGTATCGAAACGGATTTCTCTAGTGGCCAAGTTTGAAAAAAGGTATCGATACAGTAAGAGGCATATCAATACGCATTGACGATTTTGAGCAATTTGGCCTTGGAACACTTAGAAAATATTTTGGAGTTTGAGTTTTTCAAACTAGAGCAAAGCCTTGTTGATTTGAAACCTTTACAGGGACTTAAAAATTTATTTCAAGTTTTACAATATAGTCCTTAAAACACTTTGTTATATAAAAATCAAACATAGGTTTTACAATCTCCCCCTTTTTGATATAACAAAACCAAAGCTTAAAATTTTTAAGTCTTTTTGAAAAACTTTGTAAAATAACTCCCCCATAATATAGGCTAGGTAAATTTTAAGTGAGCTTGTTCCCTCTCCCCCTTTTTGTTAGATCAAAAATAAGAGACATAGGCTAAAGGCATAATCGATAACCAAGCAACATATAATGGATAAACATTAAGTTCATAAATAAAGAAACATCAAATTAAAATCCAAACAATAATCAAAGCATAGGTTTTAAAAGGTAAACTTAATCCTAAGAACATAATTCAAAGTGCATAACTAGAAATCGTAAATGACATGAATGTAATGCAAAGACAATCTACTACTCTTCTCCATCATCATCTTCATCATCGTCATCTTCGTTGGCATCATCATTCCTCCTAGATTGACGCCACTCATCATGGAAGGCCGTGAGAGAGATGTTCATCGAATTGTACTCGGCCTCAATGGATGAGATACGCTTCTCCACATTTGTCATACGATCTTCTAGGCTTGTGAAGCGTGTGTCTATGGCAGCAAACCCCAAATTCATGACTTGATCCATAGAAGCAATCCCCGTACGTAGGCCCATGAACTGTTCATTAAGGAATGTCATGAGAGCATCCATGGATGAAGGAGAACGTGCTTGAGGAGCTTGAGGAGCTTGAAGATTGGCAATCTCTTCGGGAATCGCATTACTAGGAAGCTCGAATATGCGAAGCCAACTACCATTGAAGAAGTGAAACTTCCCCTAGAAAGAGATCTTCTTTTGAGTTAAGAAATAGCTCAAAGCGGTGTCGGATAGTCGTTAGAGCAATCAATCTCCTTTTGAGTGAAGAAATAGCTCAAAGCGGTGCCATAGGTAAATGAAGTGACAACAGATGTGTGACGATGTTGCACGAGAAAGACAATCTCTACAAACATGATGCGAGAAATGTTAGGTTGTTGTCTTTGGCGAAAACACTGAATCCAAAAGTCATCAACTTGGCGGATGGTTGAGTATTTGCCCCCCGAAGGCCTGAACCACCAAGTGATCATCAAGTGTATGATGCGGTCTTGAGCATTTAGAACGGTCATAGAACCCCCTAAAACATGGCCAAGAGAATTTTCATCTTCGGTACCCTCATCCTCAAACTTAAAAACATTACAAAGAGATTGAACATCAACGGTAATCTTTTTGCCCATGAGATAAGAATTAATGACAATGATATTACTCGAGGCAACGACAACACACTTGGCATTAGCATAGAAGATCAAAGCCAAATTGCGAAAGAAAAACCCGGGGATTTGAAGAAAATCCATATATTTCCATTCGTAGAGAAAAGGTAAATAAAAAGACTTAAAACGCTCCGAATTGAGGAAAGGAACGGAAATTACCCTCTCTGGACGAATCTTTTAATTTTGAAAAGATCGGAAGTAGGTGAGTTCTCCGGGAGTTCTAAAGCACCTTTGATAAATAAGTCAAATTAGGACGAGTGGCATCACCGAGATTGGATCCTTCACCAACTCCGCATGTAGTGCACGCTCTCTTTTTGGGTGCCATTGTCTAGAAAATCAATTAAAACAATGTGTATGCATTATTTTTCTCATTCAACCCATGGATAAATCAATAATCAAGGTTAAAAAAAACTGAAAGACAAAACAAAACAAAAAAGTTTGATAAAATTTGTTTTTGAAGAAACAAAACAAAATAAAAAGGATGTAAAAACGAAAATTATAAAGAAAATAAAATGAAAAAGAATTTGTATACCTTGATATTGAGATAGGGAGGAATGGATGAAGATTGAGCACCAATTGATGGAGAGCCTTAAGACTTTGGCTTGATTTTGAAAAACCCTCAAGAGATTTTAAGTTTTGTGGTGAAAATATGAGGGATTGAGAGGCTTTTATATATGAAAATCGGCTAGGGTTTTGAAATATTAGAACTCTTTTAATGTCATTAAGTAGCTGTCTGCGCGATCGAGTATTGATGCGCCAAAGGGTGTATCGATACGGGGGTAAAATGGTAATTCCTTGGAACCGTGTGTCAAGGGACTGTATCGAAATGGATGACATCCGTATCGAAACGCTCACAACTTGTATCGAAATAGGTTTAACCGTATCGATACCCACAAGAGAGAAAATGCAGTCTGGCAAACTAATGAAGTACTCGTATTGATACGCGTAAGGCCGTATCGGTACCCTATGCCCAGAAATGCAGTTTTGGCTTTTAGAACAACCAAAGGCTCAACTTTAACATCTCTTAAATGAATACGAATGATGTATGAGCAAATCTAAGCACATTCTAACAAAAGCATACTCCTCCTAGCTATAAGCATGGTTTCTATCAAGATCAACAACACATAAACATGTATTTTCACAAGATCAAGCAATTTTAACCTCAAAAAGAGTCCTAAAGGGTCAAGATAGGCTAGCTAGACTTAACTCTCTCCTAAGAGACCAAAAACGCTCTTTGTCTAAAGGCTTGGTAAAGATGTCCGCTAATTGATTTAAGGTGTCAACATACTCTGTAACAACATCTTGTTTAAGGACATGATCTTTAATGAAATGATGCTTTATTTCTATATGTTTGGTTCTAGAGTGTTTGATGGGGATTTTTGGTGAGACAAATTGCACTAGCGTTATCACACTTAAGGGGTATGGTTTCAACTTTAACTCCATAATCTAAGAGTTGTTACTTCATCCAAAGGACTTGAGCACAACAACTCCATAAGGATATGTACTCGGCTTTGGTGGTAGAAAGAGCTACACTATTTTGTTTCTTAGAAAACCAAGATATGAGCATGCTACCTAAGAATTGGCAAATATCGGAAGTACTTTTCCTATCTATTTTGCAACCCCATAATCCGCATCCGAATAAGCATGAAGGTTAAAGGTTGAGTCTCTAGGGTACCAAAGACCTAAAGAAGGAGTATCTCTAAGGTACCTAAAGATCCTTTTAACGACTATAAGGTGAGACTCTCTAGGACTAGCTTGAAACCTAGCACACAAGCAAACACTAAACAATATATCCGGTCTACTTGCGGTAAGGTAAAGCAAAGATCCAATCATAGAGTGATAAAGCTTAGAGTCAACACACTTACCTCCTTCATCTTTGTCAAGCTTTGTAGATGAGCTCATTGGTGTGGCTTGAGGCTTTGCATTCTCCAAGCCAAACTTCTTGAGCATATCTTTCACGTACTTTGCTTGATTCGTGAAGGTGTCATCTTTCCTTTGTTTGATTTGGAGTCCCAAAAGGAATGAGAGTTCCTCCATCATGCTCATCTCGAATTCACCTTGAATTAACTTAGCAAACTCTTTGCAATGACATTCATTAGTAGATCAAAAGATAATATCATCAACATATATTTGCACTACTAATATGTCATTTTTATATCTTTTTATGAAAAGTGTAGTGTCTACCTTACCTTTTTCAAAACCTTTTTCAATCAAAAAGTTTGAAAGCCTTTCATACCAAGCTCTAGAAGCTTGTTTTAAACCATAAAGTGCTTTGGTTATCTTAAAAACATGATTTGGAAATTTTGAATCCTCAAAACTCGGTGGTTGTTCCACATACAGTTCTTCATTTATTAAACCATTTAATAATGCACTTTTTACATCCATTTGGAAAAGCTTGAAATTATGATAACATGCATATGCAAGCAACATCCTAATAGCTTCCATTCTAGCTATGGGTGCATAGGTTTCATCAAAATCTATTCCCTCGTCTTGAGTGTAACCTTGAGCAACTAGTCTAGCTTTGTTTCTCACAATGTTACCACTCTAATCTAGTTTATTCCTAAACACCCAATTAGTTCCTATAGTAGATTGATTACTAGGTCTTTCAACTAATGTCCATACATTACTTCTCTCAAATTGGTTTAACTCTTCTTTTAAAGCTTTTTTGATATTTTTAGGCTCTATGCATGAGTTAAAAGCAACATGATTCATTAATTTGAGAGATGATCTAGTAGTTACCCCCTTAGATGGATCACCCAAGATTTCACCACCTTTGACATAGTTGTACTCTCTTGCGTAGCTCACTTCCTTTTCCTCAAGAACCAAGTCCTTCAAGGCTTCAAGAGGTGGATCTTGTGCATCTTCTTCTTTAGTTGGAATCTCATCCTCCTTTGAAGTTTATCCTCCATCAAAGGCGTCAATGATTCATACATCATCATCATCGCAAGATTCATTCCTCGGAAGGAGGATATCATCGAAAACAACATGTATAAACTCTTCTACTACTAAAGTTTTTTTATTAAATACACGATAGGCTTTAGAGTTTAAAGAATACCCTAAGAAAATAGTTTCATCACTTTTAGCATCAAATTTACCTAAGTTGTCTTTTCCATTGTTTAAAACAAAACACTTGCAACCAAATGGATGAAAATAGCTAATGTTAGGCTTTTTAGATTTTAAAATCTCATATGGTGTTTTCTTTAAAAGTGGGCTAATCATTACTCGATTTACAATGTAGCAAGCGGTATTTGTGGCTTCCGCCCAAAAGTATTTAGATAAATTGTTTTCACAAAGCATGGTTCTAGACATTTCTTGTAAAGTCCTATTTTTCCTCTCAACTACCCCATTTTGTTGAGGAGTTCGATGTGCCGAAAAATTGTGGCTAATACCATTTTCATTTAAAAACTCTTCAAAACCTAGATTTTGAAACTCGGTTCCATGATCACTTCTAATGTGAGAAATCTTAAGCACAAGATAATTTTGAGTTAATTTAGAAAACGTGATGAATTTTTCTAAAGCCTCATCTTTTGTACTTAAGAATAGAACCCAAGTAAACCTAGAATAGTTATCAACAAGTACAAAAGCATGCGATTTACCACCCTAGCTCATAGTTCTAATAGGCCCAAAAAGATCCATATGAATCAATTGTAAAAACCTACTAGTATAGATATCATTAATGGATTTAAAGGATGATCTATGTTGTTTACCCTTAGAGCATGCATCACATATTTTGTCATTTGAGAACTTAATCTTAGACAAACCTCTAACTTAATTTAGGGAAACTAATTTTTCTAAAACACTAATGCTAGCATGTCCTAGTTTCATATGCCATAACCATGCATCATTTTCATTTTGTGCTACAAAACATGTATGGGATGTATGAATGTCATCTAGATGCACCATGCATATATTTCCTATGCGATGACCAATGAGCATTATTTTATTAGATTTAATGTCAACAATTTTACACCCAGTTTTATCAAATAAGACATTAAACCCTTTATCACACAATTGACTAATGCTCAATAAATTGTGTTTTAGACCATTGACATACAACACATTTTTAATGAGTATGGTAGAGTGATTACCTATGTAGCCAATACCTTTAATGTGGCCTTTGGAGTTGTCACCAAATGTCACTACTCCACCACTATTTGACTTTAAGTCCATGAATCGACTCTTGCCTCGAGCATCCGCTATCAAGGTACCATGAGTTTTGGCTTTGTGCTTTGGCCTTGTAGCAATGCTCCCCCTACAAACAAAGAGTTGAGCTTTGATTTTTGGTACCCAAATCATTTTGGGTCCATGAGTGTTAGTTCCCAAATACTTGGTTCCCTTAGAAATCCAAGATGAAATGGCTAAAAAATTTTTAGAAACTACAAGTTCCTTAGGAACTCATACACTTCTAAATGTCTTGTTCTTATGATACTTATGGGAGCCTCTTTGTTTGTGGTCAACAAAGTTTCTCTTCACATGTTGGGATTTTGAAGAATATGCCTTTTCAAAACCGTTTTCCCAACATTGGTTAGAGAAGCTTTGAGTTTACTCACCTCTTCTTGGTGGTAAACATGGTATTTTTCAAGAAGGTCATTTAAATCATTTGATTTCTTTTCAAACTCATTTGAGGAATTTTGTAAATCTAATGCCTTCTTTTCTAATTCCGAGTTGGTTTTAGAAAAGGAGTCATTTTGGGTCCTTAAAACCGAAATCATTTTCTTATTTTTTAAAATCAACTCCTTGTATTTCTTAACCAACTCATCATATACCTCTTGCAACTAAACATAAGCATCTTGAAGTTCATCAAATGTAAAATCAAAAGTAGATGAGTTAGAGGTTACCATAGAAGAATCCTCTTCAAGAGCCATGAGGCAAAGATTAGCCACTTCATGTTCCTCATCCTCGGATGACTCCTCATCACTCCAAGTAGCAAGCTTGGCTCTGAGCTTCTTTTTCTTCTCAAAGCCCTTCTTCTTGAGTTGAGGGCAATCGGAACATATGTGACCTGACTTCTTACACTCAAAGCAAATGATCGGATCCCTTTCTTCTTCTTTGCCTTTGTTCTTGAAGTCCATCTTTCTTTGAAATTTTCTTCTTCGGTTGGACTTCATGAACCGTGAGAATCATTTGGCTATCATAGCCAATTCCTCAAAATCTTCCTCTTCACTAGAAGAGCTCTCCTCTTGTAGAGAGGCTTTGAGAGAAACTCCTAACTTCTTCTTCTTCTCTACCTCATGCTTCTATATCCTTTTCTCTTCCTTCTTCTTCTCTTCCTCTTTTCCTTGCTTCATGATCTCGTGTGTAAGAAGAGACCCAACAAGCTCATCAAGCTTCAAAGTTTTCAAATTCTTTGCTTCAATGATGGTCGTCCTCTTACCATCCCAAGACTCCGGGAGAGAGTATAGAAGCTTCCTCACTAGCTTATCTTCAGGAATTACTTCACCGAATCCTTTAAGGCCATTGACGATGATCGAAAACCGATCAAACATCTTTGAGACGCTCTCATCGGGTCCATCTTAAAATTCTTATAGCTCAAGTTTAGCAACCCAATCTTCGTCTCTTTCACATCGTTGGTGCCTTCATAAGTCGTCTCCAAAGTGTCCCACACTTCCTTCGCGCTTTCGATAGATGAAACCTTTAAGTAGATATCCGGACCAAGTGCACAAAATATGATATGTAGAGCTTTGACGTTGACTTGCATCCTTCATCTATCTTCCTCGGTCATCTCTGACTTTACTTTTGAAACTAGTCTTCCTTCATCGGTTCTCTTAACCGGGATGTAAGAGGATTCTTCCACTACATCTCAAACCATGTAATCCATTGACTTGATGAAGAGACGCATTCGATTCTTCCAATATGAGTAGTTGTCCCCTTTGAAGAAGGGTGATTTAGTTGTTGATTGTGACTCATAGAGGTTGAAGGTTGAAGTAGATGCCATGACTTGTCTTTAGAATTGATCACACTCTCCTAGGAACTCCTCTTGTGATTGTTAATCCTTCAAAGAGGTAGGCTCTGATACCACTTTGGATTTTCTTTTTAAGCATTTATCTAATATTTTATGTTCAAAACCCCACAAATCCAACCCAACATTAGATTCCCCTTCTCTTCAAGTAAAACAAAGCTAAGGTAAGTACATTTATATTGTATTTATTGCATAGTACATGTGTTTATATGAAATGCAACAAAGATTTGGTTTACACGCATGTTATAAATTATATCTTAATAAAGAACGATTTGAAGCATTTTTTGGTGTATTTTATTTTAGCTTAAAGTCAAATTAGCTCTCAATGAAAAATCAAAAAATTTATTAAGTCCTTATAAAAAAAATATAGAAGTAAAAAAAAATTGCACCTAATTTGAAGCAAAAAAAAAATTGCACCTAATTTAGCCTTCATAATTCAAATTACACCCAATTTGGCCCCTCCACTAGTTTGACCGTGTTAACCTTCAATGCCATCTAACGGTCAAAATATAGAAGTAAAATCGATTTTTTTTAAAAAAATCTAAAAAATATACAAAATTATAAAAAATATATATAAAAATTCATGAAAATTTGAAAATTTTAAAAATTAAAAATATTAATTTAATTTTTTTTCTTATTTTCCTTTATTTTTTTTATAAAAAAACATAAAATATTTTTTTCCTAAAAAACCCAAAGTTTCATTTCTTTCAAAAAAAACCTCATAAATTCCTAAATCAAGAATTAGCACCGAATCAACCATCGATCACTTCCTGCAGCAGGAAAGCCCCCTTCTCCCTCAATATTTCTACTTACCAGCATCTCCATCTGCCATAGTACCAACAACTTCTACCGTCAATTAAACTAATTTGAGGACTTGGGAATGTAGGGTTAGGGATTTGAAAATTTTGGGCATTTTAAAATTTTTTGAAATTTTGGGATTTTATAATTAAAAATATATTTTTGAAAAAAATTATACAATTTTTAAATATTATTTCATTATAAATATTTATATAATTTTTTAATAATTATTACAATTATTTTATATTTTTTGATTTTAAGTAAAAAATATTTTTATGATTCTATACATAATTTTAATTTTTTTACACATTTAAATATTTTTTGGATTTTTATTGAATTTTTTAAATAATTTTTTATTTTTCATTTATATTATATTTTAAATATTTTTCAGATTTTTTTAATTTTAAATATATTATTTTATAATTTTAAATATTTATTAATTTTAAATGATTATTTACGATTTTGATGACGAGGTGTATCTAGAGTGTGCCACGTGTCACCATCATAATAACTACTTTTGAGTTAACGGTCAACTTTGTAACCCCCTCGTCCCGGTCTGGCCGGATGACCGGTCCGAGTGGGCCACACGGGGAAAACCGAAGCGAAACCCAAAGGAGTTCCTTCTCGGTTAGCAACCCTAAAAAAATTTTTCATTTTTAAACTCGTCATTTTGAACCCCAAACCACAAGCAAACGCCCAAATTTTAATCTTAACTAAAGGCATATTAAATCATATGTTTTTCTTTTCTTTGAACAGGCCAACAACTCAAAACAGTGCAATACTAAGCAGAAGTTTCGAAACCTTGGGGAAGGGTTTCGAAACTTTTGCTGACAGAAACCCCTGGGACCAAAATTCTCCAAAGGTTTCGGAACCTTGGGGAAGGTTTCGGAACCTTTGACCAAAGTTTCGAAACTTTCCCTAAAGTTTCGAAACTTTTGGTTGGCAGAATGCCCTGGAACCAAAATCTCACCAAAGGTTTCGAAACCTTGGGAAGGTTTCGGAACCTTTGACCAAAGTTTCGAAACCTACCCCAAAGGTTTCGAAACTTTGGGTTGGCAGAATGTCCTGGAACCAAATCCTCTGCAAAGGTTTCGAAACCTTACCCATGGTTTCGAAACCTTAGTGCAGGGGATCACATTCTGCTCAACCTAAGGACTTCCTAACCTTGCAAAACCCCAAAATCATACATGGACACGTATAGGAGCGTAAAAGGGACCAAAGCATGCATCAACACTCACAAGACCCGCACATATGACCATTTCAACAAGCATACATGAGCCATAGGGAGCATTTAACATAAATCAAGCATTCGAAACATGGCATTCCATCAAAAGGGTAAAATTCAGCATTTAGAGACATATATGGAGCACAAGAGCCCAAAAGGCACAAAACAACACAAGAGGTTTGCACTCAAACATAAAGCAACCTAAGCATCCTAGACATGCCATTACACACCATCAATCAACATAGCATTACATGCTTTACAATCCAAAATATCAATCCGAAACAACATCCTCAAAAGAGTCATAAAAGGCTCGTACAAACACCCTATTGCCACATTGCTTAACTACTACAAAATTAACCATACTTGAGCAACAACTTGGAAAGCCCTTCTTGCCTTGCCTCGAGCTAACGCCACGCTAATGATCTGCATTGTTGAACATTGAGAGCGTAAGCTATAAGCTTAGTGAGGGTGCTCTAAAACGAAAAACAACAACAATGCAGGGTCCAAGCATGTTAATCCTAGTCTACATACATCAAACATAGGCCTAATATCAAGTAGACTTAGCTAGTCTTTCAAGTGGCATATATGGTCTCTCAATCCTAACAAGTTCGAATCTCATATATCATCATCTTGTAGCAACAAATATAACACAACCATATATCACCATCATATATCACAATACATGATTTAAGTTTAATTGGCCACTTTAATTACCCCGATTGTGCGGATATAAACCTTGACAACACTTTACCTCGGTGGGATTCCACTCATCACCGGACCTTGCATGTGCGGGATTCCACTCATCGCCACATGCCCTACGGATGGGATTCCACTCATCATCCCGTAGAAATATATGAAATAGCTTCCGGTGGAATGTTACATCACCGTACTCCTCCTTGATGACTTAACGCCATCAAGGCCACGTACGTTTTGACTCAATTGGTGTGCACACTATCCTAATGATCGATCATTTACAACCGGTAATTTTTAGTGCCAATTATCATACCCACATCATATTTAACCATCATCAACCACAATACATGCTCATCACATATCTACTCATCATGATATATATACATGTATCAATCAACCACAAATCAAGAACATAACTAGTAAGCACAAAGCATTTAAGGATATCAAAGCTAAACTAGCAACTTGAATTAAACGGAAGTGGCCTACCAAGCACACTTTACACACACACACTACACATGCTCGAGCCAAACTTAAAAACAAGTTGAACCACTCACCGCCCTTCCTTAGCAATTCGAACCAATCTTCCTACGAACCCGGATTCGGTCCCAAAGCCCCTTCCGCGTTTCCTCTTGCTTCTAGTCAAACAAAAACACATATATTACTTCCCAATTCAATGCTAATTCAACCTTCAACCCACTTTGCAATCACAACCCAAATTCCACAATTTCCAAACCACATAACATCTCTAAAAATCCCATTTTCGGACTCCCACAACTCAAGGCTGGAAATTCAATTTCCAAACATCCAAATGGCTTCCAAATCATCCCAAAACACCCTCATACCATAGGTAGACCAATAGCCCTTTACTTTCAACATAAAATCCACCAAAAACTCAAGTTTTACTACCTTAAAATCTACCCCAAGGACAAGCTACGAATTTTTATCAAAACTCAACCAAATTAAAGTATATGGTGTATTTCATCATGCTTAAGCAAAACCCCAACATGATTTATCAAAACAAAACGAGAAACCCCTTTAAAAACCCAAATCTTAACATAAACCCTAATTTCCAAAACACCATATTTTTGAAATCTAAAACAAGGGATAGATAGGGATTGAAAAGGAGATTAAGAAAATGTAATTACCTCTTAAAACGGGGCTGAAATCAAGTGGCAAATTGATGGAATAGTAGTATGAATATTTGAGAGGGTTTGGGGAAAGGGGAGAGTGTTTCACGTTGGGTGTAATGAAAAAGGGGGAAGAAGATGACAACTTTAAAAGTTGTCATCCTTTTTAAAAGTTTTTGGGTAATTTCCAACATAAGTCCCTCCCTTTTTTTCTAAAGCCCAAATACACCATTATTTGAAGTTGAAATGTTTTAATTAAGTTTTATTTGACTCGAACTAAAACCCGACTAACTCCTAGGCCCAAAACACGGGTGTTACAAACTTAACGGAAGGGCTAAATTGGTTTTTGATTTTTCGTTGAGGGCCAAATTGGGTGAAATTTAAATTATAAGGGCTAAATTAAGTGCAAAAGTTTTATAAAAGCTTAGTTAATTTTTCGTTGAGGGCCAATTTGATCTTCAAAACCTTTTATTTTTTTTAAATTGATTCATCCCATTTATTGTTGTTTCAGTCTTCCAGAGAAATGGTGGGATAATTCTCGTTCCTATCGAATGATTATTTTAGATAAATGCTTAAAAGAAAGCTGCAGGGGAGAAAATAGGGGTTAATGGTGGTATAGCCATGCAAGAAGAAGATAGGAGAGGAAGAAGAGGAGATTATTGGGGTAAAGGAGGGAATGCATAATATTAAATAAATATTTTAAAGTGTCACCGTAATAAAAGCGAATTACAAGTTGAATGGTTGTAATGAAAGTTTTAAAAGTTCAGTAACTACATTAAAATTAACACCGAAAACCTAATTGAGATATTTGAAAATTGGATAATCCTATCATGTAATTGGTGTTTGTTTAATTTAGTTGAAGTTCATGTATGATTATATAGAGTTGGGAGCTGACAAGCTAGGATGGCTATTTATGAACATATCCCACATTCGGTATCCTACGAATGTAGGATATAAACTTTTCATTTTCCTTAAAACAATTCACAAGTAACCTATTTATGAAACTTGATTATAGCATGGTTCTAATAAAAATTATATAACAAATTGGTCTCTCGTAAATTAGACGATAATTAAATAAGTCTCTGACTGAAATAAACCTATGAAACTTGATTATAAAATTTTCAAATAATAACTTAATTAAGACGTTTTTCCATATTTATAAGCTTATTTAATCATAAATTTTTAAATATAAACTTACTTGAGGAAACAATTTACTAAAATATTTATTTGATTATCGTCTAACTCGATAAAGATAATTTTTATATAAATCTTTTAATAATTAAATTCACATTACAGGTTGGGTACTTTACTTTGACTTCCAAATAGCCATTCACATTCTTACTTTGAGTGATAGATTTTATCAAAGGCAAACATATTTAGGGTCAAATACTACGTGCGCTACCATGTTTGTATGGAAAATTCTAGAGTAAACGTTATGTACCGATATGTATAGCTAATTATATATATTGGTATTCATCATTATCTATGTTAATAATTTATAAAATTATAGGGACTTAAAGCGTGATTAATTCTTTTTAAGGAATAAAATAGGTTAAAACACGTGTTATGCCACTTTATCATATATTTTTCTTAATAAATTCAAAAACAATGAAATTCATTAAAACAATAATTACTGCTTTTTAGCTTTTAGTTAAATTATTTATAAAAAAACAATTAAAGAAATTAAAAGTATAAATTTTTTATCTAATATTTAATCTAGCTTCATCTTCCAAATAATAAACCCTAGATGCCTAGATTTATCGTATGAAACGTATATTAACTTAGAAAAGACTTATTTTCAGCACTTTTGAACCATGTTACAGCTGTAATTTCTTGTTCGTTAACGTAATCGGAATGTTCAGTTTTATTGTATCACTATGTACTTGTATATATTTGGTATTTTATAAAACGGTGTAATACTACGGAGATCAAATATCACTTTTAAATTATTGTATTTATATATTAAATTAATATAAAAACGTGTATTTAAAATTATGTTGCATATAATCTTTGAATGTAATTATAACCTCTCGAGAAACCCTAATGCACGCTCCGAATTCTTCACTATAAAACCCTACTGTCGATTCTATACGGCAGTTGCGGCCACTACCGGGGATGAGACGGAGGGAACCAACCCTCGTCCTGCTATCCAGATTGAATTCCCTCTAATCCTGAAGAGGTTTGGTACACCGGTTCTTTTGGAAGACCAACGTGCAACTAAAAAAGTTAAAAACAAAAAAGGCCAACCTTGCATGGGTATGTAAGAAGGCAATCTCACTCATGTAAGCACTGACCAGGGCGTGGTGAAGTCGTCTAAGATGATGGATATGGATGAGTGCCAAGGTGTTGCCCCTGTGGGGTTATTGATCAGGGATTGGAGCATCAAGGCTCCAAACCCTCTTAAGTTGGTGCAGTAAAGGGGACTGTTACCCCTTCGAATGGGAACCTACCATGATTTCAAAACCGTAGATTGTGGTATCTGATGAAGATGTTAAGATAGATCATAGTGGTTCGGTTCCCTCTATTAGATTCTCAGAGTGGGTGCATGCCCTTATTGATGCCCGAATGAAAACCACAGTTATTGTGCGACATCTTGGTAAGACCATATGCTTTCGACACTTCACACCAGAATCGCATCTCTTCGGTCTCCTCTGGGTAATTTTCAGTTAATTGACCTAGATAATGACTATTTTTTGTCAAATTTGCGCATGAGGAGGACTATACAAAAGTGCTAACGGATGGACCGTGGACTATTTTGGGTAGCTACCTAACTGTCCAACCGTGGAGCAGGGATTTCTTAACATCAGAAAAGCACCCCTCTCAAGTTATAGCATGGGTTCTCCTGCCAAGGTTTCCATTTCGAAATTGCACTAAGGCCCTTTGATCTGAATATTGATGGTTTTAGTCAGAAGTTAGAGTATGAAGGTCTCAGCATAATTTGCTACAAGTGTGGGCTTTATGGTCACACGAAGGATTGGTGTGGTACTTCAACGGGTCAGGAGAGCTTGGGAGAACCACTAAAGGAGATTGTAGCTCCTAGAGATGAGTTGGACATTTACGGTCCTTGGATGTTGGCTTCTACTAGGGGCAGACGACCACACAAGGAATCAATGCCAAAGAAAGCTGAGGTCGAGGGCTCAGGGGTAGCTACTACCTCTCGTTTTCAGGTGCTACAGAATGCTGAAAAAGAGACTGCAACCAAGGAGCGAAATGAGGTGCAAAATAAACCTATGGGTAGGGTAGTGCAATGGTCTAACCTTGGGAGGAAAATAATGAAGGGCAAAGCAGTTGTGAGTGTTGAGCCTTCTCCGCAACCAAGAACTAGGTCGTTGAAACTGGGTGCGGTCTCTTCCCCCGAAGTTGGTTCGAGTGCAAATCCAAATTCTCATGTCGAACAGCCTCAAAATAGATTGGAAGTTGATGGCACAACGGTTCATGATGTGGTAATCAGATCGAATATTTCAGGCGGTAATCATACAACTGTTTTGATAGTTGAGGATGGTCACAATTTACAGGTTTAGTTTGGGGGTACTATGAGGGTGCTAAACAACGACGCAAAAAAGAACAGTCGAGTAAAGGGTTAAGTGGTTCACCGAAAGTCAAAGTTCAAAAGTCCAACGAAGCCATCCATCTTGGAATGGATGAATGCGACTTTACCCTTGCCTGGGAAAGGGGCTACTTCGAGGGGTGGGGATGGACAACAAGTAACTCCGGTGATTAGTTCTAACCAACAAACATCACCCGTCGATATGGATTTGGGACCTCTTGTACATGGCGTGAGTGTTATTCCTTATGAGGGGGCCCTTAGGTTGCAAAATGGGGTGGATCTTGCTACCTCGGCATTGGATAGTGCAGTTAATTTGCACTAAGGTGCACTGTGTTTTTTAATCTTTTTAATGATTAATATACTTTTTTGGAATGCTCAGGGTGTCGCGACCCCTGATTTTCAAAGACATTTTAGGAACTTTGTAAGGATTAATAATCATCAAGTTGTGGTTTTGGTAGAGCCGCGTATCAATGGTCCGAGGGCATACATGATCTTGGCCAGGTTTGGTTTCCCTAATTCCTTTCGTGTTGAAGCTCATGGCTTTAGCGGGGGTATTTGTCTTCTATGGAAAGATACAATGTCAATTAGGATTGAGCGGATCTCTAATCAATTCATCCATTGCCACATTTATCTCATTGGGTCTCTTCATTGGTTTTATTTCGCGTGAATTTATTTAGTCCGAAGGTTAGTGTTCGTCGGGAGCTTTGGCATTTCCTAGAGAATCTAAATCTGGGGAATGATGTGGCATGGATTTTGGGTGGTAATTTCAACTCTACGTTAAACACGGATGATCAAAATGGTGGTGCATGCAATGGTTCAAGAGTGAATGGTCCTTTTCTCGAATTTTGTGTTTAGTATGGGTCTGATAGATTCCAAGTTTACGGGCTCTAGGTTCGCATAGAATCGTGGTGACTTTTTTTCAGAGACTGCATCGATCTCTTGTTAACGAAGCATGGTGCTCCAAAGTCTAGACTTTCACTATGGTGCATCTGGAACAGTTAGGGTCTGACCATCGACCAATCATTATGAAGCCAACCTCGCGGCTTCAGTCAAATCAATGGCGACCCTTTTGCTTCCTTGCGAGTTGGCAAGAGCATCATGAATTTTGTGATTTTCTAGCATCTTGCGACAAAAGTGGAGGTTTGGAATAAATGCGTCTATGGCCACATTAAACATAAGAAGCGAAGGCTCATGGCTCGAATCAAAGGCATTGATCAGAAGCTTGAAACATGCAGCTCGCATTCGCTATGGAAGCTGCGTGGGAATCTTGTTATTCAGTTGGATACAATGTTAGAACAAGAGGAGTCACTATAGTTTCAACGAGCACGCTCGCACTGGATATCTATAGGTGACAGAAATACAAAGTACTTCCATGCATGTACAATGAGTCGAAAGATGCGTAATAGTATATCTACTTTAAAGCTTCCGGATGGTACTTGGAGCACTGATCAGGAGGTGTTAAAGAATCTTGCGGTAACTTTTTCCAAGAGCTCTTTACCTTTCTGCCTAGTCCTTTACCGAGCTTTCTCGTTGTTGGTCGATTTTGTCTTTTATCCTTGCAAGAATCATAATGGTTGTCTCGACCAGTTTTGGATCAAGAAATCCCGTCGGTGGTGTATTCCACGAGCCCTCTAAAGGCCCCAGGATTTATTGATTACATGCAGTTTTAATCAGAAGAATTGGGGTACTATGGGTGATAGCCTTTCTTCGAAGATTAAACGTATTTTCTTCTCTGGTGTGATGGACGAATCGTTGAATATAACAGTGCTTGTTTTGATCCCTAAAGTGGATACTCCGAAAGTAATATCGCAATTCAGGTCGATCAGTCTATGTAACGTTCTCTATAAGATGGTAACAAAGATTATTGTGAACCAACTGAAGCCCTTCTTACTTGTATGGGTTTCTAAAAACTAGACGAGCTTTATGTCGGGAAGGCTAATCATAAATAATATCATTATTGCACAAAAGGCATTTCACTCGATGCGTCGAAAGTGTGGCAAATTAGGTTGGATGACTTTAAAGATAGACCTTGAAATGGCTTATCACAGACTAGAGTGGAGTTTTATTAATGAGACCCTAGTTTAACTCGGTCTACCTACTGAGTTACGGGGTTAATAATAAGTTGTGTTTCATCTATCTCAATACAAATTCAGTGGAATGGTTCAACATCACATTCTTTTTGTTCGGCTCGGGGCATTCGACAAGGTGATCCCCTTTCCCCGTATCTATTCGTATTGTGCATGGAAAGTCTGGCCCATGCAATCCAATCTAAGATGTAGATGGGTCAGTGCAAGCCGATTCGCCATTCCTGTAATGGTCCTGGACTAACTCACCTCCTTTTCGCAGATGACGTTGTTATTTTTGCTGAAGCAACGATTGACTAGAGTAATGTTATCCAACACGTTCTTACTACTATTTGTGATAGCTCTTGACATAAGGTTAACGCCTCTAAATCTCAACCTTTTTTCTCTAATAATGTGTCGTTCAGTGATAGAGCGAACATTTGCCGGCTCCTTGGGTATGAGGAAGTAAGTGACTTGGGTATGTACTTAGGAGTTCCTATTATACACAAGCGAGTGAAGAAAGCAACACATGAGTATGTTCTGCAAAAGGTTCAGAGTAAGTTGATTAGTTGGAAGGCTAAGCACCTTTCTCTTGTGGGCCGAATTACTTTGGTTAAATCATTCTTATCTGCTATCCCAGCGTACACTATGAAATCAGTCCTCCTTTCTAAGGGACTTTGTGCAGAGATAAACGGTTTAATTCAAAGATTCCTATGGGGTGAGACAAATGATAACCAAAGCATTCTGTTGATTAAATGAGAAGATGTTTGTTGCCCCCCTCCCCCGAGTTTAGAAGGCCTTGGAATTTGTTCGGTGTATACTTAGAATGAAGCTTTTCTAACGAAAGTCGCGTTTAGGGTGATGACACGGCCATACAAATTATGGGTATAGATCTTTCGGGCAAAGTATAATTGGCCTAATGAGGTAACACTGTCAATTAAGTTGATTGGTTGGAAGGCTAAAAACCTTTCGCTTGCGGGCCGAATTACTTTGGTTAATTCAGTCCTATCTGCTATCTCGGCTTACACTATGCATTCAGTCCTTCTTTCTAAGGTACTTTGTGCAGAGATAGAAGGTTTAATTCAAAGATTCCTATGGGGTCGGACACATGATAAGTGAAGCATTCTGTTGATTAAATGGAAAGATGTTTGTCTCCCCCCCGAGTTCAGGAGGCCTTAGAATTTGTCCGGTGTATACTCATAATGAAGCTTTTCTAATGGAAGTCAAGTTTGGGGTGATGACACGACCAGACAAAAATATGGGTACAGATCATTCAAGCAAAGTATAATTGCCCTAATGAGGTAACTATGTCAATTAATTAGAATGGATGCTCCCATTTATGGCGCAGTTTGATGAAGTAGGAGGATGTGCAAGATGGTATAGTATGAAATCTCGACAATGGCTCGAATATTAGTTTTTTGACATGACCCATGGGTGAATAAATTTGACCCTTTGATCGATTATGTGCTGGATCAAGACGTTTTGCTTAATGTTTCTGCTACTACTGCTGAGATGGTCACTGTTGATGGGGGCTGGAACTGGGTGGCTTTCGACACTGTGTTGCCACCCAATGTCCTGCTGCACATTGCAACGATTAAGCCACCATTGTTTATAGATGAGGTGGGGACTTTGGGATGGAAATAGGACCCTTTTCAGATTTTCTCGGTACGCTCGGCATATGCTGCGAAATCATCCAATGCTTTTGGAAATGAAGATAAAGGTTTGTCTCTTATTTCCAAGTTCAAAGGATCACCGCGAGTTAGATATTTTTTATGGCTGGTTTTTCGGGATCGAATTCTTACGAATGGCAAATGGGTAAGGCGGCACCTGGCTGTTGATGGGATTTGCCTATGGTGTGGGAGTGCAGTTGAAACCACCATTCACATGTTGCAGGATTGTTCGGTTGCGGTTGCAGTCTGGTCTATTCTTCTAAAGCCAGATATGATGGATGAGTTTTATTCCTTAAGCTTACAAGACTGGGTTGTGGCTAATCTGGATAGCCAGTGTCGGTTCCCTCGATATACAGTGCACTATGACGTTATGTTTAGCTATATAATCTGGTAGTTGTGGCTACAATGTAACAAAAGAGTCTTTGAACCAGAGCTTATCGATAATGATCTGGTTCTAATGAGATTTCGTCGACTAGTGGAGGAGGTCATGGCAGGCCGGGGGAGAGTGGAGCTGGCAGGACAACCCACTGGTCGTGCGGGTCGTGTCCAGGCTCGACTAAGTCGCTGGTCGCCTCCACTTGATGGGTGGATAAAATTCAACACTAATGGCTCCTTTCGTGCTGAATTAGAAGGTGCTACTTGTGGTGGCGTCATGCGTAACCACAATAGTGAGTGAATTGTTGGCTTTGCAAAGAGCGTCGGCATGTGCTCAACGATTGAGGCGGAGTTGTGGGGAGTGCATGAGAGCCTTCGTATTGCATAGGAGCTTGGTATTAGCCATATTTGGATTGAGGTTGATTGTGTGCATGCACTGGAGGTTATAAAGGACAGGGAAGCCTATCTGAGTCAGTTGTCCCTTGTTCAACACATTAGGGAGTTGGTGGATAAACAGTGAGAGGTGCGACTAATGGCGATTCCTCGTGAGGGCAATAAGGTGGAGGATGCCCTTGCGCGACTTGCGTGGTAGCTCTCATTTGGTTTTCATAAATTCGTTGATCCGCCGAGTTTTGTGCTACAATTAGTTCATTTAGATTGCCCGGACTAGTACTATTTTGGGTGTTGCTTTTTTGTCGAGTCTATCCAGATGTCTATGTGTAAATACTTTCAAGGGCACTTTTTTTCCTCCACTTAGATTTAGATAAGTTTTTTAACGAGGCTCTTGTGTGTATTCCCGCTTTAATGAAAAAAACGTGAATTTAAAAGCTTATTTAATTCCTGAGGTTTACGGTAAAAGAGTTATAGGAGAGGATAAATCTAGGTTAAATATTACCCATAGGATTGATAAAAGAAAATATATTTTTTTAATTTATTTAATTGTTTTTTAAAAGAATTTAATTAAAGGTTAAAGTTGTAATTATTGTTTTATTAAAGTTTTATTATTTGTAATTAAAAAGGAATAAAATCCGAAATAGTGGCACAAGAGTTAACATATTTTTCATCCCAAGGATATTAGATTCTGGATAAAAATTTTGTTATTATATCGAAAATGTGCACTAATACTATGTTTAATTAATTGAGTTGTGAAATATATAAAATACATAACAAAATGTTTATATATATAGATAGATAGATAATTTTAACATTAAATCAAAAATTTTAACTCTAATTATTTAAATTCGATCTAACCTAATCTAATCTAATCCGATCTCAATTAAATAAAAAGTATTTAGTAGTTGAAATTAATTAACATGCAAAAAAATACTAATAGCTCTAAAAATTATGTGCCAAATGTTTCGTTTTTGAATATTTAGTAGTTGAATACTGAAACTATTACATAACCATGTTACCTGTCAAGGCATACATGGGACATGTGTTCTATAAACCGGACCAAAAGTATTCTCATTCCTCCGTCAACATGTATTGTACTTACAAACTTATATATATAAGATTACTTTTACGTATTTTTTACGGTCAGTTTCATCTATTCATTTATTTTTGTCTAACGAATTAAAAAAATATAAAATTTTTAAATTTTACGATCCTATATCTCTTTATATAATTTTTCAAAGTCTTTCACATTGCATGCAAATTTACAGTTAGTCTTTGTCTTTGGCGTTGGATCTAAATAGGTAACTATTCGTCTTTAGCATTGCATGAAAATAGTCATGACAAAGAAAAAACTGTGAATTCTCTTGTGTGGTTGAGAGAGATTATTAACGGTATAGATTTAAACAGCGGTCCACAACCGTAGTAGTGCCTTATAAAGTGATAATGACAACGTCTGAAATCGTGATACCTATAATTGTGTGTGTCCACAATTGCATTTTTTATATAAAAAAAGTTCACGATAGCAATATTCACAGTGACCACAATTGCATATGCTATATCTACAACCGCAATAAACATAACATGATCGAAAACGCAACTGCAACCGCAATTTAAATCCCTAATTGATAGCACAAAGAATGCGAATTTTCTTATAAATCGGCAACTTTTCAATTCTTTGTAAAAAAGACAACTTGGAATAGCCCTTTCCTTTCACAATAGAAAGATTGAGAACAACAAGGTAATATGATATGCTATTAAGTTGGTTCAACTATCCACTAATTATCAAACAAAACTTGAATATTTTCATATGTAAACCTATTCTCATCATGACTTGAACGTTTAGGCGTTTTCGATTCATATCAAGAAATATGGTTAATTGCATTTTTGATACACAATTCTATCGATATAAGATTTATTCAATATTAATTCTAACTTTATTCTAAAATACAATTAATTGCATGTCGAGTTTAATAGAATTTTAATACTTATTTAAAATTACTGAAAAATTTAATGGTGTGTAGCTTTGTATTCGCTCGATCTAAAATTTTTCACGAACACTTACAGAATAAGTTACTTGAACTTAAATCACCTAGGTAAAACATGCCACATTTTACTCTTGAAATAACTCATTGTATTCAAACTTACGGTTAATTAATTGTGTCTAATTTCTTTTATCTTATGTATCTATGTTTAGAATTTGCGTTGTTAATTTTAATATATTTATTTATACTTTTTATTTTCGTACTGCAACATTAAAATTAATACTATAATCTATTAAGAATGTTTTTAAAATGTAAAAATACCATGGTGGAATCAATCGCCTAAAATTAATCAAATGTTTTATTATTGGGTAAATCACATAGGATTTCACAGAACTATATAAAAATGATACTTATGTATATAAATGATATTTATGTTCAAAACACTTTTAAATGTTACAAAATGATTATTAAATTTATTAAAATAACAATAATTCGAATAAGTTTAAGGACATTTTATAATAATTTGATAAGTTTATAGACCATTTTATAACAGTTAGATAAATTATAATGACCATTTGTAATATTTGAAAATTTTATTTTGATTAAAATGTAACATTTGAAAGATTGTTGACAAAAAGATTATATTTATATAGTTTGGTGACCTCTATGTACTTTACCCTTTTATTATTTCTTCATTTATATAGTTCGAGCTGTGAGTCTATAACCCTCCTCCGATCTACATTCTTGCTCAACTCTATAGAGATACTGTTGGACCCCCCCCCCCCCCCCCCCCCAATTGTAAAACTACCTGTAGCTAGTTCGTTCTATTAGTTCTCCTTCTAATAAAAAAATAAGGGTCTCTAATTAAGGGTGAGTAAAATTCGACTCGACTAGAAAATACTGAATTTTTTTTACTCGACTCGAGGTAAAAAAATTCGACTCGTCTTAATTCAACTCGAAAAAAAAATTCAATTAAAGTTTAAGTTGCAAAATGAAAATTCGAATAACTTGAAATTTTTAATAATGAATAGAATGATTTTTAAGTTTGAGTTGAGTCCCTCAATTTTTCATTATATATGCTTAGAGAAAGTCTTTTAAATTATACCATAACATGATAAATAATTACCATTAAATTTGTATAAGAACTCGAAAACTCGAATCGAAAAAATTTCAAATAAAACTTGAGTTGTAAAATATGACGCGTCAACTCAAATAATTCAAAAAAAATTACTCGTTCAAACGCTTACCCCTACCTCTAACCAATAAAAAGGGTCTAACCCTATGACTTTCAAAATAGATTTAATTAATATATGCGATATAACCAGCCCCTTCCCCTCCACCACGAACAAGTAGCACACAAACAGAGTAAACTCCTATAAAAGATACACTAGCCAAACCAAAATAAAACCACTCGCTAAAACAGAATACAAAACTAGAATAGAGGCACAAAGATCTTGCACACATCCATATCATTAGTATATACTTGATACACTAATCTCTAAAATTAAGATGACATTTTTTTCCACCAAACACCACTACCACCATAACCTCCTCTTCTTCATTTTTTTCTCTATTCTTCAATCCCATGCTTAGAAAACTGGTCCAAGAAGCAATAATGAAAGTGCAGGTCCAGCTTCATTAACAACACCTCATCACAAACACAAAGGTCATATGAAACTTCTGGCATGAGTTTTCGTATTCCTCGACGGAGGGTTAGTTGAAACTTTATCTTGATTTTTCTCCTCACT
This sequence comes from Hibiscus tridactylites, assembly GCA_958450335.1. NCBI lineage: Eukaryota > Viridiplantae > Streptophyta > Magnoliopsida > Malvales > Malvaceae > Hibiscus > Hibiscus tridactylites. The sequence goes on along the minus strand of OY288265.1, from coordinate 28,016,100 downwards.
GATGTTTAAGATGGCCTTTGAAACTGTTCGAGAACAAAGAAAAATTTGGGGCCACCAATATTCAACCCGTTAATAAATAAAGTTAAGGGTTTAACATTTATGGAAGCAAATGATGGCTTGGATTCATTGGAGATCATAGGCATAGGAGGGTGTGGGGAAGTTTACAAAGTTGAATTGCCTAGAAGTGATGAGGGAAATTATTGCTATTAAGAAGGTCATTCAGCGTCCAAGGCATGCAGCTGAGTTGACTGATGAAGATAGCAAACTTCTAAACAATACAACGCATCAAATCCGAGCGGAGATCGCCACCGACGACCACCGAAACATCCTTCCTTTATTGGTGCATGTTCCCATTCCAGATTGTCATTTACTTATTTATGAGTTCATGAAGAATGGAAGCTTACATGATCTTTTGCGGCAAGTTTTAACGGGTAAAAAGGAGCTCGACTAGCCTTCTAGGCAAAAAGTCGTTGTCGGAGTTGCAGCAGTGCTTGAAAATTTGCACATGGACCATAGTCCCCGCATTATTCACCGATAATTGAAACCAAAAAACATTCTGCTCGACGATGATATGAAAGCTACAGTCACAGATTTCGAACTCGCGAAAGCAATGTCTGATGCAAACGCACACGTGAACACATAGCATTTGGCTGGCACATTCGAATATATGGCGCTGCAATGTGGTAAAACGTTCCAATTAACTGACAAGTGCGATGTTTACAGCTTCTGAATTATACTCGGTGTTCTGGTGATGAGAAAATGTCCATCCGACAAGTTCTTCGAACACACTGATGGAATGAGAATGGTGGGATGAATGAGGAAATACTAATTTCAAGAAATCAAAGCCATCGATCCTAAACTACTGGGAAAAGGACATGACGAGAAAATCATTTCGGTCCTCAAAATTGCTTACTTTTTCACTTTGGATGATCCAAAGGCAAGACACATCAGTAAGGTTGTTCGAATAATGTTGTCTTAAACTACAAATTTCTTCTGATTCAGTCTCTTCTGAGTTCTCCACAAACTACAGATTTCTAAATCTAAACTTTATACAAAATCATAAATTTGACCAACAAAGTTAGATGAGCTAGCTTTGTTGTTGCTTTAAGACAACATTATTCGAACAACCTTACTGCTGGGTCTCGCCTTTGGATCATCCAAAATGAAAAAACAAGCAATTCCGAGGACCAAAATGATTTTCTCGTCATGTCCTTTTCTCAAAAGTTTAGGATCCTCATCCATCCCACCATGCTCATTCCATCAGTATGTTCAATGAACTTATTAGATGGATATTTTCCATTACCAGAATATCGAGTATAATCCCGAAGTTGTAAACATCGCACTTGTCAGTTAACTGGAACGTTTCACCACATTCAGGTGTCATATATCCAAATGTGTCGACCAAATACAATGTGCTCACGTGTATGTTTGCATCAAAATTTTCTTTCGCGAGCCTGAAATCTGTGACTCTAACTTCTATATCATCGTCGAGAATGATGCTTTTCGGTTTCAAATCTCGGTGAATAATGCGGGGACTATGGTCCATGTGCAAATGTTCAAGCACTACTACAACTCTAGCATCAACCTTTTGTTGAGCAGGTCAATCAAGCTCCCTTGTACATGATGAAACTTGCCGCAAAAGATCATGTAAGCTTCCATTTTTCATGAACTCATAAATAAGTAACTTATCGTCTGGGCAGGGAATATGCGCCAATAAAGGAAGAACATTCCGGTGACCGACAGCGACGATCTCCGCTCGGATTTGATGCGTTATTTTATTTAAAAGTTTGCTATCTTCATCAGTCAACTTAACTACATGTCTTGGAAGTTGAATGACCTTCTTAATAGCAATAATTTTCTCATCACTTTCAGGTAATTTAGCTTTGTAAACTTCCCCACACACTCCTCTACCTATGATCTCCAACAAATCCAAGTCATCATCTACCTCTGAAATGCTAAATCCTTAGCTTTTTCTATTAATGAGTTGAATATCGCGGTCCCCGAATCTTTTTTTTGTCCTAGAACATTTCCAAATGTCAGCTTAAACATCACCGAGAAGAAAAACCCAGATAAAATCTCAATTGACCCTCCATCGAGGAACACGAAAACCCATGCCATCTGTTTCATATGACTTTTGTGTTTGTGATGAGGTGTTGTTGATAGAGTTGGAGCTGGTATTTCATTATTGCTTCTTGGATCAGTTTCCTCAGCATGTGATGTGAAGAATAGAGAAAAAAAGAATGAAGAAGAGGAGGTTAAGGTGGCAATGGCGTTTGGGGGAAGAAAATGTCATCTTAGTGTTGCAGATTAATGAATCGAGTATATTCCAATGATATGGAGCTGGGCGAGATCTTTGTGCCTATGTTCTAGTTCTGTATTTTATTTTAGCGAGTGGTTTTAATTTGGTTAGGCTATTGTATCTGTTATAGGTGTTTACTCCGCTTGTGCGCTACTTGTTCGTGGTGGAGGGGAAGGGGTTGGTTATATCACATACATTAATTAAAATTTTTTTGAAAATCATGGTTTAGACCCTTTATTATTTGTTAAAAATGGGGGTAAACGTTCGAATTAGCCGAGTAAAAAATTTTTGAGTAATTCGAGTTGACACGTCATATTTTACAACTCTAAACCTATGACTTTCAAAATAGATTTAATTAATATATGAGATATAACCAGCCCCTTCCCCTCCACCACGAACAAGTAGCACACAAACATAGTAAACTCCTATAAAAGATACACTAGCCAAACCAAAATAAAACCACTCGCTAAAATAGAATACAAAACTAGAATAGAGGCACAAAGATCTAGCCACATCCATATCATTAGTATATACTCGATACAATAATCTCCAAAACTAAGATGACATTTTTTCCACCAAACGCCACTGCCACCTTAACCTCCTCTTCTTCATTTTTTTTCTCTATTCTTCAATCCCATGCTGAGAAAACTGATCCAAGAAGCAATAATGAAAGTGCAGCTCCAGCTTCATTAACAACACCTCATCACAAACACAAAGGTCATATGAAACTTATGGCATGGGTTTTCATATTCCTCGACGGAGGGTTAGTTGGAACTTTATCTTGATTTTTCTTCTCAGTGATGTTTAAGATGGCCTTTGAAACTGTTTGAGGACAAAGAAAAAATTCGGGGCCACCAATATTCAACCCGTTAATAAATAAAGCTAAGGGTTTAACATGTATGGAGGCAAATGATGGCTTGGATTCGTTGGAGATTATAGGCATAGGAGGGTGTGGGGAAGATTACAAAGTTGAATTGCCTGGAAGTAATGAGGGAAATTATTGCTATTAAGAAGTTCATTCAACGTCCAAGGCATGCAACTGAGTTGACTGATGAAGATAGCAAACTTCTAAACAATACAACGCATCAAATCCGAGCGGAGATCGCCACCGACGGCCACCGAAACATCCTTCCTTTATTGATGCATGTTCCCATTCCAGATTGTCATTTACTTATTTATGAGTTCATGAAGAATGGAAGCTTACATGATCTTTTGCGGCAAGTTTTAACAGGTAAAAAGGAGCTCGACTAGCCTTCTAGGCAAAAAGTCGTTGTCGAAGTTGCAGCAGCGCTTGAACATTTGCACATAGACCATAGTCCCCGCATTATTCACCGAGAATTGAAACCAAAAAACATTCTGCTCGACGATGATATGAAAGCTACAGTCACAGATTTCGAGCTCGCGAAAGTAATGTCTGATGCAAACGCACACGTGAACACATTGCATTTGGCTGGCACATTCGAATATATGGCTCTGCAATGTGGTAAAACGTTCCAGTTAACTGACAAGTGCGATGTTTACAGCTTCTGAATTATACTCGGTGTTCTGGTGATGGGAAAACGTCCATCCAACAAGTTCTTCGAACAAACTGATGGAATGAGCATGGTGGGATGAATGAGGAAATACTAATTTCAAGGAATCAAAGCCATCGATCCTAAACTGCTGGGAAAAGGGCATGCCGAGAAAATCATTTCGGTCCTCAAAATTGCTTACTTTTTCACTTTGGATGATCCAAAGGCGAGACACAGCAGTAAGGTTGTTCGAATAATGTTGTCTTAAACTATAAATTTCTTCTGATTCAGTCTCTTCTGAGTTCTCCACAAACTACAGATTTCTAAATCTAAACTTTATACAAAATCATAAATTTGACCAACAAAGTTAGATGAGCTAGCTTTGTTGTTGCTTTAAGACAACATTATTCGAACAACCTTACTGCTGGGTCTCGTCTTTGGATCATCCAAAATGAAAAAAAACAAGTAATTCTGAGGACCAAAATGATTTTCTCGTCATGTTCTTTTCTCAAAAGTTTAGGATCCTCATCCATCCCACCATGCTCATTCCATCAGTATGTTCAATGAACTTGTTAGATGGATATTTTCCCATTACCAGAATACCGAGTATAATCACGAAGCTGTAAACATCGCACTTGTCAGTTAACTAGAACGTTTCACCACATTTAGGCGCCATGTATCCAAATGTGTCGACCAAATACAATGTGCTCACGTGTATGTTTGCATCGAAATTTTCTTTCGCGACCCTGAAATCTGTGACTCTATCTTCTATATCATCGTCAAGAATGATGCTTTTCGATTTTAAATCTCGGTGAATAATGTGAGGACTATGGTCCATGTGCAAATGTTTAAGCACTACAACATTTCTAGTATCGACCTTTTGTTGAGCAGGTCAATCGAGCTCCCTTGTACCTGATGAAACTTGCCGCAAAAGATCGTGTAAGCTTTCATTCTTCATGAACTCATAAATAAGTAACTTATCGTCTGGACAGGGAACATGCGCCAATAAAGGAAGAACATTCCGGTGACCGACAGTGACGATCTACGCTCGGATTTGATGCGTTATTTTATTTAGAAGTTTGCTATCTTCATCAGTCAACTTAATTGCATGTTTTGGAGGTTGAATGACCTTCTTAATAGAAATAATTTTCCCATCACTTTCAGGTAATTTAGCTTTGTAAACTTCCTTACACACTCATCTACCTATGATCTCCAACGAATCCAAGCCATCATCAACCTCAGAAATGCTACATCCTCAACTTTTTCTATTAATGAGCTGAATATTGCGGTCCCCGAATCTTTTTTTTGTCCTAGAACATTTCCAAAGGTCAGCTTAAACATCACCGAGAAGAAAAACCCAGATAAAATCCCAATTGACCCTCCATCGAGGAACACGAAAACCCATGCCATATGGTTCATATGACCTTTGTGTTTGTGATGAGGTATTGTTGATAGAGTTGGAGCTTGTCTTGCATTATTGCTTCTTGGATCAGTTTCCTCATCATGTGATGTGAAGAATAGAGAAAAAAAGAATGAAGAAGAGGAGGTTGAGGTGGAAATGGCGTTTGGTGGAAGAAAATGTCACCTTAGTGTTGCAGATTAATGAATCGAGTATATTCAAATGATATGGAGCTGGGCGAGATCTTTGTGCCTATGTTCTAGTTCTGTATTTTATTTTAACGAGTGGTTTTAATTTGGTTTGGCTATTATATCTTTTATAGGTGTTTACTCTGCTTGTGCGCTACTTGTTCGTGGTGGAGGGGAATGGTTTGTTATATCACATACATTAATTAAATTTGTTTTGAAAATTATGGTTTTAGACCCATTATTATTTGTTATAAATAGGGGTAATCGTTCGAATTAGTCGAGTCAAAAAATTTCGAGTTATTCGAGTTGACGCGTCATATTTTACAACTCTAAACCTATGACTTTCAAAATAGATTTAATTAATTTATGCGATATAACCAGCCCCTTCCCCTCAACCACGAACAAATAGCACACAAATAGAGTAAACTCCTATAAAAGATACACTAGCCAAACCAAAATAAAACCACTCACTAAAACAGAATACCAAACTAGAATAGAGGCACAAAGATCTTGCCCACATCCATATCATTAGTATATACTCGATACAATAATCTCCAAAACTAAGATGACATTTTTTTCCACCAAACGCCACTGCCACCTTAGCCTCCTCTTCTTCATTTTTTTTCTCTATTCTTCAATCCCACGCTGAGAAAACTAATCCAATAAGCAATAATGAAAGTACAGCTCCATCTTCATTAACAACACCTCATCACAAACACAAAAGTCATATGAAACTTATGGCATGGGTTTTCGTGTTCATCGATGGAGGGTTAGTTGGAACTTTATCTTGATTTTTCTTCTTAGTGATGTTTAAGATGGCCTTTGAAACTGTTCGAGGATAAAGAAAAAAAATTGGGGCCACCAATATTCAACCCGTTAATAAATAAAGCTAAGGGTTTAACATTTATGGAGGCAAATGATGGCTTGGATTCGTTGGAGATCATAGGCATAGGAGGGTGTGGGGAAGTTTACAAAGTTGAATTGCCTGGAAGTGATGAGGGAAATTATTGCTATTAAGAATGTCATTTAGCGTCCAAGGCATGCAGCTGAGTTAACTGATGAAGATAGCAAACTTCTAAACAATACAACGCATCAAATCCGAGCGGAGATCACCAACGACGGCCACTGAAACATCCTTCCTTTATTGGTGCATATTCCCATTCTAGATTGTCATTTACTTATTTATGAGTTCATGAAGAATGTAAGCTTACATGATCTTTTGCGGCAAGTTTTAACGGGTAAAAAAGAGCTCGACTAGCCTTCTAGGCAAAAAGTCGTTGTCGGAGTTGCAGCAACGCTTGAACATTTGCACATGGACCATAGTCCCCGCATTATTCACCGAGAATTGAAACTAAAAAACATTCTGCTCGACGATGATATGAAAGCTATAGTCACAGATTTTAAGCTCGCGAAAGCAATGTCTGATGCAAACGCACACGTGAACACATTGCATTTGGCTGGCACATTTGAATATATGGCGTTGCAATGTGGTAAAACGTTCCAGTTAACTGACAAGTGCGATATTTACAGATTCTGAATTATACTCGGTGTTCTGGTGATGGGAAAACGTCCATCCGACAAGTTCTTCGAACACACTGATGGAATGAGCATGGTGGGATGAATGAGGAAATACTAATTTCAAGGAATCAAAGCCATCGATCCTAAACTGCTGGGAAAAGGGCATGACGAGAAAATCATTTCGGTCCTCAAAATTGCTTACTTTTTCACTTTGGATGATCCAAAGGCGAGACACAACAGTAAGGTTGTTCGAATAATGTTGTCTTAAACTACAAATTTCTTCTGATTTAGTTTCTTCTGAGTTCTCCACATACTACAGATTTCTAAATCTAAACTTTATACAAAATCATAAATTTGACCAACAAAGTTAGATGAGCTAGCTTTGTTGTTGCTTTAAGACAACATTATTCGAATAACCTTACTGCTGGTCTCGCCTTTAGATCAATCAAAATGAAAAAACAAGCAATTCTGAGAACCAAAATGATTTTCTCGTCATGTCCTTTTCTCAAAAGTTTAGGATCCTCATCCATCCCACCATGCTCATTCCATCAGTATGTTCAATGAACTTGTTAGATGGATATTTTTCCATTACCAGAATATCGAGTATAATCCCAAAACTGTAAACATCGCACTTATCAGTTAACTGGAACGTTTCACCACATTCAGGCGCCATATATCCAAATGTGTCGACCAAATACAATGAGCTCACGTATAGTTTGCATCGAAATTTTCTTTCGCGAGCCTGAAATCTGTGACTCTAACTTCTATATCATCGTCGAGAATGATGCTTTTCGGTTTCAAATCTCGGTGAATAATGCATGGACTATGGTCCATGTGCAAATGTTTAAGCACTACTACAACTCTAGCATCGACCTTTTGTTGAGCAGGTCAATGGAGCTCCCTTGTACCTGATGAAACTTGCCGTAAAAGATCATGTAAGCTTCCATTCTTCATGAACTAATAAATAAATAACTTATCGTCTGGACAGGGAATATGCGCCAATAAAGGAAGAACATTCTGGTGACCGACATTGACGATCTCCACTCGGATTTGATGCGTTATTTTATTTAGAAGTTTGCTATTTTCATCAGTCAACTTAACTGCATGTCTTGGAGGTTGTATGACCTCCTTAATAGCAATAACTTTCCCATCACTTTCAGGTAATTTGGCTTTGTAAACTTCCCCACACACTCCTCTACCTATGATCTCCAACGAATTCAAGCCATCATCTACCTCAAAAATGCTAAATCCTTAACTTTTTCTATTAATGAGCTGAATATTGCGGTTCCCGAATCTTTTTTTATCCTAGAACATTTCCAAAGGTCAGCTTAAACATTACAGAGAAGAAAAACCTAGATAAAATCAAAATTGACCCTCCATCGAGGAACACGAAAACCCATGTCATATGTTTCATATGACCTTTGTGTTTGTGATGAGGTGTTGTTGATAGATTTGGAGTTGGTCTTTCATTATTGCTTCTTGGATCAGTTTCCTCAGCATGTGATGTGAAGAATAGAGAAAAAAAGAATGAAGAAGAGGAGGTTGAGGTGGTAATGGCGTTTGGTGGAAGAAAATGTCATCTTAGTGTTGAAGATTAATGAATCGAATATATTCCAATGATATGGAGCTGGGCGAGATCTTTGTGCCTATGTTCTAGTTCTGTAACATATTTTAGCGAGTGATTTTAATTTGGTTTGGCTATTGTATCTTTATAGGTGTTTACTCTACTTGTGCGCTACTTGTTTGTGGTGGAGGGGAAGGGGTTGGTTATATCACATACATTAATTAAATTTGTTTTGAAAATCAAGGTTTTAGACCCAATGTTAATTGTTAAAAATAAGGGTAAACGTTCGAATTAGTCGAGTCAAAAAATTTCGAGTAATTCGAGTTAACTCGTCATATTTTACAACTTTAAACTTATGACTTTCAAAATAGATTTAATTAATATATGAGATATAACCAGCCCCTTCCCTTCCACCACGAACAAGTAGCACACAAACAGAGTAAACTCTTATAAAAGATACACTAGCCAAACCAAAATAAAACCACTCACTAAAACAGAATACAAAACTAGAATAGAGGCACAAAAATCTTGCCACATCCATATCATTAGTATATACTCGATACACTAATCTCCAAAACTAAGATGACATTTTTTCCACCAAACGTCAGTGCCACCTTAACCTCCTCTTCTTCATTTTTTTCTTTATTCTTCAATCTCATGCTGAGAAAACTGATCCAATAAGCAATAATGAAAGTGCAGCTCCAGCTTCATTAACAACACCTCATCACAAACACAAAGGTCATATGAAACTTATGGCATGGGTTTTCGTGTTCCTCGACGGAGGGTTAGTTGGAACTTTATCTTGATTTTTCTTCTCAGTGATGTTTAAGATGGCCTTTGAAACTGTTTGAGGACAAAGAAAAAATTCGGGGCCCCCAATATTCAAAACGTTAATAAATAAAGCTAAGACTTTAACATTTATGGAGGCAAATGATGGCTTGGATTCGTTAGAGATCATAGGCATAGGAGGGTGTGGGGAAGTTTACAAAGTGTAATTGCTTGGAAGTGATGAGGGAAATTATTGCTATTAAGAAAGTCATTCAGCGTCCAAGGCATGCAGCTGAGTTGACTGATGAAGATAGCAAACTTCTAAACAATACAACGCATCAAATCCGAGCGGAGATCGCCACCAACGACCACCGAAACATCCTTCCTTTATTGCTGCATGTTCCCATTTCAGATTGTCATTTACTTATTTATGAGTTCATGAAGAATGGAAGCTTACATGATCTTTTGCGGCAAGTTTTAATAGGTAAAAAGGAGCTCGACTAGCCTTCTAGGCAAAAAGTCGTTGTCGGAGTTGCAACAGCGCTTGAACATTTGCACATGGACCATAGTCCTCGCATTATTCACCGAGAATTGAAACTAAAAAACATTCTGCTCGACGATGATACGAAAGCTACAGTCACAGATTTCGAGCTCGCGAAAGCAATGTCTGATGTAAACGCACACGTGAACACATTGCATTTGGCTGGCACATTCGAATATATGGCGCTGCAATGTGGTAAAACGTTCCAGTTAACTGACAAGTGCGATGTTTACAGCTTTTGAATTATACTCGGTGTTCTGGTGATGGGAAAACGTCCATCCGACAAGTTCTTCGAACACACTGATGGAATGAGCATGGTGGGATGAATGAGGAAATACTAATTTCAAGAAATCAAAGCCATCGATCCTAAACTACTGGGAAAAGGACATGACGAGAAAATCATTTCGGTCCTCAAAATTGCTTACTTTTTCACTTTGGATGATCCAAAGGCAAGACACATCAGTAAGGTTGTTCGAATAATGTTGTCTTAAACTACAAATTTCTTCTGATTCAGTCTCTTATGAGTTCTCCACAAACTACAGATTTCTAAATCTAAACTTTATACAAAATCATAAATTTGACCAACAAAGTTAGATGAGCTAGCTTTGTTGTTGCTTTAAGACAACATTATTCGAACAACCTTACTGCTGGGTCTCGCCTTTGGATCATCCAAAATGAAAAAACAAGCAATTCCGAGGACCAAAATGATTTTCTCGTCATGTCCTTTTCTCAAAAGTTTAGGATCCTCATCCATCCCACCATGCTCATTCCATCAGTATGTTCAATGAACTTATTAGATGGATATTTTCCATTACCAGAATATCGAGTATAATCCCGAAGTTGTAAACATCGCACTTGTCAGTTAACTGGAACGTTTCACCACATTCAGGCGCCATATATCCAAATGTGTCGACCAAATACAATGTGCTCACGTGTATGTTTGCATCAAAATTTTCTTTCGCGAGCCTGAAATCTGTGTCTCTAACTTCTATATCATCGTCAAGAATGATGCTTTTCGATTTCAAATCTCGATGAATAATGCGAGGACTATGGTCCATGTGCAAATGTTTAAGCACTACTACAACTCTAGCATCGACCTTTTGTTGAGCAGGTCAATCGAGCTCCCATGTACCTGATGAAACTTGCCGCAAAAGATCATGTAAGCTTCCATTCTTCATGAACTCATAAATAAGTAACTTATCGTCTGGGCAAGGAACATGCGCCAATAAAGGAAGAACATTCCGGTGACCGACAGTGACTATGTCCGCTCAGATTTGATGCGTTATTTTATTTAGAAGTTTTCTATCTTCATCAGTCAAATTAATTGCATGTCTTGGAGGTTGAATGACCTTCTTAATGAACTCATAAATAAGTAACTTATCGTCTGGGCAAGGAACATGCGCCAATAAAGGAAGAACATTCCGGTGACCGACAGTGACTATCTCCGCTCAGATTTGATGCGTTATTTTATTTAGAAGTTTGCTATCTTCATCAGTCAAATTAATTGCATGTCTTGGAGGTTGAATGACCTTCTTAATAGCAATAATTTTCCTATCGCTTTCAGGTGATTTAGCTTTGTAAACTTCCCCACACACTCATCTACCTATGATCTCTAATGAATCCAAGCCATCATCTACCTCAGAAATGCTAAATCCTCAGCTTTTTCTATTAATGAGCTGAATATTGCGGTCCCTAAATCTTTTTTTTTGTCCTAGAACATTTCCAAAGGTCAACTTAAACATCACCGAGAAGAAAAACCCAGATAAAATCTCAATTGACCCTCCATCGAGGAATACGAAAACCCATGCCATATGTTTCATATGACCTTTGTGTTTGTGTAAAACCTATGTTTGATTTTGATATAACTAGATCTTTAAGGATCAATTTGAAAAACTTAAAATTGTTTTTACAAGTCTCTTAACAAGTTTTGAAACACCAACACTTTAAAACTGATTTGTAAAACTCAAACTCAAAATATTTTCTAAGTGTTCCAAGCCAAATTTATAGAAAATCGTCTTAGAGTATCGATACCCATTGAGGAGTATCGATACCTTTTTGCCAAAATTGGCTACTGTCAGAACACGTATCGATACGGAAAACCCTCGTATCGATACGCCCTGTGTTAAATTTCAAAGAGTTTGAAAGAGAGTATCGATACGGTAACACCAGTATCGATACTGGTTTAAAGAATTTTAAAGCATTTAAGTCGGTTTAAAAATATGACTGTTGGTGTCAGTTGGTTGGTAACCAAATTTTAAAATGCCGTTGACCGGTATCGATACGCCTAACCCCCGTATCGATACGACTTTTGACAGTGAGCTAAGTTCAGAAAAAGGTATCGATACGGCCTTTGCCGTTTCGATACCCCGTACCGATACGCTTACGTGCGTATCGATACGCCCTACTAATTGCATACAACGGCTCTTTCTTTTCTGAGACAGGTATCGATACCTATTCCCGAGTACCGATACTCGTAGCTGGAGAGGTGCATTTATGGTGGTAAGAGAGGGTTCCAACGGCTCCATTTACTTCTCCAACCACTCAAACGGCTAGAAATCAATGAGAAGGTATAAAAGGGACATCCAAAAGCATCAGCAACAACTATTGAACTTCAAGCAAACATCCAAACATCAAATTCAAGCATTAGAGCAAAAATCCAAAATTTGTGTAAAATCCCAATTTGTGTTCTTCATTCATATTTTGTAAAATTGGGTTGAGTGCTTGTATTGGGGCTATCATTTGTATTGAGAGATACTTAATTAGCCTACAAATTCCTTTGTTCTCTTGTGTGAGGGTTGGGTTGATTTTTGGGTAGAAAAATCAACCGAAATTGTAAAGGGTTGCCTCCTTGTCCTAGAAAAGGGGAAGATCAATTTAGTGAAATTGTTGCAAATCCTTAGTGAGACTAAGGTAGTGGATGTAGAGTTCATTTGGAACTTGAACCACTCTAAATTCCTTGTCCTTCAATTTTAATTTGCCAATTTCCACTACAATCCTTCAAATTTCCAATTCACCCCCCCTCTTGGTAAATATCGATCTTTCTATCCACTCAACAATTGGTATCAGAGCTTAACTCTTTGAGGATTAACAACCACAAGAGGAGATCCTTGGAAGAGTGTGATCATCAAAATATCAAGAGATGGCTTCAACCTCCGGTTCCGGCATGTACGAGTCATAATCAACCACCAAGCCTCCTTTCTTCAATGGTGACAACTACTCCTTTTGGAAGAACAAAATGAGGCTATTCATCAAGTCAAGTGACTACCTTGTATGGGATGTCATTGAGGATGGGCCATACATTCCATTGAAGCAAGATGGTGAAGGCAAGATGGTGTTGAAGAAGAAAGCCGAAATGAGTGAAGAGGAGAGGAAGAAGATTCAAGTCAACGATAAAGCTCTCCACATGCTCTTTTGTGCTTTCGGTCCGGACATCTATTCAAAGGTCTCTTCCATTGAAAATGCCAAAGAAGTGTGGGACACACTTGAGACCACTTATGAAGGCACCAATGATGTCAAGGAAACTAAGATTGGACTTCTCAATCTTAGTTATGAAAATTTCAAGATGGAGCCCGATGAAACCGTGTCAAAGATGTTTGATCGATTCTCCACAATTGTCAACGGGCTAAAGGGCTATGGAGAGATCATACCGGAAGACAAGCTTGTCCGGAAGCTACTCTATTCACTTCCCGAAGCTTGGGATGGGAAGAGAACCGCCATCATCGAAGCAAAGAACTTGAAGACATTAAAGCTTGATGAGCTTGTGGGTTCTCTCCTTACTCATGAAATCATGAAGCAAGGAAGGGAAGATGAGAAAAAGAAAGAAGAGAAGAGAGCAGAGAAACTTGAAGTTGAAAAGAAGAAGAAGATGGGAATAGCTCTCAAGGCTAAAGCTTCACAACTTGATGAGAGCTCATCTAGTGATGAGGACGAACTTGAAGAATTGGCTATGATAGCCAAACGGTTCTCACGATTCATGAGGTCCAATCGGGGTAGAAAAATCCAAAGAAAAATGGACTTCAAGAGCAAGAGCAAAGAAGAAGGAAAGGATCCCATCATTTGCTATGAGTGCAAACAACCCGGCCACATCCGTTCGGAGTGCCCTCAACTCAAGAAGAAGAGCTTTGAGAAGAAGAAGAAACTCAAAGCCAAACTTGCTACTTGGAGTGATGAGGAGTCATCGGAGGATGACGAACAAGAAGTGGTCAACCTTTGTCTCATGGCACTTGAGGAAGATTCCTCATTGGTAACCTCTAACTCATCTACTTTAGATTTTTCATATGAAGAATTAAATGATGCATATGATGAGTTACAAGAGGTATATGATGAATTAGTTGAGAAGTTTAAGGAGTCGGTCATTAAAAACAAGAAAATCATTTTAGAGCTAAATGAGAAAAATGACTCACTCACTCTAGCTAATTCTAAATTTGAGAAAAAGATTTTAGGATTAAAAGATGAACTTAAATTCTTTTAAGATGAAAATGTTGATCTTAATAATCTTTTATCTCAATGCAATAGTGAACACCAAAAGGTGTTAGGTGAGCTAAATGAGCTCAAAAAGTCCTTAAAAAATGTTGGAAGTGTCAAACATGAAATAGGAGAATCATCTAGAACACACCAACCTAAGAAAAGGACTAATTACTACAAACAAGGTAGCTACCCTAGACATAGTAGAGCTAAAAGAATTAGAAGTGTATGGGTTCCTAAGTAACTTGTAAAATCTAATAATATTTTTGCTATGTCATCTTGGATTCCCAAGGGAACCAAGGTTTTGGGAGCTAACACTCATGGACCCAAAATGATTTGGGTACCAAAAACCAAGGTTTAATATCTTTGTTTGTAGGGGGAGCATTGCTACAAGGCCAAAGCACAAAGTCAAAACTCATGGTACCTTGATAGTGGATGCTCGAGACACATGACCGGAGACAAGAGTCGATTCATGGATTTAAAGCCAAAAAGTGGAGGAGTAGTAACATTTGGTGACAACTCCAAAGGCCACATTAAAGGTATTGGCTCCATAGGTAATCACTCTACCATTCTCATTGAAAATGTCTTATATGTCGATGGTCTTAAACATAATTTATTGAGCATAAGTCAATTGTGTGATAAAGGATTTAATGTTTTATTTGATAAAAATGGATGCAAAATTGTTGACATTAAATCTAATAATATTATGCTCATAGGTCATCGCATAGGAAACATATACATGGTGCATTTAGATGACATACATACATCTCATGCATGTTTAGTTGCTCAAAATGAAAATGATGCATGGTTGTGGCATAGGAAGCTAGGACATGCTAGCATTAGTGTTTTGGAAAAACTAGTCTCTCTAAATCTAGTTAGAGGTTTGCCCAAAATAAAATTTTCAAATGACAAAATTTGTGATGCACTCTAAGGGTAAACAACATAAGTCTTCCTTTAAATCCATTAATGATGTTTCTACTAGTAGATGCTTACAATTAATTCACATGGATTTATTTGGGTCAATTAGGACTATGAGCTTGGGTGGTAAATCTTATGCATTTGTGTTAGTTGATGATTTTTCTAGATTTACTTGGGTTCTCTTTTTAAGTACTAAAGATGAGGCTTTGGAAAAATTCATCACATTTTCAAAATTAACCCAAAATGATCTTGAACTTAGAATTTCACACATTAGAAGTGATCATGGAACCGAGTTTCAAAATTTAGGGTTTGAAGAATTTTTGAATGAAAATGGTATTAGCCATAATTTTTCGGCTCCTCGAACTCCTCAACAAAATGGGGTAGTTGAGAGGAAAAATAGAACTTTACAAGAAATGGCTATAACTATGCTTTGTGAAAATAATTTACCTAAATATTTTTGGGCGGAAGCCACAAACACCGCTTGTTATATTGTAAATCGAGTAATGATTAGGCCAATTTTAAAGAAAACACCTTATGAGATTTTAAAATCTAAAAAGCCTAACATTAGCTATTTTCACCCTTTTGGGTGTAAGTGTTTTGTTTTAAATAATGGAAAAGATAACTTAGGTAAATTTGATGCAAAAAGTGATGAAGCTACTTTTATAGGTTACTCTTTAACCTCTAAAGCCTATCGAGTATTTAACAAAAGAACTTTAGTAGTAGAAGAATCCATTCATGTTGTATTCGATGATAACCTCCTTCCTAGGAAGGATTCTTGTGATGATGATGATGTAGGAATCATAAATGCCTTTGATGGAGGTCAAACTTCAAAGGAGGATGAGATTCAACCAAAAGAAGAAGACACACAAGATCCACCTCTTGAAGCCTTGAAGGACTTGGCTATTGAGGAAAAGGAAGTGAGCTACCCAAGGGAGTTGAACTATGTCAAAGATGGTGAAATCTTGGGTGATCCATCCAAGGGGGTAACCACTCGTTCTTCTCTTAAATTAATGAACCATGTTGCATTTATCTCATGCATAGAGCCTAAAAACATAAAAGAAGCATTGAAAGATGACTTTTGGATTATGGCTATGCAAGAAGAGTTAAATCAATTTGAGAGAAGTAATGTATGGACATTAGTTGATAGGCCTAGTAATCAATCTACAATAGGAACTAAATGGGTCTTTAGGAACAAACTAGATGAGAGTGGTAACATTGTGAGAAATAAAGCTAGACTTGTAGCACAAGGTTACACTCAAGAAGAGGGAATAGATTTTGATGAAACCTATGCACCCGTAGCTAGAATGGAAGCCATTAGGATGTTGCTTGCATATGCATGTTATCATAATTTCAAGCTTTTTCAAATGGATGTTAAAAGCGCATTTTTAAATGGTTTTATAAATGAAGAAGTGTATGTGGAACAACCACCGGGTTTTGAAGATTCAAAATTTCCAAATCATGTTTTCAAACTTACCAAAGCTCTTTATGGTTTAAAACAAGCTCCTAGAGCTTGGTATGAAAGGCTTTCAAACTTTTTAATTGAAAAAGGTTTTGAAAAAGGTAAGGTGGACACTACACTTTTCATAAAAATGTATAAAAATGACATTTTAGTAGTTCAAATTTATGTTGATGATATAATTTTTGGTTCTACTAATGAATGTCATTGTCAAGAGTTTGCTAAGCTAATGCAAGGTGAATTTGAGATGAGCATGATGGGGGAGCTCTCATTCTTTTTGGGACTCCAAATCAAGCAAAAGAAGGATGGCACCTTCATCAACCAAGCAAAATACATAAAGGATATGCTCAAGAAGTTTGGCTTGGAGAATGCAAAGCCTCAAGCCACTCCTATGAGCTCATCTACAAAGCTTGACAAAGATGAAGGAGGTAAGTGTGTTGACTCTAAGCTTTATCGTTCTATGATTGGATCTTTGCTTTACCTTACCGCAAGTAGACCGGATATCTTGTTTAGTGTTTGCTTGTGTGCTAGGTTTCAAGCTAGTCCTAGAGAGTCTCACCTTATAGCCGTTAAGAAAATCTTTAGATACCTTAGAGACACTCCTTGTTTAGGCCTTTGGTATCCTAGAGACTCTACCTTCAACCTACATGCTTATTCGGATGCGGATTATGGGGGTTGCAAAATTGATAGGAAAAGTACTTCGGGAACTTGCCAATTCTTAGGTAGTATGCTCATATCTTGGTTCTCTAAGAAACAAAATAGTGTAGCCTTATCTACCACCGAAGCCGAGTACATATCCTTAGGGAGTTGTTGTGCTCAAGTCCTTTGGATGAAACAACAACTCTTAGATTATGGAATTAAAGTTGGAACCATACCCCTAAAATGTGACAACACTAGTGCAATATGCTTAACTAAAAATCCCATCCAACACTCTAGAACCAAACATATAGAAATAAGGCATCATTTCATTAGAGATCATGTCCTTAAGGAAGATGTGGTTATAGAGTATGTAGACACCTTGAATCAATTAGCGGACATTTTTACAAAACCCTTAGACAAAGAGCGTTTTTGGTCCCTTAGGAGAGAGTTAGGTCTAGCTAGCCTATCTTGACCTTTTAGGACCTCTTTTGTGCTTAAAATGCTTGATTTTGTGAATTTGCCATGTTTATGTGTTTAATCTCCTAATCTTATCCATGCCTATAGATAGGGGGAGTATGCTTATGTTAAAACATGCTTAGAACTGTTCATTCATCATTTGCATACTTTTAGGAGGTGTTAAGTTCGAGCCTTTGGTTGTTCTTAGAACCAAATAGGTCATTCTGGGCATATGGTATCGATACGGCTATACGCGTATCGATACGTGTTCTTCATTTTTGTTTCCAGAATTCTCCTCGCTTCATATGGTATCGATACGGATATACGCGTATCGATACGTGTTCTTCATCTTGTTTCCCAGATTTTTTTTTTTTGCCTCACAGGTATCGATACGCTTAAAATCGTATCGATATAGGTCGTTTCGATACGGGCCCCACCGTTTCGATACGACTTTCCAACGAGCATTTTTGGGAAAAGACAATTCTATCCCCGTATCGATACCCCTTAGGAGTATCGATACCCTATCGCGCAGATGGCATTAAATCTGTTTTAAATGAGATCTAATTTTACTAAAATTAAAACTCTTTAACCCTAACAAACCCTAGCCGTTTTTGGCTATAAAAAGGCCCTTCCTCCTTCATATTTTCCACACTACAACTCAATTCTAAAAGAATTCTTGCATCAAGAAAAGTTTTGTGCTCTCTCTCAAGTTTTTCTTCAATCTTCAAAGTTTCCTTCAAGGTAATCTCTTCTTTTAATTCTCTTTTGTTTTTTTTTCTTAAATCTCTTTGTTTTTCAAAATTTTTTAAAATATTTTTACCTTGATTTTTACTCAAATTGAAGAAACCTTCTTTAATTTTCTTTTAGATTATGGCACCTAAAGAACATTCGAGGAAGCGACCGAGGGTTACTCTTGCCGGTGAATCATCAACTCCCGGAATGGTTGCACGCCCGGATTATGTTACAATTTATAACCAATCCTTTGAAACTTCCGCGGGTCTTCCCTATTTTCGCCAATTTGAGAACTACAAAATTCGTGCGGAAAGGGTCGTCTCCATTCCTTTTCTCGACTCCGAGCGCTTCAAGTTTGAATATCTTCCATTGCTTCGCACTTGGAAATTCATGGAGTTTCTTTCTATCCCCGGTATTTACTATCGTCTTTTGGTTTTAATTTTCTATTCTAATGCCAAAATTATTTCTCGCAATGGGGAAATTGTTGCCATCCGCTCTTATCTCATGGGGAAGCAAATCGTTCTCGATGTCAAAGGGATTTGTGAGGTTTTTAAGTTAGAGGATGTGGGCTTAAATGATGAGAATGCTTTGGGCCATGTTCTCGGTGGTTCCGTAACCGTCCTCAATGCTCACGATCGAATCCTACATTTGATGGTGTCTTGGTGGTTACGTCCCTCCGGTGGCAAATACTCTACCATCCGTCAAGTGGATGATTTTTGGATCCGTTGTTTCCGTCAACGAAAGCGCCCAAACCTAGCTCGGATCATGTTCGATGAGATCGCCTATCATGTTCAAAATCGCCAAACCCCTCTCATCTCATCCTTTATTTACGGTACGGCTTTAAGTTACTATTTTATCAAAAAGGATATTGATTGCTCATTTGATCTTGCATCTACTCTCACCGATCCTATTGATGAGCGATCCCTTGCTCGGGGAAAGTTCCATTACTTTAATGGAAGTTGGTTACGTCTTTCCGAACTTCCACCCGAGGCCGCAGCCGCATTGGAACAACCACAAGCTCCTCCGACTCCTCAAGTCCCACAGCCCAATTTGGATGCTCTCATGACATATCTCAATGAGCAATTTACCGGGCTACGCACGGACATGAACACTCGTCTAACCTCCATGGAAACCACCTTCGATACAAGGATGACGGGTATGGAGAATCGCCTTACATCCCTTGAAAGCGAGCACAATTCCTTGAATATTTTCGTTGCCGCTTTCCATGATGAATGGCGTAATAGCATGCGGAGCAATGAGCCTATGGTCGATGATGATGAAGATGATGAAGACGACGAAGACAATGCCTAGACATCTCTCCTTGCATATCATTCATAATCATCTAGGATTTTCTATTTTTTATGCACCTATGTTTCTATTTTTAGGACTAAGTTTGTTTTAGGATTAAAAACCTATGCTTTGATTTCTTGTTTGTTTTCGTTTGGATTTTCTCATGCTATGATGAATAAAATTATGTTGCTTATTATTATTATACCTTTGATTTCATTATGCACTTTATTGTCTCCATGCAATTTTTGATCTAACAAAAAGGGGGAGAAGAAACTTGCTCACATCCTTAAAATATTTTGATTTTAACTCAAAGGTTACCAAGCTTATATTAAGGGGGGGTTACTTTATAAAGGTTATTCAAAAGTGTCAAAATTTTAAGTTTTGGTTTTGTTATATCAAAAAGGGGGAGATTGTAAAACCTATGTTTGATTTTGATATAACTAGATCTTTAAGGATCAATTTGAAAAACTTAAAATTGTTTTTACAAGTCTCTTAACAAGTTTTGAAACACCAACACTTTAAAACTGATTTGTAAAACTCAAACTCAAAATATTTTCTAAGTGTTCCAAGCCAAATTTATAGAAAATCGTCTTAGAGTATCGATACCCATTGAGGAGTATCGATACCTTTTTGCCAAAATTGGCTACTGTCGGAACACGTATCGATACGGAAAACCCTCGTATCGATACGCCCTGTGTTAAATTTCAAAGAGTTTGAAAGAGAGTATCGATACGGTAACACCAGTATCGATACTGGTTTAAAGAATTTTAAAGCATTTAAGTCGGTTTAAAAATATGACCGTTGGTGTCAGTTGGTTGGTAACCAAATTTTAAAATGCCGTTGACCGGTATCGATACGCCTAACCCCCGTATCGATACGACTTTTGACAGTGAGCTAAGTTCAGAAAAAGGTATCGATACGGCCTTTGCCGTTTCGATACCCCGTACCGATACGCTTACGTGCGTATCGATACGCCCTACTAATTGCATACAACGGCTCTTTCTTTTCTGAGACAGGTATCGATACCCATTCCCGAGTACCGATACTCGTAGCTGGAGAGGTGCATTTATGGTGGTAAGAGAGGGTTCCAACGGCTCCATTTACTTCTCCAACCACTCAAACGGCTAGAAATCAATGAGAAGGTATAAAAGGGACATCCAAAAAGCATCAGCAACAACTATTGAACTTCAAGCAAACATCCAAACATCAAATTCAAGCATTAGAGCAAAAATCCAAAATTTGTGTAAAATCCCAATTTGTGTTCTTCATTCATATTTTGTAAAATTGGGTTGAGTGCTTGTATTGGGGCTATCATTTGTATTAAGAGATACCTAATTAGCCTACAAATTCCTTTGTTCTCTTGTGTGAGGGTTGGGTTGATTTTTGGGTAGAAAAATCAACCGAAATTGTAAAGGGTTGCCTCCTTGTCCTAGAAAAGGGGAAGATCAATTTAGTGAAATTGTTGCAAATCCTTAGTGAGACTAAGGTAGTGGATGTAGAGTTCATTTGGAACTTGAACCACTCTAAATTCCTTGTCCTTCAATTTTAATTTGCCAATTTTCACTACAATCCTTCAAATTTCCAATTCACCCCCCCTCTTGGTAAATATCGATCTTTCTATCCACTCAACAGTTTGTGATGAGGTGTTGTTGATAGAGTTGGAGATGGTCTTTTATTATTGCTTCTTGGATCAGTTTCCTCAACGTGTGATGTGAAGAATAGAGAAAAAAAAAGAATGAAGAAGAGGAGGTTGAGGTAGCAATGGCGTTTGGTGGAAGAAAATGTATCTTAGTGTTGCAGATTAATGAATCAAGTATATTCCAATGATATGGAGCTGGGCAAGATCTTTGTGCCTATGTTCTAGTTCTGTATTTTATTTTAGCGAGTGGTTTTAATTTGGTTTGGCTATTGTATCTTTTATAGGTGTTTACTCTGCTTGTGCGCTACTTGTTCGTGGTGGAGGGGAAGGGTTGGTTATATCACATACATTAATTAAATTTGTTTTGAAAATCATGGTTTTAGACCGTTTATTATTTGTTAAAAATAGGGGTAAACGTTCAAATTAGTCGAGTCAAAAAATTTCGAGTTATTCGAGTTGACGCGTCATATTTTACAACTCAAACTTTATTTATCAAAAGAAAGATAGCAGTTGAAAAGCTGCCAGAAAGGTTTTTGAAGCTAAGATGAAGACCAATGACTTGACCATGGGAATTGCAGGTAACTACTTCCCATGAGAAGCAATCCTTTTGAGATCAAAAAGCAGAAAGTGAAATTTGAAGCATTGTAAATAGTAAATAGTATATGCAGTTGCAACAGAGGAGGAGACAATCCACAGGATGCTGGCGAACAGAAAGATGGGTGAAATAAGCACTGCGTTGTTTTCCGGCTGCTGTGAAGGAAGATGGTGTGCAAGGGTAGCGAAACTGGTTGGAATTGTGGTAATTTTGAACAAGAAACCGACATTTTATTAGAACATAACAAAGAAACGAAACAAGGGAAAGAGGAGAACCCCTCAGCCTCAAAGGAACAAACAAACACACAAACGGTGAAAGAACAACAACCAAACAACAAATCCAATTGAGCTGAGATAGTTAGAAAATGTAACCGGCGTTTGTTTTAACTATTTTGTAAATTGTAATGATATATATAAGGCTGTTGTACTACAATTATTGTAATGACATATATGGGTGTTCATACTTCATATGCAGTTAAACGTATCGGAACACAGACCAACTTTTTGACAATGTTTTAGTTCCAATTCTCTCCATCCATCAAGTATTTTCTTTCATTTTATTATATAAAATTATATTTTGGTTATTTAATTATAGATAAGATTAATTTGGACCACTCTTCGTATTTAAAAATATATAAATTATTTTTAAGTTGAAAACTATATTCTAATAATCTGTTCCTTACACGGTTTGTTGGGAAAACTAAAAACTCCAAAATCTTAGATTCACGGGATTTGGATTGAAACAATACGAATCATATAATGAAATAATTAAAATTACTTGTAAAATAATAGACAGATTAAGAAATTTATAATAAAATTAGGTTAATATTTAGTATTACTGAGTTTTTACGTATTTAAAACCCTTGTCATACCAAATCACGTTTCTAAAAAACCCGAAAGAAAATGTGTTACAAAATAATTGCATGTAAGCAAAGTTCAAGGCAATTGAATTTTATTGTGGCCCACTTTTAAGGAAGTATATAGGTGATTTAGTGATAAATACAAGGAAAAAAAATTGAAATATATCATAATATTAATACTTTTGTTCACTTGGCATAATGCTCGAAGTAGTTGTCTACAGTGATCAGTGACAAAACTTGGAAAAAAAAAAGTTTAGAGACATTTAAAACTCTTAAAAAAATTAAAAGTTTAAACAAATAAAAAAATAAACTTTACAAAAAATTTTAAAAATTATAAGAGAGGATTTAATTAAACATATTCAAAAAAATTTAAGCTTAATATAAATTTTTAAAAGTTGAGAGGTCAAATTCAAGTTCAAAAACAAGTATTAAATATGAAATATTTGATAAATATAGGTATAAAATTAAAAAAATGCATGTATTACATTTATAAATTTGATAGATTTTGATACTAACTGTATAGTGTTCTATAAATATAAATACCAAAAATAATTTTAAAAGTACGGGTATTATATTTATATAATCCGATAAATCATGTACCAAATAACTACTGTTACGTTTCAACACGATTCGGAAATGAAGTAATCAATGGTTGAATTTTACATTTGATTTTGACGTCAACTAGAAATATTTTTAATAGATCTTATATATGTAATACAAAATTTCGATGGTAATTTTTTTATTGTGTTTATTTAATACATAAATACATATTAATAAAAAAATTTAAACAAATAATTGAAAATATTCAAATATTTGAAAGGGCCTAATGAAATTTAAAATTTTTAAAAAGTTAAATGATGAACTTTTAAAATATTAAGGGGACATTCAAATATTTGAAAAGACCTAATTATATTTTAAGACATTTTAAAGAACCAAATGATAACTTTTCAAAATTTTCAATACATTGTATTTATTGAGGGGGTCATTTAAAATTGTTTAAAGTTAGAGGGGGAAACAATATAAATTAAATGTTTTAGGGGGCAAAAATATAATTTTACCATTATCTCAATAAGTATTTTTTAAATTTAAAATAAAAATTGGGGGTGGTACCGCACCTACCTCTCCCTTTGTTGCTCCATCAGATTACAGATATAACAGGAAGACATCATCAATTTTATTCGGTCTTAATCATTTAGCCCAATCTGATGACTCAAAATTCTCCAACCACTCATCCATACACTTGTATTTGGCCCAAATTTTTTGTATTAGGGATCCCAATTCACTACTTCCAATATACTATATTTTTTTAAATTTCAGATTCTACTTTTATTTTAGATTATTATTATTTTTACTCTAAAATTAAATTTAAATCCTCAAACTCTTTTTATACTTGTGATCAAAACAACGTATGATTGGCAGTCAAATTTAACGACCAAATTAAAATTTCATTGAAACAGTAATCAATTAATCAAAAGAATTAAAAACCAAAGTTTTATTGGGAGTCGAATTAATCTAAATGTAAATTTATTAGCTAATTTGTTAACTAATAATGCAAATTAGGAACCTAATCAAAAGAAACCTAAACTTAAAGGCCATATTAAAAAAAAGATCTAATTAAAAGAAAACTAAACCTAAAGGCCAAAATTTGATTAATCCTAAATTAGAAAGAGACGTGAACCTAATGACTGAATTGAAATTCAATAAAAAGAATCTAGGACCTAAATGGGAAGTATCTAAACATGAAAGAATGAACAAGGGAATTTCCCCCTCCATTTAGAAGCATCCACGCATGAGTGGGGTATGAACGGGGATCTTACCGTGATTAAAAAAACTTGTTTCTTGTTGGTCTCTTCCCCCTAAAGTTAGATCCGTGATTAGTTTGGTCAAAATAGCAACCAAATGGAGTAGAGCTGGAATAAACAGATTCGATTTTACAAGGTATGGAGTAGATCTGGAATAAACAGATTGGATTTTAGAAGGTATGGAGTAGATCTGGAATAAACAGATTGGATTAATTCGATTGTAACTAAACAAACAATAGCGTATTCAGGGAACTTACAGTAGAGTGAGAAGTGAGAAGAGAAAGGCTTCCGGTATGCCACCTTCAAGTAACTGTGCAGACAGTGAATCTAATTAAATGCCCCACAAAAGTGAGAAAAGCAAAAAACATGTTAAATGAGTACAATTTGTAATCTCATTAGGAATTAGTTGTTCTGGTGCAATGCCCTGTAACTGTAATACCAACCAACATTAAGAATGTTAAAAAGAAGATACCATAACCAGAGTCACCCCCACTATTTCTAAACAAAAGAGCTGCACAAGCTAAGCTAGGATTTGAATTTCCAAACTAAGAAATGAACTCACAGTCTTTGCCATCTGTTGAGTTTGCCAATGCTGGGAGATACTTTCCTCTTAATTGCATGTATGGCAGGTTGCTGTAGAAGCCAACACACACACACACATATATCAGTAAAAGCTAAGAAAAATAGGCAAAAGTGAAGCAGAAAATGATCAAAGAAAGAAAAGGGTGTGATTTACATTGATCCAACTCTTTGAAGATTGGGGAAACAAGAAATGCCAGTCCAATTGCAGGGTGTTTCATCAGTTTCCAAGATAGTTTCCACTGTCATTCAATGTGCTTTTGAACTCCAACAATGTTAGACCTTAAAAAGACATTTAAAAAATCAGATCAAAGAAACAGAAAACTCAAACTCCATTTCTGAGCATTTTAAAAAATAAGAAAAATCTGGGAAAGTTCTTTTTCAAAACATCAAGCTGAAAGTTTACAACTTTCCCAAAAAAAGAGCGAAAAGACAAACTTTCATTCAAAAACACTAAAACAGTGATGGGTTTGCAGCTATTACCATCATCAGTGAGAGCAAAAGAGCCGGAGCTGAAAAGGGTAGCTGCAAAAATCACAGAGGAAAACCAAGCCAACACCTTCATTTTCCTGCTCAAGATTCTGGGAAGTGTTTTGAAAGATAAAGTGTGGTTTTTTTGTGTGAGAAAAAGAAGGGTTTTGGAAGTGAATGATGAGAGTGAAGAAGTAGAATGTTTTAAACAATAGTAATAATTATTTGAAGCACGAGAGAGAGAGAGAGAGTATTTTCAGAATATTTTATGAATACAAATGGAGGGTTCTCTGACTCTCTTTTTTGAAATTTTCAGAAGGGTTTTGGAAGTGAATGATGAGAGTGGAGAAGTAGAATGTTTTAAACAATAGTAATAATGTTTTGAAAGATAATAAGTGTTGTTTCTTCACGTGGGTTGCAGTAAAAGAAGAAGAAAGATTGACTTTTTGTATGAAAAATAATAAGAATAATAAATTATATTCCTTAAAAAGAAAACTTTTGTTTTATTCGAACCAATTAATAGAAAAGATCAGTTATGTGTCAACTTTAATAAACTATAGTGTATTGTCTTTATTATTTTTCTAGCTTATTCAATTTAACCTTAAATGTTTTATTTAACTGTAAATTAATCTTCGTTTGTTGTTAATTTTACAATTTAATTTTAATATAATTGAACAAGTGATTCATATGATTTTTATGTGTACAATGTAATATGTTTTTGGATATTTTGCCAACAAAAACCCCATCTCTAATTGACTTAAACATAGTTGTTGGATGTAATTTTCAAGTATTAATGATGATTGATGTCGACATTTGCATTAAATGCATACAATACAATCCTTTCACATGCAACATATAGGGTGAAGAAGTGGAATCAATGGACATGACCCATTTTGTTCATATATTCGTATGGTATTTTATCTTAGGTTATATTCTAACACACAGCTGGTATAAATTTTTCTTATGTATTTATTGTTTAAAATGTAGAATCTAGCACCTTAAATTCTAACCTTAAATCTTAAATTCTAAATCCTACAATCTAAACTCATAAACTTTAAACTCCTAACCTTTAAATTTGACAAGCATAAATTTTAGTTTACACGAACCGTGTTTTAAAGTATAATTTTTTTATCATATCATATCCTTATAGTAAATCCGAAATAAGGTGGTACAGAGTTGGTGGAACTAAGTGAAAAAGAAAAGTTAAGTAATGAAGAATTTAAGGAGGGTGGAGCGGGGCCAGTAACAAGCAGTGGTGGATCCAGAAATATTTTTTAGGGGAGACGTACATATATTGGCCCTACATTGTTCACTCTCATATCTTCGAGTAGCCCCTTTAACCAAACTAATTATGATATAGTCATGACCATACTCCTATACTCAACTTTGGTTGAGGATCTTGCTATGGTAGCTTTCTTTTTAGATTTCCAAAAAACTAAAGAATCCTCAATCTTAACACAAAAACTTGTTACTGATTTTCTCGACATTTGGCAAGCTGCCTAGTCAGCATCACAAAAGGCCGCAATCTTATTATCACTCGTAGCCTTGTATAACAATCCTTTTTCAGGATCTTTCTTGATATATCTCACGATCCTAAGTGTTGCATCCATATGAGAATTCTTAGGATTTTGCATAAATTGACTTAGATGGTGAACCGTAAAAGTTATGTCTGGTCGCGTGTGAGTCAAGTAGATTAATCTTTCTATTAGCCTTTGAAAACATGTCTTGTCCAGCAACAACTCATCCAAATTATCCCCCACACAACCTTCATCAAACTCTGCACTTGTAAGTTTTAGATTCTGCTCCAAGGGTGTTAAGGCATGCTTGGCTCCCCCTAACCCAGCATCTCTAATGAGTTCTAAAGCATACTTTCTTTGAGTTATGAGTATGCCTTCTTCAGCTCGTCGTACCTCAATTTCAAGAAAGAACCTCAAATTACCCAGATCTTTCATTCTAAAGTTATGGTTTAAAAAATTCTTCAACTCCTTCATCTTGTTATTATTTCCCGAGATCAATAAGTCATCTACATAAACTAGCAGTATCACTATGTTATCTCCTTGTTTCTTTGTGAACAATGAGTAATCCATCTTGCTTTGAACAAAACCATCAAGTAACAAAGCTTTTGTCAATCGTAAATTCCACTGCCTTGAGGCTTGTTTGAGGTCATACAATGATTTTTGCAGTCGATAAACCATTATCTCCCCCTGGCTGCAAAAACCTTCAGGCAGAACAATTAGACCTCTTCAGGGAGATGTCCTTGCAAAAACGCATTATGAACATCCATCTGAAAAATAGGCCAGTGCTGGGAAGAAGCACGGTCACCATCTTGGCAACAGGGGAGAAGGTATCAAGATAGTCAACCCCCATGTTGTTGCGTATACCCCTTAGAAATAAGGCGAGCCTTATAGCATTCAACTTCACCAAAAGCATGATATTTCACCTTGAAAATCCACTTACAACCAATGGGAACTTTTTCAGGTAGAAGTGGAACAACTGACCAGATCTCATTTAATTCCAAGGCCTTAATTTCATCCTGCATAGCCTAAACCCAAAGAGGATCCTGAATGGCCTCAGAATAGGATTGAGGCTCAAGAATAGAAGTGGCAGAAAGAAAAGACTGTGTAGAAGTAGGTAGATGAGAATAAGAAAAAGTAGAAGACTGAAAAACTCTAGAAAAATCTTTTAACCATTATGGATCTTTCGAGACACGGGAAGATCTGCGAGGAACAAAATCAAAAGGCACAAGTGCAGTAGGCACAAGTGTAGTAGGCACATGTGCTTCACGAGAAACAGTATCAACATCATCTAAAAAGGAAGAAAAAGAACTAGGAATACATGCTTGAGTAAAAGGCTCTTGAGATTGCAAACATAAAAATCATTATTAGTAAAAGAAGAAGAAGGTGGGAAAAAAGACTGAGAAGAAACATGGAACTTGAAGGGAAAAGTATGCTCAAGAAACTTGACATCCATGTTCACAAAGAAAGATTTAGAAACCATGTTAAACAAGACATAACCTTTTTGAGTGGAAGAATACCCCATGAATACAAAGGGAATAGCCTTAGAAGAGAACCTATCATGACATGTAGGGGCAGTAGCATAACACAAATAACCAAAAATGCGAAAATAAGAAAGATCAGATGCTTTGTGAAACAAAACTTGAAAGGGTGGTTGCCACTCCAAAACAGAAGAATGAATTCGATTAATAATGTGGCAAGCAGTTTTAACACATTCACCCCAAAATTTAAGAGGTACATTAGAATGAAATTTAAGATCCCTAGCAACACTAAGTATATGTCTATGCTTTCTTTTGGCCACCCCATTTTACTAAGGGGTATGCACACAAGAACTCTGATGCACAACACCAAGAGAATAAAAACATGCAGAACATTCTGAATTGAAAAATTCAGAACCATTATCACTGCGAACAATATGAATTGTAGTAGAAAAATGAGTTTAAACATAAGCAAAGAATGATTTGAGATGCAAGAGAGCATCCGACTTAAGTTTCGGCGGATATATCCAAGTCATACGCGAATGATCATCAACAATTGTGAGAAAGAAAGATGACCACTATGTGTGGAGATCCGATAAGGACCCTAAAGGTCTATGTGAATAAGATGAAAAGACTTACCAGCCCTAGAAAGACTAGAGGGAAAAGGCAAACGAGACTGCTTCGCTTGGCGACAAATAGAGCAGTCATGTAAGCAGTCAATATCTAATTTAAAACCAGAAAGAAAAGGCAATTTAAGCATTTTAGTAACAGAAGTATGCCCTAAACGTGCATGTTAAATGAAAGTTTTGTTAACAGAACCAATACAAGATTGCATACATTAGGAATCAAATACAAGAAAAATCAACTCCGGTGACATGTGAAGTGGAAAAAACTCTAGATAAGCGTCTGAAACTCTAAAGTTTATTAGATCTAAGTTTTTACTTTTTTAGCTATTGTTTTCCTGATTTCAAAGCTCATATTTGATCTATCTTATGTTTTTATGTAGGAATATGGAGAGATGGGGAGAAATGATACCTCTTGACGTACTCAGACGGCGTTGCGGTGGTTCTGGCTGTCTTCTCTAGCGAACAGCGCAACTTCTCAACTTCTAGTAACTCTTCGTCTTCCCTTTTCTCTCTCTTTCAATTAATTGCCCCAATTATTACGTAATAATTGATGTTTTTTCTCTCTCCAGATGACTATTTATAGTCGGCGTTAATGCTGACGTCAGTGGAGACCAGGATCCACGTGCGATGGAGGGGGCGAATGAATAGCCACCATGTAGCATTTTTGGCAGGCCAAAGAGACACAAATGTGTTTCGTTGGGGTTTTTCGGTTTTGGGCATGTACTTTGGGCGGAAAAGGCCTTTAGGATTGGATATTTTAGCTTTAGTTGGGCTTTTGGCTATTTAAAATGTTGATGGACTCAAATATGTTGGATAATAGATATTTGGACTTTATTTATTTATTTATTGTTTATTTTTGTTTTATTTATAATATATATATATATATATATATATATATATATATATATATATATATATATATATATATATGCTTATATACACCCGAACAAATTACAGATATTACACTAGTATTTATCCCATCCATATGGGATTTATTTATTATTTATAAATAATAAATGATTTTCTTAAATGAATGTTTCATCTACCTACATCTCTCAATCTTAACTCCACTCTTAATGAAGAAACCTACATTCATCATTCATATCTAACTCCTTAATTTGCTCATCCTTTTCTTTTCATTCTTTTTTGGCTTAATAGTAAAAAATGTGTCGAATTTATAACTTTTTTTCTGTTTGGTGCCTAAGGTTTTTTTTTCGGGCCACTTTGGTGCCTAACGTTTCATTCCGTAACTCATATTGGGTTTTTTCCGTCAACGGTCGTTAAAAATTTCTCGTTATCTAATAAAAACATGCCACGTGGCCTATTTTTATCTATTTATTTAATTTCTAAATTTCTTTAAAAATATAAACTTCTTAAAGAACCCCAAAGTTTTAATTTCTTTCAATCAAACCCTCAAAACACATCTCCCTTGCCGTCCGGCCTCCCCCACACGCCGACGGTTCATCATTCATCACCCAAGTGTCAGGTACCTCACCGTTCAACATCTCCCACCCTTTAGCCGTCGATTAGAAGCCCAATCGGTCTCTTTTTTGGATGTTCATCGACGAAACAATCGCCGATTTTCGACGGTGGGATGATGGAGGGTTTTAGTAGTGGGGGCCGACAAAGGCAAGGGTGACCGATGGTGGTTGAATGGGTGGTGGAAGGGGAGGAATTCGGGGATCTAAGGTTTGGGTTTGGGGGTTTAAAAGAAATTAATGATTTTGGGTTTTTTTTATAAAATTAAATATTTTATAATTTTAGAAAAATAAAAATGATAGAAAATACGATAATACGCCACGTGTCATGTTTTTATTGGATAACAGAAAATTTTTAACGACCGTCATGGTAAAACCCAATCCGAGTTACGGAATGAAACGTTAGGCACCAAAGTGACCCGAAAAAAACGTTAGACACCAAACTAGAAAAAGGGTACAGGTTGGGCACCTTTTTGACTATTAAGCCTTTTTTATTTTCATTTATTGTGGGGCATTATTATTCTACCAAAAATATTTAAGATATATTGGGATGAGCACGTATCGAGTCAGGTTTTTGACCGTTCCAACTTTAATTCAAAATTTCAAAGCTTTCACCCAACTCCAACTTTGATCTGCAATTTGATAATAATCCATCCGGTCCGGGTTTTAGGGTACAAAATCACCTAATCCATCCGGTGCAGCTTCATTCCTTTCAAATTAAAATTTTGTACTATTCCCGTCCCCTGGAAACAATTATCAACCCAAAGCTCCAAATTCTAACACCCAAAGATACACTAGTGAAATTAAATGTTAGGTGTACTTGCACCGCCAAAAAAATGTCAAAATAAATATCACATCACACATAAAAATGTCAAAATTTAAATACCAAATTAAAAATTGATCCAAACAAAAATTAGGTACTAAAAGGGGACCACTTTGAAAATATGGGATTAGCATGCATAAACCTAATTACTTGGCTACACAAAGAGTTGAATTTGCTTTTGTTTTGTTTCTAGTCACGTGCTATGGTTAGGATAGCATCTGTAGCATGTGAAATGTTTCGGCTGATAAAAGTTCCAATTTGGTCATTAATGGTTTAGCAGTAGCTTCAGCTACTATAGATATAGAATAAATATTGTACATGTTTTCCGTACATCTCATGATGTTGATTTTCAATAATATTTATATGCTTTCTCATTTGAAATATTTCTAAAAAAATTGCATAATGATCATTGAACTATTAAACAATTATAAAATAATTGATTATTACATATTATATTGTATTTTATTGCCGCTGATTCCAATACTTTGTTATGTTAAAAAAAGTCAATACTTGTTTTTAGAAGTGTTTCAAAGAAAAAATAAAATAATTTTTTCGAAACAATTTGACAATATAATTTGTTTGAAAATACCAAGCACATTCAAATGGCCTTTTAGAACATTATAAGTATGAATTTGTAACAGATATTATCCTTTTAACTAAATGATATTAAAATTATAAGTATGAAATAATCATAATTGAACATGCATAATTAAAGAAAATGATAGGTGTCTAATTGCACCGCCAAAAAAGTCAGGTACCTAATTTCACATAAAATATTAGGTACTATATATGTATGTCTATAGACTATAATGTATACTCAACTGTGGCATTTTGCCTCCCCTTGCACTAAAGCAATTAATATGCACTGATTGAGGACCACAATGGCTATATAATTACATATTTCACGCTTTTATGCTAAAGTATTCAAAATATCATAGGGCAACAATTAGGGGTTAAAAAAATTGGATTTACCGATGTAATCTAATTAACCGTTGATTCTATCTAAACATTAAAATTAATGACAGAACTATTTTAATACCGACTCCGTCCCTGAACACCCAGTTATGTGTAGAAGAAACAAAAGCACCCACCGCAATCTGCACCTCTTCCGCCAGCTCCCAACCGAAACCAAAATCTGTGAGCAAAAACATTTGTCTTAAAAACATTTCCCCTTGTATATTTTTAATAATTAATATCATCTTAACTAGTTTAATCTGCAATTATTTCATCGTTTGTCTTAAAAACATTTCCCCTTGTGTATTTTACCCGTTGAGGGTGAGTTTGTTGTGCGACTAAACATTGGTAAGTTTCAAAATTTGTTGGACTTTTAGATACCATTTTAGTTTTTTTTTTTTTTGTAGTTTTTGACAAGTTTCAATACTTACAAAACAAGTTTTGATACTTTGTCCAAACACCTAAAATGTTATAAGAAAAACAAGTATCAAAACTTGTCAAAAATCACGAAAAAAATCAACCTAAATGTTATAAAAAATTCTAACAATTTAAATTTTTGGACAAATTTCAAACTTACCATTTTTTAACTAAACTCTAAATCTACCACACTTTAGACTCGACCAAGTGTCAAAGAAATGATTAAAAAATCTATTTTAATTAATATTACCATTTTTAGCTATAGAAATACTCCATATTATATCTGACACCAAATCTGATAATGGGTCTTAGGTAAATAACATTTTCGAACCATTTCTTCAACAAGTAAAATACAAAAGGGAAAGGTATTTAAGACATCACATGGGCTTAATCAAGTCATGGATTAAAATATATACGTAAATAATATATATGCATATATATAAACATGATATAAAACTATAATATACATACATAATGTAGAATGAAATCTTTTCCCGTATGCTTTACAAAATAATATATATCTATAATATTAAATATATTTATGTAATGCGTTATATGTAAGGAGTGACTAAAACATAAATATGCAATATTTAAGGTCAAAATGAACAGATTTGTGGACTGAAAATGCAATTTGCCAAGCTCTTCTGCAATTTCTTTTCCCATGCTTTTTGAACTTGTCAACCCATTTGTTTGATTGTTTCCCAACTCATTCAGCACCGTATATCCAATACATAGCCCAGCGCCTAGGATAAATTAATATTTAACTTAAAGAATAAATATAACTTTTTTAACTATCAAAGAAAAAAATATTTAAAGTGCTGCTCTTGAGCGGAATCAAACCTATGATCCAACACCTAACCACTATGCTAGGCTTAAAATTTGGTAAGATTTTATCCAATTAATATTTTACTTATTTTCTACCAAACTCAAAAATAAGAAAAAATGCTACTACGAAGATTTGAAACAAGAACATCTTACATTGAATAAAAGATGTTTAACCACTAAGCTAAATGAAGAACTTATTTTCAATTTACAAAATTTATTCTTTAATTTATGATGTATTATCACCTCAAAATAAAATCAAAATACTACCCAAATCAATCTAAAATTAATTTTCTAATTATTTTGGTAATTATTTATTTTTATAAAAGTTTATTAGATCATTATAAAAAAATATAAAAATTTATGATAAAATATAAATTTTGAATTATTTGAAAATAGTTATTTATATTTAAATTTAGTATTTTTGTTTTTAAAAACATTTTTAGCTTGAAATGTAATTAAAATTGAAGATCAAACTAAAATTGTATTTTCATTTTATTTTGAAATAAAAATAATGATTAAACACTGATTTATTTATTTAATAAAATTAATATTAAAAAATTATAAAATTTAAATTAGTTTATTTTAAGATAAAATACAATTTTAAAATAACATTTAATTTGTTGAGTTTAATAATATTTTGATTTAATTTTGAGGCAATAATATATCATAAATTAAAGAATAAATTTTGTAGATTTATGAAATGTTTTAACTTAGATTAGTGGTTAAACACCTTTTTTTTTTTTAATGTAAGGTGTTCTTAGTTCTAATCTTCATAGAGGCATTTTGCTTACTTTTGAGTTTGGGAGAATATAAATTAAATATTAATTTAGATAAAATCTAAGAAGATTTTAAGCCTAGCTTAGTGGTTAAGCATTGGACCCTTTATGCAAGGGGTCCCAAGTTTGATTCTGCCCAAGAGCACAACACGTTAAATATTTTTTTTCTTTTTTTTGTTCAAAGTTAGGAAGTGACACGTGTCATCTCTTAGTTGGTCGAATAAAAACACAATTTAAATGCTGACAAGGAGAAAGGCGTTGACGTGGAAAATAAAAAAAATTGTCAAGTCAGCATGTATTCTGAATAGTGTTTATCTTTACATAACCCTTCATCTTGGACATTTTACTTTTACCGAGACTGTCCCCCTTCTCGTGTTGAGTTTGCTCGGCCCAGGTCTAGACTGCTATATTAACTTCTCCTATCTTAAACTCTCGAAACATATCGAATACTTCCAAATTGACTGACTCCCAATTCGATGCCAAACAAATGCAATTTATGACAAGATTTATTCAAAACAAAACAAAGCAAAACAAAAAAACTCGTGTTAGTACTGTGAATTAATATGAAAAGCGAGTAAACAAAATATTAGTTCGGAGAAATACATAATATGTAGCAAAGAAAATAACCAGAGAAATGTATTGAAACCGACAACACTTGTCCTAGGATCCTGTCTGGCTCTAGCGGGGTAAATTTCTAAAAATAGAATGTGAGCTTTGTTCTAGACTTTTGGTTCCCTAACTATCGTTACCGTCTACTGCGACAATAAGACATTGATTCGATAGTATAGTTCCCTTATAACGGGGGTGTAGGCCCCACAGTGCATAAGGTTAGTATACTGGAAGAAGACAAAAATCCAAACTCGGAGCTGGAGAACATGATGTCGGATATAGTCTTTCTCCCACTTAAAGGTGAAAAACTCGGGTTGAGGGTTTATGCATGAATGAAAGATACATCATACACAAAAGTTACCCCCATTTTCCCTGAAAATCCATCCAATAACTCTTTTAGAAAAAAAATTAAATTCAGATCATTATTTAAAATGCCAAAATGCCACGTGGAATTAATTAATAGGTCTGACTCTCAATTTTATCCCCAACGGAGTTGCTAAGCTGTCGCGACTGTTTTTAAAATCGTTTGTAGAAAAACAGCCTGACGATTAGGGTCTTGAAATTGGAGTTTTTTCATTTTTAATTTGATCTCGAAATTAGGATTTTCTCATATTAAGTCGGATTTCCTTAATTTACTCTTGAAAATCAATTTGGAGTCGCCGCCGATCACTTTGGTAGACCGGACACCATAAAAATGGACCAGAGATTCTTTTAGTAAAATTTAGTTTCGGGAGTCGTTTACGTGTAGGGAAGGGTTAGCATTTCGAACATTAATCTGAATTTAATTAAATCTTTAATCGTTAAATGGATTCCATTTCGAATGGGGATATCCTTTTGTAAGAAAATATATTTTAGACGAATATAAGTTTTGAAACGTCCAAATACATTATAACACTTCAATTTATATTCAAAATGTATCTCAACACAAAAGGTTTAATGCATGTTCAATTATTGTCTTGTCATTTTTAAGTCAAAGACTAACTAGGGCTCCATTGATTTGATTATTTAAAATTTATGAATGTTGTCAAGTTTAGGGCTTATGTGATAACACCCAAACAATTTGTGCACTACCAATATTTTCCCTGAATTAATAATATTCATATTATTAATGTCACTAATTATTTAATCCTAATTCCAATGTTATTAAACTAGCTACATGTGATTTCTATTTTCTATATTCAAATGTAGTATTGAATCTCTTACCTAAATAACCCCTTGATTAAAATCACATTGCAATGTGATACTAATCAACTTAAGATATTTAAGCTTTCATTCAATACTCATTTATTTTCTATAATGCTCTTTCCTATTAAATTAATCAAATTTAATTAGAGAACGTAATCCTAAAAGGCTCTATTTCTATTTTTACTAAGTGAATCAATTTTTCCTAGACAAGTATACTACATGCATATTTAAGAAAACTTGCATGCAAGGTAAATAAATATTTGCAATTAAATTATCAAAGCTGTAAATGACTATATTGAATAAAATTAAAACTTAAAGAATAGTTAAAAAGGACTAAATTGAATTATATTTCGACTAAGGCAGCCCAATTACAACAATGTAGTGACTAAATTGAGAGGAAAAGTGAATTGGGAAGCCCAAAGTGTGAGGTTTAAGGAGTAGGGTGCAGATCCTCTGCCCGAGTCCGGATGACTCACGCGGGTCGAGCCAACCCGGTGCCAAAATGGAACCATTTGACTCAGGGTATAAATGCCCGTTTAATGAGCTGACTTGGCCATTTGCACTGAAACCTTCTCTCTCCTTTATTCCACTCTCTCTCTACCCTCTCAACCACGAACACTAAAATCCCAAATTTCCCTTCGTTTTTCGATCAAAATCTCCTATTTTACCTTCGTTCTTCCCTTGTTCTTCATTTTTCCGCGTTTTAATCTATCTCAAACACCAAGACACCTTCGTTTTCTGTTTCTTTCGGATCAAAATTCATTTCCCCTTGTTCTTGCTCCATTCTTCATTTTTCCGACTTTGATCCACCATAAACACCTAACCTTCACTAATCCATGCTTCTTTTCGATCAAACCCACCATTTTCTCAAGAACACAAAACATCTTCTTCCATTTTTCTTATTTAATCCTCAACTAACATGAAACCCTAACTCAACTTGTTTCCCGGACACCGGAGGCGATGCCGGTCACCGACTGTTGTCTCCAGTCATCCCATTCCTCTCTTAGGTCACCAAACCTTTTCCGGTCACCTTCTCTGACTAACCCTGTAACTTTCGATCACCTCTGTAACTTTTGGCCACCCACTCCGCTGCCAGAGCAATTTCTGGCCACCGTCTATCGCTGTATCGGAACCCTAAAAACTCCCAAAAGGCTCGATTTTCCCTCCTAAACCTAGACCTATTACTTGCTTCATCAAAAACTCCCATCTTCCCCATCCTAAACTACCTACCCGAAACCAAAACTCACTCCTATCATTTTCAACTCCAGCCAAAAATCTAACTAACAGCCCTAAAAAATCAACTCCGGTGACATGTGAAGTGGAAAAAACTCTAGATAAGCGTCTGAAACTCTAAAGTTTATTAGATCTAGGTTTTTACTTTTTTAGCTATTGTTTTCCTGATTTCAAAGCTCATATTTGATCTATCTTATGTTTTTATGTAGGAATATGGAGAGATGGGGAGAAATGCTACCTCTTGACGTACTCAGACGGCGTTGCGGTGGTTCTGGCTGTCTTCTCTGGCGAACAGCGCGACTTCTCAACTTCTAGTAACTCTTCGTCTTCCCTTTTCTCTCTCTTTCAATTAATTGCCCCAATTATTACGTAATAATTGATGTTTTTTCTCTCTCTAGGTGGCTATTTATAGCCGGCGTTAATGCTGACGTCAGTGGAGACCAGGATCCGCGTGCGATGGAGGGGGCGAATGAATAGCCACCATGTAGCATTTTTGGCAGGCCAAAGAGACACAAATGTGTTTCGTTGGGCTTTTTTCGGTTTTGGGCATGTACTTTGGGCGGGAAAGGCCTTTAGGATTGGATATTTTAGCTTTAGTTGGGCTTTTGGCTATTTAAAATGTTGATGGACTCAAATATGTTGGATAATAGATATTTTGACTTTATTTATTTATTGTTTATTTTTGTTTTATTTATAATATATATATACTTATATACACCCGAACAAATTACGGATATTACACTAGTATTTATCCCATCCATATGGGATTTATTTATTATTTATAAATAATAAATGATTTTCTTAAATGAATGTTTCATCTACCTACATCTCTCAATCTTAACCCCACTCTTAATGAAAAAACCTACATTCATCATTCATATCTAACTCCTTAATTTGCTCATCCTTTTCTTTTCATTCTTTTTTGGCTTAATAGTAAAAAATGTGTCGAATTTATAACTTTTTTTTCTGTTTGGTGCCTAAGGTTTTTTTTCGGGCCACTTTGGTGCCTAACGTTTCATTCCGTAACTCATATTAGGTTTTTTCCGTCAACGGTCGTTAAAAATTTCTCGTTATCTAATAAAAACATGCCACATGGCCTATTTTTATCTATTTATTTAATTTCTAAATTTCTTTAAAAATATAAACTTCTTAAAGAACCCCAAAGTTTTAATTTCTTTCAATCAAACCCTCAAAACACATCTCCCTTGCCGTCCGGCCTCCCCCACACGCCGACGGTTCATCATTCATCACCCAAGTGTCAGGTACCTCACCGTTCAACATCTCCCACCCTTTAGCCGTCGATTAGAAGCCCAATCGGTCTCTTTTTTGGATGTTCATCGACGAAACAATCGCCGATTTTCGACGGTGGGATGATGGAGGGTTTTAGTAGTGGGGGCCGACAAAGGCAAGGGTGACCGATGGTGGTTGAATGGGTGGTGGAAGGGGAGGAATTCGGGGATCTAAGGTTTGGGTTTGGGGGTTTAAAAGAAATTAATGATTTTGGGGTTTTTTTATAAAATTAAATATTTTATAATTTTAGAAAAATAAAAATGATAGAAAATACGATAATACGCCACGTGTCATGTTTTTATTGGATAACAGAAAATTTTTAACGACCGTCATGGTAAAACCCAATCCGAGTTACGGAATGAAACGTTAGGCACCAAAGTGACCCGAAAAAAACGTTAGACACCAAACTAGAAAAAGGGTACAGGTTGGGCACCTTTTTGACTATTAAGCCTTTTTTATTTTCATTTATTGTGGGGCATTATTATTCTACCAAAAATATTTAAGATATATTGGGATGAGCACGTATCGAGTCAGGTTTTTGACCGTTCCAACTTTAATTCAAAATTTCAAAGCTTTCACCCAACTCCAACTTTGATCTGCAATTTGATAATAATCCATCCGGTCCGGGTTTTAGGGTACAAAATCACCTAATCCATCCGGTGCAGCTTCATTCCTTTCAAATTAAAATTTTGTACTATTCCCGTCCCCTGGAAACAATTATCAACCCAAAGCTCCAAATTCTAACACCCAAAGATACACTAGTGAAATTAAATGTTAGGTGTACTTGCACCGCCAAAAAAATGTCAAAATAAATATCACATCACACATAAAAATGTCAAAATTTAAATACCAAATTAAAAATTGATCCAAACAAAAATTAGGTACTAAAAGGGGACCACTTTGAAAATATGGGATTAGCATGCATAAACCTAATTACTTGGCTACACAAAGAGTTGAATTTGCTTTTGTTTTGTTTCTAGTCACGTGCTATGGTTAGGATAGCATCTGTAGCATGTGAAATGTTTCGGCTGATAAAAGTTCCAATTTGGTCATTAATGGTTTAGCAGTAGCTTCAGCTACTATAGATATAGAATAAATATTGTACATGTTTTCCGTACATCTCATGATGTTGATTTTCAATAATATTTATATGCTTTCTCATTTGAAATATTTCTAAAAAAATTGCATAATGATCATTGAACTATTAAACAATTATAAAATA
Source organism: Hibiscus tridactylites (assembly GCA_958450335.1). NCBI lineage: Eukaryota > Viridiplantae > Streptophyta > Magnoliopsida > Malvales > Malvaceae > Hibiscus > Hibiscus tridactylites. The sequence goes on along the minus strand of OY288265.1, from coordinate 27,975,982 downwards.
ATTGATTATTACATATTATATTGTATTTTATTGCCGCTGATTCCAATACTTTGTTATGTTAAAAAAAGTCAATACTTGTTTTTAGAAGTGTTTCAAAGAAAAAATAAAATAATTTTTTCGAAACAATTTGACAATATAATTTGTTTGAAAATACCAAGCACATTCAAATGGCCTTTTAGAACATTATAAGTATGAATTTGTAACAGATATTATCCTTTTAACTAAATGATATTAAAATTATAAGTATGAAATAATCATAATTGAACATGCATAATTAAAGAAAATGATAGGTGTCTAATTGCACCGCCAAAAAAGTCAGGTACCTAATTTCACATAAAATATTAGGTACTATATATGTATGTCTATAGACTATAATGTATACTCAACTGTGGCATTTTGCCTCCCCTTGCACTAAAGCAATTAATATGCACTGATTGAGGACCACAATGGCTATATAATTACATATTTCACGCTTTTATGCTAAAGTATTCAAAATATCATAGGGCAACAATTAGGGGTTAAAAAAATTGGATTTACCGATGTAATCTAATTAACCGTTGATTCTATCTAAACATTAAAATTAATGACAGAACTATTTTAATACCGACTCCGTCCCTGAACACCCAGTTATGTGTAGAAGAAACAAAAGCACCCACCGCAATCTGCACCTCTTCCGCCAGCTCCCAACCGAAACCAAAATCTGTGAGCAAAAACATTTGTCTTAAAAACATTTCCCCTTGTATATTTTTAATAATTAATATCATCTTAACTAGTTTAATCTGCAATTATTTCATCGTTTGTCTTAAAAACATTTCCCCTTGTGTATTTTACCCGTTGAGGGTGAGTTTGTTGTGCGACTAAACATTGGTAAGTTTCAAAATTTGTTGGACTTTTAGATACCATTTTAGGTTTTTTTTTTTTTTTGTAGTTTTTGACAAGTTTCAATACTTACAAAACAAGTTTTGATACTTTGTCCAAACACCTAAAATGTTATAAGAAAAACAAGTATCAAAACTTGTCAAAAATCACGAAAAAAATCAACCTAAATGTTATAAAAAATTCTAACAATTTAAATTTTTGGACAAATTTCAAACTTACCATTTTTTAACTAAACTCTAAATCTACCACACTTTAGACTCGACCAAGTGTCAAAGAAATGATTAAAAAATCTATTTTAATTAATATTACCATTTTTAGCTATAGAAATACTCCATATTATATCTGACACCAAATCTGATAATGGGTCTTAGGTAAATAACATTTTCGAACCATTTCTTCAACAAGTAAAATACAAAAGGGAAAGGTATTTAAGACATCACATGGGCTTAATCAAGTCATGGATTAAAATATATACGTAAATAATATATATGCATATATATAAACATGATATAAAACTATAATATACATACATAATGTAGAATGAAATCTTTTCCCGTATGCTTTACAAAATAATATATATCTATAATATTAAATATATTTATGTAATGCGTTATATGTAAGGAGTGACTAAAACATAAATATGCAATATTTAAGGTCAAAATGAACAGATTTGTGGACTGAAAATGCAATTTGCCAAGCTCTTCTGCAATTTCTTTTCCCATGCTTTTTGAACTTGTCAACCCATTTGTTTGATTGTTTCCCAACTCATTCAGCACCGTATATCCAATACATAGCCCAGCGCCTAGGATAAATTAATATTTAACTTAAAGAATAAATATAACTTTTTTAACTATCAAAGAAAAAAATATTTAAAGTGCTGCTCTTGAGCGGAATCAAACCTATGATCCAACACCTAACCACTATGCTAGGCTTAAAATTTGGTAAGATTTTATCCAATTAATATTTTACTTATTTTCTACCAAACTCAAAAATAAGAAAAAATGCTACTACGAAGATTTGAAACAAGAACATCTTACATTGAATAAAAGATGTTTAACCACTAAGCTAAATGAAGAACTTATTTTCAATTTACAAAATTTATTCTTTAATTTATGATGTATTATCACCTCAAAATAAAATCAAAATACTACCCAAATCAATCTAAAATTAATTTTCTAATTATTTTGGTAATTATTTATTTTTATAAAAGTTTATTAGATCATTATAAAAAAATATAAAAATTTATGATAAAATATAAATTTTGAATTATTTGAAAATAGTTATTTATATTTAAATTTAGTATTTTTGTTTTTAAAAACATTTTTAGCTTGAAATGTAATTAAAATTGAAGATCAAACTAAAATTGTATTTTCATTTTATTTTGAAATAAAAATAATGATTAAACACTGATTTATTTATTTAATAAAATTAATATTAAAAAATTATAAAATTTAAATTAGTTTATTTTAAGATAAAATACAATTTTAAAATAACATTTAATTTGTTGAGTTTAATAATATTTTGATTTAATTTTGAGGCAATAATATATCATAAATTAAAGAATAAATTTTGTAGATTTATGAAATGTTTTAACTTAGATTAGTGGTTAAACACCTTTTTTTTAATGTAAGGTGTTCTTAGTTCTAATCTTCATAGAGGCATTTTGCTTACTTTTGAGTTTGGGAGAATATAAATTAAATATTAATTTAGATAAAATCTAAGAAAATTTTAAGCCTAGCTTAGTGGTTAAGCATTGGACCCCTTATGCAAGGGGTCCCAAGTTTGATTCTGCCCAAGAGCACAACACGTTAAATATTTTTTTTTCTTTTTTTTGTTCAAAGTTAGGAAGTGACACGTGTCATCTCTTAGTTGGTCGAATAAAAACACAATTTAAATGCTGACAAGGAGAAAGGCGTTGACGTGGAAAATAAAAAAAATTGTCAAGTCAGCATGTATTCTGATTAGTGTTTATCTTTACATAACCCTTCATCTTGGACATTTTACTTTTACCGAGACTGTCCCCCTTCTCGTGTTGAGTTTGCTCGGCCCAGGTCTAGACTGCTATATTAACTTCTCCTATCTTAAACTCTCGAAACATATCAAATACTTCCAAATTGACTGACTCCCAATTCGATGCCAAACAAATGCAATTTATGACAAGATTTATTCAAAACAAAACAAAGCAAAACAAAAAAACTCGTGTTAGTACTGTGAATTAATATGAAAAGCGAGTAAACAAAATATTAGTTCGGAGAAATACATAATATGTAGCAAAGAAAATAACCAGAGAAATGTATTGAAACCGATAACACTTGTCCTAGGATCCTGTCTGGCTCTAGCGGGGTAGATTTCTAAAAATAGAATGTGAGCTTTGTTCTAGACTTTTGGTTCCCTAACTATCGTTACCGTCTACTGCGACAATAAGACATTGATTCGATAGTATAGTTCCCTTATAACGGGGTGTGGGCCCCACAGTGCATAAGGTTAGTATACTGGAAGAAGACAAAAATCCAAACTCGGAGCTGGAGAACATGACGTCGGATATAGTCTTTCTCCCACTTAAAGGTGAAAAACTCGGGTTGAGGGTTTATGCATGAATGAAAGATACATCATACACAAAAGTTACCCCCATTTTCCCTGAAAATCCATCCAATAACTCTTTTAGAAAAAAATTAAATTTAAATAATTATTTAAAATGCCAAAATGCCACGTGGAATTAATTAATAGGTCTGACTCTCAATTTTATCCCCAACGGAGTTGCTAAGCTGTCGCGACTGTTTTTAAAATCGTTTGTAGAAAAACAGCCTGACGATTAGGGTCTTGAAATTGGAGTTTTTCCATTTTTAATTTGATCTCGAAATTAGGATTTTCTCATATTAAGTCGGATTTCCTTAATTTACTCTTGAAAATCAATTTAGAGTCGCCGCCGATCACTTTGGTAGACCGGACACCATAAAAATGGACCAGAGATTCTTTTAGTAAAATTTAGTTTCGGGAGTCGTTTACGTGTAGGGAAGGGTTAGCATTTCGAACATTAATCTGAATTTAATTAAATCTTTAATCGTTAAATGGATTCCATTTCGAATGGGGATATCCTTTTGTAAGAAAATATATTTTAGACGAATATAAGTTTTGAAACGTCCAAATACATTATAACACTTCAATTTATATTCAAAATGTATCTCAACACAAAAAGTTTAATGCATGTTCAATTATTGTCTTGTCATTTTTAAGTCAAAGACTAACTAGGGCTCCATTGATTTGATTATTTAAAATTTATGAATGTTGTCAAGTTTAGGGCTTATGTGATAACACCCAAACAATTTGTGCACTACCAATATTTTCCCTGAATTAATAATATTCATATTATTAATGTCACTAATTATTTAATCCTAATTCCAATGTTATTAAACTAGCTACATGTGATTTCTATTTTCTATATTCAAATGTAGTATTGAATCTCTTACCTAAATAACCCCTTGATTAAAATCACATTGCAATGTGATACTAATCAACTTAAGATATTTAAGCTTTCATTCAATACTCATTTATTTTCTATAATGCTCTTTCCTATTAAATTAATCAAATTTAATTAGAGAACGTAATCCTAAAAGGCTCTAATTCTATTTTTACTAAGTGAATCAATTTCTCCTAGACAAGTATACTACATGCATATTTAAGAAAACTTGCATGCAAGGTAAATAAATATTTGCAATTAAATTATCAAAGCTGTAAATGACTATATTGAATAAAATTAAAACTTAAAGAATAGTTAAAAAGGACTAAATTGAATTATATTTCGACTAAGGCAGCCCAATTACAACAATGTAGTGACTAAATTGAGAGGAAAAGTGAATTGGGAAGCCCAAAGTGTGAGGTTTAAGGAGTAGGGTGCAGATCCTCTGCCCGAGTCCGGATGACTCACGCGGGTCGAGCCAACCCGGTGCCAAAATGGAACCATTTGACTCAGGGTATAAATGCCCGTTTAATGAGCTGACTTGGCCATTTGCATTGAAACCTTCTCTCTCCTTTATTCCACTCTCTCTCTACCCTCTCAACCACGAACACTAAAATCCCAAATTTCCCTTCGTTTTTCGATCAAAATCTCCTATTTTACCTTCGTTCTTCCCTTGTTCTTCATTTTTCCGCGTTTTAATCTATCTCAAACACCAAGACACCTTCGTTTTCTGTTTCTTTCGGATCAAAATTCATTTCCCCTTGTTCTTGCTCCATTCTTCATTTTTCCGACTTTGATCCACCATAAACACCTAACCTTCACTAATTCATGCTTCTTTTCGATCAAACCCACCATTTTCTCAAGAACACAAAACATCTTCTTCCATTTTTCTTATTTAATCCTCAACTGACATGAAACCCTAACTCAACTTGTTTCCCGGACACCGGAGGCGATGCCGGTCACCGACTGTTGTCTCCAGTCATCCCATTCCTCTCTTAGGTCACCAAACCTTTTCCGGTCACCTTCTCTGACTAACCCTGTAACTTTCGATCACCTCTGTAACTTTTGGCCACCCACTCCGCTGCCAGAGCAATTTCTGGCCACCGTCTATCGCTGTATCGGAACCCTAAAAACTCCCAAAAGGCTCGATTTTCCCTCCTAAACCTAGACCTATTACTTGCTTCATCAAAAACTCCCATCTTCCCCATCCTAAACTACCTACCCGAAACCAAAACTCACTCCTATCATTTTCAACTCCAGCCAAAAATCTAACTAACAGCCCTAAAAAATCAACTCCGGTGACATGTGAAGTGGAAAAAACTCTAGATAAGCGTCTGAAACTCTAAAGTTTATTAGATCTAGGTTTTTACTTTTTTAGCTATTGTTTTCCTGATTTCAAAGCTCATATTTGATCTATCTTATGTTTTTATGTAGGAATATGGAGAGATGGGGAGAAATGCTACCTCTTGACGTACTCAGACGGCGTTGCGGTGGTTCTGGCTGTCTTCTCTGGCGAACAGCGCGACTTCTCAACTTCTAGTAACTCTTCGTCTTCCCTTTTCTCTCTCTTTCAATTAATTGCCCCAATTATTACGTAATAATTGATGTTTTTTCTCTCTCTAGGTGGCTATTTATAGCCGGCGTTAATGCTGACGTCAGTGGAGACCAGGATCCGCGTGCGATGGAGGGGGCGAATGAATAGCCACCATGTAGCATTTTTGGCAGGCCAAAGAGACACAAATGTGTTTCGTTGGGCTTTTTTCGGTTTTGGGCATGTACTTTGGGCGGGAAAGGCCTTTAGGATTGGATATTTTAGCTTTAGTTGGGCTTTTGGCTATTTAAAATGTTGATGGACTCAAATATGTTGGATAATAGATATTTTGACTTTATTTATTTATTTATTGTTTATTTTTGTTTTATTTATAATATATATATACTTATATACACCCGAACAAATTACGGATATTACACTAGTATTTATCCCATTCATATGGGATTTATTTATTATTTATAAATAATAAATAATTTTCTTAAATGAATGTTTCATCTACCTACATCTCTCAATCTTAACCCCACTCTTAATGAAAAAACCTACATTCATCATTCATATCTAACTCCTTAATTTGATCATCCTTTTCTTTTCATTCTTTTTTGGCTTAATAGTAAAAAATGTGTCGAATTTATAACTTTTTTTTCTGTTTGGTGCCTAAGGTTTTTTTTTCGGGCCACTTTGGTGCCTAACGTTTCATTCCGTAACTCATATTGGGTTTTTTCCGTCAACGGTCGTTAAAAATTTCTCGTTATCTAATAAAAACATGCCACGTGGCCTATTTTTATCTATTTATTTAATTTCTAAATTTCTTTAAAAATATAAACTTCTTAAAGAACCCCAAAGTTTTAATTTCTTTCAATCAGACCCTCAAAACACATCTCCCTTGTCGTCCGGCCTCCCCCACACGCCGACGGTTCATCATTCATCACCCAAGTGTCAGGTACCTCACCGTTCAACATCCCCCACCCTCTAGCCGTCGATTAGAAGCCCAATCGGTCTCTTTTTTGGATGTTCATCGACGAAACAATCGCCGATTTTCGACGGTGGGATGATGGAGGGTTTTAGTAGTGGGGGCCGACAAAGGCAAGTGTGACCGATGGTGGTTGAATGGGTGGTGGAAGGGGAGGAATTTGGGGATCTAAGGTTTGGGTTTGGGGGTTTAAAAGAAATTAATGATTTTGGGGTTTTTTTTTATAAAATTAAATATTTTATAATTTTTAGAAAAATAAAAATATAGAAAATACGATAATACGCCACGTGTCATGTTTTTATTGGATAACAGAAAATTTTTAACGACCGTCATGGTAAAACCCAATCCGAGTTACGGAATGAAACGTTAGGCACCAAAGTGACCCGAAAAAACGTTAGACACTAAACTAGAAAAAGGGTACAAGTTGGGCACCTTTTTGACTATTAAGCCTTTTTTATTTTCATTTATTGTGTGGCATTATTATTCTACCAAAAATATTTAAAATATATTGGGATGAGCATGTGTCGGGTCAGGTTTTTGACCGTTCCAACTTTAATTCAAAATTTCAAAGCTTTCACCCAACTCCAACTTTGATCTGCAATTTGATAATAATCCATCCGGTCCGGGTTTTAGGGTACAAAATCACCTAATCCATCCGGTGCAGCTTCATTCCTTTCAAATTAAAATTTTGTACTATTCCCGTCCCCTGGAAACAATTATCAACCGAAAGCTCCAAATTCTAACACCCAAAGATACACTAGTGAAATTAAATGTTAGGTGTACTTGCACCGCCAAAAAAAAATGTCAGTACCTAATTTCAAAATAAATATCACATCACACATAAAAATGTCAAAATTTAAATACCAAATTAAAAATTGACCCAAACAAAAATTAGGTACTAAAAGGGGACCACTTTGAAAATATGGGATTAGCATGCATAAACCTAATTACTTGGCTACACAAAGAGTTGAATTTGCTTTTGTTTTGTTTCTAGTCACGTGCTATGGTTAGGATAGCATCTGTAGCATGTGAAATGTTTCGGCTGATAAAAGTTCCAATTTGGTCATTAATGGTTTAGCAGTAGCTTCAGCTACTATAGATATAGAATAAATATTGTACATGTTTTCCGTACATCTCATGATGTTGATTTTCAATAATATTTATATGCTTTCTCATTTGAAATATTTCTAAAAAAATTATATAATGATCATTGAACTATTAAACAATTATAAAATAATTGATTATTACATGTTAATATGTTATACTGTATTTTATTGCCGCTGATTCCAATACTTTGTTATGTTAAAAAAAGTCAATACTTGTTTTTAGAAGTGTTTCAAAGAAAAAATAAAAATAACTTTTTTGAAACAATTTGACAAGATAATTTGTTTGAAAATACCAAACACATTAAAATGGCCTTTTAGAACATTATAAGTATGAATTTGTAACAGATATTATCCTTTTAACTAAATGATATTAAAATTATAAGTATGAAATAATCATAATTGAACATGCATAATTAAAGAAAATGATAGGTGTCTAATTGCACCGCCAAAAAAGTCAGGTACCTAATTTCACATAAAATATTAGGTACTATATATGTATGTCTATAGACTATAATGTATACTCAACTGTGGCATTTTGCCTCCCCTTGCACTAAAGCAATTAATATGCACTGATTGAGGACCACAATGGCTATATAATTACATATTTCACGCTTTTATGCTAAAGTATTCAAAATATCATAGGGCAACAATTAGGGGTTAAAAAAATTAGATTTACCGATGTAATCTAATTAACCGTTGATTCTATCTAAACATTAAAATTAATGACAGAACTATTTTAATACCGACTCCGTCCCTGAACACTCAGTTATGTGTAGAAGAAACAAAAGCACCCACCGCAATCTGCACCTCTTCCGCCAGCTCCCAACCGAAACCAAAATCTGTGAGCAAAAACATTTGTCTTAAAAACATTTCCCCTTGTATATTTTTAATAATTAATATCATCTTAATTAGTTTAATCTGCAATTATTTCATCGTTTGTCTTAAAAACATTTCCCCTTGTGTATTTTACCCGTTGAGGGTGAGTTTGTTGTGCGACTAAACATTGGTAAGTTTCAAAATTTGTTGGACTTTTAGATATCATTTTAGGTTTTTTTTTTTGTAGTTTTTGACAAGTTTCAATACTTACAAAACAAGTTTTGATACTTTGTCCAAACACCTAAAATGTTATAAGAAAAACAAGTATTAAAACTTGTCAAAAATCACGAAAAAAATCAACCTAAATGTTATAAAAAATTCTAACAATTTAAATTTTTGGACAAATTTCAAACTTACCATTTTTTAACTAAACTCTAAATCTACCACACTTTAAACTCGACCAAGTGTCAAAGAAATGATTAAAAAATCTATTTTAATTAATATTACCATTTTTAGCTATAGAAATACTCCATATTATATCTGACACCAAATCTGATAATGGGTCTTAGGTAAATAACATTTTCGAACCATTTCTTCAACAAGTAAAATACAAAAGGGAAAGGTATTTAAGACATCACATGGGCTTAATCAAGTCATGGATTAAAATATATACGTAAATAATATATATGCATATATATAAACATGATATAAAACTATAATATACATACATAATGTAGAATGAAATCTTTTCCCGTATGCTTTACAAAATAATATATATCTATAATATTAAATATAATTATGTAATGCGTTATATGTAAGGAGTGACTAAAACATAAATATGCAATATTTAAGGTCAAAATGAACAGATTTGTGGACTGAAAATGCAATTTGCCAAGCTCTTCTGCAATTTCTTTTCCCATGCTTTTTGAACTTGTCAACCCATTTGTTTGATTGTTTCCCAACTCATTCAGCACCGTATATCCAATACATAGCCCAGCGCCTAGGATAAATTAATATTTAACTTAAAGAATAAATATAACTTTTTTAACTATCAAAGAAAAAAATATTTAAAGTGCTGCTCTTGAGCGGAATCAAACCTATGATCCAACACCTAACCACTATGCTAGGCTTAAAATTTGGTAAGATTTTATCCAATTAATATTTTACTTATTTTCTACCAAACTCAAAAATAAGAAAAAATGCTTCTACGAATATTTGAAACAAGAACATCTTACATTAAATAAAAGATGTTTAACCACTAAGCTAAATGAAGAACTTATTTTCAATTTACAAAATTATTCTTTAATTTATGATGTAATATCACCTCAAAATGAAATCAAAATACTACCTAAATCAATCTAAAATTAATTTTCTAATTCTTTTGGTAATTATTTATTTTTATAAAATTTTATTAGATCATTATAAAAATATATATAAAAATTTATGATAAAATATAAATTTTGAATTATTTGAAAATATTTATTTATATTTATATTTAAATTTAGTAATTTTGTTTTTAAAAACATTTTTAGCTTGAAATGTAATTAAAATTGAAGATCAAACTAAAATTGTTTTTTCATTTTATTTTGAAATAAAAATAATGATTAAACACTGATTTATTTATTTAAGAAAATTAATATTAAAAAATTATAAAATTTAAATTAGTTTATTTTAAGATAAAATATAATTTTAAAATAACATTTAATTTGTTGAGTTTAATAGTATTTTAAAAATTATAAATTTTGTAGATTTATGAAATGTTTTAACTTAGATTAGTGGTTAAACACTTTTTTTTAATGCAAGGTGTTCTTAGTTCTAATCTTCATAGAGGCATTTTGCTTACTTTTGAGTTTGAGAAAATATAAATTAAATATTAATTTGGATAAAAATCTAAGAAAATTCTAAGCTTAGCTTAGTGGTTAAGCATTGGACCCTTATGCAAGGGCTCCCAAGTTTGATTCTGCCCAAAAGCACATTACGTTAAATTTTTTTTTCTTTTTTTTTGTTCAAAATTAGGAAGTGACACGTGTCATCTCCTAATTAGTCGAATAAAAAACATAATTTAAATGCTGACAAGGAGAAAGGCGTTGACGTAGATAATAAAAAAAATAAAAAATTATCAAGTCAACAATTCCTTTAGATTTTTAACGGCAAGAAACCAAAATAGAAAAAATATTTAACGTGAGATACGATTTTGACGAAAAAATTAGTTGAATGACCAAAACAAAGAAAGGTGATAGTTTGATGATCACTAGTATAATTTTCCCTATTTTTTTATTAAACTCGGCAATAACTTGTCTTTTCTATTATTTGTTGTTATATACACATGGGTTCCACTAGAATGAATCAAAACCTTTCTTTTTAAGGAAATTTATTTATTATAAATATTTTTCCTAAATAAAGTTAAAACCTTTCTTATAAGGAAAATCATATACTATTCTTATAATATTTTTCCTAAACAAGTCAAAAGCTTTCTTATTTTTTGTGTGCAAAAGATCAAAAATAGCGCCCAACGTTTTATCTTTTGGTCATTTTAGCTCAATTTTTTTTGTATAAACAACCGCTTATCGTTTCATTTTTCGTTCAAATTTCACTTTTGTTGGATGAAAAATGTTAGTTAACTAACAGTCAACGCCTGAGGCTGGTGTGGCATGTCTGCAGGACATGGGGAGATGACCTAGTACTGCCACGTGACACTTTGCTAATGTGGCGATTGGTTAAAAATATTTTCTTTAAAATATAATTAATTAATTTTTAAAATTTTTAAAAATGTCACATTAGCAAAAATGTCATATGGCAGTGCCACATCATCTCCCCATGCCCTACAGACATGTCACGTCAGCCTCAAGCGTTGTCTAACGATTTTTATCCAACAAGAATAAAATTTAAACGAAAAATAAAATATTAAATAGTTATTTACACAAAAAAATTAAATGACCAAAATATAAAATGTTGGGAGTTATTTTTGACTTTTACTTTTTTTTCTTCATGCAACCTACGTGAAGTTAGAGAGGAAAATTCATTATATAAAGAATGTTACTTGTGACATCATGGGTGGTGGGACCCTTAAAACAACATACTACATTATTTCAACCAACATATTTTACTCTTGAAATAACTCATTGTATTCAAACTTACGGTTAATTAATTGTGTCTAATTTCTTTTATCTTATATATCTATGTTTAGGATTTGTGTTGTTAATTTTAATATATTTATATATACTTTTTAACTTTTTATTTCGTACTGCAACATTAAAATTAATATTATAATCTATTAATTTATTTTTACTTAATATTTAATATATTTTATCCTCCAACCAGGTGGTGACACGTGTCATTGCACCATTTAATATATATATATATATATATATATATATAACAGTAAATGCAAGGGAATAAAAAAGTAAAAATGGTTGAAAAAGGAGACTCGAACTTAGATCACTTGTGATGTGTATAATCACACAAAAAATTGATTTAATATAAACTTAAAAATTATTAAATATTGGGTTTTAAAAATATTCGATTTAAAAGAAAAGTAATTCGATTTAAAATATTTGATTTTTTCCTTTTTCATATTTAATTTTAATTAAATCGAATATTTTTATTAAATATTCAAATATTTTAAATCAAATATTTTTTTAAAATCGATTATTTAAATTAAATTGAGTATTTTAAATCGAATATTTTTTTAGGGTAAAGTATGCCAGATACCACCGAACAATATGGTGTGACCTGTTTTTACCATCAACCTTTCAATTGGTCCAAACTTACCACTAAACTTTATTTTTCGACTCGTTTATACCACCCTGCTGTTAAATCGTTAACTCCGTGATGACATGGACGCTGCACTAAAACGACGTCGTTTTGGTGCCACTATTTTGATAATAAATGACCCAAAACGACGTCGTTTTGCTAGAGAAAAATATGTGAAATTGTACACTTAATGAGATTTGAACCTAGGACCTTAAGCATCAAAGACAACCTCCTAACCACCAAGCCAACCTAATATCTTTAAATTATTTTTGAGCACAAATAATATATATTCCAAACTGTAGTTTGTCATATAAATATATTATTTCTAATATAAAAATATTCAAATATTGGTATACATATATTAATACATAAATAATAAATTAAATGAAAATATATAAATATTTTTATATTATTAATAATATTAAATATATAAATATATAAATATATTATTATAAAAACTAAAAAACTAATTTTCAAAACAAAGTTTGTTTAAAAAATCTAAAATTCGACAAAAATCTTAATCCCTAAACCCATAAACACTAACCCTAAACTATAAACTTTAAACACTAAAATTTTATTCATAAACAAATAATATTAAAATATATAAAAAATATATTATTATAAAAACTAAAAAACTGATTTAAAAAATATAAAATTTTCAAAATTTACGAAAAGACCCAAAAATTCACCAAAATCTTAAAGCTTTGGGGTTTATGGTTTAGGGTTTAAGGTTTAAGATTTTGGTGAATTTTTGGGTCTTCGTAAATTTTGAAAATTTTATATTTTTAAATCAGTTTTTTAGTTTTTATAATAATATATTATTTGTTTATGAATAAAATTTTAGGGTTTAAAGTTTATAGTTTAGGGTTAGGGTTTATGAGTTTAAGGATTAAGTTTTGTCGAATTTTATATTTTTTAAACAAATTTTGTTTTGAAAATTAGTCTTTTAGTTATTATAATAATATATTTATATATTTAATATTATTAATAATATAAAAAATATTTATATATTTTCATTTAATTTATTATTTATGTATTAATATATGTATACCAATATTTGAATATTTTTATATTAGAAATAATATATTTATATTATTCAGATAAAGTAATATTATTTATATGACAAACTATAGTTTGGAATATATATTATTTGTGCTAAAAATAATTTAAAGATATTAGATTGACTTGGTGGTTAGAAGGTTGTCTTTGATAATTAAGGTCTTAGGTTCGAATCCCATTGAGTGCACAATTTCACATATTTTCTCTAGCAAAACGACGTCGTTTTGGTGCAACATCCATGTCATCACGGAGTTAACGATTTAACAGCATGGTGATATAAACGAGTCGAAAAATAAAATTAGTGGTAAGTTTGGACCAATTGAAAGGTTTATGGTAAAACAGGTCACACTCTATTGTTCGGTGGTACCTGACATACTTTACCCTTTTTTTAAAAATCGAGTATTTAAATTTAATATTTTTAATAAAAATATTTTAAATTAAATACTCATTTTAAAAATATTTTAAATCGAATTCATTTTCTTTTAAATTGAATATTTTTATTAAATATTTAAAATACTCGATTTAATTTAAATACTCGACTTAAATTAAATACTCGATTTTAAAAAATATTCGATTTAAAAGAAAAGAAATTCTATTTAAAATATTTCAATATTTAATAAAAATATTTGATTTTAAAAAATATTTGATTTAATTTCAATTAAATATGAAAAAGAAAAAAAATCAAATATTTTAAATCAAATTATTTTTCTTTTAAATCGAATATTTTTTTAAAATCAATTATCTAATGTTGTATGATTATACACATCCCAAGTGATCTAAGTTCGAGTCCCCTTTCAACCATTTTTACTTTTTTTATTCCCTAACATTTACTGTTATAATAATAATAATAATAATAATAATAATAATAATAATAATAATAATAATAATAATAATAATAATAATAATAATAATAATAATAATAATAATAATAATAATAATAATAATAATAATAATAATAATAATAAAAATGGTGCAATTCATTGCATTAAAGATGGGTTGGAGCAGCGGTAAACACGTGGAATATGAGATGCTCCAAGTACCGAGTCACCTAAAGAGTTTGAGTATATATCTAAAAGAGAACGATTGTGGGATTGTAAGCTAAAGAGCTTAGTGTCTCTAAAGTGCAAACAAACTAAAAAACAAAACAATATTTTTTTGATAAATTCTTTTATAAACACATTAAATCCGATAAATCTAAATCATAATGATATGATGCTCGGTGCATATGAAAACTCAATACACATTACCCAATCATCAATACACCGTCCCAAAGACTAAGGTTCCCAGAACCTACTCTCTCCATCGTCACCATCCGAAGTGGAACTTAGCCCGAAGGGTGAAACCACTAAACTTCCACGAACAATCCCACTCTATGTACCTTTAATGATATGATGTTGATTTTAAATTTTGAATCTCATCCGAAACTTGAATTATGAAAATTCAAGTTGCACAATTCTATAAATATGATGTTTCACAATTTCATAAATATGATATTTCATAATTTGGTAAATCTGAGTTTTAGTTAAAAACAGTCCGATATGCTATGCATAATATCCGAAAACGTTCACCCAATCACAATAGAATATGCACACAAAATGTATAAAACATTTATTTATAACACCGAAAGAACTACACAAATTTATAGCACAAGAGACACACCTTTAGCGGGTAGATGCTCTAATATCAAGAAGAACTCGATTCACGCTCATGTCTAGCTGAATCAGAACCTACAACGTAAGATCTCTATATCAGAACTAACATTATCATTAAGCCACCAACTAAAACACGAGAACTAAACAGAACGAATACTCATGCGAAGATCTTGAAAAGCATGCACGATCAAACTGAACAACCGGAGGTAACTCGTCAGCCACAGAGACGGTACCTGAAACACGAGAATAACTCGGATCAAACTAATATTCTATCCTTTTAAAAATACTAAGTACAAATTAATTATAAATAGCAAAATAAGCTTTATGGTTCGAACTTGACGAAATGGGCAGCAGATTTGGAATCAAGACATTTAAAAAGGTTAAAATGAAAAGTGTCTGAAAAAGTCAACACCTTGCTGGGTTTCCAAAATCCAAATACAATAAGATTGGTGGGCTTCTAATGGGCTTTTTCGTCCAACACCTTTCTGGTCGAAGATGAGGATGCTTGCGTTGTTTGTTTTTTTATACTGCTTTAGTTTTTCAACAGTAGCTTTTTAGTTTCTTTTTTCGCCTTTTCTGTTTTGCACTTGCAGCGACGAATCTAATTTTTTTTTATCAATTGGGTTAATATGAATAAAATATATCTAAAATAATTTATATATACAATTTTGAAATTTAAAGTTTCATTCTCTAGTAATTTTAAAAAATATTGTCTATCTTTATTTAAATAAAATTAAAGTATTTTTTAAAAAATAAATTTTTATCTCTAACTTAATTAATGTATTTAAAATATAAGCCATAAAAATGAGAATTTAAATTTATTTTAAATTTTAATATTAGTTTCTCTAGCAAGTTTCATAAAAATTAATTGTGAAATATATCAAATTGTTATAAATATTTATCTATATGGATGTTTATCATGATAAGAACTTTATAAAGGATATATGATTTACTTTATCATTAGAAATATTATCTTTATGAGTAATCTTCACCAGTGGTCCCTTTCGTTTAGGGTGTGTTTTATTTTGGTCACCAGAATTCAAAAACGATTATTCTGGTCACTTACGTTTAAAATCGTTTCTATTTTGGTCTCTTAGCCGTTAGTCTCCGTTACTTTAAAAAATTAGTTTCTAATTTAACCCCTAAACTTTCAAAATTTTATTTTTCACAATCTTCCCCCAAAAT
The DNA here is from genome assembly GCA_958450335.1 of Hibiscus tridactylites. NCBI lineage: Eukaryota > Viridiplantae > Streptophyta > Magnoliopsida > Malvales > Malvaceae > Hibiscus > Hibiscus tridactylites. The sequence goes on along the minus strand of OY288265.1, from coordinate 27,959,553 downwards.
TATAAAGCTAAAACCCCATAAAATTAAATCAATGGCTATAACCCACCACTACAACTCATTCCCCCAAGATTAAAAAGCGTCAACTTCCACTACAACCCATAAATTTTATTTTTCATATCACATGTAATTATTTGAACATGGATTTATCGTTTTACTTTCCAGATAAAACGACAAAATGGGAAAAGATAACATATTTGGGTGCCGCTACTTGCACTGTTTTAGCCATTTACAATCTCTCAAAAGGTCATCCCCACCATGAAGAGCCTCTTGTAAGCTTATGTTTACTCGATTTAATTTATATATATATATATATATATATATAATTTTAAGAAATATTGTTATTAGTTTTGATAATTGGATGCATCATATGTGGATGTTTGCAGGCGTACCTACATTTGCACATTCGCAACAAGGAGTTCCCATGGGGTATGTTATTCTTATTGTTGCCAGTTTCAATTTCTTTTGGTTCAATTTGGATGTTGCCTTTTGTATTTAGATTTTGATATTCGAGCTCTATTGGGTCTTAACATGAAAATTATAGCTAATAACATAGCTGTGGTTTCTTTTCCTTATCTGCCAATTGCTAAAAAATCAATGAATCTAAAGAATTCTAGACAATTTTAGATAAGTTGTGTCCTGTTGAGAACCAGAACAAAAGGGTTATTTTCCCCTGATTCCTCTCATTTACTCGCCCAATTATTATCTCCTGGTATATTCGGTGTGAAGTGATAATGGTGTTATATGTTGAATGTTTCCTCTTAGTTTAGGCTATATTATACTTTCCAAACTATTAGAATAATAACTTTGATCTCAGACATGACATCAAGCCTCTTTTGATATGAAAAATAAAATTTTATGGGTTGTAGTGGAAGTTGACGCTTTTAATCTTGGGGGAATGGGTTGTAGTGGTGGGTTATAGCCATTGATTTAATTTTATGAGATTTTAGTTTTATAATTTTTGGGGAAGATGGTGAAAAATAAAATTTTGAAAGTTTGGAGGTTAAATTAGAAACTATTTTTTTAAAGTAACGGAGACTAACGGCTAAGGGACCAAAATAGAAACGATTTTAAACGTAAGTGACCAGAATAATCGTTTTTGAATTCTGGTGACCAAAATAAAACACACCCTAAACGAAAGGGACCACTGGTGAAGATTACCCTATCTTTATTAATTAGAGTTCAATGTATTATGTACTTCTTATGCCTATATATATAGATGGTTTGATGAAGACATTGTATATACTTCAATATTAAGAATAATATAAATCTCCCTCTTTCTCGCGTCTCTTTGTTCTTGTTTTTTTTTTCATTCTTTATTTTATTCACAACAAACTATTTCTTTTTAAGTTTTCTTTATCGGAATGAATTGGAGATGAGATGAGTTATAGCTTTTACTAATTTATTTTATTTTAATTTTAACTTTGATTTTATTTTGTTGCATGTATTTTATTATCATTATATATTAGAGTGAAACCAATATATTTGGTGAATTTTAAAAAATAAAAATACTTCATCAACTATTAGAAAAAATAGGTTTAAATTATGTTTATTGAAAAATTACCTTTAATTTTACTTGGGTTTTATTTTTAAGCTAATTCAAGGATTAAATACTAAACCAAACTGTTATATTGGGCCATTTATTTCTTTTTTTACTTACCCAAAACTAGGGATGTAAAATTAGGTATTCGGATCAGTTTCAGGTCGAGTCTTGTCAGGTTGGGTCAAATCGGATACATATTATTTTAGGTCAATTTAATGTTCCGATTCGATTCGGGTCAGGTCGAGTCAGTTTCATGTTGGGTTCATTTCAGGTTGGGTCAAAACATGATGTGACCACAACCAGCAAGAATCCCAATTAATTTCCTAGAGGTCCTATGACTCGTGCAAGAGCTAAAATGATTCAAGATGCTGTGGAAAGTTTGCTTTGCCAATGCTGGAAAATGAATGAAGAAATGACAGCAACAATTAGATCTTGCAACGTTTTGAGTTTGTTGGAAAGTTGAAATAAGTTGCATAAGAATTTGCATGAGTAGTTGCATAGTAGTTCATTCATTCCATGAGAATAAATATGCTTGTTGTTGCATTTATGCAAGCACTTCATCTATAAAAATATTTCACTTATGTATGTGTTTCATTTAAGCATGTAGGTTCATTAATTAAACTAGTTCATTCATTGAACTTGTTCAATTAATTCTTTAAGTTTGCATAACATTTTTATCATATTTTGATTAATATTTTATGTGTTTTTAGTGTCATTACATGTTGGGATTAAGATGGAAACAATTGAAAACTTTTCATCTTCTGCAAGGAGACATGTCATCTTTATCACCATTCAAAGAGAGAGTCTTTTTGAATTCCATGGAGGATGAAGCATTTAGAGTACTTTATTATGCTTTTATTCAGCTAATAAAGTTTAGAAATAAAGAGAGGAAGTGGAAGAGACACATACACTTAGATGCAAACATGGGCAGATTCATTCCAAGTCATCTACATGCACTTTTAAGAGCCAAGCAAGTGGAATATCAAAGGATCCATCACTTGGAAGTGTATAAGTCTTCATTCAAGCCTTATTATGTCCAAATTCATTCTAAAATACACAAATGGCCGACCACACTTGATAGGATTGAAGACAAACCATTGAATGTCATAAATTGGAGCCTTAATGCATTGTTTTGTCCATTCAAATTCTAGGCTGCCATGTACTATAAATAGGATGCTCATTTGCCTTTGTAAGGACCTTTTTTTTGCATGAAAATATGTGAGAGTGTCATCTTCATTGTTTTTTAAAAACTTTATCAGCTTTCAAGCTAGTCTTGTGGCAAATTTCCCCTTTTCATTCCATTCTGTTTATAGCCTTGGTTCCTAGCTTTCTAGCTAGCGGGTCACGTTCCACCCTTCCACCATCACTTCCATTTGATTATATTGTTGGTTCTTAGCTCAATTATAGCTAAAGAGTCACCATCCAACCTTCTTCCATCATTTCATAAAGGGTAAGAACATGTAAGGTTTGGGTCAACATTCACTATCTTGTTGGTTCTTCCTTGTTCCACACCGATTCTATTCCATCCATATCAACTTCTATCCATTTCCCCCTTACATCTATCTTTCAAACCATAATCACCAACCATTCCAGCACCTATTAAAACAACAACTTTCACCATCTTCATTCCAAATACATCACTTCCACACTCAAGTTTCAAGTTTGCAACTTCATACTAGAATCACGATCGGGCAACATCACATACGAATTCGGTTATCACACAACCGGATACGTATCATTTGGTATCAGAGCTATTTTGATTCAGTAAGTTAAGTGTTGCTCTCTCCCGGTTTGCAAAAAAAAAGAATAAAAAGAAAAAAAAAGAAAAAAAGAAAAAAAGGGAAGTTTGGTTCTTGTTGGTATTACTCAATTCAGCAAATTATTATTTTCTATTGCCTTGTTATTTTCTAATCATTCTACTTTTCTACCAATAGCCTTTTTTTTCTAAACTCTTCCTTTCAGCCAATTTCCACAAGCGAACTTGTTAAGCCTTGAGTAAGTTCTCCAAGGACTTTATTAGGAGAACAAGAGCGGTAAAAGGCAAGAGTGCACATCAAGGGTAAAAGTAATCCCGAGTGAAACACGAGTGTGAGTGTTTTCCTTGGAGTGTAACAGTGAGAATTTGTGCTAGTGAGGTTTAATAGTTAATCATGTCTCAAGATTCCGTGAGAAACACTATTGGTGCTAGTAATAATGTTAACGTAGATGCAACTAACTCCAATCTTCAAGATGTTATCCGAGAGATGGAAAGGTTGTTGCAACAAAGGTTGGGGCTGATGCAGGAACGATTAGATCATTTGGAGGAAAGATCTCAACGAAGGCATAATTCAGATCACGAGGAAGAGTATGAGGGAGAGGTGGACGAAGAACTTATAGACGAGCGAGCCTCCCAGCAAAGTTTGAGGCATCGAGAACCTAGGTACCAAAGAGCTCGACCAAGAGTTGATGATAATCTTAGCAACATCAAAATAACAATTCCTTCTTTCCAAGGAAGAACGGATCCTGAACCTTATCTTTCACGGGAACAAAAAGTTGAGCACATCTTTGAGTGCAACAACTAGTTCGAGCTTAAGAAGGTAAAACTTGTAGCCATTGAATTTACAGATTATGCACTAATATGGTGGGATCGGTTGACATCTAGCAGGAGACGCAATGGAGAACATCCAATTTATACTTGGAATGAGATGAAGGCCGTTATGCGTAGGAGGTTCGTTCCAACTCACTATCATAGGGAGTTGTTCGACAAGCTTCAAAATCTCACCCAAGGCAACCGTAGTGTTGAGGATTACTTTAAAGAGATAGAAGTATCCATGATCTGAGCCAACAATGATGAGGATCGAGAAGCCACCATGGCCAGATTTCTATCCGGCCTTGATCCTAATATTGCAGCCACTGTTGAGTTGCAACATTATGTAGAGATCGAAGACATGGTTTATATGGCCATGAAGGTTGAGAGGTAACTCAAAAGGAAAGGCACAACCAGTGCCTATCGAGGCTCTTCGTCTAAATGGGGGTAGGGTACCTACAAACAGAAGACATCCTTTACGCCTAATGAACGAAGCATTCCATCAAAGAGTGCCAAACCCATTGCCGAAACTAGTAAGGGAAAGAGCACCCCTATGCCAGTTCAATCCCATGACGTGCAATGCTTCAAATGCTTGGGGCGAGGTCACATTGCTAGCCAATGTCCAAATTGCAACACAATGCTCATACGAGAAGATGGAGAGATCGAAACTGACCAAGAGGAGGAAGAAGATGATGTTCCTATCCAAGAAGAAGAAGAGATGGAACATGCTGTAGATGCTAAGGTTCTTGTTGTGAAAAGAAACTAAGCGTGCAAGCCATAGAAGGAAAAGATCAATGCGAGAACATCTTCCATACTCATTGCCATGTAAACGAAAAGGTATGATTTGTCATTATTGATGGAGGAAGTTGTACTAATGTTGCTAGTACTTTGATGGTAGAGAAGCTTAGATTGGCAACAACAAAGCATCCTCATCCTTGCAAGCTATAATGGCTCAATGATGGAGGAGAACTCAAAGTCACCAAGCAAGTTCTTGTGCCATTTTCCATTGGAAAATACAAAGACGAGGTGTTGTGTGATGTTGTACCAATGCACGCTAGCCATATCTTGTTGGGGAGACCGTAGCAATTCGACAAAAGGGCTATCCATGATGGTTATACCAACCGTTACACTTTCACCCATCAAACCAAAAAGATCACTTTAGCCCCTCTTCACCAAAACAAGTCTATAAAGACCAAATCCACTTGAGAGAGAGAGTTTCAAAACAACCAAAGAGAAAGAAAGAGAGTGACAAAAATGAGGGAAAACAAACCATTCTTTTTGCAAGAGAGAAAGAGATCAAAAAGTGTTTGCTTTCAGAGAAATAGGCAGTTCTACTCATGTACAAGGAAAATCTTTTGAACACTAATGATCTTGATCCTGGTTTGGCATCTTTTATTTTCTCTTTATTGCAGGAATTTGAAGACTTGTTTCCGGAGGAGATTCCGAATGGGCTTCCACCTATTCGAGGAATATAACACCAAATTGATTTCATTCTCGGAGCCATCATTCCAAATCAACCAGCATGTAGATGCAATTCGGAAGAAACTAAGGAGTTGAAAAGATAAGTATTCGAGTTAATGGAAAAAGGCTATGTGAGAGAGAGCCTTAGTCCATGTGCCATGCCAGTTTTACTTGTACCTAAGAAGGATGGAACTTGGCGAATGTGTGTGGACTGTCAAGCAGTGAACAAGATAACGGTAAAGTATCGTCATCCTATTCCTAGATTAGATGATATGGTTTATGAATTAAGTGGTTCTAACATCTTTTCTAAGATTGATCTTAAGAGTGGCTACCACAAAATAAGAATGCGAGAAGGAGATGAGTGGAAGACATCATTCAAAACCAAGCAAGGTTTGTATGAGTGGTTGGTTATGCCATTTGGCTTAACTAATGCACCAAGTACATTCATGAGGTTAATGAATCATATACTTCGACCATTCTTGGGTAAGTTTTGTGTAGTGTATTTTGATGATATACTTGTGTATAGCCAAACTTTGAATGATCGTGCTCAACATTTGAGGTTAGTATTGGATGTTTTGCGAAAAGAAAAGTTGTATGCTAACCTACAAAAATGTACATTATGCACTAACAAAGTTGTGTTCTTAGGTTTTGTTGTTAGTTCAAAGGGTTTGAAGGTTGATCAAGAGAAGATTAAAGCAATTGAGGAATGGCTGAGACCTACTAACATTAGTCAAGTGAGGAGTTTTCATGGAATTGCTAGTTTCTATCGCCGGTTTGTTCCCAATTTCAGCACCATAGCCGCACCTTTGACCGGAGTTATCAAAAAGAACTCTAGCTTCTTTTGGGGAGACGAACAAGAGAAGTATTTTTGTTTGATTAAACAACTTTTAACCAATGCACCCTTATTATCTTTACCTGATTTTGATAAAGTTTTTGAAATTGAATGTGATGCATCAGGTTTAGGAGTTGGAGCTGTATTATCTCAAGAAGGACGCCTTATTGCATATTTTAGCAAGAAATTGAGTGGAGCAACTCTAAATTATTCAACTTATGTCAATGAGATGTATGCTCTCACTAGGGCATTAGAAACGTGGCAACACTATCTATGGCCTAAGGAGATTATCATCCACACGGATCATGAGGCGCTGAAACACTTGAAGGGACAACACAAGCTTAATAAGAGACATGCCAAGTGGGTTGCATTCCTAGAAACATTCCCATATGTTATCAAATATAAGAAGGGTAAGGAAAATGTTGTTGCTGATGCTTTATCAAGAAGGTATACTCTTCTTAACCTTTTGGATTCTAGATTGGTAGGTTTTACCTTAATCAAAGAGCTTTATGAATCTGATTATGATTTTGGTGAAATTTACAAAGCTTGTGAAAAAGGAACATATGAGAAGTTTTATAGGCTTGATGGGTATCTTTTCAAGGAAGGAAAGCTTTGTATCCTTCAAGGATCCATTAGAGAATTGCATATCAAAGAGGCCCGTTGTGGAGGACTAATGGGACACTTTGGAGTGGCCAAAACACACTATATATTGCAAGAACATTTGCATTGGCCAAACATGAAACGAGACGTGGAGAAGTGGTGTGAGCATTGCATCACATGTAAGAAGGCAAAGTCCAAAGTCATGGCCCATGGACTTTACACACCATTACCAATTCCAAATGCACCATGAGAGGATATTTCAATGGATTTTGTGCTAGGACTTCCACGCACAAGGAATAACAAAGATTCTATTTTTGTTGTAGTAGATAGATTCTAAAAAATGGCTCTTTTCATTCCATGCAACAAGACTAATGATGCTTCCCATATAGCTAATATGTTTTTTAAAGAAGTTATGAGATTACATGGAGTTCCAAGAACTATTGCGTCTGATCGAGATGTGAAGTTCTTGAGTCACTTTTGGAGGACACTATGGAGTAAGATTGGAACAAAGTTGTTGTTTTCTACAACTTTTCGTCCACAAACGGATGACCAAACTGAAGTTGTCAATTGTTGAGTGTGTAAAAGTTCTATTATTTACTCCCTATTTAACCCATATTTCTGGTGCATTCAAGCATAATTCATTGCATTTAGGTTAGATTTCATTTATACATCACAAAAATATTAAATGGCATAGTTCTACTGAAATTGGTTGCTTTTGCAGGTTGTTGCTGTTGTAGCAGATGGAGAAGCGGATGCTGGGTAGTAATGCAGTAGAGCTGGAACTGAAAGTGCAGACGAAGAGGACGATGCTGCCATGGCCGCTGCCGTGGCAGCCAAGGACGACATCAATATTGCGGAGAAGAAACAAAGTGGGCCTCGACAGAAAGAGAAAATTAAGCCCGTCTGTCGTGGAATACCCTCATATTTTCCAAACCCTAGATCAGAATGAAGGCCAATCCCAAAGTTCAAGGAAGAAAACTCCAAGCAAGAAGGAAGAACGAATTAAAGACTTATGCTATGAAGATTTAGTCTTTAATAGAGTTGTACTTTAATTTAAACTTGTATTCTTGCCATATTAGAAAACTTGAACCCAAGGCCTATATAAAGGCATGTAATTCGACCTAGGAGAGGACATCATCTATCTCTAGCCTTCTTTCCAAAACCCTAGCCGTTTTTCCCTTCTCAACATGTTCTAAACTTCCCCTAGGGCCACGGGTTGATTTGTAAAGTAGTTGCAAGGATTGCTTTTGTTTTAGGAATTTTCTGTTTAATAAAATAAAATTCAAGTTCGCTTATTCTGATTTTCAACATCTTGCAAGAGTATTGGGAGAGCATTGTGAGATTATCGATTTACTTAATATCGGGAGAGTTAAGTATACGAAAGGAATAACTGCGGGTTCTCTAGTTTATAGTTGAACTATCTCGAACCTAGGGATATGACGAGGTTAAGTGGCTAAGGAAGAATTCAACAACATCGGTGTTCATCTTTCGATTCACGCCGGGAGGTATCATCAAAGACGTGTTCATCGACAAACTTGGACCTAGGGATAAGCCAAGGCACAACAGGGATTCTTGCCAAACTTGAAGTACATAGTTGTGTGATCGCTGCCGCGACTAACAACAGACTGCTGCCGCGACAGGAACGACGACATAACAGATATTCCTAGACTTCGCAACACCTACACTACTGAGCAATTCAATACCAGCCCATTCTCTCTATCTTGATTACTTTAATCTTATATTCTAGTTCTCTTTATTATTTTCGTGACAACAATTTAAACTATTATTTTTACTTTCGTGCAGTAGTCCAAGGTGAAGCTATTAGCCAAGTCCCTATGGAGACGATAGCCGATACTTCCGTATCACTTTACTACTTGCGTCGTGTACACTTGCACTACATTGCGATAAACACTTTTACACGCAACACGTTTTTGGCGCCGTTGCCGGGGACTGACAACATAACTTTACCCTACCTTTTACTGCATTCTTTTTATTTTTCTGTTTTATTTTGGATTGTTCAACCTGTGCTTTTCACAAGGTTTCTTGTTTATGCGCAGATTGAGACGAGGAAAGGAACCTAAGTATCCATTAGATCCTAAAATAGAGCGTTCGTGCAATCTTAGGAACCGACTCCGCTTCGTACTAGCCAGAAACGAATACCTTGAAGAACAGTTAGAGGCCATGAACAACCAAAGGAATCCCCAGGATAATAACAATCCTGCCGGAGATGGAGGGAATGATCCAATTGTCGACCCTCCTGCCGCTGCCGCACACCGGTCATGCCGAGACTACATGCTCAATGATCATGTAGAATTAGAGACAACCTTACCAGACATAGATGTTGACAACTTTGAGCTGAAATCTATTATGTTCAGAATGATCAACAACGCTGGACAATTTAGTGGTGCTGCTACAGAGGATGCTAGGGAGCATCTGAAGACATTCCATGAAATCTGTGGTTCGTTTAGACTACCAGGAGTTAATCCGGAGATACTGAGGCTTCGGTTATTTCCTCATTCATTGAGGGACAGGGCAAAGACTTGGTGGAATAAACTAACACCGAGTTCAATTCGAACTTGGGCAGATTTAACTCGTGAATTTTTGTCTCGTTTTAATCCTTCACACTTATCTGAGCGATTACGTAACGAAATTGTTACTTTTCAACAGGAAGATGACAAGCCAATGCACGAAGCTTGGGATAGATTTACCACTATGCTAAGGAACTGCCCGATGCATGGATTCCCCATCTGGAACCAGGTAACTAAATTCTATAATGCTGCTAATTTTCAAACTCGTATCATAATTGATTCAACAGCAAATGAATTACTGCTGGACAAAGACCCAAATGAGGCAATGGCAGTATTGAAAAATCTGGCGAAGAATGAGGAACAATTTCCAACAGCAAGAAGAGGGGGTAAACGGGTTCTAGCTGTAAAGGATTATGAGGCCGACAGTTCATTAAAATCACATGTGGCATATCTCACTAAGGCAATGAAAAAGCTCTTGAAAGAAGATTCACAGCCTGTCTACTCTGCTGAAGAGGCATGCGAAACTTGTGTAGGAAATCATAGTTCGAAGGAATGTCCATTACAGTTAGAAGAAAGGATGTATGTTGGGAACTACAATAAGCAGAATTATAACTCCAACAACTACAATCCTAACTGGAGAAATGATCCCAAGTTCTCTTGGAGCAATCCTAATAATGCCCTAAATCCTCAAGCAGAGAATACACATAATCAAGGAGGACCTAGATTATTGACTCGGCAGCAACCGCAGCAGCAACAACCACTAGCTGCCACAACTAGTATACTAGAACAAACTTTGGCTACATTTATGTCTCAAACAGGAACCTATATTGAGAACATGAATCACTTTGTCAAGAAGACAGAAACATTCATGGATAAAACAGAGATGCGGATGACCAATCATGAAGCTACTCTGAAATCATTAGAGACACATATGTGTAAGGTTTCCCAGCATATTAAACCAAGGCAGAATGAAGGATTTCCTAGCGATACTGAAAACGCTAAACAACCCACACATGAGTAGTGTAAAGCTATCACTACTAGGAGTGGGAAGAAACTACCAGGGCCAGAGAAGGAAGCTGAATCAGTTAAGAAACCAGCCTTGGAGTCGACTGTCGAGGAAGCTGCCCCGACAGGTAACAAACAATCTGCTGCCGATGAGCCTGTCACGACAACAGAAGGGACAGATGAGAAAGATGATGAACCAAAACCTCCTCAGATCTGAATGCAGTGGGAAGGATGTATTGCTGATTATCGTCCTCCACTTCCTTTTCCTTAGCGGTTACAGAAGTTGAAACATGAATCCCAGCTTAAGAAGATCTATGATATTTTTAAGCAGGTCCATATCAATATTCCGCTGTTAGATGCTATTAAGGAGATGCATGGTTATGCTAAATTTCTCAAGGATGCTATGTCGAAGAAATCTAGACTTGGGGAATTTGAGACGGTTAAACTGACAAAAGGATGCATGACTATTTTGCACAAGCATCCACCCAAGAAAAAACGACATTCACATGTCCTTACAGAACTTATGCTTTTCGAAAAATGCCATTTGGACTTTGTAATGCACCAGCCACCTTTCAAAGGTGCATGATGGCAATATTCTCCGATATGGTGGAGGATTTCCTAGAAATATTTATGGATGATTTTTCAGTCTTTGGAGACAACTATGAAAGTTGCCTAGGCAACCTACAGAATGTGCTCGAGAGATGTGAAAAAGCAAACTTGGTATTGAACTGGGAAAAGTGTCACTTCATGGTGGATGAAGGGATAGTCCTTGGCCATAAAATTAGCTGCCGTGACATAGAAGTCGACATAGCTAAAATAGAAGTAATCGAAAAGCTGCCGCCACCCACAATAGTCAAGGGAATCAGAAGTTTCTTAAGACATGTTGGTTTTTATCGAAGGTTCATCGCGAACTTTTCAAAGATCACCAAGCCCTTATGCCATCTTTTGGAGCAGAACCGTCCCTTCGACTTTAACGCTGAATGTACTGAGGCATTCAAGGTTCTGAAAGAAAAGCTGGTAACAACCCCAATAGTACAACCACTAGATTGGACACTTCTGATTGAGATCATGTGTGATGCTAGTGACTATGCTATCGGGGCAGCACTTGGGCAGAGGAAAGACAAACTTTTTCATGTCATATATTATGCCAGCAAAATACTGAACGACGCCCAAGTGAACTACACCACCACAAAGAAGGAACTATTAGCTGTGGTATTCTCCATTGACAAGTTCTGTTCTTATATACTTGGAACAAAGGTCATAGTCCACACAGACCACTCTGCATTGAAGTATTTGTTCACCAAAAAAGATGTAAAGCCTCGACTGATACGTTGGATTCTACTACTACAAGAATTCGACCTTGAAATCAAGGAAAAAAAGGGGATAGAGAATCAAGTTGCAGATCACTTGTCAAGGTTGGACAAGGGAAATAGTCTATCGGCAGATGAGACACACATATTGGAGACCTTCCCTGATGAGCAACTTTTTGCTGCCACAAGCACTGCCGCGACAGCCATGGCGGCAAGTAAGTTTTCTGAACTCCCCTGGTATGCTGATTTCGTTAATTTTTTAGTTAGCAGAATAACTCCTCCTGACCTCAATTATCAAGCTAGGAAGAGGTTCCAAAATGATGTTAAGCATTATTATTGGGACGAACATCTTCTTTTCAAAATTTGTGCATATCAGGTTATAAGTAGATGTGTACCACAGGATGAACATGAAAATATACTACATCACTGCCATGCTTCACAGTATGGAGGACACTTTGGAGGTAACAAAACGCTGCCAAGGTTTTGCAGTCGGGATTCTATTGGCCGTCACTGTACAAGGATGCTCAAATATTCTACAAGAACTGTAACAAGTGTCAACGGGCCGGAAACATCTCAAGGAGACACGAGATGCTGCTGCAAAATATTCTTGATGTCGAGATCTTCGACGTTTGGGGGATAGATTTTATGGGACCATTCCCAACTTCATGTGGGAACTTATATATCCTCCTAGCAGTGGATTATGTATCCAAGTGGGTTGAAGCGATCGCCACTCAGAAAAATGATGCCAAGACGGTTCAAAGGTTTTTGCATAAAAACATTTTTTCCAGATTCGGCATCCCTAAGGCGATCATCAGTGATGAAGGGAGGCATTTTGACAATAAGGTTATAGCTGCTACCTTGAAAAGTATGGTGTCAAGCATCAGATTGCAACAACATACCACCCTCAGACCAATGGACATGCTGAAATATCCAACAGAGAGGTCAAGAACATTCTTGAAAAGATGGTTAAACCAACTAGGAAAGACTGGTCTCTACACCTCAATGATGCATTATGGGCTTACAGGCCCATATCGACTGATTTACGGGAAAACATGCCATTTACCTGTCAAGATTGAGCATAGAGCATACTAGGCAATCAAGGCAGTTAATATAGACATGGAAAAAGCAGGGCAGAAAAGGCTACTTGATCTGAACGAAATTGAAGAAATTCGAACAATGGCCTATGACAACGCAAGAATCTACAAGGACAAGACTAAGAAGTGGTATGACAAGAAGTTGCTACCACGACAGTTCTGCCAGGGCAGCTTGTGTTACTATTTAACTTTAGGTTGAAACTCTTCCCAGGGAAGTTGAAATCTAGATGGTCTGGCCCATTCCAAGTGGTACATGTTTTTCCTCATGGTGCCATCACAATCAGATCTTTAAAAGACCGGCACCAATTCAAAGTCAACGGACAACGATTGAAGCATTATCAGGGGACTGAAGCCCCAAGAATGCATGAAGTGGTTACCTTAGGAGATGCCCCACCTGGCATCCCTAATTTAACCTAAATTTTATTTATTATTTATATATTAGGAAATTAGAATTATTTTATTTTTAGGAAATAACATCTTTTATTTTTATTATTCTTAGGAAATAAAAGAGACAAGAAGAAAAGGAGAAGTGAATTCAGCCCACCATCGTTCTATCAGCCCAAAAAGCCCAACTTTGGAGCTTGTCGTTACAACTGCCATGACAGACGCGGAAAATCCAGCCTGTCGACATGCTGTCGCGGCCGACACGCAAACGCGTAACAGACACGCAACAGACATGGAAACGCATGACAGACACGTCAAAAACCGCGTAACAGCTGGCCCCGTTATTCGCGCATGCCGTTACAGCTCCAACGGGCAGCAAACTCTCCCCTATATAAACCCCGTTATTCGACATCAGTCACAGTCAGAGGAAGAGAGGTGCCCTTCGAGCCAGAATATATCAACACTCTCTACGGATTTTATGTGGGCAGCAACGAAGATGGCCACCAACAATTTCTCGACAGCCTCGGGTCTGCCGACTATAACGCTGTGATGGCAGAGCTCACAGACGAAGGTACCCAGTGGAACACTAATCCAAAAACCCGAGGATGGTGAAGAGAGGTCAACTCACCTCGGAGGCCAAACTGTGGAACGCCTTCATCAAAAAGCAAATTATGCCATCCTCACACAATACAACCGTAGACCAACCAAGGTTAGTCCTCATTCATTTTATATTAAATGAGCGGCCAATTAACGTTGGCAGATACATCCGAGAGATTATTTTGGAATGTGCACACCGGCCAACGGGACCACTTTTCTTCCCTTATCTCATCACCGCCCTCTACCGCGGCCATCATGTACCAGAAGCTGTCATAGATTTACGAGTCCAAGAGAAGGGCTAGACTGAGAAAAATATACTCAGCCTGATGGAACTCACTGCTGCCACACCACTGTCGTCTTTCGACCCTACTACCACAACAACAAAGCCGACAGAAGCAACCGACACTGAATCTGCTGCCACAGAACCCAGGCAGCCTACAGCAGCAACACCTCCGGCCGACACCTCCTCCCAGATCCTTGCCGACATACAAAAAATGGAGGAACGACAGCTCAGCCTCATGAGTTTCATCAAAGATTTCACCTCGTACACGGTACATTTCAACCATACTTCTTTAAATTTCCTTGATGTTGTATTCCCTGCTTTTCCAAATCAATATTTTGCTGCCACCACCCCTGCCCATACCCCTACACCTGCTGCCATGCCCAAGACGCCTTCTGCAGCGTCCACACCGACCCCTGCCACGACAACTGCAGGCAGCAACCGCGCAGCTGACACCTCTGCCCGAGGAACCAAGAGAAGGATGCCTTCAGAAGAACTCGACGCCTTTATAGTCGGTTTCTCCTCTTTCTCAATTTGGGAGGAATCCGACGGCGAACCCTCTGTCAAGAGGAATTTATCCAAGGAGTTCATACCAGTAAAGCGACAGAAAACAGTGACAGACAAGAACAAGGAAGATAGCGTCATCGGTAGTAGCAACACTAGCGGCAGTGACGGTAGCAGCAACAACAACTCAGAGGTACATGTAGTGGAGAAACCTCCTCACATCTCCCCTACCTGTATTCAACCTCCAAGGGAGGCCAAAATGAAGAATACCTCTGGCTCCCCCATCCGCCAACCAGCCAAGAAGGCCCCTGCCCACCGACAGATCCAACTGAGTAGCAGCAGCGACAACATCGCCTAAATTTTAAGTTTCTTACCTTATATTGTTGTCTGCCTTTTATTTTGTGATGTACTTTTTATTTTCTTTTTATTGTCATTTGCATTGAGGGCAATGCAACCCTTGAGTTTGGGGGTGACATCCCTCCATTAATGGAGTCGTTTAAGTTTAAAAACTGTGTCATTTACTTAGTTTATTTTTGCTTAAAAATGAAAATTTTGGCTTAAGTCTTTGAACTAAACTTACTTGCCGTGACAACCTCTGTCGTGGCAGTACCTTTAGGATAGTTTTAGGAACAGTTTAGAGCCTTACTATAGTTCTGAAACTTAAACACCATTTGTGACTTTTATACTGCCTAGAACTCTACTAGTAAACTAGAATAGGAAACTTAGCACTTGAGTTGCCCCTAGAGGTGCCTAACACTGGCTTTAGGAAAAGAAGTTCAGAAAATAGACTCAATACACCTAGAGGTACCCGAAACCGGCTCTAAGAAGTTAGCTAGAGGTGCCCGAATCCGGCTCTAGTCAAACTTAAGTTTTAGAAAATAAAATTAACTAAAAAAGCCTAAGAATTGCCTCCAAAACGATGAAATTTGGCATAAAAATTCAAGTTAGAGGCTGAAATATTCTAGTGAAACTAAGAGAGTCTTGACATATAATTGTTCACAAGCATGCACACACTGCACAAGGATTATAGCAAGGTTCCGGACGAATCCTAAATTATCCGACAAGGTGTTGCTCACAATAGGGAATGAAGGGTAGGTAAGGGAAAGTTTATTGTTTTAAGCCAAAACAAAAATCCTGTTTTTCTTTTTTAGGCCTGAATTGCTTGAGGGCAAGCAAAATCTTAAGTTTGGGGGGTGTGTTGAGTGTGTAAAAGTTCTATTATTTACCCCTATTTAACCCATATTTTTGTTGCATTCAAGCATAATTCATTGCATTTAGGTTAGATTTCAGTTATACATCACAAATATATTAAATGGCACAGTTTCTACTGAAATTGGTTGCTTTTGCAGGTTGCTGTTGTAGCAGATGGAGAAGCGGACGCTGGGCAGTAATGCAGCAGAGCTGGAACTGAAAGTGCAGACGAGGATGACGATGCTGCCATGGTCGCTACCGTGGCAGCCAAGGACGACAACAGTATTGCGGAGAAGAAACAAAGTGGGCCTCGATAGAAAGAGAAAATTAAGCCCGTCTATCGTGGAATACCCTCATATTTTTCCAAGCCCTAGATCAAAATGAAGGCCAAGCCCAAAGTTCAAGGAAGAAAACTCCAAGCAAGAAGGAAGGACGAATTAAAGACTTATGCTCCGAAGATTAAGTCTTTAATAGAGTTGTACTTTAATTTAAACTTGTATTCTTGCCATATTAGAAAACTTGAACCCAAAGCCTATATAAAGGCATGTAATTCGACCTAGGAGAGGACATCATCTATCTCTAGCCTTCTTTCCAAAACCCTAGTCGTTTTCCCTTCTCAACATGTTCTAAACTTCCCCTAGGGCCCTGGGTTGATTTGTAAAGTAGTTTCAAGGATTGCTTTTGTTTTAGGAATTTTCTGTTTAATAAAATAAACTTCAAGTTCGCTTATTCTGATTTTCAACATCTTGCAAGAGTATTGGGAGAGCATTGTGAGATTATCGATTTACTTAATATCGGGAGAGTTAAGTATACGAAAGGAATAAGTGCGGGTTCTCTAGTTTATAGTTGAACTATCTCGGACCTAGAGATAGGACGAGGTTAAGTGGCTAAGGAAGAATTCAACAACATCGGTGTTCATCCTTCGATTCACGCCGGGAGGTATCATCAAAGACGTGTTCATCGACAGACTTGGACCTAGTGATAGGCCAAGGCACAACATGGATTCTTGCCAAACTTGAAGTACAGAGTTGTGTGATCGCTGTCGCGACTAACAACAGACCGCTGCCGCCACGGGTGCTGCCGCAACAGGAACGACGACAGAACATATATTCCTAGACTTTGCAACACCTACACTACTGAGCAATTCAATACCGGCCCATTCTCTCTATCTTGAATACTTTAATCTTATATTCTACTTCTCTTTATTATTTTCGTGACAACAATTTAAACTATTCTTTTTACTTTCGTGCAGTAATCCAAGGTGAAGCTATTAGCCTAGTCCCTGTGGAGATGATATCTGATACTTCCGTATCACTTTACTACTTGCGTCGTGTACACTTGCACTACATTGCGATAGACACTTTTACACGCAACAAGTTTTTGTTGAAGTTCTTGAGTCACTTTTGGAGGACACTATGGAGTAAGATTGGAACAAAGTTGTTGTTTTCTACAACTTTTCATCCACAAACGAATGACCAAACTAAAGTTGTCAATCGTGTATTGTCCATGCTTCTTAGGACAACTATACACAAGAATCTAAGAACTTGGGAAGAGGACTTGCAACATGTTAAGTTTGCATACAATCGCTCCATGCATATTGCCACTAAATGTTCTCCATTTGAAGTGGTATATGGTTTCAATCCTTTGACCCCAATTGATTTGCTTCATTTGCCTATTGATCAATTCAAAAATAAGGATGGGCAAAATAGAGTTGAATTTGTGAAGAAACTTCACCAACAAGTGCGGGAGAATATTGAGAGGAGAACAAAGCAATATGAGCAGCAAGCTAACAAAGGGAGGAAACGAATAACTTTTGAACTCAAAGATTGGATTTGGTTGCACTTGAGGAAAGAGAGGTTTCCAGCCCAACACAAATCGAAACTTATGCCTCGAGGAGATGGTCTTTTCCAAGTGGTCAAGAGGATTAATGATAATGCTTATCAAATAGACCTTCCCGGTGAGTATAATGTGAGTGCTACTTTCAATGTTACTGATCTATCTCCTTATGATGCAGGTGACGATTTGGGGGAAAATCACTTTCAAGAGGGAGGGACTGATGTGACCACAACCAGCAAGAATCCCAATGAATTTCCTAGAGGTCCTATGACTCGTGCGAGAGCTAAAATGACTCAAGATGCTGTGGAAAGTTTGCTTTGCCAATGCTGGAAAATGAATGAAGAAATGACAACAACAATTAGATCTTGCAACGTTTTGAGTTTGTTGGAAAGTTGAAATAAGTTGCATAAGAATTTGCATGAGTAGTTGCATAGTAGTTCATTCATTCCATGAGAATAAATATTCTTGTTGTTGCATTTATGCAAGCACTTCATTTATGAAAATACTTCACTTTTGTATGTGTTTCATTTAAGCATGTAGGTTCATTAATTAAACTAGTTCATTCATTGAACTTGTTCAATTAATTATTTAAGTTTGCATAACATTTTTATCATATTTTGATTAATATTTTATGTGTTTTTAGTGCCATTACAGGTTGGGATTAAGATGGAAACAATTGAAGACTTTTCATCTTCTTCAAGGAGACATGTCATCTTTATCACCATTAAAAGAGAGAGTCTTTTTCAATTCCATGGAGGATGAAGCATTTAGAAGACTTTATTATGCTTTTATTCAGCCAATAAAGTTGAGAAATAAAGAAAGGAAGTGGAAGAGACACATACACTTAGATGCAAACATGGGCAGATTCATTCCAAGTCATCTACATGCACTTTTAAGAGCTAAGCAAGTGGAATATCAAAAGATTCATCACTTGGACGTGTATAAGTCTTCATTCAAGACTTATTATGTCCAAATTTATTCTAAAATGCACAAATGACCGACCACACTTGATAGGATTGAAGACAAACCATTGAATGTCATAAATTGGAGCCTTAATGCATTGTTTTGTCCATTCAAATTCAAGGCCGCCATGTACTATAAATAGGATTCTCATTTGCCTTTCTAAGGACCTTTTTTTGCATGAAAATATATGAGAGTGTTCTCTTCATTGTTCTTTAAGAACTTTATCAACTTTCAAGCTAGTCTTGTGGCAAATTTCCCCTTTTCATTCCATTCTGTTTATAGCGTTGGTTCCTAGCTTTCTAGCTAGCGGGTCACGTTCCACCCTTCCACCATCACTTCCATTTGATTATATTCTTGGTTCTTAGCTCAATTATAGCTAAACGGTCACCATCCAACCTTCTACCATCATTTCACAAAGGGTAAGAACGTGTAAAGTTTGGGTCAACATTCACTATCTTGTTGGTTCTTCCTTGTTCCACACCGATTCTATTCCATCCATATCAACTTCTATCCATTTCCCTTACATCTCTCTTTCAAACCATAATCACCAACCATTCCAGCACCTATTAAAACAACAACTTTCACCATCTTCATTCCAAATACATCACTTTCGCACTCAAGTTTCAAGTTTGCAACTTCATACTAGAATCACGATCGGGCAACATCACATACAAATTCGGTCATCACACAACCGGATATGTATCAAAACGATTTAAGTTTAAATCATTTAAAAATATATATGGACTAGAATGAACAAAAATATTATCATATTAAAAACATTGGACTAGATTACAAAAATTTAAAATAAATAGGGGTCAACTTCGGTCAAAATATATCTAATTGATCTAAATTATAACCTAGAAGCATAAATTACATACCTAATAAAAATAACTCTAACATTAAATGAAGAATCTCAATTAAATTAACATAAATTGGGACTCAATTGAATTAAACTAAAACTTAAAAATGAACACTAAGAGCTTAAATAAAAAACATCTAAAGTTAGACGGGCTAAAAAATAATTGCCTCAACCTAAAAATCTGGGCGGGTTCTTTCCCTTACACCCATTCATTTTAATTAAAAAAAAGAAAAAAAGAAATGGTTAAAAAGGGGGGAATGACAGAATTTTTGGAGGGGAATGAGATGCCTATTTTTAGGTTAGAGATTAATTACCTTTTAGGTCCTATTGCGTTTAAAATGTTGCATTTTAGTCCTAATGTTCACTTTTAAGTTTTAATTTAATTCAATTTAGTCACAAGTATTCCCATAGTTTAGACTTCGGATATAGAAATCCCCTTCTCATGATGATATTTAGTCCTTAAAAATATACTTTTATATGAAATCGAACCCTATTTTTTTTTTTCAAATTTTTGTAATTTAGTCTAATAATTTCAATATACGGATGTTTTTGTTCATTTTAGTTCCTAAAATTTAATTTTTAGCCGAAATTGACCCTATTTAGTTTTATGGTAAAATTGTGAAATTGGTCACTGAACTATCATCTCATGCATTGAGCCTAAGAATATAAAAGAAGCATTGAAAGATGATTTTTGGATTATGGCTATGCAAGAATATAAAAGAAGCATTGAAAGATTATTTTTGGATTATGGCTATGCAAGAAGAGTTAAATCAATTTGAGAGAAGCAACGTTTGGACATTAGTTGATAGACCTAGTAATCAATCTATTATAGGAACTAAATGGGTCTTTAGGAACAAACTAGATGAGAGTAGTAACATTGTGTGAAATAAAGCTAGACTTGTAGCACAAGGTTACACTTAAGAAGAAGGAATAGATTTTGATGAAACCTATGCACCTGTAGCTAGAATGGAAGCCATTAGGATGTTGCTTGCATATGCATGTTATCATGATTTTAAGCTTTTTCAAATGGATTTTAAAAGCGCATTTTTAAATGGTTTTATAAATGAAGAAGTGTGCGTGGAACAACCACCGGGTTTTGAAGACTCAAAATTTCTAAATCATGTTTTAGAGAAGCTTTAAGATCATTCACCTCTTTTTGGTGATAATCACTAATCTCAGAAAGAAGGTTGTTTAAATCAATATTTTCTTTTTCAAAATAAGTCAAATTGTCTTTTAAAGCACAAACCTTCTTTTCAAGATCGAAATTAGTTTTAGATAAGGAATCGTTTTGTGTTTTCAATTCAAAAATGATTTTCTTGTTTTTTCAAAATTGATTCCTTATATTTTTCAACCAATTCATCATATACCTCTTGTAACTCATCATAGGTTTCTTGATGCTCATCAAATGTAAAATCAAAGTTAGATGAGTTAGATGTTACCTTAGGATCCTTCTCCAAGGCCATGAGGCAAAAGTTGGCAACTTCTTGCTCATCTTCATCGGATGATTCCTCATCACTCCAAGTAGCAACGTTGGCCTTGAACTTCTTCTTCTTCCCAAAGTTCTTCCTTTTGAGTTGGGGATAATCGGTTCGTATATGCCCCAGTTTCTTGCACTCATAGCAAATGAGTTGATCATTCTCTTCCTCCTTGTTTTTGTTATTCAAGTCTCATTTTCGAATAAACTTTTTACCTCTATTAGACTTTGATGCGTGTAATAAGTGCTACGCAGTTGTGCAAGTATACAAGTCGCAAGTAATAAAGTGATAAGTATTGAGTATCGTCTCCACGGGGATTGGGCTTTGGGCCTCTTTCTTAAGTTACTGCACTGTAGAAAATAAAAACACAAATAAGTGATAGGAAGAGTTTTATCTAACTAATGAACTAAAGAACAATAAAAATAAAAGATAGATAGGCCGAGTAAGAGAGAAGAGTAGGCCGGGTTAAGTTGCATCATAGTGTGGAAACCATTTGACTTGTCTCAATCTTTGAATCCAAGCAACACAGAACTGCCTTGGTAGTGATCTAAGTCCCTGCCGCAATGGTTGGTCCCTGTTGCGGCAATCCCTTGCTCGTGGGAAGATGCTGTTAAGGTTCGACAAAACGTCCTTGGACTCCTCCTCCTTATCTCTAAGCTTAGAACACTGTTGATGGCTGAACTTTGACCATACCTCTCGGCGTAAACCAAAGACAATCACCAACCAATCACACGCTTCCCTTAGCTGGTTAAACTCTTAACCTATCGCTAGGCCGAGTTAGTTAACACCACGTGGGATAAAAACCGTGCTTAATCGTTTTGTGAGTTCAACTCTCTCTATATTGAACAAATGGATAATCTTTAAAACTCTCTCTCGTTAAGTATGCAAGAATGATTAAAGCCAATGATAAGCAAACCCTAAATTTATTGCATTAAAAACTTTAAAAAATACAATTGTTTTCCCACAACTACTAAACAAAATAACCCTAGCTTAAGAAAAGAACTAGAACATTCTAAACCTCTCAAACTCTCTATACTCGACAATTTCAATTTTGTGGCTTGGCTTTCTTTAAATAGGAGGAAGCTTGGGGCAAAGTCTTTCTTGGATAGGAAGTTAAGTTGTAGTTGGACTTGTCTTCATTAAAGAGGTGAATCTCTTTAATTTAATGACTTTATCCACTTTGGCCGAATTCCATCCTTAACCTTCTTTCCATGCTTTTGTCGTCTTTCCGAACTCCGATTGCCACACAAAGTGTGTAGAAAAATTCAATGTTTTATGCTCTTCAAATCGCCAACCACTTTGCATATCTTGTCCGCCGGTAAGTTTGGTTGTATAATGACTTGGCATTAGATTCCGTCGAGGCAATGAGATGTCGTGGCATAGAATTATGCTGCCTTGGCATGGGTCTGAAACCGGATTTGCTTTGCAAGGCTTTATCTTCATAAATCAGCTTCCTTCAGTAGAAGTTGTCATCTTTAGCTCGGCTCGATCTGGATTTGTTGGGAGCTCGTTCTGCACCATCCTCCCTTTTCTTCATTGCTCACATGACATCACATGCCCCGGCGGCATCACATACCCTGGTGGCATCATATGCCCTGGCGTTATCACCTGCCAGGGAATCCCCTGCCCTGGTTGTGAGTAAATCTGCACAATCACCAAAATGCATCAAAACATTACCTTTTTCATTAAATAAATCAAATGCAAGGATCAAGGATCAAGGATAGAAACAATATAATTAATGCATAGAGGGCCATAATACAACTTAATTGGTTGTAGTTTGAGAAATAATTGCCATGTAAAAAGGGTGAAAATATAGAACTTTTAGACATTTATTAGACTTCATGAATCGAGTGAACCTTTTGGCCAACATGACCATTTCCTCGTCTTCCTCCTCACTTGAATCACTCTCTTCTTGTGAACCTTTAAGAGCAATTCCTATCTTTTTCTTCTCCATTATTTTCTCTACTCTGTTCTTTTCTTCTTCTCTTCCTTTCTTCATAATCTCATGAGTAAGGTGAGATCCCACTAATGCATTGAGCTTCAATGTATTCAAGTCTTTAGCCTCGATGATGGTGGTTCTCTTCCCATCCCATGACTCGGGAAGAGAACAGAGAAGTCTTCGTACTAGCTTGTCTTTGGTAATAATTTCACCGAAGCCCTTTACAGCATTGACTATGACCGGGAAGCGATCGAAAATTTGAGTGGCGCTTTCATCGGGCTCTATCTTAAAATTTTCGTAGCTTAGATTAAGGATTCCATTCTTGGTCTCCTTTACGTCATTAGTGCCCTCATATGTGGTCTCTAGCTTGTCTCACACCTCATTTGCGCAAGTACACGAAGACATCTTCGAGTACATGTCCGGTCCAGGAGCACAAAATAGCATGTGCAAGGCTTTATCGTTGATTTGAAGCTTCTTCCTATCTTCATAGGACATCTCGACCTTGGACTTCGGAACGAGTCTACCTTCTTCATTTCTCTTCATCGAAATTGTTGGACCATCTTCTAGTACATCCCATAGGAGGTAGTCATTAGACTTGAAGAAGAGCCTCATCCTATTTTTCCAATAGGGGTAGTTATCTCCATTGAAACATGGAGGTTTGGTGACTGATTGTGACTCGTACAAGTTGGGGCCCGAGGTAGATGTCATGGCTTCGCTTGTGTGTTGATCAATCTCTCCAAGAATCGACTCAAAAGGGTTGTAATTCTTTTAATGAGTGTATCTCTAATACCAATTGTTGAGATGATCAAACAATGTCGGTTTGGCCATGAGGGGGTAAATTGTTTTTTTTAAATTGATAGAGAGCAAATTGGTAAAATTAAAATTGAAGACAAGGCAATTTAGAGTGGTTCAAGCTTCTAAAAAGCTCTACATCCACTACCTAAGCTTCCACTAAGGATTTCAACCAATTCACTGTTGAATTCTTCGCCTTTTCTAGGATTAGGAGGAAGCCGTTACAAAGATCAAAGCTTTTTACCCAAAGCTTGATCAAATACCACTCTTACAAGAAAGGTTGTTGACAAATGAAAATAAACCTCACAAGGTAAGATATTTGGCCCAAATTACAAGTTCTCTCAACCCAAATTGATAAAAGATGAATACAATAAAAAATCACTCAATTGGGTACAACAGTTTGACTCTAATAGCTCAAGAATGGATTGGATTTTGCTTTGTTGTAGTGCACTTGTTCAATAGTTTTTACTATAGCTTTAATGGCTTACTTTTATACCCTTTCATTGAATTCTAGCCGTTTGGGTGGTTGGCATCATCAATAGAGCCGTTGGGCTCTCTTTTTCCCACCATAAATGTAGTTCTGCAACAACCCATATCGGTACACTCGGGCATGTATCGATACATATCTCAAAAAAGAATAAGTCGTTGTTTGTAATAAAGAGGCCGTATCAAAACGCGAGAAGGCGTATCGAAATGGTTAGAGGCCGTATTGAAACGACTATAGGCCGTATCGTTAACTCGGGCCCGTATCGATACCTATCTCACATTTGAATATGCCAGATTGCGTATCGAAATACCTAAGGAGTGAATCGAAACAAGTAACAAATTTTCAAATATTTCAGATCCAATAATTGACAAGTAACGGCTATATCATTAAATGATCAGATTTGAAAAATCTTATCCTCCGTATCGATACGGTGAAGGTCGTATCAAAAAGCTGTTCAAAAACTAAATGCCCATATGAAGGTCGTGTCGAAACGGACGAAGCCGTATCGAAAGGGGAGTTTTTGTATCGAAACGGAAATTTCTAGTAAGCTCTTAAGTTTAAGCCGTATCAAAACGCTTGGGCGATTTTGTGAAATTTGGCTTTAAAACACTTGGAAAATTTTATGGGGTTTAAGTTTTGACTTTAAAACATTTTAAGTCTAAAATATACTTGTCAATTGTGAGTCTTTTGAGTACTTAAAAATTTATTTACTTTGCAATTTGTCCTTGGAGTATTTGTTATATCAAAATCAAACATTGGTTTTAAACAAGCCCAACCCCTTAATCCCTAAACTAATCCCATAACCCCAAATACTCAACTTGACACGTTTAACCTTAAACCCCAAACCTCAACCACTAAATCTTACATCACTAATAATTAAAGTACAAACCTAATCCCTCAATCCCTTAATCCCTAAAATAATATCATAACCCCAATTCCAAAGACTTAACTTGAAACATGTATTGTTTATACCCCTAAATCCAAAACCTCAACCCCTAACTCTTACCATCGCTAATAATTGCTACATGGAAGCCTAACCCCCTAATCCCTAAACTAATCATATACCACAAACACTCAACTTAACACATTTACCCCTAAACCTCAACCCATAAATCTTACTATCACTAATAGTTTATATTTTTCAACACTTTAAATTGATAATATATTCTTATATATAATTAATAAAATAATAGTCAATAATTACATTATTTAATAACAAGGTTTTAAATACAAAAATTAATAATTTAAATAGTAAAAATTAGTTTATCATATTATAATACAATAAATTCATCAAACCATTAAATCATATACTTTCTCAATTACATGTTAGGTAAATATCAAGCCAGGTCAATATCAGTTCAAGTCAACAACATGTCGGGCTCAAAACAAGTTGGCTCAATTAACAGGTCATGTTCAAATCAGGTATGGTCAAATCAAATCTTGGGTTGATTCAGTCGGGTAATATCGGTTATCTACCAGGTTAGTCTCTGGTTCGAGTTCATTTCAATCGGGTGCATGTCAAGTCCGGGTCCACAATAACATGTTCAATTCGGGTTCAGGTCGTTCTTAGTCGGATGCAGGTCGGGTTCAGTTACTACAGTAACATGTCCACCTTGGGTTTGGGTCAACAACAGTCGATTAAAGATCAGTTTCGGGTCATCGCTTCCTTGGGTCAAACCAAGTTCTGGCTCAAGCAGATTTTAGGTTGGGTCAACTTTTTATATCCCTACCCAAAGCTCTCTTTATTATAAATAAATGACATTTTTTGAGCATGGACTGGACCATGGCCTAGGTAGGTCTAGGCCTAGATTCGCCTTTGTGTTGCAGAATTCACGTGCTTTTGTTTTTATTTGAGTAATAAAGAGTGACTAATATGTGCCTAAAATATTTTTTGGTTGAAATAGGTGCTTAAAGTTTTATTTTTGGCTTATTTTAAAGTCAATCGAGGCACCGAATTGAGCACCTATTTCAATCAAAAAATGAAACTTTAGGTACTTATTTCGGCGGCAAAAAATACTTTATGCACCTATTTTTATGGGTGTTTAAATTCGGGTACCCTATCCTTCGAGTATCATATTTGTCGCGCGCGCTCACGCACGTACACACACAAATTAAATGTTCATAATACATAATCTAAACCCCTTTAAAAACCAAAGTTTTTTTCTAATATATTTGCAACTCTAAATGATTAAAATAATAGTGATAAAACTTACGGTGATAACACATAATCCAAATACCTTTTAAAAAATAAGCTTTTTTTCTAATATATTTGTTTTCGGGTATGACGGCAAATGACCGTTGTCAAAAGCTGAAAATTTTAGCCGTTGGCAAATGGGCGTCTGGGCGGAGAATATGACAAGGCAAACGGTCGTTTGGGCGTAACCGGCCCCTGTTTGCAGCAAAAACGCGGCGGCAACGTGCGTTGAGTAGCCAAACTCAACCAAAAACACGCCACAGTGTTGTATTCGTTAAGGTAGCTTGTGTTGCCCATCTTTAATTACTTCTGTTAGCATGAGTGAAGGGGTAGCTTCAATCTATGTTGTGGTGTTTGTTCTTGTAGGTGAATAGTCCCACTATTAGTGGTTTTTAAATTTACTAATAAATTATCTTTTTTCGACAAAAAAATATAAATATTTTAAAATTTAAAATACCTAATACAAATATAGAAAGATTAATTTAGTGATTTAAATTTAATTTTAGGTTAAAATATTAAAGACCTATAATAAAAATAAAATTTAAAATATATATATATATATATATTAAAAGTATCGGGTCGGGTGCCCGGTTATAAAAAAATTGTGGCCTAGACCCGGCTACTCGAAAAAAATCATAGGTAGGGTACCGACCCGATCAAGTAATTTTTTGAAGTAAAATATCTGGTTCTTTAAGATTCGGGTCATTGAGTCAACCGAGTCGGGTATTTTTAAACACCTCTACGCTATTTTCAGTCAAAATGAAACTTTAGTCACCCATTTCACTCAAAAATAGTTTAAGCACTTATTACAAAAAAATATAATTTAGACATTTATTTTGTAGTTAAGCTAAAAAAAATTAAACTTTTTTAATGTGTAATGTCATCATTTCATCACACACGTTAAGGAGTTGCAGAGTGACGGTAATATAATAAATCAACAATGTTAGTGACCTCAAGTAACTTTTCAAACATTAATAGTAAAAACGAAAATTTACTCTAACATAAGTGGGGGGGGGGGGGGGGGGGGGGTTGTATAATTTGCCCTTTATTTACGACCAGCGGAGCACCACCAAAGCCCAATTTTGGGAAGGACGATACGTTCCTGATTTTTTATAAGGCTAGATATCCAAATATGTGCCCAAATTATATTTGTGGCTTATTTTTTATTTTTTTTCTTTTTTAAATTTAATTTATTTTTAACTTGTTTTTCTAAAAAAAACCCTAAAATTTCAAAAACTCGCAAAATGGCCCCCAAATTCAAAATCCCTAACTTCCCCAGCCGATTTCGCCGCCGATGGTCGCGCCACCGGCCACCGCATCCCCCTTCGAATCACCACGACCATTCCCCAACTACCCTTCGTCGGTAATCGACGTTAGGTGTGTCGATCGGCTTCGTAACGTCGAAGAAAGCTAAACTCGCGAAAAGGAAGCCGATTGGCACACCTACTGTTGGTTACCAGCGATGGGTGGTTGAGATAAATGGTCGTGGTGATCCAGCGGCGGTAGTGGTGGTTTTCGGCGAGGCAATCAATGGCAAAAGCAATGACAATTTGGAGATTTTGGGTTAGGGATTTGGGAAAATTTTGTAAAAAATTAAAACTGATAATTTTTTAAATTTTTTTGAAATTTGAATTTATTTAAAAATTAATTAAAATAAATTTTAAAAATATAAATATGCCATGTGTCATATTTTAATTGGCTAACAATTTTTATAACAATCAGGCACTTAAAATGACCGAAATGAAAGTTTAGGCACCTATTTAGAGTTAAAAATAGTTTAGGCACTAAAAGTGAGCCACAAGTATAGTTTGGACACCTATTTGGCTATTAAGCCTTTTTATAACTATTAATATTTGAATTTATTGATCAATTAATTCAGATAGGATATGTGGAGACTTATTACGAGAATAATTCTTCTAACTATTAATATGCATTTTCGTCATACGGTTCATGTTTGGGGTCTGACGCTGTCCCTCTCAATAATGCAATCTCCAAGGTTCGAATTCGTGTTTTCTTTTTGGGAGTGCAATGTGTCTTACAAATACACCCAACACTTGTCCATAATTTTTTTTAATATTGACGTGTGTTGTTTTGACTTTTTGTTATAATAACGTAAATATTAACATATTGATAGTTATAATAATGTAAACATATTGACATATTAATCGTTATTATAATGGCTCTCAAGAAATTCATCTCCTAAAATGCACGTTTCCCTTTAATTTGATGCGCGTATTGGCAGTTGATCTTAGTAACATCCACCGGCGGTCTTTCACATTTCGCTACAATTTCATCGTCCTCGGGATCGAATTTCTTGTAGCAAACTATCCTCCACAACTCCTCGACTTCTTTGATCACATTATCGAGCTTTGCTACGATCCCAACCAGCAAAGATGCAAAAGAAGCAAAGCGAAGTGCTTTCGAGAACTCTAGGCTAGGGATTGCGATTTTGCTTAATCGTGTGGTCTGAACAGATTCCTTTCGTTTTCTTTGGCTTTAGAGGCGGAGCTAAAAAATTTAAATTGCAGTATCAAAGTTTAATTTTTTTTTATAAGTGATCATTTTCAAGTAAATGGAGACAATTTGTGTGTGCTATTGTCAATATTCTTAAACATGTGCCAATATTATATCAAAATGGTGTTTATTTTATTTTTTAAATGTTTTTATACAAAAACTGTAAAGAATATTGTATTTTTCAAAAAATATGGGTGTCAAGCGACACCTCATCCCCTCACTTCCAAGGGCATATCTACATGGATACATGGTAGGTCACGTGATCACTATTAAAAATGAAAATACAAATCCATTTACTCTTTTGAGGAAATCTAAATGGATACCTCATTCGCATTTGCAGGATAAGCATCCGTAACATGGCCACACTTTCCGCTCTCAGTTTGGTTGTCAATCTTAATGATCTGGTCAATGCACTCATCTATTTTAATCACGAGGCTTTGTTTGTATTAAGTTATTGGTGAACTAGTCAGACGAATCCAGGTAAGGTTAAGAAATTAAGCACCAAACTTTTAGAGTGTTTTCATTTTGGTTACCAAACTTTTAAAATTTTTATTGGGGTCATCTAACTTTTATTTCGCTTTCATTTTGATCTCTTCCGTTACCTTCCGTTAAAAAATCTGGCGTGACCCGTTAGTTTTCCTTTTCTTCAAGGGCAAACTATATAAATGGTTACCAAACTTCTAAAACGCCTTCATTTTGCTCACCGAAAATTTAAAACTTTCATTGGAGTCACCCAACTTTTGTTTTGCTTTAAAGCAACATCGTTGGTTTAAGAAAAAAAAAACTCTTTCAATGTAAACCCTAGGGGTGTTCAATCAGTTAATTCAATTAACTAACCGAACAAAATTAGCTAAATATCACTAACCTAAAATTTTAATCCTTTAACCGTTAACCAAACCGAACTTTTTTAAAAAAATTAACCGAACCAAATTTTGTTCGGTTAATTGAGTTAATTTTCGAATTAACCGAAATAACTATGGAACATCTAATTTTCGGTTAATATATGTAGAAACAATGTGTTTTGATATAATAATTGAAAAATAGTTTTGGACTAAATTGAAAAGATTTCAAAATGCTATTAAGTCCAAACAACATGAAAATATATTTGAGGAATTCTTAAAGGGGTTTTAATGCGTTTTCTAAAGCCAAATTTTACAAAACCACCTAGGTGTTTCGAAACACCCCTAGGTGTTTCGATACGACCATTTACAGTGTTAAAACGTTTCGATGCAGCTCTGTCTGTTTCAAAACGGGCTTACTCTGGGTGAGGGTTTGTAGGGCGTGTAGGTGTTCCCTTTTTGTGAGAGCGCAAGTGCACACTCCTGTCAAGTTATAGTATATAAGATGTCGAATCCCACAAGGATTGGACAGCTTGTCTCGTTCTTTAATTCTTGCACAAAGTAAAGTAAAAGCACAAGTGAATGATTGGTTGAGATCGAAAAGTAAATAAAAACACAAGTAAAAGAGTAGAGGTGAATCAGGTTGATAGAGCATGCAGGGTTATGCTGCCACTTAATGTGAAAACTGCATTGTAATAGGTATGAGTTATCCTTTGCTGCCACGATATGCTGACTCGGCGGGTACGGCGGGCGGCGAACTACGACCCTATCACGCGGCCGCAGCAGGTTACTGCCACTACAGGGGTGTGTACTGTCTCGGCAGGTGGAATGGAAAGACGTCCTGGCAGCAAGTCTGGCAGATACTTCAGGTCCGACAGGATAGTCGACAGTGACCCCTCCTATTTCTAGGTTAGGATGCTCGAGATTGATCACTTGAGGACTAGTGTGGAATCAAATCAATCAACTCGGTTAGTGATCCCTTTTAGCCGCTGAAACTTGTAAACTAGTGTGGAACCAAGTTAGTCACGCCTCCCGTTGTGACCGTACTTAACCCTTTTGTGAGCCTTGCACTTTCGTGCGCAACAAATAGATTCTCTCAAACGACTGGTGTAGAAAGATTGAAAGAATGAAGAACAATGGATTAAGTAAACTTGGAATATTTTATTGAAGAAATAACTCAAAAACCTAAAACAACTGTTTCACTCTAGTTACAACATAACCCTAACCCAATTATGATTTAGAACATGGCAACAAAGAAGAGCACAAGTAAAGTCTATAGAAAACCTAGGATGATTTAAACTAGAAGTACAATGGGTATTTATAGACTCAAAACTAGGTTAAGTCCTCCTTGAAGTAGAAGTCCTCTAAAGTAGCTTTTCTTCTTTAATGTAGCTTTAAATGCTGACTTTTTTGCTTGGAATATGGACTCTTCCTCATTTGCCTTAGCCCGCAAATAAGCTTTGAAATTTCACTTCGGCAGCCCTACCCGCTGTTACAGATGCCAGAAAATCATATGACCACCGGTGATAGACTCAGGAGTTTTAGCTCTACAGATCGCGCTCCGGTTCTCCTAACTTCCATAGTCAGTTGCCGCGGGCAGCAAGGTTGGAAGCAGCTTTGCTCGACAGGTGCTCGACAGCAACTTACTTTCAGTTGGAACTGCTTCAGTACAGCTCCTGGGTTTGCTTTTCAGCGTTGTGTCCTTCGTTCCTCGGCTCCCTCGTTCAGCTGTTAGTACCTAAAAGTAAGAATACACCAAAACAATACCTCTTGTTTACCAAATGAATGATAAGTTATAAAAGCAGGGTAGAACAATGAAATACTGAAAAATGCTATGCATGAACCTACTTATGCCTAAAATGAGCTTAAAACATTAATAATAAGAGTTGGACAGTGCATGAAATATAGGACTTTTGGACACTTTACACACCCCCAAACTCGAACTATTGCTTGCCCTCAAGCAATGCAACCTAAAGTACTTGCTCTAATAATAGCCAGAAAGAAAAACATGTTTAACCTGATTTTCTTCCTCAAGGCCGTGTCACCTATATATATAAAACTCAATGAAGGTAAATGAACAAGAAAACAACTCAGAATTAAATTCCTAATGCCTGTGTGATGTTTGCAAATATGTAAATAAGCTGAATATGCAAAATAAAAGATTAAACAAAGATATTGCTGTAATTTAAAAGGTTGCTGCCGAGGCAGCATAGTTAAGCATATTATTTTTAATCATGGCAGTGATGGCTTCAGCTTATCACAACTACTCTTCCAGGTCTGACGTTTAGATAGGAGCAAACTACAGAACCCCGAACCCTTAGAGTAGAGTCATCACATGAAGGCTTTTATTCTCTCATGCTAATTTGTTCGTCACTTTTAAGCTTTCAGATTCATGGACTTTGATAGCAGCGGAGTGTCCTCGCACATGATTCTTCCTAGAGCCTTTTGCGGGCACCTCTAGGGTAACACAACACTTTTCTTTGTTTTTGATTTTTGCTGCCTTAGTAATTTTGCATTTTTCTGTTTCTTTTTCCTGCCTTGGCGGCTGCCTGTAATTATTGTTAGAATTTTGCAAATAATTCTAAAAACAAACAGGCGGTGTTCATCAAATATTCTAGCACATTCAGCAAGTAACAGAGATATTTAACTTTTTCAGGCAAGAAAAAAAATCTAAGTCATATTTCATGCTTTTTCCCAAGATTAAGTTTAATTTTTAACTAGGTGCAAAAATAAAGTAATCGGCTATCCTATCATACGCACAAGTCATAACAAACTTTTCTTTTCCGATTATTACTAAGGCAAGTACAATGCAATCTAAATAAAACTAAGAATGCCTACAAATGACCCCGCAAACTCGAGATGGGCATTGCCCTCAATGCACAAAACAGAAAAGGAAACTGGGCTAGAGTAAGTAGAGGGAATAACGCCTGAAGTTGCTGCCAATCGCCGGTGTTGGCAGCGGGCTTGATATTGCTGCCCCGTTGTCTGCTTTTTCTTGGGTTTAAATCTGTAAAACTGATTATGAGACGGGAATAAAGAAAATATAAAACAAAAGAAACCTAATCCTAAAACTACTCCTACTAAAATAGTAAATATAGGCTTATATAAGGATATGTCATAATGGGGTTGCCATCCCCAATGTGAATACTTCCTGTTCTTTGATGACAGAGTCCCCCGTGTAGTGCTTTAGTCGCTGCCCGTTGACCTTGAACTCCGTCCCTCCTTGTATTGATTTTATTGTTATGGCACCATGTGGGAAGGCCTCGACTACTTTGTAAGGTCCTGACCATCTGGATTTTAGTATTCCCGAAAACAGTTTGAGACGGGAATTGAATAGCAGTACTTGCTGCTCTATGAGGAACTGCCGCTGCTGGATCTTATTGGCATGCCATTTTTTTTATTTTTTTCCTTGTACAGCCTGGCGTTCTCGCATGCCTCCCGCCGAAATTCTTCCATTTCCGTCAGGTTGAGCAGTCTCTTTTCCCCAGCGTGTTTCCAGTCCATGTTGACTGCCTTGACTGCCAATATGCCTTGTGTTCTATTTCGACAGGGAGGTGGCATTCTTTTCCGTATACTAGTCGACATGGGGACATTCCTAACGGTGTCTTGTATGTTGTTCGATATGCCCAAAGAGCATCGTCTAGTTTCAATGACAAGTCTTTTCTATTAGGATGTACAACCTTTTCCGGTATAGTTTTGACTTCCCTGTTCGAAATTTCTGCCTGCCCATTTGTTTGTGGGTGGTAGGCTGTAGCAATCTTGTGCTTGACGCCTACTTTCTGGAATACCTTCGCAATGAATCTGTTGTAAAAATGGGTGCCTTCATCGCTTATGATTGCTCTTGGTACTCCGAACCTCGTGAAGATGTTCTTTCGTAAGAATCGTTGAACAATCTTTGCATCATTGTGAGGGGTGGAAATGACTTCTATCTACTTAAAAACATAATCCACTGCTAGGAGGATGTATAGGTTTCCGAACAAAGATGGGAATGGTCCCTTAAAGTCTATTCCCCAAACATCGATGAACAAAGATGGGAATGGTCCCTACAAACAATTTTGGAAGTTGAGTTGTTCGATGTACAAAGATGGGAATGCCTGAGCGTCTTTATGCAGTGTGGGATAAAAGAATCCTGATTGTAGCACCTTTGCTGTTGTTCTCTTCCCACCAAAATGGCCTCCATATGGTGTTGAGTGGCATTGGGAGAGTATGGCCTGCTGTTCATCCTCTGGTACACATCGTCTGATGACCTGGCTGCACAGTTTTTAAACAAGAAAGGCTCGTCCCAAAAATAATGCTTAGCATCATGTTGGAAACGTTTCTTTCCTTGATAGTTTAGTCCATAAGGCAAAACATCGGATACTAAATAATTAACAATATCCGCATACCAGGGTGTGTCTATTGAAGTTGTTGCCGCTGCTTCTACGGGGGCGGCATGTATTAATCCTTCAGCTTCTAAGGCGGCTACTAGGGCAGAGACAAGCAACAGCTGTTCATCAGGGAATTCATCCTGAATTTCATCGTGGGAGGTGTATTCTTGTCTATTCTCAAGCCTAGAGAGATGATCCGCCACTTGGTTTTTTGTACCCTTTCTATCTCGGATTTCTACGTCAAATTCTTGCAATAGTAGGATCCACCGAATTAGGAGGCTTTGCATCCTTCTTTGCAAATAGGTACCTTAGGGCAGAATGGTCTGAATGAACTATCACCTTCGTGCCAATCAGGTAGGGTCGAAACTTATCGAATGCAAATACTACTACCAACAATTCTTTTTCTGTGGTGTAGTTGGTCTGGGTTGTATTTAGTGTTTTTCTAGTGTAGTATATGACATGAAAGAGTTTATCTCTACGCTGCTTTAGGGCGGCGCCAACGGCAATGTCACTAGCATCGCACATGAGCTCGAAAGGTTGACTCTAGTCCGGGGGAACTACCATAGGGGCTGTGACGAGCTTCTCTTTTAATGTTTTGAACTCCTCCTGGCATGCTTCGTTAAAAATGAAAGGCTTGTCCTGTTCCAGCAAAGTACACAGCGGTTTAGAAATCTTAGAAAAATTTTCAATGAATCTGCGATAAAAACCTGCGTGTCCTAGAAAACTCTGTATGCCCTTGACATTGGTCGGCGGCGACAAGTTGGCTATGACTTCAATCTTTGCTTTGTCCACCTTTATTCCTTGTGCGGAAATTTTATGCCCCAAGACTATGCCTTCGTCGACCATAAAGTGGCATTTTTCCCAGTTAAGCACTAGGTCTGTTTCCTCACATCTAGTCAGCACTCTCTCAAGGTTGCTGAGGCAGCTGTCGAAGCTGCTGCCAAAGACAGAGAAGTATTCCATGAAGATTTCTATGAAGTCTTTGATCATGTCAGAGAAGATAGCCATCATGCATCGCTAGAATGTGTCTGGGGCATTGTATAAACCGAATGGCATTCTTCGAAAGGCGTAGATGTCATATGGGCAAGTGAAGGTTGTTTTGGCCTGGTCATCTAGTGCGATGACAATTTGGTTATACCCTGAATATCCATCCAAAAAATAATAGAAGGTTTTACCAGCAAGGCGGTCAAACATTTGATCAATAAAAGGTAATGGAAAGTGATCCTTTTTGTTGCTTTATTTAACTTGCGGTAATCCATGCATATTCGTCAACCCGTTACTGTTCGAGTTGGGATCAATTCATTATTATCATTGCTTACCATAGTTATTCCACCCTTCTTTGGTATACATTGTACCGGGCTTACCCATTCATTGTCTGCAATTGGATATATTATACCAGCATCTAGCCTTTTGATGATCCCTTTATGTCTGCAATGGTCCAGCCTATCGCCTTCTTATGTTGCCGCAGTAGTTCAGCTAACTGTTGTTCCTGCTTAGGCTGAAACTTGGATGAAATTATAACTGGCAAGGTATCATTAGGTGCCAGGAAAACATATTTAAGCTGAGCAGGTAAGGTTTTTAATTCAAGGGTAGGAGGTTGTTCAATGGACGATTTGAACATCTTGCCCCTTTTTCTGAGTAATTCAGAGGTTCAAAGTACTTACCTGGTCTGTTTGTTATCTAGTGGGCTTCCCCTATTTCCTGGTCCGTCCACTCATTGTATTGCTCATCCTCTGGGTAGCTTTCTAAATGATTGCCGCGGCAGCTACCAAGTTTGCCGCCGAGGCAGTCTTGCTGTAGACAGGGTCTATTTTCTTCCAGGTTGAACTTTGTGACAGCATCCACTAGCTGGCATTCTTCCGGATCTTCAGCTTCTCTCATGGATTGATAAACGTTGAGTTTTATTTGTTGATCGTCTATTCGCATTGTGAGTTCGCCTTTTTCTACATCAATCAGAGTTCTACCCGTAGCAAGGAAAGGTCGCCCAAGTATTATCAGTACTTTTTCATATGCTTCACAGCCCAGTACCAAGAAATCGCCGGGAAAATAAAATCATCCACTTGTACTAGAATGTCCTCAATTTTTCCTTATGGTTGTACATAGGTTCTGTCAGCCAGCTGAAGCATCACCGTTGTTGGGCGGGCATCTCATATCCCTAGTTTCTGAAAAACAGATTTGGGCATCAAATTTATGCTCGCCCCTAGGTCACATAATGCTCGTACAGAGTGGTTGCTGCCGATTTTGTAAGGGATTATAAAGCTGCCAAGATCTTTTTGTTTGTGCGGTGCTTTATTGTGTAACATGGTCATACATCCTTTTGTTACTGCCACCGTTTCAAATTCTCCGATCCTTGTTCTCTTGGATACCATATCCTTCAAAAACTTGGCATAGCTTGGCATTTACTCAATCAACTCTATTAGTGAAAGGTTGATTTTGACTTGTTTTAGCACATCCAAGAATCTTTTATACTACATCTCTTGCTTTTTTCTTTTTATTCTATGGGGAAATGAAGGTGGAGGTGTAGGGTTGGCAATTTTTTTCTTGCTGACCATATTATTTTGAGTAGCTGGTTCAGGTTCTGTCTGTTCATTCCTGGGGTCAATTGCTGATTCATACTCTGGTGCTACCGTGGTAGGATGTTCGACAGGTTGGATAGGTTCGGCAATTGTTGTTTCTCTTGTAGTGGGTATGAATGGGTCCTGTAGTGTTGTCCCGCTTCGTGTTGTTACATCCTTACAATGTTCAAGGGCTTTTCGTTTTGCTGATTCAGTGTCACTAGATAATCCACCTATTGGCCTAGTGCTGATGATCTGGGCAAATTTCCTGAACCGTGTTTCCAGATTTTTTAAAGCTGCCTCTTGATTGTTCATCCTATTTTCAGTCATGTACATGAAAGATTTAGTTATCAATGAATTTAGTTGTGCTAAAAATAAAATCTTTAGTATAGGACATGAATTCATATAGAGTAGATTCTAAAGATTAAGTATTTGTGTCCTGTTGTGGCGGCAGCTGTTGTGGCAGATTCTGTTGATAATCCCCTCGTTTCTGTGATGGGTTTGCAGCCGTTCTGGGGTTGCTTCACAAGTAGTTAGGGTGGTTCTTCAATCCTGGGTTGTAGCTATTATGCGTAGGTATGCTATTTCTCTCGTATCCTCTCATATAATTAGCAGATTCGGCACAGTCAGTGGAATCATGGTTGCCACCACATTCTTTGCAGAATGGCTCCACAACTTTTTCTTCATAAACACCTCTAGGGGTTTGTGTGATTTTCATTACTAGTTCTGTTAGTTGATCGAGGCGGTTGTTAACAGATTCTAAGGCCTCTGCTCTCTTTGATGTGGCTTGCCGCGTTGTGCCGCCTCGACGGGCTGTAGGATATTAGTAATCATTTTAGCTGCCATGTTGAGCAACCGTAGTGCTTCCTCTGGAGGTCTGTCTAGGATGATCCCTTTAACCGAGGCATCTATTAACATCCGAGTTGGGTAGTTAACCAAATTGTAGAATATAGATACCTGAGTCCAAGCCGGTAAACCATGAAGCAGACAGTTGTTCAGCATTTATTGGTACCGCTCCCATGCCTCGTACATCGGCTCGTCATCCCCTTGTCTAAAAGCTTTGATCTCATTCTGCAGCCTATCGGTGACGTTGGATGGGCTGAATCGGTCTAGAAAGTCCTTGCAGAGCTCCGCCCATGAAGTGAAAGATCCGACTGACTGGTTATTCAACCACTATTTCGCCCTATCCCTCAGCGAATAGGGAAATAGCCTTAGCCGTAATACGTCCTAGTGTACCCCATGAATCTTGAATGCTCGAAAAATGTCCAGGAATCCTCGTAGATGCTGCCGAGCATCTTCTGTGGCAGTCCCTCCGAAGTGCCCTAGTGTGTTTAGCATGTTGAACATGACAGGCTTCAGTTCAAAATGATGTGCCCCCATCTCCAGTTCTGTCACTATTGGCTCGAACCTTTGGAAGTAATGTTCAAGGTAGTCCCTAGTTGTTCGCACTTGGGGTGGATCAGGTGGATCCTGCCTCTGCTGTACTTGTGGTCCTCTGGGCGGCAAATCTGGCTGCCTGCCCCTAACATTGATGGCATCAATTGGTGGGTCTTCGTTTACCATGGTCTCTTCCTTTGCTTTTCCTTTGTCTTTCTTCTGTAGGATTTCCCTAAGCTCCCTCTTAAGCCTTCTCTTTTCACGCTCTAGATCGTCGTAAATGATAAGGTTTCCTTTTAGGATAGCCCTGGTCATACATTTGCAAAGGACACGGTAATATATATATATATATATATGTATATATATTTCCAATTAAAAATAAAAATAAAATAAAAAGTGCAGAAAGTGAAAAACGAAATTTGCTGTTACCAATCCACGACAACGATGCCAAAAACTTGTAGGGCGTGTAGGTGTTCCCTTTTTGTGAGAGCGCAAGTGCACACTCCTCTCAAGTTATAGTATATAAGATGTCAAATCCCACGAGGATTGGACAACTTGTCTCATTCTTTAGTTCCAGCACAAAGTAAAGTAAAAGCACAAGTGAATGATTGGTTGAGATCGAAAAGTAAATAAAAACACAAGTAAAAGAGTAGAGGTGAATCAGGTTGATAGAGCAGACAGGGTTATGCTGCCACTTAGTGTGAAAACTGCATTGTAATAGGTATGAGTTATCCTTTGCTGCCACGATATACTGCCTCGGTGGGTACGGCGGGCGGGGAACCACGACCCTGTCACGCGGCCGCAGCAGGTCACTGCCACAGCAGGGGTGTGTACTGTCTTGGCATGTGGAATGGAAGACGTCCTGGCGACAAGTCTGGCAGATACTCCAAGTTCGGCAGGATAGTCGACAATGATCCTTCCTATCTCTAGGTTAGGATGCTCGAGATTGATAACTTGAGGACTAGTGTGGAACCAAATCAATCAAATCGGTTATTGATCCCTTTTAGCCCCTGAAACTTGTGGACTAGTGTGGAACCAAGTTAGACACGCCTCCCGTTGTGACCGTACTTAACCCTTTCGTGAGCCTTGAACTTTCGTGCCCGACAAATAGATTCTCTCAAACGACTGGTGTAGAAATATTGAAAGAATGAAGAACAATGGATTAAGTAAACTTGAAATATTTTATTTAAGAAATAACTTAAAAACCTAAAACAAGCATTTCACTCTAGTTACAACATAACCCTAACCCAATTGGGATTTAGAACATGGCAGCAGAGAAGAGCACAAGTAAAGTCTATAGAAAACCTAGGATGATTTAAACTAGAAGTACAATGGGTATTGTTGAGTGTGTAAAAGTTATATTATTTACACCCTTTTTAACCCATATTTCTGCTGCATTCAAGCATCATTGCATTGCATTTAGGTCAGTTTACAATAAAACATCACAAATACACTAAAGGCACGGATTCTACTAAAAGATGGCTGATTTTGCAGGTTGCTGCCATAGTTGACAAAGAAGGCAGGCGCAGGGCAGAGAAGCAGATGAGCTGAACTGGACAAGCAGACGACAAGGACGAAGCTGCCATGGATCTGTCGTGACAGCAAGGTGACAGCAGCCTTATGAAGAGGAAAAGTAAAGTGGACCTCGATAGATAAAGAAAAATCTGCTCGTCTGTCGTGTGAAAGCCAAATATTTTCCAAGCCCCGGATCGAAAGATATGTCAAGCCAAAGCTCAAGGAGAAGAAATCCCTAGAAACAAGGATGGCGGCTGCAAAGTAGGACTCTTGGAGATTAAGTCTTTATTAGAATCTTACTTTTAATTAAAGTTGTAATCCTTGTTAACTTAGAATACTTGAGCCCAAAGCTTATATAAGGGCATAGATTTTAACCTAGAGGCATCATACCCCATAACCGATAACCTAAACCCCTCCGCCGTTTACCCGTCATCGACATGTTCTAAAACCCCCCTAGGGCCACGGGTTGTTTTGTAAAGTAGTTGCAAGGGTTGTTTTGTTTTAGGATTTTCCAAGTTCAATAAAATAAACTTCAAGTTCTCTTATTTTGGTTTTAATATCTTGCAAGAGCATCGGGAGAGCATTGTGAGGTTATCTATTTACTTAGCATCGGGAGAGTTAAGTATACGAAAGAGATAAGAGCGAGTTCTCTAGTTTATAATTGAACTATCTCGTGCCTAGGGATAGGGCGAGGTTAAGTGGCTAAGGAAGAATTCATACACATCGGTGTTCATCCTTCGATTCACGCCGGGAGGTATCATCAAAGACGTGATCATCGACAGACTTGGACCTAGGGATAGGCCAAGGCAGATCTGGGATTCTTGCCAAACTTGGAGTACGGAGTTGGTGTGTTCGCTGCTGCGACAGCTAACGGACAGCCGCCGCGACAGGTGCTGTCGGCGACGGGCGCGACGACAGAACTGGATTTCCTAAACTTTTCAATACCTGCACTACTGAACAATTCAATACCAGCTCATTCTTTCTATCTTGATATTTCTACTCTTTTTATTTACGTTTACTTTATTATTCTCGTGACAATTCTCTTAAATATTTTCTTTACTTCGTGCAGTGAAATAAGGTGAAGCTATTAGCCCAATCCCTGTGGAGACGATATCCGATACTTCGTATCACTTTACTACTTGCGTCGTGTACACTTGCACTACAATTGCGATAGACTCTTTTACACGCAACAAGTTTTTGGCGCCGTTGCCGGGGATTGGCAACATAACTACACCTTTCTTTTATTGCACTTTTCGTTTTTATTTTTATTTTCGTTTTTGTTTTTATTTTTATTTTTATTTTTCTTTAATTTTTCTTTTGTGCTTTCAACTCTCGCTTTTCACGAGGTTTTCTTGTTTATGCGCAGATCTAAAAGAGGTGAAGATCCTGAGTATCCATTAGATCCGGAAGTTGAACTTTCCTTCAATCTCAAGAAACAACTTCGCCGAATTTTAGACAGAAACGAATACCTCGAGGAACAGCTAGAGAAAATGGGCCATAACCAACCTGCTGGCGGTGGCATACCACCCCTTGGCGATCTTAACCCGCCTGTCGGTGACCCGCCTGCAGCAGCTGGACGACGGTCATGTCGTGACTACATGTTGAACGATCATGTAGAGCTGGAGACCACGCTGCCAGATATTGATGTTGATAACTTCGAGCTTAAGCCTGTCATGTTTAGTATGATCAACAATGCCGGGCAGTTTAGTGGTGCTGTGACAGAGGATGCTAGAGAGCATCTCAAAACATTCCAGGAGATCTGTGGTTCATTTAGACTACCAGGAGTTAGTCCGGAGATACTGAGGCTTCGGTTATTTCCCCATTCATTGAGGGACAGAGCTAAAACTTGGTGGAATAAACTAACACCGGGTTCAATCGTGACTTGGGCAGATTTATCTCGTGAATTTTTATCTCGTTTTAATCCTTCGCATTTATCTGAGCGATTACGTAATGAAATTGCTACTTTTCAACAGGAAGATGACGAGCCGATGCACGAGGCCTGGGACAGATTTACTACTCTTCTTCGAAACTGCCCAATGCATAGATTCCCCGTCTGGAATCAGGTTACAAAGTTCTATAATGCTGCCAACCTACAAACTCGCATCCGAATTGATTCCGCAGCAAATGGGTTACTATTGGATAAGGATCCGGACGAGGCTTTGCAAGTTTTGAAAAATCTGGCCAAGAATGAGGAGCAGTTTCCGACTGCAAGAAGAGGGGGTAAATGGGTACTTGCTGTCAAGGACTACGAAGTCGACAGCACGATAAAATCACAGGTAGCATTCCTTACTAAAGCATTGAAAAGGTTATTGAATGATGATGGTTTACAAGGATTTGCTGTTGAGGAAGTATGCGATATCTGTGAGGGAAATCATAGTAGGGATGAGTGCCCAATAAATATAGAAGAAGGAAAATATGTTGGAAATTACAAGCCAAATTATAATTCTAACAACTATAAT
Source organism: Hibiscus tridactylites (assembly GCA_958450335.1). Lineage (NCBI taxonomy): Eukaryota > Viridiplantae > Streptophyta > Magnoliopsida > Malvales > Malvaceae > Hibiscus > Hibiscus tridactylites. The sequence goes on along the minus strand of OY288265.1, from coordinate 27,917,490 downwards.
CCCAATTGGAGGAAGGATCCTAAGTTTTCATGGAGTAATCCCAACAATGCCCTGAATCCTCAAGCACATAATCAGAATTAGGGAGGTCCTAGATTGCTGACGCGACAGCAACAGCCGCAAAATCTGCCGCCGCACTTGTCGCCGCAGCAGCAACAACAGCCACCAGCTGCCACGAGCAGTATATTGGAACAGACTCTGGCCACCTTTATGTCTCAGACCGGTACTTATATTGAGAATATGAATCAGTTTGTCAAGAAAACAGAGAATTTCATGGATAAAACAGAGATGAGGATGACAAATCATGAAGCTACATTGAAATCTCTAGAGACACAAATGGGTCAGGTGTCGCAACACATTAAGCCAAGGCAAAATGGAGGATTTCCTAGCAATACTGAAAATGCTAGACCACCCACACATGAGAAGTGTAAGGCGATTACTACTAGGAGTGGGAAGAAACTACCATGGCCGAAAAAGGAAGCTGAAACAGAAAAGGATCCAGCCTTAGACAAACCTGTCGAGGAAGCTGCCCCGACAGGTGATAAACAGGCTGCTGCCGATGAACCTGTCACGACAGCAGAAGCGACAGAGGAGAAAAAGATGATTATCGTCCTCAGATTCGCATGCAGTGGGAAGGACGCATTGCTGATTACCGTCCACCACCACCCTTCCCTCAACGGATACAGCAAGCTAAGCATGAATCTCAACTTAAAAAGATTTATGATATTTTTAAGCAGGTTCATATTAATATTCCATTATTAGATGCCGTTAGGGAGATGCCCGGTTATGCTAAATTTCTCAAGGATGTTATGTCAAAAAAATCTAAACTTGGGGAGTTTGAAACGGTAAAGATGACAGAAGGTTGCATGAGCATTCTTCATCGGCAGCCACCCCAGAAAAAGAAGGATCCGGGGAGCTTCATCATACCTTGCGTAATCGGAAATAAATTCGTGGGTAAGGCACTTTGTGATCTTGGTGCTAGTGTTAATCTAATGTCAAAGTCTGTTTTTCAGAAATTAGGTATTGGGAAGGCGCGGCCCACGACAGTAACTCTGCAGCTGGAAGACCGCTCTTACGTTCATCTAGAGGGAAAAATCGAAGATATTTTGGTAAGAGTGGATAAGTTTATTTTCCCTGCTGACTTTCTCGTTTTAGATTGTGAAGCAGATGAAAATGCACCAATCATCCTTGGGCGACCCTTCTTAGCCACGGGAAGATCACTGATTGATGTTGAGAAAGGAGAACTCACCATGCGAGTAAACGATCAAGAGATTAAGCTGAATGTTCTCCAAGCGATGAAACACGCTGATGTGGACGAGGAATGCAAGGCTATCACTGATGTTACCCTTGATCAACCCTGCATCAGATCGGGCTGTCACGATATTAAATTTGGTCACTGCCACGGCAGCCACCTACAGGCCTATCACGACAGCGACGACGACAGCACCGACGACAGCAGCTCCTCTGAATCCGATTCATCTGATACTGAAGATCAGGAGGAGGTAAACTGGATTGGAAATCGTCCAGGTAAGTTATTCGAACCCTTAAATTATACTTCGGATAACCATTTAATCCAAAAACCATCTATTGTTGAACCACCTGCCTTAGAACTGAAGCCCCTGCCAGGGCAGCTTAAATATGCTTTTCTTGGTTCAAATGATACGTTGCCCGTAATCATCTCTTCTAAGCTGCCGCAGGAACAGGAACGACAGCTAATCGACATGCTAAGGCAGCACAAAAAGGCAATTGGATGGACGATCGCTGAAATTCAAGGCATTAGTCCAGCGTTATGCATGCACAAAATTCTTCTAGAGGAAGATCATAAGCCGACTATAGATTCCCAAAGGCGGCTTAACCATGCGATGAAGGAGGTAGTGCGTAAGGAGATAATCAAATGGTTAGATGCTGGTATTATTTACGCCATCTCCGACAGCAAATGGGTGAGCCCGGTGTAATGCGTTCCCAAGAAAGGAGGAATGACCGTGGTGACCAATGAGAACAATGAGTTAATCCCAACCAGGACTGTGACCGGTTGGAGGGTTTGTATGGACTATCGGAAGCTTAACAAAGCTACCCGAAAAGACCACTTTCCTTTACCCTTTATTGATCAAATGCTTGATAGATTAGCGGGTAAACCTTACTATTGTTTTCTTGATGGTTACTCAGGTTACAACCAAATTGCTATCGCACCGGAGGATCAAGAAAAGACGACTTTCACATGCCCCTATGGAACGTACGCATTTAGGAGAATGCCATTCGGATTATGTAATGCACCCGCCACCTTCCAAAGGTGCATGATGGCCATATTCTCCGACATGGTGGAGGACTTCCTTGAGATTTTTATGGATGATTTTTCCGTCTTTGGAGATAATTTTGAGAGCTGCCTAGGCAATTTACAAAAGGTACTTGAAAGATGTGAAAAAGCAAACTTGGTCTTAAATTGGAAAAAATGCCACTTTCTGGTGGATGAGGGGATAGTCCTTGGCCATAAGATTAGCTACCGTGGGATAGAAGTCGACAGGGCCAAAATAGAGGTAATTGAGAAGCTGCCGCCGCCGACTACAGTCAAGGGTATTAGAAGTTTCTTAGGGCATGCTGGTTTTTATCGAAGATTCATTGCAAATTTTTCAAAAATCACGAAGCCCCTATGCCATCTCTTGGAGCAGAATCGACCCTTTGACTTTAATGATGAATGTACTGAAGCATTCAAGGTTCTGAAGGAAAAACTAGTAACAGCCCCCATAGTACAGCCACCAGACTGGACGCAGCCATTTGAGATTATGTGTGATGCTAGTGACTATGCTGTCGGGGCAGCACTTGGGCAGCGCAGAAATAAGCTGTTTCATGTCATATATTATGTCAGCAAGACATTGAATGACGCCCAAGTGAACTATACCACCACAGAAAAGGAGCTGTTAGCTGTGGTGTTCTCCATTGACAAGTTTCGTTCTTACATACTTGGGACGAAAGTAATAGTGCACACAGACCATTCTTCCCTTAAGTATTTGTTCGCAAAGAAGGATGCAAAACCTAGATTGATACGGTGGATCATGCTATTGCAAGAGTTCGACCTTGAGATCAAGGACAAGAAAGGGACAGCAAATCAGGTGGCAGACCACTTGTCAAGGTTGGAGACGGAACAGAGTCTGCCAATAGATGAGACACACATACTGGAGACCTTCCCAGATGAGCAGCTCTTTGCTGCCGCAATCGCTGCCGCGACAGCCATGGCGGCAGGTAAGTCTTCCGAACTTCCTTGGTATGCTGATTTCGTTAATTTTATAGTTAGCGGAGTACTTCCTTCTGATCTTAATTATCAAGCCAAGAAGAGGTTCCAAAATGATGTGAAGCATTATTATTGGGATGAACCTCTTCTTTTCAAAATGTGTGCAGATCAGGTTATAAGGAGGTGTGTACCACAAGAAGAGCAAGAAGACATTCTCCATCACTGCCATGCTTCACAATATGGAGGTCACTTAGGAGGCAATAAAACTGCTGCCAAGGTGCTGCAGTCAGGGTTCTACTGGCTGACACTGTATAAAGATGCATAGGACTTCTACAAGAACTGTGACAGGTGCCAGCGGACAGGTAACATCTCGAGGAGAAACGAGATGCCACTGCAGAACATTCTAGAAGTCGAGATCTTCGACGTTTGGGGGATCGATTTTATGGGACCCTTTCCATCTTCATGTGGGAATCTTTACATCCTCCTAGCAGTGGACTATGTCTCCAAGTGGGTAGAAGCTATCGCCACTCAAAAGAATGATGCCAAGACGGTCCAAAAGTTTTTACACAAAAACATTTTTTCTAGATTTGGCATTCCTAAGGCAATTATCAGTGATGAAGGGAGACATTTTGATAATAGGATAATTGCTGCTGCCTTGAAGAAATATGGTGTCAAGCACAGGATCGCGACAGCATACCACCCGCAGACCAATGGACAGGCTGAGATATCCAATAGAGAAGTGAAGAACATTCTTGAGAAGATGGTTAAGCCAACTAGGAAAGATTGGTCTTTACTCCTTAATGATGCATTATGGGCATATAGGACAACTTTTAAGAGTCCATTGGGCATGTCTCCATACCGTTTGATTTATGGGAAAACCTGTCATCTGCCTGTCGAGATAGAGCACAGGGTATACTGGGCAATCAAGGTAGTGAATATGGACTTGGACAAGGCAGGCCAGAAAAGGCTGTTAGATTTGAATGAAATTGAAGAAATACGGACAATGGCCTACGACAACGCAAGAATATACAAGGAGAAAACTAAGAAGTGGCATGACAAGAAGTTGCTGCCACGACAGTTCTGCCAAGGGCAGCTTTTGTTGTTGTTCAATTCTAGACTGAAACTCTTCCCAGGGAAGCTAAAATCTAGATGGTCCGGCCCATTCCAAGTGATATAAGTTTTTCCCCATGGTGCCATCACAATCCAATCATTGAAAGACGAGCACCAATTCAAAGTCAACGGACAACGCCTCAAGCATTATCAGGGGACTAAAGCCCCAGGAATACAGGAAGTGGTTACTTTAGGAGATGCCCCACAAGGCATCCCTAATTTAACCTAAATTTTATTTTTATTATTTATTATTTATTAGGAAATAAGGTTTATTTTTAATTGAATAATGTTTTTTTCTCTATTTTCTGTTTTTAGGAAATAAAGGAGTCAAGAAGAAAAGGAGAAGTGGCCCAAAGCCACCATGCATCCATCAGCCCAACAGAGCCCATTTATTGAAGCCTGTCGTTTCGGTTGCCGCCGCAGACGGATAAGACAGGCTGTCAACAGACTGACACGGCAGACGCAGAAGCGTGTGATAGACGCGTGACAAACGCATTAATGCGTGGCAGACGCGTCAGACACGCCAAAACTCAACAGTCGCTCAGTTATTCACGCCTGCCATTACAGCATTAAACGGGCAGACCCTCGACCGCTATAAAACCCCGTTTTCACTTTCATTTTTCATCACTTCTGCTTATTCTTGCTTGCTTTCTCCTCTCGTTTTTCTTTGTTTTCTTTACTTTCAAACCCTTGCAACTAATATGTCTTCTAGACAGACCCGCCGCAGTGCTGCCTCAGCCTCCTCATCAGCAGCAGCATCGCCCTTCGCAAACAAGGAATTATGGGAAGAAAGGGGTTTCATCTACATCCGCAAGGCACCAAACATGGGGCTCCGACCATTCATCGCGAAGGCAATAAGGAATTTGCTATGGGAGCAGTTCGCCGAACAACCGGCAGAACTAAACGACACATTGGTGAGGGAGTTCTATGCTGCCATCGATAGCAAGACGGCAACATCTGTAATAGTCCGAGGAGTAGAGGTGCCATTTACAGCTGACAGTATCAACCACACGTATGGCCTATATTTTGGCCCCGACGATGACGCCCACCAGCAATTTTTAGACACCCTCGATTCTGCCGCCTACGGTGCTGTCATGGCGGAGGTGACAGAGGAAGGAACAACATGGACCACGAGCAAAAAAGAACCCCAACTCTGTCAAAAGGGGGCAGCTGCTCCAAGAAGCCAAGCTATGGAACGCTTTCATCAAGAAGCGTATCCTGCCATCTTCCCATCACACGACGGTGAACCAGCAGCGGCTCGCTCTCATTCACTCGATCATGCACGACCGGCCTATCAACGTGGGCCGCTATATGAGGGAAAGCATCTTGGACTGCACATTACGCTCCTCCTCCCGTCTTTGCCTACCGTTCACAATCACTTCCCTTTGCCGCTGCGCTGCTGTCCCAGAGGCCACCACCGACAAACTGATCAAAGGCAGAGGCTGGACAGAAAACAACATTACCAGCCTCATGGAGCTCATCGTCGCAACACCCATCAACTCCTTCAACCCAGCTGCCTCCCCGGCAGATTCATACGAGGAACCTGCCACTGAACCTGCCGCCGCAGCCGCCCAGACCGACCAATCCGCCCAAATCCTTGCCGCCATACAACGGGTGGAAGACAGACAGATGGGGCTGATGACATTCATCCGGGATTTCACAACTTCCACGGTAAATTTCATTACCAATAATTTAAATTATCCCGATGTTGTTTTCCCCACTTTTCCAGACCACTATTTCCATATCCCCACCCCTGTCCACACACCTACACCACCTGCCTCCCCACATACCCATTCCACCGCTTCCACCCCATCACCTGCCCCGACGGCAGCTGCGAGTCCTCTGGCCGACAGCCCCGCACGTGGAACGAAGCGGCCAACCACAACCGACAGCGAGGAGGAACTGTTGCGTGTAAAATAGTCTATCGCAATTATAGTGCAAGTATACACGACGCAAGTAGTAAAGTGATACAAAGTATCGGATATCGTCTCCACAGGGATTGGGCTAATAGCTTCACCTAAATTCACTGCACGAAAGTAAAGGAAATAATTAAGAGTTGTCACGAGAATAATAAAGTAAAAACGTAAATAAAAGATTGAGATATCAAGAGAGAGAGAATGGGCTGGTATTGAGTTGATCGGTAGTGCAGGTATTGAATTGCTTAGGATCTCCAGTTCTGTCGTCGCACCCGTCGCCGGCAGCACCTGTCGCGGCGTCTGTCCGTTAGCTGTCGCGGCAGCGAACACTAACTCCGTACTTCAAGCTTGGCAAGAATCCCAGATCTGCCTTGCCCTATCCCTAGGCACAAGTCTGTCGATGATCACGTCTTTGATGATACCTCCCGGCGTGAATCGAAGGATGAACACCGATGTGTATGAATTCTTCCTTAGCCACTTAACCTCGCCTTATCCCTAAGCACGAGATGGTTCAACTATAAACTAGAGAACGCGCTTTTACCTCTTTCGTATACTTAACTCTCCCGATGCTAAGTAAATGGATAACCTCACAATGCTCTCCCGATGCTCTTGCAAGATATTAAAACCAAGATAAAAGAACTTGAAGTTTATTTTATTGAACTTGAAAAATCCTAAAACAAAGCAACCCTTGCAACTACTTTACAAAACAACCCGTAGCCCTAGGGGGAGTTTAGAACATATCGGTGACAGGTAAACGACAGGGTTTTGGTTTCGGTTATGGGGTAGTCGGCTCTGCCCTAGGTTTAATCTATGCCCTTTATATAAGCTTTGGGCTCAAGTTATCTAAGGTAACAAGGATTACAACTTTAATTAAAAGTAAGATTCTAATAAAGACTAAATCTCTAAGGATTCCTACTTTTCAGCCGCCTCCTTGTTTCATGGGAATTCTTCTCCTTGAGCTTTGGCTTGACATATCTTTTGATCCGGGGCTTGGAAAAATATTCGGTTTCCACACGACAGACGAGTAGATTTTTCTCTATCTATCGAGGTCCACTTCACTTTTCCTCTTCATAAATCTGCTGTCATCATGCTGTCACGACAGGTCCATGACAGGTTCGTCTTCTTCAGCTGCTTGTCCAGTTCAGCTCTCCTGCTTATCTGCCCTGCGCCTGCCTTCGACATCTACTGTGACAGATATCTGCAAAAATAGCCATCTTTCAGTAGAATCTGTGCCTTTTATATAATTGTGATGTTTTATTAAAAACTAATCTAAATGCAATGCAATGATGCTTGAATGCAGCAGAAATATGGGTTTAAAAAGGTGTAAATGATAGAACTTTTACACACTCAACACACCCCCAAACTCAAGTTTTTGCTTGCCCTCAAGCAATGAAGACTTAAAAGAAAACTGAAAATTTGTGTTGGCCTTCAAACAATGAACTGTCCCTCACCTGTCGCTCATTCTCTATGGCGGCAGCAACCTGTCGGAAGGGTTAGGATCTGTCCGGAATCTCCCTATAGCTCTCGTGCAGTGTGTGCATGCTTGTGAACAGTTATAAGCTAAGACTCTCTTAGTTTCACTAGAATATTCAACTCCTTAACTTGAATTTTATGCCAAAGTTTACTTTCTTTTAGAAGGCACATTTTCATGCTTTTTCTTCTATTTTCAAGCTAAGATTTTCTAGAGCCAGTTTTGGGCACCTCTAGTTAGCTTCCTAGAGCCGGTTTCGGGCACCTCTAGGTTTTTGATTTTCTTTTGCTAAACTTCTTTCCTAGAGCCAGTGTTAGGCACCTCTAGGGGCTATCCAAGTTCTAAGCTTCCTATTCTAGTTTGGCTAAAAGAAATCTAAGCAATATAACAGTCACAAAAGTGTTTAAGTTTTTAAAACTATAGAAAGGCTCTAAACTTTTCCTTAACCTGTCCTACAGATGCTGCCACGACAGAGCCGTCATGACAGGTAAGTTAACTTCACAGTTTTAAGCCAACAGTTCAACTTTTCTGATTTTTCTGATTTTTTTTTAAAGAAAATAACTAACTAATAAGACACAACAATTAAACAAAAGAAGTGCTAAAGACTCCATTAAATATGGAGGGTTGCCACCCCCAAACCCGAGGGTTGCATTGCCCTCAATGCAAAATGACACTAAAACAAATAAAGAAAAACATGAAAAATAAAAGTACATCACAATATATAAGGGCAGGCAGCAATAAGGGGAGTAAAAGAAATAAAAACTTAGATTTTATGCGCTTTCCTCGCTGCTGCTGCTGACGCGGATCTGATGGTAGCGTCTGCGTTGGGGAGGTGGCTGGGCAGGTTCCGGAGCAGGTTGGTCAACAGGTTCATCAGCCTGTTGAGGTGCAGGTTCTTCCTCCGGTTGGGGGACAGGGTCGTCAGCAGGTTGAAGGGCAGGTGGCTCCACTAGTCGGACATCAGAACTGCTGCTGCTGTCCCAGCTGGTACTCGTGATGGCTTTGGAAAGCATCCTTTTGTTGGCCACATGTTTAATTCTTTTCACCCGTGTGAAGGCGCTGTCCAAGTTCCTCCGGACAAGAGGGCTGTCGTCAGTGGCAGCTCGCTTGGTGCCTCGAGGGGAAGTGTCCGCCGGTGGGCTGCCGGCTGCTGTCGGAGAGGGTGTGGAGGAGGCAGATTCTCCGTGGGGAGAGACAGGTGGTGTGGGAGTGGGGGAGGGTATATTAAAGTAATGGGCGGGGAAGGTGGGGAAAATGACATCCGAAAAATTCAAAGTATTGGTAATGAAATTTACCGTTGCATTGGAGAAGTCGCGGATGAATGTCATTAAACCCATCTGGCGCTCCTCGATCCTCAAGATGGCAGCTAAGATGTGGGCGTTCTGATCTGCCGGAGCAGTGTTGGTCGCAGCTTCTGGGGCAGGTTCGGTGGCAGGTTCATCATCAGACTCAGCAGGTGGGGCGTTTGGATCGAAGGCGTTGAGGGGCGATACGACGATGATCTCCATGAGGCTGGAGATGTTGCTGTCGGTCCAGCCGCTGCCCTTCTTGATTTTGTCTGAAGGGTCCTCCGGTACGGCAGCGCAGCGACAGAGGGCAGTGATGGTGAAGGGCAGGCATAGTCGTGAATCTGTTCTGAAAGCACAATCGAGAATGCTGTCTCGCATGTACCTGCCCACGTTGATCGGCCTGTCATGCATGATAGAGTGGATGAGGGCCAGCCGCTGCCTGTTGACTGTCGTGTGGTGGGACGAGGGCAGGATACGCTTTTTGATAAAAGCATTCCATAGTTTTGCCTCGGGGAGCAGCTCTGCCCGGTTGACGGAGTTGGGGTTCTTCTTGCTGGTGCTCCAGGTTGTGCCCTCCTCTGTCAATTCCCTCAAGACAGCATCATGTCCGGCAGCGTCGAGGGAGTCCCAAAACTATTGATGAGCATCATCATTGGGGCCAAAGAAGAGGCCGAATACATGGTTGATGCTGCTGGCGGTGAAAGGAACTGTCACTCCTCGGACGACGACAGATGTCGCCGACTTACTTTCGATCGCAGCATAAAATTCCCTGACCAGAGTGTCGTTAAGCTCTGCCGGCTGCTCGGCAAAGTCCTCCCAAAGTTGTGCTGCTATGGCCTTCATAATGAACGGCCGGAGTCCAAAAAGAGGAGCATCTCTGTTATAGATGAAGCTCCGTTCCTCCCATAGTTCCTTGTTAGCGAACGGAGATGCTGCTGCTGAAGAAGAAGCGGCAGCAGCATTCTGACGGGTTTGTCGTGAAGACATTTTGGTTGCAAGGGCTGAAAAAAAGAAAGAAAGTAGATAAAACTAGAAGGGATTAACAAGAGAGAAAATCAGAAGTGATGAAAAGTGAAGAGGGGAAGGGGTTTATATAGCGGTCGAGTAGCTGCCCATTTAATGCCGCAACGGCAGGCGGGAAAAACGGGGCGGCAGATTGGATATTGCGTGTCTGACGCGTCTGACACGCATTAATGTGTCTGCTGTGCGTCTGCCGCACGCTTCTTCGTCTGCTGTGCGTCTGTTGACAGCCTGTCAAATCCGTCTGCGCCGGCAGCCGAAACGACAGGTTACCATAAATGGGCTTTATTGGGCTGGTGGATGAGCGATGGGCTTGGGCCACTTCTTCTTTCTCACTTGACTCCTTTATTTCCTAAAAACTGAAATTAAAAACAAAACATTATTAAAAAAAATCTAATTCCTAATAAATAATAATAATAAAATAAAATAAAAATAAAAACTAGGTTAAATTAGGGATGCCTTGTGGGGCATCACCTAAGGTAACCACTTCCTGTATTCCTGGGGCTTCAGTCCCCTGATAATGCTTGAGGCGTTGTCCATTGACTTTGAATTGGTGCCCGTCCTTTAATGATTGAATTGTAATGGCACCATGGGGGAAAACTTGAATCACTTGGAACGGACCAGACCATCTAGATTTAAGCTTCCCTGGGAAGAGTTTCAACCTAGAATTAAACAACAACACAAGCTGCCCTGGGCAGAACTGACGTGGCAGCAACTTCTTGTCATGCCACTTCTTTGTTTTCTCCTTGTATATTCTTGCGTTGTCGTAGGCCATCGTCCGTATTTCATCGATCTCGTTCAAATCTAACAGCCTTTTCTGGCCTGCCTTGTCCAAGTCCATGTTTACTGCCTTGATTGCCCAATATGCCTTGTGCTCTATCTCGACAGGCAGGTGGCAGGTTTTCCCATAGATCAATCGGAATGGAGACATGCCTAATGGAGTTTTGAAAGCTGTCCTGTATACCCATAATGCATCATTCAGAAGTAAAGACCAATCTTTCCTAGTTGGTTTAACCATCTTTTCAAGAATGTTCTTCACTTCCCTGTTGGATATCTCAGCCTGTCCATTGGTCTGTGGGTGGTATGCTGTCGCGATCCTGTGCTTGACACCATATTTCTTCAAGGCGGCAGCAATTACCCTATTGTCAAAATGTCTCCCTTCATCACTGATAATCGCCTTAGGGATGCCAAATCTAGAAAATATGTTTTTGTGCAAAAACTTTTGGACCGTTTTGGCATCATTCTTTTGAGTTGCGATTGCTTCTACCCACTTGGAGACATAGTCCACTGCTAGGAGGATGTAAAGATTTCCACATGAAGATGGAAAAGGTCCCATAAAATCAATCCCCCAAACGTCGAAGATCTCGACTTCTAAAATATTCTGCAGTGGCATCTCGTTTCTCCTCGAGATGTTACCTGTCCGCTGGCACCTGTCACAGTTTTTGTAAAATTCTTGTGCGTCCTTATACAGTGTCGGCCAGTAAAACCCTGACTGCAGCACCTTGGCAGCAGTTTTATTGCCTCCTAAGTGTCCTCCATATTGTGAGGCATGACAGTGATGGAGAACGTCTTCTTGCTCTTCTTGAGGTACACATCTCCTTATAACCTGATCTGCGCACATTTTGAAAAGAAGAGGTTCGTCCCAATAATAATGTTTAACATCATTTTGAAACCTCTTCCTGGCTTGATAAGTAAGATCAGAAGGTAATATTCCGCTAACTATAAAATTAACGAAATCAGCATACCAGGGAAGGTTAGAAGACTTACCTGCCGCCATGGCTGTCGCGACAGCTATTGCGGCAGCAAAGAGCTGCTCATCTGGGAAGGTCTCTAGTATGTGTGTCTCATCTACAGGTAGACTCTGTCCCATCTCCAACCTCGACAAGTGATCTGCCACCTGATTTTCTGTCCCCTTTTTGTCTTTGATTTCAAGGTCGAATTCTTGTAATAGCAAGATCCATCGTATCAACCTAGGCTTTGCATCCTTCTTCGCGAACAAGTACTTAAGGGCAGAATGATCGGTGTGCACTATTACTTTCGTTCCAAGTATATAAGAACGAAACTTGTCGATGGAAAACACCACAGCTAACAGCTCCTTTTCTGTGGTGGTATAATTCACTTGGGCATCATTCAATGTTTTGCTGGCATAATATATGACATGAAACAGCCTGTCCTTGCGCTGCCCAAGTGCTGCCCCGACAGCATAGTCACTAGCATCACACATAATTTCAAACGGTTGCGTCCAGTCTGGTGGCTGTACTATGGGGGCTGTCACTAGCTTTTCCTTCAGAACCTTGAATGCTTCAGTGCATTCTTCATTAAAGTCAAAGGGTCGGTTCTGCTCTAAGAGATGACATAGGGGCTTCGTGATTTTTGAGAAATTGGCGATGAATCTCCTATAAAAACCAGCATGCCCTAAAAAACTCCTAATTCCCTTGACTGTGGTTGGCAGCGGCAGCTTCTCAATTACCTCTATTTTTGCCCTGTCGACTTCTATCCCACGGCAGCTAATCTTATGGCCTAAAACTATCCCTTCATCTACCATAAAATGGCATTTTTCCCAATTAAGAACAAGATTAGCTTTTTCACATCTTTCAAGTACCTTTTGAAGGTTGCCGAGGCAGCTTTCAAAATTGTCTCCAAAGACAGAAAAATCATCCATGAAGATCTCAAGGAAGTCCTCAACCATGTCGGAGAATATAGCCATCATGCACCTTTGGAAGGTGGCAGGTGCGTTACAGAGTCCAAACGGCATCCTCCTAAATGCGTATGTTCCGTAGGGACATGTGAAAGTCGTTTTCTCTTGATCCTCTGGTGCAATAGCGATTTGGTTATAACCTGAGTAACCATCAAGAAAACAATAGTAAGGTTTACCCGCTAATCTATCAAGCATTTGATCAATAAAGGGTAAAGGAAAGTGGTCTTTTCGGGTAGCTTTGTTAAGCTTCCGATAGTCCATACAAACCCTCCAACCGGTCACAGTCCTGGTTGGGATTAACTCATTGTTTTCGTTGGTTATCACGGTCATGCCTCCTTTCTTGGGAACACATTGCACCGGGCTTACCCATTTGCTATCGGAGATGGCGTAAATAATATCAGCATCTAACCATTTAATTATTTCTTTACGCACTACCTCCTTCATTGCAAGGTTTAACCGCCTTTGGGCATCAATAGTCGGCTTATGATCTTCCTCTAGGAGGATTTTGTGCATACAGATTGCCGGACTAATGCCCTGAATGTCTGCTATCGTCCATCCTATCGCCCTTTTATGCTGCCTCAACATGTCGATCAGCTGTCGTTCCTGTTCCTGTGGCAGCTTAGCAGAGATGATTACGGGCAGTGTTTTATCACAACCAAGATAAGCATATTTGAGCTGCCCTGGCAGGGGCTTAAGTTCTAAGACAGGTGGTTCAACAGTAGAGGGCTTTTGGATTAAATGGTTATCCGAAGTGTAATTCAAGGGTTCGAATAACTTACCTGGGCGATGGTCTAACCAGTCTACCTCCTCATGACCTTCAGTATCAGATGTATCGGATTCAGAGGAGTCGCTGTCGACGGTGCTGTCGTCGTTGCCGTCGTGACAGGCTTGTAGATGGCTGTCGCAACAGTGACCAAATTTTATATCTCGGCAGCCCGTCCTGATGCAGGGTTGATCAAAGGTCACCTCAATGATGGCCTTGCATTCCTCATCCATATCAGCATGTTTCATTGCTTGGAGAACATTCAACTTAATTTCTTGATCGTTTACGCGCATGGTGAGTTCTCCTTTCTCCACATCAATCAATGATCTTCCCGTGGCTAAGAAAGGTCGCCCTAGGATGACTGGTGCGTTCTCATCTGCCTCACAATCTAAAATAAGAAAGTCAGCAGGAAAAATAAGTTTATCCACTCTTACCAAAATATCTTCAATTTTTCCCTCGGGGTGAACGTAAGAGCGGTCGGCTAGCTGTAGGGTAACTGTCGTGGGCCGCGCCTTGCCAATACCTAATTTCTGAAAAACAGATTTGGGCATTAGATTAACACTAGCACCAAGATCACATAGTGCCTTACCCACAAATTTATCTCCGATTACGCAAGGTATGAGGAAGCTCCCTGGATCCTTCTTTTTCTGGGGTGGTTTTCGATGAAGAATACTCATGCACCCTTCTTGCATCCTTACCGTTTCAAATTCCCCAAGTTTAGATTTTTTAGACATGACGTCCTTGAGAAATTTAGCATAACCGGGCATTTCCCTAACATCATCTAACAACAGAATGTTAATATGAACCTGTTTAAAAATATCATAAATCTTTTTAAGTTGAGATTCATGCTTAGCTTGCTGTATCCGTTGCGGAAAAGGTGGTGGAGGACGATAATCAGTAATGCGTCCTTCCCACTGCATGCGAATCTGAGGACGGTATTCATCTTTCTTCTCCTCTGTTGCTTCTGCTGTCGTGACAGGCCCATCGGCAGCAGTCTGTTTATCACCTGTCGGGGTAGCTTCCTCGGCAGGTTTATCCAAGGCATGTTCCTTTTCTGTTTCAGCTTCTTTTTCTGGCCCTGGTAACTTTTTCCCACTCCTAGTAGTGATTGCCTTACATTCCTCGTGTGGGGGCGGTCTAGCATTTTCAGTATTGCTAGGGAAACCTCCATTCTGCCTCGGTTTAATATGCTGCGACACCTGACCCATTTGTGTCTCTAGAGATTTCAAGGTGGCCTCATGGTTTGTCATTCTCATCTTAGTTTCATCCATAAAATCTTCCGTTTTCTTGACAAACTTATTGATGTTATCCATATATGTGCCGGTCTGAGACATAAAGGTGGCCAGAGTCTGCTCCAATATACTACTCGTGGCAGGTGGTGGCTGCTGTTGCTGCTGAGGCGGCAGGTTCTGCGGCAGGTTCTGCGGCTGCGGCTGCTGTCGCGTCAACAATCTAGGACCCCCCTGATTCTGATTATATGCTTGCGGATTTAGGGCATTGTTAGGGTTACTCCAGGAAAATTTGGGATCTTTCCTCCAATTAGGGTTGTAATTGTTGGAATTGTAGTTCGGCTTGTAATTTCCAACATATTTTCCTTCTTCTATATTTACAGGGCACTCATCCCTACTATGATTTCCCTCACATGTAGCACAAACTTCCTCGACAGCAAACCCTCGTACTTCCTCTTCACTCAATAAGTGTTTCATGGCTTTAGTGAGGAATGCTACATGTGATTTCATAGTGCTGTCGGCCTCATAATCCTTGACAGCAAGTACTCGTTTACCTCCTCTTCTAGCGGTTGGAAACTGCTCCTCATTCTTAGCCAGATGTTTCAAAACTTGCAGGGCTTCGTCCGGATCTTTATCCAATAATAGTCCATTTGCTGCAGAATCAATTCGAATGCGAGTTTGTAAGTTAGCAGCATTATAGAACTTAGTTACCTGATTCCAAACGGGGAATCCATGCATTGGGCAGTTTCGGAGAAGAGTTGTGAATCTGTCCCAGGCCTCGTGCATTGGCTCGTCATCTTCCTGTTGAAAAGTAGCAATTTCATTACGTAATCGCTCAGCTAAATGTGAAGGATTAAAACGAGACAAAAATTCACGAGTTAAATCTGCCCAAGTCATAATAGAACCCGGTGTAAGTTTATTCCACCAAGTTTTAGCTCTATCCCTCAATGAATGGGGGAATAACCGAAGCCTCAGTATCTCCGGACTAACTCCTGGTAGTCTAAACGAACCACAGATCTCCTGGAACGTTTTGAGATGCTCCCTAGCATCTTCTGTCGCAGAACCACTAAACTGCCCGGCATTGTTGATCATACTAAACATGACAGGTTTAAGCTCGAAGTTGTCAACATCAATATCCGGCAGCGTGGTTTCCAGCTCTACATGGTCGTTCAGCATGTAGTCACGACATGACCGTCGTCCACCTGCCGCGGGCGGGTCACCGACAGGCGGGATTTCTTCACCGACAGGCTGATTACGGGCCATCTGCTCTAGCTGTTCTTCAAGGTATTCGTTTCGGTCTAAAAGGTGGCGAATCTGTTTCTTGAGATTAAAGGAACGTTCAATCTCCGGATCTAATTTATACTCAGGATCTTCACCTCTTTTCGATCTGCGCATAAACAGGAAAACCTTGTGAAAAGCAAGAGTTTAAAATACAAAAGAAAAATTAAAGAAAAGTAAAAATAAAAACAAAAACAAAAACGAAAATAAAAACAAAAAGTGCAAGGAAAGAAAGGTGTAGTTATGTTGCCAATCCCCGGCAACGGCGCCAAAAACTTGTTGCGTGTAAAATAGTCTATCGCAATTATAGTGCAAGTATACACGACGCAAGTAGTAAAGTGATACAAAGTATCGGATATCGTCTCCACAGGGATTGGGCTAATAGCTTCACCTAAATTCACTGCACGAAAGTAAAGGAAATAATTAAGAGTTGTCACGAGAATAATAAAGTAAAAACGTAAATAAAAGATTGAGATATCAAGAGAGAGAGAATGGGCTGGTATTGAGTTGCTCGGTAGTGCAGGTATTGAATTGCTTAGGATCTCCAGTTCTGTCGTCGCACCCGTCGCCGACAGCACCTGTCGCGGCGTCTGTCCGTTAGCTGTCGCGGCAGCGAACACTAACTCCGTACTTCAAGCTTGGCAAGAATCCCAGATCTGCCTTGCCCTATCCCTAGGCACAAGTCTGTCGATGATCACGTCTTTGATGATACCTCCCGGCGTGAATCGAAGGATGAACACCGATGTGTATGAATTCTTCCTTAGCCACTTAACCTCGCCTTATCCCTAAGCACGAGATGGTTCAACTATAAACTAGAGAACGCGCTTTTACCTCTTTCGTATACTTAACTCTCCCGATGCTAAGTAAATGGATAACCTCACAATGCTCTCCCGATGCTCTTGCAAGATATTAAAACCAAGATAAAAGAACTTGAAGTTTATTTTATTGAACTTGAAAAATCCTAAAACAAAGCAACCCTTGCAACTACTTTACAAAACAACCCGTAGCCCTAGGGGGAGTTTAGAACATATCGGTGACAGGTAAACGGAAGGGTTTTGGTTTCGGTTATGGAGTAGTCGGCTCTGCCCTAGGTTTAATCTATGCCCTTTATATAAGCTTTGGGCTCAAGTTATCTAAGGTAACAAGGATTACAACTTTAATTAAAAGTAAGATTCTAATAAAGACTAAATCTCTAAGGATTCCTACTTTTCAGCCGCCTCCTTGTTTCATGGGAATTCTTCTCCTTGAGCTTTGGCTTGACATATCTTTTGATCCGGGGCTTGGAAAAATATTCGGTTTCCACACGACAGACGAGTAGATTTTTCTCTATCTATCGAGGTCCACTTCACTTTTCCTCTTCATAAATCTGCTGTCATCATGCTGTCACGACAGGTCCATGACAGGTTCGTCTTCTTCAGCTGCTTGTCCAGTTCAGCTCTCCTGCTTATCTGCCCTGCGCCTGCCTTCGACATCTACTGTGACAGATACCTGCAAAAATAGCCATCTTTCAGTAGAATCTGTGCCTTTTATATAATTGTGATGTTTTATTAAAAACTAATCTAAATGCAATGCAATGATGCTTGAATGCAGCAGAAATATGGGTTTAAAAAGGTGTAAATGATAGAACTTTTACACACTCAACAGGAACCGCTGATTAGGAGGAATTTGGAGAGGGAGTTTACGCCTGTCAAGAGGCAGAAACACGTGGCAGACAGAAAGCTAATGCCCAAGGCCAGCACCACCACCAGCAGCACTTGGGATAGCGGTAGTAGCTCAGACATCCAGCTCGTGGAGCAACCTGCCCAACCTCCCCCACAACCCAGACGCCGCCGTCAGATCCGTGTCAGCAGCAGCAGCGAGGACATCGATTAAAAATTTAAGTCTTTCATTTTTCTTTTCTTGCTGCCTGCTATATCTTTATTTTGTGATGTACCTGCCATCATTTTATCTGTCATTTTGCATTGAGGGCAATGCAACCCTCGAGTTTGGGGGTGGCACCCTAAGTTTTAATGGAGTCATAGTACATCTTTAATTAATTGTTGTGTCTTCTTTTTAATTAAGTTCTCTTAAAAAAATCAGAAAATATAAAACTGTTGGCTTAAAACTGTGAAGTTAGCTTACCTGTCATGACAGCTCTGTCGTGGCAGCATGTTTAGGACAGTTTAAGGAGAAGTTTAGAGCCTTTCTATAGTTCTGAAAATTTAAACACCATTGTGACTGTTATATTGCTTAGACTTCTTTTAGCCAAACTAGAATAGAAAACTTAGCTCTTAGAGTAGAAAAGAGACTAGACTCTCAGGAAACCTAGAGGTGCCCAACACTGGCTCTAGGCAGATAACCAGAGAAAAACTTCTAGAGGTGCCTATCACCGGCTCTAGACAGTTAACTAGAGGTGCCTAAAATACTGGCTCTAGTAAAAATGAGAAGAAATTAGAAAGAAATCAACTAGAGGTGCCTTTTTCTGGCTCTAGTAAAGGAAAGAAAGAAATCAGTCGTAAGAAAAACTCTAAACAAGCTAAAGTATAATATTCTAGTGAAACTAAGAGAGTCTTAGCATATACCTGTTCACAAGCATGCACACACTACACGAGAACTATAGGGAGATTCCGGACAGATCCTAAAACCGTCCGACAGGTTGCTGCCGTCACAGAGAATGAGCGACGGGTAAGGGACAGTTCACTGTTTGAAAGCCAACACAAAAATATTCTTTTTTCTTTGAGGTCTTAATTGCTTGAGGGCAAGCAAAAACTTGAGTTTGGGGGTGTGTTGAGTGTGTAAAAGTTCTATTATTTACACCCTTTTTAACCCATATTTCTGCTGCATTCAAGCATCATTACATTGCATTTAGGTCAGTTTACAATAAAACATCACAAATACACTAAAGGCACGGATTCTACTAAAAGATGGCTGATTTTGCAGGTTGCTGCCATAGTTGACAAAGAAGGCAGGCACAGGGCAGAGAAGCAGAGGAGCTGAACTGGACAAGCAGACGACAAGGACGAAGTTGCCATGGATCTGTCGTGACAGCAAGGTGACAGCAGCCTTATGAAGAGGAAAAGTAAAGTGGACCTCGATAGATAAAGAAAAATCTGCTCGTCTGTCATGTGAAAGCCAAATATTTTTCCAAGTCCCGGATCGAAAGATATGTCAAGCCAAAGCTCAAGGAGAAGAAATCCCTAGAAACAAGGATGGCGGCTGCAAAGTAGGACTCTTGGAGATTAAGTCTTTATTAGAATCTTACTTTTAATTAAAGTTGTAATCCTTGTTAACTTAGAATACTTGAGCCCAAAGCTTATATAAGGGCATAGATTTTAACCTAGAGGCATCATACCCCATAACCGATAACCTAAACCCCTCCGTCGTTTACCCGTCGTCGACATGTTCTAAAAACCCCCTAGGGCCACGAGTTGTTTTGTAAAGTAGTTGCAAAGGTTGTTTTGTTTTAGGATTTTCCAAGTTCAATAAAATAAACTTCAAGTTCTCTTATTTTGGTTTTAATATCTTGCAAGAGCATCGGGAGAGCATTGTGAGGTTATCTATTTACTTAGCATCGGGAGAGTTAAGTATACGAAAGAGATAAGAGCGAGTTCTCTAGTTTATAGTTGAACTATCTCGTGCCTAGGGATAGGGCGAGGTTAAGTGGCTAAGGAAGAATTCATACACATCGGTGTTCATCCTTCGATTCACGCCGGGAGGTATCATCAAAGACGTGATCATCGACAGACTTGGACCTAGGGATAGGCCAAGGCAGATCTGGGATTCTTGCCAAACTTGGAGTACAGAGTTGGTGTGTTCGCTGCCGCGACAGCTAACGGACAGCCGCCGCGACAGGTGCTATCGGCGACGGGCGCGACGACAGAACTGGATTTCCTAAACTTTTCAATACCTGCACTACTGAACAATTCAATACCAGCCCATTCTCTCTATCTTGATATTTCTACTCTTTTTATTTACGTTTACTTTATTATTCTCGTGACAATTCTCTTAAATATTTTCTTTACTTCGTGCAGTGAAATAAGGTGAAGCTATTAGCCCAATCCCTGTGGAGACGATATCCGATACTTCGTATCACTTTACTACTTGCGTCGTGTACACTTGCACTACAATTGCGATAGACTCTTTTACACGCAACAGGTATTTATAGACTCAAAACTAGGTTAAGTCCTCCTTGAAGTAGAAGTCCTCTAAAGTAGCTTTTCTTCTTTAATGTAGCTTTAAATGCTGACTTCTTTGCTTGGAATATGGACTCTTCCTCGTTTGCCTTAGCCCGCAAGTAAGCTTGGAAATTTCACTTCGGCAGACCTAGCCGCTGCTACAGATTTCAGAAAATCATATGACCACCGGTGATAGACTCAGGAGTTTTAGCTCTACAGATCGCACTCCGGTTCTCCTAACTTCCATAGTCAGCTGCCGCGGGCAGCAAGGTTGGAAGCAGTTTTGCTCGGTAGGTGCTCGGCAACAACTTACTTTTAGTTGGAACTGCTTCATTACAACTCTTGGGTTTCCTTTTCAGCGTTGTGTTCTCCGTTCCTCGGCTCCCTCGTTCAGCTGTTAGTACCTACAAGCAAGAATACACTAGAACAATACCTCTTGTTCACCAAATGAATGATAAGTTATAAAAGCAGGGTAGAACAATGAAATACTGAAAAATGCTATACATGAACCTACTTATGCCTAAAATGAGCTTAAAAACAGTAATAATAAGAGTTGGACAGTGCATAAAATATAGGACTTTTGGACACTTACAGGGTTTTTACATAGAGCTTCGATACGGGCTTTACCATTTCGATACGCCTATGTGGCAAAGACATCAACGGTCAAAACTCCCAAATATATTTTGAATTGCAGCTCAATTGGCACTCGTACCAAAACGGTTTGTAACCGTTTTGATACAACTCAATACCGTTTCGATACGGCCAGAGGCGTTTCAATACGGCTTGCTACATATAGCTTCAACGGCTAGTTCTGAAGAAGGTCGTTTCGATACGGGCTCACCTGTTCCGATACGAACAGCTCTAGAACTGCAATTAATTAAAGAAATAAGTTCTCCAATGGCTCTAATTCAATCCCAACGGTCCTCAGCGGCTACAAACTCATTTGGGAGTATAAAAGGGACCTCCAAGCATCAAAGAAAGGTTAATGCCACAATTGTAACAACATTATGATGAAATATTTTCTTTAGAGGTAATTTGTATATTTCTTGTATAGATAACACTTGTGAGCTCAATTGTCAAATTTGCTCAAGTGTATAGGTTTTGGGTGAGTTCTTAGAGTTGCAAACATATACCTATTAGATGGATTTTAGGTTTGCTTTGAATTTCTCTTGTGAGAGAGTGCTTGATCAAGCTTTGGGTAGAAAGTTTGATCGTTGTAACGGTTTCCTCCTAATCTGAGAAAAGGGGACGAAATTCTTAGTGAATTTGTTTGAAATCCTTAGTGGGGAGCTAAGGTAGTGGTTGTAGGTGGTTGTTAGAAGGCCGAAACACTATAAATCCTTGTGTTTATTGTCTATTTTTCATCTCCCACAAAATCACCCAAATATCCAATCTTCTCCACACTTGGCTAGCTAGAACGGTTGAAGGAAATCGAGCACATAAAGTTCAACAATAGGTATCAGAGCTTGGCTTAATTGAAGAGGATTAATATCCTATTGACACGATCCAGCAAGCTCGAACAACATTTCAAAAAACCGGTTCAATGGCGCAATCCATCGACAAGCCACCCTTCTTCGACGGGACCAACTATGCTTATTGGAAGATGAGAATGATGTTCTTTGTCAAATCCAAAGACTACAAGCTTTAGACATTATTGGAATGGCACGTTCGTACCACAAAGAAGCAAGGCGAATTGGATTTCTGACGACCGCAAGAAGATGAAACTAAATTGTAATGCTTTGTACTTCATCTTTTGTGCACTTAGCCTCAACATCTATGTGAAGATGTCTTCTTGTGAGAGTGCCAAGGAAGTTTGGGACAAGCTCGAAGTTACATACGAGGGAACAAACGAAGTAAAGGAGACAAAGATCGGCCTCCTCAACCACGAGTATGAGAAATTCAAGATGGATCTGGAAGAGGACATTGAGAAGATGTTCCATCGATTCTACACCATCACCAATGGACTCAAAGGTTATGGAGAAGTCATTCTTGAAGAGAAGCTTGTCCGAAAGGTTATCTATTCTCTTCCCGAATCATGAGACTCGAAAAAGACCGCCATCATCGAAGCCAAAAATCTCAAGACCTTGAAGCTTGATGAACTCATGGGGTCACTTCTCACTCACCAAATCATGAAGAAAGACAAAGAAGATGAGAAGAAGTAGGAAGCGATAAAGAAGATGGGGAAGAAGAAAATATTGGAGCTTGACATCAACACTAATGCCATGGCTCTCAAGTCCTCCAAGTGCAACCATGTTGAATCAAGTGAGGAGGAAAGTGAAGAAGAAGAGATGGCATATCTCTTCGAAAAGTTCACCCGATTCATGAAGAGTGAGATGGCCAAATCCAAGCATGAATTGAAGAAGAAGATGAAGGATTCCCACAAGTCCAACAAAAAGGGATCATCTTCAAAGAAAGCATATGTGGCGACATGGAGTGATGAAGACTCCACGGATGATGAGGTAGCCCACCTATGCTTTATGGCCCTCAATAAGGGGGAGGTAACTTCTAACTCATCTATTTCAAATTTATATACTTTTGATGAGTTACAAGATGCCTATAATGATTTGCTTTTGGAATTCAATGAATCATTTTCAAAGAACAAAAAGTTGGTTTCAAAATTGAAAAAGGAAAATAATTTACTTTCTAAAAAAATCTAGAGTTTGAAGCAAAACTTAAAGATTTTGAGCTTAAAGTTTTAGACTTACAAAATTTGCTTCAAACGATGGAAAAATATCATCAAAGAGAGGTAGATGATCTTAAGAAAGAAAAAGATTTGATTTTCAATGAACTTCAAAAGAAAAACATATTAGGAAAATCAAATTTTTATGTTAGACAATCTAGTGCCCCTAGATTTTTTAATGGAAAATATTTTAGAAGTGTTTGGGTTCCAAAAGAACTAATCACTTCAACTAAAAAGGATGAAATTGAAAAATGGATACCTAAGGGGACTAAACTATGTGCAACTAACGTCTATGGATCCAAAGCAATTTAGATACCAAAAATTACTTTATTGTCTTGTTTAGGTGTGATGGAGATTGATCAACAAGTCCAAATTTGAGTTGGATCTCCATGCACACAAGGAAGAACACTTGAAGAAGGAAAGCTTCACATCCTCCCTTGAGTTCAAGTGTGGTAAAATCTAGTTGCTTTATTTGCTTTATTTGATTAATTTTAAATTCAACTAGATTATCATGTGATGAACCAACTCTTAATGATGCTTTGAGTAAGGGGGCATTTTAAAAATTATCATTTTTGTCGAATTTGTTTTAAAAACTCTCCATTGTTATGGACTTCAAAGTTTTCAAACATAGTTTGAACCATTTTTGATATAACAAAAAAGGGGAGAATGTTTTGAAAAATTGAATTTTCAAATGAATAAGAGTGAGCTTTAATTGATTTTGAATTTTAATTATCATATTCAAAATTTATTTCACTAAGGGGGAGAATGTTTTGAAAAATTGAATTTTCAAATGAATAAGGGGGAGCTTTAATTCATTTTGAATTTTAATTCTCTTATTCAATATTTATTTCACTAAGGGGGAGAATCCCAAACAAATTTTCAAGATTGATTTTATTATATCAAAAATGGGAAGATTGTAGAAATATGTGTTTCGATACAATAATTGAAAAATAGTTTTGGACTAAATTGAAAAGATTTCAAAATGCTCTTAAGTCCAAACAACTTGAAAATATGTTTGAGGAATTCTTAAAGGGGTTATAATGCATTTTCTAAAGCCAAATTTTAAAAAACCACCCAGGTTTTGAAACACCCCTAGGTGTTTCGATACGACCATTTACAGTGTCAAAAAGTTTCGATACAACTCTGTCTATTTCGAAACGAGATTAATCTGGGTGAGGGTTTTTACATAGTGTTTCGATACGAGCTTCGCCGTTTTTATACACCTATGTGGAAAAGACCTCAACAGTCAAAACCCCCAACAGCTATTTCCCAAAGGTATTTTAAATTGCAGCTCAACTGTCACTCGTACTGAAACAGTTTGTAACCGTTTCGATACAGATCAATACCGTTTCGATACGGCCAGAGGCGTTTCAATACGGCTTGCTACATCAAGCTTCAACGGCTAGTTCTGAAGAAGGTCGTTTCGATACGGGCTTGCCTGTTCCGATACAGACAGCTCTAGAACTGTAATTAATTAGGGAAATAAAGTCTCCAACGACTCTAATTCAATCCCAACGGTCCTCAGCGGCTACAAACTCATTTGAGAGTATAAAAGGGACCTCCAAGCATCAAATAAAGGTTAATGCCTCAATTGTAACAACATTATGATGAAATATTGTCTTTAGAGCTAATTTGTATATTTCTTGTATAAACAACACTTATGAGCTCAATTGTCAAATTTGCTCAAGTGTATAGGTTTTGAGTGAGTGCTTAGAGTTGCAAACATATACCTATTAGAGAGATTTTAGGTTTGCTTTGAATTTCTCTTGTGAGAGAGTGCTTGATCAAGCTTTGGGTAGAAAGCTTGATCGTTGTAACGGTTTCCTCCTAATCCGAGAAAAGGGGACGCAATTCTTAGTGAATTTGTTTGAAATCCTTAGTGGGGAGCTAAGGTAATGGATGTAGGTGCTTGTTAGAAGGTCGAACCACCATAAATCCTTGTGTCTATTGTCTATTTTTCATCTCCCACAAAATCACCTAAATATCTAATCTTATCCACACTTGGCTAGCTAGAATGGTTGAAGGAAATTGAGCACATAAAGTTCAACAATATATATATATATATATATATATATATATATATATATATATATATATATATTCGGTTTACATTTACTTAATTCGGTTAATTTTCACATAGTTTAATATATGTTTGACATATATAATGGGTAGTTCGGTTAATTTGGTTAATTAACCTGTTTCGAACCGAATTAACTGAAAGCCGAACGTTTTTTAAAAAATTAACCGTTAACTGATCTAACATATAATTAACTAACTGATTAATTGACCGAATTTTTGGTTCAGTCGGTTAATTCGGTTTTAACCAAACTTTGAACACCCCTAGTAAACCCATTATTTTGATCTATTGATAACATTGTATGCAACCGCATCTTCAAGCTAATTCAAGGTTAATACGTACAAGGGAGATAAAAAAAAACATTAAGGTTAATTATTGACCAAGAGTATACCATTTTAGTTTACTTCTTAAAGTTGTATCCAAAAGTTTTACCACAAATTTCCTAAAATATGCAAGCAAAATTGATGCACCCCATGTTTAAGTTCAAACATTAATTTACTTTGTCATTAGAGACGGAGTTAGGATCAAACATTAGTAGGGGAAGAGTCTATTAAACCTTTAAATATAAAAATTGGGAGGGACAAAAATCTTATTTGATTAGTATTTAAACTAATAAGGACCCAAAATACTATTATACCTAAAATCGGGAGAGGCAACCCATACATCCCTTCGTCCTTGTTCGTCATCATGTTCAGTGTTGTTTTGATAGATGCCTTTTGTGTTGGGTGACTCAAATAAAAGTTTTAAAATTTCGGTGACCAAAATGAAAGCGTTTTAAAAGTTCAGTGATCATTTATATAGTTTACCCTTGAAGAAAAGGAAAACTAACGAGCCACGTCAGATTTTTTAACGAAAGGTAACATGAGGGGCCAAAATGAAAGCGAAATAGAAGTTGGGTAACCCCAATGAAAATTTAAAAAGTTCGGTGACCAAAATAAAAGCACTCTAAAAGTTCAGTGACCATTATTGTACTTTATCCAATTAAGAAATTTCACATCCAAGCTTTAACGGTTAGATAATGCCCGAGATTGTCCATTGACCATCCGAAAGATGAGTGGAAAATGCCATGATCTATTTAATGATACCATTTGTTTTTGTTTTTGCTTATTTTGATGTTTTTATGTATTAAGAATAGGCTTGTTGGTTTGGTCTTGGTCCAAAAGATGATGAGATGGGAGAGGAGAATGGAACGAAAGTGATTTCGGTTAAAGGAGAGAAAAACAATGAGTTGAATGGGTAAATTCAATGTAGGCCGAAAAATAGTTGGTGGGCCCAGTTCCAATTAGCCTTCTCAGATTCAATATGTTAAAGTTAACAGTCCGTAATTGAAAATAACAAACTTCAACAGCCCAACCGATTTCAGTTACTTGTATTATTATGACAGTCTTCCGGATATCATTTCAATAGGTCTGGAGAGACGTTGTTCAAATGTGTGATCATTTGACCCAGACTCACAGGTTCTGACTTAATTTTATAGATTTAGAATTTTAAAACAAAATTAGGTCGAGGTTTTTTTATATAAAAAATAGGGCTCAAGTTCGGTTTGGGTTTTTTGAGTATGAGATCAGATCGAGTTCGAGTTTAGAGTGAAAATATCCGACTTAAAACAATAGTTTAATTTTATCCTAAATATTTGTGTATAGTTGCTATTAATATGTTTCTCACTCCATTTATATTTTTCAATTATTTTCTTATTTTGTCTAATAAAAATAGAATAATTATCATAATGTCCCTCTCTATTTGTATTTTTCCAATTAACTCCCTATTTTATCGAATAAAAATTTAAAAAAAAATTATTAATATCGGGCCAGTCGGGATGAGTTTAGATTTTTCATCTAAAATTCGGGTTGGGTCGAGTTTAAATAGAAATATTAACTTTTCAGGTCTAGTGCAGATCGACCAAAAACCCAATACATGCCATCTCTAGCAGGGGTGTGCAAAACCGGGTTCGGTTAACCGTTAGAAAATTATTTCGAATAACCGATAAATTTGGGTTGCTTAATTCTCGACCCTATACCTTAATCATTAAATCGGTTAACCCATTAACCGGTAGCCGAAATATTCGGTTCGGATAATGATTTTTTTTACTTTCCTCATTAAAAAATCAAATCTAATAACATATTGAAAAATAAGCGATGGTTTGAATTTTGAAATATTTGAAGAAGAAAATTGTTAATGTATGTGAGCTGGGAATATGAAATAATTGACAATTGAGGTTGAATTTTTTACTTTCCAAAGTAATGTAAATCTGCTAATATTTGAGAGAGAAATATATTAAAAAATACCGTTAATTTTTTTTACTTTTCAAGACATTAAAAATATTTAAAAAATATTTGGGGAGAATAAATTAACAATGTTGCTAAAATTTTGTCAATATAATCATATAACTATGGATTATTATATAGTATATATTATATAATCGGTCGGTTCGATTACCCGTTTTTTGTTCAAAACTACAAACTGTATTTGAACTAAAATAATATTTTTTCCAAAAAAACCTAGCGAAACTAAATTTTTTTTTCGGTTTGGTTAACCGTACTTTTGAACCGATTTTTTCAGGTCTCAGATTCGATTTTAGTTTATCAAATTTTTTGCACAGCCCTAATCTCTAGTTGTTCCATTGCGATATGGCATGAAAGGAGTGACCAAACGATTCGACATTTATTCAAAAGAAGAGACGATTGTGTAGTTTGTAAAAGGAGTGTTCACTACCCCAGATTTGTTCTAAAACGACGCTTCTCGTGGCGTTTTCTTAACAAACGCCGCTAATATTTCACCTATGCCGACGTTTCAAAGACAAACGCCACAAAATAGAACCTTTCGCCTATGCCGACGTTTTATGAAAACGCCAGAAAAAATGCTGTTATAACGACATTTTTTAGTATAAACGTTGTAGAGGTATTATGTTAGTGGGTTTTGTGAAAATGCCGCAATAAGTCATATTTTGGCGGCGTTTGTTAACAAAACGCTGTAATGAAAAAAAATTAAAACTCCCCGTTTTGGCAACTATATCTGTCAATCTTAGACATTTTCCCCAAATCTATCGTAAAAAAAATTCCTAAATTCTCATGCTCTCTCCTCGTCGTGCTGCTCATCACGGTCGACCAAGTGTTCGCCTCGCCGTTGCACCAGCAAGCAAGCATCGTCGTCCGCCTCACCGTTGCACTTGCAAGCAAGCATCGCTGTCCGCCTCGTCGTCGCACCAACCAGCAAGCCTCGTGTGTTTTCCATGTTTGTTCTTTAATCTTTGTAATGGAAATCGAGTCTGTTGTTATGAATTAATAGTGAATGATAATTAATTTCTCATCAACATTTTATCTTTTATATAGAATTTCTCATCATTTTCAGCAAGATGATTATCTAATTTTTTGAATTCAAGCTACTAAGAATTTGACTTTACTGCTCTCAAGAATTACAGAGAGAAAGGACAAATAAATGGCTGAAATCTCATCAAGAAAAAATGAAAGAGAAAATTAGGATTAAAGTTGAAAAAAAAAGATAGATAATTTAATATTGTCAAAGATATTCTATAACATTAGTTCATAACTCATGTAATCAAGTTGTATAACTTGATGATTGCAGGAAAGAGAAGCTGAAATGAAGTTGGAAAAAGATCAGGAGCTAGGGAAGGCAGAAGTGATTGCATCGATTGCAAATGAGAAAGCAGCACTGATTGAGAAAATAGCTGAAGCAAATCTTCACGTAAGCTTTCCCCTGGTGAAATTTTTTAATGAAAATCTGAACAAAAATTACTTCACTAGTTTTAGGATGAAAATATGACCTAGAATTTTCTTTCAGTGGCATTTGATAGAAGATGGAATAAGGAAATCTGAAAGTTATGCTGCAAGATTTTTCTTTCTTATATAATGGATTGGAATCCAAGTGCCATACATAAATTCTTTTAGCTGTAAGCTTTCAGCTTAATGCAATATCAACCTCTCTATGCTTTCTGTCTTATGCAGTTTCTAGCCTCTTGTACAATTTCTAGCTAAAAATTAAAGACTTTTCCATCAAAGTTTTATTAATATTCTTATTTACCAGAATGTATTGATTTATGATCTTAATTTTGAATGAATTTCCAACTTTATTGAAAGCATAATGGAGTTTAACTAGTACTACCTATTGTGGAAAGCGATGTGAAATCTAGAATCGTTTCTAATATATTGCTTTGAATATTAGAGTACCAAATCAAACATGAACAATCATTTCAGGATCAATGTGCATGTCTGAAGTTACAAAAGATCTTTTAAATCAGAAACTTATAGTTTATCAGCTAGAAACATTAATTGTAAATGTATTTCTTACTTTATTGTGTTTTGTTCAGATAGACTTGAAGTTGAGAAATAAACATGTATTTAGAAATAACTTTTCTGTAACCTTAAACTTCATTTACCACATATTACCTTGTTTCTTTCAGGATGTATATGTTCTAATATTGGTATTGATGCCTCTTTTTTACTTTTAATTATGTCAGAAGCATGAAATTTTTTGAATTTAGCTATGAATGTATAATTTTTTCCTACTTTGATAATATTTATTATTATTATAAGGGTAAAATACAAAAATAATGACTCAACTTTTGTCTCTTTCCTATTTTACTCACTCATCTTTAAATTGAATCGATTTAATGATTCAACTTTTAACATTGGGTTTTTATCATCACCCAACCGTTATATTATGGATGCCGTTAATGATGTGTAATTTTTTATTGATTTGACCGCCACGTAAGCACACACGTGTTAAAAAACACAATAAATACAAAAAAAAGAAATGAGTGGTAGGCCCCAGCGTGTCATGCTAGGTTTTTCACCACTGAGGCGTCGGACGGGTTGGACGAAAGCTACCCCAAGCGTCACTTTGGCTTGTTATCGTCGCTGCGAACTGCGCACCGCCGGAGCTCTGACTTGAGTTTCGCTGCCAACACGACCTTTGGAATCTTTGGTTTTATTCTATTCACCATTTTTAGTACTTAACAACCTTTGTTTTTATAAATTCTTACCACCATTTCTCTGTTTTCTAACCTTAGGATTCCCTGGTATGTACTTCTCACTCTACTTGTTCTTCCTTTTTAACTTTCTGTTCCACTTTCAATTTCCTTTTTTTTTACTTTCTATCCATATATATACACAAGTGGGTAAAAAGATTTGAACTTTTTGATTTGGTTAGTGTATAGAATAGTTTAAAAATGGATAGGGAAAAGTTTGAAGATAGGAGAAGAATTGGGTCAATTAAAGCTGCTATTAATATGTATGGAGATATGATTTTAGATGGGAATTCTTCATTGAAGAAACCCCAGGAGGGTTTTCCAGAGGTATGATTTTGTTGAATTGGCAGCTAAAGAGGAACATGTGTTAGTTGAATTGGCTCAGAAAGAAGCTAGAGAGATCAAAGCTCAAAAAGAGAAAGAAGCCGGTGAGTTCTCATTTTGGATCGAGGAAACGAAGAAGAAAAGGGAGGACATGATTGAAGAGATTGATCAGTCAAAAGAGTTGAAAACAAAATTGGGTGCCACATTGTCTGATATTAGTCTCTTACAAGATGAGCTGAAGCAAGTCAAGGGACTAGACATTGTGGTTCCGAGAGGCGATGAGGATGGCTTGAAGCAACAAGATGATAGTTTTCATAGTGTTGAAAAGGTGGAACCTTCAGCTTTCTTGGAATCGATCAAGAAAGAACTGGAGGCAGCTAAGAAAGAATTAGATTCCATCAAAGATGAAGGTTTCCAGTATATGTCATCCATGGATATCATAAGAAATGAGCTGCAACATGTTAAAGAAGAAACATCAAAGTTGAAGAAAACAGAACAAAAGAAATGAAACGGGGCCCACCACTCATTCTTTTTTTTTGTATTTATTCTGTTTTTTAAATGCCACATCATTAACGACATCCATAATATAACGGTTGGGTGATGATAAAAACCCAATGTTAAAAGTTGAGTCATTAAATTGATTCAATTTAAAGATGAGTGAGTAAAATAGGAGAGAGGCAAAAGTTGAGTCATTATTTTTGTATTTTACCCTTATTATAATTATATTCATATAATTTGCTTACTCCGTAGTGTGGTTGTTCAATGTTCTTGTTTTGTTTCCTCTTTTTCTCTTTGTTTGACAAAAGCTCATGTACAAAACTGTCTCTTTGTTATTGTAGCTCAAAACAATCTAGTATGTTTGCAAAATTGGTTCCTCAAGTTCCCACATTACAAGAATAGAAGCCTCTTCATTATAGGGGAAAACTATGTTGGTACCATTCTACTACACTATAAAAACATGTTACTGTTTCTTTCACTGTGAAATGTGACTTAGAACTAAGTTTGGTTTTCTTGTCTTCTTTGCAGTACCACTGAAAAGATATCTATGATGTAAAGTGGGAAGGTGTCAAATTATCCTTCTTTGTAGTATGTTTTTTGGATTTTTATGAGCTTCAAGAAGATTTCATTTTAGTTAATTTAGTATGAACTTGTGATTGTTGAATTAAGAATACTTTTTTTGCCCCTCAATGATGTTTTCAATTCAATAATTGCATTTATTGTTTAGTTTATTAATTGTCTTTGCAATGCGATGATTTGGTTGATAATTATTTATATCTGTTTGCAGTTGAAATTGGATGTTAGGTTATTCATTCAAAAGTTAATTGATCAATTTAATTTTGGGTTTTAGCTTTTTATTTAATTAATCAAACCAATTAAAATGGTTGTGAAAACATTGTTCCTTTTTGCCGCGTTTTGGGTAAAAAACGCCACTAAATATCTATGACAAATGGTGGCGTTTATATATCAAAATGCCGGTAAAAAAGTTATTAGCGACGTTTGAGGCAAAAAGTGTCATTGAAAATTATGACATATTGTGGCGTTCATACAATAAAACGCTGTTAAAGAAAGATTATTAGCGGCGTTTGTGGCAAAAAAATGCCACTAAAAATCTTAACATATTTGCGGCGTTTGCACATCAAAATGCCGCTAAATAAAGGTTATTAGCGGCGTTTTATATATCAAATGCCGCTATAGAACAATATATGTTGCGGACTTTCTCGTCAACAAACGCCACGAGTATTTGCGACGCTGGTTTCTGCGGCATTTTTTGTGGCGCTTAAGAAAGCGCCGTGAGGGTTTTTAGCGGCGCTAGAAAACGCCGCTATAGAACTAAAAAATGCCACTAAAAGTCTATTTTGCTGTAGTGGTTATCCGTAATGGCCCATGTTTGTTCGATAAGGATCATCCTGGTGTAAATTACTGTTACAATTGAGACTAAGATTTGATTTCATGTTTTCAGACACTTAGTAACTTACATATTCCTAACCGGGATAGACACGTAATTTTATGTTAGGGCGAATCTGTAAACTTTTAAGATGGGACAAACTTATAAAATTTTGTGTAAAGTTCATAAATGGTCACTAAACTTTGGTTAATTATTCAATTTGGTAACCAAAATTCCAATTGCTTCAATGTTACCTTTAAACTTTGTGTTTTGCTTCAATTTGGTCACTGAGATCTTAACGACGTTAAATTAATGATGTGTTAGTTAACAAATTTTGTATAGTAACACATTTAGTCCTCCACATTTGCACATTCAAATAATATAGTTCTAATTCAAAAAAAATAATGCTAAAGTGTAACACCCGGGTTTGGGGGTCGGGAGAAATAAATAAATAAAATAATATTCCGGTTTTGTTTTGCTAAATTTAATTTAAAATGTTGGACCAAATTTGGATGACAAACCCAATAGCCATTTTAATGGCATTTTTATAACTAGGTAAACTTTTCAAATAAAGCACATTCCCTTTATATTTTATTTGAAACAAACAAAAGAAGAAAAAAAAAAGATGCCATCCTCTTCCCCATTTCTTCCTCTTTGACGTGAACTCCCCCCTCTCCTCTCAAATTTCTTTCCACCAAATCTTGCCCTCATTTTTGGAGTTCTTGCAAAGGTAATAACAAATTCATGTTGTCCTCAACTTCCTCTATCTTCCCATGCCTTTAGTTTTCATTGAAATGCATTATTTAAAGTTTTGTGTTTTTGGGTTTTGTAAGAGAAAGATGCAAACTTTAACATCCTTTGCTTGAGCTTTTGATTCTTTATTGATAGATAAGTTAATATTAACCCATAAGGTCCAACATAGTCAATTTTTACATGGTTTTATGCAAATTCCCGAAATTGGGTAAAAATGGGTTTTTTTGAAGGGTTTTGGGTGATTTTTGGGGGTTGTTTTAGGTGGGAATTGATAGCCCAATGGTAGTGCTATGATTAAGGGTTGATTTGGGAATGTTTGTGGGTGCTATGGATGTTGGAAAGATGGTTTTTGGACATGGTTTAGGGGCTGTCCGAAATTGCTAAAAATGGGGTTTGGTCATGGCTTGCAACATTGTGAATTGTATTTGAATTGTGTTCCGGGTTGGTCTTTTGATGTTGGGCTGATTTGGAATTTTTTGAATTGTGTTTGAGGTTGTTTGGAAGCGGGAATTTGTGTTGGAGAAGCTTCGGGAAGAAATCCGGAAATTTGAGGGAGGTTGCTTGCTTGGCTTGGAGCTTGGAAGCTTAGGTGAGTGGTTAAATACTTTTAAATGGTTTTCAAGTGTTGGTTCAAGCATATGAACTAGGTTGGGATTGGTAGACCCACCTAGAGTTGGGATTAGGGTGGTGGCCTAATCCCAAACTTTAGTTAGAGACCTTGGTTGATCTTTAAAGTGTTGAATTATGCCTCATGCTTAATCATGCTTATGGTGGCTATGCTTATGTTGTTATACATGTATATGGAGGCATGGCTTAATGCATTGTTACGTGCATGTTGATGATGAATGTGATAGAGATATACATGTGTGTAAAATATAATGTGATATGGTTGTTAATGATGTATATGTGGTGTTGACATGTGAAATGATATTATGAGGTGGTTTCATGATCCGGGGATCATGGTGAGTACATGCTAGGCATGGAAATGTGGTTTGTACATGATGGTAAGTCATGGTGAGTACGTGCTAAGCACGGAAGTGTTATGAATTGACATTATGAATGATTAATGAAATGTGTAGTATTGGCACTAGTATGCTTGGGTACAAATGATCGATCATTAGGATGTTAGTGTGTACACATGAGTCAAAAGTCGCGCGTGGCCTTGGTGGCGTTGAGTCACCAAGGAGGAGTACGGGTTCGCCCGGAAATTGTATTTATATTAGTCGGTGATGAGTGGAATCCCATCGACGGGGCGTGAGGATGAGTGGAATCCCCTCCGCATGAACGGTGATGAGTGGAATCCCACCGTCAGGTAATGGTTGAGTTGTTGGATGTGAGTTCCAACGGTTATCCGCGTATTCGAGTCATAGCTAGGTGCCAATACAGATTGTAGTTTATGTTGCCAATATGTGGTTAATTGTGAACCAATGTGTTTTGAGATGTGTTGCTAACATGGTGTAATATATGTGATTTCATATGTTGTGGATTTAAACATGTTGAGCATGACATGATATTGAGTATATGTTCATGCATCATCTATATTTATGGCTCGCGTGGATCGGAGGTAAGACCATGCATTTTATCGTGGTTGTAGTTCGTGCTTGGACCCTGCATTGTCGAGGTTTGTTTTTAAAGAGCTTACCCTCACTAAGCTTTTATGCTTACGCTCTCTTTTGTTCGACAATGCAGATAATTAGCTTGTGGGTGGCAAAGGCAAGGAAAGGACACCAAGCGTTGCTTGCGGTTAGCTCAAGTATGATAGTTAAATTTAAAGATTGTAATAGTAAAGCAATGGGATAGGTGTCGTGTTATGATGCTTTTGGGACGTATTGTTGTTATTGTTTAGGAGCATGTTAGACTCCTCGTATGTGTTTGTTAATTTGGCTTGAGATGAATGCCTTAAGAGTTTATGTATGTGTTTGAGTGATCCTTGAATGTATGCATGTTTGTGGGATGTTGCCTTAGTATTAGACATGTCTAGACCTTGTTGAAGCATGCTAGTATGTTGGTATATCTTGGGTTTAAATGCTTGGCTGTTGTATGGTGCTTTGGGGATGTTTCGGGGCATCCTTGTGCCTCAAAACAGCCCAGAAAAGTTTGCAGACAGGGGGCGTTTCGGAACGGGTCCCCGTGTTCCGAAACGGACCCTGTGTAAATGGCCTACCGTTTCGAAACGGATGAGGGTCGTTCCGGAACGTTTTCGCTACTGGAATTTTGAGAAATTGGCGAGATGAAGCCGTTTCGAAACGGGCCTTTGAAGTTCCGAAACGGTCAAATCTCGTTGACCACGAGATATTGACCGTCAAGGTCGTTTCGATACGGGTCACCCCTGTTTCGGAACGGTCACCTTGTGGTTGACCCAGGCCCGTTGACCAGGTCAGGGCGTTTCGGAACACCCTATAGGCGTTTCGAAACGGCCTGCTGAAATGAAGTAAAATGGACTGTTTATGTTTGTTTGGTCGGTGAATGGTTCGTTGATTGTATTTTCCGCTGTTGTGCCACACTTAGGTCTAAAATTATGCATGTAGACAAGATAAGATAAAAAGAAATTTTCTGGGTCGTTAACCGAGGGGAAGCCTTAACGGGTTTCGCTTCGGTTTTCCCCGTGTGGCCCACTCGGACCGGTCATCCGACCAGACCGGGACGAGGGGGTTACATAAAGGGGTATTTTTTCCCCTGAGTTCGACCAAAAAAATCAATTTCGCCCCTCGCCGAAAAGCGCACTCAATGTGGCCCTTATGTTTGGGAAATCGTTCAATGTAGGCCCTTGACTAAGGTTGACCAATGTTTCCATCAGTTCCTAGGTGATGGACCGTTAACTCCTGCATGGTCAGCTTTCCCAGCTAGCTGGCGTGCCCCGTCATGCGTGACATGGAAAAAAAGCTGACGTGACACTTTAAAAAAAAGAAAATGACGTGGAAAAATATTAAAATATTATTATAATAAATATTTTCTTTATATATTAGAACCTTAAACGTGTTTTCGCGTTCATTTGCCTTCAAGTTCTTCTTCTTCCATTATCGTTTTATATTGCTAGGTAATATGTTAAATCATTTTTCTGGTTTCAAATTTTTTTGGGTATTTCAACATTTGAAAGCAATCAATCGTGTTTTTTATTGGTTTTTTTTGAATTTTTTTTAAATGCGTACATGAAGATTTTTGGATATATTTAGTCCCTTTTTAAATTTTTGTGTTCTTCAAATTCTAAGGTTTAAGGTTATTGTATTTTGGGTATACTAGATTTGCAGGTTGAAGATGGCACCAACATCATCGTGCGCATTATCTAAAAGTAGTCAGAGTAAAGCTTGGTCATGGGTGAATTAGGAGTGTGATGGAGAAGAAATATTATGTGATTGTGGTGACAATTGTCCATTGTGGACCGCTTGGAAGAATATTGAAAACTTTGGGAGAAGATTTTTCAACTGCACAAACTTTAGGCGTAAGAAGAAATTTTAGTTTTTTTAGATAGATTGATGAGCCAATGTCAAAAAGGGCTCGGTTTCTCATTTACGAGCTCAAAAAATAGAATGATGAGTTGAAGCAATTGAATAAAAGTAAGGAAGATGATGCAACAGAAGAAATAAAGGCAAAGATGATCGAAATGCAGAAGCAGGTGTCTATGGCAATTGAGACTGTTGCTTTGCATAAAAGAGAAAAAATATGTTACTAAAATGGATTGTAATTGCGTGGATGATATGCTTGTTGATGATAGTTAGATCATATGTGTACTAAAATATGTTTAATGAAATGAACTTTGTTTTGTCTTATAATTAGTGTTCAAAATTTTCATTTAATGTTCTTGTAAATTGTCATAAACGGTACGAAAAAGAAGATCAAGTGTATCAAACAAAAATACATAACATGTAATGTTCACAAAAAATGCAAAGAAATATCTTAGTCTTTCATAATATAAAGACTTGTGTTGACGCTCCAAAAGTACTGATTTATATACCAATTTCACATGCTTTTACTTGTCTTTTTAGTACATTTAGCTGCATTTTGCATTAGGAATCATGCATTTGCATTAAGAGCTAGGATTTTGTGTTATGCCAGTTTGAAGGGTTTTTTTAACACCTTTTTGCAAGATGGCACATCAAGAGGCACCGTTTCTGATTGGGCAAAGCAAACCAAGGAAGGAAGGAAATGATGCCGAGTAGCTGTTGGCACAAAAGGACCTTTAATGCCAAGCACCGGTTGGCAGAGAAGAGCATTTGATGCCAGACCAAGAAGTTGTTGACTCCGAAAAAATAGGGCCAAATTAGGCTGCAAAAAATAGGGATTGGATCAATCCCCGAGAAAATAGCAAGTAGTTCCAAGTGCAGTTGACAGAACCTTGCCAAGCTGCAATGCCAAAAGAGCATTGGCACGGTGACGTTAGCCCTAATCCGATTAGCCTTGAGATTCAAACGCTGGATAAGATGATTCTTTTCCTTATCCACTGCGCATTCAAATTCAAATAAAAAATAAACTAAGGCTATCTTTTGAGTCCTATTTATACCCGATCAATCAAGAACGAAAGAGAGAGGACGGGAGGAGAGAACCAGAGAGTGATTGGAGTCCAAAGAGTTCAAGCTTCGACCATGGCCTGGCTGTGGAGAGCTGCATCAAAAGACCCTCTTCTAGCCCATCCTTAGTCGGATTATTTTTATTTTATTTTCAGATGATGATGGATGTTAAAAACGATGATGGTTTTTTAGTTGTTAACCCTACCATGAACTAATTTCATAGTTGGTGGGGTGTTTAGGTTGATCATTATATTTTATGCTTAGCTTTTAATAAATCATATTTGCCTCGACAATGTTTTGTTCTATCTGGCATGATATCCATTTTTAAGCGTACTACCAAGCGAAAGTTCGCACTCTCTTTTTAAAAGTACTATGCCAAGCGACGACTGACATAGTTAGCCTATTTCAACTCAATATCATAAATGACTTGGGTGGTAACGAACAAATGCTAGATACTGAGGTGAGATGCTTCGAAAGAAGATGTTCAAGTAGATGAACTTACTTCGGGAGTGAAATCTACCCCTCAGGAGTAACGATTGAGACTTAATCAAATCGGTTTTTGAGAAAACATTCACCATAGACATATAGGGTTTTTTAACATAAATGATTTATGGCATTGACCACCGACAGAGGCATTGCCATCATTTTTTGGATCTGCTTGGCAAACAATGCCATGACAAGATTTATTGAAAGCTGGCATGGCATGATTAATGTGAAAACCATACACTCACTGCCAACACTCATTATTTGCTAAGACACTCTCTTGCCAACGTTTTATTTTCTTTTATTTTCTGTCCATTCATTCAACTCAATTTCAACTGAAAACAAACATTTTTCTTGAAGACAAGTGTGAAACCGATATTTTAATTTTGATATAACTAAAGAATCTAAGGACTAAATTGAAAATGTGAAAACGAATTTTAAGTCCTCAAACCTCTATATATGTTTTAAACAATATGCCTAAGTTAAAAACTAAATTTATCAAATGTTTTCTAAGTGTTCTTAGAGCCAAAACAGTGATTTTCGAGTCACCGTTTCGAAACGGCCTTAGGCGTTTCGAAACAGTTTTGAAACTGTGAGTCCATGTTTCGAAACGGGTATCAAAACGATTTCAACATTGCCAACCCTTGTTTCGAAACAAGTTTCGAAACGGCTTAAGAACATTAAGACACCGTATCGAAACGACATCAAGTGTTTCAAAACGACTTTAAAACTGATTTGAAAAATATGACCGTTGAATGTTTTTAACTGATTTTAAAAAAGTCGTTAAGGCGTATCGAAATGATCTCAGACCGTTTCGATACGGTCCTTGACAGTTGCAAACTGTTTCAAAACAAGTTTTGAAACGGCTCTTAGCGTATCGAAATTTGTGTAACTGTTTTGATACGGG
This sequence comes from Hibiscus tridactylites, assembly GCA_958450335.1. NCBI lineage: Eukaryota > Viridiplantae > Streptophyta > Magnoliopsida > Malvales > Malvaceae > Hibiscus > Hibiscus tridactylites. Next base: position 27,878,741 of record OY288265.1, on the reverse strand, counting down.
CTCTTAAATGCACCCCAACGGCTCTTTCTATTTTGGTCTATTTCGAAACAGGGTCAGGCGTTTCGAAACGGTTGGTTGAGACTGCATTTATGGAGGGAAGATAACACCCCCAACGGCTCTATTGATGAATGCAACAACCACAACGGCTAGAATTCAATGAGAAGGTATAAAAGGGATCTCTAAAAGCCTCGACAACAACTATTGATCCTAAAGAAAACATCCAAACATCAAATCCAAGCATTTGTGCCTAAATCCCATTATTGTCTTGTAACCCTAATTGTATTTTTCATTCTTATCATTTAATTGGGTTGAGTGCTTGTAATTGGGCTATATTTTGTATTGAGAGATACTAGCTTAGCCAACAAATTCTTTGTTTCAATTGTGTGAGGATTTGGTCAAATTTTGGGTAGAAAATTTGACCGAAAATTGTAAGGGTTACCTTCTTAGCCTAGAAAAGGGGAAGAGCAATTAGTGGAATTGTTGCAAATCTTTAGTGAAGCTAAGGTAGTGGTTGTAGAGTTCATTTGGAACTTGAACCACTCTAAAATTCCTTGTCTACCATTTTTATTTGCAAATTCCACTACCAAGAACTTTAAAAATCCAATTCACCCCCTCTTGGTTTATTTCGATATTTCGATCCACTCAACAATTGGTATCAGAGCCTACCTCTTTGAGGATTAACAACCATAAGAGGAGTTCCTAGGAAGAGTGTGATCATCCAAAAATCAAGAGATGGCATCTACCTCCGGTTCGAGCATGTATGAGTCTCAATCCACTACAAAACCACCTTTCTTCAATGGTGACAACTATCTGTTTTGGAAGAATCGGATGCGCCTCTTCATCAAGTCCAACGATTACTTGGTTTGGGATGTCATTGAAGATGGCCCCTACATTCCATTGAAGCAAGATAGTGAAGGGAAGATGGTTTTGAAGAAGAAGATGGAGATGAGTGAAGAAGAGAGGAAGAAGATTTCTCAACCATAGTCAATGAGCTCAAAGGATTTGGAGAGACTATACCGGAAGACATGCTTGTCCGGAAGCTACTCTACTCACTTCCTGAATCTTGGGATGGGAAGAGAACTGCCATCATATAAGCCAAAAACTTGAAGATTTTGAAACTTGATGAGCTAGTGGGTTCTCTCCTTACACATGAGATTATGAAGCAAGGAAGGGAAGAAGAGAAGAAGAATGAAGAGAAAAGAGTAGAGAAGCTATAGGTGGAAAAGAAGAAGAAGATGAGAATAGCTCTCAAAGCTTCATTACTTGAGGAGAGCTCTTCTAGTGAGGAGGATGCGCTAGAAGAATTGGCTATGATAGCCAAACGATTCTCACGCTTCATGAGGTCCAACCGGGGAAGAAAAATTCAAAGAAAGATGGACTTCAAAGGTAAAAACAAAGAAGAAGCAAGGGATCAAATCATTTGCTTCGAGTGCAATAAACCCGACCACATACGTTCGGAGTGCCCTCAACTCAAGAAGAAGGGCTTTGAGAAGAAGAAGAAGCTCAAAGCCAAGCTTGCTACTTGGAGTGATGAGGAGTCATCGACGGATGACAAACAAGAAGTGGCCAACCTTTGCCTCATGGCACTTGAGGAAGATTCCTCCATGGTAACCTCTAACTCATCATCTTTAGATTTTACATATGATGAATTAAATGATGCATATGATGAAATGCAAGAGGTGTATGATGAATTAGTTGAGAAATACAAGGAGTCGGTTATGAGGAATAAGAAAATTATTTCAGAACTAAATGATAAAAATGACTCACTTTCTCAAGCTAATTTAAAATTTGACAAAAATATATTAGGGTTGAAGGATGAACTAAAATTCTTTCAAGATAAAAATTTTGACCTTAATAATCTTCTTTCTCAATGTAATAGTGAACACCAAAAGGTGTTAGATGAGCTTAACAAGCTCAAAGAGTCTTTTAAAAATGTTGGTAGTGTGAAGCATGAAATAGGTGAATCTTCAAAAATAAACCAACCTAGGAAAAAGACTAATTACTACAAACAAGGTAGCTTTCCTAGACATAGTAGAACTAAAAGGATTAGAAGTGTATGGGTTCCTAAGGAACTTGTAAAATCTAATAACATTGTTGCTATGTCATCTTGGATTCCTATGGGAACCAAGTTATTGGGAGCTAACACTCATGGACCCAAAATGATTTGGGTACCAAAAACAAAAGTTTAATATCTTTGTTTGTAGGGGGAGCATTGCTACAAGGCCAAAGCACAAAGTCAAAACTCATGGTACCTTGATATTGGATGCTCGAGGCATATGACCGGTGACAAGAGTCGATTCATGGATCTAAAGCCAAAATGTGGAGGAGTGGTGACATTTGGTGACAACTCCAAAGGCCACATTAAAGGTATTGGCTCCATAGGTAATCACTCTACTATTCTTATTGAAAATGTCTTGTATGTCGATGGTCTTAAACATAACTTGTTGAGCATAAGTCAACTGTGTGATAAAGGATTTAATGTTTTATTTGATAAAAATGGGTGCAAAATTGTTGACATTAAATCTAATAATATTATGCTCATAGGTCATTGCATAGGTAACATTTACATGGTGCATCTAGATGACATACATACGTCTCATGCATGTTTAGTAGCTCAAAATGAAAATGATGCATGGTTGTGGCAAAGGAAACTAGGACATGCTAGCATTAGTGTTTTAGAAAAATTAGTTTCCCTTGATCTAGTTAGAGGTTTACCCAAGATTAAGTTCTCAAACGATAAAATTTGTGATGCATGCTCTAAGGGTAAACAACATAAGTCTTCCTTTCAATTCGTTAATGATGTTTCTACAAGTAGGTGTTTACAACTTATCCATATGGATTTATTTGGGCCAATTAGGAATATGAGCTTGGGTGGTAAATCTTATGCATTTGTTCTTGTTGATGATTTTTCTAGATTTACGTGGGTTCTATTTTTAAGTACTAAAGATGAGGCTTTAGAAAAATTCATCACATTTTCAAAACTAACCCAAAATGATCTTGAACTTAGAATTTCACATATTAGAAGTGATCATGGAATTGAGTTTCAAAATTAGGGTTTGAAGAGTTTTTGAATGAAATTGGTATTAGCCACAATTTTTCGGCTCCTTGAACTCCTCAACAAAATGGGGCAGTTGAGAGGAAAAATAGAACTTTACAAGAAATGGCTAGAACCATGCTTTGTGAAAATAATTTACCTAAATATTTTTGGGTGGAAGCCACAAACACCGCTTGCTATATTGTTAACCGAGTAATGATTAAGCCAATTTTAAAGAAAACACCTTATGCGATTTTAAAATCTAAAAAGCCTAACATTAGCTATTTTCATCCTTTTGGTTGCAAGTGTTTTGTTTTAAATAATGGAAAAGACAACTTAGGTAAATTTGATGCAAAAGTGATGAAGCTATTTTCATAGGATACCTTTTAACCTCTAAAGCCTATCGTGTATTTAACAAAAGAACTTTAGTAGTAGAAGAATCTATACATGTTGTATTCGATGATAACCTCCTTCCAAGGAAGGATTCTTGTGATGATGATGATGTAGGAATCATAAATGCCTTTGATGGAGGACAAACCTCAAAGAAGGATAAGATTCCAACAAAAGAAGAGGACACACAAGATCCACCTCTTGAAGCCTTGAAGGACTTGGCTCTTGAGGAAAAGGAAGTGAGCTACCCAAGGGATTTCAACTATGTCAAAGATGGTGAAATCTTGCGTGATCCATCCAAGGGAGTAGCCACTCGATCTTCTCTTGGATTAATGAATCATGTTGCATTTATCTCATGCATAGAGCCTAAGAATATAAAATAAAGCATTGAAAGATGATTTTTGGATTATGGCTATGCAAGAAGAGTTAAATCAATTTGAGAGAAGTAATGTTTGGACATTAGTTGATAGGCCTAGTAATCAATCTACTATAGGAACTAAATGGGTCTTTAGGAACAAACTAGATGAGAGTGGTAATATTGTGAGAAATAAAGCTAGACTAGTAGCACAAGGTTACACTCAAGAAGAGGGAATAGATTTTGATGAAACATGTGCACCCGTAGCTAGAATGGAAGCCATTAGGATGTTGCTTGCATATGCATGTTATCATGATTTCAAGCTTTTTCAAATGGATGTCAAAAGCGCATTTTTAAATGGTCTTATAAATGAAGAAGTGTATGTGGAACAACCACCGGGTTTTGAAGACTCAAAATTTCCAAATCATGTTTTCAAACTCACTAAAGCTCTTTATGGTTTAAAACAAGCTCCTAGAGCTTGGTATGAAAGACTTTCAAACTTTTTAATTGAAAAAGATCTTGAAAAAGGTAAGGTGGACACTACACTTTTCGTAAAAAGGTATAAAAATGACATTTTAGTAGTACAAATTTATGTTGATGATATAATTTTTGGTTCTACTAACGAATGTCATTGCAAAGAGTTTGCTAAGCTAATGCAAGGTGAATTCGAGATGAGCATGATGGGGGAGCTCTCCTTCTTTTTGGGACTCCAAATCAAGCAAAAGAAGGATGACACCTTCATCAATCAAGCAAAGTACATAAAGGATATGCTCAAGAAGTTTGGCTTGGAGAATGCGAAGCCTCAAGCCACACCTATGAGCTCATCTACAAAGCTTGACAAAGATAAAGGAGGTAAGTGTGTTGACTCTAAGCTTTACCGTTCTATGATTGGATCATTGCTTTACCTTACCGCAAGTAGACCGAATATCTTGTTTAGTGTTTTCTTGTGTGCTAGGTTTCAAGCTAGTCCTAGAGAGTCTCACCTTATAGCCGTTAAGAGAATCTTTAGGTACCTTAGAGATACTCCTTGTCTAGGTCTTTGGTACCCTAGAGACTCCACCTTTAACCTTCATGCTTATTCGGATGCTGATTATGGGGGGTGTAAAATCGATAGGAAGAGTACTTCGGGAACTTGTCAATTCCTAGGTAGTATGCTCATATCTTGGTTCTCTAAGAAACAAAATAGTGTAGCCTTATCTACCACCGAAGCCGAGTACATATCCTTAGGGAGTTGTTGTGCTCAAGTCCTTTGGATGAAACAACAACTCTTAGATTATGGTATTAAAGTTGAAACCATACCCCTTAAGTGTGATAACACTAGTGCCATATGTTTGACAAAACCCATCCAACACTCTAGAACCAAACATATAGAAATAAGGCATCATTTCATTAGAGATCATGTCCTTAAAGAAGATGTTGTTATAGAGTATGTTGACACCTTAAATCAATTAGCGGGCGTATTTACAAAACCCTTAGACAAAGAGCGTTTTGGTCCCTTAGGAGAGAGTTAGGTCTAACTAGCCTATCTTGACCTTTTAGGACCTATTTTGTGCTTAAAATTGCTTGATCTTGTGAAATGCCATGTTTATGTGTTTTTACTCCTAATTTCATCCATGCCTATAGCTAGGGGGTATGTTTATGTTTGCACATGTTTTTCCTGCTCATTCATGTCATTCATGCAAGATAGGCCTTAGAAAATTTCATTTTTGTGCACTTTTAGAGCCTCATCTGCACTTCTAGGCCCAGGTGTATCGAAACGGGTCCACCTGTTTCGATACGGTTGCTTTAAATTTCTATCTGAGAGAAGGGCGTTTCGAAACACCTTTCAAGGGTTTCGAAACGTTTTTGCTACTACCAAGGGGTGTATCGAAACAAGTTTTGATACGAGTCAACGAAGATTCGATACGGTCAAACCCGTATCAAAACGGTCAGCTGGTGTTGAAAAATCGGTCAAACTTTCGTGCCCGTGTTTCGAAACGGTCGACACCGTTCCGAAACGGGTTCGCGGACTGCTTTAAAGGGGCTTTAATGTTAAAGTTTAACTTAAATTAAAACACTCTCAAAAACCCTAAAACGATTTTCTCCTATAAAAACCCTCTAAACCTCAATGTTTTTCACCAAATCTTGAGGGGTTTTACTCTTAAACACAAGTCTAAGCAAGCATCAACAATCTTGTGCAAGGATTTTCATCCATTCATCCAAAATCCCAATTTAAGGTATATTTTCATCTTTTTCTTTTTCCTTCTATTTGTATTCGAACCCTGAGTTAGAAAATTTTAATTTGTATAGTTTATGTGTTTTGATACTTGGGTTTTTCAATCTTGTAATTTTTTTTTCAAAATCTTTAAATTTTTTATTCGAATATATGTTTTATCATTCGTATTTTCTTTAGTGTTTTTTTTAAATTGTTTTTCTCTTAACTTTTTTTTGTTTTTAAAACTTGTTTTTAAACCTAAGTGGGATTTAACATTGGATTGAATTAAGATCTTCATGCATACACTTCAAGTTTGTTTTTAAATTGCTTGCTTTATGCTTTTAGGATGTCTACGGAGAATGTTAACAAAAAGCGTAAGACGGGTCAAACAAGTGATTCGAGTATCCGTCCTAATCTCACCCAGCTATTTGCCAAAACTCTTCGAACTTCAGAGATGAGGGAGCGTTTTAATTACGTCAAAGAGTTTGAAGTTCGTCGTGAGCGTGTCGTTGACATCTCTTTTCTTGACTCTGAGCGCTTTCTTTTTCGTTACCTCGACCGTTTAAGAGAATGGGGATTCCTTGGTCTCTTGAGCATCCCGGACATTTGCTACAAGCACATGGTTCTTCTCTTTTACTCAAATGCCCAATTTATCAATAGTGAAGACAACTCCGAAGTTGTTGGCCTTGAGTCTTCTATCTTGGGAAAGAGGATTGTTATTGACATCCCCTTCTTGGAGTCTACTTTTGGTCTGAAGAACGAAGGAATCGAGAATGAGAGTCACTTTGGTTCTCACACCGGTTCGGTGCCTACCTTGGATGCTCACGATAGGTTCCTCCACTTGATGGTCTCATGGTTCATTCGCCCCTCCGGAGGTAAATTTTCTCATGTCCGTCAAGTAGACTATTTTTGGCTTGAATGTTTCCGTCGTGGTGAGCGCCCTAATCTTGTTAAGATCATGTTTGCCGAGATAGTCAATAATGTTAAGCTTCGTGACACCGATGCACTAAAATCTTTCACTTATGGGACTGTTTTAAGTCACATCTTTAGTGTGCTTCGTCTTGATTGCACCTATGACTCCCCGAAACCCCGCAAGTCAAAAATTGGTGAGACTTCTCTCCGAAGGTCCGGTTTTCAATACATCAATGGGCAATAGGAAAGTTTTGATAGGGAAGCACCTCCTTCTCAAGTTGAACCTCAACCATAAGCTCCGGCTCCAAACAATGAAGGTCTCATGACTTTCCTCACCGAGCGGTTCAACTCCATGGACACTAACATGGCTTCGGGTTTTGGTGCTATCAATACACGCTTGCAAAATGTAGAGGAGCGACTCACATCCCTTGAGAATCAACACACGGCTATGGACATGTTCTTCTCCACCTTTTATGGCCAATGGATGAATTTTTGTCGCGCTCAAGCTAAGAATGATGATGATTCCGTGGATGATGACGACGACGAGGATTAGGATGCTCATGTCATCTCATATTAGCCATGCATATTAGGATTAAGTTTGCATTTTTATTTCCATGAACCTATGCTTTGATTTTATTTTGGATTATGCTTTGAACTTATTGTTGAAGATTTATGTTTTGGATATTTTAATTTTATGAATTAATATAATGTTGTTTATTGTTTATTGCTTCTTGATTATTGCTTTTAACCCTATCTTTTCTCTTTGAGCCTTGTTTATTATTTTTGATCTAACAAAAAGGGGGAGAAGAAATCTAAGAGCCAAAATTCGTTTTAATGTTTTAAGTGTTTTTAAGTTTTAAACCTTGAATTTAAATCCTTAAATCTTTTTAAAAACTTTAAAAACCTATCTTAAATTGAGGGGGAGTTAGAATGTGTTCAAAATTCTCAAAACTCTTAAAAATTCTGACATTGGTTTTGTTATATCAAAAAGGGGGAGATTGTGAAACCGATATTTTAATTTTGATATAACTAAAGAACCTAAGGACTAAATTGAAAATGTGAAAACGAATTTTTAAGTCATCAAACCTCTCTATATGTTTTAAACAATATGCCTAAGTTAAAAACTAAATTTATCAAATGTTTTCTAAGTGTTTCGAAACAGGTTTGAAACTGTGAGTCCATGTTTCGAAACGGGCATCGAAACGATTTCAACAATGCCAACCCGTGTTTCGAAACAAGTTTCGAAACGGCTTAAGAAGATTGAGACACCGTATCGAAACGACATCAAGTGTTTCGAAACGGCTTTAAAATTGATTTGAAAAATATGATTGTTGAATGTTTTTAACTTATTTTAAAGAAGTCATTAAGGCGTATCGAAACGATCTCAGGCCGTTTCGATACGGTCCCTGACAGTGGTAAAATGTTTCGAAACAAGTTTCAAAACGACTCTTAGCGTATCGAAACATGTGTAACCGTTTCGATACGAGCTCTTAAATGCACCCCAACGGCTCTTTCTATTTTGGTCTGTTTCGAAACAAGGTCGAGCGTTTCGAAACGGTTGGTTGCAGACTGCATTTATAGAGGGAAGATAACACCCCAAACGGCTCTATTGATGAATGCAACAACCACAACGGCTAGAATTCAATGAGAAGGTATAAAAGAGACCTCTAAAAGCCTCAGCAACAACTATTGATCCTAAAGCAAACATCCAAACATCAAATCCAAGCATTTGTGCCTAAATCCCAATATTGTCTTGTAACCCCAATTGTATTTTTCATTCTTATCATTTCAATTGGGTTGAGTGCTTGTAATTGGGATATATTTTGTATTGAGAGATACTAGCTTAGCCAACAAATTCTTTGTTTCAATTGTGAGGATTGGGTCAAATTTTGGGTAGAAAATTTGACCAAAAATTGTAAGGGTTACCTCCTTAGCCTAGAAAAGGGGAAGAGCAATTAGTGGAATTGTTGCAAATCCTTAGTGAAGCTAAGGTAGTGGATGTAGAGTTCATTTGAAACTTGAACCACTCTAACACTCGCTAATGCCCTTAACACTCGCCCTCAAGGTGCATTGCCAAGTGACACTGAAGATGCTCGACACCAAAATAATGAGCAGTGCAAGGCCATAACCTTCGTAGTGGTAAGCACTGTGAGGTAGAGATGGTTTCCAAACGGCCAGTCGATTGCCAAGGCAAAAAGCTAGTGCCAGCAGACAAGCCAGGGAAGTAGAAAAATAGAACCCCAAAAAAGATGATGTCAGTACCAGTACCAGTTCTGATGCCAGACCTGATGCCAATAACAATGTCAGACTTAATGACAAACATGGTGCCAACATCAAGGACAAACAGACTAAGGTTAGACAGCACCCTGATGTCAGGAATGCGTTGTCAAAGTCAACCGAACCATCATATGTTTATATGTCACCACCATTTCCAGCAAGACTTCAAAAGCACAAGCAAGATCAACAGTTTAAGCACTTCTTAGAAGTTCTCAAACAGCTGCAAATTAACATTTCATTGGTAGAAGCCTTTGAACAAATGCCCAACTAAGTGAAATTTATGAATGTTATTTTGTCCAAAAAGTTGAAGTTGGGAGAATTTGAGACTGTAGCTCTCACGCAAGAATGTAGTTCCATGTTCCTAAACTGATTGCCACAAAAGTTGAAAGATCCGAGGAGTTTCACAATTCCTTTCACCATAGGCAACAGATTCGTGGGCAAGGCACTATGTGACTTGGGTGCCAGTATCAACCCGATATGAATGTTCCAATTATTTTGGGTAGGCCATTTCTTGCCATGGGTAGGACTCTTATTGATGTTCATAAAGGGGAACTAACAATGCGAATAAATTATCAACATGTTACTTTTAATGTGTTTAAAGCTTTGAAGTGTGTAGATGAGCCAGATGAATAGCACAATGAGGAGACTATGGAGTTTGTTTTTATGATGAACACGGCACAGTTCTGCCAGGATGTAGAATTTGATGCCAACATGATTGATGGCATTACTGAAATTTTTGAGGAACATGAGGGATCAACCTTAGAGGCTGAAGATGTGAGTTATTTTGAGCCATTGGAGTTATCCAGTAGGGCGACAACCAGAGCGAAACCATCGATTGAGGAACCACCAGAGTTGGAGCTTAAGCCGCTGCCAAAACACTTAAAGTACATCTATTTAGGTAAGAACTCGACACTGTCGAGTTTTCATTGCCACTGATCTCACTAATGATCAGGAGGCAAGGTTGTTGGCATTATTAAAGACCTATAAGCAAGTGTCAGGTTGGACCTTGGCCGATATTCAAGGTATTAGCCCAACCATTTGCATGCACAAAATCATTTTGGAGGATTATCAAGGAAAGACCATTGAAGGTCAGAGACGATTAAACCCGAGCATGAAAGAGGTAGTTAAAAATGAGATAATAAAATGGCTTGATGCCGAAATTATTTATCCCATATCCGATAGCTCTTGGGTTAGCCCTGTACAGTGTGTGCCAAAGAAGGGTGGCATGACTCTAGTGCAAAACAGCTAGGATGAGTTGATCCCCTCTAGAACGATCATAGGATGGAGAGTGTGCATGGATTATAGGCGGTTGAAAAAATCCACGAGGAGGGACCACTTCCCATTGCCTTTTATCGACCAGATGTTAGACAGATTGGCATGTAAAACTTTCTACTGTTTTTTAGATGGTTATTCGGGTTATAATCAGATTGCAATAGCCCCCGCCGATCAGGAAAAGACCACATTCACCTATCTCTATGGGATAATTTCTTTTAGAAGATTTCCATTCGGTTTGTGTAATGCACCGACAGCGTTTCAACGTTGTATGATGTCCATTTTTTCTGACTTGATCGAGCACAACATGGAAGTATTCATGGATGATTTCTCGTTGTTTGGAAGAACATTTGGGGAATGAATTTAGAGTTTGGAACAAGTTCTAAAGAGATGCATCGAGACGAACCTAGTGCTGAACTGGAAAAAATGCCACTTCATGGTGAAGGAGGGCATTGTTCTCGGGCACAAGGTAACTGAAAAAGGACTAGAGGTTGATCAAGCGGAAGTGGAGGTAATCAAACAATTGCCACCTCCACGAGCATTAAAGGTATAAGGAGTTTTTTAGGTCATACAGGTTTTTATCACCGATTTATTAAAGACTTTTCGAAGATCTCTAAACCTTTATGCTCATTATTGGAAGAAGATGCCACTTTTGTTTTTGATGACTATTGTCTGAGAGCATTTCAGGTTCTGAATGAAAGATTGATCAATGCCCCTATAATCATGGCACCAGACTGGACTAAGCCTTTTAAGTTAATGTGTGATATTAGCGACTATGTCGTGGGAGCAATTTTGGGCCAACAACATAACGTAGTTTTTATGCCATATATTATGTCAGCAGAACCCTGAACGAAGCACAACTTAATTACTCTACAACTGAAAAAGAGTTTCTTGCAGTTGTATTTGTGTTTGATAAATTTAGATCTTATTAATCGGTAATAAAGTTGTTGTTTTTATAGATCACTCGGCACTGAAGTACCTCTTGGTAAAGAAGGATGCTAAGACGAGATTGATCCGATGGACACTCTTATTCCAGGAGTTCGACCTTGAAATTCGAGACAAGAAGGGTCGTGAGAATTCGGTTGTTGACCATTTGTCACGCCTTGAACATCACCTTAGAAATGAAACCAACGCCTCAGAGATGAGGTTCCCGATGAATATTTACTTGCCACTAGTGTCGTGCCATGGTATGCCGACATTCTAAACTGATTGGTGAGCAACATCATGCTGCCAGATTTGAATTACAATGCCAAGAAGAGATTTTTGCGGTATGTCTGACAGTACTACAGAGATGAGCCATTATTGCTCAAGCAATGTGCTAATCAGGTGATTCGCTGATGCGTGCTAGAAGATGAGCAGTTTGCTATTTTGCAATCATGTCATGCCGCACCATATGGAGGTCACTTTGCAGGACTAAAAAATGCTGCCAAGGTGCTGCAGTCAGGTTTTTATTTGCCCATGTTGTATAAGGATGCTCATGACTTCACCAAGGCATTTGATCCATGCCAATGGACTTGGAATATCTATGGCAGACATCAACTTCCACTCCAGAACATCATACCGGTGGACTTGTTTGATGTTTGGGGGATAGACTTTATGGGTCTATTTCCCCCATCTTTTGGCAATATATATATATCCTAGTGGCAGTTTACTATGTTTCCAAATGGGTAGAGGCTATAGCCTTGCCAACAAATGATGCCAAGGCCATTGCCAAATTTTTGCACAAGCATATCTTTACACGTTTTGGTGCTCCTCGAGTTATCATTCATGATGAGGGCACCCATTTTAAATGCAATCTAATATCTAAAGCTTTATGCATGTATGAGATACAACAAAGGATAGCCACGACCTATCATGCATAGGTAAATAGGCAAGCCGAGATTTCTAACAAGTAAATCAAGAATATCCTAGAAACGAATGTGATTCCTTTGAGGAATGATTGGTCTTTGAGGTTAGAGGAGGCTTTGTGGGCTTATAAAACCGCCTTCAAAACTCCGTTGGGCAGTTCACCTTTCAAGCTTTTATATTGTAAACCATGCCATCTGTCAGTGGAGCTCGAGCACAAAGCCTACTGGGTAGTTAAGACGTTGGATATGGCATGTGTAGCTGTGGGAGAAAAAAATGTTAGACCTTAATGAAATGGAACAATTTAGGGCGCATGCTTATGAGAATGCCAGGTTATATAAAGAACGAACCAAGCGCTGGCATGACAAGAGGATACTGCCACACAATTTCGAGGTAGGTCAACAAGTCCTTTTGTTTAACTCGTGCCTAAAATTGTTTCCAGGAAAGCTCAGGTCAAGATGGTCAGGCCCTTTCAAGGTTGTGAAACCCTATGTCCACGGAGCAGTAGACATTAAGTACATAAAAACTGGTGATACTTTCAAGGTGAATGGGCAACGCCTGAAGCATTATTAGGATGAAGAGCAGAGTACTGCTAAGGAGGTCATCCTCTTGGTATAACTACCATGATGCCACGGAGTTGGTATTTTCTTGTAAATAATAGGATTATAATTTTTCTTTTCAGTATTTTCCTTTATTTGATACTTTTATCTATTAGATTTCATATTTTTTTTTTCTTTTTGTGTTGAAGGGTTTTTGTTTGAGTGCATGCAGATTTTTGTGCCATGAAGTGTGCTTGTGCAGAGACATATATTGCCATGACGAGAGAATAGGTGTAATGTCATGCCAGAAGCAATGCTAGCAGTTGAGCTTGGCATGCTGCGACAATAATTTTGGAAAAAAATTACCATAGTCTAATTTAATTTAAACCATGAGAGAGAAAATAAACCCTAGCCGCCCACAATTTGAGGTGAATTTAAAATTAAATTTAAATCACCTTATCACTTTATATCTTATCACTTTAAAACCTATCCTTATCACTTATCCTTTCTATACTTATCATGTCATCCATTTTTACTCTCCCCATAACACGCCATCTTTTCATTATTACCCTTCTTACACCATTCATAATTAAAAACCTACCATAACACTCAACCTTTCCCTCTTTCAACTCCTACAACTTTTATCCTATTCACTTTACCTTCTTCTCCTAGTCGTTTACTCTTTCTCTCACCATTCCAAGAAAAACAAGCTTTTATTTTTCTTTTCTTTCTCCATAGCCAAGACGTCTTCATCTAAGCCTTTTCAAAGATTTTTTAATGAAGAGATAGAGAAGAAGTACCATGATCAATTTGCCTCTAAATCTTTTTGTTTCAAAAGGAATTTTGACTTCAACCCTGAGAAGAATCAAGTATTTCCCCCTAATTTCATAGAAATAGTCACCAAGCACAAATGGAAAACGTTTTGCCAACAAAAGGGTGAGATCTTTCCAAATCTTGTTCGAGAAGTTAATGCACATTTAACTACTAAGTCAAATCCCTTTTTAATGATTTGAGGTGAATGTGTAAGGTTTGATGAAGGAGCCATCAATATTATGCTCAAACTAGGCGAAGAAGATGACCATAGCAGGTTCGTGGCTAAGATGACGGATGCCAAGCACCGAACACTGTTAGAAGATTTATGCGAGCCGGGCACGGAATAGATTGTATCCTCCAAGGGCACCCGAACGGTCAAGAGAGCAGCCCTCCAACCCTAAGCAAAGGGCTGGAATCACTTTCTCAAGGCTAGTCTGATGCCAATGACGCACAACGAGACTGTTTCGAAGGATCGTCTAGCGTTGCTGTATTTCATTCTTTTTGGCCAAAAAATCATTGTTGGCCGGATCATTATTAATGAAATCTACAAGTGTGCCCGCTTTTGATTTGTAACATTTGTAGGTAGTACGAGGTGCCCACGATCGAGGAAGACGTTGCCCTTGAGGTGAAGGGCTACACCATCACGCCGGCCGGTTGGAAAAACCTTACTAGAATTCGTGTGCCTAACAAGGTTAAGGGCAAGGCTGCTTTGTCAAAGCCCAGGACTAAAACGCCAAGGACAAAATCATCAGTTTCAATGCCATCCGCCTCAATGCCAAAGAATTTGATGGCACTACTTTCTCAGATCTCCCTGTGCTAAGAATTGATTCTCCTCAATTTAGAGAAAACTGAGGAGAACCAAAAGAAGCTATAGCGATATATGAATGCCCGAGATTTGGCCGTGAAAGAAACCATGGTGAGCCTTTCTCCGGGTATTCTACTGGCATTTCCTGCCTTCCTGAAAGATCTCTTTACCGATGAGAGTGCCATGCCAACTAGTCCAGTCGCTAGTCCAGTGCCCTCCAATGCCACAGAACCGATTTCCCCTGCTCACGAAGAATCTACTAAGTTCGCCTCTCTGCGTGAATCTGCTGCTAAAAGTGAAAAGAAACCAACTACCACGCCGACTTCCTCCGAGCCTGTAAAGATTGTCAAAGAAACTCCTGCCTTGATGGCCTCTTCTAATCCCAGTTGGGGTGGAAAGAAGAGAATGGCCCCTGAACGTGGGAGCCTTACTCAGAGGAAGACTCGCGCCAGGATGGTCGAGGAAGCATGTGCCCACCAAGAAGAAGTCTCTAACAGAGAGTCCTCTTCTTCCTAACTCTTTGCATTATCATTCATTTTCATGCATTTTTATATGTTCATGCATTTTCTATTTTCTGTTTTTCTTGTATATCTGTGTTATTTCATGCATTGAGGACAATGCACATCTTGGGTTCGGGGTGTGCATTTCCTCATAGTTATGCCATGCCATGCATTCATGTTTAAATTCTATTTTTATGCTATGCCATGTAGGTTAGGATAATTTGCATACCGGACCACTAAAAAAAGAAAATATTGTCTCGGCTAATTTTTGAAGCATGTTAACATTTGTTAGCCAAGTTTAGTTTGACATAGGTGTCTGTCCGATGAGGAAATTTAATCTTTTGATGCCTATGCCACTAGAATAGTAATGTCAAGATTGCTTGCCAATTGATCTCTAGTTTAGGGAATTGAACCTTCACTTAACACACGATATGTATCTAGTTCCTTAGCAAGCTTAAACTTTTTGAAACCATGCTCGGAATTTAAAAAAATGTTTATGCCAAGGTGATTAAAAATAGAGAAATAAATAAGGCAACAATGTTCTGCCATGACACTAATTTTTTTGAACTCTTCTCTCCCTAGAGATGATAAGTTAATTGGGGTTTCGTGGTATCCTCCCTCTTAGTTCTCAAGTCAAAAACTTTAGGGTATGGGTTAAAGAGAGAGCCTAGTGATGTCTGGAATAAGATGGGGATTCAACGTATGGTCCCTCTTATCACTCACGCTAAACAGTGTCACGAAGCTTAAATTAATGCCAAAGACCCTCGGCAAGAAAGAAAAATGAAAATAAGAATTCTGAGTTTGAGTAGTAAAATTGGTTAGGGGAGTTAGTGGTTATCTAATGCATATTGCTTGCGCTTCATGCATTTTTTCATGCCCTTAGACTAGAGTTATATTACTGCTATTGAGTTTACTGTCTGCTTGGCATTACTGCACTAAGATTACTGAGGATAGATCCATGCCAAATTTTGTTTGCCTTAATCTGTTGGCGTGGTGACCAAAACTTATCCGATGATCCTTTTCATTATCCCTTGTGCGTTCAAATTCAAATCAAAGATAAACCAAGGTTATCCCTTGATTCCTATTTATACTCGATCAATCAAGAATGAAAGTGAGAGAACGAGAGGAGAGAACCAGAGAGTGATCAAAGTCCAAGGAGTTCAAGCTTCGACCTAGGCCTGGCTTAGAGAGCTACATCGAAAGACCCTATTCTAGCCCATCCTTAGTCGGATTATTTTTTTTATCTTCAAACGATGGATGTTAAAAACGATGATGGTTATTTGGTTGTTAACCCCACCATGAACTAATTTCATAGTTGGTGGGGTTGTTTAGGTTGATCATTTTGTTTTATGCTTAGCTTTTAATAAATCATAACTGCCTCGGCAATGTTTTGTTCTATCTGGCATGATTTCCATTTTTAGGCGTACTGCCAAGCGAAAGCTGACACTCTCTTTTTAAAAGTACTATGCCAAGCGACGGCTGGCATAGTTAGCCTATTGCAACTCAATATCATAATTGACTTTCGTGACAATGAACAAATGCTAGATACTAAGGTGAGTTGTTTCGAAAGAAGATGTTCAAGTAGATGAACTTACTTGGGGAGTGAAATCTACCCCTAAAGAGTAAAGATTGGGACTTAATCAAATTGGTTTTTGAGAATACATTCACTATAGATATTTAAGGGTTCTTAACATAAATGATTTAGGGCTGACCATCGACAGAGGCATTGCCATGATTTTTGGATCTTCTTGGCAAACAATGCCATGACAGGATTTATTGAAAGCCGACATGACATGATTAATGTGAAAACCAGACACTCCCTGCCAACACTCATCATTTGATAAGAAACTCTCTTGCCAACGTTTTATTTTCTTTCCCTTCATTTAACTCAACTTTAACTCAAAACAAACATTTTTCTTGAAGACAAGTAAACCTGCAAAGCAATCGAAATTCCAAAACGCATTCCCTGTGGGATTGATAACTCATCTTAACTTATGTATTACTTGCAGACCGTCTATACTTGCACGCAATAGACTTTACTTGGCACTACTTTTATACTTTATCAATATCTTTTACACCCTATTGCGAGCAAATAATCATTCATGCCGACAGTCTACAACTTGCAACATCACTTTAGTTGTTACTTGAAACAAAATATTACCCAGATGGTACTGTATCCTAAATTACATGATTGGATAGTATTCAACAACCATCAATTTTGGGTACTTGGTAACACAAAATACCAATAACAAAATAATCGTTATCCAATAAGACTTGCAACATCACATTAGTTGTTAGCAGCATCTGTTTGATTTGATTGTGTACCTAGATGGCGCTGTTAAGTCCTTTTCTTTTTCTTTCTCTGCTCAACAGATTGTTGTTGCTTGTAGTAACAGTTTGCTTTCCTTTCCACTTTAGACCAGGTCCTTTCCATGCATGATTGTATTGTGAAGTATCAGCCCCAATCTTTCTTTTTGCACTTCTTGTAACAACTCTTTCACTAGGAAAACCATGCTGAAAAAGATAAAATTCAATGAAGTATAAGTTGTGGTAGTTAAATAGTCTAGATGCCAAACAAAGGAGAAAGCTTCTAACACTCACATTTAATGTTTGTTCTCATGTTCTCAAGTCTGTATATATGCTAATACCAACTTGCCTCTTTTTGTTGGTCGCAGAACCAATTGTTGAAGGTCTGACAGTTGATGTTTTTGATTTATTGGACTTTTTCTTCACGCTTCTTGTAGTTCTCCCATTTTTATCAATCTGAAATACATAAAAGAAAGTGTATTCATGCTTCTTGTAGTTCTACCATAGTTAACCAACAATAATAATTTAAGATATTAATATTATACCTCTTGATTTGCAGCAGCAGACTTTGGTCTTTTAATATTGGTTCTTCGAGATATACTATTAGTTGAACCATCGATCCTTGTAGTAGTACTTGCAGGTGTAGCTATATTTGATACATCAGTGACAGATGCCTAATTTTGAAAAAGGAGAAGTTAGATACTGATTAAGATACACTATGTAACCCCTAAATTCAGCTTAGAAGAAAAGACAAAATCTAGGAAGTCACATTTGAAAACTTAACCCTCAAAAAAATTAATTTTAAAAGTTATACTTTAATTTAAAATAAAAATAACAGTATTTGATAAATAACTTATAATAAATAAAACATAAATATCATAATAAACATTCAAATGTTAAAATAAAATCTAGGGTAAAGTACACAGACGATCACTGAACTTTTATAACAAAAAATGGTAACCAAATTTTTAAAAATCACAAAATGGCAATTAAACTTTATGTTTTATAACAAAATGGTAACTAGACGTAAAATCATGTTAAGTGTGTGTTATAAAATTTGGTATAATAACATATTTAGTCCATCATATTTATACATTCAATCAATTTAGTCCTAATTCGAAACAATTCACTAAATTTAGCCCTCGTTATTTAAGCATTCTTTCAATTTCGTCCTTAAAGCAAAATTCCAAAGTATGGTAAGAATGATAAATAATTACAATTAAATTTTTATAGGAACTCGAAAACTAGACTAGAATTGAAAATTTTCAAATAAAGTTTGAGTTATAAAATATGACGCGTCAACTCGAATAACTCAAAAAATTTTACTCGACTCAATCGAGCGCTCACCTTTATCTTAAGATATGACATGCCAACTCGAAATATTCGAATATTTTAAATCATTTTTTCTTTTAAATCAAATATTTTTTTAAATAGAATATTTAATATTTTCATATTTAAATCACATCGAATATTTCATAACTACTTTAAATATTCGATTTAATTTAAAAATATTCGATTTAAAAGAAAAAATTGATTTAAAATATTCTAATATTTAATTAAATTTTTATAGGAACTTGAAAACTTGACTCGACTCGAATTGAAAAATTTTCAAATAAAGTTTGAGTTGTAAAATATGACGCGTCAACATGAATAACTCAAAAAAAATTTTGACTCGACTCGATCGAATATTCATCTCTATCTTAAGATATGATGCGTCAGCTCGAATAACTCGAAATATTTGAATACTTTAAATCATTTTTTTCTTTTAAATCGCATTGAATATTTAATAACTACTTTAAATATTTGATTTAATTTAAAAATATTCTATTTACAATAAAAAATTGTTTTAAAATATTCAAATATTTAAAGTAGTTATTAAATATTCGAATATGTAAAAGAAAAATATTTAAAGTAGTTATTAAATATTCAAATATTTTAAATCATTTTTTTCTTTTAAATCGAATATTTTTAAATTAAATTGAATATTTAAAGTAGTTATTAAATATTCGATGTGATTTAAATATGAAAATATTAAATAATCTATTTTAAAAAATATTCAATTTAAAAAGAAAAAATGATTTAAAATATTTGAATATTTCGAGTTATTCGAGTTGACGCATCATATCTTAAGATAGAGATGAGTGTTCGATCGAGTCGAGTTAAAAAAATTTCGAGTTATTCGAGTTGACGCGTCATATTTTACAACTCAAACTTTATTTGATATTTTATTATTCGAGTCGAGTTTTCGAGTTCCTATAAAAAACTAATTGTAATTATTTATCATGTTACCGTACTTTGGAATTTTGCTTTAAGACCAAATTGAAAGAATGCGTAAATAACTAGGGCAAAATTTAGTGAATTGTTTCGAATTAGGACTAAATTGATTGAATGTATAAATATGAAGGACTAAATGTGTTATTAAACTAAATTTTATAACAGACACTTAACGAGATTTAACGTCTAGTTACCATTTTGTTATAAAACAAAAAGTTTAATTTCTATTTTGTGATTTTTGAAAGTTTGGTTACCATTTTGTTTTTTTTACCAAAGTTCAGTGACCGTCTGTGTACTTTACCCTAAAATCTATGAAATAAAACCATAATAAAAGAATGTTGAAATTATCCGAAAAGCATAAATATCCCCCAAGTATGAAATTACATCAAAATAATAAATAATAATTTGAATAACTAAAATAGTTCCATACTGAATAATAAAATAATGGGATAAAACATGAGATCCTCCAAGTATTACGTCGTCTAAAGTCCAAGGTATTTGTAAGAGAAAACTATGGGGGAGTAAGCTATTGAGCTCTGTGTGCCTCTAAAGTGCAGGCAATCACAAACTCGGTTTCACAACAATAATTTTCACATAAATATTTAAAAGACACAAAGCACGTTTAAACACGGTTTTATGAAAACACAATGCAATGCACTCATACTACATAGTCACCAAAAAGAGTAGGTTCCCCAGAACCTCTCACTACATAGTCACCAATGCCAGCGGTATAAATCACTGAACTTCCTTCGTACAATCCCAACCAATGATAACACAGTAAAAATATATCACAGTTTTCACAGTCTTAACACAGTCCGATAATAAATCTGACATTCACAACTCATTTGTTTTAAATCACAATTTTATTCACAGTCTGAAAATAGTATGCACGAAAAACATAATGTAAAATCACAACACAATTGAAAATCACTCAAGCGTAAAATTACAATCACAAAAACAAAGTATGTAGCACGGAAAGAGAACACACAAAAATAGTTTATTTATAGCACTGGAAGAAAACACAACTCGCAACAATAAAACTCTAACGACGAACAAAGGGCGGTTGCGGCTTCGATGTAAGGTGATGGCAACGCCAATCCGAGAGGAATTCATAAAGCATGGGAAAAACTAAGAGCGACAACACTTTAAAACTTAAGGCTTAGGTTTATTTCTGTATGTAGTAACTATGACTATATATATACAATTGAGCAGTGGCAATCTAAACAAATTAGGTTTAGATAATAATAATAATAATAACAACAATAATAATAATAATGTAAAAACAAAAGTTTAAGTTGAAAAAAGAGAGTCAATTCGGTATTAAGAAAAAGGAGAATAATAATCAATTTGAAATTAAAGGATATATATATATATATATATATATATATATATATATATTAAAGAATAAAAAAAGAATACGGAAGGAAGAAAACAAAGTAAATTAAAATTCATTTTGATAAAGGGTTATTTATGGAGTCAGTCCTTAAACTTTCAAGAAATTTTATATTGACTTCCAAGTTTGAAAAAATTCTTATTTAGTCCCTCATAAAAAATTAGAGTTTTGAATTAAAATTCTCAATTTTTAGGGTTTTCAAAATTAGGTTTCTAAATTAGTGATTTTTTGAATCTAGGATTTACAATTTTTTTAGGGTGTTACAGACTCAGTGACACATGCCAAAGATATTAATTAAACACAAAGATATACGGTATACATGTCCAGGGTTGGTACATTTGTTTTTTCGGTGTCCCACTTGCTTACAGTTACTGTATGTGATCTTAACCATGTTGTACTAAGTTTGTCATATTTTTGCTTCATGGGCTCATCCTTATCCTTTCTCCTCTTATTTTTAGGTCTTCCTGGCATGAATTTCAATTTAGGGGGTCCAATTGGATCATCATCTCTTTTTTTTTTGCCAAAACTTTTCCCCTAACTGGTTGTAGGACTTGAGTGAAGCTTGCAAGATAGCTCTCTTTTGTGTACCATTTTAAAATATATGTCTCAGGCTCCTTTGAATCATGGTACATTTCACATATTTCCTTCATGATCTTCTAATTTGCCTTCAAATTCTGGTACATATTCATCTTCATTCACTAAATCATTTCCCACATTTGGTTGACCCTCACATTCAGAATGATTGTTGTCTTCACTTTTAGTAACATCTGTTGAACTTTCAACTTTATCAACCCTTAACTTTCCTCTAATACCTTAACCTCATCATCTACATCAGAAGCAACTTCAACATTAACAAAAAAAATCTACCGAGTTTTGTGAAATTTCTTCCTCACCAGCCTGAACTTCAACTTCATCTGTTGGATGGCCTAAATCTTCAATGTGAGGCAACTCAACATAAATACAGTACCATGACCAGTAGAAGAATTTTCAAACTCGTCCACATCTTCTACATCTTCAATGTTTGGTGTGTTACCAGCACCAACCTCATTAATGTCTTCACCAACACCAATCTCATTAATGTCTTCACCTACTTGTACACCAGCATCCACATTAATGTCTTCACCTACTTCATTACCTTTTGAAATTTTTGCATAATTATGTGTATGGTCCACATAAAGTTGTACAATACCCCTAGTGTTTAAAAATTCTACACACTTCCTAACTGCATCATCATCCAGTACAAGCACTAATACATATGGACTAAAGGGAACCCCCGGTACCCTATAATACACCCATACATCATTGTCATACCCTAAATCCTTTATGTTACCAATTATATTCCAATAACATAGTCTATTAGGGTCAACTTGAAGCTTTTCACTTTTGTAATTAACATACTCAAACCTAGGTGAACTTACAAATTTTCCGCCATGAAAATACTCTAACACAAATAAGTTTCTGTTACTGTCCATCCTATACAAAAAAATCTCATATTAATATTCAATATAATAACCTTTCAAAAAAATCAATATAATAAACTCAGTCAAACTTCAATCACATTTAGACTTAACTTTGCTATATTCATCTCAATGTAATAAAATTTCAGTCTAAAAACTATAAACTCATTCAATCCCAATACAAACTCAGTCAATGTCAAATTTCCAGTCAAACTCAGTCAATACAAACTATATTCATGTCAATGCAGAAAGAAATCTAGTCTAACAAATATAAGCCCAGTCAATCACAATACAAACTAAGTCAATGTATAATTCCTAGTACGTATTCAATATGAACCTTTAACTTTTACACAAATGGAATCTTAAAATATTAAAAATTAGAATATATAAACATTTCATGTCACATGAGACAACCTTGCATTGTCTCTTTTGGGTTTTCAACCCCAAATATTCTTTCCTTTGCAACAATTAATATTAAAAAAAACTTCGTTTCTTATCTTTCTTTTGTTCATCAACTTTCCCAAATGTTTTAAACCCCAAATATTCTTTTCCACTATCAAACCCAAAACTTCAGCAAAATGAAAAACCAAGAAAAATTTACAAACCCTAAAAATCCCAAAAGTAAAACATTGTCTTAGGTATACAAAACTTACTGATTACTGATGACGCGACTAGAATGGAGTTTTGAATCGATAAAATTCTTCTAAAAAAATAGCTTCGATAAGCAAAAATATCGATGAAGATGGCTGCCAAAGGGTTTCGAGTTTCAGAGACTTATTTTCTCTAATGGTTTGATTTTTTCTTCAACTTTTTCAAAAAATCGATTGGTTTCCAAGTCCATTCAGCATTCATTAGGGGCATTCATTATGGTCAGAGCATTTTCTTTATTTTGATTAATTTTAATTTTTAAATTATAAAAATATTTTAATATTTTTTCCACGTCATTTTCTTTTTTAAAAAAGTGCCACGTCAGCTTGTTTTTTTCATGTCACGCGTGACGGAGAATGCCAGTTGGCTGGGATAGCTAACCGTGTAGGAGTTAACGGTCCATCACCCAGGAATTGACGGAAACGTTGGTCAACGTTAGTAAAATAGCTACATTGAACGCTTTTTCCGGACATAAGGGCCACATTGAGTGTGTGTTTTCGGCGAGGGGTGAAATTAATTTTTTGGGTCGAATTTAGGGGCAAAAATACCCCTTTAGCCAAAAAATAATAACAAGTTGAACCCTAATTATTTACACATTATTTCAATTTGGCTCTTTTATTAATTGAAAATAATTTAACCCTAAATCTAAAACCCAAATCCATAAATCTTAAACCCCAAATCTTAAACTCATAAACCATAAACCTAAAACCCAAAACCTTAAAGCACGTAAACTCATAATCCTACAACCCAAAAAACCGCCTTGTTCACATTTTTTCATCAGTTGCTTTGATTCGCACACCAAGACAATTGTTAGGGTTACTGAATAAGGGACAAAAGACTTTTTTGAACACAAACCCATCTTCTTCATGCTAAGTGCACTGTTCTCTGTCACCTTCAAGAGTTCCATTGCAGTCTTGGATCAACGGATGACATGTCAGTTATTATAACTGGTATGGTTGGAGGCATATTCGAATCACAAGAAATTAACCTCTCTTTGAAATGAGATACAAATGATTTTCATGGCGGCCTAAAGGGCTTCTGCAAAGTAAACATGAAATTTGCTGTCTTTTATCCATAACAGGACAAGAGAAAATAGTATTATCAGTTGCCAATGGTCGTGGAACATTCGACTCCTTCATATATGTTGGATTTTAGCAAACCAGCATATTTAAAAACCAAAAGCAAAACAGTAGGAAAGTAGAAAACAAAAAACACACTTAGTTGCTAGAAAATAGTTCAGTTTATATCAGAATAAAATTTTACATTTTATCAACTAGTTTTTCACCAAATACAACTACTACAAGTACTTTTCTTGCAACTTGCAATATGAGTGACTTGTACAAAAAGAATTCAACTAAACCAACCAATTAACACTGTCATATCAATGTACAAAAAATAAATATATAACTTAGACAAAATAAGCTAATAGAAATATATATTTTTACAGCACAATAGCTACTTAGTTCAACACTCCTCCTTGGCTACTTTGCTGTCAACACCAACTTGCATCCTCAAATCTTCAAATTTGATCTTGCATTTGATCTTTCGAAGAGACTTAGTCACAAAATCTATCAACTGGTTTTTAGAACTACAATAAAACAGTGTAACTTCATTGTTCTGATCCACTTCTCTCATAAAATGAAGCTTGGTCTTGTTTTTCCATTCACTCACTTCAATTTTTTGTGGGTTGTAAGTGATAGCAGGTTGATTCTCAACACCAGCAACAACACAAAATTCTTTAGGTTTTTTTAATGTCCTAACCTTTTATGAAAAGAATTCTTATCTGGCAACGGAAGCAATCTCACAGCCACTTGGATCAAAGATTGTGCATCATTTATCTTTGAAAATGACAGAATCTCATTCATCAAAGAAGTTGAGAAATACTAAGCAAGTTTCGATCAATCTCGGGCACTAAAAGTACATCTTTAATAATTTTAGTACCTGATGGAGTGTTCATCACAACATCTCATTTTCCTTTTGCTTGAATGTAGCATCCATTTCCTAATCTTACCATTGAAGTGCAAGTTTTGTCAATCTTCTTGAACATGCCTTCATTTGCAGCCATGTGGTTTGTACAACCACGATCAATCAACCAACTTTAGCTTGGCTGCTGGTTGCATAACAATATGCCTTTTTTTGGAGTCTCATTTTCCTTTTTTTGTCAATCTTCTTGAACATGCCTTCTTTAATTCCTAGTTGTTGTTGCCTTGTCTTCTCAAACCCCATAAACTCTTCTTTCAACTTGTCCCAAGCTTTCTTTGGAGTCTCACAAACCACGACCCTTGTGAAAATCACACCAGAAACTCCATTCTGAATGCCTTTTTTTGAGCAAGTGTAGGATTAGCTCTCAAAGGTGGTGGATCCCTATCCATTTCAACAACTTCCTACAAATCATAAGCTTGCAGGTACGTCTTCATCTTCACTCCCCAAATATGGTAGTTTTCTCCAACAAAGATATGAGGTGGTGGTGGCGAAAAGCTGGCTGATGACATGAGAACAGCAACAAACCAAAAACAGTTTTCAATAAAATCTTAAGAACTCAAACAAATAACTCAGCCCCCAAAGATAATAGCCCTGATGTCAATTGTTGGTTTTAGTAAACCAACATATGTAAAAACCAAAAGCAAAGCAAGAGAAAAGTAGAGAACAAAAAACACACTTAGTTGCTGGAAAATAGTTCAGTTTATATCAGCAGAAATTTTTACATTTTATCAACTATTTTTTCACCAAATACAACTACTACAAGTACTTTTCTTGCAACTTGCATTATGAGTGACTTGTACAAAAGTAATTCAACTAAACCAACCAATTAACACTGTCATATCAATGTAAAAAAATCAATATTAACTTAGACAAAATAAGCTAAGAGAAATATATATTTTTACAGCACAATAGCTACTTAGTTCAACAATATAGTTGTTTTCAGCTGAACAAGTTTCAAAACCAAATTCAATTCTACGAAGCATATCTCCATTGGCTAGTCCCTTAGAATTCAAAGAACCTGGACTTTGAGCGGGAGTATCACTCTCTTCTTCATCAACAAGGTTAACGAATGTTGAAGCTATAGATTTCTGCCTTTTCTGGGTATAAGAACAAACACTAAGATTCCAAGGCGATTCTTTTCTTCGTATCACTTCAACTTTGCTCTGATCTGCATCTTTTTTAGGGGTTAATATTGTCTTGGATTCTAGTTTTTATGGGTTTTGGGTTTTAGGCTTAGGGCTAAATTATTTTTAATTAAAAAGAGCCAAATTGAAACAATATGTAAATAATATGCGTTAAATTTGTTTTTATTTTTCGATTTAGGAATATGTTGTTTGAATGAGTAAATATGAAGGATTAAATGTGTTATTATACATAATTTGTTAACTGACACGTCACTTTATTAATGTCGGTTAAGAGCTCAATAGCCAAATTGAAGCAAAACACAAAGTTTAATGGTAACATTCAAGCAATTAGAAGTTTGGTTATCAAATTGAATAATTAACCAAAGTTTAGTGATCATTTATAAAATTTACTCTAAAATTTTAGGAGGGAGGAAAAAATTTCAATGGGAAATACATAAAAAATGTAATACCCCAAATTTTGGCTTAGAATAATGTTGCGATAGAACCTTTTGAAATAAAATTGTTATAGTCGTTAAATCATTTAAAATTAGTGTGACCTTTGGGACCAAATCGGAAAATTGTGGAAACGTGAATGATCATTTTTGAAGGGCTAAAATGGATCTTAAGTAAAAATAAAAGGAATGCATGTTAAAAGGGAGATAAGAGGAGGGCTTGTGCACATGTCACTTAATGATCATGCCATGAGGGAGTGAGATTCGGCCACATGGAAATCTAATTTCCATGAGTCATCTTCCTCCCTTTGAGTAAACCCAAACATAGGGAGAAAGAAAGAGAAAACTAATGTTGTTAGCTATGGAGTTTTAGAGAGCAGTAGAGCTCGGTCATCTAGATTCTTGTATTTTCTCGGTTACAAGGAAGAAGGGTAAGTGTTCATGTTACAAATCATTGTGTTAGATCATAATCTAGAAGGCTATGTGTGTATTATTTGTGTGATCTATGTAGGAATGTTGTCTAGTTAGAAATCGAAGCTAAGATGAGATCTCTCTTTGAATGATTGAGTGTTATATGCTTTTGAATTAAACATTTGAATGATGAATATGTATGAATCAATCGAATAGAGTATGCTAAAATGTACAACTGGTGTTGTTCACAAATTGAGAATGTTATACTTAATAGCATAAGAGTTTCGACTATGGATTGATCATAATTAAGGAAGGTTGCCTCAATTCATGTTTAATTGAAAATACACACGTATAGAGGGGACTATTTGTAGTATAATGCAGAAGAAATGGACAGTAGGATTGAGTGTGTATGTATGTGGAAGTACTGCACATTTTTGGTGGTGTATGTTCGAAATTTGATTTCTTTAAGTGAGTAGATGTAAGTATATTTTTTGACTGCCCTGTTTGCACTTATTCATGTTGTTGGAGACTGTTTTTATAGATTTAAAACAAGGGAGAATCTGATTATTGTTCATATAGATGAATCAAAGATTGTTAATGTTAATTAGGTAACTAAGATATCATGGACAATTTTGAGTAAAATGAAGAGTATTGGTCTATTTTTATTAAAATTTGAGACTATTTTTGGATAGTTTGAATAATTATGGAAAGTTTTGAATATGAATATCATGAACGCTGGGCTGTTTTGCTTAAATAAGAAGCTATAAGGGACTGATTTTGATATGTATACATGTAACTTGCAAAGATATGTATATTATCTTCTATTACATGTTGTTGTGAGGTCTTTGATCATTTAAATGGTATATAAATATGATTAAACTACCATGATATGAGATTTTGCAACTTAATTGAGATGTTAAATATGCTTGATTATGTATTAGTGGCTTAATCAAATTGATACATGCTCATGAAAGTGTATTTGAGTGTTTTGTGTTGTTTGTTATATATACATGTATATGAATAAGAATAAGGACAAATTTGAATGATTAAAGGTGTATAAGTGAAAGTTGCCTTGTTTGGTAAACTTTTGTACTTAATTAGACAAATTTGAGTAGATATGAAAGCATATGTATATGTATATCTAAATTTGGGTCTATTTGGTATGGTTATAAAGATAAGGGGCTGTTTTGAGGTGTTTAATTATAAACATGAATAACTGGACTGTTTTGTATAATATGAAAACTTGTTGGATTGTTTTGACGTGTATATGTATTTGTACAAGTGCATTGGACTATTTTGTAATATTGAATAGATTGAATTGGTTTTAATGGCTTGTCATTATATTTGAGGTACATGCTATGTTATGGAAGAGTAGGAGAAGGGTAATTTGTGGTTTCAGGTATCTCGTAACTTCGAGACAACATGTGAGTGTAGTTGCATTTGTTTCGGGTGACACGGAGTCACTCCAATCTTTACCTCTATTGAATTGATGTATTAAATGTTAAAGTATGGATCATACTTGATTAGTTTGGATAAGGCTCACATATAGTATATGAGATTTGGGTTACATACATGGCATTGAAGTCTAATGATTAACGTATGCATTACCTGTGCATCATGAATTCATTGTATACTTGATTATGATGTTTATTGATTATAGAATTGAAGTATATGTATGCATGAGCCTTGCCTTGACTTACTAACAAACCTTAATCCTTAAAAGCTTAAAATACAAAAAAACAACATCAAACTTTAAAGTTATGCAAAGCTTAGCAAGTGACAAGTGGAAAAGTGTCATGGATGAAGAAATACAATCTCTCTAGAAGAACAACACCTGGGATTTGGCGTATTTACCGAAAGGTAAAAGGGCAATTGGATGCAAGTGGGTATTTGCAAAGAAAGACGGATCTCCTAGCAAGAACGACGTTCACTACAAGGCAATATTATTAGCTAAAGGCTACGCTCAGAAGGAGGGAATCGACTACAATGAAATATTTTCCCCTGTTGTGAAGCATTCCTCCATTAGAATATTTTTGGCTTTGGTAGCATAGTTGAATTTGGAGCTAGCTCAACTCGATGTAAAGACTTCTTTCTTGCTCGGTGATTTGGAAGAAGAGATCTATATGACTCAGCCAAAAGGATACAAGGATGCTAGTGGTGAAAATGGGTTTGTAAGCTGAACAAGTCACTTTATTGATTGAAGCAATCTCCGAGGCAGTGGTACAAGCGATTTGATAGCTTTATGAAGAGGCAGCGGTACACAAGAAGCAAATACGACCATTGCGTGTATTTGTGAAAGCTATAAGATGAGTCTTTCATTTATCTTCTCTTGTATGTTCATGATATGTTGATTGCTTCAAAGAGTCAACAAAAAATAGACAAATTGAAGGATCAATTGAATCAAGAGTTTGAGATGAAGGATCTAGGTGAGGCCAAGAAGATTCTCGGCATGGAGATAAGTAGAGACAGACGGAGGGGCAAGCTTTGTTTGACTTAGAAGCAATATCTCAAAAAAGGTATTACAGTATTTTGGTATGAATGAAAACACAAAACATGTAAGTACCCCACTTACTTCTCATTTGAAACTTAGTTCTTAGCTATCTCCTAAAACTAACGAAGAGCGTGAATATATAGCAAAAGTTTCATATGCTAATGCAGTAGGGAGCTTGATGTATGGATGGTGTGTACGCGGCCTAACATTTCACAAGCAGTTGGAGTAGTGAGCAGGTACATGCATGATCCTAGAAAAAGACAATGGCAAGCTATGAAATGGATTCTATGGTATCTCCAACAAATCGTAGATGTTGGTTTAGTTTTTGAGTAAGATGAAGAACTTGGTCATTTTGTGATTAGATATATTGATTCTGACTTTGCTGGTGATTTGGATAAGCATCGATCAACTACTGAGTATATGTTTACTCTAGCAAAAGTCCCAGTAAGTTGGAGATCTACTTTACAGTCTACGATGGCTTTGTCAACTACAGAGACATAGTACATGGCAATTTCAGAAGTTGTTAAGGAGGTTATTTGGCTTATTGTTGGAAGAGTTAGGAGTTGTTCAAAGTCACATTAGTCACTAGTGTGACAGTTAAAGTGTTATTCACTAAGCGAAAAACCAAGTCTACCATTGGAGAACCAAGCATATCGACGTGAGGTATCACTTTGTGCGGGAGATCTTTAAAGAAGGAAAGATTCTACTTCAAAAGATCGCAACAGCTGAGAATCCTGCATATATGTTGACCAAGGTGGTAACAACAATCAAGTTCAATCAAGTCTACGATGACGCTCCTGAGCGCATTTGGAGGCACTACAAAAAGATAGCTTTATTTGGGGAGTTGAAGAAGATTTTGAGAAGCTTATTGAATTTCTAGCCAATGTAGAGATTTGTTAAAGATGGCTTGAAAGTTGAAATGTGAGAAGTTTCAAAGCCATTTATTATAAATTAATTGAAGCATTTAGTTTGAAATTAAATGGTGCACGGGAAAATTATCTTTTGGTCCCTAAACTATTCAGCTATTTACAAGATTGGTCCTTGGAGTTCAACTATAAATAAGCTTAACCATTTTCATTTCATATCATCCCAAATCCAAAATCATCTCTCCCATTTAGTTCTTTTCTCTCATTTCTTGTATTTGGGAATTCTTAAGGAATTTCATTTGTTTGTACCATTTTGGTAATAGTGAAGTTATCATCCGGTGGTGGTGCCCGAGGAGTAGACGACATTTAGTCGAACCTCGTAAACTTTGTGTGTGTTTTCCATTATTTATTTTGGTTGTTCAATATTGAGTTTTTTTATTGGATTACAATATTCAATAGTTTGACAGATTTGTCCGCTGTGCAAATTTCCATAGTTTCGATCTTGACATTTCAACTCAGATTTGAAGCTATGTTCGTGTAGAAAATAACCCAATTTCCCCAACATAATTGAGAGAATTAATCTGGCAGAACAATTTCACACTATATACTCCATTTGGTGAGGCTGGCCATCTCATGCTATCCTTTGAATTATATTGGATTCGGTACTGGAAATTCAAGTCAAGAATTCCTCCCATATATCACATTCCTAGTCGTAGAGTGTTCTTCGCAAAGCAATGTTCCACCTCCAAATTTCGTTATCAAAACAGCCGAAGTCAACAATTACCCCTTGTTTTTAAACAGATAGAGCAAATATTCTTGGAAACGATTCGCTTAAAGTAGAAGAACCAACCCAAACCTCAGTCTAGAACTGTATACGCCTTCCATCCCCCACACACAAGTGGATATTTTGAACAAAGGGGTTGTCGAGATTGAAAAATTGCGAGGAAATATTTCTCCATACCAATGATTTATTCGAGGCCCAAGTATTGGTTGGTAGAACAGATTGAGAAGTAGGTTCATAAATTGCAGCCACAATTTTTCTCCACAAGTTGTTAGGTTCGATGCCATAACGCCATAACCACTTACATCGTAGTGCTTATTTTTTGTGTTGAAATCATATAAGTCGAGACCCACCTCATCCTTTGGCAAACACAAAGTTTCCCATTTCACCCAGTGAATGGATCGTTTGATAAAACCGACTTTATAAACGTAACTTGACCCCTCAAAAGAAAGAAACTTCGCTCTCTATCCAGCAAAGTTGGATTTGAATTTTTCCACTATCGGGTTCCATATCAAGGCTGAATTATTAGGTTGCCCCAGTGGCAAACAAAGATAAAGGCTTATAAACTTTTCACTTTTACAATGGAAGATGGATGCCCACGAGTCAATAGTTGAGTCCTCCACATTTATTCCCAATAGCTTAGAATTACTCATATTGAGTTTTAGGCTAGATACAAGTTGAAATCTTCTTAGAATACGCACCACATTTTAGATTTGCGTCTCACTTGCTCCACACAATAAAATTAGACCATCGGCAAATTATCGATGAGATATTTCCATCGAGTTGCTGCCAATCCGAAATCCATTGAAGCCTTTGTCCACTGCCTTGCAGAAAATAGAACTTAGACCCTCAGCTACAATATTGAACATGAATAGTGAGAGCGGAAAACCCTGTCTTAATCCAGGACTGATGGAGAAAATTTTAGTTGGGAAAACATTAAGCAGAACATAAATCTTGGTGGTGGAAGTGCACCATTTGATCTACGAGCACCAACGAGATCCAAACCCCATTTTGTTCAGGACAAAGATTAAAAGTTACTCCCTCCGTCCCATTTAAGGTGTCCATTGTTGACTTTTCACGTAGTTTTAGGAAGAAAAAATTTGTGTAATAGATGTGATGCAAAATAATTGAAAAGACAATTTTACCCTTAAAAAGTTGAATTTTATTTTGTTGGAAAACTAAAAAGAGGATAGAAAGGGAAATACACATTGTAAAAGTATTTGATTTTTTCAATGAGACATTTTAAGTGGGACAATTTTAAAACACAAAAGAGACATTTTAAGTGGGACGGAGGGAGTACTAGTTTATTGAGTCTTAAGTTTTTTGAAAGTGGACCTTGAATACCACTCCGGAAAGGCCTCTTCTTCTGGTATAATCTATAATCTCATTAGATATCAGTGAGCAATCAAATATTTGTTTCCCAGAGAAAAAAACAAATTGGGAATCACCAATTAGATCGTTGAGGACAAGGTTGAGCCGTAAAGCGAGCAACTTGTACATACTTCCCACAAGGCTGATGGGTATGAAATCTTTGATCGATTTTAGATTCTTCAGCTTTGGAACTAAGACAATGAATGAGTGATTAACAGAGGTGTCCATCGGCTTACCATAAAAGAAATCCATAAAGAAACAGAGAATCTCATCTTTAAGGCGTGGCCAAATTTTTTTTATGAATCCCAAGTTAAAACTGTCAGGGCCTGAGGCCCTTGAGCCATCGAGAGAATTAAGGGCCAGCCATATTTTGCCTAGATCAAATGTTTTCTCTAGATTGCTCCCAGCCGATCTACCATAACAGAAGATGAACTGTTGTAGATACATTTGAAATGGTTTTCAACCTCCTCCTTTATCTTCTCTAGCTCGGAAA
Source organism: Hibiscus tridactylites (assembly GCA_958450335.1). Taxonomy (NCBI): domain Eukaryota; kingdom Viridiplantae; phylum Streptophyta; class Magnoliopsida; order Malvales; family Malvaceae; genus Hibiscus; species Hibiscus tridactylites. The sequence continues at coordinate 27,845,754 of OY288265.1, read as the reverse complement.
GAGTTACCTCCCCAATTTTGATATTGTGTAATGAATTGGTATTCTCCTGGATGAGGCGATCACATGAAATTTCTATCTCCGAGTTCGAACCATCTCAGCCTCGATTTCTACAGCCATTCGCGTTCTTCTTGCATGACATGCTGCCAAATTTTCGCTCGAATGGACTGTAGTTCCACGTTGATCTTTTAGAAGTTTTTTATATTCTCTTAGAAGATTGCTAGCGCTGAGCCCCTTCTTCTTCCCACATACCTTGTTCATCAACTGCCCAATAATCAAAGAACCTGAATGGTTTAGGACCCAGTCCTGTTTAACCACAACGAGGGCTATAGAATTATGGTGCTAGAATATATCAGGCCAACACACTTGAGACTCAGTGGTAAATACTGCTGAATGAAGGCCTCTCGCGCATATTGGACCAAGTATAATTTCCTCCTTTGAGCGGGAGATCTACAAGGCAAAGTGATTCAATAAATGCAGAGAACTTCTCCATATCTCCCCTTTTTAAGCTAACACCCTTCCTTTCCTTTGCTTCCCTAACATCGTTGAAGCCTCCTCCCAATAGAGATCAAATTGGTAAACACACCTTGTCTCTCATCTCCTTGGGGTAAGCAGGGGAATTGGAATTGTGGAGGTGATCACTTCTTACATTTTCGGAAGAGTCCAAAAGATTCTGTATTAACACAAGCAGGGATGTCCCCACCCTCGAAGATTTTTTTCACCTTTGTCCCCTTATATAATTTTTTTTTTCTAAAAATTGGTTTATCTATAAATTTACCCCACCCCATTTTTCAAACATTTATGTTTTGTCCCCAAGTCCAAACCTCGCCCCGTCCCTAAACACATAGAAGTTTTTGGAACAACCAATCTGACATGAATCAGTTGAGTTAAACTTGTAGCTCATAAAATTTCCGAGTTAATGCTTACAGTTTAGATCAGTCCGGAACAGAACACGAGAATTAATCCATTCGATCAGAAGAGCTAGAGATGGCTCTAGCAGCGGCAGTCATTTGGCTTTCATCAACATCATGCCATCCAATTCCCCTCGACCATCATCATGTGTCTTCAAATGGAATTAATTAGCTCCTAATCGCCTGAAAGATTGTGTTGTAAGTTCACTTGGAATAATGGTTCAAGTAGTTGCCTACCGTCTATCATTACAACCAGGTTCTTCAAATGACACTAGGGAGTTTGGCCCTTGCAACAAAATCAAGAAGAAAAGAAAATGTTGGTGCTCAAATGAAAAAATAGAAAATCAGTTGGCATTCAAGAAAATCTTTAGTTGGCCAAGAAAACAGGTTGGAGTTTGCAGAAAAGCAGCTTTCAGCTGAAAACCAGTTGCAGCCAAGAAAGCAAGTTGCAATAATGCAAAAAATCAGTTTCGATCAAGAAAACCAGTTGCAATTATGCAGGAAATCAATTTTTGAATAAGTGTTGCAAAAATAACGATTTTGGACTGGAAGATAGAATATGAAAGGTTGCAGAAAAGCTCATGCACCGTTTCTACTTCATTACAATACATTTAAAAGGATTACAAATGTTTAAAATGATATCTACCTACTTACTAAAGTAAATAGACTAATAAAAGTCTAGAAAGTAACTAATAATCTTTATAACCACTTACACACACAAAGTTAATATCATTTTCCAATATCAGACTCAATACATCAACACTCCACCTTGAGGTTGATACTGGTCATACAAAGCTCATGTTTGAGAAATGAAATTCTAGTCTTTGAAAGAGCCTTTGTCATCAAATCAGCAACTTGCATCTCAAAAGAACAAAATTTCATCTTAATCAATGAATTCTTCTCAGCCTCGCGAATTGCATGAAACTTCATATTGATATTCTTTGTTCTACTATGCTGAACCGGATTTTTAGTAATAGCAATAGCTGACTTATTGTCACGTAAAAGAACAGTAGCACTTTCTTAGTTAAAACCATGATCAGAAAGTAAATTTCTCAACCAAATTGCTTGATTTGCAGCAACAGTGACAATATATTCAGCTTCTGCAGTCAATTGAGCCACAACTTGTTGTTTCTTTGAGCTCCAACAGATTGCACCTGAGCCAATGTTGAAAACATAACCAGATGTACTCTTCATGTCATCCAAACTCTCTACCCAATCACTATCAAAATATCCAATTAATATCAACTTCTCATCTTCAAATAATTTAGCCTTTCACCCATTGTACTCTTCACATATCTAAGAACCCTTTTGGCAACTCAAAAACCTTGATAACAATGTTACACGAAACATTAAATCAGGCTGTGTAGCTGTCAAGTAGAGCTTACTTCTATCAATGCTTCTGAAAATAAAAGGATCACGTGGTTTCTCACCATCGTTTTTGGATAACTTCAAGTTTAAAGACAATGGTGAATCAACTCCCTTGTAAGACTCCAGTTTGAATTTCTTCAGAACATCTAAAGTATACTTCCTTTGTTAAATGAAGATACCAACCTTGCTTTGATTAATTTGCATCCCAAGAAAGCAGCACATCAAGCCAAGATCAGACATCTCAAATTCTTTTTGCATACTCAGTTTGAATTCTGAAACAACTTTGTCATTGCTTCCCATCACAAACAAATCGTCAACATAAAGAGAAACAACAAGCATATTAGCAATATCATCTTTTTTTTAAGATACAAAGTAGCTTTTTTTTTGCTCAATGATGTCGTATATTAAGAAACAATGAACAACCAAAAAGCCACAACGGTCGCCTCGTTAAAAACCTCCCTAAAGCCTAACGGAGGAAAAGAGTACGAACCGTATGTGGTAAAACAAAGGTCCAACAAAACACAATCGGAAACAAAACCAAGACGCTAACACTAGCAAGCACAAAATAAAGAAATTCGTGTTACCCCCTCCTTTGCCAACGCTTCTGCTAAACCATTCGCCTCACGGAAAATATGGGAAAAACATACCGAATGTAATGTAGAGCAGCAACTGTCAATCTCACGAAATACCTCCCAAAAACGCCATGGTCGTTTGTCCATATGTAGCACCCAACTAATAGCGACCATGGAATCCGACTCTACTACCAAAGGAAAAGCTGCCCAAGCTTACTTCCGAAAGTACGATAGCGCAAAAGCAATCGCTCGCAGTTCAGCCTCATTTGAGTCAATACAACCAAGAGGGCCAGAAAATAACGCCAGGATACTACCATTCTCATCACGTAGCACACCCTCAAAGCCTGCAGGACCTGGCTTACCACGTGCAGAGCCATCCACCGAAAACTTCAAGATCCCCCGTGATGGTGGTTCCCAACAAATACCAAGCCGTGCTGATCGCGAATGTGATGGTTCAGAGTAAAGACTCGGACATTCCCACCACATCGCCTCTCCAATGCATTATCATTCCTCAACGTACGCATCCAATAAAACGAACGTAACTTAATCAAGAAGCACACCTCCTCGACCGGTAAGAATTTCTTGTTGAACACCATCTCATTCTGAGCTAACCAAATCGACCATAACATCGCTGCTACGCATGACACCCACATATAGCGGTGCGTACCCGAAAACGAGCAGTGGAAGTCGGGCAGAAATAAATCAGCCAACGTTTGCGGCAGTGGTAAACACACTCGCCACCAGCAGCGAAACCAGTCCCAAATACGCTGAACCACTGGACATGAATACAATAAATGATCGGTGTCTTCCTCCCATTCCCTACACCAGAAGCACAATGTACATTGCCCCTCAAAAATAACACCCCTACGGCTTAGAAAATCAAATGTCGGCAGGCGTCGCAGCCACACAAACCACAGGAAAGCCTGGACTTTCGGTGGAACCACAACTTTCCACGTAAAACATGCCCCAAACTCGCTCTCCCCAGCTTCATCTAACATCAATCTCTGAGAAACAGCTTTAACCTTGAACATACCTCTACTATCCGGAGTCTAAATCAGCTTGTCGCGAACACCTCTATGTATATGAATGTCGCCTAACACTGCCCGCATATCGCGCAACAGCCCCGCCTCAAAGACGCGAAGCGGACGCCGGAAAAATTCTGCCCATCGTGAGTGATGAAAGCCGCCCTGCACTGAATACTCCACGACCAGTGCTAATTTATTGATAACACAAGAGAATAGCCGTGGAAAGATGTCTTTTAAAGGCTTGCTCGCACACCATGAATCAAACCAAAAAAGAACTCGACTACCCTCCCCCACTTGCCATAATAGCTTCTCATGGAAATTTCGCTGCACTTCAGTCGAACAAGCAGTTTGCACAATCTGTTTCCACACCACTGACATTGCACGCTGATGGGAGGAATTAAATCTCCACCATTGCACATCCTCCCCGTATTTAGCCACTATAATGGCCCTCCATAGCGATGATACATCCGTGGCATATCGCCACGACCATTTAGATAACATAGCCGTGTTACGTACCTGTAAATCCGCTATTCCCAGACCACCCAAGTGTCGCGGTCTACACACCAACTTCCAGCTAGCTCTGCTCATTTTTCTATGTAAATTTACGTCACCCCAAAGAAAAGCACGGAGAATCTTATCAATTGCTGCGATAACTCCTTTGGGAATGTGAAACACGCCCATGTAATAAATCGGCAAAGAAGAGAGGACTGCATTAACCAAAGTGACTCGTGCCGCAAATGACAACGAATTACGCTTCCAACCTGCTAATTTTCGATGAACATTTGCAATAACCGGTTTCCAGACCGCCAAACTTCGCGGATTCGAGCCTAGCGATATCCCCAAATAGGTGAAAGGGAAAGAACCGCGTCTACATCCCAACGCCTTAGCACACAAATCGGTGACCTCCTCGTTAACCCCAATAGCATATAATGACGACTTGCTTAAATTTATTTGCAAGCCTGAGCATACTTGGAAGCAATGTAGGATACGTCTGATATAGTCAGCACAGCCGGGAGTAGCCTCGAAGAACAAAACAGTATCATCTGCGAATTGCAAATGCGATATGGATACCCCTGGTGCAACACAAACGCCCTTTATTAAGCCTGCTATCTCCGCCTGAACCAATAAGCTGTGAAGCGCCTCTACGACGATAACAAATAACAATGGCGACAGTGGACAACCCTGTCACAATCCACGCCCCATTGTAAACTCAGTCGTAGCACACCCATTTAACAATACGGACATACGAACCGTAGAAACACATTCCATAATCCAATGACGCCGTAACTCACAAAAACCCATACAAACCAGCATATGATCCAGAAAATCCCATCTCACGCAATCATAGGCTTTAGCGAAGTCTAGCTTAAGCACCAAACCACCCCTCGAACTCTTCCGTAATGAGTGAATTATCTCATTTGCAAGAAGAATGCCATCCACTATCTGTCGGCCACGAATAAAAGCCGACTGATGCTCACTAATCAGCGATCCCAACACTCTTTGCAGCCTTGTAGCTAACAATTTCGCGAGGATTTTATAGACTAAATTAACAAGGCTTATCGGACGGTAATCGTTGAGTACCTTAGGTGAGTCGATCTTAGGAATCAAGACTAGGAATGTACAGTTTACACCCGGTGGTAACCTGCCAGTAGTGTGAAACTCGCCTAAGAACCGTAACACATCTTCGCTCACTGTGTTCCAACATACTTTAAAAAATGCCATGCTAAACCCATCCGGTCCTGGCGCTTTCGAACCATCACAGCCACGAATAACCTCCCACACTTCCTCACGACAAAAAGGTGCCACTAAGGCTTCATTGATGTTCCTATCAACCCTGCCGAACTCACCCATAATAGTCCAAGAGCACCGACGTGTTGCTGCCTTGAAATGCATGGAAAAATTCGTTACTATATGTTTCCGAAGGCGATGAACATTCGTTACAAAGTAGCTTTATTAACGCTCATTTGAAAACCCAACTTCTGCAAATAAGAATCAATTCTGTAGTATCTAGCTATTGGTGCTTGTTTTAAGACATAAAGAGCCCTCTTAAGCTTGTACACTTGATTTTCCTTTCCCGGAACCACAAAACCTTCAAGTTGGCAAACATAGATTTCTTCTTCAAGATTTCTATTCAAGAAAGCTGATTTTACATCCAAGTGAAATATATTCCATCCCATTTGACCAGCAATAGCAATCTAGCTTTATGCTAAAACACAGCGCCATCAGGATTGAACTTGGTTCTATACACCCACTTCAAATCTATAGCATGCTTTCCACTAGGTTGATCAGTTAAGAACCACGTACCGTTTTTTTCAATTGTAGAAATCTCTACCTTCATTGCATCAATCCATTCATGTACCTTTGCAGCATCATCAAAACTTGTTGGCTCAGCAAAGATAAAATTGCACCTCTCATACGCACTTGCTAAGGATTTAGTTTTGATAACCTCGACGTTAGTTGTGTCTGCTATATCAAACTAATCACCAGATTCGTCATTCTCATCATCTTCAATTGTAACAAGCTCTTCAGGGATCAAACTCAAATCATGTTTCTGCACATCATTATTCTCCCAATTTCAGTACGAAACTTCATCAAAGATGGCATCTCTGCTCACCACAATCTTCTTGCTTTCCAAGTTGTAAATTTTGTACCCCTTGGATTGAGAAGAATAACCAATGAAGATACCTTTACAAGCTCTTTCATCTAACTTGGATCTCATATTTGCAGGTATATGGCTGAAACAAATTGAACCAAACACTCTAAGGTGTTTCACAAATGGCTTAGACCCAAACCAAGCTTTAAGAGGAGTCTTTCCATCCACAGCTTTAGTTGCTAACCTGTTCAACAAATAAACAAAGGTAGCTACGGCTTCTACCCTGAACAATTTAGAAAGATGCTTTTCAAACAACATACATCTTGACATCTCCAGAATAGTTCTATTCCTCCTTTCACATACTCCATTTTGTTGAGGAGTACGAGGAACAATAAGCTGATGATGAATCCCATAGTCTCTGCAAAAAATATTGAACTCATTGGATATATATTCTCCATCGTTGTCTGTTCTCAAGACCTTCAACTTACAGTCACTTTGAGTTTCAACAAACTTCTTAATTTCTTTTAATGTTGACAACACACTCAGCTTAGACTTCAAGAAATACACCTAACACATCCTTGTCAAATCATCAATGAACAACATAAAATACTTGTTGCCATTCATAGAAAAAGTCTTCATGGGACTGCACAAATCAGAGTGAACAAACTCTAATTTCATATTAGCTCTCTCCACACCATCAAGAAAAAATGGTAGCCTACATGAATTTCCAAGTTCACAACTATCACATTTGTCATAAGAAATATTCAGCTTAGGCAAATCTGTCACAAAATCATTTGACTGCAAGGGAACGTAGGGGGAGAAGTATTAACGCGAGGTATGACTTCCTTTATGGATTTTATTACGACAAATGATTTAATTGATATGCTTATGCACGATAAATGTTTCACATGGTATGGACCGGGCACGAGATGTAGTCGGCTTGATCGTTTTTTGTTGGCATCACACTGGTTTAAGCTTTTTTCTGATTTGAGGTTGTTGACATTGCCGCGGGGGTTGTCGGACCACTGTCCAATTTTCTTAGTGAGTGACTCGATGGATAGTGGTCCACGACCATTTCGTTTTGTAAATGCATAGATGCAATCTAAAAAATCGGTGCAGTTAATGGAGCTGGAATGGCACCGATTGACATCATGTGAAGTGGATTAGGGTGCTAGTGGGCTGCTCGGAAAATTGCAGGGTCTCAAGCAAATTCTTAAGCGATGGAATAAAACGTCGTTAGGGGATTTGGATGCTCTAATTACGGACATCTCAAAACAATTGGAGGTAATCGATGGTATGGTGGAGGAGGGTGTAGCGACAGGGGTGGATTTGAATGAACGCTGTCAATTAACAGCCGAATTGTGGAAGCATTCGAAGTTTCGGGAATCAATTTGGCGACAAAAGTCGCGTATGACATGGTTGAAAGAAGGTGACCAAAAGACTGCGTTCTTTCACAAAGCAGTGAGGATACAGGTAGTGAGTAATGTGATTCGTGGGGTTGAGGATGGTGGGAGATGGAAAAAGGAGTCGGCTCAATTAAAAAAGTACTTCTTTCGAGCGTTTCGGCAACATTTTACTAGGATTCAAGTGGCTGGTACGGTTGATGCGGCAGTACAATTTAATTGCCTTAGTGAATTTGAGGCGGCAAGCTTGGAAGTGGAGTTTACGGAAGAGGAAATTAAGAAGGCGATTTGGATGAGTGATGGTGCGAAGGCACCGGGGCCGGACGGTTTCACGTTTGAGTTTTATAGGAAGGGGTGGAATTTTGTCAAACATGACTTGCTCCAATTCATGCTTAATTTCCAAAAATTATGTAAGCTGTCGAGGGGTCTAAACTCAACATTTGTGGTGTTAATTCTTAAGAAGAATGACCCGAGAGTGATAAGGGATTACCGGCCAATATGTTTGCTAAACTCTCTATACAAAATCTTGGCTAAATGTATGGCGAAACAATTACAGTGTGTGCTACCGAATTTAATTAGCGATGTCCAATCTGCTTTTGTACTTGGGCGACAAATACTTGACGGAATTTTGCTTGCGAATGAAGTTATACACTTATTACAAAGAAGGCAGTTTGGCGAGGGGGTTTGATTTTAAAATTGGACTTTGCCAAAGCTTACGATTGCATCAAGTGGGAGTGCCTTGATCATATAATGAAGCGGATGGGATTTGGGGATGCTTGGTGTGCGTGGATTCGTGAATGTCTTAGTACGGCGAGGCTGTCCGTACTTGTAAATGGGTCGCCGACGAGGAAATTTGAGATGCAATGTGGGTTGAGGTAGGGGGATCAATTGTCGCCTCTGCTGTTCGTGATAGTGGCTGAAATGCTAAACCAATTTTTGCGTAACGCCAAGGACTTGGAAGTTATTCGGGGGTGAAGGTGGCGAATGGATGTGAAGTATCGCATTTGAAATTTGCAGACTATACGGTATTGTTTCTTCCAGCTGAGGTAAGCGTGGCTCAAAATTTGAAGCGCATTCTTACTTGTTTCGAATATGCATCGGGGCTGGAAATTAATTATTCCAAATCGAAATTATATGGGGTAGGTGTGGCAGAGTATAGTTTACAGAATGTTGCAAATATTTTGGGATGTGCTTGTGCTGAATTGCCTATAATGTATTTAGGAATGCCTTTGGGTGTTAACCCGAGTAGTTTACAGATGTGGGAACCTTTAATTCAAAGGTTCAGGAAGTATCTTACGGGATGGAAACGTGATGCATTATCTATAGCGGGGAGATTATTGCTGCTTAATTTCGTGTTATCAGCATTGCCGTTGTATTATATGGGGTTGTTTTTAGTGCCACGAAGTGTGATCACAAATATCGATAGAATTAGACGTAGATTACTATGGGGTGGTTCGGATACGAAATTAAAGATGAGCCGAGTGAACTGGTCAATTGTGTGTAAGCCTAGGCGTTTGGGGGGGGGGGGGGCTGGGCGTGGTGGATTTACGTGCGCGAAATCTAGCACTCTTAGCTAAATGGCGATGGAGGTATGCTATGTCTGAGGATTCTTTGTGGTGACAAATAATTGATGCGAAGTATGGGTGTGATGTAGTAAGTTGGAAGCCTAATTCAGTAGGGGTTAGGCATATGTCAAAGGTGTGGAAACAAATTATTGAAATTCAAGAAGAGGTTGAAGTGGGGTGTTTTATAGGGACATCGCAGTTCCGGTGGCAGCTAGGGAAGGGGGATCGAATTTTGTTTTGGCAAGATGTGTGGTGTGTCGATGAGACCTTGGAAAAAATGTTTCCGCGGTTATTTAGATTGGTGAGGGATAAAAGAGCATTGGTGCGGGATTATGCACGAGGGGGAAGGTTCGATCATGATGATTGGGGTTCTTTCTTCGGGAGGAGTTTGAGGTCCTTTGAAGTGGTCCAAGTTTTTGAATTGCGACATTGTGTGGGAGGATTAACGATTGGCGAGGAGTTTATGGATCGTTTGATTTGGAAGCCATCGCATACCAGGGATTTTTCGATTGCGCGGTTGTATAGATTAATGATTTCGTTTGGTCTTGAGGCGAGGGCGGAGCTAGAGGCGATATGGACGCTATCTATACCGCCAAAGATACAATATTTCTTGTGGTTTTTTAGGATGGATCGACTGCCATCTATGGTGATGCTGCAGTCGCGTGGTATGTCGGTAGAAGAGGATGCGATGACATGCTGTTGGTGTCGGGCAGTAGTGGAAAATTTGGACCACATTTTGTTTCGGTGTTCGATTGCATGGGCTGTGTGGCAGCAGTTTTTTCGTTGGTGGAAGGTCAAATTTGTGCAGCCGCGTGACTTGGGGGCTTTAATTGAGCAGTGCTTTGCTAACATATTTGATGGTTGCTTCCGGGATTGGTGGTTATCATCTTGCGCGGCAATGGCATGGTCCTTATGGTTGGCGCGAAATGCATGTCTATTTAATGGTAAAAGGATGGATATGGGGTCGATTGTCTTCTTGGTGAAGTTACGCTCGTTATTTTGGGTGAGATTGGATCTTCCACCGGGGGCAATAATGGAGTCGACATGGTGGGACAGCCCATGGAATTGTGAAATTCGGCCACGAGTAGTAAAGAGTCGGGTACATGTGCGATGGGAATTGCCGTTAGAGGGGACAATGAAATTTAATGTGGATGGAGCTGCGAGGGGGAAGCCGGGCAAGGCGGGTTGTGGTGGTGTTTTGCGGAATGCAGCGAGACAAGTTTTGTCTTTATTTTTTAGATCGATTGGTATAGTGGACTAGAATGAGGCAGAGGTGCAAGCAATCTGTTTTGCCTTGGAATTGATGGTTAATTCGGAGAGGGTGTTTGCTCCATTAGTGGTGGAGTCGGATTCAATGATGGCAATTGCGTGGGTGCTTCACAATGACGCGAGGCCGTGGAAGTATGGGAGTTGGTTGAGGCGTATTGATGAGGAGTGTGTTGCACTTGGAGATGTGTGCTTTCACCATGTGTACCGAGAGGCAAATAAGTTTGCGGATGTATTGGCGAAGAGTGGTGTCGATCGCACAAGTTGGTTTCAACGGGTGGGATGATTGTAATTGGGGGTTAGCGTTTTTTCGTGTTGGTGCCTTCTTTATGACATTACCCAAGTACTCTTTTCCTCTATAGGTTTAGAGAGTTTTTAACGAGGCTTGGGGGAATGTTTGCTATGTATGAGCATTTATTTAATAAATCATACATGTTGCCGAGCAAAAAAAATTATTTGACTGCATTTACTTCAAAGTTATAAGGTTAAAGTGACCCATCCTTTTATGGCAAAGAGAATTAACATCATCCTTTACAAAGTACACATGTTCACAAACAACATCAAGCTTCAGATAAAAGCTATTATGTTCCATTTTCAGCTCAGCAAATTTAGAACCAAAAACATCAAATATGCATCAAACATCATCCTTAAACTGAACAATAAAGCCATTTTAACCATTTGAGGAATACTCAAAAGACTTTGATCTAAGTTAGGAATAAAAAGAACATTGTGGATAGTTGTTTTACCTTGTAGAGTATTCACAAAAACCGATCTCTTTCCTTGAACTTAGAGTGTAGCACCATTTCCCACCTTCACACTTGTTTTAAAGGACTTGTCAAGTGAGTTGAAATATGCAGCCACCGGTATCATATGACTGGTACACCCATTATTCACAAGCCAAACAGAGTTATGAGATTGTTCAGCAACCTGAGAAACCATGTTTTATTTACAAACGATGGCTCTAAGTAATTATTTACATTTAAGGGAAAATATTTATTTTTCTAAATAATCTACCAAGTTAGTTATTAAGAAACAAATTATTTAAGGAATCTAAATCTAGGTCATTTATCATATTGTTATTGAACTAACCTACAGCTACAAGGTAAATTATTTGATTAGATCATCTAGAAGTTCTTATTATTTACGAGAAAAGTTAGCCTTAAAGTTAATTTCATAATTAATTTATTTACAAGTTTTTTTCCTTTTTGTCATTTTTACATGGAAATTATATAACATATATTAAAATAAAAGTTAAAGTTTATTTACATGACATAACTACCAACTACATTTTTTTGTTGAAAAAGAAGATATGAATTAAATAACACAAAAAATTAAATTGCATCAAGTAAAAAGAATAAAAGAAATAAAGGACTGAAATTTAAATAAAAAAAGGACTAGAGTGAAGGAATTGTAAACAATGGGGGCCAAAGTGTAAACTCGTCAACGCGGGGTACGAGTCGAACAATGAACCATACGACACCACTGCTACTGCTGCTGCTATCGGACGTTGGCCACTATACACTGACAGTGTGCTGTCTCCGCTATTGCCCCTGCTCAGATGGTGGTGCTGCTCAGATGGTGGTGCTGGTTCCCTCCCTGAGTGATGGTGAATTCTCCACAAACTTCAATTAACGAGAACCTGTACCTTTTTTCCTCCTTATTTGAAACCATTATCACTTGAATTCCTTTTGAATGTATTTCCAATTACAATGGAATGAATAATGCATGATATTTTCGAGAAACTCCAAAAATTCTAAAAGCATGATATCTTCTACATCAATGCTAAGTATTCATGGAAAAGGAACAATGCCTTTACTTGGAGAAATTATTACATGGTCCCGGACCACCACGTCATTCATGGTCTCATCCACTATAAACTGGGACTGTTATGATATTATTATTATTGTTATTATTATTATTATTATTATTATTATTATTATTATTATTATTATTATACTAATAATTTTTATTATTATAATTATTATTATGATATTATTAGTATGATTCATTATTATTGTTGTTATAATTATTATTGTTATTAATATTATTATTATTATTTTAATTATAATTATTATTTTTATTAATTCTATTATTTTTATTATTTTTATTGTTATTATTATAAATAAAAATTTTAATATTAAATGAGTTTCCCGCCTCGAAACTCTTCATTTAAAAAACCCTACGACCTCGCGTCCTGTAGAACGCGATTTCTTTAGAACCTCGCGTTCTATAGGACGCAAGGTTACTTCTGACCGTTCAGTTCACGCGTCTGTTCATTGACGCGCCTTTTTAATAAACTTCGCGTTTTATAGGACGCGAGGTACATGAATATCGCGTTCTACAGAACGCGAGGTTCATTAACCTCCCATCCCAAAAGCCGCGAGGTCTTCTATAAATTAGAGGTTTTTTTCTAAAAAAAACCACAGAACGCGAGTTCTATAACATTTTTACAAAAAATTGTCAGCAATTTTTATATGTCGTTCGATAACATGGAGCCCTTGCTACGCAACCAAGCGAGTCACTACAGTCAATTTTGGCGAAACACTCTAGAGGTATTATTTTTTGCCTTTTATTTTCTAAATTTTTTAATTAAATTATATTCTTTTATTTTACTAACTATTTTATTTTATTTTTTGCAGGGATACGAACGTAACTTATAATGTGTAACACCCGGGTTCGAGGGTCGGGTGAAAATATTAATTTAAAAATAGATCGGGTTTCGGTTTCAAATTTTAAATAATAAAATAATGACTTGGGCCTCGGGTTTTATTTGGTTGGACTATATTTAAATAAGCCCACATGGCCATGGGTGTCATCCATGGTAATTCCCCAAATTCATTAAGGGCATTTGGGTCTTTAGCCTTTTATTTTCAAATAAACCTAAAATAATGTTTTGAAAGCCATCTTCTTCCCTACCTATTTCTTCTCCAACGTGAAAAGAACCCATCTCCCCCTTGGATACTATTCCATTCAATAGCTTGCTTATTTTTGAAGGTTTTGCAAAGGTAATTTCGTTTTCGACTTACCCTCATCAACCTCTACAAGTTGCTGTCTTTTATTTTCATTTCTACACATGTTTTGAAATTTGGGGTTGGAGGGTTTTGAATTAAAAATGTTGTTTTTGAGGTCTTTGATTCTAGTTTTTGATTTGTTGAGGCTCAATGAGTAATCTACAACCAAAAAGGGCCAACCAAAATGAGTTTTACAAGGTTTTGGGTATTTTCCCGAAATGGGGTTTTGGGGAGATTTTTGGGAGGTTTAGGAATGAAATTTGGGGGTGTTCTATGTAGAAATGAGAGGGTCAATGGTTAGGGTATATGTAAGCATCGTTTTGAAAGCTTTAGGGAGTAGTTTGAAGGTTGAAATCAATGGTTTTGAGGGGTGCTTAAGGGCTGCTCGGGTTTTGGAAAAATTGAGCTTGTTTCAATGGAAAAATTGGTGTGTTGTACTTAGTATGTTATTCGGGTTGATTATTTTAGAACATGAACTGATTTGGGGTTATTTGCTTGGTGTTGGAATGCTTAGAATCAAGGAATTTGGTTGGTGAAGCTTCGGGGGCAAATCCGGGGATTTCGGAGTCTTGAGCTCGGTCCTCAATCTTCTCTTGGGTAGCAACGGTGAGTAGGATCATTGGTTATTGCATTGTACTTGATATGGACTCCCTTGGGGTTTGGGTAGAACCTTGAGAGGTTGCCTAAACCCGTGTGTAAGTCTCCCTACTCATAAATTGTTGTGACAAGTTGATTTTACATACATTGTGACCATTAAATGCATTTTAAGTTGTCAATGTAGTAGTCGTGTTGAGTTCGTGCCTCACGTGATGGTGGTTTAAACTACGGTGATGTGTAGTCCCACCGGTAGTGACTAGTAGGGTAGTACTTTGATGTGTAGTCCCATTGGACATCCACTAGTCGAAACGGTGATGTGTAGTCCCACCGTAGGTGTATGTTGGTTGTGCTTGTGCAAACCAAAAGTTGTGGTTGAAATGGACCCTTATGCATCCATTGTTTTCTTGCATACAAATCGTATTTTGGAAAGTTGCATGTTGTAAATTGTAGAGCTTCTCTCACTAAGCTAGATTGCTTATGCTCTTTGTTTCCAACGTGCAGATCGTTAGAGTTCGGGAGGCGAGAGGGCGAAGGAGGAGCTTTTGGGAGTTCTCAAGCAAGTTTAAGTATGGTTTGCTTTTGTAATAATGTCTAGACAATGGGGTATAGAGTGTTAGGAGTTGGGGTCAAACTCCTTAGGAAGTCATGCTTGGATTTGTTAAACTTATGTTGCGTGTTATGCTTTTGCTTCTCGGATTATGTTCTATGCCTCTTATGTGGTTTAATTGCTTATGCCTGAATCTGTATGATTTTGGCCTAGGTAGGCCTTATGTTGTTTACTTTGTGATGGATGACTTATGCTTGCTAAGTATGCTTCATGTAGACTTGTATGGAGCTTTGTTTGGTATGTTATCGTTGTTTTGAATGCCCCTCATGTTAAGTCCTGTTTGTGGTTGGTGCATGTATGCTTGTGTGTGCTTAAGGGTGTCTAAGTATGCATCTAGAACCTTGCAAGATGTTATCAAACGGTGAAAGGAGGTGTCGCAGGGCAGGGGGTATCGATACGGTTAGACTCGTATCGATACGGCCTTCTTATTCCAGGCTTTCCGTTTCGATACGCGGGGAGGCGTATCGGTACCTTTTTGGCTACTGGAGCCACTGTCCATCTTGGTATCGATACCGGCCTCAAGCGTATCGGTACGGTCAACTAGCGTTGACCATGGGAAGTCAACCTTTGACGACGGTATCGATACACCCCCAAGGTGTATCGATACGGTCTCCACGGGTTGACTCCGACCTTTGACTTAGTCAAGGCGTATCGATACACCCCTTAGGTGTATCGATACCCCTGTTGTCAAACCTGAAAATTTGCCTTTTGGTTGTGGATTTAAGCTCGTTAGATTGTTTTGGTTATGTTATTCCGCTGTTTGATCACTTAGGGTTAATTACTCATCTAGACGAGATTTAAAATGAAAAAAATAGGGTTGCTAACCGAGGGGGAATCCTTTAGGGGATTTCACTCGGTTTTCCCCGTGTAGCTCTTTTGGACCGGTCATCCGGCCAGACCGGGACAAGGGGGTTACATTTATTGGTATCAGAGCCTGAGGTTTCCGAGACCTCGGGCATGTAAGTGAGGTAAGTTAAGATATTATGAGTGTTTTGCCATGTATGTCTAAATTTTGTTTTAGCACGGTGTATGTATGCATGCTATGATGGCTTTTCTGTTGTTTGAGAGTTGGTTTGAGTCCCCATTGTTAGGCAATTTTGTCAAAATAAAAAGGAGAATTGTTTTGGTTTAAAGAGCTTGAGAACCGGAGTCCTTTGCCCCTTGCTAACCTAACGTTTCTTGTTGTTGTGTGTTTGTTGTTTTAGATTACATTAATTGCTATGGTGAGACCGAGGGGACGGCCTAGAGCGGGTGACCAGGCACCCGAGAACGCGCCTCCTGCTCTTAATGCTCCGGGTGGTAATGGAGGGAACGTCGGAGGTGATGGTAATGGGCCTCAGGCTGGGGCTAATGTGGGAGGTAATGGGGCTCAAGCGGGCCAAGGTCAGGCAGGCCCAGATGTGGCTCATTTGATTCAGACTATAGCCGGAGCTTTCCAGACAGCTTTGGCTGGTATGCAAGCTGCAGCACCAGCTCAGGGTGCGGGGACAGGATTACCCCTAGAGAGGCTTCGTAATTTGGGGGCAGTTGAGTTTCGTGGGTTATCTTTGGAGGGTTCAAAAGGGTGGCTTGAGAGCACTACTCGCATCTTGGGTCAGATGGAGTGTTCGGATGCCCGTAAGTTGGGATGCACTGTCTCATTGCTCCAGGGAGACGCTTATACCTGGTGGACCACTGCTATCTCTGGTATGGCCGAGGTGGATGTCACATGGGAGTTTTTCAGGAGTGCTTTCAAGAGGAAGTACCTTGGGGTCCGGTACTTAGATGAAAAGAAAAGGGAGTTCATGGCTTTGGTTCAAGGCCATAGGACCGTGTCCGAGTATGAGATCCAATTTGTGAGGTTGAGCCAGTATGCGCCAGAGTTGATTCCGGATGAGAAGGAACGATGTGAGCGCTTCAGATATGGGTTGACTACTGAGGTGAAGACCTACATGTTGGCCACCGACTACACTGAGTTCGATGTTTTGGTTTCTAGAGCCAAGGATGTAGAACAAAACTTAAGCTCTAGAGCACGTGCTGGTGGGTCTGACTCCGGGAAGAGACATGCGAACTGGGATAGAGATCATGCCAAGAGGCATAGGGATAGGAGGTATCAGCCGGATACGAGGCCTAGGGGTGGTAACCATGGTCAGGGCCGTCAGGGCCAAGGGGCTGTTGGGCACATTCCGGAGTGCACTAGGTGCGGGAGACGCCACCCAGGTGAGTGCATGGGTATGTTTGGGCGTGTTGGAACTGTAGCTCCCGAGATCATTTGAGACGTGATTGTCCACACCCAGTCAGAGGAGGACCGGCTCCAGTGAGGGGTTTTGAGCATGAGAGAGGTCGTGGGCGCGGCCGTGGGAACTTCCAGCCAAGGAATGAGGGTCAGAGGAACTTGGCTCATGTGGTAGCAGTCCAGCCCGAGGGAGGAGGACCGGCTAGAGTGTACGCTCAGCGAGAGGCTGGAAATGACACTGATGTCATCGCAGGTAATTTCACATTACAGTCTTTGAGTTTGCTTTCTCTCATAGATTCGGGGTCAACGCATTCGTATATTTTGGGTGAGCATGCAAAGTCATTAGGACTACCTTGTGATTGGTTAGAAGTAGGAGTAAATGTCACTAGCTCTTTTGGTGATACAGTGGTAGTTAGGAAAGTGTATAGGAGGTGTCCCTTGATGATTCAGGGCCACATATTTCCAGTCGATATGATGGAGCTACCCTTTTATGGCTTTGATGTGATTTTGGGCATGGATTGGCTTGTAGAGCATAAAGCTAGGGTTGACTTTGAGACTAAGAGAGTCTCTTTGAGGCTTGCTGATGACTTTGAGGTTGTGGTAGTTGGGGAGAATGTTAAGTTTTTGTCCAATGTGGTTTCGGCTTTGGAAGCTCAGAGATTGTTAAGTTCAGGGTGTCAGGCTTACTTGGCTTACGTAATGAACCCGGATATGAATGAGGTGAGACCTCAGGACATCAGGACTGTGTGTGACTTCCCGAGTGTTTTTCCGGAAGAGCTACCAGGGTTGCCTCCAGACAGAGCAGTTGAGTTTGCTATTGAGACTTATTCTGGTTCCGCACCGGTGTCCATTGCTCCGTATAGAATGGCACCGAAGGAGTTGAAGGAGTTGAAGACACAGCTTCAGGAGTTGACTGACAGAGGCTTCATTAGACCTAGTGTTTCCCCGTGGGGTGCTCCGGTTTTGTTTGTGAAAAAGAAGGACGGTAGCATGAGGATGTGCATAGACTATAGACAGTTGAATAAGGTGACAGTGAAAAATAAATATCCCTTGCCAAGGATAGATGACTTGCTAGACCAGTTGAGGGGTGCTTCTGTGTTTTCAAAGATTGATTTGAGGTCTGGATATTATCAGTTAAAAGTAAAGGATGTGGACATACCGAAGACAACTTTTCGTACACGTTATGGACATTATGAGTTTTTGGTGATGCCTTTTGGTTTGACCAATGCTCCAGCAGCCTTCATGGATATGATGAATCGGGTGTTTCATAAGTTCTTGGACAGGTTTGTGGTAGTGTTTATTGACGACATCCTAGTGTACTCGAGGACCGAAGAGGAGCACGATGAACACTTAAGGTTGGTGCTTCAGACCCTACTTGAGAATCAATTGTATGCCAAGCTAAGTAAGTGTGAGTTTTGGATTAGAGAGGTGGTCTTCCTTGGCCATGTGATCTCAGCTAGTGGGATTAGTGTAGATCCCAAGAAGATTGAAGCCATTGTAAATTGGAAGCAACTAAAATCAGTGACAGAAATCCGCAGTTTCCTAGGCTTGGCGGGATACTATAGGAGGTTTGTTGAAGGGTTCTCGAGGATAGCGGCTCCGTTGACCAAGTTGCTACAGAAGAATGTTCCGTATGAATGGACAGATGCAAGACAAGAAGCGTTTGAGAAGTTGAAGAAAGCTTTGACCGAAGCTCCCATTTTGATTCAGCCCGAGCCGGGGAGAGAGTTTGTAATTTACAGTGATGCATCTTACGTGGGGCTAGGTTGTGTACTTATGCAAGGAGGTAAGGTAGTGGCATATGCTACCCGACAGTTGAAGGTTCATGAGAAGAATTACCCCACTCATGACATAGAGTTGGCCGCAGTGGTGTTCGCGTTGAAAATTTGGAGACACCATCTTTATGGTGAGAAGTGCACTGTGTACACCGACCACAAGAGCTTGAAATATTTGATGTCCCAAAAGGAGTTGAATCTTAGGCAACGAAGGTGGTTGGAGCTCCTTAAAGATTATGACCTCACCATAGAATATCATCCGGGCAAGGCGAATGTGGTGGCCGATGCCTTGAGTAGGAAGATGGCCGTTGAGTTGCGAGCAATGTTCGCAAGGTTGAGTGTGTCTACGGACGGTGGGCTAGTGGCCGAGCTTCAGGTTAAGCCATCATTGGTTCAGTTGATTCGTGAGAAGCAGTTGCGAGATGAGTCCTTGGCACCTCACGTGCAAGACATAGCGGAAGATAGGCCTACCGAGTATTGTTTTGGAGAGAATGGGATCCTATGTTTCAAGGATAGGATAGTGGTTCCAGAGGATGCCGAGTTGAGGCGTATGATTTTGTGTGAGGCTCACAATAGCCCTTTTGCTATGCATCCGGGTAGCACGAAGATGTATCGAGGATTAAAGGAAGAGTATTATTGGGTTGGTTTGAAAAAGGATGTAGCCGAGTTCGTAAGTAAATGCATGGTTTGTCAGAGAGTCAAGGCCGAGCACCAGTTTCCCTCAGGGTTGTTGCAACCGTTGAAGATTCCAGAGTGGAAGTGGGAGCATATCACTATGGCCTTTGTATCAGGACTTATGTTGACTCCTTCAAAGAAAAATTCAATGTGGGTGATTGTAGACAGATTCACCAAGTGTGCACACTTCATACCGGTTCATACCACCTATACTTTGGACAAGTTGGCCGAATTGTATATCCGTGAGATTGTGAGACTATATGGGGTACCGAAGTCAATTGTGTCAGATCGAGATCCGAGATTCACCTCTAGATTTTGGGAGTGTTTGCATCGAGCCTTAGGCACTTGGTTGAACTTCAGCACTTCGTATCATCCGCAGTCAGATGGGCAGTCTGAGAGAGTGATTCAGATTTTGGAGGATATGTTGAGGTGTTGTATTATTGACTTCCAGGGGTCGTGGGAGAAACACCTACCATTAGTGGAATTTGCGTACAACAACAGCTTCCAGTCAAGCATTCAGATGGCTGCTTATGAGGCCTTGTATGGTAGGAAGTGTAGGACCCCGATTTGTTGGGCTGAGGCCGGACAGAAACTTGTGCCGATGCCCGAGTTACTTAAGGGAACCACCGAGAAGGTGAAGTTGATATGTGATCGCTTGAAGGCGGCTTCAGATCGGCAAAAGTCCTATGCCGACTTAAAAAGGAAGGAAGTGGAATACTCCGTGGGGGATAAAGTATTTTTGAAAGTCTCACCATGGAAGAAGGTGATGAGGTTTGGGAGGAAAGGCAAGTTGAGCCCAAGGTACATAGGGCCTTATGAGATAGTTGAGAGAATTGGTCCGGTTGCCTATAGATTGAGACTCCCAGTTGAGCTAGAGAAGATTCATGATGTGTTTCATGTATCGATGCTTAGGAGGTATAGATCGGATCCGTCCCATGTTATGCCAGTGGAAGAAATAGAGTTAAATTCGGACTTATCTTACAATGAAGAACCAATTGAGATACTTGCTTCTGATAGCAAGGTGTTGCGTGGCAAGTCTATAGAGTTGGTCAAAGTCTTGTGGAGACATAGAGGTGTGGAGGAAGCCACGTGGGAGAGAAAAGCTGACATGCTTGAGCAGTTTCCCTACTTGTTTCCGTCAGGTAATTTCGAGGACGAAATTTCCTTAAGTAGGGGAGAGTTGTAACACCCGGGTTCGGGGGTCGGGTGAAAATATTAATTTAAAAATAGATCGGGTTTCGGTTTCAAATTTTAAATAATAAAATAATGACTTGGGCCTCGGGTTTTATTTGGTTGGACTATATTTAAATAAGCCCACATGGCCATGGGTGTCATCCATGGTAATTCCCCAAATTCATTAAGGGCATTTGGGTCTTTAGCCTTTTATTTTCAAATAAACCTAAAATAATGTTTTGAAAGCCATCTTCTTCCCTACCTATTTCTTCTCCAACGTGAAAAGAACCCATCTCCCCCTTGGATACTATTCCATTCAATAGCTTGCTTATTTTTGAAGGTTTTGCAAAGGTAATTTCGTTTTCGACTTACCCTCATCAACCTCTACAAGTTGTTGTCTTTTATTTTCATTTCTACACATGTTTTGAAATTTGGGGTTGGAGGGTTTTGAATTAAAAATGTTGTTTTTGAGGTCTTTGATTCTAGTTTTTGATTTGTTGAGGCTCAATGAGTAATCTACAACCAAAAAGGGCCAACCAAAATGAGTTTTACAAGGTTTTGGGTATTTTCCCGAAATGGGGTTTTGGGGAGATTTTTGGGAGGTTTAGGAATGAAATTTGGGGGTGTTCTATGTAGAAATGAGAGGGTCAATGGTTAGGGTATATGTAAGCATCGTTTTGAAAGCTTTAGGGAGTAGTTTGAAGGTTGAAATCAATGGTTTTGAGGGGTGCTTAAGGGCTGCTCGGATTTTGGAAAAATTGAGCTTGTTTCAATGGAAAAATTGGTGTGTTGTACTTAGTATGTTATTCGGGTTGATTATTTTAGAACATGAACTGATTTGGGGTTATTTGCTTGGTGTTGGAATGCTTAGAATCAAGGAATTTGGTTGGTGAAGCTTCGGGGGCAAATCCGGGGATTTCGGAGTCTTGAGCTCGGTCCTCAATCTTCTCTTGGGTAGCAACGGTGAGTAGGATCATTGGTTATTGCATTGTACTTGATATGGACTCCCTTGGGGTTTGGGTAGAACCTTGAGAGGTTGCCTAAACCCGTGTGTAAGTCTCCCTACTCATAAATTGTTGTGACAAGTTGATTTTACATACATTGTGACCATTAAATGCATTTTAAGTTGTCAATGTAGTAGTCGTGTTGAGTTCGTGCCTCACGTGATGGTGGTTTAAACTACGGTGATGTGTAGTCCCACCGGTAGTGACTAGTAGGGTAGTACTTTGATGTGTAGTCCCATTGGACATCCACTAGTCGAAACGGTGATGTGTAGTCCCACCGTAGGTGTATGTTGGTTGTGCTTGTGCAAACCAAAAGTTGTGGTTGAAATGGACCCTTATGCATCCATTGTTTTCTTGCATACAAATCGTATTTTGGAAAGTTGCATGTTGTAAATTGTAGAGCTTCTCTCACTAAGCTAGATTGCTTATGCTCTTTGTTTCCAACGTGCAGATCGTTAGAGTTCGGGAGGCGAGAGGGCGAAGGAGGAGCTTTTGGGAGTTCTCAAGCAAGTTTAAGTATGGTTTGCTTTTGTAATAATGTCTAGACAATGGGGTATAGAGTGTTAGGAGTTGGGGTCAAACTCCTTAGGAAGTCATGCTTGGATTTGTTAAACTTATGTTGCGTGTTATGCTTTTGCTTCTCGGATTATGTTCTATGCCTCTTATGTGGTTTAATTGCTTATGCCTGAATCTGTATGATTTTGGCCTAGGTAGGCCTTATGTTGTTTACTTTGTGATGGATGACTTATGCTTGCTAAGTATGCTTCATGTAGACTTGTATGGAGCTTTGTTTGGTATGTTATCGTTGTTTTGAATGCCCCTCATGTTAAGTCCTGTTTGTGGTTGGTGCATGTATGCTTGTGTGTGCTTAAGGGTGTCTAAGTATGCATCTAGAACCTTGCAAGATGTTATCAAACAGTGAAAGGAGGTGTCGCAGGGCAGGGGGTATTGATACGGTTAGACCCGTATCGATACGGCCTTCTTATTCCAGGCTTTCCGTTTCGATACGCGGGGAGGCGTATCGGTACCTTTTTGGCTACTGGAGCCACTGTCCATCTTGGTATTGATACCGGCCTCAAGCGTATCGGTACGGTCAACTAGCGTTGACCATGGGAAGTCAACCTTTGACGACGGTATCGATACACCCCCAAGGTGTATCGATACGGTCTCCACGGGTTGACTCCGACCTTTGACTTAGTCAAGGCGTATCGATACACCCCTTAGGTGTATCGATACCCCTGTTGTCAAACCTGAAAATTTGCCTTTTGGTTGTGGATTTAAGCTCGATAGAGGGAAAATCGATCTATCGTACTTGGAGGACCAGTTTGGAACCCCTCCCCCCAATGCGGATGAAGTTGCACTTCATGTATTTTTTCTATTTAAAAATTAGGATGCCATTATTATATATTTAATATGCTTTTATTATATTTATGATTAAATTAAAATTATTTATTTGCACATTAGGATGGTTTATGAAATTTTCAGGATGACTTCAGTAAATATTTAGGATCCTTTTAATAAATTTAGGATGCAATTACAAATCAGTACTTCAAAATTAGGATGCTTTTATTAAATATTTATGATGAACTTACAATTTTTTTAATTAGGATTAAGTTACTAATTTCTTTGGATGCATTTATTAAATTTAGGATGAACTTACAATTTTTTTAATTAGGAAGTCTTTATTAAATCTTTATTTTCACAGCGGTGTGCGCGAGCCCACATCTTGCGCATTATTGGTGGGATATTAATGCCCGACAAATCCCGCACAAAAGTGCACGTTATGTGGCTTCGTCATCTTACAGATTTAGATGAGTCTGGACGAAAATCTTGGGGGTCATCTCTCTTGGCGTTTCTTATCAGAGACCTCTGCAGAAACGTTGACGCCTCCAGAGCTTCGATGGGAGGATGCTGTTTATTCCTACAGGCTTGGGTTTGGTTTCGGATGCCTACTTTGAGTCCACAGCTTAGGCAGCCCACCGCTATGTTATTTCCGCTTCTACGGATGTACTACGTAATTTACTATATTTTTTATTATTAAATTGTTTTATTTAACGATGTTTTTCATTATTTATAGGTGGACCACCACACTGACCCACACCGGCATGCCGAACTCCCAGAAAGCATACAAACATGCTTTCGATGCCTTGACGGAGGACAAGGTAATTCAACGATTATTTTGATTTTTTTCATACTATTTTTCCAATAATATTTCATATAACGGTTACAAATGCTTTCATTCTTTTTAGTTCGTGTGGAGGCCTTACGAGTCAAAGGAGATTCGGCAGATTACTCCACCAGATATTATGCGACACCGAGACCTCTGGATTTCCATCGTGCCGCTGCTGAACTACGAAATTTGCGTGTGGCATTCTACGGATAGGGTACTCCGACAGTTCTGGTACTTCCAAAATGTTCCAGCCCCTCTGCAAAATATGTACATCTTCCATAATCTTACGCGCCAGGGGAAGAGGGAGGTTGACTGGGCCGAGCACCACGCTATCTGGATAGCGCTTTGGGCTCACTGATTTGACAGACGCCCACAGTTTCTCCAACAAATTATGGAAGGGGGTAATTCGGTCACTTTCAATTATGACTCGTGGTATAGGAACAATAGGATGTTGCATATCCTTACTCAGGCCGAGCGCGATGAAGGGCTTCCCTAGCAACCCCAAAACCGCCCACGCGGGAGCCGTCGAGTGAGACTTGGAGCTTGTAATTGCAATTCATTTTGGTCACCGTTTCGATTAAAATCAAAATTTAAAGTTCATTTCTTCTTCAATTTAGTCCATGTTTTGTTATTTATCTAATTTATTTAAATGCAATTAATTTATATGTATGTTTTTAATGGCATATGCTATAATTGTTTAGGAGATTTTAATCATTTAAAGTGGTAAAATAAGATCCTTTTAGGACTAAGTTCTTCAATTAAATTTAATTAATTGAATAGGAAAATGACATTGTAGAAAATAAATAGATATTAAAATCAAATTTAAATGTCTAAGATTGGTTAGTATCACATTGAAATGTGGTGTTAACCGATGGATGTTCAAATAAGAATTTCAACATTCTATTTAAACAAAGAAAATGGTATTAACTTAATTAGATTGAATAAAATTAAAAAATAAATAGGCTAAGCAATTAGTATCATCTTCAATTAGGAATATTATTACTTTGGGCTTAAAATAGTAGTGCCCAATTATTTAGGTGTTACCATTAAAACTCAAAAATTAATAATATTCATAGAATTTTAACTAGTTAAATTAATGGAGCCTAAATTATAGTTTACTTAAAAATGACAAGACAATAATTTGACATGCATTAAACCTTTTGTGTTGAGATAAATTTTGAATATAAATTGAAGTGTCCTAGTGTAATTGGACGTTTCATAATTATATTCGTCCAAATATATTTTCTTACAAAAGGATACTCCCACTTGGAATAAAATCCATTATACAATTAAAAGAATCAATTAAATTCAAATTAATGTTCGAAATGCCAAAATGCCACGTGGAATTAATAAGGTACCGATAACAGGCGTTTGTAGGGGGTGCAAACCCTTCCCTACACGTAACCGACTCCCGAACCCAAATTTTATTAAAAGAATCTATGGTCTACTTTTTATGGTGTCCGGTCTACCAAAGTGACCGGTGGCGACTCCAAAATGATTATTTAAGCAAATAAAGGGAATTTGACTAAAATTGGAAAAATCCCTAATTTCAAGATCAAATTACAATGAAACCCCGAATTCCAAAACCCTAATCATCGAGCTATTTTTCCACAAACGGGTCTAAAAAACGGCCGCGACAGCTTGGCGACTCCGTTGGGGAAAAATTGAGAGTTGGGTCTTTTAATTACTTTTACGTGGCATTTTGGCATTTCGAACATTAATAAGAATTTAATTTTTTTCTTAAGAATTGTTCGATGGATCTTTAGGAAGAATGGGGGTAGTTTTTGTGTATGCTATATCTGTCATCCATGCATAAACCCTAAACCTGGGTTTTCCACCCTTAAGTGGGAGAAAAGCAATATCTGGCGTAATGCTCTCTACCTCCGAGCTTGGATTTTTGTCTTCTTCCGGTATACTAACCCTATGTGTCTTGGGGCCCACGCCTCCGTTATAAGGGACCTATAATACCGAATCTTGATGTCTTATTGTCGTAGTAGATGCTAACGACAGTTCGAGAACCAAGAGTCCAGAACAAAGCCTACATTCTGTTTAGAAGCCCATCCCACTAGACCCATACATGGACCTAGGATAGGTGATGCCGGTTTAAATACTTTTCTATGGTTATATTCTTGCTTAATTAAATTGTTTTATTTACCAACAATATAATTTTCTCTTACACAATTAATTTACCACACTGACTCATTTTTTTTGCATTCTGCATCGTATTTTCATTGCATATAGGTATTGATTTAAAAGGTGGTTATCAAAAGAAGACAATCATGACAGATGAAGGGAATCGTAATCTAATAGAAGTGACCACAAATATGAGGTAGTATTCGAGACGAGTCATAGAAGAAATGAAATGCAGTTCATCCAAGTGTCATATATCTGATGGTGTTAATGTCGATACTAACAAGAATGAGATACAAGAACTGAAAAGACAAATGGCTGAAATAATGAATATGGTGATGATTATGACCAAAGACAAGGGAAATATTGAACTGGAAGGAGAACCAAACATAAACTAGAAGATGTATAAACGACCAGGTCCAAGCGTTGTTACAATTTGTAAAAGTAAACCAACAGGGGGTGTTAGTGGGTCAAATCCTAAGAACGTAATGATGGGCCCAAAAAATCCCGAGTGAAAAGAAATGGAGAGTCTTATAACTCAATCTCGATGACATATGCAAATCTACTCCCGCTTTTTGGTAAAAAAGAAACTTGTGAGTCCAGTCTGGTCCAAGCCCAAAGAATTTTCTTATTCGGGAGGTTACAACAACATCGCAGTATATGGCTACCATCAGGGAAGTTCAGACCATACTATTGAGAATTTTGAAGCTTTGAGAAACAAGGTTGAAAACCTTATCAGAGTAGGCCTATTGAGTTTAGAAGACGAAAAGCCCAAATTTCCTAGAAGCATGATAATTAATAGAACATCTGGAGATGAAAAGATGAAAGAAAAATCTAGTCTATCAGAATCAATTCAGTGTCTAGGACAAGGTTTGAACTTCGTTATCCATTTTCAGCAGATTGCCAAAAGACTAGAGATTACAAGTTTCATTTTGACCCAATCCTTATTTTATACCAAGAATTGTATCCTTAGTTGCTAAAAGCCCAATTGGTGACCCCACAATTTGTCACACCTTTGCAACCTCCGTATCCGAAATGGTATGATGCCAAGGCTCATTGTGGATATCATGAAGGAACCTAGGGGTATCTTATTGAAAATTACATCGCCATTAAACGCTGGGTTCAAGTTCTTTTGGAGCACGGAAAATGGAAATTTGAGACAGAAAATCATCCTGATTCAGCGATTGAATATGAGATTCGAGATGAAAATACCCAGGGAAAAGGGCATCATGTCAAATATGAGGTTCAAATAAGGAAGCTAATGCAGGAGAAAGATGATCTGGATGAAGAGCTAAAAAGTCTACAATTCGATTATCAAGAAATTTGTTCGATGCTCAAGAACGTTGGTTTGGGTATGACCCTGGAACAATCAAAGAAAAGAATTAAAGAAATGAAGCGAGAAGCCGAGTATTGGAAAAGGAACTGTAAGGCAAATGAGAATCGAGTCAACACGCTTTTCTGTGATCTGAAGGCCATGGAAATACAACACAATACCGTTATAGAGGAGTTTAAAAGTTAGCGAAGCTAAACGCAAGATGATGAAAATGTACATGCAAATGTATGAGGGTACTGCTATCGAGCTGAAGGCCAGTGAAGTTGAAAATGAAACACTAAAGAAAAAGGTAGATGTGTACCTTAGTCAGACACTAAAGTATAAGGATCTTGCGGAAGACATTAAGGAAGACTTTCAAGAAACTAAGGAGAAGCGACATGTCCAATTTTAGAGATCGAGAATGAAGATACGAGAAAGTGACAATTACGTGAAAAATGTTGTTACCCAAGCGCGAGAAGTGGCTCAACAAGTGGCAGACTTAGCAGATGTGGCAATAGCATTGAGTCAGAGTGCTGAACCAACACTAGATCACGGAGGAAAGCTGACTTGGCTCTTAGAGGAAACAAGGAAGTTGGGAGTTAGAGCTCACCAATATTTATAGAATCTAATATCAGATGAAACAAATTATTTTATCTTAGGGAAAGTGGTTCTATGATGATCACCTTGTAGAATGAATACCTCCTACATTCTTGCATTCATGCATCTTGCATATATTTCATATTTCATGATCATCATACATGTTGCTGATGGGGAAGAATTTGCATCCTAAAAAAATTATTAAATAATTATTTGATCATGAAAAATTGGTTAATCTATTAGATAATTTTAGGTTTCGGCTAATGATTAAGAGTTTTTTAAAATTTTAATTATCGATTAATTCGGTTTAAAATTAGTTAACTAACTGAATTAATCGAACTAAACTAAAATATTAAATATTTAACACATTATATATGTTCGTTTGTGTTCATTTATGTTCATTTTTGTTTGTTTATGTTCATTTATTATTTAAATGAACGAATGAACGAACATAAACGAACACGAAAAAGCTACATTTCTTAATGAACGAACACGAACAAGAAATTTTGTGTTCGTTTATGTTCATGTTCGTTAATTTGTTCGGTTAAAGTTAAACGATTTTTTTTCATATTTCATATTTCATGATCTAATAGATTAACCAATTTTTCATATCTAATAATTATATAAATATTAAGTTAATATATAGCTCTTCAAATACGCTTAGTAGTGCTATATTAAAAAAAATATTTTTCATAATCTAATTAATATTAATAGATATAAAATATTTTTTGAACGATAATAGTTACAACATATTGATAACTAATAAATTATTCAAAAAAGCATCGATTATAACCATGTCTTTATATGTCATTTTGTTTGTTTAAATAATCAAACATCTATTAGCTATCAGTTAATTTTACTAAAAACTTTTATACAATCAGCTAATACAATTCGCTAGTCAAATCAGCTAATGCAATCAGCTATCAACTAATGTGATCCGCTATCAGTTATCTGCTAATTGTCAAACAGGGCCAAAGTTCCAAATACACTAAGGAGAACAATGTCAAAGTCAAACCGATCTTGGCAACATCAATCATTGTACGAGAATCTTCTCGACGAACTTTCCAAATGGCTAGCCACAATCAATCCGGAAATCTTTTAATTTTCCCGATAACTTGTTGCTCAACTAAATCAGATCAAGTATATGGAAACTCATCATGAGAATATCCTTTTTAATTAAATTTACTCTATTCTCAACGTTAAAAATTAAACACATACCATTGCATAATGATCTAATGTCTCATCCTATTAGAACTAAATAGAAATCTTCTGCCCCTAACTCTACTTCTTTTGGTGCCCCACTTTAAAATAGTGGGTTTAGGGTTTAAGGTTTAAATTTAGAGGTTGTGGTTAGAGTTTAAGAAATTACAATTAGGGTGTAAAGTTTAGGATGTGGAATTTACTGTTAAAGTTTAAAATTTAATTTTTAAGTGTTTTTTAATGTGGACATAATGATGAGACAGAAGATTTTTATCTATTAGAACTTAATTTTAATTTTTTTTTCAAAAAAAAATCGATTATTAAAAGTGTCTGTAATTTCAAAATGATCCCATATTTACCTCGCGGTTTGCTTAATACAGCTTTAACCTAATTTCATTGTACACTTGGATGGAAATCCCCTGCCACTTTTCGGTGCTCTTATTTATGCCTCACGCTCAAAATTAAGTTTAAGATTTATAGTTAGAGTTTAGATAGGGTGTATTTTTTAGGGTATATGGTGTAGGGTTTAGGATTTAGAATTTAAGTTTAAGGCTTAAAATTTAATTTTATAATGTTTTTTAGTGTTAGGGCATAAATAGGGTCACCGGAAATTGAGAAATGATTTTTATCGTGCAAACATCAATTCTTCTGTTTCATATGCTTTAAATCTTGTATAAAAACATGGAAATAACAAAAAAAAAAAAAAAATCAAAACCAAGTGTTGTCACTAAATCGATCATGGCATTCTCATCTAAGAACTCTACACTATCACTCATCATTTTCATGCTCCTTCTATCACAGGGAGAATGCACCACTGTCTATATCTCCAACAACATAAGCCAAGGCACCATCCTCTGGGTCCACTGTAAATCGGGAGACGACGATCTCAGAGTCATTTGAATCCCGTTTGCGACGGCATGGGATTCCAGTTCCCTTACAACTTGGTTTGGAAGGACGTTGTTCCATTGCAGCATGGCATGGGAAGGAGTGGTCAAAAAGACCGACATCTATAAAGGATCAAGAGACGGATGTTATGATTGTAGATGGAATATTTTCGCTAAGAGTGCATGCTTGTCCAATGAATTAGAGCCCACTGTAAGCACCTGTTACATGTGATAGTGGAATAACTAAGATTTGATTTCATGCTTCCTTATTGCATGCATGCACTAAATAACTTACCAATACCCATGAAATAAAGATTTTGTTTTCCTTATTACACTCAAATTTGAAAAATTTATCTTCAAGGTGTGCATAAAGGACTGAGAAAATGAACAGATGAATCTTGTGTTGAAAGGCTGGGATAAATTTAAACAATTTTGGGGTTTACGAAAAAATGTTAAAATATAAAAGTTATTAGACGAACATAGCTCAGCACGTCATCTGTGGTACCAACCAATAAGGTTTATCTATCTCTTTTTTTTCAAGGTGAATCTTCACCTCTTTCCGACATGTCAACAAAAAATGGGTGATTATTTGGAAGTTAAAATGAGATGGATGGACCTTATTGGTTGGGACCACATATGACGTGATGAGTTGGGTCGATCTAATAATCTCTCGTTAAAATGACTTATTAATTTTTTGTTTTTGGAAGGGGCAATTTTGTAATTTTCTTATATATTTAAAGGTTAAAAGGAACTGAATTGAATTTTTCATATTTAAAGGAACTGAATTGAATTTTTCATATTTAAGAGGGGCTAAAACTACAATTACACTCTTAATTAAGGGCCAGTGGCTAGTCCTGCCTTAGCATCTCCCCTAAATGAAATGGTTGAAATATCTTCGATCAATAATTAAACATTATTTGCTTATTTAAAAGTTGATGGAATGATCTACATAAATGTGGGTAACGAAACTTCATGTCTTTTTCTACCTCCCACGTAGCTTCTTCAACCCTATAATTTCTTCATAACATCTTCACCAAGGGTATACACTTGTTACGAAGTTCCTTGACCCCCTTATCAAGAACTCTTATTGTCTCTTCCTCATAGGTCAAGCCGGTATTGATCTCAATCTCCTCTAGAAGAATAACATGCAAAGGGTGAGAAGGATAACGCCTCAACATGGACACATGAGACACATTGTGGACATATGCCATCTCGGAGAAAGGGCAAGTGATTTTAGAATAAGATATTTTCATTGATTATTTTATACGGAGAAAAACATTGTTGTTTCTATAATCACATTAATGGAAGAGACACAAATCTCAAACATAGACCATTTTAACTCCTAAAATGTATTAATTTTATGCATATTTCACAAAGCTTTTGTTTTCCTTTAGGTATATAGGTTTGCATTTAATTGCTAAAATCATGGATTTGCATAAGGAGTTAGGGAGTTGTTATTTTGCCAATGTGAAGAGTTGTTTTGTTGGCATTGATGCAGGTTTGGCAGAGCAGTGTAGAAGCAGGAAAAGTAGAAGAGAATTACCGAGTCACAGACGGTAAAGTGGAACCAAAGATTGCCAAGCTCGATTGACAAAGAAGTGAAGTCCGATGCCCGGTCAAAGAAGCCGTTGAACCTAGCACACATCAGCCTTAAAGTTAAATTGGAGATAAGAAGATAACATACTTTATCTTAAGTGTGGAATCAAATTTCAAATTCAAACCCACTCTAGGGTTATCCATGCGTGCCTATTTAAAGGAAGTGATCAAACAACTTGAGAGAGCACCATGGTGGAAGAGGAAGCTAGAGGATGTGTGGTTCGACTTTCTTAGACCGAGAGCTCTAGAGCATTCGAATGGCTGCATCGACATTTCTCATTCTCTTTGTCATACGACAATTGACATTGTTTGCTTATTACGCCTTAATATCTTAATAGATTGAGGGGTAACGATTAGTTGCCAAATGCTAAGGAGAGAAGCTTTGATAGAATATGTTCAAGTAGATGAGCTTACTTCGAAAGTGAATCTACCCCTTAGGTGTATAGAATGAACCTTAATCAAGTTAATTAATGTAAAACTTCACTATAGACATATGAGGATTTGAAATGGTTAGGGTATTTCCATCGACAAAGGCAATGCCACACTTGAATAATTCTAAGGCATGATGTTATTAATAACTCGCATAACTAGTGTAAAAACCATACATCCCTTGCTAACGCTCATTACTCGTTTGATTACTTCCCCTTGCCAAACTATTTTTACTTTCATTTCATCCCTCTTGTTATTACCTGAAACAAACCTTCAAATCAATCAAATATTTTCCCTTGACTAGTAAACAACTAAAACAATTAAATTCTTGGTCAATCCCTGTGGATTCGATACTCAGCTCACTATTGTATTACTTGCTGATTGTGTATACTTTCACGCAAAAGACTCATTCTTGACATTATTTCTTACATTTTTACATTGCATTTTCACTCTTTCCCAAGCTTTAGGAAAGTCGACAACCATAAACTGAATATGTACTATATAAAAATTGAAATATTATCATTTTCAACCGAAAAGATAAAATTTACTAAATATAATTTTTATCTTTTATTTTATTTAAGGCATAAAGTTAAAAAAAATACCCCAAACGTTTTACTGAATAGTCACTTTGGCCCATTTTCTTCTTTTTTTTTGGAGCAACTCAACCCTCAACGTTTTATTTTGAGTCAAAATGGCTCATCTGCGGAAGAAAATTGTTAGAAAACTGAAGGTTCACATAGTGATGAGTTAGTATAATTTTTTATAATTTTATAAAATTATTTTTTGACTGATGTAACATTTTTTCAAGTCAACACATTTGTCTATACAACACTGTCATGTTAGTATGCATTGAAAAAACCAATGAAATATTACAAACTTCGATTCTTCAGTTTCATATAATTTTATAAAGTTGATTATTAAAATTTTCTGTAATTTCAAAATGATCCCATAATTACCTCGCGGTTTCCCTTAATAAAGCATCATAGGTTACAAAAAGAAGAAGAAGAAAAAAGATAACACTACAATTAATTGCTTGAAAAAACCAATGAATTATTACAAACTTCAATTCTTCAGTTTCATATGCTTCAAATCTTGTATAAAAACATGGAAATACGCAAAACAAAAACACAAAACCAAGTGTTGTCACTCAATCGATCATGGCATTCTCATCTAAGAACTCCTCTCTATCACTCATCTTCTTCATGCTCCTTCTATCACGGGGCGAATGCACCACTGTCTATATCTCCAACAACATAAGCCAAGGCACCATCCTCCATGTCCGCTGTCAATCGAAAGACGACAAACTCCCACTCGTTAAAATCGCGTTTGGGAAGGATTGGGATTTCAGTTTCCGTACAACTTGGTTTGGAAGGACGTTGTTCCATTGCAGCATGGCATGGGATGGAGTGGTCAAAAAGTTCGACATCTATAAAACAACAAGAGACAGATGTTATGATTGTAGTTGGAATATTTTCGCTAATAGTGCATGCTTGGCCAATGAATTAGAGCCCACTGTAAGCACCTGTTACAGGTGGTAGTGGAATAACTAAGATTTGATTTCATGCTTCCTTATTGCATGCATACACTAAATAACTTACCAATACCCATGAAATAAAGATTTTGTTTTCCTTATTACACTCAAATTTGAACGGTTTAGCTTCAAGGCGTGTAATGTATCAAAGGACTGAAAAAATAACAAATGAATCTTGTGTTGAAAGGCTGGGATAAATTTAAACAATTTTGGGTTAAAGAAAAAAATATTAAAATATAAAAATTACTAGACGGACATGGCTCACTACGTCATTCATGGTACCAACTAATAAGCTTTATCTATCTTTTCTTTCAAGGTATTTTTCATATTTATGAGGGGCTAAAACTACAATTACACTCTTAATTAAGGGCCAATGGCCATGCCTACCTTAGCAACCCCCCTTAATGAAATGGTTGAAATATCTTCTATCGATAATTCAACATTTTTTTATTTATTTTAAAGTTGATGGAATGATCTACATAGATATAATATGGAAATATGATTGTTGTATAACCAATTAAATATTAGAATTTATTGAACCACATGTCTCAAATTATGATTTTTAATTTTATCTCCAAACTATAACTCTCATTTTTAAATTATTCTCCAGACTTTTGAGTATTACAGTTTAATCCCCAAACATTAAACCTCATTTTAATTTGGTCCTCAAACTTTTTGAACATTTTATCCTCAAATTACCGTTTATGTCACATCATATGATCACATAATGCGCATCAGTGTTTACATGACAATTAACGACCTTTATAATGATTTTATTAACGTGTGATAAGATTAGCATGTACTGATCATTTGGGAATGAAATTAGAATGTTCAAAAGTTTGTGGACCAATTTAGAATGAGTCATAGTTTAGGGATATAATTGGAATGTTCAAAAGTTTGCAGGCCAATTTAGAATGAGAATCAAAGTTTGTGAATGAATTGAAATGTTCAAAAAATTTTGGACCAACTTAAATTAAGAATCAATGTTTGGATACATGTGATGTAATTAACTCTAAATCTTATATTGAATAAGCTTTGATTTTTATAAGAATGGTTATTTTGTTTTAGTATAACTACCCGCATCAAATCTATTGGTATAATACCTGAATTTTACCCGAGTATATATATATATATATATATATATATATATAATACTTCTCTTAAATGATAAATAAATATAAAAATAAATAGTAAAATCCAATAATAAACAAAGTTCATTCAAATGTCCATTTTTTACGTACAAAGCCCGGATTTCATTCCACTGCCCAAATCCCATATATTACAGCAGTTTAAAATTCATTGCTATCCCAACAAACACACTTTTATCCAAATTCAAATTTCCTCCCGCCTAAACCATGCCACGTGGCAGTAGGTATGCATTATTTAGATTTAACCGAATTAACCTATCGAACTGTTTTTTTTTGTTAATTCGGTCGTTAATTTTAGGTAGGTTTGGTTAATGATTAATTTTTTTTATAGAATTACGGTTATCGGTTAATTTGGTTCGAAACCAGTTAATTAACCGAATTAGTTGAAATTATTATATATTAAATATTATATGTATTACATATATCTATTTTTGGTCATGAAACTTTTAGAAATTATAAAATGATCATTAAATTTTTGATATATTATAAAATGACCATTAAACTTTTGTCAAATTAGCATAAAAAAGTTTAGGAACTAAAAAGATCATTTTAGCATAATTTAGTGACCAATTGTTTAATTTATCCAAAATTTTATAACAAATTCCGATTAATTCGAAAATCAACCAAATTAACCAAATTTTATTTGATTTAGTTAAAAGTTTTCGAAAAACTTTTAGTTCAGTTAACGGTAAAAAGGAAAAAAATTGTTAACAGATTTTGGGTAATTCGGTTCGGTCAGTTAACCAAATACACACTCTTACGTGGCAACCTTCCATTTGTCTAGACGAATATCACGCAGTGTAATGCCCTAAACCCGAAGTCACATTTGGGCCTCAAGCCCAAACCATACATAAAATTTTACAACTAGATCTATCCCGAAACATAAGCATTCCATAAATCCAACAACGTTTTGGAAAAGAGTTAATACAAAAAAGTTAAATCGTTTGCATGCGAGCTCTAACTTAAAACAAGGTAATTAAAAAGCATTTGACATGATTAAAATCCAAATAGAGTTATAAACATAAATCAAGGGTCCTATGAATATATTGCCCGACAAGCCTAAGTATTGTACTCTTGATCACATCGATAAACTGAAATCCTACTCTGATGGAGCTCCTTTGATTGCAATGCAGCAACCTACAAACCAGCGTAAGGAAACAACGATTCCAAACGGTGAGGTCATAAAGCTCAATGGATACACCTCTACTCTACCATGCTTCATGTTGTTGTCACTGAATTTTCACCAATTTTTTTATTTGTCTATATTATTATTATTATTATTATTATTATTATTATTATTATTATTATTATTATAGTGTTGGTCCTATTAATAAAACCAAAAAAAATGAAAAAGAGTTCACTTTCAAATAAAATCAAGAGTCAATTTAGTTAAAATATGGGTCATTTAATTTTAAATAAGAGCCCAATACAATAGTGACCCAATTGGCCCTAAGGTAAAAACCCCAGCTGACTATTTTGTTCTCTCATGCGAAGCCTTGTCACAGTCGTTGGATCTGAGTTAGATCCAACGGTCTTGATCTTGAGCAATGGAGAAATCGGCAGGCCACCATGGCGCGTACAAGGCACGTATGCGAAACCCCAATACATTCGGCCTAACACGCGCGACGTTGTGCCGTTTTGTGTCCATCCCAGTGCCACACCGCCATCACATGACGCAGACGATCGTTCCAGCCCCCGCCCCTTTCACCGCACCACGTGGCCGATGACTGCACCGTCGTCATTTCTCTTGCTCGCGCTGATCACCTAAAAATATGGAAAAAAGGATGGAAATCAACCCCAAATTCGGGTAGATTCGGATCAAAAGGGAATGTAAATCAAATTCAAATTAAAATCAACAAAAGGGGGGGGGGGGGGGGGACAACAACATATTTTGGGCAAGACAGATTGGAATGAAATCAATCCAATTTTAGGCATCATTTTACCCGAGGTTTGAGGTTTTCTTGGACCAATTTCTTTGTAATTTAGGCAACATAAACCCTATATAAATCCCCTCAATCCCTTGTAATCTTCACCAACAACATCCATGAATTACACACCGAAATTTTAGAAGAAAGCATTTGGATTTAACAGCTCATTTGTATTCGGATTTGTTGGAATAGAAACAAGCAAACAAGGTTTTTCTTCGGTATCGTATTCTTCTATTTTCCTTTTAATTTATTTCTTTGTTTTTTTGTTACTTCGGATCTAGCATGTAAAAAGGATTGATGCATACCTTTGTTTTGATTTATCGTTTTTGAAACCCGATTTTCAAATTTTCGATTGGACTTAAAGGGGTTTTTTGTTCGAAAAACCACCACCGTCAGACGGAGACCAGCGCCGATGGAAGGCGGCCGACGTGGTGGTCCCATTCTTGGTGTGTTCTTCATTTTAAGAGTTAAAATGAATAGGTGTTTTTTTAAGTTGGATTTTATACCCAAAACAAATTGGGCCATTTGCATCCATTAAATCCCCCTTCCCATTATTTTTTATTCCGTGAGCAACCAAGTTTCCAAATGTTTTAATCTGGTCACTGATTTCTTTTAAATTTGGCCACATGTTTTAGTTTTCTTTTTTTTCGGTCACCTTTTTACTTTTTTTAAAACCCATTTTAACCTATCTAATCATTTTTTTAAAAAAGGTTTTAATTTGTTTTCTCTCTCTTAAAATAACTCTGGTTTAAAAATTAAGTGTTGACCCGATCCGAGTAGGATAAACTCCATTTTAGTTAATCGCACACCCTAACTCGCATTATTAATTTATTCCTCGTATTTAACATAGCAATTTAATTTCCCATTTACTTATTTTATCTTTATTTATTTCTTTGCTTGCTTGTTTTAAAAGTGGAATATAATAAATGTGGTGTCTTATCAAATGGAAATGACGGGTTAGCACCATGAGTGTTGGCGGTGATTGAAGTTCATTTTCTGAATAATAAGACCGTTAAAATATAATCATATTCATAGATGGACAAATAAGTTGAATTTTATACAAACTTGCAAATTCTGACATTAAAACATTTTGTAACCGGCTAGGTTCCAATTTTTGGGTGCTGTGGGTGTGCTAACCCTTTCCCACTCTTAACCGTCTCCCGAACTTGTTTCCATGTTTTCGCGGTCTAAAACAATTATTTTAATAAAATAATTTTTTTATTAAATGACCTGTTTTTAGGTGATTCAATCACACCATTTTAAAAATTTGGTGGCGACTCCGTGTTTTTTTATGTCGGGCTCGTAAAAGGTTCTACAGCTTGGCAACTCAACTGGGGAAATTTTTGTTTTTACAAAAAATGAGTCAGGCCACAAGTTGATTACATTTTGTTTTAATGTCGGAATTTGTTAAGTTCATGTAAAATTCAATTTTATTTTCCATATATGAATATGATTCTATTTTACGCATTTAAAAATTGGTTAAGCTTTGCACCCGAGCTTCGTCCCATTCGATTAAGTGGGGGGGGGGGGGGGGACTCATATACCCCATGTATTTGTAAGGATATAGATCCTTCGTAAAGGCGTAAGAAACGAGTCCCCCTGAGTTGAACTTGATTCGTTTGTAGCCTATAATGGGTGAGAATCAGGGGCCTTGCTACCCTTAGTAAGGGACAACGAGGACAACTTGGGAACCTTTTTAGAACCAAACCATGTGTGAGAATCTAGAAAACCCACCCCAATAGAGCCATGTGGAAAACCTTAGGCTTTTAGTCTAGTCAAAATTGTTTCGTAAGGATAATCCGTGGAGACATGTCTTGGAGTGTTGAAATGTGCTGCCCAAAATTATTCGTATACTGAAATTATTTTGGACCTTTTATGTTTTATTTTCGTTTTTTAAGAACACTAATCCTTTCATTTTCTTTTCTTAATTTTGCTTTTTTCCTTGCATTTGCATCTCATATTTAGAAGGGGTCGATTCTGAAGCATGTTGCTCAATTAGAAAAAGCTTTTGCCATGGATGGAAGACACCTAAAGAAAGAGAAAAACAGTGCGGATGTACGGTGATCGCGTGGATGAAATACCAAAGTATGCTCACATCAGTGCCAAGCATAATATCATAAGTTAAGTGTTATGAGACTACTTCGGCAGTGCAACCAAGCAGTTATTACAAAATGAAGAATTTGAAGACGATTATTGGTCCACTTGACTTAGAGGTAATGTCAAAAGGACCCAAGAGCGAGACGAGTTCAACATAAGTATCACGTCCTAAATTGAAGACGTAGCTAGGAATGTGATGATGCTAGTCAGAGAGGCTACAAATCTTCGCACATACATCAGACCAATAGGGAAAGTGAGACCAAAGCTTCAAAGACTGATTGAATAAATAGAGGAACTAGGTGCTCATACTAAGACATGTTCGTAGGACCTTTGTCATCCAATGAAGGCTAATTCTAAAGCAATACCTTAATGGAATCGATGGCCCTTCGCTTGCATTCATCCATTTTCATTTTTTATTATTTCTTGCATTTATGTTGTGATCACTACATACATTCACACATGATAAGAAACCAATCACATGATAGAATTTTAAAAATAGAAAAAACATCTCACAAATACGGTACTCATTCTCAGTCTAGAGTAATGGCTATGGAAGACAGATTGAAAACTTTGGAGAATAGCCACAAGGGTACCTAAGACAAACTCAATAAAATGGAGAATGAATTGAAGGAAGAAATTGCACGAGCCCAGAGAAACACCGTCAGCAAGATAGCGGCCATGTTAGTTTTTAAAGACCCGGAAAGAGGAAAGGCAGTTGAAGTCATTGATGTTTCGTCACCCTAGCTCGGGATGACTAGTCATACATTTCCACTGAATAAGAGGTTTTAGATCTGTACAACATAAACCTCAGCTCATACTCCGGTAAGGTCGAGGATAAATCATGAAGGAAATCAAGGCATTGAGGTGCGGGATCTTTATAAGGGAGCCGATCGATCCAAAATGATCAAGAAGCTAGAAGATTAATATGACAAGCTTGAAGAGATCATAAGAACCCTACAAGGAGGAAATGTCTATGGTTGCGTTGATGCTAGAAATCTAAGTCTACTGTATGACATGGTAGTTCCTCCAAAATTCAAAGCTCCTAACTTCGATAAGTATGACGAGACCACTTGCCCTTTGTTGCACTTGACCATGTACTGCCGAAGAATGTCTTAACATTTGGAAAACGAGAAGTTACTCATCCATTATTTCCAAGATAGTCTATCAGGGTCTGCTGCCCAATGGTATACTCAACTGAGTCGGGTCAACATACGAATTTGGAGT
Organism: Hibiscus tridactylites; assembly: GCA_958450335.1. Lineage (NCBI taxonomy): Eukaryota > Viridiplantae > Streptophyta > Magnoliopsida > Malvales > Malvaceae > Hibiscus > Hibiscus tridactylites. Next base: position 27,805,751 of record OY288265.1, on the reverse strand, counting down.
GATCTGTCAAGAGCCTTCTTTTAACACTACAAGCATGTGACAGACATGATCCCCAATCGGCTCATTTTGCAAGATATGGAACAAAGGACTGGCGAGAGCTTTCGCCAGTATGCCCAGAGGTGGCGAGATGTGGCAGCCCAAGTACAACCTCTATTGTTGGAAAATGAGGTTACTCCAATGTTTGTAGAGACTTTAAATGGTCCCTTCTATGGCCATATGTTAAACCATGTCACCGAAGGTTTTGCATACATGTTCATGAATGGAGAGTTGATATTGGCGACTATTAAAAGTGGAAGACTTGGGGTAAAAGAATAATAGCTATCGCATATAAATTGAACTACTTCGACGATGGAATCTTGCCTTCATGGAATAATGCTTAATTTTCCTAGACGGTGTTGGGTTCATTCCTAGAATCAACCCTTTTTCTTTTGCCCTCAAGCATTAGGGATCTTTTATAAGGGCTTGTTAATCTACTTGGTTAAAGATGCATTTCTTTTATTTCTCAAGTGACAAATATTTCTCATTTTTTATTTCTTTTCTCCTCAAACATACATCTTTCTGGGAGAGCTCCTATTATTGATTGTATGAATAATTTTTGGACCTATTTGACGCACGTCGTTTTCGCGTCAAAAATAATTCCTCGTTCCCTGATAATAAATGAAGAAAATAATACGTAGTAAAAGAGAAGTAAAAGTCAATCCCGCAGGGACTCAGAAAACTTCCTTATTAATGTTTGTTCAATTGGTTAGCCAAGAAGAGAGTTGAATAATATTTCAGTAAAAAAAGGGGTTTAAGAAATAGCAAGAACACAAAGAAATTAAAGTGATGTTTTAAAAGAAATAGATTCATTATGAATAAGCCTTAGGCATTGGCTCTGACTTAGTTTCCTCGAATCATCGGCAAAGAATTTTTACTTCAGGATTCATGCCGGTTAATTGCCTACAAGGGTCAATCCTTGAGGCTACACTTTCGTAACCGAATACCCAAGTTCTATCTTTGATATCGATTTCCGAAATTGATCTAATGAACAACAATGTTGCAGATCAAAACTGTTTTAAGTTCAATAAAAATTGACTCGGATTATGTTGTTTCAATAACAACAGTTCCGATCTCATTTTCTCTTAGTAATCAATTTACTAAGTGTGTTCTCAGGAAGTCGAATGTGCTTCAATAGCCGATCCTTCCTCCCACATATTTAACCAAAAACAAAATTCTGACCAAAGTCAATCTTTAGTTTCGAAATCGTATTGGTTTAGAAATCAAATCGTAGAAAACTGAAAGAGATTCCCGAAATTTTGAAAGCGCTTTTCAATCCTCCCGTTGGAATTGAGTCATTATTATAGCCCTTGGCTTTAAAGAAAATTAGCTAAGCATGATTATGGAAGAAATCGTGCTTAGCTTATCAAAAGTAAATAAAAACGAAGAAGAGAAAGGAGATTTATAAAGTCAAAGTAAAAATGAAACAATGAACAAGAGATGATTTTTGAGTTCACCCTAAGGGGGTATTTATACTAATCTAAAAACCCTAAAATTAACCTAAAAAGATAAGAGATAAAAGACAAAATATTCAAAATAAATACAAAAGATAAATCCCAAGTTTAAAATTTAAATCTTGTTGATAAGCTATCGAAATGGACTTGATTAGCTATCACCGTTGCTGCTGATGTCATCCTCCCACTCTGTTGTTCCTGACGTCATCCTCTGTCAATGCCGACGTCATCTACTAATGTGTCGTCCAGTTGACACTTTCATGCCCCAATTCATGCCCACTAATCCAGCCATGAATCCAGGAAAAATAAAAACTTGCAGAAGTCATCCTTTTTAGCACAGTTTCCAGAATCTATTGTCCTGCATAGAAATCATGTAAAAACGCCCAAATCAGCAACAATAATGAACAATCAAGGAGTATTTAAACACAAAACATAGCATAGAGTAAACACTAGTCAAATTCCCCCTCACTTATTCGATGCTTGCCCTCAAGTATCAAAGTTCAAGTCCTTATCCTTGGTTTTATGAAGTCTCTAAGATTTTAACATGACATGTCATCTAAACATGTATGAAGTTTGAAGAAGCAATGGGAAATGGCAAGACCAGAGATAGTTTAACAAAGTAAAAACATTCCAATGACTCGTTAACTTAAACAAAACAAACCTAATACCCTCTCAAGGTTTCACTCATTCTGCTCAAAGTGTTTAGGGTAAAATTTAAAACGCTCTAGCCGAAATTTAATCAAAGCATTACCATAGGCTTGTAACTAAATCTAATCTCCACTACTAAATGTGAATGTGATGCAAAAATCAAGAGGTCTTTTAAAAGGGTTGTAATGGGGGTAAGGTTTGGTAGGATAAAATGGACAAATAATGAGTTTAAAATTCAAGACAAAGAAGATTATCTCAAAGAATTATTAGAAGGGAAAATAAAGGAAAACAAGAAATCAAACGACATCATTTTTAATTCGAACTATTTCTCTTTTTCTTCCTTTTTTTCGAAGCAAACTTTTTTTTTCTCTTTTTTTTTGATTTTTTCCATTTTCACTGTCCAACCAGTATATTGAATTGAGCATCATATTCGAACCACACTGCACAATTCTGTAATTTTTTTGCGCCGATGTAACACCCCAAAACCCAGTCTAATTGGAATTGGGCTCCGATGACCGGAAATTCAACATTGATGAAGTCTAAGTATGGTATTAGCTAGTTAATCGTTAACATTAGACTCTAATTAAGTTAAATTGTTGATATTGGACTTTATTGAATAGTATCGAAAACATATTAGTGATTATATTGTGAAATTTAGGAACTTGGAGATAAACTTATAAAGTATTGAGAATCGAGAGACTAATCTTGCGATTAGTCCCTTTTCCTTTAAAATTTCCCATACGTGGGAATATCTAGAGAGTTTCCATCAATGGAAGGAAACCTATACAAATTAAAAGGATATAGAATAGCTAAAGGAAATAAAAAACTTACCCGATTACTAAGTAAGCAAGCACCTCCATTGGAGCTAGCTTCAAGTTTCGTTTTTCTTCGATTTATTGTTATCGAATCATTGCTATCGACCGGGTAAGTTATATTCCTCAATTGATTATTGAATTCCATGGATAAAACATATTAAATATCAAGCTAGGGTTTTGACCATCCATGGATATTTCATCGTTGTTGTTTATACTGGAATCAGATACCAATTTTGATATCGTTGTATTGATTTTGATATCGTAAAATTGACCCTAATCGTCTCCTTGTTGATTTTCTAGCTCAAGAAGTGGAGAGAGAGGTTTCACCATCTCCATCGAAAGCTAGAAGCAAGGGTATAGTCATCCGAGAGCCGTAAGAACATCGGATTTTAAGGTGAGTGTAGTCAAAGTCTCGGGATTAGGCGAAAAGCCTTCCCAAATCTATTATTGTTGTTTTCGATCATTTAACTCACATTGCTATTGAGAAAGTTACATCGGACTAATAGACGGACACCTTGGTAAGTGTCGGTAAGTTGTCATTGAACATCAGACATAGCTATTGGTATTGCCATTGAGCATTATCATTGTTATAGATATTGTTATTGAACCATTGCAAGAAATCATTGATTATTGTTATTTTCATCGAACCATGAAATATTGATTATGATACATATTGGTTATTGATAACATTGGAACCTTGGATTTGAATAGACATTGGATACAATTGGCATGCCATAGAATCAATGAGCTCAGTGTACATGTGGACTACGGTCCTAAGGCTACGACCTATATTGATTTGGCGAGGCAGGGGGATGTGTATTGCTATTGGTCAAATTGGCGAGGCGGAGGGACTAGACCATTCATTGATTTGGCGAGGCATATGAATTCGCGTATCCACTATCTAGATTCAATCCAAGGATTAATGAAGAAACAAATATGTTAAACATTGTATATTGTTGCATAGCATTGCCATTGATGAGCATGAGAATTTCTACATAGATACTCGATATATTGTTGTTCATATTGTTTAGGACTACCTCACTAGGCAATGTATGCCTAACGTGTCTCATCTCATGTATTTTAGGTTGAAAGACCGTGTGTCGGAGGATCGGATTAACAAGGCAAGACAAGTCACTACAAGCATTCAAGTAATATATTTTGATCTTGTGAACTCCTAGGAAGGTGGAAAAGTAGTCGAACTAGTCGTTTATGCCTATTTTGATATGTTTGTGAGATGTCTATGTTGTAATAAGGTTAATGACCCTAAATGGCCTTTTTGGTTGGCTTAAAATGATTGAAAATTGAATACTTAGCTCAAAAAGGTAAAAACATAGTAAACGTATTGAAATGGTCATGAAATTTGGCATGCTAGTAGTTTATACTATTGAAATTTTGCGTGTGAAGTTTAGTTGCATTTGGACATCTTTCGGCAGGTTAAATTGAATAAATACCAGCAAAAATCTGTCATTACATGTCAGGCCGTATCGAAACGGGTGATGGTGTTTCGATACGGTAAGCATGATTGAGTCTGAGGAATAGGGTGTATCGAAACGGTTCAGGACCGATTCAAAATATTTTGCCACTAGAATCCCTCGTTTCGATACGAGTTTATAGCGTATCGAAATGGGTCAAAGTCAAAGTCAATTGAAGTCAACCCGTATCGATACATGGCATGTCCGTATCGATACAGTCTAAGTGGTAAAGTCAATAGGGGTTAACCATCATTCACCCGTTTCGAAATAGCCCTAGGGTGTTTCGATAAGGGGTTAGTTAAGCTAGTTAAAGGTATATTAAACAGATTGCAATGTTCACAATTTAGTCACTAAATTTTGAACGATTAAATTGAATGAGTTAATGGACTCCAAATGGTATGGACTTTTACAGGCATGTTAATATTGTATTGAATTTCATTTTAGTATAACCAATTGCATGGAAGGACCTTTAATTCATCGAATTTACAAATTGGTCCCTAAAATTTATAATAGTTGCGATTTAGCATGGAATGCTTACTTATTGCTCATGTGGGTCAATTGGACTTATTTATATGGTTGCGATGATTCATTGTATGATATGGTGGAAAATGTTAATATCGAAATCAAATTTTATTCCACCAAATTCAGTATTGTACATCAGTTTCACCTTCCGACCCGGTTCTCGACTAGACTAGGGATGGGTGTTATATTTGTGGTATCAGAGCTAGAGTTTAGTCGATTCTAGGACCAAAACGAAGCTTGATGCATTGCTATTGTGTTACTTTGCCACCTAGGAGTTTTATATTGCGTATATTGTGACTTGTCGACTAATCCGATCTTTTATATAAATATGTCTGAGACTAATGAAGCTCACATAGACGACCTCGCTACTGGCTCCTCGAAACACGGTGAGGATATTAGAGGAGGAAATCCTCAGAATCCACCGCAATCACATGACCCTCCTGTTCAGGGTGCCGAGCCTGCAACACCTATCGCTCAGGCTGAGTGTTACGAGAACATGGCTGACATGTTCAGGCATTTTATGACTGTCATGAGGGCCGAACAAACCGTGCAAACTATTGCTCTTGTTGTTCAACCCACTTGAGCACCTATTGATAAGTTCTCAGAGTACCGAACTTATACTTTTATTGAGCAAGATGATGATGTCGCGACCGTTTTTTTTAAAAACCTGCTTTTTTATGTTTGGAATAAAAACATCCTGACGATTAGAGTTTTGGGAAATCAGAGTTTTTGGCCAATTTTATCTTGTAATTAATTAATTTTTTATTTTTAATCAAAATCCCTTTTTTTGCTTAAAACTCGTTTTGGAGTCGCCACCGACCACTTTGGTAGGCCGAACACCATAAAAACATCCCAGAGATTCTTTTTTTTGAAAAGTTCGGGTTCGGGAGTCGGTTACGTGTAGGGAAGGGTTAGTACCCCTACGAACGCCCATTATCGGTACCTCATTAATTACAAGTGGCATTTTGGTATTTAGAACATTAATCCAGATTTAATTAAATCTTTTAACTGCAAAATAAATTTTATTCCGAATGGGGGGTATCCTTTGGTAAGAAAATACATTTTGGACGAATATAATTATGAAACGTCCAGTTACATTAGGACACTTCACTTTATATTCAAAATGTACCTCAACACCAAAGGTTTAATGCATGGTCAATTATTGTCTTGTCATTTTTAAGTAAACCCTAATCATGCTCCATAAATTAATTTAATTAAAAAATCTACGAATATTATTAATTTTTGGACATAAAGGATAACATCCAAAATAATATTGGACACTATCTTTAACGAGCCCAAAAGTAATAATATTCCTAATTAAGGTGACTCTAATCATTAATCCTATTTTAATTTTTAATTAGTCAAATTATAAATCATTTCCATTTTCTAAATTAAAATGAAACATTGAAACTTTCATCGGAATATTCATTGATTAACATCACTCTTCAATTTGATACTAACCAATATTTAACATTCTAATATTGTTTCAAATATTCATTTATTTGCTATAATGGTCTCTCCAATTTAATTATTTAATTAAGAGGCCTAGGCTTAAAGGCTTTAATTATTAGTATCAATTAAGTGACCAAATTGTCTAAGTAATAAATCTATATGCTCAATTTAAAATATGCAAACAAATACATGAATATTTAAACAATTAAACAAATAAATTAAAGCTATAAAGGGAGTAAATTAAATTAAATTGGAAACTGAAGAGTCAAAATACAAGAAATTGGTGACTAAATTGTAGAGGAAACAAAATAGGGTATCCCGTTTACCGCACATGAGTCTCCCATGCCCGGATTCAAAGCAGTGTCGTTTTGGACTCGGTACAAATGCCCCTAAACTGAGTCCACTCAACCATTTTATCCATTTTCCCTCTCGAAGCCTCCCTTTTTTCTCTCAACACAAATCAGCCAATCGCCGCAGGCGATTTCAGGCCGCCACAGGCGATTTTCGGTCCCCGCATTGGCCGTCAGTCGAAGCCTTCAAACACCAAAAAAAATATTTTTTAATCCTAAACCCTAAAATCTAACCCGGTTTGACAACGCCACCCATCTCCGGCCACTTAGAAGCTATCTACCCATTCTCTGTTCCGTTTTTTCAACTTCAACAAGCCCCCAAATCACGACGATCAACCTCTCTTTTCCGATGTAAGGCTCTCATTTTCAGATCTATATTTTTTATTTATTTTCATTTCGATCTAACGTTTTTAGGTTTTTTTTTCAGGAAAATAGACAAATCGAAGGAGATGTACCTTCCGACGTGGTTCACGGCGTGTTCGGCGACGTTTAACCGTCCTCTCCGGCAGCAGATTCGAGCTCTACGGCGGTAAATCAGCTCCAGGCGCGTCATTTCAGTTTTGCGACGATTCAGATCCTGGCAACAATCTATGTAACGAAGACGGTTCATGGTCCCAGCTCTTTCGGCAACTTCGATTTTGGCCTCGCGGCGATTCGACTCTCCAACGGTGACTTCTCGACTTCAAACGACCACCGAAAGTGGCGTATGGTGAAGATCGACTTTCTGGTAACGGTTCTGGCTCCCGGCGGTTCGATTTACGACACCGTTTGGGTTTCAGGAGGGTAATTCCATCTCTGTCTTTTTATTATTTAATTATTATTAATATTATTAATGGTAGGTAATTATTATGGTCATTAATTGTTTTCTGACTTTTCTCTCTCCCTATTTATAGGTGGTCAGAGATGATGTCATCAGGGGAGCTTAATCCATGTGAGACCAAGATAGGCGAATGGGGAACTGCCACGTGGCGATTTTAGGTGGGAAAAAGAAATACAAAGTAGATTTTGTGTTTGTTGGGTTGGTTTTTACCCAAAATGGGTTGTTTGTGAGTTGTAAAGGGTTTCAAAAATTGGGCTTTGGGTATTTAACATGTAAAATGGACACTATTTATTGGACATTGGATATTATTTTGGGACTATCTATTTAGGGGGTTTATTATATCGAACTATTAATATAAAACTATACTCAGACAAAATACGGGTTCTACAGCTGCCCCTCTTTGCTCATTGTTGTGGAAAAGGAATAGGGCAAAGACTAGGAGGACGCAGATTTTGTCCGAACCATCTGATCACCGAAGCTTGAAGTCGTTCTTATGATTACGAAATTCTTCAATCTTCTACCAAACCATAGAGTCCGAAGCTATTCTTCTCATTATGAAATTCTTCATCTTCTAAGGTCTAGCATTACTCCTTGTAATTCCTCATCTTTTGAGGTCTGAAACTATTCTTCTTATTATGAAATTATTCATTCCTCACTCTTGGCTGGTCCACATTTCTGTAAAGGCACCGTATAAGCAAGCTCTTCTCATTAGGAACTTCCTCATTTTTAAATGGGGGAACTCTTCTCATTATGAGCTCTTCATTCTTCTAGAAAAAATGGATTTGTCTCTCTGCAAAGGCATAAAATAAGTAAGCTCTTCTCATTAGGAACTTCCTTATTCTTCAAACGGTGAACTCTTCTCATTAGGAGTTCTGTCTTTGCTGAGTGAACTCTTCTCATTTTGAATTCTTTCTTTCTTGGGCGGACTCTTCTCATTAGGAATCCTTCTTTGTTGGGCGAACTCTTCTCATTATGAATCCTTCTTCGCTGTGTGGACTCTTCTCATTATTAATCCTTCTTCGCTGGGCGGACTCTTCTCATTATGAATCCTTCTTCAATAGGCGGACTCTTCTCATTATGAATCCTTCTTCGCTGGATGAACTCTTCTCATTAGGAGTTCTTCTTTGCTGGGTGAACTCTTCTCATTAGGAGCTCACCATTCCTGCAAAAAGAAATATCATCAACCAATAAGGACTCTTCTTGGTGTAATATGAGATATCTTCAATTTTCCACTTGAAGCACTGAAATCTTTAAAGTCACTGATTTTCTTCTTATGGTGTCTTGATCTTCAATCTAAAACTCGCATCAGGTCTCTTGTTGCATTCTCTATTGGTCTATCCCTTTCTTTACTCGGAAATTTCATGACCTCTTCAAATGGATTGCTGAGATCTGCTTCTTCAAACATGTTGAAATCTTTACTAAGAATCATCTCTATAAACGGGACATCTCCGCCTCTGTAAATGGTATGTCTTCAGATCCGCCTCTATAAACATGTTGAAATATTTACCCAGATCTGTCTTTGTAAACAAAATGTCTCTGCCTCTGTAAATAGAGTGTCTTGAGTTCTGTCTCTGTAAACGGCATGTCTTTAAAGTCCGCGTCTGTAAACAGAATGACTTGGGATTTGTTTTTGTAAATAGAAATATCTTGGGATCCGCCTATGTAAACAGAATGACTTGAAGCTCGCCTCTATAAACAGAGCATCTGTTTCTAGGAAGGAGAACCAAAATCTACAAATAGAAATATTATCAATTAATAAGAATTCGAATTAGAATAGTATGAACATATTCAATTCCCATTTTAAATCACTGAGATCTTTAGAGTCATTGTTTTCTGTCAAAGACATCTCCAGCTTTCAATTTGAAACTCATATTAAGTCTCTTGTTTCCTTCTATATAAGTCCATCTCTTTCCACTGTATGTGACTTTTTTAAGTGCTCCAACGAGAAAATCTGAAATTTTGAACGATTATTTTGCGCATCTTTCTTATTTGATCCTAAGGTTGATCTTTCTCGTGTTTGCCTCCTGATAGCATGAACCATTTTGTTTTTCTTCCTCTCTTTTTTCTTGTTTTAAACAGAGGCCCTAGAAGGTCAATCTCTTTCTCAATACCAAGCCCCAACTGTCTTTCTGTGACGCCATCCAGAAAGTTCTCATCATTTCTGGAGATGTCTGGAAGATTTGAAATCACGCTGCCTGAAGGGCATACTAACTACCCGAAGGATTCAGAGTTGTAATACACTTCCTTTCTTGTGCAAACAATTGAATATCCATGTAGAGACCCGCCTCTACAAACGGATTGGAATCTTGTTGATATCTGCCTCTTCAAATGGATTGAAATCTTTGCTTCACGAAAATGTGATTGAGATCTTCGCTAGTCTTTGCTGGATCTATTTCTTCAATCTCGAAGTTGCAAATTGGAATCCTTATCTGTTCTTTGCTGATTCTTGTAAATTCCACTTGGATGGATTCTAATCTTCTTTGTTTCTTCGTTAGGTTTTCTGCTTCTGTTGTAATAGTGCCTCATCTCTTAAGGTTGTTCTTATCAGGCCTGACTTTGCTTGATCTTCTTGAGCTTGATCTGAAACTCTTGTTTTCTTCATGCCCCGACAAAATTTGCCCTAGAATCTTGTTGTTGAGCTCTTACTCTTTTAGAGAAAATCTTGACTTCTTTAGTGGCCAATTCTCCTTACCCTCTGCATTCTTCCTTTTCCATCTTGATCTGCACTCTTTTGTACAATGATGCTTCAATAACCTCTTTGTTTCTGGCTCCGACACGTAGAATTTGTCCATCTTTCATTATTTTGAGTGAGCAAATGCCTCAAGTCCCTGAACTTTCTTACAGTCCCTATACTTTCTCGAAGTCCACGTACTTTCTTCAGGTTCATTCTTTGGACCCGATCAAAACCCAAGGTAAAAACTTACTTCAGACCCCTAAACTTTCTGACATATGAAGACTGAAGCATGTACGAGCTTCCTTCTTTTGTAATGTCAATTCTGCGAAAAGGAATATCATCAATTAATAAGAAATCTTCCTGAAGAAATGTGAAATATTTTCAATTTTTTGTTTGACGCCCAAGATCTTTAGAATCACGGATCATTCTGCTTAAAGTATCTCGATTTGTTCAGTCTAAAACTCGTGTAAGGTCTCTTGCTTCTCTTCCTTTGTTGCTCGATCCCTTCAACACTTGGAACATATATTACTTGGTCTACTCCTCCAGTCTTGAAGCTCTAGGTTGAAACATTTTATTGTTTCTTGTTGATTCTGGTAGATTCCTGCCAAAATGTGCAAAAATGCTCTGAATGCATGAGTTAGCATGCTCCTGTCTTATGGATGTCTAACTATATATGATGCATGAATGATGTCAATCGAGGACCATTTCGGTGAGCTTTCATCTTCAAGGGAGCTCAAAAATTTCTTGCTTCATTTTTATCAAAATCAATTTGGCTAACAAGGTAACCTATCTCACACTCAAGTTCAATCTTCACAATCTCTGCATTTTTGCTCTAAAGCGCCTTTTCAAGTTTTCACTTTAGATTGCTTTTCTCAAAGCGTCGTTGCGGGTTTTCACTTTGTTTTTTTATTCTCTATTTTTTCTCAATGTGCCTTTTCGGGTTTTCACCTCGATTTTTCTTTTTCCTCTCTCTTTTTTCCTTATTCTTTTCTATCAAACTGATCATATTAATGGCATGACAACATCAATTCAAAATTCCTTTTTTCAACAAAAGAATATGAAGCTGCAAACATTCTCATCTAATCTAGGAACGACAATGGTTTCAAATGCAGTAACATCATCATGGCTCAACGATATCTCAGAAGAATCTAAAAAAAGTCTCGGAAGCATCCTCAAACTTCATAAACTATCTCAACTGAGATGTTGCCAAGTGATCACGTCTGGCAAGAATAATAGCATAGATAGCAATGATGCTCCTTCAATACACATACGACAAAGAATGTACAAGTTTTGATTATGATAATGTGTTGACTTTGTGATTCCAATCATCTTGGCATGAGCAGAGATATAAGAACCATTGTTCTTCGGGTGATAGACTTTGTTGTCAATGTCAGTTTGAGGTTGCACATTATATGGAGACCCATTTCTGCGTCATCTTTGTGGTGATGCCCCGCTCTTGAATTTAACTATCATCTTTGCTCATTCGTAAAGCTTTCTTGTCTTGCAGTGCCTCAAGAGTAATGATCTTTCCTGATTGAACTTGCTGTAGCTTTTTCACCCAAAGATGGTTTACGCTCTCTTTTTGCCCCAAGGCTATCTATGTGTCTTTCTTGCAGCTTTGTTTAAATATTTCTGATACTCAGAGTTGCGCCCTTTCCTCGTCATACTTTTTATCATTAACCAAGTACCGAGGCCACCTCTTGTTCTACCTGCACTTAAAGGATTAGTACATCATAATAATACCCACGAAATCCTTTGTTTTTCTTGTATTTAATCAATTTATCTACAAGATTCTTGTTGAAACGATAAGTGAAAGGCTCAAAATATTATCTTATTAAATCAGAATAATTTGCTGAGCCATGGCAAACAAAAGAAAAAAAACAAAATTAGGCCCTGGAATATTAAATGCAAGAGTGCCCTCGAACCAAATTGTCAAAGATCAACTCAAATGTGACCCCTTCCACTTTATTCGACTTCCGAGAGAAACATTCCCATATTCCTAATTCTATCCCGTTTAAGTGGCACTCTTTGCCTCACTAACTCACCAACCCAATCCTTCCTTATTTTCTGATCTCAATTATGCATTAAAAGCTTGGAAATCCTTGAAGAAAGGTTATCCCTGATAAGCAGGATGTATTCTGAAGGCGAACTCCACTTACTCCAATACCCGTAAATGATCAAAATGGTCTTTTGAGGCTTGTAATGGGGCTTGACTCACGGCTATGAAAGAAAGGATATATAGGCTCAAACAAATATTCAAAGGGTGATGAAACCAAGGATCATTTCTTCCTAGTGAAATCTTATTTTTGTGTTCCTTGATCTGAACGTGCTTGGATGAAATACTTTTTCTTTTCATTTTTTGGATCGCTCTAGACTGGCCATTTCTAGGTTTTCACTCTAGAGTTCATTTCCTTTCATTGAATTTAAAAGTGATCAATCCCCCACTTCTCCTTTAGATAGATATTTATTTTGAATGGAAGATCTCACATTTGTCGCTCGCTTTTCTTGCACTTTTCAACTTTGTGCTTTCTCTCTCATCTGCTTCAACTTTATGTTAACAATCTTCAACTTGATTCAGTTGACTCTTTGAACTTTCCACTGTTTTCTTTTTCTTTTCTCTTCTTTTTTCTTCCTTTTCACTTTTTTCCTTTTCTTTCTTTCTTCCTTTTCTTTTCTTTTTGACTTTTATTTTTATTTTTCTTTTTTGACTTGATTCTGAATATATGTCTTCATTTACCTTGGTTTTCTTCCTTTTGTGCTCAAAACATTCACTTTTTATTTCTTGCCCCTAATTCTCAAGGCATCACTATCATAACATGATCAAAACCAAATATCTTTCACTTGCAAACAAACCTTCAACCTCTTTGCCCCCAGAGTAGGGGTAATCATTGGTTCGGGTTGAATCGAAAGAAAATCTCAGGCTGAAAGGGGACAGCAAATGATATTTTCCTTATTTTCTTTGTTTGTGAATGGATATGAAGGAATGCCAAATTTCCTCCCATATATGGATATCTTCGAAGAAAAGCAACCTTCAGGTGGTAGATGTTTTGGGTTATCACTTCATTCAAGGACATCAGTCGACAATGCCTGAGAGGAAAATTCACACATATTTTGTATTTTGAATTTTCCAGTGATTCTTGAACACTCATTAATGTCTTCTCGTTGGCCTAAATAACTTGGAAGAGAGCCACATTTCGAAATTAATCTCTGAATACGATTCTTGGCCACTCCTTCCATTAATACACAAGGACCTGGTAAAAAATGATAGAGAAGATATATACATATATGTATGGCAGAACGAAAACTAATCCATAACAAAAAAAATAAATGAATTATTTAAAAGAATCAAAGAATGCAAAATGCTTGCCATTTGAGAAAAAATTATGTGAGAAACAAGCACCGTAAACAAATAAATCGATTAACATCCCTTACAAAGGACCCCCAATGCTCGTGGGAAAAAGCAATTGGGATGATTCAGGGTATTATTCTGCAATTAAAAGTGCAGACAAATCTCATGTGGTCTAACTGTCAGCCATTGGTCAAGGAAAACCTGAGTGAATTTCAGCCACTCTCATTCTAGCAACATTTCTTCATTTATTTCATGCACTGGTCCAAAGGCATGCCCCTTCTTGCTTATGCTCTAATGTTCTCATCGAATCTTGGAGTAAGGCCATTCTACTTATTAGCTTCCTTGTTTCTTCAATCAATTTCTCACTCTTTTCTATGAGATACCCAATCATTCGTGTATGGAAACTAACAACATCTCCTGATCAAGACTTAAATGAACTCTGTTTTCTTGCTCCTGGCCGGATATGTTCATGCTTTCAGTGGTCATGTCTGTTAGAAGCTCTTCATTTTCAACTGATAATTCTCAATCAACTTTATCCTGCACTTTCTTCTACGTTTGATTTTAGGCATTTCTGATTGCATCGACTCTAATCAGGGAACTTCCTCTTGAGTTGCAATTCTTAATGGATCAACTATCAGTGTCGAGCTCCAAAATTCGAATGATTCCTGATGTTGTAACAACTTGAGTGAAACTTGGAGTAATCTTGGACATTCTAACACTGGAGCTTTCTTTAGTAAAGGAAACTTTGATGCGGTGGATGTCTAAACATTACTTCACTCTTGGTGAACCCCGAGCTGTAGTGGACCACCCTAAACTGCTTGTTGTAAACTCCATTTTTTCTCTTCTATGCCAATTCTTTCAGCAGTTAACGATTTTTGTAGCACCAAAATTTTCCATTCTTGGATCATAAGTGTTTATCTCGATGAAATTTTTGACCCTACTTCAGAACCGTACCCTGAAAAGACTTGTAAAACTTCGGGGCATTGTCATCAAAACGTGGATTCTACACGAGGTTGGGAAACAATTCTGAATACGACATTGGGATATGAATAATCGTATCTCTTTTCCTGTTGAACCACTTGATCTCTGTCTTGAGTTTCTGCGCTCTTTGCTCCTCTTGAGAAAAAATTCAGTCTTTCACTGGATTCTTGACTTTCAATGTTTCAAAGAAAAATTATGTGATCCCTCAATTTCGCTGAAATCTACAGGTCCTCTAATTGTCATTGAACAGTTATTCAATGAGTTTTTTTGGCATAATTCTTCAAAATTTGGCTTTACTCTGTCCTTCACATATGTTGACTGGACTACCGTCGTCTCAGCATTTCAAAAACTACCGGTGTATCGAGGTCAAGCACTTTATTATTTCTTTCAGATCTGATGGATTTCTTGTAGGTGCCCCGACCTTATTATCCCGAGTTTGCTCCTATGTTCTTTTTTGATTTCTGCCTTTTATTCTGTCTTCCTCTTGTTTTTTGGTTTTTTACCTCTATCTCTCTTTTCTTGGCCTCTTAACTTTTCTCCTCTTTGACTTTTTTGTCTCCTTTTTTTTGCGGGAAGAATCATTCAAATTGGACCCCCATGTGAGATGTGATACCTGCTAGCTTGTCAATATGAGTATATTTGTATGAAACACTCTTATCCGGCTTCCCTGATTCCAAGCAAAACAGCAGCTCGAATTACCAACTTGTTTGGGGACTGGTCATTTTTGTTCAATTTCACCCAAGCGGTCCTCAATAACTTTCTAAAATTGTTTTTCCTATTATCTTAAAAACAATGCAATATTATTTAGGTCAAAATGCATTTATTATTATTATTATTATTATTAAAAATGATGTTATTTGAAAAATTTTAATGAATGAAATTCAATGCATGAATACACGATGTATCAATTTCAAGAACTAGTCTTTAGAGCAACATTCATTAGCCAAAAGGCCGAATACAAGAAATAAACAATTTAATTACAGAAGTCAGCCAACCTTTATCTTTGGATTAATTGCTTCACTCTACTTCCGAGTCAACGTTTGTCCTTGCTTGGTGGTGAGGTCTAAGTGTTATTACAGGTTCATGACTGCAATGGATAAAGCCTGCGTGAATCGAGCGGCTCCTCACATGGCCTCTGAACTTGGTCATTTCATAATTCTGCCTTTGGATAATCTAGATAACCGCTTCAAGCTTTCTTCCCAATACATTTCCCTTCTCTAGCAATGTCCCTTCTAAAGCTTTTAAACGTGCCTTTCAAGTGTTTGAATATCGATTTCCAATTTCATCACGTTCTTTCTCAGCTCTTTCAGCTTCTTGCTAAAAAAATTGGCTTTTCTTTATTGAGATACCCCTTTGATGACTTTCCCCAATTTTGGAACTTGACGAAAATTCTGGATTCCAAGCTTGCTCTCTCTCTCTCTCTCTTTAATTTGTGTTTGATCCATTCGTTCAAACCCACTAATTCTTAAATCTTCTCTCTCACTGCCCATTAAATGTCTTCACATGACTTCTTGTGGCTGCTTGCATTCTAACATGTGACTTGCTTGAATATTATCTTTTTCTTGAACTGAGTCTTCTCTGACTAGATCCTCACCGTCGTATTGTCTTCTTCTTGTCTATCGAACACATTGTCCATTATGGATATTGCCTAACTTAACTAACCCTTGAATCGATACCTCTGAGTATGCAAAATGATGTTAGATGCATAAAAACCAATAAAAAAACAAAAAAAAAAACAATGTCAGTATTGTGAATTAATAGGGAAAGCAAATAAACAATATTCAAACACAGTAAAACATGATATATTTTGCAAAGAAAGTAACCATAGAAAAGTATTTAAACCGACAACACCTGTCCTAGGTCCCTGTCTCGCTTTAGCGCGGTGGGTTTCTAAAACAAAATGTGGGCTTTGTTCTAGACTCTTTGTTCCCAAACTGTCATTACCGTCTACTGCGACAGTATGCCATCGATTCGGTAGTATAGGTCCCTTATAACAAAGGCGTGGGCCCCACGACGCATAAGGTTAGTATACTGGAAGAAGACAAAAATTCGAGCTCGAAGCTGGAGAGCATCACGTCAGATATTGTCTTACCCCCACATAAGTGTGAAAAAACCCAGGTTTAGGGTTTATACATTAATGACATATATAACATACAAAAAAACCACCACATTCTTCCTAAAATCTATCAAACAATTTTCAAGAAAAAATAAATTCAAATTAATGTTGGGAATGCCAAAATTCCCTGTGTAATTAATTATTAGGCACGACTCTTTATTTTCTCCTTAGTGGAGTCGCCAAGCTGTCGCGACCGTTTTTTTGAAAACCCTCTTTTTATGTTTGGAATAAAAACAATATGACGATTAGAGTTTTGGAAAATCAGGGTTTTGACCAATTTTATCTTGTAATTATTTAATTTTTCATTTTTAATCAAAATCCCTTTTTGTTTACTTAAAAATCATTTTAGAATCGCCACCGGCCACTTTGGTAGGCCGAACACCATAAAAACGTACCAGAGATTCTTTTTTTGAAAAGTTCAGGTTCGAGAGTCGGTTACGTATAAGGAAGGGTTAGCACCCCTACGAACGCCCGTTATCGGTACCTCATTAATTACATGTGGCATTTAGGCATTTAGAACATTAATCTAGATTTAATTAAATCTTTTAACTGTAAAACGAATTTTATTCCTAATGGGGGTATCCTTTGGTAAGAAAATACATTTTGGACGAATGTAATTATGAAACGTCCAATTACATTAGGACACTTCAGTTTATATTCAAATTGTACCTCAACACCAAAGGTTTAATGCATGGCCAATTATTGTCTTGTCATTTTCAGTAAACTCTAATTAGGCTCTACTAATTAATTTAATTAAAAAATCTACGAATATTATTAATTTTTGGACATAAAGGATAACATCCAAAATAATATTGGACACTATCTTTAACGAGTCCAAAAGTAATAATATTCCTAATTAAGGTGACACTAATCATTAATCCTATTTTAATTTTTAATTAGTCTAATTATAAATCATTTCCATTTTCTAAATTGAAATGAAACATTGAAACTTTCATCAGAATATTCATTGATTAACACTACTCTTCAATGTGATACTGACCGATGTTGAACAGTCTAATATTGTTTCAAATATTAATTTATTTGCTACAATGGTCTCTCCTATTTAATTATTTAATTAAGAGGCCTAGGCTAAAGGCTTTAATTATTAGTATCAATTAAGTGACCAAATTGTCTAAGTAATAAAGCTATATGCTCAATTTAAAATATGGAAACAAATACATGAATATTTTAAACAATTAAACAAATAAATTAAAGCTGTAAAGGGAGTAAATTGAATTAAATTGGAAACTTAAGTCAAAATACAAGAAATTGGTCACTAAATTGTAGAGTAAACAAAACATGGTAACCTGAAGTATGAAAATAGAAAAGAAGGGCGCGAATCCCCTCGATCCGACCTGTTTACCGCAAGCGGGTCGCCCATACCCGAATTCAAAGTGGTGCCATTTTGGACTCGGTATAAATGCCACTAAACCGAGTCCACTCTGCCATTTTATTCGTTTTCCATCTTAAAGCCTCCCTTTTTTCTCTCAACACAAATCGGCCGGCCGCCGAGTCGGACGCTGGTCGAAACCCTAAAACGCCAAAAAATCTATTTTTTGATGCTAAACCGTAAAATCTATGTAACCCCTTCGTCCCGGTCTGGCCGGATGACCGGTTCGAGTGGGCCACACGGGGAAAACCGAAGCAAAACCCAAAGGATTCCCCCTCGGTTAGCAACCTTATTTTTTTCATTTTAATCTTGCCTAGATGAACATTAAGTCCTAAGTGATTCACAACAGCGGAAACCATTCAAAGGAAAACACATTCAAACCACGACCATGCATAACAGTCCATTTTAAGCTTATAAGACAGGCATTATCGATACTCCAATCAAGGGTATCGATACGCCTTGACATGGTCAACCCCAACAGTCAACTCGTGGAAGACCGTATCGATACCGCCCTTGGGCGTATCGATACGCCCTTCTCGGTCAACAGAGTAGACCCGTATCGATACTCGTGAACCCCGTATCGGTACATTCTACTCTCACTCAAAACTCCAAATTCTAGTAACTTTGGAGGGTATCGATACCCTTAGGGTATCGGTACGCCAGGCAAAATCTGTGGCCTTTGGGCAAGACCGTATCGATACGGCCCTGAGGCGTATCGATACGCCCTGCACTGCAAAACCTCCAAACTCACTTAAAACGAACAAGACTCGGACCTAGGCGCAATTTAAGACTTCCCTAGACCCAAACAAGCATCCATACAACATTTACATACCACCATATAGCCATACAAGCACCCAACATGTATAAACATCAAGGAAATCATGCAATAGACCCGAGATGGCATTCAAGCATTCAAATTTCATACTTCAATATTCAACATGAAGGCAACCTCTAAGGCATAAAGCCAACATTCATACTAAGCAATCTAGGCATGGGATACAATTCAATCATGGCATCACAAGCCATGCAAAAGCAAGTTAACATGGAGTCAAAGCAAGCTCCTAAACAACCAACAATCATCCATCAAAATAACATATGTCCCATTGCCTAAACTATTACATGTTTAACATTTTAAAGTCATACTTGATGTACTCAAGCCAACAACCACACTTGGAGGCCCTCCACTCGCTCAAGCAACCCACGAACTAAGGATCTGCAATGTTGAACAAAGAGAGCGTAAGCAATGATGCTTAGTGAGGGTAAGCTCTTAAAACAAACCTCAACATTGCAGGGTCCGAGCACGATCTAGCCAAGGCATTACACACACATATATATATATATACCAAGGATCCACAAGAGCCACAAGGTAAAGATGCATGAGCAATATACAATATAAATGCCATGATCATAAGCTCAATTCCACAATACATGTAATCACATTCAAACACCCAATCAAAGATCATAACCCTCAACACATTGATACACTTATCAATCAACATTGGCACCTAGCTATGACCCGAATACGCGGATAGACACGTTGGAACTCACATCCAACAACCACATTACCTCACGGTGGGATTACACTCATCACCAGTCTCGCGGAGGGGATTCCACTCATCCTCACGCCCCATCGATGGGATTCCACTCATCATCGACTATATATATATAAATACAATTTCCAGGCGAACACGTACTCCTCCTTGGTGACTCAACGCCACCAAGGCCACGCGCGACTTTTGACTCATGTGTACACACTAACATCCTAATGATCGATCATTTGTACTCAAGCATACTAGTGCCAACATTTTACTCATTTCACATTACTCATTTCAACCAAGTTCCGCGCTTAGCACGTACTCACCAACAACCATCATCATGCATGTCTCAAGCATAAAAAATCATGCCTCATCTCATATGTATAACACAACATACATAAGCATTCATATCACATTTCATACGAGACATACACAACCACATAAATGAGTTCATCCAAAGGCTCTAGATCAAGCTTAGGATTAGGCTACCACCCTAATCCTAACTCTAAGTGGGTCTACCAAGCCCGACCTAGTCCATATACTCGAACCAAACATTTTAAAACCATGTAAAACAATTAACCACTCACCTAAGCTCCTAAGCTTAAAGACCAAGCAAGCGACCACCTTCAATTCCCCGGATTTACTTCTGATGCTTCACCGATGCCCAAACTCGATTCTAATCAATCCCAAACACAAACAAAACATGCACAATCAATAACTCATCATCGGAACTAACCCGGATTAACATTTTCAAGCATCCAACACTCAAAATCAAGCCCAAAACAGAATTCCCGAGCAGCCCCTAAAACCCACTGAAACCTTCCAATTCAAGCATCCAAACAACCACCAAATACACTCAAAGTGACCCTCATATATCATACTAACACCAGCCCTCAAAAACCAACATTAAACCACCCAAAAAACCACTTTAAAACCCTCCAAAAACCCTCTTGAAACCCAAATCCGAAAATTGCTCAAAATCATTTGAAATTCACATATGTTATACCATTTGACCTCTAAACATCATAACTAAACATATTAAATCAAAATACTTCACTTAACCACATAAAGATTTCATTTTTAATCAAAACATTCAAAATTTCCATTTTCCAAAACCTTCATGAAAATCGAAATAAAGGGTACTTTTAAAGAGAGTGAGTTGAGGGGAAGTAAAAAACGTCCATACCTTTCAAAACGGAGTTGAAATGGATGAGAAATGGGATGGAATAGTAGCTTGGTAGAGAACTCCTCTCTTTCCCGTTGGTGAAGAAGAGAATGAATAGGAAATGGATGTTTTATGGTATAAAGGGGGTTTAAATTAGAAAAATGGGTAAATTACAAAAAGGCCATTAATGAATGGCTATTCCCTTGTTTTTAAAATAGCTCTTCAATTTTGAAATTAAATCAATTTGGTCCCATTTCAAATGTTTATTTTTGAAACCCGGAATTTTAAAAGGATCATTTTAATTACGAACCCGAGCCCAAATAATATTAAAATATTATTTTCACCTAACCCCTAAACCCGGGTGTTACAACTCTTCCCCACTTAAGGAAATTTCGTCCCCGAAATTACCTGGCGGAAACAAATACGAAAACTGCTCAACCATATCCGCTTTCCTCTCCCAGGTGGCCTCTTCCACACCTCTATGTCTCCACAACACCTTGACCAACTCTATGGTCTTGCCACGCAACACCTTGCTATCAGAAGCAAGTATCTCAACGGGCTCTTCATTATAGGACAAATCCGAATTTAACTCTATCTCCTCTACGGGCATCACATGAGAAGGATCCGATCTATATCTCCTAAGCATAGACACATGAAAGATATCATGGATCTTTTCTAACTCTGAAGGTAACCTCAAACGATAAGCTACAGGCCCAATCCGCTCAACTATCTCATACGGACCAATGAACCTCGGACTCAACTTGCCTTTTCGGCCAAATCTCATTACCTTATTCCACGGAGATACTTTCAGAAACACTTTCTCACCCACGGAGTACTCAATCTCCTTCCTCTTCAAATCTGCATAAGATTTCTAACGATCGGAAGCTGCTTTCAAACGGTCGCAAATCAACTTTACTTTGTCGGTAGTCCCCTTAAGCAAGTCTGGCATAGGTAACAATCTCTGACCTGTTTCAGCCCAACAAATCGGAGTCCTACATCGCCTACCATACAAAGCCTCATAAGGAGCCATCTGAATACTAGACTGATAACTGTTGTTGTAAGCAAACTCAACTAACGGTAAGTGCTTCTCCCAAGAACCTTGGAAGTCAATCACACAACAACGAAGCATATCCTCTAGAATCTGTATCACTCGCTTTGACTGCCCATCGGACTGAGGATGATAAGACGTGTTGAAATGCAAATGGTTACGTAGAGCACTATGCAAGCAACCCCAGAACCTCAAAGTAAATCTAGGATCCCTATCTGAAACAATGGACTTCGGAACTCCATGAAGTCTCACAATCTCACGGATATACAAGTTTGCCAACTTGTCTAAGGAATCCGTAGTGTTCACTGCTAAGAAGTGAGCACACTTAGTGAACCTATCAACAATCACCCAAACGGAGTTCTTCTTCGAAGGAGACAAAGGCAACCCCGATACAAAATCCATGGTGATCCTCTCTCATTTCCATTCCGGAATCTTCAAAGGCTGTAACAAACCTGAAGGAACCTGATGTTCTGCCTTCACTCTCTGACAAACCATACAACGGCTCACATACTCGGCTACATCTCTCTTCAAACCAACCCAGAAGTAATCACTCTTCAAGTCTCGGTACATTTTGGTACTACCAGGATGCATAGAAAAGGGACTAGAATGAGCTTCACTCAGAATCTGACGTCTCAACTCAACATCTTCCGATACAACAATTCTATCTCTAAAGCACAACAAGCTCACACCACTGAAACTATAATCGGTCGGTCTTCCTTCGGCTATGTCCTGAACATGAGGAGCTAAACTCACATCTTGCAACTGCTTCTCCCTAATCAACTGAATCAAATAAGGCTTCACTTGCAACTCGGTGATCAAACCACCATCATCAGACACACTCAATCTAGCAAACATAGCTCTCAACTCAACGGCTACTTTCCTACTCAAGGCATCGGCTACTACATTTGCTTTACTCGGATGGTACTCGATGGTCAAATCATAGTCTTTTAGCAACTCTAGCCATCTTCTCTGTCTCAAGTTCAACTCTTTCTGTGTCATCAAGTACTTCAAGCTCTTGTGATCGGTGTAAACTATACACTTCTCACCATACAAATAATGACGCCAAATCTTCAATGCAAACACAACCGCGGCTAGCTCTATATCATGAGTAGGATAATTCTTCTCATGAATCTTCAACTGTCTAGAAGCATAAGCAACAACTCTTCTCTCTTGCATCAAAACACATCCTAAGCCTACGTAGGAAGCATCACTGTATATCACAAACTCCTTACCTGAAACAGGTTGCACTAACACTTGAGCATTTGTCAAAGCTTCTTTCAATTTCTCAAAGGCCTTTTGTCGTGCATCTGACCATGCAAACTTAACTCCTTTTTGCAACAATTTAGTCAAAGGAGCAACTACCCTAGAGAAACCATCAACAAATCTCCTATAATAACCAGCTAATTCTAGGAAACTCCTAATCTCGGTCACGGACTTAGGCTGTTTCCACTCAACAATAGCCTCAATCTTCGATGGATCAACTCGGATACCTTCGGCCGAAACAACATGGCCAAGAAATACAACCTCTCGAATCCAGAACTCACATTTACTAAGCTTCGCATACAACTGATTGCTCAACAATCTCTGTAAAACAAATCTCAAGTGCTCATCATGCTCTTCTTCTGTCTTCGAGTACACAAGTATGTCATCAATGAAAACAACTACAAAACGGTCTAGATAGTCTCTAAAAATTCTGTTCATCATGTCCATGAATGCTGCAGGTGCATTCGTGAGCCCAAATGGCATCACAAGAAACTCATAGTGACCATATCTAGTCCTAAAAGTTGTCTTCGGAACATCACACTCCTTTACTTTCAACTGCTAATACCCGAATCTCAAATCTATCTTCGAGAACACTGAAGCACCTCTCAACTGATCAAACAAATCATCTATACAAGGCAACAAATACTTGTTCTTCACAGTCAACTGATTCAACTGTCTATAGTCAATACACATGCGCATACTACCATCTTTCTTTTTCAGAAACAACACGGGAGCACCCCATGGAGAACTACTAGGCCTAATGAAACCACGGTCTAATAATTCTTGCAACTGACTCTTCAATTCTTTCAACTCTTTCGGAGCCATGCGATACAGAGCTATCGAAACCGGATTAGATCCTGAAACTGTCTTAATCACAAACTCAACATCTCTGTCAGGAGGCAAACCCGGAAACTCTTCAGGAAACACATATGGAAAGTCACACATTGTTCTAATATCTTTCGGTCTAGCTTCACTCATATCCGGATTCATAACATAAGCTAAATAAGCCCCACATCCAGAGTCCATCAACCTATGAGCCTCTAAAGTTGACACCACATTAGACAAGAACTTAATGTTCTCGCCCACTACCACTACCTCGTAGTCATCAGAAAGCTTCAAAGAAATTCTCTTTGTCTCAAAATCCACACTAGCCCGATGCTCAACTAACCAGTCCATACCCAAAATTATATCGAAATCATAGAAAGGAAGTTCCATCATATCAATTGAGAACACATGACCCTGAATCTTCAGTGGACATCTCCTATACATACGTCTAACCACAACTGTCTCACCAAAAGAACCAGTAACATGCATACCTACATCTAAGATCTCAACAGGGATATCTAACTTCTGTGCATGCTCACTCAAAATGTAGGAATGCGTAGAACCCGAATCAACCAAAGAAAGCAAAGACATAGACTGTAACTCAAAATTACCTACTATCACATCAGTGTCGTTCCCGGCCTGTAACCCCCTTAACCCGACCCAGACGCTTGAACCGAATTAAGAAGATTACACGGCGAAAACCAAAGTCAACCCGAAAGTCAACCTTGATTAACGACCCTTTTCTTCTTCTTTTTAATCTTATCTAGATGCACATTAACCCTAGTTATGTTCACAAGGTCTGCATACTCAAGAATCACAACAATCAAAGATTATTCAGGGACTCAATTGCACAAATTATGACTTTAGGGACCAAATTGTAAATTCTGAAAATTATAAGGACTTAACCCAATTAAAAGTTACCAATATGAAATTAATCATCTTTCATGCTTCTCTGCCAAATTTCAGCTCAAACGGACATCTCAAACTCATTCAATTGCATAAACAAGTTTCAGGACTAAAACGCAAGGATTACAAAACATGTAACCGTCAATTTCAGTGCCCAACGGTCGAGTGTTCCGAAACAGGGAGGGCCTGTTCCGAAATGCGGGACCGTTCCAAAACGTGTTCCGAAACAGGGCTTGGCAGTAGCATTTCCGTTCCGGAACGGTTCCTCCCGTTTCGAAACGCCTAGGCCATTTCAGGCCCCTGTTCCAAAACGGTAGCACCCTTTCCGATACGGCCTGCCCAGATTATAGAAAAATAGCTGGTTTAATGCATAATTGATCCATCAAACATGCTCCAAAGGCAACCAAAACATACCAGCAAGTCATTACATGCATAAGGAACATAATTGCATCAACCATACACAAACATGACATCAATATAAGAAAAACCCAATTCTATAGGCAAATACCCTATATAGCAAACCATGCAATCCTCAAATCACCAAAACAAATACCAAGAGGCCACAAGTGATACAATCAATACAAGATCCACACATGAACTTTTAACCACCATTGTGATCTTACAATTCACAAGGACCACACATGGACTTTTAACCACCATTGTGTCCTTAGCACAAGAATCATCCATGGACTTTTAACCACCATGATGTTCTTACAATTCACAAGGACCACACAAGGACTTTTAACCACCTTTGTGTCCTTAACAAGAATCACCCATGGACTTTTAACCACCATGGTGTTCTTAAATACACAAGGCTCACACAAGGACTTTTAACAACCTTTGTGACCTTAACCAAGAACCAACCATGGACTTTTAACCACCATGTTGTTCTTAAAATACACAAGATTCACACAAGGACTTTTAACCACCTTTGTGATCTTAACCAAGAACCAACCATGGAATTTTAACCACCATGTTGTTCTTAAAACAAGAACCACCTATGGACTTTTAACCACCATAGTGTTCTTAAAATTCTCAAAACATCACTTGACAATATGCTTCTTTTAACAACAATATTCCACTGTTTTAAAGCATTTATCAAAGCCATAATCATCATGCATCATTAAGCATCAAAACCACATTTAACAATGTTCAAAACAAGGATCCCTTACCTTGAGCATCCTTCAACACATGGCTTATAAAATCAGCAAATAATCATGCTAACATATGCTTTCAAAACAGAATTTAAAACATGCAAAGAAATCACATTGCATTCAACCAACTCATGGTTCATCATCAAGAGAGTTTTTCCGAAAACTTACTCTTGAGCTTAGCTAAGTTGCTTAGACTTAAACTAAGCTCCCAAACCTTCAAAACATTGGTTTCAAAGCTGAAAACCAAAATCCACTCACCGATTCCGTTTCGCTACTCGCCGAAACACCAATCAAGCTTCCGGATCACCACCACAAGGATCCAAAGATGACTCCCCTGTTTTAAACACATCAAAGCAGAGGATTAATGCATCATCATGCATTAATATCTTCAATGAAAGCACCTAAACTCGCTGCTCTCATCCACACTCCATTTTCGGCTACCAAACACAACCGAAAACACATCCAAACAACTCCACAACACTACCCAGCCAAGATCCATCAACTCTAACCATTCTTAAACCTCAATTAACATCCAAAAAGGATCTAACCACGTCCTTATACCTCCAGCTATAACAGATCATCAAGATCACTCCAAAAACAACCAAAAACTCAAGCAAAACTTAGGAAAATCAACCTATTCGGGATTGCATTGATTAAACCTCAATTTCTCATCAATTATACATTCATTTTTCATCAAAATGACATCTCAAAACAATGCCCAATCAGATCATACGAATTTCATCAAAATTAAAGCAAATCTTGCATTTTAAAGCCAAGATCAAGAACACAATTGTAAAACCTTTTATAAAACACAAATCAAGGACTGAGAACTTGGGAATTTCAGTAAAAAACTGAGAATTTAGAGGAGAAGGACGTTCATACCTCTAAACTTGAGTTTCTCCCTTTTTAGAACCAAGATTCTTGAAAATCCAATAAGCAAATGCTAAGGTTTTGTTGAAGAGATGATTAGAGATCAAAAGAGGATTGAAATCTCATATTTGGATGTCAAAATCAGAGGGAAAATGTGCTGGAGAATGTGTTTGGGTTGAGAGAAAAGGAAAATGAGAATTTGGGAAAAGTTAGTTAAAAATGCCAAAATATCTTTTCCCTCCTTTTTACCTTTAATTAAAACCATTAATTAATCCTTTAATATTTAAGAAAAATCTGGAGAAACTCCTATTGGGTAAATAGCTCCTTAAAGATTCAAAGTTTCAATCCTTTTTAAAACAGTCTCCAAGTTTTCGAAAATTACATTTTGGTCACTAACCAAAATGTCGCACTTCCAAACCTCATTTTGTAAAATTTATTTCACCATTCTCTTATATATAATAAAAGAGGATTTTAAGACATTTTTCCATATTTTTAATGCAACCCGAACTAGGCTTTCCTAAAAATCACCTTTATATATTCGAACCGCACTTCGACCGAACCGGTCCAAACCCAAAACTTCTAAGCCCAAAATTAGGGCGTTACAACTCTCCCCCCTTAAGAAATTTCGTACTCGAAATTTACCTGAAGGAAAGAGGTACGGAAACTGCTTCAGCATGTCATCCTTCCGTTCCCACGTGGCTTCTTCAACACCACGATGCTTCCACAACACCTTTACCAACTCAATGGTCTTTCCTCGAAGAACTTTATTATCCGAATCCAGAATCTTCACCGGTTCCTCATCATAGGTCAATCCGGATTCAATTCCACTTCTTCCACAGGCATCACATGTGAAGGATCCGATCTATACTTCCGAAGCATAGAAACATGAAACACATCATGAATCTTTTTCAACTCTTGAGGTAACCTCAACTTGTACGCAACAGGACCCACACGCTCAATCACCTCGTATGGTCCAATGTACCTAGGGCTCAACTTACCCTTACGTCCAAACCTCATCACCTTTTTCCAAGGCGAAACCTTCAAAAACACACGGTCACCCACCGCATACTCAATTTCCTTACGCTTCAAATCCGCGTAAGACTTTTTCCGATCAGAAGCTGCCTTCAAACGCTCAAAAATGAGCTTCACCTTCTCGGTGGTTCCTTTCAACAAAGCTGGTATCGAAACCAACTTCTGACCCGTTTCAGCCCAACAAAGAGGAGTCCTACACTTCCTCCCGTACAAAGCCTCATAAGGTGCCATTTGAATACTTGCCTGATAACTATTATTATAGGCAAACTCCACCAAAGGCAAATGTTTCTCCCAAGAGCCCTGAAACTCAATCACGCAGCACCTCAACATATCCTCCAAAACCTGGATAACACGTTCGGACTAACCATCCGATTGAGGATGATAAGATGTACTGAAATTCAACCGTGTACCCAAAGCCTGATGCAAACACTGCCAGAAACGCGATGTAAACCTCGGATCCCTATCCGACACAATCGACTTAGGTACACCATGCAGCCGCACAATCTCAGCAATGTACAGCTCCGCAAGTTTATCCAAAGAATATGTAGTATGCACAGGCAAGAAATGCGCACACTTCGTCAGGCGATCCACAATCACCCACACCGAATTCTTCTTCGATGGCGACAAAGGCAAACCAGATAAAAAATCCATGGTAATCCTTTCCCACTTCCATTCAGGAATTCTCAACGGTTGCAACAACCTTGAAAGAAACTGATGCTCAGCCTTAACTCGCTGACACACCATGCACTTGCTTACAAACTCAGCAACATCCTTCTTTAGACCCACCCAATAGTACTCATCACGAAGATCACGATACATCTTAGTACTACCAGGGTGCATAGCAAAAGGACTACTATGACCTTCAGTCAGAATAGCACGCCTCAACTCAGCATCATTGGGCACTACTATCTGACTCCCAAAACACAACACTCCATCATCATTAAAACAGAAATCCGAAGGCCTACCCTCTGCGATATCCTGAACATGCGGTACCAAGGAATCATCCAACAACTGTTTTTCCTTAACCAACTGGACCAAAGATGGTTTCACTTGCAACTCAACCACAAGACCACCATCGCGCGAAATACTCAAACTGGCAAACATAGCCCTCAACTCAACAGCTACCTTCCTACTCAAGGCATCCGCTACAACATTAGCTTTTCCAGGGTGATACTCAATCGTCAAATCATAATCCTTGAGCAACTCCACCCAACGTCGCTGCCTAAGATTCAACTCCTTCTGAGACATCAGATACTTCAAACTCTTGTGGTCAATGTACACAGTACACTTCTCACCATACAGATAATGTCTCCAGATCTTCAAAGCAAAAACCACCGCAGCCAACTCAATGTCATGCGTAGGATAATTGCGCTCATGCACCTTCAATTGCCGTGAAGCATAAGCCACCACCTTACCCTCTTGCATCAACACACATCCCAAACCAACATAGGACGCATCACTATACACCACAAACTCTTTCCCTGATTCAGGTTGAACCAAGATCGGAGCTTGCGTCAAGGCTACCTTAAGCTTCTCAAAAGCTTGTTGTCTCGCTTCCATCCACTCATACTTAACATCCTTTTGCAACAACTTCGTCAAAGGTGCAACAATCTTTGAAAACCCATCCACAAACCTCCGGTAGTAACCCGCCAAACCAAGGAAACTACAGACCTCATGAACAGACTTAGGAACCTTCCAATTCATCACCGCCTCAATCTTCTGAGGATCAACACGAATACCTTCAGCAGAAACCATATGACCAAGAAACACCACTTCTCTAAGCCAAAACTCACACTTGCTCAGCTTAGTATAAAGCTGATTCTCCAACAAAGCTTGCAACACAATCCTCAAATGCTCTTCATGCTCCTCCTCAGTACGCGAGTACACGAGGATATCATCAATGAACACCACAACAAATTTATCCAAGTATTCATGAAATACTCGGTTCATCATGTCTATGAAAGCTGCAGGAGCATTTGTCAAACCAAACGTCATCACAAGGAACTCATAATGCCCATACCTCGTCCTGAAAGCTGTCTTAGGCACATCCACATCCTTTACCTTCAACTGGTAACACCCTGACCTCAAGTCAATCTTAGAGAACACATCTGCTCCCCGAAATTGATCAAAAAGATCATCAATTCTCGGCAAAGGATACCGATTCTTGATAGTCAACTTGTTAAGCTGACGATAATCAATGCACATTCTCATAGTGCCATCCTTCTTCTTCACAAACAAGACCGGTGCACCCCAAGGTGACACACTCGGCCGAATGAACCCACGATCAAGCAACTCTTGCAGTTGCGTCTTCAGCTCTTTCAACTCTTTAGGTGTCATTCTATAAGGGGTAATGGACACTGGAGTTGTGTTCTCATACAACTCAATCCCAAACTCAACTTCGTGATTAGGAGGTAACCCAGGAAACTCCTCAGGAAACACACCAGGAAACTCTCGCACAATCCTGATATCTTGCACACGCAACTCCTTAAAACTAGGATTCATCACAAAAGCTAGGTAAGCTTCGCAACCTTGCCTCAGCATCCGGCTCGCCTCCAATGAAGACACCACATTGGCAAGAAACTTCACATTCTCACCAACCACAACTACCTCATAATCATTCGCAAGCTTCAATGAAACTCGCTTATTCTCACAATCCACTACAACTCGATGCTCAACAAGCCAATCCATACCAAGGATTACATCAAAACCATAGAAAGGCAACTCCTTAAGATCAACAGGAAAAACATGATCTTGCACAACCAAAGGACATCTTCTATAAAGCTTTCGAGTCACAACAGTCTCACCAAAAGAACTAGTGACACGTATACCAACATCCAAAGACTCAACTGGCAAACCAAGCAATTCAGCATGCTCACGCAATATGTATGAGTGCATAGATCCAGAATCAATCAAGGAAAGTAATGACAAGGATTGCAAAGTAAAAGTACCTGCGATCACATCCGTGTCATTTCTTCCCTCCCTTTGAGCATACACTCTGGCCTGGCCGCCACCCTCAGGCTGAACAGCTACAACATGGGCCACATTACGACCACTTTCCTCTCTCCGCTGAAAGTTACCACGGCCGCGCCCACGACCTCTCTGTGGTGCAACAACAACAGGAGCACGTCCTTGGCCACCAGCCAACATAGGACACTCTCTCCTCATGTGATCCGTAGATCCACAGTTCCAGCATGAATTACCAGCCGCCACAACAGGAGCTTGCACCTCCCTCACAGCTCGAGGACAATCACGTTTCATATGGCCACGCGATCCACATGTCCAACATGCGCTCGGATCAACTCTAGCCTTGCCTCCCTGAACAGGCGCACCACCACCTCGCTTAGCTGAAGACTGATACTTCTGATCACGTCCCCTCTTGTTCCGTCCACCACTGGAACTATATTCAGTAGCTCGCTTACCAGCACTAGAAACAACACTTCTAGAAGATAAACCCAAGTTCATCTCAATATCCTTTGCTCGGCCAACTAGCACATCAAAATCATTATACTCAGCCGCCAACACATACATCTTTACTTCCGTCACCAAACCATAACGGAACCTTTCACACCTCTCCCGCTCATCCGGGACAAGCTCAGGCGCGTACTGACTGAGTCGAACAAACTGAACCTCGTACTCAGCTACAGACATGCTCCCTTGGGTAAGAGACATGAATTCCCTTTTCTTTTCGTCTAGGTACCTCACACCTAGATACCTTCTCTTGAACGCGTTCTAAAAGAACGTCCAAGTTACATCAGCTTCCGCCATCCCAGAGATAGTGGTTGTCCACCAAGTGTATGCATCATCCTGTAGCAAGGATACCACACAGCCCAGCTTCTGCACATTAGTGCAACTCATTTGCCCCAAGATTCTCTTGGTACTTTCCAACCAAGACTCCGAACCTTCAGCAGACAAACCCCTGAACTCAGTCCCTCCCAGACTGCGCAAACGTTCCAAGGGTAGTCTAACTCCTGCATCTCCCTGATGCCCAGCTCCTTGAGCTCCAGCTACCGCTGCTCGAAAAGCACCAGCAATAGCTTGAACCAACATTGTCATGTCAGGAACAGCTTGCCCCTGACCAGCTTCAGGTCCAGCGACCCCAGCACCAGCTGCAACATCAGCTCCTTCACCCTCAGCACCACCACCACCAGGCGGAGGAGGTAAATCTACCATATTCTCAGCATTCTCTTCATTTTCATTCTGAGCCATAGCTCACGTATTAACTCTCAACTCTCTACGAGGTGTCATACACTAGCAATGCAATCACAATGCAATAAAACAAAGTCAGGCTCAGCAAGGTAAGCAATCCAAGTACTCAAGCTCATTTCCAATTTAAAACAATATCATTACATTAGCTTTGATTTGGCAATGGGTACCCACAACATGCTTCACCACAACATACACCACAATTGTAACATATTTACAATTCACTCAACATGCTTTCATTCAAAAAGCATACAAAGCATACATACTTAAATCATCCACATAATCATTCCCAATTACTCGAGACTCAGCTCTGATACCACCAAATGTAACCCCCTTAACCCGGCCCAGACGCTTGAACCGAATTAAGAAGATTACACGGGGAAAACCAAAGTCAACCCGAAAGTCAACCTTGATTAACAACCTTTTTTTTCGTTTTAATCTTATCTAGATGCACATTAACCCTAGTTATGTTCACAAGGTCTGCATACTCAAGAATCACAACAATCAAAGATTATTCAAGGACTCAATTGCACAAATTATGACTTTAGGGATCAAATTGTAAATTCTGAAAATTATAAGGACTTAACCCAATTAAAAGTTACCAATATGAAATTAATCATCTTTCATGCTTCTCTGCCAAATTTCAGCTCAAACGGACATCTCAAACTCATTCAATTGCATAAACAAGTTTCAGGACTAAAACGCAAGGATTACAAAACATGTAACCGTCAATTTCAGTGCCCAACGGTCGAGCTTTTTGAAACAGGGAGGGCCTATTCCGAAACGCGGGACCGTTCCGAAACGTGTTCCGAAACAGGGCTTGGCAGTAGCATTTCCGTTCCGGAACGGTTCCTCCCGTTACGAAACGCCTAGGCCATTTCGGGCCCCTGTTCCGAAACGGTAGCACCCGTTCCGATACGGCCTGCCCAGATTACAGAAAAATAGCTGGTTTAATGCATAATTGATCCATCAAACATGCTCCAAAGGCAACCAAAACATACCAGCAAGTCATTACATGCATCAGGAACATAATTGCATCAACCATACACAAACATGGCATCAATATAAGAAAAACCCAATTCTATAGGCAAATACCCTATATAGCAAACCATGCAATCCTCAAATCACCAAAACAAATACCAAGAGGCCAATTACATGTTCCAACATCATCAACAACATAAACCAACTTAGGGAGTCCAAAACATCTCCCAAATCAACAACATAGGTTCCCCATTGCCAAATACCCAAAAGCTAATAGTGTTAGAAAACATTCACCATACATGAGCTTAAACCATCACTTGGATTCTTGGCTTCCTTGCTGCCCCTAAAGCACTTCAATGCTCTGCATTATTGGTTTAAGAAAAGAGAGAGCGTAAGCAAATAGCTTAGTGAGGAATGCTCATTTAAAACAACACAATAATGCATTTATAAACACCTTTATAGACCTTAGCTCAAAACATCATTTGTACATGCACATAAGCATTTTAAAACAAGCATTTCATGCTTCAAGTTTATAACATGTCATATTGGCCACAAGTGATACAATCAATACAAGATCCACACATGGACTTTTAACCACCATTGTGATCTTACAATTCACAAGGACCACACATGGACTTTTAACCACCATTGTGTCCTTAGCACAAGAATCATCCATGGACTTTTAAACACCATGATGTTCTTACAATTCACAAGGACCACACAAGGACTTTTAACCACCTTTGTGTCCTTAACAAGAATCACCCATGGACTTTTAACCACCATGGTGTTCTTAAATACACAAGGCTCACACAAGGACTTTTAACCACCTTTGTGACCTTAACCAAGAACCAACCATGGACTTTTAACCACCATGTTGTTCTTAAAATACACAAGATTCACACAAGGACTTTTAACCACCTTTGTGATCTTAACCAAGAACCAACCATGGACTTTTAACCACCATGTTGTTCTTAAAACAAGAACCACCTATGGACTTTTAACCACCATAGTGTTCTTAACATTCTCAAAACATCACTTGCCAATATACATCTTTTAACAACAATATTCCACTGTTTTAAAGCATTTATCAAAGCCATAATCATCATGCATCATTAAGCATCAAAACCACATTTAACAATGTTCAAAACAAGGATCTCTTACCTTGAGCATCCTTCAACACATGGCTTATAAAATCAGAAAATAATCATGCTAACATATGCTTTCAAAACAGAATTTAAAACATGCAAACAAATCACATTGCATTCAACCAACTCATTGTTCATCATCAAGAGAGTTTTTCCGAAAACTTACTCTTGAGCTTAGCCAAGTTGCTTAGACTTAAACTAAGCTCCCAAACCTTCAAAACATTGGTTTCAAAGCTGAAAACCAAAATCCACTCACCGATTCCGTTTCGCTACTCGTCGAAACACCAATCAAGCCTCCGGATCACCACCACAAGGATCCAAAGATGACTCCCCTGTTTTAAACACATCAAAGCAGAGGATTAATGCATCATCATGCATTAATATCTTCAATGAAAGCACCTAAACTCACTACTCTCATCCACACTCCATTTTCGGCTACCAAACACAACCGAAAACACATCCAAACAACTCTACAACACTACCCAGCCAAGATCCATCAACTCTAACCATTCTTAAACCTCAATTAACATCCAAAAAGGATCTAACCACGTCCTTATACCTCCAGCTATAACAGATCATCAAGATCACTCCAAAAACAACCAAAAACTCAAGCAAAACTTAGGAAAATCAACCTATTCGGGATTGCATTGATTAAACCTCAATTTCTCATCAATTATACATTCATTTTTCATCAAAATGACATCTCAAAACAATGCCCAATCAGATCATACGAATTTCATCAAAATTAAAGCAAATCTTGCATTTTAAAGCCAAGATCAAGAACACAATTGTAAAACCTTTTATAAAACACAAATCAAGGATTGAGAACTTGGGAATTTCAGTAAAGAACTGAGAATTTAGAGGAGAAGGACGTTCATACCTCTAAACTTGAGTTTCTCCCTTTTTGGAACCAAGATTCTTGAAAATCCAATAAGCAAATGCTAAGGTTTTCTTGAAATCTCATATTTGGTTGTCAAAATCAGAGGGAAAATGTGCTGGAGAATGTGTTTGGGTTGAGAGAAAAGTTGAGAGAAAAGGAAAATGAGAATTTGGGAAAAGTTAGTTAAAAATGCCAAAATATCTTTTCCCTCCTTTTTACCTTTAATTAAAATCACTAATTAATCCTTTAATATTTAAGAAAAATCTGGAGAAACTCATATTGGGTAAATAGCTCCTTGAAGATTCAAAGTTTCAATCCTTTTTAAAACAGTCTCCAAGTTTTCGAAAATTACATTTTGGTCACTAACCAAAATGTCGCACTTCCAAACCTCATTTTGTAAAATTGATTTCACCATTCTCTTATATATAATAAAAGAGGATTTTAAGAAATTTTTCCATATTTTTAATGCAACCCGAACTAGGCTTTCCTAAAAATCACCTTTATATATTCGAACTGCACTCCGACCGAACCGGTCCAAACCCAAAACTTCTAAGCCCAAAATTAGGGCGTTACACGGCCTCTCTCTGAGCATAGACTCTCGCTGGTCCTCCCGCCTCTGGCTGCACAACCACAACATGAGCAAGGTTCCTCTGAGCATCTACCCTAGGTGCATCAGCCCTAGGCTGGAAGTAGCCACGACCGCGCCCACGGCCTCTCTAAAAATCATTCGCTCTCGCAGGAGCCTGAGCAATGTTTGGTGCTTGAGCCGCCTGATGCAGACAATCCCTCCTAAAGTGGTCCCTCGAACCACAGTTCCAACAAGCATGGAAGTTACCCCAGCACTCACCAGCATGCTCTCTCCCACAACGGGTACACTCGAGCAAACGCCCTCCACCTCTATGGCCCTAATGGCCCCTACCGTGGTGGCCACCACCACGTCTATGGTCAAACTGATGTCCGCCACCTCTGTGCCTCTTGGCATCTCTACCATCAAAGTGGTTATGCCTCTTTCCAGAACTGGAACCACTAGATCGTTTGGCCGAACCCAAACTATGCTCTAAGTCCTTGGCCCTCGCGACCAATACATAAAGGTCTGAGTAGTCAGAAGCTAGCGTGTACCTCTTAATCTCTTCATTCAATCCGTAGCGGAAACGGTTACAACGTTCCACTTCAGTAGGAACCAACTCTGGAGCATACTGACTCAAGCGAACAAAGCGAATCTCATAATCAGTCACAGAAGCATCTCCCTGAGTAAGAGCCATAAACTCTCGCTTCTTCTCGTCTAAGTACCTCGGTCCCAAGTACCTCTTCCGGAAAGCGGTCTCAAAGAAATCCCAATCAATCTCTGTCTCTGGAACCCCAGTAGTAATGGTGACCCACCAGGTGTAGGCATCACCCTGAAGCAACGAGATCACACAACCCAATCTACGTGCGCCCGCACAACCCATCTGAGCCAAGATACGAACTGTCTTCTCCAACCATAACTCCGACCTCTCCGGAGTAGATCCTCTGAACTCCTCGGCCCCCAAGCTACGGAGCCTCTCCAAAGGTAGACTGGCATCGTCACACCTAGGCTGAGCTGCAGCCTGAGCTCCCGCAACTACGGCCTGAAATACTCCCGCTATCGCTTGCACTAGCGGAGTCATATCAATTCCAGCTGGACCTTGGCCACCTTGAGGTCCATCTCCTCCGGCTCCATCCTCGCCCCCAACTCCAGGTGGAGGAGGTGGTGGTGGTGGAGGTGGTGGAGGAGCGCCAACTCCCGCGGCCACCGGCCCTTCTAGGTGAGCCTCCACACCAACTGCCGGCTCAACAGGAGCCGCAACCCGTGGTTCCTAACGAACCACTCTCGGCCTACCCCTCAGTCTAGACATTGCTCTCACAGATATCAACTACAACCACAACAACAAAACATACAAGCTGGGTTAGCAAGGCAAGGCTTCCAAGTGTTCAAGTACGTTTCCTCACTTAAAAATCATTTTTCCAATGTAATAGTGGCAATGGGACTCCTACACACATGCTTTGAAATAAAACGATTAACATACTTGTCACACAAGCAATCATACTTACAAAGAGAGCAAACACCGTGCAATTCAGTTCAAAACTTAAGCTTACCTCACTTACCTGCCCAAGGTCTCGGTAACCTTAGGCTCTAATACCAACAAGTGTAACCCCCTCGTCCCGGTCTGGCCGGATGACCGGTCCGAGTGGGCCACATGGGGAAAACCGAAGCGAAACCCAAAGGATTCCCCCTCGGTTAGCAACCCTATTTTTTTCATTTTAATCATGCCTAGATGAACATTAAGTCCTAAGTGATTCACAACAGCGAAAACCATTCAAAGGAAAACACATTCGAACCACGACCATGCATAACAGTCCATTTTAAGCTTATAAGACAGGCAGTATCAATACTCCAATCAAGGGTATCGATACGCCTTGACATGGTCAACCCCAACAGTCAACTCGTGGAAGACCGTATCGATACCGCCCTTGGGCGTATCGATACGCCCTTCTCGGTCAACCCTTCTCGGTCAATAGAGTAGACCCGTATCGATACTCGTGAACCCCGTATCGGTACGTTCTACTCTCACTCAAAACTCCAAATTCTAGTAACTTTGGAGGGTATCGATACCCTTAGGGTATCGGTACGCCAGGCAAAATCTGTGGCCTTTGGGCAAGACCGTATCGATACGGCCCCAAGGCGTATCGATACGCCCTGCACTGCAAAACCTCCAAACTCACTTAAAACGAACAAGACTCGGACCTAGGTGCAATTTAAGACTTCCCTAGACCCAAACAAGCATCCATACAACATTTACATACCACCATATAGCCATACAAGCACCCAACATGTATAAACATCAAGGAA
The DNA here is from genome assembly GCA_958450335.1 of Hibiscus tridactylites. Taxonomy (NCBI): domain Eukaryota; kingdom Viridiplantae; phylum Streptophyta; class Magnoliopsida; order Malvales; family Malvaceae; genus Hibiscus; species Hibiscus tridactylites. The sequence goes on along the minus strand of OY288265.1, from coordinate 27,767,796 downwards.
ATCATGCAATAGACACGAGATGGCATTCAAGCATTCAAATTTCATACTTCAATACTCAACATGAAGGCAACCTCTAAGGCATAAAGCCAACATTCATACTAAGCAATCTAGGCATGGGATACAATTCAATCATGGCATCACAAGCCATGCAAAAGCAAGTTAACATGGAGTCAAAGCAAGCTCCTAGACAACCAACAATCATCCATCAAAATAACATATGTCCCATTGCCTAAACTATTACATGTTTAACATTTTAAAGTCATACTTGATGTACTCAAGCCAACAACCACACTTGGAGGCCCTCCACTCGCTCAAGCAACCCACGAACTAAGGATCTGCAATGTTGAACAAAGAGAGCGTAAGCAATGATGCTTAGTGAGGGTAAGCTCTTAAAACAAACCTCAACATTGCAGGGTCCGAGCACGATCTAGCCAAGGCATTACACACACACATATATATATATATATATATATATATATATATATATATATATATATATATATATATATACCAAGGATCCACAAGAGCCATAAGGTAAAGATGCATGAGCAATATACAATATAAATGCCACGATCATAAGCTCAATTCCACAATACATGTAATCACATTCAAACACCCAATCAAAGATCATAACCCTCAACACATTGATACACTTATCAATCAACATTGGCACCTAGCTATGACCCGAATACGCGGATAGACACGTTGGAACTCACATCCAACAACCACATTACCTCACGGTGGGGTTACACTCATCACCGGTCTCACGGAGGGGATTCCACTCATCCTCACGCCCAGTCGATGGGATTCCACTCATCATCGACTATATATATATATAAATACAATTTCCGGGCGAACCCGTACTCCTCCTTGATGACTCAACGCCACCAAGGCCACGCGTGACTTTTGACTCATGTGTACACACTAACATCCTAATGATCGATCATTTGTACTCAAGCATACTAGTGCCAAAATTTTACTCATTTCAACCAAGTTCCGTGCTTAACACGTACTCACCAACAACCATCATCATGCATGTCTCAAGCATCACAAATCATGCCTCATCTCATATGTATAACACAACATACATAAGCATTCCTATCACATTTCACACGAGACATACACAACCACATAAATGAGTTCATCCAAAGGATCTAGATCATGCTTAGGATTAGGCTACCACCCTAATCCTAACTCTAGGTGGGTTTACCAAGACCGACATAGTCCATATACTCGAACCAAACATTTTAAAACCATGTAAAACAATTAACCACTCACCTAAGCTCCCAAGCTTAAAGACCAAGCAAGCGACCACCTTCAATTCCCCGGATTTACTTCTGATGCTTCACCGATGCCCAAACTCGATTCTAATCAATCCCAAACACAAACAAAACATCCACAATCAATAACTCATCATCGGAACTAACCCGGATGAACATTTTCAAGCATCCAACACTCAAAATCAAGCCATAAGCAGGATTCCCGAGCAGCCCCTAAAACCCACTGAAACCTTCCAATTCAAGCATCCAAACAACCACCAAATACACTCAAAGTGACCCTCATATATCATACTAACACCAGCCCTCAAAAACCAACATTAAACCACCCCAAAAACCACTTTAAAACCCTCTTGAAACCCAAATCTGAAAATTGCTCAAAATCATTTGAAATTCACATATGTTATACTATTTGACCTCTAAACATCATAACTAAACATATTAAATCAAAATACTTCACTTAACCACATAAAGATTTCATTTTTAATCAAAACATTCAAAACTTCCATTTTCCAAAACCTTCATGAAATCGAAATAAAGGGTACTTTTAAAGAGAGGGAGTTGAAGGGAAGTAAAAAACGTCCTTACCTTTCAAAACAGAGTTGAAATGGATGAGAAATGGGATGGAATAGTAGCTTGGTAGAGAACTCCTCTCTTTCCCGTTGGTGAAGAAGAGAATGAATAGGAAATGGGTGTTTTATGGTATAACGGGGGTTTAAATTAGAAAAATGGGTAAATTACAAAAAGGCCATTAATGAATGGCTATTCCCTTGTTTTTAAAATAGCTCTTCAATTTTGAAATTAAATCAATTTGGTCCCATTTCAAATGTTTATTTTTGAAACCCGGAATTTTAAAAGGATCATTTTAATTACGAACCCGAGCCCAAATAATATTAAAATATTATTTTCACCTAACCCCTAAACCCGGGTGTTACAATCTAACCCGGCTCGACAGAGCCACCCATCTTCGGCCACTTAGAAGTTATCTATCTACCCATTCTCGGTTCCATTTTTTCAACTCCGAATGCCCCCAACTCACTTTTATGATCTAAGACTCTCTTTTCAGATCCATATTTTTTATTTATTGTCGTTTTGATCTAACATTTTTAGGTTTTCTATAAGAAAATAGACAGATCAAAGGAGATGTACCTTCTGGCGTGGTTCGCGACGTCTTCGGCGACGTTCGGCCGTCCTCTCCAGTAGCAGATTCGACCTCTATGACGGTAAATCAGCTCCCGGTGCGTCAGTTCAATTTCACGACGATTCAGATCTTGGCAATAGTCTGCGTAACGGAGACGGTTCATGGTCCCACCTCTTTTGGCGACTTCAGTTCTAGCCTCGCGGCGATTCGACTCTCCAACGGTGATTTCTCGACTTCAAACGGCCACCAGAAGTGGCGTATGGTGAAGATCGGCTTTTCGGTGATGGTTTCGGCCCCAGGCGGATCGATTTTCAGCACCATTTGGGTTTCCCGAGGGTAATTTCATCTCTCTCTTTTTATTATTTAATTATTATTAATATTATTAATGGTAGGTAATTATTATGGTCATTAATTGTTTTCTGACTTTTTCTCTCTCCCTATTTATAGGTGGTCAAAGATGATGTCATCAGGGGAGCTTAATCTATGTGAGACCAAGATAGGCGAATAAGGAACTACCACGTGGCGGTTTTAGGCGGGAAAAATAAACACAAAGTGGATTTTGTGTTTGTTGGGTTGGTTTTTACCTGAAATGGGTTGTGTGTGAGTTGTAAAGGGTTTTAAAAATTGGGCTTTGGGTATTTAACATGTAAAATGGACACTATTTATTGAACATTGGATATTATTTTGGGACTATATATTTATGGGATTTATTATATCAAACTATTAGTATAAAACTATACCCGGACAAAATACGGGTTCTACAGATGACAACCCTGAGTTGCTGAATATTGGTTGGACAACACCTTGCGGATTCCGAATAAGAAACTTCAGTGCTCGGAAGAGCACAAGCTTGAGTGCGCCATCACATTGCTGGCCGAAGAGGCACTCCATTGGTGGGAAACTACCATTTTGACATTTTCAGAGGAAATGGTGACTTGGGAGTTCTTCCTTAAAGAATTCCGCAAGAAATATTTAAGTGAATTTTACCTTACTGAGAGACGAAACATCTTCCTTCACCTCAAACAAGGTGGGTGACCGATCGAACAGTAAATCCATGACTTCTGTAAGTACTGTAGATACGGTGCTGAGTACATTAAGAAAGAGGAAGAAAATTTTCGGATGTTCATTGCAGGGCTTAATGATGAGCTACGTCCTCTGTTCACTGTGCTAGGCATTTTTGATTTCCAGGACTTGGTAAATCGAGTTAAGGCCATCGATGCTGCAGAGAGCCCAACGAGCTGGTGGGTCTGGGAAGTCCGAGAAGAGGTTCAAGGATGATGCTCGACCTCCGAGATGGAATAAGAAAGGGAGATATCAAGGCCCCAAACATAATATCTATCCACAACCCTCCCGTTCTGGAAACATTGAGAGACCTCAGTTTGTGACTCAGTCTTTTGCTAAAGCAGTGTCCGTTGATAGAACTGGAGGTTCAAACCGAGGTAACCAACATCCACTTTGCAATTATTGTCAGAACAAGCACCCAACGGGTCGATGTCGTAAGCAGACTGGAGCCTGTTACTACTGTGGCGAGTAGGGTCACTTTATTCGCGTCTGCCCTTTGAATGCAACCAAATCTGTTGTCACACTGAGTACTGCTACTTCTCCTGCTCAATCCTTTCGAGGTAAAGGATCGAAGTAGGGATCATCAGGAACTTTTGGGCGATCAAGTGGTCCAGGGAAACCCTTTAATAAGCAAGATCCAAAGGCTCCTGCCCAAATGTATCATGTGAGGAGCATGGAAGAAGAAGATAAACCTGATGTCATTGCAGGTACCATCGAGTTATATTTACATTTCTTATATGCATTGATTGACCCTGGCTCTACTTATTCTTTTATAAGTACCATTGTAGTTAAGAAGTATAATGTGTCTTCTGAACCAATAGCATCGAGAATTTCTATAACCAATCCCCTAGGAGAATGTGTCACCCTAAGGGTAATGTGTAAGAACTGCCCCTTAATGATCCAAGAGATACCTTTTTCGGCCAATTTGTTGGCTTTACCGATCCATGAGTTCGATGTCATCCTAGGCTTAGATTGGCTTAGTGAGCATCAAGCCTGGGTAGATTATTGTAAAAGGAAATTGTACCTTCGAGGTTTGGGTAAGAAAAGTGTTGTATTAATGAATGCAAAGAATCCATCATTGTATGCTTTGACATTGGAAACCAAAGGTGAATCGCAACTACAAGTCATTGACACTGTATGTGAATTTCCTAATGAACTTCCGAGATTGCCCCCAACCCGTGAAGTGAAGTTTGACATCGAGGTGCAAACTAGGACTGCTCCCGTTTCCATTGCACCATATCGTATGGCGGCTGTGGAATTAAAGTAACTAAAGATTCAAATTCAAGACTTATTGATCAATGGTTTCATTCAACCGAGCTCTTTTCCCTTGGGAGCTCAAGTTCTCTTTGTTAAGAAGAAGGATGGTTCTATACGGTTGTGTATTGACTACAGACAATTGAATAAAGTCACCATCAAGAATAAATATCCATTGCCTAGGATAGACAACATGTTCGATCAATTAAAAGATGCCTCTGTGTTTTCCAAGATCGACTTAAGGTCGGGCTACTATCAAATGAGGGTTAAAGAGTGTGATGTACTAAAGATTGCCTTTTGTACGAGATATGGACACTATGAATTCTTGGTGATGCCCTTTGGGTTAACCAATGCACCGAGAACTTTTATGAATTTGATGAATCGGGTCTTTCGGCCCTATCTTGACAAGTTCGTTGTGGTGTTTATAGATGATATGTTGATCTATTCCAAGAATGAAGCGGAGCATCAAGATCATCTTCGTAAAATGATTCAGACTTTGAGAGAGAAGCAGTTGTACACGAAGTTTTCTAAGTATGAGTTTTTGCTCACCGAAGTTGCGTTTTGGGGGCATATCCTATCGGCTTCGGGTATTCAGGTGGACCTTAAGAAAATCTAAGCTATTGTAGATTGGCATCCACCGAAGAACATTGATGAAGTCAAAAGCTTCCTTGGGCTTGCTGGCTATTATCGTAGGTTTGTGAAGGGTTTTTCTATGATAGTCGCTCCATTAACTAAATTATTAAGGAAAGAAGCTCTTTTTGTTTAGACCGAGGTTCAACAACAAAGTTTCGATCAGTTGAAACAAGTGTTGACTCATGCACCAGTCCTGACCCAGCCTGAGTCCGGAAAGGACTACACATCTTATAGTGATGCATCACATCTCAGGTTAGGATGTGTATTAATGCAAGAAGGCAAAGTCATCGCTTATGCTTCGAGGCAACTTAAGCCACATGAAATGAATTATCCCACTCACGATCTTGAATTGGTTGCAGTTGTCTTTGCATTGAAAATCTGGAGACATTATCTCTACAGATAAAAATGTTATCTTTTCACCGACCATAGAAGCATTAAGTACCTGTTAACTCAAGAAGGAGTTGAATCTTCAGCACCGGAGGTGGATGGAACTCCTAAAGGATTACGATCTTGTCATTGATTACCATCCGGGCAAGGCTAACGTTGTAGCTGATGCACTCAGCTGCAAACCTTTGCATGGTAAGCATTGAAAAGAAAATTTGGAGATAAATATGTTATGTAGTGCATTAACTCATCGTAATATTGCTATATTATAGCCCCTCGAGCAATTAATGCTCACTTCTGACTTCAGAAGCATCATTGTCTTGCAGCTGAACTCCAAGTTCATTCTACCATTGTTTCGTGAATCAAGGATTTTCAAGAGCAAGATCCTGAGCTTCAATCCATTGTCTCTAAGCTATCGGACAACCCCGACTTTAGAATTAAATCTAAAGGACTCTTGTGTTTCTATGACCGAGTTTGTGTACCTAATGATGAATCACTTCGCACCGATATCCTTTCTGAAGCTCATTCGAGTTCTTTTACTTTTCACCCCGGGACTGTGAAGATGTATAAGGACCTACGCGAACTCTATTGGTGGCCAGGCATGAAGCAGGCCATAGTTGATTTCATTTCCAATGTCTCACGTGCCAACATGTTAAGGCAGCATATTGTGCTCCTACTAGATTATTGCATCCTATTGATCCACCGAAATGGAAGTGGGAAAAGATCACTATTGATTTTGTTAGTGGTCTACCATTAACTCTCGCGAAGCATGATTCTATATGGGTCATTGTAGATCGATTCACGAAGTCAGCTCATTTTATACCGGTTAGAATGGACTAAGGTCTTCCTAAACTAGCTGACGTGTATATTAAGGAAGTAATCCGACTCCACGGAGTACATAAGTCTATTATCTCCGACCGAGATCCCCAATTTGCATCTCGGTTTTGGAGAACCTTACAAGGAGCTCTGGGCACCAGAGTTAATCTTAGCACAACCCTTCATCCTTAATCTGACGGCCAGTTAGAAAGGGTAGTCCAGGTAACTTATCGAAAAACTTATCCATTGAAATTTTTGAAATTTGCATTGTGATTGAACTTCCTATACATATCTTGGATGACATGCTTCGAGCATGCATTATTGACTTTGGTGGGACTTGGGAGAAATCTCTACCCCTTATTGAATTCACCTACAATAATAGTTACCAAGCATCATTTCAAATAGCCCCGTATGAAGCATTGTATGGTAGGCGATGTAGAACTCCATTCTGTTGGTTAGAACTTGGCGAGGGCAAGATGTTAGGCCATGACTTGCTTCAAGAACGGAAGAGCATGTCACCATTATTCATGATCGTTTAAAGGTTGCCTTTGATCGAAAAAAGGCTTAAGCTGATCTCAAAAGAAGAGACATCGAGTACAAAGTTGGTGAAAAAGCCTTCCTCAAAGTATCACCATGGAAGAAGGTTTTAAGATTTGGCAAGAAGGGAAAAATGAGTCCCCGATTCAGTGGACCCTTTGAAGTTATTGAAAGAGTTGGCCTTGTGGCATATCGACTATTGTTGCCTTCTAAGTTGAGTAAAATCCACGATGTCTTTCATGTATCAACGCTCCAGAAGTATCATTTCGATCCTTCACAAGTTATGGAACCTGAATCTGTAGAACTTCGACCAAATCTATCTTACGAGGAGGAACATATTTAAATTCTTGCTAGAGAAGTCAAGATGGTTCGCAACAAAACAATACCGTTAGTTAAAGTGCTCTGAAGGAGCCACACCGTTGAGGAAGCCACTTGGGAACCGGAAGAGACTATGAAACAATAGTATCCACATCTCTTTGGTTCAGGTAAAAATTCGACGATGAATTTTTCTTAAGGGGGAAGAGTTGTAACACCCCAAACCCCGGTCTAATCGGAATTGGGCTTCGATGATCGGAAATTCAATTGATGAAGTCTAAGTATAGTATTAGCTAGTTAATCATTGACATTGGACTCTAATTAAGTTAAATTATTGATATTGGACCTTATTGAATAGTATCAAGAACATATTAGTGGCTATATTATGAAAATTAGGAACTTGGAGATAAACTTATAAAGTATTGATAATCGAGGGACTAATCTTACGGTTAGCCCCTTTTCCTTTAAAATTTCCCATACGTGGGAATATCTAGAGTGTTTCATTCAATGAAAGGAAACCTATACAAATTAAAAGGATATAGACTAGCTAAAGGAAATAAAAAACTTACCTGATTATTAAGTAAGTAAGCACCTCTCTATCTCTCCATCTTCATCATCTCCTACCTAAGCAAGCACCTCCATTGGAGCTAGCTTCAAGTTTTTTTTTCATCGATTTATTGTTATCGAGTCGTTTCTATCGATCGGGTAAGATATATTCCTCAATCGATTATTGAATTCCATGGATAAAACATGTTTAATCTCAAGCTAGGGTTTTGACCAACCATGGATATTTCATCGTTGTTGTTTATATTGGAATCAGATATCGATTTTGATATCATTGTATTGATTTTGATATCATAAAATCGACCCTAACTGTCTCCTTGTTGATTTTCTAGCTCAAGAAGTGGAGAGATAGGTTTCACCATCTCCATCGAAAGCTAGAAACAAGGGTATAGTCATCCGAGATCCGTAAGAGCATCTTATTTTAAGGTGAGTGTAGTTGGAGTCTCAGGATTAGGCGAAAAGCATTCCCAAATCTATTATTGTTTTTCAATCATTTAACTCACATTGCTATTGAGAAAGTTACATCGAACTAATAGACGAACACCTTGGTAAGTGTCGGTAAGTTGTCATTGAACATCAGACATAGCTATTGGTATTGTCATTAAGCATTGTTATTGTTATAGATATTGTTATTGAACCATTGCAAGAAATCATCGATTATTGTTATTAGCATCGAACCATGAAACATTGATTATGAGACATATTTGTTATTGATAATATTGAAATCATTGGTCATTGGAAAACTCATTGATAATTGAAATGAATATGAACATTGGAATCTTGGATTTGAATAGACATTGGATATAATTGGCATGCCATAAAATTCATGAGCTCAATTGTACGGGTGGACTACGGTCCTAAGGCTACGACCTATATTAATTTGGCGAAGCGGAGGGATGTGTATTGATATTGGTTAAATTGGCGAGGCGGAGGGACTAGACCATTCATTGATTTGGCGAGGCGTAGGAATTCGCGTATCCACTATCTAGATTCAATCCAAGGATTAATGATGAAACAAATATGTTAAACATTGTATATTGTTGCATAGCGTTGACATTGATGAGCATGAGAATTTGTACATAGATACTTGAAATATTGTTGTTCATATTGTATAGGACTACCTCACTAGGCAATGTATGCTTAGCATGTCTCATCTCATGCATTTCAGGTTGAAAGATCTTGTGTCGGATGATCAGATTAACAAGGCAAGACAAGTCACTACAAACCTTCAAGTAGTGTATTTTGATCTTGTGAACTCCTAGGAAGGTGGCAAAGTAGTCGAACTAGTCGTTTATGCCTATTTTGATATGTTTGTGAGATGCCTATGTTGTAATATGGTTAATGGCCCTAAGTGGCCATTTTGGTTGGCTTAAAATGATTGAAAATTGAATACTTAGCTCAAAAAGGTAAACACATAGTAAACATATTCATATGGTCATGAAATTTGGCATGCTAGTAGTTTATACTATTGAAATATTGTGTGTGAAGTTTCATTGCATTTGGACATTGTTCGGCAGATGAAATTGAATAAATACCAGCAAAAATCTGTCATTACAAGTCAGGCCGTACCGAAACGGGTTATGGCATTTTGATACGGGTAAGCATAATTGAGCTTGAGGATTAGGGTGTATCGAAACGGTTGAGGGCCGTTTCGAAACATTTTTCCAATGGAATCCCTTGTTTCGATACGAGTTATAGCGTATCGAAACGGGTCAAAGGCAAAGTCAAATGAAGTCAACCCGTTTCGATACAGGGCATGTTCGTATCGATACGGTCTAAGGGGTAAAGTCAACAGGGGTTGACCATCGTTCACCCATTTCGAAATATCCTTAGGGTGTTTCGATACGAGGTTAGTTAAGTTAGTTAAAGGTATATTAAATAGATTGCAATGTTCACAGTTTAGTCACTGGATTTTGAAAGATTAAATTGAATGAGTTAATGGACTCCAAATGGTATGGAATTTTACAGGCATGTTAATATTGTGTTGAATTTCATTTTAATATAACCAATTTCATGGTAGGACCTTTAATTTATTGAATTTACAGATTGGTCCCTAAAATTTACAATAGTTGCGATTTTGCCTAGAATACTTAATTATTGCTCGTATGGGTCAATTAGACTTATTTATATGGTTGTGATGATTCATTGCCTGATATGGTTGAAGATGTTAAGATCGAAATCAAATTTTATTCCACTGAATTCTGTATTGAACATCGGTTTCACCTTCCGACCCGGTTCTCGACTAGACCGGGGAGGGGGTGTTACAGCTGTATTTTTCTGCACTGTTCGAATCTGTTTTTTTGCATTGATTTTTTTAAGCACAATATTTTTTCTGCAGTATTCGAACAAAACTGCATTGTTTTCCTCTTTTCGGAATAACCTTAACTTTGTCTTGAAAGGGTGACAAAAAGAGTGAAAAATAGAAAAAATGGTTTAGGCTAAAAATGTGGTGAATCAAAGAAAAGGTCAAGGCTCAAAATTGGCTATCTAAGGGATAAATAACAAAGGGTAGGCCATTTTTTGGTAGAGAACGAGGTTAATAATGCCTCTATCATATTAACGCATCATAGTAAAAAATGTAGTCTCAACAAGTATTATGCCATAAGTTCTAGAATGCAATTGATAAAATCGGCACACTTAATTGATTAATTTTTGGGGTGTTACAACATGAATCTCAAAACATTTAGTTGTTTATGTTTTGTTTCAATTCTTCGAGCTCGTAGGGACAAATTCTCTGAGAGAGCACTTCCTGGAGTTTTCATTGGTTATTTCCCAGGGGTAAAAAGGATACAAGGTGTTTGTTTTGAAGACACGTGCTATCGTTGTTTCATGGATGTAATCTTTCATGAAAATATTTTCCATTTCCATACCAATGAAGCACGAGGACAGCAACCCTATGTCGTTTCAAGTACCCAGTACGTATCCGGTACATGTACATGTCGGGTACGACTGAGGTACGTACCGGGGACGTCTCTCGTTGAAGGGGTACAACTCAAAAAAATTGGGGATGGTTGATACTTTTTCAGGTACGTTTCGGGGACGCCGTGTGAACTCCACGTGCGTCCCCAAGATCATTTTGCTGCCATACTCACTTTCTTACTATACTCTCCAAGCAACAATTAAGGAAGACAAGAGGGGAAAATTTTGGGGAAATCCTCTATGACTTACTCTCGCCTTCTCTTTTTTCCAAGCTCTATTTTTTCTATTAAAATTGAGAAAAAGAATGAAGAAACGGAGGAGAGAATAAAGAAATTGGAAAAAGAATGAAGAAACGAAGGAGAGAATAAAGAAATTAGAAGAAGAATGAAGAAAGGTGGAGAGAATGAAGAATGGTGGAGAGAGACAGGGGAGTAGGGAGACTGCTGTAAACATTTTGGTCTCCAATCTCTTGAAATTGAAAGGATTCCTTGGGATAGTTTAAGGTTAAATGATCACTTAACCGTTCTATTTGTTAAATATCATAAAAATTGCACCACGACAAGTTGGGCCAATGAAAAAATAAATGAGATTAAACCCAAAATCAACCCAACAAGCATATTATCATGCATTTTAAAATATTCTTAACTTGAACCAAAAATTCGAATTGTAAAATAAAAATTCGAATCCACAATTCAAACCACTAAAACATTCATAACCTAAATCTAGAATGAAATTGTTGTTGTTTAATATTGTTCTAGACTTAGTTTATTGTTTGAGATTTGTAACTTTAATATTATGTTTTTTTATAAATTTTATTTTCTAATTTACTATGAATTTTATAAATAAAAATAATATTATGTACCTTTGCCAGAAGGAAAACAGGCTATTGATTGCAAGTGAGTGTTTTGAGTGAAGCACAAAGCTGGTGGAACGGCGCCAAAGGTTTTACTCAAGTTGAGGGCATCGATTTTATAGATACTTTCTCACTTGTGGCTAAAATGACTACCTTTAAAGTTCTTCTTGCTCTTGCTGTTTCTCAAAACTGACATTTGTTGCAACTATATGTCAACAATGCTTTTTTAAATGGTGTTCTCGATGAAGAGGTGTACATGAAACTTCCTCTCGGATATGCTACAGATGTTGCAGGATAAAATCTGGCTTGTCGATTAAATAAGTCAATTTTTGGGATCATGCTTCGAGACAGTGGTTTTGTGCATTTTCCCAAGTGGTTTTCAAATTTGGTTTCACTCAATATCCTTCTCATCATTCCTTATTTACTAAAAATTCCGGTAATGATCTTATTATTCTACTAGTTTATGTCGATGCCATAGTTTTGTCAGGCAAAAACTTAGACAAGTTAGTGAAAGTAGGGTTTTTTCTCCAGCAACATTTTGGGACGTTGCGTTATTTTCTAGAGTTTGAAGTTGCCAAAGATGACACATGCATTTCATTATATCAACGACATTATGCCCTTCAGTTACTAGAGGATACAAAGACTCTTGTCAAGAAGCCAGTTACCATTCCTATTGTTTCTCCTCAAAAATTCAATATGAATGAAGGGGAGTTGTTGTACAGAAGATTACACTATCTCATGCATACTAATACATATTTTAAGTCAGTTTGTATCTGCTCCTCAATTTCCTCGTCTTTTAGCAGTTTATCATTTGCTTGCTTACATAAAAAATTATCCTGGACTTGGATTATTCTTCTCTTCTTCCTCAAGCATGCAACTCGCTAGTTTTGTGGATTCAGCCTGTCCTGACACTCGGAGATCTATCACATTGGGGACAATCTTGTGTCATGGAAATCAAAGAAGCAACAAACCGTTAAAAAAATATCGAGCAATGGCATCTACCACGTGTGAAATCATATGGCTCATTGCTCTATTGTCTTCCCTTCATGTTTCCATTTCTTCATTGCGATAATCAGTTTGCAATATATTTAGTATCACATCAGGTTTTTCATGAACGCACAAAACAAATCGCTTCATTTGTGAGAGAGTTCGAGATGGGTTCCTCAAGCTGTTTCACATCAAATCCTCCAACCAACTTGTTGATATATTCACAAAGGCACTGCATGCCCCTACTTTTACTACTTTTTTGAACAAGATGGGCCTTCTTAACATTCACCAGTCTCCGTCTTGAAGGGGGATGTTACATATTATTATATTAAGCTGTTAAGAGTTGTTAGGAGTTAGTTAAAAAGCTTAATCTGTCAGCTTTGTATCTCTAGCATACCTTTGTATTTTGTATCATTGATTTTTACAGAATAATAAAGAAAGCATTCTTACCTTTACATGTATGCTAAGAAAATAAACCGGATTTTAGCACAGTTCAATGTCTCCCCAGGTTGAAATATTACACTGAACAAGGCAGCCAGTCGGTACTTATTTCAACTGATCCGACTTATTCATCGGATTTTTAATCACAGTTTGCTACACATTACATCCTATACATTAGGGCCACTGAGCCTAATAGTAGCTTGTTGAAATACAATTATCATATATAAAAAAGAATTCTAAAGATGAGAATTAAGCTACATGTAGAGGTGGCAAACATGTCATTTGATTCGGTTTCGGTTCGAGTCATTTCAGGTCTAACTGTATTCGGTTTAGATTCAGGTCTGGTTCGATTTAAGTTCGAGTTTAACTGTGCTAAAATCCAAGTTTAATTGTAACACCCAAAAAAGTAAAAAAAAAAAGAGGGAATGGCTGCCAAGGGGACTCGAAATTAGGTCCCTTGGCATGAGTAATAGAAAGGTTAACCATCTGAGCTAAGGACGCTCTTGGTCTTAGTCTGCCTCTAATTCTATTTGTTTTAGTTGGGTTCGATCAAACCCATAATAGTTAAAATCTAATCAGATCCTCCTACCCCTTTCGATTACAAAAAATACATAGCTGGTTTGACTCTTCACCTTCTTCATCTCCCTACCACCGTTCGGCTCCGATCTGCCACGCTACCCCACCGTAGCTGTCACTGTCACCACCGGCGTACGCGTTGTCTCACTCTGAACCAACAGCTGCCAGTCACGCGCGCAACCGCTTCGTCATTCGCCGTGAAATGTCAGTTTAGGGCTCGTCGAGAACCAAGGGTCGCCCCTGTTTTCGCCACGATCCACCATCGTCTGCCACATGCGGGTGACACCGTCATCACCTTTTCGTTCACCGTTATCTCGCGACCAAGGTATGACTCTCTACGCGCTGAGAACTCGTGCCAACCGTCGTGATTGACGTCTGGAAGTTTCAGCGAAATACCCCAATCGTACACCTCTGTTTCCTATGCTTTCTGGCCCCGTCCACCGTCCGTTCGCGACATAGCCACCAGATCTGAGCTCCGGACGAAGTGGGGAGCAAAACCCAGCCGTCCAACCACACATCTGGCGCCGGTAAGGGCTTCATCTGTGTTACGCAGTAATCCGACCTTTTTGAACTTTTTAGGTAATTTTTGACTTAATTCTTGCATGTTTGACTGAGTTTTGGGATAAATATGATTATGGGTTTGATAATCTCTTGATTTTCGATAGAATTGATGCGAAAGGGCATCTCCGGTGACTTTCCCGGCGGCCGTCCGTTGACCAGAATATTTGGGGGAATTAACCAGCTTGAACCGGCTAGACCGGATGAACCAATCGACCCAACAGCCCAAACCCGACCCATCTCTGACCCGATCCCGACTCGTCTCCGACCTGAGCCCGACCCTTCTCTGACCCGAGCTTAACCCGGAACTATGTCAACTCGTTGAGTAACCGGTGAGTCAACTCGCCCGAGTTGACTTTCTGCTGATCGATGACGTCAGCATGACTTCAGTGTTGACCCTGACCCCAGTTGACCGTTGACCTGCTGACGTCAACGTTGACTTTGACCGTTGACCAAAAATTCAACTTTTTCGAAAACACCTATTTTATGCTTTTCGACGTCTTGAGTCTGTTTTTGAAGACCGTTGCGGAAAATTTTGACCCGAAAGCCTCCGAACCTGACCTTGAACCCGAACTTCTATATGTATTAATTATTCAATTAGGAGTACTGTGAGCAGGAACTAAAATGTGAATTTGTGCAATTGAAGGTACTCATATCTCCTTGAATACGAATTGTTTATGGACGTCGAATTTGAGTTCGAATGCAATCGAATGGGGTTTCATGAATTGGCCGTTATAGCTCGGAGTTAAGGTAATACATTACTACCCTCAAGGTATTTGTTAATGTATGCATAAAAATGATGATGAATACTTTTAATTCTGCTCGAGTCAAACCAAATATGGAAATGAGTATGATAATCTAGATAAGATTGCAATGCTTGAATGAGAAGATTAATAAATTAGAAGGATCTGGAGTTCAATAAGTAATTAATAAGGCAGCTAATCTCCAAATCCCATTATTAGTGTCAAAAGATAAAATGTGAAAAAATTTGGATATGAAATTACGAAAATACCCTCAAGGTATGAGAATGACTAAAATACCCTTGGAAATCGGAAGCGATCTAGAAATCTATGCTAGAGATGGTAAAACAGCCTGATTCATCTGAAAACCTCGAACTACTTGGAAAGCTATGGTAACAAGATTTAAACATTCAAGATTGTAAGGTGTTAGGTCTCCTTGGATTTGGAATGAATCTTCGACTATAGATTCAGGTTAATCTATCCACACCTCTAAATTAAGTAAGTGGCTCAAAATTCTGAATTGATTGAAATGACTAAAAGTACTGGAAATACTAATATGGTTAAACTAATCGAAATAATCGTATTGACCAAAAAGGGCTGAAGTATCCTCGGACACCGGGGTTTGCAGATTACCCAGAACAGTGGATAAACCTTTGAGTTCTGAAATTGAATGAAGTGGTTGGAGGTACCGAAATTTTGTGAATGGCCGAATCACCCATGAGTACTTAAATGATTGAAATATTATATATAGTTCAATTGACATGAACGATGGATATCCCAAGCTTCAAAATAATTAAAATACCTCATTCACTGGAATAAGTAAATTGTCTTTGATAAAATTCTGGAAATGCCAATAAAGCTAAAAATGACTAAAATGCCCCTAAGGGTTGAAGCATGAATCACGTATGTCAATCACTCATGATGTTAGTATAAGGTTGGAAGTTTTTCCGCCCATAATATAAGTTCGACTATTCCGTGGCAAGTCCTGTGGTGAAATATGAAAGCAATCGTTCAGATATACGATACAACTGGATGTATTAGAAGGGTTAGTTAGTACTACAAGGCTGGAGATGTTAATTCGAACGTATCATAGGCTCGAAAAACTTCTGGAAATCTTAAATATTGTAAATCGTCATTTTATCATTATTGGGCTAAATTACAAAATCACCCTTGATAGTTAAATGACCAAAACGCCCTCGTTGTCCAAAATAATCAAAATTGCCCTAAATGTACCCGATATCACGGAAGATCTTATTATAGAAATCTATGAATGCATGGTTGAAAAACTGATGAGCAAATAGAATTTCCTGAGCGACTATTTATGCCTCTTTGATATAAATTACCAAATTGCCCATGTATGATAAAATGACCATAATGCCCTTGTAGGCTTAAAAGACTAAAGTACTCATAATATATCTAAACTCTAAAAGATCTTGATGTATCAACTCCTGAATATCTGGTTTGAACCATTAATACGAATTCCTCTTTTTAATAGGGACCTTGTTTATGAAATTCGTTCAAATTGTCAAAAGTTTAATGTGTTCCCTTTTGTAAATGCATAGTATCTTCAAGAAATTAAATGTTCTATCTTGTGTGTTCCATGTGTGCTACATTCTATTGAATGAATTGTATAATGATTACATATTAGTAAACAATCTAACGATTTAATCATGAACAATGATATGTTTGATGAATGTTCAATTGTTATTGAGATTGCATCACTATGTTAGAAAATGAGATGAAATTATGAACTGGATATATGATGAAATTCTCTGCCTACCTGATGTTAGTCTGCTCAATATGTATACTTGGTATGTGATTGCTTAATCTGTGATGGTATTGCCTGGTTGTTTGATGAATTTGATAGCATGATCTGTTAGCTTGACCTATGACGGTACAATATATTTGCATGATGAATGATGAAAATGTCTGCTCTGTTCAATGGTATGCCCATTGATCTGTCAAAAGCATGAATCTTCCTTTCTGATACTTTGAATAGAATATGTCTGTCACATGTATTATGTTACTCATGTCTGGAATCTGAACACCGATTACTATCTGGGGTATACTGTTGGGTTATGTTAAGAAATTTCTGCAGGTGTAGCCCTGATCCAGCAGGTAAATCCTTATGGACTCAAGGTCTCCCCTTGGGTAGGTTCCGGTTCTTTAGCACGGGTAAATCCTTATGGACCAAAGGCAGCCCCTTAGGTGGCACCTATACCCATCGGGCCTAGGGTAAGTCCTTATAGATGCAATTCTAGGGGACTACATTTGGTGTAAGGTTGGAGGGTAGTTACTAGTAAACCCTTGTATGTACTTGAGCATTTGCATTGAATTGTTACGTGTTCTTATGATATGGCTAGTATGTATTTATGTCTGTTTTATCTGAACTTATTGGAACACACTAGATGCTAAACTCTTTGTTTCCATCTTCGTAATCTATTAGTTTGAATAATTCCCATTTTTTACTCGATGATTGAATAAATAGCAAGTACCGTTATTCTCAAGTATAACGTTACCCTGAAATAACGGAAAGGAAATGAAGATTGTTACTACTTGGAACATCATGAAAATGTTATGCCTACCATGTATCTGCTTGAGCTTATAGCATCTTTTGGTAGTTCTGTATTACTAAGCTTTTCCAAGCTCACATTGTTTTTACCATAGCAGGTTAAAAGAATATAGCTTGGTATAATGTTTGACATCAGTGCTCGGAGTTCCCTCGGCGTTGCCTCTGGAGTACGGTACTGTATAGTTAGTGGGCATGTATGTCATGTATTGTTTTATGATAGTGTTTGTAAAACATTTTTTGAAATTTTTGTTACGTGTTTAAATGACTTCCTTAAATGGTATTTTAAACAGAAGTTGATTTTACGGTATGATAAGTGTTCAAAAATGTTTTTATGTGTATTTTCACTGTGGGTCACTCTTGTGGCCCTAATGTGACTTACTAGGATCTGTTGTAACGCATAGACGGGCCTAGGGGGTTACATTTAGTGGTATCACAGCTTAGAGTTTCGTCTTTCTGGGTAGATCGGCAGATCGTCTGTCATAGGGTGTCTGGTATGTGCATGCCCCTAGATCCTGACCGTACTCCACCAAGCCGAAACTCCGATGATGAACCCCTTTTCTAATATAGGTGAACCCAAGTATTCCACCTTTTCTGGCTCGATTTGTTCTGGAAAAAAATGTCTATACGGTTCCCTTGCGATTTGGATTAAATTAATGGATTTGAATCTGGATAAGGAATCCAAGATGGTTCATGCAGGTGAAATTGAAGAATCAATAACAGATCGAGAATAAATGTTTGATCATGTGAGGTAAAAAATATAAAATTTCACGTAATGCTATTCGGTGATGATGATTATGTCTGAGAATATCCTAATAAAAATTTGATAAAAGTAGTATTAATGTAAAGGAAAGGTGTTTGTCAATGTAGTGAAAGTGTGAAGTTTTGTGGTGACCTTGTTATACACGTAGGAAACAATTACGGAATGTTGTGCTGAAAGTAAGTGACATTCGTTTGGAACCTTTGTTATGTTCGGTCGACTTGAGGAAAAATCTCTTATATTAAAAGGGTGGCATAGTGTATCACTATATCATCAATGACCGAAATGTAATGTTACATCCAGATTTTGGAAGGCCCTGTTGGAGGCCTTGAGTACTCATCTGGATTTCAGGTACAATTTTTCTTAGGTAACTTGATGTCAACTTGGTAGAATAATTCAGATTCTAGAGGATATAATTCAGTGATTGCATGATTAACTTCTATGTTAGTTGGATGGCCTTTGATGTTCGAAGGAGTCTGCTTATAATAACAATCATGGGATAATGTTTGCATGGCACCATATGATGATTTGTATGGATTGAAGTACATTATTCTAATCAGTTATCATAAGGTGTAAACTGGCATGATTTTGGGTCCAAAGTTAGTATGAGAAACTGAGGATTCTTTCTAATTGAACAGTGACCATCTAAGAGTCCCGAGGAACAAGTATACTCTGATGGATAAGTTTTAATGCAAGAACGAATGAAAGAGCAGTTTCTGCATTTCTCATACCCTGGTAAATTTTGAGGACGAAATTTTCTTTTAGGGGGAGAGTTGTAACACCCAAAAAAGGTAAAAAAAGGAATTGCTGCCAAGGGGACTCGAAACCGTGTCCCTTGGCATGAGTAATAAAAAGGTTAACCATCTGAACTAAGGATACTCTTGGTTTTAGCTTGCCTCCGATTCTTTTTGTTTTAGTTTGGTTCGATCAAACCCATAATAGTTAATATCTAATTAGATCCTCCTACCCCTTTTGATTACAAAAAAATACATAGCCGGCTTGAATCTTCACCTTCTTCATCTCCCCACCACCATCCGGCTCCGATCTGCCACGCCACCCCGCTGTGGCTGTCACTACCACCACCGGCGTGCGCGTCGTCTCACTCCGAACAAACAACTGCCAGTCACGCGTGCAACCGCTTCATCGTTCGCCGTGAAATGTCAGTTTAGGGCTCGTCGAGAACCAAGGGTCGCCCCTATTTTCGCCTCGATCCGCCGTCGTCTGCCACCTGCGGGTGACACCACCGTCACCCTTTCGTTCACCGTTATCTCGCGACCAAGGTCTGACTCTCTACGCGCCGAGAACTCGCGTCGATCGCCGCGATTCACGTCTGGAAGTTTTGGCCAAATACCCCAATCGCACGGCTCTATTTCCTATGCTTTCCGACCCCGTCCACCGTCCGTTCACGACACAGCCACCGGATCTTAGCTCCGGACGAAGTGCGAGCAAAACCCAGCCGTCCGACCACCATCCGACGCTGGTAAGGGCTTCATCGGTGTTACGCGGTAATCCGGCCTTTTTGAACTTTTTAGGTAATTTCCGGCTGAATTCTTGCATGTTTGACTTAGTTTTGGTATAAATATGATTCTGGGTTTGATCATCTCTTGATTTCCGGTAGAATCGATGCGGAAGGGCATCTCCAGCGACTTTTCTGGCGGCCGTTCGATGACCATAATATTTGGGTGAGTGAACCAGCTTGAACCGGCTAGATCGGATGAACCAGTCGGCCTAACAGCCCAAACCCGACCCGTCTCCGACCCGAGCCCGAGCTTAACCCGAAACTGTGTCAACTCGCTGAGTAAACTCAGTGAGTCAACTCGCCCGAGTTGACTCTGTGAGTTAACTCACCGAGTCAACTTAGTTGACTTTTTGCTGATCAATGACATCAATATGACGTCAGCGTTGACCCTGACCTCAATAGACCGTTGACCTGTTGACGTCAGCGTTGACTTTGATTGTTGACCAAAAAGTCAACTTTTCCGAAAACTCTTATTCTATGTTTTTCGACGTCCTGAGTCCGTTTTTTAAGCCCGTTTCACAAAATTCTGACCCGAAAGCCTCCGAACCTGACCTTGAAACCAAACTTCTATATGTATTAATTATTCAATTAGGAGTACTGTGAGCAAGAATTAAAATGTGAATTTGTGTAATTGAAGGTACTATTAGCTCCTTGAGTACGAATTGTTGATGGACGTCGATTTTGAGTTCGAGTGCAATCGAGTGGGGTTTCATGAATTGACCGTTATAGCTCGGAGTTAAGGTAATACATTACTACCTCTTGTATGCTTTATGAACATGTTGGTATTTGTTAATGCATGCATAAAAATGATGATGAGTACTTTTAATTCTGCTCAAGTCAAACCGAATATGGAAATGAGTATGATAATCTAGATAAGATTGTAATGCTCGAATGAGAAGATTAATAAATCAGAAGGATCTGGAGTTCAATAAGTAATTAATAAGGCAGCTAATCTCCGAATCCTATTATTAGTGTCAAGTGATAAAATGTGAAAAATATTTGGATATGAAATTATGAAAATGCCCTCAAGGTATAAGAATGACTAAAATACCCTTGGAAATCGGAAGCGATCTAGAAATCTACGCTAGATATGGTAAAATAACATGATTCATCTGAAAACCTTGAACTACTTGGAAAGCTATGGTAACAAGATTTAAACCTTCGAGATTGTAAGGTGTTACGTCTCCTTGGATTTAAAATGAATCTCTAACTATAAATTCAGGGGAATCTATCCATAAGCCTGAATTAAGTAAGTGGCTCAAAATTCTGAATTGATTTAAATGACTAAAAGTACTGGAAATACTGATATGATTAAACTAACCGGAATGATCGTATTGACCAAAAAGGGCTGAAGTATCCTCGGACACCGGGGTTTGCAGATTAACCAGAACAATGGATAAACCTCTGAGTTCTAAAATTGAATGAAGTGGTTGGAGGTACTGAAATTTCGTGAATGGTCGAATCACCCACGAGTACTTAAATGATTGAAATATTATATATAGTTCAATTGACAGGAACGATGAATATCACAAGCTTCAAAATAACTAAAATACCCCATTGACTGGAATAAGTAAATTCCCTTTGATAAAATTCTGGAAATGCCAATAAAGTTGAAAATGACTAAAATACCCCTAAGGGTTGAAGCATGAATCATGTATGTCAATCACTCCTGATGTTAGTATAAGGTTGGAAGTTTTTCCTCCCAGAATATAAGTTCGACTATTCCGTGGCAAGTCTTGTGGTGAAATATGAAAGCAATTGTTCAGATATACGATACAACTGGATGTATTAGAAGGGTTAGTTGGTACTGCAAGGTTGGAGATGTTAATTCGAACGTATCATAGGCTCGAAAAACTTCTGGAAATCTTAAATATTGTAAATCGTCATTTTATCATTATTGGGCTAAATTACAAAATAATCAAAATAGCCCTGAATGTATCCGATATCGCGGAAGATCTTATTATAGAAATCTCTGGATGCATGGTTGGAAAACTGATGAGCAAATAAAATTTCCTGAACGACTGTTTATGCCTTTTTGGTATAAATTACCAAAACGCCCATGTATGATAAAATACCCATAATACCCTTGCAGGCTTAAATGACTAAAGTACTCATGATATATCTAAACTCTCAAAGATCTTGATGTATCAACTTCTGAATATCTGCTTTGAACCGTTAATACGAATTCCCGTTTTAATAGGGACCTCGTTTATGAAATTCGTTCAAATTGTAAAAAGTTTAATGTGTTCCCTTCTGTAAATGCCGAGTATCTTCAAGAAATAAAATATTCTATCTAGTGTGTTCCATGTGTGCTATATTCTATAGAATGAATTGTATAATGATTACATATTAGTAAACAATCTAACAATTTAATCATGAACAATGATATGTTTGATGAATGTTCAATTGACATTGAGATTGCATCACTATGTTAGAAAATGAGATGAAATGATGAACTGGATATATTATGACATTCTCTGCATACCTGATGTATGTCTACTCAATATGTATACTTGGTATGTGATTGCTTGATCTGTGATGGTATTGTCTGGTTGTCTGATGAATTTGATAGCATGATCTGTTAGCTTGACCTATGACGGTACAATATGTTTGCATGATGAATGATGAAAATGTCTGCTCTGTTCAATGGAATGCCCATTTATCTGTCAAAAGCATGGATCTTCTGTTTCTGATACTCTGAATAAAATGAGTCTGTCACATGTATTTTGTTACTCATGTCTAGAATCTAAACGCAGATTACTATCTGGGGTATACTGTTGGGTTATGTTATGAAGTTTTTGCAGGTACAGCCCTGATCCAACTGGTAAATCCTTATGGACTCAAGGTCTCCCCTTGGGTAGGTTCCGATTCTTTAGCACGGGTAAATCCTTATGGACCAAAGGCAGCCCCCATCGGGCCTAGGGTAAGTCCTTATGGATGCAGTTATGGGGGACTGCATATTGGTGTAAGGTTGGAGGGTAGTTACTAGGAAACCCTTGTATGTACTTGAGCATTTGCATTGAATTGTTACATGTTCTTATGATATGGCTAGTATGTATTTATGCATGTTTGATCTGCACTTATTGGAACACACTAGACGCTAAACTCTTTGTTTCCATCTTCGTAATATATTAGTTTGAATAATTCCCATTTGTTACTCGATGATTGAATAAATAGCAAGTATCGTTATTCTCAAGTATAATGTTACCCTGAAATAGCGGAAAGGAAATGAAGACTATTACCACATGGAACATCATGAAAATGTTATGCCTACTATGTATCTGCATGAGCTTATAGTATCTTTTGGTAGTTCTGTATTACTGAGCTTTTCCAAGCTCACGTAGTTTTTATCATCGCAGGTTAAAAGAATATAGCATGGTATAATGTTTGACAATAGTGTTCGAAGTTCCCTCGGCGTTGTTTCTGGAGTACGGTATTGTATAGTTAGTGGGCATGTATGTCATGTATTGTTTTATGATAGTGTTTGTAAAACATTTTCTGAAATTTTTGTTATGTGTTTAAATGACTTCCTGAAATGGTATTTTAAACATAAGTTGATTTTACGGTATAATAAGTGTTCAAAAAATGTTTTTATGTGTATTTTCACTGTGGGTCGCTCTTGTGACCCTAATGTGACTTCCTAGGATCCGTTGTAACGCATAGGCAGGTCTGGGGGGTTACAGGTATCGTGTCAATGCATTGAGTCGGTTGATTTTTGGTTCGTTTGATTTCGGATCGGGTCAATATCAGGTTAATAGGAGATCGATCGGTTTTAGTCGGGTTTTAAGGTCGAGTTAGGTTTTTCCACCCTATATATGACTTTATATAGCATGTATAGTTGAGTTTTGGTGAGTTTTGCGATAATTCACATCTCAACTTTATTTATTTATTTTAATATATTTTCTTTATTCCGGGTTGCCTTCGGTTCAGGTGAAATCGGTTCTGTTGAAAATCGATTTAACTGAAGTACGATTCGTTTATTTCGGGTTTCGGGTCAAATCCAATCATCGTATTCAATATAGGTAAATCGGTTCAGGTCTCGAGTCAAGTTTGCCAGGTCTAGCTACATGTAATTTAATAACTTCAAGACAAATATCATATTGTGCTTTCCAGCTATGTTGCTTGGACTCAAATGTAAGTGCCAGGCACGGTTACGTATCTGACACTAGTATGGTTAGATTTTCTTAAAATTTTTCATGTATTTGGAGGATCCTTAGAAGACATCCTTAAATTCAAGTGTCGGATAAGGGTATTTCACGAAAAATAAAAAGTTCGAACAACAAGATTTCCAGTTTAGATGCATGACTCCAAATTCTAAGTGTTTCAAATGACTTAATAAACTCATTCAAAATTATAAAGAAACGCTCGTTATATTTTATTTTTTATTTTTGACTTTTCAATTAAAAAGAAATTTAACATGCTTTAAGTTTAGGGTTTAGTACTCATGATTTAAGTTTGTGTCTAAAATTTAGGGGTGATTTATAGTCTAGGTTTCAATAAAACACTATCATTTTATTTTATTTTATTTGACCTTTTAATCAAATAAAAAGAAAATTAACATGGTTAAATTTAGGGTTTAGTGTTTTATTGTTTAAGATTCGGAGTTCGAGGTTCAAAGCTTATTGGTTAGAGTTTAATATTTATAATTTTAAATTTATGGTTTATATTATGAATTTTTAATCTTTATACAATTAAAAATTATATTAAATTAAAATTTAAAAGAGTTACTTTAATCTCATGCAAATAGAAGAAAAAAATAATAAACATTTGTTATTCTAACAAACTAGGCGTAATGCATTTTATTAAAGATAACACACGGTAAGAAAACTTTAGAGCAAGTGGTTAAAGTTCTCGAGCTGACACTCTTCCCACTGGCGGATGTATTTAGATGCTTGGTGAGTCACGTGACCCACCGTTAATTTTTGGAATAAACTATAACTGATGTCACTCAATTATGGGTAATGTTATATTTGGGTCATTAAATTTTTAAAAGACATTTGAGTCACTCAAATATTGGTAAGGTTACATTTCGGTCACTCAATTATGGGTAAGGTTACATTTGGGTCACCCTTCATACTTAAAAAAATTACTGCTACAAAACTTACATTTTGGTCAATCCTCAAATACTCGAACTTTTGATAACCTTTGTTTTTAAAACACGGAAGAACTTTTACGATATCATACTTATCTCTTTAAACGTTCTATTTGACAAGAAAAATGATTCATCCTGAATTTCTCTACTTATCCATTTATCAATTTAACTTTCTAATCACTTTTATCAATTGGGGATTGTTATTACTTTTTTAATTCTTTTTTCAAGTGGATAGATTTCTTTAACAAAATGCATTTTTATGCTCATTTAGTCTGTTGTACTCAAATTGATTGTCTAGATGAATTCGAAGCCTTAAACCTCTAAATAAGGTAAATAGATGAACCACTAAACTTAAATTCTTGGATCCGACCCTGACCCTTCCCTTCCTTTAGGTTGTGGGTTCATGACCCAATAGAAGTAAAATTCATCTTCCCCTCGCCTAGATAGAAATTATTCAAAGGTGGGGGGACACATGTTAAAAATTTAGAATAAAGGGTAGGGAGAAAAGGCAAGATTTTCGTTCATTACTCTATACCAAGAAAGGCGGTGTTGTTTCTATAATCATATTGATGGACGAGAGAGCCACGGATATTGAGTATAGACAATAAATCGAATATATACTATATAAAAGCGTCCAAAACTCTTAGTTTTACATTATGTGTTGGTGGATCTTAACCCCCCCCCCCCCCCCACACACACACACACACACTATGTTTACACTTTTTTGGACTCTTGGATGAAGGTAAATTGATGGATGTGATTAATAGTAGAATATTTGAAAAATATCACTTGCAAAAAAATAAGGAAATCATCTTATCCAATTATTATCATCATCCTAGGTCCAAAAATGGTGTAAAAGTAATTGAGTTTTACATAGTGTAAGTGGATCCTAACCCACATATATATAAAGGTTATGATCCACTTACATTATGTAAAACTCAACTAGTTTTACACTAATTCATGACCATTGGATGGGTGAAATGGATGAATGAGATTAACTCCTTACTTTTTTTCAAGTGATAATCTTCACATATCTTACTTTTAATCTCATCCGTCCATTTCACTCATCAAATGGTTATAGATTAGTGTAAAACTAAATGAGTTTTACATCATGTAACTTGATTCCATCCTTGTATATATATGGATAGGATCTAATTACACAGTGTAAAACTCTATAAGTTTTACACGTTTTTTGGAACGTTGGATGGGTAAAACGGATGGCTGAGATTAACAATAGAATATGTGAAGATTATCACTTGGTAAAAAAGTAAGGAGTTAATCACAACCATCCATCTCTCCCATCTAATGATCCAAAAAATATGTAAAAATTAAAGAGTTTTACACTGGTAAGTTGATCCTAACCCATGTATATATATATATATATATTGTTTGCAAACTCAACAAAACCACCGAGCGTAAAGTGGAAAAAGTAGAGATTGGATCTAGAGGTTGAAAACGAGTCATTCAGTTCGGTTTCAGTTTGGATCATTTCAGGTATGATTGTATTCTGTTTAATTTCAGTTTGATTTGGTTCAGGCCTGGTTCGGTTTTAATTTGGATCTATGGTGATTTCGGTTCGGGTATTGGTTAAGGTGTTAGATCGGTTGATTTTCGGTTCAGCTGATTTCAGATCAGGTTAGTATCGGGTTAATAGGAGATCGATCAATTATAGTCGGTTTTCAAGCCAAGTTTGGTGTTTTCACTCTATATATGACTTTATATAGCATGTATATTTGACTTTTTGGTGAGTTGTGTCACAATTCACATCTCATCTTTATTTATTTATTTATTTTAATATATTTTCTTTATTTCGGGTTGCTTTTAGTTCGGGTGAAATCGGTTCGGTTCCATTTGAATTGGTTGAAATCAGTTTGGGTCCATTCAGTTCGGTTGAAATTCGGTGCGGGTCCATTTTCGATTCAACTGAAATTCGGTTCGATTTATTTTAGGTTTCGGATCAAATTTAGATTATTGTGTTCGATTCGATTTCGAATTTCGGCTCAGTTCGGTTCTCGAGTCTCGAATCAAGTTTGCCAGGTCTAGTTGCATCCAAATTCCGAAGGCTCTGATTCCAATACATACGCTACTGTCATGGCGACCCAAATGACATTCGTGCCCTTTGAACAATGACTTTATCACATACACCAAGGAGAACGATGTCAAAGTTAAACCGACCTTGACAACATGAATAATCGTTCGGGAATCTTCTCGACTAACCTTCCAAATGACCCGGCACAATCAATATGAAGTCATTTTATTTTTTCGATAATTTATTAATTAATTAATTAATTCAGATATGTGAAACTCATTACGAGTATAACTCTTTTAATTAAATTTATTATATTCCCAACGTTAAAAATTGAACACTAATTATTGCATAAAAGATTTATTGTTTCATCCCATTAGCAATTAATTCTAAATTTTATAAAAATGCAAAAATTGATTATTAAAATTTTCAGTAATTTCAAAATGATCTCATATTTACCTCGCGGATTCCCTTAATAAAGCTTCAAGTAGGTTACAAAAAAAGAGATAACAGTTTCTCATAAAAAAATTGATAACATAGTAATTAATTGCTTATAAAAACCAATGAAATTAATTAATTACAAACATCAATTATTCTGTTTCATATGCTTCAAATCTAGCATAAAAACATGGAAATAAGAAAAAACAAAACTAAGTGTAGTCACCGAATCGATCATAGCATTCTCATCTAAGAACTCTGTACTATCACTCATCTTCTTCATGCTCCTTCTACCATGGGGCGAATGTATCATTGTCTATATTTCCAACCACATACGCCATGACACCAGGGACGAACGCAAGATTTCATGTAAAGGGATGCAAACTCTCAAGAAGCTATATTAAAAATGTAGAAGGTACAAAATTACCCCCAACACCCCTGTATCTATCCCTGCATGGCACCATCCTCACGGTCAACTGTAATTCGGCCGACGACAATCTCAGAGTCATTTGAATCCCGTTTGCGAAGGCATGGCATTTCGAGTTTGGTTTATCTTTGTATCAACCGACGCGGTTCCATTGCAGCATGGCATGGGAAGGAATGGTCAAAGAGATCGACATCTATAACTCATCAAGAACGAATGTTTTGATTGTATATGGACTTTTTTCGCTAATAGTGCATGCTTGTCATATGGAGATGAGCCCACTCTAAGCACCTGCTACGAGTGGAATAACTAAGATTTGATTTCATGCTTCCTTATTGCATGCATGCACTCAATAACTTACCACAATACCCATGAAATAAAGATTTTGGTTTTCCTTACTACACTCAAATTTGAACAGTTTATCTTCTGTGTGTATAAAGGATTGAAAAAATGAATAGATGAATCATGTGTTGAAAGGTTGGGATCAATTTAAAACAATTTTGGGGTTAAAGCAAAAAATGTTAAAATGGAAAAATTATTAGAGACACATGGCTCACCTCTTTCCTACATGTCAATAAAAATTGGGTGGTTATTTGGAAGTTAAAATGAGATGCATGGACCTTATTGATTAGACCATAGATGACCTGGTTCGCTAGTTCCATCTAATAATCTCTCAGCAAAATGACTTATAATATTGTTTGTTTTTGGAAGGGGCAAATTTGTAATTTTCTCATATATTTAAATGTTAAAAAGAACTGTATTGAATTTTTCATATTTAAGAGGGGCTAAAACTACATTTACACTCTTAATTAAGGGCCAATGGCCATGCCTACCTTAGCAACTCCCCTGAATGAAATGGTTGAAATATCTTCTATCGATAATTCAACATTTTTTATTTATTTAAAAGTTGATGGAATGATTAATATGGAAATATGATTGTTGTATAACCAATTAAATCTTACAATTTATTGCAACACACATCTCAAACCGTGATTCCCATTCTAAATCAATCCTTAAACTTTTAAACGTTTTAATTTACTCTTCAAATTATGACTCTCATTTTAAATTGTTCCCCAGATTTTGAGTGTTACAATTTAATCCCCATATAATAAACCTCATTTTAATTTATTCCTCAAACTTTTTAAACATTTCAAATTTATCCTCAAATTACCATTTATATCACATCATATGATCACATAATACACATCAGTGTTTACATGACAATTAACGACTTTTTAGAATGATTTTATTAACGCGTGATAGGATTAGCATGTACTGATCATTTGGAGATGAAATTAGAACGTTCAAAAGTTTGTGGACCAATTTAAAATGAGTCATAGTTTAGGGATATAATTGGAATGTTCAAAAGTTTGCGGGCCAAGTTAGAATGAGGATCAAAATTTGAGAATGAATTGAAATGTTCAAAAGTTTTTGGACCAATTTAAAATAAGAATCTTAGTTTGGATACATGTGATGTAATTAACTCTAAATCTTATATTAAATAAGTTTTGATTTTTATAAGAATGATAATTATTTTTTTTCTATAACTATCGGTATCTAATCTATTGGTGTAATACCTGAATTTTAACTGGTATGGCTATATATATAGAATAATAGTTCTTTTTTATTTGACAAATACTACTTTTACTTTTACCTAGAGGGGGAGACTCTAGGAGAAGGAATTCACTGGGTCTTGAACCCGAAACCTAAGGGAAGGGGAAGGGAGCAGGTGAGCAGCTCTGACCAACCAGCCATCGATGCTTGCTCATAATAATACTTCTCTTAAATGATAAATAAATATAAATAAATAATAAAATCCAGTAGTAAATAAAGTCCATTCAAATGTCCATTTTTTACTTACAAAGCCATATTTCATTCCAAATCCCAAATCCAATATATTAGAGCTGTTTACAATTCATTGCTATCCCAACAAACACTTTTATCCAAATTCAAATTTTTTCCGCCTAAACCATGCCACGCGGCAGTAGGGGTGTGCATTATTCGGTTTTAACCAAATTACTCGACCGAACTAATTTTTTTTATTAATTCGGTCGGTTAATTTTAGGTAGGTTTGGTTAACGGTTAAATTTTTTTGGAACATTCGATTATCGGTTAATTTAGTTTGAAACCGGTTAATTAATCGAATTAGATGGAATTATTATATATTAAATATTATATATATTACATATATTTATTTTTGGTCATTAAACTTTTAAAATTATAAATGATCATTAAATTTTTTTATATGTTATAAAATGACCATTAAACTTTTATCAAATTAGCATAAAATGAAAGTCTAGGGACTAAAAAGATAATTTTAGCATAATTTAGTGGCCAATTGTGTAATTTACCCAAAATTTTATAACAAATTACGGTTAAATTGAAAACCGACCAAATTAACCGAATTTTGGTTAATGGATTTTGGGTAATTCGGTTCGGTCGGTTAACATAATTAACCAAAAGCACACCACTACGTCGCAACCTTCTATTTGTCCGGGCGGATATCACGCGGTGTAATGCCCTAAACTTGTAGTCACATTTGGGCCTCATGCCCAAACCATAAATAAACTTTATTAATAGATTCAGCCCGAAACATAATCATTCCATAAATCCAACAATATTTTGGAAAAGAGTTAATACAAAATAGTTAAATCGTTTGCATGGGAGCTCCAATTTAAAACGAGGTAATTAAAAAGCATTTGACATGATTAAAATCCAAATAGAGTTATAGACATAAATCAAGGGTCCTGTGAATACATTATTCGACAAGCCTAAGTATTGTACTCTTGATCATATCGAGGAACTGAAATCCTACTCCGATGAGGCTCCTTTGAATGCAAAGTAGCAACCTAAAAACCTATGTAAGGAAACAACGATTCCAACGCTGAGCTCATAAAGCTTAGTGGATACACCTCTTCTCTACCATGCTTCATGCACATCATAAATATAGGCATGTAACTAAGCAAGATGATATGGCAGTTATAATGACACATTACACTAACATTAGTCTCCCAAAAACGTGCTAATCAACATCACAACATCAAATGTGGCACACAAGCCCCAAACATACCATACCTGTAACGCTCGGTTTTGGGCCTAGCAGTTTGTAGGCTAATCTAGCCAGTCTAGTGGACCGAGTTAGAAATTTGAGTCGGTTCTGGATTTTATATTTTATGTGAGATAATAATATAGGAAAGTAGTTAAAATCAAAATTTAATATATAAATGATTTTGGTAAAATCAATTTTAAAAAATACAATTCGGAGATGTGACATTGTGGACTAGTGACTAAAAAGTAAAAATGCAAAACTATTTTATTTGGTGATTGTTTTGTAAAGAGTCGAAATTTAAAATCTTTAAGGAGCTACTTTATTTTAATCAGCTATTTCCCTTAATTTGCTTTATTTTTAAGTGTGTTTTAATTAAAGGATTTAGTTAAGAAAAGGTGGATATTTGCTAAAATCATGTTTTGACGTAGCTTTCATTTCTCAAGATTTTCTCTCTATTTTCTCATCAGCCAAACTACCATTTCTCTTCTAAAATTTCCAAAGATTGTTTCCTTTTTATTCCACTTTAATTTCCAAATGATTTCCTTGGAATCCTACAACAAGATTCATTTGTTTTCTTGAAGATTTCAATCTAATCTTGCCAATTGAGGGAAAAACAAGGGATTGGAGGTAAACTTCGTTCTTCTCCTCTAATCAATGTTCTTTATTGAAATTCCCAATTTCTTGAGTCTTTAAATATGTTTTCTATTGGGGTTTTGTGACTTAATTGGGTAATATGATTAAATTAAGCTTTAATTGATGGATTTGTGTAGTTTTCATAATGGAACTGTTTTGTTGGGTCTTTGATTGATTCTAATCATGAATTTGATGTTTAATAATGTTTAGATGATGGTTTAAACATTGGAATCCCGAAACTATAAGAATCTTTAATTGTTTAGGTTAATGGTTGTGTTTTTGAAGAGTTGTGGTGGTTTAATGGTTTCTACATGTATAAGGATGTTATAAGATGAATCGTTGGTGTCAATTAATGTTAATTGATGCTTGGAAGTGTTAGGTTTTATCTGGGTTAAGTTTGAAGGTCAATCGATGTTGTTTTCGATTGTTTCAGATAGGCGATTGATAGCTTTTAGCAAGGCAACGTCGAGGAATTGTTTGCTGGATGTTGAATTCATTATGATGCATTATTCCTTTATTTTAATGTGGTTAAAACATGAGAGGTTGATCCGAAAGTTATCAGTGAAGCTTTAGAGGCTTCGGACACTTGATTGCGCGTCGGCGAATCAAGGTTTCACGTGTCGGTGAATGAGAACAAAACCTACAACTTTTAAAAGGTTTTAAGGTGGTTTGGGAACTTAGATTGAGCTTGAAATCCTTGTCTAATTTCAGAAGTAAGTATAAAGTGGTTTTCCTCTCTCGGTCGTGCTTTTAAGAAATGTTTTTATGCACTTGGTTTTGATTACATGTTAACTACTGTTAAGCATGTTTTTAAAGTATGTGATATACTGTTTTTAATCATGAGATGATGATAGATGCATGTGGTAAGTGATCCGTGTAAGTATGGTTTATACTTGTTTAAAAAGCATGTGTTGGTTCTTTGGAAAAATTAGTTTTATGATTATGCATATGAAAAAATTGAGGCACATGGTTATAGTGAATTATTTTGGCAAATGATGTGGTTTTAACATGCTATTAGATATAGTTGGTCAACCATAGGATTGAGTGCACTATAAACAAGTCGCCTTGGATGTCGAGGGGTTGGTTTCCCATCTCCATCCATATACCCTAATACTTGAGGGGTTGGTGTCTTGTGTCTCCCTTTTTGGGTTAAGCCTCTAACCAATGTATGGGGTTTCTGTCTTGAGGGTTGTGATTGTACCCGTTTGTTATGTTTTGCAATTATCATTGGATCTCTATTCTAGTTGAGATGGCTTGAAGTGTTGTGAGAACACTTGTGAACACATGTACCGGGTATGATATTTTGGAAATAGAACTTGGTTAATGATCACTTGTAAGCCAATATAATTGTTGATGTATCATGAAAAAGTTTATGTTGTGTAATGTGATTTATACATGTATACTCTTAAGCTTTGCATATGGTAGTTACAAATGAGAAGGCATAATTTGAGTGTGAGCAATGGGATTCGCTGCTGGTACATGATACATGTTGCATATGATTTAATATGTTGGTTTTTGAACATGATAAGTGCATGGTTTTCAAGCATGATGATCCTAAAGTGATAACCAAACATGGTTTGAAATTAGATTTCAATTTGGTTT
This sequence comes from Hibiscus tridactylites, assembly GCA_958450335.1. NCBI lineage: Eukaryota > Viridiplantae > Streptophyta > Magnoliopsida > Malvales > Malvaceae > Hibiscus > Hibiscus tridactylites. Next base: position 27,734,627 of record OY288265.1, on the reverse strand, counting down.
TGGGAATTGGTTTTAAATGCATTGCTGGTGTTCTATTTTTTAGCACTCCTCACTAAGCTTTGTGTGCTTACGCTCTTTTTGTCCATCAATGTAGAGAATTAAAGGTTCAAAAGCAAAAAAGGAAGCAAGGGATCAAGAAAGACTTCCTTATTGAAAGTAATAATGGCAATGGGGGATCTGCTGTTATTTTGGGAGATGTGTGTAAACTCCTTGTTTAAGCATGTTTGATGTAACCCCCTCGTCCCGGTGTGGTCGGATGACCGATCCGAGTGGGCCACACGGGGAAAACTGAAGTGAAACCCGTTAAGGCTTCCCCTCGGTTAACGACCCAGAAAATTTCCTTTTTATTTATCTTGTCTATAGGCATAATTAAATCCTATGTAGGATACAGCAGCGGAAAATACAAACAATGCAACATACTCCGACCAACCAAAACATTAAACATCTCATTTTAGTCCTTTACAGCAGGCCGTTTCGAAATGCCATTAGGGTGTTCCACGTGGCCTCTTCCACACCTCTATGCCTCCACAACACCTTGACCAACTCTATGGTCTTGCCACGCAACACCTTGCTATCAGAAGCAAGTATTTCAACGGGCTCTTCATTATAGGACAAATCCGGATTTAACTCTATCTCCTCAACGGGCATCACATGCGAAGGATCCGATCTATATCTCCTAAGCATGGACACATGGAAGACATCAAGGATCTTCTCTAACTCAGAAGGTAACCTCAAACGATAAGCTACAGGATCAATCCGCTCAACTATCTCATACGGACCAATGAACCTCGGACTCAACTTGCCCTTCCGGCCAAATCTCATTACCTTCTTCCACGGAGATACTTTCAGAAACACTTTCTCACCCACTGAGTACTCAATCTCTTTCCTCTTCAAATCTGCATAAGACTTCTGACGATCAGAAGCTGCTTTCAAACGGTCACAAATCAACTTCACTTTTTCGGTAGTTCCCTTAAGCAAGTCTGGCATAGGTAACAACCTCTGACCTGTCTCAGCCCAACAAATCGGAGTCCTACATCGTCTACCATACAAAGCCTCATAAGGTGCCATCTGAATACTAGACTGATAACTGTTGTTGTAAGCAAACTCAACCAACGGTAAGTGCTTCTCCCAAGAACCCTGAAAGTCAATCACACAACAACGAAGCATATCCTCAAGAATCTGTATCACTCGCTCTGACTGCCCATCGGACTGCGGATGATAAGATGTGCTGAAATACAACCGGCTACCTAAAGCACTATGCAAGCAACCCCAGAACCTCGAAGTAAATCTCGGATCCCTATCTGAAACAATAGACTTCGGAACTCCATGAAGTCTCACAATCTCACGAATATACAAGTTTGTCAACTTGTCTAAAGAATCAGTAGTGTTCACTGCTAAGAAGTGAGCACACTTAGTGAACCTATCAACAATCACCCAAAAGGAGTTCTTCTTCGAAGGAGACAAAGGCAACCCGACACAAAATCCATGGTGATCCTCTCCCATTTCCATTCCAGAATCTTCAAAGGCTGTAGCAAACCTGAAGGAACCTGATGTTCTGCCTTCACTCTCTGACAAACCATACAACGGCTCACATACTCGGCTACATCTCGCTTCAAACCAACCCAAAAGTAATCATTCTTCAAATCTCGGTACACTTTGGTACTACCCGGATGTATAGAATAGGGACTCGAATGTGCTTCACTCAGAATCTGACGTCTCAACTCAACATCTTCCGGTACAACAATTCTATCTCTAAAGCACAACAAGTTCTCACCACTGAAACTATACTCGGTCGGTCTTCCTTCGGCTATGTCCTGAACATGAGGAACTAAACTCGCATCTTGCAACTGCTTCTCTCTAATCAATTGAAACAAAGAAGGCTTCACTTGCAACTCGGTGATCAAACCACCATCATCGGACACACTCAATCTAGAAAACATAGCTCTCAACTCAACATCCACTTTTCTACTCAAAGCACCGGCTACTACATTTGCTTTACCCGGATGCTACTCAATGGTCAAATCATAGTCTTTTAACAACTCTAGCCATCTTCTCTGTCTCAAGTTCAACTCTTTCTGTGTCATCAAGTACTTCAAGCTCTTGTGATCGGTGTAAACAATACACTTCTCACCATATAAGTAATGACGCCAAATCTTCAATGCAAAAACAACTGCAGCCAACTCTATATCATGGGTAGGATAGTTCTTCTCATGAATCTTCAACTGTCTAGAAGCATAAGCAACAACTCTCCTCTCTTGCATCAAAACACATCCTAAGCCTACGTAGGAAGCATCACTGTATATCACAAACTCCTTACCTGAAACAGGTTGCACTAACACTGGAGCATTCGTCAAAGCTTCTTTCAATTTCTCAAAGGCCTTCTGTCTTGCATCTGACCATTCAAACTTGACTCCCTTTTGCAACAATTTAGTCAAAGGAGCAGCTACTCTAGAGAAACCATCAACAAATCTCCTATAGTAACCGGCTAATCCTAGGAAACTCCTAATCTCGGTCACGGACTTAGGTTGTTTCCACTCAACAATAGCCTCAATCTTCGATGGATCAACTCGGATGCCTTCGGCCGAAACAACATGGCCCAGAAATACAACCTCTCGAATCCATAACTCACATTTACTAAGCTTCGCATACAACTGGTTGCTCAACAATCTCTGTAAAACAAATCTCAAGTGCTCATCATGCTCTTCTTCTGTCTTCGAGTACACAAGTATATCATCAATGAAAACAACTACAAAACGCTCTAGATAGTCTCTAAAAATTCTGTTCATCATGTCCATGAATGTTGCTGGTGCATTCGTGAGCCCAAATGGCATCACAAGAAACTCATAGTGACCATATCTAGTCCTAAAAGCTGTCTTCGGAACATCACATTCTTTCACCTTCAACTGATAGTACCCGGATCTCAAATCTATCTTCGAGAACACTGAAGCACCTCTCAACTGATCAAACAAATCATCTATACGAGGCAACGAATACTTGTTCTTCACAGTCAACTGATTCAACTGCCTATAGTCAATGCACATGTGCATGCTACCATCTTTCTTTTTCACAAACAACACGGGAGCACCCCACGGAGAACTACTAGGCCTAATGAAAACACGGTCTAATAATTCTTGCAATTGACTCTTCAATTCTTTCAACTCTTTCGGAGCCATACGATACGGAGCTATCGAAACTGGATTAGATCTTGAAACTGTCTCAATCAAAAACTCAACATCTCTGTCAGAAGGCAAACCCAGCAACTCTTCGGGAAACACATCCAGAAAGTCACACACTGTTCTGATATCTTTTGGTCTAGCTTCACTCATATCTGGATTCATAACATAGGCTAAATAAGCCCCACATCTAGAGTCCATCAACCTATGAGCCTCTAAAGCTGACACCACATTAGACAAGAACTTAATGTTCTCGCCTACTACTACTACTACCTCGTAGTCATCAGAAAGCTTCAAAGAAATTCTCTTTGTCTCAAAATCCACACTAGCCCGATGCTCAACCAACCAGTCCATACCCAGAATAATATCAAAACCATAGAAAGGAAGTTCCATCATATCAATTGAGAACACATGACCCTGAATCTTCAGTGGACACCTCCTATACATACGTCTAACCACAACTGTCTCACGAAAAGAACTAGTGACATGCATACCTACATCTAAGACCTCAACAGGGATATCTAACTTCTGTGCATGCTCACTCAAAATGTAGGAATGCGTAGAACCCGAATCAACCAAAGAAAGCAAAAACATTGTCTGTAACTCGAAATTACTTGCTATCACATCGGTGTCGTTCCCGGCCTCTCTCTGAGCATAGACCCTCGCTGGTCCTCCCGCCTCTGGCTGCACAGCCACAACATGAGCAAGATTCCTCTGAGCATCTACCCTAGGTGCATCAGCCCTAGGCTGGAAGTAGCCACGACCGCGCCCACGGCCTCTCTGAAAATCATTCGCTCTCGCAAGAGCCTGAGCAATGTTCGGTGCCTGAGCCGCCTGATGCGGACAATCCCTCCTAAAGTGGTCCCTCGAACCACAGTTCCAACAAGCATGAAAGTTACCCCAACACTCACCAGCGTGCTGTCTCCCACAACGGGTACACTCGGGCAAACGCCCTCCTCCTCTATGGCCCTCATGGCCCCTACCATGGTGGCCACCGCCACCTCTATGATCAAACTGATGTCCGCCACCTCTGTGCCTCTTGGCGTCTCTACCATCAAAGTGGTTATGCCTCTTACCAGAACTGGAACCACCAGACCGTTTGGCCGAACCCAAACTATGCTCTAAATCCTTGGCCCTCGCGACCAATACATCAAAGTCTGAGTAGTCAGAAGCTAGCGTATACCTCTTAACCTCTTCATTCAATCCGTAGCGGAATCGGTTATAGCGTTCCACTTCAGTAGGAACCAACTCTGGGGCATACTGACTCAAGCGAACAAAGCGGATCTCATAATCAGTCACAGAAGCATCTCCCTGAGTGAGAGCCGTGAACTCTCTCTTCTTCTCATCTAGGTACCTCGGTCCCAAGTACCTCTTCCTGAAAGCAGACTCAAAGAATTCCCAGTCAATCTCTGTCTCTGGAACCCCGGTAGTAATGGTGACCCACCAGGTGTAGGCATCACCCTGAAGCAACGAGATCACGCAACCCAATCTACGTGCGCCCGCACAACCCATCTGAGCCAAGATACGAACCGTCTTCTACAACCATAACTCCGACCTCTCCGGAGTAGATCCTCTAAACTCCTCGGCTCCCAAGCTACGGAGCCTCTCCAAAGGTAGACTGGCATCGTCACACCTAGGCTGAGCTGCAGCCTGAGTTCCCGCAACTGCGGCCTGAAATGCTCCCGCTATCGCTTGCACTAGCGGAGTCATGTCAATTCCAGCTGGACCTTGGCCACCTTGGCCACCTTGAGGTCCATTTCCTCCGGCTCCATCCTCGCCCCCAACTCCAGGTGAAGGAGATGGTGGTGGTGGAGGTGGTGGAGGAGCGCTAACTCCCGCAGCCACCGGCCCTTCTATGTGAGCCTCCACACCAACTGCCGGCTCAACAGGAGCCGCAACCCGTGGTTCCTGACGAACCACCCTCGGTCTACCTCTCGGTCTAGACATCGCTCTCACAGTTATCAACTACAACCACAACAACAAAACATACAAGCTGGGTTAGCAAGGCAAGGCTTCCAAGTGTTCTAGTACGTTCCCTCACTTAAAAAAATCATTTTTCCAATGTAATAGTAGCAATGGGACTCACACAAACATACTTTTGAATAAATAGTCAATCATACTTGTCAAACAAGCAACCATTCTTACAAGGCAAGCAAACACCGTGCATATTAATCAAAAACTTGAACTTACCTCACTTACCTGCCCAAGGTCTCGGTAACCTTAGGCTCTGATACCAACAAGTATAACCCCCTCGTCCTGGTCTGGTCGGATGACCGATCTGAGTGGGCCACACGGGGAAGACCGAAGCGAAACCCGTTAAGGCTTCCCCTCGGTTAACGACCCAGAAAATTTCCTTTTTATTTATCTTGTCTATAGGCATAATTAAATCCTATGTAGGACACAGCAGCGGAAAATACAAATAATGCAACATACTCCGACCAACCAAAACATTAAACATCTCATTTTAGTCCTTTACAGCAGGCCGTTTCGAAACGCCATTAGGGTGTTTCAAAACGCCTTGACTTAGTCAACACGCCAGGGTCAACCATAGGATGACCGTTTCGAAACAGGGGTGACCCGTATCGAAACGACCCTGACGGACAATTTCTCGTGGTCAACGAGATTTGACCGTTTTGAAACATCAAAGGCCCGTTCGAAACGCCTTTATCTCGTCAATTTCTCAAAATTCCAGTAGCAAAAAATGTTCCGAAACGACCCCCATCCGTTTCGAAACGGCAGGCCATTTGCAAAGGGACCATATCGGAACAGGGTGACCCATTCCGAAACGCCCCCTGTCTGCAGACTCGTTTTGGCTGTTTTAAGGCACAAGGGTGCCCCAAAACACCACCAAAACACCCTACAACACCATAACAATTAAACTTAAGGCAACCCAACTATATTAGCATGCTCCAACAAGATTTAAACGAGTCTAAACGCTAAGGTAAGACTTCACAAACCATGCATTCATACAACAACATTCAAACATAAAGACAACCTTTAAGGCACATGGCTAACATTCAAAATGAGCAATTTAGGCATGAGTTACAATTCAACATGGCAACACCAACCATACAAAAGCAAGGTATCAAGGAGTCTAAACAAGCTCCTAAACAACTAACAACTATCCATCAAAACAACACATGTCCCATTGCTCAAACTATTACATGTTCAACATTTGAAAGTCATACTTGATGTACTCAAGTCAACAACCACACTTGGAGGCCCTCCACTTGCTCGAGCAACCCGCGAACTAAGGATCTGCAATGTTGAACAAAGAGAGCGTAAGCAACGATGCTTAGTGAGGGTAAGCTCTAAAAACAAACCTCAACATTGTAGGGTCCAAGCACGATCTAGCCAAGGCATTACACAATTATACCACGGATCCATAAGAGCCACAAGATAAAGATGCATGAGCAATATACAATATAAATGCCATGATCATAAGTTCAACTCCACAATACATGTAATCACATACAAGTATCCCATTAAATGATTTTAAACCTCAACACATTGATATACTTATCAAACAACATTGGCACCTAGCTATGACCCGAATACGCGGATAGACACGTTGGAACTCACATCCAACAACCTCATTACCTCACGGTGGGATTACACTCATCACCGGTCTCGCGGAGGGTATTCCACTCATCCTCACGCCCCGTCGATGGGATTCCACTCATCACCGACCATATTTAAATACAATTTCCGGGCAAACTCGTACTCCTCCTTGGTGACTCAACGCCACTAAGGCCACGCGCGACTTTTGACTCATGTGTACACACTAACATCCTAATGATCGATCATTTGTATTCAAGTATACTAGTGCCAACATTTACTCATTTCACATTACTCATTCCAATCATTTCCGTGCTTAGCACGTACTCACCAACAACCATTATCATGCATGTCTCAAGCATCACAAGTCATATCTCATCTCACATGTATAATACAATATACATAAGCACACATATCACATTTCATACGAGACATACACGACCACATAAATGAGTTCATCCAAAGGCTCTAGATCAAGCTTAGGATTAGGCTACCACCCTAATCCTAACTCTAGGTGGGTCTACCAAGCACAACCTAGTCCATATACTCGAACCAACCATTTTAAAACCATTTAAAACAATTAACCACTCACCTAAGCTTCCAAGCTCAAAGACCAAGCAAGCAACCACCTTCAACTTCCCGGATTCACTTCTGATGCTTCACCGATGCCCAAACTCGATTCTAATCAATCTCAAACACAAACAAAACATTCACAATCAATATCTCATCATCGGAACTAACCCGGATCAACATTTGCAAGCATCCAACACTCAAAAACAAGCCCAAAACAGAATTCCCGAGCTGCCCCTAAAACCCACCGAAATCTTCCATTTCAAGCATCCAAACAACCATCAAACACACCCAAAGCGACCCTCATATATCATACTAACACCAGCCCTCAAAAACCAACATTAAACCACCCCAAAAACCACTTTAAAACCCCCCTTGAAACACCATTCCGGAAATCATTATAAAACCTTATAAAAAATAGATATATTGGACCTTTTGAACAACAAATGACTCATCTATCATCACCAAATCAAAAGCTCAACTTAAAGTTAACAAAGTTAACATTTTTAATTTCAAACTCTAAAACTTCATAATACAAAAACAAGAGTTTTAATGAAAACTAAGGGTATGAGCATGTAGAGGGGGGTGAGGACAAGCTAGAAACATGTTTACCTTTCTAAAATCACCAAGGATGTGAGTGTATGGTGATGGAATAGTGAACCCCCAAGGTGAGATGAAGAAGACGTTAGGTTTGAAAAGAGGGAGGGGAAGAAGATGAGAAAGGTGGGTGTTTTATTTGACATGTGTTATATTTTAAGGCTCAAAAGACTTGTTTACCCTTAATGAAATGGGACATTTACAAGGAAGGAAAATCCATGGCTAAATGGAGTTTAATCTTAAAACATGGTCAACCCAAATTGATTAATTTGAAAACAAAAACCCTTAATATTATTTAAATTATAAAAACGAGTCTAAATAATATTAAAATATTATTTTCACCTAACCCCTAAACCCGGGTGTTACATTTGAGTTGTTGTTTTAGACTTGTAAATTTCCTCTAATGGTTGGTAATTGATTTGGTTTGGTTTTTGAACTTTTGCTTGGCTTAGTTTATAGGAAGCATGCCCATAGTTTCCCTTTGGAGTATGATGCCATAAGTAGATGTTGTTTATGCTATGTTTGGTTGAGGATTCGATCCTTAGTAAGTTAGATATATGTTAGGAAGTTGTTTAAGTAGTTTGAAATGCATCAAAATGTGTTAAACCATCAAAAGTAAACATTTCGGGTCCAAGCATATAGGTACGCATGCTCTTGTGTCGGTACGGATAGCCTTTTTTAGGCATGGTGTTTTAGTACACGAGGAAGTATAACGGTACAGAGCAAGGAATTTGGGCAAGGTATATCGGCACGCGGGGGCGTATCGATACAAGTTTTGGCTATTGGAATTCTGATTTTTACAAACCCTTCGAGGCGTACCGATACACGTACAAGTGTACCGATACACAAAGTTGTTATGTTAGTTAATTGGATTAATTAGAAGTTTGGTTTTCTTACATTTTAGTCCCTGAATTTTGTGAACGCAATTGTATGAGTTTGGATGGTCGAATTGCGTTGATATTTGACATGAAGGCATTAAACATGACTAATTGTGGTTTGGTATCTTAAAATTGGTTGAGGTTCTCGTAAATTGTTGAAATTGCAATTTGGTCTCTTGTTTGCGTTTGTACTCAATTGGATGTCAATTCGATGTCCGATTGAGTTGAGGTTTCTTCCGCTATGAGCTTAAACACATAGGATGTTAATGTGCATTTAGACAAGATAAATGAAAAAAGGGACGTGTTCGAGTAATTTCTTCACGGTTTATTTCAGTAAACCTAATGTAGCAAGCTCGGTTTGGTCTTGCGACTAGGCTGGGACAAGGAGGTTACATTTGGTGGTATCAGAGCCATGTTACAAAAGGTTGGGATGTTGGTAAGTAGTTGTGATGATGTTGTGAGTTGTAATTTGTTGTTTGCTATGTACGGTGATTGTGATATGCACATTGGTTGCTTTGTGCCATGTTGAGGGGAAATTTGAGAGACCCATTATGTTATTACTATAGTCTAAAATGTTTTGATTTAAAATGGAAGTCTTGGATCCTTGCTTGAAGCTGGCCTAATTGTTTTTTTCTGTTTCATATCATGCATTAGAAATATTAGCACAATTAGACGAGGAGAGAGTTGCGATTTGGTACGATTGCTACTCTCGATGGGCAAGGAAATTAGAAGGGTGTTCTACCTCTTGGAGGGTTGCCACCCCCTCTGCCTAATCCTACAAAAATGTGGAGCAAGCGCCACATGCGCCAACTGGGCCAATTTTGGGTAATATGGCGCCTTTGATACAGACGATGATTGGAGCTTTCCAGGCTGCTATTGCTGAAAGGCAAGTGCCTATGCCAGCTGTTGGGCAAACGGGTTTGCGATTGGAAGGTTTGCGTTGTTTGGGCGGTGTTGAGTATCGTGTGTTGTCGCTTGAGGCATCCGAGGCATGAATGGCCAGTACGATTTGGATTTTGAATCAGATGGGGTGTATTGACGCCCGTAAGTTGGGATGTGTTGTGTCCCTGTTGCAAGGTGATAAGTTCCCAAAAGTCCTATGTTTTCAACCTTTTTACATGGCAATAATTGCTTAACCTACACCCATTTGAGTGGCATTATGGCCCTATAAATTAATTACACTGCTTTTACCTTTGATCCTGATGTTTGATTTATTTGATAAAAAGGTACCGTTTTAACGCATGTTTGATACTTGAGCAGATTTACCCACGGTCAGGCATGGTGATGCCGAGAGGGTAATGAAGAAAAGGAAAAATGGTGCAGAAGGAGCTCAAGACAGATCCAGGTCAAGCTAAGCAAAAGATGACAACTTCTACTGAAGGAAGTTGAATTATGAAGAGGAAGCCTTACGGATTAGATCCAGTGACAGACCCCTGCCGAGGTAGCAGATATCCTCTGCCGAGGCAGTGCATAGACCAACCTGCCGGAGGGTAAAATATACAAAGTGATAGCCGATGTGAGGAGCATAAAACGCTGGATTTTTCTACATACTCTGCATGACAATCGGAGCACGAGAAGAAGGCGAAAACATTGAAGGAAGGTTAGAGATGGAATTTGGCCAAAGTTGATAAAGGCATTAAAATTAAAGAGATTCACCTCTTTAATGAAGACAGGTCCAAGTCCAACTTAACTTCCTATCCAAGAAGGACTTTGCCCTACTTTTCTTCATATTTAAGCAAGGCTTGCCGCACGCATCAAAGAAGGAGTCGAAAAAGAGAAAATAGAGTCGAATATTGAGAGCTTGAGATTAGGGTTTAGTCGTGTGATCTCCACGTCCATCATGTTCTAAGTTTTCTTAGGGTTAGGATTATTTTTCTTAGTAGTTGTGAGAAGACAATTGTACTTTGTTTAAGTTTTTAATGCAATTTAGTTCAAGGTTTGCTTATTCTTGGTATTGATCTTATCCTTGTAATCTCATCGAGAGAGAGTATTGTGATGTTATCTATTTGTATAATATCGAGAGAGTTAGACACACGAAACAGATAAGCATGATTTTCACCCCAAACGGTGAAAGCTAACTCGCCTAAGGGATAAGATAGAGTTTCAACGGCTAAAAGAAGCGTGAGATTAGTCGGTGTTCATCCTTGGTTTACGCTGGGAAGTATTATCAAGGCCCATTCATCAATAGTGTTATGACTTAGGGATAAGGAGGAGTCATAAAAGGATGCTTTTGTCGAACCTTGACATCATCTACCGACCAACAAGGAATTGCCGAGGCAGCATATCTTATTGCCGCGATAGGGATTTAGTTCGCTACAGAGGCAGTTTTGTGATCATTGCATTCAAAGACTGAGACAAGTCAATTGTTTTCCACACTACGACACAATCTAATCTGGTCCATTCTCTCATCATGATTTCTCAATCTTTACTTCCTTGCTTTAGTTTATGATTGTAACCCCCTTAGCCCGGCCTAGACAGTTGACCCAAACTACAAAGATTACACGGGGAAAACCAAAGTCAACCCGAAAGTCAACCTTGATTAACGACCCCTTTTTTTTCTTTTTAATCATGTCTAGATGCACATTAACCCTAAGTGAGTACTCATGCAACATATAGGTGAAAGGCACAACGATCGAACAACATGAGGGACTCAACTGCACTTATTACAAGTTTAGGGACCAAAATGTAAATTTTGTAATTAGAAGGTCATAATTGCCTTTTTAAGTTACCAATATTAAATTAGTCATATTACATGTTTCCCTGACAAATTTCACATTAATTGGACATCTCGAACTCATACAATTGCAAAAACAACTTTCGGGACTAAAACGTAAATCTCGCAAACTTCAACATCATTCAAATTGATGCCCAACGATCACCTGTTTCGAAACACATAGAATCCGTATTGAAACGCAGGGCATCACTCACCCGTTTCGATACTGGTTCCGAAACACGGCCTTCCAGTGGCCAAATTGTTTCGAAACAACCTCCAGCCGTTTCAAAACACGAAGGCCATTACAGGCCCCCGTTTCGAAACGCCAGAGAGTGTTCTGATACGGTTTGCCCAGAAACTGCAGATTTTGCTGGTTTTTCATACAAAACTCCACTCAAACACAACCTAATGACTTCCTAATCATGCCAACAAATCATCATACATATATAGAGCATGTTTGCAAAACCCAAACACATTCATGGCATCCAACATGTGATTTCAAAAGTCTAAAGGCATGCTTCCTATTATCCAAAACCAAACAACCAACCAAACTTCAAAACAAGCATTAAAAGGCCATTTACAAATCCAAAACATCAAAAGCATCATGCGACAACTTAGGGAGTTCAACACATCTCCCAAAACACATCTTAGGTTCCCATTTCCAAAATACCAAAACTAATAGTGTATGAAAACATCACCATACATGAGCTTGGTTTCCCTTGGACACTCTTAGCTTCCTTGTTGCCCTCAAACACTTCAATTGTCTGCATTATTGGTACAAAAGAGAGAGCGTAAGCACAATAGCTTAGTGAGGCATGCTCTAAATTAACCAACACAATAATGCATTTTTAGAAAACATTTAAGCAAAGCTTAAAACCACAAGCCCATCTCTTTTCATGCAACCTTGCATACTTTACAAGCATCTCATGCTTCAATATATTCAATACAACATATTGGCTTTCAAGTGATAGTTCATAACCATTTACAACCCAAAACACAGTCGGATACGCGGATTACAAGCGTTGTCCTACACGCTTCATACACACTACCGAACAACATAAGGTGGAGTTTAACGGTACAATCACAACCCCTCAACACCCGTGATGGAGTTTAACGGTACAATCACAACCCTCAACATCACTCATCGGTAGTTGTATAATTCCACTAACGAGAGCAAGGGACACATAACACAAGATCCACACACGCACTTGTAACCACCATTGTGATCTTACCTCTCTCGTTAGGGTACTTGGATGGAGTGTACGGTACAATCACAACCCCTCAACATCCAAGGCGACTTTATTCACGGTGCACCCAACCCTATAGCCGGCTAACTATATCCGATTCAAGTACTTTAAAACCATTACATCACTTGCCAATATACATCATTTACCATCAACAATTCACTGTTTTAAAGCATTAAACAAAGCCATTTAACATCATGCATCACTATGCATCAAAACCATATTAACAAAATGTCAAACCAAGGATCTCTTACCTTGAGCATCCTTCAACACATGGATTTCAAAAACCAGCATTAACAATGCTAAAACATGCTTTCAAAACAGAATTTAAACATGCAAATTATAACCAATGCATCAAACCACTACACGGCTCATCCGAGGGAATTTTTCCGAAAACTTACTCTTGAGCTTAGCTAAGTTGTTTAGACTTAAACTAAGCTCCCAAAACCTTCAAATAATCGTTTCAAAGCTGGAAACCCTACTTCACTCACCGATTACGTTTCGCTTGCTTGCCGAAACGCCAATCAAGCCTCCGGATCAACTCCAAAGGTGTCCGAAGAAGTCTCCCCTGTTTTCAACACATCAAAGCAGAGGATTAATGCATCATCATGCATTAAAATCTTCAACCATCACACCTAAACTCGTTGCTCTAACCAAAACCAACATTTCGGCTACCAAACACAACCGAAAACACCTCCAAACTCTTCCAAAACTTAACCCAGCCAAGATCCATCACTTCTAACCATTTCTAAACATCCAATAACATCCAAATTAAACCTAAGCTCGTCCTTATACCTCCAGCTATAACAGAACACCAAGATCGCCTCAAAAACCACCATTTTCATAAGCAAAAACTTAGGAAACACAACCTACTTGGGATTGCATTGATAAAACCTCATTTCTAACATCATTTAATATCAAAAATACATTAAAGAACCATCTCAAACATAGCCCAATCAAATCTCAACGAAATTCTTCAAGATTTCTTCCAAATCTTGAGTTTTAAGCCAAAATCAAGTTTCTAACATTAAAACCATTTATAAAACTTAAATTAAGGATCGATAACTTGGGAATTTCAGTAAAGAACTGAGTATTTAGAGGAGAAGAACAATCTTACCTCTAAATGGTGATTTCTCCTTGATTTGAGCCAATTTCCTTGAAAATTCAATGAGGAAATCAAAAGGATTTGATGCAAGATTGATTAGGAATTAATTGATGATAGAAATCTCATCCATTGAAGTGTAGATCAATGCAAAAGTTGCTGGAGGAAAAGTGTTTGGATGATGGAATTTTGAGAGAAAAAGGAATGAGAAAATTTTAGGAAAAGGTTGTTATGAAATTCCAAAAAGTAGTTTTCCTTTTCTTTTAATTAATTAAAACATTAATTAAACCACCTAAATTAAGGGAAAATCTGGAGAAATCATTTTTGGGTAAATTAGCTCCTTAAAGATTCAAAGTTTCAATCCTTACAAAACAGTCACCACTAAACTTTTCAAAAATCGCATTTTAGTCACTACACCATAATGTAGTATTTCAAAAACTTATTTTGTAAAATTGATTTCACCACTCTCTTATATATATTAAAAGAGGATTTTTAGATATTTTTCCATATTTTTAAAGCAACCCGAACTAGGCTTTTCCTAAAACATCCTTTTATATTCGAACCGAAAATCAAACCGGTCCGGTTCAGAACCTAAACTTCTAAGCCCAAAATTGGGGTGTTACAATGATTTTTAGTTTAATTAAAACCAAAAACCTTTCTACTTGTGTTTTTACTTTTACTATTCTTTTTCAGCGCGAGAAGATAATTGAAGGAAACCATCCCAATCCCTGTGGACACAATACTCTAATACTTATCATTATATTACTTGAGACGTGTACACTTGCACTAATTACCAAACACATTTTACATGCAACAAGTTTTTGGTGCCGTTGTCGGGGATTGGCAATAGCAACTTTCAATTTTATTTTCTTGCACTTTTATTTGCTTAAGTTTTCGAGCACTAATCAACTTTGATTTTGCATTGGTGCATGACCAGGGCGAACCCAAAGTATCCGCTCCACGACCTTGATCAAGAAATTGATCGAAGTTGTCAAAGACTTAAGCAACAAATAAGACAAAATATGGCACATCAAGTTGGCGGCAACAATGCCAACAAAAACAGGAATGCCAATGGGCAGCGGGTTGCCGATGGGCAGCCAGTTGTTGATGGGAAGCAAGATGCACCAGTAGTAGATGGAGAAAATCTGAGAATTCAGTTTGAGCTAGTACGAAACCTAACTGTCCAAGGCTACCTAGAAGAAGATCTGAACGGACTAAATTTGGGAGTAGTCACACCAAAGATAGAGGTCCCCCACTTTAAACTAAATCTTGTGATGTTCAACATGATCAATACTATGGGGTAATTTGGCGGCTCAGCAACTGAAGATGCCAGACAACACGTCAAATCCTTCTTGCAAATCTGTAATTCGTTTAAAATATAGGGAGTACATGAGGATATTTTAAGATTGAAAATTGTTTCCCTATCATTGAGGGATAGGGCAAAAACCTGGTTAAATAACATTCTAGTAGGACCAATTGGATCTTGGAGTGATTTATGTCATGATTTCTTAGCACGTTTTAATCCTACGAATCTAACTGATAAATTGCGTAACGAAATCACTTGTTTTCGACAGGCTGATGATGAATCCATGAATGAGGCTTAGGAATGATAAAGAGAGCTGTTACACAAATGCCCCTTGCATGGATTCCCACTATAGACGCAGGTAACCATGTTCTATAACACTGTCAACACGACAACTAGGATGATGCTTGATGCCTCGGCAAATGACATACTCCTAGACAAAGAACCAGAGGAAGCAATGGATATTCTGAATAGGACAACCAAGAACGAATATTAGTTCCCAACGGCCAGACGAGAAGGAATCTGACGCCAACCCACAGTAAACAAAATAGGGTCCTCGAACTCAATTTCATCCCAAATTGCCACCTATACAAAGTTGGTCATGAACATGCAATCGCAGAATAATCACCAGGAGGTCAAGGTAATGGATTTATTTTGTGAAAACTGTGGGGGTAACCATGTTTCTTCTAAATGTCCATAGAATACATAGTTAAGTTGTTTCGTTGGATACAACCGAAACAATAACATGATGTCCAACAACTACAACTCGGCCTAGAAGAAACATCCGATTTCCCCTGGA
Source organism: Hibiscus tridactylites (assembly GCA_958450335.1). Taxonomy (NCBI): domain Eukaryota; kingdom Viridiplantae; phylum Streptophyta; class Magnoliopsida; order Malvales; family Malvaceae; genus Hibiscus; species Hibiscus tridactylites. Next base: position 27,718,690 of record OY288265.1, on the reverse strand, counting down.
GTAACCCCAACAACGCACTCAATTCGAACAATCAGAATGCTCCAGTAGCGAGATTTCAACAAAACATGCCTTGGTAGACCATGCCGCAACAGCAATCTATGCCAACTAGTTAGAAATCGAACCGTATACACCCCTACCTGAAGCACTGCCACGGTAGCACCTATGGCAGCACCCACAGTATAGCTAGAAATCGATGTGCTGGTAATCCCACAAATCAAATTTCCATGCAAAGAAAGAGTAGAGGACATACCGCCACCATTCCCCCAAAGGCTGAAATAGCAGAAGCACGAATACCAGTTCAAGAAGTTCTTAGACATCTTGAAGCAAGTATATATCAACCTACCCTTGGTGGAAGCAGTCAAACAAATCCAGAATTATGTCAAATTCCTCAAGGACTGTCTCAAAATGAAAAAGGATTGGGGAATTTGAAATTGTTGCTGTGACAGAAAAATGCATGACAATGCATCACAATCGGACACCACCCAAGCTCAAGGACCAATGCAGTTTTCTCATACCATGTGCAATCGAAAATCATTATATAGGGAGAGAATTGTGTGATCTAGGAGCAAGAATAAACTTTAAGCCTATGTCAGTGTTCGAGAAATTGGGAATTGGAAAAGCCATACCTACCATTGTAATGTTGCAGCTTGCCGATAGATCCTATGTGCAACCTGAAGGGAAAATTGAGGATATTTTGGTAAAATTTGATAAATTTATTTTCCCTGCCGACTTTATTATCTTGGATTGTGATGCAGACGAGAATGTACCAATCATCCTTGGGAGACCATTCCTAGCTACAGGGAGAACTCTAATTGATGTCGAAAAAGGAGAGCTGACAATGAGAGAAAACGACCAGTACGTGAAACTCAATGTACCGAACACCATGAAACATGCTGATGACCCAAAAAAATGCCAGGCACTCCAGGACCTAACTGAGTCAAATAACGACATAGAACCACACTTCCTCGGCAAGGAAACTGAAAACTGCCTCGGCGGCAACATTGGCAAATGCCGCAACAGTATGATGACAGGACCTGGAGATACAGAGACAAAAGCACAGGATGACCGTGAATTAAAAAAATACTGGGCAAAGATTAAAGCATCACTTTGGGCTACATGTCGTGAGGGATAAGGAAGTAATCACTTTAGAAGATGCATGCACATGCACTCTTTTAGTGTCTTAAGCTTTTCTCTCTATCTTTTTATTTTTAGTTTTTATTTTCCATATTTTTAATCTTTCTTTTAGGAATAAAGTTTTATTTATTATTTGTTTTTAGGATGGAGATCAAGAAAGATAGAAGAGATGAACCAACAGCTAAGTGTGGAGAAACTGTTACCGCAACGACCTAATCTGACAACGGGCAGGAAACTGCAACGACAAGATTTGCCAACGGGCCGAAAAAGCTGCAACGGCTATATTTGTAATGGGCTGAAGACCGTAACTGGTAGAAACGACTAGAGATTTTGCTCCCATATTTAATTCCGCGACGGCATAGCTTGTCGAACTCTATGTAAAGGCCACTCTTCTCTAAATTGTTTATCACTCAACATTCCCTTCTACTCTCTTGCACTCTCCAAAGTTTAGAATTTTATTTTTCTCTCTCACAACTCACTCACATTTTCTAGATGTCCCTCAAATTAAAGAAGAGAGAAAGCTCATGCTCTGCCGAGGCATCAACGTACAAACGCTTCGCACCACCGGAGGTAGAGAGGCGCTTCAACAAGCACATCATAGCCCGCCAAGTATGTGAGGAGCAAGGATTCCATTGCTCCGATGAGTAGATCACCAAAAGTGGCAAATATTTTGCTTCCAACTCAAACGAGCAAACATAATAGTGGTACGAGAGTTCTATGCTCACAACCCAATCCCAACCACACTCTTTGTTCACGTTCAGGGAAAGGCGATCAAGGTGGATGCCGATGCCATAAATCTCTTTTGTGGCATCCACATAGAAAAGGACGAGCATGTAGAATTTGTCGAGTCTTTGACGGAGGAAGACTACAAACACATCAAGGAAGAACTCTGCTATGCCAGCACGATATGGAATGCCAGGGCGCAAAAGGGCTTCGGTCAATCGGCATCAGTTGCGGCCAAAAGCCAAGCTATGGAACACATTCGTCAAATGCCGCCTCATGCCTACCTCGCACAACATACTACCGGCTGATGCAGATCACAGGGGCTGAACCTTGGGAATCCATGTCGATGTAAAACCTTGTTGCGGCAGCATCCATGATAGATGTTCCGAACACGCCACAATCCACTGCCCCGACAACCACCCTCCAGCAAATTACCGAGAAATTGGAGGACACGGACAGACGACAACACCTATTTAAGGCCTTCGCAAGGGACTTCACCTCCTCCATCATCCAAGTGATTCAAGAAAAGTTCTCTGACCACACCATCCAGTTCCCTACCACCATCTATGTCGCAACCGCCCTAGAGCCCCATGTCGCAGCCACCCCAGCACCCCAAGCCAGAGCCACACCTGCCACACACATCCAACCACCAAGAGAAATAAAGAAAGTCAAGCATACGGCCTGCAAAGGGAGAAAGTTGATCCTACCATGCGATGACAATGACTCATATGAGTCCATCTAATTTTTCTCTCTCTTGCCTTTATTGTTATACCCTTAATTTTTTTGCTTAATTTTTTCGATTATTGCATCTGTTTTTAATGCATTGAGGGCAATGCTTGTCTTGAGTTTGGGGGTGTAGGTTATGTTGCCGAGAGACATTGCTCTACCGTAGCATATTAATACCATTGCTATGCAGTTCTGTTCGATACTTGTCAATTTTTTATTGCACATATTGCCTAAGCCGAATGAAGCTTATGCCTCGGCAATGTTCTTCATCAATTGCCTTAGTTTAATTTAATTGAATTCTCTATCTTGGCAATAGATATCTCTCTTCTTACCATAGCTTTGAACTGTTTAGAGCCTTTATTTTTAGGATGCATATGGAAGATAACTTAGAATCATACTATGAGATTAGAACTTTAATACACTTTTGTGACTTTTATGATTTAAGGAGTTCTAGTACACTTAGGACATAGACTTGCTTAGAAAGAAAAGTTTGGGTAAAAAGTTAGAGGTGCCTAACACTGGCTCTAGCTTAAGGAAGCCCTAAAGGTGCCTGAAACCAGCTCTAGGCTAATCACTAGAGGTGACCAAAATTGGCTCTAGTAGGTTAGATTTCTTTAGAAAAAAATATACCCAAATTAAGTAGGTTAATGCTTAAGTGTTTACTTAGAACCCTAATAATCATCTTGTTCACAATTCATGCACACACTCACAAATCTTATAGTTTGATTCCAGGGAATTCCTAAGGCATCCAAAAACTTAAGGGCCGAGCATTCATGGCCATGGTTTGAAGGAAGAAGGAAAAGTAAGACCAAGGAGAATTTTCACGAAGATTAAGGTTTTGGCAATTGATGGTTTGCATTGTTTGAGGACAAGCAATAGTTCGAGTTTGGGGGTGTGATAAGTGCCCAAAAGTCCTATGTTTTTACCCTTTTTACATGGTAATTATTGCTTAACCTACACCCATTCAAGTGGCATTATGGCCTTATATTCATTAATTACACTTCTTTTACCTTTGATCCCGATGTTTGATTTATTTGATAAAAAAAAGTACTGTTTTAATGCATGTTTGGTACTTGTACATATTTACCCACAGCTGGGGCAGGTGGCCGAGAGGGCAATGAAGAAAAAGAAAGATGGTGCAGAATGAACTCGAGACAGATCCATATCAAGCTAAGCAAAAGATGACAGCTGCTACAGAAGGAAGCTGAGTTATGAAGAGGAAGCCTTACGAAGTAGATCCAGTGACAGACCCATGCCGAGGCAGTAAATATCCTCTACTGAGGCAGTGCATAGACAAACCTACCAGAGGGAAAAGTATGCAAAGTGATAGCCGATGTGAAAAGCATAAAATGCTTGATTTTTCTACATACTTTGCATGACAATCGGAGCACGAGAAGAAGGTGAAAAGATAGAAGGAAGGTTAAAGATGGAATTTGGCCAAAGTGGATAAAGGCATTAAAATTAAAGAGATTCACATCTTTAATGAAGACAAGTCCAATTCCAACTTAACTTCCTATCCAAGAAGGACTTTGCCCTACTCATCTTCCTATTTAAGCAAGGCTTGACGCACACATCAATGAGGTAGTCGAATGAGAGAAGAAGAGTGTCGAATATTGAGAGCTTGAGATTAGGGTTTAGTCGTGTGATCTCTACGTCTATCATATTCTAAGTTTTCTTAGGGTTATGATTATTTTTCTTAGTAGTTGAGAGAAGACAATTGTACTTTGTTTAAGTTTTTAATGCAATTAATTCAAGGTTTGCTTATTCTTGGTATTGATCTTATTCTTGCAATCTCATCGAGAGAGAGTATTGTGAGGTTATCTATTTGTCTAATATCGAGAGAGTTAGACTCACGAAACAGATAAACATGGTTTTCATCCCAAATAGTGAAAGCTAACTGGCTTAGGGATAAGTTAGAGTTTGAACGGCTAAAAGAAGCATGAGATTAGTTGGTGTTCATCTTTGGTTTACGTCGAGAGGTATTATCAAGGCCCATTCATCAACAGTGCTACGAATTAGGGATAAGAAGGAGCCATCAAAGGATGCTTGGCAGAACATTGACATCATCTGCCGACCAGCAAGGGATTGTCGAGGCAGCACATCTTATTGCTGCGACAGGAACTTAGGTCGCTACCGAGGCATTTTGGTGATCATTGCTTTCAAAGACCGAGACAAGTCAATTGTTTTCCACACTATGACGTAATCTAATCCGGTCCATTCTCTCATCTTGATTTTTCAATGTTTACTTGCTTGCTTTAGTTTATGATTTTTAGTTTAATTAAAACCCAAAACTCTTCTACTTTTGTTTTTACTTTTACTTTTCTTTTTCAGCGCGAGAATATAATCGAAGGAAGCCATCTCAATCCCTTATGAGATGATACTCTAATACTTATCATTATATTACTTGAGACGTGTAAACTTGCACTAATTATGAAGCACCTGTTACACACAACACAAGGCAATGTTTATAGTTGGTGGATGACTATAACCTCGAGTATGGAAGCCAATGATGTGAATTAAGAATATGCCTTTAAGAAGAATTATCTTGGAGTTAGATACTTAGATAACAAGAAACACGAGTTTATGTCTTTGATTCAAGGCAGTTTGTCTATTTCGAAGCACAAGGTTTAGTTTGTTCGTTTGAGCCAGTATGCCCCTGAGTTGGTGTCGGAGGAGAGGCATCGTTGCGACTGATTTCGTTACAGATTGGTACAAGATGTAAAGAAATATATGCTGGCTTCTAATTACACTTATTTCCTTGTGTTGGTTACACATGAGAAGGACATTGAGCAGAACTTGGGTTTGGCATCTCGTGTGAGTGGTTCTGGCTGGGGTAAGAAAGTTGCAGACTGTAGTTTCAGTGGTGGTCAGTATAATAGGTATCGTGACAGGAAGTACCGTTCTGAAGTGAGGCGTGGTGGAGGTAGTGCTGATTGTAGACCGCAGGGTAAAAGTGCTCAAGCTAGAACAGGCCTTAACACCTGTTGGGTATGTGGATCATGTGAGTATATGAGGCAAGATTGTCCACGTTTGGCTTGTGATGTGCCTGTTGTTGCTAGTTTGTGTTAGAATTTTAGGTCGACTGATCATTTTAGATGTGATTGTCCGTTGTTAGCTGGTGGTGGTCAGGCTAGGGCACTTGCAGTTGTACCACAGCGAGGTTGTGGTCGTGGCAGTGGACATTTTCAGCGTAGAGAGAAAGGTCTGAGGATAGTTGCTTATGTTGTTGCGATTCAAATAGAGGGTGGTGGTCCTGCGAGGGTGTACGCACATCGCGAGGGACGTAATGACAACGATGTAATTGTAGGTACATTTACTTTGCAATCTTTCTCATTGTTTTCTTTGGTCGATTCCAGGTCTACGCATTCATATATCTTGCATGAGCAAGCACATTTTCTTGATATCCATGTTGAGGTGGTAGATGTAGGAATGTAAGTAACTAGTTCTTTTGGTGAGACAGTTGTTATAAGAAGGTTGTTTAGGAGATGTCCTTTGACTATTCAAGGTCATAATTTTGTGGTTGATTTGATGGAGTTGACGTTTCATAGTTTTGATGTAATTTTGGGTATAGATTGGTTGACCGAGCATAGAGCGGTGGTTGATTTTGAATCTAAGCGAGTTACCTTGAGACTTGCTGATGATTATGAAGTGGTAATCGTGGGAGAGAATCTTAAGCTCTTTTCCAATGTTGTTTCAGCTCTGGAGGCGATTCGTTTGATGGATTTAGGTTGTGAGGATTTCTTGGCCTATGTTATGAATCTGGGGTCGAAAGAGGTACGTGTTCAGTACATACATACGGTATGTGAGTTTTCGGGTGTTTTTTCGGAGGAGTTGGATGTTTTTCCACCGAATAGAGAGGTTGAGTTTGGCATTGAGTTGTATGTGGATATGACTCCAATGTCTATTGCTCCCTATCGTATGGCTTCAAAGAGTTGAAGGGGTTGAAGACGCAACTTTATGAGTTGCTTGATCGAGGGTTTATTAGGCCTAGTGTTTAGCCTTGGGGTGCGCCGGTGTTGTTTGTGAAAAAGAAAGATGGCACGATACGGATGTGCGTTGATTATCTGCAACTAAACAAGTTGACAATTAAGAATAAGTATCCTTTCCCAATGATTGATGATTTGTCCGATCAATTTTGAGGTGTTTTGGTGTTTTTTAAGATAGATTTCAAGTTTGGGTACTATCAGTTTAAGGTGAAGGATGTGGATGTGCCTAAGACTGCTTTTCATACGAGGTACGAGCATTATGAGTTCTTAGTGATGTCGTTTGGTTTGACTAATGCCCCTGCTGCGTCCACAGACATGATGAATCGGGTGTTCCATGAGTTCTTTTGACCAGTTTATGGTTTTGTTTATCAATGAAATCCTTGTGTACTCTTGTACCAAGGAGGATCATGATAGACATTTGTGAATTGTGTTGCAAGCTTTTTTGGATAATCAGTTGTATGCTAAGTTGAGTAAATGTGAGTTTTGGCTTCGGGAAGTTGTTTTCATTGGAAATGTGGTGTCAGCCAAAGGGATTTGAGTTAATCCTCATAAGATCGAGGCAGTTATAAGTTGGGAATCACCTAAATCTATTTAGGGGGTCAGTAGCTTTCTTGGTTTGGCAAGATACTACTGTAGATTTGTGGGTAGGTTCTCGAAAATTGTTGCACTATTAACCAAGTTGTTACAAAAGAACGTCCAATTTGAGGGGACAAAAGAAAGGCAACAAGCTTTTGAGAAGTTGAAAGAAGCCTTGACACGAGCTCCTATCTTGATTCAACCTGAGTTAGGTATGGAGTTTGTGGTCTATAGTGATGCGTCGTACGTTGGGTTAGGTTGTGTGTTGATGCATGAGAGAAAGGTTATGGCTTATACATCTAGGCAAATGAAGGTGCAAGAGTGAAATTACCCTACCCATGACCTTGAGCTTTCCGATGTTGTGTTTTTGTTGAAAATTTGGAGACATTGCCTTTATGGTGAAAAGTGTGTGGTTTATATAGATCATAAGAGTTTGAAGTATTTGATTAGTCAAAGAGATTTAAATCTTAGGCAAAAAAGATGGCTGGAGTTGCTTAAGGAATACGATTTGACGATTGAGTATCATTTGGGGAAGGCTAATGTTGTAGCTGATGCTTTGAGTAGGAAATTTGCAGTGGAGTTGAGGGCGATGTTTGCGCGGTTGAGTGTGACACGAGATGGAGTTTTTTTCGTCGAGTTGCAAGTTAGGCCATCTTTGTCACAGTTAATTAAGGATAAGCAACCTTATGATGATGCGTTGGTACCGCATGTTAAAGACATCACAAATGGGAATTCGACGGATTTTCATTTTAATGGTGATGGGGTGTTGTGTTTTAAAGATCAGATAGTGGTGCCTAATGATGGTGAGTTGAGGCGCATGATCTTATATGAGGTTCATGCTAGTCCTTTTTCTATGCATACCGGTAGTACTAAGATGTATCAAGGGTTGAAAGGAGAGTACTATTGGGTTGGTTTAAAGAAAGATGTGGCTGATTTTGTTGCTAAGTGTATGGTTTGTCAGCATGTTAAGGCTGAGCATCAGTTTCCTTCTAGGTTGTTGCAACCTTTGAGAATACCGGAATAGAAGTGGGAGAGAATCGACATGGATTTCATGTATGGTTTCCCTTGACGCCCACTAAAAAGGATTCCATTTGGGTGATTGTTGATCGGTTTATGAAGTTTGCACATTTTGTGTCAGTGCATACGACGTATACTTCGGATAAGTTGGTGGATTTGTACATTGCTGAAATTGTGCGTTTGCATGGTGTGCCTAAGTTTATAGTTTAATTTAGAGATCTACGGTTTATGGCGAGTTTTTGGAGTGTTTACATCCATCTTTGCGTACACGATTGAGTTTCAATACTTCATATCATCCTTAGGCGGATGGTCAGTTTGAACGTGTAATCTAGGTCTTGGAGGATATGTTTAGATATTGTATCATTGAGTTCCCAGGAACTTGGGAAAGACAATTCCCTTTGGTGGAACTTGCTTATAATAATAGTTATCAGGCAAGTATTCAAATGGCACTGTATGAAGCTTTGTATGGTAGGAAGTGTCATATGCCTTTGTGTTGGGCTGAGGCGGGGGAAAAGTTTGTTTACTTGCCGAATGTGTTAAAGGATACAAATGAGAAGGTGAAACTCATTTGTGATTGCTTGAAAGTGGCTTTAGATAGCCAGAAATCCTACGTGGAATTGAAGATTAGATAGTTTGAATATGCGTTTGGAGATCGTGTGTTCTTGAAGGTGTCGCCTTGGAAGAAGGTGATGAGGTTTGGGCGTAAAGGTAAGCTTGGTCCGAGTTTTATTGGACCATATGAGGTTGTGGAATGTGTTGGTATTGTTTCTTATCGGTTGAGGTTACCTCTCGAGTTGGAAAAAATTCATGATGTGTTTCATGTGTCGATGTTGTAGAGGTATCGGTCGGATCCATCGCATGTTATGCCAGTAGAGGATATTGAGTTGCAACTGGATTTTTCATATGATGAGTAACCGGTAAAGATCCTTGATACTAGCAGTAAAGTTCTCTGTGGTAAGACAGATGAGCTTATGAAAGTGTTGTGGCAACATCAAGGAGTTGAGGAGGCCACGTGGGAAAGCAAAGCGGACATGTTGAAGCAATTTTCGCACTTGTTTTCTTCTGGTAAAATTTCAAGGACGTAATTTCCTAAGTGGGGGAGAGTTGTAACGCCCTGGTTTTGGGCCTAGCATATTGTTGGCTAGATTAGACGGTTCGGTGGATCGGGTTAGTGATACAAGTTGGTTCGGGAATTGATATTTTTATGTGAGGTAAAAATATGGAAAATAGTTAAAAATCATTATTCATATATAAATGATTTTGGTAAAATCAATTTTAGAATATACAATTCGAGGATGTGACATTTTGGACTAGTGACTAAAATGTAAAAATGCAAAATTGTTTTATTTGGTGACTGTTTTTGTAAAGAGTCGGAATTTTGAACGAGCTACGTTATTTTAATCAGCAATTTCCCTTAATTTAACTTATTTTTAAGTGTGTTTTATTTAAATGATTAAAAGGATTTAGTTAAGAAAATGTGGTTATTTGCTAAAATCACTTTTTGACGAAACTTTCATTTCTCAAGATTTTCTCTCTATTTTCTCATCAACCAACTACCATTTTCTTCTAAAATTTCCAGAGATTATTTCCTTTTCGTTCCACTTTATTTCCAAATGATTTCCTTGGATTCTTACAACAAGATTCATTTGTTTTCTTGAAGATTTCAATCTTAGCTTGCCAATTGAGGGAAAAGCAAGGGGTTAGAGGTAAACGTCATTCTTCTCCTCTAATCAAGGTTATTTATTAAAATTTCTAATTTCTTGACTCTTTAAATATGTTCTCTATTGAGATTTTGTGATTTAATTGGGTAATATGATTAAATCAAGCTTTAATTGAAGGGTTTATGTGATTTTCATAATGGATCTATTTTGTTGGGTTTTTGATTGATTCAAATCATGATTTGATATTTAATAATGTTGAGATGATGGTTTAAACATTGGAATCTTGAAACTATAAGAATCTCTAATTGTTTAGGTTGATAGTTATGTGTTTTTGAGGAGTTGTGGGGGTTTAATGGTTACTTGAGCTATAAGGATGTTATAAGATGAATTTTTGGTGTCAATTAATGTTAATTGATGCTTGGAAGTGTTAGTTTTTGGCTGGATTAAGTTTGGAGGTCAATCGATGTTGTTTACAGTTGTTTTGGATAGGCGATTGATAGCTTTTAGCAAGGAAATGTTGAGGAATATCTTGCTGGGATGTTGAATGCATTATGATGCATTAATCCTCTATTGTAATGTGGTTAAAACAAAAGAGGTCGATCTGGAAGTTATTGGTGAAGCTTGGAGGCTTTAGACGCTTGATTGCGCGTCGACAAATCAAGGTTTCGCGTGTCGGAGAGTGAGAACGAAACCTACAACTTTTAAAAGGTTTGAAGGTGGTTTTAGGGACTTATATTGAGCTTGAAATGCTTGTCTAAGTTCTTAAGTAAGTATAAAGTGATTTTCCTCTATCGGTCGTGCTTTTATTAAATGTTTTTATGCACTTGGTTTTTATTACATGTTACCTACTGTTAAGCATGTTTTTAAAGTATGCGATATATTGTTTTTAATCATGAGATGATGATGGATGCACGTGGTAAGTGATCCATGTATGTATGGTTTATACTTGATTAAAAAGCATGTGTTGTTGCTTTGGAAAAAGTGGTTTTATTATGATGCATATGAAAACAGTGAAGTACATGGTTATAATGAACTATATTTGCAAGTGATGTGGTTTTAAAATGCTATCGGATATAGTTGGTCGACCATAGGATTGAGTGTACTATAAATAAGTCGCCTTGGATGTCGAGGGGTGGGTGTTCCGTCTCCATCCATGTACCCTAACAGTTGAGGGGTTGGTGTCCCGTGTCTCCCGTTAGTGGGTTAAGCCTCTTACCGATGTATGTGGTTGATGTCCCTGAGAGTTGTGATTGTACCTGTTTGTTATGTTTCGTGATTATGATTGAATCGTTATTCCGGTTGAGATGGCTTGAAGTGTTGTGAGAACACTTGTCAATCTGTGTATCCGGTATGATATTTTGGAAATGGAACTTGGTTAATGATCACTTGTACGCCAATATAATTGTTGATGTGTCATGAAAAGGTTTATGTTGTATGATGTGATTTATACATGTTTACTCTTAAGCGTTGCATATGGTAGTTAGCCATGGGAAGGCTTAATTTGAGTGTGAGCAATGGGATTTGTTGTTGATACATGATACATGTTGCATATGGTTTAATATGATGGTTTTTGAACATGATAAGTGCATGGTTTTCAAGCACGATGATTCTAAAGTGATCAACAAACATGGTTTGAAATGAGATTTCAATGTGGTTTTGGGAATTGGTTTTAAATGCATTGATGTTGTTTTGTTTTTTAGCAATCCTCACTAAGCCTTGTGTGCTTACGCTCTCTTTGTCCATCAATGCAGAGAATTAAAGGCTCAAAGGCAGCAAGGGAAACAAGGGATCAAGAAAGACTTATTTATTGAAAGTATGTTTTTGGATTAGACTATAAGTAATAAGGGCAGTAGGGGATTCGTTGTTATTTTGGGAGATATGTGTAAACTCCTTGTTTAAGCATGTTTGAGTTTCTGTTTTAGACTTGTAAATGGCATCTAATGGTTGGTAATTTCTTTTGTTTGGTTTTTGAACTTTTGCTTGGATTGGTTTATAGGAAGCATGCCTATAGTTTCCCTTTGGAGTATGATGCATGAATAGATGTTGTTTATGCTATGTTTGGTTGAAGAATCCTTAGTAAGTTGGATATATGTTAGGAAGTTGTTTAAGTAGTATGAAATACATCAAAATGTGTTAAACCAAAAAAGTGGACATTTCAGGTCTAGGCGTATCGGTACACGTACTCTCATATCGATACAGGTAGCCTTTTTCAAGTATGGTGTTTCGGTACACGAGGAAATGTATCTGTACGGCGCACGGAATTTGGGCAAGGTGTATCGGTACGCAGGGGCATATCGATACGAGTTTTGGTTATTAGAATTCTGATTTTTACAAACCCTTCGAGCCATATTGATACACGTAAAAGTGTACTGACACGCAAAGTTGTTATGTTAGTTAATTGGATTAATCAAAAGTTTGGTTCTCTTACATTTTAGTCCTTAAATGTTGTGGACGCAATTGTATGAGTTTGGATGGTCGGATTGGGTTAAGATTTGACAGGAAGGCATGAAACCTAACTAATTAAGGTTTGGTAACTTAAAATTGGTTGAGGTCCTTGTAAATTGTTAAAATTGCAGTTATGTCCCCCGTTTGCATTTTTACTCAATTAGATGTTAATTCGATGCTCGATTGAGTTGAGCTTTCTTCCGTTGTGAGCATAAATACATAGGACGTTATTTTGCATTTAGACAAGATAAAAGAAAAAAATGGACGTGTTCGAGTAATTTCTTCATGGTTTACTTCGGTAAACCTAATGTACCTCGCTCGGTTCCGTCTTGCAACTAGGTTGGGTCGAGGGGGTTACAAAACCAAAACAACATAGGAGTGAGGCCCGAGTCACATACTATCGGGAACGTACACTTAATGGGTGAGTTCGGGTCATGCAACATCAGAACATGCACTTTGGGTGCGTCCGGGTCACCTAACATCGAAACATACACCCATACTCATAATTCCCCCTCGAGTACCCTCAAATGAGTCCCGGGTCACAAAGGATCAGTAACCTCCATTTGGTAATTCTCTTACCATGGTGTTTCAACACATCTCGGGTATTCAGATTCCATCAATCAAAGGTGACTCAACCACAAAAGTGCTCTTACTTGGCATGTAACCACACACGATCCACCAAGGATCCCTATGGTTGCTATTATAAACATATCACCCAACATTTACCAAGTTATTACTCTTTATGTTCGTATATGAGGTTAAATTCTATGTTTCTCAATTTTACTATTCATTTTACCATATTAGAGGCACATTGGGCATTAGTCCTCAAGCTACAGGTCCTTTGAACTCAAAAACATAAATTCCAGGCAGATTGGCCAGCTAGTATCGATACCCTTATAAGAGTACTGATATGTGTGTCTAGGTACCGATACCAATTTAGGCGTATTGATACCTGGTTCTACATGCAAGAGGGGTTTAAATAGAACCTCGTACCGATACACAGGGAAGTATATTGTTACCCTATAAGTATCGGTACGCTCTCAAGCATACGGATACTTGTTTTTGCTACTAGAATTTGATGGAACAGGGGGTATTGATACCCCCTTAGGCGTACCGATACGCCCTTAAATAATGGCTTGATTTCATCAGTTTTAATACGGGGTACAGATACGTATTCAACTCGTATCGATACTCAAACCCAAAATTCATTTTTTGGAGTTCGTAATTACTTTCAAGCATAAAAAACCCAAAGGCAAGGCCCCAAATCGAACCTACAGTTTATGGGAGGTAGTTTAGGTGGTTTCCTACCATTTTTATACCATCTAAATACCAATTTCTAGTTTCACCATTAACACCCATAACCAAGAACTTAAGCACCTAAATAATCAACCAGCATAAAAACCCATACATTTAGGATATGCAGGAAACAAAGGGAGTTGGAAGTGTACAAACCTTACTCCCAAAGCTGAGAAAGAAGCTCTTAGCTCAACCTCAAGCTTTCCTCTTCTCTTGAGTCTTGGAAGCTTCTCGCACCTCTTTCACTACAAGAAGATTTGCAAAAACGAGTTACAACATTTTTAGAGGGTTAAGAGATATAAAAGAAGAACTCTACAATAGAAAATGGAGTTAAATTATCTTATTCTCATTCTTCCTCTACAACCCCGCTAAACATGCATATCCTTCAACCTTCACCAAAACCTTTTGTTCTTACCTTGATTCGCAAATCGTAGGGTGAAGATCACAAAACTCTCAGCAACCAATCCAAAAAACACACTCAAAAAGATAAAGATCCAACCTTTACTAGTGGGTTGAAGCTAGGAGATGAGAATAGAAGAGAGGAAGACAAATAAGACAAAGGGTGAGATCATCCCTCTTGTTTTTACAGAGAAAATTAAAAGGGCTACTATTTTTCCTTTCAAAACAAGGCAATTACCTCTCTACCCTCTTTTCATCATCTCAACCCATCTCCAAACCTTAAGCCCAAGCATCAAAAAGCAAACCCACAAGGCTCTTATGGGTAATCCAAAAGCCCAAACTTCAGCTCGAAAACCAAGCCCGTATCTCAGTTTAAGTAAACTCTTGGATTTTGAAATTCGGATACTTACAAATCTCCCCTCCTTAAAGAAAATTTCATCATCAGAATTTACATTTCGGGAAAAAATGCGGGTAAAGCAAATTCATGTCTTTTTCTACCTCCCACGGGGCTTCCTCGACCTCGTGGTTTCTTCATAACATCCTCACCAAGGGTATACACTTGTTACGAAGTTCCTTGACCCCCTTATCAAGAACTCTTATTGGCTCTTCCTCATAGGTCAAGTCGGCTTTGATCTCAATCTCTTCTAGATGAATAACATGCGAAAGGTGGGTGTAATATCCCAAAACTAGGCCTAGTAGAATGTTACTATTTTGACTTCTAAGCCAATTAACCTAATGTGTATCTTGATAAATTAAATGAAAGAAAGAAAGGGATTTTCTTTGTACAATGGACCAAATTGAATGAAAAGACAAAAGGAATGACCAATGATATAGTACTAAAATCAAAGGATGCAAGAAATGTGGGATTGCATGGTAAGTAAAATTTTGAGTGTGGGTGGTACACATGTCAATTTGAAAATTGAACATGTGGATTGCTTGTTTCGGTCAAGGAGAAATCAATGTGGGATTTCTTTCTTCACCTCTATCTAGTCGAGTTACCTTGAGAGAGAGAGAGAGAGAATTCAGCATATCCTCGGTGAGAAAGGTGGTGAATCTAGCTCGATAGCTACAACCTTCCATTGTTTCGATTAGGCTCAAGGTTGGGGGTGAGTATTCTTGCTACAATTCTTGTGTTAGAAATCAAATTGGTTGAATATATTTGTGAATCTTTTGTATAACCTAAGCTTTGATGTTTGTTTATAGAAAAGCTAAAGCATGTTAAGTTTCCTTTGATTGTTGATTGTTAGAAAGGTTTGAATAGATAGCTTACCTCATTGGTGAATTGAGTATAAATCGATGAATAGTAATTTCTATTGAAATGCAGTCTAGTCTTGTATTAGGGGTTGTTTCGAAACATTTGAATGAGAGAGTTAATTGCTTCGAATGTGTAATTATATTTATATAAGTAATTGAATCTGTTTTAGCATGGACATGAATCTTTAGGGCTGGTTTGTTTGCATAAAAATGAGTATATTCGATTTGGGGGCTGTTCTGAAAACATAGAGAACTAAGGGACTGTTTCGAAGGCACAAATTTGGACTTCAATAGTGTTCTGTTTTTATTAAGGATATATATATATAGAGAGTTAGTTATTTATGTTAGGGTTTGTTTTATATGTAAACATGCCTATATAAAGGCATGCAGGGTTCTTTGTATTTTGATATATTCTTTTACGCATAATAATAAAATACTCAAGTTCCTATATGGTATCAGATGTATTAGATTTGGCTTCCAAGAATCAGTTTCTCTGAGTTGTTTTTCGTTTTCTTTCAGATTCTTCAGTTTCTTTTTTCTCTTTTCTTCAAGTTTTTCCTGCGTTTTCACCAGTAATGGGAGAAGTTGGTTTGAACGATCAGTTCAACAATGGTGCAAATCCCTATTATCTTCACCAGTCCGATAGTCCTGGTATGATTCTGGTCACGCAGCAACTTGGGACAGACAATTATAATAGTTGGAGACGTTCGATATTAATGGCTCTTTCAGCCAAGAACAAGATTGGTTTTATAGACGGATCCATTTCTGCTCCATCCATTACTCAAGCTACTACTTACAGTGCATGGAAGAGGGCGAATGATCTTGTTAATTCATGGATTCTGAATTCTGTATCCAAGGACATTGCAGCGAGTTTGATATATCATTCTACTGCTGCTGTGATATGGAAAGATCTTGAAGATTGTTTCCAGTAGCATAATGGTTCAAGATTGTTTCAACTTCGAAAGAAATTGATTGATCTTGCTCAAGGATCAATGTCTGTAAGTACCTGTTATACTCAACATAAAATTATCTGGGACGAGTTGTGTTCTGTTAAACCCCTTTGTACATGTTCCAATTGCACTTGTAATGGGGTTCAGAAAATGATTGATGAACAAGGCAAAGAACAAGTTTTGCAATTCTTGATAGGTCTTAATGATTCTTTTTCCCATACTCGAGGACAGATTCTGTTAATGGATCCTTTGCCCTCGATCACTAAAGTTTTTTTCCTTGATCATTCAAGAGGAGAGTCAACGTGTCATTAAGATAGACACTCCAGTTACTGAAGCCACTTTTGCTGTGCGATCTAACATTCCATCTGGTTATCCACCTAAGAAGTCTAGGCCACAGTGTAGTCATTGCAATTTAATGGGTCATACAAAGGAAAAGTGCTATAGGCTTCATGGATTTCCTCTTGGATATCGTACACGGTAACATGTTGCTCGTTCGAATGCAGTTTCAAATGAATCCTCTGTGGCTACTCAACAGACTCAAGAAGTTTTTTCTACTCAACAGTGTCAGCAACTTATTGCCATGCTTACAAATAAGTTGAATGCAGCTTCGATTTCAGAAACACCTTCCACTACTATAAATTTGGCTATGCAAGGTAAAATTTTGCATTATGTTATTCACTTTAGTTCATTAGATAAAGAGACCTGTTGGATTATAGATTCTGGTGCTTCGAGACATGTCTGTTGTTCCAAGAATCTTTTTGATTTTTTAAGTCCCATTTCTGGAGGAAATATTCTCCTGCCCAATCAAACATTAGTTTTAGTTAAATTTGCTCGATCAGTTCGAATATCTTCAAAGTTAATCTTGAATGATGTTCTCTTTGTTTCCTGAATTTTCCTTCAATCTACTTTTTGTTAGCTCTTTAATAAACGACTCAAAGATTAATGTTCTCTTTTCTGATTCTCAATGTCTTTTACAGGACCTATGTCAAGTGATTGGAAGGGGTGAATTGCATCAAGGCTTGTTTCTTTTAAAAGTTCCTTCTATTACAAGTTTTGTTTCATCTGTTAACAATGTTTCTTGGCATGATAGACTAGGTCATCCTAGTGTTCGTGTTTTACAAACTTTGAAAGATGTAATTCATGTAAATAGCAATAAAGATTCTGTTTGTCACATTTTTCCTCTTGCTAAGCAGCATTGTTTACCTTTCTCGAATTCTACCAGTCGTACAAGTATGTCATTTGAACTTGTTCATTGTGATATTTGGGGTCCTTTCAAAGTTCCTACTCACAGCAATCAGAGGTTTTTTGTTACATTAGTTGATGACTTCACTCGTGCCACTTGGACGTTTCTTTTGCAACATAAATCTGATGTGGCTAGCATAATTCTTGATTTCATAAATATGATCAAAAGACAGTTTGGATATGATCTAAAAACTTTTCGATTTGACAATGCTAAGGAGTTGAAGTTTACAGAACTTTTTGCCAAACTTGGAATTATGCATCAATTCTCCTGTGTTGAAACACCTCAGCAGAATTCAGTTGTAGAAAGGAAGCACCAACATCTTTTAAATGTTGCTCGTGCTCTTTTCTTTCAATCGAAATTTCCTTCAAATTTTTGGGGAGAATGTTTGTTAACTGCAACTTATATAATAAACAGACTACCTTCTCTTGTTCTCTATAATAAATCTCCTTATCAGATGTTGTTTCATAGTCTTCCTGATTTTATGTTCTTAAGAGTTTTTGGCTGCCTTTGTTTTGTATCTACCTTGCGTACTGGAAGGAGTAAGTTCTCTGAAAGAGCTTTACCTGGAGTTTTTCTAGGGTATTCTCCTGGTGTAAAAGGATACAAAGTGTTTGTGTTAAAGACTAAGCAAATTGTCATTTCTCGAAATGTTGTTTTTCATGAAGCAATATTTCCTTTTCATAAAATTAAGACTGATATTGTTTCAATCGATCCCTTCTCTAACTTGTCTTTACTTGGTGTTCATTGTGACACAACACAGGGTTTACAACAGGTGTTTAATGATGCATCTCCTTCAAACTCTAAAAATTCTAATGTTCTTACTGAAGTACATCCTGTAGAAGATACTACTGAAGTTCATACTGAAGATCGTACTGAAGTGCATACTGGAGATGATATCATTGATGTATACACTAGAGAAGATGTTAATGTTCCTACTGAAAGACATACTGAGGTTGGTGCAACTGAACATACTGAAAATTATATTGAAGGTCGTACTGCACAGACTGAAACTCATTTTGAAGAACCAACTGCCATTCATATTGAGGATCATGTTACTGAGGTTGATCATAATGAACTCAATAATAATGATATCATGCAAGATGTAAATGTTTACAATCATGATGATACTGCTCCTATTCAGGATACTTTTATTTAGCTTGAACCTCAGAGATCTTCTAGAATTGCTCAAAAACCTACTTATCTCAATGATTATCATTGTAACAACTTGTCTCTTGTAGAGTATCCTATTGAAAATTATGTTTCGAGTGTGAAGCTTTCTCCTCGGTATGAAACATTCATTGCAAATGTCTCTTCTACAACTGAACCTACATTTTATCACCAAGCTTGTAAAGATCCTGCCTGGCAGAATGCTATGCATGAGGAGCTGTCTGCCATGGAACGTTTACAAACCTGGTCAATAGTGCCTCTACCAGAAGGCAAGAAAGCAATCGAATGTAAGTGGGTTTATCGCATTAAATATAATCCAGATGGCACAGTAGAAAGATACAAGGCACGATTAGTAGCTAAAGGTTTTACACAATTGGAAGGAATTGATTATGTTAACACTTTCTCTCCGGTTGCAAAAATGACAACTTTCAAGGTGTTATTATCATTGGCTGCTTCAAAAGATTGGCATTTGTTACAACTTGATGTTAGTAATGCATTTTTAAATGGATTATTGGATGAAGAAGTTTATATGAAACTTCCCCTTGGATACAACATCAGCTCTCAAAGTTCTAACCTTGTTTGCAAGCTTCACAAATCCATATATGGCCTTAAACAAGCTTCTAGACAGTGGTTCAATGCCTTTTCTGAAGTTGTTTTGAAACTAGGATTACATCAGTCTTCAATCGAGCATACTTTGTTTATCAAAGGTTCAGATGATCGTATGGTTGCCATTTATATGGATGATATTGTAATTGCTGGCAAGGATCTTCATCTTTTAACTGAGGTACGTTCTTCTCTTCAACAGCATTTCAAGCTCAGAGATTTAGGTCAATTACGTTACTTTCTCAGGTTTGAGATTGCTCGAAATTCCACTGGAATTTCATTATCTCAACGCCATTATGCTTTAAAGCTTCTAGAAGACATTGGTTCCTTGGCTAAGAAACTTGTTGCTACTCCTATGAATCCATCATTAAAGTTAAGTGCCACTGATGGAGAATTGCTTGAAGATGCTCAATCCTATAGACGTTTGGTTGGTCGACTTCTTTACCTTACTCACACGAGGCCCGATATTACATATGTTGTTAATTTGCTCAGCCAATTTGTCTCAGCTCCTCGACAACCACACTTATTAGCAGCATATCATCTTTTATCTTATATAAAACAGAATCCTGGACTAGGTCTCTTCTTTTCTTCAACATCCTCCACCCAGCTTACTGGTTTTGTGGATGCTGATTATAGTTCATGTATCGACACAAGAAGATCGATTACTGGTTACTGCACCTTTTTAGGTGACAATATTATATCATGGAAATCCAAAAAGCAGCATATTGTTAGTAGATCGTCCTGTGAAGCTGAATATCGCGCAATGGCATCTGCAACATGTGAGTTAGTTTGGCTTGCTTCTCTTCTGCAATCGTTTCAGATCACTATCCCTTCTACTTCACTGTTTTGCGACAATCAATCCGTCATACACCTTGCTCAAAACCAAGTGTTTCACGAGAGGACAAAGCATATAGAAGTGGGTTGCCACTTCATCCGAGACAAGGTCAAAGAAGGATTTCTTAAGCTTTTTCACATTCGAACACACAATCAAATTGCTGACATTTTCACTAAGGCTCTTCACAAGCCTGCCTTTGTATCATTAGTTGACAAGATGAGATTACACAATATTCATTGTAATCCATCTTGAGGGGGGTATATTAAGGATATATATAGAGAGAGAGAGAGTTAGTTATTTCTGTTAGGGTTTGTTTTATATGTAAACATGCCTATATAAAGGCATGCAAGGTTCTTTGTATTTTGATTGTAACGCCCCGGTTTTGGGCTTAGAAGTCTTGGGCGTTGACCGGTTTGGTCAAAGTGTTGTTCGAATCAAAAAGGGGTGAATTTAGGAAAGCCTAGTTCGGGTTGCATTAAAAATATGGAAAAATGTTCTAAAATCATCTTTTAATATATATAAGTGAACTGTGAAATCAATTTTGGAAAATGAGTTTTGGAAGGGTGACATTTTGGCTAGTGACCAAAATGTAATTTTTGAAAGTTTGGTGACTGTTTTATAAAGGGTTGAAACTTTAAATCTTTAAGGAGCTATTATTCCAAAAGTAGTTTCTCCAGATTTTTCTAAGATATTTTAAGGATTTATTCTGATTTTAAAATATATCAAAAGTGGAGGGAAAGCCATTTTGGCCATTTTGATAACTAACTTCCCATTTTCTTTTCTCTCATTTTCTCTCAACCCAAACACTTTCTTTCCAGAGAATTGTTTCTGATTTTCTCACCTAAATCCCTCCTTTCAACTCTCTTTTGATTCCTAATCAACATATCTACAAAACCTCATCATTTGCTACTTGATTCATCAAGGTTTTTGATTCCAAAAAGAGGAGAAACTCAAGTTTGGAGGTAAGAACGTCCTTCTCCTCTAAAATATCAGTTCTTTACTGAAATTCCTAAGTTTTCAATCCTTAATTGATGTTTTATTAAAGGCTTTTGAGTTGTGAATTGGATCTTGGCTTATAATGCAAGATTTGGTGATTTTTGATGATTTTCGTTTGATCTGTTAAATCTGTGATTTGAGATGTGTTTTTGATGTTATTTGGACTCTAAATTGATAAGGAATTGAGTTTTGATTAATGCAATCCCGGATAGGTTGAGTTTCCAAAGTTTAGCTTGTGATTCTTGATTGTTTTTGAGGTGATCTTGTGGATCTGATGTTGCTGGAGGTATAAGGATGTTAATAGGTTCTTTTTAGATGTTAAATGATGTTAAAAGATGTTAGGTTTTGATGGTTTATGGCTGGGCTTTGTTGAGAAGTGGTTTGGATGCATTTTCGGTTGTGTTTGGTGGCCGAAAATGGAGTGTGGATGAGAGCAGCGAGTTTAGGTGTTTTCATTGAAGCAATTAATGCATGATGATGCATTAATCCTCTGCTTTGATGTGTTAAAACAGGGGAGGCATCTTTGGATCCAAGAGTTGTTGATCCGGAAGCTTGATTTGGTACTTCGGCAAGTGGCGAAGTGGAATCGGTGAGTGAAAATGGTTTTCGGCTTTGAAACCAATGTCTTGGGAGCTTAGTTTAAGTCTAAACAACTTTGCTAAGCTCAAGTGTAAGTTTTCGGAAAATACTCTCTAGTGGTGGCCATGGTTTTGTTGTGATGCAATGTGGTTTATTGCATGTTTTAAATTCTGTTTTGAAAGCATGATTTAGCATGGTTAATGTTGTTTTGTAAGCCATATGTTGAAGGAAGCTCAAGGTAAGAGTTCCTTGTTTTTTAACATGGATTAAATGTGGTTTGATGCTTTTAAATGCATGATGAATATGGCTTGGTTTAATGCTTTAAAACAGTGGATAAATTGTTGATAATGATGTATATTGGCAAGTGATGTTTTGAAAAGGTTAAGGTCACTAAGGTGGTTAAAAGTCCTTGAGTGAGCCTTGTTTACTTAAGAACATCAAGGTGGTTAAAAGTCCTTGGATGATTCTTGATACGGACACAAAGGTGGTTAAAAGTCCTTGTGTGGTCCATTCCATGGTGGTTAAAAGTCCATGGGGCCAAGGTGTTTAAAAGTCCTTGGGGCCAAGGTGTTTAAAAGTCCTTGGGGTGAAACTTGATACGGACACAAAGGTGGTTAAAAGTCCTTGTGTGGTCCATTCCATGGTGGTTAAAAGTCCATGGGGCCAAGGTGTTTAAAAGTCCTTGGGGCCAAGGTGTTTAAAAGTCCTTGGGGTGAAAGTTGATTAACTTGTTTTTAAAGAAATGGAACTTATCACTTGTGGCCAATATGACATGTTATGATATGAAGCATGAGATGCTTGTTTAAGTATGCTTTTGAGCATGTGTAAATGATGATTGAAGCATGATTTATAAATTGTTTATAAATGCATTATTGAATGGTTTTATTGAGCATTCCTCACTAAGCTTTTGCTTACGCTCTCTTTCGTTTTCTTAAATCAATAATGCAGAACATTAGAGTACTTTGAGGGCAGCAAGGAGGGCAAGCATTCAAGTGAAAGTAAAGCTCAAAGTATGGAAGGTTTCTTAAGTACATTTTTAGCTTTTGGTAATTTGGCAATGGGGGACCTATGTGTATGTTTTGGGAGAGGTTTTGAACTCCCTAAGTATGTTGAACATTGTTGAGAATGTTGGTTTTTGAGTTTGGCCTTTACATGCTTGGAATGGAAGTTTATGCTTGAATGATTTGCTTGTGTAGGAAGCATGCCTATAGATTTGGGGCTTTTCATATATGATGTTATTTTGATGATTTGTTGATGCATGTATGTCTCATATATGTTGAATTGCATGTTGGTAAAGTTTTGTGGTAATTGGAGCATGATTGGATGATTAATTGCATGTTTAAGTATGCATTTTGGGGCAATCTGTGCAGGGCGTTTCGGAACAGTGCCTGCCGTTTCGGAACGGGTGCCTTAAACAAACCCAGGCGTCCGAAACGGTTTGGCTACTGCCAGCCCGTGTTTCGGTACGCGTTGCGGAACGGCCCGCGTTTCGAAACGGGCTCTGCCTGTTTCGGAACGGGTGACCGTTGGGGGCTGACTTTGGCAGTTAAATGTTTTGTATTGTTTGCATTTTGGTCCTGAATCTTGTTTGTGCAATTTTATGAGTTCGGGAAGTCTTTTTGAGCTGAAATTTCACAGAGAAGCATGAAATCTGACTAATTTCAAGTTGGTAACTTTAATTTGGATTAAGTCCTCCTAGTTATCAGAAATTACAATTTGGTCCCTAAAGTGGTAATTTGTTCAATTGGGTCCCTGTTCGATCTCTGATGCTTGTGATCTTTGAATATGTTGTTGAGTGATCACAATTAGGGTTAATGTGCATCTAGACAAGATTTAAAAGAAAAAAAAAGGGTCGTTAATCAAGGTTGACTTTCGGGTTGACTTTGGTTTTCCCCGTGTGACTTTCTTAATTCGGGTCAACCGTCTAGGCCGGGTTAAGGGGGTTACATTGATATATTCTTTTACGCATAATAATAAAATACTCAAGTTCCTATAGTTTTCATGAAATACTCATGTGAACTGGTGGATAGAATTGTGACTAAAAAAGGATAGGAAACATCACATGTATGGCTGCTTAAACATGTATCTACAAATATGTGAGAAATTAAGAATTTGTTTTGGAATATGATATACGTGTGGACTGTTTTGTGAGCATAAGAACTATTGTGGGCTGTATTAAATTGATAAAATCAGGGGAAGGGGCTGATTATAAGTACCAGAAGATGTAAATGTGTTTTATAAGCTGCCTGGAATTGCATATCGTGAAAATGAGTAAAACCGGACTGTTTTGATAAACATGAAGAAATACGGACTGTTTTGCAATTTTATTAAATGGCTGGACTGTTTTGTGTTTAAATAGATTAGGAAAGGTGTGTTAAGGACTGAATTATAAAGGAATAAAAAGAATATGCTTGAAAACTGCCCTGTTTAAATGTACACATGAATAAACGGACTGTTTTGAAGGAATAAAAATGCATATGTATGGACTGTCTAGTTTTGCATATACATGAATGTGATTGGATTGTTTGAAACATGAATAAATGCTTAAAAACTGTTTTGATATTTATGTGGATGGATTGTATGCATACGAACATGTAAAGGAATGTTATGAAAGTATGATTGTGTGTGTAGTAAGTTTAAGGGGTTGCTTGTGTGTTTAATTGTATAGTGAACTGTTTGAGTGAATAATTTGTATGCATACATGAATTGCCTTGTTTTGCTTATCTACGCATGTGTTTAGGCTGCTTTGAACATGAAAGATTGAATAGAGGCTGTTTGTGGAAATAGGTAGATATATACTTGTATAATGGGAATGCTTTGTCTAGTTAAGAAAATAAGTGTATTAATTTGTATATATGAGTGTGTATCTATGAAATGGGTCTATTAGTGAGTAAATTGATGAATGTTGATGTTTTGATAGTTAATTTGGGGTTCACAAATTATGATTAGGAAGAGGATAGTGGCATGAAGGCTAGTAAAGGAAAACCTTGGAAGTATGTAAAAATGTGGATCAGGTATAATGTAACTTCAGGATATCAGATGAGTGTAGTTTTAAGTCTCGAGATAGACTGAAACTATCCCGAGTTCCACCTTTGTTTAATCTATATATATTGCTTGTGCATTTGAATATGTTGGAATTGTACTTCTAAGCTTGGAATCGAAGTGAGTACTTAAACAAAAGTACCTTACGATATGTATTGTTTAATGAATGATTAAAATTTGAATTAAGTTCATACGAATGAATATATTGAGGTGGAATGTGATATTCTTTAAATGTAATTGTCTTAAACATGAACAACAATGAAGCGAACCCTAATTGAGAAAAAAGAGAACCATGTATATCATTGATTCGAATGAATTGTGATGTTCAATCGTTGTCTTAATTAAGAAGTTATGACTGATTTCTAATCTGAATATGATGTGATAAATTGTAAAATTTGTCTGAATGACTTCTTGAATGTATATGGTTGGTTAGATGAGTTATAGGCCTAGATAAGGCAAAGAACAAGAATTGATTGAAATGCAATGAGATATATAATACATGATCCGATATGAAAATTTATAATTTGAATGCACGGAACGAAATATGTTCATGAATTTACAAAATGGAATTTGGCTAAGGCCATTCGAATGCAATGAATGGAGCGTGTTAAAGACTTGTATGTTTTAATAAGAAATGAATTGTTTCAGGAATTGATATACTTATGATTACATGTATATGTGCAAAGATGTGAACAATTGATCTTTGTAAAAAGTAAGCGTGATATGCTTAACTATATGAATAATTTATGATTCAATGTGATAGAAGTCATAAATGATTGATGAATGGTTCTGGATATGAGCCTTTGATCACAATGAAGAGACATAGGTCTCCAAATGAAAATGATCGAACCCTATTTGAGAAAAGGGTGATTGCACAATGTGTAAATCGGATGGAGCTAAGCTCACATATTGAAATGAAAGATGATTAATGTAATGTCTTGGTCTCGAGTCAGTTATAAATATAGTTGACATGTCATAAAGTCCATAGAGCTCAGTGTTGGGGTGGACTACGGTCCGGGACAGTGGTCCCTATCGGGATACTGTAGGAGGGATGTGGTTGTGGTCACTTGGCGACATTATGAGGGATTGACCGGTAGTGCGAGTACCATTTGTTTTTATGGGCGACAGTTAGTTCGGCACTCGTGTATCTAGACTGGAAATTCGATTCTCAAGGCTATATTATTAAATAATAAAATTTTAATTCTAATAACTATATTATGCTCGCAACTTATGAGATAAGTGTTATATGCCTTTGATATTTTGTGAACAAAGTAACTCAAGAAAATGGTATATTATTTACTGACACATATGTTATGAAACCATGCTATGAAATACTGAAATCAATGACTTATGTATCAAACATCTTGTATTCTGAAGATATGTTAGTGGAAAGTCTTGAATTAATAACTAAGTCAAAGAAGAATGTAATAGCTTGCTTAGCAAGTAAAAGTTGTTTATTATGACAAAGATCAAACTTTAGGTGAATAAGAGGTTCACACGCATTGGTGAGTTCTAGTTGAGAATGTCATGAGCATTAATTCTTGACTTGATGAATATGTATGAATTATGTTTGGTTATTGCCAAATGAGTAGGAATAGACCATGCTTAATCGAATGCTAAAAAAAGTAGGGAATTTACTACAAGAAATTTATATTGTTGTGAAAATTTAAATTTTGACAAAATTATTTTTGTCACTACTAGTAGTATTATTGTGAAAAAATAAATAAGCATCACTTTAAATTAGAAAAACATATACAACTGTGACAAAAACTAAAACTATCATAATATTTTGTCACAGTTAGTAAACTTGTGTAACATATGATGATAAAGTTTGATTTGTTACCACTTTTTGTCACAAATGTTTTCCTCCATTTTTTGGCGCAAAAAAAGTAATATAATGACAAGTTTTGTAACTATAAATTTTAATAGTTATTACAGAAAAAATTGTCACATCAAATAATGACAAGTTTTGTAACTATAAATTTTAATAGTTATTACAGAAAAAATTGTCACATCAAATAATGAGATTCTTAGGATAAAAAAACAAATAATGAGATTTAAGTTTTTTTGTGACAAATTATGTTTGTAGTTATATATTTTAATGGGTAAACTACTGTGTTGGTCACTTATGTTTTCCCCCAGTACAGAGTTGGTCACCGATTTCGAAAAACGACCAGTAAGGTCACATACGTTTTCGGGACGTAAACTTTTGGTCACCCAACCATTTGATGCCGTTAAATTTTGACGAATTTCTGATCTGGCAGTTAAAAAAATCCCTAAATTTTTAAAATTCACAAAATAACCCCAATATTCGAAATCCCCAACTCACCAAAACTTAAATCGCAATTTAAGTCGATTCCGTCGCCGATTGTAACGCCGCCGCCCACCACATCCGTCGTCGGACCACCATGATCGTTTACCCTACCACGCCGCTGCCAAAAATTGATCGGAGTCGTGCAAAATATCGAACGAATGTTTAAATATTTGAAAATTTCATTCGATCGATTTGCAGCAAGCGACGATTGAACGACGACGATTGGTGCATGGGTGTTTGGGAGAAGGGAGGACGCTCCATTCCGTTTCCGGAATTGTGGCCAACGACGGTAAGAGTGGCCGGATTGAGGGATTTAGGTATTTAAGGATTTAGGAATTTATGAATTTGGGGGTTTTCTGAAATTTCTAGAATTTTGGGGTCATTGCAGTTGTTTACCCTTATTTTTTCAATTGCTAGATCAGAAAACTGTTAAAGTTTAACGGCATTAAACGATTGGTGACCAAAAGTTTACGCCCCGAAAACGTAAGTGACCTTACTGGTCATTTTTCAAAATCGGTGACCAACTCTGTACTAAAGGGAAACATAAGTGACCACCGCAGTAGTTTACCCTATTTTAATTATAGTGACAAAATGTATAGTCACAAATGTTTCCCTCTGTTTTGTCAATTTTGGTACAAAAAAGACATAGTGACAAGTTTTGTAACTATAACTTATAATTATTGTTAGAGAAACAAATTGTCACAACAAATAATGAGATTAAAGTTTTTTTATTTATATATTTTATTTATAGTGACAATATATTGTCATAGATGTTTCTCTCTCTTTTTGGTGCCAAAAATTTTCAAAAGATATATTTTAAAAAATCTGAAATATATCTTTCCTAATCTTCGTCGTCCGCCGTCTGATGGCTTTGTTTCAAAAAAATGAAGGCTTAAAGTGTCATGTCCCAAAATAATGAGTTAGTAGGAGGAGGGAAATTTTAGTCACGTCCCAAAAAATGGGTTAGTAGTCCGAAGGTAAATTTAGAAAAAAAAAATGAAATGTATAACTAAAATGAAGTTATTAAAAGTATCCTTTCAAAAAAAGTTATTAAAAGTATGGAATAAATTGGCTTAAATGATCAATTTATGGGGATAATATTTAATTTTCTTAAATTTTGGGCCATTTCTAATACCCTAGATACCTTGGAGACCAATGACATAATTAACAATTTTCTCAAAAATAGTCTCAATTCCCTTGAATTTCACTTCAACAACCGCACTTATCCTCTCTTTATGCTACCTATTTATTTTTATTATTATTTATATTGCTTACTTTCTCCAAATTCCTAAAAGACATTATTTTTCCTTCCTTAAACCTTATTTTTCATCAATTACCTCCCCAAAAGAACCCTCCAACACCCTTTTAGTTTACAAGACCACTATCGGTCGGCCCTCTCGCTCGTTGCTCAGTACGTCCTTCTTCGCCGTTGTGATGTAGCTAAAATTCAGTAACTAAACAAAATAACTAAAGAACTATAAAAAGAAATGAGATGAGACAAGAGACAATTGAATTTTGCAGAGAAAAGGAGCTGAGACAATAGAGTCTTCTTTCCCAAAACTAGACATACCTTAATTTGGAACTTTTCCTAGCATTTAACTCACGTAAAACGCATTGTTCAATACACACAATTATTAAACATCAAAATGACAATGTTTAAATACTGAAAATAAAATAGCATTGCAACAATAATCCTTGCTTGAAAGAACATCCTTGTCCTCAAGGATGAAACTGAGGATAATCCATATGCAACTTGTGTAACAGCTCCCATGTGGCATCTTCCGAAAATAAATTCGACCACTCAATCAAGACCTGCGTAACATCACGATTCTCTTTCTTCACTCTACGTCTATCCTAAATCTTCAAAAGCTATTTGATGATGGTTCCATCATGTCTTAAAATGGGTAGATCAGATGCTACTAGAGATGAGCCAATGTACTGTTTTAGTTGAGACACATGAAACGTAGGGTGTACCTTAGAACCATGGGACAATTGCAGTTTATAAGCTACCTTTCCCACCTTCTCAAGTACAAGAAAAGGCCTAAAACACTTAGGTGTAAGTTTCTGACATTTTCTGCTTTGAACAGATTGTTGCCTATACAGTTGAAGTTTTAAATACACCCAGTCTCCTACTAAAAACTCTCGATCACTTCTGTTTTTATCAGCCTATTTTTTCATTCGTTCACTAGCTCTTTTTATATGAAATTGTAGCATTTTCACAATAGCTTCTCTCGCTTGTAGATTTCTATCCACCGTAGCCACCATTGATTCGTCAGCCAAATAAGGTAAATGTACAACAGGTTCTTGCCCATATAATTCTTGATAGGGAGTTATTTTGATGGATGAGTGGTATGAAGTGTTATACCACCATTCGGTCAAAGACAACCAACAACTCCAATCTCTAGGTGTCTCTCCTGACATTCACCTCAAGTAAGTTTCCAAGCATCTATTTACTACTTCAGTTTGCCCATCCGTCTCAGGGTGATAAGCTGTAGAGGGTGTAATTGTGACTCCCATTTTTGAGAAAAGTTCCTTCCAAAAATTCCTCATAAAGATCTTGTCTCTATCACAAATTATGTATTCTGGCAACCCATGTAGCTTAAAGATATTCTCGAGAAATACCTGAGCTACACTCAAAGCAGTGAAAGGATGAGAAAGGGCCATAAAATGCACATATTTAGTGAGTTTATCCACCACCACCAAAATTGTATCATTAGCTCTCGAGACTGGTAATCCTTCAATGAAATCCATACTAATGGATTACCAAGCCTTCTCAGAAATAGGCAATGGTTGTAGAAGTCCTGGTTTAAGGTGATTGTCATATTTTTTCTCTAGCAAACTTCACATTCCCTTACTATTCTCCTTACATCTTTCCTTAAACCTTTCCAATACAAGCTTCCTGTGATCCTTCTACTCGTAGTATGTGCTCCCGAGTGACCCCCTAATGAGCTGCTATGAAAGGACTCTATCAAATGCTTCCACAAGTCCATACCATTTCCCACCACCATTTTTCCTTTCCTTCTCAAGTAAACACCATCCCATGTAAACTTCGAATCTGAAGCAAGATCTTTTTCTAAGTCTTCAATAATTTTTTCAACTTAGAATCATCTACCAAAGCAGCTTTGATTCTTTCCAGCCAATCAGAAGTGAAGTTGTTAATAGCAATCAATTGCCCTTTTGAAAAATCTGGATTTCAAGACAGTACATCATCTACTATATTGTTGGCCCCTTTCATGTACACAACCTCATAGTCGTAACCCATCATCTTTGCAACCATGTTTGTTGCGCTGGGGTAGTGGCCTGATTTCTCGATAAAAACTTCAAACTTTGATGATCCGTCTTGATTTTAAAATGTCTCCCCACCAAATATGGAGACAATTTCATTACAGCTAACAAGACCGTCAGCATCTCTTTGTCGTAAATGGAGAGTGTTTGGTGTTTTACCCCCAGTCCTTTGCTGAAATAAGCTAGGGGTCTGCCATTTTGCACAAGTACAGCTCCAACTCCCAAGGTTGAAGCATTCGTTTCAATGAAAAACTCCTTTTGAAAATCAAGTAAGGACAACACAGGAGCCGTTACAATGGCAACCTTTAATTTTTCATAGCATTTTCTGCCTCCTTACTCCACGCCCAAGCATTTTTCTTCAACAAATCCTTGAAAGGCTTGGCAAGTCCTCCATAACCCTTAATGAATCTTCGATAATACCCCGAGAGTCCCAAAAATCCTCTCAATTCTTTGATATTGGATGGATTAGGCCACTCCATAATGCACATGATTTTTTTCCTTATCCATAAAGATGCACCCCCGCCCCCTAAAATTGTATATCCCAAATAATCCATCTTGGTTTCCCCAAATGTGCACTTATTCCTTTTAGCAAATAACTGTTGTCTCTTGAGCAACTCTAGAACTTCTCTCGAGTGCATCAAATGATCGTTCCATGTCTCTGAGTAGACTAATATATCGTCAAAATATACCAATACAGATTTCCTCAGGCCTAGAAATCTGAATTCATCAATCCTTGAAATATGGCTGGTGCATTCGTTAATCCGAAGAGCATAACCAAAAATTCGCAATGGCCTTCATGTGTTCGAAAAGCTATCTTGTGCACATCCTATTCCCACATTCTAATTTGGTGATAACCAGATCTTAAATCCAGCTTCGAGAAGAACCTTGCAGACCCCAACTCATCCAAAATCTCCTCAATGATGGGAAATGGAAATTTATCCTTCAAAGTTATTTGATTGAACTGACTATAATCCACGCAAAGTCGCCAAGATCTATCCTTTTTTTACCATTACAATGGGAGATGCGAATGAACTAACATTGTCTCGAATGATTCCATCTTGCAACATTTCATGAATTAACCTCTCAATCTCATTTTTTAGCAGTGGGGTATCTATAGGGCCGAATTTTAACTACAGCTTGCTCATTCGTTAAGAAAAATCTATGTTCATGCTTCCTACACGGTGGTAACCATTTTGGTTCTTGGAAAACCACTATAAATTCATCTAGAAGTTGTTGTAATTCCTTAGGTAAATTCTCATTCTTCAAGTTAATTTTAGTATGTGAACTCATGGTGAGCAAGGATATATCAGGAGTTACTCGAGACCCTTTTAGAATTTAAGAGCCTTCACTACTATCCAAAATTTGAGGAGGACCCGGGAAAAGTCCTCTCCAATTAAACTTCTGACCTTCATACACAAATTCCATAGTCAAAGCAGAAAAATTCCACTAAATTGCTCCTAAAAGAGCCAACCATTGAACACCCAAGACCATGTCACACCTTTTGAGGGGTAAAACGAAAAAGTTAGTAAAGAATGTATGGCCTTGTGGTTCCCACTATACTCCTCTACAGAGGCCTTGAGTTTGAATATACCCCTCATCTGCTATAGTAACCCTCAATTGTTATTCCCTTTCAACCACCAATCCACTTGCCTTTACCACACCCAAACTAAGAAAATTATGGGTGCTTCCTGAATCAATCAAAGCCACCCAGTTTTTTTATTGACGGTCACCATAATTCCCATTGTTTCACACCCATATGAACCTAACATGGCCTGTAAGGATAACATTGGCAGTTCAAAGCTCAAACCTTCAGCAGTTTCTGGGTCCAGCTTCTCTTCACAATCAACAAACTCTTCTAACTTACCCTTATTTTCTGTCCCTTCCATCAATAACTGATATAATTGAGAACTAGTGCATTTGTTTCTAGGTGAATATTTAGCAGTGCACCAATAG
Source organism: Hibiscus tridactylites (assembly GCA_958450335.1). Lineage (NCBI taxonomy): Eukaryota > Viridiplantae > Streptophyta > Magnoliopsida > Malvales > Malvaceae > Hibiscus > Hibiscus tridactylites. The sequence goes on along the minus strand of OY288265.1, from coordinate 27,686,506 downwards.
CACAGACCTTTTCTCCTTCTTTTCTTCCATTTCAGTTGTTGTAAGTTTCCCAGGCCCATACTTGTAGCAGTAATCCTTTTCTTAGAAGAAGGCACCTTGTTGTTGAAAGACAGTGAACTTCTAGGATTGTAAGGTGGGGTAACAGACCCACCAACACTTTTAACAGTTGTAGATGACGATCCAACCTTACTAGTTGTCGACGGCAAGGTAGGTGTAAAACTAAAGAATTGATTTTGATATAACAAAAATTTTAAGGAATAAATTGAAAAGGAGAAAATAAAATTTTAAGTCCTCAAAACCTCTCAAAATCTCTAAGAAAAATGGTCCAAGTCAAAACAAAAGTTTATGAAAAATTTTCTAAGTGTTTTTCAAGTCAAAACAATGATTTTCGAGTCACCGTTTCGAAACGATCCTTATGCATTTCAGAACGTTTTGAAACTGTTAACATGTGTTTCAAGCCTTCCCATTTTGATACGGGTGTATCGAAATAGGTCTCCATGTTTCGAAACGGGTGAAGAACAACGGAACGGGTTGAACCGTTTCGATACGACAGTATCGAAATGACCTCAAACGTTTCGAAACGATTTCAAACTTGGATTCAAAAATATGACCGTTATAAATTTATAACTAATTTTCAGAAAAACGGTTATGGTGTATCGAAACGATTTAAGCTGTTTCGATACGGGTTTTGAAAGTGGTAAAATGTTTCGAAACGGGCTCTAGCATGTTTCGAAACAGGCTCTAGCATGTTTCGAAACGGGCTCTAGCATGTTTCGGAACTGGCTCTTAGTGTATCAAAATGATCATTTTCGTTTCGATGCGATCTATTAATTACACTCCAACAGCTATTTCTATTTTTGGTCAGTTTCGAAACAGGTACGAGCGTTTCGGAACGGGTAGTTGCAAAAGTGCATTTATAGTGGGAAGATTGCATCCCAACGGCTATAATTATGATGGCAACAACCCCAACGGCTATAATTGAATGAGAAGGTAAAAAATGGAGACCTAAAAGCACCAGCAACAACTATTGATCCTCAAAGAAACATTCCAACATCAAATTCAAGCTCTAGAGCAAAATTCTCATATCTTTGTAAAACCCCAATTGTGGTTCATTATAATTCCTATCATTTTGATTCAATTGGGTTGAGTGCTTTTATATTGGGCAACATTTGTATTGTGAGATACTTTTCTTTTGTCTTAATCTTCTTTGTAACCAAGTGAGAGGGTTTGGTCAATTTTGGGTAGAAAATTGGCCACTTGTGTAAAGGTTTCCTTTTAAGCCTAGAAAAGGGGAAGATAAACTAGTGGAGCTGTTGGAAAATCCTTAGTGGGTACTAAGGTAGTGTATGTAGAGTTCAATTGGAACTTGAACCACTTTAAGTGCCTTGTCTTCCATTTTTATTTTACCACTTCACCACCAAACATTTTAAAAATCCAATTCGCCGCCCCCTCTTGGCTTATATCAACTCAACAATCCACTCAACAATTGGTATTAGAGCCTACCTCATTTGAAGGATTAACAACCACAAGAGGAGTTCCTAGGAGAGAGTGATCAATCCTAAGTCAAGTCATGGCATCTACCTCAACCTCCAACCTTTACGAGTCACAATCCACCAATAAACCACCTTTCTTCAATGGGGAAAAGTACTCATATTGGAAGAATAGGATGTGTCTCTTCATCAAGTCCACCGATTATATGGTTTGGGATGTAGTGGAAGAAGGACCTTACATTCTGGTTAAAAGAAATGGTGAAGGAAGACTTGTCCCGAAGGTGAAGTCGGAGATGACTAAGGAAGATAGACGAAGGATGCAAGTCAACGACAAAGCTTTACACATTATATTTTGTGCACATGGTCCGGACATCTACTCGAAGGTTTCATCTATCGAGAGCGCAAAAGAAGTGTGGGACACTTTAGAGACGACTTATGAAGGTACTAGCGACGTAAAGGAGACGGAGATCTGGTTATTGAATTTGAGCTATGAAAATTTCAAGATGGACCCCGATGAGAGCGTCTCAAAGATGTTTGATCGGTTTTCGATCATCGGCAATAGTCTTAAAGGATTCGGTGAAGTGATTCCCGAAGATAAGCTAGTAACGAAGCTTTTATACTCTCTCCCAGAGTCTTGGGATGGTAAAAGAACGGTCATCATCGAAGCTAAGAATTTGAAGAATTTGAAGCTTGATGAGCTCGTTGGTTCTCTCCTTACTCATGAAATTATGAAACAAGGAAGAGAAGAAGAAAAGAAGAAGGAAAAGAGAAGAATAGAGAAGCATGAGGTGGAAAAGAAGAAGAAGCTAGGAGTTGCTCTCAAAGCCTCTCTACAAGAGGAGAGCTCTTCTAGTGAGGAGGAAGACTTTGAGGAGTTGGCTATGATATCCAAACGGTTCTCACGGTTCATGAAGTCCAACCGAGGAAGAAAAATTCAAAGAAAGATGGACTTCAAGAACAAAAGCAAAGAAGAAGAAAGGGATTCAATCATTTGCTTTGAGTGCAAGAAGCCAGGTCACATACGTTCTGATTTCTCCCAACTCAAGAAGAAAGGCTTTGAGAAGAAGAAGAAGAAGCTTAAAGCTAAGCTTGCCACTTGGAATGATGAGGAGCCATCCGAGGATGAGGAACATGAAGTGGCTAACCTTTGCCTCATGACTCTTGAGGAGGATTCTATGGTAACCTCTAACTCATCTTGATTTGATTTTACATTTGATGAATTGCATGAAGCATATGATGAGTTACAAGAGGTGTATGATGAGTTAGTAGAGAAATATAAGGAGTCTGTTTTGAAAAACAAAAAAAGTCATTTTGGATTTGAAAGCTCAAAATGATTTACTCCCTAAAACTAACTCGGATTTTGAGAAAAAGGTTTCAAGCTTACATGATGATTTGAAGTTCTTTGAACAAGAGAACATTGATTTAAATGACCTTCTTTCTCAATGTAATGATGAACACCAAAAGTTGGTGAATGAGCTTAGTGAGCTCAAAAATTCTTTCAAAAATGTTGGTTCTTCAAAACTAGAAAAAGGTGAATCTTGAAAAATTAACTTTGTAAAAAGAAAGAATTTTAACTACAAACAAAGTGGCTCCTACAGGTATAATAGAACTAAAAAGATTAGAAGTGTGTGGGTTCCTAAGGAACTTGTAAATCTAATAATATTATTTCCATGTCACCTTGGATTCCTAAGGGAACCAAGCTTTTGGGAGCTAACACTCATGAACCCAAAATGATTTGGGTACCAAAAATCAAAGTTTAACTCTTTGTTTGTAGGGGGAGCATTGCTACAAGGCCAAAGCACAAAGTCAAAATTCGTGGTACCTTGATAGTGGATGCTCGAGGCACGTGACCAGAGACAAGAGTCGATTCATGGAATTAAAGTCAAAAAGTGGAGGAGTAGTAACATTTGGTGACAACTCCAAAGGCTACATTGAAGGTATTGGCTCCATAGGTAATCACTCTTCCATACTCATTGAAAATGTTTTGTATGTCAATGGTCTAAAAAATAATTTATTTAGCATTAGTCAATTGTGTGATAAAGGGTTTCATGTCATGTTTGATGTAAATGGGTGTACAATAGTTGACATTAAATCTAATAAAACAATGATCATTGGTCATCGCATAGGCAATATATATGGTGCATCTAGATGACATTCATGCATCTCATGCATGCTTAGGTGCATCTAAAAAATAATTTTTCGACTCCTCGAACTCCTCAACAAAGCGGGGTAATTAAGAGGAACAATAGAACTTTAGAAGAAATGGCTATGACTATGCTTTGTGAAAATAATTTACCTAAGTATTTTTTGGCGGAAGCCACTAACACCGCTTGCTATATTATAAACCGAGTAATGATTAGACCTTTTTTGAAGAAAACTCCTTATGAGATTTTAAAATCTAAAAAGTCTAACATTAGCTATTTTCATCCTTTTAGTTGCAAGTGTTTTGTTTTAAATAATGGAAAAGACAATTTAGGTAAATTTGATGCAAAAAGTGATGAAGCTATTTTTCTAGGTTACCCTTTAAACTCTAAAGCCTATCGTGTGTTTAACAAAAGAGCTTTAGTTGTAGAGGAATAAATTTATGTGGTTTTCGATGATAACCTCCTTCCGAGGAAGGATTCTTGTGATGATGATGATGATGATGATGATGATGTAGGGATCATTGAAGCCAATGATGGTGGAGAATCATCAAAGGTGAATGAGATTCCAACCAAAGAGGAAGAAACACAAGAACCGCCTCTAGAAGCATTGCAAGACATGTCTCTTGAGGAAAAGGAAGTGAGTTACCCAAGGGAGTACAACTATGTCAAGGGTGGTGAGATCTTGGATGATCCATCCAAAGGGGTAAGTACTAGCTCTTCTCTTAAAATGCTTAATCATGTTCCATTTATATCATGCATTGAGCCTAAGAATGTTAAAGAAGCATTAAATGATGACTTTTGGATTATGATCATGCAAGATGAGTTAAATCAATTTGAGAGAAGTAAAGTGTGGACATTAGTTGATAGGCCTAGAAATAAATCTACTATAGGAATTAAATGGGTCTTTAGAAACAAACTAGATGAGAGTGGTAACATAGTGAGAAACAAGGCTAGGCTTGTTGCTCAAGGTTACACTCAAGAAGAGGGATATGATTTTGATGAAACCTATGCACTCGTAGCTAGAATGGAAGCAATTAGGATGTTACTTGCATTTGCATGTTATCATGATTTCAAGCTTTCTCAAATGGATGTCAAAAGTGCGTTTTTAAATGGTTTTATAAATGAAGAAGTTTATGTGGAACAACCACCAGGTTTTGAAGATCCTATTTTTCCAAACCATGTTTTTAAATTGTCAAAAGCTTTATATGGTTTGAAACAAGCTCCTAGAGCTTGGTATGAAAGATTATCAAGTTTTCTAGTTAGAAAAGGTTTTGAAAAAGGAAAGGTGGACACAACACTTTTTATTAAAAATAATGGCAAAGATATCTTAGTAGTTCAAATTTATGTTGATGATATTATATTTGGTTCTACTAATGAGTTGCTTTGTCAAGATTTTTCTAAGTTGATGCAAGGTGGATTTGAAATGAGCATGATGGGGGAGCTCTCATTTTTCTTGGGACTCCAAATCAAACAAATGAAAGATGGCATCTTCATTAATTAAGCTAAGTACATCAAAGATATGCTCAAAAAGTTTGGCTTGGAGCAAGCAAAGCCTCAAGCTACACCAATGAGTTCATCTACCAAGCTTGACAAAGATGAAGGACGTAAGTGTGGACTCTAAGCTTTATCGCTCTATGATTGGATCTTTGCTTTACCTTACCGCAAATAGACCAGATATATTGTTTAGTGTTTGCTTGTGTGTTAGGTTCCAAGCTAGTCCTAGAGAGTCTCACCTTATAACCGTTAAAAGGATCTTTAGGTACCTTAGAGATACTTCTTGTTTAAGTCTTTGGTACCCTAGAGACTCAAACTTTAACCTTCATGCTTATTCGGATACAGATTATGGGGGTTGTAAAATAGATAGGAAAAGTACTTCCAGCACTTGCCAATTCCTAGGTAGTATGCTCATATCTTGGTTCTCTAAGAAACAAAATACTATAGCTTTATCTACCACTGAAGTCGAGTACATATCCTTAGGGAGTTGTTGTGCTCAAGTCCTTTGGATGAAACAACAACTCTTAGACTATGGAATTAAGGTAAACACCATACCCCTTAAGTGTGATAACACTAGTGCTATATGTCTTGCCAAAAATCCCATCCAACACTCTAGAACCAAACACATAGAAAAAAGGCATAATTTCATTAGAGATCATGTCCTTAACGAAGATGTTGTTTTAGAGTATGTAGACACCTTAAATCAATTAGCGGACATCTTTACCAAGCCTCTAGATAAAGAGCGTTTTTGGTCCCTTAGGAGAGAGTTAGGTCTCACTAGCCTATCTTGACCTTTTAGGACCTTTTGTGCTTAAATTTTCTTGATTTCTTGTTAAACGTCATGCTTATGTGTTTTTTATCCTAATTTCATCCATGCTTATAGTTAGAGGGAGTATGTTTGTGTTTTGATATGTTTTTCTTGCTCATTCATATCATTAATGCATCTAGGATCTATTAAAATTCCATTTTCTGTGTTTTAGAGCCTCGTTTCCAGGCCTAATGGTATCGAAAGGGGACACCCTGTTTCGATATGGGTGCCTTAAAAGAACACAAATGGACTAAGATGTTTCGAAACTCCCCAAAAGGTTTCAAAATGTTTTGGTTCTGCCAAAACATGTATCAAAACGGCCCCTATGCGTTTCAGTACGGGCAATCTCTTGGGCTCTAATACGGTCAAACATGTATCGAAACGGTCAGCTGGTTTCGCAACGTTTGTAGACGTTTCGATACGCCTGTTTCGAAACAGTTTCGCCTGTTTCGAAATGTGTATCTGGAAAAGCCTATTTTAAAGGGTTTTAAATGCTCAAACTATTTTTTACTCAAACTTAACAAACCCTAAAACGATTTCCTCTATAAAAACCATCTATACCTCTGTGTTTTTTCATCAAATCTTGAGAGCTTTTACTCCCAAACGAAAATCTAAGCAAGCTTCAACAATTTGGTGCAATTTCATCCATCAATTCTTCCAAAATCCCTCTTTTAAGGTATTTTCTATCTTTTTCTTTTTCTTTTTATTTCGTTCGAATCTTATGTTAGATGATTATAGTTTTTTATAGAATATATGTTTTATATCATGAGTTTTCAAAAACTTGTAAAAAAAATTCAAAATCTCAAATTTTTTTATTCGAATATATTTTATTTTAATCGTATTTTTAACGCGGGTTTTCAAATTTGTTTTCTTCAAAAAATATATATGTATATACTTTCAAAGTGTTTTAAAAAACCTTAATGGGATTATTATTGAATTGAATTAGGATTTAAATGCATACACTCAAAATTTCTTGCTTGCTTTGTTTTTAGGTATTTATAAATGGAATCTAAGAAACAAAAGACTCAAGTGGGTGAAGGTTCGAACCAAGACGACATCCATCCAAACCTTACCCTTCTCTTTTCAAAAAGTCTTAGGAATTAAGACGCTGGGAGTCATTTCCAAATCATTCAAGATACCATTGTTCAAAGAGAACGAGCAGTAGATATAGATTTCCTTGATTCCGAGAGTTTTCTCTTCCGATATCTACATCTCTTGTAAGAATGGAGTTTCTTAGCCTTCTTGAGCATTCCCGACATTGTCTACAACAACATGGTTTTGCTCTTTTATTCCAATGCCGTTTTCATCAACAATGAGGATCGTTTCGAGGTCATAGCCATTGAGTCTTACCTTTTGGGCAAGAAGATCTGTGTTGATCCATCCATCTTAGTGTACTTCCTTGGGCTAAAAGATGAGAGAATTGAGGATGAAAATCACTTTGGAGCTCATACTGGATCGGTTCTTACCTTAGATGCCCATGACCGTTTCTTACATTTGATCATCTCATGGTTCATTCGCCCATCCAGAGGTAAATTTGCCCACATCCGACAAGTCGATCACTTCTGGCTCGAGTGTTTTCGCCAAGCACAACAACCGAACTTAGTGAAGATCATGTTCGCCGAGATGGTCCATCAAGTGAAGATTCGTACAACCGACTCACTCACATCCTTCACTTATGGGACAATGTTGAGCTACATTTTTGTTCGCCTCGGTCTTGATTGCTCCTATGATTCTCCGGAACCCCAAAAGCAAAAGATTAGTGAATCTTCTCTTTTGAGATCCAAGTTTCGTTACACCCTTGGTCATTGGGTTCGTGTTGATAGGAGAGCTCAAACACCTCAAGATGAGCCTCAACCTCAAGCTCCAGCTCCCATTACGGCTCCCAACAATGATGTTATTATGACTTTCCTTACCGAGAGGTTTAACATGATAGACAAGAGCATGACTTCGGGTTTTGGTGCTCTCAACACTCGCTTGCAATCCTTGTAGGATCATGTTTCCACTCTTGAGAATCAACAATCATCCATGGATCTTTCCTTCTCCACCTTCTATGGCGATTGGAGACGTTTTCACCAAGATCAAGCTAAGGATAAGGATGATTTTATGGATGACGTTGGAGACGATGATGGTGATGAGGCACCCTAAGATCATTGCATATTCTATTATTATGTCATATTAGGATTCAGTTTGCAGCTATATATATATATATATATATATATATATATATATATATATTGCGTTTAAGACCTTTGCTTTGAATATTTGCTTTTAGGATTGAGCTTGAACTTAAATGCTTTGAATAGTTATGTTTATGATGTTGTTTCTTGAACTTCAACGCTATCTATAATATGATGTTGTTACGCTATCTATAATATGATGTTGTTTGGTTTAAGCTTTATATCTCCTTTATTCTCTTATTAGCCTTGATTATGTATTTTGATCTAACAAAAAGGGGAGAAGTAATATCTAAGAGCCTGAGTGTTTTTAAGTTGGTTTTGAGTTTCAAATGCTTCAATTTTAAATCTTTTCAAAACATTAAAACTTATCTTAAATCGAGAGGGAGTTAAAACTATTTCAAAGATTCCAAAACACTTAAAAATTTATACTTGATTTTGTTATATAAAAAAGGAGAGATTGTAAGACTAAAGAATTGATTTTGATGTAAAAAATTTAAGGACTAAATTGAAAAAGAGAAAATAAATTTTTAAGTCCTCAAAACCTTCCAAAATCACTAAGCAAAATGGTCCAAGTCAAAACCAAAGTTTATGAAAAAAATCTAAGTGTTTTCCAAGTCAAAACAGTGATTTTCGAGTCACCATTTCGAAACGGCCTTTAGGCGTTTCAAAACATTTTGAAACTGTTTTCATGTGTTTCGAAACAAGCCTTCCAGTTTCGATACAGGTGTATCAAAATAGTTCTCCATGTTTCAAAACGAATGAAGAACAACGGAACGGGTTGAACCGTTTCGATATGGCGGTATCGAAATGACCTCAAACGTTTCAAAACGATTTCAAACTTGGATTCAAAAATATGACTGTTATAAGTTTATAACTAATTTTCAGAAAAAAATGATTATGTTGTATCGAAACGATTTAAGATGTTTCGATACGGGTTTTGGCAGTGACAAAATGTTTTGAAACGGGCTCTAGTCTGTTTCGGAACAGGCTCTTAGTGTATCGAAACGATCTTGTCTGTTTCGATACGGTCTCTTAATTACACCCCAATGGCTATTTTTATTTTTGGTCTAGTTTGAAACAAGTACGAGCGTTTCAAAACGGGTAGTTGCAGAAGTGCAATTATGGTGGGAAGATTGCATCCCAACTGCTATAATTATGATGACAACAACCCCAACGACTAGAATTGAATGAAAATGTATAAAAGGGAGTCCTAAAAGCACCAGCAACAACTATTGATCCTCACAGAAACATTCCAACATCAAATTCAAGCTCTAGAGCAAAATTCTTATATCTTTGTAAAACCCCAATTATGATTCAATTAGGTTGAGTGCTTGTATATTGGGCAACATTTGTATTGTGAGATTCTTTTCTTTTGCCTTAATCTTCTTTGTAACCAAGTTAGAGGGTTTGGTCAATTTTGGGTAGAAAATTGACCACTTGTGTAAAAGCTTCCTCCTAAGCCTAAAAAAGAGGAAGATCAACTAGTGGAGCTGTCGGAAAATCCTTAGTGGGAACTAAGTTAGTGGATGTAGAGTTCAATTGGAACTTGAACCACTATAAGTGCCTTGTCTTCTATTTTTATTTTACCACTTCACCACCAAACATTTTAAGAATCCAATTCACCCCCTCTGGGCTTAAATTGATTCAACGATCCACTCAACAGTAAGGGAAAATGGTAAACTGAATGATTGGGGCCTAACTGAGTGAGAATATCCCTTTCTTGGATCCTGAATCACTATCTGTTAAAAATGAATAGCTAACCAAAAAGCATCAAGCAAGTCCTTCGGTTGAAACACCTTTATATACTGACCAATCTCCCGCTTCAAGTTTTTAATAAAAATGCTAAGAGTATGTTCATCTGAAAGCTGGATTTGATTTAAAATACTTACAAATTCAGTATAGTATTGTTCCACGGATCCAGTTTGTCGAAGTGCCACCAAATCACCCATGGGATCTTCTAAGCCCTCAGGAGCGAATCGGTCCCTCATCGAAAAAATGGTGCCACTGCAGAGCATCTCCTTCTAAGTGTAGCAGAACTAACTTAACTTTGGCATTCTCAGGAACCAAAAAAATTGTTCTAATTTGGACCACCAATCTATGAAATTTGACCCATCAAAGTTAGGACATTTCAGCCTATAAAAGCGTGGGTTGGATTCGCCTATGAAAATCACCTCATCACCATCCTTCTGCTCTTCTCCATCGGTGCGGTTAACAACCTGCAACTCCAATTCATCAATCAGTGTAGATCTTTGGAAGCATCTACTTTACCCAAGAGTGTCACAAGCAAAGCTTTCACCCCTCGCATTTCGTCTCCAAGCGAATATCTTGAACTTTATCCGACAGGGTCTTCTCAATTTTGTCCTCCAAACGTTTCTCTTACTCTTTAAAATCAGCTTGCATCTTTGTCGATTCCTTGTTTTTGAAGTATATGCTATGTTTGTTTTTCTCAAGGTTGGGATATTTCAGGTGACTATTTCCACGCTTACTTTTAAGATTCCAGAAGTCGCTGACTATCCCCACACCTTTTATTTACTCTCATACATAATTAAGCATGTTGATATATTTTAAAGGTTGAATATAGCAAAATATAAGTAGGTGACCACTTCTTGAAGTAAGAGTGATGAGTGATTTATGTGCATGCAAAGCCACTAATTTGTCTTATTGTAGCAGTGACATTGAATCAGATTGAAGAATTTCACATGTGCACTCTACAATCATTTACTTCTACTCCAGCAAATGTTGTCCCTCAAATCAATGTTGTCCTCTCTCCATTGAACCAGAGATCGTTAACAAGTCGTCGCCACAAAATGTAGAGGGGGAAATCTGTAGTATGATTTTTTTGTAATTTAGAAGTTTCAAATTGTTACAAAATGTATTTTTTATTAAGTTGTGATAAAATAAATATTTTATTTTAACAATTATTTTGTATTTATATATAACATTTAGCGACAAAATAAAAGGTTGTGAGAAATTAAATTTTTTTGTAATATGTATTTTTGACACAAAAGCATTTTTCGTTCGATGTAAAACTTTAAGTTAATTGTGACAAAAAAAAATTGTAATAAAATAAATATTTTATTCTAACAAATATTTTATCAATGAGCAATTAATTTATGTAATTTTTCCACAAAACCCCCCTTATTAGTCGTGACAAAGCATACTTCGTATGATGAAATAGTTAATTTATTATGATAAATATTTTGTCGTTATAAGTTAATTATAGTAAAAGAATTTCATTCTTACGATAAATAGTATGAAATGGTAACAAAAACAATTTCGTGACAATATACTTTACATGACGAGGTTGTTCTAACAAACATGGTAACAAAGAAAATTTGTCAAAATAAATTTATCATGACAATTTGGTACTTTTAGTGATAAATAATTTTGTTGTAATATTATAAATTTCTTGTAGTAACTGCTTGTTTGATCAAATATTTAATAAATATGTATGAATTATGTTTGGTTAGATGCTAAAATGAGTATGAATGGGCTAGGCTTGAAGGAAATGCTTTATTTGGTTAATTGTTTAGTGATCATGAATGTGATACATGTTAGTTAAATGCTAAGTGAGCATGTATATAATATGAGTCAGTCGAATTTTATAAGTGAGCTTGCATGTGATATGTGTTCATTGAATACTAAATAGACATGAAAGTGCTACGCAATGATCGAATGCCAAATGAGTAAGAAAATGCTAAGTTTAATCAAATGAAAAAGGAACATGTATGTGTTATGACTTAATCAGATGTCAAGTGAACGTGTGTGTATTATGTACTTCGAGCTGAGACGAGATCACAAGTTATGAAGAAGTACGTTTTTGTAATTCTTAATACTCCTAGACGGTGACACATAGTCGATAAGTATGCATAGATCATATAGATTATTCAGTTTGGTAACATATGTGTATAAGCTTATAAGTATCAATGTTCTGTAATGGTCACTAATATTTTTGTTATTATGATGCGTGATGCTAGATTTGTGGTAGTTGTGATGATTGGCTAATAGATCGTTTAAGTAAGCATTTATAGAAATGCTTTTAAAGGACATGGAGGTATAAAGATGAGTCATCTATCTTGGTTTCATATGGAATTAATTGAATTGCTATTGTAAGTCTTGTGAAGCTTAAAATGTCTAATAAGTTGTGCCTGCACCTTAGTTTTAAAAATAAATTAAGGTTTAAGATGGATTGAATTAAAAACTGTTGGCACCGACTTATAAATAGTCTATACTAGTTTTGCTGAAAGAGGTTAATTAGTGATTATGTTTATTGAAGATTTTAGTATTACCTTAAGAATGCTTTTGTCCTACATTATATATATATATATATAGTCGTAAAAGTTTAAATGGCTTCCTAGCTAGCCTCTATAATTAAGATTTATTGTTGATTCTTGTATAACAAGTAGCATGTCCTTAACTCAGTTTAACTGCTAATTTGATTAGGATCTTCTATCGTAATATTGATAGATAATCTATCTGAAATCTTGTAATTATAAATAGCAAAAACCTAGCAATCAACTTTTTAGTTTAATTCTAGCCTTACATGGTTTTGCTTTATAAATAAGTTAAGTAAGTTTTGAAATCTACAAAAGTTTTTAATTCCCCGTATTTTGCTTGTATGTTAGCTTGGAAAGTATTATATATAGTAGGTTTGATTGATTTTTTTTTTTGTTTAGTAACACTTCTTATTCTGGCCTAATTTCTAGACCGAGTAAGGGGTGTTACAGTGGGAACGATAACGCCTCAATATAAACACATGGAATATATTGTAGATACGTGCCAACTCGGAGAAAGGGCATGAGATTTTAGAATAAGAGATTTTCGTTGATTACTTTATACAAAACATGGGCCATAAACTGACTATGTACTATATAAAAAATAATAAATTAAAACGTTATCATTTTCAACCGAAAAGATAAATTTTATTAAATATAATTTTTTATCTTTCATTTTATTTAAGGTATAAAATTAAAAAATACCCTCAACGATTTATTGAATAGTCACTTTGGTCCTTTTTGGAATATTGTTAGAAAACTGACATTAAACAATTTAAAATGACTTGACAAAATGATGAGTCAGTAGAAAAAAAATATATTTTTATATAATTTTTTAAAATAATTTTTGACTGATGTAACATTTTTCAAGTCAACACATTTGTATATACGATATTGAATTTACTGGATCAACTACATTGGAAAGGCGTATGGCAGGTGTTTGATCGTCATGGAGAAGTGGTCGATGTATTTGTCCCTACGAAGCGATCGAGGGAGGGAACACGGTTTGGTTTCGTGAGGATGGGTTCGAGGGAGGATGTTGATCGTGTAATTGGGAGATTTAATGGGTTCTGGTTATATGGATCGAAAATAAAGGTGTCATTGGCGAGAAGTGAAGGACGATCGGTGTATTGGCAACGAAAGAACCATGATTTTGATTCAAAGCATGTCAGTGATCAAGAAAGGGGATCGAATCCATCGAGGGAGACGCAATTTAGGCACCAGTCGAGGGAGACTAACAATAAAGAAGGGGTGGGAGCCATGCGAAAGGGGGCTGGTGTTGACAAGGGGTTGGGGAAAAGCAACATAAACAAGCAGTGGGTGTAATTGATACCGAGAAGTGGGAAATCCTTCAGGCATGTGCGTTAGGATTTTGCCGCAAGCCTAGCCAGATTGCGGACTTAGCTAAAGATTTCCAGAGAGCTAATCTGAAAGGATTCTCAGTGATGCGCGTAGCGGGTTCACTTATTCTGTTGATGTTTGAGAGCACGAAATTGTGGAATGAGATGCTCGCTTCGGGCAGTCTTCATCCATGGTTGGAAAACACAATGGTATGGTCGCCGACAATGGCACTCCCAAATAGACGAACGTAGCTATCGGTTAGCGGCTTACCAATACATGTGTGGTCGGAAGAAACTTTTAAGAACATTGCGGCAATTTGGGGAGAGCTGGATTGAATTGATATGGAGACTTTAGCACCATCTTCATTTGAGCGATCACGTTTCCAAATTGAAACGGATTGGAATTTTCACATTGATGAGACGGTGGAATTGAAGGTGGGGGAGACGTCATTTTTATTAGAGTCGCGAAATTTGAAGAAGCGATAGGGCCGAAGTGTGATTGTTGCTGCGAATTGGAATCAAGTTCGGATGGGGATGAGAAATTAGATGGTAAAGAGGTGGAATGGAAGTCGAATTCGATATTCATTGAACGAGAGGATACTTCCGGAGAGACCATTGTGCTCAATTCTATTACACATGAGGAAACACATGTATCGTTAGGCAATATCGTGGTGGAGAAGAGCTATCTTGAGAGAATTTTGGAGGATAATAAGCGGGAAGATTGGAGGGTGAAGGAGACGACGAGCTGGATGGAGGAGGAGAATATTGGGATGTTGAGTCGAGAGGTGGAGAACCGACCGAGCTGCAACGTGTTGTGTAGCATAGATGTGATCAACCAGGAATGCGATAATATGTGTAAGGAGATGCAGGAAACGGATGTGTTTGATCAAGTGATCGAGTCGAGCCCGGTTGCAGATGGGCCACGTGATGAGTTGTCTGGGGTTAATTAGGCAAACTTAATTGAATGAAATGGAGAACTTAGGCAAATACGGCAGCTTTCGGAAATTGTTTCATCTACAACGCCAGTAGAAGAAACGATAATAACTGACAAGGTTCTAAAATGTGGTCCTGGTCGTCCGCGGAAGAACAAGTCGAAGGAGAAAGTTGCATCGATCGAGATCGTGAATGGATCCCTTTCCGATTCTGATTTTATGTGTCGCAAACAGGCAATTTTGAGGGAGGCATGGGAGACGGTAAACTTGGGAAAGCTAATTGGAGTTGTTACTAAAGGAAGGGAGGAGGAAGTGGTAATGGATATCGCGCGCTTGATAGAGGCGCGCTAGCATAAGGCCTAGCTAATTATTAGGTTGTTGTCATGGAACGTAAGGGGGTTAGGAGCGGCATCAAAACGGAGATCGATCCGGCGTGTTCTACAACAACAAAGATGCGTGTTGGCTATACTTCAAGAGACCAAGACGGAGTGTGAGACGGAAAGGTTAGTGAGACAGCTTTGGTATTCATATAGCTTTGAATTTATTTTTGCGCCATCGGAAGGTAGATTCGGTGGGGTTTTGGCAATTTGGGACTCGACGGGTTTTAAGGCTCACATGACTAAAATTAGAAAGAATATGGTAGTAATTGAAGGGCGATGGATTAGGGAGGATTGGGCGTGTGGGATAGTAGAAGTATATGCCCCTTGTGTTTTAGCGGGACAGATTGGTTATTGGAAAGACATTTTTGATGTTTTGGCGTCGCGTGGGATCGAATGGTGCATCAGTGGGGATTTCAATATGGTGAAGAGTCAAGAGGAGAGACGAGGTTGTGTGAATTTGAGTAAAGGTAAGGATGTTTTTTTGTGATTTTATTGAATGTGTTGCTTTATTGGATATTCCGATGCGTGGGAAACGGTATACTTGGTTTGGACCGGGTAGGAAAGGTAGTCGATTGGATAGATTCTTAGTGACGAATGGGTGGATTCAACGATTTTCTTCTCTTGTGGTACTGGTGAATCTTCCGAATGAGCTATCAGATCACTCACTTATAGTGTTGGAAAGCGATATGTGGGATAGTGGTCCGAAGCCTTTTCGGTTTGTGAATGTGTGGCTCTCTGATTTGTCGTTACTGGAACAAGAGTGGAAGAGGCTATCGGGGGGAGAGAGACCTTCCGATTGGTTTAAAATTGAAGGGATTGAAACATATGCTGAAAGGGTGGAATAGAGAGCACTTTAAGGATGTGGATAAACACTTTGACACAATGCATTGAAAGATTAGATGCGCAAATTGAGGATGGTGAAATGTCAACGGCCGTGGAGTTGGAGCGTAGAGAGTTGTACTCGAAATTGTGGAAAGTGGCGCAATTTCGTGAGTCGTTGTGGCGTAAAAAATCAAGGGCGATGTGGTTGGCCGAGGGTGATTGCAATACTAGTTACTTCCACAAGGCAGCGAAGATTCGTCAAATGCATAATACGATAACGGGATTGAAATTTGAGGGTGTTTGGATTACACTACTGGAGAGACTAAAAGTGCTGGTATATAGGGAGCTCAGGAAGCATTTTGATAGACCGATGTCTTCAGGATCTCTTTTGCCAGAGGTAGAGTTCTGTCACTTATCGAATGAGCAACGATTGTCACTTGAAAGAAACTTTTTCGAGGATGAGGTGAAGGAGGCACTTTGGAGTAATGAGGGTGCAAAGGCCTCGGGACCAGATGGTTTCACGTTCGAATTCTATAAGAAAGGGTGGTCGTTCCTTGAAGAGGACGTGATGCGGTTTGTGGAGGGTTTCGCTGCAACGGGTCGGTTGCCTAAAAGAGATAATTCAGCTTTTGTAGTGTTACTTGCGAAGAAAGACAATCTACGGGTTATCAGGGATTATCGCCCAATTTGTCAGTTGAACTCGCTTTATAAAATCTTGGCGAAGTGTTTGGCGAAGAGGCTTCAAGTGGTGTTGGATATGCTTATTAGTGATGTACAAGCGGCGTTTATCAGTGGAAGACAGGTTATGAATGGGATTCTCTTGGCGAATGAGGTGCTACACTCATGAAGAATAGACGTGGTGACAAAGGTGGGTTAATCTTAAAGCTAGACTTTGCTAATGCATACGATTGTATAAGCTGGAAATGCTTGGGTCATGTCTTGGTGCGGATGGGTTTTGGCGAGAGGTGGTATCTGTGGATTATAGAATATGTTGAATCGGCGCGCTTATCGATTCTTATCAATGGTAGTTCGACAAAAGAATTCCCTATGCGGAGGGGGATTCGACAAGGTGATCCGCTCTCTCCGCTTTATTTTGTATTATTAGCGGAGGTACTCCACCAATTCCTTTTGAATGCCAAGAAATTGGGTTTTATTAAGGATGCTCGAGTGGCGGGGGATGTGTATCTGTCGCATCTCTAATTTGCGGATGATACGATCTTGTTCATTCAAGGGGATGTGGAGTGTACGTGTCACTTGAAAAGGGTGCTTACATGTTTCGAGTATGTTTTCGGGCTGCAGATTAACTATGAAAAATCATTCATTTTTGGGGTAGGAATTGAGGAGGATGTGATGGTGCAACTAGCAGATGTTATGGGTTGTCCGAGAGGTACATTTCCTATACATTATCTTGGGATCCCGTTGGGTGTCCCACCACGGGGTAAGGAGATATGGGATCCTTTGGTGCAGCCATTCCGTAAACGGTTAACGGGATGGAAGCGTGATTCGTTATCGTTTGCAGAACGATTAATTTTGGTGAACTCAGTGTTATCAGCTCTATCTGTGTACTATATGGGAGTATTTCTCTTTCCACGGCGGATTGTGTTGAAAATTGATCGCATTCGCCGAAACTTCCTTTGGGGTGGGAAGGAGGAGCGATCAAAGCTTAGTCGAGTGAATTGGGAAGTGGCATGTAGGCTGAAGCGGTTAGGGGGTTTGGGGGTGATGAATTTGCACTCTCGGAACTTGGCGTTACTTGCTAAATGGTTGTGGCGGTATGCTCAAGCGAAAGGCTCTTTATGGAAGGCAATAATTGTCGCTAAATATGGCTCAAAGATATTAAATTGGCGAATTCATTCTAGGGGAAAGGTGCACATGTCGGCAATGTGGAAACAATTTGTTGAAGTGCAACATGATGAGCTTATCTCAATTCACATGGATTTTGGGGGATGGTTCGTCTATACTCTTTTGGCATGATTGTTGGTGTATTTTGGAACCTTTGAAACTTGTGTTTCCGAGATTGTTTGTTGTAGCGTGCGATAAGATGGCAAGAGTATGTGATTATTTGAGTGTGCCGCTAGTAGAATGGGAGGGCTGCTTTAGGCGTGAGCTTTGATCATTTGAGGTATGCCTACTGCGTGAGCTACAGTCATGTATGGCGTGAGCTACTGTGGAGGATAAACGTCCCACGAGTAAGGCGATTTTCTTCTTGGTCCAATTACGGTCCTTTTATTGGACCCGTGCCAGGTTTGACCCTCCTGGTTTTGTTGAGGCGGCGTGGTGGGATAGCCTGCATGTGTGTGGGACGGCGTCGGTGGCTAAGGCAAAGGTGAGGATGGGGATTGAGTGGTCACCTCCTCCACTGGGGTGTGGAAATTTAATGCCGATGATGCTGCTCGTGGCAAACCGAGCTTGGCTGGCTGTGGAGGCGTGCTAAGGGATTGGGATAGTCGGATTGTGGCGTTATTTTCAGGTTCGATTGGGGTGGCTGACTCTAATGAGGCGGAGCTGCAGGCAATTGCCTTTGCCTTGCGGATGCTCCTGGAGCTACAATGAAATGGGGTGCAATCGGTGGTGATTGAGTCGGATTCGACGGTAGCGGTGTCGTGGGTGCTGGGATTGGAGCGTAGGCCTTGGATATTTTGGAGATGGTTTTATCAGATCGATGAGGCATGTGAGGTTTTGTCGGGTGTGTGCTTTTTTAATGTTTACCGGGAAGCTGATGTACTTGCTAAGTGTGGCGTTGTTCAGACAAAGTGAATTTGGGAGAGGGCGTGTTGAACGTTGTGTTTGGTTCATGCTTGTTGGGTTTTCGCCACACTCATCGGTACTCTTTTTCCCCGATTAGGTTTAGGGGGTTTTTAACGAGGTTGGCATTGTGTGTAGATATGTATGATTGTTCTTTCAATAAAGTCATACAGTTGCCGATCAAAAAAAAACATGTCAATATGTACTGCCATATAAGTTTGTCCCGTCATTTCAAGTCATTTACCGTCAGTTAACTAACAGTTTCTATCTACAGATAGGTCATTTTGACCCAAAGTAAAATGTTGATTGTCGAATTGCTAAAAAAAAATAGGAACAAAAGAATATATGCAAAAAAAAGTATTATTAAAATTTTCTCTAATTTCAAAATGATCCCATATTTCCTCGCGGTTTCCCTTAATAAAGCTTCAAGTAGGTTACAAAAAAAAAGATAACACTATAATTAATTGCTTATAAAAACCAATGAAATTAATTCATTACAAACATCAATTCTTCTGTTCCATATGCTTCAAATCTTGTATAAAACATGGAAATAAGAGAGAGAGAGAGAAACAAACAAACAAAACCAAGTTTTGTCACTGAATCGATCATGGTATTCTCATCTAAGAACTCCTCATTATCACTCATCTTCTTCATGCTCCTTCTATCACAGGGCGAATGCACCATTGTCTATATCTCCAACCACATACGCCATGGCACCATCCTCAAGGTCAAGTGTGAATCGAAAGACGACAAACTCGGAGACGTTCAAATCCCGTTTGCGAAGGGATGGCATTTCGAGTTTGGTAGATCTTGGTATCGAAATACACAGTTCAATTGCAGCATGGCATGGGAAGGAGTGGTCAAAAAGATCGACGTCTATAACTCATTAAGAGACGAATGTTTTGAATGTATATGGACTATTTTCGCTAATAGTCCATGCTTGTCCGATGGAAATGAGCCCACTCGAAGCACCTGTTACGAGTGGAATAACTAAGATTTGATTTCATGCTTCCTTATTGCATGCATGCATGCACTTATTAACTTACCAATACCCATGAAATAAAGATTTTGTTTTCCTTACTACACTCAAATTTGAACCATTTATCTTCAAGGTGGGTATCAAATGACTAAAAAATTGAACAGATGAACCTTGAAAGGCTGAGATAAATTTAAACAATTTTGGGGTTTAAGAAAAAAAATGTTAAATAAAAAATTGCTAGATGGACATGGCTCACCAGGGTTATAAAATTTTATTATTCAATAATTTTAGTTTAATAATAATTTGGTCCCTGTAAAATCATTATTCAAATTAAAATATATGAGAGTTTATTAAATATATAATCAAGTAGGGTTGAACTAGGAATGTAAATGAACCGAGCTTCAGTGAATAAAGTTTTATTCGTGTTCGTTTATTTATATTTGAACGTGCTCACGTTCGGTTCGTTTAAAATTGAAAAATTATGTTTGTGTTTGTTTATTTGTTTTTTATGGTGTTAGTGTTTGCTTTAACATCTATAAATATGTTCGTTTGACGTTTGTGAACATATTCTTGTAATATTCGCAAACATTTTCATTTATATGAGCGCTAACGTGTTCATTTATATGTTCGCCAAATGGTAGAATTACACCACTAGTCTTTAAGCTCATTAGACTTCAAGTTTGAACTCAAAAGTTCACCATGTATTCAATTTAGTCCATACATTCACCAATATTTTAAAAAAAATGTAAAAAAAAATAAAAGGAAAAGGAAAACCAAGTAAATGAGCTTTTAAACGAGCCATTAAACAAGCATGTTCGTGAACATAAACGAACGTAATACACCTATGTTTATGTTTGTTCGTTTATTAAACAAACATACAAAATTGTTCATACGTATTTATTTAGGTTAATAAGCGAACGTTATATGAACGATTCACTAATAATTCATCGAACACTTTGTTCATTTACACCTCTAGGTTGAACTAAAGAAGAATGAACATGTATCCTCAAAATTTTTGGTACAATAACAATTTAAGTCCTTATACATTTACATATCAGACAAATTAGGCATTGCCTCATGAATTTTGAGTTTAAACATGTAATAAATCCTTACATTTTTTAAATTTATTATTTTGGCCCCTACCAATATTCGATCCTGGCTCCACCCCTGTAGCTCACCACGTCATCAGTGGTATCAGCCAATAAGGTTTATCTATGTCTTTTTTTCAAGGTGAATCTGCACCTCTTTGCCACATGTCAATAAAAATTGGGTGGTTATTTAAAAGTTAAAATGAGATAGATGGACTTTATTAGTTGGGACCACAGATGACGTGGTGAACTGGGTCCATCTAATAATCTCTCGTTAAAATGACTTACTAAGTTGTTTGATTTTGGAAGGGGAAAATTTGTGATTTTCTCATATATTTAAATGTTAAGAAGAACTTAATTGAATTTTTCATATATAAGAGGGGCTAAAACTACAATTTCACTCTTAATTAAGGGCCAATGGCCATGCGTACCTTAGCAACTCCCCTGAATGAAATGGTTGAAATATCTTGTATCGATAATTCAATATTTTTTATTTATTTAAAAGTTGATGGAATGATCTACATAGATATAATATGGAAATAAGATTGTTGTATAACCAATTAAATCTTAGAATTTATTGCACCACATATCTCAAACTATGATTCTCATTTTAAATCAATTCTTAAACTTTTAAACGTTTTAATTTTATCTCTAAACTATGGCTCTCCTTTTAAATTGTTTCCCAGACTTTTGAGTACAAACAATAAACCTCATTTTAATTTGGTCCTCAATTTTTTTGAACATTTCAAATTTATCCTCAAATTTATCATCAAATGTTGGTGGATATTTTTAACTTTATACCTACTTTATTAAGGAAAAATGAAAAGTAATGTTAGCATCTAACGGTGACCAAGATGAAAGTACCCTAAAAGTTTGGTGACTATATTGCAAATTTTAAAAGTTTGGCAACCAAGATAAAAATGTCCTAGAAGTTTGGTGAACATGTATGTAGTTTACCCTTAGTTTAAAATTTTAGTTTAAACATACAAAAATCTTCAAACCACTTTTTATTTTAAATCATGCATTAACTATAATTATATATATATGTAATGTTATCAAGTTTAATTTACTTATTATATTTATTTTAGTGGTTTAGATGATTTTATGTATCCCAAGTATGTCATATTCGAGTTCCCTTACTCCACATTCATTTGCATTTTCTTGGCATTAACAAAACAAATAAACCATGAAGTAAAGTTAGTGATTTTATAACACAAATTGTGCTTGGTGTAGCGGCTAAGGCATGCCACTTGCCTCTACCTTACTTGGGTTTGAATCTTGTCCAATCCATTTTTTCTTCATTTTATTTTCCTCATCCAATAAGGTGATAGCACGTGTCACCACCTAATTTAATGTTAATTTATTTTTATTGAATTAAAAACTAAATGTGTAACTATACAAACTTTTACTAACCGCCACGCCACTTCTTCTGTTAGGTTTTAACGGCAAGTGGCTTGATTGATACCACTTAAATAGTTATATTGTCTTATTGCCACTTAAAAGTATGGTGGTCAGTTTGAGACCAACCTCATAGTTGAATGGTCATTTGTTAGTTTACCCATATAATAAATAAATCAACAATGTTAGTAACCTCAAGTAACTTTTCAAACATTAATAGTAAAAACGAAAGTTTGCTCAAACATAAGTGGTTTTTTTGTATTATTTGCCCTTATTTACGACCAGCGGAGCACCACCAAATCCCAATTTTAGGAAGGACGATATGTTGCTGAATTTTTTATAACTATTAATATTTGAATTTATTGATCAATTAATTCAGATTAGACATCGGCGGAACTAGAAAATCTAGTTTGAAGTGTCATAATTTAAAATTTTATAGATGAATTTTCTTAAGTATGTGGGAACAAATCATAGGTGTCAATTTCCATTTAATGAGTGTTAATTTTCTTTTTAGGGGTGTAAATATTCGTCTAAAGTTATATTAATTTTATTTTTAACCTTATTTTATATTAAATTTATAGAAAATTTTAAAAATTTTGTGGTGTCATTTGACACCCATATTCATAAGCTACCTCCGCCCTGAGATCAGGTATGTGGAGACTTATTACGAGGATAATCCTTCTAATTAAATTTATTATGTTTACAAGGTCAAATATTGAACACTTATCATTGCATAAAAAATCTATCGTCGTGTAAACACCCCTATTAAATGATAGTAAAAAAAAGAAAAATAAAAGGAAAACGTTGTAAATTGGATTTAAACCACAACCCTCCCATGTCTAATCGTCGAGCTAAAAGCTCATATCTATCAAGGGATAAATTGGAAAATACTTGAAGTACAAAGTTGAGGTTTAACTTAAATTAAATATATCAGTCTGATGCCCTACCTACCTATTTTGCCCCTGCCTTATCTGAAAACCCGAGAGAAATTGTCTAGAGAATTCTAAGGCTATCCCCACCATTCATGGGCCTTATCTCGGCCACTGTCGGCCCGTGAGGTGCAGCGTCAGCATCGACAGAATCGGTGCTCCAATCCGATCATAACCTCGTCAACCACTCGCGGGATTACACCGCCGTTCGACGTAGAGGTTGATTTGAAAGTTCGGCGTGAAACCTAAAAGTCGCGCCACCGATCTTTGCCATTTTCAGTCAGCTCTATCGTCCGTGTGTGACACGACCATCAAATTTGGGCCCTCTGTGTCGAGGCGAGCAAAATCGTACAAAGCGATCATCATTCTATCGTCGTTCGTGGGTCACTAGAATTACCAGAAAACTCTCGGTTTTCTCCCTTTTCGTCTGTGCTCCGCCATTTCAAGGTGTGGTAAGCCTTTGGAAACTTAAAATTATTGAGTTTTTAGTTGTTGTATTTTTTTTTTTTTTTGCTTGTTTGAGTGTTTTTCGGCTGATTTTGGGCCACGTGTGGCATATACACACCGCCGCTAGTGATTTTCGACCACCACAAGATAGCCTTAAGGTGAAATGGCTTTGACCTGGTCTAGTCTTCCGAACCGGCCTTCTCGGCCTAATCTTGAACCGGTCTGCTTAGGCCCAATGGTCTTTGACCCAGACTGTATGACCCAATCTGACCTGATCCGACCTGATCAGACATGGCCTAAGCCTTGACCTGACTTGAGTCTGACACGTCTGCCCGACCCGTGAACCCGTTGACTAAGTCAACTCAATGAGTCAACTCGGTTGATCGTTGACTAGTGATGTCATCGTTGACCAGTGATGTCAATATTGATTGATGATGTCAATGTTGACCGATGATGCCAACGTTGACCGATGACGTTAGCGTTGACTTTGAATAAAAAGTCAAATTTTCTGAAAACCCTTATTTTACATTTGTTGACGTTCTGAATTCGATTTTGAAGTATGTTTCTCGAAATTCTAACATGAAAGCCTCTAAATCTGACTCTGAACCTTGGGTATGCTTATGTATTTAATTATTCAATTAAAAACAATGTGAATAAGGTTTGATCTTGGAATTTATTTATTGAAGGTATTTGCATATCTTTGAATTTGGGAGGCTATGAGACGTCGAATTCAAAGTTAAGAACAATCGAATGAAGTATCATGGGTCGATCGATGTAACAAAAATTCAAGGTAATACATTATTATATCTTTGAAAAACGTTGGTATTCGGTTAATGCATGTATGATCATGATAGAGAAAAATGGTAACTATGTTAAAGTCAAATTGGTTACGAAATAAAAGAATGGTGAACTAATTAGGATCGAAATATCGGAATAAGAAGTTGACTGACCGAAAGGATTTTTGAGTTAGGTAAATTAAGTAATAAGACATTTAATTTCTGAGTTTGATTATTCTTTGGGAAAACTACACCTGTGGTCTCCAAACTATCACCGTTTTTTTATTTTGGTCCCCAAATTATTTTTTTCGGCAAAACCGTCTCTTTTATTACATAGTTTTTCTATTTTTCCCCCTGTCGTTAAAAACTAACAGAATTGCTGACGTGAAACTTTTTTCTTATTTTTAAAAAAAATTATTATTTTCTCTCTCTTCTATATATATTATTTAAATTTTTTTATTCAGACTAATGTGGCGATGACACGTGTCACCACCATAACAAAGAAAATAATGTGAATTAAGGGGGTGGGATTAGAACCCTTGTCCCCAAGCTATAAACTCAATGGGTTAATTGCTATGCTAAACTCCAAGTATTATTACATTTTAGCACAAATTATCTTTAAAACAAGCAAATAAACCCCCAAAAACCAAAAAAAAAATAGTTGAAATAAATTACTTGCAATAATATTCGAACACATGTGCCATAGCATAAAAAGGCTAAGCATAAACCAAATGTGTCAATGAATTATTTTGACTAAAATTTATATTTAACGTATATTAGTTTACCAACAACACATATTAATTTATCAATTGGGTTTTGTGTTCGAATAAAATATTTAACATATACTAAAATTTATATTTAAAGTATACTAATTTATCAATAAGGTTTTGTATTCGAATAAAATATTTAACGTACACTAAAATTTATATTTAATGTATATTCCATTAATTTATCAATAATGTTTTGTGTTCGAATAAAATATTTAAAATATACTAAAATTTATATTTAAGGTATATTAATTTATCAATAAGGTTTTGTATTCGAATAAAATATTTAACATATACTAAAATTTATATTTAACATATATTCGATTAATTTATCAATAAGGTTTTGTATTCGAATAAAATATTTAACATATACTAAAATTTATATTTAAGGTATATTGATTTACCAATAAGGTTTTGTATTCGAATAAAATATTTAACGTATACTAAAATTTATATTTAACGTATATTCTATTAATTTACCAATAAGATTTTGTGTTCAAATAAAATATTTAATGCATAATAAAATTTATATTTAACATATATTAATTTATCAATAAGGTTTTATGTTCGAATCCCTCTCTAGGTTTAATATTTTATTTTGTGTTATTTGTAAATTAATATACGTTAAATATAAATTTTAGTCAAAATAATTTTTTGGCACATTTGGTTTATGCTTGGCATTTTTATGCAATGGAACATGGGTTTGAATCTTATTACAAGACATTTGTTTCAACTATTTTTTTGTTTTGTTTTGGGGGGTTTATTTGATTGTTTTAAAGGTAATTTGTGCTAAAATATAATAGTACTTGGAGTTTAGCCCAGCAGTTATGTAACCCTCTAAACCCAACTTAGAAGAAAAAGTCAAATTTAGGAAGTTAGGTTTGAAAACTTGTCCCGCAATAAACAATTTAGGTTAAATATAATAAAATTCATAATAATCGATTAAATAAGTAGAAACCCAATAATTAATATGATTATGATAATTAATTAAAATATTTGAAATCGAGTTCGTAAATGCATGCATCCAATAATCCCAAATTATAACATTTCTAATGTCCATATTACACGAATATTCCAAATAATATTAGAATAGTAAATCAAAGTAGTCAAAAGAGTTCATATTGAATATTAATATCTGAATAAACAAGAGATGCTCCAAGTACCGAGTCGCCTAATAGGTTTGAGTATCTGAAAGTAAAAACTAAGGGGTGTAAGTTAAAGAGCTTAGTGTGTCCTTTTGTATAAACAAAACACAGAATCAAAACAGTATTTCATTTTCCGATAAATTCATTTCCGAAAACAAAGTGTATCTGATAAATCAAAATCATAAATGTTATGATGTCTGATGCATGATGCAATGCCCGAATATCCGATATCATACAGAGTGGAGCTTTCGCTTACCAGAGTGGAGGTTTCCCTTGCTTTTTTCGAATATTATTCCGAACAAATGACACATGATATGATTTGTAAAATCATAAATCCGAACTCTTACGAGTATCATATTTTCTGAAATTCAAATGCGTGATTTAAAACCACAATTATTATGTCATGAATGATGTTGCAAAATCATTATCAAATCACAAACCAGATAATTAAATCAAGCAGGAATAATATTACATATATTTAAAACACCCCAAGAAACACACCTTAGCCACAGAAGCTCTAATCTCGAGAAGGGCAAGCCTCACGCTCGGATCTCATTGAATCAGGACCTACGAGGTATGAATTCTATATTAACATTTAATACTAACACTAAACCACCGAGTAAAACATTGAAAACTGAACTAAGATATACTCACGTGAAGATCTCGAAGAACGTGCACGATCAGTCTGAACAA
Source organism: Hibiscus tridactylites (assembly GCA_958450335.1). Classification (NCBI taxonomy): domain Eukaryota; kingdom Viridiplantae; phylum Streptophyta; class Magnoliopsida; order Malvales; family Malvaceae; genus Hibiscus; species Hibiscus tridactylites. The sequence goes on along the minus strand of OY288265.1, from coordinate 27,659,678 downwards.
CTGGAGGTAACCCAACGGTCTCGAGGTCGGCACCTGAACACGAAAATATTTCAGATTAGATTATGAAATCTATAACTTATCAAACTCCATCAACAATACTTAAAATAAGAAAAATTGAGCTTTCAAAAACTAATTAGGCAAAACGGGCAGCGAATACGGACTCAGGACGTCGAGAAAGGTTAAGATGAACGTTTTCTAAAAAAGTCAACTTTGGTCAAAGGTCAACTCTGGTCAAAGGTCAACTCTAGTCAAAGTCCAAAGTCAACGGTCAAACTAGTCAACAATTCAGATATGGTCAATGGGTCAAAGAGTCAAAGGTCCGGTCCACTATCGGGTCAAACCTAGTCAAAAGTCAAACTGCCAGGTCGGGTTTAAGGTCAAACCGATTTGGTCAATTCGAGTCAATATTATCAAAAAGGTCATATCTGGTTCACTGATCCATGGTTCGTTCGGTTCACAATGTCATTTCAATTCATCTATCCGGTTCAAATTAACAAACAAAACCAATTCAATTCAATTCCATTTTACACACTAGTTTTGTTTTAGACGGTTCACTAGAGTGGTTCCCATAACCACACATGGGCCCCATAATTTGGATTATCCCAAGCCACACACAACAATCACAGCCCACACACACTTGTTGCAGAAAACAATAGGGCCTTTGAACCCTAACGATGGCACAACAACAGGACAGCGGCGGTGCAACAATACGGCAACAACGGCAGCGAGAATACTATGACGACGACGGTAGTGTAGAGAGGCACAAGAATCACCGTGAACGGTAGTGACCACTAACAATAGTCCAAACCCCTTCTTTCTTCAATGCAACACAAGGCTAGGGTTCACAATTCCCTTCGGCAGCGACATAAAACGGCAAGGATGAAAAAGAAAACGCGGCTTGCCGGCGACTCTAACAACCACCAGAATGGTCATCTTATTCCAGCCAAAACACAAGGATAAACGATTAAATTACCCACACAAATAACAGAAAGAAAAACAAGCCAAAGATCACAAACAACTCACCCAACGGTAATGAGGAACTAAATGGTTCCCCACTGATTCTTGGCAAAGCAATGATCGCGAGCACAACCCAAGAAAAGGGTTTTGATCGGAACACGATGGCTTATCCAAACACGGATGGTGACGACGGCAACGCAAGGAAACTGAAAGGTTTCACACTTTCGGGCATACGATATAGAACGATATTAACGGATGGGTAGGTTTGTTCGCGTGTCAAAGACGGTCTCAATGGAGGTTGCGTTGCGATGGACGGACGAAGGGAAGAGGGTGACCGAAGCTTTGCCGGTTGTTGATCGGAAAACAAAAGGGTGGGGGTTATCCGAATGGGAGAGGTGAGAGAGAGAGAGAGAGAGAGAGAGAGAGAGAGAGAGAATAACGGCTACTGGTTTCTAAAACCAGATAACATGGGTTAAATACCCAATTTAATGAGTAAAATATAAAAGAAGCCACTAGATTTACTTAGGGTTTACAAAGTGACCACAAAACTTCACTCTTTATTCAAAATGATCACCGATTTTCAGAAATTAAACCCCAAATTATGAGTCTGAACAATTTAACCCTTTAATTAAATTAGGGTTTCCAGTTTATAATTCCCAAATGTTAGGATTTTGAATCTAGGGGTTTCAAAATTAGGGTTTTTGAATTGGGGTACTTTTTGGGGTGTTACAGGTTAACCCATTGACTTAATGGCTTGGGGACACGGGTTCAGATCCCCCCATTCACATTATTTTCTTTATTATGGTGGTGACACCACATTAGTTTGAACAAAAAATTTAAATAATATATATATAGGAGAGAGAAAATAGTTTGGAAATACTAATAAGGCTATGTAACAAAAGGGATGATTTTACCGAAAAAATAATTTGGGGACCAAAATAGGAAAACGGTGATAGTTTGGGGACCACCGGTGTAGTTTTCTCTTATTCTTTTTATTGAGCCCTAAAATACGTGATTATGAAATGCCGAAAATACCTTCATGTGTGAGAATAACTAAGATTCCCTTAATAATGAAAAATGATCTTGAATCTAAATTTGGCCTGATAAAACAACTGATTCACTTTAATTCGTGGTCTACTTGGGGGGAAAATCTGGTAACAAGATTGAACCCTCCAAACATGTAAAATACTTTGGTTTTCCTAAACCTTGAATAAGACTTTGAAGATAAATTTACGAGAAGTTTTCCGTACGTCTAAATTAATGAAATGATAGAAAATGATAAATTGATTAAAATGACTAAAAAAACTAATAAGACTGAATTGATCACAATACTTGTAATGACCAAAAATACTAAAGTACCCTCGGGCACTGAAATTTTCAAATCACCTAGAACGATGGATAAACCCCCGAGTTCTAGAATGAATGAATAAATTGTTTGGAAGTACCAAAAGTACCTGGATGATTAAATCACCATCAAGTACTTAAATGATTGAAATACCTATGTGACTTGATATAAGTGTAAGCTTGGAAAATCCTGAAATTTTTTTATAGATAGCAAATGATTGTAATGTCCCTATAAATTTGAAGCCTGACTTATGCAAATTAATCAGTCATTTTTAATATTGTTATAATAACGAAAGAACACTGGGCCAATACATGTTCAATCATTTGAATCTCGTTCCAGGATAATTTGTGACGGTGACAAGTTCAACTATACCACGCAGCTAAAGCTAAATACTGAATACGTGTATGGTGCATCTATTTGAATGCTTGAAAAGTAACATATTGATGAGATGTGTTCAATCATATGAACTTGGAAGCCTGGCATGCCATTTGTAATCTTTAGCACAACAAATCACCAACTTATCCTATCAGAGTTAAATTATGAAATAACCCCTAGTAGTCCAATGACCAAAATTCTCTTGTTGGCCAAAATGATCAGAACATTCATGATATATCTAGTATTCTGAGTGATCTTAATGTAGTATATAATTAGTTATAGATATAACGTATATTTTATTTATATACATATTATATATATATTATTAATATTATTAAATATTATATTATTGCATACCATATATTTAAATCATATATTTAAATTATATACATTTAAATAATAAATAATAATAATAAAATAAACAAACCAAATCTTGTTTATTATATTCATTCTAAAATTTTACTATAATTTAATTTGAATTTGGTACGATCAAAATAGGATTTTAGAAATAGGCTTGAATGTTTGGTTGGAGACATTGGTTACTAAGCCCTTTTTAATCAGGACCTCGTTTGTGAAATCAGTTTAAAATTGTTAGAATTTTAGTGATTTCCTTTGTCTTGTAAATATCAGGCATCTCTGAAAAATAAGTTATCACGTCTAATGTGTTCCAAGTGCACATGAATATTCTCTTTGTTTTAAACTCAATATTGTCTCTTTGATATGAATTATGACTTCTATATGCCTGAAATAAATTTTCATATATGATCTGAAAAATATGCTCTCTGGCTATTGTTTCATTGAAAACAATTGTATGATTTATATATTCGGTTATTATTACTTACTTCTGGACCTAAGGTATCCCTTAGGGTGGCATCTATGCCTAATAGACCTAGGTTAACACATTTATAGATGCAAATCACTGTTTACGTTGTATGTATTAACTTTGCACTAATGGAACACACTAAACTCCCTGGTTTTATTTAATCCATCACTCTTCTGATTTTTTGATCTATATGATTCTCGTCTGATCTCAGTGATTGAATAAAGAATAATTTTGTTATCTTCAAATATATGCTTCACTAAAATATCAAATTGTAATTAGAGTCTGTTGTTGTCCAGAACATCATGATAGTGTTATGCTTGTCATGTGCCTGCACGTGCTTACAACATCATTTGGTAGTTTTGTATTATAGAGCTTTACCAAGCTCAAGTTGTTTTATCATCGCAGGTAAAAGAAAATCTAACATGGTTTTGTGACCGACATCAATGTGTGGAGTTCTCTTGGCATTGCTTTCGGAGTACAGTACTGGTACAGTTAGTGGGCATGTATGGCGTGTATTGTTCTATGTTAGTGTCTGTAATATACTTATCGGATTTCTATTATATGATTTTCTGTAATGATGTTTAGACAAAGATTTTTATCTTACGGTTTTAAGTGTATTAGAAAGAAAAAAATTGCGCATTTTTATGTGAGTCGCTCTCGTGACTCTAATGTGACCTCCTAAATTAAGGTGTAACACATAGGCAGGTCTAGGGGATTACATGTCTCATCTCATTAGAACTTAATTCTAACATTTTTAAAAAATAAACAAAAATTTTGATTATTAAAATTTTCTGTAATTTCAAAATATCACATATTTACCTCGTGGTTTCCCTTGAAGCTAGGTTAAAAAAAAGATTAATACTATAATTATTTTTTTGAATTAAAAGCCTTCATTTATTTAATAAAAGAAACGAATGGGAAAGTAAAGAGACATCCACATAACCGACAAAACAAGCAAAAACAAAGAACTATCTAGACCAAATGAAGACTCAGAGCAAATCCTCTACACCAGACAACACTGGAGAAGATGAAGCGGCTAACGAGCGAGAGGAGCTGCAGACCTAGGAGCATAGATCGTAGACATGCAAGGAACTCCTGGAAGAACCAAAATTGATCCATCAAGAGGGCGGAGCACGGTCGGACTCCACCGCTTGTGCTGCACAATCCGGAACTTCTTCAACCCAAAAATGGTCGCCGAAGTTGAATCGAAAGTCTCCCGCAATTAGGCACCTGATTCGACAGTTAGAAGGTATGGCAAAAAGAAAACTTTCTGAAAAATTTTACCCTTTCCTTTGTCTAATGAATTATCACGCTAATTACCGAGCAATCTTGATCCGAGGATTGCAACTTCTTAATAAGCGACAAGGAATCCCCCTCGATGACGACCCGTCGGAAACCCAGGTCTACTAGAAGGATGACAGCGTGAAGGGCTGCAACCGCCTCTGCATAGAAAGCTGACGAGACATGGTAAGTAACCCGCCTCCCCGCACCCATTACTTCACCAATCGCATTTCGAATAACAACACCAGACCATGACTTGTTTTCAGAAGAGGAGAACTAGGCATCGAAATTAGCCTTGACAAAGTCTGTAACTGGAGGATACCAGCGAGGGATGAGAGGTCTCAGGATGAAATTATGTTGTGGTAAGAGACTCTCCAACTCCAAACAATATGACCTTATGAAAGCCACTGTATGACCATGTGATTGTGATACACCCTCGTTAACTTTCTTATTATGTGCATTGTAACCCTCTATTTTGATCTAAGAGGCTTTCTTAAATTATATTTATCGTTTTAGAAACTTGCCCCTCAAGAAAGATCACTTAAAAGAAAACGTGTCAAAATTTATTATGTAATTGTAAAAGTCCTTTGAAGTTCCATCGTAAAACAATGCATGCGAAAATTTGTTCATCAATCCCAAAATAAAAGTCCAAAGTCCAAATTACACTCAAGTCTTAAATACATAAATAAAGAAAGAAAACTTAAAATAATCCATATTGAATAATAATTTCAATCCGTTCGAATGAGGTCCTCCAAGTACCGAATCCTAAGTCTGGAAATCTGAAACAGATACTAATGGGAGAGTCAGCTATAAAGCTCAGTGTGTCTCTAATGTGCATAACAGAAGTCAATCCAACAGTCAATCAACAAATCAAGATTTAACAGATGTTCTGAAGTATTACAAGCAAGGCATATTGATATCATAACATGACATGCACCCATCTACATCACCTTCCGAAGAGTGAGGTTCCCCTGAACCACTCTACACCGCAACACCATGTCCAAAGCAGAACTCATCCCGAAAGATAGAACTACTAATTCGAAGCGAAGTTCAACCCGTAGGATGAATTCGTTGAGCTTTCTTCATACAATATCTTATCCCAATGATATGACATATTATCCAATTTTAGAGTCTGAATGCAATCTTGTTAAACAACTAAGATGCATGTACATAATAGTTCGATTCTAATATGTGTTGCATAACATGGGCACAACATTCGAGTCATATAATATTTATCACATAACGGAGTAGAATAGCACACAGTCGAGTCATATAATATTTATCAGATAACATAGCAGAATATCACACAGTCGAGTCATATAATATTTATTAGATAACAAAGTAGAATATCACACAGATATATATATATATATATATATATATATATATATATATATATATATATATATATATATATATATATAACATACAGATCATGCAATTAGACAGTAAAGACATGTAGCACAGACAAAGAACACATCTTAGGCAGCTAAACAGTCAACATCAATAGTGACGTCTCCCACGCTCAGCCCTAGCGGAAGGTCGAACAGAATCAGCTCCTAAAAACAAAGAACACTATATAAGATTTACTACTATGCCACATCGAGTAAACTACGCTTAACAGAAATCTTACTAGCAGATCTTGAAGACTGTGCCACTGGAGGTCTGCCTGGCGGAGGAGGAGGTAAAGTCTCGGGGTCAGAGTCCACGTCACCTGAACACATAAACAACCAAGTCAAACTCTGATGCAACACTTAACAAAATTCTAAGTTTAACATAAAAATTTGATCCAAAAAAAGCATTTCGGGTTCGAATTTGAAGAAATGGTCAGCGGAAACGGAACCAGAACATCGAAAAATATTAGGGTGAACTTGACCGAAAAAGTCAACCCAAAGTCAACGTTGACGCCATCGTTGATGTCATCATTGACCATGATGACATCATCACTGACGTCAGCCTGCATCAGCATTACAACGGCATATAACGTCACTATTGCCGTCATCCGACTCGGTCAAACTGGCCGGTTCAGTTTAGAGCACTAGTCCAGTTCGGTTCGGTTCCCTCAACCCGGTTCTGTTCAACCACTTAATTTTCGCAAATCAGATTTAAAAACCCTAATCCCTAAATCAATTTCAAATCCCTAATCAATTCGTCCCCAAAATTGACCCTAAACAAATGACCCCCTCTCGATAGCAACCAGTAATGATTTACGACGGCTGACCAACCGATGGCGGCGGCAACCGAAGACCCACCAAACTCGAGCACGACACTCACCCAAACCCGGGACAGAGGCAGCGCACGAAGAGGACGACGGCGGTAGTGCACGATTCAACGCACTGTTTTGAACTTGTTTCCAGCGAAGAACGGCGACGCACAAAGAGTTGGGTGGTCGGGTTTTGTTCGCGCGGCCACGGGGAACCCACTGGTGGCAACGGAATGACGAACGGCCGACAAGAGCTCTTTGGCCGGAGCTTCAACGGACAACGGAGACAAGAGGGTGTTCGATTTTTTTTAGAGAAAAGGGGAGAAGGGATTCGAATGCGTCGCTAAAAAAAGAAATCAGACTAAAGGGTTTTTACCCTAAACAAATGGGTAAATTACAGGAGAAGGGTCCCAACTTTAGCCCGCCTAACAACTTGACCTCAATACTTTAACTTTATTCAATTAGGTCCCTAATTCCAATTAGGTTAAAATTCGAGTTTTCCCCAAATTCTAGGGTTTCCAATTAGGAATTTTTACAATTTAGGGTTTACAAAAAGGGGCTAAATTGGGGTATTACAATTCTCCCCTCGTAAAAGGAAATTTCGGCCTCGAAATTTACCTAGAGCAAACAAATGTGGATAATGCGCTCTGATGACAACTTTGGGCTCCCAGGTAGCCTCATCATGACTGCGACCATGCCACAAGACTTTGACCATCTTAATGGTCTTCCTTCTGAGAACTTTCTTATCCTGAGCAAGAATGTCGATAGGCTCCTCCTCAAAGCGCAAATTCGGACGAATCTCAATCTCCTCCACAGGCAAAACATGAGACGGGTCAGCATGGTAGCGTCTCAACACAGAAACATGGAAAAACATCATGAATACGTTGAAGCTCTGGTGGTAACTCAAGCTGATAAGCAACAAGTCCAACCCGACGAAGAATCCGATAAGGACCAATATAACGAGGACTCGGCTTGCTCTTCCGACCAAACCGAAGTACCTTCCTCCAATGAGATACTTTCAGGAAAACCTCATCACCGACCTCAAACTCAAGATCTCGACGTCTCAAGTTGGCATAAGACTTCTGTCTATCAAAAGCAACCTTAAGCTGGTCTCGAATCAATCTGACTGTCTGCTCGGCTTCACAGACTATGTTTGGTCCCAATAGTCTATGCTCATTAAGTTCAGTCCATCTAATCGGTGACCTACACCTACGTCCCTATAGAGCCTCATATGGTGTCATCTTATTACTGGCATGGTAGCTGTTATTATATGCAAACTCTGTGAGCGGCAATAAATCCTCCCAACTACCATTGTAATCGAGAACACAACCTCTCAACATGTCCTCAAGAATCTGAATCACACGTTCGGACTGTCCGTCAATCTGCGGATGATAAGATGTACTGAAGTTCAACCGGGTACCCAAAGCAGAGTGAAGTGCCTTCTAGAACTTCGCTGTAAATCTCGCATCATGATCAGAAATAATCGATATCGGTACCCCATGAAGTCGAACAATCTTAGAAATATAAAGTCGAGCCAACTTACTCAAAGGATAGTTGACTCGAACCGGGATGAAATGCGCAGACTTGGTCAAACGGTCCACTATAACCCAGACGGAGTCCTTTTTAGATGGAGTCATCGAAAGACCACTAACAAAATCCATAGTCACACGCTCCCACTTCCACTGAGGAATCTCGATGTACTGAAGCAACCCAGATGGACGTTGATGCTCTGCCTTGACTCTCTGACAAGTCATACACTTAGACACAAATCCGACAACATCCCGTTTAAGACCTTTCCACCAGTACCTCTGACGAAGGTTCTTATATATCTTATCACCACCAGAATTCATAGAATATGGGTTGTCATATGCCTCACGAAGAATAACCTGTTTCAACCCAGATTTGCTCGGAATGCAATACCGACCTCAGAAACACAAAACACCATCCTGATCAATAGTAAAATACACAGATGTACCCTCAAAGACCTCCCTGATACGGTGCATAAGAAAAGGATCAGTGGGCTGCTCAGCTCTAATATCAGATATCAGCGTAGGAATAACCCGAAGTTCTGCCATCAAACTACCATCCTCAAATAATCTCATCCGAGCAAACAAGGTCCTCAAATCTAAAATGGCGTTACGAATCAAGGTGTCGGCTACCACATTCGCCTTCCCCGGGTGATACTCTATCTCACAGTCATAATCCTTGAGAAGTTCTAACCAACGACGTTGTCTCAGATTCAACTCTTTCTGCGTGAGGAGGTACTTAAGAATTTTGTGATCGGTGAAGATATAACACTTCTCTCTATAGAGATAGTGCCTCCAGATTTTTAGAGCAAAGATCACAGCAGCAAGCTCCAAATCATGGGTAGGGTAGTTGCACTCATGCTCTTTCAACTGACGAGACGCATAGGCCACTACCTTCCCCTCCTGCATCAGAACACATCCCAACCCCGTGTGGGAGGCATCAATGTATACCGTATAAGCCTTCCCAGGCTCAGGCTGAATCAGAACCGGTGCTTCAGTCAACACGGTCTTAAGCTTCTCAAAACTGGTCTGCTGAGCCTCAGTCCAGACAAAAGGAATATCCTTCTTCAGAAGTTTAGTCAAAGAAGCTGCAATAATCGAGAAACCCTCCACAAACCTCCGATAGTAACCAGCTAAACCCAAGAATCTTTGAATCTCATGAACATTCTTGGGCTGCTTCCAACCCAAAATAGCCTCAATCTTCTTTGGATCAACCTGAATACCATTAGCAGAAACCACGTGTCCCAAGAAGGTAACCTCGGTCAACCAAAATTCACATTTACTGAACTTTTCATACAATTGCTTCTCTCGCAAAGTCTGTAGGACAATCTGAAGATGTTCCTCATGTTCTGCCTCCGATTTGGAATAAACCAGTATGTCATCAATGAAAACCACCACGAACTGATCCAGGTAGGGTTGAAACACCCTATTCATCATATCCATAAATGCTGCAGAGGCATTAGTTAATCCAAACGGCATCACCGGAAACTCGTAATGACCATAACGAGTCCAAAAAGCAGTCTTGAACACATCAAAATCCTTAACCTTGAGTTGGTAATAACTCGATCTCAAGTCTATCTTAGAGAATATTGTAGCTCCCCAGAACTGGTCGAACAAGTCATCAATACGAGGAAGGGGATACTTGTTCTTGATCATTAGCTTGTTCAGCTTCTGATAGTCAATACAAAGCCGAAGTGATCCGTCCTTCTTTTTCACAAACAAAACAGGGGCTCCCCAGGGATAAACACTAGGTCGGATGAAACCCCTATCTTGCAATTCCTGCAACTGAATCTTCAATTCTTTAAGCTCTTTCGGAGTCATCCTGTAAGGAGCCATAGAAAACGGGGGTTGTACCCAGATAAACATCTATGCCAAACTCAACCTCATCACGTTTTGGCGGTACCCTCGACAATTCCTCCGGAAAAACATCTGGAAAAATCCATAACCACCCGAATCTTATCCAAACCAGAATCTGACTGCCTCGAGTGAAGAATATAAGCAAGGTAGGCAGTGGCCCCATGTCGAATAATCTTTTCTGCTTTGAGAGCTGAAACAACATTAGACATGTAACCTCTACGCTTTTCCACCATAATCACCTCGCACCCATCTGAGGTTTTTAGAGTCGCCCTTTTCCTTTCACAATCCAAACTGACTCGATGAGCGAATAACCAATCCATTCCGAGAATAAGGTCGAACTCTCTAAAAGGTAACTCCATCAAATCAGCATAGAATATTTTCCCTTGAATCTTCAAAGGGCAATTCTTGTACACCTTAGTAACCTTGACATGGTCACCCGCTAGATTATAAACTGAAACAACATTCAAAGTATTCTCAACCGGAATTTCAAGTCCCTCAGATACCGAACTCGCAACATACGAATGGGTAGAACCAATATCCAATAATGCAAAAATACGAGATAGAGTGGATAGAAAAGGTACCGACAATAACATCTGGCTCATCATGATCCTCATGTCTCCTGGTAGCATAAACCAGACCTGGCAGTCTCACCCCGGATCCAGCTGATTCTCCACTCTGAGCTGGCCTACGCCTATCAACAGAAACTATAGTATCAGGTCTACCTCGACCTCTACCCCTAGCAGGAGTCTGCACCGATGCTTGTGACTGACTCGTCATATGAGCTAACGGAGGTGCAAGCGGACAATCTCTGAAAAGATGGTCGAATGATCCACAACAAAACAAGCCCCATACTGTCTCCTACACTCTCATGAATGTCATTTCTTGCAGAAAGAACATTGCGTTACCCCTCTTGTGTTAGTCGATCCTCCAACACTAGAAGTCGGAACAACATTGGTCACTAGTCTGGCTCTAGAATAACTCTGATAATCACTCTCATCTTTTGCCCTCTTCCTGGTCTGATTACCCTGACTATACTGAACTGTCACAGTCGACTGCATCTTACCCCGATCCATACCCTGAGACTCAACTTGCATCATTTCGGCCTCATTGCGCTCAGCAGTCCTAGCTCGCAAGGTAATATCCTTGTACTCTTTGTCCAAATGCAAAGCAACACCCGTCTTGATCGAAGGTCGCAGACCCCTTAGAAACCATTCGCACTTCTCTTTCTTTATAGTAACTAACCCATGGACGTACTGTATCAGCCTCAAAAACTCGATCTCATACTGATTCACAATCATGTCATTTTGCTTCAGATTTATAAAGTCCTCTCAACACTTGGTTAGATACTCTACCCTAACATATATGTCTCGGAAAGCCTGACAAAAGTGATCCCATGTGACCCGTCTAGTAGAAATAACAGTCTCCTCGGCCTCCCACCAGTTCTGAGCTTCACCCTTTAGTAATGATACAACCGCTCTTAATTTTCTATCAGTAGGATAGTCCATCTCATTAAATAACTGCAGTAATTTCTTCAGTCAATACTCTGCATCAGTCGGATCTGTAGTTGTCTTACCATCAAACATCGACATCCCAGCACTCAAAAACTCAACAGATATGGGTCTCCTAGAACCCTATCGAAGATATTCAAGTAACTCCAAATGCACTGTAGCAACATCAACTTCAACAGTCTCACTGTTACCGACTTCGCGGGGACCTCCGCTCTGAGTCTGGTGACCAGGGTGATCGGTTTGTTGATCACTCGTATGAACCTCGGGTTGCTCCTCAGCCTGCTCAAGTGGTGGATCCTTCTGATGCGGTGGCAAATGCTCAGGAGGATTAACGTCACTCGTATCCACAGCGGTACGACCTCGACCTCGGCCTCGGCCAACCTTAACTCTAGTACTCCTACGGGGTGGCATACTAGTCTATCTACAAAAAGAAGAATCCTAAAGTCAGAATTGGTACTTGGAGTCTCTAATTAAAACATATATTACTTCTTTAAAATTCGGAAATTTATCTGAAAATCTCGTAGTTCTCGAAAACATTTATTATGCATGCAAAATTTTGAAAACTTTAAAATCAATTTTTTATCGAGCCGTACAAGCCGAGGGTTTTAATCTAGGCTCTGATACCACTAAATATAACCCCCTATTTTGATCTAAGAGGTTTGCTTAAATTATATTTATCGTTTTAGAAACTTGCCCCATCAAGAAAGATTACTTAAAAGAAAACGTGTCGAAATTTATTATGCAATAGTAAAAGTCCTTTGAAGTTCCGTCGTAAAACAATCCATGCGAAAATTTGTTCATCAATCCCAAGAAAGAAAACAGATACTAATGGGGTCCTCCAAGTACCGAATCCTAAGTCTGGAAATCTGAAACAGATACTAATAGGGGAGTCAGCTATAAAGCTCAGTGTGTCTCTAATGTGCATAACAGAAGTCAATCCAACAGTCAATCAACAAATCAAGATTTAACAGATATTTCGAAGTATTACAAGCAAGGCATATAGATATCATAGCATGGTATGCACCCATCTACATCACCGTCCGAAGAGTGAGGTTCCCCTGAACCACTCTACACCGCAACACCATGTCCGAAGCAGAACTCATCCCGAAAGATGGAACTACTAATTCGAAACGAAGTTCAACCCGAAGGATGAAGTCGTTGAGCTTTCTACATACAATATCCCATCCCAATGATATTACATATTATCCGATTTTAGAGTCTGAATGCAATCTTGTTAAACAACTAAGATGCATGTACATAATAGTTCGATTCTGATATGTGTTGCATAACATGGGCACAACATTCGAGTCATATAATATTTATCACATAACGAAGCAGAATAGCACATAGTCGAGTCATATAATATTTATCATATAACATAGCAGAATATCACACAGTCGAGTCATATAATATTGATTAGATAACAGAGTAGAATATCACACAGATATATATATATATATAACATACAGATCATGAAATCATATAGTAAAGACATGTAGCACAGACAGAGAACAGATCTTAGGCAGCTAAACAATCAACATCGATAGTGACGTCTCCCACGCTCAGCCCTAGCTGAAGGTCGAACAGAATCAACTCCTAAAAACAAAGAACACTATATAAGATTTCCTACTATGCCACATCGAGTAAACTACGGTTAACAGAAATCTTACTAGTAGATCTCGAAGACTGTGCCACTAGAGGTCTGCCTGGCCGAGGAGGAGGTGAAGTCTCGGGGTCAGAGTCCACGTCACCTGAACATATAAACAACCGAGTCAAACTCTCATGCAACACTTAACAAAATTCTGAGTTTAACATAAAAACTTGATCCAAAAAGAGATATTCTAGGTTCAAATTTGAAGAAACGGGCAGCAGAAACGGAACCAGAACGTCGAAAAACATTAAGGTGCACTCGGCTGGAAAAGTCAACCCAAAGTCAACACTAACGTCATCGCTGACGTCAGCATGCATCCGCATTACAACGGCAGATGATATCACTATGGACGTCATCCAACTCGGTCAAACTGGCCGGTTCGGTTCAGAGCATTGGTCTGGTTCGGTTCGATTCCCTCAACCCGGTTCGGTTCAACCACTTAATTTCCCCAAATCAGATTTAAAAACCTTAATCCCCAAATCAATTTCAAATCCCAAATCAATTCTTCCTTAAAATTAACCTTAAACAAATGACCCCCTTCCGACGGCAACCGGTAATGGTTTACGACGGCCGACCAACCGATGGCGGCGGCAACCGAAGACCCACCAGACTCGAGCACGACACTCACCCAAACCCGGGACGGAGGTGGCGCACGAAGAGGACGGTGGTTGTAGTGCACGATTCAACGCAGAATTTTGAACCCGTTTCCAGCGAAGAATGGCGGCGCACGAAGAGTTGGGTGGTCGGGTTTTGTTCACGCGGCCACATGGAACCCACTAGTGGCAATAGAACGATGAATGGCCGGCAAGAGCTCTTTGGCTGGAGCTTCAACGGACAACAGAGACAAGAGGGTGTTCGATTTGTTTTGAGAGAAAAGGGGAGAGGGGATTCGAATGCGGCGCTAAAAAAAAAGAAATCAGACTAAAGGGTTTTTACCCTAAACAAATGGGTAAATTATAGGAGAAGGGTCCCAACTTTAGCCCGCCTAACAACTTGACCTCAATACTTTAACTTTATTCAATTAGGTCCCTAATTTCAATTAGGTTAAAATCTGAGTTTTCCCTAAATTCTAGGGTTTCCAATTGTCAATTTTAACAATTTAGGGTTTACAAAAATGGGCTAAATTAGGGTGTTACATGTATACCATATAGACCATAGTGTTATAAGGACCCACGATATAGACCACTGTATGACGTGATGTAGGAGTAGAAATAAAGACCCACGATAGCCATTCTTTGAAGGATAGAGACAACACCAATGTTGGCCATGTGAAACCTAACCCATTCCATACTAGGGTGGCATTTAGAAAATTTCGCAACACATGCTCTATAGTTTCAGGCTCAAGATTGCAATTCGAGCAGGTAGGACTCGAAACAAGACGATGATTGTAGAGACAATATCTAGTAGGGGCAAAATTACATATAAATCACCAAACCTGTAAACGTATCTTCTGTGGGCATTGAATGGACCAAAGCTTCTTATAATGTGAGGCATCTACTGAAGGTGTATCGGAAGATTCTAACAGCAGTTTATACCTACTTCGAACTGAATAAAGCCCAGTTTTCTCACCACTCCAAACTATACAATCATTCTGATGGTAACCTCAAATAGGGATAGAGAGAATTTGCATTGCCTCCCTTGGAAGAAACGAATTATAAATGAGCTCCTCATTCAATGATTGTTCACCCTTATTTAGCATATCAGAAACACAATGCAGACCAGCAACTGAGGGGAGTCCAAGTGTCTAGGGAAGGGGCATGGCAGCCAACAATCGTTCCAAATTGATATGGAACGACCATTCCCTACTTTCTGGTGAATACTGTGTACGATCAAACCACGTGCACTCCAAATACTCCTCCAAATGAGGGAAGGTTGAGACCCCAACCTAGACTGCATGAAGGATGTATTCGGGTGGTATTTTGCTTTAAAAATGCGTCCTACCAGCGATGCAGAATTAGAGAGAAGAAGCCAATCTTGTTTGGATAATAATGCGATGTTGAACTTTGACATATTCCTAAAACCCAATCCCCCATCCTCCTTTGGTTTGCATAAAAAGTCCCAATTGCACCAATGCAGCCCACGTTTATTATGAGAACATTGCCACCAAAACTTAGCCATAACACTTTCAAGATTACGACAGAGAGTGTTAGGGAGAAGGAAAACACTCATAGCGTAAATCGGGATGGCATGCAGTACGGACTTGATGAATACCTCCTTACCACCTTGCGAGAGAGGAAAGACACACCAGTTAGAGACACGAGATTGAACTCTATCATAAAGGTTCATGAAAGAATGTCGTTTATTCCTGCCCACCAAAGATGGAAGCCCTAAATACTTCTCAATCGAAGATGAATGACCAATGGATAGAACGCGTTGGATATCATTCATGTCCGTATCACACACATTACTAGAAAAGAAGAGCCCGGATTTGTCGAAGTTAATGGCTTGGCCCGAGCAAGCACTATATTCCTGAAGAAGAAGCTTAAGGTGTAATGCTCCGTTAACAAACGCATCCCCAAAAATAATACTATCATCAGCAAATAATAAATGGGTAACAATAGGGGCATATCTGTTGAGTCTGAAACCCTTTAAATTACCCACAAAAATTCCTTGTCGTAGCAGTGATGAGAGACCCTAACTACAAATAAGAAATAGGAAAGGGCTAAGGGGATCACCTTGTTGAAGGCCCCTAGATGGCGAGAAACATTCGCCCATCTCTCCATTGAGGATCACGAAATAGAAAACCAAAGACATACACATAAAAATACGAGCAACCCATACCGGATCAAAGCCCATTTTATGCAAAATTTGGATGACGAACTCCCACTCCACACGATCATAAGCCTTGGACATGTCAAGCTTTAATGCAAAATGCCCCAAACGGCCCAATCTTTTCCTCTGAAAACAATGGAGAACTTCATATGCAATCATAACATTATCCGAGATTAGACGACCCATGACAAAGGCACTTTGTGCCTCATCAATACAATTCAGAAGCAAGCTCTGTAAACGATTAGCAATCACCTTCGAAACAATCTTGTAAAGCACATTGCATAAACTTATCGGCCTGAAATGGCTCATTTGTGTCGGATTAGGAATTTTAGGAATTAGGACGATATGGGTCCGATTGATTTCTACCATGGCAACCTTACCATATAAAACACTAATGCAGTACCGGGCAACCTCTTCACCAAGTATATGCCAATACCGCTGATAAAATATTGCTCCAAGTCTATCTTCACTTGCAGCTTTCAACGGACCCATCGCTTTTACCGCTTGAAACACTTCTTCAATAGTGTAGGGGCGCATTAGAAATAAATTAGACTCTACCGAAATCTTAGAAGAAATACCCTCCAAAATATGTGCACAGTCAGCCACCCCACCCGAGGTGAACAGGGATTGAAAGTACTCACGAGCCGTGCTCTCCAAAGACACCGGAGACGAACACTGAACACCTTTGTCATTTACTAGAGTCGATATTCGATTTAGTCGCTTCTGTTGTGATGCATGACGATGAAAAAAAGAGGTATTCTTATCACCGTTTCGGAGCCAATTGGTCCGTGCCCGTTGTTCCCAATACAACTCTAATTTATCTGCTTTCAAATTAAGAGCTAACTTTACTTCCATAATCTCTTCCAATGTCTCGTCCGACGGATACAAACCAGCAAGATCCTCAAGCCACTTAGCTAGATCTTTCTTAGAGACTTTTCTACTAGCTCTAAGTTTAAGGAACCAAGTATCCAAGCCCTTACCAACAAATCGGAGACGATCTGGAACCATTCTCGAAGAAGCAGCCCAAAGTTTTTTGACCTCATCCTCACAAGAATCTTCCAATAGCCATGTTGCCTCAAACCTGAAATGCCAATGAACACAAGGAGCCGAACGCAGAGAGGAGTCTAGCGGCAGAGGACAGTGATCCGAGATTGAATGTGATAAATGCGACAAAGTGAAATCAGGAAAGAGACACCACCAAGCTACGTTTACAACACCCCAAGTCTTTCACAGATATTAGTCGCTGCAAATTTCCCTTTCTCCCAAGTGTACCATCGGCCCTGATAGCCAATATTAGTAAGCGAACAATCCTCCAATGCATCACGAAAATCGGTCATTTGTTGTTGACTACGGATGCGACCACCAGATATTTTAAAGGAAAATAATAACTCATTAAAATCACCAATAACCAACCAGGGGATATTAGGACTATCATTTAACTGTTTGAGAAGATTCCACGATTCACGACGATTTTGTTCCTCTGGTTCACCATAAAAACTTGTACAACGCCACGAGTGCCCCTCTTCATCGTCAGAAATCAAGAAGTCAATATGGCGATCAGAAAAGGAACGAAGAGTAATCTGACAGTCATTACGCCAAGCTAAGCACAACCCACCACTTCTCCCACGAGAACCAACATCAATTTCGTTCGGAAAACCACACTTCTTACGAACTTTTAATATAAGAGAAGACTGCAGCTTTGTTTCGATCAAGAAAACTACAAACAGGTTAACGTCTCGCAAACAATTCTGGAGACGTCTAACTGTTCTAGACTTCCCCAAGCCCCAAACATTCCAGCTTACGAGTTTCATTGATCCCGGCAGGCCTGATTGTCCAGGTCGGCCGATGTATTAGCATTGTTTGAATGGGGAGCCACCACATTATCAGTAATGGGGGTAATAGACACCTTTCGCGGACTCTTAAGACCATCAGAATGGTGTACCAGAGTATACTCATCCGCGTTAACCATATCAGTATCAAAAAGAGGTGAGCCCAAAGAGGTAGATATCAACGGGCCCAAACCAAAACCTTTTGGCAACGATGTTCTAGAAGATAGACTACCTGGCAAAACCGACTTACCTTTTTGAGATAAGGTAGAACCTCCACTAACATGGGGCATATTGGATGTAGGGGCAATATTTTCGGTTGACTTATCTTTGCTCAATAAATGGCACGAATTTCACCTTGAAAGGCGGGATACACCCCCATCCTCCTCACGCAACCATGAGCTCGTCGGCACACTCCTCCCTCTCGTCGGGGCCCTTAACGACGCATCCCAAGGGAATGCATCCTCTTGATGTGCTTGAAGAACACGAAGAGGACTAAACCCTTCACCGTGGCCCAACTTGCCACAACGAAAGCAAAATAACCTTAGCTTCTCGTATTGGAAAGAAACAAAAACTGTACCACCTGTAGGCAGAAGTAATTTCTTACGACGCTTGAGGGACTTTTGTAATGGAATACGGGCACGGATTCGCATACAACCCTTTAGTCCCAACATTATAGCTGACGAATCATAATCTAAGAAAGTACCAATAAAATCCCCAAGCTGTTTCGCAACTGATTTTGAGATGAAACCACTGGGTACATCGTTAATTAAAACCCAAAAGTCAACCGTTTTCAACTAAACTGTAACCGGGTCTTCCCCATCCTTCAATCTATGTAGGATTAAAAGATGAAGATTGAAATACCACGGCCCCTCGATCTCGATCCGATCTGCATCTGTCGAATTAAAATGACGAAAAAAATATCGCCCATCTCCCAGATCCGTGATTGCAATGCCCCCTATCGGATGCCAAACATTGGCCAAAGTCGACTTCATGGATTGATAATGGATCTGACTCGAAGTGAGAAATGAACCCACGAAGCAGAACTCAAATGAAATCAGGACATTATTATGTTAAGAAACGATCGCAAGTTCATGTTTTCCCTCCTCCTCGTCAAGAGTAAGTTCAGCCAATACATCATCCACCGTAGCCATAGCCGCACAAACAAAAGAACCAAGAAAAACACTAGGCAAGAGCCAGAGAACAGATGAAGAAGCAAAAAAACTGGGCAAAAATTAGAGAAAAAACTAGGCAAAAGCCAGAGATTATTATATTTTATGAGTTGAATTATATTGATTAACACTATAATTAATTGCTTGTAAAAACCAATGTAATTAATTCATTACAAACATAAATTCGTGGGCAATTTTACCCAAATATGCGGATTATTTATTATTTACTTTCTAACGCTCATGTAAAATTATTTATCGATTTAGCACCCTCATATGCTTTTAATTTTTTTTAATTGCCTAATTGGTATTTATGGAATAGATGAGTCTATCACGTGCGACGAACACCGATAAACATCACTAACGATAAACACCGGTGAACATTATTAAATTGATTAATAAAGATTAAAAATATTAAGAACTAAACTTATAATTAAAAGTTATTTCAAAAGAAAATTAAAAATAAAATTTAATAAACCTTTTATATTTCTTGAAAAATTATTTTATGGACTCTTCCCACCACATCACATATGGTACCTAACCAATAATGTAATGCCAACTAAGAATACATTTACATGTCATTAAAAAATTTTCAACTCACCATTAGTCTACATTCCATATCACCTTCTCTTCATTCTTCCTGCTTAAAAATAATTCTTCCACTGTAACTAATCACTCATTTTTTTCAACTTTTAAAAACTCAAATAAAAAACAATCGCCATAATTATAAAATTCCATGGGAAAAAGCTATCACCATTGCTTGTTTTCATGTTTTCATACCTTTCAATTCCCAAACATTTCCTTAAATTGAAAAATGAAGATTTGAGGAAAACTTTTCAGGCTTCTCAAATTTGCAGTGAGAAATTTTTTAATTCTTAGTTTTCCCCCTAAGTTAATTACTTGAACTAACATCTTTCTTAGCCTTCAATTTTCACTTTAACTTGTAAAACAAATAGCCAAAAGAGAAAAAAATTCAATCGCGCTGTGTTATATAACAAATTTTGGTATTTTCAGAATCCACATACAAATATCAAATATTCATCTCATTTTTTACTTTTTTTTATCTTTTATGTCGGAAGGAATCCTATTATTGCTTATCGTGGATTAATTGATATTGGTTGCTAACAGATTTCAACCAATCTGAAAAAAAAAAAACAAGATGCACCAATTTTATCCGTCAAAACACAACTTTTAAAAAGAAACAAAAGGTGGGTGATTAACCGAAATCAATGGAGAGCCCCTGGCGTTCACCGTTGATGAAAAAGTGAGGGCAAATAGTTTGTGAATTTGAAAAGTAAGAAAAGATGAGAAAAATCAATGGCGGCAACATTTTTTCATGGAATTTCTCACAATAATTTAAGTTTTTTAACAATTACTTTCTGTTTGGGTTTTTGAAAAATGAGAAAGATCAGTATAATGATTTTATGATTGTTTGCAGACTTGCAATGGAAGTATTATTTTGTAAGAAGGAAGAACGGGAAAGGTGACATGGAATATAGAATAATAGTGAGTTGAAATTTTTTTAATGACATGTAAATATTTTCTTAGTTGGCATTATATTATTGGTTAGGTACCATATGTGATGTGGTGGGAAGAGTCCATAAAATTATTTCTCAAAAAATATAAAAGGTTTATTAAATTTTATTTTTAATTTTCTTTTAAAATAATTTTTAATTATAAGTTTAGTCCTTAATATTTCTAATCTTTATTAATCAATTTAATAGTGTTCGTCGGTGTTCGCCGCACGTTGTAAAATTTTCCTTATAGAATTAACTAGACTAGTTTGACGAGTTTCTTAAATTATTAATTTTTTGATTTCGTTTATTAATGTTTAATTAGGTTGTAATAAAATCAAATTGATCAAATTCGAGTGTGAACGATACTTGTTCTTTCATTACTTGTTTATTATTTATCGATAAATAT
This sequence comes from Hibiscus tridactylites, assembly GCA_958450335.1. Lineage (NCBI taxonomy): Eukaryota > Viridiplantae > Streptophyta > Magnoliopsida > Malvales > Malvaceae > Hibiscus > Hibiscus tridactylites. Next base: position 27,638,462 of record OY288265.1, on the reverse strand, counting down.
AAAATTTTATTTTAACAAATTGATAGTTCGAGAATATTATCTTTAGTAATATAGAGAACTAATGATGAAGCTATGGATCTTGTGTTGACATGCTGGGATAAATTTAAACAATTTTGGGGTTAAAGCAAAAAAAAATGTTAAAATGACATTAAATTGTTTATTTTTGGAAGGGTAAAATTTGTAGATTTCTCATATATTTAAAGGTTAAAAAGAATTGAATTGAATTTTTCATATTTAAGAGGGGCTAAAACTACAATTACACTCTTAATTATGGGCCAATTGGTCGTACCTACCTTAGCAACTCCCCTGTATGAAATGGTTGAAATATCTTCAATCGATAATTAAAAGATGATATATATCTTTAACCCTTCGACACTATACATCCATCTTGTAAATAAAGCGATTTGAACCCGTAACTCTTAAAACTTTTCTGATAGGAAACTCACATTTTTTTATTTATTTAAAAGTTGATGGAATGATCACATAAATATAATATGGAAATATGATTGTTGTATAACCAATTAAATCTTAGAATTGCAACACACATCTCAAACTATGATTCTCATTCTAAATCAATCATTAAACTTTTAAATGTTTTAGTTTCATTTCTAAACTATGACTCTCGTTTTAAATTGCTCCCCCGGACTTTTGAGTGTTACAGTTTAATCCCCAAACAATAAACCTCATTTTAATTTGGTCCCATATGCATACTAGACTTATATTACTTGATTCGGGTGTGAACGATGGACGACATAGATGGGTAGACCACAAGTACCTAAAGAAAAATGAGGAGTCGGAGCATCATTTTCCTGGAGTAGATCTTTTGGTTTTCATTCATTAGGTGGGAGGACATCACCTTTGAGCACCTTCCAAGGTCCACCATAAAATTTCGGCTTCATGAGCGGCACTGCTTCTCCAGGATGATCTTCCCAGTACTTTTCCTGACCAATAGCTCAACATGGATTCAATTTGCAATATGCTAGAAAAGAAAAAGTTCGACAACAAACGACATGAAATTCAATTGTCATGTATGTTTCACTCTTCATTCATGGATTGGACGAATAGACTGACCGTGTTGTGTGTTCAGAAAATAGAAAATAAACAGGTTTTTAGGCCAGTTCAATGTCTCCCCAGGTTGAAATATTACACTGGACAAGGCAGCCTGTCGGTTCTTATTTCAACAGATCCGACTTATTGATCAGATTTTTTAGTCACAGATTGCTATACAGTTGCCATATATCAAAAAGAATCATAAAGCTGAGAATAAAGCTACTGGCAATCCAAGAACTTCAAGACAGTTATTAATTCGCAAGAATTTCAAAATGTTGTACTGTGATTTCCAGATATGTTACTCGGACTCAAATGTAAGTGCCAGGAACGGGTACGTATCCGACACGGGTATGGCTAGATTTCTCTAAGTTTTTCCATGTATTTGGAGGATCCTTAGAGGTCATATCCCTAAATCCAAGTGTCGGACAAGGGTACTTCACGAAAAATGAAGAGTCGGAACAACAAGATTTCCAGTTTAGATGTATGAACTCCAAATCCTAAGCATCTCAAATGACTTAAAAAACTCGTTCAAATAAGCATACATTTCCATCACTTTAGAAAAAGAAAAAAAGGCAAACCCTTTACCATAGTCCATAGTAATGCAAGGAAATCCAGGGAAACGGCAGAAAGGAAATACCTTGTAGAGTTGCTCAGTAATTGTGGCACCAACAACGCCTGTGTAAAAAGCTGCAATATAAATGATAACGAGAGGCGTAAAAGATTTGGGTCTTCGGTAAGGCTCTAACATGTCCCAAAGAAGAGTTCTTTCCCATTTGTTGTAAACATAATCTGCATATTTTCTCCATAGATAGCTCGCCATTTTCGTTTTTCTAAATCACACAATTCAACCAAAAAAGAATCAAAATTTTACTACTGCGTTATAATTGAGAGATTATATTGCTTAGATCCTTCATTTCATTTTACTTAAAATCTTTACCATCGAAGCATACCAAGACATAAGGATAGAGATATGGTGATCGAAAGACTTTTCGAGTGGAGGAGAAAGTTCTCTAAAACTAAACATACTTATTTTAGAATAAAAAAGATCGAGCTATCAAGCAAGCCAAATTAGAGTATCCTAACGTTTGACTTGAGTAGCTCACAAGCCTGATCGAGCTTCATATGGTTAATCAAAACAGAAAAATCTCATTCGCAATCGAGCTCAAGTGCAAATAATTGAGCTACTAGATAAATGAGCTTAATCGAGAGAGCTCAAGTAGCTTGATTTTTATCTCGAATATAGCTTGAATTTGAAGTAAAACGAAATCAAGCTCGGGCAAAGCTTAGAGCCACGAATTTCGAGTTTCTTAAACTTAAAACTCAACTCAGCTAAATTACACCCATATTTAGTTCTGGTTGCATGATGCAAATGGAAATGGTGCTCGAATATCTCGATGGCACTCCCGAAAAAACAATTCAAATTGATTCTCAAAGAAGTAAAACAATTCACTCTGCCATCCAATCTAAGCAAACGGGGTGTAACTAACAAGTAGAAATCAAGAACCAAAGTACATAGTTCGAACCATTTACACAAGAGTGGTAACCTATGTTATTCGGACTCGGATGCGAGCATAAGAACATGCATTTACCATGTTCTTCATAATCTTGTCTGGATACATATGCCGTGTACAATTCATGGTGAAAAGATTCATTCTTTCATTAAATTAAAACAACCCAAGAGCTTTACGGAAAATCAAGTTTATTGCTTTAACAAATCACACTGGGACTTAATCAGCCTATTCTAATTCTAATCGACCCTACACTGGGACTTAATCAGCCTATTCTAATCGACCCTTTACGAAAAGGGGAAAAGGAAAGGAAAGGAAAGGATGCAAGACAAACCTGGTTCTGGCGAAGTTCCAGCCGTTTTCCTCGCCGCCGATCAGCCGATAAGAGAGAGGGAACTGCTGGCTTTCCAAAATCCAAATACAAAACAATGGTACCATAAGAATGGTGGGCTTCGGATGGGCCTTTTCCTCCAAAACATTTTTTGGGTTTCACAATGTCTTAATACGTATACAGATAGACGCCGATCATAAATTTAGGGGATTGATTTATTTCAAGAAAACACTATCATTTATTTTATTCGACTTTTAAATCAAATAACAAGAAAATTAAAATGATTAAATTTAAGATTTAGAGTTTTAGTGTTTAAAGCTCAAAGTTTAATGTTTATAATTCGAAGTTTATGGTTTTATATTATGAATTTTTAATCTTTATACAATTAAAAATTAAATTAAACTTTAAAAAGAGTTACTATAAGGGTGTGTTTGGTTCGCGGAAAAGATGATTACCAGGGATAATAATCTTTTCCAGATTTACATTCCTATGTTTGGTTTAGAAGGATTCCCACTAGGAAGTATTATTCTTTTCCCAAGAGTGGCTCTTTTCCCCCTAAATGGTGGGAATGCTATTCCCCTCATTTTCTTAGGTATTACACAATTCCTTCCCCTTTGGATAATATTAACCTTATGATTATGAATTATGTTCATGTTGATCATTTATTGCATTTTTAACTAGGTAACTAATTATTTATGGTATAAATTTATTAAATATTTATATTTAATATTAGTTTAATATATAAATGATGTTGTATATATTTAAATATTGTTGTAATATTTAATAGTACATTTTATTAATATTGTATTTACGATGTTTATAGGGTTATCAGATGAGATTGTATGTTGTTTGAAACTGAATGCGTTAAGACTTGATGTTATTAATTTTATTATTTGATTTATAAGATATTTTTTATCTTAAAAAATCAGTAGGTTAATTTATTTTTGTCATTTTTATTACTTTTAGATTTATTTTATTATTTACTTTAATTTGTTTGATAAATGGTCGAAAGTAATAAAAAATTAAAAATCTAAGCACATTAAACGTTTAATATTTTGATGTTAAAAAAATTAAAAAGGAATAAATGTATATAAATATAAAACATTTTTTAAAAAATAATTTAATAATATTAATTATATTATAAATATTTGTTTTTTTTTACAAATTTTAGGTGATGTAACGAAAATAATTCTATAAAATTTTATGTAAATATTTTTAATTTAATAATTAAAAATTAAACTTGTTAAAAAGAAAATATATCATAAGGACAAGTTAGTAAATTTTACTTCCAATTAATCTTATATTCCTCCAACCAAACACTACAATCCTATATTCCTACCAAATGAACCAAACAAGGTAATGTAACATTCCCAGTAATGTGTCAGGTAATGTTACATTCCGGTAATCCTATTCCCAGAGATAATCTTACATTCCGTGAACCAAACGCCCCCTAATTTCATGTTAATAGAAAAAACAATAAACATTTATTATTTTAAAAAAATTACATCCATAATAAAAGCTTCAATGAGGTTTAAAAAAAGATAACGCCATAATTAATTGCTTATAAAAACCAATGTAATTAATTCATTACAAACATCAATTCTTCTGTTTCACATGCTTCAAATCTTGTATAAAAACATGGAAATAAGAGAGAGGAAAAAAACAAACAAACAAAACCAAGTGTTGTGACTGAATCGATCATGGCATTCTCATCTAAGAACTCCATACTATCACTCATTTTCTTCATGCTCCTTCTATCACGGGGCGAATGCGTCACTGTTTATATCTCCAATCACATAAGCCGTGGTACCAACCTCAAGGTCAACTGTAAATCGGAAGACGACGAACTCAGAGCTAAAATCCCGTTTGCGAAGGAATGGTATTTCGAGTTTGGTCGACGATGGTTTTTTGGATCAACGTTCTTCAATTGCAGCATGGAATGGAAAGGAGTGGCCAAAAATATGTACGTCTATAAAGACACAAGAGACGTATGTTTAGAATGTGTATGGACTATTTTCGCTAGTGGTGCATGCTTGACCTATAGAAATCATCCCACTAAAACCGCCTGTTACAACTGGAATAACGAATTTTTGATTGCATGAATGCTTTATTGCATGCATGCACTTAATAACTTACCAATACCCAAGAAATAAAGATTTTTTAATTTCTTTATTACACTCGAATTTGAGCAGTTTATCTTCAAAGTGTGTATTAAAGGACTTGAAAAAATGAACAGGTAAATTTTGTGTTGAAAGAATAGAATAAATTTAAATAATTTTGGGGTTAAAGCAAAAGAATGTTAAAATAAAAAATTATTAGATGTATCTAGCTCACCATGTCATCTGTGGTACCAGCCACTAAGGTTTATCCATATTATTTTTCAAAGTGAATTTTCACCTTTCGGTGCCCCATTTTAAAAAAAGAGGGTTTATGGTTTAAGGTTATAGATTGTAGCTAGGGTTTAGGGAATTAGGGCTATGGTATATTTTTTTAAGGTTTATTAGGATGTGAAATTAGGACTGGAGTTTAGAATTTAATTTTTTAATATTTATTAGTGTGTGGCATAGAAAAGAGTATGATTAGGGGCAGAGGATTTTTGTTTGTTCAATAAAAAGGGGGTGATTATTTGAAAATTAAAATGAGATGAATGGATATTATTGGTTGGGTCCACAAATGATGTAGTGAGGTGAGTCCATATAATAATCTCTCCTTCAAATGACTTATTAAATTGTTTGTTTCTGGAAGGGGTAAATTTGTTATTTTCTCATATTTTTAAAGGTTAAAATGAGCTGACTTGAATTTTTCATATTTAAGAGGAGCTAAAACTACAATTACACTCTTAAATAAGGGCCAGTGGCCAGGCCTGCCTTAGCAACTCCCCTAAATGAAATGGTTGAAATATCTTCGATCGATAATTAAACATTTTTTTACTTATTCAAAAGTTGATGGAATGATCAACATAAATATAATACGGAAATATGATTGTTGTATAACCAATTAAATCTTAGAATTAATTGCACCACACGTCTCAAACTATGATTATCATTCTAAATTAATTCTTAAACTTTTAAAAAAATTTAATTTTATCTCCAAACTATAACTCTCATTTTAAATTGTTCGCTCAAACTTTTGAGTGCTACAATTTAATACCCAAACAATAAACCTCATTTTAATTTGGTCCTCAAACTTTTTGAACATTTCAAATTCATCCTTAAATCACCGTTTATGCCACATCTTATGATCACATAATACACATTAGTATTTACATGAAAATTAACGACTTTTATAATGATTTTATTAACATGTGATAGGATTAGCATGTACTGATCATTTGGGGATGAAATTAGAATTTCAAAAGTTTGGGGACTAATTTAAAATTAGTCATAGTTAGGGGGTAAAATTAAAATGTTTAAAAGTTTGGGGGACAATTTAGAATGAGGATCATAGTTTGAGAATGAAATTGAAAAGTTTAAAAGTTTTGGGACTAATTTAAAATAATAATCATAGTTTGGATACAGGGACGGATGCCTTAAGGGGGCGGTGGGGGCAGAGCCGTTTCTGAGATTTTAGTGGCCTTATGGCGAACCTATAAATTAGGCCTTAATAATAAGTATTGGAGAAATTAAATTTTAAAAGTAGATTCCTAATATCAAGTATTAGAAAAATGAGTTTTTAATAACAAATATTTTTTAAAAATATAGCCCTAATAACAAGTATTGAGAAAAAAATAGACTCCTAATAACAAATATCAGAAAAAATTGAATTTTAAGAGTAGATTCCTAATAACAAACATCAAGAAAAAAAATTAGGCCTCTAATAACAAGTATTAGAAAAAAAAAATAACTCTCTAATAACAAGTATTGGGGAAAATTAAATTTTAAGAGTATGTCTAATAACAAATATTACAAAAAAAATTAAGCCCCTAATAACAAGTATTGGGGAAAAATTGAACCACTAAGAAAAAATATTGGGGGAAATGATTTTAATAGAAGACCCCTAATAAAAAACTATTGGGTAAAAAATCGAGCTTCTAATAACAAGCATTGAAAAAATAGAGCCCTAATAACAATTATTGAAAATATTAGACCTCTAATGTAAGTATTGGGAAAAATGGCCCCTAATAACAAGTATTGATAAAAATTGAGCACATAATAACAAATGTTAAAGAAAAACTGGACCCTTATTAACAAGTATTGAAAAAAAATTGGACACCTGATGATAAATATTAGGGGAAATTGAATTTTAAAAGTATACTCTTAATAACAAATTGGAAAAAATGAGCCCTAATAACAAACTGTTAAAAATTGAGCCACTGATAAGAATTATTAAAAAAAATTAAACCCTAACTACAAAGGTTAAAAAAATTAAAATTTATGAATAAACCCCTCATAATAATTATTAAAAAATTAGATCATAATACCAATATTATAAATAAAAAATGGGCATTGGCGGGCGCCACATTCGTCCATGCTCAGAGACGGCTCTAGTGGGGGATACGACCCCCAAGTGTTTGGAAAACTCAAATTTTACCTCTAAATTTTTTAAATATTTTTAACTTGACCCCTCAAAATTTTTAAAAATATATATTAAACTTCAAAATTTTAAATATTTTTAATTAAATTCCCTCTCAATTTTTTAAATTTTTTTTTTTAAATCACTCAAAATTTTAGTTAAACTTGTCATTTTTTTAAATATTTGTTTAATCCTCTAAATTTTTTAAAATTTAAGTTGGCTCCCTCAAACTTTTACTTCAAGTTTTACCATTTTTTTGGATATATGTGATGTAATTAACTCTAAATTGTATATTAAATAAGCTTTGATTTTTATAAGAATGGTTATTCTTTGGCATAAGGATAATTTTAACCTTTAATATTTATCATTGTTGTCTTTTTGGCCCTCAACTATTTTTAGGATAAATTTAGCCCTCAACCTATATCTTTTTGTCAAGCTACTCATTTTTAACTTGAAAGTTGATTAGGCCGTTGAATAATTAACGGTGATGACATGACACATACATATAAATACATTTTAAACGTTATGACATCTAATCTATCACATATGTGAACGTGGAATATAATTTTATTTAAATTAAATTATAAAACAATTAAAATTCTCCCCACACGAATTTTCATCCCAAAGAGAAAAAAAAAACAAAATTTGCGTTGCAATTAAACAATCTTCCAAATATTTAGTTTTTTCTCCACACATAAAACAGAACCAATGTGATTGATCCCTCTTTCAAATAAACAATATAACATACCACAAAATTTATTTACACAGAATTGAACTTCTCAAATATTATTTTAAAAAAAACCAACAGAGAATAATTATAAACAAATAATCAGGTCTTCACGAAGAATTTCTTTACATTCAAGCGTTAAACACAAGGTTAAACAAGATATTCCTAAACATCATTTTAAGTTTTCATATTTAAAGTCTTTGAAACCTTTATCGTAAATTACTGCTATTTATCATTTTTTAGTATTTTCATTTTTTAATTTCATTTGATGTTATTTTTTGAAAATAATATTCAAATCCTAAATGTTTAAATCGAAACCCTGAGTCCTTTAAAATTAGATTAAATATAAAAAATTTAAACCCAAAATTTGAGTAATTAAAACCTATTTGATTAGTAAAAAAAGTCTGTACATTTTATTCAAAATAAGTAATTTTTACAAACTCAGTAATCACGTCAAGTTTTTTTTGGCAGTCCTTCCTATATCTGTTGATTCAAAATGATTTAAGTTTTAGAGAACGAGAATTGATTCGAAGTGAAACCAAATCTTAAAGAGTAAAATTATATTTATTCGTATGACCTGATTTTAGAAGGATTCTACTTTAAGAATTTTTGGACTGATTTCGTGGCTATATTACACCAAAAACTTTTTTTATTTAATATCTAGAAAAATGGCCCCACAAACTTTTATTTAGAAAAATGACCCCAAATCTGTCACGTATGAAGAACTCGCGTTTTGGGAATCGCGAGACACGACCTCGCTCTACACAGAGAGCGAGTTCCACATACGTAGTAACACTTTTCAAAATAACGAACTTAACAGAAACTCACGTTCTGCGAAACACAAGTTTCCCGAGAATTTGAAGAGGCGGCTGAATTTATCGCGAGGAACTCGCTTTCTGTAGAAAGCGGGTTCTTTGCAAATCGGGTTGGCCGACCAAGCTTCGATAGGCATGTTCGAGCAATATTTTGGGCTTATTAATCGTATATTTTTGGTAAACATCAGTTTGGGTTCGTAGTACTGGAACGTGTCTTTCATTTGACACCAATATGGCCCAGTTCGGTCCGTTCTAAACCGACTAAAATTCACGTCGAAAACGGTATCGTAGCTTGTCTTGTGAATGAATGAAAGTATAAGATGGCCTCATAGACTTTTTTTGCCAAATTTTCGGGGTTTTTAATTAGTGAATTATCACAATTTTTGACCTTGCAGACGTTGTAGTGGAACTTGTCTTCTATTTGAGACTGATATTGGCACGCACGATATATGGAGAATGGTATAGAATTTGCCTTGAAAATGGTTCCAAAGCGTGATTTTGTGCAAGAACGACAAGCCGAAAAGAGAATTTTTAAAACGAATTAGACTAATTTTTTTAACCGATAGTTGAGGGACGCAGACAGTAAGAAATTACAACGTCTTAATTGATATGAGGGCCCGAGCGATTAGGGCACTTGTTACGCATGTGTCCAGGATTTCTACATCTACTGCAATGTTTCTTTTGTCTGGTTTTTTTTCTATGTTCAACTAGATCCTCAGCACAGTAAATTCGTGTCGATCGTGGACATCCCTTTTCTCTTATTAGTGCTGGATCTGGACGTATGATCGGTTCAGTGTCAACGACATAAGGATCAATTTCATTTCCGATAGGAAGAAACTCTTTTCCGTAAACCTTGAATACTATTCGAGTAAGTATAGCGGATCAAGTAGTCTCATGTAGTTAATTCGTTGGTTTGAACAAGCAACAATGGTGTGCGCGCACGGGTATTTGAATGTTTGGAATACTCCGCACTCGTAGGTTCTTTTCCTAAGATCTACCACATGCGCGTTTGTGTTGTATGCCTTCCATCAGCCTCGAAAATTCTGAAACACGGAACAAATGTCCTTCTCGCGAGAAGAGAGTTGTTGTCATCTCATTTGAATGACGCACTTGAGTTTGCAATTTTTTGCAAAAGTTCGGGTGGACTTTGTGGCCACCTGCCATGTACTCAGTTGTTTGTCTTCTCAAGTTTGCAAATAGGGTAGCCAAACGATAGTATGTCGCTTTGACAACGGAAGTGATAGGCAAATGTCGCACTCCCTTGAGTGCTGAGTTGACCGCCTCAGCCAAGTTCGTTGTTGTATGGCCATATCGTTTGCCCCTATCATATGATCTAAGCCATTTTTCCCTTGGGATTTTGGCAAGGTAGTCCGCACCATCTTTATTTCTAGCTCTTAGTTCTTTGAACAACTCCTCTACCTCTTGTATGTAATACGAGTTGCCTAGGGAATGACAGTTGAATAGTTAGGGGTGAACAACACATGCAAAGATATCGTAAATGAAAATGACCTAAAAGACATATCCATTCGAAGCACAAGAGCGCGTTCATCATGGTCCTTGTACTGCTACAAGTAGTTCGCCACAATGCGTCGCAAGCAAAAACGGTGGTAAATGTAGGGAGGCTTCCAAGAATCGCCCAAACGTTATATTACCCGCAAGATCGATGTGCCTTTGTCGGAAATAAGACATATCTCATCGTCCCTTGCCCGCATTACAGGAGAAAGAACATGTTTCCGTAGGTTCTTAAAGAAGAACACCCAATACTCGAGATCCTCCTTTTTGACAACTGCGAAGGCTACAGGAACGATTTACCGATTGCCGTCTTGTGCAACCACCAAAAGTAGGACCTGTGTATATTTCTCGTACAACCATGTAACGTCGATTTTAACCATCGGTTTGCAGTGCTTGAATGCATTACTGCACTGCGGGAATGTCCAAAATAACCGGTAGAATTGACAAGCACCTCAAACGACACAATCATTTTCGTATGCCGGAACCGTATGAAGTTCGGCAACCGTTCTGGGTATGTGTTTCTGCACCAGGTTTAGCCACGGGCGCAACTCATTGTAAGATTCCTCCCATTGGCCAAACAATTTTTTACGGCCCGGTTCTTTGCATACCATGCTTTATGGTATTTAGGATAGTAGCGGTGGAGCTGTTGAGTTGTATCCTGATAGACGTGAACCGTCACCCAGGGATTTGCTTTTACTAGTGGCATGAAGGTGTTGCAGAGGACATACACATCTAGGTTCTTGTGATCCTGACTTAGGCTAGTAACGGTGCATGTGTGGGGCCCTTCCAGTTTTGTGATTCTCCATAGGTCGCCCGCCTTCTTCAATTGAGATACACAAATTTTCCACTTACATCCTTGATTCTTGTGGGTGCACACCGCCTTGTAGAAACACGCTTGGGTTTTCTCCACATTCATCGTAATAGCCCGGTGAATGTTGTACTGCTTAATTGCGGCCACCGCCAGTTCTTTTGTAAAGAACGTTATCCCAATGGCCAGATTGCCATCAACACGGTTAATTTTGTTGTCAATTGTTTGGTATTGTGAAAATTTTGGAACGTCCAACACATCCATATCAACCGTTATGAAGTGGGATGATGGCTGGTAATAAGAAATATGTGTGGCCAATACTAGAATGTTGCTTGTTGTCGGGTGTTTTTCGCTGCCTTATAAATCTTGGAAGGACCTTGTTGGAATGATCACGTCTTTTGGTTCTTCATAGAAGGGCCCTTGCTTATCGCCTTCGGGTCCGAGTTCCCTAAGCAGTTCTTCGTCAGAATTATCCCCTTCGAACCGGTATAGTTCAGCGTCGTCGATCACTACCCTTTTAGGCGAGCAGGTTGGTCGTCGATCATGAGATCGCTCACGATACCACTCATGAACCTTATTTCCAAGATCAAAATCGAGAGCACCAACACAAGAATGTCTCCTCATAGATGGTTAAACGTACTCCGTGCTAGGGACATACGCTGAGTATCGTCCATATGAGGAATCATCGAAGGGGTTGAATGCTTCATGGTCAACCTCATGTGGGATGATGACACTACCTCCCCTATAGTATACAAACATGTACGAATTGTACGTTGCAGGTCTTGGCGCATCGAATTCATCGTTTGGGGGCTGGTTTAAGTCGAACCTGAAACTAGCTACGCACAAATGCCTTGGCACAACAAAAGACGATGCACCAAACTCGTTGCGTGGACTGTATATAGTTAGCAGGTTGAAATCATTTTGTAAACTAGCCGTCGGGCTATCAAAATTGGCATTCAGATCAAAGTCGAAATTCGCCCGTCTTCATCTTGGGGACCGCCTAATGAATACTCCAAGTGGGTTGACAGCATCAGCTCCACATCACCGTTGTCCGCAATGTAGAATACGAAGTACGTTAACTGATCTATAGAGATCGGCAGACAATACTTCAAGTCGGATAGATTTTGGTTTTGGCCATGGGGGACAATGTTCTCTAGTTCCTTAATCAACTTCTTGTAGGATAAACTTCTCGAAATCGTTAGTGTTACAATATTCACAGACTGAAAAACGACGTCAAGTGAGGCACCGACGATTATCTCGCCATCGTAGTATACTAGAGCAACAACACCTCCTCGTCTCGACATTCTTTTCAGAAATTAAAAGACTTGAAAAAATTGATAGACTTGTTTTGTGAATGTTATACAATATCAGTATTGCATTCTGTTTCATATAAGGGAACAAAGCAACTTCTGGTATCTTATTCATCCGGAAAATCCCGGAGAATCTCGCTTTTGCAGTCGTGTCAGGGAAGCAAAGAACTCGCTTTCTACATAAAGCGAGATGCTATCAGATTCGTGGATCTCACGTTTTACAGAAAGCAAGTTCCTTTGGTTCACGCGTTTTGCGGAACACAAGTTCATTATTGAGTCAAACGCTGACAAAGCTGGACTGACACGTTTCAAAAAGCAAATATTTTGGTTTGGGTGAATAATACAGGTACTCTGTACCCTTATATCAAACAGAACTGAATACATGTTTGAATAAGTGATGCAATGGGAGGTAAGTAATGTTGTTTGAATATTTGAAGTAAATTGTATCTTCCCTCTGAAAATTGCATTTTATAGAACGCGACTTCTTTAGTATATATGTACACCGGGAAGGTTAGAATTTAATTTGTAAGGACTTCGATCGATATAATATGTCGAGATGAGACACTATTACAACTTTGGTATAATACAATGGGTAGATAATCAATGATGCATCTCTCGACAACGTTTTTCAGTCCTCAAGTACTATATTGCTTTCGCTTCCATACAACTTATCGTATAAGAAGTTGGTGAATGAAGTGAAGAAACATGTTCCACATAGTCCTGGGCAAAAGATAGAACCGTTGAAGTACAAAATGTCGACGTCGTTAGAACCATTAATGTAATCATTATTCCACATTATGGACGATGCTGATGTGGAAATGATGGCGGAATCTCATCATCAGTTTTGTTCATGGTGGGCCCTTGAGCTTGAGCTTTATGTAACATTTTCTGATGATAGTGATGTTATCGGAGTCAAATAATATGTAAATTTTATTTATATTATTAACGTTTTATGAAGATTCGTTAAAACACATTAATTTTAGCATCATATACATGACTTTGACAAATTATTTCGACATTGTTCTACCCTTTTGCAATGTACCTGACATGACAGGCAAAATCGCGGCCTATGGAATGCGACTTCTTTGAATAATGTCTTAAATCGTGTCTTGTAAAACGCAATTTCTCTTTCTGCAAGAAAAATCGTGTCCTGTGCAACGCAACTTTGACAAATTATTTTGACATTGTTCTACCCTATATATGTTCTGCATGAGTCACAAACTTTTTACACTACTCAAACAATTTCTACATACATTTCGTTGTCAAACCACTCATACAAATACAAATTATGACGCGTTTTTATGCTACTGTTTTCTTTCGTGAAACCGAATTCTACACTTCTTTCAATGAGAAAATCACAAGAGATGAATTGTTTGAGTTGATTTCAACAAGAGTTAAGGAGTCTACAAGCTCCAAAATTTCTGCGTTGCATGCCAAAGTTCCAGTGAATGAGCCCGACACAGAAGAACACTACATACTAACACTATCCAATCAAAAAGATATGCGCAAGATGTTTCGAGCATACAAACATACCGGGGGTACGAACATCGAGTATAGTGTAAATTTTGATGATGGATCTAGTTTATCAACAGTACTTAAGCTTGAAGATGAGGACGCGGTATCTACACAAAATTATAGGAGACGACACGAGAAGGAACAAAAAATTGAGGAACTAAACTTAACTTCTGACATAAGTATCGACTACGAGGGCAACGAAAATGCTTTGTTCTCGTAAATTTAAGTATGCTTAGTAATTTAATGCTTGTGTACTTCTTTCAATTAACAATCTTGTACTACTTTTCATTAATATAATTATCGCAAATATTATTTTCTACATCTTAACCGCTTCGATTTTCAAACAGTTAACAATCACAAAATATGTAATTAACAACACAGACGTATTACATGTCAATTACATTGGAACAACTGACATATATGAGGTCCATCGTATCTTGTTATCTGCCAAACGTTGTTCAGCTTCTTTGTTCGTGATACATGAATCCTCCAGTTACAGTCGTTGTCCTTTTCGACACATTATGTGATATATTTATCCACAGTCGCTTTCTTCACTGTCGAACGAACTAATCGACGTATGTTATAGTTTTTAATTACATCATTTTCTATTTTCTTCGTAGTGAATATCATCCCAACTTCTAGTTTACCGCTAGTATCCACATTAGCATCACATGGGTGACTCCCAATAGATGGTAAATCATCTACGTTTGTAGCCATTACAATGAAAGTAAATGAAAGAGTGAGTTTTTGAGGAAGCGAGGGGGGTCTATTTACAGGGTGTAAATGAACCAATGTAAATGAATAATTGTTCTTTCGAATTATTGTTTTTATAGAAGACAAGCATTAAAACACGTAAAATATTACATATGAATTACATATGTAAATTATATTTTTATTTTTCGTATGTTAAAAATAATTGTACCCCTACATGCGAGTGTCTTAACATAGCTACATGCGAGGGTCTTAACATAGTTTCAAAAACACCAGAAATGGTAGAAGCTTTGACCCACATTATCAAATGTAATCGGCACCCGCCACCGGAGAAAACCCTAGACAGGACACCTCAAGTGGCACCCACCATGATTTTGCGGTTTCCATTGATCCACCATGAGCCACTGTATCATCTTCTTGACTCAGCAAATGCACCCTTACACTGGCTCGCGATGTAATGTTACCCTGGACAGAAACAACAAAATTTGTCTGATATTGTGATTTGTTGATCATGTTACACAAACACAGACGATACATTGCACCACATCTTCTACCCAACGAATTTTCTAATCATTCGAACACTCAAACTTTGCAAATCAATACAAGTGCAAATATTCAGCAACGTTCGAGTAGATATAAACCAAACTCGCGTCTTGTAGAATCCGCTGATTCCCAAGGAAAATTGCGTTCTACAAAGAGCGACTTTGGCAAAAATCGAATTCCTGACGTGTCAGTGACTTTGCGTTTTACGAAGTGGGATTTTCTAAAAAATCACGTTTCACATAACGAGAGTTTTCCATGTCATCAGCGACTTCTGCTTCTATAAATACCCAACTGACCGAGGAAGGGAAACAACACTCAGTCGGGAAAAAAATTGCCTTCTCAACTGTGCGTGAAGTTTTCGATGGTAACTACTACTGCCAACAAATCACGTATCTGGAAAATTTATTCCCAAACTAATTTCCCTGATATTGTGATTTGTTGTTATTTGTAGTTGCATATATATGTTGAGTAGATGCTAACTATTCGATATTTTTGTTCACGAGGATCGACAATAACAAATCACAATATCGGGAAATTCGAGATTTTTTTTAATGGCAGGAAAGTGAAAATATCCAATAGACCTCCAAGATTCAAGACATGCATCGGGTGCGAGGCAAGATTCACGAGGACCGGTCATTAGCATCACCTTCATGATGATCATTACCGTCCGAACAAGTTTCAGCTTCTTTAATAAATGTTGGTTGGTTGCAAATGCAATTTTATCTTTTCAATTGTAAAGAAATACTCAAATCCTTTCAATTATAAAAAAGGATATTCAAATCCGATTTAAATGAAAATATATCATTTATAATTATTTTATTCATATTACTATAAATAATAAATAAGATAAATACAAAAAAAAATATATTATACTAATATTCAAATCCGATTTTAATTATAAAAAAGTAATATTCAAATTCGATTCCAAATGAAAATATATTAATAATATACCGATATTATTTATTAATATATATTATAAATATATTCGAAACGATGGCATTCAAAAATCCCATGACCTCGCGTCCTACAAAGAGCGAGTTCTTTGAAAACTCGCAATTTGCAATTATCTCTGCCCGTTTAGTGTACGCGTCTGTTCCAATGCCACGTCTTTTCACTGGACCTCGTGTCTTGTGAAACGCGAGGTCTTCCAAATATCGCCTTTACTAGAACGTGAGGTCTATTTAATATCGCTTCCTAGGGGGCGCGATTTCTTCTATAAATAACCGGTCCCTACCACACACATAAATCAGAAAGCGAGTTCTTCTTCTTCTTCTTCTTCTTCTTCTTCTTCTTCTTCTTCTTCTTCTTCTACTCTAATATTTTTCATACGCGATACAAATGGATGTTATACTGTTTTATTTTTTTTCAAGAACTTCGAACGCCCATTGATGTTATACGTCAATTGTATCACCGTCGTGCCGAATTTGGAGATTAAGTTGTTCAATGAGGAAGCTGGTTTTGGCCACGTCGCGAAAATCGTGGGCGATGGAGGCCAGAGACGCACACCTTTCATTTCTCGTGTGGTGAGGCGACAATTACACTAGAAGATGTTGCATACCATCTTGGGTTGCCTACGGACGGTGATCTTATTACCGGTGTAGCCGACGGTCACTAGCCATCCTTGTGTGGTGACCTATTGGGAGTGGTGCCAAAGATGTTCGGCGGTGGCAAAATCCTCCTAACTTTTTTGGAGCAAAAATTTTCAGTCCTCCCTCGAATCGGATAACGAAACAAAGCGGGTAAATATTTTTATTATATATTTTGTGTTTTTTACTAATTTAAATATTTATATATATATATTTCGTGCCTTTTTTTTACTATTTTTATTATATATTTTCACATCGGTTTGCTCATGCCCACATCCTACGCATTATTGGAGGGATTTTGATGCCTAATAAATCCCGCAATAAAGTGCATGCGATGTGGCTATATCATCTAATTAATTTTGCGGAATCAAGAGCAAAATGTTGGGGAGCAGCGGTCTTGGACTTTCTGTTCAAGAAGCTTTGCAAAATTGTCGACCCTACTAGACAAGCAATCAGAGGATGTTTTTTGCTCATTTAGTATTGGGCTCGGTTTCTGATGTCGTTTTTAAGCCCGCTGCCTAAAGAGCCCACCCCTACATATTTCCACTTCTTCGAAGGTACTATTAAAATTATTTAATTTAATATATTTTTTTAAATAATTTTTAACGATTTTATTTATTTTCCATTAATGACAGGTGGGGCGGTGCACTCACCCACCAGAGACTGCCAACCAATCAGCGAGACTACAAGCTTGTGATCGACAAGATGCGCCACGATATAGTAATCCGAAAATTTATTTTGTAGCTCTTCATATTATTTCTCTAATCAAATTTCATATAACTAGTGTTCAAATAAATTTTTTCAGTTCGTGTAGACTTCGTGCGCTAGTCTTGTGATTCACCAGATTACTCCGCCAGACATTGTGTAGTCCTCTCACATATGGCTGCTGCGAGTGCCACTCATCAACTATGAAATTGTCGAGTGGCATCCTACGGGCCGAGTTCTGTGACAATTTTGGTACATCCAAGGGGTTCCACATCTTCCACTTGATTTAGACGAATTACATCGGTTGACGCGACAAAAGAAGACGAAAATTCATTAGGGCCATCATCACCCTGACTGGGTCCAGAAATGGATAGACCGATTTGGCAGTCGACCGCTCATCCTCGCACGCATTTTGGATTGGGCCATGTCCATCATTTTCGATTATTTTCAGTGGTACCTCCATAATGGGAAACCACATATACTTACTCCGAAGGAGCGCGAGCGAGAAATTGAGGCGTCTCCCCAAAACCGCCCACACCCCCGACGTCGAGCCAGTTAGAGCCAATCAAGGCAGCGCGATCCGAGACTGTGAACTGACACTACAAGAGCATCGTCTTCTTGAACACCGTTTCAGAATTTGAGTGGTCTTTCCACGTTTCAGTAGATGAGGCCTCCACCCGAGTTCGGCTTCTCGGATGCCTATCGTCCCTCCATGCCGATGAGTGGTTCTCCGGTGATCGATGTTCCACCGTTGGCATCACAATTCGACTACAATATTGTCGAGCATACGCCGCAGGGCAGATTGTTCACCACCCGCCCCTGTCCCAACGTTAGTCTGCGTTTTGAGGACATTTTTGGAGCTGATGATGATGATGCTACTGCTGCTGATGATGATAAGAACGACCCTAGAGCACATGACATTCGGAGGAATCCGCCACGAGATCGTCGTGCACCCTGCTGCGGAACGGGTGGACATAGATATCATTAGTACGAGGGCGGTTTTGGCCAATATATATATATATATATATATATATATATATATATATATATATATATATATTAACTATGTTTATGTAAGACATTATTTTTTTATTTTGTAATTACGAATATTTTATTTTGCCTTATTAATTTTTTACATTTTTTTAGAATTTTATATTTAATTTCTTTTTTTGGATAACTAATATTCGATTAATAAATCAAGCTTGTCACGCCCTTTTAAAGGCAAAATCATTCACAAAGAAAGCTACGGTACCGTTTTTGACACGAATTTTAGTCGGTATAGAACGGACCGAACTAGGCCATATTGGTGTCAAATGAAAGACACGTTCAGTACTACGAACCCAAATTGAATGTTTACCAAAAGTATACGATTAATAAGCCCGAAATATTGCTCGAACATGCCTATCGAAGCTTGGTCAGCCAGCCCGATTTGCAAAGAACTCGCTTTCAGAAGGCGAGTTCCTCGCGATAAATTCAAACGCCTCTTCAAATTCTCGGAGAACTCGTGTTTCGCAGAACACGAGTTTCTGTTAAGATCATTATTCTGAAAAGTTTTGCCTCGTATGTGGAACTCACTCTCTATGTAGAGCGAGGTCGTGTCTCACGATCCCCAAAACGCGAGTTCTTCATATGTGGCAGATTTGGGGATCATTTTTCTAAATAAAAGTCTGTAGGAGCTATTTTTCTAGATATTAAATAAAAAAGGTTTTTTTTTGTGTAATATAGCTGATTTCCTGAGTCTTGAATATTCAAGATTAAGGGAGTTTTGTCCACGTTTTTTGGTTTTTCTTTTATTTATTTTTAATATTTTATTTAAATTTTAATTGTTTTTATAATTTAAATAAATTGAATTATATTCAACGTGTAAGAATATGATAGGTTACATGTTATGTCATTTAAAGTGTATTTATATATGTGTCATGTCATCACACTTAACTATTTAACTGTCTAATCAATTTTCTAGTTAAAAGATGAGTAGCATGACAAAAAAAATATAGGTTGAAGGTCAAATTTATTTAAAAAGGATGAGGGTCAAAATAACAAAAATGATATGGGTTAAAATTATCCTTATGCCTTATTCTTTTTTGGTATAACTATCGGTATCTAATCTATTGGCTAACTAATTCAGATAGGGCAGATGTTTATTATGTGACGATCATCTCAACCTAATTTGCTCCATTCACATAATCACAATGTTAAAATTCTAATGAAACCCTTGAAAATACTTAAGGGATGTAATATCTCGTCCCACTAGACCAACCGATTGTTGGTAATAGTTACTCTTTTATATATCAATAGATTTGTATATTATTTCATATCTGAAACAACTGTGAGAAAACAAAATTGTAGTTTGAGAAAGTAAAAAACAAAAGACGTGGTATTTAAAAACTATACAATTTAAAATTATTTTGTTTTGAATAAATATATTAAAAGAAAATTAAACTTATTGAATTTTTTTTGAGAAAAACTATTATATAAAATTAGAATATTAATATGAACAAGAAAAGAGAATATTATACTAAAATAAATATATGGGTAAAATACATCGTTCACCACTCAACAATCTTCTCACTTCTATTTTGGTCACTCAACTTTCAAACTTTTTAATTTAATAACTAAACTTTATACATTGAACTTTTTTGCCATTCTTGAATATTTTATTATTATTTTAGTATTACATAATATTTTTATTATAATTTAATATAAAAATAATTTAAAATAAAAAATAAAAAGTTAAACCAAAATGTTCGTCGGCCATCGTTTGTCGTTGTCGGGCACCACCGCCGACAGTCATAGACGGTAGTCGTTTGGTCTGAAATTTTACCGGTCGCTTTGTCTCGACCCCCTGAGTCCGAACTCGACCTCTATTTTGTTGAAAAGTGCTCCGAAGTCCAAAAAAAGAGAGATTGAAAGTGAGGAAATCAAAATGTTTATGTCGAGATTTGCGAGTTTCAGGATATTTTTCGGAGAAACAACCACCGAATTCAAACTCAACGCGTCAAAATGAGTCGCTCGGTGCAATTTGGGATCAAACGACTGCCGATTTTAAAAACCACCAGTGGCCGACAGTGATGACAAGCGACGGCTATATTTTTAAATGTTTTAAAATTTAATAATAAAAAATATTATTTATTTTAAGGTAAAATACTTAAATCATCACTCAACTTTGCTATGTGACCTATTTTGGTCACTTAACTTTCAAAATGCTTAATTTTATCATTGGACTTTAAATATTGACCTATTTTGGTCACTCTACCATTACATTTTTAATAATATTTTAATACACTTAATTAAATAAAAACCATCGGTTCCCTTACCTCACCTTCATCGACAACCCCCACCCCACCCCTTTCTCACCTTCACCGTCAACCCTTTTTTTCATCCTAGTAACGCCACTCCAATGAGCTTTCCGGCGAACCTAAACCCGAACCACTAATTCTACTCTTGTAGTGGCAACAACAAATTCACCCAAATATCCATCCAAAGCATGCGAAATAAATTCTAATATACTCCTTCCTTTTTCTGAAAGATCACAGCATCGATTAGCTAGTGAAAACGAGAAGTTATTGCTTGGCATTGGAAACTCAACCCTCAGGAAAAGTCGAAAGACCATTAATCACAAGAAACAACTCTTTCAGGATAAGTAAAAGGAAAATTATCCTCACTTTTGGATGCCCGAAATCATCCCCCCATGAAGTTCAGATACACATGGCCACCTATCGTGAATGTAATAAATTTGATCATCTAGTTTAAGGGAAAAAATCAATTAGAAATCAACATACTAGATAAAACCACTAAAGATTTTTGCTATCAGTAAAATACACATCAAAAGTATGATTAATGACAACTCTATATTGCAAGCTATGGCCAAGTGAAAGTCAAATAGAGGCTTGTATTTGTATGGTGACATATATATTTTTTGAATAAAAAGAGCTATTATACTTGGTTTCTTCTAGAGAATTGCTAAAATCACAATGAGGAAGCAAACAACAATGTGGTAGATTCTCAATAAGAGCAAAGAAATGAACGAATGAATGTATGAATTTCAAGTGCACTTTACTGGGGAAGTGATGTCGTTCACCTCCTTCCGGCTAAGATCTTAGAAATCTTGAGGCCTCTGCAAAATGCTTGGTGGTAGAGCAACCTGGTTTAAATCTCCGACACAGATGGAAACCATGACAATATAGCTATGGGCATGAACAATATTGCACCCATGATTTTCTCGTATGCCCTTGCAAGTTACATTATTAGCTCCCAACCTCATGAACTTTTCAACATTGGCCTTAATGCTTGTCCAATCAGAAGAATAACCCATTCTAGAATAATGCTTGATGAACAAATCAGAGTCAAAATGAAACGAGGGAATTGAACTGAAATCTAAAAGAGGAGAAAGTTTTACCTTCACATTTCAATTATGGCGACCGGAGCGTCAGACGGTGAATTCCAACAATCATTCGAGGTGCCTTGGTGAGGAGATCAACATACCTCAATTTAGGTCGATCTGACAGTGGACGGCAGCGAATCGCACTCCCAAGATGAAAAGGTTTGGACTCGTTTTAGGTTATTTGAGGGTGATTTTCAGAAAAACGAACTGGTAGAAAGAAAGAGGAGAAGAAGAGGAGTCGGCAGTGCTTTTGGTTCACCAAAAAATTCACCTGAGCTGCTTTAGGGGGTTGCCGGTGAATGTAAGAAATGGGTGGGGTGGGGGTTGTTAGTGAAGGTGAGGTTAGTGAGAAGATGTTTTTATTTAATTAAATGTATTAAAATATTATTAAAAATATATATTTTTTATTTTTTATTTCCACGTCATAATAATGTTAGAGATTTAGCGGTGGAATGATCAAAATAAGTCAATATTTAAAGTTCAATGATAAAATTGAGCATTTTGAAAGTTGAGTGACCAAAATAGGTCACGGAGTAAAGTTGAGTGATGATTTAAGCATTTTACCCTTTATTTTAAATCATTTTTATATTTAATAATATTAAAATTTTTGAAAATAATAATAAAATACTCGAGAGTGACAAAAAAACGTTTAATGTATAAAATTTAATTATTAAATTGAAAAGTTTGAAAGTTGAATGACTAAAATAGAAATGAAAATATTATTGAGTGATGAACGGTGTATTATACCTAAACGTATTCAATCTTAAGTCGATAGTTTGCACTTTGCCGTGCAGGAAAAGTCAGAAGCAATAATTTCTGGGTCTTAACGAGTTGAACTGCATGTCCAGATTTTATATTGGAATATATTAATCATTTTTTAGGAATATATATATATATATATATATATATATATATAGAAGGGATAAGTTTAAAGTGAACGCTATGTACCGATATATATCACTACTCATATGTATTGGTATCTAGCACCAACTATTTTAACAACTTTTGAAATTGTAGGACTTAAAACGTAATTATTCTTTTTTAAGAATAAAGCATGTTAAAATATTTTTTGCCACTTTTTTTAGATTTTTTATTTTTTAATTTAAAATAATAAAGTTATTAAAATAATGATTTGACAGTAAAAAAAATTGAAAAGAGGGCAAAAGTATTTTAATGTATTTTATTTTCAAGAAGGAATAATCACATTTTAGATCTCTATATCTCAAAAGTTATTAAAATAGTTAATGGTGTATATCAATGCATATAATTAGTGGTACATATTAGTACATGACGTTTAGTCTAGAATTTTCTTTAAAATCATCATTTTTCTCTATATATTTATGTTTTAATTGGACAATTACATTTTAAAATAAGAACAAAGACCAAAATCTTAAAAAAAAATCTCACAAAAAATTTTGAAAAGAAATTTTATGAATAATGTTGATTTGAATTACAATATGGGAGGTGTCAATTTATAAGCTACCAAAGTCCTAGAATTTAGATAATTACATAAAACATATTTGATGTAGGATAATTTTACGGTAAATGATATGTATCGCAATGTACCACTATTTATATGTACCGCGATATATCATTAACTGTTTTAATTAATTTTGAAATTTTAAAGAACAAAAGTGTTATTATCCCCTTTAAAAATAAAATTTTAAAAAATAATTTCTATATTATTTTTTGGATTTTTATTTTTTAATTCAAAAAATAATTAAATCTTTTACTACTATAATAATTCCTAGATTCACTTTAATTTAATGGTATTGTTCACTAATAACCACTAAACTTTAATCAATTATTCAATTTGGTAACTAAACTTTTAATTACTTCAATGTTACCATTAAACTTTTAGTTTTATTTTAATTTGGCCACTGACCCATTAACAACTATTAAAAGGGTGATGTGGCTGTTAAAATATTTTGAATAATAACACATTTAGTCCTCCACATTTACACATTCAAATAATTTAGTCCTAATTCGAAAGATAAAATAAATTTAACCCTCATTATTTCAATTTGACCCTATTTTTAATTAGACATAATTTAATATCTTATTTTGATCCCTCAATTATAACTAATGTTATCTTGTCCCTCCCAATCCCAACCATACCCAATCCATCCTTTAAAAATTGAAATGAATCGATTTATTTCTGAATTAAAATTTAGAGTTGGATTATTGGATGTTAATGGATGCTATATAAATTAATTAAAGGGTAAACTACATAAATGACCACCATACTATTGGAAAAGTCGCGATTTGACCACCTTACTTTTTTCGAAGCAATTAAACCACCATACTATTAAATTGGATGTAATGTGACCACCAGCCGTTAAAGGTTAACGACAGGGTGATGTGGCAGTTAAAAAAATAGGGGTATAATTACACATTTGGTCCTCGTTACTTATACACTCTATTAATTTGGTCATAATTTTAATTTAATAAAATAAATTAATTATTTAATTAGGTAGTGACACATGTCGCCAGGTTAGAGGAAGATAATAAAAGCAAAAAGCATCTTCTTCCCGGTAGGATTCAAACTAGGGTTACCTTGGATGAAGGCATGTAAGCTTACCACTAGGCCAAATGGATCTTTGTGATGTATGGTACAAAACCTAAACTTTAACAGGTAAAAGACTCTAATGAAAGTAACAAGGGGCAGTCTGCCGAAACGGACTATCCTCGTTTGTTACGGATCTAGGAGTGTTGTAGGCACGTTCCTACAATAAAAACAACAAGGAAGCAACAAAAATTATACGACATATTTATGTTAAATAGGGACTTAAAGATGAAAAAAATAAAAATAATAATAATATAGAGTAATATGATAATTTTGGCGTTTTGGAAAGAACTTCAACGATGGTGAAGAATGCTTCAAAAATGACCGATGTTGGAAACACTAAACTCGAAAGAACCTGCACAATCTACTGAGCAAACCCGAATCGAATCTGTTTAACGTTGAAGGACTTGGACCCGCTAAATAGAAATTTAGGAACCCGAAGTATCAATGACAAACAAACAAGTTTGAGTTTCGAATAGATCTAAAAAGAACCGAAAAGAGAAAATTCTCTCAAGTGTAATTTTTATTTCAAAGTTGGTAACCTTACAAAGGAGTTCAGATTACATATATATAATGCAAGGGAAGGGGCCGCCGTTTGCAACATGTGGCTGAGAATGTTGCATTTGAAATTAAAATTCAAAAGTAAACTGCACATTTTGTGAATGGCCGGCTATGTGTGATAGTGAATCACATTTAACATGTGATTAAAAGAAAGAAAAAAATGAATTTCAAAATCGGGAGAAACGGCATGTGCTTATCCATTTGTGCGCAAGTGTACTGATCCTTTGCTGCCCGCTCACTCGTGCTGCCCATTTCAACAATTCATGCATAAAATGGCACGCTGCATGCTGTGTAAACCCACATGCATTTTTCCTTTGAGTTCCACCCTCCAAATAAATGCCTGCTATGTGATTTGTTCTCATCCAAATCTGCTCTAAATTCCACGTGAAAAAAAAACCAATTGTTCTTAAGTGGGCTGCACACATATATATAAAGGAAACATTATAAAAACATTATTAGAAATTACATGCATTCATTACCAAATTTCACGCACACACATATAGTAACAAACATTATTCCAAACATATATATATATATATATATATATATCATATTATATATATATTTAAATATACCTAATAAGTAATATAACCTAAACATGTCACATATCAATATGCAACACATTAAAAGGCTTACTATCTAAGGCACAAACATTATCAAATGATTCTGAAATGTTAGCACTGGTAAAGAAAAAAGGCTTCCCTAAAACGTTGCGCCCTAGATCGCGTAATTGGTCCTAACGACAAGACCTCCGGATCAGCATCAAGTGTAGGTGAAGATGTGCTCACATCATCCCCCTTCTTGAAAAGGATTTGTCCTCAAATCTGTAGAATCACCATAAGGGGTTAAGTCAGAAACATTAAATGTGGCACTTACATTGTATTCTCTGGGTAGATCAAACTTGTAGGCGTTGTCATTCACTTTCTCCAACACCTGAAAAGGACCATCTCCTCGCGGTAATAGCTTGGACCGCCTTTGGGCTGGAAATCGTTCCTTTCGGAAATGAACCCAAACCCAATCACCAACATCGAAGGTGACTCGCTTTCTTCCCTTGTTTGCTTGCTTTTCGTACTGCTGAGTCCTTCGCTCTAGGTTCTCCTTAACCTGTTGATGTAAACGCTTCACATAATCTACTCTCGTTTTTCCGTCCTTGCTTATCACATGTTTCTGTGGCAAAGGCAACAAATCTAGAGGCGTAATAGGATTAAAACCATAAACAACCTCAAACGGTGACATTTTCTTAGCAGAATGTATAGCATGATTATAAGCGAATTCAACATGTGGCAAACAATCTTCCCAAATCTTAATATTCTTTTTAATGATGGAACGCAACAAAGTAGATAAGACACGATTAACAACCTCAGTCTGTCCATCAGTTTGGGGATGACAAGTAGTAGAAAACATGAGTTTCGTACCTATTTTGCTCCAAAGAGTCCTCCAGAAATGACTCAAAAACTTTACATCCCTGTTAGAAAAAAACGACCTAGGAATACCATGTAAACAAACAATCTCTCTAAAGAACAAGTTAGTCACATTAACAGCATCATCAGTCTTATGACAAGCAATAAAATGTGCCATTTTCGAGAACCTATCAACCACAACAAATATACTATCTCTACATGTCCTAGTTCGAGGCAATCCCAAAACAAAATCCATCGATATATCAGTCCAAGGGGAATCAGGAATAGGTAAAGGTAAGTACATACCATGTGGTGAAACCTTCGATTTCGCTTTTCTACAAGTCACACAACGTTCACAATACCTTTCAACATCTCTACGCATCTTCGGCCAAAACAAATGTTCTTTCAAGGTATGTAACGTCTTGGTGACTCCAAAATGACCCATCAATCCACCTTCGTGCGCCTCACGGATCAGAATATCACGCATCGAACCCTGGGGAATACAAATCCTGTTTTCCTTGAAAAGATAGCCATCATGCCTGTAAAACTTTCCATCTTCACCTTTCGAACAAGCATTAAACTTATCTCTAAAATTAGGATCAACAGGGTATAAATCACGAATATATGCAAAACCAATTAGATGTGAATCAAGATAACTCAAAAGTGCATACCTACGTGACAATGTATCAGCAACAACATTTTCTTTCCCTTTCTTGTAACGAATGACATAAGGAAAAGATTCTAAGAATTCAACCCACTTAGCATGCCGTTATTCAATTTATGCTGACCTGTGATGTAACATAAAGCCTCGTGGTCGGTGTGGACTACAAACTCCTTAGGCAACAAATAATGCTGCCATGTCTCCAATGCTCGAATCAGTGCATACATCTCTTTATCATAAACCGGATAGTTCAATGTAGCACCACTCAATTTCTCGCTAAAGTAAGCAACGAGCCTCTTTTCCTGCATCAAAACAACACTTATACCAATTCCAGAAGCATCACATTCAATTTCAAACATTTTATCAAAATCAGGCAATGCTAACACAGGTGATCTAGTCAAACAATCTTTAATTTTCAAAAAGGCATCTTCTTGTTCCTTACCCCAAGAGAAGCTAGAATTCTTCTTAATAATACCAGTTAAGGGGGTGGTAATGGAACTGAAATTAGGAACAAACCATCGATAAAAACTCACTAAACCATGAAACGATCTAACCTGAGTAATCGATGTCGGTCGTGGCCATTCCTGAATTGCCTTTATCTTCTCAAGATCAACTTCAACTCCCTGAGAACTAACAATGTAACCAAGAAATGTGAGTTTGTCAGTACAAAATACACACTTCTCCATGTTACCAAACAATCTTTCTTCTCACAAAACATGCAGAACAACTCGCAAATGTTCTATGTGATCCTGTAAAGACTTTCTATAGATCAAGATATCATCAAAGTATACAACACGGAATTTACCAATGAGAGATCGCAGAACATGATTCATCAAACGCATAAAAGTACTAGGTGCATTAGTTAAACCAAAAGTCCTTACTAACCATTTGTACAAACCTAGCTTTGTCTTGAAGGCTGTTTTCCACTCATCGCCTTCTCGCATGCGAATCTAATGATAGCCGCTCCTTAAGTCAATTTTGGAGAAGATGACGGCTCCGCAAAGCACCCCTTCCTCATTCATCAAGCCCTTATTGAAGTTCATCTTCTTCCTTCCCCTAGCTCTAGCATGAAAAAATGAAGTATTTCTATCTCCCTCCTTTAGCCAAAGCACCATGAACCTTTGTTTCCAATCAATCTCCTCTCTATCCATAAGAGTTTTCAATTCTTTCTTTGCGACATTCAACTCACTTACACGAGCATCGAAGATATCCTTCTTCAATAGCTCTTCTATTCTCTCTAGCAGCACCTTTTTCTTCTTATAAGCTTTCCTCCTTTTTTTCTGCCTTCAGAGCAAACCTTCTTCAACTGCCCTGAATTTATCCAAGGTAGAACCAAAAGTGCCCAACCAGTGTTGATTAACCAAAGATTCACATTCTTCCTCGTTTGCCCAACAATTCTCAAATCTAAAGTGATCCTCAAATCTACCGCTTCTATTTCTGGGTGTCTCGGTGTTTAACAGGATAAAGTGGTGGTCAGAATAAGGAGAATATTCAGAAATGACCTCACATTGTCCATACCTTTCTAACCAGTGAATAGTGGCCACAAACCTATCAATCCTTTCTTTGACATGTGATTCAGAGTCATTCTCATTATGCCAAGTAAACCACCCTTGAGTCGGTTTGATATCGCATAATCCATTTCTTTCTAGGGCCTCCCTGAAGTTATCACTTCCACTCTAGGCTTCCTTCTTCCACCTACTTTATCATTGAATTCCAAAATTTCATTCAGATCACCCCCAAGTAACTAAGGCAAGTCGGATCTCCCACTCAAGGAATCTAACAGCTCTCAATCCTCGTGCTTCCTAGTTCTATTACAAGTATCATACATCCCGGTAAACCTAAAATGATCATTCCCCTTCACCACCTTTACATCAATGTGAGCTCTAGAAAAGGGAAAGCAAGTTAACCTGAATATCTTCTCTCCACAAAAGCATAAGCCCCATAGAATTCTCTGCTCTCTCTACCACAATGTTACCTTACATACCAAGCCTTCTCTTGACATCAATCTAGTATCACTAAGAAAAACCAAACTGGAATATGTTGATGCCACTAAGTGCCCCAAAGTACTAACTATCTCAAAGTTCTCAAGCCCTTGACAGATCCAACATAAGATTTTCATGGCTCTCGGCGGCGCTGAGTCTCAGTCTCCACCGTTGGAGCATGGGTCTTCATAGGAGAAACAACTTCCACACCACCCTCAATTGTGTTAAAACTGTGATAGAACATGATATAGTTTTCTTAGAGCCAACATGATTACTCACCTCAAACTTCCCTTGAAGAGTTCTTTTAGTGCTTCTATTCCTAGTGCTCGAAATCACCATCGGTTTTCCTCTCATCGTATTTGTACCCACAGACACTTCATTCTTTCCTACAGCTTCTTTTGCTTGCCAGAGCTAGCACATTCCTCATGAAAATAAACAATCCCTGGCTTAAGTGCATCAGAAGAAACCTCTCTCGGCTTCAACACCACCTTCAACCAGGGGCCATATTGAAACGGACCTCTCTCTTGAACAGAGAGAGTGGAGGAACAGTGCTCAACATCATGTTCAATCAAACCACACCAATAACAAAATTTTGGTAACCTCTCATACTTGTCCATACAAATTCTCAGTGTTCCATCCGCCATCTTCCCAACATGAACACATCTTCTCAACAGTTTATTGCAATCAATTTCAACCCTAACTCTAAGGTATTCTCCTAAGCGGCAATCAACTTTCCTTAAGTCCGCACTAAAAGTTTTCCTGAAACGAGCACCTATCGGTTTCCCAACCTCCCCATCATACCAACCAAAGGCAAATTATAAATACGAATCCAAATAGGCAAATGAGAGAAATCATACTCTTGTGGACTTAGCATACCATCAAATTGCTTGAGGGCTAATAATTCTCCATTGAATGTCTATGGTACCCTTTCCAAGACAAAGTCCTTATCCTCCAATTTACAAAATTTGAAAAAAAAAAAGAGATTCAGCCCTAATTCAGTAGCATCCACCAAAGGTTGATACTTCCAAACTGCAAAAAATGCTCTAATCAGTATATGCCCATCCACAATATTAGGAGAAATAAGCTTACCGACTAACCATTTTTCGGGCCTCGGCATATCCTTCTTTAGCAAAGTCTCACAATCCTCCATATCATGAAGTTCCTCATCAATAAACATAAGATTTTCCAACATCAATGCTGTTTTTTCTTCCATCTCAAAATTCATAATTAAAATTCACTCAAATTGCAACAACCAAAACAACCACATTATCTCTCTTCTCGAAACAATACCTTCAAACCAATGTGACCCACTACTAATAAAAAAAACCACTTAGACCTGAAGGAACACACAAAAGTAAAGCTTGGAAAAATACCAGATGAACGAACTTAAGAGCTTGAAGAACATACGACAAAGACCACACTATTTCTCTTCGAAGCCTTTTGCGACAAACTCCGCTCGCGCAAAGACCACAGAAATTACTTGTTTGTGTATCCCAAGCAGCAACAAACCTAAAACCCGGTAGATAAAACCCCCTTTGAAATCCCTTAAAACCCCTTCTTAAAAAATGGGAACCTATTATCTCTATAAGGGTAAAAAAGTAATACCCTTGCGCAGTTGATACGGAAAGCCCTGGCGCCCATAAATCCTGAAAAGCAGACCCCCGCCAAAAGACCATATCGTCCCAACCAAACCTTCAGAAACCAAAGACAACTTTAAAGGTAAACCCAGCATTCCAAGCCTTTAATGAAACGGTGTGGGTAGCTTTCGAAAGTTCCATCAGCAAAATAAACGATAACTTCAGAAAAATGAGCCCCACCTTTTTTATTAAACTTGTACCTCGACACGTTTTCAGCCAGCCTATGTCCATCCAACAAGCTGGGCGCCTAGGAAACCGAGCATGCTCCCTCATCTTCGGACAATCACGTGTATTCTCCCGCACAAGGAAACATGTTGCGTGACCGAGACAAAAATTAAACCCCTGCCACGTCATCGTCTTCAACCCTCACCCAAAAAATTTCGCAAACAGCTAGTCTTCTAAACTGAATCCTACAAATTTTTTCCGATGAAAACCATTACGCAGAACAGCGATTTCGCCCTCTCTAAAGCACCTTAAGCCTTCGTTCCTTATCTTAATATCATAAACCACGCAAATACACAATAATAGCAAGACTGACCCCTCGTCAAAGCTTACTGTAAAAACATCAGAACCACATTTCTGCGAACATTTTCCCAGACCATCAATCATAACCAAAGCCTCGCCTTAAACCTTTTTTCTAATCCAAGATGGAACAACCACGAACTTGTACCTGCAAAACAAAAGAAAACCAAGAAACCACCGTACATTGGCCATTAGCGCCGCTGCTGTGCCCCTCGTCCCAAACCTGACCACGGGGGCGACTCGGTAACCTAAGGCTGGAACTCGGCCGACCTACACTCAGACCACGGCGGTCGGAAGCTGGCCGGACACAAGGCCGGGTGACGTATGAACTAAAATCGGCCAAAATCATAGAAGGCTGAAAGTTCAAAGTTGGATGTTGAATTAAATTATAAATAATCAATAAAATATTAAAAATTTATAATTATTTAAAAAAATTTGTATTGGTCCCGTACAATTTTTTTATTGTGTTGTGTTTGCTAAAATAATTGTATCTTAAGTTTTTAAAATCTTATGAAGGTGTTTTAAAAGGCGCTAAAAAGATAACTAACAATCAATCATTTAACAATAAATTGTCTTGACCAAAAATAGTCAAATCTCATCCGAAAAATCGTCTTAAATTTACATCCTTTAATAATATCTTAAACCTCTTGTCCAAAACAATTAATTTTATTAGTGATGTCATACAATTCGACCATGGAGACAAAATAACATTCCCTCTTTCAAAGTACAAAGCACTGTGACATTAGTAGTAAATGTTAACTTTGAGTTGAGCTAAGATGCTGAAATGAAACACAAATTATTTACATTTTATTAGTCATCATATCATACCTAAGTATAGAGATATGGTGCTCGAAAGATATTTTGAATAGAAGATCAATTTTCATGTTCGAGTCGAGTGTCTCAATTATGCATGATATATATATATATATCACATATGAAAAAATTATACATGTTTGTAGATTCTATATGGTTATAGAAAACTATTTAAATTGGAACTAATTAGTATCATAACAGTATAAATCTAAACAAAAACTCGAACTCGATTTGAATTTCATAAACTCGACTCGAAAAAATTTCAAATAAAGTTTGAGTTATAAAATAAGATTGTTCAATTCGATTAACTAGAATTTTTTTTACTCAATTCGATCGAATGTCCACCCCTAATATGAGCACGAAGAAGATGAGTGATAATGACGAGTTCTTAGTTGAAAAATGCCATGATCTAATCAGTGGCAATAGTTGGCTTTGTTTTTGCTTATTTTGATGTTTTTATAGAAGATTTGAAGCATGTGAAACAGGAAAATTGAAGTTTGTAACGAATTAATTACATTGGTTGTTATAAGCAATTAATTATAGTGTAATCTTTTTTTAACCTCCTTGAAGTT
Source organism: Hibiscus tridactylites (assembly GCA_958450335.1). Taxonomy (NCBI): domain Eukaryota; kingdom Viridiplantae; phylum Streptophyta; class Magnoliopsida; order Malvales; family Malvaceae; genus Hibiscus; species Hibiscus tridactylites. The sequence continues at coordinate 27,605,731 of OY288265.1, read as the reverse complement.
TTATTATGGGAAACCGCAAGGTAAATGATATGTGATTACTTTTGTTTGGGTCTCGGTTTTGGGCCTTATATGTTTTGAATGTATTAAGAATGGGCTCTTGTTGTGTTGGTCTTGGTCCAAAAGATGATGGAATGTGCCATTCTTTTAAGATTTAGAAATTGAAGGACCTTGTAGCAATATTTCCATTTTATCCTCAAATGGATTCAAATATTAAAAGAAATAAAGAATTCGAATAAAATATAATATAATATTGTTTTACATCTTATCATTGATGGTAGTACAATTCGACCATGGAGACAAAATAACATTCCCTCTTGCAAAGTACAAAGCATAGTGACAATAGTAGTAGATGATAATTTTGAGTTGAGCTAAGATGGTGAAATGAAATGCAAAAGAAATTCAAAATATAATATATATTTTTAATCACCAATATTTAATTTATTAATTGACTAAGTTGATTCAGATATTGTAAAAATTCATTATAGAGGTGACTTTTTAACTTAATTTATTATATTTATAATGTTATAATTCGAAAGTTTAACTGATTTGGATCGAATATATTTTTTTAGAAGGTTGAAAGAATAAATTCTTTGATCCACATAAAGCTAAAGAAAATGTTGTGAAGTATGGTCCATACCATATTGGAACCCCCTCCAATTTCCCAGGTTGTTGTTTACTCAAAAATCAAACAACCCACATGTCTAAGCACATGGCCAAACACACATCAATCAACTACAAATTTGGTCCCATTAAAACAAAACCCCCTCTTTGCTGTCTATTTCCACTTTCCTACCACTTGTTTTAGGTCTCCAACTTTAGACTAAATATTAGGTATACCGTATAGGACAATATTTTTTTTATTTTAAATTAAATTTGACTCGATTCAATTACAACCCTAATCGGTAGTGTACATATGTTTGGACTCACTAGCCAGGCAGAAGCTGGACCGTTTGAATCAGATTCAATGCTTCGAGTGAATAAAAGAGGGCAATTGGCAATGAAGATAAGCCTGAGAATAAATTGGAAGTTGCAGACCTAATGGATTACCTTTACTTCCTAGAAGAAATCAAAAACTAACCTATTTATCTCTAAGGCATGACAATGAAGTATGACGGGATGGAAACCACCTTATCCATCTTATCTTCTGAATATGTTGATCTCGTCTTGTTTTATTTTTACGGTTTGATTTTATTATCTCTGATATCTTCGTCACTTTTAAAGAGCACAAGACAATTTATCCGACCAAGCAACACTTTTTTGTCGAAACTATTTTGTATAATCATCGGTATTCAACTCTTCGGCTGACTAATCCGAACCATGTAACGTAAAGGCTCATTATGGAGCAACCCTCCTAACCCAATTAGATCTATTCACAACATCAAGATCCAAACCTCTAACATTGCTCAAAGAATCTAATGTCTTATTCCATTGGACTAGTTAATAAAATATTTGCTTTATTCCAACAAATGTTAGAAATCTTGTTTTAGATTGTTTTAAGGGTGTTGTTAATTTTAATAATTTTATTATAATTTTTGTTGTTAACCAATAAAAATATTTTTAAAAAATTGAGGGATTAAAATAAATAAATTTAGTGACTAATGTGAAGCAAAATAGTATAGACTAACAAGGTTAAGAGGAAAGATTAATTTGTGTTGTAAAATACAAATTCAAACTAATATATTCGAAAACTCAATAAATAATATAAAAATCAATTAAATTGATGAAACTAAATCAAATTTTATACCTACTAATAAAATAAACCGTAAACTTGCTATTTCATTTTTACCCAGCTTTATTTGATTGTTTTCGTTCCGACCATTTGTGAAGTCTTTGGTTTTAGATTTCCTGTATGATCCAAAACTAAAATATCTCACTAGGCATGACAGTGACAGTCTAAGGACTTATTTTCCAAATTTTGAAAATTTAAAGGAACAAACGTAGTTTTATAGTTTTAAAATATTTTTTAATTTATTATTTTTTATGCTCAAGATCAAAATAATTAACGTTAATATTGATAAAAGAACACATTTATTGGCATGATGAACGCCGTAACTAGCGTTGCTTTGTTTGGTTTTCTGAAATCGGGTCCTTCTCGTTTTGTTTATGTAATATTATTATAGGTATTCTTTTTTTCCGGTGGGTTTTAGGAAAGTTTTTAACTAGACCTATAATAGTATCTTTTCTTTGTCAATAAAAAAAAACACAATAATTAACGAATATATTACTTTTTTCATCGGTTAATCTAATTTGAAAAAAAATAAAAGTTCAATAATAAAAAAACGAGATACCAAAAATAATAAAAACATGACAAAAAAACACAAACATAACAAAAACTTTATAAGGGAAAATATAAAAATTAAGCGATGTAATTGTGACACATGAAATGAGAAGTGTGAAGGCAACATCTCAACAAACATGCAAAAATTTCAATGCGTTGAGCAATAAAAAACAGCCCATTCCAAAGTGTTGATAGCTTCCATAAACGATAAAGAACCGACATGGAACATCAAACTTTTTGGCGAACCAATCACTCCCACTGTTTGGGTTTGTTTTCTTAGTAACTAATCAAATCAATGGGTAGTAAAATCAAACTAATTAATCATAACTTTGATTCCCAATATTCTAAATTTTTTATTAAAATTTGTTATATCCCACTCTCACTCTTGTACATAAAAAATTTAAAAATTTTACGGATATCGTTCACTAAGACAGCTTCTGAAATTTGTTTGACAATAGTCTATTGCTATGATGGTTGGCAAGCTCACTTATCAGTCGGTTCTATTACCTGACAACCAAAACTATAATATTAAGCCATCGATATTAAACAAGAGGGAGAGGACTATTCACCCTTTTCCAACCTTCTTTTCTCTCATTTTCTCTATTTTACTATTATCGAATTAAACTCTTCATCTAAATCAACATAAATAAATCGTCTTAAAATCATCACCATTTTATTTCTACCTTTAACAAAAATTAAAACAATAGGATTCTTATAATTAGTTTACTCGTTACACTATGTTAATAATTCTGGATTCTAATATTTTACTAGGCACATGTCTTAGTCGGGCAACCTTAATAAAATCATATCTATCTTTCAAAAAAAATTATACAAAGTGTTAATAAAATCTAAATTAAGCAAACTAATTTAAGTTGATAATTTATTTTTTTTATTTCAAGAAATTAGTACGTAAGGTTCTCGAATTCAGTGCTCTGCCGACAATTTGTGTGGAGGGAGACAGCGCAAGAAATAGAAAGATGCAGCTTTTGAGGGGTATAATTTCAACATAGTTGCGTATTTTTTTGTGGAAAAAAGAATTGGGGAAATTCTAATTATCAACTGCTTAAAAAATAACTAAAAATGGTGGATTAATATAAATTGTTGGATGGAGCCGATTGGAGCTGAATTAATAATAACCATTGGATTTAAAGAAAAAAGGTGGGTGACTTGGTTAACCGGTTATACTCAAATTGGATTGAATAAAACTCATATTAAAGCGGAAAAATAGGAAAAAAGTTTCCATTTTTCATCAAAAAAAAAAGACGCGAAGTTTTTCTTCTTTCCTTCCTAAACGTGCGAAGCTTGCTAGAAGTGGGAAAATTGTGTGTTCTTACAGAAATATTGTATTCGGAGAAAAAGGTTTCCATTTCCCATGTAAGTAAGGAATTTTTTGAGTATTTTGTGTTTTTAGGGTTTTGTGGCATCATGAATGATTTGGGTTTTTCATTCTGTATTTTTAAGGTTTTGTGGAATTTTTCGATTGGGATGTGAAGTACTTCTCAACACACATATAAAACAGGAGAAAATATATTGTTTTGTGTTTATTAGATATGTTTCTTGGACTTTTAATATCAATTATTTTGAGTTTTAGTGTAGTTGAGTTGGGTATTGTGTGGTTAGCTTTTTCAATTTCACATTGCTAGAAGTAGGTAAGTGGGTTGGCTTTGAGTTGGTTGAGGTTTGTATTCTTTGTTTGTCTTTGGAGTTGGCTTTCACCTATCTCATTTCGCAGCCAGAAGTTTCTCCCTTGGTAATGGTATAAGTTTGGTCCTTACGTACATAAACTTAACATAAATTTGCACATTGAAGTTGGTAGCAATGGAGAAAGTTTGTGAAGCTGAGGTAAATGGTGGACGGGCAATCAGGAAGAAAATTGTCAGCATATATGTTGTTCTAGTAAGTTATAGTTGAATGATGGTGGCATTGTTCAAATTGAAAGTTAATAAGCATAATTTATTGTGTACTCTAACAACGAAATTAATTTTGTACAGTTTCAGTGAATGTAGAAGACTTAAGGGTGGTAAAAAGAAAATGAACAATACTGTAAGTAAGATGACAAAATTATTATTGTTTTTTGGTATTAGTTTGTAATGTGTTCATGTTATTCAAATTTAATAAGTGTGTGAATTGTACAGGTAAAAAAGCACTAGGGAAGAGATGGTCGGAGATGACTGATGAAGAAAAGAAGCCGTACGGTACAAGGAGCTGAAGGAAGCTGAAATGGAAAGGAATAGGAAAGGGAAGTCGAAGAAATTAGTGGAAAGGGGAGAAGTTAAAAAGGCAAGTGGATGTTTATATTTATTTTTACTGAAAGTGGTTATAGTTGAATCATGTGCTGGATATGTTTAAGCGTAACCTAACGAGAAAATTTGTTGTATTAAATGTTGTAGGAGTTGTCATCGAGGTGCAGTATGAAGAAGGTATCGAGTTTGTTTAAAGAGATGGATAAGATGAAAATTGACGGTGTTCTTAACGACATCAGGTTAGGAGCTTTACGGGGAATGATTTCGCGAGAAATTAAGCGGGACCTTTGTCAGGAGTTAGCGGAGAAGTTTGATCTTGAAACGTCCACGATGGAATTTAGTGGACACAAGATATATGTTTTGGTAAAAGATGTTGAAGAAATTTTGGGTTTAAAGAACGAAGGTTTAGATGTGGAAGCGGTGACGTGAAATTTAAGTGGAAAGGAACTAGCAAAGAAGTACAAAATCAACACGAAGATTGCATATAAAGAACTTTTAGAGGAGATACTAAGTGGAGCTTTTGAGGCTGAGGAGTTGAAAGCGCGTGTACTGTTGTATGTTGTTGGTTTGTTCCTAAGTTCGAATGCCAACCTTGTGCCTTCCATGGAACATTTCAAGTTGTTGTGCGAACCCGGTTTGATGGGGAAGTTAAATTGGTGTAAATATGCGTACAATAGGTTACTTGATGGAGTAGCCAAAGTTAAAGCTCGAGATGGGTTGACATATATGACGGGCTGCATTCCTATCCTAGAGGTAATGTATTATGAAGATTGAGTATTGTTTGAACGTAGTAGTTGATTGAGGCAAGATTTACCTTTATAGTAATCGTATGTTTTTATTATTGTTAAATGTAGGTGAGGCTATTCGATTATTGGAATGGAGTGGCAAGTAGAGCGTCAGCGTCTGCTTATGGGCGCGGTCGCATTACATGCGTGGGGGCAAAAGGATGTCAGCAGGATTGTTGGCCGCCTAAATGAAGAGCGAACTGACAAAAAATTGAAAGTAAGTGTGAAAAACAAGTTTGTATTGTATTGGGTTTAGGGTTGTAATGACATGAAAGGAATTAATTAGTAATGTTTGTAGGTATTTGCGTCTAATGATGAATGGTGCGCGGAGGGAGAAGACGGTAGAAGCAATAATGGTACTAATGATGTTATAATGGAGATGTTGCAGAAGGTAATTTCAGAGTTAGGGGAAATAAAAGAGAGTCTCCAAGCTCGCGTTGAGAAGGAAAATAAAATAGAAGAAACTTTGAAGACTTTGAAGGAAGAATCTAAGAATGTTGTGGAGAAGGTTGATGGTTTGTGTGTGGATATGATGTATATGAGGAAGGCTCTGCGCAAAGTTGATGCAAAATTTGGAATAGATCTTGACGCAGACGAAGCAATGTCGGACAAACCTGAAGTACAAGAGGCTCATGAGAATGATGGTCGTAGCAGTGACCCTAACCCGTTGATGATAGAGGATCTGACGTTGGTTAAAGAAGACAGTGCAGCTTTGGCACAAAGAAAGAAAAAGGTACGATGAGTATAAATTTAAAAGTTGTGGTTAACGTTGCATTAATTGAGTGTACGAGGTAGTTGTTGTTGATATATTTGCGGTCAACTTGTAGGGAAACCCAATTATCGAAGCAAAGTCAAAGGTTAGTGGGAAAACGAGTCGAGTAGGGGTGAAAACGAGAAATATGAAATAAGTGAGTGTTTGCACACAAGGGCAATTTCGAGCCTCGGTTGGTTTTAGTAGGCACATGAAAATAACTTGAACTTCAGTTATTTGTAATATGAATTGAATGGTTTAGTTTGGTTTTTAAACGGATGGATGATTTGGGTTACGTTCGTTTAGAACGTTAATCATTTGTACTATTTTTTAATAAACGCTTGTTAAATAACGTACGTTTAAGATTATATATGAATTGGGTAGAAGTTTTAGTACATTAGAACTTATTAAATATTGCATGCTTTAATGTTATTCAATAGTGAGGAACAAATGTTGAAGTGTTGCAGATGTTGACGTATGTTGAAATAGCTGATGGAGTTGGACCGTCAGCGAAAGCAACATGTGACTATATCTGGAATACAGCCTTGACATAAGGGTAAGCAATCCATATGGCTGATAGAATGTAGTTCGTTTCAATTTAACTTGCAATTTTTATGTGTATGTACAAGAAAATCTTGGTATATTTTGGTCACATTTATTTGACTATATTTGACGTTGATTCGTTACGACCAAATTGCTGAGTTGGTTCAAGGGTCAGTAAAGAACCCATTTTGTACTAATAAATAAAGTTATTTTTAAGGCAATGTATAATGACAGTTGATATATGTTATTGGTAACATTTAGGTCATTGATGTTGTTGGTTGGTCGATTGTTGATGAAGATAGTAAGACAAAATGTAAAGCAATGAGAGGGTACATACCTTGCGCAATGAGTGTACGTAAAATTTGTTTTCATGTTAGTGTTGAATAGCAAATGACTTATGCGTTTGAGAAACATTGAGAGTAATAATGCTTGTCTTGTAGGATCAACTTCAACGAGGGCAATTGGATGGTTCGCAGCTTGCTTCGTATTGGCGTAAGAGTTATGGACCGTATGGTAGACTTAGTGACTGCAAATTAGTATGAAGAAAGAGGAAACATTTAAAAACTTTGCAATGTATTACGTAGACATATTATATGGGGTATGCTTATGTGGAGTTTAATTACTGAAATAATTGATGGTAGCTCTTTATCCTTGTAAATGAAAATAATACTCATTGGTACATGTGCGTTCTGGATATCGATCGGGGGAAGCGAAGATACTGGACAACTTGCCCACAACGCGAGGAAATGCTTCAAGAGTGGGTGTAACACAGAAGTTGGTAATAATCGTAAACTTATAAAAATTTGCCAATCTTTACTTATGTTAGTCAGTATTTAAAAAAGTATGTGTGTCTGTTCATCTAGCTTAAGAAGCTAGGTGAATGTTTGTTCGATGAGAAGTTTGTAGATGTTTTTGGCTCACCATCAAATGCAATTTCTGATCCCCAGTGATGGTGGCTAATGCAGACGTCAAGGCAATGGATATATTGTAGTTGAAAAAGTTAAAATATTTTTTTGCTAGAATTTGACACGTTTCTTAATAATTTGATGTTTAAAGTAGTATTTCCTTGAACAGAGATGATTGTGAGGTTTATTGTATTCAGTGGATGCTATTATGGCACACGAAACGTGCTGAGGAAGTGGTACATTTTGTCGTTGTCTACATACATGTTAATAATTGTTCCATTGAAAGAATTATAGAATCCTAACTAATGCATTTATTGTTAACACTTGTGTTGCTAGACGGTCGGGGTATGAGACAAAATGCATATTTTGTATGATCTTGTGAATCATGATAAAAATAAAAGGAGGCAGAAAATTGTAGTTGAAACGAAAGCACATGTTGCTCAGCTTCAGTCATGACAATATGTCAGTCGTGTTAGCCTTTGTCGGCATTAATGGTCAGGCAGTTACTGCTATGTGTGTTGTTCCTTAACCGTTAACAGTCCTTTAAACATTTGAGCTAACGTTCGTAGCTTTGCAATATATGTTATGGTTATGAACAGATTGAAGTTGGAGCGGAGTTGCATTTATTTAGAAGGGAATATGTTTTGTATGAAAAGCACATGACATAGGAGATGACCTTATTTTTTATCAGGTTGGCAGAGGTTTGTAGATAATTATTGAATTGAACACAAAGAAGTCGGGCAACATATGGTTGTATAGGATAATTTCCTATATTTGTACATGTACAACATATGGACTACATGGTTTAAGAATTCGAAATAGATTATGCTTGTAAAGGGTTTAGGGTATTGCAAAGATGCATTATGTGTTGAGAATATATATATATATATGTGTGTGTGTGTGTGTGTGTGTGTGTGTGTGTGTGTGTGTGTGGCTTTAAAGGATAGACATTTTCCATGGTTTCACTTACATTTATGTACTGTCCATTTCATACTCACTACTGTCTGAAGATGGTCTAAGTCCAAAACGAGAAGTCCTGCATCATATAAAGTTAAGTAACGTATGTTGATTGTAACAATAATCGTGTAAAGATTTATGAAGTTTCATAAAAGTGTACCATGGATGTTGTAGTTGGAGGGATACTAAAAAAATTAATGTTGTCCTCGTTTGAAAGATGTTGGTCCTAACAGAAATGTGGATGCAAACAAGCGTTAATAATCATATAAACGTTAATAACGTATGTTGATAGTAACAAGAATCGTGCAAAGTAAGATGAAGTTGCATAAAATTGTACCATGGATGTTCCAGGTTGAGGGATATTAAAAAATTTCTGTCATTCTCAATCAAAAATTGACTGAGATTCGGTTGAGCTTCAAACATGTCGACGACATTTGAGATATACCTTTTTTATTACATTATTTCACGAAGGTTCAAAATGGCTCATATAGTTGTAAGGAATTGTGTACATACACAATTTCTTACCCAAAGGCATACTTTGGTACAAGTTTTATAATGATTTGTGTATTTACCTTTTTTATTACACAATTTCTCCAAGGTTCAAAATGGCTCATGTACTTGTAAGGAAATGTGTACATACACATTTTGTTACCAAAAAACATACTTTGGTACAAGTTTTCTAAAGGGGCATCGAAACCACCTATATGTGGTTTCGGTGCTGGTTTAGCGGAATTGACAAAAGTTAAAGTCCTTTATGTGGCATCGAAACCACCTATATTGGGTTTCAGTGCTGGTTGAGTAGAAATGGGGCGTATGTTTACTTTTGTTAGGGTGATAATGGATCTTGTTGTAAGGAATTGTGTACATACACAATTTACTTACAAAATATAATTTGGTATATGTATTACAATGATTTATGTATATACACAAATACAAAATGGGAAATATTGATGACATTGAAGGCGGCATCGAAACCACCATATTGTGGTTTCGGTGTTGGTTTGGCAGATACGAAAATATTTGGACTTCAAGAAACCCATTATTAGTTGAAAAATAACATTTGGAGTAAGACATAAGGATCATATTAAAATTAAGGATGAAGTATATTTATGAAACAAAAAAAACTAAAGTCTCAAGTTCTTCAATTACATATTGAAATAAAAATAAAACTAAAAGAATGGCGCCTCCTCAATCCTCATCCCTGGCCAGGGAAACGACCCCCATGCCCTCTGCCACCCATGGCACTTGAACTAGCCTCTCGTTGTGAACTGTGCTGACCAACCATCTCTGCATATGATCGCATCTCAAATTTGACCCTATAGTTGCCTAATGAACAAAACATGTATGCATAAGTATGAGCAGAAGTGATAGATAAAAGAAGAAAATGATAGATAAAACCTTGAGAATGGCGATTGAAGTTGTCGATGTCTTCTTTGGCAGCCATATAGCCATAAAGTTGGCACTGTCTAGCTGAACCATACAAGAAGCTGTGACAATGTTCTCCAGCCTCTCTATTGAAACCTTGGGCAGCAAACTGGTTATGCAGACGCTGAGCATTGAAATAACCTCTTGTCGTGCTCTCAAAAATTAGAAGGCTCATCCCACGATGGCCTTGAGGACCGTAAGAACGGTTGAGCCTTAACAACGGTATCATAGAACCTGAAATAGGCAAGAAGCTCTTGGTTTCCCATACCAAGCCACTGAAGCAGAAAATTCGAGACATTACAAGTTAAGGAATTGTAATTTTTATGAAAACATAATTCAAAAGTTATATAACTACATTCCCATTTACATCTTGATGAAGCCTTGAGTTCATTATCATCACCATGGGTGGCCAGAGTATTTGGTGATCCTTTTCCTCATTGTTTGAATGCGGGGGGCAGACAATAGCAACATCATTATAATCATCTCTCAAACCACTCCATTCCCCATAAGCTTGACCTTGAGGAACAGCCGAAGTACCCCTTCTACGCAATTCCTCGTCCAATAGCTGAGCAAGTTGACGATGGAGTTTGAGCTTTGGTCCGCCTTTGGTTTTGGCATGTGTCACTAGGGACTGAAGGCCAAGAAACCTGTGAGTGGCACCAGGACCTCTTTGACATGCTGGACACTGCCATTGAGCAGAAGGGTCATTGATTGTGTTCATTCTATCGAAGGTCTCGAAAAACTTCTTGAACCATCTGCTTGTTTTCAGTGTCTCATGGCTTTGTTCCTCCTCTTCATCAGAATCAAAATAGACATCATCATCGTTGTTTGATTCTGAGTCGAAATCAAGTTTCCTCTTTGCTAGTGGATGAGGATTGTGACTAGAAGCTATGCTCGAACTCATTGTATTTGAAGATATTGAATAGAATATGGTGAAGGAGAACTGATTTCAGAACGAAGGGTTGAGTATATTAAGTAGAAGATGTTGTAAAGAGTAAAGAGAAGAGTTGTTAATTTATAGGGAATTTTGGTTGGGAGGGAAAGTGAAAACTAAGGAGGGAAAGTGAGAAGGCACAATGTCTGTTCATCGAAGGTACATGAACATAAAATGGTTCATGTGATTCTAGTGAAAAGACACGAAACTAAAAAGGTTGATTCGTGTTGGGGGTATCGAAACCAGCTTTCTACATGATGAACATGAAACGGTTCATGTGATACTAGTAAAAAGACACGAAACTGAAAAGGCTGATTCATTTTGGGGGGTATCGAAACCAGCTTTATACAGGATGAACAGTAAACGTTTCATGTGATTACAGTGAAAATATAGAACACTGAAAAGGCAGATTCCTCTTAGTGGTATCGAAACCATCTTTAGGGGTTACGGTACTGTATACACTTAGTAGTATCAAATGTACACAAATTGGACCATAGCCACTCTTGCAGCATTGGGTATATACCTAATTTAGTTAAAAAGGCAAGTGGGTGTTTATATTTTGATTTCGATGCAACCTACTAAAATGAAGAAAAAAAATCCCAATACTTTCAGACCAGCACCGAAACCCCATATAGGGGATTTCGATGCTACCTACTAGAATGAAACTTTTGCCTATACTATGAAACCATCACTGAAACCCCATATAAGTGGTTTCGATGCCACCTACTAGAATGAAAAAATTGTGCATTGTTGTAAGGAATTGTGTTTGTACACAATTTCTTACAAAAGTTTGAGCAACTTTACCCCAACTAAAAAATTCGTAAGGAATTGGGTATATACCTAATTTCTTACAATTTCAGTAAGAAATTAGGTATATCTGGTAAGAAATTGTGTACAAACACAACTCCTTACCTATTTGTACCAAATTGTGCATTCTTGTAAGAAAATAAGTACAAACACAATTTCTTACAAAGATTTGAGCAACTTTATCCCAACTAAAAAATTCGTAAGGAATTGGGTATATATCTAATTTCTTACAATTTCACTAAGAAATTAGGTATATTGGGTAAGAAATTGTGTACAAACACAACCCCTTACCTATTTTGTACCAAAATGTGCATTCTTGTAAGAAATCAAGTACAAACACAATTTCTTACAAAGGTTTGAGCAACTTTACCCCAACTAAAAAATTCATAAGGAATTGGGTATATACCTAATTTCTTACAATTTTAGTATGAAATTAGGTATATTTGGTAAAAAAATTGTGTAGAAACACAATTCCTTAACTATTTTGTACCAAATTGTGCATTCTTGTAAGAAATTGAGTGCAAACACAATTTCTTACAAAGGTTAGAGCAACTTTACCCCAACTAAAAAATTTGTAAGAAATTGGGTATATACCAATTTTCTTACAATTTCAGTAAGAAATTAGGTATATTTGGTAAGAAATTGTGTAGAAACACAATTCCTTACTTATTTTGTACCAAATTGTGCATTATTGTAAGAAATTGAGTACAAACACAATTTCTTACAAAGGTTAGAGCAACTTTACCCCAACTAAAAAATTCGTAAGGAATTGGGTATATATCTAATTTCTTACAATTTCAGTAAGAAATTATGTATATTTGGTAAGAAATTGTGTAGAAACACAATTCCTTACCTATTTTGTACCAAATTGTGCATTCTTGTAAGAAATTGAGTACAAATACAATTTCTTACAAAGGTTGGAGAAACTTTATCCCAACTAAAAAATTCGTAAGGAATTGGGTATATATCTAATTTCTTACAATTTCAGTAAAAAAATTAGGTATATTTGGTAAGAAATTGTGTAGAAACATAATTCCTTACCTATTTTGTACCAAATTGTGCATTCTTGTAAGAAATTGAGTACAAACACAATTTCTTACAAAGGTTAGAGCAACTTTACCCCAACTAAAAAATTCGTAAGTAATTGGGTATATATCTAATTTCTTACAATTTCAGTAAGAAATTAGGTATATTTGGTAAGAAATTGTGTAGAAACACAATTCATTACCTATTTTGTACAAAATTGTGATTTCTTGTAAGAAATTGAGTACAAACACAATTTCTTACAAAGGTTAGAGCAACTTTACCCCAACTAAAAAATTCGTAAGTAATTGGGTATATACTTAATTTCTTACAATTTCAGTAAGAAATTAGGTATATTTGGTAAGATATTGTGTAGAAACACAATTCCTTACCTATTTTGTACCAAATTGTGCATTCTTGTAAGAAATTGAGTACAAACACAATTTCTTACAAAGGTTAGAGCAACTTTACTCCAACTAAAAAATTCGTAAGGAATTGGCTATATACCTAATTTCTTACAATTTCAGTAAGAGATTAGGTATATTTGGTAAGATATTGTGTACAAACACAAATCCTTACATCTTTTGTACCAAATTGTGCATTCTTGTAAGAAATTGAGTACAAACACAATTTCTTACAAAGGTTTGAGCAACTTAACGCCAACTAAAAAATTCGTAAGAAATTGAGTATATACCTAATTTCTTATAGTTTTTGTAAAAAATTCGGTTTTGTACTCAATTTGTTACTTTATAAGAAATTGTGTATATACCGTTATTCTTACATTTTTTGTAAAAGTTAGGTACAAGCTTTATAAGAAATTATGTTCAAGAAATGACCAGGTTAACCGGTTTGCCGTCATTTTGCTGTCATTTAAGCGTCGTTTTGTACAATCTCCCAGAATTTGGTCATAATTAAAATATAAAATTTTGAAAAACCAAAAATAAATTTATTGATTTAGTTTAGCATTGTTTTAAGGGTTAAATTGAAGTTATGTTAATTTAAATTAAAATAAAAATTTAATATTATTTAATTTTTTTAATATACTAGTGTGATTATAAAGTAGTATCTTTTCAATTTTCTTAGCACTTTAATAACGCACACACACCGTGTACACATTATGCTTAAAACAAGTCATCTGAATGAAATACATCATCCTTTAATTTTAGATTTTAAAAAAATAAAATTAAAATTTTACCATTTAGGAGAAGTTTACCTTGTCCCTACTTAAAACCATCATTAAGTTCTAAAACATTGAAGCTTAAAAAAATTAATTTTAAAGTTTTCCAGGTATTCCCCTTTGGGGAATTATTTGGAAAAATACCCCTTTGGAGAACATTTGGAAAAATACCCCCTATTTGTCCCACGTCATGGTAAATCATGTTATGCAGGGCGTGATATCCAAAATCGTGTTGTACAAGGCGTGACTTATATCCGTTGTGGATTATATTATCCTATATTTATTTAAAAAAAATAAATTGAAGTTGTGGTCTATAGAACGTGACTTCCATAAGAATTTCAAACGACTCGTCGCTAATTTATCGAGTAATCTGTAGAAGTCTGTTTCTGCAGAATGCGACTTTTGTGTAAATCTGTTGTTTATACAATGTTGGATAGGGTTGTTTAGGGTTAATTTTCATGGTCTTGGGGGATTTTTCATGATTTTGATCTTTTACCTCATAATAGAGATGCTTCTCTTCAAAATGATGTAAAAATTAGCGTATATAAGGCATCCAAAACGGTATTTAAATTGCGTTAAAAACACTACCTTGCCATGTTTCTTTGATTGAAGAAAATGGGAACATGGGTCGGTAGGGTTTGTTTATGGTTGATTTATATGGGAATTTTACAGTTTTTTTGTTATTTAACTTTTACGTCGTAGTACGGGAACACATGTTTACAATGGCGCAGAAATTGACGCGTAAAAGGGCATCCTAAAGAGTGTAGAAATTGTGTTAAAAATGCTATCTTGGTATATTTATTTGCATTAAGAAAATGAAAACATGGGTCGATATTCATGTTTTAGTCAATTTTGTTGTTTTAGTGTATGGTCGTGGGTTGTTTTTTGTTATATAACTTTCACGTGGTAGTACGAGAACACATGTTTATAATAGTACGAGAACACATGTTATTTAGGATTAAAACATTAGAGTTACAATTACAATTAGTTGATCCGATGGTGGGTCTTAAAATGACATTTTCTGATATCGTGTCCAAGGTTCCTACAATTTCTACACAACTTAGGTTGGTCGGTCCGTTCTCGAGGAACCATATCCTCGACACAATAAATCCTACTTGACTTTGGGCGACCTTTTTTATTGCGTTGCAGGGATTCATTTGGTCGAATCTTAGGTTCATTTTCAACCACATCAGGATAACGTTCATTTCCGATCAGAGGAAACTCGGATCGGTATACCTTGAAAACATTTTCAAGTTTGTATACATGATCAACGAGTGTTATTGCGTCGAGATGAACAGATGCACATGCAGCGAAGACGTGAGCACATGAGTACTTGAATGTTTGAAAGACTCCGCAATCACATGTTCGCTCTTGTAGATTAACAACGTAGTTGTGGTGCATAACTCTTTTAAGTGGTCGTAAAATTAAGTAACCGTAAACCTATGTTGGTGACGAGAGAAGCATATGGCACTCATCATGTTTGCTTGCGCACGGAATATCTGAAATTTTTGTTAGAGATCTGGATGGAACCTATAGCCACCTGTCATCCAGTTTATAGCTTGTTTTCTGAGGGTTGCAAAGTGGTAGCCAGTCGATAATATGTTGCCTTCACAACTAATGTGATAGGTAAATGACGTGTTCCCTTCATAGACGAATTGATCGCCTCAACCAAGTTTGTCGTCATGTTACCATATTGACGACCTTCATCATAACATCGCAACCATTTCTCCCTCGGGATATCAAGAAGATAGTCATACCCAAATTGATTTCTAACTTTCAACTCTTCTAGCAGCTCCTCAACCACCTCAACTCGATGTACGTTGCATATTCAAAAAAAATATGGAATAATTAACGAGAATTAATAATAATCGGTAATTTAATTTATAATTTTTAAAGCGAAAGGTGTACCCATGCGAAGAACCATTATACGCTCATCATTGTTCTTATACCTCTAGTTGTAATTTGCAGTAATGTGCCGCGGACAGTATCGATGATTAATATAGGGAGGTTCCCAAGACTGTCCCAAACGTTGGATTGATCCCCAAATCCCTGCACCTCTATCTAAAATAGTGCATATATCGTCTGGTCTTGCCCGTAGGACCCGATGTAAGACATGGGTCCGCAGGTTGGTAAGAAAAAACATCCATGAAGGGATATCTTCATCTTCAACAATGGCGAACGCTACCGGAATGCATTTTCTGTTATCGTCTTGTGCAACTGCCACTAGTAAAATATGGGTGTACATGTCGTACAAGAATATGTCGTCGATCTGCAGCATCGACTTGTAGTGGCTGAATGCTTTAGCGCATTGCGGAAATGTCCAAAATAGGCGTAAAATTTCGCGCTCCCTAGGTAAGACACGATCTATTTCGTATCTTGGCATTATCTCAAGTTCAACAACAGTTCTTGGGTTGTATTTCTGCATATAGTTGAGCCACGTTCGTAACACGTTGTAGGATTCCTCTCATTGCCCATACAGTTGTTGGATGGCACGATATCTTACATACCATGCCTTATCGTAATTAACAATGTACTTGTAACGAGAATGGATCGATGTTATACATACCGACACAGATACACGTAGATTTGCTTTCACGAGTGGAATGATATGATCAGAGAGGATGTGCACATCCAAGTTAGGATGGTCTTGATTCAGGCTTCCCACGGAGCATGTATGGGGTCCTTCGTATTTCGTTATCTACCAGAGGTTGTTCAACATCTTCAAACGTGATGCACAGACCTTCCACTTACATCCAGAATTCTTGTGGGGGCATTCATCAATATATTTGTCCGTTTCAGTTTTCCGCACGGTGGACGTAACTGAGTTGCATATGTTGTAATGCTTGATGGTAGCCTTCGCAAGTTTTTAGTCCTGAAGACCATCCCAACATGCAGCTCACCATTATTACGTTCATTCAACTGGTCCAATTGTGGGTACTCTGGAAATTCTGTATCGTAGAATCCTTCCATATTCACTATTGTAAAGTGGGATGGTGGATCGTAATACGCTAAGGCAATGTGAGTTCCAGTAAAACTATACAGGGCAACAACGTCCATAGGTTCTTCCTCCACAATATCCTCTACAACATTGGGTGCATCATCCTCGGCATTTATGGGGCGTATGTTTACTTTTGTTAGGGTGATAATGGATCTTGTTGTAAGGAATTGTGTACATACACAATTTACTTACAAAATATAATTTGGTATATGTATTACAATGATTTATGTATATACACAAATACAAAATGGGAAAATATTGATGACATTGAAGGCGGCATCGAAACCACCATATTGTGGTTTCGGTGCTGGTTTGGCAGATACGAAAATATTTGGACTTCAAGAAACCCATTATTAGTTGAAAAATAACATTTGGAGTAAGACATAAGGATCATATTAAAATTAAGGATGAAGTATATTTATGAAACAAGAAAAACTAAAGTCTCAAGTTCTTCAATTACATATTGAATTAAAAATGAAACTAAAAGAATGGTGCCTCCTCAATCCTCATCCCTGGCCAGGGAAACGACCCCCATGCCCTCTGCCACCCATGGCACTTGAACCAGCCTCTCGTTGTGAACTGTGCTGACCAACCATCTCTGTATAAGATCGCATCTCAAATTTGACCCTATAGTTGCCTAATGAACAAAACATGTATGCATAAGTATGAGCAGAAGTGCATCTTGTATAAAAGAAGAAAATGATAGATAAAACCTTGAGAATGGCGATTGAAGTTGTCGATGTCTTCTTTGGCAACCATATAACCATAAAGTTGGCACTGTCTAGCTGAACCATACAAGAAGCTGTGATAATGTTCTCAAGCCTCTCTATTGAAACCTTGGGCAGCAAACTGGTTATGCAGACGCTGAGCATCGAAATAACCTCTTGTCGTGCTCTCAAAAATTAGAAGGCTCATCCCACGATGGCCTTGAGGACCGTAAGAATGGTTGAGCCTTAACAACAGTATCATAGGACCTGAAATAGGCAAGAAGCTCTTGGTTTCCCATACCAAGCCACTGAAGCAGAAAATTCGAGACATTACAAGTTAAGGAATTGTAATTTTTATGAAAACATAATTCAAAAGTTATATAACTACATTCCCATTTACATTTTGATGAAGCCTTGAGTTCATTATCATCACCATGGGTGGCCAGAGTATTTGGTGATCCTTTTCCTCATTGTTTGAATGCGGGGGGCAGACAATAGCAACATCATTATAATCATCTCTCAAACCACTCCATTCCCCATAAGCTTGACCTTGAGGATCAGCCGAAGTACCCCTTCTACGCAATTCCTCGTCCAATAGCTGAGCAAGTTGACGATGGAGTTTGAGCTTTGGTCCGCCTTTGGTTTTGGCATGTGTCACTAGGGACTGAAGGCCAAGAAACCTGTGAGTGGCACCAGGACCTCTTTGACATGCTGGACACTGCCATTGAGCAGAAGGGTCATTGATTGTGTTCATTCTATCGAAGGTCTCGAAAAACTTCTTGAACCATCTGCTTGTTTTCAGTGTCTCATGGATTTGTTCCTCCTCTTCATCAGAATCAAAATAGACATCATCATCGTTGTTTGATTCTTAGTCGAAATCAAGTTTCCTCTTTGCTAGTGGATGAGGATTGTGACTAGAAGCTATGCTCGAACTCATTGTATTTGAAGATATTGAATAGAATATGGTGAAGGAGAACTGATTTCAGAACGAAGGGTTGAGTATATTAAGTAGAAGATGTTGTAAAGAGTAAAGAGAAGAGTTGTTAATTTATAGGGAATTTTGGTTGGGAGGGAAAGTGAAAACTAAGGAGGGAAAGTGAGAAGGCACAATGTCTGTTCATCGAAGGTACATGAACATGAAATGGTTCATGTGATTCTAGTGAAAAGACACGAAACTAAAAAGGTTGATTCGTGTTGGGGGTATTGAAACCAGCTTTCTACATGATGAACATGAAACGGTTCATGTGATACTAGTAAAAAGACACGAAACTGAAAAGGCTGATTCATTTTGGGGGGTATCGAAACCAGCTTTATACAGGATGAACAGTAAACGATTCATGTGATTACAGTGAAAATATAGAACACTGAAAAGGCAGATTCCTTTTAGTGGTATCGAAACCATCTTTAGGGGTTACGGTACTGTATACACTTAGTAGTATCAAATGTACACAAATTGGACCATAGCCACTCTTGCAGCATTGGGTATATACCTAATTTAGTTAAAAAGGCAAGTGGGTGTTTATATTTTGATTTCGATGCAACCTACTAAAATGAAAAAAAAATCCCAATACTTTCAGACCAGCACCGAAACCCCATATAGAGGATTTCGATGCTACCTACTAGAATGAAACTTTTGCCTATACTATGAAACCATCAATGAAACCCCATATAAGTGGTTTCGATGCCACCTACTAGAATGAAAAAATTGTGCATTGTTGTAAGGAATTGTGTTTGTACACAATTTCTTACAAAAGTTTGAGCAACTTTACCCCAACTAAAAAATTCGTAAGGAATTGGGTATATACCTAATTTCTTACAATTTCAGTAAGAAATTAGGTATATCTGGTAAGAAATTGTGTACAAACACAACTCCTTACCTATTTGTACCAAATTGTGCATTCTTGTAAGAAAATAAGTACAAACACAATTTCTTACAAAGATTTGAGCAACTTTATCCCAACTAAAAAATTCGTAAGGAATTGGGTATATATCTAATTTCTTACAATTTCACTAAGAAATTAGGTATATTGGGTAAGAAATTGTGTACAAACACAACCCCTTACCTATTTTGTACCAAAATGTGCATTCTTGTAAGAAATCAAGTACAAACACAATTTCTTACAAAGGTTTGAGCAACTTTACCCCAACTAAAAAATTCATAAAGAATTTGGTATATACCTAATTTCTTACAATTTTAGTATGAAATTAGGTATATTTGGTAAAAAAAATTGTGTAGAAACACAATTCCTTAACTATTTTGTACCAAATTGTGCATTCTTGTAAGAAATTGAGTGCAAACACAATTTCTTACAAAGGTTAGAGCAACTTTACCCCAACTAAAAAATTTGTAAGAAATTGGGTATATACCTATTTTCTTACAATTTCAGTAAGAAATTAGGTATATTTGGTAAGAAATTGTGTAGAAACACAATTCCTTACCTATTTTGTACCAAATTGTGCATTATTGTAAGAAATTGAGTACAAACACAATTTCTTACAAAGGTTAGAGCAGCTTTACCCCAACTAAAAAATTCGTAAGGAATTGGGTATATATCTAATTTCTTACAATTTCAGTAAGAAATTAGGTATATTTGGTAAGAAATTGTGTAGAAACACAATTCATTACCTATTTTGTACCAAATTATGATTTCTTGTAAGAAATTGAGTACAAACACAATTTCTTACAAAGGTTAGAGCAACTTTACCCCAACTAAAAAATTCGTAAGTAATTGGGTATATACCTAATTTCTTACAATTTCAGTAAGAAATTAGGTATATTTGGTAAGATATTGTGTAGAAACACAATTCCTTACCTATTTTGTACCAAATTGTGCATTCTTGTAAGAAATTGAGTACAAACACAATTTCTTACAAAGGTTAGAGCAACTTTACTCCAACTAAAAAATTCGTAAGGAATTGGCTATATACCTAATTTCTTACAATTTCAGTAAGAGATTAGGTATATTTGGTAAGATATTGTGTACAAACACAAATCCTTACATCTTTTGTACCAAATTGTGCATTCTTGTAAGAAATTGAGTACAAACACAATTTCTTACAAAGGTTTGAGCAACTTAACGCCAACTAAAAAATTCGTAAGAAATTGAGTATATACCTAATTTCTTATAGTTTTTGTAAAGAATTCGGTTTTGTACTCAATTTGTTACTTTATAAGAAATTGTGTATATACCGTTATTCTTACATTTTTTGTAAAAGTTAGGTACAAGCTTTATAAGAAATTATGTTCAAGAAATGACCAGGTTAACCGGTTTGCCGTCATTTTGCTATCATTTAAGCGTCGTTTTGCACAATCTCCCAGAATTTGGTCATAATTAAAATATAAAATTTTGAAAAACCAAAAATAAATTTATTGATTTAGTTTAGCATTGTTTTAAGGGTTAAATTGAAGTTATGTTAATTTAAATTAAAATAAAAATTTAATATTATTTAATTTTTTTAATATACTAGTGTGATTATAAAGTAGTATCTTTTCAATTTTCTTAGCACTTTAATAACGCACACACACCGTATACATATTATGCTTAAAACAAGTCATCTGAATGAAATACATCATCCTTTAATTTTAGATTTTAAAAAAATAAAATTAAAATTTTACCATTTAGGAGAAGTTTACCTTGTCCCTACTTAAAACCAGCATTAAGTTCTAAAACATTGAAGCTTAAAAAAATTAATTTTAAAGTTTGCCAGGTATTCCCCTTTGGGGAATTATTTGGAAAAATACCCCTTTTGGAGAACATTTGGAAAAATACCCCCTATTTGTCCCACGTCATGGTAAATCATGTTATGCAGGGCGTGATATCCAAAATCGTGTTGTACAAGGCGTGACTTATATTCGTTGTGGATTATATTATCCTATATTTATTTAAAAAAAATAAATTGAAGTTGTGGTCTATAGAACGCGACTTCCATAAGAATTTCAAACGACTCGTCGCTAATTTATCGAGTAATCTGTAGTAGTCTGTTTCTGCAGAATGCGACTTTTGCGTAAATCTGTTGTTTATACAATGTTGGATAGGGTTGTTTAGGGTTAATTTTCATGGTCTTGGGGGATTTTTCATGATTTTGATCTTTTACCTCATAATAGAGATGCTTCTTTTCAAAATGATGTAAAAATTAGCGTATATAAGGCATCCAAAACGGTATTTAAATTGCGTTAAAAACACTACCTTGCCATGTTTCTTTGATTGAAGAAAATGGGAACATGGGTCGGTATGGTTTGTTTATGGTTGATTTATATGGGAATTTCACAGTTTTTTTGTTATTTAACTTTTACGTCGTAGTACGGGAACACATGTTTACAATGGCGCAGAAATTGACGCGTAAAAGGGCATCCTAAAGAGTGTAGAAATTGTGTTAAAAATGCTATCTTGGTATATTTCTTTGCATTAAGAAAATGAAAACATGGGTCGATATTCATGTTTTAGTCGATTTTGTTGTTTTAGTGTATGGTCGTGGGTTGTTTTTTGTTATATAACTTTCACGTGGTAGTACGAGAACACATATTTATAATAGTACGAGAACACATGTTATTTAGGATTAAAACATTAGAGTTACAATTACAATTAGTTGATCCGATGGTGGGTCTTAAAATGACATTTTCTGATATCGTGTCCAAGGTTCCTACAATTTCTACACAACTTAGGTTGGTCGGTCCGTTCTCGAGGAACCATATCCTCGGCACAATAAATCCTACTTGACTTTGGGCGACCTTTTTTATTGCATTGCAGGGATTCATTTGGTCGAATCTTAGGTTCATTTTCAACCACATCAGAATAACGTTCATTTCCGATCAGAGGAAACTCGGATCGGTATACCTTGAAAACATTTTCAAGTTTGTATACATGATCAACGAGTGTCATTGTGTCGAGATGAACAGATGCACATGCAGCGAAGACGTGAGCACATGAGTACTTGAATGTTTGAAAGACTCCGCAATCACATGTTCGCTCTTGTAGATTAACAACGTAGTTGTGGTGCATAACTCTTTTAAGTGGTCGTAAAATTCAGTAACCGTAAACCTATGTTGGTGACGAGAGAAGCATATGGCACTCATCATGTTTGCTTGCGCACGGAATATCTGAAATTTTTGTTGGAGATCTGGATGGAACCTATAGCCACCTGCCATCCAGTTTATAGCTTGTTTTCTGAGGGTTGCAAAGTGGTAGCCAGTCGATAATATGTTGCCTTCACAACTAATGTGATAGGTAAATGACGTGTTCCCTTCATAGACGAATTGATCGCCTCAACCAAGTTTGTCGTCATGTTACCATATTGACGACCTTCATCATAACATCGCAACCATTTCTCCCTCGGGATATCAAGAAGATAGTCATACCCAAATTGATTTCTAACTTTCAACTCTTCTAGCAGCTCCTCAACCACCTCAACTCGATGTACGTTGCATATTCAAAAAAAATATGGAATAATTAACGAGAATTAATAATAATCGGTAATTTAATTTATAATTTTTAAAGCGAAAGGCATACCCATGCGAAGAACCATTATACGCTCATCATTGTTTTTATACCTCTAGTTGTAATTTGCAGTAATGTGCCGCGGACAGTATCGATGATTAATATAGGGAGGTTCCCAAGACTGTCCCAAACTTTGGATTGATCCCCAAATCCCTGCACCTCTATCTAAAATAGTGCATATATCGTCTGGTCTTGCCCGTAGGACCCGATGTAAGACATGGGTCCGCAGGTTGGTAAGAAAAAACATCCATGAAGGGATATCTTCATCTTCAACAATGGCGAACGCTACCGGAATGCATTTTCTGTTATCGTCTTGTGCAACTGCCACTAGTAAAATATGGGTGTACATGTCGTACAAGAATATGTCGTCGATCTGCAGCATCGACTTGTAGTGGCTGAATGCTTTAGCGCATTGCGGAAATGTCCAAAATAGGCGTAAAATTTCGCGCTCCCTAGGTAAGACACGATCTATTTCGTATCTTGGCATTATCTCAAGTTCAACAACAGTTCTTGGGTTGTATTTCTGCATATAGTTGAGCCACGTTCGTAACACGTTGTAGGATTCCTCTCACTGCCCATACAGTTGTTGGATGGCACGATATCTTACATACCATGCCTTATCGTAATTAACAATGTACTTGTAACGAGAATGGATCGATGTTATACATACCGACACAGATACACGTAGATTTGCTTTCACGAGTGGAATGATATGATCAGAGAGGATGTGCACATCCAAGTTAGGATGGTCTTGATTCAGGCTTCCCACGGAGCATGTATGGGGTCCTTCGTATTTCGTTATCTACCAGAGGTTGTTCAACATCTTCAAACGTGATGCACAGACCTTCCACTTACATCCAGAATTCTTGTGGGGGCATTCATCAATATATTTGTCCGTTTCAGTTTTCCGCACGGTGGACGTAACTGAGTTGCATATGTTGTAATGCTTGATGGTAGCCTTCGCAAGTTTTTAGTCCTGAAGACCATCCCAACATGCAGCTCACCATTATTACGTTCATTCAACTGGTCCAATTGTGGGTACTCTGGAAATTCTGTATCGTAGAATCCTTCCATATTCACTATTGTAAAGTGGGATGGTGGATCGTAATACGCTAAGGCAATGTGAGTTCCAGTAAAACTATCCAGGGCAACAACGTCCATAGGTTCTTCCTCCACAATATCCTCTACAACATTGGGTGCATCATCCTCGGCATTCATGGGCTCCTCAAGGTTTGATGGTTTTTCTAGAAATAAAACTCATCTCGTCACCTTCGGGGCCGGGCTCCCTCAGTGGTTCCTCAATCCTCTTCAAAACTGTATAGTTTTGATTCATCGGTAACATGTACCATGTTAGGTTCTACAACCGGAACTCGATCACGAGGCATATGTCCAATATCTTGCTCGACATCAGTAGCGCACGAATGTCTCCCCATTAATGAGAAATCAACTGCATTCGCCTCACTGGGGATATAAGTTGAGTGACGTCCGGAAAAGAAGTCGTCAAACTAGTAAAACTCTTCATGTTAGGACGGTTTCATAGATGATGACGACCCTACACCTTGGATATAAGTTGAGTGTCGTCCGTATGAGAAATCATCTACGTTTGTCTAACTAGAGATATAAGTTGAGTGTCTTCCGTATAAGAAATCATCTACGTTTGTGTCACTGAGGATATATGCTAAATGACGTCCGGAAGAGAAGTGATCAAATGGCTTAAACGCTTCATGGTGGGACGGCCCAATAGATGATGATGACGACCCTACACCTGCACTGTATGGATTGTACGTTGAGTGCTGGGTTGACGACATATTCAGGTCAATGTCGAACCTGGCTATGGAAGAATGTCTTGGCCTCGAGCCAGAAGATGATTAAGCCTAGTCATTGCTTGTACTTAGTAAGTTGAAGCCTTGTCGCAAACTTGATGTTGAACTATTAGCATTTGGGTCAAAGTCAAGATTTGCTTGGATCCAATTTGAAACAACCATTTAGAATCCTACGTTTTGTTCAGAAAATGTAACAAAGAGCTCTAAGAGCCATCCCATTGAATACTGCGTATGGGTGTCGATCATCATTTGTACATCTTCATCGTATTTCACATCGAATATTGTGAAATAAAACGGGTTTATCGACGAAGGTTGTCGATACCTCACTGAGTGTAACTCTCTCCCGAAAACATGTGGAATCTTCCTCTTTAGCGCTCGCTTCAGCCTTTCATACGTTACTCTGATCGTAATTTGTAGCGTAACATTGTTGGGGGACTGGAATATGACACCGATTTCGGCATCAGGGATCATCTCACCATCGTAGTGAACTAGAGCATCAACTTTTTCTAGCATTGTTGAAAAAACGAAGCAGCGTTTCTTCTTCGCACACGAAATGCTTTGAACGTTTGGCAGAAAAAAGTTTGTCGGCTGTAAAAAAAATTATCCTCCTATTTAAGAAAATGAGAGGTGACGTGATGTGACGTGTGAGCAGAGACAAAGCGTAACTCGCGTCGTATAAAACACGAGTTGTGCTAGCTTTCCAGATTCTTGATGTGTTAAGAGAAATCGTGTTTTATAGAACACGAGTTGTGCCATCTTTGCAGTATACGTACCGTGTCAAAGAAAATCGCGTTTTATAGGACGCGAGTTTTGCCAACTTTCTGATTCCTCGGATAACTTGCATTTTATAGAACGTGAGATTCACCAGATTTCTGATTCCTCAAAGAAGTCGCGTTTTATAGAACGCGACTTTGGGCAGCCGTCTCAAATGGAATGTGATTTCTTCAGTATATATATACAGCGAAATGAATTTTACATCAAAAGTACGAAAATTTTGGTTCATTGAAGGTTGGAATTTACTTTTTATGGACTTTGATCGATATAATATGTCGAGACAAGAAAACTATTACAACTTTGGTATACTATGATGGGCAGATAATCGGTGATGCTTCTCTCGACGTCGTTTTTTAGTCCACAAGTACTATATTTCTTCCACTGCCATACAACTTATCGTATATGAAGTTGATGAATGAAGTGGAGTAACATGTTCCACATAGTCCTGGGCAAAAGTTGGAACCGTTGAAGTTTCGAATGTCGACGTCGTTAGAACCATTAACGTACTTATTATTCCACATTATAGACGACGCTGATGTGGAAATGATGGTGCAATGTCACCTACAGTTTTGTTCAGGGTGGGCCCTTGAGCTTGAGCTTTATGCAATGTTTTTTGATGATAGTGATGTTATCGTAGTCCCAAATAATATGTAAATTTTATTTATATTTTTAACGTTCTTTGAAGATTCGTTAAAACGCGCCAAATCTAGCATTATATACACGACAATTTTAGCACCTTTGCAAGCAAGTATACCATATACACGATAATTAAAGCTCGGATGCTCTAAAAATTTGAGTTAACGTGTCGCGGACTTCTCCCGAAATTGCGTTTGGCCCAACGCGAGTTCCACTACCTTTTGCAGGATTCCTGACATGACAGGCAAAATTGCGGCCTGTAAAATGCGACTTCTTTGAATATTGGCATAAGACACGTCTTGTGAAACGTGATTTCTGACAAATATGGCGTAAATCGCATCTTGTAAAATGCGAGTTTGACAGATTATTTCGAAATTGTTCTACCCTATATATGTTCTGCAAGAGTCACAAACTTTTTACACTAGTCAAACAATTTCTACATACATTCTGTTGCCAAACTACAAATACAAATTATGGCGCATTTTTCTGCTATTGTTTTCTTTCGTGGAACCTACTTCTACACTTATTTCAATGAGAAAATCACAAGCGATGAATTGTTTGAGTTGATTTCAACACTGGTTAGGGAGTCTACAAGCTCCAAAATTTCTGTCTTGCGTGTCAAAGTTCTAGTGAATGAGCCCGACCCAGAAGAACACTACATGCTAACAATATCCAATCAAAAGATATGCGCAACATGTTTCAGGCATACAAACGTGCCGAGAAGAAAAAATTGAGGAAATAAACGTAACTTCTAACAAAACTACCGACTACAAGGAAGCGAAAATGATTCGTTTTCGTAGATTTTAAGTAGGCTTAGTAATTTAATGTTTGTATACTTAAGTCAATTAACAATCTTGTAATACTTTTCGTTAATATAATTTTTGTAAATATTATTTTCTACATCTAATTGCTTCGATTTTCAAACAGTTAACAATCGCAAAATATGTAATTAACAAAACGTATTACACGTCAATTACATTGGAACAACTGGCATGTATGAGGTCCATCGTATCGTGTTATCTGCCAAACGTTGTTCAGCCTTTTTGTTCGTGATACACGAATCCTCCGGTTACAACCGTTGTCCTTTTCGACACATTCTGTGATATAGTTGTCCACAGTGGTTTTCTTCACTGTCGAATGAACTGATCGGCATATGTTGTAGTTTTTAATTGCATCCTCTGCCATTTTCTTCGTAGTGAATATCATCCAAACTTGTAGTTCACCGTCAGTATCAATATCAGTATCATAGGACTGACTCCCAATAGATGGTAAATCATCTACGTTTGCAGCCTGTAACCCCCTAAACCCGGCCCAGAAGAAATAGGACGAATCTAGAAAGCCTCGTTTGAAAACTTGTCCCTCAAGTTATAAAACTTAGGTTTAAATACTTTAAAGTACAAAATTGAATTAGTTAATAATAATTAACGTAAAATATCTCAAATATTTATGAAGCACAACATTTAAACATGTACTGAATATTTCATAAAACATCTGAATTAAATTCGAAATGCATGCCAAAACATAATCCCAAGTTATAAGTTCCAATGTCCGAAATTACAAAATACTCCAAATAATAATAGTACAATAGACCAAAATAATTGAAAAGGGTTCATACTGAATAAAAAGATATTTGAATAAACATGAGATGCTCCTAGTACCGAGTCGCCTAAAGAGTCTGAGTATCTGAAAGGAAAACTAAGGGGTGCAAGCTAAAGAGCTTAGTGTGACCTTAAGTGCAAACAAAACTCAAAACAAAATAATATTTTATTTTCTGATAAATTCATTTCTGAAACACACTGTATCCAATAAATCAAAATCATAAATGTTATGATGTCCGATGCATGACTCAATACTCATGATATAATTTTTAAAACCATAAATTCAAACTCTTATGAGTATCATTATTTCCGAAAATCAGATGCTTGATTTAAAAACACAATTTATATATGATGCATGATGCTTCGAACAGTCTCAAAACACAATTCAGATAATTAAATCAAGAAAGAAGAAAATATTTATTTAAAACACCCTAAGAAACACACCTTTAGCAACAATAACTCTAATACCGAGAAAAACGCGTCTCACACTCAGATCTAACTGAATCAAAACCTACCAGGTAAAACTTTATATTAATATGTATTACTATCACTAAGCCACCAACTATAAAACATAAGACTAAGAACTGAACTGAAGATACACTCACGTGAAGATCTCAAAGAATGTGCACGGACGGTCTGTACAAATGGAGGAGCAGGTAACTCGTCGGTCTCAAGTTCGGTACCCGAACCGAGAATAACTAAGATCAATCTTATATTCTGATCTTTTGAAATTACTAAGTACAAATAAATTGCAAATAGTAAAATAGAGCTTTCAAATTCGAATTTGACAAAACGGGCAACATATACGGAATCAGGACGTCGAGAAAGGTCAAGGTGAACATTTTCTAAAAAAGTCAACTCTGGTCAAAATCAATTGTCCAAGGTCAACGGTCAACTGTTCATGGTCAGCGGTTAATTCTGGTCAAACGGGTCAACGGTCAACTCTGTTCAAATGGGTCAAGAGTCAACTTTGGTTAACTAGTCAACAATCAACTCTGGTCAACGATCAGGTCAGAATAGGTCCAAAAGTCAAAACCATTCAAAGTCCACACGGTCAAATAGGTCAACAAAATCGGTTCAATACAAGGTTCGGTTTACACAACTCGGTTCATTTCACTGGTCCGATTCACTTGGTAATTTAGTTCACTGGGCTTACAGATTCAGTCTGGTCAACTCAGCTTAATGGATCACACTGATGGGCTCGGTTCAATATTTGTTGTTTCACACTTGATCTCGCCAAAACGGGCTCTCACTTTGGTTACAGATTGCCTACACACACAAAACTCATTGGTTTCCCTTCTAATTGGTTAAACACATTTGGACTCACAAATGGGCTGATCCAAAAACACACAGCCCAAACACATTCATCATCTTCATCCCTTTCCAGCTAACATGACTAGGGTTTCCAGTACCCAAACAGCAACGGCACAACAATCCGACGGCAGCAAAACTCGACGAAGATGGCTTGCTAGGAGCATACAAGGGAGACCTCGATGGTTATTCCTGCCAAACAACAACATGACCACAATCAGTACCCAATAAAACAAACTGTTGTGTGTCAAAAGTCCTATCGCAATGTAGTGCAAGTGTACACGATGCAAGTAGTAAAGTGATACTCGAAGTATCGGATATCGTCTCCATAGGGACTGGAAATATCTTTATCCTAGAATTGTTGCACGAGAGAAAAAGAAAAGAGTTTAAATTGATTGTAGAGTAATCGTGAATAATAACTAAATTAAAGGAGTAAAAGATCAGGTTTAGGAAATAGGCTAGTATTGATTTGCTCGGTAGTGTAGGTGTTGCACTGGATAGAAACTTATGTTCTGTCGTAGTCCCTGTCGCAGCAGCACCTGTCGCGGCAGAAGTCTGTTGTTATCGCGGCAGCGATCACACAACTCTGTACTTCAAGTTTGGCAAGAATCCCTGTTATGACTTGTCCTATCCCTAGGCCCAAGTGTTGTTGATGAACACTTCTTGGATGATATCTCCCGGCGTGAATCGAAGGGTGAACACCAATGTTGTTGAATTCTTCCTTAGCCACTTAACCTCGTACTTATCCCTAAGTCGAGATGGTTTTACCATAAACTGGAAAACTCTTATTTATTTTGTTTGTATGCTTGACTCTCCCGATATCAAACAAATAGATAACCTCACAATGCTCTCCCAATACTCTTGCGAGATGTGAAAACCAGAATAAATAAACTTGAAGTTTTATTGCTTTGAACAGAAAAATTCCTAAACCAGTACAATCCTTGCAACTACTTTACAGAATCAACCCTTAGCCCAATGGGAAGTGTAGAACATGATGAGAAGGGGGAAAATGACAATGGTTTTGGGGAAGACGGCTAGGAATGAGATATCCTTCCCTAGGTCGAATTACATGCCTTTATATAGGCATTGGGTCCAAGTTTTCTAATAAGGCAAGAATACAAGTTTAAACTAAAGTACAACTCTATTAAAGATTAAATCCTCTGAGTATATGCCTTTAATTCGTCCTCTTTTCCTGCTTTGTGTTTCTTCCTTGAACTTTGGGCTTGGCCTTCATTCTGCCCCAGGGCTCAGAAAAATATAGGAGTGGTCCACGACAGACCGGCTTGAATTCCTCTATTTGTCGAGCTCCACTTTACTTTTTCCCTTTCACCAATATTGTCGTCATGGCTGCCACGATAGTGGCCACGGCAGCGTTTTGCTCCATGACTCCAGTCCTGTGCTCCAACTTTGCTCCTTGCTGCCCTGAGTCTGCCACAACAGTTACCTACAAAATTGACCAAAATCAGTAGCAACTGTGCCATTTTATCTAATTGTGATGTATATGTAGAAATCTATCCTAAATACAATGAGTTATGCTTGAATGCAGCAGAAATATGGGTAAATGAGAGGTAAAATATAGAACTTTTATACACTCAACACACCCCCGAACTCAAGTTCTTGCTTGCCCTCAAGCAACTATTACCTAACTAAAATTAAAAACTTTTTTGGTTTGGCTTAATTCAGTGAACCTTTCCTTACCTACCAATTATTCCCTATCAAGAGCAATACATTTTCAGGTGTTTCTAGATTTATTCGGAACCATGTTATAAGTCTTGTGCGGTGTGTGCATGTTTTGTGAACAACTATGTGTCTAGACTCCTTTAGTGTACCAGAATAGTCATGCTTACAAACTTGAGTTTATGCCAATTCAATTTTTTTCTGGAGGCAACTCTTAGGCTCCTTTAGTTTTTTCTAACTCTTGATTTAACTGCATCTTTTCTGGAGGCAATTCTTAGGCTCCTTTAGTTTTTTCTAACTTAAGCTTAAAAGGAAATCTCCTAAAATCAGTGCAAGGTAGTTTTGCAAGCAAATGAGTCTGAATATTTTTCTTTCTTTTATTGTTTTCCTAGAGCCAGTGATAGGCACCTCTAGGGGGAATTTCAAGTGGGTAAACATTCCTATTCCAGTGCACTATAGAAATCTAGATAGCATAATAGTCACAAAGAGTGTTGTACAGATCAGAATTATAGCAAGGCTCTAAACAGTTCCTAAAATTTCCTAAATGCACTGTCACGACAGAGTATGTCGCGGAAGGTAAGTTTAGTTCAAAGACTTAAGCCAAAAAAATTTGTTTTTTACACAAAATAAACTTAAAATAAACTAATAATTAGACACAGATTTAAGACACAACTAACACTTCATTATTGGAGGGATGCCACCCCAAACTCGAGGGTTGCATTGCCCTCAATGCATGACAACATGAAAAATAAAAACAGAAAAATAAAATAAATCTCAAAAGAAATAAAACAGCAAAGACGGCAAAATATAAGATAGAAACTTCAGTTGAGGAGCTGTCGTCGCTGCTGCTGCTAATCTAGAGCTGCCGGCGGGCAGTGACTTTCATGGTAGGGGCCGGTAGTGTGCTGGGGGAGGCAGAGGCTACCTTCTTCTTTGCTTCCTGAGGTGGCTGGACACGTGTTGGTGAGATGTGTGGGGGCTTGTCCAGAACTTCGACCTCATCGTCGAAGCTGCTATTGTTGCTACTGCCAGATCTGCCTTGGCCGGAGGGTCCTTCGACAATCTCGTTGAGCTTCTTCCTTTTTATTGGCGGGAAGTCCTTGGAGATGTCTCGGGCGACTGAAGGCTCGGAATCAGAATCCTGCCAAACTGAAGAGGAGGAGAACCCTTCCCAATATTTGGGGTCGATTTCCAAGAGGGGGTCCTTTCTCTTCTCTCCTATGGCTGTGGCGGACTGCATGCCGCCTTCTCCTATCATAGCAGGGGTAGGTGTGGAAGCGGCAGATGGAGTTATGAGGATTGCAGCAGGGGTAGGTGTAGGAGTGGGGGCAGCAAAGAACTGTTCTGGGAAGGAGGGGAATGACACATGGATAAAATGTAAATCATTATGGATAAAGTTTACTGTTGCTGCCGTGAAATCCCTCATGTAGCTCATCAGTCCGAGCTGTCATTCCTCCATTCTTTTCAGCGTTAACAGAATCTGGGCGGAGGCGTCTGGTAGAGGTGATGTTGTCGTCTGCTGTTGTTCTGTTATGGCAGGTTCTGTGGGACTGGGGCCTGCCGTCTACTCTGCCGTGGCAGAGGGATTGAAGTATGACAGCAGAGTGGCAGCTTTTAACTCTATGAGGCTGAAAATGTTCCGCTCCGTCCACCTTTTCCCTTGGACTTTGACGTCTTCTGCAATCTCCGGTACATTGTGGCCCCGGCAAATGGTGGTGATGAGGTATGGGAAGACGAGGGGACCCGATGGGCGGAGGGCACACTCAAGTATTCCCTCTCGTATGTAGCGGCCAAAATTTATTGATCTTTCATTTAAAATGGAATGCACAAGGGCTAACCTTGATCTGTCAACGATGATGTTGTGGGAGGATGGCATAATGCGCTTCTTCACAAAGTGATTCCACAATTTGGCTTGTGGAGTCAACTGAGTTCTCTTCATAGTCCATCGGTGTTTAGGGTCGATGTTCCACTCCGTCCCATCCTCGGTGAGCTCTGCCATGGTCGCGTCGTAGTCTGTCGGCGACAGACTGTTCATGAATCTTTTGTGGGAGTCCTCCTTCTTACTCACATATAAGTCGTAGAGGGTGTTGATGTAGGCAGGCTCGATGGAGAGTTGTTTACCTCGAACTGTTACTGTCGTGGTGTCTTTACTGTCGACGGCAGCGTAGAACTCCCTAACGAGTGTGATGTTCAACTCCTCCGGTTGGGCAGCAAATTGCTTCCATTTGAGGGCTCGGATTTTCTTTGCTATGAAGTTCTCGAGCTCTAGATCTCCCGTGGGTTTGGTGTAGATAAACCCTCGTTCCTCCCACATGTCCCTTTTTTGGAAGGAGCTGTAATATCTCGTGGCAGAGTCGGTGGAGGCGAAGCGGTCTAGAATGGCACTATGACTTTGGGTGGATACTGCTGCGGCATAAGTGGAGGCGGCACTGCGGCGGGTTTGTCAGCTAGCCATTTTACAAGGACTATAGAAAATGTAAAGAAAATTTTAAGATCTAGAGGAAACAAGTTGAGAGAATGAGAATGAGAAGAAAAATGAATAGTGAATGGGGGTTTATATAGATGGGTGATTTTCTGCCCGTTGGAGCTGTAACGGTAGGCGCGAATAACGGGGCCAGCAGTTATGCGGTTTCTGACGCATTTTCGTGTCTGCTGCGCGTCTGTTACGCGTTTGCGTATTTGTCGCGATAGCTCCGTGACAAGATGTCTTCTCCACGTCTGTCACGATAACTGATGACAGGCTGTGACGATAGACTCGTCCGTTGGGCTTTTTGGGCTGCTGTTGACATGGTGGGCTGGTTCATTCCTTCTCTTCACCTTGCTTCCTTTATTTTCCTAAAATAATTAAAATAAAATCTTAGTTCTTAAAAGAAAATAAATAAATCTATATTCCTAATAAATAAAATAAAATAAAAAAAACTAAGTTAAATTAGGGATGCCTTGAGGGGCATCTCCTAAAGTAACTACTTCCTGCATCCTTGGGGCTTCAGTCCCTTGATAATGCTTTAGTCTCTGTCCGTTTACTTTGAACTGGTGCCCGTCCTTTAGGGATTTGATTGTAATGGCACCATGAGGGAAAACCTGGACAACTTGGAAAGGACCGGACCATCTAGATTTAAGCTTTCCTGGGAAAAGTTTCAACCTAGAATTTAACAACACATGCTGCCCTGGTCAGAACTGTCGTGGCAGCAGTCTCCTGTCGTGCCACCTTTTGGTTTTGTCCTTGTAGATCTTGGCATTGTCATAGGCCATTACTCGAATTTCTTCAATTTCATTCAAGTCCAGTAGCCTCTTTTGTCCTTCCTTATCCCAATCCATATTTACTACTTTGATAGCCCAGTAAGCTCTGTGTTCTATCTCAACAGGTAAATGACATGTTTTCCCATAGATGAGTCTATAGGGTGACATTCCCAATGGTGTTTTGAACGTTGTTCTATAGGCCCAGAGTGCATCATTGAGGTGTAAAGACCAATCCTTTCGAGTGGGTTTAACCATCTTCGCAAGTATGTTCTTTACTTCTCGGTTGGATATTTCAGCATGTCCATTGGTTTGAGGGTGGTATGTTGTTGCAATCCGGTGCTTTACTCCGTATTTTCTCAAGGCAACAACAATTACCCTGTTATCAAAATGTCTCCCCTCATCACTAATGATCGCCTCTGGGATGCCAAATCTGGAGAAGATATTTTTGTGCAAAAATCTTTGAACTGTTTTGGCGTCATTTTTCTGAGTGGCGATCGCTTCTACCCACTTGGACACATAATCCACTGCCAGTAGGATGTAAAGGTTCCCACAAGATGCTGGGAATGGTCCCATGAAGTCGATTCCCCATACATCGAAGATTTCGACCTCTAAATTGTTCTGTAGTGGCATCTCATGCCTTCTCGAGATGTTCCCAGTTCTTTGGCATTTGTCACAACTTTTGTAGAAGGCTTGTGCATCCTTGAACAGTGTGGGCCAATAGAGACCAGATTGCAGAACCTTGGCAGCGATTTTGTTTCCACCTAGGTGTCCTCCATATGGGGAAGCATGACAGTGGTGAAGTACAGCTTCATGTTCATCCTGTGGTACACATCTCTTGATAATTTGATCTGTATAATGTTTGAAAAGAAGATGTTCGTCCTAATAATAATGTTTTGCATCATTTTGGAACCTTTTCCTTGGTTGGTAATTAAGTTTAGGAGGTAGTACCCCGCTAACAATGTAATTAACAAAATCAGCGTACCAAGGGGTTTCAGAAAACTTACCTGCCGCCATGGTTGTCGCGGTAGTGCTTGTGGCAGCAAACAGCTGCTCATCCGGGAAGGTCTCCAATATGTTGGTCTTATCTGTTGATTGACTCTTTTCCGTCTCTAACCTCGACAAGTGGTCTGCTACTTGGTTTTCTGTTCCTTTTTTATCCTTGATATCAATGTCGAACTCTTGCAACAGCAGAATCCAACGTATCAATCTTGGTTTTGCGTCCTTTTTCGTGAATAGATACTTCAGTGTTGAATGGTCTGCATAGACCACCACCTTCGTTCCAAGTATGTACGGGCGGAACTTGTCGATTGAGAACACCACTGCTAATAGTTCCTTTTCTATCGTGGTGTAGTTCACTTGGGCATCATTCAGTGTTTTGATGGCATAGTAAATCACATGGAAGAGCTTATCCTTCCTCTGCCCTAGTGTTGTCCCGACAGCATAGTCACTGGCATCACACATTATCTTGAATGGTAAACTCCAGTCTGGTGGTTGTACGATCGAGGCTGTTACCAACTTCTCCTTCAGAATTCTAAATGCCTCGGTACATTCAGTATTAAAGTCAAAGGGACGATTCTGCTCCAATAAGTGGCATAAGGGCTTGGTAATCTTCGAGAAATTGGCAATAAATCGTCGATAAAACCCAGCATGTCCTAAGAAACTCCGAATCCCTTTGACTGTGGTGGGTGGCGGCAGTTTTTTGATGACTTCTATTTTGGCTATGTCTACCTCTATGTCGCGGCAGCTCACTTTGTGGCCTAGTACTATCCCTTCATCCACCATGAAGTGGCATTTTTCCCAGTTTAAGACCAAGTTCGCCTCTTCGCATCTTTCAAGCACCTTCTGCAAGTTGTCTAAACAACCTTCAAAACTGTCTCCAAAGACTGAAAAGTCGTCCATAAAAATCTCTAGGAAATTCTCCACTATGTCGGAGAATATTTCCATCATGCACCTTTGGAAGGTTGCTGGTGCATTGCAGAGCCCAAATGGCATTCTCCGAAAAGCATAGGTGTCGTACGGGTATGTAAAGTTTGTTTTCTCTTGGTCCTCTAGTGCAATTGCTATCTGATTGTAACCTGAGTAACCATCAAGAAAACAATAGTAAGGTTTCCCCGCTAATCTATCAAGCATTTAATCAATAAAAGGTAGGGGAAAATGGTCTTTCCGGGTAGCTTTATTAAGCTTTTGGTAATCCATACAAACCCTCCAACCGGTCACAGTCATGGTTGGGATTAGCTCGTTTTCTTCGTTGGTTACCACGGTTATTCCTCCCTTTTTAGGTACGCATTGCATCGGGCTCACCCACTTACTATCTGAGATGGTGTATATGATTTCGACGTCAAGCCATTTGATAATCTCCTTTCTCACCACTTCTCGCATTGCCTCGTTCAAACGTCTATGGGCATCAATAGTCGGCTTATGATCATCTTCCAAGAGAATCTTGTGCGTACATAATGTCGGACTGATGCCTTGGATATCAGCTATCGTCCATCCAATGGCCTTCTTATGCTGTTGTAGCATTCTAATTAGATGTTGCTCCTGTTTCTGCATTAACTTGGAAGAGATGATTACGGGCAACGTATCATTTAAACCAAGAAAGACGTATTTAAGCTGCCCTGGTAGGGGCTTAAGGTCTAAAACAAGTGGCTTTTCAATTGAAGGCTTCTGGATTACATGTTCATTCGAGGTATAATTTAAGGGCTCGAAGAACTTACCTGGACGATTGCCTATCCAGTTTACCTCCTCATGACCTTCAGTGTCAGATATTTCTAAATCAGAGGAGTCACTGTCGTCGTTGCTGCCGTGACAGTCTTCCAAATGACTACTATGGCAGTGACCAAATTTTATGTCATGACAGCTCGACCTGATGCAGGGTTGGTCAAGGATTACTTCAGTGATGGCCTTGCACTCTTTTTCTACATCGACATGTTTAATTGCTTGGAAAACATTGAGATTGATTTCTTGATCATTTACTCTCATGGTAAATTCTCATTTCTCCACATCGATCACAGATCTGCCTGTGACTAGGAAGGGTCGCCCCAGGATGATCGGTGCGTTTTCATCTGCTTCACAGTCTAAAACAAGAAAGTCAGCAAGAAATATGAATTTATCCACTCTTACCAGAATATCTTCGATCTTCCCTTCTGGTTGTACGTAAGAGTGGTCTCCCAGTTGCAGCATGACTGTCGTGGGCCGTGCTCGTCCAATACCTAATTTCTGAAACACAGATTTTGGCATTAAATTTATGCTAGCACCTAGATCACAAAGTGCCTTACCCACGAATTGTCACCAATTATGTACGGTATAATGAAACTCCCAGGATCCTTCTTCTTCTGGGGTGGATGCCTGTGCAAGATAGTCATGCATCCTTCTGTCATTTTTACCATTTCGAATTCCCCAAGTCTGGGTCTTTTCGACATGGCATCCTTGAGAAATTTCGCATAATCGAGCATCTGTTTGATGGCCTCTAACAACGGTATATTAATGTGCACCTGCTTAAAAATGTCAAATCTTTTTGAGCTGGTACTAATGTTTCGATTTTTGTAACCGCTGTAGAAAAGGAGGTGGAGGACGATAATCTTCAAGACGTCCTTCACATGGTATTCGGATCTGATGAGGCTTAGGTTCTTCAGCTTCCTCTATATGCTCCTCTGTCTCCTCTGCTGTCGTGACAGGTGTGTCGGCAGCAGGTTGTTCTTCCTCTGCTGGGGCAGTGTTCACCGCAGGTGTATATGGGGTTGGTTCCTTAATTGGTATGCTCTTCGTCTCTGGCCCTTGCAGTTGTTTCACACTCCTAGTTGTAATTGCTTTACACTGCTCATGTGTGGGTTTTCTAGTGACCTCAGTATCACTAGGGAATCCTCCATTTTGCCTTGGCTTGATATGCTGGGAAACCTGGCCCATTTGTGCCTCCAGTGATTTCAGGGTTGCCTCATGGTTAGTCATCCTCATCTCTGTCTTGTCCATGAATGACTCAGTTTTCTTGACAAAGTGATCCATGTTCGCCATGTAAGCTTTGTTTGTGACATGAATGTGGCCAATGTTTGCTCCAGTATACTAGGTGTGGCTATCGGTTGCTGTTGTAGCGGCTGCTGCGGTTGCTGTCGGGATAGTATTCTGGGTGCCCCTTGGTTTTGGTTGTTCTGCATCTGAGGATTCAGTGAATTGTTCAGATTGCTCCAGGAAAACTTGGGATCTTTCCTCCAGTTGGGATTGTAATTGTTGGAATCATAGTTTCTTGGCTTGTTATAATTTCCAACATACATCCCTTCTTCTAACTGTAACGGACAGTCTTCCGAACTGTGGTTCCCACTGCAAGTCTCACATACCTCTTCCGTAGAATATATAGGTTTAGAATCTTTCCGCAAAAGATTTTCCACTGCCTTCGTGAGATATGAAACATGTGACTTCAGGGAATTATCAGCTTCATAATCCTTTACAGTTATCTCTCGTTTACCTATCCTTGCTGTAGGGAATTGCTCGTCGTTCTTTGCTAGGTTTTTCAACACTACCATTGCTTCGTCTGGATCTTTATCCAATAGTAGTCCATTTGCTTTTGAATATATTCTCATTCGGGTGTGTGTATTGGCAGCATAGTAGAATTTAACGACCTGATTCTACACGGGGAATCCATGCATTGGGCAGTTCCTTAGAAGAGTTGTAAATCTGTCCCATGCCTCGTGCATTGGTTCGTCATCTTCCTGTTGAAAAGTAGCAATTTCGTTACGCAATCGCTCAGATAAGTGAGAAGGATTAAAACGAGATAAGAATTCACGAGAGAGATCTGCCCAAGTTCGTATTGAACCCAGCGTTAGTTTATTCCACCAAGTTTTATCTCTGTCTCTCAGTGAATGAGGAAATAACCGGAGCCTCTGTATTTCTGGATTTATTCCTGGCAATCTAAACGATCCATAGATTTCTTGGAACGTCTTTAGATGTTATCGGGCATCCTCTGTTGCAGCACCACTAAATTGGCCAGCGGAATTTATCATGCTGAACATAACAGGTTTCAGCTCGAAATTCTCAACTTCCACATCTGGCAAAGTGGTCTCCAGTTCAACATGATCATTGATCATGTAGTCGAGGCAGGACTGTCGTGCGGCAGCGGCAGGCCCTCCATTTCGGGCATCTTGGGGAGTATCTCCAATAACCCCTTGGTTATCATCTACCCCGTTGTTCTGCATTGCTTCTAGTTGTTCCTCAAGATAGTCGTTTCTCGCTATCAATTGTCGGATGCGGTTCCTGAGGTTGTACGTACGTTCGATTTTAGGGTCTAGTTCGTACTCAGGTTCTTTGCCTCGTCTAGATCTGCGCATAAGCAAACAGAAAACCTTGTGAAAAGCACAGGGTAAACAATACCAAGGAAAACAGAAAAAATAAAAAGAAAAAAGTACAATAAGAGTAAGGGTAAAGATATGTTGCCAGTCCCCGGCAACGACGCCAAAAACTTGTTGCGTGTCAAAAGTCCTATCGCAATATAGTGCAAGTGTACACGACGTAAGTAGTAAAGTGATACTCGAAGTATCAGATATCGTCTCCACATGGACTGGAAATAGCTTTATCCTAGAATTGTTGCACGAGAGAAAAAGAAAAGAGTTTAAATTAATTGTAGAGTAATCGTGAATAATAACTAAATTAAAGGAGTAAAAGATCAAGTTTAGGAAATAGGCCGATATTAATTTGCTCAGTAGTGCAGGTGTTGCACTGAATAGAAACTTATGTTCTGTCGTAGTCCCTGTCGCGATATCAAACTCGTATTTATTCCGTTCGTATGCTTAACTCTCCCGATATCAAACAAATAGATAACCTCACAATGTTCTCCCGATACTCTTGCGAGATGTGAAAACCAGAATAAATAAACTTGAAGTTTTATTGCTTTGAACAGAAAAATTCCTAAAACAGTACAATATTTGCAACTACTTTACAAAATCAACCCTTAGCCCTAGGGGAAGTTTAGAACATGATGAGAAGGGGAAAATGACAAGGGTTTTGGGGAAGACGGCTAGGAATGAGATATCCTTCTGTGAAACAAATATTTTAATTTTGATATAACTAAAAACCTAAGGACTAAATTGAAAAAGTCAAAACGAATTTTAAGTCCTAAAAATATCCCCATATAATTTTTATATTATGCCTAAGTTAAAATCATACTTTTCCAAATATTTTTCTAAGTGTTTCAAGCCAAAACAGTGGTTTTCACGTACCCGTTCTGAAACGGCCCTAAGGCGTTTCGAAACACTTTCACCACTGTCGACCATCGTTCCGATACGTGTATCGAAACACTTGAAAGCGTTTCGAAACAGATCAACTCGTTTCGAAACTGTTCTTCATGAAGGATTTAAAATGGGTTATTTTATTTCAAATATTTCATATTTTCAAACATATAAGGGGTGTTTCGAAACGGATCAAGCCCGTTCCGAAACGACCCTTTGACAGTAGTCATTCCGTTTCGAAACGGATCACTCCCGTTCCGAAACAAGGGCTAGGTTTTATTTTGAATAAAATGACCGTTGTATGTTTTTAACTGAATTTCAATAAACCGTTAAGGCGTTTAGAAACGGGCGAGGACCATTCCGAAACGACCCTTTTCCAGTGGCAAAACCGTTCCGAAACGGCCTTAAGGCGTTTCGAAACGGGCTCTTAAATGCACCCCAACGGCTCTTTCTATTTTAGTCCGTTCCGAAACAGATTTCCCGTGTTCCGAAACGGGTTGGTGCAGACTGCATTTATGGTGGCAAGAGAGGGTTCCAACGGCTCCATTTATGTTCCCAACCACCCAAACGGCTAGATATCGATGAGAAGGTATAAAAGGGACATCCAAAAGCATCAGCAACAACTATTGAACTTCAAGCAAACATCCAAACATAAAATTCAAGCATTTGAGCAAAAAATCCCTAATTTGTGTAAAATCCCAATTTGTGTTCTTCATTCTTATTTTGTAAAATTGGGTTTAGTGCTTGTATTGGGGCTATCATTTGTATTGAGAGATACCTAATTAGCCTTCAAATTTCTTTGTTCCATTGAGTGAGAGTTGGGTTGATTTTTGGGTAGAAAAATCAACCTATATTGTAAAAGGTTGCCTCCTTGTCCTAGAAAAGGGGAAGATCAATTTAGTGAAATTGTTGCAAATCCTTAGTGAGACTAAGGTAGTGGATGTAGAGTTCATTTGGAACTTGAACCACTCTAAATCCCTTGTTCTTCAATTTTTATTTGCCAATTTCCACTACAACTCTTTAAATTTCCAATTCACCCCCCCTCTTGGTAGATATCGATCTTTCGATCCACTCAACAATTGGTATCAAAGCTTAACTCTTTGAGGATTAACAACCACAAGAGGAGATCCTTGGAAGAGTGTGATCATCAAAATATCAAGAGATGGCTTCAACCTCCGGTTCCGGCATGTACGAGTAACATTCAACCACCAAGCCTCCTTTCTTCAATGGTGACAACTACTCCTTTTGGAAGAACAAAATGAGGCTATTCATCAAGTCAAGTGACTACCTTGTATGGGATGTCATTGAGGATGGGCCATACATTCCATTGAAGCAAGATGGTGAAGGCAAGATGGTGTTGAAGAAGAAAGCCGAAATGAGTGAAGAGGAGAGGAAGAAGATTCAAGTCAACGATAAAGCTCTCCACATGCTTTTTTGTGCTTTCGGTCCGGACATCTATTCAAAGGTCTCTTCCATTGAAAACGCCAAAGAAGTGTGGGACACACTTGAGACCACTTATGAAGGCACCAATGATGTCAAGGAAACTAAGATTGGACTTCTCAATCTTAGTTATGAAAATTTCAAGATGGAGCCCGATGAGACGGTGTCAAAGATGTTTGATCGATTCTCCACAATTGTCAACGGGCTAAAGGGCTATGGAGAGATCATACCGGAAGACAAGCTTGTCCGGAAGCTACTCTATTCACTTCCCGAAGCTTGGGATGGGAAGAGAACCGCCATCATCGAAGCAAAGAACTTGAAGACATTAAAGCTTGATGAGCTTGTGGGTTCTCTCCTTACTCATGAGATCATGAAGCAAGGAAGGGAAGATGAGAAAAAGAAAGAAGAGAAAAGAGTAGAGAAACTTGAAGTTGAAAAGAAGAAGAAGATGGGAATAGCTCTCAAGGCAAAAGCTTCACAACATGATGAGAGCTCATCTTGTGAGGAGGATGAACTTGAAGAATTGGCTATGATAGCCAAACGATTCTCATGCTTCATGAGGTCCAACCGGGGAAGAAAAATCCAAAGAAAGATGGACTTCAAAGGAAGGAACAAAGAAGAAGGGAAGGATCCCATCATTTGCTATGAGTGCAAACAATCCGGTCACATCCGTTCGGAGTGTCCTCAACTCAAGAAGAAGGGTTTTGAGAAGAAGAAGAAACTCAAAGTCAAGCTTGCTACTTGGAGTGATGAGGAGTCATCGGAGGATGACGAACAAGAAGTGGCTAACCTTTGTCTCATGGCACTTGAGGAAGATTCCTCCTTGGTAACCTCTAACTCATCTACTTTAGATTTTTCATATGAAGAATTAAATGATGCATATGATGAGTTACAAGTGGTATATGATGAATTAGTTGAGAAGTTTAAAGAGTCGGTCATTAAAAACAAGAAAATCATTTTAGAGCTAAATGAGAAAAATGACTCACTCACTCAAGCTAATTCTAAATTTGAGAAAAAGATTTTAGGATTAAAAGATGAACTTAAATTCTTTCAAGATGAAAATGTTGATCTTAATAATCTTTTGTCTCAATGCAATAGTGAACACCAAAAGGTGTTAGGTGAGCTAAATGAGCTCAAAAAGTCCTTAAAAAATGTTGGTAGTGTCAAACATGAAGTAGGAGAACCCTCTAGAACACACCAACCTAAGAAAAGGACTAATTACTACAAACAAGGTAGCTACCCTAGACATAGTAGAGCTAAAAGAATTAGAAGTGTATGGGTTCCTAAGGAACTTGTAAAATCTAATAATATTATTGCTATGTCATCTTGGATTCCTAAGGGAACCAAGGTTTTGGGAGCTAACACTCATGGACCCAAAATGATTTGGGTACCAAAAACCAAGGTTTAATATCTTTGTTTGTAGGGGGAGCATTGCTACAAGGCCAAAGCACAAAGTCAAAACTCATGGTACCTTGATAGTGGATGCTCGAGACACATGACCGGAGACAAGAGTCGATTCATGGATTTAAAGCCAAAAAGTGGAGGAGGAGTAACATTTGGTGACAACTCCAAAGGTCACATTAAAGGTATTGGCTCCATAGGTAATCACTCTACCATTCTCATTGAAAATGTCTTATATGTCGATGGTCTTAAACATAATTTATTGAGCATAAGTCAATTGTGTGATAAAGGATTTAATGTTTTATTTGATAAAAATGGATGCAAAATTGTTGACATTAAATCTAATAATATTATGCTCATAGGTTATCGCATAGGAAACATATACATGGTGCATTTAGATGACATACATACATCTCATGCATGTTTAGTTGCTCAAAATGAAAATGATGCATGGTTGTGGCATAGGAAGCTAGGACATGCTAGCATTAGTGTTTTGGAAAAACTAGTCTCTCTAAATCTAGTTAGAGGTTTGCCCAAAATTAAATTTTCAAATGACAAAATTTGTGATGCATGCTCTAAGGGTAAACAACATAAGTCTTCCTTTAAATCCATTAATGATGTTTCTACTAGTAGATGCTTACAATTAATTCATATGGATTTGTTTGGGCCAATTAGGACTATGAGCTTGGGTGGTAAATCTTATGCATTTGTGTTAGTTGATGATTTTTCTAGATTTACTTGGGTTCTCTTTTTAAGTACTAAAGATGAGGCTTTGGAAAAATTCATCACATTTTCAAAATTAACCAAAAATGATCTTGAACTTAGAATTTCACACATTAGAAGTGATCATGGAACCGAGTTTCAAAATTTAGGGTTTGAAGAATTTTTGAATGAAAATGGTATTAGCCATAATTTTTTGGCTCCTCGAACTCCTCAACAAAATGGGGTAGTTGAGAGGAAAAATAGAACTTTACAAGAAATGGCTAGAACTATGCTTTGTGAAAATAATTTACCTAAATATTTTTGGGCGGAAGCCACAAACACCGCTTGTTATATTGTAAATCGAGTAATGATTAGGCCAATTTTAAAGAAAACACCTTATGAGATTTTAAAATCTAAAAAGCCTAACATTAGCTATTTTCACCCTTTTGGGTGCAAGTGTTTTGTTTTAAATAATGGAAAAGACAACTTAGGTAAATTTGATGCAAAAAGTGATGAAGCCATTTTTATAGGTTACTCTTTAACCTCTAAAGCCTATCGAGTATTTAACAAAAGAACTTTAGTAGTAGAAGAATCTATTCATGTTGTATTCGATGATAACCTCCTTCCTAGGAAGGATTCTTGTGATGATGATGATGTAGGAATCATAAATGCCCTTGATGGAGGTCAAACTTCAAAAGAGGATGAGATTCAACCAAAGGAAGAAGACACACAAGATCCACCTCTTGAAGCCTTGAAGGACTTGGCTATTGAGGAAAAGCAAGTGAGCTACCCAAGGGAGTTGAACTATGTCAAAGATGGTGAAATCTTGGGTGATCCATCCAAGGGGAGTTTGCTAAGCTAATGCAAGGTGAATTTGAGATGAGCATGATGGGCGAGCTCTCATTCTTTTTGGGACTTCAAATCAAGCAAAAGAAGGATGGCACCTTCATCAACCAAGCAAAATACATAAAGGATATGCTCAAGAAGTTTGGCTTGGAGAATGCAAAGCCTCAAGCCACTCCTATGAGCTCATCTACAAAGCTTGACAAAGATGAAGGAGGTAAGTGTGTTGACTCTAAGCTTTAT
This sequence comes from Hibiscus tridactylites, assembly GCA_958450335.1. Taxonomy (NCBI): domain Eukaryota; kingdom Viridiplantae; phylum Streptophyta; class Magnoliopsida; order Malvales; family Malvaceae; genus Hibiscus; species Hibiscus tridactylites. The sequence continues at coordinate 27,560,803 of OY288265.1, read as the reverse complement.
CGTTCTATGATTGGATCTTTGCTTTACCTTACCGCAAGTAGACCGGATATCTTGTTTAGTGTTTGCTTGTGTGCTAGGTTTCAAGCTAGTCCTAGAGAGTCTCACCTTATAGCCGTTAAGAGAATCTTTAGATACCTTAGAGACACTCCTTGTTTAGGCCTTTGGTATCCTAGAGACTCTACCTTCAACCTACATGCTTATTCGGATGCGGATTATGGGGGTTGCAAAATTGATAGGAAAAGTACTTCGGGAACTTGCCAATTCTTAGGTAGTATGCTCATATCTTGGTTCTCTAAGAAACAAAATAGTGTAGCCTTATCTACCACCAAAGCCGAGTACATATCCTTAGGGAGTTGTTGTGCTCAAGTCCTTTGGATGAAGCAACAACTCTTAGATTATGGAATTAAAGTTGGAACCATACCCCTAAAATGTGACAACACTAGTGCAATATGCTTAACTAAAAATCCCATCCAACACTCTAGAACCAAACATATAGAAATAAGGCATCATTTCATTAGAGATCATGTCCTTAAGGAAGATGTGGTTATAGAGTATGTAGACACCTTGAATCAATTAGCGGACTTTTTTACAAAACCTTTAGACAAAGAGCGTTTTTGGTCCCTTAGGAGAGAGTTAGGTCTAGCTAGCCTATCTTGACCTTTTAGGACCTCTTTTGTGCTTAAATATGCTTGATTTTGTGAAATGCCATGTTATTGTGTTTAATCTCCTAATTTCATCCATGCCTATAGTTAGGGGGAGTATGTTTATGCCTAAATATGTTTTGCCTGCTCATTCATGACATTTATGCATGTTAGGCCTCTTAAAAGATCTTTTTTCTGCATTTTTAGAGCCTCATCTGCACTTCCAGGCCCAGGTGTATCGAAACAGGTGAACTCGTTTCGATACGGATACCTTAAATCCAGTTCTGAGAAGAGGGCGTTTCGAAACGCCTAAAAGCGTTCCGAAACGTTTTTGATTCTGCCAAGGGGGTGTATCGGATCGTGTTCCGATACGGGTCAAAGGGTGTTTCGATACGGTCAACAGCGTATCGAAACGTTCTTTTTATGGTTTTAAACTGGTCAAAACCCTAGCCGCCCGTTCCGAAACGGTCTTGACCGTTCCGAAACGGCTTCGCGGATTGCTTTATCTAGGGCTTTTAATGACACAAATACACTTTTTATCAAACTCTAAAACCCTAAACCGCCTCCCTCTCTATAAATACCCTCTAAAACTCTTTGTTTTTCACAAAATTGTGAGGGGTTTTCATCTTCAACTCAAGTCTAAGCAAGTTTCATCAATCTTGTGCAAGGATTTTTGCAAAATCATCCAAAATCCCAAACTAAGGTAATTTTTCAATTTTTTTCTTTTCTTTCAATTCATGTTCGAATCTTAGGTTAGAAAATTTATTTTTGTATAAATTATATGTTTTTTTTGTGGGTTTTCAAAATCTTGTAAAAATTTTTTCAAATCCCAAATTTTTTGATTCGAATATAAAATTTTTTTTAATCGTATTTTTTTAAACTGTTTTTATTTTAATTTTGTTTTCAAAAACCTAAGTGGGATTTATTATTGGATTGATTTTAATTATCAATGCATACACTCAATTTTAAAACACTTGCTAAATGTTTTTAGATGGCGGATCAATCGAACAAAAAGCGCAAGGCCGTTCAATCCGGTGAATCAAGCATTCGTCTGAATATCACGATGCTATTTCAGAAATCTTTCAAAACTCCGGAGGCACGTTATTGATCTTGATTTCCTCAATTCCGAGCGATTCCTTTTTCGATATCTCGGCCGTTTGGATGAGTGGAACCTCATGTACTTCTTGAGCATTCCGGATGTTTGCTACAAAAATATGGTACTCATCTTTTACTCTAATGCTCGCTTTCTTTATGATGAGTCCAAAACCGAGATCATAGGGATTGAGTCATCCTTGCTAGGCAAAAAGATTGTCATAAATGTTAAACTTTTAGAGTCTGCTCTTAAACTTAAGAATATGGGTCTAGAGGATGAACGTCACTTTGGCACCTTCACCGGTAAAGCTCTTCATTTGGATGTGCATGATCGTGTTCTTCACTTAATGGTCTCTTGGTTTATTCGTCCTTCCGGCGGTAAATATTCCCATATCCGTCAAAGAGATCACTTTTGGTTAGAGTGTTTCCGTAGGGGTGAGCGCCCAAATGTGCCTAAGATAATCTTTGCCGAGATCGTCAACAATATCAAGCTTATTGACACAAATGAGTTGACATCCTTTACTTATGGCATTGTCTTGAGCGCCCTATTTCATCATCTTGAAATTGATTGCACCTATGACTCTCCGGAACCTCGCAAGACCAAGATTGGTGAGTCATCCCTTCGCAAGTCCGGGTTTCACTATGTGAATGGTATTTGGGAAAGAATTGATAGAGAAGCGGATCCTCCTCTTGTTGCTCCTCCACCGCAAGTTCAAGCCGCGAACAATGATGCCCTCACGGCTTTCCTTACCGAGCGTTTCAATGCCTTGGACTCTCGGTTTGATGCTTTGGACACTCGCCTTACTTCGGGCTTTGAATCTATGGGAAATCGGTTGAAGAATGTCGAGGATCGTCTTACTTCTCTTGAAACTTCTCATTCCAACTTGGATCTTTCCTTCTCCACTCTATATGGGCAATGGACGAAGTTTCAACGTTCTCAAGCCAAGGACGATGATGATGAGGATGATGATGACGAGGCTTAGGAACTTCATATCATATCATATCATATTATTTATGCTTTTAGGATTTAGATTGCATCTTATGTTTTATCATGTTTTAGGACCTATGCTTATGGCTATTTTATTTTGGGATTTTGTTGTTTGAATTATTTTGAACTTAATGTTTTGAATTATGTTTTGGATATTTTGATTATGAATTTATGGTTGCTTATTATTGCTTATTGGTACTAATCTTTTATCTTCTCTATGAGCTTATGTTATTCTTTTTGATCTAACAAAAAGGAGGAGAAGAAATTTAAGAGCCACAACACTAAAATTCGTTTTTAATTTTTAAAAGGTTTAAACTTCAAATCAAAATTGTTTTAAAAAAAAAACCTATCTTAAATTAAGGGGAGTTAGAATATTTTCAAAACTTTCAAAATTCTCAAAACATTCTAACTTTGGTTTTGTTATATCAAAAAGGGGGAGATTGTGAAACAAATATTTTAATTTTGATATAACTAAAAACCTAAGGACTAAATTGAAAAAGTCAAAACGAATTTTAAGTCCTAAAAATATCCCCATATAATTTTTATATTATGCCTAAGTTAAAATCATACTTTTCCAAATATTTTTCTAAGTGTTTCAAGCCAAAACAGTGGTTTTCACGTACCCGTTCCGAAACGGCCCTAAGGCGTTTCGAAACACTTTCACCACTGTCGACCACCGTTCTGATACGTGTATCGAAACACTTGAAAGTGTTTCGAAACGGATCAACTCGTTTCGAAACTGTTCTTCATGAAGGATTTAAAATGGGTTATTTTATTTCAAATATTTCATATTTTCAAACATATAAGGGGTGTTTCGAAACGGATCAAGCCCGTTCCGAAACGACCCTTTGACAGTAGCCATTCCGTTTCGAAACGGATCACTCCCGTTCCGAAACAAGGGCTAGGTTTTATTTTGAATAAAATGATCGTTGTATGTTTTTAACTGAATTTCAATAAACCGTTAAGGCGTTTCGAAACGGGCGAGGACCGTTCCGAAACGACCCTTTTCCAGTGGCAAAACCGTTCCGAAACGGCCTTAAGGCGTTTCGAAACGGGCTCTTAAATGCACCCCAATGGCTCTTTCTATTTTAGTCCGTTCCGAAACAGGTTTCCCGTGTTCCGAAACGGGTTGGTGCAGACTGCATTTATGGTGGCAAGAGAGGGTTCCAACGGCTCCATTTATGTTCCCAACCACCCAAACGGCTAGAAATCAATGAGAAGGTATAAAAGGGACATCCAAAAGCATCAACAACAACTATTGAACTTCAAGCAAACATCCAAACATAAAATTCAAGCATTTGAGCAAAAAATCCCAAATTTGTGTAAAATCCCAATTTGTGTTCTTCATTCTTATTTTGTAAAATTGGGTTTAGTGCTTGTATTGGGGCTATCATTTGTATTGAGAGATACCTAATTAGCCTTCAAATTTCTTTGTTCCATTGAGTGAGAGTTGGGTTGATTTTTGGGTAGAAAAATCAACCGATATTGTAAAAGGTTGCCTCGTTGTCCTAGAAAAGGGGAAGATCAATTTAGTGAAATTGTTGCAAATCCTTAGTGAGACTAAGGTAGTGGATGTAGAGTTCATTTGGAACTTGAACCACTCTAAATCCCTTGTTCTTCAATTTTTATTTGCCAATTTCCACTACAACTCTTTAAATTTCCAATTCACCCCCCCTCTTGGTAGATATCGATCTTTCGATCCACTCAACACCTTCCCTAGGTCGAATTACATGCCTTTATATAGGCCTTGGGTCCAAGTTTTCTAATAAGGCAAGAATACAAGTTTAAACTAAAGTACAACTCTATTAAAGATTAAATCCTCTAAGTAGATGCCTTTAATTCGTCCTCTTTTCTTGCTTTGGGTTTCTTCGTTGAACTTTAGGCTTGGCCTTCATTCTGCCCCAGGGCTCAGAAAAATATAAGAGTGGTCCATGACAAATCGGCTTGAATTCCTCTATATATCGAGCTCCACTTTACTTTTTTCCCTTTCACCAATATTGTCGTCATGGCTGCCACGGCAGTGTTTTGCTCCTTGACTCCAGTCCTGTGCTCCAACTCTGCTCCTTGCTGCCCTGAGTCTGCCACAGCAGCCACCTGCAAAATTGACCAAAATCAGTAGCAATTGTGCCATTTTATCTAATTGTGATGTATATGTAGAAGTCTATCCTAAATGCAATGAATTATGCTTGAATGCAGCAGAAATATGGGTAAATGAGAGGTAAAATATATAAATTTTATACACTCAACACAAACAATACTCACCAATAATCTGAAACAAAGCACGAAGAATAAGGGTTTACCAACGCTTAACACGGCGGGGATAGATGGTGAAGACGGAGGCACAAGGAGATTTCTAAACAATTCCTTGTCGTTTTTCGAGCAAATGGCAACGAAGGAGATAACTAGAGACCAAGGTTGGTTCAAAGGGGAAAAAGGATCGAAATGGTGGTGAACCGATGGTGGTGCAAGGGAGATGAAACTGAATGAAAGGGCACAGTGGTGGAGCACGGTGACACAAAGAGAAACTGAATGGTTTCTCTGAAATTTCCGAGCAAACATCCGACAACGAAGACAAAAGGACGAGCGGGTTATGGTTGAACAACTATGGGAAGACAAATGGTGGACTCAAATCGACAAACGGCCGGCGTTAGGGGCCTCATCAGAGCGTGATCGCAAAAATGAAATGGGTTTTGTTTAAATCGCAAGGAGATAGGGAAAAAAAGAGGCGGTTGCTGCAAATGGAATTTGAAAGGGTTCTCTTTGCCGATAAAAGGGTTTAAATACCCAAATGAATGTGTAAAATAGGCAAAAGGTCATTACACTCAATAAGGGTTTCCAAAAGAGCATCCAAACTTAACTATTTCCACAAAACGGTCCCTAAAATTCTCAATTAAGCCATTAAATTATAATTAGAGCTTAATTTAGTCCTTCGACAAAATAGGGTTTTCAAATTAGAATTTCCCAAATGTTAGGGTTTTTTAATTAGGGATTTCAAAATTAGGGATTTTCCAAATTGGGGGAAATTGGGGTGTTACACAGCAATTATAGAACTGGAATAAAAAAATAGACTAAGAAAAATTTTGAGCGAATTACAATGAAAATAAAGGAAAGAGTGAGTTTTTGAGGAAGCGGGGGGTCTATTTATAAGGGTGTAAATAAACCGGTGTTCTTTCAAATTATTGTTTTTATAGAAGATATGCATTGAAACACGTAAAATATTACATATGAATTACATATGTAAATTATATTTTTATTTTTTGTATGTTAAAAACAATTGTACCCCTAAACATGTGGTCAATTGTACCCTTAAACATGCAGACTCAAATAATTTACATATGAACTGATAAAGATGAGAGGTGCAATAGTTTGTCAGATTTGTATGGCCGACGAGAGATGTGTCATTGTTGTTGATAAATGGCTGACAAGAGGTGCAATAGTTTGTCCTAGTTGTTGGAGCCCTCAAGCTTCATGGATTTCGTGAGTACGCGATAATCATTATCATCCACGACATATATGTCGCCAACAACGTTACATGCAAGGTTCTTAACATAGCTTCAAAAATATCGAAAATGGCAGAAGTTTTAACCTGCATTATCAAATGTAACTGGCACCCGCCAAACGTTGTAACCCTGGACATGACAGCTAAAGTTGCAGCTATTGTGATTTCGTAGTGCCGATCATTTTCGTGGCACCCCACCACGCGTTTACGGATATTGTGATTTGTCATTCATCTTAAACAAACACAGACGATACACACGTCGCACCACAACTGGTATCCTACCAAATACATCTACTAATCATGCAAATACATATACCCACAAATCATAATACAAGTGAAAATATTCACCAACGTTTGTAAAGGAGGCTATATATAGACTAAACTCAACGTCTTACAAAACACGAGATTGGCAATGAAATTGCGTCTTACAAAAAGAGACTTTGGCCAGGATTCCTGACGTATTAGGATAATCACGTCCTACAAAGCGCGACTTTGCCAGGATTCATAACGTGTCAGGAATATCGCGTGTTACAAAACGCAACTTTGCCAGGATTCCTGACGTTTCAGGAAAGTCGCATGTTACAAAACGTGACTTTTGTGACTATAAGTACCTACCCGGTTGATCGAAGTCCACACCACTCAGTCGAAGAAAAAACTGCATTGTAGCGCTTGAAGTTTTCGATTGTAACTACTAATGCCAACAAATCATGTATCTGGAAAATTTATTCGCAAACAGATTTTTCAAATATTGTGATTTGTCGTTATTTGTAGTTGCATCTATATGTTGAGAAGATGTTGGTGGGTTATTAGCTCTTGTGAGATGACTATTCGGTGTTTTTATTCACGAAGATTGGCAACAATAAATCACAATATCCAAAAATCCAAGGTCTTTTTAAATGGTAGGCAGGGTTCTTAACGTTTTGGTCTACCCTGCGACCCCCGCATGTAACCGGAGTCAAAGACCCAACAATGACAGCATGTTTATGGGTATAATACTCGGCTCCAATAGACCACCGAGCTTGAAGACATGCATTGAAACAATTGTAATTTGTACCCCTAAACACGTGATTCTTTTAAATAGTACATATATTGATCATAAAATTTTACCTTTCTAATTAAACAAATAATTCAATCATTTAACAAATTATTTCCATTATTTTATGTTTTTTTCAAGTATTTCTTCGTTTTTATTGGTCTTTTTGGTGGTTTCAATCTTTCAATATGTAATTCTTGTCATTGTTTTCGTTATAAAAAAGGCAAAATGACAAAAGATGCCCCTAACGTTTGCATATTTTGTCATTTGGCCCCCTATTCTTTTTTTGGTCTAAATTTTCCCCTAACATTTGCTTGTTTTATCATTTGGCCCCTATTCTTTCTTTTGGTCCAAATATGCCCCCCAACGTTTTATTCATAGTCCAAATATGCCCCTGTTGGATGTAAACTGTCAACCAACTGACGGTTAACGGCTTATAAAAAAATTTGACGTGGCATCAGCAGATCTTAATACGTGGAAAGTCCAGTCAACATCAGCTGTTGAACGTCTGTTGACTGACAATTTCTATCTAACGGGGGCATGTTTGGACCAAATTGAAATGTTGGGGGCATATTTGGACTACGAATGAAACGTTGGGGGCATATTTGGACCAAAAGAAAGAGTAGGGGGCCAAATGAAAAAACAAAAAACGTTAGGGGCATATTTGGACCAAAAAATAAGGGGCCAAATGACAAAACATGCAAACGTTAGGGGCATCTTTTGTCATTTTGCCTAAAAAAACATTTCCATTTCCACACTCTACTTATGCACGCTATATAATGAAAAAAAATCCATTTATTATCAATCTTTTAACCTTGTAGTTTTCGTTATAGTTGTTGTTGTCATTTTTCAAATAATATTTTATTCTTCTAATTTTATAGTTAGTGAATTGAACATTTTCTTGTTGTTGTTTTTTTTTTAATTTTTTAGAGCTTTGTTCTAACTAATATAGACTGATCAGCGTCGCACACCTGATTTTGGTAGACGAGTCTTTCAACAAAATTTTTCTACATATATAAAACCTCAAACTCAAGACTTGCTTAAACGATGTCAAATTGCTTACCACTTAAACAAACTCACGTTAATTAATAAATACCATAACATATAGTCTACAAATCTTAATATTTAATTAAAAATATGATATGTAATTTTATTTTGGTTAGATAAGAATGGATGAGGCCACCCAACCAACACAAGCAACTTCAAAAATATTTCTTTTTAAGATGGTGTCTTATTTTTATTATAACTAAATTCAGAATGACATCAATCATATTCTTGCTTTATTGTTTATTTTTTTAATATCTCTATGTAATTAAATTTGAAGCAAAGATATCATGATTGGTTGGTAATAAACAGCTTTCTCAGAATTTATTCTTCTTTATTAATTATTTTTATTAAATAATATATATCTTGATTTCTAGTGTTTCATGCCAAAGTAGAGGGACCCAATGCTAATAAGATAGTAAAATAGAATATAGATAAGGTCCTAAGGATTATTCCCGGGGATAACATCACTTTCATTTTATTGATATTTACAAACCAAAAAATGAAAAACAATGAAAGTGATACTTGTTAACTTCGATTAACCGTACTATAAATTCTTCTTTACCTTATACCAAAGTATTTAATTATTAAAATCTTTATATGAAAAATTGATCACGGTCGAATCAAACGATAATAATCTAAGTAGTGATGGTCATAAGTCGAGTTGGGTAAGGTATTTGGTCGATCCGCACCCGACTCAAAAATATAACACTTCCACTCGAACTATACTCGACCCGACATTTTATGATGTTCCACCTGATCCGAACTCGACCCGAATTTTAGAGTAAAAACTCAAACTTGACCCGACTCGGCCTGACATAAATAAAAAAATTACTTTTTTTCATTTTTATTCGATAAAATAAGGAGTTATTGAAAAAAGTACAAATAGAGAGGGACATTATAATAATTATTCTATTTTTATAAGATAAAATAGGCAGATATTTGAAAAAATATATAAAGAGAGAGGCATTATAACAATTATTCCTAAATATTTAGAATAAAATTAAACTATTATTTCGAGTCAGGTCGGATATTTTTTTACCTTAAATCCAATTATGGCGCAACCAATATAGTTACTAGTTTAATGTCGATGGGACTATGTGTAGCTCGTTTGGGGTAGCTGGTATTAGAGGCTTACTACGAGACCACGAGGGTAAGGTCTTGCTCAAATTCTCGAAATATGTTGGTATGATGGATCCTACATGTACTGAAATTTATGTTGTGGTAAAAGCTTACTACAGCAGTGCCATTAAGCCGAAACCAGGATTCAAGATTACAAGATTTACAGTAGAAGAGGAGAATGAGAAGAGAGACGGTACTCTTGTTTTATTGATAAAACTCGTAATATCTCAATAATAAGACTGAGCCATATTTATACAAGAGTTGTATGTATCAGTTATAGAACGACAATCCTAACAACCTTTCCTAACCATTCTAACTAATTCATAAAAACTTTGGTTAAAACATTTTACAAAAGCCTTACCTATACTTGTAACATTCACCTTGCTTTCTTCATGTCCAAACTTTATTGACAATTTTGAGACCATTTGATCAACATTCTTGATCAGCTAGTACCTTTATTTCATGCCTCACTGAAAATTGTCTTCTTAAGCAAGCGGCAACCTGCAACACAAAGTAAAAGACACCTAGAACAGAAAATAGCACACGAAAAAACCCTAAGATGAACCAGATAAAGATATCACTGCTAATTTGTCGCGAAAACGACAAAATGAATTTGTTGATAGAGGTTTTGTCATTATGTTAGTAACTTGTTCACAAGCTGTAATTTTATTCACTAGTAGCTTCCCAGCTGCAATTTTTTCCGGGAAAAAATACAAATCAAGTTCATTTTTTTTTTTTGAATTTTGAGCGCATCACAGAATTGGTCGAGACAACAACCGCACTAGAATTATCATATCATAGGACTGGCCTGCCATCTGGGACAACAAACATCTCACTAAGCAAGGACTCTAGCCATGGCACTTCAGTGGTAGCACAAGCAACACTCTGATATTCTACTTCTCTTGTGGATCTAGAGACAACAGGTTGTTTCTTCGAACCCCAAGTAACAGGATTACTACCAATAAACACACAGAACCCTGTGGTGGAGCGATGATCATCCAAGTTTGAACCCCAATTTACATCAGCAAAAGCTGTGATAGTTAGCCGAGGAGAGGGTGTGAAGCGAATGCCACAATCAATTGTTCCTCGTAGATAGCGTAATATCCTCAGCCTGCATATGAGTATCTAATGGTTCTTGCATAAACTGACATACGCAATTCACAGCAAACGCAATCTCGGGTCTAGTGATTACCACATATTGTAGTGCACCAATGATGCTTCTGTAGTCAGTGGCATTAGAAATCGGACTTCTAACACTTGCATACAATTGACAATTTGCTATCATAGGAGTGGGTAACCCTTTAGCATTGTCTAGACCACTCTTTTTCAACAACTCACCAATATATTTCTTTTGACTGAGAACAAGACCTTCCTAGTATAATGGACTTATATACCCAAAAACAAATGTAAGAGACCTAAGTCCTTTAAAAAAAGCTTCGTTCAACCTGTCAATAACGCGTTGTACTTCCTCACTATCTCTTCTAGCGAGTATGATGTCATCAACGTACACGAGAAAGTACACCACCGTGTTTTTTTATCTTTTAATGAATAAGGAAGAATCTAATTTCGACAAAACAAAGCCTTTAGAAAATAAGTAATATCTAAGTTTTTCAAACCAAGCCCGTGGGGCTTGTTTTAAACCATAAATGGCTTTATGAAGTTTGCAAACAAATAGACGCTTGTCTCCCTGTTCATACCCAAGAGGTTGAACCATAAACACCTCCTCGGCCAAATCTCTATTCAAAAATACATTATTAACGTCCACTTTCCATAAAAACCCATTTCTTTGTGACAACAATAAACAGTATAGTTCTAAATGTTACAAGCTTAATAACATGACTGAAGGTTTCATGAAAATATACCCAACCTGTTGCAAGTACCCTTTTCCCAATAGTCTGGCCTTATATCGAGAAATGGAGCCATTGGCATTCCTTTTTACTTTCAATATCCATTTGTAGCTTACGGCTTTCCTGTGCAGAGGCAGCTCCACTACTAACCAAGTATTATTCCTGACCATGGCGTCATACTCATCTTGTGCTATCTTCTTCTAATTTTCACTCATCATGGCTTCATTGATGATTTGTGGCTCAACAACATCTTCTATCAGAACAGACGAGGCAAAACTTGTAGTATAAATCTTTGGTTTTCGTATGCCACTCTTTCCCCTTGTTACCATCGAATGTGCATTCACAACAACAGAACCAACAAGATTTACATCCTCACCAACAGTGGGCGACACCATGCTAGATAGTAAAAGATCAGCAAGAGAAATAGGAAACCCCTCATTGGACTGCACATCCAAGCTTGGTTGCGAATCAGGCGAACCTGGATGAGTACTGGACAAGCCACAATCACTGGAGCCATTTAAGTTAGAGGAACCCAGGCAAGATGAAGGACCAACATTGTCATGAAACAATGGAGAAAATTCATCATTTGGAAAAGAAGAGGAAGGGCTTTCATCTGTTTGAACACCTAACCCTAGTTGTGATCCAGTGTCTATTGGATCATTATTTTCATTAGAGCAACGTTCTGGACCTGAACCATCAACCGGACTATTGAAGCAACGTTCTAGGCCTAAACCATCAGTCGGACCATCAGCTCAACATATCTCAATAGCCTCCAAGGGATTATTATTGTTGGCCTGAGACGGATTCAAATGGGCCACGACGTTTGGCTGGCAAGCAACAACTAGGGCATTTTCTAGAACGAGACATGTCATTGGGCTTGGTTATTGACCCGCAACCTGTTCAGGAACATGAACAAGATGAGGACCCAAGAATTCCTCCTAGACTGGACTAATGTGGGCCGAATGTTGACTGGATTATTGTTGGGAACATCCTCATCAGAACTCAAAGACTCTTCCTGGACTGGACTGAGGTGGGTCAAACGTTGATTGAGATTATTATTCGGAATACCCTCAGCGTGTGGTCTTACACCAAATCCATTACCAGACCTTGAATTAGATAAAGACACAAGAACTAGAGGTACTTCACCAGAAGACTTGCCACTGCAAATAGTTGTGGCTTTTTGGCTCGTACTTGTTTCTTGAAAAGGAAAACAGCTTCCATCAAATATTACATGCCTAGAGACCATAATTTTTCTCTCAGTGTTAAGATACTTATATCCCTTATGAGACGGGTATAGCCCAAATATACACACTATGTTGTTCAAAACTCCATCTTGTGTCGTTGAAACGATCGCAACAAGGGATAATAAGCACACCCAAAAGCCCTTAGAGACTCATAATTTGGTGTATGCTTTCGTAGCACCTCATACGGAGACCGTATAGTGGATTTGGTAATCAATTAATCAAGAAAATCACTGTGATGAAAGCGTGACTCCAAAACTTTAGGGGCAATCTTGCTTGAGACAACAAAGTTAAGCCCATTTCCACGATATGACGGTGCTTTCATTCTACTTTCCCATTTTGTTTCGATGTGCTGCAATAAGTGAGACGATGTATTCCATTACATGCAACCAATTTGCTAGTGCTTGAAACTCACCACCACCGTCCGTTTGAGGAGTTTTGATTTTATGCCCAAATTGAACCTCCACCATCTTATGAAAATCAACAAAACACTGGTAAACATCAGGCTTTCGTTTGAGAAGATACATCCAAGTATACTTGCTATGAACATCAATGAAAGACACATTAACAATAAACGTCAAAAGCAACATGAGTTGGTCCCCACACATCAAACACAACTAATTAGAACGGAGAATTATAGACAATGGTGGACAGCTGAAAAGGAAGTTTGTGTGCCTTTCCATGTAAGCAAGAAGAACAAATAGATGGCATTTTATTGTCATCAATAATTATATTACAAGATCTTAAAGCAGGCTTGAGAACACTCAAAGAAGGGCGTCCTAGATGCTTATGCCATAATTCTAAAGGTAAATAGATTTGGACGCAGTGTAAGCTTGAGCACAAGATTTATTTACAAAAAATGAAGAATCCATCTTATTAGCAAAAGAGGAAGAATCCAGCTTATCAGCAATAGTATGGAGAGAAAACGGACTCAGTTCATAGAGACCTTCAGGAGTGAGCCTCCCCTCCAGCAGAACGACCCTGGTCTGAGCACCCTTCACAAAACACTTGAAAGGATTAAACTCAAAAAATACGTTATTATAACGAGAAAATGAGAAACAAACAACATATTTTTCTTGGTGTTTGGAGCACATAATAGATTACGCAAAAACAAAGTCTTATTTGCAATATTCAATGTGTCATGACCAACGTGAGTAATCTTTACCTCATCATCATTTCTTATAAGTAAAGAGTTCATACATATGTACGCTACATCAGATTGTAGATTATCACGATCATTAGTGATATTGTGAGTGGCCCCTAAGTAAGGGTACCACATAATCTCCTTGGACCAACAACCACACCATTTGCACCAATGTTGACAAATGGAGCAGCCAAATAAGAACTAGGAGCACTGGGAATATTAAAAATTTGATGAACAATGGCTGGTGAAAAAGATGAAATATGGATCATACTAGAAGTAGTCGAGCTAAACCCCTATTGTATAACATGACTTCCTAGTTCCTCCTGTTGGGGGAGCATATACTGAACCCAGTAAAGGAAAAGAATAAGGAGCAGCATGACCTAAAGAGTAAAACCCAGATGGAGAGGTAACAACATGAGAAAACACTTGAGTTGGAGATGGTGAAAAATTCTGAACCGAAGATTTTTTTTTCTCTGGCTAAAATTAAACTAATTAACAGAACTTGAGCTGTTATAACTGTACTTAGAATCATTAGAATCCATAGATGACCCATGATAGTTCTGATCAAACCTGTACCAACACTTTTGTGCTAAGGGACCATATCGTTCACATATTTGACATTGAGGCCTATTGGAATTAGAACGACCTATTCCTTTCCCTCAATATGACATATTGCCACGTTGTGCCCTTGAGAAACTAGCATTGTTTTGGTTCTGATTCTAAAACTAGGAATTGTGACTTTGAAACTGATCCTCATGAAACACACATTTATCATTTGAATTCTCAGTTTTGCTTTCTTGTTGAACAGCTAAGTTGACCTGCACAGTGAAACTATCAGACAAGAATTCTCTTTGTCGTGCCTCACATTCAATCAGCATTTTTGTAAGATTTTCAAGAGTTTGAGGCTCACGTGATGCAAAGGTGATGACAGATTCAAATTCTGCAGTTATGCCAGCAAGGATGACACTGACTTGTTCTTGCTCAGTAACAACATTCCCTGAAGCATTCAATGTCTCACAAATCAGCTTTATTTTGGCAAGGTACTCATTAATCGACAAGCCTCGTTTCTTCTGATAGTGAAGACTATGATGCAATGATGATATCTTGGTAGTCGATCGAGCAGCAAACAACCTGGAGAGGGCATTCCAGACAGCATGTGTAGTGTTGAGACCAGTAAGGTGCGGAAGAACATTAGAACTGACTGTGGACAGAATCCAGGATGCAAGAAGCTTGTCTTGTTTTTTATAGGCAAGGAACGCTTGATTTTCCACAACTTGACCGGCATCATCTGTCACAAACTTGTCTGGAATCTTATGATCAGATATATAATTTGTTAACCCATAACCATCTATGATCGACATTACTTAATGTTTCTAAAGGATGTAGCTATTCTTGGACAGTTTGACCGTGTCAAGCTTAGGAAGTTGTTGAACAAAGTAAGAACTAGAGAAAGGCATAATAACAGGGATTGAGTTCGAGCTAGACTGAGCTGGATTATACTCAAGAGGATTCGAAGCAGGAGATTCAATTGCCATTGCACACAAACTCTCAGGGACAATTCGTCGAACAGTATGAGTGCACAATCAACAACTAAACAGAGAACACACAATCTAAGCAACAAAACCTTAAATAATAGTCAAAGAAACACAACCTTCAAGCAAATGCTATAGTACGCAAACAAACACCTCAAGAAACAACAACGATCGAATCGAAAAAAACATTGTAATGTCTTAGAGTCTCAAAAAATAGAGAGACACAATTTCTGATCTAAAAGTCACCTAAGAATCACTAATCTGCTCTTCATCAATATATCAACATGAGACAGATTTCCTTATGATTCAAACGGTAATCTTTACAAAGGTAGATTAGAAGATTGATGTATAGGTTGAAAAAGAGATGAGTACATAAATCTTACCTAACTAGACTGACTTCATCACTATTTCATCACCAAGAAACAGGATTTGCGATCAGAAATTCTTACAATGGTGAATCAAACTGGTACAGGATTGATTATTAAGTCACCTACTCAATCTACAATTACAATATTATTCGGCATGAACGAAAGAGAAAGAAACACCAGCAAGCTACGAATCACACCTCTAGCTTGCAGATTCCAAAAAGCAACACCAGATTGAGCGTAAAACAACTGAGATAATAGCTCTGATACCATATTACGATAGTGCCATTGAGCTGAAACCATGATTCAAGATTACAAGGTTTACAGTGGAAGAGAAAATGGGAAAAGAGACGACACTCTCGCTATTTTATTGATAAAACTTGTAATATCTCAAAAATGTGATCAGACCATATTAATACAAGAGTTGTATGTATCAGTTATAGAACGGCAATCCTAACAACCTTTCTTAACCATTCTAACTGACACAAAACAACTTTGGTTCCCTTCTTCGCGCCTTATTATCGAGTCTGATAGTTCTCTAGCAGTTTTGCAGATTAATTTTTCACAAAAGGCTCCTGATTGCTTTAAATCTAATTGTTTATTGTGCCATAATTGCGTTTCTGCATATTCGTAAAAAGTGGTGGTTGTCTCAAGAGAAGTCAATGGGGAGCTGATCAGTTGGCATTGGTTCTGTTGGATATATAGTTGCAAGCCCCTGCTTATGCCTTTCCCATTGTAAGGTGCTCATTTGTGTTGGTTTTAGTATATTTGGTTTACCACCCTTTTAGGTATTGGTTGTTATCATGGTTGGGGCTTTATTTTGAAGTCGTATTCGACATGAATTCGAGCACTCTTTTTCCTCCAATTAAGTTTAGAAAGGTTTTTTAACAAGGCTCGTTTCCTTGCTCAAACGTTGTACGATTTTCCTTCTAATCATATATTTTATTTCAATATATATATATATATAGTTTAGTGTGAAATATCCCATTGAAAATTTTCAGGTAGAAAGTGGAATCATTAAATTTTGAGAGAGTCCCCCCATCAAAAGAGAAAATTTTGAACAAAATGTTGACTCCATTCCAGTACTTTAGCATCTTCATTTTTATTTATATAAAAGAAATGTTTGGAATCTTTAGGTAAAAAGAAGGATTATAGATATTGAATTTGAATATTCAATTTGTTGGTTTTGGTAATTGAATTTAACTCAAGGTTTAATTTGGCATTTGACATTTTTTTCTAAACTAATACATCAAATTTAGTATGTACTTATATTTTTTTAAATTGATATCTGAACATGACTGTTATCAAAATTTTGAGATGTTGATTTCTAATTATCAGAGACTTGAGCAATTAAAACGGTGAGCGGCTCCGAGATTTGTGGAAACCCTATGGCCCTGGAAAATTCGGCACCGGCTGGATGGCTGCCGGATCTGATAGATAAGGATGTATCCGGGATAGCGTCAGAAGAGAGTCTGCCTGCCCTTGGTATTGTGGCTGGCATGAAAGGGACTCAAATGGAGGTTGATTCTACGCTTGTACCTACTGATGGGGGTGGTTCTGGAGATGAATTGTAGTGAACAACAGAATCGTGGCAGCAGTGTTGGACCTGGCGATGGGGATGGTAAACTATCCTTTAGAGATATGGTGGTTGGACAGGGTAGGAACGGGCAAAAGGAGAATACTATTAGTGAGTTGGACGTTGAATTAAGAGAGGGTGATGTTGTGATAGGGGGTCGGGGATCTCTGCCGGAAATTCATTTTTCTGATAGAGTGCATAAGATTATCGACGAAAGGTTGGCGAAATCGGTTGTGGTTAGATTGCTTGGACGATCGATTGGTTACCGTGCTATGCAAAACCGAGTGCAGTCGATGTGGAAACCTACTGGAGAGATAAGTATTGTTGATCTGGATAATGACTATTTTCTCATTCAATTTGCTCTTGACGCAGATTATGAGCGAGTTCTGACCGGGGGGCTGTGGATGATCTACGGAAGTTATCTTACTGTCCAGCCGTGGTCCAGAGATTTTTCTACATCAGAGGATCATCCGGGGAAGATTCTGGTTTGGGTGAGGTTGCCGGGGTTACCCTATCGTTACTACACTAAAAGTTTATTTGTAGCCATTGCTAGGGTTCTTGGCGATGTTGTCCGCATTGATTTCAATACAATGGAAGGTTCACGTGGTAAGTTTGCCCGGTTGACTGTGGTGGTGGATTTAGAGAAGCCGTTGACTCCTGCAATTGTTATTGATGGAAGGAGGCAAGTTATTGAATATGAAGGGATGTCCCTTATTTGTTTTTCATGCGGGAAGTATGGACATGCAAAGGAATTTTGTGGCGACAAGATTACGGATAACGGAAAAGCCAAGGATGTTGTCCAAGAACCATCGGATGCGGATAGCATGTTTGGCACATAGATGCAAGTATCCAATAGACGACGACGTGGAACGTTGGGGAAGAAGAGATTTGTGCATGGTACAGTGGAACCTAAACAAAGTGGTTCAAGATTTGCACCACTGGTGATCGCTGATGAGGCACAAGGAAGCGCTGCCACCATGCAAGTAACCGCTGTGGATGGGGGCGCATTGGATTCGGGTGCTGGTCGTGTGGATAAGCGAGTGGAAGAAGTGGTGGATCACTTGGTGAGCCAAGCGAAGGCACAGACGCAGAAGATTGGACCGAAAAGTGGTGCTGAAACGGGAATGAATGGGACAGTTCCACAGAGCAGTGTGTCGAAGGGTAGTGTGCCCGCGAACGGTAATAGTGGTGGTGTTGTTAGGAAGCAAAAAATGAAAGAGGTTGTGGTGGCGTCAAGAGCTGAGGCTACTGTGGAACCAACAACATTACATCCGTCGAACCATGTTGTTGTTCGCGTGGCCAATGAGGGGCAGAAGAAGCAGATGCAAGAGGCACAAAAAATACCGTTGCAAGATTTGAATGGACGTCATAATGTGGGTAGTGGACGTGGGGGCTCCGCGAAGAATCTAAGTCGTAGTCGGTTGGCGCCGAAGGGTGTGGCTCTAAAGGGCTCAAAGGCTAAGAAATCTGACGGAAGTAATATGCATCAGGTGGTGGTCCAAGATTGGGCGAAATCATTTGCGAGTTCGCTAACGTTGGGTCCGAGTGAGGTTGGTCCGAGAGGAGGTACGGAGCCGGCTAGTAGTGAGTTGCGTGATACTTTGGTGCAATGGATTCCTAATGCCACGTTTGAGGGTAAGTCGTCGGACACGGTTCAGTGATTGTTCTTTGGGTTTGCTTTTCCTTCCTTATTTTATTTATGGTTAAGTTCATTTTCTAGAATGCTCAAGGTGCTTTGGACCTTGATTTTAATCGGTATTTTAAATTGGTGAATAACTCTCATAAGCCTGATGTTTTTGCGGTTATGGAGCCTAGAATCAGTGGGCAAGCTGCGGATAATTTTATCCGGCGTTCGGGGTTTGACTTCTCCTTTCGAATTGAAGCGAATGGGTTATCAGGTGGGATTTGGGTCTTATGGAAGGATTCGGTTGACTTTGATACTTTGGTGATCTCTAATCAATTCGTGCATGGTGTGTGTGTCGAACGACAGTCAAGTACGATTTTCTATCTAACTGTGGTGTATGCAAGCCCGAACCAGAGTATCCGGCGGGGTGTTTGGGAGGAGCTCCGGGCGCTGGACCCCAGAATGGATGTGCCCTGGGTGTTAGGGGGTGAATTTAATGTTATTTGTTCATCGGATGAAAGACAGGGGGGTCTCAAAGAAGGACTGGTGTTTGCCGATACTTTGGAGAGTTTTTGTTTCACTCGGGTCTGATTGACATGGGTTATTGTGGTCCGCGCTTTACTTGGCAGCGTGGTGATTTGTATCAACGGCTTGACCATTGTCTTTGCTCCAGTAAATGGTATGATATATTTCCCACTACAGAAGTGTTTCATTTGCAGCGATTGGGGTCTGATCATAGACCTATACTTCTTTCTACGGAATGCCATAACAAGAATTTAGGTCCCGACCTTTCCGTTTTATTGCTGCATGGAATGATCACCCGGGTTTTGAAAACTTGCTTTTGGACAGTTGGAAGAGTGAGGTGGATGCTTTTGTTAACCTTGATAATTTTCAGCTAAAGAGTAGGCAATGGAACCAGGATGTTTTTGGCCATATCGGGCACAGGAAGAATCAACTGCTTGCTAGGATTAGGGGAGTGGAACTGGCTATATAACGTCATCCGACTCTGTTTCTTATTGAGCTGGAAAAGTCTTTAAAATGTGAGTTGGGAGATGTGCTGCGGTAAGAGGAAAGTCTATGGTTTCAGAAGTCTAGGAGCAAATGGATTCAGTTGGGTGATCGTAATACAAAATTTTTCCATGCTGCTACTTTGAGCCGTCGTAGAAAAAATGCTATTAATATGTTACGTCTAGAGGATGGGTCTTGGTGTGATGATCAAGAAGGAATTCAGAAGCATGCGGTTGAGTATTTTTCCACCCTCTTCTCGTCCTCTGCGTGCATTGCGCCTCATGCTGATTTTTGTAATGGTTTTCCGCGTTCTACGGTTCATGGGTTGGATTGGATGATACGGGATGTAACTGCGGAGGAAATAAGGGAGGTTGTGTTCAGTATGGCTCCGCTGAAAGCCCCGGGAGCGGATGGTTTCCATGTCATGTTCTTTCAAAGGAATTGGAGTATTGTTGGGGAATCAGTTATTCGGTATGTGAGGGATTTTTTGAGTCTGGTGGAGCATCGGAGGTGGCTAATCAGACCATTATGGTGCTTATCCCGAAGGTCCCAAATCCTGAACAGATAAGTCAATTTCGTACAATTAGCCTCTGTACTATTCTTTATAAAATTGTGTCTAAAATTTTGGTTAATCGTTTAAAACCATTCTTATCTGATTGGATTGGACAAAATCAGATGAGCTTTGTCCCTGGGCGACAAATTACTGATAATATAATCATCGCACAGGAAATTATTCATTCGATGGCTAAGAAGACAGGCTCGAAGGGTTGGATGGCAATTAAGGTGGACCTTGAAAAAGCCTACGATCATTTGGAATGGACCTTTATTGAATCAACGATGAGGGATCTTGGATTGCCGGAGAAGTTTCGTCAGTGGGTTATGTGGTGTGTTAGTACTGCCACGACCAGAATTACAGTGAATGGTAGCCTCTCTGAGAGCTTTAAACCAACTCGTGGTATCCATCGGGGGGATCTTCTATCACCGTATTTATTTGTTTTTTGTATGGAAAGGCTTTCCCATGCAATTAATAGGCGGGTTGATCATGGAGATTGGAAGAGTATTCGGTTATCTAGAAACGGACCAAGCATCTCGCACTTGTTTTTTGCGGATGATTTGGTGCTTTTTGCGGAAGCATCTATGGAGCAAATGCTAACTATTAAAGCTACCTTGGATCTATTTTGTGAATGTTCGGGGCATAAGGTGAGTGTATCGAAAACAACTATCTATTTCTCCAAAAATTGTGATGTGGAAGGGCGTGTCGCACTGGCGAATTGTGGTGGATTTGAGTTGGTGGAGGATTTAGGTATATATTTGGGGGTACCATTGCTTCACAAGCGTGTCACAAAAGCTACATACCGATTCCTTCTTGATAAGATCGAGAGGAGACTATCCGGATGGGCAGCCCGCACGTTAGCTCTTGCGGGTCGTATAACTCTTGCTAAGGTCGTTATCCAAGCGATCCCGAATTATGTCATGCAAACTGCATGGTTGCCAAAAGGGGTTTGTGATACGATTGAAAGAATGATTAGACGGTTTATTTGGGGAGGGGCGGATGGACATAGAGGTGTGCATCTTGTGCGCTAGGAGGTTTTGGCGTCGAACATGAAGGATGGTGGAGTTGGTTTACGTCATTTACATCGACATAATGAAGCTCTCATCATGAAAGTGGGCTATCGCCTCATCACGGACACGGATAAATTATGGGTGCAGGTTCTTAGACATAAATATAGGTGGGAGGGGACCCTACCTTCTTCTATCCATCGGGCTGGTAGCTCTCGGCTGTGGCAAGGGGTCAGTCAAGTTTGGGAGGAGATACGAAAGGGTATTTGTTGGCACATTCGAGATGGGTGGTCGACTGATTTTTGGTGGGATTTTTGGTTGGATGACGTGGGGCATCTTGCACCGTTTTGTTTAAATGCGAGTGAGCCTGGAAGTGTTAAAGTTGCAGCAATGACTAACGCGGCGGGTCAACGGGATTGGGAGAGATTGAGTACTGTCTTGCCGTCGGAAATTTTGTCTCGGATAGCAGCAGTGATTCCCCCTCATGCTGCTCTGGGATCGGACCGTCCAGCATGGTGTTGGAGTGATATGAGAAATTTCACAACATCTTCTGCCTATGTTGTGCTGAACGCGGGTAATGGAAGTGCCGATGACCGTGTGTGGCAGAAGATTTGGTTGTTATATGTTCCGCAACGTGTTTGTGTGTTTTGGTGGTTGGTCATGCATGGGAAGGTGTTGACAAATGCCGAGAGATATTGACGCCATATCACTGCGGACAGCAGCTGCCCTGGGTGTGCTGCGAGGGTGGAGGATTTAAATCATGTGTTGTGTCAATGTCCAGCAGCACGATTCGTGTGGAACCAAGAGCTGCAGCCTACTGCTGCGCGAAATTTCTTTGCTATGGGATTTGAGGCCTGGGTGAATGGGAACTTATCAAACAATGTTGTCGTGCATCAGGGTGTTAGCAGTTGGAATATCTTGTTCGCCATCACCTGCTGGATGTTGTGGAAGAACCGCTGTAACAAAGTTTTTGATAATCAAACCGGGGGGTCGTGGTATGTGGTGTTGGAGGCTAGGCGATTATACCATGAATGTGTTGCTACCATAAGCAACGGTGGAAATCAGAACTTTGGGCGAGATGGACCAAGTGCAAGAGGCGTCGTGAAATGGCAGGCACCAAATCCGGGACGTGTGAAGGTGAATATTGATGGAGCGGTGAGGGAAATGGCGAAGCAAGCGTCGATAGGTGGTGTTATCCGTGATGATTCTGGGTCTTGGGTGATTGGGTTTGCGAGGAATATTGGTTCTTGCACTGTGCTTATGGCCAAATTATGGGTGGCTTATGACGCGCTCATTCTTGCGTGGGAGCGAGGCTTCCGATTAATGGATTTGGAAACGGATAGCAAAACAGCGGCGGCGATTTTAAACATGGAGTCTAGCGTTCTATCGGAGAATGCGTTGGTTCAACGGTTACGGAAACTTGTTCTCCAACAGTGGGATTTGTCGGTAAGGTTTATTTACCGTGAAGCAAACATGATTGCGGATAAATTAGCGAGTTTGGCTCAGAATAGACAGTTAGGGAGTTTGGTGTTTGATACCCCTCCACCAGAAGTTATCTAGTTGCTTGTCGATGATATTGGGTGATGGTTGTTGGTTTTTTATGTTTGGTTGATTGTATTGTTTTACCCGTAACACCATGTGTACCCTTTTCCCCCATTTAGGTGTAAGGGTTTTTTAATGAGGCACGTGGACCATCTTTTACACCAAAAAAAAAATTGAGATGTTCAACTAGTAATAGTGAAATCAAGTTCAAGTACCAAAATATATAAAAAAAATCAAATCCGTATACCAATTTAAACAAAAACATCATAATTATCAAATTGAACCTTGAAATTAAATTTAATAACTTTTTTATATTTTTTGTTCAGTACTTTATTTCTCTTGAAAAAGTACATTAATTAATAATTGAGTCTATTCTCCGAATCTACCATTGCATAAGATACCATCTCTTTAGTGAAAATAATAATAACCTATTTAGGGTAAAAAAATATTACTCTTTTTACTGTACTTAAATTTGAGTAATTTTATTTATAAAATTATATAAAAATTATGATTTAAAAATAAAACACATACTATCCTAAAATCACATTTGTGATAATTATATACTAAAATTCTACATCTTATACATAATTATTTCCACCAATGTCAACTTGTATGAACCTTGAAACCGAACATATAAAAAAATAACAAAAGTTGATGGATTTGTATGAACCGTGACGCCCATCTAAACGCCTCGTCATTGAATGTCCAAAAGGAAACAAAACGCACCGCCATAATTTTCAAAGACTAGACTTGATTTCCATAGTTCCAAAAACCCAACAACTTATAGGATGAACTCTATTCAGAAGCTTAAGTCAAAGCTGGTACGATAGGTTAATTATCACCCAAGAAAACATACAAAAATAAAATATAAAAAAAATCGAACAATAGTTTGCAATTCATTTAGAATCTTGTTGGGATATGATCTAACAATCTCATCCATACGAAGAAATCACGGAAAATGTCCATCACCCACATCTCCATACCATCAATTTCAAAACACAAATTATTATTTTATATAACCACTAGTATTAAATTCACTTATTGATTAATTTGGATCAAGTATAATAATAAAGACTTATTATACGAGCGACTCTCAATGAAATCTGCTTCATTCATAATGTTGGTGTTCTTTTATTAAGTATGGAGATATTTACATTCTCAAGACAAATGTCGAGATTTGAACTCATACAAGATGGGATAACATGAACATCCTTGGCCATTTGATCAATTAGTAGATCTCTCATAATGTCGATATTTAAAAACTTATTAAAGAACTTGACATTTCATCCTGTTAGCAGTGACATATCTAAATTTTTAAAAATGAGGTCTAAAATATTTTTTTCTAAAATGAACATGTAATTTTTTGCCTTTATATATTAAATTGAAAATTTTAATAGAAAAAAAAATACACTAATTTAAGCTTATTTCAAAAAAGATGGAGATATAATTTCTCTTTAAAGACTGTATGCATTATTATAATTTGTTAGATCATCCGATAGTTGATAAAAATTAATATTAAATTGAAGATTTTTTATCAATACCATTAAACAAAGCATGTACAAGTTGAAATGTTGACATGTGTCTTTAAAACAAGAAAACAACATATAACTTCATTGTCGATATAACTTCATTGTCGGGTCTACAAATATCTAATCTGTTTTATTATAATGTCTTATTGAGCCTAAAAAAAAGCGTAATAGTCACAATATTCAAAAACCAAACATTTGGCACATGACTTTTTGAGCTACTAGTATTTTTTTTTGCATGTTAATTAATTTCAACTACTAAGTACTTTTTTAGTTTAAATTTTTTTATTTAAATTTAAAAATATCTATATAAATAAACATTTTTATATTTTATATTTTTCACAACTCAATTAATTAACATTTGTTTTAATTAGCTAGTAATCTAAGATTGAATGTTGAAATTTAAAAATAAAAATAGATTAAAATTAGAATTAGAATCAATAACGAAATATATGTTTGTCGATAAATAAACAAAGTACCGAATCCACATTTTCGATACAATTACAATATTTTTATCTAGAAAATTCTAATATCCATGGGATGAAATCCAAATGGAGCTAAAATAGGTATAAGCAAAAACCTATATATATATATATATATAACTTGGTACCGCATATAGAATTTGACCCTAAATCTGTTTGCATTTGATCAAATATATCACTCAAAGTCAGAAGAATGTGAATTGCTATTTGGAAGTCAAAGTAAAGTACCCAACCTGTAAAGTGTAGACTAATTCCTTACGCCAGTCCTTCTCCATTTAATATTAAAACTTTGGATTATGGCATACCAGTCCTCTATATTCAGGGCCGGTCCTGAGATTTTTGTGGCCTATGAGCGAAATTAAAAATTAGGCCTCTAATAACATATATTGAAAAAATAAATTTTAAGAGTATGCTCATAATAATAAGTATTAGAAAAATAATGCTTTAATAACAAGTATTAGAAAAATATTAAATTTTAATAGTATGTACCTAATAACATATGTTGAAAAAAAAATGGGACTCTAATAACAAAAATTGGAGGAAAAATAAACCTCTAATAACAAAATTTGAAAATATTACGTTTTAAGAGTAGACCTCTAATAACAAGTATTAAGAAAAAAAATAAAACCATAATAACAAGTATTACAAAAAAAAATTGGATTCATAATAAAAAATATTTAAAAAATAAATTTTAAGAGTATGCATAATAACAAATATTAAAAAAAATAGGTCTCTAATAATAAGTATTAAAAATAGACTCATAATAATAACTATTAAAAATAAATAAATTTTAATAATAAACTTCTAATAACAAACATTAAAAAAATAGACTGTAATTATAAATATTAAAAAATATAAATCGTGAGCCCTTGTGATGGGTGGGCCCTGGGCGTCGCCCTTATGGCCCATCCTCATAGACGGGCATGTCTATAGTTTCTTATAATTATACATATTTATATAAATATATAAACACATAATAATTTGAACACAACATAATATAAAACTTGTAAATAAGCAATATGAATACTTGAGTATATTAAAAAATGCACTCTTCGTGAATTCTCAATCCAGGTTCATTATTGTTTTAAGTCTCATTGTATGTGAATTTGCCCATAATTTTGATCTGAGTTTGAACGTATTTTGTTCATTAGTTTATTCGTCTATACATTATAATAGTTGATTATGGTCGTAATTATACATATATGTTACTTATAATTGTAATCCTATTTACGTATTGTCTTAATTAATTCTGATTGTAATTATATGAATTTATTTGTTATATTTATAACTGCAAAATGTTCATAATTTATATGAACAAATCTATTCCTAATTCCCTAATATGAATTAGTAATATATTTGAATTTTATATAATAGAATATTGCATGTGATTGTAAAAATAATACAAAAGACATAGATTATTAAACTCATAAAAATACATATTCTATATAATAAAAAGATTTCATTTATATATTCCCATGTGACGAAGGACCGACGTAAACACATGGAATAATAGGGGAGGGGTGACCCTAAAAAGATTTGAAGGGTGCCCTATAGAGTGAGGAAACTTCTCATCCATTTTCCAACTTAAACATCTTCCACGAGAGGGATAAGGACACTTTTGGTCCTGTTTGTAGGACCCATACCCTATGTCTGTCAAACATTACATTTATCACATTTATTTACTTTGTTCTTTTACAAAAATAAATCAACTGATTAATCCAA
Source organism: Hibiscus tridactylites (assembly GCA_958450335.1). NCBI lineage: Eukaryota > Viridiplantae > Streptophyta > Magnoliopsida > Malvales > Malvaceae > Hibiscus > Hibiscus tridactylites. The sequence continues at coordinate 27,534,215 of OY288265.1, read as the reverse complement.
ATAACTTTTTATCATAAAACCCTAGGTGAGGTTGGTTGGGTATATTACTTTTTAAATTAAGACTTATCCGAAAAATAAGCATCTAAATTATATTTTTGAGCTGAATAAGATTTATAAATTATAACTTTGTAATGGTTTTTTGCTTAATTATTACCTTTATATAAAAATTCAATTAATTAAATGTTGACATGTAATATTTTATTTAGAAATTCACAATTTCACTAGAGTTTCAGCACAGTATTTTTCGACTAGTCAACATTCGATTCTCAAACAAAAGAGTTTCGTTTGACAATCTGAACGATTAATGAAAATGAAATATTACGAATAACAACATATTCTAATTTCTCGATCATTGGATAATCAAATTTAATATCGGAGAGTAGAAAATTGAGTTGTCAAATGATATAAAAATTTGAATTTATATCTAATACACTAACGGTGAAAATTTTTAGTTTCCACAAGCGCATTAGTTTTAGGGTTTAGAGACTTAGTTTAGGGGTGTATGATTTAGGGGTTTAAGTGTAGGGGTAATTGTTAAGATTTAAGGGTTAGGGTTAGCATTTAGGATTAGAAGTTAGAGTTTGGGTTTAGAGTGATATGGTGAGGATTTAGCTTTTAACCTATAAACTCTAAATTCTAACTCATAAACCCTAAATTATATTCATAGTCACTAAATCTTAAACTATTAAACCTAAACCTAGAGTCGTCCATGGGCATGGGTAAGAGGGGCGCTCACCCAAGGTCCATTCTTTTATAATATCGGTTGTAACACCCGGGTTTAGGGGTTAGGTGAAAATAATATTTTAATATTATTTGGGCTCGGTTTTATACCCTAAGTAATATTTCGAGTTTGTTTTCAAAATTTATTAATTTCGAGTTAACCATGTTTTAAGATTTAAAACCCCAATCTACCATGGATTAATCCCTTGTGAATAGCCAAACTCATTAAGGGCAAAGAAGTCTTTTGAGCCCAAAATAAGTCACATGTCAAATAAAACACCCATTTCCTCTACTATTCATCTTCCTCTCCAAGAACACACCAACGGGAAACCAAACTCTCCTCTCCATTCACTATTCCATTCCCAAAGCTCCTTCATTTCGACTCCGAATTTAAAGGTGAAGGTAATTTTGAACTCCCCTCACCTCCCCCTTCTCAAAAGTACATTTTATTTTCGTTTTCATGAAGATTTAAGGAATTAGAGGTTTTTGAATATTTGATTAAAAGAGGTGCCTTTGTGTAGCTAAACCTAATATTTTGATTCATTATGGTTGGTTATGGTATGTAAGAGTCAAATGATGTCACATATGTGAATTTCAAACGATTTTAAACCATTTTCGGAATTGGGTTTCAAAGGGGTTTTTGGAGGGTTTTAAGGAGGTTTTGGGGGTTGTTTAAGGTTGGTTTTTGAGGGTTGATGTTAGTATAATATATGAGGGCTGCTTTGGGTGTGTTTGATGCTTGTTTGGGTGCTTGAAATGAGAGAAATCAGTGGGTCAAGTGGGCTGCTCGAAAATCCTGTTTTTGGTCTTGCTTTGGGTGTTGAATGCTTGTTAATGTTAATCCGGGTTAATTTCGATGACAAGGTATTGATTGTGGATGTTGTGTTTGTGTTTGGGATTGAGTAGAGTCAAGTTTGGACATCGGTGAAGCATCGGAAGTGAATCCGGAGGATTGAAGGTTGTGCTTGCTTGGTCTCGTGCTTGGAAGCTTAGGTGAGTGGTTGATTTCCTTGAATGATTTTAAATTAGTTGGTTCGAGTATACGGACTAGGTCGGGCTTGGTAGACCCACCTAGAGTTAGGATTAGGGTGGTAGCCTAATCCTAAACTTGGTCTAAGCCTTTGGATGAACTCATTTGGATGATTGTATATGCCTTGTATGCTATGTCATATGGTTGTGTATGTATATTGTTTTATACATGTGAATTGAGGCATGGATCGTATGGCTTAGAGCATGCATGGTGATGGTTCATGGTTGTGTCCATGGTGAGTACGTGCTAAGCACGGAAATGGTTGAAACGTGTGTTGTGGAATGAGTAGAATATTGGCACTAGTATACTTAAATACAAATGATCGATCATTAGGATGTTAGTGTGTACACATGAGTCTAAAGTCGCGCGTGGCCTTGGTGGCGTTGAGTCACCAAGGAGGAGTACGGGTACGCCCGGAAATGGTATTTAAATATAGTCGGTGATGAGTGGAATCCCATCGACGGGGCGTGAGGATGAGTGGAATCCCCTCCGCGAGGCCGGTGATGAGTGGAATCCCACCGAGGTAATGTGGTTGTTGGATATGAGTTTCCAACGAGTCTATCCGTGTATTTGAGCGATAACTAGGTGCCAATGTTGTTTGATATATGTATCAATGTGTTGAGATTATGAGCTGCTTGGATGTTGTATGTGATTGCATGTATGGTAGTGTTGAGCTCATGATTATGGCATATATGTGATATAATTGCTCATGCATCTATATCTTGTGGACTCTTGAATTATGTATGTTGCCTTGGCTAGATCGTGCTCGGACCCTGCGATGTTGAGGTTTGTTTTTAGAGCTTACCCTCACTAAGCATCATTGCTTACGCTCTCCTTGTTCAACATTGCAGATCCTTAGTTCGTGGGTTGCTCGGCAAGAGGAGGGCCTCCAAGTGTGGTTTTTGGCTTGAGTACATCAAGTATGGCTTTTAAATGTTGAACATGTAATAGTTTAAGCAATGGGACATGTGTCTTTTGATGGATGATTATGGTTGGTTAGGAGCATGTTTAGACTCCATGTTATGTTGCTTTTGTATGGCTTGTGATGCCATGTTTGAGTTGTAATCCATGCCTAAATTGCTTATCTTGAATGTTGGTTAAGTACCTTTGAGTTTGCCTTATGTTGAATGTTGAAGTATGAGCTTATGCATGTTAAGTGTCATCTTTGGGTCAATTGCATGTTCCTTCAATGTATGTATATGTTGGGTACTTGTATGGCTTTATTGTGGCATGTAAGTGTCGTATGAATGCTTGTTGGGGTCTAGGAGAGTTCTAAAATGCATTTAGATTCGAGTCCTTATCGTTTTTGCTGAGTTTGGAGGCTTTTCTGTGCAGGGGTATCGATACGGTTGGTATGGTATCGATACCACCTTCTTGATCAAGCCTCGTGTATCGATACACTTGAGAGGTGTACCGATACTATTTTTGCTACTGGAGCTACTGTCCAGTTCCGTATCGGTACGGCCCTTCACGTGTATCGATACGGCCTCCTTAGCGTTGACCGTGGGAAGTCAACAATTGGAGAGGGTATCGATACACTCCCAGACGTATCGATACGGTCTCCACAGGTTGACTTTGACCAGTTGACTTGGTCAAGGGGTATCGATACACCCCTTAAGTGTATCGATACACCTGCAGCTAAGTCTTAAAATTGGGCTGTTTTATGATTGTTTGATGTTCGTTCGATTGTTTTGAATGTGTTGTTCCGCTGTATGATCACGTAGGATTAAATACTCATCTAGACAAGATTTAAAATGAAAAAAAAAAATAGGGTTGCTAACCGAGGGGGAATTCCTTAGGGAGTTCTCACTCGGTTTTCCCCGTGTGACCCACTCGGACCGGTCATTCGGCCAGACCGGGACGAGGGGGGGTTACACTTGTTGGTATCAGAGCCTAAGGTTACCGAGACCTTGGGCAGGTAAGTGAGGTAAGTTTAGGTTTTTAAATTAAATTGCACGGTGTTTGCTTGTTTTGCAAGGATGATTGCTTGTGTGACAAGTATGCTGATTGTTTTACCTTTAAGCACGTGTGTGTGGGTCCCATTGCTACTATTACATTGGAAAAATGATTTTAAGTGAGGAAACATACTTGGACACTTGGGAGCCTCACCTTGCTAACCCAACCTGTGTGTTTGTTTGTTGTGGTTGTAGTTAATATCTGTGAGAGCGATGTCTAGACCGAGAGGTAGGCCGAGGTTGGTTCGTCAGGAACCACGAGTTATGGCTCCTGTTGAGCCGGTAGTGGGTGCGGGAGCTCACCTAGAGGGACCGGGGGCAGCGGGAGTTGGCGCTCCTCCACCACCACCACCACCACCTCCTCCCCCTGGAGCTGGAGGAGAGGGACCTCAAGGTGGCCAAGGTGGCCAAGGCCCAGCTGGGGTTGATATGACTCCGCTTGTGCAAGCCATAGCGGGAGCGTTTCAGGCCGCAGTTGCGGGAGCTCAGGCTGCAGTTCAGCCTAGGTGTGATGATGCTAGCTTACCTTTGGAGAGGCTCCGTAGCCTAGGAGCCGAGGAGTTTAGAGGATCTACTCCGGAGAGGTCGGAGTTATGGTTGGAGAAGACAGTTCGTATCTTGGCTCAGATGGGTTGTGCGGGCGCACGTAGATTGGGTTGTGTGATTTCACTGCTTCAGGGTGATGCCTACACCTGGTGGGTCACCATCACTACCGGGGTTCCAGAGGCCGAGATAGATTGGGATTTCTTTGAGTTTGCTTTCAGAAAGAGGTACTTGGGACCGAGGTACTTGGACGAGAAGAAACGGGAGTTTATGGCTCTTACTCAGGGAGATGCTTCAGTGACCGATTATGAGATCCGCTTTGTTCGCTTGAGTCAGTACGCCCCAGAGTTGGTTCCTACTGAAATGGAACGCTGCAACCGATTCCGATACGGATTGAATGAAGAGGTTAAGAGGTACACGTTGGCTTCTGACTACTCGGACTTTGATGTGTTGGTCGCGAGGGCCAAGGATTTGGAGCATAGTTTGGGTTCAGTCAAACGAGCTGGTGGTTCTGTTTCTGGAAAGAGGCAAAACCACTTTGATGGAAGGGATGCTAAGAGACACAAGGGTGGCGGACATCAGTTTGATCAGAGACGTGGCGGTGGCCACCATGGTAGGAGCCATCAGGGCCATAGAGGAGGAGGGCGTTTGCCCGAGTGTGCACAGTGTGGGAGACAGCACACTGGAGAGTGCTGGGGTAACTTTCATGCTTGTTGGAACTGTGGTTCGAGGGACCACTTTAGGAGGGACTGTCCACGTCAGGCAGCTCAGGCACCGAACTTAGCTCAGGCTCCTGCGAGAGGTAATGATTTTCAGAGAGGCCGTGGGCGCGGTCGTGGCTACTTCCAGCCGAGGGCTGATGCACCTAGGGTAGATGCTCAGAGGAACCTTGCGCATGTTGTGGCGGTGCAGCCAGAGGCGGGAGGACCAGCGAGGGTCTATGCTCAGAGAGAGGCCGGGAACGACACCGATGTGATAGCAGGTAATTTTGAGTTACAGTCTATGTCTTTGCTTTCTTTGGTTGATTCGGGTTCTACACATTCCTACATTCTGAGTGAGCATGCACAGAAGTTAGATATTCCTGTTGAGATCTTAGATGTAGGTATGCATGTTACTAGCTCTTTTGGTGAGACAGTTGTAGTTAGACGTATGTATAGGAGGTGTCCACTGAAGATTCAGGGTCATGTGTTCTCAGTTGATATGATGGAACTTCCTTTCTACGGTTTTGATATTATTTTGGGTATGGATTGGTTGGTTGAGCATCGGGCTAGTGTGGATTTTGAGACAAAGAGAATTTCCTTGAAGCTTTCTGATGACTACGAGGTAGTGGTAGTGGGCGAGAACATTAAGTTCTTGTCTAATGTGGTGTCAGCTTTAGAGGCTCATAGGTTGATGGACTCTGGATGTGGGGCCTATTTAGCTTATGTTATGAATCCGGATATGAGTGAAGCTAGACCGAAAGATATCAGAACAGTGTGTGACTTTCCAGATGTGTTTCCTGAAGAGTTGCCGGGTTTGCCTCCTGACAGAGATGTTGAGTTTGTGATCGAGACAGTTTCAGGGTCTAACCCAGTTTCGATAGCTCCGTATCGTATGGCTCCGAAAGAGTTGAAAGAGTTGAAGAGTCAGTTGCAAGAATTATTAGACCGTGGTTTCATTAGGCCTAGTAGTTCGTCGTGGGGTGCTCCAGTGTTGTTTGTGAAAAAGAAGGATGGTAGCATGCGCATGTGTATTGACTATAGACAGCTGAATCAGTTGACCGTGAAGAACAAGTATCCGTTGCCTCGTATAGATGATTTGTTTGATCAGTTGAGGGGTGCTTCAGTGTTCTCGAAGATAGATTTGAGATCCGGATACTATCAGCTGAAAGTGAAAGAGTGTGATGTTCCGAAGACAGCTTTTAGAACTAGATATGGTCACTATGAGTTTCTTGTGATGCCATTTGGGCTCACGAATGCACCAGCGGCATTCATGGACATGATGAACAGAATTTTTAGAGACTATCTAGACCGGTTTGTGGTTGTCTTCATTGATGATATACTTGTGTACTCGAAGACAGAAGAAGAGCACGATGAGCACTTGAGATTTGTCTTACAGAGATTGTTGAGTAATCAGTTGTATGCGAAGCTCAGTAAGTGTGAGTTCTGGATTCGAGAGGTTGTATTTCTTGGCCATGTTGTTTCGGCCGAAGGCATCCGAGTTGATCCATCGAAGATTGAGGCTATTGTTGAGTGGAAACAACCTAAGTCTGTGACCGAGATTAGGAGTTTCCTAGGATTAGCTGGTTACTATAGGAGGTTCGTTGATGGCTTCTCTAGAGTAGCTGCTCCCTTGACCAAGTTGTTGCAAAAGGGAGTCAAGTTTGAATGGTCAGATGCAAGACAAAAGGCCTTTGAGAGATTGAAAGAAGCTCTGACAAATGCTCCAGTGTTAGTACAGCCTGTTTCAGGTAAGGAGTTTGTGATTTACAGTGATGCTTCCTACGTAGGCTTAGGATGTGTTTTGATGCAAGATAGGAGAGTTGTTGCTTATGCTTCTAGACAGTTGAAGATTCATGAAAAGAACTATCCTACTCATGACATAGAACTAGCCGCAGTCGTGTTTGCATTGAAAATTTGGCGTCACTATTTGTATGGTGAGAAGTGTATAGTCTACACCGATCACAAGAGCTTGAAGTACTTGATGACACAGAAAGAGTTGAACTTGAGACAGAGGAGATGGCTAGAGTTGTTAAAAGATTATGATTTGACTATTGAGTACCATCCGGGTAAAGCAAACGTGGTAGCCGATGCTTTGAGTAGAAAAATGGCCGTTGAGTTGAGAGCTATGTTTGCCAGGTTGAGCGTGTCCGATGATGGTGGTCTGATCACCGAGTTGCAAGTGAAGCCTTCTTTGATTCAGTTGATTAGAGAGAAGCAGTTGCAAGATGCGAGCCTAGTTTCTCATGTTCAGGACATAGCCGAAGGAAGACCGACTGAGTATAGTTTCAGTGGTGAGAGTTTGTTGTGCTTTAGAGATAGGATTGTTGTACCGGAAGATGTTGAGCTGAGGCGTCAGATTTTGAGTGAAGCACATTCGAGTCCCTTTTCTATGCATCCGGGTAGTACCAAGATGTATCGAGATTTGAAGAATGATTACTTCTGGGTTGGTTTGAAGAGAGATGTGGCCGAGTATGTGAGCCGTTGTATGGTTTGTCAGAGAGTGAAGGCAGAACATCAGGTTCCTTCAGGTTTGCTACAGCCTTTGAAGATTCCGGAATGGAAATGGGAAAGAATCACCATGGATTTTGTATCGGGGTTGCCTTTGTCTCCTTCGAAGAAGAATTCAGTGTGGGTGATTGTTGATAGGTTCACTAAGTGTGCTCACTTCTTAGCAGTGAACACTACGGACTCCTTAGACAAGTTGGCAAACTTGTACATTCGTGAGATTGTGAGACTTCATGGAGTTCCGAAGTCTATAGTTTCAGATAGGGATCCTAGATTTACTTCGAGGTTCTGGAGTTGCTTACATAGTGCTTTGGGTAGTCGTCTGCATTTCAGCACTTCTTATCATCCGCAGTCCGATGGGCAGTCAGAGCGAGTGATACAGATTTTAGAGGATATGCTTCGTTGTTGTGTGATTGATTTTCAGGGTTCTTGGGAGAAGCACTTACCGTTGGTTGAGTTTGCTTACAACAACAGTTATCAGTCTAGTATTCAGATGGCTCCTTATGAGGCTTTGTATGGTAGACGGTGTAGAACTCCGATTTGTTGGGCTGAGACAGGTCAGAGATTGTTACCTATGCCAGATTTGCTTAAAGGAACCACAGAGAAAGTGAAGTTGATTTGTGACCGTTTGAAAGCGGCTTCGGATCGTCAGAAGTCTTATGCAGATTTGAAGAGGAAAGAGATTGAGTACACAGTGGGTGAGAAAGTGTTTCTGAAAGTATCTCCGTGGAAGAAGGTGATGAGATTTGGCCGAAAGGGCAAGTTGAGTCCGAGGTTCATTGGTCCGTATGAGATAGTTGAGCGGATTGGGCCCGTAGCTTATCGATTGAGGTTACCTTCTGAGTTAGAAAAGATCCATGATGTCTTTCATGTGTCTATGCTTAGGAGATATAGGTCAGATCCTTCTCATGTGATGCCCGTTGAGGAGATAGAGTTGAATCCGGACTTGTCCTATAATGAAGAGCCCATCGAGATACTTGCTTCTGATAGCAAGGTGTTGCGTGGCAAGACCATAGAGTTGGTCAAGGTGTTGTGGAGACATAGAGGTGTGGAAGAGGCCACGTGGGAGAGGAAGGCAGATATGGTTGAGCAGTTTCCGTATCTGTTTCCACCAGGTAATTTCGGGGACGAAATTCCTTAAGTGGGGGAGAGTTGTAACACCCGGGTTTAGGGGTTAGGTGAAAATAATATTTTAATATTATTTGGGCTCGGTTTTATACCCTAAGTAATATTTCGAGTTTGTTTTCAAAATTTATTAATTTCGAGTTAACCATGTTTTAAGATTTAAAACCCCAATCTACCATGGATTAATCCCTTGTGAATAGCCAAACTCATTAAGGGCAAAGAAGTCTTTTGAGCCCAAAATAAGTCACATGTCAAATAAAACACCCATTTCCTCTACTATTCATCTTCCTCTCCAAGAACACACCAACGGGAAACCAAACTCTCCTCTCCATTCACTATTCCATTCCCAAAGCTCCTTCATTTCGACTCCGAATTTAAAGGTGAAGGTAATTTTGAACTCCCCTCACCTCCCCCTTCTCAAAAGTACATTTTATTTTCGTTTTCATGAAGATTTAAGGAATTAGAGGTTTTTGAATATTTGATTAAAAGAGGTGCCTTTGTGTAGCTAAACCTAATATTTTGATTCATTATGGTTGGTTATGGTATGTAAGAGTCAAATGATGTCACATATGTGAATTTCAAACGATTTTAAACCATTTTCGGAATTGGGTTTCAAAGGGGTTTTTGGAGGGTTTTAAGGAGGTTTTGGGGGTTGTTTAAGGTTGGTTTTTGAGGGTTGATGTTAGTATAATATATGAGGGCTGCTTTGGGTGTGTTTGATGCTTGTTTGGGTGCTTGAAATGAGAGAAATCAGTGGGTCAAGTGGGCTGCTCGAAAATCCTGTTTTTGGTCTTGCTTTGGGTGTTGAATGCTTGTTAATGTTAATCCGGGTTAATTTCGATGACAAGGTATTGATTGTGGATGTTGTGTTTGTGTTTGGGATTGAGTAGAGTCAAGTTTGGACATCGGTGAAGCATCGGAAGTGAATCCGGAGGATTGAAGGTTGTGCTTGCTTGGTCTCGTGCTTGGAAGCTTAGGTGAGTGGTTGATTTCCTTGAATGATTTTAAATTAGTTGGTTCGTGTATACGGACTAGGTCGGGCTTGGTAGACCCACCTAGAGTTAGGATTAGGGTGGTAGCCTAATCCTAAACTTGGTCTAAGCCTTTGGATGAACTCATTTGGATGATTGTATATGCCTTGTATGCTATGTCATATGGTTGTGTATGTATATTGTTTTATACATGTGAATTGAGGCATGGATCGTATGGCTTAGAGCATGCATGGTGATGGTTCATGGTTGTGTCCATGGTGAGTACGTGCTAAGCACGGAAATGGTTGAAACGTGTGTTGTGGAATGAGTAGAATATTGGCACTAGTATACTTAAATACAAATGATCGATCATTAGGATGTTAGTGTGTACACATGAGTCTAAAGTCGCGCGTGGCCTTGGTGGCGTTGAGTCACCAAGGAGGAGTACGGGTACGCCCGGAAATGGTATTTAAATATAGTCGGTGATGAGTGGAATCCCATCGACGGGGCGTGAGGATGAGTGGAATCCCCTCCGCGAGGCCGGTGATGAGTGGAATCCCACCGAGGTAATGTGGTTGTTGGATATGAGTTTCCAACGAGTCTATCCGTGTATTTGAGCGATAACTAGGTGCCAATGTTGTTTGATATATGTATCAATGTGTTGAGATTATGAGCTGCTTGGATGTTGTATGTGATTGCATGTATGGTAGTGTTGAGCTCATGATTATGGCATATATGTGATATAATTGCTCATGCATCTATATCTTGTGGACTCTTGAATTATGTATGTTGCCTTGGCTAGATCGTGCTCGGACCCTGCGATGTTGAGGTTTGTTTTTAGAGCTTACCCTCACTAAGCATCATTGCTTACGCTCTCCTTGTTCAACATTGCAGATCCTTAGTTCGTGGGTTGCTCGGCAAGAGGAGGGCCTCCAAGTGTGGTTTTTGGCTTGAGTACATCAAGTATGGCTTTTAAATGTTGAACATGTAATAGTTTAAGCAATGGGACATGTGTCTTTTGATGGATGATTATGGTTGGTTAGGAGCATGTTTAGACTCCATGTTATGTTGCTTTTGTATGGCTTGTGATGCCATGTTTGAGTTGTAATCCATGCCTAAATTGCTTATCTTGAATGTTGGTTAAGTACCTTTGAGTTTGCCTTATGTTGAATGTTGAAGTATGAGCTTATGCATGTTAAGTGTCATCTTTGGGTCAATTGCATGTTCCTTCAATGTATGTATATGTTGGGTACTTGTATGGCTTTATTGTGGCATGTAAGTGTCGTATGAATGCTTGTTGGGGTCTAGGAGAGTTCTAAAATGCATTTAGATTCGAGTCCTTGTCGTTTTTGCTGAGTTTGGAGGCTTTTCTGTGCAGGGGTATCGATACGGTTGGTATGGTATCGATACCACCTTCTTGATCAAGCCTCGTGTATCGATACACTTGAGAGGTGTACCGATACTATTTTTGCTACTGGAGCTACTGTCCAGTTCCGTATCGGTACGGCCCTTCACGTGTATCGATACGGCCTCCTTAGCGTTGACCGTGGGAAGTCAACAATTGGAGAGGGTATCGATACACTCCTAGACGTATCGATACGGTCTCCACAGGTTGACTTTGACCAGTTGACTTGGTCAAGGGGTATCGATACACCCCTTAAGTGTATCGATACACCTGCAGCTAAGTCTTAAAATTGGGCTGTTTTATGATTGTTTGATGTTCGTTCGATTGTTTTGAATGTGTTGTTCCGCTGTATGATCACGTAGGATTAAATACTCATCTAGACAAGATTTAAAATGAAAAAAAAAAAAATAGGGTTGCTAACCGAGGGGGAATTCCTTAGGGAGTTCTCACTCGGTTTTCCCCGTGTGACCCACTCGGACCGGTCATTCGGCCAGACCGGGACGAGGGGGGGTTACATCGGTATTATGATCTATTTTTTTAATAATTATTATTAGGGGTATATTCATAAATTTTAATTTTTAACATTTGTTATTAGGATCTAATTTTTTTTAATAATTGTTATTAGCGAACCAAATTTTAGCACTTGTTATTAGGGCTCAATTATTTTTCCCAATTTGATATTAAGTGTCTACTTTTAAATTTTATTTTTTTCTAATATTTGTCGTTAAGTGTCCAATCTTTTCTCAATACTTGTTATTAGGGGTCCATTTTTTTAACATTTTTTATTACGAGCTCAATTTTTATCAAATATACTTGTTATTAGGGGCCATATTTACCAATACTTACATTAGAGGTCTATTTTTTTCAATAATTGTTATTAGGGCCCTATTTTTTTCAATACTTGTTATTAGGGGCTCGATTTTTACCCAATATTTGTTATTAGGGGTCTACTCTTAAAATTCATTTCCCCCAATATTTGTTATTAGTGGTTTAATTTTTTCCACAATACTTATTATTAGGGGCCTAATTTTTTGTAATGTTTGTTATTAGACATATACTCTTAAAATTTAATTTTCCCCAATACTTGTTATTAGAGAGCTAGTTTTTTCTAATACTTGTTATTAGAGGCCTAATTTCTCTCTCGATGTTTGTTATTAAGGATCTACTCTTAAAATTCAATTTTTCTGATATTTGTTATTAGGAGTCCAGTTTTTCCCATTACTTGTTATTAGGGCATATTGTTTTAAAAAAATATTTGTTATTAGAAAGCCATTTTTCTAATACTTGATATTAGGGATCTACTTTTAAATTTTAATTTTTCCAATACTTATTATTAAGGGGCTAATTTTTAGGTTCACCCTAGGGCCACTAAAATCTCAAAAACGGCTCTGCTTAAACCCCTAAAGCATACACCCTAAACTAAGTCCTTAAAGCCTAAATTTAAGGTGATTGTGAAAACTTTATTAAAAGTATCCACCGCCAGTCTTTCAAATAATTATACAAAAAAATTGAGAACTTTGACAGAAATTAAATAGAGAAATATAGAAATAAAAAGGTGAGTTTTATTTTGGTATATAAAATATGGCTGAAGAAGTTTCATCGACGACAGTAACATCAGCGGTGGTCAATGGTGAAAGATAATTGGGATTAGGGTGATCAGCCTCTAATTTTTTTAAAACAATAGATTTTAGTCCTCAATTTTTTAAAAAATCAATTTGATCACCTTGAAATTTTTAGAAATTTATATTATTAAGTTTAATTCTTTAGATACTTTTAACTAGGCATCTTTGATAATTTTTGAAATTTAGAAGATTGAGCGACTAAAATTCGTTAAAATATTAGTCAAGCCCCTTTTTTGAAAAACATAAATTAAACCCTTAAAAAATTAAAAATGATAGTTTAACCTCTAATTTTTTAAAAATAAGTTTGCCTCTCTGAACTTCTTTACCGAATTTCGTTACTGATTGTAGCGGCACAAATAAATAGTTGAGAGAGTTTGAAATTGGCTTAATTCAAAAATAGTCGTCTAAATTATATAATTTTTTTAGATAGGTGTTTAACGGTTTTTTGGTTGGAATAGGTGTCTAAAGTTTTATTTTGTTAGTGCTTTAAAGTAACACCGTTAAAAAAATTATCACCCAATCAGAATTAAATATGTGTCCTTTTTATTTTTTTAATTTAAAAAACTAAAAAACAGAAAATAGTTTTTAAAAAATATTAAAATTCTTAAAATCTCCACACACAAAAAAGTCTCAAACCCTTAAAACCTTAAAATCCCAAAATTGACGCCACTACTGTCATAGATAGCCTCACCGAACCCTATTGACGTCGTTGCTTGAGGTCATCGTCTACTTCTCCCAACAACCCATTATTGATAACAGGCGAGAGGGGTGCCAATCAGACGTCGAACGACTAGAGTCTTTCGCGTTCGCCGTTCAACTTCCGATTGACACTCCTTCTACCGTTTAACGACGATAGGTAGTTGGAGAAAATGTGCGGTGGTCTTCGATGACGATGGTGGTGGGGTTCGGCAAGGATATCGACGACAACAATGACGTTAATTTTGGGTTTAAGGTTTTGGGGGTTTAGAAATTTTGAGAATATTTTGTGATTTTTTTTGAAAATTTTGAGATATTGTTTAATTTATTTTATTTTTAGTCGCACGTCAATCTATTATTAGGTGATGAATTTTTTAACGGTATTACCTTAAAATACTAACAGAATGAAAACTTTAGGCACTTATTTCAACCAAAATGAACGATAGGCATGTATCTCAAAAAAATATTGTTTAGGCACCTATTTCTGAGTTAATGTAGCACCCCCAACCCGGGCCGGGAGCCGAGGGCGTTACCGGAGGTCGGAAAACGGACAAACGGAACTTATCAGACAATTGCGGAAGCATTTCGAAAAACATGATATTATTTTAATCAGTATTTCATATTAATGCGCACGCGGAAAATGGGCTAACAAAAACTTAAACATACTTTCACTTAATCTCGTTACTAATTTTCGGGCCAATTTAAAACTTTCATTTTTATTATCATTTTACTAATGCAATTAAGCCATAATGTCGAACACTTAATTAACCGATTACATGCCATTCGAAAACCCTTAATTAAATGGTCTAGGTGATTTCGAATTAATCCAAAATTACCAAATATTTAAGCAAGCCAATTTTCATGCAACACATAATAGATTTCAATTTCATATCATGGCATTTGATTTCCTTTACTTAGGACTTACAAAATAACATAGCTTATATGCCCCTAAACATGTCAAGCTATCGACTATGGATAACAAAAAGGATCGACACAACCACTAGCCTGACTTACATTTTTATACACAAAATAATGAGGCTATCTACTTAGATACAAAACATGATTCTAGCCTCCTAACCAAGCATCACGGAGCATATAATTTCAAACAACATTTCAAACTTAAGTTACGACCAAATAAAACAAAACGGATCCTGAGACAGACTTCAAAGCCACCATCTAAGAGTCTAAAGATAGGACTTAGATCGTACATATTTCAAAACTGTAAACTTGAGAACTTGATAACCTTGATCCAACGAAAGCTAGCTTTAGGGTCCGAGCTATCCTGCTAAGGTTGGGAAGAAGAAAACAACGGAGCGGTAAGTACAAAAAGTACTTAGTGAGGTAATGCTAAAACTAATTCATTCTTTGAGCTTTAGCGTGTTCAAGCATTGAGATTACTTAGCTAGGTTTATTAACAATTCGGTTTCACCCAACTAAGCTCACATAAAATTCATACACATGGCATCATACATGTCATATTAACATTCATAGCACATGCTCGAATACATAGCATATCACAATAATTTATCACATGCTTGCACATAATTCGATCAATAGCATAATTCAATCCAATTTCCACGTACTTGATATCATGCTTAGCATTTGAATAAATCAAGATCTCATGCTAATCCATACTTAGCATTTTTAACTTATCAAATCGAAATCACAAATTCATCCAAGCATATCATTCGAATGACCTCAATTTATCATTCAAAAATCAGAATTTCCCATTTCTTAATCACATACATTCGAATAGGATTATTACCCAAATTTCACATAATCGAACTTGTAAGCATATCATATGCTTCATATCATAATCGGATAGGACCAATGTCCACATATCATAGCACTTCATTTCATAACATATTCGGAAAGGATCAATGTTCTCATAGCATAGCATTTCATATCATATCATATCATATCATGTGAAGTCACATAATCTTTTATCCACTTCATAAGCTTAATTAACTTAGCAAGTTCCATTCAATTCATACACTTCATATCACATGGAAATTCATTTCATTTCTTTAATATGGTTTCATAGCTCAAACATTTAATTTAACATTTTGCCCATGGTAGAATAGTCGTAACAGAAATTCGAGCCATCGGAAGGGTAATCACACATATCGGAGTTTTGTTGCCCGCGACAACGTCATAAATTGCACAAAGCAATATCAAAGGGGATGCCCATAGCATCGTGTGTCTCGAACAGCAATCAAGATCACACATCTTATCAAAAGTACACAAAGTACTATCAAAGATTGCACAAAGCAATATCGGAGGGTGAGCTCAGACTCTAGGCATGTCGTTCTTATCTAGAACGTCCAAACGACCAAGGGCGTAATCTTGTTAAGTGATTAGTCCATTAATTCATTTTATGTACATTTTTCAGAATTCACTTTGCATGCTCATTCGATCATAATATCATGCATGGCAGCAACAACATTCATACATAATCGTATGCATTTTCAATCATAGCATAATCATATCATAGGGCAGTCCACATATTCATTTTATCAAATATGATCAAGAATTCATTTCATGCTTTTCTATCATACAATCATTCACATGGGCAGTCCAAATTTGCACATACTTAATCAATTATCAAAATCCAAATCGACATAAAATTCATGGCATTTAGCATCATATAAAACAACCCACATATCGCACACAATCAAACATATATCACAAGTTTCAATCATGCATCCAAGTTCCTTTATATCTTCTTCTCTTACTAAACACATTACCGGATAGCATTTAGTCCAATTTCATGCATATAAAACATAAATTACAGAAAATTAAAGTGGTTCGGACACTAGTCCCAACCCTAAGATAAAATTACACTCACGAAATTACACTCACGATCCTTAAGCTTGATCTCGAATTGAGATGCCTTTGCTTCTTCCTTTCGAACGAAAGATCCTAGCTTCCTCCGAAATTTCTTCGCTATTCCGATCTTAACTCTCAACATTAAACAAATACACTATATTAGGAAGCAATTCAACCATAATTCCTTCACAATTCAAGCATGAACTCCTAATTTCAATTCTGACTTTTCATTAAACTAGTTCGAGGACTAGTTAGCGTTTTAATCATAACTTTTTAATTACTAATCCAAAATTAACTTATCATATACCGTTGGAAAGGTATTAAAATCAATTTTTCATTCACATTAACCTCATATTTTTATCTTATTCGGATTAATACAGTTTATTACTTATTTATACTCATTTCGGCAATTCTGGACAGCATGCACTGCCCGACTTTAAAAATTCATATCTTTCGATTTACATACTGAAATTTAGTTCCATTTTCTCTCAATGATTCTAGACATATCAAAGTTTATACAGTATAAATTTCAGCTTCAAATACCCTATATTCGATTTTTGGTGAATTTCCAAAGTTACTGTTTTTACGTTGAACACCACTTGACAGATTTCTTAATTTATACTTTAGCTCGAACATACACTTAACTACATAGTTGAATCTAAATTTCCTTCATGGTATGACTTATTCTACTTTTCCTTGGTATTTTTACAGTCCATGTAAATTTCCAATTTCAACATTTAGGCATGCAAATTACCGATTTCTTCAAATCAGTCCCCAATCTTCACAAATTTCGATTTCATGACCATCTTTAGTTCTAATCAAAATATCATCTTTCTAATTCATTTTTCCAGCAACCAATAAACTTTTATAACAAAATATTCATTCCTTGACAAATTTCTCCTAGTAAAAATTTTCAGATTTAATGCTTAGCAAACTTTCCAAAAGCTCAAGATTTTATATTTCTTTCAAAACAGTCCCCATTTTACTCTATTCATGTGTTCTTGAAAAGTTTTCACATTTTTCCATATTTTATCTTGTTATTTCATTCAAAACTCATATATCTTCATGTTCATATAAATCTTAGGTTTGCATGCATGATTTTTTTAACTCAACCGAAAACTACAAAGAGTAGGAGACTTACTTTCTTTAATCTCTTGACAACA
Source organism: Hibiscus tridactylites (assembly GCA_958450335.1). Taxonomy (NCBI): domain Eukaryota; kingdom Viridiplantae; phylum Streptophyta; class Magnoliopsida; order Malvales; family Malvaceae; genus Hibiscus; species Hibiscus tridactylites. Next base: position 27,516,950 of record OY288265.1, on the reverse strand, counting down.
TTAGCTACTTTCTTCAATATCCTAGCTTAATCTTCCTTCATGCAACCGAAAATTTCACAAATTTTTTTGCTCTCAAAATGGCTGACTATTGAGCTTCTCTCCTCCCCATATTTTCCCTTTCTTCACGGCAAAGAAGAGCAAAATGAGGAAGGAAGACAAGCTTCCATCATATGTTTGATTTGATAGCTCTTCAATTTACCTATAAGCTCTTTTTACTAATTCTTTTATCCTTAATTTACTAAAGGCAGCCCCAAGGATAATTTATCTTTGACATGCAATTTTTACTATTTAAAAGTCTTTTAATTTAATCACTAAATTGCTTTGTTACAAGCTTTGTTAAATTTTATCAATTTCATCCGATTTTTAAGGAGTATAATGTTATTTAATTTCTTTTCGTATTCCTTTAATTCCACACTTTAGATCTAGACATCACTAATTCGATTTCATTAGTTTACCAATCGGCTAGACTAATTAATTCGAATCTAATTTCCTTTCTAATCCGAATTGGTGCACTAATTGCCCAATTAAGGACTTTAGGGACCAAATTGCATAATTCACAAATTCGCAAGCTCAATTGCTTCTAAGAATAAATAAAATAATTAAATTCTACGGCTATAAATTCTAGGACGGAAATGTGGGTGTTACAGTTAAGCCTTCAAATTTTACATAGACATTTCTATCGTTAACCCAATTAATTGAAAAATCATTGTCTATCGACAACAATCTCTAGAGTATCTAGTTAATGTTTAATTAAAATTCGCAATTGTGGGCACATATGTAAAATGTATGATGCTATTATAAAGTATGACACAAAATTAAGTGACTAATTATGTTAGTCGTGTCATGTGTATTAAAGTGTCGTGGAAATAAAAGTGTAGATACCATAAGATGTATTTATAATTCAATGAGAGGTAGAGTTATAAATACTTAATAGTTGATTTATTAAAGACTAGGGGTGTTCATGGTAGGTTAACCATACAGTTTAGCTTAAACGGTTGTTTAACCGTTATAGCAGTTATTAATCGTAACCTAACCACTAACTGTTGAGAAACGGTTAACCGTTAATTTTTTAAATGGTTGCCCATTATAGTAGTTAACCGTTAAAAAACGGTTCGATTACAGGTTAACATGTAACTTATTACGGTTTTCTTTTCAAATGTTAATTATTTCTTTTTAGAATAATAAATCAATCTTTTTGATAAATAATGTATTAATTTTTTTAAAAAAAAAATTACTTAAATAGAGAAATTTTAAACATAAATTGCATACTTTGTTAAAATAAAGTACATATAGATTAACCATTAACCATCTTTTTTAGCGGTTTGGTTAACCGAAATCGTTTAACCTTAACGGTTAGGTTAATTAACCTATAAAATAAACAGTTATCGGTCAACGGTTACAATTTATTTTGCACACCCCTATTAAAGACCCCAAAATTTTCTTTTCCCTTCTCCTAGGTAGTAATTTATATGGGTATATATCCATTTTTTATTTTATTACCAAAAAAGTGACCCTCAATTATTAAAGATATCTTGAACAATTTGTTTGACATTAGATCTAGAACATTCATTAAGTTGTCAATTTCAAGCGAAGACTCTTCAAATCTGTCCACATACTATCTTAATATTTCCCAATATTCAAATCACAATCTAATATTAATTTATTAAAATTACATTGGATCTAGATCATGATCCACGCTGAAATTTAGGGTTTCCAAGTAACATTCATGCAGTTAATATGATCACAAATTTAGGGTTTCAAAGTTAGCTTTCTTATAATTTAATTCGAAAACGAATTTGTTACTCCTAAAATCATGTTCATGGTTAAATTCATGCGGTTTCAATTTAGTAATTCATCATTTGTTTCCCAAGACGTTTTTAGTGATGAATGAAATTAATTACAGGGAGGGAAATTAGTTTTCAAACCAATTTCTATTGTCATTATTAGTTAATTTTATATTTATAAAAAATTAATTATGGTCATATTTGATAATTAGCGGATAGCGAATTATATTAGCTGATAGCATTAGTTGATTTAAGCAGCGGATTATATTAGCTGATTATATAAAAATGTTTGGTAAAATTAACTTATAGTTAATAGATTATTTGAACAAGCAAAATGTCATATAAGGACACGATTATATTTGATACATGTTTGAATAATTATTAGTTATTAACCTTTTGTATCTATTAATATTAATTAGATTATAAAAATAATTTTTTAATATCATTACTGAACGTATATGAGGATGTACATATTATTATTTTTTTATTTGTGAAATTTTGTTTTTAATATAATTTTAATAATTATTAAATTTAGATGTATATGTTAATTTTTTATCTATGAAATTATATTTTAAATATAATTTTATTAATTATTAAATTTATATATTAATTTCTTATTTATGAAATTATTTTTAAATTTTGTTAGTTAATCAAATTTATGTTATTTAGAGAAGTTTTTATAATTGACAAAGACAAAATAGTATTTGTAAGTCTTTTTATCTAAACCTTTAACTAAAAAATCTCCTAAAAAAATTTTAAAATGAAAGATTTTACCTCAATTTCCCTTAAACAATGCACAAACACATGATAGACAAAACGATTAAACTTAAATTTTCTAAAATAAACATCATTCGTTTTTTTTCAATAAAACCACTTATTAAATTCATATGTTTTTTAGTCTATAAAATAATATATTTAAATATTTTTTTATATTACAAACATTGTTACTGTATAATCAATCCAAACTAAAACTAATTATAAAATCCTCACATTACGTATACACTTTAAATGATGAGACTTGAATACAGTGATTGATGTTGGGGTGAGCTAAATTCGACTCGAAAAAAATAACTTTTTAAATCGATGCGAAAAATAATTTTACTCGACTTGAAAATTTAAAATAAAGTTTGGGTTATAAAATGATTTTCGAATAACTCGAAGTTTTTAATTATTAATAAATGAATTTTCAAGTTTGAATTGAGGCTCTGGATTCTTCTTGGTATATCTATATCACATCTGAAAATATATCATACATGGTTATAGAATATCATTTAAAATGAAACCAATTAGTATCATAACATTATAAATATTTATAATTAAATTCGAACAAAAACTCGAACAAAAACTCGAACAACTTAACTTGACTTAAAAACTTTCAAATGAAATTTATGTTATAAAATAGGACTCGTCAACTTAATCCACTTAAAAAAATTTACTCATCTCTTTCGAAAACTCATCAATAAATAAATTAAGAAAAAAATAAATATACATCATTTTTTTTTAAAAATGTCCCATCTCACCAATAAAAAGAAAGAAAAACATGAGTATGACCACCGACACGGCAAGCTTCTTGTCTTGCAGTAACAGAATCTAATTTATACACTTAAATTAAGGTATTAGTCAATTATAAAACTGGAATAATTTCTTTCTGCAAGGAAAAAAATAGAAGATTAATTGAAACCTTAAAATTTCTGTCGGTAAATACATTTACATCTGGAAATTTTAAAATAATAAAATAAAATACATGATTTTATTAATATTTAACCTAAAGTTTACAAGAAGTCGTGATTTTAGATTTTTTTAGGGTTTAAATGTAAATCTAACCTGCCTCAGAAAAGACCTTCTATGATATTGATTTAATATATATATAAGTGATTATTTTAATATTTTTAGTTCTTGTGTGAATTAAATGGACTGTTATGCCTACATGTTTCTCAAATGGTCGGTTGTTTTTTTTATTTAATCTTAAGGAGGTATGAAGTTATCAAATTTAAAATAAAAATTAATTATTTAATTGGAAAATTTTACAACATGCGACGAACACCGCTGAACACCACTAATGAGGAACACAGCTGAACACCATTAAATTAATTAATAAAAATTTAAAATTTCAAAGACCCATCATACAATTAATAATTATTTTTAAAAATTCAATTAAATTATTTTATATATATTAAAATTTTATTTTTTTAATAAGGGTAAACTATATATTTAGTAACTCACCTATTTTCGTATTTCTATTGAACCTTTATTATTTAAATATTATTTCAATTTGACCCTATTCTTTATAAAAAATAATTTAACACTTAACCCTCAACCTAAAACCCTAAACTATTAAACCTTAAACCCTAAAACATATACTCTAAACCATATATCATTAAAAATAATTTCACCATCATCGATTCAATTCAATGAATTGTTGAATTCTCCTAAAAAATTCAATTAAATTATTTTTTATATATATCAAAATTAATTAAACTCGAATCTCCTAGAATTAACATTATCATCTTATTTGAGATGAAGAGGTCATCGCAATTAATCATAAGATGATTTGGATATGGGTATGCTTTGGATTTTGATGGCCTCATCATCATTTGTAACAGAGATTTAGTGAAGTAAATATCTTTTAAGTTCTCAGATTTTGTCATCTAATATGTGAGAAAAAAGATTTCAGTTTTCATTCCGATCTTATTGAGTTCTAAATGTCTCACATGAAAAAGTGAGAGGCGGTAAAATATTTATTCTGTTTGGTATACATAACTTGCAAACTAGATTTGGAACCAATAGCTTTCTTATTCGATTAAAAGATTGTTCGTTTGGAAAGGAAGCTCCTGACTTTATAATTGTTGTAATAGCAAGTGATGAACAGTGGTATTTTTAATAAAGATTGTGTAAAGTTTCATGTTTGTTTGTCAAGATACGCCGATGTATTTCCACTTACATTTATTTCCGTTGTCGGTCGAACTGTCATCGGAAATCTTTGTTGCATTTTCACTTACATTTATTTCCACTTACATGTTTGTTTGTTTGGATTAATCACAATTAATCCAAGCTTTCTCTAATTCAATAAATTGAATTAATTATTATGGTCTCTTCATCTCAAATAAGATGATAATGTTAATTCTAGGAGATTTGAGTTTAATTAATTTTGATATATATATAAAATAATTTAATTGAATTTTTTAGGAGAATTCAACAATTCATTGAATTGAATTGAATCGATGATGGTGAAATTATTTTTAATGGTATATGGTTTAGGGTATATGTTTAAGAGTTTAAGGTGTGAAACCGATAAATTGATTTTGATATAACTAAAGAATTTAAGGACTAAATTAAAAAATAGAAAATGAATTTTTAAGTACTCAAAACCTCTCTATGTATTTAAAGAAAAATGTTTAAGTCAAAACCTCAACTTGTCAAATATTTTCTAAGTGTTTATCAAGCCAAAACAGTGATTTTCGAGTCACTATTTCGGAACGGCCTTTGGGCATTCTAGAACAATTTGAAACTGTTAACTTCTGTTTTGGAACATGTTTCAAAACGGATGAAGACATCAAAACGGTTTGACCCGTTTCGATATGGTAGTATCGAAATGACCTCAAACGTTTAGAAACGGAATTCAAACTTGGTTTTAAAAATATGATTGTTGAAGTTTTATAGCTGAATTTAAAATTGTCGTTAGGGCGTATCGAAACGCTTCTAAGTCGTTTCGATACATGTTTTGATAGTGGCAAAATATTTCGAAACGAGTTTCGAAATGGGCTCTTAGCGTATCGAAACGACCGTGCCCGTTTCGGTACGGTCTATTTATTACACCTCAACGACTCTTTCTATTTTGGTCTGTTTCGAAACAGGATCGGACGTTTCGGAACAGGTAGTTGCAGACTGCATTTATGGAGGAAAGATAACACCCCAACGGCTATATTGATGAATGCAACAACCCGAATGGCTAGAATTCAATGAGATGGTATAAAAGAAACCTCTAAAAGCTCCAGCAACAACTATTGATCTCCAAAGTATTATCCAAACATCAAATTCAAGCATTTGTACAAAAATCCCATTATTTCTTGTAAACCCCAATTATGAAATTTGTAATTCCCATTCTTATCAATTCAATTGGGTTGAGTGCTTGTAAAAGGGCTACATTTTGTATTGAGAGATACTAGTTTTAGCCTTCATCTTCTTTGTATTTCTTGAGTGAGGATTGGGTCAAATTTTAGGTAGAAAATTTGACCGGTATTGTAAAGGTTACCTTCTTAGCCTAGAAAAGAGGAAGAACAATTAGTGGATTGTTGGAAAATCCTTAGTGAAGCTAAGGTAGTGGATGTAGAGTTCGATTGGAACTTGAACCACTCTAAATCCTCTTGTCTATCATTTTTAATTTTCCATTCCACCACCAAAGTTCTAAAAATCCAATTCACCCCCTCTTGGCTTATATTGTTTCATTGACCCACTCAACAATTGATATCAGAGCGTACCTCTTTGAAGGATTAACAACCACAAGAGGAGTTCTTAGGAAGAGTGTGGTCAACCACAAAGCAATCTATGGCTTTTACCTCCAAGTCAAACATGTACGAGTCTCAATCAATCACCAAACAGCCTTTCTTCAACGGTGATAACTACCCCTTTTGAAAGAACCGGATGCGTCTCTCCATTAAATCCAACGATTATATAGTTTGGGATGCCATTGAAGATGATCCCTCTATTCTGATGAAGAGAGACGATGAAGGAATATTGGTGCCAAAGAAGAAGAATGAGATGAGTGATGAAGAGAAAAAGAAGATTCAAATCAATGATAAAGCTCTTCACATGTTGTTTTGCTCTTTCGGTCCCGACATCTACTCCAAAGTATCCTCCATCGAAAGTGCTAAGGAAGTGTGAGATACACTTGAGACTACTTATGAAGGAACAAGCGATATGAAGGAGACAAAGATTGGAATTCTCAATCTTAGCTATGAGAATTTTAAAATGGAGCCTGACGAAACCGTGTCAAAGATGTTCGATCGTTTCTCAACAATCGTCAACGAGCTAAAGGGTTTTGGAGAGATAATCCCGGAAGACAAACTAGTCCAGAAGCTACTCTACTCACTTCCCGAGTCTTAGGATGGGAAGAGAACCACCATTATTGAGGCAAAAAATTTGAAGACACTCAAGCTTGATGAGCTAGTGGGTTCTCTCCTAACTCATGAGATAATGAAGCAAGGAAGGGAAGATGAAAGGAAGAAGGGAGAGAGAAGAGTGGAGAAGCTAGAGGTAGATAAGAAGAAGATAGGAGTGGCTCTCAAAGTTTCGCTACATGAGGAGAGCACTTCTAGTGAGGAGGAAGACCTAGAAGAATTGGCTATGATAGCCAAAAGGTTCTCACGGTTTATGAGGTCCAACCGAGAAAGAAAGATTCAAAGAAAAATAGACTTCAAAACCAAAAATAAAGAAGAAGAGATGGATCAAATCATTTGCTTTGAGTGCAAAAAATCGGGTCATATTCGTTTGGAGTGCCCTCAACTCAAGAAGAAGGGCTTTGAGAAGAAGAAGAAGATCAAAGCCAAGCTTGCTACTTGGAGTGATGAGGAGCCATCCGAGGATGAGGAACACGAAGTGGCCAACCTTTACCTCATGACTCTTGAGGATGATTCCTCCTTGGTAACCTCTAGCTCATCATCTTTTGATTTTACATTTGATGAATTGCATGATGCTTATGATGAGTTACAAGAGGTATATGATGAGTTAGTTAAGAAGTATAAAGAGTCGGTCATAAGAAATAAAAATATTATTTCGAAATTAAATGCTAAAAATGACCCACTTTCTCAAGCTAACTTAAAATTTGAGAAAAATATCTTAGGTTTACAAGATAAACTTAAATTCTTTCAAGATGAAAATGTAGACTTAAACAATCTTATTTCTCAATGCAATAGTGAACACCAAAAGGTGTTAGATGAGCTTAACAAGCTCAAGGAGTCTTTAAAAAATGTTGGTAATGTGAAAAATGAGATAGGTGAATCCTTTAGATCTAACCAACCTAAGAGAAAGACATATAACTACAAACAAAGAGGCTTCCATAGGCATAATAGAACTAAGAAAATTAGAAGTGTATGGGTTCCTAAGGAACTTGTCAAGTCTAATAATGTTGTTGCTATGTCACCTTGGATTCCTTAGGGAACCAAGCTTTGGGGAGCTAAAGCTCGTGGACCTAAAATGATTTGAGTACCAAAAATCAAAGCTTAATATCTTTGTTTGTAGGGGGAACATTGCTACAAGGCCAAAGCACAAAGTCAAAACTCATGGTACCTTGATAGTGGATGCTCGAGGCACATGACCGGAGACAAGAGTCGATTCATGGACTTAAAGCCAAAAAGTGGAGTAGTGACATTTGGTGACAACTCCAAAGGCCACATCAAAGGTATTGGATCCATAGGTAATCACTCTACTATTCTCATTGAAAATGTTTTATATGTCGATGGTATAAAACACAATCTATTGAGCGTTAGTCAATTGTGTGATAAAGGGTTTAATGTCTTATTTGAAAAAAAAATGGGTGCAAAATTGTTGACGTTAAATCAAATAGTATAATGCTCATTGGTCATCGCATATGTAATATATACATGGTGCATTTAGATGACATTCATACATCCCATGCATGTTTTGTTGCACAAAATGAAAATGATGCATGGATATGGCATAGAAAACTAGGACATGCTCGCATTAGTGTTTTAGAAAAATTAGTTTCCCTAAATCTAGTTAGAGGTTTGCCCAAAATTAAGTTCTCAAATGACAAAATTTTTTATGCATGCTCTAAGGGTAAACAACATAAATCATCATTTAAATCCATTAATGATGTTTCTACAAGTACGTGTTTACAACTAATTCACATGGATTTATTTGGGCCTATTAGAACTATGAGCTTCGGTGGTAAATCGTATGCATTTGTACTTGTTGATGACTATTCTAGATTTACTTGGGTTTTATTCTTAAGTACTAAAGATGATGCTTTAGAAAATTCATCATGTTTTCAAAATTAACTCAAAATGATCTTGAACTTAGGATTTCTCACATTATGAGTGATCATGGAACCAAATTTCAAAATCTAGGTTTTGAAGAGTTTTTAAATGAAAATGGTATTAGCCACAATTTTTCAGCTCCTTGAACTCCTAAACAAAATGGTGTAGTTGAGAGGAAAAATAGGACTTTACAAGAAATGGCTAGAACCATGCTTTGTGAAAACAATTTACCTAAATATTTTTGGGCGGAAGCCACAAACACCGCTTGCTACATTGTAAACCGAGTAATGATTAGGCAAATTTTAAAGAAAACACCATATGAGATTTTAAAATCTAAAAAACCTAACATTAGCTATTTTCATCCATTTAGTTGCAAGTGTTTTGTTTTAAACAATGGAAAAGATAAGTTAGGTAAATTTGATGCTAAAAGTGATGAAGCTATTTTCTTAGGTTATTCCTTAAACTCTAAAGCCTATTGTGTATTTAATAAGAGAACTTTAGTAGTAGAAGAGTCTATTCATGTTGTATTCGATGATAACCTCCTTCCGAGGAAGGATTCTTGTGATGATGATGATGTAGGAATCCTTGATGCCTTTGATGGAGGACAAACTTCAAAGGAGGATGAGATTCTAACGAAAGAAGAGGATGCACAAGATCCACCTCTTGAAGCCTTAAAGGACTTGGCTCTTGAGGAAAATAAAGTGAGCTACCCAATGGAGTACAACTATGTCAAAGGTGGTGAAATCTTGGGTGATCCATCCAAGGGGGTAACTACTAGATCTTCTCTTAAACTCATGAATCATGTTGTTTTTATCTCATGCATAGAGCCTAAGAATATTAAAGAAGCATTAAATGATTATTTTTGGATTATGGCTATGCAAGAAGAGTTAAATCAATTTGAGAGAAGTAACGTATGGACATTAGTTGAAAGGCCTAGTAATCAATATACTATATGAACTAAATGGGTATTTAGGAATAAACTAGATGAGAGTGGTAACATTGTGAGAAACAAAGCTAGATTAGTTGCCCAAGGTTACACTCAAGAAGAGGGAATTGATTTTGATGAAACCTATGCACCCGTAGCTAGAATGGAGGCTATTAGGATGTTGCTTGCATATGCATATTATCATGATTTCAAGTTTTTTCAAATGGATGTTAAAAGCGCATTTTTAAATGGTTTTATAAATAATGAAGTGTATGTGGAACAACCACTGGGTTTTGAAGATTCAAAATTTCCAAATCATGTTTTCAAACTAACCAAAGCATTTTATGGTTTAAAACAAGCTTCTAGAGCTTGGTATGAAAGACTTTCAAACTTTTTAATTGAAAAAGATTTTGAAAAAGGTAAGGTGGACACTACGCTTTTCATAAAAAAAGTATAAAAATGACATCTTAGTAGTACAAATATATGTTGATTATATTATTTTTGGATCTACTAATGAGTGTCATTGCAAAGAGTTTGCTAAGTTAATGCAAGGTGAATTCGAGATGAGCATGATGGGGGAGCTCTCATTCTTTTTGGAACTCCAAATCAAGCAAAAGAAGGATGGCACCTTCATCAATCAAGCAAAGTACATCAAGGATATGCTCAAGAAGTTTGGCTTGGAGAATACAAAGCCTCAAGCCACACCAATGAGCTCATCTACAAAGCTTGACAAAGATGAAGGAGGTAAGTGTGTTGACTCTAAGCTTTATCGCTCTATGATTGGATCTTTGTTTTACCTTACCGCAAGTAGACCAGATATATTGTTTAGTGTTTGCTTGTGTGCTAGGTTTCAAGCTAGTCCTAGAGAGTCTAACCTTGTAGCCGTTAAGAGAATCTTTAAGTACCTTAGAGATACTTCTTGTCTACGTCTTTGGTACCCTAGAGACTCAACCTTCAACCTTCATGCTTATTCGGATGCGGATTATGGGGGATGTAAAATCGATATGAAGAGTACTTCGAGAACATGTCAATTCTTAGGTAGTATGCTCATATCTTGGTTCTCTAAGAAACAAAATAGTGTAGCTCTATCTACCACCAAAGCCGAATACATATCCTTAGGGAGTTGTTGTGCTCAAGTCCTTTGGATGAAGCAACAACTCTTAGATTATTGTATTAAAGTTGAAACCATACCCCTTAAGTGTGATAACAATAGTGTCATATGCTTAACAAAAAATCTCATCCAAAACTCTAGAACCAAATATATAGAAATAAGGCATCTTTTCATTAAAGATCATGTCCTTAAGAAAGATGTTGCTATAGAGTTCGTTGACATCTTAAACCAACTAGCGGACATTTTTACAAAGCCTTTGGATAAGGAGCATTTTTGGTCCCTTAGGAGAAAGTTAGGTCTAACTAGCCTATCTTGATCTTTTAGGACCTTTTTGTGCTTAAATTGCTTGATTTCTTGAAAAATATCATGCTTATGTGTTTTTACTCCTAATTTCATTCATGCTAATAGTTAGAGGAGTATGTTTTTGTTTGTACATGTTATTCCTGCTCATTCATGTCATTTATGCATATAGGACTTCATGAAACTCATTTTTCTGCAATATTAGAGCCTCATCTGCACCTCCAGGCCTAGGTGTATCGAAACTGGTCTAACTGTTTCGATACGGGTGCCTTAAAAGAGTGATCTATGACTAGGGTGTTTCAAAACGCCTTAAAAGGGTTTCGAAACGATTTGCCTCTGCCAAGAAGTGTATGGGATTCGATACAGTCAAAGTCGTATCGGAACGGTCAACTGGACTCAAAACGTTAGTCAACATTTCAGTACCCACGTTTCGGAACGATTGTGCCTGTTCCAAAATGAGTATGCGGACAGCTTTAAAAGGGGGTCTTTAATGATAAATTCACTTTTAATTAAAACTCTTCAAAAACCCTAAAAACCCTAACCCAATTTTTCCCTATAAAACCCCTCTAAACCTTATTGTTTTTCATCAACTCTTGAGGGCTTTTACACACAAACTCAAGTCTAAACAAGCCTCAACAATCTTGTGCAAGTTTTTCCATTCATTCATCCAAAATCCCCATCTAAGGTATGTTTTCTTCTTTTTCTTTTTCCTTTGATTTTATTCGAATTTTTGGTTAGAAAATTTTAATTTTATATAGATTAAATGTTTTTTATCTTGGGTTTTTTAAAACTTGTAAAAAAATTCAAAATCTCAAAATTTTTGGTTCGAATATATTATTTTTTTCTCGTTTTTTACAGTTTTTCAAAATTTGTTTCATCTTAAATTTTTTAAGTCTTTTTAAACCTAAATGAGATTTTTCATTGGATTGAATTAAGGATGTTCATGAATACACTTCAATTTTTAAAATTGCTTGCTTTATGTTTTTAGGATTTTTCAATTGAAAACGCTAACAAGAAACGTAAGACGGGTCAATCGAGTGAAGCTTCAGGTCAAGCCAATATCCGTCCTAATCTCACCCAACTTTTTTCTCAAAAGTCTTCAGACTCAAGAGATGAAGGATCGTTTCTCTTACGCCAAGGATATTATTGTTCGTCGCGAGCGTGTTGTTGATGTCCCATTTATTGATTCTGAGCGTTTCGCTTTCCGCTATCTAGAGCATTTGCAAGAATGGAACTTCATGGCTTTCTTGAACATACCAGATATTATCTACAAGCACATGGTTCTCATTTTCTACTCAAATGTTATGCTCGTTGATAATGAAGATCACACTAAGGTCATTGGCATTGAGTCATATCTCTTGGGGAAGAAGTTCGTTATCAACATATCCTTTTTAGAGAATGTTCTTGGGCTTAAGAATGAAGGCATTGAGGATGAGACCCACTTTGGTGCTCACACCAGCTTCGTTCTTTCTTTGGATGCTCATAATCAGTTCCTACACTTGATGGTTTCATGGTTCATTCGCCCTTACGGAGGTAAATTCTCTAATATTCGTCAAGTTGATTATTTTTGGCTAGAGTGCTTTCGCCAAGAAGAACGGTCAAATCTTGTCAAAATTATGTTCGCCAAAATGGTCAATAATGTGAAGCTTCGTGAAACCGATGCTCTTAAATCCTTCACTTATGGGACTGTTTTGAGCTATATCTTTGGCATTCTCAACTTTGATTGCTCATATGATTCTCCGGAACCCCATAAGAACAAGATTAGTGATTCTTCTCTCCACAAGTCCAGGTTCCATTTCACTCTTGGCCAATGGGAACGAGTTGATATGCATGCCCATCCACCTCAAGTTGAACCACAACCTCAAGCTCTGGGTCCTAACAATGAAGCTCATATGACTTTCCTCACCGAACGGTTCAACACGATGGATACAAACATTGCTTCGGGTCTTGATGCCATCAATACTCGTTTGCAATCCGTGGAGGATCGTCTCACCGCCCTTGAAAATCAACATCAATCGATGGACTTGTCATTCTTTATCTTTTATGGTCAATGGATGACCTTTCCTCGCTCTCAATCTAAGAACGATGATGATTCTTTGGATGGTGACGGTGACGAGGCTTAGGGTCTTTATTGCATCTCATATTAGATTATCATATTAGGACTAAGTTTGCACCTTTATTTTGTTTATGCTTTATGAACCTATGCTTTGATTGCTTTGTTTGGGATTGAGGTTTAAACTTTATTGCTTTAAGTTTTATGTTTGGATATTTGAACTATATGAATCTATATTATGTTGTTTATTAATTTTAACCTTGTTTCTTCTCTTGATGAGCCTTGTTTATTATTCTTTTTGATCTAACAAAAAGGGGAAGAAGTAATATAAGAGCCAAAATTCGTTTTAAGTCGGTTTTGAGTTTTAAAACTTGAATTTTAAATCTTTTCAAAAACTTAAAAACCCATCTTAAATTTAGGGGGAGTTAGAACGTCTTCAAAAAATTCAAAACTCTTAAAAATTCTAACTTGGTTTTGTTATATCAAAAAGGGGGAGATTGTGAAAGCGATAAATTGATTTTGATATAACTAAAGAACTTAAGGACTAAATTGAAAATTGGAAAATGAATTTTTAAGTCCTCAGAACCTCTCTATGTATTTAAAGAAAAACGTTTAAGTCAAAACCTCAACTTGTCAAACATTTTCTAAGTGTTTATCAAGCCAAAACAGTGATTTTTGAGTCACCGTTTCGGAACGGCCTTTGAGCGTTTCGGAACAGTTTAAAACTGTTAACCTCTGTTTCGGAACATATTTCGAAACGGATGAAGAACATCAGAACGATTTGGCCCGTTTCGATACGGTAGTATCGAAACGACCTTAAACGTTTCGAAACGGAATTCAAACTTGGTTTTAAAAATATGACCGTTGAAGTTTTATAATTGAATTTAAAATTGTCGTTAGGGTATATCGAAACGCTTCTAAGTCGTTTCGATACAGGCTTTGACAGTGGCAAAATATTTCGAAACGAGCTCTTAGCATATCGAAACAATCGTGCCCGTTTTGGTACGGTCTATTTATTACACCCCAACGGCTCTTTTTATTTTGGTCTGTTTCGAAATAGGATCGGGTGTTTCGGAACGGGTAGTTGCAAACTGCATTTATGGAGGGAAGATAACATCCCAACGACTATATTGATGAATGCAACAACCCCAACGACTAGAATTCAATGAGAAGGTATAATAGGGACCTCTAAAAGCTCCAGCAACAACTATTGATCTCCAAAGTATTATCCAAACATCAAAGCTAAGCATTTGTGCACAAATCTCATTATTTCTTGTAAACCCCAATTGTGAATTTTACAATTCTCATTCTTATTTGTTCAATTGGGTTGAGTGCTTGTAAAAGGGCTACATTTTGTATTGAGAGATGCTAGTTTTAGCCTTCATCTTCTTTGTATTTCTTGAGTGAGGATTGAGTCAAATTTTGGGTAGAAAATTTGACCGGTATTGTAAAGGTTACCTCCTTAGCCTAGAAAAGAGGAAGAACAATTAGTGGATTGTTGGAAATTCTTTAGTGAAGCTAAGGTAGTGGATGTAGAGTTCGATTGGAACTTGAACCACTCTAAATCCTCTTGTCTATCATTTTTAATTTTCCATTCCACCACCAAAGTTCTAAAAATCCAATTCACCCCCTCTTGGCTTATATTGTTTCATTGATCCACTCAACATAAGGGTTAATAGTTTAGGGTTTTAGGTTGAGGGTTGAGGGTTAAATTATTTTTTATAAAAAATAGGGTCAAATTAAAATAATATTTAAATAATGAGGGTTCAATAGAAATACGGAAATAGGTGATGTACTAAATATATAGTTTACTCTTATTAAAAAAATAAAATTTTAATATATATAAAAAATAATTATTAATTGTATAATGAGTCATTAAATCATTAAAATTTTAAATCTTTATTAATTAATTTAATAGTGTTTAGCGGTGTTCATCATTAATAGTGTTCAGTGCTATTTGACGCACGAGGTAGAATCATCCTTTTTAATTAATTGTAACTGTGTATGTTTAACGATGTTTTCTAATACATTGCCATGAGCTGATACATTGTGATCCTGTCGTGTAACATTAGTATAATTTTTTAAGTTGAAATTTTAAAAATTATTAAGATATGAAAAATATCTAAAATGTAGAGAATATTAAACGTAACTAAAAAATTATAAAATCTAGTAAGTTAAAGAATAAAAAAATAAAAGCAAAACAAAAAAATTATTACAAATTCTAAAAGTGTTTTTTACAATATAAAGATTTAAAACACAATTGGTCTCTAAACTATAAATGTTTGATCGAGATGACTTAGAGTTTTTTCGGATTGTTTTGATTCTTTAACTTTAAAATGTTACATGATATATCTCATTTTTTGTTGTCCTTTTAGTTTTTTAAAATTTTATCTTGATTAATCTGGATCGACTCGTGCTGTGCACATGGCTTTATTGTGTGACGAGTTTTCTACATACACAAGGCTTCGTACTCGAAACTTACTTAAGTGATATCAAACTACTTACCACTTAAACAAACACGTTAAATTATTTTTTGATCAATTAAAACACATTAAAAAAGGATTGTCTTTAATGAAAAAGGTAAATAGCATACTAAGTCTTTTAAATTTTATTTAGTTCATTGATTTTAAATTGAATTGAGATTTATTCGAGTCAAAAATTAATTTTATTTAACCAAATTATAATCCAATTAAATCTTTAACCAAATGTAACTGCAACAAAATCTAACTATTAATATATTCATGTCATTATTACCGTAATTAATTTTACCATTACCGTTGTTTTTAAACTTATGGAAATCTATTTTACTTCCATTCTAGTACTATGTTAAACATTTATATATGGTAAGAATGGATCTGTTAAGGAAAAAAATGAAACTATTGGTCCTGAAATAGAAACACGTGTTGAGCACATGGGAATAGATTTTTCACAAAGAACATAGCTGGCAACGCGAAAATCCCATCTCTCTTTACTCCCATTTGCATCATAATATATGCATTTATTTCTTACATATTCAAATTATGATTTGAAATCAAAATACCCAAATTTATTGCTCACTTTCCATTTTTTTAATATACTTGTATGATACAAAAGTCACATCTGTTTTATTTTTTTAATATTTTTTAATAAGACTCACACATACCATGCAAAATTAGTGCCCGAACTCGAATCACCTAGATGAATTACATCATTATTTACCACTGAGATAACAAGGGGTGAGCAAAATTATTTTATATATTAGGTTTTTATTATTTTGTATGATAATTGATCTCTAACATATTGTTTAATTAATTAATATTAAATACTATAAATATTTATTATAAGATGAATTTTTTAATTTATTAACGTTTTATCTCACTAAAATAACTGGTTGGTTATATGTTTCTATTTAAGAATTCCATTCCTTTTACTTTATAAAAATTTAAAAGTTACTCTACCAACAATTAGTAAGTATAATGAGATGATGTACTAAATTTCTTAAACAAGATTATATGTTCGAATTTTATCGTTATAATTAAACAAATCTTTTACAATACTTAATTTAAATTAGTTGATTAATATGTTAAATATCGGTGGTTATACATAAAAGCTAGCCCCTTTTATTTTAATATGTTGAAATTTAGGTATTATATTTTACAAAATTGAAAAGTTGGTTCATGTAGTTAGTCGTTTTCCTTTTTACCTAAAATAATTTGATACTTGTCAACAATCTCTAAAACAAGTAATTAATGCTTTTAGTTGACATCCTCCTCTCTTTTTAGGTTGTGTGTTCGAAATTCATTATGAGCAAATTTTCATTCCCCTCCTCTAAGCAGAAATTGTTCAAAAATAATAATTTGACACTTGAACCTAGCGAGTGATCCCAATAAAAAAACAATGATATTTATTTTATAAGACTCGTATTCAAATAATTTTGTTTCTAAAATATATACACGTTATCGAAGAGTAAAACAATATGAAGTGATACTATCGGTATTTTATATTTTTAATAATATTAACAAATTATATATTGGGTGTCTAAAAATTACAAAGCTAAGGGGGAAACTAGTTAAAACAACCCAAACAAAGAAGTGGTTTCCAACCAATACCAACTCCCTGCCCCCCTTTCCTCTCATTTCTCTTTTATTTTATTTATTTTCCCTTCAATTTCCCTTTATATTCTTCCATCCAACACTCTTCACAGCTTCAGGGCTCAACCTCACAGAAAATCAAGCTCTCCTCTTTAACACATTGAGCCCTTTTTTTCCCATTTTCTACCCAACCAAACAGCTAATTTTCTTTCAATTGAAACCAAATGCCAACACCGCCGGACACGAGCAAAACCATGAAACTGGAGAGATACAACAGCTATATTCGAAAACTCCATAGCACAAAACTGTTGAATGCTTCGTCTAAATTCCTTTTCCGAGTTACCCTTCTCATTGCTCTAGTTTTGATCCTCTTTTTCACCATTAATTACCCTCCGCTTTCGGATGCCGGCAACCATGTTCCTCCTCTCCACCGCCACCACGGCCATAGCTTCCTCTCCACTTCCCTTTTCTCCGGTAGTTCACTCGTCGGCGGCGCTTCATGGGAGAAACAAGTGCGACACTCTTCTACGCCGCGTAGACTCAATGGGTTCTCCGTTTTAGTCACCGGCGCCGCCGGGTTCGTCGGCTCCCACTGTTCGCTTGCTTTGAAGAAACGCGGAGATGGGGTTCTGGGCCTTGACAACTTCAATGACTATTACGATCCTTCGTTGAAACGAGCGAGGCAGAATCTTTTGAGCAAACACCAGATTTTCGTCGTCGACGGCGATTTAAACGACGCCCGGCTGCTGACGAAGCTATTCGACGTCGTTCCGTTCACTCATATTCTTCACTTGGCGGCGCAGGCCGGCGTTCGGTACGCCATGCAAAACCCACAGTCTTACGTGAGATCGAACATTGCCGGGTTCGTTAATTTACTCGAAGTAGCCAAAGCGGCGAATCCACAGCCCGCCATTGTTTGGGCTTCGTCGAGCTCGGTTTACGGACTCAACACCGAAAACCCATTCTCCGAACGTGACCGTACTGATCAGCCGGCAAGTCTGTACGCCGCCACGAAGAAAGCCGGCGAGGAAATCGCCCATACTTATAACCATATTTATGGTCTGTCCTTAACCGGGTTAAGATTCTTCACCGTTTACGGCCCGTGGGGAAGACCCGACATGGCTTATTTCTTTTTCACTAAAGATATTCTCCAAGGCAAATCCATCGACATCTACAAAACACACGACCAAAAGGAGGTGGCGCGTGACTTCACCTACATCGACGACGTCGTGAAAGGGTGTTTGGGGGCGTTAGACACGGCGGAGAAGAGCACCGGGAGCGGCGGGAAAAAGAAGGGACCTGCTCAATTAAGAGTCTACAATCTGGGAAACACATCGCCGGTCCCCGTTGGCCGATTGGTATCGATACTAGAAGGTTTGCTCGGAACAAAAGCCAAGAAACATGTGATCACGATGCCCAGAAACGGCGATGTGCCGTTCACGCATGCCAACGTGACATTAGCCTACAAGGATTTCGGGTACAAACCAACCACGGATTTGGCTTCCGGATTGAGGAAATTCGTGAAATGGTACGTTAATTACTATGGGATCGAATCCAAACCCAGTAAAGGAACGCAACGCGCCGATGAATCCAGTTAAGAGCTTCTTCCATTTCCATGGCTGCCGCTGCCGCCATTTTCTTTCTCAATTTCCTCTTCGTTTCCATTGAATTTTTGTGTTTATTGTGGTGATATATTGATGTAAAAAAAATGGATCAAATTTGGTTGTTATTGTAGAATATTTACAGATTATTATAGAATTCTGATGAAATATAGGAAATGGTAATTGTGAAAAAAAACAAGATTAAGAGAGGAGAGAAAGCTGTAGATCTGTGGAGATGAGGTGTAATAATCTGGTGGGGTCTGCTAAATAAAAGGGCAGATCTTTACCGTTTATTTTATGAATTGATTCCAACAACTAGACATTAAAATTCTTGTTTATGGATGTGTTTATATATGAATATAGTGTTTATTTTTAAAAAAAAATACCTATAAATATCTATGTATTTATTTTTAATGAAAATGTGGTAGCTTTTATATTCAATTTATTACGAGATCGATTGAGTATTTGATATAATTAGAACAATTATTATTGTATTTCTCAGGGGAAAAAAGTGAGTTTATCCTTTGATTTTTGAAGTTTTGTGGAAATTGTAATTTAAATATTGTGTTAAAAAGTAATTATCATCATGAATCGAATTCGTAATACAATGATATAAGAACAAAACTAAATCATGACTAATACTAAGTTGTTTAAAGTTCTAGATAATTTAGTTATAGTTTATATACTTCAGTTTAGTAGTAAATCTTTTTAAATGTCATTGGTTAGTTTATATAGCCAACATTGTGAATTACTTTGTTAAAGTTTGACATAATTTTTTTTATTAAATAGAAATATATTACATTTACATGCCGAGTTTCAAACTAATACAAGATGAGACTTGAAAATATGTATAACTCTTTTATTGTTTTATTTAAGTTTGAGGATGTAAATGAGCAAACACATTTGATCAATTGACCAAGTTGGCACATTTTTATTTCCTCATTTTCCTTAGGTTTTAAATTCTAAATCTACTAATAACACCCATTTCTTCCCCCTAGAGTTTCCTTCCCCACACTTTAAGTAAAATTAAGGTTAAAATTAGAATTTTTCAGATGCAAATGAAAGTATCTTTACTTTCTACTAAAATTGAAGAATCCGTTGTGCTTTCAATAATGTTTTGAATTAAAAAGATATTAAGAAGCAAAAGAAAGAAATATGAAAGCTGATAAAGTGGTTTAATTAAAATTTTGGAAGAACAATAATTGGGAGAACTTTCCAGGGTAGAAGACTTGGTAACCAAGCTTTTTACATAATTAATTAGAAAATAAATAGGCAAAGGCCCTACTTTCCCTCATTATATTTGAATACTACTTGTGTTTTGTCATTTTCCCATAATTTTGTACTGTTTTTGGATACTCACCACCGACATTAGATTTTGGCAACCATTCTATTATTTAGCAAACTTGGTTGGATTTTAATGGGACAGTCAAATCAAAATTACATTATGGATTTTGGTTTCGATCTATTAAGAACGAGTGGAATTTCTTCACAGTTCTTAATGTATTTAATGTTACGGAAAATATCTCAAGACGTGGGATTTAAGTTTCATTCTATAAATTTAAATTATAATTTTACCCCTAAATTATAATTACACCTCTTAAATTTCAAACCCGAAACCTTAAACTAAGTCTTTAACAAATAAAACTAAGACTTATGGAAAACAAAATTTTCACACGTGCTTGTACATAAAACAATTACCCGTAATCTTGTTTGTATTATTAATAGTATTATGTTTCACCAATGTAATATACACGTAATGTAATCCCATTAAAAATTATTTAAACCGCATATCACCGAGTTATATAAAAAATAATTAAAATTTTATAAATATCTAAATCCACACACTAAATTAACAACCAGACTATTAAATGTTAATCACAAGTGTTAAAAAAGGCAAATCATGTAAATCCCATGCATCTAAGAATAGAAGAAATAATGGGAAAAAAAGTTGATTGCCAGCACAAATTGTCACATTTTTTGCTTTGCAGGGACAATAATTAATGCAGAAGCAACCTTTGAGGACCTCTCAAACATGAGTTGTTTTAAAGCCTAAAAATAAAACAAGTATAACTTGTAATTTACTATTGTTTTATTAATTAAAAATATCTAATCCATTACTAAACTAATTAGTTGTAAAGTTGAAATGTATACTCATTTAGAAGAGTTCTTCACAATGATAGATTTTAGGAATCAACTTGTATTAATTCAACAAATGAGAGATAAAAAGGTCGCCAAAGATCAAAACTATCTTACCTGTAACATTGTTCGCATTAACGCCTAGAAATCGCCCTGCAATGTAATGCAAGTCAAGCTAACATGAAATGAAGAAGCCGATAGAATTGAACCAAACAATGTTGAAACTCAAAAGCAAGGCTCACCTTGCCAACATAGATACTGTATTAGGAAATGACAAACAAAGGGCAAGTTTTGAACTTACAGCAAAAAGTAATAGCACAAGTTCAGCAATCCTTAAAAATAAATAAACACACCCTCAATTCTAAATAACTACTAGCTACAGATGCACTTCCTCGGATAGGTTCTGACACAAGAAACTAGAAACCTGAATCCCCTCCAAAGCCACCTCTATCACCACGGAATCCACCACTATTGCCACCAAAAGAACGAGGGCCACTAGGTCTTTCGGTAGCATAACTTACTCGAATACTTCTCCCATGGAGTTCCTGCAATTTCAGTACAAAATAGTTAGTTTGTGATTCACTAGAAAAATGTTGAACATATCAGTAGATTTTGTTTTCCTCACTTGTCCATCCATGGCTGACAAGGCATTGTTGGCAGCTTCATCATCAGCAAAGTTAACAAAACCAAATCCCCTAGACCTCCCAGTCTCTCTATCGATTATAACGCGAGCTGATAATTACATATCAGGGAGTGAGAACAAGACTAGATACCATCATCAATACAATAAAACAAAATATAAAAACTTTCTATCATTTTTAAACATTATGCAAGTAACAATTCTTCGTACACAGTACACATAAAAGCAAAATTCCAATGATCAAAATCATTAACAAGCCATTCGAGACAAACTTATTATAGTTTCAATTAAAAGACAAGACAAAACAACAGTCACTCGCACTAATCATTAATCAACTTCTAAGAGAAAACTTGAAGAAAAAAATATATTATGCAACACAATCCACAGCAAATATCATACCATGTAACCTTGTTCATCAGCTGCAAATTAATAATAAACTAAAACAGTCTATAATAATGGCAAAAACTTAATAATGTCATTAAAAGTACAAATACAACTCACCTTCAGTAACATCACCAAATCCAGAAAAGGCTTCCTTGAGAGTTTGGTCATCAGTTCCATATGAAAGACCTATGAACCAAATATTCAATTTAAGTCAAATGCAAAGAAAACAATATCAAAATCTAATTTCAAAACAACAAACATGTATAAATACCTCCAATGAAAAGCTTTTTGCTTGAAGTCGACATGCATCGAAGAGAGTTGAGCATTGATGATATCATTGGGGTTTGCCCATTTTGCCTCAAGAGGCTTCCAAGTTTGCTAGAGAATGCCATTAGAATACTCGACTGTATCTTTGTTTTCATAGCAAAACCATCAAAAGAAACAAAACAGATTATCATGTTAGTTCAAAACTAAATAGTTCAACTAATAAACAAAACAAATAACACAGTATACAATCAAAGAAAAACATGAAGCTTTACAAGTCACTAAAACAACACTTATTAGATTAAACATGGAAGTATTTAAAATTTTATTAAAAATTATAACTTTTCAGGCCAGTTTTCTTCAATCATTTCTCTTACACTAAAGGGTTTAATATTGATTTTAACATGAACAAAGAAAAATATTATAAGAAAAGAGTAAATTCGTTCATTATACCACTGCAAATTTCTAACTACATGTTCTATAACTTGATTCAAATTATTTATAATAACAGTGTTTCAATGAACAGGAAATCATGCAAGATAAACATAAAAGCAAAATAAATAAAACCAACAAAACAATATAAACTAACTCAGAAGGCTAAAATGACATCACAAAAAAGAACAACAGACCCAAATAACATCGAAATTCAGTAGATGGTCAAGTATAATCAACATCGCGTAATCAAAAGCAATGATCTTTACCTTTAGCAAGAAATTATGAGACTTGGAGATTGAGGAGGCGGCTTTAGGGGTTTTGAAACAAAAGAGGAAAGCAAGCGGCTAGGGTTTAAGAGTCAGACCCCCGAATAATATCTTTTTCTGCCATTTTATAGCCGGCTTTCTTCGGTATAATTTGCTTACGATAGGGATAAATCAACCATTAGTCCTTAAACTTTTAATTATTTCTCAAATTGGTTCCCACTTTATTGTTCACATTAGTTTCTAGATTTGATTTTTGTTTATATTTTGATGGCGAAACACTGATAATGTTATACATGGCATGGCATAATATTGTACTATTATATGAATAATTGCCCTTATTATATGATCAAAATTAAGAAAACTATCAAAATCGTGATTAATGTGGATCAAGAAATTTAGAGACTAATTTTGGAATAGATACTACAACCGGGGACTAATAGTTGCTTATCATATAGTAAATTATATAATTATGTTTTATAAATTCTAAAAATACATGCAAAATCATAAAATTAAAGGAAATATTATCTTGTTACCCTCGTTTTCGTTAGAAGTATAGATGGGTATTCATAGAAATAGGTCAGATTTTTGGAATATTTTTTTTCGATCTAAAAATTAGAAGTTTTTGTTCGATTTCGATATTTAAAGATGGTCAATCCAATCCAAATTTTGGGTAAAAGTTCATATAATTTGACACAAATAAATTTCATTTAATTTGACTAAATAGAGAGAATTGAAAATTAAATATCCCCTTATAACCTTTTGAACTCATAGAGTTGCAGGGCCTAAGTAAAATCCCCCATTGAGCCCTTACCTTCGGCCATTGTTACATCTAGTGATTTTAGATACGATGTAATAATTATATCTAATATTAAAAAAAACATAAAGGCAAAAGGAGAGAAAAAATATAAAAAATAATATATATATATATATATATAAGAAATATTTAAATAATTTAAATACGATTATAATATAATAAATATACAAGAAAAATTCTACAACGTGCAGTAAACACGGTTGAACACCATTAAATTGATTAACAAAGATTAAAAATCTAAAGATTCAACATTCAATTATAAATTATTTAAAGTAAAATTTAAATTAAACTATTTCCATATATATTGGTCCTATTTGGCAATTAGCGGATAGCTTATAGCTGATAGTGGATTACATTAGCTGATAGCAGATTGTATTAGTTGATTTGACTAGCAAATTGTATTAGCTGTTTGTATAAAAATGTTTGGTAAAATTAACTTGTTGAGTGGATCGAAAGATCGATATTTACCAAGAGGGGGGTGAATTGGAAATTTAAAGGATTGTAGTAGAAATTGGCAAATTAAAAATGATGAACAAGGAATTTAGAGTGGTTCAAGTTCCAAATGAACTCTACGTCCACTACCTTAGTCTCACTAAGGATTTGCAACAATTTCACTAAATTGATCTTCCCCTTTTCTAGGACAAGGAGGCAACCCTTTACAATATCGGTTGATTTTTCTACCCAAAAATCAACCCAACCCTCACACAAGAGAACAAAGAAATTTATAGGCTAATTAGGTATCTCTCAATACAAATGATAGCCCCAATACAAGCACTCAACCCAATTTTACAAAATATGAATGAAGGACACAAATTGAGATTTTACACAAATTTGGGATTTTTGCTCAAATGCTTGAATTTGATGTTTAGATGTTTGCTTTTGGATCAATAGTTGTTGTTGATGCTTTTGGATGTCTCTTTTATACCTTCTCATTGATTTCTAGCCGTTTGGGTGGTTGGGAACATAAATGAAGCCGTTGGAACCCTCTCTTGCCACCATAAATGCAGTCTGCACCAACCCGTTTCGGAACACGGGGAACCTGTTTCAGAACGGACTAAAATAGAAAGAGCCGTTGGGGTGCATTTAAGAGCCCGTTTCGAAACGCCTTAGGGCCGTTTCGGAACGTTTTTGCCACTGTCAATGGTCGTTTCGGAACGGTCCTAGCCCGTTTCGAAACGCCTTAACGGTTTTCAGAAAATCAGTTAAAACATATAACGATCATATTTTTCAAAATAAAACCTAGCCCTTGTTTCGGAACGGGAATGAACCGTTTCGAAACGTAATTGCTACTGTCAAAGGGTCGTTTCGGAACGGACTTGATCCGTTTCGAAACACCCCTTTTATATTTAAAAATCTGAAAAATTTGAAATAAAACAACCCTTTTTAAATCATATATGAAGAACAGTTTCGAAACGAGTTGTGCCGTTTCGAAACGATTTTAAGTGTTTCGATACACGTTTCGGAACGGTGGTCGACAATGGTGAAAATATTTCGAAACGCCTTATGCCGTTTCGAAACGGGTACTTGAAAAACACTGTTTTGGCTTGAAACACTTAGAAAAATATTTGAAATAGTATGTTTTTAACTTGGGCATAATACTAAAATTATATGGGGATATTTTGAGGACTTAAAATTCGTTTTGACTTTTTCAATTTAGTCCTTAGGTTTTTAGTTATATCAAAATTAAAATATTTGTTTCACAATCTCCCCCTTTTTGATATAACAAAACCAAAGTTAGAATTTTTGGGAAATTTGAAAGTTTTGAAAATATTCTAACTCCCCCTTAATTTAAGATAGGTTTTTAAAGTTAAAATAAATTTTTGATTTGAAATCCAAGTTGTAAACCTTTAAAAACCTTTTAACATTTTAAAACGAATTTTAGTTTAAAGTGTGTGGCTCTTAAATTTCTTCTCCCCCTTTTTGTTAGATCAAAAAGAACAATAAAAGCTCATAGAGAAGATAAAGGATTAGTACCAATAAGCAATAATAAGCAACCATATTATAAATTCATAATCAAAATATCCAAAACAGAATTCAAACATTTAGTTCAAACATAAAATCTCAAATAAAATAGCCATAAGCATAGGTCCTAAAAACATGAGAAAACATAAAGATGCAATCTTAATCCTAAAAGCATAAATAATATGATATGATATGAAGATCCTAGGCCTCGTCATCATCATCCTCGTCATCATCATCATCGCTCTTGGCTTGAGAACGGTGAAACTTCGTCCATTGCCCATAAAGAGTGGAGAAGGAAAGATCCAAGTTGGAATGAGAAGTCTCAAGAGAAAGAAGGCGATCCTCGACATTCTTCAAACGATTACCCATTGTTTCAAAGCCCGAAGCAATGCTAGTGTCCAAAGCATTCATCCGAGTGTCCAAGGCATTGAACCGCTCGGTGAGGAAAGCCGTGAGGGCTTCATTGTTTGCAACTGGAACTTGCGGTGGAGGAGCAACGGGAGCAGGATCCGCTTCTCTATCAACTCTTTCCCAAACACCATTCACATATTGGAACCCGGACTTTCGAAGGGATGACTCACCAATCTTGGTCTTGCGAGGGATCGGAGAGTCGTAGGTACAATCAATGCCAAGATTATCAAATAGGGCGCTCAAGACAATGCCATATGTGAAAGACTTCAACTCATTCGTGTCAATAAGCTTGATATTATTGACTATCTCGGCAAAAATTATCTTAGGCACATTTGGGCGCTCACCCTTACGGAAACACTCTAGCCAAAAGTGATCAGTGTGACGGATATGAGAGTATTTGCCTCCGGAAGGACGAATAAACCAAGACACCATCAAGTGAAGAACTCGATCGTGCACATCCAAATAAAGTGCCTTACCGGTGAAAGAGCCAAAGTGGCGTTCATCCTCAAGACCCTCATCCTTAAGCTTAAGAGCAGACTCTAAAAGTGCAACATTAACAACAAAATTTCTGCCTAATAAGGATGATTCAATTCCTATGATCTCGGTTTTGGTCTCATCATAAAGAAAACGAGCATTTGAGTAAAAGAGGAGTACCATGTTTTTGTAGCAAATATCCGGAAGGCTCAAGAAATCCATGAGATTCCACTCATCCAAACGAGAGAGATAACGAAAAAGGAATCGCTCGGAATTGAGGAACTCAAGATCAATGACACGTTCCTTACGAACCGCGAAATCCTTGACATAAGCAAAGCGAGCACGCGCGTCCGGATTTTTAAGAGATTTCTGAAAAAGCATAGTGATATTCGGACGGATGCTCGAATCACCGGATTGAACGGCCTTGCGCTTTTTGTTCGATTGATCCGCCATCTAAAAACATTAAGCAAGTGTTTTAAAATTAAGTGTATGCATTGATAATTAAAATCAATCCAATAATAAATCCCACTTAGGTTTTTGAAAAAAAAATTAAAATAAAAAACAGTTTAAAAAAATACGATTGAAAAATTTTATATTCGAATCAAAAATTTTGAGATTTGAAAATTTTTTACAAGATTTTGAAAACCCACAACAAAAAACATACAATTTATACAAAAATAAAATTTTCTAACCTAAGATTCGAACATAAATTGAAAGAAAAAAAAGAAAAATAGAAAAATTACCTTAGTTTGGGATTTTGGATGATTTGAGAAAAATCCTTGCAAAAGATTGATGAAACTTGCTTAGATTTGAGTTGTAGAGAAAAACCCCTCACAATTTTGTGAAAATCAAAGAGTTTTAGAGGGTATTTATAGAGAGGGAGGCGGTTTAGGGTTTTAAGAGTTTGATATAAAGTGAGTTTGTATTATTAAAAGCCCTAATTTAAAGCAGTCCGCGATGCCGTTTCGGAACGGTCAAGACCGTTTCGGAACGGGTGGCTAGGGTTTTGACCATTTTAAAACCATAAACAGAACGTTTCGATATGGTGTTGACTGTATCGAAACCCCTTTGACTCGTATCGGAACGCGTTCCGATACACCCCTTGGCAGAATCAAAAACGTTTCGGAACGCTTTTGAGGCGTTTCGAAACGTTCTTCTCTCAGAGCTGGATTTAAGGTATCCGTATCGAAACAGGTTCACCCGTTTCGATACACCTGGGCCTGGAAGTGCAGATGAGGCTCTAAAAATGCAGAAAAATGATCTTTTAAGAGGCCTAACATGCATAAATGTCATGAATGAGCAGGCAAAACATATATAAGCATAAACATACTTCCCCTAACTATAAGCATGGATGAAATTAGGAGTTTAAACACATCAACATGGCATTTCACAAAATCAAGCATATTTAAGCACAAAAGAGGTCCTAAAAGGTCAAGATAGGCTAGCTAGACCTAACTCTCTCCTAAGGGACCAAAAACGCTCTTTGTCTAAGGGTTTTGTAAAAATGTCCGCTAATTGATTCAAGGTGTCTACATACTCTATAATCACATCTTCCTTAAGGACATGATCTCTAATGAAATGATGCCTTATTTCTATATGTTTGGTTCTAGAGTGTTGGATGGGATTTTTAGTTAAGCATATTGCACTAGTGTTGTCACATTTTAGGGGTATGGTTCCAACTTTAATTCCATAATCTAAGAGTTGTTGTTTCATCCAAAGGACTTGAGCACAACAACTCCCTAAGGATATGTACTTGGCTTCGGTGGTAGATAAGGCTACACTATTTTGTTTCTTAGAGAACCAAGATATGAGCATACTACCTAAGAATTGGCAAGTTCCCGAAGCACTTTTCCTATCAATTTTGCAACCCCCATAATCCGCATCCGAGTAAGCATGAAGGTTAAAGGTAGAGTCTCTAGGGTACCAAAGACCTAAACAAGGAGTGTCTCTAAGATACCTAAAGATTCTTTTAACGGCTATAAGGTGAGACTCTCTAGGACTAGCTTGAAACCTAGCACACAAGCAAACACTAAACAAGATATCTGGTCTACTTGCGGTAAGGTAAAGCAAAGATCCAATCATAGAACGATAAAGCTTAGAGTCAACACACTTACCTCCTTCATCTTTGTCAAGCTTTGTAGATGAGCTCATAGGAGTGGCTTGAGGCTTTGCATTCTCCAAGCCAAACTTCTTGAGCATATCCTTTATGTATTTTGCTTGGTTGATGAAGGTGCCATCCTTCTTTTGCTTGATTTGGAGTCCCAAAAAGAACGAGAGCTCCCCCATCATGCTCATCTCAAATTCACCTTGCATTAACTTAGCAAACTCTTGACAATGACATTCATTAGTAGAACCAAAAATAATATCATCAACATAAATTTGAACTACTAAGATGTCATTTTTATACATTTTTATAAAGAGTGTAGTGTCCACCTTACCTTTTTCAAATCCTTTTTCAATCAAAAAATTTGAAAGCCTTTCATACCAAGCTCTAGGAGCTTGTTTTAAACCATAAAGGGCTTTGGTAAGTTTAAAAACATGATTTGGAAATTTTGAATCTTCAAAACCCGGTGGTTGTTCCACATACACTTCTTCATTTATAAAACCATTTAAAAATGCGCTTTTAACATCCATTTGAAAAAGCTTGAAATTATGATAACATGCATATGCAAGCAACATCCTAATGGCTTCCATTCTAGCTACGGGTGCATAGGTTTCATCAAAATATATTCCCTCTTCTTGAGTGTAACATTGTGCTACAAGTCTAGCTTTATTTCTCACAATGTTACCACTCTCATCTAGTTTGTTCCTAAAGACCCATTTAGTTCCTATTGTAGATTGATTACTAGGCATATCAACTAATGTCCATACATTACTTCTCTCAAATTGATTTAACTCTTCTTGCATAGCCATAATCCAAAAGTCATCTTTCAAAGCTTCTTTTATATTTTTAGGCTCTATGCATGAGATAAATGCTACATGGTTCATTAATTTAAGAGAAGAACGAGTGGTTACCCCCTTGGATGGATCACCCAAGATTTCACCATCTTTGACATAGTTCAACTCCCTTGGGTAGCTCACTTCCTTTTCCTCAATAGCCAAGTCCTTCAAGGCTTCAAGAGGTGGATCTTGTGTGTCTTCTTCTTTTGGTTGAATCTCATCCTCCTTTGAAGTTTGACCTCCATCAAAGGCATTTATGATTCCTACATCATCATCATCACAAGAATCCTTCCTAGGAAGGAGGTTATCATCGAATACAACATGAATACATTCTTCTACTACTAAAGTTCTTTTGTTAAATACTCGATAGGCTTTAGAGGTTAAAGAGTAACCTATAAAAATGGCTTCATCACTTTTTGCATCAAATTTACCTAAGTTATCTTTTCCATTATTTAAAACAAAACACTTGCACCCAAAAGGGTGAAAATAGCTAATGTTAGGCTTTTTAGATTTTAAAATCTCATAAGGTGTTTTCTTTAAAATTGGCCTAATCATAACTCGATTTACAATATAACAAGCGGTGTTTGTGGATTCCGCCCAAAAATATTTAGGTAAATTATTTTCACAAAGCATAGTTCTAGCCATTTCTTGTAAAGTTCTATTTTTCCTCTCAACTACCCCATTTTGTTGAGGAGTTCGAGGAGCCGAAAAATTATGGCTAATACCATTATCATTTAAAAATTCTTCAAACCTTAAATTTTGAAACTCGGTTCCATGATCACTCCTAATATGAGAAATTTTAAGCTCAAGATCATTTTGGGTTAATTTTGAAAATGTGATGAATTTTTCCAAAGCCTCATCTTTAGTACTTAAAAAGAGAACCCAAGTAAATCTAGAAAAATCATCAACTAGCACAAAAGCATACGATTTACCACTCAAGCTCATAGTCCTAATTGGCCCAAATAAATCCACGTGAATTAATTGTAAGCATCTACTAGTAGAAACATCATTAATGGATTTAAAGGAAGACTTATGTTGTTTACCCTTTGAGCATGCATCACAAATTTTATCATTTGAAAACTTTATTTTGGGCAAACCTCTAACTAGATTTAGAGAGACTAGTTTTTCCAAAACACTAATGCTAGCATGTCCTAGCTTCCTATGCCACAACCAAGCATCATTTTCATTTTGAGCAACTAAGCATGCATGAGATGTATGAATGTCATCTAAATGCACCATGTATATGTTTCCTATGCGATGACCTATGAGCATAATACTATTAGATTTAATGTCTACAATTTTGCATCCATTTTTATAAAAAAGAACATTAAATCCCTTATCACATAATTGACTTATGCTCAATAAATTGTGTTTAAGACCATCGACATATAAGACATTTTCAATGAGAATGGTAGAGTGATTACCTATGGAGCCAATACCTTTAATGTGGCCTTTGGAGTTGTCACCAAATGTTACTACTCCTCCACTTTTTGGCTTTAAATCCATGAATCGACTCTTGTCTCCGGTCATGTGTCTCGAGCATCCACTATCAAGGTACCATGAGTTTTGACTTTGTGCTTTGGCCTTGAAGCAATGCTCCCCCTACAAACAAAGATATTAAACCTTGGTTTTTGGTACCCAAATCATTTTGGGTCCATGAGTGTTAGCTCCCAAAACCTTGGTTCCCTTAGGAATCCAAGATGACATAGCAATAATATTATTAGATTTTACAAGTTCCTTAGGAACCCACACACTTCTAATTCTTTTAGCTCTACTATGTCTAGGGTAGCTACCTTGTTTGTAGTAATTAGTCTTTTTCTTAGGTTGGTGTGTTCTAGAGGATTCTCCTACTTCATGCTTGACACTACCAACATTTTTTAAAGACTTTTTGAGCTCATTTAGCTCACCCAACACCTTTTGGTGTTCACTATTACATTGAGATAAAAGATTATTAAGATCAACATTTTCATCTTGAAAGAATTTAAGTTCATCTTTTAATCCTAAAATCTTTTTCTCAAATTTAGAATTAGCTTGAGTGAGTGAGTCATTTTTCTCATTTAGCTCTAAAATGATTTTCTTGTTTTTAATGACCGACTCCTTAAACTTCTCAACTAATTCATCATATACCTCTTGTAACTCATCATATGCATCATTTAATTCTTCATATGAAAAATCTAAAGTAGATGAGTTAGAGGTTACCATGGAGGAATCTTCCTCAAGTGCCATGAGACAAAGGTTAGCCACTTCTTGTTCGTCATCCTCCGATGACTCCTCATCACTCCAAGTAGCAAGTTTGGCTTTGAGTTTCTTCTTCTTCTCAAAACCATTCTTCTTGAGTTGAGGGCACTCCGAACGGATGTGGCCGAGTTGTTTGCACTCATAGCAAATGATGGGATCCTTTCCATCTTCTTTGTTCTTCCCTTTGAAGTCCATCTTTCTTTGGATTTTTCTTCCTCGGTTGGACCTCATGAATCGTGAGAACCGTTTGGCTATCATAGCCAATTCTTCAAGTTCGTCCTCATCACTAGATGAGCTCTCATCAAGTTGTGAAGCTTTAGCCTTGAGAGCTATTCCCATCTTCTTCTTCTTTTCAACCTCAAGCTTCTCTACTCTTTTCTCTTCCTTATTTTTCTCATCTTCCCTTCCTTGCTTCATGATCTCATGAGTAAGGAGAGAACCCACAAGCTCATCAAGCTTTAATGTCTTCAAGTTCTTTGCTTCGATGATAGCGGTTCTCTTCCCATCCCAAGCTTCGGGAAGAGAATAGAGTAGCTTCCGGACAAGCTTGTCTTCCGGTATGATTTCTCCATATCCCTTTAGACCGTTGACGATTGTGGAGAATCGATCAAACATCTTTGACACCGTCTCATCGGGCTCCATCTTGAAGTTTTCATAACTAAGATTGAGAAGTCCAATCTTAGTTTCTTTGACATCATTGGTGCCTTCATAGGTGGTCTCAAGAGTGTCCCACACTTCCTTGGCACTTTCAATTGATGAGACCTTCGAGTAGATGTCCGGACCGAAAGCACAAAATAGCATGTGGAGAGCTTTATCGTTGACTTGAATCTTCTTCCTCTTCTCTTCACTCATTTCGGCTTTCTTCTTCAACACCATCTTGCCTTCACCATCTTGCTTCAATGGAACGTATGGCCCATCCTCAATGACATCCCATACAAGATAGTCACTTGACTTGATGAATAGCCTCATTTTGTTCTTCCAAAAGGAATAGTTGTCACCATTGAAGAAATGAGGCTTGGTGGTTGATTGTGACTCGTACATGCCGGAACCGGAGGTTGAAGCCATCTCTTGATAATTTGATGATCACACTCTTCCAATGATCTCCTCTTGTGGTTGTTAATCCTCAAAGAGTTAAGCTCTGATATCAATTGTTGCGTGGATCGAAAGATCGATATTTACCAAGAGGGGGGGTGAATTGGAAATTTAAAGGATTGTGGTGGAAATTGGCAAATTAAAAATGATGAACAAGGAATTTAGAGTGGTTCAAGTTCCAAATGAACTCTACATCCACTACCTTAGTCTCACTAAGGATTTGCAACAATTTCACTAAATTGATCTTCCCCTTTTCTAGGACAAGGAGGCAACCCTTTACAATATCGGTTGATTTTTCTACCCAAAAATCAACCCAACCCTCACACAAGAGAACAAAGAAATTTGTAGGCTAATTAGGTATCTCTCAATACAAATGATAGCCCCAATACAAGCACTCAACCCAATTTTACAAAATATGAATGAAGGACACAAATTGGGATTTTACACAAATTTGGGATTTTTGCTCAAATGCTTGAATTTGATGTTTGGATGTTTGCTTTTGGATCAATAGTTGTTGTTGATGCTTTTGGATGTCTCTTTTATACCTTCTCATTGATTTCTAGCAATTTGGGTGGTTGGGAACATAAATGGAGCCGTTGGAACCCTCTCTTGCCACCATAAATGCAGTCTACACCAACTCGTTTCGGAACACGGGGAACCTGTTTCGAAACGGACTAAAATAGAAAGAGCCGTTGGGGTGCATTTAAGAGCCCGTTTCGAAACGCCTTAGGGCCGTTTCGGAACGTTTTTGCCACTGTCAAGGGTCGTTTCGGAACGGTCCTAGCCCGTTTCGAAACGCCTTAACGGTTTTCAGAAAATCAGTTAAAACATACAACGGTCATATTTTTCAAAATAAAACCTAGCCCTTGTTTCAGAACGGGAATGAACCGTTTCGAAACGTAATGGCTACTGTCAAAGGTTCATTTCGGAACGGGCTTGATCCGTTTCGAAACACCCATTTTATATTTAAAAATCTGAAAAATTTGAAATAAAACAACCCTTTTTAAATCCTATATGAAGAACAGTTTCGAAACGAGTTGTGCCGTTTCGAAACGATTTTAAGTGTTTCGATACACGTTTCGAAACGGTGGTCGACAGTGGTGAAAATGTTTCGAAACGCCTTATGCCGTTTCGAAACGGGTACTTGAAAAACACTGTTTTGGCTTGAAACACTTAGAAAAACATTTGAAATAGTATGTTTTTAACTATGGCATAATACTAAAATTATATGGGGATATTTTGAGGACTTAAAATTCGTTTTGACTTTTTCAATTTAGTCCTTAGGTTTTTAGTTATATCAAAATTAAAATATTTGTTTCACATAACTGATAGCTTATAGTTGATAGTTGTTTGATTATTAAAACAAGCAAAATGACATATAAAAGACATAATTATATTCAATACTTGTTTAAATATTTTATCATTTATGAATATTTTATATATGATAAATATTAATTAGATTTGTAAAAATTATTTTTAATATAAATTTTCTAAACATATTTGAAAGATTTATATATTAATTTATTGTTTATATAATTGTTAATTTTTTTTAAATTAAGGGTCTCGTTAAAAACCCATTCTAGCCTAGATAGGGGGAAAAGAGTGCTCGAAGTATTATTTCATAAACTTGATCATAAGAAAGTTCAGTACATATTAAGGAAGGGAATAACAAGACTAAATACAATTATCATATCTCGACCTTATCCAGATTATCAGCCCTGGTATTACACTCCATGGAGATTAACCTTAGAATCATGTCTCGATTTTCGATAATCGTAACATGTTCTTTAACCAAAGGTGCGTAAACTGCCGGAAGACCCACCATTTTGTTGAGCCAGTCAACCACTATTTTGCAGTCGCTTTCAACTATAGTTCTTGCATTAAACTCCCAGGTGAAATTCAAAACTCAGCTAATTCTCTCTTTTATTGCGAGAAGTTCAGCTATAGCTGAAGGCACAGAACCGCAGGAAGCTGAAAATTGTAATAAAATTTTATATGTAGAGTCTCGGAGAATGCCCCCTATGCCACTCTTCGAAGACACAAGTGAAATTGCCCCGTCAATATTGAGTTTGAGGAACCCTGTCGGAGGAGGGGACCATTTCTTAATTGGAGAAACCTTAAGAGATATCAGTGATTTATCATTTGTTAGAAAAGGATCAGCCATAAGAGCGTCCAATGGGATGCAATAGTCCCTGAACTTGGAAAAAATCCAGAATGCCAGTCTATATTTAATTTGCTGAAGCAATTGGAGTTGGTCGAGATTGTTTCCCTTGAAGATGATGTTATTACGGGATAGTCAAATGGTCCAAAGTGTGGCAAAAGGGATTAAGGACCAAAGCTGTCGAAAATGAGGGGGAGAGACAGATCCTCATTCCTCTAGGAATGCTGACGGATTGAATTGAAATGGTAACGAGAGACTTGCCGAGGCCATGAAGTACATCCAGATTTTCCAACTGATTCTGCAAAAGAAGAAAATATGATTAACAGTCTCTAGCATTTCGCGGCAAAGAGGGCAGAGACCATCTGTTAGACCTGGGAAGCCTCGTTTCAAAAGTTCAGTTTTGACGGGGACTCTACACTTGACGATTAGCCAAACGAACAGTTCTACTTTGGGAGGAGCTAAACCGACCCAAACAAATTTATTCCAAAAGCTCTTGGACGGGATGTGGCCAAGAAGAATCGATTTAAGAGATTTTACAGTGAAAATACCATCGCCAGAACCAGACCAACTAACCCAGTCTTGGTTGAGATTGCTTGCTTTGAAGTTGTTTAACCAGGTCAAAAAGGATTCCCATTGTTGGAGTTCCCAGCCTAGGAGAGGTCTACGAAGTTGAATATTCCAATTCCAGCCTTTTTCGTTCTTGTTTCCAAATGACACTATGCAACCATCCTTATTAACCGAAAGAGCAAAGATTCTTGGGAATTTGAGTTTTAAGGGTGAGTTACCGAGCCACACATCATGCTCAAAAGATATGTGTTTACCATCACCGACTTGCAGGGCCAGATTAGATCTAACGCATACTCCAATTGCATCATCGTTAAAGTAAGAATTTAGAATCCCATTTCATATCTACGATACTTGCTTGTTAGTTATTCGGACCGGTAGAAGATGGTTGTTATTTAAGGGAATTTTGCTGCAAATGACCCTTCTCCAAAGTCTGTCTGGTTCGTTGCCGAAACGCCACCCCCATTTACTGAGTAATTCGCGATTAACCATATCAAGATCAGCGATACCTAATCCCCCCATATTCAGTGGCTTGCAAAGTTCAGACCATTTGATCCAATAGATTTTATTTTTCTCCGTTGATCCCCCCATAAGAACCTTGCCATTATATTGTTAAGTTTGTGTTGAACTGACATGGGCATTCTAAACATGGAGAGATAGAACATTGAGAGGCTCGAAAGTACAGACATAAGGAGGACAAGTCTTTCCGCTGAAGAAATGAAGTTGGTTTTCCATCCTGCCAGCTTTTTGTCAAATTTACTAACGATAGGTTCCCATAAAGCTCTGTTGTTTCGGCTTGCACCAAGGGGGAGACCAAGATATTTTGTTGGAAATGTATCCGATTGGCATTCGATCGATGCTACCCATTCTGAGATGATATCAGAGTCGATATTCAGCCCGTAGATTTTGCTTTTAGTGATATTGAGTTTTAATCCAGAGGTAAGTTCAAAGACTCGAAGGGCTCTTTTGACGTTGCGGACTTGAGTAACCGAAGCTCCAACGAATATAAGCAGATCGTCGGCAAATTGGAGGTTTGTGATCGTTGTACAATTGTCCCTACGACCAACACATATGCCGGAGAACAGACCCTTGTTTACAGCCTTGCGTATCATTTGATTTAAGGCTTCACCCACCAAGTTAAAAAGCAGTGGGAATAACGAACACCCTTGTCTCAGTCCTCTAGAAATTTCAAAAACTTCAGATGGAACTCCATTAACAAGCACCGAAATAGACACATTAGAGATGCATCTATAAATCCAATTGCACCATTTCTCATTGAAGCCACATCTTTTCATAATTGAGATCAAAAAATTCCAATCTACTAAATCAAAAGCTTTGTGGAAGTCGATTTTAAAGGAGACCCCTTACTTTTTTTCTTTCACTAAGAAGTCGACCACCTCATTGGCGATTAGGGAGCAGTCAAGAATTTGGCACCCCGAAATGAATGTGTGTAAAACCTATGTTTGATTTTGATATAATTAGATCTTTAAGGATCAATTTGAAAAACTTAAAATTGTTTCTGAAAGTCCCTTAATAATTTTAAAACACCAACTCTTTGAAACTGATTTGAAAAACTCAAACTCAAAATATTTTCTAAGTGTTCCAAGGCCAAACCATTGAAAAACGTTCAGGTGTATCGATACACTACCAAGCGTATCGATACCTTTTTGCCAAACTTGGTTACTGTCGGAACACGTATCGATACGGCATACCCTCGTATCGATGCGCCCCTGTGTTAAAACCTAAAGAGTTTGAATAGCGTACCGATACGGCAAACCCTCGTATCTATACGACCTTTATAATTTTTAAATATAAGTCGGTTTAAATTTTATGACCATTGGTGTCAGTTGGTTGGTAACCAAACTTTAAAAGGTTGTTGACCCGTATCGATACGCCTAACCCCCGTACCGATACGGATATCGACAGTGAGTTAAGTTGAGAAAAAGGTATCGATACGGCCTTTACCGTTTCGATACCCCGTACCGATACGCTTACGCGCGTATCGATACCCCTTATTTATTGCACACAACGGCTCTTTCTTTTCTGAGACAAGTATCGATACACCTTCCCGCGTACCGATACGCATAGCTGCAGAAGTGCATTTATGGTGGTAAGAGAGGGTTCCAACGGCTCCATTTATGTTCCCAACCATCCAAACGGCTAGAAATCAATGAGGAGGTATAAAAGAGACATCCAAAAGCTACAACAACAACTATTGATCTTCAAGAAAACATCTATTCATCAAATCTAAGCAATTGTGCAAAAATCCATATTGTCTAGAAACCCCAATTGTAATTTTCATTCTTATCTTATTCAATTGGGTTGAGTGCTTGTAATTGGGCAATCATTTGTATTGAGAGATACTCTATTAGCCAACAAATTCCTTTGTTCTCTTGTTGTGAGGATTGGGTTGAATTTTGGGTAGAAAATTCAATCGATATTGTAAGGGTTGCCTCCTTAGCCTAGAAAAGGGGAAGAACAATTAGTGGAATTGTTGCAAATCCTTAGTGAAGCTAAGGTAGTGGATGTAGAGTTCATTTGGAACTCAAACCACTCTAAAATCCCTTGTCATTATTTTTAATTTGCAATTTCCACCACAAAATCTTTAAATTTCCAATTCACCCCCTCTTGGTTCATATCGATCTTTCGATCCACTCAACAATGTGAATTGTGATTCTCCTACGAGCGAATCCAATACTGAGCGGAGTCTTTTCGGGAGAACTTTGGATAAAATCTTGTAAATGACCTCGATCAAACTTATTGGGCAAAATTCTTCGAGGGATTCTGGACTGGTGACTTTGGGTATAAGGGTAATGAATGAATTATTGATCCCGCTCTCAAAGTCTCTGCCTGCATGAAAGTCTTCAAAGAAACGTAGTACATCCACTTTTAATACCTTCCATAATTTTTTGAAAAGTCCGAGGTTAAAATCGTCTGGACCCGGGGCACGATTGATGTCTGAAGAGAAGAGGGCAGCCCAGATTCTTCCTTGGAGAAATTCTTAGTGAGGCTATTCGATTGTTCCGAAGAGAGGATAGAGAAATCTAGCTTGAAATCTTCAAGTTCAAGAGCGTGTTTTCGATTGTAGGCTTTCTCGAAAAGCTTTTTGACTGTTGTTTTGATTAAAGTTGGATCGATAACAGTTTCACCCCTTACTTTCAGAAGTTTGATGGCATTTGTTTTGTGTCTTTCCGAGGAGATAAGATGGAAGAACCTGGATTTTCGATCCCCTTCGCTAAACCATTTGAGTCTTGATTTTTGAAGCCATGAGCTTTCTTCCCTCTGGTACTCTTTCCAAAGAAGCTTTCTAAGATTCTTGAGCTGAGCAAGGGTCGAGGGATCTTGAATCGACGAAGTTAATTTGGCTTCCAAGAATGAGATTTCTTTTTCTATTTCAACAATCGGCCTGCGGGTAGAGAAGTTAAATTTTCCAGACCATTTCTTGATAGCTAGTTTAGATCCTCTAAGAATGCCACCTATACCAACATATGGATTATTGTGCCTAATGTTTTTCACTGTAGAGTTCACCAATTCATCGAAACCCACTTCATTGATCCAATAGTTGAAGAAATGGAATGACTTAGGGCCCTAATTGAGATCGTCTGACTGGACGCAAATTGCGTTGTGATCGGATAGGGACTTGTTTAGTACCTTTTAGTTAAGTTAGGGAATGTCAAATCGAAATCAGCTGATAATAGGAACTCGTCCAGTCTGACAAGGGTTGGTGGTTCACGGTTACTACACCATGTGAATCGCCCTCCTATAAGAGGCAAGTCTATAAGAGAAGCATCTGAAACAAAAGTTTTGAACAAGTCAATCATGGTTTGATTAAGAGAAAAGCCAATCTTCTCTTCAAGATCAATGAACAGATTCCAATCACCCCTAGGCACCACGCTATACCTGATTCTTTTATTATCGATAGCGCTTCTTCAAGGAAATCCTTCTTCTTAGAGTCGGTTGTTGGGCCATACACATTGATGATACCTCTCATAATTTTTTTTCACTCCAATTGTTCCAATAAGAGCTATAATTCTTGGTTTGATGATTATCCGAGAAACTTGTATCAAAGTCGGATCCTAGATGCTAAGTAATCCCCCAGCAGAGCTAGACGAATGGGAGAAAGAGAATTGAACTCTGTCAAGATTCCACAATTTCTTAACGAGACTCCCATTAATTTCTTCGCGTTTCGTCTCCTGTAGAATGACGATATTCGATTATTGCCTTGAAATCAACTACTTCACGGCTCGTATTTTTTCTCTCTTTCTAATGCCTCGGATGTTCCAGGAGAGAATGGATAAATTCATAATAATAATAGGAATATTTCCGTTTTTAGAAGAGAGCCTTGAGTTGCTGAGTTAAGCATGTTCTAATTCACAGACCCTATTAACAAGAGCGTCTTTGCCTCATTTAAAAGAGAATTCGAGGATACGGCTAACCTGACAAACTGCTTCAACTTCGATTCTTTCAAGGGATATTATATCATCTGATATGGAGAGTTGACATGTTTGCTTTGGTTGTGGACTACCGCTTTCAACTGAGTCTCTAACTTGCCTTCTGATTTGTCTTCTTACACTTGCTCTGAAGAAGCCCATTTTAAATTCATCCTGAATTTCTTCGACTATCCCATTCTAATTGTAGGCTGTTGATATGTCAAAAGTGTCTTTTACTACCGAGGCTCCACCGAAATTGTGTCTGGAGTTGTTGCTGATTGAGTCGGCAAAAAGGGAATTGGGATCCAATTGGCAGAAATGGTTATTGGCTTGTGTAATGATTATCTCATCTTCGTTTTGTGGTGGCGGTCCAGTGTAAGGTTCAACATTTGGCCCAATGAGGGAAGGGGCATCCAAGATATTAACCCATTTATTCAACATGTCAACTATTGTCTAGGACAAAGGGTTCAGAGGTGGGACACAGTTGGAATTAGAGTTGTCAGTAATTACCTCATTATTAACTACTTCGTTGTTTTGGAAAGGGAAATTGTATGAACTCGAGGCTTCCTATCGATTGGGAGATGAGGGGACATTATTTGGAAGTGACTTGGTACCGTTCATGCTTGGAGACCTATCACACGAAGACTGACCCTTGGATCTCTTGTCGTCCCTCTTACTGGCTTCCAGATCAGAATTATTTTGCCAGATATCTGCAGATTTGTCTTCTTCTTCATGTTCAAGTATTTCAGAAGAAGAATTATCAAAAGGACCCAAACTCGTTTTAATGAAATACGAGAAGTCTTGGGAAATAATCTTGACTGGGTCAGGGATGTCCAGGAGACTCGCTGCTCTAATGATGATTGAAGCTTTGTCTAAATGGACTTTGTTTCTTGTTATGTTGGATACACACACCTACTTCCCCCTCTATTTCCTAAGGTTCTAAAAAAATTTCATTCCAACAACGAAGGGGGACTCCTTGTAAAATGACTGAGACAAATAGATAAGGGATATCATCTTTGAAAAGGGGGCGATATGAGAGAACCATAAGCTAATAGCTTCCCTTTTGTTTTCTAGTGCGAGTCATTTTTGCAAATGATTGAAAGCGAATAATGTAAACTTCACTTTCTTTATTTCATAAAGAGATGGTAGCTTCAATACCTTCGAAGTCGAAAGCCTGTTGGACTATCCCGATTTCATAAGAGTTTTTCATTAATCTAACCAGAGAGTATTTGAGCCATTCATTATTTTCTGGTTTGATTTCACCGAAAACACTATCGTCGTTACATTCAATTTCAATGAAGTTTTCCTTGTTGCTGGGTTGCACTGCTTGGGTTTCTACCTTATTAAGGTTCTTGAGAAGGGCTTCCTTATACGTTAGCTTTTCTTTGTTAGAGTAACCTGGGTTAGCCGGGACTGGGCGAGCTTTGGAACCAGTTCTTTTATTTTGGCTTTTCTTCTGCATGGCCACGTTTAATCTGGAACTTGTGTCCTGAGGATATCCATTGTTTCTTTTCAGATATTTAGCCTGAGAGACTCTGACTACTCTACCATCTATCAAAGTGTTGTCCAGTTTGGCTATTGACGAAAGCATCTCCTCTCTACTTACCATTGATACAAAGCAAAGGTGGATTCCTTATACTTGAATTTTCTATTTGTCTTCGAGATGAAAACCCTTGTAATCCTTCCATGGTAGCTGAAGAGTTCTCTGAGTGCTGACTTAGATACCTTCCTGCTGAGATTGTCAATGAAGATGGTCCATCCTCTGTTCACCGGTTTGTCTTCGTTATTGACTCATGCGTTGCTTCCAGAGATCGCCGCTTGGTCTCCTTCCATTACTTGATATTATAAAAAAATTATCTAAAAGTTTCAACAATTGATTAAATAATTATAATGACGAAATAATTATTATTAATTTTTTATATGCACATATAAATATGTGATAATAAAAAAATATAATTAGCTTATAAATTTCACCATATAAATTAGTAGTAACAACAAATAAGTCCAATATTTGAAATCCAAAACCCTATACTATAAATCCTAAATTTAAATATTGTGTTTATGGTTTAGGGTTTAGAGTTTAGAGTTTAGGGTTTAGTGTTTTTATTTTTTTAAATTGACTAAGGTTAGTATTTGATTTAATTAATTTAAAAAAATTAAAAATAATATATATATATAGAAAATAATTTACTTGAAATTTTATTTTAAATAATTTTTAATTATATGTTAAGTTCGTGAGATTTTTAATCTTTATTAGTCAATTTAATGGTGTTCATCGATGTTCGGTAGTGCTGTTCAGCTAGGGGTGATAATGAGCCTGACCGACTCGCAAGCTACTCGGGCTCAACTCGGGACCTTAACAAGCCGAGCCAAGCCGACCCAAGCTCGACTTGAAAAGCTTATGAACAGGCTCGAAATAATTATATATATATATATATATATATATATATATATACTTGTATATTTCAGTGTTGTTAACTTGTTATTATGGTTAAATATTTTTAATCCCCTTCTGCTTGTGGACTTCTAGAATTTAAAAAATTTACTATGGTTACTTGTGGACTTCAAAAAATAAATATTATCTTTTCCAAATAGGTTTTTACATATTTTTCAAAAACATCAAAAAAAAATAATTAAAAGCAATTTGAGAAAGGCAACAAGTCGAGCCGAGCTCAAACTGTCCAATTCGAGCTCGAGTCCAAGCCGAGCCTAGGTAGACTCGAGCTCGACTCGGCTCATTATCACCCTTATATTCAGCGTTGTTTGTCTCACGTGATAGACTCGTCTAATATACAAATATCATAAATATTAGGGTTAAATCGGTTATGTTCAATTGGATTCCAAAGATTTTTTCTTGAATCATTCACGACAATTTAGTTAATTCTTGATTTTTTTCCATTTTAGTTTTATGTTTGATGATTGATTTTTTTACTTTATTTAGACAAATGACTTTGTTTTATGGTTTTTGACATTATTCGATAAAAGCTTCAAAGTTTTCACAAAATATTTTTTTAAAATAGTTGATTTTTAAATAGAAAAATAATTAGTAATAATAAATATAATTTTTTAAAACTATTTTCAAAATGTAAAATATCTATTTTATACAATAGATTAATTAAAAAACTGATTATACCGTTCAAATATGGATGATTTTTAAATTTATAGATTATAAATCATTTAAATAAGGATAGACTGAAGGGGTTAGGGGATGGATGGAAATCATCTGCCCCCAAAGTATGCCCCCATTTGTGCCCCACTTTAAAATAGTGAGTTTAGGGTTTAGATTTTGGGGTTTAAGGTTGGGGCTTAGGGTTAGGGCTTAGGGAATTAAGGGTATGATGTATTTTTTAAGGTTTAGGGTTTGGGGTTTAGGATATGAAAATTAGGGTTATGGGGTAAGATTTAATTTTTAAGTATTTTTAGGCAGGGGCATAGAAAGAGGCATGGTTATGGGCAG
Source organism: Hibiscus tridactylites (assembly GCA_958450335.1). Lineage (NCBI taxonomy): Eukaryota > Viridiplantae > Streptophyta > Magnoliopsida > Malvales > Malvaceae > Hibiscus > Hibiscus tridactylites. The sequence goes on along the minus strand of OY288265.1, from coordinate 27,473,443 downwards.
GAGATTTTTACTCGTTAGGGGATCAGTCGTCTCCCTAAAAATTTAAAATTCTTATATGATTTAATTTTTTTAAAATTCTATACATTTTTATTGAAAATATATTTTTGTCCTCTTAATTTTATAAGTTTATTTCTAAAATTTTATAGGCTCGCTCCTTAACATAAAATCATGCTTGTCCCTACATTTCGACTTTATTTACTTTTTAGTTTTCTGGTTTATTTACATAATCCTAACACATGTGTATATATAACGAAATTTAATCATAAAAATGAACATGAATTAATTCAGATAATTGGGTGTTAATTTATCAACAATATGGGACTTGGAAAATTGGGCCATTGGAATTTGGAATTGAGATTCGAGGAAGGCAATGGGCAATGGCAAATGCATGTCCACATGGGGGAAGAGTCTTTGGACTCAATCATCCAACATTCTTCATTTGTGTATGATGGACAGATGGATGTATCTGACAGGCTGAGGTGTTGCCACGTGGTGATTTCCACCACTTTGAGAAAATGGCAACCGGCTAAATTAAATCATCCTTGTTAGTTGTTGCTACATGATTTGGCCACACAATAAGTTTAACATATAAATATTTTTTTAATATTTTATTCATTAAACGATTAATCTCAAACAAATAATATAAAGAAACATTATAAAAAAACTATTCTAACACAATTTATTTCATTCACAAAATCAAAATATAAATATCCGACTTTATTTAGAAAAACCTAATATTAGGATTGTAAATAAATTGAACGTTCAACATATCATTCGGTAAGAAGTTCGTTTATTTATTAAACGAATGAACATGAACACTTTTTTTGTTCGTTTAATTAAATGAACGAACACGAGTAAAGAACTTTTTCGTTCATTTACGTTTGTGAACATTCATAATCTATTTGTTTATGTTCTTTTAAATTTATTCACACATGTCCGCTTATATTTATATTCTCATAACAAAATTATTATATTTAAAAATATATATTAAAAATATGAAATAAAAAGAAAAAAAATTAAACAATACTCAAATTTCGTCAAGATCCAACACCTTTCTTGCAAGTAATCATCTCGCCACTAGAACCAACAAATACCTAGTAATACATCTCAATCCAAACCCAATCATAACAGCCCCGAATACACACGAAGAGTTGCAAGCCTTGTTGAAGGTTAACCGACATGAAACCCAACAAAACTAGATTAATGATGAAAGTGGCATTTTAATGAACCAGTCCAAACAGTGAAAAAACCCCAAAAATAGATTTTAACAAATGAACACGAACAAAAAATTATGTCCGTTTAGTTGTTTATCTTCATTCACTTATTCGGTTAATATTAAATGAACAAACATAAATATATCCTGTTCGATTCGTTTACAGGCCTACCTAATAGTACCTCATTTCCTTCTTCAGTAATCTTAGTAGAGTTTCATCAATTACTTACAAATTTAACGTTGAACAACACTTATAGGGAATGGATTGTTTTCATTTATATTTTTCGGTTTGAAACCATCACAAAAGCGACGTGATCATCTCTATTTTCTTATCTATATTATTTTCTTTGAATGTGTTCATAGATAAATTGAAATTATAGAATTAGATTAAATGGTTCGAACAACCCAAAAAAGAGTTACTTATGACGTTAGACATATTATAACTCTCATTCTAAATTAGTCTTAAACTTTTGAACATTTTAATTGTATTTTCAAATTATCAATATATGTTATATTTCATGTTAATAAAATCATTATAAAAATGGTTAACTGCCATGTAAACACTGATGTGTATTATGTAATAATATGATATGTCATAAACGATAATTTAATGATAAAATTAAAATATTCAAAAATTTGAAGACTCATTTAAATTGATAATCATAATTTAAGAATGTTAATAGAACTCTCAGAAAATGAGAATCAATTTAAAATAAGTGTCATAATCTGAAGACCTGTGATACAATTAATTTTTTTAAGCCTTTCAGACGAAACAAGGTTGTTTTTACATTTTTATAAACTATAACAAATTGGAACCACAGTGCAAGAATGAGAGTAAACGGGGGATCAACCATATAGTAAGAGGGGGCCGATGACCCAATATAAGATATAGTGAGTATTCAATTGAATCGAGTTAAGTCGAATTGAATTAATTTTTTTAAAAATCAGTTAAGTTGACAAGTTCTGTTTTTTTTTTTGAAAGTTGAGACTTTTTATTCATATTGAACAATTAGTAGGAGCCTCATTAAAAAATCGGAAAAAGAGTGTAAGCTACTAATGTTTAAAGGATACATTATAGGTTGAGCTTAGTGGGGTAAGCATCCCAGCATACATACATCTTAGCATTACTATGGTGATTGGTGAGAAGCAACGCAATCTAGTCTGAATGTAACCAACACATCCCAGCATGGAACCCTCAACCTTAACTTGCGCTATCCACTGTTTCGTGATATAGTCCTGTGGCATTATCATTCTAATAGAAATATTGGAATGAGGCCAATTACCTTAAGCCTTCCTTTGAAAATAACCTCGTTTCTTATCAGCCAACACGACCACATGACAGTTTCCGCACATCAACATTCAAACTTGGCGAGTTCAGCCTCTAATCAGCTCAGTTATCGATTCAGGGAAAACTAAGTGGACATCCCATGGGAATCCTTTATTAACACAATAAAATTTTTTAGATCAGACCCTTTCATACCAGATAGCATTAGATGGAAAGCAAGTTCAAGTGGCTCATTCTCAATAAAATCCTACTTTGTGAAGAATTGAAAGACTATTTGATCTACTCTAGCCCCACTGAAAGTCGCTGCCTTCGTTTGAAAAACAGCCAATGGACGACTGCTTACGAGAGTTAATCTGTGTGTTCGCGGCGTAACTCAAATCCCCTCAATCTTGTGAAGAGGTACCCGAAACTGTTATTCATGTTTTTTTTTTAAGTTAATTTTTATTAAAAAGCCTCCAAAATCCGGTACCTCATTAAAAAACCTCCCTATCCTAGGTTGGAAGAAAGAGAGTGCAACCGAAAATGGATTGATATTAGGTACATCACTACAACTCACCCACACAGTACACTTGGGATTCCACCATCCCTACAATTCACCCACGCTAGCACAAGTCAGTGGCACAATCCTATCCTTACAAAAGCAAGAGTAATAGAACAGCAGCAATAAGCTTGCTTCCTCCACGAACAAGAAACAAACCAGTATCGAGGAAAGAAAGACAGAACAAGAGCTGCTAGACAAGATTAAAAAATCTGGATCAAGGGTAAAGACCTGGAGATACCCGCTTTAGCTAATAAATCCGCTGTTGAGTTCGCTTCTCTCGAGATCACGTTGATACTCCATTCTACATCATTCAATAGCCTGAAATCTCTAACATCAAAGGTTTAAACACAGTCGAAACAAGGAAAGGATAATTAATCCATAGCACAACACTCCTGCAATCAATCTCTAAAATAAGTTTGAAGTTGTTAGCCCAATTCGAATTTTTGAAAGCTAACACATCCTCTTTAATTGCTGTAATTTCAGCAGTGGCACGCCTCCGATCCCTGATTTACCAAACCCTCCTTGCACCGCACTATCGGTATTAAACTTCAAGTACCCTTTTAGAGGCGGAATCCAACAATTCTTGGGGCGAGGAGGAGCCTTGGAGCTATAAAGACAAACAAGAGGATTTTGTATGAAGTCGCTCACCGAGTTAAAATAGGATGGCCATTTGACCTTGCTCCACCATCCTAACCGATACATAAAAGAGTCAAATAGTTGATTTTCATCCACTGTGCTTCCCCTGAACACTACCTCATTCCTATATTTCCAAATTGACCACACCACAACAGTAAAAGGTAATTTCCAAAATTCTTCTAATCTCGAGCTAGTGAAACCGTGCGACCAAAATATAAACAAAGATTGTACATTTCCAGGGAGAGCTCCCGCTAGATCCCAAATATTGAGAAACCGCTGCATAAGTCTCCAAGAGATAATGCACTTGCAAAACAAATGATTTACCGTTTCAGACTCTGCAGCGCAAAGAGGGCAGAGCAATCCAGCTTGAAGACATATATTTCTTTTCCCAAGTTTCACTTTTGTCGGGATATGTTCGTGTAATACCTTCCACAAGAAGGATTCAGCATTCGGTGGAGCCAAGTTTGCCCAAACATTCTTCCAAATGAATCCATTGTTGCATGTTCTAGAATAGAGACTAAGGGCAAAATTTCTAATTGAGTAGCACCCATATGCACTCTTCACCCAAGGTAAACTGTCAGATCTGCTAGGATCAAGCAATGAACCTTGAATCGTATCCATGAAAGATTCTCAAATGTCGATCTCCCAATCAAAGAGTCTCCTGCGAAGCTCAATTTTCCAACTCCAAAGATTACCTACTATTTGCCCAAACTTCGCCATTGGACCAGACTTTATAATAGCCAAAGCATAAATTTTAGGGAAAGCAGTTTTTAGAGGAACAGAGCTCGTCCACGGATCATTCCAGAAATTCGCTCTTTTACCATCATCGACCGCCACACGAATGTTGCTGGTAAATAGGTCATTAGGATCCGAAAGCGGTGAAATAATATTTTTCCAAGTCCATGATTTACCTTTCGAATTTAAGTTTGTGGGGGATAAGGTGAACAGAATTCTGCTCATACTTTTCAGCAATAACCTTTCGCCATAAATTACTCGGTTCCACCGCATACCTCCATAACCATTTGTTAAGTAATGCTCTGTTCTTTTCCTTGAAGTCAATCAAACCTAAACCACCATAACATCTAGGAAGACAAAGGAGTTCCCACCTTAGCCAATGGATTCGTCGTTGATCAAGCGAACCCCATAAGAATTTGGCTATTAACTGCGATAATGTTGCTTTTATAGAAGCTGGCATCTGAAACAAAGACATGTAATAGATTGGCAGATTTGCGACTGCTGCTTTTATCAGAGTAACTCTCCCTGCGAAACAAAGCAACGCCGATTTCCAACCAGCTAATTTCTTTTGCAATCTCTCAACTATCGGATCCCACAATTTTGTTGTATTCTTCCTAGCACCTAGTGGAAGGCCAAGGTATTGACAAGGAAGATTTTCCATTTTACAGTGAAAAATGGAAGCCCATGAAACCACCAATTCTTCTTTCACATTGATTCCGATTAATTTTGATTTTTTTCGGTTCAACTTTAAACATGCGCCCACCTCAAACCCCTTCAATATTTTGATCACATTTCTAATTTGGGTTTCGTTGGCATCGCAGAAAATTATGAGATCGTCTGCGAATTGTATATGTGAAACTTCTATTGGATTCACCCAAATTCGTACACCTTTGAAAAAACCACTAGCATTTGCCCTTCTCAACAATGAGCTAAGAGCCTCCACAACTAGATTAAACAACAAAGGAGAGAGCGGACAGCCTTGCCGGAGACCTCTACTAATTTTGAACGGCGTCGTCGCAGAACCATTGACCAAAACAGATATGGAGGCTGTGCTTAAACACATATTGATCCATTTTCACCACTTGAGGCCAAAACCCAATTGTTTCATAACGGTGAAAAGAAAATTTCAATATATCGTGTCATATGCCTTCCGGAATTCCACTTTAAACATCGTACATTCCAAACCTTTCCTCCTTGTAAAATTTATAACTTCATTTGCAATCAAGGAGCAGTCTAATATCTATCTGCCAGCACAAAAAGCAAACTGATTTTCGCCTAAAATATCTTCCATAACCCCTACAAGACGTATGGCTAGCACCTTAGCCAATAGTTTGTACACATAGCCAACAAGTCTGATTGGCCGGTACTCCTCAATTGAAGCGGGATTATGCACCTTAGGGATTAGCGAAATGAAGGAATTATTGGAAGAAAAATCGACTACTTCTCCCTTATGGAAACTGCTGAAGAAACCAATAATTTTAGGTTTTAGAACCGCCCAAAACTTTTTGACGAAACTCATATTGAAGCCATCGGAACCGGGAGCTCTCGATGAGTCCAATTTGACTAGAGCATACTCAATTTCTTCCACTGAAAATTCCAGTTCTAATCTATTAGCTGCGTCTGGGTTAATTTTCCTTGACACACAATCAAGCTCTTTTCCTGGAATTGTCCTTGAATCGTTATTGGCCACCTTAAAGTGCACTGTAAATATATTTGGGCTATTTGGCAAATTTTTTATTGTGTTAATAAAAGATTCTCAAACACTATTTTATAATTCAAACTTTATTTAATTTTTTTCGAGTGACGTCGAGTATATGAAATTTGAGTCAAGTTGAGTTGTTCAAGTTTGTGTTCAAATTTAATTGTAAATATTTATAATTTTATTATACTAATTGGTTTAAATTTAAATGACATTTTATAACTATATATATACACATTTCTTTTTGTCTTTTCATATACGATACTATATATATCAGGTAGAGTTGAAAGACTCGACTCGATTATAAAACAATGATTTTACCTAGGGGTGTTAAAAAATACCCGACCCGGTTGACTCGACCCGAAACTAAAAATGTCGAGTAATCTTATAAAAAAATTACCCGACCCAGTAATTTTTATAGGACACGGGCCGGAAGTTTTTCCTTATCAGGTACCCGACCCGATAATTTTTAATATATATTTTTTTATATTTTAAATTATATATTTATTTTAAGTTTCTCAATATTTTTACTCTAAAAATAAATTTAAATCCCTAAATTCTTTCTATGTTTGTATTATATACTTTTAAATTTTAAGTTTAAAATTTTTAAAAATATTTTTGTGTTTAATATGCGATTTTTTTAATTTTAGAATAAAAAAATAAAAAAAATATAAATCGAGTACCCGAGTGTAACCGGCCAGGACACAGACCAATAAAGTAGGTACTCAAATGAACCGGATACCCGACAATGAATACCCATAATTTTACCATCTATATCTTCAGGATGGATAGACACATATATTATACGTGAACTCATAGATCTTAAGATGAACACAATCAATAAAATAAATAAAAAATATTACAAATTACAAAGTACACGATAAATAAAATAGATAACTAACATAAATAAATTCAGACATTCCCTTCATCATACATGGATCCGTCAAAACCAGGGTGACAAACGTCGGCCAAGGATCCGAAGGACCACTCACTCTCTCAAAAGACAACTTTCTCTTACAAGCGTTGCGGTAAAGAACATAGAGAAGAAAAGTGTGTTTTGAATATGCATTTTAATTATTTCAGGACAGCCTTTTACTTCACATGGAGGGATGTTAATTTAATGCGGATTTGATTCGATGAAAAAAATTTAATTTAAATTTGATTAAAAAAGTCTGAATCTTAAAAAAAGGGGTCCGAGTCTTAATAGTCGAATGTGGATATTGTCATGATCTGATTTGAAATTGATCAAAGCCCATGTTAGATCTGAATTCGAATACGACTCGAGTCCGATCTATATTTAAGTTCGAACCAAAATATTTGATTTTAAAAAAATAATTTCAATTTAAAATATTCCGATATTTTTTCTTTTCATATTTAAATTAAATCGAATATTTATTAAAATATTAAATATTTGATTTAAAAGAAAAAAAATTAATTTAAAATATTCAATTATTTTAAATAATTTTTTAAATCGAATATTTAATATTTTCATATTTAAATTACATCAAATATTTAATAACTACTCCTTTAAATATTTGATTTAATTTAAAAATTAAAAATAATAAATCTATTTTCATTTTAAATCTTGCTTTAATAACTACTTTAAACATATTTAAAATGTTTTTAATTTTAATTAATTACTTGATTTGATTTGGTAGTTTGTGTGATTTTATAAATCCCAAGTGATTTAGGTTCGAGTCACATTTCAATCATTTTTATTTTTTTCCTAACATTTACTGCATTATAAGATATGTATATAAAATGGTGTCTTTTATTTCCCCAAGAGCAGGTTGGTGCGGTGGTAAAAGTGTTGGTATAACTAGAGGTGGCAATCGGGTCATTCGTTTCGGGTTCGGGTCGCTTCGGTTCGGGTCATTTTGGGTCTATCTAGAATCGATTTAGATTCGGTTCGGGTCGGTTCGGTTCGGGTTCGGGTCTAATTCGGGTCTGTGATGAGTCAGATTCGGTTCGGGTATTGGATCGGGTCAAAATCGGATCGGTTGTTTTCGGGTCGGGTCAATATCGGATCGGTCGCTTTCGGTTCGGGTCAAAATCGGGTCGTTCGGATCGCTTTCGGTTCGGGTTAAAATCGAGTCAATTTCGGGTCGGGTCAACATTTAAATTTTCGGGTCAATTTGATTTGAGTTGGGTTAAAGGTTTGAGGTTTAGTATTTATGGTTTAGTTTAGAGTTATTGATGTATGAGATTAATTCTAATTCAACTTGTCAATCTATGCATTTGAATTTGATTAAATATTTAAATCAAAGCTTCATGTATCCATATAATTTTTTTTGTATAATTATATTGAATTAAAGTTTATAATAATAATAATAATAATAATAATAATAATAATAATAATAATAATAATAATAATAATAATAATAATAATAATAATAATAATAATAATAATAATAATAATAATAATAATAATAATAATGTATGAAATGAATTAATTTATTAAACTTAGGATCTAATTGAATTAACTAAAATCTAAAAGCATAAATCACGGACATAATTAAAATAATTTTAAAACTAAATGTGAAGTTTCAATTAAATTAATCTAAATTGAAACTCAATTAAATCAAGAAAAATAGAAAGACAATTGGTAAAAATAGAGAGGGAAAAAACAAAATTTTGGAGGGAAATAAGCCACCAATTTTTTAAGCTAGATTGAAAAAAAAAAAAAAGACAATTGGAAAAAATAGAGAGAGAAAAGACAAAATTTTGGAGGGAAATAAGCCACCAATTTTTTAAGCTAGAGATTAATTACTTTTTAGGTCATGTTGCATTTAAAATGTTACATTTTAGTCAACTTTAAGTTTTAGTTTAATTTAATTTAGTCACAAGTATTCCCACGGTTTAGACTTCGGATATACAAATCCCTTCCCCGTAGTGATATTTAGTCTCTAAAAATTTACTTTTAGTTGAAATTGACTAATCTTTGTAATTTAGTCTATTAATTTAATATATTGATATTTTCGTTCATTTTAATTTCAAAGATTTAATTTTTAGCCAAAATTGACCCCTATTTATTTATATGGTATAATTACAAATTTGATCATTGGACTCTCAAATTTCTCCACTTCCAAATTGTCAATTTAGTCTACAATTTCAATTTTATGCTATATTTTATGATGAAATTATAAAATTGGTCACCAAGATCTCAAATTTCTATACTTCATTTTATTATTTATTATATTGTTAACAATAGATATTCGGGTTAAAATCGGGTCAAAATCGGGTTAAAATCGGGTCGATATTCGGTTCAGCTTTCGGTTCAGCTTTCGGTTCGGGTAGCATTCGGTTCGGGTCCATTCGGTTCGGGTCTATTCGGTTCGGGTCTATTTCGGTTCGGGTCCATTTCGATTCAACAAAAATTTTCGGTTCGGCTCGGTTCGGGTTTCGGGTCAACTTCGAATCATCATGTTCGGGTCAAAATCGGGTTTCGGTTCGGGTAATTCGGTTCGGGTTTCGGGTCTCGGGCCAAGTTTGCCAAGTCTAGGTATAACACCCACCGGTCCCATGTTTGATTCACCAAGGTTATTCCATCCCTTTTTAATTTTCCTTTAACCATATGGTGACACGTGTCACAACTTGATTGGAGGGAGAAAATATATTAAATATTAAATAATGTTAAATTAAAATTTGAGTAAATTTATCCAATGAGGAGATACATGTGTCGTCATCTGATTGGTTAATTAATTTTATTTAATTAAATTAAAATTAGGACCAAATTAATATAATAGGTACATAATATAGAGCAAATGTGTGTAATTTTATAAATTTCCGTTAACTGCCACGTCACCCCTCCGTTAGTTTTTTAACGACGGTGGTCAAAATATGTCAATTTAATAAGTTTGGTGGTCTGATTGACGAGTTGTCTAATTCATGTGATCAAAATAGGTATACACAAATAGTTTGATGGTCACCGGTGTAGTTTACCCTTCTATAAAACAAAATATCATTTATAAAATTATATTAAAATAATAAGACAACATATATAAAACTAAGATAATAAAAATATAAATGTATTAAAAATACAAGTTATATATAATAATAATAATAATAATAATAGTAATAATAATAATAATAATAATAATAATAATAATAATAATAATAATAATAATAATAATAATAATAATAATAATAATAATAATGAGTAATATCTACGAACTAAACTTAATATAGTGTAATATATCCACATATATCATATGCAATTATACATATATGTATACATACATATAAAAAAATAAATGTAAGAAAAAATTATAGACAAACAAACAAAAATATAAATACAATTGAGGAATAAATAAATGTAAATATCAACAAATTATCGAAATTTAAAAAAATTAGTGAATAAAATAGTAAACGATGTGAAATTTCAAGATAAAGTTAAAATATATTAAGCTAAAATTATGAATTAAAATAGGAAGCAAACTAAAGCATAAATAATAAACAAAAAAATTTAAATGTAGTCAGTAAACCAGAGACAAAAATAAATAAATACATAATTAAATGACATAAATTAAAAACAAAAAGAAATAAAATACTCAAAATTATGGACTGATTTGTATTAAAATAAAAATATTAGAGGGTTGAAACACAATATAGCCTAAAGACGCTAAAATTCGCGGATTTACCCCTCGAATTCGGGACAACACTAGGGATGATAATTTAATCTGAATCCGATTAAAAAGTTTGAATCCAAATTTGAAAAAATATCTGAGTCAAATTCTAATCGGATTTGGACTCTATATTGTCCGATCTAAGTCTAATCCATTGGCATACCTATTCACATGCATGCATGATGCATGCATTATAGTTGATACACTAATAAACAGATAAGAATCCGCTACCCCTTTTTGGTGCTCATTTCTATGCCCAACATTAAAAAATTAAATTCTAAGTACTAACCCTAAATTCTATATCATAAACCCAAAACCCTAAAAATACACATTACCCCTAATTCCTTAAGCTCTAACCCTAAACTATAACACCAAACCTAACATTAACCTATTTTTTTAGTGTGGGCATAGAGAGGGGCACCGAAAAGAGGCAAAAGACTTCTATTCATATTAAATAGGAAATATTTATGTGGTATTTAATTTATAGTGAAAAATTAATTTTCACTATAACACACTGATCTCGATCTGGATTCGATGTACTACATTCGGATCACCCAAAAACTGACCCCTTAAATATCCAATGTAAAACCATAAGTTTATCCTTCATTTAAAAATATTAAGCATTTATATATTTATGTGGTATTTAATTTAGAGTGGAAAATTAATTTTCACTATAATACACTGATCCCGATCTAGATTCGATGTACTACATTCGGATCACCAAAAAATTGACCCCTCAAATATCCAATTTAAAACCATAAGTTTACCCTTCATTTAAAAACATTAAGCATATATAAATCCATGAAGTTAAGTAATCATTATAATTAAGTTTACAAAACGGGAGATCCAAATTTAAAACGCTGAATACTAAAATAATATTTCAAATAGAATTTGCATGCTCAATAACTCGTAAGATACTATGAATACAAAAGCCCAAAACTAAATACTAAGCACTGTACTCTGAAGTGATGCGGTGCTGGAAGATCCCTTCTTGATGTACTCCTCGGTCATGATCAATCTACTAACATACGAACGAAAACACCATTAACATGATCCTACATCTATAACATGCAAGACTTTAGAATCGTTGTTTTCGTTCGCATGTTAGTAGGTTGATCATCTAACATGCAAGATACATATAGTTTAGAGAGCATAGATAAGGCTTCACTATCTATAACTTATCATCTAGCCTACACTAGCTAGAGTTCTTAGTTCACTTATCTCAAGGCATCAACAAGTCTACAAAAAGTCATATATGTTTCACAAAGCTTTGCCATAGATCGCATAACCTATCGAGTTAATACATTCATAAGATATTATCCATAGCATCCACAAAACATACATAATTGAATCCATACATCGTCTACATAAAGACCAACGAAGTGCTACCTTACCTGTTCTCACACAATCGTCGGGTTACCCGTGTTCACACAGTCGTCAGGTTAAATGGACTATATCCAGATCACCATACCCACAAATATGTCCTAGACATACTTGGATCACATTAGCCACAAGTAGTCCTTATCCGAGGTCACTCGGCCTATCATGTTACTCGAGCTCACTCAGCCTATCGAGTTAATTTCCTTATCCAGATCACCATAGTCACAAATATGTTTTTAACCGCACCCAGATCACTCAGCATGTGGGTACGTTGGATGTACTTGTTCATTCAGCTCGAAGTACGCATCACTTTACACAAGTACCATAGTACTGACTCTAGGACATCCAAATTCCTTTACAACAATTATAAGATAATACATTCTCCCCAAGCATTCATACACCTCACCAAGAGGTAAGTGACACCAAACCAAGCCATCAAACAAATGCCCTAAGGCGTGACACTAACCAACATGGTTATCTTGATTTATCACTTACCAAGTTATTACACGACACGCTCATCCATAATGGTTAAATCTTGGTTTCTTAGTTTTACAATTCATTTTACTACATTAGAAGTCCATTGAACCATAGTCTCTGAATTATTAGCCTCTTATACTCAAAATGCATTTTTCGGATAGATTGCCCAGAGGGTATCGATACCTACCCATGTGTACTAATACGCCTCTCTAGGTACCAATACCTACCATATGCGTACCGATACTCGGCTTCATATGAAAAATAGTTTGACCAACAATCTCGTACCGGTACACGGGGATCGTGTACCGATACCCCTTCAGTACCAATACGGTCCCAAGCGTACTAGTACACTTTTTTCGCTACTGAAATTTTGATGAAAAAGGGGGTACCGATACACCATTCAAATTTTGCCTTTGTTCTTCCTTCAGTACAATGGGTACCGATACATGCTCCTTGTGTATCGGTACAGAAGCCCAAAATTGGCTTCCAAGGCTCGGAAAATCACTTATCAAACCACCAAAACATAACATTTAACCCTTTAACTCGATCCTGCATCTTATAGAAGTTGTTTAGGGTGGTTTACTACAAATTTTATACATTATTAACATTTAATTTGGATTTCACCATTAACACGACTTTAAGCTGCCAAAACACCAAACTAGTAATCATAAACCACAAATCGAGCGAGGCAATCATCTTATGATATTCAAGAAGAGTAAAAATCAGAGATGTACTAACCTTAAGCCAAAAACTCGAAATGCACTCTCACCCTAAGCTTCTTCAACTTTCCCTCTTGACTCAAACAGTAAGAAAACCCCCAAACCACATCCTCTTGCCATACCAACATGAGAAACGAAACAATACTTGTGATAGCAGCTAGAGGTAAGCTTAGGTACGAATTTATAACCTTAAACCTCAAAGAAAAGCTCCAACAAGCTTTAAACCAAAAAACCCATCAAAGGAAGCTTACCTCTTTATCACCAAAATTATACTTTTCTAGAAGCTCATGAATAGGAGATCAACATACTCAAATCTCGAACTTTAGTTGGAAGAAATGATACATAAATGTGGGATTTTTAATTTTTAGAGAGGGTGTTTGGATAGAGAGAAAATGAGAGTGTATGAGAGAAGGAAGAAAAGGAAGAAGAAAGATGAATAAGATCATCTCGTTCCCCCTTTTCTTCTTTAACTTACGTGACAACCAAGAGATTAAAAGGCATTCAACCTTTTGGTTTAAAAAGGGTAAAATTGCAACATAGAACCCCCAAGCTTCTCTCATTTTATAAAATGGTCACTTCTCAATCCCAAACAACCTAATTCTCATTCAAATAATTCAATCTTGACCCAACAGGTCCAATTACTTCAACCAACATGAAGGTTCATGACCCGAGTCAACGCTTAAAGTTGACTCAGAAATTCAGGTTGTTACATTCACAAATAGATCAAATTTAGAATTTAGATGTTTAATTTAGGGTTTAGGGTTATAAATGTTTAGATGTTAGAATTTAGGGTTTAGGTTTATGAGTTTATATTTTAGAGTTTAAGATTATCGATTTAGATTTTATATCGTTGAATTTAAATAGGCATGCTTGTGTTTTACATTAGCAATAATCAAATATTAACTCTAATTTATATTTAAAACAAAGAATGAACCCAACAAGTGGTCTTAGTGAAAAAATGGATAATATTCATCCTATGAGACCCGTGTTTAAATCGTTTTGTCTGCAAGGTGTGTATGCATTGTCAAAGAATTGAGAAATGTATGAACAGTTAGGTCCAAAACATTGTCATACGTCCTCTGATATGTTTAGAGAGGTTTTTAACGAGGCACATGATAATATTTTTTGGTGTAATGTTCATCTTTGAATAAAACCATACTTTTTTCGATAAAAAAATTAAAGTATACATGTGTTTATTTATATATATTGGGAAAAATTAACTTTTGGTCTATAAATTTTATTTTATTTTTTATAATTTAGTCATTGATTTTTTTAGTCAACATTCCATGAACTTCAATTTTTGACTAATTTTAATCTTTTGGATAATACGACGACATTATGAGTATACCTTGTGACATAATATTAAGGGTAATCTTTCCCGTGGTCCTTTCATTTGGGTTTTGTTTTATTTTAGTCACCCAAATTTAAAAAAAATATTTTTGTCATTTACGTTTTAAAACGTGTCTATTTTGATTACTGGGCCGTTAATCTCTATTAATAGCCTAACAGACAGCTGACATAGTCGTTTAAAAAATAAGAAATAATCCACATGTATAATACACGTGGCATTAGGGACAAAACCAAACCCATCATAGAGCTGTCCACATTCTCTCAACACTCCCCCACTAACCATAGCCATAAAAATCCAAGATATCATTACCAGAATAAAACCCAGAATTCCTTATTTATTTCCCTTCCATGGCGGAAACTAGCAACTTCAACAATGGATCCCTATTCCAGACCACCTCTTACTCCTCATAGATTTCATCCTATCCTTTGCCATGACTTGCAAGAAATTCAACTATTTGGCCACCGAGAGATTGGGGAACTACTGTCGTCGATGCTCTTAAATCTTCCTTCCACGCCGATGAACAACAACATCCACTGCTTCCATGTATTACAAGTTTCTAAGCTTGACTCAGTTTGCTGTTATAAACTCATTAACCCAGATCCCGATTTAATATTTCCAATTTTGTCTCCGGTTGCCTGGTTCTGTTCGGCGGTGGCTGTGAATGAGGTCCCCAAATAAATTTTTGGTCTTTCCATTTTTTCTTTAATTGTGAATAAAGGAATTTGAACCGCGTTATTTCTTATTTTTTTACCCCTTTTCAAAATAATCGGATATAAACACATTTCACGTGTATTATTTCTTATTTTTTAAACGGCCATGTCAATTGCCCGTTAGACCACTAACGGTTCAGTGGCTAAAACAGACACGTTTCGAAACGTAAATGTCAAGAATAATTTTTTTTAATTTTTGGTAATTAAAATAAAACAAAACTCAAATGAAAGGACCACATGTAAAGATTACTCTAATATTAAAATACCCATAATTTAAGATTAAAAACATTTGAAATTATCAAATTCAATGATTAATATGGATTAAAAAGCTAGAGACCGTTAAAAAATCGTTGTATATTTTAAAATGTGTATGTAGAGATGGGGCAGAATGATCTGTACGACATAGTAGAAGTATAATTCGATCTCAATTTTAATGTGATTTATTTCGTTTCATATCTGATCCCAAAATAAGTTATATAACTAATCCGATCTAATTTTAAATTTTCTGAAGAACTCGACTTGACATAATCAAAAAAAAATTGACAAGAGTTTTAGTTATATTAGATCGGACCGGGTCAAATCGAAACAAGTAAGTTTCAGTTTTTTCCCATCCCTATGTGTATGAGTCAATGAGATGAGTTTTACAATTTATTTGGGCTTTTCGGCTTTCTTCTTCGGCCTCTCTATTTATTTATTAATTTTGTTTTTGTTTGGATTTGATTTTCTTCTCATTTTTTTCACTCTCGCGTGCAATTTCCGAAATAATAATAATAATAAATTAATAATAAGGCATTCCTCTTCTAACAAAGAAGAGCTCTTTATTTCTCTATCTTTTTCCAGACAAAAAAAAAATCATATAAGAGGTAGAACAAAACTGGGATTGAACTTTTGCTTACTTCTGCTACTTTATCTCTTTAATTTGTGATTTTATAATCTAATTTTTCATTAATTCGAGAGCAAGAAAAACAAAACGATCTTGTTCCTTCCTACAATGCCCAATTTGTTGCGGGCTAGGTAATAATCTGATCTTCCCAATTGCCTTCAAATTTTGTTTTATTTTTAAAACTGATTTTTGCTTCTCTTGTTTAACATTTACGCTTTGAATCAATCCTTTCCTTTTGGCTTTTGATCGATACCCATTTACTCTTATGGTACTCAGAAAAAGAAAGTTTCTTTTTTTAAAAACTTTTCTAGGGTTTTTTCTTTTGTTTGATTGTTGGATACAATTGGGGTTTTCTCAGTGTTTTCCGTTTTTATTTAATGGGTACTTGATATTTGCTCAGTTGAAGTTTTTGTTTGATTGGATTTTTTCTTTCTAGGGTTTTCATCTGGATCAACGAACTGGGGGGAATTTCCCAAATTGGGAACTGATTAGGGTTCTGATCAGAGTATATATAAGCTCAACCTCTCGTTTTTGCAGTATCGGATCGGGGGAGCTATTTCTCTGGAGCTGTAGTTTTTAAACAGATTGCTTAAGGGAAATGGTGATTGAAAGGCTTTTGGACCTGGAAGAAGATTAATTCGGTAGATAGTGATTCAAAAGCTTGAGGATTTAGTTGTTTTAGACGAAAGGGTGTTTGGGTTTTTTTAGTGATTTTTAATGGGGTTGATCTCAATTGGTGGATGATTTTGGCATTGGATTGTTATTGGGAGAAGGAGGTGACGATTCTTTATTGTGCTGCAGATAAAAGAGAGGCTCAGATTGTACTGGACTAATTTTGTTTCTTAAAAATCCAATTGGTTTATCATAGTTTTTGAGCTAGAATCCTTGATCAAAAGAGCATATCTTTAAGTTGTATTTCTATTTTGGAGCATTCTTGGAGTAGCTTAGAGTAAGACAACAGTAGGCTTAGCAGTGATTGGAGACTTTGCTGTGGTGGTTTTTCTCATTTGAAGTGACTTGTTTAGGGTTAGGTAGTCGAATTGGGGTTGCATTTGAGGTTAGGGAGATTAAAGAGCTCGGTGTGTTTTGGAACTCAAGAGTCACAGGGGAGTTCATGGGGGAACATTGAAGCTGGAAATGTATGCAGGGATATGGTGCATGGATAGGAGCATAGTTTCTGGTTGTTCCCTTTCCGGAACATTGCTACTGGAAGATAATATAAGTATTTTTGCGTTCGGAAGGCATTCTCGTTTCGTGTTCTAAACTTCTGTGAAATGTCGCGTTGCTTTCCATTCCCACCACCAGGATATGAAAAGAAGGCTAGGACCGATGATGTGGAATTTCTAAATAAGGTTAACACCATTTACTTGCATTTTGTACCATTTTTTATGGTAGGATCAGCACTCATTAGTATCATGATAACGAATTCCCTGATGTCTGAATTGGGTTTGAGTTTGTGCTGTTCAGTTTTTATTTCCATGCGATGTTAAATGCTTTATAAATTTTTGTTGGCTTCTCTCAAAATGTCTTTTATGTATACATAATGTTCTGTGTTTTGTTTTACTGGTAATTCTGTAATGCCGTGCCTTGCTGAATGAAGCTTGTATATATAATTTCATGAATTAGGTTGATAGGCTGTATATTATGAACAAATTATGTAGGAATACTTTTCAATATATATATATAGGAATAAGTGGTTGAAGTGGAGCCTTTTTTGAAATGGCATATCATATATACTCAATATTTATGACTGAATGAACATCTCAAGTGTTTTGATAATCATATATTGCATATATGAATATATTTTGTGTATTTCTATTATGGTTTTCTCTGATGATACATTTAGTTCATACAACTATGTACTGAGGTGCTTATAAGTTCTAAATATGCGCGGCACAAAATTTTGTCAATATCCTGTTGAATGAAAGATGTTAGAAAGAATTTTGTCAATATGTACTGAGGTGCTTATAAGTTTGGTTAATATCTTTCACCTCACTAGAGAAAAGCTTCTACCAAATCATGTTAGACTTAGTCAAGGGATCACATGAGAAAGAATTTAATGTTTTTTTCTTCAGGATTTTGCGGATTTATAAATCATCCTTCTGAATGTGTTACTGTTAACTTCTGTTCTTACTGAGCCTTTGATAAGTGAGGACTTGCATGTTTAGTCAAGCTTGTCCTAGGGTTTTGCACCTCTCCACTACTTTTGTGTATGTTACTATTCAATTCAAGTTTAATCATCATTTACAAGCACGACTTTCACAATGAATGAATGGGGTTCGGGCCTACTCATTTGAATGATTTTGATTGATGTATTTGAAAGTAATGGATGAAAAAATATTGGATAGGATATCAACTCCTTGACCTATTGGTTTGAGTATTAAGTTATTAATTAAGAATGCATGCATTAACTTGGTGTCTGTTTTTACCATATCTGGAAGAATCGGTTTCTTCCCAAGTTTTGACATTCTTAAAATCTGTTAGGATAGTTGAATCCATATGCTCTTGTGTTTGACATTCTTAGGACGGCTGTTAATGTTTTATCATATACCTTCAATTCCCACTGTTATAACCTTTCAAGACAGAATACAAAGGGTATTTTGAGATAATATCTTCTACGATGACCTTTAAGTAATCCTGTCGAAAAATTCATGATATATGAGTGGTGTGTAATTTTGATTAAGGTATGTTCATGGGTATCTTTATTTCTGGACTGGTTGTAACTTGGTGCAGAATTTATCTTTGGCTTATATATAAAAATAGTTCCCTCTAACTGGACCCAAAAGTCATGTGAGTTCCCGGTTTGAATCATGATTCAAATGAGCCCTTGTATGAAAAATCACGATAAAGTGAGCCCTCATTTGAAAAATTATGGATCAAATAAGCCCTTATATGAAAAATTGCTATCAAGTGGGCCCTTATTTGAAAAATCGTGAAGGGGCATTTTCAACTTTTAACTTTTGTGGGATACTGAAGGTTTGTGTGGTTGTATCCCAGTTACATAAATATTTTCTTTTGCATTGATTTATGAATCTATGTTTTTCTAACATTATTCTCGATTTTCAGGAGAAGCAAGAAGAGAAGAGTCATAAGAAGGAGAAGAAGGACAAGGAAAAGGAGAAGGAGAAGAAGGACAAGGAAAAGGAGAAGGAGAAGAAGGACAAGGATAAGGAGAAGAGAGAAAAGAAAGACAAAAAGGAGAAAGATGGAAGTGATAGAAGGCACAAGGATAAGGATAAGAAAGACAAAAAGGAAAAGCACAAAGACAAAGACAAAAGGAAGGAAAAGGGCCGGGATAAAGAAAAAGAAAAGGATAGAAGTAATAACTCAGAGGAAAAGAAGTTTCCTGGTCATCCTGATGGTCAAAATGGGGAGAAAATCTCAGATGAGAAAAAAATTCCGGGAAAGTCTGAAGGTTACAGTGCGGAGAAGTTTATCCAGAAAGAGAAGGGTAGGGATAAAGATCGAAGCAGTTTTTCAGGTGAGAAGAAACTTGCTGGCCACATTTCAGGTTATAATGGGGAGAAGATTGGCCAGAATAGTCATCTGGTTGAAGATTTCCGGGATTCTAAATTTGTGCAGGAGTTGGCGGGGAGGGTCAGAAACGAAGGTGCAAGAGCTGGATGCCAATTGGTGGATAAGTTTACAGGAAGTGACCGGAAAAAAGATGAGGGGATCGTCAGTTTTGTGGCCAAGTCTGCTAACAAATTGGTTGAAGAGAAGGAAAAGATCAAGAAAAGTGATGATAGGAAGTTCGATGTGCAAGGAATCAGGGAGGAGACGAGAGCTGGTGGAAATGCTATTGTTCCGAACCTTGCTGGAGCAGCTAAAGCTAGAGTTGAAGGGATCCCCAAACATGTGGAGAATAATGCTGAGAGGCGTGGGGAAGGGAAAGAAAAAATCAAAGAAAAAGGTGACGATAAAATCAGGGATAAGCGCAAGGAGAAAGACAGAGAGAAGAAAAGTCATGGGAAAGATAAGGATAGGGACAAAGCCAAGGAAGAGAAGGAGAAGGCGAAAGGTGAGCATAGGTATTTGGAGCTGGATAACTTAAAAGGAAGCAACAGAGAGGACCCTCTGAGTACCACTGTTAATTTGAAAACATCAAATCCTTTTAAGGAGGGAAACAAGGGTGCTGTTGCTGATGAAAATCTTCGCAAGCGGAAGTACTTGGAGAAAAATGGATTTCTTCATGGTGAGTTTTATACCATGATTGTATATACAATTCTTCTGATCACTTGAAAACTGTTGGGTGTTAGTTTAGGTAGGTGATCACTTGAAACTTTGGTGCCTTTTATCTGTTAGAAAACCTGTGAATAAAATCATGCAATTTCATTCATGGCTATAATTTGATTATCAAATTTTTTTCTTAGAAGGGGATGGAGTTTGAAAGTTCAATAACCATCATGGTGACAAGTTCTGTTTTCTTTTTTGTTTTTTTCTTACAGTTGATGATGTTAAACCCAATAAGTTGCCCAAAATTTCTTCCTCTCAACCGTTGACGGGAAATGGAAAGACAATGGAGTCTTATCAAGCTCCCATTCCACTTACTTTAGATAGCAAGGGACCAGGAACCAGTCTTAAAATCGAGAATAAAGAACTCAAGGTGAATGATATTGTTAAAGCTCAGTTGTCATCTGTCTCCCCAACAAAGCATTTATCATCTAGCGCACAAGCTAGTCAAAATGCTAAAGTGTCTATCAAACCACCTCATCCGGATTCGAAGTATTTGAGCCAGGTACTTTCTGTGCCCAAAATGGAAGAATGGTCTGATTTTGATGACCAATCATGGCTATTTCACAGTACTGAACCTCAATCAAAGAAACCCAAGGTGGGATTTTCGGAGATTGATGAGCCACAAGTATGGGCAGAAGCTCTGCAGATAGAGTCGGCCGATGTTTATGCTCTTCCATACGTTATTCCTTACTGATTATTTTTATTAGTGGGCACATGGTTAACCTTCCTACACTGCAGCTGGGTTTTGCCCTTTTGGGGGGCGGTTTCTTTGGTTTTCTATTCAGCATTCTTTTGTTGTCGATCTCGAGTGTTGCAGTGAATGTTTTCGAAGGACCGGCTGCCAAACTGATCTGTCACGGCAACCATCACTTTGCTCTATCATGTCATTCCACCACCTGGAAGTGCAGGCTGTGTATTTGCGTCCTGGTACGAGACACAACTAATTCATTCAAATCATACGAAGCGATGAAAGCAACCGAATGACGGTGGCTTAGGAAAAAGGTAATGTATAAGCTTGTGCATTCTTATTTGAATTGCTTAAAGCTGAGATGCTCTTTCTAATTGAGATTGTGAGAGAAACTAGCTGTGGGTCTTTGCAAATTCCACTGCAATTTTGATTTGTAACATAGAACTCTTATATTTACAATAAATGTAAGATAGGGGGAAAAGAAAGTAGTGGCATTCATTTATTCACCTCCTGTTAGCGTTGTTTATATTACCACCCTTTTGCTTTAGGCATAAGGTTATCGGTTTTTATCGGATTGAGGATTGAGTCTCATGTTCCGTTGCCCCTTGTTTCCTTGTTCTCCATTTCAAAGATTTGTCTAGGCCTTGAAATTAGCCACACCATTTTTGCTGTCTGAAACATCCTGTTAGTTCTCAAATCTGTCTTCATATGACATCCTCTGCTTGTTTCTGACTCTTAAAGCATGGATATGAGGAAATAATTTCCAAACATCCTCCATATACATGTGAGAACTGGAAGGGGAAAAAAAATCTAATTGTGGTCTATAACACACCTCAAAACGAAGCATAGATTTTCGTATGCACGTTGAGGGCAAACCACCAGAAGCTGGAATTTTCCAGCTGTGATGGAACGCCCGTTTGAGCGCAACGCCGGTTTAGTGCGCATCTCATATCTGTTCAGCATTGCTTCTCCGATTGAGGGAGTACATTATCGGCCCAGCTAGTAAGTATATTATCGGCTTCTTTTGATCAGGTCAACTTTTCTCTTTTACACCTATACATAAATAAAAAAAAGAATTGAGGCTTACTCAGCAATGATTTTTTTTATATAAAAAAATAATATTTTTGAAGATATTAAAAGGTGTTTTTTCATGAAAAATATTAAGTAAACATAATCAATTTCTAATGTTACAAATAAATAATAGTTTATACTCGAAAATAGGTGAATTGAATGAGAGCAGATTAGACGAGTAGCAGATGTAGAAACCAAAGATGGCACTTCCAAATTAATGTCAATTAAGATAAAGCGATGTTCAAAATTAATGTCAATTAAGATAAAGCGATGTTCCTCGCCACTCGCCAGCATATCATAGGCAATTTGTCGGCCGGACAAGTTATATACAAAAATAGTTTTTTTATTAAATAGAAAGGTATTATTTTTTCAATCAAATGTTAAGATTTAAACTTACACAAAATGAAACAATATGGTAGATCTGGAAAACAGTCTAATTAAACATAAGCAAGTCAAACTCGAATAGATTTATGTACAATATTGAAAGACAAGTAGTGGCATTTCTTTCTCTGATTAGCATTGGAAGTCTCATCTTTGTGCAATGATAGGATCAAATCACCATATATATATATATAAAGAGGGACGAGAAAGATAATATTATTTATATATATAGGAGTATTTAAGAAAGACAAAAAAGCTAGCAGGTTTTTGTATACATTGAGGATCAAAGGGAAGTTTTGTTTATAGTTGTTTGATCAATTCTTCCCTTTGCCTGCGCATTCGAGCTCCCCAAGACATGTTTCCTCCTGCATCCCTGTTCACGCTTCTTCTCTTCAGCTCAGATAGCTGAGATTGCCATCGATATCGATTTCTCCATTCCAGATCCTGGTCCTGGTTGTGAAGAGAAATGTAAGAATTCAAACCAAACGTAACGGGTTCTCTCAACGGACCAGAAAGTACGACATATAGTCGGAATGAAGGGTTGTTCCACGACTCTTAAACCAGATTACGCATATTTCTCAGCACAAAACAAACTATTGCTGGCTTCAAAAAGAAAGGCAAAACAACTTTCATGCAATCAGAATAAAGACTAGCCGAATTACGACTTAAGAGACCAGACAAATCCAATTTGAAAGAGCAGTAACAAACAATAACTATGGCAAACTGGGGATTTTAAGCATAGGCGGTGAATCATGAAACAACTAAAAAGTACCAAAACAAAGAAGGATGACTAACAACCAATTTTAGCATTTGCAAAGACAACAAGCAAAAGCCAGACCATGTTTGGAAAAGCTCCAGACTAAAAGTTCAACCTATTAATAAGAAAAAACTAGTGAATAGAGTTGATTTCTTCTCATTCCCACAACTTAATTAATATGGATTCAAGAAGAAAACAGAACTCGAACAGACAGCTGAGCTACTCATACTTGTCTTAGACTCAAAGATACAGCTGAAGACAATAAGCTTCATCTGTTCTGCAGAAAATGATTTCTTGAAAACAATTTCCGCATTTCTTTCACAAGAAATAATTAACCCTTTTTTTTTGTGCGTGTGAAAATGTCTTGCATTTCTTTCCAACAGAAAGTATCAATTTTCACACAGAAAACTCCCCTTTTTAAAAATCAATTTCCTCGAAACAAATGGAAACAAACTGCAGGAAAAGCATCAGTCAACACAAATAAGAAGCAAAAGAAAATCGTGTGAACTTCAATGGTTGACCATCGGTTTTTGACCTTAGCTTTCTTCAACTGTAAATATAATATAGCTTGAGAATTTCGTCAAAGCATCAAATCCGGTCCCCCAAATAGACACCCAAATGATTAAAATTTTGAAATTTCTACTTAAAAGTTACGAAAGTTCATATCTTGAAAAATGAAATTCGATTTAAGCCAGATAAGGAATACTCCCAAAAAGAAAAAGAAAAAACACATAAAAAATTCGTAGAAAAAACCCACAGCTAATATTAATACAAAAATAGAAACAGAAAAGATCAAATACCTCATCGTATTGATACCGCCGTCTAGCAGAGAAAGCAAGGTGAAGCCCCAAAGCCAAATCCTTATCATACAAAGCTCTCCTCCTCGGATCCGACAGAGTCTCATAAGCTTCCTGGACCCGAATAAACCGATCCGTATACTCCTCGACCCGATCCGGCGGCGACACGTCCGGGTGGTACTTCCTTGCCAGCTGCTTATACGCATGCTTTATCTCCGGCAAAGTACCCTTCTCGGATATACCCAGCGTGTCGTAAAAACTCACCTCTTTCCTCGCTTCATCGATCTTCGCCCGGATTTTGAACGACCCAAAATTTATCCGGATCGGATGGACCGTTCTAGGTAACCTGAGGAAGGAAGTTTCCGGCGAAAATAAACGGGCGTCGGTACCTGGTAAGGCAGCCAATCCATAGCCGCAACGCATCTGAGGAAAATCGGAAAACGATTTCTTTGCTAATTATAAGTGAATTTTGTTCACTTGTTGAAGATTTGCAAAAACTGAGAAAATTTAGAAGCAAAAATAGAAAACGAGAGAGCGGAGAAAGTGATATTTGTTGATCGGCGAAAACGCAAAGGATTTTAGTTTTGGAGGGATTTGGGACACGTGTTGATTCCTAATTTGAATTGAAACCTACTTGCTTTTATTATTATTGTTTTGCTACTATTTTCTATGGTTTTATATTTTTAATTTAGGCTAGGTCACTTTTTTCCACAGTAGACTTAATATATCAATTTCTCAATATTTTCGCATTAATTTAACCCATGAAATAGTTCAATTGTATCCGTTTACCTCTTAAAAACCAACGTTGACCGTTATAACGGCGACGTGGCAGTTTACAATGATATAGCAGAGGGCAAAATTGATTTTTCAAACGAGTTAGAGGATAAAATTAATTTTTGGTTGAGTACGAGGGCAAAATTAATTTTTATGTAGAATACGAAATTAAAAATATTAAAATACTAAAATGATGTAAAAATAATAAAACATTTTAAAATGTTTATTAATATATTACTTAAAAAAATAAAAAATCATAAAATTAAAATATCAAAAGCTATTAAATTATAAATTATTAAAAATTTAAAACTTAAAAATAAATTCTACTCTCTAATCCTAATTTCTAAATTTCAAACCATAAAAATTGTAAACTCTAAATTGCAAACCTTAAATCCTAATTGAAAATTTTATCAATATAAAGTGAGTATGAATCATAAAAATACGTGTATAAATTTAATCAAGTAAAAGGTTTAAATTTTAGGGTTTAAAGTTTGTGATTTAGAAATTAGACTTAGAATGTAGAGTTTAATTTTTTAGTATTGAGAGATAGGAGCACCAAAAAGGGTAAAAGATTTTTGTTCGGTTGAAAAAATCACATTAACTTTATTTTAGGGTTCTTTCTTCCTTGAAAGAAAATCAAAATCGTCCAAATTTTTTATGACATTTTTTATATTTTTTAAATACTTTATAAACATTTTAAAATTTAATTATTGAATAATTTATAATTTATTAGCTTATAATATTTTAATTTTATAATTTTTACTTATTTTTTAGATATTTTTAATTATTTTATTTTTAGTCATATATTAATAAAAAATCATTTTTAATTTTTTAATGTTATTTTAATATTTTACTCATATTTTTTTGTCCAAAAATCAATTTTGCCCTCTACCACGTCATCGTAAACTGTCACGTCACCACCGTAACGGTCAACATTAGCTTTCATCAGTTAAAGGGCAAATGGTGATGCAATTTGACTATTTCAGGGGCTAAATTGATCCGAAAATACCATATGAGCGAAATCGATAAATTAGGACTACTATAGGGGCAAAAGTGACCCTTAAGCCTTTAATTTAAATTAATTTTTTATTTGATCTGTTAATAGTAGATTAATTTTTTTTATTAAAATATTAAAAAATACGTTAGTGTTATAAATATTTATCTATGTGGATGTCTATAATGATAAGAACTTTATCTAGGAGATTTGATTTACTTTATCATTAGGAATATTATCTCCATTAATTAGAGTTTGTATTATGTACTTATTATGCATATAAATAAATGAATGCATTGTACACAAATCTAGTTTTGATAATAATACGAATATCTCTCTTTTTCTCATCTCTTTGTTCTTTTATATTTGTTCGTTGTTCTTCATTATTTTATTCACAACACGTTATCAACACGAATTCGCTCAAAAGATTTTGGTGCTCTTCGTTCAAGTCCCAAAGAAATTATTGAAAAAAATTTGATCCTACGTTAAACCAAACATAACATGGTGGCATGTTTGAAGGTTTGAGCGAGCCATAGATTTTGAAGGCACTTAAAGGCTATACACAATGTGATGATCGTGGTTCAACCTAAGATTAACAAAATTTACTACATACATCGTATATTCAATTTAACATTAGTAAGCTTAGTGGGGAACGAGAAAGTCCAACGGTGGGTTGAAGGGACGAGTGATGGTTCTTGGATCTATTTGGGTGCAGATGAATCGGTGAACAAACCTTTTTCCAAATGGTTTGACGTGCAAATTTGTTTGTAAGTTTTTTATTTTATTTTATTTTTTATTTATATATATATTTATAAATGATTGATCTTCATATATATATATATATATATTGGTTAATTATCCTTACTATATTTTGATTCATTATTTGGTTATTTATTTAGATCAATATTTTATTTTAATGATGAAATTTAATATTTTTAACCATATCTTGAGTTTTACATGTATTTAAATAGCTTGGAAAGAGACATGATATAAAAAGACATGTCTTGGTCATTTGCTATGTCTCCACTGTTCTTGAGAGGAAAATCTATATCGGTAAGCTCTATATTTATTTTTATTCTTTAAATGATGATTTTAAAGTACGATAAATCATGGTGATTTTGCTCAAAAGCAATAATTTTTCTATGTCGAAAAACTCGACTATTGACTTTTCTCAAGTTCAAGTTACAAAATTTCTTCTTGATCCAAAAGGTTTTACGGGAGGTAGTCCCTGAAATGAATGCAAGCATGATGCTTATTACATGCAATTATTGGATTTGTTTCATTCCCTAAAGTGAATGCAAACATGGTAAATCATTATTCAATTAGAGACATAACTTCGATATAATCCAAGTATATTGGCTAGACATCCCGTTTTGCGAGGTTACTGGTCTCGAAGGAGGTTTTTAAATGACATTGTGAACTGGTTTAACAATGTTGCGTACGATGATTAAATCTTTATTCTCTATGATGAGGATATGTTAATAAAAACATACTCCACTTTTCATGACAAATAATGTTATCCTCAGACACAATATCGCGAAAAAGGTTTCAAAGGCCAACTAGCTCTACTCCATTCCCTGAAGTGAATGTGAAATTATATTATAGAAAGAATAAAAGCCACATTAGAAGTTGTGGTTGTGGTCGAGGCTATGAATATAGACATAGAAAATATGGCCATTTTAAGAATACTTCTACTCACTGGTAGTGCGGTTATAAGGATGACAAGAGTGATAGAGATCATTCTAAGAAAGTGAAATCTTTTTTATTACCAATGTGACGTTATATACCATTGGTCTCGTACTTATCGTACGCTGAAAAATCAAAAATCATTGAATGATAAAGGAAAGAAAATAAAAGCATTTTTTATTTGCGAAAATGATGAAGATGATATTGGTCCAACTCATTTGGAGGTTATTGGTCCAACTTATTTGGACGTTGTTAATTTCCTTATAAACCTCGAAGGGAATAAATCATCTTCTAATTATTCTCATAACCTTAAAGAGAATTATTCATCTTTTATTTATTTTTCTCTATGTTTATTTACTTTACATATTAATTATTTATGTTTTATATTTATATTTATATTTATATATTTTTCCATTTAAATGTAAGAGAAAAATGTGAGTACTATATCTCAAAGTACTGAAAATATTGATGCTCTAGAAGAGTAGTAAATTCTTGAGAGAAAGCACATTATGAAAAGTGCAGAATTTCAAATATTGCAATAATTACCGCTAATGGTAATAATATCGTCACCACTAGAAGTAAAAATTTTAAGAGAGCAATATGAGTTCGCATAATATTCCTTTGAGAATTATAGATAACATATGTTATCAATTGAAATTTGAAATAAGCCAATGTGGGTATAAGTTCTGGTAGCCAAAAGTCAGTTGAAAGCTCTAGAAGAGCTATATATTGCTACCAAAAGATAATTTTCGTTGAAAGCTCTGAAAGAGCCAAATATATTCCTATTCAAAGGAACAATTTCGATGGTCGTACTAGACATGTACGAGTGAGATTGAATCACATGTTATAGAAAACTAGAAGTTTACCAAATTCAAAATGTATATACACACTTGCATATACTTGGCATGATCGGTTAGACCATCCTGATCAATAATGATGCGAAAGATATTGAGATTTATATGCACATTTATTAAAAGAACCCGAAATTCTTGTGGTGCTTGTTCTCAAAGGAATCAACTAAATTCCACTTATTGAAAGAACACGAAGTTTTTGTGTTGCTTGTTCTCAAAGGAAATTATTAAGACCCCACTTATCAAAAGAACTTGAATTTCTTGTACTAAAGTTGAGACTGCATGTCTTGCTGTAAAACTAATGAATTGATTTTGATATAACAAAGGATTTAAGGACTAAAT
The DNA here is from genome assembly GCA_958450335.1 of Hibiscus tridactylites. Lineage (NCBI taxonomy): Eukaryota > Viridiplantae > Streptophyta > Magnoliopsida > Malvales > Malvaceae > Hibiscus > Hibiscus tridactylites. The sequence continues at coordinate 27,444,612 of OY288265.1, read as the reverse complement.
TGAAAAAGAGAAAATGAATTTTTAAGTCCTCAAAACTTCCCTATGTCTCTAAAAAAATGTCCAAGTCAAAACCCAAGAGTATTCAAATTTTTCTAAGTGTTTACCAAGTCAAAACAGTGATTTTCGAGTCACCGTTTCAGAACGGCCCTTAGGCGTTTCGGAACGTTTTGAAACTGTTAACCTATGTTTCGGAACTAGCTTTCCTGTTTCGATACAGGTGTATAGAAACATGTCTTCGTGTTTTGAAATGGATGAAGAACAACAGAACTGGTTGAACCATTTCGATATGGCAGTATCGAAACGACCTCAAACGTTTCGAAACAATTTTCAAACTTGGTTTCAAAATATGACCGTTGTACTTTTTATAACTAATTTTTAAGAGACGGTTAGAGTGTATCGAAATGCTTCTAAGCCATTTCGGTACAAGTTTTGATAGTGGCAAAATGTTTTGAAACGAGCTTCAACACGTTTTGGAACAGGCTCTTAGCGTATCGAAACGATCGTGTCCGTTTCGGTACGGCCTATTAATTACACCCCAACGGCTATGTCTATTTTGGTTTGTTTCGAAACAGGGTCGAGCGTTTCAGAATGGGTAGCTGCAGACTACATTTATGGTGGGAAGATAACATCCCAACGGCTATAATTATGAAGGCAACAACCCCAACGGTTAGAATTCAATGAGAAGGTATAATAGAAAGTCCTAAAAGCTCCAACAAGAACTATTGATCCTAAGAGAAACATCCAAACATCAAATTCAAGATCTTGTGCTAAATTCCCATATTTTCTTATAAACCCCAATTGTGGTACTTTGTATTTCCAAATTTATTTTTTGGGTTGAGTGCTTGTAAAAGGGCTACATTTGTAGTGAAAGATACTAGCTATTAGCCTAAAACTTCTTTGTAAACATTGTGTGAGGATTGAGTCAATTTTTGGGTAGAAAAATTGGCCATTGTGTAAAGGTTTCCTCTTAAGCCTAGAAAAAGGGAAGATCAACTAGTGGAGTTGTTGAAAAATCCCTAGTGGAGTTCAATTGGAACTTGAACCACTCTAAATCACTTGTCTTGCAAATTTTTATTTTCCACTTCACCACCAAAATTTCTAAAAATCCAATTCACCCCATCTTGGCTTAAATCGATTCAACGATCCACTCAACAATTGGTATCAGAGCCTACCTCTTTAAAGGATTAACAACCACAAGAGGAGTTCCTAGGAGAGTGTGATCTATTTCAAAGACAAGCCATGACATCTACTTCAACCTCCAACCTTTATGAGTCACAATCAACCACTAAACCACCCTTCTTCAATAGGGACAACTACCCATATTGAAAGAATCAGATGCGTCTCTTTATCAAGTCAACGGATTATATGGTTTGGGATGTAGTGGAAGAAGGTCCTTACATTCCAGTTAAAAGAACTAATGAAGGAAGACTAGTTCCGAAAGTGATGTCGGAGATGACCGAGGAAGATAGACGAAGAATGCAGTCAACAACAAGGCTCTACATATCATATTTTGTGCACTTAGTCCAGATATCTACTCGAAGGTTTCATCTATCGAAAGCGCGAAAGAAGTGTAAGACACTTTTGAGACGACTTATGAAGGCACTAGCGATGTGAAAGAGACGAAGATTGGGTTGCTAAACTTGAGCTATGAGAATTTTAAGATAGACCCCGATGAGAGCGTCTCAAAGATGTTTGATCGGTTTTCGATCATCGTCAATGGCCTTAAAGGATTCGGTGAAGTAATTCCTGAAGATAAGCTAGTGAGGAAGCTTCTATACTCTCTCCCGAAGTCTTGGGATGGTAAGAAGATGACCATCATTGAAGCAAAGAATTTGAAAACTTTGAAGCTTGATGAGCTTGTTGGGTCTCTTCTTACATACGAGATCATGAAGCAAGGAAGAGAATAAGAGAAGAAGAAGGAAGAGAGAAGAATAGAGAAACATGAGGTAGAAAAGAAAAAGAAGCTAAGAGTTGCTCTCAAAGCCTCTTTAAAAGAGGAGAGCTCTTCTAGTGAGAAGGAAGACTTTGAGGAATTGGCTATGATAGCTAAACGATTCTCATGATTCATGAACTCCAACCGAGAGAGAAAATTTCAAAGAAAGATGAACTTCAAGAACAAAGGCAAAGAAGAAGAAAGGGATCCGATCATTTGCTTTGAGTGCAAGAAGCCGGATCACATACGTTCCGATTGCCCTCAACTAAAGAAGAAGGGCTTTGAGATGAAGAAGAAGCTCAAAGCCAAGCTTGCTACTTGGAGTGATAAGGAGTCATCCGAGGATAAGGAACATGAAGTGGCAAACATTTGCCTCATGGCTCTTGAGAAGGATTCGATGGTAACCTCTAACTCATCTTGTGTTGATTTTACTTTTGATGAATTGCATGATGCATATGATGAGTTGCAAGAGGTATATGACAAGTTAGTTGAAACATATAAGGAGTCAATTTTGAGGAACAAGAAAAATATTTCCGATTTAAAAACTCAAAATGAATCTCTTTCAAAAACTAACTCGGAATTGGAAAAGAAAGTTTTGTACTTGATAAATCTTTCTAATGATCTTAAAAAGAAAAACCTTGAACTTGAAAAACTTCTTTCCGATTTTCAAGATTATCACACAAAGGAAGTGGATAATTTTAAAACATCTATTACAATTGGGAAAAACAATTTTGAAAAGGGAAACTCTTCTAAATCCCAATATGTAAAAAGAAAAACTTTTTAACCTAAACAAAGAAAATTTTCTAAGCAATCTAGAGGTCAAAGGATTAGGAGTGTTTGGGTTCCTAAGGAACTCATTAATTTCTAACAACATGAATGATATTGCTTCTTGGATTCTTAAGGGAACCAAGGTTTTGAGGGCTAACACACATGGACCCAAAATGATTTGGGTACCAAAACCCAAATCCTAATTTTTTTTGTAGGGGGAGCATTGCTACAAGGTCAAAGCACAAAGTCAAAATTCGTGGTACCTTGATAGTGGATGCTCGAGGCACATGACCGGAGACAAGAGTCGATTCATGGAATTAAAGCCAAAAGGTGAAGGAGTAGTAACATTTGGTGACAACTCCAAAGGCCACATTGAAGGTATTGGCTCCATAGGTAATCACTCTTCCATACTCATTGATAATGTGTTGTATGTCAATGGTCTAAAACATAATTTGTTGAGCATAAGTGAACTTTGTGATAAAGGATTTAATGTCATGTTTGATAAAAATGGGTATAGAATAGTTGACATTTAATCTAATAAAACTATGCTTATTGGCCATCGCATAGGCAATATATATATGGTGCATCTAGATGACATTCATACATCCCATGCGTGCTTAGTTGCTCAAAATGAAAATGATGCATGGTTGTGGCATAAGAAACTAGGACATGCTAGCATTAGTGTTTTGGAAAAATTAGTTTCCCTTAATCTAGATAAGAGGCCTACCTAAGCTCAATTTCTCATTAGATAATATTTGTGATGCATGTGCTAAAGGTAAACAACATAGAGCCTCGTTTAAGTCCATCATTCATGTTTCTACAAGTAGGTGTTTGCAATTAATTCATATGGATCTTTTTAGGCCAATTAGGACTACTAGCTTGGGTGGAAAATCACATGCTTTTGTGTTTGTTGATGATTACTCTAGATATACTTGGGTTCTCTTTTTAAGCACCAAGGATGAGGCTTTAGAAAACTTCATCACATTTTAAAAAATAGCCTAAAATGATCTTAAATTTAAAATTTCACATATTAGAAGTGATCATGGAATGAAATTTCAAAATATGGGTTTTGATAAGTTTTGTAATGAAAATGAGATTAGCCATAATTTTTCGGCTCCTCGAACTCCTCAACAAAACGGGGTAGTTGAGAGGAAAAATAGAACTTTAGAAGAAATGACTAAGTATTTTTGGGCAGAAGCCACTAATACCGCGTGCTACATTATAAACCGAGTAATGATTAGACCTATTTTGAAGAAAACTCCTTATGAGATTTGAAAATCTAAAAAGCCTAAAATTATCTATTTTCATCCTTTTGGTTGCAAGTGTTTTGTTTTAAATAATGGAAAAGACAATTTTGGTAAATTTGATGCAAAAAGTGATAAAACTATTTTTCTAGGTTACTATTTAAACTCTAAAGCCTATCGTGTGTTTAACAAAAGAACTTTAGTTGTAGAGGAATCTATTCATGTGGTTTTCGATGATAACCTCCTTCCGAGGAAGGATTCTTGTGATGATGATGATATAGGGATCATTGAAGCCAATGAGGATGGAGAATCATCAAAGGCGAATGAGATTCCAACCAAAGATGAAGATGCACAAGAACCACCTTTAGAAGCATTGCAAGACATGTCTGTTGAGGAAAAGAAAGTGAGCTACCCAAGGGAGTACAACTATGTCAAGGGTGGTAAAATCTTGGGTGATCCATCCAAGGGGGTAACTACTCACTCTTCTCTTAAAATGCTTAATCATGTTGCATTTATCTCATGCATTGAGCCTAAGAATGTTAAAAAAGCATTAAAAGATGATTTTTGGATTATGGCCATGTAAGATGAGTTAAATTAATTTAAGAGAAGTAAAGTGTGGACATTAGTTGATAGGCCTAGAAATAAATCTACTATAGGAACTAAATGGGTCTTTAGAAACAAGCTAGATGAGAGTGGTAACATAGTGAGAAACAAGGCTAGGCTTGTTGCTCAAGGTTACACTCAAGAAAAGGGAACTGATTTTAATGAAACTTATGCACCCGTAGCTAGAATGGAACCATTAGGATGCTACTTGCATTTGCATGTTTTCATGATTTCAAGCCTTTTCAAATGGAGGTCAAAAGTGCATTTTTAAATGGGTTTATAAACGAAGAGGTGTATGTGGATCAACCACCGGGTTTTGAAGATCTTATTTCTCCAAACCATGTCTTTAAATTGTCAAAAGCTTTGTATGGTTTAAAACAAGCTCCTAGAGCTTGGTATGAAAGACTTTCAAGTTTTCTAGTTGGAAAAGCTTTTGAGAAAGGAAAGGTGGACACTACACTTTTTATTAAGAACAACGGCAAAGATATCTTAGTAGTTCAAATTTATGTTGATGATATTATATTTGGTTCTACTAATGAATTGCTTTGTCAAGATTTTTCTAAGTTGATGCAAGGTGAATTTGAAATGAGCATGATGGGGGGATCTCGTTCTTTTTGGGACTCCAAATAAAATAAATGAAGGATGATATTTTCATCAATCAAGCTAAGTACATCAAGGATATACTCAAGAAGTTTGGCTTGGAGCAAGCAAAGCCTCAAGCTACACCAATGAGCTCATCTACAAAGCTTGACAAAGATGAAGGAGGTAAGTGTGTTGACTATAAGCTTTATCACTCTATGATTGGATCTTTACTTTACCTTACCTCAAGTAGACCCGATATATTGTTTAGTGTTTGCTTGTGTGCTAGATTTCAAGCTAGTTCTAGAGAGTCTCACCTTATAGCCGTTAAAAGGATCTTTAGGTATCTTAGAGATACTCCTTGTTTAGATCTTTGGTACCTTAGAGACTCAACCTTTAACCTTCATGCTTATTCGGATGCAGATTACGGGGGTTGCAAAATAGATAGGAAAAGTACTTCTGGCACTTGCCTATTCCTAGGTAGTATGTTCATATCTTGGTTCTCTAATAAACAAAATAGTGTAGCTTTATCGACCACCGAAGCCGAGTACATATCCTTAGGGAGTTGTTGTGCTCAACTCCTTTGGATGAAACAACAACTCTTAGACTATGGTATTAAGATAGACACCATACCCCTTAAGTGTGACAACACTAGTGCTATATGTCTTACCAGAAATCCCATCCAACACTCTAGAACCAAACATATAGAAATAAATCATCATTTCATTAGAGATCATGTCCTTAAGGAAGATGTTGTTTTAGAGTTTGTGGACACCTTAAATCAATTAGCGGACATCTTTACCAAACCTCTAGATAAGGAGCGTTTTTGGTTCCTTAGGAGAGAGTTAGGTCTAACTAGCCTATCTTGACCTTTTAGGACCTTTTTGTGCTTAAATTGCTTGATTTCTTGTAAAATGCCATGCTTATGTGTTTTTGATCCTAATTTCATCCATGCTTATAGTTAGGGGGAGTATGTTTGTGTTTTAACATGTTATTCCTGCTCATTCATATTATTTATGCATCCAGAACTTCATAAAATTCAATTTTTCTGCAATATTAGAGTCTCATCTACACCTCCAGGCCTAAGCATATCGAAACGGGTCAATCTATTTCGATACGTGTGCCTTAAAAGAATGCAATGAATCTAGGGTGTTTCAAAACGCCCCAAAGGGTTTCGAAACATTTTGCCTCTACCAAGAAATGTATCGAAACGGTCCAAAAGCGTTTCGATACGGGATATCTCGTGGGGTTCGATACGGTCAAATCCGTATCGAAACGATCAATAGGTTTCGGAACAATAGTAAACGTTTCAGTACGCCAGTTTCGAAACGGTCGTGCCTATTTCGAAACGCGTATCCGGACAACTTTTATAATGAGTTTTAATTGCTCAATAACACTTTTCATTAAACTCCTAAAAACCCTAACCCGATTTTTCTCTATAAAAACCCTCCAAACCTCATTGTTTTTCATCAAATCTTGAGGGCTTTAACTCTCAAACTAAAATCTAAGCAAGCTTTAACAACGTGGTGCAATTTCATCCATCCATTGTTCCAAAATCCCCTTTTGAGGTATTTTCTAACCTTTTCTTTTTCCTTTGATTTTATTCGAATCTTAGGTTAGAAAATATTAGTTTTGTATAGAATATATATTTTACAACTTGGGTTTTCCAAAACTTGTATTTTTTTTCTTCAAAATCTCAATTTTTTGATTCGAATATATTTGATTTTAATCGTATTTTTTAACAATTTTCAAAAATTTGTTTTCTTTAAATATATTTAATATATGTATATACGTTTTAAAGTTTTTTAAACCTTAATGAGATTTTCATTGGATTGATCTACGGATTTAAGTGCATACACTCAAATTTTCCAATTTGCTTGCTTTGTGTTTTTAGGAATTTTAAATGGATAACGTTAACAAGAAAAGAAAGACTCAAATGGGTGAGGGTTCAAACCAAGAAAACATTCGTCCAAACCTTACCCTCCTTTTTCAAAGGAGCCTTAGGAATCAAGAAGCTAAGGACCGGTTCAAAATCATTCATGACTTAGCCGTTCAACGAGAGCGTGTTGTGGATATCACCTTCCTTGACTCCGAACATTTCGAATTTTGTTATCTACTTCTCTTGCAAGATAGTGATTTCTTAGCCTTTTTGGGAATTCCTGACATTGTCTACAAGAACATGGTCTTGCTCTTCTACTCCAATGTCGTTCTCATCGACAATGAAGATCATACCGAGGTAATTGACATCGAGTCTTATCTTTTAGGCAAGAATTGTCGTATTGATATATCCATTTTAGATAAAGCTCTTGGGCTCAAAGATGAAGGAATTGAGGATAAGAATCACTTTGGTGCTCACACCAGATCCGTTCGCACATTGGATGCTCATGACCGATTCCTACACTTGATCATCTCTTGGTTATCCACCCTTCAAGAGGTAAATTTTCTCACATCTGACAAGTTGATTATTTTTGGCTTGAGTGTTTTCGCCAAGCACAACGCCCGAACTTGGTCAACCTTATGTTCACCGAGATGGTCCATCAAGTGAAGATCCATACCACAATGCACTTACATCCTTCACTTACGGAACAGTGTTAAGCTATGTCTTTGCTCACCTCGGTTATGATTGTTCTTATGATTCTCCGGAACCCCACAAGCAAAAGATTGGTGAATCTTCTCTTATGAAGTCTGAATTTCGTTATACTCTTGGTCAATGGGTTCGTGTTGATAGGCGAGCTCTAGCACCTCAAGTTGAGCCTCCACCTCAAGCTCCAACTCCTCAACTTGATAGATACGGACATCGCTTCGGGTTTTGGTGCTCTCAACAATCACATTCAATCCTTGGAGGAACGTGTCTCATGTAACACCCCGAAAACCGGTTTAGTCGGAATCAGGTTCCGATAACCGAATATTTTGTATCGATAAAATAATTTATTCGATCTTATTTAGATTATTCAAGTTAATTTATGGTTTATTATTATTATTATTATTATTATTATTATTATTATTATTATTATTATTATTATTATTATTATTATTATTATTATTATTATTATTATTATTATTATTATTATTATTATTATTATTATTATTATTATTATTATTAGTTTAAAAAAAAGAAAGGGGCCGTGAGTGGGGAGGGGAACCCGCGGCTAATTCCTTCAAATTGAAGGAATTCAGCCATGAATCCCCACGTTTGGAGAAACATGGCGCAAGGTGGCCACTACGTGGCCAAACATGGAGGCATTAAGCCCAATATAATGCCATATCTCCGAATTACGTGGAGTTTGTTGATGACTTTAAAGAGCCGGCATGTATTAGAAATAAAAAAGAGGGATAAAGTGAATTGCCTAAGGCAATCCACGTATGAGACCACTCGGCCAAATTTGATTTAGTGTGGCAATTGCCACTACACGTGGCAAGGAGATGATGAATTAAAGACCATAGTTCCTTCAAATCATGGGATTAGGGAGCCGGTTCTCAAGCTATAAATATGAGTGTTTTGATTTTTGGAAAAGACACAACAAGATTAAGGAGAAAACAATAATAAGGTGGGTTCAATGTGAAATTGGTGGTCCGATATTTTCGATATAGTAATATCGAATAGTTGCCGACGTTGGGGTAAGCTCAAATCCTTGGTTGGTTTAAGTTTCAGTATCGAGTCTGATTAATATTTTTATTTATTCGATATTGTCTTGTCGGTCCTAACTGATTCCAATTTAATCTAGTTCAAGAAGTCGAGAAAGAACAAACACCAACCGAGGGAAAAGGCATTGTTATTCGAGAACCTTAATATCGAGGTGAGTGTAGTAGCGTCTCGGGTTAGGCAAGGGCCTACCCAAACATGTTGTTATTTTTGTTATTACTAACCCTTGAATTAGGGGTTTTCATCATTGATCATAGGTTGGTAAGTGTATGGTAAGCACTTCATTGATTCCATGATTTTTAAGCATGTTAATTGTTGTCATGAAATTCATTGCAAGCATTTACATGTGATAAGTATGATATGCATAATTGAAATTGTTATTGTTACGAATTATGAAATATGAACCTTGGATTCGAAGTATTGAATACAATTGACATGCCATAGAATTCATGAGCTCAGTGCACGGGTGGACTACGGTCCTAGGGCTACGTCCTATATGATTTGGCGAGGCAGAGGGATGTATTGTGTTTGGTCTTTGGCGATGTCGGCGGGATAACCATTTATGTGTTTTGGCGAGGCGGTGGAATTCGTGTATCCATATACCATGAATCGATCCAAGGAAATTATGAACTCAAGATAATGATTGCCATGAACCATGATATTGTTATATGCTTTGTTATGAATATGGAATATGCCATGATATTGCATTATTAATGTTATGATTCTTAGAAGCATGTTATAAGCCATAATCTGTATATTCATGGTTATGTGACTACCTCACTAGGCGAGGTATGTCTAATGCATTTCATGCATCCATTTCAGGATAAGCAAGTTTTGGGATCGAGATCGGAGAAGTTGGTACGTTGCACAAGTCACAACCAAGTCCAAGTAAGGTGTTTTATCCTTCGAACTCCTAGTATGGTGGCAAGGTCTATGTATAAGTTTGATATGTCTATTTTGGTATGTCTATGTTATGTCTAAGTGTTTAAGAAGTAAATGGTTGGATAGTGCTTTTCGTGTAACATGTCATGACCTATAGTTCATGTTTTACGCTAAAATGGTAAAACAATGTAAACGAATATGAATGGCTTTAAAACTTGGCATGACAATAGCTTATACCCTTAAAATGTCGTGGGAAAAGTCTCGTTGCAATTGTATCATGACTCCTAGGTTAAAAAGGATTAAAAACAGTTAGAAGTTGTCATTGTAGGCCTACCCGTACTGGAACAGGTGATGGCGTTTCGATACGGGTAAGCATAATTTGAACCTCGAAAAGCAGGGTGTACCAAAACAGGGCTGTTCTGTTTCGGAACTTTTTGGCTACTGGAGACCACTTTTTCGATACTGGTTTCGAAATGGGTCAAAGACGAGTCAAGGTTAGTCAACCCGTACCGGTACAGGTCAAACCGTATCGATACGGTTATAAAGGGACAGTAAATAAGTTGACCTTAGTCAAGCCTTACCGAAACAGCTCAGGGCGTTTCGATACGGGGTTGATCTTCCTAAGGCTTTAATAGGAAAAAAGAGATTAAAACGTATATCCGGTAACGTCCTGTTCGAATAAAATATTGTTGAAGGCTTAAATGATAAGTGCAAGAGTTAAGTTTTGATAAAAGTTTTTTAGTATGAAGTTAAAAGATTTTATCGCATTATTTTCGGTAACGCTCTCCGACCCAGTTCTCTACCAAGCCGGGAAGGGGGTGTTACATTAGTGGTATCAGAGCTAGAGTTTAGTCGGTTCTGGACTAAATTTAAGTATGATTGTATTGTTTGCTATGTTACTTTGCCACCTAGGAGTTATTTCGTTAAGTATTGTGACTTGTCAACTGATCCGATCTCTTTTATAATATAGATATGTCTCGAACTAACGAAGCTTGTAATAATGAGTCTGTTGCTAACTCCTCGACTCATGGCGAGGAGGTGCAAAGAGGAAATCCTCCGAATCCTCAGAACCCTCATGTTCGAGGTGTAGAGCCTGAAGCTCCTACAGCTCAGGTAGAATGTTATCAAAACATGGCTGATATGTTTCAGCAATTTATGAATATGATAAAGGCTAGTCAAGTCATGCAACCTACGCCACCTGTTGCGTAACCTCTTCGAGCCCCAATCGATAAGTTATCGCAATACCGAGCTTACACCTTTACTGGTCGGGACGAAGATGATCCCGAAATAGCCGAGTATTGGTTAGACAATACTTTAAGGATTTTGGATAAGCAATTAAGATGTTCGGATGAACATAACCTTGAATACGCTCTTGCGTTGCTTGCTGATGAAGCCATACAGTGGTGGGAGACTATTGTCCTTACCGTCTCCGAGGAAACCGTAAGTTGAGAATTCTTCTTGAAAGAGTTCCGTAATAAGTACATAAGTGTCAGATGTTTATCGTAGGGCTCAACGATGAGTTACAACCCATGTTTACAGCGTTATACATCACAAATTTCCAAGATCTCGTTAATAGAGTCAAATATACGAAAAGAGCGAAGAGAGCTCAGAAAGTTAGTGAATTTAATAAGTCTGAAAAGAGAAATTGAGACGAATCGCAATTCTCGGGATCTTCTAAGAAATGGAAACATCACAACCTGGGAAAAAATGTATACTCGTAACTTTCTCAGTTTGATTCTCGTTATCCCTAAGAGAACAAAGATGGTTTGAAGCAAGACATGAGAATTTCTAAGTGTAATTTCTGTCAACGACGACATGAAGGTCAATGTCGTAAGAAAACCGGTGCATTTTTCTTATGCGGAAAGATAGGTCATCTCATTCGAGTTTGTCCAGAGAATCATAACAAGCCTGTTCCAGTGACGATCAACCCTTCTCGAGGTAAGGGGGCAAATCAGAGATCCTTCGTAAAGCCGGGAGGATGGGAACGTCAGAAATAACAAGTAGACCCGAATCAAAAGCTTCTACACGAATGTTTCACATTCAGGGAAAGGGCTCGGAGGATGATCTCGACACCATTTCAGGTAAGAAATTTAATCTTTATGTTTATGTATTTTGATAAAGGATTTCTGTTTGAGTAAGCCTAGTTAAGGACCTATCTATAAGGTACAAGTATAAATTGGTCTAAGAAATAAGAGTGTATCTATACGGGTACCCAAGTTTGAATGGAAACCATAAGAAGAATGGTATAAAATTTAGGTTGATGACTCACCCTATGTGTTAGACACTCAAGTTAGACAAACTATTGGAAAGTTGCAAGGTGTCACGTAAATATGAAGAGGTGGAAGGATAAGCTTTGCAAAGCCTTAAGAATGTTTTGATTGGTTTTTAGAAAGGTGGGTAAAAGACAAACTTTGCAATTTATATATATGTGTATAAACATCCTCAACAATAGCAAGACTAAAACCCACCTTTGTTTCAAGAGTTTGAAATAAGCATCCTCCTTGAAAAGTATCCTCGTTCCTAAATGATGTCGAATTTAGTTGAGAAACCAAATGAACCAAAACAAGAAATATTTCCTTGTGATTTTTGCCAAGTCAAACACCCGATAGGTCAATGTCCAAAGGAAATTGGAGTTTGTATCGGTTGTGGCAAGATGGATCATCTTGCTCAAAATTGTCCCAAGAAATTTTCAAGAAGCATCGACGTGTAAGTGCTAAATGAACTTGGCCGAAGGGATTAGGAAAGATGAATTCTTCATCTCCAGAAGATTCAGATCCCGAAGAGTGCACGGATGAACAATCCGAAGCTACAGCTAAGAATTCAAGGACAAATTCTTTTCTAAGGGGGGGGGGAGAGTTGTAACACCCCGAAAACCGGTCTAGTCGAAATCAGGTTCCAATAACTAAATATTTTGTATCGATAAAATAATTTATTCGATCTTATTTAGATTATTTGATTTAATTTATGAGTTATTATTATTATTATTCGTTTAAAAAAAGAAAGGGGCCGTGAGTGGGGAGGGGGACCCACGACTAATTCCTTCAAATTGAAGGAATTCAGCCATGAATCCCCACGTTTGGAGAAACATGTCGCAAGGTGGCCACTACGTGGCCAAGCATGGAGGCATTAAGCCCAAGATAATGCCATATCTCCAAATTACGTGGAGTTTGTTGATGACTTTAAAGAACCGACATGTATTAGAAATAAAAAGAGGGATAAAGTGAATTGCCTAAGGCAATCCACGTATAAGGCCACTCGGCCAAATTTGATTTAGTGTGGCAATTGCCACTACACGTGGCAAGGAGATGATGAACTAAAGACCATAGTTCCTTCAAATTATGGGATTAGGGAGCCGGTTCTCAAGCTATAAATATGGGTGTTTTGATTTTTGGAAAAGGCACAACAAGATTAAGGAGAAAACAATAATAAGGTGGGTTCAATGTGAAATTGGTGGTCCGATATCGATATAGTAATATCGAATCGTTGCCGACGTCGGGGTAAGCTCAAATCCTTGGTTGGTTTAAGTTTCAATATCGAGTCTAATTAATATTTTTATTTATTCGATATTGTCTTGTCGGTCCTAACCGATTCCAATTTAATCTAGTTCAAGAAGTCGAGAAAGAACAACCACCAACCGAGGGAAAAGGCATTGTTATTCGAGAACCTTAATATCGAGGTGAGTGTAGTAGCGTCTCGGGTTAGGCATGGGCCTACCCGAACATGTTGTTATTTTTGTTATTACTAACCCTTGAATTAGGGGTTTTTATCATTGATCATATGTTGGTAAGTGTATGGTAACCACTTCATTGATTCCGTGATTTTTAAGCATGTTAATTGTTGTTATGAAATTCATTGCAAGCATTTACATGTGATAAGTATGATATGCATAATTGAAATTGTTATTGTTACAAATTATGAAATATGAACCTTGGATTCGAAGTATTGGATACAATTAGCATGCCATAGAATTCATGAGCTCAGTGCACGGGTGGACTACAGTCCTAGGGCTACGGGCTATTTGATTTGGCGAGGCGGAGGGATGTATTATGTTTGGTCTTTGGCGATGTCTGCGGGATGACCATTTATGTGTTTTGGCGAGGCGGTGGAATTCGTGTATCCATATACCATGAATCGATCCAAGGAAATTATGAACTCAAGATAATGATTGCCATGAACCATGATATTGTTATATGCTTTGTTATGAATAGGGAATATGCCATGATATTGCATTATTAATGTTATGATTCTTAGAAGCATGTTATAAGCCATAATCTGTATATTCATGGTTATGTGACTACCTCACTAGGCAAAGTATGTCTAATGCGTTTCATGCATCCATTTCAGGATAAGCAAGTTTTGGGATCGAGATCGGAGAAGTTGGTACGTTGCACAAGTCACAACCAAGTCCAAGTAAGGTGTTTTATCCTTCGAACTCCTAGTATGGTGGCAAGGTCTATGTATAAGTTTGATATGTCTATTTTGGTATGTCTATGTTATGTCTAAGTGTTTAAGAAGTAAATGGTTGGATAATGCTTTTCGTGTAACATGTCATGACCTATAGTTCATGTTTTACGCTAAAATGGTAAAACAATGTAAACGAATATGAATGGCTTTAAAACTTGGCATGACAATAGCTTATACCATTAAAATGTTGTGGGAAAAGTCTCGTTGCAATTGGATCATGACTGCTAGGTTAAAAAGGATTAAAAACAGTTAGAAGTTTTCATTGTAGGCCTACCCGTACCGGAACAGGTGATGGCGTTTCGATACGGGTAAGCATAATTTGAACCTCGGAAAGTAGGGTGTACCGAAACGGGGCAGTTCCGTTTCGGAACGTTTTGGCTACTGGAGACTACTGTTTCGATACTGGTTTCGAAATGGGTCAAAGACGAGTCAAGGTTAGTCAACCCATACCGATACGGGTCAAACCGTATCGATACGGTTATAAAGGGACAGTAAATAAGTTGACCTTAGTCAAGCCGTACCGAAACAGCTCAGGGCGTTTCGATACGAGGTTGATCTTCCTAAGGCTTTAATAGGAAAAAAAGGATTAATACATATATCCGGTAACGTCCTGTTCGAATAAAATATTGTTGAAGGCTTAAATGATAAGTGCAAGAGTTAAGTTTTGATAAAAGTTTTTAAGTATGAAGTTAAAAGATTTTATCGCATTATTTTCGGTAACGCTCTCCGACCCGGTTCTCTACCAGGCCGGGAAGGGGGTGTTACATCTCCACTCTTGAGAATCAACAAACATCTATGGATCTATCTTTCTCCACATTCTATGGTGATTGGAGGAACTATCGTCGTGCTCAAGCTAAGGACAATGATGATTCTCTTGATGATGGTGGTGACGATGACGACGAGGCTTAAGATTCATATTGCATATCATATTAGTCTATCATATTAGGATTAAGTTTGCACCTAGCTATGTTTTTATGTTTTAAAGACCTATGCTTTGATTATGTGGTTTTTGGATTGAGCTTGAACTTCTATGTTTTGAATATTTATGTTTTTATGATGTTTCTTTAACCTTATTGATATCTATGATAATTATGTTGTTTGGTTTATTGCCTATGAGTTTGTTTCTTCTGTTGATTAACCTTGATTATATATTTTTTGATCTAACAAAATGGGGGAGAAGTAATCTAAGAGCCTAAACGTTTTTTAAAGTTAGTTTTGAGTTTCAAATACTTGACTTTTAAAACTTTTCAAAACTTTAAAACTTATCTTACATTGAGGGGGAGTTAGAACTTTTTCAAAGATTTCAAAATTCTTAAAAATTCATACTTTGTTTTATTATATCAAAAAGGGGAGATTGTAAAACTAATGAATTGATTTTGATATAACAAAGGATTTAAGGACTAAATTGAAAAAGGGAAAATGAATTTTTAAGTCCTTAAAACTTCCCTATGTCTCAAAGAAAAATGTCCAAGTCAAAACCCAAGAGTATTCAAAATTTTCTAAGTGTTTACCAAGTCAAAACAGTGATTTTCGAGTCACCGTTTCAGAACGGCCCTTAGGCATTTCAGAATGTTTTGAAACTATTAACCTCTGTTTCGGAACTAGCTTTCCCGTTTCGATACAAGTGTAGCGAAATATGTCTTCGTGTTTGGAAACGGATGAAGAACAATGGAGCGGGTTGAACCGTTTCGATACGCCAGTATCGAAACGACCTCAAACGTTTCGAATTGATTTTCAAACTTGTTTTCAAAATATGACAATTGTACTTTTATAACTAATTTTTAAGAGACGGTTAGAGTGTATCGAAACACTTCTAAGTCGTTTCGGTACATGTTTTGTTAGTGGAAAAATGTTTTGAAATGGGCCTCAGCACGTTTCGGATCAAGCTCTTAGCGTATCGAAGCGATCGTGCCCATTTCGGTACGGCCTATTAATTACACCCCAACGCCTATTTCTATTTTGGTCTGTTTCGAAACATGGTCGAGCGTTTCAAAACGGGTAGTTGCAGACTGTATTTATGGTGGGAAGATAACATCCCAACGACTATAATTATATAGGCAACAACCTCAACGACTAGAATTCAATGAGAAGGTATAAAAGGAAGTCCTAAAAGCTCCATCACGAACTATTGATCCTAAGAGAAACATCCAAACATCAAATTTAAGCTCTTGTGCTAAATTCCCATATTTTCTTGTAAACCCCAATTGTGGTACTTTGTATTTCCAATTTTATTTGTTCCAATTGGGTTGAGTGCTTATAAAAGGGCTACATTTGTATTGAAAGATACTAGCTATTAGCCTAAAACTTCTTTGTAAACCTTGTGTGAGGATTGGGTCAATTTTTGGGTAGAAAAATTGGCCATTGTGTAAAGGTTTCCTCCTAAGCCTAGAAAAAGGGAAGATCAACTAGTGGAGTTGTTGGAAAATCCTTAGTGAAGCTAAGGTAGTGGATGTAAAGTTCAATTGAAACTTGAATCACTCTAAATCCCCTGTCTTGCAAATTTTTATTTTCCACTTCACCACCAAAATTTCTAAAAATCCAATTCACCCCCTCTTGGCTTAAATCGATTCAACGATCCACTCAACACTTGCACATCTGAATGAAATATGGGCTCATATATCCTAAAATGTGGAAAGTTTTATATGAATTTAGTAGATGCATCTACATTGTTATATCAGCTTACAACAAGAAGTTTGTGAGATCGGTTCTAAAAAGATTCAGAATATGCTATTAGACTATTCGTCTTGCAAAATCCCTTGAGTTTATATTTTAGGCTATATCAGTTGAAATAACTATTACAAGCATATTGATTATGAACAAAACAGTTTAGAAAAATTTAATTGGATGCCTCCTCTTTAATAGCTAAACTATGAGAATAAAGTTATCTATATGGTATTTCACATATAGCAACACTTATACGCATCAAGCAAACGAGTTATAATAAACTCTCCGTTATTATTGGTTTTTGGTCAGAAGACATATATTTCTCATTTTAGAATTTTTGAATGTGCGATATGAATTGCTCCACCACAACGCACAAAATAGGTAAATAAAAAGGGTTGAAAATATATATTGAGTTTGAGTCTCTTTTATGTTTAAACTCTTAAACATTAATTTGAGAATTGTAAAACTAATGAATTGATTTTGATATAACAAATGATTTAAAGACTAAATTGAAAGAGAGAAAATAAAATTTTAAGTCCTCAAAACTTCCCAAAATCTTTAAGCAATTGGTCCAAGTCAAAACCAATGTTTATTCAAATTTTTCTAAGTGTTTTCCAAGTCAAAACAGTGATTTTCGAGTCACTGTTTCGAAACGGCATTTAGACGTTTCGGAACGTTTTGAAACTGTTAACATGTGTTTTGAAACAAGTCTTCCCGTTTCGATACGGGTGTATCGAAATAGGTCTCTATGTTTCGAAACATATGAAGAACAACGAAACAGGTTGAACCGTTTCGATACTGCTGTATCGAAACGACCTCAAACGTTTCGAAACGATTTTCAAACTTGGATTCAAAAATATGACTGTTGCAATTTTATAACTGATTTTTAGAGAAACGTTTAGAGTGTATCAAAACGTTTTAAGTCGTTTCGATACGGGTTTTGGCAATGGCAAAATGTTTCAAAATGGGCTCTAGCACGTTTCAGAACGAGCTCTTAGCGTATCGAAACGATCAGGTCTGTTTTGATACGGTCTCTTAATTACATCCCAACGGCTATTTCTATTTTGGTCTGTTTCGAAACAAGGTCAAGCGCTTTGGAACGAGTAGTTGTAGAAGTGCATTTATGGTGGGAAGATTGCATCCCAACGGCTATAATTATGAAGACAACAACTCCAACAACTAGAATTCATTGAGAAGGTATAAAAGGGAGTCCTAAAAGCACCAACAACAACTATTGATCCTAAGAGAAACATCCAAACATCAAATCCAAGCTCTTGCGCAAAATTTCCATATTCCTTGTAAAACCTCAATTGTAGTTCTTTGTATTTCCCATTTTATTCAATTAGGTTGAGTGCTTGTAATTGGGCAACATTTGTATTGAGAGATACTTGTTATTTGCCTTCATCTTGTTTGTAAACATTGTGTGAGGATTGGGTTAATTTTGGGTAGAAAATTGACCATTGTGTAAAGGTTTCCTCCTAAACCTAGAAAAGGGGAAGATCAACTAGTGGGGTTGTTGGAAAATCCTTAGTGAGAGCTAAGGTAGTGAATGTAGAGTTCAATTGGAACTTGAACCACTCTAAGTGTCTAGTATTGATATTTTTATTTTACCACTTCATCACCAAACTTTCTAAAAATCGAATTCACCCATCTCTTTGCTTAAATTGATTCAACAATCCACTCAACAATTGGTATTAGAGCATACCTCTTTTGAAGGATTAACAACCACAAGAGGAGTTCCCAGGAGAGTGTGATCAAGTTTAAAGACAAGCCATGACATCTACTTCAACCTCGGACCTTTAAGAGTCACAATCCACCACTAAACCACCTTTCTTCAATGGGGACAACTACCCATATTGGAAGAATTGGATACGTCTCTTCATCAAGTCCACGGATTATATGGTTTGGGATGTAGTGGAAGAACATCCTTACATTCCAGCTAAAAGAAACGATAAAGGAATACTAGTTCCGAAGGTGAAGTCAGAGATGACCGAGAAAGATGGACGAAGGATGCAAGTCAGTGACAAAGCTTTACGCATTATATTTTGTGCACTTGGTCCGTACATCTACTCGAAGGTTTCATCTATCGAAACTGCAAAGGAAGTGTGGGACACTTTAGAGACGACTTTTGAAGGTGCTAGCAATGTGAAGGAGATGAAGATCAGGTTGTTAAATTTGAGTTATGAAAATTTCAAGATGGACCCTGATGAGAGCGTCTCAAAGATGTTTGATCGGTTTTCGATCATCGTCAACGGTCTTAAAGGATTCGGTGAAGTGATTCTCGATGATAAGCTAGTAAGGAAGCTTTTATACTTTCTCTCGGAGTCTTGGGATGGTAAAACGACGACCATCATTGAAGCTAAGAATTTGAAAACTTTGAAGCTTGATGAGCTCGTTGGGTCTCTTCTTAAACATGAGATCACGAAGCAAGGAAGATAAGAAGAAAAGAAGAAGGAAGAGAGAAGAATTGAGAAGCATGAGGTGGAAAAGAAGAAGAAGTTAGGAGTTGCTCTCAAAGCCTCTATACAAGAGGAGAGCTCTTCTAGTGAGGAGGAAGACTTTGAGGAGTTGGATATGGTAGCCAAACGATTCTCACGGTTCATGAAGTCCAACCGAGTGAGAAAATTTCAAAAAAATATGGAGTTCAAGAACAAAGGCAAAGAAGAAGAAAGGGATCTGGTCCTTTGCTTTTAGTGCAAGAAGCCGAGTCACATACGTTCCGGTTGCCCTCAACTCAAGAAGAAGGGCTTTGAGAAGAAGAAGAAGCTCAAAGCTAAGCTTGCTACTTGGAGTGATGAGAAGTCATCCGAGGATGAGGAACATGAAGTGGCCAACCTTTTCCTCATGGCACTTGAGGAGTATTCGATAGGGGAGCATTGCTACAAGGCCAAAGCACAAAGTCAAAACTCGTGGTACCTTGATAGTGGATGCTCGAGGCACATGACCGGAGACGAGTCGATTCATGGAATTAAAGCCAAAAATTGGAGGAGTAGTAACATTTGGTGACAACTCCAAAGGCCACATTGAAGGTATTGGCTCCATAGGTAATCACTCTTCCATACTCATTGAAAATGTTTTGTATGTCAATGGTCAAAAACATAATTTGTTGAGCATAAGTCAACTTTGTGATAAAGGATTTAATGTCATGTTTGATATAAATGGGTGTAGAATAGTTGACATTAAATCAAATAAAACAATGCTCATTGGTCATCGCATAGGCAATATATATTTGGTGCATCTAGATGACATTTATACATCCCATGCATGCTTAGTTGCACAAAATGAAAATGATGCATGGTTATGGCATATGAAACTAGGACATGCTAGCATTAGTGTTTTGGAAAAAAATAGTTTCCCTTAATCTAGTTAGAGGCCTACCTAAGCTCAAGTTCTCATTAGATAAAATTTGTGATGCATGTGCTATAGGTAAACAACATAGAGCCTCGTTTAAGTCCATTAATGATGTTTCTACAAGTAGGTGTTTGCAATTGATCCATATGGAACTCTTTGGGCCAATTAGGACTACTAGCTTGGGTGAAAAATCATATGCTTTTGTACTTGTTGATGATTACTCTAGATATACTCGGGTTCTCTTTTTAAGCCCCAAGGATGAGGCTTTAGAAAACTTTATAACATTTTCAAAAATAACCCAAAATGATCTTGAACTTAAAATTTCACATATTAGAAGTGATCATGGAACGAAATTTTAAAATATGGGTTTTGATGAGTTTTGTAATGAAAATATGATTAGCCATAATTTTTCGACTCCTCGAACTCCTCAATAAAACGAGGTAGTTGAGAGGAACAATAGAACTTTATAAGAAATGGCTAGGACTAAGCTTTGTGAAAATAATTTACCTAAGTATTTTTGGGTGGAAGCCACTAACACCGCTTGTTATATTATAAACCGAGTAACGATTAGGCCTATTTTGAAGAAAACTCTTTATGAGATTTTAAAATCTAAAAACCTAACATTATCTATTTTCATCCTTTTGGTTGCAAGTGTTTTGTTTTAAATAATGGAAAAGACAATTTAGGTAAATTTGATGCAAAAACTAACGAAGTTGTTTTTCTAGGTTACTCTTTAAACTCTAAAGCCTATCGTGTGATGATGATGATGATGTAAGGATCATTGAAGCCAATGATGGTGGAGAATCATCAAAGGTGAATGAGATTCCAACCAAAGAGGAAGAAGCACAAGAACTGCCTCTAGAAGCATTGCAAGACATGTCTTTTGAGGAAAAAAGTGAGCTACCCAAGAGAGTACAACTATGTCAAGGGTGGTGAGATCTTGGGTGATCCATCCAAGGGGGTAACTACTCGCTCTTCTCTTAAAATGCTTAATCATGTTGCATTTATCTCATGCATTAAGCCTAAGAATGTTAAAGAAGCATTAAAAGATTACTTTTGGATTATGGCCATGCAAGATGAGTTAAATCAATTTGAGAGAAGTGTGGAAATTAGTTGATAGGCCTAGAAATAAATCTACTATTGGAACTAAATGGGTCTTTAGAAACAAACTAGATGAGAGTGGTAACATATTGAGAAACAAGGCTAGGCTTGTTGCTCAAGGTTACACTCAAGAAGAGGGCATTGCTTTTGATGAAACCTATGGACCCATAGCTAGAATGGAAGCCATTAGGATGCTACTTGCATTTGCAAGTTATCATGATTTCAATCCTTTTCAAATCGATGTCAAAAATGTGTTTTTAAATGGTTTTATAAACGAAGAAGTGTATGTGGAACAACTACCGGGTTTTGAAGATCTTATTTTTCCAAACCATGTCTTTAAATTGTCAAAAGCTTTGTATGGGTTAAAACAAGCTCCTAGAGCTTGGTATGAAAGTCTTTCAAGTTTTCTAGTTGGAAAAGGTTTTGAGAAAGGAAATGTGGATACAACACTTTTTATTAAAAACAATGGCAAAGATATCTTAGTAGTTCAAATTTATGTTGATGATATTATATTTGGTTCTACTAATGAATTACTTTGTTAAGATTTTTCTAAGTTGATGCAAGGTGAATTTGAAATGAGCATGATGGGGGAGCTCTCATTCTTTTTAGGACTCCAAATCAAACCAATGAAGTGTTGGGTTATTCAGTGCTCGATTCCTTCAACCGTTCTTGCTCGCCAAGTGGTGGAGAAGTGGAATTTTGGGTGTAAGAGGTGTGGAAGCTAAAATAAATAAAGACAAGATGATTTATAGTGGTTCAACCTTCTAACCAAGGTCTACATCCACTACCTTAGCTTCCCACTAAGGATTTCCAATCAATCCACTATTGATTCGTCCCCTTTTCTATGCTTAGGAGGAAACCCTTACAAACCGATCAAGCTTTCTACCCAAAGCCTTGATCAAACCCTCTGTACAAGAGATAAAAATACACAAACTCAAATCCCTCTAATAGGTATTTTTTTGCACAATAAAGCTCTCACTCAATCCTAAAACACTTGAGCAAATCTAACAATTTTGGCTCACTAGTGTTTGTCTATACAATAAATTGACACTCAAGCACTAAGACAATTTCTTGATCATATGTTCTATTACAAATGAAGCATTAACCATTACTAGATGCTTGGATGTCCCTTTTATACTCCTCTTTGAGTTTGTAGCTGTTACTATCCGTTGGGGTTGAATTGGAGCCGTTAGAGACTTTATTTCCCATCTTTAATGCTATTCTGCAGCCTTCCGTATCGATACGCGTGGACCCGTATCGGTACGACCTTCTTTAGAAACTAGCCGTTGGGCTCTTGTCAGCCTAAGCGTATCGATACGCTTCAGGGCGTATCGGTACAATATGACATTTAAAAGACTGTTGGGAAAATAGCCGTTAGGGACGTTAAAACAGGGATCGGTACGCTTAAAGGGCGTATCGAAACGATCCCTATCCGTATCGATACGGTCTCACCTGTATCGATACGGGTTTTGGCAGAATCAAAACCTGGGTAAAAGTGTATCGATACGGGGTACACTATATCGGTACTTGCTTGCTGAAAACTCAAGTTTGGCTAATTTAAATCATTAAAAACTTTGCCAAAAACCTTTTTAAATGCTTCGAACATATTTTCAAGTTGTTTGGACTTAAAGACAAGTTTTAAATTCTTTTCAAATTTGTCCAAAACATTTTTCAATTATTATATCAAAACATTAGTTCTACAATCTCCCCCTTTTTGATATAGTAAAACTAACTTGAAAAATTGTTTGGGATTTCTCCCCCTTTGTGAAATAAATTTGGAATAAGAGAATTAAGATTTGAAAATTATTAAAGCTCCCCCTTATTCCTTTGAAAATTCAATTTTTCAAACCATTTCTCCCACTTTTTGTTACATCAAAAAGAATTTAAAACACTTTTAAGCTCAAAATAACAATAGAGGTTAAAAAATGACAAAATAAAGAATTTTGGTTTTAAAATGGCCCCCCTTACTCAAAGCATCATTGAAAGATGTTAGTCTAACATACATGATTATCTAGTTGAAATAAATGAAAATAAATCAAATAAAAGCAAGAACAACTAGATTTTTACCACACTTGAACACAAGGGAGGATGTGAAGCCTTCCTTCTTCAAGTGTCTTTCTTTGTGTGCATGGAGCTCCCCCTTAATTTTGGACTTGTTGATCACTCTCCATCACACCTATCATAAATCAAGTAATTTTTGGTATCCAAAATGCTTTGGATCCATAGACGTTAGTAGCACAAAATTTAGTCCCCTTAGGAATCCATTTTTCAATTTCATCCTTTTTAGTTGAAGTGGTTAGTCCTTTTGGGACCCAAATACTTCTAAAACATTTACCATTTACAAATCTTGGGGCACTAGATTGTCTTAGATAAAAGTTTGATTTTCCAAAATTATTTTTCTTTTCAAGCTCTTTGGAAATCAAATCTTTCTCTTCTTAAACTTTATGAAGCAAATTTTGTAAATCAAAACATTTTTGTTCAAACTCTTCGAGTTTTGCTTGAAGTTCAAGTTTGGTTTTAGAAATCAATTCATTTTGAATTTTCAACTTTGAAATCATTTTATTGTTTTTCAAAATGTGATTTTTAAACTCTAAAACCAAATCGTCATAGGCATATTGTAATTCATCAAAAGAGTATGAACATGAAGTAGATGAATTAGAAGTTACCCTTGAATCTTCTTCGATGTCCATAAGGCAAAGGTTGGCTTGTTCATCATCGGTGGAGTTTTCATCACTCCAAGTAGCCATATATGCCTTCTTCTTATGGCTTGAAGTGCTTGCCCTCTTCTTTTTCATGGAATCTCGTTCAAACTCTTTCAAGGCTTTCTTCATGAAAGGGGCACACTTCTTGAAGATATGAACTATCTCTTCTTCATCATCCCCCTCTTCACTTGAATCAACATGGTGGCATGTGGAGAATTTAAGAGCAATGGCATTTGTGTTGATGCCAAGCCCTTTGAGCTTCTTCTCCCCCATAGCTCTAATTTCTTCCATCTTCTTCTTCTCTTCTTTGTTTTTCTTCATAATTTGGTGAGTGAGAAGTGACCTCATGAGTTCATCAAGCTTCAAGGTATTCAAATTCTTGGCTTTGATGATGATGGTCCTCTTTGAGTCCCATGACTCGAGTAGGGAGTAGATGAGCTTTCGGACAAGCTTTTCTTCCAGGATGACTTCTCCATAACCTTTGAGACCATTGGTGATAGTGGAGAACCTATCAAACATCTTCTCGATGTTCTCTTCTAGATCCATCTTGAAGTTTTCATACACTAGGTTGAGGAGGCCGATCTTGGTCTCTTTTACTTCATCGGTTCCTTCGTATGTGACTTCAAGCTTGTCTCATACCTCCTTGGCACTCTCACAAGAAGACATCTTCTCATAGATGTTTGGGCCAAATGCACAAAAAAAGATGTACAAGGCTTTGCAATTAAGATCCATCTTCTTGCGATCTTCGGCACTCCAATCCGCCTTGATTTGTTGAGGCACGAATGGAACATCTTCTACTATGTCCCAAAGCTTGTAGTCCTTTGACTTTATGAAAAACTTCATCGTTGTCTTCCAATGGGCATAGTGAGTTCCGTCGAAGAAGGGCGGTTTGTCGATAAATTGTGCCATTGAGCCGGTTGAGTGAAATGATGATCGAGCTTGATGGATCTTTTCAATAGGATGTTAATCCTCTTCAATTGAGCCAAGCTCTGATACCAATTGTTGGGTTATTCGGTGTTCGATTCCTTCAATCGTTCTTGCTCGCCAAGTGGTGAAGAAGTGGAATTTTGGGTGTAAGAGGTGTGGAAGCTAAAATAAATAAAGACAAGATGATTTATAGTGGTTTAATCTTCTAACCAAGGTCTACATCCACTACCTTAGCTTCCAACTAAGGATTTCCAATCAATTCACTATTGATTCGCCCCCTTTTCTAGGCTTAGGAGGAAACCCTTACAAACCGATCAAGCTTTCTACCCAAAGCCTTGATCAAACCCTCTTTACAAGAGATAAAAATACGCAAACTCAAATCCCTCTAATAGGTATTTGTTTGCACAATAAAGCTCTCACCCAATCCTAAAACACTTGAGCAAATCTAACAATTTTGGCTCACTAGTGTTTGTCTATACAATAAATTGACACTTAAGCAATAAGACAATTTCTTGATCATATGTTGTATTACAATTGAAGCATTAACCATTGTTAGATGCTTGGAGGTCTCTTTTATACTCCTCTTTGAGTTTGTAGCCGTTACTAGCCGTTGGGGTTGAATTGGAGTTGTTGGAGACTTTATTTCCCATCTTTAATGTTGTTCTGCAGCCTTCCGTATTGATACGCGTAGACCCGTATTGGTACGACCTTCTTCAGAAACTAGCCGTTGGGCTCTTGTCAGCCTAAGCGTATCGATACGCTTGAGGGCATATCGGTACGGTATGACATTTAAAAGACCGTTGGGAAAATAACCGTTGGGGATGTTAAAACAGGGATCGATACGCTTAAGGGGCATATCGAAACAATCCCTATCTGTATCGATACGGTCTCACCCGTATCGGTACGGGTTTTGGCAGAACCAAAACCTGGGTAAAATTGTATCGATACGGGGTACACCGTATCGGTACGTGCTTGCTGAAAACTCAAGTTTGGCTAATTTAAATCATTAAAAACTTTGCTAAAAACCTTTTTAAATGATTCGAACATATTTTCAAGTTGTTTGGACTTAAAGACAAGTTTTAAATTCTTTTCAAATTTGTCTAAAACATTTTTCAATTACTATATCAAAACATTAGTTCTACATGAAGGATGACATCTTCATCAATCAAGCTAAGTACATCAAGGATATGCTCAAGAAGTTTGGCTTGAAGCAAGAAAAGCCTCAAGCTACCCCAATGAGCTCATCCACAAAGCTTGACAAAGATGAATGAGGTAAGTGTATTGACTCTAAGCTTTATCGCTCTATGATTAGATCTTTGCTTTACCTTACCGCAAGTAGACCGAATATATTGTTTAGTGTTTGCTTGTGTGCTAGGTTCCAAGCTAGTCCTGAAGAGTCTCACCTTGTAGCTGTTAAAAGGATCTTTAGGTACCTTAGAGATACTCATTGTTTAGGTCTTTGGTACCGTAGAGACTCAACCTTTAACCTTCATGCTTACTCGGATGCGGATTACGGGGGTTGCAAAATAGATAGGAAAAGTACTTCTGACAGTTGCCAATTTCTAGGTAGTATTCTCATATCTTGGTTCTCTAAGAAATAAAATAGTGTAGCTTTATCTACCACCGAAGCCGAGTATATATCCTTAGGGAGTTGTTGTGCTCAAGTCCTTTTGGATGAAACAACAACTCTTAGACTATGGAATTAAAGTAGACACCATACCTCTTAAGTGTGATAACACTAGTGATGTCTTACCAAAAATCCCATCCAACACTTTAGAACCAAACACATAGAAATAAGGCATCATTTCATTAGAGATCATGTCCTTAAGGAAGATGTTGTTTTAGAGTATGTAGACAACTTAAATCAATTAGCGAACATCTTTACCAAACCTCTAGATAAGGAGCGTTTTTGGTCCTTTAGGATAGAGTTAGGTCTAACTAGCCTATCTTGACCTTTTGTGCCTAAATTGCTTGATTTCTTGTAAAATGACACGCTTATGTGTTTTTTATCCTAATTTCATCCATGCTTTTAGTTAGGGGGAGTATGTTTGTGTTTTGATATGTTTTTCTTGCTCATTCATATCATTTATGCCTCTAGGATCTATTAAAATTTAGTTTTTCTACAATTTAGAGCCTCGTCTACACCTCAAGGCCTATGTGTATCGAAACGGGCCACTCTGTTTTAATACAGGTGCCTTAAATGAATAAAAATAGACCAGGGTGTTTCGAAACGCCCCAAAGGGTTTTGAAACATTTTGGCTCTGCCAAAACATGTATCGAAACAGCCCATATGCGTTTCAATACGGGCAATCTCTTGGGCTTCGATACAGTCAAAACTGTATCGAAATGGTTAGAAGGTTTCAGAATGTTCGCAGACATTTCGGTACACCTATTTCAAAACGGTCTAGCCTGTTTCGAAACGCGTATCCGAAAAGCCTTTTTAAGGGGTTTTTAAATTCTCCAAAGTCACTTTTTACTCAAACTTAAAAACCCTAAAAATCCTAAATCATTTTATCTATAAAAACCCTCCAAACCATATTGTTTTTCATCAAATCTTGAGGGCTTTTACTCCCAAACGAAAATCTAAGCAAGCTTCAACAATTTGGTGCAATTTCATCCATCAATTCTTCCAAAATCCCTCTTTTAAGGTATTTTGATAAATATATGTTTATGTTGAATGTATGCTTTTGCCATGTTGATATATATATATATATGTTATGTAGCATGTTTTATAACATATAGTTCTTTTTAAAGTATTGTAAAATGTTATATATATGGTTCCTATGTTTCATCCATCAATTCTTCCAAACCCTAAGTCTTTGCTTATACTTGTGGAACAAGAATAATGCAAAGGCCATAAGCACTAATTTTGTCCAACTTTCCTGTTTGGATCCCGAATTACCATGCACTTGAACTACTGGCGGTTCGGAAGTCGGTACAGGAAAATATAACGGACGAGGAGGCTTGAAGCTATTCTTATCATCTCGACATTTTCAACCCTTTGAGGTCCGAACGGATAGACAATTGCTGAAAAATAAAAGCTCAATTCTCTTTGCTCCCGAACGGATAGGCGGGTTCCATTCTCCTCATGCCTGAATGGATAGGCAAGTTCCATTCTCCTCATGCCTGAACGGATAGGCGAGTTTCCATTCTCCTCATGCCTGAACGGATAGGCGGGTTTTTGTAACACCGGGTTTAGGGGTCGGGTGAAAATAATATTTTAATATTATTTCGGGTTTGGTTTTATAATTTAAATAATAAAATATTTTCATGGGCCTCGGGATTTCAAAATGGTTAAGGCTATGTTGGGCCTATCTCTTGGGTCCAAAATCCATGGACTTTAAGAGAGGTGGGTTTTGGCCATTCATTAATGGCATAGTTGTAAATATTATTTTTGGGTGAATTAAAAATAAAACAAAAGATGAGCACATGCTCATCTTTTTCCTCACTTCCAATTTTTCAAAACCAACGACAAAAAGGGGAGAGCTTCTCCATGCTACTATTCCATTTCTTTCCTTCTTCGTTTCAACTCGGTTTTGAAAGGTAATCACGTTTTTGACTTGTCCTCATCTTCCTCTGTTTAAAAGTACAACTATATTTCATTTTGGTTCAAGTTTTAGAATTTGGGTTTTTGGAAGATTTGAATAAAATGATATCTTTATTGTTTTTAACTTAAGATTTTGATTTGATATTGTTAGATATGGTGTTTATGAACCAAATGGTCCTATATATATAATTTTTAGAGTGTTTTAAATGAATTCCCGAATTTGGGTTTTGGTGTGGTTTTAGGAGGGCTTTTAGTTGAGTTTTGGGTGTGGTTTGTGTTGGAAATTGAGGGTTGAGGTTAGGGTAATGGTTGGGGGTTGTTTTGGAAGCATTTGGAAGTGTTAAATGTGTTGAAATCATAAGTTTTGGGCTGGGTATAAGGGCTGCTCGGGTTTGGTGATTTTGGGGATTGTTCATGGCTTGAATTCATGTGTTTATTGCTTGATTAATGTTCCGGGTTGTTACATTGTTGTGTGGACTGATTTGAGGCTATTTTGGTTGTGTTGAGGTGATTAGAAGCGAGATTATGTGTTGGTGAAGCCTTGGGAACAAATCCGGAAACTTGAAGGTGTTGCTTGCTTGGTAGTTGAGCTTGGAGGTGGAGGTGAGTGGTTAAAATGTTTTAAATGGTTTTGAGCAAATGGTTCAAGCATGTGGACTAGGTTGGGATTGGTAGACCCACCTAGAGTTGGGATTAGAGTGGTAGCATAATCCCAAGCTTAAATTAGAGACTTTGGTTACACTCTTTAATGGTTGTTTATGCCTCTTGATTAGTTGTAATTGTGGTTTTATGTATACGTTGTTATACATGTATGTTGAGGCATGGCTCGATGCATTGTTATATGCATGTTGATGATAAATATGATATGTATATACATATGTGTGAAATATGATGTGATATTGGTGTTAATGATATACATGTGGTGTTGACATGTGAAATGATGATATGAGGTGGTTGCATGATCCGAGGATCATGGTGAGTACATGCTAGGCATGAAAATGTGGTTTGTGCATGACGATAAGTCATGGTGAGTACGTGCTAAGCACGGAAGTGTTATGAAATGATATTGTGAAAGATTAATGAAATGTGTAGTATTGGCACTAGTATGCTTGGGTACAAATGATCGATCATTAGGATGTTTAGTGTGCACACGTGAGTCAAATGCGTGCGTGGTCTTGATGATGGTAGTCATCAAGATGGAGTACGGGTTTGCCCGGAAATCTTCTTTTATATATTAGTCGGTGATGAGTGGAATCCCATCGACGAGCGTGAGGATGAGTGGAATCCCCTCCGCGTGAAATGAGGAGTGAGGATGAGTGGAATCCCCTCCGCGTGAACGGTGATGAGTGTAATCCCACCGTCAGGTAATGGTTGTGTTATTGGATGTGAGTTCCAACGGTTATCCGCGTATTCGAGTCATAGCTAGGTGCCAATACGGATTGTGGATTATGTTGCTCATATGTGGTTATATGTGTTTCTATATGTGTGGTTATGGACTCGTTAAGCATGGCATGACATTGATACTATGATCACGCATCATTTATATTTTGGCTCTTGCGGTTCGAAGGTAAGAACTCATGCATTCTACCTTGGTTGTATGCTCGTGCTTGGACCCTGCATTGTCGAGGTTTATTTTATGAGCTACCATCACTAAGCTTTTATGCTTACGCTCCTTTTTGTTCGACAATGCAGATCAGTAGCTTGTGGGTGGCAAGGGCAAGGAAAGGTCTCCAAGGGTTGCTTTTGGTTAGCTCAAGTATGATCTTTAAATTGTAGATTGTAATAGTCAAGCAATAGGATAGGTGTTGTTGATGTGAATGCCTTGTTGTATGTTAATGTTGGTTTGGCTTTTGGATGCCTTGTTTGTTTTACAAACCTCGTTTTTGTTGCATGTCTTGAATGCTTATATGTTTTGTTGGCTAAGGCTTGTAACCTTAAAAGCTATGTATGCTCCCTTGTGGTGAATGTATGACCTTGTGTTGGATGCATATCTTTAATGCTCAAGTGTTGGCCTTGTGAAGCATGAACCTTCAATGCTATGTATGATTTACATGTTGTTGATGTTGGTTCCTTTAATGTTTGGTTCTTATATGCTTGAAGTGTGTTAAACATGTTTGTAGAAGTGTGGTCTTGCCTTAGGTTTGTGCTTGTGTGTTGTGAGAGGCTTTAGTGGGGTTTTGGGGCATCTTTGTGCCTTAAAACTAGCTAAAACCAATATGCAGATAGAGGGCGTTTCGAAATGGTCAACCCCGTTTCGATACGACCCCTTTGTTTTTGGCCAGACATTTCGATACGCCTAAGGAACGTTTCGATACGATTTAGCCACTGGAAATCTGAGATTTTGACAATAAATTGATGTATCGAAATGAGCCTTAGCGTTTCGGAACGACCTTCATCTCGTTGACCACGAGAAGTTGACTGTTGTGATCGTTTCGATACGGGTCACTCCTGTTTCGAAACGGACTCATCATGTTGACTTTGACCAGTTGACCAAGTCAAGGCGTATCGAAACACCCTAAGGGTGTTCCGATACAGCCTGCTTAAAAAGGATTAAAATGGACTGTTTTGATGAACTGTTTGGTTGTCTTGTCTCGTATGTTCTTTCGTTGTGGCCTTCCTCACATAGGATTCAATAATGCCTTTAGAAGGGATAATAATAATGAAAATTTTTTCTAGGGTTGCTAACCGAGGTGGGACCTTAACAGGTTTCACATCGGTTTTCCCCGTGTGACCCACTCGGACCGGTCAAGCGTCCGGACCGGGACGAGGGGGTTACATTTGTTGGTATCAGAGCCTAAGGTTTCCGAGACCTTGGGCATGTAAGTGAGGTAAGTTAAGTTCTTGTATCGAAATTGCACGGTGGTTGCTTGCCATGTAAGCATGTTTGCTTGTTTATCAAGTATGCTTGGTGTATGTTGTTTGAACGTGCGTGTGTGTTGCTTGAAGCGTGTTGAGTAGAGTCTCATTGCTTCTATTACATCGGAAAAAGAGATCTTAAGTGAGGGAGTCATACTTGAGCCACTTGGACCCTTTCCTTTGCTAACCCAGTTTGTATGTTAATTTTCTGTTGTTGTTGATTTATTGCTTTCTAGTAGTTTGAGGCCAAGGTGTGGGCCGTGAATCGGTAAGTGGAAGTTGTGGTTTTTGAAAATGTGGATGATGTTGAAGGAGATCGTTGCTTTAATTAGGGAAGTGTGGTTGTACCGGAGTTGAGGTACAATTGGTTTGCCTGAGTCAGTGTATATGTGGGTTGATTCTTGTTGGTGAGGGACGAATCAGACCGATTCTGGTATTAGTTGGTGAAGAGAAGTGAAGACCTATGAGTGGTAGTCAATGTGATATCAATGTTGTAGTGGGTAAGCCCTTGGTACAATTTTGAGTTTGTTCCCTCCGGTTGATCCTGAATCTGTACTTCCGTATGTGTTAGAAAGCATGCAAAGTGATTGTGTCCGGTGAAGTGTTAGAGGTAGGTATGAGTACCTTAGTTCTTTTAGCGAGATCAAGGTAAGGGTCTCGTGTGAGTAATCTGAAACTCAGAAATGTTAGATGGTGATCGTTGGGGTTCGACCTATGATTTTAATACAAGACATCCAGTCAGTATCCGTGAGTGGGAATCAATTTGTGTGATTGGGTCAGTGTGCATCTGAGTTGTCTTCCAGCAAGAATGAGAGATGAAGTCGCTTCTGATATAGTTGAGCCGAGAAAGAAGTCTTGAGTTTTATCTCCAGATTGTTTAGTAGTGGGATGTTTTGAGTCGCCAGGACCGATGTTATAGAACAAGTTCAAACATGATTGTCTGCGAGTGATCAGAACTGCATTTTGAGGTTTCGAGATGCTCTAAGAACGGTTTTAAAGAGCTAGCTTATGTTTGGAGGACCAGCCTGAAGACAAGAGGGCCGAAGACTAACAGTTGTGTACTTGTGAAGTTGCAATTTTTGCGGATTCGTCCGTTTGTGTGAGCATGCAAAGAAATTAGATATACTTGTTGAGATCTTAGACGTATAGACACATGTGACTAGACCTTTGGTGAGATAGTGGTGGTCAGAAAGATGTACGGAAGATGTTTGTTGATGGTTCAGGGTTACGTATTTCTAGTAGATGTGAAGTAATTATCTTTTTACGGTTTCGATGTAACTTTTGGCATGGTTTGGCTTGTAGCACACAGAGCTAGAGTATACTTTGAGATAAAGAGAGAGTTGCCTTAAAGTTGCAGATTTCTGTGAGACTGTAGTGGTAGGTGTGGATGTGAACTCCTTATCGAATGTTGATCCAACTTTAGAGGTTAAAGATTGACTGAGTTTAATTGACAGACTTGCCTAGCAAATGTGATTGATTTGATTTTTGAATGAAGTTTAGACCGCAAAATGTTAGAATAGTTGTGATTTTCCTAAAAGTGTTTGGAAGAATTGCCGGTTTGTCTCTTGGCAGAGAAGAAGAGTTTGTTATTGATAACGTCTCCGAGTTTGCTCCTGTTTTGATTGCTCTGTATCTTGCGGTTCCCGAAAGAATTGAGAGTGTTGAAGAATCAACTTCGAGATTTGTTAGACCTTAGATTCATTTGGCCTAGTACATCATCTTAGAGTGTGACAGTACAATTTGTGAAGAAGAGAGAAGACAATACAAGAATGTGATTAGATTTTAGACAGTTGAAACAAGTGTCAGTGATTTGTTGATCAGTTAGTGTGTACACTAGTCTTTTCAAAGATTAATTTGAGATCCGATTACTACCAGTTGAAAGTGAGAAAAGTTGAAGTACTGAAGACAGCCTTCGGGCAAGATGTGATCACTCTGAGTTCTGAGTTAAACCGTTTTGTTTGACTAGTGTGTTAGCTACTTTTATAGAGATGTTGAATAGAATATTTCCTAAGTTCCTTGATCAGTTTGTAGTAATTCTCATAGATGATACATGGGTATATTCACGTACCGAAGAAGACCATGATAAGCTTTGAAGTTAGTGTTCCATATCCTATTAGAAAATCATTTGTATGCCAAGTTGTGCAAACATGAACTCCGAGTCAAGGAAGATGTTCTTCTAGGACATATAGGTTAGCCGAGTGTATTAGAGTAAATCCCAAGTAGGCAAAAGAAGATGTGAGTTGGAAGAAACCGAAGACTGTGATAGGAATCTATAGTTTCTAGGTCTAGCGATGTTACTATCGGAAGTTTGTAAATAGTCTTTCGACGATAGCTGCTCCTTTGACAGATTGCTACAGAAGAATGTTCAGTCTGTGTGGTTAGATGCGAGACAATGAGCCCTTGAGAAACCGAAAGAAACTTTGAAGAGAACTTCGACCTTGATTTAGCTTATATCAGAGAAAGAATTTGTGAACTATTGTGATGCGTTACATGTAGGGTTAGGTTGTGTGCTTATGCAAGACAGAAGAATTGCGGCCTATTTTTTGAGATAGTTGAGAGACCTTGAAAAGAATTATCTGACACAAGACATAGAGTTAATTACAGTTGTATTTGCTTCGGAGACTTAGAGACAAAACACATATAGTAAGAAATGCACAATATATACTTATCATCAGAACTTGAAGTGAATGAGGACCTAGAAAGGGTTGGAACTTGAACAGCATAAGTTGTTAGAACCGCTTGAAGACCGTAATCTCAAGTGTGAGTACCATCCGAAGAGAGTTAACGTAGTAACCGATGTTCTGAGTTATATTTGTTGTTAGATTAGTAGTTGAGTTGCGAGATGTATTTGCCGAATTCAGTTTACCGAATGATAATGGTTCTGTGGCCGAGTTTCGGGTTAATACTACATTGAGTCAGAATACTTAAAGAGAAGCAGTTGCAAGACAAGTTCTTGGCACCTCACGTGCAAGACATAGTGGAAGGAAGACGGTTAGAATACAGTTTCAGAGATGATAGAGTTTGTATTTTTAAAGACAAAATAGTTGTGCCGATTGACATAGTGTTTTGAGACGTATTGTTTTGGCTGAAGCACACGGCAGTTTATTTGTATTGCATCTGAGTAGTATGAAGACGTATTGTGGGTTGAAGATGAGTACTTCTAGATTGAGTTGATGGATGACGTGGTTCAGTATGAGAGTAAGTGTGTGGTTTGCCAGTGTGACAAGACCAATCGTCAATTTTCTTCTAGTTTGTTACATCCGTGGGAGGTTCTTAATGAAAGTGGGTAATAGAGATTCGAGATTACAACTAGATTTTGAAGATGTCTGCATAGTGTTTGGTTACCTGTTGAAGTCAGATGGTCAAGTTTTCAAACAGTGTTGTATGAGTTGTGAATCGGGCTGGTTCTGTTGTTTATTTGTTGCGGTTACCACCAGAGTTAGAAAGGGGTTTGTGATGTGTCCCGTGTATCTGTGATTCAGAAGTGTGAGTCAGATCTGTATCGTGCTATGTTGTTGAAGAGATTGAGTTGAGTTTTAAATTGACATGCCTTGAAGGAACCAGTTGAGATCTAAGCATTAGATATCTGTTGTTGCGTGGTAAGTCTACCGAGTTGGTTAGTATGTTGCGGTGGGAAGGTAAGTGCGGAGGAGTAGATTTCGTGGTATTTTCATGTCCGATAAATTTTGGGGACGAAATTTCCTTAAGTGGGGGAGAGTTGTAACGCCCGAGTTTAGGGGTCGGGTGAAAATAATATTTTAATATTATTTCGGGTTTTGTTTTATAATTTAAATAATAAAATATTTTCATGGGCCTCGGGATTTCAAAATGGTTAAGGCTATGTTGGGCCTATCTCTTGGGTCCAAAATCCATGGACTTTAAGAGAGGTGGGCTTTGGCCATTCATTAATGGCATAGTTGTAAATATTATTTTTGGGTGAATTAAAAATAAAACAAAAGATGAGCATGTGCTCATCTTCTTCCTCACTTCCAATTTTTCAAAACCAACGACAAAAAAGGGAGAGCTTCTCCATGCCACTATTCCATTTCTTTCCTTCTTCGTTTCAACTCGGTTTTGAAAGGTAATCACGTTTTGACTTGTCCTCATCTTCCTCTCTTTAAAAGTACAACTAGATTTCATTTTGGTTCAAGTTTTAGAATTTGGGTTTTTGGAAGATTTGAATAAAAATGATATCTTTATTGTTTTTAACTTAAGATTTTGATTTGATATTGTTAGATATGGTGTTTATGAACCAAATGGTCCAATATATATAATTTTTAGAGTGTTTTAAATGAATTCCCGAATTTGGGTTTTGGTGGGGTTTTAGGAGGGTTTTTAGTTGAGTTTTGGGTGTGGTTTGTGTTGGAAATTGAGGGTTGATGTTAGGGTAATGATTGGGGGTTGTTTTGGAAGCATTTGGAA
Organism: Hibiscus tridactylites; assembly: GCA_958450335.1. Taxonomy (NCBI): domain Eukaryota; kingdom Viridiplantae; phylum Streptophyta; class Magnoliopsida; order Malvales; family Malvaceae; genus Hibiscus; species Hibiscus tridactylites. The sequence goes on along the minus strand of OY288265.1, from coordinate 27,408,926 downwards.
GTGTTAAATGTGTTGAAATCACAAGTTTTGGGCTGGGTATAAGGGCTGCTCGGGTTTGGTGATTTTGGGGATTGTTCATGGCTTGAATTCATGCGTTTATTGCTTGATTAGTGTTTCGGGTTGTTACATTATTGTGTGGACTGATTTGAGGCTATTTTGGTTGTGTTGAGGTGATTAGAAGCGAGATTATGTGTTGGTGAAGCCTTGGGAACAAATCCGGAAACTTGAAGGTGTTGCTTGCTTGGTAGTTGAGCTTGGAGGTGGAGGTGAGTGGTTAAAATGTTTTAAATGGTTTTGAGCAAATGGTTCAAGCATGTTGACTAGGTTGGGATTGGTAGACCCATCTAGATTTGGGATTAGAGTGGTAGCATAATCCCAAGCTTAAATTAGAGACTTTGGTTGCACTCTTTAATGGTTGTTTATGCCTCTTGATTAGTTGTGATTGTGGTGTTATGTATACGTTGTTATACATGTATGTTGAGGCATGACTCGATGCATTGTTATATGCATGTTGATGATAAATATGATATGGATATACATATGTGTGAAATATGATGTGATATTGGTGTTAATGATATACATGTGGTGTTGACATGTGAAATGATGATATGAGGTGGTTGCATGATCCGAGGATCATGGTGAGTACATGCTAGGCATGGAAATGTGGTTTGTGCATGACGGTAAGTCATGGTGAGTACGTGCTAAGCACGGAAGTGTTATGAAATGATATTGTGAAAGATTAATGAAATGTAAAGTATTGGCACTAGTATGCTTAGGTACAAATGATCGATCATTAGGATGTTTAGTGTGCACACGTGAGTCAAATGCGCGCGTGGTCTTGATGATGGTAGTCATCAAGATGGAGTACGGGTTCGCCCGAAAATCTTCTTTTATATATTAGTCGGTGATGAGTGGAATCCCATCGACGGGCGTGAGGATGAGTGGAATCCCCTCCGCGTGAAATGAGGCATGAGGATGAGTGGAATCCCCTCCGCGTGAACGGTGATGAGTGTAATCCCACCGTCAGGTAATGGTTGTGTTATTGGATGTGAGTTCCAACGGTTATCCGCGTATTCGAGTCATAGCTAGGTGCCAATACAGATTGTGGATTATGTTGCTCATATGTGGTTATATGTGTTTCTATATGTGTGGTTATGGACTCGTTGAGCATGACATGGCATTGATACTATGATCATGCATCATTTATATTTTGGCTCTTGCGGTTCGAAGGTAAGAACTCATGCATTCTACCTTGGTTGTATGCTCGTGCTTGGACCCTGCATTGTCGATGTTTGTTTTATGAGCTACCCTCACTAAGCTTTTATGCTTACGCTCCTTTTTGTTCGACAATGCAGATCAGTAACTTGTGGGTGGCAAGGGCAAGGAAAGGTCTCCAAGGGTTGCTTTTGGTTAGCTCAAGTATGATCTTTAAATTGTAGATTGTAATAGTCAAGCAATGGGATATGTGTTGTTGATGTGAATGCCTTGTTGTATGTTAATGTTGGTTTGGCTTTTGGATGCCTTGTTTTTTTTGCAAACCTCGTTTTTGTTGCATGTCTTGAATGCTTATATGTTTTGTTGGCTAAGGCTTGTAACCTTAAAAGCTATGTATGCTCCCTTGTGGTGAATGTATGACCTTGTGTTGGATGCCTATCTTTAATGCTCAAGTGTTGGCCTTGTGAAGCATGAACCTTCAATGCTATGTATGATTCACATGTTGTTGATGTTGGTTCCTTTAATGTTTGGTTCTTATATGCTTGAAGTGTGTTAAACATGTTTGTAGAAGTGTGGTCTTGCCTTAGGTTTGTGCTTGTGTGTTGTGAGAGGCTTTAGTGGGGCTTTGGGGCATCCTTGTGCCTTAAAACCAGCTAAAACCAATCTGCAGACAGAGGGCGTTTCGAAACGGTCGACCCCGTTCCGATACGACCCCTTTGTTTTTGGCCAGGCGTTTCGATACGCCTAAGGAACATTTCGATACGATTTGGCCACTGGAAATCTGAGATTTTGACGATAAATTGATGTATCGAAATGGGCCTTAGCGTTTCGGAACGACCTTCATCTCGTTGACCACGAGAAGTTGACTGTTGTGATCGTTTCGTTACGGGTCACCCCTGTTTCGAAACGGACTCATCATGTTGACTTTGGCCAGTTGACCAAGTCAAGGCGTATCGAAACATCTTAAGGGCGTTCCGATACGGCCTGCTTAAAAAGGATTAAAATGGACTGTTTTGATGAACTGTTTGGTTGTCTTGTCTCGTATGTTATTCCGTTGTTGCCTTCCTCACATAGGATTCAATAATGCCTTTAGAAGGTATAATAATAATGAAAAGTTTTTCTAGGGTTTCTAACCGAGGTGGGACCTTAATGGGTTTCACATCGGTTTTCCCCGTGTGACCCACTCAGACCGGTCAAGCGTCCGAACCGGGATGAGGGGGTTACAGTTTTCATTCACAAAATGCCCGAACGGATAGGCGAGTTCTATTCTCAAAATGCCCGAAGGCATAGGCGGATTCCTTTTACTGGAAAAGCTTAAGTACACCTGTCAAAATAGGCAAAATAATTCGATGATATGAGTTAGCATGCTCCTACCCTAGGGATGCCTAACTACAAATGATGCATGAATTATGACATCAAAATTGTTTGGACGCTTTCATCTTTCGGATTGGTCAACCTTGACCATCTTCTTGTTTTTTCTTCTTCTTAATCTCTTCTGGCTTTCTTGTCCTTGCCAAATCTCCATCCTCTATCTCGTCTTGAAAAATGAATGCTGACTTTCACTGGTCATAACACTTCTTGTAGTGCTCATTCTCGTTATATTGCCTCATATTCAACCTGGGTGTGCGACCATTTTCTTTGTCTTGACTCATCACAAAGACTTTTCTCTTATCTCAACATCGGGGGAAAGGCACATGCCCCAAAGTCCCTGAACTTTTCTCCGAAGTTCAATAAGGTCCATTTTACATTTTCTGAAGCACTTAAAGCATTTCAACAGAAACTCGATTCAAGTCCCTGAACAATAGCATGTAAAATCTCACTACTATCCTCACCATGGCCACCGACGAGCTGTCATTTGTATTCATGTCCTTTTATTCTAAACTTTATCCATAAAGTAATGGAAGGAAAAATTTTGTGTCCACTAAAAGTTTTAGATTACATCTTCTAATTTCAATATAAGATGCATTTCCAAAAACCAAACTTCCTTTCAAATCATGGATATATCAGGCTAGATTAAATACCCCGAATATCAAGTGCACGAACGATACTAAAATGGCTTACCAAGGATTGCCTCTAGCATCATGTGTCTAGGAGACCTCGAAAGCCGAGCTGATGTCTGAAGATGTAAAATACCCTTCAAATTATTTTCGTCTTTTAATCAATTAGAGTTACCTTCTATAGGCTTTGCATTTACCACTATTACTTTGTCTTATTTCTTTCTAGTTTTGGGGAAGTCAACTCATCACATTCCTTTGGCTCGAAATAAATGATGGAACAAACAACAAAATCTCGAGCTACTCGACACTGTCATGATTTGAAAATATTACCATCACTCATGTAGCTAAAGTCTTTGATTCGAATGGTGCATAACAACCTTATTGGTCTTTTTGCTACAACGGAGTGCCCCAAAAATTCCACACTTGTATCCGAAAATGCCTATTACCAGGCTCCGAACATTGGAGTGCTTTTGTTATGCTTTTATTACTCTCGATTTTTTGTCTTTTCCTTTTTTTCTTTCTTTTTTTTTCTCTTTTTTTTTCTCTTTTTTAGTACAAAAGATTTCTTGTTGTTCTCCCGAATGCTTTAATGCCACATGTATTCAATAAATGACCAAATTAAATTGGAGTGTAAGTCACATATTCATCATCTTCACAACTTTTGATTTCCACTAGACAAAGGTTACTCGAAATCAACCTTTGGGGTCAAGGTTAATGTCCCTTGTGCAATTGATATACAAGGACTCAATAGACAAATATACACACCTGATGAGGATACAATTGAAACACAAAATATAATGCATCCTTTCATTGAAATTTAAAAACATTCAGTCTTAGGCCCTTATAAAAAGATCATTGCTGCCTTCGGGCAAAGGGTGGCAAGGTTAATTCCACACATTACTTTCGAGGAAAATATTAAAATGTAATGAAATGAAAACAAGTCGACACTAAACATATGGGCAACTTGGATGCATTAAAACTCTTGACCACCGCTAGACCGGCCACTTATCACAACCCTTAAGCTTCCTCGAGGAACTCAATCTCCTTATTGTCCATCAGTTCCTGAACCAACTGCTTAAATTATGGACAACTCTGAATCTCATGCCTCACAGTCTGATGGTACTCACAAAATGATTCATGGCCATCATACAGACCCTTCGTACCATTCTCAATCAAGGCCGCTGTGCACAACTCTTCGTACACCCAACTCAGAGGGGACCTGACTTTCGACACTTCCATCCTTACTTTCTTCGCGTCTACCTCTTCGAGGGCATTCACGCCTCGACCTCTATGGTTTGGAAGTGGGTTGGCCGCCACATTGGGCCCTTCTAATTCGACGACCCCATTGTTGATCATATTTTGCACGAGCTTCTTGAACGCCGTGCAATTTTCTATCGTGTGCCCCGGTACTCCGCCGTGATACTCACAATGTGCTTTCTCATCATACCATAGAGGGTAAGGCGGCTGAAAAGCAGTAACATGATACAGACAGACCAGATCAGCATCGTATAGGTGTTTGTGCACCTCCTTGTATGGCATGGGTAAAGAGGTGAAAGACAAATTCTCCTTTTCCCTCTTGGGAGCCCTATTTTCTCTTCGATTCGAGCTTTGCGCATTCCCGATTGCAGCTCACCGCGGGCCCCGCTAAGCTATCTTGAAAGCAGTGAATTAGCAACCTCTCATTGTCGATGAAACTCATCATCTTTCTACAGAACATGGTTATGTGAGCGGTAGGGCAAGTTGTCCCGTCAAAATTTTCAAACTCCGGTCTTGAAATTGGGTGGGTTATTAGATTTGGAACCAAACTGAGATCTCTAGCATTCATCCCATATGACCCTTCTTCTTCCTTCTTTGTTCGGAATTTCTCTTCGAGGTCTTTCCATGTCTCTTTTAGCTGCTTCGAGAACTCTGCCTTGACCTTGTTCAAATTCTCAATCTCATCCAAATCCGGGACACTATCCCCAACATTTTCCACATGATTAAAAACCAGACCTTATGGAGCATGGGTAGAGGCTCCCAGCTGATGCGATATTGTCCCATCTCCTTGAGTAGCCGCTCCTTGAGAGGGCTTAGGGGTATCGGTGACAAAACCAGGGGAATACGAGGGGTCTCCCATCTTCTTGACTAGGGTTTCCAACAACACCCTTTACTCTTAGATTGGCTTGTAGCAACTAAGATATCTCTTTCATCATATCTTGTTGGGACTTGATGATGGTGTCCCTCAATTCTTTCTGAGTTCGCTCCAACTGACCTGTAACCCCTAGACCCGCCTATGCGTTACAACGGATCCTAGGAAGTCACATTAGGGTCACAAGAGCGACCCACAGTAAAAATACATTTAAAAAATTTTTGCTCAAAACATTTATTAAACTGTAAAATCAGCTTATGTTTAAAATAACATTTCAAGAAGTCATTTAAACGCTTAACAGAAATTTCAGAAAGTGCTTTACAGACTCTATCATAAAACAGTACATGACATACATGCCCACTAACTATACAGTACTGTACTCCAGAGGCAATGCTGAGGGAACTCCGAACACTGATGTCAAACATCATACCATGCTTTAATCTTTTAACCTACGATGGTAAAAACAACGTGAGCTTGGAAAATCTCAATAATACAAAACTACCAAAAGATGCTATAAGCTCATGCAGATATATGGTAGGCATAACATTTTCATGATGTTCCAAGCAGTAACAGTCCTCTTTTCCTTTCCGTTATTTCAGGGTAACGTTACTTGAGAATAACGATACTTGTTCTTTATTCAATCACCGAGTAACAAACGAGAAGTATACAAGCTGATAGATTACGAAGATGGAGATAACGAGTTTAATGTCTAGTGTGTTCCAATAGGTGCATATCAAACAGGTGTAAATGCATATCAATCATATCATGAGAACACATAACAATTCAATGCAAATGTTCAAGTACATACAAGGGTTTACTAGTAACTACCCTCCAACCTTACACCAAATGCAGTCCCCCAGAACTACATCTATAAGGACTTACCCTAGGCCCGATGGGCATAGGTGCCACCTAAGAGGCTGCCTTAGGTCCATAAGGATTTACCCGTGCTAAAGCATCGGCACCTACCCAAGGGGAGACCTTGAGTCCATAAGAATTTACCAGCTGGATCAGGGCTGCACCTGTAGAAACTTCATAACGTAACCCAATAGTATACCCAGATAGTAATCGATGTTCAGATTCCAGACATGAGTAACAGAATACATGTGACAGACATATTCTATTCAGAGTATCAGAAACAGAAGTTCATGCTCTTTAGGCACATATGTGGGCATACCATTGAGCGGATGATATTATCATTCATCATGCAAACAAAGTGTACCATCATAGGTTAAGCTAAAGATTATATTATTACTTACATCAGGCAGACAAACTATATTATCGTAGATCAAGTAACCACATAGCATAATCATATACTAAGTATACAGATCAAACGGACTTACAACGAGTAGACATAAAATGTTATCATACGTCTAGTTCATCATTTCATCAAGCATATCATCGTTCATAATTAAGTCATTAGATTGTTTACTAACATGTAATAGTCATACAACACATTCAACTAAGTGTAGCACACATGGAACACACTAGGTGGGGCTAGGGCTGTAAACGAACCGAACGAACACGAACGAGGGTGTGTTCATGTTCGTTCGTTTAACTTTAACCGAACAAATGAACGAACACGAACATAAACGAACACAAAATTTCTTGTTCGTGTTTGTTCATTAAGGAATGTAGCTTGTTCGTGTTCGTTCGTTTAAATGGTAAATGAACATAAACGAACACTAAAGAACACAAACGAACATAAACGAACATGAACGAACATATATAATTTGTTAAATATTTAATATTTTTGGTTAGTTCGATTAATTCAGTTAATTAACCGATTTTTAAACCGAATTAATCGATAATTAAAATTTGAAAAAACTCTTAATTATTAGTCGAAACCTAAAATTATCTAATAGATTAACCAATTTTGTTTTGGTTCGGCCGGTAAGTTCAGTTTAATCGAATAATGAACACCCATAGACATATGTGAATAAATTTAAATGAACATAAACGAACATAATTGAACGAACATAAACGAACGAACATAAATGAACATAAACGAACGAACATAAATGAACGAGCATAAACGAATGGATTACCGAACGTTCACGAACATAAATGAACGAACAAGCTTTTTGTTCGTGTTCGTTCATTTAATTAGACGAACAAAAAATCTTGTTCATGTTCGTTCGTTTAATAAATAAATGAACATAAACGAACTTCCCGCCGAATGGTTCACGAACGGTTCGCTGAACGTTCGGTTCGTTTACAACCCTAGGTGGGGTAGATCATTTTTTGGAGATAGTTGGCATTTACAGAATGGGACACATTAAACTTTTAACAATTTGAACGAATTTCTAAAATGAGGCCCCTATAAAAAGGGGGTTCGTATTAACGGTTTAACTCAGATATTCAGGAGGTGATACAGGAAGATCTTTGAGAGTTTAGACGCATCATGAGTGATTTAGTCATTTAAGCCTACAAGGGCATTATGGTCATTTTATCACATGGGCATTTTGGTAATTTATACCAACAAAGCATAAACAGTCGCCCGAGAAATTCTATTTACTCATCAGGTTTCCAACCTGGCATTTAGAGATTTCTATGTCAAGATCTTTCACGATATCAAAATACACTCGTGGCTGTTTTGATTGCTTTGGCCAACGAGGGCATTTTGGTCATTTATCTATCAGAGGCGATGTTGAAAAATTTAGCCCAATAAGTATAAAATGACGATTTACATTAATTAAGATTTCTAGAAGTTTATCAAGGCATGTTGCGTGTAAAAGTGTCTATCGCAATTGTAGTGCAAGTGTACACGACGCAAGTAGTAAAGTGATACGGAAGTATCAGATATCGTCTCCACAGGGACTGGGCTAATAGCTTTACCTTGAATTACTGCACGAGAGTAAAAAGAACAATTTAAGATTATGTCACGAGAATAATAAAGAGTACTGGAAAATAACATTAAAGAAATCAAGATAGAGAGAATGGGCTGGTATTGAATTGCTCAGTAGTGTAGGTATTGCTAAGTCTAGGAATATCAGCTCTGTCGTCGTCCCCGTCGCGGCGGCAGTCTGTTGCTTGTCGCGGCAGTGAACACACAACTCCGTACTCCAAGTTTAGCAAGAATCCCTGCTGTGCCTTGGCCTATCCCTAGGTCCAAGTCTGTCGATGAACACGTCTTCGATGATACCTCCCGGCGTGAATCGAAGGATGAACACCGATGTTGTTGAATTCTTCTTTAGCCACTTAAGCTCGTCCTATCCCTAGGTCTGAGATAGTTCAACTATAAACTAGAGAACTCGCACTTATTTTTTTCGTATACTTAACTCTCCCGATATTAAGTAAATAGATAACCTTGCAATGCTCTCCCGATACTCTTGCAAGATGTTAATAACCAGAATAAGAGAACTTGAAGTTTATTTTATTGAACTGAAAATTCCTAAAAAAAAGCAACCCTTGCAACTACTTTACAAATCAACCCGTGGCCCTAAGGAGAATTTAGAACATGTTGAGAGAAGGAAAACGGCTAGGGTTTTGGGAAGAAGGCTAGAGATAGGTGATGTCCTCCCTAGGTCGAATTACATGCCTTTATATAGGCTTTGGGTCCAAGTTTTCTAAAATAGCAAGAATACAAGTTTAAATTAAAGTACAACTCTAATAAAGACTAAATCTTCAAAGAATATAGCTTTAACTCGTCCTTCTTTCTTGCTTGGATTTTCTCTCCTTGAACTTTGGGCTTGGCCTTTATTCTGATCTAGGGCTTGGAAAAAATATAGTGATATTCCACGACAGACGGGCTTAATTTTCTCTTTCTGTCGAGGTCCACTTTGCTTCTTCTCCTCAAAACTGTTTTCGTCCTCTGTTGTCACGGCGGCATCCATGGCAGCATCGTCCTCCTTGACTGCTCGTCCAGTTTCAGCTCTTCTGCTTCACAGCCCATCGCCTTCCTCTCTATCTGTTACAGCAGCAACCTACAAAAGCAACCAATTTCAGTAGAAACTGTGCCATTTAATATATTTGTGATGTTTAACTGTAATCTAACCTAAATGCAATGAATTATGCTTGAATACAGCAGAAATATGGGTTAAATAGGGGGTAAATAATAGAACTTTTACACACTCAACACACCCCCAAACTCAAGTTTTTGCTTGCCCTCAAGCAACTACGACCTAAAAGAAAAATAATATATTTTTGTTTTGGCTTAAAACAGTGAACTTTCCCTTACCCTCCATTCGTTCTCTGTTGACGGCAGCACCTTGTCGGATAACTTAGAATTCGTTTGGAATCCTGCTATAGTCCTCGTGCAGTGTGTGCATGCTTGTGAACAGTTATATGCCAAGACTCTCTTAGTTTCACTAGAATATTTCAGCCCTTAACTTGAATTTTTATGCCAAAGTTTATCTTTTTGAAGGCATTTCTTATGCTCCTTTGATTTTTTTTTTTGTTTTGACTCGATTTCATTATTTTTTTAAGCTAAAGTTTCACTAGAGCCGGTTTCGGGCACCTCTAGGGCTATTGAGTCTCTTTTGCTAAACTTCTTTCCTAGAGCCAGTGTTTGGCACCTCTAGGGGCTATTCAAGTGCTAAGCTTCCTATTCTAGTTAACTAGAAGAGTTCTAGGCAGTATAACAGTCACAAATGGTGTTTAAGTTTCAGAACTATAAAAAGGCTCTAAACTGCTCCTAAAGCTATCCTAAAAGCACTGCCACGATAGAGCTATCACAGCAGGTAAGTTCAGTTCACAGACTTAAGCCAAAATTTTCATATTTTCATTAAATAAACTAAGTAAAAGACAAAATTTTAAAACTAAATTAGACTCCATTAATGGAGGGATGCCACCCCCAAACTCGAGGGTTGCATTGCCCTCAATGCAAATGACAAAATAAAAACAAAAACAGTACATCACAAAATATATAAGCAGGAAGCAAAATAAGTTAAGAAACTTAAATTTTTAAGCGTTGTCGTCACTGCTACTGCTGACTCGGATCTGGCGGCGGGCATGCGCCTTCTGAACTGGCTGGCGGATGGGGGAGGCAGATGTGTTCTTCGTTTTGGCCTCCCTCGGAGGTTGAATTCTGGTAGGGGAGATAGGAGGGGGTTTCTCTACAACCTGTACCTCCGAACTGCTGCTGCTGTCCTCACTACTGCTGTCGTCACTGCTGCTGCCGCTGCTGCTATCCGGCTTGTTTTTGTCTGCCATTCTCTTCTGTCGTTTCACCGGTGTAAACTCCTTTGAGAGATTCCTCTTAACAGAGGGTTCGTTGTCGCTTTCTTCCCAAACGGAGGAAGAAGAGAAACCGACAATGAAGGCGTCAAGCTCTTCCGAGGGCATTCTTTGTTTTGTTCCACGGGCAGAAGTTTCAGCACGGGTGCTGCCGGCGGCTGTCATGGCAGGGGTTGGTGTGGACGCTGCAGAAGGTGTTCGTGGTGTGGCAGCAGGTGTTAGGGTGTGGGCAGTGGTTGGGACAGCAAAATAATGGGCAGGGAATGTAGGAAATACGACATCAGGGAAATTTAAAGAGGTTTGGATGAATTGTACCATAGCGGCGGTGAAATCCCTGATGAAGCTCATAAGACCGAGCTGTCATTCCTCCATCTTCTATATAGCAGCAAGGATCTAGGAGGAGGAGTCGGTCGGGGCTGCTGTTGTTGGTTGCTGCCTGGCTTATGTGGCAGCAGGTTTATTATCCGTTGGCTCTGTCGTGTCTGCTGTCATGGCAGCGGGATCAAATGAGGACAGAGGGGTGGCAACAGTCAGCTCCATTAAGCTGAGTATGTTTTTGTCCGTCCATCCCTTCCCTTGGACTCTAAGATTGGTGGCAGCTTCAGGTACCACATGGCCGCGGCAGAGGGCTGTGATGAGGTAAGGAAGGTAGAGCGGTCCCGTCGGCCGGTGTGCACACTCCAGAATGCTTTCACGGATAAAGTTGCCCATGTTAATAGGCCTCTCATGAAAAATAGAGTGGATTAAGGCTAACCTTGGCTGGTCGACAGTGGTGTTGTGCGAGGACGGCATGATGCGCTTTTTGATAAAAGTGTTCCATAATTTGGCTTCCGGCAAGAGTTGAGTTCTCTTCACCGTCCTTGGGTTCTTGCGGTTGGTGTTCCACTGTGTTCCTTCATCATTCAGCTCAGCCATGACAGCATCATAGGCAGCAGGGTCAAGGCTGTTCAGAAATTGTTGGTGACCGTCATCGTTGTTGCCTACGTAAAATCCGTACAAGGTGTTGATGTATTCAACTTCGAGTGGCACTTCCCTCCTTTGTACTGTAACTGATGTCGTCGTTCTGCTGTTTATGGCAGCATAGAAATCTCGCACTAAAGAGACGTTCATCTCCTCAGGTTGTTCAGCAAATATCTGCCACTATAGAGCCCTTACTTTGCGAGCAATGAACGGCTTTAGGCCCAAATTTCCCTCCTTTGAAGTGTAGATGAATCCCCTTCCCTCCCACATGTCTCTGATCTGGAATGATCGTGGGGTGGATGCTGTCGGGGTGGAGCCGGAGGCAGCACTCCTACGGGTATTTCTGGAAGACATTGTTGCAAGGGTTGAGTAATTGAAAATGAAAGAAAAAAATTCTAGATGAAGCAAGTAAGAAGAGTAGAAGTGAGTGAAAATGAGAAAATGAAACGGGGTTTATATAGAGAAGAATTTGCTGCCCGTTGGAGCTGTAACGGCAGGCGCGAATAACGGGGCCAGCTGTTACGCATTTGCGTGTCTGACGTGTCTGTCACGCATTTCCGTGTCTATTACGCGTTTTCGTGTCTATCGCAACAGCGTGTCGACAGCCTGTAATTTCCGCGTCTGTCGCGGCAGCTGTAACGACAGGCTCCAAAATTTGGGCTTGTTGGGTTGGTGGAAGGATGGTGGGCTGAATTCACTTCTCCTTTTCTTCTTGTCTCCTTTATTTCCTAAAAAACAATAAAAATAAAAAAACATTATTTAAAAATAAAATAAATCTAATTTCCTAATATATAAATAATAAATAATAATAAAACTAAAAAAATAAAAATTAGGTTAAATTAGGGATGCCAGGTGGGGCATCTCCTAAGGTAACCACTTCCTGCATTCTTGGGGCTTCAGTCCCCTGATAATGCTTCAAGCACTGTCCGTTGACTTTGAATTGGTGCCCGTCTTTTAAAGATCTAATCGTGATAGCACCATGGGGAAAAACCTGTACAACTTGGAATGGGCCAGACCATCTAGATTTCAGCTTCCATGGGAAGAGCTTCAACCTAGAGTTAAAAAGCAACACAAGCAACCCTGGGCAGAACTGTCGTGGCAGCAACTTCTTGTCATGCCACTTCTTAGTTTTATCCTTGTAGATTCTTGCGTTGTCATAGGCCATTGTCCGAATTTCTTCAATTTCGTTAAGGTCAAGTAGCCTTTTCTGCCCTGCCTTTTCCAAGTCTATATTAACTGCCTTGATTGCCCAGTATGCTCTGTGCTCTATCTCGATAGGTAAATGACATGTTTTCCCGTAAATCAGTCGGTAAGGAGACATTTCTAATGGAGTTTTGAAAGCTATCCTATAAGCCCATAACGCATCATTAAGGTGTAAAGACCAATCTTTACGAGTTGGCTTAACCATCTTTTCAAGAATGTTCTTGACTTCCCTGTTGGATATTTCAGCTTGTCCATTGGTCTGAGGGTGATATGTTGTTGCAATCCGATGCTTGACACCATACTTTTTCAAGGCAGCAGCTATAACCCTGTTGTCGAAATGCCCCCCCCCCCTCATCACTGATGATCGCCTTAGGGATGCCGAATCTAGAAAAGATGTTTTTGTGTAAAAACCTTTGAACTGTCTTGGCATCATTCTTTTGAGTGGCGATAGCTTCAACCCACTTAGATACATAATCTACTGCCAGGAGGATGTATAAATTCCCACATGATGATGGAAAAGGTCCCATAAAATCGATCCCCCAAACGTCAAAGATCTCGACTTCAAGAATATTTTGCAGCGACATCTCGTGTCTCCTTGAGATGTTTCCTGTTCGTTGGCACTTATCACAACTCTTGTAGAATATTTGAGCATCTTTATACAGTGACGGCCAATAGAATTCGGACTGCAAAACCTTGGCAGCAGTTTTGTTGCCTCCTAAGTGTCCTCCATACTGTGAAGCATGACAGTGATGAAGTATGTCTTCCTGCTCATCATGTGGTACGCATCTCCTTATAACCTGATCTGCACAGATTTTGAAAAGAAGAGGTTCGTCCCAATAATAATGCTTAACATCATTTTGGAACCTCTTCCTGGCTTGATAATTAAGGTCAGGAGGAATTAATCTGCTAACTAAAAAATTAATGAAATCAGCATACCAGGGGAGTTCAGAAGACTTACCTGCCGCCATGGCTGTCGCGACAGTAACTGTGGCAGCAAAGAGCTGCTCATCAGGGAAGGTCTCCAATATGTTTGTCTTATCTGTCGGTAGACTCTTTCCCTTCTCCAACCTTGACAAGTGATCTGCCACTTGATTCTCTGTCCCCTTTTTGTCCTTGATTTCAAGGTCGAATTCTTGCAATAGCAGGATCCAACGTATTAGTCGAGGCTTTGCATCCTTTTTCGTGAACAGATATTTCAATGCATAGTGGTTTGTGTGTACTATGACCTTCGTTCCAAGTATATAAGAACGAAACTTGTCAATGGAGAATACCACAACTAATAGCTCATTCTCTGTGGTGGTGTAGTTCACTTGGGCATCGTTCAGTGTTTTGCTGGCATAGTATATGACATGAAAAAGTTTGTCTCTCCGCTGCCCAAGTGCTGCCCCGACAGCATAGTCACTAGCATCACACATTATCTCGAACGGCAGTGTCCAGTCTGGTGGCTGTACTATTGAGGCTGTTACCAGCTTTTCCTTCAGAACCTTGAATGCCTCAGTACATTCAGTGTTAAAGTCGAAGGGTCGGTTCTGCTCCAGAAGATGGCATAGGGGCTTGGTGATTTTTAAAAAGTTCGCAATGAACCTCCGATAAAAACCAGCATGTCCTAAGAAACTTTTGATGCCTTTGACTGTGGTGGGCGGCGACAGTTTTTCGATCACTTCTATCTTAGCTCTGTCGACTTCTATGCCACAACAGCTAATCTTATGGCCACGGACTATCCCTTCATCCACCATGAAGTGACATTTTTCCCAGTTTAAAACCAAGTTTGCTTTTTCACATCTTTCGAGCACCTTTTGTAGGTTGCCGAGGCAGCTTTCAAAGTTGTCTCCAAAGACTGAAAAATCATTCGTAAAGATCTCTAGGAAATCCTCCACCATATCGGAGAATATTGCCATCATGCACCTTTGAAAGGCGGCTGGTGCATTGCATAGTCCAAAAGGCATTCTCCTAAAAGCGTAAGTTCTGTAAGGGCATGTGAATGTCGTTTTTTCTTGATCTTCCGGTGCGATAGCTATTTGATTGTAACCTGAATAACCATCAAGAAAACAATAGTAAGGTTTACCCGCTAATCTATCAAGCATTTGATCAATAAAGGGTAAAGGAAAGTGGTCCTTTCGGGTAGCCTTGTTAAGCTTCCGATAGTCCATACAAACCCTCCAACCGGTCACAGTCCTGGTTGGGATCAACTTATTGTTTTCGTTGGTCACCACAGTCACTCCTCCTTTCTTGGGAACGCACTGCACCGGGCTCACCCATTTGCTGTCCGAGATGGCATAGATTACTCCAGCATCTATCCATTTGATTATCTCTTTTCGCACCACCTCTTTCATAGCGTGGTTCAGCCGCCTTTGTGCATCAATAGTCGGCTTATGATCATCCTCTAAAAGGATTTTATGCATACATAATGCCGGACTAATGCCTTGAATATCAGCTATCGTCCATCCAATAGCCTTTTTGTGCTACTGCAGCATCCCTATTAACTGTTGTTCCTGTTCCTGCATTAACTTGGAAGAGATGATTACGGGCAACATATCATTTAAACCAAGAAAAGCATATCTTAGCCGCCCTGGCAGGGGCTTAAGATCCAAAATAGGGGGCTCAACAGTTGACGGCTTTTGGATTGCATGGTTATCCGAGGTATAATTTAAAGGCTCGAATAACTTACCTGGACGATTGCCTATCCAGTTTACCTCCTCTTGATCTTCAGTATCAGTTGTATCAGATTCTGAGGAGTTGTTGTCGTCGGTGCTGTCGTGACAGTCTTGTAAGTGGCTGCCAAGGCAGTGACCAATGTTGATGTCGTGACAGCCCGATCTGATGTAGGGTTGGTCAAGGGTAACTTCAGTGATAACCTTGCATGCTTCATAGCTTGGAGAACATTCGACTTTACTTCTTGATCGTTCACTCTCATGGTGAGTTCTCCTTTTTCCATATCAATCAGTGATCTTCCCGTGGCTAAGAAGGGTCACCCCAGGATGATTGGTGCGTTTTCATCTGCTTCACAATCTAAAACAAGAAAGTCAGCAGGAAAAATAAACTTATCCACTCTTACCATAATATCTTCGATTTTTCCTTCTGGATGAACGTAAGAGCGGTCTGCCAGCTACATAATTACTGTTGTGGGCCGAGCTTTTCCAATACCTAATTTCTGAAAAACAGATTTTGGCATTAAATTTATACTAGTACCAAGATCACAAAGTGCCTTACCCACATATTTGTCTCCAATTACACATGGTATGATGAAGCTCCCAGGATCCTTCTTTTTTTGGGGTGGATGCTTGTGCAGAATACTCATGCATCCTTCTGTCATCTTAACCGTTTAAAATTCCCCAAGTCTAGATTTCTTCGGCATGGCATCCTTGAGAAATTTGGCATAACCGGGCATCTCCCTAACGGCATCTAACAGCGGGATGTTGATATGAACCTACTTAAAAATATCATAAATCTTTTTAAGTTGTGATTCTTGTTTCAATTTCTGTAACCATTGAGGAAAAGGAGGTGGGGGCGATAATCAGCAATACGTCCTTCCCACTGCATACGGATCTTAGGAGGTTTGGGCTCATCATCTTTCTCCTCTGTCCCTTCTGCTGTCCTGACAGGTTCATCGGTAGCAGGTTGTTTGTTACCTGTTGGGGCAGCTTCCTCGGCAGGTGATTCCAAGGCTGGTTCAACTGATTCAACTTTCTTCTCAGGCCCTGGTAGTTTCTTCCCACTCCTAGTAGTGGTGATGGCTTTACACTGCTCATGTGTGGGCTGCCTAGCATTTTCAGTATTGCTAGGAAATCCGCCATTCTAACTTGGGTTGATATGCTGGGAAACCTGACCCATCTGTGTCTCCAACGATTTCAGAGTAGCTTCATGATTTGTCATCTGTATCTTTGTTTTATCCATGAATGTCTCCGTCTTCTTGACAAATTGATTCATGTTCTCAATGTAAGTTCCTGTTTGAGACATAAACGTAGCCAGAGTCTGTTCCAGTATACTGTTTGTGGCAGCTGGTGGTTGTTGCTGCTGCTACTGCAGTTGCTGTCGAGTCAGCAATCTATGTCCTCCCTGATTCTGATTATTCTGTGCTTGAGGATTCATGGCATTATTAGGATTACTCCAAGAGAACTTGGGATCCTTTCTTCAGCTGGGATTGTAGTTGTTGGAGTTATAATTCTGCTTATTGTAGTTTCCAACATACTTTCCCTCTTCTAACTGTATAGGACATTCATCCGAACTGTGATTTCCTTCACAAATTTCACATACCTCTTCAACAGCAAATACATGCTGTGAATCATCGTTCAAGAGCTTTTTCATTGCCTTAGTGAGGTATGCCACTTGTGATTTCATTGTGCTATCAGCCTCATAGTCCTTAACAGCTAGGACCCGTTTACCCCCTCTTCTTGCTGTCAGAAACTGCTCCTCATTCTTAGCCAGATTTTTCAATACTTGCATTGCCTCATCTGGGTCTTTGTCCAGTAGTAATCCGTTTGCTGCTGAATCAATTCAAATACGAGTTTGTAAATTGGCAGCATTATAAAACTTTGTTACCTGGTTCCAGATGGGGAATCCATGCATTGGGCAGTTCCTTAGAAGAGTGGTAAATCTGTCCCAGGCCTCGTGCATTGGCTCGTCATCTTCCTGTTGAAAAGTAGCAATTTCGTTACGTAATCGCTCAGACAAATGTGAAGGATTAAAACGAGATAAGAATTCACGAGACAAATCTGCCCAAGTTCTAATTGAACCCGGTGTAAGTTTATTCCACCAAGTCTTTGCTCTGTCCCTCAATGAATGGGGAGTAACAGAAGCCTCAGTATCTCCGGATTAACTCCTGGTAGTCTAAACGAACCACAGATTTCCTGGAACATTTTCAGATGCTCCCTAGCATCCTCTGTAGCAGCACCACTAAATTACCCGGCATTGTTGATCGTGCTGAACATAACAGGTTTCAGCTCGAAGTTATCAACATCTATAAACGACAACGTGGTTTCTAGTTCTACATGATCATTCAGCATGTAGTCTCGGCAAGACCGTCGTGCGGCAGCAGCAGGAGGGTCGCTGACAGGAGGAATAATCTCTCCATCTCTGGCAGGATTATTAACCTGGGGGTTCCCTTGGTTGTTCATCGTCTCTAACTGTTCTTCAAGGTATTCGTTCCTGGCTAGTACGTGACGAAGTCGGTTCCTAAGATTGAACAAACGTTCTATTTCAGGATCTAATGGATACTCAAATTCTTCTCCTCGTCTCGATCTGTGCATAAACAAGAAACCTTGTGAAAATCACAAGTTGAACAAACCAAATTAAAACAGAAAAATAAAAAGAAAAGTGCAGTAAAAGATAGGGTAGAGTTATGTTGCCAGTCCCTGGCAACGGCGCCAAAAACTTGTTGCGTGTAAAAGTATCTATCGCAATTGTAGTGCAAGTGTACACGACGCAAGTAGTAAAGTGATACGGAAGTATCAGATATCGTCTCCACAGGGACTGGGCTAATAGCTTCACCTTGAATTACTGTACGAGAGTAAAAAGAATGATTTAAGATGTTGTCACGAGAATAATAAAGAGTACTGGAAAATAAGATTAAAGAAATCAAGATAGAGAGAACGAGCTGGTATTGAATTGCTCAGTAGTGTAGGTATTGCTAAGTCTAGGAATATCAGCTCTGTCGTCGTCCCCGTCGCGGCAGCACCTGTCGCGGCGGCAGTCTGTTGCTTGTCGCGGCAGCGAACACACAACTCCGTACTCCAAGTTTGGCAAGAATCCCTGATGTGCCTTGGCCTATCCCTAGGTCCAAGTCTGTCGATGAACACGTCTTTGATGATACCTCCCGGCGTGAATCGAAGGATGAACACCGATGTTGTTGAATTCTTCTTTAGCCACTTAACCTTGTCCTATCCCTAGGTTTGAGATAGTTCAACTATAAACTAGAGAACTCGCACTTATTCCTTTCGTATACTTAACTCTCTCGATATTAAGTAAATAGATAACCTTGCAATGCTCTCCCGATACTCTTGCAAGATCTTAATAACCAGAATAAGAGAACTTGAAGTTTATTTTATTGAACTGAAAATTCCTAAAACAAAAGCAACCCTTGCAACTACTTTACAAATCAACTCGTGGCCCTAAGGGGAATTTAGAACATGTTGAGAGAAGGAAAACGGCTAGGGTTTTGGGAAGAAGGCTAGAGATAGGTGATGTCCTCCCTAGGTCGAATTACATGCCTTTATATAGGCTTTGGGTCTAAGTTTTCTAAAATAGCAAGAATACAAGTTTAAATTAAAGTACAACTCTAATAAAGACTAAATCTTCAGAGAATATAGCTTTAACTCGTCCTTCTTTCTTGCTTGGATTTTCTCTCCTTGAACTTTGGGCTTGGCCTTTATTCTGATCTAGGGCTTAGAAAAAATATAGTGATATTCCACGACAGATGGGCTTAATTTTCTCTTTCTGTCAAGGTCCACTTTGCTTCTTCTCCTCAAAATTTTTGGCGTCCTCTGCTGTCACGGCGGCATCCATGGCAGCATCGTCCTCCTTGACTGCTCGTCCAGTTCCAGCTCTTCTGCTTCACTGCCAGCGCCTGCCTCTCCATCTGCTACAGCAGCAACATGCAAAAGCAACCGATTTCAGTAGAAACTATGCCATTTAATATATTTGTGATGTTTAACTGTAATCTAACCTAAATGCAATGAATTATGCTTGAATGAAGCAAAAATATGGGTTAAATAGGGGGTAAATAATAGAACTTTTACACACTCAACAAGGCTCCAAAAACCATTCAAACTAACGCATCTCAACCTTGCAGTACTAACCAACCCTACTAATGCATCCAGCTGTATCGTATATCTGAACGATTGCTTTCATATTTCACCACATGACTCATCACGGAATAGTCAAACTTATATTCTGTGCGGAAAAACTTCCATCCTTACATTAATATCATGAGTGATCGACATACATGAGTCATGTTTCAACCCTTAGGGGCATTTTAGTCATTTTTAGCTTTATTGGCATTTCCAGAATTTTATTAAAGGCAATGTATTTTCGGTCATTTCAAAGCTCGTGATATCCATCATTCATGTCAATTGAACCATTTATAGTATTTCAATCATTTAAGTACTCATGGGTGTTTCGGCCATTTGCGTAATTTTGGTACCTCCAACCACTTCATTCAATTTTAGAACTTAAAGGTTCACCCATCATTCCAGTTAATTTGCAACCCTCGGTGTCTGAGGATACTTCAGCCTTTTTGTTCAATATGATCGTTCCAATTAATTTAACCATAATAGTATTTTCAATATTTTTAGTCATTTCAATCAATTCAAAATTTTGAGTCACTAGCTTAATTCATGGGTATGAATAGACTCCCCTGAATCTATAGTCGGAAATTCATTCCAGATCCAAGGAGACCTAACACCTTACAATGTAGAAGGTTTACATCTTGTTACCATAGCTTTCCAAGTAGTTCGAGGTTTTCAGATGAATCAGGTTGTTTTACCATATATAGCGTAGTTTTCTAGATTGCTTCCAATTCTAAGGGTATTTTAGTCATTCTCATACCTTGAGGGCATTTTTCATAATTTCATATCCAAATATTTCTCACATTTTATCATATGACACTAACAATTGAATTTGGAGATTAGCTGCCTTATTAATTACTTATTGAACTCCAGATCCTTCTGATTATTAATCTTCTCATTCGAGCATTACAATCTTATCTAGATTATCGTACCCATTTCCATATTCGGTTTGACTTGAGCAGAATTAACAGCAATCATCATCATTTTTATGCATGCATTAACAAATACCAACATGTTCATAAAGCATACAAGAGGTAGTAATGTATTACCTTAACTCCGAGCTATAACGGTCAATTCATGAAACCTCATTCGATTGCACTCGAACTCGAATTAGACGTCCATCAACAATTCGTATTTCAAGGAGCTATGAGTACCTTCAATTAAACAAATTCACATTTTAGTCCTTACTCACAGTACTCCTAATTGCAAAATTAATACATATAGAAGTTCGGGTTCAAGGTCAGATTCGGAGGCTTTCAGGTCAGAATTTTGTGAAACGGGCTTCAAAAACGAACTCATAACATCAAAAACATAAATTAGGAGTTTTCGGAAAAGTTGACTTTTTGGTCAAAGGTCAAAGTCAACGCTAACGTCAGCAGGTGAACGCTGACGTTAGCAGGTCAGCGGTCAACAGGGTCAGAGTCATCATTGACGTCAACGGGCAGAGGTCAATTGAGTTGACTCGGCTGACTCACTGAGCTGACTCGACTGACTCACTGAGCTGACTCGGGCTAAGTTGACACGGCAGACGGGTTGGGCGTCGGGTTCAGGTCGGACACGGGTCGGGTCAGGTACAGTTGGGTCAGACTCGAGTTGGGCTCAAACCGGGTTGGACCAGTTCGGACCGGGTTGGACGGTTCAGTCCGGTTCACTCACCCAAATATTTCGGTCACCGGACGACCGTCGAAAAATTCGTCGGAGATGCCATTTCGTGTCGGTTCTGCCGAAAATCAAACGAACGTTAAACCCTAAATCATATAAGACCTAAAACTTCACCAAACAGACCAGAATATGACCGAAACTTACCCAAAATGAAGCCGAGATTTCTGGATTCGACGAAGCTCCGATGACGCCCTTTTCGGTGTCGGTAAGCCAATCGGTTTACTGGGTCTTGTTCAACGTGGTCTAGGGAGCTGGGATCTGGAGTCCGATTCTCGAACGAGCGTTGAGGGTGGTCGGAGTCACGGAAAAACAGGGGCGACGGAAGCTTAGGTCACAGTCGAACCTTTGTCACAGTTTTCCCAGCAAACGACAGTGAACTATGGCGAGTGGCGGCCATGGGCATGGTCAGGAGAAGGTGGCGGTTCGGTTGGTTGTGGCGGTGCACGGCACCGTCAGACGGTGAGGGAGATCGGAGCGGCAGAGAGGTGTTGGACTGTTGCTTTCTCACTTCCCTTTAGTCTCGAAGAGGAGGAAAACCAAAATGACAGAAGGTGGGGAGTCAGATGGGTTATCAAATCTGATTCAAGACAGCCCAAACTTAACCCAAATATTATTCTAGGTAAAACATGACAAACACAAACACTTGTCTCAACGGTTCAACACCAAAGGGAAAATTGAGAGGTGAGGTCAAGGGTTCAAACCCCATCGACCCTATTATCCTTCAACATTCATTTATTTTATCTTTTTATTATTATTATTATTATTATTATTATTATTATTATTATTATTATTATTATTATTATTATTATTATTATTATTATTATTATTATTATTATTATTATTATTATTATTATTATTATTATTATTATTATTATTATTATTTTAGGAAAAATTTCAGAGTGTTACATGACCCCTCAAATCGACTTCCAACTTAGCAAAAATCTCCTCTATTTGCTTCTTTTGATGGCGAGTAAAGTGTGGATGCGGAATCTTTGATAGCCAAGAATACTGCCATGACCCCTAACAATTAATTCCATGCGTTTTATGATTTAATGCATGCAATGTGTTGTATGCATAATTGAAATAGATGATTAAAGGCAATAAATAAAAGAACACAATCGAATGCAAGGAAGTGTTGATTCGACGAACATCCTCATTAAACAACTTTTAATAACGAAGATCAAGTCTTATTACAACGAGATAAGAAATTAGGTACATAGGGTATAATTTTCAATAAGTTTTGCTTGTCTTCTCTTTCTAAATTAACGCATTCCGGAAACTCCGTTGCTATGGACTCTTTCTAAATTAACGCGTTCCGGAAACTCCGTATGAAAATGCCATGAATATGCAAAAATAAAACAAGACAAAAAGGAAAATGGATTAGTAAGAAAAATAATGAATACTGAAATAAAAACACACCAAAGCAAATTAACAATGCAAGACCTATTAGCATGAATTCTAATTCTACGGTTATCCGCATGGCTCTAATGGGTGGGCTTTTTAAATTCTCATACTTGTGGGCTCGGTTCTAAGAAAAGGTATCTGAACCTATCTTATAACCTACTAAGGCAACAAGAACCCCAATTCTTGCCCATTACAAGCTTGCAAATTGGTTTCGGGTCGAGGGAAAGCACGACCGAATGACGTGGAGGGCTGCTCACGTGTCAAAGGCGTGTATTTCAGAAGTGAATTACTGACCCGTTGAGGGATACTCACGTGGGTATGGGCGTTTCACTCCCACTTAAGGGATGAAGCTCGGGTATAGAGCTTGATGATCATGATGCAACACATGTCAGTGATTTTTTAGAAATTAAATGAAAAATTAATTCAAAGACCGCCAATTATCAAAGCTTGTATAATTTAAGTCACGTTTTCAAAGAAGAACTGCCTCACTAAAGTCGAATTAAATTTCAAAAATTTCCATTATTAAAAGCAACAAGTATTTTTTGGCTTAACTCTCTTTTTTGTTTTATAAAACAAAATTTGTCCCCAGCGAAGTCGCCATGCTGTAATAAGGTTTTTTTAAGAAACCTTGAAGCGTCCCACTTTTTTAGAAAAAGATTTAAAAAGGGAATTTGTTTTGAAGACACTTGAGAGTTTCAAGGAAAACGGTAAAAATTTTAGAGTCGCCACCGGCCACTAAGGTAGGTCGGACACCATAAAAAATAGACCAGATATTCATTTGAAAGGGTTCGGGAGTTGGTTACGTGTGGGGAAGGGTTAGCACCCCCATCACGCCCGGGAATCGGTACCAAAATAATTGTTGCTTTTAATCGATGGAAATTATTCAAAATTTAAAATGGATTTAATTAGAGGTTCTTAATTGAAAATGAAACTTTAATCGTATGAGCTTTATCAAATTGGCGGTTTCAAATTAATTAGACATTTAATTAAAAAGGATGACGGTACACAGGACCAAAGACTAAACTGACATTATATAAGTTTGACTGTCGTGTTAGTTTAAGGTTCGGATCCCGTACGTCACCTTTATGCATGATGCAAGCAGACAAAGTATGATGTCATGGTCTTGTTCGATTTAATTAGTTACGAATTTACCTTTAGACGACGCAAATCAACTCGAATATTCGGGGAATATCCAATAAGCTAGAATGTTGCAACCCGAATATGCAATTTGATAAGTATCTCATTTTTATGATTAGAATTAATTTTTATTAAAATATTAAAGTCACGTGAATAACACTTTAATATGCATGCCAAAAAAATATTCAAGCAATATATAAAAGCTAAGATATGTACACATAGAAACCATATATATAACGTTTTACACTACTTTAAAAAGAACTATATGTTATAAAACATGCTACATAACATACATATATATATATATATATATATATATATATATATATATATATATATATATATATATATCAACATGGAAAAAGCATACATTCAACATAAACATATATTTATCAAAATAACAAAAAAGCATGAATAAAAGAATGTAATATAACAAAAAACAAAAACAGAGTAAATATTTAAAATGCATGATAACAGGGACTAAAAGAGTAAATTAACCACTAAAAAAATAATTAAACAACCAAAGCGGGGACTCAATTAAAAGAACACAAAAACTTAAAGGGGCCGAAAGGGGGATTTAACCATTTGAAAATCAGCTAAAACCAAATAAGAGATGAAACTAAAAACGTTTTAAAAAACCGAGGGACTACGGACGTGGTTTTAGAAAGCGGAAGCCTTCGTGGCGCGATTCAAGGGACGCGGAGGTCCTTAAAATGGAATTAGACCGATTTTAAAACACCAAAACACTATAAAACCAAACTTAAATCATTTTAAAACCCATTTTTGGCTAACCTAACTATCCAAACTCTATCTCCTCTCTCGTCTAAAAACCCCAACACCGTTCCGATCACCGTTAACTGGCGCCGAAGACCTAAAAAGCCTTTCGCCCCTTTTCTTTTTTCGACCTTTCAAAACCCAAAAATCGGAAAACTCTTTTGTTTCACGAAATCATAACCGAAAAATCCCCCTTTTGTTTAGAAAATTGAAACCCAAAATGGAACTCCCTGTTGGTTAGCGTCCCCTCCGACTCACCATGCACAACCTCTGGGAGGTCGTAAGGCTTCTCGTCAAGGAGGGAGAGCGAACCGACGCGAAGGTAAAAAAACCCTAACTCCGCTTTTTTCTCTCTTTTTTATGCTTCGAAACGAAATGAAAATGAGAAAACGATATACCTCTGAAAACTTGAGGTTTTTGTGTTGCTTCTCTATTGCACTGAAATCCCCCCCCCCTCCCCCCGTTTCTCCCTTTGGGATTACAAAGTGTGTTTCGGCTTTTATAAGCCCGAAAAATTACCTTTTTGAATTAGATGAAAAAGGGGAAAAACATCCCATTGGCTGCTGTTGTTTCTGATAATTCGATGTCCCTCTGTAATTGTTGGTTTGCTTCTAAAATCCGTTGCATTTTGTTTGTTTGTCCTCTCTGTAATTCTGTTTTTCTTTGTTTGCATGTGACGGTTCTCGTACGAGGGGGCTGAAGAGGCGCGAGCGTGGAGCACAGACGTGTGTGGGAGCTGAAGAGGCGCGAGCGTGTAGCACAAACGCGTCTGGAGAGCCGAAACGACAAACGTGCGGACGCGTGGGAGCTCTGGAAGTTTCTCTGCGTTGATCTCAGTCGTTCGATGTGCTCCCGGTCCAAGGGCTACGCTCGATGCGGCGCTAGAGAAACCAATGGCCAGCTAGGGTTTCCCTCATCCGCGCAATCTAGGTCGTTGGATCTCCCTTCCAGATCTGACGGTTCGGGCGCGGCGGCTGCACAAAAAGATAGAGCAATTAGGGTTTTTCAGACTTAGGGTTTAATATTTAGGCCAAACGAGCCTTATGTATATATTTTTTTAGGTTTTTAATATCTGTAAATGGACTCTTTAATATATAATCTTGGGCTTATTATTATAATTGGGTTGTTATTTATATGTATATTTAATACTAATGATAATATGATATATATATAATAACAATAATAATAGTAATATTATAACGATAATGGTAATAAAGTTAATGATAATAATAGTAATAATCAACGTTAATAATAATAATAATAATAATAATAATAATAATAATAATAATAATAATAATAATAATAATAATAATAATAATAATAATAATAATAATAATAATAATAATAATAATAATGATAATGATAATAATAAGAATAATAATAATATATAATAATATAGTAATGATAATGACAATAATAAGAATAATAATAATAGATAATAATAGTAATAGTAATAATAATGTTAACATAATAAGATGGTAAGGTGATATAATATGTTAATAACATTTAGGGTTTTTTTTCTTCAATCGAATAACAATGACTAAATATAATAATTGATGGCATCATATATATATAGATATTACTAATAACATTTTGGTTTTAGTTTTTTAATCATATGATACGTAATTAAGAAAAGTAATCAAAGCCCATTATTAGGAAAAATAAGAACGGGTTAACACCCCGGATAAAATTAGTGATTACAAAGGTATTTTCTAACATTTTTTTCTTTGATTTCATTCGAATCTTAGGTTAGAAAATTATAGTTTTGTATAGAATATATGTTTCACATCATGGGTTTTCAAAAACTTGTAAATGTTTTTTTTTTCAAAATCTCAATTTTTTATTCGAACATATTTGATTTTAGTCGTATTTTTTTAACACAATTTTTCAAAATTGTTTTCTTCAAAAAAATTAATATATGTATATACTTTCAAAGTGGTTTTAAAACCTTATTGGGATTTTTATTGGATTGAATTAGGATTTAAATGCATACACTCAAATTTTTCTTGCTTGCTTTGTGTTTTTAGGAATTTTTAATGGAAAACAAGAAACGAAAGACTCAAGCGGGTGAAGGTTCGACCCAAGACAACATTCGTCCAAACCTTACCCTCCTTTTTCAGAAAAGTCTTAAGAATCAAGATGCTAAGGAACGATTCAAAATCATTCATGATTCTGCCGTTCGAAGAGAGCGAGTTATGGATATAGATTTCCTTGACTTTGAGCGTTTCGAATTCCGTTATCTACCTCTCTTGCAAGAATGGAGTTTCTTAGCCTTTTTGAGCATTCTCGACATTGTCTACAAGAACATGGTGTTGCTCTTTTACTCAAATGACGTTATCAATGACAATAAGGATCATTCCGAGGTCATTGGCATCGAGTCTTATCTTTTGGGCAAGAAGTTTCGTATTGATCCATCCGTCTTAGCGAGCACCTTTGGGCTCAAAGATGAAGGTATTGAGGATGAAAATCACTTTGGAGCTCACACCGGATCAGTTCTTACCTTGGATGCTCATGACCGATTCCTACATTTGATCATCTTTTGGTTCATTCGCTCTTCATGAGGTAAATTTGCCCACATCCGACAAGTCGATCACTTTTGGCTCGAGTGTTTTCGCCAAGCACAACAATCGAACTTAGTGAAAATCATGTTCGTCGAGATGGTCCATCAAGTGAAGATTCGTACAACCGACTTACTCATATCTTTCACTTATGGGACAGTGTTGAGCTACATCTTTGTTAGCCTCGGTCTTGATTGTTCCTATGATTCTCTGGAACCATGAAAGCAAAAGATTGGTGAATCTTCACTTGTGAAGTCCATGTTTCGTTACACATTTAGCCATTGGGTTCGTGTTGATAGGAGAGCTCAATGTCACGGACTTATTTTTTCAAGCTCAAATCCGTGCGGCACTAGCACTCTCGACACGATGCTAGTCAGCCTTAATGTCGCAACGCTATGGCAAACACAAGGAGCAAACGAGTTTACAAGGAAAGAACCTTGTATTACACAACAGAAGCTTTACAAGTGTTTGAGTGAATGACTACTTAGGTAGTTTACAAATGAGCTTGGCAAGCCTATTTATAGCCTCCAACCTCCCGAATAGACGGTGGAGATTTATTTGATCCAACGGTTAGGATCTTGCCTCCTAAAATATCTAAGTTGCCTAGATATTTCTAGATAAGTTCATACTTATCTATATACATCTCTAATATTCTAGAGTACTCCTATAGTTCTATACATATCTATAGGTTTCTAGAGTATTCCGGAGTTGTCCCGAGCCTTCCGGACTTGTTCCGAGCCCTCTTGATCTTTCTCGAGTCTTCTAGGTTCCTCCGGGTGAGCCTAGATTGATGTGGATCCTTCTGGAACCCCTCGGGTGAGTTTGGAGACGTGTGGGGCCTTCTAGGCCGATCTAGAGTCTTCTTTGGAGCACTTGTGGCCTTAAAAGACTTGGTGTGCCTCATTTCTCCCTTATTTCCTCGTGAGCACCTAGGTGGGGCGTCTTGGGCGCACGCAGCACACCTAGGTGGGGCTGTTCGGGCACGCACTACGCACCTGGGTGGCACACCTCGGTGCTGCTCGGTGCTCCTGGGCGGGTGTGCCCCTCGGTTGGCTGGGTCGCGACCAGGCGGGGCGTGACATCCTCCCCCACCCGATCTCGCGACGCCCTCGTCGCGTCTTCGTGGAGCAGGGGTGTTGCTGGAGCGCTTCCCTGTCTCCTAGCTCGCCTTGCCTTTGCCCTCGGCTTGTCGGCATTGTTGGAAGACCTTCCCTTTGAACCTTGACCCTCGGTGGTCTTGGAAGCGACGTTCTCCCCTTGAACATGCTTGGCGGCCTTCCTAGACACGGTCACCCCTTTGTCTTCGTTTAGTCCCTTGGACGGCTTGGCCCTTTGGACGGCCTTGTTGAGCTGAAGTGCTTAGACTACTCTTGTCCCTGGCTTGGTGGCCCTTATTGTTGGTACCACACACGATGGTGTACCCTCGGTGATGCACCCTCGGTGATGCATAAACTATTGGCAAACGGCATTGGAATTGCCTTGGTTTTTTCAAAGAACTCGATCCCTAGGATGACCGGGTAGTCATCTAGCGGCACAATCGAGAAGTCCATGTGGCCTGGCCAAGTCCCAATGTTGGTCTTGACTCCTCGAACGAACCCATGGATGGGTTGAGCGGTAGAGTTCACAGCCTTGACGGATCCTCCCCCTTTCACGATGCTAAGACCAAGCCTATTTGCTTCTTCTAAAGAAACAAAGTTATGGGACGCACATGTGTCGAGCATGGCTCTTGAGGCCTTTCCATTGATGGTGGTGTCCACGAATAGCAATCCCTTGGCTTGGGTCTTTGCGGCGGATTGGATTCCATTCAAGAGCTGTAACGATCCCATTTGTGCACCTTGGCCCCCTTTGGCATCACTACCTTCGTCGGCATCACTTTCCTCTTGATGCTTGGCTAGGATTGCACTAAGGGCTCGGCGTTGTGGGCACTCCCGAACCCAATGGTCGCCATCGCAGATGTAGCAACTACTAGGCGGTGATCTCTTGGCACCTTGAGAGTCTTTAGACCTACCTCGGTCTTTGCCCCTCCATGAGGACGAGCCTTTGTGCTTCGGTGTGTCCTCGTCCTTGTGACTCTCCTTACGTGGGCTCCTATCTCTTCCACCATTGAAGTGGCCACTCTTCTTGTCCCTCGGCTCGTTGTTGGACTCCTTGTAGCTTGGGTAGTCAATGAGGCTCTCGGCCACGGCGATGGCATCGGCAAGGTTTTGCACTCCTCTTCGCCTTAGCTCGGCCTTGACCCAACTTTGGAGGCCATCGGTGAAGTTGAAAAGTGAGTCCTTTTCTGAGAGATCGGGGATCTCGAGCACCAAGCTAGTGAACTCCTTGACATAGTCTTGGATGCTCCCCATTTGCTTGAGCCTTCGTAATCGTGCCCTTGCTTCTTCCTCGGCATTCTTCGGATAGAATTGCCGTTTGAGTTCCCTTTTAAAATCAGCAAAGGTAGTGATGGTGCACGTACCTCTCTCGACATCGAGACGCCTTCTCCTCCACCAAAGCATGGCAGTGTCGGTGAGGTATAAGGTTGCGGTTTAGATCCTAGGGGCATCCTCCCTGATGCCAACGGCTTCTAGGTATTGCTCCAAGCCATACAAGAAGTTTTCTACTTCTTTGGTGTTGCGTATCCCTGAAAAAGTTTGAGGCTTGGGCACCTCCACCCTTCTAGCCTCCACGGTGGTGCTTGGCCCGGCTGCCATAGCACGTTTGCACAAGGCAAGGTCGCCTTGCAATGCTTCTAGTTGATCATACATGTTGGTAAGTTCACGTTGGAAAGACTCACGTACCTTTGTGAGTTCTCCCATGAGTGCGTCGCGTACTTCACCCATTTCCGCACGCAGGGACTCTTCTAGCTTCATTTTCATTGCCCTCACGGTTGTGTGGATCTCGGCATCCTCCACCTCAAGGCCTTCAATCCGTTCATGAAGGTCATCAACTTGGGCACCCATGCTCGATACGCCTTCCTCCATGCGAGTCAAGCGCGACTCCAAGCTAGAGAGTAGGTCTTTGGACTTGGCATGAGGCCTTGTCTCGACAGGATCAACCCTTACTTCTTGCCCACCTTGGTCGTACGTGACCTCGGTCTCGGACGGGCTAGCGGCTTGAGTTTTGCTGGTCTTGGCCATGCTCCCGAGCGATCAGAACTTGCTCTGATACCAACTGTCACGGACTTATTTTTTCAAGCTCAAATCCGTGCGGCACTAGCACTCTCGGCACGATGCTAGTCAGCCTTAATGTCGCAACGCTATGGCAAACACAAGGAGCAAACGAGTTTACAAGGAAAGAACCTTGTATTACACAACATAAGCTTTACAAGTGTTTGAGTGAATGACTACTTAGGTAGTTTAAAAATGAGCTTGGCAAGCCTATTTATAGCCTCCAACCTCCTGAATGGACGGTGGAGATTTATTTGATCCAACGGTTAGGATCTTGCCTCCTAAAATATCTAAGTTGCCTAGATATTTCTAGATAAGTTCATACTTATCTATATACATCTCTAATATTCTAGAGTACTCCTATAGTTCTATACATATCTATAGGTTTCTAGAGTATTCCGGAGATGTCCGGAGTTGTCCCGAGCCTTTCGGACTTGTCCCGAGCCCTCTTGATCTTTCTCGGGTCTTCTAGGTTCCTCCGGATGAGCCTAGATTGATGCGGATCCTTCTGGAACCCCTCGGGTGAGTTTGGAGATGTGTGGGGCCTTCTAGGCCGATCTAGAGTCTTCTTTGGAGCACTTATGGCCTTAAAAGACTCGGTGTGCCTCATTTCTCCCTTGTTGCCTCGTGAGCACCTAGGTGGGGCGTCTTGGGCGCGCGCAGCACACCTAGGTGGGGCTGTTCGGGCACGCACTGTGCACCTGGGTGGCACACCTCGGTGCTGCTCGGTGCTCCTAGGCGGGTGTGCCCCTCGGTTGGCTGGGTCGCGACCAGGCGGGGCGTGACATCAAGCACCTCTAGAAGAGCCTCAACCTCAAGCTCCGGCTCCCGTTGTGGCTCCTAACAATGATGCTCTTATGGCCTTCCTTCTCGAGCAGTTCAACACGATGGACACGAACATGGCTTCGGGTTTTGGTGCTCTCAACAGTCGTATTCAATCCTTGAAGGATCATGTTTCCATTCTTGAGAATCAACAAACGTCCATGGATCCCTCTTTCTCCGCCTTCTATGGTGATTGGAGGCACTTTCGTCAAGATCAAGCTAAGGACAAGGATGATTCTTTTGATGACATTGGAGGCGATGATGGTGATGAGGCCTAGGATTCATATTGCATATCATTTTAGGATTAAGTTTGCACCTATTTATGTTTTTATCTCTTAAAGACCTATGCTTTGATTATTTGTTTTTAGGATTGAGCTTGAACTTAAATGTTTTGAATATGTATGTTTTTTATGTTGTTTCTTGAACTTAAATGCTATATGTGATATCATGTTGTTTGGTTTATTGTTTATGACCCCGTTTATTCTCTTGTTAGCCTTGCTTATCCATTTTGGATCTAACAAAAATGGGGAGAAGTAATCTAAGAGCCTAAGTGTTTTTAAGTCAGTTTTGAGTTTCAAATGCTTCAATTTTAAATGTTTTCAAAACTTTAAAACCTATCCTAAATTGAGGGGGTTAAAACTTTTTCAAATATTTTAAAACACTTAAAAATTTATACTTGGTTTTGTTATATCAAAAAGGGGGAGATTGTAAAACTAATGAATTGATTTTGATATAACAAAGGATTTAAGGACTAAATTAAAAAAGAAAAAATAAAATTTTAAATCCTCATAACTTCCCAAAATCTCTAACAATTAGTCTAAGTCAAAACCAATGTTTATTCAAATTTTTCTAAGTGTTTTCCAAGTCAAAACAGTGATTTTCGAGTCACCGTTTTGAAATGGCCCTTAGGCGTTTCGGAACGTTTTGAAACTGCTAACATGTGTTTCGAAACAAGTCTTCCTGTTTCGATACGGCAATATCGAAACGACCTCAAACGTTTCAAAACGATTTTCAAACTTGGATTCAAAAATATGATTGTTGCAATTTTATAACTGATTTTCAGAGAAACGATTAGAGTGTATCGAAACGTTTTAAGCCGTTTCGATATGGGTTTTGGCAGTGGTAAAATGTTTCAAAACGGACTCTAGCACGTTTCAGAACGGACTCTTAGCGTATCGAAACGACCAGGTCTGTTTTGATACGGTCTCTTAATTACACCCAACGACTATTTCTATTTTGGTCTATTTTAAAACAGGATCGAGCGCTTCGGAACGGGTAGTTGCAAAAGTGCATTTATGGTGGGAAGATTGCATCCCAACAACTATAATTATGATAGAAACAACCCCAATGGCTAAAATTCAATGAGAATGTATAAAAGGGAGTCCTAAAAGCACCAGCAACAACTATTGATCCTAAGAGTAACATCCAAACATCAAATCCAAGTTCTTGTACAAATTTTCTATATTCCTTGTAGAACCCCAATTGTGGTTCTTTGTATTTACCATTTTATTCAATTGGGTTGAGTGCTTGTAATTGGGCAACATTTGTATTGGGAGATACTTGTTATTTGCCTTCATCTTCTTTGTAAACATTGTGTGAGGATTGGGTCAATTTTTGGTAGAAAATTGACCATTGTGTAAATGTTTCCTTTTAAGCCTAGAAAAGAGGAAGATCAACTAATGGAGTTGTTGGAAAATCCTAAGTGGAAGCTAAGGTAGTTGATGTAGAGTTTAATTGGAACTTGAACCACTCTAAGTGCCTTGTCTTGATACTTTTATTTTACCACTTCACCACCAAACTTTCTAAAAATCCAATGCACCCCCTCTTGGCTTAAATCGATTCAATGATCCACTCAACAAGAATCATTTATGAGATGATTTTTCTCAATATCAAGGGAGAGAATAATCAGCTGGATAAAGAAGGAAAATGAATTATCATTATCTAGATCCTCGAATATGAACTAAAAGTTCATAAGATAATTCAAGTTATTGCATGTCAACTGTCAAACATATTTACTGACCTAATAAGAGTAATCAAGTCTCATATACCATCTGAAAATGCTCTAAGTTTAAATTACATGTTAGAGCGAATGAATATAAATAATGCCTGAAGCATGATAGTTGAAATTGGTTCCAATGATCAAAATTCCCGTAAATAGAAAGTAGTATGAGATGGCCATATATTGGAGGCGGTGCTCCTGAAGAGACCCAAGACATAACTAATTATAAAACTCGTGAAGAGTTTCAGGTACTTGAAATAAAAGATTGAAATCTTGAAGAGATCTCGATGGGTTATGTCACTACGAGAATGGAACCAGAAAATTGAAAAGTTGTCGACAACGATTTTACAAACAATTTTAAATAGAATACTTCTATAGAAGTAAAGAAAGAAAATGATGATCTTGTATAGAAATCTATCCATAAGTATATATATTGAATTGACAATGTAGAAAGACGCTTTGAACTTCTAAAAGAGAAGTATTTAGACTAGCAGTCTAAACACCTAAAGGTGTAATGCAAGTGAGGCACAAATAAGTAGTCGTAAATACGATTTGAATTATGATTTATGAAGAGTTTTGGTAAACTTCATGGTGGATGCAATTACTCTGGCAGTTATGAAATATTTTATATGCGTATAATCATTTTGTGGGTCCCTATAAAAAGAAAGTTATCCTTGATGGATTTAAAATGCTAGAAGCATTTGGAAATTTCCAAAGAAATTTATATAGACATGCTCATTAAATATTTTGGCGCATTTGGTATAATCGCATTAATGAGTACTAACTGAGGAAATATTGTAAGAATTATAACATTTTCTTATTATTTTTATAAAGGAGTTTTGGATCAAGATCCGTTATGATAATTTGAATTTCATTAGAACTCCTAAAGAGCTTCAAATTGGAAACTCGTGAAGTACTTTCAATGCATTTAATGAAATTATTTGAGAAAAAAAAATCTTGACATCAAGTTTTATCTTGACTTGGAGATCGAGCATTTAAATATCTCTTTGTCTATGAATGGACATCAACTGAAAGAATCTTAAAAAAGATTCAGTATGGGTAAAGCATATCTATTGAGTATCCTTATGATTGCAAGATTATTGTGTGTGAATAAATTTATCTTTAGAAGAAAGATAAATAAATAATTCTTCTGGAAGCACCATATATTAGTTGGTCAAGAAATATCCACAGATATACAAATATCATTACCTTTAGATCTTCAAACATTCGTCGATGCCTCCTCAAATCTTGTAGAAATAATTGTTATGCACGAGGCAAGCCACAAATGTGTTTGGCTAAGACCATTAACCCAACATATCTAGAAGATATGTGGATTTACTTTCACAAGATATGATACGAAGCTATTTTGTGTAGAGATAATGCAAGATGTATATCTCAATTGAAAGATGGATATATCATGAAACATATTACTCCAAAGTTTCATCTCTCACGATCTTTAGAAAATAGTATTCAAGATTGAATTATAAAGATTCAAAGATCTTCTGTGGTGTTTTTATGAGGGTAGTAAATACGTGTTGCACTCTTTTTCCCTTAACCGAGGTTTTGTCCCAATGAGTTTTCCTGATAAGGTTTTTAATGAGGCTATCATGTTATGCGTATCAAAGATGTGTGTACTCTTTTTCCTTCAATAATGAAAATTTTTTCCCACTAGGTTTTTATCTTAGTAAGGTTTTAACGAGACACATTATCTTCATAGACATTCGAGGGGGTGTTATGAATATTTATCTATGTTGTGTCTATA
The DNA here is from genome assembly GCA_958450335.1 of Hibiscus tridactylites. Lineage (NCBI taxonomy): Eukaryota > Viridiplantae > Streptophyta > Magnoliopsida > Malvales > Malvaceae > Hibiscus > Hibiscus tridactylites. The sequence continues at coordinate 27,374,199 of OY288265.1, read as the reverse complement.
ATCATAAGAACTTTATCTAAAAGATTTGATTTACTTTATTATTAGGAATATTGTCTCCATTAATTAGAGTTTAATGTATTATGTACTTCTTATGCTTAGAAATAGATGAAGACATTATACACAAACTTAGTTTTGATAATAATATGAATCTTCCTCTTTCTCTCATCTCTTTGTTCTTTTATGCTTGTTCGTTGTTGTTCATTATTTTATTCACAACAGTTAGCATTATATTAAGTAATTATCATCTAAAAATAAAAACATCTTTTACATTAGGGATAAAACATGATGAAACGATGGAAAACCCAAGTTACTTAACTTTGTAATTAATATGATCCTAAAATGTAATTTTAATCGTAAAAATTAAGAGACGTAATTTAATTTCGTAAATTTTAAAATTAAAAAATCTCAAAAAATAATTAAATCATAAGAGTTTAATCTAGAATTTAATCTCATTAGTCATTAACTATATTTATAGATAGTAAAAAATTATTAAATTTAAAAAATTAAGATTTAATTTTAACGTCATTAACTATATTTGACTCGTTTTTGACTCGACGCGTAATTTTATAAACTCGACTCGACTTGAAAAAATTTCTAATAAAGTTTGAGTTATGAAAAAGAAATTAAAATAAGTCAAAAAAATTTAGTAATTAGTTGATATTTTTCATATTCGAGTCAAGTTTGTCAATTTTGCATTATATATTATGTATATTGCATGTGAAAATATGAAGAAATATATGTGTATATCGGATATGCATATAGAAAGTCGTTAAAATTAGAATCAATATGTACACCGCCCAACCTTAAGTATATGCATATGAATATATATATATATATATATATATATATATATATATATATATATATATATATATGTGTGTGTGTGTGTGTGTGTGTGTGTGTGTGTGTGTGTGTGTGTGTGTGTGTGTGTGTACAATTAAATTTGTACGAAAACTCGACTCGATTCAAAAAAAAATTCAAATAAAGTTTGAAACGCAAAATATAACCTACAAACTCGAATTACTCAAAATTTTTAACTCGACTCGATCCGATCAAACGCTCAGCCTTACATAAAAGGTTCAAAGATAATGCTCAGCCTTCCCACCATCAATGTAGTTTCATCATTGATTCATTTGAGAATATTGTTGTGGGGAAATTGTGTAAATTTATAACGACTCTAATTTTGTCATATAATAGATAATTAGGGACGATGCTACATATAATTTGGGAGCGCTCTTGTCCGCGCCTCAATATTTTTAATCTTACAAAAAAATTTAAAACAAATTAATTACTCCTTAATTTATCCTCTACTTTTTAACATTTATATTTTACTGTCAACTTCTCGTTTTCAATTCCATCATGCATTACGTTTATCCAAACATAACCAATTATATTATTTATGTTTAATATGGATAAAGTCGTTGTCATTGATATTATGTATTACAATTCGAGTATAGACTTTGTTTTTAATTCAATGTATCAAACTTTAGTAGAAATCGCCAATTCCGATTATTAGCATACTGAGGGTTGTCTCATTCCAGCAAAGCCCCACACATGACAAAATGACACTTTGAGACCAACCCTAGTAAAAAAAAATAAACTATACTAATGACCACCGAACTATGGGGTTGGTGTCGATTTGACCACTATATTTTAAATTGTGTTAAATATACCACACAACTATTTAATTGGTTCTAATGTAGCCACCTGCTGTTAAAAAACGAAAAAGTTAACGAGACCGTGAAAATAATTGGTATAGTTACACATTTAGTCCTCTTTATTTATAGAATTATTCAATTTAGTTCTAATTTTAATCTAATAAAAATAGATAAATCCCTCAAATAAGGTGGTGACACGTGTCACCACCAATTGGAGTAAGAAAAATAAATTTGTAGAAGTTGACCACGAGGGAAATCAAACCTAGGTCATTAGGGAATGAAGGCAATGCTCTTGCCACTGAGCTAAGCATGTTTCTGGTGTATGAAATACCAAATACTGTATATGTCGTTTACTGTTAGACTCTAACATATTCACACAAAATCACTACCTCGTTTACTGTTGGACTCTCTACTGGTTTCTTACTTGTTCTAAAATAATTACTCCGAAACATGCTTAGCCATAGTTGAAAGGAAAGAAAAAAAATCTCTCCTTCGTTCGTGTTTGTAATATACGACATAAAATGGAAATTACTTCATCTTGTTCTGTTAAACTAAAATTTCATTGAATAATAAAAAGAGAGATCTTACATTTAATGAACAGTACCCACTACTAGCTTTCCTGAACCAGCTTGCTTAAACAATGGAAGGCTGAAAACTAATAAAAAATAACTATATAACAAGAACATGGTCAATATACAGTGCAATTGATATGAATAACGGCTACCTTGCAGAAGCACGTTGGTAATCTCCGAGATAAATACAATCAAACTTCATCCCATGCATCAGGGCAAACCAGATCTCTATCAACCATTTTAGATCGAATAACTTCTTTCAACTAATAAACTAAGCAATTTAGAAGCCGGTCGGCCATATCATGCCTCAACCATGAATTGTTGAAGACTTTAGGGGTTATCTTGGGCAGCCTTGCTCTCTTCTATGTAATTATGAAGTTCTTCGTAAGCTTGCCTGGAATGGGTAGCAAGCTTCTCCATTGCCACAAAAAGCTGCTTTAGGCCATATGGTAAACTATTAGCATCCCTTATATCACTGCTATGTGTGGTGTCTCTTGGTAGGACATCGCTTTCTTCCCTTGCCAACCGTGTCATCTTCTTCACTTAAGCTTGCATTAACTTCTACATCATTTGCCCCTCTTTTTCCAACATCTTTCCTTTCCTTTCCATGTCCTTATCAGCAATAATCCTTTACACGTGTCGCAACCTTGTATCGAAGCAAGCTGAAGCAGAACCCCTCTCCAACAATCCTCTAACATATTCACACAAAATCACTACCTCGTTTACTGTTGGACTCTCTATTGGTTTCTTCCCAGATACTAGTTCTAAAATAATTACTCTGAAACATGCTTAGCCATAGTTGAAAGGAAAGAAAAAAATCTCTCCTTCACTCGTGTTTGTAATATACTATATATATTATATTTGGTATTTCATACACTAGAAACATGCTTAGCCTAGTGGCAAGAGCATTGCCTTCTTTCCCTAGTGACCTAGGTTTGATTCCCCCTATGACCAGTTTCCACAAATTTATTTTTCTTACTCCAATTGGTGGTGACACGTGTCACCACCTGATTGGGGAATGAAAATAAATTTAATAAATCTAATAAAAATAGATAAATCCCTCAAATAAGGTGGTGACACGTGTCATCACCTAATTGAATAAATAATTTATTGTATTAAATTAAAATTAGAACTAAATCGAATGATTGTATAAATAAAGGGGACTAAATGTGTAATTATACCAATTATTTTCACATTTTCGTTTTTTTAACGGCAGGTGGCTACATTAGAACCAATTAAATAGTTGTGTGGTATATTTAACACAATTGAAAATATAATGGTCAAATCGACACTGACCCCATAGTTCGATGGTCATTAGTATAGTTTACCCTAAAAAAACTCTAAACCTTTTTCTTTGTTTCAACTATGGCCAATGAGTGAATTTGAGCTGTATTTATATGGCCTAAGAGGGAATTTGGGTATTGTAATAAAAGATAGGGTATACTACACCACTATATTTTTAATTTTGGTAAATATACCACTTAACTATTTAAATGGTTCCAATAAAGCTATCAATCGTTAAAAAATAAAAAAGTTGACATGAATTTTAAAATAATTACACATTTAGTCCCCTTTATTTATACATTCTTATCAATTTGGTCCTAATTTTAATCTAATAAAATAAATTAATTATTCAATTAGGTGATGACTTTAATTATTTTTATTTAATTAATTTTCCCCTCCAATCAAGTAATGACATGTGTCACACCCGATTGGAGATGAGAAAATGCTAGCATGGAGGTTGCATCCAAGAGGAATCAACATGGGACCTTGGAATGCATGAGGCAAGTGCTTGCCATTAGGCCAAACACAACACTTTTTTGTGTTATGAGATACAATCTTTGATATATATTTTAAATCGTTATTAATGCTCAGAAAGTTGAAAGAAAAAAATGGTTTTAGATGAATTTGAACTAGAACATTAGAGTGAAAAACACACATGCTTACCACTAAACCAACCCCATTTCTGTGATATAAAACCCAACATTTAATATATGTCATATATATTTTAATGCTCGAAAAAAGAAAGAAAATATGGTTTTAAGAAATTCGAACATGACATATGTGTATAAACATCTAACCCAATTAAAATCACAAAAATCCATATAAACATCTAACCTAATTAAAAGAAAGAAAATGTGATTTTAGGACTTTAATTAGGTTAGATGTTTATACACATGTGTCATGTTCGAATTTCTTAAAACCACATTTATTTTCGAACATTAAAATTCATATATAACATATATTAAATGTTCGGTTTTATATCACAAAAATGAGATTGATTTAGTGGTGGTAAGCATATGTGCTTTTCATTCTAATGTTTCATGTTTAAATCCGTTTAAGGTTATTTTCTTTTTTTCTATTTTTTAGGCATTAGTAACTATTTAAAATATATATCAAAGATTACATCTCATAACATAAAAAAATACTTAGCCTAATAGCAAGCACTTGCTTCATGCATTCTAAGGTCCCAGATTTGATTCTTCTTGGATGCAACCTCCATGCTAGCATTTTTCCATCTCCAATCGACTGTAACACATGTCATTGCCTGATTGGAAGTGAAAATTAATTAAATACATTAAATTTTTATTTAATTTATTTTATTAGATTAAAATTAAAATCAAATTAATAAAATATATAAATAAAAGACACGAAATACGCAATTATACCAATTATTTTAACAATCTCGTTTTCATTTTTTAACAGCTAGTGACTTAATTGGATCCATTTAAATAGTTAAGTGGCATATTTACCAAAATTAAAAGCATAGTGGTCAAATTGACACTGACTTAATAGTTAGATGATCATTGGTGTTGTTTACCCTAAGAGATATTATAAATTTGAAAGCGTTCCCTAAAATGTATTATTTATGAAAAGAAAATTTCATGCACTGAAAATTAAAAAAAAAAAAACAGTTCAATCTAGGATTCAGATGTTTACTTTAAGCATACATATTTAGAGATTTAAATTCCAAAACTTAAAATATATAGTTAAATTAGATCTTAGAAATTAAGATTTATGATTAGAAATTTAAAATTAAACGCTTGTAAAATATTTTTTCACTATGAAATATTTTTAATATATCCTAAATAAAAAGAATGTTCCGCGCACTAACAATAAACTTTTTTCCACAAGTAAATTTAATTTAATGTTTAGAGACTTAGTTCAGGTTTTAACATTTAAAGGTTTAGGGTTTTAAAATTTTGGGGATAAGGTTTTAGATCAATTTCAACTTTTCAAGTGAAACTGCCGATGCATGGTAAAAAAAACTACTTCATTGTACTCAAATAAATTCAAATGATAGACTGATTTTATATTGAAAGCAATCTATATAAAGAATAATGGAAGTAAAAAACATATTGAAGTCTAATAAATACATGTATAAAGTAATCTGTAGATAAAGGCTAAAGCAGGCAATCAAGAAAAAGACAGATAATATAAAGTCGTTCTTTAAAGGTTTGGAGGAGACTACCAAAAGTATCTGAAATGGCAACATCATTTTGATGTTTGCTTCCTCTAAATATCCATTATCCACAGACTCCAAAAACTTTAAAAATATTCCGGATGCACTATTACCCACTCTACATATAGAATCCAATGCTATATTGTTCAAACATTTCATTTTCTTGAAATATCACCCCAACAAGCAGAACAAATCATCAAACCGCCTACCAATTCCAAAATGTTTGAAACAAAAATGGCTAAAGCGGTAAAAATTCCCTTGAATTTTAAAAAAAGGCTTAAATGAAAAATCAGCCCCCAAACTATGTCATTTGTTTGCTTTTAGTCTTTAAACTATGTTTTGGTCAAAACAAGTATCTGAACTATTATTTCCGGCCACTTCATGTCCAGCCGTTATCTAAGTTAAAAAAATATCTCGGCACAAGGATTCAAATATTTGTTTTGACCCAAAAGATAGTTTAGGGACTAAAAGCAAAAAATGAGAGCATAGTTTAGAGACTAAATGCAAAAAGGGGCCTAGTTTAAGGGCTGATTTTTCATTAAACCTTTAAGAAGAGTGACATACTTCAGGGTGTTTTTCAATACTTCAGCCAACAAAATATTTCATTGAACTACAAGCTAAACCCCAAAGGAAATGGTTAGACGAGCATGAAATAAAGTAGAATGTAAAATCCTTCAACAGAATTCCGGTGATCAACTGATATCCAAGTACCAGAGCCAGAAAACTAATATCTAGGGTACATATGCAAGCAAATCTAACTTAACAATTACTACCATATAAAGAACTCAGCCAAACAGTGTCATGAAAGATTACCTGTGAAAAAACCATGAAATAGTTTTTAAGTGATCAACCGATCTGGTTATGGGGCTCAAAACTAGACGCTATTCATCCCCGTGGAGTCTGATCACAGGACCTTATAGTAGCTTTAGAAAATAACTTTCCTTGGAAATGAGGGAAAAGAAAAAAAGGAGAAAAAGAAAAAAAAAAAGGAAAAAAGAAGAAAAAAAAACAAGAAAAGTGAAAAGAGAGTACCAAGCCTAAGCAGTCACCTTATATGACAAATCAACACTAAAGGAATTTAAGCAAAATATACACTTTATAGCACTAGCTCTCTGCCACAAAGCAACTGCATACCTTCACATAGATCAAGTAAAAATCAACCCTCCAAACTGATCACTGATAGGTCCAACAGGAACGGCATGTATAAACCTGCATGAGTTGGATACAACAGGCCGTCTAGAAAATCAAAGACATATAAAAGTGGGCCCATGATCATGCACATCAATCAAGGGCCAAGAGTTGTAGTACATTCAAGACCTCTAGTACAAGGATGCACGCTAGCTAAAACATACACAGACATAAAAAGAGGTAGAGGATAAATCTAAACTAGGCTGCAAACTTTCAAATGAACACACAATAAATTACAGTTCAGCAGTAGAGATAATGGTCCAACATACATCTAGCAGTAAAAGAAGCTTGCTACAAACATTGCATGGTTGATTGCAGAAGAAAGCAGAACACTGCTCGAAATACTTTATCCATTGTAAATGTGAGCTCAAAGACTTCAATGCCAATTTGTTCCACATGCCTGCAAAGGATAAAAGAGCACAATGGCATACATTTATGAAGAAACAACAAATGTCTGAAAAATCCAAGCACCAAAAGAAACACTAAGCAATGTCTTAAGTGAGCTGCTGTTCATATGGGAGCCAAAAGCTCTCATTAAACGTAAATAACTTGTTCATATCTGAACAAGCTTGGATTGAACCAAGGCTAAAGTGGAGACCAAGCAGTCGGACAACTTGGAACAGCTTTAGTGTCAAAAATTGCCAAGGTTTGGTAGCACACAAAGCCCACAGCTCATTTCTGCCGAGGTGAAATGGAATGATCTTCTGAACCTGCAAAGAACATATAGGAGTCACTATTAGTCATCAACTGTACATCTTTATTAGAGTTATTTCATTTTCGGTGATTTGTTGCATTACCATCACTATCAAGCCACTGCTTACTACTTGATCTTTCAAAGTTCGTTTTGCTCATCTGCATTCAATCTGCTTTTTGTACAGAAATGTTTACCACTGCCAAACTTAGGTAAATATTTGATTTTCAGTTCCTGGTCATCATTTACTGAAACTTTTGAGTCATAAGCCTCCTCTTTGGAAACCAAAATTCCATCATCCCCTGTATTTAATAAATCATCCAAAATGGAGTAAGCAGCCCATTACCATATCCAATATTTCCTATTGTTTTGCCAAAAATGTTAACTTTTATTATTACCATCCAAAGACTACTTACCTTCAGCTGACTTTGACCTCAAACACCTTCTGTGCCTTGAATCATTGTCTTCAGAACTTCTCGGAGAAGATCTGCTTCCTCTAGCAGACCTTGCTTCAGTGGATAATAAATGTTTTTTTTCATGACGTTTCGATCTTTCATCTATTTTATCAACAGAACGATGGTTGCCCTCAGTAGATTTTGACCTGGAACGACTTCGGTGTTTTGATCTGTTTTCATCAGGATTTCGAAGGGACTGCTTGCTTCCTCTGTGCTGCTTGCCATCAAAAGTTCTTGACCTTGACCGCTTTCTATCCCGATGCTTGCCATCAACAGATCTTGACCTCGACCGCTTTCTATCCCGATGCTTGCCATCAACAGATCTTGACCTCGACCGCCTTCTTCCCTGATGCTTGCCGTCAGCAGATCTTGACCTCGATTGCCTTCTATCCCGACGCTTAGATTTCTTATCTCTATTTCTCTCCCTCCTCTCTTTGGAGTAATGCCTAACTTCAGCAGATCCTGATCGGGATCGCCTTCTCTCACTGTCTCTTGATTCATCTTTTCTCACTTCATCAATTTTACTGTTCAAGCGAACCTTGCCTTCTACAGAAACTGATCTGGACCGCCTTCTGTGTTTTGAATTGTTTTCATCTGAACATGCAGAAGACCCGCTTCTTCTTTGATGTCTATCTTCCGAAGACAATGACCTGGATTGCCTTCGACTGCTGTGTTTTGTTTTTTCATCTGGGCCTTCAATCTTTTTGTCATCCGAATCAGCAGAGTTCGACCTAGAGCGCTTTCTATATTTCAATTTTCTTTCATCAACATTCTTTTGAGATGACCTATTTCTTCTCTGGTGCCCTGGTGATGTTGAACCAGGACGGGAAGATTTCCTAAGCTTAGGTGAACTTTCTCTGCTCCGTTTTGGGGAGTCTGAATCTACAGGAGGCGATTTTCTAGTTCGAGGACTAGTACTCCTATCTCTCCTAGAAATAGATGAACGACTATCACGTGATCTCTCTGTATCTCGTCTGCTACGCCTGTCATTGTCATCCCTATTCCTATAAGAGCGTCGTTCGCTTTCATATCTTGAACGATGATAAGAACGCACAGGAGATCGGGACCTACGGTCACGTCGGAAACGAGGCAGAGGTGAGTAAGAGCGAGACCTCCTTCTTCGTCTATAATTGATTGGCGATCTTGACTTGGACCTTCGCCTATAAACAATTGGTGATCTTGACTTGGATCTTGATCTTCTCCTGTAACTAAGGGGTGATTTTGATTTGGATCTTGATCTTGCACGGGAAGTGGATGGTGACCTATAAACAGGAGTTATGAATCAGTAGAACTCAGATCTATTATTAAGGTTTGAAGTCTAACAAACAGACAAACAAGGGAAGACTTTGATCTCCTTTTGTTCCTAATATGTAAAATATTATAAGACAACAAAGATTTGAAAACATGAGAGAATCACTGCAAACAGATACATGTTCCACTGTTCTGCTCATGATAATACAAACACAAGGGAGAATGAAAGTAACTCTGTTCTTTAACAATATGGAAGAAAAGCCCCAATTAAAATTAAACCTTCGGAAAAAAATAAAAATTACATGTATGCAAGGAAGTAAACTTGTCCTGATGAGGAGACATACCTAGATTTACTCTTGGTTTCATTCTCTTCAGTAACAAGCCCATCAGCTTTTAGCTTCTTACTTATTTCTGCAGCTCTTGCTGCAGCTAACTCTGTTGCAGACTTCATGCTTGCAGCTCGGTTAGCTGCCTGCTGAGCAGTCAATGTTTGTTGCATAAGCAAAGCCTGTTGGAATTGCATCTGTTGCATGGCAACAGCTTGCTGCATCATTAAAGGCAGAGAAGAAGAAGTCATTGACGAAATAGCTGGTTTCGGAGGAAGAGTTTTGGCCATCTCCACATTTAATGGCCGACCACCAATATCCATATTGTTCAATGCCAGAGCAGCTGTTGCTTCCTCAGGTTTTGAATATTCTATGTACGCAAAATGCTTTGAATCAGTGATTGTACACTCAACAACCGTACCACAGAAGCTAAAAAGCTGCTTCAACTGCTCCACAGTGAGAAGTGGGTTAAGATTGCTAACTTGTAAGGTTTTTTTCAATGAATCACCCTTTGCAGCTTTGTCAGGAGAATCTGAAAAGAAGCAGATTACTGTTAGGTTGGGCACTCAACTGAAATAAATAACATTTAGAAAATAAATTAAAGAAATAGGGAAGTGGAAAACAAGATAGTGTAAAAGGTACCGGATGAATCTTTGGTTGACTGAGTTTGTGCTTGCACCTGAGCAGCATGAGCTTGAAGGGCCTGAGCAGCAACAATAGCCTGAGCGGCAGCCATTGCAGCTGCAGAAGGTGCCATAGGAACCTGACTGAGAGTTCCCATGCTGGTTGTTGCTGCCAAAGCAGTCATCAGCAAATTGTGGGGAGGATGGTTCAATTTGCAATCAGTTTTAGCACAACGGCCGTTGAGGTATTCTCGACAAACTTCCCCAAGAGATGCCCCCATTCCTGGCAAAATAGCACCACCTGAAGCACCAGATACGATGCCTGGGATCATTCCTAACAAGCCAGGGAAAGCTCCAGAAACAGATCCTGTATAGTTTGGCATGTTGGGCATTGTTTGATTTACTAGATTTGGATATGTGGATGCAGGAGCCACCCCCAGTACAGCTCCAGTAGAAGTACCTGCAATACAACAAATTCAACATCTGCACCATGAGCACTAAGAATGCAGTCAAAAGCTATACCCCAAAAATGAAAATCAAACATATCAACAACAATAAGCAAGAACAGAAATTCAACAGCAAGTTTAGCCAAATTATATGAAGGTAACTCACATCAGGAACTTTTCTCATTCCAATTTGTGTGCCTTCTTCACACAGAAGAAGGAAAATAAGACTACGATTTAAAGACTGAAATTCACATGAAAATCAACAACTGCCCAAATATCTGAACATTAAGAAATTTACATTAAACAGGACAATCAAATAAGGTTAACAAACATTGGAAAATTTGCATGACAAGTGACAACATAAGATACAATTAAAAATTAATAGACAGTTCTAACAATATTACCTGCACTGAAGAATACCGGGAATGGGCTACCCATGATGGGATTCCCATTACATTCAATGTTCACCATATAGTTCCCTCTCTTAGGCACCACATAAGTCACAGTGTAAGTCCCATCTCCCATATCCTTCACAATGCCCTCCTGATCCGATCCCCCAACACCAATACCTGGTGAAACTTTCACCTTAATCAGCGCACCCCCACTCTGCACTTTCCTCCCATCTGCATCCTTTGTTACCACCATAAATGTTGATGCTGCACAGGCGGTGCCACCCGCTATTCCTGGCCCCGCTGCCATGCACTTGGCAGGATCCACAGGTCCAATTGGCTTGTCAACCAAGTCACTGGTCTCGTCCTCAGACTCACTATCCGATGAGGCAGCCACCACATCCTTGTTACGACTCTTATCAACATCTTTGAATGTGGCTTCAAAAGCCGCTTTAGCAGCCGCAGCCTTTTCTGCCTCACTTTTTAGCTTGGCATCTTCCGCTTGTTTCATCCATATAGGCTTAGCGGCAGCCAAGCTTCGATCCGCCATCAATTATAAGACCTGAAATTCTAAAAGCGAAAAAAGATAAAATAATCAATGATTCAAATCCAAAAGATAAATATGCTGGATCAATTTCAAACATTGAAAAGAAATTAAATCGATCGAATGTACTCTAATAAACCTAGAAGACTCAGAACTAAAAACTACACCAATTTCAATTTACGAATCAAATGCAACCCTAGAAAGAGAACCTACCGAACCGGTAAAGCAAAACCCTAAATTCGAAGCTAAAAATGGGAAAGTACGTAAAAATTAAGCATTTCATATTCTGCTTTTCTTGATTTGATAACTTTTGGAGTCCATTGAACTATGCTTGGATGCAAAGAAAGTTAAAGAAAGGGGAAGAAAATAGAAGGGAAATGCGCGTTACCTTATGCAGTTAATTTGGTATCTGACGGCAAAATCGGGCGGATAATGACTATATGTATATATATAGGGCCTGAGAGCTATGCGATGGGGGCAAAACCGGGATTCAATTATTAAACTTTTTAAGAAATAAAATGTTAATTTCTTTTATTAGTCATTGTACTTTGTTTATGTTGTTGGTTTCATCCCAATACTGTTATTTGATCATTTTTAATTTCTATATTTTCAAATTTTAAAAGTTAGGACCTGACTCGAGCAATAGCCGTAAAAATTGTTAAATAAATGGTAAATTGCATCATAGGTCAATGTATTATGAGTAAATTTATAATTGGGTCATCCTATTTCAAAAAGTCACAATTAAGCAATAGACTTGTGATGAGGTGACCGACCCTTTTAACTCAATTTGCTTTATTTACAATGTTAGGATTTGAACCCTAATTTTGTTCAAGTCATGCAATGTTTTATTCCATCGGACCAATTGATTGTTGATAGTTTTGTTTAATATTTGATTAGTGGCAAAAACCACTTGAATAAAAAAATCATGGTAGAATTTATCATTAGTTCTTATATTGTGCATAAGTTTTGTATTTAGTTCCTATACCTTAATTTGACTAATTTTAATCATTGTACATTTCTGAATTTTAAAAATTTAATCATGACTCAAATAACACATGAACAATATGACTAAATTGTAGGAACATAAAAGGATAAAATTAGATAACATGAACTAAATCTACAACTACACATATACATATACTGATAACATAATTCGATTTAAAATTTTCATAAATACTATTTGTGCCATGATCGGAATTTCATTTAAAAAATATCATTAGGTTGATTTTATTTGTGAAAGTATCTAAATATATTATTTATGTAAAAGTTAAATGTATCATTGATATTATGATCCTAAACTTAAAATTTTGTTATGTTGATTTTATTTTAATCCTTTTACAAACTAAAAAATATAATCACAACTTTAAATAAAAAAAATACACGTTCAAATAAACCATCGTTAGAAACAATTATTACAAAACTTAATTCAGTTGTTTTTAGGCTTAAGGGTGTAAGAAGCCCTTGAACTTTTGAAAAAAATCAATTAAGCCCTTAAACTTTTTTTACACCCAATTAAGCCCTTGAACCATAAAATTTAATCAATTAAGCCCTTAAACCAATAAATTGAATCAATTAAGCCATTTGACCAACTTTGACCATTAAATCTTAATAGTTTTATTCGATCCATTGTTGTAGTGCACTATGTCATAATGTTTCCACTTGACAATTTTTGGAATTTTTTATTTTATTTAAAAAATTCTTTAAAGGTTCTAAAAATTCTAAAAAACTTATAAAATTTATAAAAAATACTTTTTGGTTTTTTTTGTAAATGCGGCATGATGAAACTGCAGTGTATCATGTGCCGGTAATATCTGAAGAAAAAAAGAGTCAAGATTTAATGGTCAAAATTGGTCAAAGGGCTTAATTGATTCAATTTCTTGATTCAATGGCTTAATTGATTTAATTTCTTTGTTCAAGGGCTCAATTGGGTGAAAAAAAAGTTCAAGGGCTTAATTGATTATTTTTTAAAAGTTCAAGGGCTTCTTACACCCTTAAGCCTTGTTTTTAAAAAGAAAGGACGTATATAACAAAATGATGAAATTTGAGGGACTAAAAGCGAAATAAGAGAGACTATCGCATTCGCGGGATTCGGGAAGGATATAAGATAGTGGTTTGTTTCTCCAAGGATTGTGTAACCAAGTAACGAACTTCACCTTTTTTTCATCTCTTTTTCTCTCTTCAATTGCTGCGTTTTTTTTAAATTGTAAAGAAAAGAATATTAATTTATTTAAAAAATTGGTATTTAATTTTATTTTTCTCATCAAATCTTGATTGGTAGTATGGGCATGGATCCATAGCTTTCTTCCATTAATTCCTTTCTTCGCAGTGTGCCAAACTGCCAATGGAAATTCTAAACAAAAAGGTATATTTAAATTTAAGAAGAATTATAGTGTTATGAAGATTTTTAATTTTTTTTGATTATTTAGTGATATTTTGATTTGATTTGGGTTTATGTTCATCCGGATTGAAAATCTTGGCCCTGCGCAAGAAGATTACCTTTTTTTCGGTACAAAAATGATCAAAGGAATGTCATCAGACAACGTTCATGGCTTCGTTTTGGCTGTTTCATCCAGCGTTTTCATTGGATCCAGCTTTATTATCAAGAAACAGGGTTTGAAGAAAGCTGGAGCATCAGGACCAGGAGCCGGTTTCTTTCTGGCCTTCTCTTAATTTTCGTCGATTCAATTTTGTTAAAACACATGAATTAGAGTTCATTTTCGAGTAATTTTTGCTATGGATATTTGAAATTCGGTATTAGGGCAAGGAGGGCACTCCTATTTGTATGAACCTTGGTGGTGGGCAGGAATGATAACCAGTAAGTTTAAAAATCCACCTCAAATCTGTTAGTTTCTTGTACTTCTATTTCTTTCTTCTTTCATTTTAATTATAAGGTTTAATGATTAGCTGTAAATTTTAAACTATAATTGATGAGAGTTAGTTGGAATTTTGAAGCAATGAAGTTTTGAGATTAGTCTTTCGGATAACTTGTTAATGGGTACTTGTTCAGTACAGGTATGTAAGTATCTAAATTTGAAGCTCATTTCTCTATATTAATATTTGAAAGAAAAACAAGAATCTTAGTAACACAGGCAAAGAAATGCTTTGTTGCTGACTTGCTGCCTTATTGGAGTAGCAAAAGGTAGATGTTCAGATCAATCCTTGCAAACAATCTTCTCCGTTTTAGCTACAATACTATTCGGACTGTTAATTTTTGAGTGACCTTTATCTGTTAATCGTGTTCAACAACTTATTCGAATTATAAATACGTGTGTTAATTATCTTTAAGTCCAAGTAACATACATCTCGTCCTTTCGAGTATTAGGTTGTTATGATTATGTTACTCAGACTTTGCCGCGGGTGTTGAATATGAGCATATGCCTAAGATAAGTACTTTGAAGGATTATATCCCCATACCGTTGTATAGATATGTCTTGGACAAGATGGACAAACATAGATAAAAGAATATGAACTACATCAGTTATGTTCTTTTTATGCTAAATGTTTACCACAGGACATTTTTTCCTTACCACCATGCATTTTTCTCTCCTGCGACTTCATTTCATGAAACTCCTGATGTTACTGTTTGAGTTATGTTAATGTGCTTTACTTTTACAGTGATACTAGGGGAGGTAGCTAATTTCGCTGCTTATGCCTATGCTCCTGCAATTCTTGTAACACCATTGGGAGCCTTAAGTATTATTTTCAGGTATGGATCCAGTTCCATATTTGTTAGTTAAAATATGAGAATTATTTAACAACCTATTTTCATTCATGGTCATACAAGGAGACGTGTTTAGAAGCTTGCATATTTTCTACGTTGCTTTGCCTCATTTTTTCCCTTGAGGTACTCATGTTCAAGTGAGTTCGACACAAATTTGGATATGGGTATGGGGATATGACCTTCTAAATATATGTAAAAGTTTAGATAATACTCGTATTTGACTTTCACACTTGGGTCGAGTAACAGAGCAGATTTATATCTATGTATAGGCTTGGCTTGTGGATTTGACTAATTTTATGAGGTCAACATTATTATGCAGTTCAGTGCTAGCTCATTTTATTTTGAAGGAGAGATTACATATCTTTGGTATGCTTGGATGTGCTCTTTGTGTGGTAGGCTCTACAACCATTGTCTTACATGCTCCAAGGGAAAGAAATATTGAATCTGTCAAACAAGTATGGCACCTTGCAACAGAGCCGGGTATTGAGAACTTTCCAATCTAGTTAATTATACATTTAGATTTTACAGATTTTATGTTGCTCCGACTTTTCATTTTTCTTGAAGTTTCGTGTCCGATACCTATATTCATCTAATATATGCATTTTTACGTTGACAGGATTCATTGTATACTTTTTTGTTGTTTTGGCTGTTGTAGCAGTGATTATTTTTCGATACGTTCCACGCTATGGCCAAACCCATTTGATAGTATATATCGGAATCTGCTCTCTCATGGGATCTCTCACGGTCTGTTAATTACTTTTAAGGACTCTTTCTTTTATTTTTTATTTTAAGTTACCACATCAGGCACATTTACGGATATTGGTACGTAGGGGTGTAAACGAGCCGAGTCAAGCTCGAGTAGTGCTAAGCTCGACTCAGCTCGTTAAGATTTCGAGTCAAGTTCAAGCTTGAGTAGTTTTTAAGGAGCCTGAATAATCTGAGCTCGTTAAGAACTCGAGTCGAGTTCAAGCTTGAGTCGAGTTCAATCGAGTCGAGTGTTAACCGAGCTTTGACCGAGTCGGACTCGAGTAGCTCGCGATCTGTCTCGTCCATTTAAAGCCCTATTAGGTTATGGTTTAGAGGTTTAGTTTGTTGGGTTTAAAATTTAGGATTTAGATTTTTAGAGTTTAGGATTTATGTTTAGGGTTTATGTTTTAGGATTTTAGGTTTAGTAATTTAGATTTTAAATTTAAAAAAAAATTAGTATATTATATTTTCAAGGAGCTCGCGAGCTTTCCGAGTCGGGTATCGAGTAGCTCGATTTGGCTCGTTAAGAACTCGAGTCCAATCAAATGTTGACCGAGCTTTGATCGAGTCGAGCTCGAGTAGCTCGCGACCTGTCTCGTCTCATTTACAGCCCTATTGGTACGAGGATATGTTTGTAAAAAGATCCTTTAAATGTATGAAAATTTTTGGGACAATATGAATATATTCAGATTTGATACTCACTAGAATCCAAGTAACAAGGATTTAAACAATGGCTTTAACAACACTTGTTGTAAACCATATTTTTAATTCTCATAGGTAATGGGTGTTAGAGCAGTAGGAATTGCAATGAAGCTGTCATTTGGAGGCATGAATCAATTTAAATACTACGAAACATGGATATTCATAGTCATTGTCATCTTTTGCTGTCTGCTGCAAGTAAATTACTTGAACAAGGTAAGTGTTAAGACTTAGATTTCAATGCATATATCATATTATGTATGATGCTCTTACATTTTTGTCAGTTGACGTAAATACTTGCATATGTTTTCCTTTTTCTTTTCTTTTTTAATTTTTAAGGGTTAAATTCTCTATTACTCAGTTCGGATGTTAGTATCAGATATGAGTATTTATGACTCGAATTTGTTATTTTTAAAAGTTTTTCCATGCGCTTGAAGGATGTTTGAAAAATCATATCCCCGTTCATATGTTTGGATATATGTTTGACATGAGTATTAATGAAAATTGAAGAGTATGAAGAGTCAGAGTAGCATAATATAATCTAATATGACCACTTTCATTGGTGATAAACAATAGATTTTGTGGACAGAGGATGAGAATTTGTGCTGTCCAACTCCCCCATTTACCATTGGAAATGTGTTTTACTAGTTCAATACTATTATTTGGATAAAATTGCAATTTGCTCATTTTTAAGTTACTAATAGGATAAAAAGAATTAAAAGAGTTCTTTCAAAACATATTTTTCAAATTTATATTCTTAATTTACAAACGTTCATTGGCTCTGGGTTCAAGTATTGTTGTTTTTCATGTTGCTACTAAAAGCTTAAGTTTTTTTGCAGGCTTTGGACACCTTTAACACTTCTGTTGTATGTCCTGTTTACTATGTCATGTTCACAACATTCACCATTATTGCCAGCATGATCATGTTTAAGGTAAGTTTTCTTAAAACATTCTTACCCACTCTAACTATAAATGCATTGAGCTTTAACAGACAGACCTCTGTTTATTTTAGAGATGGTTCATGTTTGTTTATTTAAATTAAATGAACTTGTTAACATCAAATGAACATGCTTAGTAATATGTTCGTTTATTTTTCATGAACATAACAAGCAAGTCCATTTAGTTTATGTGAGCAAACTTGAACATAAATTTTGGAACCGTAAAAAAACACAAACAAGCCTAAAAATACACGAACCAAAAAGTTCAAACTCAGTTAATTTACAACTCTACTCACAAAAATTGTGTTTTGTAGATAATAATGTCCTTTTTTTGTCTTTTTGATTAAAAAAAGGATTGGGATTCACAAGGTGGGACAGAGATTACAACGGAGTTATGTGGATTCATTACAATTCTATCAGGAACATTCCTCCTCCACAAAACCAAAGATATGGGAAAAAGTCCCAGTAATAGTCTCCCTGTTTATGCATCTTCCAATCCTATCCCGATCTCCAGTTCTAGATAGTCAGTCCAAAAGGTTTGAAATTGGAATTCAGATTCAGATTCTAATTCTCAGCCTTCTTGTTTCAGATATTGCTTTTAGTTTCATACAAGTGAGGGGGAAAAGTGGGAAAAAGAATAAAAACAAAAGGAGGCTTAGGAGTTCTTTTAATTTAGGTTTATGGATAGTTAAGATAGATGCTTTTTATTTGATATTTGTGGATGTAAAGACATTTTTTTAAGATAGTTAAGATATTTGTGGATGCTTTTTGTTGTTGTTGTTAGGATTTGATCTATTTTTACTGTAATTTTGTTTATTTATGTATTTGTATTTGGAATAATTATTTGATACACTGTCGGTGGAAGTTTCTACAAGAGCCTTAATTTTAGGGTTTAGGGACTCAATTTAGTGTGTAGATGTAACCCCCTTAGCCCGGTCTAGACGGTTGACCTGAACCGAGGTGATTACACGGGAAAAATCGAAGCTAACTCGTTAAAGTTAACTCCGATTGACGACCTTTTCTTTCTTTTTATCTTTTCTAAACGCAACATTAAACCTATGTGACCACCAAAGATCATAGGAAGAAACGGCACAACGATCGGATCACATTTAAGGACCAAAATGTAATTTTTATAAATTACCAGAGCTTTGCTGATTTTAGGTTTACCAAATCTTAATTAATCATATTTCATGCTTCTCTGTAAATTTTCATCGAAAATCGACCATTCAAGCTCAACCAACTGCACACTTGAAAAATAGGGGCTAAAATGCAATAATTTTAAACATGCAAAGATGTCATTAATAGAATTAACAGCCGCGTATCGATACGTTTGTGACTGTATCGATACGTTTGTGACTGTATCGATACGCGGGATAGTAGTGACCAAGGTCACAGAATAACGTACCGATACACTTCCCCGCGTATCTGTACGCCCTTCAAGCCCGTACTGAAACACTTCACAATCGTACCGAAACGCTTGTGCAGAAAGGCACGGATTTGGCTTACGCGTATCGATGCGCTAGCCCGTGTATCGATACGCATACCAAATCTTCCCCATATTCAGCATTGAAAACACCTCAAACTTCAATTAAACAACCTCAAATCATACTTACATGTTATTGGCATTTACTTAAACATATAAACATGCAATCCCAAGCCATATAGCAGCATTTGATTGACTATCTCAAGCATAGCAAGGCAATTCATGAAACATGCTTATGACACAAAACATGAACATACCAAATGGTAACATAAAGCACCAAAATTACCATAAAGGCCTCTTACAAACCACATAAACCATATTAAACTTGCAACAACCATAGGGAGTTCAAAATATATCTCCCAAAGCAACTCATTGGTTCTCATTGCCAATTATCATGACTAAAGTAAACGAAAAACATCATCAAACTTGAGCTTTTCAATTCCTTGGAAATCCTTAGCCTCTTTGCTGCCAAAAGTGTTTCAATTATCTGTATTGTTGGTAAAAGAGAGCGTAAGCACATTTGCTTAGTGAGGCATGCTCTAAAAAACACCAACACAACAATGCAAACTTTAAATCTCATTCTCAAAAACTATTTTCTACAACATGCTCTTTCTACCTCATGCTTGAAAGCCTTTCAAAAAAAATCTTCAGTTGAAAATCACATGTACCATCAATCTAACTTATGCATTCAACCAATGCAAATCTCATGGCAAAGCCATACACATACTTAATGTAAATAAAAGCATTTCATAAACCTCAAGTCTCATATGTATTTCTCATAGCATATAATATTTCAACATTGGTACATGTGAATCAAATACAATCTTATATATTGTCATTTCATATTATATCTTTACTCGGATATGTGGATTAACTTGACTTAAAGTCAAGTCTTACTCCGGTGGAATCTCACATCACCAGACTCTCATGGCGGTATCTCTCTTCGCCACAAAGCTTGGGTGTTTCACCAAGACCTACCCCGATGGTATCTCTCATCATCGGATTCTCACTTTGGATCGAGATAGCACTACCCCCATTGCCCGACTCCAAAAGAGCACGCATAAATTTTTAATTTATAATGCACTTTTATTCTATTGGTCGACCAATTATATCCGGTAATCATCTCATCATTTATGCCAATATATTACATTAAAACCATCATCTCACATACTGTTTTGATGCAACATTTCTTAAATCTAACTCATCCCATTTCAAAACCACAATTCATGCATAGCATTTAATCAAAATCTCAAAGCTCTTTATAAAATCATGCTATCTCATGGGATCAACACATAACATCATTTCGTGTTATAAATCATGCATGAAACAGTAGAAATTTGTCAATCTCAAATAAAGAGCATGTTAAAAACATTTATAGTATCAACCACTTTTGAGAGCAAATTCTAAACATACTTACTTCCGGACTTAGGATGATGTTTCAAACCAATCATAAATCCCCAAACCTTGTTTCTTTGTCCCTCAAGGACTTCTAAAACCATTTGCACTCACTGATTATGTTTCACTTGCTTGCCGAAACGATTCCTAATCTTTCGGCACTTTCGGATCAACACCAAAAGCGTCCGAAGATGTTTACCTATTCATTACACATAAGAGCAGATGATTAATGCATCATCATGCATTGAAATCACCAGCCACTCATTCAAACTCACTGCACTAACCAAAAACACCATTTCGGCTATCCGAAATAACCGAAATTGCCTCTAAACTTCCCCAAATCAATGCCCAGCCAAGATCTATCAATTCTAACCCTTTCTAAACCTCAATCAACATCAAAAATCATTACAAAAACGTCCTTATATATCCAGCAATAACAGATCACCAAAAACCACAAATCTAACATGTAAAACTTAGGAACCCAAGCATATTCGAGATTTATTTGTTAAAACCTCAATCTCAACATCAAATATCATCCAAAACATGTTAGAAATCAACATCAAAACAGAGTTTAACTCAGAAATACGGAAATCATCAAAATCACCTCAAGAACCTTGAATTTAGCAACTATTTCTTGATTATAACATTAAAACAACTATTTCAGTAAAGAACTGATCATTAGAGGAGAAGGACAAAGCTTACCTCTAATGGCTGATTTCTCCTCAATTTGGGCAAAATTTCTTGAAAATCCAAAGTGAAAACAAAAGGATTGATGAAGTAAAGGTTGGAATCCTTAGAAAGATGAAATCTCAGCAAAAGAGATGAAAACCAGAGATTATTTGGTGAGGGAAATGTGTTTGGCTGAGTTGAAGTTGAGAAAAAATGAAAAGAGGAAAAAGTATCATAAAGTAGTTACGAAAAGTCAACATAAGATTTTTCTTTTAATTCCTTTAATTAAATCATTAATAAAACTCCCAAATTAAAAAGAAATCTGATGAAAACAATTTCGTAAAATTATCTCCTTAAAGATTCAAAGTTTCAATCCTTTACAAAACAGTCACTAGTCAACTTTTGCAAAAACTGCAATTTGGTCACTACACCAAAATGTAATATTCCCAAATCACATTTTGTAAACAAAAATTCACCATAAACATTTATATAATAAATGAGGATTTTAAGATATTTTTCCATATTTTTAAAGCATCCCGAACTAGATGTTCCCTAAACCAACCTTAAAGGGTTCGAACCGTTCCTAACTGGCCCGATTCAACCTCTAAAACATCTAGGCCCAAAATCAAGGCGTTACAGTAGAGTTTAGGGTTATTAGTTTAGAATTTAGGGTTTATAGGTTAAAACCTCAACACTCAACATATTACACTAAAACCTAAACCATAACCTTTAAATCCTAAACCCTAATCCTAACCCCTAAATTCTAACCACTACCCCTACACTCAAACCCCTAAACCCTACACCCTAAACTAAGTCCTTAAACCCTAAAACTAAGGCACTTGTAGAAACTAAAAGTTTCCATCGCCAGTGTATTAGATATAAATCCTTTGTATTTTGATTATGTGGAGTGTTCAAAATTAGAGTATATATATAAAAAATACTTTGATACACAAGTTTGTGTAAACTTTTAATTTTAGGGTTTAGAAATTTAGATTGTTGTTTAAGGTTTAGAGGTTTAGGTTGTATGGCATATAATTTAAAGTTTATGGTTAGAGTTTAGAGTTTAAGGTTTAAGGTTTAGGTTTTAAGGGTTATGAGCTATAGATTTAAGTTTTAAATTTTATAGCTTAAATATAAAATATTGTGTACAATATTTTTATACAGCTTGTGTATCAAAATATAACCCTTCATATATTATGTATGCATGTCAATAATGTATACTCAACTTCAACATTTTGTTATTCTCAATCTCTCTAGTATAAGGCTAGGGCTATCATAACTTTCCAAGTGATATTTACAAAGAATTTTTTTTTGTTCAAAGAGAAACTTTCATTCAACACAGGAAACATACACAAGGGAACACAAACCGGATCCAACAAACGCTAAAAGAAGGCAAAAGAAAGCCAAGAACTAGAAATATGGCCACGCAGGGCCAAAAAACGCACATGGAGCCAACAACCGACAAACATGAAAAACAAGCAAAAGAGAAACCAAGGCACCTAGGCCAAACATGCACAAGGGTATTCCCGTAGAGCATGGGTATCCCTAAACCGAAACTGGAGAGAAAAAACGAAACAAGGAACCTTGTCAATCTTAGGTTCAGTCTTGAAGCTCGATCGAAGCATCCGAGTGAGAGCTCCATCCGGAGGCAGGCTTCCCTGTCGGTAGACAAGGTCCTTGTCAACTGGACTGCTGTGATCAAAAGACTGAACTTTGGAGTTGACTTAACATGGTTGCGAAAACCAATTACGAACAAAACATGTGATTCATAAAAGGTGGAAACCAAACAAAAATTAAAACCGCTATCGAACAAAGAGCACGAAATAACACTAGGAGAAGGATTCAAAAGAGCCACCGAGTATCGACCCTCCCCATCGAACACGATGGAGTTGCACAGAATCATTTCTGAAGCGGATAACCCTCAAGGGAGTTATCCACATTCTTTGTTAAGGTGAAACTGTCGAACAAACCCCAATGCTTGCGTTGATCAGCTTTGGCATGGCTGAATATCATCAAAAAAGGCAATGATTTTGGTGAAAAGGTACTACACATGTTGAATTCTCCAAGATTAACACAAAAACATGCTAAAATGGGAAACCCAATCCCACAATATCTGGTAAAATCAAGCTGCAAGCCTGAACCAAAGCTGCTCCACAAGTCAACCTTCTTAAAATGAAAAGACATTGTCTCCACGTAAAAAGACCGGACTGCCCTCGATAAGAAAACTATCTCCACCAGAAAACCAAGAGGCCTCGCCGACGTCAAGGATGAACCAGATTCGGACAAAACACCGTTACCCGACCAAGGTCCGTCGAGACGCAGTTGCTTCGTTGTGTTTTCTGATGCGGTTCCAAAATTGCTCGAGGGGCTATCTTTCCAGCCAATTTTCCAAGTTCTTCTGCCGGGCCGAAAACCTTCAACTAAGCAAACTTCGGTGCTCAAGGGCCGTCCTCCGGCTTGTCCCGAAACGGGCCGTCGGTCAGGTCGAAACTTCAATCCCGTATCTGCCATCGTCGAGCCGGACCCAAGACCTCCAATAGCAACTGTCCGAGCGCAAACGGTGTTGTTTGTCCAGCCAAACCACAACGACAAAACTGGAAATTTACGAGCAAAAGGAGGGCAATGGTTACTGCCGGTGCTCTTGAAAAACTCCGATCCAAGACCCCGAAGGAAACCATCGAACCGGGGAACGTCTCCACCAAACTGGCACTGGCAAGCTGACTCCGGGGTGTGAAGCACTACCACCGGCTCACTACGCGCAACTGACGGCAGGAAAACTGATCCAACACCCGACTTGAGCCAACGTCGGTCTCGAAAGAGTTTTTGGGATCTGGCGCGTGGAAGCGCGTTCATGCTTTCTGGGGAAGATAGTCAACTGAACTAACTTTAGTGTGATATTTACAAAGAATTGAAAAGTCATCATTATTATAACAAAATTTTCACCACATAGTGGTATCAATCTTATAAACTAAGAAAATTCGTTTTTTTTTATTAAATAGTGAGATAAATACATTGTCAAGAAAAATATTAGGGTTTAAATTCATAAAAAATAAGTCAACAATTTGAGTCAACTTAAAGATTCCAATGTATTTGTTGTATCTCTTGGGATTGAACTCATAGTATGTATTTATATATATTTTTAACGCTTTAACAAGACACACATGTGTAAATATTATGATTGAACCTCTTGAAATATATATCGTCTGCTTTTCTATTGAGAACATTTGTTGAGTTAACTTTCGATGCATCTTAATTTATAACAATTTGAACCGTCCAATTCCAAATTGCTTGGGCAATATGAGTGCTCTATTTTCGTTGAATCTGCAAGTAAATAATTTCAGTGGAATCATGCCAGAATTTTCAAAAGCAAACCAGCTCAGATTTATAATTTTCAAAGGTATTGGTAAAAGGAAACCGACGAATGTGACAATTCTACGAGTTTCATTGGTCAAAAAAGCAGCAAGTAAAGTATGAAACAAGTGATTCAATCATACGCGTTTTGGAGGACGAGCATTTTTTTTTTTGCGTTTTTATGTATATATGGAAAAAATTTAAGATTTAAAATTAAAGTTTGAGGTGTAGAGTTTAGTTTTTTAAATTTTAGGGTTAGAGTATATGATATAATTTTTTAGTATTGAGTCCTACATAAAATAGAAAAATAGGCAGAAAATTTTTGTTCATGAATAAGGACACAATCCAAACTTTATGTAGTTTATTAGCCTAGTGGTTAATTAAGGATGCTCATCCATGAATAAATTTTTTTGTGTCCTCGGTTTTTATGCACGAGTCAAAGTAAACTATATGTATTTCTTATGCCTAGTGGCTAAAGATGTTTATATTATATAATTTTATATAAGTTCAAATCTTAATATGAGAATGCAATACCTTTATTTAATAAAAAAAATACAAGCACAAGACACTCCTTATTGATCTATAAAATTAATTTTATAAAAAAGTGAAGGTTAAATGCAGGTTTGACCCTCAAAGTTGAGAATTTTTCTCATTTTGGTATTTACTATTTTTTTTCTTATCAATTTAGTCTTTAAGTTGTAAGAAGTTATCATTTTTAATTCAATATTACTCGGGGTGTAAATGAATCAGGCTTGAACGAATAAGGTTGTGTTCGTGCTCATTTATTTATGGGTTAACTACTGGAATAGTCACTTATGTTTTCCCCCAGTACAGAGTTGGTCACCGATTTTGAAAAACGACCAGTAAGGTCACTTACGTTTTCGGGGCGTAAACTTTTGGTCACCCAGCTGTTTGTTGCCGTTAAATATTTTGACGGATTGCTAACCTGGCAACGAAAAATAAGGGTAAATTACTCCAATGGTCATTAAAGTTTATCTCATGTACATTTTTGCTCCCCAATTTAAAAAAATAAACATTATAGTCACTAATAAAAATGTTTCTTTATAATTTCACCCTTAATTTTTTAAAAATTTATTTTTCAACCCTAGCTTTACAATCAATTAGTACAATAATATTATAAATGCTTAGATGAAAAATAGGTACCCAAAGTATACCCTTTTTAAATTTAAGTGCCCAAATTGCTCATATTTAATAACTAACCTTTCAAATTGCTCTTATTTTTTCACTCTGAATTATTTTTATTATTATAACATGTCATTTTTATTATTTTTAAATTAAAAATAATTTTTATTATTATTAAATTTAAAATATTTTAAAAATATTAGTTTTGTGAAGCTTGTCAAATTTTGAGATTTTATAATAATTTGAAAGTTTTAAGTATTTTTCATTAAAAATTAATAAAATTAATGCCACGTGTTAAGTACCGTTGGTTGATAATTTTTCTAACACTCTTTTAACAGTCGAACATCTAAAATTGTAACTATGGTAAATTTGGGAACCTATTTTTACAAAAAATACTTTAAACACCTAAAATATTTTAAGAAGTAATATTTTTAAAAAAATATAGTTTAAATTTCATAATATAATGATTTTATTTTATTTTAAAATTATTTTATTTTAACAATAATAAAAAAGACATGTCATGTTACAATAATATTAAAAACAATCCAGAGTGAAAAAATAGGAGCAATTTGAAAGTTTAGTTATTAAATAGGAGCAATTTGAGCACCTAAATTTAAAAAGGGTATACTTTGAGCACCTATTTTTTATTTAAGCTTTTATAATATTATTATACTAATTGATTGTAAAGTTTTAGTGTTGAAAAATTAATTTTAAAAAATTCAAGGGTGAAATTATAAAGAAACATTTTTATTAGTGACTATAATGTTTAATTTTTTAAATTGGGGAGCAAAAATGTACATGAGATAAACTTTAATGGCCATTGCAGTAATTTACCCTTATTTTTTTGTTGCCAGGTCAGCAATTCGTCAGTGTTTAACAGCAACAAGCGGTTGAGTGACCAAAAGTTTACACCCCGAAAACGTAAGTGACCTTACTGGTCGTTTTTCAAAATCGGTGACCAACTCTGTACTGGGGGAAAACATAAGTGATTATTCCAGTAGTTAAACCTTTATTTATTCTTGAGGGTGTTTATGTTTAGTTCGCGTTCGTTTGAATTTTTAATATCATATTCGTTTGTTTATTTTTGGAGGTATTCATATTCAGTTTGTTTAGCGTTCGTGAATATTTCATTTATCGTTCACGAACAAGTTCGTTTAACGTTCGCAAACATGTTCATTTATATTTTCGTCAACATATTTATTTATATGTTCACAAACATGTTCGTATAGCATTTGTGAACATGTTAGTTGAATAAAAATGGTGAAATCACACCTTTAGTCCTTAAACTTCTCATGCTTCATAGTCTGGACTCTAAAGTTTAGCTTATGTTCAATTTAGTCCATTATTTCACTAATATTTAAAATATAAAAAATAAAAGGAAAAGGGGAATCATGTAAACGTGCTGATAAATGAGTAGATAAACGAACTTGTTCATGAACATAAAGCAACGAAACAAACCTTTGTTCATGTTCGTTCGTTTATTAAATGAACAAAAAATTTATTTATACTCATTTATTTTACTTAATAAACAAACGTTATACGAACGGTTCACAAACAGTTCGTTCCACGCTCTATTCATTTACACCCTTAATTACACACTCCTCCGTCAAGACGAAATGGAGTGATCAGGAAGCGCCATGTGATAATTTTAGAAAGGAAAAATAGATAAAATATGAAAAATCGTAAATTAAAAAAAACTAAAAATATCGGTTACCAAAGAATAGAAATTTTATGTTTTTTTGTGCCCTATTTATGCCCCACAATAAAAAAAGTTTAGAGTTAAAAATTATGAAATTGAGGTAAGATGAATTTTTTAGATTTTAAGGTTTATGCTCTAGAATTTATGGTTAGAATTTAAAATTTAATTTTTTTAATATTGGAATATAGAAAGAGCCATAAAAAAGAGACATGATTTTTCTTCTGAGCAAGCACCAAGACTAAGACCATTCACACTGATAGAACCAGAAATGTTTTTGAGGCTGGAGGTAATTTATAAAGATTAAAAAACTTTAAGTATTTTTAATTAGGTTTGGAAGGTTATTTTAATGAAGCATATAGTAGTAACAACCTATTTTATCAAAAAAAAACTTTAAATATTAATTCGTAAAAATTATAAAAAATTGAAGTCAATTGTATGACATTTAGAAAGTTAACGGTCTACACAAGCTACCTTGAGGTATACATGGATCCTGCAAACTTTCATTTTATTGTCGGTCAGAAATAGAAAATAAAAAACTTTCGAGTTATAAACAGTTCTATAAAAAAATATGAAATTTAGGTAATCAATAATCCACTAACATCGAGATCCATTAATTGCCGTAGTGGCTAAGAATTCTCATTTAGCCTCATTTTGTATGGGTTTGAGTCCTGACACGAGAATGTAATATCCCTCTAGACTTTAGGGTTTAAGGTTTAGATTTTAGGGTGTTAAGACTAGGGATTTAAATTTTAGATTTTATAGCTAGAGTTATATTTTAATGCACAAGTTGTGCAAAAAAATAATAATTACACAACCCTTCTATAAAATTTTAAACCTAAATTCCAAACCCTAGCATCCTAAATTCTAATCATAAACCTTAAATTCTACACCCTACAGACTAAACTCTTAAAACCTAACCTAAAACCCTAAACCCTAAGATTGAAACGCTTGTGTAAACTACAAGTTCTGTATCAAAATATATTCCTTACAGCTTAAATACGAAGGATTGTGTAATTTTTTAACACTATGTGTATCAAAATATTACCTATAAATTATTATGTGAATTCATCTCTATTGCGAATAATTTGGATATGGAATCTATTATTTACCTTTTTAAAATTAATATATAAATTTCTTTGACTTGAATTAAACAAAGTGGTGGAACATTATTTTTTTTATTATTCTATTTATCTGGATTTGGAGAAGATGAAAATCATATATTTGTATTCATATCTGGATATGATAGTCAAAGTAATGTAGACAAAGGCATGCTTCTTTGCAGATAGAAATTCTCTACCCCTTTTCGGTTTCCCTACATATGTTTCCAAGCTCAAAATTAACTTTAAGGTTTATGGTTTTAGGTTAGGGATTGTGGTTAGGGTTTATAGAATTTAGGGTAGGGTGTATTTTTAAGGAATAAGGTGTAGGGTTTAGGATTTAGAATTTAGGGTTAGAGCTTAGAATTTAATTTTGTAGTGCTTTTTAGTGTCGCGTCATATGTAAGGGCACCAAAAAGGGGCAGACGAATTTTATCCGCTTCTTTGCTGCCCTTATTGGAGTAGCTACGAAGATTCGTAATTGTGTCTTTATAAAATGAGTTGACTCCAACTAAATTGTAACCCCCTAGACCCGCCTATACGTTACAACGTGTAACACCCAGGTTCGGGGGTCGGGTGAAAAAATAATATTTAAAATAATGGTTCGGGTTTCGGTTTTCTATTTATAAAAATAAAATAATATATTGGGTCTCGGGCTTTAAAACAAATAAATTAAGTTGGACCATTTTCAAAACAAGCCCAAATAGCCATGAAAGTCTCCTATTGTGATTTCCTTGTTTCATTAAGGGTAATTTGGTCATTGCCTTTCCAATTTTAAACAAACATAAAAAAATGCTTTTTGGCTCATCTTCTTCCGCTCTCCATTTTCATTTTTGACGACAAAGGAGTCTCTCTTCCCCTTGATACTATTCCATTCCATATCTTGCTGATTTTGGAAGGTTTTGCGAAGGTAACCTCGTTTTTTACTTGCCCTCGTTATTCTCTACAAGCTAATACCTTTAGTTTTCATTCTTATACATGTTTTTGAAGTTTGAGGTTTTGGGGATTTTTGATTAAAAATGCAATCTTTATGGTCTTTAGCTAAATATTTTTGATTTGCTATTGATGTGTGAGTTTTTTTACTATCCATGAGGTCCAATATATGTGATTTTTAAAGGGTTTTATTAAGTTTCCTGAATTTGGGTTTAATGGGGTTTTTGAAGGGTTTTAGAATGGATTTTGAGGTTGTTTTATGTTGGAATTTGAGGGCTGATGATAGTATGGTTTATGAGGGTCATTTTGGGTGTGTTTGATGATCGTTTGGTTGATTGAAATGGAAGTTTTCAGTGGGTCTTGAGGGCTGTTCGGGTGTGTTGTTTTAGGGGTTGTTCATGGCTTGAATTCTTGTGTTTGATGCTTGAATAGTATTCCGGGTTTGCTACATTGTTGTTTGAGCTGATTTGAGATTGTTTTGATTGTGTTGGGACGATTAGAAGCAAGAAATTTTGTTGGTGAAGCTTCAGGGGCGAATTCGGAGATTTCGGGGTCTTGAGCTTGGTCTTCGGTCTTCTCTTGGGTAGCAACGGTGAGTAGAATTGCAAATCTTTGTTTTGTGCTCGATGTGGAACCTTTGGGGTTTGGGTGGGACCTTGAGGGTTCACCTAAACCCGAGTGTAAGTTTCTACTCCCATACCTTGTTATGAGTGGATGAATGGCTATGTGTTGTGGTTATCATATGCATCTCTAGTTGTCTTATACAGTTGTTAATGTGTAGTCGAGTTGAAGTCGAGCCTCACATGATGGTGGTCTAAACTACAGTGATGTGTAGTCCCACCAGTAGTGACTAGTAGGAATGTACTTTGATGTGTAGTCCCATTGGAAATCTACTAGTCGAAACGGTGATGAGTAGTCCCACCGTGTGTGTATGTTGGTTGTGCTTGTGCAAACCATGTATAGTTGTTGAGAAAGTCATTCGTACATCCATTGTTTTATTTCCATTTATGAAAAGTGTTTTGAAAACTGCATGTTGTGGATTTCTAGAGCTTCTCTCACTAAGCTAGTTAGCTTACGCTCTCTTTTGTTTCCAACATGCAGACCGTTAGAGTTCGGGAGGCAAGTGGGCAAGAGAGGAGCTTTTGGAATTCTCAAGCTAGCACAAGTATGATTTGTGTTTTGTAATTGTTGAGTGTGTAAAAGTTCTATTATTTACACCATTTTTAACCCATATTTCTGCTGCATTTAAGCATTATTCATTGCATTTAGGTTAGTTTACAGCAAAACATCACAAACATATTAAAAGGCATAGATTACTAAGAATGGCTGTTTTTGCAGGTTGCTGCCGTAGCAGACGGTAAGGGCAGGCGCTGGGCAGAGAAGCAGAAGAGCTGAACTAGACAAGCAGACAAAGAGGACGATGCTGCCATGGTGCTGCCGTGACAACAAAGGACGACAACAATTTTGTGGAGAAAAAGCAAAGTGGACCTCGATAGATAGAGAAAATTCAGCCCGTCTGTCGTGTGAAACCATATATTTTTCCAAGCCCCGGATCAAAAGATATGTCAAGCCCAAAGTTCAAGGAGAGAAAATCCCAAGAAACAAGGAAGACGACTGGAAAGTAGATTCCTTGAAGATTTAGTCTTTATTGGAATCATACGTTTAATTAAAGTTGTAATCCTTGTTAAATTAGATAACTTGAGCCCAAAGCTTATATAATGACATGTATTTTAACCTAGGGTATGAAGAATACCCCATAACCGATAACCAAAACCCCTAGTCGTTCTCCTGCCCTCGACATGTTCTAAATCCTTCCTAGGGCCACGGGTTGATTTGTAAAGTAGTTGCAAGGGTTGTTTTGTTTTAGGAATTTTCAGTTCAATAAAATAAACTTCAAGTTCTCTTATTTTGGTTATTAATATATTGCAAGAGCATCGGGAGAGCATTGTGAGGTTATCTATTTACTTAGCATCAGGAGAGTTAAGTATACGAAAGGAATAAGAGCAAGTTCTCTAGTTTATAGTTGAACTATCTCGTGCCTAGGGATAGGGCGAGGTTAAGTGGCTAAAGAAGAATTCATACACATCGGTGTTCATCCTTTGATTCACGCCGGGAGGTATCGTCAAAGACGTGATCATCGACAGACTTGGACCTAGGGATAGGCCAAGGCAGATTTGGGATTCTTGCCAAACTTGAAAGTACTGAGTTGAGTGTTTGCTGCCGCGACAATCAACGGACTGCCGCCGTGACAGGTGCTGCCGCGACGAGTGACGACGACAGAATCGGATTTCCTAAACTCTGCAATACCTGCACTACTGAGCAATTCAATACCAGCCCATTCTCTCTATCTTAATATCTTTACTCTTTTATTTACGTTTTCTATATTTTTTCGTGACAACTCTCAAATATTTCCTTTACTTTCGTGCAGTGAATTAAGGTGAAGCTATTAGCCCAATCCCTGTAGAGACGATATCCGATACTTTGTATCACTTTACTACTTGCGTCGTGTACACTTGCACTACCATTGCGATAGACTATTTTACACGCAACAAGTTTTTGGCGCCGTTGCCGGGGATTGGCAACATAACTCTACCTTTTCTTTTACTTCACTTTTCGTTTTTGTTTTTATTTTGTTTTTGTTTTTATTTTTTTATTTTTCTTTAGTGCATTCAACTCTTGTTTTTCACAAGGTTACTTGTTTATGCGCAGATCGAATCGAGGTAAAGATCCTGAGTATCCATTAGATTCGGAAATCGAACGATCATTCAATCTCAAGAAACAACTTCGTCACTTACTAGCCAGGAACGAGTACCTTGAGGAACAGCCAGAGAAGATGGCCCACAATGGAAACGACCCGCATGTCGGTGATATTATACCGCCTGCCGGTAACCTTGCCGCCGACGGACGACGGTCCTGTCGTGACTACATGTTGAACGATCATGTAGAACTAGAAACCACGCTACCGGACATAGATGTTGACAACTTCGAGCTGAAACCTGTTATATTTAGTATGATCAACAATGCCGGTCAATTTAGTGGTGCTGTTACAGAGGATGCTAGGGAGCATCTCAAAACGTTCCAGGAGATCTGTGGTTCGTTTAGACTGCCAGGAGTTAATCCGGAGATACTGAGGCTTCGGTTATTTCCCCATTCATTGAGGGACAGAGCAAAGACTTGGTGGAATAAACTTACGTCGGGTTCAATTAGAACTTGGGCAGATTTATCTCGTGAATTTTTATCTCGTTTTAATCCTTCGCATTTATCTGAGCGATTACGTAATGAAATTGCTACTTTTCAACAAGAAGATGACGAGCCGATGCACGAGGCCTGAGACAGATTTACTACTCTTCTACGGAACTGCCCAATGCGTGGATTCCCCGTCTGGAATCAGGTAACTAAGTTTTATAATGCTGCCAACTTACAAACTCGTATTCGAATTGATTCAGCAGCAAACAGACTATTATTGGATAAAGATCCGGACGAGGCAATACAAGTATTGAAAAATCTGGCTAAGAATGAGGAGCAGTTTCTGACAGCAAGAAGAGGGGGTACACGGGTACTAGCTGTCAAGGATTATGAGGCCGACAGCACGATGAAATCACAGGTAGCATTCCTTACTAAAGCAATGAAAAGGTTATTGAATGATGATGCACAACATGGATTTGCTGTTGAGGAGGTATGTGAAATCTGTGAGGGAAATCATAGTTCGGATGAGTGTCCTATACAGTTAGAAGAGGGAAAATATGTTGGAAACTGCAAGCCGAATTACAATTCCAACAACTATAATCCCAATTGGAGAAAGGATCCCAAATTTTCTTGGAGTAATCCTAATAATGCCCTGAATCCACAAGCACACAATCAGAATCAGGGAGGACCTAGATTGCTGACACGACAGCAACTGCCGTTGCAGCAGCAATAGCAGCCACCAGCTGCCACGAGCAGTATACTGGAACAGACTCTGCCCACTTTTATGTCTCAGACAGGCACTTATATTGAGAATATGAATCAGTTTGTCAAGAAAACAGAGAATTTCATGGATAAAACAGAGATGCGGATGACGAATCATGAAGCTACTCTGAAATCTTTGGAGACACAAATGGGTCAGGTTTCCCAACATATTAAGCCAAGGCAGACTGGAGGATTTCCTAGTAATACTGAAAATGCTAGGCAGCCCACACATGAGCAATGTAAGGCTATTACTACTAGGAGTGGGAAGAAACTACCAGGGTCGGAAAAGGAAGCTGAAACAGTAAAGGAACCAGCCTTGGACAAACCTGTCGAGGAAGCTACCCCGACAGGTAATAAACAGACTGATGCCGATGAGCCTGTCACGACAGCAGAAGCGATAGAGGAGAATATTGATGAACCTAAACCTCCTCAGATTCGTATGCAGTGGGAAGGACGTATTGCTGATTATCGTCCCCCACCTCCTTTTCCTCAACGGATACAGCAAGCAAAACAAGAATCTCAACTCAAAAAGATTTATGATATTTTTAAGCAGGTTCATATTAATATTCCGCTGTTAGATGCCGTTAGGGAGATGCCCGGTTATGCCAAATTTCTCAAGGATGTCATGTCAAAGAAATCTAAACTTGGAGAATTTGAAACGGTTAAGATGACAGAAGGCTGCATGAGTATTCTTCATCGGCAGCCACCCCAGAAAAAGAAGGATCCGGGGAGCTTCATCATACCTTGTGTAATCAGAGATAAATATGTGGGTAAGGCACTTTGTGATCTTGGTGCTAGTGTTAATTTAATGCCAAAATGTGTTTTTCATAAATTAGGTATTGGGATGGCGCGGTCCACGACAGTAACTCTACAGCTGGCAGACCGCTCTTACGTTCATCCGGAAGGAAAAATCGAAGATATTCTGGTAAGAGTGGATAAATTTATTTTTCCTGCTGACTTTCTTGTTTTGGATTGTGAGGCAGATGAAAACGCACCAATCATCCTTGGGCGACCCTTTTTAGCCACGGGAAGATCAATGATTGATGTGGAGAAAGGAGAACTCACCATGCGAGTGAACGATCAAGAGATTAAGTTGAATGTTCTCCAAGCTATGAAGCATGCTGATGCAGACGAGGAATGCAAGGCTATCACTGAAGTTACCCTTGATCAACCCTGCATCAGGTCAGGCTTTCACGACATAAAAATTGGTCACTGCCGCGGCAGCCACCTACAGGACTGTCATGACAACACTGACGATAGCACCGACGATAGCAACTCCTCTGAATCTGATACTGAAGATCAAGAGGAGGTAAACTGGATAGGCGATCGTCCATGTAAGTTATTTGAACCTTTGAATTATACTTCGGATAACCATGCAATCCAAAAGCCATCTACTGTTGAGCCACCTGCCTTAGAACTGAAGCCCCTGCCAGGGCAGCTAAAATATGCTTTTCTTAGTTCAAATGATATGTTGCCCGTAATCATCTCTTCTAAGCTGCCACAGGAACAGGAACGGAAGCTAATTGGGATGCTGCGACAGCACAAAAAGGCAATTGGATGGACGATAGCTGACATTCAAGGCATTAGTTCGGCGTTATGCATGCACAAAATCCTTTTAGAAGAAGATCATAAGCCGACTATAGATGCCCAGAGGCGGCTAAACCATGCGATGAAAGAGGTGGTGCGTAAAGAGATAATAAAATGGTTAGATGCTGGTATTATTTACGCCATCTCCGACAGCAAATGGGTAAGCCCGGTGCAATGTGTTCCAAAGAAAGGAGGAATGACCGTGGTGACCAATGAAAACAATGAGTTAATCCTAACTAGGACTGTGACCGGTTGGAGGGTTTGTATGGACTATTGGAAGCTTAATAAAGCTACCCGAAAAGACCATTTTCCTTTACCCTTTATTGATCAAATGCTTGATAGATTAGCGGGTAAACCTTACTATTGTTTTCTTGATGGTTATTCAGGTTATAATCAAATTGCTATCGCACCGGAGGATCAAGAAAAGACGACTTTCACATGCCCCTACGGAACATATGCTTTTTGGAGGATGCCGTTTGGATTATGCAATGCACCCGCCACCTTCCAAAGGTGCATGATGGCCATATTCTCCGATATGGTGGAGGACTTCCTTGAAATTTTTATGGATGATTTTTCAGTCTTTGGGGATGATTTTGAGAGCTGCCTAGGCAATCTACAAAAGGTACTTGAAAGATGTGAAAAAGCAAACCTAGTCTTAAATTGGGAAAAATGCCACTTTATGGTGGATGAAGGGATAATCCTTGGCCATAAGATTAGCTGCCGCGGGATAGAAGTCGACAGGGCCAAAATAGAAGTGATCGAGAAGCTGCCGCCACCGACCACAGTCAAGGGCATTAGAAGTTTCTTGGGACATGCTGGTTTTTATCAAAGATTTATTGCAAATTTCTCAAAAATCACCAAGCCCCTATGCCATCTTTTGGAGCAGAACCGACCCTTTGACTTTAATGAAGAATGTACTGAAGCATTCAAGGTTCTGAAGGAAAAACTAGTAAAAGCCCCAATAGTACAACCACCAGACTGGACACAGCCATTTGAGATCATGTGTGATGCTAGTGACTATGCTGTCGGGGCAGCACTTGGGTAGCGGAGAGATAAATTATTCCATGTCATATATTATGCTAGCAAGACACTGAATGCCGCCGAAGTGAACTACACCACCACAGAAAAGGAGTTATTAGCTGTGGTGTTCTCCATTGAAAAGTTTTGTTCTTACATACTTGGAACGAAGGTAATAGTGCACACAGACCATTCTGCCCTGAAGTATTTGTTCGCGAAAAAGGATGCAAAGCCTCGTATGATACGGTGGATCCTGCTATTGCAAGAATTCGACCTTGAAATCAAGGACAAAAAAGGGACAGAAAATCAGGTGGCATATCACTTGTCAAGGTTGGAGAAGGGACAGAGTCTACCAATAGATGAGACAAACATACTGGAGACCTTCCCAGACGAGCAGCTCTTTGCTGCCGCAATCACTGCCGCGACAGCCATGGCGGCAGGTAAGTCTTCTGAACTCCCCTGGTATGCTAATTTCGTTAATTTTATAGTTAGCGGAATAATTCCTTATGATCTTAATTATCAAGCCAGGAAGAGGTTCCAAAATGATGTTAAGCATTATTATTGGGACGAACCTCTTCTTTTCAAAATATGTGCAGATCAGGTTATAAGGAGGTGTGTACCATAAGAAGAGCAAGAAGACATTCTTCATCATTGCCATGCTCCACAGTATGGAGGACACTTAGGAGGCAACAAAACTGCTTCCAAGGTGCTGCAGTCAGGGTTTTATTGGTCGTCACTGTATAAAGATGCACAAACCTTCTACAAGAGCTGTGACAGGTGCCAAAAGACAGGAAACATCTCAAGGAGAAACGAGATGCCACTGCAGAACATTCTAGAAGTCGAAATCTTCGACGTTTGAGGGATCGATTTTATGGGACCTTTTCCATCTTCAAGTGGAAATCTATACATCCTCCTAGCAGTAGATTATGTCTCTAAGTGGGTTGAAGCTATCGCCACTCAAAAGAATGATGCCAAAACAGTCCAAAGATTTTTACACAAAAACATTTTTTCTAGGTTTGGCATCCCTAAGGCGATTATCAGTGATGAAGGGAGGCATTTCGACAATAGGGTTATTGCTGCTGCCTTGAAGAAATATGGTGTCAAGCATCGGATCACGGTAGCATATCACCCACAAACCAATGGACAAGCTGAAATATCTAATAGGGAAGTTAAGAACATTCTTGAGAAGGTGGTTAATCCAACTAGGAAGGATTGGTCTTTACTCCTCAATGATGCATTATGGGCATATAGGACAACTTTTAAGACTCCATTGGGTATGTCTCTGTACCGATTGATTTATGGGAAAACATGTCACCTGCCTGTCGAGATAGAGCACAGAGCATATTGGGCAATCAAGGCAGTAAATATGGACTTGGACAAGGCAGGACAGAAAAGGCTGTTAGATTTAAATGAGATTGAAGAAATACGGACAATGGCCTACGACAATGCAAGAATCTACAAGGAGAAAACTAAGAAGTGGCATGACAGGAAGTTGCTGCCACGACAGTTCTGCCTAGGGCAGCTTGTATTGTTGTTCAATTCTAGACTGAAACTTTTCCCAAGGAAACTGAAATCTAGATGGTCTGGCCCATTCCAAGTCGTACAAGTTTTTCCCCATGGTGCCATCACAATTCGATCATTAAATGACGGGCACCAATTCAAAGTCAACGGACAGCGCCTCAAGCATTATTAGGGGACTGAAGCCCCAGGAATGCAGGAAGTGGTTACCTTAGGAGATGCCCCACCTAGCAGCCCTAATTTAACCTAATTTTTATTTTTATTTATTATTATTATTTATTTATTAGGAAATAATGTTTATTTTATTCAAATAATGTTTTTTATGTTTATTGTTTTTTCAGAAATAAAGGAGCCAAGAAGAACAGGAGAAGTGAACTCAGCCCACCACCCATCCATCAGCCCATCAAAGCCCAATATAGAAGCCTGTCGTTCTAGCTGCCGCGACAGACACGGAAAAGACAGGCTG
Source organism: Hibiscus tridactylites (assembly GCA_958450335.1). NCBI lineage: Eukaryota > Viridiplantae > Streptophyta > Magnoliopsida > Malvales > Malvaceae > Hibiscus > Hibiscus tridactylites. The sequence goes on along the minus strand of OY288265.1, from coordinate 27,336,182 downwards.
TCACCATGCTGTCACGACAGACGAGGAAACGTGTGACAGACGCGTAACAGACGCGGAAACGTGTGTCAGACGCGTCAGACACGCTAAAACTCAACAGCCGCCCTGTTATTCGCGTCTGCCGTTACAGTTTCAACGGGCAGCAATTCCTCTTCTATAAAACCCCGTTTCATTTTCATTTTCACTCACTTCTGCCTTTCTTACTTGCTCTCCATCTTTAGTTTTCATTTGCTTTCTTTTACTTTCCACAACCCTTGCACTAACATGTCTTCCAGAAAAACCCGCCGCAGTGCTGCTTCAACTTCCTCACCGGCAGCAACTCCCCCACAGTCCTTTGCAACCAGAGATCTGTGGGAAGAACGAGGCTTCATTTATACTCCAAAGGCAAAGAATCTGGGCCTCAAGCCTTTCATCGCTAGGAAGATTAGAGCTCTACTATGGCAATCATTTACGGAGCAACCAAAGGAGATGAACGAGACGCTGGTGAGAGAATTTTATGCTGCCATCAGCAGCAAAACATCGACAACAGTGACTGTCAGAGGAAAAGAGGTACCGTTTACAGCCGACCACATAAACTCCTTATATGGCCTCTATATGGGCCCCAATGTTGATGCGCACCAGCAGTTCCTCGACACCTTGGATGATGCTGCCTATGACGCTGTCATGGCAGAACTGACGGAAGATGGAACCGAATGGAGTACAAGCCGAAAAAATCCTCACACAGTGAAGAGGGGGCAGCTGCTGCCGGAGGCAAAACTGTGGAATGCCTTCATCAAAAAGAGGATCCTGCCGTCGTCGCATCATACCACCGTTGACCAGTAGAGGTTAGCCTTAATACACTCTATTTTAAACGAACGACCCATTAATGTGGGCAGTTATATGCGAGAGAGTATTTTGGAAAGTGCACACCGATCGTCGAGCCTCTTTTGCCTCCCTTACCTCATCACGTCCCTTTGCCGCTGTCATGATGTGCTAGAAGCCAACACCGATTCTATAGTGAAAGGACAAGGATGGACAGAAAAGAATATCATTAGCCTCATGGAGCTGACAGTGGCAATCCCTCTCTCATCTTTCAACCTAGCTGCCGCCCCAGTCGAATCATCAGAGTAGCCAAATCCTGAACCTGCCGCCGCAGCAGCAGCTCCGACAGACCCCTCCACTCAGATCCTATCTGCAATTCAAAGGATGGAGGACAGGCAGTTGAGCCTCATGACATTCATCAAGGACTTTGCCGCATCTACGGTAAATTTTATTCAAACTACTTTAAATTTCCATGATGTTGTTTTCCCCACCTTCCCTGCCCATTACTTCACTGTCCCCACCCCTGTCCACACACCTACACATGCTGCAACCCCACAAACACCATCTGCCACTTCCATACCATCACCTGCCCTGACGGCAGCCAGCAACACCCATGCCGAAACATCCACTCGAGGAACAAAGTGACCAGTGCCCTCGGATGACCTTGATGCCTTTGTTGCTGGATTCTCTTCCTCCTCTGTCTGGGCAGACAACGACGCTGAACCCTCTATTCAAAGGAACCTGTCGAAAGAATTTACACCGGTGAAGAGGTAGAAAAGAATGGCAAACAAGAAAACTCTGCCAAAGGCCAGCAGCAGCAGTGACAGCAGCGGCAGCAGCTCTAACATTCAGGTTGTACAGCAACCACCCCAGCCCGCCCCGCGAACCAGAATCCGCCACCAAATCCGCCTCAGCGGCAGCAATGAAGACATTGCTTAAAATTTAAGTTTTTCTTATCTTCTTACTGCTGCCTGCCATTTATATTTTGTGATGTATTGTCTTCATATGTTTCATTTTTATTTTCTCATCTGCATTGAGGGCAATGCAACCCTCGAGTTTGGGAGTACATCTTAGTTAAAAATTTTGTGTCTTTTACTTAGTTATTTTTCTCAAAAAAATCTGAAAATATTGAAAACTTTGGCTGAAAATTGTGAATTGAACATGCCTGTCGTGACAACTCTGTCGTGGCAGTAACTTTAGGATAGTTTAAGGAGAAGTTTAGAGCCTTTCTATAGTTCTGAAAACTTAAAACACCATTGTGACTGTTATACTGCTTAGACTTCTTTTAGCCAAACTAGAATAGGAAACTTAGCACTTGAATAGCCCCTAGAGGTGCCTAACACTGGCTCTAGGAAAGAAGTTTAGCAAAAGAGACTCAATAGCCTTAGAGGTGCCCGAAACTGGCTCTAGGAAGTTAACTAGAGGTGCCTAAAACTGGCTCTAGTAAAACTTTAGCTTGAAAAATAGAAAAATCGAGTCAAAACAAAAAAAAATCAAAGAAGCATGAAAATATGCCTTCAAAAGATAAGCTTTGGCATAAAAATTCGAGTTAAGAGTTGAATATTCTAGTGAAACTAAGAGAGTCTTGGCATATAACTGTTCACAAGCATGCACACACTGCACGGGGACTATAGTGAGATTCCGAACAGATCCTAAATTATCCGACAAGTTGCTGCCATCACAGGGAACGAACGACGGGTAAGGGAAAGTCCACTGTTTGAAAGCCAAAACAAAAATATTTCATTTTTCTTTTAGGCCTTAGTTGCTTGAGGGCAAGCAAAAACTTGAGTTTGGGGGTGTGTTGAGTGTGTAAAAGTTCTATTATTTACACCCTTTTTAACCCATATTTCTGCTGCATCCAAGCATTATTCATTGCATTTAGGTTAGTTTATAGCAAAACATCACAAACATATTAAAAGATGTTGCGTGTAAAAGAGTCTATCGCAATTGTAGTGCAAGTGTACACGACGCAAGTAGTAAAGTGATACGAAGTATCGGATATCGTCTCCACAGGGATTGGGCTAATGACTTCACCTTAATTCACTACACAAGAGTAAAGGAAATATTTGAGAAGATTGTCACGAGAATAATAAAGTAAAACGTGGATAAAAGAGTTGGAAATTCAAGATAGAGATAATGGGCTGGTATTGAATTGCTCAGTAGTGCAGGTATTGAAAAGTTAAGGAAATCCAGTTCTGTCATCGCGCCCGTCGCCGATAGCACCTGTCGAGGCGGCTGTCCGTTAGCTGTCGCGGCAGCGAACACACCAACTCCGTACTCCAAGTTTGGCAAGAATCCCAGATCTGCCTTGGCCTATCCCTAGGTCCAAGTTTGTCGATGATCACGTCTTTGACGATACCTTCCGGCGTGAATCGAAGGATGAACACCGATGTGTATGAATTCTTCCTTAGCCACTTAACCTCGCCCTATCCCTAGGCACGAGATGGTTCAACTATAAACTAGAGAACGCGCTCTTATCTTCTTCGTATACTTAACTCTCCCGATGCTAAGTAAATAGATAACCTCACAATGCTCTCCCGATGCTCTTGCAAGATATTAAAACCAAAATAAGAGAACTTGAAGTTTATTTTATTGAACTTGGAAAATCCTAAAAGAAAACAACCCTTGCAACTACTTTACAAAACAACCCGTGGCCCTAGGGGTTTTTTAGAACTGACGACGACGGGTAAACGACGGGGGGTTTAGGTTATTGGTTATGGGGTATGATTTCTCCTAGGTTAAATCTATGCCCTTATATAAGCTTTGGGCTCAAGTATTCTAAGTTAACAAGGATTACAACTTTAATTAAAAGTAAGATTCTAATAAAGACTTAATCTCTAAGGATTCCTACTTTTAAGCCGCCTCCTTGTTTCATGGGAATTCCTTTCATTGAGCTTTGGCTTGACATATCTTTTGATCCGGGGCTTGGAAAAATATTTGGCTTTCACACGACAGACGAGCAGATTTTTCTCTATCTATCGCGGTCCACTTTACTTTTCCTCTTCATAAGGCTGCTGTCACATTGCTGTCACGATAGGTCCATGGCAGCTTCGTCCTCATCGTCTGCTTGTCAAGTTCAGCTCTTCTGCTTCCCTGCCCTGCGCCTGCCTTCTTCGTCAATCATGGCAGTAACCTGCAAAATCGGCCATCTTTTAGTAGAATCCGTGCCTTTAGTGTATTTGTGATGTTTTACTGTAAACTGTCCTAAATGCAATGCGATGATGCTTGAATGCAGCAGAAATATGGGTTAAAAAGGATGTAAATAATAGAACTTTTACACACTCAACACACCCCCAAACTCAAGTTTTTGCTTGCCCTCAAGCAATTAAGACCTAAAGAAAAATGAATATTTTTGTGTTGGCTTTCAAACAGTGAACTGTCCCTTACCCGTCGCTCATTCTCTGTGGCGGCAGCAACCTGTCGGAAAGGTTAGGATCTGTCCGGAATCTCCCTATAGCTCTCGTGCAGTGTGTGCATGCTTGTGAACAGTTATATGCTAAGACTCTCTTAGTTTCACTAGAATATTCAACTCTTTAACTCGAATTTTTATGCCAAAGTTTATTTTTTTGAAGACACATTTTCATGCTTCTTTTCTATTTTCAAGCTAAGTTTTACTAGAGCCAGTTTTGGGCACCTCTAGTTAGCTTCCTAGAGCCGGTTTCGGGCACCTCTAGGTTTTTTTTTGAGTCTCTTTTGCTAAACTTCTTTCCTAGAGCCAGTGTTAGGCACCTCTAGGGGCTATTCAAGTACTAAGTATCCTATTCTAGTTTGGCTAAAAGAAATCTAAGCAATATAACAGTCACAATGGTGTTTAAGTTTTCAGAACTATAGAAAGACTCTAAACTTCTCCTTAAACTGTCCTAAGGATGCTGCTACGACAGAGCTATCATGACAGGTGAGTTAACTTCACAGTTTTAAGCCAACAGTTTACTATTTTCTGATTTTTTTAGAGAACTTTAAATAAAATAAAAGACACAACAATAATAAAAAGATGTACTAAGACTCCATTACTATGGAGGGTGCCACCCCCAAACTCGAGGGTTGCATTGCCCTCAATGCAAAATGACAGATAAAAAAAATGAAGGCAGGTACATCACAAAATATATATATAAGCAGGCAGCAGGTAAATAAAAAAGAAAAGACTTAAATTGAATCGCTGTCTTCACTGTTGCTGCTGACACGGATCTGACGGCGGCGTCTGGGCTGCGGCGGAGGTTGGGCAGGTTGCTCCACGAGCTGGATGTCGGAGCTACTGCTGCTATCCCAAGTGCTGCTGGTGGTGGTGCTGGCCTTGGGCAGTAGCTTTCTGTCTGCCACGTGTTTTTGCCTCTTGACTAGGGGTGTTCAAAATTACCCGACCCGAATTACCCGACCCGACTACCCGAACACTAATAATCGGGTATTTACCCGGGTCGGGTACCCGACCCGTCATTTCCCGGGTCAGGCCCGGGTCAAAAAATATGAATTTTTCGGGTACCCGGTTACTTTCGGGTACCCGGTTCCTATTTTTTTTATTTTTTATTTTATTAGATTACTTAATATTTTTACTTTAAAACTATATTTAAATCTCTAAATTCATTCTATATTTGTATTATATGCTTTCATATTTTAAATTTTTCAACAAAAAAATATTAATTTGTGAACATGTAAGATTTGATATGAAACAAACAACAAAGTTTCTCTATTTCATTTATGCATTAGTAGGTTTCTTTAAAAAAATATGAGATTAAAAAAAATCACGATCGAGAATGATATTTTTAATGTCTTTCTTATGGTTATAAACTTCAAATCATTATTATTTTTTGTTTGGATCATATGTTATAAACTTTTAAGATTTTTTTTAATTTTAAAATAAAAATAATAATAAAAAAAGAACCGGGTACCCGGTACCCGATTTTACAGGTACCCGGATTTTACGGGTCGAGACACGGGCCGACAAATCTAATACCCGAAGGTCCGGGTACCCGGTTTTTCGGGTACCCGGATTTGAACACCCCTACTCTTGACAGGCGTAAACTCCTTCTCCAAATTCCTCCTGATCAGAGGTTCCTCCTCGCTGTCGGCTGTGACTGGCCGCTTCGTGCCACGTGCGGGGCTGTCGGCTGGAGGACTCGCAGCTGCCTTCGGGGCAGGTGAAGAGGTGGAAGCGGTGGAATGGGAATGTGGGGAAACAGGTGGTGTGTGGACATGGGTGGGGATGCAGAAATAGTGGGCAGGAAAAGTAGGGAAATTAACATCGGGATAATTCAAAGTGTTGGTAATGAAGTTTACCGTCGAGTTGGTGAAATCCCGGATGAAGGTCATGAGTCTCATTTGTCTCTCTTCTACCCGTTGTAACGCAGCAAGGATGTGGGCAGACTGGTCTGTCGGGGTGGTGGCGGCGGCAGGTTCAGGGGCAGGCTCCTCGAATGATTCTGCTGGGGAGCCGGCTGGGTTGAAGGAAGAGATAGGTGTAGCCACTACCAGCTCCATGAGGTTGTTGATGTTGTTGTCTGTCCAGCCTCTGCCCTTGATTAGTTTGTCGGTGGTGGCCTCTGGCACAGCAACGCAGCGGCAAAGAAGAGTGATCGTGAATGGTAGGCAGAGACGGGAGGAGGCACAGAATGTGCAGTCCAATATGCTTTCCTTCATATAGCGGCCCACATTGATAGGCCGGTCGTGCATGATAGAGTGAATGAGAGCGAGCCGCTGCTGGTTCACTGTCGTGTGATGGGAGGACGGCAGGATACACTTTTTGATGAAAGCGTTCCATAGCTTAGCTTCTGGGAGCAGCTGCCCCCTTTTGACAGAGTTGGGGTTCTTTTTGCTCGTTGTCCATGTCGTTCCTTCCTCTGTCACCTCCGCCATGACAGCACCGTAGGCGACAGCATCGAGGGTCTCTAAAAATTGCTGGTGGGCGTCATCGTCGGGACCAAAATATAGGCCATACATGTGATTGATGTTGTCTGCTGTGAATGGCACATCTACCCCTCGGACGGTGACTGAGGTTGCCGTTCTGCTATCGATGGCAGCATAAAACTCCCTCACCAACGTGTCATTGAGTTCTGCCGGTTGTTCGGCGAACTGCTCCCATAGCAAATTCCCTATTGCCTTGGCTATGAATGGTCGGCGCCCCATGTTCGGTGCTTTGCGGATGTAGATGAAACCTCTTTCCTCCCATAATTCCTTGGTTGCGAAGGGCGTTGCTGCTGCTGAAGAAGAGGCTGAGGCAGCACTGCGACGGGTCTGTCTAGACGACATATTAGTTGCAAGGGTTGTGAAAATAAAGAAAGCAAATAAAAACGAGAGGAGAAAGCAAGGAAGAATGAGCAGAAGTGAGGAAAAATGAAAGGGAAAACGAGGTTTTATAGCGGTCGAGTTGCTGCCCATTTAATGCTGTAACGGCAGGCGTGAATAACGGGGCGACTGTTGTGATTTGGCGTGTCTGACGCGTCTGACACGCATTTATGCGCCTGTTATGCGTCTGCCACACGCTTCTGCATCTGCTGTGACAGTCTGTTGACAGCCTGTCTTATCCGTGTCTGCGCGGCAGACGGAACGACAGACTTCAATAAATGGGCTCTGTTGGGCTGATGGATGGATGGTGGGCTTGGGTCACTTCTTCTTTTCTTCTTGACTCCTTTATTTCCTAAAGACAGAAAATAAAAACATTATTCGAATAAAATAAACCTAATTTCCTAATAATAAATAACAAAAATAAATGATAATAAAAATTTAGGTTAAATTAGGGCTGCCTTGTGGGGCATCTCCTAAGATAACCACTTCCTGTGTTCCTGGGGCTTCAGTCCCCTGATAATGCTTGAGGCGCTGTCCGTTTACTTTGAATTGGTGCCCGTCTTTTAATGATCGGATAGTGATGGCACCATGGGGGAAAACTTGTACCACTTGGAACGGGCCAGACCATCTAGATTTTAGCTTCCCTGGGAAGAGTTTCAACCTAGAATTGAACAACAACACAAGCTGCCCTGGGCAGAACTGACGTGGCAGCAACTTCCTGTCGTGCCACTTCTTTGTCTTCTACTTGTAAATTCTTGCATTGTCATAGGCCATTGTCCTTATTTCTTCAAGCTCGTTCAGATCTAACAGCCTTTTCTGGCCTGCCTTGTCCAGGTCCATATTCACTGCCTTGATTGCCCAGTATGCTTTGTGCTCGATCTCGACAGGAAAGTGATAGGTTTTCCCATAAATCAGTCGGTATGGAGACATGCCCAATGGAGTCTTAAAAGCTGTCCTATATGCCCATAACGCATCATTTAGAAGTAAAGACCAATCTTTCCTAGTTGGCTTAACCATCTTCTCAAGAATATTCTTCACTTCCCTATTGGATATCTCAGCCTGTCCATTGGTCTGTGGGTGGTATGCTGTCGCGATCCTGTGCTTGACACCATATTTCTTCAAGGCGACAGCAATTACCCTATTATCAAAATGTCTCCCTTCATCACTGATAATCGCCTTAGGGATGCCAAATCTAGAAAAAATGTTTTTGTGTAAAAACTTTTGGACCGTCTTGGCATTATTCTTTTGAGTGGCGATAGCTTCAACCCACTTAGAGACATAATCCACTGCTAGGAGGATGTAAAGATTTCCACATGAGGATGGAAAAGGTCCCATAAAATCGATCTCCCAAACATCAAAGATCTCGACTTCTAGAATGTTTTGCAGTGGCATCTCGTTTCTCCTCGAGATGTTGCCTGTCCGCTGGCACCTGTCACAGTTCTTGTAAAAGTCCTATGCATCTTTGTACAGTGTCGGCCAGTAGAACCCTGACTGCAGCACCTTGGCAGCAGTTTTATTTCTTCCTAAGTGACCTCCATATTGTGAAGCATGGCAGTGATGGAGAATGTCTTCTTGCTCTTCTTGTGGTACGCATCTCCTTATAACCTGATCTGCACACATTTTGAAAAGGAGAGGTTCGTCCCAATAATAATGCTTAACATCATTTTGGAACCTCTTCCTGGCTTGATAATTAAGATCAGAAGGCAATATTCCGCTAACTATAAAATTAACAAATCAGCATACCATGGGAGTTCAGAAGACTTACCTGCCGCCATGGCTGTCGCGGAAGCGATCGCGGCAGCAAAGAGCTTCTCATCTGGGAAGGTCTCCAGTATGTGTGTCTCATCAATGGGTAGACTCTGTCCCGTCTCCAATCTTGACAAGTGATCTGCCACCTAATTTTCTGTCCCCTTTTTGTCCTTGATCTCAAGGTCGAACTCTTGTAGTAGCAAGATCCACCGTATCAATCTAGGCTTTGCATCCTTCTTTGCGAACAGATATTTCAGGACAGAGTGGTCTGTGTGCACTATTACCTTCGTCCCAAGTATGTAAGAACGAAACTTGTCAATGGAGAACACCACAGCTAACAGCTCCTTTTCTGTGGTGGTGTAGTTCACTTGGGCGTCATTCAATGTCTTGCTGGCAGAATATATGACATGAAACAGCTTGTCTCTGCGCTGCCCAAGTGCTGCCCCGACAGCATAGTCACTGGCATCACACATAATCTCAAATGGTTGCGTCCCGTCTGGTGGCTGTACTATGGGGGCTGTTACCAGTTTTTCCTTCAGAACCTTGAATGCTTCAGTACATTCATCGTTAAAGTCAAAGGATCGGTTCTGCTCCAAAAGATGGCATAGGGGCTTCGTGATTTTTGAGAAATTAGCAATAAATCTCCGATAAAACCCAGCATGCCCTAAAAAACTTCTAATGCCCTTGACTGTGGTCGACGGCGGCATCTTCTCTATCACTTCAATTTTTTCCCTGTCGACTTCTATCCCACGGCAGCTAATCTTATGGCCTAGGACTATCCCCTCATCCACCATAAAGTGGCATTTTTCCCAATTTAAGACCAAGTTTGCTTTTTCACATCTTTCAAGTACTTTTTGTAAATTGCCTAAACAACTCTCAAAATCGTCTCCAAAGACGGAAAAATCATCCATAAAAATTTCCAGGAAGTCCTCCACCATGTCGGAGAATATGGCCATCATGCACCTTTGGAAGGTGGCGGGTGCATTACATAATCCGAATGGCATTCTCCTAAATGCGTACGTTCCGTAGGGACATGTGAAAGTCGTCTTCTCTTGATCCTCCGGTGCAATAGCAATTTGATTGTAACCTGAGTAACCATCATGAAAACAATAGTAAGGTTTACCCGCTAATCTATCAAGCATTTGATCAATAAAGGGTAAAGGAAAGTGGTCCTTTCGGGTAGCTTTGTTAAGCTTCCGATAGTCCATACAAACCCTCCAACCGGTCACAGTCCTGGTTGGGATTAACTCATTATTCTCATTGGTCACCACGGTTATTCCTCCTTTCTTGGGAACGCATTGCACCGGGCTTACCCATTTGCTGTCGGAGATGGCGTAAATAATACCAGCATCTAACCATTTGATTATCTCTTTACGCACTACCTCCTTCATCGCATGGTTAAGCCGCCTTTGGGCATCTATAGTCGGCTTATGATCTTCCTCGAGAAGGATTTTGTGCATACATAACGCCGGACTAATGCCTTGTATATCAGCAATCGTCCATCCAATCGCCTTCTTGTGCTGCCTCAACATGTCGATTAGCTGTCGTTCCTGTTCCTGCGGCAGCTTAGAAGAGATGATTACGGGCAACGTATCATTTGAACCAAGAAAAACATATTTAAGCTGCCCCGGCAGGGGCTTTAGTTCTAAAGCAGGTGGTTCAACAATAGATGGCTTTTGGGTTACATGGTTATCCGAAGTATAATTCAAAGGTTCGAATAACTTACCTGGACGATTGCCTAGCCAGTTCACCTCCTCCTGATCTTCAGTATCAGATGAATCGGATTTGGAGGAGTTGCTGTCGTCGGTGCTGTCGTCGTTACTGTCGTGACAGGCTTGTAGGTGGCTGCCGCGGCAGTGACCAAATTTAACATCGTGACATCCCGACCTGATGCAGGGTTGATCAAGGGTAACATCAGTGATAGCCTTGCATTCCTCGTCCACATCAGCATGTTTCATTGCTTGGAGAACATTCAACTTGATCTCTTGATCGTTTACTCGCATGGTGAGTTCTCCTTTCTCCACATCAATCAGTGATCTACCCGTGGCTAAGAAGGGTCGCCCAAGGATGACTGGTGCGTTTTCGTCTGCCTCACAATCTAAAACAAGAAAGTCAGCAGGGAAAATAAACTTATCCACTCTTACCAGAATATCTTCGATTTTTCCCTCTGGATGAACGTAAGAGTGGTCTGCCAGCTGCAGAGTGACTGTCGTGGGTCGCGCATTCCCAATACCTAATTTCTGAAAAACAGATTTGGGCATTAGATTAACACTAGCACCAAGATCACAAAGTGCCTTACCCACGAATTTATTGCCGATTACGCAAGGTATGATGAAGCTCCCCGGATCCTTCTTTTTCTGGGGTGGCTGCCGATGAAGAATGCTCATGCAACCTTCTGTCATCTTTACCGTTTCAAACTCCACAAGTTTAGATTTTTTCGACATAACATCCTTGAGAAATTTAGCATAACCAGGCATCTCCCTAACGGCATCTAATAACGGAATATTAATATGAACCTGCTTAAAAATATCATAAATCTTTTTAAGTTGAGATTCATGCTTAGCTTGCTGTATCCGTTGAGGGAAAGGTGGCGGGGGACGGTAATCAGGAATGCGTCCTTCCTACTGCATGCGAATCTGAGGACGATAATCATCTTTTTTTTTCCTCTGTCGCTTCTGCTGTCGTGACAGGCTCATCGGCAGGAGTCTGTCTATCACCTGTCGGGGCAGCTTCCTCGGCATGTGTGTCTAAGGCTGGATCTTTCACTGTTTCAGCTTCCTTTTCTGGTCCTGATAATTTCTTCCCACTCCTAGTAGTAATAGCCTTACATTGCTCATGTGTGGGTGGTCTAGCATTTTCAGTATTGCTAGGAAATCCTCCATTCTGCCTCGGCTTAATATGTTGAGAAACCTGACCCATTTGTGTCTCCAGAGATTTCAAAGTAGCTTCATGGTTCGTCATCCTCATCTCCGTCTTATCCATAAAATTCTTTGTCTTCTTGACAAACTGATTCATATTCTCAATATAAGTGCCGGTCTGAGACATAAAGGTGGCCAGAGTCTGTTCCAATATACTACTCGTGGCAGCTGGCGGCTGCTGTTGCTGCGGCGGCGGTGGCAGGTTCTACGGCAGCTGCTGTCGCGTCAACAGTCTAGGACCTCCCTGATTCTGATTATGTGCTTGAGGATTCAGGGCATTGTTGGGATTACTCCAGGAAAATTTGGGATCCTTCCTCCAATTGGGATTATAATTGTTGGAATTGTAATTTGACTTGTAATTTCCAACATATTTCCCCTCTTCTACTTGTATTGGGCACTCATCCCGACTATGATTTCCCTCACAGATATCACATACTTCCTCAACAGCAAATCCTTGTAATCCATCGTCATTCAATAACCTTTTCATTGCTTTAGTAAGGAATGCTACCTGTGATTTCATAGTGCTGTCGGCTTCGTAGTCCTTGACAGCAAGTACCCGTTTACCCCCTCTTCTTGTAGTCGGAAACTGCTCCTCATTCTTGGCCAGATTTTTCAAAACTTGCAGAGCCTCGTCCGGATCTTTATCCAATAATAACCCATTTGCTGTAAAATCAATTCGAATGCGAGTCTGTAGGTTGGCAGCATTATAGAACTTTGTAACCTGATTCCAGACGGGGAATCCATGCATTGGGCAGTTTCGAAGAAGAGTAGTAAATCTATCACAGGCCTCGTGCATCGGCTCGTCATCTTCCTGTTGAAAAGTAGCAATTTCGTTACGTAATCGCTCAGATAAGTGTGAAGGATTAAAACGAGATAAAAATTCACGAGTTAGATCTGCCCAAGTCATAATTGAACCCGGTGTAAGTTTATTCCACCAAGTTTTAGCTCTGTCCCTCAATGAATGAGGAAATAACCGAAGCCTCAGTATCTCCGGACTAACTCCTGGCAGTCTAAACGAACCACAGATCTCCTGGAACGTTTTGAGATGCTCCCTAGCATCTTCTGTCGCAGCACCACTAAACTGTCCGACGTTGTTGATCATACTAAACATGACAGGCTTAAGCTCGAAGTTATCAACATCAATATCCGGCAGCGTGGTCTCCAGCTCTACATGATCGTTTAGCATGTAGTCACGACATGACCGTCGTCCATCTGCCGCGGGCGGGTCGCCGACAGGCGGTATACCTCCTCCAGCGGGCGGATTATGGGCCATCTGCTATAGCTGTTCCTCAAGGTACTCGTTCCTGTCTAAGAGGTGGCGGACTTGTTTCTTGAGATTGAAGGAACGTTCGATCTCCGGATCTAATGGATATTCAGGATCCTCACCTCTTTTAGATCTACGCATAAACAAGAAAACCTTGTGAAAAGCGAGAGTTGAAAGCACAAAAGAAAAATTAAAGAAAAATAAAAATAAAAATAAAAGAAAAACGAAAATAAAAAACGAAAGGTGCAATAAAAGAAAGGTGTAGTTATGTTGCCAATCCCCGGCAACGGCGCCAAAAACTTGTTGCGTGTAAAAGAGTCTATCGCAATTGTAGTGCAAGTGTACACGACGCAAGTAGTAAAGTGATACGAAGTATCGGATATCGTCTCCACAGGGATTGGGCTAATGACTTCACCTTAATTCACTGCAAAAGAGTAAAGGAAATATTTGAGAAGATTGTCACGAGAATAATAAAGTAAAACGTGGATAAAAGAGTTGGAAATTCAAGATAGAGAGAATGGGCTGGTGTTGAATTGCTCAGTAGTGCAGGTATTGAAAAGTTAAGGAAATCCAGTTCTGTCGTCGCGCCCGTTGCCGACAGCACCTGTCGCGGCGGCTGTCCGTTAGCTGTCGCGGCAGCGAACACACCAACTCCGTACTCCAAGTTTGGCAAGAATCCCAGATCTGCCTTGGCCTATCCCTAGGTCCAAGTCTGTCGATGATCACGTCTTTGACGATACCTCCCGGCGTGAATCGAAGGATGAACACCGATGTGTATGAATTCTTCCTTAGCCACTTAACCTCGCCCTATCCCTAGGCACGAGATGGTTCAACTATAAACTAGAGAACGCGCTCTTATCTTCTTCGTATACTTAACTCTCCCGATGCTAAGTAAATAGATAACCTCACAATGCTCTCCCGATGCTCTTGCAAGATATTAAAACCAAAATAAGAGAACTTGAAGTTTATTTTATTGAACTTGGAAAATCCTAAAACAAAACAACCCTTGCAACTACTTTACAAAACAACCTGTGGCCCTAGGGGGTTTTTAGAACATGACGACGACGGGTAAACGGCGGGGGGTTTAGGTTATCGGTTATGGGGTATGATTTCTCCTAGGTTAAATCTATGCCCTTATATAAGCTTTGGGCTCAAGTATTCTAAGTTAACAAGGATTACAACTTTAATTAAAAGTAAGATTCTAATAAAGACTTAATCTCTAAGGATTCCTACTTTTAAGCCGCCTCCTTGTTTCATGGGAATTCCTTTCCTTGAGCTTTGGCTTGACATATCTTTTGATCTGGGGCTTGGAAAAATATTTGGCTTTCACACGAAAGACGAGCAGATTTTTCTCTATCTATCGCGGTCCACTTTACTTTTCCTCTTCATAAGGCTGCTGTCACCTTGCTGTCACGACAGGTCCATGGCAGCTTCGTCCTCATCGTCTTCTTGTCAAGTTCAGCTCTTCTGCTTTCCTGCCCTGCGCCTGCCTTCTTCGTCAATCATGGCAGTAACCTGCAAAATCGGCCATCTTTTAGTAGAATCCGTGCCTTTAGTGTATTTGTGATGTTTTACTGTAAACTATCCTAAATGCAATGCGATGATGCTTGAATGCAGCAGAAATATGGGTTAAAAAGGGTGTAAATAATAGAACTTTTACACACTCAACAAAAGACACAGATTCTACTAAGAATGGCTGTTTTTGCAGGTTGTTGCCGTAGCAGACGGTAAGGGCAGGCGCTGGGCAGAGAAGCAGAAGAGCTGAACTGGACAAGCAGACAAAGAGGACGATGATGCCATGGTGCTGCCGTGACAGCAGAGGACGACCTCAATTTTGTGGAGAAAAAGCAAAGTGGACCTCGACAGATAGAGAAAATTCAGCCCGTCTATCGTGTGAAAACCATATATTTTTCCAAGCCCCGGATCAAAAGATATGTCAAGCCCAAAGTTCAAGGAGAGAAAATCCCAAGAAATAAGGAAGACAGCTGGAAAGTAGATTCCTTGAAGATTTAGTCTTTATTAGAATCATACTTTTAATTAAAGTTGTAATCCTTGTTAAATTAGATAACTTGAGCCCAAAGCTTATATAAGGGCATGTATTTTAACCTAGGGTATGAAGAATACCCCATAACCGATAACCAAAACCCCTAGCCGTTCTCCTGCCCTTGACATGTTCTAAATCCTTCCTAGGGCCACATGTTGATTTTTAAAGTAGTTTCAAGGGTTGTTTTGTTTTAGGAATTTTCAGTTCAATAAAATAAACTTCAAGTTCTCTTATTTTGGTTATTAATATCTTGCAAGAGCATCGGGAGAGCATTGTGAGGTTATCTATTTACTTAGCATCGGGAGAGTTAAGTATACGAAAGGAATAAGAGTAAGTTCTCTAGTTTATAGTTGAACTATCTCGTGCCTAGGGATAGGGCGAGGTTAAGTGGCTAAAGAAGAATTCATACACATCGGTGTTCATCCTTTGATTCATGTCGGGAGGTATCGTCAAAGACGTGATCATCGACAGACTTGGACCTAGGGATAGGCTAAGGCAGATATGAGATTCTTGCCAAACTTGAAAGTACTGAGTTGAGTGTTTGCTGCCGCGACGGG
Source organism: Hibiscus tridactylites (assembly GCA_958450335.1). Lineage (NCBI taxonomy): Eukaryota > Viridiplantae > Streptophyta > Magnoliopsida > Malvales > Malvaceae > Hibiscus > Hibiscus tridactylites. The sequence continues at coordinate 27,320,576 of OY288265.1, read as the reverse complement.
TGACGACGACAGAACTGGATTTCCCAAACTCTGTAATACCTGCACTACTGAGCAATTCAATACCAGCCCATTCTCTCTATCTTAATATCTTTACTCTTTTATTTACGTTTTCTATATTATTTTCGTGAAAACTCTCAAATATTTCCTTTACTTTCATGTAGTGAATTAAGGTGAAGCTATTAGCCCAATCCCTGTGGAGACGATATCCGATACTTCGTATCACTTTACTACTTGCTTCATGTACACTTGCACTACCATTGCGATAGACTATTTTACACGCAATAGTAATAATGCCTAAACGATGGGGCGTAGACTTGTGGGAGTGGTGTCAAACTCCTTAGGTGTTTTGTGTTGGTTGAGTATGTTAAATTATGGATGTGTTATGTTTTAGTCTCATGGATTGAGGACCATGCCTATTTTGCTGCTTAATTTTATGTGTCTAAGAGTGTATGAACTTGGCCTATGAATGCTCTATGTATGGTTGCCTTGTGTATGAAGCCTTATGATTGCTAAGCATGCTTTCTTTGTGGAATTGCATGAATCCCTTGATTGTATGGTTCTTATTAGATTCAAATGCCTCACATGCTAGATCTTGGTTGTGCAATGTTGTATGAATGCTTGGATGTGCCTAGGAAGGTCTTAAATTGCATCTAGAATCGAGTCTTGCGTTGTTTTGCTGAATTTTGAGGTTTTGCTGAATTTTGAGGTCTTGCAGAGCAGGGCATATCGATACGCCTGAGGGCTGTATCGATACGGTTTGCCCTTCAGGACTCAGTTTTGGCTTGGTGTATCGGTACACGGGGGCATATCGGTACGGTCAAAGCTCACTGGAAATCCGAGAAATTGGTGAGGCTTTGGCGTATCGATACAGGCTCTAAGAGTATCGGTACAGGTTTATCTCGTTGACCGAGAAGGGCGTATCAATACGCTCAAGGGCTGTATCGATACGGTCTTCCTATGTTGACTGAAGGATGTTGACCTTGGTCAAGGCGTATCGATACCCTTGATTGGTGTATCGATACGGCCTGCTCTATAAGTATAAAATGGACTGTTAACATGTTGTTTAAGGTTCAGTTGTGTATCTTTATGGATGTTTTCCGTTGTCGTGATCACTTAGGAAAATAATATGCCTTTAGACAAGATTAAATTGAAAGAAATTTTCTAGGGTTGCTAACCGAGGGGGAACCTTAACGGGTTTCGCTTTGGTTTTCCCCGTGTAGCCTACTCGGACCGGTCAACCGGTCAGACCGGAACGAGGGGGTTACATTTAGTGGTATTAGAGCCTGAGGTTTCCGAGACCTTGGGTAGGTAAGTGAGGTGAGTTAATGTGTTATGGGTGTTTTGCCATGTATGCTTAAATTTTGTTGCTAGCACGGTGTATGATTACATGTTTTGATGACTCTGTTGTTGCTAGAGAGTAGGTCCAAGGTCCCCATTGTTAGACGTTGTAAAAATAAAAGGAAAATTGTTTTGGTTTAACGAGCTTGAGAACCGGAGTCCTTTCCCTTTTGCTAACCTAACGTTTCCTCTGTTGTTGTGTGTTTGCTCTTTTAGATTATTATTTTTGCTATGGTGAGACTGAGGGGACGGTCTAGATTGGGTGACCAGGCACCCGAGGATGTGCCTCCTGCTCCTCAAGCTCCCGATGGTAATGGAGAAAATGTTGGAGGCGATGGTAATGGACCTCAGGTTGGGGCTAATGTGAGAGGTAACAGGGCTCAAGCGGGCCAAGGTCAGGCAGGTCTAGATGTGACCCATTTGATTCAGACCATAGCCGAAGCTTTTCAGACAGCTTTGGCCGGCATGCAGGCTGCAGCACCGCCTCAGGGTGCGGGGACATGATTACCCCTAGAGAGGCTTCGTAACTTGGGGGCAGTCGAGTTTCGTGGGTTGTCTCTAGAGGGTTCAGAGGGTTGGCTTGAGAGCACTACTCGCATCTTGGGTCAGATGGAGTGTTCGGATTCCCGTAAGTTGGGATGCATCGTCTCTTTGCTTCAGGGGGACGCTTATACTTGGTGGACCACTATTACTTCCGGAATGGCCGAGGCAGATATCACATGAGAGTTCTTCAGAAATGCCTTCAAGAGGAAGTACCTTGGAGTTCGGTACTTGGATGAAAAGAAAAGAGGGTTTATGGCTTTGGTTCAAGGTAATAGGACCGTGTCTGAATACGAAGTCCAGTTTGTGAGGTTGAGCCAATACGCACCAGAGTTGGTCCCGGATGAGAAGGAGCGGTGTGAGCATTTCAGATATGGGTTGACTACAGATGTGAAGACCTATATGCTAGCCTCTGACTATACTGAGTTCGATGTCTTGGTCTTTAGGGCCAAGGATATAGAGTAGAACCTGAGCTCTAGAGCACGTGCTAGTGGGTCTGACTCCAGAAAGAGACATGCGAACTGGGATAGAGATCATGCCAAGAGGCATAGGGATAGGAGGTACCAGCCGGATACGAGACATAGGGGTGGTAACCATGGTCAGTTTTGTCAGGGTCAGGGAGCTGTTGGGCACATTCCGGAGTGCACTAGGTGCGGAAGACGCCACCCGGGCGAGTGTATGGGTATTTATGGAGCGTGTTGGAACTGTAGCTCCCGAGACCATTTGAGGCGTGACTGTCCACACCCGATTAGGGGCGGACCGGCTCTAGCCAGGGGCTTTGAACATCAGAGAGGCCGTGAGCGTGGTCGTGGGAACTTTTAGCCAAGGAATGAGGGTCAGAGGAACTTGGCTCATGTTGTAGCAGTCCAACCCGAGGGAGGAGGACCAGCTAGGGTGTACGCTCAACGAGAGGCTGGAATGACACTGATGTCATAGCAGGTAACTTCTCATTACAGTCTTTGAGTTTGCTTTCTTTGATAGATTCGAGGTCGACACATTCGTATATTGGGTGAGCACGCAAGGTCATTAGGGTTACCATGTGATTGGTTAGAGATAGGTGTAAATGTTACTAGTTCTTTTGGTGATACAGTGGTAGTTAGGAAAGTGTATAGGAGGTGTCCTTTGATGGTTCAGGGCCACATATTTCCGGTCGATATGATGGAGTTACCCTTCTATGGCTTTGATGTGATTTTGGGCATGTATTGGCTTGTAGAGAATAGAGCTAGGGTTGACTTCGAGACCAAGAGAGTCTCCTTGAGACTTACCGATGACTTTGAGGTTGTGGTAGTTGGGGAGAATGTCAAGTTTTTGTCCAATGTGGTTTCGGCTTTGGAAGCTCAGAGGTTGTTGAGTTCAGAGTGTTAGGCTTACTTGGCTTATGTAATGAATCCGGATGTGAGTGAGGTGAGACCTCAGGACATCAGAACAATATGTGATTTTCCGAGTGTTTTTCCGGAAGAGCTACCGGGCTTGCCTCCAGACAAAGCAGTTGAGTTTGCTATTGAGACATATTCTGGTTCTACACCGGTGTCGATTGCTCCGTATAGAATGACACCGAAAGAGTTGAAAAAGTTGAAGACACAACTTCAGGAGTTGACTGATAGAGGCTTCATTAGGCCTAGTATTTCCCCGTGGGGCGCTCTGGTCTTGTTTGTGAAAAAGAAGGATGGTAGCATGAGGATGTGTATAGATTATAGGCAGTTGAATAAGGTAACAATGAAGAACAAATATCCCTTGCCTAGGATAGATGACTTGCTAGACCAGTTGAGAGGTGCTTCTGTGTTTTCGAAGATTGACTTGAGGTCTGGATACTATCAGTTGAAGGTAAAGGATGTGGATATACCGAAGACAGCCTTTCGTACACGTTATGGGCATTACAAGTTTTTGGTGATGCCTTTTGGGTTGACTAACGCTCTAGCAGCCTTCATGGATATGATGAACCGTGTGTTTCATAAATTCTTGGACAGGTTTGTGGTAGTGTTTATAGATGACATCCTAGTATACTCTAGGACCTAAGAGGAGCACGATGAGCATTTGCGGTTAGTACTTCAGACCCTACTTGAGAATAAGTTGTATGCCAAGCTAAGCAAGTGTGAGTTTTGGATTAGGGAGGTAGTCTTCCTAGGTCACGTGATTTCTACTAGTGGGATTAGTGTAGATCCCAAGAAGATAGAAGCTATAGTGAATTGGAAGCAACCGAAGTCAGTGACAGAAATCCGCAGTTTCCTAGGTTTGGTGGGATACTATAGAAGGTTTGTTGAGAGGTTCTCGAGGATAGCGGCTCCGTTGACTAAGTTGCTATAGAAGAATGTTCTGTATGAGTGGTCAGATGCAAGACAAGCAGTGTTTGAGAAATTGAAGAAAGCTTTGACTGAAGCTCCTATCTTGATTCAGCCGGAACTGGGGAGAGAGTTTGTGATTTACAGTGATGCATCCTACGTAGGGCTAGGTTGTGTGCTTATGCAAGAAAGTAAGGTGGTAGCGTATGCTTCGCGACAGTTGAAAGTCCATGAGAAGAATTATCCCACCCATGACATAGAGTTGGTTTCAGTGGTGTTCGCGTTGAAGATTTGGAGACACCATCTTTATGGTGAGAAGTGCACCGTGTATACCGACCACAAGAGTTTGAAATATTTGATGTCTCAGAGGGAGTTGAACCTCAGACAACGTAGGTGGTTAGAGCTCCTTAAGGATTATGACCTCACCATAGAGTACCATCCGGGTAAGGCAAACGTAGTGGCCGATGCCTTGAGTAGAATAGTGGCCGTTGAGTTACGAGCAATGTTTGCAAGGTTGAGTGTGTCTACGGATGGTGGGTTGATAGCCGAGCTTCAGGTTAAGCCTTCATTAGTTCAGTTAATTCGTGAGAAGCAGTTGCGAGATGAGTCTTTGGCACCTCACGTGCAAGACATAGCCGAAGGTAGGCCTACCGAGTATTGTTATGGAGAGAATGAGATCCTATGTTTCAAGGATAGGATAGTGGTTCCGGAGAATGCCGAGTTGAGGCGTACAATCTTGAATGAGGCTCACAATAATCCTTTTGCTATGCATCCGAGTAGCACGAAGATGTATCGAGGGTTAAAGGAGGAGTACTATTGGGTTGGTTTGAAAAAGGACGTGGCCGAGTTTGTAAGTAGATGTGTGGTTTGTCAGAGAGTCAATGCTAAGCACCAGTTTCCCTCAGGATTGTTACAACCGTTGAAGATTCCGGAATGGAAGTGAGAACGCATCACCATGGACTTTGTGTCAGGGCTACCGTTGACTCCTTCGAAGAAGAATTCAGTGTGGGTGATCGTGGACAGATTCACTAAGTGTGCCCACTTCATACCAGTTCATACTACCTATACTTTAGACAAGTTGGCCGATCTGTATATCTGTGAGATATTGAGACTACATGGGGTACCGAAGTCGATTATGTCAGACCGAGATCCGAGATTTACTGCTAGATTTTGGGAGTGTTTGCATCGAGCTTTGGGTACTTGGTTGAACTTCAGCACTTCATATCATCTGCAGTCAGATGGTCAGTCTGAGAGAGTGATTCAGGTGTTGGAAGATATGTTGAGATGTTGTATCATTAATTTTTAGGGGTCATGGGAGAAACATCTACCATTAATAGAGTTTGCGTATAACAACAATTTTCAGTCGAGTATTCAGATGACTCCTTATGAGGCCTTGTATGGTAGGAAGTGTAGAACCCCGATTTGTTAGGCCGAAGCCGGGCAGAAACTTGTACGGATGCCCGAGTTGCTTAAGGGCACCACCGAGAAGGTAAAGTTGATATGTGATCGCTTGAAAGCAGCTTCAGATCGACAGAAGTCCTATGCCGACTTAAAGAGGAAAGATCTAGAGTATTCCGTGGGAGATAAGGTGTTTTTGAAAGTCTCACCTTGGAAGAAGGTGATGAGGTTTGGGAGGAAGGGCAAGTTAAGCCCAAGATTCATCGGACCGTATGAGATAGTTGAGAGAATTGGTCCCGTTGCGTATAGATTGAGGCTCCCGACTGAACTAGAGAAGATTCATGATGTCTTTCATGTGTCGATACTTTGGAGGTATAGATCGGATCCGTCCCATGTTATGCCGATTGAGGAAATAGAGTTGAATCCAGACTTGTCTTACAACGAGGAACCAGTTGAGATTATTGCTTCTGATAGCAAGGTGTTGCGTGGCAAGACCATAGAGTTGGTCAAGGTGTTATGGAGACATAGAGGTGTGGAAGAGGCCACGTGGGGAAGGAAAGCGGATATGCTTGAGCAGTTTCCATACTTGTTTCCGTCAAGTAATTTCGGGGACGAAATTTCCTTAAGTAGGGGAGAGTTGTAACACCCGGGTTCGGGGGTCGGGTGAAAAAAATAATATTTAAAATAATGGTTAGGGTTTCGATTTTCTACTTATAAAAATAAAATAATATATTGGGTCTCGGGCTTTAAGACAAATAAATTAAGTTGGACCATTTTCAAAACAAGCCCAAATAGCCATGAAAGTCTCCTATTGTGATTTCCTTGTTTCATTAAGGTAATTTGGTCTTTGGCTTTCAAATTTTAAACAAACATAAAAAATGTTTTTTGTCTCATCTTCTTCCCCTCTCCATTTTAATTTTTGACGACAAAGGAGTCTCTCTTCCCCTTGATACTATTCCATTCCGTATCTTGCTCATTTTGGAAGGTTTTGCAAAGGTAACCTCATTTTTTACTTGCCCTCGTTATTCTCTACAAGCTAATACCTTTAGTTTTCATTCTTATACATGTTTTTGAAGTTTGAGGTTTTGGGGATTTTTGATTAAAAATGCAATCGTTATGGTCTTTAGCTAAAGATTTTGATTTGCTATTGATGTGTGAGTTGTTTACTATCCATGAGGGCCAATATATGTGATTTTTAAAGGGTTTTATTAAGTTTCCCGAATTTGGGTTTAATGGGGATTTTGAAGGGTTTTGGAATGGATTTTGGGTTGTTTTATGTTGGAATTTGAGGGCTGATGATAGTATGGTATATGAGGGTCATTTTGGGTTTGTTTGATGATTGTTTGGTTGATTGAAATGGAAGTTTTCAGTGGGTCTTGAGGGCTGTTCGGGTTTATTGTTTTGGGGGTTATTCATGGCTTGAATTCTCGTGTTTGATGCTTGAATAGTATTATGGGTTTGCTACATTGTTGTTTGAGCTGATTTGAGATTGTTTTGATTGTGTTGGGACGATTAGAAGCAAGAAATTTGGTTGGTGAAGCTTCGGGGGCGAATCCGGAGATTTCGGGGTCTTGAGCTTGGTCTTCGGTCTTCTCTTGGGTAACAACGGTGAGTAGAATTGCAAATCTTTGTTTTGTGCTCGATATGGAACCTTTGGGGGTTTGGGTGGGACCTTGACGGTTCACCTAAACCTGAGTGTAAGTTTCTACTCTCATACCTTGTTATGAGTGGATGAATGGCTATGTGTTGTGATTATCATATGCATCTCGAGTTGTCTTATACAGTTGTTAATGTGTAGTCGAGTTGAAGTCGAGCCTCACGTGATGGTGGTCTAAACTACGGTGATGTGTAGTCCCACAGGTAGTGACTAGTAGGAAAGTACTTTGATGTGTAGTCCCATTGGAAATCTACTAGTTGAAACGGTGATGTGTAGTCCCACCATGTGTGTATGTTGGTTGTGCTTGTGCAAACCATGTATAGTTGTTGAGAAAGTCATTCGTGCATCCATTTTTTTATTTCCATTTATGAAAAGTGTTTTGAAAACTACATGTTGTGGATTTCTAGAGCTTCTCTCACTAAGCTAGTTAGCTTACGCTCTCTTTTGTTTCCAACATGCAGATCGTTAGAGTTCGGGAGGCAAGTGGGCAAGGGAAGAGCTTTTGGAGTTCTCAAGATATAACAAGTATGATTTGCGTTTTGTAATAATGCCTAAACGATGAGGCATAGAATTGTGGGAGTGGTGTCAAACTCCTTAGGTGTTTTGTGTTGTTTGAGTATGTTAAATTATGGATGTGTTATGTTTTAGTCTCATGGATTGAGGACCATGCCTATTTTACTGCTTAATTGTATGTGCCTAAGAGTGTATGAACTTGGCCTATGAACGCTATATGTATGTTTGCCTTGTGTATGAAGCCTTATGATTGCTAAGCATGCTTTCTTTGTGGAATTGCATGAATCCCTTGATTGTATGGTTCTTATTAGATTCAAATGCCTCATATGCTAGATCTTGGTTGTGCAATGTTTTATGAATTCTTGGATGTGCCTAGGGAGGTCTTAAATTGCATCTAGAATCAAGTCTTGCGTTGTTTTGCAGAATTTTGAGGTCTTGCAGAGCAGGGAGTATCGATACGCCTGAGGGCCGTATCGATACGGTTTGCCCTCCAGGACTCAATTTTGGCTTTGTGTATCGATACACGAGGGTGTATCGGTACGCTCAAAGCTCACTGGAAATCCGAGAAATTGGTGAGGCTTTGGCGTATCGATATGGGCTCTAAGCATATCGGTACGGGTTTTTCTCGTTGACCACGAGATGTTGACCGAGAAAGGCGTATCGATACGCTCAATGGCTGTATCGATATGGTCTTCCTGTCTTGACTGAAGGATGTTGACCTTGGTCAAGGCGTACCGATACCCTTGATTGGTGTATTGATACGGCCTGCTCAATAAGTATAAAATAGACTGTTAACATGTTGTTTGGGGTTCGGTTGTGTATCTTTATAGATGTTTTCTGCTGTCGTGATCACTTAGGAAAATAATATGCCTTTAGACAAGATTAAATTGAAAGAAATTTTCTAGGGTTGCTAACCGAGGGGGAACCTTAATGGGTTTCGCTTCGGTTTTCCCCGTGTAGCCTACTCGGACCGGTCATCCGGTCAGACCAGGACGAGGGGGTTACACAATGGATCCTAGGAAGTCACATTAGGGTCACAAGAGCGACACACAGTAAAAATACATGAAAAAAACATTTTTTTCTCAAAACATTTATTAAACTGTAAAAATAAACTTCTGTTTTAAAATAACATTTCAAGAAGTCCTTTAAATGCTTAACATAAATTTCAAAAAGTGCTTTACAGACTCTATCGTAAACAATACATGACATACATGACATACATGCCCACTAACTATACAGTATCGTACTTCAGAGGCAACGTCGATAGAACTCCGGACACTGATGTCAACATTATACCCTGATATAATCTTTTAACCTGCGATGGTAGAAACAACGTGAGCTTGGAAAAGCTCAGTAATACAGAACTACCAAAAGATGCTATAAGCTCATGCATATATACGGTAGGCATAACATTCTCATGATGTTCCAAGCAGTGACAGTCCTCTTTTCCTTTCTGTTATTTCAGGGTAACGTTATACTTGAGATTAACGGTACTTGTTCATTATTCAATCATCGAGTAACAAACAATAATGATACAAGTTAATAGGTTAGGAAGATGAAAGCAATGAGTTTAAAGTCTAATGTGTCCCAAATGGTGCATATCAAATAGGCATAAATGCATACCAATCATATCATGAGAACATATAACAATTCAATGCAAATGTTCAAGTACATACAAGGGTTTACTAGTAACTACCCTCCAACCTTACGCCAATATGCAGTCCCCCAGAACTGCATCCATAAGGAATTACCCTAGGCCCGATGAGCATAGGTGCCACCTAAGGAGCTGCCTTAGGTCCATAAGGATTTCCCTGTGCTAAAGCATCGGTACCTACTCAAGGGGAGACCTTGAGTCCATAAGGATTTACCAGCTTGATCAGGGCTGTACCAACAGATACTTCATAACATAACCCAACAGAATACCCCGGATGACAATCGATATTCAGATTTCAGACATGAGTAACAAAATATATGTGATAGACGTATTCTATTCAGAGTATCAGAAATAGAAGATTCATGATTTTGACAGATAAATGGGCATACCGTTGAGCAGAACTGACATTTTCATCAATCATAATGCAAACAGATTGTACCATCATGGGTCAAGCTAATAGATCATACTATCAAGTTCATCAGACAGTCAGGCAATACCATCACAGATCAAGCAATCACATTACAAGTATGCATATTGAGTAGACATACATCAAGTAGGCAGGGAATGTCATCATATATCCGGTTCATCATTTCATCTCATTTCCAACATAGTGATGCAATCTCAATAACAATTGAAATGTTCATCAAATATATCATTGTTCATGATTAAATCATTAAACAATCCATTCAACATAATATATCACACATCCAACACACTAAGTGGGATAGATCATTTCTTGGAGATACTTGGCATTTACGAAAGGGGACACATTAAACTTTTGACAATTTGAACGAATTTCTGAAACTTGGCCCATATTAAAAGGGGTTCATACTGACGGTTTAACCCAAATATTTAGGAGGTGATACATCAAGAGTTATTTAGTCATTTAAGCATACACGAGGATTATGGTAATTTATACCAAAAAGGCATAAACAGTCGCTCAGGAAATTCTATTTGCTCATCAAACATTCGAAAATTTCTATGTCAAAATCTTTCACGATATCAGATACATTTAGGGCTATCTTAATTACTTTGGCCAACGAGGGCATTTTAGTCTTTTAATTATCAGGGTTGATTTTTGTAATTTAGCCCAGTAATATAAAACGACGATTTACAATATTTAATATATATTTGAACGGTTGCTTTTATAATTCACCACAAGACTTGCCATAGAGTAGCCGAACTTATATTTTGTGCGGAAACTTCCAACCTTATATTAATATCAGGAGTGATTAACATACATGAGTGTGCTTCCTAACACTTAGGGGCACTTTAGCCCTTAAAGTCTTATTAGAAATCCCAAAATTTCATCAAATGCGTAACTACCTATTTAACTCAAAAAGGCTTTTCGGTCATTTGGGAAATTGGGATAAATCCACCACTTTTGTCAAATTTTACTATTTAACACCTCCATCGTTTACGTACTCGGTAGAGATTAAGTTGTTTTGATCTCTTCGGCCCTTACAGACGGTTTACTCATTTTAGAACTTAAGGGTAAAATTGTCATTCTGATTAATTAAGAATTTCGGTGCTCGAAGGCACTACAGTCATTTTGGTCATTACGATCATTCCAATTAATTCATCCATTACTGTCGTAAGGATCAGCTCAAGAATACAACGAAAATTCCAACAAATTCACCTTCATGTGTTGTATAGAGCTCGGGGGAAAATCCAAATTTCTTTTAGTATCACGCGCATTTGAATAATGATGCCGAAGTCTTTTTCAAAAGAACATACATCTTAGGTAGGGAAATTTTTCAATCAGGTCGAATGCAGATTTTTGGGCCACTTCCTTTTTTATGGGCAGTTTAGTCATTCTGATACATCGGGGACATTTTTATAATCTCATATCCAATATCCCTTACTCTATATTATGGGCATTGAATCTTAGACACTATTGATCGAGTTGCAGATTTAACTGTATTATTTACTACTATTAAAACTTTCGATACTTTTGATCTATTAGTATTCTTATTCGAATATTTTTGGTTTTAATAATTTCCATACTTATTTCTCGTATCTGAGTCGGCTTAAGTAGAGTTTACAAAACACTTCATCATAAGCATGCATGCGTTAACCGGATATCAACATGTCCATAAAGCATACAAGGAGTATAAGTGTATTACCTTAACTCCGTGCTACATAAGTCGATTCACGATACGACATTCGAATACCCTCGAACCTGAATTTGACACTCCTCAGCATCGTGCATCCAAGGAACCGGGAATACCTTCAATTACACAAATTCCAAGATCAGACCTTACTCACAAGCTCTTAACTAATAATTAAGTAAATAAACAAGTTCGGGCTCAAGGCAAGATTCAGAGGCTTTCGGATCAGAATTTTGCAAAATGGGCTTAAAAAAGAGACTCAGGATGTCAAAAAACAAAAAATAGGAGTTTTCGGAAAATTTGATTTTTTGTTCAACGGTCAAAGTCAACACTGACATCATCAGGTCAATGCTAACGTCAGCAGTCAACGGTCAACAGGGTCAGAGTCAATGCTGACGTCAGCAGGTCAACGCTGACGTCAGCAGTCAATGGGCAGAGGTCAACTGAGTTGACTCGGGCTGACTCAGACGAGTTGACTCAGGTTGACGGATCGGGTCGGACTCAAGTTGACGGGTCGGGTTGGGCTCAGACTGGGTTGGACCGGTTCTGTCTGGCTCACTCACCCAATTATTCCGGTTACCGACCGGCCGTCAGAAAAATCGCCGGAGTTGCCGAAATTAGTGTTTTTCACCAATCAAGCATATCGATCGCCGGAATCCACGAAGCTCCGTTAGGAGTCTTACCGACTTCAATCAGACACAAAACCTTAAGGATTTTTCTCGTCTAGCTTCGCCGGTCACGGCTGTCTTGTCGACGCACCAAAATCATGACGGAAGTGGCTAGAAAAATGCATCTCCGACAAAGCTCTTCTGGTCGTCGAACGAGTTTTTGCTTGGGCGGGCTTTGCTCGCCGTCGCACCAGGAGCTCAGATCCGGTTTCTGTTTCGTGAACGGACGACAACCGAGGCAAAAAAACTTAGAAAACTGAAGTGAGAGTTTGGTTTCTGACGAACCTTCAAACCATTCCTCCCGTCAGATGGCAACGATACGGCGCGAGTGGCAACTAGGGTTTGGTTGAGACGGCGCAGCAGTTCTGCTGGTGCTGGCGGTGGTGGCCACGATGCGGCGGTGGAGGCAAAACAAGCCGAATGGTGGGGGAGAAGGTGAGGGGTCGAGAGAGGGAAAAAGGATCTGGGCATTTTTTTTCTTTTTTTTGAAACATACATTTAAATAGCCAAATCATGGGTGTTACAACTCTCCCCCCCCCCCCTTAAAAGAAATTTCGTCCTTGAAATTTATCAGAGCTGGGGAAAAGCATAAACTATTCTTTCATCCATTCTTGTGTTGAAACTAATCCTTCAGAGTATACTTGCTTCTCAAGATTTTTTTTTGCGGTCACAGATTAATTTGGTCGTGACCTCAGTCGCTCATCTATTCTTTAGATGCAGTGTTATCCTATCATACAACTCATACGAACTAATCATATTACGATATTTGAATCCACACAGAACTTTATACGAAGTCAAACGAACATTTGTCTTGTAACTTTCATTATATATGGTCTCAGTCAGGAATGCGAAACCTTTCCAACAACCATAGAAATAATCATACCTCCTAGAAGCATCTCCTCCAAGATTTGAGTTAGTCTACTAAGTCGACCATCAATTTACAGATGAGAATTTGTACTTGAAATCCAAACAAGTAATCAAGGCTTTCAACATAATCCTCCAAAATTAAGACGAAACACCGAATTTCAGTCAGGGATGATATGTAAAACAATACAACATGCCACACTTCCAGGGAAGTCTTTCTCCAAACCAATCCAACATAACCGATTTTTTTTTAAATGGTTGGCACTTACCTTCAACGTAAAATTCATGCAATTGTTTCTTTTGTGTATAACAGAGTCACTACATAATTTACTCTTTCGCCAGGTTCGTAGATACATTTCTTTTAGATTCATACTGCTTTTATCATTTTTTTCATCATGATATTTTAAACATATCATTATCACCGAGCTACCTTACATGTAGTCTTATATCAGTCACTTAATACGATCAAACATTTATTCTTAACCTGATTCAGATCTTCAATTTCGCATGCATAAACCATCTTAAGTTCTCTATCCAGACTCAAATACATTAAGTTAATCCAATTCATAGATGAATGTTATAGACATTCCTTGTCATTAAGATTCAAGATATAGTGAATAGAAAGCTTAGATTTAGTTATTTTAGAAAAAGTATTCGACATCCGAGTCCCGGCTTAGTGGAGTATGGTTAGGATCTAGGGGCATGCACATACCAGACACCCTATGACAGACGATCGACCGATCTACCCAGAATGACGCAACTCTAAGCTCTGATACAACTAAATGTAACCCCCTAGACTCGCCTATACGTTACAACGGATCCTAGGAAGTCACATTAGGGTCACAAGAGTGACCCACAGTAAAAATACATGAAAAAAACATTTTTGCTCAAAACATTTATTAAACTATAAAAATCAACTTCTGTTTAAAATAACATTTCAAGAAGTCATTTAAATGCTTAACAGAAATTTCAAAAAGTGCTTTACAGACTCTATCATAAACAATACATGACATACATGCCCACTAACTATACAGTACCGTACTCCAGAGGCAACGCCGAGAGAACTTCGGACACTGATGTCAACATTATACCCTGATATAATCTTTTAACCTGCGATGGTAGAAACAACGTGAGCTTGGAAAAGCTCAGTAATACAGAACTACCAAAAGATGCTATAAGCTCATGCAGATATACGGTAGGCATAACATTCTCATAATGTTCCAAGTAGTTACAATCCTCTTTTCCTTTCTGTTATTTCAGGGTAACGTTATACTTGAGATTAACGGTACTTGTTCATTATTCAATCATCGAGTAACAAACGATAATGATACAAGTTAATAGGTTAGGAAGATGAAAGCAATGAGTTTAAAGTCTAGTGTGTCCCAAATGGTGCATATAAAAAGGCATAAATGCATACCAATCGTATCATGAGAACACATAACAATTCAATGCAAATGTTCAAGTACATACAATGGTTTACTAGTAACTACCCTCCAACCTTACGCCAATATGCAGTCCCCCAGAACTACATCTATAAGGACTTACCCTAGGCCCGATGAGCATAGGTGCCACCTAAAGGGCTGCCTTAGGTCCATAAGGATTTACCCGTGCTAAAGCATCGATACCTACTCAAGGGGAGACCTTGAGTCCATAATGATTTACCAGTTTGATCAGGGCTGCACCAACGAAGACTTCATAACATAACCCAACAGAATACCCCGGATGACAATCGATATTCAAATTTTAGACATGAGTAACAGAATATATGTGACAGATGTATTCTATTCAGAGTATCAGAAACAGAAGATTCATGATTTTGACAGATAAATGGGCATACCGTTGAGCAGAACATACATTTTGATCAATCATCATGCAAATAGATTGTACCATCATGGGTCAAACTAATAAATCATACTATCAAGTTCATTAGACAGTCAGACAATACCATCATATTGATCAAGCAATCACATAACAAGTATGCATATTGAGCAGACATACATCAAGTAGGCAGAGAATGTCATCATATATCCGGTTCATCATTTCATCTCATTTTCCAACATAGTGATGCAATCTCAATAACAATTAAATTGTTCATCAAACATAGCATTGTTCATGATTAAATCATTATACAATCCATTCAACAGAATATATCACACGTGGAACACACTAGGTGGGACAAATCATTTCTTGGAGATACTTGGCATTTACGAAAGGGGACACATTAAACTTTTGACAATTTGAACGAATTTCTGAAACGTGGCCCATATTAAAAGGGGTTCATACTAACGGTTTAACCCAGATATTCAAGAGGTGATACATCAAGAGTTATTTAGTCTTTTAAGCATACAAGGGCATTATGGTCATTTTATCACATATGGACATTTTGGTAATTTATACCAACAAGGTATAAGCAGTCGCTCAGGAAATTCTATTTACTCACCAGACTTCCAATCAGACATTCGAAGATTTCTATGTCAAAATCTTTGACGATATCGGATACATTTAGGGCTATCTTAATTACTTTGGCCAACGAGAGCATTTTAGTCTTTTAATTATCAGGGTTGATTTTTGTAATTTAGCCTAGTAATATAAAATGAAGATTTACAATATTTAATATATATTTGAACGGTTGCTTTTATAATTCACCACAGGACTTGCCACAGAGTAGTCGAACTTATATTTTGTGCGGAAACTTCCAACCTTATATTAATATCATGAGTGATTAACATACATGAGTGTGCTTCCTAACACTTAGGGGCACTTTAGCCCTTAAAGTCTTATTAGAAATCCCAGAATTTCATCAAATGCATAATTGCCTATTTAACTCAAAAAGGCTTTTCGGTCATTTGGGAAATTGGGATAAATCCACCACTTTTGTCAAATTTTACTATTTAACACCTCCATCGTTTACGTATTCGGTAGAGATTAAGTTGTTTTGAACTCTTCGGCCCTTACAGATGGTTTACTCATTTTAGAACTTAAGGGTAAAATTGTCATTCTGATTATTTAAGAATTTCGGTGCTCGAAGGCACTACAGTTTTTTTGGTCATTACGATCATTCCAATTAATTCATCCATTACTGTCGTAAGGATCAGCTCAAGAATACAACGAAAATTCCAATAAATTCACCTTCATGTGTTATATAAAAGCTCGGGGGAAAATCCAAGTTTCTTTTAGTATCACACGCATTTGAATAATGATGCCGAAGTCTTTTCCGAAAGAACATACATCTTAGGTAGGGAACATTTTCAATTAGGTTGAATGTAGTGTTTTGGGCCACTTCATTTATTATGGGCAGTTTAGTCATTCTGATACCTCGGGGGCTTAATCTCATATCCAATATCCCTTACTCCATACTATGTACATTGAATCATAGACACTATTGATCGAGTTGCGGATTTAACTGTATTATTTACAACTATTAAAACTTTCGATACTTCTGATCTATTAGTATTCTTATTCGAATATTTTAGTTTTAATAATTTCCATATTTATTTCTCGTATCTGAGTCGGCTTAAGCAGAGTTTACAAAACACTTCATCATAAGCATGCATGCGTTAACTAGATATCAACATGTCCATAAAGCATACAAGGGGTAGTAGTGTATTACCTTAACTCCGAGCTACATCAGTCGATTCACGATACGACATTCGAATACCCTCGAACCCGAATTCAACATTCCTCAGCATCGTGCATCCAAGGAACCGAGAATACCTTCAAGTACACAAATTCCAAGATCAGACCTTACTCACAAGCTCTTAACTAATAATTAAGTACATAAACAAGTTCAGGCTCAAGGTCAGATTCGGATGCTTTCGGATCAGAATTTTGCAAAACGGGCTTCAAAAACGGACTCAGGACATCGAAAAACATGAAATAGGAGTTTTCAGAAAATTTGACTTTTTGGTCAACGGTCAAAGTCAACGCTGACGTCAGCAGGTCAATGATCAACATGGTCAGAGTCAATGCTGACGTCAGCAATCAACGGGCAGAGGTTAACTGAGTTGACTCGGGCTGACTCGGACGAGTTGACTCAGCTGACTCAAACAAGTTGACTCGGGTTGACGGGTCGGGTCGGACTCAGGTTGACGGATCAGGTCGGACTCAGGTTGACAGATCGGGTCGGACTCAGGTTGACGGGTCGGGTTGGGCTTAGACCGGGTTGGACCGGTTCAGTCCGGCTCACTCACCCAATTATTCCGGTCACCGGACGGCCGCCAGAAAAAATCGTCAGAGTTGCTGAAATCAGTGTTTTTCACCAATCAAGCATATCGATCGCCGGAATCCACAAAGCTCCGTTAGGAGTGTTACCGACGTCAATCAGACGTGAAACCTTAGGGGTTTTTCTCGTCTAACTTCGCCGGTCACGGCTGTCCCGTCGACGTGCCAAAATCATGACGGAAGTGGCCAGAAAAATGCGTCTCCGACGAAGCTCTTCTGGTCGTCGAACAGGTTGTTGCTTGGGCGGGCTTTGCTCGCCGTCGCACCAGGAGCACAGATTTGGCGTCTGTTTCGCGAACGGACGGCAACCGAGGCCGAAAAACTTAGAAAACCGAAGTGAGAGTTTGGTTTCCTACGAACCTTCAAACCATTCCTTATGTCGGACGGCAACGATACGGCGCGTGTGGCGACTAGGGTTTGGTCGGGACGGCGCGCCGGTTCTGCTGGTGCTGGCGGTGGTGGCCATAACGCGGCGGTGGAGGCAAAACGGGTCGGACGATGGGGGAGAAGGTGAGGGGTCGAGAGAGGGGAAAAGGGATCTGGGCTTTTTTTTTTCTTTTTTTTAAACATACATTTAAATAGCCCAATCATGGGTGTTACATAAATGGCACAACGTTATTTTCATGCAGTGATAATTGGAAAAAGACTTGAACTTTTGCATGCAATGCCAAAGACTCTGACCAATACATGCAAACACTATACTAATAATGTTCGGGTAAAATTGATACACAATCTGTATAAAATAAATTTTACACAAGCTTGCATATTTATTATAAAATTCAAAATTTAAATTCTTAACCACAATTCCTACAAACTAAATCTTAAACCCTAAACCCTAAATTCTGAACACTAGCCCTAAATTCTAAACAATACAATCTAAACCCCTAAATTTTAAACCTTAAATTAAAACTTTAATCCCTACAACTAAAAGGCACTTGTAAACTAAAGTTTACACGGATGTGTACCAAAGTTTTTTTTTCCATAAAGTTGTGTATAAATATGATGTTGTATGGAAACAGTCTTACTTCACAGCCAAAGCCAGTAAACATGAAGACTCTCTGTTCCCTAATTTCACTCTTCTTTCTTTTTTCCTGCATCCTTTCTCTTGTCTTGTCCTTTTTCCCTTCTAATACTCATTTCCCAAAGCAACATTGTCTTGCTAACCAGAGGTCTCCTCTATTGGAATTGCAACACCATCTCTACTATGCCTCCTCTAATTTTACTTTCTCTTCCAAATTTGAGCTTTGAGATCTCAACACTGATTGTTGCTCTTGGGAAGGGGTTACCTGTGATGTCATTGGGCTTGATCTTAGCTACAAAAACCTTTATGGCACCTTTCGCTCTCCATCATCTTCAACGCCTTCACCTTGCTGGAAACAACTTTAATACCACTCTGCTTTCATAAGAGTTTGATAAACTCCCAAATCTAACTCATTTCCATGGCCAAATTCCAATGGAGATGTCGTACTTAACAAGGTTAGTTTCTCTTGATCTCTCTAATCATGATGATTGCTATTAATGGATAAATCATTATTCTGGTTATGTCGTTGCTGCTCTAAAACTAGAGAAACCAAACTTCAAGACATTAATCAAGAATATATTTGGATGGTGTGGACATTTCATCTCAAAGTAGGGATGTAAAAAGCTGACCCGACCTGGAAACCCGACTGAAACCTGCTCGAGTCAGAACTTGATTTGACCCGAAGATTTGATGATCCGAACCCGATCTGTAACCGACTGTTGTTGACCCGAACCCGAATTTAACTTGTTACTATAGTAACCGAACCCGATCTGCGTCCGATTGAAAACGACACGAACCCGAATTGGACATGTTACTGTGGACCTGAAACCCGACCTGCGTCCGACTGAAAAGAACCCGAACCCGAAGCCGACCTGGCAGATAACCGAATTTACCCGACTGAATTGACCCGATATCCAATTTTACCTGACCTGAAATGAACCCGACCTGAAATGGACCCGACCTGAAACGGACCCGACCTGAAACAGACCCGACCTGAAATGGACCCGACCTGAAATGGACCCGACCTGTTTTGAACCCGACTTGTTTTAAACCCGACTTGTTTTGAACCCGACCTGTTTTAAACCCGACCTGTTGTTGACCTGAACTGATAAAATACAAGAAGTTTGTTTGTAATAATATTAGCTCTCGGATCTTATAGCAAAGACATAGTTTATCTCACATAAAAATACTTTATTTCAATACAAAGGAGAAATCAAGATTGAGCATTTGATGGAATTAAAATATTGAATTTCAAAATTACAAGGACTTAATAAGTATTCAAACTCAAAATTTAGGGACAATACATAGTTTATCTAATAATTATACTTATATAGACCTAAATTGTTATTAGACCCAAAAATTGAGGACACATGTGAGTTGTGACATGCTCATCATTCTTTTAGTTCAACCATGTTTAATTAAATCAAAAAAACCATACCAAAAGTTAACACTGAAAAAAACAAATTAAAACTTAAATAATCTAAACTCTAAACATCTAATTAAAGAATGACCTAAAGGGTAATTAACCCTTAAATAACAAATTGAATTAAAAAAAAACCCTCTCAATTTGGCGCCTCCCCCATCAATTTCCCTCCACCCCCAATTTTTTTATCGAACCCCCCCCCCCCAAAAAAAAAAAAAAATTTAGTTGCACAAACTTCCCCCTAAATTAAAAACTAAAATATTTTTAACTTTGGACTTTCCCCCTAAACTAAAAACTAAAGTATTTTTAATTTTTAACATCTCCCTTAATTAAAATTTTTAATAAAATAAAATTTTAATTTAATAATCATAATTAATAAAATAATTTAAATTTTAAATAATTTATTTTTAATTCATCCATCACAAGTTATTAATTTAATAAAACTTTTAATTATTAACTCCACAAATAATTTATATTAAATGAGTTAGTACTAAGCATATTGAATTATTTAATAAAATTTAAAATTTAGAAGCATGAAATGAATATTTAAATACAATTTTTTATACATATATATTAAATTGATTATATATGTATATTTAACAGAAATATTATTTAACACTTTAAATTGATTTAAAAAATTAATAGTTAATATTTTACATTTATCAACACTTTAAATTCATCAAATCATAGACCCTAAACCCTAACCCTAAACCTTAAACTCTAAACTATAATGTATATAAGTATGTATGTATCTATTAATGTATGAACTCTAAACCCTTGATGAGTTTTACCTTAAACTCTAAACATTAAACCCTAAATCCTAAACTCTAATATATGTAAGTATGTATGTATATATCTATCAATGTCTAAAGCCTAAACCCTTAATGAAGTTTTACATAATCCCTAAACCCTTAAATCCACAACATAAACCCCTAAACCATAAACTCTAAACCCTAAACCATAATGTATGTAAGTATGTTTGTATCTATCAATGTATGAACCCTAAACCCTTAATGAGTTTTCGCTACACCCTAAACTCTAAACAATTAAGCATAAACCATAAACCATAAACCTTAAACCCTAAATCCTAATATATATAAGTATGTATATATGTAGCTACCAATGTATGAGCCCTAAACCCTTAATGAATTTCTCCCCAAACCTTAAACACTAAACACTAAACCTAAACCTTAAACCCTAAGCACTTAATGGAGTTTTCATAAAACTCTAAACCTTAAGCCCTAAACCATATACCATAAACCCTTAAATCCACAACCTAAACCCTTAAAACATAAACTTTAAACCTTAAACCCTAATGTATGTATGTTTGTATATATCAATGTATAAACCCTAAACCATTAATGAGTTTTCGCTAAACCCTAAACCCTAATGTATGTATGTAAATGTACCTATAAATGTATGAATCCTAAACTCATATTCATTATTTTTTAATCCGTCCAATATTTTATAATTTTAATTTGACATTTTCATCATTCTAGACCCTAAAACTTTATTTTTATTTCAAATTGACCCACATTTATTTTTTAAATTTGTCCAATGTTTTATTATTTTAATTTAATATTTTCTTTATTCTAGTCCTTTAACTTTATTTTAATTCCGTATTGACCCTTGTATATATTTTAATTCGTCATGTTTTATAATTTTAATTTGAAATTTTGTTCATTCTAGACCCTAAAACTTTATTTTTATTCTAAATTGACCTTTACTTATTGTTTTTTTAATTACTCTAATTTTTATACTTTTAATTTGATGTTTTTGTTCATTATAGTCCCCAAAACTTTATTTTTATTCCAAATTGACCCATTTTCCTTGTTTTCTTTTAAATCTGTCTAATGTTTTATAATTTTAATTTGATATTTTTGTTCATTGTAATATGTGAAAGTTTATTTTTAATCTAAATTGACCCATTTTCAGTCTAAATTGACCCATTTTCATTATTTTTTAATTACTCCAATGTTTTATAATTTTAATTTTATATGACTTTAAATAATTAACTCAAAATCAACGACGATTGACGGAGGCCAACATAAAGTCTATCAACTACTTATACGGTTGTACCGAACTCAAACTCAATACGAATTCCAATTCCGAAAATACCCTGACCTGAATTACCCGACCTTAAACTACCCGACCTGAAATTACCTGACCTGAAATGCACCCGACCTGAAATGCAACCGACCTGAAATGAACCCGACCTGAAATGAACCCGACCTGAAATGGACCCGACCTGAAATGGACCCGGCCTGAAACGGACCCGACCTGAAACGGACCCGACCTGAAATGGACCCAACCTGAAATGGACCCGACCTGAAGTGTATCCGAACCCGAATTAACCTGTCAATTATCTGCTTCGGACCCGACCCGTTTTGACCCGACCTGAAATGAACCCGACTTGAAATGGACCCACATCCGACCCGAGTCGAGTCAAAACAGAAAAATAACCTGTACCTGACAGTACCCGACCTGAAACCCGTCTGATTACCTGTTTTTACATCCCTACTCAAAGTAGTGAATGGTGTGAAACCACATCTTTACTACTTTCCAACCTACAAGTGTTGAGTCTGTCAAGCTGTGGTTTAAAAGGTCCATTATGTCCTTCACTTTTAACACTTCCTTTCCTTTCCAAACTTATCCTTGACCGAAACTCAATCTCCTATCCGCCTCCCAATTTCTTGAAAATTTCTTCTCACCTGGTTTCTTGCAATTTGAGTGGTCATTTTCCAACTGAAATTCTCTTGCTGCCCAAAATACAAATGTTATGAACTCAAGTAATAACAATCTTAAACTCAAATGCTCATAACGTATTTCATTAAAGAACAAAAAATTACAGTAAAGAAAAAAAGAGAAGAGAAGTAGAAACAAAGAGAGAGGACGATAGTTTTCACCAAATTTATAACTTCCCTCTATCTTCTAGTTCCTATTTAATAGTAATTATTGTAACCACCAAGCCTAATCAGCTTGGCTCCTTCTCCCTTGCCACTTGTTGCTGCTGACTTGGCAATGATCTATGTGGGTGCTGAGTTGGCGGCCATAACAATACCCTTCTCTTGGAGAGGAACATTGTTCTCAAGGTTGGAAGAAGATATTGAGCTTGAATTTTCCCTGAGAGGCCATAGATTGATGTGTTGATAATCGTCAAGATCCGACTTAAGCATGGAAACATGAAGTATAGGATGTAGTCGAGAGGAGGCATGGAGCTCTATCTTCTCCACCACAGTACTCACACTTTCAATAGCCAGCAGTTAGGATGCTTGCACAAGCACCTTGGTATACTCAAAAACCAGTATCATGAATGCTACTCTAGTAGAACCTTGAGAACTCTAGTAGAACTGTCGACAACTCTTATCCATCTTGGCATTCCTCCCATACATTTTCTAAAGAGATCCATGTTAAGTTCCTCAAATCTGGCCCGGTTGATGGTTGTGTAAAAACCAGTATACTCATACTAGGAGTCAATTTCAATGATGTTTTTCTTATTGGACTCTTCCAAAGTATTTGAGCTTCAATTGAAATACTAGTTTCTTTCCAATAATCTCAAATGTCTTTGAAAGACATTTATGTTTCTGAAGGTCAACTAAAACCATTTCATGGTCTGGGGAAGGATCATATTGTTTCTTTAGGAAACACTGCTTCAATTCTGACATTTTCTTCATGTCGGCTACTATTGATTGATTAATAGCTTGAATTCCCTCAGCATCATAAGGTGATTCAGCATATTCCACCTTAATAGCTGGAATAGTAAGAGCTTCCAAGGTAACTCTTGTTTCATGCTCTTCATCATGTAAGATGTCTAATTTCTGAAACAATGTCGTGGTTGTCTTACTGTCGTTCCATTCTTCCATTTCTTTAGGCTTAACCTTCTGAACCCCAACATCAGGTACAATCTCAATTGTAGCCGCATACAAGTGAACAACTTTCGATAGCGTATGAACCTCTTTACTCTTCGATGGAGTAACAGACGATGGCTTCACCACTTTCATCAATACTACGACTGAAGAATATAAACTACTATCAGGCCCGTTCCTGAGGGTGGGCCATTAGGGCAACGACCCAGGGCCCACCCATGTCAAAGACTCACGACTCATATTTCTCTAATATTTATTATTAAAGTCTAATTTTTTCAATACTTATTATCTGTGGTCTACTATTAAAATTTATTTATTTTTCACAGTTGTTATTATGGGTCTATTTTTTTAATACTTATTATTAGGGACCTAATTTTTTGCAATATTTGTTATTAGACATATTCTTAAAATTTAATTTTTCAAAATTTTTTATTATGAGTCTAATATTTGTAATATTTGTTATTAGGGGACCCAATTTTTTCATGTTATTAGAGGACTACTCACAAAATGTATTTTTTTTCAATATTTATTATTAGAGGTCTATTTTTTCTTCCAATACTTGTTATTAGATCCCAATTTTTCTAATATTTGTTATTAGGTACATACTATTAAAATTTAATATTTTTTAATAATTGTTATTAGAGCCCGTTTTTTTAATACTTGTTATTATAGGCCTACAGTTAAAATTCATTTTTATGATACGTGTTATTAGGGGGGCTAACCTTCAGTTTCACTCTTAGGCCAAAATCTCAGGAACAACACTGACTACTACAAAGAATAAATCTTTCATCAAACCGTAACAACTTATTCTCCATTAACAGTAATCTAAACTTGTATGGATCAACCCTTTTAAATAAAAATTCACATAATCCATCATCCTTGAATAAACATACACAATTGTGAATAGAATGTCAGCAGCCAATGTCTAAGAACAACCAATATAGCATTCATTCAGCCAATGTCCAAGAACAACCAATAAAGCATTCATTATAAGTAACCCTTGACATGTATTTCCGAGGAGAAAATTGGGTTTGTAACATAAAAGAAATCATATCTGATTGCTTATCTAAGTCCTTTGATGATATGAAATGGGATAAAAGTTTACCCTGAGTCGAGTTGTCTAAACTTTGACCCAGCCCCACCTTGCAGAAGACGTTATGGGGAGAAAATCCAGACAAACTACGAGTTGTTGCCTCGATGACTTTTGGAGTTGCGACCATTGGCGAATGACCCATAGAAGGAGCAATCAACCCGGTAACGTTCGACTCTTTCACTACTGATGACTGAGTTAACGAAAACACAAGAGGAACCGAATCCACAATTGCATCATTTCTAACAAGAATTTCATCAAACATCATTTGATTTAATTTTTTTCCCTTGAAGATGACTTCTGGTTTAGTGTTGACATTTTATCGAACACCTGACATGTCATTTATTGCTGCTGACTTGGCAATGATCTATGTGTGTGCTGAGTTGGCGTGGATGGCTCATGGGCCATAACAACAAAGCATTGACATTTCACAAAATTGCCAACTAATGGGTCTTTTTCCAGAATTTTCAACAAACAATGCTTTAAGGAGTTTTCGCTTTCTGATACAAAATTCGGTGGAAAACTGCCTGAATCAATCGATAAGCTTAAGTTCTTGAGAGATATAAGTCTTGTTGGTTGCAATTTTTTTTTGAATGCATTCCATCGTCAATTTCAAATCTTAGTCACCTGGTGAACCTGGATCTTTCAATAACCATTTTAGTAGGCATTTTCCAATAAAAATGTTCTTATTGCCAAAAATTCAAAAGATTGCCATTTCATTTAACAGGCAATATATGGGTCAGTTGCCAAAGTTTCCACCAAATAATACTTTAAAGAATTTGTCACTTTACCAAACAAATTTCAATGGAAAACCGTCTGAATCAATCAGTAACCTTAAGTTCTTGACAGACTTAACTCTTGTTGATTGTAATTTTTTTGGATCCATTCCATTGTCAATTTCAAATCTTAGTCATCTGGATCTATCACATAACCATTTCAGTGGATCGATGCCTTCTTTATTTATTCTTCCATCAATTGGTTGGGAAAATTGATGAGTTTCCCTATGCGTCTTCTTCATTGATTGAGGTATTAGATTTAAGCTATAATTATTTATCAGGATCAATGCCGAAGTCAATCCTTCAACTCAAGAACCTAAGGGTGCGTTTGGTTCACGGAATATAGGATTACCTTTGGGAATAGGATTCTCGGAATGTAACATTACCTGCGATATTACTGGGATTATTAAATTACTTTGTTTGGTTTATTTGGTAGGAATGTAAGATTACATTGTTTGGTTGAGGGAATATAAGATTACTTGGAAGTAAATTTTACTATATTGTCCTTGTGATATATTTTTTTAACAAGTTAAATTTTCAATATTAGTTTTAAAACATTTGCTTGAAGATTCATACACTTATACTTAGCATACTACTAATATAATTATTATAAACAATATGAAATATATATTTTTATTAATATTAAAATTTTTATAATTAAATTCAAATAAATAAATATTTAATGGGTAACAACATTTAAATCTTAAACTAATTATATAAAATAATTTTAAATAAATATACTCTCCAAATATTAAAGCACGATTGAAATAATAAAATGAATAATAAATCACATAAAGTCAAGGAAAATGATAAATAAGAGACGATGATCGTATCATGAAACGCTAAGTTACGACGATTTCTACGAAATTAGAACATAAAACCAATAAACACAAAGTTTCTCTTTGTAATATGTTATGTGTCTATTTTATTTTATTAATAAAATTTTATAAAAAATTTACAGAGTATTTAGACATTTTATCGAAAATTTTCATAGCCATGAACTTTTCTTTTATTTAAATATTAAACTACTTTTAAATATGTGTAAAACTATTTAAATATCAAACTAATACAAAACAAAATTATTTAATAAATTTACATCATTTACATATGCTACAAAGGATCCAAATTAAAAAAAAAAAATTATTACTTTAAGGGTAATTTTGTCCAAAGTGGCGGGAATTGACAAATACCTAAGGGAAGGGTGGGAATCACATTCCTGGAATGTTGACAAAAAAATGCTACTGTTGGTAATAATATTTTCCGGGTTGGTGGGAATGAGGACAAACCAAACATGGGAATAAGAATTCAGAAAAGATTATTACCCCAGGTAATAATCTTTTCCGTGAACCAAACGCCCCCTAAGGGTTTTTGACCTATCCAATGTGAGTTTGTTAATTGAAAGCCGCAACACAAGTCTTATTGAATTTTCCCAATTGGAGAGAACATATCTAAGGTCATGCAACCTTATTGAATTCCCAGAATTCAATAAAACACAAGACAAGTTGGCTGATCTTGTTCTTTCTAACAACCATATCTATGGTGTTGTGCCTAATTGGTTGTGGAAGCCTTCTCTTGAATGGGTAGACATTTCTTTTAGTCCTATTGATTTTCTAAAAACACCTTCTCTTAGGTGATGCAAACTTCTCTTCTCATGTGGCATTTAAATTTGAGATTCTGTAACATAAGTGTATTTCCAGAGGTCTTAAAGGAGTTTTAAAAATTTGATAGAACCCGACCTTTCAAATAACAGAATAAGCGGTGCGATACCAAACTGGTTTTGAAAGACAAGTTTAGGTTATATTAGGGTTGTAAAAATAAGTCAGAACCTGAAAACTTGCCTGAAACCTGCTCGAGTCAGAACCTGATTTGACTTGAGAATTTGATGACCCGAACCCGAACTGTAACTGACTGTTGCTCACCCAAACCCGAGTTAAACCTGTTACTGTAGCAACCGAACCCGATCTGTGTCCGGTTGAAACGAACCCGAACCCGAGACCGACCTGGCAAATTACCTGATATTACCTGACTGAATCGACCCGAGATCCGGTTTTACCCGACCTGTTTTGAACCCGACCTGTTTTGAACCCGACCTGTTTTGGAACCGACCTGTTTTGAACCCGACCTGTTTTGAACCCGACCTGTTATTAGACTCGACATGTTTTGAACCCGACCTGTTTTGAACCCGACCTGTTTTGAACCCGACCTGTTATTAGACCCGACTTGTTTTGGACCCGACATGTTTTTAACCCGACCTATTTTGTACCTGAACTGATATTTACCTGGTTTGATAATTGATACTTAATAAGTAATAATGATATTTTTAATATATGATATGAAGTAATATTATGAAGTATTATGAAAAAGTCTATATCTATAATTTGAATAGTTTAAAATGTTAAGCATCTAACAAAATGTATTATATATATAATTAAAAGATTTATTTTTAATAAATAAAAGATTTGTTTAATAAGTAATTAATAAAAATAAATATAAACTTGATAAATAAAAATATTTATTTTTAATAAATAAAAATCTAATATATACTAAAATACATTAGTACATATATAATTTTTACTAAGGCATATATAGACAAATTTACTAAGGCGTATATTTTAGTATATATATTTTAAGTCATACTAGTTTGATTTGATATTGTTTATTTTAACTTTTTTCTTAATATATAGACTAAGGCATACTAAAATACATAGATAGTATATATTTTTACAGTTAATAATTTAAATCTTTCTCAATTAATTGATTAATTGATTCAATTTTATGGTTTTGGGGTATGTGTTTTAGTTTTAAAGGTTTAGGGTTTTATAGTTTTGTTTTATGGTTAGTGATTCAATTTTAGGGTTTTAGGGTATGTGTTTTAGTTTTAAAGGTTTAATTTGTAGGTTTCATTTATCTTATGTTTAGGGTCTAGGGTTTATTGTTAGGGCTTATGGTGTTAGGGTTTCATGGTTTAGTTTTAAAGGTTTAGGGTTTTATAGTTTTGTTTTATGGTTAGTGATTCAATTTTAGGGTTTTGGGGTATGTGTTTTAGTTTTAAAGGTTTAGGGTTTTATAATGTTAATGTACATATCATGTATGCATGAAACCCTAATCATAATATATGTATGTAAATTATGTATGTATCATGTATGTATGTAATATGTATGTATTTATTATTTAATGTATGTAGGAACTTAAAAGTTCAAAACCCTAAACCCTATAATATATATACATATGTATAGTGTATACATATACATTAATTAATATACTGTTATATACATATGTATTATAATATATATATATTTAATTTTTTTATAATTTATAGTACTTAACATCTAATTAACTAATTTTATTTCAAGTTGAGCCTTTTTTTTTAATTAAGACTATTGTTTTTAACTTTTTAACATCGTAATATTTTTTATGTTAGTCTCTAAAACTTTTATTTAATTCTAAATTGATCTCTATTCATTATTTTTTATATTCACCCAATGTTTTTTATTTATAATTTGGTACATTTCTTCATTAGTTTTTTAACTTGATGTTTTTTCCATTATAGTCTCCAAAGCTTTATTTGTATCCTAAGGGGAGTGGATGATGACATCGTTGCTGATGTCACTCGTACTGAGGTCAGCACCAACTGTGTTCAAACAAACACATATCCATGTGAGGCTTTATGGGCCAATAGGGGATCACCACGTGTCAATTGAGATGTAAATTTGTGTGGGAAATGATTTTTATATTCTAAATTTGTGTTTCTTTAGGTTGGATTGAGCGTGAATGAGCTGGCATATTAGGAATTTGGGATTTAGTTGGACTTTTGAATTTTTATAAAGGGTTTTGGGTATTTTAAAATGTAAATGGACACTTACTATATGGGCTATTTATATTTGGGTTTATTTAAAAAAATTGACCTCTATTTATTTTTTTAAAAAATTAGCCCGATATTTTCTAATTTTAATATGATATTTTTGTTCATTATACTCCCTAAAACTTTATTTTTATTCTAAATTGACCACAATTCATTATTTTTAAAATGTTTCATTGTTTTAATTTGATATTTTTGTTCATTATAGTCTCTAATACTTTATTTTTATTCTAAATTGACCATAATTCCTATTTTAGTATTTTATAATCTTTTTTATATATTTGTTCATTATAGTCACTAAAATTTTGTTTTTATTTCAAATTGACACATATTCATTATTTTTCATTTGTCTGATGTTTTATACTTTTAATTTGTTTTTTCATTATAATCCCCGCAAGTTTATTTGTATTTCAAATTTACCCATATTCATTTGTTTTTCAAATGAATGCCCAATGTTTTATAATTTTAATATGATATTTATGTTCATTGTAGTCTCCAAAACTTTATTTTTATTCCAATTTGACCCATATTCATTGTATTTTTACGTTTTCTAAATTTATTTTGATATTTTTGTTCATTATACTTCACATAACTTTATTTTTATTCCAAATTGACCCATTTTCATTATTTTTCTTTTCATTATTTTTTAAATTACTTCAACCTGAAATGAACCCGACCTGAAGTCCACCCGAACCTGAAATGAACCCGACCTGAAATGAACCCGACCTGAAATGAACTCGACCTGAAATGAACCCGACCTGAAGTCTACTTGAACCCGAAATGAACCCAACCTAAAATGAACCCGACCTGAAGTCTACCCGAACCCGAAATGAACCCGACCTGAAGTCTACCCGAACCCGAAATGAACCCGACCTGAAGTGTATCCGAACCCGAATTAACCTGTCAATTATCTGCTTCGGACCCGACCTGTTTTGACCCGACCTGGAATGGACCCGACCTGAAATGAACCCGCACCCGAACCGACTCGAGTCAAGACAGAAAAATAACCTGAAATGACCTGTATCCGATTTTACCCAACCTGACAGTACCCGACTTGAAACCCATCCGATTACCTGTTTTTACAACCCTAGGTAATATGTATCTTTTTAATAACCATCTCTCATCTTTGGACCAACTTTTACCCAACCAACCTTCACCTATTTGCAATTTGAATCAGCTTAAAATGTTTGATGCATCTCATAACAATTTGAGTGGCTCAATTCCAAATTGCTTGGGTAATATGAGTTCTGGTCTTTCGATGCATCTCATAACAATTTGAGCGGCCCAATTCCAAATCGTCTGGGAGATATGAATCTCTGGTATTTCTATACATCTCATAACAATTTGAGTGGCCCAATTCCAAATTGCCTGGGGTAATATGAGTCTCTCCGATATTTGGATCTTCATGGAAATAACTTGAGTGGAATCATGCCAGAAATTTCAAAAGCAAACCAATTATGGTTTCTCAAAGTTAGTGAGAATAGATTAATGGTTAGATGCTATGTCTACTTGGAAAATTGCTTTGGTGGGCTATGCCAGTGGTTTGGTCGCTAGACTATGTATTGGATATATAGTGCTGAACGAGTGGGGAAACAAATGGGTTGACAAGTTCAAAAAGCACGAGAAAGGAAATAGAAGAAGAAGTAGGTGACTCTATCAGAATTCATGTCTCAAAGTCATCAGCTAAGTATTTCCTTTTGAAACTAGAGTTTTTTTTAAATGAAAATATAGTTGTTGTAAACTGTGATACATATGCATATTCTCTTGAATTCAGGTAGTTGTCCTGTATTTTTCTTGCATATGTAGTTGAATTAGGACATGGAATATAAAATTAGGAAGAACTTGAAACAGGCCAAGCTGAAGCAGAGATTGGTAGCTTTATGTTTGAAGTAAATGGTAAAAGTTTCTAATTCTCAGGCCAACAATGTTGAGTGTTGAAGTATAAGCAACAAGGTAAGTGTTAAAGATATGTGGTTTTTATAAATTATGTATTATATTGGTTTGGTTAAGCAATGAGTGCAGATAGGTCAGCTAAGAAGCTTAGGTTTATGTGTGTTGCACTGTTGTCTCCCATCAGAACTGGTTCTTCGATTGTGTGGTCGAAATGTGATTCTTCTTCAGATGTTGTTTCTAGATCACGTTCTAGACGTTGTTTTCGTTGTCTTTGCTTCTTTTCCCGAAGTGTCTGGGAGTACAATATTCGGGCGTATGCTTCGATCTCCGAGATATAGTCTACTTGTTCTCCCGGATTCTTTCTGGTCATAAATTAAACAAAATAATTTAGTAATTTTGTCGAAGTCCCCGACAACGATGCCAATTTGACACGCATCGTTTTTGCGTCAAAATAATTCCTTCTTCTCAAATAATAAATAAAAGAAATTAAGCGTAGTAAAGGAGAAGTAAGGGTCGATCCCACAAGGACTAAGAAACTTCCTGATTTTTGTTTGTTCAATCGGTGATCCAATAAAAGAGTTGAATAATGTTTAAGTAAAAAAATGGGGGTTTGTGGAATTAAGTAAAAAAATAAGAGATTGTAAATAATATTTAAAAGAAGTGATTTAATATGATAAAGATTAGGCTCAGACTCTTGCTTTTACTGAATTTCCTCGGATCATCGGAAAAAGAATTTTTCACTCCGGGATTCACGTCGGTTACTTGTCTACAAGGACCAATCCTTGTGACTAAGCTTTGCAAACCGAAAACCTAAGTGCCATCTTTGATATCGATTTTGTAAATTGATCTAATCAACGCAATGTTGTAGATAAAATTGTTTTAAGTTCGTAAAAGACCGACTCAGATTATGTTGTTTTAAGAATAACTGATCCAATCTCAGTTTCCTCTTAGCAAACAATTTTGCTAAGTGTGTTCCCAGGAAGTCGAATGTGATTTAATAGTCGATCCTTCCTCCCGCACAATCAACCAAAACAACATCTTGACCAATGTCAATCTTTGGTTTTGAAATCATTTTGATTTTGAAATTAATCTTAGAAAACTGAGAGAGATACCCGAAGTTGATGAAGTGCTTTTCAATCCTCACGTTAGAATTGAGTCATTGCTTAAACCTTTGGCTATAGAAAACTTAGCTAAGCATGATTATGAAAGAAATCATGCTTAAAAATTTTCAAAATAAAATAGAAAACTAAAATTAAATAAAGAACTAAAGAGAAGAGAAATTTTATAAACTTCAAAGTAAAACAAAACCAAGAACAAGAGATAATTTTGAGTTTATAGCATCTAAAAAACCCTAAAATAACTGTAAAATGATAAGAGATAATTCCTAAAATATTTAAAATACAAAAGTCAATTCCTAAGTGATAAGAAATAAATCCTAAAGGGTTTAAATTTAAAAACAAAAGATAATCACTAAGTTTTAATTCAAATATCGGCTGATAAGTTATCCGGAATGCATCTGAAGCTATCAAGCGCCACTGACGTCATTTTTTAAAAGTTGCTGCCGTGTCCCCCAGTCAGCACTTTCATGCCCCGGTTCATGCCCACTAATCCAGCCATGAATCTAGAAAAATTGAAAAATCCAACCACTTTTCAATATAATCTTCAGATTCAAGGGCATGCACGAAAAACACACAACAAGTCCTGAATCGACATCATATTCAACCAATTGAGGCATAATTAAGGCTAAAATAGTGACCATATTAGCTACTTATCAGCCATGAAGCTTTTGATAGGGAGAAATGTTGCCAAGTCGCTTCGAAGGTATACGATTTATGAGATAGGTAGCTGTTAAGACATCGTACGACCAAAATTTCATAGGCATGGAAGCCTGTGCCAACAAGGAGAGAGCCATTTCAATAACATGGCAATGTTTGCGCTCAACGATCCCGTTCTGTTGAGATGAATGTGGGCAAGTGACATGTTGTATAATCCTAGTATGAGCCAAGATGGATTCAAGGAAGTAGAATTCCTTACCCCCACCAGTTTGAACTTCTTTTATTTGTGCTTGAAACCGAGTTTGAACCAATGTATAGAAAAGAGTAAAAGGAGTAAAAGCCTCTAACTTGGTTTTAAGTAGATATAACCAATAATGTCTAGTAGCGATGTCAACAAAGGAGATATAATATTGAAATCCATTGGATTTTACAACTGTAGGGCCCCAAAGATCAATCTCAGTTAAAGCAAAAGGTTGTGTATAAACCGTAGTAGAAGGTTTATAGGGTAAACTGTGGCTCTTGCCAAGTTGACAAGCCTTACAAACAGACTGCTTGTCCAACTGAACATATTTATTTAGTACAATATTGATAATATCAGTTGATGCATAACCTAAACGAAGATGCCATAACCAAAATGGTGATGTACTACTAGCAGTGATAGGTGAAGAGGCTAGATCTCTAGTTAGATGATATAATCCTCCTTCCTAAGTCCCTTGCAATAGAACGTTTCCTGTGCTCTCATCCTTCACACAACAGTGCTCACGATGAAATTCCAAATACACTGAATTATCCGTAGTAAATTTTGAGAAAAACAATAAGTTACGGGTGATTTGTGGAACATAAAGTAGATCACGAAGAATTAAAGAACGAGAATATGTGTGTAAAGCAGTCTGCCCTATGTGTGAAATTGATAACGACGAGCCATCACCATTATATACTGTGCCCTTACCATAGTACGGGGAACCAATGAACAAGTGAGAGGAATTGTTGGCTACATGATGGGTCGCCCCTGAGTCCGGATTACAGGTGACTCAAGTAGGAAGAGGGGCAGCTCCAACTAGGGTGTTGACCTGAACATCATCGAGAGGAGGTTCCACCGACGATTGATCAACACATGCACTTGTACCAATAAAAGGATCATAACCAACATCAATAGAATCAGAAAAGCAAGCAACATTGGCTTGGCGATGAGCAGATTGAGCCTGGGACTGAGAAGAAATTCCTTTAAATCTCTTATCAAAATAATGCTAACGATCAACAAGGTGACCGAGTTTTCCACACAGTTGGCATTGGGTTCTGGGACGCCCTTTGTAACGACCGCTAGAGTAGCGTGGTTCATCACGACGACCCGATCGCTGAAATGAAGTAGGTGAGGCACAATGAGATTCATTGAGTTGGGTGTTGTGAGTTTCAATAGGCATGCAAAGCGGATCTGATAATCTGAATTCAGCATTAACGAGAACAGAAACAACTCATTCTATAGTATATGACTCACGGCTGGTTGTTATGACCACCACAAAGGGATCATACTCGGGAGGGAGTCCATTGAGCATAGTAGTGATATGTTCCACTGAGGAGGCTGGGCTACCACACGAGGCTAGTAGATCACATATTTCCTTAACTTGCATTGTATAAGCACGCATTGACATAGACAACTTCTTAAAGGACCTCAGGCGACAGTGAAGATGCATAACGCTTGTGATAGAGGCAGAAGATCATAACTGACAGTGGAGAGTAACCAGGATGCCAAAGAGCTATCCTGCTTAATGAATCGAGTATAGGCAGTATTAGGAGATTTTTCACCATTCTCAGCAACCATGAACTTCGCCGGAGGAGGAATCGACTCATAAAGATAACTTTCGAGCCCATGACCACGCATTAGAAGTACCATATGTTGCTTCTATAGATTGAAGTTGGTGTCATCCAGGCGAATGCAGATGCGTTTGTTGGGAAAGGAGTGCTCACTAGATTCATCATGAACTGATAGAGAGGATACACAGTCGACGATCGTAACAACTAAGGGAGAGACACTAGCCATAGAAGCAACACCAGGATCTACGCCAAAGCATCTGATACCATGTTAAAGCATAAATGAAGGATGTAAACAGAGAGAAAAGCGCAATATTATTGATAGTTGATCAATTACAAGCCAAGGACATGATTTATATAAGAAAAAAAGATCAGAGTTTCTTCCTAGATGATCAAATAAATTTCTCCAAAAAATTTGTTGCACTTTCACACCTTCCAAGAAAGTTGTTAAAATTGTTGAAACGAATTTTAACCGATTGCTAATAGCATTCCAGCTCAGCTTGCTGACTGTGCATTGTCTAACATGAAGCAAGTAAAGATAAAAATAATTTTATATTTTAAAAGTATATATTCTTTATTCTCATTGCTTTTTGGTACAATATACTTCCAAGAGAAAAACATATCTTTTGAAATTGGAACTAGTTTTTTGCAATAATTAAAAAAGTAATTGGAATATGTATACATTTGTTAATACTATCTTAATTGATTCATCGGTAATGATTTTCATTTCATTCATTCTATATCATTCCAATAAAAAAGAAAGAAGTTTTAAAATAATCTAAATATATTTCCACCCATTGTGTGGTGGTGCTCATCAGTCCATCTGAAGCAACTAAGAAATTGACTTGACTTAAACATAGGGGTGGGGGCTTTATTCTCATGCAATGCCAAAGACTCCTACCAATAAACAATCTTCCTTCTATGACAAAAAAAAACAGTCTTCCTTCACAGCCAAAGCCAACAAACATAAAGACTTTCCATTCCCTAATTTCACTCTTCTTTCTTTTCTCTTGTCTTTTCATTTTCCACTTCTCAGACTCAACTCCCAAAACAACAGTCTTTAAGAATTTGAAGTTGCTCACAGAGCTTTACTTGGATGGTGTGAACATTTCATCTCAAAGAAGTAAATGGTGTGAAACCACATCTTTACAAGTGTTGAGTCTATCAAATTGTTGTTTAGAAGGTCCATTATGTCCTTCACTCTCCACACTTCCAGAAACCCCCTCTCTTATTTACCTCCTAATTTCTTGGAAATTTCTTCTTGCAATATGAGTGGTCATTTTCGAAACGAAATTATCTTGCTGCCAAAAGTTCAAAGCATTGACATTTCAAACAATTGCCAGAATTTCCAACAAACAATGCTTTAAGGAGTTTGTCCCTTCAATATACAAATTTCAGTGGATCAATTGGTAACCTCAAGTTCTTGAGGGATTTAGATCTTCACGGTTGTAATTTTTTTAGATCCATTCCATCATCAATTGCAAATCTTAGTCTGAAAATCATTTCAGTGGATCATTACCTTCTTCTTTATTTACTCTTCCAATATTGCGGGAATTGTCTCTTAGTTGGGAAAATTGATGAGTTTTCCTATGCGTCTTCTTCATTGATCGAAGAATTAGATTTAGAGATCCTAAGCCTAAGGTCATGAAACCTTACTGAATTTCCACAAGACAACTTGGCTGGTCTTGATCTTTCTAACAACCACATCCATGGTGTTGTGCCTAATTGGTTGTGGAAGAGCTCTCTTTGGTGGGTAGACATTTCTTTCAATCCCATTGATTTTCCAAAACACATCCCCTTTGGTGATGCAAACTTCTCTTCTCCAGTGCTAACATTTTTATATTTGAGATCCTGTAACACATCCACTCGAATAAGTGGTGCAATACCAAACTGGGTTTGGAAGACATTGCTTCAAGCTACTCAACTAAGGTCGCTCAAAATTGGTGCCAATAAATTGGAAGGGAAGCTGCCATCACCACTAGCCAATTGCACAAAACTTGAGGTTCTGGACCTTGGAAACAATATGATTCATGATACCTTCCCTGTTCGGTTGCAGAAGTTGCCTTCCTTGAAGGTTCTCATTCTCCGAGGCAACAAATTTTATGGTACTATTAAAGAATATGATGTTGAAAGTGGTTTTCCAAAGCTGCGCATATTGGACATTGCTTCCAACAATTTTTCAGGTGACTTGTTCATTGATTTTTTGCAAAGTTTGAAGGCAATGATGCAGATGACCAATAAAGACAAAGCTAAGCTGGAATACATTGGAGATGATTACTATCAAGACTCTGTTACAATTGTCAACAAAGGGAACGAAATGTTGTATGAGAAAGTCTTGACCGTCCTTACTTGTCTTGACCTCTCCAACAACAATTTTCATGGCAGAATACCAGAAGAAATACAATTTCTCATGTCACTTAAAGTGTTAAACTTGTCCCATGTTGTAAAGAGAGTGTGAGTAAGGTTGTTAGCTAACAGAATGCTGTTAAGCAGATGTAACAAACTTAGTTAAGAAACTAACTAGGTTACTTGGCGCCATTATTTGTGTATATAAGCAACAGTCCTCTACATGAAATAATAAGCCTTTTAAGTCCTTCTTCTTCTCAGATTCCTTTTGTATTCTTGTATGCTTCACATCATGGTATCAATCGCTTTCTTTCCTGGAGATCTCTAAATCTTCCGCTTGTTGTGTTTCCTTTCTTTCTCTCGTTTTGTTTTCTTGTTGGAAAAGCGTTCTAACTCACAGGAATCTGTCCAAACTCGTTTCATCATGCCATCCAATACCTCTGGCCAAGAATCTGACTCAACTGACCTCGCCTTCTCTGGGAAAATGTTCACCAACAAACATGTTAACATTATTCTTGATGAGATAAATTACCTACTATGGAAACAACAAATTCTCCTCACTGTTAGGAGTCATCGCCTGGAGAAATTACTCACAAGAGATGTTCAACCACCCCAAGAAACGGTGCTTGACACCAATGGCAGACGTATCACCAATGAAGAGTATGAGATCTATGTTGCTCAAGATAGTGCACTTGCATCGTGGCTTCTTCCCACCATTAGCGCACATCTTTTACCTGAATTTGTGGGAGCTGAGACAGCTGCGTCGGTTTGGAGCACAGTTCAGAAGTTCTTTGCAACAAGATCCACAACACGAGTGATGAGCCTTCACTGCAAACTCCGATCATTCAAGAAGGGAGAAGAAAGCATGCGTATGTACATCACTCAGGTTAAGGAGGTCTGTGATGCACTTTCAGCCTGTGGCAGCAAGGTGTCTGATGTTGAACAAATTGCCACCATATTGAATGGGTTACTAGTGGAATATCAACCGTTCATGGCTGTGATTACTACGAGTAGAGAAACTTTCACTCTCGATGCTGTGAAGTCAGTGTTAATTGATGCAGAAGCTCAATTGCGTGGGTTCAATACCCTTGGTCAGTTTCTAATGAGTGCAAACGTGGCACAAGTTCAGCAACCTGCTCGTAATAGCACTTAAGATTCAAGAACTGGCTCAGTCTATAATCAAGGCGGATCTATGGGTAGAGGTCGTGGACGCACTCGCCTTCAATTCCAGCTGTGTGGCAAAAATGGGCATTCAGTGGATAGGTGTTGGCATAGGTTTGACAAATCATTTGTGGGAATCATGGCTCAAAATAATGAAAGCATGAATGATGCACCTACAGTTCACATGAGTCAGCTTGAGATTGGAGGATGCTCTACATGTTCTGGTACTGCTGGTCAGTCTACTGGTTCTCAAGCAGCGTATCATTCACATGTTCATGGACCAATCAACTCAGACAATTGGGTGGTGGATTCATGGGCCACACACCACGTAACGCCAGATGCTTCAAAAGTGTTGAGTGGATCATAATACTCAGGGCCAGGTACTCTCCTTGTTGGAAATGGGAATAGCCTACCTATTTGTAGAACAAGATAATCTTTATTACTTACTGCTAGGGGTGTGCAAAAAAATCTGATCCGAGTAATCCGATCCGTTTGTCCGATAATCCGATCCGAAAATATAGATATCCGATCCGTTTTTAAATTTTCGGATAGTTCAGATCAGATACCCGGTAAATTTTTCGAATAATCGGATCGGATGCGGATCGACCTAAATTGAAATTTGGATTATCCGAAAATCCGATTAAAAATTTAACCTTTTTTATCTCTAGCCCAAGCAGCCCGGTAAAGCCCAAACTAATATCCCCCAATTTTAATTTGCCAATTCCCAATTCCTACTTCTCACGATAATTTCCCAATTCCCAAACCTATTCTCCACTCTCCACTCTCCAGACTTCCACCGCTCCACCTCCAAGCTCCGGCCGAAACCATCCGGTGACCAATTGATTATTCTCTCACGAGTCACGATAGTGTCTATAACGAGCCGAAACCCTCCACAACCTCCATCCCAATCCTTGGTAAGTTCTCTGTATTTTTTTTATATTTAAATAGTATTAAAAAATTTAAATCCAAAAACACTAACTTGGATAAGTGTTGAAGTTTGAACAATAATTTTGAAATTGGTAGGCAGTTTGATAATGTGCTAGTATTCCTCATAACTCTGAGTGTTGTTTCTTCAAAAATGTGCTTCCCATTCGATTATATCAATGAATGATGTTAGAAGATTTTAAGGCTCATAATCTTTTTAAATGAAATTTGTGTATTGGGGTTTATTCTGATAATGAAGATTTAAAGTTTGATAGCTTTCCATGGTTTCAGTTGACTTTCTTATAGAAAATTTTATTGGTAAACATCAAACTTTAAATGTGTTCCTCCTTAAAAGATCCAAATAATGAGAAGAATGAAGATTCGATTAATGTAAAGACTGTAAACTGTGGAATAATTTTACATCACACATGATTCAGCGTATTTTGTTTTGAGAAATATGATTAATTCATCTTCCTCATGGTTAAAGTTTAATCCCTTAATTTACATTTGGATTAAAAAATCATTGTTTAGTTGCCTCTTGCTTCAATACTCTTACGTTGCATGTCATGTTCTCTTTTAGTGTATTAATGTTTGAACAATATAACATTTGATTTTATATTTACTTGGGTTTAAGTAGAGTGTCTAATAATAGATATTTAGAGGAAGCAAACATCAAAATGATGTTGCCATTTCAGATGCTTTTGGTAGTCTCGTCCAAACCTTTAAAGAACTACTTTATAATATTGTCTTTTTCTTGATTGCTCCTTTATCTACAGATTACTTTATACATGTATTTATTAGACTTCGATATGTTTTTTACTTTCATTATTCTTATATAGATTGCTTTCAATATAAAATTAGTCTATCATTTGAATTTATTTGAGTACAATGAATTTTTTTTACCATGCATCGACAGTTTCACTTAGCTAGTTATTTTTTGATTACTTATTACAATTAATACTTAATAAATTAATATGATTTTGTTCGCATGAGAATAATTATTTGGTGTCCTATAATTATTTGGTTGCAGAATGTTCCATCATCTTTTGATGAGAATGAAGATGTTGATTCTGTATTTATTGATTCAATGACGAACGAGTATAATGAGGAGGAAATGCAACCACCAAAAAGGAAGAGAAATGAGAAGAAAGGTCCAACAACAAGTGATGCTACTTTAGGGAAGAGGAAGAAAAAGTCTAAGTGGTGGACTCATTTTTCGGTTGACGAGGAAGATCCCACTTTTGCTTCTTGTAAGTATTGCCAACAACGTATTGGTTGCTCAACTAAAAATGGCACAACTCCATTAGCAAATCACATTAATAGGTGCAAAAAATATTCCCCAAATTTAGATAAGAAGCAAAAGATGATTGATTTTGAAACTAAAACACTAACAAATGAGGACAGAACTGCTGAAATAGTTAGTGTTCCAAAATTGTGGGAATTTGATAATGATTTGTGTAGGAAGAAGCTTGCTAAGATGCTTATTGTGGATGAACTACCTTTTGTTTTTGTTGAACGTGAAGGTTTCATTGACTTTTGTAAGGCTTTAAATCCTCTCTTTAGGCTTCCTTCTCGCGCTACTGCCCCTAGAGATTGTTATGCTCTCTTTATTGAACAAAGAAATGAGTTGAAAGTTTCTTTTAAGAACTTGGATTCTAGGATTTGTCTAACCACCAACACATGGACATCGGGTCAAAATTTAAGCTATATGTGTTTGACTGCCCATTTTATTGATGATGATTGGAATTTGCATAAGAGGATAATTAATTTTTGTCCTATTGCTGGTCATTTCGGACAACTTATTGGTAGAGCAGTTGAAAAATGTTTGATTGAATGGGGTTTGAAAAATATTATGACTGTGACCGTAGACAATGTTAGCTCAAACGATTTAGCAATTGATTACCTAAGGAGAAGACTTAACATTTAGGAGTCTATTTTGTTGGAGGGTAAATATTTACATATGAGATGTGCGTCTCATATTTTGAATTTAATTGTAAGAGAGGGCTTGAAAGAACTTGATTTGTCAATTATGAAAGTTCGAGCTCTTGTGAGTTATGTTCGGTCTTCTCCTGCGAGACTTCAAAAGTTTAAAACTTGCATAGAAGAATAGAAAGAGGATAGTAAAAGTCTAGTTACTTTGGATGTTGAAACGAGATGGAATTCAACCTTTTTAATGCTTGAATCTGCTATCAAGTTTAAAAAGACATTTGCTAGTTTATACATGAAAGATTCTTCTTGTTTCAAGGAACTTAAAAAGTTTGGTGGCGGTCCCAAAGAAGATGATTGGAAGAGGGTGGGTAGTTTTTTACCTTTCTTAAGTGTTTTTTATGATGCAACATTGAGGTTATCTGGTTCTCACTATGTGACTTGCAACTCTTATGCACATGAGATTTACAGAACTAGATTAACGATTTCGAATAACATTAGTGATGACGATGAGGGTGTTAGGAAAATGACAGCTCAAATGATGTCTAAGTATGACAAATATTATGGAAACATTGATAATATTAATGTTTTGGTGTTTGTGGCGGTGATCCTTGACCCTAGGCACAAATTGAGTTATGTTGATTGGATTGTGCGAGACTCTTATGATGAAACAAGAGCAAATCTCTTATGCCTCAAGATTAAAATGGTTTTGCAATCTTTGTTTGACTCGTATGCTTCCTCGATGCCTCAATCAAAGACAAATGATACATCTTCTTCGACTTCTTCTACTTTCTCCACTTTCACTCAAAGTGGGACTCAAAGTGGTAAGGTTGATCTTCAGCAACTCATGACTTCAAAATATCAAAGAGATACCGGTTGTTCATTAATTAATGCCAATAAAAGTGAGTTGGAGAAGTATTTAGAAGATGCTTGCGAGTCTCATGTTCCAAATTTTGAAATCTTGCAATGGTGGAAAGATCAACCAAAAAGATATCCCATTCTTCATAAGATGGCTAAAGATGTGCTTGCCATACCCATTTTGACTGTAGCTTCTGAGTCGGCTTTTAGCACGAGAGGTCGTGTCCTTGATTCTTTTCGTACTTCATTGACTCCAAAAATGGTTGAAGCACTTGTTTGCACTCAAGATTGGTTACACACCTCTCGGTCACCTCTTATAATTGAGGAAAGCTTGCTTGCCTTGGAAAATTGGAGGAAGGTTAGTTAATTTAGCTTTTATTATTTGTTCAATATTTTAAACATAATGCATGATTTAACCTTAGTATATTTTATTTCTTGTGTTGTAGGCATGAATGATCTAACTTTGGAGCAACCGAACATCATAATTGATGAAAAGAATAATAGTCTGGATGATTTTTAAAGTTTGGACCTTGGAACTTTAGGAGTACTTAGTGATCTAATTTTATTTTGTTATTGAGACTATCGTAGTATTTTATTTTGAGCTTGAGTATTATACTTTAATGTTGATATTAAGACTTTTGTACTATTTTATTTTGAGTATTTTAGTTGATATTAAGACTTGAATGATGCTATTACGGTCGAACACGATATACTAGTAAATTGTTCACTGTATAATTTGTTTAAGTGCAATGTGTGATGTGTTATGAAAAATATTAAGTTAATGAAATGCTCAACTTTTGCTACTGATCTATTTTTGTTGTGCTCAATTTTAGTTGATATAAAATGTTTTATATTTTCCCACAACTCTATTTTTATGTTAGGTTAGTTTGTTAAAGTGCATAAATTGTTGTGCCATGAAAGCTCATTGTTATATCAAATGTTAGGTTAGTTGTTGTGCCCACTGCCCAGTTTCTTTCTATTATGAAATGTTAGTTGCTCACAACGTTTGTTACTGCTATTTTTTTTATCAAAATGTGTACAAGTTGTAGAAAGTTTAATTTTTTTGTTAAATTAATCAAGAATTTCAGATTCGGATATCCGGATATCCGATCTAAAATTTCGGATATCCGGTTTTTTCGGATCGGATACAGATCGCTATTTTGACTATCCGAAATTTCGGATATCAGAAAATTTTGGATCGGATACTATTCGTATCCGAAAATGCACACCCCTACTTACTGCCTCTCGTAAGATGAAACTCAATAACTTGTTTCATGTTCCTACTATCACTAAAAATCTCCTATCTGTGTCAAAATTTGCTAAGGATAATAGGGTTTACTTCGAGTTTCGAACTAGAAGCTGTTGTGTGCGAGATGAAGCTAATGGAGAGGTGTTACTTCGAGGAAAGGAGAACCATGGGTTGTACCAATTCTCTGCTGGGAATGTTGCTTCTTGCAAAGATTACATAGAAGCTAATGTAGTTACATAAAAGACTTGGGCATCCTGCTCATTCTTCTTTAGTGCAAGTCTGTAAAAATGCAAAGATTGTAATTCCTTCAACAAATAATGAAATAAAGAGTGACGTTTGTGTAGCTTGCTGTATGGGTAAAAGTCATAAGTTATCCTTTGTTCCCTCTACAACTATTTACTTTACCCCTTTTCAGCTTATATTCACTGATCTTTGGGGACTAGCACATGTTGCACCCAATGGATTCCACTACTATGTGTCCTTTGTTGAGGCTACCACTAGACACTGTTGGCTGTATTTGTTAAAATCCAAAGGTGAAACGCTTCATGCCTTCAAATTGTTTCAATCCCTGGTGAAAACTCAATATGGTGCAACTATAAAACAAGTTCAAAGCGATTGGGGTGGCGAGTATCGTGCTTTGTCAACTTTACTTACGGCTGAAGGCATTGAACATCGGCTGACTTGCCCTCACACCTCTGAGCAAAATGGTGTGGTTGAGCGCAAGCACGTGCACATTGTGGACTTGGCTCTCGTGTTATTAGCCCAAGCTTCTCTTCCACTTAAATTTTGGGCGTATGCTGTTGCCTCAGCAATTTACTTGATAAATAGGCTCCCCACTCGTGTGCTCAATGGAAAGTCACCCTATGAAGAACTTCACAAACACCTTCCCGATTACAGTTTTTTGAGGGTGTTTGGCTGCCGTTGTTTCCCTCATCTTCGACCCTATCAGAAGCATAAACTCAATTTCAGATCAATTCCTTGCACATTTATGGGTTACAGTTCTCAACATAAGGGTTATATGTGTCTGGACGCTAATGGAAGAGTCTATATTTCGAGGCATGTTGTGTTTGATGAAAGTTGTTTTCCATATGCAGAGAAACCGTGCTCATGTCAAAACAAAGCTGAATTCAAATCTAGTGAGGCTGTGGCCATACCTGTGATTCCTGGAGCTACTTGAGT
Source organism: Hibiscus tridactylites (assembly GCA_958450335.1). Taxonomy (NCBI): domain Eukaryota; kingdom Viridiplantae; phylum Streptophyta; class Magnoliopsida; order Malvales; family Malvaceae; genus Hibiscus; species Hibiscus tridactylites. The sequence goes on along the minus strand of OY288265.1, from coordinate 27,276,178 downwards.
GTGCATGAATGGCTTGTCTTCAACGGAGCCTCATCAGACAACCTTGAATGCAACAAATGTTCCTCAATGAATTGTGGCTGGTGCAACAGATCTTCCTATGCCTCCCACTGATGATACTAGAATGAGCCCAGGATTAAGTGAGACACACATGGACGTTGGAAATGGTAGCTCTCAAGTTTCTCCGGTGCATTCAATTCCCTCGTTGCATGAATCAGACCTGGCTGGTGACAATGATCATAGCGTGCATGTGCCTCCTATACCTGAGGTTGCACCTGTAACTGGTTCCCATGTCTCAGTTCCTTTAGATGATAATATGGATGAAAATGAGGTGAGCTCTACTTCAAACTCCCAACTGCCACGTCATCACATGGTCATGCGCAGCAAAAATGGCATTTTCAAACCCAAGAGCTATCTACTTACACATGAAGCTGAGGAAGAAGGAGAGCCCTGCTCGATTCATGAAGCCCTTCAGTTAGAAAAGTGGAAAGCTGCTGCGTTTGCTGAATTTGAAGCACTACAAAAGAATCATACATGGACTCTCACTACCCTCCCTGAAGGTAGTTCTATGGTCGGGTGCAAATGGTTGTTCAAAATTAAGAGGAATGCAGATGGCTCGGTGCAATGTTACAAAGCCAGGCTTGTGGCCAAAGGCTTCTCTCCGGTACCTGACCAAGACTTCCAGGATACCTTCAGCCCAGTAGTAAAGTCTTCAACAATCAATATTATCATTGCTTTGGCAGTTCAAAAATGGTGGAGTTTGAGGCAAGTTGATGTCAACAACGCCTTCCTGAATGGTGACCTACATGAGGAGGTCTTCATACAACAACCTCCTAGTTTCGAGTAGCTGGCAGATGATGGAACGAGACTCGTGTGCAAACTTAACAAGGCCTTGTATGGGCTGAGACAAGCCCCCACGTGATTGGTACACTAAGTTGAGGGATCATCTTGTTCAGATTGGTTTCAAAGGGTCACAGACTGATACTTCATTGTTTGTCAAAATGTAGCTGGCTCGTGCACGTATGTCTTGGTATATGTGGATGACATTGTTTTCACGGGTGATTCAGATGCAGAAATTGAACTGGTGGTTAAGCAACTTGGGGAGAAATTTTCACTTAAAGACCTAGGCATGCTCAGCTTCTTCCTGGGAATTGAAGTGAAGAGGTTTGGCAGCTCCATTATGCTTAGCCAGAAAAAGTTTATACAAGAACTACTGGTAAAAGCTCATATGTCTAATGCGAATCCTACACCAACACCAATGATCACGTCCCTCAAACTTTCGCAAGATGCTGGCAGTCCATTAGCAAATCCAAGTGAGTATCGCAACTTCGTTGGATTATTGTTGTATGTGTGTCACACACGACCAGATGTGGTGTTTAGTGTTAATAAGTTTGCTCAATTCATGCATGCCCCATGTGAACAACACATGACAACAATCAGAAGGGTGCTAAAGTATTTGAATGGAATGCTAGACTAAGGCCTTGTCTTTACCCCCTTTTCCAATAAGTGTCAGCTAATTGCTTTTGCTGATGCGAATTGGGGTGTAAGTGTTGATGATCGAAGGTCAATTTCTGGGAATTGTGTGTACATGGGAGGCAGTCTTGTCTTGTGGAACTCGAAGAAGCAGAAAACTATGTCAAGATCCACAACAGAGGCGGAGTATAGGAGTCTAGCAGATGTGGCAGCTGAGGTAACATGGGTGGAAGCCTTGTTGAGTGATATGGGTGTTGAACAACATGATATACCAGTCATATGGAGTGACAACTCTAGTGCCATAGCCATGAGCTCGAATCCAATCTATCATTCGAAGACAAAACACGTGGAGCTGGACGTGCACTTTGTCAGAGAAAAGGTTGCAGCCAATAAAATACAAGTAAACTACGTCCCAGCTGAGCACCAAACTGCAAACGGTCTTACTAAGCCCTTATCCAAAGCGTACTTCAATATGTTTCGCTAGAAGCTAGGGGTATTGTATCGAAGAAACCGAGGAGAGGAAGAAGCAGGAAGCATGTTGTAAAGAGAGTGTGAGTAAGGCTGTTAGCTAACAAAATGCTGTTAAGCAAATGTAACAAACTTAGTTAAGAAACTAACTAGGTTACTTGCGCCATTATTTGTGTATATAAGCAACAGTCCTCTACATGAAATAGTAAGGCTTTTGAGTCATTCTTCTTCTTAGATTCCTTTTATATTCTTGTATGTTTCACATCATCCCATAAGATAGTTGTTTTAAACTATGATTCATATACATATGCTTTTGAATTTAGGTAGTTGACCTATATTTTTGTTGCAGGATGTGGAATGTAAAATTAGGAGCTACTTGAAACAGGCCTAGCTGAAGCAGAGATTGGTAGCCTTATGTTTGAAGAAAATGGTAAAAGATTCTAACAAATACAAGCCGTTTTCCACTTAGGTTTTTGTTTGCAGTAACTGTTGGAGTCTGGTAGAGCGACGATTAGGGTTTTTTAGGGCGCTTGAGTCTGCATTCTTTTATGGTAGTAAACTGATGTATAAAGAGGCTGGTCTTGATTTGATTTTGAGAGGATGAAAATATATCTTTGTAAACTCTGTTTCTACTTACTGCTTTTTAGCCATTTTATTTTCTTCATAATCATATTTATGATATTTAATATGCACCAGGTACAATCAATATATATTAATGAGTAAATAGTTTTTCTATTATTTTTTTGTATTTAGATTTTGAGAGGATGAAAATATATATCTTCGTGTTCATGGCTGGAAATGAGTCAAGCACAAGTAAACATTTGCATGCAATGCAATGCCAAAGACCAAGATTAAGACTCCCACCAATAAAATCTCAAATAGAAATTTTCTATCTCTTTTTATGCCCCACAATAAAAACCAAGTTTAATTTACTCTTCGGAATACATGATAAACTTTAAAGAGAAAAATGAATAAAAGTCAAATTCTGCATTTCACCCTTACACTATGGGAAACTTGTGGATTTAGCACAGCCACTTAAATTTGCTCAAGTTTAATATTTGTACTTTTCGAAATGTAAAAATTTGGTCCATCCGATTATTTTTCCCGTTAAAATGTTAGAAACCGAAATAAAGATTTTTGGACTGGAACAAACCTTTATCCAGTGCTAGGGGTGGGCAAAACTCGACTCAAAATTACATAAACTTGACTCGACTCGAAAAAATTTCAAATAAAATTTGAGTTGTAAAATGAAAAATCAAATAACTCGAACTTTTTAGTAATTAGTGGGTTGATTTTTAAGTTCGAGTCGAGTCCCTCATTTTTTTCTAATAAATATAATACCTATATAAAAAATATGAAGAAATATATGTCACATATGAAAAAAATATGATGAAATATACATGCATATCTGTAGAAATATGTGTTTTGATATAATAATTGAAAAATAGTTTTGGACTAAATTGAAAAGATTTCAAAATGCTTTTAAGTCCAAACAACTTGAAAATATGTTTGAGGAATTCTTCAAGGGGTTTTAATGCGTTTTCTTAAGCCAAATTTTACAAAATCACCCAGCTGTTTCGAAACACCCCCTAGGTGTTCCGATACGGCCATTTACAGTGTCAAAACGTTTCGATACAGCTCCGTCTGTTTCAAAACGGGCTTAATCTTGGCGAGGGTTTTTACATAGAGTTTCGATACGGGCTTCACCGTTTCGATACGCCTATGTGGCAAATACCTCAACGGTCAAAACCCCCAATGGCTATTTCCCAACGGTATTATAAATTACAGCTCAACTGTCACTTGTATCGAAACGGTTTGTAACTGTTTCGATACGGCCAGAGGCATTTCGATACGACTTGTTGCATTAGGCTTTAACGGCTAGTTCTGAAGAAGGTCGTTCCGATACGGACAACTCCATAACTGCAATTAATGAGGCAAATAAAGTCTCCAATGACTCTAATTCAATCCCAACGATCCTCAACGGCTACAAACTCAATTAGGAGTATAAAAGGGACCTCCAAGCATCAAGGATAGGTTAATGCTTCAATTGTCAACAACATTATGATGTCAAATTGTCTTTAGAGCTAATTTGTATATTTTCTTGTATAGACAACACTTGTGAGCTTAATTATCAAATTTGCTCAAGTGTATAGGTTTTGGGTGAGTGCTTAGAGTTGCAAACATATACCTATTAGAGGGATTTCAAGTTTGCTTTGAATTTCTCTTGTAAGAGAGTGCTTGATCAAGCTTTACCCAAAGCTTGATCGTTGTAACTGTTTCCTCCTAATCCGAGAAAAGGGGACGAAATTCTTAGTGAATTTGGTTGAAATCCTTAGTAGGAAGCTAAGGTAGTAGATGTAGGCTTTGGGTTAGAAAGCTGAACCACTCTAAATCCTCGTGTTCAATTCTTACTTTTTTAGCTTCCACATAAACACCCTAAAATCAACCTTCTCCACCACTTGGCAAGAACCTCGGTTGTGACCATCGAGCTCAACAATTGGTATCAGAGCGAGACTCAATTGATCGTGATTAACATCATTTGAGGGGATCTGAGAAGCTCAATACATCAATCCAACCAACCGAAGCAATGACACACTCAATCGACAAGCCATCATTCTTCAACGGTGAACATTATGCCTATTGGAAGAATAGGATGAAGTTCTTCATCAAGGGTAAAGATTATCATCTATGGGACCTTGTTGAAGATGGACCGTTCGTACCAATAAGAAGAAAGGCAGAGTGGAATGCCAACGACAAGAAGATGATGAAGCTTAATTGCAAAGCCTTACACTTCATCTTTTGTACTTTTGGCCCGGACGTATATGCTCAAGTCTCTTCTTGTGAGAGTGCCAAGGAAGTATGTGACAAGCTTGAAGTCACATACGATGGAACTAACAAAGTAAAGGAGACCAAGATCGGCCTCCTCAACTACGAGTATGAGAACTTCAAAATGGAACCGGATAAAGACATCACGAAGATGTTCGATAGATTCTCCACCATCACCAATGGACTCAAAGGTTATGGAGAAGCGATTCTGGAAGAAAAACTTGTCCGAAAGCTTATCTACTCCCTTCCCGAGTCTTGAGACTCGAAAAAGACCGCCATCACCAAAGCCAAAAATCTCAAGACCTTGAAGCTTGATGAACTCATGGGGCCACTTCTCACTCACCAAATCATGAAGAAAGACAAGGAAGATGTAACACCCCAATTTTGGGCTTGGAAGTTTAGGGTCTGAACCGGACCGGTCTAATTTTCGGTTCGAATATAAAAGGTGGTTTTAGGGAAAACCTAGTTCGGGATGCTTTAAAAATATGGAAAAATATCTAAAAATCCTATTTTAATATATATAAGAGAGTGGTGAAATCAATTTTACAAAATAAGGTTTGGAAGTGCAACATTTCGAAATAGTGACTAAAATGTAATTTTTGAAAAGTTCAGTGGTGACTGTTTTGTAAGGATTGAAACTTTGAATCTTTAAGGAGCTAATTTACCCAAGATTGATTTCTCTAGATTTTTCTTAGATTTTAATGATTCATTTAATGTTTAATTAATTAAAGGAAAAGAGGGAAACTATATTTTAGCTTTTCATAACTAACTTTCTTAAAAAATTTCTCATCTCATTTTCTCTCAAAATTCCCTCAGCCAAACACATTTCTACAGCAACATTTCTTTTGATTTTCACACCAAATGATGAGGTTTCAATCATCAATTGATTCCTAATCCTTTCTACATCAAATTCTATTGTTTTGCTTATTGAATTTTCAAGGATTTTGGCTCTAATCAAGGAGAAATCTACATTTAGAGGTAAGGATGTTCTTCTCCTCTAAATACTCAGTTCTTTATTGAAATTTCCAAGTTCTCAATCCTTAATTAAAGTTTTATAAAAGGTTTTAATGATATGAACTTGATTTTGGCTTAAAACTCAAGATTTGGAAGAAATCTTGAAGAAATTCGTGGTGATTGTTCGGGCTCTGGTTTGAGATGGATTTTAAATGTATTTTGGATGTTTAATGATGTGTAATTGAGGTTTAATCAATGCAATCCCGAATAGGTTGAATTTCCTAAGTTTTTGCTTATGAAAATGGTGGTTTTTGGGGTGATCTTGGTGTTTTGTTATAGCTGGAGGTATAAGGACGAGTTTAGGTTCTTTTTGGATGTTAATTGATGTTTAAGAATGTTTAGAGGTGATGGATCTTGGCTGTGTAATGTTGTGGAAGAGTTTGGAAGTGATTTCGGTTGTGTTTGGTAGCCGAAATGTTAGTTTTGGTGTGAGCAGCGAGTTTAGGTGTAATGGCTGAAGATTTTAATGCATGATGATGCATTAATCCTCTGCTTTGATGTGTTTAAAACAGGGGAGACATCTTCGGATCCTTGTGGTGTTGATCTGGAGGCTTGAACGACGTTTCGGCAAGCTTGCGAAACGAAATTGGTGAGTGGAGTTGGATTTCCAGCTTTGTATCGAATGTTTGAAGGTTTGGAAGCTTAGTTTAAGTCTAATCAACTTAACTAAGCTCAAGAGTAAGTTTTCAGAAAAACTCTCTTGGATGAGCCATGGATTGGTTCGATGCATTTGTTGATAATTGCATGTTTAAATTCTGTTTTTGAAAGCATGTTTAGCATGGTTAATGCTGGTTATGAAAGCCATTTGTTGAAGGATGCTCAAGGTAAGAGATCATTGGTTTGATTTGTTAAAAATGTGGATTGATGCATAGTGATGCATGTTGTTAAATGGCTTTGTTTTAGATGCTTTAAAATAGTGGATTATTGATGATAATTGATGTATATTGGCAAGTGATATGTTGGTTTAAAAGTACTTGAATCGGATATAGTTAGCCGGCTATAGGATTGGGTGCACCGTGAATAAAGTCGCCTTGGATGTTGAGGGGTTGTAATTGTACCGTAAACTCCATCCAAGTACACTAACGAGATGGTTAAGATCACAATGGTGGTTAAAAGTCCATGTGTGGATCTTGTGTTGTGTGTCCCGTGTTCTCGTTAGTGATGTTATAAAACTACCGATGAGTGATGTGGAGGGGTTGTGATTGTACCGTTAAACTCCATCACGGGTGTTGAGGGGTTGTGATTGTACCGATAAACTCCACCTTGTGTGTTCGGTAGTGTGTATGAAGCGTATGGGACAACGCTTGTAATCTGCGTATCTGATTGTGTTTTTGTTGTAAATGGTTATGGTTTATCACTTGGAAGCTAATATGACATGTTAATGTTAATGAAGCATGAGATGCTTGATGTGAATGCAATGTTGCATGAGAAAAGATGTTTATGTGTTAAAAGGCTTTGTGGAAAATGTTTTTGTAAAATGCATTATTGTGTTGTTCCTTTAGAGCATGCCTCACTAAGCATTTGTGCTTACGCTCTCTCTTGAACCAATAATGCAGATAATTGAGGTGTTTGTGGGCAGCAAGGAGGCTAAGAATCCAAGGGAAAGCTAAGCTCATGTATGGTGACTATTTCACAACATTATTAGTTTTTGGTATTTGGCAATGGGAACCTAGGTTTTGTTTTTGGGAGAGGTTTTGGACTCCCTAGTTGTTGCATGATGCCTTAAATGTTTTGGATATGTAAATGGCCATTTGGTGCTTGCTTTGATGCTTGATGGTTGTTTGGCTTTGGATAATAGGATGCATGCCTATAGACTTGTGGATTTTCCTAATTGATGCCATGAATGTGTTTTGATGTTGCAAACACGTGCCTTATATGTATGATAACTTGTTGGAATGATTAGGAAGTCATTAGGATGTGTTTGAGTGGTTAATTGTATGTTAAACCAGCAAATTCTGCACTTTCTGGGCAATACGTATCGGAACGGGCACTAGCGTTTCGAAACGGGGGCCTGTAATGGCCTTCGTGTATCGAAACGGGTAGAGGTCGTTCCGAAACATTTTGGCCATTGCCAGGCCTTGTTTCGATACAGGTCTTGAAACAAACCCGCATTTCGGAACGGTCAACCCCATTCCAAAACAGATGACCGTTGGGCACTGATTTGAATGGTTTTGTGGTTTGCAAGCTTTACGTTTTAGTCCTAAAAATTGTTTTTGCAATTTCATGAGTTTGATATGTCCGATTGAGGTGAAATCTGACAGGGAAGCATGTAATATGATTAATTTGATATTGGTAACTTAAAAATCAGCTAAGTCCTTCATATTTCCAAAAATTACAATTTGGTCCCTAACTTTTGTATGTTGTGCAATTGTGTCCCTTGTTGCATTTCGATCGCTGTGTTTTTCAAGTATGTGTGTCTCAAGGGTACGCTTAAGGTTAATGTGCATCTAGATAAGACTAAAAAGAAAAAAAGGGTCGTTAATCAAGGTTGACTTTCGGGTTGACTTTGGTTTTCCCCGTGTAATCTTCGTAGTTCGGGTCAACCGTCTAGGCCGGGCTAAGGAGGTTACATTTGGTGGTATCAGAGCTGAGTTCTCGAGTAGATGGGAATGGTTATGTGGGTGATGTATGTATGATTGCATGATGTGCCTTTTTGAATGAAAGTGTGATGTGTGAATTGTAAAGTATGTTACAATTGTGATGTATGCTGTGATGAAGCATGTTAGAGGAACCCATTGCCATATCAAAACTAATGAAATGAATTGTTTTGTTTGGAAATGTGTAACGCTCCGGTTTTGGGCTTGGAAGTCTTGGGCGTTGACCGGTTGGTCAAAGTGCTGTTCGAATCGTAAGAGGTTAAATTAGGAAAGCCTAGTTCGGGTTGCATAAAAATTATGGAAAAATGTTCTAAAATCATCTTTTATTATAATTAAGTGAACTGTGAAATCAATTTTGGAAAATGAGTTTCGGAAGTGTGACATTTTGGCTAGTGACCAAAATGTAATTTTTGAAAGTTTGGTGGCTATTTTATAAAGGGTTGAAACTTTGAATCTTTAAGGAGCTATTTACCCAAAGGGAGTTTCTCCAGATTTTTCTAAGATATTTTAACTCATAATTCTGATTTGAAAAGAATAAAAAGGAGGGAAAATCCAATTTTAGCTATTTTCTCTTTTAACTACCTATTTTCTCTCTATCTTTTTCTCTCAACCCAAACACTCATTTTCCAGAGATCTTGTTCTGATTTTCTCACCTAAAAACCTTCTTTCAACTCTCAATTGATTGCAAATCATTGTGTCTTCAAATCCTCTTCAATTGCTTCAAGTTTCATCAAGCTTTTCTATTCCAAAAAGAGGAGAAACTCAAGTTTGGAGGTAAGAACGTCCTTCTCCTCTGAACTTCAAGTTCTTTAATGAAATTCCTAAAGTTTTCAATCCTAATTTGATGTTTGATTAAAGGTTTTAAGGTTGATTTATGGATCTTGGCTAATTATGCAAGATTTTGATGATTTCACTTGATATTCGTTTGATCTGTTAAATCTGTGTTTTGAGAAGTGATTTTGATGTTAAATGATCATTAAATTGATGTGGAAATGAGTCTTGATTGATGCAATCCCGGATAGGTTGGATTTCCTAAGTTTAGCTTGTGTTTTAAGGTAGCTTTTGTGGTGATCTTGGTGATCTGTTGTTGCTGGAGGTATAAGGATGTTTATAGGTTGTTTTTAGATGTGTTTTGATGTTGATGGAAGTGAGGTTTTGCTGGTTTGTGGCTGGGCTTTGTTTAGAAGTGTTTCGGATGCATTTTCGGTTGTGTTTGGTGGCCGAAAATGGAGGTTTAGTGAGAGCAGCGAGTTTAGGTGCTTTCATTGAAGCAATTAATGCATGATGATGCATTAATCCTCTGCTTTAATGTGTTGAAACAGGGGAGGCATCCTTGGATCCAAGAGTTGTTGATCCGGAGGCTTGTTTTGGTGCTTTGGCTTGAAGAAAAGTGGAAATCGGTGAGTGGATTTGTGAAAATGGTTTTCGGCTTTGAAACCAAGGTTTTGGGAGCTTAGTTTAAGTCTAAACAACTTTGCTAAGCTCAAGTGTAAGTTTTCGGATTACTCTCTTTAAGTGGTGGCCATGTTTTGATGAAATGTGAAATGATGATTTTGCATGATTTGCTACTGTTTTGGAAAACATGTTTTAGCATGTTAATTGCTGATGTTTTAGCATGATTTATGCTGATGATTAAAGCCATGTGATGAAGGTAACTCTAGGTAGGAGTGCCTTGTTTTTATGCATTGTTAAATGATGATTTAATGCTTTGAAATGCATAATGAAATGGCTTGGTTTAAATGCTTTAAAACAGTGGATTATATGATGTATAAAGTGTATATTGGCAAGTGATGGTTTGTAAAAGTGAAGGTCACTAAGGTGGTTAAAAGTCCTTGAGTGAGCCTTGTTATCTAAGATCATCAAGGTGGTTAAAAGTCCTTGGATGAATCTTGTTGCGGACTCTAAGGTGGTTAAAAGTCCTTAGGTGCTCCTTTCCATGGTGGTTAAAAGTCCATGGGGCCAAGGTGTTTAAAAGTCCTTGGGGCCAAGGTGTTTAAAAGTCCTTGGGGTAATTCAAGCTACAGACACAAAGGTGGTTAAAAGTCCTTGTGTGGTCCATTCATGGTGTTTAAAAGTCCATGGCCAAGGTGTTTAAAAATCCTTGGGGTCCAAGGTGTTTAAAAGTCCTTGGGGAAAGTTGTTGAACTTGATTTCATAAATGAAATGTATCACTTGAGCCAATATGACATGTATAGTACATGAGATGCATGAGATGCATGATTTAAGTGTTTATGTTGAAGCATGTGATGCTTGTTTAAATGAAATGTGGAAGCATATTATTGCTTGATTTAAAGTATGCTTTGAGCATGTGTAAAGGTTGTTTACAAGCATGATTTACAAATGGTTTTAAATGCATTATTGAATGGTTTTTAAAGAGCACTCCTCACTAAGCTTTGGCTTACGCTCTCTCGTTTTTCTTGATTCAATAATGTAGAGCATTAGAGTGCATTGAGGGCAGCAAGAGGAGGCAAGCAAACAAGTACAAGTAAAGCTCAATGTATGAAGGTTTTATAAGTGTTTTAGCTTTTGGTGTGTTTTTGGCAATGGGGGACCAATGTATATGTTTTGGGAGGTGTTTAAGACTCCCTATGTATGTTGAGTGTTGATGTTGTTGCTGGATTTTAGATTGAACCTTATATGCTTGTTTTGCAAGTTGATGCCTGAGTAGATAGCTTGTGTTGGAAGCATGACCATTGATTTGGGGCTTTTTGCATGAGATGTTATTTTGTTGAATTGATGATGCTCTTATGTCTTAAATATGTTTAATTGCATGCTGGCAAAGTTTGGTGATGATTGGAGCATGTTTGAGTATCCAATTGCATGATCTAGAATGCTCGTTTGCTGAATTTCGTGCAGGCGTTTCGGAATAGGGGTGTACCGTTTCGGAACGGGTGCCTTGCATGAACCCAGGCGTCCGAAACGGTATACACCGTTTCGAAACGGTTTGGCCTCTGCCGAAGCCATGTTCCGGAACCCGTTTCGGAACGGCCCGTGTTTCGGAACAGGGCTAGCCTGTTTCGGAACGGTCGACCGTTAGGGGGCTGACATGGTAGTTATATGTTTTGAATTGTTTGCGTTTTGGTCCTGAATCTTGTATGATCAATTGCATGAGCTGTGGATGTCCTTTTGAGCTGAAATTTCACAGAGAAGCATGAAACCTGACTAATTTCAAGATGGTAACTTTGATTTGGGTTAAGTCCCTTAATTTATCAGAATTTACAATTTGGTCCCTAAAGTTGTAATTTGTTCAATTGGGTCCCTGTTTGATCTCTGATGTTTGTGATCTTTTGATATGTTGTTTGTATGATCACACTTAAGGTTAATGTGCATCTAGATAAGATTAAAAAGAAAAAAAAAGGGTCGTTAATCAAGGTTGACTTTCGGGTTGACTTTGGTTTTCCCCGTGTAATCTTCGTAGTTCGGGTCAACCGTCTAGACCGGGCTACGGGGGTTACATTTGGTGGTATCAGAGCTGAGTTTTCGAGTAATTGGGAATGTGTGTATGCATGATTGAATCATGGTTGGGTTTGTATGCTTGTTGAGTGAAAGCATGTTCAGTGGTTTGTGTTGATGATGTGTATGTGATGCATGTTGTGATGATGCATGATGAGGGTACCCATTGCCAAACAAAAGCTAAAGGGATAATGTTGTTTTTGAAGGAAATTGAGCTTGGATACTTGGAATTTGCTTACCTTGCTGGTCCTGACTTGTTTTATTTTGTATTGTTATGCATGGTAATAGTATGGCACCACGTAGAGAGTTAAGGAGTAGCGCGAGAGCTACGACCCCGGAGGGGAATGTGAATGATGAGCACACTGGTAGTGCTGTGATACCTCCTCCTCCACCTGGTGGTGGTGGTGCGGAGAGGGGAAGAGCTGGAGCTGAGGCAGCTGGTGCTGGAGCTGCAGGACCTGAGGTTGGTCAAGGGCAAGCGATGCCTGATATGTCTGTGCTGGTACAAGCTATTGCGGGTGCGTTTCGAGCAGCAGTAGCTGGAGCTCAAGGAGCTGGGCATCAGGGGGATGCTGGTGCTAGACTACCCTTGGAACGTTTGCGCAGTCTTGGTGGGACTGAGTTTAGGGGTATGTCGGCTGAGAGGTCAGAAGCATGGCTGGAAAGTACCAAACGTGTCTTGGGGCAGATGAGTTGCACTGATGTGCAGAAGCTGGGATGTGTGGTGTCACTGCTGCAAGGTGATGCTTATACGTGGTGGACGACCACAATCTCTGGGATGGCTGATGCTGATGTTACTTGGACGTTCTTTCAGCATGCGTTCAAGAGGAGATATCTGGGAGTTAGATATCTGGATGAGAAGAAGCGTGAATTCATGTCTCTGACCCAAGGGAACATGAGTGTAGCTGAGTATGAGGTACAGTTTGTACGTCTTAGCCAGTATGCACCGGAGCTGATACCTGATGAGCGCGAGAGGTGCGAAAGATTCCGTTATGGCTTGGTGACGGAGGTTAAGACCTATATGTTGGCAGCTGAGTATAATGATTTCGATGTGTTGGTGAGTCGGTCCAAGGACATCGAGATGAATCTGAGTTTGTCTGCTAAGGGTGCTGGAGCTAGTTCTGGGAAGAGAGCTGCTGAGTATAGTTCCGGTGGTCGGAACAAGAGAGGGCGTGATCAGAGGTTTCAGTCCTCGTCTAAGAGAGGTGGAGGTGCACCTGCTAGGGGTGGCAATGCTAGAGCTGACCCTAGTGCATGTTGGATTTATGGTTCCCGTGGTCACTTGAAGCGTGACTGTCCTCGTGCTGGGAGGGAGGTGCAAGCTCCTGTGATAGCAGCTGGTTATGAGTGCTGGAACTGTGGTTCAGCTGATCATCTGAGACGTGATTGTCCGAGGATGGCTGGTGGTCAAGAGCGTGCTCCTGTTGTTGCAGCACCGCAGAGAGGTCGTGGGCGCGGCCGTGGTAATTTTCAGAGGCGAGAGGAAGGTGGTCGCAGAGTAGCTCATGTTGTGGCTATTCAACCTGAGGGTGGAGGCCAAGCGAGGGTGTATGCTCAGCGCGAAGGGAGGAATGATGCTGATGTGATTGCAGGTACCTTTACTTTGCAATCCTTGTCATTGCTTTCTTTGATTGATTCTGGATCTACGCATTCATACATTCTTCGTGAGCATGCTGAGTTGCTTGGTTTGCCTGTTGAGTCTTTGGATGTTGGTGTTAGAGTCACTAGTTCTTTTGGTGAAACTGTTGTGACTCGTAAGCTTTATAGAAGGTGTCCTTTGGTTGTTCAAGAGCATGTCTTTCATGTTGATCTTATGGAGTTGCCCTTTTATGGTTTTGATGTGATCCTTGGTATGGATTGGCTTGCTGAGCATCGTGCTGTTGTGGATTGTGAGAATAAGCGGGTTTCGCTTAAGCTTGCGAATGATTATGAAGTGGTGGTGGTTGGTGAGAATGTGAAGTTTCTTGCCAATGTTGTTTCTACCTTGGAGGCGAGCAGGATGCTGAGGCAAGGTTGTGAAGCTTTTCTAGCTTTTGTGATGAATCCTAGTTCGAAGGAGCTGAGGGTGCAGGATATCAGGGTTGTGAGGGAGTTTCCTAATGTTTTCCCTGAGGAGTTGCCTGGTTTACCTCCTAATCGCGAGGTGGAGTTTGGTATTGAGCTGTATGAGAATACCACTCCTGTGTCCATTACTCCCTATAGAATGGCACCTAAAGAGCTGAAGGAGCTGAAGACGCAGTTGCAAGAGTTGCTTGATCGTGGTTTCATCCGGCCGAGTGTTTCGCCTTGGGGTGCTCCTGTTTTGTTTGTGAAGAAGAAAGATGGCACGATGAGGATGTGCATTGATTACCGTCAGCTGAACAAGTTAACTATCAAGAATCGGTATCCTTTGCCGAGGATTGATGATCTCTTTGATCAATTTCGGGGAGCTGCTGTGTTCTCTAAGATTGACTTGAGGTCAGGGTATTATCAGTTGAAGGTGAAGGATGTGGATGTGCCTAAGACAACTTTCAGGACAAGGTATGGGCATTATGAGTTCCTTGTGATGCCGTTTGGTCTGACAAATGCTCCTGCTGCTTTCATGGACATGATGAATCGTGTTTTTCATGAATACCTGGACAAGTTCGTTGTGGTGTTCATTGATGATATCCTTGTGTACTCGCGTACTGAGGAAGAGCACGAAGAGCATTTGAGGATTGTGTTGCAAGCTTTGTTGGAGAATCAGCTTTATGCTAAGTTGAGCAAGTGTGAGTTCTGGCTTAGGGAGGTTGTTTTTCTTGGACATGTGGTCTCAGCTGAGGGGATTCGTGTTGATCCTCAGAAGATTGAAGCAGTGATGAACTGGAAAGTTCCTAAGTCTGTTCAGGAGGTTCGTAGTTTCCTTGGTTTGGCGGGATACTACCGAAGGTTTGTGGATGGTTTTTCCAAGATTGCTGCTCCTTTGACGAAGTTGCTGCAGAAAGATGTTAAGTATGAGTGGACAGAAGCGAGGCAGCAAGCTTTTGAGAAGCTGAAGTTGGCTTTGACGCAAGCTCCTATCTTGATTCAGCCTGAATCAGGGAAAGAGTTTGTAGTCTACAGTGATGCATCCTATGTTGGTTTGGGGTGTGTGCTGATGCAAGAGGGTAAGGTTGTGGCTTATGCGTCGCGACAGTTGAAGGTGCATGAGCGCAATTATCCTACGCATGATATTGAGCTGGCTACAGTGGTTTTTGCTCTGAAGATCTGGAGGCATTATCTGTATGGTGAGAAGTGTACTGTGTACATGGATCACAAGAGTTTGAGGTATCTGATGTCTCAGAAGGAGTTGAATCTCAGGCAGCGACGTTGGTTGGAGTTGCTCAAGGATTATGATCTGACGATTGAGTATCATCCTGGAAAGGCCAATGTTGTTGCGGATGCCTTGAGTAGGAAGGTAGCTGTTGAGCTGAGAGCTATGTTTGCTAGCTTGAGCATATCGCAGGATGGTGGTCTTGTAGCTGAGTTGCAAGTGAAACCTTCGTTGGTTCAGTTGATCAAGGATAAGCAGTTGTTGGATGATTCCTTGGTGTCTCATGTTCAGGATATCGCGGAGGGGAGGCCTTCGGATTTCTGCTTTAATGAGGATGGAGTGTTGTGTTTTGGTAATCGGATAGTAGTGCCTGCTGATGCTGAGTTGAGGCGTGCTATTCTAGCTGAAGGTCATAGTAGTCCTTTTGCTATGCATCCTGGTAGTACAAAGATGTATCGCGATCTTCGTGATGAGTACTATTGGGTGGGTTTGAAGAAGGATGTGGCAGAGTTCGTGAGCAAGTGTTTGGTGTGTCAGCGAGTTAAGGCTGAACATCAGGTTCCTTCTGGTTTGTTGCAACCGTTGAAAATCCCTGAATGGAAGTGGGAGAGGGTTACCATGGATTTTGTATCTGGTTTGCCTTTGTCTCCGTCGAAGAAGAATTCTGTTTGGGTGATTGTGGATCGCCTGACGAAGTGTGCGCATTTCTTGCCTGTGCATACTACGTTCTCTTTGGATAAGTTGGCAGAGCTGTACATTGCTGAGGTTGTGAGGTTGCATGGTGTGCCTAAGTCGATCGTGTCGGATAGGGATCCGAGGTTCACATCGCGTTTTTGGCAGTGTTTGCATCAAGCTCTGGGTACAAGGTTGCATTTCAGTACATCCTATCATCCTCAGTCGGATGGCCAGTCTGAGCGAGTTATTCAGATTTTGGAGGATATGTTGAGATGCTGCGTGATAGAGTTTCAAGGTTCTTGGGAGAAGCATCTGCCTTTGGTTGAGTTCGCTTACAACAACAGTTTTCAGGCAAGTGTACAGATGGCACCTTATGAGGCTCTGTATGGGAGGAAGTGTAGGACTCCTCTGTGTTGGGCTGAAACTGGTCAAAAGTTGGTTTCGATGCCTGCTTTGTTGAAAGGTACCACCGAGAAGGTGAAGCTCATATGTGAGCGGTTGAAGGCTGCTTCTGATCGGCAGAAGTCTTACGCGGATTTGAAGCGTAAGGAGGTAGAGTTTGCGGTGGGTGATCGCGTGTTCTTGAAGGTTTCGCCTTGGAAGAAGGTGATGAGGTTTGGGCGGAAGGGTAAGCTGAGCCCTAGATACATTGGACCGTATGAGGTTGTTGAGCGTGTTGGTCCTGTTGCGTATCGGTTGAGGTTACCTCAGGAGCTGGAGAAGATTCATGATGTGTTCCATGTTTCTATGCTCCGGAGGTATCGATCTGATCCTTCGCATGTGTTGCCTGTGGAGGAAGTGGAATTGAATCCGGATTTGACCTATGATGAGGAACTGGTGAAGGTTCTGGATTCAGATAGCAAAGTTCTTCGTGGCAAGACCATTGAGTTGGTGAAGGTGCTGTGGAAGCATCGCGGTGTTGAGGAAGCCACGTGGGAGCGGAAGGAAGATATGCTGAAGCAGTTTCCTTATCTCTTTCCTTCAGGTAAATTTCGAGGACGAAATTTCTTAAGGGGGGGAGAGTTGTAACGCCCCGGTTTTGGGCTTGGAAGTCTTGGGCGTTGACCGGTTGGTCAAAGTGCTGTTCGAATCGTAAGAGGTTAAATTAGGAAAGCCTAGTTCGGGTTGCATAAAAATTATGGAAAAATGTTCTAAAATCATCTTTTATTATAATTAAGTGAACTGTGAAATCAATTTTGGAAAATGAGTTTCGGAAGTGTGACATTTTGGCTAGTGACCAAAATGTAATTTTTGAAAGTTTGGTGGCTATTTTATAAAGGGTTGAAACTTTGAATCTTTAAGGAGCTATTTACCCAAAGGGAGTTTCTCCAGATTTTTCTGAGATATTTTAACTCATAATTCTGATTTGAAAAGAATAAAAAGGAGGGAAAATCCAATTTTAGCTATTTTCTCTTTTAACTACCTATTTTCTCTCTATCTTTTTCTCTCAACCCAAACACTCATTTTCCAGAGATCTTGTTCTGATTTTCTCACCTAAAAACCTTCTTTCAACTCTCAATTGATTGCAAATCATTGTGTCTTCAAATCCTCTTCAATTGCTTCAAGTTTCATCAAGCTTTTCTATTCCAAAAAGAGGAGAAACTCAAGTTTGGAGGTAAGAACGTCCTTCTCCTCTGAACTTCAAGTTCTTTAATGAAATTCCTAAAGTTTTCAATCCTAATTTGATGTTTGATTAAAGGTTTTAAGGTTGATTTATGGATCTTGGCTAATTATGCAAGATTTTGATGATTTCACTTGATATTCGTTTGATCTGTTAAATCTGTGTTTTGAGAAGTGATTTTGATGTTAAATGATCATTAAATTGATGTGGAAATGAGTCTTGATTGATGCAATCCCGGATAGGTTGGATTTCCTAAGTTTAGCTTGTGTTTTAAGGTAGCTTTTGTGGTGATCTTGGTGATCTGTTGTTGCTGGAGGTATAAGGATGTTTATAGGTTGTTTTTAGATGTGTTTTGATGTTGATGGAAGTGAGGTTTTGCTGGTTTGTGGCTGGGCTTTGTTTAGAAGTGTTTCGGATGCATTTTCGGTTGTGTTTGGTGGCCGAAAATGGAGGTTTAGTGAGAGCAGCGAGTTTAGGTGCTTTCATTGAAGCAATTAATGCATGATGATGCATTAATCCTCTGCTTTAATGTGTTGAAACAGGGGAGGCATCCTTGGATCCAAGAGTTGTTGATCCGGAGGCTTGTTTTGGTGCTTTGGCTTGAAGAAAAGTGGAAATCGGTGAGTGGATTTGTGAAAATGGTTTTCGGCTTTGAAACCAAGGTTTTGGGAGCTTAGTTTAAGTCTAAACAACTTTGCTAAGCTCAAGTGTAAGTTTTCGGATTACTCTCTTTAAGTGGTGGCCATGTTTTGATGAAATGTGAAATGATGATTTTGCATGATTTGCTACTGTTTTGGAAAGCATGTTTTAGCATGTTAATTGCTGATGTTTTAGCATGATTTATGCTGATGATTAAAGCCATGTGATGAAGGTAACTCTAGGTAGGAGTGCCTTGTTTTTATGCATTGTTAAATGATGATTTAATGCTTTGAAATGCATGATGAAATGGCTTGGTTTAAATGCTTTAAAACAGTGGATTATATGATGTATAAAGTGTATATTGGCAAGTGATGGTTTGTAAAAGTGAAGGTCACTAAGGTGGTTAAAAGTCCTTGAGTGAGCCTTGTTACCTAAGATCATCAAGGTGGTTAAAAGTCCTTGGATGAATCTTGTTGCGGACTCTAAGGTGGTTAAAAGTCCTTAGGTGCTCCTTTCCATGGTGGTTAAAAGTCCATGGGGCCAAGGTGTTTAAAAGTCCTTGGGGCCAAGGTGTTTAAAAGTCCTTGGGGTAATTCAAGCTACGGACACAAAGGTGGTTAAAAGTCCTTGTGTGGTCCATTCATGGTGTTTAAAAGTCCATGGCCAAGGTGTTTAAAAGTCCTTGGGGTCCAAGGTGTTTAAAAGTCCTTGGGGAAAGTTGTTGAACTTGATTTCATAAATGAAATGTATCACTTGAGCCAATATGACATGTATAGTACATGAGATGCATGAGATGCATGATTTAAGTGTTTATGTTGAAGCATGTGATGCTTGTTTAAATGAAATGTGGAAGCATATTATTTCTTGATTTAAAGTATGCTTTGAGCATGTGTAAAGGTTGTTTACAAGCATGATTTACAAATGGTTTTAAATGCATTATTGAATGGTTTTTAAAGAGCACTCCTCACTAAGCTTTGGCTTACGCTCTCTCGTTTTTCTTGATTCAATAATGCAGAGCATTAGAGTGCATTGAGGGCAGCAAGAGGAGGCAAGCAAACAAGTACAAGTAAAGCTCAATGTATGAAGGTTTTATAAGTGTTTTAGCTTTTGGTGTGTTTTTGGCAATGGGGGACCAATGTATATGTTTTGGGAGGTGTTTAAGACTCCCTATGTATGTTGAGTGTTGATGTTGTTGCTGGATTTTAGATTGAACCTTATATGCTTGTTTTGCAAGTTGATGCTTGAGTAGATAGCTTGTGTTGGAAGCATGACCATTGATTTGGGGCTTTTTGCATGAGATGTTATTTTGTTGAATTGATGATGCTCTTATGTCTTAAATATGTTTAATTGCATGCTGGCAAAGTTTGGTGATGATTGGAGCATGTTTGAGTATCCAATTGCATGATCTAGAATGCTCGTTTGCTGAATTTCGTGCAGGCGTTTCGGAACAGGGGTGTACCGTTTCGGAACGGGTGCCTTGTATGAACCCAGGCGTCCGAAACGGTATACACCGTTTCGAAACGGTTTGGCCTCTGCCGAAGCCATGTTCCGGAACCCGTTTCGGAATGGCCCGTGTTTCGGAACAGGGCTAGCCTGTTTCGGAACGGTCGACCGTTAGGGGGCTGACATGGTAGTTATATGTTTTGAATTGTTTGCGTTTTGGTCCTGAATCTTGTATGATCAATTGCATGAGCTGTGGATGTCCTTTTGAGCTGAAATTTCACAGAGAAGCATGAAACCTGACTAATTTCAAGATGGTAACTTTGATTTGGGTTAAGTCCCTTAATTTATCAGAATTTACAATTTGGTCCCTAAAGTTGTAATTTGTTCAATTGGGTCCCTGTTTGATCTCTGATGTTTGTGATCTTTTGATATGTTGTTTGTATGATCACACTTAAGGTTAATGTGCATCTAGATAAGATTAAAAAGAAAAAAAAGGGTCGTTAATCAAGGTTGACTTTCGGGTTGACTTTGGTTTTCCCCGTGTAATCTTCGTAGTTCGGGTCAACCGTCTAGACCGGGCTACGGGGGTTACAAAATGAGCTTGAGTACTTGGATTTCTTACCTTGCTGAGCCTGATTATGTTTATTGCATTTGTGTTAGTGCATTGTTTTAGTGAATGAGACCTCGTAGAGAGACGAGAATTAATACGTGAGCTATGGCTCAGAACGAGAATAAGAACAATGCTGAAAATGTTGTGGATATACCTCCTCCTCCAGGTGGTGGACCGCCCGATGGTGGTGGTGTTGGAGGTGATGGAGCTGGTGTTGGTGCTGGGGTCGCTGGACCTGAAGCTGGGCAGGGGCAAGCTGCTCCTGACATGACAGTTTTGATACAGGCTATTGCTGGAGCCTTTCAGGCAGCAGTAGCTGGAGCTCATGGAGCTGGGCATCAGGGTGGTGCTAATGCGAGATTACCTTTGGAACGTTTGCGCAGTCTGGGAGGGACTGAGTTCAGAGGTTTGTCTGCTGAGGGTTCTGAATCTTGGTTGGAAAGCACCAAGAGGATATTTGGACAAATGAACTGCAATGATGTGCAGAAGTTAGGATGCGTGGTATCGCTGTTACATGATGATATGTATACCTGGTGGACGACCACTGTCTCCGGAATGGAGGAAGTTGATGTGACTTGTACGTTCTTTCTGAACGCGTTCAAGCGAAAGTATCTAGGTGTGCGATACCTGGATGAAAAGAAAAGAGAGTTCATGTCTCTTACACAAGGGAGCATGACGGTGGCTGAGTACGAGATCCAGTTTGTCCGTCTCAGTCAGTATGCACCTGAGCTTATCCCGGATGAGCGTGAGAGGTGTGAGCGTTTCCGATATGGTTTGGTGACGGATGTAAAGACCTTTATGCTTGCCGCTGAGTACACTGATTTTGATGTGCTGGTTAGTAGGGCGAAGAACATTGAGCAGAACCTGGGTTTGTCTTCCAGGAGTGTTGGTTCTGACTCGGGTAATAGAGTTGCTGAGTATAGTTTCGGTGGTGGACGGAACAAGAGAGGACGAGATAGGAGGTATCAGTCTTCTGCTAGGCGTGGTAGTGGAAGGCATGGTGCGTCTGTTCAGGGAGACAGGGTGAGAGCTGATCAGAACACGTGCTGGGCGTGTGGATCACGTGGTCATTTGAGGCGTGATTGTCCTCGGGCAGCGAGAGAGGTGCATGCTCTTGTGGCAGTGACTGGTAATTCGTGCTGGAATTGTGGTTCGGTAGACCACATGAGGAGGGAGTGTCCTTTGTTGACCGGTGGTGGTCAGGGACGTGCTCCTGGAGTTGTTGCACCACAGAGAGGTCATGGGCGTGGCCGTGGTAACTTTCCGCGCAGAGATGATGGTGGAAGGAATGTGGCACATGTGGTGGCTGTCCAACCTGAGGGTGGTGGCCAGGCTCGAGTGTATGCGCAGCGAGAGGGGAGGAATGACACGGATGTGATCGCATGTACCTTCACTTTGCAATCCTTGTCATTACTTTCCTTGATTGATTCTGGATCTACACACTCATACATATTGCGTGAACATGCTCAGTTGCTTGGTTTGCATGTTGAGTCTTTGGATGTTGGTATGCGTGTAACTAGTTCCTTTGGTGAGACCTTTGTGACACGGAAGTTATATAGAAGATGTCCCTTGGTTGTGCAAAACCATGTTTTTCATGTTGATCTCATGGAATTGCCTTTCTATGGTTTTGATGTAATCTTTGGTATGGATTGGCTTGTTGAACATCGAGCTGTGGTGAATTGTGATAACAAGCGAGTTTCGTTGAAGCTTGCGGATGATTATGAGGTAGTGGTTGTTGGTGAGAATGTGAAGTTTCTTTCCAATGTGGTGTCTACATTGGAGGCGAGCCGAATGCTGAGGCAAGGTTGTGAAGCCTACCTAGCCTTTGTGATGAATCCTAGCTCTAAGGAGTTGCGAGTTCAAGATATCAGGACTGTGCGAGAATTTCCTGGTGTGTTTCCGGAGGAGTTGCCTGGGTTGCCTCCTAGTCGAGAAGTGGAGTTTGGGATTGAGCTGTATAAAAACACAACTCAAGTTCCATTACTTCTTATCGAATGGAACCTAAGAAGTTGAACGAGCTGAAGACGCAACTTCGGGAGTTGCTTGATCGTGGTTTCATTCGACCGAGTGTGTCACCTTGGGGTGCACCGGTCTTGTTTGTGAAGAAAAAGGATGGCACTATGAGAATGTGCATCGATTACCGTTAGCTTAACAAGTTGACTATCAAGAATCGATATCCATTGCCGAGGATTGATGATCTTTTTGATCAATTTCGGGGAGCGGCTGTGTTCTCTAAAATTGACTTAAGGTTAGGATATTACCAGTTGAAGGTGAAGGATGTGGATGTGCCAAAAACAGCCTTTAGAACGAGGTATGGCATTATAAGTTCCTTGTGATGCCGTTTGGTTTGACGAATGCTCCTGCAACTTTTATGAACATGATGAATAGAGTGTTCCATGAATATTTGGACAAGTTTGTTGTGGTGTTCATTGATGATATCCTCGTGTACTCTCGTACTGAGGAGGAGCATGAGGGGCATTTGAGGATTGTGTTGCAGGCTTTGTTGGAGAATCAGCTTTATGCTAAGCTAAGCAAGTGTGAGTTCTGGCTCAGGGAAGTTGTGTTCCTTGGTCATGTGGTTTCTGCTGAGGGGATTCGTGTTGATCCTCAGAAGATTGAGGCAGTGATGAATTGGAAGCCTCCTAAGTCTGTTCATGAAGTCCGTAGTTTCCTTGGTTTGGCGGGATACTATCGGAGGTTCGTGGATGGATTTTCAAAGATTGCTGCACCTTTGACGAAGTTGTTGCAGAAGGATGTAAAGTATGAGTGGACGGAAGCGAGACAGCAGGCTTTTGAGAAGTTGAAGGCAGCTTTGACGCAAGCTCCTATCTTGGTTCAGCCTGAATCAGGGAAAGAGTTTGTGGTGTATAGTGACGCATCCTACGTTGGTTTTGGTTGTGTGTTGAAGCAAGAGGGTAAGGCTAAATTTGTCTAATGTTTTATAATTTTAATTTGATATTTTTGTTCATTATAATCCATGAAACTTTATTTTTAATCCAAATTGACCTATTTTCGTTATTTTTTTAATTACTCCAATATTTTATAATTTTAATTTGATATGACTTTAAATAATTAACTCCAAATCAATGACGATTGACGAAGGCCAACCTAAAGTCTATTGACTACTTATACGGTTGTACCGAACTCAAACTCAATACGAATTCCAATCCCGAAAATACCCCGACCTGAATTACCCGACCTGAAACTACCGACCTAAAATTACCCGACCTGAAATGCACCCGACCTGAAATGAACTCGACCTGAAATTGACCCGATCTGAAACGGACCCGACCTGAAATGAACCCGACCTGAAGTGTATTTGAACCTGAATTAACCTGTCAATTATCTGCTTCGGACCCGACCCGTTTTGACCCGACCTGAAATGGACCCAACTTGAAATGGACCCGATCTGAAATGGACCCGACCTGAAATAGACCCAACCTGAAATGGACCCGCACCCGACCCAAGTCGAGTCAAAACATAAATGACCTGTACCCGATTTTACCTGACCTGACAGTACCCGACCTGAAACCCATATGATTACCTGTTTTTACATCCCTAGTCCCATCTTCAAATAAGAAAATTTCAAGAGTATCCAATCCGTGTACAGATCACGAAACAAATGGAGGGAAGTTGCGCTGTGAGGCGACCTTTCGGTACGGTTAAAATGAGGCGACTTTACACAAATTTTATTCAGTTAATAAGAATTTGTGTAATTACAGTTAATAAGAATTTCAGTTCTACTTAATTTATTATTCAATCCTACATAAATAATTACTAAAATTATAAGAATTTCTGTAAGACCACATTTTAACCGCATCCTAAAGTGTCCCACCTTAGCATGTCCCGGATTGGTTCGAACGAGTACTAAGAAAAAAAATTAAGAGTATCCAATTAATAATGTCGCAGATGGCCTTATTCGACGAGCCAACTGAAAGTTACTTTTTCTTTCTTTTAACTTTTTGTATTTCAATGGTGATTTTTTTTGTTTCCATGTACTTGTCGTTAATATCATGTAACAAATGCCACTCAATTATAGATAGAAATTTTTTGTGATCTCTTTTTGGTGTCCTATTTATGTCTCACGCTTAAAATTAGACTTATAGTTTAAGGCTTAGGGTTTTAGGATAGGGTTTATGGAATTTAGGGTAGGGTGTATTTTTTAGGGTATAGAGTGTAGGGTTTTGGATTTAGAATTTAGGATTATGGCTTAGAATTTAATTTTGTAGTATTTTTTAGTGTTGGGGCATAAGTAGGGGCACCGAAAAGGAGCAGATGATTTTTATCCCTCAATTATAGGTAAAGTTATATTTAAATCACTTAATTATTAAAAGTTACATTTATGTCACTCAAATTATAGATAAAATTATATTTGAATCACTCAATTATTAAAAAGTACATTTAGGTCGAAGATGATGAGAAATAGCAGGACACGTGGGCATGTTTAATGGAAAGAGAGCGGTTCTTGTATGACCAGATTTGTTAATTGTGGAACTAAAATGGAATATCCATGTCGTTTGTTTGTTTTAAAACAAAACCACATTCAAAGTTGTTTACTTCCCTGTGGATTTTGTCATCAGGTACTTGCTTATTACTCGTAACATTCAAAGTAACTACCTTCTTTCCCTCTTATTTCATCAAAGTCGCCATTGAACAAAAGGCTGCTCAGTATCTTTCTTCTATAGCTACTTGCTTATTACTCGTCACTATTCCTTTCATGAGCCTATTATTTCTGTTTCTCATGGTTTATGATATATAATATGGTGTTGAGTGTTGACTGTTGTGCTTAATGGGTTTTGCTCTTTTTTATGAATTCCAGCATTGTTTTTGGATTCAATTGGGTGCCTTTTCTCAGACGATAGATTCGGTAAAAAAACGACGGGCAAGAAACCTGTCCTAGTGAAGTTTCTGGCTTCTTCCTTTTTACCTTTCAGTTATTTTATTAAGTAAATAAAATATTCAAAATGCTATGAATATTTATTTATGTGGATGTCTATCATGATTAAAATTTTATCTAAAGAGATTGATTTACTTTATCATTAGGAATATTATCTCATTTATTTAGAGTTCAATGTAATATGTACTTCTTATGCCTATAAATAGATGACTTGATGAAATCATTGTACACAAGTCTATATTTGAGAATAATACAAATCTCCCCCTTTCTCTCATCTCTTTGTTCTTCCATTCTTGTTCTTTGTTCTTATTATTGTTCTTTGTTATTTTATTCACAACACGTCATCAACACGACTCTAATCAACTGAGGTCTTCATTGTTTGAATCCAAAAGAAGTTATTGGAAAGAATTTGATTCTAGGATAAACCAAAGATAATTTTATTTCTCTCTCTTCATTCTTTTAAATTACCGATTGTCTTTTTCTTTATATTTTAACTTAAAATTTTTTTATTTAATTTTTTTTGAAAAATTTAGAAGTATGTTTGATTTTATCCGAACATTGGAAGAGATACATTTGTGGCTTCTCACAAACCTAAAGACGAATCGACAGAGACGAAGAAGTTGCGTTTGGTGTAAATTACGTGTGTTTTCTCTTGTTCCTAAAAGGGTTAATTAGCGGTATGCTTATTCATACTTTTACTTATATGATTATATTTGATATTTTTCATATTATTATTTATGTTATTTTATTTGGTAAAAGTTAGTATTTTAAACCGTGTTTTGAAATTTATATGATATGCTTAAATGGCTTGGAAAGAGGTGTGATATAAAGGGACTATGAGAATCTATCTCGGTCATATGCTATGTCTCCATTGTCCACGAGAGAAAAATCAATATTGGTAAATTTTGGTTTTATTTTTATTCTTTATATTATTATTTTAAAGTGCGATAAATCATGATGATTTTGAATTTACAAGAAGATTATTATAAACTCTATATTTGCTCGAAAGCAATATTTCTTCTTCGTCGAAAAACTCGACCATAGACTTCTCCTAATTTCAAGTTACGAAAATTCTTCTTGATCCAAAAAGTTTTATGGGAGGCATTCCCTAAAGTGAATGCAAAGCATGATGTTTATTCCATGCGATTACCAATGATGGGGCATTCCCTGAAGTGAATGCAAGCATGATGTTTATTCCATGCGATTATTGGAACTGTTTCATTCCCTGAAGTAAATGCAAATATGGTAAATCATTATTCAATTAGAGACATAATTTCGATATAATCCAAGGAGTTTTTTTTAAAGGACCTTGTGGACTTGTTTAATAATGTTGCGTACGAGGATTAAATCTTTGTTCTCTGTGATAAGGATATGTGAAAAAGGTTTCAAAGGCCCACTGTCTCTACTCCATTCCCTGAAGTGAATGTGAGATTATATTATGGAAAGAATAAAAGCCACATTAGAAGTTGTGGTCCTGGTCGAGGCTATGAATATAGACATGAAAAATATGGTCATTTTAAGAATATTTCTACCCACCGGTAGTGAGGTTATAAGGATGACAAGAGTGATAAAGATCATTTTATTGAAGTAAAACTCTTCTTATTACCAATGCGATGTTATAAACCATTGGTCTCGTACGTGTTGTACGTTGAAAAATCAAGAATCATTGAATGATAAAGGAAAGAAAATAGAAACAATTTTTGTTTGCGAAACATGACGAGGATGATACTAGTCCAACTTTATTTGGAGATTGTTGGTCCAACTCTTTTGGACGTTGTTGATTTTCTCTTAACCCTCGAAAGGAATAAATCATCTTCTTATTATTCTCATAACTTTGAAGAGAATTATTTATTTATTTTTATTTATTTTACTTTACGTTTATTTATTTTACACACATTAATTATTTACGTTTTATATTTATATATTATGATATTTATTTATTTTGTTTAACATGATTACTTGTCAAATACAATCTATGGTGATGATTTATGCTCAACATAAGCATAAGATATATTTTCCCATTTAAATGCAAGAGAATAATGTGAGTACTATATCTCAAAGTACTGAAAATATTGATGATCTAGAAGAGCAATAAATTCTTGAGAGAAAGCACATTATGAAAAGTGTAGAATTGCGAATATTGCAATAATTACCGCTAATGGTAATAATATCGTCACCACTATAAGTGAAAATTTTAAGAGAGCAATATGAGTTCGCAAAATATCCCTTTGGGAATTATAGATAACATATGTTATCAATTGACATTTGAAATAAGTCAATATGGATATAAGTTCTGGTAGCCAAAAAGTCATTTGAAAGCTCTAGAAGAGCTATATATTGCTACCAAAAGATAATTTCAATTGAAAGCTCCGAAAGAGCTAAATATATTCCTATTTAAAGGAACAATTTTGATGGCCGTACTAGACATGTACGAGTGAGATTGAATTACATGTTATGGTAAACAAGAAGTTTACAAATTCAGAGATATATACACACACACATATATATATATAGTTGGCATGATCGGTTAGACCATCCTGATCAATAATGGTGTAGAAATTATTGAGATTTACATGCACATGTATTAAAAGAACATGGAGTTCTTGTGGTGCTTATTCTCAAAGGAATGAATTAAATTCCACTTATTAAAGAACGTGAAGTTCTTGTGTTGCTTAAAGGAATTGATTAAATTCCACTTACAAAAAGAACTTGAAGTTCTTGTGTTGTTTGTTCTCAAAGGATATAGTCATATATATGATCCCACTTACCAAAAGAATTAGAACTTAAAGTTCTTGTACTGAAGTTGAGACTGTATGTCTTGCATATCTGAACGAAATATGGGCCCATATATCCACAAATGTGGAAAGTTTTATATGATTTTAGTAGATGCATCTACATTGTTTTATCGACTTACAACTAGAAGTTTGTGAGATTGATTCTAAAAAGATTCAAATTATGCAGTTAGACTATTCATCTTGAAAAGCTAGTGGGTTTATATTTTAGGCTATATCGGTTATTACAAAGCCTATAGATTACGAAAAATACGGTTTAGCAAATTTTTAATTGGGTGCCTCCTATTTAATAGCTAAATTGTGAGAACAAAACATTTAGGCTAAAGGGTCAGTATTGCCCCTGTAGTACTCCCAAATCAACAATGTTGTCCCTACTTTTTTTCTTCGTAATTTCTCCCTTAAACACAAGAAACATAGGCAATGTCCCCCTTTGATCGTCATTGACTAACGATGCCGTTAATTTCTGTGAAGTTGGACGACAGCGCACACGTTAGTCCCATGTGGCATCCACGTGGTTGCTGACATGTATTAAAAAAACAAAAAAAAAACACGTGATATAAAATTAAAAATAATTTGGGCGGAAAAGGGGTTTACCTCTTCATTCTTTGACGCGCTCCTTCAAAAAATTAGGGTTAATATTCTGAAAAAATTGAAATTGGGGGAGAGTTTAGAAGGCGGTGAAGATTGTTCTGAAGTGGTGAGGATTAACAAAAATCGGTAAGTCTTCTTAAACGTTAACGATGGTTTCGGGTTGAAAACCCCAAAAAAAATTTGTTTCGTAAAAAGTTAGAAGGGATTCTTGTTTTGGGACTGAAATTAAGGTTAATTTTGTTTGCTGCAGTTTTGGGGATTTTGCTCCGAAAAGAGAAAAGTGAAAGGTATACTGAACCAAAATTTTGTCTTTTTCTGTTGATTTTTAATACTCGAGAATCTACTTTGGTCCCCCTTTTCAGTGAACATGACCCCATTATGTCTTGGGTGTTTGCTTTTGACTAAAACATGTTGAATATTGTGTTTTATATAGAATATGCCTTTGAATGGTGACTTTGATTTGTTTTTGTTTACTTTTGTACAAAAATATTCTGTTTTATATAGAAATCTGTGAACAAACAAATTTTATGATAATGTATAAATTGAGTCAAAAGCAATTTGCATATATACAAACACATATAATATCTGTTAAATTGATTTGTTTTTGTTACTTTTGCACTAAAATTTTACTTAATTATCTGTCAAAATTTTTACTGTTGATATATGCTATGTTATTGATGCATGATGGCCGAAACATCTAATGTCTTTGTGTTACAATATTACCATGGTGGTAAATTTGTAACATCACCTAAGTTTGCATATATTGGTGGGAGTTGTGAGAAATTATAGATTGATCCAGATACGTTGTGTTACTGGGACATAATTTATAATGCAAAGGATTTTGGGTATGAGGATGATCCATGGGTTTATTATAGGGTGCTAGGGATAGAATTCAATAGTGATGCATTAGTGCTGGTACATGATGAAAACACTGTTAGACAATGTTTAGGGTATTTAAATATCATGGGCATTGTCGACCTTTATGTAGACCAAAAAAACAATTATGAGGCAGCAGAAAAAAGTACTGAAGTAGGTGAAGACATTGAAAATATTAATGAGTTGGTTGTGGATGACTTAGGAGCTGAAGTTGTTGGAGATGCCGAAGATATTGGAGGAGGAGCTTCTACAAATCTTAGGTTTGAAATTGAAGACTTAGGACATGATGCAAACCTTACTGATGTTGTTGTTGATGATGAAGAACAACTTCAAAAATCTAAGGATGATTTCATAGGTAATGTTGAGGTGCATTCTGACTTGGATGATGAAGTTGAAGAAATTAGAGATGAATTGAGAAAAACTAGAGAGAAATTAATCTCAGATGGCAGTGAAGATGAAGAGCATAATAATGTTGAAAGTCAAGGGTATTCATTTGTGGGAAATGATACACTAGTGGAAGAAGGATTACATGAGGGTAATGGTAAGTTAGAAGGTAATGAAAGTGATTATCTATGCTCTGATGATCCAGGAGAATATGAGGATAGTGATGGGGATACTGATGAGGATGAAGAGTATAAAATATGTGGTGCTTACAAAGGTAACAAAAAATCTGGGCATGCATATGATCCAAACTGCAAATTTTCGTTGTGGGAATTAGGACTTCGATTTGTAGATCATATTCACTTTAAAGAGGCAGTAAGGAAATATGCAATTGCTAAAGGTGTAGCTTTGACATACTTGAAGAGTGAACCCAAGAGATT
Organism: Hibiscus tridactylites; assembly: GCA_958450335.1. Taxonomy (NCBI): domain Eukaryota; kingdom Viridiplantae; phylum Streptophyta; class Magnoliopsida; order Malvales; family Malvaceae; genus Hibiscus; species Hibiscus tridactylites. The sequence continues at coordinate 27,246,114 of OY288265.1, read as the reverse complement.
AAGAGTTCGTTGCAGGGAAAATTGTCCTTGGTTACTGTTTGCAAGCTTTGATAGACAGGTTGAATGTCTTGTAGTGAAAACATATAATCATGTCCACACTTGGTTTAGGACTAATAAGAATAAGTTACTGACCTGCAAGCATATTCAGAAGGTCTTTAAGGACAGAATTCTTGCTGATCCGAAAATGAAAACTGCTGCCTTGGTGACCATGGTAAGGCAGGAATTAGGGGCAAGTGCTTCATATGACATGTGTCAAAGAGCTAAGAAAGTTGTTCTTAGAGACAGTAGAGGTGGCTATGTTGAGGAGTATGCCAATTTGCGGGGGTATGCTGCAGAGTTGATGCATAGTAATCCTGGAAGTACAATTTCGATTCAAGTGCATAGAGATATTGGTAACAATGCAATTTTTTATAGGATGTATGTATGTTTTGCTGCTCTGAAAAAAGGTATGTTCAAACTGCCTAAAATTTCATATTTCATTCAATTTTATGATGTAGATAACTAACACTAGAATTTCATAATTACCTGTAGGTTGGAGAAAAGGGTGCAGACCATTTATAGGGGTGGATGGTTGCTTCTTGAAGACTGTTACACAAGGTGAGTTGTTGGTTGCTGTTGGAAGGGATGAAAACAATTAAATGTTTCCCGTAGCTTGGGCAGTGGTTGAAGGAGAACGCAAAGAATCATGGAAGTGGTTCTTGACCAAGCTAATAGAAGATTTAAATCATCCATCAGGACAATTTCTGACCCTAATGTCTGACCAGCAGAAGGTATTAAAAAACTGAAATTTATTATGTAGTAATTGTATTATACAGTGACTTTAAAATTAATGTAATCATTTTGTTTATATTGTAGGGCCTGGTTCCAATCTTAAATGAATTTTTTGCTGAAGTTGAGCATAGGATGTGTGCAAGACACATATATGCAAACTGGCACAAAAAATGGAAAGGAGCCAATAGAAAAATTCAGTTTTGGAATTGTGTAAGGGCAACTTATGTTGAAGATTTTGATGATCAATTGAAGAAACTTGAAGAAATGGGAGAAGGGTCCACTACCGAGTTGTTAGGAATTCCTACAAAACATTGGAGTCGAGCATATTTCAGTGGCACATCCAAATGTGATGTTCTCGATAATAACTTGACAGAATCTTTCAATGGCTAGATTTTGGATGCAAGGTGCTATCCAATCATCAGTATGCTGGAAGAAATTAGGAAAAAGGTTATGCAAAGAATGTATGTGAAGAAAACTTAGGCAGCTAAGTGGCCAACTAATATTTCACCAGTGGCTAAGCAGAAATTAGAGAAGAATATAGATCATTCATCTCAATGTAGGCTAGTTTGGAATGGCCACGGAGGGTTCGAGGTGACTTAGGGTGAAGACCAACACACAGTTGATTTGGAAAGGCTAACTTGTACTTGCAGGGAATGGGAACTCACTGGAGTACCATGTTTCCATTCTATTTGTGCTATGTTTCATGATTCGAAAGATCCTCAGGACTACATTGCATAGTGGTACTCCAAGAAAACATACTTAGCAAGTTACAATAATGTCCTATATCCAGTTAGAGGAAAGAAATTTCGGTCCAAGTCAAATGATCCAATTCGACCTCCTAAGTTAAAGCCCATGCCTGAAAGACCTAAGAAGAAGAGAAGAAAAGATAAAGACGAGCCTGTCAAGAGCAAATATGGAAAAATCAGTAGAGTAGGAGTGAATATGGCTTGCAGTGTTTGTAAGAGATTCGACCACAGAAAAATTAATTGTCCCAACAGAGTCCTTAAATCAACTCCTGGTCAAACATCTCAACCTGTTGTAACTCCTGCTCAAACATCTCAACATGTTGCAACTCCTGCTCAAACATCTCAACCTGTTGCAACAAACACCAAGATCATTTCTGTTTGTTGTCATACTAGTAAACTAATAAAATCTAAATTTGTTACTAACTTTAGTTTATCAATTGTATTGTCTTAGGATTCTTCTCTGCTAGACAATAATGGCCCAATTACTAGAAGCAGAAAAAGAACATTGAAAGTGAATTCATGTCAATCTGCTACATCTTCTACATCCAGCAAAAAGAGGAAACAAGTTGGTATTGGAATTTATACAGACCTCAAATCTGGAAAGCAGATTTATAATGTAAGTTTGAATTTCACTTTGAATTTTTCTTAAAACATGCAGTTAGTGTTGGAATTGAAATTCAATTCAGCTTTGAATTTTTTGTTAACAGCCTGGTTTACCTAGTGAAAGAGTTGTTACAACAACTACAAGAAAGATTGGAGCTGATACTTCTAAATATCAGCATCAATCTAAAGGTCCTGGATTAAAATGGAAAGGGAAGCAAGCAGTTACCACAAGGCAACTTCAGCAACAACAGTCTGATGACCGCATGAAGAAGAAGAAAATGAATGTGAAGAAGAATAAGAAATAGGTAATGCTTTTGATGTAATGCTTTTGTTATTGGATGAATGTTCAAATGTGTTTGGGATTAAACCTTATTTTGTTTATGTCAACTTAAGTAACAAACTATGTTGAATATTGTCCACAACAATGCATCTGTTAATGCTTTTGTTAATGCCAAGCTCCTTTTGATAATTCATGTGTTTGGTAATGCTCTTGATGCTATCCAAGTTTCTTGTGATAATCCATGAGTGTTTGATAATGCATCTGTTAATACCAAGTTCTTTGTGGTAATTCATGTGTGTTTTTAACAATATTGTTAACATAAATTAACTTTAAGTGATCATAAGTCATAACATATATTTCATTAACATAAACCACCACACATTACACATTTCATCCACCAAACAACAATACAACTAGCATCAAAGATACTACCAACCTTTTAAACATTTGATCCAACTAACACCAATACAAGTATCATCCAAGATACTATTAACCCTTTCAATATCATGTTTTTTCCCTCTTAAAGGAATCAACTTTCTCCATTGCAATTGTCATTTGCTTCTGCAATTTCTTCATCTCAAGTACATATTCTTCCCTTGAATAATCTTCACTCAACTTCTGTAGTGCATCATTTTCCTTCTTCAACTCGTAAATAAGGAACCTAGCTCTCTCTGAGAGTGGTTCATCAACCCACCTAAGAAATCCACAATTTTTTGTCTTTTAATTGAGGAAACTAAAGAGTCTTCACCCTAAATTTGGGGAGTTCTTCCAGGCAGTCCACATAGGACATTTGTCACCACAGTCACAAAATATTTCTTCACCCTCATAACCCCAATTAGGTCTTGAATGAATCTTACTCTTGTTACGTGCAGATGATGTGTAAGAAGATGTTACCATCTTTAAATTAACTACAAATTAACAAAACGACAAGAATGAACGAGATAGAAATGGATTCTAATTCAAAAACATCACCAAGCTCGATATCAAAGTTTTTCAACCAAAACCTAAAACCAAACCAAATATTTCGGTGGGGAGAAATTTATTATCAAATTAGGGGAGAAATCAACAATACCTGGTGATTAGGGAGTGCTACTTCAAACTTTGTCGTAGATTAGAGGAAACTGGGGAAAATGGTTTTCATTCTGCTACAACGCATTCCATATAAAGGGGAAAATCCCTATTTTTTTATTTTTTAAATTTTTAATACATGTCAGCAACCACGTGGATGCCACATGGGACTAACGTGTGCGCTGTCGTCCAACTTCACAGAAATTAACAGCACCATTAGTCAATGACGGTCAAAGGGGGACATTGCTAACGTTTCTTATGTTTAAGGGCAAAATTATGGAAAAAAAAATTAGGGGCAACATTGCTGATTTGGGAATACTACAGGGGCAATATTGACCCTTTAGCCAAACATTTATTATTTATATGGTATTTCCATATAGCAACACTTATACGCATCAAGCCAACGAGTTATAATAAACTCCCCATTATGATTTGACTTTTGGTCAGAAGTCATATTTCCCATTTTTGAATTTTTGAATGTGCGATATATAGTTGAATTACTCCACCATAACGCACAAAATAGGCAAGTAAAAAGGGCTGAGAATATATATTGAGTATGAGTCTCCTTTTATGTTTAAATTCTTAAAAATTAATTGGAGAATCATTTATGACATGATTTTTCTCAACATCAGGGGGAGATAATAATCAGCTGGATAGAGGAAAATGAATTATCATTATCTAGATCCTCGTATATGAACTAGAAGTTTATAAAATAATTCATGTTATTACATGTCAACTGCCAGACATATTTACTAACCTAATGAGAGTAATTAAGTCTCATATACCCCCTGAAATGCTCTAAGTTTAAATTACATGTTAGAGCGAGAGAATGTAAATCATGCCTGAAGCATGATAGTTGAAATGGTTCCAATGATCAAAATTCTCGTAAATAGAAAGTAATATGAGATGGTCATATATTGGAGGCGGGTTCTCCTGAAATAAAGATTGAAATCTTGAAGAGATCTCGATGAGTTATGTCATTACGAGAATGGAACCAGAAAATTGGAAAGTTGTCGACAACGATTTTACAAACAATTTTACATAAAATACTTCTATAGAAGTAAAGAAAGAAATCGAGGATCTTGTATAAAATCTACCAATAAGTATAGATATTGAATTGGCCTATGTTGAAAGACGCTTTGAACTTCTAAAGTAGAAGTATTTGGACTAGCAGTCCAAACACCTAAAGGTGTAATGCAAGTGAGGCACAAATAAGTAATCGTAAATACGACTTGAACTATGATTTATGAAAAGTTTTAATTACTTCATGGTGGATGCAATTACTTTGGCAGTTATGAAAAATTTTACATGCGTCTAATTATTTGTGGATCCATATTTATCCTTGAAGGGTTTAAAATGCTAGAAGCATTTGGAAATTTCTGAGGAAATTTATTTATACATGTCTCATGAATATTTTGACACATTTGGTCTAATCGTCTTAGTGAATACTAATTGAGAAAATACTATAAGAACAATCAAATTTCCTTATGTGTTTTATAAAGGAGTTAGGATCAAGATCCATTATGATAATTTTAGAACTCCTAAAGAGCTTCAAATTGGAAACTCATGAGGTACTTTCAATACAAGTACTTGAGTCTTGACATCAAATTTATCTTGACCTGAAGATCGAGCATTTTTATATATTTCTTTTGTCTATGAATAGACATAAGCTGAAAGAATCTTAAAGAATATTCAATATGAATAGAGCATATCTATTGAGTATCTCAATAGTTGTAAGATTGTTGGATGTGAATAAAGATAATTATATCTTTTCTTGGTCTTGAAGCACTATATATTAGTTGGTCAAGAAATATCTATGAATATATAAAGATCATTACATTTAGATCTTCAAACATTCGTCGATGCCTCCTCAAATCTTGTAGAAATAATTGTTATGCACAAGGCAAGCGAAAAATGTGTTTGGCTAAGACCATTGACCCAACATATCCAGAAGATATGTGATTTACTTTCACAAGATATGATACAAATGCTATCTTGTGTAGAGATAATTGTAACACCCCGGTTTAGGGGTCGGGTGAAAAATAATAATTTAATATTATTTCCGAGTCCGGTCTTGTAATTAAAAATAATTTTGGGCCTCGGGTTTTAAGACAACAAAATTTAGTTGGACCTTTGTCAATACAAACTCAAATAGCTATGGGAGTCATCCATTGTAGTTATCTCAAGTCATTAAGGGTGTTTTGGTCATTTGACTTCTCCATTTTAAACAAACATAAAATAAGCTCTTTTGGCTCATCTTCTTCATCTCACCATCCCCTTTTTAATGACAAAGAGCTCCCCACCCCTCCTAGACACTATTCCATTCCATAACTCATCCAATCGTGAAGATTTTTCAAAGGTAAGGTCGTTTTTGACTTGCTCTCCTTGTCCTCTACGAGTACGTACCCTTATTTCCTAGAAAACCCATGATTTTGGTAACTTGGGTGTTTTGAAATATTGATTAAAAATGTCATTTTTAGCATTCTAAACTTAGGTTTTTGATTTATGAAAGTTATATGAGTTATTTTAAGCCTAAAGGGGTCCAATGGGTATGATTTTTACAAGGTTTGGGGTGATTCCCGAAATGAGGTTTTTGGGAGGTTTTTGGGAGGTTTAGGATTGAAATATGGGGGTGTTCTATGTAGAAATGAGAGGGCCAATGGTTAGGGTATATGTAAGCTTTGTTTTGGAAGCTTTAGGGAGTAGTTTGGAGGTTGAAATCAATGGTTTTAAGGGGTGCTTGAGGGCTGCTCGGATTTTGGAATTTTGGGCTTGTTCTCAATGTGAAAATTGATATCTTGTAATTGGTTTGTAATCCGGGTTGAGCATTTTAGAACATTGACTGATTTGGGGTTATTTGCTTGGTGTTGGAATGCTTAGAATCAAGGAATTTGGTTGGTGAAGCTTCGGGGGCAAATCTGGGGATTTCGGAGTCTTGAGCTCGGTCTTCGATCTTCTCTTGGGTAACAACGGTGAGTAGAATCATTTGTTTTTGCATTGTGCTTGATATGGATCCCTTTGGGGTTTGGGTGGAACCTTGGGAGGTCACCTAGACCCGTGTGTAAGCCTCTCTACTCTTATGTTGTTGTGACATGTTGATTGTATAAACGTTGTGATCATTGAATGCATTTTAAGTTGTTAAGGTTGTAGTCGTGTTGAGTTCGTGCCTCACGTGATGGTGGTCTAAACTATGGTGATGTGTAGTCCCACCGATAGTGACTAGTAGGGTAGTACTTTGATGTGTAGTCCCATTGGAAATCCACTAGTCGAAACGGTGATGTGTAGTCCCACCGTAAGTGTATGTTGGTTGTGCTTGTGCAAACCAAAGGTTGTGGTTGAGATAGACCCTTGTGCATCCATTGCTTTCTTGCATATAAATCGTGTTTTGGAAAACTGCATGTTGTGAATTGTAGAGCCTCTCTCACTAAGCTAGATTGCTTATGCTCTTTTGTTTCCAACGTGCAGATCGTTAGAGTTTGGGAGGCGAGCGGGCAAGGGAGGAGCTTTTGAAGTTCTCAAGCAAGTTTAAGTATGGTTTGCTTTTGTAATAATGCCTAGACAATGGGGTATAGGGTGTTAGGAGTTGGGGTCAAACTCCCTAGGAAGTTATACTTGAAATTGTTAAACTTATGTGGGTTATGTTGTGCTTCTTGGATTATGTCCTATGATTCTTATGTGGATTATTTGCTTATGCCTGAATTTGTATGAGGTTGGACTATGCATGCCTTAAGCTTGTCTACCATGTGTATGATGCCTATGCTTGTTAAGTAGGTTTCTTGTGATATTGCTTGAAGTCTAGATAGGTATGATTCTTGTTATATTCAATGCTTGTAAGCTAAAATCCAACTGTGGTTATTGTATGTATGTTTGTGTGTGCTTAGGAGTGTTCAAGTATGCCTCTAGAACCATGCATGATGTTGCTAAGTAGTGAAATGAGATGTTGCAGAGCAGGGGTATCGATACGGATAGGCCCGTATCGATACGGCCTTCTCTTTCCAGGCATATCGTTTCGATACGCGGGGAGGCGTATCGATACCATTTTGGTCACTGGAGACACTGTCCAACTTGGTATCGATACCGGCCTCAGACGTATCGGTACGGTCACCTAGCGTTGACCGTGGGAAGTCAACCTTTGAGGAGGGTATCGATACACTTCCCATGTGTATCGATACGGCCTCCACGGGTTGACTCTGACCCCTTTGACTTAGTCAAGGTGTATCGATACCCCCATAGGTGTATCGATACCGCCTGCAGATAAACTTAAAAATTGGTCTTTTGGATGTGGTTTTGAGTTCGTTCGATCGTCTTGCTTATGATGTCCCGCTGTATGATTTCATCGGATTAAATACTCATCTAGACAAGTTTTAAAATGAAAAAAAAATATATAGGGTTGCTAACCGAGGGGGAATCCGTTAGGGGGTTTTCACTCGGTTTTCCCCGTGTAGCCCTTTTGGACCGGTCATCCGGCCAGACCGGGACAAGGGGGTTACAATAATGGAAGATGAATACATCATGAAAAATATTACTCCAAAGTTTCATCCCCCGCTATCTTTAGAAAATAGTATTCAAGGTTGAATTATGAAGATTCAAAGATCTTTAGTAGTGTTTTCAGGAGGGGAGTAAATACGCGTTGCACTCTTTTCCCCTTAACTGAGGTTTTGTCCTAATGAGTTTTCCTGGTAAGGTTTTTAATGAGGCAACATGTTATGCGTATCAAAGATGTGTGTACTCTTTTTCCTTCACTAAAGAATTTTTTCCCACTGGGTTTTTATCTTAGTAAGGTTTTAACGAGGCACATTATCTACATAGACATCCAAGGGGGAGTGTTATGAATATTTATCTATGTGGATGTCTATCATGATTAGAACTTTATCTAAGGAGATTGATTTACTTTATCATTAGGAATATTATCTCATTTAATTAGAGTTCAATGTAATATGTACTTCTTATGCCTATAAATAGATGACTTGATGAAGGCATTGTAGACAAGTCTATATTTGAGAATAATACAAATCTCCCTCTTTCTCTCATCTCTTTGTTCTTCCATTCTTGTTTTTTGTTCTTATTATTGTTCTTTGTTATTTTATTCACAACACAAAATACGTTGCTTACCTTTTTTTCTGAACAAAATATACATTGTTTACCTCGTTTTTATTAAGGTAAACTTTACTCGAGGTCCCTTTTGTTTGGGCAATGTTTTATTTTGGTCACTCATTCTTTAAAAATTGTTATTTTTACCATTTATATTTTCGATTTGTTTTTTTTTTCACTGTGCCGTTAACACCGTTAGTTTGATGATGTGGCACGTTAGTCAAAATAATTAATTTCTAATTTGACCCATGAACTTTAAACAAAATATTAATTTAATCTTTAAACTTTTTCAACCTCACCTTTATCTTACAATGTCATTGCTCCGGCTACTTAATGACTTCGACCACTGTTATTTCATTCTCCTTCTTTCGACCTATATACACACGTTCTGACGTATATAAACCAATAAATATTCCAGTCAAACTCTAGGCGAACCCTATTGTTCAACAACCACCGTTGAGTTCACTTTGTGCAAGTACACCACAAGTGAAAAGAGAATATATTTATTTTTTGTCCAAATCATAGAATTAAGCAAGCAAAAGCATGACAACCCTATTGTTTGCAGAAGCTGTTATTTCACTCATGTTTGCTTGCTAATTGCTAGTAGTCAAGGGACAAACAATTCATTGTTTAAAAATGGCAAAACCTTAACTCCTTATTTTTAGCCGCATCTTGTAAAAGAACAACTCTTGGGGTATGCAGTGCAGATGCATAAAAATATGGTCGGATAGAAAAACAGGGGAAATAACCGAGTTTGACAGAACAAAGTAGTTTCATTTTTCCTTGAATTTGCTGCTAACGGAATCGTATCTTGGAACATTACTGACTGCAAAACTAATGACTTAATCTTTTTAAATGGCATTCTATAATAAACAAATGAAACCCAGTGTTTCTAAGTTTCAACTAAAGAGAACTACCATTCCCATATGATGCCATTGTGAGATTAGAAGATAGAAGCTTTTGGGCTACTCAAGAAATATCATTCGGTGTAATTTCATCAATGACTTTCAAGAAATGCTCGACATGCGTCCTGATAAATTCAAAATAATTTTATCAGATGAAGAAAATAGAATTGTACTACTTTACACGTAAACTGAAATATGAAAAAGCAATAATATATATATTGTCACGGACCAAATTCTTGGGGCCGAGGCATTGGAGCAAACATCGAGCAGAGAGGTTGTGCGTGGAGCGTTGGGCTCGCCAAGACCATCAGACTAAGCCTGACACTTGGAGAATGCTAGAAAGCTCGCAAGCCCACCAGACTTAGTAGAATCCATGGAGGATTTACCATGATAATTTTGATGATAAATGTGATAAGCCATCATAGTTATCACTCATATTATTATGTAATTATCTTGGATATAATGTTTGTGATAATTAGAGATTTAAACTAGAGATAGAGTAGATCTCGTTCATTGATGTAATTTAAACTGTACCGTTGGATCTAATGGAGTTCAACTATAAAGTTGAACTCATTCATCCACTTGAGTAATACAAGAGACATTTACTCATTCATTCACTCATTCATCCATTTGAGTAATACAAGAGGCATTTACTCTAACTCACTGAGTGTTCTTCATTGTTCTTAAGAGTTCTTCTTTGTTCTTGTTGCATATCGCTTCCAGTTGTTCTTTAAAGAGCTTCCGCTTAGAACGATTTTGCGTCCGTGGGCTTTGGAAGTGTTTGATCTTCCGGAGCGTGAATTCGAGCAGATTTAGGCGTTTTCCAGGAGAGCTTTGCCTAAGGCCGTACAGTCCAGCTAGCAGGAGTCTAGCACCGTAACGAGGGATTCAGGTGACTTAGTCGTAGCATTTAGCCGAGAAGGCGACTAAGACCGCGCGGTTTAGCTAGCTAAAGTCTAGCCCCGTGACAAGTGGTATCAGAGTGTGTTCGTTCAGAGAGATGATTGGAGCGTGTTCGGACCAGGGAAGTGGTCAGAGCCATTTATGTTTAGGGAAGTGGTGATCAGTGCGAGTCGTGGAAGAGACTTGCGTGCGTTTAGGGAAGTGGTAATCAGAGCAAGTCGACGTAGTGACTTGCGTTTGAGCCAGCTTGCAGGCAGAGACAAGTGTTGGTGGATTCCAAGCTTGTAGGTGCAGCCAAGCGTGGTGGTTTTTGTTCGAGTTAGTCAAACGGACATGACTAGTTCGTTGCAAAGTTGATTGGGATGGCACCAAAGAAGAAGACATGAACAATGGAAGGCGTGAGAAAGGCTCTCGATGAATTAGGTGAGAAATATTCTTCTCTTGATTCTCGTGTGTTACAAAATTTTTAATTTATAACGGTTTGGAATCTTGGGTCGAGAAACTCTTGGAATCTGAGAAGGAGGCCAAGGTAGTGTTTGGACAAATGGAGTCGATAGACTTGGAGAAGCTGGGTTCATTGGATCTTGAAGTGCTCGATTCCATGGAGAGGATCCGGGAGTAGGTTTAAGAGGCTCTTAATGGGTTGGATGTGAAGATACCTAATCGTGGTGATGCCTTAGAGAATACAATGGAAACTCTAAGGGATGAGGCCAAGCAAACCCAAGGAGTTGTAGAGTCACGTCTTGAAAAGTTAGAGTCCAAGGAGGATAGGTTCAAGGACGAGACGCAACACATCCTCACCGAGTTGAAATTAGTTCGAGAGAGTTGTGCTCGTGAAGCTGAGGTGGAAGCTTTGCGGAAAGAGGTGAATGAGCTCAGGAGTGAGCTGCTCAGTTGCAAGATCGCAATGGGTGAATGGGGCGTGCTAAAACCTTTCTTAGAGGCACTTAGACCGGGGGCGAAGCTCATAGTGGAGCAAGGTGATGCCCAAGGACTTTCAGAGGCCATTGTTGCTAAACCTCTGAGTGTGCTTGTAGAATAGAAGCAAGCAAGTGTTGAGTCAACCAGTTTCAGTTCGAGAGACAAGGGAATTGGTGAGGCTAAGTCCGTGCCGGAAAAGAAAGTGAGCAAGAAGCTAAAGTGCTACTTTTGTGATGGTCCTCATCTGATACGAGGATGTCCCAAGAAGAACCGCCTAGCTGCCATGGTGAAGACATCAGAAGAGTCAGAGGGAGAAGTAGCGGGACTTGGGGCGATTGCTTATGTCAGTGCCACCAAGGTGAGAGTGAGTCGTGGTTCGACTACAAGTGCCACAGTAGTCAAGCCAGGGACGAGACTTGGTGCGATAGCAAGTGAGAAAGCTATCAAGCCGAAGGTGATGAGAAAGCAATTGGAGTGCTACCGATGTAAGGGGCCTCACAAGTTGTGGAGATGCCCAGTTCGAGCCAATGAGTCCAAGAGGTTGGGAAAGGCCAAGAGTACCGTGCCGGTCAAGCTTGGTTCAGAGTTGTCTAGTTCTGCCAAGGGTACTATGCAGAATGGGTTGAAGATGTCTGAGAAGGCTACGAGAAAGGTTGTCGAGGATGTTCGAGAGAAGAACATTGCTTTAGAGACCACACTGGAGAGAGGGTCTAAGGCAGCACTATCCGAGGATGTGCCCGGGGAAAGGGACATCGCTTTTGAGGCCACTATAAAGCCGAAGGAAGAGCTAGCTGATGGTGTTGATGGATAAACATCATTAAGTACCAAAGCCAGGAAAGGGTCATAGGGGGCTGAGCCGCTAAGAGACATAGCAACCATGGAGAAATCACCTGTGGGAAAGGTGAGAAAGAAGCGGAGGACTTCGAGGAAGAAGTGCCAACGCAAGTCAAGGAAACGATCTTCAAGGAAGAAGAATCGATGCAAGAATAGAGCACTGGACTTCGTGGGAGAATGGCCGATGTAATGTGGCAATCAAAGTAGCGCAACGGACTGGACTGTACAAAGTTTGATGCAAGGGGTGTCAGACTTCATAGAGGAAGAAGGGCTGACACGTTTTAGAGTAAATGCGACGACGATCGAAAGGAAGGTACATCTTAAACATAGTCTTGGTGTTTTTGAGTTTGATTTGCCATCTTTGATGAGCGTAGGCCGAGTGAGACCTAGCCTTTGGTGTGAGGGAAAAGATTGGAAGGGACCTTTCAGAGTTCTGGGAGCTCGACACATGTTCACTATTGTGACGACTTCCAAGTCTTTGCCGCGGGATCAAGAGGATCCGAGTCAAGGCAAATCAGAGTTTGTAGGAGAGGGCTCCTATGATAGTGATGTACCAAGTGACGTCTTAGAGCGCGATTGTCCAAGGTAGTTTGAACCGAGGCAAGTAGTTCGTATGGGAGGATTGCAGGAATCCGAGGCATCGACGAGTGAACAAGTTGACCCTGCCCAGGATCGTTCGAGAGCAGCGACGAGGGCATCGCTAAGTTCAGGGGAGGAGAATGTCACGGACCAAATTCTTGGGGCTGAGGCATTGGCGCAAACATCGAGAAAAGAGGTTGTGCACGGAGCGTTGGGCTCGCCAAGACCATCAGACTTGGCCTGACACTTGGAAAATGCTAGAAAGCTCGTAGGCCCACCAGACTTAGTAGAATCCATGGAGGATTTACCAGGGTAATTTTGATGGTAAATGTGATAAGCCATCCAAGTTATCACTCATATTATTATGTAATTATCTTAGAGATAATGTTTGTGATAATTAGAGATTCAAACTAGAGATAGAGTAGATCTCATCCGTCGATGTAATTTAAACTGTACCGTTGGATCTAGGGGAGTTCAACTACAAATAGTGCCTCCCCAACTCAGTTGTAATCACTTCATTCATTCACCCATTCATTCACTTGAGTAATACAAGAGGCATTTACTCTAACTCACTTAGTGTTCTTCATTGTTCTTAAGAGTTCTTCTTTGTTCTTGTTTCCTATCGCTTCTAGTTGTTCTTTAAAGAGCATCCGCTTAGAACGATCTTGCGTTCGTGGGCTTTGGAAGTGTTTGATCTTCCGGAGCGTGAATCCGAGCAGACTTAGGCATTTGCCAAGAGAGCTTTGCCTAAGGCCGTATGGTCCAGCTAGCAAGAGTCTAGCACCGTAACGAGGGATTCAGGTGACTTAGTCGTAGCATTCAGCCGAGAAGGCGACTAAGGTCGCACGGTTTGGCTAGCTGAAGTCTAGCCCCGTGACAATATACATATATGAATATGTCGATGAGAAACAACTAATTAGCAATGCCGTTGTCGATCTTGAAAAGAATGGGAAGGAGATAGGCGTGGCCAGAACCACCACCCACTAAAAAATTGGTTTGGAGCAGCTACATTGTAAGATAAAAGTGAGGTTGAAAGAATTTAAGGGTCAAATTTATATTTTATTTGAAATTCAGAGGTCAAATTAGAAATTAACGTTTTTGACTAATGTGTCACGTCACTAAAGTAACGTGTGTTTACGACACATTGACCAAAATAAACAGATCAAAAACATAAATGGCAAGAATAACCTTTTTCAAAATGAATGATCAAAATACAACACGGCTCAAACAGAAGGACCTCTAGGAACAACAACCGTTCCCTTAACTAAAAGGACAAAAAATGGAACTTTGTGATTCCAAGCCCGAGACTCGTTTACCTCTCGGCATCGATCTAAACGAGATCCCTTCTTCTTCTTTTACCGAAACCGTACCCTACCCGAACCTGATTCCAGTGACATAGTTCGGGCTATCAACGAGAATCCCCACCCAGCTCTAGATAAGGTCACCGGTGTCCCCGTTGGGAACGAGGGGGAGCAGTTGGCTTGCCGGGGGAGATGGTCGGAGAAGGAAGAGTGGTGGTTTATGACGGCTGTAAACAAGGGTTTCATCTTGTATGCTCCAGGGTTTCCAGGTCGTTTTCTGTGGGGGAGGAGTGGGTTTATGGAGTGTGTGTAGGCCGAAGAGTAAGGAGTCAGCGGTGGCCGCTTGGGTTTAAGGCAAATAAACGTATTCTTGATATCAATGCTTTTCCGCCAAGTGATGGTGATGGGGAAGGTGAGGAGATGCAGGAGTTAATGACGTAAAACTTAAAGCTTAATGTATTTGGAACGCGAGTTTAAGTTTTTTAGTTTTTATTTGACGCTTACCAAGTCCTTTTATCATGCATTAATGCTAAATGTGTAGTTGTAACTTAAGAGTTGAATATTATTTGAAATATGGTTCTTAGGGATGTTGGATATTGAATTGCTTGATTTATTTCTAGTGTTCCTTAGCTTAGAGAGTTCAAATGTTTTTATTTTGGGTATGGGTTAAGTTTGTTAGGAATTTTTAAAAGCGAATCAGAGCTAAGTGATTGAATATGATGAAGGTTAGTCGAAATGAATTGCATGTTGACATGTAGATTATTCGTATTCACGATGTAGTGTATGTGAACTCTTAGATAGGGTCAGCATGTTTATGTAGGCTTTATGCATGACTCTAATCATCGGGACTTTAACTGTACTCTATAGTTTTGAAGCTGATCAGTTAATGTAGTTGAACTGGTTGGATGTTATAGATTGTACTATTATTTTCAGCCTTTTGGTTGCTTACAGACTTTGTTTTGAAATTTGGTTATACTACTATTCACTTATGAATTTGTCTTGAAATTTGAAAAAGATTGCTAGTCGATGCCTGATCGTGGATGGAGAATATGACTACAATGTATTTTTACTAAGGATTTAAGATGACTAGTCCTCTTTTATGAATTGAAGTTGAATTAGTTGCCATTACCCTCAAAACCGTGGTACTGTTGTTATCTTATCATTTTTGTGTTCCTTGTTTAAATATTGGTTTCTTACAATACCAAGTTGCTGCTTTGGCATGTGGAGTGTTATGCTGCTCTCTTTTTAGTTGACTTTGATCATGCGAGGATGTATCATTTCTTCCACATTGTTGTAGCTTTAGGTTAGTGACTATGTTGGAATTGCGTTGTTAGCCAGCCGATGCCACAACTTTCCAATGCAGTGCTAGTTCACACGGTTGGAACTTAGAAAGTGCTACCAAAAGATAGTGTTTTCTCTTCCATTCAAAACATTCTTGCTCATGAATTTCAAATTTCCTATATACAAATTAGAATGTTTAACTGAAGCTTGTTGCAGCATTGTATCCCAATTGTGAGGTGCTCAAGTTTTGCCAACTTCACTGCATGTACTATAGAGAAACATAATAATATTTATTCTGTAATTTTCATTCATACATAATTAATCGTTACAAACTAATTTAAAGACTCTAAGTGTAGGACTTTTAGTTACATTAAGAGTCCTAGTTACATTTAACTACTAACTCTAATCCCTTAAGTAGGAGACATTCATATAACTACTAAACTAGAGTTTGTTTACAAAACTAACTCTTTCATTCGGATAAACAACACTCTGCCTCAAGCCGGAGAGTATACATTGTATAATCCTATCTTGAACATAAACTTATCTAATAGGATCTTTGGCAGAACCTTTGTAAGAATGTCTGCCACTTGTTCCTCTGTTGGAACATAGGATAAAGATGCAACTCCATTGGTGAGTTTTTCTGCTATGAAGTGCCGATCTATCTCAACATGTTTAGTTCGATCATGTTGAATAGGATACTTTGCAATCTGAATTGTAGATTTGGTGTCACAGAAAATCTCAAACTTTTTGTCATGATTCATTCTGAGTTCTTCAAGTAGCTTGAGTATCCAAATTCCTTCACACATCCCTAAAGATAGTGCTTTGTACTCAGCTTCAAGACTACCATTTGATTTTTACTCTTCCAAGTGACTAAGTTACCCCAAACAAAGGTACAATAACCACTGGTAGGCCTTCTATCTGTGTGTTCACTTGCCCAACTCGAATATGAAAACACCTTGATACTTTTGTCTAAACTCTTTCTAAAAAACATACCATGGCCATGTATCCCTTTTAAATACCTCAATATTCTTTTTGTAGCTTTCATGTGCTACTGTCTAGGATCATTCATATGCTGGCTGATAATATTTACTTGGAAGGATATATCTGGTCGAGATAGGGATAAATATATCAATTTCCCTACCAGTCTTGGATATAACCCTTTGTTTTCTTTTGGCCCTAAATCTTTTTTATTAAATTTCAGACCATCATCCATTAGAGTGTCTACTGGTTTACAGCCCAATAACCTGGTTTCTTCTAGTAAATCAAGAACATACCTTCTCTGATTTATGACCAGCCCCTTGCTCGATCTAGCCACTTCCATGCCTAGGAAATATCTGAGTTTTCCTATGTCTTTAATCTCAAACTCCTTGCTCGGCTTTTTCTTTAACAAACATATCTCTTCTTCATCATCTCCTGTCAAGATTATGTCATCCACATACACTATAAGGACAACTCTTTTGTTTTTTTTTGTTATCTTAGAAAACATTGTATGGTCAGAAAAAAAATGTTTGTAGCCCATCTCCAAAATGGCTCTGGTAAATCTCTAAAACGAATCCCTTAGTGACTGCTTCAAGCCATAAAGTGACTTATTGAGTTTGCACACTTTTTGGCAATTTCCATCTTCCTCAAGTCCTGGTGGTATCTGCATATAAACCTCTTCCTCCAAGTTTCCATTCAAAAAAACATTTTTAATATCAAGTTGATACAAATTCCAGTCACAATTCACAACTAAGCTTAATAATACTTGAATAGAATTAAGTTTAGCTACTAGGGCAAAAGTTTCCTTGTAGTCAATTTCATAGGTTTGTGTAAAACCTTTAGCAGCCAGCCTTGCTTTATGGCTCAAAATACTACCATTTGAATTGAATTTAATAGCAAATACCCACTTACAGCACACTATTTTTTTACCTTGAGGAAGGTCAGTAACAACCCAAGAGTTGTTCTTTAGGGCCTCAATTTCTTCTTCAACTGCCTTCTTCCACTTAGGACATTGTAAAGCCTCTTCAATCGATTTTAGAATTTTTTTTTATCTAAACAAGTTGTAAATGCTCTAAAAGAAGGCATCAATTTTTCATAAGTTGCATACCCCTGAATAAGGTACTTAGTGCACTGTCTAACCCCTTTTCTCTTGGCAATAGGCAAATATTCAAATTCAAGCAAATGAAAAGGAATTTCAGTTGAGTCATTTCCTTCATTGTTTTTACTGGCAGCTGGACTCAAGTCCAATTCTCGACAAATACCAGATTGCAAAATGGTCTCTGGTATTATCCTTCTTTTCATGGTATAAACTTGTAAAGGTTTAGTAGGCTCTAAAGGTGATTTAGGTTGATTTTGTGAAGTAACTGGAGTTTTCATGGAGGAATGATTGTTTTGGGATGACGATGAAGATCTAAGAGGTTTAACAGGAACTTGGGAATCAAGTAAAGGAGGACAGCTAGAAGGTAAAAAAAATCAGAGGATATAAGAGGAAGAACCTGACTGTGAATAGGCTGAAAATCAGTGTAATTCTCCCCCTGAGTTGCAGCCTTGGAGAAATAAGGTTTCTGTTCAAAAAAGATAATGTCTAAAGTTGTAAAAAATTTACAAGTAGGAGGGTGAAAATATTTGTAGCCCTTCTTTAGTGAAGAATAACCAACCTGAACACAGTTTAGAGATTTTAGATCTAATTTGGTCATAGAGGGATCTAAATTATGCACAAAAACGGTGCACCCAAACACTCTCAAAGGAATATTTGAGGACATGGGTTTAAAATGAGGAAAACTCTTTAAGAAAACATCCCTAGGAGACTAATAATGTAAGACTTTACTAGGCATCCTATTTATATGGTATGTAGCTGTTAATAGTGCCTCATCCCACAACAACTTTGGGACATGGTTTGTAAAAAGTAAGGCTCTAGTGACTTCCAATAAGTGCCTATTTTTCCTTTTTGCCACTCCATTTTGCTGTAGAGTGTTAACATAAGAGCTGATATGAACTATCCCTTTTTCAAGAAAGAATTGACCTAAAAAATGTGTAAAGAAAACTCAGCCCCATTATCATATTTAAAAATCTGAATTATACATTGAAACTGTGTTTCTACCATGTTGTAGAATTTTTGAAAAGCAGTAGACACTACTGACTTTTCTTTGAATAAATAAGCTCAACTAGTTTGACTATGATCATCAATAAAAGTGACAAATCACCTACACCCATTGTCATTCTTCACCTTAGAAGGACCCCAAACATCATTATGAATTAATGAGAAGGGATGTGAGGGTTTATGAGAGGATGATAAATATGTTGCTCTGGTTTGTTTAGCAATTGAAAAAACATGGCATTTAAAAGAAGACATTTTTTATTAATAAATAAATCTGGAAACATTTTTGCAAGATAATAAAAATTAGGATGACCTAACCTAAAATGCCATAACATAACAAGATCAAACTATCCTTGTAATATCCCAATTCCTAGCCTAGTAGTTAGATATGAAATCAATTTCATTAAAGCTTAAAGAAATCTCGAAATTAGTTGCTTAAATGAAAGAATTGAAAAGTGAGTGACCAAATTAAAAAGGACCAAAGAGTAACCATTTGAAAAATTAAGTGTTTGCATGCAAAATCAAGAAATGAAAGTGGCCATTACACATGGCGAGCAACCCTTGTAGCTGGCCATAATAATTGAAAATTTATAGAATTTTAATTCATGAAAATTAATGGGAAATTAGGTGAAAATAGGCTAAAAAGTGGGAAGAAAGAGAAAGGACTATTCGTCTTCTTCATCATCAAGCTTGCTGAAGACATAGAGAAAAAATAGGGAGAAACGATTCTTGCTTGCATGGTGGTCTAGGAGAAGGAAATTGAAGCGATCAAGTTAAAAATTTTAGTTTAAGAAGCTTGAGAGAAAGATAACATGTATTCTTCTTAGAATTGAGTTTGAAATTGAGAAATTCATGTAGATATCTTGCTTACATGGCTGAAATAATGTTAGGAATATTGTATTTAGATTGAATGTTTTCTAAGAATTAAAAGTTAGACGCTAGAACTTTAAGAATGCTATTGAATTGATGATGAATTAGGCACTATATACATTTAGGGACTGTTTTGTAGGGAAATGGTAAATTGTAAGGGTTTAATTGAGTGAAACTAATGCTGGAAAATTGGTCTAGGTACATGGGAAAATGTTGAAAATGAAATGGAGCATAATTTGAATAAAGACTATGCTAGATATTGAATGTGAATTGATAGAAAACTAGAATATACATTGGACACTATGATAGGTAACACTTTAAGTACACTATAAAACGAATTGATAAATTGAAAAGCATGCACATTTAGGAAATATTCCATAGGAAAAATTTCTGGAAATTAAGTTTACTATTGATTAGAAGTATTGGACAAGTGAAAATGGTGATAGAATTGGTAAAAATAATATTAGGAAACAAGTTGGTATAATCTGTCCAGAACAACCCTATTCTAGACAGCAACTTTAAAAAATTCATCAAGAATGATATACATGGAATTTAGGGAAGACATTTGGATGGGTTAATCATTAATATGTCTATTTTCATTGAGAGAAAACAGAATTTGATTTGAAGTTATGAGTTAAAATCTGGAAATGAATAAAGTTAGGTGGTTCAAACTGTCTTGAAATTGTGAATGACTGTAAAGAAGTAAAAAACTGTATTAATTGATTAAGAACTAAAGTACAAGGTTTACATGGAATTATAGAGGATTTCAATAGATTTAAAATGATATAAAATAATCAAAATTTCGATGTACGGATTAAAAGATATGACTATTTTAGTGAACACTATACAAATTGACCAACTCGGACAGTTTCATTGATTACATTGTATGCATAGAGAATAAGGAATCGAATTAGTTTAAATAAATTCTAATAATGTGTATATGCTTTTGTATGGATTTTTTAGAGGCTCCAAATGAGATTGATAGTGAAGAGGAGACGAGAATTGAACTTGCCAAGAGGAGAAACAAGGGGACAACTATTCATAACCCTTGAGTGCTTGCTTGGATTTGCTGTGAGTGTAGTTTTTAATTAGTGTTAGGACTTAGCTCCTAATTAAACAGCATGTATACTTGATTGCTTGATAAATTATGCATAAAATAGACTTAACTCCTACTGGTAATAGAAGTAATAAAGGGAAGAGTGGACTATCCTAATACAATGAGGTAAAGCATGTTACATGAATTGATATGAATCTGTTTTAGTGAAGTTGTTTGTATTGGCTGTAAAAATTGATTTGCTTGCTTGATAACATGATATGTTTAAGAATGATATGAGGCTTGTGACTTGAATTTATATGAAGGTATGTTGTTGCCATGAAACTGATTTTATAAGTATGCTTATAAAGATTCAATATGCAAAGTTGCATAAGTAAAAGATCTTATAAGCCCTTGGTTGTTAGTGGGTCTTAGGTAGCAAGGCATGCCTAGAGTCTAGAACTCAATTGATATGGTTATATGATTGGTACTTTGTGTACCTTACAGTCCGGTGTAGCTGACACCTTAACACGATAGTACTTTGTGTACTTTAACATGTGGTGTAAATGACACCTTAACACGATTTGGTACTTGGTACCTTAACACGACCCGGTGCTTAGCACCTTAACACGTGACGTTTACCTTGTCCTACTAATACCAAGGCATAACATGATTAAAAGAATTAAGAAAGACTTGAATGTTGAAATGTATTTTGATAATATACATGCTGGAAATTATTGGTTCCTTTGATGTGTTCATATGATTGAAATGAAAATGAAAAATGATAAGTATAATTGGTGCTATATGCTACCATACATGTATCCTTGATTTGGATTGATAAGTATATATTATGTATGATGTAATTCAAAAGTGGATAAATGATTATCATGCTGAAAATTATTAGATTATATGACTTGTTTAGTATGTTGACATGAAATGTGATTACATGCCTTGTTGAAGTGTAATGAAAGACATATATTATCTTGTTTTGTGTCTGTGATTTGGTTTGGAATTTAAATGATATATATATATATATATATATATATATATATTAGGGGTGTTCATTTTCGGATATCGGATCGGATCCGATCCGGCTTTTTCGGATATCCGGTTTTTCGGATCGGCAATATAGTGATCCGTATCCGATCCGGAAAAAATCGGATATCCGGTTTTTCGGATACCGGATAATCGGATCGGATATTCGGATATCCAATTATCCGAAAATATAATTTGATTCAACTATTTTTTCAAATTTGAATGTCGTATTTATGAAAATTTCGGAGTTTCGAATATAACAAACAATAAATTGTTAAATATAACAAGATTCACATCTATGAAAATTTTAATTTTTTAAATTTTCGGATATAACAAGCATCAAATTGTTAAATATAACAATATTAATATTTAAAAAAAAATTAGATTTTCGGATTTTCGGATAATCTGAAACTTGAAATATTCCGATCCGTATCCGATCCAGAAAATCTATAATCGGATCGGATATCCGATCCTAAAATAAAAATCGGATCGGATATCCGAATTTTCGGATCGGATCAACGGATAATCGGATCGGATCGGTCGGATCGGATATTTTTTAACACCCCTAATATATATATATATATATATATATATATATATATATATGATTTTATTTTAAAGTGGATAGATGAATTACTTGCTGGAAAATTATGGATTTGTCTAGCATGCCTGAAATGGAAAGATCCTTATTGAATTGATGTAATGAATTGAACTAGCTAGGATAGCTTACTTTAAATGGAAATGAAACTAAGTTAATAAGCTAATTAGGGGCTGCCTCACTAAGTACTTTAAGTACTTACCACTCTCCTTTCCTTCTTCCCCAAAATTTAGGTTATACCGATCGATAGTTTGCTCCGGAGTTAAGATTAAGGAAAACAGCAAAACAAGCACAAGCAAGTACAATTTTTGGTATTTTGTAATCTCCTAGTGGTGGCTAGTTTGTGTATATATCTTAGTTATCATGCATTTTGACACTTTCATATGGTTTGTATAAAATTCTAAGATGGAACATGGTTTGTATATATATATAACCATCATATTAATATGGTTGATATGTCTTGTCATTTAGTTTTTAGTGATTAGGATGTTGATGAAAATATGTGTTAGATCAATATAGGATTGGTAACATGCTTACTTGATTTCGAATTGCTTGATAGGAAGAATGTTAATTGGTTTGTTAAGTATCTATTTGATATGCATTATGATATGGTTAGAGGAATTGCTATGTGTTTACTTTTGTTTGTTTGGTTCAATGTATTAAAGCATGATTACAAGAATTGCTTAAGTGAAAGAAAATAATAGTCCTCAAATAGGATATGATTCGAATGATAGGCTTGTTTCATGACACAGACTTGTTGAATTTGTTTTGAATTGATTGGTTAATATGATTACATGATATGTAGGATTCAAATAGTATGCTAGATCAAATGGAGTATTTGCTTGAATAGGCTTCCATGTTTATATGATATTGATAACTTAAAGATAGATAACAAGAAAAGTTATAAGATAAAAGTTTTAAATGATCACATAAATTGTCATGTTTGTAACAAGATAACAAATTAAATGTAGTAATACTCTTTGATCCTTGCTCGAGTTAGGGGTATTACATTTTTTTGGTAATCAGAGCTAAAAGGTTAAGATTCTAAGACTAAATCGAGTCTGCATGCATCATATAAGATTGAACTATGCCACATAGGAGTTGTATATCATAATGTGCTTGTGTTCTTGCTTAATCTAAATCTCTTCCTTGTTTACCAATCTTAGTATGTTAGAAACGAAGCTGGCTCGGGACGATGAAAGTCCCATAGGATCTTCCACTGATGGAGATAGTGTGGAGATGAAACAGAACCCTCCACAACAAGCTCCACCTCCACCCCAAGTTGCTCATCAACCGGAAGCTTCGATTATTCGGAATGCCTAAAGGGAATGTCTCCTTAGCATCAAGGAGATGTTCGACCAGCTCATAGTAAACCTTAAGCAAGACCGTCCTGCTTCTGCTGCTGCTGCACCGAGCAGAGCTCCTATAGACAAGCTTGCTCAATATCGAGCTTACACTTTTGCTAGGGTTAATGAAGAAAAGCCGGAAGACGCAGAATATTGGCTAGATCGTACAACTCAAATTCTAAACAAACAACTGCAATGCTCGGACGAGCATAAATTGGAATGTGCAATAGCTCTTTTGGCGGATGAAGCCTTGAGTTGGTGGGAAACAACGACCCTGACGGCTCCTGCTGACTCGGTTACATGGAAATTCTTTGTCAAAGAGTTCAAGAAGAAGTACATAAGTGAACAATACCTGGCTGAACGTACAAGGCATTTCTTGTACCTTAAGCAAGCTAACAGGCCTATTGAACAATATGTGACCGATTTCTGCAAGTATTGTAAATATGGCTCGAAATATATAAAGACTGAAGAAGAGAAGTGCCGGAAATTCACTGATGGTCTCAATGACAAACTTGGTCCCATGTTCACAGCCCTTGGGACTACGAACTTCCAAAATCTGGTGAATCAGGCTATTGCAACCGAGGCTAAGATGAAAGCCGCAGAGAAGAGAAAGGGTGGAAACCGAAGCGACAAGAAGCAAAAACGAGATGATAAACCTTACTGGCAATCTAAGAAGGCTAAACATCATAAGAAAAGTTCATCGACCAACACTTCAGCTCCTAGAGGCAATTTCACACCAAGACATCAATCGGTGGATAAACTTGCAGTCCCGGTTAACTCAGTTAATAGCATGGAAAGTTCAGCAAAAAATTTCTCCTTGCAAGTTCTGTCAGAAGTTTCACCAAGACCAATGTTGATTCTAGTCTAATATGTGCTATGCATGTGGTGGGGATGGCCACTATATCAGAGATTGTCTCCAAAAGTGTGATAAAGCTACAACTCGACCCCTTGTCTATTCGAGCTCTATGCAATCCAACTGAAACAAAGGCCCCAAACAGGCTCAATCTGGGAACAAAGGAAAAGGCAAAGCAAGTTATTCTAATGCTCCTACTCATCAGGAATCTCTGGCCTCTGCTCGGATCTATCACATTCGGGGGAAAAGAAGATGAAGAATCTCCCGATGTAATTGTAGGTACGATTGATTTAAATTCAAGCTCTGCATGTGCCTTGATTAAGTCAGGATCAACTCATTCATTTATATGTTTTGCTATGCTTGTGAAAGTGAATTTGAAGCCTGAAGTAGTTGCTAATAGTCTTGTAGTACCAAATCCAATAGGAGGTTTAATGAATATCAACCTAGTGTGCAAAGACTCTCCCATCACCATTGTAACGCCCCGGTTTTGGGCTTAGAAGTTTTGGGCTTGGACCGGTTCGGTCAAAGTGCTGTTCGAATATAAAAGAGTGAAATTAGGAAAGCCTAGTTCGGGTTGCATTAAAAATATGGAAAAATGTTCTAAAATCCTCTTTTAATATATATAAGTGAACTGTGGAATCAATTTTACAAAATGAAGTTTGGAAGGATGACATTTTGGCTAGTGACCAAAATGTAATTTTTGAAAACTGTGAGACTGTTTTAAAAAGGATTGAAACTTTGAATCTTTAAGGAGCTATTTACCCAAAGGGAGTTTTCTCCAGATTTTTCTAAGAATATTAAATGATTTATTAAAGTGTTTTTAAATAAAACTAAAAAGGAGGGAAGATATTTTGTCATTTCCAACTAACTTTCCATATTTTTCCTTTTTCCCTTTTCTCTCATTTTCTCTCAAACCAAACATCTTTCTCCAGAGCTTTTTCCTCTAATTTTGCTACCTAAATACCTCTTTTCAATTCTCTTTTGATTTCTAATCATCTCATCAACAAAACCTCACCATTTGCTAATTGGATTTTCAAGATTTTGGTTCCAAAAAGGGAGAAAACTCAAGTTTGGAGGTAAGAACGTCCTTCTCCTCTAAACTCTCAGTTCTTTACTGAAATTCCTAAGTTCTCAATCCTTAAATTGTGTTTTATAAAAGGTTTTATAGAAGTATTCATGATCTTGGCTTTTAAATGCAAGATTTGCTTGATTTTCATGAAAATTCGTATGATCTGTTTAAACAGTGATTTGAGGTGTATTTTTGATGATAAAAGAATGTTAATTTGATAAGGAATTGAGGTTTAATTAATGCAATCCCGGATAGGTTGAATTTTTTAAGTTTAGCTTGTGTTTTTGATGGTTTTTGGAGTGATCTTGTTGATCTGTTATGGCTGGAGGTATAAGGATGTGTTGAGATCCATTTTGGATGTTAATTGATGTTTAAGAGTGTTTAGTTTTGATGGATCATGGCTGGGTAATGTTGTGAAGTTGTTTGGATGCATTTTCGGTTGTGTTTTGTAGCCGAAAATGGAGTGTGGATGAGAGCAGCGGGTTTAGGTCCTTTCATTGAAGCTATTAATGCATGATGATGCATTAATCCTCTGCTTTGATGTGTTAAAAACAGGGGAAGCATCTTTGGATCCAAGTGGTGGTGATCCGGAAGCTTGATTGGTGTTTCGGCAAGAGGCGAAACGGAATCGGTGAGTGGATTTTGGGTTTCTAGCTTTGACACCATTGAATTGAAGGTTTGGGAGCTTGGTGTAAGTCTAAGCAACTTAGCTAAGCTCAAGAGTAAGTTTTCGGAAAACTCTCTTGATGATGAGCCATGGATTGGTTGTATGCAATGTGGTTGTTTGCATGTTTTAAATCCTGTTTTGAAAGCATATTTAGCATGTTTATTTGCTGAGATTATAAGCCATGTGTTGAAGGATGCTCAAGGTAAGAGATCCTTGTTTTTGAACATTGTTTAAATGTGGTTTGATGCTTAAAGATGCATGATGTTTATGGCTTGGTTTAATGCTTTAAAACAGTGGATCAATGTTGTTAATGATGCATATTGGCAAGTGATGTTTAAGGTCACAAAGGTGTTTAAAAGTCCTTGTGTGAGCCTTGTTTATTTAAGAACAACATGGTGGTTAAAAGTCCATGGTTGGTTCTTGGTTAAGATCATCAAGGTGGTTAAAATTCCTTGGATGAGTCTTGTATATTTTAAGGACAATATGGTGTTTAAAAGTCCGTGATTGGTCCTTGGTTAAGGTTACAAAGGTGGTTAAAATTCCTTGTGTAAGCCTTGTTACTTAATAACATCAAGGTGTTTAAAAGTCCTTGGATGGTTCTTGTTAAGGACACAAAGGTGTTTAAAAGTCCTTGTGTGGTCCTTGCCATGGTGTTTAAAAGTCCATGGGCCATGGTGTTTAAAAGTCCATGGGGTTAAGGACACAATGGTGTTTAAAAGTCCATGTGTGTTCCTTGGAAACTATAAGATCACAATGGTGTTTAAAAGTCCATGTGTGGATCTTATGTGAAATGTATCACTTGTTGCCAATATGTCATGATATGAACTTGAAGCATGAGTTGCTTGTTTTAAATGCTTATGAGCATGTTTAAATGTTGGTTTGAAGTATGATTTATAAAGGTGTTTTATAAATGCATTATTGTGTGGTTTTAATGAGCATTCCTCACTAAGCTTTTGCTTACGCTCTCTCTCTTTCTTAAACCAATAATGCAGAGCACTAAAGTGCATTTGAGGGCAGCAAGGTGGTAAAGAATCCAAGTGGTGAACAAAGCTCATGTATGGTGAAGGTTTCTTAAACACTATTAGCTTTTTGGTAATTTGGCAATGGGGGACCTATTTGGTTGTTTTGGGAGATGTTTTGGACTCCCTAAGTTGGATTTATGTTGCTAATAATGTTGGTATTTGTAATTGGCCTTTATGTGGTTTGATTGCCGAAACGCCAATTAAGCTTCCAAATCAACTCCAAAGGTGTCCGAAGATGTCTCCCTTGTTTTAAACACAACAAAGCAGAGGATTAATGCATCATCATGCATTAAAATCTTCAGCCAACACACGTAAACTCGCTGCTCTACCTAAAATCAACATTTCGGTTACCAAACACGATCGAAATCACCTCCAAACTCTTCCAAAACTTTACCCAGCCAAGATCCATCACTTCTAATCATTTATAAACATCATTCACCATAAAAAACAACCCTAAACTCGACCTTATACCTCAAGCTATAACAGAACACCAAGAACACCTCAAAAACCACCATTTTCTTGACCAAAAACTTAGGAAAAACAACCTATTCGGGATTGGATTGATAAAACCTCATTTCTAACATTATTTAATATCCAAAACACATTAAAGAACCACCTCAAAACAGAGCCCAATCAATCACAACGAAATCCTTCAAGATCTCTTCCAAAATCTTGAGTTTTAAGCCAAAATCATGTTTCTAACATTAAAACCATTTATAAAACTTAAATTAAGGATTGAAAACTTGGTAATTTTAGTAAAGAACTGAGTATTTAGAGGAGAAGAACAATCTTACCTCTAAATGATGATTTCTTCTTGATTTGAGCCAAATTCCTTCAAAATTCTATGAGGAAATCAAAAGGATTTGATGCAAGATTGATTAGGAATCAATAGATGATAGAAATCTCATCAATTGAAGTGAAAATCTATGTGAAAGTTGCTAGAGAAAAAGTGTTTGGATTATGGGATTTTGAGAGAAAAATGAATGAGAGAAAATTAGGAAAAGGTAGTTTTGAGAATCTAAAAGTAGTTTCCATCTTTATTTTATTTAATTAAAACATTAATTAAATCACTCAAATTAAGGAAAAATCTAGTGAAAACATTTTTGGGTAAACTAGCTCCTTAAAGATTCAAAGTTTCAATCCTTACAAAACAGTCACTACTAAACTTTTCAAAAATCGCATTTTGGTCACTACACCGAAATGTAGTATTTCCAAACCTTATTTTGTAAAATTGATTTCACCACTCTCTTATATATATTAAAAAGGATTTTTAGATATTTTTCTATATTTTTAAAACATTCCGAACTAGGCTTTCCCTAAAACCTCCTTTTATATTCGAACCATTTTCTCATACCGGTCCGACCAAACCCTAAACTTCTAAGCCCAAAATTGGGGTGTTACATAATTCCTAATTGAGTTTATTGTATTTTGTCAGTACATTGTTTTATTATTGGGCCACGTAGAGACCATAGAATCAATACTCGTGCTATGGTTGAGAATGAGAATGTGGAGAATTTTGAGGATCTACCTCCTCCTCCCCCTGGTGGACCACCTGGTGGTGGTGGAGCTGGGGTTGGTGCTGGTAGAGTTGGTGTTGGGGTTGCTGGACCCGAGGGAGTTTAGGGGCAAGCTGCTCCTGATATGACCGTATTGATACAAGCTATTGCTGGAGCTTTCTAGGCAGCAGTAGCTGGAGCTCATGGAGCTGCACCTCAGGATGGTGCTAGTGTAAGATTGCCACTAGAGCGACATCGCAATCTAGGAGGGACTAAGTTCAGGGGATTGACCCCAGAAGGTTCTGAGTCTTGGTTAGAGAGTACCAAGAGGATTCTTGGATAGCTGAATTGCAATAATGTCCAGAAGTTGGGATGCATTGTGTCCCTATTGCATGGTGATGCATACACGTTGTGGACGACCACTATTGCGAGAATGGAAGATGATGATGTGACTTGGACATTCTTCTTGAATGCGTTCAAGCGTAAGTATCTAGGAGTTCGCTACCTCGATGAGAAAAAGATGTAGTTTATGTCCCTTGTGCAAAGGAGCATGACGATGGCAGAATATGAGGTGCAGTTTGTCCGCCTCAGCCAATATACACCTGAGTTGATTCCTAGCGAGAGAGAAAGATGTGAACGATTTCGTTATGGGCTGGTGGCGGATGTGAAGACTTATATGCTCGCAGCTGATTATACTGATTTCGATGTCTTGGTCACTAGAGCCAAGGACATTGAGTTGAATCTTGGTTTGGCGAGCCGAGCGGGAGGATCTAGCTAAGGGAAGCGAGCTGCGGAACATGATTTTGGTAGAGACCGCAACAAGAGGTATAAAGATAGAAGGCCACATGGTGATGCTAGACGTTGGGGTGGTAACCCTGGGAGAGGTCAGCAAGGACCCAATGCTTTCTTGAGGACTCCTGAGTGCAACCGTTGTGGCAGGAGACATGTTGGTGAATGTTGGGGTAATCTGGGTACTTGCTGGAACTGTGGTAACCGAAGGCACCTGAAGAAAGATTGTCCTCGGCCTTTGAGAGAGGGACGGGCTTCGATGAGAGCAGCTGAGCCACATAGAGGTCGTGGGCGCGACCGTGGTAATTTCTAGCGCAGAGATGAGGGTGGTAAGAATGTGGCACATGTGGTGGCTGTCCAACCTGAGGGTGGCGGCCAAGCTCGAGTGTATGCCCATCGAGAGGGAAGTAATGACACGAACGTGATCGCGGGTACCTTTACTTTGCAATCCTTGTCATTACTTTCTTTGATTGATTTTGGATCTACACACTCGTACATATTGCGTGAACATGCTCAAATGCTTGGTTTGCCTGTTGAGTCTTTGGATGTTGGCATGCGTGTGACTAGTTCCTTTGGTGAGACGGATGTAACAAGAAGGTTGTATAGGATATGCCCTTTAAAGGTGCAAGATCATGTGTTTCTTGTTGATCTTATGTAATTGTCATTCTATGGTTTTGATATAATTCTTGGCATGGATTGGCTTGTTGAGCATAGAGCCATTGTGGATTTTGAAAGTAAGCGAGTGTCGTTGAAACTCGTAGATGAATATGAGGTTGTGGTGGTGGGAGAAAATGTGAAGTTTCTAGCTAATATGGTGTCTACGTTGGAAGCAAGCCGAATGTTGTAGCAAGGATGTGAGGCTTATCTAGCCTTCATTATGAATCCTAGTTCAAAGGAAGTTCGTGTGCAGGATATAAGGACCGTGTGTGAATTCCCTAGAGTGTTTCCGGAGGAATTACCTGGGTTGCCGCCTAGTCGAGAGGTGGAGTTTGGGATTGAGTTGTATGAGAACACAACTTTGGTGTCCATTGCTCCCTATCGCATGACACCCAAGGAGTTGAAGGAGCTGAAGACGCAACTTCAAGAGTTTCTTGACCGAGGCTTCATTCGGCCTAGTGTGTCGCCTTGGGGTGCACCGATCTTGTTTGTTAAAAAGAAAGATGGCACGATGAGGATGTGCATTGATTACCGTCAGCTGAATAAGTTGACTGTCAAGAACAAGTATCCTTTGCCGAGTATTGATGATCTTTTTTATCAGTTTCGTAGGGTGGTTGTGTTTTCAAAGATTGATTTGAGGTCAGGATATTACCAGCTAAAGGTGAAGGATGTGGATGTGCCGAAAACAACCTTTAGAACAAGATATGGGCATTATGAGTTCATTATGATGCCGTTTGGATTGACGAATGCTCCTGCTGCCTTTATGGACATGATGAATAGGGTGTTCTATGAATTCTTAGATAAATTCGTTGTGGTGTTCATCGATGATATCCTTGTGTACTCTCGTACCGAGGAGGAGCATGAGGAACACTTGAGGATTGTTTTGCAAGCGCTGTTGGAAAATCAGCTTTATGCTAAGCTGAGCAAATGTGAGTTTTGGCTAACGGAAGTTGTTTTTCTTGGCCATGTGGTTTCGGCCGAAGGGATTCAAGTTGATCCTCAAAAAATTGATGCGGTGATGAATTGGAAGCCTCCTAAGTCCGTTCATGAAGTTCGTAGTTTCCTTGGTTTGGCAGGTTACTATCGGAGGTTTGTGGATGGATTTTCTAAGATTGCTGCCCCTTTGACGAAGTTGTTGCAAAAGGATGTTAAGTATGAGTGGACAGAAGCAAGACAACTAGCTGTTGAGAAGCTAAAAGCAGCTTTGACGCAAGCTCCTATCTTGGTTCAACCTCAATTAGGGAAAGAGTTTGTGGTGTATAGTGATGCACCCTATGTTGGTTTGGTTGTGTGTTAATGCAAGAGGGTAAGGTGGTGGCTTATGCATCGCGACAGTTGAAGGTGCATGAGCGCAATTATCCTACGCATGACATTGAGTTGGCTGCAGTGGTTTTTTCTATAAAGATCTGGAGACGTTATCTCTATGGTGAGAAGTGTACTGTATACACGGATCATAAAAGTTTGAAGTATTTGATGTCTCAGAAAGAGTTAAATCTTAGGCAACGACGTTGGGTGGGTTGCTTAAGGATTACGATCTAACGATCGAGCATCATCCGGGAAAGGCCAATGTTGTGGCCCATGCTTTGAGTAGGAAAGTGGTAGTGGAGTTAAGGGCGATGTTTGCTAGCTTGAGCATATCGCGAGATGGTGGACTTGTTGCTGAGTTACATGTGAAACCATCTTTGGTTCAGTTGATTAAGGATAAACAATTGTTGGATGATTCTTTGGTGCCACATGTTCAGGACATTGCTGAAGGTAGACCATCGGATTTCTATTTCAATGATGATGGTGTTTTATGTTTTGTAAGTCGGATAGTAGAGCCGAGTGATGTTGAGTTGAGGCGCACTATTTTGACCGAAGCTCATAGTAGTTCTTTTGCTATGCACCCTGGTAGTACAAAGATGTATCGTAATTTGAAAGATGAATACTATTGGGTGGGATTGAAGAAGGATGTCGCTGAGTATGTTAGCAAGTGCGTGGTTTGTCAGTGGGTTAAGGTTGAGCATCAGTTTCCTTCAGGGTTGTTGCAACCGTTAAAGATCCCTGAATGGGAGTGGAAGAGGATCACCATGGACTTTGTGTCTGGTTTGCCTCTATCGCCATCAAAGAAGAATTCTGTTTGGGTGATCGTGGATCGCCTTACAAAGTGTGCACATTTCTTGCCTGTGCATACTACGTATACCTTAGATAAGCTTGTGGAGTTGTACATTGCTGAGATTGTATGTTTGCACGGAGTTCCAAAATCTATAGTTTTAGATAGAGATCCGAGGTTCACCGCAAGTTTTTGGGAGTGTTTGCATCAAGCATTGGGCACGCGGATGAATTTCAGTACATCTTATCATCCACAGACGGATGGACAGTCAAAGCGTGTTATCCAAGTGCTTGGGGATATGTTAAGGTGCCTTGTTATAGAATTCCAAGATTCTTGGGAGAAGCATTTTCCTTTGGTGGAATTTTCTTATAATAACAGTTACCAGGCAAGTATTCAAATGGCACCTTATGAAGCTTTGTATGGGAGGAAGTGCAGAACTCCTCTTTGTTGGGCTGAAACGGGACAAAAGTTGGTCTCGGTGCGGGCTTTGTTAAAAGGAACCACCGAGAAGGTGAAGATCATTTGTGAGCGGTTGAAGGCATCGTCAGATCAGCAAAAGTCTTACGCAGATTTGAAGCGTAAGGAGATAGAGTTTGCTGTGGGAGATCGTGTGTTTTTTTAAGGTTTCACCTTGGAAGAAGGTGATGAGATTTGGCCGGAAGAGCAAGTTGAGCCCAAGGTTCATTGGACCATATGAGGTGATAGAACGTGTGGGCCCTGTTGCTTATAAGTTGAGACCACCTCAAGAGTTAGAAAAGATACATAATGTGTTTCATGTATCCATGCTTCGGAGGTATAGATCGGATCCATCGCATGTGATGCTAGTGGAAGAGGTTGAGTTGAACCCAGATTTGACATATGATGAGGAACCTGTTGAGATTCTAGATTCGGATAGTAAGGTCCTCCGTGGTAAGACCATTGAGCTGGTCAAAGTCTTGTAGAGACATCGTGGTGCTGAGGAAGCCATGTGGGAAAGGAAGGAAGACATGAAGAAGCAATTCCCTTACCTTTTTCCTCCAGGTAAATTTCGAGGACGAAATTTCTTTAGAGGGGGAGAGTTGTAACGCCCTAATTTTGGTCCTAGATGTTTTAGAGCTTGAATCGGACCGGTCGAAAACGGTTCGAATCTTTAAGGGAGATTTAGGGAACACCTAGTTCAGAATGCTTTAAAAATATGGAAAAATATCTAAAAATCTTCATTAAATATTTTAATAATTATGGTGAAAACAATTTTACAAAATAAGGTTTGGGAATACTACATTTCGGTGTAGTGACCAAATCGTGGTTTTTGCAAAAGTTAAATAGTGACTGTTTTGTAAAGGATTGGGACTTTGAATCTTTAAGAAGCTAATTTTACCAAAATGTTTTTAATCAGATTTCTCCTTATTTTGGGTGATTTTATTAATGTTTTAATTGAGGGAAATAAGATAATTAAAAGGAAAAAATTATCTTTGACTTTTCATATCTACTTTACGTCAATTTTCTCTCATTTCGTTTTCTCTCAAATTCTTTTCAGCCAAACACTTTTTGTCCATCATTTAGCTGCTGATTTTCATCCCTTTTGATGAGATTTCAATCTCTTTTTGATTACTAATCTTTTCCTGATACGTATCTGGTTGTGTGATGACAAAATTCGTATGTGATGTTGGCCGATCGTGATTCTAGTATGAAGTTGAAAACTTGAAACTTGAGTGTGGAAGTGATGTATTTGGAATGAAGATGGTGAAAGTTGTTGTTTTGATAGGTGCTGGAATGGTTGGTGATTATGGTTTGAAAGATAGATGTAAGGGGGAAAATGGATAGAAGTTGATATGGATGGAATAGAATCGGTGTGGAACAAGGAAGAACCAACAAGATAGTGAATGTTGACCCGAACCTTACACGTTCTTACCCTTTGTGAAATGATGGAAGAAGGTTGGATTGTGCCCCTTTAGCTATAATTGAGCTAAGAACCAACAATATAATCAAATGGAAGTGATGGTGGAAGGGTGGAACGTGACCCGCTAGCTAGAAAGCTAAGAACCAACACTATAAACAGAATGGAATGAAAAGGGGAAATTTTCCACAAGACTAGCTTGAAAGTTGATAAAGTTCTTAAACAACAATGAAGAGAACACTCTCATATATTTTCATGCCAAAAAAAGGTCTTTACAAAGGCAAATGAGCATCTATTTATAGTACATGGCAGCCTAGAATTTGAATGGACAAAACAATGCATTAAGGCTCCAATTTATGACATTCAATGGTTTGCCTTCAATCCTATCAACTGTGGCTGGCCATTTGTGTATTTTAGAATGAGTTTGGACATAATAAGGATTGAATGAAGACTTATACACGTCCAAGTGATGGATCCTTTGATATTCCACTTGCTTGGCTCTTAAAAATGCATGTAGATGACTTGGAGTGAATCTGCCCATGTTTGCATCTAAGTGTATGTGTCTCTTCCACTTCCTTTCTTTATTTCTCAACTTTATTGGCTGAATAAAAGCATAATAAAGTCTTCTAAATGCTTCATCCTCCGTGGAATTCAAAAAGACTATCTCTTTGAATGATGATAAAGATGACATGTCTCCTTGAAGAAGATGAAAAGTCTTCAATTGTTTCCATCTTAATCCCAACGTGTAATGACACTAAAAAACCTAAAATATTAATCAAAATATGATAAAAATGTTATGCAAACTTAAAGAATTAATTGAACAAGTTCAATGAATGAACTAGTTTAATTCATGAACCTACATGCTTAAATGAAACACATACGTAAGTGAAGTATTTTCATAAATGAAGTGCTTACGACAATAAGCATATTTATTCTCATGGAATGAATGAACTATTATGCAACTACTCATGCAAATTCTTATGCAACTTATTTCAACTTTCCAACAAACTCAAAACATTGCAAGATCTAATTGTTGCTGTCATTTCTTCATTCATTTTCCAGCATTGGCAAAGCAAACTTTCCACAGCATCTTGAATCATTTTAGCTCTTGCACGAGTCATAGGACCTCCAGGAAATTCATTGGGATTTTTGGTGGTTGTGGTCACATCAGTCCCTCCCTCTTGAAAGCGATTTGCCCCCAAATCGTCACCTGTATCATAAGGAGATAGATCATCAACATTGAAAGTAGCACTCACATTATACTCACCGGGTAGGTCTATTTGATCAGCATTATCATTAATCCTCTTGATCACTTGGAAAGGACCATCTCCTCGAGGCATAAGTTTCGATTTACGTTGGGCTGGAAACCTCTCTTTCCTCAAGTGCAACCAAACCCAATCTCCGGGTTCAAAAGTTATTCGTTTCCTCCCTTTGTTAGCTTGCTTCTCATATTGCTTTGTTCTCCTCTCAATGTTCTCTCGCACTTGTTGGTGAAGCTTTTTCACAAATTCAACTCTATTTTGCCCATCCTTATTTTTGAATTGATCAATAGGAAAAGGAAGCAAATCAATTGGGGTCAAAGGATTGAAACCATATACCACTTCGAATGGAGAACATTTAGTGGCGGTATGCATGGAGCGATTGTATGCAAACTCAACATGTGGCAAGTCCTCTTCCCAAGTCCTTAGATTCTTGCGTATAATTTTCCTAAGAAGCATGGACAATACATGGATGACAACTTAAGTTTGGCCATCCGTTTGTGGATGACAAGTTGTAGAAAACAACAGCTTTGTTCCAATCTTACTCCATAGCGTCCTCCAAAAGTGACTCAAGAACTTCACATCTCGATCAGACACAATAGTTCTTGGAACTCCATGTAATCTCACAACTTCCCTAAAAATAGATTAGCAATATGGGAAGCATCATTAGTCTTGTTGCATGGAATGAAATGAGCCATTTTTTAGAATCTATCTACTACCACAAAAATGGAATCTTTGTTATTCCTTGTGCGTGGAAGTCCTAGCACAAAATCCATGGAAATATCCTCTCATGGTGCATTTGGAATTGGTAATGGTGTGTAAAGTCCATGGGCAATGACTTTGGACTTTGCTTTCTTACATGTGATGCAATGCTCACACAACTTCTCCACGTCTTGTTTCATCTTTGGCCAATGCAAATGTTCTTGCAATATAGAGTGCGTTTTGGCCACTCCAAAGTGTCCCATTAGTCCTCCACAATGGGCCTCTTTGATAAGTGATTCTCTAATGAATCCTTAAGGGATACAAAGCTTTCCTTCCTTGAAAAGATACCCATCAACACTACAAAACTTCTCATATGTTCCTTTTTCACAAGCTTTTAAAATTTCACCAAAATCATAATCAGATTCATGAAGCTCTTTGATTAAGGAAAAACCTACCAATCTAGAATCCAAAAGGTTAAGAAGAGTATACCTTCTTGATAAAGCATCAGCAACAACATTTTCCTTACCCTTCTTATATTTGATAACATATGGGAATGTTTCTAAGAATTCAACCCACTTGGCATGTCTCTTATTAAGCTTGTGTTGTCCCTTCAAGTGTTTCAGCGCCTCATGATCCGTGTGGATGATAAACTCCTTAGGCCATAGATAGTGTTGCCACGTTTCTAATGCCCTTATGAGAGCATACATCTCATTGTCATAAGTTGAATAATTTAGAGTTGCTCCACACAATTTCTCACTGAAATATGCAATAGGCCGTCCTTCTTGAGATAATACAACTCCAACTCCTAAACCTGATGCACCACAATCAATTTCAAAAACTTTATCAAAATCAGATAAAGGTAATAAGGGTGAATTGGTTAAAAGTTGTTTAATCAAACAAAAAGACTTCTCTTGTTCGTCTCCCCAAAAGAAGCTAGAGTTCTTTTTGATAACTCCGGTCAAAGGTGCGGCCATGGTGCTGAAATTGGGAACAAATCGGCGATAGAAACTAGAAAGTCCATGAAAACTCCTCACTTGACTAATGTTAGTAGGTATCGGCCATTCCTCAATTACTTTAATCTTTTCTTGATCAACCTCCAAACCCTTTGAACTAACAACAAAACCTAAGACCACAACTTTGTTAGTGCAAAATGTACATTTTTGTAGGTTAGCATACAACTTTTCATTTCGCAAAACATCCAATTCTAACCTTAAATGTTGAGCATGATCATTCAAAGTTTGGCTATACACAAGTATGTCATCAAAATACACCACACAAAACTTACCCAAGAATGGTCGAAGTATATGATTCATTAATCTCATGAATGTACTTGATGCATTAGTTAAGCCAAATGGCATAACCAACCACTCATACAAACCTTGCTTGGTTTTGAATGCTGTCTTCAACTCATCTCCTTCTCGCATTCTTATTTGATGGTACCCACTCTTAAGATCAATCTTAGAAAAGATGTTAGAACCACTTCATTCATCAAGCATATCATCTAATCTAGGAATAGGATGACGATAATTTACCATTATCTTGTTCATTGCTCGACAGTCCACACACATACGCCAAGTTCCATCCTTCTTAGGTACAAGTAAAACCGGCATGGCACATGGACTAAGGCTCTCTCTCACATAGCCTTTTTCCATTAACTCGGATACTTGTCTTTGTAACTCCTTAGTTTCTTCCGGTTTTGTTCTATATGCTGGTCGATTTGGAATGATGGCTCCAGGAATGAAATCAATTTGATGCTCTATTCCTCGAATAGGTGGAAGCCCATTCGGAATCTCCTCCAGAAATAAATCTTCAAATTCCTGCAATAAAGAGACAATAAAAGATGGCAAACCATGATCAAGATCATTAGTGTTCAAAAGATTTTCCTTGTACATGAGTACAAGTGCCCATTTCTCTGAAAGCAAACACTTTTTGATATCTTTCTCTCTTGCAAAAAGAATGGTTTGTTTTCCCTCATTTTTGTCACTCTCTTTGGATTTAAACTCTTTTTCTTTCTCTTTGGCTGTTTTGAAACTCTCTCTCAAGTGGATTTTTTTTTATGCACTTGTTTTGGTGAAAGAGGGGCTAAAGTGATCTTTTTGGTTTGATGGGTGAAAGTGTAACGGTTGGTATAACTATCATGTATAGCCCTTTTGTCGAATTGCCACGGTCTCCCCAACAAGATATGGCTAGCATTCATTGGAAAAACATCACACAACACCTCGTCTTTGTATTTTCCAATGGAAAATGGCACAAGTACTTGCTTGGTGACTTTGAGTTCTCCCATATCATTGAGTCATTGTAGCTTGTAAGGATGAGGATGCTTTGTTGTTGCCAATCTAAGCCTCTCTACCATCAAAGTACTAGCAACATTAGTACAACTTCCTCCGTCAATAATGACAAAGCATACCTTTTCGTTTACATGGCAGCGAGTATGGAAGATGTTCTTGCATTGATCTTCTCCTTCTATAGCTTGCACGCTTAGGCTTCTTTTCACAACAAGAACCTCACCATCTACAGCATGTTTCATCTCTTCTTCTTCTTGGATAGGAACATCATCTTCTTCCTCCTCTTAGTCAGTTTCGATCTCTCCATCTTCTCGAATGAGCATTGTGTTGCGATTTGGACATTGGCTAGCAATCTGACCTCGCCCAAGCATTTGTAGCATTGCACATCACGAGATCAAACTGGCATAGTGGTGCTCTTTCCCTAACTAGTTTTGACAATGGGTTTGGCACTCTTTGTTGGAACGTTTCGTTCTTTAGGCGTAAAGGATGCCTTCTATTTGTAGATACCCTGCTCCCATTTAGGAGAAGAGCCTCCATAGGCACGAGTTGTGCCCTTCCTTTTGAGTTGCCTCTCGACCTTCATGGCCATATGAACCATGTCTTCGATCTCCAAATAATGTTGCAACTCAACAGTGGCCGCAATATTATGATCAAGGCCGGATAGAAATCAGGCCATGGTGGCTTCTCGATCCTCAACAATTTTGGCTCGGATCATGGCTACTTCCATCTCTTTAAAATAATCCTCAACACTACGGTTGCCTTGGGTGAGATTTTGAAGCTTGTGGAACAACTCTCTATGATAGTGAGTTGGAACGAACCTCCTACACATAACAGCCTTCATCTCATTCCAAGTAGAAATTGGATGTTCGCCATTACGTCTCCTGCTAGATATCAACTGATCCCACCATATTAGTGCATAATATGTAAATTCAATGGCTGCAAGTTTTACCTTCTTAAGCTCGGAGTAGTTGTGGCACTCAAAGATGTGCTCAACTTTTTTTCCCATGCAAGATAAGCTTCAGGATCCGTTCTTCCTTGGAAACAAGGAATGGTTATTTTGATGTTGCTAAGATTATCATCAACTCTTGGCCGAGCTCTTTGGTACCTAGGTTCTCGACGCCTCAAACTTTGCTAGGAGGCTTGCTCGTCTATGAGTTCTTCATCCACATCTCCCTCATACTCTTCCTCGTGATCGGAATTATGCCTTCGTTGAGATCTTTCCTCCAAATGATCTAATCGTTCTTGCATCGGCCCCAACCTTTGTTGCAACAACTTGTCCATCTCTCAGATAACATCTTGAAGATTGGAGTTAGAAAAAAAAGGCTATAGTAGAAAATTAAAATGATTAGAAAATAACAAGGCAATAGGAAATAATAATTTTCTAAATTGAGTAATACCATAAACAACCAAACTTCCCTTTTTTTCTTTTTCTTTTTCTTTTCTTTTTTATGAAAACCAGGAGAGAGAAACACTTAACCTACTGAATTAAAATAGCTCTAATACCAAATGATACGTATCCGGTTTTGTGATGACCGAATTCATATGTGATGTTGCCCGATCGTGATTCTAGCATGAAGTTGCAAACTTGAAACTTGAGTGTGGAAGTGATGTATTTGGAATGAAGATGGTGAAAGTTGTTGTTTTGATAGGTGCTGGAATGGTTGGTGATTATGGTTTGAAAGATAGATGTAAAGGAAAAACGGATAGAAGTTGATATGGATGGAATATAATCGGTGTGGAACAAGGAAGAACCAACAAGATAGTGAATGTTGACCCGAACCTTACACGTTCTTACCCTTTGTGAAATGATGGAAGAAGGTTGGATTGTGACCCTTTAGCTATAATTGAGCTAAGAACCAACAATATAATCAAATGGAAGTGATGGTGGAAGGGTGGAACGTGACCCGCTAGCTAGAAAGCTAAGAACCAACGCTATAAACAGAATGGAATGAAAATGGGAAATTTGCCACAAGACTAGCTTGAAAGTTGATAAAGTTCTTAAACAACAATGAAGAGAACACTCTCATATATTTTCATGCCAAAAAAAAGTCTTTACAAATGCAAATGAGCATCCTATTTATAGTACATGGCAGCCTAGAATTTGAATGGACAAAACAATGCATTAAGGCTCCAATTTATGACATTCAATGGTTTGCCTTCAATCCTATCAAGTGTGGCTGGCCATTTGTGTATTTTAGAATGAATTTGGACATAATAAGGCTTGAATGAAGACTTATACACGTCCAAGTGATGGATCCTTTGATATTCCACTTGCTTGGCTCTCAAAAATGCATGTAGATGACTTGGAATGAATCTGCCCATGTTTGCATCTAAGTGTATGTGTCTCTTCCACTTTCTTTCTTTATTTCTCAACTTTATTGGCTGAATAAAAGCATAATAAAGTCTTCTAAATGCTTCATCCTCCATGGAATTCAAAAAGACTCTCTTTGAATGATGATAAAGATGACATGTCTCCTTGAAGAAGATGAAAAGTCTTCAATTGTTTTCATCTTAATCCCAACGTGTAATGACACTAAAAACACATAAAATATTAATCGAAATATGATAAAAATATTATGCAAACTTAAAGAATTAATTGAACAAGTTCAATGAATGAACTAGTTTAATTAATGAACCTACATGCTTAAATGAAACACATACATAAGTGAAGTATTTTCATAAAACAAGTGCTTGCAACAATAAGCATATTTATTCTCATGGAATGAATGAACTATTATGCAACTACTCATGCAAATTCTTATGCAACTTATTTCAACTTTCCAACAAACTCAAAATGTTGCAAGATCTAATTGTTGCTGTCATTTCTTCATTCATTTTCCAGCATTGGCAAAGCAAACTTTCCACAGCATCTTGAATCATTTTAGCTCTTGCACGAGTCATAGGACCTCTAGGAAATTCATTGGGATTTTTCCTGGTTGTGGTCACATCATTTCCTCACCAAATCCTCTTGTTTTTACATTGGATTTTCAAGAAAACTTGCCCAAATCAAGGAGAAATCAGCCATTACAGGTAAGCTTCATCCTTCTCCTCTAATGATCAGTTCATTACTGAAATTCCCAAGTTACCAATCCTTTGTTAATGATTTTTTAGTTGCTTTAATGTTAGAAACATGAAATTGTGCTAAAACTCAAGATTCTTGGAGAGATCTTGATGATATTCGTAGCTTTTGGTTAGGCTCTGATTTCAATTTGTTTTCTAATGTATTTTGGATGGTAATTGATGTTATAAATGGGGTTTTATCAAACAAATCCCGAATAGGTTTGGATTCCTAAGTTTTACTTGCTAGAATGGTGGTTTCTGGGGTGATTTTGGTGTTCTATTATATCTGGAGGTATAAGGACGTGTTTATGATGATTTTTGGTTTTGATTGATGTTTAGAAATGTTTAGAAGTGATAGATCTTGGCTGGACTTTGTTTTGGAAGAGTTTGGAGATGATTTCGGTTGTTTTTGGTAGCCAAAATGAAGTTCTTGAGTAAAGCAGCGAGTTTAGATGTGTGGCTGATGATTTCAATACATAATGACGCATTAATCCTCTGCTCTTTTGTGTTATAAAAAAGGGAGACATCTTCGGACACCTTTGGTGTTGATCCGGGAACTTAAATAGCGTTTCGGCGAGCAAGCGAAATGTAATCGGTGAGTGCGAATGGTTTTAGAAGTTCTTGAGGGGCAAAGAAACAAAGTTTGGGGATTTAGGAAAGGTTTGAAACACCTTCCTAAGTCCGGAAGTAAGTATGGCTAGAATGATCTCTAATATGTGGTGGTTGCCCCTAAAATGCTTTTACATGCTCATGTTTTGAGATAGATAAATTCCTACTGTTTTTATGCATGATTTGAAGCATGAGATGATGCTTGTAGAGATTGCATGAGATAGCAATGTTGCATTGATGAGTTTTGAGCTTTTGATTTAAAGCAAGCATGAGTTATGATTTTTAAATGAGATGAGAAAAGCATTGAGAAATGTTGCATTAAAAACAGTAGGTGAGATGATGTTTTGACATAATATATTGGCATAGAAGATGAGATGCTTACCGGATATAATTGATCGGTCAATAGGATGAGAGTGCACTATAAACTAAAAATTTGTACGTGCTCTTTGGAGTTGGGCAATGGGGGTAATGTCATCCCAATCCAAAGTGAGAATCCGATGATGATAGATACCATCGGGGTAGGACTTGGTGAAATACCAAAGCTTTATGGCGATGAGAGATACCGCCATGAGAGTCCGATGACGAGAGATTCCACAGGGGTAGGACTTGACTTTGAGTCAAGCTAATCCGCATATTCGAGTAATAATGAAATGTGAAATGCCAATATAATATATGAAAATGCTTTTGATTCACATGTACCTAATGATGAGATGATTTATGCTATGAGAAATGCATATGAGATTTGTATATGAAATGCTTTAGTTTTTAACAAGCATATGTATGGCCTTGCCATGAGATTTGCATTGGTTTAAATGCATGGGATAGAATTGAGGAACACGTGTTTTCAAATGGAGAATTTCTTTGAAATGGTTTTCAAGCATGAGATAGAATGAGCATGTTGTAGAAAATGGCTTTTGAGAAAGTGTTTTGAATGATGCATTGTTGTGTTGGTTTTCTTTAGAGCTTGCCTCACTAAGCAAATGTGCTTACGCTCTCTTTTACCAACAATGTAGATAATTGAAGTGTTTTCGGGCTGCAAGAAGGTTAAGAACATCCAAGGAAGTGCAAAGCTCATGTATGGTGATGTTTTTATATACTTTAGTATTGATATTTGGCAATGGGCCTTTATGGTTGTTTTTGGGATATGTGTTTTGAACTCCCTTTGGTTGTAACAAGTTAGGTATGGCTTATGGAGTTTGTAAATGGCTTAGTTTGTGTGGCTTGTGGTTTAAAAGCTTGAATTTGGTTTTGTGGCTAGGAAGCATGCATATAGATTGATTGAACTTGTGATTGATGCTATGCTTTAGCTTGAGCTTCATAAATGTGTTCCCAAATGTTTGACCATGTTGTTGATGTGTTATAGTATGATTTGGAAGTTGTTTAAGCATGATTCGATAAGAAAAACCAGCAAATTCTGCTGTCAAAGGGCAAGGTGTATCGAAACACCCTTAACTGTTTCGAAACAGGGGCCCGTAATGGCCATAGCGTTTCAGAACGGTCGAAGGTGTTTCGGAACATTTTGGCTACTAGTGAGGCCTGTTTCGATACCGGTCTCGGAACGCACCTGAGTACCGAAACGGTCAACTCTGTTTCGATACAAGCATTTCGGTACGAAGGTCAGTGTTCCGAAACGGACGACCGTTGGATGATGATTTTGAATTGGTTGAAGTTTGCATGTTTTACGGTTTAGTCCTGAATGTTGTGGATGCAATTGCTTGAGTTTGGAATGCCCTTTTGAGTTGATTTTTGACAGAGAGGCATGTAAGATGACTAATTACAAATTGGTAAGATTAAAATCTATTAAGCCCTTATAATTTCCAAATTTTACATATTGGTTCCTAAAAGTGAAATTCATGCAATTGAGTCCCTAAATGTCTTCCAATCGCTGTGCCTTTCTCTTGTATGATTCTCGAGTAATCACATAGGCTTAACGTACATCTAGAAAAGAAAAAAAGGGTCGTTAATCAAAGTTGACTTTCGGGTTGACTTTGGTTTTCCCCGTGTAATCTTTGTAGTTCGGGTTAAGCGTCTAGGCCGGGCTAAGAGGGTTACATAAAAGCCTCAAATATCTCTTAACTCAGAAGGACTTCAATCTGAGACAAAGAAAATGTATGGAGCTATTGAAAGATTATGATATAGTTATTGACAATCATCCCGGTAAAGTCAATGTGGTGGCAGATGCTCTCAGTCGTAAACCAACTTTGGGTAACACGATTGAAAACCTTAGCAACTTGAAACTTCTTTCAAAAGTACATGTCTAATCCCAAGAATTTCTTTTGTAGCTCCTAATGCTATCAATGCTCATCGTCGAGTATATCGAAGACAATGATTCTTGTCAGAACTTAATGTTCAATATACCTTGATTACTAGAATTAAAAATGTTCAGCAAACTGATCCTGATCTTCAAGCTATCATCTCGAAGCTTGACTCAAAAGCCAATCTTGATTTCTCAATCCATTCGAATGGGATACTATAATTCAAGGATAGGGTTTGTGTCCCTAATAATGAAGAATTGAAGAGGGAAATATTACAAAAAGCTCGTCAAAGTTCTTTATCGATTCACCCTAGATCGGTAAAGATATACAAAGATTTGAAACTGTTGTATTGGTGGCCAGGCATGAAATCAGATATCACAGACTTCGTATCTAAGTGCTTAACATGTCAAAAAATCAAAGCTGGGCATTAAGTCCCTGTTGGATTTCTTCAGCCAATCAAGCTCCCTCACTAGAAATGGGAAATGATCACAATGGACATTGTTACAGGTCTTCCTCTCACTCCAAGGAAAAATGATGTTGTATGGGTGATTGTGGATAGGTTTGCAAAATCTATAAT
Source organism: Hibiscus tridactylites (assembly GCA_958450335.1). Lineage (NCBI taxonomy): Eukaryota > Viridiplantae > Streptophyta > Magnoliopsida > Malvales > Malvaceae > Hibiscus > Hibiscus tridactylites. Next base: position 27,201,605 of record OY288265.1, on the reverse strand, counting down.
CTCTGATCGAGATCCCAAATTCACCTCTCGATTATGGAAATCTTTACAACTAGCTTTTGAAACTAATCTAAATCTAAGCACAGCCTTTCGTCCTCAATATGATGGACAATCCGAAAGGGTTATTCAAATTCTCAAAGATATGTTGCGAGCCAATGTTATAGACTTCGGGAAGAACTGGGAGAAGTCCCTATGTAGAGCGATTGGGTGTTCTCTAAATATGAGCGCAAGTGCACACTCTTGTCAAGTTATAGTATAAAAGATATCGTCTCCCACAGGATTTGACAGCTTAATTCGAATTGCAATTCCTGCACAAAGGAATTTAAATGCACAAATAAATTTTAGTTTATAACGAAAAGTAAATAAAACACAAGTAATTGAAGAAAATATCATGATGATGAAATGGGTCAGGTTATGCTGCTAAGTAGTGTGAAATTGCGTTGAATAAGTTAAGTTGCTCTACGCTGCCAGACTTTGCTGCCTCGGCGGAGGATGGTAGATTGGCTGCTTTAACGCTTTTGCTGCCTCGATAGTAGAACAGACGAATGGCTTGGCGGCAAACTCGATAGTCCTTCAAGGCTCGGCAGAACGCTTCGATATTGATCACGGTTATGTCTAAGTCAAAATGTTGTTGTTTCCCACTACAGATGATACCCTTCACGGCGTGAATCTTGCAAAGACAAAAACATTGGTTCGTTCTTCTTTAGCCGCCTTAAATCCTATCCTATGTCTAGGCTGGATTGATCAACACTTGATTAGAGTGAGGATCGTACTTATCCCTTTCGTGAGTTCGACTCTCTCGACACCGAACAAATAGATAGTTAACAACTAATCTTTCGAACTTAATTGAAAACTATGAAGAGCATGAATAAGCAAACCTTGAAGTTTTATTGCAAAAACAAACTTAATTCCTAAACAACCGTTCTCTCACTAGTTTACAACATAACCCAAACCCAAAAGAGAATTTAGAACATAATTGGCGGCAAGAAAACGTAAACTATGCCTAAAGGAAAACCCCAAGTTGTCTCGAATTACAACATATGTCAAGTATATATATGCATTAGCTAGGCCAAGTCCTCCTTGGAGTAGAAGTCTTCAAAGTAGCTTTTGCATTAAATGCAACCTTTAATTCTGAATTCTTTGAGTTGAATGTGGACTCTTTTTCGTTGCCTTGCACCGCAAGTTATCTTGATCTCCTCTTTTGACGGCTTTGCCCGCTGCTCCAGGTATCAGAATATTGAGTGGATGGCATCCTTAGAATCAGGATTTTCTTCTCTACAGATCGCATTCCACTTTTCCAATTTCTCAGCTTGCTGCTCTGGGTGGCAGGTATGGCAGCGATGACTACTCGACAACGGCTATCTCTGTCTGGAACTGTATCAGTACAGCTCCCTGATTTGCTGCCTCAGCATCAGCTCCTCTCTCCTTCTGCCAGCTTCTAGTACCTCAAACTAAAACATCATATTTTCCTTACCAAATAGAAGATAATCAATACAAGCATGGCAAAGTAAAGAATACTGTAATATGCAATGCATGAACCTAATTGTGCCTAAAATGTACTTAAGAACAACAATAATAAGAGAATGAATGCGCACAAAATATAGAACTTATGAACACTTTACACACCCCCAAACTCGAACTATTGCTTGTCCTCAAGCAATGCAAACCTAAACATACTTGTTGTTGTCACTAAATTTTCATCTCATTTGTTTATTTATTTATTTTATTTATCCATTTATTTTATTTAAAAAAAGAAGGATAAAATAAAAATAAAACATCTTTTAATAAGGTCCTTCCTATTTTAATAAATAGGGGTCCATTTTAAACTCATTGATTTTAATTAAATAAAGCACCCAATATTACGGGTAATTTTGGTTAATAATCCAATTTGGATTAATAATTTGGTTTCTACGGTAGTTTGAGAGAAATTTTGGGATCTAGGCCAAAATCCACAGTACCACGCCACCTGTAACCCCCTCGTCCCGGTCCGGACGCTTAACCGATCCGAGTGGGCTACATGGCGATAACCGAGGTGAAACCCGTTAAGGCTCCACTTCGGTTACCAACCCTAGGAAAAACTTTTTCATTTATTATCTTATCTAGATACATTGATTAAACCTAAGCGTGAAACGACAGCAGAAATAAGGCTCACGAGAAGCCCGGCAACAAACAGGGCCTAAGCCCAAACCTTGAGACCCTTTAGAGATGCCACAAAGCCCATTTATAGGTCTGTGTTTCGAAACAGTCAATGCTCGTTTCGAAACACGGGTTCCAATTTTAAAAGCCAGACACTCGTTTCGAAACGCATCCACCCCGTTTTGGAACAGGGTCTTATTTTTGCCTAGGCGTTCCGATACCCGTTTCGGAACAGGCAATCACAGTGGCCAAAGTGTTTCAAAACTTGTTTAAATCGATTCAATTTAAATACCAGTCAATAGTTCGAATATTTTTTCATTCGAATATGAATTGTAAAAAAACAAAATGTTAATGATTTTACATTAGTTCGAATATGAACTGTAAAAAAGTAAAGGTTAATTAATTATTTTAGTTCAATTATGAACTGTAAAAAAGAAGGCTTAGTTCGAATATTCAAATATTTATTTTTCTATAAAATAAATTACGTAAACACAAATTGCAAAATTGAAGGAGATAAAAAAAGTACTTGCATTAACACAAATTGCAAATTACATTAGTTTGATGGTCCGACATGATAGTTTGAAAGATTGTGTTTGTTCGGACATTTGGTTCTATTATGACTCGGTGCCCTACAAAGAGTACAATGCTTAACTAGAACTCCCCCTTCTCTATTATGCTTCGCATCATCCATATTCGTATGAATTCGAGTGGACGTCGGTCGACCCTTCAACTTTCTACGAAGCTCTGGATTTGGTAACCATTCTTTGTATATTGGCTCTACCGGCCAATAGTCTTTGCTCGGGATCGTGTTAAACTGATTTCTGTAAATATTTGCAATATTCTCCAGCTTATAACATTGATCCGCAAATTGGTAAGGGTCGAGACGGAAATGCAAGCATGCGGCGTGTGCGTGAGAGCAGGGGTATCTAAATGCTTGGAATGCACTAAAATCACACCATCTATGATCAAGGTTTACAGTGTACATTTTGTGCTCACCTCGGACCTTAGCTTCGACCAAAAATTGATAACCATGTGGGTCGAATGTTCTGGCTCTCATAGAGGTGGCTTTGGCTTGAAGTTCGAGCATTTTATTTTGTAGGGTTTCAGACCAAATGTGCCCGTTGTTTATCCGGGCGTTCACTTCCTGGCCTTTGTCGGTCCACACTTTACCCAATCTGAAATAAGTCTCTCACACAATGCTTGAAATTGGGAGATGGCGTGTTCCTTTAAGCAATGTGTTTATAGTCTCTTCAAGGTTTGTTGTCATATGCCCATAATGCCGACCTTCATCATATGCTTGTGCCCATCTTTCTCTGGGTATGTCGTTTGCAAAATCAAAAACATTCGGACCATACCGCTTCAACTTATTTATCCTCGAGACAAATTTTGGTTGAACTAGTTTGTACCCTATTAAAAAGAAATTAAATAAGTCAACATGATCAGTTTAAAAGATTTACGTTAACTATTTTTTATAAACAACAAATAAGAACTTACCCGCGCCAAAAATCTCTCTTCGGATTTGATTGTTTCCGAAACGCGTCTTCGCATTTGACGCAATATGTCAGACACAATAGGCTGTATATGCATGTGGAGGCTTCCATAAACTGTTATCTCTATCAATTACTGATAACAACGCAGTCCCCCTATCAGAAATCATGCAAATCCCATCTTTCTTCACTACATGGTTGCGTAGATGCTTCAAAAAGAATTCCCATCCTTTCGCGTCTTCTTTTTCAACAATGGCAAAGGCAATTGGGAATATATTACTGTCTCCATCTTGTGCAATGGCCACAAGTAATATATGACCGTACTTCTCATACAGCCAAGTACCATCCACATGAATCATGTGTTTACAGAATGGGAACCCTTCGATGCACGCATTGAACGCCCAAAACAACTTACTAAATATTCTTTTACCACGGAGTATTTCGCCTTGTGCGTTGACCGCGACCTTTGTTTCGTATTCCACCTTGGTTCCTGGGATAAATATTTGCACTGCTCGTAAAAGAGTTGGTAGCTCATTATATGATGTACCCCAATCACCATACACTTGCACCATCGCCTTCTACTTTGCCATCCACGCCTTGTAGTAAGATAGACTATATCCAAGCTGACCCCGGATTGATGCCACCAAGACTGCAATCGAAATTCTTGGGTCTTGTTCCATCAATCCCCTAGTGTAAGCACAAATTAGATCAGAGTTTAAATTAATGTGATCTTGGGATAAAACTCTAGTTGAACAGGTGTGCTCATCAATGAACTATGTCACCACCCAGTTGTCAGTCCTCTTCTTGTATGAAGCTCTTACCCACCAAGGAAAGTTGCTCTTCCAATGCATACACCTTACACAATAGGTACTTTTATTGGACTCATTACAAGACATGATGTATGGCGTTTGACGCAGTGCTCTTGAATTGCCAACTGGGCAGCTTCTTTTGTGTCAAATTCAGCTCTTAATACCAATTCTCCAAACTCGGAATGCGATGAAGAACCAAACACATGAGCTTGATGTTTAGCATCATGCATTGCAGAATAGTCGACCTCATACATACGAGTTGCTGGAGCTTTATAGGTTGGATAAACTAGTTGCGCTTGTTGGGGCTCCGGTTGAACATAACCCCAAACTGGCTGGTTATTTCCCAACCCGAGCTTAGCAACAGCCGCAGCCCAAACATCATCTTCAACATCAATATCGTTGCACATTGACACATCTTCCACAATAGCCTCAACATCATCTCTGTCGAGTAACTCTACGTCGTCATCTTCCATAGGAACAATATTTTCTTCATCATCACTGAAGTCTGCAAGAGATTCGCCAAAACGACGGACTAAGGGTTCGATGTCACAATTTGTTGATGAACTCATTCTCTGTAAAATTTGAAGTAATCGAACAGAACAATATGCTCCAACAACTGGGATTAAATCTCTCAAATTTTCAATAATAAAAATTTTATCTTGTCTCTTCTCCCTTCTCAAGTGGCAAAACTAAATATATAGATGAAAAAAATCTCAACACCATCTCACCATAAGGACATGGCGAGGTCACTTTTTTAACGTGACCAGAAGCCTACATGTCATGCATGAGCCATCATTTATGTTTCAGGGTAGGTTAGTCTAGGGGTTAGTTAGATCATTCACATTGAATTTATTACTGACGATTGCTCAAATTTTATGGTTTAGGGTTTAGTCTAGGGTTTAAGGTTTAGGGTTTATGGTTAGTCTATGGGTTAGTTTAGGGTTTAGGGTTTATGATTTTATAATTGTTCAAATTATTATACACTCGTTCAAAGTATTATACACTCATTCAAATTATTATTACTGATGAATTTTAATTTATTTTATATTTTAGTCGCATTTAAATTTATTTTAATAAATTCGTGATTATTCGAATCAAATATATCAAAGATATTTTAATAAATTCGTGATTATTCGAATCATGAATATCAAATTTAAATATAGAATTTTATTTTTTTTTATATTTTAGTCAAACAAATTTATATATTTTACTCGAATCAAATATTTGTGATTTTAGGTGAATAAAGCTGCTCCCTGTCCATAATATTTATGATTTGGTTTTAGGGTTTTAGGGTTTATGGTTTAGCATTTAGGGTTTAGGGTTTAGTTTATGGTTTATGATTTTATGATTGTTCAAATTATTATACACTTGTTCAAATTACTACTGATGAATTTAATCTCATTTATATTTTAGTTGCATTTAAATTTTAATAAATTCGTAATTATTCGAATCAAATATATCAGTTTGTGTAGAGGCTCGCACATTACATTTATTATAGTTTTAATATATCAAATTTAATTTAATAAATTCGTGATTATTCGAATCAAATATATCAAATATATTTTAATAAATTTGTGATTATTTGAATCACGAATATCAAATTTAAATATAGATTTTTTTTGTATTTTAGTCGAACAAATTTATATATTTTATTCGAATCAAATATTCGTGCATGCCAATCGGACCTGCTGCCCACTGCCGACTGCCCCTACCCTACCCTACCCCTGCATGAGCCATGCATGCAAACCCCACCCACGTGAATAAAGTTGACCACGCCATGTGCTTATGGCGTGGTCACAGGCCCCGAACCCTATCCCTGCATGAGGCAGAGCCTGCTCCCTACCTGTGCATGAGGCCACGTGAACCTACAGTGACCTCGCCATGTCCTTATGGTGTGGTCACAGGCCCTCTGACGCACGACTGCATGCATGCCATGCATGCCAGCCCACGTGATAATAATTGAACCTTTTTTTGTTCCTACCCCTATAAATATTCGATAGATGATGTGTATTTTTTCAACTTGAGAAGGGAGAAGAGAAAATTTTTGCTGTTGAAAATTTTACAGAGTTTTAGCACAAATCATAATTTCCGAGTTTTATATTTGAATGGATTTCGAAGGAGTTTTGTTGTATCGTGACCACAAGCACATTTCCTCTCATATTCACGAAGAGGGGGTAAGTCGAGATCGTGTAATTTTTTATTTACTACTATAATTTATGATTTAAAAATTCTTTATTTACGGTTTTTATTATAATTATAGGGTGTAGAGCATACTATCCGGCGTTGAGGACTGAAGATTAAGGAACCTGATGAACGCATAGCTTATTTTCTGCAGCGTTCAGGTTTTTACAATGCTTCATTTCTCCGTGGATTTAAAATTATCACTGGCTTGATTACCGCATTGATTGAATGATGGAGATCAGAGACACACACATTTCATTTTCCATTTGGTGAATGCACAATAACTCTGGAGGATGTAGCACTACAACATGGTGTCCCAACAAATGGGAAGCCGTTGGTCAGATAAAATTCCCGTACATATGACCTTTGTTTGCATTATTTGGACAAAATTCCTCCTCCAGAGTGTGTGGACAGTCTTCGTATCAAATTTTCTTGGTTGCAACGAGAATTTACATTAATAGATGAATCTGATGACCGAGAAGTTGAGTGTGCAAGTCGAGCGTATATACTCCAACTTATTGGTGGGGTATTGATGCCATATACATCTGGTAATATGGTTCACACTCAGTATCTGCCATTCTTGGAAAATTTTGACACAACTTCTACAAACAGTTGGGGATCTGCAATATTGGCATTCCTGTACCATGAAATGCGCAGAGTTGCAAATATGTCTGGTTCGAGAAAGTTAACAAATATGGGTGGATGCCAAATCTTATTGCAGTCCTGGGCATGGTATAGACTGCCTTATCTAACGCCAATTGTAGAAGTACCGATGGAGTTTCCGCTTGCTGGAAGGTACTAATATTGTGTTACATTTGTATATTAATTTTATTGATTAATTTTTTTCTGCAAAGACTTAGAAATATATGTTTTAAATCTTGGCAGATGGAGACATAGGATGACAAATGCGGGTGTGGTGCACAACACTGTCAGAGAAATAAGACTAAAAATCCAAACAATAGGGAAAGATCAGGTATCATAATTTTATTTTTTGACTTTTATTTTGGCTTTGTAATTTACTAAAGTAACATGTTTGTTTGTGTATGCATATTAATAATTGTGTCTTTCAGTTCTTTTGGCAGTCGTACGTGAATAACACAATCTGGGATATTATACCGCTAAAGTTTCGGCAAATGTCATCAATCATGGGTGCGGTTGTGCCTTTGATACATTTTTCTATTGTTGAGTTTCATTGCGCTGACAGAGTTTTGCGGCAGTTTAACTACCATCAACCCATTCCTTGAGCTCTACCTCAACAAATTCATATTGTTCATAGAGGTCGATTCAACGAGAATTGGATTGCGAAGCAAGTGGAGTTCATCCAACTGTGGCGGGAAAGACGGAGGCATTGGGATGCCAACTTGAGTCCAATTCAAGCCGATGATTTTGACTTTAAATTAGAGTACTATTCGTGGTTTTCATCAAATGGAAAATCGTTCATAGTACCTCTTGAAGAGGCAAATCAATGGCTTCAAGATCTGCGGTGATCAAGACGCGTACAACTACCGTACGCGTTTGGTTAGAGCTCTCATCAACCAAACTTGGAGGGTTCAAGGAGTTGGCATTCTTTTATGTGATTTTATTTATGGTCTATCTTCCTAAAGACATTAATTTTCGTATTTTTAAAAAATATATTAGAATCGAGTTCGAGACGTTGTGTTTTAACAAAAATAATGAAAAAAAAACTCAAATTATATATATATATATATTCAGATGTGTGTTTTAAATTTTTTTTAACCAATCAAAACATGCACATAATTTTGATTTTGTTTTTTATTTTTATTTTTTTAGCTTAATTTACAAAATTTACAAAATAAACCTAAAATCTTTAGATTTTCAAATCTGACTTTTGTGTTGCCTATGTGAAAAATGTATGGTTTGAGCATTTTTTCACTATTAAACTTAATAATAATAATATGATATGAAATTAGAGTGTTGAATTTTTTAGTTCTAGATAGATTCAATAGGAGTGTACTTTTAACGTTTCAAAAACTATTTTTTTATTCAATGTTAGTTTATTATGTATATAATAAAATCAACAAAATTTAAACTTTTAGGACGATAATTAATACCGATATGAGAAGCAATCACCAAGCCTAATGGACGATAACTGATACAATAAATTTTGGTTAATAATCCATTATTTTGTGGTTCAAAAAATAAATTCTCATTGGAATACTCGTCCTTAACCTTAAACCCTAAACCTATACGTAAAAATATGTATGCCTTGAATGCAAATTAGCCCCAAACCCTAATCCACACAAACCTTAAACCCTAAACTAATATCGAAACTAAAAAGTAACATATAAAGTATTATATAAATATTTTTATATAATTTTAGTTTGAATAGTGATAAAAAATGTGTGAAAATTAACATATAAAGTATTAGTTAGGTTCAATAAATTAGTTGTTCATTCAATTATTTTTTATTTTCGTAAAAAAATTAAAAATTAAAAAAAGTTAAATGAAAATTCATGATTCAATTTTTAATTCAAATCAAAATATGTTAAATTTATATTAGATTTGAATTAACGTAAAATAAATCCGCTCGGAAATTACCTCTAAACCGTAAATTAGCCTCAAACCCTAATCCACACATACCATAAACCCTAAACCATACTTACTATGCATGAACCCTACGTAAAATGCATGGGCCATGTGACCTCGCCATGCATAACCCTAGGTAAAATTTTAATAAATTTAATTAAAACATAAGCTATAACCCTAAACCAATGTCAAACCCTAAAAGAACCAGCCACCTTGCATGAACCGTATGCAATGCATTGCCCATGTGACCTCGTCATAAGGAGGTGGCGAGGTCACCCTTCCCTTTGTTGAACCAGCAACCTTGCATGAACCGTATGCAATGCATGGCCCATGTGACCTCGCCATAAGGAGGTGGCGAGGTCACTCTTCCCTTTTGTTGAACCAGCTTCTCCAGCCACCATGTGAGCCGACCAGCCAGCCGAAGGCAGCCATCATGTGACCTCGCCAGGAAGAGGTGGCGAAGTTGGCCTTAAAAGTGACCACGCCATAAGGGGGTGGCGTGGTACTGTGAATTTTAGCCTAAATCCCAAAAATTCCCTCAAACTACCTTAGAAACCAAATTATTAATCCAAATTAGATTATTAACCAAAATTACCCCAATCTTACATTAGTGACCCTTTTGGCCCAAATAATAAAATCTAACTAACCCCTATTATTCTTCATGTACAGTAAGCTATCAACCGTTGGATCAAAGTTGGATTAAATGGTCCAGATTGAACCGAAAAGGAAGGTAAAACGGCCAACATTCGCGCACGTGACATCACGCGCCTTACCCCTGCAAATCGCCCCTCATCCCTGCGCGCGTGCTTCACCTCGCAGCTGAAACTGGCCCCAGCTTTCAACCTGCAGAATGGAAGGAAAGTAAAGAATCAAATTGATTCAAAATGGAACAAAAAGGAAAGAAGGTTAAGTGATTCGAATGAAACAAATAAAGAAGGAAATGAAAATCCACGTGTCAATCAATTTGGAAAGGAAACAAATGGTGGAATCACGCAACAAATTAAGAGAAGAAAATGCAGGCTTTATAATCGAATGAAAACTTGGAAGCAAATTGGTCAAAAGGAAGATATGGGCAGATTTGAATATTAGAATTAAGGGTAAACTATACTAATGACCACCGAACTATAGGGTTGGTGTTGATTTGACCACTATATTTTCAATTGTGTTAAATATACCACATAACTATTTAATTGGTTCCAATGTAGTCATTTGCCGTTAAAAAAACGGAAAAGTTGACGGGCTGTTAAAATAATTGATATAATTACAATTTTGGTCCCTTTATCTATACAATCTATCAAGTTGTTCCTAATTTTAATCTAATAAAAAATTATTTATTTTAATTAGGTGATGACACGTGTCACCACCTTATTGGAGTAGGAAAAATGAAAATCAAGGAAATGCCCTTGGTAGGAATCAAACCTGGGACCTTAGGGGAGTAGTGCACGAGTTTACCACTAAGCCAAAGATATACTTGTGATATATAATACTAATAATAGTATATGTGTTATACGATTGGAGAAAGAAAAAACTAACACTACACTGAGCCACCAACAATAGTGTTTCGAACATTATTGAATTAACAACTTCAACATCATTAAAAAGTAAAAACTCTCTCACAAGCTAAATATTTTGTTATTCAATTTAAAGTTTAAACTTTTAATCAACATGTCACAAAGATTTCAACTGCTAATAGTCGACATTAATAGGCAGCCTCGAAACACAACTATCACTTCAGCAGAAAGTAAGCAATCTCATTTCGAACATTACTTATATATCAATTATCAATATTCTATGCAATTCTGACAAAAAAAACTTGTATATGCAATCCACACAACTATGAATAGAACATTTTTACCCTGAGATATGCATCGAATCAACAATTATACCTGCAACAAAATCTTCCCGAGTGGCATCCTCATCTGCCATCCGCTACTAAAACTCGCAACCAACCTATCTGAATCCATAGGAGAAAACCTGAGCTCAGACATCAACTTACTAACCTTAGCATCCACCTCATCCAAATTCACACCCTGAGCCCTCCTCTGCAACAAATCAAATTCATCCAAAAGCCTTCCTATCAACTCCAAATCCTCGGTAGCCCCTTCTAACGCCTTCTGAACCCTCTCTAACCTCTCCAAAATCTCCATTTCTTCCTTAAAAGCACTCATGAGCTCCTCCCTCACCGTCCTGGTCATGGAAACCTTAAACTCTTGGTGCAAAAACGCAATCTTCATGTTTGATTTGGCCTTTATAACGTTCCAAGAATCGGGTTCTTCTTGTCCCGTTATAATTCTCAACTGGGTGGTTTTCCCGGCTCCATTTACTCCAACCAGTCCAACTTTCTCGCCTCTTTTCACTTCCCAACTCACATCTTTCAAAATCGTTACTCCTTTATAGCTCTTACTGATGTTTTCAAGCTTTACACCGGAGGAAACACCTGAAGCACCGGTGTTTGAATGCTTGTGGCGACGCTTTCGATCAATCTCTTCAGCATTGGTGGAAAAGAGTGATTCAATGTCGGATTGAGGATTCTTTACGGAGGTTCTAACGTTGAGTTTCCAAAGCACCAAACGCTATTATTGTTGGCTCAGTGTATTGTTAATTTTTTCTTTCTCCAATCGTATAACACATACTATTATTAGTATTACGTATCACATGTATATCTTTGTCTTGGTGGTAAACTCGTGCGCTATTTCCCCAATGTCCCAAGTTCAATTCATACCAAGGGCATTTCCTTGATTTTCATTTTTCCTACTCCAATCAGCAACACCTAATTAAAATAAATAAATTTTTATTGGATTAAAATTAGGATCAAATTGATAGATTGTATAGATAAAGGGGACCAAATTTGTAATTATAACAATTATTTTAACAGCCATGTCAACTTTTCCATTTTTTTAATGGCATGTGGCTACATTGGAACCAATTAAATAGTTATGTGGTATATTTAACACAATTGAAAATATAGTTGTCAAATCGACACCAACACTATAGTTCGGTGGTCATTAGTGTAGTTTACCCTAAATCAAGGAAATTAGGCCCGATTTTTAGGGATTTATTCTGATTTATCTATGTAATTATGGCTGTGAAAATACTATATAACCCCCTCTCCATCACTTGTAATGGATACCCAATTCAAGAGAAAAATTACTTGAAAAAAAAAACTTAATAAAGAATTCTGAAAAATTCTTAAATTTTTTTTTCAAAAGTTGCTGAAAATTTTGGAGTGGAAGTTCGAGTTTGGAGGCAATTTTCCAGAAGCAATTGGGAGCGTTTCGAGAAGTTCATATTCGAGTTCATCGGTCGTCGTTTCGGTAAAATTTCTATCTTTTCTTTTAATTTTTATTTAGATTTTTTATGCTTGTTCTTGGTTGATTTTTTTTGTTTGTGTTTTTGTGAATTTTAAGTTGTGCTCTTGAAGTCGGAAAATCGTTTCACGATTCCGGTAACGTTATCGTTTTAAATTTCTGTTTTAAAATTGGTTTGATCTTTTTAAATTTTGCATGCTTAAAAAATATTGTTAAAGTTGTTTTGATCTTTAGAAATGTAGAAATAGTCTTTAAGGTGTTTAAATTAAAATGTAAGAATAAAATGAATAAATGTGGTTTAATTGAAAAAACTTAAAGTTAGGAATTTAATTAAGAAAAAACAATAATGCATGGGTGGAATTAATAAAAGGTCTTGATTTATAAAAAAATATAAAAAGGGTTTTTTTAATAATAAATGAGTTGAGTGATTTTAAAAAAATAAAAAGATAAATAAGATGTTTTTTTAGCGAAAAGAAATAAGTAATAAAAGTTTTTTAAAGAAAACAAAATAAAAAGGTTTTAAAGAAAAGTTTTAAGGGTTTTTAGGAGAAAATAAAGTTTTTTTTAAAAAAATTAAAAGGGAAAATTTTCAAAAATAAGGTAAAAGGGTCATTGTTAAAAAAAAGCTTAAAAATGAAAAAAAAATGAAACAAAAGAAGTTTTAAAAGAATAATTTTTTTGAAAATAAAAGGTTAAAAATTATAAAAATAAAAAAGGATAAAAAATTGTAAGAAATGGTCTTCGCTTTTAAAAATAAAAAGTCAAAAAGAAATAAAGATTTTTTTTTTAAAATGGAATAATTAAAAAGGAAAAAACTCAAAAGAGCAAAAAGTTGCTTGCTTGTCTTAGAAATAGGTTTAAACTTAGGACTAGGTTTTTTTTGCTCAATCGTATAATTTTATTAAGAAAGAAATCATACAAAAAAGTCCAAACTCGGGCCTCATTAAAAACCTCCCTACACCTAAATGGAGGAAAAGAGTACCCAAGTTGGGCTCGGAAATACACTCGATAGCAAGCACGCGACACCCCTCCCTCGAAAAGAAAAATGAAAAATGCACACCACACACCCACCCTCCCGATTGCAGCCCAGCTACCCTGCTGTACTACCCTGCACCCCCTCCTGCTATATCGCACCCAACTCCCAGGCGCATTGCCTTATCGTCGACCCCCTGCCCAATTGCCGATCACATGTACTGCTCCTCCAGCAGTCGACTAAAATCCCACACGCAACCAATCCCGCCGATCGACACCTCCCTTGGCTAGCGTATCCGCAATACCATTAGCTTCATGATTCGCATGTTGAAAGGTGCAATTCAATTCACGACATGCTCTATCAATCCTCCGAAACAACCAATTATATTTACATGGTCTACTCTCCGTATTTAAAACCCAAGAAAGAGCTACTAACGAATCAGATTCAAGCACGCAAGGCCATGCACGCCATTGCGATCCACTAAATGCCTCAAGGGCATAGAAAATCGCATGAATTTCATCTTCGTTCGAATCAAGAATCCCCAAAGGACCAGCAAACATCGCCAACAGCTTGCCCCATGCATCGCGTAACACCCCACCACATCCCACTAGTCCCGGTTTTCCTCTAGCTGAACCATCAACATTCAGCTTGACCATATTTGCCAATGGCGGCACCCACATCACCCCTACCCGAGGGCCATTGACCTGTCCCCTATTCTCACACCACCAAGGACAGTCCCACCACACCGATTCCACAAGCATTGCGGTGTGGTCCAGCACATTCACCCAAGAGAATGCTCGCAATTTAATGGTAAAAAATAAATCCGACGACGAAACCCTCTTACCATTGAACAATAAGTCGTTGCGAGCGAGCCACACCGACCACAATGCCGCTGCACAGCTCGACATCCACCAATGTCTAACCATTCCTCGAAAAGGTCCAGCAAGGATCATATGCACAAAGGCCACTACCGACGCCGGCCGAACCACCTCCACCTTCCACCAATCAAAAAATAGTGACCACACCTGCCACATCCATCGACAATGAAGCAAAATATGATTCGCCTCATCCTCCCCCTCCCCACACCATCGACAAGAAAAATTATTTACCTCTAAATGCACCCCACGATCTCGCAGCAAGCATAACGTTGGTAATCGGTCAAGGAGGACAAACCACACAAAGCACTGTACCTTCAGCGGTGTTAACAACGACCAAATACCTACATTATCCCATTCGGCTTCCCCCTCCAATCCAAATGTCGCCATTAATCGCGACAACTTTGCCACCGAGAATGTACCCGTCGTGGTATGTTTCCAAACCCATTTGTCCACCACCTTCTCAACAAGTTGTAACGCTCCTACCACACTTCTCAATTCACACAATTGTGCCTCCTCAAATACGCGCAATTGTCGTGAAAAGAAACCCTCCCAACTCGCATGTCCCAATGAGTGATCAAATGAGTAATCATATACCAACGTCCATCTATTCACCGCAATCCGATATAGTCGTAGAAATACCTCACATAACGGAACCTCCAAGCACCATCTATCGCGCCAAAATAGAGCCTTCTTCCCATTTCCAATCAACCATAGGAAATTAGGCAGCCCCATAAAATGATTTACACTAACCTCATGTTGTATCTCCATAATTTGTCGCCATACAGTCGACATAGCACGCTTTTGGTCTATCTTCATCCTTTGATGTAACATATCATTCCCATATTTCGCAGCCAAAATATCCTTCCACAACGATCCCTCATCCACCTTAAATCGCCACAACCACTTTGCTAAAAGAGCCAAAATTTTCTTGTTCAAGTCTACCACTCCCAAACCACCAAATTATCGCGGCCGACATACCACCTTCCAGCTAACCCTGCTCATCTTACATTTCTCCTCCGTGCCCCCCATAGAAAGCTTCTACGGATACGATCCAATCGTTTAATAACGCCTTTAGGCACAACAAAAACACCCATGTAGTAGATAGG
Source organism: Hibiscus tridactylites (assembly GCA_958450335.1). Taxonomy (NCBI): domain Eukaryota; kingdom Viridiplantae; phylum Streptophyta; class Magnoliopsida; order Malvales; family Malvaceae; genus Hibiscus; species Hibiscus tridactylites. The sequence continues at coordinate 27,186,183 of OY288265.1, read as the reverse complement.
AAGAGCAGATAATATCGGATTTAATAATGTCAAACGAGCAGCAAAAGATAGAGAATCCCTCTTCCACCCTGCTAAGCTTTTCCGAAATCTCTATATCAAAGGTTCCCACACTTTAATACTGTGTGGATTTACACCCAACGACAGTCCAAGGTATGTCATCGGTAAGCTCCCTAAACCACATCCCAAAGCATCGGCCATCGCACATAACAAACCCTCATCCACGCCAATTCCATACAGGCATGACTTGGCGTAATTGATCTTCAAACCTGAACTATATTCAAAGCAAGTAAGAATTCGCTTCAAATTTTGTGCCATCCATAAATCCCCCTGAAAGAACAAAACTGTGTCGTCCGCAAATTGCAAATGCGACACAAAGCACTCATCCACCACACGCACACCCCTTAGCAACCCCCCTTCTCCGCCTCTAGCAATAAGACGTACAACAATTCAGCCACCATCTCAAATAACAACGGTGATAAAGGATCACCTTGTCGCACTCCTCGCTTCATCGGAAATTCTTTTGTCGGGCATCCATTAAGTAAGATCAACAAGCGTGTTGTGCTAAAACATGTGCGCATCCAATTCATCCACACTTTCCCGAACCCCATCCGCTGCTGAATTTTCTCTAAACATCCCCATTTCACACAATCATAGGCTTTGGCGAAGTCAAGTTTCAACAACACTCCACCCTCTCCGTCGCCATTTCGCTGCATCGAGTGTAACACCTCATTCGCCAGCATAATCCCATCGACAATTTGACGTCCTCGGACAAATGCGGATTGAACATCGCTAATAACCAACGGCAGTACCTTTTGTAATCGTTTAGCTAAGCACTACGCCATAATCTTATAAATAGAGTTCAAAAGGCAAATTGGCCGGAAAGTCCCCAATTTCTCTCGGATTTTCTTTCTTCGGAATCAAGGTAACAAATGTGGAATTCACGCCCTTTGGTAGCTCCCCCGACACATGAAATTCATTCAACACTTGCATCACATCATTCTTCAAAAAAATCCAGCCCTTCTTGAAAAAATCAAATGTGAAACCATCAAGGCCTGGCACCTTCGACCCATCACAACTCCATACCACTGCACGTACTTCCTCCTCGCTAAACACCACCTCTAACCCCGCTGCTATCTCCCCGGGTACCTGTTTAAACACCACTGCCATATCGACATCCCCTAGGCAACGCGGAGTAGCAAAATGATTCCTAAATTCTTCATAAACCATGTTTCGAAGGTGATCCGGATTTGTTTCCCATACGCCATTAACAAGCAGCCCCGTGATGCCATTTTTTAATGCTCTCAATTTGGCCGAATGATGAAAGTATGCCGTATTCCCATCCCCCTCTCGCAGCCATCTCACCCTTGCTTTTTGTCTCCATACCGACTCCCTCATCCGTGTTAAAGACCACAAATCCTGTTGGTAACTTCGACGTTGTTTCAATTGAGAATCCGAAGTTGCATTTGTGCTTATTAACCCGTCAATTAAATTAATAGCATTGGTTGTGGTCTCAATCCGATTGTCTATATTACCAAACACCCGCTTGTTCCAATCCCTTAAAAATATTTTCATACCCTAAAGCTTAGATAGAGACATGTTTGTTAAAAAATGTTCTCATAGAAATAAAATACACTTAAGCATACGTAAACATTAAATAAGGAATAAAAGACTTAAACGCTTTTAGGGTTTTTAAATAATCAAACTTAGAAATGAATAAAATGCTCAACACACTAAATCTCTTTGTTGTTTGAAAAAGTGAAATTAATTTAATGCGGTGTCTTATCAAACGGGAATGATGGGTTAACGCCAGAAATGTTGGCGGTGATTAAAGTTCATCTCCCGGGAAATAAGGTCGTTAAATAGGCCAATATTCATTAAACGGACAAGTAAAGTCGAACCTTCATGAACTTGCAAATTCTAGTTTTGAAAACAATTTTAAAACCAATTAAGTACCAATATTGGGCGTCGTGGGTGTGCTAACCCTTCCCCACGCGTAACCGACCCCTGAACCTGTTTTCTGATTTTTCACAGACCAAAATCGTTGTTTTATTAAAACAACCATATTTTAAAGTGATCCAATCATACTTTTTAAAAAGATTGGCGACGACTCCGTTGATTATGTTTTTAAAGTTTTCAAAAAATAGTCGAAGCCTCCTAAAAAGGGTTGCGACAGCTTGGCGACTCCGCTGGGGATGTGTTTTTGTTTTTAAAATAGAAACAAAAGAGGGTCATGCCACAAATTAATTTTAAATGATTTTAAAAAAAAGTTTTTTAAAAAAATATGGAATTTGCAAGTTCACAATAGGTTTAAGTTATTTGTCCGTTTAGTGAATATAATTCTATTTTACGCATTTAAGAATATTTATTCTTCGTAAGAATATTGATTCTTCGTATGAGTCTAGCAAGTACCTTCGGGTCTCATTCCTTTGTCTTCGTAAGGATATTGATTCTTCGAGAAGGCATCGGTGGTGAGTCCTCCTAAGTTGAACTCGATTCGTTTGAAGCCTATAATGGGTGAGAATCAAGGGCCTTACTACCCTTAGTAGGGGACAACAAGGACAGCTCGGGTACCCTTTTAGAACCAAACCAAGTTTGAGAATTTAGAGCCTACCCTAATAGAGCCATGCGGAAAGCCTAGGGTGTTGACTCATATGAACAATCCGTGGAGACATGTCCTAAAATGTTGGAATGTCGTCCCAAAATTATTATGCAGTAGAATTATTTTGGATCTTTTAGGTTTTGTTTCTGTTTTATATTACTAACATTTTTGTGTGTGAGTTTTGTTTTGTTTTTGTTGCGTATTTATTTATTACTAACCTTTTGGTGTGTGAGTTTTGTTTTGTTTATTTATTGCATGCATCCCATATCTGAGAGGATCAATTTTAAAGTATGTTGCTCAATTAGAGAAAGCTTCTGCTATGGATGGAAGGTGCCTAAAGGAGGAAGACAACGCGCAAACAATGAGAATTTGTCAAATGGTCACGCGGAGGAAACATCAAAGTATGCTCGAATCAACACCAAGTAGAATACCAAAAGTCGCAAGAGCAATAGGACCACTTTGACGGTCCAACCAAGCAAAATTTGAAAAAATGATCATTGGTCTACTCGACTTAGGGGCAACGTCAAAAAGACCCAGGAGTAAGACAAGTTCGATAAGAGCATCACATCCTAAATTGAAGATGTAGCTAAGCATGTGACATCAAGAAGCTACAATTCTTCGCCCCACACCAGATCGTCAAGGAGGGACCGAGGCTTCAAAGGTTGATCAAAGAAATGAGTGCTCAGACCGAGACGCATTCATAGGACCTTCGTCATACAATGGAAGCTTCATCTAGAGCAACACCTTAATAGAATTGATGACCCTTCACCTGCATTCATGCTTTTGCACACGTATATTTGCTTCCATGCATTTGTTTTTTTTTGCAATAAATAATGTTTTAATCATTGCATTCATACATGTAAAATAAAAAAGATTAATTTTGGAACATTTCATCTAAATAGTAAAGATCCCGCACAAACACGACTCGAACCATGGCACTGAGGAAAGATTTACAACTCTAGAAGGAAATCAGAAGAGCATTTGTGACAAGCTTGAGAAGATGGTAAATAATCTGAAGAAAGAGATTGAGATATCGCATCAGAAAACAGTCAGCCAAATCGCAACCATGTTTGGGTTCAAAGACCCAGAAGTGAGAGAAGGCACCAGCACTTTCCCAGGGATGACTTTCGTACAAAAGGAAGAGGCTTCACCCCATTTAATAGAATCTTCTACCCGTACTGAAGACAACACCGACGAGGTTCGCAGCCCCGAGATGCCTAACCTCAATGAAGAAATTAACATGACAAAGGTTGAGAAGAAATGGGAAGATCGCTATAGAAAGTTGGTGGAAATGATTAAATTTTATCAAGAAGGAAGCATTTAGGGTGGCAAGGATGCTAGAGACTTGAGTCTAGTTTCGGACTTGGTGGCACCTCCAAAGTTCAAGGCCCCTGACTTCGAGAAGTATAATGGAACTACATGCCCATTGGCGCATTTGATCATGTACTGTAGGAAAATGTCACCACACTTGGAAAACGAGAAATTATTGATTCATTCTTCCAAGACAGTTTATGTGTGTCTGCTATCCGATGGTATGCTCAATTGAGTCGGGTCAATATATGCACTTAGAGGGATCTATCTAAAGCCTTCCTCAAACAGTACGAGTATGTGACAGATATGGCCCCAAGCAGGATTGTATTGTAGAATTTGGAACAAAAGCCCAATGAGAGCTTCCGGTAGTATGCCCAGAGATGGCGAGATGTGGCAGCCCAAGTCCAACCTCCACTGTCAGAAAATGAGTTTACTCCAATGTTTGTGGAGACTTTAAATGGACCTTTCTATTACTACATGTTAAATCACGCCACTGAAGGTTTTGCAGACATGGTCATGAATGGAGAGTTGATATTGGCAGCCATCAGAAGTGGAAGACTCGAGAGAGAAGAAGATGACGAGCGTGTTTAGAGTTTTGTCACGAAGTCGTTGGAGGCAAGATTGACCGGGATTTGTGCTTTCATGGAATAATAATTAATTTTCTCTAGACACTTGGGATTATGCTTAGAATCAACCCTCTTACTTTTGCCCACGAGCATTAGGGATCTTTTGTAAGGGCATCTATGTCAGTTTACTTGTTTAAAGATGCATTTTTTTTCAAATGGAAAACATTTCTCATTTTTGTTTCATCATTTTCCTTTTTTTGCATTTTTATCCATTTCTTTTTAAGCATACATTTTCTCTGTAAATTCCCTATTATTGATTGTATGAATGATTCTTGAATCTAATCCCGATATAGAGGGGCAAAATGTGTGTTCAAGATTAATGAGGAAATCCCATATACAGAGTATGAGTGTATTTTCCTCTCAGACATTGATGTTAGGGTCCTTGAATGAAGTGATAACTCTAAAACATCTACCAACTGAAGACTTCTTTTCTTCGACGGTATTTGTGTGTGAAATGACATTTGACATTCCTTCATTTCCCTTCACGAATAAGAAAAATCCATTTGTTGTCCCCTTTTTAGCATGATATTGTTTTTCTTGTGATTTAACCCTAACTAAGGATCACTCCCCACACCGGGGGCAAAGAAAATGAAAAATTGTTTGAAAGAAATATGTTAGATTAAGTTGAATGTCCTAAAATCTAAATGAAAAGGACACAAAAAAGAAATACAAGAAAAAGGATAGAAAAAGAAAAAGAAAAAGAAAAGAAAAAGAAAGAAAGAAAGAAAGAAAGAAAGAAAAGAAAAGAAAAAGAAAAAGAAAGAAGAGAAGAGAAGAGAAGAAGAAAATGACAAATAAATGAAGAAAAAAGTTGAAGAGTGAAGGAAACTTTGAAACAAATTCTTCAAAGGAGACAAGTAAAGGAAATGAACTCTAGGGTGAAAACCCAAAATGGGTAGTCTAGAGTGATCCAAAGAATAAAAGAAGAAAAATAGAGATTTCATCAGGAAAGTTGATCCTTGGTTTAATCACCCTTAAAATATGAATTTGAGCCTTTATATCCTTTCTTTGGTAACCCGAGCCTAGCCTACATTACAAGCCTTAAAAGACCATTTGGATCACACATGAATATTTGAGAAAAGGGAGTTCGTCTTCAGAACACATTCCGCGTAATTGAGTTAACCTTTCTTCAGGGACTTCGAGCTTCTAATGTTTGATTGAGATTATAAAAGTGGGAAATTTTAAATTTGGGGAGTGTGTGAGGAAAAGAGAGCCACCAAAAATGGGACACTATCCGGTTGATGGATTCTTGAATCATTCATGCTTTGAATTTTAGGGCATCTAACTTAGCCCTATTCTTGTGTTTGCCATTACTATTTTCTTAAGATTTTTTTAAAATTTTTCTTGCGTTTGATATGTCTTTTTCCTTTGAATTATCATTTCCAGCCTTTTCATGCATCTTACAAGTAGGCTGACATAGATTAATGAAAAGCAAAAGATTTCTTGGTATTGATCTTGACTGTAGGAGACCATGAATGAATGTTTTCATCACTTCAGAAAACAATTGAACCTCAGTTTGAATGGGGGCATCACCTTGCATGAAAAGGTAAAATGGAAAAAGAAGAAGCACATGCGCTGAAGCACATACACAAAACTGCATAGATTAGATAATTTACCCTGCTTGATGAATTTCACTATTTTTCTCTATAAAAGATACTGCTCAGGTACGTGTTTCACTTTGTGCAGATACCCTCCCAGACAGACCATACCAAGGCAGTAAGGAGGGTAGAAGGAAGAAGTTGGACAATCGATGGAAGATGTTGATTAACATGCTGAAGAGCTGATTAGACTAAGCTACGGAGGAAAAGCCTAGAATAAGGAACCCTGCCGAGCCATCTCTGCCGAGGAAGCAGATGGTGCGTCGCCGAGGCAGCATCCCAAGGCAGTAGATGGTGCGCCGCCGAGGCAGCATCCCAAGGCAGCTGAAAATATGCAAAGTGGTAGGTCATTGGAAGAACACATCAAGCCTAGTTTTTAGAGACCACCTGCATTTAGATCGGACCCCAAAAGCCCAAGAAAAGCCATGCTCAAAGTTCAAGGATTTTGAAGTCAACCAGAAGTCAAGCTTGGATTAAATGAAGATTTAATTAGAGTTTTAATCTTTTTAGGAGATCTATTTTAATTCTAACTTGTACTCTAGTCCTTTAACCGACTTTGATTAGGCAAAGGCCTATATATATTGTATCTTAGCCGACTAGTAGGGGATCGAGAGTTTCTTGGAGAAAACCCTAGTGCTTCCATTCATCTATCATGTTCTAAATTTCTCCTAGGGATAACGGTTGGTTTTGTTGAGTAGTTGTGAGAGATTGCTTGTATTCATTTAGGTTTTTAGTGTTTGCAAAATTTCAAGGTTTGTTTACTCTTGACATTATTCTTGTTTGCAATTAAATCGAGAGAGGAGAGAGAAATTATCGATTTGTATAATATCAAGAGAGTTAAACTCATGAAACGAGTAAACACGATTTTATCCAACTTTAGGGTGAAACTACTCCGGCTTAGGAATAAGTTAGAAGTTCAGCGGTTAAAGGAGGCTTTAGATTGGCTGGTGTTCATCCCTAGATTCACATTAGGAGGTATTATCAAGACATGTTCACCAATAACACTTCGACCTAGGGATAAGGAGGAGTCACTAAAGGAAGCCTTGCCAAACTTTGAAGCATCACTTAGCCGCGCGGGCAGCGCATTATCCTCTGCCGCAGTGAGTCATCTGCCGAGGCATCACCTTGACAACTGCCATGACAGCTGAGTTGATTTTGCAGCACTTTAACCGAGACTAAACATTCAATATCCACACTACGACGCATTCCAATACCGGCCCATTCTCTTAAACTAAATTCTCAACCTTTTAATTTATTTGCTTTTAGATTAGTCAAATCAAATCAAAACCTCAATTTACTTGTGTAGAAAGATAATTTCTGAAGAGTTTCTCAATCCCTGTAGAGACGATATCTTTTATATTACAACTAGACATCAGTGTACACTTGCACTTAAAGTAGGACTATTCGACAACCTACAATGGTAAAATTATGGAGAAGCATGCCAAGAAATCTTGTATCATGGAAGTCACCGAAGCTTTGCAAGATGATCAGAGTAGTTGTGAGTCTGAACAGATATGTAAGCATACTTGTTATGTTAAATTTATCTTCTCTTATTCGTATGTGGATCTTTAATATCTTTTCTTATTTGTATGCGACTTATAACCTTTCTTTCTAATTGTTCTGTTGTGTTTGTGAAATCTAAGTGCTCTAGATTGAGTGTACTGATTTTCTTCTTCTTTATATCTCTACAGGAAGGGCTTCCTGTATAGTTTGAAGATTTTTTTGTTCTTTATTTGGGGGTTGTTGACAAGAGACCTTCATACCATGATGCTAGTTTAATCTTTCCTATAGGTTATATGTAACCCCTAAACCCAACTTAGAAGAAAAGACCAAATTTAGGAGGTTACCGTTGAAAACTTTTCCCTCAAGTAATATATTTTAGGTTTAAATAATTTATAAAACAAATTAATTATTAATTAAAAATAAATACCGTAAAATACCATAATTGTTTTCAAAACACAAATATTATAAAAATATTTTGATCATTTAATAAAATATCTAAAATAAAGTCTATAAATATATGCTGAAAGATAATCCCAAAATATAAAGTTCCACGATCTAGAAAACATAAATATCCCAAAACATAGAATAATAATCTGATAGTTTAAATTTAGTTCATACTAAATAATAAAATAATTAGATAAAATTGAGATCCTCCAAGTACCACGTCGCCTAAAGTCCAAAGATATCTGTAAAAGGAAACTATAAGGGAGTAAGCTAAAGAGCTTAGTGTGTCTCTAAAGTGCAAGAAAAACCATAATCATAAAACATAGTATTATTTTCGTGAAATTCTTTAAAACATAAAATAAATGATACAATATCACAAGCGTAATGCAATGTACCTAACTGCGTCCGCCAAAAATGAGGAAGCTTCTATTGAACTATTATTTTGATATAACAAATTAAAAAAAGTTTTTGGACTTAATCAAATATATTAAATCTTTCAAAAATAATTCAAAGTCCAAACAAACTTGAAAAATTAGTTTCGAATGTTTTCCAACTTAGCCGATCATTTTCAAAACAAGTATGATCCGTTTTTGTACTTGTTTTCTAGACTTTAAGGCAAAAAGGATTGATCCCCTTTTGGACAGTTTCATACAATTTTATGTTTCCAGTCTCAAAGTGCAAAAGGATCGATCCCTTGGTGTATGGGATCGATCCCTTGTTGCAACGGTCATATTTTTATGAAAATAGATCGATCCCTTTATAAAAAGATCGATCCCTCGTGTTATAAATGCTTTGTTTTTTTTGTAGGTGACAACTTGATGTCATCCCCAACAGCTCCAAACGGCTAGTATTGATTGATAGGATACAAAAACAAAGAAAAATCATCTCAGCAACAACAAGAAAGTTGATACAAACATTCAAGCAATCAAGAGTCCATTTTGTGCTTAATTTTTTATCTTTCTTGTAAACACTAGAGTGTTCTTCATTGTAATTCTTTTTCTAGTGTTTCTTTGTGTGTGAGAGAGAGCTTAAACTTTGCAAACACCTTCCTTGTGAGGATTTCCTAGTTTGCTTCTTTGTATTTGTTTTGGGGAAAGGATTCAATAGACTTTTAGGTATAAATCTATTGAATTGTGTAAGGTTACTCCTTATCCTTAAAGAAAAGACAAATTAGTGGATTTATGGAAAATCCTTAGTGTGGTCACTAAGGTAGTGGATGTAGACTCCATTTAAGGGAGTTGAACCACTCTAAATCTCCTTGCAATTTCTACCTTTGCAATTAGTGTTCACCAGTCTTTTAAAAATCCAATTCACCCCTCTTGGTTTTATTCGATCGATTGTCGCTCACAACAATTGGTATCAGAGCTTGCTCACTAGAAGGTCTTACAACCTCTTGAGAAGATCCAAGAATGGTGCAATCATCCAAAAGGTCACCCATGGCTACCACTTCCACCATTGAAGCTTGGGGTGATTCTCAACCCACCAACATGCCTTCCTTCTTCAATGGAGTTAATTATGTTTATTGGAAGAACCACTTAAAGTTATTCATTCAAGCTTTTGATCTTGAAGCTTGGAAGATCATCATGAGTGGTTACATCGCACCAACTAGTGTCATAGAGACTTGGAGCAATGATGAAAATAAAAAATTCTCTACAAATGCTAAGGCAGTGCATCTCGTTTTTTGTGCTCTTGGTCCAGACGAATATAGAAGGGTGTCATCATGTTCCAATGCCAAAGAATTTTGGGACAAACTTGAAGTAACACATGAAGGAACCAATCAAGTGAAGGAGACCAAAATCGGGCTTCTCAACCTCAATTATGAAAACTTCAAGATGGACTCCGAAGAAGACATCAAAACCATGTCCGATCGATTCTTCGTGATCGTCAATGGATTGAAGGTTTATGGAGAAGTGATCCCGGAAGATAAACTTGTGAGGAAGATGATCTACTCTCTTCATGATTCACAGGATTCAAAGAAAACGAAAGTCATAGAAGCAAAGGACCTCAAGACTCTCAAATAGGATGAGCTCATTGGTTCCTTGCTGTAATCACTAATTTTGTCCGGACCTTGAACCCCTTTAACTTGTGTTTATCTTGGGCTTATTAGGTAATTAAATTAAAAAAAGGAAAAAAAAAAGGAAAAAAAAGGAAAAGGAAAAAATATAAATATATATGTCATACATATTATTACCTTACTATTATGAGTGTTATTTATTGTATATAAGTGCATGTGACATATTAGATATATGTATAATTAAGTAATAATGCTTAGATGTGTATATGTATATTTTTCTATACTATTGTTGTGTTTGCCTTTTAGGATTATTATTAGTAACATTATTATTTTATACTATTAATGTTATCCATTTCAAAAAAACCCTAAACATTACTATAATATTTTCCTATCATCATTATTTATCATTCATTACATATTGTTATCATATTATTTATTTTTGTTACCATCACTTATTATATATTATTATGTGTTATTATTTAATATTATTATTGTTTATTATCATTATTTATTATTATTACTAGTATATTATTATTATTATTATTTTCGAATAGTATCATAAAAAAATATAAAGCATGAAATAAAAGAGCCCATTTGATTAAAAACAAAGTCCATTTACATAAAGCCCGTAAGCCCGAATAAACATACAGCCCAGCAATTAAAAAAGAGAAACCCTAATCTTTTGTTTTGTGTTGCAGCCGCCACAAGCCCCAGCCGTCAGATCTGCTGAGATCTGACGGTCCAGATTGAATCCAGAAAAGAAACCCTAGGGGAGGAGCCCCTTCAGTCTAGCGCCGCACTCCCACAGCCGTCGGATCGAAGACTTGATCAACGGTGCATATCAACCCGGAAGAGAAACCCTAGCGAGCCCCTCTATCGTCTCGCGCCGCACTTCCCCGCAGCCGTCAGATCGGCTGAGATCTGACGGTCCAAATGAATCCCAGCGAAGGAAACCCTAACAAGGGTACCAGTGCCCCGCGCCGCTCACATGCTCCCGCCGTTAGATCAAACTTGATCTAACGGTCCCAGATTGACGCAGAGAACGTTCCAGATCCCCACGCGCCCACGCGCCCATGCCGTCTGACCCTTAGCCTGCCACGAGCACGCTTCTGCCGCGACCAGCTCGATGCCCCTCCCATTTCCGGCAATGTCGACATGCACAGAAAAGAATCAGAAAGTCAAACACAACAAAAATGGAAAAAAGCAGAAAACAAACAGAGACAATTAAAACATCAACCAAACAAGATCAGAGAAAGGATTCAACTTTAATGTTTTCTTTTGAAAGGTATCTCGGTTATATAGGAAACCGAAGAAAAAAGGGGAGGGGGAGAGCATATAGAGAAATCAGAGGGGAAAAAAATAGAGAGCAGAGAGAGATTGAGAGCAAAAAGAAAGCAATTGTAAGCAACAATTATTCGAAAAGAAATCAAAAAGCTTTCAGAGGTATTCCTCTCGGTTTTCATTTTTTTCAGTCATTGTATGTATAAAAAAAGGAAAAGGCAAAAGTTACGATTTTTTTTACCTCCGTCGCTCGGGATTTAGGGTTGCGTCGCCTCATCTTCTCGTCGCCGACAAGCCGACCGGCCTTCATTTGGCTTGGCGTGGTGAGGCATCGGGGAGATAAGCGAAAATGGGACTGTTTTGTTTGGGTTTTCGAACAAAGGCTTTCTGAAGAGGAGAGTTTTCGGTTTGATAAAAGAGGGTCGTCTTTTCCGTCAACGAGAGGGCTCACCGGCGTTGTCACAACGCTCCGGTGAGGTTACCGCCGATGAACGGTGAAAATAAGCATGGTGTCGTTTGAAAACCAAAGGAGAGAGCTTTGTCTTCTTCTTTATTTTTGAATTTGAAGAAATGAAAAGCCTTGGAAAATGAATCGGTTCTCTTACCTTTTTCTTTTTTCCTTTATTTAATACACAGATAATTTAGCTGGTTTTTTTAATCTTGGTTTACATCGGTTTTATTTCTCTTTTACAGATGTTACTTTCCTTTTTGAAACAAATATATTATTTATTTAATGATTTACTTTTATTATAATGTTATTTTATGCTTTGTCAATCAATTCCCAATTAAAGCCGGAGCCTTATTACCAATTAGGGCTGTCGTTTCCCTTTTTTATGTACTTATATATGTTATGTGCATTATCTTGCATGTTATCATATACTTTTTGGTAAAGTGTTAGTAAGCTCTTTTACCTCTAATGTTTTTATACTATATTAATATAAGTTGTATATTATTACATTACGTGTATATAGTTTATTTTTTGAATGTATATATCATATGCATATAATATATATAGTATAGCTTCTTATTATAACCTAAGTATAATTATGTGTATTAATTTCTCGTACGTTGTTTATTTTTATGTTTATTTAGGTAAATGTTTAGGTATTCATTTGTTAGTATATGCTAAGTCGCATTTGGAATATATAAAAAGGTAATGCGGTGTCTTTTTATTCGGGAACGAACGAGGCCAGTATCAGTCGTAGTGGTGGTGGTTCGGATGTTCCTTCTCGAATATTAAGACTTTTAAAATCTACTCACTCGTATAACCAAATTTCGATACGAATCGTCACTTTAATTCGCAAAATTTAATATTAATTAAGCGGTAAAGTTTTGGTACCAATTTTAGGCACGTCGAGGGTGCTAATCCTTCCTCGCGTGTAACCGACTCCTGAACCCACTTTTAAAAAAAAGAATCGCTGGTTTTATTTCGGTGTCCGGTCTACCATTTTTAAATGGCCGGTGGCGACTCCTCCTTTTTACACAAATTCGACTAATTTTTCAAAAACCGATTTAAAACCCGGTTCTTCTAAGTGACACCGAGGTATTTTTTAGTCGCAACACTTGCTTACACATGAGATGATGTCAAAAGGGAAGGAAGAAAAGAAGAAGGAACTGGAAAAGAAGAAATTTGGTGTTGCTCTCAAAGCAACAAAAGAAGATATTGATTCTAGTGGAGAAGATGAAGATAAAAAGATGGCTATGTTTGTCAAGAGATTCAAAAGATTCATGAGGTCCAACAAAGGAAGAAGATTTCAAAGAGAAGAGGGCTTCAAGAATGACATCAAAGATAAAGATCAAATTAATTTCTATGAGTGCAAAAATCCGGGGCATATCAAGTTCTATTGTCCCCAATTAAAGAAAAAGAACTATGAGAAAAAGAAACACAAGGCTCATGTAGATACTTGGAGCGATGATGAATCACCCGACGAGGACGAAAATGAAGTAGCCAACTTGTGTCTCATGGATATCGATGATGACTCTATGGTAACCTCGAATTCATCTTTTTCAATTGATTATACTTTTGATGAATTGCAAGAGGCTTATGATGAATTAGCTTTGGAATTTGAAGAGTCAATTTTGAAAAATAGAAAAATCATTTTAAAATTGAAAAATGAAAATGACTATCTTTCTAAATCTAATAAGGAATTTGAAAGTAAAGTTGAGGAAATGCAAGTTAAAATAAAATAATTTGAAAAGAAAAATTAAGACTTGCACAACTTACTTTCAAAGGTCCACGATGATCATCAAAAGGAACTTGATGATCTTAAAGCTTCTTTTAACAAAGTTGGGACTAAAATTTTTGAAAAAGGTGAAAATTCAAGACCCAACTATGTTAGAAAGAACATTAATGGACAGAGACAAGGATGTCCTCAAAGATCATTTAATAGGAAGATAATTAAAAGCATTTGGGTTCCAAAAGGACTCATTGCTAACAAAGAACATGATCTCTTGTCTAAATGGATACCAAAAGGGACTAAAATTGTAGGAACTAACTCTCATGGACCCAAAAGAGTTTGGGTACCCAAACATGCATAGTTCCTTGTTGTATGTGTGTTGGAGCCATGGTGAGCAAAATGAAGAAATCAGAAAGCTCTAGACACACTAGAAGGAAGGACACTTGAAGAGGATATGGCCTAATCAACCTATCTTGGTTCAAGCGGTAACATTTTATTTAACATGCAATCTTTGTTCTTTTATGTTGATCATGTGTGTTTATATGTTTTAAAGCATGTTTGAGGGTCTTCATATGTTATTCAAGTGTTTTTAATAAGGGGGGCCAGGATTGCATGAGTTGCACTCTTATGGCCTAATTTGCTAATAATTATGTTTTTGGCCTTAAATTTGCAATATTTGATTGATTTTGTGAAACTATGTTCTCTATGCTTAATATGATCTTTTATGATGAATTTTTAGAATATGGTGCTGTCTTGTAGTATTTTTTGTCAAAATGCATGCTTAGGCACCTATAGAGCCTTTGAGTGTATGTGACTTGAAATAATCTTGATAGTGTGCAATTAGAGGACTAAAATTTGATATATGATGTAAATTGCATACTTGTTGTTTCATGTTGACATGCATGTTCTTAAATAACTTCTAAGGCATTTAAAACTCTTTTCATATCATTCATATGACATAGGATGCCTCAATTAGAGTTTAAATCTCATCTTTAATGATTCTTGTGCCCAAAAATAGGATGTTCCAGAAAAAGGATCGATCCCCCAAGACAAGGAATCGATCCCAAGATTGGCAGTAAGGTTCGAAATTTTTGATCCTCTAAAAGGATCAATCCCCTATCCCGAGGGATCGACCCCTTTAGGCGTGCTGGCTGGGAAGATTTTTTTAAAGGGTTAAACACACCTTTTTATTCTAAAACCCCCTTTGGTCGGCCAAACCTCCCAAATACACCCGAATTTGCTCCTACCCAAACCATAACCAAAATCCTTCAAAGTTTCAATATTTTTAACTCTTTGAACTCGTTTGGACCCTCTTTTCATCAACGTATCAGATTTGGCTCTCGTTTTTAGCATTTGGTGCTTCAAAATCATCTTTTGGGTAAGTTCTAAAACCTTAACTTTTTCCATACGAATTTTATTTTAAAAAATGGGTTTATTGGTTGAATTATGTGATGTTAGAGAACTTATTTTTGTTGGGTATCTTTGAATTTGCTGCAAGAGGTTTACGCATTGTTTAATTTCTATCAAAACCTCTATTTTCAACACTTGCACACCAAGTTTTTATGAAAAAGTCTCAACCAACTCTTCCCTTTAAAAAAATTCGGCCAAACCTAATCCTTTAGCCAAAATTTCTTGTTTCAATCCATTCAAAAACTTTTTAGACATCCTTGAACATCCTTTTATAATCCTATTTGTTTTAAGTTATCAAAATTTTTAAAGATGTCAAAAAGAAAGACTATGGCTTCTAAGGGTAAGGGGATTGCATCCAACTCTCCTCCACCTTCAAACACTTTAGATACTTGTTTTAGAAACTCTAAGGAAAGTGAACGCTTTCAAAACCTTTTTGCATCCGCACCAGTTAAGGAAACTCGCTCAATTGATTTTGATTTCCTAACCAAACTTAATTTTGCCTACTTGAAAAGGTTTACAGAATTTAAGTGGATGGAGTTTTTAAAATTCAAGGGGCCAACTTATCCTACTTTCGTTCGAGTCTTTTGCTCTAATGTAATCGTTTCTTCTTCAAAACTACCGGATGACACCATTATTCGAACAATAAAATCCTATGTTTTGGGTAAACATGTCACTCTCACCGTTGATTTTCTTGCAAATGCTTTTGGTCTTCCCTATGAGGGTATTGAAATTGAAAAAGGACATTATCCTGAAAATTCCCGTGTTATGAACAACCAAGCCACTTTCTTTCCACTTCATGATCGTCTCTTGCACCTCATTCTTTCTCATGTGATTCGTCCTCGTAGGACGAAGTATTCATCGGTTCGAGAGTTAGACTATTGGTGGCTTCATTGCATCTGTAGAGGAACTCAGCTCCATCTTGTCGCCTTCATCTTCGAGGATATGGTAAAGATTATCAAGGCTAAGAAGGTGAAAACCTTAGCCTATGGTATGTATCTTAGCCATATTTTTTCCTTGCTCGACATTTATACTTCTTTTGAGCTCGGCATCGATCCTCCCACCGACAACATCATTGGCCATTATTCGATGGATCGCTTGGAATACAAGGAAGAACCCAAATTCTTTATGAATTGGGTGAAGAAGAAAGGCAAAGTTCAAGAACCGGAACACCACGAAGAGGGAGATGAAGAGCATGAGGATGAACATATGGATGACGTTCCCGGAGCCTCCACCAATGCTAGACCTCATGACATGTCATTGAGAGAGCTTCATGAGTCTCTCATTCATCGCGTGGACTCATCCATCGGATCTCTTCGGTCTCACATGGATTTTAGACTCAATTCTCTTGAGGCACGTCATGCTTCTTTGGGTGATGATTTTAGCGCTCTTCAGCGCAAGCTTGATAGCTACCCATTCCCACCACCACCATCTTCATCTTAGATGCATGCATGCATGGACATCATATTATATTATGCTTATGCTTATCGTTGCTTTCAGACATTGCTACATGCTTTTTATGACTCTTTGTTGGATGTTGTTTTAGAACTTTGATGCTATGTTGCTTTGTTTTATTTTGGTACTTATGGATTTTAATTTAAGTACATATGGATATTTATGCTTTATTGTTGTTATCTTTCATTCCGATTATAGCCTTTATTTTGATTTTCTCCTTTGTTATATTGTGCCAACGTTTTCCTTGAATTATTTTGATATAACAAAAAGGAGGAGAAATATGAGTGAATAATGAAAAATGGGTTTTAAACAAAATTGGAGCTTAAATAGTTGTGATTTAAAACAAGATTTTGAAACCATCTATCAACTTAAAAAATAATTTCCTAAGGGGGAGCTTTTGCCAAAAACAATTTTTGAAAGAGTTTTGTTATATCAAAAAGGGGAGATTGTTGAACTAATATTTTGATATAACAAATTAAAAGGAAAATGTTTTTGGACTTAATCGAATATATTAAGTCTTTCAAAAATAATTCAAAGTCCAAACATACTTGAAAGATTAGTTTCGAATGTTTTCCAACTTAGTCGATCTTTTTCAAAACAAGTCTGATTCGTTTTTGCACTACGAAAACTGTTTTCCAGACTTCAAGGCAAAAAGGATCGATCCTCTAATGAAAGGGATCGATCCCCTTATGGACAGTTTCATACAATTTTATGTTTCTAGTCTCAAAGTTCAAAAGGATCGATCCCCTGTGTATGGGATCGATCCCTTGTTGTAACAGTCATATTTTTTATGAAAAGGATCGATCCCTTTATAAATGGATCGATCCCTCGTGTTATAAAGGCTATATTTTTTTTGTAGGTGACAACTTGATGTCATCCCCAACGGCTCCAAACGGCTAGTATTGATTGAGAGGATACAAAAACAAAGAAATCCCATCTCAGCAACAACAAGAAAGTTGATACAAACATTCAAGCAATCAAGAGTCCATTTTGTGCTTAATTTTCGATCTTTCTTGTAAACACTAGAGTGTTCTTCATTGTAATTCTTTTTCTAGTGTTTTTTGGGTGTGTGAGAGAGCTTAAACTTTGCAAACACCTTCCTTGTGAGGATTTCCTAGTTTGCTTCTTTGTATTTGTTTTGGGGAAAGGATTCAATAGACTTTGGGGTATAAGTCTATTAAATTGTGTAAGGTTACTCCTTACCCTTAAAGGAAAGACAATTAGTGGATTTATGGAAAATCCTTAGTGTGGTCACTAAGGTAGTGGATGTAGACTCCATTTAAGGGAGTTGAACCACTCTAAATCTCCTTGCAATTTCTACCTTTGCAATTAGTGTCCACTAGTCTTTTAAAAATCCAATTCACCCCTCTCTTGGTTTTATTCGATCGATTTCCACTCTCAATAGGTTCCCATAATCTCCTCCCTATGTCCGCCATCCAAAGTGGAATTCAGCCCGATAGGTGAAACCACTGAACTTCCTCCTTACAAATCCCAACCCATGCTCATACATATATGATTTTTAAAATTCAAGTTTCATAAAAACCAATTCCATAAATCCAATATTCCATAAACATAATTCATAAATCATAGACCCGAATTCAATGTTTCATAAATCAAATATTCCATAAGTCATAATTAAAACATGTTTTGAAAATCGTATGCACGTGATGTCAACCATACAAGCCATAATACATATAAATATTCACATAAGGGGTAAAACACCATCACATATAAAAATAATATATAAATTATTTATAGCACCGGAAGAAAACACACCTCAAGCAACAATAGCTCTAACGTCGAGAAGAACGCCTCTCACATCCGAGTCTAGCTTAATCGGAACCTACGATATCAAACTCTACATCAAAAATCTATCACTATGCCGTCGAACTAAACACTAACACTAATATCTAAGAACACATACGTGTAGTCCTCGTAGTACGTGTACAGTTAGATCGAATAGGCGAAGGAGGTGGTAATCCGTCTTTCTCAAAGTCGACGTCGTCTAAAACACGTAATTAAACTGCATTAGATCTCATATCTAAATCCTTCAAAAATTATGGTTGTGCGATGCTAGAAACTCACCAAAGTTCGACCTAAACCTCTAAACCCAACAACGTAAACCTCTAAACCCTAAACTAACACCCTAAACCCTAAAATTAACAAGCTTGAGTTTACACAACTTGTGTATCAAAGTTTTTTCTTCATAGGACTTTAAATGAGACGTGACAGATGAAGAGTTACTCGAGTCCAATGCGGTCAAAGATCGGTCAACACTTGACTCGATTAGGCTCGAATCAAGCTCAAACTCAACTCAAGTTCTAAACGAGCTGAGTCGAGCTCAGATTTCTCAGGCTTGTTAGAAATTACTCAAGCTCGAACTCGACTCGAAATCTTAATGAGCCGAACCGAGCTTAGCACTACTCGAGCTCGACTCAACTCGTTTATACCCCTATCCACGAGAATTGTCCCCCTCATGTGGTTTAAGATGGTTGTTTGCTATTGCTAGGGGTACACTAATGGTTGCTTTTCGTGTTAATTTTGTGCACTGTCGGAGTTTCTTAGTTCAGATCTGTTTTTGTAGCTGGGATCATGCCCATTTGGAGGTTATTACCTCATATTAATATTTGAGAGATATGGTGGTCCAAAGACTTTTTGAGTAGAGGAAAACACTTTCTAATATTGAACATGCTTATGTTAGGATAAAAAAGCTCGAGCTATCGAGCAAGCCAAATTAGAGTATCCAAATGTTTTGCTTGAGTAGCTCACAAGCCTAATCAAGTTTGATATGTTTAATAAAACCCGAAAAATCTCATTCGAATTTGAGCTCAAGTGCAAATAATTGAGCTACTAGATAAATGAGATTAATCGAGTGAGCTCAAGCCCCAAGTAGCTACATTTTTATCTCAAATATAGCTTGAATTTTAAGTAAAACACAATCAAGATCAGGCAAAGCTAAGAGCCACGGATTTCGACTCCGCTTGAGTTTCTTACAACTTAAAAAAATTGGTTGGCTTTGGATTGGCTTTTTATTCCATAACATTTTTTGGGTTTGACAATGTATCGAGTGACTAATCTTTTTTGTATTTTGTTAGTACTTGTAAAAATATTTACATAGATGTTAATCATAAACTTATTAGTCGGATTTTCGTTTTTATCACTAGTATTTCGTTTTTTTTAAAATGTGTCTGAAAATGGTGTGGATCATTTACAATGATTAAGCAACAAGGTAAGGGTTATAGATATAAGTTCATTGGAGAGAACTACTATCAAGACTCTGTGAAAAATTATACTATCATGATACTAAAATTATGTTAATGCATATGAAAAGCATGATTACTTCTCGTATTCCAATTCTCAGGTCAACAGTCCGAGTGTTGAAGTATAAGCAACAAGGGTTATAGATATAAGTTTTGAATAAATTCTATGTTAAGCAACGAGTGCAGCTAGGTCAGCCCAGGCTTATGTGTGCTGCACCGTTGCACTAACTGTTGGAAAAAGATATCATATTCTATTATATGCACCAGGTACAATCAATATGTTAATAGATGAAATTGGTGAAGGGCATTCCTTGTCTGATGCATGGAGAATAATATCTCAGAAATGTATTGGAAATGGTCATATTCCTTGTCTGACGGATAAAAAGTATAAAGAAGTTGTTATTCAGGATCCTTAACAATCCGAAATGGTCTCCTGAAGATTAAAACACCAGACGACCTTGAATATGAGGGAGAAAAAGCCCCGGTTGGTTGATAACCGTGAAAGTCTAAAACGCTTCCAACTTTGCTATGAGTAGTGGCAGCAACAGCAAAATTCAATTTATGACTTTGATGGACAGTTTTTGTAAAGGTGACAATTTTATGCAATATATTTGTGTAATTGACATCCATGATTTGATAAAGTAATATGCAATATATTTGTGTAATTGACATCCATGATTTGATAAAGTAATATGCAATATATACATCCATGATTTTCTTTTCAGCAAAGTTCATCAGACTCATCTCCCAAACAGAGATATCCTTAATTTTACTTTCTCGCTTTGGGATCTCCCTAAAGGTTCTCATTCTAAGAGGCAACAGATTTTATGGTAACATAACAAGATCTGACGGTAATCATGGTTTTCCAAAGCTACGAATTTTGGACATTGCTTCCAACAACTTTTCAGGTGGCTTCTCCATTGAGTTTTTGCACAGTCTGAAGGCAATAGAGATGGTGACCGACGCCGAAAAAGCTAAGCTTCATTACATCGGAGAGCGGTACTGTCTAGATTCTAGACTGGGTCACAATTGTCAACAAAGGTGATGAAAGGGTTTATCAGAGATCATTTCCACCAAATAAATACAAATTCTAAGGTCACTCAGAGTGCTCTTCTCCCAGCTCATCAAATTCCTCCATTTCAGGAGGTCTTGTAATGGCCATGTGAAGCAGCAGAGGCATTATGGGATTCAAGAAAACCGTCATGGAAGGAGATGCTCAAGTCGTAATCACTGCACCTGCATTTGATCACTCAGAAGTTAGAACAATTGTTCAAAATCACGAGACATTATGGGATAAGTTGAGCACTTTGTGTGAGTGTCACCTTAGAATTTGTATTCCTTTACGTATTTTCCCCTCGAAACTATTGTTGGAAAGGTCAAGACGTTCCGATAAGCCCTTTCATCGCCTTTGTCCACAATTGTGACCGAGTCTAGAATCTAGACAGTACCGCTCTCCGATGTTATGAAGCTTAGCTTTTTCGCCGTCGGTCACCATCTCCATTGCCTTCAAACTTTGCATAAACTCAATGGAGAAGCCACCTGAAAAGTTGTTGGAAGCAATGTCCAAAATTCGTAGCTTTGGAAAACCATGATTACCGTCAGATCTTGTTATGTTACCATAAAATCTGTTGCCTCTTAGAATGAGAACCTTTAGGGAGATCCCAAAGCGAGAAAGTAAAATTAAGGATATCTCTGTTTGGGAGATGAGTCTGATTAGAGCAGGACGAGACAAGACAAAGGAAGCTGGCGAAGAGAAAGAGGAGTGAACCTTCGAGGAATCTGTGAAAATGAACTCATCGAGGAAGCTGGCGAAGACAAAGGAAGCTGGCGAAGGTTTCGATTTCCAAATGAACTCATCGATGGTGGGAATTTTCCAGGAAAACTGATTGTTTGCAAAGGGAAAGAATTTTCAGGTTGGGAAAATGCTTTAGGAAACTCAAATAGAGAAAAGAGAATGATTGTGAAGAAGAGGAGGTTGAGGTGGCAGTGACAGACTGTCGGTGGCGGTGGCGGATTTTGGGATGATTTTTACGCTTAGAACTAATGCGTATTTATAGAGGTTGTAAGCTTAGAACATGATTTCTAACCTTTGAATTTCAAGCTTGCTTTCGAGAAAGATAGGAAAAAATAACTTTAATTTTCAAAATACTATAACAAAATCAAATCAAATTCAATTTTTTATTTAATTTTATAATTAATTTTAATTTTTATAATAAAAAAATATTTTATATTTTAAACTAGTGAAATTAACTTGTAAAACATTATATAAGAATTATTCTTTATTTTAATTAAAATGATATTTTTAAAAGAAATTTCTATGACAAAACTTTAAAAAAAATTCCCAAATAATATTCAAAACTCAAAATTGAAAGTTAGTATGAAAAGGAAATTAAAATTCGATCCAAACTAGGTGAATGCACTCATGAATATAATGACTAAATATATATTTTAGTACTTAATTTTGGTATTTTATGTGCAATGTAGTATTTAATTTTCGAAATAAAACTTCTACAAATTTAAATGTTGGCATGTGCCTTTTACAAAGTCGAGGAAGGACGTGGAAATCATTGTAGAAGAGCTTTTTCGAGAGTACAAAATGAAAGAAAAAAAGTATGAGAGTTTTTTTTTCTCTTTGCCTTTAAATAACACGATTATGATATAAAGATTGTAATTTCAAATAATTAGAGCTAATATTATTTCCAGCAAATAACTAAAAACAAGTAAAATATCAAACTAAGAATATAGCCTTAAAATTTAAGAGGTCCACTCACCACAGATATTATCATCCATTATTTGTACACTTTTATGAAACCAAATTCTAGCAATTTAAGATGAAACAACACAATCACTATGTTTGAGATCCAAGGATTCTATTTTGGGATTTTGCTTCATTTTCTTGTTAGCTAAAGGAATCGTTTGTAAAAGGGAAAAGGAAATTGATGTGTAATTAATTACCTGTGGGAAAACTAATACTATACACAAGTTTAGCACTCCTAAGGACAGACCTACAATTTTGAGGTAACCATCAAAATTAGTAAGCACACTATATATGTGTATATATACAAGAGTGGTACGCATATTTATATGTACAATAGTGTGTGTGAGAGAGAAGAAATATTAGAAAAAGTAGGAGCACGGACATAGCAACCCTATAGAGTAGGAAGCAAACAACTAATCAGAATAAAATTTTTTTTGTCATTATTAGTGTTAGGCATAAAAATGAACACCGGAAAAAATATTATTTTTCTAAGTAACAACATATCTTGACCGCCACTGTGTTAGAGCAAGAGATGGATGCCAACGCAAATGGAATGTTAAATGTTAGTTTGATGTATTTGTGTATTGTTATTTTGGTTGTAATATATTAGTTTGATGTATTTGTGAATTGATACTTTAGAGTTTAGACTTTGGAATTGCTTGATACATTATTTTGAGATTTTTTTGTTAAATTTGTTAATTTATCTTTATACTAAGCTCTATATAGTAATATTAGATTTTATATATATTTAAAAAAAACAAGGTAAAATTTTTGCAAGCATAATGAACAACAAATTTTTTTAACGAACACGAGCCGAACAAAATTATATACAATATAATTGGCATCCATGACTTGATAAAATAAGGATGGATCATGGATGGTATTGTTTTTATTATTTTCTAAAAAGAAAGTAAATACTTTAAAGATATTTTCTCAAACAAAACCCCTCACCCTTTGTTGTTATTGAGCAATATGGCGAAACCCTAATGAAGACAGAACCCTCTAACTCTAGCTCTAGCTCTAGTTTTGTTTAAGTTGGTAACTTGGTATCACTTAAGTAGATCTTAAGTTTGAGGTCTTACGTATGCAAAAAATTTCCGCCGAAAAACCCACCTATCAAAATCAGATCTGTGATGCGAGTCGGTTTGAATTAGTCAGCATAAAGTGTTAGACAAATAGGGTTAAATTCGAAATACGTAGATAGTAAATTAATATTAAACGAAAAAAACAACAGCAATTACAAGAATAAAAACCAGATTCGAAATAACCGAAAATATGGTTGTTGAGGCCTGCACGAACACAGTTTTCTTCAGACAGATTTGACCACTACTCGGTACTTTAGTTCTTTAGTCGTCAGTCTCCTAAGATACAACATCGGATGATTTTCGACAGCAACACTATTGAAGAAATCACGAACAGTACTCGAGCCTTTGACTATCACCCGAAAACAATGCAATTTTGGGAGAAGAGAAGATTTTCGAATTGTTTTTAAAACCAAAAATAATTCATGTATTTATAGGAGAAAAGTATGTTAAATATGAGAAACATTATTTCGATTTTGCCCCTAATCGGATAATTGAGTGGGCTGCAAGCAAAATTTCAAATCCGAAAATATCCCTTAATTTTCGAGATAGTCTCCTAAGATACAACATCAGATGATTTTCGATAGCAACACTATTGTAGAAATTACGAACAGTACTCGAGCCTTTGACTATCACCCAAAAACAATGCAATTTTGGGAGAAGAGAAGATTTTCGAATTGTGTTTAAAACCAAAAATAACACATGTATTTATAGGAGAAAATTAGGTTAAATATGAGAAACATTATTCTGATTTTCCCCTAATCGGATAATTGAGTGGGTTGTAAGCAAAAATTCAAATTTTAAATCAGAAAATATCCCTGAATTTTCGAGATAATCTGTTATTCAAAAGGAAAAAATTAATTTCAAACATAGTAAAATATCCACAAGTCCACATAGGGCCCGACCGATCTGGACATTCGTGTCACCCACGCCGTGCGGGTGCGCTCCAACCCGAATGGGATTGGATTCGCACCCCCTACGCGCAAGACACAGGTTCATATCAAGTCATTCAATGACCACAAGTAGGGTAAGTGTATATAAACATTTCTCAATCTATTTATCTCATCCAAGTGGGATATGGGGTTCCATTTCTTTTTTTCCTAATTCCCAACCTCCTTACTTTGACCATCATTTTCTCATTCATTACTCAACCATTTTGAGCATATGAGATACTGTTGTAAAGATCTCGCGGAGTAGAATAAGATCCAATCGAATCCTTATTCAAATCTCCATCTTTACTCATTTGAATTATGGCTCAAAATTACCATTTTCTCACGTTTTTCCAAAAATCCCCCACATGAATGAAAATGATGCATTTTATCAAAACATTTTGACTCGATGTGGTGATAGTTTCTACGATTGATAGTTACATAGGATAGGTAGGTGTTCACCCTTGAACCTTCCCTTGTGAAAATATATTTACTTTACTAGCTGTCCAGTAGATGTGATGTCCTTAAATTGTTCTGACGTTTGTATAAGGGATGATATACTCCAAACAACTACCTTTCTGGCACAAGTTTAGTTCTCATGGTTATGTTCATATGGCCATGGACATCACCTGGTTCTATGAGAGTTTGAGAGAACTATGCCCAAATAGTCTTCTTGGAGCGGACCACTTTACTCTTACATAGGTGATTTATGTTACTCGGTTCCCCGATGCACACAATGGTCATTAAAAGCATTGCTTAGCATGTTCTGCTTTTAGTCATTGTTTACATCATAGGAATGGACTTGGGAGAGTAACCCCCCACAATGACCGCACAAGGTCTATGCGATTAGGTTGTCCCTTTGAACCTAGATCTTGGGATCTCTAATCAACTAGGTAGGGTTTTCCTTCTCATAGCGCCTTAAATTTCCATGGGCTTTAGTCTCATTCCTTTCGATGTATTCTCAACTTGATCTCGGTTAAACCCTTTGGTTAGCGGATTTGCAACGTTATCTTTTGATTTGACATAATCAACAGAGATAACTCCATTTGAGATCAGTTGTCTAACTCTGTTGTGTCAGCGACGCATATGTCTAGACTTACTGTTGTACATACAATTTTGTGCCCTAGCAATCGTTGTTTGATTATCGCAATATATGTATATTGTGCGCACAAGTTTTGGCCATTCGGGAAAATCCTCAAGAAATTGCCTAAGCCATTCAGCTTCTTCTCTAAGTTTATCCAGAGCAACAAACTCAGATTCCATCGTGGATCTGGTTATAATAGTTTGTCTTGAGGATTTTCATGACACAGCTCCTCCTCCCAAAGTGAAGACATATCCACTTGTGCCCTTGGTGTCTTGAATATCAGATATCCAACTGACATAAGATCTCTGGAATAATGCAATCCATAATCTTAAGTATATATAAGATATCTCAATACACTCACAAATGCTTTCCAATGGGTTTTACTTGGATTGATTTTGAATCTGCTTAAACTACTCACAGTAAAAGCTATATCTGGTCTACTGCAGCTCATGAGGTGCATTAGACTGCCTATGACCTTTGCATATTCTACTTGATCAACATTTTGACCTTTATTCTTGGATAGATGTTGGCTCATGTTTATTGTAGTTTTGGCTATATCAAAATCATCCTTGCAAAATTTATCAAGAACTTATCCACATAGTGTGACTAAATCAATATGAGATCTTCATGTGATCTTTTGATTTGGATGTCCAAATTCATGTCAAATAATCTCATATCTTTCATGTCAAAGCTTGAATTTAACATGTCTTTGGTATTTTTTACCATTTCATTGTTTCTTATAACAATGAATGTGTCATAGGATCATATATCCTACTGCACACATTGCTTATAACAATTTCTTTATGGCATCTTTTCTCTTAAGCAAAACACTAGTTTTTTATTTCATGAAGATAATAAATTTCCCTTTAAATACTTGTTTGCCATAGTAATATTTGCCTTAGCAATATTCACCTTAATGACATTTGAAGGTGGTAACACAATTTACCCTATCCTCTCTAAATAATAGGAGGACCATCTTTCAGATCTTTGACTAATTTTGTCATGGTCAAATATGCAACATCTTTTGTTGCCACATTTGAAATTCTTTCCAATGAATGTCACTTGTTTTTGTTGGCTCGATGGTCACAACCGATGTCTTGCTAAGTGGTGGAGAAGGTTGATTTTGGGGTGTTTATGGTGGTGGTAAAAGATAAGAATAATTAACACGAGATTTAGAGTGGTTCGGCTTTTAACCCAAAGCCTACATCCACTACCTTAGCACACCACTAAGGATTTCACCAATTCACTAAGAATTCTTCCCCTTTTCTAGGCTAAGGATGCAACCTTTACAAACCGGTTAATCTTTCTACCCAAAGATTAACCAAGACACTCTTGTACAAAGAGAATTCAAAGCAAACTAGAAATCCCTCTAATAGGTATTTGTTTGCACAATTAAGCCCTCACCCAAAACCTAAACACTTGAGCAAATTTGACAATGTTTAGCTCACAAGTGTTGTCTATATAAGAAATGTACAATTAAGCTCTAAAGACAATCTTTCATCATAATGTTGTTTACAATTGAAGCATTAACCCTCTCTTGATGCTTGGAGGCCCTTTTATACTCATGATTGAGTTTGTAGCCGTTGAGGACCGTTGGGGTTGAATTAGAGCCGTTGGAGCCTTTATTTCCCACCATAAATACAGTTCTGCAGCTTGGCATATCGATACTTCTCAAACCGTATCAATACGGTCCCGATAAGAAAGTAGATGTTGAGCACTTTAGCTGGTGCATATCGATACGCATAGTAGGCGTATCGGTATGGTCCTGCAATTTAAAAGACAGTTGGAGGTAGTTTGGCGTATCGGTACGCGATACAATAGTATCGGTACGCGAACTAGCCGTTCGGTATTTTAAAGTACACTGTATCGATACGGCA
The DNA here is from genome assembly GCA_958450335.1 of Hibiscus tridactylites. Taxonomy (NCBI): domain Eukaryota; kingdom Viridiplantae; phylum Streptophyta; class Magnoliopsida; order Malvales; family Malvaceae; genus Hibiscus; species Hibiscus tridactylites. The sequence continues at coordinate 27,158,778 of OY288265.1, read as the reverse complement.
AGGCGTATCGGTATGGGTTTTGGCTACTGGAAAATAACTATAGTTAAAACCTTAAAGGGTATCGATATGGTTCCACACAGTATCGATATAGTTACATTTAAAACATGGTTTTGACTACTTTAAATACACTTTAAATCATTCCAAAGCCTTGTAAAACCCTTAAACATATTTTCAAGTTGTTTTTGAATAAATTCTTTTCAATTTAGTCCAAAACATTTTTCAATTATTATATCAAAACAATTAGTTCTACAGTTTTTTTTTCATTTTGTATTTAGGTCCAACGATCCTCACAATTCTTTAGCCATTTTCAAAACTGTGCACTTCATAGCATGCACCAAAATAGGCTTTAAAAATTTAATTCTGACATAGAGAACCAAGTTCTTCTATGTTTTGATTTGAGACCTCAGTCGGAATCAACGCTTTGAATTTGGTAACTAATGTTACTTTCCGAAATAAATTCACCGATTTATTTCCAAAATAGAATCATACTTGATTATTTAAGAAATAATAAATTTGATTTATTTCTTTTTCCAAAATAAATTCAGCAATTTATTTCAAGATTGAATCATTCTAGATTCCCACGAATAAATCCAATGATTTATTTCCCTTAACAAAATAGAATCAACAAATGATTCTAGCATAGAAATAAATTTTATGATTTATTCCTTTTACAAAATTGAACCATACTTGATTCTCAATAAATAAATTTGATGATTTATTTTCCTTACAAAAATTAGAATCACAAAAGATTCATACAGAAATAAATCCAATAATTTATTTTCCCGCAACGTTAGAATCATACAAGATTCTATTGAAAATAAATCCAATGATTTATCTTCTTTTCCAAAGTTAGAATCAACGCAAGATTCTAATGAAGAAATAAATTTAGTAATTTATTTCTATCATATCGTCTGTTAAACAACAGAGATATCAATCCAAAAAAAATCAAAAAGAATTAATCCTTTGATTTCGGTGATTCTTGTTTGGAAGATCAAGTAAACCCATTAAAACGGAAGGAATTAAATCCTGAAACAAATTGTTTACGAGATCTTATTTTCCAAACTAAAGAACTAAGTGTTTTGATATAATAAATGAAAAAAGTTTTGGACAAATTTGAAAAGAATTTAAAACAGGTCTTTAAGTCCAAACAACTTGAAAATAAGTTTGAGGTGTTTAAAAAGGTTTTTGGCAAAGTTTTAAATGCTTTAAAGTGTCAAACCTGGCTTTTCAGCAATAGTGTACCAATACGGTATACCCTGTATCGATACCTTTTTACCCAAGTTTTGATTCTGCCAAAATCCATACCGATACAAGCTTGCCCGTATCGATACGGAGAGGGGTCGTACCGATACGCCTTTAAAGCGTACCGATCCCTACTTTAACAACCCCTAATGGCTATTTCCCAATGGTCTTTCAAAATGCAGACCGTACCGATACGCTCCCTAGCGTATCGATACGCATAGGCTGGCAAGAGCCCAACGGCTAGTTCTGAAGAAGGGCGTACCGATACGCCTCCTCAAGTATCCATACGGTAGGCTGTATAGCTGCATTTATGGTGAGAAATAAAGTCTCCAACGGCTCCAATTCAACCCTAATGGCTAGTAACGGCTACAAACTCAATTAGGAGTATAAAAGGGATCTCCAAGCATCACGAGAAGGCTAATGCTTCAATTGTTACAACATTATGATGACAAATTGTGTCTAGAGCTTTAATTGTAAATTCCTTGCTTAGACAACACTAGTGAGCTTAACAATGTTATATTTGCTCAAGTTTTTAGGTTTTGGGTGAGAGTTAAATAGTGCAAACAAATACCTATTAGGGGGATTTCAAGTTTGCTTTAGAATTTCTCTTGTAAAGAGGGTTTATTCAAGCTTTGGGTAGAAAGTTTTGAGGGTTGTAAAGGTTACCTCCTAAGCCTAGAAAAGGGGACGAAATTCTTAGAGAATTTGGTTGAAATCCTTAGTGTGGAGCTAAGGTAGTGGATGTAAGTGCTTGTTAGAAGGCCGAACCACTATAAATCCTTGTGTCCAATTACAATCTTTTAGCTTCCACTTTAACACCCAAAAATCCAATCTTCTCCAAACTTGGCAAACACATCGGTTGAAGGAAATCGAGCATCAAAAAACCCAACAATTGGTATCAAAGCTTGGCTCAATTGAAGAGAATTAACATCCTATTGAGGTGATCCGGGAAGCTTAATACAACATATCAACCAACCGATCAAATGGCGCAATCTATCGACAAGCCACCATTCTTTGACGGAACACACTATGCCCATTGAAAGACAAAATGATGTATTTCATAATGTCCAAGGACTACAATCTTTGGGACATAGTAGAAGATGGTCTGTTCGTGCCACAACGAAGGAAGGCGGATTGGAGCACGGATGATCGCAAGAAGATGAAGCTCAATTGCAAAGCCTTACACATCAGCTTTTGTGCATTGAGCCCCAACATCTACGAGAAGATGTCTTCTTGTGAAGATGCCAATGAGGTATGTGACAAGCTTGAAGTCACATACGAAGGAACCAACGAAGTAAAGGAGACCAAGATCGGACTCCTCAACCTCGAGTATGAGAACTTCAAGATGGAACCGGATGAAGACATCACAAAGATGTTCGATAGATTCTCCACCATCACCAATGGACTCAAAGGATATGAAGAAATCATTCCGGAAGACAAACTTGTCTGCAAACTCATCTACTCTCTTCCCGAGTCTTGGAAGTCAAAGAAGACGACCATCATCGAAGCTAAAGATCTTAAATCCTTAAAGCTCGATGAACTCATGGGATCTCTCTTCATACACGAAATCATGAAGAAAGGAAGAGAAGAGGAGAAGAAAAAGAAAGAGATAAAGAATATGGGGGAAGAAAGTCAAAGAGCTAGGCATCAACGGGAGTGCCATTGCTCTTAAATCCTCCAAATACCGACATGTAGAATCAAGTGAGGAGGAAAGTGAAGACGAAGAGATGGCCTATCTCTTCAAGAAATTCACCCGGTTCATGAAGAATAAAATGGAAAGATCTTATAATGAATCGAAGAAGAAGATGAAGGAATCCCACGAGTCCAACAAGAAGGGATCATCTTCAAAGCAAGCATATATGGCCACATGGAGTGATGAAGACTCTATCGATGATGAAGTAGCCCACCTATGCTTGATGGCCCTCAATGAGGGGGAGGTAACTTCTAACTCATCCATTTCAAATTCTTATACTTTTGATGAGTTACAAGAAGCTTATGGTGATTTGGTTTTCGAATTCAAGGCTTCATTTTCAAAAAAAAAATTAATTTCAAAGTTGAAAATGAAATGATTTGCTTTTGAAAATCAATTTTGAGTTTGAAGCAAAATTAAAGGATTTTGAGCAACAAGTTTCTAGTTTACAAAACTTGCTTCAAACAATGGAAAAAGATCATCAAAAAGAAGTTGATCATCTTAAGAAAGTAAAGATTTTGATTTCCAAGGAACTAGAAAAGAAAAATGAATTTGGAAAATCAAAATTTTACCAAAGACAATCTAGTGCCCCTAGATTTTTAAATGGAAAATGTTTTAGAAGTGTTTGGGTTCCAAAAGAACTAATCACTTCACATAAAAAGGATGAAATTGAAAAATGAATTCCTAAGGGGACTAAATTTTGTGCAACTAACATTTATGAATCTAAAGCAATTTGGATACCAAAATTTGTATGATTGTCTTGATTAGGTGTGATGAAGGTGTTCAACAAGTCCAATCAATGAGGGGGAGCTCCATGCACACAAAAAAAGACACTTGAAGAGGAAGGCTTCACATCCTCCCTTAAGTTCAAGTGTGGTAAAATCTAGTTGTTTTTTATTTCTTTAATTTGATTTATTTTCTTTTAATTCAATTAGATTATCATGTGTTGGACTAACATTTGCTTGATGATGCTTTAAGTAAGGGGGAGCCACTTTTAAAACCAAACATTTTAATAGTTTCAAAATTTAAACCTTCATTGTTATTTTGAGCCTAAAAGTATTTTAAATTCTTTTTGATATAACAAAAAGGGGGGAAATTTGGTTTGAAGAATTGTGTTTTTCAAATGAGTAAGGGGAGCTGTAATTACTTTTCTATATTTCATCTCGTATTCAAATTTTTAAACTTAAAGGGGGGGAATCTCAAACAATTTTTCAAGTTAGTTTTATTATATCAAAAGGGGGGAGATTGAAGAACTAAGTGATTTTATATAATAATTAAAAAATGTTTTGGATAAAGTTGAAAAGAATTTAAAACATGTCTTTAAGTCCAAACATATCAAGATTTCGCCTCGATATCTTGTTCGTCTTTATAATTTCCCAAGGAAAATTATGATAATACATAGTGTTGCCAAAAACACACATAATAATAATTTTAATGATTATTATTATATCACAAGAATAAAATAGTCTTTCTGTGATCCATTTCCCAATTGAGAATCATTTTTCTTGGCAACAAAACCATTTCTTTTCTTTGTTCTAGAAAAAGAAAGCAACAAACCCGAAATCAATAATAATTTCAATAAACTAAAAAATTAATTTTTTTATTTCTGATTTTGGTTTTTCACAAAATATGTTACCTCAGTTACTCCCAACGACAATTTCTATAAAACAAACTTGTCCCGTTTATTTCTGAGATCTAGGCAAACCCGATAAAACAGCAGGATAATTCATGAAACAAATATGTTTGCTTTCTCACAACCGTACTTATTTCGAATCGCCTTGGATATAAGTCTATCCTAAGATTGTTGGACAAATAGAGTGAAATTTGAAATAAGCAAATAATAAATTAATATTAAACGGGAAAAAGAACAACATAAATTACAAGAATGAAAACCAGATTCGAAATAACCAAAAATATGGTTGTTGAGGCCTACACGAACACAATTTCCTTAAGACAGATTCGATCACTCATCGGTTCTTGAGTTCTTTAGTCGTCAGTCTCCCAGGATACAACAGATGATTTTCAACAACAGCACTATTGAAGAAATTACGAACAGTACTACAACCTTTGACTATCACCAGAAAACAATGCAATTTTGGGAGAAGAGAATATTTTCGAATTGTGTTTGAAACCAAAAATAATCCATGTATTTATAGGAGAAAATTATGTTAAACATGAGAAACATCATTCCGATTTTACCCCTAGTCGGATAATTGAGTGGGCTGCAAGCAAACAATTGAATTTTAAATCCAAAAATATCCCTTAATTTTCATGATAATCTGCTATTCAAAAGGAAGCAAAATTAATTCTAACATGGTAAAATATCTAAAGGTCTACATAAGGCCCAACCAATCTAAACAACCAACTCGTATGGAATTGGATTTACACCCCCTTGCACACAAGACACAAGTTCATCTAAGCCTATGATTATAAGTACTGTAAGTGTATATAAACACTTCTCAATCCATTTATCCCATCCATGTGGGATATGGGGTTCCATTTCCTTTTTTCCTAAGTCTCAACCTCCTTACTTTGACCATCAATTTCTCATTTACTACTCAACTATTTTGAGCATATGAGATATCGTTGTAAAGGTTTCACGGAGTAGAATAAGATCCAATCAAATCCTTATTTAAATCTTCACCTTTACTCATTCGAACTATGGCTCAAAGTTACCATTTCTCACGTTTTTTCCAACATAAAGCTCTACAAAACTAAAACAACAACAACAACAAAAAAACTAAATCTAGAATCGAATTGGAATTAACTGAAATGACGAGAGAAAAATAAATGTAATATAAGAATAATAAAAAGAGACACGGAAATGGATGCAGGAAAGTCCGAAAGGGCCACGTAAAGTATACAGTTGAAGGGAAACACTGCATACTATGTCGTAGCCCGTGGTTATTTGTTGGGTAGTGTTTTGGGTTTAGACTCTCATTATTCTTCTCATCCGGACAATATACTGGCACAAATATACGTATTTTGTTTGTTTTATACAATTATTATTTTTAATTAGGCTAAAGGGTCACTTTTGCCTTTGTCGTAGACCTAATTTATCGATTTCACCCCTACATTATTTTCGCATCAATTTAGCCTTTGAAGTAGTCCAATTGCATCATCGTTTGCCCCTTGACTGACGAAAGCCAACATTGACCGTTACAGTGGTGACGTGACAGTTTACGATGATATGACAGAGGGCAAAATTGATTTTCAAGCGAGTTCGAGGGCAAAATTGAATTTTAGATAAAGTATGAATTTAAGAAAATATTAAAATAGTAAAATAATGTAATAATAATAAAACATTTAAAAATACTTTATTAATATATGGCTAAAAAATAACAAAAATCTTAAAATAACTAAAATTATAAAATTAAAGTATCAGAAGCTATTAAATTATAAATTATTCAAAAATCAAAACTTAAAAATAAATTCTACCTTTAATCCTAATTTCTAAATTTCAAATCCTAAAAATTGTAAACTCTAAATTGCAAACCTTAAATACTAAACCCTAATTGAAAATTTTATCGATATAAAGTGAGTATGAATCATAAAAATTTGTGTATAAATTTAATCAAGTAAAGGGTTTAAATTTTAGGGTTTAAGTTTTGTGATTTAGAAATTAGACTTTGAGTATAGAGTTTAATTTTTTAGTATTGAGAGATAGGAACACCAAAAAGCGTAAAAGATTTTTGTTCTGTTGAGAGAATCACATTAGCCCTATTTAAAAAAAATTCCTTACATTTTTTGAAGAGAAAGAAAACCAAAATCGTCCAAAAAAAATTTATGAAAGTTTTTTATATTTTTTAATACTTTATAAATATTTCAAAATTTAATTATTAAATAATTTATAATTTATTAGCTTATGATATTTAATTTTATAATTTTTACTTATTTTTAGATATTTTTAATTATTTTATTTTATTTTTAGTCATATATTAATAAAAAAATTATTTTTTATTATATTTGTATTTTTGTATTTTATTCATATTTTTTGTCTAAAAATTAATTTTGCCCTCGTACTCAACCATAAATTAATTTTGCACTCGAACTCGCTTGAAAATTTAATTTTGCCCTCTGCCATGTCATCGTAAACTGTCATGTCACCACCGTAACGGTCAACGTTGGCTTCCGTTACTCAATGAATAAACGGTGATGCAATTAGACTACTTTAAAGGCTAAATTGATGCGAAAATAATATAAGGACAAAATCGATAAATTAAGTCTACTACAGAGATAAAAGTGACCCTTTAACCTTTTTAATTACATTACACAATTAAAATTTTGGATCGATTATTGATTGATAAACATATCTTTTCCCTAAAAATACAGTTCATAATTATTGTACATCTTCTATTCATGTGGAAGAATCTCAATAGGTCAATAGTCGGTAAAAACAAAACTTGCCCATACTGTTTTTTTTTTTGGTATTAAAGTGGGAAAATAGAAAAAAATGGAGAATTAGGTCAATAGCTATCATTTCCAAAATTGGGATTTACATTTTATTATATGCAGGCCTGATTAAGATGGATTATAATTATTGTACTTTAAAATTAAAAAAAAATTATTTAACTAAAGAAATTAGTTTAAATGGTAAATAGTTTGGTATCGCTTAAGTATGTTTCGAATTTAAAATCTTGTGTATGTAGAATTTTTTTTAAGAAACCCACCCATAATTTCATATGTATGATACATGTTGATTTGGATTAATGAAAATAAAATCCAAAAAAAAAATCTAAGAGAACGACTTAAAAAAAACTATTTGCCCGGCAATTGAAAGAACTTTTTTTCTTTTGATATTGATTGAATAAACGTCAAATCTTAACCTGAAACTTACATCTCAACCGTTGAATGCGGTAGAAAAAAGAATATGCTAATATAGCTTTGTCCCTTTTCTAATATAGCTTGAGATTTTTGAGAGGTGATTATTCATTTACAGAAAGATGACAGTTGAGTTCTTTCGCCCTTTTCTATATCACCAAATCACATGCAAATTTTGTAAAAAACAACTCTTTTTATTTGAATGGAATAAGTCTCGTCACAAAGACAGAGACGGAATTAACATCATATATCAAAAAGATAAATTTATTGAGCAACTCTTTTTATTGTTATACAATAGATCTTATTTAATCTTTCAATTTATTGTTATAAAATGATCTATAAACTATTCTATATATTACCGAATTTTAATTTTAGTGTTGACTATATCAATATTATTTTAACATTAAACTTTAACTTAGGTTTTAATTATACTATTAAACCGTTAAAATTCCTTCATATTATTACAGGCAGACTGTTAAATTCATTCACGGCATCGATTTTAATGGCCCGATAATATAATTGATATCTAAATTTCAGTTAAAACTAAGATAGAGACCACCTTTTTTTCTACAAAACTAAAACTTTTCACACGTTAACTACAAAGTAGGTGTGAACTCGTATTCATTATTAAATTTAAAGAATTATTTTTCTGAAAAGAAAATTATTACTTTAAAGATAATTTCTAAAACAAAAGGAAACATTATTTATAATTTACAAGACCCCTGTAAAAATATTAAAACTGTATCACATATTTATATAAGAAATATTAAAGTCGACTCACTTAATTTGTTAGAGTATGTGATCAACAATATTTATTATAGTGATATGAAAATTTATCCCATTTTAACCTCACTATATAAAAGTTCTTGCTCGGTCGGGGACACTGGATGGGAAACAGCCAGACCCTGAATATCATTAAAACAACCTTCAACCCTCTTTATTGGAAGCTAATTTGTTTTCTACCCTTTTATATTCCTTTGCTACACGTATTATCTTAGCTTTATACAGTTATAGGTCATGGTGTCATAAATAATATTCTCTTCAATATTTATAAAAATAAATAAATAAAATATATTAAAATATTATTTTACGATTGGAGATATAACATATACTATTGTGATCACTACAGATAATACCATCATGACTTTTTTATATAACAAATACAATCGTAAACATAACAATTATGGGCATCATAATTTGTTTTAAATGGATCCCTCTGGGCCATTTTGGTTGAAAATATATAGTACGTTGTTTTAAGGGTCCCACCTCCCATGATGTCACAAGTAACATTCATATATAAATAATTTTGCTCTCTCTAGCTTCATGTAGCTTGCATGGAAAAAAAAAAGAATAGGAGAGCTTTTGACTTTTTTAGGGAAAATATTATAAGAATAATAAATGATTTTCCTTAAAAGAAAGGTTTTGACTTTTTGTAGAAAAAAAATATACTTCTTTCGTCCTACTAAACTGTCACATGTTAGTTAAAATTGTTCAACTTTGACTATAATTTATTTAAAATTTTTAATTAATTAAAATTTATTAAATATATATTTAAAAACTACTTGATTTAAGGTTTTGAAATATATTTTTTTTTATATTTTTATCAATAATAAATTTTAAATTATAAGAAGTCAAACTTAAAAAGGTTTGAGTCAAATGTGACAGTTTAGTGGGACAGAGTGAGTAATAATAAATGAATATCCTGAAAAAGAAAGGTTTTGTTTCATTCTAGTGGAACCCATGTAGGGATGGCAACGGGCAAGGCGGGGAGTGTTTTTGGTCGCCTTGGCCCCGACCCGAGATTTAAAATATTTGTCCCGCCTCCGACTCGCCTCGATTCTAATATATTGTATTCCTGCCTCGACCCTGCCCGAAATAATAAAAAGCATAATCCGAACTTGATTCGACCCCGATTTTATAATAAAAAAAACTGACTAAACTCGACTCGCCCGAAAATTTAATAAAAATATTAAATATATATATCGGGTCGGGGCGGGTCAGAAAATTTTCACCCTAAACCCGAACCCTTCCCGCTCCGACTTCATTTTTCATAACCCAACCCGCCCCGAATCTGATTTTTCAATTAAAAAACTCGTCCCTATCGAGTCAGATCGGTTCGAGACTCAACGGGTACAGATTATTTTGCCATCCCTATACCCATGTGTATCTAACAATAAATAATAGAAAAGACAAGTTATGTGCCAAGTTTAATAAATAAATATATATAGTGTCTTGTCTTCTTTTTTTAGTTATTCAACTTAGCCTTAAATACTTTGTTTAACTTTAAATTAATCTTTATTTGTTGCTAATTTTATAATTTAGTCTAATAATTGATAAAATAGTTTTAACTAAACGAATAATTCGTATGATTTTTTGTGAACATTGTAATTTATTGAAAACTTGATTGATCTATGTGACTTTAGATATTTGTACTTTGCTTGACTATACGTATAGACGTAAATATGTATTTAGGCTTGCATAGTGACATCAATCTACTAGTATATAGAATTGGATCTATTGATGTCACACATGTGTCCTAGTGTTTGAATAAAACTAGTACATTATAAACGTTTGTGAACTTTGATTACAATTTGAAATAAACAAACCCCATTTTTGTTTTGAACACATAGACTGTCCAACGAACTGGTACAATTGCTAAAGATGAGGTATTAGGAGAAAAATAGATAGTAGGCTTGGTTGGGGGAAGGTAGAGTGGGGTATTGCCGTATTGGACTATGGAGTATGGACATGGACGGAGGAATCTTCCATGCATTTAATGTTAAAATTATCTATCTATCTATCTATTTATCTATATATCTATATCTATATATATATATATATATATATATATATATATATATATATATATATATAAACATTTTATTTTTTTATTTTATATTTTTCACAACTCAATTAACTAATTGGCAGCATTATAAAACTTGGTTACCTGGTTCCAAACGGGGAATCCATGCATTGGGCAGTTCCGTAGAAGAGTGGTAAATCTGTCACAGGCCTCGTGCATTGGCTCGTCATCTTCCTGTTGAAAAGTAGCAATTTCGTTACGTAATCGCTCAGATAAATGTGAAGGATTAAAACGAGATAAGAATTCACGAGACAAATCTGCCCAAGTTCTAATTGAACCCGACGTAAGTTTATTCCACCAAGTCTTTGCTCTGTCCCTCAATGAATATGGAAATAACCGAAGCCTCAGTATCTCTGGATTAACTCCTGGTAGTCTAAACGAACCACAGATTTCCTGGAACGTTTTCAGATGCTCCCTAGCATCCTCTGTAGCAGCACCACTGAATTGACCGACGTTGTTGATCATGCTAAACATAACATGTTTCAGCTCGAAGTTGTCAACATTTATATCTGACAACGTGGTTTCTAGTTCTACATGATCATTCAGCATGTAGGCTCGGCAGGACCGTCGTGCGGCAGCGGCAGACGGGTCACCGACAGGAGGAATAATCTCTCCATCTCTGGCAGGATTATCAACCTGGGGGTTCCCTTGGTTGTTCATCGTCTCTAACTGTTCTTCAAGGTACTCGTTCCTGGCTAGTACGTGACGAAGTCGGTTCTTAAGATTGAACGAACGTTCGATTTTAGGATCTAATGGATACTCAGGTTCTTCTCCTCGTCTCGATCTGGGCATAAACAAGAAACCTTGTGAAAAGCAAAAGTTTAACAAACCAAAACAAAACAAAAAAATTAAAATAAAAAGAAAAGTGCAGTAAAAGAAAGGGTAGAGTTATGTTGCCAGTCCCCGGCAACGGCGCCAAAAACTTGTTGCGTGTAAAAGTGTCTATCGCAATTGTAGTGCAAGTGTACATGACGCAAGTAGTAAAGTGATACGGAAGTATCAGATATCATCTCCACAGGGACTGGGCTAATAGCTTCAACTTGAATTACTGCACGAGAGTAAAAAGAATAGTTTAAGATATTGTCACGAGAATAATAAAGAGTATTGGAAAATAAAAGTAGAGAAATCAGGATAGAGAGAATGGGTTGGTATTGAATTGCTCAGTAGTGTATGTATTGCTAAGTCTGGGAATATCAGTTCTGTCGTCGTTCCCGTCGCGGCAGCACCTGTCGCGGCGGTAGTCTGTTGCTTGTCGCAGCAACGAACACTCAACTTCGTACTTCAAGTTTGGCAAGAATCCCCGCTGTGCCTTGGCCTATCCCTAGGTCCAAGTCTGTCGATGATCACGTCTTTGATGATACCTCCCAGCGTGAATCGAAGGATGAACACCGATGTTGTTGAATTCTTCTTTAGCCACTTAACCTCGTCCTATCCCTAGGTCCGAGATAGTTCAACTATAAACCAGAGAACTCGCACTTATTCCTTTCGTATACTTAACTCTCCCGATATTAAGTAAATAGATAACCTCGCAATGCTCTCCCGATACTCTTGCAAGATGTTAATAACCAGAATAAGAGAACTTGAAGTTTATTTTATTGAACTGAAAATTCCTAAAACAAAAACAACCCTTGCAACTACTTTACAAGACAACCCGTGGCCCTAAGGGGAATTTAGAACATGATGAGAGGATGAAAACGGCTAGGGTTTTGGGAAGAATGCTAGAGATAGGTGATGTCCCCTCCTAGGTTGAATTACATGCCTTTATATAGGCTTTGGGTCCAAGTTTTCTAATATAGCAAGAATACAAGTTTAAATTAAAGTACAACTCTAATAAAGACTAAATCTTCAGAGAATATAGCTTTAACTCGTCCTCCTTCTTGCTTGGGATTTTCTCTCCTTGAACTTTGAGCTTGGCATTCCTTCTGATCTCGGGCTTGGAAAAATATACTGGTTTTCTACGACAGACGGGCTTAATTTTCTCTATCTGTCGAGGTCCACTTTGCTTCTTCTCCTCAAAACTGCTGTCGTCCTCTACTGTCACGGCGGCAACCATGGCAGCATCGTCCTCCTTGACTGCTCGTCCAGTACCAGCTCTTCTGCTTCACTGCCTAGTTCCTGCCTCTCCATCTGCTACAACAACAACCTGTAAAAGCAACCAATTTCAGTAGAAACTGTGCCTTTTAATATATTTGTGATGTCTAACTGTAAACTAACCTAAATGCAATGAATTATGCTTGAATGCAGCAGAAATATGGGTTAAATAGGGGGTAAATAATAGAAATTTTACACACTCAACACCTTATGCTGTCGTGACAGGTTCATCGACAGCAGGTTGTTTATTGTCTGCCGGGGCAGCGTTCTCGGCAGGCGTTTTTAGGGCTGGTTCCTTAATTGGTTCAGCTTCCTTCTCTGGCCCTGGTAATTTCTTCCCACTTCTAGTCGTGATGGCTTTACACTGCTCATGTGTGGGTTTTCTAGCGTTTTCAGTATCGCTAGGAAAACCTCCATTCTGCCTTGGTTTAATATGCTGGGAAACCTGACCCATATGTGTCTCTAGTGACTTCAGAGTAGCTTCATGGTTGGTCATTCGCATCTCTGTTTTATCCATGAATGATTCAGTCTTCTTGACGAAGTGATTCATGTTCTCAATGTAAGTTCCTGTTTGAGACATAAACGTAGCCAAGGTCTGCTCCAGTATACTAGTCGTGGCAGCTGGTGGCTGCTGTTGCTGCTGTTGCGGTTGCTGCCGGGTCAGTAATCTAGGTCCCCCCTGATTCTGGGTGTTCTGTGCTTGAGGATTCAGGGCATTGTTAGGGTTGCTCCAAGAGAACTTGGGATCTTTTCTCCAATTGGGATTGTAGTTGTTGGAATTATAATTCTGCTTATTGTAATTCCCAGCATACATCCATTCCTCTAGCTGTAACGGACAATCTTCTGAACTATGGTTCTCATCACAAGTTTCACATACCTCTTCAGCAGAGTAGACAAGTTTTGAATCTTTCTTTAATAGCTTTCCACTGCCTTTGTGAGATATGCCACATGTGTTTTTAAAGAACTGTCGGCCTCATAATCTTTCACAGCTAGTACTCATTTACCCCCTCTTCTTGATGTAGAAAACTGTTCCTCGTTCTTTGCCAGGTTTTTCAGTATTACCATTGCTTCATCTGGATCTTTGTCCAACAGCAATCCATTCGCTGCTGAATCGATTCTCATACGAGTCTGTAAATTGGCCGCATTATAAAACTTAATTACCTAGTTCCAAACGAGGAATCCATGCATCGGGCAGTTCCTCGGTAGAGTGGTAAATCTGTCCCATGCCTCGTGCATTGGCTCGTCATCTTCCTGTTGAAAAGTAGCAATTTCATTACATAATCGCTCAGATAAATGTGAAGGATTAAAATGAGACAAAAAATTCACGAGTTAAACTCGGCGTTAGTTTATTCCACCAAGTTTTCGCCTTGTCCCTCAATGAATGAGGAAATAACCGAAGTCTCAGTATCTCCAGATTTACTCCTGGTAGTCTAAATGAACCACAAATTTCCTGGAACGTTTTCAGATGTTCCCTAGCATCTTCTGTAGCAGCACCACTAAATTGGCCAGCGTTATTTATCATGTTGAACATGACAGGTTTCAGCTTAAAATTTTCGGCTTCCACGTTTGGCAGGGTGGTTTCTAGTTCCACATTATCATTGATCATGTAGTCTCGGCAGGATTGACGTGCGGCTCCAGCAGCAGAAATGACAGGTTGTCTGTCTCCTCCATCTCCAACAGGATCATTAGGATATGGGGGATTCCCTTGGTTGTTCCTCCTTTCTTCACGTCTTTCGTTCACCATTGCTTCTAATTGTTCCTCCAGGTATTCATTTCTTTCTACAAGGAGGCGGACTCTTTTCCTGAGATTGCACGTTCGTTCGATTTCAGGATCTAACTGGTGCTCATGTTCTTTTCCTCGTTGAGATCTACGCATAAGCAAACAAAAGACCTTGTGAAAAGCACAAGGTGAACAATCCAAATAAAAACAGAAAAATAAAAGAAGTGCAGTAAAAGGTAGGGTAAAGATATGTTGCCAGTCCCCGGCAATGGCGCCAAAAACTTGTTGCGTATAAAAGTGTCTATCGCAATGTACTGCAAGTGTACACGGCGCAAGTAGTAAAGTGATACGTAAGTATCGGATATCGTCTCCACAGGGACTGGGCTAATAGCTTTAACCTTAGATTGTTGCACAAGAGATAGAAAATAAATAGTTTAAATTGTTGTCACGAAATAATAAAGAAAAGTGGAAATAAAGAGTAAAGAAATCAGGATAGAGAGAATGGGTCGGTATTGATTTGCTCAGTAGTGTAGGTGTTGCAAAATCTAGGAATCTATATTCTGTCGTTGCCCCTGTCGCGGCAGCACCTGTCGCGACAGTAGTCTGTTGTTGTCGCGGCAGCGAACACACGACTTTGTACTTCAAGCTTGGCAAGAATCCCTGATGTGCCTTGGCCTATCCCTAGGTCCAAGTCTGTCGATGAACACATCTTTGATGCTACCTCCCGGCGTGAATCGAAGGATGAACACCGATGTTGTTGAATTCCTCCTTAGCCACTTAACCTCGTCCTATCCCTAGGTTCGAGATAGTTCAACCATAAACTGGAGAACTCGTACTTATTCCTTTCGTATACTTAACTCTCCCGATAATAAGTAAATGTATAATCTCACAATGCTCTCCTGATACTCTTGCAAGATGTTTAGAACCAGAAAAAGAAAACTTGAAGTCTATTTTATTGAACAGAAAAATTCCGAAAACAAAGCAATCCTTGCAACTACTTTACAGAATCAACCCTTAGCCCTAAGGGAAGTTTAGAACATGATGAGAAGGGGAAAACGACTAAGGTTTAGAGGGATGATGGCTAGGGAATAAGATATCCTCCCCTAGGTCGAATTACATGCCTTTATATTGGCCTTGGGTTCAAGTTTTCTAATATGGCAAGAATACAAGTTTAAATTAAAGTACAACTCTATTAAAGACTAAATCTTCAGAGCATATATCTTTAATTCGTCCTTTCTTCTTGCTTGGAGTTTCTTCCTTGAACTTTTGGCTTGGCCTTCATTCTAATCTAGGGCTCAAAAAAATAAAAGGGTGCTTTATGATAGACCGACTTAATTTCCTTTTTCTGTCGAGGTCCACTTCACTTCTTCCCTTCACCATTGCTGTCATCCTTGGCTTCCACGGCAGCGGCCATGGCAGCGTCGTCCTTCTCGTCTGCAGCCCAGTTCCAGCTCTGCTTCTTCACTGCCCAGCGTCTGCTTCTCCACTGCCCTCCATCTGCTACAGCAGTTACCTGCAAAAGTGAGGCAGATGGCTTTCGATCGCCTG
The DNA here is from genome assembly GCA_958450335.1 of Hibiscus tridactylites. Classification (NCBI taxonomy): domain Eukaryota; kingdom Viridiplantae; phylum Streptophyta; class Magnoliopsida; order Malvales; family Malvaceae; genus Hibiscus; species Hibiscus tridactylites. The sequence continues at coordinate 27,142,803 of OY288265.1, read as the reverse complement.
AAAGATGCTTTAACTAGAGCACATGTGTTAGTACAGTCGGTAACAGGGAAGGATTATGTGATTTATAGTGATACTTCATATGTAGGCCTAGGTTGTGTATTGATGCAAGATGGTAAAGTTGTAGCATATGCATCGAGATAGTTGAAGACTCATGAAAAGAACTACCCCACACATGATATTGAGTTGGTTGTTGTTGTATTTGCTTTGTAGGTGTGGAGACATTATTTGTATGGTGAGAAATGCACAGTGTATACAGATCACAAGAGTTTGAAGTATTTGATGTCATAGAAAGATTTGAATCTCCAACAGCGTAGATGGATTGAGTTATTGAAGGACTATGATCTTACTATTGAGTACCATCCAAGTAAAGCCAATGTGGTGGCTGATGCGTTGAGTAGGAAAGTAGCAGTTGAGCTTCGAGCGATGTTGCTAGGTTGAGTTTGTCGCGTGATGGTGGATTGATCACCGAGTTGCAGGTGAAACCTTCACTAGAACAATTGATCCGTGAGAAACAAATACAAGATAGTTCTTTGGCCTCACATGTTCAGGATATTGCAGAAGGTAGACCGACCGAGTACACTTTCAGTGATAGTAATCTTTTGTGTTTCAAAGATAGAGTTGTCGTGCCTGAAGATGTTGATTTCAGACGCACCATTTTGAATGAAGCACATACTAGTCCGTTTGTTATACATTCAGGTAGCACGAAGATGTACCGAGATTTAAAGAATGATTATTTCTGGGTTGGTTTGAAAAAGGATGTGGCTGAATTCGTAAGTAAATGTATGGTTTGTCAGCGAGTGAAGGTCGAACATCAGTTTCCATCAGGATTGTTACAGCCTTTACGGATTCCATAATGGAAATGGGAGATGATAACTATGGATTTTGTATTAGGTTTACCGTTGACTCTTTCGTGAAAGAATTCAGTTTGGGTGATGGTAGATCGACTCACCAAGTGTGCACATTTCCTAGCGAGATTTGTATATCCATGAAATAGTGAGATTGCATGGTATACCAAAGTCGATTGTATCAGATAGAGATCTGAGGTTCACATCGAGGTTTTGGGATTGCTTGCATAGTGCTTTGGGTAGCCGATTGAATTTCAGTACCTAGTTTCATCCTCAGTCAGAGCGGGTAATACAAGTGCTCGAGGATATGTTGCGTTGTTGTATTATTGATTTTCAGGGTTCATGGGAGAAACACCTGCCGATGGTTGAGTTTGCCTATAATAACAGTTATCAGGCTAGTATTCAGATGGCACCGTATGAGGCTTTGTATGGTAGGAGGTGTAGAACTCTTGTTTGTTGGGCAGAAGCTGGAAAAAAATTGGTATCATTACCTGTTATGCTTAAGGGCGCTACTGAGAAAGTGAAGATGATATGTGATCGCTTGAAAGCAGCAACCGATCGACAAAAATCTTATGCAGATTTGAAGCGTCGTGAAATTGAGTATGTCATGGGTGAGAAAGTATTTTTGAAAGAATCGCCATGGAAGAAAGTGATGAGATTCGGTAGGAAAGGTAAACTGAGTCCAAGATTCATTGGTCCGTATGAGATCGTTGGACGAGTTGGTCCTGTGGCATATAGATTGAGTTTGCCTTCGGAATTAGAGAAGATACATGACGTATTCCATGTTTCGATGCTTCGGAAATATAGGTCAGATCCATCGCATGTAATGCTTGTTGAAGAAATTGAATTGAATCCAGATTTGTCGTATGATGAGGAACCAATTGAGATATTAGCTATGAACAGCAAAGTTTTGCGTGGTAAATCTATTGAGTTGGTCAAAGTGAAGTGGCGACACTGAGGTGTTGAGGAAGCCACTTGGGAGAGGAAGGACGACATGAAGCGTCAGTTTCCGCATCTTTTTCCATCATATAAATTTCGAGAATGAAATTTCTTAAGTGGGGGGGAGTTGTAACATCCTGGTTTAAGGTCTAAAAGATCCGGTGAGGTTTCGAGGTCCAAAAGATCGATGTTGGGAGTTGTGAGTGAGTTCAAGGAAAGTGGTTCTCGGATGTTGGGAAAAATATGGAATAAATCTCTAAAATCCTTAATAAATATTTTTAAGGTTTTGGTAAAAAAAAATTTGGAAAAATGTTTTCTGAACCGCGGCATTTTGGTTTAGAGACCAAAATGTAAAGTTTGCAAAATCTGTTTTTAGTCACCATTTTGTAAAAGAGTCAATACATTGAGAGCTAGATTGGCTAGGCCAATATGGTTATTATCCCCTTTATTTTGACTATTCAAATATTTTAAAAATAGGTTCTATAATTAGAATTAAAAGAGTTTTCCCTATTTCCTCATTTTACGTTAAAATCCATTTATAAGCTTTCTCATCTTCTCTCTTCAGCCAAACAGCCTTTGAGCTTGATTTTCTCAAGGTAAAAGTGATTTCTTACATATCTAATATTGCCAAATGATTTTCCTACTTTGGTTTTCTAAAACCCAAGCTCATTTCATTGTTTTTTTAAGGAATTTTGCTAAACAAGGGGTAATAGCTAGCATTGGAGGTGAGCAACGAAATTCTCCTCTAATGTAAGGTTCTTTATTGATATTCCCATGCTTTGATTCTTTTAAATGCTAAAGTTATGTTTTTTTGTATTAATCTTAATGGAAATTGGCTAAAAATGAGCTTTTGGGTAAGATCTTGAGTAGGATCTGATATTGCTGGGTTTGATGATGATTTTATCTTTGTTTTGATATGGTTTTTGAGTTGAGATGTTGGGTGAATGATAGGAATCCCATATTTGGTTTGGTGTTGATGTTTGAAGTGGAAAAGTGGGTTTTTGAAAGAGTTTTGAAGTAAATCGATAGCTGGTGATAATCTGATGTTGGGTTGATGTTTTTAGATGTTTACCCATGTGTTTTGATGATATCTTATGCTGGGTTTTGCTGGAGATTGTCCGAATTGGGTTTTTCAATGTTTTCGGTTTGTATCATAAATGTTTCGATAGGTGCTTTGATTGGGTTATTGAATCTCTGTTTTCCAGCAAGTTAGAGTGGTGAAATTATCTCTAATTCTCTGTTTTTGGTTGGTCAGAGGCAGGGATTGAAGATCCGGAATTGTTGAATTCTTTTGTGGGCGAACCGGAGAGCTAGAAAGGGGGTTTATGCTTGATTTTGGTAATCGCTGGTGAGTGGAAATGATTTTAATGTTTTAACAAGGTTGAAGAAGCATTTTAAGGGTTTGGGTTGAGCCGTTATGCCAATCCAAGCTCAAGAGTAAGCTTTGTGTTTGTTGCATGTAAAAGTGTCTATCGCAATTGTAGTGCAAGTGTACCCGACGCAAGTAGTAAAGTGATACTGAAGTATCGGATATCGTCTCCACAGGGACTGGGCTAATAGCTTCACCTTGAATTACTGCACGAAGGTAAAAAGAATATTTAAGATGTTTGTCACGAGAATAATAAAGAAAACTTAAATAAAAGAGTGATAGAATCAAGATAAAGAGAATGGGCTGGTATTGAATTGCTCAGTAGTGTAGGTATTGCTAAGTCTGGGAATATCAGCTCTGTCTTCGTCCCCGTCGCGGCAGCACCTGTCGCAGCGGCAGTCTGTTGCTTGTCGCGACAGCGAACACTCAACTCTATACTTCAAGTTTGGCAAGAATCCCTGATGTGCCTTGGCCTATCCCTAGGTCCAAGTCTGTCGATGATCACGTCTTTGATGATACCTCCCGGCGTGAATCGAAGGATGAACACCGATGTTGTTGAATTCTTATTTAGCCACTTAACCTTGTCCTATCCCTAGGTCCGAGATAGTTCCACTATAAACTAGAGAACTCACACTTATACGTTTCGTATACTTAACTCTCCCGATATTAAGTAAATAGATAACCTCGCAATGCTCTCCCGATACTCTCGCATGATGTTAATAACCAGAATAAGAGAACTTGAAGTTTATTTTATTGAACTGAAAATTCCTAAGACAAAAGCAACCCTTACAACTACTTTACAAAACAACCCGTGGCCCTAAGGGGAATTTAGAACATGATGAGAGGATAAAAACGGCTAGGGTTTTGGGAAGAAGGCTAGAGATAGGTGATGTCCCCTCCTAGGTCGAATTACATGCCTTTATATAGGCTTTGGGTCCAAGTCTAAAATAGCAAGAATACAAGTTTAAATTAAAGTACAACTCTAATAAAGACTAAATCTTCAGAGAATCTAGCTTTAACTCGTCCTTCTTCTTGCTTGGGATTTTCTCTCCTTGAACTTTGGGCTTGGCATTCCTTCTGATCTAGGGCTTGGAAAAATATACTGGTTTTCCACGACAGACGAGCTTAATTTTCTCTATCTGTCGAGGTCCACTTTGCTTCTTCTCCTCAAAATTGTTGTCGTCCTCTGCTGTCACGGCGGCAACCATGGCAGCATCGTCTTCCTTGACTGCTCGTCTAGTTCCAGCTCTTCTGCTTCACTGCCCAGCGCCTGCCTCTCCATCTGCTACAGCAGCAACCTGCAAAAGCAACCATGCATTAAATGCATGATGTTTTTGTCCCATGAGAATGACATGTGATTTATTAAAATGCTGGTTGAGTTCATGCTATGCTTGAGCTTGTGGTTATGACATTTGGGATGTGTTTGGGGAGGTGTTTATCCCCGATGGAATTTGTGGATTGTGATGTTGCGATGAGTATATTGACACATGGGTTATATCGGATAGATTGATCGATCAATAGGATGTGAAGTGCACTATAATTATAAAATTCGCGCGTGAAAAATTCTTCGATTCCGTAATAGGGGTTGTACTATTGTGATGCGAGTGGTAGGGGTTGTGTTATCACCAACGGGCAATTCGGGTAGTGGCATCCCGGCCAAAGTGAGATTGTGGTGAGGGTTGTTTCACCATGTGACTTGATGGGGGTTGTGCCATCAAGGTGTCCGCTTATCCGAGAAACGTGTCAATGATGCCGGTATACTCATTCACTTATGGTTTCGTATGAGCTTGGTAAACTCATATGGTTATGTATTTGTGCTTGAAGCATGTGGAATATTATGGAGCCGGTAGGCTTGGTTCGCATATATGGTTTACATATGGTTTATGCATGGATGATGCATGTTTGTGCCTATGGCATGTGATATAAACATTTGCTTATGTCTTAATTATGTGGGCATGTTGAAAAGGAAATGGTTTGTGAAAGTGGTTTTCAAGAAATGGTTTTGGTTTCCAAAAATGAAGATTGTTTTCAAAACTACATTGTTGTAGTTTGGTTTTGAGCTCCGCTCACTAAGCTTCATAGCTTACGCTCTCTTTTCCAACAATGCAGATCTGTAGAACCTTTGGGTAGCAACGGTGCAAGGGAGGTGATCCAAGTGTCCGTTTCTAGCTCAAGTATGACATTGCTTAGATAATAGTGTTTGTTGCAATGAGGGTAAACCTTTTTTATGTTTTTGGGAGTGTTGTAAACTCCTTGAGTTGTAGAGCATGTTGGTTGCCCTTGTTGGCATGTTTTTACCTTACCTTGTTTTTTATATATATTGGATCTTGAAGTATCTCCTTTTTAACCTATGTTGATTATGTTTTGGTATTCATATTCTTGAATATGTATGATGGTTTGATCTTGGTGCAAGTATGCTTTCCTTGTTGTTTCCTTGATGTGCATGATGATGGAACCAAGGAAAACAACCTTGGAGATGCTCGTGTTGCAGTTTTGCTGTCACTGCAGTAGGGTGTTTCGAAAAGGGCTCGAACGTTTCGGAACAGCCCTCATTTTAGCCTTGGCGTTCCGGAACGCGTATCGAAACGAGCTAAGAAGGGCCGGAATGGGTCCAAGCCGTTTCAGAAAGTTTGCTCACTGTGAAGCTCTATTCCGATACGGCCTTAAGTGTTCCGAAATGGGGGTCGTTGAAAGTTAGTTAAAGGCGTCTTTAAAGTTATTTTCTTGCGTTTTGGTCCTAGTTTGTGGTGTTTTCAAATGTGTATGATTTTGGGCATGCTTTGTATTGCACTTCATCATGAAAGCATGAAATGGGTTTAATTGCAAAGAGATCACCTTAATTACATTATAGGTCCCTATATTATGCTAGTTTTGCATTTTGGTCCCTAGTTGCTCTTTTGTTTGCTTTGGTGCTCGTTTGTCGTTCTTTCTTCCGCTGCGTGTTCTCAAAACATAAGGTTTAATCCGAGCATCTAGGAAAGATAATAATCAATGCGTTTAGGGTTGCTAATTGGAGAGAAATCTTCGGATCTTTCTTCGGTTAGTCTCGTATAATCCACTCGATACGGTCTGGTGGCTAGGCCAGGTCGAGGGGTTACAGTGAATTCCCTGGGGTGTTTCCAGAGGAGTTACCTAGTTTGCCACCTAGTTGGGAGGTTGAGTTTGGAATTGAGTTGTATGAGAACACAACTCTGGTGTCCATCGCTCCCTATCGAATGACACCTAAGGAGTTAAAGGAGCTGAAGACGTAACTTCAAAAGTTGCTTGACCAAGGCTTTATTCGGCCTAGTGTGTCACTTTAGGCTGCACTGGTCTTGCTTGTAAAGAATAAAGATGACACGTTGAGAATGTGCATTGATTATCATCAGCTGAATAAGTTGACTGTTAAGAATAAATATCCTCTGCCAAGGATAGATGATCTTTTTGATCAGTTTTGTGGAGCGGCCGTGTTCTCGAACATTGATTTAAGGTCTGGGTACTATCAGTTGAAGGTTAAGGATGTGGATGTGCCAAAAACTTCTTTTTGGACTAGGTATGGGCATTATGAATTCCTGGTGATGCCTTTTGGTTTGACGAATGCTCCTGCTGCATTCATGGATATGATGAACAGGGTGTTTCATGAGTTCTTAGATAAGTTCGTTGTGGTGTTCATCGATGACATCCTTGTGCATTCTCGTACAGAGGAGGAGCACGAGGAGCATTTGAGGATTGTTTTGCAAGTGTTGCTAGAGAATCAGTTTTATGCTAAGCTGAGAAAATGTGAGTTCTCGTTGAAGGAAGTTGTTTTTCTTGGTCATGTGGTTTAGGTCGAGGGAATCCGTGTTGATCCTCAGAAGATTGAGGCGATGGTGAACTGGAAGCCTCCTAGGTCTATGCATGAAGTTCGTAGTTTCCTTGGTTTGGCGGGCTACTACCGAAGGTTTGTAGATGGATTTTCCAAGATTTCTGCTCCTTTGACGAAGTTATTGCAGAAGGATGTTAAGTTTGAGTGGACGGAAGCGAGACATCAAGCCTTTGAGAAGTTAAAGGAAGCATTGACGCAAGCTCCTATCTTGGTTCAACCTGAATCTGGAAAAGAGTTTGTGGTGTATAGTGACAAATCCTATATTGGTTTGGGGTGTGTGTTGATGCAAGAGGGTAGGGTGGTAGCTTATGCATCGCGACAATTGAAAGTGCGTGAGCGTAACTATCCCACGCATGATATTGAGTTGGCGGCGGTGGTGTTCGCTTTAAATATTTGGAGGCATTACCTATATGGTGAGAAGTGTATTGTGTACACGGATCACAAGAGTTTGAAGTATCCTATGTCTCAAAAGGATTTGAATCTTAGGAAACGACGTTGGGTGGAGTTGCTTAAGGATTATGACCTAACGATTAAGTATCATCCTGGAAAGGCCAATGTTGTGGTTGATGCTTTGAGTAGGAAAGTGGTCGTGGAGTCGAGGGAGATGTTTGCTTGCTTGAGCATATCGTGAGATGGTGGCCTTGTTGCTGAGTTGCAAGTGAAACCATCTTTGGTTCAGTTAATAAAGGATAAGCAATTTCTTGATGATTCTCTTGTACCTCATGTTCAGGATATTGCGGAAGGTAGGCCTTCGGACTTCAGTTTCAATAATGATGGTGTTTTATGTTTTGGGAGTCGGATAGGGGTGTCGAATTATGTTGAGTTGAGACGCACTATTCTGACTGAAGCTCATAGTAGTCCTTTCATTATGCACCCTGGTAGTACGAAGATGTATCGTGATTTGAAGGATGAGTACTATTGAGTTGGGTTGAAGAAAGATGTTGCCGAGTTCGTTAGCAAATGTATGGTTTGTCAGCGGGTTAAGGCTGAACATCAGGTTCTTTCTGGGTTATTGCAGCCATTGAGAATCCCAGAATGGAAGTGGGAGAGGATTACCATGGACTTCGTGTCTGGTTTGCCTTTGTCGCCATCGAAAAATAATTCTGTTTGGGTGATTGTGGATCACCTTACGAAGTGTGCGCATTTCTTGCTGGTGCATACTACGTATACCTTGGATAAGCTAGCTGAGTTGTACATTGCTGAGATTATGCATTTGCACGGGGTGCCGAAATCTATAGTATTGGATAGATATCCGAGGTTCACGTCGAGGTTTTGTGTATGTTTGCATCAAGCCTTGGGGACACGGTTAAATTTCAGTACTTTTTATCATCCTCGGACGAATGGACAGTCGGAGCGTGTTATCCAAGTGCTTGAGGATATGTTGAGGTGATACGTTATTGAATGTCAAGGTTCTTGGGAGAAGCACTTGCCTTTGGTTGAGTTTGCTTATAACAATAGTTACCAGGCAAGAATTCAAATGGCACCGTACGAGGCTTTATACGGGAGAAAGTGTAGAACTCCCCTTTGTTGGGCTGAAACGGGGAAAAAGTTGATTTCGATGCCAGCTTTGTTAAAAGGAACCACCGAGAAGGTGAAGCTCATTTGTGAGTATTTGAAAGCAGCATCAGACCGGCAAAAGTCTTACGCGGATTTGAAGTGCAAGGAGATAGAGTTCGCAGTTGGCGGACATGAGTTTCTAAAAGTTTCACCTTGGAAGAAGGTGATGAGATTTGGCCGGAAGGCCAAATTGAGTCCGAGGTTCATTGGACCATATGAGGTGATAAAATGTGTGGGTCATGTTGCTTACAAGTTGAGACTACCTTCAGAGTTAGAAAAGATACATAATGTGTTTCATGTATCCATGCTTCAGAGGTATAGATCGGATCTGTCGCATGTTATGCATGTAAAAGAGGTTGAGTTGAATCCAGACTTAACATATGATGAGGAGCCCGTTGAGATTCTGGATACGGATAACAAGGTTCTTCGGGGTAAGACCATTGAGCTGGTCAAGGTCTTATGGAGACATCGTGGCGTTGAAGAAGCTACGTGGGAAAGGAAGGATGACATGAAGAAGCAGTTTCCTCACATTTTTGTATAGTGACCAAATGCAGTTTTTGTAAAAGTTGGCTAGTGACTGTTTTGTAAAAGATTGAAACTTTGAATTTTTAAGGAGCTAAATTTACCATTTGTTTTCATCAGAATTCTCTTTAATTTGAGAGCTTTTAATAATGATTTTATTAAAGAAATAAAAGGGAATTAAAAGAAAATCAAAGGTTCACTTTCTATAACCAACTTTATGATAGTTTTCTCACTTTTCATTTTCTCTCAACTTCCATTCAGCTAAACACTTTTCTCTAAGAACCTCTAATTTTCATCTTGTTTGCTGAGATTTCACCTTCCAAAAGATTTCCTATCTTTGTTTCATCAAATCTTTTTTTTTATTTTTGCTTTGGATTTTCAAGGAAACTTGCCCAAATTAAGGAGAGATCGACCATTAGTGGTAAGCTTCGTTCTTCTCCTCTAACGATAAGTTATTTACTGAAATTCCGAAGTTATGAATCATTTATTAATGATTTTTGAGTTGTTTTAAAGTTATAAACACGAAATAGTTGTTAAATTCAAGATTCTTGATGAGATCTTGGTGATTTTCGTATTTCTATGTTAAGCTATGAGTTGAGGTTGATTTCTAACATGTTTTGGATGTTAATTGATGTTGAGAATGAGGTTTTAACAAATAAATCCCGAATTGGATTGGGTTCCTAAGTTTGAGATGCTAGATTTGTGGTTTTTGAGGTGTTTTTGGTGATCTGCTTTTGTTGGAGGTATAAGGTTGTGTTTATGTTGATTTTTGGTGTTGATTGAGGTGTAGAAACGGTTAGAATTGATAGATCTTGGCTGGGCTTTGATTTGAGAAAGTTTGGAAGTGATTTCGGTTATTTCGAATAGCCGAAATGCTAGTTTTGAGTAGAGCAACGAGTTAGAATGAGTAGTTGGTGATTTTAATGTATGATGATGCATTAATCCTTTGCTCTTATGTGTAATGAACAGGGGAGATTTCATCGGACGCGTTAGGTGTTGATCCAGAAGTGCCGAAAGCCTAGAAATTGTTTCGGCAAGAAAGCGAAACGATAACGGTGAGTGAAAATGGTTTTAGAAGTCCTTGAGAGACAAGGAAACAAGTTTTGGGGATTTAGGATTTGTTTGAAACACCATCATAAGTCCGGAAGTAAGTATGCTTAGATTTGCTCTCGATATGTGGATGATGCCCCTAAATGCTTTTGACATGCTCTTGATTTGAGATAGACAAATTCCTACTGTTTTATGCATGATTTATGACATGAAATGATGTTTCATATTGATCTCATGTGATAGAATAACATTGCAAAGAGTTTTGAGATTTTGATCAAATGCTATGCATGAATTGTGGTTTTGAAATGTGATGAGATTGGTTTAGAAATGTTGCATCAAAACAGTAGGTGAGATGATGATTTTAATGAAATATATGGGCATAAATTATAAGATGATTACCAGATATAATTGGTCGACCAATAGGATGTAGAGGGCACTATAAACTAAAATTCGTACGTGCTCTTTGGTGTCAGGCAATGGGGGTAGTGCCATCCCGATCTAAAGTGAGAGTCTGATGATATGAGTTGTCATCGGGGTAGGTCTTGGTGAAACACCCAAGCTTTGTGGCGAAGAAAGACATCGCCATGAGAGTCCGGTGGCGAGATCCCACGGGGTAGGACTTGGCCTCGAGACAAGCTATCCGCATATCCGAGTAAAGATAGAATATGAAATGCCAATATATGAGAATGAACTTTTATTCACATGTACCAATGTTTGAAATGATTTTATGCTATGAGAAATGCATATGAAATTTTGAGATTATGAAATGCTTTTGAATATCAAGCATGTGTGGCTTTGCCATGAGATTTGCATTGGTTGAGTGCAAGAGATAGATAGATAGATGGTACATGTGATTTTCAAATGGTGATTTGCTTTGAAATAGTTTTCAAGCATGAGATAGAAAGAGCATGGTTTAGAAATGTTTTCCAAGATATAGTTTTAAAGCTTCCATTGTTGTGTTGGTGTTTCTAGAGCATACCCCACTAAGCTATTGTGCTTACGCTCTCTTTTACCAACAATGCAGATAATTGACACATTTTGGGCAGCAAGGAGGCTTAAAGGAAATCAAGGATTGTTAAGCTCAAGTATGGTGTTATACTTTTACTTTAGTAATGATATATGGCAATGGGATTTAATGGTTTGTTTTGGGAGATGTGTTTTGGACTCCCTGATGTTGATGCAAGTTTTATGTGGCTTACTTGGTTTGTAGAAGGCCTTTATAATGGTTTAGGTGCTTTATATTGACTTTTGGAATGCTAATGGTTTGTATTTTAAGCATGCTCTTTTACTTGCCTTGTCATGCTTGTGATGCTTTGTTAAATGTTTACCATGTGCTTAGAATTGCATGCTTATATGTTAGAGTTGATGCTATAATCATATTCATTTGACTTGGTGATGATTTGTTGAAGTTTGATATGAATTTGATGCTGTTTGTGGGACATTTCTGGTATGCGTATCGATACTCGGGCTTCCGTATCGATACGCATAAGCCAAACTTGTGCCTTTATGCACAGGGATATCGATACGAATGTGAAGTGTTTCGATACATGTAGGCCAAGTTTGAAGGGCGTATCGGTACACAGGAGAGCATATCGTTACCTTTTTTGCGAGTTTTGTCACTGCCTCCCCACGTATCGATACGGCCTTTAGGCGTACCGATACGCGACCGTTAATTTCAGTTAATTGCATCTTTTAAAGCTTTGAAATGTTGCATTTTAATCCCTGATCTTCATGTATGCAATTGGATGTGTTTGGTTGGTCAGATTGGGATGGAAATTGACATAGAAGCATGAAATGTGACTAATTGAATAATGGTAACTTTAAAATCAGAAAAGTCTTTGTAATTTGCAGAAATTACATTTTGGTCCATAAGTGTCTAGTTTGTGCAATTAAACCCCTAAACGAATTCCGATTGATGTGTCGTTTCTTCCTAGGATTTTTAATAATCACCTAGGATTTAAGTTGCATCTAGAAAAGATAAAAAGAAAAAAAAAGGTCGTCAATCGTGGTCGACTTTAACGAGTTGGCTTCGGTTTTCCCCGTGTAATCACCTCGGTTCAGGTCAATCGTCTAGACCGTGCCAAGGGGGTTACACACACACACACACACACACACACACACACACACACAGATATATATATATATATATATATTCATATTTTTTGGCTTAAGGGCTCGAGAAGCCCCTGAACTTTTGAAAAAATAAGAATTAAACCCATAAAATTTTTTCGCGCTCAATGTTACCCCCAAACCCCAAAAATTAATCAATCCGACCCTTTAACTGATAGAATCCATCGTTGACTGTGATGGTGCTGACGTGGCGGTCCACGTTAAAAAAGTGATGATGTGGAAGAGGGGCTTAATTGATTTTCTTTAAAGTTCGAGGGTTTAATTGATTTTTTATAAAGTTTGTGGGCTTATTTAATCTTTAGTAAAAAATTGCTAAAACATTCTAAAGTATATGACCGTTGTAATAAAAAAATAAGATTAAAATTATGTTATAAGCTAATAAATTGTGTAAAATCTAAAGTATATTCCAATACATATGATGCAAACTCGTGTCACAATATAGTTACATAACTTTTATTTGACTGAACCAAAGGCTTTCATGGAATTTTAGTTAGAAAATAAAAAAATTAAGAAACACTCTAATTCTAAAAAAAACACTCTTGCGCCATACAAGGACTCTAGGGTGCTTGACTTTATTAAAGAGTTTTTTTTTTCATCCGATCAAACAATGAGCTTCATCTTGCTCGATGCATCCAAGCAGTAGTATCATAGGAAAATTCAAGCATTTTTTTATAGTGGGATCACTTCCTTGGTCAAAGAAGAATTTTTTATATTAGAAAATATAAGTTTATATTTCTAAAAATCATTGATAGTGTTTTTGTTTTAATATTTTTTAATTTTTAGTATTGTAATATTTCTTTATATTTTTAATATTTTAATTTAATTCAAATATTTTTTTAATTTTAATTTTTTCTTAAAGATTAAATAAGCCCTCAAACTTTCTAACAAAATCAATCAAGCCCTCGAAATTTCAAAGAAAATCAATTAAGCCCCTTTAGATATGTCATCATTCACACGTGGACTACCACGTCAGCACAGTAAACTGTCATGTCAACACCGTCACGGTCAACGACGGATTCCGTTAGTTAAAGGGTCAGATTGGTTAATTTTTGGGGTTTGAGGGTGACATTGAGCGCGAAAAAACTTTAAGGGCTTATGTAGAACTAAGTGTTTTGATATAATAATTGAAAAATGTTTTGGACTAATTTGAAAAAAATTTAAAACATGTCTTTAAGTCCAAACAACTTGAAAATAAGTTTGAGTCATTTTAAAAGTTTTTTGGCAAAGTTTTTGCTTTAAAATAGCAAAACTTGAAATTTCAGGTTCCCATACCGATACGGTGTACCCCGTATCGATACCTTTTTGCCCAGGTTTTGTTACTGCCAAAACTCGTATCGAAACAGGCTTTGCCGTTTCTATACGCAGAGGGATCGTTTCGATACGCCTGGTAAGCGTACCGATCCACGTTTTAACAACCCCAACGGCTACTTTCCCAACGGTCTTTTAAATGACACACCGTACAGATACGCCCTCAAGCGTATCGATACGCTCAGGCTGGCAAGAGCCTAATGGCTAGTTTCTGAAGAAGGTCGTACTGATACGGGTCCTCGCGTATCGATACGGAAGGCTGCAGAACAACATTAAAGATGGGAAAAAAATCTCCAACGGCTCCAACTCATCCCCAACGGCTAGTAACGGCTACAAACTCAAAGAGGAGTATAAAAGGGACCTTCAAGCATCTAGTAATAGTTAATGCTTCAATTGTAATACAAGATATGATCAAAATGTGTCTTAGTGCTTAAATTGTCAATTCATTGTATAGACAAACACTAGTGAGCCAAAATTGTTAGATTTGCTCAAGTGTTTTAGGATTGGGTGAGAGCTTTATTGTGCAAACAAATACCTATTAGAGGGATTTAAGTTTGCTTATTTTTGTCTCTTGTAAAGAGGGTTTGATCAAGGCTTTGGGTAGAAAGCTTGATCGGTTTGTAAGAGTTTCCTCCTAAGCCTAGAAAAGGGAACGAATCAATAGTGGATTGATTGAAAATCCTTAGTGGGAAGCTAAGGTAGTGGATGTAGGCCTTGGTTAAAGGTTTAACCACTATAAATCATCTTGTCTTTAATCTTTTTAGCTTTCACACCTCTTACACCCAAAATTCCACTTCTCAACCACTTGGCGAGCAAGAACGGTTGAAGGAATTGAGCACCAAAAACCCAATAATTGGTATCAGAGCTTGGCTCAATTGAAGATGATTAACATTCTTTTGAGAAGATCCGGCAAGCTCGATCATCATTTCACACAACCAGCTCAATGACGCTATCTATCGACAAACCGCCCTTCTTCGACGGAACACACTATGCCCATTGGAAGACAAGGATGAAGTTTTTCATAAAGTCCAAGGACTACAAACTTTGGGATACAGTAGAAGATGGTTCGTTCGTGCCTCAAAAAAGCAAGGGGAAATGGAGTGTCGACGATCGCAAGAAGATGAAGCTTAATTGCATAGCCTTGCACATCCTCTTTTGTGCATTTGGCCCAAACATCTATGAGAAGATGTCTTCTTGTGAGAGTGCCAAGGAAGTTTGGGACAAGCTTGAAGTCACATGCGAAGGAACCAACGAAGTAAAGGAGACCAAGATCGGGCTCCTCACCTTAGCGTATGAAAACTTCAAGATGGATTCGGAAGAGAACATCGAGAATATGTTTGATAGGTTGTCCACTATTACCAATGGAATCAAAGGTTATGGAGAAGCCATCCCGGAAGAGAAGCTTGTCCGAAAGCTCATCTACTCCCTTCCCGAGTCATGGGACTCAAAAAGGACCGCCATCATCGAAGCCAAAAATCTCAAGACTTTGAAGCTTGATGAGCTCATGGGATCACTTCTCACTCACCAAATTATGAAGAAAAACAAAGACAAGGAGAAGAAGAGGGGAAAAATTAGAGCTATGGGGAGAAGAAGCTCAAAGGGCTTGGCATCAACACAAATGTCATTGCTCTCAAATCCTCCACTTGCCACCATGTAGATTCAAATGAAGAGGATGATGATGAAGAAGAGATAGTCCATCTCTTCAAGAAGTGTGCCCCTTTAATGAAGAAATCCTTGAAAGAGCTTGAACGAGAATCCATGAAAAAGAAGAGGGCAAGCACTTCAAGCCATAAGAAGAAGGCATATGTGGCTACTTGGAGTGATGACGACTCCACCGACGATGAACAAGCCAACCTTTGCCTTATGGCCATCGAAGAAGATTCAATGGTAACTTCTAATTCATCTACTTCATGTTCATATTCTTTTGATGAATTGCAATATGCCTAGGATGATTTGGTTTTGGAATTTAAAAATCATATTTTGAAAAACAATAAAATAATTTCAAAGTTGAAAATTCAAAATGATTTGATTTCTAAAACCAAACTTGAACTTGAAGCAAATCTCGAAGAGTTTGAACAAAAATGTTTTGATTTACAAAATTTGCTTCATAAAGTTCAAGAAGAAAAAGATTTGATTTCCAAAGAGCTTGAAAAGAAAAATAATTTTGGAAAATCAAACTTTTATGTAAGACAATCTAGTGCCCCTAGATTTGTGAATGGTAAATGTTTTAAAAGTGTTTGGGTCCTAAAAGGACTAACCACTTCAACTAAAAAGGATGAAATTGAAAAATGGATTCCTAAGGGGACAAAATTTTGTGCTACTAACATCTATGGATCCAAAGCAATTTGGATACCAAAAATTACTTGATTGTCTAATGATAGGTGTGACGGACATTGATCAACAAGTCAAACATTGAGGGGGAGCTCCATGCACACAAAGAAAGACACTTGAAGAGGAAGGCTTCACATCCTCCCTTGGGTTCAAGTGTGGTAAAATCTAGTTGTTCTTGCTTTTATTTGTTTTATTTTTTATTTATTTCAACTAGATGATCACATATGTTGAACTAACATTTTTTATGATGCTTTGAGTAAGGGGGGCCATTTTAAAACCAAACTTTTTAATATTTTCGAAATCTAAACCTCTATTGTTATTTTGAGCTTAAAAGTGTTTTAAATTCTTTTTGATATAACAAAAAGGGGGAGAAATGGGTTGAGAAATTGAATTTTCAAATAATAAGGGGGAGCTTTAATTGATTTTGTATCTTAATTCTCTTATTCAAAATTTATTTCACAAAGGGGGAGAAATCCCAAACAATTTTTCAAGTTGGTTTTATTATATCAAAAGGGGGGAGATTGTAGAACTAAGTGTTTTGATATAATAACTGTGGACTAATTTGAAAAGAATTTAAAACATGTCTTTAAGTCCAAACAACTTGAAAATAAGTTTGAGGCATTTTAAAAGGTTTTTGGCAAAGTTTTTCATGTTTTAAAATAGCAAAACTTGAAATTTCAGGTTGCTCGTACCGATACGGTGTACCCCGTATCGATACCTTTTTGCCCAAGTTTTGTTACTGCCAAAACCCGTATCGAAACAGGCTTTGTCGTTTTGATACGGAGAGGGATCGTTTTGATACGCCTGGTAAGCGTACCGATCCCCGTTTTAACAACCCCAAAGGCTACTTTCCCAACGGTCTTTTAAATGACATACCGTACCGATACGCCCTCAAGCGTATCGTTACGCTCAGGCTGGAAAGAGCCCAACGGCTAGTTTCTGAAGAAGGTAGTACTGATTCGGGTCCTCGCGTATCGATACGGAAGGCTGCAGAACATCATTAAAGATGGGAAATAAAGTCTTTAACGGCTCCAACTCATCCCCAACGGCTAGTAACGGCTACAAACTCAAAAAGGAGTATAGAAGGGACCTCCAAGCATCTAGTAATGGTTAATGCTTCAATTGTAATACAACATATGATCAAAATGTGTCTTAGTGCTTAAATTGTCAATTCATTGTATAGACAAACACTAGTGAGCCAAAATTGTTAGATTTGCTCAAGTATTTTAGGATTGGGTGAGAGCTTTATTGTGCAAACAAATACCTATTAGAGGGATTTAAGTTTGCTTATTTTTATCTCTTGTAAAGAGGGTTTGATCAAGGTTTTGGGTAGAAAGCTTGATCGGTTTGTAAGGGTTTCCTCCTAAGCTTAGAAAAGGGGACGAATCAATAGTGGATTGATTGGAAATCCTTAGTGGGAAGCTAAGGTAGTGGATGTAGACCTTGGTTAAAAGGTTAAACCACTATAAATCATCTTGTCTTTAATCTTTTTAGTTTCCACACCTCTTACACCCAAAATTTCACTTCTCCACCACTTGGCGAGCAAGAACGGTTGAAGGAATCGAGCACCGAAAAACCTAACAGCTTAATTAATTTTTTTCAAAAGTTCAAGGGCTTCTCGAGCCCTTAAGCCTATTATTTTATATTGGTATATATATATACTAGGAAAATTTGAGGAACTTGACTCGAACATAAAAATCAATCCACTAATTACTAAAAACACACACACACACACACACACACACACACACACACACACACACACACACACACACACACACACACACACACACACACACACACACACACACACACACACACACACACACACACACACACACACACACACACACACACACACACACACACACACACACACACACACACACACACACACACACACACACACACACACACACACACACACACACACACACACACACACACACACACACACACACACACACACACACACACACACACACACACACACACACACACACACACACACACACACACACACACACACACACACACACACACACACACACACACACACACACACACACACACACACACACACACACACACACACACACACACACACACACACACACACACACACACACACACACACACACACACACACACACACACACACACACACACACACACACACACACACACACACACACACACACACACACACACACACACACACACACACACACACACACACACACACACACACACACACACACACACACACACACACACACACACACACACACACACACACACACACACACACACACACACACACACACACACACACACACACACACACACACACACACACACACACACACACACACACACACACACACACACACACACACACACACACACACACACACACACACACACACACACACACACACACACACACACACACACACACACACACACACACACACACACACACACACACACACAGATATATATATATTTGGCTTAAGGGCTCGAGAAGCCCCTAAACCTTTGAAAAAATAAGAATTAAGCTCATAAAGTTTTTTCGCACTCAATGTCACCCCAAACCCTAAAAATTAACCAATCTGACCCTTTAACTGATAGAATCCGTCGTTGACTGTGACGGTGCTAACGTGGCGGTCCACGTTAAAAAAAGTGATGACGTGGAAGAGGGGCTTAATTGATTTTCTTTAAAGTTTGAGGGTTTAATTGATTTTTTATAAAATTTGAGGGCTTATTTAATCTTTAATAAAAAAATAAAAAATTGCTAAAATATTCTAAAAATAAATATTAAATTACTAAAAATAAAAAATATATGATCGTTGTAATAACAAAATAAGATTAAAATTATGTTATAAGCTAATAAATTGTGTAAAATCTAAAGTATATTCCAATACATATGATGCAAACTCATGTCACAATATAGTTACATAACTTTTATTTGATTGAACCAGCAGCTTTCATGAAATTTAAGTTAGAAAATAAAAAATTAATAAACACTCTAATTCTAAAAAAAACACTTTTGTGCCATACAAGGACTCTATGGTGCTTGGCTTTATCAAAGAGTTTTTTTTTCCATCCGATCAAAAAATAAACTTCATCTTGCTCGATGCATCCAAATAGTAGTATCATAGGAAAATTCAAACATTTTTTTTTATAGTGGGGTCACTTCCTTGGTCAAAGAAGATTTTTTTATATTAGAAAATGTAAGTTTATATTTCTAAAAATTCATTGATAGTGTTTTTTGTTTTAATAATTTTTAATTTTTAGTATTATAATATTTCTTTATATTTTTAATATTTTAATTTAATTCAAATAATTTTTTTAATTTTATTTTTTTTCTTAAAGATTAAATAAGCCCTCAAACTTTCTAACAAAATCAATTAAGCCTCTTTAGATACATCATCATTCACACGTGGACTGCCACGTCAGCACCGTGAACTGTCATGTCAACACCGTCACGGTCAACGACAGATTTCGTTAGTCAAAGGGTCGGATTGGTTAATTTTTGGGGTTTGAGGGTGACATTGAGTGCGAAAAAACTTTAAGGGCTTAATTAATTTTTTTTAAAAGTTAAGGGGCTTCTCGAGCCCTTAAGCCTATTATTTTATATTGGTATATATATATATACTAGGAAAAATTGAGGAACTTGACTCGAACTTAAAAAACAATCTACTAATTACTAAAAAATTTGAGTTGTTCAAAATTTTATTTTACAACTCAAACTTTATTTGAAATTTTTTCGAATCGAGTCGAGTTCTTTTCACTTTAAGAGTTTTTTCGCTTCGAGTGAGTTTACCTTCATATTTGATATTCCAACTTGAGTTAAACAAAGTAATTAGAGCAATGGAGTATTTGAGCCTTAAAAGAAACAAAATTTATGGAACTCGTGCCTTAAAAGAAATAAAAACTTATGGAACTCATCATACATGTCAGACAAGTTACACTAAAAAATTAAAAAAATATATAAAATTACCCTACAGCAAGACAAGTTTCTTCAAAAGGTGTTAGATCATAAATTAATTTTTTTAGAGTGTGAGATCCATAAAAGAAAATACTAAAAGTCAGTATATTTGAGTAAAATAGCCCCTAATAGATGCTGACAACCCTTTCACATGTAAATGGTTTCCATAAATTAGATCGTTTCCCTTATTTAAAAGGAATTTGTATGACATGAATTTTATACTGAGAGTCAAGTTTCGATACTTAACCACCAACTTAAAATCTTATTAAAAAATATAACATTTTAGATTGATAGGCAACGTTTTAAATTTCATATTTTATAACTTTTCGATTAGTGTCGCACCGTAACCGTACTATAACCCTATTGCATCCTAAACTCACCCACATAGGAGTATTAAATAATATTGTAGGGAAAAAGAAAGAAATAAAGACGGGTAAACTATATAGAATAGGGATAGGATTGAGAGATGCCGCTAGATGAAATGAAACAATCTTTTAAGTAAAATCATTTATTATTTATAATATTTTTCTATAAAAAGTCGAAATCTTTATTAGTATATTGTTTGCGTGTATTGGTAGGAGCCTCAAGGTTTGAATAATGAAATAATTTGTAACAAACTAAATTATTGGGCATATATATATATATATATATAAAGGTAATATTTTAGTTTAAACCGAAAAATATCATAAATATGATTATTATATAACTCATGTAGCTTTATTTCTGTACAAATCATTCCATATATTAAAACGATCACCGTTAAGAAAAAGGATGAGTTTGTTACGCTCGACGAGCACCGATAAGCACTAATAATGACAAGCACCGGTGAGTATCATTAATTCAATTTATAAAGATTAAAAATTCAAAGGACTCGTTGTATAATTAGTGGCAGATGCACACTAAGACTAGGGTAGGCACGTGCCCACCCTAAAATCTGAAGAAAAAAAATTCTATTACTTATCTATTTTATTGATTGTGCCCACCCTGAAATTTGTGAAATTTTATTTGTGCACACCTTGAAGTTTTATTTGTCTCCATCCAAGGATAGACCGAGGGAGAAAAGGAGCAGTCGCTCCTTAAAATTTTGAAATTTGTATATAATTTAGAAATTTTCCATATAATTTTAATTGGGAATCTATTGTTGTCCTCCTAAAACTTTAAGTTCACCCCCTAAAATTTTATAGGTTCACCCTAACATAAAATCTTGTGTCTATTCATGTCCCCATCTACCTATAAGTTATAATAAAAAATTGAGTAAAGATATTCATAACAATAATTTATACTTTTTTAGTAGTTCACAAACAATTCATTTGAGCCCAGTTTATTTACAGCCCTACATAAAAGTCCAAAAATAATAATCAATTATAAGAAAAGAGAGAAACCTATTAAAAAATAAAAAAAATCTTTGGGTTATACAACTTTTGCTTCTATTTTTGACGTTTTTTTTCTCAAACACAAAATTCTCGATTTTCAAAGTTCAAGACTCTCAAAGATCTGAAGACTGAAGGTATGTAATTCATGGTTTTTTTTAAAATTCTTCATTTACTCAATATATAGAAGTATATTTCAATTATTATTTAAATTTTGTTTTACAAGAGTACAAGATGTTTTTATTCTTTCTCTTACAACAATAGCAATACAGAATAATTACATATTTAGTGAATGCATTCATTTTTTCCTTGTATGACTTTATAAATTAATGATTCTTTATACTAATTTTTTGAATCGATTTAATGAATGCATTCATTTTTTCTTTGTATTTTCATTGATTGAATATAAATTGGTAATATGCACTAATTGGTTTGTTTCGAAATTATTGTAGTCTTATAGGTATTATGTGTCACATTGCTTTGTAAATTGTAATTTGAAGATTTATGATTCACTATTGTGTCTTTATGACTATCGTGAATGGTATGTTTTCCTCCTTTTGTTATGCAAAATTGTACTCAATCCCCCACAATATAGAGGAAGCAAATGTTTGTATAAAATTGCCCACACCATGAAGATGTTATATAGGTTTGTCTCTCTAAGTTGTAAAAGAAGACATTGTTTTGTACTTTTAAAACAAACTTTAATTATATACGTATTAACCACAACGGCAGATCCACCATATAGTCACGTTGGACACATTATTTACACCGTTATTTTCTGATTCACAAATGTTTGCATTAATAACTTATTTATATTGCTGTAAATAAGCATTGTTCACTTATTTACGCACAGTCGCTTATGTTCGCAAACATATAAATGATCATGTTCGCTAACATTAAACGAACATGTTCGCGAAAACTAAAAATCGAATTCAAACACCTAAATAATAATAAATAAATAATTTGAACATGGTGTTAGTATATGTGTGCCTACTCTCAAAAATATTTCTGGATCCGTCACTGTGTATAATTATACATTATTTAAAAATAAAAAGTAGATTAATTAAAATTTATTATTTTAATTTTAATTTTCTTATTAGATCAAAATACCTATCTGCCCCTAAACTACAAAACCCTAACTTTTGTTCATTTAAAATTGCAGCCGCCGCCACTACTGTCTTGCCGCCACTGATGGTTTTGACCCATTCATCAACCCGACGGTTGTTTGTTTCAACAAAGAATAGCTGTTTATTCGCAATCTATGTTTGTTTGGATGTTTATTCACCATTCTTTATCTCTCAGTTTCAGCAAAGAATGGTTGTTTATTCGCCACATATCTTTTTTGTCTCATCAAAAACAAATTAGGATTTTTCTAGGATCTTCATTTTGAGTCATAAACCATCGGTGGTCGGCGGTGGCGGCAGGGCAACGGCGGCGACAATTTAAATAAACAAAAATTAGGATTTTCTAATTTAGGGGTACATAGGTATTTTGATCTATGTTTAAAAGAAAAATAAAAATAAAATAATATATTTTAATTGAATTTACCTTTCTATTTTTAAATAATTTATAATTATACGTTGAGTCCTTTATATTTTAAATCTTTATAAATTAAATTAATAGTGCTCATCGGTGCTCGTCGAGCGCTGTAAAATTTTCCTAAGAAAAATCTTAATTCTAAATATCATTTAATAATGTAAAATTTTCCATCCAAACTTAAGTATAGTTTGCGATTGGAATTTAAAGTTTAAAGTATTTTTTTATTCATTTAATTTATTTGATAATGACAAGTATTATTGAAGCCTATTGACAACCTTATCACATGCAAATGGTTTCCATAAATTACATCGTTTCTCTTATTTGCAGGCAGAGAAATCCTCGTCAAAGTTGTTGCTACGACGATACCCACTTATATCATGTGATGTTTTCAACAAGGCTTTGATTGCTAAACAAGTTTGGAGACTAATGCAAAATCCGGATGCTTTGTGAGCAAAGATCTTAAGCGGTCGCTACTTTCCGAGCGACAACTTATTTGCGCCCAAGGTAGGAGCAACACCATCATTGGCTTGGGAAAGTATTATGGATGGTGTTGAAACGATCAAAAGAGGTTCAAGATGGAATGTAGGAAATGGAACATCCATTGACATTTGGGATGACAAATGGGTTCTTTCTTTGTCGAATGCATATGTTTCATCGGAGAGGCAGGTGGATGGGGAAGTATTCCGAGTATGTCATTTGATACATGCTGAGAAAAGAGAATGGTGATCGTCCAAGCTTAGATCTTTATTCACGGAGAAAGAAAGAAAAATGATTGAATTGATTCCGATCAGCGACCAAAATTGCGAAGATCATATCATTTGGCCTTCAAATAAAAATGGCCAATACTTAGTCCGATCGGGGTGCCACTCTATTCTCAATTCTCATATTGCTCTTAATGTTCCTAGTGCAAGCTACGATCCGAATGATCATAAAAACCTTTGGAGATCAATATGGAAGCTTCACATTCCACCTAAAATTTGGTCTTTCTTATGGAAGGTTGGTTACAATGGCATTGCTACTAATTGCAATCTTAGCCGCAAGTCAAAAAATGTCCATCCCTTTTGTTTAAGATGCGAGGAAATTAGAGAAACTATTGAGCACATTATTTTCTTTTGCCCTTTCGCCGAAGCAGTTTGGAGGGCTTCAAACTTCAGTTACTGTCCTAGAAAAGAAGGATTTTTGGGTTTCGTTTAATGGTGGAAACAACTTTCAGAGCTATTCCAAAAGTCCTCGGATCTTGACTCGCTAAGGCTCATTGGATTCTTATGTTGGCACATTTGGAAGGGGCGAAATATGTTATGCTTCCAGAAGAAAATGGGGAATCCAATTGGTGTGTAGCATATGACTTTGAGATATTTTTCTGAGTTTCAAGAGGTTAATCTAATTTTTCCTCATATGCAACAATCTCCACGGATTCTAGCTGTTTAGAGTCCGCCAGAGGAAGGATTCATTAAAAAAATTGTGATGCTTCTTTTGACCCTTTCTCTAAGAAAACGGGCATTGCAGCAGTTTTTTGAGATTGTTCCAGTTTCATTGTGGGAGGAACGAATCAATGTGTTTTGTCGGCTTCCGCTTCTGTCGTAGAAGCATTAACTTTAAGATTATGAATTGTTGATGTCTTTCGACAAGGGTTTTCAAAGGTTATTTTTGAATCGGATAATGAAGGTTTAATCTTGCGCCTCAATGGAAAAGGGCAGAATTGTTAGGAAACTTCCACAATTAAATTTGATATTCTTTCTAATGTTGTCCATTTCTCTTCTTATTCTTTCTCCTTCATCCGTAGGGAATGTAATATGGTTGCGGATTGAATTGCTAGGAAAACATGTCTTAATGTGTGTCATGTGGACTGGGTGGATGTCCAACCCTTCGATTTATCCTTGTTACTATAATACTCTTTCGGTTCAATGAATATGCTTTTATGATAAATAAAGAAAACAACCCCTCTAAATATATTTTTCTTCTTTTTTGACACAAAGCGATAAGTTTTGATTGATTGCATTTAATACAAATATATAGGTTTCTAGATTCCAAACATAATAAAAGAACTAGGCATTCCTCCTTAGAAACCCTAGCCGTTCGCAGAGTGTCTTCACTTTGTTACTTTCTAGCCTCTAATTATTGTCGAGGACACCAGTTTTAATGTTAATCGTCGGTCGTCGGAATCTATATTTCTTTTTTTTTTCTCATATTTTTCATCATTTGTTTTATTTTTATTTTAGTTTTTAATAATTAATTTTGCTCTTGTGGCACAATTTACTCTACCTTATGGGACATTTTTCTTAGTCTTTTGACACGATTTTCTTTTCTTTATCGGTCGTTTGGTTGTTTCTTTCATTTGATTTTCTATTAGGGTTGGATCTGCCGTCACCATGACTTATCAAGATGGCGCTCTTTTGGTTATCCTTTTGATCTTCCTGTTTCAGACCCTCGAACTGGATTTGGATACGCGATCACATCATCGTTTCTTCTTCACGATTGAGTTGTGGTAATTACCATGTTGTCATCGTGCCTCATTTTAATGTGCATTTTTATGTTGTTTGTTGATGATTTTACCTTTCATTGCCGATCTTTGATGATGTTTGTCTCTATATTTTGTTTCGAGTCTTTGGATAGGGTTTTTACCTTTTCCTTGTATGGTCTTATTATGATATCAAGACGTTAGTTTTGTTTAATAGGAATATGCCTGGATTATGTGTTTTTGTTTAATAGGTTATAAACTTTTATTGTAATTTTAGATATATCCTCATTTTAATAAAACTAGCGGATTTCAATTAAAAAAAACCAAAAACATGTTTATCCACCTATCTTCTGCTAATGCTTACCAAATTATTTGCCAAATTTACAAAATGTTCATAATATATATATATATATATATATATATATATGAAGAAAAGAAAGGTAACCAGGTGCCTTGTTAAAAAACCTCTCTAATCCTAAATGGAGGAAAAAGAGTACACCTGAGAACCTTACAAGAAACAAATTAATTCATAGGATTTCTAAAATCCGCATGTAGCGCGTTTAGAACTATATCTAGTGGTTGCACGAATGTCTTATCCCCTTGTACCATCTGAAAACCATGCCTAGCCAACACATCGACCACCATATTAGCCTCACGATGAATCTATACAAATTGGACCTCCCAATCCTGAGCCACGAACAACTCTATCATGTGAACAAGTGATCAATACCTCCCATTCACCGACTGCTTTGTCAAAAGCCCTATAGCAGCACCATTATCAACTTCAACCGTGATCTGACGAAGCCCCCATCCCATGCATGACGAAGACCAACCAAATTACCCCAAAGTTCCGCATCCAAAACTGAGTAAATACCAATGAACTTTGCAAAACCCATCACCCAATCACCTTGGTCATCCCGATTCAACCCTCCACAAGTCGTCCGACCATCCAATTGGCATCGCGCCCCGTTCGAGTTCAAAGGGCACCACCTTGCACTCGACCATTGCCAAATAGTCACGCCTCGACTCACCTGGCCACAAGAGCGTGCATGCCGCACATGAAAACCCTTCGTTAGGGTAGCTTCTCGCACTAGATGACGGCTCGCCTCAAGGATCGGTTCATGTACTGTTTCCAATGGATAAAAAATGCATCGATTCTTATTTTTCCAAAGCATCCATAAGACAGTTCCGAAGAGCATCGGCCACTCAGTTGAATCCCTCATAGCAAAATTCGATTGCCTTAGATTAAAATCAACATTCTCATCTCCATTACCACAAACCCCACATCTTGTGTCAAGGGTTAAATGGCGACGTTCACGCTCCAAATTCGTTAATAATCTATTATGCGCCAAGAGCCAAAGGAAGCTTTAACGCAATGCAAACCTAGGAATCATGATACTATCTTCCAAAAAGGATCCTTAACCAGACCTAGGGGTGTAATGCGGATATAATAGGTAGAACGTACCGTGAAGTCGCGATAAGAAGTACCTAACCAACCTACCTCGTCCTTTAGAGCAGCAGCCACGGAAGGGATAACAGTCGCAATGCGAAGTAACACAGACATCGATAAGGCTGACTAGAACTGTGCCCAGCTCCAAGCGCCATTACCATCGACCATTGAAACAAGAGGTGTCAGACCAAGGGAAACGTTTGAACTCGGCACAATCCAATCACGAAGCCTGCCTACATCACCAAACCAAGGATCATTCCAAAAATCTATATCCTCACCATTACCCACATTCCAAGTCAAATTAGCACGCACATCTTCCCAAACCATAGCAATTTCCCTCCACAGTGGGGAACAACCTAGTCGCGTCAAAGAAGATGGTACGAGATCAGTGCATTTATATTTCGAGCGCCACACACGCACCCAAAGCTAATCCGGATTTGCTACAAGACCATATGTAAGCTTCATAAGAAATGGCGCATTCTGCTCTTCCAAATGCTTAAAACCAAGTTCGACATTACTCATCGGTGCACACAGCTTGCTCCAATTAACCAAATGGATATGTCGCTCATCATTACCATTACCCTAGATAAACTATCGAATCAATTTTTTAATCTCAACACATACCCCTTTAGGGAGGAGGGTAGTCCGCATTGTGTACGGAGGGATAGCCTCTAACACCGCTTTAGCTAGAATGATACGGCCCGCTAAAGAGAGTGTTTTTGCCGACCACCCAGAAAGCCTATCACTCACCTTTTGTATCAGAAACTGATAAGTCACCTTCATCACCCGTCTATACAACAAAGGGACCCCTTAGTAACACCCCAAGTTTGATACTTCCGTGAAACCGAAACATCCACTAATAAACTCACGGCAGCTTAAATCCACATTTATAGAGAAAAAAATATTAGTCTTTCGAATGCTCACTTTGTGCCCTGATAACTCACAGAAATCTCCCAAGACACGTTTTCTAACATCAAGTTATAATAGAGAAGCCTCGGCGAACAAAACCATGTCATCAACAAAAAAAAGATGAGAAATACTTGGTCCCTAAAGCTTATATATGTTTGGTAATGTTTATAAAGCAAAGCTTTGATTATGGGTTGATATTGTTTGGAATTTTATCGCACCGATCATCGTATTGTTCATCGGTAGCACTTTTTGACCCAGTTCTCGACCTGGCTGGGAAGGGGGTGTTACACTAAGTTAAGAGCACAGTTCGTGATCTCTTCAGTTTGTGCTTTTGTAGAAGATCATCTTGTTTTTGTATCCTGGGAGACGGACGACCGAAGAACTCAAGCACCGCAGAGTGGTCGAAATCTGTCTTAAGGAAACTGTGTATCTGCATGCCTCAACATGTTTCTTTTCGAATCTGAGTTTGCCTCAACACGTAGTTGCATGTCCTAAGGAAACTGCGTAGTTGCATGTCTCTAATTTTATTTAATAATATTCATTATATTTCTTTCGTCTTGGATACTAACATACTGCAACAATATTTTACAACTCAAACTTTATTTGAATTTTTTTTATTCGAGTCGAGTTTTCGAGTTCCTATACAAATTTAATTGTAATTATTTATCATGTTATAGTACAATTTTATTCCAATTTAAATGACTTTCTCTAATTATATAAGATATGCATATTGTAACGCCCTGGTTTTGGGCCCAGATGTTTTAGATGTTGAATCGGGCCGGTCGGGAAAGGTTCGAACCCTTGGGGTTGGTTTAGGGAAAACCTAGTTCGGGGTGTTTTAAAAATAAGGAAAAATATATAAAAATCCTCATTTATTATCTAAATGATTATGCTAAAAAAATTTATAAAATGAGCTTTGGAAATATTACATTTTGGTATAGTGACCAAAATGTAGTTTTTGCAAAAGTTGGCAGTGACTGTTTTGTAAAGGATTGAAACTTTGAATATTTAAGGAGCTAATTTCACCATTTGTTTTCATCAGATTTCTCTTTAATTTGGGAGCTTTTAATAATGATTTTATTAAAGAAATAAAAGGGAATTAAAAGAAAATCAAATGTTGACTTTTCATAACCAACTTTACGATAGTTTTCTCTCTTTTCATTTTCTCTCAACTTCCATTCAGTCAAACACTTTTCTCTCATCAAATAACCTCTGATTTTCATCTTGTCTGTTGAGATTTCACCTTCCAAAAGATTTCCTATCTTTGTTTCATCAATTCCTTTTGATTTTTTCTTTGGATTTTCAAGGAAACTTGCCCAAATTAAGGAGAGATCAACCATTAGAGGTAAGCTTCGTTCTTCTCCTCTAATGATCAGTTCTTTACTAAAATTCCCAAGTTATCAATCCTTTGTTAATGGTTTTTGAGTTGTTTTAAAGTTATAAACATGAAATAGTTGTTAAATTCAAGATTCTTGATGAGATCTTGGTGATTTTTGTATTTCTATGTTAAACTCTGATTTGAGGTTGATTTCTAACATATTTTGGATGTTATTTGAAGTTGAGAATGAGGTTTTAACAAATAAATTCCGAATAGGCTTGGGTTCCTAAGTTTGAGATGCTAGATTTGTGGTTTTTGATGTGGTTTTGGTGATCTGCTTTTGCTGGAGGTATAAGGTCATGTTTATGTTGATTTTTGATGTTGATTGAGGTTTAGAAAAAGGTTAGAATTGATAGATCTTGGCTGGGCTTTGATTTGAGAAAGTTTGGAAGTGATTTCGGTTATTACGGATAGCCGAAATGCTAATTTTGAGTAGAGCAGCGAGTTAGAATAAGTAGCCGGTGATTTTAATGCATGATGATGCATTAATCCTTTACTCTTATGTGTAATGAACAAGGGAGATCTCATCGGACGCGTTAGGTGTTGATCCAGAAGTGTCGGAAGCCTAGAAATTGTTTCGGCAAGCAAGCGAAACGATAACGGTGAGTAAAAATGGTTTTAAAAGTCCTTGAGGGACAAGGAAACAAGTTTTGGGGATTTAGGATTCGTTTGAAACACCATCATAAATCCGGAAGTAAGTATGCTTAGATTTGCTCTCGATATGTGGATGATGCCCCTAAATGCTTTTGACATGCTCTTGATTTGAGATAGACAAATTCCTACTGTTTTATGCATGATTTATGACATGAAATGATGTTTCATATTGATACTATGTGATAGAATAACATTGCAAAGAGTTTTGAGATTTTGATCAAATGCTATGCATGAATTGTGGTTTTCAAATGGGATGAGATTGGTTTAGAAATGTTGCATCAAAACAGTAGGTGAGATGATGATTTTAATGAAATATATTGTCATAAATGATGAGATGATTACCGGATATAATTGGTCGACCAATAGGATGTAGAGTGCACTATAAACTAAAATTCGTACGTGCTCTTTAGTGTCGGGCAATGGGGGTAGTGCCATCCTGATCCAAAGTGAGAGTCCGATGATATGAGTTGTCATCGGGGTAGGTCTTGGTGAAACACCCAAGCTTTGTGGCGAAGAAAGACACCGTCATGGGAGTCTGGTGGCGAGATCCCACCGGGGTAAGACTTGGCCTCGAGTCAAGCTATCCGCATATCCGAGTAAATATTGAATATGAAATGCCAATATATGAGAATGAACTTTGATTCACATGTACCAATGTTTGAAATGATTTTATGCTATGAGAAATGCATATGAGATTTTGAGATTATGAAATGCTTTTGAATATCAAGCATGTGTGGCTTTGCCATGAGATTTGCATTAGTTGAGTGCAAGATAGATAGATAGATAGATAGATAGATAGATAGATAGATAGATAGATAGATAGATAGATAGATAGATAGATAGATAGATAGATAGATAGATAGATAGATAGATAGATAGATAGATAGAAATGATTTTATGCTATGAGAAATGCATATGAGATTTTGAGATTATGAAATGCTTTTGAATATCAAGCATGTGTGGCTTTGCCATGAGATTTGCATTAGTTGAGTGCAAGATAGATAGATAGATAGATAGATAGATAGATAGATAGATAGATAGATAGATAGATAGATAGATAGATAGATAGATAGATAGATAGATAGATAGATAGATAGATAGATAGATAGATAGATAGATAGATAGATAGATAGATAGATAGATAGATAGATAGATAGATAGATAGATAGATAGATAGATAGATAGATAGATAGATAGATAGATAGATAGATAGATAGATAGATAGATAGATAGATAGATAGATAGATAGATAGATAGATAGATAGATAGATAGATAGATAGATAGATAGATAGATAGATAGATAGATAGATAGATAGATAGATAGATAGATAGATAGATAGATAGATAGATAGATAGATAGATAGATAGATAGATAGATAGATAGATAGATAGATAGATAGATAGATAGATAGATAGATAGATAGATAGATAGATAGATAGATAGATAGATAGATAGATAGATAGATAGATAGATAGATAGATAGATAGATAGATAGATAGATAGATAGATAGATAGATAGATAGATAGATAGATAGATAGATAGATAGATAGATAGATAGATAGATAGATAGATAGATAGATAGATAGATAGATAGATAGATAGATAGATAGATAGATAGATAGATAGATAGATAGATAGATAGATAGATAGATAGATAGATAGATAGATAGATAGATAGATAGATAGATAGATAGATAGATAGATAGATAGATAGATAGATAGATAGATAGATAGATAGATAGATAGATAGATAGATAGATAGATAGATAGATAGATAGATAGATAGATAGATAGATAGATAGATAGATAGATAGATAGATAGATAGATAGATAGATAGATAGATAGATAGATAGATAGATAGATAGATAGATAGATAGATAGATAGATAGATAGATAGATAGATAGATAGATAGATAGATAGATAGATAGATAGATAGATAGATAGATAGATAGATAGATAGATAGATAGATAGATAGATAGATAGATAGATAGATAGATAGATAGATAGATAGATAGATAGATAGATAGATAGATAGATAGATAGATAGATAGATAGATAGATAGATAGATAGATAGATAGATAGATAGATAGATAGATAGATAGATAGATAGATAGATAGATAGATAGATAGATAGATAGATAGATAGATAGATAGATAGATAGATAGATAGATAGATAGATAGATAGATAGATAGATAGATAGATAGATAGATAGATAGATAGATAGATAGATAGATAGATAGATAGATAGATAGATAGATAGATAGATAGATAGATAGATAGATAGATAGATAGATAGATAGATAGATAGATAGATAGATAGATAGATAGATAGATAGATAGATAGATAGATAGATAGATAGATAGATAGATAGATAGATAGATAGATAGATAGATAGATAGATAGATAGATAGATAGATAGATAGATAGATAGATAGATAGATAGATAGATAGATAGATAGATAGATAGATAGATAGATAGATAGATAGATAGATAGATAGATAGATAGATAGATAGATAGATAGATAGATAGATAGATAGATAGATAGATAGATAGATAGATAGATAGATAGATAGATAGATAGATAGATAGATAGATAGATAGATAGATAGATAGATAGATAGATAGATAGATAGATAGATAGATAGATAGATAGATAGATAGATAGATAGATAGATAGATAGATAGATAGATAGATAGATAGATAGATAGATAGATAGATAGATAGATAGATAGATAGATAGATAGATAGATAGATAGATAGATAGATAGATAGATAGATAGATAGATAGATAGATAGATAGATAGATAGATAGATAGATAGATAGATAGATAGATAGATAGATAGATAGATAGATAGATAGATAGATAGATAGATAGATAGATAGATAGATAGATAGATAGATAGATAGATAGATAGATAGATAGATAGATAGATAGATAGATAGATAGATAGATAGATAGATAGATAGATAGATAGATAGATAGATAGATAGATAGATAGATAGATAGATAGATAGATAGATAGATAGATAGATAGATAGATAGATAGATAGATAGATAGATAGATAGATAGATAGATAGATAGATAGATAGATAGATAGATAGATAGATAGATAGATAGATAGATAGATAGATAGATAGATAGATAGATAGATAGATAGATAGATAGATAGATAGATAGATAGATAGATAGATAGATAGATAGATAGATAGATAGATAGATAGATAGATAGATAGATAGATAGATAGATAGATAGATAGATAGATAGATAGATAGATAGATAGATAGATAGATAGATAGATAGATAGATAGATAGATAGATAGATAGATAGATAGATAGATAGATAGATAGATAGATAGATAGATAGATAGATAGATAGATAGATAGATAGATAGATAGATAGATAGATAGATAGATAGATAGATAGATAGATAGATAGATAGATAGATAGATAGATAGATAGATAGATAGATAGATAGATAGATAGATAGATAGATAGATAGATAGATAGATAGATAGATAGATAGATAGATAGATAGATAGATAGATAGATAGATAGATAGATAGATAGATAGATAGATAGATAGATAGATAGATAGATAGATAGATAGATAGATAGATAGATAGATAGATAGATAGATAGATAGATAGATAGATAGATAGATAGATAGATAGATAGATAGATAGATAGATAGATAGATAGATAGATAGATAGATAGATAGATAGATAGATAGATAGATAGATAGATAGATAGATAGATAGATAGATAGATAGATAGATAGATAGATAGATAGATAGATAGATAGATAGATAGATAGATAGATAGATAGATAGATAGATAGATAGATAGATAGATAGATAGATAGATAGATAGATAGATAGATAGATAGATAGATAGATAGATAGATAGATAGATAGATAGATAGATAGATAGATAGATAGATAGATAGATAGATAGATAGATAGATAGATAGATAGATAGATAGATAGATAGATAGATAGATAGATAGATAGATAGATAGATAGATAGATAGATAGATAGATAGATAGATAGATAGATAGATAGATAGATAGATAGATAGATAGATAGATAGATAGATAGATAGATAGATAGATAGATAGATAGATAGATAGATAGATAGATAGATAGATAGATAGATAGATAGATAGATAGATAGATAGATAGATAGATAGATAGATAGATAGATAGATAGATAGATAGATAGATAGATAGATAGATAGATAGATAGATAGATAGATAGATAGATAGATAGATAGATAGATAGATAGATAGATAGATAGATAGATAGATAGATAGATAGATAGATAGATAGATAGATAGATAGATAGATAGATAGATAGATAGATAGATAGATAGATAGATAGATAGATAGATAGATAGATAGATAGATAGATAGATAGATAGATAGATAGATAGATAGATAGATAGATAGATAGATAGATAGATAGATAGATAGATAGATAGATAGATAGATAGATAGATAGATAGATAGATAGATAGATAGATAGATAGATAGATAGATAGATAGATAGATAGATAGATAGATAGATAGATAGATAGATAGATAGATAGATAGATAGATAGATAGATAGATAGATAGATAGATAGATAGATAGATAGATAGATAGATAGATAGATAGATAGATAGATAGATAGATAGATAGGGTTTAGAAATGGTTTCCAAGATATAGTTTTAAAGCTTGCATTGTTGTGTTGGTGTTTCTAGAGCATGCCTCATTAAGCTATTGTGGTTACGCTCTCTTTTACCAACATTGCAGATAATTGACACATTTTGGGCAGCAATGTGGCTTAAAGGAAATCAAGGATTGTTAAGCTCAAGTATGGTGTTATACTTTTACTTTACTAATGATATATGGCAATGAGATTTAATGGTTTGTTTTGGGAGATGTGTTTTGGACTTCCTGATGTTGATGCAAGTTTTATGTGGCTTATTTGGTTTGTAGAAGGCCTTTATAATGGTTTAGATGCTTTATATTGTCTTTTGGAATACTAATGGTTTGTGGTTTAAGCATGCTCTTTTACTTGCCTTGCCATGCTTGTGATGCTTTGTTAAACGTTTACCATGTGCTTAGAATTGCATGCTTATATGTTAGAGTTGATGCTATAATCATATCCATATGACTTGGTGATGATTTGTTGAAGTTTGATATGAATTTGGGGCTGTTTGTGGGACATTTCTGGAATGCATATCGATACTCGGGCTTGCATATGGATACGCATAAGTCAAACTTGTGCCTTTATGCACATGGGTATCGGTACGGATGGGAAGTGTTTTGATACAGATAGGCCAAGTTTGAAGGGCGTAACGGTACGCGGGAGAGCGTATTGATACTTTTTCTGCGAGTTTGGTCACTGCCTCCTCGCGTATCGATACAAACCTTAGGCGTACCGATACGCGACCGTTGATTTCAGTTAATGGCATCTTTTAAAGCTTTGAAATGTTGCATTTTAGTCCCTGATCTTCATGTATGCAATTGGATGTGTTTGGTTGGTCAGATTGGGATGAAAATTGACAGAGAAGCATGAAATGGGACTAATTGAATAATGGTAACTTTAAAATCATAAAAGTTCTTGTAATTTGCAGAAATTACATTTTAGTCCCTAAGTGTCTAGTTTGTGCAATTAACCCCTAAACGAATTCTGATCGATGTGTCGTTTCTTCCTAGGCTTTTTAATAATCAAATAGAATTTAAATTGCATCTAGAAATGATAAAAAGAAAAAAAAAAGGTCGTCAATCGGGGTCGGCTTTAACGAGTTGGCTTCAGTTTTCCCCGTGTAATCACCTCGGTTCGGGTCAGTCGTCTAGACCGGGCCAAGGGGGTTACACACATACACACACACACACACACACACACACACACACACACACACACACACACGCACACACACACACACATATATATATATATTTGGCTTCAGGGCTCGAGAAGCCCCTAAACTTTTGAAAAAAATAAGAATTAAGCCCATAAAATTTTTTCGCACTCAATGTCACCCCCAAACCCCAAAAATTAACCAATCCGACCCTTTAACTGATAGAATCTGTCGTTGACTGTGATGGTGCTAACGTGGCGGTCCACGTTAAAAAAAGTGATGACGTGGAAGAGGGGCTTAATTGATTTTCTTTAAAGTTTGAGGGTTTAATTGATTTTTCATAAAGTTTGAGGGCTTATTTAATCTTTAATAAAAAATTGCTAAAACATTCTAAAAATAAATATTAAATTACTAAAAAAAATATGATCGTTGTAATAACAAAATAAGATTAAAATTATGTTATAAGCTAATAAATTGTGCAAAATCTAAAGTATATTCCAATACATATGATGCAAACTCATGTCACAATATAGTTACATAACTTTTATTTGATTGAACCAGCAACTTTCATGAAATTTAAGTTAGAAAATAAAAAAAAATTAATAAACACTCTAATTCTAAAAAAACACTCTTGTGCCATACAAGGACTCTATGGTGCTTGGCTTTATCAAAGAGTTTTTTCCTATCCGATCAAAAAATGAACTTCATCTTGCTCGATGCATCCAAATAGTAGTATCATAGGAAAATTCAAGCATTTTTTATAGTGAGGTCAC
Source organism: Hibiscus tridactylites (assembly GCA_958450335.1). Classification (NCBI taxonomy): domain Eukaryota; kingdom Viridiplantae; phylum Streptophyta; class Magnoliopsida; order Malvales; family Malvaceae; genus Hibiscus; species Hibiscus tridactylites. Next base: position 27,106,513 of record OY288265.1, on the reverse strand, counting down.
TTCCTTGGTCAAAGAAGATTTTTTTATATTAGAAAATGTAAGTTTATATTTTTAAAAATTCATCGATAGTGTTTTTTGTTTTAATAATTTTTAATTTTTAGTATTATAATATTTCTATATATTTTTAATATTTTAATTTAATTCAAATAATTTTTTTTAATTTTACTTTTTTTTCTTAAAGATTAAATAAGCCCTCAAACTTTCTAACAAAATCAATTAAGCCTCTTTAGATACGTCATCATTCACACGTGGACTGCCACGTCAGCACCGTGAACTATCATGTCAACACCGTCACGGTCAACGACGGATTCCGTCAGTCAAAGGGTCGGATTGATTAATTTTTGAGGTTTGAGGGTGACATTGAGTGCGAAAAAACTTTAAGGGCTTAATTAATTTTTTTAAAAGTTCAGGGGCTTCTCGAGCCCTTAAGCCTATTATTTTATATTGGTATATATATATACTAGAAAAATTTGAGGAACTTAACTCGAACTTAAAAATCAATCCACTAATTACTAAAAAATTTGAGATGTTCAAAATTCTATTCTACAACTCAAACTTTATTTAAAATTTTTTCGAATCGAGTCGAGTTCTTTTCACTTTAAGAGTTTTTTCGCTTCGAGTGAGTTTACCTTCATATTTGATATTCCAACTTGACTTAAACAAAGTCGTTGGATATGATTTTCAGGTATTAATGATGAAGGATGTGGACATTTACATTAAATTCATAAGTACTAGGCCTACCATGATACCATCACTTGCATAGATTTCAACTCGGCAATTTCATCGTTTTCCAAGATTTAGATAACCACTAATATTACGTTTAGAGGCTGGCCAAAGGAAAGATTCCAACATTTAAGGAAAGGGGGGCTGTTCCCACCGAATCTATAACATTTACAAATTGATCATTGTTTTTAAATGAAGAATTTGATATATTTTAAAGCATTACGAATTAAACGTTCGTCGGAAATGTATTTGTCAATTGTCAGCCATGAGCAGTGGTGGATCAGACCAGAATTAAACATTAAAAAAATTTATAATTAGAGAAACACATTTATTTTTAATTTTTATAAATTTATTCTTAATTTTTGACATTTTATGTGTAATGTGATACCTAATTTAATGAGTACATATAATGTATTGATAAACATAATAAATAAATATACTAAATTTTGACGGGATTAAACTAAAATTATTTACAAACTGCACAACTCAGTTAACATCCACACATCACCATTAATACCCAAAATTATATCTGATCACTTTATTTAAGCCTAACCATTAAAAGTGATTTATTTTTCTGCAATCTTCTTATTTGGTTGAGATAGATTGAGGAAAGGAATATATATATATATATATATATATATATATATATATATATATATATATATATATATATATATATATATATAATTAATTTTTATTTGTACTTCCTATACGTTTTTCTCTTAGGTTAATTTTATTGATAAAATATTTTAATCAAACTGGTTTAAATTCATTATAAAGACAAAACTGTGAATTCACTTACTCGTTTAAATAACCCTGAGAATCCTTAAAATTATTTTTTATTAAATAGAGGGATATTATATTCACATGTCGGGATTTAAACCCATACAAGATGAGACAAGATAAACATCCTTAACCACTAGGTCAATTAGTGGATCTCATCCCTAAAATTATTTTAAACTTTTATAGTGTAAAAAATATTTTATATTTCTAAATAGTGACAAATAACTTTTAAAATACTATATAAGAATTATTATTTATTTTAATTCAAAGTATATTTAAAAAAATATGAAAAAAAACTTTGAAAATAAGGATGGCCATTTGACCTATACCTGATGGGTTCCGACCCGATCCTATAGGGTCGAGTCTTTTTAAAAGAAAATTTCGGGCTCGGGTCTGATTTTTTGAGGATAAGGTCGGGTCGGGTTTGGATTTAAGGTTAAAAATACCCTACCCTACCCTACCCTACCTGACCCGAAATAATAGTTTAATTTTATTCTAAATATTTAGGTATATTTGCTAAAATGCCCCTCTCTTTATATATATTTCAATTATCCCCTATTTTGTCTAATAAAAATGGAATAGTTATTATAATGCTCCTATTTATTTTTATTTTTTCAATTAGCTCTCTATTTTATCGAATAAGAATGAAAAGATAACATTTTTTATTTATGTCGGGTCGGGTTAGATTCGGGTTTTTACTCTAGATTCGAGTTCGGGGTCGGGTGAAATATCATAAAATGTCGGGGTCGGATCGGGTTTGGATGGAAGTTTTAAATTTTCGGGTCGAGTGCGGATCTGCGAAAACTCCGACCCAACCCGACCCATGACCATCCCTATTTGAAACTTTACCGAATAATATTCAAAAAGTATTAAAAAACTCAAAACTAAAAGGTAGTATGAAAAAAAAACCGATCCAAACTAAAATGAATGTACTCCTAAATATACCGACTAAATATATCTTTTAGTACTTAATTTTGACATTTTATGTGCAATGTGATATTTTTTTAATAAAATTAGGTACTTGACTTTTTCATGTATAACTACGGGTATCTGATCTATTGATTGACTAATTTAGATTGAGTTTTGTAGAGGTCAATTATAAAGCCGAGCCTCCCAACCCAGTTTTCTTCATTCACGACGTTAGACCACAGTACTTGCTTAATGGATCTAGCGCATCATCCCGCTAAACCAACTGATTGTTAGTATAAAGAAATCTTTATTAATTTATTGTTTGGGTGTATTGGTAGGAGTCCTCAAGTATTGAATAATGAAATCATTTATATTTAATTTAATTATGGGTAATCTTCACCTGTAGTCCCTTTTGTTTGGAGTTTGTTCTATTTTGGTCACCAGAATTAAAAAATCATTTTTGTCATCGTGTTTGTTTTGGTCCCTTGGCCGTTAGTCTCTGTTACTTAAAAAAATTAATTTCTAATTTAACCCCCAAACTTTCAAAACTTTATTTTTTTCACCATTTTCCCCAAAATAAATCCTAACAAAAAGCAAATGCTTATTATCCAGCAAAGCTGTTCCGTCTATATTTAGTTCATCTCTATGCAGGACAAAACAACTTCAAAATTGTTCTCTAAATAAAAATTCAACTAAAAGCAAGTGCTTATTGTCTTATTCCTAATCAAACTTGAAAATCATTCTACTTCCGATCCTCCTAGAATCGACATATAAAGGAATAGTTACACCACACAGCAAAAAGCTAATAGCACATCGCATACAATCTAAACAGTTCATCCCACAATCTGACCCCTATATGTCTGCAACGGCACCGATTTTATCGAATTTTAGTAAAAGTTTGACATTGTTGAGTGTGTAAAAGTTCTATTATTTACACCCTTTTTAACCCATATTTCTGCTACATTCAAGCATCATTCCATTGCATTTAGGTTAGTTTACAGCAAAACATCACAAATATATAAAAGGCACAGATTCTACTAAAAATGGTTGTTTTTGGCAGGTTGCCGTCGTCGTAGATGGTGAAGGCGGGCGCAGGGCAAATAAGCAGAAGAATTGAACTGGACAAGCAGACAAAGAGGACGATGTTGCCATGGTGCTGCCGTGACAGCAGAGGACGACAACAAGTCAGTGGAGAAAAAACCAAAGTGGACCTCGATAGATAGAGAAAATTCTGCTCGTATGTTGTGTGAAAACCATATATTTTTCCAAGCCCCGGATCAAAAGATATGTCAAGCCAAAGCTCAAGGAGAGAAAATCCCAAGAAACAAGGAGGACGGCTGGAAAATAGATTCCTTGGAGATTAAGTCTTTATTAGAATCATACTTTTAATTAAAGTTGTAATCCTTGTTAACTTAGACAACTTGAGCCCAAAGCTTATATAAGGGCATGTATTTTAACCTAGAGGAGGGGCCTAACCGATTTTCCCATAACCGACAACCAAAAACCCTCCGCCGTTTACCCGCCGTCGATATGTTCTAAAACCCCCTAGGGCTACGGGTTGATTTGTAAAGTAGTTGCAAGGGTTGTTTTGTTTTAGGTATTTTCAGTTCAATAAAATAAACTTCAAGTTCTCTTATTTTGGTTATTAATATCTTGCAAGAGCATCGGGAGAGCATTGTGAGGTTATCTATTTACTTAGCATCGGGAGAGTTAAGTATATGAAAGAAATAAGAGCAAGTTCTCTAGTTTATAGTTGAACTATCTCGTGCCTAGGGATAGGGCGAGGTTAAGTGGCTAAAGAAGAATTCATACACATCGGTGTTCATCCTTCGATTCACGCCGGGAGGTATCATCAAAGACGTGATCATCGGCAAACTTGGACCTAGGGATAGGCCAAGGCAGATCTGGGATTCTTGCCAAACTTGAAAGTACTGAGTTGAGTGTTTGCTGCCGCGAAAATCAACGGACTGCTGCCGCGACAGGTGCTGTCCGCGACGGGCGCGACGACAGAACTGGATTTCCTAAACTCTGCAATACCTGCACTACTGAGCAATTCAATACCAGCCCATTCTCTCTATCTTAATTTCTCTACTTTTATTTTCCAGTATTCTTTATTATTTTCGTGACAATATCTTAATCCATTCTTTTCCCCTTGTGCAGATAGCGAAGGAAAGGGTTAGCCCAGTTCCTGTGGAGACGATATTCGATACTCTAGTATCACTTTATTACTTGCGACGTGTACACTTGCACTCAATTGCAATAGGCTCTTTTACACGCAACAAGTTTTTGGCGCCGTTGCCGAGGACTGGCAACACACTCTTACCCTAGCTTCTGCACTTTTCTTTTATTTTTATTTTTATTATTTTTTAACAAAAAAAATTCAGGTGAAAATACAGGTTCAAGGGCATCAACATACCAGGAAAACCATTCGAGAGTTGATGTTGGAAAGTTCTTGCAATTACCGTAAAGATATACTGCCACGACAGCAACAGGGGCAGCAAATGCCGATGCCGCAGCAGCAAAATTTTCTATGGTACGATCAAAACCCAAAAAATTTTTAATATCATAACAGTTTTGCTACAGAACCCGACCTGCCCTGGCAATGTCATCATCCTCAAGAGCAATCAAAATCCTTAGAAGACACACTGCAAGCCTTCATGGCACTCACTCAAGAAGTGTCGGTTTCTATGGACGCAAGTATCGCCAAGATGGATGAACTCTTGAGCAGACCAGTCCTCATTCATGCCACAGATGAACCTGAAATCCCGAGGCAAGATGACGAGGATGCCCATGTGAAGGAATACCCAACATATGATAAGTCTGAGCAACAACTTGCCATGGCAATGATCAAGGAGCCGGAATGGAGCAACACCGCGACAACGCTGAGTGAAATTCAAGAGAATGTCACAGCAGCAACCAATTTTGAGGCAGAAACCCCACTCAAAGCGGAAACTGCCGCATCGGCAAAAACTGCCGCCTCGGCAGCAACTGCCACCTCGACAACAACTGATGCTGAAGCAGCAACCACAGCAGAGGAAAATTCTCAACCCACTACCTCGGTTATGCCCGACCAAGATTGCACACATCCATCTCTGTCATGGCACTCGCACGACCACCTAGAAGAGCTACCCAATGGCAATGCCTCGCCGATGGAATATGAGCAGGTAATAAACGAACCTTTTGAATTATATGAAAATTCACCAATTCCATTGCAGGTATTTGAGGAACCAACGTCGGTGGACACAGAATCATCAAAGTCTCTACTAATGGAGGTCTACGAGTGGTCAACAGAATTTGATATAGAGAGTGATGGCACTTACCAATGTCCCATTGACCTGCAAAGTAACCTGATAAAGAACTGTCAAAATAACTGCCTGCCGCAGCAGCAGGCACGACAGCAAGGGATACATTCAACCACAACAACATTCAACGAAAACAAGGTAAGTTTGTGGCCGAATTTTAAATTAATTTTTTCTAATCATATATTTATGCCCTCAGAAACATTACCAAGAAGGGAGGACTTCATGGACTACAAAAGGAAGAGAAAGAAAGGATCCCCCACCATGAGAATAATCACTAGATGGAGGGTACGGATGGACTTCAAGAAGTACTGGAAACGACGCCTCAAGCTTTATCAGGGGACTGAAGCCCCAGGAATGCAGGAAGTGGTTACCTTAGAAGATGCCCCACCTGGCATCCCTAATTTAACCTAAATTTTATTTTTATTTTTATTATTTATTATTTATTAGGAAATAAGGTTTATTTTATTCGAATAATGCTTTTAGGAAATAAAGGAGCCAAGAAGAACATGAGAAGTGAACTCAACCCACCACCCATCCATCAGCCCAACAATGCCCAATATTGAAGCCTGTCGTTACGGCTGCCATGACAGACGCGGAAAAGACAGGCTGTCACCATGCTGTCACGACAGAAGCGTAACAGACGCGGAAACGTGTGTCAGATGCATCAGACACGCTAAAGCTCGACAGCCGCCCCATTATTCGCGCCTGCCGTTACAGCTTCAACGGGCAGAAATTCCTTTTCTATAAAACCCCGTTTCATTTTCATTTTCACTCACTTCTGCTTTTCTTACTTGCTCTCCATCTTTAGTTCTCATTTGCTTTCATTTACTTTTCACAACCCTTGCACTAACATGTTTTCCAGAAAAACTCGCCGCAATGCTGCCTCTACTTCCTCGCCGGCAGCAACTCCCCCACAGTCCTTTGCAACCAGAGATCTGTGGGAAGAACGAGGCTTCATTTATACTCCAAAGGCAAAGAATCTGGGCCTCAAGCCTTTCATCACCTGTCGCCTCCATACCATATGCCGCCTCCATACCATCACCTGCCCCGACGGCAGCCGGCAGCATCCATGCCGAAACATCTGCTCGAGGAACAAAGCGACCAGTGCCCTTGGATGACCTTGCTGCCTTTGTTGCTGGGTTCTCTTCCTCCTCCGTCTGGGCAGACAGTGACATTGAACCCTCTATTCAGAGGAACCTGTCGAAGGAATTTACATCGGTAAAGAGGCAAAAAAGAATGGCAGATAAGAAAACTCTGCCAAGGGTCAGCAGCAGCAGTGACAGCAGCGGCAACAGCTCTGATATTCAGGTTGTACAGCAACCACCCCAGCCCGCCCCGCGAACCAAAACCCGCCGCCAGATCCGCCTCAGCAGCAGCAGTGAAGACAGTGATTAAAATTTAAGTTTCTTATCTTCTTATTGTTGCCTGCCATATATATATTTTGTGATGTACTGCCTTCATATGTTTTCATTTTTATTTTGTCATTTGCATTGAGGGTAATGCAACCCTCGAGTTTGGGGGTGGCAACCCTCCATATTCATGGAGTACATCTTAGTTAAATTTTGTGTCTTTTACTTAGTGCTTCTCTTAAAAAACGAAAATTAAAAATTTTGGCTGAAAATTGTGAACTGAACTTGCCTGTTGTGACAGCTCTGTCGTGGCAGTAACGTTAGGATAGTTTAAGGAGAAGTTTAGAGCCTTTCTATAGTTCTGAAAACTTAAACATCATTGTGACTGTTATACTGCTTAGACTTCTTTTAGCCAAACTAGAATAGGAAGCTTAGCACTTGAATAGCCCCTAAAGGAGCCTAACACTAGCTCTAGGAAAGAAGTTTAGCAAAAGAGACTCAACAGCCCTAGAGGTGCCCGAAACTGGCTCTAGGAAGTTAACTAGAGGTGCCTAAAACTGGCTCTAGTAAAACTTTAGCTTGAAAAAATAAAGAAATCGAGTCAAAACAAAAGCAACATGAAAATGTGCCTTCAAAAAGATAAACTTTGGCATAAAAATTCAAGTTAGGAGTGGAATATTCTAGTGAAACTAAGAGAGTCTTAGCATATAACTGTTCACAAGCATGCACACACTGCACGAGAACTATAGTGAGAGTCCGGACAGATCCTAAATTATCCGACAGGTTGCTGCCGCCACAGAGAACGAATGACGGGTAAGGGAAAGTTCACTGTTTGAAAGCCAAAACAAAAATATTTCATTTTTCTTTTAGGTCTTAGTTGCTTGAGGGCAAGCAAAAACTTGAGTTTGGGGGTGTATTGAGTGTGTAAAAGTTCTATTATTTACACCCTTTTTAACCCATATTTCTGCTACATTCAAGCATCATTCCATTGCATTTAGGTTAGTTTACAGCAAAACATCACAAATATATAAAAGGCACAGATTCTACTAAAAATGGTTGTTTTTGGTAGGTTGTCGCCGTCGTAGATGGTGAAGGCGGGCGCAGGGCAGATAAGTAGAAGAACTGAACTGGACAAGCAGACAAAGAGGACGATGCTGCCATGGTGCTGCCGTGACAGCAGAGGACGACAGCAAGTCAGTGGAGAAAAAAGCAAAGTGGACCTCGATATATAGAGAAAATTCTGCTCGTCTGTCGTGTGAAAACCATATATTTTTCCAAGCCCTGGATCAAAAGATATGTCAAGCCAAAGCTCAAGGAGAGAAAATCCCAAGAAACAAGGAGGATGGCTGGAAAATAGATTCCTTGGAGATTAAGTCTTTATTAGAATCATACTTTTAATTAAAGTTGTAATCCTTGTTAACTTAGACAACTTGAGCCCAAAGCTTATATAAGGGCATGTATTTTAACCTAGAGGAGGGGCCTAACCGATTTTCCCATAACCGACAACCAAAAACCCTCCGCCGTTTACCCGCCGTCGATATGTTCTAAAACCCCCTAGGGCTACGAGTTGATTTGTAAAGTAGTTGCAAGGGTTGTTTTGTTTTAGGTATTTTCAGTTCAATAAAATAAACTTCAAGTTCTCTTATTTTGGTTATTAATATCTTGCAAGAGCATCGGGGGAGCATTGTGAGGTTATCTATTTACTTAGCATCGGGAGAGTTAAGTATACGAAAGAAATAAGAGCAAGTTCTCTAGTTTATAGTTGAACTATCTCGTGCCTAGGGATAGGGCGAGGTTAAGTGGCTAAAGAAGAATTCATACACATCGGTGTTCATCCTTCGATTCACGCCGGGAGGTATCATCAAAGACGTGATCATCGACAGACTTGGACCTAGGGATAGGCCAAGGCAGATCTGGGATTCTTGCCAAACTTGAAAGTACTGAGTTGAGTGTTTGCTGCCACGAAAATCAACGGACTGCTGCCGCGACAGGTGCTGTCCGCGACGGGCACGACGACAGAACTGGATTTCCTAAACTCTGCAATACCTGCACTACTGAGCAATTCAATACCAGCCCATTCTCTCTATCTTGATTTCTCTACTTTTATTTTCCAGTATTCTTTATTATTTTCGTGACAATATCTTAATCCATTCTTTTCCCCTTGTGCAGATAGCGAAGGAAAGGGTTAGCCCAGTTCCTGTGGAGACGATATCCGATACTCTAGTATCACTTTATTACTTGCGACGTGTACACTTGCACTCAATTGCGATAGACTCTTTTACACGCAACAGACACTACAACAGCAATTGCAACTGCATATTACTTTAGATCTATTTGCAGCTTTCAATTAAAAATTCAACTCAAAGAAGGAATTAAATCTTCGTTAAATAACTAAAAATACTTCGCTTCTTTTTTACTAACTAATCCAACCAGTTAACTATCAAAATCCAATTTTCATAACCTTAACGGAAATTATCTACTTAAATTTAGCACTTCGAAATTCAATACATCTTTAACCAAAGCTTTCAATCTAAATTTCTTCATACCTTAAAAACAACCTTAGCACACTGAAATCTCATATCCATACATCAATGTACTACCCTCTACAACCCTCAACCCAAATAAATATTTCTTTATTTAAGATAACCTATTATGACCCATTCCTAAAAAGCAAAAAGAAATGGTTTTATATAAATCTTACCCCCACAAAATGAAAAAAAGAAAATATAAAAAGAGAAAATGAAAGGAAATTGCAATGGTCTTTAAATGGTTTTCAAGTTGTACGTATATCTAGGTAATCTAGTAAATAAAAGGAAAAGCACTCTAGGATACTTCTTTCTGAAGAACAAATAATTTGTTTTTCTTAAATCTAAGTTCAAGCGGGGTTTCATCAATTTTACAGTTTGAAGGGTAAAATATGTACCGAAAGGTACTCTGAAATAGTGAAGTGTGATTATTTCTATTATTACGAAAAATATCATAAATTAATTAGAGAAATGGAGTATTTGAGCCTTAAAAGAAACAAAATTTATAGAACTCGTGTCTTAAAAGAAACAAAAACTTATGGAACTCATCATACATGTCAGGCAAGTTTCACTAAAAAATTAAAAAAACATAAAATTACCCTATCGGCCAGACGAGTTTCTTCAAAGGGTGTTAGATCAATATTGATTTTTTTAGAGTATGAGATCCATAAAAAATACTAAAAATCAGTATATTTGAGTAAAATAGCCCCTAATAGATGCTGACAACCCTTTCACATGTAAAATGGTTTTCATGAATTATATTGTTTCCCTTATTTAAAAGGAACTTGTATGACATGAATTAAGAGAAGATTTATTCTTTTCCTTGCACGACCCCTAGATTTTCAACCTCAGAGTCCATCATGATTCCTAGTTTGTTGAATCAATTGTTTGTCTCGGTCGGTGGCGGCTTCCCCCCAGACAACATCGGTGGTCTCCTGTTCACCGTAGGGTGTGTTTAGGTCGAAATCCAGCGGCATGGTTTAAGAAAAGGGGGCGGACATATTCTCCTCGGATTGTTTGTGCTCTGGCGAAACTCCCCCTCTGGTCTGGTTCTCAGCTTTCTGGCACTCCTTTCTTGACGGCGATCACGACCTCTTGCTCCCATTCCTTCAGTGTCGCTTAGGCGGGGTGGTTCGAAGTGAAGCCTCGTTGTTTGGTGCTCAGGCGTGGTAAGGAAGTCAGTACTTCTGTTTCTTAGTCTCTCGGTAGGCCGGTTGTTACCTGGTGGCGCACCGCCACAACGACGACACTGTCATCCCAGTCAAGTAACCTCGCCTTCTTTCCTTTCTCTCCCGCTGATCCCGTTCTCCGGTTCCTTATCCCTTTCCACTCAGATTGTTGACATTGTTTGCCTCGCCTCTAGTGACTCGATCCCTTCTTCTGAGCTGCATTTGGTTTTTGTGTTCACTGGTGCTTTCGTTCTTTCTTTTGGGCCTTATTTTCTCTTGCTTGCTGGTTTTATCGGGGTTTTTGTTTGATTGCCCGATCCTTGCGTGAGCTTGGTGGCGTTCCTCGGTACCGTAGGCATTGGTTTTCCCTTGTTGGAGCTGGTTTATACCTTTTGACTGCCCTGTTTTCTCATTAGTTTGTTTTGGTGGATTGTTTGGTTATTGCTGGTGGTTTTCGCTTGATTGCACTGCTCTCTTGTGTGGGTTTGGGAGTTGTGTTTGGTATTGCAGGTCTTGGATTCTCCTTTGCTAGCGTCGAATCGCACACCCTTTTGGGTCGGCTATTCCTGTGTGTATCTGGCTCTTCCAAGACATGTCTATTCTCGCTTGGAACGTGTGTGGCTTGGGGAATAGGGAGACTATCAGAGCTCTCTGCAACTCTATTTCCAAACATAAACCAACCATCGTGTTCCTCAGTGAAACAAAACAGAAAAAGATGTATCTTAAGAAAATCAAGGTGAAGATGAAAATAAAATCCTCTATCTATGTGGAACCACAAGGAATTGCAGGCGGACTCGCCCTATGGTGGACAAGTGAAGCAAAACTCAACATTCTGAAATACGATAAGAATTTTATTGATGCTAAAGTGACATTGCTTGACGGAGATGAATGGTTTGGAACTTTCATTTATGCCCCCCCTGTACAGAGAAGAAAAGCAAGCTTTTTGGGAAGGCTTAAGGCAACTCCGAAGATCACCAAATGTTAGATGGATTGTTATGGGCGACTCCAACATAGTGACCAGACATGAGGAAAAAGAAGGGGGCAATTCTTTCAATCCCGACGAAGCAAACTGTTTTTCAAACTTTGTTGATTCCACGGGACTAATTGAATTGCCAATTAAAGGAGGCTGCTTTACTAGGTACAATCAGAGAATTGGAGAAAGTGCTATTCTTGAGAAGCTGGACCGTATTTTATGTTCCACTGAATGGAGTACCGATTTCCCAAAAGCCCCGGGTCTAATGGACATCGCCCTTGCCTCTGATCACGCTCCTATCCTTCTTTTCCCCTCGGGCTTCCCTAGGAAATATAAGAAGAAGTTCAAATTCGAAACCAAATGGCTTTTGGACAATGAATGCCCCTAGACAGTGTCTTAAGGCTGGGACCCCCCCCCCCCTCTTGCAGAGGGAAACTCTCATATCTTCGGGAAGAAAATCAAAAGAACTCAAAGGGCTCTCGTCAGCTGGAACATAATAAGGACTAGGCAGAGAATTGAGAAGAAGCTGTCCTTGTTAGCCAAGATTAAATGTCTCAAGGGAAGGAAGCTCACTATTTCGGAACTGGAGGAATATAAACAGCTAAAAAAAGAGCTGGATTCTAAATGGGAAAGCGAGGACAGATAATGTCATCAACGATCCAGAGTTAACTGGATTAAATGGGGCGAAAAAATACTAAGTTCTTTCATGTTACAACCATCCAACACTGTAGAATCAATTCCATAGTCAAAATGAAAAGGGACGATGGAATCTAGCTTGAGGAACCTGAAGATATAGCTCATTACATCCAGCATCATTTCCAGAACTTGTTTGCCAAGGACCATTCCATTGACTTCCAATGCCTAGGTGATTATACCCCCCAGTTGGCGACCGATGTGATGAATTCTGAACTCAGCAGAGAAGTGTCTGAGGAAGAAATCAAGAGAGTTTTCTTTAAAATGGGAGCTACTAAAGCTCTGGGGCCTGGCGGCTTTCCTGGGTGTTTGTACCAAACCTTCTGGGATACCATAAAAGAAGACTTCATTAAGATGGTAGTCGCTTTCTTTGAGGATGGTTATCTAGACTACGGGTTGAATAAAACAAACATTGTCCTCATTCCTAAGAAATCAAATCCTTGTGAAGTTTCTCACTTTAGGCCGATCAGCCTCTGTAATTTTTCCCTTAAGATTATCACAAAAATCATGGCGTTAAGGCTGAAGTCTTGTTGGCCACTATCAATCAGCTTTTGTTCACGGCAGATCTATACATGGCAACATCGTTCTTGCCAACGAGGCTTTTCATGCAATCAAACGGGCAAAAAAGGGGAAGAAGGGGATTATGTCACTTAAAATTGACTTGGAGAAAGCCTACGATAAAGTGGATTGGGATCTTCTTCGTTTTGTGATGAATAGGATGGGCTTCTGTGATTGGTGGGTTACCAGAGTCATGAAATGTGTTTCTTCCACCTCATTTTCTCTGGTCTTAAATGGGGAGAAATTTGGTGATTTCTCTGCTAGGAGAGGCCTCAAATATGTTGACCCGCTTTCCTCTTTCTTATTCACTCTCATTTCGAACATCCTATCTTGGATTACAGAAAAAGATGTTGAAATAGGACGCTTTGAAGGTCTTAGAATCAAAAGACGGTGCCCGGTCTTGAGCCATCTATTGTTTGTTGATGACTGTCATATGTTTTCGGGGGCAAATAAAGAAAGCTGCGATGCTGCCCTCCGCATTCTACATCTTTTCCAAAGGTCTACAGGACAGACAATGAACTTTCAGAAATCATCGGTTATATTCTCCCCTAATGTCAACAATCGCCTCAAGATCCACCTCTCTAATATTCTAGGTTTCCGTCCAATGGAGAAGGATAACAAATACCTCGGTTCACCCTCTTTCTGGGGACGCAGAAAAAAGGAAGTTCTTCTCTTTATTAATGAACGAGTCCAGAATAAACTTAGGGGATGAAGAGCTAAGTTTTTAAACCAGGCTGGGAAGGAAGTTCTCATCAAGGCTATCGCCCAAGCCATTCCCACTTATGTCATGCAATGTTTTCTCCTCCTCGTTACCTTCTATGATGAACTCAGTTCGATGGTGGCTAAATTCTGGTGGAATAACAGTGGAAACAAGGAGACATGCATTCACTGGATCAATTGGCAAGATCTTTGCCGATCGAAGGACTAAGGGGGTCTAGGCTTCCGAAATCTCAGATCTTTCAACAAAGCTCTTATTGCGAAAGTGGCGTGGAAAGTGATCAAGAATCTGAACTCTCTCCTAGCTCAGACTCTCCGTGGAATCTATTATCCGAACGGAAACATCTTTGATGCCCCTAAGTGCACCAACCTTTCCTGGGCATGGAAAAGTATTAAAGAGGGTGCTGATATCATCAAAGAAGGATCATTATGGAGAGTTGGGAATGGAAGATGTATCTCCACTTGGTATGATAACTGGATCCCCAAGCTTCCTAAGTTTAAGATCTCTTCTCAGCCTCCACCTTGTTGCCCTTGCCCATCAGTTTGCAACCTCATGAACCCTGATTTAAGGACGTGGGAAAAAAACTAAGATTGATAGTCTCTTCTCCCCGATAGAGGCAAATGCGATCCTGACCATTCCTATAGGAGGACCTAGAGTTAAAGACTCCCTCATTTGGGCCAGAACAAAGAACGAGGATTATTTGGCCAAATCGGGTTACAGATTCATCGAAGAAAACCATAGTCTCCCTTCAGATCCTTCACCTAGTGATTCAACAAGTAAGAACCACGCTTTCTGGAATTCCATTTGGGGACTAAAGGTCCCGTCCAAAATCCTTTCTTTCCTATAGAAACTCAGTCATAGCATCCTGCCTACCAAAGGAATCCTTGCAGCTCACTTCCATGGCAAATTTCAAGATTCGGATTGTTGTCCACGATGTGGAGATAAAGAGGAATCCATCGAACATCTATTGTTTTTTTGCCCCTTTGCTCAGGCGGTCTGGAGGGCTTCAGGCTTTAATTACTCCCCTTCTTCATCCGGTTTCCCTGGTTTTTCCAAATGGTGGATGAGAATCAATGAATTTCGAGAATTGGGAAATTTCGAAGAAGGCTATGCTCTCATTGCCTTCCTTCTATGGAGTATCTAGAAATCACGAAATGCCCTAGTCTTTGAAGGAAGGAAATACCTTCCTTGGGATGTGTGGTTGCGAGCTGAGCGAGCCTTTCAGGAGTTCACGCAAGCAACACCTGTTTGTACGAAGGAAAAGCCTCATCAACCTTCTGAACTAAGGTGTTGGACTCCTCCTCCTCCTCTTACTTTTAAGATTAACCGCGATGCTGCCTTTGATAGCAGAACAAGAAAGGCTACGGCGGCAGCCGTTGCACGAGATAGTGCGGGATCCGTCATCCAAGGCATATCTGTAGCTACTTTAGCACCTTCTGTGGCAGTAGCAGAAGCCGTTGCTATTAGACTAGGTCTCTCTTTGGCTTCTCCAACATCATTCTTGAGATGGATTGTCAAGCTGTTATTAGAAGACTGAGCTCAGGCTCCCTGTCCGATTGGGCCTCCTCAGCCATCAAAGAGGACATTCGATCGGAAGTTTCATCTTTTTCTTCTTGCTCTTTTTCTTATGCTCCTCGATCATGTAAACGGGCGACGGATTGGCTCGCCAAATTTGCTAAAAACACCCAGAGATAAACTCTTTGGGGCCCCTCTTTTCCCCGCAAATTGATTTGTACTTGTAATGTTGTTTTGGTGAAATGTTATTCTCTCGATGTTGATCAAAAAAAACTTGTATGACATGAATTTTATACTGAGAGTCAAGTTCTGATACTTAACCACCAACTTAAAATCTTATTAAAAAATATAACATTTTAGATTGATAGGCAACGTTTTAAATTTCATATTTTATAACTTTTTTATTAGTGTCGAACCATAACCGTACTATAACCCTATTGCATCCTAAACTCACCCACATAGGAGTATTAAATAATATTTTAGGGAAAAAGAAAGAAAGAAAGACGGGTAAACTATATAGAATAGGGTTAGGATTGAGAGATGCCACTAGATGAAATGAAACATTCTTTTAAGTAAAATCATTTATTATTTATAATATTTTTTCTATAAAAGGTCGAATTCTTTATTAGTATATTGTTTGCGTGTATTGGTAGGAGCCTCAAGTATTGTATAATGAAATAATTTGTAATAAATTAAATTATTAGACATATATATATATATATATATATATATATATATATTTAAAAAGGTAATATTTTAGTTTAAACCGGAAAATATCATAAATATGATTATTATATAACTCATGTAGCTTTATTTCTCTACAAAGCATTCCATATATTAAAACAATCACTATTAATAAAAATGATGAGTTTCCCACGCTCGACGAGTACCGATGAGCACCAATAACGACAAGCACTGATGGTATCATTAATTCAATTTATAAAGATTAAAAATTCAAAGGACTCATTGTATATAATTAGTGGTGGATGCACACTAATACTAGGGTAGGCACGTGCCCACCCTAAAATATAATTTTTTATTAGTTATCTATTTTATTGATTGTTTTCACCCTGAAATTTGTGAAATTTTATTTGTCACACCTTGAAGTTTTATTTGTCCCCATCCAAGGATAGACCGAGGGAGAAAAGGAGCAGTTGCTCCTTAATTGAGAATCTAT
Source organism: Hibiscus tridactylites (assembly GCA_958450335.1). Classification (NCBI taxonomy): domain Eukaryota; kingdom Viridiplantae; phylum Streptophyta; class Magnoliopsida; order Malvales; family Malvaceae; genus Hibiscus; species Hibiscus tridactylites. Next base: position 27,090,119 of record OY288265.1, on the reverse strand, counting down.
TTTTGTCATCCTAAAACTTTAAGTTCACCCGCTAAAATTTTATAGGTTCACCCCAACATAAAATCTTGCGTCTATTCATGTCCCCATCCACCTATAAGTTATAGTAAAAAATTGACTAAAGATATTCATAACAATAATTTATTCTTTCTTAGTAGTCCACAAACAATTCATTTGAGCCCAATTTATTTACAGCCCTACATAAAAGCCCAAAAATAATAATCAATTATAAGAAAAGAGAGAAACCTATTAAAAAAAAAAAAATCTTTGGGTTATGCAACTTTTGCTTCTATTTTTGACGTTTTTTTCTTTCTCAAACACAAAATTCTCGATTTTCAAAGTTCAAGACTCTCAAAGATCTGAAGAATGAGGGTATGTAATTCATGATTTTTTTTAAATTCTTCATTTACTCAATATATAGAAGTATATTTGAATTATTATTTAAATTTTGTTTTACAAGATTTCAAGAGTTCAAGATGTTTTTATTTTTTCTCTTAATACTATAGCATACAAATAGGGATAGAATAATTACATATTTAGTGAATGCATTCATTCTTTCCTTGTATGACTTTATGAATTAATGATTCTTTATACTAATTTTTTTGAATCAATTTAATGAATGCATTCATTTTTTCCCTTGTATTTTCATTGATTGAATATAAATTGGTAATATGCATTAATTGGTTTGTTTCGAATTTATTGTAGTCTTGTAGGTATTATGTATCGCATTGCTTTGTAAATTGTAATTTGAAGATTTCTGATTCACTATTGTGTCTTTATGACTATCGTGAATGGTATGTTTTCCTCCTTTTTGTTATGCAAAATTGTACTCAATCCCCCACAATATAGAGGAAGCAAATGTTTGTATAAAATTGCCCACATCATGAAGATGTTATATAGATTTGTCTCTGTAAGTTTGTAAAAAAAGACATTGTTTTGTACTTTTAAAACAAACTTTAATTATATACGTATTAACCACAACGACGGATCCACCATATAGTCACGTTGGACAAATTATTTACACTGTTATTTTCTGATTCACTAATGTTTGCATCAATAACTTTTTTATACCGCTGTAAATAAGCATTGTTCACTTATTTACGCACAGTCGCTTATGTTCACAAACATATATATGATCATGTTCGCTAACATTAAACGAACATGTTCGTGAAAATTAAAAATCGAATTCAAACACCTAAATAATAATAATAAATAAAAAAATTTACATGGTGTTAATATATGTGTGCCCACCCTAAAAAATATTTCCGGATCCGCCATTGTGTATAATTATACATTATTTAAAAAGTAGATTAATTAAATTTATTATTTTATTTTTAATTTTCTTTTTAGATCAAAATACCTATCTACCCCCAAATTACAAAACCCTTACTTTTGTTCATTTAAAATTGCAGCCGCCGCCACTGTTGTCTTGCCACCACTGATGGTTTTGACCCATTCATCAAACGGCGGTTGTTTGTTTCAACAAAGAATAGTTGTTTATTCGCAATCAATGTTTGTTTGGTTGTTTATTCACCATTCTTTATATCTCAATTTCAGCAAAGAATGGTTGTTTATTTGCCACATATCTTGTTTGTTTCATCAAAAACAAATTAGGGTTTTTTATGGGATCTTCATTTTGAGTCTTAAACCATCGGTGGGCAGCGGTTGCGGCATGGAAATGGTGGCGGCAATTTAAATAAACAAACACTAGGGTTTTGTGGTTTAGGGGTAGATAGGTATTTTGATCTATGTTTAAAAGAAAAAGAAAAAGAAAATAATATATTTTAATTTAATTTACCTTTTAATTTTTAAATATTTTATAATTATACGTTGAGTCCTTTAGATTTTAAATCTTTATAAATTAAATTAATAGTGCTTATCGGTGCTCGTCGAGCGCTGTAAAATTTTCCTAAGAAAAATCTTAATTCTAAATATCATTTAATAATGTAAAATTTTCCATCCGAACTTAAGTATAGTTTGCAATTGGAATTTAAAGTTTAAAGTATTTTTTATTCATTTTATTTATTTGATAATGACAAGTATTATTGAAGCCTATTGACAACCTTATCACGTGCAAATGGTTTCCATAAATAACATCGTTTCTCTTATTTGCAGGCGGAGAAATCCTCATCAAAGTTGTTGCTACGACGATACCCACTTATATCATGTGATGTTTTCTTCTCCCGATTACTTTCTGTGATGATCTTAACAAGCTTATTGGAAGATTCTAGTGGGGAAATTAGATTGAACTGAGAAGTGGCATTCACTGGATTAAGTGGGATAATTTAGTTAAGGGAAAGGATTTTGGATGTATGGGATTTCGAGACTTCTGAAGTTTCAACAAGGCTTTGATTGATAAACAAGCTTGGAGACTAATGCAAAATCTGGATGCTTTGTGGGCAAAGATCTTAAGCGGTCGCTACTTTCTGAGCGGTAACTTATTTACGGCCAAGGTAGGTGCAGCACCATCATGGGCTTGGGCAAGTATTATGGATGGTGTTGAAACGATCAAAAGAGGTTCAAGATGGAATGTAGGAAATGGAACATCCATTGACATTTGGGATGACAAATGGGTTCTTTCTTTGTTGAATGCATATGTTTCATCGGAGAGGCAGGTGGATGGGGAAGTATTCCGAGTATGTCATTTGATACATGCTGAGAAAAGAGAATGGTGATCGTCCAAGCTTAGATCTTTATTCACGGAGAAAGAAAGAAAAATGATTGAATTGATTCCGATCGGCGACCAAAATTGCGAAGATCATATCATTTGGCCTTCAGATAAAAATGGCCAATACTTAGTCTGATCGGGGTGCCACTCTATTCTCAATTCTCATATTGCTCTTAATGTTCCTAGTGCAAGCTACGATCCAAATGATGATAAAAACCTTGGGAGATCAATATGGAAGCTTCACATTCCACCTAAAATTTGGTCTTTCTTATGGAAGGTTGGTCACAATGGCATTGCTACTAATTGCAATCTTAGCCACAAGTCAAAAAATGTACATCCCTTTTGTTTAAGATGCGAGGAAAGTAGAGAAACTATTGAGCACATTATCTTCTTTTGCCCTTTCGCCGAAGCAGTTTTAAGGGCTTCAAACTTCAGTTACTGTCCTAGAAAAGAATGATTTTTGGGTTTCGTTAAATGGTGGAAACAACTTTCAGAGCTATTCCAAAAGTCCCCGGACCTTGACTCGCTAAGTCTCATTGGATTCTTATGTTGGCACATTTGGAAGGGGCAAAATATGTTATGCTTTCAAAAGAAAATGGGGAATCCAATTGATGTGTGGCATATGACTTGGAGAGATTTTTCTGAGTTTCAAGAGGTTAATCTGATTTGTCCTCATATGCAACAGTCTCCACGGATTCTAGCTGTTTGGAGTTTTCCGAAGGAAGGATTCGTTAAAATTTGTTGTGATGCTTTTTTTGACCCTTTCTCTAAGAAAGCAGACATTGCAGCAGTTTTTTAAGATTGTTCCAGTTTCATTGTGGGAGGAATGAATCAATGTGTTTTGTCGGCTTCCGCTTCTGTCGTAGAAGCATTAACTTTAAGATTATGAATTGCTGATGTCTTTTGACAAGGGTTTTCAAAGGTTATTTTTGAATCGGATAATGAAGATTTAATCTTACGCCTCAATGGAAAAAGGTTGAATTGTTAGGAAACTTCCACAATTGAATTTGATATTCTTTCTAATGTTGTCCATTTATCTTCTTGTTCTTTCTCCTTCATCCGTAGGGAATGTAATATGGTTGCGGGTTGAATTGCTAGGAAAACACGTCTTAATGTGTGTCCTGTAGACTGGGTGGATGTCCAACCCTTCAATTTATCCTTGTTACTATAATACTCTTGCGATTCAATGAATATGCTTTTATGATAAATAAATAAAAACAACCCCTCTAAATATATTCTTCTTCTTGTTTGACACAAAGCAATAAGTTTTGATGGATTGCTTTTATACAAATATATAGGTTTCTAGATTCCAAACATAATAAAAGAACTAGGTATTTCTCCTTAGAAACCATATCCGTTCGCAGAGTGTATTCACTTTGTTACTTTCTAGCCTCTAATTATTGTCGAGGACGCCAGTTTTAATGTTGATCGTCGGCAATCGGAATCTATATTTCTTTTGTTCTCATATTTTTCATCATTTGTTTTATTTTTCTTTTATTTTTTAGTTTTTAATAAATAATTCTGCTCTTGTGGCACAATTTACTCTACCTTATGGTACTTTTTCTCTGTCTTTTGACACACTTTTCTTTTTTATCGGTTGTTTGGTTGTCTCTTTCATTGATTTTCTATTAGGGTTGGATTTGCCGTCACCATGACTTATCAAGATGGTGCTCTTTTGGTTATCCTTTTGATCTTCCTGATTCAGACCCTCGAACTGGATTTGGATAAGAGATCACATCATCGCTTCTTGTTCACGATTGAGTTTTGGTAATTACCATGTTGTCAACGTGCCTTATTGTAATATGCATTTTTATGTTGTTTGTTGATGATTTTACCTTTCGTTGCCGATCTTTGGTGATGTTTGTCTCTATATTTTGTTTCGAGTCTTTGGATAGGGTTTTTACCTTTTCCTTGTATGGTCTTATTATGATATCAAAACGTTAGTTTTGTTTACTAGGAATATGCGTGGATTATGTGTTTTTATTTAATAGATTGTAAACTTTTATTGTAAGTTTAGATATATCCTCATTTTAATAAAACTAGCGGATTTCAATTAAAAAAAACCAAAAGCATGCCTATCCACCTATCTTCTGCTAATTCTTACCAAATTATTTGCCAAAGTTACAAAATGCTGATAATATATATATATATATATATATATATGAAGAAAAGAAAGGTAACCAGGTGCCTCGTTAAAAAAACCTCTCTAATCCTAAATGGAGGAAAAACTGTACACTTGAGAACCTTACAAGAAACAAATTAATTCATATGATTTCTAAAATCCGCATGTAGCGCGTTTAGAACTATATCTGGCGGTTGCACGAACGTCATATCCCCTTGTACCATCTAAAAACCATGCCTAGCCAACACATCGACCACCATATTAGCCTCACGATGAATCTATACAAATTGGACCACCCAATCCTGAGCCACCAACAACTCTATCATGTGAATAAGTGAGCAATACCTCCCATTCACCGGCTGCTTTGTCAAAAGCCCTATAGCATCACCATTATCAACTTCAACCGTGATCCAACGAAGCCCCCATCCCTTGCATGACGAAGACCAACCAAATTACCCCAAAGTTCCGCATCCAAAACTAAGCAAATACCAATGAACTTTGCAAAACCCATCACCCAATCACCTTGGTCATACCGGATCAACCCTCCATAAGTCATCCGACCATCCAATTGGCATTGCGCCCCATTCGAGTTCAAAGTGCACCACCCTGCACTCGACCATTGCCAAATAGTCACGCCCCCGACTCACCTGGCAACAAGATCATGCATGCCGCACATGAAAACCCTTCGTTAGGGCAGCTTCTCGCACTAGATGATGGCTCGCCTCAAGGATCGGTTCATGTACCGTTTCCAATGGATAAAAAATGCATCGATTCTTATTTTTCCAAAGCATCCATAAGACAGTTCCAAAGAGCATTGGCCACTCAGTTGAATCCCTCATAGATAAATTCGATTGCCTTAGATTAAAATCAAGCCATTCCCTAAAATCCTTTGCAAAAAATTTCGACAATTTATCTGGGCGAACAACACTTTTCCATATCAACCTCGTAGTCAAGCAATGGCGAAACAAATGATCAACATTCTCATCTCCATTACCACATACCCCACATCTTGTGTCAAGGGTTAAATGGCGACGTTCACGCTCCACATTCGTTAACAATCTATTATGCGCCAAGAGCTAAAGGAAGACTTTAACGCAATGCAAACCTGGGAATCGTGATACTATCTTCCAAAAAGGATCCTCAACCAGACATGGGGTGTAATGCGAATATAATAGGTAGAACGTACCGTGAAGTCGCGATAAGCAGTACCTAACCAACCTACCTCTTCCTTCAGAGCAGCAGCCACGGAAGGGATACCAGTCGCAATGCGCAGCAACACATACATCGGTAAGGCTAACTGGAACCATGCCCAGCTCTAAGCGCCATTACCATCGACCATTGAAACAAGAGGTGTCGGACCAAGGGAAACATTTGAACCGGACACAATCCAATCTCGAAGCCTGCCTACATCACCAGGCCAAGGATCATTCCAAAAATCTATATCCTCACCATTACCCATATTCCAAGTCAAATTAGCATGCACATCTTCCCAAACCATAGCAATTCCCCTCCATAGTGGGGAACAACCTAGTCGCGTCAAAGAAGATGGTACGAGATCAATGCATTTATATTTCAAGCGCCACACACGCACCCAAAGCTGATCTGGCTTTGCTACAAGACCATATGTGAACTTCATAAGAAATGGTGCATTCTGCTCTTCCAAATGCTTAAAACCAAGTTCCCCATTACTCATTGGTGTACACAACTTGCTCCAATTAACCAAATGGATATATCGCTCATCATTACCATTACCCTAGATAAACTCCTGAATCAATTTTTTAATCTCAACACATACTCCTTTAGGGAGGGGGGTAGTCTGCATTGTGTACGAAAGGATAGCCTCTAACATCGCTTTAGCTAGAATGATACGGCCCGCTAAAGAGAGTGTTTTTGTCGACCACCCAGAAAGCCTATAACTCACCTTTTGTATCAAAAACTAATAAATCACCTTCATTACCCGTCTATACAGCAAAGGGAACCCTAAGTAACTCCCCAAGTCTGATACTTCCGTGAAACCAAAACATCCACTGATAAACTCACGGCAGCTTACATCTACATTTATGGAGAAAAAAATATTAGTCTTTGGAATGCTCACTTTGTGCCCTGATAACTCACAGAAAACTCATAAGACACGTTTTCTAACATCAAGTTGTAATATAGAAGCCTCAGCGAACAAAACCATGTCATCGGCAAAAAAAAGATGAGAAATACTTGGTCCGTTGCATGCAAGCCTTACAGGTTTCCATGCCCCAGTTTTCACCTCGCCTTCGATAGCTTTCGCAAGACGCTCCATGTACAACACAAAAACATACGGAGGTAAAAGATCCTCTTGTCTAATACCCCTTGTATGCCTAAAGGACGAGGAGGGTACACCATTCGAAAGGACTTGCATCGAAACAGACATCACACATCGCATAATCAAAAGGCGTAGGCTATCTGCTATACCCATCTCGTGCAGTGTATCATCAATAAAAGACCACTCAAGTCGATCATATGCTTTCTCTAGATCGATTTTAATCGCCATCCATCCTATGTTCCTTCTTCTCTTTCGCACCGAATGGATAACCATTTGTGCAACAACAATATTTTCCGAGATGGATCGTCCCAGAACAAAACTAGTCTGAGTACTAGATGCTGGGTCACGTCGGCACGCCCCGTGGCGTAGCGGAAAAATTAATCGGACTTAATCCATCCAGGAGATATGTACAGGAATGAATTCGGGGTGAAAAGATGAAGAGTTACCTTTTAAAACTCGAGAAACTGGAAAACCGACGGTATGTCGGAATAACCACGTCAAGTAAAACCGGAATCGTCACAGGTTCGCAACGACCTCTACGGAGTCCACCCGAACAAAACGAACAAAGTTTCCGCCTCCCTAACACGTAGAGATAAATTTCGACAAGTTTGAACACCTTCCAGGGAGAAGTCGAAATCCCTCCAGGGATTCTTGAGGGAGTCTGAAATTGACCAGAGGTTCTACCGGGGGGCAAGAGGAACACCAGAAAAATATCGAACAGCTTCTCAGAAGAAATCTGGAGTTGTCGAAATTTGCAAGGAGGAATAGGGATGATTTGGTTGCTAGCCCTTGTCCCTTTAAATAGAATTCAGAGACTTAATTCTAGTTGAATTCCTTAAATCCAAGTTCAACCAAAATTCATAGAATCTAATTCTACTTGAAATTGGTTTATATTAAATATACATTATATTTAATAATATTAAATGAAATATATATATATATATATATATTTAATTATGTAGAATCTTATTCTACATAAAACATGGATTTAAATATATATTATATTTAATCCAAATATATATATATTTTTATTATATAGAATATCATTCTATCTTTACTTGGATTTAAATATATTTAAATATATATTTTTAATTATGTAGAATCTAATTCTACATAAACTTGGAATTAAATATACATTATATAAATTTCAAATATATATTTAAATTTCTAGAATTTTATTCTATAATACTTAAGTCTCTAAATAATTTTCATACTCTAAATAATATTTGATAATTACAATATTTATCTAATATTATTCCCATTTAAGGGAGTTGCTGATTTCCCCTATCCCATAGGGGATTTTCAGCAACCTCCCTAAAATAGGGAGTATGGTTTCCAATTTTTGTTCATTTCATTCGAAGGGTGTGACCCTTGTAGGTTCATGCAACGTTAGCAGCAAAATTAGAACTGTTATAATTTTACAAACAATGAGTGGCATCTAGCAATACATCATTGCTACCTAAGTTGCATGAAGTCATGGTTTGACTTTCCTAATTCTTGAATAAACTTCCTTTATGTATTTCATCTTTTTGTCCTTTATATCTTAGATGAACACAAGTCATGGGTTAGTCACACTTGCGTTGTCCATCTAGTGTTTCTTGATGTCTTGAGTAGATTATTATAAACGAATCTCTATGATATCTCATATCATAATATTCGAGCATGGCCATGCATTTTCTAATCTCACTCAATCAAGTGGCCGAAGATATTTCTCCCATTATGTAGGAGGGACAAATCCTTTCTTGATCAACCATATTTCACTACATAGGTCATCACGTATCCAATCATCAGTCTTTATAATGTAGTCAGTTACGACACACGTTTGACTGTGTCAAAATACGTAAATCTTTATGTTGAAATTATGTTGATCTCAAGTCCGAGGATTATACATATGTTTATCATGAGCAATGTTGTGACTGTCACATAATTACCCAAGAAACATGCTCATAGCGGGTCAATCCAGTATGTTGTTCTCTAACAAATACTTATGTGTTGATTTTGACATCTCTATGCCAATGACAACACTTGTTATCAATCAATCACATATTAGTCTTTATATATTATCATTGTCCATACCCGTAATAATATTCGACTAAGGATCCTATTTAACAATAATCGTATTATTGCATGGACATTATTATCCAATGGTTAGTTTGATGCACAGAAACATACCAAATGATAATAACGGCAATGCCATTACTTGATAAATCTAGTAAAATAGTATGTCTATTCAATCATCATATGATTGGTCTTTGGGCATACTCCAACAATCTCCCACTAGCACTAAGATCAATCATTCTCGTATCTAATACGATATAGCTTAGTGTAACTGACATGCTTATGCTGTGTCAAAAGCTTTGTCAGGGAGTTGACAAAGTTATCAACTTTGTGCGTATGTTGCATACTTTCACATCTCCTAGATGTAAGCACTTTAGAATATGTTTGGATTTATTGATGAGATCTGGGTTTTATTTGCTTTCGCAAAGGTTCCATCATAACAGAGTTATGTAGCATCTAATATGCTGGGAACAACCCTTAGTTCAGAAGTGAACCCTTCAAATCCAAACATCCTTCTTTATTGCTATGTCGACTGTAATACATTCAGCCTATGTTGTAAAGTTAGATATTGTCTCATGTTGCTAACTCGCAGTATCTTTTATTAATACAAAACGGATTGCGATCTTTAGTTCCTTTTGATGAGTATGTCATCTACATACAATACTTAGGAAAGTAACAATGCTCCCACTAGCTCTTTTGAAAACAAGACTCCCCTTTGTTTCTAGATAAACCAAACCTTTTGATTGTATCTTCTGAAACGAATATCCCAACTTCGAGAAGCTTGCCTTAGTCGACGGATAGGCCTTTGTAGCTTACATACCTTCCAAGTGTTTACTGGAGTGACAAAACCTTCTGGATGTGTCATGTACACATCTGTTTCAAGTTTTCCCTTAGGAAAGCGGTTTTGACATTCCTTTATTTGATTCCATAATCATGGTATGTAACTACTTGCAAGTGAGATTAAGATGGATTAAACATAGCTACAAGGAAGATGCTTTATCATAGTCTATACTATGAAGTTTGTCGAAAACTTTTAGCGACGAATCATCCTTTGTATGTTTTATCATCCATGTCGGTTTTTCCTTTTTGAAAAACTCATCCATACCTCTTAGCTTTTACCCTTTTAGGTAACCAAAGTCTATACTTGGTTTTAGACATGGATTTCATCTCATCTCTCATGGCTCCTAGCCATTTCTCGAATTTTGGGCTCACCATTGCTTTCTGATAAGACCTAGTCTTTATCTTGATCCGAAAAGTAGAGTGTTTCCATGTACGGATAGTGAGAAATCCATATTTCTCAAGTATAGGGTATTCTCTTAAGGATCAACACAATGGTTGTGTTTTGTTCCAATGTTCCTTGATCAATTGTGGAACATTCTCAATCTTTGGTTCATAAATTTGTTGTCTAAAATTTCTTCAAATTCCGAATTCTATTTTTTTTCTTTTGTGAGAGGTAATCTCTTTCGAGAGAAACTCTCGTTTGAGCAACAAACATTTTGTTCTCGTTGAAAAATGAAATCCATTAGTGATAAGTATTCTCTTTCGAGATAAACTATCGTTTGAGCAACAAATATTTTGTTCTCGTTAAAGTTGAAGAAATAATATCCCTTTGTGAGAATTAATCTCTTTCAAGATAAACTCTCATTTGAGAAACAAATGCTTTGTTCTCGTTAGGATAAACAACAAATGGAGTTTTTTTTAAGGTTCGAACTTTATAAACATTTTAACATGTAAGTAACCTTAAAACTTCAAAGGTATTCTAGAACAATTCTGAGCCCATATCTTATATGGCGTTTCGAACCAAGTTTGAAAAAAACGATTTAGTATGAGAGTTGTTTTTCTAGTGTGTAAAGAAGTCGAAAATGACTTGTTCTGAATCAAAACATGTCTAACATATTTGATTCTTTTTCAAAGACTTTTCGTTCCACTTGTGGGATTTAATTATGGGCAATGTTGTGACATCTCTATGCCAATGACAACACTTGTTATCAATCAACCACATATTAGTCTTTATATATTATCACTGTCCATACCCGTAATAATATTCGACTAAGGATCCTATTTAACAATAATCGTATTATTGTATGGACATTATTATCCAATGGTTAGTTTGATGCACAGAAACATACCAAATGATAATAACAGCAATGCCATTACTTGATAAATCTAGTAAAATAGTATGTCTATTCAATCATCATATGATTGGTCTTTGGGCATACTCCAACACTAGAAACTCAATCAGGCAAAAAAGGCTTCAATCTATTGATCACCACCTTAGTTACCACTTTATAGAGGACAGAGCATAAACTAATCGGTCGAAATTGACTCATAGATTCAAGATTTGGAACTTTCAGAATTAAAACTAAGAGAGTTCGATTCAGAGACTCATCCATCGGCTTCCCCGCAAACACCTCACGCACAAAACGACACACATATAATATATATTGATAAAGCTTGAACTGCAACAACAAACACTATTATAAAACTAGAGGTGGCAAACGGGTCATTTGGTTAGGTTTCGGTTCGGTTCATTTCGGGTCTGACTACATTCGGTTTAAAGTTGGTTTGGTTTTAGTTCAGGTCTATGGTGATTTCGGCTCGGGTATCGGTTCAAGAATTTGGTTCGGTTGATTTCGGTTCGGTTATTTTAGGTCAGGTCAATATCGGGTTAATAGGAGATCGCTCGTTTTAGTCGAGTTTTTTGGCCGAGTTAGGGTTTTCCACCATATATACGACTTTATATAGCATTTATATTTGGCTTTTTGGTGTGTTGTTCGACAATTCACATCTCATCCTTATTTATGTATTTCAGAGGTGGCAAATTGACCCGAGACCCGAACCAATTTTATCCGGTCCAAGACCCGATATTGACTCGAACAGGATGATCCGAACTTGATCCGAAATCCGAAACAAACTGAATCGAATTGAAATCGAAATGATTTTTAGTTGAACCGATATAGACCCGATCCGATTTTTCAACCGAGCAGAATGGACCTGAATCGATTTTCAACCGAACTGAATAGACCCGAACCGATTTCATCCAAACCGAAGGCACCCTGAAATAAAGAAAAGATATTAAAAGAAACAATGAAAGATTTGATGTGAATCGTCGCACAACTTACAAAAAAGTCAAATATAATAGCTTTATAAAGTCGGGTTTAAAAAACTGATCCGGCCTAAAAACCCTACTAAAACAGATTGATCTCCCATTGAACCGATTTTGACGCGACCCGAAATCAACCAACCCGAAAATACCCGACCCGAAATCAACCGAACCGACGTGACCCGATTCGGACTGATACCCGACCAGAAACTGAACCTAAACCGAACCCGATCCGAACCGAACCGAATTAACCCAATTTGAATGACCCATTTGCCTCCTCTAATTGATTTTAATATATTTTTTATTTCGGGTTGCTTTCGGTACGGGTGAAATCGGTTCGATTCCATTCTGTTCAGTTGAAAATTGGTGCGAGTTCATTCGGTTCGGTTCGATTTATTTCGAGTTTCAGATCAAATATGGGTCATCGTGTTCGGATCAATTTCGGATCTCGATTCTTGTAAACCGGTTCGATTTTCGGTTCTTAGGTCAAGTTTGCCAGGTCTATATAAAGCTGTAAATACTATTTTTTGTTTGGGTATTACTATTATTATTACTATATTTTATTATTATTTATTATTACAAAAAATAATATATATATAAAGAAAAGGAGACAAAACGGGATGGTAACCCATGCCCTCCCCTATCACACACACACACACACACACACACACACACACACACACACACACACACACATATATATATATATATATATATATATATATATATATATATATATATATATATATATATATATATAAAAAGAAAAGGAGACAAAACGGGATGGTAACCCATGCCCTCCCCTATTACACCCCCTCCCTTTACTGCCATCTTCTTCCACGGCCATACCTCCTTCCATTCACCCTAAATGACTCCCCACCGAAGCTCACTCCTTCAAAATCCTCCCCTTATTCCTTCAAAAAAACAACATTTCCTTTTTTCGACTAAAATCAATCCTTATTTCAATTGATTAACCGCTCTTAATTATACTATTTTGGGAGAAACGTGTGAAGTCTAATAAATATTAAAGGATGAGTCTGCTAAACTCGACGAGTATCGACGACGAGCACTACTAGCGACGAGCACCGATAAGCACCTTTAATTTAATTTATAAAAATTAAAATATAAAAAACTCACCGTATAATTATAAATTATTTAAAATTCAAAAGGTAAATTAATTAAAATATATTGTTTTGTTGTGAATAAAATAAAGAAGAACAAGAAGAACAAAGAGATGAGAGGAAGATGGAGATTTGTATTATTCTCAAAAATATAGAATCGTATACAATGACTTCAATGAATCATCTATTTATAGGCATAAGAAGTACATAATACATTAAACTCTAATTCATAGAGATAATATTCCTAATAATAAATAAATCAAACTCCTTTGATAAAGTTCTAATCATGATAGACATCCACATAGATAAATATTCATAACACTCCCCCTTGGATGTCTATGAAGATAATGTGCCTCATTAAAACCTTACTAAGATAAAAACCCAGTGGGAAAAAAAATTCTTTAGTGAAGGAAAAAGAGTACACACATCTTTGATACGCATAACATGTTGCCTCATTAAAAACCTTACCAGAAAAACCCATTGAGACAAAACCTCGGTTAAGGGAAAAAGAGTGCAACGCGTATTTACTCCCCCTCATGCAAACATCACAGAAGATCTTTGAATCTTCATAATTTAATCTTGAATATCATTTTTCTAAAGATCGTGAGGGATGAAAAATTTGGAGTAATATGTTCCATGATGTACCCACTTTCAAACTGTGATATACATCTTGCGTTATCTTCACACAAGATGGCTTTTATCATATATTGTAAAAGTAAATCCAAATATCTTTTGGATATGTTGGGTCAATAGTCTTAGCCAAACACATTTTTTTTTGGCTTGCCTCGTGCATAACAATTATTTCTACGACATTTGAGGAGGCATCAATGAATGTTTGAAGATCTAAATGTAATGATCTTTGTATATTCATAGATATTTCTTAACCAACTAATATATAGTGCTTCAAGACCAAGAAAAGATATAATTATCTTTATTCACATCCAACAATCTTATAACTATTGGGATAGTCAATAGATATGCTCTATTCATATTGAGTCTTCTTTAAGATTCTTTCAGCTTATGTATATTCATAGACAAAAGAAATATATAAAAATGCTCAATCTTCAGGTCGAGATAAACTTGATGTCAAGATTCAAATACTTGTATTGAAAGTACTTCATGAGTTTCCAATTTGAAGCTCTTTAGGAGTTCTAAAATTATCATAATGGATCTTGATCCAAACTCCTTTATAAAATACATAAGGAAATCTGATCATTCTTATAGTATTTTCTCAATTAGTATTCACTAAGGCGATTATACCAAATGCGCCAAAATATTCATGAGACATGTCTAAATAAATTTCCTCAGAAATTTTCAAATGCTTATAGCATTTTAGATCCTTCAAGGATAAATATGGATCCACAAATAATTAGACGCATGTAAAATTTTCAAAACTGCCAAAGTAATTCCATCCACCGTGAAGTAATTAAAACTTTTCATAAATCACAGTTCAAGTCGTATTTACGACTACTTATTTGTGCCTCACTTGCATTACACCTTTAGGTGTTTGGACTGGTGGTCCAAATACTTCTATTTTAGAAGTTCAAAGCGTCTTTCAACATTGGCCAATTCAATATCTATACTTCCAGATAGATTTTATACAAGATCCTCGATTTCTTTCTTTACTTCTATAGAAGTATTTTATGTAAAATTGTTTGTAAAATCGTTGTCGACAACTTTCCAATTTTCTAGTTCCATTCTCGTAATGACATAACTTATCGAGATCTCTTCAAGATTTCAATCTTTATTGCAGGTACCTGAAACTCTTCAAGAGTTTTATTATTTGTTATGTCTTGGGTCTCTTCAGTAGGGATGTAAAAACAAGTCAGAACCTGATAACCTGACTGAAACCTGCCCGAGTCAGAACCTGATTTGACCCGAGTTTTTGTTGACCCGAACCCGATCTGCAACCGACTGTTGTTGATCCGAACCCGAATTTGACCTGTTACTGTAGCAACCGAACCCGATCTGCGTCCGACTAAAAACGACCCGAACCCGAATTGGACCTGTTAATTTGGACCTGAAACCCGACCTGCGTCCGACTGAAAAGAACCCGAACCCGAAGCCGACCTGGCAAATAACCGAAATTACCCGACTGAATTGACCCGATATCCGATTTTACCCGACCTGAAATGGACCCGACCTGAAATAGACCCGACCTGAAATGGACCCGACCTGTTTTGAACCCGACTGAAATGGACCCGACCTGCTTTTAAACCCGACCTGTTAAGTGACCCGACCTGTTCTTGACCTGAACTGATAAAATACAAGAAATTTGTTTGTAATAATATTAGCTCTCGGATCTTATAGCAAAGACATAATTTATCTCACATAAAATACTTTATTTCAATACAAAGGAGAAATCAAGATTAAACATTTGGTGGAATTAAAATATTGAATTTCAAAATTACAAGGACTTAATAAGTATTCAAACTCAAAATTTAGGGACAATACATAGTTTATCTAATAATTATACTTGTATAGACCTAAATTGTTATTAGACCAGAAAATTGAGGACACATGTGAGTTGTGACATGCTAATCATTCTTTTAGTTCAACCATGTTTAATTAAATCTAAAGAAACTATACCAAAAGTTAGCACTAAAAAAAACAAACTAAAACTTAAATAATCTAAACCCTAAGCATCTAATTAAGAAAGGGCCTAAAAGGTAATTAACCCTTAAATAACAAATTCAAAAAAAAAAACCTCCCCATCCATTTTCACTCAATTTGCCGCCTCCCCCCATCAATTTTCCCTCCAACTTTTTCATCTAAAATCCCCCCCCCCAATTTGTTTCCCCCAACTTTTTAATCTAAAATTCCCCCCCCCCCCCAAATTTGGTTGCACAAACTTCCCCCCTAAATTAAAAACTAAAGTATTTTTAACTTTTAACTTTCCCTCTAATTAAAATTTTTAATAAAATAAAAATTTAATTTAATGATCATAATTAATAAAATAATTTTAATTTTAAATAATTTATTTTTAATTCATCCATCACAAATTATTAATTTAATAAAAAAATTTAAGTTATTAACCCTAAACCCTAAACACTTAAACATAAACTCTAAACTGTAAACCCTAATGTATGTAAGTATGTTTGTATCTATCAATGTATGAACCCTAAACCATTAATAAGTTTTCGCTAAACCCTAAACCCTAATATATGTATGTAAATGTACCTATAAATGTATGAACCCTAAACTCATATTCATTATTTTTTTAATCCGTCTAATATTTTATAATTTTAATTTGGTATTTTCATCATTCTATACCCTAAAACTTTATTTTTATTCCAAATTGACCCATGTTTATTTTTTTTAATTTGTCCAATGTTTAATTATTTTAATTTAATATTTTCTTTATTCTAGTCCCTTAACTTTATTTTAATTTTGTATTGACCCTTGTATATATTTTAATTCATCATGTTTTATAATTTTAATTTGAAATTTTGTTCATTCTAGACCCTAAAATTTTATTTTTATTCTAAATTGA
This sequence comes from Hibiscus tridactylites, assembly GCA_958450335.1. NCBI lineage: Eukaryota > Viridiplantae > Streptophyta > Magnoliopsida > Malvales > Malvaceae > Hibiscus > Hibiscus tridactylites. The sequence continues at coordinate 27,073,261 of OY288265.1, read as the reverse complement.
CCTCTACTTATTGTTTTTTTAATTACTCTAATTTTATACTTTTAATTTGATATTTTTGTTCATTATAGTCCCAAAACTTTATTTTTATTCCAAATTGACACATTTTCCTTGTTTTCTTTTAAATCTATCTAATGTTTTATAATTTTAATTTGATATTTTTGTTTATTATAATCTGTGAAAGTTTATTTTTAATCCAAATTGACCCCTTTTTCAGTCCAAATTGACACTTTTCATTATTTTTTTAATTACTACAATGTTTTATAATTTTAATTTAATATGACTTTAAATAATTAACTCAAAATCAATGACGATTGATGGAGGCCAACCTAAAGTCTATCAACTACTTATACGGTTGTACCGAACTCAAACTCAATACGAATTCCAAATCCGAAAATACCTTGACCTGAATTACCCGACCTGAAACTACCCGACCTGAAATTACTTGACCTGAAATGCACCCGACCTGAAATGCAACCGACCTGAAATGAACCCGACCTGAAATGAACCTGACCTGAAATGGACCCGACCTGAAATGCACCCGGCCTGAAACGGACCCGATCTGAAACGGACCCGACCTGAAATGGATCCGACGTGAAATGGACCCGACCTGAAGTGTATCCGAACCCGAATTAACCTGTCAATTATCTGCTTCGGACCCGACCTGTTTTGACCCGACCTGAAACGGACCCGACCTGAAATAGACCCGACCTGAAATGGACCCGACTTGAAATGGACCCGACCTGAAATAGACCCGACCTGAAATGGACCCGCACCTGACCCGAGTCGAGTCAAATTAGAAAAATGACCTGAAATGACCTGTATCCGATTTTACCCGACCTGACAGTACCCGACCTGAAACCCGTCCGATTACCTGTTTTTACATCCCTACTCTTCAGGAGCACCCGCCTCCAATATATGACCATCTCATATTACTTTCTATTTACGAGAATTTTGATCATTGGAACCATTTCAACTATCATGCTTCAGGCATGATTTACATTCTCTCGCTCTAACATGTAATTTAAACTTAGAGCATTTCAGCTGGTATATGAGACTTAATTACTCTCATTGGGTCAGTAAATATGTCTGGCAGTTGACATGTAATAACATGAATTATCTTATGAACTTCTAGTTCATATACGAGGATCTAGATAATGATAATTCATTTTCCTCTATCCAGCTGATTATTATCTCCCCTGATGCTGAGAAAAATCATGTCATAAATGATTCTCCAATTAATGTTTAAGAATTTAAACATAAAAGGAGACTCGTACTCAATATATATTCTCAACCCTTTTTATTTACCCATTTTGTGCGTTGTGGTGGAGCAATTCATATCGCACATTCAAAAATCATAAAATGGGAAATATATGGTTTCTGACCAAAAACCAATCATAACGGGGAGTTTATTATAACTCGTTGGCTTGATGCGTATAAGTGTTGCTATATGAAAACACCATATAAATAATAACTCTTTTGTTCTCATAGTTTAGCTATTAAATAGGAGGCATCCAATTGAAATTTTGCTAAACTATATTTTTCATAATCAATAGGCTTTGTAACAACTGATATAGCCTAAAACATAAACCCACTAGCTTTTCAAGAAGAATAGTCTAACTGCATAATCTGAATCTTTTTAAAATCAATCTCACAAACTTCTGGTTGTAAGTCGATAAAACAATGTAGATGCATCTATTAAAATCATATAAAACTTTCCACATTTGTGGATATATGGGCCCATATTTCGTTCAGATATGCAAGACATACAGTCTTAACTTCAGTACAAGAACTTTAAGTTCTAATTCTTTTGGTAAGTGGGATCATATATATTCTTTGAGAACAAACAACACAAGAACTTCATGTTCTTTTAGTAAGTGGAATTTAATCAATTCCTTTAAGCAACACAAGAACTTCACGTTCTTTAATAAGTGGAATTTAATCCATTCCTTTGAAAATAAGCACCACAAGAACTACAGGTTCTTTTAATACATGTGCATGTAAATCTCAATAATTTCTGCACCATTGATAAGGATGGTCTAACCGATCATGCCAACTATATATATGTGTGTATATATCTCTGAATTTGTAAACTTCTTGTTTACCATAACATGTAATTCAATCTCACTCATACATGTCTAGTACGGCCATCAAAATTGTTCCTTTAAATAGGAATATATTTAGCTCTTTCGGAGCTTTCAATTGAAATTATCTTTTGGCAGTAATATATAGCTCTTCTAGAGCTTTCAACTGACTTTTTGGCTACCAAAACTTATATCAATATTGGCTTATTTCAAATGTCAATTGATAACATATGTTATCTATAATTTCCAAAGGGATAGTTTGCGAACTCATATTACTCTCTTTATGACTTTGACGAGTATAACGCACTGTGAATATGGAATAAAGTTTCATTTGACAATAACATATTTGCTCAACCAGAGCCTTTTGTGATATTAGTACTTCCGGATATAGTACTCACATTATTCCCTTGCATTTTAATCGAGAAATGCATAATTGTGCACCTTTCAAAATGTACTTTGTTTCATTTACTTCAGGTAATGAAAATATGTACTTTGTATCATTCACTTCGAGGAATGAAAAATATAAAATATAGCACATCATATCAAGTCGATTATCTATCAGAGATAAACTTTCAAGTGCTCTTCCGGAGTATTGATATTTTAGTACTTTGAGAAATACTACTCATATTTCCCCTTGCATTTAAATGGGAAAAATATTTCTTATGCTTAAGTACAATATGAGTACTTGCATAAAAACGTAAATAAATAATATGTGAAATAAATAAACATAAAGCAAACTAACATAAATAAATAATAAATAAAACGAATTAACATTAAAAAATAAAATAAAAAAAAACAATTATTCCTGTTAGAGGTTATAAGGGAAATTAAATAAATGGTAAATTATTCCCTTCAAGGGTTATGAGAAAAATTAACAATATCCAATTGAGTTGGACCAATAACGCCATAATTATTTTCGCCATAAACAAATTTTGTTTATATTTTATTTCATTTATCATTCATGATTATGGATAAAGTCCATAATACTTTGGCGTTTGACAAGTACGAAACCAATGGTTTATAACATCACATTGGTAAAAGGATTTCACTTCCTTAGAATGATCTTTATCACTCTTGTCATCCTTATAACTTCGCTACCAGCGGGTAGAAGTATTCTTAAAATGACTATATTTTTCATGTGTATATTCATAGCCTCGACCACGACCACAACTTTTAATGTGATTTTTTATTCCTTCCATAATATAATCTCACATTCACTTCAGGGAATGGAGTAGAGCCAGTGGGCCTTTAAAACCTTTTTCGCATATCCTTATCACAGAGAACAAAGATTTAATCCTCGTACGTGGCATTGTTAAACCTGTCCACAAGGTCCTTTAAAAACCTCCTTTGAGACCAGTAGCCTCGCAGAACGGGATGTCCAGCCAATTATACTTGGATTATATCAAAATTATGTCTCTAATTGAATAATGATTTACCATGTTTGCATTCACTTCAGGGAATGAAACAGATCCAATAATTGCATGGAATAAACATCATGCTTGCATTCACTTCAGGGAATGCCCCATCATTGATAATTGCATGGAATAAACATCATGCTTGCATTCACTTCAGGGAATGCCCCATCATTGATAATCGCATGGAATAAACATCATGTTTTGCATTCACTTCAAGGAATGCCTCCCATAAAACTTTTTGGATCAAGAAGAATTTTCGTAACTTGAAATTGGGAGAAGTCTATGGTCGAGTTTTTCGACAAAGAAGAAAAATTGCTTTCGAGCAAATATAGACTTTATAATAATCTTTTTATAGATTGAAATTCACCATGATTTATCGCACATTAAAATCATAATTTAAAGAATAAAAATAAAATAAGAATTTACCGATATTAGTTTTCCTCTCGAGGAAAATGGAGACGTAGCAAATGGCCAAAACATCTTCTCATAATGTCGTGTCTCTTTCCAAGTCATTTAAATACATGTAAAACTCAATACATGGTTAAAATATCAATATCATCAAATAAAATATTATAAACACATATTGATCTTAATACAAAGTTCAACCATTGTGTCAAAAATAAACATATATGAAACCATAATAATAAGATCTATATGTATGGGTTGAATTGAATATATTAGAAATCAGAGGATCTATGTCATAATTCTCTCTTAAAAAAAACTAAACCAACAAAGGTGTTTCATTAATGTACAAATCTTTGTTACTAAAAAAAACCTTAAACTTAGAGTACGTATTTTAATGAATTTATATGAAAGACTATCATAGTTCTACGTACATAACTTTGTTATTCATGATTACAAAGTATAGTCAGTAAATCGAACAGGCTTTACATGCACCATCATCAAACTTCATGAATTTACAAATATACAAACACAAATAATAATAATTAAGTATGAAAAGCATAAGCAGTTGAGTACCAAAAATGAAAACCCACAAATACTTTCGCTCAACAAACCTTAATCGATTCCATCGTTCCCTGCTTTAAAAGCCGAGGAGGCAGGTAAGGAAAACAGCGCGACATTATCGATTTTTTCCGCTAATTAACCCTTTTAGGAACAAGAGAAAACACACGTAATTTACACCAAACACAACCTCTTCGTCTCTGTCGATTCATCTTTTGGTTTGTGAGAAGCCACAAATTTATCTCTTTCCAATGTTCGAATAAAATCAAACATACTTCCAAAATTTTCAAAAATTAAAACAAAGCTAAAATATAAAGAGTAAGACAATCGGTAACTAAAAAAAATAAGGAGAAAAAAAAAACTTATCTTTGGTTTATTCTATAATCGAATTCTTCCCGGTAACTTCTTTTGAATTATAACAATGAAGACCTCAGTTGATTAGAGTCTCGTGCTGATAACGTGTTGTGAATAAAATAAAGAAGAACAAGAAGAACAAAGAGATGAGAGGAAGATGGAGATTTGTATTATTCTCAAAAATATAGAATCGTATACAATGCCTTCAATGAATCATCTATTTATAGGCATAAGAAGTACATAATACATTAAACTCTAATTCATAGAGATAATATTCCTATTAATAAATAAATCAAACTCCTTTGATAAAGTTCTAATCATGATAGACATCCACATAGATAAATATTCATAACATGTTTTATTTTATTTTCTTTTAAACATAGATCATAATACCTACCCTACCCCTAAATTATAAAACTCTAATTTTTATTCATTTGACATTTAAGCCGCCGCCGTCGCCGCTATCTCCTGCTTGAAAATTGAACATGCACAACAAGACTTGAAAATTGAACCTGCACTGCACTTATAGTAACCAACACTTGAAACTTGAATTTAGGGTTACTATGTCTCGTCGCCATCGTATAATTATATGTACAGCAAGACGAAGATGAGTGGAAAGTTTACGAAAGGGAAAGGGAGGGATGACAATTTATGATGGTGTTAATCTCTATTTTGGTTATACTATTAAAACCCTAAGTAACATTAGATAGAGGCTAGCAGCCGTAGGCAGCGGTAGCGACGACTTAAATTTTAAATGAACAAAAATTAGGTTTTTATAATTTAGGGGTAAATAGGTATTTTGATATATGTTTAAAAGAAAATTAAAAATAAAATAATATATTTTAATTAATTTACCTTTTAATTTTTAAATAATTTATTATTATAAGATGAGTCTTTTCAATTTTTAATCTTTATAAATTAAATTAATGGTGCTCATCGTTGCTCGTCGTTAGTGGTATTCATCGGTGCTCATCGAAGTCAAACTAAATTAGCACCAACAAAGACAATGGGGATAATTTTCTTTCTTTTTATTATAAATATATTCAGTCTAGAAAACACTAATTCATATTAAAAAAACTATTACCAATAAATCCATGAATAATTTTAAGAATTATGAAAAAATTATTATATTCATTGAATTAATTTTTTTGAAATAATTATATTCATTAAATTACGTCTTATAATTCATTAAAGTGTATAATAAGCTTATTGAAAATTCTACAACGTGCGACGAACATCGATGAACACTACTAATGATGAACACCGATGAACACCATTAAATTAATTAATAAAGATTTAAAATCTCAAGAACCCATCATATAATTAATAATTATTTTAAAAATTCAATTAAATTATTTTATATATATATTAAAATTTTATTTTTTTTAATAAGGGTAAACTATATATTTAGTACCTCACTTATTTCCGTATTTCTATTAAACCCTCATTATTTAAATATTATTTCAATTTGACCCTATTCTTTATAAAAAAATAATTTAACCCCCAACCTAAAACTCTAAATGATTAAACATTAAACCCTTAAACTCTTAAACATATACCCTAAATCATATACCATTAAAAATAATTTCACCATCATCGATTCAACTCAATTCAATGAATCGTTGAATTCTCCTAAAAAATTTAATTAAATTATTTTTTATATATATCAAAATTAATTAAACTCGAATCTCCTAGAATTAACAAGTTAAATCTCAAATAAGATTATAGTGTTAATTTTAGGAAATTCGAGTTTAATTAATTTTGACATATATAAAAAATAAGAAACGAATTCTATGATATTCTAGAACCAGACAGATACGATAAAAGCATGAACAAAGATTAGGTTTTCACCGATTTCTTTATACGTTTTCTGATTTTCTTCTTGGGGGTGTGCTCAACGCTCGACATCTCCATGTTAATACTCGCAACCATGACAGAAAAGTAATTGAGTTAGCGAGGTTTATGGTTTGATACCTTTGTATTTATAGCGTTTAGATGTGGAAGAGTTAAAAGTCTTTATCTACCAACTTAAATCTCAAATAAGATTATAGTGTTAATTCTAAGAGATTCGAGTTTAATTAATTTTGATATATATAAAAAATAATTTAATTAAATTTTTTTTAAGAGAATTCAACGATTCATTGAATTGAATCGATGATGGTGAAATTATTTTTAATGGTATATTGTTTAGGGTATATGTTTAAGAGTTTAAGGGTTTAAGGTTTAATAATTTAAGGTTTTAGGTTGAGGAATAAAGAATAGGGTCAAATTGAAATAATATTTAAATAATGAGGGTTCAATAGAAATACCGAAATAAGTGAGGTACTAAATATATAGTTTACCCTTATTAAAAATAAAATTTTAATATATATAAAAATAATTTAATTGATTTTTTAATATAATTATTAATTATATGATGGGTCCTTGAAATTTTAAATCTTTGTTAATTAATTTATTGGTGTTCATCGGTGTTCATCATTAGTGGTATTCATCGATGTTCGTCGCACGTGGTAGACTCATCCTAAGCTTATATACTCGAATACATTCATTATATTCAAATACATAGTACCTCGTTCAAAAAAAATATGCATAGTACGCTTATATACAGACAAAGTATAAAAATATATAGTGTCCGTCTGATACTATGTAATGAGCATAACTCGTCACGCTCCTTCAATGCAGGTGAAATCCACGCAACATAAAAACATTCACAATGAGAAATGAGTGTGAACCACGTGCTCAATGGAAAATGGGATTTAATCATATATGTTATCCCCTTTATTAAAAAGAAGGCTTAAACGTTTAAAAGGTGTACAAACTATTTTTTTAGTTTGGTGCATAACGTTTATTTTCGTAACTCAAATTAGATTTTTTCGTTAACGGCCGTTAAAAAAATACTATCATCCAATTATATCATGATACATAGCCTAATTATTTTATTTAATTAATTTTTGAATTTTTAAATATATAAATTTATTGAAAAACCCCCAAGTTTTAATTTCTTTTAATGAAACCCTCAAACTATATCTCCCTCACTGTCCAACATCTCCCACACGTCAATGACCTACCGTTCACCACCCAAGTATCATGTACCTCACCATTCGACATCTCCCACCCTTTAGCTGTCGGTCAGAATCCCTCCGCCTTTTTTTTTCTTCATTGTTGGATGTTCGTCGACGAAGTAATCGACGGTTCATTCATCGGTTTTGACGATGGTGTGATAAAGTTTTTAGTCGTGGGGGTCTGAAGAAGGCAATGGTGGCTGATGGTGGTTGAATCAGTGGTGAGAGGGGAGGAATTTAAGAATTTGGGGTTTTAGAGAAATTAAAGATTTTAGGTTTTTTTAAATAAAATTAAAGATTTTCTAGTTTTTTAAAAATAAAAATTAAAGAAAATACCAGAAATATGTCATGTATCGTGTTTTTATTGGATAACAAAAAAATTTAACGTCTGTCACCGAAAAAACTTGATTTGAGTTATGGAATGAAACGTTAGGCACCAATTTGACCCGAAACAAACGTTAGGTACCAAACTGAAAAAAAAAAGTATAGTTTTAACACATTTTTGTCGTTTAAACCTTAAAAGGGGCTTAATACACAAATAAGTAATTCAAAAATAAGTGTTGGAAATATGGATAAAAATCCTCTACCCCTTTTCGGTGCACCTATATATGCCCCAACACTAAAAAATACTAAAAAATATATTTCAAGCCCTAACCCTAAATTCTAAATCCTAAACCTACACTCTATACTCTAAAAAATACAGCCTACCCTAAATTCCCTAAATCCTAACCATAAACACTAACTTTAAACCCTAAACCTAACTTTTAGTATGACATAAACTTACACATATTGCACTCGGATGCAGAAGACGGACTATTGGTGGTTACACCAACTGCGTACTGGTAATCGCCCTAATATTGCCCAAATCATCTTCGACTCGCTTGTTAAAATCATTCGCAGACCGTGTAGCTCTCTCAACTACGGATGTGTTCTAAGTCACATATTTGAGAATCTAAACATTAACGTATCGTTTGATCCTGCCCTTCATCTGAAGAGTAAGATTAATAAGACGACGGCTATGAAGGTCGGATGGAGGTTTATTAATGGGGATTGGGTTCACAAAAAAGATGAAGACAAAACTGGAGTTGGTGCTCAGAATGTTGGTGTGGAGAATGTTGATGCTGAGAATGGTCTACCTGCACTGACCATTGAATCCATCTATACGACCATGATTAGTCGTTTTGAAAACATGGATGCCTTTCTTCGTACGTCACATGAGGAGTCCACCGCCATTATTCGTAGCTTAGATGGTCATCTCACATCCCTAGAGCAGGGCATGCGTGATGTTCGGGGTCTTTTTTTCTCACCAGCATTGCATTCGGATGCACCGGATGCTTAGGACTTATGTTCTATTATAGTTTCAATTGATGTAGGCAATGGTATTTTGGATTATATGTTGACTTTGGTATAAGGAATTGTGCATGAACCTTATCGAATACTTTTAATTTATGCCTATAGTTTTATCTTGGATTATATATTGATTAGTTACATGCTCTCTCAATTATGGATGATTTGTTACATAGGTAGATTAAGTTTATGATAGGCAAGCATATGGTGTAGCCAATTACGTTCCACGCGAATAATTTATTTAACTATTGCTGACATAAAAGTATAACATGGTAGTCCAAGGAATTGCATTAACCGCTACGCAAGGAATTCCAGTAAAGGTTTTGAAACCCCTTATTCTAGTTTCGGTACTAGAGAGGCAGATTACCTATAAATTGATATTCAGTAAGGGGTTTCGAAACTCATTGTGCAGGTTTCGATACTAGTGAGGCAGATTGGGTAAAAAACACAATTTTATTAAAGGGCTTCGAAACCCCATATAATGGTTTCGAAACTGGTATGGCAGATTGGCCTAAAATTTAAATTCTAATAAGGGTTTCGAAACCGATTGTGCAGGTTTCGGTACTAGTGAGGCAGATTGGGTCAAAAACACAATTTCATTAAACGGTTTCGAAACCCCATATAATGATATCGAAACTAATATGACAGATTGACCTAAAATTTAAATTCCAGTACGGGTTTCGAAACTCATTGTGCAAGTTTTGGTACTAGTGAGGCAGATTGGGTCAAAAATACAATTTCATTAAGGGGTTTCTAAACCCCTATATAGTGGTTTTGAAACTGGTAAGGCGGATTGGCCTGAAATTAAAATTTCCAGTGGGAGTTTCGAAACTCTCCATGCTGGTTTCGGTACTACTAAGAGTTTTTTGTGCTGCCAACGTATTTAATGCTATAATCAATGCTTACACCTACTCTCACCATTTTTGTGCTTATACAATAACCAATCCAAGTGTTGGTCAGACCAACCTCTCTTCATCAACAAAGAAATCCTTCACGGGATAGGTGGGAAAATTAGGGTAATTTAAGGTTATTTCTAGTAACCCCAGCTAAGATTCATTTTATGTATATCAAAGACCGACTTGCTTATAGGACCACAAGTAAGTTCTCAATTACGTTCAATGTGTAAATTTTACTTTTTTTCATAGTAAAAAAAATTATTTTTGTGGTAACTTACGTCATGGCATGATTTCTATGTTCGTAGGACCTGTACATCGTAACTTTTTTACATGACTGACACACTTGGTGAAAACTATTTGCTTGATGACTGCACAACAAAGGAAACTGTTATTCCTGAGAATTTAGTAGGTATGGTGTTTAACTATCGTGATGATGCATGGGAGTTTTATACGGAATTTGCAAAAAATAGTGGGTTCAGTGTGTGTCGCTCAACAACAAGGCATGATGGTCTCGGTGATGTTCAAGCACAACAATTTTCTTGTACATTGGAGGCGTAAGGCGTTCAACTATTACTGATTCGGAATGGAAACGTGTGCCCCGCGCACTGACACGCATCGAGTGCAAGGCAAAAAATATTGTTAAGCGACTAATTCCAGAAAGTGGCGGATATCATCCTGTCATACTGAGCATAATCACCCCATGTGCCCACTTGTAATGCGGTCATTTCTTCGGTCCAGTAGAGAAGTTGATGATAAAGATATCGTTGAGGCACGGGCATTGAAAAATGTGGGGGTCAGACCATCACAAGTAATGAATTATTTCACGCAACAGTCAGGTGGTTTCCATAAGGAAAGACCTCTACAGCTCACTACAAAAATCTGAGGTGGCTGAAATTCGTAATGGTAATGTAAATGTCCTACTCGCTTACTTTGACTTCAAGATAGAGCAAGATATCGGGTTGTACATGTAGTACAATGTTGATGAATCAGAGGCGTTGCAAAATCTATTTTGGTGTGATTCAACATCGAGGCTCGACTATGCATGCTTCGGTGATGTTATTGTATTTTACACAATGTACAAGGGAAATGTGTATGGGCGGCCTCTGATGCCAATAGTTGGTGTGAATCACCACCATCAAACGACTGTCTTCGGTGTTGCAATTCTAGCTGACGAGACTGATGATACTTTTGAATGGGTACTGAGCAAATTTTTAGAGGCTATGTGTAACAAGGATCATGTCTCATGCGTGACAGACGGTGATACGGCCATGCACAGGGCTATAAAAACGATGTTCCCGCTTGCTCGACATCGCATATGTTCGTGGCATCTATCCCGAAATTCTCAGGCAAACATAGGTGATAAAAATTTTACTTCTGCATTTACTAGATGCATGTCATCTTGGTGGACAATTGATGAATTTGATCGAGAGTGGAGATCAGTTGTTCAACAATTTAACGTCCAAGACCATTCGTGGGTTGTAGAGAAGGATCAGACCCAAAGTATGTGGGCCCAAGCCTATCTAACGGGACATTTCTTCGTCAATGTTTGCTCAACACAAATGTGTGAAGCTATGAATACTGTGCTCGCTATTGTGCTGAAATCTAAGAAGACATATATAGACTCGGTTCGTGCCATTGAAATTGTGATTAATGAGATGCGAATTAAAGAGTTTAAGGAAGATTTCTTCATTTCACATTCGAAGCCTTTCTCGATGACGAAATTGAATGACCTTGGAGACAATGCGGCTGACCTGTATACCTGGGCATCATTCAAAATAGTTCAAGTGGAGCTCAAACATGAGACAATGTATCGTCCTTTGCATCCAATTGTTGAAGTAGGAGGATCGCGGACATATCGTTTAACCAAGTATAGGGATACTAACAAAATGTACGATGTGGTGGTTGATTTCGCAACCTAAAACATCACGTGTTCCTGTAGGAAATTTGAGACAGTGGGCCTGCCATGTTTCCACCAACTGCATGTTTTTAAGTTGGAAGACTTATCAGAGATCCCACAATCTTTAATACTCCCACGATAGACAATAAATGCAAAGCTTGTAGCTCCATCATTTGTAGACTTTAACGTACCTCCCGAATTGAAACAAATGTCTCGATTTGCCTCTCTCTGATCACTATCATCGCGGTTGTGCTACTTTGCATCGCAAACAGACGAAACTTTTCGAAGCACAAAGGATGAGATACTCAGATTAACTGCTGAGTTTGATCAGTTCAATATGTTGAAGGAGTTGGCCTCTAACAAAGAAAGAAAGCGCAACGTTCGAGACCGGCAAAAGAAAGAAGGGAAACATAAACAAAATCTGAAAAAGCAAGTCCCAACGTCACGAACCTATCACTGTTCGTATTTCCATATTGAGGGACATAAGAAAAACACGTGCCCACGTTTGAAGCTGCAACTTCCAACCCCGACTTTTGAGAGAATTTCAACTTTTATCCAAGACGACTGGGAATTTGCAAATGACCTCGACCATGAACCAACGGTGAGTCAATATTCCTTCAATCTCATATGTGTCGAAAAATAAAAGCTAACACATGTTTTGTTATGCGTTTCAATTAGGACCGACCACATCTTTGGAATGCAGATGATAATGTTTTCAATTTATCTCTGACTATGACATCCACAGTAATATATCATATTATAACGCCAAGTTATTACACGATTAGCTATATATTCAGTATGAAATCGTTCCTTCCTCCCCCACAGTAAATAACATAATGTGTTGTAGATTCCCATGTTGTGGGATTAGAGCATCTTCGCGTAGTCCTCAAAATGAAATGGAGAGTGCATAATTGTAAGCGGAACCTAACATCTTCTCCCCCCCCTTTCATGTTTTCCCTTGGTCGTAATTTATTTGTCAAGTAATGTCTTGTTGCAGTTGCGCTTCACGTCCCGTTTTGATTCACTTGTCAATTACAGTCATTAATAAGAAGCGCATGTGGTTATCTTCACATTTTCAAGCAAGAGTGGCCACAATGGTTGCTCTCATGGATATATGATTTATTTGACGTTTTCATTGAACACAGGACACGATATCTTATTTCATGCAACATCGACATCGCATATTGCATTCATGTCATTACAAAATGGTACTTTATAAGCTCGCTATATTATTCAATTTATATGCAGATAAAACATTCATAGTTCAATTTATAGAATGGAACATAATATACAACTTATACACCACATTCATGACGATTTCCTAACATATATTGCAACTTTCCAATGGCCTTCCTATAATTACATAACTTGTTTCGGATTATGAATCCATCTAATGTATAAATTGTTGTACATGTTCACAAAATGCAAATTATCGTTCAAAACATTTTGCTTATATTGTTTCCCATACAAAAAGAGGGTAAAAAATATAAGGTTTGTACCTACGTAATTTTCATTGTTGGAGATCCAGAACGTTGATGCGAATTTGTTTATTAGCGAGAAAGATTTCAGAAACTTGCGAACGTTAACTTCAACATAAAAATGATTTGAAAAATATAAGGTTGGTACCTACGTAATTACTCACTTACCATTTAGGCTAACAAATGCTTGCATGGTTACAAATGGACGTGAGTTCAGCTGTACAACATGTGCCTTAACAGCAGCTAAAAACTTCCTGCCTCCTTGTATTCTTATCGTTAGTCACGAGATCATATAGAACAAACATTCGGTCCCATTCACCAACAATCTAGTAAGACAAATGTAAACAACATATGCATTAATTAATGATTGTTTATTTCTATATATGGATCAGTAATTAACGTGTAATGAACAACGATTGCATCCACCACATCCTCTACAAGCTTCCTGTGCCACAATTGCATCCATTTAATGCAAAACATTCCACAATCGTCTCTGGTCGAAGACATTTGTTTAAACATCAAATTATTAGTAACCGTATGCAAATGATACTAGCATGATAACAAATATCTACACTTTAACAACCATATACCCATTGTCTTGATGTTTGACTTTAGCCACCATCACGCGAACTTCGGTCAGTGTCCTAGATGGTGAGCCAAACACTTCGACGAACTTTGAATCCAAAAAACATTCACCTAACCTTTTAAACTAGATGCACATACACAAAGATTTTTACATATTATGACAAACATTTAGTAAAGATTGTTGAATAGTTCTAGGTTTACGCTTATTACCAACTTGTTAACAGAGACACTCTTGCAACATTGCCTCTAGTTGTGGGCAATCTGTCTAGTATCTTCGCTTTCCCATGATCAATATCCAACACACACGTATACCAATGACTCCCATTGTTATTAATAGGGATAAATATCTGCACAAAATATTTCCCTATTGCCATTCAATAAACGATACACATGTAATAAACCTATGTACTAAATTGCAAATGCGTAAGAAAAAAGTTCAGTTTGTTCATACCATTTTCCAGTCCCCGATTTTACCAAATGGTTTGAAAGTGAAACTCCAGTACTCAGAAATCTGCGCACCATCCACTATGCCTCGTAAAAGCTGATCCTAGGAGACAAGCATTATTAGTCAGCATGATTCCAAAACTGTATATGTTTATTCTTAATATACAGTATCTTTTTTTTAATTTTTAACATACACTTAATGCGCAAGGTAGATACCCTCTCATTGCTTTACATTTCGTCCTACTATCTTCAACAATAACCCTCTAGCCAACAGCATCAATAACCTAAATTTTACAAGAAAAGACACATGAACTATTTGACTACATTTCATTAATTAAGTTAATATGACTTTATTGCTTATGGGAAAATCTAGAGTATACTAACCATTGAACCGACCCAACTTCCTGGTCGTAACGTATCCGCGTCACTTACAGTTATATACATATGACCAAAATCTACGACGATTTCACTGCACACATACAAATACTTGTAAGTTATATTAAATCGAACTACATTGTAGCATCATTATGGACTGCTTACCCTTCAGGCAAAGGCGAATTCAATATATAGTCACATGTGCCTTTCGCTGCCGCCCCTACTCCATTGGGTATTTCAACATACGTCAGTACCTGCAACGCTTAAACAACTAATGTGAAATATTCAACAACATTAAAGAACTACAATAATCAATCACTTCTTAAGTATTACACCCTCTACAAATTTATACATAAGGTCAAACATATGTAATTAAATAACCCATATGACGAAGAATCCTTACAAACGATTTGCATTCTAAACGAACATCAACGAGATCATCTATCCATATAAATATCATGTTCTAATCAAATAGTTAATGACATTCAAATTTAATCATCGAGTTCACAATAGAAGCACTCAAGTTTTTTCTCCTTACAAATTACTAGAAGAAGCTCCGCATGACACTTCTTTCAAACAGTAACTTATTTCATTTTCAAGTTTTCATTCGTACTCGAATCCCTTTGCCACTAACCTTTGACATAGCTTCCATCATTGGCTTACTCTACAAGTTAACATCAACTTGGTCAACAACAAAATTCTAGCACTTTAACTTAATTACACGTTCATCAAAACTTGAAATTGTTACTGATTTTACCTTTTCTCCCCTCACGACAACGTTATCTTCCTGCAACTTTAACTTACTAGAAGTAGAAATATGGTGTTAATATTTTAGGTGCCCCGTGTACAGCTTTTGCGTCCGGCTCGGAAAGATGCTCCATTCTAACAACTTCAATCTAAAAAGGTGAGGTAAGGTAAGATGTATACCAAGTTAGCATGCTCACCTAAATCTCTTACTTAATTATTTACATAACTTACGAAAATAACCAAAATAGATTGTTTAGTGCACTTTCATATATATAAAATAGTCCCTAACAAACATGTATACACATACATATTCACCAAGAAGGTCACTAACTTTCATTTTAATACAAACTCGTCTACACACTAGCATACATACCTAAATACTTCCAAAACAACCCTTAACATGTTTGTGTTCCTTTAGAAAAAGTTCATGTATTTTCATATGAACTCAAAACAATCCACAATCAGTTTTCAAAATCCACAAAACAATTCTACCAATTTACCAAATCATTCTACAACTTATTTCACTAATTAAACCTCATTAATCTTCTTAAACAACCCTTAATTTTACAGAATAGTCATTCCTTAAATTTCTTTGACAAAATAGTCTTTAACCCCTTTAAAACAGTCCTCAAACAGTTTTACAAAACACTCCATTAATGTTCTTAAATTCAATCAAAAACAGTCCCACTAATAGTGCAAAGACAATACATTATTAAAGTAACAAGATCCTTAAATTTTAACCTTACAAAGTTGTCCATTTTAATTTCTAAGACATTCCAATATAGTTATAATAGTCTCTAAAACCATGTTACACAAAACAACCATGTTTTCCTATTTTCAATCATCAAATTAGTCCATTTTCTCTTATCAAAACACTCACATTAGTTCTTTATTTTTCATAAATCAAATCCTTAAAACTGTTGTTAGGCTTGATAGGCTCGATTTCCTTCAACCGTTATGGATAGCCAAGTGGTGGAGAAGTTGGATTTTTGGGTGATTCGGGTGTGGAAGCTAAAAGATAAAAAGACACAATAATTTAGAGTGGTTCGACCTTCTAACAAGCACCTACATCCACTACCCTAGCTTCCCACTAAGGATTTCACAATCAATCTACTAATTGATTCGTCCCCTTTTCTAGGATTAGGAGGAAACCCTTACAACGATCAAAGCTTTCTATCCCAAAGCTTGATCAAACCCTCTTTACAAGAGATAAAGATGAGCAAACTAAATCCCTCTTACAAGGTTGATGTTTGCACACTAAAGCACTCACCCAAACCTAAACACTTGAGCAAATTTGACAGTCTAGGCTCACAAGTGTTGTCTATACAAAGAATGGATAAATTAATCTCTAAAGACAGTTTGACATCTGTGGTTGTTGACAATTGAAGCATTAGTCTTCCCTTGATGCTTGGAGGTCACTTTTATACTCATAATTGAGTTTTTAGTCTTTGAGGACCGTTGGGGTTGAATTGGAGTCGTTGGAGACATTATTTCCCACAATAAATGCAGTTCTGCAACTCCCTGTTTCGAAACAATCGCTCATGTTTTGAAACACGGCTAATATAGAAAGAGCCGTTGGAGTCTGATGTAGCACCCATTTCGAAACATCTTGGGTCATATCGAAACTCCCGTATCGAAACATGAAGCTCCGTATCGAAACAACCTATAAATTAAAATATCGTTGGGAAATAGTTGTTGGGGGTTTTGACCATTGAGGTCTTTGCCACATAGGCGTATCGAAACGGTGAGGCCCGTATCGAAACGCTATGTAAAAAACCTTCACCCAGATTAAGCTCGTTTCAAAACAGACAGAGCTGTATCGAAATGTTTTGAAACTGTAAATGGTGGTATCGGAACACTGGGTGGTTTTGTAAATTTTGGCTTTAAAAACACTTCAAAAGCTCTTTAAAAACTCCTCAAACATATTTTCAAGTTGTTTGGTCTTAAAAGCATTTTGGAAATCTTTTCAATTAGTCCAAAACTATTTTTCAGTTATTATATCAAAACATTAGTTCTACAACTATGTTTACAAATAGTCTTGTTCTTAGGTTATACACTATCCTTTGATTAATACAAAAATCAATTTCATTTAGCTATAAAACTACCTTTGGAACAAAATTTCAAGCATTCCAATTTATCCAATTCAGTCTCAAAAGATAGGTTCATAAACAATCTATTTAAATTATAAAGATAGCTCTTAAGCTTTGCAAATTAGCCCCTGAATAAACCTCAAAGTAGTCCCTAAACAATTTCTTTTTAACATTACACTACCTAATCCATATTACAAGTAATATAAGTACAATCAAACTCTATTTTCAACTACACGATTAAACCATGTTTCATTCAAAGGCTTAAATCATCTTAATTATCTTGAAGTTCATCACTAAACAATTAACATCCTGAATTTATACTACACAAACACAAAATGCATAGTAATGAAATATGTGATTCATTACTAAAATTCTACTCTCTATTTACTAAATATATCTCTAAACAAATATAATGTTTCATAAATAGAACCTTTCTTGTTCAAAACAATCACCACAATTTAAGCTCTGTAGTTAAATTTTAAAGTATGATCATATTCAACCTAAAAGAAATTATCACAAGCATTCGGTTCTTCTTAGCTTTAACTACCGTTTGATTCAACATTCAATAACCATACATCTTAGGACATTTATCCAAACTAATTTCATTTTTTATTTCTAGTATTTGCCAGTTTTTATTGCCTACAAAGAATTTCTTCTACAAGGCATCTCCACTTCCAAAGTTAAAATCCAAACACACAACTAAAACACTAGTCGTGTTCTTATACGAACCAATACGGAGTGTCTAAAAATACTCAACATTATCAACCTAAACCCTAATCTACCAGTTCTTTCTTTCTTCAACATTTTCAACTCTAATCACAAAACACCTAAACCCTAAACTTTGTCCTTCAAAACCATGCAAATAACCTATTTAATCTCCCCAATTTTTTAACACATATTAAATATGAATTGCTAACCTCAAAACGTTGCTTCCTTCCTTGCTATTGTTTCAAAAAACATGTATTCTTCAACACAAATTTGTGTCAATTTCGCTAAACCCAACCCCCCCCCAAATGCTCTGTACTAAAGAGGAAAAAATTCATAAAACAAACTGTAAGAAAAACGTCTGTTCAAATGACAAATCGAAAAACAAACTACCCACTCACCAATTTAATTTCTTGTGCTCAACCTCGTCTCTTTTCCTAGTTGTAAGAAATCGGTTTTGCGTGAAGAGAGAAACGCGAGCAACATTTCCCCCCTTTTTTTCCGCTCTTGGGTGTCTAAATCACCCTTCAATTTTTTTCACCGGTTCACCGAGTAACCCTTCTTTTTTTTTCAATCCAACGGTCTCAACTCTTTTTTCTTCATCCAACAGGTGAAATTTTAAGGCATGTGTTTAGCCTCCAATTAACCCGCCTTTTTAGACAAACTCGTAGGGGCTGGCTTCTGGTAAATTTTCGAATCCAGTCTTAAAATTTAAAGTTTCCTAAGTTTATATAATGATAAAACACCTTTATTATTTATTAATGCAAATCAATGTCAAGGTCCTTGTCCACAGTGGCTGATGCACACTATGACTAGGGTAGGCACGTGCCTACCCTAAAATCTGAAGAAAAAAATTATTAGTTATTTATTTTATTGATTGTGCCCACCCTGATTTTTTTGTGCCCACCCTGAAATTTATAAAATTTTATTTGTGCACACCTTGAAGTTTTATTTGTCCCCATCCAAGGATAGAAGGGAGCAAAGGAGCATTCGCTCCCTAAAAATTTGAAGTTTGTATATAATTTAGAAATTGTCTACATATTTTTAATTGAGAATATATTTTCGTCCTCCTAAAACTTTAAGTTCACTCCCTAAAATTTTATAGGTTCACCCAACATACAATCTTGTGTCTATCCATGTCCTCATCCACCTATAAGTTATAATAAAAAATTGACTAAAGATATTCATAACAAGTAATTTATTCTTTTTTAGTAGTCCACAAACAATTCATTTGAGCCCAGTTTATTTACAGCCATACATAAAAGCCCAAAAATAATAATCAATTATAAGAAAAGAGAGAAACCTACTAAAAAATAAAAAATCTCTGGGTTATGCAACTTTTGCTTCTATTTTTGACGTTTTTCTTTCTCAAACACAAAGTTCTCGATTTTTAAAGTTCAAGACCCTCAAATATCTGAAGACTGAAAGTATGTAATTCATGATTCTTTAAATTCTTCATTTACTCAATATATAGAAGTATATTTCAATTATTATTTAAATTGTGTTTTACAAGATTTCAAGATTTCAAAAGTTCAAGATGTTTTTATCTTTTCTCTTACAACTATAGCAATACAAATAAGGATAAAATAATTACATATTTAGTGTGTTTATGTTTATCTTTTACTTTTCTAACTTTTTAATTTTGAATTAGATTAAATTAATTGTGAGTAAAGTAGAAATATGACATTATGGATTAATGATTCTTTATACTAATTTTTTTGAATCAATTTAATGAATGCATTCATTTTTTCTTTGTTTTTTATTGATTGAATATAAATTCGTAATGGGAGCTAATTGGTTTGTTTCAAATTTATTGTAGTCTTGTAGGTATTATGTATCGCATTACTTTGTAAATTGTAATTTGAAGATTTCTGATTCACTATTGTGTCTTTATAACTATCGTGAATGGTATGTTTTCCTCCTTTTTGTTAGGCAAAATTGTACTCAATCCCCCACAATATAGAGGAAGCAAATATTTGTATAAAATTGCCCACATCATGAAGATGTTATATAGGTTTGTCTCTGTAAGTTGTAAAAGAAGACATTGTTTTTTACTTTTAAAACAAACTTTAATTATATACGTATTAACCACAACGGCAGATCCACCATATAGTCACGTTGGACAAATTATTTACACCGTTATTTTCTGATTCATTAATGTTTGCATTAATAACTTATTTATACCGTTGTAAATAAGCATTGTTCACTTATTTACACACAGTCGCTTATGTTCGCAAACATATAAATGATCATGTTCGCTAACATTAAACGAACATGTTCGCGAAAACTAAAAATCAAATTCAAACACCTAAATAATAATAAAAAAAATGAACATAATATTAATATATGTGTGTCCACCCTAAAAAATATTTATGGATTCGTCACTGCTTGTCCACTGGCCTGCTCCACCCTCCTTAAATTCTTCATTACTTAACTTTTCTTTTTCACTCAGTTCCACCAACACTGTACCACATTATTTCGGATTTACTATAAGGATATGATATGAAAAAAATGTTATACTTTAAAACACGGTTCGTGTAAAATAAAGTTTATGTTTGTCAAATTTAAAGGTTAAGAGTTTAGAGTTTATGAGTTTAGATTGTAGGATTTATAATTTAAGATTTAAGGTTAGAGTTAAAGTTTAGAATTTAAGGGGCTAGATTAAAGTTTTAGCTTCTGCATTTTAAACAATAAATACATAAGAAAAATTTATACCAGCTGTGTGTTAGAATATAACCTAAGATAAAATACCATACGAATATATGAACAAAATGGGTCATGTCCATTGATTCCACTTCTTCACCCTATATGTTGCATGTGAAAGGATTGTATTGTATGCATTTAATGCAAATGTCGACATCAATCATCATTAATACTTGAAAATTACATCCAACAACTATGTTTAAGTCAATTAGAGATGGGGTTTTTGTTGGCAAAATATCCAAAAACATATTACATTGTACACATAAAAATCATATGAATCACTTGTTCAATTATATTAAAATTAAATTGTAAAATTAACAACAAACGAAGATTAATTTACAGTTAAATAAAACATTTAAGGTTAAATTGAATAAGCTAGAAAAATAATAAAGACAATACACTATAGTTTATTAAAGTTGACACATAACTGATCTTTTCTATTAATTGGTTCGAATAAAACAAAAGTTTTCTTTTTAAGGAATATAATTTATTATTCTTATTATTTTTCATACAAAAAGTCAATCTTTCTTCTTCTTTTACTGCAACCCACGTGAAGAAACAACACTTATTATCTTTCAAAACATTATTACTATTGTTTAAAACATTCTACTTCTCCACTCTCATCATTCACTTCCAAAACCCTTCTGAAAATTTCAAAAAAGAGAGTCAGAGAACCCTCCATTTGTATTCATAAAATATTCTGAAAATACTCTCTCTCTCTCTCTCTCGTGCTTCAAATAATTATTACTATTGTTTAAAACATTCTACTTCTTCACTCTCATCATTCACTTCCAAAACCCTTCTTTTTCTCACACAAAAAAACCACACTTTATCTTTCAAAACACTTCCCAGAATCTTGAGCAGGAAAATGAAGGTGTTGGCTTGGTTTTCCTCTGTGATTTTTGCAGCTACCCTTTTCAGCTCCGGCTCTTTTGCTCTCACTGATGATGGTAATAGCTGCAAACCCATCACTGTTTTAGTGTTTTTGAATGAAAGTTTGTCTTTTCGCTCTTTTTTTGGGAAAGTTGTAAACTTTCAGCTTGATGTTTTGAAAAAGAACTTTCCCAGATTTTTCTTATTTTTTAAAATGCTCAGAAATGGAGTTTGAGTTTTCTGTTTCTTTGATCTGATTTTTTAAATGTCTTTTTAAGGTCTAACATTGTTGGAGTTCAAAAGCACATTGAATGACAGTGGAAACTATCTTGGAAACTGATGAAACACCCTGCAATTGGACTGGCATTTCTTGTTTCCCCAATCTTCAAAGAGTTGGATCAATGTAAATCACACCCTTTTCTTTCTTTGATCATTTTCTGCTTCACTTTTGCCTATTTTTCTTAGCTTTTACTGATATATGTGTGTGTGTGTGTTGGCTTCTACAGCAACCTGCCATACATGCAATTAAGAGGAAAGTATCTCCCAGCATTGGCAAACTCAACAGATGGCAAAGACTGTGAGTTCATTTCTTAGTTTGGAAATTCAAATCCTAGCTTAGCTTGTGCAGCTCTTTTGTTTAGAAATAGTGGGGGTGACTCTGGTTATGGTATCTTCTTTTTAACATTCTTAATGTTGGTTGGTATTACAGTTACAGGGCATTGCACCAGAACAACTAATTCCTAATGAGATTACAAATTGTACTCATTTAACATGTTTTTTGCTTTTCTCACTTTTGTGGGGCATTTAATTAGATTCACTGTCTGCACAGTTACTTGAAGGTGGCATACCGGAAGCCTTTCTCTTCTCACTTCTCACTCTACTGTAAGTTCCCTGAATACGCTATTGTTTGTTTAGTTACAATCGAATTAATCCAATCTGTTTATTCCAGATCTACTCCATACCTTCTAAAATCCAATCTGTTTATTCCAGATCTACTCCATACCTTGTAAAATCGAATCTGTTTATTCCAGCTCTACTCCATTTGGTTGCTATTTTGACCAAACTAATCACGGATCTAACTTTAGGGGGAAGAGACCAACAAGAAACAAGTTTTTTTAATCACGGTAAGATCCCCGTTCATACCCCACTCATGTGTGTATGCTTAGACCTGGCAAACTAGACCCGAGACCCGAAACCCGAATCGAATTACCCGAACCGAAACCCGATTTTGACCCGAACATGATGATTCGAAGTTGACCCGAAACACGAACCGAACCGAATCAAACCGAACCGAACCGAAAATTTTTGTTGAACCGAAATGGATCCGAACCGAAATAGACCCGAACCGAATAGACCCGAACCGAATGGACCCGAACCGAATGCTACCCGAACCGAAAGCTTAACCGAAAGCTGAACCGAATATCGACCCGATTTTAACTCGATTTTAACCCGATTTTGACCCGATTTTAACCCGAATATCTATTGTTAACAATATAATAAATAATAAAATGAAGTATAGAAATTTGAGATCTTGGTGACCAATTTTATAATTTCATCATAAAATATAGCATATAATTGAAATTGTAGACTAAATTGACAATTTGGAAGTGGAGAAATTTGAGAGTCCAATGATCAAATTTGTAATTATACTATATAAATAAATAGGGGTCAATTTTGGCTAAAAATTAAATCTTTAAAATTAAAATGAACGAAAATATCAATATATTAAATTAATAGACTAAATTACAAAGATTAGTCAATTTCAACTAAAAGTAAATTTTTAGAGACTAAATATCACTACGGGGAGGGGATTTGTATATCCGAAGTCTAAACCATGAGAATACTTGTGACTAAATTAAATTAAACTAGAACTTAAAGTTGACTAAAATGTAACATTTTAAATGGAACATGACCTAAAAAGTAATTAATCTCTAGCTTAAAAAATTGGTGGCTTATTTCCCTCCAAAATTTTGTCTTTTCTCTCTCTATTTTTTCCAATTGTCTTTTTCTTTTTTTTTAATCTAGCTTAAAAAATTGGTGGCTTATTTCCCTCCAAAATTTTGTTTTTTCCCTCTCTATTTTTACCAATTGTCTTTCTATTTTTCTTGATTTAATTGAGTTTCAATTTAGATTAATTTAATTGAAATTTCACATTTAGTTTTAAAATTATTTTAATTATGTCCGTGATTTATGCTTTTAGATTTTAGTTAATTCAATTAGATTCTAAGTTTAATAAATTAATTCATTTCAGACATTATTATTATTATTATTATTATTATTATTATTATTATTATTATTATTATTATTATAAACTTTGATTCAATATAATTATACAAAAAAAAATTATATGGATACATGAAGCTTTGATTTAAATATTTAATCAAATTCAAATGCATAGATTGACAAGTTGAATTAGAATTAATCTCATACATCAATAACTCTAAACTAAACCATAAATACTAAACCTCAAACCTTTAACCCAACTCAAATCAAATTGACCCGAAAATTTAAATGTTGACCCGACCCGAAATTGACTCGATTTTAACCCGAACCGAAAGTGACCCGAACGACCCGATTTTGACCCGAACCGAAAGCGACCGATCCGATATTGACCCGACCCGAAAACAACCGATCCGATTTTGACCCGATCCAATACCCGAACCGAATCCGACTCATCACAGACCCGAATTAGACCCGAACCCGAACCGAACCGACCCGAACCGAATCTAAACCGATTCTAGATACACCCGAAATGACCCGAACCGAAATGACCCGAACCGAACCTGAACCGAATGACCCGATTGCCACCTCTATGTATGCTTTTACATGGAGGGGGAAATTCCCTTGTTCATTCTTTCATGTTTAGATACTTCCCATTTAGGTCCTAGATTCTTTTTATTGAATTTCAATTCAGTCGTTAGGTTCACGTCCCTAATTTAGGATTAATCAAATTTTGGCCTTTAGGTTTAGTTTTCTTTTAATTAGATCTTTTTTGATATGGCCTTTAAGTTTAGGGTCTCTAACTTGCATTATTAGTTAACAAATTAGCTAATAAATTTACATTTAAATTAATTCGACTCCCAATAAAACTTTGGTTTTTAATTCTTTTGATTAATTGATTACTGTTTCAATGAAATTTTAATTTGGTCGTTAAATTTGACTGCCAATCATACGTTGTTTTGATCACAAGTATAAAAAGAGTTTGAGGATTTAAATTTAATTTTAGAGTAAAAATAGTAATAATCTAAAATAAAAGTAGAATCTGAAATTTAAAAAATATAGTATATTGGAAGTAGTGAATTGGGATCCCTAATACAAAAAATTTGGGCCAAATATAAGTGTATGGATGAGTGGTTGGAGAATTTTGAGTCATCAGATTGGGCCAAATGATTAAGACCGAATAAAATTGATGATGTCTTTGTTTTTGATACTACTCGTCCTGTTATATCTGATGATGGAGCAACAAAATGTTGGCCAACAAAGGGAGAGGTAGGTGCGGTACCACCCCCAATTTTTATTTTAAATTTAAAAAATACTTGTTGAGATAATGGTAAAATTATATTTTTGCCCCCTAAAATATTTAATTTATATTGTTCCCCCTCTAACTTTAAACAATTTTAAATGACCCCCTCAATAAATACAATGTATTGAAAATTTTGAAAAGTTATCATTTGGTTCTTTAAAATGTCTTAAAATATAATTAGGTCTTTTCAAATATTTGAATGGCCCCTTAATATTTTAAAATTTCATCATTTAACTTTTTAAAAATTTTAAATTTCATTAGGCCCCTTCAAATATTTGTTTAAATTTTTTTATGAATATGTATTTATGTATTAAATAAACACAATAAAAAATTCATCATCGAAATTTTGTATTACATATATAAGATCTATTAAAAATATTTCTAGTTGACGTCAAAATCAAATGTAACAGTAGTTATTTGGTAGACCATACATAACAGTAACACCTCCACCAATAAAATCTCATGCTATTTAGTACATGATTTATCGGATCATATAAATATAATACCCGTACTTTTAAAATTATTTTGGTATTTATAATTATAGAACACTATACAATTAGTATCAAAATCTATGAAATTTATAAATGTAATACATGCATTTTTTTTTAATTTTATACCTATATTTATCTACATATTTAATACTTGTTTTTGGAACTTGAATTCGACCTCTCAACTTTTAAAAATTTATATTAAGCTTAATTTTTTTGAATATGTTTAATTAAATCCCCTCTTATAATTTTTAAAAATTTTCGTAAAGTTTATTTTTTTATTTGTTTAAACTTTTATTTTTTTAAGAGTTTTAAATGTCTCTAAACTTTTTTTTCCCAAGTTTTGTCACTGATCACTGTAGACAACTACTTCGAGCATTGCTTACATGCAATTATTTTGTAACACATTTTCTCGGGTTTTTTATAAACGTGATTTGGAATGACAAGGGTTTTAAATACGTAAAAAATCAGTAATACTTAAGCTGTAAGGAACAAATTATAAGAATATAGTTTTCTACTCAAAAATAGTTTATATATTTTTAAATACGAAGAGCGGCCCAAATTAACCTTACCCATAATTTGTCAACTTTGATTAAAATTTAAAATAAACAAACCCCATTTTTGTTATGAAGGATCGGCATAATTATTATTAGCTACTAACTATTTTAATAATTTTGAAATCATAAGGATCTAACGTGTGATTATTCCGCTTTGAAAAAAAAATATGTTGAAACACTTTTGTGCTATTTTTTCAGATTTTTCCATACAAACTTGGCATGTAGAATTTGACCCTAAATCTTTTTGCACTTGATAAAATCTATCACTCAAAGTCGGAAAAAATGTGAATGGCTATTTGGAAGTCAAAGTAAATTACCCAACCTATAATGTGAATTTAATTAAAAGATGTATATAAAAAATTATCTTTGTCGAGTTAGACGATAATCAAATACCTAGAGTAAAATGTTGTCTCAGCTAAATTCCTATTTAAAATTTATGATGATCAAATAAGCTCATAGATATGAAAAGACGTTTTAATTAAGTCATTATTTGAACATTTTATTATCAAATTTCATATGTTTATTTCATTCAGGGACTTATTTGATTATCGCCTAATTTACGAGGGACCAATTTGTCATATAAATCTTATTAAAACTATTTGGTTTGTACTATGTGAATTCTCTCTAGATTTATAATTGTTAGTCTCACGTGTGAATTTCAGCCTATATATATATATATTATAGTGATTAGTATTTATATATGAATCATCACCCTATTTATACATTATAGTGATTAGTATTTATTCTAGTTTTATTTATTTGAACACATTCTAACTTATATATATGGATTGAATTTGATATTTTAGCTTGTTTATGTTGGGAAAACGGATTTTTTTTATAACTTTTGGGGCATATTTTCAATGGATAAGGGTGGATATTCGAATTATAAAATAATGATTGTATATTGTACTTTATGAGACCTTTACAACGGTATATCATATGGTCAAAACAGTTGATGCTCAAAGTAGGCTATTTGTGAATTGTATAAGGAAAATGAAAAGTTTATATACACAAACTCACTTAATAAGGGTATACAAGTGATTTGGAAGAAAAAAACAACAAAATTTATATATTTTTAAATATGAAGAGTGGCCCAAATTAACCTTACCCATAAATGAGTGACCTAAATGTAACTTTAAATAATTGGGTGATCCAAATATAATCTTATCCATAATTGAGTAACCAAAATACAACTTTATATAATCAAATAGAAAGAAAATACTTGATGGATGGAGAGAATTGGAACTAAAACATTGTCAAAAAGTTGGTCTGTGTTCCGATACGTTTAACTGCATATGAAGTATAACACCCATATATATCATTACAATAATTGTAGTACAACAGCCTTATATATATCATTACAATTTACAAAATAGTTAAAACAAACGCCGGTTACATTTTCTAACTATCTCAGCTCAATTGGATTTGTTGTTTGGTTGTTGTTCTTTCACCGTTTGTGTGTTTGTTTGTTCCTTTGAGGCTGAGGGGTTCTCCTCTTTCCCTTGTTTCGTTTCTTTGTTATGTTCTAATAAAATGTCGGTTTCTTGTTCAAAATTACCACAATTCCAACCAGTTTCGCTACCATCTTCCTTCACAGTAGTCGAAAAACAAGGCAGTGCTTAATTTCACCCATCTTTCTGCTCGCCAGCATCCTGTGGATTGTCAACTCCTCTAATCAGACTTGTCTCCAGAGACGAATTGCCTGGAAGAACAAAGATCTCCTCTGTTGCAACTGCATATAGTATTTACTATCTACAATGCTTCAAATTTCACTTTCTGCTTTTGATCTCAAAAGGATTGCTTCTCATGGGAAGTAGTTACCTACAATTCCCTTGGTCAAGTCATTGGTCTTGATCTTAGCTTCAAAAACCTTTCTGGCAGCTTTTCAATTGCAATTTATAATTTACTATGATTTTAATACTTTTTTATGATTATATATATATATATTGAAATTTATTTTATATTTGTCGTACCCCTGTCGTACCTGTAGCCTGTAATTTTAAGAATCGTTATTTTTCGTCCCCGCCACCATATTCGTCCCTGTATCTGTCTTAGTGCAACATATGTTAGAATTATATTTGAAAATAACCAAAGGAAAGCTGTTTGGAAAATCAACGGGATTGAAAGAGAGGTATACATCGAAAAGAGCTCCTCCACAACCAATTTTGTAACCCTTTAACTCGGTCTAACCGATTTACCGACTCGAGCGAGTTACACGGAGAATATCGAAGTAAACCGTTGAAGATTTATCTCAATAAAAGACCCTGTTTTTTATCTTCTCTAAAAGCTCTTAGCGAATCCTAAGGTGATCTTGCTCACAGTGGATAAAGTTACGACTCGAACGGTCAATTGAACATTTGATTAATTCTAGACATGCTTTAAGGACCATTTTGTAAAATCAGATAAATTTGAGGACTTAGGCCAAATTAAGATCATCGATCCTTAATTAGTCATATCTCAAGCTTGTATGTCAAAATATCAACTTAAAACAACACCTCAAACTCAACCAATTGAATTCTTAATATTCAAGGACCAAAATGTAACAACAACAAACTTGCAAATACAAATAGCTAACAAACCATTCTAACATGCCTCTAACACGCCTCTAACACCAAACCAAGCATTCAACATAAATGTAACCATAGATACAATTTATAGGCATGCTCCCTAAGAAAATAACCACATGGAGTTCAAAATGCAAACAAAATCAAATACTAACATATAAAGGCCATTTACAAGTCCAAATAGGCAATATGAACTTACCACAAACCAAAGAGTTTCAAACACAACCTCCCAAAACATATAGGTACCCTTCCATTGTCAATTATTACTATTTAGTAAACGTAAAATCATACTTGAGCTATGAAACGCTCTTGAAATCTTCTTTTGCTACCTCGTTGCCACAACCAAATTATTTTTCTGCATTGTTGGAAAAAGAGAGCGTAAGCATAAATGCCTAGTGAAGGTCGCTCGAATTGAAAACCAACAACAATGCGTTTTGAAACCATTTCTCAAATACAAATCATTTTTCATCTTGCTCAAACATAACACATGCTTTAAATCACTTTCTAAGCAGAACCAATAATCATTTATAAAACATGTATCATCAATCTCATGCATTTACAATAATGCAAAACTCATTGTAAGCTTCTCATGCCTGTACATCATAAAGCATAACTCAAAGTAGATTCACATGTATAAATCTTAATATACAAAACCAATAAAACTACGATACATGTAATCTCATATATTGGCATTAAAAGGGACACAGATAGAATCTACCCCCATCTTTGGATAGCACTACCCATATCTATAAATGTTCGAATGTGCAGACACCTTGATGAAATCTTACCCATCAAGTCACATGGTGAAATTTACCCTCACCATTATCTCACTTCGGCTGGGATGCCACTACCCCCATTGCCCGTTGGTGATAGAATCTACACTTATCACTCGCAACACAATAGAGTCTACCCCTATTGTGTAACCGAAGAATTTTGTCTCCATACGAATTTTGTATATTATATTGCACTTCTAATCCTATTGATCCATCAATTATATCCGATAATATTAAGTCTCATCACTTTGCCAATATACACTTTTAAACCATGTTACCTCACTTTTTTCATATGCATCATTCAAACCAATTTCTATCAAAGTATCTCAAATACATTAAACCATGTATTTAGGCATTTTCCCAAACATGTTTCATACCACTTTCTAAACACATTTATTATCAAAACGTAAACTTATGCAACATTTTTCACTTCTAAAACATACATATAACAATAGGTAAAACAATTCTATCTTTAAAGCATGGGCATGAATTTAATAAAACAATGGAAAATAAAAAATCGAGAGCAAAATCCTCCATACTTACTTTCGAGCTTAGATTAACGTTTCAAGTTTAATCTAAACCCCCAAACTTTGCTTTCAAACCTTTGAAAAGTTTTTAAAATTATTTTCACCCACCAACTTATATCGTCTCAAAGACAACGTCTCGACGCCAACGCCTCAACGCCTACCGAACGTCTGAATACTCGCCAACTTCCGAAAGAAAATGCAATGGTCAATATAAACTGGACCCCATCAAAATAACCAATTTATTATAGCAACCATCACAAATATTCGAACCAATTTCTATTCAAACAACCCCTTTTAATTTACTATGCTACTGCTCATTCAATTTCCCCCTTTAATTTTTTTAACCAAAAAATATATACATATAATGGAATGGACAGTAGCCCACTCACGGCACACCTCCTAAAACCCCTTAATTTCACGCCTAAATTTTTACGCACAACCAACCCAACTATGCGCCCAGCGGAAAAATTCGAAGAGCAAGGCAGCCCCCTGCTTCGAACGCACCCGAAACCCTTTTTTTTTTCTTTCATTCAACATTTCATCGAACTATGTTGTATTTAATATGTAATCTAGTAATTCAATTAAACATTCAGTCAATTATTTCAAATTAAGAACCTAAATCTAAAATTAAACAATTAGATTAATCTCCTTTAATAAAACCCAATTAATTTAAGATATTACCAAATAATCCCTATATTTTATCTCCCATACAAAATTTTATTTCAAATTATTCTCGAAATTAGTCTAACCCGCTCGAACCGGTTCAAGTGAACTGTTTAGCTGAACCCGGCTAACTCCTAAGCCCAAAATTGATGCGTTACAAATTTGATATATCACCATGGATATGGTTGTTAGAAACAACTATCCAAGACAAGCTGTCTTGTGTTTTGATGAATTTTGGAAACTCGGTGAGGCTACAAAATATTAGGAATAGACTCTCTAATTGCGATACAACAGTAAATTTTTTTATTTGACTTTCAGTTAACACGTTTGTATCAAATAGGTCAAAATCCTTTAAGTTATTGAGTTGAATGATTGACCGGAGTGATACTGATAAATATTTACTCCCTATATCTAATGACTCAAACAATGAAGAAGAGGCATTGGGGAACTCATCAACTTTCCCAACCTATTGATTCTTAAAGAGACTCAAGTACTTCAATGATGGTAGGGAAACAAAGATGAAGGTATTGATCTACTGAAATGATTTTTTTGATAGATCTGGCGTCTCCAATCGACTAAGATTTACTATTGGCGATAAGATGGATCCATAAAAATGATATCTATCAAGAACTAAAAGACTTGAGAACTTAAGGTTACCTATTGATGCAGGCAGTCTTCCAGTGAAATATGTGTAAGAAAGTGACAAACTACTTAAGTCATTGTTTGCTGGAAATTTCGGCAACCAACCCATAAGATGCGCATTATCTGAGATGCGAATGCTTTGAATTTTTGTCAAAAGAAAAATTTCAGTTGAAAAGTTGCTAAAAAAGTTTTTGAAGCTAAGATCAAGCCCGGTGACTACTTGAGGTAACTCCTTCCCAGGAGCAACAATCCACCTGTGAAGGAAATGCAATGAAATTGGTCTTCCAGTGCCACCTCCTCCAGGGAAAGATGAAGAACATTCATGGTTATGTATTGGATTTACGGTGCTGAATGATTTGAGAAACAAATGGGTTGACAAGTTCAGAATGTATGGGAAAAGAAATAGATGAAGAACTATGTGACTCCATCTGTTTCAAAATCATCATGTAAGTATTTCCTTTTGAAACTAGAGTTTTTCTAAATTGAAAATATAGTTGTTGTAAACTGCTATGCATATACATATTGTCTTGAATTTAGGTAGCTAACGGATATTTTTGTTGCAGGATGTACTTGAATCGGGACATGGAATGTAAACAGGCCAAGCTGAAGCAGAGATTGGTAGATTAAAGTTTGAAGAAAATGGCAAAAGTTGCCAACAGTCTGAGTGTTGAAGTATAAGTAAGAAACAAGGTAGGTGTTATAGATATGTGGTTTGTATAAATTCTATGTTATATTGGCTTGGTTAAGCAATGAGTGCAGCTAGGTCAGCTAGGAAGCTCAGGTTTATGTGTGCTGCACCGTTGCACTAATTGTTGGAGTTTGACTCTCCATTCTCTGATGGTAGTAAACTGGTGTATAAATAGGCTGGTCTTCATTGAAGATATTACAGTCATATTAATGAAAATGATGAGAGTACCGTCTCTCTTTCCTTAGCCTTTATTCCATGGGGAAAAAAGCATGGATTGGCCGAGTAAAGTTCATGGAAGGATATGAATAAGGTACAGATGTGGCATTGCTGTGTTGTTGAACAGATTGTGTCTAATGTTAGGCCAAGCTGAGCATGGCATTCCATGGTGTTGTTTGATTCATATTGTCCTGAGAACGTAAGAAGTGACCACCTCCATGATTCCGAATCCCCTGCTTTCCATGAAGATTTTACTAGAAAGTTGAAATCAATTGATGCCTTGCCGGTAAAAACTCTACCAAGCATAGATATAATTTTCCTTTCAAAGTTGAAATTTTAGAAGGTGAGGTATGAGAATCTTGCTTCACCATCTCCTTCATGATCCCTCGAAAGGTCGGTTGCTCCTTGACAAATAACATGCTTCGGTTTTTCAAAACCGGAGACGATCATGAAGCCATGAGGAGCACATATAATCTTGATAAAATTTTCAAGTCTTTGATTATTTACATGTCTTATAATTTACTTTTTTAACTTCTGCAGGTGGCAATCTCGGCGAAAACATTGAACGTGCAAAACTGGATTCTTCATGAAATGCCTACAAATCTTTATGATCATGTTTATAATCATAATTAATGATAATGCAAGCACATGGTCTACAAATCTTTATGATCATGTTTATAATAGCAATCACCTGGCGTTGAAAATTGTTGGTTAGTTTTGATAGTGGTTTGGCATGGTAGGTATGTATGGATAATGGCAATCACCTGGCGTTGAAAACTGAGTTAAGTATATGTTCAAATCCTATTCTTTAATAACTCACAGCCCACACAGCGTAAAAATAAATTGCCCGATACTAAATCATCTAGACATAATAATATTCTTTTTTTATTGACATCATCGGATGAGTATCATATAAACTGTTTTCAATACTTTGAATTATACTTAAAATTAGGGGTGTGCAAAACTCGATTCAACTCGAAAAAATAAATTATTCGACTCGATGCGAAAATACTCGACTCATATTTTCATAAACTTGATTAACTTAAAAACATTTCAAATAAAGTTTAAGTTATAAACTCGAAATTCGAATAACTCAAAATTTTTAATAATTAGTTGGTCAGTTTTTAAGTTCTAGTCGTGTCTCTGCCCTTTTCATTGATATGGATCGGGTTGGTGTCTTGGTGATAGTGGTTCTTATCGGCATTGGAGGGTGCTGGTGATTGTTTTGTAAATGCTATTGAGAATACTTCTAATATGGCGAACTCAGGGGAGGATTGTAAAATTATACAAAGAATTTAAGAAATTTATTTAATAATAAAAATTTAGCAAAATTAAAGATTTAATTATTAGTTTATTTTAAAATAAAGGGTAAACTACACTGGTGGTTACCAAACTATCATTGTTTTTTTATTTTGGTCCCCAACTAATTTTTTCATCAAAATCGTCCTTCTTGTTAGATAGTTTTTCTGTTTTAGTATCTCTCCGTTAAAAAATTATTCTTAATTATTTCAATTAACCAACCAAGAAGTGACATATGTCACCTCCAAATTTCAAACAAATCAAAGGAGAAAAGACCCTCCTCATTTGTGCAAATGGGAGGAATCAAACCAAGGACCCCTTGCATGAGAGGTCTAAAGCTTAACCATTAAGCTAAGCTTGAAAGTTGGTTAAATCTTAACCAAGCAAATATTTAAGTTATACACTTTCAGCCTAAAAAAATTTGCCTATATAATAATTTGAACCGAGAACACATTGCACCAAAAGCAAACACTAAGCTAAATTATCCTCAAATTTTAATATTTAATTTAAAATATATTGTCACTTCAAATTAGATCAAATTATTACTAAAATCAATCTAAAATTATTTTTTCAATTTGTTTGGGAATAAAAAAATTATTTATTTATTTTTATACATATGTATTAGATCATTCTAAAAATTAATTAAATGTAAAATAATTTGTTCATATACATGTCAACGAATTAAATGTTATTTAAAAAATTATATTTTATCCTAAATAAATATTATAAATTTAATTTTTATAATTTTAATATTAATTTTATAAAATAATTATTTAATTATTATTTTTATTTCAAAACGAAGTGAAAATAATTCTAATTTAATCTTCAATTGTAATTACATTTCAAGCTAAAAAGTATTTTAAAAATTTAAGGGTAAACTACATAAATGACCACCATACTATTGGTAAAGTCGCAATTTGACCACCTTACTTTTTTTCTAAGCAATTAAACCACCAAATTATTTAATTGGTTGCAATGTGACCACCATCTGTTAAAAACTAACGGAAGGAGTGACGTGGCGTTTACTAAAGTTGGTATAATTACACATTTGGTCCCCGCTATTTGTACATTTTATCAATTTGGTCCTAATTTTAATAAATAAAATAATTTTATTATTTAATCAGGTTACGACATGTGTCACCAGATTGAAGGAGCAAAATTAAAGAAAAAGGCAACTGCCCCCAGTGGGATTTGATCCCAAGTTTACTAGGTTGATAGTAAGCACACACACCACTAGGCTAAAGCTATCAGCCTTGTGATGAATTGTACAAAATCTAATATATATCTTAGTTTGTTACTCATGCCAGGAAAAAAAGCAAGAAACTTATTACCTCTAGCAGGATTCAAACCCGGGTTACTTGGGTTAAAAGTGAGCATGCCTACCACTAAACCAATGTTATTCTTATGATACAATGTACAAAATTTATTATATAACTTAATTTATTGCTCATGCCAGGAAAAAAGAAATAAATATAGATTAAAAAAACTCGAATATGACACTTTTGGGATGCATAAAATATTTAAACTACTGAAATATATCTAATAATTAAATTATTAACCATTTTATTTTTTTATTATATTATTATATTAAAAAATAAAAAAAATATATTAAACTTTTATTTAACGAGTCTAAACTCACAAACATAATTTATTAATTTTATATTCGTTAAATAAAATTTTAATATAATTTTTTATTTTTTAATATAATAATTTAATTAAAATTTATATTCGAGATTAGTGGTAACTACAGTAACTGCATGCCACTGCTCAGAACACCATCCTGCAATTTTTTATTTTTTAATATAGTAATTTTATATTAAAATTTTTTATTTTTTAATATAATAATTTAATTATCTAATAATTAAAGTGTCATATTCGAGTTTTTTAATCTATATTTATTTCTTTTTTCCTGGCATGAGCAACAAATTAAGTTATATAATAAATTCTGTACATTGCATAATAAGAATAACATTGATTTAGTGGTAGGCATGCTCACTTTTAACCCAAGAAACCTGGGTTCGAATCCTGCTAGAGGTAATATGTTTCTTGTTTTTTTTCATGGCATGAGTAACAAACTAAGATATATATTAGATTTTTTACAATTCATAACAAGGATAGCTTTAGCCCAGTGGTGCGTGTACTCATTATCAACCCAGTAAGCCCGAGTTCGAATCCCACACGTGTCACCACCTGATTGGAGGAGCAAAATAAAAATTATTAAATTAAAAATATATAAATAAAGTCCTCCAATAATACAGTGACACATGTCGTAACCTAATTAAATAATAAAATTATTTTATTTATTAAAATAAGGACCAAATTGATAAAATATACAAATAGCGGGGACCAAATGTGTAATTATACCAATTTTATTAACTGCCACGTCACTCATTCCGTTAGTTTTTAACGGATGGTGGTCACATTGCAACCAATTAAATAATTTGGTGGTTTAATTGCTTAGAAAAGAAGTAAAGTGGTCAAATCGCGACTTTACCAATAGTATGGTGGTCATTTATGTAGTTTACCCAAAATTTAAAATAATAATTTTAAATCTAAATATCTATTTTCAAATAATTCAAAATTTATATTCAAAATTTTTAGAATGATCTAATTCATTTTAACAATATTAAATAATTAATTTTTTATTCCAAAAAAATTATAAAAAATAATTTTAGGTGATAATAAATCTTAAATTAAATATTAAATTTTGCAGATACTTAATAAATTGTTAACTTAATGCAGTGGATAAGATAGAGCTTTTAGTTTTGTAACACCCGGGTTCGGGGGTCGGGTGAAAGTAATATTAAAATATTAAAATAATATTTTGGGCCTCAGGTTTTCAAAACAAATAAATTAAGTTGGACTATTTACAAAACAAGCCCAAATAGCCATGGATATCTCCTATTTGTAAATACCTTATTTCATTAAGGGCATTTTGGTCTTTGGCCTTTTAATTTTAAACAAACATAAAAAAATAGCTTTTGGCTCATCTTCTTCCCCTCCCCATTTTTCATTTTCACGACAAAGAACCCCTCCTCCCCTAGTTTATTATTCCATCACATATCTTGCTTGTTGTTGGAGATTTCTCAAAGGTAAAATCATTTTTGACCTGTCCTTATCATTCTCTTCAAGCTCATACCTTTAGTTTTCATAAAGCTCATGGTTTTTGTATTTTGGGGTTTTGAGATTTTTGATTAAAAATGTCATCTTTATTGCCTTTAACTTAAGTTTTCGATTTGTTGAGGTTATATAAGTTGTTTAATATCTAAAAGGTCCAACATACTCAATTTTTACATAGTTTTATGGTGTTTCTCGAAATTGGATTTTAGAGAGCTTAAATGTTGAGTTTTGGGGGTGCTTTGTGTGAGAAAGTGTTGGCTGATGGTTAGGCTAGGTATAAGGGTTGTTTTGGAAGCTTTTAGGAGTAATTTAAGTGTTGAAATCAAGGGTTTTAGGCTGTGCTTCATGGCTGCTCGGGAATGAAGATTTTGGGAGTTGTTCTTAGCTTGAATCATGTGTTTTGTGCTTGAATTGTGTTTCGGGTTTGCTATTTTAATTTGTGAACTGATTTGAGGTTGTTTTGATTGTGTTGGGATGATTAGAAGCAAGGAATTTAGTTGGTGAAGCTCTGGGGACGAATCCGGAGATTTTGGAGACTTGAGCTTGGTTTTCGGCTCTCTTTTGGGTAGCAACGGTGAGTAGAAATGTCAACCTTTGATTTGTTTTCGAAATGGAACTCTTGGGGGTTTGGGTGGGACCTAGAGGGTTCACCTAAACCCGAGTGTAAGTTACTACTCCTACATTTTTGTTATGTGTTGATGAAAGACTATATGTTGTGGTATCATGTGCATCTTGAGTTGTTTTACACCGTTGTTGTGTAGTCGTGTTGAAGTCGAGCCTCACGTGATGGTTGTCTTAACTACGGTGATGAGTGGTCCCACCGGTAATGACTAGTAGTAGAGTAAGGTGATGAGTGGTCCCATTGGAAAACTACTAGTCGAACGGTGATGTGTGGTCCCACCGTGTGTATGTTGGTTGTGCATGTGCAAGCCATGTGAAGTCTTGTTGTGATAATCATTTGTGCATCCATTGATTTATTTGTCAATTATGAAAAGTATTTTGAAAACTGCATGATTGTTGAATTTTAGAGCTTCACCCACTAAGCTAGTTAGCTTACGCTCTCTTTTATTTCCAACATGCAGATCGTTAGAGTTCGGGAGGCAAGTGGACAAGGCAGGAGCTTTTGGAGTTCTCAAAGTAGCTCAACTATGATTTACGTGTTTGTAATAATGCCTAGACGATGGGGGTGTAGACTTGTAGGAGTTGGTGTCAAACTCCTTAGTTGATGATATGTTTTGTTGAGTATGTTAAATTGTTGAATTTATGTTGGCCATGTGTATGCCTTTATGTTGTGGATTGTAGACTATATTTACTTGATGCGTACTTGCCTTGTGGTTGAGGACTTATACCCTTTTTATGAATGCTATATGTATGTTTGTCTAAAGCATGAATCTTGAATGCTATGTATGAATCTTTGTTGAGTTTATTGATCCTTTTAATGTATGGCTTCTTGATGTTTGAGGTGTGTTAAGCATGTTTGTATAGGGTGCTTTGCATCTAGAGTTGTTGTATGTGTGTTGTGGGAGGTTTTAGTTGGTGGTTGGGGCAGCCATATGCCATAAACCAGCTAGAACCAGTCTGCTCGCAGAGGGCGTATCGAAACGGTTGGTCCCGTTTCGATACGGTCCCTTTTTTTCAGGCCAGGCGTTTCGGAACACGGGAGGGGCGTTTCGATACAATTTTTCCACTGGAAATCTGAGATTTTGACGATAAATTGTGGTATCGAAACGGGCCTTGGCGTTTCGGAACGGTCTTCGTAGCGTTGACCATGAGAAATTGACCGATGAGGGCGTATTGAAACGGTTGACTAGCGTTCCGATACGGTCTCCTCGAGTTGACTTTGGTTTGTTGACCAAGTCAAGGCGTTTCGATACACTCCTTGGGTGTTTCGAAACGGCCTGTAGTTTAAGCTAAAATGGACTGTTTTTGATATGCTGATTGGGTTGATCGCCTCGTTGGTTGCTTCTGTTGTTGTCCTTTCACATAGGACTAAATTAATCCATTTAGACAATATAATAATTAAAGAAAATTTCTAGGGTAGCTAACCGAAAGGGAGCCTTAGCGGGTTTCACTTCAGTTTTCCCCGTGTAGCCTACTCAGACCGGTCAGTCGTCCAGACCGGGACGATGGGGTTACAAGTTCAAAGTGTTCTTGGTTCAAACCTCTGTAAATGTAGTTTTAGTTATTTTTAGGCTAAAAATGTATAACATAAATATTTATTTGGTAAAAAATTTAACCAAATCTCAAGCTTATCTTAATGGTTAAGTATTGAACCCCTCATGCAAGGGGTCTCCGGTTTGATTCCTCCCACTTGCACAAAAGAGAAGGGTCTTTTCTCCTTTGATTTGTTTGAAATTTGGAGGTGACACGTGTCACCTCTTGGTTGGCCGATTGAAATGATAAAAATAATATATAATATAATATGCTGACGAGGAAAGAGAATGATGATTTGGAAAATAAAAATATAAACAAATTTCAGGTCAGCGATTCCATTAATTTTTTTAACGGAGAGGAAACAAAATAAGAAAACTATATAAGGAAGGAACGATTTTGACGAAAAAATTAGTTGGGGGACCAAAATAGGAAAACGGTGATTGTTTGGTGACTACCAGTGTAGTTTACCCTAAAATAAAATGGAAATGATGAAGTCATTCCAAAATATGAAATTACTAAGAAAAGTGTACAATAATATGAAAACTTGAACTTTTATAGAAATTTACATGGTAACCGTAACTAAAACCCAAAGGTTTTCATAAATAATTTTAAATAGATTTCAACGAGTTTAATCTTAATGTAGGTACTAATTAGACATATAATATTAAAAAATAATTATAAATATCTTTATATTTATAAATTTGTGTATTGGATTAATTAATCATTTTAAATGAAGTAGTATAGTGTTTACGAGGGTATACAAGCAATTTGAGAGAAAACAAATGATTGAATTGATATACTTTTTAAATATGAAGAGTTAAATTTATGGAAATTTTTTGATACACAAGCTGTGTAAATTTTAGTTTACACATGTCTTTTAGTTTTAGGGGTTATGATTTTAGTTTAGGGTTTAAAGTTTAGGGGTTTAGGGTGCGAGGTTTAGAATTTAGGGTTAATGTGTAGAATTTAGGCTATATAGTTTAAAGTTTAGAGTTTAGTTTTTAAGGTTAGGGTTAGAAATTTTAGATTTTAGTTCTATATTATAAATATGCAGGCTTGTGTAAAATTAGTTTTGCACAACTTGTGTATCAAAATTTTACCCTAATTTATTGAATTAAAATAAATTTGGTAGAATATATAAGTTTTGAGGACTAAAGCCGTCATTATACCAAATTTTGTTAGATGTATGTTTGTATTTTAGCGGAGGAGTGACCCGATCATAACTAAACTTTAATTGAGTGACCCAATTGTAATTTTTAAAGATTGAGTCACTAAATTGTAAGTTTACTAATAATTGAGTGACCTCTACTGTAATATCCATTAGTGTAGCCACATTTAATCTATTTCCAATTTTTTTTATATAATAGAGAGAACGTTGAAAATCTTTTTATTGAAAGCTAAGGTGATTATAAGTAGTATCTGTTCTACATATACTCTCAATCATTTGACAATGCATGCTCAATCACCCTGCTGCAGCTGCTGGTGCTCGAACTCGTGATCTCTAAGAACAACAACTGTTCCCTTAACCATTGATGCAAGTTGATTCGTGCAGAACGTTGAAAATCTTAAATACCCAATATTACAGTCAAATTATTACAATCCTTTTAAAGAAGGTAAAATCTCGTCTGATGAACTACTATAGAACCGACAGTTAAGATCTAATGACCAATGCAATTTTGATAATTCATCGCCCACCATGTTTCCTTCATGAAATGTATGTCGAACCTGTACTTTTCAATTTCCAAAAGTTAATGGTATAATATGTTGCAAAATAGACATGATTTTCCAGAAATTAAAACTGAGTTTGGTTAATGTCCAATTCTATGCTTGGTTTCCCAACTAGTCTCTAAATCACTGAGTTTTGAATATGTGCGAAATGACAACTGCATAGGGCCCGAAGAAAAGAAAAACTTAAATAAGTTGAATTAAATGTTTATAGGAAAAAAAATTTAGTTTAACAAATTACAAGAAAAAAAATAAAAATGACTTTAAAAGAGCTTATAATATATTTTTTACTAAGATAAAAATAATTAAAAACTTTATATATCTTTAGGATTATAAATTAAAAGATCTCGTTTTTATAAATTACAGAGGGCCTCGTAAATTTTTGAATCGCCACTCCTCTAAATAGAAAGATAGTTAGTGTGAAGTATGGTACATGTACATATTCTTTTCATAATCCAACTTTTGGCTATATTAGGAGCTTTCCACAGGGAATGATTTCCATGCTTTCGAACATAGAAACAATTGATCCTACATACGAGATGAAGAATCAATTGATGCCTCTAAAAACTCTACCAAACATAGATATAATTTTGAATTAGAATAACATGAATAGAACTCATCCTTATTTATTTTTAATCTTGATTGATTGTTTTACTTTTTAAATATAGGATAAATTATATAAATCATCACTGAACTTTACTCTCAAAATTATTTTGGTTACTGAAATTTCAAAACGTACAATTTACTCACTGAAGTTTAGATTTTGAACGTTTTTGGTCACTGAAGTTTAGACATTGAACTTTTTTGTCACTCCACAGTTCACCGTCGTCGTTGTTTGATGTCAAATTTCATTAGTCGCTTCGCCTCGCCCCACTGAGTTTGAATCCAACCTTCATTTCGTTGGAAGGTGCCCCGAAGTCCACAATCATACAAAAAAAATCGGTTTCTTGCTCCCCGATCTCCCTCTTTCGTCGTCGGATGGAGCCCGTTTCTCAGTATATTGCTTCTCTCGTACCGGTGAAGCTTTCCATCGTTCGCATCTTAGAAAAGTTTCTCCATTCACTGGTAAATGGATGCGTTAATGGAAGAGTGATAAAAAACGTTCAATATTTAAACGTAGTGAGTAAATTGAACATTTTGAAACTTCAGTGACCAAAATAGGTTTGAAAGTAAAGTTCGGTGATGATTTACGTAATTTACACTTAAATATAAAGGCGTTTGTCAGATCCTATCGAAATATGCGATATAAAATTGTGACAACATTAATGGGGAGAAACTTCCTTTAAAAATAACACGAATCTTATCATTTGCAAGCTTTCTTGGTGGGTATAGAGGTGATTAGGTGGGTCTCAATACTTACATAAGTAGTGGGACGAGAATGATTCAAGCCTTGCGAGTCGCGGTGCGGGGATGATTTTAAATTTTGTACCCACAACAGGTCATGGGGCGAGGATGATGATAAAAATATTTGGTTGTGATGAATATGGGGAGAGCACCCGTCCATCCAATTTACATCCCTTTAGCAAGGTGACTTGTTTATCACCAAATTTTATTAAATGATTAAATTGTTAATGTTAGAAAAAAAACAATATATTTATTACCAAATTTATAATTAATTGTTGTAATTATAATATTTTAAAAAATAATAAAATTTAATTGTACCATGTAAAACCAAGCACAAGATATTAATTTTGGAGGACATAAAACTTTGTATTAAATGTACTAAGGTTGAAGGTCATCAAAATGGCCCACAAAAGTTGGAAAGGATTGCAACCGAGTCTAGTAGTAAACTTACGTGTAAAAACGGGTAAAAGAGAAGACTTCTCTCTTTTTCTTTCTACGAAACTAAAACTTAACTACAAAGTAGGTAAGAATTGGGGTGAGTAAAACTCGACTCAAAACGAAAAAAATTTGACTTAAAATTTTATAAACTCGACTCGAAATTTTTTTAAATAAAGTTTGGGTTGTAAAATGAAAATTTGAGAAACTCGAATAACTAGAAATTTTTAGTAATTAGTGGATTTATTTTTAAATTCGAGTTGAGTCATTTGATTAAAGAAAGTCGTTTAAATTGAAACCAAACCGTACTATAACATGATGAATAATTACAATTAAATTTGTATAAGAACTCGAAAAATCGACTCGAACTCGACTCGAATCGAAAAAATTTCAAATAAAATTTGAGTCGTAAAATATGGCGCGTCAACTCGAATAATTCAAAAAATTTTGACTCGACTCGATCACAAACCCCTAGGTGAGAACTCATTGTAATTATTAAATTTTAGGGTAAATTACTTTATATGCAATTGAATTTTAAATTTAGTATCAATTATATTATTAAACTAAAAATTATATTATTTTAACACTAAATTTTAATTTAAACTTCAATTATACTATTGAACCTTTAAAATCCCTCCACATCATCGCATTTAGATACTTAAGATTCATCCACGTCATCGATTTTAATATCCCATTAGTATAATTGAAATCTAAACTTCAACTAAAATTAAGGGCCAGTTTGGCATTGCTTTTGAAAAATGCTTTTAAAAATGTTGTTAGAAAGTAATTTTAAAAGTGATTTTGAAAAATGTAATTGTAAGATCATAGTATTTGGCATTGATGTCAAAAAATATTTTTTAAAAGATAAAATATTCATTTTAAACATGATATTGTAAAGTAAAAATAAATGAACGTAAATAATATTTAAATTCGTTATCATAAAATTTATTAAAATTATTATATTTAATATTTATTTTATTTAATATTAAAATATTAGTTTAATATAATAATTGTTATATTTAATATTATTTTAATATACTACTATTAATATTAGTGT
This sequence comes from Hibiscus tridactylites, assembly GCA_958450335.1. Taxonomy (NCBI): domain Eukaryota; kingdom Viridiplantae; phylum Streptophyta; class Magnoliopsida; order Malvales; family Malvaceae; genus Hibiscus; species Hibiscus tridactylites. The sequence continues at coordinate 27,029,471 of OY288265.1, read as the reverse complement.
TAATAATTAAGGATAAAAAAATAACTTCACATCTAAAAGTAATTTTTCACCCTAAAAGTTAAAAATTTTAACTTTTGAGGTAAGGGTAAAAGTTTACTTTTTTAAGTTAATTTTTTGCACTAATTTAAAAATGTTTAGCATTATTTGTGGGTGAAAAGTAATTTTATTAAGTAAAACTTATTTTTTTAGTCAGTCCAAAATGACCCTAAAAGAGAAGACTACCTTTTTCTCTACAAAACTAAAACTTTTCACGCGTTAACTACAAAGTAGGTGGGAACTCATTTTTCATTACTAAATTTAAAGAATTTTTATTTTAACTATTTTTTTAAAAAAGAAAATAATTACTTTAAAGATAATTTCTGAAACAAAAGGAAACATTATCTTGCATGAACTCAACCATTTTTATGGCATGAAATATCTAATTAGTAACTTAATGAGTTGGATACCAATAGTTAAACTAAAAAAATTATCTAATTAGTTAGAATCTATTCTAAAAATAAAATTTTGTTGATTAATCAAACATATAAGCAAGAGCAGAAAAAATTTCTAGACCGAAAGTTAATACAACTAAAATCTTCATTAAGTTGATTAATGAATTTCAATGATTTGGATTCATTTAATTTGAACAATACAAATGGAAAGATGGTCTAACAAAACTAACTTTGAAAGATTAAAAAATTATTTCCTTTTAATTAATGTTCTTTACACTTTGTAAATAATTAATGTAGAAGTGATGAGTTTTTGTAGGGTAATTATAAAAAAATTAATCTCTAAGTAAAAAAATAATTTAACACTTATTATTTGGGATAAATTATTATAAGCGTTTTTTTTGTTTCTCAAAGTATCCATTAAAAGGATCACAATGATTAATCTTCTACGTTCTGTTGATTTATATAACATTAAATGTATATTATTTTCTTAAACCTCTTTAAAAAGTTTCACTAAATTGAGATTTTAAAAATACAAGTCCTCTTCACGAATCTCGTTTACTTGTGTACATGAAAAAGTAGATCAAGACAGGTTTTATATCTCTACATGTTTGATTGGAGCTTTAAACAGATAATTGAATGACATTTGTTTTTATGGTCTTGAATAATTTAGATCGACTCGCGTCGCAAACTTGATTTTGGTGAGTGAGTTTCTTAGAGGAAATTTTCTACTTGCACAAGGCCTTGAACTCAAAATTTGTTTAAGCGATATCAAACTGCTTACCACTTGTACTATGGAATTGAATGTCATCAGTTTAATCAATTGAACTTATCAAATGACATTATTTGCAGTTGATTCAGTCAAGGGTTAACCCCAAGTCAATAGTTTTTTTCCACCAAAGGTCATGCAATTAATTTTGTTATGGCCCATCCATATATTGATGTTCGGAAATTTCCACCATGACTTTGGCAGTAACCTCACTATCAAAACCTTCATTTCATTATTTTTTTTTATCTTTGCTGTGTGTTTGGCATCAGATGAAAAACAGTCAAATCAAATCAAATTGTATATTAAATTAAATTAAAGGGAAACAGTGGGTTAGGTTTTTGTCTATAAATAACAAGGTTGATCAAAGGCTTATTCAAATTATATCCATACAAGTTAAAAGTAGCATACACTTGAGAGAGATATGGTGATGGAGTTGACATGGGTGTGGTTTCATAGTATAGCAGTGATGAGTATGTTGTTGGTGTTGGGTGATGCTTGTTTGGAGCATGAGAGAATTGCTCTCTTACAACTCAAACCTTTCTTCAACCATTACGATGAGCTCGCCGACTGGGACGAGGTGAAGGGCTCGGACTGTTGCCAATGGAAGAGGATTGAGTGCAACACCACCAATAGGCGACTCGTAGCACTCACTCTTAATTCCACAAGATATGGCGACGAGGGTTGGTATCTTAATGCCTCTTTGTTCCTTCCTTTTGTGGAATTGAAGAGACTCTATTTGCAAGGAAATGCCATAGCTGGTTGCATTCAAAACCAAGGTCTACCTTCACTTTTTCCCTTACTTTTCATCTTTGTTAATTTGTAATTATTCTGTTATTGAAGAAAAATCACTAACTGCTTTCATTTATTTAAATGGATGTTGTTGTAGGTTTTGAAAAGCTATCATCTGCATTGGGTAGTTTGGAGGTTCTTGAATTAGGTGAAAATCAGTTGAATGATAGTATTATATTATCTTTGAGTGAACTTACATCTCTTCGATATTTAAGTCTAGCATTCAACCGATTGAAAGGAGTAAGTCGTCCAAATGGTACGGAAAATGGATATTTATTTATTCATTTCATACAAAATGTAAAATATACTTTAATGTTGGTATATATCAGATTTTCAACAACTTTCAAGATTCGTTAATCTGGAAACTCTTTATTTGAGCTGGAATTCTTTGACAAACGACATTTTGTTCCATATAAGCGGCATTTCTTCCTTGAAGAACTTAAGTTTGAGATCCAATCTTTTGGAAGGAAAGTTGTTTCATGCTCAAGGTAAGTTGGTTTTACTTGTTTGGTTATTTTTATTTTCCTTTACAATCGATATTGCAACATATCATTTGATTTTATCCTATCATGAACATATAACTGATCAATATTTGGGATCGAGTTTAGGGTTGAACAATTTGACGAACTTGAAATATTTGGACTTGAACTCGAACAAAATTGAAAGCATCTCAAACCAAGGTAAAGTATAGTTTGAAAAAAACAAGCTTTCAAATGCCAATTGATAGTAACTATAGAAATATTGTTGCTACAACAGATGGAACTCAACTGAGGCTAACCAAGCTGGAACAACTTGATTTGAGTGGTAATCTCTTCCGGGACAACACATGTTCCTTCTTTGAAGGGCTTCCAAGCTTAAGTCCTTGGATATGTCGAGCAACGATTTGCATGGCTCATTAGATATTAAAAGTAAAAAAGCTATAACTTTTTTCTTTGTAATTCATTTTAGAATTACTAGCTTAATGGTTAATTGAATTGAACTTGGTTGTATACAGAATTGAGTAATCTGACAAGCTTGAAGAAGCTGAATTTGAACTTCAATCAAATTGAAAGCCTTCAATCCTCCAAAGGTATGCATTTATATCTGATCAGTTAGCTAATTTGTTGGATATCATTAAATTCTCTGCAAATCTTTTGCAGATGATGGTACAAATCTGCAGAAGTTGACTCAGTTGGAAGAGCTTAATTTAAATGGCAATCTCTTGAATAACAGTGTATTTGCATCCCTCAATGGGTTTTCAAATCTAAAATCTTTGGACATAAGTCACAATCAGCTGACAGGATCTTTAGATATGAAAGGTAAACTAAAATTTCAGTTCTGGTAACAAAAATATTATTGAAGTTTTAAGACTTTATAGTGAAGCTTATCTGTTACTTCTCCTTTCCCAGATTTGGATGCATTTAGCAGCTTAAGGGAACTATACATGAGCAATAATCAACTCAAAGATTTTTTGACCCACAGAGGTATGAATTAAAAAAAATCATGTGTTAATGATTGTTCTTGAGGGCTAAGATTTAGTGCTTCAAACAAAATGCAGGAGGGTGTGATCTAAAGAAGCTTGAAGTGTGGGATCTGAGTTGGAATGCATTTAAGGGGATGATTCCACATTGTTTGGTTAACATGACATCTCTTCGTGAGTTAGATGTCTCCAACAATCAATTTTCCGGAAATCTGACTCCTTTAGCAAACCTTACATCACTTGAATACCTCTCTCTTTCAAAAAACCATTTTCAGATTCCAGTGTCATTCACACCACTTGTTGACCTTCCAAACCTCAAGTTCCTCTACGGTGATGGAAACAAGATGGTAATGGAACCTTCCCTTCATACCTCAGCCCCAAAGTTCCAACTCAAAGTCATCAGTGTGTCAAAGTGCATACCATCTCAAAAACTCAGTTTTGAACATCTTACCTTCCTTCACTACCAATATGACTTGAAATTTGTGGATCTTTCTGGGAAAAATTTCAGTGGAATAGTTCCAATTTGGTTGTTCGAAAACAACACAAATTTAGAACATCTCATCTTGAGAGGTAATGCTTTTTCAGGTCTTCTCTCATTACCTTCAACTCCTAATTTGAATGTATCTTCAATGGACTTTTCTGATGACAAATTACAAGGTCACATTCCTTTCAATATATGCTCAACTTTTCCACATTTGAGTCGGTTGTTCTTATCCAAGAATGCCATGGAAGGTCATATCCCCTCTTGTTTAAGTGGATACTAGAACAAGGGATACTTTCAGAAGAAGATGAATCAACAATTTTTGGGTTGTCAAAACTGGCAAGGGGTACAGATGATAACTATCCTAGCAGCTACATGGAAGAATGGATAGAGTTCACAACAAAGAGTGGGTCCTATTCATATGGGGGCAACATCCTCCAGAACATGGCTGGGATTGATTTATCTTGCAACAAACTAACTGGTCAAATCCCTTTCCAACTAGGAAACTTGAGTGAAATCCATTCTTTAAACTTGTCACACAACAAGTTCATCGGAGTGATACCCTCATCATTCTCCAAACTTAAGCAGCTTGAGAGCTTGGACCTTTCTTACAACAACTTGACTGGTAAAATCCCAAATCAGTTGGTAGAGTTGAACTTTCTGGAGGTTTTCAGCGTGGCACACAACAACTTGTCAGGTAGTACCCCAGAACCAAAAGCTCAATTTCAGACCTTTGATGAAAGCAGTTACGAGGGAAACCAATTTCTGTGTGGACCTATGCTGCATAAAAGCTGCTCCAAAACCGATTCATCATCAACCGTACCAAATACATCAAATGATGAAGAAGAAGAAGATGGCTTGCTAATGCTAAACGAGTATGTTTTTCGTGTGAGCTTTCTGGTTTCTTATGCAGTTATGTTGTTGGCAACTCTTTTTGTACTCTACATAAATCCATATTGGCGAAGAGTTTGGTTTTCTTTCATTGAGAAGTGCTTCACCACCTTTCGCTACTCAACTGTGGGCAATGTTCTTGTGTATTACATCTTCAGGAGATTGATTAGCAGTTACGAAGATTCGAATGAAGTTGGTTCGTGTTGTTCGAGAAGAAAATTGTGATTTCATGTTTTCCTATGCTAAGTTGGATGGTAGTGAGTATCTTATTTACTTTGTATTTTGACTAAAGCTCTTATCTTTCTGGGACAGAAGCTTTTAGCCTTTGTGTCTTGTTGGTTTGGTTATGTTTGTGTATACATATATTCAAGTATCCAGTGTTGTTAACGAAATCTCAAGTATGATCGAGATCAGCTATTACATATATGCAATATCTCTACCAACTTAATCAAACTAACTCACACCAGTGCATAATGTGGTCCCTTTTTGCTAGTGTATCTAATGTTATTAGTAAAACTTCAAGTCTGATATGGGCTATTACATGCAGTATCCGTGTCAATTAAATCAAGCTAGCACTAGGGCTTAATAGGAACGAAAATTCTAAAATTAAACAGAACCAAATAGCAAACACCAGAGGATTTTAAACCTCCAAAGGACAATGTCTATTCTCTATTCTTCTTCTCACTCCAAGTTATTTGGTGTTACATACTTTTAAAAAATATAAATTACTTATACTATTTTATTTAAAATAAAAATTCAAAATAAAATTTTGGGAGAATAAAAATAACCTCATGTCTAATTGTAGCTTCACCATTAGAAAATCATAAAATTAAAAATGACATTAATAAAATAAAATCTTCGTCCTATCGCATATAGGGTACGATAGGATTGAATTATATTTATGAGATTTAAGTTTCAGATCGGATCAAGATCAGATTTTTTTTATTGTCTGGGTCAGGTCGGATTCGGAATTAGAGAGAATTCATCTAGAATAATTATGAAAATATCCTTTTTTATGAAAAATATTTTGATACACATGGTGTGTAAACTAAACCTTACACAAGTCTGTTAATTTTAGGGGTTAGGAGTTTAATTTAATTTTTAAGTTTAGAATTTAGTGCTCAGAGTTTAAAATTTAGGGGTTAGGGTTAGAGATTTTAGATTTTATAATTTAAATAAGAAGTGTTGTTTATTTTTTTACACAGTTGTATCAAAATATAAATCAATGTATTTATATGAACAAGTTTAGGAAGAAGAATAATTCTGATTTCTTCTAATCTGAATACAACCTTTTAAAGAATAGCAGAAAAAATAAAAAGGAAATAATCTCTAGAAATTAGCCTATCCCTAAAAATCAGTAATTAGATTATAGCTAATAGTACAAGGAAATTCCTAGAACTAAGGTAGAAAATCTGCTTAATTTAAGGGATTCCAACACTCCCCCTCAAGCTGGAGTGTAGATGTTAATCAAACCCAGCTTGCCCATAATTTCTTCGAACATTTTTCTGCTCAAGCTTTTGGTTAACACATCTGCTACTTGTTGTCTTGTAGGTAGATATGAAACACAAACTTCCCCTTTGTTAATTTTCTCTGTAATAAAGTGGCGATCAATTTCCACATGCTTGGTACGATCATGGTGTACAGGGTTATGAGCTATGCTAACCGCTGCCTGGTTGTCACAGTATAATGTTATAGGTTTTGTATAGGATAATTTTAATTCTCCCATTAGCAGTTGTAACCACATTCCTTCACATATACCGTGGGACAAAGCTCGATACTCAGCTTCAGCACTGCTGCGTGCCACAACAGATTGCTTTTTACTCCTCCATGTCACGAGATTACCCCAAACATAGCTGCAGTAACCACTTGTGGAGCGCCTGTCATTAACTGCCCCTGCCCAGTCTGCATCAGTGTAGACTTCTATGCTTCGATTTACATCTTTCTTGAAATGCAACCCCTTACCAGGAGTCCCTTTTAAGTATCTCAATATCCTGTAGGCAGCTTCCAAATGTTTTTCCTTAGGAGCATGCATAAATTGACTAATAACACTTACTCCAAAAGCTATGTCTGGACGAGTGTGAGAAAGATAGATAAGTTTTCCCACTAACCGTTGATATCTCCCCCTGTCTACCTCTTCTCCATCCTTATCAGTTCCTAATTTAAGGTTGGGTTCCATAGGAGTCTCGACTGGTTTGCAGCCCAACAGTCCGACTTCCGAAAGTAGATCAAGAACATACTTTCTTTGAGAGATTGAAATACCTGCCTTCGACCTTGCTACCTCCATTCCAAGGAAATATCGAAGATTCCCCAAGTCTTTAAGTTGAAACTCAAGACTTAAGAACTCTTTTAGTCTTTCAATTTCGATAGAATCATCCCCTGTCAATATTATGTCGTCTACATAGACAATGAGAATACAACACTTCCCATTATCCGTGTGTTTGTAGAATAAGGTGTGATCAGCTTGACCTTGAATATAATGTCTACTAGTCATGGCTTTGGCAAAACGATTAAACCAAGCCCTAGGGGATTGCTTTAGCCCATACAAGGACTTCTTCAACTTGCATACTTGGCCTTTGCTTCCTTCGAATCCAGGCGGAAAATCCATGTAGACTTCTTCGTTTAATTCTCCATTGAGAAAAGCGTTCTTTACATCCAATTGGATCAAAGGCCATTCTAAGTTGACAGCAATTGAGAGAAGCACTCGAATAGTATTCAGTTTGGCCACCGGTGCAAATGTTTCCTCGTAGTCCAACCCATATGTTTGAGTGAAACCCCTGGCCACAAGTCGAGCCTTGTATCGATCAATGCTCCCATCTGGTTTAAATTTTGTGGTGAAAATCCACTTACAACCCACAGTCTTCTTCCCAGTAGGTAATTTAGATATTTCCCAAGTTCCATTGTCTTCAAGAGCCTTTATTTCTTCCAACACAGCTTGCCTCCATTTCGTTGACTTAAGAGCCTCTTCTATGTTCTTTGGAGTTTCTACAGAGTCAACATTAGAAATAAAGGCATTGTAGGATTTAGACAAGTTTCCATAGGATACAAACCGAGAAATGGGATGTTGAGTGCAGCTCCTAGTGCCTTTTCTTACTGCAATTGGAAGATAGATGGAAGGTGAAGGAGGTGAGACTTCTTCCACAGGACAGTCCTCGGGTAAAGATGGCATTGGCACTGCTGTTTCAGTCTCGGGCAGCTGATGTCTCCGAGAGTATACACGAAGCCCCTGAGTTTTTTCTTGTTGTTTTTCAGAATGAAGGGGCTGTTTTTCTTCATTAGTATGGTTAATCACCCTTGTTTCTTGTTGCTGCACAGTGGAGATAGGAAAAACATGGTCCAAAACAGGAATTACAGTGGCTGTAGGATTTTCAGCAGGTTTTGTAGTGGTGGTAGGGCTGATAACAGGAATTACAGCGGCTGTAGGATTTTCAGCAGGTTTTGTAGTGGTGGTAGGGCTGATAACAGGAATTACAGTGGCTGTAGGATTTTCAGCAGGTTTTGTAGTGGTGGTAGGGCTGATAGAGTCTTGAGGTAAAATGAGAAGATTGTTCAAGGTCTCATCTTCACTAAGTGTCTCCCCCTAAAGATGAGAGGCTGAAAAATATGGCTCGTTTTCGAAGAAAGTAACATCAAGGGACACAAACATCCGGTGTAAGGTTGGAGAGTAGCACTTGTACCCTTTTTGTGTAGGTGAGTAACCAATAAAGACACAAGTGTGGGCTCTAGGATCAAGTTTAGATCGGTTAGGTTGATGGTTGTGGACAAACGCTTTGCAACCAAATGTTTTTGTTGGGAGATTAGGAACACGAAACAAGGGGAAATTTTTTTGAAGAGTATGTAAAGGTGTTTGAAAGTTTAATACCTTTGATGGGAGTCGGTTTATAAGATAACAAGCAGTAAGGACAGCTTCTCCCCATAAATACTTTGGTACATCCATAGTGAACATAAGGGCACGAGCCACTGCTACAAGATGTCTGTTTTTCCTCTCGGAAACCCCGTTTTGTTGAGGGGTGTTAGGACAAGAACTTTGATGTATGATTCCTTGCTCAGAAAGATAAGGACTTAGGATAGAATTAAAGTACTCTCTCCCATTATCAGTTCTAAGGGTGTGAATATTGGAATTGAACTGGGTTCGAATCATTGAATGAAAATTTTGGAAGACTCTAGAAACTTCGGATTTTTCTTTGAGGAGATAAACCCAACAAACTCTAGTGTGGTCATCAATGAAAGTTATGAACCACCTAGCCCCTGTGATGTTTTTTACTCGACTGGCTCCCCATAGATCACTGTGGATTAAAGAGAAAGGTTGAGATTGAACATAAGGTTTCAAAGGATAAGGAACACGAGTATGTTTAGATAGTTGGCAAACTTCACAGTTCAAGGAACTTATTTTCTTATTTAGAAATAGTAGAGGAAACAGTTTCTTCAAGTACATGAAATTCGGGTGTCCTAGTCTACGGTGCCATAGCATGACAGAATCTTTTTTTGATGTAGATAAGGCCATCCCTTCTTGTGGACTGTTTTTGTTCCAAACATATAAGCCATCATCAACTTTAGCAGTGCCAATCATCTTCCCCGATTCCTGTTCCTGAACCACACAACCGAAAGCAGAAAATTCAGCAAGTACTTTTTCATCCTTGGTAAGCTTGCTAATTGAGAGTAAATTATAGGAAAGATTTGGAACATGTAAAACTTTATCAAGAGAAAAGTTTTCAGTAAGTTTAACTGTCCCCATTCCAGCCACCGGTGAGTAAGATCCATCAGCTATGCGAATCCGAGAGCGATCATGACAAGGTGAATAGGTGTGAAACAAACTTAGATTACCTGTCATGTGGTCGGATGCACCCGAGTCTAGTATCCAGGAAGTTTTGATAGGTTCGTGTGTAGTATTTAAGGCAGTACCTTGAATAGCTAATGACCCACTGGCTGTAGGAGTCCCAAGTAGTTTATGAAGAGCCTCAAGTTGAGTTTTGGTTAGCCGAACATCTTGAGCATCTTCTTCAATAGTAGATATCATTGCTGCCTTGTTTTCTTTCTGGTTTTTTCCAGGATAGCCATGGAGTTTGAAGCATTTCTCCTTGGTATGCCCAACCCGGTTGCAGTGGCTACACCATGGCCTATTTGAACCAAAATCACTTCCAGCCTTGAACCTTTGAGATTGTGGGCCTCTTGAAATAAGGGCAGAGTTCTCGGGGGGACGATGACCAGCTGTGGACAATGGTTTCAGTTCTCTTGTGTCTCCCAACATAATAAGACGCCGTTTCTCTTCCCTCCTTACTTCAGCAAATGCTTCTCCTATGGTTGGCAGTGTGGTTCTGCCTAGTATTCGTCCTCGGACCTCATCAAGATCACGATTTAGTCCTACTAGGAACTCATAGAGACGCTCTTTGTTAAGATGATCCATGAACTTGGTGTGTTCCGAGCCCTCGCCCCAATCAGCTTCATAATACATGTCTAACTCCTGCCATAAGATCTTTAGGTTGTTGTAATATTGAGTGACTTCAAGTGTTCCTTGTCGAATATCTTTCAACTTTAATTTGATCTCGAATACTTGGGAAGCATTTCCAAGATCCGAGTAATTCTCCTTGATTGCATCCCACATTTCTTTGGCCGTTTTGAAAAAAAGATACGTTCGGCTTATATGACCTTCCATCGAATTTATAAGCCAAGCCATAACCATTGAGTTGTTAAGCTCCCAAGTTGCATAACTAGAGTCTGTTGATGCTGGTCGAGGAATTTCTCCATTAATGTACCCAATTTTTCCTCGGCCACGAAGAACCATAAGGACAGATTGTGACCATTGCAGGAAATTTTTTCCATCTAATCGATGATTTGTGATTATAAGAGAAGAGTTAAGGTCACCTTGAGAGATTCCTTGGTTTTGATTTTGAGTTATTTGTGAGATCTGATTCTCAGAGGAATTTTCGGTGTCACCCATGGGAGAAGGGTTTCAACCAGAGAAACCAGAACAAGAAAAAAAAAAGAGCAGGATCAACTGGATTCCTAATGCTCTGATGCCATGAACAAGTTTAGGAAGAAGAATAATTCTGATTTCTTCTAATCTGAATACAACCTTTTAAAGAATAGCAGAAAAAATAAAAAGGAAATAATCTCTAGAAATTAGCCTATCCCTAAAAATCAGTAATTAGATTATAGCTAATAGTACAAGGAAATTCCTAGAACTAAGGTAGAAAATCTGCTTAATTTAAGGGAATCCAACATTATATATTCTTAGTTAGGTTTTGATTAAAAATATTTTTAAAAAATTAACATAAAAGGTAATAGAGTTATGACATTAAATTAAAATTTACTTTAATTTTATGTAATTAAATTGAATAAATTAGTATTTTATTCAATTATTTTTCTAAATATAATAAAATATTGTCAACCTTGCAAAGTTTTATTCAATATTTCCTAATCTCATCAACTTTTGACAAACATTTATTAAAACAAATTCCAAACCTATTTTATTATTGTAATAGTCAAGAATATGCTCATCATCAGAAATTTGAAATATCCATTCTATGAATATGATTTTGTAAACAACAAATATGTGATCTTTTTTAAGGTTTCTTTTCTTATAAAATGGAGTTGTCAAAATTCGCATCCATATAGTGTGTGTGAAGAAAACTAGGTTGTCCATTTATATTGTATTAAATAGCTAACTACTGTTGATCCTAAAAAATCAAAATTAATTCAGGTATCGATATATTCTGAAGATTGGACACACCTTAGAAGCACCTTCAAATTTGCCAGAACATGTCGTGGTCATAAACTCTTGACACCCATAGAATTCAAAAGTTGCTCTATATCCTGCAAGTATAATGAAAACTTTGCATTCATTTCAAAACGAATATCATAACACCCACGCATCTCGAGAATTTTTTTGCTGAAAGGAACATTAACTTGATTATCATTATAACCACGATTATAATGATAATCAAGATGATGGTGATTGCTCTATATCATGGACATGCCAACTTTGCAGACCATTTGAATCCAATAACATAAATACAAATGCAAAAGTAGAATAATTCATCCCGGAAAAATATTGATAATATGTGAACACTCACCTTGTTTAACAAAAATACAGCATATGCTGCTCTTGTAGTGTCTTGACCATCTAAAAACAGTGGAAATTCTGCATGATTTACATTTGCTGTAAGCGCTGCATTCGATGACAAATCAGAAGATGCAAGCTCTATTGAAGGCGCACGGTCGTTAATATATGAGCGAGAACCACCCAAGCGCAGAGGATAAAGCAAAGGAACCTTTAAATAGGATGCAATTAGTGAAACAGTCTGCAAGAGAGGAAGAAAGATTGATTACATATGATTAAAATTATAGCCTCCCAAGAGAAACAAATGAACAAGACTAGGCCCAAGTTACCGTGTTTCCATCATATCAATCTAAAATTACTATTGCATCTTAAAGCAACAATGGATTGCAGGAAGTAGGTAGAAAAAACTTGATGTATAAAGCTTGATATTAGTAAAAGTAAAGGAACAAATTCAGTAATAATAGATAACTCCATACTATGCAGAAGCAATGGAACGCACATGTGCAACATATCCCAAGGCACTTGCAGATTTCTGAACCTCCTTTTTGTCGGTGAAAAAACTTATCTTTGTAAACGGAAGCATGGTGAGATTCAGACCTAAAATCGTCAAGGACCCTTGATTAACAGGCTTAGATGCAAAAGAATTCCCTAGTGATGAACAGCAACAGAAATAAGTCAGTATCAATACATTAGCAGGCATCACCATTTTGTCGGTGAAATAAGAAGCCAAAACTTCACAATATTCTAGAGCATATATAAAAGTCTAAAAGAAGGGTGAAATGATGGGTAATGTGCTCCTTAAGTTGTTTAGGAACCATTAAATACTTATCCAACTGAGAAAATCTTAAATTACTTTGTTCTCCCTAGCAAAACTAGCACAGGCAATTTGTGTGTTTTATCGATTCAAAATTGTGTTTAAAGTGTTTCATATTAATATAAGTTTTGATACTTTAATAATTTGTATTGTATAGATTTCAAGACATTCACGTGTTTATGTCAAGTTCGTGTTATTTCTTGTTGTTATGCCTCGCTTTAATCAGTTTTCCATGTGTTTGTGTCATATAATTGTATCCTGTCTAATATAGCTAGGTCTAAGTAAAACAACATATTGGAACAACCATATAGGTCTAATATGAACACAAGCTGCTGATGTCGGTAAAGCTAACCTCAAACCATTTTGAACCTCCAAAATCTCAAGAACAAAGAGGGAGGGGCGAAAGTACGAAATATAACAATCATAACTATGGGTTCTCAATTATATATGGGAGACGATAAACATTAATTAAAAATATCGGAATAAACCACAAACTAAACAGGAAAGAGAAATTGTTTTCTAAACCAGGAGATTGACTGCCAATTAAAACTATATGTTGGGCCTTTTTTGCAAAGGTTTAGCAATCCAAAACTACTAGCACATTACCTAATCTACTACTGCTAGAATAGGACTCAAGTTCTTGCTCTTGTGCAGGTCCAACCAAGATCTTTACAGGATAGAGTAATGAAACTTGTGATATCATATATTGTTGCCTTGCTCGAAGCTTCCTTTGCACATTTTAAAGTTTAACATAACCCCTTTCTTCAGTGAGTAATCTATTTGCTTCCTGTAATAAAAACATCAGATAATAAATCATGCCACGCATGAAAGACTATCAACCAATTATCTGAAAAAGGAAGCAAAGAAGTGGGAGGGCAAGAAGGGGATAATCCTTGACAATTAATAGAATGAGAATCATCTCCATTTAAGCCCCTTATCCACATTCAGACAGGGTCGGTGGGGGAAGAGAGAGATGGCCTTCTTGATTGGGGAAGAGAATTTATATCATCTAAAACTTAATAAAAAGAAAACTTCAAAAATATCATAAATTCAACATTCATGATTATATAAAAAATGGAACTCTAAAGCTAATTGACATTTTACGAGTAAAAAGGCTTCACATGCAATTGCTTCCTTGCTACAGAAAGTGAGGTGCCAGCAACCAACAATGATCTCACTTCAGTACTAAGCATTTCCTCCTCTTTTTTAGCATCCTCTGTTGCGACTTTGCAACGAGACGACATGTTTGTCATCACTAGTTTTCTTGCCTCGAGTCTCTCACGCGTTTCCTCCAGCTCATTCAGTTTATTCAAAGACTCGGTTTTGACCTGCATAGCAAGTTCCCACCCGCTAATCAACGGACCAAGTAATTAGGTCCAGCCTATCAAATCTAGAGAGCAAGTGTGGTGCAAGAAAACAAATTTATATTACAGCTCACCATGTCCTTAAAGTGTCACATGGCTTGATCAATTCAACTTTTCTCTACTAAAACTAAAATGAACAGAGAAGAATGCAAATGCAATTCTTAAATAGCTTTCAAAGGCATGTTTACATTACAATGAAGCAAATTAAGGGACCTAAAAACAGAAAAATGGAAGGGAATAAAAAAACATCTGAAAGGAAGAAAAGAAATTGAACAGAAACAATGAATCTATCTGGTACAAAAGGCAAGAGATATTGAAAGGGGGAACAATAAATCTATTTAGTAAAATTAAGCTCAGGCATCCAGCAAAATACATGATAACTGCCATTTCAACTTTTTGATACAGTAGAAAAGAACCAGATATTCTCAATTTCCAAAAAATCAGGACATAATGATAAGAGTGAAAAAAATTACTTATTTTGTCTTACAGTTAGAACTTAGAAGCACAAATGGAAAGTAAATGAAGCATAAGGGAACTGAAGCGAATCAACACTTGACTTGATGCATTATTTTAGGAAGTTCCTTTATTCTGTTTCCTTTTCCTTATTTCTAAATCAGACATGTAAACTGGATTACTCCAAGCTTCTAAGCAATGTCCCCTTTACCTTTTCACTCAAGTCACTAACACAAACAAACAAAATTCAAATTTTCCTTTTCACTACAAAAACCCTTTTTTCTCTCTCTCTCCGAATTCAGCTTGTATTAAAATACCTAAATTTGATTTGCTACAATAACAATTTTCAAGAAAAAAATTTAACAATTTTTTTTATCAGAAAAAAGCCTTACCTGAGGCTGGAGCTTCTCTTCAAGACTTTGCTTCTTCTCATTAGCTTCCTTAAGGGCAGAAATTAGACTCCACAATCTAGCTACCTCGCTCTCGAAATCTTCCCATTCAATTACTTGCACATTATCATGTGCGGCATTGATTTGCTTCGGGTCGGTAATTAGGGCTTTACCTCGGTCTTGTTGTTCTCGATTGTCCATGAAAGAATTGAAGAGGAAAGCTTTCGATTTTGTAAGTTTGAAAAGAGGTCATAGATCGACCTCATGGTACTGGGTCTTGCCCTATTAGAGTTTTCTTCTTTTTTCACGAGGATCAAATCATTTTCTCGGGAAAATTTGATTACTAAGGAGTAATTTTCTCCGGAAAATGCATGGGGTAGAGGGAGAAATTTGCCGATTATGTCATTTTCACTTTTCAGAATGAGAAATTGCATACAACTAAATTCTATTACACGTAGGTAAAAAAATATTTTTAAAAATAATATATTAATTTTAAAAATTAAGAGAAATAACCCAACAATGGGTTCTAGTGGAAAATATCAGGATTCCCTTTTTCTTCAAATTCAAAAATTTCTTATCTCTTTATACATAGGTCGTAGACTCAATGTTGGAAAAAAGGTCTCAAATTATTTTATCGGCATGAATGTTTCCATTGTTAATGTATAAGATATTTTTTTAATAAATAATAGTAGAAAGAGTTTTTAGTTGTATATTTTTATAAAGTTTAGTCTTATCCATATTAATGATCCCAAATAATTGATTAATAAAGAATCAAACTCGATGTACCAATGAATCATGAAAAGTTACAGTTATTTTAAAAATTTATTTAAAAGTAACTTGTAGGATCATACACTCTTTTCTTTCCGATAATGAAAAAAGTACAATTAGGTGAATTCTTCATATTATTGAAATAAACAACTCACACACACTCCCTAAACCCAAACTCTAACAAGTTATTTTAAGTTTTAAATTTAAAATAAACATGTCATGTGTCATATTTTAATTGGTTAATAGATTTTTTTAACTGAAATTAACTATCGAACACTTAAAATTAACGAAATAAAACATTAGACATCTATTTTTACTAAAACAATATTTTAGGCAACTAAAATTTACAAAAAAAAATATAATTTAGAAGGTTATTTTTGTAATAAGCCTTTTGAAAATAAATTATAATGTTAGCGATCATAAAAACAAGTTTTCAAATTTCAGTGATAATAGATAAGCTTACACAAAATTTGATGACCATAAGCATAATTTACCCTTTAAATTTTGATAGTAGAACTAGAACATAAAGATTAAAGACCATGTTTTTATGATCGAATCCTCGACACATAGCCTATCTTACAACAGTTCAAATGAGAAGTCTTCGTCTACTCTTCGAGCCACACTCTTCTCCCGCTAAAACCACTTCTTCTTCCTCCAAATTCAAACCCCCAAAACCTTCCGTCTCTAATGGCGCTGGTTCATCGCAACAATCATCCTATCAAGATCCCCTTAAAACCCATTTCGCCTCCCTCATCAAATCCTCCGAAACCACCCTCCAACTCCGCCAAATCCACGCCCAAATCCTGCGCCGCCACCTCTCTTCCAGTGCCAATCTCACCGCTCTCTTAATCTCCGCTTCTTCTTCCCTCAAATCCATCCCTTATGCACTCGCCGTTTTCAACCATTCCCACCACAAAAGTTTATTCCTTTTCAATGCTTTGATCCGTGGCTTAACGGAGAATTCCCATTTCCAATCTTCAATATCCCATTTTCTTCTCATGTTGAGACATAGAGTTCGCCCTGATAAACTTACGTACCCTTTCGTGATCAAATCTGTGGCGGGAATGGGTCTTCGTTGCCTTGGCCTGATCCTTCATGGAAGAATAATCAAGTCTGGGTTTGAATTTGGTTCGTTTGTTCGGGTTTCATTAGTGGAAATGTACGTGAAACTCGAAGAAATGGGTTTTGCGTTGCAAGTGTTTGATGAAAGTCCTGAGAGAAACAAGAGCGAGAGTATACTGTTGTGGAATGTGTTGATTAATGGGTGTTGTAAAGTAGGGAATTTAGAGAAAGCTATGGAGCTTTTCGAGGCTATGCCTGAGAGGAATATTGGGTCTTGGAATAGTTTGATAAATGGGCTTATGAGGAATGGGGATTTGAACAAAGCAACACAGCTTTTTGATGAAATGAAGGAGAAGGATGTGGTTTCTTGGACTACAATTGTTAGTGGGTTATCACTGAACGGAGATCATCAGAAGGCGTTGTCTATGTTCTTTAAAATGCTGGAGGTTGGTTTGAGGCCTAATGATCTTACTCTTGTTTCGGCTCTTTCCGCTTCTGCTAAAATTGGTGCACTTGAGGCTGGAGTCCGTATCCATACTTATACTATGGAAAATGGGTTTCGGTTGAATAAAGCAATTGCTACTGCTTTGGTTGATATGTATTCAAAGTGTGGGGATATTCAGTCTGCTAGCAAAGTTTTTGAAGAAACAAAAGAGAAGGACATTCGTACCTGGAGTGTCATGATATGGGGCTGCGCAATCCATGGATTTTATGGGCAAGTTATCCAATACTTCAAAAAGATGATATTTTCAGGTGTGGATTTAGGAATTTTCATTGAGCTGGATTCTTTATTTATATCTTTCTGAATAAACTCAAACTTGCCATGTTTGCAGGGATAAAACCTGATGGGGTTATCTTTCTTGCCCTCCTGACCGCATGCTCACACACTGGGCTAGTAGATCTTGGGCTTAACTTCTTTGACAGCATGAGGCTTGATTACTCGATTGAGCCAACCATGAAGCATTATACATTGGTCGTTGATTTGTTAGGCAGGGCTGGCCGACTTGATGAAGCGATGAAGTTCATAGAAAGAATGCCTATAAGTCCTGATTTTGTGACATGGGGAGCATTTTTCTGTGCTTGCAGAACTCACAAAAATATTAAATTGTCAGAACTAGTGTCACAGAAGCTCCTTCAGCTTGAGCCTAAACATCCTGGGAGCTATGTTTTCTTGTCAAATGTCTACGCTGCAGTTGGGAGATGGGAAGATGTGGAGAGAGTAAGAATGGCGATGCAGAGTCAAGCTGTCGGCAAAGATCCAGGGTGGAGTTGTATTGAAGTTGATGGACAAGTGCATAGTTTTGTAGCTGGTGATTATGCTCATAAGCATGCGAGAGAAATATACCTGAAATTAGAGGAAATGGTGGCTGGTGCAAGAGAACAAGGATATGTGCCTGAAACTGGGTGGGTACTTCATAATATTGAGGAAGAAGAGAAGGAAGATGCATTAGGAAGTCACAGTGAGAAATTGGCTCTTGCCTTTGCCTTAATGCACACTTCTTCGGGGACAACTATCAGGATAGTGAAGAACTTAAGAGTATGTGGGGATTGCCATTCCCTGATGAAATATGCTAGTAAGATGAGCCAGAGGGAGATCGTATTGAGAGATATAAAGCGATTCCACCATTTCAAGGATGGAGTCTGCTCATGTGGAGATTATTGGTAAAGTGGTAAGTAACAGAAACATTAATCTGCTTTGCCGTTCATTAGACATGGTTAGTTTTTCTACTTGGCTTATTTATGATATAAACTCTTTCAGGGAAAAGATGGATGTAGCTAAAGCAACACAAATAAAGAAACTTGTTTAGTAATTGGTAGCATGTGCATTATGATTGATCCAATGCCAGTTTAGTTATTATGGACTTTTTGCTGCACACTTGTTGCATATCCCCATCTGTTCTGGAAAGAATTGAAGAACTTGTTGCTCCCTGTATCGCTTGACACTTGGCCATAAGTGATGGGTTAATGGCTCTCTTGACTGGTATCTTACATTCCTCAATGCCCAAATTTTGTTCCTTCTATATGTCTGAAGTCTAAACCTAAAAAAAATACTAATGGACATTTAGAACTTTACACATTCCGTTACATGAATTATTGGATGTTTCATGATCAAGTTAGTCGATGTCAATATTGTAAAGTACATCTATTCCTCCATATCCAGTTTCACTTATCAGTTGCCATCATCTTTCTCTGTGCTGGCTTCTGAGATGTTTAGGTGGCTGCATTTCCCTATATCTTATTGATTGCTGACTGCTGAGCTTTTTTTTTCACTTTACCTAAATGGTTGAAATTCTAGTCCCTTGTTACCCATTGATTCCTTCGCTTCTGTATGGTAGCTATTCTTCAATATCTGTACCTATTTATTGTAGTTAGAATCTTAGCCTCTCAGTCTCTCCAGTCTCCATTACATTTATCACTGCTGATGAATCATTATCTTACATCTATGCACAACCCTGGGTTACCAGTAGCTATTCCTTAAATGCTGATGAACCGTAGACGAGCAAGGGTCGAGAAAATAAAGTTAAAGGCTTGAACCGAGAAAGCCAGACCCTGGGTCACCGGTCACGTTATAAATGCTCCTCCGAAAAGTTTAATTGTTGAAGAAAAGGTTCATCCATGAGTGGCCCGCCAAACAAGAACTAATCATCAACAGTCAACTACATGTCAGATTCCGTAATTTTGAATGTAGATTGGGGTAAATCCTAAATCTAACTTAAGTTACAGAAAAAGTAGATCATCTATTTGGTGGCTAATCTCCAAGTGAAGAATAGGGGGAGTATCAGGTCCAATGCTCTGGTTAATCCGTTCGTGAAACTAAACTAGACTGATTCTTGAAGATGACACAGTCCATCAATGAGGTACTAAATTACTGATGCTTGATCCATATTCAAATCTGTTTAATTAGCGGCTAACGTAAATTGCGCCATTCTCTTGTTTGCAGGTGAGAGGTGACTCTTCACTCTTCTTCTGGTATGCCTTGTGGAAACAACTGTAATTGACAACTTTTTAATCAACAATAACTTACCCTATTCAGGTATTTTTAATTCATTTATTGGGGTAGTTGCTTGAATCTAATGTCAGTTACTAGAAATTTACAACAAAGTAGAGATATTATGTAAATTGATTTTAGGTTAATTCCCAATATAGCAATTATCTTTGTGGTTGGTTCAAAGTTCATACCTAACAGAAGTTAAATATTTTATCCTTTTCTAATTATTCATGTTTTAAACATATTTATCCAACCCTTGTTAGCTGTGTATTCTTGTATCCAACCCTTTTTAGCTGTGTATTCTTGTATCCAACCCTCAGCTTTCAGTTCGAGTCATAGAACAAAAAGGTTTATCAGACTGGTCAGTTAAATCGAAAATTGGTCCAGTGACTATGAAAGAACCAGATCCTAAGTGAATCGGTCAAAAGCCTGTTCATTTCGTTATAGTTGAATGCGAATATAAAGTTTAATCAGTTGGACCTTTGGTTATTTTTTTTCTTCTGAATTAGCATTGATTCAAGTGTAGCTTTTGACGATTTCAAACAATCAGGGACGGAATCACGTTGGTGGTGAGAGGAGTCTTGGCTACTAACTTTTCTAGTTCAATTACATATTAAGCCTTTAATAGTTTTGAAGTCAGTGAAATTAAGTCTAACTTTTAACTTTTCTGGTTTAGTTACTTTTTATGATCCTTTTAGTTTCGAAGTTAGACGACTTAATCCTTTTAGTTTCACCCTAATTTCGTCCCGAATACACGTGTAAAATGGACTTTCTTCAATTATGTTCCACTTCTAGACCAAACAAGATTACATGATCATTTCTGAAATCAATAAAAAATCATAATCACATGTATCAGAGAGCATAACCAAAGTCCAAACCAATGAATACAATCTTTTGCAGCATCAAAGGACCCAATAGACTTTATCAAAACAACATGGATTTACTTTGGGTTCTTTTTTATTAAAAAAAATTAATAATTTCTTTCTTTTTGATGTGTGTATATATCTAATCAAGCGCCCCACCATTCTTCTTAAAGCAATGTAATAATGTAAAAAAGAACAACATAGTGACTAAGAAAGGTTGCATTGTCAAAAACTAGAATCTAAAGGAAACATGGGTCCATGTTCCCTGTTTCCTGTGTGGCTTCAAACATATAAAACCAACCCCCATCATCATTTCTAAACCAACAGCTAATTTCAGGATTGGATGTCTTTGCTTTTCTTCTTATAGTAGTTGTTGCTGAACTCTTTGTTAATGGAATTTCTTCTTGTTGTTGCTGCTGAACTCTTTGTTAATGGAATTTCTTCTTGTTGTTGCTGCTGAACTCTTTGTTAATGGAATTTCTCATATGGCTTCAACATGTCAATGGTATCTTATCTGTCTACCTGTATATAATGTTGGTGAGTAGACCCCATAATTTATGCATTCATATTATGTTTATATTTTTATTAACATCGCTAAGGGGCAATTGTCCCTCCAAAATTTGATGGGTTAATTATATTTAAGTCTAATAGTTTTGAAACTATTGCAATTAAGCCCTTGTCCCTCTCTTGCCCCTCTCAAAATTTTATGTTTTTTGTTTTTATTTTTTAGGACCTTATTATCTAAAATTAATAAAATTAAATGACCCCTTATTTTTCTGGTTTAATTACTTTTAATTTTAA
Source organism: Hibiscus tridactylites (assembly GCA_958450335.1). NCBI lineage: Eukaryota > Viridiplantae > Streptophyta > Magnoliopsida > Malvales > Malvaceae > Hibiscus > Hibiscus tridactylites. The sequence continues at coordinate 27,008,094 of OY288265.1, read as the reverse complement.
AATTTGTAAAATTATCCTCAACTCTTTTAATTTTTATGGTTTAATTACATTCTACGACTTTATTTATTTCAAAATTAGTCGATCTACCCTCTTGTAGTTCAATCTTGATTCTGTCCGTAGTTACATGTTTATATTAATATAAATTTTAGCATTAATAACTTTTTAAAACTATGTATTCATGTTGTTGTTTTTTGTGTGTATTTTCTATAATATTTTGGTTTTTTATTGTGTGTCGTTAATATTTTTAAATAGGGTTGTAAATGAACCAAACGTTCAGTGAACCGTTCGGCGGGAAGTTTATTTATGATCTTTTATTTATTAAATGAATGAACATGAACAAGATTTTATGTTCGTTTAATTAAATGAACAAACACGAATAAAATGAGTCGTTTGTTCATTTACGTTCATGAACGTTCGGCAATCTGTTCATTTATGTTCGTTTAAATTTATTCACGTATATCCATTTATATTTATTATTTTCATAACAAAAGTGATGTTTTTTAATTAAATTTATTCATATGTGTTCGTTTGTTTATATTCGTTTAAATTTATTTACATATTTCCTTTTAGGTTCGTTCGTTTGTGTTCGTTTACGTTTGTTTATCATTTAACTAACGAACATGAACAAGTTATATTTCTTAACAAACAAACACGAACAAGAAATTATGTTCGCTCAATTGTTCATATCTTCGTTCGTATTTGTTCAGTTCGTTTACGGCTCTATTTTTAAAGCCTAATTGTTGAAATAAGAAGGGAAAAAAAGACTAAGTAAATTTAAGGAGAAAGTACATGAAATATTATTGAATTATACAACTAATTACAACTTTGCTAACATTTTGTGTAATGCTTAGACATCTATGTTATTACACAAAATATTTAATTACACAAAATGTTATTAAAGCTTCTTTTAATAAAAAAAAATATTATCAAACTTGCATTTGTTATATTTGTGAGTTTATGAGAAAATCTATGTACAACTTACAAATAAAATGACTTTAATTTGGATCTTTTAGAAAAATTTTAATTTCTATTAGGATTACTCTTTGGACGTTACAAATTTAAACTTAAATGCAGTCGGTTAAACTAAATTATTTCAAAATTAAAACCACTTTGAAATTAAAATTGTTTTAAATTTAAAGATCAAATACTTTTGAATTATATTTTATTCAAGTTAAAATAAAAAAATATATTAACTAAGACTTATTTAGTTTATAGATTTATTATTAAAATTATATTCTCCTACTGATGAGATGGTCCAAGTAACAAGTAGTTTGATATTGTTTAAACATATTTTAAATTTGAGGTTTTGTATATGCAAAGAAAATATTTGTTGAGAGGCTCACCCATAAAAATTAAGTGTACGACGCAGGTTAGTTAGAACCTTAAAAACACGTCGATATGCAAAATTATTGCTTCTCATCCTGCTATACTTGAAATCAATATTAATCCTCATTTTTACGGGTAGTTCTGCTGTGAGGCGGTTAATATACGGCTAATATACGACGTGACCGGTTAAATAGGTGATCGGTTAAACATAACAAAATAGTTAAAATTACCTATTTTGTTGATAAGAGTATCAACATATCCAGTAAATTACTTATTTTAAGCTGATGAGGCATTGGAAAGTATCTATACTTTTTAAGTAAATTACTTATTTTGTTGATACTTTCGAAAGTATCTATACTTTTCTAAAAGTATCGATATTTTTTAAAAAAAAAAACAATGTAACCGGTTGCAATGTGGCTTGAAAGTATCAACAAAAAGTATCGATACTTTTAAAAAGTATAAATACTTTCGAAAATATCAACAAAATAAGTAATTTACTCAAAAGTATCAACAAAATAAGTAATTTACTCAAAAAGTATATATACTTTCCAAGGCCCTATCAGCTTAAAATAAGTAATTTACTGGATATGTTGATACTCTTATCAACAAAATAGGTAATTTTACCTATTTTGTTATCGTCGGATTTCCAAGGCCCCATCAGCTTAAACTTTAATAACAAATTAGGCGCTATCGAATATGTTGATACTCTTATCAACAAAATAAGTAATTTTATCGATTTTGTTATCGTCGGATTTTCAAGGCCCCACCAGCTAAACTTTAATAACAAAATAGGTAAAGCGCTACCGAATATGTTAATACTACTATCAACAAAATAGGTAATTTTACCTATTTTGTTATCGTCGGATTTCCAAGGCCCCATCAGCTTAAACTTTAATAACAAATTAGGCGCTATCTAATATGTTGATACTCTTATCAACAAAATAAGTAATTTTATCGATTTTGTTATCGTCGGATTTCCAAGGCCCCACCAGCTAAACTTTAATAACAAAATAGGTAAAGCGCTACCGAATATGTTGATACTATTATCAACAAAATAGGTAATTTTACCTATTTTGTTATCGTCATATTTCCAAGGCTCCATCATCTTAAACTTTAATAACAAATTAGGCGCTATCGAATATGTTGATACTATTATCAACAAAATAAGTAATTTTATCGATTTTGTTATCGTCGGATTTCCAAGGCCCCATCAGCTAAACTTTAATAACAAAATAGGTAAAGCGCTACCGAATATGTTGATACTCTTATCAACAAAATAAGTAATTTTAACGATTTTGTTATCGTGGGATTTCCAAGGCCCCATCAGCTTAAACTTTAATAACATAATATGCGCTACCTAATACGTTTATACTCTTATCAACAAAATAAGTAATTTTACCTATTTTGTTATGTTTGTGTTATACCTAGTGATAACTTAAGTTTGTCGGTTACCAATTTTTTTTAATATTTTTTCATGTTCTCTACCGAATTCATTTTTTTATATCAACATATCTGGTAGCGCTATACCTATTTTGTTATTTATCTTATAATATTTCCAATAACACCGTTTCTTAACCGTATATTAGTCCGCATTTCCTTAAAATTTTTCCTTTTTTACCAGATGATCTTTGGAAACATTTATATTTTGTTTTATAATTCATATATTGAATTTATTATTTTCAATAAATTCCCTCCAAAATTAAAGTAAATGTTGTCCTTCGCTCATTGGTACTTCACCTCCACTTTATCACTGCTGTGTCACTCCAATTTTCATTTTCACCCCACTCTCCACGAAGCGAAGAAACTAGAAAAAAAAAACAAATTCCAAAACCAAGGCCTCGAAACTCAAACGTTTGTTTTTCGACTTTAAACGACCCCTATTTTCTTCACAAATTCTCAAATTTTAATTTCATTAATTCATTGTTTTGATTTCTCGAGAGATCAAATCTCGATCTTGAAATGGTGAGGAAGCGAGTACCTGATTGGCTCAACAGTTCGCTCTGGTACACAACTCCCGCCGACGATCGCCTCCACCGCTACTCCCCTTCTCCCACCACCGCTTCCGAGCCAAATCCTCAGCCTCCGACTCCAGTGCCTCCTCCTCCCACCGCAGCAGCCTCGAAACCCCCGTCCACTCCTACTCCTCCAAAATCCGAAACCAGAGATCCAGTTAATAAAAATAGTAACAATAATAGCGGTGATAATGATCAAAACGGCGACTCTTCTGGCGCTTCTCCCGATGATATCTCTCGTCAGGCTCAGCTCTTATCCGAGGTTTTAAACTTATTCTCATTTTTTAACTGTTTCTCTCCTTCTTCTTCTTGTTTCTAATTTCTAATTTTATTTCAGTTATCTAAGAAGGTGATAAATATGTGGGAATTGCGGAGGATTGCATCGCAGGGGATTCCCGATGGTGCGGGGATTAGATCTACTGTATGGAAGGTAGGTTTTTCTCTTTCCCTTTTTTCTGTTTGCTTGCTGAGAGAATTTGAAAAATGTGGAGATTCCTCGGAAATGTGATAATTTTTTGGATTAATGCTGAAAACCTTGTTTGGTTATTGTGGTAGTTGTTGTTGGGGTATTTACCACCTGAACGTGGGCAGTGGTCGTCAGAATTAGCTAAGAAAAGGTCTCAGTACAGGCATTTTAAGGAAGAGCTCTTGATGAATCCTGTAAGTCATTTTCTTTACCTTTTGCTTGAAAAAATAGTGTTCATGACTGGGTATGACATTTATTCTGTGGCTGTGCTAGTTGCTAGTAAATATGATATGATTAGTTGCTTTGCTTATTCTGATGATGTAAAGTTCCAACAGCATCTACAAAGTATTAAGTGGTTAAGAAATGAAAGAAAACTGATATTAGCAGAGAGCTAGAACATTCAACTGACTATTTAATAAGAGAAAAGTGAGGATTTAGCCATCTCTTGCTGGATGTACATTGTTTTTCTCTCCTAATTAGTAATAGTAGAATGACTTTGCTCGAGTTTATTTATTTTTCTGCATTATCATCCTGAAAAGTAGTGTTGTTTTTAGCAGTTATCGTCTTTCACTTCATTTTTTCTGTAAGAATTTTGGGGTTTCTGAATGTTTCTGTGGCTAGTCAGTCAGAAATCACAAGGAGGTTGGAGAAGTCTGTGGCTTGTGACAATGATGAATCAAAATCTGAGAGCAGGGGTCTGCTGTCAAGATCACAAATAACTCACGGAGAGCATCCTTTGAGCCTTGGGAAAAGCAGTGTCTGGAATCAGTTCTTCCAGGTACCTTCTTAAGCTTGTTTGGAAAATAAGTTTTTGGAAGCCACACATCATTTCATGTGTTTTTGAACTTTTAATGTCGAATGTGTTAAATATAACATTGTAAAAAACTTGGTTAATCTTGTCTTGTTTGAATTAATTAAGTTTTAAAACATGAACCTGTCTGGTAGTCTTCATGTTAGCTATTTCTGAGGCATTTTACCCAACATGCAGCCTTGGGGAATGTTAGCTTTGCAGTATCTATCATGTACCTTGAGCCTTAATTTACCAATATTATTCTTTGGTGTTGGATCTTTCTATTATTGTTAGAGACTGGGGTTTAGCATATATAATGTTAATGCCGTTTAGCAATATAATAGGAAAGACAGCAGCATCTAAACTTACCTATTTGTGCAAGCCCTAACCTAAGTTAAAGGAGGGGAAAAGTAACTCGGTCCTTGCAATTCAGCCAACTTGGTTTCCATCAATGTTTAGTTGAGCATACGTGAGCCAAGTATTATTTCAAATGTCCTTATACTAGAATATGTGACAGCAATGCAAGGGATTTCTGATTTTCAGTTGTTAATAGAATCTATGAATGGAGCGTTTATTGATCTCAACCTTTTTTTTTTGACGGGGTTATTTGTAGGACTCAGAAATCATAGAACAGATTGACCGAGATGTGATGCGCACTCATCCAGACATGCACTTTTTCTCTGGGGACTCGCAGCTTGCAAAATCTAATCAGGTACCCATCTTCTTCTTTTCTTTTATTCTTTAGTGTGAATTTATTGTTGCATCCTTTTTTTACTTAAGTTTGTATATGAATTGAAAAAAATTCTGACTTATATTCAGGATTCAATGAGGAACATATTAATCGTATTTGCCAAGTTAAATCCGGGTATAAGATATGTCCAAGGAATGAATGAAGTCTTGGCACCTCTATTTTATGTATTCAAGAACGACCCTGATGCAGAAATGGCGGTAAGATCTCATTATTGTCCCCATCCAGTTCTTTTATATTGAATCGTGTGTTTGTCTTTATCAGTATCCCAGGTTTTTGTAAAAAAAATATTAACCTACTAAAGTATAAAGAATATGATACAGTGTCTGTTTGGTGTCATTGCCATTTCTACCTTTGTGTGTCTGCATTATTATAGGTGGCACAATTTTTTGTTAAAAAAGAAGAGGAAAAAGCAATGTACCGTGATTGTTTTGGTTCTCATGTATTGAATATGGAAGGAGGTTTCCATGATTTTCTTGTTTCTGTTTGCAACTCCATTGCATCAATGCCATCCCTTTTCTTGCCTCAAGCTTTTGAAAAACAATATGGTGATGTTCTTTATCATTATTGTTATCAACTTAGCGGACACATACATGTCATATGCACCAAATATAAAGTATCTATGCCAACAGATAGCCTTAGACTGATTACAATGTCAATAATCATTGTAAGAATAACATAGATTAATTTCTTTGTTATTGTGTTTTATGATCAAAGTATTGGTTGAGTATTTTCTTCAACATTTTCCATATTTTAAGTATTGCAGGCTGCCGCTGAAGCCGACACATTTTTTTGTTTTGTTGAGTTATTGAGTGGATTCCGCGATCATTTCTGCCAGCAACTTGACAACAGCAATGTGGGAATTCGTTCCACAATTTCTAGGTTGTCACAGCTTCTGAAGGAACATGATGAAGAGCTTTGGCGTCATCTAGAGATCACAACTAAAGTAAGAATATCATTGCAAAAGTTAAACATCTTTAGCATATAGGGTGCCATCTTTCCATATCCTCCTTGTCGTCTGTTGTATTTTGACTCATGCTTGCCTCTTACCTGCAAAATCTAAACACTTTCACCTTAGTCATTTTTCGCATCTAGTCAAGGTAATTAGTTTGGCTTGAATGCTAACCGTTGTGTCTAAATATCACAGGTAAACCCCCAGTTTTACGCATTTAGGTGGATTACTTTGCTCTTGACACAGGAATTCAACTTTGCGGACAGTCTTCACATATGGGACACACTTCTTAGTGACCCTGAAGGCCCTCTGGTATGATTGCAATTTTTCTCTCTCTCAATTCTCTAGAGTTTTGCTCTGAGATTGTTAGCTTTGATGGATCAAATCTTCCAATTATCATCAGTATTTAACTCTTTGCACGCAAGAGTTGTGTGCCGTACCGAAGTTGTAAGGCTGAGAAAGAAATCGATAAAACCAAAGCGAATCATGCCGTCTGGTAATGGTTCAATTCGTTTTTGGATTATAAAAGAAATCCAATTTGGCTTCTATTTTACACGCGAAAAACTAACACTTGGTTTCAGTTATCAATTTGAAAACTGTTAATAACCAAATAGTTCCGAATCAAATTGATTTCAATAACACCTGATTTTTACTATTTTAGATTCGATTTGAACTATTCTCACACCAAACTGAACTAAACTGTATGTACCCTCAATAAGTTGATGGTTACTACCATGACAGTTGACTCTTTACATATTGCTACTCAGTTAACATCGACTTAAAGTTAAATTGATCAGATGGACATGATCAGAGATTGTTTGGTAGTTATAAAGCAAACATGAATGCATTTTTTGCAGGAGACGCTGCTTCGGGTATGCTGTGCGATGTTGATTCTCATTCGTAGGCGCCTGCTTGCTGGCGACTTTACTTCTAATCTTAAACTACTCCAACACTATCCGTCCACAAATATCAGCCATTTGCTGTACGTTGCGAACAAGTTGCGCACACAAGCCATAGGCTAAAAAACTTCTAGTATGTGTTGTTCTTTTAATCATCTGTCCATCCCCTTCCCCTCAACCCTGTTGTTCTTTGATTTGAGAGATAGCAAAAAAAATGAAAAGAATCAGTGCTTGTATTGTAAATTGGTGGGTGTAAATCGGTTGGGAGTAACAGCTAACATGCAGGCAGAGGACAACATTTTTCTCTTTTTGTTTCCATTTCGTCAGAGTTGTCTTTGTAGTGAAAATTATGTAGCATTTGTTTTGTTTTTTTTTCATGGCGGATTGTTTTTTGCAGTGTAAGGTTTTGTTTCTATGACATTGCTGTTGTAAAATTTTCAGATTTGGCATTAAAAAGAATTCAAAGCTCGATGTATTTAGAGGACAACATTCTTATATGCGTTGATGTGATTGCTTTGAAAAAACATAAGAAACAGAACAATACTCCTCCGTCCTGTTAAGTCCATATTATTGATGAAAAATAATTCTCTTATTTCATTCAAGATAACAATATGATTACAAGAGTAGGTATTTATACAATTTGACCTACTCTTTATACAATTTGATTTGGTAACTAATCTGTAACAACCTGTTACCTTCCAACTATATTAACAAAGCTATAACAAAATTAACTAACTCTAACACTCCCCTTAAGTTGGTGGTTGAAAAATGTTTTTAACCCCCAACTTGAATACAAGAAAATCATATTGTTGAACTCTCAATGCCTTAGTCATAATATTCGTCAATTGGTTGTTTGAGTCACATGTTTGGTTTGAACAATTCCTTTTTATATTTTGTCTTACAAAATGATAATTTATTTCTATGTGCTTAGTTCTCTCGTGAAAGACTGAAATTGTTGTTATTTGTAATGTTGCTTTGCTATAACAATGTAATATGACTGGACTCAACTCATCGTCTCCAAATTCTTACAATAAGTCTTTCAACCAAATTAATTCTGCCACTGTTAACTCCACGCTTCTATACGCAGCCTTAGCTGAAGAGCGAGCAATGGTGTTTTGTTTCTTTGATTTTCAAAAAATCAAAGAGTCGCCAATCTTATACAAAAGTTTGTGATAGCCTTTTTAGTCATCAGACAAAACCCCCCAATTTGCATCACCATAAGCTTTCAATTGACAAAATCACTAGCTTTCAGTAAGATTCTTTGGCCTGGTGTCTTTTTCACATATTTCACAATTTTAAGTGCAGCTTTTAACTAAGCTTTTTTTGTTGATGCATAAACTGACATAGATGATGAACTATATACGTGATATCTGACTTGGTTAGGTAAATTAATCTGCCTATTAACCTCTGAAACACAAGTTTCTCCTCACCCAAAACCTCATCTTCACAATTTTGTTGCAAACTTAAACCATAGTCTGGTGTGGTAAACTTTATGTGTTGCTCCATTAGTGTAGCAACAGGTTTTGATCCTTTCAACCATGTGTCTTCAATCAGCTCCAATACATATTTTCTCTAGTTAAGCAAAATTTCATCTTTAGACTTGTATATTTCAAGGCCAAGAAATTACTTCAATTCACCCAAATCTTTTATTATGAAGTTGAAGTTTAAAATACCTTTCAAATCTTCAATCATCTCAGCATCATTTCCTGTTAATAGTAAATTGTCCACATAGATGAGTATTATTACTATTTTCACTCCTTGTTTTTTTGTGAAAATAGAATAATCATGGCTGCTTTGCAAGTAACCAACAAAAATCAAGACTTCTATTAATTTTACATTTCATTACCGAGATGCATGTTTCAAATTATATATTAATTTTCGTAGCATGTACAATTGCTTCTCCCCTGGCTACAAAATTCGTCAAGCAATGACATATACACATCCACAAGGAGATCATCTTGTAAAAAAAGCATTATACACATCTATTTGTAGAAGAGGCCAGTCATGTGAGGCTGCAAGAACTAAAACAGTATGAACAATGACTAGTTTGAGCTTTGTCCACGGGGGAATTTTTTTTGTAAAATCCACCCTTTCTTTTTGGTTGAAACCCTTGGCAACTAGTCTTGCCTTGTAACGCTCAACCTCACCAGAAGTCTTGTATTTTATTCTGTAAATTCATTTGCAACAAATGAAAACTTTTCTTTGACATAAGGGCACAACATCCTAAGTGTTATTAGACTCTAATGCTTGATTTTTCTCTTTCATAGTATTAATCTAAAGAGGATCTTTAATGGCTTGAGAGTAAGAAGAATGCTCAACTAAAATACTAGTAGAAGAAAGAAAAGCCTTGGTATGATTAAGTAAGTGAGAATAAAAAATAAAAGAAGAAAGGGGGTAAAGACTTGATGAAGAAGATTGACAAACTCTGGAAGCAGTATAGGCATTTAACCAAAGAGGGGGTCTAAAAACTCTAGAAGATTTTCGTAAAACAGAAAGAGGAGGTGAAGAAGATACAACATAATCACAATTAGAATCTGAAATGACAGGACTGAGTTCACTTGTTGAAGCATTATAATTTGGAACTAAAAAAGGTAAATAAGAAGAACTAAAATGTTTAGAAAGAACAGGAGAACCAGAGTTACCATAAAAGTCAGATGAACCAGAATTACCAGAAATTTAAAAAGAAACCAAAAACTCAGAATCAAGAACAAAAGGCTGAATAGGAAATAAAGGAGAAGTAGAAGAAATCATTGAACGAAAAAATATGTTCATGAAAAATAACATCCCTATTGACAAAAAATTTCTTTGAAGTAAGACAAAATAAAAAAAAAACTTTGAGTGGGTGAGTAGCCAATGAAAACAGAAGGTATGACTTTTGTGCAAATTTATCCAAGTGATTTGGTTGAGTAGCATAGCATAAACAACCAAATACTCGAAGATGAAAAAGAGAAGGTGATTTATTAGTAAGCATTTCAAGAGAAGTTTTTCATTTGAAAACAGATGATGGCAACCTGTTAATAATATCACAGGCTGTCAAGACACATTCACACCAGAACTTGACAGGGACTTGAGAATGAAAACACAAAGCATATACCACTTCTAATAAGTGTTTGTATTTGCGTTCAACAATTTTATTTTGTTGTGGAGTATAAACACGAGAATTTTAATGCAAGATGTCAAGAGAAGAAAAAAGATCAGAACAACTGGAATTAAATAACTCTAAGCCATTATCAATTCTAATAATCTTAACCATAGTATAAGTTGATTTTTCACAAACAACAAGAATTTCTTAAGAGCACAAGAAACATCAGATTTAAGCTTCAACAAGATCACCCATGACATCCTAGTGTGGTTATCTACAATAGTTAGAAAAACCTTTGACCACTATGAGTGGAGACGCGATATGGGCCCCACAAATCCATATGCAAAAGATAAAAAGGACAAGTAGTATGAGTATGACTAATAGGAAAAGGTATACAATTTTGTTTAGCTAAAGGACATATAGCACAAAAATGAACATACATAGTATCAACAACATTACCAGAGAACATATTTATTTTATTCATAGTAGTAAAGGAAGCATGACCCAAACAGGCATGCCAAATGGCAATATTATTATTATTAACAGAAGACATATATTTTGCAACAGAAACAAATTTTACAACATAAACAGAAGATAATGAAAAAACAGCAAATGAATCCAAAACATAATTAGAAAGGAAATACTCAAATACATATAGATCTTCATATTTTCTACCAATTTCCTTCATCATGCCACTTAAGAGATCGTGAAAGATGCAAAAGTCAGGATAGAAAGAAATAACACAATGAAGTTCAACTGATAATTTAAAAACAGAAATTAAATTGTGATTAAAATTTGACACATAAAAAACATTATGAAAAATATGAGTGGAATAAAAAACATAAAAACCTATATGCAAAATAGGAGCAGTTTTGCCATTAGGTAAGTTAACAATATGAGAAGATGCACATGATATTGGATTAAGCAAGCATTGAAGATTGAATATCATATGGTTTGTGGCACCAGTGTCTAAGATCCAGGTTATAGACTTGGAAGCAGGTAAAGAACCAGGCATTATACATGCTAAATTGGCAGCAACGACCTCAGAAGAAGCATCACGATTCAACAATCCCATGAGCTGATGATATTGCTCAACTGTGAACACAAGAGCAGCAACGAAAGAGGGAGGTGGAGAGTCAAGAACTTGACCATCAACAAAATCAAAACTGGCAGTCAAAGCAGTTTGAACACCCTTTCGTATAGTAAACTTGAAATATGGAGGGAAGCCGATAAGTCTGTAGCACTGGTCACATTTGTGACCCTTGAGCTTACAGTAATCACGCCAGTCAATTTTGGATGATGAACAGAAGAAGAACTAGAAGAATTGGAATACATAACAATCGAATTTGAGATAGGGGAATTACAAGAAAGATAGCTACGTTGAGATTCCTCTTGAACCACCATGAAAAAGCCTTATTGATAGTAGGAAGAGGTTGTCGAAGCAAGATCTGACTTCGAATCACAGAACATGAGTCGTTAAGGCCCATGAGAAACTGGAAGAGGCGTTGTTAAAGAACATGTTGCAGATTTTGCTGGGAATTCTCACAGTCACATGAAGAAATCGGAACAAGCGCAACATACTCATCCCTTAAATGCTTTAGACGCTTATAATAAGCATAAACGAAAGAGTCACCTTGAGTGAGAATCGCAATTTCACGGTGAAGGACATAAATCTGAGAGTCGTCAACCTTGCTGAAACGCTTCTGAAGATCCTCTCAAACACTGACAGCGGTGGAGGCAAAAACCAAACCAGTGAAAAGATCAGAGGATATAGTGTTAAGGAGCCACGACAAGACAATTACATTGCAGCGATCCCACTAAGGAAGAAGCTCCTCTTCATAATCATCGCGAGCACAATCGTCGGTCACGAAACAAATCTTGTTTTTTTTGCTAAGAGAGTAATGCGCATTGAACGTCTCCAAAAACTGTAATCGTCGGCGCCGATAAGCTGGTGAGACATAAGGAGGCTGCCCGACGTATCAAAGGAATAAAGATACAGGGGATGGGTGAAAACGATCGTCATTTCCATATAGAGAGAGAGCAATTAAGGTTTGAAAAATAAAATAAAATAAACGACACAAAGAATGAACCGAAAAACCCTAATAGGTACGAGACAAGAAACGAGCTAAAAGCCAAGGAATCAAGAATGAAAGAGATGGACGGAGAAAAGTATCTCTGATACCATGTTAAGTCCATGTTAGAGATGAAAAATGATTCTCTTATTTCATTCAAGATAACAATATGATTACAAGATCAGGTATTTATACAGACTAATTTGGCAACTAATCTGTAACAACCTTCCAACTATATTAACAAAGCTATAACAAAATCAACTAACAGTAACACATCCCATTCAGTATGTTCGGTATTGACATTTTTTAGTCAATTTTTTCAACTTTAACTCATTATTTCTTTATATTTATTATTAATAAAAACGTGAAAAAATATGTTTTAAAATCTTCAATCAAGTAGTTTAAAAATATATATTTTATAAAATGTAATTAATTAAAATATTTAAATAATTATGGACAAAGTTAAAAAAAATTACTTTTAAAAAGTAAATACTGAACATATTGAATGAGATAGAGGGAGTATTAAATTGAAAAATCATTTGATACATCAAAATAGATTCGAATCTGGCGGGTTCCGACCTGTTCTGGTATGATTGGATTTTTTTTTGAATTTTTGGTTTTCAGGTCGAGTTGATTTTTAAGAAGTTTGATTCGGAAATGAGTTTAGGGTGGAAATTCCCGACCATGTTTATTTATAAATATATATTTATATTTATTATATATTATATTTAATATTTTTATTAATTTTTTTGGGGCAGGTTAGGTTCAATCGAGTTTTTTTATTAAAATTTTGGAGTCGAGTTGGAGTTGGGTTATACTTTTATTATATCTGGTCAAGTTGGGAATAAAATTATATTAAATTCGGCTTGAGACTTTAAATTTTCGAGGCGGCAAAAAACCCACCCCGTTGCCTTCTCTAGATACAAGTATTGTAAAATTTAAACTACATAATTTTGTTTATTTCAATTTTAAAATCTTACCACATAAAATTTTTAAATTCTAAAAAACATATGACATTGAAATAGACAAAATTATATAGTTTAATTGTAGATACGATTGAACTTGTGGAGTGGTCCCAATAAAAAAATAAATATTATTCTTTTTCGGTAATTAAAATTAAGTAGTATAGTTTACAAGTGTGCATAAATTTATTTAAATTATATTGCTGTTAAAGGCGAAATTATTTTAAACACGGAATTCTAAAAGAATTTGAATAGAATTTCAAGTTTTTTAGAAAAAGAATGTTTGTAATGTCATAGTTGAGAGTGATAATATTTTTACAATCAAACCTATCAATACTGTATAACAAAAAGTATAATTCTTCTTTAATGTATTAAATTCGATATACTTAAAGGTTTTGTCTAACCTGTACTTTAAGGCCTAGGTTAAGAATCAATTAATATTCTAAATTAAATAAAAATCCCCTTTAAAAATTACAATTCATTCTAGTTAGGCACAAAGAACTTTTTCACATTAAATCTCTCATTTAATCATTAAATTTCTTCCTCGTATTTTTAAGTGATTTGTCTTGGTCTATAGCTTCCATTCTAGTTTTGTTTTAGATTAAATAATAGGTATTTCTTCTTCCTTTTTCTTTTGTTTTTTGTTATTTCATATTCCGTTGAATTAAACTAATTTGGAATCTTTTTCTGTGTAATTTAAACATTGATCGAAAATGAACCTCCACCATCAAGAAACTTTTAGATAAATGTAAAGAATGAGCAAGTACTTCAATGAAATAAAATAAAATTTAAGCTTAAAAATAAAAAAAAACCATATATGATTTAACTAAATTCAACGAAATATGAAACAACAAAAAAAAGTAAAAAAAGGAAGAAAAAATACATGTTATTCTTCGTTTCCCGTAGAATTTTTTAATAAAAAACAAAACTAAAATAAAAGCTGCAGACCAACGAATGATTATTTCATCAGAAACAAAAAACAAATCACTTAAAAAATTAATTATTAAATGAGACATTTAATGAGAAAAAAATTATTTATGCATAATTAAATGATGTGTAATTTTCAGAAAAGTACATAAAGTATATTAATTTTTTTATTTAAGTATTTAAATATTTTTTGTCAAAATAAATACTTAAAGCATATACCTTTTTTAAAAATAAGTACTTAAAGTATTTTTTTCGTCAAAATATGTACCTAAAGTATAATATTTTTGTCAAAATAAATACCTAACATATTTTTTAATCAATGTCACATGTCAATTTTTTAAGAACCTAGATAAAATATATATTTTTTAAATACCTATTGTTACAACTTGAGATAAGAAAAGGATTTCTTTATTTATCTTTACTTACTTCAATCAATGTATACAACTTGTTTATATAGAGAAGAATGCACAGCTGTTGTAACAGCTTTAACCAACTAACTTCTTAGTAACTAATACTAACGTATATCTTAACATCCCCCCTCAAGATGGAGGCCTATGAATGTTGAGAAGACCCATCTTGTCGATGAAGTGTCGAAACGCTGGTGAATGTAAAGCTTTAGTGAAGATGTCCGCAAGCTGATCGGCTGAACGAACATGAAACAATCGTAGGAAACCAGAACATATCTTCTCTCGAACAAAATGGCAGTCCACCTCAATATGTTTGGTGCGCTCATGGAAGACCTGATTCTTTGTAAGATGTATTGCAACTTGGTTGTCACAGTAGAGGAAAGCAGTAGCAACGGATATCTGGAAAGAAGAAAGCAAGGCAGCAAGCCAAACCAACTCGCAAACAGCAGAAGCCATTGCCCGATATTCAGCTTCACAAGAAGAACGACTCACTGTATGATGTTTCTTTGACTTCCAAGAGATGATGTTTCCTCCAAGATAAGTGCACAAACCAGTGGTGGAGCGACGGGTGTTCGGACAAGAACTATAATCTGAGTCAACAAATGCACTTAGCTGCATGGTGCATGATGCAGAAAAGAATAAGCCCATTCCAGGAGTAGCCTTGATGTAAGACAAAAGGTGATACACAACATGCATGTGAGGTAATCGTGGAGATGAAACAAATTGGCTCAGGAGATGCACAGTGTAGGTGATATCAGGTCTAGTGTGCGTGAGGTAGAGAAGACGACCTACCAAACGACGATACACTTGTGGATCAGGCAGAAGTTCTCCTTCATGTGCACTTAACTTGTGTGGGGAGACAATTGGTAAGTCTGCGGGCTTCTTACCCAAGGAACCTGTGTCTTCAAGAATCTGAAGGGCATAATGACGTTGAGATAATGAAATGCCAGATGCATTTCAAGCAACCTCAAACCCCAAGAAATAACGTAAGGGGCCCAAGTCTTTAAGCTTGAAATGCTGTTGAAGGAACTCACGGACCAAGGCAAGTGAAGATAAATCCTTTCCAGCAATAATGATATCGTCGACATAAACCAACAAAGCAACCATGTCATCACCAGACCCTTTAACGAACAGTGAATGCTCAGAAGGTGATTGAATGAACCCAAGCTTAAGAACCACTAAAGAGAATGTGTGAAACCACTGACGAGAAGCTTGTTTAAGACCATATATAGACTTATTAAGCTTACAAACCAGATTAGAGCCAACTGAATCAGTCTTGTAACCAAGGGGAACCTTCATGTAAACCTTCTCATCGAGTGTACCGTTTAAAAAGCATTATTCACGTCCAATTGAAGGAGATTCCAGCCCTGCGAAGCAGCCAAAGCAAGCTGTTGCGTGTAAAAGAGTCTATCGCAATTGAGTGCAAGTGTACACGTCGCAAGTAATAAAGTGATACTAGAGTATCGGATATCGTCTCCACAGGGACTGGGCTAACCCTTTCCTTCGCTATCTGCACAAGGGGAAAAGAACAGATTAAGATATTGTCACGAAAATAATAAAGAATACTGGAAAATAAAAGTAGAGAAATCAAGATAGAAAGAATGGGCTGGTATTGAATTGCTCAGTAGTGCAGGTATTACAGAGTTTAGGAAATCCAGTCCTGTCGTCGCGCCTGTCGCCAACAGCACATGTCGCGGCAGCAAACACACCAACTCCGTACTTCAAGCTTGGCAAGAATCCCAGATCTGCCTTGCCCTATCCCTAGGCACAAGTCTGTCGATGATCACGTCTTTGATGATACCTCCCGGCGTGAATCGAAGGATGAACACCGATGTGTATGAATTCTTCTTTAGCCACTTAACCTCGCCCTATCCCTAGGCACGAGATAGTTCAACTATAAACTAGAGAACTTGCTCTTATTTCTTTCGTATACTTAACTCTCCCGATGCTAAGTAAATAGATAACCTCACAATGCTCTCCCGATGCTCTTGCAAGATATTAAAACCAAAATAAAAGAACTTGAAGTTTATTTTATTGAACTTGGAAAAATCCTAAAACAAAACAACCCTTGCAACTACTTTACAAATCAACCCGTGGCCCTAGGGGGTTTTAGAACATGTCGGTGACAGGTAAACGACGGGTAAACGGCGGAGGGGTTTTAGATGTCGGTTTTGGGGTAGAATGAGGGGATGATCTCTCTAGGTTAAATCTATGCCCTTATATAAGCTTTGGGCTCAAGTATTCTAAGTTAACAAGGATTGCAACTTTAATGAAAAGTAAGATTCTAATAAATGCTAAATCTCTAAGGATTCCTACTTTTCAGTTGCCTCCTTGTTTCATGGAAATTCTTCTCCTTGAGCTTTGGCTTGACATATCTTTTGATCCGGGGCTTGGAAAAATATTTGGCTTTCACACGACAGACGAGCAGATTTTTCTCTATCTATCGAGGTCCACTTTACTTTTCCTCTTCATGAAGTTGCTGTCGCCTTGCTGTCACGACAGGTCCATGACAGGTTCGTCTTCTTCGTCTGCTTGTCCAGTTCAGCTTTCCTGCTTATCTACCCTGCGCCTGCCTTCTTCGTCTACTATGGCAGCAACTTGCTGTCGTCCTCTGTTATCACGGCAGTTTCATGGCAGCATTGTCCTCTTCGTCTGCTTGTCCAGTTCAGCTTTCCTGCTTATCTGCCCTGCGCCTGCCTTCTTCGTTCACGACGGCGGAAACCTGCCAAAAACAGCCATTTTTAGTAGAATCTGTGCCTTTTATATATTTGTGATGTTTTGCTGTAAACTGGCCTAAATACAATGAAATGGTACTTGAATGCAGCAGAAATATGGGTTAAAAGGGTGTAAATAATAGAACTTTTACACACTCAACACACCCCCAAACTCAAGTTTTTGCTTGTCCTCAAGCAACTAAGAACTAAAAGAAAAAGAAATTTTTGTTTTGGCTTTCAAACAGTGAGCTTTCCCTTACCCGTCGTTCGTTCTCTGTGGCGGCAGCAACCTGTCGGATAATTTAGGATCTGTCCGGAATCTCCCTATAGTCCTCGTGCAGTGTGTGCATGCTTGTGAACAGTTATATGCTAAGACTCTCTTAGTTTCACTAGAATATTCAACTCTTTAACTTGAATTTTTATGCCAAAGTTTATTTTCTTGAAGACACATTTTCATGCTTCTTTTTCTTCTCTTTTCAAGCTAAGTTTTTCTAGAGCCAGTTTCGGGCACCTCTAGTTACTAGAGCCGGTTTCGGGCACCTCTAGTTAGCTTCCTAGAGCCGGTTTCGGGCACCTCTAGGTTTTTGAATTTTCTTTTGCTAAACTTCTTTCCTAGAGCCAGTGTTAGGCACCTCTAGGGGCTATCCAAGTTCTAAGCTTCCTATTCTAGTTTGGCTAAAAGAAATCTAAGCAATATAACAGTCACAATGGTGTTTAAGTTTTCAGAACTATAGAAAGGCTCTAAACTTCTCCTTAAACTGTCCTAAAGATGCTGCCACGACAGAGCTGTCATGACAGGTAAGTTAACTTCACAGTTTTTTAAGCCAACAGTTTAAATTTTCTGATTTTTTTTAGAGAAATTAAAAGACACAACAATAATAAAAAAATGTACTTAAGACTCCATTAATGATGGAGGGTTGCCACCTCCAAACTCGAGGGTTGCATTGCCCTCAATGCAAAATGACAGAAAAAACAAAAATATGAAGAAAAGTACATCACAAATAATAAAAGCAGGCAGCAATAAGAGGGAAATAAAAACTTAAATTTTCAGTCGCTGGCCTCGCTGCTGCTGCTGAGACGGATCTGACGGCGGCGTCTTGGCTGTGGAAGAGGCTGGGCAGGTTCAGGGGCAAGTGCAGGGACAGATTGCTCCACAAGCTGGATGTCGGAACTGCTGCCACTGTCCCAAGTGCTGCTGGTGGTGCTGCTAGCTGTGGGTATCCGCTTCCTGTCTGCCACGTGCTTTATCCTCTTGACAAGCGTAAACTCTCTCTCCAAATTCCTCCTGATCAGAGGGCTGTCATCGGAGGCATGCTTTTTTTGTTCCTCTGGCAGAGGTGTCGGCCGGTGGACTGCCTGCTGTCGTCGGGGCAGGTGATGGGGTGGAAGCAGTCGAGTGGGAATGTGGGGAGGCAGGTGGTGTGGGTGTGTGGACAGGGGAGGGGATATGGAAATAATGGGAAGGAAATGTAGGAATTGAACATCGGGAAAATTTAAAGTTTGGGTAATGAAGTTTACCGTCGAGTTAGCGAAGTCCCGAATGAACGTCATCAATCCCATTTGTCTCTCCTCTACCCGTTGTAGCGCAGTAAGGATGAGGGCAGACTGGTCTGTCGGAGCGGCTGCGGTGGCAGGTTCAGGGACAGGCTCCTCTGATGATTCTTCTGAGGAGCCGGCTGGATTGAAAGATGAGATAGGTGTAGCCACTACCAGCTCTATGAGGCTGTTGATGTTGTTGTCTGTCCAGCCTCTGCCCTTGATTATTTTGTTGGAGGGTTCCTCGGGCAGATGTTTCGGCATGGGTGCTGCCAGCTGCCGTCGGGGCAGGTGATGGTATGGAGGCGGCAGATGGTATGGAGGCGGCAGGTGATGAAAGGCTTGAGGCCCAGATTCTTTGCCTTTGGAGTATAAATGAGGCCTCGTTCTTCCCACAGATCTCTGGTTGCAAAGGTCTTTGGGGGAGTTGCTGCCGCCGAGGAAGTAGAGGCAGCATTGCGGCGGGTTTTTTCTGGAAGACGTGTTAGTGCAAGGGTTGTGAAAAGTAATTGAAAGCAAATGAAAACTAAATATGGAGAGCAAGTAAGAAAAGCAGAAGTGAGTGAAAATGAAAATGAAACGGAGTTTTATAGAAAAAGAATTGCTGCCCGTTGAAACTGTAACGACAGGCGTGAATAACGGGGCGGCTGCCGAGCTTTAGTGTGTCTGATGCGTCTGACAAACGTTTCCGCGTCTGTCACGCGTCTGTCACACGTTTCTGCGTCTGTCGTGACAGCATGGTGACAGCCTGTCTTTTCCGCGTCTGTCATGGCAGCCGTAACGACAGGCTTCAATATTGGGCTTTGTTGGGCTGATGGATGGGTGTTGGGTTTTAGTTCACTTCTCCTTTTCTTCTTGGCTCCTTTATTTCCTAAGAGCATTATTCGAATAAAATAAACCTTATTTCCTAATAAATAATAAATGATAAAAATAAAAATAAAATTTAGGTTAAATTAGGGATGCCAAGTGGGGCATCTTCTAAGGTAACCACTTCCTGCATTCATGGGGCTTCAGTCCCCTGATAATGCTTGAGGCGTCGTTTCCGGTACTTCTTGAAGTCCATCCGTACCCTTCATCTGGTGATTATTCTCATGTTGGGGGCTCCTTTCTTTCTCTTCCCTTTGTAGTCCATGAAGTCCTCCCTTCTTGGTAATGTTTCTGAGGGCATGAATATATGATTAGAAATAATCAAATTGACATTCGGCCACAAACTTACCTTGTTTTCGTTGAATGTTGTTGTGGTTGAATGTATCCCTTGCTGTCGTGTCTGCTGCTGCGGCAGGCAGTTATTTTGACAGTTCTTTATCAGGTTACTTTGCAGGTCAATGGGACATTGGTAAGTGCCATCACTCTTTATACCAAATTCTGTTGACCACTCGTAGATCTCCATCAGTAGAGATTTTGATGATTCTGTGTCCACCGGCTTTGGTTCCTCAAATACCTGCAATGAAATTTGTGAGTTTTCATATAATTCAAAAGGTTCGTTTATTACCTGCTCATATTCCATCGGCGAGGCATTGTCATTGGGTAGCTCTTCTAGGTGGTCGTGCGAGTGCCATGACAGGGATGGATGTGTGCAATCTTGGTCAGGCATAATCGAGGTGGTGGGTTGAGAATTTGCCTCTGATGTGGTTGCTGCTTCAGCATCAGTTGCTGTCGAGGCAGCAGTTGCTGTCAAGGCGGCAGGTTCTGTCGAGGCGATAGTTTCTGCCGAGGCGGCAGTTGCTGTCGAGGCGGCAGTTGCTGTCCAGGCGGCAGTTGCTGTCGAGGCGGCAGTTGTTGTCGAGGCGGCAGTTGCTGTCGAGGCAGTAGTTGCTGTCAAGGCGGCAGTTGCTGTCGAGGCGGCAGTTGCTGTCAAGGCGGCAGTTGCTGTCGAGGCGGCAGTTGTTGTCGAGGCGGCAGTTGCTGTCGAGGCAACAGTTGCTGTCAAGGCGGCAGTTTCTGCCTCAGAAGTGGTTGCTGCCGTGACATTCTCTTGAATTCCACTCAGCGTTGTCGCGGTGTTGCTCCATTCCAGCTCCTCGATCATTGCCATGGCAAGTTGTTGCTCAGACTCATCATATGTTAGGTATTCCTTCACATAGGCATCCTCTTCACATTGCCTCATGATTTCAGGTTCATCTGTGGCATGAATGAGGACAGGTCTGCTCAAGAGTTCATCCATCTTGGCGATACTTGCGTTCGTAGAAGCCGACACTTTTTGAGTGATTGCCATGAAGGCTTGCAGTGTGTCTTCTAAGGATTTTGACTGCTCTTGAGGATGATGACATTGCCAGGGCAGGTCGGGTTCTGCAGCAAAACTGTTATGGTATAAAAAAATTTGTGGGTTTTGATCGTACCATAAAAAATTTTGCTGCTGCGGCATCGGCATTTGCTGCCCCTGTTGCTGTCGTGGCAGCATGTCTTTACGGTAATTGCAAGAACTTTCCCACATCAACTCTCGAATGGTTTTTCCTGGCATGTTGATGCCCTTGAACCTGTATTTTCACCTGATTTTTTTTGTGAAGAAAAAAAATAAAAATAAAAAAATAAAAATAAATAAAAATAAAAGAAAAGTGCAGAAGCTAGGGTAAGAGTGTGTTGCCAGTCCCCGGCAACGGCGCCAAAAACTTGTTGCGTGTAAAAGAGTCTATCGCAATTGAGTGCAAGTGTACACGTCGCAAGTAATAAAGTGATACTAGAGTATCGGATATCGTCTCCACAGGGACTGGGCTAACCCTTTCCTTCGCTATCTGCACAAGGGGAAAAGAACAGATTAAGATATTGTCACGAAAATAATAAAGAATACTAGAAAATAAAAGTAGAGAAATCAAGATAGAAAGAATGGGCTGGTATTGAATTGCTCAGTAGTGCAGGTATTGCAGAGTTTAGGAAATCCAGTCCTGTCGTCGCGCTTGTCGCCAACAGCACCTGTCGCGGCAGCTGTCCGTTGGCTGTCGCGGCAGCAAACACACCAACTCCGTACTTCAAGCTTGGCAAGAATCTCAGATCTGCCTTGCCCTATCCCTAGGCACAAGTCTGTCGATGATCACGTCTTTGATGATACCTCCCGGCGTGAATCGAAGGATGAACACCGATGTGTATGAATTCTTCTTTAGCCACTTAACCTCGCCCTATCCCTAGGTACGAGATAGTTCAACTATAAACTAGAGAACTTGCTCTTATTTCTTTCGTATACTTAACTCTCCCGATGCTAAGTAAATAGATAACCTCACAATGCTCTCCCGATGCTCTTGCAAGATATTAAAACCAAAAATAAGAGAACTTGAAGTTTATTTTATTGAACTTGGAAAAATCCTAAAACAAAACAACCCTTGCAACTACTTTACAAATCAACCCGTGGCCCTAGGGGGTTTTAGAACATGTCGGTGACAGGTAAACGACGGGTAAACGGCGGAGGGGTTTTAGATGTCGGTTTTGGGGTAGAATGAGGGGATAATCTCTCTAGGTTAAATCTATGCCCTTATATAAGCTTTGGGCTCAAGTATTCTAAGTTAACAAGGATTACAACTTTAATGAAAAGTAAGATTCTAATAAATGCTAAATCTCTAAGGATTCCTACTTTTCAGCTGCCTCCTTGTTTCATGGAAATTCTTCTCCTTGAGCTTTGGCTTGACATATCTTTTGATCCGGGGCTTGGAAAAATATTTGGCTTTCACACGACAGACGAGCAGATTTTTCTCTATCTATCGAGGTCCACTTTACTTTTCCTCTTCATGAAGTTGCTGTCGCCTTGCTGTCACGACAGGTCCATGACAGGTTCGTCTTCTTCGTCTGTTTGTCCAGTTCAGCTTTCCTGCTTATCTACCCTGCGCCTGCCTTCTTCGTCTACTATGGCAGCAACTTGCTGTCGTCCTCTGTTATCACGGCAGTTTCATGGCAGCATTGTCCTCTTCGTCTGCTTGTCCAGTTCAGCTTTCCTGCTTATCTGCCCTGCGCCTGCCTTCTTCGTTCACAACGGCGGAAACCTACCAAAAACAACCATTTTTAGTAGAATCTGTGCCTTTTATATATTTGTGATGTTTTGCTGTAAACTGGCCTAAATGCAATGAAATGGTACTTGAATGCAACAGAAATATGGGTTAAAAGGGTGTAAATAATAGAACTTTTACACACTCAACACAAGCAACACCTTAAAGGAGGTCATCTTGGCCACTGGTAAGAACGTATCAACGTAGTCAATGCCCTCTACCTGTGTGAAACCCTTAGCAACCAAACGTGCTTTGTACCTATCAACGGTGCCATCAGCATTGTATTTGACCCGATAGACCCACTTACAGTCAATAGGTTTCTTGCCGTCCGGAAGAGAAACAATGGTTCAAGTGCAAAGAGAATCCATCGCATGCAGTTCATCAGCCATGGCTTTTTGCCATTCAGGAAATTGAACAGCCTGGTGATAAAATGAAGGCTCATATGTGGAAGAAACATTAGCAACAAATGTGGCATACGAGGAAGACAGTCGTGCAGAAGAAAGATAGTCTTGAATAGGGTAAGAACATGAAGTAGAAACAGCAATATTACAGTGATAAGCTTGAAGATAAGAAGGTTTAATAGTTGTTCGAGAAGACCTTCTGACCACTGGCAAATGTTCAATCACCCCAGGCTCATATTGCGTATCAGACTCATGTGCATTCTGTGGAATAGGCTCGTTGGATGTAGTATGCTCATGTTGAGTATCAGGCTCATGTGCATTCTGTGGAATAGACACAGTAGAAGAAGCAGGCTCATGAGCTATATCACCTGTATGTGTAGCATGCTGATCATCATGCACATGTAGCTGAGACACGTCATGATAAAAAAACAATGGTCAGTGCATACAAAAGGCAAAGATAGATCAGGAAAAGGATCATCAGCAGGATTTGAAGGAGCAATCGTATGATAGGGAAAAATGTGCTCATGGAAAATCACATTTCGAGACACCATAATAGATTTAGTCTGGAGAACAAGAACTTTATATCCCTTCATGCCAGCAACATAACCCAGAAATACCCCTGGTAATGCCCGTTCTGAAAACTTGTCACGATGAGCTCGAAGGGTAGAAACAAAACATAAGCACCCAAACACCTTGAGGTGTTTATAATCCGGAGCACGATGATGCAACAACTTGTATGGTGACTTGTTATCCAAGAGAGGTGAAGGAAGCCGATTAACAAGATAAGTGGCTGTCAAGATGCAATCACCCCAAAAACCAATAGGGACCTTGGATTTAAAATAAAGAGCACGAGCAATAGTGAGAAGATGTTGGTGCTTCCTTTCGACAACAACATTTTGTTGAGGAGTCTCAACACAAGAAAATTGATGTATGATGCCCAAAGAAGAGAAAAGATCAGTAAACTTCAATTCAGGTGCATTATCAGATTGAAAAGTTTTCAAATCATACCCAAATTGCCTTTTAACCATTGCTACAAAGTTAGGAATTATCGAGCTAACATCGGATTTGTGTTTAAGCAAGAATGTCCAAGTTGAACGTGAGTAGTCATCAACCAAGGTTAAGAAAAACCTATTATGATCATATGTACCAGATTTATATGGCCCCCAAATGTCACCATGCACTAATTCAAATGGAGCAACAGCTCGAGAAGTAGAATTGGAATAGGGTAACCGACGTTGCTTAGCAAGAGGACAAACTTTACAAAAATCATCTTTATTAAAACTACAAAATGGTAATACATCATGCAAAGTACGTAAAACTTGAGGACTAGGGTGACCAAGCCTAGAATGCCAAGAAGCCAATAAAACTGATGAACTAGCATCTTTTTCACGAACACCCGGTGTATGATCAGTGTGCACATCCGGTATGCGAAGTAGGTAAAGACCCTTATAGAGCTCACCCTTCCCAATCACCTGTTGTAGGTCCTGAATAAAGCAATGATCATTGCAAAATAGAACAAAAAGATCAGAGTGTTTAATCAATTCACTAACTGCCAAGAGATTAAACTGAAAATCGGGAACAAACAATACATCCTTTAAAACCAAAGAAGAAGAGAGATGTATATCCCCCAAAAAGCCAACAGTAACCTCAGTGTTATTAGGTAAAAGAATGGATGTATGTTGAATCGGATTCAAGAAATCAAAAAAACTTCAAATGTGGCAGACATGCCTCGAAGCACCGGAATCAATAATCAAACAATTACGAGCATCACAAGATCCTAAAGTATTGATGTAAGAAACAATCTTGCCTTGCACCGAAAGATTGACTGAAGAAGAAGGTACATCCAAACTTGAAGCAGCCTGCAACTGATTAGTGAGCATGGCTATGAGTTGTTGACACTGTCTCGTAGTCAAAGAATCATTCTGAGTAGATCCATCAGAAGCCGCAACAGCATTGGAATGAACCAAAGAAATCTGCTTGGAACGAGAATTGTACCCAGGAGGGTAACCATGGAGCTTGTAACACTTGTCCTTGGTGTGACCTAACATGCTACAATGACTACACTGTGGTTGAGATTTCCTTGCAACAGGAGCTTTAACAGCGAATGCAGGCTCAGGGACATAATTGTTAATGACAATAGAACGTTGGTTCTCTTCTTGAAGAATCCAAGAGAACACTTTAGACATAGATGGAAAAGGATCCATCAAAAGAATATGTGCACGAATAGAAGCATATGACTCGTTGAGCCCCATCAAAAACTGCATGGTCAGTTCTTTTTTATGTTCATCCAACATTTTCTGAACACCACCACAATCACACATTGAACAAGAACAAAGAGGCTTAACAGAAGATAATTTATCCCACAAGATTTTTAATTGAGTATAATAGGTGCTAACAGACACAGAACCTTGAGACAACTCACCCATTTTTTTTCTTGAGATGAAACACGCGAGGACCATTTGTTTGATGGAATCGATCTTCAAGATCCTTCCAAATGGCCGCAGCAGTGGATTGATAAAGAAGACTAGCTGCAATGTCCTTTGAAACAGAGTTCAAGATCCATGAATTAACAAGGTTGTTAGCCCGTGTCCAAGCGTTAAACTGAGTTGAGGTCGATGCAGGTGCATGAATGGAGCCGTCGATGAAACTAGTCTTGTTTTTCGCGGAAATGGCCATCAACATAGATCGTTTCCAGCTATTGTAGTTGTCATTCGTGAGAGGCTGAGTGACCAGGACCATACCAGGATTATCGGATTGGTGAAGGTAGTATGGATTGCTACCATTATTGAACTGATCAGAAAGAGATTCGGTCATGGAAAAGAAACTGAAGAAACAGAAAGTTTCAGAGAAAAGAAACTGAAGAGATTCAGAGAAAACGTGAATAGCAATTCACATCTGATACCATGTTACAACTTGAGATAAGAAAAGGATTTCTTTATTTATCTTTACTTACTTCAATCAATGTATACAACTTGTTTATATAGAGAAGAATACACAGCTGTTGTAACAACTTTAACCAACTAACTTCTTAGTAACTAATACTAACGGATATCTTAACACCTATTTTGACCAATAAATATTTTATGTACCTAAATGAAAAACTGATATTATTTAGGTACTTATTTATAATACAAGTCTTCTCAATTCTTATTTGTAACTAAAAGAAAATACAATTTTGCTTAATATTATATACTTTAAATAAAGTCGTTTGAGCGTCTTTATATAAACCGACCTTAGCTCAGTTGGTAGAGCGGAGGACTGTAGTTGGTCAAATCTTTCAGGCAATCCTTAGGTCGCTGGTTCGAATCCGGCAGGTCGGATTTAGTTTTTCCTTTTTTATTCAACATTTTTTGCTTTTACTTTTCTAATTTCTCTTTGTTATATCGTTTTCTCTAATCAAAAAGAAGAAGGTTTCATTAGGCAAAGAATTTTTCCTCTTTCATTAACAAAACAAACAATTAGCAGAGCAATAACCCCAAATCCAACAGCTACCAACAACCACTTCGAGAAATTGTTTCTTTTCATCACTCAGTTGCTTAAATCCACGAAAAACGTAAGGAAAAAATGGTAAGAACTCTGAATTTCCCCTTTTCTCTACTTCAATCTGTTTGTTTGCCTAGAAAGTAACTAGAAAGTAAACGAATATTGATATTTACGTTACAGATCAGCTGCAGATCAATTGCTTTACGTTCGTCTTTTCTTATTCAAGAAAAATTTATCAGTTTCTCTTTCTTTTACCCCTCTGTTATCCTTCCATTTTTTTTTATTTTGGATCCAATTGCTTAATTTCTCGCTTATTTCAGTGTTTTTTATTAGTATTTCTTTAATAGATTCTTTATTTTATCGCAAAAGCTTAATGCATTCTTTAGTAATTCTTCTTATTGATTTAAACTAAAAATATGTAGGCAAATCCATTGAAGCTGTATTTAACTTGCATAAGGAACACTCTCGAGGCTGCTATGTGTCTCCAGGTATGCAAACGAAGTTTATAAGTTTACTGTAAAGTAATTGCTACAGAGTATTGTTAGAGAAACTTTAATGCCTGAAATTTATGTTCTTAATTTTTATGAATGGATTTTGTGTGATTGAATTCAGATTTTTGTATTTTACTATTTATGCTTGTTAGAATGGCTTGGAAAAGGAAGTTTAGCCATCAGCTTTTTGTTTGAGATAGTGATCATAGATTAAGAGCTGAGGATTTAACATAACCAGATGTGAATGGTTAGAAATGGATAATGTTTGTCATATTTCCAAGTTTTAGATTATAAAATGATGTATAAATCTGGTTGCTACCAATGGCTAATCTGGTTCCTGGGGACTTCTTCTGAAGGTGGATAATGAATAGAGGAATATGCTTTTCCTCGAATTTTAAATGCATGTATGCAATTTCTACATCTTCGCAAAATGTAAAGCAATTCCAACCTATATTTTTTGTTCTAGATTATTTTTGGGTTGAATTCGAAGATCTCCTTGATTTTATGGTAATTTTGGATAATCCTTTTGCGCTACTCAGATACTTTATCTGTACTCTAGTTACATGGCCTATTTAATCTTTTCGCACTGTCCTGTTCAAGACATATTTAAATTAAATGTGTTGACTTGGAAAAGACCTTAGTTTGTCAAATTTTGCTTTCTATGTTAGGTATGTGCTTAATCCAATCTTGCTCTCTTATATACATGTTGGTTGCAGAATTTTCCTTGTCAAGAAGTTGAGAGGCATAATAAGCCAGAAGTTGAACTAAAGTATGTATATTGATTTCACGTTCATCTTTATTTTCTTGTTTTAGAATTTGACATTTTAACTGGATAAAGTTATATGAAAAGAGAGTGCTCAAAGTACTAACAAGGTTTGGAAAAATTAATGAGAATTGAGAAATGCTAATAGGCATTGCTTCATGCATTGCTTTTTTGGTGTGGAATTATTTTATCATTCTATAATGATCTCATCTTGCTACTCATCATATGCCGATCATGGACCAGTTTTAATTGATTTGCTTTTTAGTTATGCTCTTACATTTAATTGGCAAGTTCCTCCCCAAATTGTCAAGGTCTTGTTTAAAATTTAAATTTGCTATTCATAGAATTTTCTCTCTCTTTCCGAAATAGAACTAATTCCATGATGTAGGAGCTCCTCTTAATTTTGATTCGCTCAAGCTAATAAGTTATTTGGTTCTTTTGGAATGGTTTTCTGTTTCTGAGATGCAGACATTGTTCAAGTCTTTGAGGCCATTCATGTATGCAAGCCTTTTGATGGCTTATTCTGAAAATTTTCCTATCCCATTTTATTTTGATTGCTGTGCTCCCTCCTCTCCCCAAGACACTGACTTATTCTGAAAATTCTAGTTTCTTCTTTCCTGCAACAAGATTTTCAGTGAGGGGGTACAGGGCCTTTATCTAGAAAGTTAATAGTTACCACTCTTCTTTGTTTATTTTACTAGATATTTTAAGAATTTGAAGCTTTTTGTCTGCCTGTTCATGCATTTTTTGCAGTAATTCATACAATACTATCTCCATTTTGATGGCCAAGTCACTAGTGCAATGAATGATATCTCAGAAGAAATTCAGTGAAAAACTTTATAATTTGATTGTAATTTTTTTTGTTTTGACCAACAATCAAAGTGGAAGTCTTACTCTTATCTCTCTAATCTAACTGTGAAAACTTTCATGTTCTGCACCACAGCATTCTACATTTCTGGGCAAACTTTTTATGTTTTTCCTTTTCATATTTTGCAGGACAAGCCCTGAACTTCTGCTAAATCCAGTAAGAACCATCTTCTTGACTTAAGAGACATACGCAGATTATTCCTTGTTTCCGTTTTAGCTTAATTTATTACACACAAACATATATCTATATACACACACACATGCAGACTGAAGAACAACCAAATTGAAAATTATACCTTATTGGTTTTTCATTTTAATTCTTTGCTAATCTTTTGTCCAAATTATCCTCTTTTCTACCATTTGCTTTTTCTTTAAGCAAATGAACAATTTAAGGAAGTTAAAACAAACAATATAAAGCAAGTAGCCAAAGCAACTATGAAATGGAGCCTAACTTTGCGTTTTCTGCATTTTCACTGTTGAGTTTTCAGGCGAACAAGAGTCCACCTAGTATGGAATTTGTGTTTTTATATTAATCACTTAATATCTTTATGTACCTTTAACATGTTTTTGAGCTTGAACTGGAGGGTTGAAAAATGTAAATTGGAAAATTTAAGGCTAAATTTTACCTTTCTTGAAATTATGAAGCCATAGGGGTTTACATTACTAAATCAAGGGGTTTGCTACAAGTCTGCTCCACACTTGACATTTTCCCATCGCTCAACTACCAATGCCCTGCACCTTTATTTCTGCAATGCAATGATGAGGAATAACATCAAGATACATGCATCCAGTAGAAATGATTTTATGCGATTTAATTGGTAGAGTTAGAAAATGACTAGTTATTTGTTCAGTTATCCCCTGTCAAACTTTTTTTTATGCCGCTGGTTATCGATCTTTTTAATGTGCCCATTTGCAATTGCAGGTTTTGATATGTCGAAATGAGGCTGAAAAATGCTTAATAGAAACATCTATCAATTCACTACGGATAAGCCTCAAGGTGAAAATAAATAATGTTTCCCTGGATGTTTCCTTTTCCTGGTAGAAGTAATTGCTGTGGTCTGGATGTTTATAATAATAATAAAAATAATAAATGGAGTAATCTATTGCCCTGGGTTTTCAGTCCACCATTTGTTGAAGGTTTCAGTTGAACTTGGTTCAACTTTTGAAATCTATATGTTGATTCATTTACCAAAATTTGTCTTGTAGCCTGAGATGAAATGAACTAAATATCTCCTATTTTCTTCTCCTTGATCATATAATATTAAAAAGGAATTTGTTGTTTCATAATCTGAACTGCTCGTAATAGGATGGTGTCTTCTCTTCTATTTAAATTTGTTGGATTCAAGATAAATAAAATAATCATTCTCACAAAAGTTTATTCCTAACTATTATGATATATTTTGCAAATTTCCTCCCATTTTGTTCTTATATATGTACTCTCTTCTTCTTGCATAGGTAAAACAAGCTGATGAACTTGAAAATATACTAGCTAAAAAGTTCCTCAGATTTTTGTCAATGAGGGCAGAAGCATTTCAGGTTTTGAGAAGAAAACCAGTTCAGGTACATACATTTTGATCTCTAGTTGAAACTCGATTGCCTTCTAAATTATGTTGCTTGGCAACTTGATTTGATTAAACAACCAACCTGCCTTGAGGAATGATTATGTGTACAACATTTTGCAAAAGCAATCATGACAATCACTATATTTTGCCACTTGTGGGTAAAGCACACTAACCTCTTAAACCTGTTTAGCATATGTGTATATTTCTTTACTATGTATACGTTCTTGGATTACGGTACAAGTTTATTGTAAATGTAATCTGAAAATTTCTAGATGATTACTTTTTTCAATTGCTTGTTTCATTAAGCAGGGTTATGACATCAGTTTCCTTATCACAAACTACCACTGTGAAGAGATGCAGAAACAAAAGCTCATCGATTTTATTGTGCAATTCATGGAGGTAAGAATTTTCTTACCCTTCTCCATTACCTTTTTCTTCCAATTTTAGAATGTGGATCTCTATTTAATCTTACGTAAACGAAATTTTAAAAAAATATTGATAAATCCATGAAAAATTAAAGAACTAGAGCACATAGATTCCAGCTCTGTGCCTGGTTTTGCTAAGAGTTTAAGATAAACTGACTCTTGGCCTATGCTATCACTATCAAAGTTCCATCGTTTGTCTGGTAGATAATGTGTAGAATGTTTCTGTCGATAATTTTTTTTCCTGTTTTGTTCAAAATCTCAGGATATCGATAAAGAGATAAGTGAATTGAAAATGTCGGTAAGTACTCGAGGGAGGTTGGTGGCTTCGGAGTTTTTAAAGCAGTTTCTTTAACCGATTCAACAGTATTAGTAGTACTATATTTGAATGAATCTGGGTTTCATTGCCCACAATTGTGATCCTTTATAGATCAGTAGCCATTGTTAGGTATACTTGATCAAACAAAGACGAATTCTCTTCCTTTTATATGTACTTCTTATGTTCATATATTTTGTGTACTCTGATCATACACTTGGGGGTTAGCATCTGGTTAAGTTTTAAGCATATAAACTCACATACACTGATATGGACATATATATATATATATATATATATTTAATTCTATTAGAGTACAAGTTATTATTTGTGTTTGGTTTTAAATCTGAATAACTCACATACACGGATAGACATACAGACTAAGCTGCTCAAAATCAGGTCACCTAGGTGGAATACATCACCGTTATCACTTGGACTACTCTTTGGATTTAAACATATAGATCGTAAATTCCATGAGATTTTGAAGTTTTCTTATTTCCAGAAAACTTCAGCTGAATATATGTTACAATGAGTTGGGAAATTGGGATTCAAGTAATTAATCATTAACACGAAGTTCTTGTTATATTACTCATGAATTTAGATAAATATGAACTTTGATTGTCCAATTTTATGTGTGAAATTTTAGTTTGATTTATTTTCACAATTCATTTGCACTATTTATGACACGGTGTCATTTGACATTTTATGTATAGCATACATAAATAATTATTTAATATGAAAATAAATAAATAAATATATGTATTTCTTTAAATTTATATAATTGAATTAAAATAAAAGTTATGCATACACTAAATCAAAATTCATTTATTAGGTTAAACATTAAAACAATTTTCATCTATAAATTTAAGTTTTATCATTTTAGATACATGTATCGAAAAACTCCAAATGATTTTGTAAAACTGTCGTGCCTATTTTTTATTGTCAATACATGAAATAATTATCATTTAATATATTAATAATACACAATATATTATTGCATTCATTATATATTGTATTATTTAAGATGATTAGATTGAATCCAACAAGTGTCCTAGTGAAAAAGTGGATGGTGTTTATCTTAAGAGACACGTTCAAATCGCCCTTTCTACAAGGTGTATGCACCTGCGCATTGTCAAAAGATTAAAAATATATATAAACAGATACTACCTTAAAATCGTTCTGTCAACATAGTGTATGCGCATGTGTTTAATATATTAAATTTGAAAATAAATTGAACTAAAGAAATAGGATCTAATCTAACATTTATTTTTATCTTTAACCATGGATGACCGATTAATTCGGGTCAAGTATTACAAAGGTCTATTACGAGAGCGACTTTCTTAACCCAATTTACTCTATTTATAACGTCAAAGTTTGAGCTTCTAAACTTACTTGAGAGGTTTCGTGTCACACACACTAAACCCACTGATTGTTCGTTAATTTAACAACTATTTTAAGTATATGATATATATGGCACATGAAAATTACAAATATTTTTTATAAACATGTTAAATTATTCAAATTTTAAAATTTAATAAAAATTAAATTATAAATTATCAGTCAATTTAGTAGGATGAGACGTTAAATTTTTTAAATTAAATATTTGAATCACGTCAAAGTTGAGAGGTTCGCCTCCATGATGTAACTCTGGATTATTCTATAAATGGATTTGAAGTATCCATCTACAAATATAAACCGGCCCAAACCCAAATCGGCCAGGCAACGAAAATGGTAATAGGGTTTTGCAGGGTTTTCTTCCTCCTTTAACCTTTCATTTTCTCTTGTTCTGCAAACGATTTTCCGGTCGGTATTTCTGGTTTCTAATACTCTTTATCCTCTAATTATTATTGATAAACTCGCAAATCAATGAAGAATATCAATTACTAATTTTTTTCGCTTATTGAATCTTTGGGTGCAGCTAAAGCTTGTTCAGAAACTGGTACAGAAATGCATAATCTTCGCCACCTGATATCCCGTCTCTCGTCCACAAAGAAACCCATATCCCTTCAAATCGAGCCATTCCGAGCCGTGGGTTCACGCGCCTTTTGTGCAAAATCAGATGATTCCGATGATCTGGGCTGGGGCACTGCTTCCTCTTGGTCCAATCGCTTGACCAAGGATCATTTCGATGGAACCATGAGTCCCCGAGCGAGTAGCGGAGTTTCCGAGCAATCTGCACAGCCGCAGGCTTCGGATCTTGAAAATGTGTATGGTGCGGTGGAACAGTTGAATGCCGAGAACAGGAAGTTGAAGGAGTACGTCGATGGATGGGATCAGCGATTGCTTGAAACAAGCGTTTTGTTAAAGCAAGTGCTTGAGCCTGGTGCTCGAGGGTCTTATCTTAAGGACTCTGAAAAGGCTGAAATGTACCGTTTGCATAAGGAGAATCCAGAGGTTTACACTGTTGGGAAATTGGCCAAGGATTATAGGGTTATGAGACAGAGAGTGGAAGCTATTCTTTGGCTGAAGAAAGATGAGGAGGAAATGGAGAAAAGAAATGCTCTTCCCCTTGACGACTCTGTCGAGCTGCTTCTTGACACTTGCTCTGAGTAATTTCCTCCTATTGTTTTCCCATTCGATTCTCTGATCATGATAAAAATGGTTGCTTGATGCATTGAACTGTAGAACTTTCTTACTGCTAAAATTATGGTCTGTTCAGTGATAAAGATGGTGTTGAGAATGATGGAAATGTCTACATTTGTGCATCTTATGTGATTGTGTTTTTTGCTATGCCTTCCCATATGTTCTTTTAGGCTGTTAAGCTATTCTTGATAGGTTTTGAGTGTAGTCATGTCTACTCTTGCTCACTATTTTGCTCTGAGCTATGCTACTTAAACTCAGGTATTCGTGTTAGATATATGGATATATGTCTCAAACGGGTATGTTCAACTTTTTCCTAAGCTTCTCTTTTGTTTGGAGGGTTATTTCCCAAACACATGTCCGGATGTGCTTCAAGAAAAATGATGGGCAAGAACAACGTAGCCTCTGGGTTTTTACTCGATCATATATTCAGTAATGTACTGCTAACTAATAGTCTTGAAATTTGTACGATGTCCTCATTTTAGAATCTTTCATTCTGCACACTGCATGCACAAAGCTGTGCTCTCTCTCTCTCTCTCTCTGGTAATCTTGAATAGCTCCTGATTTCACTTTGTGATAATTTTTATCATATCCTGTGTTCATAGATGCTGTGTTTTTGCACTTGAAAATAGTCTTGAAGTTATAACGAGTGTATAAATAACTAAAAAATTTGTAATAGCATAGTTGTGAAAGCAAGCTAATTTCCTGCTGCAGACTTTTAAATGCACATGATCGGGAATTCCATGTAGCATCCCTTCCATACAAACCTGAGTACAAGGTTATGCCCGAGGGTTGGGATGGCACCACCAAGGATCTGGATGAATATCATTATGAGATCTCCAAGAAAGAGGATGATATGCTTTATGAAGAATTTGTTCAGAGGTTTAACTTCAATAAAATGAAGGTATGGTGCTGTTTTACTCCCTCCCTCTGATGTCAAAAAAGAACAAATTACAATCGCGATATAAATTGTCATTTGCCATTTTCTATGTTGCAACTTTTTTACTTTGCGGCTTTTGTCATGGTCACATTATTGTTTCTCTCTCTCTCTCATCCTGGTGTTTGTGCGGCCGAGTGATGCATTTATCTGGTAGTGACTAGATATCAAAAAACTAATAGAATAGTGGTTAGCTATGTTACTCAGACACAGGTGACTGTTGGGTTATGTTCCATCTTTTCCAAGTTTTTCATGTATTTAGAGGTTATTATTGTCTGGATATGTGTCTCATATGGATACTTCAAGAAAAGGGGAGGGTCAAAACAACGTAGTAGGTTATTATTGTTTGTCTTTATGAGGGATAAAGTCTGATAATTTTCTATTTTAAGAAAGAAGCTGATGTTTATGCTGACTAGGAACTGAAGTGCGCTTTCACCAAGGGATTCTCTTTTGTCCGTGTTGCTAACTTATCCACAAATGAAATGAATCTTCACCACCCTCACTGTGTGCACTAAAATGCCATCTTCTTTTACTATTTGTCTTTTGAATTAAGCCCATTCATCTTCGCCCAAGAGATTGCCTTCCATCCTAGGATGTTCCCAAGACCAAGAGCTGTTTTTTCAATGGTTAGGTTAATCTTTTTCCTTAAGGATCTGCCTGGAGAACAGTGTTTTTTTGGAACTTTGGGGATGTGCAGTAACACGGGGTGGCAGGGCAAAGGATGGTGTCCTCATTTCTCCTCAATCTATGTTTATTTGACATATTGGAACCAGACTGCCTAGCTTACTGTTAATTATGTTTTAGGTTTTTCATTAATGCCAATCTGGTCTTTGCTTATTTATAGATGTCTGGTCAAGTAAAGCGACACAGGTATAGTCGGAGGCGCCCTACTGAAGGCTGGAACTTCACAGTGGAGAAAATGGGGGCAAAGGGAAAGCACGGAGGCGGCGGGGGGTGGAAGTTTGTAAGTTTACCGGACGGATCAAGTCGACCACTCAATGAAATGGAGAAAATGTACGTAAGACGAGAGACACCTCGCCGAAGACGCAGAATTCTCCCATGATGATTGAGCCTTTGTTATTGCCACCTATACAGACTGTGGTCGTTCTCGACATGTTCTGCGTGTATGATTTGGAGTCCGAGCTGGTGTCATTTTTATACCCGAAAGGTAACCCTCTTCTTAGGAACAAACATATATAGGGCCATTTAGCACTTTGTGCTAATTCTGAAGTTTAATTTGAGGTTAACGTTTGATCCTTTACACACTGTTTCCAATAATTGTTTAAAATGTAAGTTTGGACCAAATTTTTTATTATGTTGGAGTTTGAAAGTTGATTAGCCAAATGATAATTTAGAAGGTATTAGTTTCTTTACAATCAATTATGTATATGAAAACGACACGAAAATTAACTAAAAATGTGAACAAACATTACACGATCGGTAACTTGTAAGATGTTTGGTATAATTGCAGACAATTTATCAAAGTCTGCAACTATTTGAATAAAACTTGTCTCAGTAAAAATATGAAAATAAAACCCCTTAAATATTATTGTCATGTACACACGAATCATTGAATATAAACACAAGTGAATAAACCATGGTTTATGCGAAACCTAGCAAAGAAGATTGACCACATTCGTAAAAGATCTGCATTGCCATGTTCCTGTTCTTAAATGCCTCTACTTCCACCTTGTAAACGACAGGGTTTAGCTTATATTCATGCAATTTAGAAATAATGTGCAAACACTCTCGATTATATCAAAAGTAAAGTCAGATAGAATAAGGTATAAATTTATTTCAACATTATTTTTCATCAAATTTGATACTCCCTCCGTCCCACTAAAACTGTCACATGTTGACTTTTTTTGGTCAACTTTTTTCAACTTTGACTATAATTTATTTAAATATTTTAATTATTTAAAAATTATAAAAAATATATTTAAAAACTAGTTGATTCAAAGTTTTTAAAATATATTTTTTTATATTTTTATCAATAATAAATTTTAAATTATAAGAGGTCAAAGTTGAAAAAATTTGACCCAAAAAAGTCAATATGTGACAGTTTTAGTGGGACAGAGGGAGTATTTTATTTAAAGAACATCAAACTTCGATTTAATAACATTTCTCTAATCTAGAACTACAACATCCATTCGCATTGAGAAAGTATATTAGATTATTAAAATACTAATTCATACATTTATTTAATGTCATATGGATATGGTATTTCCCAAAGCAAAGAATTGCTTCTTAAAGTGGCCATGCATTGCCAACCCCTTGAAACAAGAGGGAAATCCTAAACCCAAAAAGCAATCTTGCGGCTAACTACAACCCAACAAAAGCAACGTAGTCGTATCCCTTTAGACTTTAGTCTTTCCTTGTATATTCCCCTATCCCAAACCTATGTATACATATATATATATATAATCATAATTTAAACATCAAAGCACCCTTTAATTCCTCTTGAACGCCAAACCCCAAATTTTATTATTGTTTATCATGTCGGCTTATTGCCCCATTTCCCCTTGTATCTTCCTCGTTTGCCTCGCATTCTTTTGTCACACCACGAATGGTTACACTTTCACGGTTACTAACAACTGCCCTTACACGATATGGCCCGGAACACTCGCCGGTTCGGGGACTCCGCAGCTTGTATCAACAGGGTTCCAGTTGGATGCAGGTGAAAGTGTGAGGATCCCATCGGTTCCTGCAGGGTGGTCAGGTCGGATTTGGGGACGGACCGGGTGCTCGTTCGATGCAACCGGTGTCGGGTCATGTCAGACCGGGGATTGTGGGGGGAAGCTTCAATGTGATGGCATCGGTGCAACTCCACCGGCTTCACTATTCGAAATAACGTTTGGTGTTGGGAATCAGCAGGACTTCTACGATGTTAGCATTGTTGATGGGTATAATTTGCCCCTTGTTGCTGCTCCTCGTGGGGTCTATGGTGCATGTAATGCCACTGGGTGTGCTTATGATCTTAATATGGGTAAGAATTATGACTTTCTCAAAGCGATACATACATACATGCATACATTAATGAAGCTACAACATGGACCTATTTAGACCTCCAAATTTCAATTCATTTGAATTTAGTCCCTCATTTTTTATGATTAATTGTCTTAATTTCCGACTCTGTCCCTATAAGACAGGTTGTCCTAAAGAGCTGCAAGTGGTGGGAGGAGAAGGGAGAGTGGTGGGGTGCAAAAGTGCATGTGAAGCATTTAGGGAAGACCAATACTGTTGCAGTGGGGAATTTGCTAACCCAACAACATGCAGGCCTTCCTTTTATTCTTCAGTTTTCAAAAGAGCTTGCCCCAGGGCTTATAGCTATGCCTATGATGATGCTACCAGCACTTTCACCTGCAAGGCCCTTGATTATCTCATCATTTTCTGCCCCAATTCTCATTCTCAAAGGTATCTTCTTATACATAATACATGTCTTAACATATGTATGAAATCCTAAAGGCTAAGAACACAAGGGAAATGCAGGGAAAATAGAAGAGAAGGTGGATTTACACCTCCATTCAATGATGATGGTACCCAAGGGAAGGTGCAGATAGTTTCCTCCTCAAATACATTACTATTTCCCCTTCCAATCCTCATCCTTTTTCTTGTTGCCAATATCTTCTTTTGAACTTATGCCTATCTTCTAGCCATATATGCTGATCTATAAACATTATTTCTGTATTATCTGAAACTGGATGTAAGTGTCAGATATCTGTATATTTATTCTTTTTTAAGTTCTTTTCTTGTGTTCGAGGATTCTTAAGAGATTATATATGTGTGCTCGTATTTGAGGATGCATAGAATAATTTATTGAACACAAATACTGTAATAACATAAATCTCTCTTGTTTCTGTGTACTTGTGGCATAGTGATAAAGAAATTGATTTGGAATGGTTGTGCCTTTCAATGGTTATGTAGTTAGGTCATTGGTGTTGAATTTAGGGCATGTTGTTTTGTTTTATATGATGTTTTAACAAGTTTTGATTTTTGACCACTCTTGGACCCTCCACCTGTTTTTTAACCCTTGGTTTATGTGACAACAAAAACATCATTATTATCTTTGAGAATAATTTTCTTTAAGAAAGAAGCAACAAATGAAATGAAATAAACCAATAAGAAATTATATATATCCGTTTACGATTAATTCAGAAGAAAAAAATTAACTTGGATGATGAAAAGTTTTTATCTGATTTATTCAAATAGTTTTGTTTTGTTTAGATGACTAATCTTTAAAATTAAAATTTATAACTTTAAAATTTTAAATTTTAAACTATAAATTAAATCTTTAACTCCTAAATTAAGTATTATAATTACAAGATCATATATGTTCATTAATCATAATTCTCTAATAACATACATACAAATTACTCAAATTTGAATCATCTAGGGATAGCAACATTCTTTTCTTTCAACGGGTTTAATATAAAAAAATTATTAAATAAAATA
This sequence comes from Hibiscus tridactylites, assembly GCA_958450335.1. Taxonomy (NCBI): domain Eukaryota; kingdom Viridiplantae; phylum Streptophyta; class Magnoliopsida; order Malvales; family Malvaceae; genus Hibiscus; species Hibiscus tridactylites. Next base: position 26,968,956 of record OY288265.1, on the reverse strand, counting down.
TAGAGTGATTGTAATAAAATTAGATTGTTTAATTGCATCAAATAGTGATGCCAGGAAAATATATGAAATTGATGTATTAAAAACATTATTAAATTTTTCTAAGTTTGAAATGAAGTTATTATAAATTAATTATTTATAATAACAAGTGTCGCATCATGTGGAAGAACTAATATAATTTAAATGTTCATTAAATCTAGATTTAATTACGAAGGAAGAAGAAAGTTAGGTTTTGCAGGGTTAGCCACCAACAAAGTCCCCCACCATACTCAAGTTGTACATGATTTTACGTTCATTTGTTGAAAAGCAAATATATAAATCATAGCATAAAATAATTTTCAAAATGCTTGTCGAGATAGATAGCTAATGGCATCAAATAATTAATTTTAATGACTCATATTTCCACTTTAATTTCTCTCTCCCATTAGCCAGTCCAATTATATCATTCGTGCATGATAAAGCAAGCTTTTTCAAGGATTGAATTTTTTTCCAACCGTTAAAATCCAATTAAGTTAAAAAAATAATTTAAAGCGGTTTGATTTGGATTTAATTAAGGGTAAACTATTTCATTACCATCGTACTTTTGATAAAGTTACAATTTGACCACATTACTTTTTTTTTTCCGAAACAACTAAAACACTAAACTATATAATTGTATGCAATGTGACCACCAGCCGTTAAAACTTAACGGAGGGAGTGATGTAGCAGTTAATAAAAATCCGTATAATGACACATTTGGTCCTCGTTACTTGTACACTCTACCAATTTGGTCCTAATTTTAATTTAACAAAATAAATTAATTATTTAATAAGATTTTTTAGACAAAAATATGTAACTGACAAGTCTTAAAAGGGTTTTAAAAATTATAAAAAACATCTAATTCAATAAAAATTTAAAATTATATTGAATTATGTTCGTGAGTTTGGATTCGCTAAATGAATTTAATATAATTTTAAATTTTTTATTTTAAATCGTGCACTAACTATAATTTAAAATATATACAAAATATTATTAACTTTAATTTAATTATTAGATTTATTTAATTAGGTTAGATATTTTTATGCATCATAAGTATGTTGTGTTCGAGTTCCCTAAAATTGCATTTCCTCTATTTTCCAGACATTAACAGTAAAATAAGACATATATTATATGTTATACTTCATATCACAAAAGTAAGATTGACCCAGTGACAAACATATGCTTCTTTCCACCAAGGGAGACTTGGTTTGAATCCCCTCAACCCCAATTTTGTTACTTTTAATTTTTCCAGGCATTAATAACTATATAACACATATATTATATGTGGTACTTTTTTTCGAAGCAACTAAACCACTAAACTATTTAATTGGATGCAATGTGACCACCAGCAGTTAAAACCTAACGGAGGGAGTGACGTGGCAGTTAGTACAAATTCGTATAATTACACATTTGGTCCTCGTTACTTTTACACTCTATCAATTTGATCCTAATTTTAATTTAATAAATAAATAAATTATTTAATAAGATCTTTTTAGACAAAAATATGTAACTGACAAGTCTTAAAGGGTTTTAAAAATTATAAAAAACATCTAATTCAATAAAAAAATTAAAATTATATTGAATTATGTTCGTGAATTTGGATTCGCTAAATGAATTTAATATAAAATTTTAAATTTTTTATTTCAAATCGTGCACTAACTGTAATTTAAAATATATACAAAATATTGTCAACTTTAATTTAATCATTAGATTTATTTAATTGGGTTAGATATTTTTATGCATAATAAGTATGTTGTGTTCGAGTTCCCTAAACTGCATTTCCTCTATTTTCAGGCATTAACAATAATATAAGATATATATTATATGTTCTACTTCATATCATAAAAGTAAGATTGACCCAGTGGTAAGCATATGCTTCTTTCCACCAAGGGAGCCTTGGTTCGAATCTTTTCACCAAGGTAGCCCCGGTTTGAATTCCCTCTTCTGAAGTCTTGGTTCTCGAATATTGACACCCTGAATAACTTTATGAATAATAAGAAACTAGTAACGTGGATATGTTTAGAAGACATTCCCATCTTTGCGTGGCAAGAATCAACACTTAAAACAATAGCTAGCAGCTGGGGCAAATTTTTAAGAGTGGACTAGGATACTTTGAAGAGAAACCGTTTAGATGTTGCACGAATTCTGGTTGGAGTCGGATGCCTATCCGAGATTCCTTCTCTCGCTACAATCCTGGTACAAGGTGAAAAGTTCCTCATACGAGTCTCTACGGCTGAGTTCGAAGAGGACTGGTGCTGGTTAGACTAGGAGAATCTGAATAGTCCCCAGGCTGACTGTTCCGACTAGCATGAGGACGGTTTGGATCTATCCCCAACTAATGTTGGGGGAACCGTTCCCCAGAAGTTGGAAACATGAGTGAAATTAAGATCCAGTAGGGAATTGGGCGGCTCGAGTAATCTAGAGATTTCACGTGTTAAAGATCCCGCCGAAAATTCCGTTTCGTTAAATCTTTTATCAGTTGAGGGTAAGCTTAACCCGGGTTCCACTGATGGGCTTACTAGACCCAACTCCAATGAAAACTTAATTGAAGTCCCAGTTCAAGCGGGCTCTGAGTCCTTGGTGTCTTCGGGCCATAGCTCTTCAATCAAGCCCGTCTCCGACCCCACTACAGGCCTTTTTCGATTAAACCAAAATTTACCACTCAAACTGAGGGTCAACTTTACTCATCGCACAGACTATCCTCTGATATCTCTCCAAATTGGATTCTTCTTAACCGAGAGAACTCAACGTGTCTGAGCAATCAGGGAAGAAGAAAATCAAACAAAAACAATTCAAATCCGAGATAGTCTGCATCTCATTCTAAGGAATTACAAGATGTGGATTTACTGGCTGAAGTTAAGGTTACGTTGGAAGTTTGCGAGAACTTAGGGCTAATCTTTGACGAGGATAGGGAGACTGTTCCGAAGCGTTTGGTGGAATCAGAGAAGAGCACATCATGTTAGATGATTTTTCCATTTTCATGTGGGTTTCTTGTCTTTTATGAAGTTAAATATTATTGTCTCATGGAATATTCGTGGACTAGGCAAGTTTGAGAAGAAGGCAGCCGTAAAAAAGCTTTTGCGAAACACCGGTACGAAGATACTATTTATTTAAGAATCGAAATTGAAAGAGGTTGATAAGAGGCTATCAAGGCAGTTTTGTGGGCTTAATTCAAATTTCAACATCATTTGTTCCCCGGCTTCTGGTTCTGCGGGAGGACTAATATCGATCTGGGATCCTAATTTTTTCTTGTGAGAGAAAATGGTTATAAGACGAAACTTTATCTCTATAGCTGGTAAGTTTATAGAGTCAGATTTCAATTGTTTGTTAATTAACGTCTATGCTCCTAATGAGGATCTTGAAAGAAGCTGTCTGTTTGTTGAACTGGAAAATCTCTTAGTTGATTTTTCTTGTCCTGTGCTCCTCGGGGGAGATTTCAACACTGTGTTATCCCCGGAAGAAAGGTCTGGCGGTCTCGCTAACAGAAAATCGATTGAGCAATTTGCTGAGTTTATGGAACATTTAAGTCTGCTTGATCTCCCCCTTCAGAATGGGAAATTTACATGGTCCAACCTTAGGAAGAATCCCTCTTTCAACAGACTGGACATGTTTATTCTCTCATCTGAGTTTGTGGCCCTCTCTTCTTCAATGTATCCTTCCAAAAAGCATATCTGACCACAATCCGATATGCCTATCGATTGAAGCTGGAAATTGGGTCCCTAGGCCGTTCAAATGGTTTTATCATCTTGCGGAAGATAAGGCTTATGTTGAGATGATATTTGAAGAATGTGGTAAGTGTGCTGGGAAGGGAATAGTGAACATTCTGAAAAATTGCAAAATCCGATCTGAAGAATGGGTTAATACCAGGAGATTGAAGACGGAGAATGATACCCCTAGCCTGGAGAAACGCTGTGCTGACTTAGAAAAGGCAATTTATAATGGCGAAAACAATATGGATTTGAGAAATGAACTAAAAACCTGCATAAGTAAGCTCTGGGAAAGTATCAGGAGGGAGGAACGCAAATGGATCCAAAAGTCTAAATTGATATGGGCTAAAGCGGGGGATCGAAATACAAAGTTTTTTCACATCGCGGCTACCAATAGAAGAAATTCCAATCTGATCAACCAGATTAGGATTAGCAAGAGAAGCTTTAGTCATCCGACAGAAGTAAAAAAAGCCATCAGGGAGCATTTCAAGTTCTTTCATAATCTGGACAATACTCTCCCATTGAAACACCTAGGCTGTTGCATTAATCAAATAAGTGAAAGGTCTGCAGTTCTGTTGGAATCAACCTTCTCAGTAAGTGAAGTTTGGACAGCTCTATCGTTATGTGAAAATTCTAAAGCCCCGGGTCCCGATGGGTTCATTAAAAAGTTATGGAACCATCTGAAGGATGACATCATGGCCTTCTTCAACGCCTTTTGCAATGGTGAGTTATCAGACTTCTCTTTCAACAACTATTTCATTGTCCTAGTTCCTAAAAAGCATTCTGCTACTGACATTGATGAGTTCAGGCCGATTAGTTTGGTGGGTTGTATTTACAAGCTTCTAGCAAAATGCCTTGCATTGCAGCTTAGAGAGGTAATGGGGGAAATTATAGGGGAGAATCAGTTCACGTTCACACCGGGGAAACATATTTTAGACTGCTCCCTAATCGCTAATGAAACCATTGACTTCTTGAGAAGGAAAGACCTAAATGGTGTAGTACTCAAAGCAGACTTTTGTAAAGCTTATGACACAATTAATTGGAGTTTTCTACAGTTTGCAATGAAGGAAATGGGGTTTGGATCACGATGGTGTAGTTGGATCCAATCATGCCTTTCTACTACGTCAATCTCGGTTATGGTAAACGACTCGCCAACACAGCATTTTGGGGCGAGTCGTGGCTTAAGGAAAGGATGTCCACTATCCATGCTGTTGTTCAACATTGTGGCTGAAGTTTTAAGTGCTCTTTTCAAAAAAGCCAGTATACTTGGGTTTTTCAACGGTATTCACATGGGGAAAAATGAGGTAGAAGTCTCCCACATTTAATTTGCTGATGATTTAATTCTTTTTTGTGGGGCAGAGGAGAGGCAAATCAGGAATATCATCTGAATTTTAAAAGGTTTCGAGATTGCGGCTAGACTCAAACTCAATATGCAAAAAACCAAACTGTTTGGAGTTAATATAGAATCGAGAGTTATCGAATGTTGGGCGAAGTTGCTACATTGTCAAGGGGATAGTTTTCCTAATCAGTATCTGGGTCTACCACTTGGAACTCTCAGAAATTCAAGACAAATTTGGTTACCAATTATTGATAAGTTTAGGAAAAAACTCGCAAGCTAGAAATCTAAACTGCTCTCGTTGGGGGGGGGGGGAAGAATTGCTCTGGTCAAATCAGTTATAGCAAGCATTCATGTGTATTTTATATCTATTTTCCCTATGCCAGCCTCGATTAAAGAAAGCCTATCGCGCTTGATAGCTCAATTCATTTGGAACGCCTCGGACGAAAAATCGATTCATTGGGTAAGTTGGAAGACTGTGTGTCTTCCTAAATCATGTGGTGGTTTGGGTATTACGGATTTGCATATTAGAAACAGAGCTCTTCTAAACAAGTGGCTTTAGAGGTTCGGTACAGAACAAAAAAGCCTGTGGAGAAAAGTGATGGCTGCCAAATATAGTGAAAATGATCGAAGCTTTCTGCCCGCCAACCTCAATACCACTAATAAATCATGGGTATGTAAAATTATTTTATCTCCCCTTTGTGCTTCGGATGATAAATTCTGCCAAAACTTAAAACTGCTCATCGGTGACGGGAATAACATCTTATTTTGGTCTGACAAGTGGGTGGGTGACAAAACACTAAAAGATGCTTTTCCTCGCTTTTTTTCGTTGGCCCTTAACAAGTCTGGTGTCATAGCTGAGTTCGGTAACTTGGTTGATGCAAAATGGCAGTGGAATATTCCATTACGCAGGAACCTTTTCGAATGGGAGAAAGGAAGTTGGGAAGAATTAATGGCTTTGATAAACAACGTTGCTTTCGGAAATTTCAGCAAAGACGACTTGCGGTGGAATGAAAACTCTAATGGGGAATACTATGCAAAATCCTATATAAATCTTATTTTACCAAAGAGCAGTCCGAGTAGCAATATCTGGAATTTTTCCTGGCCAAATTTGGCGCCTCCGAAAGTTGAGGCGTTCTTGTGGAAAGCGTTGCACGGAAAGATTCCCACAAAGGTAGAGTTAGCAAAAAGGGGAGTTCGGTTCAATGATGGTTTAAGGTGCCTTTTGTGCTTAGAAGTAGATGAAACGTCGTCTCATCTTTTCTGCCAATGCAAGGTTAGTTGGAGAATTTGGCTAAATGGCTTAAAGAGTGGGGATTGTCCACGATTTTTCCAGAAAAGATCCAATCTTTTTACTTGTCCTGAATACATATGCAGTGCCCCTTGCTTTAAAATGAGGTATGGATACTCTCGTTCTTGTGTATTTTATGGTCGTTATGGCTGTTCAGAAATGAGGTGGTTTTTAGAGGATCTACTTTTGATGAAAATCAAATTTATGACTTATGTTTGCTGAGATTGAGTTGGTGGGTAAGGGCAAAGTGGCCGGATACTTCACTGTGCGTGGAAGACATTTTGCACGATCCTAAAGTTTTGATATCCGGGAAACCCAAACGGTGTGTTGCGAAGCCTTGCTTATGGTTGAGTCTGGAGCCAGGGTCTCTCAAGTTCAATGTGGATGGAGCGGTGGAGGGTGGTTTCGGTAAGGGAGGCATAGGCGGTCTGCTGCGGGATAAAGATAACCGAACCCTTATATGTTTTTCAAGATCAATCGGAATGCTAGATGTAGCGTCGGCTGAACTATTAGCAATCAAAGAGGCTTGCCATCTTTTTGGAGATCCGGGGTGGGAAAAGATGTACTCCCTTGTCATCGAAACAGACTGTAGTGCAGCTGTGGATTGGCTTCATCGCCCTTCAACTGCCCCTAGTATTTTCTCACAACTCATAAAACGTGTTCTGAATTTGTGCTCAAAATTTAACTGGCGTTTACAACATATTTCGAGGGAGGCTAATGTGTCCGCTGACAAGCTTGAAAAATATGGTATAAACAGAGATGTTCCTTTATACTGGAGACTCCCTCAAAAGATTGAAGTAGCTGTTTGATCGCGGTGGTTATTCGTAGTGGAATGAAGCCATGGCCGATGTGTGTCGATAGTCATGCATTATCCAGTTGACTATCACATGGCTGCTCTCGTTTCTAATTGTTAGTGTTTCATTGCCGATGTTTTAATGGGTTTGTATAGTGAGTTTGTAGCGTGAGTTTGGTAGTTTTTGTTATGTTTTATTGTTGCGGATAATGTATTACATGGATTCGTTGCACTCTTTTTCTTCCACTTATGTCTAGGGAGGTTTTTTAACGAGGCATGGATCTATGTGACTATATCTAAGAGCCAATAATATTCTAATTTTCAAAATTTTTTTTTTGTCTCTACACTTTAATTTTTGTGAAATTTAGTCAATGTAATATTTTTATCTAAAAATCCCGCTATGTTTCTTAACTTTTGTTCAATTTGATTTTTAATTGTAACATGACAACTATAAAAAGATAAAACAAAGCTTTCTAGTCTCCTACATTTACATTTTTTATCAATTTAATATTTAAGTTTTAAAATAAATAAAAATTAGTATTAGTTGAACAATACAAATTTTAAGCATCTACATTAACAGTGTTTTAATAACTAGATATATAAAAATATTTTAATAATTAAATATTTCAAATCGGATAACAAAATTTCCTTTCAAAATTTTCATCTTATGTTTGAGATATGGGTTGTGATTTTTTTTTGATAACAAACGAAGAAACAGAACCAGCTCTACACTGGTGCTGGACAGTTGGCTAGCAGCAGACGCTGCATCCCTGCAGGTGGGTGGCCAAACCAGCGGCAGTCCAAGGAACCTCCCCGAACCAATTTCGCTAACCCATCCGCCACCTTGTTAGCCTCGCGGCTAATATGCTGCACGATCACCACCCAATTCCGCTGCATTAAACTCCATATCTGATGCACCAAACCAATATGAATCATAGACGATCGACTTCTCGACAACAAGAGATATGCCTCCCGGCAATCCACCTCCACTATAACCTTTCGAAAACCATGAAGCCAAGCTTGACATAGTCCTACAAAAACACCCCATAGTTCCGCCTCCAACGGAGAGCAAATCCCCACAAACTTCGCAAAACTAAAACGCCAAACTCCATTGTTATCGCGGCCCACACCGCCGCATGAAGTGAAACCGCTCGAAACCTCCCTTGCACCGCCAGTATTAAGTTTCAGCCACCCCAACGGTGGCCTAACCCATTTTGCTGCAGCGCCCAAGCCTGTAGAAGAAGGCGGCGACACCACAGCTGATATTGAGAGAGCCCGCACACTTTCATTCACACACCATCGACTATGTTCAAGGATATTAAAATTTTCCGCAGCATCCGAATCAAATATGCAAGTATTACGAAATTTCCAAATAGACCATAAGACCGCTCCAAATCGCAAATCCCAATCGCTAGAGTCACGCGCAAAATATTCCGGCTTTGAGAGATTAATGTGTAACCATTCAAGAACATTCATGGGTAAAAATTCAGCAAGTTTCGAAGGATGAATAAGACTAACCCAAATGCTAAACGCCGATGGGCATGTGCGAAAGAGGTGGTTGATCGACTCCCCTGAGGTCCCGCAAACACCACAATGCGAGTTGGCCGTCATATGTCGTCGCAACCTCTCATCGTTTGTAAGTAACTTTCCGCATCCAAGCAACCATAAAAAGACCTTAATACGTTGAATACCCCGGAAGTGATTAATAACCTTCCAAACCGACTCCGACAGATTGCTCACGGAACCGAAGTGAACTCGGTACGCTGAACACACCGAAAATTCCTTGCGAGCTTCCCACTTCCAACCTAGACCATCAGCTACACCAACCTGCTGCGGTGGTAGCACAGCTGCAAGCCGCAGCAATATAGTCTGTGGCAACAAATGTTGAAAGGCAGGCCATCGCCAACTGCCATTATCCGCAACCATGGCCGCAACACTTACCAATGGCAACGCATCACGCAAAGAACTGTCCGACACATGATCACACAACGCACCAACCTCACCCAACCACGCATCGTGCCAAAAGTCCACAGAACAACCATCGTCGATGGACCAAATAAGACCATTTCGCACCTCCTCCCAGACTAAACTTACGCCTTTCCACAAATGAGAGCAGCGTGGACGAGAGATGGTAGGGGGAACCGATGTACACCATTTGTATTTCGAGCGCAAAACTTGAACCCAGAACTTATCAGTATTGCGAACTAAATTGAAACAAATTTTCATCAAGAAGGCCTCATTTTGTATGGACAAAGACTTAAAACCCAAGCCGCCCTCAGACAAAAGCGAACACACAGACTGCCAATTAACCAAGTTGTAACCCCCTCGTCCCGGTCTGGCCGGGTGACCGGTCCGAGTGAGCTACACGGGGAAAACCGAGTGAAAACCCCTAAAGGATTCCCCCTTGGTTAGCAACCCTATTTTTTTTATTTTAAATCTTGCCTAGATGAGTAATTAATCCTATGTGGTCATACAGCGAAACGACATTCACGACACAAACAACCGAACACAACCTAACATTTCACAGTCCAGTTTTTAACTTGATCTGCAGGCGGTATCGATACACTTAAGGGGTGTATCGATACCCCTTGACTAGGTCAACTGGTCAAAGTCAACCCGTGGAGACCGTATCGATACACCCAAGGAGTGTATCGATACCCTCCCCAACTGTTGACTTCCCATGGTCAACGCTAAGGTGACCGTATCGATACGCCGAAGGCCCATATCGATACCGAACTGGACAGTAACTCCAGTGGCCAAAATGGTATCGGTACGCCCCCTCGCGTATCGAAACACGAGGCCTGAAACATGAAGGTCGTATCGATACGGGACCAACCGTATCGATACCCCTGCTACGAAATTACAGGTTTGAGCTGATTTAAGGCACAAGGGGGCCCTTAAATCCCTCTCAAACCTCAACCAACACACTAACATGTATCCTATGTCAACCAAGAGTATAGGCATGCTTAAACTTGAAACTAAAGGCACATTTCAACACAAGGTGATGATTCAATCATACAAGCAACATAAGCTTTCAAGCATGGCATTCCAACAAGAGGCATTTCAACATTTAAGGTCATACAAGGAACTCAAAGCCTTTAAGGCACAAGACAAGCGTATAAGAGGTTTACACCCACATCAAGGCAACCTAACATTAAGAGACATGCTAGCACACACAACATTCATCATAGCATATCATGCTTACAAACCATAGTCAATTCAACATCAACACATGTAAATGAGTCATACAAGCTCATACACAACCCTTGCCACATTGCTAACTAATACAAAATCACCACCGTACTTGAGTCACAAACTTGGAAGCCCTTCTTGCCTTGCCTCGAGCTAACACCACGCTAATGATCTGCATTGTTGAACATTGAGAGCGTAAGCTATAAGCTTAGTGAGGGTGCTCTAAAACGAAAAATATCAACAATGCAGGGTTTAAGCATGTAAATCCTAATCTCACATATATCAAGCATTGACATGAAATCAAGTAGACCTAGCTAGTCTTTCAAGTGGCATAGTATGGCATCTTACTTCATACTAAGCATCAATCATCAATAATCAACAATCATAAAGCAACATTGCATGTCACAATATATGAACAAGTTAATTGGCCACTTTAAATTACCCCGATTGTGCGGATTTGAACCTCAACAACACTTTACCTCGGTGGGATTACACTCATCACCGGACCTTGCATGTGCGGGATTCCACTCATCGCCACATGACCTACGGATGGGATTCCACTCATCATCCCGTAGAAATTAATAAAAGCTTCCGGTGGAATGTTACATCACCGTACTCCTCCTTGATGACTTAACGCCATCAAGGCCATGTACGTTTTGACTCAATTTGTGTGCACACTATCCTAATGATCGATCATTTACAACCGGTAATTATTTAGTGCCAATTATCATCATCAATCACACATCATCAACCACACTCATGCTCATCGCATATATCCACATCATGATATATACACATGCTTGGATAGGGGATAAAGAGGAGATTAAGAAACAAAACCCCAACAAAATTTATCAAAACAAATTGAAAAACCCCTTTAAAAATCCAAACTTTAATATAAACCCTAATTTCCAAAACCCCATATTTTTGAAAACTAAGACAATGGTTGGATAGGGGATAAAGAGGAGATTAAGAAAACGTTTTTACCTTTGAAAAACACCTTAAAACGAGGTTGGAATCGAATGGAATAGTGACCCCAAAGTTTGAAGAAGCTTGGCAATGGTGGGGAGTGTTTCCAACGGTTTGGGGATGGTAAATGGGAAAAGGGAAGACAACTTTTCCCATAAAGTTGTCTTGCTTTTTAAATCTGGGTCAAATTGCAACATGGGTCCCTCCCTTCATATTAAAGTTCAATTTGGTCATTATTTGTAGTTGAATTGTTTTAATTAAATTTTTATTTGACTCGAACTAAAACCCGGTTAACTCCTAGGCCCAAAACACGGGTGTTACAACTCTCTCCCACTTAAGGAATTTCGTCCCCGAAATTACCTGACTGAAAGAGATACGGAAACTGCTTTTCCATATCATCCTTCCTCTCCCAAGTGGCCTCGTTCACACCTCTACGTTGCCACCGCACCTTCACTAACTCAATCGATCTACCCCTCAACACCTTACTGTCAGAGGCTAAGATCTCAACGGGCTCTTCTTCATAAGTCAAATCCGGATTCAATTCAATCTCTTCTACGGGCATAACATGTGACGGATCGGACCTATACTTACGAAGCATCGAAACATAGAACACATCGTGAATCTTCTCTAGCTCGGATGGCAAACGCAAATGATAAGCAACGGGACCAACCCTCTTCACAATCTCATACGGCCCTATGTACCTCGGGCTCAACTTCCCCTTTCGGCCAAATCTCATCACTTTCTTCCACGGAGACACTTTCAAGAACACCTTCTCACCCACCGAGAACTCAACTTCCTTCCTCTTCAAATCGGCATAGGACTTCTGCCTATCCGAAGTAGCCTTCAAATGATCACAAATCAATTTTACCTTGTCTGTTGTCCCTTTGAGCAAATCCGGCATAAGTAACAACTTCTGTCCTACCTCGGCCCAACAAACTGGAGTCCTACACTTCCGGTCATACAAAGTCTCATACGGAGCCATCTGAATGCTCGACTGAAAACTGTTATTGTATGCAAACTCTACCAGAGGCAAATGCTTCTCCCAAGTACCCTGAAAGTCTATGATACAACAGCGTAACATGTCCTCTAAGATCTGAATAACCCTCTCTGACTGACCATCCGACTGAGGATGATAAGAAGTGCTGAAGTTCAAACGGGTACCCAAAGCTGTATGCAGACACTCCCAAAATCTAGAAGTAAATCGCGGATCTCTGTCTGACACAATGGACTTCGGCACACCATGCAGTCTAACAATCTCACCAATGTACAAGTCGGCCAATCTATCTAAGGTGTAAGTAGTGTTGACTGCCAAGAAATGGGCACACTTCGTAAAGCGATCCACTATCACCCAAACTGAGTTCTTCTTCGTAGGAGTCAAAGGCAAACCCGAAACAAAATCCATGGTGATGTTCTCCCACTTCCATTCTGGAATTCTCAACGGCTGTAACAACCCTGAGGGAACCTGATGTTCCGCCTTCACTCTCTGACACACTAAGCACTTACTCACAAAGTCGGCTACATCTCTCTTCAAGCCAACCCAAAAATACTCATTCTTCAAATCACGGTACATCTTCGTACTTCCCGGATGCATAGCAAACGGACTAGTGTGGGCTTTAGTCAAAATCGTACGTCTCAAATCACTGTCTTCTGGCACAACTATTCTATCTTTGAAACACAAAACCCCATCAATGTTGAAACTGTAGTCTGAAGATCTACCCTCGGCTATATCTTGCACGTGAGGTGCCAAAGATCTATCTAGAAGCTGTTTCTCTCGAATCAACTGACCTAGAGTAGGTCTAACCTGAAGCTCGGCTACTAAGCCCCCATCTCCAGACAAACTCAATCTAGCAAACATAACTCTCAAGTCTACGGCCACCTTCCTACTCAATGCATCGGCCACTACATTGGCCTTACCCGGATGGTACTCAATAGTAAGATCATAGTCCTTTAGCAACTCTAACCATCTACGCTGTCTGAGATTCAAATCTAGATGAGTCATAATGTACTTCAAACTCTTGTGGTCGGTGTATACTGTGCATTTCTCACCATACAAATAATGCCTCCAAATCTTCAGAGCAAACACAACTGTAGCTAACTCTATGTCATGGGTCGGATAGTTGCGCTCATGGGTCTTCAACTGTCTTGAGGCATAAGCCACTACTCTCTTGTCTTGCATAAGGACACATCCTAGCCCTACATATGAAGCATCACTGTAGACTACATAGTCCTTCCCGGACTCAGGCTGTATCAAGATCGGTGCTTGGGTCAAAGCTTCCTTCAATTTCTAAAAGGCTCTATGTCTTGCATCCGTCCACTCAAACTGAACACTCTTCTGAAGTAACTGTGTCAATGGAGCGGCTAACTTAGAGAAGCCCTCTACAAATCTCCTATAGTATCCGGCTAAGCCTAGGAAGCTACGTACCTCTGTCACAGACTTCGGTTGTTTCCACTCAACAATGGCTTCAATCTTCTTCGGATCAACTCTAATCCCATCGGCTGACACTACATGTCCTAAGAAGACTACCTCACAGATCCAGAATTCACACTTGCTGAGCTTCGCATATAACTGATGATCTAACAAAGTCTTCAAAACAAGTCTCAAGTGTCGGTCATGGTCTTCTTCAGTTCGCGAATACACCAAGATGTCATCAATAAATACAACTACAAACTGATCTAGATACTGGTGAAAGATCCTATTCATCATGTCCATGAAAGCTGCCGGTGCATTAGTTAACCCAAATGGCATGACTAAAAACTCATAGTGACCATATCTAGTCCTAAAGGCCGTCTTCGGTACATCAACCTCTCTTACCTTTAGCTGGTAATAACCTGATCTCAAATCAATCTTCGTAAAGACAGATGCTCCTCTCAACTGATCAAACAAGTCATCGATTCTAGGCAACGGATATTTGTTCTTCACTGTCAACTGATTTAACTGTCTATAATCTATGCACATTCTCATACTTCCATCTTTCTTCTTCACAAACAACACTGGTGCACCCCAAGGTGAAGAACTAGGCCTAATAAAACCTCTATCTGCCAATTCTTGCAACTGAGTCTTCAATTCTTTCAATTCCTTCGGTGCCATGCGGTACGGAGCAATCGAAACAGGAGCCGAATCAGAATAAGTCTCAATGCTGAACTCTACCTTTATGTCCGGTGGTAACCCTGGCAATTCTTCCGGAAACACACTAGGAAAGTCACATACTGCCCGGATGTCCTGAGGTCTAACCTCACTCATGTTAGGGTTCATCACATACGCTAAGTATGCTTCACACCCTAACTCAACTAATCTCTTAGCCTCTAACACTGAAGCCACATTAGACAAGAACTTCACGTTCTCACCCACCACTACAATCTCATAATCATCTGTGAGCTTCAAAGAAATCCGCTTAGTTTCAAAATCTATCCTAGCTCTATGCTCCGTGAGACAATCCATACCCAGAATCACATCAAAACCATAGAAAGGAAGTTCCATCATATCCACTGGAAACACATGCCCCTGAACCATCAACGAACACCTTCGGTACATCTTCCTAACTACTACCGTGTCCCCAAAGGAACTAGTAACACTAACTCCTACCTCTAGCATCTCACATGGCAAATTCAAAGACCGTGCATGCTCACTCAATATGTAGGAATGTGTAGACCCAGAGTCAATCAGAGAAAGCAAACCCAAAGACTGTATCGAGAAGTTACCTGCGATCACATCGGTGTCATGCTGATCTCCCCGCTGAGCATAAACTCTGGCCCGACCTCCGCCCTCTGGCTGAACTGCAACTACATGTGCTATGTTCCTCTGACCATCATTCCTCGGCTGGAAGTTTCCTCTACCGCGCCCGCGGCCTCTCTGAAAGTCATTGGCTCGAGCAAGAGCCTGAGCTGGTGCCTGTCCCACCTGATGTGGACAGTCACGTCTAATGTGGTCTCTAGCACCACAACTCCAACAAGAATGGTAATTCCCCCAGCACTCACCGGTGTGGTTCCTCCCGCAAGTAGCACATGTGGGCAACTTCGCACCAGCTCTCTGACCCTGATGGCCCCTACCGTGGTTACCGCCACCACGCCTATGATCAAACTGATGCCGGTTGTCCCGATGCCTCTTGGCATCACCTCTATCAAAGTTGCTGGACCTCTTACCCGAACTAGATCCACCTGACCGCCTGGTCAAACTCAAGCTGTGTTCCAAGTCCTTGGCCCTCGCGACCAAGACATCAAAATCAGTGTAATCTGAAGCTAGAGTATAAGTCTTGATCTCCTCACTCAGCCCATAACGGAAGCGGTTACAACGCTCCACCTCAGTAGGTACAAGCTCGGGTGCATACTGACTCAATCTAACAAATCCGATCTCATAATCGTTCACGGACATACTTCCCTGAAGCAATGCCATAAACTCCCTCTTCCTCTCATCGAGGTATCGTGGACCCAAATACTTCTTCCGGAAAGCTGTCTCAAAGAACTCCCAAGTGATCTCGGTCTCATCCATCCCCGAAGTAACGGTGACCCACCAAGTGTAGGCATCTCCCTGAAGCAAAGACTCAACGCATCCCAACTTGCGCTCACCAGTACACCCCATCTGAGCCAGAATACGGACGGTCTTCTCAAACCACAACTCTAACCTCTCCGGAGTAGCCCCTCTGAACTCTTCGGCCCCAAGGCCCCGAAGTCTCTCTAATGGTAATCCGGTGCCCTCCCCCTGATGATGAGCTGCCTGTCCTCCAGCTACTGCAGCTTGAAATGCCCCGGCTATCGCCTGAACCAACGGATCTAAGTCTATCCCGGCCGGTCCTTGGCCACCTTGACCTCCTTGTGGTCCCTCTCCTTCGGCCCCAGCCTCACCTCCCACTCCCGATGGAGGAGGTGGTGGTGGTGGAGGAGCTCCAACTCCAACCACTGGCTCTCCCACTTGAGCCTCAACTCTCACAACTGGCTCAACTCTCGGAGCCTCTGCCCGTGGTTCCGGTCGAACCATTCTAGGCCTCCCACGTGGTCTCATGCTACAGCTAGCAAGGTATAAACTACAACAAGAAACCGATAAGGATTACGTTAGTCAAAGCAAGGGTCCAATAGTGCTCAAGTACTCCTCTTTCCAAAAATCTTTTTAAATTAAGTAATAGTAGCAATGGGGACACACTCACACCAGACACGACAATTCATGCTTCAAAACATCATACGAACAGTCAATTATTCAAGAATTCATGGCAAGACATGCATCGAACAACACCATCATTTAATACATCAAGCTTACCTCACTTACCTACCCGAGGTCTCGGTAACCTCAGGCTCTGATACCAACAAATGTAACCCCCTCGTCCCGGTCTGGCCGGGTGACCGGTCCGAGTGAGCTACACGGGGAAAACCGAGTGAAAACCCCTAAAGGATTCCCCCTCGGTTAGCAACCCTATTTTTTTTATTTTAAATCTTGCCTAGATGAGTAATTAATCCTATGTGGTCATACAGCGGAACGACATTCACGACACAAACAACCGAACACAACCTAACATTTCACAGTCCAGTTTTTAACATGATCTGCAGGCGGTATCGATACACTTAAGGGGTGTATCGATACCCCTTGACTAGGTCAACTGGTCAAAGTCAACCCGTGGAGACCGTATCGATACACCCAAGGAGTGTATCGATACCCTCCCCAACTGTTGACTTCCCATGGTCAACGCTAAGGTGACCGTATCGATACGCCGAAGGCCCATATCGATACCGAACTGGACAGTAACTCCAGTGGCCAAAATGGTATCGGTACGCCCCATCGCGTATCGAAACACGAGGCCTGAAACATGAAGGTCGTATCGATACGGGACCAACCGTATCGATACCCCTGCTACGAAATTACAAGTTTGAGCTGATGTAAGGCACAAGGGGGCCCTTAAATCCCTCTCAAACCTCAACCAACACACTAACATGTATCCTATGTCAACCAAGAGTATAGGCATGCTTAAACTTGAAACTAAAGGCACATTTCAACACAAGGTGATGATTCAATCATACAAGCAACATAAGCTTTCAAGCATGGCATTCCAACAAGAGGCATTTCAACATTTAAGGTCATACAAGGAACTCAAAGCCTTTAAGGCACAAGACAAGCATATAAGAGGTTTACACCCACATCAAGGCAACCTAACATTAAGAGACATGCTAACACACACAACATTCATCATAGCATATCATGCTTACAAACCATAGTCAATTCAACATCAACACATGTAAATGAGTAATACAAGCTCATACACAACCCTTGCCACATTGCTAACTAATACAAAATCACCACCGTACTTGAGTCACAAACTTGGAAGCCCTTCTTGCCTTGCCTCGAGCTAACACCACGCTAATGATCTGCATTGTTGAACATTGAGAGCGTAAGCTATAATCTTAGTGAGGGTGCTCTAAAACGAAAAATATCAACAATGCAGGGTTCAAGCATGTAAATCCTAATCTCACATATATCAAGCATTGACATGAAATCAAGTAGACCTAGCTAGTCTTTCAAGTGGCATAGTATGGCATCTTACTTCATACTAAGCATCAAGCATCAATAATCAACAATCATAAAGCAACATTGCATGTCACAATATATGAACAAGTTAATTGGCCACTTTAAATTACCCCGATTGTGCAGATTTAAACCTCAACAACACTTTACCTCGGTGGGATTACACTCATCACCGGACCTTGCATGTGCGGGATTCCACTCATCGCCACATGCCCTACGGATGGGATTCCACTCATCATCCCGTAGAAATTAATAAAAGCTTCCGGTGGAATGTTACATCACCGTACTCCTCCTTGATGACTTAACGCCATCAAGGCCACGTACGTTTTGACTCAATTTGTGTGCACACTATCCTAATGATCGATCATTTACAACCGGTAATTATTTAGTGCCAATTATTATCATCAATCACACATCATCAACCACACGCATGCTCATCACATATATCCACATCATGATATATACATATGCACCATATAATCACAAGTACAAGAGCATAGCTAGTAAGCACAGTAGCATATGGATATCAAAGGCTAAGCTAACAACTTAAATCAACTAGAAGTGGCCTACCAAGCACACTTCGTCCACACACACACACTCGAACCAAACTTTAAAACAAGTTGAAACCATTCACCGCCCTTCCTTAGCAATTCGAACAAATCCTCCTACGAACCCGGATTCGGTCCCAAAGCCTCTTCAACGTTTCCTCTTGCTTCTAGTCAAACAAAACACATACATTACTTCCCAATTCAATGCTAAACTCAACCATCAACTTACTTTGCAAACACAACCCACTTTCCACAAATTTCCAAACCACATAATATCTCAAAAACCCAATTTTCGTACTCCAATAACCCTTGGCTGAAACACCCATTTCCAAACACCCAAATGACTTCCAAAACATCCCAAATCACTCTCCTAACCTAGGTAGACCATCAGCCCTTCAATTTCAACATAAAACCTCCCCAAAACCCAAGTTTTCATACTCTAAAATTTGCCCTAAGGACCCACTACGAAATTTCATCCAAAATCAACCAAATTAATATATATTGTGTATTTCATTATGCTTAAACAAAACCCCAACAAAATTTATCAAAACAAATTGAAAAACCCCTAGAAAAATCCAAACTTTAATATAAACCCTAATTTCCAAAACCCCATATTTTTGAAAACTAAGACAATTGTTGGATAGGGGGATAATGAGGAGATTAAGAAAACGTTTTTACCTTTGAAAACACCTTAAAACGAGGTTGGAATCGAATGGAATAGTGACCCCAAAGTTTGAAGAAGCTTGGCAATGGTGGGGAGTGTTTCCAACGGTTTGGGGATGGTAAATGGGAAAAGGGAAGACAACTTTTCTCATAAAGTTGTCTTGCTTTTTAAATTTGGGTCAAATTGCATCATGAGTCCCTCCCTTCATATTAAAGTTCAATTTGGTCATTATTTGTAGTTGAATTGTTTCAATTAAATTTTTATTTGACTCGAACTAAAACCCGATTAACTCCTAGGCCCAAAACACGGGTGTTACACAAGTTGATCCCACCTCGACCTGTAGAACGCCCCCAAATAAAACTGCGGATTAATTGCTCAATTTCCTGACAAGTGCCCTTGGGCAAAAAAGAAGATTGCATCGCATAAAACGGGATAGACGATAAAACAGACTTTGCCAGAGTAATTCTCCCAGCAAGTGACAACGACTTGGCTGACCATCCTGAAAGTTTGTCACGGACCCGTTGTACCACATACTGATAGGAAGCTTTAGTGACTCGCTTATGCAATAAAAGAACGCCAAGATATCGACCCAAATCCGATACTTGACGGAAACCGAAATAAGAGCTGATAGAATCTCACACAGGTTGATCCACATTCTTCGAAAAATAAATACTAGTCTTCGCAATGCTCACCTTTTGACCGGAAGCACCACTAAACTGACGCAACACCGCCTCCAAAACCGGGACTTGATCCATAGAAGCCTCACAAAACAGGATCATGTCATCAGCAAAGAAAAGGTGCGATATCTCAGAGCCTCGACGGACTAGACGAATTGGTTTCCATATTTTACTCCCCACCTTTGCGCGGATAGACTGTGCCAAACGTTCCATACAAAGCACGAACAAGTAAGGCGATAACAGATCACCTTGCCTGATCCCTCGAGATGGAAAAAACGGTTCAGAAGCCAACCCGTTCCAAAGCACTTGGGTAGACACTGAAGTTACACATCTCATAATCAAATCTCGAAACATTACCGGTAAGCCAATATCATCAAGAGTATCACGAATAAAGTCCCACTCCAGTCTATCGTAAGCCTTCTCAAGGTCTATTTTTGTAGCCATCCAACCCACCTTACCCTTCTTGAAACGCATGGAATGAATAACTTCCTGAGTGACAACTATATTGTCCGTAATAGAGCGACCAGGGACAAAAGCCGTCTGACTGTCAGATATCCAACAAGGCAAAAGAGGCTTGAGACGATTAACAATGGTCTTCGTCACAATTTTATACAGAACAGAACAAAGACCAATAGGTCGAAACTGACTTATTAACTCAGGGCTACTCACTTTAGGTAACAGCACAAGGAGAGTACGATTTAACGAAGAATCAAAAGGCTTACCGGCGAAAGTATCTCGCACGAAACTACAAACCGACTGTCCGACAATCTCCCAATTCCGCTGATAAAACAGCGCGTGAAGACCATCGACCCCCGGAGCCTTCAAAGGTGCCATCTCAAACACAACCCGTTTAACCTCCTCGTCCGACACCGGACGCAAGAAACCATCCAACAACGCTGCATGAATAGGAGGAAAGCAACCCCTACCCACAAGATTAAGGTCAGGGGCCCCAGAAGACTAGAATAAATCCTTATAAAAATCAACCGCTAAGCGTTGCAAGACTCCCTGATCAGAACACCACCTCCCATCCGGCAATCTTAAGGCATGAATGAAATTCTGACGTCGACGCTTCATCGTACAATTATGAAAATACTTTGTGTTTTTATCACCAAACTTCACCCAATGTTCTCTCGATTTCTGTAACCAAAAAGTTTCCTCCTGAAGAAGAATAGAATCCAACTCAGCCCGTAAGGAGACGTCCAAATCGACAAGAAAATCCGAGTGTGCTGATCGCAACGCTCTATCAATCCCCCTGAGGCGAGCTAATAATTCCCTTTTCCGCTTACCAATATGACCAAAAGTATTAACGTTCCAATCCTGAGCTTTAGAGACGAACTGATTCACATTCTGCGAGACATCACACTCATTACTCCATACTCCACTTAAGAAATTCTTAAAATCCGGATGATCTTGCCAAGCCGCTAAAAAACGGAAAGGTCGAACCACATTCGCACCCTCCTGCCGCGGAGCATGAAACCAAAGAGGACAATGATCCGATCCGACCCTATCAAGATGGGACACGACAGCCGTCGGATATAGAGAAGCCCAGACATCGTTATAGAGACAACGGTCCAATCTCTTCCATAAATCACCCCTCCACCAAGTAAAATCAGCACCTCGATAATCAACTTCCAACAAACCAGACTCAAAAATAAAATCACGGAACAAAGAACAAACACCATTACCTCGCGAAGAACCACCAACCCTTTCCTCACGACGCAAAATAGTGTTAAAATCGCCTCCCAACAACCAAGGCTCACCTGCAGCAGGATTCAGCTCAGCCAACTGTTTCCAAAGGAGTTTGCGCGTGGCTACATTCGGACTCGCGTAAACTGATGTAAAGAAAAATCATCGTAAATAATTAACCAGACGGACACGACCATAAATAAACTGATTCGAAATACGAAGAACATCCACATCCATCGTAACCCGCCAAAAAAGACTTTGGGCACTCAAAACTCAAAAGAGATTGGGATCCGATGCTTTATGATAATTGTGGAATGGGATTAAATATCCAAAGTTCTAACCTTAACAAAAAAGTCACATTCCCAACGGTTAAAACAAGTCTATTTTTTTCATCTCTCTCTTTTATATATATATTTTTTTTGATAAATATCATGCTTGTTATTTATACAAAAACAGCAAACCAATGAAAGTATAGAGTAATTATAATGCAATCT
Source organism: Hibiscus tridactylites (assembly GCA_958450335.1). NCBI lineage: Eukaryota > Viridiplantae > Streptophyta > Magnoliopsida > Malvales > Malvaceae > Hibiscus > Hibiscus tridactylites. The sequence goes on along the minus strand of OY288265.1, from coordinate 26,947,082 downwards.
CTCAATCCTATCATAACTGTAAATTAATCAAATCATGGATAATTATACATTTTTCATGTAACCTATCTTGTACAGTATCAAAAATACAAAAACAATCTCTCGAAATTGCCTCCTATTCCTTTCTTTCCAAATGCAGTAAATTAAGGCACTCTATAGTCTATAGTATCTTTAAATGGAAACTACCAACAATTTACCTTTCTATTTCTCACATGCCCAGCAAATCTCTGAGTCTCGGTCATGGATCTTTCTATCAATCTTGCACCGCTGCAGAATCCTCTTCCAATTGCCCTTTGAGGTGGCAAACGGGTCAATCGGTTCGAGTCATTTCGATTTCGGTTATTTTGAGTATGATATTATTCAGTTCAGATTCGGTTCGGTTCGGTTCTAATTCAGTTTTATTGTTCGGTTGATTTTCGGGTCGGTTGATTTCGGATCAGTTCGGGTCAATTTCTGATTGATGGGAGATCGATCGGTTTTAATCAAGTTTTACGGTTGGTCAGTTTTTTTTACACCTTTTATATGACTTTATAAAGCCAAAAGATAATAGCATGCTTCGGGAATAATTTATTTATAAATTTATTGTACTTCTTTTTTTATTTTCGAATTTATTATCTCTTTTACAGCAAAAAGTAAAGTCGGTCAGACTACATACTGACATTATACAAATAAAAAAAAATCGATCAGACTACATGCCGACTTTTGACGTCGCTTCAACAAAAACTATTCGTTGCCTTATTGACATGATGAATTCACCATATATCTTGAAATAAAAAGAAAACCACACCATATCATACCTTAAAATAAAAGAACTCAAACCTAACAATTATCCCTTCTTTTAGTTTTTTTTTTCAATTAAAAAAAGGGATGAAATACAATTTGACTCGTGTTGAATTAATGCAACATTATTCATTTGTGATATTTCTACAAATAAGACTGAACCCTAATGATCTAATTTATCTTTTAAGATATTTTTCATATAAATTTGTGATTATAATACATGTTACATGGTTTAATTTTGTACTATAAGTAGGGGTGACGCAAGAAATGGCATTTTGAAAGATGAAGATGAACTTAATTCTTTTAATGACTAAAGCTGAATCTTTGGATTAAAACTACTTAAATTAAATTATTAATTTTGTAAAAGGAAAAATAAAAGATTTATTCGTTTTAGCGAGCGAGCTAAGGTCTCTGCCTATCTCTTGATCCACTCATAAATATATGGTAAAATATGAATTTAACGAGGGATTTTAGTTAAAAAAATTATAATTTTTATAGAAAACGTTAAATTCAAATAATTTTATCTGTAAGGTGTGTGCGTTATCAAAGGGTTAAAAAAAAATACAAACATATATCACCTTAAGACTATTAAAAAATACAATATCAAAAATTTATATAAGGTAAATATTTAATGCGCCGATATCAATACATTATCTGTTGTTGATGGCATGTTATTAAAAATGAAGTTAAACAAATTTAGTTTTTTTTTTATATTTAATTTTCTCCTTGGTTAATGTTTGATGTGTTAACAACAATGTATAATTCGATGCACTTAAATTATCATATAATTGCACATCATTAGAAATGAAATTAATTTTAAATATTTTATCTCCATTTATTTTAAAGCAACCTAGATGGAACTAAAATCTAAAAGCAAAAGTGGATTGATTAAAACAAATAAATAATAAAAAAGTAAGGGGTTGTTTAGACAAATATGCTTAGCAAAAGTTGATATCAATTCTTACTAGACAACCACCTACTTTATGAACTTTCATGACCATAAAATCATAGTTCATAAATTGAATTTTGTAGTGCAAATTAATGTAAATTATGACCTAACCTTATCTAAAATCTCAACCATTTCTATATATGCTTCATTTTGGGTTACAATTCACATTATTTTTCTTTTTAAATTATATATCAGCATTTTTGCGGAAAGAATTATTGATACCACCAAAACTAATCCAAATTGTGAAGTTTGGTGTGTGCATTGCGTATATAATACTTTTGAATCAAAATCCGTTATATGTTTCCAATTTTCATCAAAATCATAAATTTTTCAGATAGAATCATATAAAATTCGAATGACAAACTCTAACAATTTAAATGAAATTTAATGTAAAAATGATTGAAAATCAGAACATATGCTTCTTATATATAATATATACGTGGCCCTTGTGAATCTTATTCCATCCAACACCCTTTAATAATCTTGAATATCTTTAAAAACCAATCAATAAAAAGCTGCCACAACTTTAACATGCATGAAGAAGGAAAACAAAAACCCTGTCACCTCTTAAAATAAGTAAAAAGTTGGAGAAATATATATATATATATATATATATATATGGGATATGATCCGTTTACACAGTGTAAGAATTTTAAAGTTTTACACGTTTTTTGGATTGTTGGATGAGTGAAATGAATGGTTGAGATTAATAGTAGGATATGTGAAGATTGTACTAAGGGAAAAAAGTAAGGAGTTAATCTCAACCATCAATTTCACTCATCCAACGATCCAAAAAAATGTATAAAACTCATAGTTTTACATTGTGTGTAAGTGGACTCTAACCCTATTTAGGGGTCAATTTAATTGAACAATTCGATTTTAATCATGTTATTTGGTTATTTTTAACTAGTTCCGATTAAATGAATCAATTTACATAAATTTGTTCATGTGATTTGTTTATTAAATCGAACCAATTGAACTATCTAATACATTATTAAGGTAGATAAATAAATAGTCTTGAACATCATTAAAGGTCAAAGGAAAAAAAAAACTTCCCTCCAATGTCATTCCCTTAAAATTAAGCACACAAAAAATATTTTTGGAGGTGTTATCTTAAAATATCCTAAATGTGCTAGAAAAAGGAGCCGAGAATAGAAAATGAAGACAAAAATGGTGTTAAGTTGGTGTATACTCAATTCAACTTCACTGTTTATTCTAATTTTTTTATTAAAAATGATGAAGATAGGTTGTGGGAGTGCACTTTACACACAAAAAAAATATTATTTAAAGTCAGACTGTAGGTGATCTGACTTTAATTTTTTAATGAGAAAAGAAAACACTGGTTAAAATCAGAACATAAGAAATCCGACCAGTGGCAGAGCCACATATGTGCTTGGGTGGGCCTGTTCCCACCTTAAAATTTTGAAAATTCATATATTTGACTTCAATTTTTTTAATTTCCATGAATTAGTCCTTAAATTTTATTACTTGTGTGGTTGTGCCCAGCCTGAAATTTTGAGATTTTTATAACTTATGCCCACCCTTAAAAAATTTATCTCTGTTGTTTATGGCACAAATCATGGTATGAGTAGACGACAGCTTTGGCAGGACTTAAGGGGTCTGCACAGTACTATCTCACACCCTTGGATCTTAGGGGGCGACTTCAACATTCATCTCTATCCATCAGAAAGCTCTGCCTTATTTGCTCTTGTCACTCCTGATACGAGGGATTTTCGATAATGCACCAAAGATTTATTTCTTGAAGACCACCTTTGTAACACCCGGGTTTGGGGCCCGGGAGAAAATAATATTAAAATATTATTTCGGGTTTCGGTTTTTAAAATTTCAAATAACAAAAATATTATTTTGAGCTTTAGATACTCGAATCAAAAATTTTATGTTGGATCAAAATTGTTGTGGGAATTAAATCCCATGGATTTTATGATAAAGAAGAATTTGCCATCTCATTAATGGCAAGATGGTAATTATGATAGCCTTCAAAATTTAAAACCCCTTTTATGTTAAAATAAGCCTTGTCTTCATCTTCTTTATTCCCCTTTTTCATTTTGAAGACATGGAAGCCCTCTCCCTCCCCCTTTCACCATTTCAACTCTTTCAACTTCATCTTTGGAGCTTTTCAAAAAGGTAATTGTGTTTTTGACTTAGCCTTGTCTTTCTCTTCATGTTGGTACCAATATTTCTCATTATTGTTCATGAATTTGAAATGTGAAGTTTTAGGGTTTTGTTTAAAAATGAGAGCTTTATGGTCTTTAACTCAAGCTATTGATTTATTATTGTTATATATGTTGTTTACTACCCACAAGACCCAACATAGATGATTTTTACATGATTTTAACATGTTTCCCGAAATTGGGTAAAAATGGGTTTTTCGAAGAGTTTTGGGTGGTTTTTGGGGGTTGTTTTAGGTGGGAATTGATAGCCCAATGGTAGTACTATGGTTAGGGGTTGATTTGGGATTGTTTGTGGGTGCTATGGATGTTGAAAACATGGTTTTTGGACATGGTTTAGGGGCTGCCCGAATTTGATAAAAATGGGATTTGTTCATGGTTTGCAACATGGTAAATTGCATTTGAATTGTATTCCGGGTTGGTATTTTGATGTTGGGCTGATTTGGAATTATTTGAAATGTGTTTGAGGTTGTTAAGAAGCGAGAATTTGTGTTGGGGAAGCTTAGGGAAGAAATCCGGAAATTTGAGGGAGGTTACTTGCTTGGCTTGGAGCTTGGAAGCTTAGGTGAGTGGTTAAATATTTTCAAAATGGTTTTGAGTATTTGGTTCAAGCATGTGAACCTAGGACGGGCTTGGTAAACCCACCTAGAGTTGGGATTAGAGTGGTAGCCTAATCCCAAGCTTTGATTAGAGACCTTGGTTGCACTTTTTAATGGTTGTATATGCCCGTATTAAATTATGATGGTGTTGATTAAGTATGTGTTGTATACATGTATGTTGAGGCATGTTTGATGCATTGTTATATGCATGTTGATGATAGATATGATATGGTTATACACATGTGTAAACTATAATGTGATATGGTTGTTAATGTTGTACATGTGGTGTTGACATGTGAAATGATATTATGAGGTGGTTTCATGATCCGAGAATCATGGTGAGTACATGCTAGGCATGGAAATGTGGTTTGTACATGATGGTAAGTCATGGTGAGTACGTGCTAAGCACGGAAGTGTTAAGAATTGATATTATGAATGATTAATGAAATGTGTAGTATTTGGCACTAGTATGCTTGGGTACAAATGATCGATCATTAGGATGTTAGTGTGTACACATGAGTCAAAAGTCGCGCGTGGCCTTGGTGGCGTTGAGTCACCAAGGAGGAGTACGGGTTCGCCCGGAAATTGTATTTATATTAGTCGGTGATGAGTGGAATCCCATCGACGGGGCGTGAGGATGAGTGGAATCCCCTCCGCGTGAACGGTGATGAGTGGAATCCCACCGTCAGGTAATGGTTGAGTTGTTGGATGTGAGTTCCAACGGTTATCCGCGTATTCGAGTCATAACTAGGTGCCAATACAAATTGTAGTTTATGTTGCCAATATGTAGTAAATTGTGAGCCAATGTGTTTTGGGAGGTGTTGCCAACATGGTTTAATATATGTGATTTCATATGTTGTGGATTTAAACGTGTTGAGCATGACATGACATTGAATATATGTTCATGCATCATCTATATTTATGGCTCGCGTGGATCGGAGGTAAGACCATGCATTTTATCTTGGTTGTAGCTCGTGCTTGGACCCTGCATTGTCGAGGTTTGTTTTTAAAGAGCTTACCCTCACTAAGCTTTTATGCTTACGCTCTCTTTTGTTCGACAATGCAGATAAATAGCTTGTGGGTGGCAAAGGCAAGGGAAGGTCACCAAGTGTTGCTTTTGGTGAGCTCAATGTATGAATTTTAAGTAATAGAATGTAATAGTTAAGCAATGAGATAGGTATTGTTGGTTTGAGTTTGATGTATGTCTATGGTTGACTTGGTTTGTAAGCATGTTATATCTTGCCAAATGTTTGTATGATGGATGGCTTATGAATGCTTAAGTTGCTTGAATGACATGTAAACTTATTTGATATGTATGATGCTTATTGGTTCTTTTTAATGTCTTCAAGCATGCTTGTATGAAAGATTGTCTAAATCCATGCTTGTATGTGTTTGAGTATGATAAATCTAGGATGTATGCCTCTAGACTTTGTTTGATGGTTTTGTGTGCCTTTAGGGGTCCTATGGGACCTTTAGATTTGTCAAAACACCCCTAAATCTGCATTTCAAAGGTTACAGACTGCCAGCGTTTCGAAACGGGAGGAATCGTTTCGGAACGGGTAGGCTTCAGGGACCCCGTATCGGAACGCGTTTCGATATGGTATGGCCTTTGGAACCCCTGTTCCGAAACGCGTATCGGAACGTTTTGGCTATTGGAATTCTGAGAAATTCACGAGATGAAGGTTTTTCGAAACGGGTATAAAGGTTTCGAAACGGTCAAAATCTCGTTGACCACGAGACATTGACCGTCGTAGGCGTTTCGATACGGTTGACCACCGTTTCGATACGACCCCTTGTAAAGGCTCTAGGACAGCTGACCTGGTCAAGGCGTTTCGATACGCCTCGAGGGTGTTTCGAAACGGCCTGTTTAAAAGATTAAAAGTGGGCTGTTTAATTGCTGTTTTGGGATCGAATGTTTGTCCCATGTGTTTTATTCCGCTGTTTGATCACATAGGACTTAAATGAACTTTAGAAAAGATTAAGTAAAAGAAAAAAAAGGATAGGGTTGCTAACCGAGGGGGAACCTTAACGGGTTTCGCCTCGGTTTTCCCCGTGTAGCCCACTCGGACCGGTCATCCGGCCAGACCGGGACGAGGGGGTTACACTTGTTGGTATCAGAGCCAGGTTATCGAGACCTTGGGCAGTTAAGTGAGGTAAGTTTAAGTTTTGAATTGACATGCACGGTGTTTGCTTGCTTTGTAAGTATGATTGCTTGTGTGACAAGTATGTTCATTGTTTGTTTAAAAGCATGTTGCTCGTTACCCGTGTATGCTGTGATGTGTGATTGTGTGATTAAGAATGTATGTTGTTTGATCGTACGCATGTGTTTGCTTGTTTAGCAAGTATGCCTTGTTATATGCTTGGTTGAGCATGCATGTGCGTTGATTTGGTTGAAACATGTTTAGTAGAGACCCATTGCTTCTATTACATCGGAAAAAGGATTTTAAGTGAGGGAAATCATACTTGAGCCACTTGGACCTTTCCTTTGCTAACCCAACTTGTATGTTAAATTGTTGACTGATTTATTGCTTTTAGTAAGTTTAGGGCCAGTGTGTGGGCCGTGAATCGGAAAGTGGGAGTTGTGGTTTTGAAAATGGGGATGATGTAGAGGAAGTTCTTTGCTATAGTTAGGGGAGTATAGTTGTACCGGAGTTGAGGAACAAATTGTTTGCTTGAGTCCGCGTGCACGTGAGTTGATTCTTGTTGGTGGGAGATGACGAGACCGATTCTGGTATTAGTTGGTGAAAAGAAGCGAAGACCTATAAGTGGGAGTCAGGTGGTATCTATGTTATAGTGGATAAGCCCTTGGTACAGTTTTGAGTTTGTCTCTTCTGATTGGTTCTGAGTTCGTACTTCCGTATGTTGTTAACAAGCATGCAAGTTTGAATGTGCTCGATGAGGTAGGTATGAGTACCTTAGTCCTTTTGGCGAGATCTAGGTAGGGGTCTCGTGTGAGTAATCTGAATTTCAGAAGTGTTAGTGGTGACCGTTGGGGTTCAGCCTATGATTTCGATGCAAGACAGCCGATCAGTGTCCGTGAACGGGAACCGATTTGTGTGTTTGGGGCCAGTGTGCGTCTGGGTGGTTTTCCAGCATGGTTGTCTGTGTGTGCTCAGAACTGCGTTTTTGAAGTTTTGAAATGCTCTACGAATAGTCTAGAAGAGTCAGATTTTGTTGAAGAATCAGTCTGAAAACAAGAGGACCAAAGACTATTAGTTGTGTACTTGTGAAGTTACAATTTTTGCAGAATCGTCCGTTTGTGTGAGCGTGCAAAGATTTTGACATATCTCTGTTGAGATTTTAGACGTAGGGACGCATGTGACTAGACCTTTTGGAAGATAGTAGTGATCAGAAAGATGTACAGAAGATGTTTGTTGGTGGTTCAGAGTTACTAGTTTCTAGTAGATGTGAAGTGATTGTCTTCCTACAGTTTCGGTGTGCCTTTTTCCAAGGCTCGACTTGAAGAGCAAATAGTTAGTGTATACGTTGAGACAAAGAAAGAGTTGACTTGAAGTTACAAGATTTATGTGTGACTGTAGTGGTAGGTGAGAAGGTGAACTTCTTGTTGAATGTTGATCCAGATTTAGAGGTTAAAGATTGATTGAGTTTAGTTGACAGGCTTGCTTAGTAATTGTGATGAATTCGATTTTTGAATGAAGACTAGACCGCATAATGTTAGGATAGTTTGTGTTTTCTTTTCCTAGAAGTGTTTGGAAGAATTGTCGACTTATCTCTGCCTGGAGAGGAAGAGTTTGATATTGAGACCGTCTTCGAGTTTACTCCTGTTTTGATTGCTCCATATCTTATGATTTCCGAAAGAATTGAGAATGTTGAAGAATCAACTTCGAGATTTGTTAGACCTTAGACTCATTAGGCCTAGTGCATCATCTCAGAGTTCTACAGTGTAATTTGTGAAGAGGGAAGAGTGACAGTACGAGGATGTGTTTAGATTTCAGATAGTTGAAACAAGCGACAGTGAATGATTAACATCCGTTTCTGAGTGTCAGTGATTAGTTGGTCAGTAGTGTGTGGTTCAGTCTTTCGAAGATTAATTTGAGATCCGTTTACTACCAGTTGAAAGTGAGAAAATTTGAAGTACCAAAGATAACTTTTGAGGCAAGATGTGACCGTTTTGAGTTCCGAGTTATGCTGTTTTGTTGGACTAGTGTGTTGGTTACTTTTATAGAGATGTTGAACAAAATATTTTTCTAAGCTTCCTGATCAGTTTGTAGTAGTCCTCATAGATGATACCTGAGTATATTCAAGTACCGAGGAAGATCATGACAAGCTTTGAAGTTTGTGTGGTAGATCCTTTTAAGGAATCAGTTGTATGCCAAGTTGTGCAACGTGAACTCCGAGTTAATGAAGATATCCTCCTAGGACATGTAGATCAGCCGAGTGTGCTAGAGTAAATCCTTAGTAGGCAAAAGAAGATACGAGTTGGAAGAAATTGAAGACTGTGACAGATATCTATAGTTCCTAGGTCTAGCCTTGTTACTCTCAGAGAATTGTAAATAGTGTTTGAAGACAGTTGCTCCATTGATAGATTGCTACAGAAGAATGTTCAATTGTGTGGTTAGATGCGAGACAACGAGCCCTTGAGAAATTGAAGGAGACTTTGAAGAGAGCTTCGACCTTGAATCAACTTATGTCAGAGAAAGAGTTGTGAACCACAGTGATGCATTACATGTAGAGTTAGGTTGTGTGCTTATGCAAGACAGAAGATTGTGGCTTGTTCATCAAGATAGTTGGAAGACCGTGAGAAGAGTTATTTGATATGAGACATAGAGTTAATTACAAATGTATTTGCTTCGAAGACTTAGAGACAAAGCTTGTATAGTAAGGAGTGCACAATGTGTATGTACGTATTATCCGAACTTAAATGGTTAGACAACTTAGGAAGGGTTGAAACTTGAACAGCATAAAGTGTTAGAACTGCTTGAAGACTGTAATATCAAGATTGAGTACCATTCGAAGATAGTCAACGTAGTGACCGATGTTCCGAGTTGTAATTGCTGATAGATTAGTAGTTGAGTTGCGAGTTGTATTTGCCGAATTCCGTATATCAAATGGTGGTAGTTTTGTGGCCGAGTTTCGGGTTGAGACTACTTTGAGTCAGAATGTTTGATGAGAAACAGTTGCAAGACAGATTCTTGGCACCTCACGTGCAAGACATAGTGGAAAGAAGACCTTCAGAATACAGTCCAGAGATGATAGAGTTTTGCATTTCAGAGACAGAATAGTTGTACCGACTGACCTAGTGTTTTGAGATGTATTGTTTTGGCCGAAGCACTTGGCAGTTCGTTTGTATTGCATCTGGGAGGTATGAAGACTTGTTGTGGGTTAAGGATGAGTACTTCTGGATTGAGTGGATGAATGATGTGGTTCTGTAAGAGAGTAAGTGTATGGGTTGCCAGTGTGTCAAGACCGAACATCATTTTTCTTCTAGTTTGTTACATCCGTGGAAGGTTCTTAATGGAAGTGGGTAGTAGAGATTCGAGAATTCGACTAGATTGGTTTTGAAGACGTCTGCATAGTGTTTGGTTACCTGTTGAAGTCAGATGATCAGTCAGAGAAAGTTGTGGGTCAAGTATTCAAACAGTGTTGTATGAGATTGTGAATCGGGCTAGTTCAGTTGTTTATCTGTCGCGGTTACCACCAGAGTTAGAAAGAGTTTCGTGCTGTGTCTGTGTATCTATAATTCGAGAGTGTGAGTCAGATCTGTTCCGTGCTATGTGTAGAAGAGATTGAGTTGAGTTTGAAATTTGCGTGCAACGAAGAATCAGTTGAGATTGAGTGTTAGATAGCTGCTGTTGCGTGGTAAGTCTATGAGTTGGTTAGTATGTTGTGGTGAGAAGGTAAGTGTGGAGGAGTAGATTTCGTGGTATTTCCATGTCCGATAAATTTCGGGGACGAAATTTCTTAAGTGGGGGAGAGTTGTAACACCCGGGTTTGGGGGCCGGGAGAAAATAATATTAAAATATTATTTCGGGTTTCGGTTTTTAAAATTTCAAATAACAAAAATATTATTTTGAGCTTTAGATACTCGAATCAAAAATTTTATGTTGGATCAAAATTGTTGTGGGAATTAAATCCCATGGATTTTATGATAAAGAAGAATTTGCCATCTCATTAATGGCAAGATGGTAATTATGATAGCCTTTAAAATTTAAAACCCCTTTTATGTTAAAATAAGCCTTGTCTTCATCTTCTTTATTCCCCTTTTTTCATTTTGAAGACATGGAAGCCCTCTCCCTCCCCCTTTCACCATTTCAACTCTTTCAACTTCATCTTTGGAGCTTTTCAAAAAGGTAATTGTGTTTTTGACTTAGCCTTGTCTTTCTCTTCATGTTGGTACCAATATTTCTCATTATTGTTCATGAATTTGAAATGTGAAGTTTTAGGGTTTTGTTTAAAAATGAGAGCTTTATGGTCTTTAACTCAAGCTATTGATTTATTATTGTTATATATGTTGTTTACTACCCACAAGACCCAACATAGATGATTTTTACATGATTTTAACATGTTTCCCGAAATTGGGTAAAAATGGGTTTTTCGAAGGGTTTTGGGTGGTTTTTGGGGGTTGTTTTAGGTGGGAATTGATAGCCCAATGGTAGTACTATGGTTAGGGGTTGATTTGGGATTGTTTGTGGGTGCTATGGATGTTGGAAACATGGTTTTTGGACATGGTTTAGGGGCTGCCCGAATTTGATAAAAATGGGATTTGTTCATGGTTTGCAACATGGTAAATTGCATTTGAATTGTATTCCGGGTTGGTATTTTGATGTTGGGCTGATTTGGAATTATTTGAAATGTGTTTGAGGTTGTTAAGAAGCGAGAATTTGTGTTGGGGAAGCTTAGGGAAGAAATCCGGAAATTTGAGGGAGGTTACTTGCTTGGCTTGGAGCTTGGAAGCTTAGGTGAGTGGTTAAATATTTTCAAAATGGTTTTGAGTATTTGGTTCAAGCATGTGAACCTAGGATGGGCTTGGTAAACCCACCTAGAGTTGGGGTTAGAGTGGTAGCCTAATCCCAAGCTTTGATTAGAGACCTTGGTTGCACTTTTTAATGGTTGTATATGCCCGTATTAAATTATGATGGTGTTGATTAAGTATGTGTTGTATACATGTATGTTGAGGCATGTTTGATGCATTGTTATATGCATGTTGATGATAGATATGATATGGTTATACACATGTGTAAACTATAATGTGATATGGTTGTTAATGTTGTACATGTGGTGTTGACATGTGAAATGATATTATGAGGTGGTTTCATGATCCGAGAATCATGGTGAGTACATGCTAGGCATGGAAATGTGGTTTGTACATGATGGTAAGTCATGGTGAGTACGTGCTAAGCACGGAAGTGTTAAGAATTGATATTATGAATGATTAATGAAATGTGTAGTATTTGGCACTAGTATGCTTGGGTACAAATGATCGATCATTAGGATGTTAGTGTGTACACATGAGTCAAAAGTCGCGCGTGGCCTTGGTGGCGTTGAGTCACCAAGGAGGAGTACGGGTTCGCCCGGAAATTGTATTTATATTAGTCGGTGATGAGTGGAATCCCATCGACGGGGCGTGAGGATGAGTGGAATCCCCTCCGCGTGAACGGTGATGAGTGGAATCCCACCGTCAGGTAATGGTTGAGTTGTTGGATGTGAGTTCCAACGGTTATCCGCGTATTCGAGTCATAACTAGGTGCCAATACAAATTGTAGTTTATGTTGCCAATATGTAGTAAATTGTGAGCCAATGTGTTTTGGGAGGTGTTGCCAACATGGTTTAATATATGTGATTTCATATGTTGTGGATTTAAACGTGTTGAGCATGACATGACATTGAATATATGTTCATGCATCATCTATATTTATGGCTCGCGTGGATCGGAGGTAAGACCATGCATTTTATCTTGGTTGTAGCTCGTGCTTGGACCCTGCATTGTCGAGGTTTGTTTTTAAAGAGCTTACCCTCACTAAGCTTTTATGCTTACGCTCTCTTTTGTTCGACAATGCAGATAAATAGCTTGTGGGTGGCAAAGGCAAGGGAAGGTCACCAAGTGTTGCTTTTGGTGAGCTCAATGTATGAATTTTAAGTAATAGAATGTAATAATTAAGCAATGGGATAGATATTGTTGGTTTGAGTTTGATGTATGTCTATGGTTGACTTGGTTTGTAAGCATGTTATATCTTGCCAAATGTTTGTATGATGGATGGCTTATGAATGCTTAAGTTGCTTGAATGACATGTAAACTTATTTGATATGTATGATGCTTATTGGTTCTTTTTAATGTCTTCAAGCATGCTTGTATGAAAGATTGTCTAAATCCATGCTTGTATGTGTTTGAGTATGATAAATCTAGGATGTATGCCTCTAGACTTTGTTTGATGGTTTTGTGTGCCTTTAGGGGTCCTATGGGACCTTTAGACTTGTCAAAACACCCCAAAATCTGCATTTCAAAGGTTACAGACTGCCAGCGTTTCGAAACGGGAGGAATCGTTTCGGAACGGGTAGGCTTCAGGGACCCCGTATCGGAACGCGTTTCGATACGGTATGGCCTTTGGAACCCCTGTTCCGAAACGCGTATCGGAACGTTTTGGCTACTGGAATTCTGAGAAATTCACGAGATGAAGGTGTTTCGAAACGGGTATAAAGGTTTCGAAACGGTCAAAATCTCGTTGACCACGAGATATTGACCGTCGTAGGCGTTTCGATACGGTTGACCACCGTTTCGATACGACCCCTTGTAAAGGCTCTAGGACAGCTGACCTGGTCAAGGCGTTTCGATACGCCTCGAGGGTGTTTCGAAACGGCTTGTTTAAAAGATTAAAAGTGGGCTGTTTAATTGCTGTTTTGGGATCGAATGTTTGTCTCATGTGTTTTATTCCGCTGTTTGATCACATAGAACTTAAATGAACTTTAGAAAAGATTAAGTAAAAGAAAAAAAAAGGATAGGGTTGCTAACCGAGGGGGAACCTTAACGGGTTTCGCCTCGGTTTTCCCCGTGTAGCCCACTCGGACCGGTCATCCGGCCAGACCGGGACGAGGGGGTTACAACCTTTATGTTGGGCCTCTTTTCACCTGGTCGAACAAACAAGATCCTGGTTTTCTTGCAAAGAAGTTTGATCGTATCCTCATCAATTCATCTTGGGCACTTTCATTCCCCAATTCCTTTTTTGAGTTCCAAGCCCTTGGAGTCTCAAACCACACCACAACACTTGTATGGATGGATAAAAAGGTGCTTGCTAGTAGCCTAAGCCTTTCAAGTTTTTAAACTTCTAGACTTCCCACCTAGATTTTAATAAAATTGTTGTAGGTTTTTGGCAATATCCTGTTCAGGGAGATCCAATGACTATTCTCTTTCATAAACTAAAGAGACTTAAGCGCCCTTTGAAATTGTTAAACCAGTCACACTTTGTTGACATATCTAGCCAAGTAAAGGAAAAGACAATATTATTGGAACGACTGCAAATTACTAACCTCTCTGCTTCCCCCGGTGCTATTTTTGGTCAAAAAAACTACTACAAAAAAATTTTTGGGAATTAAAATAGGCTAAAAACTCCTTTTACAAGTAGAGAGAAAAGGTTCACTGGATCCAAGAGAGGGACCAAAGCACAAAATTCTTCCATACCACTATTGCTTCAAGGACTAAAAAAAACACCATTTGTGTGCTGCACAATAACTTGGGTGATAAATTTGAGACGTTTGATGCAATGTATACTGAGGCAATTCATTTTTTCACCAAGCAGTTAGGGACCGCTGACCCTAATATGCAGGACAACAATGTTGACATTCTCCAAGATTTAATGCAATATACTCTACCCCTTGCAGCTTGCAATGATCTTACTAAAGTGGTCACAGATGAAGAGATTAAGCTAGCCATTTTCTCTTAGGGTAATGATAAGAGTTCGGATCCCGATGGCTACACTCCTCTCTTTTTTAAGAAGGCATGGCCAATAGTTGACACTTATGTCATTTCTGCTATCAAACACTTCTTCGAGACTAACTCTCTTCTGCTAGCATTCAACGCCACTTCTATTACTTTGGTTCCTAAGACCTCTAACCCTTCCGTGATGAAAGAGTTTAGGTCTATCTTATATTGTTATGTCATCTATAAATCCATCACCAAAATACTTGTGAGCAAGCTCGTGCCCTTGCTCTCTAGTATGATACCTAAAAATCAAATTGCTTTCATAAAAGGGCGAAGTATTATGGACAATACCCTGTTGGCACAAGAGATTGTTAGAGGCTATGCAAGGAAATCCTTGTCTCTAAAGTGTGCACTGAAAGTCGATTTACAAAAGGCTTTTGACAGTTTATCTTGGAACTTTATCATGCACATCCTCGAGGCGATTGAAATTCCTAAACAGTTCAGAGATTGGATTTGGACCTGTTTATCCTCTGCCAGATTTTCAATGAATTTTAATGGGAGCTTGGTGGGATTCTTCAAAGGGGCTCGAGGGATCAGGCATGGTGACCCATTGTCTCCTTATATTTTTGTGCTTTCCATGACACCTCTCTCTGAGTTTCTTGATCTTGTTGCATTTAAAAACATCTTCAGATTCCATCCCAAATGTAAAAAGATAGGCTTGACACACCTCTACTTCACCGATGACTTGCTTATCTTTTACAAAGATACTCTCGATTCTGTGATTGTTATCCTGAGTGTACTTGATCAGTTTTATGAAATCTCTAGGTTGAAGCTCAATGCTACAAAGAGTGAGCTCTTCTCGTCTGGTTTACCCCATCTGAGCTTGAGGCTATATACTTAGCTACAAGTTTTAAACAAGGCAGCCTTCCTATCTGTTACCTTGGCGTTCCACAGATCACAAAGAAATTAACTGAAAAGGACTACCAACCTCTATTAGATAAGATTCAAAGCCGGCTTCTCCACTGGGCTACTTGACACCTTCGTTATGCATGCAGGCTACATTTGATTAACTCAGTCCTCTTTAGCACTACAAACTTTTGGTGCCGACAATTATTCCTCCCCAAGTCTGTCTTGAAAAGGATGGACCAACTTTGTTCGAGGTTCTTTTTGGAAAGGATGAGATTCACTTGCTATAGGAGCTCGCGTCGAATGGCAGACAATATGCTCACCCAAGGCTGAGGGGGGCTTGGTCTTAAATACTTAACTTGTTGGAGCAAGGTATGTTATTACCAGATGATTAAAAAACATTCTTGCTACTGATGATTCTCTCTGGGTGACATGGGTAAAGGTCTACGCTTTCAGCAATGAAGATTTTTGGACATTTACTTGCAAGGAAAGCATGAGTTAGACTATCAAAAAAGCTCCTCAAGCTTCAGTCTGAAGCATGTCATCTCTTCTCCAATCTATCCACACTCAACTCTATTACCACTCACTCTATTTGGACTATGATCTGGGAAAGAAGAGAAAAAGTGACCTGGCAAAACTGGCATGGTTCCCACAATGTATTCCCAAACACAATATCATTACTTAGTTTGCTTTCCATGATAGACTCCCCACCATGGACAGGCTAATCATGATGGGTATTGCTACTGAAGGTACTTGCAAGCTTTGCTCTGCTGCTGTTGAATCTCAAGGTCATCTCTTTTGTAAAACTAATAAATTGATTTTGATATAAAAAAGGATTTAAGGACTAAATTGAAAAAGAGAAAATAAATTTTTAAGTCCTCAAAACCACTCTATGTGTTTAAAGAAAAATGTACAAGTCAAAACCTTAACTTATCAAATATTTTCTATGTGTTTATCAAGTCAAAACATTGATTTTTGAGTCAACGTTTTCGGAACGACCTTTGGGCATTTCGGAACGTTTTGAAAATATTAACCTCTGTTTCGGAACTAGCTTTTCCATTTCGATACGGGTGTATCGAAACAACTAGTTGTGTTTTGAAACGGATGAAGAACAACAGAACGGTTTGAACCGTTTCAATACGGCTGTATCGAAACGACCTCAAACATTTCGAAACGCATTTCAAACTTGGTTTCCAAAATATGAACGTTAAAGTTTTATAACTGATTTTAAAAATATTGTTAAGGCGTATCGAAACGCTTTTAGCCGTTTCAATACAAGTTTTAACAGTGGAAAATAGTTTCGAAACACGTTTCGAAACAGGCTCTTAGCGTATCGAAACGATCGTGCCCGTTTCGGTACGGTCTATTTATTACACCCCAACGGCTCTTTCTATTTTGGTATGTTTCGAAATAGGGTCAGACATTTGAGAAAGGGTAGTTGCAGACTGCATTTATGGAGGGAAGATAACATCCCAACGGCTATAGTAATGAAGGAAACAACCCCAACAGCTAGAATTCAATGAGAAGGTATAAAAGGGGCCTCAAAAAGCACTAGCAACAACTATTGATCCCAAAAAGAATTATCCAAACATCAAATCCAAGCAATTGTGCTAAAATCCCATATTTTCTTGTAAACCCCAATTGTAGAACTTTGTATTTTCCAATCTTACTTGTTCAATTGGGTTGAGTGCTTGTAAAAAGGGCTACATTTGTATTGAGAGATACTAGTCTTTAGCCTTAAACTTCTTTGTATTACTAGAATGAGGATTGGGTCAAATTTTGGGTAGAAAATTTGACTGGTATTGTAAAGGTTACCTCCTAATCCGTGAAAAGGGGAAGAGCAATTAGTGGATTATTGGAAAATCCTTAGTGGTAGCTAAGGTAGTGGATGTAGAGTTCAATTGGAACTTGAACCACTCTAAATTCTCTTGTCTAGCAAATTTTAATTTTCCACTCCACCACAAAAATTCTTAAAAATCCAATTCACCCCCTCTTAGCTTAAATCGATTCTTCGATCCACTCAACAATTGGTATCAGAGCCTACCTATTTGAAGGATTAACAACCACAAGAGGAGATTCTAGGAAGATGTGATCAACTACAAGAAAAGCCATGACATCTACTTCAACCTCCAACCTCTATGAGTCACAATCAACCATTAAACCACCCTTCTTCAATGGGGACAACTACCCATACTGGAAGAATCAGATGTGTCTCTTCATCAAGTCAACGGATTACATGGTTTGGGATGTAGTGGAAGAAGGCCCCTACAATCTGGTTAAGAGAACCAATGAAGGAAGACTAGTTCCGAAGGTAAAATCGGAGATGACTGAGGAAGATAGACGGAAGATGCAAGTCAACGACAAAGCTCTACAAATCATATTTTGTGCACTTGGTCTGGATATCTACTCAAAGGTTTCATCCATCGAAAGTTCAAAGGAAGTGTGGGACACATTGGAGACAACTTATGAGGGCACTAGTGATGTGAAAGAGACGAAGATTGGGTTGCTAAACTTGAGCTATGAGAATTTTAAGATGGACCCCGATGAGAGCGTCTCAAAGATGTTTGATCGGTTTTCAATCATCGTCAATGGCCTTAAAAAATTCAGTGAAGAAATTCCCGAAGATAAGCTAGTGAGGAAGCTTCTATACTCTCTCCCGGAGTCTTGGGATGGTAAGAGGACGGCCATCATTGAAGCAAAGAATTTGAAAACTTTGAAGCTTAATGAGCTTGTTGGGTCTCTTCTTACACATGAGATTATGAAGCAAGAAAGAGAGGAAGAGAAAAAGAAGGAAGAGAGAATGACATAGAAGCATGAGGTAGAAAAGAAAAAGAAGTTAGTAGTTGCTCTCAAGGCCTCTCTACATGAGGAGAGCTCTTCTAGTGAGGAGGAAGACTTTGAGGAATTGGCTATGATAGCCAAATGATTCTCACGGTTCATGAAGTCCAACCGAGGGAGAAAATTTCAAAGAAAGATGGACTTCAAGAACAAAAGAAAAGAAGAAGAGAGGGACCAAATCATTTACTTTGAGTGCAAGAAGCCAGGTCACATACGTTCTAATTGCCCTCAACTCAAGAAGAAGGGCTTTGAGAAGTAGAAGAAGCTCAAAGCCAAGCTTGCTACTTGGAGTGATGAGGAGTCATCCGAGGATGAGGAACATGAAGTGGCCAACCTTTGCCTCATGTCTCTTTAGGAGGATTCCTCTATGGTAACCTCTAACTCATCTTCTTTTGATTTTACATTTGATGAATTGCATGATGCTTATGATGAGTTACAAGAGGTATACGACGAGTTAGTTGAGAAATTTAAGAAGTTCGTTTTAAAAAATAAAAAGATTATTTTCGATTTAAATGCTAAAAACGACTTACTTTCTCAATCTAACTTAAAATTTGAGAAAATGATCTTAGGTTTACAAGATGAACTTGAATTCTTTAAAAATGAAAATGTAGACTTAAACAATCTTATTTCTCAATGTAATATTGAACACCAAAAGATGTTAGGTGAGCTTAATAAGCTCAAAGAGTCTTTCAAAAGTGTTGGTAATGTGAAAAATGAAATAGGTGAATCATCTAGAAGAAACCAACCTAAGAGAAAGACCTATAACTGTAAACAAAGTGGATCTTATAGGCATAATAGAACTAAAAGAATTAGAAGTGTATGGGTTCCTAAGGAACTTGTCAAATCTAATAATGTTGATGCCATGTCACCTTGGATTCCTAAGGGAACCAAGCTTTTAGGAGCTAACACTCGTGGACCCAAAATGATTTGGGTACAAAAAATCAAAGTTTAATTTCTTTGTTTGTAGGGGAGCATTTCTACAAGGCCAAAGCACAAAGCCAAAACTCATGGTACCTTGATAGTGGATGCTCGAGGCACATGACCGGAGACAAGAGTCGATTCATGGACTTAAAGCCAAAAAATGTAGTAGTGACATTTGGTGACAACTCCAAAGGCCACATTGATGGTATTGGCTCCATAGGTAATCACTCTACTATACCCATTCAAAATGTTTTGTATGTCTGTTGAGATTTTAGGGGCTCGATTCGATCAACCGTTCTTGCTCGCCAAGTGTGGAGAAGTTGGATAATTGGGTGTTTTAGTGGGAGGTGAAAAATTGGCAATTTGACACAAGGATTTATAGTGGTTCAACCTTCTAACAAAGGTCTACATCCACTACCTTAGCTCCCCACTAAGGATTTCCAACAAATTCACTAAGAATTTCGTCCCCTTTTCCAGGATTAGGAGGAAAACGTTACAACCCTCAAAGCTTTCTACCTAAAGCTTGAAGGAACACTCTCTTTACAAAGAAAGACTTAGCAAACTAGAAATCCCTCTAAAAGGTGTTTGTTTGCAATTCTAAGCACTCACCCAAAACCTAAACACTTGAGCAAATTTAACAATGTAAGCTCACAAGTGTTGTCTAAGCAAGAAATGAACAATTAAAGCTCTAGACAAATTTTGACATCATAATGTTGTAACAATTGAAGCATTAACTTGTTCTTGATGCTTGGAGGTCCCTTTTATACTCCTTGATGAGTTTGTGGCCGTTACTAGCCGTTGGGGATGATTTGGAGCCGTTGAGGACTTTATTTCCCTTTATAAATGCTGTTCTGCAGCTAGTCGTATCGATACGCGTGGAACCGTATCGGTACGGCCTTCATAGGAACTAGCCGTTGAGCTCTTGCCAGCCAAGGCGTATCGATACGCTTGAGGGCGTATCGGTACGGGTTCACATTTAAATGGCCGTTGGGAAATAGCCGTTGGGGTTGGTTGAAAGGGGATCGGTACGCTTACCTGGCGTATCGAAACGATCCCGATCCGTATTGAAACGGCAAAGGCCTGTATCGATACGGGTTTTGACAGTGGCCAAACTTGGGCAAAAAGGTATCGGTACGGGTACAACCGTATCGATACGAGTAACGTGAAAAGTTAAGTTTGGCTAAATAAAAGCATAAAAAATCTTGCCAAAAACCTCTTAAAATACCTCAAACATAAATTCAAGTTGTTTGGACTTAAAAACAAGTTTTAAATTCATTTCAAATTAGTCCAAAACATTTTTCAGTTATTATATCAAAACATTAGTTCTACAATCTCCCCCTTTTTGATATAATAAAACTCACTTGAAAAATTGTTTGGGATTCTCCCCCTTTAACTTTAAAAATGTGAATAAGAGATTGAAGATATGAAATCAAATAAAGCTCCCCCTTATTCATTTGAAAATTCAATTTTTCAAACCAATTTCTCCCCCTTTTTGTTATATCAAAAAGAATTTAAAATGACATTTAGCTCAAAATAACATAGGAGGCAAAAAAATTTGACACACTTAAAATTTTTGGTTTAAAATTGCCCCCCCTTACTCAAAGCATCATAAGAATGTTAGTTCAACATATATGATTATCTAGTTGACTTAAATGAAAAATAATCAAATAAAAGCAAAAACAACTAGATTTTACCACACTTGAACTCAAGGGAGGATATGAAGCCTTCCTTCTTCAAGTGTTCTTCCTATGTGTGTATGGAGCTCCCCCTCAATGTTTGACTTGTTGAACATCTCCATCACACCTAGCAAAAGACAATCAAGTAATTTTTGGTATCCAAGTTGCTTTGGATCCATAGACATTAGTAGCACAAAATTTAGTCCCCTTAGGAATCCATTTTTCAATTTCATCCTTTTTAGTTGAAGTGGTTAGTCCTTTTGGGACCCAAACACTTCTAAAACATTTACCATTTATAAATCTAGGGGCACTAGATTGTCTTACATAAAAGTTTGATTTTCCAAAACTATTTTTCTTTTCAAGTTCATTGGAAATCAAATCTTTTTCTTTTTGAACTTTAAGAAGCAAATTTTGTAAATCAAAACATTTTTGTTCAAAATCTTTTAATCTTGCTTCAAGTTCAAGATTTGTTTTGGAAAGCAAATCATTTTCAATTTTTATTTTTGAAATCAACTTTTTGGTTTTAGAAAATGATGTCTTGAATTCCAAAAGCAAATCATCATAGGCATCTTGTAACTCATCAAATGTATAAGAATTTTAAATAGATGAGTTAGAAGTTACCTCCCCCTCATTGAGGGCCATCAAGCATAGGTGGGCTACTTCATCATCGGTGGAGTCTTCATCACTCCATGTGGCCACATATGCTTGTTTTGAAGATGATCCCTTCTTTTTGGATTTGTGGGAGTCCTTCATCTTCTTCATCGATTCATGCTTGGATTTTTTCATTTTTCTCTTCATGAACCGGGCAAATTTGTTGAAGAGATAGGCCATCTCTTCATCTTCACTTTCCTCCTCACTTGAATCTACATGATGGCATGTGGAGGATTTGAGAGCTATGGCACTAGCATTGATGCCTAGCTCCATGATGTTCTTCTTCCCCCGCTCTAATCTCTTCCTTCTTCTTCTCCTCTTCTTTGTTTTTCTTCATTATTTGGTGAGTGAGAAGTGACCCCATGAGTTCATCAAGCTTCAAGGTTTTGAGATTTTTGGCTTCGATGATGGCGGTCCTCTTTGAGTCCCATGACTCGGGAAGGGAGTAGATGAGCTTTCGGACAAGCTTCTCTTCCGGGATGGCTTCTCCATAACCTTTAAGACCATTGGTGATAGTGGAGAACCTATCAAACATCTTCTCGATGTTCTCTTCCGGATCCATCTTGAAGTTCTCATACTCTAAGGTTAGGAGCCCAATCTTGGTCTCCTTGACTTCATCGGTTCCTTCGTATGTGACTTCAAGCTTGTCCCATACCTCATTGGCACTCTCACAAGAAGACATCTTCTCATAGATGGTTGGGCCAAAATCACAAAAGAGCATGTGCAAGGCTTTGCAATTAAGCTCCATCTTCTTGCGATCGTCGGCACTCCATTCCGCTTTGCTTCTTTGAGGCACGAATGGACCATCTTCAACTATGTCCCATAGCTTGTAATCTCTTGACTTCAAGAAGAATTTCATCTTTGTCTTCCAATGGGCATAGTGATTTCCGTCGAAGAAAGGTGGTTTGTCGATGGGTTGCGCCATTTGAGCCGGTTGGTAAAATTTTGATCGAGCTTGCTGGATCTTCTCAATAGGATGTGAATCCTCTTCGATTGAGCCAAGATCTGATACCAATTGTTGAGATTTTAGGGGCTCGATTCGATCAACCGTTCTTGCTCGCCAAGTGTGGAGAAGTTGGATAATTGGGTGTTTTAGTGGGAGGTGAAAAATTGGCAATTTGACACAAGGATTTATAGTGGTTCAACCTTCTAACCAAGGTCTACATCCACTACCTTAGCTCCCCACTAAGGATTTCCAACAAATTCACTAAGAATTTCGTCCCCTTTTCTAGGATTAGGAGGAAACCGTTACAACCCTCAAAGCTTTCTACCCAAAGCTTGAAGGAACACTCTCTTTACAAAGAAAGACTTAGCAAACTAGAAATCCCTCTAAAAGGTGTTTGTTTGCAATTCTAAGCACTCACCCAAAACCTAAACACTTGAGCAAATTTAACAATGTAAGCTCACAAGTGTTGTCTAAGCAAGAAATGAACAATTAAAGCTCTAGACAAATTTTGACATCATAATGTTGTAACAATTGAAGCATTAACTTGTTCTTGATGCTTGGAGGTCCCTTTTATACTCCTTGCTGAGTTTGTGGCCGTTACTAGCCGTTGGGGATGATTTGGAGCCGTTGAGGACTTTATTTCCCTTCATAAATGTTGTTCTGCAGCTAGTTGTATCGATACGCGTGGAACCGTATCGGTACGGCCTTCATAGGAACTAGCCGTTGAGCTCTTGCCAGCCAAGGCGTATCGATACGCTTGAGGGCGTATCGGTACGGGTTCACATTTAAATGGCCGTTGGGAAATAGCCGTTGGGGTTGGTTGAAAGAGGATCGGTACGCTTACCTGGCGTATCGAAACGATCCCGATCTGTATCGAAACGGCAAAGGCCTGTATCGATACGGGTTTTGACAGTGGCCAAACTTGGGCAAAAAGGTATCGGTACGGGTACAACCGTAACGATACGGGTAACGTGAAAAGTTAAGTTTGGCTAAATAAGAGCATAAAAAATCTTGCCAAAAACCTCTTAAAATACCTCAAACATAAATTCAAGTTGTTTGGACTTAAAAACAAGTTTTAAAATCATTTCAAATTAGTCCAAAACATTTTTCAATTATTATATCAAAACATTAGTTATACAATGTCAATGGTGTAAAACACAATTTATTGAGCATTAGTCAATTGTGTGATAAAGGGTTTAACGTCTTACTTGAAAAAAATGGGTGTAAAATTGTTGACATTAAATAAAATAAAATAATGCTCATTGGTTATCTCATAGGTAACATTTATATGTTGCATCTAGATGATATTCATACATCCCATGCATATTTTGTTGCTCAAGATGAAAATGATACATGGTTATGACATAGGAAACTAGGACATGCTAGCATTAGTATTTTAGAAAAAATAGTTTCTCTAAATCTAGTTAGAGGTTTACCCAAGATCAAGTTTTCAAATGATAAAATATGTGATACATGCTTTAAGGGTAAAAAACATAGATCATCCTTTAAATCCATTAATGATGTTTCTACAAGTAGGTGTTCACAACTAATTCATATAGATCTATTTGGACCTATTAGACCTATGAGCTTGGGTGGTAAATCGTATTCTTTTGTACTTGTTGATGACTATTCGAGATTTACTTGGGTTCTATTCTTAGGTACAAAAGATGAGGCTTTAGAAAATTCATCACGTTTTCAAAATTAACTCAAAATGATCTTGAACTTAAGATTTCTCATATTAGAAGTGATCATGGAACCGAGTTTCAAGACCTAGGTTTTGAAGAGTTTTTAAATGAAAATGGTATTACCCATAATTTTTCGGCTCCTCAAACTCCACAACAAAATGGGATAGTTGAGAGGAAAAATAGGACTTTACAAGAAATGGCTAGAACCATGCTTTGTGAAAACAATTTACCTAAATATTTTTGGGCATAAGCCACAAACAACGCTTGCTACATTGCAAAATCGAGTAATGATTAGGTCACTTTTAAAGAAAACACCATATGAGATTTTAAAATCTAAAAAGCCTAACATTAGTTATTTTCAACCTTTTGGTTGCAAGTGTTTTGTTTTAAATAATGGTAAAGATAACTTAGGTAAATTTGACGCTAAAAGTGATGAAGTTATTTTCTTAGGGTACTCTTTAAACTCTAAATCCTATTGTGTATTTAATAAAAGAACTTTAGTAGTAGAAGAGTCCATTCATGTTGTTTTCGATGATAACCTCCTTCTGAGGAAGGAACCTTGTGATGGTGATGATGTAGGAATCCTTGATGCCTTTGATGGAGGACAAACTTCAAAGGAGGATGAGATTCCAACTAAAGAGGAAGATGCACAAGATCCACCTCTTGAAGCCTTGAAGGACTTGGCTCTTGAGGGAAAGGAAGTGAGCTACCCAAGGGAGTACAACAATGTCAAAGGTGGTGAAATCTTGGGTGATCCATCCAAGGGGGTAACTACTCGCTCTTCTCTTAAAATGCTTAATCATGTTGCATTTATCTCATGCATTGATCCTAAAAATATTAAAGAAGCTTTAAAAGATGATTTTTGGATTATGGCCATGCAAGATGAGTTAGATCAATTTGAAAGAAGTAAAGTGTGGACATTAGTTGAAAGGCCTAGAAATCAATCCACTATAAGAACTAAATGTGTATTTAGGAATAAACTAGATGAGAGTTGCAACATAGTGAGAAACAAAGCTAGGCTAGTTGCTCAAGGTTACACTCAAGAAGATGGAATTGATTTTGATGAAACCTATGCACCCGTAGCTAGAATGGAAGCTATTAGGATGTTGTTTGCATTTGCATGTTATCATGATTTCAAGCTCTTTTAAATGGATGTCAAGAGTGCATTTTTAAATGGCTTTATAAATGAAGAAGTGTATGTAGAACAACCATCGGGTTTTGAAGATCCAATTTTTCTAAACCATGTTTTTAAATTGTCAAAAGCTTTATATGGTTTAAAACAAGCTCCTAGAGCTTGGTATGAAAGACTTTCGAGTTTTCTAGTTGGAAAAGTTTTGAGAAAGGAAAGATGGACACAACATTTTTTATTAAAAACAATGGCAAAGATATATTAGTGGTTCAAATTTATGTTGATGATATTATATTTGGTTCTACTAATGAATTGCTTTGTCAAGATTTTTCTAAGTTGATGCAAGGTGAATTTGAAATGAGCATGATGGGGGAGCTCTCATTCTTTTTGGGACTCCAAATCAAACAAATGAAGGATGACATCTTCATCAATCAAGCTAAGTACTTCCGGCACTTGCCAATTCTTAGGTAGTATGCTCATATCTTGGTTCTCTAAGAAACAAAATAGTGTAGCTCTTTCTACCACCGAAGCCGAGTACATATTCTTAGGGAGTTGTTGTGCTCAAGTCCTTTGGATGAAGCAACAACTCTTAGATTATAGTGTTAAAGTTGAAACCATACCCCTTAAGTGTGACAACACTATTGCTATATGCCTAACTAAAAATCTCATCCAACACTCTAGAACCAAACATATAGAAATAAGGCATCATTTCATTAGAGATCATGTCCTTAAGGAAGATGTTGTTTTAGAGTTCTTAGACACCTTAAATCAACTAGCGGACATCTTTACAAAACCTCTAGATAAGGAGCGTTTTTAGTCCCTTAGGAGAGAGTTAGGTCTAACTAGCCTATCTTGACCTTTTAGGACCTTTTGTGCTTAAATTGCTTGATTTCTTGCAAAATGCCATGCTTATGTGTTTTTACTCCTAATTTCATCCATGCTTATAGTTAGGGGAGTATGTTTGTGTTTTAACATGTTATTCATGCTCATTCATATCATTTATGCATCTAGGACTTCATAAAATTTAACTATTCTGCAATATTAGAGCCTCATCTGCACCTCCAAGCCTAGGCATATCGAAACGGGTCAATTTGTTTCGATACGGGTACCTTAATAGAATGGTCTGTGACCAGGGTGTTTCGAAACGCCTAAAGGGTTTCGAAACGTTTTGTCTCTGCTAAAAATTGTATCAAAACGACCCAAAAGCATTACGATACGGGTTACTACGTGGGATTCCATACGGTCAAAGCCGTATCGGAACGGTCAACAGGTGTAACACCCTAATTTTGGGCTTAGAAGTTTAGGGTCTGGACCGGACCGGTCTGATTTTCGGTTCGAATATAAAAGGAGGTTTTAGGGAAGCCTAGTTCGGGATGCTTTAAAAATATGAAAAAATATCTAAAAATCCTCTTTTAATATATATATAAGAGAGTGGTGAAATCAATTTTACAAAATAATGTTTGGAAATGCAACATTTTGAAATAGTGACTAAAATGCGATTTTTGAAAAGTTCAGTGGTGACTGTTTTGTAAGGATTGAAACTTTGAATCTTTAAGGAGCTAATTTACCCAAGAATGATTTCTCCAGATTTTTCTTAAATTTAAGTGATTTAATTAATGTTTAATTAATTGAATGAAAAAGGAAACTACCCTTTGTTAAAATCATAACTACTTTTCCTAAATTTTTCTCATCTCTTTTTCTCTCAAAATTCCATCATCCAAACACTTTTCTCCAGCAACTTTTCTATTGATTTTCACTTCAATTGATGAGGTTTCAATCATCAATTAATTCCTAATCCTTTCTACATCAAATCCTTTTGATTTGCTTATTGGTTTTTTAAGAAAATTGGCTCTAATCAAGGAGAAATCAACATTTAGAGGTAAGGTTGTTCTTCTCCTCTAAATACTCAGTTCTTTACTGAAATTTCCAAGTTATCAATCCTTAATTTAAGTTTTATAAATGGTTCTAATGTTATGAACTTGATTTTGGCTTAAAACTCAAGATTTGGAGGAAATCTTGAAGAATTTCGTTGTGATTGTTTGGGCTCTGTTTTGAGATGATTATCAAATGTATTTTGGATGTCTAATGATGTGTAAATGATGTTTGATTAATGCAATCCCGAATAGGTTGTGTTTCCTAAGTTTTTGCTTATGAAAATGGTGGTTTTTGGGGTGATCTTGGTGTTCTGTTATAGCTGGAGGTATAAGGACGAGTTTAGGTTCATTTTGGATGTTAATTGATGTTTAGAAATGGTTAGAAGTGATGGATCTTGGCAGGGTAATGTTTTGGAAGAGTTTGGAGGTGATTTCGGTTGTGTTTGGTAGCCGAAATGTTAGTTTTGGTTAGAGCAGCGAGTTTAGGTGTGATGACTGAAGATTTTAATGCATGATGATGCATTAATCCTCTGCTTTGATGTGTTTAAAACAGGGGAGACATCTTCAGACACTTGTGGTGTTGATCCGGAGGCTTGATCGGCGTTTCGGCAAGCTTGCGAAACAGAATTGGTGAGTGAAGTTGGGTTTCCAGCTTTGAAACAAATGTTTGAAGGTTTTGGGAGCTTAGTTTAAGTCTAAGCAACTTAACTAAGCTCAAGAGTAAGTTTTTGGGAAAACTCTCTCTTTGATGAACCATGAGGTGGTTGGATGCATAGTCTTTAATTTGCATGTTTAAATTCTGTCTTGAAAGCATGTTTTAGCATGATTAATGATGGTTTTGAAAGCCATGTGTTGAAGGATGCTCAAGGTAAGAGATCCTTGGTTTGGCATTTGTAAATGTGATTTTGATGCATAGTGATGCATGATGAATAAATGGCTTTGGTTAATGCTTTAAAACAGTGAATTGTTGATGATAAATGATGTATATTGGCAAGTGATGTGTTGGTTTTAAAGTATTTGAATCGGATATAGTTAGCCGGCTATAGGATTGGGTGCACCGTGAATAAAGTCGCCTTGGATGTTGAGGGGTTGTAATTGTACCGTAAACTCCATCTAAGTACACTAACGAGAAAGGTAAGATCACAATGGTGGTTAAAAGTCCATGTGTGGATCTTGTGTTGTGTGTCCCGTGTTCTCGTTAGTGATGTTATACAACTACCGATGAGTGATGTTGAGGGGTTGTGATTGTACCGTTAAACTCCATCACGGGTGTTGAGGGGTTGTGATTGTACCGGTAAACTCCACCTTGTGTGTTCGGTAGTGTGTATGAAGCGTATGGGACAACGCTTGTAATCCGCGTATCCGATTGTGTTTTGTGTTGTAAATGGTTATGGATTATCACTTGGAAGCCAATATGACATGTTGATTTTAATGAAGCATGAGATGCTTGATATGTATGCAAGGTTGCATGAATAATGATGATTATGTGATGGAAAGCTTTGTGAAAAGTGTTTTATAAAATGCATTATTGTGTGTTTCTTTAGACCATGCCTCACTAAGCAATTGTACTTACGCTCTCTCTCTTGAACCAATAATGCAGATAATTGAAGTATTTGAGGGCAACAAGGAGGCTAAGAATCCAAGGGAAAGCTAAGCTCATGTATGGTGATGTTTTCACAACACTATTAGTTTTTGATAATTTGGCAGTGAGAACCTAGGTTGTGTTTTTGGGAGATGTTTTGGACTCCCTAATTGTGGCATGATGCCTTTGGTGATTTGGATTTGTAAATGGCCATTTTGATGCTTGATTTGGTGTTTTTTTGGTTGCTTGGTTTTGGATACTAGGTTGCATGCCTATAGACTTGTGGAATTCCATGATTGATGCCATGAACGTGTTTTGATGTTGCAAACATGTACCTTATATGTATGATGACTTGTTGGCATGATTAGGAAGTCATTAGGATGTGTTTGAATGGTTAAATGCATGTTAAACCAGCAAATTCTGTAGTTTCTGGGCAACCCGTATCGATACACTCACAGGCGTTTCGAAATGGGGGCATGTAATGGTCTTGGCGTTTCGAAACGGCTGGTGACCGTATCGAAACGGTTTGGCCACTGGAAGGCCCTATTTCGAAACAAGTCTCAAAACAAACCTGCGTTTCGAAACGGTCAACCCCATTCCGAAACAGGTGACCGTTGGGCACTGATTTGAATGGTTTTGAGGTTTGCAAGCTTTACGTTTTAGTCCTGAAAATTATATTTGCAATTGCATGGGTTTGAGATGTCCCTTTGAGGTGAAATTTAACAGGGAGGCATGAAATAGGACTAATTAAATATTGGTAACCTTAAAATTAGTTAAGGCCTCCTATTTTCTACAAAATTACAATTTGGTCCCTAACGTTTGTAATTTGTGCAATCGAGTCCCTTATTGTAATTCGATCGCTGTGCTGTTCATGTAAATGTTTCTCATGAGTACGCTTAGGGTTAATATGCATCTAGACAGGTTTAAAAAGAAAAAAAGGGTCGTTAATCAATGTTGACTTTCGGGTTGACTTTAGTTTTCCCCGTGTAATCTTCGTAGTTCGGGTCAACCGTCTAGGCCGGGCTAAGGGGGTTACAACAGGTTTCAAAATGTTAGTCAACTTTTCGGTAGGCATGTTTCGGAACGATCGTTCCTGTTTCGAAACGCCTCTACGGATAACTTTTTAAAGGGCGTTAATTGATAAAGTTGCTTTTCATTAAAACTCCTAAAAACCCTAAACCCAATTTTTCCTTATAAAACCCCTCTAAACCTCATTTTTTTCATCAAATCTTGAGGGTTTTTACTCACAAACTTAAGTCTAAGCAAGCTTCGACAAATTGGTGCAATTTCTTCTATTCATTCATCCAAAATCCATATTTGTGGTATTTTTCATCCTTTTCTTTTTCCTTTGATTTTATTCAAATCTTAGGTTAGAAAATATTAATTTTTTATAGTTTATATGTTTTTCAACTCGGGGTTTTTCAAAATTTGTAAAATTTTCAAAATCTCAAAGTTTTTTATTCGAATATATTTGTTTTTACTCGTATTTTTTTACTGTTTTTCAAAAGTTGTTACTTTTTCAAAATTTTCTTTGTTATATGTATATATGTTTTTATAGTTTTTTTAAAAAAACTAAATGTGATTTTTCATTGGATTGAATTAAGGATTAATATGCATACATTTAATTTTTTAATTGCTTGCTTTATGTTTTTAGGAATCTAATGGAAAACATTAACAAGAAACGCAAGACGACTCAAACGGGTGAAGCTTCAACCCAAGCGAATATTCATCCTAACCTCACCCTTCTTTTTCAAAAGAGTCTTCATAAGCAAAAGACTAAGGACCATTTCAAAATCCTCAAAGATATAGTCGTTCGCCGAGAGCGTGTTGTGGATATCGGGTTACTTGACTCCGAGCGTTTTGAATTCCGCTATCTAGCTCGTTTACGAGAATGGAGTTTCTTGGCCTTTTGAGCATTTCGGATATTGATTACAAGCATATGGTCCTCATTTTCTTTTCTAATGTCGTTCTTGTTGATAATGAGAATCCTACCGAGGTGATTGGCATTGAGTCGTACCTTTTGGGCAAGAAGTTCATCATTAGTATATCCGTTTTAGAGAATGTTCTTGGGCTCAATAATGAAGGCATTGAGGATGAGAACCACTTTGGTGCTCACACCGAATCCGTTCTCTCATTGGATGCTCATGACCGGTTCCTCCATTTGATGATTTTTTTGGTTCATCCCCCCTTCCGGAGGTAAATTCTCTCATGTTCGTCAAGTTGACTATTTTTGGTTAGAGTGCTTTCGCCGAAGAGAACAACCAAATCTTGTCAAAATCATGTTCGCCGAGATGGTCCATAATGTGAAGATTCGCGAAACCGATGCTCTTACTTCTTTCACTTATGGGGTTGTTTTAAGCTGTGTCTTTGGTACCCTTAACATTGATTGCTCCTATGATTCTCCGAAACCCCCGCAAGCGCAAGATTGGTGAATCCTCTCTCATTAAGACTGGGTTTCGCTACACTCTTGTCCAATGGGTCCGTGTTGATATGTAAGCTCCGCCACCTAAAGTTGAGCCACCACCTCAAGCTCCGACTCCTAACAATGAAGCTCTTATGACTTTTCTTACCGAGCGGTTCAACTCGATGGATACGAACATGGCTTCAGGATTTAGTGCCATCAACACTTGTTTGCAATCCTTGGAGGATCGTGTTCTTGGAAATGAGAATTGTCTCACCGCTCTTGAGAATCAACAATCATCGATGGACTTGTCTTTCTCTACTTTCTATGGTGATTGGAGGAACTTTCGTCATGCTCAAGCTAAAGACGATGATTCTCTTGATGATGATGATGGTGGTGACGATGATGACAAGGCTTAGGATCTCCATTGCATCTCGTATTAGTCTATCATATTAGGAATAAGTTTGCACCTTTAATTTTTTATGCTTTAAGAACCTATGCTTTGCTTATTTTGTGTTTGGGATTGAGCTTAGAATCTATTGCTTTAAGTATTTGTGTTTGGTTATTTGAACTTAATTCTATCTATATTATGTTGTTTGGTCTTTGCTTATAACCTTGTTTCTTCTCATGATGAGACTTGATTATTATTCTTCTTGATCTAACAAAAAAGGGGGAGAAGTAATATAAGAGCTAAATGTTTGTGGTTTTGAGTTTCAAACACTTGAATTTTAAATCTCTTTAAAACCCATCTTACATCGAGGGAGAGTTAGAACGTTTTCAAGATTTCAAAATTCTTAAAAATTCAAACTTGGTTTTGTTATATCAAAAAGGGAGAGATTGTAAAACTAATAAATTTATTTTGATATAACAAATGATTTAAAGACTAAATTGAAAAGGAGAAAATGAATTTTTAAGTCCTCAAAACCTCTCTATGTGTTTAAAGAAAAATTTACAAGTCAAAACCTTAACTTATCAAATATTTTCTAAGTGTTTACCAAGTCAAAACAATGATTTTCGAGTCACCGTTTCGGAACGGCCTTTGCGCGTTTCGGAACGTTTTGAAACTATTAACCTCTGTTTCAAAACTAACTTTCCTGTTTCGATCAGGTGTATCGAAACAGCTAGTTGTGTTTCGAAACGGATGAAAACAACGGAACGGTTTGAACCGTTTCGATACGACTGTATAGAAACGACCTCAAACGTTTCGAAACGCATTTCAAACTTGGTTTCCAAAATATGATCGTTGAAGTTTTATAACTAATTTCAAAATTATTGTTAAGGCATATCGAAACGGCTAAAAGTGTTTCAATACAAGTTTTGACAGTGGCAAATTGTTTCGAAATGCGTTTCGGAACAGGTTCTTAGCGTATCGAAATGATCGTGCCCGTTTCGGTACGGACTGTTTATTACACCCCAACGGCTCTTTCTATTTTGGTCTGTTTCGAATCAAGGTCGGGCGTTTCAGAATGGGTAGTTGTAGACTGCATTTATGGAGGAAAGATAACATCACAATGGCTATAATAATGAAGGCAACAACTCCAACGGCTAGAATTCAATGAGAAGGTATAAAAGAAGCCTCAAACAGCACCAGCAACAACTATTGATCCCAAAAAGAATTATCCAAACATCAAATCCAAGCAATTGTGCTAAAATCCCATATTTTCTTGTAAACCCCAATTGTAGAACTTTGTATTTTCCAATCTTACTTGTTCAATTGGGTTGAGTGCTTGTAAAAAAGGCTACATTTGTATTGAGAGATACTAGTCTTTATCCTTAAACTTATTTGTATTAATAGAGTGAGGATTGGGTCAAATTTTGGGTAGAAAATTTGATCGGTATTGTAAAAGTTACCTCCTAAGGCTTGAAAAGGGGAAGAGCAATTAGTGGATTGTTGGAAAATCCTTAGGGGTAGCTAAGGTAGTGGATGTAGAGTTCAATTGGAACTTGAACCACTCTAAATTCTCTTGTCTAGCAAATTTTAATTTTCCACTCCACAACCAGAATTCTTAAAAATCCAATTCACCCCCTCGTAACTTAAATCGATTCTTTGATTCACTCAACGATTGGTATCAGAGCCTACCTCTTTGAAGGATTAACAACCACAAGAGGAGATTCTAGAAAGAGTGTGATCAACTACAAGAAAAACCATGGCACCTACTTCAACCTCTAACCTCTATGAGTCACAATCAACCACTAAACCACCCTTCTTCAATGGGGACAACTACCTATATTGGAAGAATTGGATGCGTCTCTTCATCAAGTCAACGAATTACATGGTTTGGGATGTAGTGGAAGAAGGCCCTTACATTCCAGTTAAGAGAACCGATGAAGGAAGACTAGTTTCGAAGGTAAAATCGGAGATGACCGAGGAAGATAGACGGAAGATGCAAGTCAACGACAAAGCTCAACATATCATATTTTGTGCACTTGGTCTGGATATCTACTCAAAGGTTTCATCTATCGAAAGCGCAAAGGAAGTGTGGGACACATTGGAGACGACTTATGAGGGCAATAGCGATGTGAAAAAGACGAAGATTGAATTGCTAAACTTGAGCTATGAGAATTTTAAGATGGACCCCGATGAGAGCGTCTCAAAGATGTTTGATCGGTTTTCGATCATCGTCAATGGCCTTAAAGGATTCGGTGAAGTAATTTCTTGAAGATAAGCTAGTGAGTAAGCTTCTATACTCTCTCCCGGAGTCTTAGGATGGTAAGAGAACGGTCATCATTGAAGCAAAGAATTTGAAAACTTTGAAGCTTGATGAGCTTGTTGGGTCTCTTCTTACACACGAGATTATGAAGCAAGGAAGAGAGGAAGAGAAAAAGAAGGAAGAGAGAAGGACATAGAAGCATAAGGTAGAAAAGAAAAAGAAGCTAGGAGTTGCTCTCAAGGCCTCTCTACATGAGAAGAGCTCTTCTAGTGAGGAGGAAGACTTTGAGGAATTGGCTATGATAGCCAAACGATTCTCACGGTTCATGAAATCCAACCGAGGGAGAAAATTTCAAAGAAAGATGGACTTCAAGAACAAAAGCAAAGAAGAAGTGAGGGACCAAATCATTTACTTTGAGTGCAAGAAGTTGGGTCACATACGTTCTGATTGCCCTCAACTCAAGAAGAAGGGCTTTGAGAAGAAGAAGAAGCTCAAAGCCAAGCTTGGTACTTGGAGTGATGAGGAGTCATCCGAGGATGAGGAACATGAAGTGGCCAACCTTTGCCTCATGTCTCTTTAGGAGGATTCGTCTATGGTAACCTCTAACTCATCTTCTTTTGATTTTACATTTGATGAATTGCATGATGCTTATGATGAGTTACAAGAGGTATACGACGAGTTAGTTGAGAAATTTAAGAAGTTCTTTTTAAAAAATAAAAAGATTATTTCCGATTTAAATGCTAAAAACGATTTACTTTCTCAAGCTCACTTAAAATTTGAGAAAATGATCTTAGGTTTATAAGATGAACTTGAATTCTTTAAAAAATGAAAATGTAGACTTAAACAATCTTATTTCTCAATGTAATATTGAACACCAAAAGATGTTAGGTGAGCTTAATAAGCTCAAAGAGTCTTTCAAAAGTGTTGGTAATGTGAAAAATGAAATAGGTGAATCATCTAGAAGAAACCAACCTAAGAGAAAGACCTATAACTATAAACAAATTGGCTCTTATAGGCATAATAGAACTAAAAGAATTAGAAGTGTATGGGTTCCTAAGGAACTTGTCAAATCTAATAATGTTGATGCCATGTCACCTTGGATTCCTAAGGGAACCAAGCTTTTGGGAGCTAACACTCGTGGACCCAAAATGATCTGGGTACAAAAAATCAAAGTTTAATTTCTTTGTTTGTATGGGGAGCATTGCTACAAGGCCAAAGCACAAAACCAAAACTCATGGTACCTTGATAGTGGATGCTCGAGGCACATGACCGGAGACAAGAGTCAATTCATGGACTTAAAGCCAAAAAGTGGAGGAGTAATGACATTTGGTGACAACTCCAAAGCCCACATTGAAGGTATTGGCTCTATAGGTAATCACTCTACTATACTCATTGAAAATGTTTTGTATGTCAATGGTGTAAAACACAATTTATTGAGCATTAGTCAATTGTGTGATAAAGGGTTTAATGTCTTATTTGATAAAAATAGGTGTAAAATTGTTGACATTAAATCAAATAAAATAATGCTCATTGGTCATCGCATAGGTAACATTTCTATGGTGCATCTAGATGACATTCATACATCCCATGCATGTTTTGTTGCTCAAGATGAAAATGATGCATGGTTATGGCATAGGAAACTAGGACATGCTAGCATTAGTATTTTAGAAAAAATAATTTCTCTAAATCTAGTTAGAGGTTTAACCAAGACCAAGTTTTCAAATGATAAAATATGTGATGCATGCTCTAAGGGTAAACAACATAGATCATCCTTTATATCCATTAATGATGTTTCTACAAGTAGGTGTTTACAACTAATTCATATGGATATATTTGGGCCTATTAGAACTATGAGCTTGGGTGGTAAATCGTATGCTTTTGTACTTGTTGATGACTATTCTAGATTTACTTGGGTTCTGTTCTTAGGTACAAAAGATGAGGCTTTAGAAAAATTCATCACGTTTTCAAAATTAACTCAAAATGATCTTGAACTTAAGATTTCTCATATTAGAAGTGATCATGGAACCGAGTTTCAAAATCTAGGTTTTGAAGAGTTTTTAAATGAAAATGGTATTAGCCACAATTTTTCGGCTCCTCGAACTCTTCAACAAAATGGGATAGTTGAGAGGAAAACCTAGGACTTTACAAGAAATGGCTAGAACCATGCTTTGTGAAAATAATTTACCTAAATATTTTTAACGGAAGCCACAAACACCGCTTGTTACATTGTAAATCGAGTAATGATTAGGCCACTTTTAAAGAAAACGCCATATGAGATTTTAAAATCTAAAAAGCCTAACATTAGTTATTTTCATCCTTTTGGTTGCAAGTGCTTTGTTTTAAATAATGGTAAAGACAATTTAGGTAAATTTGATGCTAAAAGTGATGAAGATATTTTCTTAGGGCACTCTTTAAACTCTAAAGCTTATCGTGTATTTAATAAAAGAAATTTAGTAGTAGAAGAGTCCATTCATGTTGTTTTCAATGATAACCTCCTTCCGAGGAAGGAATCTTGTAATGATGATGATGTAGGAATCCTTGATGCCTTTGATGGAGGACAAACTTCAAAGGAGGATGAGATTCCAACTAAAGAGGAAGATGCACAAGATCCACCTCTTGAAGCCTTGAAGGACTTGGCTCTTGAGGGAAAGGAAGTGAGCTACCCAAGGGAGTACAACTATGTCAAAGGTGGTGAAATCTTGGGTGATCCATCCAAGGGGGTAACTACTCGCTCTTCTCTTAAAATGCTTAATCATGTTGCATTTATCTCATGCATTGATCCTAAAAATATTAAAGAAGCTTTAAAAGATGATTTTTGGATTATGGTCATGCAAGATGAGTTAAATCAATTTGAGAGAAGTAAAGTGTGGACATTAGTTGAAAGGCCTAGAAATCAATCTACTATAGGAACTAAATGGGTATTTAGGAATAAACTAGATGAGAGTTGCAACATAGTGAGAAACAAAGCTAGGCTAGTTGCTCAAGGTTACACTCAAGAAGATGGAATTGATTTTGATGAAACCTATGCACCCGTAGCTAGAATGGAAGCTATTAGGATGTTGTTTGCATTTGCATGTTATCATGATTTCAAGCTTTTTTAAATGGATGTCAAGAGTGCGTTTTTAAATGGCTTTATAAATGAAGAAGTGTATGTGGAACAACCATCGGGTTTTGAAGATCCAATTTTTCCAAACCATGTTTTTAAATTGTCAAAAGCTTTATATGGTTTAAAACAAGCTCCTAGAGCTTGGTATGAAAGACTTTCGAGTTTTCTAGTTGGAAAAGGTTTTGAGAAAGGAAAGATGGACACAGCACTTTTTATTAAAAACAATGGCAAAGATATATTAGTAGTTCAAATTTATGTTGATGATATTATATTTGGTTCTACTAAAGAATTGCTTTGTCAAGATTTTTCTAAGTTGATGCAAGGTGAACTTGAAATGAGCATGATGGGGGAGCTCTCATTCTTTTTGGGACTCCAAATCAAACAAATGAAGGATGACATCTTCATCAATCAAGCTAAGTACTTCTGGCACTTGCCAATTCTTAGGTAGTATGCTCATATCTATGTTCTCTAAGAAACAAAATAGTGTAGCTCTTTCTACCACCGAAGCCGAGTACATATCCTTATGGAGTGTTGTGCTCAAGTCCTTTGGATGAAGCAACAACTCTTAGATTATGGTGTTAAAGTTGAAATCATACCCCTTAAGTGTGACAACACTATTGCTATATGCCTAACTAAAAATCCCATCCAACACTCTAGAACCAAACATATAGAAATAAGTCATGATTTCATTAGAGATCATGTCCTTAAGGAAGATGTTGTTTTAGAGTTCTTAGACACTTTAAATCAACTAGCGGACATCTTTATAAAACCTCTAGATAAAGAGCGTTTTTGGTCCCTTAGGAGAGAGTTAGGTCT
The DNA here is from genome assembly GCA_958450335.1 of Hibiscus tridactylites. NCBI lineage: Eukaryota > Viridiplantae > Streptophyta > Magnoliopsida > Malvales > Malvaceae > Hibiscus > Hibiscus tridactylites. Next base: position 26,909,512 of record OY288265.1, on the reverse strand, counting down.
AACTAGCATATCTTGACCTTTTAGGACCTTTTTGTGCTTAAATTGCTTGATTTCTTGCAAAATGACATGCTTATGTGTTTTTACTCCTAATTTCATCCATGCTTATAGTTATGGGGAGTATGTTTCTGTTTAAACATGTTATTCCTGCTCATTCATATCAATTATGCATCTAGGACTTCATAAAATTTAACTTTTCTGTAATATTAGAGCCTCATCTACACCTCCAGGCCTAGGCGTATCGAAACGGGTCAATCTGTTTCGATACGGGTGCCTTAATAGAATGGTTTTTGACCAGGGTGTTTCGAAACGCCTAAAAGGGTTTCGAAACGGTTTGCCTCTGCCAAAAATTGAATCGAAACGACCCAAAAGCGTTTCGATACGGGTTACTACGTGGGATTCAATACGATCAAAGACGTATCGGAACGGTCAACAGGTTTCGAAACGTCAGTCAACGTTTCGGTACGCATGTTTCGAAACAATCATGCATGTTTCAAAACGCCTCTGCGGACAACTTTTTAAAGGGTTTAATTGATAAAGTTGCTTTTCATTAAAACTCTTAAAAACCCTAAACCCAATTTTTCCCTATAAAAACCCTCTAAAACTCATTGTTTTTTCATCAAATTTTGAGGGCTTTTACTCACAAACTTAAGTCTAAGCAAGCTTCAACAAATTGGTGCAATTTCTTCCATCCATTCATCCAAAATCCCTATTTGCGGTATTTTTCATCTTTTTCTTTTTTCTTTGATTTTAATCGAATCTTAGGTTAGAAAATATTAATTTTGTATAGTTTATATGTTTTGCAACTTGGGTTTTTCAAAATTTGTAAAAATTTTCAAAATCTCAAAGTTCTTTATTTGAATATATTTGTTTTTACTCGTATTTTTTTACTGTTTTTCAAATGTTGTCACTTTTTCAAAATTTTCTTTGTTATATGTATATATGTTTTTAAAGTTTTTTAAAAAAAAAACTAAATGGGATTTATCGTTGGATTGAATTAAGGATTAATATGCATACATTTAATTTTTTAATTACTTGCTTTATGTTTTTAGGAATCTAATGGAAAACATTAACAAGTAACGCAAGACGACTCAAACGGGTGAAGCTTCAACCCAAGCGAATATTCGTCCTAACCTCACCCTTCTTTTTCAAAAGAGTCTTCGTAATCAAGAGACTAAGGACCGTTTCAAAATCCTCAAAGATATAACCGTTCGTCGAGAGCGTGTTGTGGATATCGGGTTCCTTGACTCTAAGTGTTTTGAATTCCGTTATCTAACTCGTTTGCAAGAATGGAGTTTCTTGGCCTTTTGAGCATTGCGGATATTGTCTACAAGCATATGGTCCTCATTTTCTACTCCAATGTCGTTCTTGTTGATAATGAGGATCATACCGAGGTGATTGGCATTGAGTCGTACCTTTTGGGCAAGAAGTTCATCATTAGTATATCTGTTATAGAGAATGCTCTTGGGCTCAAGAATGAAGGCATTAAGGATGAGAACCAATTTGGTGCTCACACTGGATCTGTTTTCTCATTGGATGCTCATGACTGGTTCCTCCATTTGATGATTTCTTGGTTCATCCGCCCTTCCAGAGGTAAATTCTCTCATGTTCGTCAATTTGACTATTTTTGGTTATAGTGCTTTCGCCGAGGAGAACAACCAAATCTTGTCAAAATCATGTTCGCCGAGATAGTCCATAATGTGAAGATTCGCGAAACCGATGCTTTTATTCATTCACTTATGGGGTTGTTTTAAGCTATGTCTTTGGTACCCTCAACATTGATTGCTCCTATGATTCTCCAGAACCCCACAAGCGCAAGATTGGTTAATCTTCTCTCATTAAGTCTGGGTTTCGCTACACTCTTGGCCAATGGGTCCGTGTTGATAGGCAAGCTCCGCCACCTCAAGCTCTGACTCCTAACAATGAAGCTCTTATGACTTTTCTTACCGAGCGGTTCAACACGATGGATACGAACATGGCTTCAGGATTTGGTGCCATCAACCTTCGTTTGCAATCCTTGGAGGATCGTGTTCTTGGAAACGAGAATCGTCTCACCGCTCTTGAGAATCAACAATCATCGATGGACTTGTCTTTCTCTACTTTCTATGGTGATTGGATGAACTTTTGTCGTGCTCTAGCTAAAGACAATGATTCTCTTGATGATGATGGTGGTGACGATGATAACGAGGCTTAGGATCTCCATTGCATCTCATATTAGTCTATCATATTAGGAATAAGTTTGCACCTTTCAATTTTTTTATGCTTTAAGAACCTATGCTTTGTTTATTTTGTGTTTGGGATTGAGCTCAGACTCTATTGCTTTAAGTATTTGTGTTTGGTTATTTGAACTTATTCTATCTATATTATGTTGTTTGGTCTTTGCTTATAACCTTGTTTCTTCTCATGAAGAGCCTTGATTATTATTCTTTTTTATCTAACAAAAAGGGAGAGAAGTAATATAAGAGCCAAATGTTTGTGGTTTTGAGTTTCAAACACTTGAATTTTAAATCTCTTTAAAACCCATCTTACATTGAGGGGGAGTTAGAATGTTTTTAAGATTTCAAAATTCTTAAAAATTCAAACTTGGTTTTGTTATATCGAAAAGAGGGAGATTGTAAAACTAATAAATTGATTTTGATATAACAAAGGATTTAAGGACTAAATTGAAAAGGAGAAAATGAATTTTTAAGTCCTCAAAACCTCTCTTTGTGTTTAAAGAAAAATGTACAAGTCAAAACCTTAACTTATCAAATATTTTCTAAGTGTTTACCAAGTCAAAACAGTGATTTTCGAGTCACCGTTTCAGAACGGCCTTTGGGCGTTTCGGAACATTTTGAAACTGTTAACCTCTATTTCAGAACTAGCTTCCCCGTTTCGATATGGGTGTATCGAAACAGCTAGTTGTGTTTCGAAATGGATGAAGAACAACGGAACGGTTTGAACCGTTTCGATACGGCTGTAACGAAACGACCTCAAATGTTTCGAAACGTATTTCAAACTTGGTTTCAAAAATATGACCGTTGAAGTTTTATAACTGATTTTAAAAATATTGTTAAGGCGTATCGAAACGCTTTTAGCCATTTTGATACAGGTTTTGACAGTGACAAATTATTCCGAAACGCGTTTAGAAACAAGCTCTTAGCGTATCGAAACGATCGTGCCCCTTTCGATACGGTCTATTTATTACACCCCAACGACTCTTTCTATTTTGGTCTGTTTCAAAACAGGGTCGGGTGTTTCGGAACGAGTAGTTGCATACTACATTTATGGAGGGAAGATAACATCCCAACGGCTATAATAATGAAGGCAACAACCCCAACGGCTAGAATTCAATGAGAAGGTATAAAAGAGGCCTCAAAAAGCACCAGCAACAACTATTGATCCCAAAAAGAATTATCCAAACATCAAATCCAAGCAATTATGCTAAAATCCCATATTTTCTTGTAAACCCCAATTGTAGAACTTTGTATTTTCCAATCTTACTTGTTCAATTGGGTTGAGTGCTTGTAAAAAGGGCTACATTTGTATTGAGAGATGCTAGTCTTTAGCCTTAAACTTCTTTGTATTACTAGAGTGAGGATTGGGTCAAATTTTGGGTAGAAAATTTGACCGGTATTGTAAAGGTTACCTCCTAAGCCGTGAAAAAGGGAAGAGCAATTAGTGGATTGTTGGAAAATCCTTAGTGGTAGCTAAGGTAGTGGATGTAGAGTTCAATTGGAACTTGAACCACTCTAAATTCTCTTGTCTTGCAAATTTTAATTTTCCACTCCACCAAAATTCTTAAAAATCCAATTCACCCCGCTCTTGGCTTAAATCGATTCTTCGATCCACTCAACATCTTTTTTGAGTGCCTTTTTCTGCAACAGATATGGGAATCACTCTTGTCTTTATGTGGATTGCATAGGCAAGTCGGGGAATGAAATTTTGAAGTACTTTGGGTCGTTGGATACATGCGGGGGAAAACATTGTTGGTTTACCTCCTTAAACTCTCATGGAATGTTGCCGTGTATTACATTCGAGACGAAAGGAACAAACGACATTACACCGACCAAACTAGATCGACATATATTATTATACACATTGTCAAGGAGACTGTATAGATCAAAATTGCTCATAGGGTTTTACATAGACATGCAAATACTTATTAGTGTATATACACGTGGGCACATTTATGAGTATCCCTACCTTTTCTTGTAGCGGGTTTTTCCGCTTTCTTGAATAATTACAATATAAATTTATCCAAAAAATATTTTAATTTATGTCCACCTTTAAAAAATATCTTAAATTCGCCACTAAATTTTATGTTGCGTGTAAAAGAGTCTATCGCAATTGTAGTGCAAGTGTACACGACGCAAGTAGTAAAGTGATACGAAGTATCGGATATCGTATCCACAGGGATTGGGCTAATGACTTCACCGTAGTTTACTGCACGAAAGTAAAGGAAATAGTTTAGAAAGTTGTCACGAGAATAATAAAGAAAAACGTAAATAAAAGAGTTGGAATATCAAGATAGAGAGAATGGGCTGGTATTGAATTGCTCAGTAGTGCAGGTATTCCAATGCTTAGGAAATCCAGTTCTGTCGTCGCGCCCGTCGCCGACAGCACCTGTCGCGGCGGCTGTCCGTTAGCTGTCGCGGCAGCGAACACACCAACTCCATACTTCAAGTTTGGCAAGAATCCCAGATCTGCCTTGGCCTATCCCTAGGTCCAAGTCTGTCGATGATCACGTCTTTGATGATACCTCCCGGCGTGAATCAAAGGATGAACACCGATGTGTATGAATTCTTCCTTAGCCACTTAACCTTGCCCTATCCCTAGGCACAAGATAGTTCAACTATAAACTAGAGAACTTGCTCTTATCTCTTTCGTATACTTAACTCTCCCGATGCTAAGTAAATGGATAACCTCACAATGCTCTCCCGATGCTCTTGCAAGATATTAATAACCAAAATAAGAGAACTTGAAGTTTATTTTATTGAACTTAGAAAATCCTAAAACACAACAACCCTTGCAACTACTTTACAAAACAACCCGTGGCCCTAGGGGGAATTTAGAACATGTCGACGACGGGTAAACGGCGGAGGGGTTTAGTTGTCGGTTATGGGGTATGGAGTATGATATCTCCTAGGTTAAAATCTATGCCCTTATATAAGCTTTGGGCTCAAGTATTCTAAGGTAACAAGGATTACAACTTTAATTAAAAGTAAGATTCTAATAAAGACTTAATCTCCAAGTATCCTACTTTTCAGCCGCCATCCTTGTTTCTTGGGATTTCCTCTCCTTGAGCTTTGGCTTGACATATCTTTTGATCCGGGGCTAGGAAAATTATATAGTTTCCGCACGACAGACGAGCAGATTTTTCTCTATCTATCGAGGTCCACTTTGCTTTTCCTCTTCATAAGGCTGCTGTCACCTTGCTGTCACGGCAGATCCATGGCAGCATCGTTCTCATCGTCTGCTTGTCTAGTGCAGCTTTTCTGCTTCTCTGCCCTGCGCCTGCCTTCTCCGTCAACTATGGCAGCAACCTGCAAAATACGCTATCTTTTAGTAGAATCCGTGCCTTAAATATATTTGTGATGTTTTGCTGTAAACTAACCTAAATGCAATGCAATGATGCTTGAATGCAGCAGAAATATGGGTTAAAAGGGTGTAAATAATAGAACTTTTACACACTCAACACACCCCCAAACTCAATTTTTTGCTTGCCCTCAAGCAATTAAGACCTAAACGAAAAATGAATATTTTTGTGTTGACTTTCAAACAGTGAACTGTCCCTTACCCGTCGCTCATTCTCTGTGGCGGCAGCAACCTGTCGGAAAGATTAGGATCTGTCCGGAATCTCACTATAGTCCTCGTGCAGTGTGTGCATGCTTGTGAACAGTTATATGCTAAGACTCTCTTAGTTTCACTAGAATATTCAACTTTTTAACTCGAATTTTTATGCCAAAGTTTATTTTTGAAGACACATTTTCATGCTTCTTTTGTTTTGACTCGATTCCTCTATTTTTTAAGCTAAAGTTTTACTAGAGCCAGTTTTAGGCACCTCTAGTTAACTTTCTAGAGCCAGTTTCGGGCACCTCTAGGTAACTTCCTAGAGCCGGTTTCGGGCACCTCTAGGATTGTTGAGTCTCATTTGCTAAACTTCCTTCCTAGAGCCAGTGTTAGGCATCTCTAGGGGCTATTCAAGTACTAAGCATCCTATTCTAGTTTGGCTAAAAGAAATCTAAGCAATATAACAGTCACAATGGTGTTTAAATTTTTCAGAACTATAGAAAGGCTCTAAACTTCTCCTTAAACTGTCCTAAAGATGCTGCCACGACAGAGTTGTCATGACAGGTAAGTTTACTTCACAGTTTTTAAGCCAACAGTTTTTTTTAAGAGAACTTAATTAAATAAAAGACACAACAATAATTTAAAGATGTACTAAGACTCCATTAAAATGGAGGGTTGCCACCCCCAAACTCGAGGGTTGCATTGCCCTCAATGCAAATGACAGATAAAATGAAGGCAGGTACATTACAAAATATATATAAAGCAGGCATCAATAAAAGGAAAATAAAAGACTTAATTTTTCAATCGTTGTCTTCACTGCTGCTGCTGACACGGATTTGGCGGCGGCGTCTGGTCTGTGGGGGAGGCTGGGCAGGTTGCTCCACGACCTAGATGTCTGAGCTGCTGCCGCTGTCCCAAGTGCTGCTGGTGGTGGTGCTGGCTTTGGGCATTAGCTTTCTGTCTGCCACATGTTTTTGCCTCTTGACAGGCGTGAATTCCTTCTCCAAATTCCTCCTAATAGGAGGTTCTGCCTCGCCGTCATCTGAGGCCGACCGCTTCGTTCCTCGGGCTGGAGTGTTGGCCGGAGGACTGCCAGCTGCCGTCGGGGCAGGTGATGGTGTGGAGGCAGCAGAATGTGTGTGTGGGGAGGCAGGTGGTGTAGGTGTGTGGACAGGGGTGGGGATGTGGAAATAGTGGGCAGGGAAAGTGGGGAAAATAACATCGAGATAATTTAAAGTATTGGTAATGAAATTTACCGTTGAGTGGGCGAAATCCCGGATGAATGTCATCAGCCCCATTTGTCTGTCTTCCACCCTCTATATGGCGGCAAGGATCTGAGCAGCTGGGTCTGTCGGAGCGGCTGATGCGGCAGGTTCAGGAGCAGGTTCCTCGAATGATTCTGCTGGGGAGGCAGCCGGGTTGAAGGAGTTGATATGTGTTGCGACTATCAGCTCCATGAGGCTGGTAATGTTGTTATCGGTCCAGCCTCGTCCTTGGACCAATTTATCGGTGGATTCCTCCGGGACAGCAGCGCAGCGGCAGAGAGAGGTGATCATGAACGGTAGGCAGAGGCAGGAGGTTGATCGATATGTGCAGTCCAAGACGCTTTCCCTCATATAACGGCCCACGTTGATAGCCCGGTCGTTCATGATTGAATGGATGAGGGCTAGCCGCTGCTGGTTCACCGTCGTGTGATGGAAGGACGACAGGATACGCTTTTTGATGAAAGCGTTCCATAGCTTTGCTTCTGGGAGCAGCTGCCCCCTTTTTACAGAATTGGGGTTCTTCTTGCTCGTAGTCCACTCCGTCCCTTCTTCTGTTACCTCTGCCATGATAGCACCATAGGCGGTAGAGTCGAGGGTGTCCAAAAAGTGCTGGTGGGCATCGTCGTTGGGACCAAAATAGAGGCCATACATATGGTTGATACTATCGGCTGTGAATGGTACCTCTACCCCTCGGACAATTACGGATGTCGTCGTCCTGCTGTCGATGGTAGCATAGAACTCCCTCACCAACGTGTCATTTAATTCTGTCGGTTGTTCAGCAAACTGCTCCCATAGTTGAGCCCTTATTGCCCTTGCGATGAATGGTCGGAGCCCCATGTTTGGTGCCTTTCGGACGTAGATGAAACCCCTTTCTTCCCATAAGTCTTTGGTGGCGAATGACGACTGTGTTGCTGATGAAGAGGCTGAGGCAGCACTGCGGCGGGTCCGTCTGGAAGACATGTTAGTTGCAAGGGTTGTGAAAGTAAAGAAAACAAAGAAAAACGAGAGGAGAACGCAAGTAAGAATAAGCAGAAGTGAGGAAAATGATAATGAAAACGGGGTTTTATAACGGTCGAGTTGCTGCCCGTTTAATGTTGTAACGGCAGGCGTGAATAACGGGGCGACTGTTGAGATTTGGCGTGTCTGACGCGTCTGACACGCATTTATGCGTCTGTTACGCGTCTGCCACACGCTTCTGCGTCTGCTGTGTCAGTCTGTTGACAGCATGTCTTATCCGTGTCTGCGCGGCAGCTGGAACGACAGGCTTCAATAAATGGGCTCTGTTGGGCTGATGGATGGATGGTGGGCTTGGGCCACTTCTCCTTTTCTTCTTGACTCCTTTATTTCCTAAAAAAACAGAAATTAAAAAACAAAACATTATTTGAATAAAATAAACCTTATTCCTAATAAATAATAAATAATAAAAATAAATTTTAGGTTAAATTAGGGATGCCTTGTGGGGCATCTCCTAAAGTAACCGCTTCCTGTATTCCTGGGGGCTTCAGTTCCCTGATAATGTTTGAGGCGCTGTCCATTGACTTTGAATTGGTGCCCGTCTTTTAATGATCGTATAGTGATGGCACCATGGGGAAAAACTTGTACCACTTGGAACGGGCCAGACCATCTAGATTTTAACTTCCCTGGGAAGAGTTTCAATCTAGAATTGAACAACAATACAAGCTGCCTTGGGCAGAACTGTCGTGGCAGCAACTTCCTGTCATGCCACTTCTTAGTTTTCTTCTTGTAGATCCTTGCATTGTCGTAGGCCATTGTCCGTATTTCTTCGATTTCATTCAGATCTAACAACCTTTTCTGGCCTGCCTTGTCCAAGTCCATATTTACTGCCTTGATCACCCAGTATGCTCTATGCTCTATCTCGACAGGCAGATGACAGGTTTTTCCATAAATCAATCTGTATGGAGACATGCCCAATGGAGTCTTAAAAGCTGTCCTATATGCCCATAATGCATCATTAAGGAGTAAAGACCAATCTTTCCTAGTTGGCTTAACCATCTTCTCAAGAATGTTCTTAACTTCCCTATTAGATATCTCAGCTTGTCCATTGGTCTGTGGGTGGTATGCTGTCGCGATCCTGTGCTTGACACCATATTTCTTCAAGGCGGCAGCAATTATCCTATTATCAAAATGTCTCCCTTCATCACTGATGATCGCCTTAGGAATGCCAAATCTAGAAAAAAATGTTTTTATGTAAAAACTTTTGGACCGTCTTGGCATCATTCTTTTGGGTGGCGATAGCTTCAACCCACTTGGAGACATAATCTACTGCTAGGAGGATGTATAAATTTCCACATGAAGATGGAAAGGGTCCCATAAAATCAATCCCCCAAACGTCGAAGATCTCGACTTCTAGAATGTTCTGCAGTGGCATCTCGTTTCTCCTCAAGATGTTACCTGTCCGCTGGCACCTGTCACAGTTCTTATAGAAGTCATGTGCATCTCTATACAGTGTCGGCCAGTAGAACCCTGACTGCAGCACCTTGGCAGCAGTTTTATTGCCTCCTAAGTGACCTCCATATTGTGAAGCATGGCAGTGATAGAGAATGTCTTCTTGCTCTTCTTGTGGTACACACCTCCTTATGACCTGATCTGCGCATAGTTTGAAAAGAAGAGGTTCGTCCCAATAATAATGCTTAACATCATTTTGGAACCTCTTCCCGGCTTGATAATTAAAATCAGAAGGAATTATTCCGCTAACTATAAAATTAACGAAATCAGCATACCAGGGAAGTTCAGAAGACTTACCTGCCGCCATGGCTGTCGCGACAGCGATTGCGGCAGCAAAGAGCTGCTCATCTGGGAAGGTCTCCAGTATGTTTGTCTCGTCGATTGGTAGACTATGTCCCTTCTCCAACCTTGACAAGTGGTCTGCCACTTGATTTTCTATCCCTTTCTTGTCCTTGATCTCAAGGTCAAACTCTTGCAATAGCAGGATCCACCGTATCAATCGAGGCTTTGCATCCTTTTTCGCGAACAGATACTTCAGGGCAGAATGGTCTGTGTGCACTATTACCTTTGTCCCAAGTATGTAGGAACGAAACTTGTCGATGGAGAATACCACAGCTAATAGTTCCTTTTCTGTGGTGGTGTAGTTCATTTGGGCGTCATTCAGTGTCTTGCTGGCATAATATATGACATGGAATAATTTGTCTCTCCGCTGCCCAAGTGCTGCCCCGACAGCATAGTCACTAGCATCACACATAATCTCGAATGGCTGTGTCCAGTCTGGTGGTTGTACTATGGGGGCTGTTACTAGTTTTTCCTTCAGAACCTTGAATGCTTCAGTACATTCATCATTAAAGTCAAAGGGTCGGTTCTGCTCTAAGCGATGGCATAGGGGCTTAGTGATTTTTGAGAAATTTGCAATGAATCTCCGATAAAAACCAGCATGCCCTAAAAAACTTCTAGTGCCCTTGACTGTGGTCGGCGACGGCAGCTTCTCTATTACTTCTATTTTGGCCCTGTCGACTTCTATCTCACGGCAGCTAATCTTATGGCCAAGGACTATCCCTTCATCCACCATAAAGTGGCATTTTTCCCAATTCAAAACAAGATTAGCTTTTTCACATCTTGCAAGCACCTTTTGTAGATTGCCGAGGCAGCTCTCAAAATCGTCCCCAAAGGCAGAAAAATCATCCATAAAAATCTCAAGGAAGTCCTCTACCATGTCAGAGAATATGGCCATCATGCACCTTTGGAAGGTGGCGGGTGCATTACATAATCCAAACGGCATCCTCCTAAAAGCGTATGTTCCATAGGGGCATGTGAAAGTCGTCTTTTCTTGATCCTCCGGTGCTATGGCAATTTGATTGTAACCTGAGTAACCATCAAGAAAACAATAGTAAGGTTTTCCTGCTAATCTATCAAGCATTTGATCAATAAAGGGCAAAGGAAAATGGTCCTTTCGGGTAGCTTTGTTAAGCTTCCGATAGTCCATACAAACCCTCCAACCGGTCATAGTCCTGGTTGGGATTAACTCGTTGTTTTCATTGGTTACCATGGTCATTCCTCCTTTCTTGGGAACGCATTGCACCGGGCTTACCCATTTACTGTCGGAGATGGCGTAAATAATACCAGCATCTAACCATTTAATTATCTCTTTACGCACTACCTTCTTCATCGCATGGTTTAGCCGCCGTTGGGCATCTATAGTCGGCTTATGATCTTCCTCTAGAAGGATTTTGTGCATGCATAACGCCGGACTAATGCCTTGAATGTCAGCAATCGTCCATCCAATCGCCTTTTTGTGATGCCTTAGCATGCCGATGAGTTGTCGTTCCTGTTCCTGCGGCAGCTTAGAAGAGATGATTACGGGCAGTGTGTCATTTGAACCAAGAAAAGCATATTTTAGCTGCCCTGGCAGGGGCTTCAGTTCTAAGGCAGGTGGTTCAACAGTAGATGGCTTTTGGATTAAATGGTTATCCGAAGTATAATTCAAAGGTTCGAATAACTTACCTGGACGAGTGCCTAACTAGTTTACCTCCTCCTAATCTTCAGTATCAGATGTATCGGATTCAGAGGAGTTGCTGTCGTCGTTGCTGTCATCGTTGCTGTCGTGACAGACATGTAGATGGCTGCCGCGGCAGTGCCAAAATTTAATATTGTGACAGCCCGACCTGATGCAGGGTTGATCAAGGGTAACGTTAGTGATAGCCTTGCATTCCTCGTCCACATCAGCATGTCTCATCGCTTGGAGAACATTCAACTTAATCTCTTGATCGTTCACTCGCATGGTGAGTTCTCCTTTCTCCACATCAATCAGTGATCTTCCCGTGGCTAAGAAGGGTCGCCCAAGGATGACTGGTGCGTTTTCGTCTGTCTCACAATCTAAAACAAGAAAGTCAGCAGGAAAAATAAATTTATCCACTCTTACCAGAATATCTTCAATTTTTCCTTCTGGATGAACGTAAGAGCGGTCTGCCAGCTGCAGAGTTACTGTCGTGGGCCGCGCCTTTCCAATACCTAATTTCTGAAAAACAGACTTTGGCATTAAATTAACACTAGCACCAAGATCACAAAGTGCCTTACCCACAAATTTATTTCCGATTACGCAAGGTATGATGAAGCTCCCCGGATCCTTCTTTTTCTAGGGTGGCTGCCTATGGAGAATACTCATGCAACCTTCTGTCATCTTTACCGTTTCAAATTCCCCAAGTTTAGATTTTTTCGACATAACATCCTTGAGAAATTTAGCATAACCGGGCATCTCCCTAACGGCATCTAACAGCGGAATATTAATATGAACCTGCTTAAAAATATCATAAATCTTTTTAAGTTGAGATTCTTGCTTAGCTTGCTGTATCCGTTCAGGAAAAGGTGGTGGAGGACGATAATCAGCAATACGTCCTTCCCACTGCATGCGAATCTGAGGACGGTAATCATCTTTTTTTCTCCTCTGTCGCCTCTGCTGTCGTGGCAGGTTCATCGGCAGCAGTCTGTTTATCACCTGTCGGGGCAGCTTCCTCGGCAGGTTTATCCAAGGCAGGTTCCTTTTCTGTTTCAGCTTCTTTTTCCGGCCCTGGTAGTTTCTTCCCACTCCTAGTAGTAATTGCCTTACATTGCTCATGTGGGGGCGGTCTAGCATTTTCAGTATTGCTAGGGAATCCTCCATTCTGCCTCGGCTTAATATGTTGAGAAACCTGACCCATTTGTGTCTCCAGAGATTTCAAAGTAGCTTCATGATTTGTCATCCTCATCTCGGTTTTATCCATAAAATTCTCTGTCTTCTTGACAAACTGATTCATATTCTCCATATAAGTACCGGTCTGAGATATAAAGGTGGCCAGAGTTTGTTCCAATATACTGCTCGTGGCAGGTGGTGGCTGTTGTTGCTGCTGCGGCGGCTGGTGCGGCGGCAGTTGCTGTCGCGTCAGCAATCTAGGTCCTCCCTGATTCTGATTGTGTGCTTGCGGATTCAGGGCATTGTTGGGATTACTCCAGGAAAATTTTGGATCCTTCCTCCAATTGGGATTATAATTGTTGGAATTATAATTCGGCCTGTAATTTCCAACATATTTTCCCTCTTCTACTTGTATTGGGCACTCATCCCGACTATGATTTCCCTCACAGATATCACATACTTCCTCAACAGCAAATCCTTGTAATCCATCATCATTCAATAACCTTTTCATTGCTTTAGTAAGGAATGCTACCTGTGATTTCATAGTGCTGTCGGCTTCATAATCCTTGACAGCAAGTACCCGTTTACCCCCTCTTCTTGCAGTCAGAAACTGCTCCTCATTCTTGGCCAGATTTTTCAAAACTTGTAATGCCTCGTCCGGATCTTTATCCAATAATAGTCCATTTGCTACAGAATCAATTCGAATACGAGTTTGTAAGTTAACAGCATTATAAAACTTCGTTACCTGATTCCAGACGGGGAATCCATGCATTGGGAAGTTTCGAAGAAGAGTAGTAAATCTGTCATAGGCCTCGTGCATCGGCTCGTCATCTTCCTATTGAAAAGTAGCAATTTCATTACGTAATCGCTCAGATAAATGTGAAGGATTAAAACGAGATAAAAATTCACGAGATAAATCTGCCCAAGTTCTAATTGAACCCGGCGTAAGTTTATTCCACCAAGTCTTAGCTCTGTCCCTCAATGAATGGGGAAATAACCGAAGCCTCAGTATCTCCGGATTAACTCCTGGCAGTCTAAACGAACCACATATATCCTGGAACGTTTTGAGATGCTCCCTAGCATCTTCTGTCACAGCACCGCTAAACTGCCCGGCATTGTTGATCATACTAAACATAACAGGTTTAAGCTCAAAGTTATCAACTTCAATATCTGGCAGCGTGGTCTCCAGTTCTACATGATCGTTCAACATGTAGTCACGACATGACCGTCGTCCATCTGCCGCGGGCGGGTCGCCGACAGGCGGTATACCTCCACCAGCGGGCGGATTACGGGCCATCTGCTCTAGATGTTCCTCAAGGTACTCGTTCCTGGCTAAAAGGTGGCGAAGTTGTTTCTTGAGATTGAAAGAACGTTCGATTTCCGGATCTAATTTATACTCAGGATCTTCACCTCTTTTAGATCTGCGCATAAACAAGAAAACCTCGTGAAAAGCAAGAGTTGAAAGTACTAACGAAAAATAGAAAAAGAAAAAGAAAAACAAAAACAAAAACAAAAACGAAAAGTGCAATAAAAGAAAGGTGTAGTTATGTTGCCAATCCCCGGCAACGGCGCCAAAAACTTGTTGCGTGTAAAAGAGTCTATCGCAATTGTAGTGCAAGTGTACACGGCGCAAGTAGTAAAGTGATACAAAGTATCGGATATCGTCTCCACAGGGATTGGGCTAATGACTTCACCGTAGTTTACTGCACGAAAGTAAAGGAAATAGTTTAGAAAGTTGTCACGAGAATAATAAAGAAAAACGTAAATAAAAGAGTTGGAATATCAAGATAGAGAGAATGGGCTGGTATTGAATTGCTCAGTAGTGCAGGTATTGCAATGCTTAGGAAATCCAGTTCTGTCGTCGCGCCCGTCGCCGACAGCACCTGTCGCGGCGGCTGTCCGTTAGCTGTCGCGGCAGCGAACACACCAACTCCGTACTTCAAGTTTGGCAAGAATCCCAGATCTGCCTTGGCCTATCCCTAGGTCCAAGTCTGTCGATGATCACGTCTTTGATGATACCTCCCGGCGTGAATCGAAGGATGAACACCGATGTGTATGAATTCTTCCTTAGCCACTTAACATTGCCCTATCCCTAGGCACAAGATAGTTCAACTATAAACTAGAGAACTTGCTCTTATCTCTTTCGTATACTTAACTCTCCCGATGCTAAGTAAATGGATAACCTCACAATGCTCTCCCGATGCTCTTGCAAGATATTAATAACCAAAATAAGAGAACTTGAAGTTTATTTTATTGAACTTGGAAAATCCTAAAACACAACAACCCTTGCAACTACTTTACAAAACAACCCGTGGCCCTAGGGGGAATTTAGAACATGTCGACGACGGGTAAACGACGGAGGGGTTTAGTTGTCGGTTATGGGGTATGGAGTATGATATCTCCTAGGTTAAAATCTATGCCCTTATATAAGCTTTGGGCTCAAGTATTCTAAGGTAACAAGGATTACAACTTTAATTAAAAGTAAGATTCTAATAAAGACTTAATCTCCAAGTATCCTACTTTTCAGCCGCCATCCTTGTTTCTTGGGATTTCCTCTCCTTGAGCTTTGGCTTGACATATCTTTTGATCCGGGGCTTGGAAAATTATTTGGTTTCCGCGCGACAGACGAGCAGATTTTTCTCTATCTATCAAGGTCCACTTTGCTTTTCCTCTTCATAAGGCTGCTGTCACCTTGCTGTCACGGTAGATCCATGGCAGCATCGTCCTCATCGTCTGCTTGTCCAGTGCAGCTTTTCTGCTTCTCTGCCCTGCGCCTGCCTTCTCCGTCAACTATGGCAGCAACCTGCAAAATACGCTATCTTTTAGTAGAATCCGTGCCTTAAATATATTTGTGATGTTTTGCTGTAAACTAACCTAAATGCAATACAATGATGCTTAAATGCAGCAGAAATATGGGTTAAAAAGGGTGTAAATAATAAAACTTTTACACACTCAACATTCTACTTCAATGTTACAATAGCAAATGTCATAGATCTGAAAGAGGTGCAACACTTAGGTGATTTTTTATCCGCTGCAATATTGCAGCAATTTCTCCGCATTAAATTGCATCCAATGTATGTATGTACACGTGGACGTAATCAAGAATGATGACATATTTATTTTTTCATGATTATTCCAATCGAACAATAATATTTACAAAAAAAAATAGATAAAAATATAGGTAACATAAAATATTAAAAAATGTAATACATTTAATAGTGTAGTAATTAATGGTCCCCAAAAAAGGCATCACAAAATAATTTATTTTGTCTTCACTTAAATCCAAATAGTCAACTTCATATCGAACGTCAAAAGGGCAAATGCCTTTGGGTTCGAACAGGACCGAAAAAAATAAATGTTTAAATAAATGTCTAATAATATAAAACGGATAAATAAAGTTTTAATATTTTTTAATCTGTTTAAATAATAAATGATAAAAAAATTATTATCGAAAATGTCAGGTTTTCATTTATACGAGTGGTCTCTGAAATGTTAAACCCTCATTTAATCATTTAGCCAAAAGTAACCGTATTTGACCTAATTTATTTGTGTCAAGTTAGGTTTTGTTCTTTATAATTTATTTAAATTTGATATAAGATCAATTAATAAATTATTTTATTTTTTCATTATTTTAAAAAATATTAAATCGGTTACATAATGGGCATTAAATTTTCAAAAAAAATTGATTACTGAACTTTCAAAAATTACATAATGGACATTAAGTTTTAGTTCTATTACAAAATGGTCATTGAGTTGTTAACTATCTTTTAGGCTGAGATTGTAGTTAATAATTTTTTATAATAACATATTTAATCGTCTATATTTACA
Source organism: Hibiscus tridactylites (assembly GCA_958450335.1). Classification (NCBI taxonomy): domain Eukaryota; kingdom Viridiplantae; phylum Streptophyta; class Magnoliopsida; order Malvales; family Malvaceae; genus Hibiscus; species Hibiscus tridactylites. The sequence goes on along the minus strand of OY288265.1, from coordinate 26,893,012 downwards.
TATTTAATCAATTTAATTTTAATTCGAAAAAAATCAATAAATTTTGCATTCATTATTTATAATTCTTCCAATTTGGTCATATTTTATGATTGAAGGAAAAAAATATTGAAATAATGTGTAAATATGGAAGACTAAATTTTATTGAAATTTTCAAATTAAGACTAAAATGATTGAATGTGTCAATATAAAGAATTAAATGTATTATTATATAGATTTTTATTAACTATCATGTTATACTGCTAATGACAATAAACGATTTAATAATCATTTTATAACAAAAATTAAAATTTAATGTTCATTTTATAATTTTTAAAATTTCAATGATAAAAATTTAGTAATAGTTTATGAACTTTACCCTTAAAAAAATTATCCAAATCCAAACCAAAATCAATTGTCATTTTCGATAGTTAGAGAAGGTCTACCTCCACAGAATAATTTATTATTATAATTCACACTTATGATTGGCTTATTATTTAGATTATCATCATTACTATTATTATTGATATTCATAAATTTAGCAAGTCTCCTTTGTTTATTTTTTTTTTTAATTTCTAGAACGTCATCTGATTCTTGTTAGTATTTGTTAAATAGGATGGTTGATTTTCTCAATGTTTTATATTAATAACAAAATGTTTTGAAATGAAGTTAAGTCTTTTATTGTATGTGGTCCAAATTGAACCTATTACCTATACTTGGGCAAAAGATTTGAAGTTGGAGCTTAATTGGTTACATTCAAAATATTTATAAATTCATAATTTTTTAACTCTAAAACATAATTAAAATATTTTTTGGATAAATAACATACTTAAAATATTAATGTTTGGTGTATCTATATATTTTTTTGACATTATAACGTCAGTCTGCATCTTTATTGGAAACATAAAAACAATAGTTACAAGGGACAGAAAACCCCTTGGCTTCTCAAACAGGCTAGGAAATTAAAAACACCCAAACAAAGTTGAAGCGTCTAAAGAACGCATCGAAAGCAAACTCAGAGAAAAAAGAAACGACATGCAGAGCTAACAAATCTCCACCGGAAAGAAAAAATATTGAAAGGCACACGGCAGTGAAGAAAACTTGGGGGGCTTTCGAAAGAAATCTAAGATAAAACCCCAAAAGAGACGCTGGTAGAAAGGAGTCACGGCGGATCGGAGAAACGGCGGTCACACGCCGCTAGTTGCAGAACTCGATGAGGAGCATCCTCCACCCAAAACCGGTCAGTTGCTTCGCACAAACCCTTCTTTGCTAACTCATTCGCTGGGTTATTTCTTTTGCGACCCGTAAAAGAAAAATCACAAGAGGAAAATTTTGACCCGAACATTTTGATGTCTCGAATGATAGGGCCAATAACAGACGGGTCAACAGAAGAGCCAGCAATCTTAGAGATCACCGTCTTGTTATCACTCTCCATGGTGACATTTTGAAAGCCCATCTCAGCGGCGAAGAGGAGGCCCTGAAAAACAGCAGTAGCTTCCGCCTCAAAGACCGAGGTGGTGTTTCTGTTAAATTGAAAACCCACTCCCAAAATATTACCCTCATGATCTCTAATTATGAATCCTGATAAAGAGACATTATCTGTGAATCGATAACTTGCGTCGACATTTACCTTGTAGGTTGAAGCTGGAGGAGGAACCCAACACTAGTTATCATAACGTTTGGGGTGTGTATACAGAGAGGATTAATGCTCAATCTCTAGACAATAGGCCCTCACAAAGGTATACACCTCTTCCACTTTTTGAATTAGTCCTTCATACAACAGTTTGTTCCTTAAAAACCAAATCACCCAAAGGGCAATTAGGATTATTCTATAATGTTTCTCACCTTGGTCGTGTAAAAACTTAGTCAACCAGCTACTAAAATGAGGAAAAACACTCCCATCAATAGGGCTATATCCTAGTAGATGCCATATATTCTTAGCAAAGGAACACTCACTAAAAACATGTTTAACACTTTCGATAGGTGCCTTGCATCTCGGACAACTAGGATCATTAGTAACTCGTTTTATGACTAAATTTTACATTGTAGGAATAAAACCACGAACCATACGCCAAACTGCAATTTTGATTTTAGATGGACAAGATACTGACCAGATTGTTGAGTAGATATTTAAATGTTGGGAAATCACCTGGAAAGAGCCTGTCAATATTAGATAACCACTTCTGACGAAATAAGAACCAGACCCTTCCCCCTTCCAACATAGGACATCCTGCTATGGGAACCAAGGCAGTTTAATATTCAAAATCACCTCAGCCTCATTCTGCTCGAAGATAGATTCAATTAGGGGCGATTCCATTTCTGCTCATTAGGAATAAGCAAGTCTGAGACCACCTGAACTTGCTCATTATACGTGGATGAAACTCTTTTCGAAGGTACTCCCAGTAGCCAAAAGTCATTCCAAATGGAGATTGACATCCCTGACCCAATCGACCACCCAATCCTCATCTCCAAAAGTCCCCTAGAACACCAAATGCTTCGCCAAATTAGTGAAGGTGAAGAACCAATTGTAGCCTTTAAGAAGGTAGTGTTAGGAAAATACTTCGCCCGCAACAACCGAGCCACTAGAGAGCCTGGATTAGATAAAATCCTCCAACCTTGCTTAGCCAGCAAGGCAACGTTGAATTTCCCAAAATCACGGAACCACATTCCACCATCCTCTTTGACCTTGCTCAATTCCTCCCACGTACACCAATGGATGCCCTTTCTCGAAGACGGCTTCTGCCACCAGTAACGAGCAGCAATTGCTTCAAGAGCTTTGCAAAATGACGCCGGAAATAGGAAGCAAGACATAAAAAACAGGGGAATTGCCTGTAGGATCGACTTGATAAAAAATTCTTTGCCTCATTGTGATAAGTTTTTAGACCCAAGCGAGGAGACCCGTGAGATAAATATGTCTTTTAGATATCTAAAGGCTAAATTCTTATTGCGGCCCACTATTGCTGGTAGATCCAAATAGGTTTCTGGGTTCGCCACTTCATTAACCCCCAAAATACGACAAACATCTTGCCTCTTATCAGAAATGACATTGGAACTAAAAAATACGCTTGATTTGTCATAGTTGACAACCTGTCCAGAACAATCATCGTACAATTGCAAGAGCAATTTAAGATTAACAGCACTACCAGCTAAAGCCTCACCAAAAATTAAGTAGTCGTCTGCGAAGAGAAGGTGACTAATCAAAGGAGCCCCTCTAGCAATCCGAGCACCTTGAAGGGACCCCTGCCTCATAGCACTACGTAGAAGAGACGATAAGCCCATCACCACATAAAAGGAATAAATATGGACTAATCGGATCACCATGACGCAAACCTCTAGTCGGGGTAAAGTAGTCACTCGTACAACCATTGACGACCGCTGAATATGATACAGAAGTAACCCCATTCATAACAAGATCTATCCACATAGGATCAAAACCCATCTTCCCCATCACACTACGTAAAAAGCCCCATTTGACTCGATTGTACGCCTTGCTCATATCCAATTTCAACGCGAACGAACAAGAACGACCAATACATCTATTCTTAAAAGAGTCAAGAATCTCATAAGAAGCAATGATATTATCCGTGATTAATCTGCCCGGAACAAAGGCACTTTAGGCCTCATCAATGCAAACACCAAGAATCATTTTGAGCCTATTTGCTAGCATTTTCGAAATAATTTTGAATAGGACATTGCATAGAGCAATCGGGTGAAATTGAGACATCCGCTTAGCATCACTAACCTTGGGAACCAGAACATTATAGGTTTTATTTATCTCGGCGATCGAAAAAGTACCCTTCAACACACCAATACAATAATCGGCCACATCACTCCCAATGATCCCCCAAAAACGCTGATAAAAAATAGCCCCTAACCCATCTGCTCCTGATGCCTTTAATGGACTCATGGAGTTTAGTGCTGTAAAAACATCATCCTGCGTAAAATCACGAAGCAGTTGAGAGTTCATCTCATCCGAGATACAATGCTCAATACCCTGCAAAACAGCCTCCGGATTGGATACTCCTAACGAAGTGAAAAGATCAGAAAAATAACTAACAGCAATGTTACGAACTTCATCTTGCTCCTCATGAAAGGTCCCTTCATTAGAAAAAGGCCTCCAATTCGATTAATCCGTCGCCCGTGCTCTTTGTTCCCAAAAAATTTCCTCCTTATCTAACTCCAGATTTAGGGAAAGCTTAGCATCAATTAGATCCCCCAAGATTATCATCTGTTACTTGCTGGGCATTAAGGGCAGCAATCCGATTCTGCAAATCCCGAATTGATAACTTCTTCAACCTCTTTAATTTCCGAAACCACCGGTCTAAGCCCGAACTTACAACCGATAATTTATCAAGAACCGAACCAATCGAATTTGTCCATAAAGATCGAACCTCCTCCTCACACGAGGATTCTAATAACCATGCCGCCTCAAACTTAAAGTGCCAAATCTGCTTAGCCTGATACAAATTTGCATTTGTATTGAGCAATAATGGGCAGTGATCTGAAAATGAGTGAGATAAGTGGTCAATCTGAAAATTGGGGAAAAGGTCATTCCATACATCATTCGCAACACCTCGATCCAATCTTTCGCGGATATTATTTGCAGTCGAACGACCCCACTCCCATGTAAACCAAACACCTCTATAACCCAAATCTGAGAGATCACAGTCCTCTAGAGCCTCACGAAAATTCTACATCTGCCATTCATGTCTAGCAAGACCACCTGATTTTTCTGTATGACTAAGGATCTCGTTGAAATCCCCGATAATACACCAAGGTATAGAAGGACTATCATTAGGCTGTCGCAGAAGTTGCCAAGTACGAGCACGATTACCCACTTCTGGGGCTCCATAAAAACCAATCAAACGCCAAGAACTAGTGTCATTCACTCCAGATATCAAAACATCGATATGATTAACAGAGAAAGACCGAAGAGATACAGACACCGTATGTTTCCACCCAATCGATAAACCGCCACTCCTCCCATCAGAACTAACATCCAAACCATTAACATATCCACACATTCTACGAATACGTTCCATCTTCGACATATGTACTTTAGTCTCCACAAGGAAGACCACATCGGGGGATATATCATGCAACATAGCGCGAAAACGATGAACCATTCGGGCCATCCCCAAGCCACGAACGTTCCAACTCAATACTTTCATTGGGAGTGGCCAGCCCCACGCGGGAGGCCTGCCGATGCATCATTCTGAAACTCGATCGAATCCTTAGACTGGAAACTCCCGAATTAAGATTCTAAAATCTATGTCTCTTTGGATTTTCAACATCATCCAAAGGACTCTCCTCATCCATAGAACCCATTACTGTATCAAAGCCCACATTCTCATTAAGACAGACCGGCCCAGATTGGTGAATTGGGTTCAGATTAACATTAGGGCCAACAAAACCAATTGTAGACTTGAGTAAAGGAGAAAAACCCGGAGGATGGGAAGACTGTATAGGATTTGTTGACTTTAAATTAAGATCCCTATGATTTGGCGAAATATTCTCCTGATTGCTAGTCTGACCCTGATTAGGAAATAATTGAAAATTCTGATTAATACCACCCTGATTTACCGTTTCAGGAGAAACCGATCGGAAAAATGGCCTCTCCATATCATCTTCAGTTAGCCACTTACATGGAGCCAAGGCAGCTCGCCGAGAAGGAGCTCGTAATGATGCATCCCAGCCAGGAACAAGATCCATTCCACCTTCAGCAAAACGTAAGGGGCCGAAGCTTTCCCCATGACCAAGTATCCCACACAAAAAACAGAAAAGTGTTAATCTCTTATATTCGAAGCGAACATAGTGATGAGAGCCATTAGCAAGAATTAACTTTTTACGTCTCTTAAGAGGCAGTCGGATATCAACTCTAACCCGGATTTTCATTATACGTTTATAACCCAAGGAGATCGCCTTCGAGTCATAAAGCAAGAATGAACCAATAAAATCCCCCAGCACCTTCGCCACTTTCTCGGACATGAAACCCAGAGGGATATCGTGAACATTAACCCAATAATCCACAGTATTTAGAGGGACTACCAACAGATCCTCACCGACCTTCAGCTGATGCATAACTAATAAGTGGGTATTAAAAAACCAGGGTCCCCCATCTGTAATACGATCAAAATCCAGAACATGGTAAAGCCGGAATAGATAACGGCCTTCCCCTAAATCCGAAATCGAGATTCCCCCCAGAGGATGCCAAACAGAGGCCATAGTGGACCGCATAGACTGGAAATTAACTATGCTACTTGTGAGAAAAGAACCCACAAAACAGAATTCAAAAGAAAAGGGAGCATCAAGGGATTCCAGATCAATACGAACACCATCATCTTCCCCACCTTCAATAGACAAATTAGCCAGATCTTCTTGAACATCAGCCATGGACAAGGAAAAAGAAACAAAAAAGAGAAAAGAAACGTGCTACAGAGAGCAGAGAGAAAACGTGCTACAGAGAGCAGAGAGAAAATATAATATGAAATGTACATGATAGATCACAATAACAAACGAAAGAAATTTTACCTTGTGATAAGAAAGAAATTTATTTTTTGAATTTGAATCTCAATATCATAACTTTTATGAAATAATTTAAATTTAAACGTAGTTAGACATTGATACCTTTAAAGGATATTCTATTACATAACAAAAAAAATTAAAACACAACATAACTTTTCTTTTTGAACGCCTTTTTTTACTTAAAACCAAAAAAAAAAAAAAATTAAAAGGTTACTTCAGTCACATTAGACACTTTCTCTTTATACTATTTCAAAGTTATGAAGGCCATTGTAAGAAGTGTCTCCGGAAAATTGTCGAAACATAAACTAAATAAAATTCTCATTAAAAAAATTGCAAATATCTTTCACGCCGGTTTCAAAAGAATCAAGCAATTAACATGGGAGAAAACCTAGAACTAAACCTAGCTGCTAAAAAAACACAACATAAACACAACATAACTAAACTATCATATCAAAATTTATATAACATAAACATGGATGAGTCTGCCACGCTCGACGAGCACCGATGAGCACCATTAATTCAATTTATAAAGATTACAAATCTAAAGGACTCGCTGTATAATTATAAATTATTTAAAAATCAAAAGGTAAATTAATTAAAATATATTATTTTATTTTTAATTTTTTTAAATATATATCAAAATAACTACCTACCCCTAAATTACAAAATTCTAATTTTTTTCATTTGAAATTCAAGCCGCTACTACCTCTGTTGTTGCCGCCGTCACCTCTTGCCGTCGTCGTCGCTGCCTTTTTCCTCTTAGAAGTCTATACCTGATTCAAAGTGGTTGTCGATGAAGAATACATGTCAAATCTGCGAAGCTTCAGTTCTGGCCGATGATACGAAAGAGAAATAATGGCTTTTATTATGGTTTATCATTTTCCATTCTTGTATATACATGTTAGACTTGTTCAAACAGAATCACAAACATTGTTTAGGTCAATTTGTAAAAAGAAGGGGGAATGTTTAGAGTAATTCTGAAATCAATCCGATTTCATATTACTTTTAAATAATACTACTTTTTATTAATATATATTCAACGCAACGGCGGCGACTTAAATTTTAAATGAACAAAAATTTAGGATTTTGTAATTTAGGGTAGATAGGTAGTTTAAAAGAAAATTAAAAATAAAATAATATATTTTAATTATTTTACCTTTTAATTTTTAAATAATTTATAATTATACAGTGAGTCATTTAAATTTTTTATCTTTATAAATTAAATTAATGGTACTCATCGATGCTCGTCATTAATAGTGCTCATTGGTGCTCGTCGAGTGTGACAGAATTTTTCCATAAACAATTATTTTATCATAATTCATATAAATATATGGTAAAATATAGGGGGAAAACATCGTCTTTATATGAAATTGTCGGATTTAAGGAGAGTAGGGAAGGGTGGCGCGGCCGGTTGGCGGCCCAGCTGCTCCTCGTCGGCTCCTCACATCACATGCGCCATGGTCAATAGGGGTGTTTAAATCCGGGTACCCGGGTGTTCAGGTACCCGAAGTACCGGGTACCCGGATCGTCGGGTATCTATAAAATCGGCCCATGTCCCGACCCGGAAATTACGGGTACCCGGTAATCGGGTACCCGAAAAAATAGGTATCGGGTACCCGGATTTTTACAATTTTTCAAATCATTAAATTAAAAATATATATATATACACAAATTTAAAAATTCGAATTATATAATCCAACATCCAAACATATAATTTCAAAATCTTAGTTACAAATTACACTGTATTTTATATTTTTATTTATTACGATAGATTACCATAAATTCAAGAATTCAATTTTTATTTTTTTCGATGTAAAATTCTCGTTACTGTAATATATATATATGTGTGGAGTGTGAAACTGTGAATATTGTAAACTGTAATATATATATATATATATATATAAAGTGCAGTGAAATACATATACATACAACTAATACTATAAACTGTAATATATTGTATATACATATATTGTAATACTCTAAATTGTAATATATATATATATATATAAACTGTAATATATTGTATATACATATACATACAACTAATACTATGAAATTGACACTTGACAGAGAAAATTAGTGCGAATCGTAAAGTGAGAGCATTTGAGGGATCGAGATTTAAAAATAAGGTTGTTTGATTTGGAAATATAGTGAATATAAAGATATTTTGTTTAAAAATAATTATATTTAAAATTTAAAAAATTAGGAACCGGGTACCCGAAATTAACCGGGTACCCGAAAATTTCTACTTTTGTGACCCGGGCCCGACCCGGGTAAAAAAAATTTCCGGGTAATTACCCGGTTATTTGTGTTCGGGTAGTCGGGTAGTCGGGTCGGGTAGTTCGGGTTGGGTAATTTTGAACACCCCTAATGGTCAACCATTAAAGCTCTTTGCTTTCAGAAAATAAATGTTGCTTTTGCATTCGCATTCCACTCGTATTGGGATAGGCTGATTATGAGTTTTAAAGTTATTTCATGTTTGAAATAATGATCGAATTTTTTACCACGGGTTAAAATAAGAAAGATTTTTATTATTTTCATCTAAATCTCATTATTATTAATTTGTCAATTTTGATCCAATAATATGTTAGAATTGATAGTATCACAAAAAATATTAAATTGATGAAATTTTTAAATATAAATGATTAAATTTATTAAATTATTTTAAATTTGAATCAAAGTGATATAATGTATAAATTTTGAGACTAAAATTATTAATAAAAGTATCAAAATACTAGATGGAAGTAAAGCTTAAGTATCAATTTGAAAATAAAATTTTTTTAAGTACCAATTTGAGAGAATGTGCATAATTCATCTAATTCAGGTACCAACTTAAAAATAAAAATTCTCCATATAGCGACTGGGAGAAGATGTTTATTTTAGGTACAAAATGTACGTTTAAACATAATACTAATAATTAGGTTGAAAATGGAAATTTTGAATTTTTTTAATTGTATGAAGTGATTACAAAATTATATATTCATTAATTCTAATCTTTGAATAATACAAACCTTCAAATAAACTACTCAAATCTGATTTATTTAAGTATAATAATATTTTCTTTTCTACCGATATTATTTAAAAAATTAAAATTCAAAAATTGAGTATCATGACCATCACTATGGTTATTGACTTGAAGGCTAAAAAGGGAAAAACACAATGGTGTGTGGATTTTTCCCTCATAAAAGGGAAAAAACAATACCGGAATCTAATCCTTTCACAAGTGTGTTAGAACTTAGAACTTTGAAGTCACTCAAAAATAGAATTTTATTTCTACTTTTTTCTGCTTTATTTTTTAATTTTTTTAATTAGATAGTTGTACTCTCACGCGTTTTGTGTTATTTTATTCGGTTTTTTATTAAATGTTATGAAAGTAGGCATGTTATTCATGTCCAAGCAAAATAGATATTGCAAAAAAATTCGCCAACCATATCATATATTACAATCAAAGCTCAATGGTTAGCTTTTTGTTCTATTTTTAGGTGAAACATTTTTGTTAACGATAAAATATAAAATTTAATATATGTATGAAGTTTAAAATATTTCTCTTTGGTAAAAAAACTTTAATTACACTGTTATCACATTATGTTCACGTTTCCTAAGGTTAGGGAGTTTCACATGTTAACCCTAATTCTGTCTCTTTGGAGACGGTGAAGGATGGTATATTGTCGGGGCGATCGCCGGATGTGGCGTTCGCGTCAACGGGAGATAGAGCGGCGATGGGGTCTGCAGTGTTTCAATCTGATGCGGCCGCTGGTGATCATCGGGGCTTAGGGGCAATGAACCATCGATTGGATGTAGTTTTAGACGTGAGTTTGCAGTCATCTTTGGAAAGACCAGGTTCACCATTGTCGGTGGATGAGCAGAGGTGTATGAAGCGGGTGAAGAATGGGGACATGAGTGAAGGCGAATCTGATCTTTTTGAGAAATCTAGAATGGACCTTCAGATGGAGGATGTCCCACAGGCTAAGGGAGTGGATGCTGCGACTAACAAGGGGATGAAGGATCAGGTGTGGCGTTCATATGCTGCAACTGTATATGATGATTCCTCTAAAGAGTCTAAGGGTGACAGGGAACATTTCATTGACTATGATTTTGAGATCGGGGATGATGATGTGGTGGTGGACATAGGTGGTCTCTTCCCAAAAATACATTTTTCCGAGCGTGCGCATGAAAAGTTGGATTGGAGTATGCGAAAGATTATTATTGTCCGTTTGCTTGGTCGCCCTATTGGTTATAGGGCGCTCATAAATAGGATTCGCGCTCTTTGGCAGCCTTGTGGTGAATTTCAAGTGATTGATATCAAGAATGATTACTTTCTAGTTCGTTTCGCGTTGGAAGGGGACTATACTCATGTGCTAACAGTTGGGCCATGGACTATATACGAATCGTATTTTACAGTCCAGCCATGGAGTAGGTCGTTTTCGATGCAGGAGGTTCATCCGTCACATGTCATTGTTTGGGTAAGACTTTCAAGCTTGCCTTATAAATATTATTCTAAAGCTTTCTTTCGTAGGATAGCTATGGAGATTGGAAAAGTAGTCAAGATTGACTATAGTACGGAGGCTGGTGATAGAGGGAAGTTTTCTAAATTGACTATTATGGTTAATTTGAATAAGCATTTAGTGCCATATTTAGGGATTGATGGTTTCTTGCAGCTAATAGAATACAAAGGTCTCTAGCAAATATGTTATAAATGTGGTGTTTTTGGGCATGGGGAACATATATGTGAAATAATGAAAGCTGATCCAGGGATGTAAGAGGCTAAGAACGATGTAGTTGTGGACCTTGATGCACCGATAGCTTTATATGGACCATGGATGAAAGTTGAGAACATGAGACGATGAAGTAGGAAGAATAATACGCTAGGTGGGGATAGGAGAACTGACGATGCTAGGGATTCGGGTTCCAGATTCAATATATTGAATAATGCAGCATTTGAAGGGGAGCATGAAGTGGAAGTGGACTCAGTTGAGGAATTATTTCCTAATTCGGATAGAATGCGACAAAAGGGTGTGAATGAAGAGGTGAGGCGTGTTGATAAGGCTCATAAACCTACGGTGAATGATATCAGATCTTCTAAGGGTACTGTTAATGCGTTAAAACCTGCTCATGTTGCTGCTTTGAAGGATGGACAACCCTCTTTGGTCATTCCGCATGCCCCGAAGGTGTTGAAAGGGAATCACTCGGATGTATCTATAAGGGAAGAAGGCTCGGAAAATAGGGCGAAAGGTAAACGGGAAATCGGAGTCTAAACGAAACATCTAAAAAGGTCCAGTTGGATGATAGTAGGAAATGGTTGCGAATTAAAAAAACAGGCTGAGTATAGAATTCTACCGCGAGCAGTTCTTGCGGATTATATTTAGTCGGTTTCAAGATGGATTGATGCAACTGTAGAGGCTAGTCACCCATCTTCTTCCACGTTAATGGCGGGTGTAGGTGAGCTTGTGCCTCCCTCGGGTCTTCCGGGCGATGGGTCAGATGGAAATATACTTGGGAATTCAATGGCTATGGATGTGGGAATGGAAGGAAACAAGGAGAATCAGGCTCCGCGCGTCTGAGGTTTTGTTGTGTGCGTTTGTTTTCATCCTAATGATTAATTTTCTCTTTTGGAATTGCTAGGGTGCGGCAAGCACTCCGTTTTGGCGTTATTTTAAAGATTTTGTTCGTGACTATCAACATGAGGTGGTGGCTATTATGGAACCAAGGGTTAGTGATTCGATTGCAGATAAAATTGTAAAGCGGTTGGGGTTTCTTAATTCTTTTAGGGTTGAAGCGCGGGGTTTCAGTGGGGGCATCTGGATCCTTTAGCGAGATTCAGTTATGGCTGATATTCTCATAATCTCTAATCTGTTCATTTATGGGTCGGTTTATAGGGTTAATGAGGTGCATGGGCTTCTATTTACTGTAGTGTATGCAAGTCCGACAGTGTCTCAGCAAAATATTTTGTGGAAGCATCTTTTTAACCTTGGTTCAGGTCTTAATCAACCGTGGATGGTTGGTGGTGATTTTAATGCTATTATGAGAAGTGAAGAGCGGTTCGAGGGTACTTGCACGGGATCAGGGTGAGTAAACTTTTTCAGGATTTTATGTTTGATTATGGTCTTATTAAGGTTCCTTTTAAGGGGGATGAATTCACTTGGCGTCGAGGGGATTTGTATCAAAGGCTTGACAGGTGTCTGGTTAATAGTGCTTGGAGTCAGAGTTATCCGGAATCTCATGTGATTCATCTTGATAGGCTGGGATCATATCACTGTCCCCTTTTCTTTCGGACATAGGATAAGCAGGTGCATCAAGGCCCTCGTCCTTTCCGGTTCATTGCAGCTTGGCAGGACCATCCTGGGTTTGGCGACTTCTTGTTGCAACATTGGGTGAGTGATAGTAACATGCTATCTAATACTGCTTCCTTTAAGGACAATGTGGGTGACTGGAATTTGAATACGTTTGGTGACATTGGTACTAAGAAAAGAGAGTTGAATGCGCGTTTATGAGGCATTGACAGAGCGTTGCGCATGAAACATTCTTCTTTTCTTGTTGATCTTGAGAGAAATTTACGAGCTGAGCTTGATGAACTCCTTTTATATGAGGAGAGTCTGTGGTTTTAAAAGGCACAGTGTCAATGGACGTTACTAGGAGATCACAATACTAAGTTTTTCACTCTTGTGCCTCTAGTCGTAAACGTGCGAATACTATTTTAGCCCTTAAAAAGGCTGATAACTCTTGGTGCTCTGATCAAAGTGAGTTGCAAAGTATGGCGGTCAGTTTCTTTAAGGATCTTTTTACCAGCTCGGGTTGTAATACTTTTAGTTACCCAATTAGAGGGCTTTTTCCGACAACCTGAAGTACTGATCTTTTAGCTTTGCGGATGTATGTAACAGACGATGAGATTCGTGGGGTGGTTTTTGAAATGAGCCCTTTCAAGGCTCCTGGTATAGATGGGTTACATATTGCATTTTATCAGCGTAATTGGGGTGTGATGGGACTAAGTGTTTGTCGTTATGTTCGTAAGGTTTTTGCTGGTCAACCGATGGATGATGCGATTAATCGTACTATTTTGGTCCTTATTCCGAAGGTTTTCACGCCTGAGTATATGAGTCAATTTCGCCCGATTAGCCTTTGTACGGTTCTGTACAAAATTATTATGAAGCTTACCGTGAACAAGCTTAAACCATTTTTATCAGATTGGATTTCCCCTAGTCGGACTAGCTTTGTCCCCGACAGATCAATTACCGATAACATATTTATCACTTAGGAGGTTATTCACTCCATGCGTATGAAGAAGGGAAAAAGGGGCTGGATGGCTATTAAGGTGGATTTGGAGAAAGTCTACGGCAGACTTGAGTGGGGTTTTATTGAGGGTATCATGCGCGATCTTGGTATTCCTATTGGTCTAAAGAATTTAATTATGCAGTGTGTTACTTCGGTGTCTACAAGTTCTGTGGAATGAGAACTTGACAGATACTCTCTGGCCTACCAGGGAAATTAGACAAGGTGATCCTCTTTCGTAATATCTTTTTGTTCTTTGTATGGAGCGTCTGGCTCAATCCATTCAAGGAGAGGTGCAGGGACAGAATTGGAGGGCTATTAGATTTGTACGACAAGGTCTGAATATTTCACATTTATTTTTTGTAGATGATATGATACTTTTTGTAGAAGCTTCTTTGTTACAGCTTGATGTTTTACGAAGGGTTATGGAGAGGTTTTGTAAGGTATCGAGACACAAGGTTAGTATTGCGAAGACAAATATTTATTTTTCTAAAAAAGTGGATGTCACCTTGCGCTCTCATATTAGCCACTTGTTTGGTTTTACGGAGGTTACAGATCTTGGAAGATATTTAGGGGTTCCGCTTTTGCATAATAGAGTGACTAAGGAGTCTTATCAGTACCTTGTTTAAAAGGTGACAGATAGACTGACAAGGTGGAAGGCGAAGACTCTTTCTTTAGCAAGTCGTGTTACGCTGGCAAGTGCGGTGTTAGCTGCCATTCTAAATTATGTTATGCAGTCCACAATTCTCCCAAAGAGTACTTGTGAGGAGATTGAAAAGTGTATATAGAAGTTTATATGGGGTAGAAATGATGATCGAGACGGTATACATTTAGTTAGTTGGGATGATCTTTGTCGACCGGTTCCGGATAGAGGGTTTGGTTTTCGTCATATCAAAGCTCAAAATGAGACGTTTATGATGAAGATGACTTTCAATGTCTTGTGTAACAAGAAGCAATTGTGGGTTCAAGTATTACGGTCGAAGTATAAATGGGAGGAACGGCTACAAGAATCGACTGCGAGGCGAAACTGTTCTCGGTTATAGAAGGAGATGAGTGTAGTGTGGAATGATGTGTGAAATAGTACCATTTGTAACATTAGAAATGGTTTAAGTATAGACTTTTGGAGGGACCGCTGGATACAAGGTATTGATCCTTTAATTTTCTTTGTGCCTTTTGATTTAGTTTCGAGTTTACCATTTATTTCGTTAGTGGGTATGGTGAATCCGCTGGGTGAATGGCTATGGTCTGAGTTTGAAAGTTTGTTGCTTAAAATTGCAGCGGTCATGCCTCATAGTGTAAGTGTCCTTAAAGATGGGTTTGGATGGCAAGGGAGCGATACTCGTCTTTTCTTCATTCGGTCGGCTTATGCTAGTCGGCAGCCTGTAACTATGGGTCCTTCGAATCTGATTTGGGATACTATTGTCGGTTATAAGGGAAGCCAATGGGTCAAAATGTTTTTATGGCTGGTTGCACATGGTCGAATCCTTACTAATGTTAAAAGATTTAGGCGACATATGGCTCTTGATCTAAGTTGCTCTGTATGTGGTGATCCTTTAAAAATGATGGAGCATATTTTTCGCTGGTGTCCCAAGGCAAACGCTACTTGGATGGCGTTGGTAAAGCAAGAACGATGGCTGAATTTTTACTCTTTAAACTTATGGGAATGGATGTGAATTAATTTGCTGCATCCCATGTATTTTGCTAGGAATGAATCAGAATGTCACAACATGTTTGGCATTGTTTTATGGGTGTTATGGGTGAATCGAAATAAGGCAATCTTTGATCAGGATGTTGTTTCGCGGGACTCAATTTTGGAGCACTGTATTCAACTGAATCTGGATGTAGCAAATACTACTGTTATACGCACATCGTTGGTTGTTGGGCCGAGGATGCGCCAGGTTTCTTTAGTGGCGGGGCATGCAGGCGTGTGGTGGAAAGCACCCGAAGCAGGTTATGTAACTTTGAATGTCGATGGTGCCTATTCTCAGCCGGATAATTTTGCTTCTTGTGGTGGTGTGCTAAGGGACAACGATGTTGAGTGGGTGTTTGGTTTTGCTAAATCGATTGGAATGTGTTCGGTGTTGAAGGCGGATTTGTGGGGAATTTATGAGGGCTTGAAGCATGCTTGACATCTCGAGTTACGTCGTGTGAGAGTGGAGTTGGATAATTTAACGGCGGTGCAAGTTTTAAAGGGGGATAAGGATATGTGTGCACACGGTTCTTTGCGTCAACGAATTTTTGAACAACTTCGATGGGTTTGGGATGTTCAGTTTGTGCATATTTACCGTGAGGCTAATAGAGTGGCTGATTGGTTGACAAAGTTAACGCGAAATGGATCGCTGGAATACCACGAATTTTATTTGATGCCTGTTGAGCTAGCTTGTTTGTGCCAAGAGGATAAGAATGTTGACAGAGGCTGGAGGTTTTGTTTAGTTTTCTTGATTTCGATATTCAATTTGTGTACGTTTTTTCTTTGGTTATTTTCATGTGTACTCTTTTCTTCCGACTAGGTTTAGGGGGGTTTAATGAGGCACATGGAAATATTTCTCGTATATTTTTACCCTCAATAAAAGCATACAATTTGATCAAAAAATATTTCTCTTTGGTATAATCACATGTATTTGACTCATTAATTGATTAATTTAGATCGAGTTATGTAGAAATATGTTAATCTACTAATTCAGATCATAGAGACTAAGTATGAGAATTAATCCTTTCAACTTATTTTTTTCATTTACAATGTCAAAATTTAAACTTTGATACTGCTCAATAAGTTCAGCACCTTATCTTGCTACGGCAACTGATAATAAATTAATTTATTTAATAAACAAGTCATGACACAATTAGATAAAATTTATATAATATATCAACTATATGTATTGAATCTAATATTTAATTTAGAATATATTTAAAATATTATATTTTATATACTTATACTATTGACAAAATACATAAAATATGACATCTACACGCACGAACCAACTTGCCTCAGTGGTTAAGGGAACGGTTGTTGTTCCTAGAGGTCACGGGTTCGAGCACCAGCAATTGCAGCAGGGTGATTGAGCATTCATCGTCAAATGGTTGAGAGTATATTTAGAGTAGATACTACTTGTAATCACCTTAGTTTTTTTAAAAAAATATGACATCTACACATACAAAATGTGACATTTATTTTTGTATTTTTGTACAAATTTCAGCATTCCATTTCCTTATCAATGGCCTTTAACTTTTCCCACTGTAGATAGATACCAGGAAAAGTGGACACCAATTGGCCGACAGTGATAATTTCTAAAAGATAATATAAATTCATTATTATTTTTATTTAACTCGTACAACCTAATTACACTTAAAAATAAGTAGTATTTAATCATTATATGTAGTTTGTAAAATTATAATTAGTTTTCTTATATTATAATTTTAGTTATATGGCATGATTTGAAATTTTGAACGAATGGTTTCATATAATTTTTCCTTTGCAATTACGACATACAAATATAGAAAGGTAAATAAATAAATAAATAAATAAGTATATATTAAAAATAACTCAAATATGATGAAAATGATACCAATGCGATTGGTCCAAGTAGTAAGCAGTTCAGTATTATTTAAGTAAATTTCGAGTTTGAGATATTGTGTATGGAAAAATTCTCCGTTAAAAAATTTCACTCATCACAACGATGTGTGCAATACTAATTGATCTGAATTAATCAGAAAAAATTCGAGAAATCAAAAAGAGAGAAAAAATTGCGGAGTATGTGAATATTTATCGCATAAATCCATGGCAATTGGCAGTCACATTGCCAGCGCATCAGCCAGCAAGAGATAAAAGGGAAAGATAATTCACAAATAAAAATGTTTTGTAATAAGATTTAAAAATAACTATATACATTAGAGATGGCAAAAAATCGAATCCGCTGGGTTTCGATCCGATAAGATCAGATTTTTTTCTAAACTTTTTTAGTTTTCAGGTCGAGTTTTAAAGAAGTCTGGGTTAGGTCGGGTCGGATTTATGGTAAAAATGTCCCGTCCCGATTTATTTATAAATATATATTTATATTTATGATATTTTTATATATTATATTTAATATTTTTATTAATTTTCTTCGGGTTGAGTCGAGTTTAATCGGATTTTTATTAAAATTTTGAGGTTGAATCAAGTTATATTTTTATTATATCAGATCGGGACGATTCGCGTTAGAACTTTAAATTTTCGAGGTGGAACGGGTTTTTGGCCCCGCCCCGTTCCCATCCGTAATTATACATGTTCTTAAATTATATTTAATTAAATAAGAAGAGAATATTTCACAGTATTTTGATCTCATTTTAGAGTAAAAAATTACAGATAAAATTATTTTAAAATTAATGTAATAAAACTTATGTTAATAAAATTCGACATTGCACGGGTCTGAAATTTAACAGAGGAACTGAGAATTGAACAGTGACTTTGATGATGTTTCAATGCTGTAGAAATAATTGGTTTTATTTGGATATTTTAAATTAGTTATATATATATATATATATATATATATATATATATATATATATATATATATATTGATTTTTATCGTTTGCAGCCCATTTAAAAAAATTAGAAATCGATTTTTAAATATTTTTATTAAATTTTGTTTTTATTTTTATATAAATATTCCCATATTTAGATCCGTTATCCAAATAAATTATATAAATTCAATTTCAATATCCTATAAATTATAAACATTTTATGCAAAATTTTCGGATTCAAATTTGAGCTATTATTTATCTAAATTTATTTATACAAAACTTAATATTTTGATATTTTTAATCGATTTTAAAAATATATATATATATAATTTAACATAATTTCAGCAATAAATCAAATTATTAAAGTAAATTGAAATAAACTAAGATGTAATCTAGCTCGTGAATAAATTTAATCCAATCCAAAATTATATTTGGTTTAAGGATGCAATAAACCTTCAAATAAGCTACTAATGTTTTGCACCCAATTACCCATTAAATTAATTAATTAAGCTTTTGAATCAATTTCAATAATATTTTTTTTAATTTTTTATAAAATTTTTAAATTTTTAAATACTTTTAAAATTAAAATAAAAATCTTAAAATTGACATGATACATTCCACCAATTGATAAAAAAACCTTACATTCAATAATCAATATTGGTAAAATAAAATTTAATTAACTCAAATATTTAATTGATAAAAAATTCAAAAATTTAATTAAGTTTTTCCTTAAAAAATTTGGTTGTCCTGTTGATTTTTCAAGGCTTTGATAGATGAGTTTCCGAACCAAAATTTTTACATATATAAATCTTCAAATTCAAATATCAAATTATTTACTATTCGGATAAACTTCATACTCCTTTAACCACTATATTTTAATTTTCTTTAAAATTGCCTTAAAAGTGGGATCCGATTCCATAAAACAAAAACCCCTCAACTGTCACGTCTTCTGTTCCCAACTATTGACGACTTCTTTTGTCTTTGGCCAACAATATTTCTAATCTTAAACCTCTCTTTCCCTTCCACTTTCACTTTCATTTTCTTTATTTTTTTCCTCTTTTTAAGCTTTTATGCTCTGTTTTTCTTTGTTTTCACTTTATTTTCCCGGTCTATAATGCCTGCCCATTCCAGTTTTCTTCATAAGAAATCAAGGGTCGGTGCCAGATAAAAAAACCATTGTTTTCTTCCCTTTTTTCTTGGTTGTCAAAATATGACAACATCACCACCCACAATATCTCCTCCTTTTCTCTCTTTTGATTACTGCTATTTCTTATATTTCAGTTTTTCCTGAGTTTTTTTTTTTTACTTTTTTGTTTGTTTCTGGGAAAGCTTGGTGCTAGCTTTTGAGGTTGAAGTGGAAATTTCCAAATCAAAAAGGAAAAAAAAAATACTGATTTGATTTGTTTTCCATCTGATTTTTCAACAAAAATACTGATTTGGGTGTTCATGGAAAGCTTGGTTCTTGGCTGCTATCAATGGAAGAAATGAGGATTTGTTTGTTTCATTTCAAGTAGATTGAGATATGGCATTAAGGAGAGTTTTTTTTAATTATTGGAAATGACAAAAAAGAGAAACTACCCAGTTTTTGAAGCACTTCAAGTATGCTGATTGTACAAAAATAGTGTAATTCTGGCCCTTTTTTTATCTATGGAAATTCAGCTTCAGGCCATGCAAAAAGGCACAGTCTTCAAGGAGTTCACTCTTTCAAAGGCTTAGATCACTTCCCCAAGTTGATGTTTTGCATGTCTTTTTGTTGATTTCAAGAGCTCATCAATCTGTAATCTTCAAATTCAATTGATCTTCCCATTGAAGTGAAGATCCAAGAAAAAAGGGAGAAAAAGAAAAGTTAACTATTCTCTTGAGTCCCTTGGTGAAGAATTTGAGGCACTGGTTTGCAGGAAAAAGAAAGGTAGTTTAATGATACCTTGGCATCCAGAGAAAGTTTTTTTTCCCTCTGAAGCTTGCGGTTTACTCTGCTCGGGGAAACTTGAGTTGTTGAAATTGGAATTTTGTTATTATTTTTTAACCTTTAGTGGTAACATATCAGCTGCATTTTCTGTGACTGCTACTCTCTCCTGGTTCTTTCTGGCTTAGGGTCCTATTGTTCTTTCTTCTCTTATCAAATCTATCAGCTTTCTGATTATAAACCCTTTTTTGTACAATTTTATGTGCTGCATGAGGAAAATTTGGAGCCAATATTGTGTAAGAAAATGGCTTACTAGGAAAGGGCTTAGCATTGTTTAAGGAAAGTTATGAACTGATGTTTCTGAAACCTGATCTGTTAAAGGAAATGTCTGGTTTTGCTTACCAATGTCTAGAATCTTTGTAGTGGTAGTCTCTTTTCCAGTTTCTTGTAGAGCAATCATATGATTCAAGAGACAATTTTTGTTTATTTATTGTCTGTCATAACTGTTTTACTTATTCTTCATCTGTTGTGAATGATGAATATTTCTGCAGTTTCATGAATTCTGACATGGTTAATTTACAGTTCTGGTTTGAACATGTAGCAAACTCTATGATCAAGATGTGCCCTTTGTCTCCCTTGTTCTTATGTTGTAATAATTTATGGATTAAAGTGGTAAAAACTTGAGAACTTGTATATATGTTATGTCCTAATTGTTGATTCTATCTGTTTATCAGATTTGGAGTCCCCTTTCTGCATAGAATTTCCGATTCCGTGAACCTTGTAATCTCATATAAAGACTGTATTTATCATGGGGAAAAGATCAAATAGACGGCCTGTTCGATATGAAAAGGATCAGTTGGGCTGTATGTGGGGATTGATCACTATGTTCGATTTCCGCCATGGTCGAACATCTCAGAGACTGCTTTCGGATCGAAGGCGTGGGAAGAACGATGGAGTTGGTAAGTTCTGTAAGAAATTTTGAAGTATTTTTCACTACAAGTGGTATTTTGCTTTGTTTGAAGTTGCAAAAGCGATTTATAAATGGCCTTTTGCATTTTCCTTGTAGCATTAAGAGATCATTCGGCTTGTTCATATCATTATGTCTAAAATTTGTTTTGTTATTTGTAGTTAGAAATTT
This sequence comes from Hibiscus tridactylites, assembly GCA_958450335.1. Classification (NCBI taxonomy): domain Eukaryota; kingdom Viridiplantae; phylum Streptophyta; class Magnoliopsida; order Malvales; family Malvaceae; genus Hibiscus; species Hibiscus tridactylites. Next base: position 26,871,701 of record OY288265.1, on the reverse strand, counting down.
GGTTTGCTTCTCTTTAGTCCTCACTTTTTAAGCTATCTTACTCGGACATAGTGTAAATGTCGGATACTAGTATGTGCCAGCCACCGATATGTACATATATTTCCATGTCTGAGTAACTGTTCAACTAGTCTAGGGTACTTAAGAAACTGAAGAGTCAGAGCAACATTGGTTTTAAGCACTCTTTTAATATTGCAGGCGTCGGAAGTTCAGGAAATAAACTTGACATGTCAGCTAGTCCGGGTGAAGAGAAGACAATGCCGACGGATACATGTAAGCCAAGTGTGAAGAAACTCCTAGAAGAAGAAATGTCGAGGGAGCTAGTTGCTAATATGGAGGTAAATAATACTGAACATGAAGCAAAAGAGTTTGGTTCCGGGGGAGGAGACAGCGGGAGGAAGAACTGGAAAAGAAGAAACAAAGCTCTCCCGAAAAGTTCCAGTAACAGTCTTGATGTGGATGCTGCCAAGAACTTGATATTGGAAGTATCTTGTCAGCATAAATCCGAGCAACAAACTAGCAGTCTTGATGTAGAAAATCTTGTAGAGGAGTTCTGTCAGGAAATTGATCGGAAAAGAATCGATTGTGTGAATCATGATCAGCCTTCCGAAGGGCATACACAGCCAAGCCCGAAGAGTTCCAGTTTTGAAGAAAGATTGAGTGAGGCCATCAAGTTCTTAGTAAGTCAGAAGCTTATTAACAGAAACCAACTTATGGAAGGTGGGGAACTCCATGCCTCGAAAGAAGTCATGGATGCACTTCAAGTTTTGAGTTTAGATGAGGAATTGTTTTTGAAACTTCTACGAGATCCGAACTCGTTGTTGCTGAAATATGTGAAAGACTTGCCGGATGCTCGAGATGAAGAGTCTAAGCCTCTTGTTGGGTCCAACTTTTCAGAGCAGGAGCCTGTTGGTTTAAGACAACTTAATGAACCTGTTAATAGAAAACAGAGGAATTTCTTTAGAAGAAGGTCCAAGTCTCAGGAAAGAGACTCGTCTGATGGAAATAAGGTTTCCGAAGCTTCCACCAGAATTGTAGTTTTGAAGCCTGGGCCGATGTGCTCTCGGACGCCTGAAACTGGAAGCAGCCGTGGCTCATCGCCGGAACCTAAGCACATCATCAGACATAGAGAGCCGAATGATAAATTTGGTTCCCACTTTTTTTTGGCTGAAATAAAAAGAAAGTGGAAACATGCAATGGGAAGAGAGCAACGTAGACTCCCCACCAATGAAATATCCAAAAGAGTTTCAGGTGAGCGGAAAAATACGGTGGACGCCGGAGGGTTTAAGGAATATATCACAATGAATTCTCCAACTAAAGACCACTTCTTTATTGAAAGAGTTGCCAAACCTTCCATTGGTGTCAAGAAAGGAGAAAGGATGAGCAAGCTAAAGGGTTCCGAAACGAGTACAGACTGTGAGACTAATTTCTCCAGGCATTCAAACATCTATATCGAGGCAAAGAAACATCTCTCCGACATGCTAACAAATGGTGACGACAACATGGATCTTTCAAGCAGACAGGTTCCGAAAACCTTAGGGAGGATTCTTTCTCTCCCTGACTTTAACTCTTCCCCCGTTGGCAGTCCTAGGAGGAATTCGGAGCCTAGTTCTATAACTGCACAGACGAGATTTTCTGGCTCTGACAAATTCATTGAACTGCATGAAAACAATGAACTCGACAATGTCAGCCATGTAAGTCAAGCAGCTGAGGAACTAGAGAGCCAGCTTTGCATTTCTGATGACAAAACCGGTGATGAAATCCAAGGTGATAATATAGTTCTGGATAAACTCAAGACTTTTGCGAATGATGACAAAGTGGATCAAAATGATTGTTCTACCAAAGACGAAATGAGTTCCGGAGGTATTATATTGCATGTATTTAATTTATGATAGCAATCATGAATATAGAGGCTTATTAAATATATAACCTTCATAAAAAATTATGCAGGTGCTGTGAGTATTGTTAAAGAAGCTGAAATTATGGTTCAGGAAGAAACTAATCTCTTGGGCGCTTCTTCTAATACAAGTGAGACTTTAGTTACAAGAGATGACAAAATTGTTGATGTATCCGAAGTTTTTGATGAAAAACAATATCCACGATGCTCGAAACAGGTAGGGTACTGTAATATATATATATATATATATACTGAAATTAAGCATGCATTGTGTAATGTTATATCTCATCCCACCAATATTTCGTTTTTCCTCCATCTCCAGGAGTTATCTGAAGAGGACCAACAGTCATTTTCTCCGTTAGCATCTCCATCGAACTCACCGGTCACCAAAACAGTTGAAGGAATAGAGTGTGTTAGTGATATACATGAACGGCCAAGTCCCATATCTGTTCTTGAGCAAATATTCGCAGACGATGTTATCAGCCCTGCTAGCATCAGATCTATTTCTGGTAGGCATATGAGAAAATCCCTTTTTTTCATACCCTGCATTTGCTTTTAACTTTGTTGTGCGACATTTCGGGTAATGCTAACTTTTTCACTAATCTTCAGGGGAAACATACATGCAGCCGCTAAGAATTCGATTCGAAGAACATGGTTCTTCAGCAAATCACAGTGGTCGTTTTAAAACTTGTATGGATGATAAGGAATCAATACTTGAGCACATTAAGGCTGTGCTACAAGCCTCAAGTTTCAACTGGGATGAACTCTACATCAGGTCACTTTCTTCGGACCAGCTTCTTGACCCTTTGTTGTTCGATGAGGTAGAATACTTACCCAACCAACTTTGTCATGACAAAAAACTGCTCTTTGACTGCATTAACGAAGTTCTCATGGAGGTTTGTGGGTACTATTTCGGTTCCCCCGGCGTGTCATTTGTCAAAACTAATATCCGTCCTCTTCCGAACATGAAAAATACCATTGAAGAGATCTGGAAAAGAGTTTATTGGCACGTGCTCCCAATGCCTCTGCCTCGTACTTTGGACCAGGTAGTCAGAAAAGACTTGGCCAAGACAGGAACATGGATGGATCTTAGACTTGATGCAGATTTTATCAGCGTTGAGATTGGTGAAGACATCCTCAAAGACTTAGTCGAAGACACTATAACAAGCTACATAAATGTAATTCCTGAATGTGAATATCATGCTGAAGGACTAGAAGAGTGACATCAACTTGCAAAAGGCAACTGACTCGGTTTTGTTCGTACTTCACACCAATAATGCATCTCTCAATGGGTCAGAGTGGGAGAAAAGCAAGCTAATCAAGTCCCCAACAAGAAAGAAGGGCTCCATTTAACTCTCCTAAGTGTTTTATCGGATGCTGCGACGGCGTTTTTGTTACCATCAACCCAGAGGTCTTACTATCCTGATTTCAGAGGCCTTTCTTGGTTTAGTTTAATCAATAACTACACTCCAGTGTCATTTCTCCTGGCGCAAAGTGATGAATGCTACTATTTCTTATTGGTGGAATTTATAGAGTTTGGTGTGTATTTGCTTGTGTGAATGGTGTGTTCCTTGATAGATTTCATTCATTCTTAGGGTTTGGTTAACTGGTTTTCTTCCTTTGTCATACCTGTGTGCTTGGGTATTTACTATTTAGAGCTGTGAGTGTATATGAGTGGAGTGATTCACAAACTTTGATAGATTTCATATGCCTGCTATAATATATACACACACACATTCATTTACATATTCATGTACCTGTAGAAGCTATGATTGCTGAAAATAATAGTAGCACTGAACATTCTGTAAAAAGGCAAATTTAGCTCTTTTATCCTTTTATTACCTGCATAAGGCTCCGTTCAGCAAAGAAGTTTGTAAACAAGCGCCAACGCTCATTCAACAAGCACTAAGTCTATATTAATTTTGATATGTAATTCATCACCATGCCATCATGCCAACGTTGACAACTAAATGGCTGTCAGATGCCAACCAAACTTTAGCTTTAAGTGGGGAAACATGGTCCTTCAAAGAAGTACAATCCAATCATTTATTTGAAAACTGTCACAACCACTATAGCCGGCAACTAAACTCGTGAAATTCAAGTCATTAATGAAGCGTTTTCCAAACAGAACCATTCATTTGGAAACTCACTAAAGGACACCATTGAATTTCCTAACATAATCCAAGTCAAATGTCACCAAATGCCCTGCTCCAATGAAGAGGTACCAAAAAGAGGACAAAGGTAAACACATGGACCATGATAATATAACTTCGCAAGATATTGCAAATACTAATTGTTGACGATGAAAGTATATACTAATTGTTGACGGTGAAAGTGGGATGATGGTGGTTGTTGGCGTATTAGACGGTTCACCCTTTTTGATATGAAATGGATGAAGATGAAGAGAGATTTTTACTTAACCCTTAGTGTGAAGATTGGCTTCTTCTCCTTGGGAGATGACGGTCTCCCTCATGGCGTCTGACGAGTTTGTCAAGTCTATGTCTCGTAGGATGTGATAGATGCAACAGAATAATAATGCTTGTTAGTTTGTAGGTTTAGCTGGTGAGTGAGACTGCTTCGATATCTTTCTTATCAAGAGTGTTGTCCCTTCTTGGTTAAGTAACTCCGGAGGACTTTTGATATTTTCCACTCCTGAGGATTGTCTAACTAGCATCTTCTTTGGGTATGGTCAGGGGCGATGGCGGAGAGGTGTCAACCGGAGGACTTGACACTAATAATACATTGAGCAGAATAACAAAGCTTTACTTTTTCTTGAATATTTCCATTATAGAAAAGGGCAATTTTGGGTGAAAACCCCTTTTAAATTATTATCTTTAAAAATGGCTCCCAAAAACTTTTATTTGGCAAAATGACCCCCTTTCTTGCCAGGTCGACAGACCTCGCGTTGTGTAGGACGCGAGGTACGATATCGCGTTCTACAGAACGCAATTTTAGTCGACGTGGCGTTGCAGTCCGTGTTAACGGTTTAACAGTACCTCGCGTTCTGCAGAACGCGAGGTCCCCGAGAAATTGAAAAGGCGGCTAGAATATATCGCACGGACCTCGCGTTCTGTAGGACGCGATGTCTGTGCAATTCCAGCCTGAACCACAAGCAAAAACATGTGTAAGTAGGCCTGTTCGAACCCAATTTCGAGCGTGTAAATGGTATATTTTTAGCGATCATCGAGTTTGGGGTCGTAGTACTGAAAATTGTCTATCGTATGATACCAACATGGTTAATTTCCGTCCATTCTACAATGGTTTAAAATGGCTTCGAAAACCCTATGCTACCATACTTTTTTTATTGAAGTTGTATTTCAACTAATGTCCATAGGCATGTTGGAGCAGAATTTCATACGTATAAATTTTAAATTTTTAGGTAACATCGAGTATGGGGTTGTAGTACTGGAAATTCTCTATCGTATGACACTGACACAGTCAATTTTCGTCCATTGTACACTGACTTATAGTTGCTTCGAAAACACTATCATAACATATTTTTTTGAATGATTGAAAATATAAGATGGCGTACTGTATAAATAGAAGTAAACTGACTTTATTGATTAGATTGTCATGTGCGAACTCGCATATACAAATTAAAAATAATTAATTAATACGAGGGGCTGAGCGATTAGGACACTTAGGAGCTGTGTGCCCAGGATTTCGACATATAGAACAATGCTTCTTTTGTCCGGTTTTCTCTCGATGTTCGACCAAATCCTCGGCACAATATATTCTTGTAGAAGGTGGACGTCCTTTGGCTCGTAGTAGTGCTGGATCTGGGCGTATGATCGGTTCAGTGTCCACAGCATTTGGATCAACCTCATTTCCGATTGGAGGAAACTCTTTTTCGTAAACTTTAAGCACCGTTTTGAGTAAGTATACCGGATCAACCATATGCATGTATTCTATTCGTTGGTTAGTGCAAGCAGCAATGGCGTGTGCGCACGGGTATTTGAAAGTTTGGAATATTCCGCACTCGCAGGTTTTTGCCCTCAGATCTACAACGTAAGCGTTATGCTGAATGCCTTCTAACCGCCTGGAAAATTCCGCAACACGAAACAAGTGTCCTTCTCGCGAGAAGAGAGTTGCTTGCACCTGTCTTGATTGGGCCACTTGAATATGCAGTCTTGAGCGGAAATCTGGATGGACTTTGTGTCCACCTGCCATGTACTCAGTTGATTGTCTGCCCAAGGTTGCAAAAAGGGTAGCTAAACGATAATAGGTCGCTTTGACAATGGAAGTGATAGGCAACTGCCGAACTCCCTTCAGTGATGAGTTCACTGCCTCAGCCAAGTTCGTTGTCATGTGACCATAACGTTTACCCTCGTCATACGATCGAAGCCATTTTTCCTTTGGGATATTTTCAAGGTATTCAACGCCCTTTTTGTTTCTCGCTCTCAGTTCCTCGAGCAGTTCAGCCACCTCTTGTTTGTAGTGCGAGTTGCCTACGGGATGACAGTTGAATAGTTATGGTCGAAAAACACATGAAAAAAGGTTGTAAATTGAAGCGAGTAACAAGTAATATAGTAAATGAAAATGACATAAATGACGTACCCATATCGAGCACCATTTGACGTTCATCACGATTCTTGTATTTCAGCAGGTAGTTTGCGGCTATGTGCCGCAAGCAAAAACGGTGGTGAATGTATGGAGGCTTCCAATAATCACCCAAATTTTGTATCGCCCACAGCAGCGCTGTGCCTCTGTCAGAAATAACACACACCCCTTCATCCCTTCTTCTTCGTATTACAGGATCAAGGACATATTTTCGTAGGTTCGTAAGGAAGAACGTCCAAGACTCCAAATCCTCCTTCGGGACGATTGCGAATGCAATAGGAACGCATTTGCGATTGTCGTCCTGTGCTATAACTAGAAGTAGGATCTGTGTATATTTTCCGTACAACCATGTGCCGTCGATTTGGACCATCGGTTTGCAGTGCTTGAATGCGTTGATGCACTAGGGGAAAGTCCAAAATAACCGGTGGAATTGACAAACATCTCGGACGACACGATCATTTTCGTATGCCAGAACCGTATCAAGTTTGACAACCATTCTGGGGATGTGTTTCTGCAGGAGATTAAGCCACGGGCGCAACTCTATGTAAGATTCCTCCCATCGGCCATACAATTCCTCTTTGGCCTTTTTCCTTGCATACCATGCTTTCGAATAACCTGGACGGAAGCCGGTGACAGCTAGAGCTGCAGCCTGACATGTGGGGACCGACACAGTGGGATTTGTTTTCACCAGTGTGGAAAAGATGTCCGCGAGGTACTTTGCATCCAGGTTCTTGTGATCCTGGTTGAGGCTAGCAACGGTACATGTATGGGCCCCCTCAAGTTTTGTTATTTTCCAACGGTTGCCTGCCCTCTTCAAGTCTGATATACGGATTTTCCATTTACAGCCTTGACCCTTTTGGACGCACTGAGCCTTGTAGTATTTGGCTTGGGTTTTCTTCACCGTCGTCTCAACATTATGACGAAGGTTGTACTGCTTAACTGCCGCCACCGCAATTTCCTTGTTCGCGAACGCCATACCAATTCTTAGTTCACCATCAGAACGGTGGACTCGGCCATCTATTGTGTCGTCATGGGGAAAATCAGGGACGTCCATTGCATCCATATCAACCGTTGTGAAGTGGGATGGTGGCTGGAACATAGAAATTGGTCTTGCGTCTACAGGAAAGTTGGTGGCAGTCGGTTCTTCGTCCAAATCTGGTGGTGGAACGGCAGTGTCTTCTGGGTCTTCTGGTAACTCTGTCAAGTCTTCTGGTTCGGGATAGAATGGCCCCAGCTCGTCTCCGTCTGGCCCGGGTTCTCTAATCGGTTCTTCGTCAGAAGCATCCTCCGGGAGCTGGAATAGTAGAGCTTCTGGAATCACTACCCTTCGAGGCGAGGATTGGGGTCGATGAGCGGGAGACCTCTCACGAGATCGCTCAGGAACCTCATTTCCAAGACCAAAATCAAGATCACCATAAGAAGAATGTATTCCCATTGATGGTTGAACGTACTCCGTGCTAGGGACATACGTTGAGTGTCGTCCATATGATGAATCATGGTCGTGCATAGCGTAAGAAGACGACGCTCCCTCACCCCCAAAAGAAGAATGTCTCCCCATAGATGGTTGACCGTAGTCGGTGCCAGAGACATACATTGAGTGTCGGCCATATGATGCTTCATGGTCGTGCGTAACGTAAGGAGCCGACGTTCCTTCCCCCCCCCCCAAAACTATAAGGATTGTATGGATTGTATGGATCGTATGGACTGTACGATGCATTTGTTGGTGTATCGAATTCATCGTTTGGGGGTTGGTTGAGGTCGAACCCGATACTAGCTACGCAGGACTGCCTTGGAGGAGCAGATGACGATGCACCAACTTCGTTGTCTCGACAGAGTAGGCCAAAATCACGTCGTAGACCTGCGGTCGGGCTATCAACGTTGGCAGTCGGATCGAAGTCGAAATTCGCCCGGCCCCAGCTTGGTATTTCGACAACTGGATTAGACTCGGAGAACGATACATACAGCTCGAGGGGCCCCCCAATTGAATACTCGAAGTGGGCTTCCATCATCATTTGCACATCAGCATTTTGCGCAATTTGGCATACAGAGTACTCTAAAGGGTCTATAGATATTGACACCCGATACTTCACGTCGGACAAACGATGATTATTGTAATGAGGAACTTTTGCCTCCAGTTCCTTGACCAACTTCTTGAACGATAATCTCCTCGGAAGCTTTATCGTTACCGGATCTTCGCAGTGAAAAAGGACGCCGAGTTCGGTACCCTCGAATATCTGGCCATCGTAGTAAACTTTCGTAGTAACGCCTCGTCCGACCATTTGAATATTATATGAAAGACTTTTGAAATTTTGATACTTAGAAAATTCTAGGAATTGATTGCCAATTGAAACTTATATTTTCGTTTGATGGTTCTTCTTCATATATAGGCAAAATTATTGGCCCTTGCAATCTAGGAGAATCTGGTTGTGTAAGGCAAATAATGGGTCATAGAGGTAACTTTGCTTGTCCATTACCTAAAACCGATAAGCAGGTTAATGATGAACAAGTCAGGAATGACGTGTGTGTGCCTGGGAGGCAGTCCCCTAACTTTCGACAAGTAAGGGATAGATTTGACGGGAGGCAGGGTAAACCAGTACCTCGCGTTCTATAGAACGCGATATAAGTACCTCGCGTTCTATAGAACGCGATATAAGTACCTCGCGTTCTATAGAACGCGATATATGTTACCTCGCGTTCTATAGAACGCGATGTTATAAAGATAACGCGTTCTATAGAGCGTGATGTCACTTTAAATGCCTTGTTTCAAATATTCCGTCATAAGTTATAATAACCGTACTATTTACTTACTATTTGTTTGTTTGTGTAATTGAGGACATGTTCGAGAATTTGAGACAATTGTAGTCTGGTAATTGAATACTACTACTGGTGCCTATAATGTAATTGAGTACTAGTAGTTTTACATAACTTGAAGTCCGTTTAACATTAATAAAGGATGAAATAAGACGTCATATAACATAATTGGAAGATAATTTCATAAGTTAATGGTTAATCCGAATCATCGTAGTCAGTGGACACGTCTGAACTTAGGTTTAGTTCTTCGATCATCTGTTGTTTTCTTTGTCTACGCCTGTACATAAAAAGTTGCAGCTCCTCCACAGCCGCATCAACATCCGGTGAAGACGGTGCGTATTCAGCATTCGGAGCAGGTTCTACGGGTGCAGACGTACTAGCTTCGCCGGCGTTGACAAACTTAACATTGAAATCAACGTCTCTAGCTCCGACAGAATTGAGCCGGTCATACATGTTACGAACGTCTGTTTCGTTCGTAAGCTTCATAACGTAGTGCGTTTCATTAGCTGACGGTGTTGGGATTCGACATACCATGGAAGAAATTTGTTTGTCGGTGTGTTTACTAACCTCGATTGTTGTCAACTGTATTAAATCTTTCAGTGACATTTTGCCGATGATTGTTGACTCAAAATAAGTATCGAGAAAATAAAATGTTGCCTTAAATTTTGTCATAAGGTGAGCAAGGATTGGGTGTTTAGAGAGAATTTGGAATGAGTAAATGATGGTGGAATTCGTGGGTATTTATAGGAAAGGAAAAACACCACATAAGTAAATTTAAGTCGAATTTAATTTAACAAAACTTTCAACATGTATTCTTTAATAAGTAAATTGAGACAACTACATAAATTATCTATAAAATTCGAAACAATATATTCAGCAGCTCCGGTGAGCAAATTTGATCGGAGGTCCCGACTGAAAGAAACAGAGAGCGAAATCCAGATGTAAATGTTGGCTGCCACGCCGCATCTGAAATGAGTTAATGGTAGCATCTTTGATCCACATTAACAAATGTAATCGGCACCCGCCGCATCTGAAAATGTCGATCTGAATACGCCCCCACTTCCTAAAAGTCGTTTCGTTTCAAAACTGTAGTCGGGGATCCTCTCGACGGCGGCTACAGAAGCTGCCATCGAAGCCACTACTGCAGCACACAACCTCCAAAATATTGCGATATGTCGGTAAATATTAAGGTATGTACCCCCGCGGAACACAAATTTTTAAGTGAACTCCAACTATCATAAATGAACAAAATTTCGGACATAAAAATTGCAACGGAAAAAAAAGCAGCATTACACGAACTCATTTTCAACTGACCTAAATTTTTACTTAACTGCTTACAAAAATTCATCTGCGTGCATACATATATATATACAAACATCTCAAAGACCTCGCGTTCTGTACAACGCGAGGTTTGAATGACCTCGCGTCCTACAGAACGCGAGGTTGCAATGTCATCATACCTCTATAAATAGCAAACTCTTGGATAGGCAAGGAGCACCGACATAGATTTTTCTCTGTATTCACGTACGCAGTTTTCGCTTGCAACTACTAATGGCAACATAGCGCATATTTTGGAAGTTTTGTTTTAATTTAACTTCCAAAATATTGCACTATGTCGTTATTTTTAGTTACTACTGAAAATATAACGCGTATTTAGTTCCCCGCTTTAAATGAATTTTTATTGTTAGTATCATTTATTATTTTAATAATTTTTATTGTTATTAAATGAATTTTTATTGTTAGTATCATTTATTATTATTGTTGTTATTATTATTAATATTATTATTATTTTAATTATAATTTTTATTTTTATTGTTATTTTTTTTATTGTTATTATTATAATATAAATCAAAATACTATATTAAATGAGTTTCCCGCTTTAAAAACTCTAATTTAAAAAACCCCGTGACCTCGCGTCCTGTAGAACGCGATGTCTTTAGAACCTCGCATTCTATAGGACGTGATGTCCTTCCTGACCGTTCAGTTCACGCGTCTGATCACTGACGCACCTTTTCAGTGAACCTCGCGTTCTATAGGACGCGAGGTACATGAATATCGCGTTCTATAGAACGCGCGAGGTTCATTAACCTCGCTTCCCAAACGCCGCGAGGTCCTCTATAAATTGGAGGTTTTTTTCTTAAAAACCTCCACAGAACGCGATTTCTATACAAATTTTACAAAAATTTGTCAGCAACTTTTATATATCGTTCGATCACATGGAGCCCTTGCTACGGAACCAAACGAGTCACTGCAGTGAATATTGGGGAAACAGTCCAGAGGTATTATTTTTTTCCATATTAATTTCTAAAAAAAATTATTTAATTAAATTTTTTTATTTTACTAACTATTTTATTTTATTTTTTTCAGGGATACGAACGTAACTTACAATGTTACCTTAATCGTATCACCGTCGAACACGTTCCTGCTGTTATGCGTTTGATTGATCGGGCTGGTTTTGGGCACATAGCTCGCTATATAGGGGGGTGAAGGTTAGACCGCCGTTGATCAGCGCTCTGATAGAACGGTGGAGACCCGAGACGCACACTTTTCATCTACCATTTGGCGAGGCAACAATTACGTTGCAGGATGTTGCCTACATTCTGGGGTTGCCTATAAATGGCAGCGTTATTACTGGTATGGCGATGGCACATTGGCCACTCCTATTTGCTGAACAAATTGACGTGATGCCCCCTGATGGAGTGTGGGACGGAGGGAAAATTTCTCTATCGTACTTGGAGGGCAACTTTGGAACCCCTCCCCCCGATGCGGATGATGTTACACTTGAGGTATTTTTTTATTATATTTAGTATGCTTTTATTACATTTATTATTAAATTAAAATTATTTATTTGCACATTAGGGTTTAGGGAATTTTTTATGATGAATTCAGACAATATTTAGGATCTTTTTAATAAATATTTAGGATGAATTATAAATATGTAGGATAAATTTTTAGGATGAATTCCGTAACTATTTAGGATACTTTATTAAATATTTAGGTTGCCTACATTAAATATTTAGGATACTTACAATTTTATTATTTAGGATGAACTTACAATTTTTTTAATTAGGATGCCTTTATTAATTTATATTTTCACAGCGGTATGCGCGAGCCCACATATTGCGCATTATTGGCGGGATATTAATGCCCGACAAAACTCGCAACAAAGTGCACGTTATGTGGCTTCATCATCTCACAAATTTAGCCGAGTCTTGACGAAAATCTTGGGGGTCAGCTGTCTTGGCGTTTCTTATCAGAGACCTCTGCAGAAACGTTGACGCCTCCAAAACATCGATGGGAGGATGCTGTTTATTCCTGCAGGCTTGGGTTTGACTTCGGATCCCTACTTTGGCACCACAGCTTAGGATTCCCAGTCCTCTGTCATTTCCGCTTCTATGGAGGTACTACATAATCTACTATATTTTTTTATTAAATTATTTTATTTAACGATCTTTTTCATTATTTAAAGGTGGACCGCCACACTATCCCACGCCGGCCTGCCGGACTCCCAGAAAGCATACAGATATAGATTCGATGCCTTGACGGAGGACGAGGTAATTCAACAATTATTTTGGTTTTTTCCGTACTATTTTTTCCAATAATATTTCATATAGAAATTTTACTAACTTTTTTCATTCTTTTTAGTTCGTGTGGACGCCCTACGATTCAGAGCAGATTCGCCTCATTACTCCAGCAGATATTGTGCAAGAGCGAGACCTCTGGATTTCCGTAGTTCCGCTGCTGAACTACGAAATTTGCGTGTGGCATTCTGCGGATCGGGTACTCCGACAGTTCGGGTACGTCCAAGATGTTCCACGCCCTCCGCAAAATATGGACGAGTTCCACAATCTTACGCGTCAGGGGAAGACGGAGACTGACTGGGCCGAGCACCACGCTATCTGGATAGCGCTTTGGGGTCAACGATTTCTCAGACGCCCACAGTTTCTCCAACCAATTATAGAAGGGGGTCCTTCGGTCACTTTCAATTATGGCCAGTGGTATAGGGACAATGGGATGCCACATATCCTTACTCCAGCCGAGCTCCAAGCCGGGCTTCCCCAGCAACCCCAAAACCGCCCACGCGGGAGCCGACGAGCGAGCCAGACCCAGAGCCAGAGCCAGACCCAGAGCCAGTCCCAGAGCCAGAGGCAGACCCAGAGGCAGTCGACGCAGCGCGGTCGGAGACCACGATATGACACTCCAGGGGCATCATCTTCTGCCCCACCATTGCATACCGATCCATCGACTTTCGAGCAGACGATGCCTCCACCCCAGTACGGCTCCACTGATGCCTATCGCCCACGACTGACCTTATGCTTATCGATTATCCACCTCAGTATGGGTTTCCGATGGTGGAGAGTACGCCGATAGGTAGTTTGTTTTACTCCCCGCCTGGTCAGAATGATAGAGATCAGGGACCACCATACGCGCACGATGGTCAGGATGATAGGGACCAGGGACCACCACACGATGGACGGAGGAGGAACCCGGATCGTGAGCGTCATCCACCCGACTGCGGAACGGGTGGACATAAGCATTATTAGTTTTTTTTTGTTGTTTTCTACTTATGTTTTTAATATTTATGTAAAACACTTGTAAATTTTATAATGTCGTATTCTAATTTTGTTTATGAATTATAATTTTGTTTGCATATTATAATTAAACTTTATAATGTTTATTTAATTTTTGTTTTTAATAAATTTAATAGGATTAAAAAACCGAAATTCGACATTAGTTGAAATACAATTTCAATCAAAAAAAGTATGCTAGCATAGGGTTTTCGAAGCCATTTTAAACCATTGTAGAATGGACGGAAATTAACCATGTTGGTATCATATGATAGACAATTTTTAATACTACGACCTCAAACTCGATGACCGCTAAAAATATACCATTTACACGCTCGAAATTGGGTTCGAACAGGCCTACTTACGCTTGTTTTTGGTTGTGGTTCAGGCTGGAAATGCACAGACCTCGCGTCCTACAGAACGCGAGGTCCTTGCGATATATTCCAGCCGCCTTTTCAATTTCTCGGGGACCTCGCGTTCTGCAGAACGCGAGGTACTGTTAAACCGTTAACACGGACTGCAACGCCACGTCGACAAACATCGCGTTCTGCAGAACGCGATGTCTGTCGACCTGGCAAGAAAGGGGGTCATTTTGCCAAATAAAAGTGTTTGGGAGCCATTTTTAAAGATAATAATTAAAAAGGGGTTTTTCACCCAAAATTGCCATAGAAAAGTGTTTACATGTCATTAAATACACTAGAAAGTACATAGCATTTTGCTACATTCAGTCATTTCAAGCCTACAAGTTACTTCAGTTTTTTCTTTACCTGTAATTGTGAAGTCAGCGGAACAGCTCTCTTCCTAGAAAATGCACTACTTCTGCTATCTAAATCTTCATCACCATCATCTTCATCGACCACGTCTTGATCAGAAGGGGTGGTCGAGTCCTGGTTTTTGGAAGCTTTTCTTTTTCCAACACCCAACTTGGCAGATAGTTTTCTCGCAACTGGGTCATTAGAGAGTCCAACTTTTGATTGGCGTGGAACCTTTGCTCCGAGTCCAAGCCTGTTAAATGCCTATCAGAATGGTGTATGAATAAATGATACGGCTATGATAGAAGATAGACACTGACCTCTCTGGCCGAGCCTCTGGTTCTGCTTCCACTACTTCATCTTGTCCAGATCCATTCATTTTATTTAGCCATTGTTCAGCCTGCATAAATTCATAAACATATCAACAATAAACTAATAAACTGGCCGATGGTTCCCGAGAAGAAAGAACAAACTACGACTCCGGAACTCCACCATAACTGGAACTGCCCAAAGCACTAGATGCACTCTAGACACACTACAACTCTTATACTGCATGAGACACAAGGTACAAAAAGTGCAGCCCACTTGAGTACAGCGCAGTATGTGTATTCAAGTGTTTTTCGTACGCAAGCTTATACACATATATGGAATAAGATAAAGATGAATAATTAGGCTGATAAACTATAGATGGAAATTCAATTAAATCCCACAAAACATGCTAGCAATTTTCATATTCTTTCGTTGGTCAATACAATATGCATGATTATATGATCCCAATATTGAGAAGTAAAGAATTTGATACTAGTGAGAATACAATTATGAAAAAAATACATGCAACCCATATACCTATCATCTTACAAAAAGAGTGCACGATCAAATGCAACCTGCCCGAAAAGGCCCGATTGCAATGCCTAACAGAGTTTAGGTGCATTAACAACACTGATCAAGACACAATTAAGCAAAGCTTTGTTCTTTTTCATTATTTTAACATCTAAAAGTAGAAACTATGATCATAATCAAACAATCCTAAAATAAAACAGCAAATTACTAAATTCAGTGGCCGATGTAAAAAAAAAAAAAAAATCTAAAACAGTATAGGACTTAAACCCGTAGCCTAAAGACTCCAAGGTCTCCTTCAAACATCACCAATATAACCAAATCTCGACATCTCCATGTATATTAGTTACGAAGCACTATATTTTCTTTCCGAGTACCATACAATACCAACTGCTCAGACCCAAACACTGAAAAAATTTCTTCTAGTAAGCTAATCACCAAAGATTATTTAATCAATGATGAATAAGACTTAGACATGGTGAAAAAGTAGAAACCCAGATCATCATTCAAGAACATTTTACCAAAAAAACATGGAAATTTATCAATGTCAGTACGATTAAAAGCGACAGCGAAAGTTAGTATTTACCAATTTCGATGCGTTATTAAGCGTAACTAGTTTAGGAGGCCCAGATTTCTTTGGCGTTTCCTTGGACATTGGTCTGTATCACATGGACTAAGCGGCACTTTCAAATGGCGGCGGAGGAGCTCGGTCGGTACCGGCAATCGGCAGCTTGAAGCCTGGAAGATGAGGAAGAACGAAGAGAGGGAAAGCTGAACTGAATCGATTAGGGCTGTTCTTTGAATTCCAATTTGTTTTACAAGTTTTTAGCCCAAAAAACGAACAAAAACTGTAACTATGACTTTGGGTTCTATTGGGCTTTTGTTTTTATCATAGGATAAATATATATTCAATTAGAATTCAATTTGGTACCTAAACTTCTTTTATTCAATTAGATATTTGAACTTGATTTACTAGTCTATTTTTTACATACATTTTTTATTAATTTGAATAGAAAAATTAAGTTTAGATACTAATTTAAAGGCTTAATAAGTAAATAGGTGCCCAAACTATGCCATTTTTTTAGTTAAGTGTCCAAATTATTTTTCGGGCTAAATTGGGACCTAAAGTTTTATTCCGTGACCCATTTAATTTTTTCGTTAAAGGACATGTGTCATCTCATGAAAATTCCAAAAATTTTATTAAAACTAAATAAAGTTAATAAAACAAAATAAAAATATATCATGAAGTTTTCAAATAGTCCCCAAATCCTTAAAACCCTCAAATCCGGCCACTCTCGCCGGCGTTGGCCGCATTGACAGCGATGGAATGAAGCGCCCTCCTCTTGCCAAGCAACCCACACACCGTTCCCTGCTCCTCCGGCCGTCGTTCATCACGAATCGTTCAAAAAAACCATTCGACGATTCGCTCGACGTCGGTCCATTTCCGGTGACGGGGTGGTGGGAGAAATGGCCGTAATGGACCGGTGACCGATGTAGTGGGCGGCGGTGTGACAATCGGCGGCGAAATCTTCCCAAATCGAGAATTAGGTTTTGAGAGTTAGAGATTTTAGAATTTGAGGGATGTTTTGTGAAATATGTAAAACTTAAAGAATTTCTGAAAATTAAGTAATTTTATTTATTTTTAATATATTTTTTGGAAATTTCAAGAGATGACATGTGTCTTTTAACGGTAGAAATTAACGGTGAACCTTAAATGTGTCACAGAATTAAACTTTAGGTCTCAATTTTGCCCGAAAAATAGTTTGAGCACTTAATTGAAAAAGGGCATAATTTGAACACCTATTTGACGGTTAAGCATAATTTAAACTCATAAGTCATGTTTAGACACATACTTAGTTTATATAAAACATAGGTATCGAACTATGTCAATCTTCAACGTAAGTACTTTATCTTTGTTGAAAAATAGTAGCCAATCATATTATGACACGTAGCATGTTCAGACTCGTTTTTCTCTTTTGGTACTTAAAATTTGTTTTTTGTCAAACATGTACTTGAATCGACAACCATTGTTCCTTGTCTTCCTCCTCGTTTGTTTTATTTTCTAAAATATGTTGTTTTTCTCACTCAATTAATTTCTTGTTTCAATTTCAAACACATAGGACGAAACCCTCTTCATCTTACAGACTTTTAAAAAGTACTATTTAACTGAACTCGACTTCCATTAACATTATGTTTTTTTTGTTTTAGAAAGAGGCAAAGAGCTACTAACTAGACACAACTTTATGTATATTTAATTTCATATGTATAAAACAAGTTAATATTAGTCGCAAACGTACCAGTCAGTAATGCTTGGGTGATTCTGCAAAACGGCGCTTAAAATAGCTAAATGACGGCAAATCGGTTAACCTGATCATTTCTTGAACATAATTTCTTATAAAACTTGTACCTAATTTGTTACAAAAATGTAAGAAAAACGATATATACACAATTTCTTATAAAGTAGGAAATTGTGTACAAACATAATTTCTTACAAGAATGCACAATTTGGTACAAAATAGGTAAGAAATTATGTTTGTACACAATTTCTTACCAAATATACCTAATTTCTTACTGAAATTGTAAGAAATTAGGTCTATACTCAATTCCTTACAAATTTTTAAGTTGAGGTAAAGTTTGTCAAACATTTGTAAGAAATTGTGTTTGTACTCAATTTCTTACAAGAATGCACAATTTGGTACAAATAGGTAAGAAGTTATGTTTGTACACAATTTCTTACCAAATATACCTAATTTATTACTGAAATTGTAAGAAACTAGGTATATACCCAAATCCTTACGAATTTTTAAGTTGGGTAAAATTGCTCAAACATTTGTAAGAAATTGTGTTTGTACTTAATTTCTTACAAGAATGCACAATTTGGTACAAAATAGGTAAGGAATTGTGTTTGTACACAATTACTTACCAAATATACCTAATTTAGTACAAAAATTGTAAGAAATTAGGTATATACCCAATTCCTTACGAATTTTTAAGTTGGGGTAAAGTTGCTCAAACATTTGTAAGAAATTGTGTTTGTACTCAATTTCTCACAATAAAGCACAATTTGGTACAAAATAGGTAAGGAATTGTGTTTGTACACAATTTCTTACCATATATACCTAATTTCTTACTGAAATCGTAAGAAATTAGGTATATACTCAATTCCTTACGAATTTTGAAGTTGGGGTAAAGTTGCTCAAACCATTGTAAGAAATTTTGTTTGTACTCAATTTCTCACAATAATGCACAATTTGGTACAAAATAGGTAAGTAATTGTGTTTGTACACAATTTCTTACAAAATATACCTAATTTCTTACTGAAATTGTACTAAATTAGGTATATACTTAATTCCTTACGAATTTTGAAGTTGAGGTAAAGTTGCTCAAACCTTTGTAAGAAATTGTGTTTGTACCCAATTTCTTACAAGAATGCACAATTTGATACAAAATAGGTAAGGAATTGTGTTTGTACACAATACTGAAATTGTAAGAAATTAGGTATATACCCAATTCCTTATGAATTTTTAAGTTGGGGTAAAGTTGCTCAAACCTTTGTAAGAAATTGTGTTTGTACTCAATTTCTCACAAGAATGCACAATTTGGTACAAAATAGGTAAGGAATTGTGTCTGTACACAATTTCTTACCAAATATACCTAATTTCTTACTGAAATTGTAAGAAATTAGGTATATACTCAATTCTTTACGAATTTTGAAGTTGGAGTAAAGTTGCTCAAACCTTTGTAAAAAATTGTGTCTGTACTCAATTTCTTACAATAATGCACAATTTGGTACAAAATATGTAAGGAATTGTGTTTGTACACAATTTCTTACCAAATATACCTAATTTCTTAATGAAATTGTAAGAAATTATGTATATACCCAATTCTTTACGAATTTTTTAGTTGGGGGTAAAGTTGCTCAAACCTTTGTAAGAAATTGTGTTTGTACTCAATTTCTTACAAGAATGCACAGTTTGGTACAAAATAGGTAAGGAATTGTGTTTGTACACAATTTCTTACCAAATATACCTAATTTCTTATTGAGAAATTAGGTATATACCCAATTTCTTACGAATTTTTTAGTTGGAGTAAAGTTGCCCAGACTTTTGTAAGAAATTGTGTACAGACACAATTCCTTACTACAATACACAATTTGGTTCAGAAATTGGTGGTGTAGTTTCGATACCCAAAAGCAAGGTTGGCAATATATGATATGTGGGGGTATCGGTGCTGGTCTGAAAGTATGGGGTTTCGGTACTGGTCTGAAAGTATGAGTAAACTTTTTTCATTCCAGTAGGTGGCATCGAAACCACGTGTATGGGGTTTCGGTGTTGGTTTGACAGTATGGGAAAAATTTTCATTCTAGTAGGTAGCACCAAAACCTCCTATATGGGGTTTCGGTACTGGTCTGAAAGTATGGGCAAAATTTTTTCATTCTAGTAGGTAGCATCGAAACCAAAATTTAAAAATTCACTTGTTTTTTTAACTAAATTAGGTATATACCCAATGCTGCAAGAGTGGCTATGGTCCAATTTGTGTACATTTGCTACTACTAAGTGTATACAGTACCGAAACCCCTAAAGATGGTTTCGATACCACTAAAAGGAATCTGCCTTTTTAGTGTTATGTCTTTTCACTGTAATCACATAAATCGTTTCATGTTCATCATGTATAAAGCTAGTTTCGATACCCCCAGAACGAATCAGCCTTTTCAGTTTCGTGTCTTTTCACTAGAATCACATGAACCGTTTCATGTTCATCATGTATAAAGCTGGTTTCGATAACCCCCTAGAACGAATCACCCTTTTCAGTTTCGTGTCTTTTCACTAGAATCGCATGAACCGTGTAACCCCTCGTCTCGGTCTGGTCGACTGACCGGTCCGAGTAGGCTACACGGGGAAAACCGATGTGGAACCCATTAAGGTCCCACCTCGGTTAGCAACCCTAGAAAATTTCTTTTAATTACATCTTGTCTAAAGGCGTATATAATTCCTAAGTAATCATGACAACGGAAATATCAAGAAAGAAAAACAACCAAACCCAAAATAACATGTTAAACAACTCATTTTAATGCCACAGAGCAGGCCGTATCGATACACCTGCCAAGGGTATCGATACACCTTGACTAGGTCAACTGCCTTCAGTCAACACAGGAAGACCGTATCGGTACATCCCTTGGTCGTATCGATACACCCTTCTCGGTCAACATCTCGCGATCAACGAGACAAACCCGTACCGATACACCAAAGTCTCACCAAAATCTCAAATTTCTAGTGAGCTTTGGGCGTATCGAACACTCCCATGTAACAGTATAACAAGCCAAAACTGAGTTCTGAAGGGCAAGACCGTATCGATATGGCCCTTAGGCGTATCGATACGCCCTACAATGCAAGTCTCCAAATTTCAGCAAAACCCCCTCAAACACGACTCTAGATGCATTTTAAGACTCCTTTATCCATATTCAAGCATTCATACAACAATCCACAACCAAGAACTAGCATGGAGAGCAAATTAGATGATCAACGAATCATTTACAACAAGGCATTCACATAAAGGTAGATATTACATAAAAAGGCATGCTTAAAAGCTCAAAAAGCCAAATGGCACATGTCTTCACATATAAGGTTTACATGCTCAACCAAAAGCAACATAAACATCCAAGGCATGACCTCTCATCACAAGCATTCAACAAGACATAACATGGTTTACAAATCCAAAGCAAAGCATAAACAACATTCAACAACTATGAGTCATACAACGCTCATACAAACACATAGCAGCCTCATTGCTAAACTACTACTTTATTTACTAAGCCATACTTGAGCAACTACAAAAGCTTGGAATGCCCCTTTCCTTGCTCCTTTCTAACTCCACGCTATTGATCTGCATTGTCGAAAATGAGAGCGTAAGCTAGAAGCTTAGTGAGGATGCTCTTAAACCAAAAACAACGACAATGCAGGGTTCAAGCATATAATCCTTACATCACACACAACATGCATAGGCATCAATATAGCAATCTAGTTTGCAACACAAGAGACAATAATATGGCATCTTACTTCATATTAAGCTCAAACAAGATAAGACATTTATCCAAGCAACATAACCACATGAACAAGTATATTGGCCACTATTAGTTTACTCGGATATGCGGATTACTCTCAACAACAACATTACCTCGGTGGGATTACACTCATCACCGGACCTTGCATGGATGAGATTCCACTCATCATCACATGTCATACGGATGGGATTCCACTCATCATCACGTATAATATAAACAATTTCCGGTGGAATATTACATCACCGTACTCCTCCTTGATGACTTAACACCACCAAGGCCACGCGCGAATTTGACCCAACCGTGTGGACACTAATCCTAATGATCTAATTTATACCCGGTAAGTTAACTAGTGCCAATTATACCTTTAATCCACATCATAACATCCATCATTTATAGCACACATCCATCATCACACACATCAATGTCTATTCACACATATACAATTCATGCTTCACAAGAATAGAATAGGTATAACCATTTAAAGCTTGTAAACACACAAGAAGTTAAACTACCAATTTAACTTCTACCTTGGAATGACCTACCAAGCTCATTCCAAAACCTCCACTACACACACTTGAACCAATTTAAACAAATTTGAAGGTTTTACTCACCACCCTTCTTTAGCAAACCAAGTAAAGCCACTCAAGCCTCTGAATTTTCCGGAATCGATCTCGAACCTTCTCCGATGCTTCCTCTTGCTTCTTTCAAAGGAGCTCTTAAATTGATGGAGAAAAGGAATGGAATGGTGTTTTAGGGCTTTGGGAGGTTTTTCACGTTGGAAACAAGAATGGGGAAAAGATGACTTTTTTTTCTTTTTGGTTCAAAAAGCTTGTCTTTCTTTATTTCAACTTATTTACAAAAATGCCATTACTTTAATTTTAATTTCATTTAAATCAAAACCAAGGTCTAATTAAATTAAACCGGTTTTGACAGCTTAAACCCAACACACTCACCGAACCTAGTCCCAAAACACGGGTGTTACAACTCTCCCCCACTTAAGGAAATTTCGTCCCCGAAATTACCTGACTGAAAGAGATAAGGAAAATGCCTTTCCATATCCTCCTTCCTCTCCCAAGTGGCCTCGTCCACCCCTCGACGTTGCCACCGCACTTTTACTAACTCAATCGATCTACTCTAAAACACCTTGCTGTCAGAAGCTAAGGTCTCAACTGGTTCTTCTTCATAAGTCAAATCAGGATTCAATTCAATCTCTTCTACAGGCATAACATGTGATGGATCTGACCTATACTTACGGAGCATCGAAACATGAAACACATCGTGTATCTTCTCTAGTTCGGATGGCAAACGCAACTGATAAGAAATTGGGCCAACCCTTCTCACAATCTCATACGGTTCTATGTACCTCGAACTCAACTTTCCCTTTCGGCCAAATCTCATTACTTTCTTCCACGAAGACACTTTTAGGAACACCTTCTCACCCACTGAAAACTCAACTTCTTTCCTCTTCAAGTCGGCATAGGACTTCTACCTATCCGAAGCTGCCTTCAAGCGATCGCAAATGAATTTCACTTTATCGGTTGTCCCCTTAAGCAAATCTGGCATATGCAACAACTTATGTCCCACTTCAGCCCAACAAACTGGAGTTCTACACTTCCTACCATACAAGGCCTTATACGGAGCCATCTGAATGCTCGACTGAAAACTGTTATTGTAAGCAAACTCAACTAGAGGCAAGTGCTTCTCCCACGTACCCTGAAAATCAATGATGCAACAACGCAACATATCCTCTAAAATCTGTATAACCTTCTCTTACTGATCATCTGTCTGAGGTTGATAAGACGTGCTGAAATTCAAATGGGTACCCAAAGCCGTATGCAGACACTCCCAAAATCGAGCTGTAAACCTCAGATCTCTATCGGACACAATAGACTTTGGCACACCATGCAGTCTAACAATCTCACTAATGTATAGATCGGCCAATCTATCTAGTGTATAAGTCGTATTGACTGCCAAGAAGTGAGCACACTTCGTGAAGCGGTCTACTATGACCCAAACTGAGTTCTTCTTCGTAGGAGTCAAAGGCAAGCCCGAAACAAAATCCATGGTGATGTTCTCCCATTTCTATTCTGGAATCCTCAAAGGTTGCAACAAACTTGAGGGAACCTGAGGTTCCGCCTTCACTCTCTAACATACCATACACTTACTCACGAAGTTGGCTACATCTCTCTTCAAACCAACCCAAAAGTACTTATTCTTCAAATTGCGGTACATCTTCGTACTTCCAGGATGCATAGCAAACGGACTACTGTGCGCTTCAGTCAAGATCGTATGTCTCAAGTCACTGTATTCCGGCACAACTATCCTATTTCTAAAACACAAGACCCTATCGGTACTGAAACTGTAGCCTAAAGGTCTTTCCTCGGCTATGTCTTGTACGTGAGGTGCCAAAAAGCTGTCTAAGAGCTGCTTCTCCCTAATCAACTGACCTAGAGTAGGTCTAACCTGAAGCTCGGCCACCAAGCCACCATCTTCGGACAAGCTCAATCTAGAAAACATGACTCTCAAATCTACAGCTACTTTTCTACTCAAAGCATTAGCCACTACATTGGCCTTACCCGGATGGTACTCAATTGTAAGATCATAGTCCTTTAGCAACTCTAACCACCTACGCTGTCTGAGATTCAAATCTCGATGAGTCATGATATACTTCAAACTCTTATGATCTGTGTACACTGTGCATTTCTCACCGTATAAATAATACCTCCAAATCTTCAGGGCAAACACAACTGCAGCTAACTCTATATTGTGGGTCGGATAGTTACGCTCGTGAGTCTTCAACTGTCTTGAGGCATAAGCCACCACTCTCTTGTCTTGCATGAGAACACATTCTAGGCCTACATAGGAAGCATCACTGTAGACTACATATTCCTTCCCTGATTCTGGCTGAATCAAGACCGGTTCTTGGGTCAAAGCTTCCTTCAACTTCTCAAAGGCTCTTTGTCTTGCATCTTACCACTCAAACTGAACACTCTTATGAAGTAACTGTGTCGATGGAGCGTCTAACTTCGAGAAACCTTCTACGAACCTTCTATAGTATCCAGCTAAGCCTAGAAAGCTACGAACTTCTGTTACCGACTTCGGTTGCTTCCACTCAACAATGGCCTCTATTTTCTTCGGATCAACTCTAATCCCATCAGTTGATACTACGTGCCCTAGGAAGACTACCTCTTAGATCTAGAACTCACACTTGCTCAACTTGGCATACAATTGATTGTCTAACAAGGTCTGCAAAACTAACCTCAAGTGTCGGTCGTGGTCTTTCTCGGTATGCGAATACACCAAAATGTCATCTATGAAGACAACTACAAACTGATCTAGGTATTGGCGGAAGATCCTATTCATCATATCCATGAAAGCAGTCGTTGCGTTAGTCAACCCAAAAGGCATGACTAAAAACTCATAGTGACCATATCTAGTCCTAAAGGTTGTCTTCGGTACATCAACTTCTCTTACCTTCAATTGGTAGTAACCGAATCTCAAGTCGATCTTCGAAAAGACTGATGCCCCTCTCAACTGGTCAAACAAATCATCAATTCTCGGCAACGGATACTTATTCTTCACTGTTAACTGATTCAACTGTCTGTAATATATACACATTCTCATGCTTCCATCTTTCTTCTTTACAAACAAAACTAGAGCGCCACAAGGCGAATAACTCGGTCGAATGAAGCCTCTATCTGTCAACTCTTGCAACTGAGTCTTCAACTCTTTCAGTTCTTTCGGTGTCATACAATACAGAGCAATCGAAACATGAGCTGAATCTGAATAAGTCTCTATGGCAAACTCTACCTCTCTATTAGGTGGTAAACTCGGCAATTCTTCCGAAAACACACTTGGAAAGTCACACACTGTCCGGATGTCTTGAGGTCTAACCTCACTCATGCTTGGATTCATCATGTAGGCCAAATACGCCTCACAACCCATCTCAACTAACCTCTTAGCCTCTAGAACTGAAACTACATTCGATAAGAACTTCACTTTCTCACCTACCACTTACCATCTCATAATCATCCGCGAGTCTCAAGGAAATCCTCTTAGTCTCAAAGTCTATCCTAGCCATATGCTCAGTGAGTCAGTCCATGCCCAAAATCACATCAAAGCCATAAAATGGTAACTCCATCATATCCACTAGAAACACATGCCCCTGAATCATAAGCGGACATCTGTTGTACATATTTTTAACTACTACCGGATCCCCAAAGGAACTAGAAACACTAACTCCTACCTCTAATATCTCACAAGGCAATTTCAACAACTTTGTATGCTCACTTAGAATATAAGAATGTGTAGACTCGGAGTCAATCAAATAAAGCAAACCCAAAGACTGTATCGAAAAGTTACCTGCAATCACATATGTGTCATGCTGATCCCCACGCTGAGCGTAAACTCTGGCCTGGCCACCGCCCTCTAGCTGGACTGCAACTACATGCGCTATGTTCCTCTGGCCATCATTTCTCGGTTGGAAGTTACCTCTACCGCGCCCGCGGCCTCTCTGGAAGTCATTGGCTCTAGCAGGATCCTGAACTGGTGTCTGCCCCACCTGATGTAGACAGACACACCTAATATGATCCCTAGCTCCACAGCTCCAACACGAGTGAAAATTCCCTCAACACTCATCGATGTGATTCCTCCCGCAACTAGCACATGTGGGAAACCGCCCACCAGCCCTCTAGCCCTGATGGCCCCTACCGTGGTTACCTCCACCACGTCTATGGTCATAGTGATGCATGTTGTCCCGATGCCTCTTGGCATCACCTCTATCAAAGTCACTAAATCTCTTCCCAAAACTAGAACCACCAGATCTTTTGGTCAAGCCCAAACTGTGCTCTAAGTCCTTGGCCCTAGCGACCAAGACATCAAAATTTATGTAGTCAGAAGCTAAAGTGTACCTCTTGATCTCTTCATTCAACCCATATCGGAAACGGTTACAACGTTCCACTTCAGTAGGAACAAGCTCAGACGCATACTGACTCAGCCTGACAAATCTGATCTCATAGTCTGTCACATTCATACTCCCCTTAAGCAATGCCATGAATTCCCTCTTCTTCTAATCGAGATAACGAGGACCCAGATATTTCTTACAGAAAGTTGACTCGAAGAACTCCCAAGTGATATCAGCCTCTGCCATACCCGTAGTGATGGTGACCCACCAAGTGTAGGCATCATCCTGAAGCAAAGATACAACACACCCTAGCTTACGTTCTCCGGTACATCCCATATGTGCCAGAATACGGACTGTCTTCTCAAACCAAGTCTCATAGCTCTCGGGTGTCGACCCTTGAACTCTTCACCTCCCAAACTGCGGAGTCTCTCTAATGGTAAACCAGTACCCTCTCCCTGGGGTTGTGTCACTGCCTGACCCCCAGCCACTGCAGCCTGAAAAGCCCCGGCTATCGCCTGAACTAAAGGAGCTAAATCTATTCTGGCCGGTCCTTGGCCAACTTGAGGTTCTGCGCCATCGGCTCCCGCCTCGCCTCCCTCTTGATGAGGAGGAGGTGGAGGAGGTTGAGGAGCATGCGCCCCACCAATTTGCTCAACTCTTAGAGCTTGTGCATGTTGTTCCGGTTGAACCATCCTAGGCCTCCCTCTTGATCTCATATCACAGCTAGTAAGATAACAACTACAACAAACAAACATATAAGGATTAAGTTAGCAAAGGCAAGGGTCCAACTGTGCTCAAGTATCTTCCTTTACAAAACCTTTTTAAATTAAGTAATAGTAGCAATGGGAACTCGACACTACACCAGACACAACAATCATGCTTCCAAACACCATACGAATGAACAAACAACAAACATACATGGCAAAGCATACACCGAAGCAATACAATTACTTAAGACTTCAAACTTACCTCACTTACCTGCCCGAGGTCTCGGTAACCTCAGGCTCTGATACCAACAAATGTAACCCCCTCGTCCCGGTCTGGTCGACTGACCGGTCCGAGTAGGCTACACGGGGAAAACCGATATGAAACCCGTTAAGGTCCTACATCGGTTAGCAACCCTAGAAATTTTCTTTTAATTACATCTTGTCTAAAGGCGTATATAATTCCTAAGTGATCATGACAGCGGAAACATCAAGAAAGAAAAACAACCGAACCCAAAACAACATGTTAAACAGCCCATTTTAAAGCCACATGGCAGGCCGTATCGATACACCTGCCAAGGGTATCGATACACCTTGACTAGGTCAACTGCCTTCAGTCAACACAGGAAGACCGTATCGGTACAACCCTTAGTCGTATCGATACACCCTTCTCGGTCAACATCTCGCGATCAACGAGACAAAACCGTACCGATACGCTTAGAGCTCGCATCGATACACCCCTGTGTATCAGTACACCAAGCCAAAACTGAGTTCTGAAGGGCAAGACCGTATCGATACGACCCTTAGGCGTATCGATACACCCTGCACTGCAAGTCTCCAAATTTCAGCAAAAGACCCTCAAACACGACTCTAGATGCATTTTAAGACTCCATTATCCACATTCAAGCATTCATACAACAATCCACAACCAAGAACTAGCATGGAGAGCAAATTAGATGATCAACGAAGCATTTACAACAAAGTATTCACATAAAGGTAGATATTGCATAAAAAGGCATGCTTAAAAGCTCAAAAAGCCAAATGGCACATGTCTTCACATATAAGGTTTACATGCTCAACCAAAAGCAACATAAACATCCAAGGCATGACCTCTCATCACAAGCATTCAACAAGACATAACATGGTTTACAAATCCAAAGCAAAGCATAAACAACATTCAACAATTATGAGTCATACAACACTCATACAAACACATAACAACTCCATTGCTAAACCACTACTTTATTTACTAAGCCATACTTGAGCAACTACAAAAGCTTGGAATGCCCCTTTCCTTGCTCCTTGTTAACTCCACGCTATTGATCTGCATTGTCGAAAATGAGAGCGTAAGCTAGAAGCTTAGTGAGGATGCTCTAAAACCAAAAACAACGACAATGCATGGTTCAAGCATATAATCCTTACATCACACACAATATGCATAGACATCAATATACCAATCTAGTTTGCAACACAAGAGACAATAATATGGCATCTTACTTCATATTAAGCTCAAACAAGATAAGGCATTTATCCAAGCAACATAACCACATGAACAAGTATATTGGCCACTATTAGTTTACTCGAATATGCGGATTACTCTCAACAACAACATTACCTCGGTGGGATTACACTCATCACCGGACCTCGCATGGATGGGATTACACTCATCATCACGTATAATATAAACAATTTCCGGTGGAATATTACATCACGATACTCCTCCTTGATGACTTAACGCCACCAAGGCCACGCGCGAATTTGACTCAACTGTATGCATACTAATCCTAATGATCGATCAATTATACCCGGTAAGTTAACTAGTGTCAATTATACCTTTAATCCACATCATAACATCCATCATTTATACCACACATCTATCATCACAAACATCAATGTATATTCACACATACACAATTCATGCATCACAAGAATATAATAGGTATAACCATTTAAAGCTTGTAAACACACAAGAAGTAAACTACCAATTTAACTTCTACCTTGGAATGGCCTACCAAGCTCAGTCCAAAACCTCCACTACACACACTTGAACCAATTTAAACAAATTTGAAGGTTTTACGCACCACCCTTCCTTAACAAACCAAGCAAAGCCACTCAAGCCTCCGAATTTTCCGGAATCGATCCCAAACCTTATCTGATGCTTCCTCTTGCTTCTTCAAAGGAGCTCTTGAATTGATGGAGAAAATGTTGAGTGGATCGAATGATCGAAATGAACCAAGAGGGGGTGAATTGGATTTTTAACAGTTTAGGTGGCGGAAATTGCAAATTAAAAATATAGGCAAGGAATTTTAGAGTGGTTCATGTTCCAAATGAACTTTACATCCACTACCTTAGCTTCACTAAGGATTTGCAACAATTCTACTAATTGCTCTTCCCCTTTTCTAGGCTAAGGAGGCAACCCTTACAATTTTCGGTTAAATTTTCTACCCAAAATTTAACCCAATCCTCACACAAATAGAACAAAGATTTTGTTGGCTAAGAAAATATCTCTCAATACAAATTGTAGCCCAATTACAAGCACTCAACCCAATTGAAAATGATAAGAATGAAAATTACAATTGGGATTTCTAGACAATATTGGGATTTAGGCACAAATGCTTGGATTTGATGTTTGGATGTTTGCTTTTGGATTAATAGTTGTTGTTGGAGCTTTTAGAGGTCCCTTTTGTACGTTCTCATTGATTTCAAGCCGTTGTGGTTGTTGCATTCATCAATAGAGCCGTTGGGGGTGTTATCTCAACTCCATAAATGCAGTCTGCAACCTACCGTTTCGAAACGCTCGACCGCATTTCGAAACATACAAAAATAGAAAGAGCCGTTGGGATGCATTTAAGAGCCCGTTTCGAAACGGCTTGAACTCGTTTCGAAACACTTTTGCCACTATCAAGGGTCATTTCAAAACGGCTTGAACTCGTTTCAAAACGTCTTAACGGTTTCTTGAGAATCAGTTAAAAGCTTGCAACGGTCATATTTTTCAAATTAAATGAAGAACCGTTTCGAAACACTTTATGTCGTTTCGATACGGGTTCTCTATGTTCTAAAGCAGTTTCGATACTTGTTTCGAAACATGGGTTGACAGTGTTGAAAACGTTTCGATACCCGTTTCGAAACATGGGTTGACAGTTTCAAAACCGTTTCGAAATGCCTTAGGCCGTTTCGAAACAGGGGCTCGAAAAACACTATTTTAGCTTTATGAACACTTAGAAAATATTTAGAAAGCTTAGTTTTTAACTTAGGCATATTCTTTAAATCATATGAGGATGTTTGAGGACTTAAAAATTCGTTTTGACATTTTCAATTTAGTCCTTAGGTTCTTTAGTTATATCAAAATTAAAAAATCGGTTTCACAAGCTCCCCCTTTTTGATATAACAAAATCAAAGTTAGAATTTTTAAGAGTTTTGAAAATTTTGAACACATTCTAACTCCCCCTTAGTTTAAGATAGGTTTTTAAAGTTTTAAAAATGTTTTAACTTTGAAATTCAAGTTTTAAAACTTAAAAACACTTTAAACATTTAAAACGAATTTTTGGCT
This sequence comes from Hibiscus tridactylites, assembly GCA_958450335.1. Lineage (NCBI taxonomy): Eukaryota > Viridiplantae > Streptophyta > Magnoliopsida > Malvales > Malvaceae > Hibiscus > Hibiscus tridactylites. Next base: position 26,841,061 of record OY288265.1, on the reverse strand, counting down.
CTTAAATTTCTTCTCCCCCTTTTTGTTAGATCAGAAATAATAAGCAAGGCTCATAGAGAAGAGATAAGGTTAGTACCAATAAGAATTAAGCAATAAACAACGATAATATTAATTCATAAAATTAAAATATCCAAAACATAAATCTTCAACATAAAATTCAAAGCATAATCCCAAATAAGATCAAAAGCATAGGTTCATAAAACATAATGGTAATAAAGATGCAAACTTAATCCTAAAATACATAACTAATATGATATGTCATGAAAGACCTAGGCCTCGTCGCCACCATCATCATCGGAAGTCTCATCATCGCTCTTGACTTGAGAACGGCGAAACTTCATCCATTGGCCATAGAAAGTGGAGAAAGACAAATCCATGTTCGAGTGGGAATTCTCAAGGGATTGGAGGCGATCCTCTACATTTTGCAAGCAAGTGTTGATGGCACCAAAACCCGAAGCCATGTTAGTATCTATGGCATTGAACCGCTCGGTAATTAAAGTCGTGAGAGCTTCATTGTTCGCAACTTGAGCTTGCGGGTGAGGTTCAACGGGAGGAGGAGGAGGAGGTGCTTCCCGATCAACATGTTCCCAAACATTGTTCACATAGCGAAAACCGGACTTACGAAGATATGACTCACCGATTTTTGACTTGCGGGGTTCCGGAGAGTCGTAGGTGCAATCGAGACCAATTTGGCTAAAGATGTGACTTAAGATCGTTCCATAAGTGAATGATTTCAAGGCATCGGTGTCACGAAGCTTAATTTTGTTAACCATCTCGGCAAATATGATCTTAGCAACATTAGGGCGCTCACCACGACAGAAACACTCAAGCCAAAAATAGTCAACTTGACGGATATGAGAATATTTACCTATGGAGGGGCAAAGGAACCATGAGACCATCAAATGGAGGAAACGATCATGCGCATCCAAGGTAAGCACTTGACCGGTGTGAGAACCAAAATGACTCTCATTCTCAATTCCTTCATCCTTAAGGGAAAACGTAGACTCCAAGAGAGTGACATCAACAACAAACTTTTTCCCCAAAATATAAGATTCAATCCCAACACCTTTGGAATTGGTTTCATCATTGATAAGGTGAGCATTGGAGTAAAAGAGAAGTACCATATGTTTGTAGCAAATGACCGGGATGCTCAACAAAACAAAAAGATCCCATTCTCTCAAACGCTCGAGGTAACGGAAAAGAAATCTCTAGGAGTTAAGGAAGTTGAGATCAATCACACGCTCACGACGAACCTCGTAGTCCTTGACATATTTGAATCGTTCTCTCAACTCCGTAGTTTGAAGAGATTTTTGAAAGAGCAAGGCGAGATTTGGACGAATACTTGAGTCACCGGATTGAACGGACTTACGCTTTTTGCTAACATTTTCCGAAGTTATCCTAAAAACATTAAGCAAACAAGTTTTTTAAAAAATTAAGTGTATGCATAGATTTCTAAATTCAATCCAAGGATAAATCCCACTTAGGTTTAAAAACAAGTTTTTAAAATCAAATAAACAATTTAAAACAAAAAAAATTAAGAGAAAAAAAATAGTAAAAAAATACGAGTGAAATTTTTTATATTCGAATCAGAAAATTGAAGATTCGAACCTAAGATTCGAACACAAATTGAAGGAAAAAGAAAAAGAGGAAAAATACCTTGATTTGAGATTTTGGATGAATGGATGAAAATCCTTGCACAATGTTGTTGAAACTTGCTTAGACTAGTGTTTTAGAGAAAAACCCCTCAAGATTTGGTGAAAAAAAGAGGTTTAGAGGGCTTTTATAGGAGAATTTCGGGCTAGGGTTTTTAGGGTTTGGGAGAGTTTTAATTTAAAGTGAACTTTATCATTAAAAGCCCTTCTTAAAGCAGTCCGTGAATCCGTTTCGGAACGAGCTTGACCGTTCTGAAACACGGGCACGAAGGTTTGACCGTCTTTTGGATTCCAGCTGACCGTTTCGATATGGGGTTAACCGTATCGAAGCCCCGTTGACTCGTATCGAAACTTGTTTCGATACACCCCTTGGCAGTAGCCAAAACGTTTCGAAACCCTTTTAAGGCGTTTCGAAATGCCCTTCTCTCAGACATGATTTTAAGGCATCCGTATCGAAACAGGTTGACCCGTTTCGATACACCTGGGCCTGGAAGTGCAGATGAGGCTCTAAAAGTGCAGAAAAATGAATTTTTCTAAGGCCTAACTTGCATGAATGACATGAATGAGCAGGAAAAACATATACAAACATAAACATGCTCCCCTAGCTACAGGCATGAATGAAATTAGGAGTAAAAACACATAAACATGGCATTTCACAAGATCAAGCAATTTTAAGCACAAAAGAGGTCCTAAAAGGTCAAGATAGGCTAGTTAGACCTAACTCTCTCCTAAGGAACCAAAAACGCTCTTTGTCTAAAGGTTTTGTAAATATGTCCGCTAATTGATTTAAGGCATCTACATATTCTATAACTACATCTTCTTTAAGAACATGATCTCTAATGAAATGATGCCTTATTTCTATGTGTTTGGTTTTAGAGTGTTGGATGGGATTTTTTGTTAAACATATAGCACTAGTGTTGTCACATTTAGGGGTATGGTTTCAACTTTAATTCCATAATCTAAGAGTTGTTGCTTCATCCAAAGGACTTGAGCACAACAACTTCCTAAGGATATGTACTCGGCTTCGGTGGTAGATAAGGCTACACTATTTTGTTTCTTAGAGAACCAAGATATGAGCATACTACCTAGGAATTGACAAGTTCCCGAAGTACTTTTCCTATCGATTTTGCATCCCCCATAATCCGCATCCGAGTAAGCATGAAGGTTGAAGGTGGAGTCTTTAGGGTACCAAAGACCTAAACAAGGAGTATCTCTAAGGTACCTAAAGATTCTCTTAACGGCTATAAGGTGAGACTCTTTAGGACTAGCTTGAAACCTAGCACACAAGCAAACACTAAACAAGATATCCGGTCTACTTGCGGTAAGGTAAAGCGATGATCCAATCATAGAATGGTAAAGCTTAGAGTCAACACACTTACCTCCTTCAACTTTGTCAAGCTTTGTAGATAAGCTCATAGGTGTGGCTTGAGGCTTTGCATTCTCCAAGCCAAACTTCTTGAGCATATCCTTTATGCACTTTGCTTGATTGATGAAGGTGTCATCCTTCTTTTGCTTGATTTGGAGTCCCAAAAAGAATGAGAGCTCCCCCATCATGCTCATCTCGAATTCACCTTGCATTAACTTAGCAAACTCTTGACAATGACATTCGTTAGTAGAACCAAAAAACTCATTTTTATACATTTTTATAAAAAGTGTAGTGTCCACCTTACCTTTTTCAAAACCTTTTTCAATTAAAAAGTTTGAAAGTCTTTCATACCAAGCTCTAGGAGCTTGTTTTAAACCATAAAGAGCTTTAGTGAGTTTGAAAACATGATTTGGAAATTTTGAGTCTTCAAAACCCGGTGGTTGTTCCACATACACTTCTTCATTTATAAAACCATTTAAAAGCGCGCTTTTAACATCCATTTGAAAAAGCTTGAAATTATGATAACATCCATATGCAAGCAACATCCTAATGGCTTCCATTCTAGCTACGGGTGCATAGGTTTCATCAAAATCTATTCCCTCTTCTTGAGTGTAACCTTGTGCTACTAGTCTAGCTTTATTTTTCACAATGTTACCACTCTCATCTAGCTTGTTCCTAAAGACCCGTTTAGTTCCTATGGTAGATTGATTACTAGGCCTATCAACTAATGTCCAAGCATTACTTCTCTCAAATTGATTTAACTCTTCTTGCATAGCCATAATCCAAAAATCATCTTTCAATGCTTCTTTTATATTCTTAGGCTCTGTGCATGAGATAAATGCAACATGATTAATTAATATAAGAGAAGATCGAGTGGTTACCCCCTTGGATGGATCACCCAAGATTTCACCATCTTTGACATAGTTGAACTCCCTTGGGTAGCTCACTTCCTTTTCCTTAAGAGCCAAGTCCTTCAAGGCTTCAAGAGGTGGATCTTGTGTGTTCTCTTCTTTTGTTGGAATCTCATCCTCCTTTGAAGTTTGTCCTCCATCAAAGGCATTTATGATTCCTATACCATCATCATCACAAGAATCCTTCCTTGGAAGGAGGTTATCATCGAATACAACATGTATAGATTCTTCTACTACTAAAGTTCTCTTGTTAAATACTCGATAGGCTTTAGAGGTTAAAGAGTATCCTATGAAAATAGCTTCATCACTTTTTGCATCAAATTTACCTAAGTTGTCTTTTTCATTATTTAAAACAAAACACTTGCAACCAAAAGGGTGAAAATAGCTAATGTTAGGCTTTTTAGATTTTAAAATCTCATAAGGTGTTTTCTTTAAAATTGGCCTAATCATTACTCGATTAACAATATAGCAAGTGGTGTTTGTGGCTTCCGCCCAAAAATATTTAGGTAAATTATTTTCACAAAGCATGGTTCTAGCTGTTTCTTGCAAAGTTCTATTTTTCCTCTCAACTACCCCATTTTGTTGAGGAGTTCGAGAAGCCGAAAAATTGTGGCTAATACCATTTTCATTCAAAAAATCTTCAAACCCTAAATTTTGAAACTCGGTTCCATGATCACTTGTAATATGTGAAATTCTAAGTTCAAGATCATTTTGGTTAGTTTTGAAAATGTGATGAATTTTTCCAAAGCCTCATCTTTAGTACTTAAAAATAGAACCCAAGTAAATCTAGAAAAATCATCAACAAGTACAAATGCATAAGACTTACCACCCAAGCTCATAGTCCTAATTGGCCCAAATAAATCCATATGAATAAATTGTAAACATCTACTTGTAGAAACATCGTTAATGGATTTAAAGGAAGACTTATGTTGTTTACCCTTAGAGCATGCATCACAAATTTTATCATTTGAAAATTTTATCTTGGGTAAACCTCTAACTAGATCAAGGGAAACTAGTTTTTCTAAAACACTAATGATATCATGTCCTAGTTTCCTATGCCACAACCATGCATCATTTTTATTTTGTGTTACTAAGCATGAATGAGATGTATGTATGTCATCTAGATGCACCATGTATATGTTCCCTATGCGATGACCTATGAGCATAATATTATTAGATTTAATGTCAACAATTTTGCATCCATTTTTATCAAATAAAACATTAAATCCTTTATCACACAATTGACTTATGCTCAATAAGTTATGTTTAAGACCATCGACATACAAGACATTTTCAATGAGGATAGTAGAGTGATTACCTATGGAGCCAATACCTTTAATGTGGCCTTTGGAGTTGTCACCAAATGTCACTACTCCTCCACTTTTTGGCTTTAGATCCATGGATCTACTCTTGTCTCCGGTCATATGCATTGAGCATCCACTATCAAGGTACCATGAGTTTTGACTTTGTGCTTTGGCCTTGTAGCAATGCTCTCTCTACAAACAAAGATATTAAGCTTTTGTTTTTGGTACCCAAATCATTTTGGATCCATGAGTGTTAGCTTCCAAAACCTTGGTTCCCTTAGGAATCCAAGATGACATATCAATAATGTTATTAGATTTTACAAGTTCCTTAGAAACCCATACACTTCTAATTCTTTTAGTTCTACTATGTCTAGGAAAGCTACCTTGTTTGTAGTAGTTAGTCTTTTTCTTAGGTTGGTTTGTTCTTGAAGAGTCACCTATTTCATGCTTGACACTACCAACATGTTTAAAAGACTTTTTGAGCTCATTTAGCTCATCCAGCACTTTTTGGTGTTCACTATTACATTGAGATAAAAGATTATTAAGATCAACATTTTCATCTTGAAAAAATTTTAGTTCATCTTGTAACCCTAATATCTTTTTCTCAAATTTTGAATTAGCTTGAGAGAGAGAGTCATTTTTCTCATTTTGTTCCAAAATGATTTTCTTATTCCTAATGACCGACTCCTTGTATTTCTCAACTAATTCATCATAGATCTCTTGTAACTCGTCATATGCATCATTTAATTCATCATATGTAAAATCTAAAGATGATGAGTTAGAGGTTACCATGGAGGAATCTTCCTCAAGTGCCATGAGGCAAAGGTTGGCCACTTCTTGTTCGTCATCCTCTGATGACTCCTCATCACTCCAAGTAGCAAGCTTGGCTTTGAGCTTCTTCTTCTTCTCAAAGCCCTTCTTCTTGAATTGAGGGCACTCCGAACGTATGTGGTCGGGTTTATTGCACTCGAAGCAAATGATTTGATCCCTTGCTTCTTCTTTGTTCTTGCCTTTGAAGTCCATCTTCCTTTGAATTTTTCTTCCCTAGTTGGACCTCATAAAGCGTGAGAATTGTTTGGCTATCATAGCCAATTCTTCTAGCTCATCCTCCTCACTAGAAGAGCTCTTCTCATGTAGTGAAGCTTTGAGAGCTATTCCCATATTCTTCTTCTTTTCAACCTCTAGCTTTTCTACTCTCTTCTCTTCTTTCTTCTTCTCTTCTTCCCTTCCTTGCTTCATAATCTCATGTGTAAGGAGAGAACCCACTAGCTCATCAAGCTTTAAAGTCTTCAAATTTTTAGCTTCTATGATGGCGGTTCTCTTCCCATCCCATGATTTGGGAAGTGAATAGAGTAGCTTCCGGACAAGCTTGTCTTCCGGTATTGTCTCTCCAAATCCTTTGAGCCCATTGACTATTGTGGTGAAACAATCAAACATCTTGGACACCGTCTCATCGGGCTCTATCTTGAAATTTTCAAAACTAAGATTGGAAATTCCAATCTTAGTTTCTTTGACATCATTAGTTCCCTCATAGGTAGTCTCAAGAGTGTCACACACTTCTTTGACACTCTCAATGGATGACACTTTGGAATAGATGTCCGGACCGAATGAACAAAAGAGCATGTGGAGAGCTTTGTCATTTATTTGAATCTTTCTCTTTTCTTCTTCACTCATCTCCACATTCTTCTTCAAAACCATCTTGCCTTCATTATCTTGCTTCAATGGAATGTATGGACCATCTTCAATAACATCCCAAACTAAGTAGTCATTGAACTTGATGAAGAGACGCATTCTATTCTTCCAAAAAGGATAGTTGTCACCATTGAAGAAGGGAGGTTTTGTGGTGGATTGAGACTCATACATGCCCGAACCGGAGGTTGAAATCGTCTCTTGATTTTTGATGATCGCACTCTTTCTAGGAACTCCTCTTGTGGTTGTTAATCCTCAAAGAGGTAGGCTCTAATACCAATTGTTGAGTGGATCGAATGATCGAAATGAACCAAGAGGGGGGTGAATTGGATTTTTAAAAGTTTAGGTGGTGGAAATTGCAAATTAAAAAGATAGACAAGGAATTTTAGAGTGGTTCAAGTTCCAAATGAACTCTACTTCCACTACCTTAGCTTCACTAAGGATTTGCAACAATTCCACTAATTGTTCTTCCCCTTTTCTAGGCTAAGGAGGCAACCCTTACAATTTTCGATTAAATTTTCTACCCAAATTTTAACCCAATCCTCACACAAATAGAACAAAGATTTTGTTGGCTAAGAAAGTATCTCTCAATACAAATTGTATCCCAATTACAAGAACTCAACCCAATTGAAAATGATAAGAATGAAAATTACAATTAGGGTTTCTAGGCAATATTGGGATTTAGGTACAAATGCTTGGATTTGATGTTTGGATGTTTGCTTTTGGATCAATAATTGTTGCTGGAGCTTTTAGAGGTCCCTTTTATACCTTCTCATTGATTTCTAGCCGTCGTGGTTGTTGCATTCATCAATAGATCCGTTGGGGTGTTATCTCACGTCCATAAATGCAGTCTGCAACCTACCGTTTCGAAACGCCTGACCCCGTTTTGAAACAGACCAAAATAGAAAGAGCCGTTGGGGTGCATTTAAGAGCCCGTTTCGAAACGGCTTGAACTCGTTTCGAAACACTTTTGCCATTGTCAATGGTCGTTTCGAAACGACTTGAACTCGTTTCGAAACGCCTTAACGGTTTTTTGAAAATAAGTTAAAAGCTTGCAACGATCATATTTTTCAAATTAAATGAAGAACCGTTTCGAAACACTTTATGTCGTTTCGATACGGGCTCTCTATGTTCTAAAGCCGTTTTGATACTTGTTTCTAAACATGGGTTGACAGTGTTGAAAACGTTTCGATACCCGTTTCGAAACATGGGTTGACAGTTTCAAAACTGTTTCGAAACGCCTTAGGCCATTTTGAAACAGGGACTCGAAAAACACTGTTTCAGCTTTAAGAACACTTAGAAAATATTTAGAAAGCTTAGTTTTTAACTTAGGCATATTATTTAAATCATATGGGGATGTTTGAGGACTTAAAAATTCGTTTTGAAATTGTCAATTTAGTCCTTAGGTTCTTTAGTTATATCAAAATTAAAATATCGGTTTCACAGAAAAGAAATGGAATAATGATTTAGGGCTTTGGGAGGTTTTCACGTTGGAAACAAGAATGGGGAGAAGATGACTTCTTTTTTTATTTTTGGTTCAAAAAGCTTGTCTTTCTTTATTTCAACTTATTTACAAAAATGCCATTACTTTAATTTTAATTTCATTTAAATCAAAACCAAGGTCTAATTAAATTAAATCATTTTTGACGACTTAAACCCAACACACTCACCGAACTCCTAGCCCCAAAACACGGGTGTTACAAACCGTTTGATGTTCATTATGTATAAAGCTGGTTTCGATACCCCCAACACGAATCAACCTTTTCAGTTTTGTGTCTTTTCACTAGAATCACATGAACCATTTCATGTTCATGTACCTTCGATGAACAAACATTGTGCCTTCTCACTTTCCCTCCTTAGTTTTCACTTTCCCTCCCAACTGAAGTTTCCTATATATTAACAACTCTTCTCTTTACTCTTTACAACATCTTCTACTCAATATACTCAACCATTCGCTCTGAAATCAGTTCTCCTTCACCATATTCTATTTAATATCTTCATATACAATGAGTTCGAGCAGAGCTTCTAGTCACAATCCTCAGCCATTGGTAAAGATGAAACTTGATTTCGACTCAGAATCAAACAACGATGATGATGTCTATTTTGATTTTGACGAAGAGGAGGAACAAAGCCATGAGACACTGAAAACAAGCATATGGTTCAAGAAGTTTTTCAAGACCTTCGATAAAATGAACATAATCAACGACCCTTCTACTCAATGGCAGTGTCCAGCATGTCAAGGAGGTTCTGGTGCCACTCACAGGTTTCTTGGCCTTCAGTCTCTAGTGACACATTCCAAAACCAAAGGCGGACCAAAGCTCAAACTCCATCGCCAACTTGCTCAGCTATTGGACGAGGAATTGCGTAGAAGGGGTACTTCGGCTGTTCCTCAAGGTCAAGCTTATGAGGAATTGAGTGGTTTGCGAGATGATTAGAATGATGCTAATATTGTCTTCCCCCCGCCTTCAAACGATGAGGAAGAGGATCATCAAATACTTTGGTCACCCATGGTGATGATAATGAACACACGACTTCATCAAGATGCAAATGGGAAGGTAGTTATATAACTTTTGAATTATGTTTTCATGAATATTACAATTCATTAACTTGTAATGTCTTGCATTTTCTGCTTCAGTGGCTTGGTATGGGAAACCAAGAGCTTCTTGCCTATTTCAGCTCTTATGCTAATGTTGTTAAGGCTCGCCATTCTTACGGTCCTCAAGGCCATCGTGGGATGAGCCTTCTATTTTTTGAGATCACGACAAGAGGTTATTTCGATGCACAATATCTACATACTGAGTTTGTTGCCCAAGGTTTCGATAGAGAGGCTTAGGAACGTTGTCACGGCTTCTTCTATGGTCCAGCCAGACAACGCCAACTTTATGGTTATATGGCTGCCAAAAAAGACATCAACAACTTCAACCGCCATTCTCAAGGTTTTCTCTATCATTTTCTTCTTTTATACAAGATGCACTTCTGCTCATACTTATGCATACATGTTTTGTTCATTGTGCAACTATAGGGTCAAATTTGAGATACGATCATATGCAGAGATGGTTGGTTAGCACAGTTCACAACGAGAGGCTGGTCCAAGTTCCATGGGTGGCAGAGGGCATGGAGGTTGTTTCCATGGCCAGGGATGAGGATTAAGGAGGCGCCATTCTTTTAGTTTCATTTTTTATTTTAATATGTAATTGAAGAACTTGAGACTTCGGTTTTTTTGTTTCATAAATATACTTCATCCTTAATTTTAATACGATCCTTCTGTCTTACTCCAAATGTTAATTTTGAACTAATAAAGGGTTTCTTGAAGTCCTTCAAATATTTTCGTATCTGCCAAACCAGCACCGAAACCACAAAATGGTGGTTTCGATGTCGCCTTCAATGTCATCAATTTTTCCCACTTTGTATTTGTGTATATACATAAATCCTTGTAATACCTATACCAAAGTATATTTTTTAAGTAAATTGTGTATGTACACAATTCCTTACAACAAGATCCATTCTCACCCTAACAAAATTAAACATACGCCCATTTCTGCTCAACCAGCACCGAAACCCAATATAGGTGGTTTCGATGCTACATAAAGGACTTTAACTTTTGCCCATTCTACCAAACCAGCACCGAAACCACATATAGGTGGTTTCGCTGCCCCTTATAAAACTTGTACCAAAGTATGCTTTTGGGTAAGAAATTGTGTATGTACACATTTTCTTACAACTACATGAGCCATTTTGAACCTTCATGAAACAATGTAATAAAAAAGGTATATACCGTTTTCTCTTACAAATTTTTTTCATTCCAGTAGGTGGCATCGAAACCATCTATATGGGGTTTCAGTGCTGGTTTGACAGTATGGGCAAAAAAAATTCATTTCAGTAGGTGGCATCGAAACCACCTATATGGGGTTTCGGTGCTGGTTTGACAGTATGGGCAAAATTTTCATTCTAATAGGTAGCATCGAAACCACCTATACGAGGTTTCGGTGTTGGTCTGAAAGTATGGGCAAAATTTTCATTCCAGTAGGTGACATCAGAACCACCTATATGGGGTTTCGGTGCTGGTTTAGGGTTCTTTATAAATTTTGGCAAAGTTTGTTGTTTGTGTACAAGATTATAAAATAATCGTATACTAAGGAGCAATTATTAGAATGAAAAACAAAATATTACAATGAGATTTGAACATATAATGACATGTACAATTTGAAACGTTTAAGAATAAGAAACAAATTATTACATTGAAATTTGAACATATTTAACAGTGTTTGTTGTGTTTACACAATTAAAGAAGACTAACAAACATATAATACAAATCAGATTAGTCGAATGGGCAAATTTTTGAAGAATCGACAATCAGGATGACATACAATCAATCAATAAAAGGATGATGCTCGACATACTCTTGAACATTGTCTGCTGCGGCCAAGTTTTCTAAATAGACCCGAATGGAACCACGTTTTCTATGATCAAATGCAAGTACATTAATTAGATAATTATCTTTGAGTTGAAGAAAAATGGTCCAACTTTATAATGAAGTTGCTTGAGGTCGAAAGTTTTACCTAATGCTTTATCAATTCTCTGATCTTGTTTCTTGTAGGATTTAGGACATATGTAGGTGTTCTCTTGAAACATGAACATAATCAAAAACATAATTAGTTTAAAAAGATTTATTGATTATATGGATGAAAGTAAGAAGAAATAAGTTGAGTTATTTATTGACCGGATTATTAATCATTTTAGCTGATGAGTCGTCAACCACCAGCGTGTTTCTTTCGTTATAGTTAGGCATAACAGCCCATACGCGGCTCAGATTTTTGACAAATATATTTGGGTTTGAGGTAGGGGTGTGCAAAACCGGGTTCGGTTAACCATTAGCAAATTATTTCGGTTAACCGATAAGTTCGGGTCACTAAATTCTCGACCCTAAACCGTATCCATTCAACCGGTTAATCGTTTAGTCGGTTAACCGAAAAATTCGGTTCGGTTCGGTTCGGTTCGAGTAATGGTTTTTTATTTTGTTTATTAAAAATATAAATTTTAATATTATGTTAGAAAAAATACATATTTTTTAAAATCGACACATGATATTATTATTATTTCTAATACTAGCAAGTTAAACACTTAAACTTGATAAAATAAAATTATTGTTTTACTTTTGGGGAATGAGAAAATAAAATAAAATATAATTTTTTAATATAAAATAATAAAATAACATATAATATAATAATATATATTATATAATCGGTCGGTTCGGTTACCCGGTTTATCCCAAAACTATAAACCGTAATCGAACCGGTTTCTTTTTAAAAATAAAAACCCAAACCGAAACCGAATTTTTCGGTTCGGTTAACCAATTTTTCGGTTCGATTTTTTCGGGTTTCGGAATCGGTTTCGGTTTTTCGATTTTTTTGCACACCCCTAGTTTGAGGGATGTTCGTCGCACATATCTTGATCCTGCATAATAGAAACAAATTCCTTCAAATTTTGTAAAAAAATTTAAATATGCTTTAAAGAAAAGCAGACAAAAGTTACCCAAATGAAGGCAAAGTGTTCGTTAAGGCCGCTGACTCTCCAAAGTGCCCAGTTAAAGTTTTGTCTACAATGATGACCAATATAAGTCGAAACCAATATTTGTAAAAGATTGGTTAATTCAATTGATTTAGGTTGGTGGCAGAGGTCCACATTACTTTTTCCTTGAAGACCAAATAGCCACTTTATACGCATTAAAACAAAAATATAGAAAGTCGACAGCACCAGGTCGCAGTTGCACATCTGCAAACGTTAAAAAACATTTTGTAAATTATTTTGTAAACATTTTGAATTGAAGTGCAGGATAAAAATTATATCGTCTTGGTAACACTGGCAAGCACGCCATTGTAATCAAGAATAAGAAGCTTCTTCTTCGACGGGGCATCGGGCACGTTTCGGTACCACTCGCCATACGTTTCGGTACCAAAACATATATCTTGTGTCCATTTAATTCTAATCATGGACGTTTCAAGATCAAACTTCTCCTCTAACTCCCGACAAAGGTCTCGCTTATTTTCTCGCGAAATCATTCCACGTAAAGCTCCTAACCCAATGCTGTTAAGAATACCGTTAATTTTCATCTTCTCCATCTCTTTAAACAAACTTGATACCTTCTTCATATTACACCTCGATGACAACTCCTACAACATTTAATATAAAAAATTTTCTCGTTATGTTACGCTTAAATATATCCAACACATGATTCAACTATAACCACTTTTAGTAAAAATAAATATAAGCATCCACTTGCCTTTTTAACTTCTCCCTTTTCCACTAATTTTTTCGACTTTCCTCTCCTTATCCTTTCCATTTCAGCTTCTTTTAGCTCCTTGTACCTATGCACGTACGACTTCTTTTCTTCATCAGTCATCTTTACCATCTTTTCCCTAGTGCTTTCTTCGCCTGTACAATTCACACACTTATTAAATTTGAATAACATGAACACATTACAAACTAATATAAAAAACAATAAGAATTTTGTCATCTTACTTACAGTATTGTTCATTTTTTTACCACTCTTAAGTCTTCTACATTCACTGAAACTGTACAAAATTCATTTCGTTGTTAGAGTACACAATAAATTATGCTTATCAACTTACAATTTGAACAATGCCACTATCATTCAACTATAACTTACTAGAATAACATATATGCTGACAATTTTCTTCTCGTATCTCGTCCATCATTTACCTCAGTTTCACAAACATTCTCAATTGCTACCAACTTCAATATGTAAATTTATGTTAAGGTTATGTACGGTAAGGACCAAACTTATACCATTAACAAGGGAGACAAACTTGTGGCTGCGAAATGAGATAGGTGAAAGCCAAATCCAAAGACAAACAAATAATACAAACCTCAACCAACTCAAAGCCAACCCAGTTACCTACTTCTAGCAGTGTGAAATTGAAAAAGCTAACCACACAATACCCAACTCAACTACCCTGAAACTCAAAATAATTGATACTAAAAGTCTAAGAAACATATCTAATAAACACAAAACAATATATTTTCTCATGTTTTATACGTGTGTTGAGAAGTACTTCACATCCCAACCGAAAAATTCCACAAAACCCTAAAACACAAAATGAAAAATCCAAATTGTTCATGATGCCACAAAACCCTAAAAACACAGAATACTCGAAAAATTCCTTACTTACATGAGAAATATGAACTTTTTCCTCTGAATACAATATTTGTGTAAGAACACACAATTTCCCCACCTCTAACAAGCTTTGCACGTTTAGGAAGGAAAGAAGGAAAGCTTCGCGTCTTTTTTGGATGAAAATGGAAACCTTTTTCTATTTTCCCGCTTTAATATGAGTTTTATTCAATCCAATTTGAGTGTAACCGGTTAATCAAGTCACCCACCTTTTTTTCTTTAAATCCAATAGTTATTATTAATTCACCTCCAATCGGCTCCATCCAACGGTTAATATTAGTCCGCTGTTTTTAGTTGTTTTTTAAGCCGTTGGTAATTAGACTTTCCCGTAATTGTTGGATTATTCGGTGCTCGATTCCTTCAACCGTTCTTGCTCGCCAAGTGGTGGAGAAGTGAAATTTTTGGTGTAAGAGGTGTGGAAGCTAAAATGAATAAAGACAAGATAATTTATAGTGGTTCAACATTCTAACCAAGATCTACATCCACTACCTTAGCGTCCCACTAAGGATTTCCAATCAATCCACTATTGCTCTGTCCCTTTTTCTAGGCATTTGTTTGCAAATACAGCTCTCACCCAATCTTAAAGCACTTGAGCAAATCTAACAATTTTGGCTCACTAGTGTTTGTCTATACAATAAATTGACACTTAAGCACTAAAACAATTTCTTGATCATATGTTGTGTTACAATTGAAGCATTAACCATTACTAAATGCTTGGAGGTCCCTTTTATACTTCTCTTTGAGTTCGTAGCCGTTGGAGACTTAATTTCCCACCATAAATGCAGTTCTGCAGCTCTCCGTTTCAAAACGCTCGAACCCGTTTCGAAACACTCTTGATATTGAAAGAGCCGTTGCAGTCTAATGCAGTACCCGTATCGAAACGCTTGTCCCCGTATCGAAACGCTCTGCATTTAAAAGGTAGTTGAGAAATAGCCGTTGGGGGTTTATGACCGTTGAGGTTAATGCCACATAGGCATATCAAAACGACAATGGCCGTATCGAAACGCTATGCAAAACCTCATCCAGATTGAAGTCCGTTTCGAAACACGTTTCGAAACGTTTTGACATTGTAAAGACCCGTATCAAAACACCTGAATGGTTTTGTCCTAGCTATTTTATAAATGATTTTTTGAAGGGTTATTTCGCTAGAAAAGATCAAAAAGGGAAATATTTGAGTAAATGATTCTGTACACATGATTTTCCTTTTTTAGTTCCAATTTCTATCACAAAAGTAAAAGAAAGTGCGTAACTAAATTCAATGATATCTCCAAGAAGAGCCATGCATTGATTTTGAAGAGCCAAATATGGGGCAAACAACAATTTTCCATTCTCCATTGTTAGCCAAGAAAGACTAGTGTTACACAGTAAACAAAAAACCAAAAACAATATCCCACCAATAATATCAACATCAGATCATCATTTACATCATATATATATTTCCCTTTTAAAGACACAAGGTTGAAAAGAATTGTGATTCCTATGTCTCTTACCTGCCAAAAACAACAGCTACTTCCATAATCAGACTGAGTTAAACATGGTTGAAGAGAGAATTACCCCACCTGCATGCGCCAAAAACTTTCACCGGCTCTTTGGTTTTTGAATCTTTACATAAGGGAAAACACCCAAGAAGTGGACGACTTTCGGATCCCATTCTCGTTGCTGGGCGCGACAAAACATCAGGAACGTGTTGGCAAAATACGAATTGAAGCCCATGAGGATGTGCCATAGAGCATGACCCTGAGGGTTCAAGTACCAATGAGATATCTCCTTGCAGAACACCCTGTCAGATAGCCAACAAACACTCGCCAGGAACAAAGTTGCTACGTATAACTTTGCGAGTCGCTTGGCAGAGACGTCTTTAGTGTATATGTAGTATTTGTACGCTCGAGGGATGCAGATAAGGCAGAGAACAACATAATGCACCTTGAAGCCAAATCCAAAGCGGAAAACAGCATGGACCACTGCATACAAAGCTCCATAAAAGAACAGGAAAGTAGGCATTGTACTCCGATAGTGCCAATCGGGTGAGTAGAGGATGTAAAAGTATAGAAGCATTTCCCACACCATTGGTGTTTCATCACCTTGCTGTTGCCTGAAATAAATAGAAAATTTCAGATTTCCATTCAAATTAGCAAATAGATAACACGAGCAATGTTTTCTCAAGTTCACTTCAAATAGGTGCCGATTTTCCATCCAGAGTAAAATCTTTAAGCCAAAACAAGAAGCAAAAGCTCCGAGGAAAAGGAACTTTTAATTTTCTGACATAAATTCATGCCAACAGAATATTAACTGGCCTAGCTGCCTAGCTGCAATCATCCCCGAGAGCAATGAACTTACAAACAACAATATTAGGCATTAGTCCAATACATGATTTATACCAAAGGAAAAAGCTTTAACATTATTAAGTAACACCTTCCATTTGATTATATATCATCTCCATGACCCATTCAAGTTAAGGTAAAAATATTAGGCATTCATCCGATACATCTCCTTGAAAAGATGTGCAAATAAAAAAACCATAGAACAAAGGGAGTGATACACCTGGAAGCAAACAGAAAAAAGAAGAAGCTTTATGCATACTTCTTTTACTGAGGAGATAGGAGTTGAACATTTCTACTGTAATCAAAAATTGTGTTAAGTGTGATAAGAGAAGGAACATTTATTTTATTTTGTTCTCGGCGAGGGGGGGATCAGCTAATTGCCGTTTGTTGTGGTGTCAGTCAGCATGCTGTTGCATGTAAAATAACCAACTCCAGAGCCAACCAAATAATAAACAAATGAATTTCAAACACACACATGGTAACAATATCTTCTAAAATTGGATCTCTGTTGGAAACATTCATCTAATATCTGAACTTCTGAAGCTTTCGGGGGGATGGTAATGGAAGTGTAGGTGAAAAAAAATGCTTACATGTGCTGTAATGTGGCATGGTACATCATGCTCCCAATGGCAAGTATCATGTTAGATATGTGAAGGACACTAAACCTCTTCTCGAATCGTTGTCTCAAGGCATTTACAAGGCCAATGAGTGCCAAAAGAATGCCTGGGACATTGGATATTGTGTTAAAAAACTCAGCAATGTAAGACGAGTGAACATAGTTTTTCTCACACCAGTCAGTGGATGTGACAGGACCCCAAAAGCTTGACAATCCATCTTCCATTTTATACTGAATATGGCAAATACAATTCTTCAACTGAGGCACCTTTTGCAAAAATGTTTGGCAACTGTCACAAACCCTGCAATTAATGTCCAAAAGAACTGAGATAATGAGATCCCATGAAAATGACAACCACATCAACAAGAACCATGTGTAGCTGACAGGTGTCTTTTTTCTATCAATACAAGAAAAATACAGATACCAACTAAGAAAAATACAGGTGTCTTTGACATCAGCTTATGCAGAAACTCCACATTAAGGAACTTGAAAAATCCTTTACACAAGCTCAAGGATTCCCTGAATTTATCAGATGCAATTTTCTAGTTATTCCTGTATTTGAACCCCTTTTCGACTTATCCAATGGCAGGCTCTATTGTTTTAAAGAAATCACCAACTTATGCATTTTTATAAAGATGGAATGAACTAAAAAATCATTTTACTTCAATCTCCTGTCCCATATCACTATCTGATATGGAAGGAGTGATATCATGCAGCAATAAGCTACATTGCACATTCCAGACGAACTAGACAATGTGGCCCATAAACAGACTTATATAAGCCTGCAAAAGCACCAATCTTATCAAATTCGATAAACTATTAATGCTACAGCATTGAGAGCAACAACGACCAACTTTAATTCAAGGGTCCCGTGTGAAGTTTGAGAAATAGGTAATTAACTAATTGATCCAATCACCTATTTGAACCTTTTTATTCTAAAAACTTAACAGCATCTTACTCTAGTTGAAGAGTTCGAACCTAAATGACCGAGGTACTTGTAAGAATCACCAGCTATCCGAACATCTCTATTCTAAAATGTAAAAATTAACTCGTATAATAAATTGCATTAAACCTCCACCAAAAGAAGAAAAATAGGCAATTAAATTATCAATCCAATTACAGAACGAAATCCCATTTAACCACTTTTAAACCTCCCTTAAACCCATTTTGCCTAAAGAATCCGGCCAATGCTATATTCTTAAAGATCCTGCACCCTAAATTTCCATCCAATCCTCAACAACCAAAGAAAGAAATACATACAATTATAAATTTATATTTATAATCCAAAATCCTCCCATACAAACTAATCCTCAGGAAAGATACCCTAACATCATAGCACTTAAATCCCCCTCTTTATTTTTTTGACATATAAATCCCCCTCTTTAAACAACATAGCATTGCCATTCAATTATATTTCTTTCTATTTCATTTTCCCTATCATTAAAAAAATCAAACTTTGGCAGCAAATTAATATAAACATAAAAATTTCAGGAAATCAAAACATCATTATGCACTATGCAGTACCATTCAAAACCCACAACAAAAAACAAACATCCCATTGAAATCTGACCTTATCCTTCAAGACCCATTCCTCAAAAAGTAAATCAAACGGAATTTCTATAACAAAATTACCCATATTTTACCGTTAAACAATGAAACAACATACATAAAAAGAAAGAAAGGAGAGTGAATTAGAAACTAACCTTTTATAACAAATCAGATCTTGGGGTTTCAACGGAACTAATTAAACTACAGCCTTCCACTTTATTTAGGTTTCTCTAGGGTTCTTTTTCGTTTTATTGTTAACAAAAGGGAAAATAAAGAAAAAAAATGGAAAGAAAAGATTCGAGAGAGGAAGCAAGAAAGCAAGGAGACTCTGGGGAAACGGAAAGAATATTTACGGGAAAGGCAATTTTGTGGACGTTGGATTAAATTGATGGACGGTTGAGATTCTTTGTTATGGGAAGTGGTGATCGTACGGTCCGTCATGATTTTGATTTGATTGATGATTTTGAAAAAAAGTTTTTTTTTAACTTGCAATGAGGTGGCATTTTCTTAAGATTAATCGTCTAACTAATCTCCTTTTTAGGTTAATTATGCTAAGTTTGGATTATGGATTTTTTTTTTACTTTTATTAGTAATTGTAATTTTTCATCGTGTACGTAAATTAAAAAAAAAAAGAAGTTTTTCTTTTTTTATTTTTTATAAAAAAAGAGTGAAAGGAACTACATACCCCGTTAAATGAAATAAGAGGTTTTGTAAAAAAGAAAACAAGATTTATAGTTTTAAAAAAGAAAATAGTATTATTTAAATGAAATAAATGATTTTTTTTATCAAAGATGTAATGTAAATGGTTTGTTATTACAAATGAAAGGATAAACTATCACATTGGCCACTCAACTATAATTTTTTTCTTTCTATTTTGCCACTAAACTGTTTTTTATTTAATTACTAAAGTTACAATTTTTGATGTTTTTTATTTGGTCACCGAACCAAATTTGACGTTATCTACCCTAATAGTTGTCACCCAACAATTAGTGCGTTTCTCTTTTGATCAATCCGACTATAAAAATTACAAAATAATTACTCGATTTATTAGTTTTTTTCCTGCTGATTAAATGTTTGAAGGAATAGGATTAAATAAGTATTTAAAGTATGTTTTTTTTGGTTAAAACATGTATCTAAAATATGTTTTGGTTAAAATAGATATTTGGAGTATATTTTTTATTTAGATTCCTAAAAGTTGTCATGTGGTATTGATTAAAATATATATTATGTACTTATTTTTGACAAAAAATGTTTTATATACCTATTTTGACAAAAATAATAATTTAGATACATATTTTGACAAAACAAAGTATAACTTAGGTATTTTTTGACCAAAAAATACTTTAAATACCTAAATGAAAAAGTTTATATACTTTATGTGCTTATGTGTTTTATAAGCCTTGATTTTTTTTTGTCGAATAGGACCAAAATGAAAGGATGGGTAAATGTTGGAGTTTAAATTTGTGTATTTCACCTTTTTTTTTTTGCAGAGGAAAAACAATCAACACACTATAAACTCCAAAACCAAAAGCCCTTGGAAATTAAACCCTAAGCAAACAGCAAGAAATGGGGAAGAAGAAAAACCAGCAACCATCAGCCTCAACTGACAGCCTTCTCAATACTCTGGGAGACTTCACGAGCAAAGAAAACTGGGATAATTTCTTTACCATCAGAGGCAGCGATGACTCGTTCGAGTGGTACGCCGAGTGGCCTCAGCTTCGTGACTCACTCCTCCCTCTTCTTCAACAACACCCACCACCCTCCCCCTCCTCTTCTTCTTTGCAAATATTGGTGCCTGGTTGCGGCAACTCCGGACTGTCGGAGCATTTATACGACGCCGGGTTTGGAGATATAACCAATATTGATTTCTCCAAAGTTGTGATTTCCGGCATGCTTCGACGTAATGTTAAGGATCGACCCAGCATGCGTTGGCGAGTTATGGACATGACCCAGATGAAGGTTTCTTCTCATTTTCTTAACTCGGGTTTTTTTTTCTTGCTGAATTTGTTGCTTTACTAAGTTTTATATTATGGAATTTTCTCCTTTTGGGGGGTATGCAAATGGGGAGTAGCATTTCTTAGCTGAAATTTTAACTTATCGAGGTGCATTGGATATGTTTCATGGTATATAGTGAACATTGAGGAAATTAAGAATGTACGTGCAATTTTAACCTTATGAGTTAATGTTGCGCATTTTAGGACAGGGGTGATTAGGGAGTATTTAAATGTTCATGTATTTCTGAATCCTTTCAAATGTCTATGGGGTTTGGTGGTTTTTTTCTTACATGGTATCAGCTGGAATATTGTTGGATTACTGTTATTCATGACACATACTGAAGCCTGAATTCCTATAACATCATTGTCTCTTGCAATGAAGTTCAAGTACCTTTGACTGATGTCAACCTATTGCCATAGTGCTTATAATGCTTCTTACTGAAGGTGTTTTTGTTTATTTGTTTGTTATTATTTTTAATTTTATTAATGTCCCAATTCCATAGATTAGTGGTTTCTTTTTACTCTTCTCGTTTACCGGATATTTCTATGTTTACCAGTTTTCAGATGATACTTTCGATGTTGTTCTCGACAAAGGTGGATTGGATGCTTTGATGGAGCCAGAACTAGGCCCTCAGCTGGGGAGTAAATATTTATCAGAGGTGTGTGAAGTTTCCATTCAGCTTATTTATATATTATCTGATACATGTAACATATTACAATTGTCATAGAAGGTTAAGATTTTTTGTTAGATTCATAAGAATTGCATTTATCCAGGTGAAAAGAGTTCTGAAATCTGGAGGCAAATTCGTTTGTCTTACTTTGGCAGAATCTCATGTTCTAGGTACTTTTGACCTCAATGAACAAACAACTTTCTTCTATGTTCTTACCTTCTTTATATATATATATATGTGACATATCTTGATGAAATTTCATTCATTTACTTTCTTAGTTGTTTTTCTTGTTATTTTTATCCTACATAGTTTTATCAATTACTGGATTTGCTAAGATTCATGTTGCTTTTTACCCTTTTAGGTTTGCTTTTTCCGAAGTTCAGGTTTGGCTGGAATGTCTGTCTTTATGCTATACCTCAGAAACCATCTAGTAAGCCAGATCTCAGAACATTTATGGTGGTTGCTGAGAAAAAGTGTTCCAATGAACTGCACCAGATCATGTCATGTTACAATCATTCTTCCCTTGCTTGTAATCCACATCAGGTGCTTAGGATCTAATTGTTGTTGTTTTTATTGTTATTATTATTTGAAGTTTGTTGTAACATAAATTTAGTAAAATTGCAAATAGTAACCATTGAAATGTAATAAGAATCATACTTCATGGAAAAGTTTCTTGAGGGATTAACTAAAACGGCAGTAGTCAAATAAGTTTCCTCATTATAAATTTTTGTTATCAATGTGATCTCCATTATAAATCCTCGGAGCCCATGCATTCCAAGGTTTTGATATCAATCTATGAATCTGTTTTTAGGCTTCTGGTCTTCTTGAAGCCCTTGAAAGTGAGAACAAAATTCGCGGAGAATACTTGAGTGGCGCTGATGTACTATATTCTCTTGAAGATCTTCAACTTGGAGCTAAGGGGGATCTGACAAAACTTAGCCCTGGTCGCCGAGTTCAGCTTACTCTGGGTGAACAAGGGGTCTCTCGCTTTTGTTATAAATCCGTATTGCTTGATGCTAAACAACAGTCTGGGGCATTCTCTTTTCACTGTGGTGTCTTTATTGTTCCTAAGGTATGGTATTAAATGGTTTGGCTGCAGTTCTTGAGGCAAAACTGCAAAAGTGATTGGAATTAAATGAAATGAAGTCTGCTCACTTATAGAGCAAACATTACCTCTATTTTGATTGAACAGGGCATTACATTGTTTCTTTGAATTATTCAAATCCATTTATTTGTGCATTTTAAGGTTGATTCAGTGATTCCAAAAAATGTGTGGTGTCTTCAGGTTTATGAAAAAAAGAAGTGTCTTTAGAATACAAATGTACTATGGGCATAGAAAGTAGAAACTGGTTGGTCAGTGTCCTCTGGTTTTTTTATTGTTCAATAATTGGTGTAGGCTTTGACTGACTAGCATAATGTTGGTGAGGATTTGTGCGTCCTTTTTAACATTGCACTTGAGTTTCTTGCTATATGTTTTACTATATTAATATTTGCACCCAATTTGGGGGCAACTGTATTATTCTGTTTGAAATATGTAACTCAATCCTAGATTTCAGACTCGGGCTCATGAGTGGCTCTTTTCATCAGAGGAAGGACAGTGGCAGGTGGTTGAAAGCTCAAAGGCTGCTCGTCTAATAATGGTATCTTTCTTAGAACAACTGTATACATAGTTAACGTCTGCTTTTATGAGACTCATTGCCCGATGAAAGTATCTAAGGCTCTAAGCAAAATTTTGTATCATGAATGAAGGTCTTGTTAGAGACCAGCCATGCTAATGCTGATATGGAAGATATCCAGGTATGCTACAGAAGTATTGCTTGCATTTGTCAATTTTCATTATTTGTTATTAATATCTTTAGATGATATTGCTATCCCTTTCAGAAGGATTTGTCTCCTCTAGTGAAACCATTGGCACCTGCAGATATTGACGAGGGAAATCAAATTCCGTATGTTCATGTTCACTTCATAAGCTTTCTGTTAGCTATTGCCTGCTTTATGTTTAATTTATTGCAATGGATTCTGAATATTTGGTTTCTTTGGATGGAATGCGCCCATTGTCATTATTTTTAATTTACAGATCACCAGCAACTTGCGAAAGCAATGCTGCCATCCTTTTGATACTTTTTTTTTTTAAATTTGGTCTGTTGTAGAATTAAGAGTTAATTATTACAGCTGCAAAAGAAGAAGACAGACTGATCTCTTAATCTTCAGACTTATATGGGGAACAATTACATGACTGACTAATGCTTCTTGTTTACTTCCACAATAGGAAATTGTTGATTATATAAAGGCTTGCAAAATTTTCTGTTTTGGTGTGCATTGTAACATGTACCTGTCTTAAGTAACTATATATGTCGGGTCCTCTATGAAGTACGAATGAAGCAGCTTCAGTTTTATTTTCTTTGCCTAGTCATTTACCATGTGCCAATTTTTATGCTGTACTGCCCTATATGTTTCTTACCTATATAGCCTAAATGATGATCTCTTCATTCTTTGAGGGATTCTTCTTGTTTTCCTGAACCAGGTTTATGACAGCAGGTGATGGAATCAAGCAGCGAAACATCGTTTACCAGGTTATAGTTCTTTTACAGTATTATTTCTATTATGATGTGTTTGCAACATTTTGAGCATCACGCGCAAGAGTTTCTATTCTTATTGACTTTCTTCATTGTTATTCAAAAAGGGCATTTTCTGCATTCCGTAATAAGAGTCATCCAATGTCCTTATCGGACTAGATAGACGGGATAATTTTCCTTTATTCAACATATTTGGTGTGTATTTTTGTGGCTTGGGTTATTTGAAGTGCAAAGTAGCATACGAGTCTACTATATTTGGAACTCAATATTTAAGTATGGAATTGTGTTATTTTCAAGTTATAGCTTCCACAAGCGCTAATCCACTTGACCACATAAAAGCTTTGGAACTGAGAATATTTGGATATGCGGGCTTGGTAGAACATCACACTCTCAAAAGTTACAGGGTGCCCTTGTTAAGATGGTTTTTATTTAAATATATTTTCATCGGGATATAAAATGCATTCGCGGGCTTCATTGTCATAATTCATAAGTGTTGCATCACATGTTGTCATTTAGTGGGCAGTTGCTCTGAGTCAGTGAGTCTGTAGTGATTAATCATCTCCCTTGATAGAATCATCGTTTTGTAGGCTCACCAAATATCAATGTGAACCATCATGTCTAACTGTAGATCTTTACCTTGGCTGCCATTTGCAATATTCTGTATAACAATTATTCTTTTTCACAATGTGGTTGCTTGGTCAGTGCTTCTTATTGACTGAATTGATTGCTTGTATTTTATACAGGGATCATCTTCTTTAACCGGTCCCATTGTTATCGAAGATGTTGTTTATGAAAATGATGATGACGATGTCAGTCGCTCTTTGCCTTTCCGTCGCCTTATCTTTCAGAGAACTGAGGGCCTGGTACAGTCTGAAGCTTTGCTAACTAGGGATGGATTGTTCGACAAAAGTGTTTATGAAACAGAGATGAAGAAAGCCAGCTCATCTTCCAAATCCAAGCGAAGGGGAGCGCAGAGAAGAAATAATGGTAATCTGTTTTCTTTCATTTTTTTTGGTAGTTTCTTGAGTAACTCTTATAATATGCTGAATGAGTTTGTTTGACAAAAGTGTTTATGAAACTGCTTGTTTGTCATTCTGATACATTTTTTTCTAAATATGTAGAATCAAGCAGCAAGATGAAGGTGTATCATGGTTATTTGGCTAGTTCTTATCATACAGCGATCATTTCTGGGTTTTCTCTGATTTCATCCTATTTGGAAAATGTGGCATCTGCGGGAAATAGAGTAAGACTCGTACACTTTTCTTTATGGAATACTTAGTAGATTTTT
This sequence comes from Hibiscus tridactylites, assembly GCA_958450335.1. NCBI lineage: Eukaryota > Viridiplantae > Streptophyta > Magnoliopsida > Malvales > Malvaceae > Hibiscus > Hibiscus tridactylites. Next base: position 26,815,933 of record OY288265.1, on the reverse strand, counting down.
CCCTCCACCAGTACAGATATATGTAATTGCCAGGTCTCATTGGATATAAAAATTATGGTTGTATATTGAAGTATATTTTGGTGGTCGTGTGATTTGACTATGAGTCATACTGCTGTGTCAGACATGGACCTACTTTAGCTAACTTTCAGATTTGGAGTCTAAACTTTGCTGCATATTGTTTGAAAATTCTCAATGCTCTTTTTCTTTGATGTACTGCTCATGTTAAAAGTCATCTTTTTCAGGTTAAAGCAGTTGTAATAGGTCTTGGTGCGGGTTTACTTCCAATGTTTCTTCATGGGTGTATGCAGTTTATGCAAATTGAGGTAATTTTTACATTACTCCCTTATTGATCTTCTCAAGCTGTCTTTCAAAAAGAGTTGCTTTTCAAAAGATTTATTGAATCTTATCAATGGTTTGGAGTTGAATCATTTGATGGAAATAGTGAAATGGAATTTTTGTCCTCAGGCAGTGGAGCTAGATCCTATTATGCTTAACCTCGCAGGTGACTATTTTAGTTTTACTGAAGATACACGATTGAAGGTAACTGACTGTACCTTGGTGCCTCTGTATATTTATATTTATTATAAATTAATTTCAGGGTTTGACTTTTGGTTCAATCTTTTGCTCATGACATCAAAATATACCTTTTCAAGAATGCATTTATAAAAGAACTTTAAGATGATAGATAAGTTATTATTATTTTCTAATAGAGCTTTAAAAATGTTTGGCCTTCCAAATTTTCAGGTGCATATTGCCGATGGCATCCAGTTTGTCCGGGACTACAGAAACTTATCTGCAACTGGCAATACTCCTCTTCACAAAAACAAGGATGCTTTGAGAAATGAAGTGCTTCTTTCTTCCGATGGAAGTTGCAAAGTTCCAAATCCAGAAAGCCAAAGAAGTGCTACTATTGACATAATTATTGTTGATGTGGACTCTTCAGACTCGAGGTGAATGGCACTATTAATGGTTGCATCAATTGTCGTTGAAAATTTGGGAAGTCTATTAATATTTTTTTAATCACCTCTGTTGTAGCTCTGGTCTGAGATGTCCCGCAGCTGGTTTTGTAGAAGAGTCTTTCCTTCAAAATATAAAAGATGCTCTTTCTGAGCAAGGTCTCTTTGTTATTAATTTGGTCTCAAGGTCTCCTGCCATTAAGGATGCGGTTATTTCAAGGATGAAAGAGGTGAGAATTAAGAACTTCATAAATATTGTCACTTCATAAGAAGGCTTCTTTGTTACTCCTATTTATTTCTATGTTGCTCGCTTTCTTTAAGTGCCGATGCCTGATGCATATCCTTACGCATCCTATGTAGTCTAATGTTACTGTAGACTTTGATAAATTTAACTTTGATGTTATTAATAGAATGATTTCCGTTGCCATTGGAACTTATTAAGAGCGCTAGGAGGTTAGAAAAGTAACAATAATTCTTGGCATTAACAAATGTTTTTCGTTTTTCTGTGTTTACTACATTTACATAGCACATTATCGTATAATATGATTACAAGTTTGTAATGTTGTGCTCACCTTTCAGGTTTTTAGCCACCTATTTTGCCTTCAACTGGAGGGAGAGGTCAACCTAGTAATCTTTGGTCTGTGTTCGGAATCATACATCGAGCAGGATTGCATACCTGAAGCTGCCCTTCGACTTGATAATTTGCTCAAGTCCAAACATCCTGAGATAAGCCAGAGCATCACAGATGCAGCAAAGAAGCTCAGACGTTTGAAGTGAAGACAGCTTACAACAAATTTTCCCTTACCTCAGAGCAAACTTTCGCATATTCGAAGCATTCAGCATTCGCAATTGCACTGCAGGACGAGAAAAGTCCGAATCAGTCTTTAATGTTTTTCTTTAGACGGTATGTATACTGCATCTACAGTTTTGTTTGTTCGATATCTTAAATACTCAAGCCATGCATTGTTTTGCGAGGATTTGAAGTGTTTTAAGGTCTGATGCCCGAATTCGGAATATACCCTCTTCAATGTGTAATAGTATCAACCTGTAAATCATACCACTGGAGTATGAATTTTCCCAGGCTTTCAATTTGATCTACTTAATTAAAGCTATTAAATCCTTGAATTTAATACAAATGAGTTATTCAAAGTTAATTAAAAAGAATTTCAATTAGTCAAAAACACTTTCCTATAGATATAGCTGGAAAAGCCTTATGTATTCTTGAAATGATGCCAATGGCCTTCTGTTTAGCTCTTGTAGTCCCCGTATCTGCAAGTTTCGCAAGAGTTTGCTTTTTAATTTCTTCAGCTCTGATCACCATCAGCAAAGTCAGATCTTTTAAGCACACATTTTCAGGATTGTAATGCAGTTCTCCTTACTACATTCCGAGCTACTACGTCGTATGATCCGAAGCAAGCTCTGCAAGGTTTTACAATCCCCAAGTTCGTCCATGGCCATTCGGTTTGTCGACAGCATTGCGAGAATGACCAACAGCTCGTCTACAAATATGCCGTTGTTAATCTTCTGCAGGATCACATCCACTGCTCCCTTTTCGACGAACTTTGCTTTATTCTCACGTACTGTGCAAAGCCTGAATATTGTCGAGGCAGCATCTTTCATTGCCAGTGGATGCCTTTCGCATAAAAGTTCAAGTAGAGGTGCAACAGCGCCTGAATTCCCGATGATGAACTTGTTCGAGTCGAGTTCCGATAAACTGCCAAGTGTTGCTGCAGCGTTTCTTCTTGTTTCGATTGTTCCTAACATGATGGATTCGATAAGAAGAGGGATGACCAAAGGGTTTTCCGCTAGCTGTTTCTTATTGTTGCCGTGAAGCGAAGCGTTGAAAACTGTGGGGATCAGATCCTCCTGCAGATCGGGATCGAACTCAGTCTCAGCTTCTGATCGGGAACCGAAGACGACATCATTTCAAGCAATGAGTTCAAGTACAATAGGTCTACCTCGGTGCTTGCTTTTCCGTCGACATCCTGGTAGAGTTCTTGTTGTGATGGAGGCCATGTTAGGTTACAAATTTTCAACCATTTCTTCATGTGTGGCCTATCACAAGTCTGAAAGTCAATAAGATATCAAGGTCAATGATTAAGAAGAATAATAGCCAAGGCAGATCGTATGAACACTTGATGGTCTATTTGAATAAGTTAAAAATTAAGAGTTTATTTTGGTTGTCGATTAAAGTTTAAGGGCTTATTTGAGTATCAATTTAAGTTTTAAATATTACCAACAACCAGTTGGTCAAAGATTCAAATTCTGATTTTTTTGAATACAACAGATTAAATTAAGAGGGTCGCCCTCAAAATGAACCTCTGTAATATCCAATTCAAATTAACCAATTAATAGATTAGGTATAGACGATTATACTAAAAATTTTAAGATTTAAGTGTTTGGTGGGTGTAGTAAAGATATAAACACTTATTTAAATAAAGTAATAAATACATAGTCAAATATAAAATTAAATTATGTTAAATATTAATGGTTTGTCTAACCTATGCATAGGTTAAGGGTCATTTAAAAGCCTTCATTAAATACTAAATTTTATTTGAAAAAATTACAATTATTTAATGTATTAAAAAACTTAAAAGATTCTAGTGGAAAAATACTCATTCAATATAATAAACCCTAAAACTATAACCCTAAACCTTAAACATAAACATAAACATAAACCCTAAAACTCTAACACTAACCTTAAACCCTATAATCATAAACCTTAAACTCTAAATCCTAAATCATACACCCTAAAAACATAAACTCTAAACCTTCAACATAAACCCTAAATCCTAAACTTTAATACATTAAATGAAATTTTTTTCAATAAAGTTTTATAATACATTAAATAATTGTAATTTTTCAAATAAAATCTTTATATTTATTGAAGGCTCTTAAATAATCTTTAAACTATGCATGTATGCATAGGATATAAAAAGCCAAATATTAAATTAATAACATAAAATTTAATTTATTGTAAAAAAGTAAAATTCGTCTGCTATGCAACAGTTGTGAACTTATTCACTATATTTTAATTTGGTCATTCTTAGTTTGTGTACTTTTAAAACTTTAAAATCTAGTCGTGACTCAAACAATAGCAGCTAAATTTCCAAATTATGCTATATTTTAATGTGTTAAGTTTCTATAATTTAATTATATTGTCTTTATCTTATTAAAAAATTATATTGTCTTTATATAATTTAGATTAAGATTAAAATTTAAGAATTTAAAAAAATATAAAAATTGAAATTGACCAAAACCAAATCCACAACTTAATCTGCAGTATAATGTAAATTTTTATAAATAATAATAAATCATGTTAAATTTTCAATATCGAGCTGGATCGAACAAGTCTCTATATAGGGGTGTAAATGAATAGAGTTGGAACAAACAAGACTATGTTACTGTTCGTTTATTTACTTTTGAAGGTGTTCATATTCCGTTCGTGGTTGTTTAAATTTCCAATATCGTGGTCGTGTTTGTTTATTTACTTTTAAAAGTGTATGTGTTTGTTTATTTAACGTTCACGAGCATGTTCGTTTGATGTTTGCAAACATGTTCATTTATATGTTCGCGGACATGTTTGCAAACATGTTCATTTATTTAACGAGTCGATAAACGAGCTTGTTCGTGAACATAAATAAACTGAACACACTTTTGTTCGGTGGCGGAGCCACATATAAAATTTGGGGTCAATTGACCCCACTTAATTTATTGGGAAATGAGATTTATAAATAGCTAAATGTAATTTTGAAGGAGTTAATATAGAATTTTTCATAGAAAATATTAAAATTGAACCTACTTAATTTGTTAGGTATGGAGTCAACAATACGTATTATAGTAGTATGAAAATTTTAGTATCTCGTACTTTACTTTAACTCCATTGTAAGAAAATTTTGGTTTCACCACTGCTTTTATTCGTATTCGTTCGTGTATTAAATGAACATAATATTTTTTTATCCATACTCGTTTGTTTAATTTAATAAACGAACGTTATATTAACAGTTCACGAACAATTCCTCAAACCCTTTGTTGATTTACACCCCTGTTCTATAACAATCAATTACCCAAACTAAACATTATGATGAAAGAAGTCAATACACAAATAATTAATATTATGATTATTATCAATATAATTTTTAAATTTCACAAACAAAAACAAGAATCCAGCATGCAATATTATATTAAATTTATATAAAAAAGAAAATAATTTAAAAAGCTGTAATTTCAAGCTTGGTTTTTTTTTTTCGCAAAGCTTGGGCTAATAACCTATTTACAAAACAGAAATAAATTAAAAGGATTTCAAGAATTGAAGTCTAACCTGGGTGGAGGCTAGAACAACAATGCCACCCATGATTTCACCAATAAAAGGTTTCTTCATCTTAAACACTGCTAAAGAAGAGGAAAGGGGAAAATGAAAGAGGGAGTGAATTTTCTTATGCATTCTTTCGGGAAAGGCTTAATATAAAAAAAGTGTCCACACTGTTGCTCTAGTTAATTTTAGATGCCTATTTTTTTTTTATAAAAATAGATGTTTAATATTAGTTAAAGGGTCAAATTTACCTATGTATTAATCCGAAATCAACAATGTTGCCTATACATTCTTCCTCGGTAATTTTACCCTCAAAGTCAGTCAATTGCAGCAATGTTGCTATTTGACCGATTTTAACCGTTAAATGTTGACGTTGCCGTTAATGGTGCTGACAGGGTAATTTTACCCTCGAAGTCATTCATGCTGTTTTGCCCTCAAAGTCATTAATTGCAGCAATTTCCCTTGGTTTATTTAGTTTTTGAATAAAATTGGATAAATAATTTGATTTTTCGAGTTGAACTTTATCAAACATAATATATGAAAAATCGATAACAGATTGATGTAAATATCCTTTGAGTCCCTAGTAAATTTAAAAAATAAGCAAAGTGAGAACTCTTACAAAAAAAATTAAAATATTCTTCAATTTAAAAAAAATTAATAAACTTAATAAAATAAATAAGACATTCAAAAAAATTTATTGAAAATAAAAATTAATATAAAAATATTTATAAATATTAAGTTATAAATATAAAAAAATATAAAAAATTACAAAACCCATTGAAAAAGTCTTCGACTGTTTCTGGTTATGAAATCGTCCTTGTAACCCCCTCGTCCCGGTCTGGTCGGATGACCGGTCCAAGTGGGCCACACGGGGAAAACCGAAGCGAAACCCGTTAAGGCTTCCCCTCGGTTAACGACCCAGAAAATTTCTTTTTATTTTATCTTGTCTATATGCATAATTTAATCCTATGTGAAGCACATCAGCGGAAGATACGAACATTGCAACATATACCGACCAATCAATCATTTAACAGCTCATTTTAGACCTTTACAGCAGGCCGTTTCGAAACGCCCTTAGGGTGTTCGAAACGCCTTGACTTAGTCAACAGGCCAGGGTCAACCATAAGGTGACCGTTCCAAAACAGGGGTGACCCGTATCGGAACGACCTTGACGGTCAATATCTCGTGGTCAACGAGATTTGACCGTTTCGAAACATTAGAGGCCCGTTTCGAAACGCTTTTATCTCGTCAATTTCTCAAAATTCCAGTAGCAAAAATATTCCGAAACGACCCCTATCCGTTTCGAAACGGCAGGCCATTTACAAAGGGACCGTATCGGAACAGGATGACCCGTTCCGAAACGCCCCCTGTCTGCAGACACGTTTTGGCTGTTTTAAGGCACAAGGGTGCCCCAAAACACCACCAAAACACCTAACAACAACAAATCCATACAACCTCAAGCTTACCAACTATACTAACATGCTTCAACAAGATTTAGACAAGTCTAACACTAAGGCAACAACTCACAAATCATGCATTCATACATCATCATTCAACATAAAGATAACATCCAAGGCATAAGGCTAACATTCAAGATGAGCAATTAGGCATGAGTTACAATCTCAACATGGCAACACAAACTATACAAAAGCAAGGCATTAAGGAGTCTACACATGCTCCTAACAACCAACAACTATCCACAAGTTAATACATGTCCCATTGCTCAAACTATTACATGTTCAACTTAAAACTCATACTTGAAATACTCAAGGCTTACAACCACAATTGGAGGCCCTCCGCTTGCTCAAGCAACCCACGAACTAAGGATCTGCAATGTTGAACAAAGAGAGCGTAAGCAAAGATGCTTAGTGAGGGTAAGCTCTAAAATCAAGCCTCAACATTGCAGGGTCCGAGCACGATCTAGCCAAGGCATTTCACCAACATACCAAGGATTCACAAGAGTCATGAGAATAAAATGCATGAGCAATGTACATTAGGAATGCCATGAACATAAGCTTAACTCCATAATACATGTAAGCATATTCAAGTATCACATCAAAGATCATAAATCCCAACACATTGATATACACATCACACAACATTGGCACCTAGCTATGACCCGAATACGCGGATAAACATGTTGGAACTCACATCCAACAACCACATTACCTCACGGTGGGATTACACTCATCACCGGTCTCGCGGAGGGGATTCCACTCATCCTCACGCCCCGTCGATGGGATTCCACTCATCACCGACTATATTTAAACACAATTCCGGGCGAACCCGTACTCCTCCTTGGCGACTCAACGCCACCAAGGCCACGCGCGACTTTTGACTCATGTGTACACACTAACATCCTAATGATCGATCATTTGTATTCAAGTATACTAGTGCCAACATTTACTCACTTCTCATTACTCATTTCAATCACTTTCGTGCTTAGCACGTACTCACCAACATCCATCATCATGCGTGTCTCAATAATCACAATTCATATCTCATTTCACATGTATAATACAATATACATAAACCTTCATAACACATTTCATATGAGACATGCACAATCACATAATTAAGTTCATCCAAAGGCTCTAGATCAAGCTTAGGATTAGGCTACCACCCTAATCCTAACTCTAGGTGGGTCTACCAAGCCCATCCTAGTCCATATACTCGAACCGACTATTTTAAAATCATTTAAAGCAATTAACCACTCACCTAAACACCCAAGCTCAACGACCAAGCAAGCAACAACCTTCAACTTTCCGGATTCACTTTCGATGCTTCACCGATGTCCAAACTTGATTCTAATCAATCCCAAACACAAACAAAACATCCACAATCAATATTTTATCATCGAAACTAACCCGGATTAACATTACCAAGCATCCAACACTCAAAATCAACCCCCAAAATAGGATTTTCGAGCAGCCCTTAATACCCACTGAATTCTCTCATTTCAACCACCCAAACAAGCATCAATTACACCCAAAATGATCCTCATATATCATACTACTTACAGCCCCCAAAATCCAACATTAAACAGCTCCAAACCCCACTTTAAAACCCTCCAAAAACCCTCCTAAAACCCAATTCCGAAAATCGTTCAAAACCATTTGAAATTTATATATGATACACCCTTTGACTTCTATATACCATAACTAAGCATAACAAATCAAAATACTTCATTTATCAACATAAAAATCTCATTTTTAATCAAAATATTCAAAACTTCCATTTTCTAAAAACTTCATGAAAATCAAAATAAAATGTACTTTCATGGAGAGGAAGGTGAGGAGAAGTCAAAAATATCGTTACCTTTCAATTTTGGAGTTGAATTGGTGGAGCTTTTGAATGAAATAGTGAATAGGGTAGAGAGTCTTGGTTTCCTGTTGGTGAGTTTTGGAGAGGAAGATGAATAGTAGAAAAATGAGTGTTTTATTTAACATGTGTTATATCTTAGGGCTTAAAAGACTTGTTTACCCTTAATGAAATGGAACATTTACAAGGAAGGTAAATCCATGGTTAAATGGGGTTTTAAGTCTTAAAACATGGTCAACCCAAGTTAATTAATTTTGAAAACAAACTCGATTTATTATTTAGAGTATAAAACCGAGCCCAAAATAATATAAAAATATTATTTTCACCTAACCCCTAAACCCGGGTGTTACAACTCTCCCCCACTTAAGGAAATTTCGTCCCCGAAATTACCTGGTGGAAACAGGTACGGAAACTGCTCAACCATATCCGCTTTCCTTTCCCACGTGGCCTCTTCCACACCTCTATGCCTCCACAACACCTTGACCAACTCTATAGTCTTGCCACGCAATACCTTGCTATCAGAAGCAAGTATCTCAACGGGTTCTTCATTATAGGACAAATCCGGATTTAACTCTATCTCCTCAACGGGCATTACATGAGAGGGATCCGATCTATATCTCCTAAGCATAGATACATGAATGACATCATGGATCTTTTCTAACTCAGAAAGTAACCTCAAACGGTAAGATACAGGCCCAATCCGCTCAACTATCTCATACGGACCAATGAACCTCGGACTCAACTTGCCCTTCCGGCCAAATCTCATTACCTTCTTCCATGGAGATACTTTCAGAAACACTTTCTCACCCACTGAGTACTCAACCTCTTTCCTCTTCAAATCTGCATAAGATTTCTGACGATCGGAAGCTGCTTTCAAACGGTCACAAATCAACTTCATTTTTTCTGTAGTTCCCTTGAGCAAGTCTGGCATAGGTAACAACCTCTGACCTGTCTCAGCCCAACAAATCGGAGTCCTACATCGTCTACCATACAAAGCCTCATAAGGTGCCATCTGAATACTAGACTGATAACTGTTGTTGTAAGCAAACTCAACCAATGGTAAGTGCTTCTCCCAAGAACCTTGAAAATCAATCACACAACAACGAAGCATATCCTCTAGAATCTGTATCACTCGCTCTGACTGCCCATCGGACTGCGGATGATAAGATGTGCTGAAATGCAAACGACTACCCAAAGCACTATGCAAGCAACTCCAGAACCTCGAAGTAAATCTAGGATCTCTATCTGAAACAATAGACTTCGGAACTCCATGAAGTCTCACAATCTCGCAGATTTACAAGTTTGCCAACTTGTCTAAGGAATCCGTGGTGTTCACTGCTAAGAAGTGAGCACACTTAGTGAACCTATCAACAATCACCCAAACTGAATTCTTCTTCGAAGGAGACAAAGGCAACCCCGACACAAAATCCATGGTGATCCTCTCCCACTTCCATTCCGGAATCTTCAAAGGCTGTAGCAAACCTGAAGGAACCTGATGTTCTGTCTTTACTCTCTGACAAACCATACAACGGCTCACATACTTGGCTACATCTCTCTTCAAACCAACCTAGAAGTAATCATTCTTCAAGTCTCGGTACATTTTGGTACTACCCGGATGCATAGAAAAGGGACTCGAATGTGCCTCACTCAGAATCTGACGTCTCAACTCAACATCTTCTGGCACAACAATCCTATCTCTAAAGCACAACAAGCTCTCACCACTGAAACTATACTCAGTCGGTCTTCCTTCGGCTATGTCTTGAACATGAGGAACTAGGCTTGCATCTTGCAACCTGGATTAACATTACCAAGCATCCAACACTCAAAATCAACCCCAAAAACAGGATTTTAGAGCAGCCCTTAATACCCACTGAATTCTCTCATTTCAACCACCCAAACAAGCATCAATTACACCCAAAATGATCCTCATATATCATACTACTTACAGCCCCCAAAATCCAACATTAAACAGCCCTAAACCCCACTTTAAAACCCTCCAAAAACCCTCTTAAAACCCAATTCCGAAAATCGTTCAAAACCATTTGAAATTTACATATGATACACCCTTTGACTTCTATATACTATAACTAAGCATAACAAATCAAAATACTTCATTTATCAACATAAAAATCTCATTTTTAATCAAAATATTCAAAACTTCCATTTTCTAAAAACTTCATGAAAATCAAAATAAAATGTACTTTCATGGAGAGGAAGGTGAGGAGAAGTAAAAAATATCGTTACCTTTCAATTTTGGAGTTGAATTGGTGGAGCTTTTGAATGAAATAGTGAATAGGGTAGAGAGTCTTGGTTTCCCGTTGGTGAGTTTTGGAGAGGAAGATGAATAGTAGAAAAATGGGTGTTTTATTTAACATGTGTTATATCTTAGGGCTTAAAAGACTTGTTTACCCTTAATGAAATGGAACATTTACAAGGAAGGTAAATCCATGGTTAAATGGGGTTTTAAGTCTTAAAACATGGTCAACCCAAGTTAATTAATTTTGAAAACAAACTCGATTTATTATTTAGAGTATAAAACCGAGCCCAAAATAATATAAAAATATTATTTTCACCTAACCCATAAACCCGGGTGTTACAGTCCTTCTATTAGAGTAATGATAAAACTTATCAAATATTAATGAGCATCAGTTTGATGTAAAAAACGAAAAAAAAAATTGATGAAATTGTTCAAAATTTTAATACTTTATAATTACTTTTAATTTTATCATTTCTAATACATTTTAAATTTTATATTAGTTTTTATTTTCAGTAATTTTTGAATATCTTATTTATTTTTATTAAGTTTATAGATTTCTAAAAAACTGAAGAATATTTGATTTTTTGTGAGAGTTCTCACTTTGCTTATTTTTAAAATTACCAAAGACCCAAAGGATATTTACATCAATTTGTTAATTAATTTTTATATATTTTGTTTGTTAAAGTTTAACTCGAAAAACTAAATTATTTATCCAATTTGTTTCAAAAACTAAATAAACGAATGGTACTTTGAGAGCAAAGTTGCATGAATGACTTTGAGGGCAAAATTGTTCCATCAACACCGTTAACTGCCACGTTAGCATTTAACGTTCAAAATTTGTCAAAAGGCAATATTGCTGCCATTGGCTGACTTTGAGGGAAAAATTACTGGGAAAAAAATAAGGACATCATTGCTGATTTCAGATTACTACAGGGGCAAATTTGACCATTTAGCCTTTAATATTTTATTTTGTTAATTTTAGGTGCCTTGTAATTAATTGTCATTAAGAAAAAATTGTTAACCAATCAAAACATGACATGTGATATGTTTGTTTTATTTTTCTCAAAATAATTACTCCAAAATTTTCAAATTTTCAAAGAATCCCAAAATTCCTTAAATTTTACAAAATACTCCTACATCCCTAAAAATCACAAACCCCAATTCACCATCGCTCTTAAACCTACCCCTTTGATCGCCGGATCTAGTCGGTCTCATTGAAAAATGACGAATGACGTGACAGTAGAACGAGGAATGAGAATTTGACGTCCGACTTGCACGTCGTTCATCGTTTTTCGACAATACTATGTTGGAGAAATGACTAATTAGGTCCAACAACTAAAGGGACGAGCTTAAAAATGACGATCGATGATGGAAGTGACAATAATTTGGGGGTTTGAGGTTTGAACATTATATGGATTTAGGGATTGTTTTGTAAATATGGGAAAATTTGAAATTTTCTGAAAAATTGAAAATTTGGGGTTTTTTCTTAAAAAATAAATAAATAAAAATTATTGCCATGTGTCAAACATTGATTGGATAACATATTTTTAAACAACTTTTAATGACCAAACATTTAAAATTGTAATTATATAAATATTAGACATTTATTTTAAACAAAAAATAATTTAAACACCTACAGTTAAAAAAAATATAGTTTAAACACTTAATTAAATATTAAACCTTCTAGAAACTACATTTGACAGTGGCAGGTGTGGAATCTAACTTTATTTTATGAGAGACCAACATACAAATTTATCGCTATCCCAACTTAGGTTTTTTTTTTTTACCTTGCAGTTTTTAAAACTTTTGGAAGGCTATGGCCCCACCGGTCCCACGTAAGGCTTTTTAGTTAAATTTTTTAAATTATAATATTTTATTATTGAATATTTTACACTATTTTTAAAATTTCGTTTTCAAATATCTTATGCTGAGTACATAGTTTTGTGTTTTTATCTAGTTGTACTTTTTATTTTAAATTTTATCTTTTGATTTTATATTTAAAATTTATGTTTGGATTATGTTATTATGTAATTTGGACTTCTAAATTTTAATTTTGTCCTTTAGAATGACTTTAAATTCTATGATTTATAAAAATTGTATAAATTTAAACTAGATACATGTGACCCAATCATTGCGAGTACCCGGTCATTGTGGGTATCACATGTTAATGGGCGGATCATGAATTGATATCTTTAGTACCTGAAAATTCGGGTATTCGGTTATGAATACCACGAGTGCCAATGATAAAATAGGTCATGACTCCCTTCGAATGTGTATTGCACTACTAAAAAATAGTCGGATAACATTTTTTAAGTTCTATTTGAGTGGCTCTCTAGTAAAGATAATAGTAATAAAAAGTATAATAAGTACAATTAAAATTTTCTATTTTCTTTCATATATTAAATTTAATTAGTTACTTTCAGGGGCGGTTCAAAGATTTTAGGGGCCCTGTGCAATTTATCAAAATGGGGCCCTTAATTTATAATCGATAAGAGATATAAGGTTTTTTTTTCAAAAAAAATATTTTATTACAAAATATATTATTAAATTATCCTCTTGAGCAACAAAAAATTGACTTACAAACATCTAAAAATCAAACCTTTTCACTTAAAAAGTGTCATTCTTTTTGCATGTTTTGAAGCAAAATCATCTACAACATTTTCAATATCAATTTCTTTCAAAAGATCACTTTCGATTGCCATCAAAGCAAGTCCATTTAATTTTTCTTGCGACATAGTTGTTCGTAAGTATGACTTCAACAACTTCAATTTCGAAAAGCTCCGTTCTGCAGAAGCAACAGTAATAGGAATAGTCAACAAGATTCTATAAGCAATTATCACATTTGGGAAACAATTATAAAGTTTTAAAAATCTTAATAAATCCAATGCTCCCAATTTTTCTTTAGGTAAAAGCTCTCTCAGTAATTTTAGCTCAATAAATAACTCGTTTCCATCAACATCAGATAACTCATCTTTCTTCAAAGCATTTTCAAAATTTTTACAATGAGTTTCGAGATTAACATCATCCAATGAATGTAGTTTATCATAATGAAATAAGAAGCCAAAAACATTCTCATACAATTGATATTGTTCAAATCTCTTATCCAAAGAAATAATAGCTTGATCGACAATATACAAGAAGTATTCAATTCTAAATGACTCCTCGGTAGATATTAATGTTTCATCGCTATCAACTTCATCAAAGTGTCTTTTCCTATGTATTATACGCTTTTGAGGAAAGGTAGGATCAATTCCAATTTCATTAGCTATTTTTCTTGCTGTATCTATTGCACTTAAAAATCCATTATCTCTATAACTTTTAAAAAATGAAATAAGCCTTTTTATCTCAGAAATAGCAACATCAATCAACATGTCTCTTGACTGTAAATCTTTGCTAACTAAGTTCACAGCAAGTAAAATTTCATACCAAATTATTGTAGATAGTAAAAATTTAAAACTACTAAGCTCATTTGTTGCCAAGGATTTAGCCTCACTTTGTATCTTAGGATCATTATCTGTATGAGCTACTTGAAGTAAGGCCTTTCTTATTTCAACAATTTGAAATCTTATTGCCTTAATACTTTCAACACGACTTTCCCATCGTGTGACCGACAATGATTTAAGAGTCAAACCCTTCACATTTTCTCTTAATATATGCCATCTCTTTGAAGAATTGGCAAATAAAGTATAAATGCGTTGGACTATTCCAAAAAAATCTCTCACTTTCATCGAAGTGTTTGCAATGTCACACAAAACTAAGTTAAGACTATGACAACCACATGGAGTATAAAAAGCTCTAGGATTTAAGTCTAAAAGTCTCTTTTGTACACCTTAATTTTTTCCTTTCATGTTAGATCCATTATCATATCCTTGACCTCTTACATTATCTATATCTAAATCATGAGATTTCAACACATTTTCTAACACTTGAAAAAGTCCTTCTCCAGTTGTATCATCAACTTGTAAGAATTCAATAAAAACTCTTCAATTTTAAAAGAATTTGAAGTTCCATCAACGCACCTTAAAATTAATGACATTTGTTCTTTGTGACTAGCATCAGGAGTACAATCCAACATCACAGAAAAATATTTTACTTCTTTTATTTTTTTAATAATGTTTGATCTAATTTTAGAAGAAAGTAAAAGTATTAACTCATTTTGAATATCTTTACTCAAATAATGATGATGAATTTTACCATTATTAATACGTTCAACATGCTCTTTCATCACAGGATCAAACTCTGCCAACATCTCTATTAACCCTAAAAAATTTCCATTACTACTTTGATATAATTTTTCATTTTTTCCACGAAATGCCAAGTTTTGTTTAGAAAGATACTTCACAATGGCAATAATTCTAATAATCACATTTTTCCAATATTCTTTTTCTTTTTGAAATTGTTCTTGAGCAACTTTGTCAATGGTTTCATTTTGTTGCAATCTATATCGAAGTTCACACCAAGTGGCCATATTCAACAAATGATCACTACTTGTTTCATGATCTCTAAGTCTAACACTAAGATGCGACCAATCATTAAAGCCTTCATTAGACAAAGAACCTCTTTTAGGCTCTTTTTTAAAAAATTTACAACAAAAACAAAATACTTTGTCTAGCTCCTTTGAATAAACAAGCCAATCTCTATCACAAGTTTCGTTATTCGACAAATGTCTTATGTAAAAATCCGAAGAGAATCTACGAAAGTATTTATCTTTAGGGCCTTTTACTATGGTCATATCTCGTTTAGAACCATTTACTACTAAAATATCAATTAATTTCGAATCAAGAGCATCCCAATTTCTTGGATCATAAATATTAAATAAATTAGACTCATTTTCCTCAACATGTTGAGCATTCTTATCAAAATTTTGTTCTTCATTTTTTTCATAGTCTTGTGAACTCCTAGTGTCTTCTATATTAACGTCATTATTTACATCATGTTCTACTTGCTCAATATCCCTATCATCAAAAATTTTTACACCAACATCTTTTACATTAGTAAACTTTTCACCTACTTGTGGCTCCTTAAAAAAAATATTTATTTAGAGCACCTTTTTGAGATTGAATTAGTTGTTCTGTTTTTTTAATTTTTTTACGTTTTTCACAACCTGATAGATATTTTCGAAGCATATTAACAGTAAGTAAATTTTTATTATAACTAAATAAGTAAATAAAGAGAGACAAAGAGATTAGATTTAGATAGCACCCGTATTGTTGCAAAAAGGTATTATCGAACAACTTGAGACCACTGATCCGATCGGATGAGATCAATAAATCAACCTATAAAAAGTTAAATATAAATTAATTAAAATAATTTAAAATTACAAAACTGTCAAAACATAAATATTAAATAAAATAAAATTGAAAAAAAAAACTTACCGTAAAGATGCAATGGAAGCACCAAAGGGTTACAAACAATTGGAAAATGATGAACTTGTAAAGTTAAAGTAAGCCTTTGGTTTAGATGCAATGGAAGCACCAAAGGGTTACAAACAGCAATAGCAACTTAGACAAAGAGTGAAACAAGTATTTTCTTAAGTAAAAGTAAAAAGTAAAATATTAGATAAAGTGCAGTGTATATAAAGCCTAAAGGAGAGGAATAGACATTTAATTTCAATTTTAAACGTTAAAAGTAATTAATTATTCTACACATCCACACACATTCCAATAAAATCTCAAGTTCCTATGTGGACTGCCAACTATGATAATTTAAAAGCACCAAAGCCTTTAGTTTTAAGTAACCGTTAATTTTTTTTTTCTTTTACCAAAAGTTGTTATATATACATACAAAATTGTATATATTTTTTAATATTTAATTTAAATTCTATTTATTTTTGGGCCTTTTTTTTGAGACCCTGTGCGGTCGCTCCTATTGCGCCTGTCCAGAACTTCCACTGGTTACTTTTATATTAAATTGGTCTACCTCTAAATTCTTTTGACCGACTGATCCATGTCCACGATCATATTTAGAGGTTGTGTTGTGTCAAAGCGTCGACCTTTCATGAAATGACCATTTTATGAGCAAGATATCTGATTTTTTTAATGTTTTATCAATTTATTATTTTTTAATTAATTAATAAATTAAATATAGATAATTATATAAAAATATCTGTAAGAGGGTTTAATAAAAACTAGATAATATACATTTATATATGAAATTATTGGTAAAATACAATTCTTTAAATGCTTGAATATAAAATAAAATTACTCGTGTAAAACACGGATAAAAAATATTATTATCATGCAGTAATGATCGGGCAAAAGACTTGGAAATTTACATACAGCGCCAATACGATCATTTTCTTTGTCGGTTCAAACTTTTATATAATGGCTTGGGACTGTTGCCACTCTCTTTTTGGTATAATTATATTTTAGGTATTTTTAGTATAAATATTAATGAAATAAAATATTTGTCTTTTTAAATTTTTAAATTTTATAAGTTTAATAGACTCTTGCCCCTCCCGATTTTTGATCATAGCTCCATCTTTGTATAGGGATAAAATCCACTTACACTAAATATAAAACCATGAGTTTTACACGTTTTTTAAATCGTTGGATGGGTAAAATGGATGCCTGAGATAACTACGCACGCACACGCACACACAAATATATGTGATGAGATTCAATTACACTATGTAAAACTCAACTAATTTTAATTGATCTAATTAGACAAAACATTTGACATTTTACTCTAGAGTATTCTTTCTTTAACTTCAACACTATTTGAAATCAATTTGTAAATCTTATTATGATCATCCATCATTGGTTGTCTTCGAAACCCATTATTATGACCGTCCCTCGTTGGTTTTATTGTCACTAACTGTATATACGGCTTCTTGTACCAATATCAACGACATGAATTTTAATGTTATGAATGAAACAAAATAGATTAAAAAAGTCGTCACATAA
This sequence comes from Hibiscus tridactylites, assembly GCA_958450335.1. Classification (NCBI taxonomy): domain Eukaryota; kingdom Viridiplantae; phylum Streptophyta; class Magnoliopsida; order Malvales; family Malvaceae; genus Hibiscus; species Hibiscus tridactylites. Next base: position 26,798,182 of record OY288265.1, on the reverse strand, counting down.
TGAATTTGTATGATGCTTAATCCAGATTATCCATTTATAATAGTGAATCTCTATAGTATCTAATCTCAACCATCTCTTTATAACTGTTTGTGGATTGATTTACATAATTAAAGTTGTTAATGAGATATCAAATATCAGTTAGTTTATTGAGATGAAATATTAAAAATTTTAAATAAGATATGAGATTTAACTATATGAATGAAGTAAATTGGATTATAAGTATTCTTCTTATAATAGATCTTTATTATATTCAATTTGAATTAATTAACTAATAAATTAAAAAAATACTATTAAAAAAAATTCAATGAGAAGTAGGTAGTAAATTTAAATAAACCAAAGAAACTTCAAAGAAAGTGGGAAAGTTGAAAATCGTTCCATTGCCAAGTCATAGTCGTAACTCGTATGTGCGAATGAGGAATGGGAGACTAAAGTTTCGAGTGACTTTTAATCTATTTTTTTTGGGTAACATACACTAGAGGTCACTTAATTGAAGATTTAGTAACAAACGTGTAATTATTCTTTTAAAAAGTAGCAATCGAGTCATTCAATTATAGATTTAGAAATAAACATATCACTTTTTCTTCTAAAAGTTACAATTGAGCCATTCATTATAGGTCTAGGAACAAACAATTCGCTCAATTAAAATTTTGTGAGAACAAGTCACTCCATCATTAAAATTAAAATAAGGGCTTGGTATAATCATAATTTCATTCCTTAAAACTTATACATTCTATTAATTTGGTTCTAATTCTAAATAATTCAATGAATTTAACTCTTCATATTTAAAATTTTTGACATTGCACAATCCCGACACACTCTTCGACCACTTACCAATTACCACACTATGTTAGTCCATCAGTACGATAATTAACATATGTGACAGCTCGACGGACACAATCACTTCATTACTGGACAATTGACGGACTAATGGAATAAACTCATTATGACCTTAATGTCGCCTGCTAATAGACATATTCACTATTTCACTTCACTTATAGTATTTTTAAATATGAAGTGTTAATTTTACTGAATTAGGACCAAATGAATAGAATGCATAAGTGAAATGACTGAATTATCGTATTTAGAGTTCCCAAAACTTATGCATTCTATTCATAAGTGAAGTGACTGGATTATCGTATTTATAGTTTCTAAAACTTATGAATTAGGACCAAATAAATAGAATGAATAGTGACCCTAAATTTCCTTTTAACTTTTGGAGGCAGCCTTAATAATCATGACAGTCTTAATTTGACCTTCTTTAACCATCATTTAAAACTCTAAAATATATTGAGAAAGAAATCATGACAGTCTTAATAATCTCAAAAAATCATGAGCTATCGACATTGAAATTCAATTGTCATCTTCATAAGTTAAGTAAAGAGCACAGAAAACACGATGGCCCTCATGATTAATGATAGTATATATATTACCGCCACATTAAAAAAATTATTATTCGTTTCAAACCCTAAATTGATATATACAAAAAATTGAGATCGACGAAATTTTAAAGCAAATAGCTAATATCGCATACCATAAATACAGTCGAATATCGAAGCATATCAATATCACAACTTTGAACTTTATACACGATTTTGATTTTCCATAATATAAATTTAATCGGTTCTTAATGATTTAAGATTACATGACTCTGATGTCACTTGTTAGAACCAAATTATAATAAATATAAAATCTAAACCATGATTTATCATGTTAAAATCATCAAAAATAATAAATCGAATAAACTGAATGCGAAAACATACCTAAATTAATCAATAGATGAAAACTTTGAATCCTTTGATGAAGATCGGCTAAAAGGTGGTTGCGATCTTCCAAGAAGATAGGTTAACCCTTGCCGTAAAAACTCTCTGACGGGTACATGAGTAATACAAATTAACCTATTTCTTGGGGACCACTACCTCTTTATGATTATTAAATCAACTATTAAATATTTATAACTCTGTCCCTCATTAAATTATAAGTATATCTTATGGTATCTACACTTTTATTTCCATGACACTTTAATACCTATGACATGCCTAACATAACTAGTCACTTGATTCAGTGTCATACTTTATATAGCAACATACATTTTACATATGTGCCCACAATTGCGGATTTTAATCCAACATTGTCTATTCCTGTGAAGACTCTATCATTAATTTCCACCCGTTGAGATTAAAATAAGTGTGTAAAGTACCCCTTTGCAATAGTTTGAAGACCACATTCATCTTCAATAAACTCACCATGCTCGTTTTGAAGTCCTACTATTTTATTTTTGCGCTTTCGTTCTGATGCACTACGGTGGAAGAAGGTAGTGTTTTTGTCACCATGTTGTAACCAGTTCGTCTTCGCCCTCTGTTCTCAATAAATTTCTTCTCTATCCATTTTGAGATTCAGAGCCACTTTAGTTTCTAGTAATTCACCTAGGACATCGTCTATAGGATTTAATTCACTCGGCTTCCCTATTTTTTCCTGGAGATCTTGCACTGTCAATTTCTTCACATTACGGACACACCTAAACCAAACATCTAAACCATTACTCATATGTTTAAGGCGGTCCGAAATATCCCCAACTGTTTTAGCCCATAACGATTTTACTTCTAGTTCACACGAATCCTCTAAGAGCCAAGCCGTCTAAAATCGAAAATGTCATTTTTTGTTGTAAAGGTCCGACCCTAAACCTGTGTTCAGTAGTATTGGACAGTGATCCGAGAATGAGTGTGGAATGTGCGTGACACTGAAATTGGGGAATAGAGACCACCAATGATCATCGGCCACTCCTCGATCTAAGCGTTCCCGTATAATAGTGGCTTTTTGTTTTCCTTTCTCCCAAGTAAATCAAGGTCCATGATAACCAAGATCACTCAGTCCACAATCTTCCAACACTGATCGGAACCCGGCCATTTGTCGCTCACTTCTAACCAATCCTCCATGTTTCTCAAATGAATACAATATCTAGTTGAAGTCCCTTATTACCAGCCAGGGAATCCCTGAATTGTCATGTAGTCGTCGAAGCAAGTTCTATGCTTCGATGCGATTACGTTCCTCAGGTGCACCATAAAAGCATGTACACCTCCAGTTATTACCGTCAGAATTATTGGTAATTAAAATATCAATATGCCATCTGAATAAAATTGCAAGGAAATTTGGCATTGAAATTTCCAAGCAATTGAGATTCCACCACCGCTTCTTATTGAGCTAACATTGATGCCATTCGGATATCCACAAAATTTCGAACATTTGCCTTTTTACTACAGTTTAATCGAGTTTTTATAAGAAAGACCACCGAGGGATTATTGTCTCTCAGCATACGCTAAAGACGTCGAACTGTCCAAGGTTTTCCTAAACCTTGAACGTTCCAACTTATGAGTTTTATTGTGATCGACTGGCCCGATCTGACAAGTGCTTGGTCCAATTTGGGTTCGTTAGCTGAATGGTGGACATGGGCCCTCTTGCTACCTTCAATGTGTTCCATTGGGCTTTCCTCATCATCACAACCCATATTAACATCAAAGCCTCATTTAGGGTCAATTATGGATAAATTTGAAGAATTTATTAGAGCATAATTACCGTTGGAAATAACTCCTAAATTTGCACGTGCAATAATGATGGGAGAATATGATTAAAGAGCGCCGCCCCAAACATCATAGAACAACCAACAGGCAACAACCCCCACCGATCTGAGAAGAATCATTATGAATAATTAAGGTCAAATCGACTTAACGACTGACCCTGATCAATCCAACACTGGTCGTGGATATTCTCACGCGAACAAACGGAGAGTTTTAGCATACGACCGCCTGATATAAGGCTAATATACGGCGTTACCGGAAACATGATAAAGGTATACCGAAAATATGGATACTTCCAAAAAAGTATGGATATTTTCGAAATCAACATATCCAAAAGTATGGATACTTTCGAAATCAACATATCCGATATACCTTATCATGTTTCCGGTATACCTTTATCATGTTTTCGGTAACACCGTATATTAGCCTTATATTAGGCGGCCGCATGCTAGAAAACTCCCGAACAATAACACCATCGACTGAAGATAAACCTTAATAAGAAATCCATCCATATATCTATTGGCTATTGCTGTCAAACGAACAAAGTCCACAAAAACAGAAACACCCCCACCACGCTCCCAATTCGTCCTTACCCTAAAGATAGCAGAACCCCTGAAGCGCCGACATATAGTACCAACAAACTTAAGTGCAATGCTAAAAATTAAGTTTCTTGCTACTATATATTTTCCTCTATTAATATTTGTAAAATTCATTTATTAGACAATGTATTATCCGTAATTATATATTTAGTTTTTGTATTTTTAGTTTTTACATTTTTAAGTTTAAAAATTTCAATCTTAAATAAAAAATAACCGTTAAATTTGTTAGATTGATGGGAAAACTACAGGGTTGGTCACTCAACTATCACCCTTTTTCCTATTTTGGTCATCCAACTATTTATTTGTCAAAATTATCGCTAACGTTTTATTTTGTTATTGTTTTGGTCACCAATCGTTAAATATTTAACGGAAATTGTGGCTTGGCATGGTTTACTAACAATTTCAGTCCCTAAAATTATTACATTATATCAATTAATTCTAATACGAAATAACTTATCAAATATTTAGACTAAACCCCAAATTCCTCGTCACGTTTCTTCTTTCTCTGCATTAAAAAAAAACACTTCTTTCTAAGTTCTAGAAATACAGTCATGAAAGCCCCTTCTTCGTGTCTCACTAATTAACTTTTTTCAGGAAAAAAACACTTATTTTTAGCCTTTTTTGAATACCTAATGAGGGGTTTAATCGATTTGACGGAAGACGATGAAACGCCATTATCTAATTCTTTGTCTCCATCTCCATCTTCAGCCTCCGGATTAAGTTCTCCTAGTTCTACGTCTGGTTCGAGTTGTTCAATTTGCTTGGAGCTTTAGCATGCGTGTGCTGACCCACTTATATCTTTGCCAAATAGAGTATATGTCATTTTTAATTTCGTCTCTGTTGTTGGTAATGCTTCAAGAAGTTACCAAAGGCAAAGCTATATCCCACATTGGTTGGGAAAATAGCTAGGGAAGGGTATTTATACCCATGCTTCCTCCCTCCCTTGTTGAGTGGGAAAGAACAAGGGAAGTCCTCGCGCGCCGCCGCCGCCGTCTGTTCGGGTTCGGGTAACACGTGTCTTTGACACGTACGCGCGTATATATTCTTTTTGGAGAAAATTCGTAGGAATTTTCTTATGAATAAAAGATTATATGTGAAAGAATTTTTTCTTATTTATAGGCTTGATAAAACTGTTTGAATTGATTCGAACGTTCAGAATTTTATTTGATTTAATTCGAACACATTCCAGCTTCTCTCTGTTTTCTCTCTGTTTGTTCGAGCCGTTCCACTGTTGTTCACTCCGAGAGTCGAGTGTACGATTCAAGGAGCGTCCGTGTGCACCTCGGGGGACAGCCTGCCCGTGAAGCGACTACACTGTTCGGGGCAGTTTTGTTTCTAAGGCAGTGGCCACCATACCACGACACGGTCAACCATTTTACGTTCTGTTTTTGCTTATAGTTTCCAGTCAGTACTAACAACTGTTTTGCAGTTTATTTTACCAACATCTGTAATTGTTGTTATTGTTTTGTTAATTTCTGAAATACCCTTATATTGAAGATAAGTTATTGCTTGAAATCAAAGAGGTTATAGGAAATGAAGAGGAAATCACAAAGGATGATTTGCACAAGATGTCTTATTTCTAGCAATGATTTTTGAAGGGTTAAGAAGACACCCACCAAGGCACTTTGTGCTTCCCCATCGTGTGAACGAAGACACTGTACTAGAGAATAATTGGTCCAAAAAAATGGAACAATCAATTTCATGGTGGCAGATATGGAGTGGGATCCAAATGTGTGGGAGGATCCCATGACATTTAAGCTAAAAAAGTTCTTGAAAAGTGACGATGATAGAGAGAAAGTGTTTGATATGAAAAGATGTAGGAGAAAAATAAAAATCTCAATTCTAAAATGACGTTTCTCTCTAGGGAGGCTAAGTAGCTTAATATAAAGCTGGATGATGAGTTTAAAGTGTTGTATGAGAGTAGTTTTGGGGAAGTTGAAGAAGCTAAATTGGATTTCAAAAGAATAAATCATGAAATTAAAGTGGTCTTCTATAATCTGACACTTAATAAGTTGTTCAAAGACGCAAGAGAAATGAAGAGAGAATTGACAAATGACTTGGAAAATTTTGGTCAAATGACTTCCAAGCCAAACAATTCGCAGGATGCCTTAATAATCCATCATCGGTTCGTCCATCATGATGCCACCTCATAAACCTGGCAGTCTTTGAAGACATAAAAAGTCTTTGAAGCCTGGGTATTAGAGGAAAATATCACAAAATCTTTACTGGCTTCTTTCTTGATCGTGCTTCAACTTCGTCATCACTCATATTTTCTATGTCCCCATTCATCCATCCATCGAGATTTACCACATACATGACATGACTCTTGTTTTTTTCGATCACCCCAATACAACATACAATCATTCGCACAACTATGAATTTTCTCAAAACCAAGGCACAAATCTGCAATTATTTTTTTCATATCTTTATCGGATTGAGAAATTTTTGCAAAAAGAAACATTTCATTCAAACACTCTAATAATTGTGTAAAAGAGTTACCAATACACCCTCCCAAGCATTTTTAGTGGAAAAACGAATGGAAAATGAGAGTTTTGAATATTTCGATCCCTCGTAAAGTGGCTCATTCATTTCATTTAGTAAATTGTAAAAATTTGCCGCTTCTCTATTTGGCTCTTGAACACATCCACTTCTTCACATCCCTGTGAAATCATTAAAACTAATATCACAATCATCTTCTCTAACAGATTGATGATAATCATGCATATTAAATGCATCTCGTAACATACCCTCCATGTCATATTCTCTAAGAGATCGACGATGAGAATTAGGAGGATAAGACGAAGTACTCGTGGAAGAATCTCTACAAGGTGTCAACTCTCCATGAAACACCCATTTTCTATAGCCTGGAAGAAAGCCAATCGCAATTAGATGTTCGTGTACAACTTCACGAGTGTACCAATTAATGTTAGCACACTTCTTACAAGGGCAAAGAATCTTATTCTCTTCGCTTGCATTCACAAAAGCAAAATTCAGAAAAGTTTGAACTCCATTTCGATAGTCAACGCTTACCCTTGGTAAATTCATCCAACTCCTATCCATTTTGTATTTCTGAAATATCCATTTCAATTGTTAATTGTTAATACTAAAAAATTAAAAGCCTGCAAAGTTTAACCTACCATGGTGCATATTTGAAGGATAAAGAGAGATGTAACTATTATATTTGAAGGATAAAGAGAGATGTAACTATTATATTATCAATTAAAAGCCATACTTAATCCACTTGATCTATTTAAAGAAAATCAACCAAACATGAAAATTTGCGAGAAAGTTACCTGTTAAGAAAAACCAATGTTTGCCAATAAAGAATTTAACAATAAATTTGCAGCTCAATGCAGAGATGTGGGATCCCTCTCAACCTATTCAGAAATGGTCGTATCGTTAGATTTATAGCAAAGACTGAACCTTGACCAAATGACCTACTTATGGTTCCTACATGTGAAATGCAAAAATACAAATGGTCCTATAGTTAGATAAAAGGTAGCAGCAGTAATGAATGACTAGGGAAGTGCATCAAAGCCACCATAAAAGTTAAATTGACAAAAAGAATTTCACAAAAAGGTTCTAGACTGTCCTTTCTTAAGATTTGCTACAATAGCAGCTTAGAGACTGACCGATCATAAATCAAATAGAAAAGAACACATCCACAATGAACATAGTGATTAATTTCTTAACTGATACTTTACTAGCTGAATATATAATCGAATTATTTCATATAAAAGCTTAATTAACGAGACAAAAAGGCATTTCAAAGATTAGTCAATTTTTATGAAATACTAGACTGAACAAGCAAACGGGACACGAGGTTCTCTTTAAAATGTTTTTTATATGAAATAAATGGTATCAGTTAACTTTAAAGTCTTCTCATTTATATAATTATTATTTATAGAGGATTCGTTATCATGGATGAGAAACTAACAGCAGATTGTAGAAAAAATATGAGACTATTTTGAATCTGATTGTAGAAAACCGGATATTCTTGTTTTGTGGCTTAATGTAATTTATTTATAAACAAAAATAGAATCAATATTGCATTAATTAAATGTGCATAATTCGATTTCGTCTTTCTCCTACTTGCAGGCTGCAGCTAACTAGGATATTGGTCATCTTGCCATTTTTCACTTAGCCTGCAGCATAATTAAGTTTTTTCCAATAATTCCCTCATCAAGAGCCTACAGGGTATGGTTCGAAACTCTGTTTAATCTGTTTTTTGCAGGCATGCTTCACATTTCCAGTATCAACTACTAACAAGGGTTTCATGTGATGGCCATTTTGAATCTGATTGTAGAAGAAAGGAAATATGCCCAACACCAAAAGCATTTCGTATATGTAAACGAAAATTAAATCAATATTTCACTACCATTTATAATTCGATTCCCTATTACCCTATCAACAGCTAACTAACGATAGTATATCAGTTCTCTATCAACTTAGAGTTACACAGTTACGTTATGTATCAATGAAACAAATGTCTAACATAACAGCCGAGTTTTGTTCGAAATGAAATATGTTTGGAAGGGGTCAATACTCAAAATAAATCAAAGACCATGAACATATATTATGGAGTACAAAACCCAACTCTACTTTTAGTTGTCTGAAAACATGACAAGTACAAACCAGTAGCATCCAAAACTTTGATGTATCTAAAATTTCATTAGTTTGTGATTAAGCTATGTTAATTGTTGGTTTCATTAGTTTGTGTATTCCAGTCAACACTTCAAAAATGGCAGCATTTTCAATTTCCTGCTACTTCTATTCCTGGACATACATTAAAGTAGAGTAAAAAAAATTGGATGTGAAAAGGAAGAAACCAGTAGCATTTTCATTATGATATTAAAATTCAAAAAAATTGCAGCATGTAAAGAGAAAAAAGTTTTAGTGTAAGCATCCAAAAGTTTGATGCGAAAAGGAAGAAACCAGTCGCAAAATGGAGAAGAATACATATATACTGGATCTGAGCGCCAGCACAACGACGGAAATTTTACGCCAGCACGACCTTGGACGGTCGACGGCGAGCCGAACGGCAATAAAAACGGGCAGAAACGACGGTGAAGGGCAGTACGGCGGAGAGGCGGGGAGAATTAGGGATTGCACGATATAATTTGGAGAAAATAAAATAAAGTCTGACTTTGAGATTAAAACGGTGAGTTTTACCTTTGACGGCGTTTCTTATAACAAACGTTACTAATAATATACCTATTGCTGCGTTTGTTCCAAAAACGCCATGACAACGTGACATTTTGTGGCGTTTATGGAACCAAATGCCACCACATAAAGATTTATTGCAGCGTTTTTTATATAAACGTCATTAATTATTTTTCTATTGCGGCGTTTGTCTCCTAAATGCCGCTAAACTTGTCATATTGTGGTGTTTGTCATTTAAACGTCGGGATAAGTTTAATTTTAGCGGCGTTTGTGTTGTTAATACCGCAACAAACGCCGCTATAGAACAAGTCTGGTGTAGTGATCAGATTTTGAAATTATAAATATTATTTTTAGTATTTTTGCTAATTTTACGTAATTATTTTAGGTTTAATATATATTTATTTATGTGAACTTAGTTTTAAGGTTCAATTTAGTATTTGACTTGGCTCTTTTATTCGAATTGATTAAAAATTGTAAGTTTCCGTTTTAACCAAAATGTCAAGTTCAAATCATATCCAAATACTTAATTGGGCCGAAAACAATTAAGTATCAAATTGATAACGTATAGATTTAGTTTTTTATTCAATATTATAAATTGATAACTAAATAATTGATAATTAAACAAGTAGCCCTAGTAGAAAAGTAGATAATGTTCATCTTAGGAGACCTGAGTTTAATTATTTTATTGACAAGGTATGTACTTTGTCAACAGGTTAAGAAGATGTATGAACAAATATTATATTGTAATTAGTAAAAAGTATATATTTGAAGAAAAAACACTCAGAGCTTTACAAGTTTTTTTCACTGATTAATTATACTTTAATCTGGTGCTACTGTTTTGGATTATGATCATCAGGTTAAGGCTTCGGGAGGGGCAATTGCACTCTTCACCCTCGAAGAATTTTTTTTTACTTTTGTCTTTCTATTTAATTTTTTTAAAAAAATTAGTTTATTTATAAATTTACTCTTCTAATTTTAAATATTTATAGTTTGCCTCCCAATCCTAAATCATGGCTCCGTCTTTAATGATCATGGTTCAATGTATCATTATTTCACCCACATAATTTTCCACCATCCTGATCAACAATGAGATCCTTAAATCTTCCAAAAAGCAGTTAAAATTAATTGTTTATATTATTATAGTACGGGTAAAATAATCTGTTTTCATTGTTTATTTGTGCATGTTAATCTGGACTTTAGTGCTCTACAACAGCCTCTTATTTTCCATATGCGTCCCATTAATCAACTGCTCATTAAGGTGGAAACGATATTGCATTAAGGTGGAATTCATAAAAATGGCATTTTTTAGCATGCATGTGCCCTCCATTTTTCCTATAATTTATTTATATGTATGGATGATATAATAAATTATATTAAGTAGTATATTTCATCAACTGCTCATTTAGGGAGTAAAAATCTCCTGCCCCCTAACCATGCCTCCTTCTATGCCCCTGCCTAAAAATACTTAAAAATTAAATCCTGCCCCACAACCCTAATTTTTATATCCTAAACCCTAAACCCTAAACCCTAAAAAATACACCCTACCCCTAATTCCTTACACCCTAACCCTAAGCCCCAACCTTAAACCCCAAAACCTAAACCCTAAACCTACTATTTTAAAGTGGGGGCATACTTTGGGGGCAGATGATTTTCATCCTCATTTAGGAAGATGTTTTAGGAGCTGGTAGTTCATTCTAATATTAAATTTCTTACTTTCTCTGGGTACAATAATAATTTACAATTAACCGTATAGGGCACGTATTTTACATGAGATTTCATGCAAGTGTACATGGCATGAAGGGTTCTCCCACTGAACAAGTTCCCTTATTCCTTGTTCAATTTTCCTGGTTTCTGTCGTTAAAGTTTTCATGCAAAACCCTAAGGCACTCAAACTTAATACCATCTGGCTCTTAATCTCCTCCTCACCTTCAATGCCTTGGATTTGGTCAACAGCTTCATTCGAATGTTGAAGAAATGAAATCAAAATCCTGTCAATTTCATCTTCATTCGGGCATGGTGATGTTCCCTTCTCGAGATCATAAGAAATGTTGTTCTTTTCAAGCTCCTTGTCAAGTATGGCGATGGATTTGATCCATGTTATCTCTCCAAGATATTTTATTACAGACCCAATTGACTCTTTGAAGAGTTTAAGGTCACCTTCTAGTTTATTTACACTTGCTTTCCGACAAGCTGCTTCGAGGAATCCTATTCCATGAGCACTAAAAAGCAGGAGATCCACCATGGTTGACAATGACACCAGAAGCTTACCGTAGCAAGCATTATGAAAGGGCAAAAACCAGAAATTGGGCTCCACCTCAGCTTCTGCAATGAATTTCCCTAGCTGACTCACATGGAATTTCAAGCTTTTCTGATTCCCGACATGGTTGGAACTGTGTTCCGGATCCAGAAACATGTTGTTAATGGATTCATGCAGTGTCTCCAAGCTTTTGGAAAGCTCGATTTTGGCCAAAGTTGAAGCTCTTTTGGGGTGGAAAAGAAACTCCACCGCAATCGAACAAGATAAGCCGATGAATGTTTCAATGATTCTTGCGATGGCGAAATCAGACGGTGGACCGAAGTTTTTCCTTCCCAATATCAGTACGGCGCCAATCACGGCGGAGATTCCACCAGCTTGACCGTACATCTTGCTTTGCCTTAGGAAACTTGTGAAGATGAACCAAGGAAGAAGAGACAAGAACCTTATTGGCAACAACTTTCCGAACAGAAAGCAGCCTATTACTCCATACACTGTCCCCAAGACTGTCCCTTGAGCCTTGACATTTGCCACCTTAAATGTCGCCTCTCTTGCGGAGGCGAAGCTGATAGCCACCGGGAGTGCCGACCAGAATCCATTGGGCTTACTGTATATCAACCCGAATAGGACCGCAAATCCTAAAGAAAGAGAAAACTTGAGAGCTGGCTTGATCCTTCCGGTCTTAAGTCCACAGCTGGTCCAGAAACCATTTTGTTCCGACGAAATGGGTGGTTCCGACTTAACCACCGGTGGAGTTTTGTGGAGTAGTTTCATGCAGAATAAGAAGAAAAAAGTGGGTAAATCCTGGTGGGTTTCTGGGACTGATTGAAGCGTTTGGAACAACTTGATAACATGATCAGCATTTGATTCGGGGACGGTGATGAAATTCTTGTCCTGTTTAATGGTTAAGCTAATGTGGTCTTGTAGCTTAAGTAAGCTATCTCTGAGTTCACCACCATCCGCCATTAATCCCCCTGGAAAGGAAGAGACGTTCTCCAAAGCAATTTCCATTCCTCTTAAACCCATCTCTATTTCCTGCAATTTCTCCCCCGAGTTCATGTAATAGGGTCTCAAAAACTTGAACGGAAGTTTCTCCCATTCCATGATTCCCTGTTCACAACGCCAACAAATATAAAAGAATATAAATTACGGTTACAGTTGTAAACAATAATGGATGTATTGTGATCATTACATACAGCTATTTGAATCTTTGGCTAAGAACGAGAAGTTAAAAAGAAAATGAAAACAAGATTGATGGGTCTTACTTGTAAACGTTTAATGCTTTGATGGAGTTTGTTTGCGGCAGCGTTCAATAGCTTTGCTTGAGAAATGAAACCGGATGCTGCTGCTTTTTTCTCGGCGCAAAGTGCCTTCACCAAAAGCTTTAGCCTCTCCGACCCATTCTCTTCTAGTAGCTTGCAGCTTTTCTTCACCTATTCAAAACATAACAACCAAAATCTTTTTCATTTCATTGATAATAAAAACTAAAAAAACTTTAATATGTTAATTAATAGAGGTGTAATGTTGAGCTCGACTCCGCTCGGCTCGTTAAGAATTCGAGTCTAGTCTAAGTATTACTGAGCCTGATTCAACGCGTTAGAACTCGAGTCAAGGGCTGGCAAAGCGTTGATCTAGTCGTACACGAGTAGCTCGCGATCTGTCTCGTCATATTTGAAGAACTTTGATCTAGTTTAGTCGAGTTCAATGTTGGCTGAGTTTTGATCGAGTCGGACTCGAGTAATTCGCGGTTTGTCTCGTCTCGTTTACAACCATAATAATAATAATAATAATAATAATAATAATAATAATAATAACAACAACAACAACAACAACAACAACAACAACAACAACAACAACAACAACAACAACATATATTTTAGTTCACTCTAAGTTAAAAAAAAAATAAAAAATAGTATATTATATTTTCGAGTCGAGTATCAAATAGCTCAGCTCGGCTCGTTAAAAACTCATAGAGTTCTAGTTTGAGTCGAATTCAATTGAATTTAACTTTAAATGAACTTTTACCAAATTAAACTCGAATAGCTCGTAATATATTTCTGTCTCATTTACAACATTATTAATTAACAAATGAGGAATTTTTTTATGATAAAAAATGTAGGTCAGACGTCATAATTTCAACACTCGTGGGTGATGGTTTATCAGACTTACTTTGGGTACGGCATTAATGTACTAAATCCCAGCTAGATTTTGTTTGTTTTACATAAAAAAAATATTAATGTACTAAATCCCAGCTAGATTTTGTTTTCAATCTTCTGCAATTCCTTCCAAAATTAATCAAGTTTTAGGAAATTTCCCAATACACACCCTTATAATACTAATAGGTGTTTGTTATATACTCTTTCTCATTCATAATTGAGAATATATTGCATGTTTAAGTCGATATTTTTTTGGGTATATTGTACGTCTTTGTCAATGAACTAAATACGTTAAAAGTGTGTTGTTGCGGGGGACAAATGAGTTTGGTATGAGTTATGACTAACCTCGCAACAAGCCAACCTTGGGTAAGGAAGCAATAAGGCTAAAACGCAAGCCAACATTCCGACCGCAGTGCTCGCGGCCACATGCACCGGATGCATGATCGGTTGGGTTTGGTCACCGTTGATGAAACCGATAACATAGACGATAACGATTTGGCCCAACGCTATTCGCTTGGCTATCATGTGCGTTGATTCCGGCAACACCACTATCATCCCCGCCAAAGCCACCGCAAGGGCCGTGGTTCCATTACTGAGCTTGGCTGGTCCGATCAACCATAGGCTCAACATGGCGGGTCCGAGGCTCTGGACGGAAGCGTAAATAGCCAGCCAGATGCCTTGCAGAGTGTCACCCAGCGTGGCGTCCGTGACAACTAAGATGGCTGTAACGTACGAGAATGCAGGGAATGCCACTTGATTTCGGAAGGAAGCTGGGCCGTACAAGGTGGCGACGCCTATTATGGAACAAGCTAGGGCGGTGCGGAAGGCAGAGGATAGGACGGTGCGCCATAACGCCCAAGCTCGGTTCGATTGGTGTCGTGCGGTTGACATTGTGGAAAAAAAGACGACGAACAAGACAAGGTTTTAGCAATGGATGTGTGTGTTTTGTGTGGCTTAATGTTCCCCCGAATGATGATGTGTACGGTCGGAGAGCAGGTGCTGGGGTTTTCTAATATAGGGAGGAGAATACACGTGGTGTACACTCTCGTTTAATGCTTGATTGTGTCATTCAAACAGTCGAATGGCTAGATTATGTAATAAATAATAATAATTCTTAGGTCTATATAAAACAAATAGAAATTTTATATTTTTTTATATTTATATTTATATCTCTACACTGAAAATTAAATATGTTGATTGTCAAAATGAACAAGGTGAATGACGGTAGCCCGATGGAGGTCAACAGGGTTGCTCTAGGTTGGAGCTTGTGTCTTTTCCTTGTCTTTTGGTGGCTGTGGTGTCTCAGAGTGAAGGATCTGGTTTTCTCTTGTTGCATGCTTAGTTTATCCTATTTGGACAAGTGTCATGATAGGGTTATCGTGGTGGGTTGATTAGATAATTGAATTTTTGAAAAAAAATTTAGTTTGATAACGGTTAAAAGAAAAAAAACCGGTTAATAAATTTTGTGTAATTCGGTTCGATCGGTTAACCGAATTAATCAAATTCACACCCTTACTCCTTTCAAGAAATAAAAAACGAAAAATCATTGAAAATTTGAAGACAAACAAAATGTTTGCGTGGTTCCAGTGAAACTCAGAGTTAACAAGCTTGATCGGTGGAGGGGATAAATTTTGGGAAATAAAAAGATTATAAAATTTTTTGTTTGAAAATGGTGAAAAAATAAAATTTTAAAAATGTAGGATTAAATTAGAAATCATTTATTTTTATTAATGTGACACATCATCAAATTAACGGGGATTAATAGCTCAGTGACCAAAATAGAACGAAACAATAACGTAAGTGACCTAAACAAAAAAAATTTAAAATTGGTGACCAAGACGAAATAGACCGAAAACTAACAGTCTAATGATAAAAAAACGTTTTCAAACGTAATTGATATAAATAGTTTTTTAAAATTAAAGTGATTAAAATAAAACAAAACCTAAACAAAAAGGACCACGAGAAAATTACTCTTACTTTATTTATGTAATCGCGAAAAATATATTTTAGTACTCTCCATCCTTTATAAATTTCAAGTCGCTTATCTTTTCAGACTTTATTCCTTTTGCCAACTTTTTGGATCTTATTTTTCTTAAAATTGTTTCAAAACTTTTAATATAGTTAATTTTTTCATTAGTAATTATATATTGAAAAAATATTTTCTGCACCGGAGGCGAAAACAAAAAATTTCCACACATTTTGGTAAATCTATGTTTGATTTTGATATAACAAAGTATGTTAAGGATTAAATTGAAAACTTGAAATAGATTTCTAAGTCCCTCAAATGATTTATAAATCACCAAGGCTTTAATCTGATTTGAAAAACTCAAACTCCAAATATTTTCTAAGTGTTCCAAGGCCAAAGTATTGAAAAATGTCCAGGTGTATCGATACACTTTCAGCCGTATCGATACCTTTTTACAAGTTTGGCTACTGGGAAAACATGTTTCGATACGCTTCTAACCGTATCGAAACAGCGTATCAAAACAGCTTGAATCTGTATCGATACGCTCTCTCTGTAAAACTGAAGGAGTTTGAATGGTGTATCGATACGGTTCCACCCGTATCGATACGGATTTTATGGAATTTTAAAATCGAAAGCCTTTAATGATTTCGACCATTGGTGTCAGTGTTAGGTAGCCGAAATTTAAAGTGGTGGTTGTCCCGTACTAATACGCTCCTTGCCGTATCAATACGGAAACTTCCAGTGAGCTATGTTGAATTAATTGCATCGATACGGATGTTCCCTGTATTGAAAAGGTCCCTATCCCGTACCGATACGCTTACACGCGTATCAATACGTCATCTTGTTATTGTGCAACGACTCTTTCTTTTTTGAGACATGTATCGATACGGGTCCTCGTGTACCGATACGGTAAGCTATAGAAGTGCATTTATGGTGGAAAAAGAGGGTCCCAACGGCTATAATCAATACCCTAACCACCCAAACAGCTAGAATTAATAGAGAAGGTATAAATTGAAGCTAATTGAAGACCAGCAACAACTATTGCATCAAAGATAAACATCCTAGCAAAAATCCAAGCTCAAAGTTCTTATTTTCCAATCTCTTGTAAAACCCCAAATTGTGTTGTGTTCAATTCTGATCTTGTTATCAAATTTGGGTTGAGTGTTTGTACTTAAAGGGGCAATCTTGTATTGAGAGATATCTTTCTTGCCTTTAATTCTTCTTTGTACTCTTGTGAGGGTTTGGTCAAATTTTGGGTAGAAAATTTGACTGGTTGTGTAAAAGTTACCTCCTAAGCCTTAAAAAGAGGAAGAACAATTAGTGGATTGTTGGAAATCCTTAGTGGTAACTAAGGTAGTGGATGTAAAGTTCATTTGGAACTTGAACCACTCTAAAATTCCTTGTTCTTCATTTTAGCCTTTCTACTTACTCCAACAATTTTTAAAAACCTAATTCACCCCCTTTTGGTTTTGAACAATCCATTGATCAACTCAACAATTGGTATCAGAGCCTGTCTCTTTGAAGGATTAACAACCACAAGAGAAGTTCCTAGGAAGAGTGTGATCAACCACAAATCAAGCCATGACATCTACCTTCGGGTCAAGCATGTACGAGTCTCAATCAACCACCAAACCGCCTTTCTTCAACGATGATAACTACCCATTTTGGAAGAACCGGATGCGCCTCTACATCAAATCCAACAATTATCTAGTTTGCGATACTATTGAATATGGTCCCTATATTCCGATGAAGAGAGACGACGAAGGAAGATTGGTGCTAAAGAAGAAAAATGAGATGAGTGAAGAAGAGAGAAAGAAGATTCAAATCAATGATAAAGCTCTTCACATATTGTTTTACTCTTTCGGTCCCGACATCTACTCCAAAGTTTCCTCCATTGAAAGTGCCAAGGAAGTGTGGGATACACTATAGACTACTTATGAAGGAACAAGTGATGTGAAGGAGACAAAGATTGGAATTCTCAATCTTAGCTATGTGAATTTCAAAATGGAACCCGACGAAACTGTGTCAAAAATGTTCGATCGTTTCTCAACAATCGTTAATGTGCTAAAAGGTTTTGGAGAGATAATCCTGGAAGACAAACTAGTCCGGAAGTTACTCTACTCACTTCCCGAGTCTTGGGTGGGAAGAGAACTACCATCATTGAGGCCAAAAATTTGAAGACACTCAAGCTTGATGAGCTAGTGGGTTCTCTCCTAACTCATGAATTAATGAAGCAAGGAAGGGAAGATGAAAAGAAAAAGGAAGAGAGAAGAGTGGAGAAGCTAGAGATAGAAAAGAAGAAGAAGATATGAGTGGCTCTCAAAGCTTCACTACATAAGGAGAGCACTTCTAGTGAGGAGGAAGACCTAGAAGAATTGGCTATGATAGCCAAAAGGTTCTCACAGTTTATGAGGTCCAACCGAGGAAGGAAGATTTAACGAAAAATGGACTTCAAAACCAAAAACAAAGAAGAAGAGAGAGATCAAATCATTTGCTTTGAGTGCAAAAAAACCTGATCACATTCGTTCGGAGTGCCCTCAACTCAAGAAGAAGGGCTTTGAGAAGAAGAAGAAGCTCAAAGCCAAGCTTGCTACTTGGAGTGATGAGGAGTCATCCGAGGACGAGGAACACGAAGTGGCCAACCTTTGCCTCATGGCTCTTGAGGATGATTCCTCCATGGTAACCTCTAACTCATCATCTTTTGATTTTACATTTGATGAATTGCATGATGCTTATGATGAGTTAGTTGAGAAGTATAAAGAGTCGGTTTTAAGAAATAAAAAAGATTATTTCGGAATTGAATGCTAAAATGACTCACTTTCTCAAGCTAACTTAAAATTTGAGAAAAAAGATTTTAGGTTTACAAGATGAACTTAAATTTTTTCAAGATGAAAATGTAGACTTAAACAATCTTATTTCTCAATGTAATAGTGAACACCAAAAGGTGTTAGATGAGCTTAACAAGCTCAAGGAGTCTTTCAAAAATGTTGGTAATGTGAAACATGAAAAAGGTGAATCATCTAAAACTAACCAACCTAAAAGAAAGACATGTAACTACAGACAAAGTGGCTTCCATAGGCATAATAAAACTTAGAAGATTAGAAGTGTATTGGTTCCTAAGGAACTCGTCAAGTCTAATAATGTTGTTGCTATGTCACCTTGGAATCCGAAGGGAACCAAAATTTTGGGAGCTAACACTCGTGGACCCAAAATGATTTGGGTACCAAAAACCAAAGTTTAATATCTTTGTTTGTAGGAGGAACATTGCTACAAGGCCAAAGCACAAAGTCAAAACTCATGGTACCTTGATAGTGGATGCTCGAGGCATATGACCAGAGACAAGAGTCGATTCATGAACTTAAAGCCAAAAAGTGGAGGAGGAGTGACATTTGGTGGCAACTCCAAAGGCCACATTAAAGGTATTGGATCCATAGGTAATCACTCTACTATTCTCATTGAAAATATTTTATATGTCGATGGTCTAAAACATAATTTATTGAGCATAAGTCAATTATGTGACAAAAGATTTAGTGTCTTATATGATGAAAATGGGTGCAAAATTGTTGACATTAAATCAAATAATATAATGCTCATTGGTCATCGCATAGGTAACATATACATGGTGCATTTAAATGAAATTCATACATCCCATGCATGCTTTGTTGCACAAAATGAAAATGATGCATTGGTATGGCATAGGAAACTAGGACATGCTAGCATTAGTGTTTTAGAAAAACTAGTTTCCCTAAATCTAGTTACAGGTTTGCCCAAAATTAAGTTCTCAAATGACAAAATTTGTGATGCATGCTCTAAGAGTAAACAACATAAATCATCCTTTAAATCCATTAATGTTGTTTCTACAAGTAGATGTTTACAACTTATTCACATGGATTTATTTGGGCATATTAGAACTATGAGCTTGGGTGGTAAATCATATGCATTTGTACTTGTTGATGACTATTCTAGATTTACTTGGGTTCTATTCTTAAGTACTAAAGATGAGGCTTTAGAAAAATTCATCACATTTTCAAAATTAACTCAAAATGATCTTGAACTTAAAATTTCTCATATTAGAAGTAATCATGGAACCGAATTTCAAAATCTAGGTTTTGAAGAATTTTTAAATGAAAATGGTATTAGCCACAATTTTTCGGCTCCTCGAACTCCTCAACAAAATGGGGTAGTTGAGAGGAAAAATAGAACTTTACAAGAAATGGCTAGAACCATGCTGTGTGAAAACAATTTACCTAAATATTTTTGGGCGGAAGCCACAAACATTGCTTGCTACATTGTAAACCGAGTAATGATTAGGCCACTTTTAAAGAAAACACCATATGAGATTTTAAAATCTAAAAAGCCTAACATTAGCTATTTTCATCCATTTGGTTGCAAGTGTTTTGTTTTAAACAATAGAAAAGATAACTTAGGTAAATTTGATGCTAAAAGTGATGAATCTATTTTCTTAGGTTATTCCTTAAACTCTAAAGCCTATCGTGTATTTAATAAGAGAACTTTAGTAGTAGAAGAGTCCATTCATGTTGTATTCGATGATAACCTCCTCCCGAGGAAGGATTCTTGTGAGGATGATGATGTAGGAATCCTTGATGCCTTTGATGGGGAACAAACATCAAAGGAGGATGAGATTCCAACGAAAGAAGAGGATACACAAGATCCACCTCTCGAAGCCTTGAAGGACTTGGCTCTTGAGGAAAAGGAAGTGAGCTACCCAAGGGAGTACAACTATGTCAAAAATGGTGAAATCTTGGGTGATCCATCCAAGGGGTAACTACTAGATCTTCTCTTAAACTCATGAATAATGTTGCTTTTATCTCATGCATAGAGCCTAAGAACATTAAAGAAGCATTAAAAGATGACTTTTGGATTATGGCTATGCAAGAAGAGTTAAATCAATTTGAGAGAAGTAATGTTTGGACATTAGTTGAAATGCCTAGTAATCAATCTACTATAAGAACTAAATGAGTATTTAGAAACAAACTAGATGAGAGTGGTAACATTGTGAGAAATAAAGCTAGATTAGTTGCTCAAGGTTACACTCAAGAAGAAGGAATAGATTTTGATGAAACATATGCACCCGTAGCTAGAATGGAGGCTATTAGGATGTTGCTTGCATATGCATGTTATCATGATTTCAAGCTTTTTCAAATGGATGTTAAAAGCGTATTCTTAAATGGTTTTATAAATGAGAAAGTGTATGTGGAACAACCACCGGGTTTTGAAGACACAAAATTTCCAAATCATGTTTTCAAACTAACAAAAGCACTTTATGGTTTAAAACAAGCTCCTAGAGCTTGGTATGAAAGACTTTCAAACTTTTTAATTGAAAAAGGTAAGGTGGACACTACACTTTTCATAAAAAGGTATAAAAATGACGTCTTAGTAGTACAAATATATGTTGATGATATTATTTTTGGATCTACTAATGAGCGCCATTGCAAAGAGTTTGCTAAGTTAATGCAAGTTGAATTCGAGATGAGCATGATGAGAGAGCTCTCATTCTTTTTGGGACTCCAAATCAAGCAAAGAAAGGATGACACTTTCATCAATCAAGCAAAGTACATCAAGGATATGCCTAAGAAGTTTGGCTTGGAGAATGCAAAGCCTCAAGCCACACCAATGAGCTCGTCTACAAAGCTTGACAAAGATAAAGGAGGTAAGTGTGTTAACTCTAAGCTTTATCACTCTATGATTGGATCTTTGCTTTACCTTACCGCAAGTAGACCAGATATTTTGTTTAGTGTTTGCTTGTGTGCTAGGTTTCAAGCTAGTCCTAGAGAGTCTTATCTTATAGTCGTTAAGAGAATCTTTAGGTACCTTAGAGATACCCCTTGTTTAGGTCTTTGGTACCCTAGAGACTCAACCTTCAACCTTCATGCTTATTCGGATTCGGATTATGGGGGTGTGAAATCGATAGGAAAAGTACTTCGGGAATATGTCAATTCTTAGGTAGTATGCTCATATCTTGGTTCTCTAAGAAACAAAATAGTGTAGCTCTATCTACCACCGAAGCCGAGTACATATCCTTAGGGAGTTGTTGTGCTCAAGTTCTTTGGATGAAGCAACAACTCTTAGATTATGTTATTAAAGTTGAAACCATACCCCTTAAGTGTGACAACACTAGTGCCATATGCTTAACTAAAAATCCCATCGAACACTCTAGAACTAAACATATAGAGATAAGGCATCATTTCATTAGAGATCATGTCTTTAAGGAAGATGTTGTTATAGAGTACGTTAACACCTTAAACCAACTAGCGGACATATTTACAAAGCCTTTAGATAAAGAACGTTTTTGGTCCCTTAGGAGAGAGTTAGGTCTAACTAGCCTTCCTTGACCCTTTAGGACTCTTTTTGAGGTTAAAATTGCTTGAATTTGTGAAATTGATGTTTATGTGTTGTTGCTCTTGAAAATATCCATGCTTATAGCTAGGGGAGTATGCTTCTGTTAGAATATGCTTAGAACTGCTCATTCATCATTTGCATTCATTTAGGAGGTGTTAAAATCGAGCCTTTGGTTGTTCTTAAAGCCTAAAATGCATTTCTGGGCATATGGTATCGATACGGCCTTACGCGTATCGATACGAGTACTGTATTAGCCTTCTAGACTATATTATGCCTAAAACGGGTATTGATACGGTTAAACCCGTTTCGATACGAGTTAAAAGCGTTTCGATACGGATTGCATCTGTTTCGATACGGACCTTCAACGGGTGTTTCAAGGGAATTACGATTTTACCCCCGTATCGATACACCCTCAAGCGTATCGATATGCGATTGCGTAGACAACTTCTTAATGGCATTTAAAGACTTTTACTTTTACCAAAATTGCAATTTTAAAACCTTAGTCGTTTTCTCTCTATAAAAGCCTCTCAATCCCTCATATTTTCACACCACAACTCAAAATCTCTTGAGGGTTTTCAACATCAAGCAAAGCTTTTCAAGCTTTTCATCAATTTGGTTCAAAGTTCTTCTCACATTCCTCTCTATCAATATCAAGGTATTAATCTCTTTTGATTTTCGTTTTAAATTTTCTTTTGTTTTTGTTTTGTTTTTCTCAACAACAATTTTTTTAAAAACCTTTTGTTTCTAATTTTTTTAACAAAAACCTTGATTATTGATTTTCAATGGGTTGAATGAGAAAGTTAATGCATACATTGTTTTTGATCTTTTCTCTAGTCAATGGCACCTAAAAAGAGAGCACGTACTAGTGAAGCCGGTGAAGGTTCTAATGCCGGAGATGGTACTCGCCCGAACCTCACTCTTATCTATCAACAATGCTTCAAGACTACCAGAGCTCTCTCATATTTCCGACAATTTCAAAACCACAAAATCTGTCTAGAGAGGGTAATTTTCGTTCCTTTTCTCAACTCGAAGTGCTTCAAATTTGTTTACTTACCATTTCTCCAAGAATGGAAATTTATGGATTTTATTCAAATTCCCGATTTTTTCTATTGCAATTTGGTATTGATTTTCTATGCTAATGCCAAGTGTGTTACCAATACTTCGGGTGTTGTTATGGCTGTTAATTTTTATCTAATGGGTAAAAAGGTCACCATCAATGTTCAGTCTCTTTGTGATGTGTTCAAGTTAGAGGGTGAAGGTCTTGATGATGAGAATGCTCCTGGCCATGTCTTAAGTGGTTCAGTCATCGCTCTTAATGCTCAAGATCGGATCCTACATTTGACGGTTTCTTGGTGGTTTAGGCCCTCGGGAGGCAAGTATTCCACTATCCGCCAAGTTGACAATTTTTGGATCCATTGCTTTAGTCAAAGACAACAACCAAACCTTGCTCGGATTATGTTTGCGAAGATTGTCTGTCTCGTGCAACATCGTCACACTACTCTTGTCACTTCATTCACTTATGGAACGACCTTGAGTTATTTCTTCACACAAAAGGAGATAGATTGCTCACATGACTATCCGACTCCCCTCACCGATCCTATCGATGAAAGATCTCTTTCAAGGGGTAAGTTCATGTACTTTAATGGAAATTGGCTTCGTCTATCCGAATTCCCTAGTGATGCTATTTCGGAAGAAATTGCTAATGCTCAAGCCGCTCAAGCTCCTCAAGCTCCTCCTCCTCCACCTTCCATGGATTCCCTCATGACCTCTCTCAACAAGCAATTTACGGGCTTGCGCACGGGAATTGCTTCCATGGATCAATCGATGAGTTCAAGATTTGCTGCTATAGACACACATTTTACAAATCTTGAAGATCGTGTGAAGAATGTAGAGATGCGTCTCACTTCCCTTGAAGGCGGTTACAACTTGATGAACATATCCCTTACCGCTTTCCATGACGAGTGGCGTCAATCTCGGAGGAATGATGATGCACATGATTAGGACGATGAAGATGATGAAGATGGCGATGGAGATGCATAATAGTTCATCTTTGCATATCATTCATGTCATTTAGGATATTTATGCACTTTCAATTATATTTTTAGAACTAAGTTTGCATTCTAAATATATGCTTTGATTTTTTGTTTTTTATTTATTTTATGTTGATGTTATCTTTATTTTGAACTTAATGATTATCAATATTATGTTGATTGGTTATTATTTATGCCTTTTGCCTATGCTTATCAATGTCTATATTTTTTTGATCTAACAAAAAGGGGGAGAGGGAACAAGCTCACGCTTAAAATTTTGATTTTCAACCTAAAGTTTACCTAGCTAATATTAAGGGGGGTTATTTTGCAAAGTTTTTCAAAGTGTCAAAAAATTCAAGTTTTGGTTTTGTTATATCAAAAAGGGGGAGATTGTAAAACCTATGTTTGATTTTGATATAACAAAGTATGTTAAAGATTAAATTGAAAACTTGAAATAGATTTCTAAGTCCCTCAAATGATTTATAAATCACCAAGGCTTTAATCTAATTTGAAAAACTCAAACACCAAATATTTTCTAAGTGTTCTAAGGCCAAAGTATTGAAAAATGTCCAGGTGTATCGATACACTTCCAGCCGTATCGATACCTTTTTACAAGTTTGGCTACTGGAAAAACGCGTTTCGATACGCTCCTAACCGTATCGAAATAGCTTATCAAAATAGATTGAATCTGTATCGATACGCTCTCTCTGTAAAAACTAAAGGAGTTTGAATGGTGTACCGATACGGTTCCACCCGTATCGATACAGATTTTATGGAATTTTAAAATCGAAAGCCATTAATGATTTCGACCGTCGGTGTCAGTGTTAAATAACCGAAATTTAAAGTGGTGGTCGTCCCGTACCGATACGCTCCTTGTCGTATCGATACAGAAACTTCCAGTGAGCTATGTTGAATTAATTACATCGATACAGATGTTCCCCGTATCGAAACGGTCCCTATCCTGTACCGATACGCTTGCCCTCTTGTTATTGTGCAACGACTCTTTCTGTTTTGAGACAGGTATCGATATGGGTCCTCATGTACCGATACGGTAAGCTGTACAAGTGCATTTATGGTGGAAAGAGAGTGTCCCAACGGCTATAATCAACACCCTAACCACCCAAACGGCTAGAATTAATAGAGAATGTATAAATTGAAGCTAATTGAAGACCAACAACAACTATTGCATCAAAGATAAACATCCTAGCAAAAATCCAAGCTCAAAGTGTTTATTTTCCAATCTCTTGTAAAACCCCAAATTGTGTTGTGTTAAATTCTGATATTATTATCAAATTTGGGTTGAGTGTTTGTACTTAAAGGGTCAATCTTGTATTGAGAGATATCTTTCTTGCCTTTAATTCTTCTTTGTACTCTTGTGAGGGTTTGGTCAAATTTTGGGTAGAAAATTTGACCGGTTGTGTAAAGGTTACCTCTTAAGCCTTAAAAAGGAGAAGAACAATTAGTGGATTGTTGGAAATCCATAGTGGTAGCTAAGGTAGTGGATGTAGAGTTCATTTGGAACTTGAACCACTCTAACATTTCTTGTTCTTCATTTTTAGCCTTTCTACTTACTCCAACAATTTTAAAAAACCAAATTCACCCCCTCTTGGCTTTGATCAATCCATTGATCCACTCAACAATTTTTGTAGGGTTTGAAATTTTAGTTTAGAATTTAAGATTTACAATTATAATTTAAAATTTACAGTCTAGGGTAATATGGTTACGAATTTAGGCTTTAACATATTAGTCTTAATTCCTAAATTCTAAATAAAAACTTTTAAATTTAAACCCTTAAACTTAAATTCATAAACCTCAAATAAAATCCTAAAACCACATTATTTATAAAATCTTTTTATTTCCGTCACCACTGCATGTAATAATTAACCTTATATATTTATGTAGAAAAAAATCTTCGGTGGGTGTGTTAAAGCATTAAATAATAAATATGAAAAATCTATTAATCTATTATAATCAAATTTCATTACAATTTTTTTTTTGTTACAGACCATGTGTAATTCTAGGAAACCAAACATTATTTCTTTTCTTTTTAATATGTTTATTCCTCTAGTTTTCTATTTATATTTTTTATCGGAACAAAATCTAAACCCACGGTAGTAATTTTCTCAAATCTTTGAACAAGAATGTCAAAATTCTTAAGAAATATCTTCCCCTTTTCACGATTTTTTAAGCAAAGGAAGAATGTATTTTATTAGAGAATAATATATAAAAGTTTAAAATACAACATTAAAGGATCATCAAGTTAAATCAAAGCCAATCAAACACACAAAACAAAATATATCACCACGAGGCTTTAACAATCGCTGCTTAGTCATGCATGTCTTAGCTAAAGAATCAGCTAAATTGTTATATTATCTTGGAATATAGCTGAATTGATCAATCAAATTATCGAAGTCGATTTTTTTCTAAATTGTTATGCATTTACATTTAACATGCAAAAGAATCAGCTAAATTTTTTTCTAAATTGTTATATTATCTTGGAATATTAAGCTTATTTATGATTATGCATTTACATTTTACATGCTTTACGCTAGTATTTATTTTCTTTGTCCCATTAAAATTGTCATTTGTTGATATTTTTTGATCAATTTATTTTTTAATTTTGACCTCTTATAATTTAAAATTTATTTTTGATAAAAATATGAAAAAATATATTTTAAAAACCTTCAATCAATTAGTTGTTAAATATATTGCATTCTAAATTTTAATTAATTAAATTACTTAAATAAACTATAGTCAAAGTTAAAAAAAATTAACAAAAAAATGTCAACATGTGATAGTTTTAGTGGGAGGGAAGGAGTATATATTTAAAAGTGAATTATATAGAACCCAACAAGTGTCCTAGTGAAAAAACGAATGATGTTCTTCTTAGAAGACACGAGTTCAAATCGCATTGTCTACAATGTGTATGTACAATGTCAAAGGGATAAAAATATCTATGAACATATATTAATTATATTACAATCATCTTTAGACTATTCAAAAAAATTAAATTATATAATATTATTTTTTAAAAACAATTATTTCTTTTTTTTCTAAGAGCTCTTAACTTTGCGTTAAAGTGTATTTTACTGTCAATATTTCTATATAATGATAGCAAATTAAATATAAACTCACGATTTATATGAACATAAATCTTTTGTCTTTTTGGTGTCTCTATATATACATCAAAATTAAAAAAATTATATTTATAGTTTGTAATTTAGAGTTAAAGGTTGAGATTAAATATTAGAGTTTATGGTGTAATATTTTTTAAGTTTTAAATTTTAGGATTTAAAATTTAATTTTTTTTAACTTTAGAAGTATACAAGATCATCGTAAAGGTATAGAATTTTTTTGTTTGATTTATAACCGTCATTTAACTAGCATGAATAATTACACACCTAAAAACACTTAAAAATTCAAATGTTTTTTTTTTATCCTTACATTTCCTCTTTGCGATTATATCAACTGAATATGATAACTCAATAAAACCAATTAGGTTAGATTCTTTGATTTCAGCAAATCTTAATTTGCTATATTATATACGCACATACATATATCAAATTAGATAAGGAAAATTAAGCATTATAAGTGTGCAATAGAGGAGCCGAAATTTGTAAATTACAGACTATAAAATTTAAAGTGATGTTAATATGTTTAATATTTTTTTCAAATAAAACTTTTTGAAGAATTTTCTCAAAAATTTAGGTATAAACGGCCACCCTTTTCATGAACGTGGCTCCACCCGTGTAAGCGTGAGGAATAATCGGTAATAATATTTAAGATAAATTACATAAATAGTCCCCATAACTTTTAGGGATTTTGCATTTGGTCAATGAATTTTTAAGTTTGTTTCATTATTATTTGGCATAAAGGTAGCATAAGCCTTTAAACTTTTGAGAAAAAATCAATTAAGTTTCTGAATAATTTTTGCACCCAATTAAATTATTATACTCCAAATTTTCATCAATTCACCCCTTTGATCAGCGTTGACTGTTAAATCTAATAATTTTTTAAGTGGCGTACTTATTAAATTTTAAGGGATAAAATAATTTTTTAATAAAAATATAAAAAAATTTAAATCATATACAAATTTCAAATTTTTAAAGTAGCAACGACTTCCAAACACTTCTTGGTCCATCATGATAATAATTAAACTACATATTGATTATTTAAATATATACCTAAAGAAGTGAAAGTGGAGTTTCTCTAGATTTCCACTTACCTTAATCGAGTTGCCGAAGTATACAAATTGGGTGTTCTTTGAAGAAATGGAAGGGTCAAGTGGGTCATTGCCACTTCAATCCTCTTATCAAATTGACATTAGTGCTGCATGTTAGTTAAAGCACTGCAAAGCTTCTCTTTGTACACTACTATATAATTTCAATAATAAAAATCTGAACCAGAATAGTATTAACTTTTTTAAAAAACCTTAAAGGAAAATATCATACTTTATTCTTGACTCTGATTTCATTTGCATTAACCTGCTTACGTAGTTGAGGTCACAATGTTTGGTATTCATGGTTTTATATTTTAATTTGGATGACACTAAGAGATGCATCGAGGGAGTATTGGAGGGGCAGTTATATTTCTTAAAAATTTTAAACTCTCTTTTAATTTTGTATTTTTTTATCAATGATTTAATTTCGAACTTCTTAAAATTTTACAATTGCATACTCCTAAATGTTTAATATAATTTCTAATCGTTCATACACTTAACATAAAATCTTGTGTCTGTTGTCCACCGAATGATGCGAGAAATTATATAAAAGTTTTTTGTTGGGATAGATGGCAGCCCCTGTGTATGGTGGGATCCAATGTCAGGATGTTAAATATTAGCAATGGGTGTGTGCTTTGTGTGGCTTGTAGTGGTACGGTCGGGGAGCTGGTGCAGTGGTGCTTGGGTTTTCTAATTCATCCATTGGATATTAATATATGAGTGAATTGTCAATGTATTAGAGTCTATATGTAATATTTTTAAAACATAATTGTGATGCGAGAAATTATATAAAAGTGATTTTGATAAATTGATGTGTCAAAATTATGAATGATTATAAATGGAGTATTTGTCGAAATTTGGTTATATTTTTCTTTTTGAATATGAGTATGCTATTTTTGAAGGTGAGTACGTTAATTTTATTAAAAAGGATAAGTAAAAAGTATAATGAGAATTTATAATTAAGATAAATCATAACCGTCATCGGGCATAGACAAGAGGGTCACCCGTCCATGGCCCATTATTTTTAATATTTGACATTAGGGTCCAAATTTTTAATACTTATAATTAGGTGTATATTATTAAAATTTAATTCTTTCAATATTTATTATAATGGTCATTTTTTTACAATACTTGTTATTAGAGTTCAATTTATTTAACACTTGTTATTAGAGTCTATTTTCCAATATTTGTTATTGAGGGTTTAATAATTTTTTCAATATTTATTATTACTTATTAGGGCCTCTTTTTTTAATATTTTTTATTAGGGATTCATTGTTTCTTAATATTTGTCATTAGGGGTTTACAATTAAAATTTATTTTTTCTTAATGTTTTTTATTAGGGGTCTAATCTTTTTAATACTTGTTATTAGGGGCATAATTTTTTTTCTAACATTTGTTTTAGGTACATAATTTAAAAATAATCAATACTTGTTATTAGAGACCAAATTATTTTCAAATACTTGTTATTAAGGACATACTCTTAAAATTTAATATTAGAGGTCTAGTTTTTTCACAATATTTGTTATTAGGGTCTACTCCTAAAATTCAATTTTTGAAAATATTTTTTATTATGGGGCATACTCTTAAAACTTAATTTTTTAATACTTATTTTTTTGCTCAGCAAAATGAAATTTTATTTATTAAAAAACCACAAAAGTGGCTACAACTCAAAAAAGACCAACTGTCCTACGTTAAATTGAGTGTCTCATTAAAAATCTCCATAAATCTAAATGAAGGGAAAGAGTACACTCAATTTGGAGATAAACGAGACAAAACACCTCAACCAATAGAAAATACACAAGAAAAAGCTAACACTCATTAGACAAAACGAAAACACATCTCTGAATTGCGAGAGCTAACACCCAAAATCTCGGAAGCTCCCTGAAAATGTCACCCAAATGCATTTGATTAGCTGCTTACAAATACTCATGCATCTGATTCGCTCCCTGAAAGTCAAAACAATGAATGTGAATCCATTATTTTTTTAACCAACAACTGTTAACACCTGCCAATCCTGCACTCGGTTCCTAACAAAACCACCTTGGCAAACTACATTGGAAATCTTCTATTGAAACTCAAAACAACATCTATCTATTAAGTTTGTAACACCAATTGCAGCAACAAGTAACCCTAAATTAAATCTGATAAAACTTAGATCTTGACAACTTTGATTGTTTGAATGACAAAGCAAAATTATCCTAATATAGTCATCTATAATTGCAACTAGGACCAAGACAAAACTGTTATGAACACAGTAAGAAATAGAAGATAGGAAGGGGAGAAGGAGATAATTCTCAGGTTTTGCATAAGCTCACAGGCGAGCTATTTAATACCAAAAACAAAACAATTATTTAACAAAGGACAAAATTCGTTAGTGCACGTGGAGCTTTTCTCTTCCAGACCCCCTACGTAAAACCTGCATGTTCTCTATGGCTTGGTTCACGTTGTTCCCCTGGACCGTAGGCAGTGGTGTATCCATGGCGTCTGCGACATTGCCTCCCCCTAAAGAATCATCCTTGTCCTCAAGGTTGTGTCTCTTGTTGGTTGTGGAATCTCGAAATAAAGGCAACGGTGTAACCTGGTTGAGAGATTGTCCCTTGCATTGCTTCAATTGGGAAATGTGAAACACCAGATGGATACGAGTGGTATCTGGCAGGTGTAGTTTGTAAGCTACTGATTCGATTCACTGAGTGACTTGGTAAGGGCCAAAGAATCGTGGGCTAAATTTTTGGTGGCAATGCAAGCGGAGAGAGAGTTGTCGGTATGGCTGAAGATGAACAAAGGCTCAATTCCCCATAGATAACTCGACTTCCCTACGTTTTTTATCGGCCTGATTTTTCATTCTCAATTGAGCTTGGGACAAATTATGCTTTAATTCACGCAGTAAAATATCGTGATCCTGTAGAGCTTGATCCACTTGAGGATTGAGGGAACCTCCTTCAACATACAAAACCATTGTGGGAGGCTCTCGACCATAGAGCGCACGAAACGATGTCATACCAGCCGACGCCCGAAACGTCGTATTGTACCAGTATTCCGCCCACGAAAAATAGCTTTCCCATTTACTTGGTTCATCCCCGGTCATGTTGCGAAGGTACATCTCTAAGCAACGGTTCAACGCCTCGATTTGGTTGTCGGATTGTGGGTGGTAAGCGGAGCTAAGGCACAAGTCGGTACCTTGCAAACAAGCAATTTCATTCCATATTTCACTGTCAAAAATAGGGTCCATGTCACTAACCATTGAGCACAGAATGCTGTGCAACTTGATAATACCTTGGACAATGATACTTGGTTAGGCGATCGACAACTACAAGTAGTGCTTCTTTGCCATTGGAATTAGGTGAGCCTGTGATGAAATCCAATGATATATCTTCGAATACTTGTTGTGGAATCGGCAAGGGTTGAAGAAGTCCCGTCGGTGCCAGGTTGTCGCTCTTCATACGTTGGCAAATGAAGCATTCCGATACAAACTTGCGAACATGTAACCCCCTCGTCCCGGCCTAGCCAACAGACCGAACTGAACGAGTTACACGGGGAAGACTGAAGTGAAACCCGTTAAGGCCTCACTCCGATTAGCAACCCTATTTTTTCATTTAAATTATCTTTATCTTGTCTAATTGTCATATTTAATCCTATGCGTGGAGGCAACAACAGAAGAACGAAAGCGGAAACACGAACCAATCAGAAGGCATACATTAATTTAAACTTACCAAGTTGCTTATTTGTCAAATTCATACACATGAGGCAAAACTATCACAAAGGGGGTACACATGACTCATTTAGGAAGCATACAAGCATTAGGGACTGAAACGAAACATTTGGAAACCCTCGAAGATGCCTTTTTACAGTTTTAACTACTTGCGTTTTGAAACAGGCAAGCCCGTTCTGAAACGCGAGATTCATTTAAAAAGCAACATCAAGCCGTTCCGGAACGATCCCACCTTGTTCCGGAACGGGAACCTCCAGTGGCCAAACATACTGGAACGGCTCTATATGGTTTCGAAACAGAAACCTCAAGTGGCAAATCGTACCAAAACGGCACCACCCTCGTTCCGATACGGGTACCCCCGGAGTTTAACCGTTCCGAAACCATATCAGGCATTCTGATATGTATGGGCACAGTTTGGCCCGAAATCAAAATTTGACATCTCTAAACGTCCATAAACTTGCCCCAAAATATCACGAACCACATAGCATCTTAAAATACAATTAATCTAGAGGCAAGACACCCTAAACACGACCTCAAACATGCAAACACGCAATAAAATGAATCTCGAGCTCAAGTTCACAAGAACACTTGGCTTCCAAAACACCAACATGCCAAAATGCAAAGTAATCCACCAAAAGCTATAACAAACTTCAGCAATACACGGTATCAACATTTGAAACATGCTAGCAACATAAACAAGGCCAAACATAGGAGTTTGAACACCAACTCCCTAACACAAAATCTAGTATTCCTATTGTCTAAGCCTTATTACAACTAGTAAAATCATACTTTGAGCTTAGCAAGAACTCCAAGAAATCCTTCCTTGCCCACTTGCCACCCGGAACCTCTAATGATCTGCATTGTTCAAAAAGAGAGCGTAAGCTTAAAAGCTTAGTGAGCGGAGCTCTAAAACACAACAACAATGCGGTTTAAAACATATATCTTAGTAGTTGGAAAATAAAACCATTTAAGAAATAGATGTAATAACGCAAGCACAAACGAAACATGGTTTGCACACGCACAACCAATCCCAGTGAGACTACACATCACTGTTCACATCAACTAGCATTTTTCCGATGGGACTACACAACGCCGTACTCATCTACTAGTCACTACCGGTGGAACTACACATCACTGTAAACAACGACTACCATCACGCGAGGCTTGACATCAACAACAACTACACAACAACATTAAAACAGAGAGTAAAGGCAATCCACATTTCACATAACAACACAAATAATCGCACACACCAACACTTAATGAAACAAGGTAAATTAGCAAACTTACACTTGGGTTTAGGTTAGCCTTTAAGGCTCCACCCAAACCCCAAGAAACCTCTTTGAATCATTTTAAACTTCAAAACTTACACCTCGGTGTCTCCACAAAACCTTGACTAACTCGAAAGACCTCGTAACCGAGGCTCTAATACAACCAAATGTAACCCTCTTGTCCCGGCCAAGCCAACAGACCGAACTGAACGGGTTACACGGGGAGAATCGAAGCGAAACCCGTTAAGGCCTCACTCCGATTAGCAACCCTATTTTTTCATTTTAATTATCTTTATCTTGTCTAATTATCATCTTTAATCATATGCGTGGAGGCAACAGAGGAAGAACGAAAGCAGAAACATGAACCAATCAGAAGGCATACGTTAATTTAAACTTACCAAGTTACTTATTTGTCAAATCCATACACATGAGGCAAAACTATCACAAAGGGGGCACACATGACTCATATAGGAAGCATACAAGCATTAGAAACTAAAACGAAACATTTGGAAACCCTCGAAGATGCCTTTTTACAGTTTTAACTACATGTATTTCGAAACAAGCATGCCCGTTCTAAAACGCGAGCTTCATTTAAAAAGCAACATCAAGCCGTTTCGGAACGGTTACACCTTGTTTCGGAACGGGAACCTCTAGTGGCCAAATGTACCGGAACAACCCTATATGGTTCCGAAACAGGAACCTCCAGTTGCAAATCGTACTGAAACGACACCACCCCCGTTCTGATACGGGTACCACTGGTGTTCAAACCGTTTTAAAACCATATCGGGCGTTCTGATACTCGTGTTTGAGTACCAGTACCCACTGATCGGAATAATCTTTAATGCTAATAAAAAGATGGAAATTGACGTGGGATATTAATGAGATAATATGTATTGATAGAGATAATTAATAATGATGATTAATGTACACTTTCATAATGTATTAACTTGGTAAAGTCTTGGGTGACTTGTTTGTAATAGCAACCATATGGATCCTTGGTGGACCGTGTGATGTTGCGTGCCAAGTATGGGCACTTGCTTGGTTGAGTTACCTTTGAATGATGGGATCTAGATACCCAGAGAAAGAGTGTTGCAACACCATGGTTAGAGATGTAGAATGTACGTTCCCAACACTGTGTAACACCGAGCCTCATTCAAAGACACTCGATGAGAGATGTCAAGTGTAAGTTCCCAAGGTTGTGTGACATTGGGCCTCACTCAGAGTGTACGTTCCCTGTGATACCAGGCCTTACTCCAAGTTTGTGGTATGATTGTGTGTGTTGTTGATCGGTTGATCTAGTGAGATCTCGAGCATGGTTGGGCCTTGTGTGCCATATATTGTAACGCCTTGGTTTTGGGCCTAGACATCGGATCAGACCGGCCAGAAACGGTTCGAATCGTGTTAGGTGATTTAAGGAAATCACAGATCGGTAAAGGATAAAAATATGGTAAAAATTGATAAAATCCTCTAAAATCATGTTTAAGAGGTTGGTCAAATCAATTTTACAAAAAGAGTTTCGGAAGTGGTACATTTTTTGTAGTGACCAAAATGTAAAGTTTCAAAACTGTGGAAAATTACAAAATTTCAAAAGGAGTCAAAATCTTAGAATCTTTAGGGAGCTATGGTGCAATTACACCTTCCTTAAATTGACATGTGTTTTAAAAGAATTTTTAGATGATTAAATAAAAAGGATTTTAGATGATTAAATAAAAAGGATTTTTAGATGATTAAATAAAAATGATTTTTATTTAATTAAAATGTTAAAATAGAATAATGGGAAGTTTTTCACGTAACTAACTTTCATTATTCAGCAAAATCATTTTCTCAACACTTTCTCCAGAATTCTTTTCTCTCAAACACTCTCTCTTTGATTTCTAAACCATTTTTAAGAGTTCTCTTCAAATTCTTCAAGCTTTGTGAAGGAAAAACTTGTCAATCATTAAGGAAGGCAAGGATTGGAGGTAAATCTCGTTCTAAACCTTCAATCTAGGTTCTTTATTGAAATTCCCAAGATCTTTGACTTCTAAATGTTGTTTTTGGCTGAGTTTTGATAATAATTTTGATTTAAGACCAAAATCTTGCAAAATTATAATTTAAATCTTGATTTTCGGATTGGTATTGATGAGCTCTGTTTTGGGTTGGCTTTAATTGAGTTTTGAGTTGATTATTATGTTTAAAAAGGGTTTTGATAATATAGATCCCGAAATCCTTGAGATCCTTAAATTTATTGATGGTTTTAGTTGGGTTTTTGAGGTGTAATGATGGTGTTATGTTTTCTGGAGGTATAAGGACGAGTTTAGGTTGTTTTAGTTGTGTTTTGATGATTAATAATGGTTAGAAGTGATGTATGTTGGTTGGGCTTGGTTTAGGAAGCAAACGATTGAGTTTTAGGTTGTTTCAGATGGGTAAATTAGTGTAGTTTTGGTGAGCAACGAGTTTGTGTTTAGTTGCTGGTGTTGAAATGCATTTTAATACATTTGGATCTATGTTTTGGTGATCTAAAAATAGGGAATCTTGATCCGGAAGCAAACGAAGCATTTTTGGAGGCTTCAGAGGGGTGGTCTTGGGAGCTTAGTGTAAGTTTGAAACACTTAGCTAAGCTCAAGAGTAAGTGATTCGAAAGTCTCTCTCGGAATCCGCTATGTTTTTGTTGGAAATGCACTTGAATTGAATGTGGTTTAATTAATGTTTTAAAGCATGTTTTGAGCATTGAGGATGTTGGTTTTAATTCCATTTTGTTAAGGATGCACTTGGTAGGTGATCCTTGGATTTATGAGATATATGCATTTGAGTTTAAGCATGTTTAAGCTTGTGAAAATGGCATTGTGATTTATGCTTGTAAAACAATGGTATAATGATGTTAAAAGATTATATTGGCAAGTGATGGAAATGGATTTTGGTTACTTAAATTGGATATAGTTAGCCAGCTATAGGATTGGGTGCACCGTGAACAAAGTCGTCTTGGATGTCGAGGGGTTGTGATTGTACCGTATACTCCATCCAAGTACCCTAACGATCGAGGCCTAAGATCACAACGGTGGATGGTTTAATCCCGTAAGTGGATCATGTGGTATGTGTCCTGTGCTCTCGTTAGTGGAATTATACAACTACCGATGAGTTTAAAAGTGCATTGATGCTTTAGAGAGCATGATTTAAAGGAAGGCATGAGTTTGCAAACGATGATATCTTGGTTTTATAAAATGCGTTGATGAATGTTTGGTTTTAGCGATCCTCACTAAGCTTTATGCTTACGCTCATTTGTTACATCAATGCAGAGAATTAAGCAATTGAGGCTGCAAGAAAGCAAGTGGAATCCAAGCATTTTTGACTAAGCAATATATGTGGTTTTACCTTAGTGTAATAAGAGGTAATGGGTGGGATTTCTACTTTTAGTTTTGTTGGTGATGTTAAACATTTGGAGCATGTTTGGTTATGTTGTGTTGTTTGTCGATGCTTACATGTTTAGTAAGTTGATTATAGCTTGTATGTATGATCTAAGCATGTTTAGATGTGGTTAAATGTGTTTAAGTGGTGTTTGGAAGTGCATCTCTGGTATGCGTATCGATACACGGGGTTGAGTATCGATACGCTAAGGCCAAATCTAAGCTCTCCAGCTTAGGTGTATCGATACGATTTTCCTGCGTATCGATACGCCTAGGCAAATGTTTAAAGCCCGTTTCGGTACGAGCTTGGGCGTATCGGTACCCTTTTCCCAACCTTTGCTACTGTCGATCTACGTATTGATATGGGGAGAGGCGTATCGATACATGTTCGTTATTTTTCAGTTAATGGAATCTTGGAAGTTCTGAATTTATGCATTTTGGTCCCTGAGTAATGATTGTTCAATTGGTTGTGTTTGGATGGTCCGTTTGTGATTAAATTTGTCATGCTGGCATGTTACATGATTAATCATGGATTGGTAACTTTAAAAATTAAAATGTTCATGTATTTTCTGGAAATTATAATTTGGTCCCTAAAAGTCAAAAGTATGCAATTGAACCCCTAAATGATCTCTGATCACTGTGTCGTTTTCTTCTAAGTGCCTTGCTGGACACATAGGATAATAATGTGCATCTAGAGAAGATAAAAATAAAAAAGGGTCGTTAATCGAGGTTGACTTTTACGAGTTGACTTCGGTTTTTCCCGTGTATTCTTCTTAGTTCGGGTCGGGCGTCTAGGCCGGGTTAAGGGGGTTACATATATGATGTGTTGTTACGATGAGAGCATGTGTTTTGGCGGCTAATGGTAGTGCCACATATTTATTTATCTATATTTATTGCTTGCACTAGCTTGCATGCTTATGTTTATGATTAGCATGAAGTATAGTAGAGTAGATGTCTACCATTGAGCTTTGTAAGCTCGGCGCTCGAAAACGTTGTTTCCGTGCGTAGGTTGATCATCAGATCGAGGAGCACTATCAGTTTGGGATTCCAGCACATGGTGTTTTCAGAGTATGATACTTGTGTTTAGTGGGCTATGTATTCATATGACATTACGTAGTGGAGTTTGTAATCTTTATTTTGAAATTGTATTCATCAAATCAAATATTCAAATGTTTTAAATTAAATTGGAGCTTATTTGTACCATTTTGACTATTTATCTATATTTTAAATTGTGGCTTAAATTTTTTTAGAGATACCTTGTTGGGCTAAACTCAATTTATGAAATTTTATGGTTTTTGGTTTGGACTTGAGGCCCAATTGTAACATCGGGGTTGATGGTGTTACAAAAGCTCTTAAAATATATATAAAAAACCCCAAAAACTTAACTTAAAAATCAAAAGAGGCAAAAAAATAAAATAATTAATTCTAATTCATTAAAAACTCTAGAATTCATATATTGGAGTTGAAGTTGCTTAGTTTGGGGACGACCTATGAAGCACGGGGACGGCCCTAAGGAGGCGTCCTGCGTCCCCAATACGTCCCCGTCACAGGGACAATGCGGGGACGACTGGGGGACGTCCCGAGGACGTCCCAACTTTACCGGGGACGGTCAAACCTATATCGGGTACGATCAACACTTATTGAGGACGTACCCGGGGACATATCCGAATATATTTACTTAAAAAATGTAAAATAAAACCTCTATCTTCTTTGTGAGCAAGATTTTAAAAACCATTAAACTTATCCGAACTTAAAAAGCTCAAGGATAATTAAACTAATAATTCTATCTGATAAATGCCTATTTATAGGTTGCTTTCTCTCCTTGCTTTATGTATCTTAAGGATGTGGGATATTAGGTGTGTATTGTTTTTGTAACCTGTTTTAACGTTTAATCACCTAAGCTTTAAATAGGAATGGATAAATATATATTTCAGCCATGTCATCTTTTAATTTTATTATTTTAGTCATTCATTTTCTCTTTATTTAGAATGTAAAGTTAAATTTTCGTTCAATTTAGTCATTTAATTTTAGTAATCTCTTTATCTAAGTGTTAAAAAGTAATTTAAAATTATTAGAAGTGGATTTAAATAACTACAATTATAATTATTGTTTAATACAATTATAATTTTAGTCCTTATTGTATAATAAATTTTAATATTTTTAATTATATATATATATATTAAATTTTATTATATATTTGTCGTACCCTCGCCGTACCCGTACCTTCTAATTTTAAAAATTGTCGTTTTCTG
Organism: Hibiscus tridactylites; assembly: GCA_958450335.1. Lineage (NCBI taxonomy): Eukaryota > Viridiplantae > Streptophyta > Magnoliopsida > Malvales > Malvaceae > Hibiscus > Hibiscus tridactylites. The sequence goes on along the minus strand of OY288265.1, from coordinate 26,759,248 downwards.
TCTCCGTCCCCGTATCTGTCCCCGTATCTGTGCAACTTAGGGGACGACTAACCTTCCTTTCAGTTACTTATATACTATTCGTCTTCTCTAGCTTCGAATTGGGTATAAGCTTTGTCTTGGTCAAAGGTGGTTTCATATTAGGACCGGACTTGTCCACAGATTTCGAAGCTCCAGGCTCTAACAACCTATCCAAAGCTATAGCAGAAAACGTTGGCATGGCTCTGGATTAGCAAAAACAAAAAGCTAAAGTCAATAAACGTTATTCGATAAATTCTAGGGCCGGTTTTGAACAGATTAGAATTATTTGTTTTATTTTTGTCTTTTTTTATTTTTGAGTTGAGCTTTTTGAGTGTTTTTTAAAGGATTTTATTGGTTAATATATTAGAATTAATATATGAGGTATGAGGAAAAAGATGATAGTTTTTTATTTTAATTTATAAAAAAAAATATGTGGAAAATAAAATGATGTGGTTTTATTTAAGGGTTATATTTTGATAGACAAGCCGTGTAAAAAAAATTACACAACCTTTCTATAAAATTTAAAACCTAAATCTCAAACCCTAGCAGGCTAGCACCCTAAAACTGAAACCCTAAACTATAAATTCTGGCCATAAACTTTAAATTCTACACCCTAAACCCTTAAAATTGAAAGGCTTGTAAAGTTTACACAAGCTTGTGTATCAAAGTATTTTTCCTTTATTTAATTAGATAGGTCCATGACTAAAGTGGTGAGAATCGTTCATGAAATAACTTTTTCTAATTTTATTTTAGTTTTTTCTAATTTTGTTTTGAAATATGATTAATTGCACGTCAAGCCTTTAAGATTTTTAATACTTATTTAAAAGTCATTAAAAAAATAATGGTGTCAGTGGTGTTTAGCGGTGTGCGTCGGCGGTTCTAGAATTTTCCTAAAAGATTTTATGAACCCAACAATTTGTCCAGTGAAAAGGCGGATGGTGTTTATTTTAGGAGACCCATGTTTAAATCGCTTTGTCTTCAATGTGTGTACATTATCAAAAAATTAAAAATATCTATAAACAAATATTATCGTGTAATTACCTATAAAATATTTTTAAAAAATTAAAAGATTTTATATCTAAATCTTAGTGAGTAATACATATTTATCTAAACCCTTTCGAACTCAAAAATTAAAAGATTTTATAATTTATTCTTAAATAAGTGATACATATTTATGTGAATACGAGACGGTAAATTCTATAATGAGCGCCGCACACTGTTGAACACCACTAACGCTATACACCGCTAAGCACCATTATTTTTTTAATAAAGATTAAAAGTTTTAAGGACTAAACTTATAATTAAAACTAGGGTAAAGTCACCAAATTTTTAGGGAGTTTTCATTTTGACCACCAAACTTTTAAAATTTTCATTAGGGTCATATGTTTTCATTTTAATCTCTCTCGTTACTTTTCGTTAAAAAATACTGACGTGGCATATTAGTTTTTTTTTTCACTAAAATGGTATACTTTGGGTCCCACTTTCAACTGACTAAGTCATCCTACACGTGAACCCTTCACTTTATTCTTCTTCTCCAAATTTCATTTTTTTTACCGGATAAAGAAGAAAAGAGCAGGAAACGAATGGAAAGCTTAGCTTAAGCCTTAAAGTTTCTGCAAAAGCTAGAGAGACTAAGGAGAAGATGTTATCTAGTGAAAGGAGCATGAAAATTACGAGACCCAGTTGAAAGATATATGGTCGGTCCTTAAGAAAATGAATGAGAAGTATGAAACCATGGTTGATGGTGCAAAAAATGAGACCCAGTTGATGGTCCTTAAAAATAATGCTGAACAGTCCAAAACTGATTTTGAGAATGCCAAAATTGTGAGTGCACCGATGCAACAGATGTGGGGATGTAACGGTTACAAAGCAGAGGAGGACTACGACAACTTTTTCAAGGTGATTTTTATCGATGATTCAAGAGTGGGAAAGTCGAATATGCTCTCTAGGTTCACTAGGAATGGTTTATCCTCGAGTCCAAGTCCACTATCAGCGTTGGCTACTTGTAGCTTGAATGTTGATGGATAGGGATGTGAAATCAGGTAATTGTTCAGGTTTCATGTTAGGTCATTTCAGGTCAAGTTAGATATAAGTTATGTCAGGTCAATTTAATGGTCTGACTTGGATCAAGTTGGGTTTGGGTCGACTCATATTCGGGCCATTGTCAGGTTGATTTCAAACCAGATTGAGTTCGAGTTTGGGTTGGGTTAATTACAGGTCGGATAAGTTTCAGTTCAGGCCAAAACGGTTCGGGTCTGAATCAGTTAATTAACGGGTTAATTCAGGTTCGGATGGACTTCAGGCCGGGCCACGTTCAGGTCACGTCGTTAACGGATAAAATTCAGGCCGGATAATATCAGTTTCAGTTGAAGTTCAAGTTAGGTCTTACGTGTACAAATATACTTCGGTCTGGTAATTATTGGTAAATTTTGGATAAAAATATTTTTTTAGGGATTAATATGAACCAAAATATCCCTTAGGATGTCGGAATATGTTACAATTTAATATATATATATATATATATATATATATATATATATATATATATATATATATATATATATATATATATATATATATATATATATATATATATATAATTATGACTAAATTGAATTAAACTAAAGTTTAAAATTGAATGTTACTATGTTAGGACTAAAATGAAAAATTGTAAACGAGTGAGAACATAAAGGGTAATTAATCACTAAGCAGAAAAATTGGGCTGCAAATGCCAAATGCGCAATTAGACAACATGATCAAATTTAAATTAATTAATGTGACTAAATTGAATTAAATTAATTTTAGGGACTAAAATTAATCAAATTATAATTAAAATTAACCATATTAAATTAAATTTGGGACTAAAATGAATCAAATTAAAAATAAAGAAAAAAAATTACGACTAAAATGAATCAAACCGTAAACCATAAACCTTAAACCCTAAACTATAAACCCTAATTTTTAAACCTTAAATCGTAAAATAAATAAAACATTCACTAATATTGGGAATAAACCATAAACCCGAAACCCTAAACTATAAACCCTAAAGAAACTAAACTAAACTAAACTAAAATTGAGACTAAAATGAATCAAACTAAAACTAAAGAATAAAAAAAGACCTAAGTGTAAATCTCTTAAAGTAGTAAGGACCTAAAGTGTAAATAACCCCTAAAATTAAAAATGGTCGTTTAATTTTGACTTGAGTTATGAAATTGAAATGATGGCATATGGCCTATAGTGGCCGGTGGGATTGGTCGTTTGGACCGTTTAGGTAATAGGGACCTTTGGGATTTGGGCAATTGGGCGGGATTTTTTTAACTTTGGACAAAATTATCAAAAAAGTGCATAGGGATTAATTCAGATTAAAATTTTAATTTTAGGGACTAAAATATATTAGACTAAATTGCAAAAAAAATATAAATAAATATGGGGCAATTTTGACTAAAATGAAATTGTAGAGACTAGAATAAACAAAAATAATATTTGACTAAATTACTAAAAATAGAAATATATACAAGAAATTTGGACTAAAAATAAAGTTTTAGAGACTATAATGAACAAAAATATCATCATATTTAGAACCTTGGACTAGATTAAAAAATTTAAAATAAATTGAGATCAATTCGGTTAAAAATTAGGGACTAATATGAACAAAAATAAACCCTACTCCTTAACGTAACATATAAAATATTTTAAATTATATAATTAAATTATCGAAATTTTAGATTTTAAAATTTCTTTTTTCATTACGTAGGGAAAACTATACATATGTAGTTCCAACTATGTTCATGTTACTGTTTTGGTACCCCAATTATTATTTTTAGCAAATTGGTACCCAAAATTACGTTTTTGTTTTATTTTGGTAACTTGACCGTTAAAAACTAACAGAGACAATGACGTGACTTGGTATAATCACAGATTTAGTCTAAAAAACTTATATATATTATCAATTTAGTCCAAAATTCATCATTTTAAAATATCATATTAATTTTGGGGGTAAAACACCATCTTAATTTTGATAGAATTTTGTCACATCCCTTTCTCACCCCCTTGTTTCTCGCCGATATCCCGATCGTGGAGTTTGTGTCCTCCAATAGACCCCATATTAGCCCCCCATTGATCCCAAATCCTAAATTTTTGATTATCCCTAACGTATTTTTTAAACTCCAAAACTCAAAAAATGTGTTCGACTGGAAGAAGAAAAAGAATATGAGGAATTTACAATTCTAATCTAAAAATTAAAATAATGTTTAAATTGATAGAATTTTAGACTAAATTGATAGGCTGTATAAGTTTTTTTGACTAAAATTGTTATTAACCCACGCCATGTTATCATTTCCGTTAATTTTAAAGGCAAAGGTACCAAAATAGAACAAAAATGTAACGTTAGGTACCATTTTGTCAAAAATAATAGTTGAGTACCAAAATAGTAACACATGCATAATTAGGGTACTAAATATGTAGTTTTCCCAAAAATTATTACAAATACAATTGACCTCCTAGCAAGAATAGCTTTTGTTTCTAAATTGTAAATAGACTATGTGCAGCTATATTGATTGATAATAGTAAAAAAAATCATTTTTATTTTCTTAAATATTTCAGGGGTTTGTTGAAAAAAACTTCAGTTTAAGGCTAATATAAGACCAATTATTTTAAATCGTTAGATTTAGATGGTAGAAAAATAACCATTGGATTAAAAAAAGAAAAAAAAGGTTATCCGGTTAACCGGTCACCCAAAAATTAAAGGCACAAATTAAAAAGGGTTGGTGGTGTCGTGTAATAATTTAAATACTTACCGTTTTCATTACATATTTTTGTAACAAATTACGTACAACATGTAATAATTTAAGTACATAATTAATTTTTCATACTTTTTGTAACAAATTAGGTTTTCGTGTAAGAAACTAGGTATGTACATAGTTTATTACCCTTGGTTGAGTTAGTTTAAGTTTTGGTGATGTCGTGTAATAATTTAAGTACATACCGTTTTCATTACAAATTTTGTAACAAATAACGTACAATGTGTAATAAATTAAATACGTACTTAATTTTTCATGCTTTTTGTAACAAATTACGTTATCGTGTAAGAAACTTTGTATGTACATAGTTTATTACCTTTGGTTGAGTACTTTTGGGGTTGGTGATCTCGTGTTATAATTTCGATACATACCTTTTTAATTATAAATTAGGTAACAAATTACGTACAACGTGTAATAAATTAAGTAAATACTTAATTTATCATACTTTTTGTAACAAATTAGGTTTTCGTGTAAGAAACTATGTATGTACATAGTTTATTACCCTTGGTTGAGCTGGTTTAGGCTTTGGTGATGTTGTGTAATAATTTAAGTACATACCGTTTTCATTACAGATTCTGCAACAAATAACGTACAACGTGTAATAAATTAAGTACATACTTATTTTTTTTCATACTTCTTGTAACAAATTAGGTTTTCGTGTAATAAACTATGTATGTACATAGTTTATTACCATTGGTTGAGCTGGTTTAGACTTTGATGATGTCGTGTAATAATTTAAGTATATATCGTTTTCATTACAGATTTTGTAACAAATTACGTATAACGTGTAATAAATTAAGCACATACTTAAATTTTTATACTTTTTGTAACAAATTAGGTTTTCGTGTAAAAAACTATGTATGTATATAGTTTATTACCCTTGGTTGAGGTTTCTTGGTTTTTTTGATCTCATGTAATAATTTAAGTACATGCCGTTTTCGTTACAAATTGTGTAACAAATAACGTACAACGTGTAATAAATTAAATACATACTTAATTTTTCATACTTTTTTGTAACAAATTAGGTTTTCGTGTAAGAAACTATGTATGTACATAGTTTATTACCCTTGGTTGAGGTTTCTTGGTTTTTGCGATCTCATGTAATAATTTAAGTACATATCGTTTTCATTACAGATTTTGTAACAAATTACGTACAACGTGTAATAAATTAAGTACATACTTAATTTAATATATATTTTTTTATAAGAAATTATGTTTTCGTGTAAGAAACTAGGTATATACATAGTTTATTACCCTTGGTTGAGCTGGTTTAAGTTTTGGTGATGTCGTGTAATAATTTAAGTACATGTCATTTTCATTACATATGTTGTAACAAATTACGTACAACGTGTAATAAATTAAGTACATACTTAATTTATCACACTTTCTGTAACAAATTAAGTTTTCGTGTAAGAAACTAGGTATGTACGTAGTTTATTACCCTTGGTTGAGCTGGTTTTGTAACCCCCTCGTCCCGGTCTGGCCGGATGACCGGTCCGAGTGGGCCACAATGGGAAAACCAAAGCGAAACCCGTTAAGGTTCCCCTCGGTTAGCGACCCTATTTTTTTTCATTTTAATCTTGTCTAGAGGATTGTTAAGTCCTAAGTGATCACGACAGCGGAAAACATTCAAAGGAAGTCACATTCGAACCACGACCATACACAAAACAGTCCATTTTTAAACTTACAGGGCAGACCGTATCGGTACCCTAACTAGGGGTATCGATACGCCCTGACCAGGTCAACCCAAAGAGTTAACTCCGGGAAGACCGTATCGATACAGCCCTTGAGCGTATCGATACGCCCTTCTCGGTCAACTCTTCTTGGTCAACGGAGTATACCTGTATCGATACGCGTGAACCCCGTATCGGTACGCCCTACTCACACCCAATTCTCACAAATTCCAGTAACTTTGGAGGGTATCGATACCCCCAGGGTATCGGTACGCCAGGAAAAAATCGTGGCCTTTGGGCAAGGCCGTATCGATACGGCCCTTAGGCGTATCGATACGCCCTGCTCTGCAATTCCACAATTTCCAACTTAACGACCCCAAACACGACTCTAGATGCATTTTTAGACTCTCCTATGCACATACAACATTTAGGCAATCATACTAAAGCCAGAGGAAGCAATCAACATGAAACAAGGCATCTAACCATGGCATTCATACAAGGGCAACATTTTAGCATTTAAGGCCATACATGCACTTAAGGTTTCATGTCTTAGAAACCCAAAACATGTAGACATACAAGGCATGCAACATAAGCATCATTTACAATCAAACAAGGCATCCACGAACCAAGCCAACAACGACATACATCAAAACTCAAATCAACAATACCTATCCTGTAACACCCGGGTTTGGGGGTCAGGTGGAAATAATATTTAAATAATGTTTTGGGTCTCGGTTTATGATTAAATAATATTATACATTATTTGGACCTTGTGTCTTGTTTCATTTTCAAAATAAACATTTATGTCTGGACTAATTTGAAATGAAACTGAAATGTCATGGATTTTAAAGTAAGGGAGAGTTGCCATCTCATTAATGGCATACTTGTAATTTAATGGAATTTGGGAATTAAAAACCCATTTTTAATTTTAAAAGAACTATTCACCATCTTCTTCCCTCTTCACTTCCCCATTCCAACATGAAAAGCTCCCTTTACCCCAAATCACTTTTCCATCATCTTCCTTGCTCGTTTTTGGAGATTTTTCGAAGGTAAAATCATTTTCAACTTGTTCTCCTCTTCCTCTTTAAGATGGTACCTTTAATTTTCATAAAGCTCATAGATTTTGAAATTTAGGGTTTTGGGTTTTTAGGTTAAAAATGCAAACTTTAATGTCTTTAATTTGAGCTTTCGATTTGTTGAAGTTATATATGTTGTTTACTACCCATAAGGTCCAACATAGTTAATTTTTTACATAGTTTTATGTTGAATCCCGAATTTGGGTATAAATGGGTTTTTTGGAGGGTTTTGGGTGAGTTTTGGGGGTTGTTTTAGGTGAGAATTGATAGGCTATTGGTAGTGCTATGGTTGGGGGTTGATTTGGGATCGTTTGTGGGTGCTATGGATGTTGGAAACATGGTTTTTGGGCATGGTTTTGGGGCTGTCCGAGATTACAAATATTGGGGTTTGTTCATGGCTTGCAATGTTGAAAATTGAATTTGAATTGTATTCCGGGTTGGTCTTTTGATGTTGGGCTGATTTGGAATTGTTTGAATTGTGTTTGAGGTTGTTTAGAAGCGGGAATTTGTGTTGGTGAGGCCTTGGGAACAAATCCGAAAATTGAAGACCATGGTTGCTTGGTAGATGAGCTTAGAGGTAGAGGTGAGTGGTTAAATACTTTTAAATGGTTTTCAAGTGTTGGTTCAAGCATGTGAACTAGGTTGGGATTGGTAGACCCACCTAGAGTTGGGATTAGGGTGGTAGCCTAATCCCAAACTTTAGTTAGAGACCTTGGTTGATCTTTAAAGTGTTGAATTATGCCTCATGTTTAATCATGCTTATGGTGGTTATGCTTATGTTGTTATACATGTATGTGGAGGCATGGCTTAATGCATTGTTACATGCATGTTGATGATAAATGTGATATAGATATACATATGTATGAAATATGGTGTGATATTTGTGTTGTTGAGATGCATGTTGTGTTGACATGTGTAATGATGTTATGAAGTGATTGTATGATCCGAGGATCATGGTGAGTATATGCTAGGCATGGAAATGTGGTTTGGGCATGACGGTGAGTCATGGTGAGTACGTGCTAAGCACGGAAGTTGTTATGGATTGATATTGTGATAGATTAATGAAATGTGTAGTATTGGCACTAGTATGCTTGGGTACAAATGATCGATCATTAGGATGTTAGTGTGCACACGTGAGTCAAAATGCGCGCGTGGTCTTGATGATGGTAGTCATCAAGATGGAGTACGGGTTCGCCCGGAAATCTTCTTATATATATATTCGTCGGTGATGAGTGGAATCCCATCGATGGGCGTGAGGATGAGTAGAATCCCCTCGGCGTGAGGATGAGTGGAATCCCCTCCGCGTGAACGGTGATGAGTGTAATCCCACCGTCAGGTAATGGTTGAGTTGTTGGATGTGAGTTCCAACGGTTATCCGCGTATTCGAGTCATAGCTAGGTGCCAATACGGATTGTGGTTTATGTTGCCAATATGTGGTTAATTGTGAGCCAATGTGATTTGGGATGTGTTGCTAACATGGTTTAATATATGTGATTTCATATGTTGTGGATTTAAACATGTTGAGCATGACATGATATTGAATATATGTTCATGCATCATTTATAATTATGGCTCGGGTGGATCGAAGGTAAGATCATGCATTTTATCTTGGCTATAGCTCGTGCTTGGACCCTGCATTATCGAGGTTTGTTTTACGAGCTTATCCTCACTAAGCTTTTATGCTTACGCTCTCTTTTGTTCGACAATGCAGATTGACAGCTTGTGGGTGGCAAGGGCAAGGAAAGGTCTCCAAGGGTTCCTTTTGGTTAGCTCAAGTATGAACTTTAAATTGTAGATTGTAATAGTCAAGCAATGGGATAGGTGTTGTTGATGTGTGCTTTGTTGGTTGCTTAGGAGCACATCTAGACTCCTTAATTATGTTGTTTTTAATTGGCTTAATGATGCTATGTTTGGATTGTAACCATGTCTAAATTGTTTACCTTGTGTGTTGGTCATGTGCCTTTTGAGGTTGCCTTTATGTTTGAGTGTTGGGGTATGAGACTTGAATGCTTAAATGTCTTCTATGAGCAATTGCATGATTTTCTTGATGTATGCACATGTTGGGTGCTTGTATGGCTAAATAGTGATCTGTAAATGTTGTATGAATGATTGGTTGGGGTTAGGGAAGTCTTAAATGGCATCTAGGTTCGAGTCTTGTATGATTTAGCTGAGTTTGGGAGTTTTGCAGTACAAGGGTATCAATACGGTTGGTCCCGTATCGATACGGCCTTCTTGTTTCAGGCCTCGTGTTTCGATACGCGAGGGGGCGTATCGATACCTTTTTGGTCACTGGAGCTACTGTCCATTTCGGTATCGATACGGGCCTTTGGCGTATCGATACGGTCATCTTAGCGTTGACCGTGGGAAGTCAACCGTTGGGGAGGGTATCGATACACTCCTTGGGCGTATCGATATGGTCTCCATGGGTTGACTCAGACCAGTTGACCTAGTCAAGGGGTATCGATACACCCCTTAAGTGTATCGATACCGCCTGCAGTTTAAGTTTAAAATTGGGCTGTTAAATGTTGGTTTGAGTTCGTTTGATTGTCTCGTGTATGCTGTTCCGCTGTATGATCACTTAGGATTTAATACTCCTCTAGACAAGATTAAATAAAAAGAAAAAAATAGGGTTGCTAACCGAGGGGAAACCTTAACGGGTTTCGCTTCAGTTTTCCCCGTGTGACCCACTCGGACCGGTCATCCGGCCAGACCGGGACGAGGGGGTTACATATCCCATTGCTTAACTATTACATTCTATCACTTAAAATTCATACTTTGAGCTAACCATTAGCAACACTTGGAGACCTTTCCTTGCCCTTGCCACCCACAAGCTATTGATCTGCATTGTCGAACAAAAGAGAGCGTAAGCGTAAAAGCTTAGTGAGGGTAAGCTCATAAAACAAACCTTCGACAATGCAGGGTCCAAGCACGAGCTACAACCAAGATAAAATGCATGATATTACCTCCGAACCGCATGAGCCATAAATATAGATGATGCATGAACATATATTCAATATTGTGCCATGCTCAACATGTTCAAAACCACAACATATGTAATCACATATATTTAACCATGTTAGCAACACATCCCAAATCACATTGGCTCACAATTAATCACATATTGGCAACATAAACCACAATCCGTATTGGCACATAGCTATGACTCGAATACGCGGATAACCGTTGGAACTCACATCCAACAACACAACCATTACCTGACGGTGGGATTACACTCATCACCGTTCACGCGGAGGGGATTCCACTCATCCTCACGCCCCGTTTTACGCGGAGGGGATTCTACTCATCCTCACGCCCGTTGATGGGATTCCACTCATCACCGACGAATATATATATATATATATATATATATATATATATATATATATATAAGAAGATTTCCGGGCGAACCCGTACTCCATCTTGATGACTACCATCATCAAGACCACGCGCGCATTTTGACTCACGTGTGCACAGTAAACATCCTAATGATCGATCATTTGTACTCAAGCATACTAGTGACAATACTATACATTTCATTAATCTATCACAATATCAATCCATAACAACTTCCGTGCTTAGCACATACTCATCATGACTTACCGTCATGCACAAACCACATTTCCATGCCTAGCATGTACTCACCATGATCCTCGGATCATACAATCACCTCATAACATCATTACACATGTCAACACTACAAGCATCTCAACAACAAAAATATCACATCATATTTCATACATATGTATATCTCTATCACGTTTATCATCAACATGCATGTAACAATGCATTAAGCCATGCCTCCACATACATGTATAACAACATAAGCATAACCACCATAAGCATGATTAAACATAAGGCATAATTCAACACTTTAAAGATCAACCGAGGTCTCTAACTAAAGTTTGGGATTAGGCTACCACCCTAGTCCCAACTCTAGGTGGGTCTACCAATCCCAACCTAGTTCACATGCTTGAACCAACACTTGAAAACCATTTAAAAATATTTAACCACTCACCTCTACCTCCAAGCTCAACTACCAAGCAAGCATCACCTTCAAGTTTTCGGATTTCTTCCCAAAGCTTCTCCAACACAAATTCCCGCTTCTAAACAACCTCAAACACAATTTAAACAATCCCAAATCAGCCCAACATCAAAAGACCAACCCGGAATACAATTCAATCACAATTTACAATGTTGCAAGCCATGAACAAACCCCATATTTTGCAATCTCGGACAGCCCCAATACCCCTTCCAAAATCCATGTTTCCAACACCCATTGCACCCACAAATGATCCCAAATCAACCCCTAATCATAGTACTACCATTGGGCTATCAATTCCCGCCTAAAACAACCCCCAAAACTCACCCAAAACCCTCCAAAAAACCCATTTATACCCAAATTCGGGAATTCCTTTAAAATACTCTAAAAATTATATATGTTGGACTATTTGATTCACAAACAACATATGTAACATAAATAAACCAAAAGCCTTGATAAAAACTCATAAAGTCACAACCTTTAACCAAAACTTTGAAAAACCCAAATTCTAAAACATTGATGAAAATGAAATCTATTTGTACTTCCAAGTAGAGGAAGATGAGAGCAAGTCGAGAATGTAATTACCTTTCAAAATGCTCCAAAAATGGAGGCAAGATTTGATGGAAAAGCACAAAGGAGGGGGAGGGGAATTTGACGTGAAAATAGAGAAGGGTTGGGGAAGAAGATGACAATTTGTGTTTTAAATAAAAAGAGGGGTTTTTAATTTGGATGGCCATTTTATTACAAAAATGCCATTAATGAGATGGCAATCTCATTTACTTTAAAATCCATGAATTTGAGTTTCAATCCAATTTGGTCCAACACCAATGTTTGTTTCGAAAAATACGAAGACCAAAATAATACATTATTATTTTAATTATAAAACTGAAACCCGAAACAATATTAAAATATTATTTTCATCCAACCCCTAAACCCAGGTGTTACAACTCTCCCCCACTTAAGGAAATTTCGTCCCCGAAATTTATCGGACGGGAAATACCACGAAGTCTGCTCTTACCCATTTTCCATCTCACCACCACACACTAACCAACTCATAGACTTACCACGCAACAGCAGCTATCTAACACCAGGATCTTAACTGATTCTTCGTTGCACGCAAATTTCAAACTCAACTCAATCTCTTCTACAACATAGCATGGAACAAATCTAACTCACACTTCTGAATCATAGATAAATAAACCACATCACAAACCTCCTTCTAGCTCTAGTGGTAACTGCAACAAACAAACAACAGAACTAGCCCGATTCACAATCTCCTAAAACATTATTTGAATACTTGACCCATAACTTTCTCTGACTAATCATCTGACTTCAACAGGTAACCAAACACTATGCAGACGTCTTCAAAAAAAATTAGTTGAAATCTCGAACCTCTATTACTCACTTTCTTTAAGAATCTTACAGGGATGTAACAAACTAGAAGAAAAATGACGCTCGGTCTTGACATGCTGACAAATTTTACACTTACCCTCACACTGAACCACATTATTCATCAACTCAATCCAGAAGTACTCATCTTCAACCCACAATACGTCTTCATACTACTCAGATGCAATACAAATGAACTACTGTGCGCTTCGGCCAAACAATACGTCTCAAAACACTATGCCAATCAGTACAACAATTCTATCTCTAACAATACAAACTCTATCATCTTTGAACTGTATTCTAAAGGTCTTCTTTCTGCCATGTCTTGCACGTGAGGTGCCAAGAACCTGTCTTGCAACTGTTTCTCTTCAAGTATCTGACTCAAAGTAGGTTTAACATGAAACTCGGCCACAAAATACTATCATTCGATAAACTGAATCCAGCAACATAGCTCGCAACTCAACCACTAATCTGACAACAAAATAACTTGGAACATCGGTTACCACGTAGACTCTCTTTAGATAGTACTCAATCTTGGGACCACAGTCTTCAAGCAATTCTAACAACTCATGCTGTTCAAGTTCCAACCCTTCCTAAGTTGTCAAACAATTCAAGTTCCGATGATATGTACAACATACACACTGTGCATTTCTTACTATACAAGCTTTGTCTTCAAGTCTTCGAAGCAATTACAAATGTAGTTAACTCTATGTCTCATATCAGATAACTCTTCTCATGGTCTTTTAACTATCTTGATGAACAAGCCGCAATCTTCTGTCTTGCATAAGCACACCACCTAACTCTACATGTAACACATCACTATGGTTCACAAATTCTTTCTCTGACATTGGCTGGATCAAGGTCGAAGCTTCCATCAAAGTTTCTTTCGGTTTCTCAAGGGCTCATTGTCTCGCATCTAATCACACAACCGAACATTCTTCTGTAGCAATCTATCAATGGAGAAACTATCTTCAAAAGACTATTCACAAATCTCTGAGAGTAACAATGCTAGACCTAGGAATTATAGACACATGTCACAGTTCTTCGGTTCTTCCAACTCGCATCTTCTTCTGCCTATATAGGATTTACTCTAATACACTCGACTGATCTATATGTCCTAGGAGAACATCTACATTACTCGGAGTTCACGTTACACAACTTGGCATACAACTAATTCTCTACTTGGATCTACATCACCAACTCCATAGCTTGTCATGATCTCCTTCGATACGTGAATATACTCATGTGTCAACTATGAGAACTACTACAACTGATCAAGGAACTCGGGAATTATTCTGCTCGACATCTCTATAGAAGTAACTATCACACTAGTCAAACAAAGCGGGATAACTCAGAACTCAAAGCGATCACCTCTTGCCTCGAAAGCTGTCTTCGATACTTCAACTTCTCTCACTTTCAACTGGTAGTAAACGAATCTCAATTAATCTTGAAAAGACTGGAGTACACCTCAACTGATCAAAAAATCACTGACGCTCAGAAATGGATACTAACTATTCACTGTCAATTGTTTCGACTGTCTGAAATCTAAACACATTCTCGTATTGTCTTCTCTCTTCTTCATAAATTGCATTGTCATACTCTAAGATGATGTACTAGGCCTAAAGAATCTAAGGTCTAGCAAGTCTCGAAGTTAATTCTTTAACATTCTCAATTCTTCCGGGATTCATAAGTTACAGAGCAAACAAAACAGAAGCAACCTCGGAGACGGTCTCAATAACGAACTCTTCTCTATCAAGAGACAAACCGGCAGTTCTTGCAATTACTTTTAGGAAAAACACAAACTATTCTAACATTCTGCGGTCTAATCTTCGTTAAAAAAAATAAATCCATCACATCTACTAGGCAAGCCTGTCAACTAAACTCAATCAATCTTTGACCTCTAAAGCAGGATCAACATTCAATAAGAAGTTCACATCCTCATCTACTACTACAGTCTTACAGTAATCTGCAACTTCAAGGCGACTCTCTCTTTGTCTCAATGTATACCCTAGCTTGGTGTTCTACAAGCCAAACCATCTCAAAAGGTACATCGACACCGTAATAAAAGACAAGCACTTCACCTTTACTAAAAACACGTAACTCTGAATCATCAACAAACATCTCCCGTACATCTTTCTGACCACCACTATCTTACAAAAGGACTAGCCACATGCGTTCCTACGTCTATAATCTCAACACGTACATCAAATTTCTTCGCATGCTCACACAAAGGACGAATCCGTAGAAATTACAACTTCACATGTACACAGCTGTTAGTCTTCGGTCCTCTTGTTCTCAGACTGGTTCTTAAACAAAATCTGACTCTTCTAAACTGTTCTTAGGGCATTTCGAAACTTCAAAAACGCAGTTCTGAGCACACACAGACAACCATGCTGGAAAACAACTCAGACGCACACTGGCCCAATCACACAAATTGATTCCCATTCACGGATACTGATCGGCTGTCTTGTATCAAAATCATAGGTTGAACCCCAAGCGACCACTAACTAACATTCCTGAGTTTCGAATTACTCACACGAGACCTTTACCCTGATCTCGCCAAAAGAATTAAGGTACTTATACCTACCTCTAACACTTCACGGGACGCGATCAAACTTGCATGCTTGCTAACAACATACAGAAGTACGGGTTTAGAATCAACCGGAGGGAGCAACTCAAAATCGTACCAATGGCTTATCTACTGTAACATTGATACTACTCTGTCTCCCCCTCATAGGTCTTCACTTCTTTTCACCAACTAATACCAGAATCGGTCTCATCGTCCCTCACCAACAAGAATCTACTCACATACACTGACTCAAGCAACCCAATTGTACCTCAACCCCAATACAACTATACTTCTCTGACTATAACGATGAGCTCCCTCAACATCATCCACATCCTCAGATACTACAACTCCCACTTACCAATTCACGGCCCACTCCTTGGCCTCAAACTTACTAAAAAAACAATAGATCAACAACAACAACAATAAAACATACAAGGTCGGGTTAGCAAGGCAAGGCTTCCAAGTGCTCAAGTATGTTCCCTCACTTAAAATCTCTTTTCCGATGTAATAGTAGCAATGGGACTCTACTAAACATGTTTCAAACAAATCAACACACATACATACTCAACCAAGCATATAACAAGGCATACTTGCTAAACAAGCAAACATATGCGTACGATCAAACAACATACATTCTCAATCAAACAATCATACATCACAGCATACACGGATAACAAGCAACATGCTTACATAGCGAGCAAGTACCGTGCATATCAATCATAAAACACAACTTACCTTACTTACCTGCCCAAGGTCTCGGAAACCTTAGACTCGGATACCAACAAATGTAACCCCCTCGTCCCGGTCTGGCCGGATGACCGGTCCGAGTGGGCCACACGGGGAAAACCGAAGCGAAACCCGTTAAGGTTCCCCCTCGGTTAGCGACCCTTTTTTTCATTTTAATCTTGTCTAGAGGATTGTTAAGTCCTAAGTGATCACGACAGCGGAAAACATTCAAAGGAAGTCACATTCGAACCACGGCCATACACAAAATAGTCCATTTTTAAACTTACAGGGCAGACCGTATCGGTACCCTAACTAGGGGTATCGATACGCCCTGACCAGGTCAACCCAAAGAGTTAACTCCGAGAAGACCGTATTGATACAGCCCTTGAGCGTATCGATACGCCCTTCTCGGTCAACTCTTCTTGGTCAACGGAGTAGACCCGTATCGATACGCGTGAACCCCGTATCAGTACGCCCTACTCACACCCAATTCTCACAAATTCCAGTAACTTTGGAGGGTATCGATACCCCCAGGGTATCGGTACGCCAGTCAAAAACCGTGGCCTTTGGGCAAGGTCGTATCGATACGCCCTGCTCTGCAATTCCACAATTTCCAACTTAACGACCCCAAACACGACTCTAGATGCATTTTTAAACTCTCCTATGCACATACAACATTTAGGCAATCATACTAAAGCCAAAGGAAGCAATCAACATGAAACAAGGCATCTAACCATGGCATTCATACAAGGGCAACATTTTAGCATTTAAGGCCATACATGCACTTAAGGTTTCATGTCTTAGCAACCCAAAACATGTAGACATACAAGGCATGCAACATAAGCATCATTTACAATCAAACAAGGCATCCACGAACCAAGCCAACAACGACATACATCAAAACTCAAATCAACAATACATATCCCATTGCTTAACTATTACATTCTATCACTTAAAATTCATACTTTGAGCTAACCATTAGCAACACTTGGAGACCTTTCCTTGCCCTTGCCCCCCACAAGCTATTGATCTGCATTGTCGAACAAAAGAGACCGTAAGCGTAAAAGCTTAGTGAGGGTAAGCTCATAAAACAAACCTTCGACAATGCAGGGTCCAAGCACGAGCTACAACAAAGATAAAATGCATGATCTTACCTCCGAACCGCATGAGCCATAAATATAGATGATGCATGAACATATATTCAATATTGTGCCATGCTCAACATGTTCAAAACCACAACATATGTAATCACATATATTTAACCATGTTAGCAACACATCCCAAATCACATTGGCTCACAATTAATCACATATTGGCAACATAAACCACAATCCGTATTGGCACCTAGCTATGACTCGAATACGTGGATAACCGTTGGAACTCACATCCAACAACACAACCATTACCTGACGGTGGGATTACACTCATCACCGTTCACGCGGAGGGGATTCCACTCATCCTCACGCCCCGTTTCACGCGGAGGGGATTCCACTCATCCTCACGCCCGTCGATGGGATTCCACTCATCACCGACAAATATATATATAAGAAGATTTTCGGGCGAACCCGTACTCCATCTTGATGACTACCATCATCAAGACCACGCGCGCATTTTGACTCACGTGTGCACACTAAACATCCTAATGATCGATCATTTGTACTCAAGCATACTAGTGCCAATACTATACATTTCATTAATCTATCACAATATCAATCCATAACAACTTCCGTGCTTAGCACGTACTCACCATGACTTACCGTCATGCACAAACCACATTTCCATGCCTAGCATGTACTCACCATGATCCTCGGATCATACAATCACCTCATAACATCATTACACATGTCAACACTACATGCATCTCAACAAAAAAAATATCACATCATATTTCATACATATGTATATCTCTATCACATTTATCATCAACATGCATGTAACAATGCATTAAGTCATGCCTCCACATACATGTATAACAACATAAGCATAACCACCATAAGCATGATTAAACATGAGGCATAATTCAACACTTTAAAGATCAACCGAGGTCTCTAACTAAAGTTTGGGATTAGGCTACCACCCTAATCCCAACTCTAGGTGGGTCTACCAATCCCAACCTAGTTCACATGCTTGAACCAACACTTGAAAACCATTTAAAAATATTTAACCACTCACCTCTACCTCCAAGCTCAACTACCAAGCAAGCATCACCTTTAAGTTTCCGGATTTCTTCCCGAAGCTTCTCCAACACAAATTCCCGCTTCTAAATAACCTCAAACACAATTCAAACAATCCCAAATCAGCCCAACATCAAAAGACCAACCCAAAATACAATTCAATCACAATTTACAATGTTGCAAGCCATGAACAAACCCCATATTTTGCAATCTCGGACAGCCCCAATACCCCTTCCAAAATCCTTGTTTCCAACACCCATTGCACCCACAAATGATCACAAATCAACCCCTAACCATAGTACTACCATTGGGCTATCAATTCCCGCCTAAAACAACCCCCAAAACTCACCCAAAACCCTCTAAAAAACCCATTTATACCCAAATTCGGGAATTCCTTTAAAATACTCTAAAAATTATATATGTTGGACTATTTGATTCACAAACAACATATCTAACATAAATAAACCAAAAGCCTTGATAAAAACTCATAAAGTCACAACCTTTAACCAAAACTTTGAAAAACCCAAATTCTAAAACATTGATGAAAATGAAATCTATTTGTACTTCCAAGTAGAGGAAGATGAGAGCAAGTCGGGAATGTAATTACCTTTCAAAATGCTCCAAAAATGGAGGCAAGATTTGATGGAAAAGAACAAAGAAGGGGGAGGGGAATTTGACGTGAAAATGGAGAAGGGTTGGGGAAGAAGATGACAATTTGTGTTTTAAATAAAAAGAGGGGTTTTTAATTTAGATGGCCATTTTATTACAAAAATGTCATTAATGAGATGGCAATTTCATTTACTTTAAAATCCATGAATTTGAGTTTCAATCCAATTTGGTCCAACACCAATGTTTGTTTCGAAAAATACGAAGACCAAAATAATATATTATTATTTTAATTATAAAACTGAAACCCGAAACAATATTAAAATATTATTTTCACCCAACCCCTAAACCCGGGTGTTACAGGTTTAGGCTTTTGTGATGCCGTGTAATAATTTAAGTACATACTGTTTTCATTACAGATTTTGTAACAAATTACATACAACGTGTAATAAATTAAGTACATACTTAATTTAATATACTTTTTTTGTAAGAAATTAGGTTTTCGTGTAAGAAACTAGGTATGTACATAGTTTCTTACCCTTGGTTGAGGTAATTTAAGGGTTTGTTCTCCCCTGTAATAATTTCGGTACGTACATTTTTATTACAAATGCTGTAACAAATTACGCACAATTTGTAATAAATTAAGTACATACTTAATTTGTTATACTTTTTGTAACAAAATATGTTTCCATGTAAGAAAATATGTTTGTTTGTAGTTTATTACCATTTGTTGAGGTAATTTTGGGTTTTGTGCTCCTCTGTAATAATTTCGGTACATACGTTTTTTTATTACAAATTCTATAACAAACTACGCACAACTTGTAATAAATTAAGTACATACTTAGTTTGTCATACTTTTTGTAACAAAATACATTTCCATGTAAGAAAGTATGTATGTACATAGTTTATTACCGTTGGTTGAGGTAATTTTAGGGTTTGTGCTCTCCTGTAATAAATTCGGTATACACTTTTTCTGTTACAAATTCTGTAACACATAACGCACTTCGTGTAGTAAATTAAGTACATACTTAATTTGTCATACATTTTTAACAAAATATGTTTTCCTGTAATAAAGCATGTATGTACATAGTTTATTACCCTTGCTTGAGTTATTTTATGTTTTGGTGACCTCGTGTAATAATTTAGGTACATACCATTTTCATTACAAATTTCGTAACAAATTACGTACAACGTGTAATATATTAAGTACGTACTTAATTTGTCATACTTTTGTAACAAATTACGTTTTCATACTTTCAAACTATGTACGTACATAGTTTATTACCATTTGTTGAGGTTTCTTGGTTTTTGTGATCTCATGTAACAAACTATGTATGTACCGTTTTAATTAAACTTTCTATAATTAATTATGTACACACATTGTAATAAATTATGTACAAACTTGTAACCTGAACAACTCGTCCGCCTTAAATTAACCTCAAATTAAAGGTTTCACCCTAGAACTACCCAATATTTCAGACATCGAATTTTGGAGCCCAAACAAAAACTATATTTTAAATCTAGATGGGTTGATTCTACAATAGACGCTATGTACCGCTATGTACCACTAATCATTTGTACTAAAATGTACCATTAACTATTTTAATTACCTTTGAAATCACAGGGACCAAAAGCGCTATTATCTCTTTCTAGAATAAATCTAAAAACAATTTTTATATTAATGGGATTTTTTTGGTAAAGTACAATAGTAACTAAACTTTGCTAAATTATTCAATTTGGTAACCAAACTTTCAATTCCTTCAAAGTTACTATTAAACTTTTAGTTTTGCTCTAAATTGGTCACTGACTCGTTAATAACCGTTAAAAAGGTGACGTGACATTTAAAATATTTTGTATAATAACATATTTAGTCATCTACATTTGCACATTAAAACAATTTTGTCCTAATTAAAAAATAATAAATTTAACGCTTATTATTTACATATAATTTTAATTTTATTCTATTTTAATTAATAATAATTTAACCCTAAACCTTAAATATTCAAACTCTACTAACGTTGAATGATGTTGTCATTCTCTTGTTCACGGCTCGAATCCTTTCGTAGATACTTATTTGTTGTGATATAAACATTAGATAAATAGATAATCTTTTGAACTAAATTAAGGTATAATTTGAAACTATAACTTACCTTTTGCCAGTAGAAGGAGCGTGACTATACACAGCCAGTGACCGCGAGTGGAAGAAAAACAAATCTAAAATATGAAGGCATGTCATAAAAAAATTCTGCTACATAACATATGGATGAATTGTGAGACCACATCATTCAACAGTTAACATATATGTATTTATGGTTTAAAGTTTAGGATTTTAGTTTTAGAGTTAAATTATTTTTAATTAAAATAATTTTAAATTAAAACAATGTATAAATAACGAGGGTTAATTTTTTTAAAATTAAAACAAAACTGTTTTAATGTGCAAATGTGGATGAATAAATGTATTATTATACAAAATATTTTAACTGTCATATCACCATTTTAACTACTATTAACGGGTTAGTGACCAATTTAGAGCTAAACAAAAAGTTTAATTGGTAACATTGAAGCAATTGAATGTTTGGTTATCAACTTGAATAATTCACCAAAATTTAGTTACCATTTGTATACTTTATCCAAAAAGAAAAAAAATATATGAAAAGAGTAATATAAAAATTATTTTTAAAATTTTATTCTAAAAAGGGAATAATAACGCTTTCAGTCCCATAATTTCAAAAATAATTAAAATAATTAATGATACATAGTGTAATACATAGTGTTTATTGTAGAATCATCTATTTTTCTAAACCCAAATTCATTTTTCGAGTCAAATATTTTTGTTCGGACAGATAACCTAACCCTTGAGCAAGTTGAATCGTGACATGAGATGTACATGGATCGAATCGAACAACCCATAATATTTTAAATTCCCTTACCCAAATGCTTTTAATATTCTAAAAAACTAATAAAATAAAGGGTAAACTACATAAATGTTCGTCGAATTTTTAAGGTAGATTCATTTTGATCATCGTACTTTTAAAATATTCGACAAGGTCACTTAACTTTTAGTTCGATTTCAATATAGTCACAGAACTTTTAGGGCGGATTCATTTTGGCCATTGTACTTTTAAAATATTCGATAAGATCGCCCAACTTTTAGTTTGATTTCAATATAGTCACCGAACTTTTAGTTCACTTTCAATATGGTCCCTCTCGTTACCTTCCGTTAAAAGCTGACGTTAGTTTTCGTTTCTTTAATAAAAAAATGGGTAAACTACACCAATCATCACTCAACATTCGTCTCACATCTATGTTGGTCACCAGAGTTAAAAAAAATTTAATTTAATAAACTTTCGAATTGTTCATATTTTGGCCAATTTCAAATGACATGGTTATACAAATAAAAAAATTTGACTAATCCTTAAAAAAAATTCGGGTAATGATTTTTTACTTTGCTTATTAAATTTACCATATTACCATATTTGATATTTTAACAAGCAAAGTAAAAAATTATTACTCGAATCAAATATTCCAATTAAACAGGTCAATTGATTATCCGATTTAATTAGTAGAATATAAGATCGAGAACTGATCTGAATTTAGCAATTACCCAAAATAATTTTAAGGATTAATAGAAACCAATTTTTGTACAAATTTTTAAAATAAACTATTTTGATTCGATTACGGTTCACGGTTCTTGTAACCCCCTCGTCCCGGTCTAGCCGGATGACCGGCCCGAGTGGGTCACACGGGGAAAACCGAAGCGAAACCCGTTAAGGTTCCCCCTCGGTTAGCAACCCTATTTTTTTCCATTTTAATCTTTTACTTAATCTTTTCTAAAAGTTCATTTAAGTCCTATGTGATCAAACAGCGTAATAAAATACATGAGACAAACATTCGAACCCAGAACAACAATTAAACAGCCCACTTTTAATCTTTTAAACAGGCCGTTTCGAAACACCCTTGAGGCGTATCGAAACGCCTTGACCAGGTCAACTGTCCCAGAGCCTCTACAAGGGGCCGTATCGAAACGGTGGTCAACCGTTCCGAAACGCCCTCAACGGTCAACTTCTCGTGGTCAACGAGATTTTGACCGTTTCGAAACCCTTATACCCGTTTCGATACACCTTCATCTCGTGAATTTCTCAGAATTCCAGTAGCCAAAACGTTCCGAAACGCGTATCGGAACAGGGGTTTCAAAGGCCATACCGTATCGAAACGCGTTCCGATACGGGGTCCCTGAAGCCTTACCCGTTCCGAAACGACCCAGCCCGTTTCGAAACGCGGGCTGTCTGCAGCCTTTTGAAATTCAGATTTAAGGGTATTTCAACAAGTATGAAGGTCCCATAGGACCCCTAAAGGCACACAAAACCATCAAACAAAGTCTAGAGGCATACATCCTAGATTTATCATACTCAAACACATACAAGCATGGATTTGGACAAACTTTCTAACATGACAAATTACACAATAAGAGCCTTTCATACAAGCATGCTTGAAGGCATTAAAAAGAACCAATAAGCATCATACATATCAAATGAGTTTACATGTCAATTAAAGCAACTTAAGCATTCATAAGACATCCATCGTACTAGCATTTGGCAAGATATATCATGCTTACGAACCAAGTCAACCATAGGCATACATCAAGACTCGAATCATCAATTCCTATCCCATTGCTTAACTATTACATTCTATTACTTAAAATTCATACACTGAGCTCACCAAAAGCAACACTTGGAGACCTTCCCTTGCCTTTGCCACCCACAAGCTATTTATCTGCATTGTCGAACAAAAGAGAGCGTAAGCATAAAAGCTTAGTGAGGGTAAGCTCTTTAAAAACAAACCTCGACAATGCAGGGTCCAAGCACGAGCTACAACCAAGATAAAATGCATGTCCTTACCTCCGGTCCACACGAGCCATAATTCTAAATGATGCATGAATATATAATCAATATCATGTCATGCTCAACATGTTTAAATCCACAACACATGAAATCACATTTATTAAACCATGTTAGCAACACATCCCAAATCACATCGGCTCACAATTAACCACATATTGGCGACATAGGCTACAATCTGTATTGGCACCTAGCTATGACTCGAATACGCGGATAACCGTTGGAACTCACATCCAACAACTCAACCATTACCTGACGGTGGGATTACACTCATCACCGTTCACGCGGAGGGGATTCCACTCATCCTCACGCCCCGTCGATGGGATTCCACTCATCACCGACTAATATAAATAAAATTTCCGGGCGAACCCGTACTCCTCCTTGGTGACTCAACGCCACCAAGGCCACGCGCGATTTTTGACTCATGTGTACACACTAACATCCTAATGATCGATCATTTGTACCCAAGCATACTAGTGCCAGTACTACACATCTCATTACTCTTTCACAATATTAATTCATAACACTTCCGTGCTTAGCACGTACTCACCTTGACTTACCGTCATGCACAAACCACATTTCCATGCCTAGCATGTACTCACCATGATCCTCGGATCATGAAACCACCTCATAATATCATTTCACACGTCAACACCACATGTACATCATTAACAACCACATCACATTATATTTTACACATGTGTATAACCATATCATATCTATCATCAACATGCATATAACAATGCATCAAACACGCCTCAACATACATGTATACAACATATACATAATCAACACCATCATAATTTAATACTAGGCATATACAACCATTAAAAAGTGCAACCAAAGTCTCTAATCAAAGCTTGGGATTAGGCTACCACTCTAATCCCAACTCTAGGTGGGTTTACCAAGCCCATCCTAGGTTCACATGCTTGAACCAAATACTCAAAACCATTTTGAAAATATTTAACCACTCACCTAAGCTTCCAAGCTCCAAGCTAAGCAAGCAACCTCCCTCAAATTTCCGGATTTCTTCCCGAAGCTTCCCCAACACAAATTCCCGCTTCTTAACAACCTCAAACACATTTCAAACAATTCCAAATCAGCCCAACATCAAAATACCAACCCGGAATACAATTCAAATGAAATTTACCATGATGCAAACCATGAACAAATCCCATTTTTATCAAATTCGGGCAGCCCCTAAACCATGTCCAAAAACCATGTTTCCAACATCCATAACACCCACAAACAATCCCAAATCAACCCCTAACCATAGTACTACCATTGGGCTATCAATTTCCACCTAAAACAACCCCCAAAACTCACCCAAAACCCTTCAAAAACCCATTTTTATCAAATTTCGGGAATTCATCAAAATTCAACCAAATTGATATATGTTACACCTTTTAATATGATTAAATAAAGCCCCAACTCAATTTATCAAAACCAATTGAAAAACCCCCTTAAAAATCCGAACTTGATATAAACCCTAATTTTCAAAAGTTCATATTTTTAAAATATAAAACCATGTATGAATAGGAAATGGAAAGGAGAGTTCAAATATGTGATTACCTTTCAAAAGCCCCTTGAATTGATGAAGAAATCGAATGAAATAGTAAAGAGGGTTTGGGAGAAATTTTGGGATGTTTTCACGGTGAGGAAGAAGAAATGAGAAAAGATGATAGATAAAGTGGTCTTTATTTTTATTTTGGTTTAATTACCAAAGTGATCCCTCCCTTTCTTTCTAAACTCAATTTGCTCACACTAAGGTCAATTTGATTAAAAAAAATACATTTTACTGACTCGAACCAATTAACCCGACTAACTTCTAGCCCCAAAACACGGGTGTTACAACTCTCCCCCACTTAAGGAAATTTCGTCCCCGAAATTTATCGATCACGGAGGGCCACTGAAACATGCACCTCCACGCTTTCCTCTCTCACCACAACGTACTAACCAACTCGAAAGACTTACCACACAACACTTGCTATCTTACACTAAGATCTCAACCGATTCTTCAAGGCATGCCAATTTCAAACTCAACTCAATCTCTTCAACAAACATAGCACGGAACAGATCTAACTCACATTTCTGAATCATGGATACACGGAACACATCTCAAACCCCTTTCTAACTCTGGTGGTAACCGCAACAGATAACAACAGAACTAGCCCGATTCGCAAACTCATGCAATACTGCTTGAACACTTGACTCACAACTTTCTCTGACTGATCCTCTGTCTTCATCAATTAACCAAACACTATGCGGACGTCTTCAAAATTATTCTAGTTGAAATCTCGAATCTCTATTACTCGCTTCCATTTTGAACCTTCCACGGATGTAACAAATAGAAGGAGCCGAAGCTCGGTCTTGACACGCTGGCAATTTACATACTCACTCTCATACTGAACCACATTATTCATCCACTCAATTCAGAAGCATTCGTCTTCAACCCACAATACGTCTTCATACTACTGAGATGCAATACAAATGAACTATATTGTGCTTCGGACAAAACAATACGTCTCAAAACACTATGTCAATCGGTACAACTATTCTGTCTCTGAAGTGCAAAACTCTATCATCTCTGAACTGTATTCTGAAGGTCTTCCTTCTACTCTGCCTCGCACGTGAGGTGCCAAGAATCTGTCTTGCAACTGTTCCTTTTCAAACATTCTGACTCAAAGTAGCCTCAACCCGAAACTCGGCCATAAAACTACTATCATTTGATATACGGAATTCGGCAATTGCAACTCGTAACTCAACTACTAATCTAACAGCAAATACAACTCGGAACTCGGTTGCTACGTAGACTCTCTTCAGATAGTACTCAATCTTGAGATCACAGTCTTTAAGCAATTCTAACTACTCATGTTGTTCAAGTTTCAACCCTTCCTAAGTTGTCTAACAACTCAAGTTCTGATAATATGTACGTACACACTGTGCATTTCTTACTTTACAAGCTTTGTCTCTAAGTCTTCGAAGCAAATACAACTGTAATTAATTCTATGTCTCATATCGAATAACTCTTCTCACGGTCTTCCAACTATCTTGATGAACAAGCCACAATCTTCTGTCTTGCATAAGCACACAACCTAACTCTACATGTAATGCATCACTGTGGTTCACAACTCTTTCTCTAACATAAGTTGATTCAAGGTCGAAGCTCTCTTCAAAATCTCTTTCAATTTCTCAAGGGCTCGTTGTCTCGCATCTAACCTCACAAATTGAACATTCTCCTGTAGCAATCTATCAATGGAGCGACTACCTTCAAAAGACTATTTACAATTCTCTAAAAGTAACAGTGCTAGACTTAGGAACTATAGATATCTGTCACAATCTTCAATTTCTTCCAACTCATATCTTCTTTGCCTACTTTGGGATTTACTCTAATACACTTGGCTGATCTACATGTCCTAGGAGAACATCTTCATTAACTTGGAGTTTGCGTTTGCTCAACTTGGCGTACAACTGATTCTCTAATAGAATCTACAATACTAACTCCAAAGCTCGTCATAGTCTTCTTCGGTACTTGAATATATCCATGTATCATCTATGAGAACTACTACAAACTGATCAAGAAACTTAGGAAGATATTTTGTTCAACATCTCTATAAAAGTAACCAACACACTAGACCAACAAAACAGCATAACTCGGAACTCAAAACGGTCACATCTTGCCTCAAAAGTTGTCTTCGGTACTTCAAATTTTCTCACTTTCAACTGGTAGTAAACGGATCTCAAATTAATCTTCGAAAGACTGAAGCACACACTACTGACCAACTAATCACTGACACTCAGAAACGGATGTTAATCATTCACTGTCATTTGTTTCAACTATCTGAAATCTAAACACATCCTCGTACTGTCACTCTTCCCTCTTCACAAATTACACTGTAGAACTCTGAGATGATGCACTAGGCCTAATGAGTCTAAGGTCTAACGAATCTCGAAGTTGATTCTTCAACATCCTCAATTCTTCCGGAAATCATAAGATATGGAGCAATCAAAACAGGAGTAAACTCGAAGACGGTCTCAATATCAAACTCTTCCTCTCTGGACAAGAGATAAGCCGACAATTCTTCCAAACACTTCTAGGAAAAGAAAACACAAACTATCCTAACATTATGCGGTCTAGTCTTCATTCAAAATCAAATTCATCACAATTACTAAGCAAGCCTGTCAACTAAACTCAATCAATCATTGACCTCTAAATCTGGATCAACATTCAACAAGAAGTTCACCTTCTCACCTACCACTTCAGTCACACATAAATCTTGTAACTTCAAGTCAACTCTTTCTTTGTCTCAACGTATACACTAACTATTTGCTCTTCAAGCCGAGCCTTGGAAAAAGGCACACCGAAACTGTAGGAAGACAATCACTTCACATCTACTAGAAACTAGTAACTCTGAACCACCAACAAACATCTTCTGTACATCTTTCTGATCACTACTATCTCCCAAAAAGGTCTAGTCACATGCGTCCCTACGTCTAAAATCTCAACAGAGATACATCAAAATCCTTTGCACGCTCACACAAACGGACGATTCTGCAAAAATTGCAACTTCACAAGTACACAGCTGTTAGTCT
This sequence comes from Hibiscus tridactylites, assembly GCA_958450335.1. Taxonomy (NCBI): domain Eukaryota; kingdom Viridiplantae; phylum Streptophyta; class Magnoliopsida; order Malvales; family Malvaceae; genus Hibiscus; species Hibiscus tridactylites. The sequence goes on along the minus strand of OY288265.1, from coordinate 26,730,688 downwards.
TCGGCCCTCTTGTCTTCAGGCTGGTCCTTCAACAAAATCTAACTCTTCTAAATCATTCTTAGAGCATTGCGAAACCTCAAAACTCAATTCTGGTTACACACAAGCTATTATGCTGGAACCAGTTCTATATCATCAGTCCCGACGACTCAAACATCCCATTACCAAACAATCTGAAGTTAAAGCTCAAGACTTCTTTCTCGGCTCCACTATATCGGAAGCGACTTCATCTCTCCCTCTTGCTAGAAGACAACTCAGACGTACACTGGCCCCATCACACAAATTGATTTCCACTCACGGATATTGACTGACTGTCTTGTATGAAAACCATAGGTTGAATCCTAACGATCACCAACTAGCGTTTCTGAACTTCAGCTTACTCACACGAGACCCTTACCCTGACCTCGCTCAAAGAACTAAGGTGCTCATACCTACCTCTAACACCTCATCGGGCACATTCAAACTTGTATGCTTGTTAACAACATACGGAAGTACGGACTCGGAACCAATCGGAAGAGACAAAATCAAAACTGTACCAAGGGCTTATCTACTATAACATCGATATCACTTTGACTCCCACTCAAAGGTCTTTGCTCTTTTTTACCAACTAATGTCAGAGTTGACCACACCGTCCTTCATCCACAAGAATCAACCCATATACACACCGTCTCAAACGGACAAATTGTACCTCAATTCCGGTACAACCACACCTCTCTAACTAAGGCGATGGACTCCCTCAACATCGCCCACCTTTTCAGAAACTACAACTTCTACTTACCGCAAGGCAATTAAATAAACAACAACGCCAACGATAGAACATACAAGATTGAGTTAGCAAGGCAAGGCTTCCAAGTGGCTCAAGTATGATTCCCTCACTTAAAAATCCTTTTTCCGATGTAATAGAAGCAATGGGACTCTACTAAACATGCTTCAAACAAATCAACACACATACATGCTCAACCAAGCATATAACAAGGCTTACTTGCTAAACAAGCAAACATATGCGCACAATCAAACAACACGCATTCTCAATCAAACAATCACACATCACAGCATACACGGGTAACGAGCAACATGCTTTTAAACAAACAATCAACATACTTGTCATACAAGCAATCATACTTACAAAGTAAGCAAACACCGTGCATATCAATTCAAAACTTAAACTTACCTCACTTACCTGCCCAAGGTCTCGGAAACCTTAGGCTCTGATACCAACAAATGTAACCCCCTCGTCCCGGTCTAGTCGGATGACCGGCCTGAGTGGGTCACACGGGGAAAACCGAAGCGAAACCCGTTAAGGTTCCCCCTCGGTTAGCAACCCTATTTTTTCCATTTTAATCTTTTACTTAATCTTTTCTAAAAGTTCATTTAAGTCCTATGTGATCAAACAGCGGAATAAAATACATGAGACAAACATTCGAACCCAAAACAGCAATTAAACAGCCCACTTTTAATCTTTTAAACAGGCCGTTTCGAAACACCCTTGAGGCGTATCGAAACGCCTTGACCAGGTCAACTGTCCCAGAGCCTCTACAAGGGGCCGTATCGAAACGGTGGTCAACCGTTCCGAAACGCCCTCAACGGTCAACTTCTCGTGGTCAACGAGATTTTGACCGTTTCGAAACCCTTATACCCGTTTCGATACACCTTCATCTCGTGAATTTCTCAGAATTCCAGTAGCCAAAACGTTCCGAAACGCGTATCGGAACAGGGGTTTCAAAGGCCATACCGTATCAAAACGCGTTCCGATACGGGGTCCTTGAAGCCTTACCCGTTCTGAAACGACCCAGCCCGTTTCGAAACGCGGACTGTCTGCAGCCTTTTGAAATTCAGATTTAAGGGTATTTCAACAAGTATGAAGGTCCCATAGGACCCCTAAAGGCACACAAAACCATCAAACAAAGTCTAGAGGCATACATCCTAGATTTATCATACTCAAACACATACAAGCATAGATTTGGACAAACTTTCTAACATGGCAAATTACACAATAAGAGCCTTTCATACAAGCATGCTTGAAGGCATTAAAAAGAACCAATAAGCATCATACATATCAAATGAGTTTACATGTCAATTAAAGCAACTTAAGCATTCATAAGACATCCATCGTACTAGCATTTGGCAAGATATATCATGCTTACGAACCAAGTCAACCATAGGCATACATCAAGACTCGAATCATCAATTCCTATCCCATTGCTTAACTATTACATTCTATTACTTAAAATTCATACATTGAGCTCACCAAAAGCAACACTTGGAGACCTTCCCTTGCCTTTGCCACCCACAAGCTATTTATCTGCATTGTCGAACAAAAGAGAGCGTAAGCATAAAAGCTTAGTGAGGGTAAGCTTTTTAAAAACAAACCTCGACAATGCAGGGTCCAAGCACGAGCTACAACCAAGATAAAATGCATGTCCTTACCTCCGGTCCACACGAGCCATAATTCTAAATGATGCATGAATATATAATCAATATCATGTCATGCTCAACATGTTTAAATCCACAACACATGAAATCACATTTATTAAACCATGTTAGCAACACATCCCAAATCACATCGGCTCACAATTAACCACATATTGGCGACATAGGCTACAATATGTATTGGCACCTAGCTATGACTCGAATACGCGGATAACCGTTAGAACTCACATCCAACAACTCAACCATTACCTGACGGTGGGATTACACTCATCACCGTTCACGCGGAGGGGATTCCACTCATCCTCACGCCCCGTCGATGAGATTCCACTCATCACCGACTAATATAAATAAAATTTCCGGGCGAACCCGTACTCCTCCTTGGCGACTCTACGCCACCAAGGCCACGCGCGATTTTTGACTCATGTGTACACACTAACATCCTAATGATCGATCATTTGTACCCAAGCATACTAGTGCCAGTACTACACATCTCATTACTCTTTCACAATATTAATTCATAACACTTCCGTGCTTAGCACGTACTCACCTTGACTTACCGTCATGCACAAACCACATTTCCATGCCTAGCATGTACTCACCATGATCCTCGGATCATGAAACCACCTCATAATATCATTTCACACGTCAACACCACATGTACATCATTAACAACCACATCACATTATATTTTACACATGTGTATAACCATATCATATCTATCATCAACATGCATATAACAATGCATCAAACACGCCTCAACATACATGTATACAACATATACATAATCAACACCATCATAATTTAATACGAGGCATATACAACCATTAAAAAGTGCAACCAAAGTCTCTAATCAAACCTTGGGATTAGGCTACCACTCTAATCCCAACTCTAGGTGGGTTTACCAAGCCCATCCTAGGTTCACATGCTTGAACCAAATACTCAAAACCATTTTGAAAATATTTAACCACTCACCTAAGCTTCCAAGCTCCAAGCCAAGCAAGCAACCTCCCTCAAATTTCCGGATTTCTTCCCGAAGCTTCCCCAACACAAATTCCCGCTTCTTAACAACCTCAAACACATTTCAAACAATTCCAAATCAGCCCAACATCAAAATACCAACCCGGAATACAATTCAAATGAAATTTACCATGTTGCAAACCATGAACAAATCCCATTTTTATCAAATTCGGGCAGCCCCTAAACCATGTCCAAAAACCATGTTTCCAACATCCATAGCACCCACAAACAATCCCAAATCAACCCCTAACCATAGTACTACCATTGGGCTATCAATTTCCACCTAAAACAACCCCCAAAACTCACCCAAAACCCTTCAAAAACCCATTTTTATCAAATTTCGGGAATTCATCAAAATTCAACCAAATTGATATATGTTACACCTTTTAATATGATTAACTAAAGCCCCAACTCAATTTATCAAAACCAATTGAAAAACCCCCTTAAAAATCCGAACTTGATATAAACCCTAATTTTTAAAAGTTCATATTTTTAAAATATAAAACCATGTATGAATAGGAAATGGAAAGGAGAGTTCAAATATGTGATTACCTTTCAAAAGCCCCTTGAATTGATGAAGAAATCGAATGAAATAGTAAAGAGGGTTTGGGAGAAATTTTGGGATGTTTTCACGGTGAGGAAGAAGAAATGAGAAAAGATGATAGATAAAGTGGTCTTTATTTTTATTTTGGTTTAATTACCAAAGTGATCCCTCCCTTTCTTTCTAAACTCAATTTGCTCACACTAAGGTCAATTTGATTAAAAAAAATACATTTTACTGACTCGAACCAATTAACCCGACTAACTTCTAGCCCCAAAACACGGGTGTTACAGTTCTAAGCAAAATTGATTAACTGATCTAGTATATACAATATTTCAAAATTTTATGCATTGCAATATCTAATAGTATAGTGATTTTATACCTTTATGATTTTAATTTTTTTTAGCTTTGGGTAGGATTAATAGGTTTGAACTTTCAATTTTTGACTTTCTGATTGTTTTTACACTTTTATCACAACCAAACAATTATTAAATAATTGATATTTTATTAAAGAAAATAAAAAATTATTTTCAGAATCAAATATTTCGATTAACTGATTTAATTGGTACATTATAAGATCGAGAATTGAATAATCTAAATTTACTAATTAACCAAAATAATTTTTTAAGGATTAATTACAATTTTCTATTTGTATAAAAATGTCATTTGAGAGTGGCCAAAATATGAACAATTCGAAAATTAAGTTATTAAATTAAATTTTTTAACTCTAGTGACCAAAATAGGAGTGAGAAGAATGTTGAGTGATATTGGTGTAGTTTACGCATTTTTTATTAAGGAAAAACGAAAATTAACGTCAACTTTTAACGAAAGGTAACAAGAGGGACCATATTGAAAGCGAACTAAAGTTTGGTGACTATATTAAAATTGAACTATAAGTTGGGTGACCTTATCGAATATTTTAAAATTACGATGACCATAATGAATCCGTCTTTAAAATTCGATGACTATATTGAAATCGAACTAAAAATCGAGTAACCTTATTAAATATTTTAAAAGTGTGGTGACCAAAATAAATCCACTCTAAAAGTTCGGAAACCATTTATGTAATTTTCCCTAAAATAAAATATTAAAAAAATTAATTAGTGAAATTCCTCAAATATTGCTTTATTTTATTATATTTTCACAAGTATAACACAATTCAGTTTATTTTCAAAATATAGCATTTGCTACAATGTTCTTAAAGTCGAAATATTTAAAAGCCAATTTTGAACAATATTTTATTTTTTCATTAAAATAAATACTCTTCTGACACAAACAAAAGCTGAAGATGATAAGTATGTAATCCATCTATAAACAATGACCTCCATAGATGGCTGCCACGTGGACGACACCACACTTTTTTATTCAAAATTTTTTTGTTACCGTTTAAAGACATGTAAAGGATGTCTTTAAATTTTCTGTAACAAATATAATATTTGTGTAAATAATTTTAATCGTGCCATATTTGTGGGAAAAAATTATATTTATGCAAAGCTTTCTTAATTCGAATTTGGATTTAAATAAAATTTATTCTATCCAAGTCCAGGCCAAGCTGAGGCAGGAGATAATCCCAAGGTCTCTGCTTTAGGTTCATGTTTTCCTTTTTTTAACACAAATCAACATCTCAATAACAAATTTCAGCAAGAATGTGAAATCAGAGGACCCAACACAAATCCAAAACTCCAGTCCATATTCCATTCCATGTTACTCAAAAATAGGGGTCTAAACGAGCCGAGTCGAGCTCGAATATCATTAAGCTCGACTCGAACTCAAAATGCTAAGGCTAAACTCGAAAGCTCACGATATTAAATTATCAAGCTCGGTTGAAGCTTGAGCTCGACTCCAAAACTCGTGAGCTTAAAGTTATCAAGCTTGAATCAAACTCGAAAACAAAAAATGGAGCTCGAACTAGACCCTAATTTTCTAACCTTTATTCACCAAAAAACTATCATCCACTGTACATAATTAACCAATAAAACCTAACCATAAATCTCAAACAATACTCTAAACCCTGAATTAACACAAAAACCACAAAATTAAATCCTAATTAACCAATGTAATATAGTATATTATATTTTCGAGTAGCTCGCGAGTTTTCCGGGTCGGGTATCGAGTAGCTCGTCTCAGCTCGTTAAGAATTCGAGTCCAATTGAGTCGAGCTTTGACCGAGTCCAATTGAGTCGAGCTTTGACCGAGTCGAACTCGAGTAGCTCGCGATCTATCTATTCTCATTTACAACCCTACTCAAAAACAAAGACAAAAACTAAACCAACAATATCTATGCACGACATGTATATTATTTGGAAGAATCTAAGAAGGGCATATCCTTATAATCATGTATGTACACGGTTCAAACATAAGGCATCAGACAAGAAAAATGGGAAGTGGAGCAAGCTAGAGAAGTATGCTTAGGAACTTTTTGAACTACATGCTAAACAAAAGAACCCGGCTTAGGGTTAATGAGGAACATAGCAAATGGAGTTACCTGCGTACCTGACAAATAAATTGTAGTAAAAGTTATAACCCAGATAATGCTTAGTTAATATCCAGAGACCCAAGTTAAATTACTAGTTTGTGAAATCAGGAATGAAAGCAATCGGATAAGTTTCGGTTTATAAAGAGTTCGTAACATAGAAACTATATTCATAGCCAAAGCTACAGTGCATGTTCAACAGATGAACCTAATGGTTGAAGAACTTGGTGATGGTGATCTCGAATATCAACTAATCATGGAAAAGAAAGAGCTAAATTATAGCTTCTGAAATCTTGGATGCCAGCAATTGAAGCAATCCATACATACTAGCTGATTAAGAGTAACAAATGGATGAACACAAGACAATTCATATGTTCAACAGATGAACCTAATGGTCAAAGCAAGCAATAATGAAATATCAAGTACTCATAGAAAAACAAGAATTAAATTAGTAGCTTCTAAAAGCAATTCAATCAACCAAATTAACATTGTTAGCTAAAAGAACAATCAAAACCACAGAACAACGTGTATCGGTTCTAAATGCTGCAAACACAAACAATCACAAATTAATCCAATTTTAGTCTAAAAAATCACTTAAACTGAAACCCAGACCATAAACATTTAGTTAAATTCTATTAAAATTGTATGAAAATACAGAACATTAGTAAATTGACAAGATAACCTCATTTACAGTAACGATCAGCTTTCTTCTTAACACGATCATCGAGGGCTTGTTCCACTGACGGGGCTTTATGGTTTTTGGGATCGTAGCCGAATTTCTTAGCCTCGACGGGGAACAACTCCTCGTACTTCATCTTTTTAGCGGCGTCGATGGTGTAGATGTCGCTTCCACCAGTTTCAGAATCTTCGACGGCAGCAGCAGCAGCGTCGAGGGAAGGCTGGGAACCATCGTCGGCGATCTTTTTCTTCTTGTGCTTCTTCTTGCTTTTGTCGATTGATTTGCGAGTGGCTAAGCTTCCTCCTTTGAAGGTTAATCTACCTCCTTTTACCTTCTCGTAGGCCTCCGACATCGTTCTGCAGTGAATCTTCTTCTTGTTGATTTTGAATAATTGATTTCTGGATTTTACCTGGAATTCTATGGATTAATTTTTCTTCGATTTAGGGTTTAAAATAACTGAAATAAAATTAGGAATTTAGGATTCCCTTTTCTTTAGCTGGACTTGTCAATACGCGACCCACACGCACTCAATCGAATTGTAAATGGGCGAGTGACCCGTTATCGTTTGCCCGCAAGAGGCCCATATCAAAAAAATTTAAACATATAAATACTATCTATATTTTAGTAATTTTAATATTTTTAATGATTTATTGGATTTTCAATTATGTCGTAAGCTTTATTTCATTCGATATATATATATATATATATATATATATATATATATATATATATATATATAGGGGTGTTCAAGACGATTAATCGTACCGCTTATCAGCACGATTATCGAAAGTCTCGGTTAGACATTTTGATGAACTATTATTGTTTCGTTTAAACCGTGTTACCGCCTAAACGGTTAACGAGTTTATTCGGTACAGTTACTCGGTTAATCATGTATCGTTTTATATATTTATTACTACTAAATTTAATAGTTAAAAAAATTAAACAAATAAAGCCTTCAATATTTATATTTAAAAAGTCTACAAAATTTAGAACAATTAAAATTTTAGAAAAATTATATTAATCACACAAATATTAGTAATAAATAATTTATATTAATTACACAAATATTTGTATAATCAATAATGTGATATTATTATAATTTTAAAAAAAATTCGTTAAAATCCCTTTCGTTGTTTGAGTCAACCGAAATCGATGCAAGAACACCGAAAAAGAAAATGTATTTCAAATTTATTTTATTTCATGATCACAATAATATGAACACGAGCTCAACACAGTTGTTCAAGATCAAATGTAAATAAACAAAGACACGAAAATATGAACCGTAAAAGGAGTTGTAGGATCAAACCAATGCCCCAAGGCACAAACTGCTTGTAACCACACTGGAAACCCAACATAAAGAAAAGGATGCAACACATATCCCAATATATCTCAATATTAGAATAGTTGCACGTTGGAATAGACGTACACTACACATTTAATTATTACTAATGGTTTAATATTATTATAAAATATAGTTTAAGTATGGTAATTACAAATATATTAGTAATTGTCAATATTTAATATTAATATAAAATTAATTTAAAATTTCTTATCGGTTTTTTCAGTTATCCGTGCAGCGAAAAATTATAACTGTTCATGTCCTGTTTAACTGCTAATTTTGTCGGTACAGTTACCGTACCGTTTCGACTAATTTTTACCGATATGTGTAACACCCGGATTTGGGGGTCGGTGAAACTAAATTATTAAAATTAATTATGGGCTTCATATTTCAAAACAAATAAATATATGTTGGGCTTGTTTTAAATTAAACCCAAATGGGCATGGATTTTACACTATTGTAATTACTCAGTTTCAATAAGGGTAAAAATGTCCTTTGACTTTTAAAATAAAATAAAACAAATAAAAATATCTTTTTATGCTCATCTTCTTTCCCTCCTCTTTTGAAAAACAAACGCCATTTCCCCCTTGTAAGTTACTATTCCATTTCCTCATTGCTTCATTCTTGAGGATTTTTTAGAGGTAATGATGTTTTTGAGTTGTCCTTATCTTCCTCTCCATGTCTATACCATTAGTTTTCAATAAACCTATTATATTGCATTTTGAGGTTTTTGGGTTTTGAAATAAAAATGACAACTTTGATGGCTTTTAATTAAGCTTTTGATTTGTTGTTGTTAAATAAGCTATTTACTATTCAAAATGTCCAACATATTTCATTTTTACATAGTTTTATAATGTTTTTTGGATATAGATTTTTGTGGGGTTTTAGGTGGTTCAAAAGATGGTTTTTGTTGCTGTTTATGAGTGGAAATCGATGACTGATGATAGTTTGATGTTTAAGGGTTAATTTGGAAGCTTATGGGTATGTTAAAAGTGTTGGAATCAATGGTTAATTGTTGTGTGTTTGGGTTGCTCGAAAAATACTAGTTTGGGGTGTGTTCTTAGTTGGCTAATTGCTTGAAAATGTGTTCCGGGTTTGCCTCGGCGATTGATGACTGATTGTTAATGTTTTTGCTTGTGTTGGATTGCTTAGAATTAAGGTTTTGTGTTGGTGAGACCTCGGGAACGAATCCGAGAAGCTTGGAAGATTAATTGGCTAGAGTTGTTGAGCTTGGAGTAGTCGGTGAATGATTCTTCGGTTTTTAACTGATTTTCAAAATGTTTGGTTCGAGAATGTAGACCTAGGTTGGGCTTGGCAAATCCACCTAAAGTTGGGATTAGATTGGTAGTCTAATCTTAAGCTTTAGTTTAGAGAACTATGGATGAACTTTGAATATTGTGTGATTATGCCTTTTATTCTATATTTATGTGATTGATGTTGTTAGGTATATTATGATATACATGTGTGTTGAGGTATGATGTTTTATGCATTGTGATATGCATGTGTTTGATGAAATGTGGGTTGCATGATTGTAAATCATGGTGGATACGTGCTATGCACGGGAAATGGTAAGGATAGTGTGTTATGATGATCTTGAGATGAGTTAGTATTGACACTAGTATGCTTGGGTACAAATGATCGATAATTAGGATGTTAGTGTGCACACGAGTGTCGAAATGTGCGCGTGGTCTTGGTGTTGGTAGTCACCAAGATGGAGTACGGGTACGCCCGAAAATCTTCATTTATATTTTAGTCGATGATTAGTGGAATCCCATCGACGGGGCGTGAGGATGAGTGGAATTCCCTCTGCGTGAAACGGTGATGAGTGAAATCCCACCGTAAGGTAATGTAATTGTTGAGTTGTTGGACGTGAGTTCCAACGGTTGTTATCTGCGTATTCGGGTCATAGCTAGGCGCCAATACGGTTTGTTAAATGTGTTTCATACGGTTGTTTTGTGGACATATTGAGCATGGCATGATAATTGAGGTTATGTTCATGCATTACATATTTTTGATTCATGTGGTTCCAAAGGTAAGGAAACATGCATTCATCATTGGTCTTGTTGTTCGTGCTTGGACGCTGCATTGTCGAGGTTTGTTTTATGAGCTTACCCTCACTAAGCTTTACGCTTGCGCTTTCTTTTGTTCGACAATGCAGATCCTTAGTTCGTGGGTTGCTTGTGCGAGGAGAAGGGCCTCCAAGTGTGCTATTTTCTACCTTCAAGTATGAACTTTTAAGTTAATTGATGTAATAGCTAAGCAATAGGATTTGAGTATGTTGTTTTGTGTTAAGGAGCGTGTTAAGACTCCTTTTGTATGCTGATGTTTTGGTTGTGGCTTGCTTATGCTATGTATGTTGGCCATGTGGCCCTTACCTCTATGCTTTTATGACATGTTTAATGGTTGGATCATTAGCTTCTTCTATGGTATGCTAAATGGATGTTGTTGATGCTCCGTTGTTCGTTTAAAATGTTTTGTATGCTGATTTTTGGTTGTCAAATATTGTATGAATGTTTGCATGTGGCTAGGTGAGTCTTAAATTGCATTTAGAGTTGAGTCTTGGTGTGTTTTGCTGTTAATTTGAGTCTTGCAGTGCAGGGCGTATCGGTACGCTCAAGGGCCGTATCGATACGGTCCTACACTTTGGGACTCAAATTTGGTTTAGCGTACCGGTACACGAAGGTGTATCGATACGCCAAAACCTCTCTGAAAATTTGAGATATTGACAAGATTTTGGCGTCTCGATACGGGTCTAGGGTGTATCGGTACGATCTTTTATCGTTTACCGTGAGAAGTTGACCAGTGAGGGCGTATCGATACGGTCTACCAGTGTACCGATATAGTCTCCCTATGTTGACTTTGGGCTGTTGACCTAATCAAGGCGTATCGATACCCTCTTCTAGTGTATCGATACGACCTGCTGTTTAAACTAAAATGAGCTGTTTTAAATTGCTTGTTTGGTTGTTTCGCCTCGCTTGTTGTTTCTGCTGTCGTTGTTTCACATAGGATGTATTAAAGCCTTTAGACAAGATAATAAATAAAAGAAATTTTCTAGGGTTGCTAACCGAAGGGGAGCCTTAACGGGTTTCACTTCGGTTTTCCCCGTGTGACCCACTCGGACCGGCCAGTCGCCCAGGCCGGGACGAGGGGTTGCAATATGGATTACCGAACGTAAATAAACGAATGATCCATTTGTTTGTGTTCGTTCATTTAATTAAATGAACATAAAATCTTATTTATGTTTACTAGTTTTATAAATAAACAAACTTTCCGCCAAACGGTTTGTTGAAACGTTTGGTTCATTTACATCCTTAATATTAATAAGAGTTTCAAGGGATGAATTGACACGAATGACAAAAAAAGGGTAAACTACAACAGAAGTCACATAATTATGGGTAAGGTTACACTTAGGTCACCTAATTATTAAAAGCTACATTTGGGTCACTCAATTATGGGTAAGGTTACATTTAGGTCACCTAATTATTAAAGGTTACACTTGAGTCACTCAATTATGGGTAATGTTACAATTGGGTCACCCTTCATATTAAAAAAAACACATCAATTTGTGTATTAGATTAATTAATAATTTCAAGTGAAGTACTCTAGTGTTAACGAAGGTATACGAGTGATTTGGAAGAAAAAATGACTAAGTTGATGTATTTTTTTTAAATATGAAGGGTGACCCAAAAGCAACCTTACTTGAGTAACCCAAGTGTAACCTTTAATAATTGAGTGACCCAAATGTAACCTTACCCAAAATTGAGTGACCCAAATGTAACCTTACCCAAAATTGAGTGACCCAAATGTAACTTTTAATAATTGAGTGACTCAAATGTAACCTTACCCATAATTGAATGACCTCCGTTGTAATTTACCCAAAAACTATAATGATGGTTTGAAACATGGATAAATATTCTATACACAGGCGGTAGAAACTGAAAGTTTCCACAAGCGCCTTAGTTTTAGGGTATAAGGAGTTAGTTTAGGGTGTATGGTTTAGGGGTTTAGGTGTAGGGGTTAGAATTTAGGGATAGTTGTTTCGGTTTAAGGTTTAGGGTTATAATTTAGGGTTTATAGGTTAAAACCTAAACCCTAAACCCTACAAACCCTAAATTATAATCATAAACCCTAAATTAAAACAACTATCTCTAAATTCTAAACCTCTACGCTTAAACCCCTAAACCCTATACTCTAAACTAACTCCTTATACCCTAAAATTAAGGCGCATGTGAAAACTTTTAGTTTACGCTATATGTATATAGAATATTAATCCTTGAAACATAGTACTTTTCCTTTTGGTCGAAAAAATCACTAAAACAGTCATATTCTATTGAAAAAGAACCTAGGTAAATTGGGAGAGTAAAGGGGAGAAAGAGAAAAAATTATGACAACCCCTTTGTCCTTTAAATTCTCTAGCTCCTATCGACACCTTCATCACATGTTAATTTTAGGAATGACACAGCCCACCTCAGATAAGGTGAATTCTTATGGAAACAGTTGGAGGCTTCCTCAGAAAGAATTAAAAACACAATTACAGATAATATCACATTATTATTTCGATTTGGGATGATCCCTCCCAAATCACACCATGACTGAAAAAGCCACATAATCCAGCAATTGAAGTAATACTATCACATGCACACAGCTAACACTATTTTACTGCTTCAATTTTGATCTGAAACATCCTAGTTGAAGTTGTCATGGTTCAGAGTCAGACAGCAGGAACTTTCTCAATCGAAGTTGTCTCTTGCTTCTCATCATCTTCTTCATTTTCACCTGTCAGCTCTTCCAATGATTTCCCCTTGGATTCAGGCACCAGAAAACTGAAAATAAACCCCAAACAGTTGACTGCACCCAGCACCATTAGTGCATTTTTAACTCCTATACCATGTGGGTATCCTGGATCAGGTTTCTTTTGGCTTTGTGAAGCATACAAGAACCCGAATGATCCCACGATGGCCCCGGCTTTTCCGGCTGCTGCCGATATCCCGTGGCAGGTTGATCTCAACCTGGCGGGGAAAATTTCAGCCGGGACGACGAATGTGGTGGAGTTCGGTCCAAAGTTTGCGAAGAAAAAGGTTAATGAATACATTATGAGGAAGCCGGCATTGTGTGATTTCCAGTGATTGTATGGGATGGCAAGTGCAAACATGAACACAGTCATGAAAAAGAAGCCCATCAATTGGATCGTGAACCGGCCGATGTGATCGATCAAAGCTACGGTAAACCAGTACCCCGGGACCGTGCCACAGAGTGCGATAAGCGTTTGAGCCCTTGCGACTCGATAAACCTCGTGTGTCGCACTCATGGTTTCGGCTTTCGGGAGCCAACCGATTGCGGTGAAGATGTCTTTTTGGAACAGATTGGAGCTGTAAAAGGCAATGTCTAATAAGAACCAAGTTGAAGTCGTTCCGAGCAAGTGTAATCCATGGCGTTTGGCGAATTCTTTACTGAATAGACCGAAAGAATTGGATGGTGCTGTTAGTATCTTCTCTACCTTCTCTTCTTCAGGTTTGAGCTCCACATTCAGTACCTTCGACATGTCCGCAGCGGCCTGTTTGCTGTTTCGGGCTATGAGGGCGGTGTAACGGGCTGTTTCCGGCATCTTCATTCGCCAGTAGTAGGTGAGAAGAGCTGGAACCGCTCCGAACATCAGTATGATCCGCCAAACATAGTCGGCTTGAGGTACAGTCGACTTCTGCCCGATAACGTTATACGGATTGACCTTGAAGGCATGATCAAATGCAGAGGACACAACCAGAGCAACAATCCCACCTGCTAAAATCCCGAACCCCTGCATCGCAAACACCGCCGCGATAAACGCACCGCGAGTCTTCTTGTTGGCGTATTCAGACATGATTGTGGCCGAAAGGGGATAATCACCCCCGATTCCGAAACCAAGCCAAAACCGGAAGAAACAAAGCGTTGCCATGACACCATCCGGGGTCCCTCCAAAGGAAAGTCCAGAGGCAATGGAACAGATCACCATGAGCATCAACGTAAGCCCGTAAACCCGTTTCCGGCCTAGTTTATCACCGAGCCACCCGAAGAAAAGCTGACCGGCTAAAGTCCCACAAAACGCAACACCATTAACCGCAGCCGCGATGTTAGGAGGCAATGTCCCGGGCTTGTTAAGCTTCTCGTCGTGGTAATAAATCCGACCGAGCAGTTTGGTAATAAGAGAGATGCAGAAAAGGTCATAAGCATCAGTAAAAAACCCCATCCCCGCAATCACAATCGCAGTGAAATGGTACCATTGTGTCTTTGCAGCATCCAACGCATGAAGAACTCCGAGCTGGTTGTTCGACATTGCTAAAAAAACCCTCAAATTTTCCGATGTTTCACCTGAAACAAGATAAAAAAAGACATTAAAACAAACAGTTCCACTTTCAGAATCCTTAATGTTTCAGAATTGCCTGACCTTTAGAAGACAAAAACCAGTTTGTAAGGTGATTGAATGAGTCAATGGTGATCAGTAATCCAAGGTATTTAATCAGTAATCAAATGGCATATACCATTTTGTATTCCTTTGATTATTACCTGGAAATTCAACGGATTTTGACAACAATGTCGTTGCTGTTTCTTCTGCAATATGTCATTACATTACAGTTAACACCATTTTTTTTCAGACCAACACGACAATAACCCTAAGATAATGTTAAAAACAAAGGGACAAGGTTATACTTGTTTTTAATATTTCTTTGTTCAATGTCAATTTACCAGACATATAATTTAAAGATAAGTTTTGGGTATATGTATAGCTGGTGAAAGCTATTTGGAATATATACAAATAAAATGGTAAATTACATAAATCATCACCAAATTTTACTCTTAAACTTATTTTGGTTATTAAAATTTTAAAACGTTCAATTTACACACTGAAGTTTAGACATTGAACATTTTTTGTCACTCTTAAACCCCAAATGGTCGTAGATAGTAGTCGTTCGGTCTCAAATTTTACCAATCACTTTGTTTCGATCCCCTCAATCTGAATTCGACCTACATTTTGTCGAAATTACAATTTCTTGATGATCACTGATTTACTCAAGTTTAAGGGATGTGAAATTACAATCACATAAACCCTAGCCGTTATCTTTTTTTTTTCTGTCAAGCCTGTAACTTTTCGCTTTCTTTTATATTTCTATATAGCCGACGACAACATTAGTCTTAGAACTAGTTGTTGACCGCCGATAATATATTCTTGTTCCTTTATTTCGTTTTATTTTATTTTATAGGTTTTAAATTAATAATTATGTCCTTATGACATGTTCTTTTTTTTAACCTTTTGGTACGTATCTGTCTTTAGCACGCTTTTTTTTCTCTTAATCGGTCGCTTAACCACTTCTTTTTTTTATTTTGTTTTTCTATTAGGATTGGATTTGACGTCGCCACGACTGGTTAAGATGGCGCTATTTTGATTATCCTGTTGATCTCCCTGTTTTGTACCCTCAAACTGGATACAAGCTCAGACACCGCTCTTTCTCAGGATTGAGTTGTGGTAATAATCGTGTTGACAACGTGCCTTATTACTGTATTATGCATTTTTTAATGTTGTTTGTTGTTTTTTTTATCTTTCATCATCGAGCTTTGGTGATGTTTTGTATCTATTTTGTTTCGGGTCTTTGGATTAGGGGTTTTTACCTTTTCTTTCTATGGCCCTATTTATGATCTAGTTAGTTTTCATGTTTTAAGAATATTTTCAGATCAAATTTGTTTACATGTATTGTAAACTTCCATTTGTAGTCTTGGATTTTTCCTATTTTAATAAAATTGAAATACTCATATTCCAAAAAAAATAATTAACATGTTTTAAATTTACGACATTTAAGTCGTTATACTATTTATTTGAAGATCTTGGTCCTTCTATTAATTTTTATTTAATTTTAGTGTTACTTATAGACCTGAAAACAATAAAAATGTAAAATACCTTTTTTAGTCCTCTATGTTTACAATTTTTATCAAATTGACCCTTAAAAACTATAAATGTAGATAATGGAAATTTGTATTGTTTGATTAAGTTTTAAATATTGTTTATTTTTAAAGATTAAGAATCAAATTGATAAAAAAAACTATAAATATAAGAACTAAAAAGTTATTTTATCTTTTTTACCGTTGTCTAGTAGATAGTTAATTCTAAAATTGAACAATTGTATAAGACTGAATGTCATAAAATCAAAATATAAAAACTAAGTTTTATATTTTAGGCTTAAGGGCTACTTTTTGCCTCTGTACTAGTCCCAATTTATCAAATTTGTTCTTATGGTATTTTTGTATCAATTTGGCCCTTAAAGTAGTCGAATTGCATCACCGTTCGCCCATTGACTAACAATCTAACCTTAATTTCTAAATCTCAAGCCCTAAATCTTAAACCCTAACATTTTTTTATCAATCTAAAGTGATTATGAAACATAAAAGTATTCATAAACTCTAAACGGTGATGCAATTCGACTACTTCTGGAGTAAAATTAATGCGAAAATATCATAGAGGCGAAATCGATAAATTGAGACTACTACTAGATGCTCATATTATCTCATCTTGTACGAGTTTAAATTTTAATATAAAAATATAATACCTCTCGATTTAATCAAAATATAAGGTTAAGTCCCCGTATGTTCTCGATCTATGTTTTGATTTTAACTATTTTCAAATTTAAAATGTTCTTATTAAGTTATTAAAGTGTGGAATTATTTTAATCATTTTAGGAGTTTAATTATGATTTAAGTGTTAAATGTTAACTTAATCTAGCATCAATACTAAAAATATGTAAATCAAATTATAAATACGAGCACATATTTCATAGACAATTTAAATGTTAAATGTTAACTTTTTATTTTAACATGTCAGTTTCGAGTCGTTCATACTATAAATATGTAAGTTTACAATTTGATCGGAATTTTAAAAGTATATATTCCACATCACATTCGAACTAGCATTCAACGTATAAATTGGTGATTAGATATTAATGAAAATACTTGATTAAAAATGTTTTAGAATTTAGGATAATTTAAAATTTGGCAATAGTTTGATGCAAATTAGTACTAAAAATATTTTCAATCCAGAACCTAGCAACATAAAATTTTCTCGAAATGTAGGAACTATAACCACAAATTTTATTAGGAAAAAACCAATGAATAAAATAGCTTGTTGGTTAAGATTGAAAATCTGGCCGGCTGATTGACCTAATCACTTGTGTAATCATGAAATCGATGACTCTTAAGTGCTAAGCACTATCGATTATCATTTTTTATTTCCCTTTATAAGATAAAATATTGTTTTATTTTTGTTTCTTAAAGACAAATTATTAACGCTATGTAGGGGTATAAATAAACAGAGTGTTCGTGAATCGTTTGTATAACGGCCGTTTATTAAGCTAAAATAAAAGAGTGTAAACAAAAATTGTACGTTCGTTTAATAAACGAATGAACACGAATAAATGTGTGATCGGTTCGTTTATATTCACAAACAAGCTCATTTATAAGCTCGTTTATCGACTCGTTTACAAGCTTGTTTACCATGTTCCTCTTATTTTCCCACATTTTAAATATTGGTGAAGATAAGGACTAAATTGAACATAATATGGACTTTGGAGTTCAAACTGTGAAGCGTATGGAGCTTAAGGACTAGTAATGTAATTTCACCATTTTGACTATAAAACGAATATGTTCACTAACGTTAAACAAACATGTTCATAAACGTTACATTAACATGTTCATGAATATTAAACGAACATGTTCACGAACATTAAACGAACATATTTGTGAACATATAAACGAACATGTCCGCGAACGCTAAACAACTAAACACGAACACAATATTAAAAATTTAAATTAACACAAATCGAACACGAACACCTTTAAAAATAAATAAATGAACACAAACAGAACCTTGTCCGTTACAGCTCGGTTCATTTACACCCCTAATTACAGACCACCTATAAAGTAACAAAGGGTCGTTCTCGACACCCAATTGAATATCTCGGCCTTATGAACATTCAACTATTTGATACTTCTTAAAAAATCCACATTTTCTTTTCAATGGAATAAGTAACAAAGTGCAGTCCATAGCCTTAATTATATTCTCAGATTGTTGGCTTGGAAATTAGAATAGGTGCAACAATCATGTTTTCCTATGCATAAACTTAATTTGAACCCAACAAGTGGCCTTAGTGTGAAAAAACGAATGATGTCGATCCTAAGAGACGCGAGTTCAAATCGTTTTGTCTACAAGATGTGTGCATTCTCAAATAATTAAAAATATCTATGAACAGATACTATCTTGTAATCACCTCAACACTATTGAAAGAAAGAGAGGTCAAGAACAAGAAAATTTTAAGATAAAAAATGCTCACATCACTTTTGTTAGAAACTTCTACCATTTGTTGTGTGAGAGATCCAAAGTCTCTTAAGTTGTCAAGAGCTGACGGTATTTCGCCGGACAAGTTTAGCACTTTGAGTGACATGAGAATTTGTATTTTTTCTAGTATTTTCCATGGAAACTATTGTTGGAAAGATGGAGACAATTGTCACAGAGTATTGATAGCAATCCTCTCCAATATATTCCCGCATTGCTTTTTCGCCGTTAGTGATAAGTTCTCAAATGTGACATACTTCATTTGTTATTTTTTTAGTTATTAGGACTTCTTGCTGCTTAATACATGCCGTTTTTGTTATATTTTGTGCAGTGACTCAATTCTGAAAATAGCAGTAAAAAGGGGGCATTTCTGTAGTTTTTATTATAATTCTGTCGTGACTGGCATCGTGGGCACGACACTGGGCACGACGCGTCTGGCGTGGCATTGACGTGGCAACCTCTAAAAGATCCTGGAATGTTCCGAGAGAAGATTCGATCTGATTATCAGTTCTATCCGTTTGGTTTTATTTTAAATTTTAAAAACATTTGAATTTGAATTGTTATTTTGATTTTCTTATCTCTTATCCTTGTAATCTAAGCTTATAAATACCAACCTTTGGTGAAGGCTTAAGAGTATATTCTTAGCTTTGAGTATTTCATCTTCTTCTTTGTAAACATTTTATAGCTTTAATTCAAGTTCTTTTCCTTTATTTTCTTGTTTCGTTTGTTTTATGCCATTTAATTAATTTTCTAAAATCAAGTTAAGTATGATAATAAATATCATGCTTAGCTAAATCTTTTAAGCCAAGAACCAACCAAGTCAATTCGATTCGTGAGAATTGAACTTTGCTTAAATTCTTTTGGGAAATCATTTTTATATTTATGCTTAGATAGTTTGGCAATCGGCCTTACTAAAAGTTTTTAACCGTTTTTCAAATCAAAAAGGGCCCGTTGGTTTGAAATCGCTTAAAAACACAGTTGAGAGGAAGGATCGGCCTGTGGCAATTTCGACTTCCTATGAACGCTCTTAGCGGCGGTCCGCTAAGGAAAGATAAAATCAGAAGCGATTCTCTTTAGAAAATTTCTGAGTTGGGTTTTTCCTGCTTTTAATCTAAATATTTTAACGGCGATAGACGTGGTTGATTTATTTAAGAACCATCTTTCGAAGATAGACTTGGGAGGATTGGTTACTCGAGAGAGAAACAAGTTACGACGGGTTGGGCCTCGTAGACTGTAACCGACATGATCCCCGAAATAAAAATCTATTTAAAGAATTGAAGGAGCTGGTTCGAGGCTAATTTGCATACTTGGCTTTTCTTATTATTTTTAATTCTTGCATTTTATTTTATTACTTCACTCAAAATCAGATCACCCCCTTTTTTATTTCCTTGTTTTTACAGATATTCCTGGGAATTTAAATCCGACAAATTCAAGTCAAGAATTCTGACTAATCTTCTTGTGGATCGACCCTCTTTCCCTATAACTACTTAATTTCTTATTTTATTATTTGTTGAAAGAGGTTAATTAATTAATTTATTTTTAACAGGTTAAACGACGACTTGTCAAAATTAGCGCCGCTGCCGGGGAGATTTACTTTTGGCACTTTTGACTGATTTTGTTTTTTTTTATGACCAGGAAAAACCCGGGTACTTTAGCTCCATACAACCCGGAAATCGAAGCAAGCATTCGTAGAACTGACGACGAAACACTTCGACGAAAGAAACAACAACAAAGCACACGACAATCCGATCAGGAACCCACTTCCGAAACTACACTAGTCGAAGAACCTACACAAGAACCAGAACCGGTGGCGGACCAAACGTTTCGACAACTAAATTCCGCCTCTACTGTGCAACAACCACTCTGCATCGCTTTTTCTCAAGGCGATACCCCCTTCCAGCTCAAAATGGGATTAATTCACCTACTCCCTACTTTTAATGGCCTCCCTACTGAAAGCCCACATAAGCACCTTGCCAAATTTCATATGGTGTGCAGCAGCATGAAACCACAAGGGGTCTCAGAGGACCAAATAAAACTAAGGGCTTTTCCTTTTTCCTTAGCCGGAACGGCTAAAGAGTGGTTATTTTATTTACCTCCAAATTCGATTAATACATGGTCTGACCTCTCTCGTGTTTTTCTTGACAGATATTTCCCTGCGGCAAAAGCGACAAAAATTAGGCGAAACATATTGGGAGTCCAACAAATGCACGATGTATCCCTATATGAATATTGGGAGAGATTCAAAAAGTTGTGTGCAAGTTGTCCGCGACATGGCTTATCCGAGCAAACACTCCTTCAATACCTCTACGAAGGAATGTTGCCAATGGACAAAAAGATGGTAGACGCAGCAAGGGTGGCGCGCTCGTTAACATGACCCCTACTGCAGCGAGAACATTAATCTCCACAATGGCTGCTAATTCACAGCATTTTGGTTCTGCAAGTGAACCCAGCCGACGAGTTCAAACAGTAAGCACAATTTCATTAGAGAATAAGATAGACAATTTGACTAATATTCTGTATTCTCTTGTTTCAGGGGAGATAAGAGCTGCTAAGGTATGCAGAATATGCACTATGCCAGATCACGCAACCGACTTATGCCCATTGTTGCGGGATACATCTGGTGCCCAAGTTAACGCCATACACAACTTTCCCGGACCTCCCCAAAGACCCTATAACCCTCATAGTAATACATTTAACCCCGATTGGAGGGATCATCCAAACTTGAGCTACGGTAATCAGAACCCGAATTACCAACCTAGGCAACAACCTCCCTACCAAAACCAAGCACCCCAAAAATCCTCACTTGAGTCTATTGTTGAGAGATTGGCAGTTTCGCAGGAAAAATTCCAAACCCAAACACAATCCCATCTCCAGCAAATCGACAAACAAATAAGCCAACTAGCTCAATCCGTTAGCCGTCTAGAATCCCAGGGAAAGTTACCATCCCAAACCGAAACCAACCCAAGGGAAAACGTTAGTGCGATAACTTTGCGTAGTGGAACAATGATAACGCCTAAACCGCCCAAGCAAGATGAGCGAAAATCCGACGAATCGGGAAACTCTTCGGAAGACCAGAACGAAAAGTCTCCTCCCACCGCAGGTAATGCCAAACCGAAGACGACTATCCAGAAATGAAAAAGTTAACCTTGGTGAAAATATTTCGGCCATCTTTCAAAAGCCGTTGTCGCCAAAGTACAAGGACCAAGGTATGTTTGCGATTCCATGTAAAATTGGGAATGTTGGGATAAAAAGAGCGATGTGCGATTTAGGCGCATCTATCAACGTCATGCTGTTAAGCGTCTACAACAAAATTTCGACTGAACCATTGAAAGAAACGCGAGTGACGGTTCAATTAGTCGATCGATCAGTCATCTACCCCGAGGGAGTATTAGAAAACGTGTTGGTACAAGTAAAAAATCTTATTTTCCCTGCTGATTTTTATATTATTGACATGGAAAATGATCGCAGCAATAACGGATCCGAAATCATGCTTGGCCGACCTTTCCTATCAACCGCGCATACAAAGATTGATGTCCGCGACGACATCTTAACTATGGAATTTGATGGGGAAGTAGTTAAATTTGATATGTATAAAGCTATGAAGTATCCTGAGTTAGTCGCAAGTTTAAATTTCGTTGATATTATAGATCCGTTAGCTGATGATTTGATCGAAACTGATTTGTGTTATGACTTTTGTAGGGAATTCGCGGATCTCGACGATGAACATATAGGCGAAATCATTTCAACTCTTTCTTCCCTTTCTGATTTTCGATTAATTCCAACTCGATCTAAACATTTTCCCTCAATTTTGCAGGAACCAAAGCCGAAGTTAGATCAATTCAATTATATATTTTTAGGCGACAACCAAACTTTGCCAATCATCATCTTGAGTAAGTTGTCGCATCGGGAAGGAGGTAGAAGCTTAGTTGTTGTTTTGCGCACAAATAAAAAGATGAAGGAAGGCGTTAAAACGACAAGGGATGGACATCACCGTTTATTTGAAGATCTTTCTTTTGAAGAACCAAAAATTTAGCAAAGGTCGTCGAGCTAAACGACGTTAAACAAAGCGCTAAATGGGAGGCAACCCATTGGTTTATTTTTCGTTAATTTTTACTTTTTTTTAATAATTTAATTTATGCTTCATTTTTCATTTTCCTTTTTTTAATTGCCTTAATAAATTTCTTTTCCCTCTGTAGGATTCTTTTCGCACACAACAAGGCAAGCATAAATTACACCTCAGCTGAAGTGCACCGTTTCATTAAATCGGTGCATTTTAGCACACTCAATGGGCGGTGCACTTTAGCCCAAGCCCTTTTCCCTTAGCACCCGTCCAATTTTTCCCCTTTTCTTTCTTTCTTTCCCGTGAAATACCAAAACCCTAAAAAACACACAACCAAACACCCTTGTTTTTTTCACACAACCACGCCGACTTCACCATGCCCCACACCTCCTCCTCGCCGTGGTGGTCGACAACGGAAAGCCCCCAGCCCCCAATCGTCAGCCGCCGTTCGTGTCTCTCCAACAGCACCATCAGACCAAGCTCCAGTCGTCGTCCACCTCCCCTACGATCACAATCACCGTCATTCCACTCTATGCCAACGGTGGACTCAATTTCATCACTCACGGGGAGTATTTTTTACCCTTATTTGTTCCTCATTTTCTTTATTTTTATTTTGAATTGGGGTAATTCATTTAAGTGAGGGGGAGCGTGCAAAACCACTTGTCATATGCTTGTTTGATGTATGATCAGTTTAGACTTAACCTTTAGTATGTTTCCAATTGCCATCACTCGCTTGCTCTCCAACATGTTTAAATTTTTGAAAATGGATTTTTGATAATCATTTGCAGTTTGACATCTCTCCTTAATTTCCTTACTTGTGTTAGAATTCTCGCCTAGCTTAATTAAATTAGCCCAATTTTGTAAGATTTGAGTCTTGAGCATGCATTCTTCATATTATGCTTATTTTCTTTCTTGAGAGTGTCGTCTTGAATTTTAGGAATCTAGAACTTGTGGCTTGCTTACAATTTGAGACTACACTAGAATAAGGTGCTTTAAAATGATTTAGGCATTAGGTTATAACCTCTTCCCTCCCTTTCATTTTAATTTACCCTTTCTCATCGCCTAGTGAGCCTTTGTAAGCCTTACATTCCATTCCTTTGACTTAACCATTTCAATTGATCAAATGCTAGAATCTTTATTAGACATGAAGGAGATACTTTTCAAATAAGGGCAGAATTTTTCTCAGAAAAAAATGAAAAAAAAAGAGAAAAACAGAATAAAAGGAAGAAATTGCTTCGAAAAGAAGAAAAAAAAAGAAAAAAAGAGAGAAGAAAAACAATTTCGAAAAAAAAGAAAAATATGTGTTTGCTTGCCCATTTTAGCTCTCTTTTTGTCTTCACTGCTTAATGTTTGAAATATCTTGCATTGATCATCTTCTTTTGCTTTTTCTTTCCATGTTTCTATCCTTTTTCTAAACCTACATTACACCTTGAACAAAAGACCTAATGATTTTTGCACCTCGATTCTATTAAAGTAGTGGAGAATTGAACTTGTTACAAGCCTATGGAAACCTTTATTCATGATTGACATTGAGTGTTTCTGCTTCATCTTTCCCTTAAACACTTTGAGTGCTCTTGAGTGTATCTTGGTGAGGATTAAGACTAGGATGAGTAAGACTAATGCTTGTTAGGTCATTAGGAGGGTGGAGGGCTGTAATGATTGTTGTTGCTTGCATGTTGTACTTTTTCAAATATTTTCGATGCTTGTGATGGTTTGAGGATTTCATTCTTTGGTTCATGTTTTTTCGGACATACTTGAGGACAAGTATGAGACAAGTGAGGGGGAATTTGATAAGTTCTCAAATGTGACATACTTCATTTGCTATTTTTCTAGTTATTAGGACTTCTTGCTGCTTAATACATGTTGTTTTTGTTATATTTTGTGCAGGGACCCAATTTTGGAAATAGCAGTAAAAAGGGGGCATTTCTGCAGTTTTTATTATAATTTTGTCGTGACTGGCATCGTGGGCACGACGCGTCTGACGTGGCAGTGACGTGGCAAGCTCTAGAAGATCCTGGAATGTTCCGAGAGAAGATCCGATCAGATTATCAGTTCTATCCGTTTGGTTTTATTTTGAATTTTAAAAACATTTGAATTTGAATTGTTATTTTGATTTTCTTATCTCTTATCCTTGTAATCTAAGCCTATAAATACCAACCTTTGGTGAAGGCTTAAGAGCATCTTCTTAGCTTTGAGTATTTTATCTTCTTCTTTGTAAACATTTTATAGCTTTAATTCAAGTTCTTTTCCTTTATTTTCTTGTTTCGTTTGTTTTATGCCATTTAATTACTTTTCTAAAATCAAGTTAAGTATGATAATCAATATCATGCTTAGCTAAATCTTTTATGCAAAGAACCAGCTAAGTCAATTTGATTCGTGAGAATTGAACTTTGCTTAAATTCTTTTGGGAAATCATTTTTATCTTTCTGCTTAGATAGTTTGGCAATCGGCCTTACTAAAAGTTTTTAACCGTTTTTCAAATCAAAAAGGGCCCGTTGGTTTGAAATCGCTTAAAAACACAGTTGGGAGGAAGGATCGGCCTGTGGCAATTTCGACTTCCTATGAACACTCTTAGCGGCGGTCCGCTAAGGAAAGATAAAATCAGAAGCGATTCTCTTTAGACAATTCCTGAGTCGGGTTTTTCCTGCTTTTAATCTAAATATTTTAACGGTGATAGACGTGGTTGATTTATTTAAGAACCATCTTTCGGATATAGACTTGGGAGGATTGGTTACTCGAGAGAGAAACAAGTTACGACGGGTTGGGCCTCGTAGACTGTAACCGACATGATCCCCGAAATAAAAATCTATTTCAGTGATCGAAAGAATTGAATGAGCTGGTTCGAGGCTAATTTGCATACTTGGCTTTTCTTATTATTTTTAATTCTTGCATTTTATTTTATTACTTCACTCAAAATCAGATCACCCCCTTTTTTATTTCCTTGTTTTTACAGATATTCCTGGGAATTTAAATCCGACAAATTCAAGTCAATAATTCCGACTAATCTCCCTGTGGATCGACCCTCTTTCCCTATAACTACTTAATTTCTTATTTTATTATTTGTTGAAAGAGGTTAATTTATTTATTTATTTTGACCGGTTAAACGACGACTTGTCAATTAGTCATCTCCATCATTGCCCTCAAACTTTGCAAAAATTCAATGGACAAGACACCTGAAAAGTTGTTGGAAGCAATGTCCAATATGCGTAGCTTCGGAAAACTACTTTCAGCACCAAATTATTTAGTTGTATCATAAAACAGGTTGCCTCGTAGAATGAGAACCTTCAAGGAAGGCAACTTCTCCAACCGAAACGGGAATGTATCATGAATCGTATTGTTCCCTAGGTCCAGAACCTCAAGATTATTGCAATTGGCTAATGATGATGGCAACTTCCCTTCAAATTTATTCGCACTGATTTTGAGCGATCTTACTTGAGTAGCTTGAAGGAAATCAATGGATAGTTCACCAGAAAATTGGTTAGAAGCAATGTCTAACACATCCATAGAAGGGAAACCAATTTCATGCTTCAAACGTTTAATTTGACCATAAAATCTATTCCCCCTCAATATTACAACTGTCAAATTAGGCAATTTCTCCAACCAAAAAGGGAATGTATCATGCATCCAAAACTTGAAGCAGAGTGCGTTCCGCCAATGATCTTGGCAGCTGTCCTTCCAATCTATTCTCACCGACTTTGAGAAACGTTGTAAAAATGGATCTGCATATTATTCATTTACCACTGAGTGCTGCTTTGCTGTCATAGTAAAGCTTCACTGGTTCTAGTTTCTTCAAAGTCAATTCTTCCAGCAAGCCTCTCAGCCAGACTACTTCAGAAGTGACTACTGCCATAGCTTTATATTCTGCTTCTGCAGAAGATCTTGCAATAACATTTTGTTTCTTCGATTTCCATGAGATTAAGGATTTCCAAAGCTTAATGTAAAAACTTGTAACTGATTTCCTGGACATCGGGCAGGAGGCCCAATCTGAATCACAATATGTTTTCATCTTGCAATCAGCAGAGGCCTTCAACAAAATTCCCATGCCAGGTTCATTCTTAATGTACCTGACCACTCTTAAAGCAGCTTCCATGTGAGATCTTTTTGGCTGATGCATAAATTGATTCAAGGTATTAACAACAAAAGTGATGTCGGGTCTTGTGTAAGTCAGATATATCAATCTCCCTATGAGCATTTGATAAGCTGATTTATCCTCCATTAATTCATCTTCAATATCAGGTTGCAAATCCTGATAAAAAACTACTGAAGTTAACTTCAAATTTTGCTCTAATGGAGTCAAAGCACATTTAGCATTCTCTAACCCAACATCTTTGATTAACTCAAGGGCATACTTTCTTTGATTCATTAGTATCCCTTCTTCTGACCGAAGTACTTCAATTCCTAGGAAATATCTCAAATGACCCAAATCCTTCATCTTAAAATGATCATTTAGAATTTGCTTCAACTCTTGTACCAGAACTTCATTATTTCCGGTAATCAACAAATCATCAACATAAACCAGAATCATTACAATTTTACCCTTCTGTTGTTTGATGAACAAAGAATAATCATATTTACTCTGAATATAACCAACAGAAGTAAGACCTTTAGTGAGCTTCAAATTCCATTGTCTTGAAGCCTGCTTGGGTCCATATAAGGATTTTTGCAGTCTACACACCAAATTCTCCCTCTGACTGCAAAATACATCAGGAAGATCCATGTAAACTTCCTCATACAGATCTCCTTAAAGAAAGGCATTGAAAACATCCATCTGGTAAATAGGCCACTGAAACATAGAAGCAAGAGACAAAATGGTGCAAATAGTGACCATTTTCACCACAGGGGAAAAAGTCTCCACAAAGTCAATACCTTCCTTCTGATTGTATCTTTTAGCAACAAGTCGAGCTTTGTACCTTTCAACCTCACCTGTTGCCTTGTACTTAATCCAATAAACACACTTGCATCCAATAGCAACTTTTCCAGGAGGCAATGGAACAAGAGACCAAGTATTGTTTGATTGTAAAGCAAGAATTTCATCAGCCATTGCCTTGACCCAAAGAGGATTTTTACTGGCCTCAGAAAAGGACTGAGGCTTAGAGGATGCAGAGATGGAAGTAAAAAAAACTTGAGAATGAGAAGGTAAATGAGAAAGAGACAAAGAAGAAGGATATTGAACAAAGGAAGAAGAATGACACAGATTAGTATAATTTTGTAACCAAGGAGGAGGATTAGACACACGAATAGACCTCCTAGGGACAACAGAAGGTGCACTTACTAAATCAAATGGTGATGCAATAGAAGAATCAACTGGAACATAATTAATTGGAGGCTTAGAAGCAGATGCAGTATTATCTAAAATAGGTTCAGAAACAAAATCTGATGGAGGTTCAGGGTTTGAAGTTGATGTAAGTTTAGGGTTTGAAGCTGATGTAGGTTCAGGGATAGAAACTGATAGATGTTAAGGGATGGGAACTGATGGATGTTAAAGGATGGTAACTAATGGATGTTCAGGGATGGAAACTGATGGATGTTCAGGGATGGGAACTGATGTAGGTTCAGGGGTAGACACAGGGAGATGTAAAACTAAAAATTCAGAATATGGAATAGAAACAGATGAAGGAAAAAAATAAGAAACAGTGGGGAAAAAGGAGAAGAAGAATGGAAAGGAAACTGATTCTAAAAAAACTTGACATCACGACTGACAAACAGAACTTTAGAAATAAGGTTAAAAAGAATATAACCCTTCTGAGTAGGGGCATATCCCAAAGAAATACAAGGAGAAGCACGGGAAGCAAATTTATCAGAAGGTGTTAAGTTTTTAGCAAAGCACAAACAACCAAAAATACGAAAATGATCATAAGATGGAGATTTATTGTAGAGAAGCTCGAAAGGTGTTTTCCACTGTAACACAGAAGATGGAAGTCTGTTGATATTGTAACAAGCAGTTAAAATGCATTCACCCCAGAACTTTAAAGGAATCTGAGATTGAAAACGAAGAGCTCTAGCAACCTGAAGAAGATGTTTATGTTTTCGTTCAGCAACTCCATTTTGCCGAGGAGTGTGAACACAAGAACTTTGGTGGATAATGCCTAAGAATAAAAACAAGGAGGAACATTCTGAGTTAAAAAACTCACGACCATTATCACTTCTAATGACTTTGACAGTGGTAGAAAATTGGGTTTGAACCATTGTGAGGAAGGTTTTGAGAGAAACAACAGCATCACTTTTTAATCTCAGTAAGTACACCCAAGTCTTCCTAGAATAGTCATCAACTATAGTTAAAAAGAATCTATGTCCAGAATGAGTAGATAACCTATAAGGGCCCCAAATGTCTATGTGTATGAGATTAAAAGGTGCAGCAGAAGAAGATGCACTAACAGGGAAATGTAGTCTAGACTGCCTAGCTAAAGGACAGATAGTGCAAGCATGCAAACCATTGAGATCTAAAGAAGAATTATTAAAAATAGTTAAACGAGACAATCGAGGAATAGGAACATGTCCTAAACGAGCATGCCAGATTGCAGTTTCATTAGAATTCAAGGATTTATATGTATGAACTTGAGAATGCAAATTATTAGAATGAGAAACAACAGAAGCAACAGACTTACAAGCCAAATCAAGCAGAAAAAAAGAAGATTGAAGGAAATAAAGTCTCCTAAATTTCCTACCAATCTCCCTCATCATGCCACTTGAGATATCCTGCAAAATGTAGAAGTCAGAAAAGAAATGAACAACATAATTCAAGTCTTTGGTGAGTTTAGAAATAGAGATCAAATTGTGAGTGAAATTGGGAACAAACAACACATCAGATAACACAGGACCATTTGGTAAATTGACAGAACCAATGTGAGACACATAAGAGGATTTACCATTTGGAAGTTGAACGAAATGCGAATTAGGTATGCAAGGGCGAGAATCAACCAAGCTAGACACTACATGATCAGTTGCACCAGTGTCGAGGATACATTGCAAAGAGGAATGAACAAGAGAGCAAAAAGGAAAAGTACCTGCCAATTTCACAGAGGAATTTGAAATAGAGCTTTGATTCAAGAGCTCAAGAAGCTGAGAATGCTGATCAGAAGTAAATGCTGGAGGAGAAGAACCATCAACAACAGACAAATCACCAGAAGCCACAATCAACGCAGCCTGAGAACCACGCTTCTTGTTAAACTTGAAATCAGAGGGGAATCCAATAAGACGATAACACGACTCCTTCTTGTGCCCTTTAATCTTGCAGTAGTCACATATCCCCGAGAACTTCTTTCGTGTGTTGGAGACATTAGAGTAAAGTGCAGTAGAGTCGAAGGAAGGAACTACACCAGACATGTGAAGACGATGGGACTCCTCACGGACGATCATGGAATAGGCGTTGTTGACAGAGGGCAATGGTTGCATCAACAGAATCTGGCTTCGCAAAGCAGCATAAGACTCGTTGAGGCTCATCAAGAATTGAAACAATCGTTGATTAGCGATATGTGCCGAATTGCGTTAAGCCAAATCACAATTGCAGGTGGAAAAGGGCACCAAAACAGAAAATTCATCCCACAACAATTTCAATTTGGTAAAATAAACTGAAACAGAAGATTCACCTTGCGTAAGTGTCACAATCTCGCGGTGAAGAAAAAAAACATGTGAGCCATCAACCTTGTTGAACCTCTCCTTGAGATCGTCCTAGACTAAGGCAGCACTGGAGGCGAAAACAATGCCCGCCGAGAGTTCCTTGCTAACAGAGTTGATTAGCCACGAAAGCACTATCGCGTTGCAACGATCCCATTGCGCCTGGAGAGAAGACCGAGAAGAGTCTGTTCGCTTGCAATCTCCGTCAATGAATCCGAGCTTATTCTTCGCGAGAAGAGCTATGCGCAAAGAACGGCTCCAAATAGTGTAGTTCTCGATTCCGGTCAACTGGTGAGAAATAAGAACAGTCCCTGGCGTATCAGATGGGTGAAGGAACAACGAATGGCTGAAATCAATGATGGAATCAGAGTCGATCGAGGAAATTGGCGGTGAAGGCATCGTGAAATTAGGGATTAAGAATCGGAGAATTTGGGAGAATTTCGAGAGTCGGTCGAGGAATTTGGGAGTAAACCAGCCGAAATGAAAAACAAAAAATGGATAGCCCAAAGAAGGCCCAATTCAGTGGTGGAAAAGAAATAAACCTAAGACTCGTGATACCATGTAAAAATGGATCTGCATATTATTCATTTACCACTGATAATAATCCACTATTATGTACAACACTTAATATATAGGAATATTTACACCTCACTAACAATACTTAAAACAAACTTAACTACCTAACCAACAATACAATTGTTTCTAACTACAACAAGCGCTACCCGGTTTGCTTTTGAAAATTCTGGCATGAGTTATTTCCTTGCAGATTCAACGAAAAGAGAGCACTCATATTGCCCAACAAATTTGGAATTGGACCGCTCAAATTGTTATAAGATACATCAAAAAATTTCAAGTTGACTCGAATTACAAACACGTGAAGGTAAGGAAGCTTGTGAAGAAGAAGTAAAACTGTGGTTGGGTAAAAGTTGGTCCAAAAACGAGAGATGGTTATTAGAAAGATTCAGATCACAAAAACTTTTCTTCCAAACCCAATTTGGTATTGCACCACTTATTCTGTTATTTGAAAGGTCCAGTACTTCTAAATTTTCAAAACTCCTCAAGACCCGTGGAAATACACTTATGAAAACATGAGCTTGAAAGGTTGAGATGAGTTAGATTTGGGAGCTTATCGAGTCCATATGAATGCAGAGTGGATTGAAAGTTGTTTCCCGCAAGATTAAGGTGCTGAAGATGATGGAGATCGAAAATGGAGCGAAAGCTGCCCAAAAGGTTTTTGTAACTAAGATCATGCTCAATGACATGACCAAAGGCATCACAAGTAACTCCTTCCCAAGAGCAACAATCAGTGTTGGGATTCCAAAGCTCAAACTTGGAAGAGTAAGTAAAATGTGGGGCATAATAGTGATCATGCTGCAATTGCAACACAAAAGAACTCTGATTATTAACACATTGTCTTGGGAGATCGACTAGAGAAGGAGAAGAAGAAAACAAGAGAAATGAGGCATGTGAAGAGAAACATTGTGAAATCGAGAGTCTTGCTATGAGGGAACATTGTCTTGATGCAAGTTATTTATAGACAAATTGTAAACAATGAATAATTAGAGATGTCTTTGGATTATTTAATCATATCTGCAATGGACGAGTTGTTTTTAAATGAGTAAAATATACTATAAGGCATACAATTATGAGTTTAGTAACAACCATAAACATAATTTTATAGAAACCACATGTTTTTCAGATGCATAAACATAATTTTACATAAAGTCGAGAAAAAAAGGCTCTTATTTGTTCGAAATTTTGCCATTTTCTTCAAACATAAAGATACCAATCTCTGCTTCAACTTGCCATATTTCAAGTACCACCTAATTTTACATTCCATGTCTTGATTCGAGTACACCCTGCAAGAAAAATATAACTTAGCCACTTAAATTCAAAAGAATATGTATATGTATCGCAGTTTACAACTATCTTTTCAATTTAGAAAAACTCCAGCTTCAAAAGGAAATATTTATATGATGATTTTGAAACAGATGGAGTCACCTAGTTCTTCTTATATTTCTTCTCTCATGCTTGTTGAGGAGTGCGAGGAGCCAAAAAAATATGACTAATACTATTTTCATTACAAAAACCTTCAAAACCCATATTTTGAAACTCGGTTCCATGATCACTTCTAATATGTGAGATTTTAAGATCAACATCATTTTGGGTAATTTTTGTAAATGTGATGAAATTTTCTAGAGCCTCATTCTTAGTACTTAAGAATAGAACCCAAGTGTATCTAGAAAAGTCATCTACCAATACAAATGCATATGACTTACCACCCTAGCTCATAGTTCTAATAGACTCAAATAAATCCATGTGGATTAATTGTAACATCATACTAGTCGAAACATCATTAATGAGTTTAAATGAGGTTCTCTTTTGTTTACCCTTGGCACAAACATTGTTGTATATAGTTCTACTTAGAAATCAGTTTGAACGGTTAGGTTGTTAGGGTTGGTTAAGCTGTTAGGGTTACTTAAGTTTGTATGTATATATACGTTGGTTTATATCCTTGTAATGCATTCAATTCAATTCAATAAAAAGTTCAGCTTCTTTTACAATTCATTGTGAAGCATTCTTGAATCCTATATGGTATCAGAAGTTTTGTTTTTCTAGTTTCGCTTCTTGCGTTTTATTTTTTCATTCTTTTGCCTTCATCATGCCAAGTTCCAGTGATCAATTCGACAATGGCACCAATCTTTATTATTTGCACCAATCTGATAGCCCCGTCACTGTTTTGGTTATTCAACCTCTTGTTAATGACAACTACAACAGCTGGAAACGTTCGATGATCATGGCTCTCTCTGCCAAGAACAAGCTTGGATTTGTTGCCGGCTCCTTGTCTGCTCCAGATTCTACCTCTGCGTTATTCAGTTCTTGGACAAGAGCCAATAATATGGTGAATTCTTGGATCCTGAATTCTGTCTCCAAGGACATTGTCGCCAGTCTTCTTTATCATTCCACTGCAGCAACCATTTGGAAAGATTTGGAAGATCGTTTCACCCAAAACAATGGACCTCGTATCTTTCAACTCAAAAAGAAGTTGAGTGATCTTGTTCAGGGTTCAATGTCGGTTAGTACATACTATACACAGCTCAAGATTATCTAGGATGAGCTAGTTTATGTTAGGCCTTCTTGCACTTGTCTTCAATGTAATTGTGGTGGCCTTCAAAAGATTCTTACTGATCAACAGAAAGACCTTACCATGCAGTTTTTAATGGGGCTGGATGAATCTTTTGCTGCAGTTCGTGGTCAAAATTTACTCATTGATCCATTTCCCAGTATAACACGAGTCTTTTCTTTGGTGATTCAAGAAGAGAATCAAAGGCTCGTTGCGTTGCCTAATCCAGTGGCTGATGCTACTTTTGCCATCAAAGCTATTTCCAATTCTCGCAAGACTTGTCCCCAATGTACTCATTGCGGTTTATTGGGTCATACCAAAGAACGTTGTTACAAGTTACATGGTTATCCCCTTGGTTATATTGTGCGATCCAAGAATCCCACCAATGCTATTCTGGATACTTCGAGTGGATCTCAACCTATCTCAGCAATGAATCCCTTGACTTCTCAGCATTGTCATCAGCTCATCTCTATGCTTCAGAGTCAACTTCAGATAGCTCCCTCTTCAGATACTTCAATGCCATCTTCTTCTATCAATCTTGCTATGCAAGGCAAGCTTCTTTCCTTTATTAGTAGTTTGAGTTCTTTTGATTCCACACGATCATGATCATAGACTCAGGGGCCTCTCGGCATGTTTGTTATTGTAAAAACTTGTTTACTACCTTGAATCCTATTGCTAATGGTACTATATTGCTCCCTAACAAGACCAGTGTTCAAGTTGCTTTTTCTGGGAGTGTTCGGATTTGAGATCATATTATTCTAAAGGATGTCCTTTATGTGTGAGAGTTTCGGTTTAACTTTTTGTCAGTTAGCAGGTTATTGAAGGACTCTGATCTTACATTTTTGTTTTACAAAACACATTGTTTGGTTCAGGATCTTTGCCATGTGATTGGGAAGGGTGAATGCGTCCAAGGATTGTATCTGCTCCAACTTGCTGAAGCTAGTCCTAGTTCTTTGGTTTCCAATGTTGCTTTTTCTTGTAATAATCCTAAGGGAGATTGGCATGCTAGGCTAGGGCACCATAGTTCTCGTATTTTACATGTACTACAAGATGTTTTACTATCTCATTCTAATAAAGTTGGCACTTGTTCGATTTGTCTTTTGGCAAAACAGAAAAATCTTCCCTTTCCTATTTCATCCACTCATACTAATTCTCCTTTTGAATTGGTCCATTGTGACATCTGGGGCCCTTTTAAAGCTGCTACACATGATCATCATAGATATTTCTTAACGTTGGTTGATGATTATTCTCGTTCTACCTGGACGTATTTGCTAAAGCATAAATCCGATGTGTTATCCATTGTTCCTTCCTTTATCACAATGATCAAGCGGCAACTTGGTTATGAATTAAAAATTTTTCGTTCAGATAATGCACCAGAATTGAAGTTTGTGGAATTGTTTTCTACTCTTGGCATAGTTCACCAGTTCTCCTGTATTGAGACTCCTCAACAGAATTTAGTGGCTGAGAGGAAACATCAGCACTTGTTGGCTGTGGCACGTGCATTGTTTTTTCATGCAAGGGCTCCTCTTCGATTTTGGGGTGAATGTATCTTGACAGCTACCTACTTGATCAACAAATTACCTTCTCGGATTCTGGGAGACAAATCTCCTTATGAGTTGCTTTATTCTCATCAGCCATCCTATTCATGTCTTAAAGTTTTTGGATGTCTATGTTTTGTTTCTACTCTCAAGTCACAGCATGATAAATTCTCTGAACGAGCCTTGCTTGGAATTTTCCTTGGTTATGCTCTTGGGGTGAAAGAATACAAAGTTTATATACTACAAACTCATGGTATTGTTGTGTCTCGAAATGTGGTATTCCACGAGGATATTTTTCCCTTTCACAATATTACTCCTGTGGATGATTTGGTTGATCCTTTTCCTGGTTTGTCTTTGCCTAATATTGTGCATGCTTCAGCTGGTGATCCTGCTTCTTCTACCGATGTTATTGAACCAGTTACTGAGCCAGTTACTGAGCTTGTTACTAAGCTTGTTCCTGAGCCTGTTCCTGAGCATGTTACTCAACTTGCTCCTGTTTCTCGAAGGTCCAATCATTCTGTCACACGACCTTCCTATCTTGATGCTTATCATTGCAATAACGTTGTTTCTTCACACTGCTTGTATCCTACAGAGAATCATCTTTCTATTTCAAGACTTTCTCCCTTGTATGCTGATTTTGTTGCCAACATTTCATCTTGCTATGAACCTTTCTTTTATCATCACGCGGTTAAATTTCCAGAATGGCGTAATGCCATGCAAGATGAACTTCAAGCCATGGACTCCCTTAACACTTGGTCTGCTGTTTCACTACCTGCTGGTAAGCGTGCCATCGACTGCAAGTGGGTCCATCGAGTTAAACGTAAATATGATGGATCTATTGATCATTGTAAAGCACACCTCGTGGCTAAGGGTTTCACACAAATTGAGGGTGTTGATTTCACAGATACCTTTTCCCCTGTTGCGAAGCTGACTTCGTTCAAAGTTTTGCTTACCTTAGCTGCTGTGCATGGCTGGCATCTCCATCAACTTGATGTCAATAATGCATTCTTTAATGGTATGTTGGATGAAGAGGTATATATGAAGCTTCCTCTTGGTTATGTTCCGCAAGTTCATGGTGACAATCTAGTTTGTAAACTTTATAAATCCATTTACGGGCTTAGGCAAGCACAGAGGCAATGGTTTCATGCATTTTCACAAGTTGTTCTTCAGTTAGGATTTGTTCAATCCCCTTTTGAACATTCCTTGTTCGTGCGAGGCTCTGGTGATAGCATGGTTGCTCTTTTGGTTTATGTAGATGACATAATTTTTGCTAGCAAGGATCTATCTCTTTTGGCTGATGTACAATCTTTTCTTCACAGTCATTTCAAGCTTAAGGATCTTGGTTCACTTAAGTACTTTTTGGGTTTTGAAGTTGCTCGTAACCTTTCTGGCATCTATCTTTCTCAACGATAGTATGCCCTTCAATTGTTGGATGACACAAGTTCCCTTGCTCATAAACCTGCTGATATACCAATGGTCTCTCCTCACAAACTCAGCAAGGATGAGGGTGACTTGATTGATGATCCTCAGATGTACAGACGGTTAGTAGAGCGTTTATTGTATCTCACACATACTCGTCCTAACATAACATATGTTGTGAACTTGCTGAGTCAGTTTGTTTCTTCACCAAGAAAGCCACATCTTCTTGCTATCTATCATCTGCTTGCTTACATCAAAAAGTCACCTGCTCTTGGGTTGTTTTTTTCTTCTACATCATATTTACAACTTAGTGCCTTTGTGGATTTTGACTACAATTCATGTCCTGATACACGTCGCTCAACGACTGGTTTTTGCACTTACATTTGTGATACCTTGATTTCATGGAAATCTAAGAAGCGGCACACTATCAGCAGGTCCTCTTGTGAGGCTGAATATTGTGCAATTGCTATTGCCACTTGTGAGCTCATTTGGTTGGCTGCTCTCCTTTCCTCCTTTCATGTTTCTGCTTCGCAAGTTTACCTCTATTGCGATAGCCAATCTGCCATTTACCTTGCAACGAATCAAGTTTTTCATGAACGTACCAAACATATTGAAGTTGATTGCCATTTCATCCGAGAGAAGGTCAACACTGGTTTCCTTCGCCTTTTTCATGTTCGTTCTCATGATCAACTCGCTAACATATTCACCAAGGCCCTTTCAACTCCCTATTTCTTTCATTCCTTGTCAAGTTGGGACTTCTCGATATTCATCAGCCTCCAACTTGAGGGGGGATGTTGTATATAGTTCTACTTAGAAATCAGTTAGAACGGTTAGGTTGTTAGGGTTGGTTAAGCTGTTAGGGTTACTTAAGTTTGTATGTATATATACGTTGGTTTATATCCTTGTAATGCATTCAATTCAATAAAAGTTCAGCTTCTTTTACAATTCATTGTGAAGCATTCTTGAATCCTATAAGCATCACATATTTTATCTAATGAAAATTTTTGTTTGTGTAAACCTCTAACTAGATTTTGGGAAACCAATTTTTCTAAAACACTTATACTAGCATGCCCTAGTTTCTATGCCACAACCATGCATCATTTTCATCATGTGCAACTAAACATTCATAGGATGAATGTATATCATCTAAATGCACTATATAAATGTTTCCTATATGATGACCAATTAGCATTATTTTATTTGTTTTAATGTTCATAATTTTACACCAATTTTTATCAAAATGAACATCAAAACCTTTGTCACAAAGTTAACTAATGCTCAGAAGATTATGTTTAAGACCATTGGCATGTAATACATTTTCAATATGAATGCATGAGAGGTTACCAATAGAGCCAATGCCCTCAATATGGCCTTTGGATTTGTCACCGAAAGTTACCACTCCATCATGCTTTGGCTTGAGCTCTATGAATCTACTCTTGTCTCCGGTCATGTGTCTTGAGCATCCACTATCAAGGTACCATGTGTTTTGACTTGATGCTTTGGCCTTGTAGCAATGCTCCCCTACAAACAAAGATTAGTTCTTTGATTTTGGTACCCAAATCATTTTGGGTCCATATGTGTTAGCTCCCAAAAACTTGGTTCCCTCAGGAATCCAAGATGATATAGCAATAATATTATTAGAAGCTACAAGTTCCTTAGGAACCCATACACTTCTAATCCTCTTAGCTCTATGATGCTTTTGAGAGCCACTTTGTTTGTAGTTAAAATAATTTCTCTTTACATATTGGGTTTTTGAAGAACTAACATTTTCTAAACTACTTTTCCCAATAGCAAGAGAAGTTTTAAGATTATCCACTTCTTTAGTGTGATAATCTTGGAAATCGGAAAGAAGTTTTTTAATATCAAGATTTTTCTTTTTAAGCTCATTTGAAAGATTTATCAAGTATAAAACCTTCTTTTCCAATTCAAAATTGGTTTTTAAAAGAGACTCATTTTGAGATTTCAAATTGGAAATATTTTTCTTGTTTTTTTAAAATAGACTCTTTATATTTCTCAATCAATTCATCGTAAACATCTTGCAACTCATCATAGGCATCATATGGTTCATCATAAGTAAGAGGTGATGAAGAGTTTACCATAGGTTCCTCCTGAAGGGCCATGAGGCAAAGGTTAGCCACTTCATGCTCCTCATCCTCGGATGATGACTCCTCATCACTCTACGTTGCTACTTGAGGCTTGAGCTTCTTCTTCTTTAGTTGAGGACAATCAATGTGAATGTGACCCGACTTCTTACACTCATAGTAAATGAGTTGGTCTTTTTCTTCTTCTTTGTTCTTGTTCTTGAAGTCCCCTCTTCTTGAAAACTTTCTACCACGATTGAACTTCATGAACCTTGAGAAACATTTTGGCTATCATAGCCAATTCTTCAAACTCTTCTTCCCCACTAGAAATGCTCTCCTCTTGTGGCAGAGAGGCTTTGAGAGCTACTCCTTGCTTCTTCTTCTTTACCTCTTGCTTGACTACTCTTCTTTCTTCATTTCTCTTCTCTTCTTCTCTCTCTTTTTTCATGATCTCATGAGTTAGGAGAGATCCTACCAACTCATCGAGCTTCAAGGTCTTCAAATTCTTTGCCTCGATGATTGCGGTTCTATTCCCATCCCATGATTCGTGAAGTGAGTAGAGAAGCTTCCGGACTAACTTGTCTTCGGAGATGATCTCTCTGAATCCCTTTAAACCATTTACAATGATAGAAAAGCGATCAAACATCTTCGTTACGGTCTCATCGGCCTCTATCTTGAAATTCTCGTAACTAAGATTGAGGATCCCAATTTTTGTCTCCTACACATCGTTTGTTCCTTCGCATGTGGTCTAAAGAGTGTCCCACACATCTTTGGCACTAGTGATCGAGGACACTTTGGAGTAGATGTCCGGTCTGGGTGAGAAAAATAACATGTGCAAGGCTTTGCCATTCACTTGCAATTTTTTCCTATCCTCTTCACTCATCTCCACCTTCTTCTTCGGATCAAGCCTTCCTTCTTCATTTCTCTTAATGGGAATGGTTGGTCCATCTTCTACCACATCCTATATGGTGTAATCATTTGAATTGATGAAGAGGCGCATTCGTTTCTTCCGATAGGAATAATTATCCCCATTGAAGAATGATGGTTTGGTGATAGATTGAGACTCGTACATGCTTGGTTCGGAGGTAGAAGCCATGGCTTGACTTGGAAGTTGATAAACACTCTTCTAGGATCTCCTCTAGTGGTTGTGGAGCCTTCAAAGAGGTAAGCTCTGATAACAATTATTGAGTGGATCAAATTAACTGATATGGCCAAGAGGTGGTGAATTGGCACTTTAAAAATTGGAGGGAGCAAAAAGAACAAGTAAAAATGATAGGCAAGGCACTTATAGTGATTTAAGCTTCTAAACAATCTCTACATCCACTACCTTAGCTCCCACTAAGGATTTTCAACAAACTCTCCACTAATTTGTTCTTCCTCTTTTCTAGGCTAAAGAGGCAACATTTATAAATGTTCAATCTTTCTACCCAAAGATTGAACCACAATACTCACTTTACAAAAAAGAATATTGACTATTACAATTGATCTCTCACAAGATAAATATAGCCCAATTGATTTACAAACACTCCCCAAACTCTCAAATTTGATTTACAACAAGAACTCAAGGAGTTAGGTACAAGAATTTGACAATAAGTACTAAGGTTTGGATTTGATTGCTTGGATGTTGTTTTGAGGTTCAATAGTTGTTGTTGAAGCTTTTGAGGCATGTGTTTATACCATTGCATTGATTTCTAGCCGTTAGGGTGGTTGAGGTCATCAATAAAGACATTGGAGTCTTTATTTCTCACCATAAATGCACTTCTACACCTGACCGAATCGAAACACGAAGGCCCGTACCGATCCCTGTCTCAAAACAGAAAGAGATGTTGCAAGTACTAAATGGGGGCGTATCGAAACAATATAAGGGGTCGTACCGAAATGCGGTAACACGTATCGAAACGGTATAAGGGGTCGTATCGAAATGACTTTGGTTGTACCGATGCAACTTTTTTCTCACTTGAGC
This sequence comes from Hibiscus tridactylites, assembly GCA_958450335.1. Taxonomy (NCBI): domain Eukaryota; kingdom Viridiplantae; phylum Streptophyta; class Magnoliopsida; order Malvales; family Malvaceae; genus Hibiscus; species Hibiscus tridactylites. Next base: position 26,690,062 of record OY288265.1, on the reverse strand, counting down.
TACTGCCAAAATCCGTATTAAAACAGCCATAAGGCGTACCAATACGAGTTAACTACTTTTTAAAAATTGCTCGTTCTCAATAACTAAAAAGTAACGGTAAAAAATAATAAATACTAAGATTTTACAAATCTTTCAGACCGTATCGAAACGACAATACTGTATCATAGCTTTGCAAAACATGCAGGAGTTTACTTTTATATATACGAAAGGAATTAGTGGCTTTAGTTCGATAATACTAAATTAACAAAGAGTTGTATGGAAAACTTGTACGTAGTGGGATAATAAAAGATTAAATTAAGGGAAAATTAAAGGCAGGACCTTCATTTTGAATGCAACCAGCAATGACATTCCTTGGCAAATAGAGACTCTTCAGTTCCACAACGGGAAGAAACAAAGAGGCATTAAGGTACCAATAACCCATGTCTTCACTCGTAGAATTAAGGGAGAGTCGTATGAGTTGCCTACTGGTGGTGTTGCACTCGATCCCCAGCTTCTATTGGCAACAGTCCGAGCCCTTCACGGCCTCGTCCCAGTCGACGAGCTCATCGTAATAATTGCAAACATATGCTTCACTATTACGACGTGAAACTCAAACAACAACAAAAAATATCCCCCAACATACCACAAAATCAACTTAAACATGCCTATAGACCCATGTTTGCTTGTTCTTAAAGAGAAAAAACATACCTAGATAACATTTTTAACACGGTTTCTACACCCTTTATGATGCCTTATACGTGTCAATTTTAGCACCATTGTAAACATATGTTTCAGTACTACGACATGAAAGCTAAACAACAACAAAAAAAAATCTCCCAACATACCACAAAATACATTTAAACATGCCTACATACACATGTTTGCTTGTACTTCATGCAAAAAAAAATATGGTTAGATAGCGTTTTTAATGCGATTTATTCATAATCTAAGATGCCTTATACGCACCGATCTTTACACCATTTTCATGAGATGTTTCATTACTACAACGTGAAAGTTCAAAAATACGAAATAATATCCACCAACACCCCGTAATTTCACCTACAACATGCCTATCGAAGCTTGTTTTAAGAACATGATTGCACAAAACTCGTGTTGCACCAAACTCGAGTTCCGTTCATATCGCGCGATAAATTGACACCATATCATCTGAATATATCGGAGAACTCGTGTTCTGCAATGCGCGAGTTCCTTTAATTGAATATTTAAAATACGGCAACGGATAAAACATGCCACATCAAACAGATTACACATCATGTGTAACGCGAGTATTGAATTCGCGCTCTATAAAACGTGAGTTGGTCCTACGTATACCAAATGGGGGATATTTTTCAAATAATTTTTGAAGAGTATTTGTGCAAATAATTTCTCAAAAGAAAATATTCATCCAAATTCTCCGATTATTTTAGCAAATGAGACATTAATAGATATACACTAAAAATATTAAAATTAAATTTATAATAGATATATGAAAGTGTGCCCTAACGTTATTCCTGCTGTTTTGTTCATGGTTCCTATCCTCCGTATGTCGTTCATATGGTGCAATTGGACTAAGAATAAGAGTACTTCTCTGTTTGCTCGAGCGTGGCACTGGCACATATTTTTTATTGTTTAAAAATAATTATAAGGTACTATTTATTTATATATATTTTTAATTCGTTAATAATATACACACTTTATAAATAGAGCATGTCGCACATCATTTTGAACAAATATTAGACATGAATTTGTATTTTGACAATGGACCGACACTTTTATAATGACTGTATGATTATTTTAATCCTCCTTATTTGTTGTAACTAGCGTCAAAGACGGTGATGTTTTGGTTTAGGCATAATCACATTTTCAATATTTTTTGAATTAGTCATTAATATTTGTTCTCATTTTTGTTTTGGAATTTTTATTTTATTTTTTTTCAAAATAAAACTATTGACGGTAAAAGTAATTGATATGTTAAGTTAATGCCAATAATTTTTTTTTGTCAATTTTATTGGGTTAGAATTCACTTACACAATATAAAACCTTTAAGTTTTACACGTTTTAGGATGATTTGGATTGAGTTTAATAATTTCGATTAAAAGTTTCAAATTTGTTGTGAATAAAGTAAAGAAGAACAAGAGAGATAAATAAGAGCAAAGATGAGAGACAAAGAGAGAGACTTTTATTATATTCTCAATGTAGGGTTGTGTATAATGTTTTCTTCAAAAGTTTATATTTATAGGCATAAGATAGAAACCCTAATTCTAATGGGTATTAAACCCTAATAATAAAGCTCATTAAAGTCTCATTTAATATATAGATATCCACCATAAATAAAGATATTCATAACACTCCCCCTTGGATATCCATAAAGATAATGTGCCTCGTTAAAACCTTACTAAGATAAAAACCCTAAAAAGAGAAAAAAAATCTTTAGGAAAGGAAAAGAGTACACACATCTTTAATACGCATAACATGTTGCCTCATTAAAAACCTTTCCAGGAAAACCCAATGGGACAAAACTATGGATAAGGAAAAGAGTACAACGCGTATTTTGCTCCCCCTCATAAATACATCATATAAAATCTTTGACACGACGCAATCCGATATTATAAATTAACTTCTCAAATGGAGCAGTAGGGAGTGCCTTGGTAAATAAATCTGTCAAATTATCACATGAACGAATCTGTTGGACATCAATGTCTCCATTTTTTTGTAGATCATGAGTGAAGAAGAATTTTGGGGAGATGTGTTTTGTTCTATCACCCTTTATGTATCCTTCCTTAAGTTGGGCAATACATGTCGTATTATCCTCATATAAGACCGTCGGAGCTACTTTTCCAGAGTGTAAACCACAATTTTCGCGAATATGATGGGTTACAGACCTTAGCCACACACATTCACGACTAGCCTCATGAATAGCCAAAATCTCAGCATGATTAGAGGAAGTAACATTAATTGTTTGTTTCATTGAGCGCCAAGAAATTGTTGTACCACCGTATGTAAATACATAACCAGTCTGTGATCGACCATTATGAGGATCAGATAAGTATCCTACATCCGTAAAACCAATCAATTCTATTTTGGATAGATTAGAGAAAAATAATCTCATGTCTTTCGTACCTTGAAGATGACAAAATATGTGTTTGACCCCATTCCAATGTCTTCGGGTTGGGCATGAACTAAATCTTGCCAATAAATTCACAGAAAACGATATGTCAGGTCGTGTGTGACTAGAAAGATACATTAATGCACCAATAGCATTTAAGTATGGCACTTCTGGACCAAGAATATCTTCATCCATCTCTCGAGAACGAAATGGATCTTTGTTAACATCAAGTGACCTAACAACCATAGGAGTGCCCAATGGATGTGTGTTATGCATGTAAAATTTCTTTAGCATTTTTCTATGTATGTTGATTGATGCACAAGGATTCCATCCTTTAAGTGCTCAATATGTAATCCAAGACAGAATCTTGTTTTTCCAAGATCTTTCATTTCAAATTCTTTCTTTAAACATTCTACTGTCAATGAGATCTCTTTAGGAGTCCCAATAATATTCAAATCATCAACATACACAGCAATAATGATAAACCCAGAGCTAAATCTCTTAATAAAAATGCATGGAGAAATTAGATCATTCTTATAGCCTTCTGCTAATAAGTATTCACTGAGGCGGTTATACCACATGCGCCCAGATTATTTTAATCCATAAAGAGATCTGTTCAATTTGATTGAATAATATTCTCGAGAACCTGAATTAACTGCTTCATGCAGTTTGAAACCTTCCGGAAGTTTCATATAAATGTTATTATCAAGAGGCCCATACAAATAGGCTGTAACAACATCTATTAAGCGGAAATTAAGTCTTTCTTTTATTGCCAGACTAATAAAAAATCTAAAAGTGGTTGCATCCACCACTAGGGAGTATGTTTCTTCATAATCAATTCCAGGTCTTTGTGAGAATCCTTGTGTAACCAAACGAGCTTTATATCTCGCAATTTCCCTTTTTTTCATTTCTCTTTCTCACAAAGACCCATTTATACCCCACAGGTTTTACACCTTCTGGTGTACGGACTACATGCCCGGATACTTCTCTTTTTGAAAGAGATTTTAGTTCCGCTTCAATTGCCTCTTTCCATTTTGGCCAATCATCTCTTTGCTTACATTGTTCAATTGACAATGGTTCATGGTCCACATTATCATTCAAAATCTCTAGTGCTATATTGCATGCAAAAGTATTATCGACGTCAATTTTGTTTCGGTTCCACTTGTTACCAGACATGACATAATTTATTGAGATCTCATCATTATCAGGTACCTGATTCATGACTAATGTCTCTTTTGGAGACCTTTTAATCTCTTCTCGAGATTTTTCATAATCCATTGATTCCTCGATCAGACCATCACAAGATATAGCTCCTTTTCTTTTTCGAGGATTTTTATCTTTGGAACCTACTGATCTACCACGCTTCAGGCATGCTTTTGACTCATTAGCAACTAGAGTTTGTCCTTCTAGGACATCAATTTTAATCGGAGCATTCACAGCTGGTATATGTGACTTAATCATTTTTTTAGGGCCAACAAAAGCATCTGGCAATTGATTTGCTAAGTTTTGCAAATGAATTATCCTTTGAACTTCTAGTTCACATTGTTGGGTACATGGATCAAAATGAGATGACGATAATTCATTCTAACTTATTTCTTTTTCCAGCTGTTTACTTTCTCCCCCTAATGTTGGGAAAACCGACTCATTAAAATGACAATCGGCGAATCGAGCTGTAAATAAATTCCCCGTCAAAGGCTCAAGATATTTAACTATCGAAGGGGATTCAAAACTGACATATATTCCCAACCTCCATTGAGGACCCATCTTTGTGCGTTGTGGTGGAGCAATCGGAACATATACCGCACATTCAAAAATTCTAAAATGAGAAATATTTGGTTCCTGAGCAAAAACCATTTGTAATGGGGAGATATTATGATAACTTACAGGCCTGATGCGAATCAATGATGCTACATGTAAAATGGCATGCCCCTATGTAGAAATTGGTAGTTTAGACTTCATTAGTAACGGTCTTGCAATTAATTGAAGTCGTTTGATAAAGGATTCTGCAAGACCATTTTGTGTATGAACATGCGCTACAGGGTGCTCAACACTTATTCCAATTGACATGCAAAAATCATCAAAAGTCTGAGAAGTAAATTCACCAGCATTATCAAGACGAATTGTCTTTATAGGGGAATCTGGAAAATGTGCTCGTAATTTTATCAACTGAGCAAGTAACCTCGAAAATGCCAAGTTGCGGGTTGATATCAAGGATACATGTGACCATCTAGTCGATGCATCGATTAAAACTAGAAAATATCTAAATGGTCCACAAGAAGGGTGTATGGGCTCACATATATCACCATGTATACGTTCTAGAAAATTGATAGATTCATAATTTATTTTAGCTGGTGATGGTCGAATAATTAGTTTGCCTTGAGAACAAGCATCACATGAAAAGACATTACTTTAAAGAATCTATTGGTTCTTCAATGAGTGACCACATGAATTGTCGATAATTTTTCGCATCATAATCGAACCGGGATGGCCTAACCGGTCATGCCAAATAATAAAGTTATCAGTAAACTTATAGTTTACAATAGCATGTGCTTCAATTGCACTAATTCTTGTGTAGTACAATCCGGATGACAGTGCATGTAATTTTTCTAAAATTTTCTTATTGCCTTGAGTTATACTTGTAATATAGAGATATTCAGTATCTCCTTGACAACTACTCTCAATATGATATCCATTATTGCGAATATCTTTAAAACTTAATAAGTTTCTTAGCGACTTTGGAGAGTATAGTGCATTATGAACATGGAATAAAGTTCCATTTGGCACTAACATATTTGCTCTTCCAGAGTCTTCTATAATATTAGCACTTCCGGATATATTACTCACATTATTCCCTTGCATTGTTAAATGGGAAAAAATTCTTGTGCTTAAGTATAGTATGAGTACTTGCATTGTCTGCTAAGCATAAATCGGCACCATTTTTGGCGGATTGTATTTGTGACGGAATCATATTCTTCAAAGAAAAATAAAATAAATGTTACAAAAATATTCAAAATATAAATTAAATAAATAACATCCATGAATTTTATTCTTATATATATATATATATATGATTCCTAATAAAATATTATATCTTTCTAACAGACTTTTCCTAAAATAATAATAAACATAAACAAAAAAATCAAGTATTCTTCTTAGGGGAAATGAGGAAATCATTAACATCTATATCTGTAAAGCCATAATCGCCATTTCTAGTGCCAGTAATGTCATAATCATCTTTGCCAAGGTCATAATCTTTGTCATTGATATAAACAAAATTTGTTTTAACTTTCTTTCCTTTACCATTGATTTACTGTTGGTAAAGATCCACAAGATGCTTTGGCACACGACAAGCACGAGCCCAATAATTTAAGCTGCCACATCGATGACACATAGATTCCTCTTTCTTGGATTGATCTTTTGCACTATTGTCATCCTTACTGTTCCACCTACGGTGGGTATAGTTACTTTTAAAACGACCACCTCGCCTATGTCCTCGACCGTGACTATGACCACGGCCACGCCTATAGTTATGACCACGATTGTTGGTGTAACCTTTATTTCTTCCGCTATAGAATGTCACATTCGCTTCAGGGAATGGAGCGGAGCTAGTTGGGCAATATTCATGATTCTTCATCAGTAGCTCATTGTTTTGCTCAGCCACAAGAATGCAAGAAATTAACTTAGAATATTTCTTAAAGCCTTTTTCATGATATTGTGTCTGAAGGACAACATTGTTTGCATGAAAAATGGAGTATGTTTTCTCTAACATATCCTCATCAGTAATAATTTGACCACATAACTTCAATTGTGAAGTAATACGAAACATAGCAGAGTTATACTCGCTTACAAATTTAAAATCTTGCAATCTCATATGCAAACGGTCATATCGAGCTTTAGGTAGAATAACAGTTTTCTAGTGGTCATATCGTTCCTTTAGATTATTCCAAAGAATAAGAGGATCTTTCACCGTTAAATATTCTGATTTCAATCCCTCATGGAGGTGACGACGAAGAAGTATCATGGCTTTGGCCTTATTTTCGGCAGATTCTGCATTCCCCTCTTTAATAGTATTTCCTAGACCATCAGCGTCTAGGTGTATTTCGGCATCTAAGATCCAGGATAAATAATTCTTTCCGGAAATATCAAGAGCCACAAACTCAATCTTTGCAAGATTTGTCATTGATGTACAGATAAATCTTTGGAGAAGCTTGATTTGTAACTAAAATCTTCTGAGCAAACTCGTGCTGATAACGTGTTGTGAATAAAGTAAAGAAGAACAAGAGATAAATAAGAGCAAAGATGAGATACAAAGAGAGAGACTTTTATTATATTCTCAATGTAGGGTTGTGCACAATGCTTTCTTCAAAAGTTTATATTTATAGGCATAAGATAGAAACCCTAATTCCAATGGGTATTAAACCCTAATAATAAAGCTCATTAAAGTCTCATTTAATATATGGATATCCACCATAAATAAATAAAGATATTCATAACAAAATTGAGTATTATCCATTTTATCCTTTTTTGTAAAAATCTTATCATTTTTACCGTTATTCTCAACCAACAATTTTCACTCATTTAACGATCAAACAAGCATATAAAACTTAACAAAGTTTTAATAAATTAAATCACTTATATTAATATGATTATGTATTTTAATAATAAATTATTTGTTATGAATATTTATCTATGTGGATGTCTATCATGGTAAGAACTTTATCAATGAGATTTGACTTACTTTATCATTAGGAATATTATCTACATTAATTAGAGTTTAATGTATTATGTACTTCTTATGCCTATAAATAAATGATTTACTGAATGGATTGTACACAAGTCTATATTTGAGAATAATACAAAACTCCCTTTTCTCTCATCTCTTTTCTTCCATTCTTGTTCTTTGTTCTTATTATTGTTCTTTGTTATTTTATTCACAACACGTTATCAGCGCGATCTCGCTCAACTATTATGATTCTACTTTCAACACCTCAAGCAATGCTTCTCCTTTTGCAATATTTTTTCTTGGTTCACGGTAATTTCAAACTTCGTCTTTTAGGTAATATTATATTTATTTTATCGTAAATTAATTTCTATTTTTTTGTTATATCAATGTGTTTTGGAAATCACAATTTTTCTCCTAACGAAAATCACAATATTTTTTAAATAAAAGCTTGGAAAGCATATCCATATAATAATGTGTTTGATAAACTTATCCATATATAACCGATTGAATTTGTAATGTGTTTGAAAGTTGAGTTTCTTGGTTATCGGGTATGTCTTCTATTTATATTTATTTTACAACAAAGTTAAAATAAGTCTAGACGCACACATTTTTTTAAAAGGAAGACACCCATATTTGTTTTGACACACATGATTCGCATTGCTAATAATTATGCTTATACGCTAAAGTTAAAATCATGAAAGAAAAACTCAGTTTGTTTGTGCGCTCAAATTGTATGAGTATATGATATGTTTCTTCCATAATTAAGAACAAAATTAATGTTTCATATTTTATAATAGTTGATATTTTTAACCGTGTTTTGAGTTTTTGCATAATATAATGACTTGGAAAGAGACATGACATTATGAGAAGTTGTCTTGGTCATTTGCTACGTCTCAATTGTCCTCAAGAGGAAAACCAATATCGATAAATTCTGATTTTATTTTATTTTTTCCTTTAAATTATAATTTTATGTGTGATAAATCATGGTGAATTTCAATCTATAAAAAGATTGTTATAAAGTCTATATTTTCTCGAAAGCAATATTTCTTCTTCGTCAAAAAACTCGACCATAGACTTCTCCCAATTTCAAGTTACGAAAATTCGTCTTGATCCAAAAAGTTTTGTGGGAGGCATTCCTTGAAGTGAATGCAAATCATGATGTTTATTCCATGCGATTATCAATGATGGGGCATTTCTTGAAGTGAATGCAAGCATGATGTTTATTCCATGCAATTATTGGATCTGTTTCATTCCCTGAAGTGAATGCAAACATGGTAAATCACTATTCAATTGGGAACATAACTTCGATATAATCCAAGTATATTGGATGGACATCCTGTTTTGCGAGGCTATTGGTCTCAAAGGAGGTTTTTAAAGGACCTTGTGGACTGGTTTAACAACGCCACATACGAGGATTAAATCTTTGTTATCTGTGATGAGGATATGTTAATAAAAACATACTCCACTTTTCACGACAAATAATGTTATCCTCATACACAATATCATGAAAATGGTTTCAAAGGCTCAGTGGCTCTACTCCATTCCCTGAAGTGAATGTAAGATTATATTATGGAAAGAATAAAAGCCAAATTAGAGGTTGTGGTCGTGATTGAAACCATGAACATAAGACATGTGAAACATAGCATTTTAAGGATACTTCTACCCACTGGTGCTGAGGCTATAAGGATTATAAGAGTGATAAAGATCATTCTAATGAAGTAAAATTATTTTTATTACCAATGTGATGTTATAAACCATTGGTCTCGTACTTGTCGTACGTTGAAAAATCAACAATCTATGGTGACGATTTATGCTCAACATAAGCATAAGATATATTTTCTCATTTAAATGCAAGGGAATAATGTGAGTACTATATCTCAAAGTACTAAAAATATTGATGCTCTAGAAGAGCAATAAATTCTTAAAAGAAAGCACACTATGAAAAGTGCAGAATTACGAATATTTCAATAATTACCGCTAATGTAATAATATTGTCACCACTACAATTGGAAATTTTAAGAGAGAAAATATGAGTTCGCAAAATATCCCTTTGGGAATTATAGATAACATATGTTATCAATTAGCATTTGAAATAAGCCATTGTGGATATAAGTTATGGTAGCCAAAAAGTCAGTTAAAAACTCGAGGAAAGCTATATATATTGCTACCAAAAGATAATTTCTATTGAAAGCTCTGGAAGAGCTAAATATATTCCTATTCAAAGGAACAATTTTGATGATCGTACTAGACATTTACGAGTGAGATTGAATCACGTGTTCTGGTAAACCAGAAGTTTACGAAATTCAAAAATGTATATACACACTTGTATGTAGTTGGTATGATCAGTTAGACCATCCTGATCAATAATGATGCGAAAGCTATTGAGATTTACATGCACATATATTAAAAGAACATAGAGTTCTTATGGTGCTTATTCTCAAAGGAATGAATTAAATTCCACTTATTAAAGAACGTGAAGTTCTTGTGTTGCTTAAAGGAATTGATTAAATTCCACTTACTAAAAGAACCTAAAGTTCTTGTGTTGTTTGTTCTCAAAGGATATATATGATCCCACTTACCAAAAGAATTAGAACTTGAAGTTTTTGCACTGAAGTTGAGACTGTATGTCTTACATATCTGAACGAAATATGGGCCCATATATCCACAAATGTGGAAAGTTTTATATGATTTTAGTAGATGCATCTACATTGTTTTATCAACTTACAATCAGAAGTTTGTGAGATTGATTTTAAAAGGATTCAGAATATGCAATTAGACTATTCGTTTTGCAAAAGCTTGTGGGTTTATATTTTATGCTATATCGATTGTTACAAAGCCTATTGATTATGAAAAATACAGTTTAGCAAATTTTTAATTGCATGCCTCATATTTAATAGTTAAATTGTGAGAACAAAACATTTATTGTTTATATGGTATTTCTATATAGCAACACTTATACGCATCAAGCCAACGAGTTATAATAAACTCTCCATTATGATTTGACTTTTGGTCAGAAGTCATATTTCTCATTTTTGAATGTGCGATATATAGTTGAATTGCTCCACCATAACGCACAAAATGGGCAAGTAAAAAGGGTTGATAATATATATTGAGTACGAGTCTCCTTTTATGTTTAAATTCTAAACATTAATTGGAGAATCATTTATTAGATGATTTTTCTCAACATCAGGGGGAGAGAATAATCAGCTGGATAAAGAAGGAAATGAATTATCATTATCCTGATCCTCGAATATGAACTAAAAGTTCATAAGATAATTCATGTTATTTCATGTCAACTGTCAGACATATTTAGTGACCCAATGAGAGTAAGTAAGTCTCATATACCAGCTGAAATGCTCTAAGTTTAAATTACATGTTAGAGCAAGTGGATGTAAATCATGCTTGAAGCATGATAGTTGAAATGGTTCCAATGATCAAAGTTCTCGTAAATGAAAAGTATTATGAGATGGTCATATATTGGAGGCGGGTGCTCCTAAAGAGACCCAAGACATAACTAATAATAAAACTCTTGAAGAGTTTCAGGTACCTGGAATAAAGATTTAAATCTTGAAGAGATCTCGATGAGTTATGTCATTACGAGAATGGAACTGGAAAATTGAAAAGTTGTCGACAAAGTATTTTACAAACAATTTTACATAAAATACTTCTATAGAAGTAAAGAAATAAATCAAGGATCTTGTATAAAATCTATCCAGAAGTATAGATATTGAATTGGACAATGTTGAAAGATGCTTTGAACTTCTAAAATAGAAGTATTTGGACCAGCAGTCCAAACACCTAAAAGTGTAATGCAAGTGAGGCACAAATAAGTAGTCGTAAATACGACTTGAACTATGATTTATGAAAAGTTTTAATTACTTCATGGTGGATGCAATTACTTTGGCAGTTATGAAAAATTTTACATGCGTCTAATTATTTGTGGATCCATATTTATCCTTGAAGGATTTAAAATTCTAGAAGCATTTGGAAATTTCCGAGGAAATTTATTTAGACACGTCTTATGAATATTTTGGCGCATTTGATATAATCGCCTTAGTGAATACTAATTGAGAAAATACTATAAGAATGATCAGATTTCCTTATGTATTTTATAAAGGAGTTTGGATTAAGATCCATTATGATAATTTTAGAACTCCTAAAGATCTTCAAATTGGAAACTCGTGAAGTACTTTCAATACAAGTACTTGAATCTTGACATCAAGTTTATCTCGACTTGAAGATCGAGCATTTATATATATTTCTTTTGTCTATAAATGGACATAAGTTGAAAGAATGTTAAAGAAGATTCAATATGAATAAAAATATCTATTGTAAGATTGTTGGGTGTGAATAAAGATAATTGTATCTTTTCTTGGTCTTGAAGCACCATATATTAGTTGGTCAAGAAATATCCATGGATATACAAAGATCATTACCTTTAGATCTTCAAACATTCGTCGATGCCTCCTCAAATCTTGTAGAAATAATTGTTGTGCACGAGGCAACCCAAAATGTTTGGCTAAGACGATTGATCCAACATATCTAGAAGATATGTGATTTACTTTCACAAGATATGATAGAAAGCTATCTTGTGTAGAGATAATGCAAGATGTATATCCCATTCGAAAGATGGATACATCATGGAACATATTACTCCAAAGTTCCATCCCTCACGATCTTTAGAAAAATAATATTTAAGATTGAATTATGAAGATTCAAATATCTTATGTGATGTTTTCATGAGGGGGAGTAAATACGCGTTGCACTCTTTTTCCCTTAACCAAGGTTTTGTTCCAATGGGTTTTCCTGGTAAGGTTTTTAATGAGGCAACATGTTATGCGTATCAAAGATGTGTGTACTCTTTTTCCTTCACTAAAGATTTTTTTCCCATTGAATTTTTATCTTAGTAAGGTTTTAACGAGGCACATTATCTTTATAGACATCCAAGGGGGAGTGTTATGAATATTTATCTATGTGGATGTCTATCATGATAAGAACTTTATCAATGAGATTTGACTTACTTTATTATTAGGAATATTATCTACATTAATTAGAGTTTAATGTATTATGTACTTCTTATGCATATAAATAGATTATTTATTGAAGGCATTGTACACAAGTCTATATTTGAGAATAATACAAATCTCCTTTTTTCTCTCATCTCTTTTCTTCCATTATTGTTCTTTGTTTCACAACATTATTTTAATAATTGTTTTTAGATAATAAAATAAAACATGTTTACAATGGTCAATGAAATTTATTTTTATTAAAAATTACCAACTAGGCATTTGTTTTGTTGACATGTTAAATAAAAGCATTAGGTTACCTTTCTCATTAAAATAATTTAAGGTTGGTAATATAATTGTTTTAATTTGTAACTAATAAAATTTAAATGATGTAATGTGATTAAATTAAATGTTTATGATTTAATTGAAAGTAAAAGGTTAATTTAATGACTATTAAAAATATCAAATGTCAATCAATCTAATATTTAAAAAAAAAAGTCAAATAGTTCTGATTATTAGAATAATACGTAGTATTAAATTATATCTTATATTAAATTGTATAATAAAATCTTTTTTATTGGGAAAATGTATACCAAATATTCTAATAAATTTTAGAGTTAACTGCACTACACTTTTTTAAATTATGATATTCATTTTAAATTAATCATCAAATTTTTGAACATTTTAATTTCATCTTAAACTATAATTTTTATTTTAAATTGGTCCCCAAACTTTTAAATGTTTTAATTTCATCCTCAAACTATGACTCTCATTCTAAATTGATCCCAACTTTTGACCGTTCTAATTTCATCTCAGAACTATCAGTATATGATAATCATATCTTATGTTAATAAAATCGAAATACAACTAGTTAATTGTTATGTAAACATTGATTGTAATAATATGACGTAAAAATTTTGAGGACTAATTTAGAATAAAAATCATAGTTTATGGATGAAACTGAAACATTTGAGGGCCATAGTTTAAGGATGAAATTGAAATACTTAGTCAATGATTGATTTGGAATGAGAGTCATAGTTTAAAGAAGTGCAAGTAATTCTAAATTTTATAATTAAAATAAGTTTTTTTTTCAATTTTCAAATATTATAAATCACGTTGCCGGTTTGCATTATCTAAACAAAATTACATATAATTATTAAAAACGTATTGTGGCAGGCCTGCCCCTTAGATTCTACTTGCATTCGCTTCTGAAATGCGACAAAACATAACAATATATATACAGAAAGAAAGAAAACCAGAATTCACAAGTCAATTGCTACTGAGAAAGATTCAGATTCCAAACACTATCAGAATTCAGAAGAAGAAACAGTGCATTAATGGAGCTTGTAGTTGTTGTTTCGTGTTGTTTCTTCCTCGTAGTTTTGATCAAGTTCCTTTACGTTTACATGTGGACGCCTCTCCGTATACAGCGTATGCTGAATTCACAGGGAATCAAAGGACCTCCTTACAGATTCATCCATGGAAACAACAAAGAGGCCATGAAAATGAAAATGGAAGCAATGAGCAAACCTATGGGGTTGAGTCATGATATATTTCCCAAAGTTCAGCCACATCTGCACGCCTGGATCAACAAATATGGTGACATGGATGCCTGTTTTTCACTGTATTTTCTAACTTTTAGTTCTAAAAAAGATTGACCCTTTTGTTCTTTACGTGCTTAGGGAAGAATTTCCTTTACTGGAACGGTGTTCGAGCCGAACTTGTGATTACAGAAGCTGAACTAATCAAAGAAGTAATGAAAAATAGTGAAAACAGTTTCCCAAAAAGGAAGCCTACGGTTTATGGTAGGAAACTCCTTGGGAATGGACTTGTCTTAATTGAGGGGGAGAAATGGATGAAGCGTCGAAAGCTGGCGAATTATGCTTTCCACGGGGAAAGCTTAAAGGTAAAGCCATTCAGTATTTTACTTGCGCACCAAGCAATTGTTGGCTAAATTTATGTTGATTGTGCAGAACATGACTCCAGCAATTATTGCTAGCGTTGAAACCATGCTGGAAAAGTGGAAAGGCCAAGTAGGCGAAGAGATCGAAGTGTTGGGAGAATTTAGATTGTTGACATCAGAAGTGATATCAAGAACAGCTTTCGGAAGTAGTTACTGGGAAGGAGAGAAGATTTTCGACATGTTGAACAAGTTGTCTGTACTTGTGAGCCGCAATGTTTTTAAGACAAATTTTCCTTTCATCAAGTATGTTCCCTCCATGCTTAATTTGTTTACCTCAATGCATACAGCTGACCTTTTCTTTTACAGCAAATTTTGGGAAACTGCAGATTTGCAAGAGTCGGATAAACTCGCGAAAGGAATACGAGATTGCGTGATGGAGATTGTAAAGAACAGAGAAAACAGAGTTGTAAGTGGAGACGAAGGGTTCGGAAACGATTTTCTCGGATTGCTGGTCAATGCTTATCATGGTTCGGATAACAAGAACCGGCTTTCGATGGAAGATTTGGTAGATGAGTGCAAAACATTCTACTTTGCCGGACAGGAAACTGTTAATTCCTTGCTAGCCTGGACAGTGTTTCTTCTAGCAATCCATGGAGATTGGCAAGAGAAAGCAAGAAAAGAGGTTATTGACATATTTGGTGACCAAAATCCACATTCTGAAGGCATTGCCAAACTCAAAACTGTAAGCAAACTTTCTAAATATACCATGCATTTGAATTGCATACACAAAACCTTATCTGCACTCACTCTTTACTACAACAACGTTATAACATCTATAATCTCTAATATGTGATCTTAGATTTTTTCCAAATACAGACGTAACAAATGTAATCTTTCGATTTTACAAACAGATGACCATGATCATTAACGAAACTCTAAGATTGTACGGTCAACCGAATGGCTTGGCGAGAAGAGTTGAAAGACAAGTTCAGTGGGGGAAGCTAGTCTTGCCAGCTAATATAGACCTTCAGATTGTGAGTTTTGCATCTCACCATGACCCTCAACTATGGGGAGACGACGTGCATCTTTTCAAACCAGAGAGATTCGCAGACGGGATCGCCGAAGCTACCAAATACAACGCGACTGCATTTTTCCCTTTCGGATTGGGACCTCGATCTTGTGTCGGTATGACCTTTGCAACCACGGAAACAAAGATTGCTCTCTCCATGATTCTACAACGCTACACCATTACCCTCTCCCCTGCCTACGTCCACTCACCGGTAGCTCGTCTCACCCTTAAGCCGAAACATGGAATTCAAGTAATCCTCCGCTCACTGTGATATGCAAAGTCGACGAGGTTTTAGTACAGTTGGTTTACAGACTTAAGGAAATGGTGTCCAAATTAAACAGTCTAATGCTAAAATTTGCAATATATTTCGTCACACTTGCGTAGGTAATTTCATGTATTGGCTAAGATTTGACAAATGTTATTGCCATCTCCTCATGATCTGGCTTTGAAGGGAGCAATCTAAACGATTGGTTGCATGATATATCATCAATTCATATAATTAAAAGCATAAATATCATATACTACATATATTAAATTATTGGATTAAAATATAATTTAAGATTATTGTTAATATTTAGAGCTAGGCTTCTGAATTGCAATAAGTGTGTATATTCTAATTCTTCTTTGCTTTTTGAAGAGAGGAATAGTTAGTCGATAGTGAGAACTCGGTACTCAAAGTTTTGAAGGAAATTTGTTATTTCTTTGCGATATAGAGGCCTTGTTTGGCAATTAGCGGATTACGGATTACATTAGTTGATAGGTGATAGCTGATTGCATTAACTGATTTGACTAGCGGATTGTATTAGCTGATTGTATAAAAGTGTTTGGTAAAATTAATTGATAGTTGATAGTTGTTAGATTATTTAAACAAGTAAAATAACATATAAGAACATGTTTATATTTAATACTTGTTTGAATAGTTTATTAGTTATCAATATTTTGTATCTAATTATTATTAAGGGAAAACTACACCAGTGGTCCCCTAACTATCATCGTTCTCCTGTTTTGGTCCCAAAACTATGTTTTTCGGCAAACTCGTCCCTTCTGTTACATAGTTCTCCTATTTTGGTCTCCGACGTTAAATAACTAACGGTTTTGCTGACGTGGCATTTTTTAATATTTTTTAATTATTTCTCTCTCCTGTTATATATTATTTTTATTTAATTTTATTCACCCAATCATGTTGTACACTATTAGGTGAAAAATACCCCCCAAAAATCCTTAAAATTGGACTTAGGGCCGTTGGGATTCAAACCTAGGACCACCAGCGCACCAAGCATGCGTTTAAACCAACAAGATTAGGCTTGATACTTGATTCAAATCTACTAACACTTATATTTAAGTTGTACAAATTAACCCAAAAAAACCTAAAAACATAATTGGTGCCGCTAGGAATCGAACCCAAGACCACCAGCGCATAAGGCATGCGCGTGAACCAACTATGGTAAACTGGTTACCTGATTCAAATCTACTAACATTTATATTTAAGCTGTACAAATTAACCCAAAAAAAAAAAACTAAAAACACAATTGGTGCCACCAAGATTTGAACCGAGGTAACTAGCATGGAAGGCCAACGTGTAAACCAATTACACTAAGCCAACTATTTAGTTTAAATTTTCTAACATTTATATTTAACCTAAACAAATTAGAAACATCACATTCGAACGCATTACCTTATTGAATTTTTTTTAAAATATTTAACCACCAAGTTAAACTAGTAAATTGTGCTATTTTTAAATTAAATATATTTAACTAAATTATGTTTAAAATTAAAAAATCGAACTAATTTTTTTTACTTTGTTTGATAATAACAAAACTATTAACGACTTTAAATATAATTATATCATCAAAATTGGGATCAATTCCCCTCCGTACACATTTATCCGGAAGACATTATTATTAGTTTTCCTCATTGTTTTTCTTTTTAATATTTTAGTGTGATTATATGTTAATATATGTTCCTTCTATCTTCTTAAAAAGGTATACACCGTCAAACAAGGGATAGAAATCGTCTGCCCCTTATTATGCCTCCACTTTAGAAAAAAAATAAAGTTTAATGTTAGGGTAAAGTTAAGATTTAGGGAGTAAGGGGTATGATTTATTTTTTAGGGCTTAGGTTTTAAGGTTTAGGATTTAGAATTTAGGTTTTAGATATAGAATTTAAGATTAGAGCTTAAAATTTAATTTTTTAGTGCTGGGACATAAAAAAAGGCAACAAAAAATTTAAAGATCTTTGTTCGCAAATAAGTTGCTCGGATCCAAATCTCCTGAGATAACAACGCTCTCTTTGTACAAAAAAAATTATTGTTAATATTCATCTTTGCTTTCATTTATCTGCATAAGGAATTTTATTAAGGGAAAAGAAAACCTAGACTATTGATTGGTAAAGTGAATAAGTGACGAAGATGGTGGTCCAATGGTTGTTTTGGTTTGGACTAAGGTATGGCTTCTCTGATGTGGGTAGTGATGTCTCAAAGTGAAAGATTGTGCCTTTCTCTTAGTTGCATGTGCACTTATATATTGCTTAGATATGTGTCATGACATAATAGTCGTGGCGTTGTGATTAGTTATGAAGCACACATACTTTAATCTAGTGTTCACGTATCTGATATGTCTTCATACCGAGAACATATTAAGTACAACTTGGGTATTCTCTACTATTTCATCTTCTTATTTTTTTTATTCTTCTATTCTCTTACACATTTTTTGATTTTTTCTTCTTTTTTTTCGAATTTCTCTTACTCATATGATTCAACTATAAGTACATAATTATGTGTGATGTAATGCTCACATGATTTTATTTATGTTTTTTTTTACATTTTTTAAAATATAAAATTTATTTTATATTTGTCGTACCCTTAACGTACTTGTACCCTGTAATTTTAAAAATTACCGTTTCGCGTCTCCGTTTCTATACATGTACCCGTATAGGGGTGATAAAGAGCCGAGCTGAGCCCGAGCCTGGCCAGGCTTGGCTCGGGCTCGAGGCTCACCGAGCTCGAAATTTTAGGCTCGAGTTCGGCTCGAAAACAATTTTATTGGGCTCGGCTTGGGCTCGAAGCTCCTCAGGCTCGGCTCGGGCTCGTTAGGCTCGGCTCGAAATAAAAAATTTTGCTATAGTTTTTTTATTATAAAATATTCGTTAAAAATCCCTTTCATAACCAACACTAAAACGAAATTCAATGACCGGAAAGGGGAAAAAAGTGCCAAAAATTAGATTAATCCAAATAATCAATAAATATTCTTATAATACAAACACATAATTAAAGAAAATACAAAATCAAACAACAATCAACTAATGAAAGAAAATACAAACACATAATTTATTTTAGTGCATATGTAAATTCCGAGCCTGTTCACGAGCTTTTCGAGCCGAGTCTGGGTAAGCTCGGCTCGGCTTGTTAAGGTTTCGAGCAGAGCCCGAGCCCGAGTCGAGCTCACTCGAGCCGAGCTTTGACCGAGTTTTGACCGAGCCGAGCCCGAATAGCTCGCGAGCCGGTCAGGCTCATTATCACCCCTATACTCGTATATGTACCCATATCGATACAAAATAGGTGATTAAATCAACTATGACTTAACGTCCTATGTTTGCTTAATCATTGATAACTTACATGTGTGTTGACATATGATCGTTAAACATCATTTACTTGGATACTTTCACAATTCGTTCGCTTATCGCAGGCTGCTCATATTTATTCTCCTATATAAAAGTTCACAAGAGTAGATTACTTTCTTTGACCATAGTGTGTGTTCGCAGGTTGTGATTACTTGACACATGGCGCTCGCAGGTACTAACACAGACCATTGTACAAAGCAACAAAATAACATCAGCCAAATCAAGGCCAAGACACCACGAACAGTTGGCAACAAACAGCAGAAACAAACATAAAGAGATTACATAGTTCCCAAACATAGAGATACCGGATACGGTCTATTTGTCTTTTATAAGTTGCAGCCTGCAGGTATTACATAGTTATCGTTTATTGTGATTGTAGAATAATGCCGTTGGAATTAGGGATGTAAAATCATGTAATTGTTTAGGTTTCAGGTCAGGTCAAATTAGATACAAGTTATGCCAGGTCAATTTAATGGTTCGACTTGGATCACGTAGAATTTAGGTAAACTTAGATTCAGGTCATTATTAGGTTGATTTCAAGTCAAATTAAGTTCGGGTTCAGGACAGGTTAATTTTAGGTCGGGTAAGTTTTAGTTCAGGCCAAAATAGTTCGGGTCTGGATCAGTTAATTAACGGGTTAATTCAGGCTCGAATGGACTTCAGGTCAGGCCACGTTCAGGTCGGGTCACGTCGTTGACGGATAAAATTCAGGTCAGGGAATATTTTTTCGGTTAAAGTTCAAGTTGGGTCTGACGTGTACAAATAGACTTCAATATGGTAATTGTGAGTAAATTTTAAGGATTAATATGAACCAAAATATTCCTTATGATGCCAAAATATTTTACAATCTAATATATATATATATATATATAATTATGATTAAACTGAATTAAACTAAAAATTAAAAGTGAATGTTAGGACAAAAATTAAAAAAATTAAACAAGTGAGGACCTAAAAAATAATTAATCACTAAGCAAAAAATTAAGAGGCAAATGTCAAATGAACAATTATATTGAATCAATTTTAAAAAGATTTCATTTGAATTTTGGAGGGAAAGAACCCCTTCCCCTACTAATTATTTTTTTTCATGATTTTAATTAAAGTGAAACGGTAGGAGGGAAAGTTTCCCACCCGCGTGAGTTTTTAAGTTAGGATAAATTATTTTTTTAGCACTTCCAACTTTAGATGTTTATCATTTAAGTCTCATATTTTCACTTTTAGGTTTTATTTTAATTCGATTGAGTCCTAATTTAAATTAATTTAATTGAAATTACATATTTTGTTTTAGAATTCTTTTAATTATGTTCGTGATTTATGCTTCTAATTTTTAATTTAGCTCAATTATATCTTAAGTTTAATAAGTTAATTCAATTGTACACATGAAACTTTGATTTAAATATTTAATTGTACACATGAAAGTTGAAACTTTAATTTAGTTCAATTGTACACATGAAACTTTGATTTAAATATTTAATCAAATTCAAATACACAAATTAGCAAGTTGAATCGGAATTAATCTCGTAAATCAATAATTCTATACTAAACCATAAGCCATTAATACTAAACCCAAAACCATAAACCATAAACCTTGAGGAATTAAAATTAATCTCATAAACCAATAACCATAAGCTAAATCATAAACCATTAATATTAAACCCTAAACTTTAAGAAATCTAAATTAATCACGTAAATCAATAACCATAAATTAAACATTAAATTAAACCATAAATCTTAAAAAATCAAAATTAATCTCATAAACCAATAACACTAAACTAAACCACAAATTGTTAATATTAAACCATAAATCATAAAGCTTAAGGAATTATGTTGACAACATTTAGATATTTAATAAAAGTTTTAAATATTTTTATATACTATAATTTATAAATATAAAAAATAAACATATTAATTTAATGATCATAGTTAATCATGTACCTTAAATTGTGAAGATATATTTATTGAGTCAATTACAGATCATGTTCATAACAAGTCAGGTTGATAACAGGTCAGGTAATATCAGTTATTTACCAGGTTAAACTCGGGTTCAATTTCACATCAGGTCGGGTTCGGTTATCATATTATCAGGTTGAATTCGGGTTCAAGTAGTTCTCAAGTCGGGTGCGTGTCGAATTCAGATCCAAAAGTTCCAAGTCCAACTCGGGTTCAGGTCAAAACAAGTTCAGACTAAAATCGATATCGAATCAGCACCACCTCGAGTCACAAGCAGTTCTGACTCAAGTCAGTTGCAGTCAATTTTGTAGGTCGGGTCAGCTATTACACCCCTAGTCTGAATTAATTATTCTAGTTCTTAATAATTAAAAACAAGACCAGTAATATCACATTAAATAACATCCGGATTCCCATAGTTACTGAGGAAATCACAATACCAATACTAAATGAACATCTGCATTCAGTATCGAGAGAAAAAAAAGTAGGTGCATTGATGGAGCTTGTGATTCTGGTCCCATGTTCTTTGTTCCTGGTAGCATTGATCAAGTTCCTGTATGATTACTTGTGGAGGCCTCTCCGTATACAGAAGATGCTGAATTCACAGGGAATCAAAGGGCCTCCTTACAGATTCATCCATGGAAACAACAAAGAAGTCGCCCAGATGAGACGAGAAGCAATGAGCAAACCTCTGGGGTTGACGAATGAGATATTTCCCAATGTGCAGCCACATATGTACTCTTGGATCAACAAATACGGTAAGATGGATGCATGTTTTTCACTGCAATTTCTACTTTATGGTTAAGAAAAGATTGACCCTTTTGTTTGTTTACGTGATTAGGGAAGAATTATCTTTCCTGGAAAGGTATCCAGGCTGAACTGGTGATTTCAGAACCTGAACTAGTCAAAGAGGTTATGAGAAATAGTGAAAAAGCTTTTCCGAAATCGAAGCCATCGATTTATGTTAGGAGGCTGCTGGGGAACGGGCTCGTGTTTGTTGAAGGTGAAAGATGGGTGAAGCAGAGGAAGTTGTCGAATCACACGTTCCATGGGGAAAGATTAAAGGTAAAGCATCAAAATATATGATGTAGTTGTATGTTGTTGCTTACATGTTGGAGGATTGTTTGTGCAGAACATGACTCCGGCAGTGATTGCTAGTGTTGAAACAATGCTAGAGAGGTGGAAAGGCCAAGAAGGTAAAGAGATCGAAGTGTTCGGAGAATTTCGCTTATTGACTTCGGAAGTGATATCGAGAACAGCTTTCGGTAGCAGTTACTTGGAAGGGGAGAAGATATTTGCCATGTTGAACAAGTTGTCGATAATCGTGGGTCGAAATATGTTCAAGACTAGCATCCCTTTCATCAAGTATGTTTCCATCTAAGTTTTACCTACATTTTACTAGGCATTTTTTCGGTATATATAGCTGACTTTGGTCTGATTTTATAGCAAGTTTTGGAAATCTGCTGATTTGTTGGAGTCAGAAAAACTTACAAAAGAAATACGAGATTGTGTGATGAAGATTGTTAAGAAAAGAGAAGACAGAGTTGTGAATGGAGAAGCTGACCGCTTCGGCAACGATTTTCTGGGATTACTTGTAAATGCGTACCATGATTCAGACGATAAGAACCGGCTTTCAATGGAAGACTTGGTAGATGAGTGCAAAACATTCTACTTTGCTGGACAAGAAACTGTTAACTCCTTGCTCGGTTGGACAGTCTTGCTTTTAGCAATCCATGAAGATTGGCAAGAGAAAGCAAGAAGAGAGGTTATTGACATATTTGGTAACCGGAATCCGGATTCCGAAGGTGTTTCGAAACTCAAATTAGTAAGCAAACTATTCAACCATTTAAAGTTAATGTATACTGGGGATTTAAATTTGTGATACAGTCTAACATATTTCTTTTCTACAAACAGATGAGCATGATGATTAATGAAACTCTAAGATTGTATGGTCAACCGAATGGCTTAGTACGACGAGTCGGAAGAGAAGTTCGGGTAGGGAAGCTAGTCTTGCCTGCTAATATAGATGTTCTGTTTCCGAACATTGCACTTCACCATGACCCTCATTTGTGGGGAGATGATGTTCATCTGTTTAAACCAGAGAGATTCGCAGAAGGGATTGCCAAAGCTACTAATTACAATGCTGCTGCATTCAGTCCGTTCGGATTGGGACCTCGGTCTTGTGTCGGTATGGCCTTTGCTACCACGGAAACCAAGATTGCACTCTCTATGATTCTACAACGCTACACCATAACCCTTTCCCCTGCCTATGTCCACTCACCAATGCCTATGATCACCCTTCTACCGCAACACGGAATTCAAATAATACTCGACTCGAATGGAAAGAATTTAAATACCTCTAAAGATTCAGTATAGAGGTGCTGAATTGTTGTTTAACTCACTGATGGAGTTGTTTTTCTAAAATTATGCAATTCACATGGAAGTCATAGTATTCCTCTTTGTCCATCCATGTTTCATGACCATAATGTTTCTCTCTATGTCCATTTGTATGCTGCAATTCGGAATGATTAAACATTTTTTTTGGTCAAAAATCAGATATCTACTATAAAAATCTCTATCGACGCGGGTTCTCTCTGAAATGATCAACAATTAGCCATAAAATGTGTCTATTTTTGTGGGTGGAGATCGAGTCCCCGATTACATGATTAAACACTTTAATAATCACTATAGGATTATTTTAAAGCTCGTTATTAGTTGTAAGGCATAATAGATGAAACCGTTAACCGTCATAAACGTTCATTTATAGGTTAATTAATTTAACCATTAAGGTTAAACAATTTTAGCTAACCGAACCGTTAAAAAAGGTGGTTAATAGTTAATATATAGGTCCTTTTAAACTAAGTATGAAGTTTGTGTTTAGAATCTCTCTATTTGAGTTTTTTTTTTTTTTGAAAATTTTAATACAATATTTATCAGAGAGATAAATTTATTATTCTAAAAAATAATGAACATTTAAAAATAAAATTGTAATAGGTTATACATTAACTTGTAATCGAACGTTGAAAAACGGTTAGTAACTATAATATTTAATCATTTAAAAATTTAATGACCAACCTTCTTTAACGGCTAAATTACGATTAATAACCGTTATAATAGTTAACTAACCATTTAAACTAAATGATATGATTAATCTATCATGAACATCTCGATGCTTTTTGGCTTATAATGGCATGTTTGACATATGCTTCTTAGCTAATTTTGATGCTATTCGAACGATCCGAAGGGAAAGAGGACACCTACCCATTTCTAGGAATCGAATACTCATTGGGCATGCGTTTTTAGTATGTGATGTTTATTATTATTGTCTATATAATTAATGTAGTAAAATATTGGGGTGAACTACATAAATGATCATCAAACTTTTAGGGTGAATTCATTTTGGTCACCGTACTTTTAAAATATTCGATGAGGTCACTCAACTTGTAGTTCGATTTCAATATAGTCACCAAACTTTTAGTTCGCTTTCAATGTGGTCCCTCCCTCCCGTTATCTTCCGTTAGTTTTCCTTAATAAAAATTGGGTACACTACACCAATCATCACTAAACTTTCTTCTCACTTCTATTTTGGTCACAAGAGTTTAAAAATTTTCAATTTAATAACTTAACTTTTAAATTGTTCATATTTTGACCACTCTCAAATGAAAATATTTATTCAAATAGAAAAATTCGATTAATCCTTAAAAAATTATTTTGGTTAATCAGTAAATTCAGATTATTTAATTCTCGATCTTATATTTTGCCAATTAAATCAGATAATCGATTAACCAATTAACCGAAATATTTGATTCTATAAATGATTTTTTTTACTTTGTTTATTAAAATATCAAATAAGATAATTCGGTAAATTTAATAATTGTTCGGTTGTGATTAAAATGTTAAAACAATTAGAAAGTCAAAAATTGAAAGTTCACACCTATTAATCTTACCCAGAGCCAAAACTTTTTTCTAAAAAAATCAAAAGGTATCAAAATCACTATACTATAAGATATTGTAATACATAAAATTTAGAAATATTGCATATAATAAATCAGATTGATTAATCAATTTTGCTTAAAATTATGAACCGTAACCGAATTGAAATAATTTATTTTAAAAATTTGTATCGAAATCGGGTTCGATTAATCCTTAAAAATTTATTTTGGTTAGTTGCTAAATTCAGATTATTCAATTCTCGATCTTATATTATACCAATTAAATCGGATAATCAATTGACTGGTTAATTAAAATATTTGATTCGAGTAATATTTTTTTATTTTGCTTATTAAAATATCAAATAGGGTAATATGTTAAATTTAATAAGCAAAGTAAAAAAATAATTACCCGAATTTTTTTAAAGGATTATCAAATTTTTCTATTTTTATAACCATGTCATTTGAGAGTGGCCAAAATAAGAACAATTAAAAAGTTAAGTTATTAAATTAAAAACTGTTAAAATTTAGTGACCAAATAGTTTTAGATTCTATTTTGGGTTTAATGTGTACTGATTTGTATGAGATTGCCTATGTTTGGTTTACAGTGGATGAAGTGTATTATATGTATGATTATTATATAATCTAAGCTATAGCATGTATGATTATTATATGTTTTTTTTTCGAATTGATATGATTATTATATGTTAACCTTTTGTTTTATGATTTTAGTAAATGAAGAAACAAGTTAACAAATAGTTCCCTTTTTCGGTTAACAAATAGTTTACATTGGATGAAGGATAATATAGTTTAGATTCTATTTAAAGGTTTGTTTGTCTGGTTTGAAAAGGTTAACAATTTTTGTTTGTTTGTTTACATTGTTTAATAACAATTTTTGTTTGTTAGTTTATATTGTTTTATAAAGAAAGTGGTCCATTGAATATAGTTTTAGATTCCATTGAATATTGTTTGTTTATACATTTTATGAATTTTGGTTGGTCATTCAATAACAGTTTACTTTGTATTATTTTAAGGGTGGGCCATTGAATATTGCTTTTAAGGGTATGCATGTGTTTGCTTTGCTGGTTTTTATTGCTTTTAAGGGTATGCATGTGTTTGCTTTGCTGGTTTTTATTGCTCTTAAGGGTATGCATGTGTTTAATAACTTTTAGACATTGTAAACTGTTATTGCTCTTAAGGGTATGCATGTGTTTGCTTTGATGGTTTTTATGTATATTGCTTTGATGGCTTTGCTGATTTTATGTGTATAATACATGTGTATTACTTAGATTTAGACATTGTAAACTATGTGTTTTACTTGATAACTATGCTTTGCTAATTTTTATGTGTATAATACATGTGTATTACTTAGATTTAGACATTGTAAACTATGTGTTTTATTTGATAACTATGCTTTGCTGCTTTTTATGTGTATAATACATGTGTTTTTCTAAAGATTCAGTATAGAGGTGGTGAATTGTTGTTTAACTTGCTGATGGAGTTGTTTTTCTAAAATTATGCAATTGATATGGAAGTCATAGTATTCCTCTTTGTCCATCCATGTTTCATGACCATAATGTTTCCCTCTATGTCCATTTGTATGCTGCAATTCGGAATGATTAAACATGTTTTTTTTGTCAAAAATCAGATATCCACTATAAAAAAAAAACAACTAATCTCTATCGACGCAGGTGATCTTTGAAATGATCAACGATTAGCCACAAAATGTGTCTATTTTTTTTAGTGGAGATCGAGTCCCCGATCACAAGATTAAACGATTTAATAATCACTATAGGGTTATTTTAAAGCTCGTTATTAGTTGTAACGCATAATAGATGAAACCGTTAACCGTCATAACCGTTCATTTATAGGTTAATTAATTTAATCATTAAGGTTAAACAATTTTAGCTAACCGAACCGTTAAAAAAGGTGGTTAATGGTTAATATATAGGTCCTTTTAAACTAAGTATGAAGTTTATGTTTAGAATCTCTCTATTTGAGTTTTTTTTTTTTTTGAAAATTTTAATACAATATTTATCAGAGAGATAAGTTTATTATTCTAAAAAATAATGAACATTTAAAAATAAAATTATAATAGGTTATACATTAACTTGTAATCGAACGTTAAAAAACGGTTAACAACTATAATATTTAATCATTTAAAAATTTAATGATCAACCATTTCTTTAACGGTTAGATTACGATTAATAACCGTTATAACAGTTAACTAACCATTTAAACTAAATGATACGATTAACCTATCATGAACATATCGATGCTTTTTTGGCTTATAATGGCATGTTTGACACATGCTTCTTAGCTAATTTTGATGATATTCGAACGATCCGAAGGGAAAGAGGACACTTACCCATTTCTAGGAATAGAATACTCATTGGGCATGCGTTTTTAGTAGGGGCGGGCAAAAAACTCGATTACCCGTTTTTGATCCCGGACCCGGTTAAATCCGGTGCATTTTTATCCGGTATTGGTTCCGGTGGGACTGAGACTGGATCTAAAATTTAGGTCCCGATTGCAACCGGGAACGGGACTGGATCCTGCTTTTTTGGACCCGGTATCCAGTGGGTACCCAATGAGACCGAGACCTGTACCAGGTACACGATACTGATCTGGTACCGAATAGCGTTGAAGAGGTTGAAAGCAACTGAAGACGCTCATTTATTTCTCTTTGTGTATGAATATTATGAGTATAACTCGTTTTAAGACTTCAACCTTCAAGCCTACAATATTCTGACTTTGTTATTTAATATTATTACTGATGGTTAGAATTTTTTTCCCCTGCTGCTCAAATTTTATTAATAATAGACTAATTGACCGGGTACTCGGTATTCGTACCGGTTCCCACTAGTACCGGGACCGGTTCCTGAAATCTTGGACCCGGTCTAACCGGGGCTGGTTCTAATTTTCAAGAGCCGGTGGTTACCTGGACTGGGACCAATTCTAGACAAATTGGTCGAGTACCCGGTCTTGCCCACCCCTAGTTTTTAGTATGTGATGTTTATTATTATTGTCTATATAATTAATGTAGTAAAATATTGGGGGTAAACTACATAAATGGTCATCAAACTTTTAGGGTGAATTCATTTTGGTCACTGTACTTTTAAAATATTCGATAAGGTCACTCAACTTGTAGTTCAATTTCAATATAGTCACCAAACTTTTAGTTCGCTTTCAATGTGGTCCCTCCCTCCCGTTACCTTCCGTTAGTTTTCCTTAATAAAAAATGGGTACACTACACCAATCATCACTAAACTTTCTTCTCACTTCTATTTTGGTCACAAGAGTTTAAAAATTTTCAATTTAATAACTTAACTTTCAAATTGTTCATATTTTGGCCACTCTCAAGTCTCAAATGAAAATATTTATTCAAATAGAAAAATTTGATTAATCCTTAAAAAATTATTTTGGTTAATCGGTAAATTCAGATTATTTAATTCTCGATCTTATATTTTGCCAATTAAATCAGATAATCGATTAACCAATTAACCGAAATATTTGATTCTAGAAATGATTTTTTTTTACTTTGTTTATTAAAATATCAAATAAGATAATTTGGTAAATTTAATAATTGTTCGGTTGTGATTAAAGTGTAAAAACAATTAGAAAGTCAAAAATTGAAAGTTCACACCTATTAATCTTACCCAGAGCCAAAACTTTTTTCTAAAAAAATCAAAAGGTATCAAAATCACTATACTATAAGATATTGTAATGCATAAAATTTAGAAATATTGCATATAATAAATTAGATCGATTAATCAATTTTGCTTAAAATTGTGAACCGTAACCGAATTGAAATAATTTATTTTAAAAATTTGTATCGAAATCGGGTTCGATTAATCCTTAAAAATTTATTTTGGTTAGTTGCTAAATTCAGATTATTCAATTCTCGATCTTATATTGTACCAATTAAATCGGATAATCAATTGACTGGTTAATTAAAATATTTGATTCGAGTAATATTTTTTACTTTGCTTATTAAAATATCAAATAGGGTAATATGGTAAATTTAATAAGCAAAGTAAACAAAATCATTACCCGAATTTTTTTAAAGGATTAATCAAAATTTTCTATTTTTATAACCATGTCATTTGAGAGTGGCCAAAATAAGAACAATTAAAAAGTTAAGTTATTAAATTAAAAACTGTTAAAATTTAGTGACCAAAATAGGTGCAAGAATAATGTTAAGTGTTGATTGATGTAGTTTACCCATTTATTGAAGGAAAAACGAAAAGCTAACGTCAATGTCTAACGGAAGGTAACGGGAGGGACTGTATCGAAAATCGAACTAAAAGTTGGGTGACACTATCGAATATTTTAAAAGTACAGTGACCAAAATGAATTCGTCCTAAAAGTTCGGTGATCATTTTGTAGTTTGCCCAAATATTGGAGTAGGATTTGTGGGAATAGAAATCATTTTCCGTTTCGATGTCCCTATCTATTTTACCACATTAAAAAATAGGTTTAAGATTTAGGGTTAGGGTTTAAAGTTAGGGTTTAGAAAATTCAGAGTATAATATATTTTTTAAGATTTAGAGTTTAAGATTTAAAATTTAAAGATAAAATTTAGAATTTAATTTTTTTAGTATTGGAGAATAGAAAAGAACAGAATTTGTATTAAATTGAAAAAGGTAGGAAATCGAAATTGTTTGAACCGTGCATTAAATATTGTTCTTAATAATGTCACGTCTTATAAAAAGTGGAGACATCAATTTTACAAAAAAAAAAAAATGTTAAAATATAAAAACAATTGCGTTACACATTCTATTAAATTTTCTAATTTAAGGCTGCCTTAGTCTCCCAAGAAACTCGCGCGCCACTAGCCTATGCATCCTACCTTTCCACTAGAAGCTCGAACAAAATCGATTTAACTTTAGAAATCAAATGTTTCAGAAGTATGAACGTGGAGCACTAGAGTTAAATTATACAATTGGACCATAAAAATTTATGATATAATTTTTTAGGGAAAACTACACCGGTGGTCCCCAAACTATTACAGTTTTCCTATTTTGGTCCCTAAACTATGTTTTTCGGCAAAATCGTCCCTTCTGTTACATAGTTCTCCTGTTTTGGTCTCCCGACGTTAAATAGCTAACGGTTTTGCTGACGTGGCATTTTTTAAATATTTTTTAATCATTTCTCTCTCCTCTTAAAAAATGCCACGTCAGCAAAATCGTTAGCTATTTAACGTCGGGAGAACAAAACAGGAGAACTATGTAACAGAAGGGACGATTTTGCCGAAAAACATAGTTTATGGACCAAAATAGGAAAATGGTAATAGTTTGGGGACCACCGGTGTAGTTTTCCCTTTTTTTAATAGTTCCCGTGTGATGACGTTAAGATGTTAACAGTCCAAATAATATAGTTATTGTCTAAACTAAAGTTTAATGTTAAAATAATATTAATTTTTAATTTAATTGTATAATAATATTAAATTTATCGGTACTATTCTAAGGCTCTCTTCCGTTATATTGCTAATCTCATTGGCAAAGTTATTCGGATCGATTACAGTACGCATGCCGGCGATAGGGGAGGTTTGCAAGACTAGCGGTTTTGGTTGATTTGGGCAAACCGTTGATTCCTTGTGTTCAAATTGATGGTGTCATGCAAAACCTCGAGTATGAGGGCCTTCAAAATATTTGTTTTAAGTGCGGGGTATACGGCCATGTCAAGGAGGCTTGCGAAATATTTTCGGGGAAAACCGATCGTGCAGCCCCGTCCACTTCGGTTAATGCTACAGTGAGCGCAGGTCAGGTGGATAAGGGAAGTGATGAGGTGTATGGTCCGTGGATGATAGCGGACAAGAGGCGCGGGCGTGTTCGACGCGAGGGTGTGGGTCGTAAAAACAATAAGGTTTCGGATTCGGTAGGGGAGGGGGGATCACGTTTTGCTATCCTCCAAGAGATCAATCGTGAAGCTGTAGTTGAGGTTGTTGAGCCCGCGGCCCCGGTGACAGTGTTGATGGGTAACGATGGGCGTGTTGGGGAGGTGCCCATGTCGGAGGTTTCTCCGGAGGTTGTACCGCAAGTTGACATGGATGTTCAGGCAGCTGGAGTTGTGAATGGAGGGGACTCTCCTATTTAGGTACATTTTCCGGGGGTGGTCGAAGGGTCTGTATCGAATCAAGGGAGTCAACAAGGAGCGGTTGAGGTTGTGGCGTCCATGGCCACTGAGGTTCCTACTGTTGTGGTACATCTCGTGCCTCCGATGGGCGGTAAACATGAGGCCATTTCTATCCTTAGGTAGTTAATGAGAAGAAAAGAGTTAAGGGGTCGCAAAGGGGTCTTAAAGGTCCTAAAAACTTGATTTCGGTTGGTGTTCGGAAGGCCTCTAATCCGAGGAAAGGTAAGGAGAATCGTTCTCCACCTACCCATCGTCTATCGGATTGGATGCCGGTTTTCGCGCCTGAGCCGACACCAGATGGAGGCGGGGGGCGGGCTGCTGTTTCGAACGGGACAGTGACGACTGCAGGTTCTTCGGCGAGCAGCTCGGGTGGTGTTGAGGGGAATAGGACTATTGGTGTTCGTGGTAGCAAGGTCGCGACTGTTCCTTCGTCGAATTAGTGTGTTGTGCGGTACTTCTCCTTTCGTTGTTTCTCAATGATTAGTTTTCTTTTTTGGAATTGTCAAGGGGCGGCTAGCCCTTGTTTTCGTGGCCATTTGAAGGATTTTTGTAGGATTAGTCGTCCTCAGGTGCTTGCTATTTTTGAACCACGGATTAGTGGTGGTATAGCTGATAGGGTTATTGCGCGCATGGGTTTTCCTAACTCTTTCAGGGTGGAGGCGAGAGGGCTTAGCGGTGGTGTTTGGGTACTTTGGCAGGACACGGTTCAGGTTGAGATTGTTAGGGTGTCGAATCAGTTTGTTCATGGACGAGCTCGTGATGTTGGGTCTACGCGGTGGTTTTATTTCACCGTTGTGTATGCTAGCCCAATTGTTTCTGTGCGTAGACTTTTGTGGCCTTTGTTGGCTGGTTTGAATTCGGGAGATGGTGTACCTTGGTTGTTAGGGGGCGACTTCAACACTATTTTGCGACGGGAGGAACGACTTGGAGGTTCGGTTAGAGGTAATGGCGTTTGCACTCTCTTTCGGGACCTTATTTTTTATCTGGGTTTACTCGAAGTGGAATACAAGGGTTGTGACTTTACTTGGAAGCGAGGTGATCTTCACAAGCGCTTAGATAGATGTCTTTATAATGTCACCTGGGCTAGTTTGTTTCCGTCGGCTGTGGTCTCTCATCTTGATAGGGTTGGCTCGGATCATTGCCCACTTTGGTTTCATACTCTTTCTCAGGATGGTACGAGAAGTAGGCGCCCGTTTCGTTTCATTGCGGCTTGGCAAGATCATCCTGAGTTTGAGGATTTCTTGCGAGGCAATTGGGATGGGTCGCTTGATGTTGTGGATAATGTGGACAATTTCATGCGTAACGTCCAGGATTGGAATGTTAACGTGTTTGGGCATATTGGCAAGAAAAAGAAGGAACTTCTTGCGAGACTTCATGGGATTGATAAAGCCCTTAGAGTTGCGCACTCCGACTTCCTTGTTCAGCTTGATGCTTCACTTCGTGCGGAATTAGATACTGTTCTTCTTCAAGAGGAAAGCCTTTGGGTGCAAAAGTATAGGGAACAGTGGGTTCGTTTTGGTGACAAGAACTCCAAGTACTTACATAATTGTACCATGCAACGCCGTCGACAAAACTATGTGCAAGCTCTTAAACTCCCTAACGGTAGGTGGTGCTCCGATCAAAGTGTTTTGCAAAAGCTGGCGGTGGATTTTTATAAGGATTTGTTCACATCTTCGGGACGTATTGACGTTGAGTATGCGGGTAGGGTCTGCTTTCCTTCAGTGGACGCTGGTTTGCTCATGGATTTGGCCCGCCTGGTTTCGGATGATGAAGTTCGGGCGGTTGTGTTTGACATGCCGCCGCTGAAGGCCCCTGGGGCGGACGGCGTACACGCGTTGTTCTATCAATGCAATTGGCATGTCGTTGGTCATTCGGTTTGTCGTTTTGTGCGGGAGGTGTTCGCAGGCAAGCCGTTCGATCCATTGTTGAACCGCACTCTTCTAGTTCTATTACCTAAGGTACGCAACCTGAAATCGATTTCCTAGTTTCGCCCAATTGGTTTGTGTTCTGTGCTGTATAAGATCATCACAAAGACTATTGTTAATAGGCTTAAACCTCTGTTGCCTTGTTGGGTTTCGGATAGTCAGACTGCTTTTGTCCCTGGGCGTTCCATTACTGATAATATTATTATCGCCCAGGAGGTTATTCATTCTATGCGTTTGAAGAAGGGAAAGGTGGGTTCGATGGCAATCAAGATAGATCTCGAGAAAGCATATGATAGGCTTGAGTGGGCCTTTATTGCGGATACTCTTTTGGAGATTGGAATTCCGAGGGAGTTGCGTAGTTTAATCATGAGGTACGTTTCGTCGGTTTCTACTCAAGTTCTATGGAATGGTTCTGTATCAGATCCTTTTGCGCCGTCGAGGGGTATTCAGCATGGGGATCCGTTGTCTCCGTATTTGTTTGTTCTTTGCATGGAGCGCTTGGCTCAGTCCATCCGTGCGGAGGTAGCGTGTGGTGCGTGGAAGCCAGTTCGTTTGGTTCGTCGTGGTCCACCTATTTCACACCTTTTCTTCGCAGACGATATGATTTTTTTCAGTGAAGCTTCGTCGTCTCAGGTTACTATTATTGAGGAGGTGCTGCAGCGCTTCAGTGCGGCTTCGGGCCAGAAGGTCAACATTGCCAAAACTAGTATCTTTTTTTCTAAGAATGTGGAGCATGACCTTAGCGTGGCTATCAGTTCTCGGTTCGGTTTTTGTCGTGTGTCGGACCTTGGGAAGCACTTAGGAGTGCCCTTATTGCATAAACGCGTGACTCGGGCTTCATACCATTTTGTTGTTCAAC
This sequence comes from Hibiscus tridactylites, assembly GCA_958450335.1. Classification (NCBI taxonomy): domain Eukaryota; kingdom Viridiplantae; phylum Streptophyta; class Magnoliopsida; order Malvales; family Malvaceae; genus Hibiscus; species Hibiscus tridactylites. Next base: position 26,655,860 of record OY288265.1, on the reverse strand, counting down.
GTGTGAGGGATAAGCTCTCGGGGTGGATGGCTAAGTCCCTTTTGCTCGCGGGGAAAATTACACTTGCTAAGTCGGTGTTGTCCGCAATACCCTATTATGCTATGCAGTCTTCGTTCTTACCTAAAGGTACGTGTCGCGACATTGAGAGTTTAATTCGGAATTTCATTTGGGGTAAGGATGAAGGGCGGGGAGGTGTGCACCTTGTGAATTGGAAATCGGTATGTTCGCCTATTAAGGAGGGAGGCCTTGGGTTTAAGTCATTGGTGGTTCAAAATGAAGCTTTTTTAATGAAGCTTGCTTTTAACTTAATTCGGAAGTCGGATCAACTATGGGCGCAAGTTTTACGGTCCAAGTATAAATGGGTGGAAGCTGTTCCGAATAGCTTGGTTCGTCCCCGCTGTTCTCATCTTGGGAAGGGTATCAGTTTAGTTTGGGATGAGGTCCGCTCGGGTCTTGTTTGGTCGGTAGGTGATGGGCGCTCTGTGGACTTTTGGCATGACCCTTGGTTGAGCGATGTTGGGGTGCTGGCGGAGTATGTAGCGGATGGGGCTGCTCGTGGGTGTCTTCCACACGTTAGCGTTGCTAACATGGCAACGCCCGGAGGCGGTTGGAATTGGGCAGCGATAGAGCATTTGGTGCCGCGCGACATTGTCTTACGTTTGGCCGCGACATTGTCTCCGCAGCAGGTCTCGGATTTGGATGGAGTGGGGTGGAAATGGACGGCGCAGCATTCCTTTTCTGTCGGTTTTGCCTACCGTGTGCGCGCAAGGGAATGTGAGGGCCAAGCGGGGTTGTTGTGGCGATGCATTTCGCGATTCCAAGGGCTGCAGCGAATTAAAATTTTTTTATGGCTGATTGGATGCGGTAAATTGCTCACTAATGCCGAGAGAGTCCGAAGGCACATGGGTGATGATCCTAGCTGCGGAGTGTGCGGTTCGACGGTTGAATCCGTGGGCCATTTGTTTCGCTTGTGTCCTACGGCAATGGCGATTTGGGTTAGGTTGGTTTTTCCCTCCAAACTCAACAAGTTTCTGGATATGAATGTTCAAGAATGGTTGCGCGTTAATTTATCGTCTCCGGAGTACTTTGCGCGCGAGTCGAAAGATTGGGACCTTCGCTTTGGCGCGGTTCTTTGGTCCTTGTGGAAACATCGTAACGCTTGCATTTTTGATAAGGATGCTGCAGGGGTGTTTGACGTGTCGGCTCACAGTAAATTTGTGTTCGAGGAGAGTGTGCGAGCTTTGGCGTTATCGCGCACACTATCCCCCCCACAATGCGTCTCGGGCAGCAGGCTGCAGCTTGGGAGACTCCTCCTTGCGGTTGGTTGAAGGTCAACACGGACGGAGCGCACACGGCTGCTACCGGGTTGACGTCGTGCGGCGGTGTTGGTAGAGATGAGAGGGGCGATTGGATCTTTGGCTTCACGAAAGCGATAGGTATTTGTTCCGCGTTGGAGGCGGAACTATGGGGTATGTATGTTGGTTTATCGCAAGCGTGGTCTAGGGGTTATCGCCGAGTAATATTAGAGACGGATTGTAAAGAGGCGATTTCGCTAATTCAAGGTTCTTCGGCAAAGGGGAGTTCCATTGGTTTGTGTCATCATATCCGGGGTCTATTGCGGCAAGGTTGGGAGATTACTCTTCAGTATGTTTGTCGGCAGGTGAATAAAGTGGCGGACTCGTTAGCCAAATTGGCCCCTGCGGACTCGTTGGACTGCCGGATTCTCGAAGACCCTCCTGTGGTGATCGCAGGACTGCTGGTATTGGATTTGTTCCCAGTATCCTAGCAGGGTAGTTTATTCTCTTCTTTATAAAAAAAAAACATACATATCATATAGTACATTTTTTTTAATAGGAGTACATCAATTTTATTAAAAGAGCAAAATTTAAAATACAATGAGAGTTTATAATTTAAGTAAACAAACTTGATCCGGACATATTCCTAAACAAAACTAACGCCTCTAGATCATAAACAATACCATATAAATAAAAGGCAAAACCTTAACTCAAAGGCTCGAAACAAAATAGATATAAATATCACCAATGCTCGATGATGAAAGGTAAAAACAAACAACAAACAACATTAAAATGCATATTACAATAATAAGGAGACAACATGGTTATTACCACAAATCAATCAAAATAATACCAGTAACTGTGAGCTCATATCCAAATCTAGTTCGAGGGTCCAAAATAAGGAGATCAACGAAATAATTAAAAGAGTGTCATCTTGATCAGTCGTGGCGACGTCAAATCCAACTTTGATAGAAAAAAATAACGAAACGACAGGTTAAGAGAAAGAAAAAATCGCGCCAAAAGATAGAGGATACGTACCAAAAAATAAAAAAAGCGTGTCACAAAGAAAAAATTATTGAATTTAAAAATTAAGAAATAAATAATAAAACAAAAAAACAAAGAAAGATTATCGACAGTCAACAATCAGTACTAAAACTGGTGTTGTCCACGACCGTATATAAATCAAGAAGAAAGAAAACGTTGTTGCGTTAGAGGAAAAATGAGAGCGGCTAGGGACCTAGGGTTTAGAAATAGGTAATATATAAATTAATGAATTAAAATACAATTTGCTATTATTGTTAATATTCCTCTTTGTTCATAGTTCCCAACATAAAGATACCGGATGCCCTCTATTTGTCGCTTATAAGCTGCAATTGGACAAAGATTAGCTGCTAGGTCATCGAGTGACACGTGAAATTGTATTTTTGTCAATGATCAAAACATTTTAAATTGATAATCACTGTATGGTTGCTCTAAACCTCATTAGTTGGACCGACATTGATGTTTTGGCTTATAATAATATGATTATTTTAACTCATTTCCTGAGATTGCAGACATTGTTAATGCGTATGTATCATCTATTGTGATTACAAATATAGAATAATGCATTATTGTTAGATATATTGTTAATTAAAAAATAATTTTACAAGTGTTTTTTATTAAATAAAGAAATCTTATATTTTCATATCAAAATTTAAATACATACAAGATAAAATAATATGAGCATCATTAACCAGTAAGTCAATTAGTAAATCTCACAAGTCACGAGCGGTTTTAATATAATGACAATGTTATATATATTTCTTTACTTTTGAATTAAAAAATTGATAAGTTACGCAAAAGGCCACTAAACTATTTGTTTGATTCTATTTTAACTATTGAATTATTAACTTTATCAATCATATCACTATTAAGCTATTGAAATGATTTCAATCATATCACTATTTGTTAACTTTATGAATGAATTGTTGAAGTGACAATTGATTCAATTTATATAAGTACACATTTTGTTCTCGTTACTTACACATATAAATTGACAAATCCAACATTAGTATGGATAAGAATGCACTACCACTAAGAGAAATCTAATATTTTCTATAAATTGACAATATATTATATATAGGTTAAACAATAGTTAAAAAGATATGAGAAAAACTTTGATACACAAGTTTGTTAAATTTAAGGTTTAAAGTTTTAGATTGTATAGATTAAATAATAAGGGTTGTGTAAAACATTTCTACACATATTGTGTATCAAAATATAACTATTAGACTATTAATATAACAATATATAACATTATATTCATGATCAAATTGATAGAATGTTTGAGTAATGAGGACTAATTGTGTAATTATACAAATTTACTTATCTTCCATGCCAGCAATTCCGTCAAAAGTTAACGGCAGTGGCTTGATTGAAACTATTTTATTAATTTATTGGTCTAATAACAAAATTTATAGTTCAATGATCAAAATAGAATCAAAAGAATATTTTAATAACCTCGGAGTTAATTTACCTTGAGAAATTTAATATGGCTTCGCTTGTGGAATTGTTTTTTTTTCCTTAACATCGGCGAATCAAATAATATAATAGACCTTTGGCAACAAATCCTGCCTACTCAGCCTCCTCGAATCCCGCTTCCACATTGGCAGCTGCCTCACTTAAGGGTCATTTTCCAGGAAAAGAAAATAATCAGGACTTTCATTGCAGTTCCTCTTCTGGTTCGGTAACTCAGGAGTCAGGATCCTTATCTCAATGTACAAATTCATAGGGGCGTTATTACTAATAATGACGTCACCATGACATGTGAAGATGAAGATAGTCAGGAGATTCTCCAAGATGGAGCTAAACGCCCTCATGTTCTCTCCAATGTACGGTTAGAAATAGGTGGAAGAAATTGTAAAAAGACTTTTAGAGAGGAAGAGAAATAAGAATGTTATTACAAGAATACAAAATTAGAATTGTTTGTTCCATCACTAACAATCCTTTATATAGGCTTGTTAGTGGCTATTCAAAAATTACATCCCTTCATGTTGCACCCTTTTATCATGCAAAGGTTACATCTATTCATGATGAATGGTTGCATCCATTCATTAACATATGTTCATGAATAGTTGTACCTATTCATGAAAAGTTTAAATTATATATTTTTTTCAACACTGCCTCTTAATTTTAACTTTTCTTGATCACACCAAGACTTTCACGCATTCTTCGAAAATCTTCAAACTTGAGAGGTTTTGTGAAAATGTCTGCAACTTGATCTTGAGTCTTTACAAACTTGAGCTCCACTTCCTTCTTGGCAAAATGATCTCTAATAAAATGTTATCGGGTGTCAATATGTTTACTTCGATCATGAAACACCGGATTCTTGGCAAGTTTTTGCGCAGACTTATTATCAATGCAAATTTTAGTAGGCCCTTCTTGTGGCAAGTGAAGTTCTTTAACTAATATTTTAAGCCAAATAACATGACACGTACAAGAAGTTGCTGCTACATATTCTGCCTCACATGTGGAAAGAGTCACAATGGATTGCTTTTTTGAACTCCAAGAGATGCAACAATCTCCCAAGAAAAACACAAATCCAGAGTTGCTTTTTCTATCATCTATGTCGCCGGCAAAATCACTATCACAAAATCCCATGAGTTGAAAGTCATGAGAAGAGGAGTAGAATAGCCCAAAGTCAATAGTACCCTTTAAGTAACGAAGAATTCTTTTAGCAGCCTTCATGTGAGTTGATGTAGGAGCTTCCATGTAGCGACTTACTACACCAACTGCAAATAGGATATCGGGTCTTGTACAAGTCAAGTATCTCAAACTTCCCACAAGACTTTTGAAGAGTGTTGAATCTTCCTTTATTCCATCATTGAACTTTGACAACTTTACTCCGCATTCCATTGGAGTATTAACAGGATTGCAATGGAGCATTTTGAATTTCTTCAATACTTATTTTGCATAGCCCTTTTGTGAGATGAATATTCCATCCCCAGATTGTTCCACTTCTAGGCCCAAATAATAACACATTGGACCCACATCAGTCATCTCGAAAACAAGTGACATATCCTTCTTGAATTCTTCAATTAGGTTGTGATTGTTGCTTGTAAAAATCAAATCATCCACGTACAGACAAACTATAAAGATATCTCCACCATCTCTCACTTTAATATAAAGTGCATGTTCATGTAGGCAACGATCAAAACCTTTATCTTGAAAATACTTGTCGATGCGGCTGTACCATGCACGAGGCGCTTGCTTCAATCCATATAATGCCATTTTCAACCTTAGACATTAATTTTCTTGCCCTTTGACTTTGTATCCAATGGGTTGTTCAATGTAAACTTCCTCTTATAAGAAACCATTAAGAAATGATGATTTCACATCAAGTTGATGGATTTTCCACTTCTTTTGAGCTGCTAGAGAAATAATCAATCGAATAGTTTCAATTCGAGCAACTGGTGCAAAGACTTCATCATAATCGATCCCATGTTTTTGCTTATAGCCTTTAACAACAAGTCTTGCTTTGTATCTCACCACTTCTCCTCTTACATTCTTCTTTTTCTTGAAAATCCACTTGACCCCAATAGCTTCATGTCCTTTTGGAAGTTCTGATAGCTCCCAAGTGTTGTTCTTCTCAATTGATTTTATTTCTTCATCCATGGCTAGTCTCCAACTCTCATCTTTCACTGCATCACCGAAGTTAAGTGGCTCGTTATCTACAAATAGACAAAATAAGTTATTGATAGCTTCAGTGGAGCGGTATAAATCTTCAACACTTCTGAATTTATGTGGCGTTTCACTTGAGCTTTCTCCAGAGCTAGAGCTTTCTTCAAAACTTTCACGGACCGGAGCAGGTGAAGGGGGAGGAGTCATGTCTGGCAGATGGTTCATTACTTGTGTTGGAGTCACATCTTGTTCTTCCACAAAGTATGGAAAGAAATAATAAGATTGTTCTTCTTGTGCTTCCCAATTCCAACTTGCTTGTTCATCGAACTCAACATCACGACTTATGATAATCCTTCCACTGTATGGATTGTACAACTTGTAGCCTTTGGAGTTTGAATCATAGCCAATGAAAACATATTTAGAACTCCGACCATCAAGCTTTAGTCTACCTTGGTCAGGTACATGTGCATAGGCAATGCTTCCAAACACCCGAATATGTCTTACACTTGGCTTTCTTCCACTCCAAGCTTCTTGAGGAGTTATATTATCCACATTCTTTGTTGGTGAGCGATTGGATAAATAAACTGCACATAAAATAACTTCGGCCCAAAATTCCCTGGGCATATTCTTTGCCTTCAACATACTTCTTGCCATGTTCAAAATGGTCCTATTTTTTCATTCTACAACGCCATTTTGTTGTGGGGATCTGGGCACTGTCAAAGGACGACGAATTCCATTTGCTTCACAAAAAGCATTGAATTCGTTAGAAGTAAATTTGCCTCCTCTGTCGGACCTTAGAGATTTTATCTTGTAGCCATTTTCTTTTTCAATGAGTGCTTTAAAATTTTTAAAAGCAACGAATGCTTCAGATTTCTGCTTCAAGAAGTACACTCAAGTCTTCCTACTGTAATCATCAATAAAAAGTAAGAAGTATCTGCTTTTACCAAATGATAACGGCTTGATGGGTCTACATACATCAGTACGAATAAGTTGAAGGGGCTCGGTCACTCTTGATGTTGCTTCTTTTGGAAAACTTGACCTTGCATGCTTGCCTAGAAGAGAGGCTTCACACAATTGGTTAGGGTGACTAATGGTTGGAATTCCATTTACCATCTTTTTTCTCCAAGCATTTTGAGGGCTCCAAAATTCAAGTGACCAAATCTCATGTGCCAACACCAAACTTCATTTTCCACGCTAGCCTTCAAGCACTTTGCACCAATTGTCTTGAGATTTAACATGAACATTCTATTCTTCGACATTGATACTTTAGCCACCAAGTTTCCATATTGATCTCTTAGCCAAAGACAACAATCTTTCATATGAATTTCATAACCCTTTTCAAGGAGTTGCCCCAAACTCAAAATATAACTTCTTAGCTTAGGCACATAATAAACCTCAGTAATAAGGCTATGGCTCACATCCTTTAGAGAAATTAAGATTGTACCTTTCCCTTGAATTTTTTTTGAAGAAAGCGGGCCTCATTAAAAACCCCTACTAATATCCCCAGGCACAAGGCTTGGAGAAACCTAAAAGGGGAAAAGAGTACCCAGAATATATTATTAAAACGAGGTTAAACCTCGCAAAGTACAACATTTTTGATACAATCAGGATACATAGATCCAAAAGACAAAGAAGACATGGATCTAAGGGCATGGGTAGCCAACGTATGAGCTACAAAATTAGCCTCACGGCGAACATACTGTACATGAACTACAGAAAAATCCTCTAAAGCAGTATGAGCCTGCAGAATCATCGGACCCAAAGGAGAAAGATCTGGCCCAATAGAGTTGATCCTGTTCGCTAGAGATGCATAGTTTGTCTCGAAAATCAAATGGCTCCATCCCTGAGAAAGGGCAAAAGTAATACCGGCAAGAAGACCTCTCCCTTCAGATGAGATAGCATCAGAACAACTGATTAGCGGAAAAGCCAGGCCACCAACAACCGTCCCTGTGTCATCACGAGCGACAACTCCGACCGCCGCTGCACGAGTGGAAGGATCAAAAGCCCCATCCACATTAACTTTAATAAATCCACGAGGGGGATGCCTCCAGCGAGGAGGAGTCGATGACAAGGGGATGGATGACGTAGATGAGGATAGAGAATTAGAGTAGTCACGATGAAGACTAATAGAGTTGATGGCAATTAGCCAAGGGGGTTGAAGATGTTTATTATGGATCCAGTCGTTACGCCTGTTCCAGATGTTCCAAAGGGTAGTCAAGAATAGCCCAAAAAGATCAGGAGAAAGAAGGGAAGCACCTTCCTCAAGCCATTGGAGGCCCGTGGAATCGGAACTATTAATAAAAGAAGAGGGAAGACCAATCAATTTAAGAGTCTCCGAGGCACCAGAGCAGTCACGGAGAGCATGGAGAATCGACTCTGTACCAGAATTACAAATGGGGCATGGACCGGAGTCTGGAGCAAAAGTCTGAAGGCGAACCCCAACAGGTAGGGCTTCTGACCCCAGACGCCAACCAAAAGTTTTAACCTTAGGTAAAACCTTGAGCTTGGTAAGAAATTTCCAAATTCGAGGGGGACGAAGTCTAGGCTCAGGGGGACGTTGCAGAAAGAGATAGCCAGATATGACAGAATAGATACCAGAACCGTTAGGATTCCAGAGGATGGAATCCCGAGTGTCATTAATGATAGGAACCAAAACCTTTCCCTTGAATTTGGACTTTCGAGGAGTCTCCAAATGAAACATTTCCTTTAACTTTCTCATCAAGTTCCACGAATGCCTCTTTATCTCCACACATGTGATTGCTTGCTCCATTGTCAAGGTACCATGTGCTTGCATCATTCTTCTCCTCATTCTTCAGTGCTAGCAACAAGGTTGGCTCTTCAATATCTTGTTGATCTTCAATGAGATTGACTCTCTTCTCATTTCTACTTTCATTTTGGCATTCCCAAGAAAAATGACCAAATTTTTAACAATTATAACATTCAATATTGGACTTGTCATGCTTCTTTTCATTCGGTCTTTGATAATTAAATTTTCCTCTTCCTCTTGATCTTCCTCGGTTTCTTGATGATGTACGATCTTCACGATCACTTCTTCCACATCCTCGTTGGCCATAACCTCGACCTCGTCCATGTCCTCGTCCTTTTTTATTCTTTTCTTCTCGATTATTTTTCAAAAATACCTTGGCTTTGAGGGCTTGTTCAATGGACTCTTCTTATCTTCTATTTAATTTATCTTCTTGAGCTTGCAAATCACCCATAACATTTTCAATAGTCATAGAGTCTAAATCTTTTGACTCAATGACACAAACCACATAATCAAACTTTAGAGTCAAAGAACGAAGGATCTTTCAAATCACACGAACATCTTCTATGGTTTCTCCATATCTCTTCATTTGATTAACAATAGTCATCACCCTTGAGTAATAATCCGAAATGGACTCAGATTCCTTCATCCGCAGGGTTTCAAACTCACCTCGTAATACTTGGAGTCGAACCTTCTTCACTTTGTCAACTCCTTGGAGAGAATTTTGCAAAATCTCCCATGCTTCCTTTGCGGTGTTGGCATTTGCCACTTTTGCAAACATCGAATCATCCAAACATTGGTGAATGAAGGTGAGAGCATGTTGATCTTTCATTCTTGTTTTCGTCAAAGCCTCCTTTTCTTGTCGTGGCAACGACGCTTCGTTTTGAGGAGACACATAACCCTTGTGAGTGATCTCCCAAGCATCTTGTGCCCCAAGTAAAGCCTTCATATGGAGACACCAATTTTCATAGTTGTCTTTTGTAAGACAAGGAGTTTGAAATGGAAACATACCATTGTTGGTCATCTTCTTCTCTTTTTTTAACTATCGAACCAAGCTCTGATACCACTTTGTTAGAAATATGTGGAAGAAATTGTAAGACTTTTAGAGAGGAAGAGAAGTAAGAATGTTATTACAAGAATACAAAATTGGAATTGTTTGTTCCATCACTAACAATCATTTATATAGGCTTGTTAGTAACTATTCAAAAATTACATCTCTTCATTTTGCACCCTTGCATCATGCAAAGGTTACATCTATTCATGATAATGATTGCATCCATTCATTAACATATGTTCATGAATAGTTGTACCTATTCATGAAAAGTTTAAATTATATATTTTTTCAACATGTATCAGGAGTTTCTAAACCAGGTGAGTTGGGTGAGAAATTGTGGCCTACAAGGGGTTTGAGACAAGGTGACCCCCTAAGCCCCTATCTCTTTCTGATCTGTAGTGAAGGTTTATCTTCTTTCCTCCGTCTATCCTCTCAACAAGGTGTTCGAATATCCCATGGAGCTCCTCTTATCACCCATTTACTTTTTTGCAGACGATAGCATAATTTTTGGGGATGGGAGCAATGAATTTGAAGAACTTACTTCTGACATATTCTAAGTGCTCGGGTCAATGTATAAATTTTGAGAAGTCCAACATTTTCTTTAGTTTCAACGTAATAAATGGGAATAGACAGGATGTTTGTCATATCCTTGAAGTTTCAAGTCAATCCTGTCCAAACACTTGGATGGTTGGAAGGAATAAAATCCAATCTTTATCTTTTCTCCGAGACAAATGCATGAAAAGTGTCTCTCATTGGAATACTAGATCACTTTCAACAGGAGGTAAGGAAGTTTACATCAAAGGACGTACAAGTTTGGGGAGGAGAAAAGACAGATTCATACACTGTAAGAGAGTGCAACTATTGTTGGCTACATGTTGGAGGATTGTTTCTGCAGAACATGAATCCAGCAGTGATTGCTAGCGTGGAAACAATGCTAGAGAAGTGGAAAGACCAAGAAGGTAAAGAGATCCGAGTGTTGGGAGAATTTCGATTATTGACTTCAGAAGTGATATCTAGAACAGCTTTCGGTAGCAGTTACTAGGAAGGGGACAAGATTTTCGCCATGTTGAACAAGTTGGCAATATTTTCCGGTCGAAATGCTTTCAAGTCTAGCATTCCTTTCGTCAAGTATGTTTATGTTCCCTCTAAGATGAATCGATCAACGATTTTTTCGCTGATTTAACTAGTTTTTTTAGCTGAACTTCGTTTGATTTTATAGTATGTTCTGGAAAACATACTATAAAATCATATTTGGTAGACGAGTGCAAAACATTCTACGTTGCCGGACAAGAAACTGTTAATGCCACACTAGCCTGGGCAGTCTTGCTTTTAGCAATTCATAGCAAGAAGAGAGGTGTTTGACATATTTGGTAACTGGAATCCGGATTACGAAGGCGTTTCGAAACTCAAAACTGCAAGTAAAGTTTCGATGATCTACCATGTGTTAAGAACATTAAACCCTTCAATGTCTATTTTGCAAACAGATGAGCATGATCATTTGTGAAACTCTGAGATTGTATGGTCCCTCAAATGGCTTGGTAATGGTAAGAAGAGTTGGAAGACAAGTTCAGTTAGGGAAGCTAATATAGAACTTATGATTGCAAAGGCTGCACTTCAGAATGACCCTCAACTATGGGGAGATGATGTGCATCTTTTTATACCGGAGAGATCCACCCAAGGAATTGCCAAAGCTACCAATCACAACGCGGCTGTATGTTTCCCCTTCGGATTGGGACCCCGATCTTGCGTCGGGAGATGATGTGTCAAAAAAATCAAAAAAACCCGTTAAAGTTAATAGTCAACGTTGGTCAAAGGGCCAAATTAATTTTTTTCTTGAGTTTGATAACTTAATTGAGTGCAAAAAATTCAAGGACTTAATTGATTTTTTTTTTTGCAAAAGTTTAAGGGCTTATTGAACCCTTAAGTCTAAAATAAAATATAAATATAAAAATTTACTTGGAACTTTGAAGGATGAACAAGTAACACATAAAATTGTGTATTTTAGTCGGTCTAGCTAGAATCATAACATTTTGAATGAAGCAATTATGTTAGAAGAATCATCAAATAACAAGTATCTAAATTATCTGATATAAATTAATTATCTAATAAATTTAATATAATTAGTTATACTAAAAAATAAAATTGTATGTTCTGACAATGATAGTAAGAATTTAATAATCACTATATGATACGAAATGGCTCAATACCGCGTCGTTTGGATGCCACTATTTTTGATACGAAATGGCTCAAAACGGCGTCGTTTTGTTAGAAAAAAATATAGAAAAATGTGCACTTAATGGAATTTCAACTTGAAACCTTCAAAATCAAAGGCAAACTCGTAACCACTAAACCAACTTAACATCTTTGTTTATTTTTAACAGAAATAATATATATTCCAAACTGCAGTTTATCATATAAATAATATTACTCTATATAAATGATATAAATATATTATTTCTAATATAAATATATTAGTATACATGAAAAATTATATTATGGGTGATTCTCACCATGTCATTCATAGGACCAACCAATAAAAACCACCCACATCACCATGATTTTTTCATGTCATTTTTTTCAACCAATGAATCTTCACTAAAGTTTTTTCATGTCATTTTAAAAACTGTTTTTTGAAGTTATTCTATTATTAGATTAATGGCATGGAAAATAATGATGAAGTGGGTGGTTTCTATTGGTTGGTCCCATGGATGACGTGGTGGGAATCACCCATGATATAATTTCTCAGTATACATATATTAATATATAAACAAAAAAATAATAAAAAATATATAAATATATTTATATTATAAATAATATTAAATATATAAATAGATAAATATATTATTACAAAAACTAAAAGACTAATTTTTAAAATCTTAAAATTTCCAAAAAGCCTAGAATCCAGCAAAAATTTAAACCTTAAACCCTAAACTATAAATTTTAAACCCTAAAATTTTGTTCATAAACAAATAATATTAAAATATATAGCCAAATGATATATTATTATAAAAACTAAAAAATTAATTTAAAAAATTTGAAATTTCCAAAATCTAAAAAAACCCCAAAAAAAACCACCAAATCACTAAAGCTTAAACTCCAAAGCCATCTATTTTGTCTGCTAATAAGTTTATGGTTTTAGGATTTATAATTTAGGGTTTTAGGATTTATAGGTTAGAGTTCAATGTTTTGGTAGATTTTGGTTTTTTTTTTGTAAATTTGGGGTTTTTTGAAAATTATTTTTTTAGTTTTTATAGTAATATATTATTATTTAGATACTTAATATTATTGATAATATATTTTTATTTAATATAAATATTTTAGTTATTAGTTATATATATTAATATATTATTATATGTATATTAATATTATTTATAATGTATTTATATTATTTATGTAGAGTAATATTATTTATATAAAAAAATAAATTAAATTAATTTCATCTGCAGTTTAAAATATATATTATTTATGGTGGAAAAATAATAATATTAAGTTGGCTTAGTGAGCATGAAAACTGTTTTATAGAACTTTATAGTGAAAAATCTTGTAGCCTTGCAATAAATTATGTAAAGTTCAATTTTATCTTTTAGAGTAACTTGTTGCTTTGACATAAACAAATCAGGTGTCAATCTTTAAATTGTTAGGCCTTCCAAATTAAATGGCCATATATATGAAACAATTGTTGTTAATGCCAAATTTAATGTCACAATTTAAAGTGAATTAAGTCTTAATTTGCGGTGTATAGTATTGTCTTAAATTCCACCAAATGTTTTTTTAAAGAATAATCATAGTATTGTCTTATAGTGTCTTTTATTGTGGTTAATTTTTTAATTTCCGTTGATAATCGTCATTCTTTCTGTATTTAAGAAGCTGTAGATGCTACTAAAGCTTTGTTTAGCATTGCTTTTTAAATCAGCTTTTGATTTCAAAAGCATGTTTTAGGCCAAAAGTTGTGCTAAACATATAGCTTTTGGAGAAAAAACTGCTTTTAAAAAATGATTTTCAACTCAAACGCAAAAGTTAAATTTTTTAGCTTCTGCGATTGTCAAAATGATTTTGAGAGTCAAATTATAATTTTAACCTTCATTTGCTATTGTGTTTATTTATAATTTATAATTCTTTACAAAAATATAATTATATAATTAATAATTATTTTTAATTTTAAAATGATATATATTTATTCATGTCAAGTTTTTTAAATAAAATATTTTAAATTTGTTATATTTTCATGGAACACATATAAATATTAAAAAATATATATTTATTAATAAAAATATTTTTATAATAATTTAAGCTGATATAATTCCTATATTATAACAATAGAGAATTTGAATATCATTTATGTATATATATACACACACTGTCACAACCGTTTTTGAGACTAGTTTGTGGAAAAACAACATGACGATTAGGGTTTTGGAAATCAGGGTTTTTCATTTTTAATTTGATCTTCAAAATTTGGAGTTTTTCATTTTTAATCAAATTTCCTTTATTTGTTTAAAAATCATTTTGGAGTCGCCACCGGTCACTTTGGTAGACCGGATACCATGAAAAACGGACTAGAGATTCTTTTTGAAAAATTCGGGTTCAGGAGTCGGTTACGTGTAGGGAAGGGTTAGCACCCCCTACAAACGCTCATTATCGGTACCTCTTTAATTACACTTTGCATTTTGGCATTTCGAACATTAATCTGAATTTAATTACATCTTTTAATTGTAAAATAGATTCCAACTCGAATAGGAATATCCTTTTGTAAGAAAATACATTTTGGACGAATATAAGTCTTGAAACGTCTAGATACATTAGGACACTTCAATTTATATTCAAAATGTATCTCAACACAAAAGGTTTAATGCATGACAATTTATTTCGTTGTTCATTTTAAGTAAACCCTAATTAGGCTTCATTAATTAAATTAATTAGAAATCTAAGAATATTATTAATTTTGGATTTAAATGGTAACATCCAAGTAATTTGGACACTAACTTTAATGGGTCCAAAAATAATAATATTCCTAATTTAGTGTTGCTAATTGTTTAGTCATATTTCAATTGACATAAAGCCAAAAGTTGCCCCCAACGTTTGACCTTTTGGTCACTTTACCCCCTATTTTTTTGGGTCCAGATAACCTTCCAACGTTCCAGTTTTGTGCAATTTCGACCCTGGTTGGATGGAAACCGTCAGTCAACAGATGTTGACCTTCTGTGGCTGATGTAGACTACACACATAGCCTGTTGAGATGACGTGGCATCGACGCCACATAAGAAAAAAGTATTATTTTTTTAAATTTATTTTCAGAAATGATGGCCACTTAGAAGATGCCACGTGGCACCCACCCAATAACTTGATTTTGAACAAATGAAAACAATGTTACTGGGGAGACTCGAACCCAAGTCATAGGGAATAAAAGGTGTTCCCCAAACCATCAGGCCAAATCGTTCATTTGGTATATGCTTTCGCAAATAATTTACTTAATCTGTTTTGAGAATTTTAAAATAGAGAAAACTTACTTAACACATCACACCGAAGACAACTGCCAACTTTCATATGAACCGGAAAGCAAATCTAGAGGATAAAAAAATCTGGTTCAAACCTAGGTAATTATATCATAAGCTCGGCTCCAATGGAAAACAAAATAACAAAGGATGCATCTCTCAAACTCCTCCATCAACTTCACGTACAAACCCTCACCTTCTGCTTCATTACCAAAATATTCAAACATCTTAACCTCACAATCTTTAGGGTTTTGCAGATGATTATGGGCCAATTTGCAGAGCTTCAGACACTTATTTGCATCTTCAAACCCCAATTGCCTAGCTGCATTAATTCCAAATCAAAATAACCAGAATCAAAATATGTGATTAAGTCCATAAATGTTTATAAAAAACAAAGCTTTATATATTACCAACATAGTGGAAGAATCTTTCCATGTTTCCTACACGCCCGGACTTGGTCCTGTCCAACAGTGGAATAAGCATACTTTGATGTTCTTTGACGAGTTTACTCTTCTGCCAAGTGTATGCTGCTGTTGTGGCGGCAACGGCTCCGATGACCGAGGCGCAAACAATAGGGATGATGATGAATTTGCCATGGCCATGCACTGTAGAGATTAAAAAAACAGAAAACTAGTAAGAAGTACCTTGAAATATGCTCTGGTTATCACTAGTTGAACAACATAAATAGACCTCACCCGGTCCCGTCTAAGTTATGAAAACAAATAGAGTGTGTTAAGACACTAACAAAGATTAAAATTTTCGTGTGGCGTACGAGTTATAATATTAGCAAATAATATTCTAGCAATTAACAAAGTCTGTAATTTGTTGTAATTTCTGTTAGTAGGTTGTTGTATTTGTTCTAGCAAATCAGCCCAACTGACCTAACTGACTGGCCCAATATTACCTTTCGGTTAGGATCTAACTGGACTATATTAACCAGTCTAGGAACTGGCTCAAGGTAATCTTGATGGCCTACATTCATTGTATGATAGAAATAATAATACAGAGAACCCTAATTCCTCTCAGACTTATCTTCTCCTCTTCATTCTCTTCATATATTTCTCCGTCGTTTCTACAACTTCAGAAAACCCTTATTTTCGTTATGGTATCAAAGAGCTGGGTTCCGATCTATGCTCGAATCCCTTGTTGTTTTTTGTTTCCATGCTCCTTCCCGTCGTCGCGTCTGTCATGGAAACTGCCGCCACCGTTGCCGACACTTTTCCTGATGCAGATCAGTCCTCGATGTCTGTAACACTCGAGTTTGGGGGTCGGATGAAAATAATATTAAAATATTGTTTCGGGTTTATAATTAAAATAATAATATATTTCTAATGGGCTTCGCGATTTCAAAATAGTTAAAGTATGTTGGGCCTATCTTCTAATTCCAAAATCCATGAACTTTAAGAGATGTGTGTTTTAGCCATTCATTAATGGCATAATTGTAATTATGATTTTTGGTGAATAAAAATAAAACAAAAACAAAGATGATGGCATGTGCTCATCCTCTTCCTTCTCCATATTTCATTCCAACGACAAGGGAGAGCTTGTCTCTCCATTTCACCATTTCATCCCCTTTCACCTTCATCTTAGAAGCTTTTCAAAAGGTAATGACATTTTTGAGTTGGCCTTGTCTTCCTTTACATTATGGCACCATTAGATTTCATTTTCTTCATTGTTTTAGAAATTGGGTTTTTCCATGGAAAATGTTAAAGGTTGCTAGTTTATGGGTTTTGATTTAAGTTTTTGTTTTGTTAATGTCCAATATGATCTTAGAAACCAAAAAGGCCCTACATGTATGAATTTTAAAGTGTTTTATTAGAATTCCCGAATTTGGGTTTTGGTGGGGTTTTAGAAGGGTTTTGAGTTGAGTTTTGGGTGTGTTCTATGTTGGAATTTGAGGGTTGATATTAGGGTAATAGTTGGGGGCTGTTTTGGAAGCATTTGAGTGTGATAAAAAGGTTGAAATCATGAGTTTTGGATTGGGTTTGAGGGCTGCCCGAGTTTGATGTTTTGGGGGTTGTCCTTGGCTTGGAATCTTGTGTTTATTGCTTGAATAGTGTTCCGGGTTGCTACATTGTTGTATGAGCTGATTCGAGGTTGTTTTGTTTGTGTTGAGATGGTTAGAAGCAAGAGAAGACAATGGTAAAGCTTCGGGCTCGAATCCGGAAACTTGAAGACCTTGGATGCTTAGTAGGCTAGTCGGCTTGTGCTAAATGGAGTGGTCGGTGAGTTGTTATTGTTTTTAAATGATTTTTAAATCTTGCTTCAAGCATGTGAACCTAGGATGGGCTTGGTAAACCCACCTAGAGTTGGGATTAGAGTGGTAGCCTAATCCCAAGTTTAATTAGAGACTTTGGTTGCACTCTTTAATGACTGTTTATGCCTCTTGATTAATTGTGATTGTGGTGTTATGTATAATGTGTTATACATGTATATTGAGGCTTGGAATGATGCATTGTTATATACATGTGGATTGTGCATGATAGTGATCATGGTGAGTACGTGCTAAGCACGGAAGTTGATATGAAATGATGTTGTGAAAGGTTATGAATTGTGTTTAATATTGGCACTAGTATGCTTGGGTACAATGATCGATCATTAGGATGTTAGTGTGCACACGAGAGTCAAATTCGCGCGTGGCCTTGGTGGCGTTAAGTCACCAAGGAGGAGTACGGATTCACCTGGAAATCTTTATATATAAGTCGGTGATGAGTGGAATCCCATCGACGGGGCGTGAGGATGAGTGGAATCCCCTCCGCGAGAACCGGTGATGAGTGTAATCCCACCGAAGGTAATGGTTGTGTTGGAAGTGCGTTCCAACGTGTTATCCGCGTATTCGAGTCATAGTTAGGTGCCAATATGAGATCATATATATATATATATGTGTGTGTGTGTGTGTGTGTGTGTGTGTGCCAATATGATATGAAATGTGATTTCAATATGGATTGATATATGTTATTGTTAATGCATTAATATATGTATCTTCGTATGTTGGACTTATGTGTTGTTGATCATGGCATAGTGTTGATTATATGTTCATGCACCATATATATTTTTGGCTCTTGTGGATCGGAGGTAAGCTCATGCATTTCATCTCGGTTATTGCTCGTGCTTGGACCCTGTATTGTCGAAAGTTTGTTTTATGAGCTTACTATCACTAAGCTTTTATGCTTACGCTCCTGTTTGTTCGACAATGCAGATCAGTAGCTTGTGGGTGGCAAGGGCAAGGAAAGGCCTCCAAGTGTCGCTTTTGGTTAGCTCAAGTATGAACTTTAAATTGTAGATTGTAATAGTCAAGCAATGGGATAGGTGTTGTTAAATTGAGCTTGGATGTATGTTGATGTTGGTTTGGCTTTTGGTTGCTTTTTTTGAATTGTAAACCTTGTTTAAGTTGCTTCCATGAATGCTTATATGTTTTGTTTCTAAGGCATGAACCTTTAAGTGTTAAGTATGTCCTCTTTAAGGTAAACATATGAATCCCTTCGATGCATGATCCTTGTTCGTTTTGAGTGTCTTGTATGTTGATATCTTGGTGGCTAAAGGTTGTTTGTATGTTGTTTGTGGCTAGGGGAGTCGTAAATCGCATATAGAGTCGAGTCTTAAGTCGTTTTGCTGCAAGTTTGGGTATTGCAGTGCAGTGCGTATCGATACGCCTAAGGGTCGTATCGATACGGTCCTACACTTTGGGACTCAAATTTGGCTTATCGTATCGATACACGAGAGTGTATCGATACGCCAAATATTTTCTGGAATTTTGAGATTTTGACGAGTTTTTGGCGAATCGATACGGGCTATAGGTGTATCGGTATGGTCTAATATCGTTGACCGCGAGATGTTGACCGAGGAGGGCGTATCGATACGCCCAAGGGCTGTATCGATACGATCTTCCTAGTTTGACTTGAGGCAGTTGACTTGGTTAGTGCGTATCGATACCCTCTGTAGGTGTGTCGATACGGCCTGCTTAAAAAGGAAAAATGAGCTATATTAATGTGCTGTCTTGGATGGTTGTTTTTAATATGTTATGTTTCCGTTGTTGTGCTCCACATAGGACATAATAATGCCTATAGACAAGATAAAGTTAAAAGAAATTTTTTAGGGTTTCTAACCGAGATGGGACTTTAACGGGTTTCACATCAATTTTCCCCGTGTAGTCTATTCGGACCGGTCAAACGTCCAGACCGGGACGAGGGGGTTACAATGTTCTTCGCGAACAAAAATATCAGTGTGCGTCTTGATGATGATAACTTCCTCCTATGGAAACAACAAGTTCTTCTTCTTGTTCGCGGCCGACGCCACGCCGGTTCCGGCGAAACTCACCACCTCTTCCTCCGGAGAGATGTTGCGTGTAAAATAGTTTATCGCAATTGTAGTGCAAGTGTACACGACGCAAGTAGTAAAGTGATACGAAGT
The DNA here is from genome assembly GCA_958450335.1 of Hibiscus tridactylites. Taxonomy (NCBI): domain Eukaryota; kingdom Viridiplantae; phylum Streptophyta; class Magnoliopsida; order Malvales; family Malvaceae; genus Hibiscus; species Hibiscus tridactylites. Next base: position 26,636,186 of record OY288265.1, on the reverse strand, counting down.
ATCGGATATCGTCTCCACAGGGATTGGGCTAATAGCTTCACCTTAATTCACTACACGAAAGTAAAGAAAATATTGGAGAGAATTGTCACGAGAATAATAAAGTAAATGTAAATAAAGAGTAGAAATATCAAGATAGAGAGAATGGGCTGGTATTGAATTGCTCAGTTGTGCAGGTATTGCGGAGTTTAGGAAATCCAGTTCTGTCGTCGCACCCGTCGCGGCAGCACCTGTCGTGGCAGCAGTCCGTTGATCGTCGCGGCAGCAAACACACCAACTCAGTACTTCAAGTTTGGCAAGAATCCCAGATCTGCCTTGACCTATCCCTAGGTCCAAGTCTGTCGATGATCACGTCTTTGATGATACCTCCCGGCGTGAATCGAAGGATGAACACCGATGCGTATGAATTCTTCTTTAGCCACTTAACCTCGCCCTATCCCTAGGCACGAGATAGTTCAACTATAAACTAGAGAACTTGCTCTTATTTCTTTCGTATACTTAACTCTCCTGATGTTAAGTAAATAGATAACCTCACAATGCTCTCCCGATGCTCTTGCAAGATATTAATAACCAAAATAAGAGAACTTGAAGTTTATTTTATTGAACTGAAAATTCCTAAAACAAAACAACCCTTGCAACTACATTACAAATCAACCCGTGGCCCTAGGGGGGTTTTAGAACATATCGACGGCGGGTAAACGGCGGAGGGTTTTTGGTTGTCGGTTTTAAAGGGAAATCGGCTATGGGGTTATGAGATATATGCCCTAGGTTAAAATACATGCCCTTATATAAGCTTTGGGCTCAAGTATTCTAAGTTAACAAGGATTACAACTTTAATTAAAAGTATGATTCTAATAAAGACTTAATCTTCAAGGATCCTACTTTTCAGCCGTCCTCCTTGTTTCTTGGGATTTCCTCTCCTTGAGCTTTGGCTTGACATATCTTTTGATCCGGGGCTTGGAAAAATATATGGTTTTCACACGACAGACGAGCATAATTTTCTCTATCTATCGAGGTCCACTTTGCTTTTCCTCCACTAACTTGCTGTCGTCCTCTGCTGTCACGACAGCACCATGGCAGCATCGTCCTCTTTGTCTGCTTGTCCAGTTCAGCTCTTCTGCTTATCTGCTCTGCGCCCGCCTTCACCGTCTACGACGGTGGCAACCTGCCAAAAACAACCATTTTTAGTAGAATCTGTGCCTTTTATATATTTGTGATGTTTTACTGTAAACTAACCTAAATACAATGAAATGATGCTTGAATGCAGCAGAAATATGGGTTGAAAAGGGTGTAAATAATAGCACTTTTACACACTCAACACACCCCCAAACTCAAGTTTTTGCTTGTCCTCAAGCAACTAGACCTAAAGAAAAATGAAATAATTTTGTTTTGGCTTTCAAACAGTGAACTTTCCCTTACCCGTCGTTCGTTCCCTGTGGCGGGAGCAACTTGTCGGATAATCTAGGATCTGTCCGGAATCTCCCTATAGCCCTCGTGCAGTGTGTGCATGCTTGTGAACAGTTATATGCTAAGACTCTCTTAGTTTCACTAGAATATTCAACTCTTAACTTGAATTTTTATGCCAAAGTTTATCTTTTTGAAGGCACATTTTCATTCTTCTTTTATTTTGACTTGATTCTTCTATTTTTCAAGCTAAGTTTTACTAGAGCCAGTTTTAGGCACCTCTAGTTAGCTTCCTAGAGCCGATTTTGGGCACCTCTAGGCTTTTGCTAAACTTCTTTCCTAGAGCCAGTTTTAGGCACCTCTAGTTAGCTTCCTAGAGCCGATTTTGGGCACCTCTAGGCTTTTGCTAAACTTCTTTCCTAGAGCCAGTGTTAGGCACCTCTAGGGGCTATTCAAGTACTAAGCTTCCTATTCTAGTTTGGCTACAAGAAATCTAAGCAGTATAACAGTCACAATGGTGTTTAAGTTTTTCAGAACTATAGAAAGACTCTAAACTTCTCCTTAAATTGTCCTAAAGATGCTGCCACGACAGAGCTGTCACGACAGGTAAATTCAAATCACAGTTTTAAGCCAAAATTTTCAGTCTTTTTTGATTTTTTTAAGAGAAATAAATAAAAGACACAACAATTAATTAAAGAGATGTACTTAGACTCCATTAAAATAGAGGGTTGCCACCCCCAAACTCGAGGGTTGCATTGCCCTCAATGCAAATGACAAAATAAAAATGAAGGCAGTACATCACAAAATATAGATAAGGCAGGCAGCAATAAGAAGTAAAAAGAAAAGAAACTTAAATTTTAAGCGCTGTCTTCACTGCTGCTGCTAAGGCGAATTTGGAGGCGGATTCTGGGCTGGGGGGCAGGCTGGGCTGGTTGCTCTACGACCTGGATGTCAGAGCTGCTGCCGCTGTCCCAAGTGCTGGTGGTGGTGGTGGTGGTGGTGGCCTTTGGCATAAGTTTTCTGTCGGCCATATTTTTCTGCCTCTTGACAGGCGTGAATTCCTTCGCCAAATTCCTCCGAATAGGAGGTTCTGCCTCGCTGTCAGCCCAGACAGAGGAAGAGGAGAAACCAGCAACAAAGGCATCGATGTCATCCGAGGGCGGTCGCTTTGTTCCTCGGGCGGATGTGTCGGCCGGAGGACTGCCGGCTGCCGTCGGGGCAGGTGAGGAAGTGGAGGCAGCAGAATATGTGTGGGGGGAGGCAGAAGGTGTAGGTGTGTGGGCAGGGGTGGGGATGGTGAAATAGTGGGCAGGGAAAGTGGGAAAGACAACATCGGGATAATTTAAAGTATGGTTAATAAAATTTACCGTTGAGTTGGCGAAATCCCTGATGAATGTCATCAAACCCAGCTGTCTGTCTTCCACCCTCTGAATGGCAGCAAGGATCTGAGCGGATTGGTCTGTCAGAGCAGCTGCTGCGGCAGGTTCAGTGTTGGGCTCCTCTGAGGATTCTGCTGGGGCGGAATTAGGGTTGACGGAAGAGATGGGGGTCACTACTGTCAGCTCCATGAGGCTTATAATGTTCTTGTCGGTCCAGCCTCGTCCCTTTACTAGTTTATCGGTGGTGGTTTCCGGTACGGCAGAACAACGACAGAGGGATGTAATCAGGAAGGGCAGGCAGAGGAGGGCTGTGGATCTTTGGGTGCAGTCCAAGATACTCTCCCTCATGTAGCGTCCCTAATTTATAGGTCGTTTGTTCATGATAGAATGGATTAGGGCTAGCCTATGCTGGTCCACTGTCGTGTGATGGGAGGACGGCAGAATTCGCTTCTTAATGAAAGCGTTCCATAATTTGGCTTCTGGAAGCAGCTGCCCCCTTCTTACGGTGTTGGGATTTTTCTTGCTCGTGTTCTATTCAGTCCCTTCTTCTGTCACTTCTGCCATGACAGCATCGAAGGCGGCGTTGTCTAGGGTGTTCAAGAACTGCTGGTGAGCATCGTCATTGGGGCCGAAGTATAGGCCATAGAAATTGTTGATGCGTTCTGCTGTGAATGGCATTTCTGTCCCTCGGACGGTCACTGCTGTTGCCGTCCTGCTGTCAATGGCAGCATAGAATTCCCTCACCAGCATTTCATTTATTTCTGTTGGTTGCTCTGCAAATTGCTCCCACAGCAGGGCCCGTATTGTCCTTGCGATGAACGGCTTGAGCCCCATATTCTCTGCCTTTCGAATGTAAATAAAACCTCTTTCTTCCCAGAGATCCTTGGTAGCGAAGGACTGCGGGGTGGGTGCTGCCGGTGAAGAGGTTGAAGCAGCACTGCGGCGGGTTCTTCTAGAAGACATGTTAGTTGCAAGGGTTGTGTGAAAGTAAAGAAAACAAAGAAAAACGAAAGGGGAGAGCACGTAAGAATAAGCAGAAGTGAGGAAAATGAAAATGAAACGGGGTTTTATAGAGGAAGAGTTGCTGCCCGTTTAATGCTGTAACGGCAGGCGTGAATAACGGGGCGACTGTTGAGCTTTAGCGTGTATGACGCGTCTGACACGCATTTATGCGTCTGTTACGCGTCTGTTACACGTTTCTGCGTCTGCCGTGACAGTATGATGACAACCTGTCTTATCCGTGTCTGCGGAGGCAGCTGGAACGACATGCTTCAATAATGGGCTCTGTTGGGCTGATGGATGGATGGTGGGCTTGGGTCACTTCTCCTTTTCTTCTTGACTCCTTTATTTCCTAAAAATAGAAAATATAAAAACATTATTCGAATAAAATAAACCTTATTTCCTAATAAATAATAAATAATAAAAATAAAATTTAGGTTAAATTAGGGATGCCTTGTGGGGCATCTCCTAAGGTAACCACTTCCTGTATTCCTGGGGCTTCAGTCCCCTGATAATGCTTGAGGCGCTGTCCATTGACTTTGAATTGGTGCCCGTCTTTTAATGATCGGATTGTGTTAGCACCATGGGGAAAAACTTGTACAACTTGGAACGGGCCGGACCATCTAGATTTTAGCTTCACTGGGAAGAGTTTCAGTCTAGAATTGAACAACAATACAAGCTGCCCTGGGCAGAACTGTCGTGGCAGCAACTTCCTGTCATGCCACTTCTTAGTTTTCTCATTGTAAATTCTTGCATTGTTGTAGGCCATTGTCCGTATTTCTTCAATTTCGTTCAAATCTAACAGCCTTTTCTGGCCTGCCTTGTCCAAGTCCAAATTTACTGCCTTGATCGCCCAGTATGCTTTGTGCTCTATCTCGACAGGCAGATGACAGGTTTTTCCATAAATCAATCGGTATGGAGACATGCCCAATGGAGTCTTAAAAGCTGTCCTATATGCCCATAATGCATCATTAAGGAGTAAAGACCAATCTTTCTTAGTTGGTTTAACCATCTTCTCAAGAATGTTCTTAACTTCCCTATTGAATATCTCAGCTTGTCCATTGGTCTTTGGGTGGTATGCTGTCGCGATCCGGTGCTTGACACCATATTTCTTCAAGGCGGCAGCAATAACCCTATTGTCAAAATGTCTCCCTTCATCACTGATAATCGCCTTAGGGATGCCAAATCTAGAAAAAATGTTTTTGTGTAGAAATTTTTGGACTGTCTTGGCATCATTCTTTTGAGTGGCGATAGCTTCAACCCACTTAGAGACATAATCCACTGCTAGGAGGATGTATAGATTTCCACATGAAGATGGAAAATGTCCCATAAAATCAATCCCCCAAACGTCGAAGATCTCGACTTCTAGAATGTTCTACAGTGGCATCTCGTCTCTCCTCGAGATGTTACCTGTCCGCTGGCACCTGTCACAGTTCTTGTAGAAGTCCTGTGCATCTTTATACAGTGTCGGCCAGTAGAACCCTGACTGCAGCACCTTGGCAGCAGTTTTGTTGCCTCCTAAGTGACCTCCATATTGTGAAGCATGGCAGTGATGGAGAATGTCTTCTTGCTCTTCTTGTGGTACACACCTCCTTATAACCTGATCTGCACACATTTTGAAAAGAAGAGGTTCGTCCCAATAATAATGCTTAACATCATTTTGGAACCTCTTCCTGGCTTGATAATTAAGATCAGAAGGAAGTATTCCGCTAACTATAAAATTAACAAAATCAGCATACCAGGGGAGTTCAGAGGACTTACCTACCGCCATGGCTGTCGCGGCAGCGATTGCGGCAGCAAAGAGCTGCTCATATGGGAAGGTCTCCAGTATGTTTGTCTCATCTATTGGCAGACTCTGTCCCTTCTCCAACCTTGACAAGTGATCTGCCACCTGATTTTCTGTCCCTTTCTTGTCCTTGATTTCAAGGTCGAATTCTTGCAATAGCAGGATCCATCGTATCAATCGAGGCTTTGCATCCTTTTTCACGAACAGATACTTCAGGGCAGAATGGTCTGTGTGCACTATTACCTTCGTTCCAAGTATGTAAGAACGAAACTTGTCGATGGAGAACACCACATCTAATAGCTCCTTTTCTGTGGTGGTGTAGTTCACTTGGGCGTCATTCAATGTCTTGCTAGCATAATATATGACATGAAACAACTTATCTCTGTGCTGCCCAAGTGCTGCCCCGACAGCATAGTCACTAGCGTCACACATGATCTCAAATGGCTGTGTCCAGTCTGGTGGCTGTACTATTGGGGCTGTTACCAGTTTGTCCTTCAGAACCTTGAATGCTTCATTACATTCATCATTAAAGTCAAAGGGTCGGTTCTGCTCCAAGAGATGGCATAGGGGCTTGGTGATTTTTGAGAAATTCGCAATAAATCTCCGATAAAAACCAGCATGCCCTAAAAAACTTCTAATGCCCTTGACTGTGGTCGGTGGCGGCAGCTTCTCAATCACTTCTATCTTGGCCCTGTCGACTTCTATCCCACGGCAGCTAATCTTATGGCCAAGGACTATCCCTTCATCCACCATAAAGTGGCATTTTCCCAATTTAAAACTAGGTTTGCTTTTTCACATCTTTCAAGTACCTTTTGTAGATTGCCTAGGCAGCTCTCAAAATCGTCTCCAAAGACTGAAAAACCATCCATGAAAATCTCAAGGAAGTCCTCTACCATATCGGAGAATATGGCCATCATGCACCTTTAGAAGGTGGCGGGTGCGTTACATAATCCAAACGGCATTCTCCTAAAGGCATACGTTCCGCAGGGGCATGTGAAAGTCGTCTTTTCTTGATCCTCCGGTGCGATAGCAATTTGATTGTAACCTGAATAACCATCAAGAAAACAATAGTAAGGTTTACCCGCTAATCTATCAAGCATTTGATCAATAAAGGGTAAAGGAAAGTGGTCCTTTCGAGTAGCTTTGTTAAGCTTTCGATAGTCCATACAAACCCTCCAACCGGTCACAGTCCTGGTTGGGATTAACTCATTGTTTTCATTGGTCACCACGGTCATTCCTCCTTTCTTTGGAACGCATTGCACCAGGCTCACCCATTTGCTGTCGGAGATGGCGTAAATAATACCAGCATCTAACCATTTGATTATCTCTTTACGCACCACCTCTTTCATCGCATGGTTTAGCCGCCTTTGGGCATCTATAGTCGGCTTATGATCTTCCTCTAGAAGAATTTTGTGCATGCACAACGCCGGACTAATGCCTTGAATGTCAGCAATCATCCATCCAATCGCCTTTTTGTGCTGCCGTAGCATGCCTATTAGTTTTCGTTCCTGTTCCTGCGGCAGCTTAGAAGAGATGATTACGGGTAGTGTGTCATTTGAACCAAGAAAAGCATATTTTAGCTGCCCTGGCAGGGGCTTCAGTTCTAAGGCAAGTGGTTCAACAGTAGATGGCTTTTGGATTAAACGGTTATCCGAAGTATAATTTAAAGGTTCGAATAACTTACCTGGACGATTGCCTAACCAGTTTACCTCCTCCTGATCTTCAGTATCAGATGTATCGGAATCAGAGGAGTTGCTGTCGTCGGTGCTGTCGTCAGCGCTGTCGTGACAGTCCTGTAGGTGGCTGCCGCGGCAGTGACCAAATTTAGTATCGTGACAGCCTGATCTGATGCAGGGTTGATCAAAGGCAACGTCAGTGATAGCCTTGCATTCCTCGTCCACATCAGCATGTTTCATTGCTTGGAGAACATTCAACTTAATTTCTTGATCGTTCACTCGCATGGTGAGTTCTCCTTTCTCCACATCAATCAGTGATCTTCCCGTGGCTAAGAAGGGTCGCCCAAGGATGACTGGTGCGTTTTCGTCTGCCTCACAATCTAAAACAAGAAAGTCAGCAGGAAAAATAAACTTATCCACTCTTACCAGAATATCTTCAATTTTTCCTTCTGGATGAACGTAAGAGCGGTCTGCCAGCTGCAGAGTTACTGTCGTGGGCCGCGCCTTTCCAATACCTAATTTCTGAAAAACAGATTTTGGCATTAAATTAACACTAGCACCAAGATCACAAAGTGCCTTACCCACAAATTTATTTCCGATTACACAAGGTATGATGAAGCTCCCCGGATCCTTCTTTTTTTGGGGTGGCTGCCGATGAAGAATACTCATGCAACCTTCTGTCATCTTTACCGTTTCAAACTCCCCAAGTTTAGATTTCTTCGACATGACATCCTTGAGAAATTTGACATAACCGGGCATCTCCCTAACGTCATCTAATAGTGGAATATTAATATGAACCTGCTTAAAAATATCATAAATCTTTTTAAGTTGAGATTCTTGCTTAGCTTGTTGTATCCGTTGGGGAAAAGGAGGTGGGGGACGATAATCAACAATACGTCATTCCCATTGCATACGAATCTGAGGACGAACATCATCATTTTTCTCCTCTATCGCTTCTACTGTCGTGACAGGCTCATCGGCATCAGTCTGTTTATTACCTGTCGGGGCAGCTTCCTCGGCAGGTTTGTCTAAGGCTGGTTCCTTTACTGTTTCAGCTTCCTTTTCCGGCCCTGATAATTTCTTCCCACTCCTAGTAGTAATAGCTTTACATTGCTCATGTGTGGGCTGCCTAGCATTTTCAGTATTACTAGGGAATCCTCCAGTCTGCCTTGGCTTAATATGTTGGGAAACCTGACCCATTTGTGTCTCCAGAGATTTCAAAGTAGCTTCATGATTCGTCATCCTCATCTCTGTCTTATCCATGAAATTCTCTGTCTTCTTGATAAACTGATTCATATTCTCAATATAAGTGCCTGTCTGAGACATGAAAGTGGCCAGAGTCTGTTCCAGTATACTGCTCGTGGCAGCTGGTTGCTGCTGCGGCGACAGTTGCAGCGGTAGATTCTGCGGCAGTTGCTGTCGCGTCAGCAATCTAGGACCTCCCTGATTCTGATTGTGTGCTTGCGGATTCAGGGCATTATTAGGATTACTCCAAGAAAATTTGGGATCCTTCCTCCAATTGGGATTATAATTGTTGGAATTGTAATTTGGCTTGTAGTTTCCAACATATTTTCCCTCTTCTACTTGTATTGGGCACTCATCCCGACTATGATTTCCCTCACAGATGTCGCATACTTCCTCAACAGCAAATCCATGTTGTCCATCATCATTCAATAACCTTTTCATTGCTTTAGTAAGGAATGCTACCAGTGATTTCATCATGCTGTCGGCTTCATAATCCTTGACAGCTAGTACCCGTTTACCCCCTCTTCTGGCAGTCGGAAACTGCTCCTCATTCTTGGACAGATTTTTCAAAACTTGCAATGCCTCGTCCGGATCTTTATCCAATAATAGTCTGTTTGCTGCTGAATCAATTCGAATACGAGTTTGTAAGTTGGCAGCATTATAAAACTTTGTAACCTGATTCCATACGGGGAATCCATGCATTGGGCAGTTCCGTAGAAGAGTAGTAAATCTGTCCCAGGCCTCGTGCATCGGCTCGTCATCTTCATGTTGAAAAGTAGCAATTTCATTACGTAATCGCTCAGATAAATGCGAAGGATTAAAACGAGATAAAATTTCACGAGATAAATCTGCCCAAGTTCTAATTGAACCCGACGTAAGTTTATTCCACCAAGTTTTAGCTCTGTCCCTCAATGAATGGGGAAATAACCGAAGCCTCAATATCTCCGGATTAACTCCTGGTAGTCTAAACAAACCACAGATTTCCTGGAACGTCTTGAGATGCTCCCTAGCATCCTCAGTAACAGCACCACTAAACTGCCCGGTATTGTTGATCATACTAAACATGACAGGTTTAAGCTCGAAGTTGTCAACATCAATGTTTGGCAGCGTGGTTTCCAGCTCTACATGATCGTTCAGCATGTAGTCACGACATGATCGTCGTCCGGCGGCGGCAGGGTTACCGGCAGGTGGTATGACTTCGCCAATAGGTGGGTCGTCGGCCATCTTCTCTAACTGTTCTTCAAGGTACTCGTTCCTTGCTAAAAGGTGACGAAGTTGTTTCTTGAGATTGAAGGAACGTTCTACTTCCGGATCTAATGGATACTCAGGATCTTCACCTCTTTTAGATCTGCGCATAAACAAGAAAACCTCGTGAAAAGCAAGAGTTGAAAGTACCAACGAAAAACAGAAAAATAAAAATAAAAAGAAAAACAAAAACAAAAACGAAAAGTGCAATAAAAGAAAAGTAGAGTTATGTTGCCAATCCCCGGCAACGACGCCAAAAACTTGTTGCGTGTAAGATAGTCTATCGCAATTGTAGTGCAAGTGTACACGATGCAAGTAGTAAAGTGATACGAAGTATCGGATATCGTCTCCACAGAGATTGGGCTAATAGCTTCACCTTAATTCACTGCACGAAAGTAAAGAAAATATTGGAGAGAATTGTCACGAGAATAATAAAGTAAACGTAAATAAAGAGTAGAAATATAAAGATAGAGAGAATGGGCTGGTATTGAATTGCTCAGTAGTGCAGGTATTGCGGAGTTTAGGAAATCCAGTTCTGTCGTCGCACCCGTCGCGGCAGCACCTGTCGCGGCAGCAGTCTGTTGATCGTCGCGGCAGCAAACACACCAACTCAGTACTTCAAGTTTGGCAAGAATCCCAGATCTGCCTTGGCCTATCCCTAGGTCCAAGTCTGTCGATGATCACGTCTTTGATGATACCTCCCGGCGTGAATCGAAGGATGAACACCGATGCGTATGAATTCTTCTTTAGCCACTTAACCTCGCCCTATCCCTAGGCACGAGATAGTTCAACTATAAACTAGAGAACTTGCTCTTATTTCTTTCGTATACTTAACTCTCCTGATGTTAAGTAAATAGATAACCTCACAATGCTCTCCCGATGCTCTTGCAAGATATTAATAACCAAAATAAGAGAACTTGAAGTTTATTTTATTGAACTGAAAATTCCTAAAACAAAACAACCCTTGCAACTACTTTACAAATCAACCCGTGTCCCTAAGGGGGTTTTAGAACATATCGACGGCGGGTAAACGGCGGAGGGTTTTTGGTTGTCGGTTTTAAAGGGAAATCGACTATGGGGTTATGAGATATATGCCCTAGGTTAAAATACATGCCCTTATATAAGCTTTGGGCTCAAGTATTCTAAGTTAACAAGGATTACAACTTTAATTAAAAGTATGATTCTAATAAAGACTTAATCTTCAAGGATCCTACTTTTCAGCCGTCCTCCTTGTTTCTTGGGATTTCCTCTCCTTGAGCTTTGGCTTGACATATCTTTTGATCCGGGGCTTGGAAAAATATATGGTTTTCACACGACAGACGAGCATAATTTTCTCTATCTATCGAGGTCCACTTTGCTTTTCCTCCACTAACTTGCTGTCGTCCTCTGCTGTCACGGCAGCATCGTCCTCTTTGTCTGCTTGTCCAGTTCAGCTCTTCTGCTTATCTGCCCTGCGCCCGCCTTCACCGTCTACGACGACGGCAACCTGCCAAAAACAACCATTTTTAGTAGAATCTGTGCCTTTTATATATTTGTGATGTTTTACTGTAAACTAACCTAAATGCAATGAAATGATGCTTGAATGCAGCAGAAATATGGGTTAAAAAGGGTGTAAATAATAGCACTTTTACACACTCAACAAGAGACAATACCTAATCCAACCTATGTTGCGTTTCGTAAGCAACACAATTCACTTGCTTCTTGGCTCCTCTCTACTATCAGCAAATATATGAGTTATCAGATGCAAATATATTATTGGCTTTACAAATATATGAGTTATCACATGCTCGTCCCCTGTTGGCTTTACAAAATGCGAAATTGGTTGAGGCTCGAGCATATATTACTGGCATCAAACTAGCTATAGAAGAGGGATGGCAATCAGTCATTTTCGAGGGCAATGCATCCACTGTGGTTAATAAACTTTAGGACCCTACGAATGATTTATCCATTGTGGGCTTGATTTTACAAGGATCACAATTATCTCGTAATATAATTAATTTCATTATAACAATATAGATTTTTAGTGACAAATTGGCAGTGACTAGCAATAATTTTGTCACAAATATTAAACTTTTGTGACAGATTTTGTGTGTGACACTATTAGCATAAGTAATTGTGATGTATTTTTATTTGATCACTATTATAGTAGTAATTGTGATGATTACATTTTTTACAATTAAATTCTCACTATAAGTCTATAATTGTGACACAAATTTCATTGCCACTTAAACTTTGACATATGATAGTGACGATATATAAAGTGATCACTATAATTTGATATTTGTTGTGATAATGCAATTGTTTGTCACTTAAAATTTTACTTTTGTTGTTATAAATTTTGTCACCAATAAAAAATAAACTTAATGATAAGTTATAAATTGTCACAATAATAAATTTATTTTTATAATTATAGTAATAATAACAATTATAAAAATTGAAGTTACCATAAAAGCATAAACTAGTTTATCAAAAGGTAAAATAATTCTATTAGTCTCTACACTATGTGTAAATTGTTGTTTTAGTCATTCTATTTTGATCAATTTTAGTCCCTATATTTTTGAAATTTTAAAACTTCAATCCTAATCCAAACGGAACAACGGCAATATGGTTAAATTACAATGACTAAAAAATGATTGAACAAAAGAATACAAATCAAAAGATTTACTTAACATATTTAAAGACTATCATTCATGTCAGGATTGAAATTTCAAAATTTAAAAAGTACATATTTTTTGAATAGAAATTACATAAACTTGAAGTAAACAAATTAAAGTAAAAAGACTAATATATAATCGTGGCATAATATGTAATAGCAAAATTTTACCTTGTAAAAAATTTTACACTTGATATTTGTTTTAACTTTTCTTGTGGAGGTAAAATTTGTATTGTTAGTATAGTAAATAATTACCACATAAAGGATAATTCTATCAATAATTTAGGTGTAAATCTTAATATTCATATGTTTATATTTTAAAACTAACTCAATTATTTTTATATATTTTCTTCAACAAACGTATTTCGTATAGGAAACGATATAAAATTAATTAAATTATTGTTATAATTAATACATACTTTTAAAATAAATAAAATTAATTTCAATTACAATTTAACCTAAATAATATTTTACTTTCAAAATAATATTAAATTTCTTGTCTAGCCTAGTGGGTAGACATTGCACTCTCCCCCTAAAGGTTCCAGGTTCGATCCCCTATGAAACCATGCATTATATTTATTTATTAAAAATTGATGGTATCTAGCACATTCGCTACGCCTCGCGGGAGAGATATTCAGTGTGTGTGTTGCCTGAATAAGATGATTGCAACTAAAATAATATAATTATTTTATTATCATTGAAAGTGACAATGTATTTTAGACACTATTTCAATATGTATTTGTGATAAAATGTTTGTCACTAATAAGAATAACATTAGTGTCTAAATTTTAGTCACTGTTATTAATCTTTTGTGTCAAAAAATATAGTCATAAAAAATATAACTTATTGTAACAAAATGCATAAAAGTTGTCACTAATATAATAGTGACGGAGTTATTAGTGACGACAGGTGACGACTCAGAAAAATAGTCACTGTAAATTTCAGTGACTAAATTTAATACTTTTAGTCACTATTTTTGATGTCACTAAAAATTTATTTTCTTGTAGTGTTTGTTTAAGGGTCAAATTAATTGTACAGTCCTAATGGTTTGATTTTTCTAGTTTGGAAAAAGAATATTACACTCGAAACGTGAGTTTAGACAAAAAAAATATAACATTTAGGACCTTAAAAGAAATCATTTTTTGTTTTTTAGTGTAACGACGATATCTAATTTATTGTTTGATTAATCCAGATCAGATACTACAAATGTCTATTATAAGAGTGACTCATCCAATTCAATTTGCACTATTTACAATGAATGATTCAAACTCCTAACCCTGCTGAAGAGATCTAGTGCCTCATTTAAGATAGCAACAACTTGTTGGTTCAATAAAATAATATAAATGTATATAATGGAAGCAAAGTATGTATAACTAAATATATTAAACAAAAAGAAAATATTTGGAAATAATTAAACAAACGGTAGATCTAACTACCAATTACAATATAAACGAACGAGATAAAATTTAGGCTGAATTAAAAAATTATCATTCAACTTTCCTCTTGCTCTTACTTTGGTTAGTCAGATTAATTTTTTTTAATTTAATCATTGAACTCTCAGTTTATTTGTCGTTAAATACTTAACAACGTTATGACTATTCATCTATCTTATAAATATTTTTGAAATGATTCCAAAACTTTCTTTACTTTTTGTTAAACCCCCCTTGATTTCTCAATGTTAGAGCATCTTTTTTCAAATCTCAATGGTGGGGAAGTAGAGAAGGAGGAAGCGAGTAGCATATCTTAATTTTATGTTGATCGAACGGTGGATATCATAGATCGGAGTAGTTTTAGGTTTTGCACATTTTAGGTTTTGAATTGAGTTTTGCGAGTTTTAAAGTGATTTTTGGAAGAGCTAAATTGATAGAGTGGTAGGAGACGATGAAGCGAGTTTGTTAGTGTCTTAAATGGTCGGAGAATGATTATTTCAACGCCGGAATAATAGAGGGATGAAATTGCAGAACCTTCATCTTTAGGGGAAAATGACGTGAATGACATGTGGTTGCCATGCTTGTAAAAAGCAGTCCACATCAGCACACATGGCTACTACATCACTCTACCATTTCTGATTTAATGTTGGAGTGACCAAAATATGACAAATCAAAAGTTTAGTGATTAAATAAAAAGGTTTAAATTTTAGTTATCAGAATAGGAATGATAAGAAAATTGAGTGATGAAGTTTGTAGTTTATCTAAAAATTTAAGATTCATACGTCACGTTGAACTCGAGTTAAATAAGTATATAAAGTAAAATTAGTAGTCCACAGCGTTGGAAAATCATGACAAAGTATTAGTCGTCGGCGTCAGCGGGCAAAAATAGTAGTACAGTTTCTAATTTGTATAGTTGCAGATTTAGATTTCATGTAAAAACAATCAGTTAGATTTCTCCATCAGATCATCTCTGTGTTATTTAACTTTTCGGACACTTATTTTAACCATCTCTTACAACATCGTTATACTCGAATCAGAGCAGCCGGTCCTTGTCAAAATGTTTTCCATGGCACGCAGAATTGTGGGAATTTGTCTGTTACAATTCTAGGAAGAGCTATATAAACGGCAATCCATCTTTAGATTGACATATCTCACATTCTTCAGCTTTACTTGTGGACTCTGCTTTCTAACAATGGCTACTGCATGTCCATGCATGGTCTTCCTCTTTGTTCTGGGGATTTGGGCTTCTCAGGCTTCGTCTCGTTCGGTTCCAGAGGCATCCATGTCGGACAGGTTTGAAGAATGGATGGCTAGCTACGGTCGAGCATACCAGGATTCTTCAGAGAAGGATAAACGGTTCCAGATATTCAAGGAAAATGTGGAGTATATCGATTCCCACAATGCCGATACCAGCAAGAATTACAAGCTCGGTGTTAATGAATTTACAGACTTAACCAACGAGGAGTTCAAATCCACGAGGAATGGTTATAAAATGCGAGGTTCCACTTCCTCCATTGTTGCATCTTCATTCAAGTACGAGAACGTTACAGCAGTTCCAAGTAGCATGGATTGGAGATCTAAAGGAGCTGTTACCAACATCAAGGACCAAGGCCAATGCGGTGAGTTAGCCAGAGTGGCAGAATTCATTATCAAGCTAATACAATTTCAATTCCATAATGCTTATTAATTGTTTCGATTCGGAACTTTCGAATGGTTGGTGTTAGGATGTTGTTGGGCGTTCTCAGCTGTGGCTGCCATGGAAGGGATTACGAAACTCAAAACTGGTAACCTTGTGTCCCTATCAGAGCAGGAGTTAGTTGATTGTGATGTAAACGGGGAAGACCAAGGCTGCGGTGGTGGCCTCATGGACGATGCGTTTGAATTCATCATTTCAAACAAAGGACTTACAACCGAATCCAATTACCCCTACCAAGGTGTTGATGGAAGCTGCAACAAGCACGAAGCAGCCAACCATGCCGCCACCATCACCGGTTACGAAGACGTGCCTTCGAACAGCGAGTCAACACTATTGAAAGCAGTGGCTAGTCAGCCGGTTTCGGTTGCCATCGATGCCGGTGGTGCTGACTTCCAGCACTACGAAAGCGGTGTTTTCACGGGCGAATGCGGCACCTCACTGGACCATGGAGTGACAGCAGTTGGATATGGAGAAGATGATGATGGGACCAAGTACTGGCTGGTTAAAAATTCGTGGGGCACGAGCTGGGGCGAGGATGGATACATTAGAATGCAGAGAGATATTGATGCTGATGAAGGACTTTGCGGCATTGCAATGGAAGCTTCTTACCCCACTGTTTGATGCAGCAGAATGGCCACCCTTTCAATATTGTAGGGGATGAATCAGCCATAAAGTACTTGTTAGCTTATTGCCTTATGCCCTTATCCGTATACATGTACGATGTATGTATAGTTCCAATATTATTGTTCTGTTCTTGTTACTCCATACATTAAAGGAAAACAAATTTACTTCTTTCAGTTCTAATATTATTTGAACTGATATGCTTCTGCATGTTAGCTTACTACTTGGACCAACTCGTTGGTTAGTTAATTTTTTATTATTTTGTGTTATTGTAATTTACAAATTACAAGAATCAAAATTATCTCACAATAGAATTAATTTGTTTTGAAGATCAAATTTAGGGATGAGAACGGGTTGGGTTGGGTCGGATCATGTATTTTTCCCAGCTGATTTCGATTTAAAAATTGAAAGCTTCCAACCGACCTCGATCTGACCCAACTTTAAGTGATGTTTCACTCGATCTGGATCCGACCAAAATTTGGGGATAGAAATCTACCTCTAACCTAATAGAAATATTTTTTCTAGTTTTATTCGGTAAAATTAGGAGATAATTGAAAAAAACATATATCGAGAGAGAGGAAAATTATATTAATTATCTTATTTTTATTCTGAAAATTAAGGATAATTGAAAAAATAGAGGGGATATCATAATAGTTATCTTTAAAAATATAAGGGAGAATTATATGATTTTAGGTCGGGTTGGGAATTTTTCATCCTAAATTTAAATCCGACTTAGTCCTTCACAAAACTCAACCCGAACATAATTTAAAAAATGCTTAAAGGTCAAATTAACTCTCAACGAAAAATAAAAAAAAAATCAATTAAGCCCTTAAGGATTTTTTTGTACCCAATTTAACCCCCATAATTCAAATTGAAATCAATTTAGCCCTTCCTTAACGTTTACCGCATTGACCGTCAGGATCCTTTGGCGGTCAACGTGTTATGGAAAGACTAAATTGTTTGCAAATTGAATTATGATGGCTAAATTGAGTGTAAAAAATTCACGAGAGCTTAATTAATATTTTAGTTTTTTTTATTGTGGATTAAATTGACCCTTAAGTCAATTTTAAATATAAAATTAAAATTTTAATGTTTATCGGACGCACATTTCTTCGATCAATGTAGAAAATATCATAGCTATAGGAAATTAAAAAGAAATGAAAGGCAATAATGTGGTTCGCTCCAATTTCAGGTACAGTTGACTGATAGATCGATCAACCACTCTTTTATAATGATAATACCCAAAGTTTCAGACCCAAAATTTATTAAGGATTTTAGGCCAAGATCCCTTGTGGGAAGTGTTTATAAGATTCTGGCCATAATGCTCTCTAGAAGATTGTCTGCGTACATTGATGAAATAGTGGGTGAATCACAATTTGCGTTTATCTCGGGCAAACAGATCTCATACTGTATCATGATTACAAATGGAGTCATTGATGATATAAGCTGAAGGAAGAGAAAAGTGATCGTTTTCAAAGCTGATTTCATAACGTCACACGACACTGTAAATTTGTCTTTCTTGTATGTTGTTATGGAAAAAATGGGTTTCGGTTCAATATGGCGTAAATGGATCTACATGTGCATATCAACCCCTTCCATATCGGTGTTGATAAATGAATCACCGACTAAACTGTTCAATATAAAGCGGGGGTTAAAGCAAGGGTGTCCTCTTTTCCCGTTACTTTTTAATCTAATTGGCGAAGCATTGAGTGTTTTAATTCGAAATGCTGTAGAGGTTGAATTGATAAAAGGAGTTAAAGTGGGGAACAACAACTTGTGTCTATCTTACATCCAATTTGCAGATGATCTAATTATGTTCACTTGAGGCAAATGAGGATGTTGTGTGCAACATTAAGAGGATATTAAGAGTTTTTGAAGTGGCTGCTGGTTTGAAGCTCAATATGTCAAAAACTAAGGTGTATAGGGTGAATGTTGATGATAATAATGTGCAGAGATGGGCGAATGGCATAAAATGTAGATACGAAAAATTTCCTACTAACTATCTTGGCTTGCCTCTTGACCATGGACGCAATTCTACTACACTATCATCCCTTATCATTCATAAAGTTCAAAGAAGACTTGAAGGATGAAAAGGTAAATGTTTATCATTTGTAGGGCGAATTACACTAATCAAATCTTTGTTAGCCAATTTGCCACTTTATTTCCTAGTTTTGTTTCAAATGCCAGTTACAGTGGTTGCCACGCTAAATAAGCTAATTACTAACTTCTTGTGGGGGACATCCAAGGATGGTCGATTCATTGTGTGAGTTGGGAGACAATGTGTGTAGGCCTAAATTGCAAGGAGGGTTGGGCTTGGTTGACCTCATATTGAGAAACAGAGCTCTACTAAACCAATGGGCTTGGAGATTCGGGTGCGAATCTAAGAGCCTGTGGAGGAAAATAATAGTAGCGAAGTTGGGTATGAATCTTCCTCCCTAATTCTGAGACCATTTTAGTGTAGAAATGTTTCCTGGATCTGAAAAAATTTACGAGCCTATTGACCAATCTCGAGGATGCTTTTGTGAAAAATATAAGATGCACAGTCGAAGACGGGAGTTTAGTTGACTTTTAGGAGAACTACTGGACGTTAGTTCCGTCCCTTAGAGAGTCATTTCCTGCGTAGATTTGCTGTGGCCATAAAGAAATCTGGAAAGATGAAAGAGTTTGGGTCCAAGGTCAATGGGCTTTGGGTGTGGAATATTTAATTGAGAAGCCCCTTTTTAGTTGGGAAATTAATATTTGAGAAGATTTTCTCAACACCATAAATATGGCCGTGAGGTGCATCCATTCGATAGATTGTATCAAGTGGTGTGGATCCTCTAACGAGGTCTATTCATCGAAAGCTTTATGTGAGAATGCTTCAAACTTGGGTGTTGAGGCAGATCGAGTCCGAAAAGTAGTTTGGTCGAATCTCGCCCCGCATAGCGTTGAAGCCTTTGTTTGGAAGGCAGTCAGTCAAAGATTACCTACGATGTTTAAATTATTTAATCGTGCTGTCCAAGTCTCTGTTATTGGATTGTGTGTGCTATGTTCTCAAGAGACAAAATCAGTTAATCATCTGCTTTGCTAGTGCAACACTGTGTGAAAAGTATGGAAAAGATAGTGTTTAACGTAGAAGGTGCAGATTGTGTTACCAGAAAATCTAAAGGATCACCTCTTTGTATGGGAAAGTCAACCCTTTAAAACATCCCCAAAACCAATATGGGTAATGGCCTTTTTTGGATTTATTTGGACTATTTGTCTTAGTGGGAATGATTGCATCTTTAATAGTAAAAGTTAGGATGAAAATCAAGTTTTTGAACTAGCCACGTTGAGAATTGGCTTCTAGTGCAAAAGTAAGTGACCATTTTCAATTGCCACTAGTGTTGATCTGTCTCGGTATCCTGTTTCTGCTTCTATTCACCCCACTCATGATCGAAGACCTCTCCTCAGATATTGGATTGCACCACCTCTGGGTTCGTTTAAATTTAATGTTGATGCTACTGTTTGAGGGAGCTATGGGGCAGCGAGGATTGGGGGCGTTCTTCGAGACAATACAAGTTTGATTTTTTTGCAAATTTTTTAAGTCGATAGGTTTTTTGAACTATCTTATGCTGAAATGATGGCTATATTCGAGGTTTGTGTACTGTTCTTGAATTCCAAATGGTATGGCGCTTTCAAACTGTCCGTTGAATCTGATTGCCTTTTAGCTATGAATTGGATGGAAAGATCTATGATGGTGCCAGAGTCTTTTATTGCATTGGTTAAGAAATGTAAAGAGTATTGCACTACTTTATTTGAAATGTTGTTTTTGCCTTTAGAGAAAGGAATTGTTCAACTCATATTTTAGCACAACAATGTATTGATAGAGGCATTGATTTGTTCTAGGTGATGGGGTGAGATAGTTTTGGTGACACTGTATCAGGTGTGAGTTGTTGATGGATTTGCTTTATGGCTGGGGTTATGCTACTGTGATTAGGGGTGTAAACGAGCAGATTCGAGCTTGAGTAGTGCTAAGCTTGACTCAGCTCGTTAAGATTTCGAGTCGAGTTTGATTTCGAGTAATTTTTAACGAACCTGAGAAATATGAGCTCGACTCGGCTTGTTAAGAACTCAAGTCGAGTTCGAGCTTGATTCGAGCCTAATCGAGTCAAGTGTTGACGATCTTTGACCGTGTCGGACTCAAGTAGCTCGTGATCTATCGTGTCTCATTTAGAGCCTTATTAGGGAAAAAATTGATACACAAGTTGCGAAACTCAAGCTTGTTAATTTTA
Organism: Hibiscus tridactylites; assembly: GCA_958450335.1. Classification (NCBI taxonomy): domain Eukaryota; kingdom Viridiplantae; phylum Streptophyta; class Magnoliopsida; order Malvales; family Malvaceae; genus Hibiscus; species Hibiscus tridactylites. The sequence continues at coordinate 26,615,802 of OY288265.1, read as the reverse complement.
GGGTTTAGGGTGTTAGTTTAGAGTTTATAGGTTTAGGTTGTTGGGTTCATTTGCCTCAGTTGAAGAAAATTTTGTTAGATCTTTGTGAAACATGTACTAAGTAGATTCTGTCCTTGAAAGAGAACCGAACTGTCAAAAGATTTGCCCTCACATCTCAGGCGAAGGGTTGTAATCATTTTCTTAAGGCAAACATAATGCCGACGATAAACAACGAGACGATGTCCGAGGAGAGGCTGACACTACTGCACTCCATTCTTATGGGGCGAAAGATCAACATTGGCAAGATTTTAATCAATGAAACATACAAGTGTGCTGGTAAGCCAACTGGTGGATTGTTCTTTCCGTTGTTAATATCTAATATTTGTATGCAGCACAATATGCCCAAGACTAATGCAGACATAACCCTAATCTTCAAAGGCACCATCATCACGCCAGCCGCTTGGAAGAACCTTACCGCCATTGACTCTAAGGAAAAAGGCAAAGGCAAGACCGCCACGATGACACCTAAGGTTGAGTCCGGAGCTTCGATGTCAGCGGATACAATGGCATTGCTCAGCCAAATCTACCACCGTTGGGAGTTGATTCTCCAAAACTTGGAAAGGGCTGAGGACTAGAGGAAGAAGCTATGCCACTACACCCATGCCAGGGATGTAGCCATCAAGGAGGCTCTTGTGACTATGTCTCCAAGAGTCATTCCCGCGTTCCCTGCCTTTCTAACAGAGCTCTTTGTCGATGACAGTGACATGCTAGCAAGTCTAGTCCATAGCCCAGTTCACAATCCAGTCCATAGCCCAGTTTACAATCAGTTATGGTATTGAGTTGCAATAAGCCAACTATGCCAGTAGTCGCTTGACATACTATTTAAAAAGGTAGTGCCAACTCTCGCTTGGCAACATACTTAAAAATAAAGAACACACCGGATAGGAAAAATAGTGTCGAGGCAGTGTTGATTTATTAAAAACTAGACATTAAAGAGAAAACAACATTCAAACGCAAACACCCCTCACCTACTATAAAATCAGTTCATGGTGAGGGTATCAACTAAAAATCTATAATCGTTTTCAACATCCATCATCATTAAAACTAAGAAAAATAACAACAAAGAGAATGGGCTAGAAGAGGGTCTGTCGATGCAGCTCTTCACGGCCAGGCTCGAATGTTGCACCCTTATCTCCGATCACACCCTTTGATTCTCCACGTCCCTTCATTTTGATTTGATTGGGATTAAATAGGACTCCATGGGTAGCCTAGGATTATCTTGGATTTGAATTTGAACGTGCAGGGATAAGGAAGGTGATCATCTTATCCAGCGTTTGAATCCTAAGGCTGATCAGGTTAGGGATGACGTCATCGTGCCATTGCTCATCCGGTGTTACAGCTTGGCATGGTTCTGCCATCCATGTTTGGCACTGCTCGTCCCTTATTTTCTAGGAGATTGATCTGATCCCTATTTTCTCGCAGCCTAATCTGGTCCTATTTTTTCGGGGCCAACATCTTCTTGGCCTGACATCAAATGTTCTTCTCTACTGACCAGTTCTTGGCATTAAAGGCCCTTTTGCGCCAACGTTAACTCGAGATCCTCCTTGGTGTCGTCTCCTGCTCTTGCTCCTGCTCTGCCATCTACTGTGTCATCAGCTATGCTAACCTGCAAAAAGGTGCAAAAAACAACCCCTTCACACTGAGATAACACCAAACCCTAACTCTTTAACTCAAAGTTGAAACTTTTTGGAGCAAAACTTAAGTCTAAGTGGAGCGGACCATTTACCGTAGTCAACACTTTCCCTCACGGAGCTGTAGAAATTGAAGATGCCTCGGGTGCCCAATTTAAAGTAAATGGACAGCAACTAAAACCTTTCTTCGAGAACACACCGATCGGACAAATTGAAGAAATCACCTTGGAGGAACCAAAAATCTGAATAATAAATTTGTCGAGCTTAACAACATTAAACAAAGCGCTAAATGGGAGGCAACCCATTGGTTTATTTTTCGTCAATTTTTATTTCCTTTCTTTTAATAATTTATTTTATTTAGTATGATTTATTTCCTTTTCTTTTTCTAATTACCTTACTAATTTTCTGCAGGATTTTATCAGTGTCACAGCAAGCACACTTCGATCCTAAGCTGAAGTGCACCGTTTCATTAAAACAGGTGCATTTTAGCACGCCCAATGGAGCCAGTGCACTTTAGCCCATGCCCTTTAAACCCTTCATTTTCCCCTTTTTTCCCTTTCTTTTTTCTTTCCCGTAAACTACCAAAACCCTAAAAACACTACACACCCAATCACAATTTCACTCAGCCGCAATTCACCATGCCCCGTATGCGACAGCAAGCTTGTCGGCTTCCCAAAGAACCGTCGTTGGTCATCGACAGACGACGCCGTCTTGCACCGCCACAATTTATGGCGATCAGTAGCAACTCCAAGCCAACCACCACACCTCCTCGCCATGGTGGTCGTCAACGGCAAGCCCCCAGCCCCCCGAACGAGAACCCCATCCCTACGGCTTCCACCGCACTTCTGCCTTCTTCCCCAACCGTCAGCCGCCGTTCGCGGCTCTCCAACAGCACCGCTGGACCAAGCTCCACCCGCTGTCCACCTCCCAACCGGTCACCATCACCGTCGTTCCAGTCAATGCCCATGGTGGACTCATCAACATCCTCTCGGCAACGCCAATCCAATACCCAGCAGAGGCACTCAAACGTTCCCTCATTCTCCATGCACTCTGCCGAATCGGAACAACACCCTGAGGTAAACTCTACTCCGATTCCCATTCGCCCTTTACTAATGTACCATCCTTCCTTTGGTTTTACAAGGGATCCGAGAACCCTTTGGGACATCAACCAACTTCTTCACGGTCACATTCCGAGCATTATTCGTTCAATTTCTAAGAATCGAATTCCCACCGTTTTGCATCGCCACCAGGCAGTCCGGCAGCAGCATCAGCAAACCCCAAACGCAATCGACAAGGACGACACTACGCAATGCCTGCCGAGGAAGAACTTAGAGGTTATCTCCACTTTGAAAATGACCAGTTGGTCCGTTTTCATAACATCTGACATCGCCTCTTTAGGGTCTGTAAGTTCATTCCTTCAACAACATTGGAAAACCTTCATATATCTGACTCTGTATTTAATTATTTCATTGCTATTGGTTAGCAATCATTATCTGAAATCAAAACTGGAACTTTCTATGAATTGGTTTTTGAATTTTATTCAACTTTTTCATTTACTAAGTCTCGCTGCATTATTGTTAACTCTCATGATGTTATCTGCTTTCGATTGTGTGGAACTCAGTTTAGCTTGTCTGTCTCTGATTTTAATCTTGCCATGGGGTTCGTGACGGATGTAACGGATCAAGAGTATTTAACATCTCTTCTTAAGTTTCCTGCAGCGTTCGATGCTGATGAGGCCTATTCTGCTCTCACCGGCCTCGTTGATGTGCCATTCAACCCTAGTTCGACTAAAGCTATCCACTTCCACGACCCAACATTGCGATACATCCACTGCTTCCTGGCTTAGAATTTCTCAGGACGAAATGACTCTTCTGGAGTATTGAGTAAGACTGAATTATTTTTTCTTTAGTGCATGTTCACTACTCACAAGGTAAATCTTGGTTTTTGGTTAGCTCGAAAATTTGAAATTGTCACCCGGTCAAATCGTCCTTTAATCCTGGGACCATACATCACTCATTTAGCCTCTAGAATTGCAAATTTCGATATTTCCAATTTTACTTATGCTTTTTCTATGGATGCTCGAGATGAACGATGCTTGGATTCAATGGGTTTACTTGACGGAACTCCTAACGCCCCCTATCTCAATCCGCCCGGAACAATGACATCACGTTCACGATGAGTTTTCAATCGTCGGAACACGCGACAAGCCCCAACTTCTTCACCACAACAGAACCAGAATGCACAAGAAGCACCTAATCTTGCCGAAAGACTCCACACCCTCGAAGACAACATTGCAGAAATTCTTTCCTACCTTCGTCCGAACCGCGGTCGTGGCCGCGGTCATCATTGATCACGGGGAGTACTCTTTACCCCTCTCTGCCTTGTACTTTTATGTTTTTCATTTGAATTGGGGCAATTCACTTAAGTGAGGGGGAGGGTAGCAAACCGCTTGTCTTGCTTGTCTGCTATATGTTTGATTTTGGTCTGACTTTGAGATGACATTTTTCTTGCCATTGCTTGATGTCCAGCATGTTATAATTGTTATAGTACGTAAGAATATTTGAATGTTGACATTTTTTATAATCAAATGGCATGAGTAAAATGATAGTTTGACATCTCTTTCAATTTGCCTTGATTGTGATAGTTGGATTTCTCGCCTAGCTTAATCAACTTAGCCTAATTTTGTGAGAATTTGAGCCTTGAGCATACATCTTATTCTTTATGCTCGTTTTTCCTTGCTTGAGAGTGTCATCTTGAATTTAGGAATCTAGAACTTGTGACTTGTATGCGATTCGAGACTACTCTAGAATGAGGTGCTTTAAGATGATTTAGGCATTAGGATTTAGCCATTTTCTCTCTTTCATAAAAAAAACTTACCTTTTTCTCATCGCTTAATGAACCCTCTTGAAGCCTTATATCCCATTTTTCTTGGCTTAACCTTCAAACCTTTTTCTTCCTTGACCAATTTTTTTGATTGATCAAATGCTAGAAACTATATTACTAGACAAATAAGGGGCTGCAATTCGAATAAGGGCAGAATGTTTTCCAGAAAAAAATGAAGAAATGAAAAAAGAAGAGGAAAAACAGAATAAAAGGAAGCAATTGCTTCAAAAAGAAGAAAAAAGAAAAAAAAACAGTTTCGAAAAGAAGAAAAAAGGAAGAAAAATATGTATTTGCTTGCCCATTTTTAAGCTCCTCTTTTGTCTTCACTGTTTATTGTTTGAAACTTCTTGCATTGATCATCTTCTTTGCCTTTTCTTTCCATCTTTCTACCCTTTTTCTAAACCACATTACACCTTGAACAAAAGACCTAATGATTTTTGCACCTCGATTCTAATAAAGTAGTGGATAATTGAACTTGTTACAAGCCTATGGAAACCTTTGTTCATGTAAGACTTAGAGTGTTTTTGCTTCACTTCTACCTTTAAACACTTTGAGTGCTCTTGAGTGTATCTTGGTGAGGATTAAGAGTAGGTTATGATTTGATTAATACTTGATAGGCAATTGAAAGAATGAAGGGTTGTTCTTTGCTTATATCCACTTGGTTTGATTTGTGTCTCTTTCATGATACTCCTTTTGCACTAGAACTCTTATAATTATATTTGATGCTTGTGATGGCTTGAGAAATGCATTCTTGGGTTAATATCTTTTTTCGGACATACTTGAGGACAAGTATGAGACAAGTGAGGGGGAATTTGATAAGCTCTCAAATATGACACTCTTTAATTGCTATTTTTCTAGTTTTTAGGATTTCTTGCTACCTAATCCATTTTGTTTTGCTATATTTTGCGCAAGGAACCTAATTTTGGAAAATAGCAGCAAAAGAGGGCATTTTCTACAGTCTTTTTATTATTTTGGTCATGACTGCATCGTGGGCACGACACTGGGCACGTCGCGTCTAACGTGGCAGATGCGTGGTGACTTCTGGAAGATTCTGGAACATTCTGAAAGACCTTATCAGCTTATTCGTTTCGATTTTCTGTATTTAAATTTCAAAAACATTTGAATTGTTTATCTTTCCTTTATTTTTAATTTTCTTATCATTTATCTTTGTAAATCCAAGCCTATAAATACCACTCCTTGGTAAAGGCTTAGGCATCGAATTTAGTCTTCATCTTCTAGCTTGAAAACACTTGTTATTTCTAGTTTTTAATTGAAGTTCTCTTTTCTTTATTTTTACTCTTTTATGTTATTTAATTATTTATTTTATACAATCAAGTTAAGTATGATAACTAATATCATGCTTAGCTAAATCTCTTGAGCCAAGAACTAACCAAATCAATTCAAATCGTGAGAATTGAACATTGCCTAAATTCCTTCGGGAATACATTTTTATCTTTCGGTTTAGATAGTTTGGCAATCGGCCTTACTAAAGTTTTTAATCGCTTTTCAAATCAAAAAGAGCTCGTTGGTCTGGAATCGTTTAAAAACATAGTTGGGAGGAAGGATCGGCATGTGGCAATTTCGACTTCCTGTGAACACTCTTAGCGGCGGTCCGCTAAGGAAAGATAAAATCAGAAGTGATTCTTTTTAAGTCAATTTCTGAGTCAGGCTTTTCCTGTTTTAAAAACTAAATATTTTGACGGCGATAGACGTGATTAATTTGTCTAAGAACCAACCTTCGAAGATAGACTTGGGAGGATTGATTACTCGAGAGAGAAGCAAGTTGCGAGGGTTGGGCCTCGCAGACTGTAACCGACATGATCCTCGGAGTAAAAATCCATTTCGATGATCGAAGGAATTGACAAGGCTAGCTCGAGGCTATTTTGCGTATTTGGACTTTCTTATTATTTTCTTTACTTCTGCATTTAATTCTACTCTTTCATTTTCACTCAATATCAGATCACCCCATTTTTTTACTTTTCTTGTTTTCACAGATATTCCTAGAAGCATTAATAAAAGCAACCTTCAGTCAAGAATTCCGACTAATCTCCTTGTGGATCGACCCACTTTCCTTATAACTACTTAATTTCTTTATTTTATTATTTGTTGAAAGAGGTTAATTTATTTATTTATTTTGACGGGTAAAACGACGCTTGTCAGTGGTAGAGCAGAAAAGTAGCATATCGCATGGTTGGAGTTGACGATGCATAAAGTGTTGGAGATGAATCTACTTTGTTCCACGGGAACTTTCTCCTAGATATGGAACAATAAAGATAGCGAGAAATCAATGGCCTTCTTTAATGGAGTCGTGTACATTTTAGGGTTCTTAAACCCTAGTTTCACCGTCTATATAAGAGAGACTTGGACACTACTCCAAGGAGAACGTGATTATAGACAACGGTCCTAGTCTGAAGCTTGTGGAGAACCATCAGAATAGAAGTTAGAGTAATCTGTTCATGACAGAAGCCATCGAGAGAGGCTGACAGAATATGAGACCTACAACAACAGTTGGAAGGCACAAAGAAAGTTTTTCGGGGACGCTCGACTCTTTTTTTCCTTGCTTGATAAACCGTCATACTTAATAATTTTTACTATGAATTTTTTAAGCTCAGTCATAAGCTAAATACTTTAGTTGGGATTATTACTTCCCTTTATCTATTTAAGGTATTATAATTTGACCTTTAAGCAAAAAAAAAAAACAGCCCTTTTAAGATCAGGTAAAAACAAATGTATAAAATAAAATTACTAGTTCACAGTGTTTGAAAATGAAGACAAAATATTAGTCGATGGCGTAGAGGGCAAAATTAATTGGTAGTACAATTTCAGGCTAAACTCTTTATTATTTAACGTTTTGGACACCTATTTTGTCATATTTTAACAATAATCTCTTGGTCAATTATTTCCTAGGAATTATAGAAACCAAAGTATCCGAGTCCTAGTCAAAATGTTTTGCAAGGCACGTAGAATTGTGTGAATTTGTCTGGTAAAATTCTAGGAAAAGCTATATAAACCACAATCAATCTGTAGATTAACATAGCTCACATTCCTTTTCACTGTAACATTTCTTCAGCTTTACTTGTGGACTCTGCTTTCTAACAATGGCTACTGCATGTCCATGCATGGTCTTCCTCTTTGTTCTGGGGATTTGGGCTTCTCAGGCTTCGTCTCGTTCGGTTCCAGAGGCATCCATGTCGGACAGGTTTGAAGAATGGATGGCTAGCTACGGTCGAGCATACCAGGATTCTTCAGAGAAGGATAAACGGTTCCAGATATTCAAGGAAAATGTGGAGTATATCGATTCCCACAATGCCGATACCAGCAAGAATTACAAGCTCGGTGTTAATGAATTTACAGACTTAACCAACGAGGAGTTCAAATCCACGAGGAATGGTTATAAAATGCGAGGTTCCACTTCCTCCATTGTTGCATCTTCATTCAAGTACGAGAACGTTACAGCAGTTCCAAGTAGCATGGATTGGAGATCTAAAGGAGCTGTTACCAACATCAAGGACCAAGGCCAATGCGGTGAGTTAGCCAGAGTGGCAGAATTCATTATCAAGCTAATACAATTTCAATTCCATAATGCTTATTAATTGTTTCGATTCGGAACTTTCGAATGGTTGGTGTTAGGATGTTGTTGGGCGTTCTCAGCTGTGGCTGCCATGGAAGGGATTACGAAACTCAAAACTGGTAACCTTGTGTCCCTATCAGAGCAGGAGTTAGTTGATTGTGATGTAAACGGGGAAGACCAAGGCTGCGGTGGTGGCCTCATGGACGATGCGTTTGAATTCATCATTTCAAACAAAGGACTTACAACCGAATCCAATTACCCCTACCAAGGTGTTGATGGAAGCTGCAACAAGCACGAAGCAGCCAACCATGCCGCCACCATCACCGGTTACGAAGACGTGCCTTCGAACAGCGAGTCAACACTATTGAAAGCAGTGGCTAGTCAGCCGGTTTCGGTTGCCATCGATGCCGGTGGTGCTGACTTCCAGCACTACGAAAGCGGTGTTTTCACGGGCGAATGCGGCACCTCACTGGACCATGGAGTGACAGCAGTTGGATATGGAGAAGATGATGATGGGACCAAGTACTGGCTGGTTAAAAATTCGTGGGGCACGAGCTGGGGCGAGGATGGATACATTAGAATGCAGAGAGATATTGATGCTGATGAAGGACTTTGCGGCATTGCAATGGAAGCTTCTTACCCCACTGTTTGATGCAGCAGAATGGCCACCCTTTCAATATTGTAGGGGATGAATCAGCCATAAAGTACTTGTTAGCTTATTGCCTTATGCCCTTATCCGTATACATGTACGATGTATGTATAGTTCCAATATTATTGTTCTGTTCTTGTTACTCCATACATTAAAGGAAAACAAATTTACTTCTTTCAGTTCTAATATTATTTGAACTGATATGCTTCTGCATGTTAGCTTACTACTTGGACCAACTCGTTGGTTAGTTAATTTTTTATTATTTTGTGTTATTGTAATTTACAAATTACAAGAATCAAAATTATCTCACAATAGAATTAATTTGTTTTGAAGATCAAATTTAGGGATGAGAACGGGTTGGGTTGGGTCGGATCATGTATTTTTCCCAGCTGATTTCGATTTAAAAATTGAAAGCTTCCAACCGACCTCGATCTGACCCAACTTTAAGTGATGTTTCACTCGATCTGGATCCGACCAAAATTTGGGGATAGAAATCTACCTCTAACCTAATAGAAATATTTTTTCTAGTTTTATTCGGTAAAATTAGGAGATAATTGAAAAAAACATATATCGAGAGAGAGGAAAATTATATTAATTATCTTATTTTTATTCTGAAAATTAAGGATAATTGAAAAAATAGAGGGGATATCATAATAGTTATCTTTAAAAATATAAGGGAGAATTATATGATTTTAGGTCGGGTTGGGAATTTTTCATCCTAAATTTAAATCCGACTTAGTCCTTCACAAAACTCAACCCGAACATAATTTAAAAAATGCTTAAAGGTCAAATTAACTCTCAACGAAAAATAAAAAAAAATCAATTAAGCCCTTAAGGATTTTTTTGTACCCAATTTAACCCCCATAATTCAAATTGAAATCAATTTAGCCCTTCCTTAACGTTTACCGCATTGACCGTCAGGATCCTTTGGCGGTCAACGTGTTATGGAAAGAATAAATTGTTTGCAAATTGAATTATGATGGCTAAATTGAGTGTAAAAAATTCACGAGAGCTTAATTAATATTTTAGTTTTTTTACTGTGGATTAAATTGACCCTTAAGTCAATTTTAAATATAAAATTAAAATTTTAATGTTTATCGGACGCACATTTCTTCGATCAATGTAGAAAATATCATAGCTATAGGAAATTAAAAAGAAACGAAAGGCAATAATGTGGTTCGCTCCAATTTCAGGTACAGTTGACTGATAGATCGATCAACCACTCTTTTATAATGATAATACCCAAAGTTTCAGACCCAAAATTTATTAAGGATTTTAGGCCAAGATCCCTTGTGGGAAGTGTTTATAAGATTCTGGCCATAATGCTCTCTAGAAGATTGTCTGCGTACATTGATGAAATAGTGGGTGAATCACAATTTGCGTTTATCTCGGGCAAACAGATCTCATACTGTATCATGATTACAAATGGAGTCATTGATGATATAAGCTGAAGGAAGAGAAAAGTGATCGTTTTCAAAGCTGATTTCATAACGTCACACGACACTGTAAATTTGTCTTTCTTGTATGTTGTTATGGAAAAAATGGGTTTCGGTTCAATATGGCGTAAATGGATCTACATGTGCATATCAACCCCTTCCATATCGGTGTTGATAAATGAATCACCGACTAAACTGTTCAATATAAAGCGGGGGTTAAAGCAAGGGTGTCCTCTTTTCCCGTTACTTTTTAATCTAATTGGCGAAGCATTGAGTGTTTTAATTCGAAATGCTGTAGAGGTTGAATTGATAAAAGGAGTTAAAGTGGGGAACAACAACTTGTGTCTATCTTACATCCAATTTGCAGATGATCTAATTATGTTCACTTGAGGCAAATGAGGATGTTGTGTGCAACATTAAGAGGATATTAAGAGTTTTTGAAGTGGCTGCTGGTTTGAAGCTCAATATGTCAAAAACTAAGGTGTATAGGGTGAATGTTGATGATAATAATGTGCAGAGATGGGCGAATGGCATAAAATGTAGATACGAAAAATTTCCTACTAACTATCTTGGCTTGCCTCTTGACCATGGACGCAATTCTACTACACTATCATCCCTTATCATTCATAAAGTTCAAAGAAGACTTGAAGGATGAAAAGGTAAATGTTTATCATTTGTAGGGCGAATTACACTAATCAAATCTTTGTTAGCCAATTTGCCACTTTATTTCCTAGTTTTGTTTCAAATGCCAGTTACAGTGGTTGCCACGCTAAATAAGCTAATTACTAACTTCTTGTGGGGGACATCCAAGGATGGTCGATTCATTGTGTGAGTTGGGAGACAATGTGTGTAGGCCTAAATTGCAAGGAGGGTTGGGCTTGGTTGACCTCATATTGAGAAACAGAGCTCTACTAAACCAATGGGCTTGGAGATTCGGGTGCGAATCTAAGAGCCTGTGGAGGAAAATAATAGTAGCGAAGTTGGGTATGAATCTTCCTCCCTAATTCTGAGACCATTTTAGTGTAGAAATGTTTCCTGGATCTGAAAAAATTTACGAGCCTATTGACCAATCTCGAGGATGCTTTTGTGAAAAATATAAGATGCACAGTCGAAGACGGGAGTTTAGTTGACTTTTAGGAGAACTACTGGACGTTAGTTCCGTCCCTTAGAGAGTCATTTCCTGCGTAGATTTGCTGTGGCCATAAAGAAATCTGGAAAGATGAAAGAGTTTGGGTCCAAGGTCAATGGGCTTTGGGTGTGGAATATTTAATTGAGAAGCCCCTTTTTAGTTGGGAAATTAATATTTGAGAAGATTTTCTCAACACCATAAATATGGCCGTGAGGTGCATCCATTCGATAGATTGTATCAAGTGGTGTGGATCCTCTAACGAGGTCTATTCATCGAAAGCTTTATGTGAGAATGCTTCAAACATGGGTGTTGAGGCAGATCGAGTCCGAAAAGTAGTTTGGTCGAATCTCGCCCCGCATAGCGTTGAAGCCTTTGTTTGGAAGGCAGTCAGTCAAAGATTACCTACGATGTTTAAATTATTTAATCGTGCTGTCCAAGTCTCTGTTATTGGATTGTGTGTGCTATGTTCTCAAGAGACAAAATCAGTTAATCATCTGCTTTGCTAGTGCAACACTGTGTGAAAAGTATGGAAAAGATAGTGTTTAACGTAGAAGGTGCAGATTGTGTTACCAGAAAATCTAAAGGATCACCTCTTTGTATGGGAAAGTCAACCCTTTAAAACATCCCCAAAACCAATATGGGTAATGGCCTTTTTTGGATTTATTTGGACTATTTGTCTTAGTGGGAATGATTGCATCTTTAATAGTAAAAGTTAGGATGAAAATCAAGTTTTTGAACTAGCCACGTTGAGAATTGGCTTCTAGTGCAAAAGTAAGTGACCATTTTCAATTGCCACTATTGTTGATCTGTCTCGGTATCCTGTTTCTGCTTCTATTCACCCCACTCATGATTGAAGACCTCTCCTCAGATATTGGATTGCACCACCTCTGGGTTCGTTTAAATTTAATGTTGATGCTACTGTTTGAGGGAGCTATGGGGCAGCGAGGATTGGGGGCGTTCTTCGAGACAATACAAGTTTGATTTTTTTGCAAATTTTTTAAGTCGATAGGTTTTTTGAACTATCTTATGCTGAAATGATGGCTATATTCGAGGTTTGTGTACTGTTCTTGAATTCCAAATGGTATGGCGCTTTCAAACTGTCCGTTGAATCTGATTGCCTTTTAGCTATGAATTGGATGGAAAGATCTATGATGGTGCCAGAGTCTTTTATTGCATTGGTTAAGAAATGTAAAGAGTATTGCACTACTTTATTTGAAATGTTGTTTTTGCCTTTAGAGAAAGGAATTGTTCAACTCATATTTTAGCACAACAATGTATTGATAGAGGCATTGATTTGTTCTAGGTGATGGGGTGAGATAGTTTTGGTGACACTGTATCAGGTGTGAGTTGTTGATGGATTTGCTTTATGGCTGGGGTTATGCTACTGTGATTAGGGGTGTAAACGAGCAGATTCGAGCTCGAGTAGTGCTAAGCTTGACTCAGCTCGTTAAGATTTCGAGTCGAGTTTGATTTCGAGTAATTTTTAACGAACCTGAGAAATATGAGCTCGACTCGGCTTGTTAAGAACTCAAGTCGAGTTCGAGCTTGATTCGAGCCTAATCGAGTCAAGTGTTGACGATCTTTGACCGTGTCGGACTCGAGTAGCTCGTGATCTATCGTGTCTCATTTAGAGCCTTATTAGGGAAAAAATTGATACACAAGTTGCGTAAACTCAAGCTTGTTAATTTTAGGGTTTAGGGTGTTAGTTTAGAGTTTATAGGTTTAGGTTGTTGGGTTCATTTGCCTCAGTTGAAGAAAATTTTGTTAGATCTTTGTGAAACATGCACTAAGTAGATTCTGTCCTTGAAAGAGAACCGAACTGTCAAAAGATTTGCCCTCACATCTCAGGCGAAGGGTTGTAATCATTTTCTTAAGGCAAACATAATGCCGACGATAAACAACGAGACGATGTCCGAGGAGAGGCTGACACTACTGCACTCCATTCTTATGGGGTGAAAGATCAACATTGGCAAGATTTTAATCAATGAAACATACAAGTGTGCTGGTAAGCCAACTGGTGGATTGTTCTTTCCGTTGTTAATATCTAATATTTGTATGCAGCACAATATGCCCAAGACTAATGCAGACATAACCCTAATCTTCAAAGGCACCATCATCACGCCAGCCGCTTGGAAGAACCTTACCGCCATTGACTCTAAGGAAAAAGGCAAAGGCAAGACCGCCACGATGACACCTAAGATTGAGTCCGGAGCTTCGATGCCAGCGGACGCAATGACATTGCTCAGCCAAATCTACCACCGTTGGGAGTTGATTCTCCAAAACTTGGAAAGGGCTGAGGACTAGAGGAAGAAGCTATGCAACTACACATATGCCAGGGATGTAGCCATCAAGGAGGCTCTTGTGACTATGTCTCCAAGAGTCATTCCCGCGTTCCCTGCCTTCCTAACAGAGCTCTTTGTCGATGACAGTGACATGCTAGCCAGTCTAGTCCATAGCCCAGTTCACAATCCAGTCCATAGCCCAGTTTACAATCAGTTATGATATTGAGTTGCAATAAGCCAACTATGCCAGTAGTCGCTTGACATACTATTTAAAAAGGTAGTGCCAGCTCTCGCTTGGCAACATACTTAAAAATAAAGAACACACCAGATAGGAAAAATAGTGTCGAGGCAGTGTTGATTTATTAAAAACTAGACATTAAAGAGAAAACAACATTCAAACGCAAACACCCCTCACCTACTATAAAATCAGTTCATGGTGAGGGTATCAACTAAAAATCTATAATCGTTTTCAACATCCATCATCATTAAAACTAAGAAAAATAACAACAAAGAGAATTGGCTAGAAGAGGGTCTGTCGATGCAACTCTTCACGGCCAAGCTCGAATGTTGCACCCTTATCTCCAATCACACCCTTTGATTCTCCACGTCCCTTCATTTTTCTTTGATTGGGATTAAATAGGACTCCATGGATAGCCTAGGATTATCTTGGATTTGAATTTGAACGTGCAGGGATAAGGAAGGTGATCATCTTATCCAACGTTTGAATCCTAAGGCTGATCAGGTTAGGGATGACGTCATCGTGCCATTGCTCATCCGGTGTTACAGCTTGGCATGGTTCTGCCATCCATGTTTGGCACTGCTCGTCCCTTATTTCCTCGGAGATTGATCTGATCCCTATTTTCTCGCAGCCTAATCTGGTCCTATTTTTTCGAGGCCAACATCTTCTTGGCCTGACATCAAATGTTCTTCTCTACTGACCAGTTCTTGGCATTAAAGGCCCTTTTGCGCCAACGTTAACTCGAGATCCTCCTTGGTGTCTTCTCCTGCTCTTGCTCCTGCTCTGCCATCTACTGTGTCATCAGCTATGCTAACCTGCAAAAAGGTGCAAAAAACAACCCATTCACACTGAGATAACACCAAACCCTAACTCTTTAACTCAAAGTTGAAACTTTTTGCAGCAAAACTTAAGTCTAAGTGGAGCGGACCATTTACCGTAGTAAACACTTTCCCTCACGGAGCTGTAGAAATTGAAGATGGCTCGGGTGCCCAATTTAAAGTAAATGGACAGCAACTAAAACCTTTCTTCGAGAACACACCGATCGGACAAATTGAAGAAATCACCTTGGAGGAACCAAAAATCTGAATAATAAATTTGTCGAGCTTAACGACATTAAACAAAGCGCTAAATGGGAGGCAACCCATTGGTTTATTTTTCGTCAATTTTTATTTCCTTTCTTTTAATAATTTATTTTATTTAGTATGATTTATTTTCCTTTTCTTTTTCTAATTACCTTACTAATTTTCTGCAGGATTTTATCAGTGTCACAGCAAGCACACTTCGATCCTAAGCTGAAGTGCACCGTTTCATTAAAACAGGTGCATTTTAGCACGCCCAATGGAGCCAGTGCACTTTAGCCCATGCCCTTTACACCCTTCATTTTCCCCTTTTTTCCCTTTCTTTTTTCTTTCCCGTAAACTACCAAAACCCTAAAAACACGACACACCCAATCACAATTTCACTCAGCCGCAATTCACCATGCCCCGTATGCGACAGCAAGCTTGCCGGCTTCCCAAAGAACCGTCGTTGGTCATCGACAGACGACGCCGTCTTGCACCGCCACAATTTATGGCGATCAGTAGCGACTCCAAGCCAACCACCACACCTCCTCGCCATGGTGGTCGTCAACGGCAAGCCCCCAGCCCCCCGAACGAGAACCCCATCCCTACGGCTTCCACCGCACTTCTGCCTTCTTCCCCAACCGTCAGCCGCCGTTCGCGGCTCTCCAACAGCACCGCTAGACCAAGCTCCACCCGCTGTCCACCTCCCAACCGGTCACCATCACCGTCGTTCCAGTCAATGCCCACGGTGGACTCATCAACATCCTCTCGGCAACGCCAATCCAATACCCAGCAGAGGCACTCAAACGTTCCCTCATTCTCCATGCACTCTGCCGAATCGGAACAACACCCTAAGGTAAACTCTACTCTGATTCCCATTCGCCCTTTACTAATGTACCATCCTTCCTTTGGTTTTACAAGGGATCCGAGAACCCTTTGGGACAGCAACCAACTTCTTCACGGTCACATTCCGAGCATTATTCGTTCAATTTCTAAGAATCGGATTCCCACCGTTTTGCATCGCCACCAGGCAGTCCGGCTGCAGCATCAGCAAACCCCAAACGCAATCGACAAGGACGACACTACGCAGTGCCTGCCGAGGAAGAACTTAGAGGTTATCTCCACTTTGAAAATGACCAGTTGGTCCGTTTTCATAACATCTGACATCGCCTCTTTAGGGTCTGTAAGTTCATTCCTTCAACAACATTGGAAAACCTTCATATATCTGACTCTGTATTTAATTATTTCATTGCTATTGGTTGGCAATCATTATCTGAAATCAAAACAGGAACTTTCTATGAATTGGTTTTTGAATTTTATTCAACTTTTTCATTTACTGAGTCTCATTGCATTATTGTTAACTCTCATGATGTTATCTGCTTTCGATTGTGTGGAACTCAGTTTAGCTTGTCTGTCTCTGATTTTAATCTTGACATGGGGTTCGTGACGGATGTAACGGATCAAGAGTATTTAACATCTCTTCTTAAGTTTCCTGCAGCGTTCGATGCTGATGAGGCCTATTCTGCTCTCACCGGCCTCGTTGATGTGCCATTCAACCCTAGTTCGACTAAAGCTATCCACTTCCACGACCCAACATTGCGATACATCCACCGCTTCCTGGCTTAGAATTTCTCAGGACGAAATGACTCTTCTAGAGTATTGAGTAAGACTGAATTATTTTTTCTTTAGTGCATGTTCACTGCTCGCAAGGTAAATCTTGGTTTTTGGTTAGCTCGAAAATTTGAAATTGTCACCCGGTCAAATCGTCCTTTAATCCTGGGACCATACATCACTCATTTAGCCTCTAGAATTGCAGATTTCGATATTTCCAATTTTACTTATGCTTTTTCTATGGATGCTCGAGATGAACGATGCTTGGATTCAATGGGTTTACTTGACGGAACTCCTAACGCCCCCTATCTCAATCCGCCCGGAACAATGACATCACGTTCACGATGAGTTTTCAATCGTCGGAACACGCGACAAGCCCCAACTTCTTCACCACAACAGAACCAGAATGCGCAAGAAGCACCTAATCTTGCCGAAAGACTCCACACCCTCGAAGACAACATTGCAGAAATTCTTTCCTACCTTCGTCCGAACCGCGGTCGTGGCCGCGGTCATCATTGATCACGGGGAGTACTCTTTACCCCTCTCTGCCTTGTACTTTTATGTTTTTCATTTGAATTGGGGAAATTCACTTAAGTGAGGGGGAGGGTAGCAAACCGCTTGTCTTGCTTGTCTGCTATATGTTTGATTTTGGTCTGACTTTGAGATGACATTTTTCTTGCCATTGCTTGATGTCCAGCATGTTATAATTGTTATAGTACGTAAGAATATTTGAATGTTGACATTTTTTATAATCAAATGGCATGAGTAAAATGATAGTTTGACATCTCTTTCAATTTGCCTTGATTGTGATAGTTGGATTTCTCGCCTAGCTTAATCAACTTAGCCTAATTTTGTGAGAATTTGAGCCTTGAGCATACATCTTTTTCTTTATGCTCGTTTTTCCTTGCTTGAGAGTGTCATCTTGAATTTAGGAATCTAGAACTTGTGACTTGTATGCGATTCGAGACTACTCTAGAATGAGGTGCTTTAAGATGATTTAGGCATTAGGATTTAGCCATTTTCTCTCTTTCATAAAAAAACTTACCTTTTTCTCATCGCTTAATGAACCCTCTTGAAGCCTTATATCCCATTTTTCTTGGCTTAACCTTTAAACCTTTTTCTTCCTTGACCAATTTTTTTTTGATTGATCAAATGCTAGAAACTATATTACTAGACAAATAAGGGGCTGCAATTCGAATAAGGGCAGAATGTTTTCCAGAAAAAAAATAAAAAATGAAAAAAGAAGAGGAAAAACAGAATAAAAGGAAGCAATTGCTTCAAAAAGAAGAAAAAAGAAAAAAAAAACAGTTTCGAAAAGAAGAAAAAAGGAAGAAAAATATGTATTTGCTTGCCCATTTTTAAGCTCCTCTTTTGTCTTCACTGTTTATTGTTTGAAACTTCTTGCATTGACCATCTTCTTTGCCTTTTCTTTCCATCTTTCTACCCTTTTTCTAAACCACATTACACCTTGAACAAAAGACCTAATGATTTTTGCACCTCGATTCTAATAAAGTAGTGGATAATTGAACTTGTTACAAGCCTATGGAAACCTTTGTTCATGTATGACTTAGAGTGTTTTTGCTTCACTTCTACCTTTAAACACTTTGAGTGCTCTTGAGTGTATCTTGGTGAGGATTAAGAGTAGGTTATGATTTGATTAATACTTGATAGGCAATTGAAAGAATGAAGGGTTGTTCTTTGCTTATATCCACTTGGTTTGATTTGTGTCTCTTTCATGATACTCCTTTTGCACTAGAACTCTTATAATTATATTTGATGCTTGTGATGGCTTGAGAAATGCATTCTTGGGTTAATATCTTTTTCGGACATACTTGAGGACAAGTATGAGACAAGTGAGGGGGAATTTGATAAGCTCTCAAATATGACACTCTTTAATTGCTATTTTTCTAGTTTTTAGGATTTCTTGCTACCTAATCCATTTTGTTTTGCTATATTTTGCACAAGGAACCTAATTTTGGAAAATAGCAGCAAAAGAGGGCATTTTCTACAGTCTTTTTATTATTCTGGTCATGACTGCATCGTGGGCACGACACTGGGCACGTCGCGTCTGACGTGACAGATGCGTGGTGACTTCTGGAAGATTCTGGAACATTCTGAAAGACCTTATCAGCTTATTCGTTTCGATTTTCTGTATTTAAATTTCAAAAACATTTGAATTGTTTATCTTTCCTTTATTTTGAATTTTCTTATCATTTATCTTTGTAAATCCAAGCCTATAAATACCACTCCTTGGTAAAGGCTTAGGCATCGAATTTAGTCTTCATCTTCTAGCTTGAAAACACTTGTTATTTCTAGTTTTTAATTGAAGTTCTCTTTTCTTTATTTTTACTCTTTTATGTTATTTAATTATTTATTTTATACAATTAAGTTAAGTATGATAACTAATATCATGCTTAGCTAAATCTCTTGAGCCAAGAACTAGCCAAATCAATTCAAATCGTGAGAATTGAACATTGCCTAAATTCCTTCGGGAATACATTTTTATCTTTCGGTTTAGATAGTTTGGCAATCGGCCTTACTAAAGTTTTTAATCGCTTTTCAAATCAAAAAGAGCTCGTTGGTCTGGAATCGTTTAAAAACATAGTTGGGAGGAAGGATCGGCATGTGGCAATTTCGACTTCCTGTGAACACTCTTAGCGGCGGTCCGCTAAGGAAAGATAAAATCAAAAGTGATTCTTTTTAAGTCAATTTCTGAGTCAGGCTTTTCCTGTTTTAAAAACTAAATATTTTGACGGCGATAGACGTGATTAATTTGTTTAAGAACCAACCTTCGAAGATAGACTTGGGAGGATTGGTTACTCGAGAGAGAAGCAAGTTGCGACGGGTTGGGCCTCGCAGACTGTAACCGACATGATCCTCGGAGTAAAAATCCATTTCGATGATCGAAGGAATTGATAAGGCTAGCTCGAGGCTATTTTGCATATTTGGACTTTCTTATTATTTTCTTTACTTCTGCATTTAATTCTACTATTTCATTTTCACTCAATATTAGATCACCCCATTTTTTTACTTTTCTTGTTTTCACAGATATTCCTAGAAGTATTAATAAAAGCAACCTTCAGTCAAGAATTCCGACTAATCTCCCTGTGGATCGACCCACTTTCCCTATAACTACTTAATTTATTTATTTTATTATTTGTTGAAAGAGGTTAATTTATTTATTTATTTTGACGGGTAAAACGACGCTTGTCAGTGGTAGAGCAGAAAAGTAGCATATCGCATGGTTGGAGTTGACGATGCATAAAGTGTTGGAGATGAATCTACTTTGTTCCACGGGAACTTTCTCCTAGATATGGAACAATAAAGATAGCGAGAAATCAATGGCCTTCTTTAATGGAGTCGTGCACATTTTAGGGTTCTTAAACCCTAGTTTCACCGTCTATATAAGAGAGACTTGGACACTACTCCAAGGAGAACGTGATTATAGACAACGGTCCTAGTCTGAAGCTTGTGGAGAACCATCAGAATAGAAGTTAGAGTAATCTCTTCATGACAGAAGCCATCGAGAGAGGCTGACAGAATATGAGACCTGCAACAACAGTTGGAAGGCACAAAGAAAGTTTTTCGGGGACGCTCGACTCTTTTTTTCCTTGCTTGATAAACCGTCATACTTAATAATTTTTACTATGAATTTTTTAAGCTCAGTCATAAGCTAAATACTTTAGTTGGGATTATTACTTCCCTTTATCTATTTAAGGTATTATAATTTGACCTTTAAGCAAAAAAAAAAAAACAGCCCTTTTAAGATCAGGTAAAAACAAATGTATAAAATAAAATTACTAGTTCACAGTGTTTGAAAATGAAGACAAAATATTAGTCGATGGCGTAGAGGGCAAAATTAATTGGTAGTACAATTTCAGGCTAAACTCTTTATTATTTAACGTTTTGGACACCTATTTTGTCATATTTTAACAATAATCTCTTGGTCAATTATTTCCTAGGAATTATAGAAACCAAAGTATCCGAGTCCTAGTCAAAATGTTTTGCAAGGCACGTAGAATTGTGTGAATTTGTCTGGTAAAATTCTAGGAAAAGCTATATAAACCACAATCAATCTGTAGATTAACATAGCTCACATTCCTTTTCACTGTAACATTTCTTCAGCTTTACTTGTGGACTCTGCTTTCTAACAATGGCTACTGCATGTCCATGCATGGTCTTCCTCTTTGTTCTGGGGATTTGGGCTTCTCAGGCTTCGTCTCGTTCGGTTCCAGAGGTATCCATGTCGGACAGGTTTGAAGAATGGATGGCTAGCTACGGTCGAGCATACCAGGATTCTTCAGAGAAGGATAAACGGTTCCAGATATTCAAGGAAAATGTGGAGTATATCGATTCCCATAATGCCGATACCAGCAAGAATTACAAGCTCGGTGTTAATGAATTTACAGACTTAACCAAAGAGGAGTTCAAATCCATGAGGAATGGTTATAAAATGCGAGGTTCCACTTCCTCCATTGTTGCATCTTCCAAAACATCTTCGTTCAAGTACGAGAACGTTACGACAGTTCCAAGTAGCATGGATTGGAGATCTAAAGGAGCTGTTACCAACATCAAGGACCAAGGCCAATGCGGTGAGTTAATCAGAGTAGCAGAATTCATTATCAAGCTAATACAATTTCAATTCCATAATGCTTATTAATTGTTTCGATTCGAAACTTTCGAATGGTTGGTGTTAGGATGTTGCTGGGCGTTCTCAGCTGTGGCTGCCATGGAAGGGATTACAAAGCTCAAAACTGGTAACCTTGTCTCCCTATCAGAGCAAGAGTTAGTCGATTGTGATGTCAATGGAGAAGACCAAGGCTGCGGTGGTGGCCTCATGGACGATGCGTTTGAATTCATCATTTCAAACAAAGGACTTACAACCGAATCCAATTACCCCTACCAAGGTGTTGATGGTAGCTGCAACAAGCAGGAAGCAGCCAACCATGCTGCCACCATCACCGGTTACGAAGACGTGCCTTCGAACAGCGAGTCCTCACTATTGAAAGCAGTGGCTAGTCAACCGGTTTCGGTTGCCATCGATGCCGGTGGTGCTGACTTCCAGCACTACGAAAGCGGTGTTTTCACCGGGGAATGCGGCACCTCCCTAGACCATGGAGTGGCAGCAGTTGGGTATGGGGAAGATGATGATGGGACCAAGTATTGGCTGGTGAAAAATTCATGGGGAACGAGCTGGGGAGAGGATGGATACATTAGAATGCAGAGAGATGTTGCTGCTGAAGAAGGACTTTGTGGCATTGCAATGGAGGCCTCTTACCCAACTGCTTGATGGCTGCCCTTTAGTTTCAGTATCGTTGGGGACGAATTAGCTTATATAGGAAACTATAAGGAAATAAGTAAAAACACTATACATGTATAGTTTCCCTATGTAACTTTGATTTTGATTAATATGAAATTTGATATTTATCAGCAAAACTTTTAAGACAATGAATGTGAAACTTCAACATCCTTTTAATTAAGAGTTCAAATCTGATATTTGAGATCATGAAATTGAAAGCAATGTATAGGCTTAATAATATACTTTTTGATTCAATTCATCTTTTCAACAACCATTTCCTATCAAGTTAGTTGAGATAGTGATAGTCTTTTTTGGACTTTGAGGCTATGTTTTATCAAATATTTTCTCTTTTGAATACCTTAAAAAATGAGCTTAGTTGTTCAATTGCAAACACAACTATTTTTATTTATTAACTCAACGAGTGTCCCAGTGGAAAAGCAGATGATGTTCATGAGATACAGGTTCAAATCACTTTGTCTACAAGGTGTATATGCATTGTTAAAGGGTTAAGAATATGTATGATCAGATACAGTCTTATAATCACCTTTAGACTGTTAAAAAAACTATTTTTTATTTATCAATAGCATGATTCAATGCACAATTAATTGATTTTTTAATATATAAATGATCATCTTAATTATTATACAGATGTCAAATATGTAACGGCCCTTTCCAACACAATTTATTTCCTTCACAACCTCAAAATTTAAATTTTTGACATTATTTAAAGGATTTAACGAATTTTTTCACACATTTTAAGGAAATAATTAATATCTGTTATGAATATTTATCTATGTGGATGTCTATCATGATTAGAACTTTATCAAAGGAGTTTAATTTATTTATTATTAGGAATATTATCTCTATGAATAAGAGTTTAATGTATTATGTACTTCTTATGCCTATAAATAGATGATTCATTGAAGGCATTGTATACAAGTCTATATTTGAGAATAATACAAATCTCCCTCTTTCTCTCATCCTTTTGTTCTTCTTGTTCTTATTATTGTTCTTCTTTATTTTATTCACAACACGTTATCAGCACGAGACTCTAATCAACTGAGGTCTTCATCGTTATAATTCAAAAGAAGTTACCGGGAAGAATTCGATTATAGAATAAATCAAAGATAAGTTTTTTTTTCTCCTTATTTTTTTTAGTTACCGATTGTCTTACTCTTTATATTTTAGCTTTGTTTTAATTTTTGAAAATTTTGGAAGTATGTTTGATTTTATTCGAACATTGGAAAGAGATAAATTTGTGGCTTCTCACAAACCAAAAGACGAATCGACAGAGACGAAGATGTTGTGTTTGGTGTAAATTACGTGTGTTTTCTCTTGTTCCTAAAAGGGTTAATTAGCGGAAAAAATCGATAATGTCGCGATGTTTTCCTTACCTGCCTCCTCGGCTTTTAAAGCATGGAACGATGGAATCGATTAAGGTTTGTTGAGCGAAAGTATTTGTGGGTTTTCATTTTTTTGGTACTCAACTGCTTATGCTTTTCATACTTAATTATTATTATTTGTGTTTGTATATTTGTAAATTCATGAAGTTTGATGATGGTGCATGTAAAGCCTGTTCGATTTACTGACTATACTTTGTAATCATGAATAAAAAAGTTATGTACGTAGAACTATGGTAGTCTTTCATATAAATTCATTAAAATACGTACTCTAGGTTTAAGGTTTTTTTTTAGTAACAAAGATCTGTACATTAATGAAACACCTTTGTTGGTTTAGTTTTTTTTTAAAGAGAGAATTATGACATAGATCCTTTGATTTCTAATATATTCAATTCAACTCATACATATAGATCTTATTATTATGGTTTCATATATGTTTATTTTTGACACAATGGTTGAACTTTGTATTAAGATCAATATGTGTTTATAATATTTTATTTGATGATATTGATATTTTAACCATGTATTGAATTTTACATGTATTTAAATGACTTGGAAAGAGACACGACATTATGAGAAGATGTTTTGGTCATTAGCTACGTCTCCATTTTCCTCGAGAGGAAAACTAATATCGGTAAATTCTTATTTTATTTTTATTCTTTAAATTATGATTTTAATGTGCGATAAATCATGGTGAATTTCAATCTATAAAATGATTGTTATAAAGTCTATATTTGCTCGAAAGCAATTTTTCTTCTTTGTCGAAAAACTCGACCATAGACTTCTCCCAATTTCAAGTTACGAAAATTCTTCTTGATCCAAAAAGTTTTATGGGAGGCATACCTTGAAGTGAATGCAAAGCATGATGTTTATTCCATGCGATTATCAATGATGGGGCATTCCCTGAAGTGAATGCAAGCATGATGTTTATTCCATGCAATTATCAATGATGGGGCATTCCCTGAAGTGAATGCAAGCATGATGTTTATTCCATGCAATTATTGAATCTGTTTCATTCCCTGAAGTGAATGCAAACATGGTAAATCATTATTCAATTAGAGACATAATTTCGATATAATCCAAGTATAATTGGCTGGACATCCCGTTCTGCGAGGCTACTGGTCTCAAAGGAGGTTTTTAAAGGACCTTGTGGACAGGTTTAAAAATGTCGCGTACGAGGATTAAATCTTTGTTCTCTGTGATAAGGATATGTGAAAAAGGTTTTAAAGGTCCACTGGCTCTACTCCATTCCATGAAGTGAATGTGAGATTATATTATGGAAGGAATAAAAAATTACATTAAAAGTTGTGGTCGTGGTCGAGGCTATGAATATACACATGAAAAATATAGTCATTTTAAGAATACTTCTACCCGCTGGTAGCGAAGTTATAAGGATGACAAGAGTGATAAAGATCATTCTAAGGAAGTGAAATCCTTTTACCAATGTGATGTTATAAACCATTGGTTTCGTACTTGTCAAACGCCAAAGTATTATGGACTTTATCCATAATCATGAATGATAAATGAAATAAAATATAAACAAAATTTGTTTGTGGCGAAAATAATTATGGCGTTATTGGTCCAACTCAATTGGATATTGTTAATTTTCTCATAACCCTTGAAGGGAATAATTTATCATTTATTTTATTTCCCTTATAACCTCTAACAGGAATAATTGTTTTTTTTTTATTTTTTTGTTTTTTTTAATGTTAATTCGTTTTATTTATTATTTATTTATGTTAGTTTGCTTTATCTTTATTTATTTCACATATTATTTATTTACGTTTTATGTTAATTTATTATTTGAAGAATATGATTACTTCCGGAATAAAATATACAATGAATTGTGGCTATTTATGCCTAGAATTGTGGCTATTTATGCCTAGCAGATAATGCAAGTACTCATATTGTACTTAAGCATAAGAAATATTTTTCCCATTTAAATGCAAGGGGAAATATGAGTATAATTTCTCAAAGTACTGAAATATCAATACTTCGGAAGAGCACCTGAAAGTTTATCTCTGATAGATAATCGACTTGATATGATGTGCTATATTTTATATTTTTCATTCCTCGAAGTGAATGATACAAAGTACATATTTTCATTACCTGAAGTAAATGAAACAAAGCACATTTTGAAAGGTGCACAATTATGCATTTCTCAATTAAAATGCAAGGGAATAATGTGAGTACTATATCCGGAAGTACTAATATCACAAAAGGCTCTGGTTGAGCAAATATGTTATTGTCAAATGGAACTTTATTCCATATTCACAGTGCGTTATACTCATCAAAGTCATAAAGAGAGCAATATGAGTTCGCAAACTATCCCTTTGAGAATTATAGATAACATATGTTATCAATTGGCATTTGAAATAAGCCAATATTGATATAAGTTTTGGTAGCCAAAAAGTCAGTTGAAAGCTCTAGAAGAGCTATATATTACTACCAAAAGATAATTTCAATTGAAAGCTTCGAAAGAGCTAAATATATTCCTATTTAAAGGAACAATTTTGATGGTCGTACTAGACATGTACGAGTGAGATTGAATTACATGTTATGGTAAACAAGGAGTTTACAAATTCAGAGATATATACACACATATATATAGTTGGCATGATCGGTTAGACCATCCTGATCAATGGTGCAGAAATTATTGAGATTTACATGCACATGTATTAAAAGAACCTGTAGTTCTTGTGGTGCTTATTCTCAAAGGAATGGATTAAATTCTACTTATTAAAGAACGTGAAGTTCTTGTATTGCTTAAAGGAATAGATTAAATTTCACTTACTAAAAGAACCTGAAGTTCTTGTGTTGTTTGTTCTCAAAGGATATAGATGATCCCACTTACCAAAAGAATTAGAACTTAAAGTTCTTGTATCGAAGTTGAGACTGTATGTCTTGCATATCTGAACGAAATATGGGCCCATATATCCACAAATGTGGAAAGTTTTATATGATTTTAGTAGATGCATCTACATTGTTTTATCAACTTACAACTAGAAGTTTGTGAGATTGATTCTAAAAATATTCAGATTATGCAGTTAGACTATTTGTCTTGAAAAGCTAGTGGGTTTATATTTTAGGCTATATCAGTTGTTACAAAGCCTATTGATTATGAAAAATATAGTTTAGCAAAATTTCAATTGGATGCCTCCTATTTAATAGTTAAACTATGAGAACAAAAGAGTTATTATTTATATGGTGTTTCCATATAGCAACACTTATACGCATCAAGCCAACGAGTTATAATAAACTCCCCGTTATGATTGGTTTTTGGTCAGAAACCATACATTTCCCATTTTATGATTTTTGAATGTGCGATATGAATTGCTCCACCACAACGCACAAAATGGGTAAATAAAAAGGGTTGAGAATATATATTGAGTAGGAGTCTCCTTTTATGTTTAAATTCTTAAACATTAATTGGAGAATCATTTATGACATGATTTTTCTCAACATCAGGGGGAGATAATAATCAGCTGGATAGAGGAAAATGAATTATCATTATCTAGATCCTCGTATATGAACTAGAAGTTCATAAGATAGTTCATGTTATTACATGTCAACTGCCAGACATATTTACTGACCCAATGAGAGTAATTAAGTCTCATATACCAGCTGAAATGCTCTAAGTTTAAATTACATGTTAGAGCGAGAGAATGTAAATCATGCCTGAAGCATGATAGTTGAAATGGTTCCAATAATCAAAATTCTCGTAAATAGAAAGTAATATGAGATGGTCATATATTGGAGGCGGGTGCTCCTGAAGAGACCCAAGACATAACAAATAATAAAACTCTTGAAGAGTTTCAGGTACCTGAAATAAAGATTGAAATCTTGAAGAGATCTCGATGAGTTATGTCATTACGAGAATGGAACCAGAAAAATTGGAAAGTTGTCGACAACGATTTTACAAACAATTTTACATAAAATACTTCTATAGAAGTAAAGAAAGAAATCAAGGATCTTGTATAAAATCTATCCAGAAGTATAGATATTGAATTGGTCAATGTTGAAAGACGCTTTGAACTTCTAAAATAGAAGTATTTGGACCACCAGTCCAAACACCTAAAGGTGTAATGCAAGTGAGGCACAAATAAGTAGTCGTAAATACGACTTGAAATGTGATTTATGAAAAGTTTTAATTACTTCATGGTGGATGCAATTACTTTGGCAGTTTTGAAAATTTTACATGCGTCTAATTATTTGTGGATCCATATTTATCCTTGAAGGATCTAAAATGCTATAAGCATTTGGAAATTTCTGAGGAAATTTATTTAGACATGTCTCATGAATATTTTTGGCGCATTTGGTATAATCGCCTTAGTACTATAAGAATGATCAGATTTTCTTATGTATTTTATAAAGGAGTTTGGATCAAGATCCATTATGATAATTTTAGAACTCCTAAAGAGCTTCAAATTGGAAACTCATGAAGTACTTTCAATACAAGTACTTGAATCTTGACATCAAGTTTATCTCGACCTGAAGATCGAGCATTTTTATATATTTCTTTTGTCTATGAATAGACATAAGATGAAAGAATCTTAAAGAAGATTCAATATGAATAGAGCATATCTATTGAGTATCCCAATAGTTGTAAGATTGTTGGATGTGAATAAAGATAATTATATTTTTTCTTGGTCTTGAAGCACTATATATTAGTTGGTCAAGAAATATCTATGAATATACAAAGATCATTCCATTTAGATCTTCAAACATTCGTTGATGCCTCCTCAAATGTCGTAGAAATAATTGTTATGCACGAGGCAAGCTAAAAAAATATGTTTGGCTAAGATTATTGACCCAACATATCCAAAAGATATGTGGATTTACTTTTACAAGATATGATAAAAGCTATCTTGTGTGAAGATAAAGCAAGATGTATATCTCAGTTTGAAAGTTGATACATCATGGAACATATTACTCCAAAGTTTCATCCCTCGCGATCTTTAGAAAAATGATATTCAAGATTAAATTATGAAGATTCAAAGATCTTCTGTGATGTTTTCATGAAGGGGAGTAAATACGCGTTGCACTCTTTTTTCCTTAACCAAGGTTTTGTCCCAATGGGTTTTCCTGGTAAGGTTTTTAATGAGGCAACAAGTTATGCGTATCAAAGATGTGTGTACTCTTTTCCCTTCACTAAAGAATTTTTTTCCCACTGGGTTTTTATCTTAGTAAGGTTTTAACGAGGCACATTATATTCATAGACATCCAAGGGGGAGTGTTATGAATATTTATCTATGTGGATGTCTATCATGATTAGAACTTTATCAAAGGAGTTTAATTTATTTATTATTAGGAATATTATCTCTATGAATAAGAGTTTAATGTATTATGTACTTCTTATGCCTATAAATAGATGATTCATTGAAGGCATTGTATACAAGTCTATATTTGAGAATAATACAAATCTCCCTCTTTCTCTCATCCTTTTGTTCTTCTTGTTCTTATTCTTGTTCTTCTTTATTTTATTCACAACAATATCTACTTGTAATATTAGAATAATTAATCAAAGACCAACCTGTATTTACAAATAGTCTATAACCCATACAGTTTTTTAATCTTCCGTTGAAAAGTTTTGCAAGCATAAGAAGAAATAATCCTTCTACAACTTGTATTCATAGATTCTACTATTGAAGATCAATATGGTTGACCACTTCTACAACTCATCCACCTCTGCTTCATCGGAAAAAGTTGCCGGAAATCACCATTCGCCACCGCTACACGCCACTCATCTAGTACAATCCCTCCCAACTCAAATCGGTGCACCCCATGACTAGACCCATCATACAAACACTCGTCCAATAACCCACCAAGATCCCGATCCCGACCCGACAGCTTAACCTTCCGACGACCGGCCCCCACCGGCACGTTCCGAAGTGCCCCACCTGCCGTCCAATACCTCTGGCAACCTTTACAGAAATGCCTAGGCTGGTTAACGTTGTAGTTATTGAAGTAACAAAACTTGGTCTCCATGCTTTTGCATCTAGGGCAAGGTATGATCTTGTCCGGCCTCTTACAAACCGTTGAATGAACACCACCATCTTTGTTTTGTTCTTATTTAACTTGTCTTCCATGCAACGTAATTGTCTTCCCAAATAGCTTGACCCCTTGTCCTAAAGCTTCTTGGCTAGCCATAACCACAAAGAAAATAGAGAGTTTCTTAGGGCTAAAGGGTGCTTTTGAGAGTGGTTTATATATAAATATATGGAGAGGGAAAGGAATTAATATTTCCAAAACTTGGTCTACCTCAACATCATGGTAGGTTTGCTTACAAAAATGTCAAAGTGATGGAGAATTTGGAGCATAAAGAGATAAAGTTTTGGTTCTAATGGCAATGGGGTTTTGTTTTTTTTCTTCCCAAAGTATATTATTATATGTAAAGGAAAATAATATTTGCATAGGATAAGAGCTTAAACTTTCTGACTTAGGGTTTGTAAATTTATATTTCTCTTCGATTTGTTTATATTTCTTTTGTTTTCTTTACCAATACTTTATAATAAATCCAAGAAAAAGTGTGAATTCCACTTCTAGATGCATGAAATGATGGATTCATGCTGATCAATGGGGCTGTGTACTACAACTAAAGAAAGAATAAGTCATATCCATTGTAACACCCGTGTCTTGGGCCTAGGAGGTAGCCGGGTTGTTGTTCGAGTCAAATAAAATATAATTAAAATAAACCAACTTTGAATAATGACCTATTTGAATCTTAATAAAGAGGGAGGGACCAAAGTTGTGATTTACCCACATTTTAAATAAAGCAAGACAACTTTTATGGAAAAGTTGTCATCTTCCTCCTCATTTCCCCTTTCCCAATTTCAAAACCCTCTCCCCCATTTTCAAACTCTTCTAAAACCCTAGTTACTATTTCATTGACTTTGCTAATCGATTTCAACATCAAATTAAGAGGTAAACATATTTTCTTAACCCCCTCTCTATCCTCTACTTATCTATTGTTTTAGATTTCAAAAATATTGAGTTTTGGGAATTAGGGTTCATATGGAAATTTGGGTTTTGATGGGGTTTTTCAATTTGTTTTGAGAAATTGTTTTGGGGTTATGTTTAATCATAATGAAATATACAACATATATTTATTTGGTTGATTTCGGAGGAAATTTCGTAGTGGGTCCTTAGGGCAAATTTTAAAGTATGAAAAATTGGGTTTTTGAGAGGTTTAGTGTTGGAATTGAAGGGCTGATGGTCTACCTATGTTAGGAGGGTGATTTGGGATGTTTTGGAAGTCATTTGGGTGCTTGGAAATGGGTATTTCAGCCAAGGGTTGTTGGAGTCCGAAAATTGGGTTTTTGAGATGTTATGTGGTTTGGGAATTTGAGGAAATTGGGTTGTGATTTGCAAAGTAGGTTGATGGTTGAATTAGCATTGAATTGAGAAGTAACGCATGTGTTTTGTTTGACTAGAAGCAAGAGGAAACGTGGAAGAGGCTTTGGGACCGAATCCGGGGAGTTAAAGGTGATTGCTTGCTTGGTCGTTGAGCTTGGAAGCTTAGGTGAGTGGTTGTTTGCTTTTAAAGGTTTCAAAATAGTTGGTTCGGGTATATGAACTAGGTTGGGCTTGGTAGACCCACCTAGAGTTAGGATTAGGGTGGTAGCCTAATCCTAAGCTTGATCTAGAGCCTTTGGATGAACTTAATTATGTGGTTGTGTATGTCTCATATGAAATGCGTTATGAAGGTTTATGTATATTGTATTATACATGTGAAATGAGTTATGAATTGTGATAGTTGAGACATGCATGATGATGGATGTTGGTGAGTACGTGCTAAGCACGAAAGTGATTGAAATGAGTAATGAGAAATGAGTAAATGTTGGCACTAGTATACTTGAATACAAATGATCGATCATTAGGATGTTAGTGTGTACACATGAGTCAAAAGTCGCGCGTGGCTTTGGTGGCGTTGAGTCACCAAGGAGGAGTACGGGTTCACCCGGAAAATTGTATTTAAATATAGTCGGTGATGAGTGGAATCCCATCGACGGGGCGTGAGGATGAGTGGAATCCCCTCCGCGAGACCGGTGATGAGTGAAATCCCACTGTGAGGTAATATGGTTGTTGGATGTGAGTTCCAACGTGTCTATCCGCGTATTCGGGTCTTAACTAGGTGACAATGTTGATTGATATGTGTATCAATGTGTTGTGACTTACGAGCTATGAATTGAATGTTAAATGTGATTACATGTATTGTAGAGTTGGGCTTATGATCATGGCATTTATATTGTATATTGCTCATGCATCTTTACTTCATGGCTCTTGTGAACCCTTGGTATGGTTGTGTTTTACCTTGGCTAGATCGTGCTCGGACCCTGCAATGTTGAGGTTTGTTTTTAGAGCTTACCCTCACTAAGCATCATTTCTTACGCTCTCTTTGTTCAACATTGCAGATCCTTAGTTCGTGGGTTGCTCGGACAAGTGGAGGGCCTCCAAGTGTGGTTTTTGGCTTGAGTTCATCAAGTATGGATTTTTAATGTTAGACATGTAATAGTTAGAGCAATGGGACATGTATGGTTTTGTTGGATAGTTGTTGGTTGCTAGGAGCATGTTTAGACTCCTTAGTATCTTGCTTTTGTATGGTGAGTGTTGCCATGTTGAATTGTAGCTCATGCCTAATTGCTTATTTTGAATGCTAGCTAAATGCCTTAGAGGCCATCTTTAAGTTTGAATGATGTTTGAATGAATGTATGTTTGTGGGATGTTGCCTTAGTGTTAGACATGTCTAAATCTTGTTAAAGCATGATAGTATGGTGGGTATGCCTTGAGTTTTATGTGTATGGTGTTGTGAGGTGTTTTGGAGGTGTTTTAGGGCACCCTTGTGCCTTAAAACAGCCAAAACGTGTCTGCAGATAGGGGGCGTTTCGGAACGGGTCCCCCTGTTCCGGAACGGGCCCTTTGCAAATGGCCTGCCGTTTCGAAACGGATGAGGGTCGTTTCGGAACATTTTTGCTACTGGAATTTTG
This sequence comes from Hibiscus tridactylites, assembly GCA_958450335.1. NCBI lineage: Eukaryota > Viridiplantae > Streptophyta > Magnoliopsida > Malvales > Malvaceae > Hibiscus > Hibiscus tridactylites. The sequence goes on along the minus strand of OY288265.1, from coordinate 26,583,586 downwards.
AGAAATTAACGAGATGAAGGCGTTCCGAAACGGGCCTTTGATGTTTCGAAACGGTCAAATCTCGTTGACCACGAGATATTGACCGTCAAGGTCGTTCCGATACGGGTCACCCCTGTTTCGGAACGGTCACCTTATGGTTGACCCTGGCCCGTTGACTAGGTCAAGGCGTTTCGGAACACCCTAAGGGCGTTTCGAAACGGCCTGCTGTAAAACATTAAAATGAGCTGTTTAATGCTTGGTCGGTCGATGTATGTTGCAAATGTTTGTATTCCCGCTGCTGCGCCTTATGTAGGATTAATTTATGCATATAGACAAGATAAAACAAAAAGAAAATTTTAGGGTCGTTAACCGAGGGGAAATCTTAACGGGTTTCGCTTCGGTTTTCCCCGTGTGGCCCACTCGGACCGGTCATCCGACCAAACCGGGACGAGGGGGTTACACTTGTTGGTATCAGAGCCTAAGGTTACCGAGACCTTGGGCAGGTAAGTGAGGTAAGTTTAAGTTTTTAAACTGAATTGCACGGTGTTTGCTTGTTTTGCAAGAATGATTGCTTGTGTGACAAGTATACTGATTGTTTTATTTTAAAGCATGTGTGTGTGGGTCCCATTGCTGCTATTATATTGGAAAAAAATGATTTTTAAGTGAGGGAACATACTTGAACACTTGGAAGCCTTGCCTTGCTAACCCAACTTGTATGTTTTGTCGTTGTGGTTGTAGTTGATATCTGTGAGAGCGATGTCTAGACCGAGAGGTAGACCGAGGTTGGTTCGTCAGGAACCACGAGTTGCGGCTCCTGTTGAGCCGGCAGTTGGTGTGGAGGCTCACCTTGAAGGGCCGGTGGCCGCGGGAGTTGGCGCTCCTCCACCACCTCCACCACCACCACCTCCTCCACCTGGAGTTAGGGGCGAGGATGGAGCCGGAGGAAATGAACAGCAAGGTGGCCAAGGTCCAGCTGGAATTGACATGACTCCTCTTGTGCAAGCAATAGCGGGAGCATTCCATGCCGCAGTTGCGGGAGCTCAGGCTGCAGCTTAGCCTAGGTGTGATGATGCTAGTCTACCTTTGGAGAGGCTCCGTAGCTTAAGGGCCGAGGAGTTTAGAGGATCTACTCCGGAGAGGTCGGAGTTATGGTTGGAGAAGACAGTTCGTATCTTGGCTCAGATGGGTTGTGCGGGCGCACGTAGATTGGGTTGTGTGATCTCGTTGCTTCAGGGTGATGCCTACACCTGGTGGGTCACCATTACTACCGGGGTTCCAGAGGCAGAGATTGATTGGGAGTTCTTTGAGTCTACTTCCCGGAAGAGGTACTTGGGACCGAGGTACCTAGATGAGAAGAAGTGAGAGTTCATGGCTCTCACTCAGGGAGATGCTTCTGTGACTGATTATGAGATTCGTTTCGTTCGTCTGAGTCAGTATGCTCCGGAGTTAGTGCCTACTGAGAGGGCCCGATGTGATCGCTTCAGATACGGACTTCATGAAGAAGTTAAGAGGTATACCTTAGCTTCTGATTATTCGGACTTTGATGTCTTGGTTGCTAGAGCCAAGGACATTGAGCATAGCTTGGGGCTGGCCAAGCGTTCTGGGGGATCTAGTTCTGGTAAGAGGCACAACAGCTTTGATGGTAGAGATGCCAAGAGGCACAGAGGTGGCGGACATCAGTTTGACCATAGACGTGGTGGTGGCCACCATGGTAGGGGCCATCAGGGCCATAGAGGAGGAGGGCGTTTGCCCGAGTGTACCCGTTGTGGGAGACAACATGCTGGTGAGTGTTGGGGTAACTTCCATGCTTGTTGGAACTGTGGTTCGAGGGACCACTTTAGGAGGGATTGTCCGCATCAGGCGGCTCAGGCACCGAACATTGCTCAGGCTCCTGCGAGAGCTAATGATTTCCATAGAGGCCGTGGGCGCGGTCGTGGCTACTTCCAGCCTAGGGCTGATGCACCTAGGGTAGATGCTCAGAGGAACCTTGCTCATGTTGTGGCTGTGCAGCCAGAGGCGGGAGGACCAACGAGGGTCTATGCTCAGAGAGAGGCTGGGAACGACACCGATGTGATAGCAGGTAATTTCGAGTTACAGTCTATGTCTTTGCTTTCTTTGGTTGATTCGGGTTCTACGCATTCCTACATTTTGAGTGAACATGCACAGAAGTTAGATATCCCTGTTGAGATCTTAGATGTAGGCATGCATGTTACTAGTTCATTTGGTGAGACAGTTGTGGTTAGACGTATGTATAGGAGGTGTCCACTGAAGATTCAGGGTCATGTGTTCTCAGTTGACATGATGGAACTTCCTTTCTACGGCTTTGATATTATTTTGGGTATGGATTGGTTGGTTGAGCATCGGGTTAGTGTGGATTTTGAGACAAAGAGAATTTCTCTGAAGCTTTCTGATGACTACGAAGTAGTGGTAGTGGGCGAGAACATTAAGTTCTTGTCTAATGTGGTGTCAGCTTTAGAGGCTCATAGGTTGATGGACTCTGGATGTGGGGCCTATTTAGCTTATGTTATGAATCCGGACATGAGTGAAGCTAGACCGAAAGATATCAGGACAGTGTGTGACTTCCCAGATGTGTTTCCTGAAGAGTTGCCGGGTTTGCCTCCTGACAGAGATGTTGAGTTTGTGATTGAGACAGTTTCAGGGTCTAATCCAGTTTCGATAGCTCCGTATCGTATGGCTCCGAAAGAGTTGAAAGAATTGAAGAGTCAGTTGCAAGAATTATTAGACCGTGGTTTCATTAGGCCTAGTAGTTCTCCGTGGGGTGCTCCAGTGTTGTTTGTGAAAAAGAAAGATGGTAGCATGCGCATGTGTATTGACTATAGACAGTTGAATCAGTTGACTGTGAAGAACAAGTATCCGTTGCCTCGTATAGATGATTTGTTTGATCAGTTGAGAGGTGCTTCAGTGTTCTCGAAGATAGATTTGAGATCCGGGTACTATCAGTTGAAGGTGAAAGAGTGTGATGTCCCGAAGACAGCTTTTAGGACTTGATATGGTCACTATGAGTTTCTTGTGATGCCATTTGGGCTCACGAATGCACCAGCAGCATTCATGGACATGATGAACAGAATTTTCAGAGACTATTTAGACCGGTTTGTGGTTGTCTTCATTGATGATATACTTGTGTACTCGAAGACAGAAGAATAGCATGATGAGCACTTGAGGTTTGTTTTACAGAGGTTGTTGAGCAATCAGTTGTGTGCGAAGCTTAGTAAATGTGAGTTCTGGATTCGAGAGGTTGTATTTATTTGCCATGTTGTTTCGGCCGAAGGTATCCGAGTTGATCCATCGAAGATTGAGGCTATTGTTGAGTGGAAACAACCTAAGTCCGTGACTGAGATTAGGAGTTTCCTAGGACTACCCGGTTACTATAGGAGATTTGTTGATGGCTTCTCTAGAGTAGCTGCTCCCTTGACTAAGTTGTTGCAAAAGGGAGTCAAGTTTGAATGGTCAGATGCAAGACAGAAGGCTTTTGAGAAATTGAAAGAAGCTTTGACGAATGCTCCAGTGTTAGTGCAGCCTGTTTCAGGTAAGGAGTTTGTGATTTACAGTGATGCTTCCTACATAGGTTTAGGATGTGTTTTGATGCAAGATAGGAGAGTTGTTGCTTATGCTTCAAGACAGTTGAAGATTCATGAGAAGAACTATCCTACTCATGATATAGAGTTGGCCGCAGTTGTTTTTGCATTGAAGATTTGGCGTCATTACTTGTGTGGTGAGAAGTGCATTGTCTACACCGATCACAAGAGCTTGAAGTACTTGATGACACATAAAGAGTTGAACTTGAGACAGAGAAGGTGGCTAGAGTTGTTAAAAGACTATGATTTGACCATTGAGTACCATCCGGGTAAAGCAAACGTAGTAGCCGATGCTTTGAGTAGAAAAGTGGACGTTGAGTTGAGAGCTATGTTTGCTAGATTGAGTGTGTTCGATGATGGTGGTTTGGTCACCGAGTTACAAGTGAAGCCTTCTTTGATTCAGTTGATTAGAGAGAAGCAGTTGCAAGATGCAAGCCTAGTTCCTCATGTTCAGGACATAGCCGAAGGAAGACCGACTGAGTATAGTTTCAGTGGTGAGAGTTTGTTGTGCTTTAGAGATAGAATTGTTGTACCGGAAGATGTTGAGTTGAGACGTCAGATTTTGAGTGAAGCACATTCGAGTCCCTTTTCTATGCATCCGGGTAGTACCAAGATGTACCGAGATTTGAAGAATGATTACTACTGGGTTGGTTTGAAGAGAGATGTAGCCGAGTATGTGAGCCGTTGCATGGTTTGTCAGAGAGTGAAGGCAGAACATCAGGTTCCTTCAGGTTTGCTACAGCCATTGAAGATTCCAGAATGGAAAAGGGAGAGGATCACCATGGATTTTGTATCGGGGTTGCCTTTGTCTCCTTCGAAGAAGAATTCAGTTTGGGTGATTGTCGACAGGTTCACTAAGTGTGCTCACTTCTTAGCAGTGAACACTACAGATTCCTTGGACAAGTTGGCAAACTTGTACATCCGCGAGATTGTGAGACTTTATGGAGTTCCGAAGTCTATTGTTTCAGATAGGGATCCTAGATTTACTTCGAGGTTCTGGGGCTGCTTGCATAGTGCTTTGGGTAGTCGTTTGCATTTCAGCACATCTTATCATCCGCAGTCCGATGGGCAGTCAGAGCGAGTGATACAGATTCTTGAGGATATGCTTCGTTGTTGTGTGATTGATTTTCAGGGTTCTTGGGAGAAGCACTTACCGTTGGTTGAGTTTGCTTACAACAACAGTTATCAGTCTAGTATCCAGATGGCACCTTATGAGGCTTTGTATGGTAGACGGTGTAGGACTCCGATTTGTTGGGCTGAGACATGTTAGAGATTGTTACCTATGCCAGACTTGCTTAAAGGAACTACAGAAAAAGTGAAGTTGATTTGTGACCGTCTGAAAGCAGCTTCCGATCGTCAGAAATCTTATGCAGATTTGAAGAGGAAAGAGATTGAGTACTCATTGGGTGAGAAAGTGTTTCTGAAAGTATCTCCGTGGAAGAAGGTAATGAGATTTGGCCGAAATGGCAAGTTGAGTCCGAGGTTCATTGGTCCGTATGAGATAGTTGAGCGGATTGGGCCTGTAGCTTATCGTTTGAGGTTACCTTCTGAGTTAGAAAAGATCCATGATGTCTTTCATGTGTCTATGCTTAGGAGATATAGATCAGATCCTTCTCATGTGATGCCCGTTGAGGAAATAGAGTTAAATCTGGATTTGTCCTATAATGAAGAACCCGTTGAGATACTTGCTTCTGATAGTAAGGTGTTGCGCGGCAAGACCATAGAGTTGGTCAAGGTGTTGTGGAGACATAGAGGCGTGGAAGAGGCCACGTGGGAGAGGAAAGTAGATATGGTTGAGTAGTTTCCGTATTTGTTTCCACCAGGTAATTTCGGGGACGAAATTCCTTAAGTGGGAGAGAGTTGTAACACCTGTGTATTGGGCCTAGGAGGTAACCGGGTTGTTGTTCGAGTCAAATAAAATCTAATTAAAATAAACCAACTTTGAATAATGACCTATTTGAATCTTAATAAAGAGGGAGGGACCAAAGTTGTGATTTACCCACATTTTAAATAAAGCAAGACAACTTTTATGGAAGAGTTGTCATCTTCCTCCTCATTTCCCCTTTCCCAATTTCAAAACCCTCTCCCCCATTTTCAAACTCTCCTAAAACCCTAGTTACTATTCCATTGACTTTGCTAATCGATTTCAACATCAAATTAAGAGGTAAACATATTTTCTTAACCCCCTCTCTATCCTCTACTTATCTATTGTTTTAGATTTCAAAAATATTGAGTTTTGGGAATTAGGGTTCATATGGAAATTTGGGTTTTGATGGGGTTTTTCAATTTGTTTTGAGAAATTGTTTTGGGGTTATGCTTAATCATAATGAAATATACAACATATATTTATTTGGTTGATTTCGGAGGAAATTTCGTAGTGGGTCCTTAGGGCAAATTTCAAAGTATGAAAAATTGGGTTTTTGAGAGGTTTAGTGTTGGAATTGAAGGGCTGATGGTCTACCTATGTTAGGAGGGTGATTTGGGATGTTTTGGAAGTCATTTGGGTGCTTCGAAATGGGTATTTCAGCCAAGGGTTGTTGGAGTCCGAAAATTGGGTTTTTGAGATGTTGTGTGGTTTGGGAATTTGAGGAAATTGGGTTGTGATTTGCAAAGTAGGTTGATGGTTGAATTAGCATTGAATTGAGAAGTAACGCATGTGTTTTGTTTGACTAGAAGCAAGAGGAAACGTGGAAGAGGCTTTGGGACCGAATCCGGGGAGTTGAAGGTGATTGCTTGCTTGGTCGTTGAGCTTGGAAGCTTAGGTGAGTGGTTGTTTGCTTTTAAAGGTTTCAAAATAGTTGGTTCGGGTATATGGACTAGGTTGGGCTTGGTAGACCCACCTAGAGTTAGGATTAGGGTGGTAGCCTAATCCTAAGCTTGATCTAGAGCCTTTGGATGAACTTAATTATGTGGTTGTGTATGTCTCATATGAAATGCGTTATGAAGGTTTATGTATATTGTATTATACATGTGAAATGAGTTATGAATTGTGATAGTTGAGACATGCATGATGATGGATGTTGGTGAGTACGTGCTAAGCACGAAAGTGATTGAAATGAGTAATGAGAAATGAGTAAATGTTGGCACTAGTATACTTGAATACAAATGATCGATCATTAGGATGTTAGTGTGTACACATGAGTCAAAAGTCGCGCGTGGCCTTGGTGGCGTTGAGTCACCAAGGAGGAGTACGGGTTCGCCCGGAAAATTGTATTTAAATATAGTCGGTGATGAGTGGAATCCCATCGACGGGGCGTGAGGATGAGTGGAATCCCCTCCGCGAGACCGGTGATGAGTGAAATCCCACCGTGAGGTAATATGGTTGTTGGATGTGAGTTCCAACGTGTCTATCCGCGTATTCGGGTCTTAACTAGGTGCCAATGTTGATTGATATGTGTATCAATGTGTTGTGACTTACGAGCTATGAATTGAATGTTAAATGTGATTACATGTATTGTAGAGTTGGGCTTATGATCATGGCATTTATATTGTATATTGCTCATGCATCTTTACTTCATGGCTCTTGTGAACCCTTGGTATGGTTGTGTTTTACCTTGGCTAGATCGTGCTCGGACCCTGCAATGTTGAGGTTTGTTTTTAGAGCTTACCCTCACTAAGCATCATTGCTTACGCTCTCTTTGTTCAACATTGCAGATCCTTAGTTCGTGGGTTGCTCGGGCAAGTGGAGGGCCTCCAAGTGTGGTTTTTGGCTTGAGTTCATCAAGTATGGATTTTTAATGTTAGACATGTAATAATTAGAGCAATGGGACATGTATGGTTTTGTTGGATAGTTGTTGGTTGCTAGGAGCATGTTTAGACTCCTTAGTATCTTGTTTTTGTATGGTGAGTGTTGCCATGTTGAATTGTAGCTCATGCCTAATTGCTTATTTTGAATGCTAGCTAAATGCCTTAGAGGCCATCTTTAAGTTTGAATGATGTTTGAATGAATGTATGTTTGTGGGATGTTGCCTTAGTGTTAGACATGTCTAAATCTTGTTAAAGCATGATAGTATGGTGGGTATGCCTTGAGTTTTATGTGTATGGTGTTGTGAGGTGTTTTGGAGGTGTTTTAGGGCACCCTTGTGCCTTAAAACAGCCAAAACGTGTTTGCAGACATGGGGCGTTCCGGAACGGGTCCCCCTGTTCCGGAACGGGCCCTTTGCAAATGGCCTGCCGTTTCGAAACGGATGAGGGTCGTTTCGGAACATTTTTGCTACTGGAATTTTGAGAAATTAACGAGATGAAGGCGTTCTGAAACGGGCCTTTGATGTTTCGAAACGGTCAAATCTCGTTGACCACGAGATATTGACCGTCAAGGTCGTTCCGATACGGGTCACCCCTGCTTCGGAACGGTCACCTTATGGTTGACCTTGGCCCGTTGACTAGGTCAAGGCGTTTCGGAACACCCTAAGGGCGTTTCGAAACGGCCTGCTGTAAAACATTAAAATGAGCTGTTTAATGCTTGGTCGGTCGATGTATGTTGCAAATGTTTGTATTCCCGCTGCTGCGCCTTATGTAGGATTAATTTATGCATATAGACAAGATAAAACAAAAAGAAAATTTTAGGGTCGTTAACCGAGGGGAAATCTTAACGGGTTTCGCTTCGGTTTTCCCCGTGTGGCCCACTCGGACCGGTCATCCAACCAGACCGGGACGAGGGGGTTACATCCATCCTGCTGGTTTCAATATTTTTGTATATAATTACTGTGGTTAATTTATTAGTTGATTAATTCAGACCAGATATTGTAAAAAAAATTTATAAGAGTGATCCTCTAAATTCAATATGTTTCATTCATAATGTCAACATACAAATCTTTGACATAATTTAGAAAATCTAATGTTGTATTCCACTACACCAATTGATAAATAGGTTTCAATGGATTTTAATGATCACTTTATTGCAAATATTTCATGTGGGAATGTAGTTGTTCTGATATGGATTTAATCTATTCTTTTCCTTTTATTTTGGCGAAAAATATATTCCCTTTTCTTTTAATAAAGGAGTCTTATTAAATTAATGCAAAAGTTGCCTCATAATTTCAACCCATTTCCAATTATATATTGTGGATGGACAAAGAAGCATTTTTCGTTTGTTTTAGTAGGTAAAAGATGTACTTTCACTTTTCAATGCTTTAGAGGGGCACCAATATAGGGGCGTAAACAAGACGAGTCGAGTAGTGCTAAGCTCGACTCAGTTCGTTAAGATTTTGTTGAGTTCGATGGTCATAACTGAAATGCTTGCTAAGTGGTGGAGAAGATTGATTTTTTTTGTGTTTATGGTGGTGGTAAAAGATAAGAAAAAAATTAACAAGAGATTTAGAGTGGTTCGGCTTTCTAACCAAAGCATACATCCACTACCTTAGCTTCCTACCAAGGATTTCACCAATTCACTAAGAATTCTTCCCCTTTTCTAGGCTAAGGATCCAACCTTTACAAACCGGTTAATCTTTCTACCCAAAGATTAACCAAGACACTCTTGTACAAATAGAATTCAAAGCAAACACGAAATTTCTCTAATAAGTATTTGTTTGCACAATTAAGCTCTCACCCAAATCCTAAACACTTGAGCAAATTTGACAATGTATAGCTCACTAGTGTTGTATATACAAGAAATGTACAATAAAGCTCTAAAGACAAACTCTTATCATAATGTTGTTGGCAATTTAAGCATTAACCTTTTCTTGATGCTTGGAGGTTCCCTTTATACTCCCAATTGAGTTTGTAGCCGTTGAGGACTGTTGGGGTTGAATTAGAGCCGTTGGAGCCTTTATTTCTCACCAAAAATGCAATTCTGCAGCTTGGCGTATCGATACACCTCAAACCGTATCGATACGGTCCCGATAAGGAAATAGTCGTTGAGCACTTCAAGCTGGTGCGTATCGATACGCTTAGCTAGCGTATCGGTACGGTCTTGCAATTTAAAAGACCATTAAGAAAATGACCGTTAGGGGTAGTTGGGCGTATCGGTACGCGAAACAACCGTATCGGTACGCGAACTAGTCGTTGGCTATTTTAAAACATATCGTATCGATACGGTGAAGCGTATCGGTACGAGTTTTGGCTACTAGAATTTTACTATAGCTGAAATCCTAGGGCGTATCGGTATAGTACCCTACTGTATCGGTACAGGTACTTGAAAAACACTGGTTTGGCTACTTTAAAAGCATTTTAAGTTATTCCAAAGCCTTTTAAAACCCAAACATAATTTCAAGTTGTTTTTTTTACTAAAAGCATATTTTAAATTCTTTTCAATTTAGTCCAAAATATTTTTCAATTATTATATCAAAACGTTTAGTTCTACAATCTCCCCCTTTTGATATGATAAAACCAACATGAAAAATTGTTTGGGATTCTCCCCTTAGTGTTTAAAATTTGAATAAGATATTAAAATTTGAATGAAATTAAAGTTCCCATTATTCTCTTGAAAAATCAATTTTTCAAACAATTTCTCCCCTTTTTGTTATATCAAAAAGAATTTAAAAAGACATTAGTCTCAAAATAACTTAGGAGGTAAAAGAAATTAACACAATTAAAAATTTTGGTTTTAAAATTGGCTCCCCCTTACTCAAAACATCAAACAATGTTAGTCTAACATATATGATTAAACTAGTTGAATTAAAAAGAATAAAAATAAATTCAACTAATTTTACCACACTTGAATCCAAATGAGGATATGAAGTCTTCCCTCTCCAAGTGCTCTCTTTGTGTGCATGGAGCTCCCCCTCAAATTTGGACTTGTTGATCACTCTCCATCACACCTAGAACAAGACAATCACGTAATTTTTGGTATCCAAATTGCTTTGGATCCATAGACGTTAGTTGCACATAATTTTGTCCCCTTATGAATCCATTTTTCAATTCATCCTTTTTAGTTGAAGTACTTAGTCCTTTTGGGATCCAAATACTTCTAAAAACTTTTCCATTAAAAAATCTAAGGGCACTAGATTGTCTAACATAAAAATTTGATTTTCCAAAACTAGTTTTCTTTTCAAGCTCTTTGGAAATCAAATATTTTTCTTTCTTAAGATCATCAATCTTCTTTTGATGATCCTTTGCAATCTTTTGAAGCAATTCTTGTAAACTTAAGACTTTAAGCTCAAAATCTTTGATTTTTGCTTCAAACTCTAAATTGGTTTTAGAAAGAAAATCATTTTCGGTTTTTAACTTTCAAATCAATTTCTTGATTTTCGAAAATGAAGCCTTGAATTCAAAAACCAATTCATCATAGTCTTCTTGTAACTCATCAAAAGAATATGAATTTGAACTAGATGAGTTAGAAGTTACCTCCCCCTCATTAAGGGCCATGAAGCATAGGTGGGCTACCTCATCATCGATAGAGTCTTCATCACTCCATGTCGCCATATATGCTTTCTTTGAAGATGACCCCTTATTTTTGGACTTGTGGAAATCCTTCATCTTCTTCTTCGATTCATGCTTAGAATTCTTCAATTCGCTCTTCATGAACCGGGTGAATTTCTTGAAGAGATAGGCCATCTGTTCATCTTTGCTTTCCTCCTCACTTAGTTCTACATGATGGCATGTGGAGGATTTGAGAGCAACGACACTCGCGTTGATGCCTAGCTCCATGATCTTCTTCTTCTTCATATTTCTTATCTCTTCATTCTTCTTCTCTTCTTCTTTGTCTTTCTTCATGACTCGGTGAGTAAGAAGTGACCCCATGAGTTCATCAAGCTTCAAGGTCTTGATATTTTTGGCTTCGATGATGGCGGTTCTTTTCGAGTCTCATGACTCAGGAAGGGAGTAGATAAGCTTTTGAACAAGTTTTACTTCCGGAATGACTTCTCCATAGCCTTTTTGTCCATTGGTGATGGTGGAGAATCGATGGAACATCTTCTCAATGTCCTCTTCCGGATCCATCTTGAAGTTCTCACACTCGTGGTTGAGGAGGCCGATCTTGGTCTCCTTTACTTCATTTGTTCCCTCGTATGCAACTTCAAGCTTGTCCCATACTTTCTTGGCACTCTCACAAGAAGACCTCTTCTCATAGATGTGGAGGCTAAGTGCATAAAAGAGGAAGTGCAAAGTCTTGCAATTAAGTTCCATCTTCTTGCGATCGTCGGCACTCTATTCCGCCTTGCTTCTTTGTGGTACGAACGGACCATCCTCAATAATGTCTCAAAGCTTGTAGTCTTGGATTTGACAAAGAAAATCATTCTCGTCTTCCAATAAGCGTAGTTGGTCCCGTCGAAGAAGGGTGGCTTGTCGATGGATTGCGTCATTGAACCGATTGTTTGAAATGTTGTTTGAGCTTGTCGGATCACCTCAATAGGATGTTAATCCTCTTTAATTGTGCCAAGCTCTGATACTAATTGTTGGGCTCGATGGTCACAACCGAAATTATTGCCAAGTGGTGGAGAAGGTTGATTTTTGGGTGTTTATGATGGTAGTAAAAGATAAGAAAAAAATTAACAAGAGATTTAGAGTGGTTCAGCTTTCTAACCAAAGCCTACATCCACTACCTTAGCTTCCCACCAAGGATTTCACCAATTCACTAAGAATTCTTCCCTTTTTCTACGCTAAAAAGGCAACCTTTACAAACCGATTAATCTTTCTACCCAAAGATTAACCAAGACACTCTTGTACAAAGAGAATTCAAAGCAAACACGAAATCCCTCTAATAGGTATTTGTTTGCACAATTAAGCCCTCACCCAAATCCTAAACACTTGAGCAAATTTGACAATGCATAGCTCACTAGTGTTGTCTATACAAGAAATGTACAATAAAGCTCTAAAGACAAACTCTCATCATAATGTTGTTGGCAATTTAAGCATTAACCTTTTCTTGATGCTTGGAGGTCCCTTTTATACTCTCAATTGAGTTTGTAGCCGTTGAGGACTGTTGGAGTTGAATTAGAGCCGTTGGAGCCTTTATTTCCCACCATAAATGCAGTTCTGCAGCTTGGCGTATCGATACACATCAAACCATATCAATACGGTCCCGATAAGGAAATAGCCGTTGAGCACTTCAAGCTGGTGTGTATCGATACGCTTAGCTAGCGTATCGGTACGGTCCTGCAATTTAAAAGAGCGTTGGGAAAATTACCGTTGGGGGTAGTTGGGCGTATCGGTACGCGAACTAGCCGTTGGCTATTTTAAAACATACCGTATCGATACGACGAAGCGTATCAGTACGAGTTTTGGCTACTGGAATTTTTATGTACCTGAAACCCTAGGGCGTATCGGTACAGTACCAGACCGTATCTATACGGGTACTTGAAAAACACTAGCTTGGCTACTTTAAATGCATTTTAAGTTATTCCAAAGCCTTTTAAAAACCCTTAAACATGATTACAAGTTGTTTTGACTAAAAGCATATTTTAAATTCTTTTCAATTTAGTCCAAAACATTTTTCAATTATTATATCAAAACATTTAGTTCTATAGATTTTGAGTTGAGTACAAGCTTGAATAATTTTTAATGAGCATGAATAATCTTGGCTTGACTCGGCTCGGCTTGTTAATAACTCGAGTCGAGTTTGAGCTTGTGTGGATTTCAATCGAGTCGAGTGTTGGCCGAGCTTTGGCCGAGTCAAACTCGAGTAGCTCGTGATCTGTCTCATCTATTTAAAGCCTTATTAGGAAAATAACTTTGATATATGAGCTTGTTAATTTTAGGGTTTATGGTGTTAGTTTAGGGTTTAGAGGTTTAAATTGTTGAGTTTAGAATTTAGGATTTAGATTTAGGGTGTAGGACATGTTTAGGGTTTATGTTTTAAGATTCTAGGTTTAGGAATTTAGATTTTAAATTTAAAAAATAAAAAAATAGTATATTATATTTTTGAGTAATTCATGAGCTTTTCGAGTAACTCACGAGCTTTTCGAGTCAGTTATCGAGTAGCTCGACTCGGCTCGTTAAGCATTCGAGCCGAGTTCAAGCTCAAGTCGAGCTCAATCGAGTCAAATGTTGACCGAAATTTGACCGAGTCGAGCTTGAGTAGCTCGCAATTTGTTTCGTCTCATTTAGAACCCTACACCAATCTTGTATTGAACTCACGAGTTCAATATATTAGCCCCTACTTTTTTCTAGATTGATCATTTATGTTTGTAAAAATTATTTTTGAAAGAAAGAATGTTAGACGAATAATGAAAACAAAATTGAATTTATAGAAATATATTGGAACTTTTTTTTAAATTCCTACCTAAAGGTGGAATTGGAAAATTTTACTCCTAATGGGTATTGAACGCGCAACTTAAGAGAGACCAGATGATGTCAACTGAGAGCTTTTAACGACATGCTCTAAGAGATTGATGACTAAATATATTGAAACTTAAACATGATAAATTTGAAGAGAATATTTACATAATTTTCATAAAATAAAATTCAAAAGATAAGTGCCCTTCCTAATCAAGTTGTATAAAGATGAAATCGAAGATTTAGTTCCAAGTTGTTTGTTGTTCTGGTTCTTGATCATTTCAAGTTGCTTTTATAAAAATGAACTAATTAAGAAAGTCTCTAATTTAGTCTTACTTTATTGCTTTAATAATGAATTAAAACCTTTCTAAAAACTACCCCACCTTTACTAATCAATGCTACTTTCTAGGTAGTTTGGGAGCTTTGTTTAAGTAAGAGTATTGGCTCAATAAAATAAAACAAGTTGTTGGAAATTATCTAGATGGATGCATGAATTTTCAATCTTTTGTTTTGAAAATTTTATAATTCAAATCTTCTCAAAATTTATAATTCAATTTGACACATAATCTAACTATAAAATTTGACTGGTAATTTTTTAGTTTTATTTCAATCTCTACTACAACATTGATGACTTTGCCTCTGGTTTAGATTTTTCATAAGAAAAGATGTTGTTGCATTGGACTCAATAATAAAATATTACATATGTTCATTCGAACCTCCAAGCCTTTTATTTCACTAGACTAATTGGTGGTTGATGATTCAATAAAAAAAATTACAGAGAACTCCAAACTTACACATATAAAAGTGATCTAATTGTAATAAAATTTATAAACAATCCACACAAAATTTATACAAAATGACATTTGAATTTAAATATTTAAAATCTCAAAGACCTTAGCATTAACATAGGACGGTAGGCATCAATTTTTATCAACTCCTCCTTCAATAATTTTAATTTATTTATATTTAGTGACGGCTAGATGTCGCATTTATTGTCGGTAGAGAAAAGAGTAGAAAAAGAATATTAAAAACATATGTGAAATACCACCATATGGCAAATTAAACAAAAGCAAGAAACCCCAATATTCTAATCATTTTCCTTTATCTTCAATGATGCTCAAGACACTATTGGTTTAGTTAGAGAAGATTTAAAAAGGTGAAGTTTATAAATGGTTACTAAGCTATGCCTTAATGTTTATTTTGGTCACTAAACTTTCAATTGTTACAAAATATCATTAAACTATTGATTTTGTTACAATTAGTTCTCTATATTTATAAATTTGATCAATTCGATCCTAATTCGAAAAAAAATTAATAAATTTAGGCTCATTATTTACAAAATTTATTAATTTGTCATGTTTTATATTTTAAATATATTAAAATATTAAATAATATAAATGTACATTAAATTATTAATAATATTTTTAAATGTATTGATATATTATTAAATATTTAATAAAATAGGACTAAATTGATAAAATTTGTAAAAAAGTATTAAATTGTTTCTATTAAAAAAAGGACTGAATTGATAGAATTTGTAAATAATGAGCCTAAATTTATTAATTTTTTTCGAATTGTGACCAAATTAATTGAATCTATAATTATGGAGGACTATTTGTGCTATTAATTTTTTTTACCCAAACTGCCACATCACACCATTTAACCGCAGTTAGGGATCAATGACCATTTTATAACAAAATTTTTAGTTTAGTGATCATTTTATAATAATCAAAAAATTAGTTACCAAAATGAAAATTGAGGCATAGTTCAATGATCAGTTATGAACTTTACCCTTAAGAAAACACGATATGCATATATTCTTGATTTAACAATGAAGGATTGAACATTCCGATGCCGAACAGAAACAATGTAGTGATCCAAACCCCAAGCGATTAGCAGTCACTGCTCTATCTTTGTTGTCGTTGAATTAGAATTTTATGTCTCGAACATTGTATCTACATGTTTAGTTAATCAAACTGTTAAAAGGGATGATTAATGGTTACGGTTAACCTATAAGTTAACCGGTTAACTGTTATTGAATTATTTATGTATATATTTTTATTAAATTATTTTGTAATTTATATCGTATTAACTCATGGAAGTTTCATTTATCTTATATTTGTTTTATGTTAGCTAAATATTATTATGTGCTAAATATTGTTGAAACTTGAAACTATTGTGAAGCTTGTGCGTGTTCGTGTTGTGTTGAAACTATATAATATGTATGTACTTTTTTATTTAAGTATGGAGTTAGTGCTTATAATCTCTTTATTTAACTATTTTTTGAATAATTTAATTTAATAACTATCGGAGAGATAATTTCATTATTCTAGTAAACATGTGAAAAAAAAGTAATTAGCAATGTTCTAACGATTAACCGTTGGCGGTTAACCGTTTTTTAATAGTTAGGATGTGATTAACAAAATTTAGTAACCGTTCTAACGCTTAACCAACCCTTTAGGCTAAACGATACGGTTAACCGATCATGAATATACATGGTAGACTCCACCGTTTTCTTCTATTAAGGGTCAAAATTAGATGTTTTTCTTAGACATGTTAACCGAATTACTAGGGATGGAAAAAAAAGTCAAAATGTTTAATATCATCCCAAAATGTTCAAAATGTTCAAAATGTTCAATGGGTTTTGAATCAATCCATTCCAAACATAATATTATGTTTTATTTAAAAAATTTATTAGTTTACTTGTATACACGTATAAACTAAAAAATGGAAGGAAAAAAAGAGAGCTTAAGACTGCCACATTCTCATGGATAAATATTGCCTCACCTAAAGACTGGATCTAGTTCCCCTCCATTATTTTTCATCCATTACTTTTCAATACACAAATACAAATATCCAGTAACCTCTCAATTTGTACTAATTCTTAGCATGCAAGGAACCAGAAAAACAATTTCAAACTGTAAAATCCAATAAACCGAATAAAAGAGTGAACATACTCAGCAAGGTCGCCTAATTACTGTAAGATCCCGACGAGACCGGAGACGGCGACGCCATCGAGAACAGATTTAGGATCTTCTCTATTAATTCCCTTGTAAAGTTAAAATTTTTAACTTTTGCAGTTGTAAAAGTGATTTTAAGAGATAAATTATAATTTTAATCTTCATTTGCTATTGTATTTATTTATAATTTATAATTCTTTACGAAGGTATAATTATATAATTAATAATTATTTTTAATTTTAAAATGATATATACTTATTCATGTCAAAATTTTTAAATAAAATATTTCAAATTAGTTATATTTTCATGGATCACGTATAAATGTTAAAAAATATATTTATTAATAAAAATATTTTTATAATAATTTAAATTGATATAATTCATATATTATAACATTAGATAATTAGAATATCATTTATATATATATATATATATATATATATATATATATATATATATATATATATACTGTCGCGACTGTTTTTGAGACCTGTTTGTGGAAAAACAACCTACGATTAGGGTTTTGGAAATCAAGGTTTTTCATTTTAATTTGATCTTCAAATTTTGGAGTTTTTCATTTTTAATCAAATTTCCTTTATTTGTTTAAAAATTATTTTGGAGTCGCCACCAGTCACTTTGGTAGATCGGACACCATGAAAAACGGACTAGAGATTCTGTTTGAAAAATTCGAGTTCGAGAGTCGGTTACGTGTAGAGAAGGGTTAGCACCCCTACAAATTCTCGTTATCGGTACCTCGTTAATTACGCGTTGCATTTTGGCATTTCGAACATTAATCTGAATTTAATTAAATCTTTTAATTGTAAAATGGATTCCAATTTGAATAGGAATATCCTTTTGTAAGAAAATACATTTTGGACGAATATAAGTCTTGAAACGTCTAGATACATTAGGACACTTCAATTTATATTCAAAATGTATCTCAACACAAAAGGTTTTATGCATGACAATTTATTTCGTTGTTCTTTTTAAGTAAACTCTAATTAGGCTTCATTAATTAAATTAATTAGAAATCTAAGAATATTATTAATTTTGGATTTAAATGGTAACATCCAAGTAATTTGGACACTACCTTTAATGGGTCTAAAAATAATAATATTCCTAATTTAGTGTTACTAATTGTTTAGTCATATTTCAATTGGCATAAAGCCAAAAGTTGCCCCCAACACTTGACATTTTGGTCACTTTACCCCCTATTCTTTTTTTGGTCCAGATAACCTCCCAACGTTTCAGTTTTGTGCAATTTTCACCATGGCTGGATGGAAACCGTCAGTCAACAGACGTTGACCTTTTATGGCTAACGTAGACTACACACATGGCCTGTCGGGATGACGTGGCATCGACGCCACATAAGAAAAAAATATTATTTTTTTGAAACTTATTTTCAAAAATATGGCCACTTAGAAGATGCCACGTGGCACCCACCCAATGACTTGATTTTGAACAAATGAAAACAATGTTACTGGGGAGACTCGAACTCAGGTCATAGGGAATAAAAGGTGTTCCCCAAACCATCAAGTCAAATCGTTCATTTGGTATAAGCCTTCGCAAATAATTTACTTAATATGTTTTGAGAATTTTAAAATAGAGAAAACTTACTTAACACATCACACCGAAAACAATTGCCAACTTTCATATGAGCCAGAAAAAAAATCTAAAGGATTAAAAAATCTGGTTCAAACCTACGTAATCATATCATAAGCTCGGCTCCAATAGAAAGCAAAATAACAAAGGATGCATCTCTCAAACTCCTCCATCAACTTCACGTACAAACCCTCACCTTTTACTTCATTACCAAAATATTCAAACATCTTAACCTCACAATCTTTAGGGTTTTGCAGATAATTATGGGCCAATTTGTAGAGCTCCGGACACTCATTTACATCTTCAAACCCCAGTTGCCTAGCTGCATTAATTCCAAATCAAAATACCCATAATCAAAATATGTGATTAAGTCCATAAATGTTTATAAAAAAACAAAGCTTTATATATTACCAACATCGTGGGAGAATCTTTCCATGTTTCCTACACGGTCGGACTCGGTCCTGTCCAACAATGGAATAAGCATACTTTGACGTTCTTCGACGGGTTTACTCTTTCGCCAAGTGTAATCTGCTGCTGTGGCGACAGCAGCTCCGATGACAGAGGCAAAAACGATAGGGATTATGATGGATTTGCCATGGCCATGCTCTGCAGAGATTTAAAAAAAATTGAAAACTAGTAAGAATTACTTTGGAATATGCAATGTCAGAAATTTAAAGAGAGTGAGAAATAAGATGTTTTAACTAAGATTTTACCCTGACCCATGTTGTTGTGTGGTTGAAACTTGAAAATATAAGGAAGAAGTAGAAAAGGAAGTGGGGGAAAATGAAAGGAAATTTGGGTTTGGCTTTTATTCGTTGTGAAAACTTAACAAATGGGGATGTCATTCTTTTGTAGCTCGTGTGATGTGTTAAATAAGTTTTCTCTATTTTAAAGTTCTCAAAACAGATTAAGTAAATTATTTGCGAAGGCATTTACCAAATGAACGATTTGGCCTGATGGTTTGGGGAACACCCTTCATTCTTTATGACCTGGGTTTGAGTCCCCCCAGTAACATTATTTCCATTTGTTCAAAATCAAGTCATTGGGTGGGTGCCATATGGCATCTTCTAAGTGGCCATCATTTCTGAAAATAAATTAAAAAAAATATTTTTCATATGTACGTCGATGCCAAATCACACGCCACGTGGCAGTGCTACGGCATCCCAACACGTCAGCCACAGAAGGTCAACGTCTGTTGACTGACGGTTTCCATCCAACAAGGGTGGAAATTGCGCAAAGCTGAAACGTTGGGAGGTTATCTGGACCAAAAAAGAATAGGGAGTAAAGTGACCAAAAGGTCAAAAGTTGGGGGTAACTTTTGGCTTTATGCCATTTCAATTTTATTTAAACTAACTACGTGTAATTTTCATTTCTAATTTTAAATGATGTATTAAATATTACACAAAAATACTCCCTTGATCAACATCTCATTGCAATGAGATACTAATCAAATTAGAGAATTAAAGTGTTCATTTAATAATCATTTATTTTCTATAATGATCTAACCTATCCAATTAATTAGATTTAATTAAAAAAACTTAATCCTAAAAAGGGTTCTAATCATTAATTAATTAGGTGACCAAATTGTCTAAGTAATAAAGTTACATGCTCAATATAAAATCAGCAAATAAATATATAAATAAGTAAACAATTTAATAAATGAATTAAAACTAAAAAGGGACGAAATTGAATTACTACTAAAACATAAGTACCAAACTACAAGTGAAAGGTGACCAAATTGAAGTAATTGTGGAATTTACAGCCAAAAACGTGAGAAATAAGAAGAAGGGAGCGGATCAAAATCACCCAATTCGGGTGGCTTCTCGTGGGTTAAAGGACCCGGCACCAAAACGACGTCGTTCTGAGATGGGTATAGAATACCCTAAACCGAGTTAATTCGAGCATTTACACATTTCCACTCTCTCTACACTTGTTTTTCTCCGCTTCTCTTTCTTAAAACATCCCGTTTGTCGAACCAAGCCCTCATTTTGGATCAAACCCTCGATTTCTCACAAATTTAAACTCGTTCTTCACGATTTCAACCATTTGATCAGGGACAAACATCAAACCATCTTCCTTTCTTGTTTTTCTTGGATCAAAACCTTCTTTTCGACCCTTGTTCTTTCCCAATTCATCTGTTCTTCGTATTTAATCCACAAAAACCCTAATTTTTCATTCATTTCTTGTTTTTGGAGATCAAAATAAAAAAACTTATGAACACCACATAAAATTCCCCTCTTTTACTCGTTTGATTCTCGGCCAACGTCCCAAACCTGCTTGGATCTGTTTCTCGGCCGCCAAAGGTGACATTGGTCACCGGTCGTCGTCTCTGGTCACCTTCTCTGATGACCTGAACCATCGATCATCGGTCGGGTAGCCTCTGATCATCGCTGCAAATTCCGGCTGTCTTCTCCGACTGTCCAAAAATTTCTGGCCGCCGTTTGGTTCAACTCTAAAGACCGGTCACCGCTACGAGGCGATTTTCAGTCACCGTACGTGTCGCGCCGCCACCGTGACCGGAACCCTAAAACACCCATTTTTCACGATTTTCATCCTGAATTCCTAAATCTACCTGATCCATTAGGATCTCCCGACTTTTTCTCTAAAAATACCCAAATCGAACCCTTCTATCATGTTCGAGATAATTTCTGATCTTATTTCTAGTATTTTCGTTTCAGTTTTTTTATTTTAAAGGCTAACATTCAATTTTTGCAGGAAATGAAGAGATCGGGAGAGCTTTACCTTGATTTTAGTGATTCGATGAAGTTTCTGATGGCAGCGCGACTTCTCCGGCAATGGTGCAGCCTCCCGACGACGCTCTGACTCCTGGCGGTTCGACTTTAGGTGGCGGTTGGTCTCCCAAGGTGAGCTCTCTCTCTCCTCTTCATTTATTATATTTAATTATTATTATTATTATTATTTATGATTGGTAATTAATGTAGTTAATAATAATCTGACATTAATTTTCTCTCTCCCTATTTATAGGGGTTTGACTTACTGACATCATGATGACGTCAGTGTGTGCCAGCTGGTTCAAGCTCACAGGAGAAGAAGCACAATTCGCGTGATATCTGATTGGAAAAATAGGAGGCTGCCACGTGTACCGACTTGGGCGGGAAAAGGGGTTTTTTGTGTTTGTTTACCCGGTTTGAACTCTAAATAAATAGGAATTTGGGCTTTGTGGGTTCTTGTATATGAAAATAGACTTGGAGTAACTTTTGGACTATTATGGACCCTAGTTTTGGGTTTTATTATATATATATATATATATATATATATATATATATCCATTTTTTGGCCTTACTTATATCGAATTACTAATATAATACTAACCTCGGACAAAATATGGGTATTACAGCTGCCCCTCTTTGCTCATTGCTGTGAAACAAGAATAGGGAAAAGACTAAAAAGAAACGGATTTTGTCTGAACTATCTGACCATCGAAGTTTGAAGTTGTTCTTCTTATAATGAAATCCTTTAATCTTCTGCCAAACCTTAGAGTCCGAAGTTGTTCTTCTCTTTATGAAATTCTTCATCCTCTAAGGTCTAGTATTACAACCTTGAAATTCTTCGTCTTCTGAGGTTTGAAGTTGTTCTTCTTATTATGAAATTATTCATTCCTCACTCTTTGTTGGTCCATATTTCTGTAAAAGCACTGAATAAGCAAGCTATTCTCATTAGTAACTCCCTCATTCTTCAAACAGCGAACACTTCTCATTAGGAGCTCCTCATTCTTCTAGAAAACATGGATTTGCCTCCCTGCAAAGGCATCGAATAAGCAAGCTCTTCTCATTAGAAAATTCCTCATTCTTCAAGCAACGAACTCTTCTCATTAGGAGTTCTGTCTTTTCTGAGTGAACTCTTCTCATTTGGAATTCTGTCTTTGTCATAGTGGACTCTATTCATTGGGAATCCTTTCTTTGCTGGGCGAACTCTTCTCATTAGGAGCTCTGTCTTTGGTGGGGCAGACTCTTCTCGTTAGGAATCATTCTTTGCTGGGGCGGATTCTTCTCATTAGGAACCCTTCTTTGATGGTTGGATTCTTCTCATTAAGAACCTTTCTTTGCTGGGCGAACTCTTCTCATTATGAGTTCTTTACCGAGGCGAAATTTTCTCATTAGGAGCTCACCATTCTTGCAAAAAGAAATATCATCAATTAATAAGGATTCTTCTTGGTGTAATATGAGATATCTTCAATTTTCCCCTTGAAGCACTGAAATCTTTAAAGTTGCTGCTTTTTTTTCTTATGGTGTCTTGACCTTTCAATCTAAAGCTTGTATCAGATCTCTTGTTGCTTTCTTTATTGGTTTATATTTTCTATGCTTGGAAATCACATGACCATGAGTTTTGACCAGTTAAACTGCAAATCCTTTTCATTTGAGCTCAAAGTCGATCATTTCATTCTCCATTCTCTCATTTTATCTGGTAACCTAAGAGGTTAATATCTTTATCGAGATCCGCCTCTTAAGACAAATTGTTGAGGTCTTCTTCTTTAAACATGTTGAAATCTTTGCCGAGATCCGTCTCTGTAAAAGAAATGTCTCTGGCTCTATAAACGGAATGTCTTGAGATCCCTCTTTGTAAACGGTATGTCTTTTAGGTCCACCTCCATAAACGGAATGTCTTGAAGTCTGTCTCTGTAAACAGAATATCTTTGAAATCTGTCTCTGTAAATAGTATATCTTAAGATCTGCCTCTGTAAACGATATGTCTTGAAATCCGCCTCTATAAATGGAATGTTTTTAAATCCGTCTATGTAAACGAAACATTTTGAAATCCATCTCTATAAATGGAATGTCTTGAAACTCGCCTCTGTAAACGGAACGTCTTGAAATCCATCTACGTAAATGGAATGTCTTGAAATTCGCCTCTGTAAACGTAATATCTTGAGGTCCGCCTCTGCAAACGGAATATCTTGAAATTCGTCTCTATAAACGGAATGTCTTGAGATCGCCTCTATAAATGGAATGTCTTGGATTTCGTCTTTAAGGAACCGAAACCTGCAAAAAGGAAATGTCATCAATTAATAAGAATTCAAATTAGAATAGTATGAAACATCTTCAATTCCCATTTTGAAGCACTGAGATTCTTAGAGTCACTGTTTTTCCGTCAATGGCATCTCCATCTTTCAATATGAAACTCGCATCAGATCTCTTAATTTTCTATATCAGTTCATCTCTTTCTACTGTGTGTGACCTGCATAAATCAAATCCATCATTAATCTTCCAACATTAATTATAAAGTATATTTACAGCTTGAGTAAATCATTAAGGAACTTTAAGTGTTTCAACGAGAAACTCTGAAACTTTTGAACAATTAAACTGTGCATCTTCCTCATTTGATCCTCTCTCGTGCTTCCCTCCTAGTAGCATAAACCATTTTGTTTTTCTTTCTTTTCTTATTTTCCTCTTTTTTTCTTTTTTAAACTGAGGCCCTGGACGATTAATATATTTGTCAATACCATGCCCCAACCGTCCAACTGTCTTACTGTGACATCATCCAAAAAGTTCTCTTCATTTCTGAAAGTGTCGGTCAGAAAGGACTTAACATCATGCCCGAAGGGCTTACTGACGACTCGAAGGATTTAAAATTGCATTGCACCATCTGTCTTGTGCAAGCAATCAAATCACTCATGAAGGTGATGGCTCAAAGGACTTGTTGACGACCTGAAGGATTTAGATATGTAACGCACTTCATTTCCTGTGTAAACAACCACATCACTCCCAAAGGCGATGGTCTGAAGGACTTAACATTATGCCCGAATTTCTTACTGATGATCCGAAGGATTTAGGATTGTAATGCACTATCTGTCTTGTACATACAATCAAAAAATCTTGCTAAAATTTGTTCATTTGGTGTATGCCATCGCAAATAATTTGGTATATGCCATCGCAAATAATTTACTTAATCTGTTTTGAGAATTTTAAAATAGAGAAAACTTACTTAACACATCACACCGAAAACAATTGCCAACTTTCATATGAACCAGAAAACAAATATAGAGGATTAAAAAATCTGGTTCAAACCTAGGTAATCATATCAGAAGCTCGGCTCCAATGGAAAGCAAAATAACAAAGGATGCATCTCTCAAACTCCTCCATCAACTTCACGTACAAACCCTCACCTTTTACTTCATTACCAAAATATTCAAACATCTTAACCTCACAATCTTTAGGGTTTTGCATATAATTATGGGCCAATTTGTAGAGCTCCGGACACTCATTTGCATCTTCAAACCCCAGTTGCCTAGCTGCATTAATTCCAAATCAAAATACTCATAATCAAAATATGTGATTAAGTCCATAAATGTTTATAAAAAAACAAAGCTTTATATATTACCAACATCGTGGGAGAATCTTTCCATGTTTCCTACACGGTCGGACTCGGTCCTGTCCAACAATGGAATAAGCATACTTTGATGTTCTTCGACGGGTTTACTCTTCCGCCAAGTGTAATCTGCTGCTGTGGCGGCAGCGGCTCCGATGACAGAGGCAGAAATGATAGGGATGATGATGGATTTGCCATGGCCATGCTCTGCAGAGATTTAAAAAAAAAAACTGAAAACTAGTAAGAATTACCTTGGAATATGCAATGTCAGAAATTTAAAGAGAGTGAGAAATAAGATGTTTTAACTAAGATTTTACCCTGACCCATGTTGTTGTGTGGTTGAAACTTGAAAATATAAGGAGGAAGTAGAAAAGAAAGTGGGGGGAAATGAAAGGAAATTTGGGTTTGGCTTTTATTCGTTGTGAAAACTTAACAAATGGGGATGTCATTCTTTTGTAGCTCGCGTGATGTGTTAAGTAAGTTTTCTCTATTTTAAAGTTCTCAAAACAAATTAAGTAAATTATTTGCGAAGGCATTTACCAAATGAACGATTTGGCCTGATGGTTTGGGGAACACCCTTCATTCTTTATGACCTGGGTTTTAGTCCCCCCCAGTAACATTATTTTCATTTGTTCAAAATCAAGTCATTGGGTGGGTGCCATGTGGCATCTTCTAAGTGGCCATCATTTCTGAAAATAAATTAAAAAAACAATATTTTTCTTATGTGACGTCGATGCCACATCACACGCCACGTTGGGGGTAAAGTGACCAAAAGGTCAAACGTTGGGGGTAACTTTTGGCTTTATGCCATTTCAATTTTATTTAAACTAACTACGTGTAATTTTCATTTCTATGTTTAAATGATGTATTAAATATTACACGAAAATACTCCCTTGATCAACATCTTATTGCAATGAGATACTAATCAAATTAGAGAATTAAAGTGTTCATTTAATAATCATTTATTTTCTATAATGATCTAACCTATCCAATTAATTAGATTTAATTAAAAAACTTAATCCTAAAAAGGGTTCTAATCATTAATTAATTAGGTGACCAAATTGTCTAAGTAATAAAGTTACATGCTCAATTTAAAATCAGCAAATAAATATATAAATAATTAAACAATTTAACAAATGAATTAAAACTAAAAAGGGACGAAATTGAATTACTACTAAAACATAAGTGCCAAACTACAAGTGAAAGGTGACCAAATTGAAGTAATTGTGGAATTTACAGCCAAAACGTGAGAAATAAGAAGAAGGGAGCGGATCAAAATCACCCGACCCGGCTGGTTTCTCGTGGGTTAAAGGACCCAGCACCAAAACGACGTCGTTCTGAGATGGGTATAAAATACCCTAAACCGAGTTAATTCGAGCATTTACACATTTCCACTCTCTCTACACTTGTTTTTCTGTGCTTCTCTCTCTCTCTAAAAACATCTCGTTTGTCGAACCAAGCCCTCATTTTGGATCAAACCTTCAATCTCTCACAAATTTAAACTCGTTATTCACGATTTCACCCATTTAATCTGGGACAAACATCAAACCATCTTCCTTTCTTGTTTTTCTTGGATTAAAACCCTCTTTTCGACCCTTGTTCTTCCCCAATTCATCTATTCTTTGTATTTCATCCACAAAAACCCTAATTTTTCATTCATTTCTTGTTTTTGGAGATCAAAATAAAAAAAAAACTTATGAACACCACACAAACTTCCCCTCTTTTACTCATTTGATTCTCGGCACCGTCTCAAACATGCTCCGATTTGTTTCCCCGCTGCTGGAGGCGACGCAGATCACCGGCTGTCGTCTCTGGCCACCTTCTCCGAGGACCTGAACCACCAATCATCGGCCGGGCAGCCTCTGATCATCGCTACAAATTCCCATTGTCTTCTCGACTGTCCAAAAAATTCCGACCGCAGTCTGGTTCAACTCCGGTGATCAGTCACCGCTACGAGGCAATTTCCGGCCGCCGTACGCCACCGTGACCGAAACCCTAAAACACCCATTTTCACAATTTTTCATCCCAAACTCCTTAATCTACCTGATCCATTAGGATCTCCCGACTTCTCCCCTAAAAACTATCCAAATCGAACCTTTCTTTCATATTCGACTCCACCGAAAACCTAAAATCCTCACCGGTCGCGGTTCAAGATAATTTTCGATCTTATTTCTAGTATTTTCGTTTCTATTTTTTTATTTTAAAGGCTAACATTCAATTTTTGCAGGAAATGAAGAGATAGGGGGGCTTTACCTCGATTTCAGCAATTCGATGAAATTTTCGATGGCAACGCGACTTCTCCAGCGATGGTGTAGCCTCCCGACGACACTCCGATTCCTGGCGATTCAGCCTCGGGCGGCAGTTGGTCTCACGAGGTGAGCTCTCTCTCTGTTCTCTTCATTTATTATATTTAATTATTATTATTATTTATAATTGGCAATTAATGTAGTTAATAATAATCTGACATTAATTTTCTCTCTCCCTATTTATAGGGGTTTGACTTGCTGACGTTATGATGACGTCAGTGTGTGCCAGCTGGTTCCAGCTTACAGGAGAAGAAGCACAATCCGCGTGATATCTAATTGGACAAATGGGAGGTCGCCATGTGTACCGACTTAGGCGAGAAGGTGGGTTTTTTTTTTTTGTTTACCCGGTCTGAACTCTAAATGAATAGAAATTTAGGCTTTGTGGGTTCTTGTATATGAAAATAGACTTGGAGTAACATTTGGACTATTATGGACCCTATTTTTGGGTTTTATTATATGTATGTATCTATATATTCATTTTTTTTCCTTAGTTATATCGAATTACTGATATAATACTAACCCCAGACAAAATATGGGTATTACACACACATATATATAACTTACAATATCATGTCCAAAATGGTCATTTATCTTTTTAAAAGCACTTTTTTGACATCAATGTTAAACACTAAATTCTTACAACCAACTTTTTTAAAACCCTAAACCCTTTGTAACAACAATTTTAAAAATCATTTTTCAAAAGCAATGCTAAACTAGCCCTAAGAGTGCTATGGTCAGTATTATAGGACTTGATGCAGCCAACCAAGAAGTTGATGTAGATGAATAGGCTTTGTACATTGAGCATGCCACAATCATAATTATTATCAAAATTTTACTATTTGGCAATCAATTAAAATATATTCTATGTTTCTATACTTTTTGTACATTTAAATTTTGGTCATTTTACATTTCAGATTTAAGAATTCAATTTTAATTGTCAATGGTGTTAAAATTGTTATGCTATGTCATTTTGAAATAAAAAATAGTAATTTGTAATAGAAAATAGTAATTGTCAAAAGACAAATTCGCGGCGTTTGTAGAAAAAATGCCACTAAATATCGCAGTATATATCGACGCTTGGGGGAAAACGCCACTATATCCAATTGCTTTTTAGCGGCGTTTTGGTTAAAACGCCATTATAACTCAACATTTAGCGCCATTTTGAAAAACAAATGCCACTACAAATAAGGTATTTAACGGCGTTTTAAAATACAAACACCACTACATATAGGGTTTTTAGCGGCATTTTGAAATACAAGCGCCACTACAGATAGGGTATTTAGCGGCGTTTCAAAATACAAACGCCACTATAGATAGGGTATTTAGCGGCGTTTGAAATATAAAATGCCGCTATAGAATTTGACCTTTTGCGGCGTTTTTCGTAAACAAACGCCGCTAACAATTGTGGCGCTGATTTTAGCAGCCTTTCTTGCGTTGCTTTTCTTAGCGCCGCTTAAAAACAGCGCTATAGAACAAAAAAAATGCCGCTAGAAACTTATTTTGCTGTAGTGTGCTTAAGAGGTTGCCTTTGATTCTAAAAATTTCAAGTTCAATCCCATTGAGTGCATAATTTTTTTGTATATTTTCCTCCAGCAAAACGACGTCGTTTTGGGGTATAAACGAGTCCAAAAATAAAATTTAGTGGCAAATTTGGACCAATTGAAAGGTTGGTCGTAAAAACGAGTCACCCCCAATAATTTGGTGGTACATGGCATATTTTACCCTATAATTAATATGATTGGACCGGAGTTTATTATGATGATTATTAGTTATTATGACTATACCCCTCTGTCCATAATTTTTATAAAATAAAATTAATTAAACCTCTAACCTTTTGTACCAAATTATGGCCCCCATACTCTAAAATTTTAAAATTTTATTAATTCATCCCTTTGATTAACGTAAATTTAATAATTATTTTATTTAATTGGTGTAACGTATCATGTTACAGTGTTGTCACTAAGTATTTTTAAAATTTTTTATTTTATTTAAATTTTTTAAGTCTTAAAAAATCTAAAAAAGTTATAAAAATTATAAAAAAATAGTTTTCTAAAAATCTGTAAATGTCATATGACAGAACTGTAGTGCGTCACGTGGCAGTAAAAGCTAAGGCTGCAAGTGAGACGAGACAGATCGCGAGTTACTCGAGTTCAACTCGGTCAACATTCGACTTGATTGGACTCGACTCGAGTTCTTAACGAGCCGAGTCGAGCTACTCGATACCCGACTCGAAAAGCTCACAGACTACTTGAAAATATAATATACTAATTTTTTTAATTTTTAAAATTTAAAATCTAAATTTCTAAACCTAGAACCCTAAAACATAAACATAAGTCATAAACCCTAAAATCTAAATCCTAAATTATAAACCCAACAACATAAACTTATAAACCCTAAACTAACACCCTAAACCCTAAAATTAACAAGCTTGTGTAAAATTTATTAGTTTAAATGAGACGAGACAAATCACGAGCTACTCGAGTCCGACTCGGTCAACACTTGACTCGATTGAACTCGTCAAGCTTGAACACGGCTCAAGTTCTTAACGAGCCGAGTCGACCTTAGATTATTCAGACTCGTTAAAAACTACTCAAACTCGACTCGAATTCTTAACGAGTTGAGTCGAGCTCAGCACTACTCGAGCTCGACTTGGCTCGTTTACACCCCTAGTAAAAACTGTCAAAAATTAATGGTTAAAATTAGTCAAATGACTTAATTGGTTTAATTTATTAGTTTGGGACTTAATTGGGTGCAAAAACATTTAGCGGCGTGATTGATTTTATTTTTTTTTTGCAAAAACATTTAGCGGCTTGTGATACCATTAAGTCATTTATTAACGATAAGAACTTAAATTATACAAGAAGATAGTGATATCAACTATTGTTTAAATCCTTGAAAATCACAACTCAAAAGTCAATTGTATTAAGATCTCTGGTTGCTGAAGAAATCATAATCCAAATGCTAAATGAACATCTGAATCCATTGATGGAGCTTGTAATTCTGGTCCCATGTTCTTTGTTCCTCGTAGCTTTGATCAAGTTCCTTTATGTTTACTTGTGGACACCTCTCTGTATACAGCGTATGCTGAATTCACAGGGAATCGAAGGACCTCCTTACAGATTCATCCATGGGAACAACAAAGAAGTTGCAGAGATGAGAAAGGAAGCATTGAGCAAAACTCTGGGGTTGACAGATGAAATATTTCCCAAAGTTCAGCCACATATTTACACCTGGATCAACAAATATGGTAAGATGGATGCATGTTTTTTGTTGCCCTTCCAGGGCTTTGCCCTGATTAATCCGATTGACTCTTGTCTTGCACCTGGCTTTGGTGGATGATGAGTCTTTGAGCGGAGAACTTCTGCGCACACAAGGCCTCGAACTAGAGACCTACTTAAGCGGGAAGCATGTTTTACATTATAAATTCTAACTTGTTCTAAGAAAAGATTGACCCTTTTGTTTTTTATTTGATTAGGGAGGAATTATCTTTTCTGGAATGGTCCTCGAGCTGAACTGGTGATTTCAGAACCTGATCTAGTCAAAGAGGCTCTGAAAAACACCGAAACAATGTTTCCGAAAAGGAAGGCTTCGGTTTACTTCGGCAGGCTACTAGGGAACGGGCTTGTGACCATTGAGGGTGAGAAATGGATGAAGCATCGGAAGCTGGCGAATTACGTTTTTCATGGCGAAAGCTTGAAGGTAAAGTGGTAAACCCTCACTATCACTATAAATTAAGGCCAAATCTTGTGTTGTTGGAGGATTGTTTGTGCAGAACATGACTCCTGCGGTGATTGCTAGCGTTGAAACAATGCTAGAGAAGTGGAAAGGCCAAGAAGGTAAAGAGATCGAAGTGTTCGGAGAATTTCGGTTGTTAACTTCGGAAGTGATATCGAGAACAGCTTTCAGTAGCAATCACTTAGAAGGGGAGAAGATTTTTGCCATGTTGAACAAGCTGGCAATACTTCTGAACCGAAATGCTTTCAAGACTTGGATTCCTTTCATCAAGTATGTTCCAATCCCTATGGATTTAGTTTTCTCCTTATATTTGGTTGACCTTGGTTTACTTGTACAGCAAGTTTTGGAAATCTGCTGATCTGATAGAATCAGAGAAGCTTGAAAAGGGAATACAAGAATGTGTGATGAAGATGGTTAAGAAAAGAGAAGACAAAGTCGGGAACGGAGAAGCCGGTAACTTCGGTAATGATTTTCTGGGATTACTTGTAAATGCCTACCATGATCCGGACGAGAAAAATAGGCTTTCGATGGAGGACTTGGTGGGTGAGTGCAAAACATTCTACTTTGCTGGACAAGAAACTGTTAATTCCTTGCTTGCATGGATAGTCTTTCTTTTAGCAATCCATGGAGATTGGCAAGAAAAAGCAAGAACAGAGGTGATTCAGATATTTGGTAACCGGAATCCAGATTCCGAAGGCGTTTCGAAACTCAAAACAGGAAGCAAACCACTTATGATTGGTGCATACCAGGGATTTAGTAAATTGAATTTTTTATACAATCTAACATATTTCTATACTGCAAACAGATCAGCATGATCATTTATGAAACTCTAATATTGTACGGTCTGACCAATGGCCTGACAAGAGAAATTCGAAGAGAAGTTCAACTGGGAAAGCTAGTCTTGCCTGCTAATATAAATCTTCTAGTTCAAAACATTGCAATTCACCATGACCCTCTTCTGTGGGGAGATGATGTTCATCTGTTTAAACCAGAGAGATTTGCGGAAGGAATTGCCAAAGCTACCAATTACAACGCCGCTGCTTTTCTTCCCTTCGGATTGGGACCTCGATCTTGTGTCGGTATGACCTTTGCAACAACGGAAACCAAGATTGCTCTCTCCATGATTCTACAACGCTACACCTTTACCCTCTCCCCTGCCTATGTCCACTCACCAACGCCTATTATTGCCCTTCGACCACAACATGGACTTCAAATAATACTCGAGTCACTGCATAATGATGCTTAAAGTACGCAGCAGCAAAGGACTCGCGGTTGAAATCAGCGGGTTCATGCATTCAATTACTGGAAATGCTTTGCCTGTGTATAAGTTCTTATTGCTTTATGAAAATATTGATTAGAATAAACACTTGTGTTTCCTTTTTGGTTGTTGAATCCATCAACTATTGGCAAGAGAAACCTATGATCATAGTTCAATCAAATCCCTACTAAAAAGAAATAGTACATTGCAACTTGCTGCATATTCCCAAGGACTTGAACCTCATGCATACATACATACATGCCTCTAATCGTTTATATGCTGCAAATGGACAAAGATTCAAGGCAATTTTCTTTCTGTTTTCTGACCTTTGGCAATTTTTACTTGGAAAGTCTACGAGTAACACATGGAGTTGTATGTTTACAAGCTTCACCAAGGCACTCGTTCGTCCGTCTTTGGTGACTCCGGAAGCACCTCATAGCAACAGTCCCTCCGAAGGCCTGAATAATCTTGATAACAGGCACTGTCGGACGCTACAACACTCCACTCACATGACTGGACTATAATGCCTAGTACTTGGAAGTTGAGCCTATCTCTGCCAACTCATCTATAGACTATCACTAGGCCTGACACTGTCCACTCACCAACAGCACCAGCTATAAATACCCATGCAACCAAAGGAGGGCAGGCTGAACAAAGAGGCCAACTCCCCTCTCTTCCTTCTCTTCTCTTGAGCTCCGACCTCTGTACTGTATGCAGCTCTCCGCCCCAACCTGGATGAACCGCCTTAACCCACCGCCAACCACTTTTAGGCACCAACACTTTAACAAACAATCACTATATGATTATTTTAATCCTCATTATTGGTTGTAAGTCGTAATAGACTGTGTTGCTTCTGTTTATAATTATGTGTCTGACATATACTTCCTACCTAATTTTGATGCTCTTCAAACGATCCAAAAAGGAAACCAGAACTCAGAAGAAAACTGAGGATATCATAATCCAAATGCCAAAGGAACATCTGAATTCATTGTTTACAGAAGAAAACTAAGTGCCTTGATGGAGTTTGAAATTCTTGTCCCATGTTCTTTGTTCCTCATGGCTTTAATCAAGTTCCTTTATGATTACTTGTGGACACCTCTCCGTATACAGCAGATGCTGAATTCACAGGGAATCAAAGGACCTCCTTACAGATTCATCCATGGAAACAACAAAGAAGCCATGAAAATGAAAACTGAAGCATTAAGCAAACCTATGGGCTTGACACATGATATATTCCACCAAGTACAGCCACATATTTACTCCTGGATCAACAGATACGGTACGATCGATGCGTACTGTTTTTAACTACAATTTCTAACTTCTAGCTCTATGAAAAGATAGACCATTTTGTTTTCTGTGTGATTAGGGAAGAATTGTCTTTATTGGAACGGTGTTCGAGCTCAACTTGTGATTTCAGAACCTGAACTTGTCAAAGAAGTTCTGAAAAATAGTGAAAAAGCTTATCCAAAGAGGAAGCCTACAGTTTATGTTAGCAAGCTAGTGGGGAACGGGCTTACTTCAATTGAGGGTGAAAAATGGACGAGGCAGCGGAAGCTGGCGAATTACGTTTTTCATGGGGAAAGCTTAAAGGTAAAGCTTGGAAATATATGAATGTAGAAGAATTATACATAGAGTGCAATTTCTTTTCAAATCTTATGTTGTTTGTTGCTTACTTATTTGAGGATTATTTGGTTAGAACATGACTCCAGCAGTAATTGCCAGCGTTGAAACAATGCTAGAGAAGTGGAAAGGCCAAGTAGGCAAAGAGATCGAAGTGTTCGGAGAATTTAGATTATTGACTTCAGAAGTGATATCGAGAACTGCTTTCGGTAGCAGTTACTTGGAAGGGGAGAAGATTTTTGCCATGTTGAACAAGTTGTCGATAATCGTGGGTCGAAATATTTTCAAGACTAGCATTCCTTTCATCAAGTATGTTCCTTCTAAGCTTTAACTAGTTTCTGAATGCAAGATTCTAGGTTGTTAATCCCCATGGGATTTGGTTATATATAGCTGACCCTGGTTTGCTTCTACAGCAAGTTATGGAAATCGGCAGATTCGTTCGAGTCAGATAAGCTTGCAAAAGAAATTCAAGACTGTGTGATGGAGATTGTTAAGAAAAGAGAAGACAAAGTTGTGAGAGGAGAAGCTGACAGCTTCGGTGATGATTTCCTGGGATTACTTGTAAAGGCCTACCGCGATTTGGACGAGAAAAACAAGCTTTCGATGGAAGACTTGGTAGGTGAGTGCAAAACATTCTACTTGGCCGGACAAGAAACTGTTAATTCCTTGCTCTCCTGGACAGTCTTGCTTTTAGCAATCCATGGAGATTGGCAAGAAATAGCAAGAACAGAGGTGATTCAGATATTTGGTAACCAAAATCCACATCTTGAAGGCATCGCCAAACTCCGAACAGTAAGAAAACTATTTAACCATTTACAGTCACTGTTCTGCAACTAATGTTTGCTAGAACTGATTGTCATATTATATATCCCTGGTATACCCTACCATGTTTAGTACATCAAAATTTTGGACACAATCTCACATATTTCTATTTTGCAAACAGATGACCATGATCATTAATGAAACTCTAAGATTGTATGGTCCAGTGACTTCCTTGGCAAGAGAAGTTGGAAGAGAAGTACAGTTAGGAAAGCTAGTCTTGCCTGCTAATACAGATCTTTTGGTACTAAATACTGCACTTCACCATGATCCTCATTTGTGGGGAGATGATGTGCATCTCTTTAAACCAGAGAGATTCGCGGAAGGGATTGCCAGAGCTACCAAACACAATGCGGCTGCATTTTTTCCCTTTGGATTGGGACCTCGATCTTGCGTTGGTATGACCTTTGCAGCCACAGAAACCAAGATTGCTCTCTCCATGATTCTACAACACTACACCATCACCCTTTCTCCTTCCTATGTCCACTCGCCAATGCAAATTATCACCCTTCAACCACAACATGGAATTCAAATAATACTCGAGTCACTGCATAACGATGCTTAAAGTAAAGAGCTGCTAAGGACTTGGGGTTCAACTCAGTGAGTCCATGTATTCACCTTTAAGAAATGTAAGCGGCTGCTATTTTAACAGGATTGTAAAACATGCCATCAATAAAAGAATTAATCTTCTTATTGCTTTAAGAAAACATTAATTAGAATAAATACTTGCTTTTGTGCTAAGGTTATCCTTTTGTGCCCCAGCAATTTGGCTGAGGTGTGTGTTGGATCTTCAGTCTACTCTCTTCTTATTCAATAAAAGTTCTATAAACAAAAGTATACGTACGTACGTACGTACATACATGAAAAAGTAAATATGTTATCACTCTAGCTAAAATCTCTTACATGTTAGGGTAAGCCTTCGATCAAGTCGAGTCAGAGTCAAAAAATTTTGAGTAGTTCGAGTTAACGCATTATATTTTACAACTCAAATTTTATTTGAAATTTTTTCAGTTCAAGTCGAGTTTATAAAATTCGAGTCAAGTCAAGTTTTCGAGTTCCTATACAAACTTAATTTTAATTATTTATAATATTATAGTACAATTTGATTATAATTTAAACGACTTTCTCTAATCTTATAAGATATACATGTATATTCTTCATATGTGGCATATATTTTTCCATATTTTTTATAACAATATATATATCAGGAAAAATTGAGGGACTTAACTCGAACTTAAAAATTAATCCACCTAATTACTAAAAATTTCGAGTTATTTGAATTTTCATTTTACAACTGAAACTTTATTTGAAATTTTTTCAAATCGTGTCAAAACGAGTCGCATTTTTTCGCCTTGAGTTGAGTCGAAAAAGTCAATTTTTTCAAGTCAAGTCGAGTTTTTCTCCCTCCTACTACATGTAATATGAAAAGTAAAACATTTATAACACATTTATTTTTCTATTTTTTTAGTTTTCCAATTGATATAAAAATTATTTTATCATTTAAATTATTTTACATCACATAATTTATATAATTTTCCCCTAAAATCCGTGAAAAACTAAAATGTGATAGAAATAATATGAGGGAGTAGAAAAGTCAAGACACGTGAAGGATGATATTCTAATTCAATATTGTATGGCTCAATAGAAAGTGATGTATGTTTTCGTCTTAATTATTGAAGTACGGCCCGACAGAATCGATATTCTACACATTTGCGTCATTGGAAATGATACTTTGATTAGGTGGTTGAAATTGAACTGAATTATTTGAAATATATTAATTGTTTTCCTAACATTTTTAAACTGTGATTGAATTAAAGTTTTTTCGAAGATTTTTAACTGAATCAAGCTAAGTTCAGTCAATTGGTCAGTTTCCGAATTAATTAAAATTTTAATACATTTTAATTTTATTCAGAATAGCAATTCAAGCAGCGATGAATTACAAATGAATTTCCGTGTTTAGATATTTTTTATTTTTAGTTGTTATTTTTTTTTTATTTTGGGTTTTACTTAATATTGAGATTAAAATATAAATATTAAATTTTAAATATTATAGGTCTTTGATGGTGTTTGGGCTTAAAATCTAAAATATATTAGTTATATATTATAATTGAAAAATTATTCAATACACACAAGTCTTTTTGTTTTAGGTGGTAGAGAGTATAGTTTAGGGTTTAGTTTATGTGGTTTAAAATTTTGAGTTTATAGTTATAATTTAAAGTTTAAGATTTTAGATTAGAGATTTTGATTTCGGTTTTTAAGGAGTAAAGGTGTAGGCTTGTGTAATTTTTTCACACATCATGTGTATAAAAAAATACTTATTAAATTTCGGTTAATTAACCAAATTCGAACTGAATTAATCGATAGCCAAACTTTGAAAAACTGATCAGACACTATAATAACTGACCGGTTAATCAAACTTTTTTTTGAATATAAGCCGCTAGTTTTATTAAATGAGAAAATACCCAAATTACAATACGAGTTTACAACTATCATCGTAAACTAAGTATATAATTTGAACATTTTCCCTAAAACTAGCCACTTTAGATCATACAATGACCATATATGAAAAAAAGGTTAAAAACCCATCCAAATAACTTGAACGAAAAATAGACACGAACAAATCTGACTGCATAGGCAAACGAACCACAAAAGAGAATTAAGCTATTGAAAGACCATCAAGAACCGCAAATCAGAGCCAAGCGTCGTGAGAAACTATCCACGAGCGCAAATTGCGTATCAAAATTCAATCCGAGGGTCCAGAGCAAGGAAGAACAACAGGATTACAAATAAGCGCCATCTTGATCAAAGTGTCGTGACAAACTATCCACGAGCACAAATTGCGTATCCAAATTCAATCTGAGGGTCCAGAGCAAGGAAGAACAACATGATTACAAATAAGCGACATCTTAATCAGTCGTGGCGTCGAAGAAAAAACATGCCAAAAGACATAGATAAACGTTCCACAAAGGCAAAAAACGTGCCACAAAATAGAGTTATTTTTATTAAAAAAACTAAAAAAAACAAAAAAAAACAGATATGGCGGTCGGCAACCAGCATTAAAATCGGTGCTGCCTCCGACTAAATAAAATGAAAAAAATAAAACTTGCTGCCCTCAATAGATGAAGACAATGAACACCTCTAACTTTAATTCAACCGTTAATTTGATTTTAAGCCGACAATGAACACCTCTAACTTTGACGGTCTCACATTTATAATTGAAGGAAAATTCATATAATCATTATTATTTAAACCCCTTACCATTTTTATTAAGCTTACGATCTAAATTTAAAATCGAACTAAGATACTGCCTTATAATTGAATTAGAATCTAAAACAATTTGGTAATAATTATTCACTGCACGAATGGTGGGAAAATTTTCACAATCGGGTTAAATTTAGGGGTTAGAGATTTAGTTTAGAGTTTATTGTTTATAGGTTTAGAATTTAGGGCTTATGGTTAGAATTTAAGGTTTAAAGTTTGAATTTATGATTTAAGGTTACAATCTAAATCTCTAACCTTAATGTCCTAATCCCTAAATCCTAAATTTTAAACCTATGATCTCAAAATTTTAAATTAAATCTTTAACCCCTAATTTTAACCGCTTATAGGAACTTTTTCACCCATTTTAAAATAAAGGGTAAAATATATCGTTCATCACTCAACAATCTTCTCACTCCTATTTTGGTCACTCAACTTTCAAACTTTTCAATTTAATAACTGAACTTTATACATTGAACGTTTTTTGTCACTCTCGAATATTTTTTTTTGAATTTTTAATATTATTAAATATAAAAATAATTTAAAATAAATAATAAAATAATATTTTATTATTATTAAATTTAAAAAATTTAAAATAATCATCGCTGCTTGTCATCACCGTCGGCCACCGGCGACCTTCAAAACTGGTGGTCGTTTGACCCCAAATTGCATTGGGCAACTCGTTTTAACACGATGAGTCTGAATCCGGTGGTTGTTTCATCGGAAAATGTCCTAACACTCGCGAATCTCGATATAAATGTTTCGATATCCTCACTTTCGATCTCCTTTTCATGGGCTTCGGAACACTTTCTGGCAAAATGAAGGTCGGATACGGACTCAGAGGTGAGGCAAAACGACCGGTGAAATATGTGATCGAACAACCACCATCTACGACCGCCAGCGGTGGCGTCCAATGACGACGAATGGTGGCCGGCCGACAGTTTGATTTTACTTTTTATTTTAAATTATTTTTATATTAAACAATAATAATAAAATGTCATATCATACTAAAATAATAATAAAATATTCAAGAGTGACAAAAAAACGTTCAATGTATAAAGTTCTGTTATTAAATTGAAAAGTTTAAAAGTTGAGTGACCATAATAGGAATGAGAATTGAGTGATAAACAGTGTATTTTACCCTAAAATAAATGATAAAGTTTATAATTCTTCGGGAAATCATATTCTAAATACTAATATGAATTCACTGTTAAGAGAAATGAGTTTCTTGATGAAACTTGTAAATGTTCGGGAATTCATATTTGGAAATAGAATTGAGGTGGAAGTTGAGTGATGAAATTTGTAATTTATTTTTTATTTATATAATTATAATATTATTTATAAATAATAGATTTAGGATAATTATTTTATATAGGGCCGTAAAAACTAAAAGTTTACATAAATGTATTATTTTTAGGGTTTAAAAATTTAATTTAGATTGTAGGGTTAGGGATTTAAGTGTAGGGGTTTAGAATTTATGAGTTTTATTACAATTTAGGGTTTTAAGTTTAAACCCTAAATCTCTCACCATATTACCCTAAAACCTAAACTCTAACCTCTAAACCCTAAATTCTAACCAATATCCCTATATTTTAAACCTCTAAACCTAAGCCTATAAACCATAAAACTTAATTGCTTGTAGAAACTTTTAAATTTTACCACCAATGTTTTGAAAATAAATCCATAAATTTATCGTTTTACCAGCAATACTCTTGTAAAAGTTCGTACTGCACATTCCAGCAATTAACAATCAATGAGTAATGCATTCTTACTATATTTTCAAGTCCTTTGAGCATTTAAGAGGTTGCTTCTTCTGAGAAGAAAACTTTTCTGAGAATTTCATTACATTCACTTGCAAAAATCATATTCAAATTTAGGTGTTGCATGCTGAAACGAAACTACATGAGAGTGGAAGCAACAATTGCCCCCCTTAGCCCCTTGTATGCATAACAAGCAGATTGGAGAAGAATACTTTAGAGATGAGAAGAGAGGAATAAGATGAGAAGAGAAATCAAAATTTTATGAGAGAGGAAAACACTTTCATTTCAATCGATAAGGATGAATAACCACCAGATAGGGTTTTTGTAGTCTGCCAGACTCATGCGGAGTCGTTTTATCTACTTACAATAACACCCAAAATGCTGCGCATCATTAACTCCATAAACACAACGGTAACTAACGTTTAAAATAAAGTATAACAGAAATTAAAAAAACATTGTCGCAAACATCATGCTTATAATGCATCATCCTTCAAATAATTCTTGTCCTCAAGGATTAAACTGAAAATTGTTGCTTCAATAGATGTAACACCTCCCATGTGACATCTTCAGGAAAAGAATTGGACCACTCAATCAAGACTTTTGTGATTACTCTATTACCCCTCTTTCCAATTCTTCGATCCAAAACTCTGATTGGCTCCTTGCTGATTCCTCCATTTGGACCCACCAAATGTAGACTGGATTGAACCATATAAGCAACTTTTCCAATTCTCTCTAAAATGGTAAAATGACCAAACCATTTGAGACAATTTTTATGGCACTCTGCTCTGCATTGATTGTGGTCAGTAGGGCTATAATTTCAAAAAAACCAGATCCCCAACCTAGAAAACACATTCAATTCTTATATTGTCTGTCAATTGTTTCATTCTATCTTGTGCTCTTCTCCAATGGAACTTTAGCATCTTAAGGGTTGCTTTTTTCCTTTCTAAACTTCTGCCCACTGATGCAACTAAGGATTCTCCAGCCAGATATGAAACATGCATTGGAATGTCCTATACATAAAGAGCATGAAAAAGAGTAGTCTGAATTGAGGAATGAAACGAGGTGTTGCATCACCATTCTGCTAGATGCAACCATTATCCCTAATCCCTTGGAGTCTCACCAGTTATGCACCTCAAATAAGTTTCTAAACATTTATTGACTCTCTCGATTTGGCCATCTGTTTTAGAGAGGTAAGCTATTGAAGCAGTCATTGTAGTGCCCAACTTCTTAAACATCTCTTTCCAAAAAGAGCTCGTGAATATTTTGTCTCCGTCACACACAATACTATTAGGCATCTCATGCAGTTTAAACACATTTTCTAAGAACAATTGTGCGACATCCTTAGCTGTAAATGGATGACATAAAGCCACAAAATGACTGTACTTGGTGAGTCTTTCCACTATGACCAATATTACATCTTTCCTTCTAGATATAGGTAAACCTTCTATAAATTTCATGCTTATGGATGTCCATGATGTTTTTGAAATGAGGAGAGGTTGTGGCAATCCCCTAGGATGTTGCTAGTCTGCCTTGTTTCTTTAACACACCACATATTCCCTCATTGTCCTCTTCACTTGTTTTCTTAATCCCTTCCAAAAGAAAACTCCTAAAATTCTCTTAATTTTTTCTTCTATCCCTGAGTGTCCTTCCACAACACTCTCATGAAAAAATTCACCAATTCTTGTTTAAGAGTCTCATCTCCTCCCAAGATCAGTTTGCCCTTCCTTTGGAGTAACTTTCCATCCCAATTTTATTTGAAATGTTTGGTGGACTTC
This sequence comes from Hibiscus tridactylites, assembly GCA_958450335.1. Taxonomy (NCBI): domain Eukaryota; kingdom Viridiplantae; phylum Streptophyta; class Magnoliopsida; order Malvales; family Malvaceae; genus Hibiscus; species Hibiscus tridactylites. The sequence continues at coordinate 26,542,439 of OY288265.1, read as the reverse complement.
TTTTCCAGTGCCTCAATGATTTTTGAGTTTTTCATCACTTTTTCAAGTTACAGCCGCTCGAGCCATTACACTAGTAGAGACATTACTTATAGCCATCAATTGCCCTACTTCCCCATTTGGTTTCCTTGATAAGGCATCAGCTACCACATTATTAGCTCCACTTATATAACTCACATCATAGTCATACCCCATCATTTGACTACCCATTTCTGTTGAGAGGGTGTAATAGCTTGATTCTCAGCTAAAAACTTTAGACTTTGATGGTCAGTTTTGATCTTGAAATGCCTCCCCACCAAGTAACTTGACCATTTCTTGAAAGCCATCAAAACTGTCAGCATTTCCTTCTCATATACTAAGAGTCCTTGATGCCTAACTCCTAGACCCCTACTAAAAAAGGCTAGAGGTTTGCCCTTTTGTACTAGTACAACTCCAATTCTCATGTCTGGTGCATCTACTTCAATTACAAACTCAGCACTAAAATAAGGCAAAACCAAAATTGGGGCAGAACTAATTGCTTTCTTCAATTTTTGGAATGCCTCCTCTTCACCTTCCTTCCATTTCCACTCATTTTTAACAGATTGGTTAAGGATTTTGTAATTCCCCATATTTCTTACAAATCTCCTATAGTATCCAAATAACCTCAAGAACCTTCTAAGGTCCTTAATTGACTTAGGACTTGGTCAATCCAGAATACATTCAACCTCGGATTTGTCCATTGAAATAAGTCCATTTCATATTACATAACCAAGGTAGTCAACCTCTTGAGCTCCAAAGAAACACTTACTTTCTTTTGGATATAGTTGATGTGATCTCAGAATTTCAAGCACCTCTCTCAAATGCAACACGTGAGTATCCCAATCTTTAGAGTAAATTAGGATATCATCAAAAAACACTAGCACTGATTTTCTCAACACCCCTCTAAATACTCAATTCATTAAACCTTGGAATGTGGTTGGGGCATTTGTCAATCCTAAGGGCATTACTAGGAATTCATAATGCCCTTCATGAGATTTAAATACGATCTTGTGTACAGCAGATTCTCACATTCTGATTTGGTGGTAACCAGGCCTCAAATCCAATTTTGAACAAAATCTGACGATCCCTAGCTCATCTAATAATTCCTTAATAATAGGCATAGAAAACTTGTCCTTGATGGTAGCTTGATTCAATCTTCTATTATCTATACACATCCTCCAAGCCCATATTTCTTTTTTCACCATAACAATTGGGGAAGGGAAAATACTATTATTGTGTCTAATTACCCATGCCTTCAACATCTCACTGATTTGTTTTTCTATTTCATCTTTTTGGTTGGCAGGATATATGTATGGCTTGACTTTGATCACTGTCTGTTCATCCACCAAGGATATTATGTGTTCTTGCTCTCTTCTAGAAGGTAACCCTTGTGGTTCTCGAAATACATCTTTATATTGATTCATCGACTTTTGTAACTCCTTTGGAAGTACACCACTCTTCTATTCCAGTCCCAATTGAGCATCCAAAACCAACATAGATGCAGTGAAAGGGCTGTTATTGCTCCTTAACCTCTTGCCACATTCCTTGGTGTTCATCCATTGCAAACTTCCTTGTGTTACTACTTTCAAACAAATGTTCTTCTAACCCTGAGTAAATTCTATTTGTAGTTTGGAAAAATCCCAACTAACAGTCCCTAGTGTTGACAGCCACTGGATCTCCAAAACTACATCACAGTTATTCAAAAGTAGGACAAGGAAATTGGTCACAAACAACTCTTCTTGGGTCTGCCAACTCACTTGATCACATCTTCCAACAGTTTACAATGAATTTTCATCGGCCACTGTGACTTTCAAGTTATACCTCTAATTCAGTTGGAGTCCCAACTTCTTCACTATGGTGGTGCTTAAGAAGTTATATGTGCTTCCCGAGTCCACTGAAGTTATCCACTCTACTCTTTCAATGCTAATTTTCAGTTTCACGATTTCACAATTGGTAGCTTCCTACATAGCATTCAGTGACAAGACTGGATTCTCTGTTACACCTCTCTCACCATTGTCCCCACAGTCTAAAAAGATATCAGGTTCCCCTTCCTCCTCGGTTCCTTCCACCGTAATTTGAAAAATCTCTGTTTTGGCACATATATGTATTGGTGTATATTTATCTGCACACCAGAAACAAAGACCTTTTTTCCTCTTATCCTCAATTTCAGTAGCTGACAAAGTTTTCCCATGCCCTTTAGCTTGATTCTGTCCCATACTCTTAGCTCTGTTAGGACTCAACACAGTTGGGGATGCATTTCTAGAAACTAATGTAGATGATGGTGCTGAGCTTCCAACATTCGAAGAAGTTCTGAAACTAGTAGTATTTTTCTAGCTGGTACTGTTAATGCATGCGAGACTATTCTAGCAGATGCCTTTCCAACCAAAGAGAAAAAATGTGTCTAACTGTTTTGCAGTACGGAAAGCTTCTAACGGTGATTTAGGTTGTAATAAAGTTATGTGTTGACTGATTTCTAACCTAAGATGATTTTTGAGCATGCTCAGACTGTATTTGTCTAGTAGTTGCACTTGATTCACTAGATTTATGAACTCCTCATAGTAAGCTTCCATCGAATCCACTTGTCTCAGTGCCAATAGCTTAGTGAAAGGGTCATCAAACCCAGCAGGTGTGAATCTGTCTCTCATCAGGGAAATATATTCTCCCCAACCCAACTGACCAAAATCCCCTTGAGTGTTCACCAGAAATTGGTGCCATTGTAGGGCCTTTCCTTCCAGATGTAACATCACCAAGCATATCTTATTGTTTTCATGGATTGCTTCAGCCTCAAAATAATGTTCCAACTTAGAGCTCCACCCTCTAAAATTGGTTCCATCGAACTTAGGGCAATGTAACTTGTAGGTCAGATTCCCTATTTGAGTTGTTAGTTCTTGGATCGTCTTCTTAGGGTTCTTATCCCCCATAATTTGTACCTCTTCTAGATTTTCTGAAGCTGATGGGGTTGCTTCCAAAATCCCTGGAGCAGTGAGTATGCCTAGTTTAAACTCGTCTAGTACAATCGGATAAATCCTCTTACTCAAAGCTATTTCTAGCATCTTGCAGAAATCTTCACCCATTCTGGAGAAAAACTCCACAAACTTTTCTTCCATTTTAGTGTCAATACTACTTCCCTCTCTTGAAATTTTATCCTACAATTTCGTAGTTTCCTGTTGACAGGGCTGATTGCGAATAACGGGGGTTCCGTCCACCATTGCCAAGAACTTGTAGCTTTGATACCCTTGTAAGCGTAACAAATAGATTGAAGAAGAATAATTTGGAGATGAGAAGAGAGGAAAAGATGAGAAGAGAAATCATAATTTTAGGAGAGAGAAAAACACATTCATTTCATTCGATAAGGATGAATGACCACTAAATAGGGTTTTGTAGTATTCTAGACTCATACGGGGTCGTTTTGTCTACTTACAATAACACCCAAAACGCTACGCATCATTAACTCTATAAACATAAGGGTAACTAATGTTTAAAATAAAGCATAATAAAAATTTTAAAACACTCTCGTACCTTGATTTTTCAACATCCTACAAGCCGCAAGGTTTTATTAATGTCAAGATCATGAAATTTTAAAGGCATTATTTTCAATTTGCCTACACTTTTAGCAACGAAAGGAGTAGGTAGGTAGGTATAGTTTACTCATGCCCGTCCCTAAGCCACGATAGTGCTTTTTTTTGGTCAAATAGAGAGATTTCATTACTAGAAAAGTTACAAGTACAACCGCATAGGAGGGGGCAAGTTAGGTCTCAAGAGAGTTTGACATTGAATTTTCCTAGCGAGTTTAGCTAGACAGTCCGCCGTCTGGTTACAAGATCTAGGGAAAAAGGAGAAAGAGCAGGAGGCGAACGATTTGGCTTGAGCTCTGATCTCTTCTTCCACTATTGAGGATACCCAATCTGAGTGGGAGCCCGAACAGAGCCTTCGAATGACAGCTTGGCAATCTGTCTCGATGATCATATCCGAGAAACCGCTCCTGGATGCAAGCTAAATATCAAGTCTAATGGCCAAAGCTTCAGCCACCGCGGCAGAAGGAGCTAAAGCTGGTGTAGATAATCCTTGGATAAAAGATCCTGAGCTATCACATGCAATAACCGCCACTGTAGCCTTGCCAGTTTGGCAGTCAAAAGTGGCATCGCAATTGATCTTAATCCTATTAGGAGGAGGAGAGGACCATAAACTCGGCTCCCTAGGTAGCTGAAATTTCTTTGGGGGTCCAGTTTTTGTAGCTTGAGAGAATTTCTTAAAGTCCCGTTCAGCTCTCAACCACACGTCCCAAGAGAAATCTTTCCTCCCTTCAAAAACCAAAGCATTGCTCGATTTCCAAATCACCCATAAGAGAAAGGCAATAAGATCACAGCCATCTTCAAAGTCTCCCAATCTACGGAATTCATAGACCTTACTCCACCATTTAGAAAAGTCGGGAAAGCCACGCGCAGATGGTTCATAATTGAAGCCTGAAGCCTTCCATACCGCTTGTGCAAACGGGCAGAAAAAGGAGATGTTCAATGGATTATCTCTTTTCTCCGCACCTAGGGCAGTGGTCAGAATCCAGAAATTCGCCATGAAAACGAGTCGCAAGAATGCTTTTGGTGGGGACAATATTATGGCAGAGCTTCCAGAGAAAGAAACGGATCTTGGACGGTACTTTCAAGTCCCAAATGGATTTCCAGAAGGCTTTGTTTTTTCCTGGGGAATCGCTAGAGGAAGGTTCTACCGAGGATCCAGGGTTTTCCTCTATGAATCTATACCCCGACTTCGCCGAGTAATCCCTGTTTTTCGTTCCTACCCATATGAGAGTGTCATTAATATCTGGTCCTCCATTTGGAATAGACATGATCACTTTGGCCTCATCTGGTGAAAAAAGACCCTCAATTCCGGATGTATCCCAAGATCTATGATCCGAATTTATAAGACTGCAAACAAAGAGAAATGGGCGGTTTGGTGGGGTTGGGAGGATATCCTGAACTTGTGTAGTTTTGGGATCCATTTATCATTCCACGTCGAGATACACTTACCATTTCCGACACGCCACAACGAGCCATCTCTGATAATTTCAATCCCTTCCCTTATACTAGCCCAAGCCCAGGAAGGATTTTTGCTCTTGGAAGCATCAAAAATATTTCCATTCGGGTAATAGATACCTCGAAGAGTCTGAGCCAGAAGAGAGTTCGGATGGTTCATCAGTTTCCATGCAATCTTCGCGATGAGGGCTCTGTTAAAGGTTCTTAGATTCCAAAAGCCCAAACCTGCTTGTTCCTTCGATCGGCATAGATCTTTCCAACTTATCCAATGAATACTTTTCTCCTTGTTCCCACAGTTACTCCACCAAAACTTTGCTACAAGCGAGCTGAGTTCATCACAAAAGGTAACAAGTAGGATAAAACATTGCATGTCATAAGTGGGGATTGCCTGAGCGATAACCTTAATTAGAACTTCCTTCCCGGCCCGATTTAAGAATTTGGCTTTCCATCCCCTGAGCCTATTCTGGACCCGTTCCTTAATGAACGCCAAGACCTCTTTTTTGCTTCTCCCCCAAAAGGAAGGTAGGCCAAGATATTTATCACCCTCCTTCATTGGTCGAAACCCCGAAACATTAGGTAGATGAATCTTGAGATTATTGTTAACATTGGGTGAGAAACCAACCGAGGATTTCTGAAAATTGACCGTCTGACATGTAGACTGTTGGAACAGATTAAGGACTCGCAGGACAGCTTCACAACTCTTCTTATTCGCCCCAAAAAACATAAGGCAATCATCTGCAAACAACATGTGACTAAGAATCGAGCAGCGTCTCTTGATTCTAAAGCCTTCGAACCTGGCTAACTCGGTCTCCTTTTTCAGAATCCATGACAGTATACTTGAGATAAAAATGAAAAGGAAAGGGGATAATGGGTCTCCTTGTCTCAAACCCCTACCAGCAGGAAAATCTCCAACTTTCTTCCCATTTAGGACCAGGGAAAATGAGGTGGAAGAAACACATTCCATTACTCGAGCAACCCACCATTCACAGAAACCCAATATGTTCATAACGAAGCGCAAAAGATCCCAATCCACTTTACCATAGGCTTTCTCAAGATCAATTTTCAATGACATAATCCCCTTCTTCCCCTTTTTTGCCTGTTTGATTGCATGGAAGGCTTTGTTTGCGAGGATAATGTTGTCATGGATAGATCTGTCTTGTACCAAAGCTGACTGATGATGAGGGATGATGTCCGGAAGAAACTTTTTCAGTCTCGTCGCCAAGATGTTAGTGATGACTTTAAACAAAAAATTACAAAGACTGATCGATCTAAAGTGGGAGACTTCAGATGGGTTCCATTTCTTAGGGATAAGGACGATATTAGTTTTATTAAGTCCATAGTCCAGTATTCCCTCACTAAAAAAGGCCGAAACCATCCTAATGAGATCACCTTTGACAATTTCCCAGAGAGCTTGATAGAAACTGCCAGGGAAGCCGTCAGGCCCAAGTGCCTTAGACGACAGGGCTTACCGTCTGTTCAAGGCCCACCATCCATTATAAGAGGAGTACAATTTTAATTATAATTATTTTTTTTATATTTATTATTTGAGTTCATTTTTTTTAAATTATTGTTATTAGAGTTATATTCTTAATTTTTTTTTTCAATATTTGTTATTAGCAGTTCAGTTTCTTTTCAATACTTGTTATAAGAGTTCAATTTTTTTAATATTTATTATCAAGGGTCTACTCTAAAAATTTAATTTTTTAATATTTATTATTAAGGGTCCAATTTTTTCTCAACACTTGTGATAAGGGGTACAATTTTTTCAATATTTGTTATTAGGTATATGTTCTTAAAATTTAATTTTTTTCTCAATATTTTTTATTAGAATCCCAATTTTTTCTGATACTTATTATTAGAGACTTATTCTTAATTTTTTTTTTCTAATACCTATTATTAGAGGCCTAACTTTTAAGTTTGTTCTTATACCACCAAAATCTCAAGAACATGCATGTTATTCACCCGTACAAGCTTGCCCTTGCTTGCCATAACCTTTGATTCAATCTGTACTTCTTCTTGCATTTAATGTTTATCAAACATATACAAATCAACGGGTTGAAAATTTAGAACAGAAAACTTGGTATAATCTAAATGGAAGACTATTCTTCGTTTCTCCAATCCCCATCAAGTTGTAACTAGATGGACAAATATCTATTTGGCATAAATTCAAAGCAAAAAGGTCGGGTTTTAGGTCAAATTTTTTATTAGAACTTAACCGTTTGAAAATTATAGGAGGCTTGAATTGAATCTAGTGACGGTTTTGGATGGGTGCAACATGAGTGACTGTTGGGGCCTAAAAAAGTATAAAAATAAAATAACTTTGATACTTGTAAGAAAAATATATAAAAAAATTGGTTCTGAACTGATAGTAGGGTAATTATTCTATGCACAAGCACTTGTGTATGGAATAATTACTCATAACAAAGTTTCTAAAGTTTTAGGGTTTATAGACTCCGTTTAAGGTTTAAGTGTAGTAATTTTGAATTTAGAGGGTGTGGTTAGAATTTAGGGTTAAGGTTAAAATTTAAGGTTTATAGGTTAAATCTTAAATCTCTAACCATATTAGCCTATAACCTAAACCCTAACCCTAAATCTTAAATTCTAACCATGAACACTAAATTTAGGGTTTATGAATTTAAATGTATTAGTTTTAGAGTTTAGGGTTAGAATTTAAGATTTATGGATAGAATTTAGGGTTTGGGGTTTGGGTTATAAGGTAATATGATTAGGAATTTAGGTTTTGACTTATAAACCCTAAATTTTGAGCTTGAACCCTAAATTCTAACTACACCCATAAATTCAAAACTATTACATTTAAACCCATAAACCCTAAACATGGTCTATAAACCCTAAAACTAAGACATTTGTGTAAACTTATAATCACTCTACATGTAATGTGAAAAGTAAACTTATAATCACTCTACATGTAATATAAAAAGTGTTATGATTCTTTGATTTGTGATGATCAGTTAAAATATGATTGAATGCTAAAGAAACTCGCAGTCAGAAAATAATGAGAAAGGACAGACGATTATTTGTTATCAATATTGATAAAACCTGTAATATCTTCAATGAGAGATCTATGAGGTCAGTTTTTTTTATTAGAACTAGATATTTGAAATTTCTTGGGGTGCTTGAGTTGAATCCAGTGACGGTTTAGGAGTGAATGATAGTCTAAGGCCTTAAAAATGGCCTAAAAAGATGAAATCAAAAACTTGCAAGAAGAAAATATAAAAAGATTGATTATGAATTAGTGGTAAATTATGTAGGAACAGTAAATGTTGCTACTTTTCATGTGTTTAAGTCATGCTAAACTTATTTATTCAAAAGTAACATGGCATGCACACAACAATTTAATAAATTATTTATTTATTTTTTAAGTCAATATTCTTCCTTTGATATTTATGTAGACTTCTACACTTTATCTCTCTTTCACGGTTTTAATCTCTTCAAATTATAAATTAAGGACGCTGTTTAATAAAATTATACATAACCTCCTAAATTCGAGTTGTATGTGATTGAACCAATGAATTATCTTTTATATGGATTGAAAACTGTTAGATTGTACTCTCATGACACTAACCATTAGGGCATGATAAAGGGCAGAGATTTTTACCCTCATGATTAAAGGCAGACGGATCAAAGAGGAATTTTCATGCTCGATTCTACACGAAAACAACATATATGATATGAAAAGTAAACTTGTAAATTAGAATTCGAACAATTAATCACTAGACTCGTTTTAATAGATACCTTAAAAATAAAAAGTAAACTTGTAATATGAAAAGAAAACACTTGACAAATCTCATACACTTTGATAGAAAAAATAAGACACGTGAAGATTAATACTCAATATATTATGCCCAAAAACAACAAGATTCTACCCATATGCGTCATGGCAAATGCAACTTTGCCGGTGTCAGTTTTATTTAAACCCCTGCTCATTTGTATTAAGCTTACAATGCAATTTAACAAAGTTTGTCATTCTTGGGGAAATCTGATTTCATTGTTGAGAGAAGAGAAATGAGTGGCTTGATTAAGCTTGTAATTCTTGTCCCATGTTCTTTCTTCCTCGTAGCTTTGATTAAGTTCCTGTATGATTACTTGTGGAGGCCTCTCCGTATACAGAAGATGCTGAATTCACAGGGAATCAAAGGGCCTCCTTACAGATTCATCCATGGAAACAACAAAGAAGTCGCCCAGATGAGACGAGAAGCAATGAGCAAACCTCTGGGGTTGACGAATGAGATATTTCCCAATGTGCAGCCACATATGTACTCTTGGATCAACAAATACGGTAAGATGGATGCATGTTTTTGTATAAACGAGCTTGTTCGTGAACATAAATAAACCGAACACACATCTGTTCGTTTATTTAGCTTAATAAATGAACGTTATACCAACGGTTCATCGAACTATGTTCATTTACACCCCAAGAGAAGACTAACCCTTTTGTTATTTATGAGATTAGGGAAGAATTATCTTTGTTGGGATGGTGCTCGAGCTGAAATTGTGGTTTCAGATCCTGAATCAGTCAGGGAAGTTATGAAAAACACTGAAAAAACTTTCCCGAAAAGTGAGCCTTCTGTGTTCCTTAGGAAGCTACTAGGTGACGGCCTTGTTACAGTTGTGGGTGAAAAATGGGTGAAGCAAAGGAAATTGGCTAATCATGTTTTTCATGGGGAAAGCTTAAAGGTAAACCCTCCAAACATGGTGCTACTTATTGTTCATGCAGTACTTGAATCTGTTGGAATATGGGTCATTACCTTCTTTTATATCCCAAAAACTCCATATTCTTTTCCCACCTCTTCCCATACGTGATTCTTACATGTTGGAGGATTGTTTGTGCAGAACATGATTCCAGCAGTAATCACTAGCGTTGAAACGTTGGTAGCTAGATGGAAAGGGCAAGAAGGCAAAGAGATCGAAGTGTTCGAAGAATTCAAACTAATGACTTCAGAAGTGATATCGAGAACAGCTTTCGGTAGCAGTTATTTGGAAGGTGACAAGATATTTGACATGTTGAACAAGTTGTCAGAACTTATGATCCGAAATCTTTTCAAGACTCGAATCCCTTTCATCAAGTATGTTCTTCCCTCTAAGCTTAATTAATCCCTGAATTTTGCCTATATTTAACAAGCTTACCTGAGTTTACTTGTACAGCAAGTTTTGGAAACCAGCTGATTTGCTAGAGTCGGAAAAACTTGCAAAAGAAATACAAGATATTGTGTTGAAGATTGTCAAGAAAAGAGAAGATAGAGTTTTGAATGGAGAAGCTGATGGATTCGGCAACCATTTTCTGGGATTACTCGTCAATTCCTATCACGATCCGGACGAGAAAAACCGGCTTTCATTGGAAGATTTGGTAGATGAATGCAAAACATTCTACTTTGGGGGACAAGAAACTGTTAGTTCCTTACTTTCCTGGACAGTTCTCCTTTTAGCAATCCATGGAGATTGGCAAGAAAAAGCAAGAAGAGAGGTGATTGACACATTTGGTAACCAAATTCCACATCCTGAAGGCCTTGCCAAACTCAAAACTGTAAGAAAACTGTCTAACCATGAGTTTAGTACATGAAAATTTTCGAATCAACATGATCTAATATATTCGTATTCTCCGAACAGATCACCATGATCATTTACGAAACTCTAAGATTGTATGGTCCATCAGCTGGCTTGATACGAAAAGCTGGAAGACAGGTTCAGTTGGGAAAGCTAGACTTGCCTCCGGATATCGATATTCTGGTTATAAGCATTGCAACTCACCATGACCCTGAAGTATGGGGAGAGGATGTGCATCTTTTTAAACCAGAGAGATTCGCAGAAGGCATTGCCAAAGCTACCAATCACAACGCGGGTGCGTTTTTCCCCTTCGGATTGGGACCTCGATCGTGTGTCGGTATGAGCTTCGCAACCAATGAAGCAAAGATTGCTCTCTCCATGATTCTGCAACGCTACAGCTTCACACTCTCCCCTGCATATGTCCACTCACCACTATCTTTTCTCACACTTAAACCACAACATGGAATTCAAATAATACTCGACTCGCTGCATAATGATGCTTAAAGCCCGTGCCAGATAACGATTCCGGGCTCAACTCAGTTATATGGAATCCAAATAAGCCTTGAGTCACTGCATAATGATTCTGGTTTCGAAGATGGTCAAGCATGAAACTAAATAAAAAACATATGTTTATAGTATTGTTGGTCGAATTATAGTTTTTACCAGCTATGTCTTAGTTCTGTGAAAGATTTCATGCAAAAACTTAATAAGATTGTCTTCTTATTGCTTTAACAAAATATTAATTTTGTGAGGACGTGAGTTCGAACCTTGGAGACGACATTGTTGGAAGGGGTAGCCACATACCTTGAACATGAACTGTAAGACGGACATATAATAAAAAAATATATATTAATTTTGTTTGGTAAAATATACCTCTGGTCACTCAATTATTCGATTAATTACAAATGCATGTCTTTTTCTTTTCTTCTAAAATAGTTACAAACAAGTTACTCTGCCATTAAAAAAATGAACGTCTATTGCGGCCCAATATAGTAAGAGTTTTAGTTTTCAACACTATACACTCATCAATTTAGTCCTAAATTGAAACAATTCAATTTATAGATAAAAGTAACAGTTGAATAATTACATTCTACCATAAAGCAATAAATTATTGATAAAACTAACAGTTGGATAACTGCAACAGAAAAGTAATATACATTTATGAGATAAGAACAAACGATTTAGGAGAAAAAACAAAGGCTAAATTGATAGAATTTTTAAATATAAAACACTAGGGTTATGAAATTATTTCACGTTATGACCAAATTGAAAAAATCTATAAGTTCTAAGAGCAAAATTGTTATTATACCATGTTATGTCACCAACTTTTTTCTATTTTAACGGCCAATAACATGTTTGTAATAATTTTTAACTAAATGACTAAATTATAATATTTTAAAAACTAACTCGTTTGTAACCAGATTCATAATCGAATGATCTTAGGTGTATTTTACACAATTTCTTATTAGAACTAGATTGTTTGAAATTTCTTGGGGGTACCTACCAGAACGTCAGCTGAATTGGACATTAGATCATTTCGTTGTGTGTTTGGAACTCTTGGATAATTATATATACTTTTTGTTGAGCGACTTTGTGCGTAGTTTACCCAAAAAAAAAATAATAATTATATATATATATATATATATATATATATTTGGTTAAACCCGTGGAATAGTCTCAATAGTAAAAAAGTAATATATTTTATTTAAGTAATTCGAGTTTGAACACCATATATACATAACATATGTTATTAAATGATTAAGAAAATTTAACATGTGTGCGCGTTATTTTAATCCTCCTTATTAGTTGTAAGGCGTATTGATGTATTTTAGATTACAATAATATGTCTAACATATGATTCTTAGCTAATTTCAATGCCCTTAGAAGAAGATGCTTCGTAGCTCGTGTGGTTTATTATGATTGTGGATATAATTAATAAAATTAAATTAGAGTTGATTATAATAAATTTTTTGTTCGGCAATAGAATTTATTAAAATAACTGTAACCCCCTAGACCCACCTATGCGCTAATACGGATCTCAGGAAGTCACATTAGGGTCACAAGAGCAACCCACCGTAAAAATGCACATAAAAACATTTTCTCTTAAAAACACTTTAACGATAACCTCTGTTTAAAATACTCTTTCAGAAAATTATTTAAACGTATAACAAAAATTTCAGAAAAACATTTTTCAGATACTGTCATGAAACAATAATGATGTGCATGCCCACTAACTATGTCAGTACCGTACTCCAAAAGCAACACCGAGAGAACTCCAAACACTGATGTCGGTCATCGAGCTATGTTAGATTTCTTTTAACCTTTGATGGTAAAAACAACGTGAGTTTCGGAAAGCTCAGTAATACAGAACTACCAATGGATGCTGTAAGTAACATGTAGGTATATGGTAGGCATAACACTATCATGATGTTTCGGGCAACAATAGGCTCCAAAAAAAAATACGATCATATATTTCAAAGAAGCGATATACATGAAGATGATAGGATTATTCTTTATTCAATCACTAAGTATCATACTAGGAACATATAGACCAAAGAATTAGTCAAGATATGAATTACGATAGTTGAGTCAGTGGCTTTGTGTGTGTTTCAACAGTGCAAAGTTAACACATACGAGGTAACAGTGTGGTGAACTGTAACGCCCCGAGTTTAGGGTCGGGAAATAATCGTGTTGGGAAAACCGTTTCGGGTTAGGTAAATTTTTAAGCTATTTTTTAGATGGATAACCTTGTTTTTATTTAAGGGTAAAATGAGAATTTTGAATAAAAGAAATAAAGAAAAGTTTTTGAAAAGCTATCATCTTCTCCAAAATCCCCTTTTCACGTAAAATCCCTCCAAAACCCCATTTTACTATTCCATTGCTCCTAACTCTTCATCCAAGCAAGATTTTTCAAGGTAATTTCTTCCTTGCTTAGACTTTTACTTATTTGACTTGTACTCATTGAAAACTTTCCTTTAAACCCACTAAAATGCATTTTTGGTTTTGGGTTGGAGAAATGGGTATTTTTCATGGGATTTTCGTAGGTTTATTTTACAATGGTTATATATGTGCTTTAATCGAATTTTTAAGTAGTAAAACATGTTGGGATGATGGTTGGATATGGGGAAACCCGAAATGGGTCTAAAAATAGGATTTTTGGGTTGAAAATGTAGAGTTTTTGGCTTGGTTTTAGGTTGAAATCGTGACTGATGATTCCATTGTTGTTGGGGGATGTTTTAGATGATTTTTAGTGTGTTTTGATGTTTGGAAATGATGGGTTCAGCTTGAGGTTTCATTAGAACGAATTTGGGTGAAGTTTGAGTTGAATGTCGATGTGTTTTGTTGCAAGATTGTTTAGTTCTGAGTTGCTGCTATGTTTGTGGGTATATTAGCATCCTAATGTTCTATTTTGGGTTACCTAAAGCAGAGGAAACATATTTGGGCTTCGTGAACGTGAATTCGGGTAGTTCGGAGGCTTGAATCGGCATCTTGGATAACGTTTGTGTGTTGGCTGGTGAGTGGGAATTGTTTTGAAGCTTTAAATTGTTCAACAAAGTTTTCTTGTGGTTTGGGTGGAGCCTTAGAGGCTAACCTAGACCCAAGCGTAAGTTTGACTATTCTTGCCTTATTTGGTTGATTGTGGCATTCGTGTTTATGTATGTTGTGGTGTTGATTGTGGAATGCTTTTATCCCCGTTTTAATGTTGTTATGTTATCGTAGTTGATGTCAAGCCTCACGTGATGGTTAGTCGTTGTGTACGGTGATGTGTAGTCCCACCGGTAGTGACTAGTAGATGAGTACGGTGATGTGTAGTCCCACCGGAAATATGCTAGTTGTTGTGTACGGTGATGTGTAGTCCCACCGAGATGGTTGTGCATGTGCAAACCATGTTTCTTTTATGCTTCCATTTTATTTCATCTCTTTCTTAAATGGTTTTGTTTCTAAAACTAAGATGTATGTTTTGAACTGCATTGTTGTTGTGTTTTAGAGCTCCGCTCACTAAGCTTTTAAGCTCACGCTCTCTTTTCCAACAATGCAGATCATTAGAGGCTCTGGGAGGCAAGTGGGCAAGGGAGGAGTTCTTGGAGTTCTTTACTAGCTTAAAGTATGCTTTTCTTAGTTGTAATAATACTTAGGTAACGAGAATGCTAGACCATGTTAGGGAGTTGGTGTTCAAACTCCTATGTTTGGCTATTGTTAATGTTGCTAGCGTGTTTTAAATGGTGTTACCATGTTATGTTGAAGCTTGTTATGACCTTGGTTAATTGTTATGTGTTTTAACTTGTTGGTGTTTTTGAACTAAAGTATTCTTATGAGCTTTTGGGTTTGAGATCCATTTTTGCGTGTATGCATGTTTGAAGCTTATCTTTAGGGTGGTTTGCCTCTAGATTGATTGTTTAATAAGTTTCCATGAGGTTTGTGATGTTTCAGGGTAAGTTTGGGAACGTTTGGAGATGCCAAAATGTATTTTCGGGCCAAACTGTGTCCATGCGTTTCGAAACGGCTAAGCTACAGGGGCACCCGTATCGGAACGAGGGTGGTGCCGTTTCGGTACGATTTGCCACTAGAGGCTCCTGTTTCAGAACCATGAGGAGCCATTCCGGAACGGCCTGATGTTGCTTTTTTAATGAAGCTTGTGTTCCAGAACGGATAGTCCTGTTTCAAAACGCAGGTAGTTAAAACGGTTAAAGGGCATCTTTGAAGGTTTCTAAATGTTGCGGTTTAGTCCCTAATACTTGTATGCTTCCTAAATGAGCTTATATGTATCCTTGTGATGGTTTTGCCTCGTGTGCGTGGAACTTGACTAATAACTACTTGGTAAGGCTAAGTTACCTTTATGCCTCTGCTCGGTTCGTATCCATGTTCGTTTTTCCGTTTTTTGCCTTCACACATAGGATTAAATGTGACATTTAGACAAGATTAATAAAATAAAAATAGGGTTTCTAATCGGAGTGAGGCCTTAGCGGGTTTCGCTTTAGTTTTCCCCGTATAACCCGTTCGGTTCGGTCTGCTGGCTAGTCCAGGACGAGGGGGTTACATGAACGTTATTTCAAGGTTATATAATATTAGCGATAAGGTTCATTTTAGAGTTCCTAACTACCCTCCAACTAAACTCTGGTATGCAGCTCCCCAGAACTGCAACTATAACGGGCATTAACCCAGGCCCATTGGGCGTAGGTGCCAACCTAAGTGGATACCTTAGGTACGATAAGGAATTACCCTAGCCGAAGCATAAGTACCTGAAATGGTAAGGAATTACCAGCCAGATCAGGGCTGAACCTACGGTAACTTCATACTCTATCCCAAATATCCCAGTAACGACCTAGGTAGTGACAACAGTAATCGGTAGTAGTCGGTAATGATCGATAATAACCATATTCGGTAGCAATCATTGTTAATCATTCATAACAGTGAACATAAAGTAAACTTTAGTTTTCAATGAAACAATAACTAGAGAGCATATATATTTTTCTTTTCTTTTCTTTTCTTTTTTTTTTCTAGTTTAGATACATAGGTATATTTCGGTTTGATAAAAACCATATTTCATATCAAAAGATAGCCTTGGGTTCAGGATGGTAGAATATTCATGTGCACTTGGAACACATTAAAAGGAACCATTTATTTCTCTTAGATACTTGATATTACACGAAGAATGAAAACTCCGAGATTCTGACAATTTAAACTGATTCAGGTAATAAGGTCCCAATTAAAGGGGACTTTGTAGCCAACATCGCCAACCATGCATTTGGGAAAATGCTTTATTATGATCATTCAAGATATCAACTATATTAAGGTTGTTTCGATCACTTTAGCTAACGAGGGCATTTTGGTCATTTTACTATCAGGGGCAATTTTGTAATTTAGCCCAATGATGACAAAATGATGATTTGCAATATTCAAGATTTCCAATAGTTTATCAAACCTCCAAAAACTCACTCGATCTAATATATCCCAACTCTGCAATACTTACCAAACCTTCAGACGTATGTGTTCCACGTGTATCATTTCCAAAATCAACTATATAAAATGTTGGAACGGTCGTCATCATATTTCACCACAGGCTGACCACAGAGCATTCAAACTTATTTTCCAAGCGGGTCTTCCAACCTTATATTAGTATCATGAGTGATGGACATATATGAGTCATGCTTCATAACACTTAGGACATTTCAGTCATTTAAGCTTTAGATTTTGGAATTTCATCAAAGGCAAATTTTGCCCATTCCGGTCAAGAGGGTATTTCTGCCATCTTGGAGCTCGGGATAAATCCATCATTTCCGACAATTATACTATTTATATAATTTCAATCATTTATGTACTCGAATAGAGATTTATTCGTTCAGGTCCTTTCAACCCTTCCAGACAATTCATTCATTTCAAAACTTAAGGATATAAATGTCATTTCAGTTAATTGGAAAATTTCGATGCTCGAGATACTTTAGTGATTTCGGTCATTACGCCCATCCAGATCAATTCAGTCTTATTAGTACCTTCAATTCTTTAGTCATTTCAGTTGTTTCAATCGATTTGATAATAGAAAGTACTTTGATAATTTTCGAACATACAAATAATTTCTTGTAAATTTATCTTCAATGATTAATATTGAGTGGATCGAATGATCGAAATAAACCAAGAGGGGGTGAATTGGATTTTTAAAGTTTTTGGTGATGGAATTGGCAAATAAAATTGGTAGACAAGGAATTTTAGAGTGGTTCAAGTTCCAATCGAACTCTACATCCACTACCTTAGCTTCACTAAGGATTTGCAACAATTCCACTAATTGCTCTTCCCCTTTTCTAGGCTAAGGAGGTAACCGTTACAATTTTGGTCAAATTTTCTACCCAAAATTTGACCCAATTCTCACACAATTGAAACAAATAAGTTGTTGGCTAAAATAAGTATCTCTCAATACACAATATAGCCCAATTACAAGCACTCAACCCAATTGAAATGATAAGAATGAAAACTACAATTGGGGTTACAAGACAATAATGAGATTTAGGCACAAATGCTTGGATTTGATGTTTGGATGTTTGCTTTTGGATCAATAGTTGTTGCTGAAGCTTTTAAAGGTCCCTTTTATGCCTTCTCATTGAATTCTAGCCGTTGTGGTTGTTGCATTCATCAATAGAGCCGTTGGGATGTTATCTTCCCTCCATAAATGCAGTCTGCATCCAACCGTTTCAAAACGCCCGACCCTGTTTCGAAACAGACCAAAATAGAAAGAGCTGTTGGGGTGCATTAAAGAGCCTGTATCGGAACGATTAGACTTGTTTCGATACGCTAAGAGTCATTTCGAAACCCGCTTCGAAACATTTTTCTACTGTCAAGGACTGTATCGAAACGACTTGAATTGTTTCGATACGCCTTAACGACTTGTGAAAAATCAGTTAAAAACTTTCAACGGTCATATTTTTTAAATCTGATTGGATACCGTTTCGAAACATTGAATGTCGTTTCGATACGGTGTCTCGAGGTTCTTAAGTCGTTTCGAAACTCATTTCGAGACACGGGTTGACAGTGTTGAAACCATTTCGATACCCGTTCCGAAACATGAGCTCACAGTTTCAAAAGTGTTTCGAAACGCCTTAGGCCGTTTCGAAACGCTGACTTGACAAACACTGGTTTGGCTTCAAGAACACTTAGAAAACTTTTGATAATATAAGTTTTTAACTTAGGCATTTTCCTTTAAACATATAAAGAGGTTTGAGGACTTAAAAATTCGTTTTCACATTTTCAATTTAGTCCTTAAATTCTTTAGTTATATCAAAATCAAATTATCGGTTTCACAATTAATAAGAATTCAAGGAAATCCAAGCACTTCACAATCTCGAGGGTTTAAGTCTTGTTATCGTAACTCTCCAAGTAATTTGAGGTTTTCAGATAAACCAGTTGTTTAACAAGATCAAAGATACATTTCTAGATTGCTTTCATTGTTAGGGTCATTTTAGTCATTCAGATATCTCAAGGGCATTTTTGTAATTTCTCATTCCAACGTTTCGGGCATTAAATCTTTTATCAAGAACATAATCTAAAATAAAAATTTCAAGGTTGTTTCTTTATCGAGTGTTCACTAAAATTGGATTTTCTTATCAGTCATTTGTTCCTTATTCAAGTCATTCGGTCTTAACCAGTTTATTATCATCGTATCGTAACTGTACCACTTATAATAATAGATGGTAATCAAATGACCAATCATATTGTTCGTGCATTAATCGATTACCAACATGTTTCATAAAGCATACAGTAGGTAGTAAAGTATTACCTTGAATCCTTGCTATATTGGTTAACCCTTGAAAAGACATTTCGATACTCTCGAACCCGAATTTGATGTCCTCAACCATACGTAACGGTGAGTACCTTCAATCGCACAAATTCTAATTTCAATCCTTATTAAGATTGCTCACAATTGATTAATAAAATACATAAGCAAACTCGAGTTCAATGTTCAATTCGGAGGCTTTCGGGTTAGAATTTCAAGAAACGGGCTTTAAAAACGGACTCGAGACGTTGATAAACATAAAATAGGGATTTTTAGAAAATTTGACTTTTTGGTCAACGGTCAAAGTCAACGCTGATGTCATGATGATGCCAGCAGTCAACGGTTAAAGTCAATGCTGATATCAGCAGTCAACTGGGCTGACTCGGACGAGTTGACTCAATCGGGTTGACTCAGTATGCTGGTTCAGTTCAGTTTGGTTCGGTTTGAGTCAAATGGGCTTGGGTCGGGTCGGAATGGACGCGGGACGGTTTGGGTTTTGGGCTTGGGTTAACAATGGGCTAGGCCGGTTCGGTTTGGTTTATTTCAGACCGGTTTAGGCCGGTTCGCTTACCTAGTGATACCAAATCGCCGGACTGTCGTCGAAACGGTCGCCGAAGACCCTATTTGTACTGATTCTATCAGAAAATGAGAGCTTATCAACACGAAAATTCAACCCACTCATCAGAAACATGAATCAAGCCGTAAATTACCTGAATTGCCAAAATCTCGTCGAAAATATATATTACTCCGATGAGGCCCTTAACGGTGGCGGATCGATGACCGACCAAAGAGGTTTTCTTCGCATCGACACGATGAACTCAGATCTGACAACCGTGCCTCGAACGGACATCAAGGGTGGCCGGAAAACACAAAAAATAGAGGATGCAAGATGAGGGTTCTCGCCGAACCTTTATCACAGCTTTCACGGCAGACGGCGAAGAACTACAGTGAGTGGCGGCCATGGGCATGGTCGGGAAAGGGTGGCGGTTCGGTTGGTTGGGGTGGTGGCAGCCACGGACCGACGGTCTGACAAATTGAAGCCAAAATGGTGAGGGGGAACTCAGATCTTGAAACTTCCTCACATTCGAAATGAGGACTAAAAAAATCAGGCAGGTGAAGAGTTTTGACCTTTATTTAATTTTCAAAATAACACAAGAAACGATTTAAAAGAAACTCATGGCATTTTAAAACCAAGAATGGCCTTGACTCAATTGACTAAGGCCCTTGCATACCAAGTTAAATGTTACGAGATCAATCCCTTTGGATGGCATTTTTGCAACTTCATTTTTTCCCAATAATACATTTATATAACTATTAGGGTGTTACAATAACCAACACATACATGTGTTTCTCGTTTAAAACCTCTATAAACTTAATTAGAAGAAAATAGTACAACACGTGTAGGCCGATAACAAAACCAAAAAAGTAACTACAACACACAAAACAACACGTAGCACTTCTCGACTTACACCTCCAAACACCGGAACTAAGCATTAAAACAACATGCATTCTTGCAGTTAAGGGTGATCAACGAAATCGAGAAAACTAAAAAATCGACTCGAATTGGGCTATCGATTCGGTTCAGTTTGAGTTTTCATGTTGAGGTTCGATTTAAAAATCAAGCTTCTCAATTCGGTTTGTTTCGGGGTTTCCATTTTGAACTCGTTTATTCCATATCAACCTGAATTAAAAAAAACATTATGACCCATATCAAATATATTTTAAAGATAGTCTCTTGAAATATTTGGATTCGTTTTTTTAAGATAGTCTCTTAGAATATTTAGATATGTTTTTATAATATTAAGTTGATTGGATATTGTCTTTCAAATTAGAATATGTTTTTGTCATATTTACTATTTATGAGTTGTTTTATGATGTTTAATATTTGAGTTTCGCTTTAATCAAACAAATATATTAGACTAGATATTTGTGTTCTAAGTTGGTGATTTGGAATCATGGAGTTGATATTAATTAAATGAATATTTTCTATTATTTATTATTTAGATATGTTGTCTGTTTTGGAGTCATCTTTATTTTTTAACTCATTCTTATTTGAAATCTTAAATTTGTCAAGGGCTCAACACATGCGTTTTCTTGTTCTTAATGACAAAATAAATTGATATTGAAGTGTCTAATGGTAAATTAAAATATGTTATGTGTTTTGTTTACTTTTTTAAATTTGAAAAAAAAAACCTCGTTAAAACAACAGTTTTTTACTGAACCAAATCGCAAAATTTGGTTTTTGGTATTTCGGTTTCGGTTTCTTTTGTAAAAAAAACCGACGACTGCAGTTCGGTTCATATTTTGTTAAAAAACCAAACCAAATACACTCCTAGTTGCAGTGAGCTAAAAACATGCAATCAACAGTCTCAGAAGAAAATCACTAACTTGCCTAGATCATCCAGATGTGGCCGTTCACCACCATGCCTTAAATAGCTCGTCTTCGCATTCCATCATTCGCTAGCCAACAAGACATCCGCCCAAACTGCGCGTTTTCGATCTTTTACAACAACTTATCAATCTCCATGAAGGAAGCTCACCAGCTCCATTGTCGATGTATATGATTACCAATCCAATTCAGCACTATGCTTGACTCCAAACACTGATGCACCTAACCACCCTTAACAGTCACCCTAAGTACAAAAAAATCCATAACAAGACACACAACTCAAAATCGAACTTATCGGCACATCACAAACTCTATCTCCAGCAAACATCAAATCAGCAACCGAGAGAGATCTACCCAATTCGTGCAGTCCCCGAAAACAAACAAAAGCGTCTCCCAACCAAAGCCGTAACAATACTTCCTCCAGCAAAAACACCCCTTTTCAATCGAATAAGCGTCAACCTCCAAATTCACTATAGAAATCAACTTAAAGCAAGGGATCAAAATATACCTTCAATATTTTGAGAAGAATACCATCCAAACAACACTGGCGATCAAACCCAAGGAAACAACGATGCCCATCTTCAACCAATGAAACCTTCACCGGTCAACTCATATTTTATAGATATTCTCCTCGAACCAGTAATTTTTGGAACAATTTCCACATAATTATTAATAAAATTTAGGGAAAATTGCACATTTAGTACCCACATATGCTCGCATTATTGTTTTGGTACTTCAACTAATTTTTTTGTCAAAATAGTACCTAACATTATGTTTCGTTTCTAAATTGGTATCTTCGCCGTTAAAAAATTACATGTGCATGTTGATTAAGAAAGAGAAAGTGATGTGGTAGTCTATCACGTGTAATTTTTTCTCTGCTAGTCAGCATGCTACATGTGATTTTCTCTCTCCTAGTCAACATGTTAATTTTTTAAAGCCAAAATAGAAACAAAACTTAACGTTAGGTATCATTTTGTCAAAAAAATATATAGGGTACTCAAACAGAAACACGGGTAAAGATGGGATACCAAATATGTAGTTTATCCTAAAATATGATTGAGCGGAAAAAAAGACCACAAGCTAAAAAGACAACGATATCTGTAATAACGGTCCGATGAGCTTGATGCATTATTTTTAAAAAAGTTATTTTCGGTTTTAATGAGAGTCGCAACTAATCTTTTTAATTTCGGTGAGATTGGATCACCTGAAAACCTGATCATTTTAATAAAACTTTTTTTTTCATTTTTATTAAAACAAGTTTTGGTCTACGAAATAGGAAAACAAGTTCGGGAGTCGATTACGTGTGGGGAAGGATGAGCACCCCACAATACCCAAAATTGGTACCTAATCGATTATATAATGTTTTAACAATGGAAATTATAAATTCGAACATAATTTAAAAATTGTGATCCTTCAATGCATTTTATTGTAAAAATATTTAAAGGAATATTTCGTTATACGGGACTAACGAGAAACTTATTCCCCTTTAAGTTCGAGACATAATTTTGCGAAACCCCGGATAAAAGAATATTATTTTTAAAATATAATTTATGATTTAAAAAGGAGGTTTTATATTAGAGATTAACGAGAAAGCGACACCCCTTTAAGTTCGAGGTACGTTTTTTTTACGAGAACCCCTAATAAAGGTGTTTTTATTTAAAATTTGATTTAAAACAAATGAATGCAAAATATATATGAACGGACATATAACAATACATATGTTAATTATCAAACTATAAATGAGTAAGTAACAATATTAGTAATAATAACAATAGCTTTAATACATAAGAATAATAATAATTAGTCATAGTAATATAATATTGTTAGGCTTGATAGACTCGATTTCCTTCAACCGATTTAGGTAGCCAAGTGGTAGAGAAGTTAGATTTTGGGTGATTTGGTGGGAGGTAAAAATTAGACAATGGACACAAAGATTTATAGTTATTCGGCCTTCTAACAAGCACCTGCATTCACTACTTTAGCTTCCCACTAAGGATTTCACCAACTTCACTCTTGAATTTCTTCCCCTTTTCTAGGCTAAGGAAGCAACCTTTACACACTCAAAGCTTTCTAACCCAAAGCTTGAGTAACCCCTCTTTACAAGAGAAATTTGAGCAAACTTGAAATCCCTCACTAGGTAGATATTTTGCACTCTTAAGCTTACTCACCAAATCCTAAACACTTGAGCGAATTTGACAATTTTGGCTCACTAGTATTTTCTATACTAGAAATGTACAGTTTAAGCTCTAAGACAATTTCTTCATCATAATGTTTTTGACAATTGAATCATTCACCTTTCCTTGATGCTTGGAGGTTCCTTTTATACTTCTAATTGAGTTTGTAGCCGTTGGAGACTTTATTTCCCACCATAAATGTAGTTCTAATGATGTATGTTTCGATAAACGCATAGCTGTATCGAAACACCCTTCTTTAGAACTAGTCGTTGGAGTCTGATGCAGTGTGCCGTATCGAAACACTTTGGACCGTTTCGTAACGCTCGTATCGAAACATCTAGTGTCGTATCGAAACAACCTACAATTCAAATAGTCGTTAGGAAATAGTCGTTGGGGTATATGCCACGTAGGCGTATCGAAACACCAAAGGGTGTTTTGAAACAACTCTTGTCCATATCGAAATAAGTAAGCCCTATATCGAAACGGGTTCTGGCAATTTCAAAATGTATCGATACATATTATGCATGTATCGAAAAGGGTACATTAAAAGCATTGGTTTGGCTACTTAAAAAACATTTCAAACATTGCCAAAACATTTTTAAACATCCTCAAACTTATTTTCAAGTTTTTTTTACTTAGAGAGTATTTTAAATTCTTTTCAATTAAGTCAAAAACATTTTTCAATTATTATATCAAAACATATATTTCTACAATCTCTCTATTTTTGATATAATAAAACCAACTTAAAAAATTATTTGGGATTCTCCCCTTAGTATTTTAACATTTTGAATAAGAGATTTTAAAAATTGAATGAATTTAAAGATCCCTCTTATTCTTTTGAAAAATCAATTTTTCAAACCATTTATCCCCCTTTTTGTTATACTATCAAAAAGAATTTAAAAGACATTAAGCTCAAAATAATATAGGAGGTTAAAATAAATTTGACACAATTAAAAACTTTGGTTTTAAAAATGACCCCCCCCTTACTCACAATATCAAATATTGTTAGTCCAACAATATGATAATCTAGTTGTAAAAAATCTAATTAAAAATAAAAACAACTAGAAATTTTACCAACACTTGAACTTCAAGGGAGGATGTGAAACCTTCCTTCTTCAAGTGTTCTTCCTTGTGTGTATGGAGCTCCCCCTCAAATTTGGACTTGTTGATCATTATCTATCACACCTAACCAAGACAATCAAGTAAGTTTTGGTATCCCCTTAGGAATCCATATTTCAGTTTCATCCTTTTTAGTTGAAGTACTTAGTCCTTTTGGGACCCAAATACTTCTAAAAACTTTACCATTCAAAAATCTAGTGGCACTAGATTGTCTAACATAAAGGTTTGGTTTTCCAAAACTATTTTTCTTTTGGAGTTCATTGGAAATCAAATCTTTTTCTTTCTTAAGATCGTCAATCTTCTTTTGATGATCATTTTCAATCATTTGAAGCAATTCTTGTAAACTTAAAACTTTAAGTTCAAAATCTTTGATTTTTTCTTCAAACTCTAAACTGGTTTTAGAAAGCAAATCATTTTCGGTTTTTAACTTTGAAATCAATTTCTTGTTTTTCGAAAGTGAAACCTTGAATTCAAAAACCAATTCATCATAGGATTCTTGTAACTCATCAAAAGTATAGGAATTTGAATAAGATGAGTTAGTAGTTACCCTTGAATCTTCTTCGATGGCCATAAGGAAAATGTTGACTTGTTCATTGTTAGTGGAGTCTTCATCACTCCAAGTAGTCACATATGCCTTCTTCTTATGGCTTGAAGAGCTTGCCTTCTTTTTCTTCCTCAATTCATGCTTGGATTCATTCATTTTGCTCTTCATGAATCGGGCGATCTTTTCGAAGAGATAGGCCATATCTTCTTCTTCACTTTCCTGCTCACTCGATTCAACATGGTTGCACTTGAAGGATTTTAGAGCAATGGCATTGGTGTTGATGCCAAGCTCCATGATTTTCTTCTTCCTAGTCTTCTTTATCTCTTCCTTCTTCTTCTCCTCTTCTTTTCCTTTCTTTATAATTTCATGAGTGAGAAGAGACCCAATAAGTTCATCAAGCTTTAAAGTCTTGAGATTCTTGGCTTCGATGATGGTGGTCTTCTTTGAGTCTCATGACTCGGGAAGAGAATAGAGAAGGTTTCGAAGAAACTTATCTTCCGAAATGATTTCTCCATAGCCTTTAAGCTCATTTGTGATGGTAGAAAATCTATCGAACATCTTCGTGATGTCTTCCTTCGGTTCTATCTTGAAGTTCTTATACTTGAGGTTGAGAAGACTAATCTTGGTCTTTTTTACTTCGTTGGTTCCTTCGTATGTGACTTCAAGCTTGTCCCATACTTTCTTGGCATCGTCGGAAGAGGACATCTTCTCATAGATGTTGGGGCTAAATGCACAAAATATGATGCACAAAGCATTGCAATTAAGCTTCATCTTCTTGCTATCATCTGCATTCCAATCCGCCTTTACTTTTTGTGGCACATAAGAACCCTCTTCAACAATATCCCAAAGCTTGTAGTCTTTGGATTTGATGAAGAACTTCATTCTAATCTTCCAATAAGCGTAGTTGGTCCCGTCAAAGAATGGTGGCTTGTCGATGGATTGCATCATTTGACTAGTTGATTGAATTGTTGTATCGAGCTTTCTGGATCGCCTCAATAGGATTTTAATCCCTTTCGATTGAGACTTTCTCTGATACCAATTCTTAGGCTTGATAGGCTCGATTTTCTTCAACCGATTTAGGTAGCCAAGTGACGAAGAAGTTAGATTTTGGGTGATTTTGTGGGAGGTAAAAATTAGACAATGGACACAAGGATTTATAGTGTTTCGGCCTTCTAACAAGCACCTACATCCACTACCTTAGCTTCCCACTAAGGATTTCACCAAATTCACTCTTGAATTTCTTCCCCTTTTCTAGGCTAAGGAGGCAACCTTTACAAACTCAAAGCTTTCTAACCCAAAGCATGAATAACCCCTCTTTAAAAGAAAATTTTGAGCAAACTTGAAATCCCTCACTATGTAGATAGTTTGCACTCTTAAGCTCACACACCCAATCCTAAACACTTGAGCAAATTTAACAATTTTTGCTCACTAGTGTTGTCTATACTAGAAATGTACAATTTAAGCTCTAAGACAATTTTTTTTATCATAATGTTGCTGAAAATTGAAGCATCCACCTTTCCTTGATGCTTGGAGGCCCCTTTTATACTTCCAATTGAGTTTGTAGCCGTTGAGGACCATTAGGAATGAATTAGAGCTGTTGGAGACTTTATTTCTTATCATAAATGTAGTTCTAGTGATGTCTATTTCAACACACGCGTATCTGTATCGAAACACCCTTCTTCAGAACTAGTCGTTGGAGTCTAATGTAGTGTGTCGTATCGAAACACTTTGAGCCATATCGAAACGCCCGTATTGAAACGTCCAGTGTTGTATCGAAACAACCTGCAATTTAAATATTCATTGGGAAATAGCCGTTGGGGGTTTTAGCCATTGGGGTGTATGTCACGTAGGCGTATCAAAACACCAAAGGGTGTTTTGAAACAACCCATGTCCATATCGAAACAGGTAAACCCTGTATCAAAATGGATTCTGACAGTTTCAAAATGTATCGATACAGATTATGCCTGTATCGAAACGGGTACATTAAAAGCACTAGTTTGGCTACTTAAAAAAACGTTTCAAACACTGCCAAAACCTTTTTAAACATCCTTAAACTTATTTTCAAATTGTTTTTGACTTAGAGAGTATTTTAAATTTTTTTTCAATTAAGTCCAAAACATTTTTCAATTATTATATCAAAACATATATTTCTACAAATATAAATATAAAAGCAATAATGGCAGTAGTAGTAGTAGTAGTAGCGGTAGCAGTAACAATAGTTGTAGCAATCAATAATTAATAATAATATAATAATTATTAATAATAAACCTTAAAATAGTAGTGACTAATAAAATAGGAATTGAAATGCGCAATTATAGAGGATACAGAAATGGAGAGACCAAAACAACAATTACCCCATTAATCAGAAATGCGCGGATCCTTCCTCGGGTCGGGTCAGAAGCGCGGGTTATACCAGGGAGCAAAACTCTTTGAAATTTTCTCTTAAACTCTCTCTGCCTAGCCTGGTGCCGCCCAGTCATCCGTCGCATGTCACCGTTCGCCGATGACGGGGAACCGCCGTGAACGACAGCCGGAGTTCATGCAAGAAGGATAGGGGGTTCGATTTTTCTTCCTAAGGCCGAATCCAAGGTTAGTTTCTCCCAAAAACCCTCCCTATTTTTATGGATCTAACGAAAACCGAAAGGTTTTTTATGATTATTTTTCACCTTTTTTGCTCTCTTTTTTTCAATTCGATCTCCCTTTTCTATCTACTTTTTTTGTTGTTTTTCCTTTCGGTCTTCGTTCTTTTTTTTGGTTCGACCCTCTCTCTGAATTTTCTTTCGTTTCTACAAATCAACCCTTTTTATAGGGATCAGTTTAGGGTGAGGTGGAAAGCAAAGGACAGGTGGAGCATGGTGGGTTCGAGTTTCAGGAGGTGGAGGCAATGACAAGGCAGTGGTGGCAGAGGGTTGAAAGGTCTAAGGCAATGGTGGTAAGATTATATCTGGTAGATTATTATTTTTTAAGGGTTTTGGTTGGTTTAATTGGTGACTGTCGGTAGCGGCTGTCGGAGCTGGTGATATCAACATTGACTGTCGGAGCTGATGGTATCGGCGGCGGCGTAGCTTTGTACAGGCGACAGTGGCTTCGTGAGTGGCAGCAACAACTTAGTGAGGGCATCTAGGGTTTTTTGTATTAGGGTTTAGCTTAAGTGGGTTATTGGGCTGGGTGTAATGAGTTATGGGTTTGGTTATTGGGTATGAGTTTAATTATTTGTTTATTATAATGGATACTTGGTTGTAATATTAATGGGCTCAAAAGACCGGACTAAAATGGGTTACTACATTATCAACTATGGTTTAAATCCTTAAAACCAGAACTCTAAAGTCAATTGTTATTGAGATCATCATAATCCGAATCCTAAATGAACATCTGAACCCATTGATGGAGCTTGTAATTCTCGTTCCATGTTCTTTGTTGAGTGTGTAAAAGTTCTATAATTTACCCCATATTTAACCCATATTTTTGCTGCATTCAAGCATAATTCATTGCATTTAGGTTAGATTTCATTTAAACATCACAAATATATTCAATGGCACAGTTTCTATTGAAATTGATTGCTTTTACAGGTAGCTGTTGTAGCAGATGGAGGACAGTGGAGAAGCAGACGTTGGACAGTGAAGAAGCAGAGCTGGAACTGGATGTGCAGACGAGGAGGACGATGATGACATGGCCGCTGCCGTGGCAGCCAAGGATGACAGTAATGGTGAAGAGAAGAAGCAAAGTGGGCCTCGGCAAAAAGCGAAAATTAAGCCGGTCTGTCGTGGATCACCATTATATTTTTCCAAGCCCTAGATCAGATTGAAGGCCAAGCCCAAAGTTCAAGGAAGAAACTCCAAGCAAGAAGGAAGGACGAATTAAAGACAAATGCTCTGAAGATATAGTCTTTAATAGAGTTGTACTTTAGTTTAAACTTGTATTCTTGCCATATTAGAAAACTTGAACCCAAGGCCTAAATAAAGGCATGTAATTCGACCTAGGGGAGGATATCTTATTCTCTAGCCTTCTTCCCAAAACCCTAGCCGTTTTCCCTTCCTCATCATGTTCTAAACTTCCCCTAGGGCTACGGGTTGATTTGTAAAGTAGTTGCAAGGATTGCATTTGTTTTAGGAATTTTTTTGTTCAATAAAGTAGACTTCAAGTTTGCTTATTCTGGTTTTCAACATCTTGCAAGAGTATCGGGAGAGCATTGTGAGATTATCTATTTACTTAATATCGGGAGAGCTAAGTATACGAAAGGAATAAGTACATGTTCTCCAGTTTATGGTTGAACTATCTCGGACCTAGGGATAGGACGAGGCTAAGTGGCTAAGGAAGAATTCAACAATATCAGTGTTCATCCTTCGATTCACGCCGGGAGGTATCATCAAAGACGTGTTCATCGACAGACTTGGACCTAGGGATAGGTCAAGGCATAGCAGGGATTCTCGCCAAACTTGAAGTACAGAGTTGTGTGATCGCTGCCGCGACTAACAACAGATTGCTGTCGCGACAGGTGCTGCCGCGACAGACGTGACGACAAAACAAATATTCCTAGACTTTGCAACACCTACACTACTGAGCAATTCAATACCGGCCCATTCTCTCCATCTTGATTTCTTTACTCTTATTTTCATTATTCTTTATTATCTCGTGACAAACCTTTTAAACTATTTCTTTTCCTCTCGTGCAGTAATTCCAGGTTGAAGCTATTATCCCAGTCCATGTGGAGACGATATCCGATACTTACGTATCACTTTACTACTTGCTTCGTGTACACTTGCACTACATTGCGATAGACACTTTTACACGCAACAACTTTTTGGCACCGTTGCCAGGGACTGGCAACATATCTTTACCCTATCTTTTACTGCATTTTTTTGTTTTATCTTGGATTGTTCAACCTGTGCTTTTCACAAGGTTTTTTGTTTATGCGCAGATCGAGACGAGGAGAGGAACCTGAGTATCTATTAGACCCTGAAATAGAACGCTCGTACAATCTTAGGAACCGACTTCGCTTCGTGTTAGCTAGAAACGAATACCTTGAAGTACAGTTAGAGGCCATGAACAACCAAGGGAATCCCCAGGATGCTGAAAATCCTGCCGGAGATGGAAGGAACGGTTCACCAGCCGATCCTCCTATCGCTGCCGCACGCCGGTCATACCGAGACTACATGCTCAATGATCATGTAGAACTAGAAACAACCCTGCCAAACGTTGACGTTGACAATTTTGAGCTGAAACCTTTTATGTTCAGCATGATTAACAACGTTGGCCAATTTAGTGGTGCTACTACAGAGGATGCTAGAGAGCATCTGAAAACGTTCCAGGAAATCTGTGGTTTGTTTAGACTACCAGGAGTTAATCCGAAGATACTGAGGCTTCCGTTATTTCCTTATTCATTGAGGGACAGGGCAAAAACTTGGTGGAATAAACTAACGCCAGGTTCAATACGAACTTGGGCAGATTTAACTCGTGAATTTTTGTCTTGTTTTAATCCTTCACACTTATCTGAGCGATTACGTAACGAAATTGCTACTTTTCAACAGGAAGATGACGAGCCGATGCACGAGGCCTGGGACAGATTTACCACTCTTCTAAGGAACTGCCCGATGCATGGATTCCCCGTTTGGAACCAAGTAACTAAATTCTATATTGCTGCCAACTAACAGACATGAATGAGAATTGATTCAGAAGCGAATGGATTACTGCTGGATAAGGATCTAGATGAGGCAATGGCAATATTGAAAAATCTGGCGAAGAACGAGGAACAGTTTCCTACAGCAAGAAGAGGGGGTAAACGATTTCTAGCTGTAAAAGATTATAAGGCAGATAGTTCTCTAAAATCACAGGTGGCGTATCTCACTAAGACAATGAAAAAGCTTTTGAAAGAAGATTCATAGCCTGCCTACTCTGCTGAAGAGGTATACGATACTTGCGATGGGAATCACAGTTCGGAAGATTGCCCGCTACAGTTAGAAGAAGGGATGTATGTTGGGAACTACAATAAACAGAACTATAATTCCAACAACTATAATCCCAACTGGAAAAGGATCCCAAGTTCTCTTGGAGCAACCCTAATAATGCCCTGAATTCTCAAGCACAGAACACACAGAATCAGGGGGGACCTAGGTTACTGACTCGGCAGCAACCGCAGCAGCAGCAGCAATAGCCACGCCTAGTATACTGGAACAGACCTTGGCTACGTTTATGTCTCAAACAGGAACCTACATTGAGAACATGAATCACTTCGTCAAGAAGACTAAAACATTCATGGATAAAACAGAGATGCAGATGACCAACCATGAAGCTACTCTAAAATCATTGGAGACACAGATGGGTCAGGTTTCCCAACATATTAAACCGAGGCAGAATGGAGGATTTCCTAGCGATACTGAAAACGCTAGACAACCCACACATGAACAGTGTAAAGCCATCACTTCTAGGAGTGAGAAGAAATTACCAGGGCCAGAGAAGGAAGCTGAATCAGATAAGGAACAAGCCTTGGAGTCGACTGCAGAGAAAGCTGCCTCGGCAGATGACAAACAGCCTGCTGCCGATAAACCTGTCACGACAGCAGAAGGGACAGAGAAGAAAGATGAAAAACCTAAACCTCCTCAGATCTGAATGCAGTGGGAATGACGTATTGCTGATTATCGTCCTCCACCTTATTTTCCTTAGCGGTTACAGAAATTGAAACAAGAATCCCAGCTTAAGAAAATTTATGATATTTTTAAGCAGGTTCATATCAATATTCCGCTGTTATATGCTATAAAGGAGATGCCTAGTTATGCCAAATTTCTCAAGGATGCCATGTCGAAGAAATCCAGGCTTGGGGAATTTGAAACGGTTAAAATGACAGAGGGATGCATGAGTATTCTGCACAAGCATCCACCCCAGAAGAAGAAGGATCCTGGGAGCTTCATCATACCATGCATAATCAAAGATAAATTTGTGGGTAAGGCACTTTGTGATCTTGGTGCTAGTATACATTTAATGCCCAAATCTGTTTTTCAGAAATTAGGTATTGGAAAAGCTCGGCCCACAACAGTAGTACTGTAGCTGGCAGACCGCTCTTACGTTCATCCAGAAGGAAAAATTGAAGATATTCTGGTAAGGGTGGATAAATTTATTTTTCCTGCTAACTTTCTTGTCTTAGATTGTGAAGCAAATGAAAATGCACCAATCATCCTGCGGCGACCCTTCTTAGCCACAGGAAGATCACTGATTGATGTGGAAAAAGGAGAACTCACTATGAGAGTGAACGATCAAGAGATCAAGCTGAACGTTCTCCAGGCAATAAAACATGATGATGCAGAAGAAGAATGCAAGGCTATCACTGAAATTACCCTTGACCAACCCTGCATCAGGTCGGGCTGCCATGACATCAAAATTGGCCATTGTCCCAACAGCCATTTAGAAGACTGTCACGGCAGCGACGACGACAGCAGCTCCTCAGAATCTGATACATCTGATACTGAAGATCAAGAGGAGGTAAATTGGATAGGCAATCGTCCAGGTAAGTTATTCGAGCCCTTAAACTATACCTCGGATGAACATATAGTCCAAAAGCCATCAACTGTAGAGCCCCCTGTTCTAGATCTTAAGCCCATGCCAGGGCAGCTAAAATATGTTTTCCTTGGTTTAAATGATATGTTGCTCGTAATCATCTCTTCCAAGTTGATGCAGGAACAGGAACAGTAGCTAATAGGGATGCTGCAGCAGCACAAAAAGGCTATTGGATGGACGATAGCTGATATCCAAGGCATCAGTCCGACACTATGCATGCATAAGATCCTCTTAGAGGATGATCATAAACAAACTATTGATGCACAGAGACGACCGAACGATGCTATGCGAGAGGTGGTTTGTAAGGAAATCATAAAATGGCTAGATGCTGGAATAATCTATGCCATCTCGGATAGCAAGTGGGTGAGCCCAGTGCAGTGCGTTCCTAAGAAAGGAGGAATAATCGTGGTAACCAACGCAGAAAACGAGCTAATCCCAACCAGGACTGTGATCGGTTGGAGGGTTTGTATGGACTACTAGAAGCTTAACAAAGCTACCCGGAAGGATCACTTTCCCCTGCCCTTTATTGATCAAATGCTTGATAGATTAGCGGGAAAGCCTTACTATTGTTTTCTTGATGGGTACTCAGGTTACAATCAAATAGCCATCGCACCGGAAGATCAAGAAAAGACGACGTTCACATGCTCATACGGTACTTATGCTTTTCGGAGGATGCCCTTTGGACTTTGTAATGCACCAGCCACCTTTCAAAGGTGCATGATGGCAATATTCTCTGATATGGTGGAGGATTTCCTGGAGATATTCATGGATGATTTTTCTGTCTTTGGAGACAATTTTGAAAGCTGCCTAGGCAACCTACAGAAAGTGCTCGAAAGATGTGAGAAAGCAAACTTGGTATTGAACTGGGAGAAATGTCACTTCATGGTGGATGAAGGGATAGTCATAGGCCATAAAATAAGATGTCGCAGCATAGAAGTCGATAGAGCTAAGATCGAGGTAATCGAAAAGTTGCCGCCACCCACCACAGTCAAGGGAATTATGAGTTTCTTAGGGCATGCTGGTTTTTATCGGAGGTTTATTGCGGACTTTTCGAAGAGCACCAAACTCTTATGCCATCTTCTGGAGTAGAACCGTCCATTCGACTTCAACACTGAATGTACTGAGGCATTCAAGGTTCTGAAAGAAAAGCTAGTAACGGCCCCAATAGTACAGCCACCAGATTAGAAACTGCCATTTGAGATTATGTGTGATGCTAGTGACTATGCTGTCGGGGTAGCACTTGGGCAGAGAAAAGACAAGCTCTTTCATGTCATATACTATGCCAGCAAAACACTGAACGATGCCGAAGTAAACTACACCACAACAGAGAAGGAACTGTTAGCTGTGGTGTTCTCTATTGAAAAGTTCCGTTCATATATACTTGGAACGAAGGTCATAGTCCACACAGACCACTCTGCATTGAAGTATCTATTCACCAAAAAGGATGCAAAGCCTAGATTGATACGTTGGATTCTGCTACTGCAAGAGTTCGACCTTGAAATCAAGGACAAAAAGGGGACAGAGAATCAAGTTGAAGATCACTTGTCAAGGTTAGAGACGGGAAAGAATCTACCGGCAGACGAGACACACATACTGGAGACCTTCCCTGATGAGCAGCTGTTCGCTGCCACAAGCACTGCCGCGATAGCCATGGCGGCAGGTAAGTTTTCTGAACTCCCCTAGTATGCTGATTTCGTTAATTATTTAGTTAGCGGAATAACTCCTCTTGACCTTAATTATCAAGCTAGGAAGAGGTTCCAAAATGATGTTAAGCATTATTATTGGGACGAACATCTTCTTTTCAAATATTATGCAGATTAGGTTATCAGGAGATGTGTACCACAGGATGAACATGAAGCTATACTACATCAATGTCATGATTCACAATATGGAAGACACCTAGGAGGTAACAAAACTGCTACCAAGATTTTGCAGTCGGGATTTTATTGGCCCTCACTGTTCAAGGATGCCCAAACATTCTACAAAAACTGTGACAAGTGTCAAAGGACTGGAAACATCTCAAGGAGACACGAGATGCCACTACAAAACATTCTTGAAGTCGAGATCTTCGACGTTTGGGGGATTGATTTCATGGGACCATTCCCAACATCATGTGGGAACTTATATATCCTCCTGGCAGTAGATTATGTATCCAAATAGGTTGAAGCGATCGCTACTCAGAAAAACGATGCCAAGACGATTCAGAGGATTTTGCATAAAAACATTTTTTCCAGATTTGGCATCCTAAAGGCGATCATCAGTGATGATAGGAGGCATTTCGACAACAGGGTTATAGCTGTTGCCTTAAAGAAATATGGTGTCAAACATCGGATCACAACAGCATACCACCCTCAAACCAATGGACAGGCTAAAATATCCAACAGAGAGGTTAAGAACATTCTTGAAAAGATGGTTAAGCCAACTAGGAAGGACTGGTCTCTACACCTCAACGATGCATTATGGGCCTACAAAACATCATTCAAGAATCCATTGGGAATGTCACCCTATCGGCTAATTTATGGGAAAACATGCCATTTACATGTTGAGATTGAGCACAGAGCATATTGGGCCATCAAGGTAGTGAATATGGACTTGGAAAAAGCAGGACAGAAAAGGCTACTTGATCTTAATGAAATTGAAGAAATTTGAACAATGACCTATGACAACGCAAGAATCTACAAAGACAAGACCAAGAAGTGGCATGACAAGAAGTTGCTGCCACGACAGTTTTGCCCAGGGAAGCTTGTGTTGTTATTCAACTCTAGGTTAAAACTATTCCCAAGGAAGCTGAAATCTAGGTGGTCTGGCCCATTCCAAGTGGTGCAGGTTTTCCCCATGGTGCCATCACAATCAGATCTTTAAAAGATGGGCATCAATTCAAAGTCAATGGACAAAGATTGAAGCATTATCAGGGGACTGAAGCCCCAAGAATGCAGGAAGTGGTTACTTTAGGAGATGCCCCTCCTGGCATCCCTAATTTAACCTAATTTTTATTTTTATTTATTTATATATTTATTTATTAGGTAATTAGAATTATTTTATTTTTAGAAACTAAAGTTTTTATTTTTTATTTTTAGGAAATAAAGGAGACAAGGAAAAGAGGAGAAGTGAATTCAGCCCACCATCTTTCCATCAGCCCAAAAAGCCCAACTTTGGGGCCTGTCGTTTCAGCTGCCGCGACAGACGCGGAAAATCCAGCCTGTCAACACGCTGTCGTGGCAGACACGCAAACGCGTAACAGACGCGCAGCAGACACAGAAACGCGTGACAGGCGCGTAAGAAACTGCGTAACAGTTGGCCCCGTTATTCGTGCCTGCCGTTACAGCTCCAACGGGTAGCAAACTCCCCCTCTATATAAACCCCGTTTTACCATTCATTTTTCACTCACTTTTACTCTCTCTACTTGTTTCCTCTAGAATTTTACTTGCTTTCATTTTCTTCCACAGTCCTTGCAACATGAGTTTTAGAAACACCCGCCGAAGCTCTGCCTCAGGATCTGCCCCAACAGCATCAACTCCAAGATCCTTCCAAATCCATAACATGTGGGAGGAGAAAGGTTTTATATACACTTCTAAAACGGAGAACCTGGGGCTGCAGCCGTTCATAGCCCGCAAAATCAGAGCCCTGCAGTGGCAGATATTCGCGGAGCAGCCAAAGGAAATGAACATGACTCTCGTCCGGGACTTTTATGTTTCCATCGGTAATAGAGACGCGACAGCAGTTATAGTGCGAGGGTAAAAGGTACCTATCGAGCCCGAATACATCAACACCCTCTACAGGTTCTATGTGGGGAGAAAAGAATATGGCCACCAAAGATTTCTCGAGAGTTTAGAGCCTGCCGACTACGATGCTGTGATGGCAGAACTCACAGACGAGGGTACCACGTGGAATACCTATCCTAAAAACCCAAGGACGGTGAAAAGAGTCCAGCTCACCCCGGAGGCAAAACTTTGGAATGCTTTTATCAAGAAAAGGATTATGCCCTCCTCTCACAACACAATAGTCGACCAACCAAGGTTAGCCCTCATCCATTCCATATTACATGAGAGGCCAATTAACGTTGGCAGATATGTCCGATAAGGTATATTGGATTGCGCACACCGGCCGACCAGACGACTCTTCTACCCATATCTCATCACTGCCTTCTGCCGCAGCCACCATGTACCGAAAGCTGCCGAAGATTTAAGAGTTAGGGGAAAGGTTGGGCAGACAGAAACATACTCACTCGGATGGAACTCACTACTGCCACGCCCCTGTCATCGTTTGACCCTACTGCCACAGCAGCTGAGCCGACAGAGACCACCAACACTGAGCCTGCTGCCACAGAACCCAAGCAGCCCACCGTAGCAGCTCCTCCAGCAGACACCTCCACACAAATATTAGCTGCCATACAAAAACTGGAGGAACGGCAGCTCGGCCTCACGAGTTTCATCTGAGACTTCACCACCGCCACGGTACATTTCATCCACACTTCACTTAATTTCCCCGATGCTCTGTTCCCTACTTTCCCCAATCATTATTTTGCTGCCCCCACCCCTGCCCATACCCCCTACCCCTGCTGCCACGCCAAATACGCCTTCTACTGTGTCTACTCCAACCCCTGCCACAACAGCTGCTGGCGGCAGCCTCACAGCCAACACATCTGCCCGGGGAACCAAGAGAAAGGAGCCTGAAGATGACCTCGATAGGTATATTGCTGGTTTCTCTTCCTCTGAAATCTGGGCGGCATCTGACAATGAGCCCTCTGTCAAGAGGAACTTGTCCAAGGAGTTCACACCAAAGAAACGACAGAAAACAGGAGCAGATAAGGAAAAATATGACAGTGGCAGTAGCAGCAGCAACGAGAGCAACAGTAGCAGCTCCGAGGAGGTTCAGGTAGTGGAGAAACCGCCACATATTTCACCTACCCGCATCCAGCCTCCGCAGGAAGCCAAGACCAAGACCACCTCTGCATCTCCCATCCATCTGCAGGCACCGGCGAGGAAAGTTACTGCCCGCCGGCAGATTCGTATCAGCAGCAGCGGGGACGACAGTGCTTGAAAAATTTAAGTTTCTTATCTTATATTGTTGTCTGCCATTTTGTTATATTTTGTGATGTTGTTTTTCTCTCTTATTTTCCATATCTGTCATTTGCATTGAGGGCAATGCAACCCTCGAGTTTGGGGGTGGCATCCCTCCATTAATGGAGTCTTTTTAAGTTTAAAAATCGTGTCTTTTACTTAGTTTATTTTTGCTTAAAATTTTTTTGGCTTAAGTCTTTGAACTTCACTTACTTGCCACGACATATGCTGTCGTGACAGTACCTTTAGGAAATTTTAGAATTTGTTTAGAGCCTTGCTATGATTCTACCCTGTAAAACACTCTTTGTGACTCCTATGCTTTTTTAGATTTCTTTAGTACACTGGAATAGGAATGTTTACCCGCTTGAAACTGGCCCTAGAGGTGCCTATCACTGGCTCTAGGAAGATGAGAAAGAAAGAAAAAATATTCAGACTCAATAGCTTGCAAAAAAAACTGCCTTGCACTTATTTTAGGAGATTTTCTTTTTGAGCTAAGTTAGAAAAAAACTAAAGGAGCCCAAGAATTGCCTCCAGAAAAGATGCAGTTAAATAAAGAGTCCGAAAAAACTAAAGGAGCCTAAGAATTTCCTCCAGAAAAATTGAAATGGCATAACCTCAAGTTTGTAGTCATAACTATTCTGGTATACTAAGGCAGTCTAGATGCATAAGTGTTCACAAAACCCGCACACACTTCACAAGAATTATAGCATGGTTCTGAATAAGTCCAAAAATGTCCGACAAGGTATTGTTCGTGATAGAATACAAGTGGTAGGCAAGGAAAAGTTCACTGTTTTAAGCCAAACAAACAAAAAAATTGTTTAATTATTTTTAGGTCTGAATTGCTTGAGGGCAAGCAAAAACTTGAGTTTGGGGGTGTGTTGAGTGTGTAAAAGTTCTATAATTTACCCTCTATTTAACCCATATTTCTGCTGCATTCAAGCATAATTCATTGCATTTAGGTTAGATTTCATTTAAACATCACAAATATATTAAATGGCACAGTTTCTACTGAAATTGGTTGCTTTTGCAGGTAGCTGCTGTAGCAGATGGAGGACAGTGGAGAAACAGACGTTGGGCAGTGAAGAAGCAGAGCTGGAACTAGATGTGCAGACGAGGAGGACGATGCTGCCATGGCCGCTGCCGTGGCAGCCAAGGACGACAACAGTGGTGAAGAGAAGAAGCAAAGTGGGCCTCGACAGAAATAGAAAATTAAGCCGGTCTGTCGTGGATCACCCTTATATTTTTCCAAGCCCTAGATCAGAATGAAGGTCAAGCCCAAAGTTCAAGGAAGAAACTCCAAGCAAGAAGGAAGGACGAATTAAAGACAAATGCTCTAAAGATTTAGTCTTTAATAGAGTTGTACTTTAGTTTAAACTTGTATTCTTGCCATATTAGAAAACTTGAACCCAAGGCCTATATAAAGGCATGTAATTCGACCTAGGGGAGGATATCTTATTCTCTAGCCTTCTTCCCAAAACCATAGTCGTTTTCCCTTCCTCATCATGTTCTAAACTTCCCCTAGGGCTACGGTTTGATTTATAAAGTAGTTGCAATGATTGCATTTGTTTTAGGAATTTTTCTGCTCAATAAAATAGACTTCAAGCTTGCTTATTCTGGTTTTCAACATCTTGCAAGAGTATCGGGAGGGCATTGTGAGATTATCTATTTACTTAATATCGGAAGAGTTAAGTATACGAAAGGAATAAGTACGGGTTCTCCAGTTTATTGTTGAACTATCTCGGACCTAGGGATAGGACGAGGCTAAGTGGCTAAGGAAGAATTCAACAATATCGGTGTTCATCCTTCGATTTATGCCGGGAGGTATCATCAAAGACGTGTTCATCGACAAACTTGGACCTAGGGATAGGCCAAGGCATAGCAGGGATTCTTGCGAAACTTGAAGTACAGAGTTGTGTGATCGATGCCGCGACTAACAACAGACTGTTGCCGCGACAGGCGTGACGACAGAACATATATTCCTAGACTTTGCAACACTTACACTACTGAGCAATTCAATACCGGCCCATTCTCTCTATCCTGATTTCTTTACTCTTTTATTTTCATTATTCTTTATTATCTCGTGACAAACCTTTTAAACTATTTCTTTTCCTCTCGTGCAGTAATTCTAGGTTGAAGCTATTAGCCCAGTCCCTGTGGAGACGATATCCGATACTTATGTATCACTTTACTACTTGCGTCGTGTACACTTGCACTACATTGCGATAGACACTTTTACACGCAACATTCTTTGTTCCTGGTAGCTTTGAGCAAGTTCTTTTATGATTACTTGTGGACACCTCTCTGTATACATCGTATGCTGAATTCACAGGGAATCAAAGGACCTCCTTACAAATTCATCCATAGAAACAACAAACAAGTTGTCAAGATGAGAAGGGAAGCATCAAGCAAAACTCTGGGGTTGACAGATGGAATATTTCCCAAAGTGCAGCCACATATATACGCCTGGATCAACAAATATGGTAAGAAGTAAGATGGATGCATGCTTTTCACTTTAATTTCTAACGTGTAGTTCTAAGAAAAGACGAACCCCCTTTTATTTTTCATGTGATTAGGGAAGAATTATCTCTGTTGGGACGGTGCTCGAGCTGAGCTTGTGGTTTTAGATCCTGAATTAGTCAGAGAAGTTCTAAAAATACAGTGAAAAAACTTTTCCGAAAGGTAAGCCTACTGTTTTCCTTAGGAAGCTACTAGGGGACGGGCTTGTGACGGTTGTGGGTAAAAAATGGGTGAAGCAGAGGAAATTGGCGAATCATGTTTTTCATGGGGAAATCCTCCGAATATGATTCTACTTAGTGATCTTGCAGTACTCGAGAATCATACCATTTCTGGCTAATTTTACCAAACTATGTTTAGGGAAGTTTTTAAAAGGATTTTACATGTTTTCAAAGGCCAAACTACACAAAACTGTCCAGGTGTTTCGATAGGGGGATTCCATTAGCAAAAATGTTTCGATAAGAGCATTGAAACGGGCTTTCCCTGGATGAGATTTTTTAGTAGCATTTCGAAACGGGCTATGCCGTTTCGATACGCCTACGTGGCTTCGACCACAACGGTCATAAACCCCAACGGCTACTTCCCAACTAACATTTAAATGCAGGGCATTTCGATACGGGTCTAGGCGTTTCGATACGTGTTCCGAAACGGCCAGGGGTGTTCCAAAACGGGTGCCTTGTCAGACTGCAACGACTCTTTCTACTTAAAGGGTGTTTCGAAACGGGTTCGAGCGTTTCGAAACGGTGAGCTGCCGAATTGCATTTATGGTGGGAATTAAAGTCCTCAACGGCTCCAATTCAATCCCAATGGCTAGTAACGGCTACAAACTCATCAAGGAATATAAAAGGGACCTTCAAGCATCAAGATATGGTTAATGCTCATATTGTCAATCAACAAATGATCAAGAATTGTCTTAGAGCTTAAATTGTCATTCATTGTATAGACAAACACTAGTGAGCCAAAATTGTCAAATTTGCTCAAGTGTTTTAGGTTTTGGGTGAGTGCTTCAATTGTGCAAACAAACACCTATTAGAGGGATTTATGTTTGCTTTTATTTTCTCTTTGTAAAAGAGGGTTTGATCAAGGCTTTGGGTAGAAAGCTTGATCGGTGTATAAGGGTTTCCTCCTAAGCCTAAAAAGGGGACGAATCAATAGTGGATTGATTGGAAATCCTTAGTGGGGAGCTAAGGTAGTGGATGTATACCTTGGTTAGAAGGTTGAACCACTATAATTCATTGTGTCAATTATCTTTTTAGCTTCCACAACCCTTCCACCAAAAAATCCACCTCTCCACCACTTGGTGAGCTAAATTGGTTGAACGAATCGAGCACCTCTCAACTTAACAAGTTCATTAGAAATCAAATCTTTTTCTTTTTGAACTTTAAGAAGCAAATTTTGTAAATCAAAACATTTTTGTTCAAAATCTTTTAATTTTGCTTCAAGTTCAAGATTTGTTTTGGAAAGCAAACCATTTTCAATTTTTATTTTTGAAATCAACTTTTTGTTTTTGGAAAATGATGCCTTGAATTCCAAAAGCAAATCATCATAGGCATCTTGCAACTCATCAAATGTATATGAATTTGAAATAGATGAGTTAGAAGTTACCTCCCCCTCATTGAGGGCCATCAAGCATAGGCGGGCAACTTCATCATCGATGGAGTCTTCATCACTCCATGTGGTCACATATGCTTGTTTTGAAGATGATCCCCTCTTTTTAGATTTGTGGGAGTCATTCATCTTCTTTCTCGATTCATGCTTGGATTTATCCATTTCGCTCTTCATGAACCGGGTGAATTTGTTGAAGAGATAGGCCATCTCTTCATCTTCACTTTCCTCCTCACTTGAATCTACATGATGGCATGTGGAGGATTTGAGAGCTACGACACTTGCATTGATGCCTAGCTCCATGATCTTCTTCTTCCCCATCGCTCTAATCTCTTTCTTCTTCTCCTCCTCTTCTTTGTTTTTCTTCATTATTTGATGAGTGAGAAGTGACCCCATGAGTTCATCAAGCTTCAAGGTTTTGAGATTCTTGGCTTCGATGATGGTGGTCCTCTTTAAGTCCCATGACTCGGGAAGGAAGTATATGAGCTTTCAGACAAGCTTTTCTTCTGGGATGGCTTCTCCATAACCTTTAAGACCATTGGTGATGGTGGAGAACCTATCAAACATCTTCTCGATGTTCTCTTCCGGATCCATCTTGAAGTTCTCATACTCTAAGGTGAGGAGCCCAATCTTGGTCTCCTTAACTTCATCGGTTCTCTCGTATGTGACTTCAAGCTTGTCCCATACCTCCTTGGCACTCTCACAAGAAGACATCTTCTCATAGATGGTTGGGCCAAATGCACAAAACAAGATGTGCAAGGCTTTGCAATTAAGCTCCATCTTGTTGCGATCTTCGGAACTACATTCCGCTTTGCTTCGTTGAAGCTCGAACGGACCATCTTCAACTATGTCCCATAGCTTGTAGTCTACTGACTTCATGAAGAATTTCATCTTTGTCTTCCAATGGGCATAGTGATTTCCGTCAAAGAAGGGCGGTTTGTCGATGGATTGCGCCATTTGAGTCGGTTGGTGAAATGATGATCGAGCTTGCCGGATCTTCTCAATAGGATGTGAATCCCCTTCGATTGAGCCAAGCTCTGATACCAATTGTTGAGATTTAAGGGGCTCGATTTAATCAACTGTTCTTGCTCGCCAAGTGTGGAGAAGTTGGATAGTTTGGGTGTAAAAGTGGGAAGGAAAAGATAGACAATTTACACAAGGATTTATAGTGGTTCAACCTTCTAACCAATGTCTACATCCACTATCTTAGCTTCCCACTAAGGATTTCCAAACAAATTCACTAAGAATTTCGTCCCCTTTTCTCGGATTAGGAGGAAACCGTTACAACGATCAAGCTTTCTACCCAAAGCTTGATCAAACACTCTCTTACAAGAGAAAGACTTAGCAAACTAGAAATCTCTCTAATATGTATGTGTTTGCAATACTAAGCATTCACCCAAAACCTAAACACTTGAGCAAATTTAACAATGTTAAGCTCACAAGTGTTGTCTAAGCAAGAAATATACAATTTAAGCTCTAGACAAATTTTGACATCATAATGTTGTAACAATTGAAGCATTAACCATTACAAGATGCTTGGAGGTCCCTTTTATACTCCTTGATGAGTTTGTGGCCGTTACTAGCCGTTAGGATTGGATTGGAGCCGTTGGAGCCTTTATTTCTCACCATAAATGCAGTTCTGCAGCTTGGCGTATCGATACCCTTCAAATCGTATCGATACGGTCCCGATAAGGAATTAGTCGTTGGGCTTCTTCAGCTGATGCGTATCGATACGCTTACCTAGCGTATCGGTACGGTCTTGCAAATTAAAAGACCGTTGGGGTAGTTAGGCGTATCGGTACGTGATACACCTGTATCGGTAGGCGACTAGCCGTTGGGCTATTTCAAAGCACATTGTATGGATACGGCTAAGCGTATCGGTATGGGTTTTGGCTACTGGAAAGTTCATGTAGTTGAAACCCTAAGGCGTATCGGTACGGTCCAAGACCGTATCGGTACGGTCCAAGACCGTATCGGTACGGGCACTTGAAAAGGCTGGTTTTGACTACTTTAAATGTACTTTAAATCATTCCAAAGCCTTGTAAAACCCTTAAACATATTTTCAAGTTGTTTTTGACTAAAAACACATTTTAAATTCTTTTCAATTTAGTCCAAAACATTTTTCAAATATTATATCAAAACACTTAGTTCTACAAATAATAGTTAGTGAACTCTAATCGAATTTAAAAATTGATTAACTAATTATTAAAATTTCGAAGTATTCAAGTCTTACTTTATAACTCAAATTTTATAAATAATTTTTCACTCGATTTTATAAAATTAAATTTAAATTAAATTAAGTCGAATTTTTACACGTCAAATCGAGTTTTACTCGGCCATACTCCTAATCACTTTACACGTACAGCTTCCTATTCTCCTGATAGCTGATACCGACACTTGTAAAGTCACCGAATAAAACATTGTCGTACACGTATATAATAAAGGATCAACTAAATCTAAGGTCACTTAATTATGGGTTTATTAGTAAATTGATCACTTTTTTCTATAAATTAATTATAAATTACTCAATTAAAATATTGTTACAATAAGTTATTCTGTCATAAATAAAAAAAATGATGTAGCCTAATATAATAATATTTTTAGTTCACAAAGCTTATACATTCTATTATTTTTAATATAATAAAGCAAACTTATCATATCGAAACAATAATTGGATAATTGTATTTTATCATAAAACAACAGCAAATAATTTTTAAATTGTTATTATATCATAAAAATAACAAAAAAATAATATAATATTTTTTTAGAGAAAAGCAAGCATTTAGAGAAAACAAAGATTAAAATTATTTCATACTAAGACCGAATTAATAGATTGTAAAAAATTTTAGTACTAAAATTGACCGTATCAGTATTTTTTTCTAATATTTAATTCTTAAAACTCTATTTGTAACAACATTTTAATTATTGTGGTTGTAATTTTCAGAATAAAAATTATTTATTTATCACTGAATTCATAATTAAGGGACCTAAAGCGTAATTTACTCTATAATAATATGTAT
Source organism: Hibiscus tridactylites (assembly GCA_958450335.1). Taxonomy (NCBI): domain Eukaryota; kingdom Viridiplantae; phylum Streptophyta; class Magnoliopsida; order Malvales; family Malvaceae; genus Hibiscus; species Hibiscus tridactylites. The sequence continues at coordinate 26,497,596 of OY288265.1, read as the reverse complement.
AACATTTAATAATATATACGCTCATTTTTGCGTCATCCCATATGCAATTCTGGTCGTCTTCACGTGTGTTAATTAATTTGATGGTCAATTGTGATAAGTGATAGAAAAGTCCACATTAACAATATTATTTAAATTCTCCGCGGTTCAAACGTTTACGGAGCTATGTACGGTTTATTAAAAACGAGATTCTTTAATTTATAATCTTAAAAATATATAAGTGTATTAAAAGATATTTTATTTTAGTAAAAATATATTATATGCACTCTTTAAAGTTATTTTCTTTTAATTTATTAAACTAAAATTTTTTATTTTCTCTCTATAAATATTTAATTTAATTAATTTGGGGCCATGTGCGATCGCTCACCTTGCACATGTCTAAAACCTCCACTGTAAATCCTTGTTTATTTGTATTAAGCATATAACGAAATAAAAATCAGAAAATACTTTGATACACAAGCTTAGTTACACAAACCTTTTAATTTTAGAGTTTAAGATTTTAGGTTAGGGTTTAGGGTTTAAAATTTATTGTGTAGGGTGTAGAATTTAATGTTTATGATTAGAATTTACAATTTAAGATTTAAAGTTTAAGTTTTATGGTGCTAGGGTTTGGGATTTAGGTTTTAAATTTTATAGAAGAGTTGTGTAAATTTTTTTACACAGCTTGTGTATCAAAATATAACTCATAAAAATCCCTCAACCCTAAGAATAGAATTTTTCTGCCTTTTTAATGTCGTGTGTATGTCCTAATATTAAAAAATAGGTTTAAAATTTATAGTTCAGATTTAAGATTAGATTTTAAGATTTAGGGTTCAGGCTGTAATGTTTAATCTTTAAGATTTAAATTCAGAATTAGAGTGTAGGGTTTAAATTTCTAGTGTTGGATATACATAAAAAAACTAAAAAGGGACAAATAATTTCCGTTTCAACCCTAGACTCAATATTTTAATGTTAGAGCGTACATAAAAGTGCCAAAAAGGTAGATGATTTCTATTATCATGCAATGCAAATTAAAAGCAAAACAAGTTTTGTTGTGAATAAAATAATAAAGAACAAGAATAAGAACAAAGAACAAGAATGGAAGAACAAGGAGATGAGAGAATGAGGGAGATTTGTATTATTCTCAAATATAGAATTGTATACAATATCTTCAATGAATCATCTATTTATAGGCATAAGAAGTACATAATACATTAAACTCTAATTCATAGAGATAATATTACTAATAATAAATAAATCAAACTCCTTTGATAAAGTTCTAATCATGATAGACATCCACATAGATAAATATTCATAACACTCCCCCTTGGATGTCTATGAAGATAATGTGCCTCGTTAAAACCTTACTAAGATAAAAACTCAGTGGAAAAAAATTCTTTAGTGAAGGAAAAAGAGTACACACATCTTTGATAAGCATAACATGTTGCCTCATTAAAAACCTTACCAGGAAAACCCATTGGGACAAAACCTCGATTAAAGGAAAAGAGTGCAACGCGTATTTACTCCCCCTCATGCAAACATCACAAAAGATCTTTGAATCTTCATAATTTAATCTTGAATATTATTTTTCTAAAGATCGTGAGGGATGAAACTTTGGAGTAATATGTTTCATGATGTATCCACTTTCAAACTGAGATATACATCTTGCATTATCTTCACACAAGATAGCTTTTATCATATCTTGTAAAAGTAAATTCACATATCTTTTGGATATGTTGGGTCAATGGTCTTATCCAAACACATTTTTTGGCTTGCCTCGTGCATAACAATTATTTCTACGAAATTTGATGAGGCATCAACGAATGTTTGAAGATCTAAATGTAATGATCTTTGTATATTCATAGATATTTCTTGACCAACTAATATATAATGCTTCAAGACCAAGAAAAGATATAATTATCTTTATTCACATCCAACAATCTTACAACTATTGGGATACTCAATAGATATGCTCTATTCATATTGAATATTCTTTAAGATTCTTTCAGCTTATGTCTATTCATAGACAAAAGAAATATATAAAAATGCTCGATCTTCATGTCGAGATAAACTTGATGTCAAGATTCAAGTACTTGTATTGAAAGTACTTCATGAGTTTCCAATTTGAAGCTCTTTAGGAGTTCTAAAATTATCATAATGGATCTTGATTCAAACTCCTTTATAAAATACATAAGGAAATCCGATCATTCTTATAGTATTTTCTCAATTAGTTATTCACTAAGGCGATTATACCAAATGCGCCAAAATATTCATGAGACATGTCTAAATAAATTTCCTCGGAAATTTCCAAATGCTTATAGCATTTTAGATCCTTCAAGGATAAATATGGATCCACAAATAATTAGACGCATGTAAAATTTTCATAACTGCCAAAGTAATTGCATCCACCATGAAGTAATTAAAACTTTTCATAAATCATAGTTCAAGTCGTATTTACGACTACTTATTTGTGCCTCACTTGCATTACACCTTTAGGTGTTTGGACTGTTGGTCCAAATACTTCTATTTTAGAAGTTCAAAGCATCTTTCAACATCGGCCAATTCAATATTTATACTTCTGGATAGATTTTATACAAGATCCTCGAATTCTTTATTTACTTCTATAGAAGTATTTTATGTAAAATTGTTTGTAAAATCGTTGTCAACAACTTTCCAATTTTCTGGTTCTATTCTCGTAATGACATAACTCATCGAGATCTCTTCAAGATTTCAATATCTTTATTTCAGGTACTTGAAACTCTTCAAGAGATTTATTATTAGTTATGTCTTGGGTCTCTCCAGGAGCACCCGCCTCCAATATATGACCATCTCATATTACTTTCTATTTACGATAATTTTGATCATTGGAACCATTTCAACTATCATGCTTCTAGCATGATTTACATTCTCTCGCTCTAACATGTATTTTAAACTTAGAGCATTTCAGCTGGTATATGAGACTTAATTACTCTCATTAGGTCAATAAATATGTTTGGCAGTTGACATATAATAATATGAATTATTTTATGAACTTCTAGTTCATATACGAGGATCTAGATAATGATAATTTATTTTCCTTTATCCAGCTGATTATTATCTCCCCGTGATGTTGAGAAAAATCATGTCATAAATGATTCTCCAATTAATGTTTAAGAATTTAAACATAAAAGGAGACTCGTACTCAATATATATTCTCAACCCTTTTTACTTGCTCATTTTCTGCGTTATGGTGGAACAATTCAACTATATATCGCACATTCAAAAATTTTAAAAATAGGATATGATTTCTGACCAAAAGTCAAATCATAATGGAGAGTTTATTATAACTTGTTGGCTTGATGCGTATAAGTGTTGCTATATGGAAATACCATATAAATAATAAATGTTTTGTTCACACAGTTTAGCTATTAAATAGGGGGCATCCAATTAAAAATTTTGCTAAACTGTATTTTTCATAATCAATAGGCTTTGTAACAACCGGTATAGCCTAAAATATAAACCCACTAGCTTTTCAAGACGAATAGTCTAACTGCATAATATGAATCTTTTTTAGAATCAATCTCACAAAATTCTGGTTGTAAGTCGATAAAACAATGTAGATGCATCTACTAAAATCATATAAAATTTTTCACATTTGTGGATACATGGGCCCATATTTCGTTCAGATATGCAAGACATACAGTCTCAACTTCAGTACAAGAACTTTAAGTTCTAATTGTTTTGGTAAGTGGGATCATTTATATCCTTTGAGAACAAACAACACAAGAACTTCAGGTTCTTTTAGTAAGTGGAATTTAATCAATTCCTTTAAGCAACACAAGAACTTCACGTTCTTTAATAAGTGGAATTCAATCCATTCCTTTGAGAATAAGCACCACAAGAACTACAGGTTCTTTTAATACATGTGCATGTAAATCTCAATAATTTCTGCACCATTATTAATCAGGATGGTCTAACTGATCATGCCAACTATATGTGTGTATATATCTCTGAATTTGTAAACTTCTTGTTTACCATAACATGTAATTCAATCTCACACGTACATGTCTAGTACGACCATCAAAATTATTCCTTTAAATAGGAATATATTTAGTTCTTTCGGAGCTTTCAATTGAAATTATCTTTTGGTAGCAATATATAGCTCTTCTAAAGCTTTCAACTAACTTTTTGGCTACCGAACTTATATCCATGTTGGCTTATTTCAAATGCCAATTGATAACATATGTTATCTATAATTCCCAAAGGGATATTTTGTGAACTCATATTGCTCTCTTAAAATTTCCACTTATAGTGGTGTGACGATATTATTACCATTAGCGGTAATTATTGCAATATTCACAATTCTGCACTTTTCATAATGTGCTTTCTCTCAAGAATTTATTGCTCTTCTAGAGCATTAATATTTTCAGTACTTTGAGATATAGTACTCGCATTATTCCCTTGCATTTAAATGGGAAAATATATCTTATGCTTATGTTGAGCATAAATCGTCACCATAGATTGTATTTGACAAGTAATCATGTTAAACAAAATAAATAAATATCATAATATATAAATATAAAACGTAAATAATTAATGTGTGTAAAATAAATAAACGTAAAGTAAAATAAATAAAAATAAATAAATAATTCTCTTCAAAGTTATGAGAATAATTAGAAGATGATTTACTCCTTTCGAGGGTTATAAGAAAATCAACAACGTCTAAAAAAGTTGGACCAACAATGTCCAAATAAAGTTGGACCAGTATCATCTTCGTCATGTTTCGCAAACAAAATTTGCTTCTATTTTCTTTCCTTTATCACTCAATGATTCTTGATTTTTCAACGTACAACACGTACGAGACCAATGGTTTATAACATCGCATTGGTAATAAGAAGAGTTTTACTTCAATAGAATGATCTTTATCACTCTTGTCATCCTTATAACCTCACTACCGGTGGGTAGAAGTATTATTAAAATGACCATATTTTTCATGTATATATTCATAGCCTCGACCACGACCACAATTTCTAATGTGGTTTTTATTCCTTCCATAATATAATCTCACATTCACTTCAGGGAATGGAGTAAAGCCAGTGGGCCTTTAAAACCTTTTTCACATATCCTTATCATAGAGAACAAAGATTTAATCCTCGTACGCGACATTGTTAAACCTGTCCACAAGGTCCTTTAAAAACCTCCTTTGAGACCAGTAGCCTCGCAGAACGGGATGTCCAGCCAATATACTTGGATTATATCGAAATTATGTCTCTAATTGAATAATGATTTACCATGTTTGCATTCACTTCAGGGAATGAAATAGTTCCAGTAATCGCATGGAATAAACATCATGCTTGCATTCACTTCAGGGAATGCCCCATCATTGATAATCGCATGGAATAAACATCATGCTTTGTATTCACTTCAGGGAATGCCTCCCATAAAATTTTTGGGTCAAGACGAATTTTTGTCACTTGAAATTGGGAGAAGTATATGGTCGAGTTTTTCGACGAAGAAGAAATATTGCTTTCGAGGAAATATAGACTTTATAACAATCTTTTTATGGATTGAAATTCACCATGATTTATCGCACTTTAAAATCATAGTTTAAGGGGAAAATAGATTTTACCAATAATGATTTTCCTTTCGATAACGATGGAGACATAGAAAATGAACGAGACATCTTCTCATAATCCCTTTATATCACATCTCTTTCCAAGTCATTTAAATATATGTAAAACTCAAAACAAGGTTAAAAATATTAGCTTTCACCAATAGAATAACGTAAATAAAAATTGATCTCAATATAAACATATTGAAGAAACGTATCTCTTTTGATTTTATCTTGATTCAAGTCATACCAAAATACATTAACCAATTTATAAACTTCTTATGTGGATGTACGCACATCACCTTAAAGCGGTGTTAAAGAACAATGCTACACCAATGACATCAAAATGGTTGAACGTTGTTTGATCAAATTCACATCAAAATGGAAAGCACCATAACCAAGTGCATTGATACTCGAGATTGAATCGTCACCTATCCAAGTACATTCCCTTAATTTGTGAGTGATTAGTCAATCACTGTATCTATATGTAAATAAGTAAAAAAATACCAGACTTTCCAAGCTAAATTGAATATATTGAATATATGGTACATGTGATCGCCAATATCAAATTGAAATCTTTTTGAGAATCACCAACAAGAACCAGAGTAATTGGGCGAGATTCTATGGTTCGCTCAAGCCTTCAAAACATGTTACCATACTTTTTCAAAAATAAAGACCAAGTTAAAATATCAAGATAAAAGCAATCGATAATAAAAATGTGAGAAAAAAACTTATCTTCGGTTCAACATAGAATCAAATTTCTTTCGGTAACTACTTCGGGATTCAAACAATGAGCACCAAAATCTTTCGAGCAAACTCGTGTTGATAACGCGTTGTGAATAAAATAACAAAGAACAATAATAAGAACAAAGAACAAGAATGGAAGAACAAGGAGATGAGAGAAAGAGGGAGATTTGTATTATTCTCAAATATAGAATTGTATACAATTCCTTCAATGAATCATCTATTTATAGGCATAATAAGTACATAATACATTAAACTCTAATTCATAAAGATAATATTCCTAATAATAAATAAATCAAACTCATTTGATAAAGTTCTAATCATGATAGACATCCACATAGATAAATAATCATAAAAATTTAGATATTTTGATTTTGAACAATCTAATTTACAATCCTCAATGATTTTATTTAAATTTTAAAATTGAACATATATATTGTTTGGGTAAACTACAACAGAGGTCATTCAATTATGTGTAATGTTACATTTGAACACCTAATTATTAAAAAGTTACACTTGAGTCACCCAATTATGAGTAAGGATACATTTGGGTCACCCAATTATTAAAGGTTACATTTGGGTCACCCAATTATTAAAGGTTACATTTAAATGACAATGAAGGTCACTTAATTATGGGTAATGTTACATTTGGGTCACCCAATTATTAAAAGTTATACTTGGGTCATTCAATTATGGGTAAGGTTACATTTGAGTCACCCAATTATTAAAAGTTATACTTGAGTCACTCAATTATGGGTAAGGTTACATTTGGGTGACCATAATTAAGTGACCTCCATTGTCATTTACCCTAAACACAAAACAAGTTTGGGACATATGATAGAATTAATAGAATAACTAATAAAACAAAACAGAGCAGTTTAATTCGTTGTTGAGATAAGAAAAATGAGTGCCTTAACGGAGCTTGTAGTTCTTGTCACATGTTCTTTGTTACTGGTAGCTTTGATCAAGTTCCTTTATGATTACTTGTGGATACCTCTTCGTATACAACGTATGCTGAATTCACAGAGAATCAAAGGACCTCCTTGCAGATTCATCCATAGAAACAACAAACAAGTTGCCAAAATGAGACAAGAAGCATTAAGCAAAACACTGGGGTTGATTGTTGTGCACACGACAAACGAAAAAAAAATCAAACAAGAAAGAACACGAGAGATTTAACGAGGTTCAACAGTGTGCTTACGTCCTCGGGGAGAAAAGAATGGTTGTTTTCTTTTATTCAATCGATAATGCCCGACAAAAACAAGGCTTAAAGCCTAAAAAGAACAATTGATGATGTAACTAATGAGGTGGGGTAAGCCTTTTTATATAGCCCCATATATCCAAGTCTTATTCTAACTAGGATAACTACTACTCAATCCTACTTTAACTAGGATTACAATTGTTCTAATCCTTCAGGGAGTAGTATTCCTTATCCTTCAAGGATTCGTCCTCCTCTGTCCTTTTACAGTATATGAGCCATATTTAACAAATCTCCACTTTGGCGGATATCATGCCTCTTAATAGATAAATCTATAGTCTATCACACATCAAAGTGGGTTGGGCTACCATGCTTCTCTAGCATTTGCAAACATTCAACAAGTCCAAACAATGCTTGAACTTGTCTGTAGTAACAGGCTTGGTCAACATATCAGCTGGATTGTCTGCAATATGCACCTTTTGTAACAATATCTCACTAGATGCAATCAACTCTCTAATCTTGTGAAACCTCACATCAATACGTTTAGTTCTAGCATGATACATCTGATTCTTAGCCAAATGAATAGCACTTTGGCTATCACAATGCAACTAAACTCCACCTTGTCGAATACCCAATTCCTTCACTAGCCCGATAAGTCATAAGGTTTCTTTTGCAGCTTCAGCTACTGCCATATACTCAGCTTCAGTTGTTGATAATGTCGCAACAGACTGAACAGTTGACTTCCAACATATAGGCCCTCCACCAAGGCTGAAAACATGCTCAGTTGTAGACCTTCTATCATCAAAAACACATGCATAGTCTGAATCCACATATCCAGCAATCAAAGGATCATGTCTGTAACCCCCTTGTCCCGGTCTGGACAGCTGACCGGTCCGAGTAGGCTACACGGGGAAAACCGAAGCGAAACCTGTTAAGGCTCCCATTCGGTTAGCAACCTTATTTCTTCTTTTCTTTATCTTTTCTAGATGCCTTTATTAAATCCTATGTGTTAGGACACGCAGCGAACAAACACGGATACAAAACCCACAAGACATGCAATTAAACAGCCAAATTTTCCTTTTTAAGCAGGCTGTATCGATACACCTACAGAGGGTATCAATACGCCTTGACCAAGATCAACATCCTTTAGTCAACACAAGAAGACCGTATCGATACAGCCCTTGAGCGTTTCGATACGCCCTTCTCGGTCAACATCTCGTGGTCAACGAGATAAGCCCGTACTGATACGCTTAGAGCACGTATCGATACGCCGAAGCTTCACCAATTTCTCGGATTTCCAGTGAGCTTTGAGCGTACCGATACGCCCCCGTGTATCGATACACCAAGCCAAAACTGAGTCCTGGAGGGCAAACCGTATCGATACGGCCCTCAGGCGTATCGATACGCCCTGCTCTGCAAGGCCTCAAAATTCAGCAAAACGATACAAGAATCGACTCTAAATGCATTTTGAGACTTCCTTAGCCACACTCAAACATACATACATCACCTATCAACCAAAATCTAAGCATACGATGCATCCAACATGAACAAACATCATTCAACCAAGGAATTCATGTATTCATTCAAAAGAAGGCATACATAGCATATATGAGTTTCATGCCTTAGCAAACAAACATAAAACATTCATATAAGGCAATCTAAACATGGTTTTACAAGCCAAGCATGACATCCAAAAGCCAAAGCAACACAAGCATCCAAAAAGACATGACTATAAGCCTCCCAAACAAACACTTAGGCATCAACATAAACATGGTTTACAAATCCATCAACATAAGGCATTAACAACATAAAGCCAACCCAAAGGAGTCTAGATACACGCTCCTAAAACACGTAGCATTTCCCATTGCTAGACTACTACATTATTTAATAAATCATACTTGAGAAAACTACCACACGCTTGGACGCCCTTTTCTTGCTCCTTGCTAACTCCAAGCTAAAGATCTGTATTGCCGGAAAAATGAGAGCGTAAGCATAAAGCTTAGTGAGCGGAGCTCAAAAACATAACAACGACAATGTATTGTTCAAAGCTTTCTTTAAAATAATGGTCAACACATATAATTCATCCAACGACCAAAACCTTCTACTAACATACAAGTCCAATCACAAGACAACAATATAAATATTTATCATGGCATCACACTTCATGGTATGCATAAAGGCATGATCCTAGATTAAAGCAAAACCACAAACAGAGAATGATAGTGAGACACAACATGAACAATACATGGCATGCACAAGCATAACCAAAACACACACGGTGGGACTACACATCACCGTTTCGACTAGTAGTTTTCCAATGGGACTACACATCAAAGTACACTTCTACTAGTCACTACCGGTGGGACTACACATCACCAGAGTCTTATACCACTCGCTACCGGCGGGACTACACATCACCGGAGTAACGACAACCATCATGTGAGGTTCGACACCAACCATGCAACACGATATACAATCACCATCATGCGACGTGTACTCACTATATCATGCACAACCAAAACAAGTTGCAACAAAATCCACAACTGGGCACGAACTTACTACTTACAATCTTACCAACCACAAATGGTCTTACTCACCATTTCCGTGCACAACCTGCACCAACTTACACATATCTTACAAGGCATATCAACAACACCATTGATACCATCATACATGATCAACGACATAACAATAAGCAACATGTTTCCTCCCAAAGTATTGAAATTTCATACATAACAATTTATCACCACAAGTAATAAAAACAAACGGTAAAAGGGGAAATTAAAGAGGTGATTCACCTCAACTTACTCTTGAGTCTAAATTGACTTTTCAAGCCCAATGTAAACCCTTTCAAAATCATCTTTGAACCAAAACGATACTTGAAAACATTTTCACATCCACATGCTTGCACCAACCATTGAAAATCAAGTTAAAACATTAACCACTCACCGACCACTCCATTAGCACAAGCCGACAAGCCTACCAAGTATCCAAGTTTCTGGATTCGAGCCCAAAGCTTCCCCACTGATTTCCCTTGCTTCTAACAATTCAAAAACTATATATTAACCTCAAAATCAGCCACAAACCCAAAGTTTAACACCAACACACAAATCCACTACAATTCTCACAATTCAAAGTCATGTTCACTCTTCAAATTCCCATTTTCGTACTTCCATAAAGACCCATCAAAAACCATCAATGTAGTCATCCAAAACACTCTTAAACATGTTCAAAACGCTACCCAAACATAGTATAACCATCAGCCAATGATTTCCAACATCAAGCACACCCAAAACCACCCTTTAAACCCTTCAAAAACCCTATTAAAACCCAAATTCTGGAAACTTAACAAAACTCTTTAAAAATCATATATGTTGGACCATTTGGTTCATAAACTTCATATCTAACACTATTAAATAAAAAATTTAAGTTAAACACAATAAAGCTACCATTTTTATTCAAATTCTCTAAAACTCAAATTCCAAAACATGGATGAAAATGAAAACTACTTGTACTTTTGAAGAGAGCAAGTCAAAAATGTAATTACCTTTCAAAACCGAGCCAAAATGAGGGAGAAAGGAGATGGAATAGTGAAATCCATGGAAGAGGGAGGGGTTTGTCGTTGGCTTTGGTTGGAGAAGAAGATAGAAATATTTTTGTTTGTTTGAAATATAATAAAAGGAAATGGGCTTATTTGAAAAGGTTATCTATTTACAAAAATGCCATTAAAATGACTATTGGGCTTGTCATCCACATTTGGTTCAACTCTTCAATTAAATTTTGCAAAACAAAACCGAGACATTATTTTATTTATTTAATTAGAAAACCGAGACTCAAATATTATTTAAATATTATTTTCACTCGACCCCTAAACTCGGGTGTTACAATGTCGCTGACTGCCGAAAACAATTCCATGTCCCACAGTACCCTTTAAATACTTAAAAATCCACTTGACTGCTTCCCAATGTGATCTTCCTAGTTTAGACATGTATTTACAGACTTGACCAACAACATGAGCTAAATCAAGACGAGTACATACCATCGCATATATCAGGCAGCCGACAGCACTGGCATAAGTGACCTTTGCCATCTCTTCAATTTCCTTGTTCGTCTTCGGCTACTGTTATGTAGAAAGCTTAAAGTGATTCACCAATGGAGTGCTCACGTGCTTTGCTTTGCTTATCCCAAACATGTCTAACACTTTCTCAACATAGCCTTGCTGAGATAACCACAGTTTCCTTGAGCAACTATCTCTGTGAATCTCTATTCCAAGAATTTTCTTTGCAGCTCCTAAGTCTTTCATATCAAATTCCTGACTCAATAAAGCTTTCAAACCGACAACATCATGCATATACTTTGCAGCCAGCAACATATCATCAACATACAATAGCAAAAAAATAAAAGAACCATCATCAAAGCTTTTAACATAGACACAATAATCATACTCACATCGCTTGTAGCCAATATGAATCATGTAGGAGTCGAATCACATGTACCATTGTCGTGGAGACTGCTTCAACCCGTACAAGGATTTCTTTAACTTGCAAACTAGATGTTCATCTCCAGATTGAATGAACCCTTCTGGCTGCTACATATAAATCTACTCCTCTAGATCACCATGCAAAAAAGCAGTTTTAACATCCATCTGCTCTAAATGCAAATCTGAACTAGCTACAAGTGCAAGAACTGCATATAAATCTGCTTGCACCTTGCCTCGGTTCTGTTGCAACATGAATTGCTTGCCAAAAATTGCATCTCTACTAATAATTGTTTTCCTTGCAACTGGATCCCAAAACTTATATCCTTTGACACCTTTCTTGTAGCCCAGAAAGATGCACTTCTTCGATTTTGCATCAAGTTTTGATCTCTCATCACCAAGTACATGCACATAAGCAAGACAACCAAAAATTCGTAAGTGTAAAAAATCAACTACATTGCCTGTCCATACCTCTTTTGCAACTTTTTCACCCAAAGATGCATATGGTGACTTGTTGATGAGATAACATGTCATACTCACAGCCTCTGCCCAGAAGTTTTTAGGAAGCCATGCATTCAGTCCCAAGCACCGAGCCCGCTCATCTAATGACATGTTCATCCTTTCAGCAACGCCATTTTATTGTGGCATCTTTCACACTAAAAAATGTTTATGAATCCCATGCTCTTCACAGAACTTCAGAAACTGCAAATATGTGTACTCTGTGCCATTATCAGACCTTAAATACTTGATCTTTCTACCCTATTTGGTTCTCCACCTCAGCTTTCCACACCTTGAATTTGGAAAATACTTCAGATTTCTGTTTCAAGAAATACACCCAAATTTTCTTTGAAAAATCGTCAATAAAAGTAACATAATATACAGATCCACCCAATGATGATTCTCTGGTAGGCCCCCATACATCAGAATGCACATAATCAAGAATCCCTTCAGTTTTGTGCTTTCTAGTCGTGAAACTGACTTTAGATTGTTTACAAAGAACACAAAATTCACAAAATTCGAGCTTGTGACTTTTGACACCATGCAACAGATTTCTTTTATATAATTCAACCATTCCACGTTCACTAAGATGACCAAGACGCGTATGCCACAATTTTGTATTATCATCACATGATTCAACAAAATGAGCTCCACCTACAATTGTACTCCCTAACAGTTTATAGATATTCCCTGCAGTTATCTTTCCTTTCATCACAGTCAATACACCTTTAACAATCCTAATGGTTTCTCTATCCTCGTCAGCTTTAGGAATTAAATCATTCTTATGCAAAGTGCCCAAATAAATTAGATTCTTTTTCAAATCTGGTATATGCCTAACATAATGTTCTAACAGTACCATTATACATCTTAATTCTGACTGTACCAATACCGACAATATTACAACATCTATCATCACCTAAATAGACAAAACCAGAATTAACAAACATATAGGTAGAAAATCGCTCCTTGTAACCCTCTAGACCCGCCTATGCGTTACCACGAATCCCAGGAGGTAACATTAGGGTCACAAGAGCGACCCATCATAACAATCCACATAAAAAATGTTTTCTCTAAAAAACACTTATTAAATTGTAACGGTAACATCTGTTTAACATACCCTTTCTTGAAATCATTTAAACATATAACATGATTTAACAAAAAACGTTTTATAGACACTATTATAAAATAATACATAACATGCATGCCCATTATCTATGTCGGTACCGTACTCCAAAAGCAACACCGAGAGAACTCCAACACTGATGTCGGTCATCGAGCCATGTTAGGTTTCTTTTAACCTGCGGTGGTAAAAACATCGTGAGCTTCGAAAAGCTCAGTAATACAGAACTACCAATGGATGCTATAAGTAACATGTAGGTATAACACTATCATGATGTTTCGGGCAACAAAATAGGCTCCAAAAATACGACCATGTATTTCAAAGAAGCGGTATACATGAAGATGATGGGATTATTCTTTATTCAATCACTAAGTATCATACTAGGAACATTCAGACCGAAGAATTAGTCAAGATATGAATTACGGTAGTTGAGTCAGGGGCTTAGTGTGTGTTTCGACAGTGCAAAGTTAACACATACGAGGTAACGGTGTGGTGAACGTTATTTCACGGTTATATAATGTTAGCAATAAGGTTCATTTTAGATTCCCTAACTACCCTCCAACCAAACTCCGGTATGCAGTTCCCCAAAACTGTAACTATCACGGGCATTAACCCAGGCCCATTGGGCGTAGGTGCCAGCCTAAGGGGATACCTTAGGTACGGTAAGGAATTACCCTAGCCGAAGCATAGGAACCTGAAACGGTAAGGAATTACCAGCCTGATTAGGGTTGAACCTACGGTGACTTCATACTCTATCCCAAGTCCCCCGGTAACGGTCTAGGTAGTGATAATAGAAATCAGTAGTAGTCGGTAATGATCGATAATAACAATATTCGGTAGCAATCATTGTTAATCAGTAATGACAGTGAACATAGAGTAAACTTTAGTTTTCGATGAAACGATAACTAGCGAGCATATAAATTTTATTTTCTTTGCTTTTTCTCTCTTTTTTTCTAGTTTAAATACATAGGTATATTTCAGTTTGATAAAAGCCATATTTCGTATCAAAAGACAGCCTTGGGTTCAAGACGGTAGAATATTTATGCACTTGGAACACACTAAAAGGGACCATTTATTTCTCTGAGATACTTGATATTACACGAGGAAATGAAAACTCTGAGCTTTTGACATTTTGAACTGATACCGGTAACGAAGTCCCGATTAGAGGGGACTTGTAGCCAACATCGCCAACCAGGCATTTAAAAAAATGCTTTATTATGATCATTCAAGATATCAACTATATTAAGGTTGCTTTGATCACTTTAGCTAACGAGGGCATTTTGGTCATTTTTACTATTAGGGGCAATTTTGTAATTTAACCCAATAATGACAAAATGATGATTTGCAATCTTCAAGATTTCCAACGGTTTATCAAACCTCCAAAAACTCACTCAATCTAACATATTCCAACTCTGCAATACTTCCCAAACCTTCAAACGTATGCGTTCTACGTGTATCATTTCCAAAATCAACTATATAAAATGTTGGAACGGTCGTCATCATATTTTACCACAGGCTCACCACTGAGCATTCAAACTTATTCTCCAAGCAGATCTTCCAACCTTATATTAGTATCATGAGTGATGGACATATATGAGTCATGTTTCATAACACTTGGGGCCATTTCAGTCATTTAAGCTTTATTTAGACTTTGGAATTTCATCAAAGGCAAATTTTTGCCCATTCCGGTCAAGAGGGTATTTCGACCATCTTGGAGGTCGGGATAAATCCATCATTTCTGACAATTATACTATTTATATAATTTCAATCATTTATGTACTTGATAGAGATTTAGCCATACTGGTCCTTTCAACCCTTCTAAACAATTCATTCATTTCAAAACTTGAGGGTATAAATGTCATTTCAATTAATTGGAAAGTTTCGAGGCTGAGATACTTTAGTGACTTCGGTTATTACACACATCCTGATCAATTCAGTCTTATAGTACCTTCAATGCTTTAGTCATTTCAGTTGTTTCACTCAATTCGATAATTGAAAGTACTTTGATAATTTTCGAACATACGAATAGTTTCTTGTAAATTTACCTTCAAGGATTAATAAGAATTCAAGGAAATCCAAGCACTTCACAATCTCGAGGGTTCAAGTCTTGTTATTGTAACTCTCCAAGTAATTTGAGGAATTTAGATAAACCGTTTGTTTAACAAGATCTAAGATAGATTTCTAGATTGCTTTCATTGTTAGGGTCATTTTAGTCATTCAGATATCTCATGGGCATTTTTATAATTTCTCATTCTAACGATTCGGGCATTAAATCTTTTATCAGGAACATAATATAAAATTAAAGTTTCAAGGTTGTCGCTTTATCAAGTGTTCACTAAACTTGAATTTCTTATCGGTCATTTGTTCCTTATTCGAGTCATTTGGTCTTAACCAGTTTATTATCATTGTATTATAACTATACGACTTAAAATAATCGACTGTAGACAAATGACCAATCATACAGTTCATGCATTAATCAATTACCAACATGTTCCATAAAGCAGACAGTAGGTAGTAAAGTATTACCTTGAATCCTTGCTATATCGGTCAACTCTTGAAACGACATTTCGATGCTCTCGAACCCGAATTCGACATCCTCAACCGTTAGTATTCAAGGAACAATGAGTACCTTCAATCGCACAAACTCCAATTTCAGTCCTTATTCACATTGCTCATAATTGATTAATAAATTACATAAGCAAACTCAAGTTCAAGGTCGAATTAGGAGGCTTTCGGGTTAGAATTTCATGAAACATGCATCAAAATCGGACTCAGGAAGTCGAAAACATAAGATAGGGCTTTTCGGGAAAAGTTGACTCTTGGTCAAAGTCAACGCTGACGTCATCGGTCAAAGTCAACACTGACATCACTAGGTTGACTCGGGCGAGTTGACTCACTAAGTTGACTCGGGCGAGTTGACTCATTGAGTTGACTCGGTCAACGGGCCGGGTACGGGTCAACGGGTCGGGTTGGTTACACGGGTTTGGGCTAAAGGCCGTTGGGCCTTACACAGGCTGACCCACTTCCTAAATCTAATAGGCCTGATTCGATTCATTGGGCCAGACCGGTTCTGATCAGACCGGTTCAACAATGGGTTCAGGCCTGTTCACTTACCTTTCGGATTGGCTTCGCCGATCGGTCACCGGAATTGCTCGTCGGAGGCCCCAAATGGTCAGAATCTGCCGAAAAAATGAGAGATCTCATAATTAAAACTTCAACAATCCAGAAAATACCCTTACAAAGCCGGAATCTAACCAGACTTACCAGATTCGAAGCGGTAACGCTAGGATCGGCGTAGCTCTGACGACCCACCAACCGGCAACAGACAGACGACTTGAGGGTAGGGTTTTGATCGCGACGATGCAAGGAGCTCAGGACGGTGACGGTGCAATGAAAGGACGACGGCAAGGGTCCGAAAACGTCTGAAACTCTTGAGTTTCCGTCGAACTTTTCAACCCAACTTCTACGGTAAAAAGGCCAGGGGTGCTGCGCGTGGCTGTCTGGATCGAGCTCAGGGTGGTGCTGCGATTCGACCGGTGTGGGCGGTGGCGGCCACGACATAACGAGGGAACGGCAGGCGGCACTGAATTTTTTTTTCCCAAAACCGAAATGAAGTTTCGACGAACCTTTGACCCAAAACCAACGACGAACGGCGGCTCCGATACGCGAGTGGTCAACTGGGTCGTGACCAAGGCGAGACGCCGATCACTCTACCAACGGCAGTGATGACCCCAAACTGGCGGTGGACCATATCGGAGTTGAGAACGATGGTGGTTAGGTGAGACGTTTGGTATTCTCGAAATATTTGATTTTCCCCCCTCTTTCATTTTTTTTTTGAAATGGCATCCCAACGATAGATGAAAAGTCAGATCTAGCTTAATTAATTTTAGCATAACCATCGGATATAGAATAACATGAAACATGGGTAGGCTAAAACAAAATATAGCCTTAGCTTAGATGGCTAAGATAACACTCTAAGATGCCAAGGGACACAAGTTCAAGTCCCCAAGGTTACAAATCTTTATTATTACTATTTTTTTATTATCACCTTTTTTATTATCTTCATTTCATCATTCACTTATTTCCTCTTTCAATTGTAAAGATTTCAGGGTGTTACACTCCATGTTAGGCGTTATATGATAAGAGCATCCTGAATCAAGAATCCAAGCATTCGTGAACTAAGTTGTTGAAATAGAAAGCATATCACCATCATTGCAATATGAATTCTCATTTTGTACCACATTCACAGTTTTAGATGATGCATCATGTTTATCATCTGACTTCTTTTTCTACTTTGGACAGTCTCGCTTCATATGTCCTAGCTACTTGCACTTGTAGCAATGAAACGTCTTCTTGCCTTTAGACTTTGATCTAGAATTATGTCTTCCAGAATTCTCCTTCTCTGACTTCCTTCCACGGTCGTGATTACCCTTAACATATAAACCATGAGCGTGAGAGCTTTCGCCTGTATTCTGCCTTCGCTGGTTGTGGGCCAACAAGGTTTCAGTTATCTCTTCAACTTTGATTGTTTCTTTCCCATATGTAGAGTAGTCACCATGTGTTCATAAGAAGAAGGTAACGAACAAAACAGAATCATTGCTTTGTTTTCATCTTCAATCTTCACATCAAGATGAGTTAAGTCGGTGATTATTTGATTGAAGATATTCAAGTGCTGCGCGAAATTCTGACCTTCCTGCATCTTTAGCCCATACAACCTCTACTTTAGATACAATTTATTTGTCAGAGACTTGGACATAAATTGACTTTCCAACTTGCTTCATATCTCTCCTGGAGACGTCAGATCCATAATGTGATACATAATCTCATCTGCCAAACATAATCGTATGGTTCCAGTCGCTCGTTGATGTAGTTCTTCTCAATCGTCGTCCTCCATCGACGCTGGTTTTGTAGATCGTAAAGCCTTTAAAATCCCTTGTTGCGCTAACAGATCCTTACCCTCGTCTGCCACAATCCGAAGTTACCTTCACCAATGAACTTGACAACTTCGAATTTCGCACCAGACATAGTCATCGCAACCAGGCTCTTAATACCAGTTGTTGTGCACACGACAAATGAAAAAAAATCAAACAAGCAAGAACGCTAGAGATTTAACAAGGTTCAGCAGTGTGCTTACATCCTCGGGGAGCAAAGAGCGGTCGTTTTCTTTTATTCAATCGATAATGCCCAACAAAAACAAGGCTTAAAACCTAAAAAGAACAATTGATGATGTAACTAATGAGGTGGGGGTAAGCCTCTTTATATAGCTCCTACATCCAAGTCCTATTCTAACTAGGATAACTACTACTCAATCCTACTTTAATTAGGATTACAATTGTTTTAATCCTTCGGGTAGTAGTATTCCTTATTCTCCGAGGATTCGTACTCCTCTATCCTTTTACAGTATATGAGTCATACTTAACATTGACTCATGACATATTTCCCAAAGTGAAGCCTCATATGTACTCTGGATCAACAAGTATGGTAAGATGGATGACTGTTTTTCGCTATGATTTCGAACATGTTCTAATGAAAGATGGACCCTTTTGTTTTTTATTTGATTAGGGAAGAATTATCTTGCTTGGGATGGTATTCGAGCTGAACTTGTGATTTCAGACCCTGAACTAATCAAACAAGTTCTTAAGAACAGTGAAAAAACCTTCCCGAAAAGGAATCCGACCCAGTGTTACCAGGAACGCCAAACGTCCCACCGGACTGCGTTCCCGGAACTTCGACCCAAAACCAGATACGAAACGCCGCCGGTACGCTAGTTGTCAGAGTCGCCGGTACGCTAGTTATCAGAGTCGCCGGTACGCTAGTTGCCAGATTGGGTTCTCGCCGTAGCTTGGCTTGTAGATCTGAAATCTGGAAATCGACGCAAATTTGGGGGGTTGTTGATGTAGAAGATGATGAGCTGTCGTGGGGATCCCGAATCCCAAAGTTTTAGTTTTAACTTTTTTTTTGTTCAAAAACGTTTTAAATTACCTTTTTATTTGGTTTTTTAGCAATTTCAATTTGTATGTGATAAAATTTATTTTATTATTAGAATATTTATAGAATTTAAATTTGTATGGATAAATATGTATTTATTTGTCTTTTTATCAATTTAAATGTGTATACAAATTTATTTTATTATTAAAATATTTATAAAATTTAATTTTTTATGGATAAATATGGAAAAGAATAATTATTTTATTATTAAATTACTAGAGTTAAGTGTTTTAATTTTATAATTATTCTAATATATTATGATATCAATTCCAATTTTAACATGGATTAGGTTTCCAATTTCAATTCTAACAAGGACTAGTTGTTAGCTTAAATCAATGCATAATGGTTCTTTGTTCTTCTATTTAAACAATCTTAGTTTCTCCAATTTTTGTAGGTCACAACTCACAACACATACGTTAAAAAATTAGATTTCAAATGGTGTTTGGTAAAAAAGACAACGATTGGAAGGAGGACAATCACAAAATCAAAGTTCTCCAACTGATGGCATACATGATATAGAAGAAGAAAATTATCCAATAGAGGAAGAAGAAGTCGCGAATACAAGCACTACAATAAATTTGAGTGCATCTTCATCGGCAAATAATTGTAAGCCATTACTCGATGAAGTGACATTCACAACGAATGGGACGGGAAGAAATCCAGGAGGAGCAAAGAGATGGATTTGCAACCATTGTAAAAAATCTTACAATAGTTCGTATTCCAGAATTCATCAACATTTTTTCGGTCCTGGGGTTGGAAAAAAAAAATCAGAGGTTGCTCGTTGTCAAACTTTGTTAACCAATCGAGCAGAATTTCAAAGAATAAGGAAGAAAGTTGAAGAAGCAGAGAATGCTGGCATTTCACCGTCTTTGTCTAAATCTACTCTCAACAACAGCCACAGTAGACCAACATCAACTACTTGTCCCATTGCAAAATCTTTTGGGACAGTGGAGCGACATCAGGTTGATATTTTAATTGTTAGAGCTCTTTGTGCGAATGGTATCCCATTCAACGTTCTTAGAAATCCAGACTTTCTTGCCATGTTGAAGGGAGTTAATCAAGCTCCAAAAGACTACAAACCCCCATCATTTGATCGAGCAAGAACAACTTTGGTGGATGAGTGTCAACGACAACTTGAAAAGGAGTTAACTCCGGTGAAGGATACATGGACCACTCAAGGAACTTCCATAGTCTCTGATGGTTGGACAAATGTGAAGCAACAACCACTTATAAACGTTGTGGCATCCAACAGTTGTGGTTCCATGTTTATGTACGCTAAAGATTTTACTTGACAAGAAAAAACAGGGAAAAACATTGCAGAGTTTCTTTTAGAATCCATTGAGGAAGTCGGGCCTTCAAATGTGCTTCAAGTTGTCACCGATAATGCAGCAAATTGTAAAGCAGCAAGAAAAGAAATTGAAAAGGTACACAAACATAACTTTTGGTCTCCTTGTGTGGTTCATACACTCAATCTCATATGTAAAGATTTTGCTGCCACATTTTTATGGATGAGTGAAACATATAAAAAGGGGGAAAATATTGTTAAATATTTTTTGAACCATGAAAAGGCCAATGCAATTTTTAAAAGTTAATCTGATCTTGAGTTGCTTAAGGTAGCAAAAACAAGGTTTGCTTCTCACTATCTTCTATTGAAAAGATTGTCACGTTGTAGGGAAGCTTTAGCTACTACTACTGTTCTTAGGTGTTGGAGGGAATGGGTTAATTCAGGGGATGAGCACACTAAGGCTCTTGGTAAGGAATTGACATCAACAATAATTGATGATGAATTTTGGGAAGAAGTAGAAAATATTGTGGTAATAACACAACCAATTTACTCGATGATAAGATTTGCAGACGGGGAAGGAGAAAAAATGGGAGAAATTTATGAGAAAATGGATTGTATGATTGGAGAAATTAGGGATCTATTGATTAATAACAAATATGCTGTTGATTATGTGAAAATGGAAGAAATACTAGTATCTAGATGGGAGAAGATGAACATCACAATGCATTGTTTGGGATTTGCCCTCAACCCTTTCTTTTATGATTCTAAATATCTAAATGCTAAAGTTCCCGGTGGAGTACCTAGGCGTGCTCCAAATCAAGATCGAGAAGTTGTTGCCGAAGTCCTGAAAGCTTTTGATAGAATCGGTGAAGATGAAAATGAAAAAGCCGAGTTACGTAAACAACTAGCTAAGTTCCAAAACAAGCAAGGGATGTTTGGGACAACATATGCTAGGATTGATGCTACAACGATGAGTCCTATTTTTTGGTGGTCCACTTATAGTTCAGAAACTCCCGAGTTGGCGGAGATTGCAATAAGAGTTTTGTCGCAACCTATTAGCAGTTCTTCAGCAGAAAGAGTGTGGAGCACTTACTCTTACATACACAATATCAAAAGAAATCGGTTAAATACTAAGCGTGCTGACAAGTTAGTGTTTATTCACTCAAATATAAGACTTTTGTCTCGATTCACGACATCTTACAAAGAAGGCCCTTGCAGGAAGTGGGACATCGACCCCGAAAGTACTTATTTTGATGATTCAATCGTGAGATTGGAAGATTTGAGATGGGATGATTGAACTTTTAATTTGGTAGTCATTGTAAGCCTTTAATGGCAATTAATAATTTTAATATTTTTTTTATTTATTTTATGTTAAATTTTATCAATAAATTTGTCATATTTTAATATAATAAATATGATTTGGTAGTCATTGTAAGTCATTAATGGCTATTAATTAATTTTTATAATTTTATGTTAAATTTTTTAAAAAAATTGTCTTAAAATTATGTAAATAAAATGTTACCTTTTTAGACTTATAATAAAATTGATTTAATATATAAATGTTTGGTAATAAAATTAATTTTGTATTATATCCTTCGTCGTACCGGATTTAGTAAAGTAACGTTCCACGTTCCCGTTTTCGTTTCCCGTTTCGTATTACGTTCCGGGTAACTATGAGCCGACCTCTTTCGAAGACAAGCTAGTAGGGAATGGGCTTGTGTTCATTGAGGGTGAAAAGTGGGGGAAGCAACGGAAGTTAGCGAATCATGCTTTTCATGGGGAAAGCTTAAAGGTAAACCCTTTTGTTGAGACTCTCAGGAAACATACTTTTGGCTAAACATTTTACATATTGGAGGATTGTTTGTGCAGAACATGACTCCAGCAGTGATTGCTAGCGTTGAAACTATGCTGGAAAAGTGGAAAGGTCAAGTAGGCAAAGAGATCGAAGATTTCGGAGAATTTCGATTATTGACTTCCGAAGTGATATCGAGAACAGCTTTCGGTAGCAGTTACTTGGAAGGGGAGAAGATTTTTTCCATGTTGAACAAGTTGTCTATAATTATGTCCCGAAATATTTTCAAGACCAGAATCCCATTCATCAAGTATGTTCCCTAATCTTAATCTTGAGTTTTCCCTTGATTTAACTAGTTCCTGAATGCTAATGTTAGGTGACATGGGTTTGCTTTTGTAGCAAGTTACTGAAACCTGCTGATATGTTGGAGTCTGAGAAACTAGCAGAAGAAATACAAGATATTGTGATGAAGATTATTAAGAAAAGAGAAGACGAAGTTGTGAATGAAGAAGCTATAGCTTCGGCAGTGATTTTCTGGGATTACTTGTGAATGCTTGTCGTGATTCGGACGAGAAAAACAGGATTTCATTGGAAGACTTGGTAGATGAGTGCAAAACATTCTACTTGGCAGGACAAGATACTGTTAATTCCTTACTTGCATGGACAGTCTTTCTTTTAGCAATCCATGGAGATTGGCAAGAGAAAGTTAGAAGAGAGGTCATTGACATATTCGGATGCCAGAATCCACATACCGAAGGCGTCGCCAAACTCAAAACTGTAAGCAAACTGTCCAACCAGAATAGCGACTGTGACATTGCAGTCGTTTTGCAGTAGTACTATAAACTATGTTATGTAATCTGACATATATTCCTATTCTGCCAACAGATGGCCATGATCATTAATGAAACTCTAAGATTGTATGGACCAGCAAATGGCCTGATGAGAAAAGTTGGAAGAGAAGTTCAGTTTGGGAAGCT
The DNA here is from genome assembly GCA_958450335.1 of Hibiscus tridactylites. Taxonomy (NCBI): domain Eukaryota; kingdom Viridiplantae; phylum Streptophyta; class Magnoliopsida; order Malvales; family Malvaceae; genus Hibiscus; species Hibiscus tridactylites. Next base: position 26,473,951 of record OY288265.1, on the reverse strand, counting down.
AGTCTTGCCTGCTAATATAGATCTTCTGCTTCTAAACATTGCTGTTCACGGTTCACCATGACCCTCGACTATGGGGAGACGAAGTGCATCTTTTTAAACCAGAGATTTGCAGAAGGTATTAACAAAGATTGCTCTCTCCATGATTCTACAACGCTACACCTTCACCCTCTCCCCTGCCTATGTCCACTCACCAGAGTCGGTTATCAGCGTTCAACCCGAAACGGAATTCAAATAATACTTGAGTCACTGCAAAAGGATGCTTAAAGTATCATGCAGCAAGGACTCGAGGCTTATGTATTCACATTTTAAGAGATAATATTTAGCATTCACAACTCTTCCCTATCACTAAGCTATGTTCTTCTTTATACATAAAGAAATGCAAGGAGCTTTTATTTCCAACATGGTAAAGCCTGTAATCAATGAAAAAGAATGTACGTTTCTACCTTCTATTATTTCAGCCTTAATTATGTAAAAGAAAGTATGCTTCTAGTTCCTAGCTTCGGCCCACTTTCTCCGCCTCACAGACCCCAATTTTATATCTTCATCAATCGGGTCGGGAGATTGCTAGCGTTGAAACAATCCGATATGTAAAAGATGTACCTCAATTTTACCTTAAGTTTACAACTAAAACTTGGTGAAAAGAAACATTATGATATAAAATTTATATGCCAATAAGTAATTACATTATGTCATCAACATAAACTCATTTCTATCTGCAACCTGCAGAGTTACCATGTCATCAAAATTTTGCCTAAGTAAAAGATTTTGCAGATGGCTTACTAGTGCCATTAGAGGAACATTTAAATTGAAACTTCGAATCAGCTGGTCCGAAATCGAACCAACAAACAAGATTAGCTAACTCATATCATTTACCAACATTTAAAGGTCCCATTCTCCCTTTTAAATGCTTCTCAACCCTCCTAAAGAAGCACTTTGCTGATGTCTTTTCTTTGATATTACCTGAAATCATACAGTTATATTAGCAGTCAATTAAGTTGTTCTAGGATCAAACATCTTTATGTCTAAGGGCTTAAAGCATTGAAATAAAAAAAGTGAACTTACGAAGCCATGTAAATCATCTGTAAACAGAAGGAGCAAGGTGTAGACTTTAAATGTCATACATTAATACGGTATGAGAAAAAAAAAAGATTTCGTATCTTCAAGAAATCAACATTCGGAATCGAAATGAGGACATGGTCCCAAAGAAATGTTATAGATTTGATCAAGCAGAGAGTAATACAGTACCTTAGAGGATAGAGGGGGCAAAGATGCCTGTTGCAGAGCCTTCCCCGGTTCTGTTAATTGCCTTATTTCGCGAAGCTGACTCACAATGTCTTCCAATATTTGTGACTCCACTTGTTCCTTTTCCCTGTGCCCTGCAGGGAGGAAGTTGAGCTTCTCTCTTCCCAGCTGTACTATCTTTAGCCTTTCTCTGAGCCACCCGACTTCGTTGTCAATTTTTGATCTTTCATAATCAAATGCAGACCTGGATTTTCTATGGAAAGATTTGGGCTGTGAAGGACCAAGTGGTGGTAACCCTTCAGATCTGTCTGAACTGTTTCTTTTCCTTCCAGGCTCGATAATGGTTTGATTATCGCTTGTTTTAGGCGCATTTGAGGTAACACCTATAGCCTTCTCGAGTCTTTTTTCACCCTCTTTGTTATTCATGTCTGATGCACCACTAATGACATGGACATCGAGAACATGACAATCGAAACCAGAATCTGAGCCATGTAAATCTTCTCCACACCTCTCCATTTTTTCATTGTTGCAAGGGAAAATTATCTTTGGCTCAGTCGTCTTTGGTGTCGAACGTTGGTCTGGATTGGTTTCACTGCATCGCTCCTCTTCTTCCATAACACTAATTGCTTTCTCATCGACATGTCTTTCTTGATGGTTAAGATCCTCTTTTTTGGATGCCGGTCCCTTCTCCTTAAATTCTTGATTAATATCATCATCACTCCGAAACATATGTGCATCATTTTTTTCAATACTAGAACTTAAAAAGGCAGCAGTTTCATCAAACTCGGCAATCTGTAAACTAACCTGCTGAATTCGCAGTGGATCTCGCTCCTCACTGTACGTCCCATGTTCCTGCATGACCGCGATGTCGTACGTATCAGCCTCCAGTTGCTCTTCCCCATATAACATTTGCTTGCAAGCTTCAACTTCCTTCTCCAAGAAATACTTTTCCCTTTCTCTCATTATTATGATCTCTTTAAGAATGTTCATTTCTTCAGCATCATATGCAGATTTTGCCTCGATCATCCTCCGGTATTGCTTAGCTTCCATCTCGATGGCTGCCTTCTCTTCTTGCAGGCGCAGTATCATCGCCATAGCCTCATCCGCAGCAGAGGCAGCAGCACTTCTTTCTTTCTCGAGCTCAATGTAAAGAGCAGCACAAGTAGCATGTTCCTCATCTAGAGCTTGTCCTAAGACTGTAGTTGTGTTTTTGTCACTGCCATTGAAATCCTGATTCGATGCGGAGTGCTTGATAGCCATTGCTAATTCCTTTCCGTCCATTGATTTATTCTCAGCAAAAGAGTCATAATCCATTTGTAAACCTTCAAAACCTTGCTTAGACCAGCCAATCTCTTTTGCAGTTCCCCTGCCATCTAAAGTCACAGAACTATGAACACATTAGATGTGGCATCAGCATGGTAAAATGAAATTCCAACATAACAAAAAGATCATCACCTTCGGAATTAACCGAAGTCATGCTGTCTTCGGTAACATCATTTCCGAGCTTACTGAAAGTAGCAGAAGAATTCAAGGCAGTTTGTGTAGCAGAAGATGGAACATTTCCACGATGACCGCCGGCATTTCTCTTATGTCGCCTATGCCTCCCCTTCCACTTATGAATTGACCCAAAGATTCCATTTCTTCCATTCTGCCAATAATCCGAATTCGAGTGGCTATCATGTTGTTCATCATCATCTTCTCGATCATCGTAAAAGTTGCTCAAGAATGAATCAAAGGGGAGCCTTTTCAAGACAGAATATTGAACAGATGAGATTTTAAGAGATGGGTCATGAACTAACATGGCTTGGATACAATTTTTCTTTTCCAAGTATCCAAACAATCCATTAAAAGGACAAGGCAAGGACAATCCAAAAAAACCCAGAAATTTTGAAGCCAAATAAGCCAGGGTTGATCCACAAAGAAACAAATAAGTTATGGATAGATCAAGGAAAGCACCCACAAGGCCAGTGAATGTCCATGAATTCATCTCATTGTATGCCATTGAAAAAAGTTTCAATCTGGGTAACTCACCCCGTGTTGGTTCGGATTAACTCAGTCATTGGAGACAAGAAAAAAAACTCAACAAAGTTTGATTCTTTTTAGTCAGTAAAGGTTTGAGGAAGAATAGGAGAGAAAGATGGCTTCTTTTGTGAAATTTTCTATTTTCGATTTTGACCACTCAATATTTCAATATCTGAATCGAATAGTATTTATGATCCAAATATATTTGGATCGATTCGAATTGAATTTCACTGGTTCAGAACGATTTGATTCAAGGGGAAGCAATTTCAAGTTTTACAAGTAACCACATATTCTAAAGGATCTGCTTTTAGAATATACAGACCTCTGATGACAGTTAACAAGAGAGAAAGTACCATTTCTAAGAGGGAAATGTCCTGCAACTCAACTAATATTAGGCATCACCCACTCTATTTCTTGCCTTATGTTGCCACCTAAGGGCAAAGGGTCTCTGATACCGAACGGGGACCTTGGCCTCTTCAGTGTAACGGCTTGTGATCCGACACCCATTGGAGACAGAGGGCTTCCACTAGATGTCAAGCAGCTTTCGACCGAGCAGTCACCGATTCGGGCCGGTATATTGGAAGCAGTTTTGTTCTCTAGAGCTGCAGCTAGTTCGGATAAGGAAGGCAATTTTATGTTATCGAGAGGGACCATTCCTTGACAATCGTTTGAAACCTTGATAGCCAGTTCGGAAAGCTCGTCTCTTGCTACTTCTAGATCAGCAGAAGCAACAGCCTGGTCGTTCAAGGCTTTACAGGCTTTCTCAAGTATTGACTGTAGGTATTTGCCTTGTGCTTCGATTCGGAGTTGAAGACGATGTTGTACCTGCCAGGTGAAACCATTAGTATGCTGAACACTTTTTAATATCGGCAAGTGGATTTTTGGAAATAACTTTATTGGCTAGCACTGGCAGTCTGGCACATAAATATCAAGAATTTACCAACCTCCAACTGTTCATGTAGTTTTCGTTGAACTTCCATCTGCACTCGAAGAGCTTCAGTAACCTGGTAACCACTGTTTGGAAGATGAAATTCAGCATTCATTGGAAATTCAAAAAAAGAAAAACTAACGAGATCTTCAAACAAGAGCAAAAACAACATACTCATTCAAGTCTTGCGCAACCATTCTTGATGATGCTGTCGTTGATGATCCCGTATCCTGCCTTTCTGCAAAGGAAGAAGCTAAAACACCAAAGAAACATATCATTATCAGTCGATTAAAAAGACAGATAGCTGTTATCTGTCATCTATTAGTTCACATGAGTAATAATCTAAACAGACCCATATGCATACCATCCTTAGAGTTATCAGTTGACTCCTTGGAAGATTGCTTCCCTAGTCGGTATTTCTGCACACAAAAAAGAAGTACTTAGTAAAGGAAAATACAAAATACTAGAATTTCAATTAACTAAGCCGCTAAAAGCTCGCTCCTTCCAAAAAAATATATACATGCAGGTATAAACGGGTGCACAGAAAAGCACATGGAAAGCCAGGGGAGCAAAGACATGAAAGCACCAATATAACAAGGGGAACAACTTCAAATCATGATCATCAACGAGATGGCTGCAACAACGAACCTGAAGATGTGATTTCAAGTGATAGAGGGTAAGGCCTTTTACTCCCATTGTTCTCAAAATAGTCTTAGGTGTCGCTTCTGCAATGCACATCAAGTCAAAAGAACCATGTTATACCACGATTTGCGACTTTATAATAACAAAATGCCAGAGCACACAAGACATAACAGAAGGGTACATGAAAGCCGAGTCTTATAATGTCCTCATTATCGGCTAAGTTGGGTTCACATGGTATAATTCTGAGTTCCACATGGAGAAACATGTATGATCAGCAGTGATGTTATGCTTACGTCAAAAAGACGGAAAGAACATCGTGGTATGATGTTTGTAAAATGGAACAATGGTGGTGCCAGAATACTAAGACAAAGAACCACAGTTGTTGTAGTTTGTCTTAAAACAAGGTTTTGTCCTTTCGGTTGTATTTTATCGCTAGATAAGTCCCCCAGAAACATATTGTGGGCACAAGAATCTACATGTTCACGCAAATACATGTTGTGCGTACAAGTATAAGAAGAAAAATCTATGGAAATAAAGTGCTAAACAAGAGGTCAAAAATATAGAATATTGGCAGATAATTGCTCGAAAGAACAAGCCAACAGCAATGAGATAGAGAAATCTCTGAGATGTCATAATCCATTTTTCGATCGAAAATAAACGGTACCACCAACGGAAAACATGATTCTTAAACCATGCTAAAGATTACAAAGGGGAACAATAGTGGCTTGTAATAAAGTCAAAGCTGATAAGAAGAACATAGTAACAGCATATCTTTTTATACAAAAAAAAAAAACAAGGCAATGAACACTCCTTTAATCACCTCAATTCAGCTTACTAAATACTAACACCAATTATCTAGTTCAACAACCAAAACTAGGATCAAAACGAAACTAAATTTGCAGACATGGAAAGTAGAATTACCAGAAATGCAATCTGAGAACATGTATTAGCTTTAAAACCCAAGATTTCCAATTTTATCAGCAAAAAAAAATGAATATAAGTGAATATTTAAAAGAACCCAAATCCAAATTTTAAAAAGGAACTTTTGATTAACACTGATATAACACATTATTATTACCCAATCAAACAAAAGTAAACAAAATCACATTTTTACAGCTAAAAGGCAAAGATAACCCAGAAAGAAGAAGAACTAACTGTCAGGGCCGCCGAGTTGAGCAATAGCATCGACAAAACGTTCATGGAGCTCAGCCGTCCATCGGAGTCGAGGCTTGGGATCGGTGGTTAGGACCAAGCAAGCATCACCGGGTAAGTTGGTCCCATCAAGCGACCCTTGATAATCTCCCACACATCCATCTAACGGTAACGACCGAATAGCCGAGTACATTTCTTCTCAAACTATATTTTTTTCCCTGGAAAGTGATGGAAAATGCAGAGGAGAATCAATGAAACGATATGAGCTGAGCCCTTTCTCTCTGGTTTCGGGTTCAGTGTTCGGAGCCCCGAAACTGGTCAAGGAAAGAAATATAAAATGGGAAGAGAGAATTATAATAGCGAAGTGAGTGAATATTGAGGCATGCAGAGATTAAGACAGCGATGTGTTGTTGTGTCTTTGTCCTTGTCTTTGTCTTTCACTTTCAAACTCTCTTTCTTCCTTTCAATATTTAATTGATTTTTTATTTATACTAAATAAATTATTTATCAACGAAAAGTAAGCAATTTGGTAATGGTTGATTAGGTCTCGAGTTTTAGATTTTGTGTATGTAGAAAATTCTCGAGAGGCTTATTCATCAAAATCAGATGTACGACGTAGATCGGTCTGAATTAATCAAGACACGAATAGAAATTTTTTGTCCCTTTTCGGTGCCCCTATTTATCCCCCACACTAAAAATTAAATTTAGGGTTTAGGGTTCAATGTTAGGGTTTGTGGTTAAGGTTTAAGAAATTTGGAGTAGAGTGTATTTTGTAAGGTACAAGGTATAAGGTTTAAGATTTAAAATTTAGGTTTAGGGCTTGAAATTTATTTTTTTAGTGTTGGAGCATAGAAATAAGTACCGAAAAAGGAAGAAGATTTTTATCCTCAAGACACAAATAAATAATTTAAAAATTAAAAAAATCTTTCCTTTCCTTGTTTTATTTATATTGTGGGTTCATCCATGTGATTAAGGGTTAGTCCATTATTTTTCAAAGCTTAAAGGTTTTAAAGTATATTCTTTTAAAAAACCAATTACGTTTTAATTTATTTTATATCTAATTAAATTTTTATTACTCGAAAAAATGAATCAATTAAGACTTCAAATCGATATATTGATTAATTTAAATTTTTAATTAATCCTAACCATTAAATTTGATGGAATTTTAAAAATATTTGGGTAACGTAGAACACCATAAGTTTATCAGGTGATATTTGCATATTTTATAAAATAATATATTTAAAAAATAGAAATATTAAAAAAAGTAGTTCTTTTAGAATTTATAGATTTTTAAGAATTTTTAATTAAAATAAAAAAAATATGAAATTGTCGAATAATAACATTGTGACGTGACACATAATCGACTGATTCAAAAATTGTTAGATTTAACAATCATAATTAATCAAAGACGTAAATTGAGGATATTTTTAGAGTAAAAATGTTTAATTAGACGAAAAAATCAAAGATTTAATTGATACTAAAAAGTAATAAATAATAAAGTTTAAAAAATATTTTTTTTTGATAAACTTTAATCTTAATTCTACTTAGAGGGGAGCATAAGGGGAAGCTCTAAGGGAAAGAATGGGGTGCTCGAGTCTAAAACTCATGGCCTAAAGAAATGTGAGGGAACAAAGTTGAACAGTTTTAGCCAACCAACTAAATATGATTGCTCTAAAAAAAAATTTGTAATCTTAGATTACATTCTATACTATATCTCATATGTAATTTTAAATTATGCAATCTTATGTAGAAACTGAACCCAACAAGTAATTTTAGTAGAAAATCGGATGATGTTCATCTTATGAGATTCATGTTCAATCGTTTTGTCTATCAGTGGTCCTAGTAAAAAAATTGATGATATTTATTTTAAAAGATCCAAATTTAATCGTTTTTATCTACAAAGTGTGTGCATTGTCAAATAGTTAAAAATATGCATAAAGATACTATATTGTAATTACATTTAAACTATTAAAAAATCTTATGTAAAATTCTAAAAATAAATCAATTTCGTCCGAAAAAGAAAACAATCCTTATTATCTATAATCTTGGATAATGCAAACCAAATGTTTATCCTAATTATGAAGTAACAATATTTTGCGAATTATGGGGAATTTTTTTTTTCCGATGAGCACAATGTTGCAAATAAAAGTAACCTGTACATTTTACCTAACATAATTATGTTTAAAATATTTATCAGCAAGTAGAATGACAATGCATATTGTTCTTCTAAAGAGAAAATTTGAGTTCATATTTTAGAGACAATGTTATTGAAATAAAAAGCTACGAATCTCGAGCATGAACTATAAAAATAGACGTGTACTTTTAATAAAGATTGTGTGTAATGACAAGACATATCTCTCAAAAAGAAAACTCAAGTTCAAACATTAAATATAATATTGTTGAGAGAGAGTCACGAATCTTGGACATATATCATAAAATGAACATATATTTTACCAAAATATAGTTTATTATATATGAATTTATTAAAATATAAATAATATGAAATTATCATAGAGTGTCGTGTTTTATTCTTGGGTAGTTCTAAGGAAAGGCACCTTAACGGTGTAGTTAAAATGAGGTGATCATATACAAATTCTTACTAACTGAATAAGAATTTGTATAACTACACAAATTGTTGCAATCTATACATAATTTGTATATTTACATAATTTTTATCTAAAGTAAAATTTACAAAAATTCTTAACTAATTGGTAATAATTTATATAGTTGTACAAGTTTTACGTATATTCTTACTATTTTTATAAGAGTTTTATATTAACAACATTTTAGGAGAGTTTTTTTAGACTTTCTCTCTATTCTATCGTACTGTATTTGTCATGTCAATGTAATATTATTGTGTGACCAATCAGAGCTTATAGTTGACTAACACAAACTTTTTTTTAAAAAAAATATGCTTATTTTTAATATGATTGGTATCGTAATAATGCATTTGAGGCATAATTAAAGTATGCAGGGAAAAGGCAAGCCACCCTATTCGAAATACATCATTAAAGTTAAATAAGTAAATAAAGGTTGTCGATAGGAACATCTGATCTGTTTAATATATATACTAATGTCTTGGTCTTATCTTATTAAATTATAATAATCACATGAATAACAACATATTTTATACACATGAAAAACAGTCTATAATTTACTTGTCAAAAATAATAACATATTTTATTCACAAAATAGACTCAATAATTTAAATTATTAAAATAAGACATCAGGCACAAAATTAAATTAAGGACAAAAAATAAATATCTAAAAAATGAGAGGGAACAAATTTACAATTAATTTTTTTAAAATATATATATATATATATATATATATATAAGGTTAAAAAATTGTTTGGGGTGCAAGAACCCCTCCCACTAGCCGTGGGCAAAAATATACTACTCGATGACTCAAATTTAAAAATACCGGATAATTTTTTTAAAAATAATTTACCCGACTCGAGAATTCTCTCAGGACATAAGCCAGAATTTTTAAGTTACTGAATACCCGACTCGATAATATTTAATATATATTTTTTATATTTTTAATTATATTTTATTTTAAATTTCTTAATATTTTTACTCTAAAACTAAATTTAAATCTTTAATTTTTTTTATGTTTGTATTATATAATTTTAAGTTTAATTTTTTTAAAAAATATTTTTGTGATTAATATGTAATTTTTTTAAATTTTAAAATTAAAAAATTAAAAAAAATATGCAGGTACCTGTTACCCATACCCGGGTGTTTCGAGTACTCAAAACTCGGGTACCCGAATAAGATGGGCCGGGACATGGGCCAAAGAGTGAGGTACCCGAATGAACCGAGTACCCAAAACCCAAGTACCCAACACACCTAGTGGATCAATTTTTAAATTCAAAAAATTCTTTAACTTTGCCACATATATATATATATATATATATATAATCGTTTGAATTGAAATCAAGTAATACCATAACATTATAAATATTTATAATTAAATTTAAACAAAACTCAAACAACTCGATTCAACTTGACTAAAATTTTATAAACTCAAATAAAATTTGAGTTGTAAAATAAGAACAGTTAACGCAACTAATTCCCGATCAAATGCTAACCCTAATACCTATGGCATCATTCCGTGAGTTATGTATCATCCATGATTAACATTACTAATCACAAGAAATGATGTGACAAAAGACCAAACACCATATCATGTTGTCGCAACCTGAGATGCCAAAAAGGAAAAAGGAAAACAATGATACATTGAGCAATCAAAATGTTCCCAAAAAACAGTAAAAGAAATGAGAAAAAAGGAGCCAAAAATGCATAATAACAAGACATCTAGTTGAAGAGATTAAGACAAAAGATTGTAAGAAATTGAAGAGGGCACTACCAAAATGGAAATGTTTCATCAAAAATTCAAAACTGATTGATCAGTATTTGATAGGAGCAATGACTTCCAACTGAGCACCGAGCTTCTCCTCCGCAACCTTCCCGGCTTTAACCCTAAGTTTATCTAGTTGCTTCCTTCTCTCGTATGCCACTTGTGCTCTCTCCTTTCTCTTCCTCTCGAGCTCCTGGAAATAAGGCAGCACAAAGTTCAACAGATTTCATAGTTGTTTACATAGTAAGGCAATGAAAAAGTGTTCAAAAATCCCACAGAAATTAAGACTACATCAACCAAGCACATAAAATTCGACCAAAGAATAGCATCTAAGGGGAAACAAATCTTAGAAAAATGTTCAGCAATGCCCTTCTACCACATGTTCGAGCATTGTCGAACATTCATACAAGAGAGCACAAGCAACTTAGGGTGAGAGTATAAAACGTAAAACTGATGTTTCTCAGCTTCAATGTAAAACTTCTTCTCTATGATAACTTTCTTGGAGATATACACAATTTATGTTAACCAACAGATTAAAGTGCTCCAGAGATGAGCTTTTAGGCACATCATAAGAGATAAGACAGAACGACCGAATTACTGATGAACTTTAAACAACAACAACATGCCAACATTAATATTCAAAGGCTTCACACATACTAGAGATAAGCTTTTACACTTATCGAAAATTTATATAAAATGTTCCAAGGTAAGGAGTTAAGAGAGAAGCATTGCAACATGAGCTTTATTTAAATATTTCAGCAGGATAACTAATCTTCACCTTGATAGTGTCATAGTGGTTCCATCCCACCTCAGATGAGAGCTTGCCCAATAAGCAGTACTTGTGTCCTTTCTGAAGCCTCAAAACCCTAATTTCAAAAAGCAAAAAAAGAACAATAACAACATCAAACATCACTAATTAGCCACTGAAGCAAGCAAGCCAAAATCTAAATTCCACTAAAGAAATCAACTACGGCGAGAAAACTCACTTGAGAGCATCAGGAATGACCATTCTCTTTGTCTTGTCATAAGGAGATGGAATCCCCTCATAAGCCTTCAAGCGAGCGAGAGCTGCAGCTCCGCGCTTAGTCTTGTGAGGAATCATCCTACAAAAAGCAAACATCAATTACCACAAGGAAAATCAAAATTCAATACAATTCAAAATGAAGCAGAGTTATACACTTCACATATACTAAAGCCAAACACATTGGCTTTGAACCACAAGCAATAGTTTTCTCTGAATTCAGCAATAATAACCACAACTCAAACACACTCATACTATTCTGTTTCAATTCTTTCCCATTTTCCCAATAACCAACAATAAGAAACACAGATTTATATTCAAATATCTATACCAAACTCTAACAAATTACCAGTTTTGATGTCAAACATAAAAGAACATATAGATTGCTCAAATACCCAAATCATAGAACTTCAAAAAAAACGCAGAAGTCTGCATTTTTGACTAAAAAAACACATACCCACGAATGGTACGCCAGAGGATCTTAGCAGGAGCACGAAAGTGGATGGGACCATGAGAAGGCTTAGTGTTCATTCGCTTCCTCAGAAACCTCATGTACTTCATTTTCTGCCTAACTAATCCACCCGACATGCAAATCTCCTCGCACCGAACCACCGCTACTTTTTGGCCGTTCAACAGCTCCTTGGCTAATATGGAAGCCAACCTTCCCAGCATGTGATGCCTTGCATCCACCACCACCCTTTTGGCGCAGATGCCTGACCCTGAAACCATCTTTTCTTTTTCCTTTTTTTCTCTGCTTGATGGCTTAGATTAGGCCAGCCGCCGCTGCTGCTCCTCCTCCTTTTAATGGGAAATGAAGATGGTTAGCTAAGCTTTGTTAGGTTTTATAGTTACTGTGTTTTTCTTTTCTTTTTTGTGGGCTTTGGTTTGGGGCTTTTTGGGTCTAAATAGATAGGTCAAGCCTAGTGCAAATTTATAACTAAAAATTTTAATTCACAATTTGGCCCTTCAAATTTACTTATTTTTCTTGCTGCGTTGGTTCACGGAATGTAAAATTATTTATGGAAATGAGATTTTCGGAATGTGACATTACCTTGGGCATGTTACATTATAACATTACCTTGTTTGGTTTATTATGCAAGAATGTAAGATTATTGTGTTTGGTTGGAGGAATACAAGATTATTTAGAAGTAAAATTTATCAAATTATCCATGTTTTATATTATCTTTTTAACATGTTACACTTTTAATATTGAATTAAAAATATCTACCAGTTATAGAACTATTTTTGTTATACTATTTAAAATTGCACCAACTGTATATTTATCATATTATTAATATAATTATTATATTACAAAATTAAAAATATATTTTATATTCACATGTCTTCGTTACTCTCTGTTAAAATAATTTTATAAATTTTTAAATTGTAAACATTTAATATGTTCTATTTTTTAATTTTTTATTACATATGACATATTGTCAAATAAATTAAAGTAAATAATAAAATAAATCTAAAATTCGTAAAATAGTGATACAAATTTTATATAATAAATTTAATCTACTAAAATATTTTATAATATGATAACATCTTATAAATTAAAAAATAAAATTAAAAACACCAACTACTATCTTATTAATCCTCAAACAATATGCAATCAACATATAACCTATAAACATCATAAATATAATATTAATAAAATACATTACATACTAAAAATATTTAAAGTGTATCGCTATTTAAATATTAAATTAATATTGTGCAAAAAATATTTAATTAATTTACACCGCAAATAATTAACCATCTAAATAAAAATTTAAATAAATGATCTATATGAACAAAATTTATTAATTTAGGGGAAATATAGTCTAAAGGCTAGGAATTGACAAATACCTAAGAAAATTGGTGGGAATGACATTCCCACCATTTAGAGGGAAAAGTGACACTATTGAAAAAAGATTATTACTCCATACGGGGAATGCTCTCAAACCAAACAAGGGAATGTCATTCTGGAAAAGATTATTACCTCTGGTGATAATCTTTTCTACGAACCAAACGCCCCCTTATAAGTGAACATTCAATGGAGTAAAGTCAAGTCAAGCCAAAAAAAATTAAATTAGTTAAGTTGACAAGTTCTATTTTATAACTAATTTTATTTGAAATTTGTTCGAGTCGAGTTTATAAAATGGGAGTCGAGTTATTTGAGTTTTTGTTTAAATTTAATTGTAAACATTTATAATGTTATGATACTAACTATTTCTAATTTAAATGACTTTCTATAACCATATACAATACACATATATCTTCATTTTTTTTCATATGTGGTATATATATCAAAAAATTGACGGACTCGACTTAAACTTAAAAATCAATACACTAATTATTAAAATTTTGAATGAATCAAATTTTTATTAAAAATTTAATCTATAAATTATTTAAAATTTTTCAAGTCAAATTCTTTTAGCGTCAAATAAAATAAAAAAATTTACAATTAAAACATGCCATGTCACATAGTTATTCTTTCTTTTTCTTCCACAACGATCATTCATGGAAAATCTCATATGAATGAAGAGTTTTAAGGCAGAATTTAATAAATTTAAACAGTTAAAGAGACGTTTTAGGACATGGGCAGGCCATAATTAAGTTTTAATTCAACAAATGGATTTGGAGATTGAATTGTGGTATCTAAAACTTAAATATTGATTTAAAAAAATAGAGATTTTTTATTGAATTTTTTAAGCTTAAATAATAATTAATCGTAAAAGAGTTTTAGTTTCACTCATGTTATTCTTGTCTTAATATTTTAGTATAATGCTGATTTCAAACAAAAAAGTTTCGAACGTGTTAATCATTGGTGCAATAGAACATGTATAATATACTAACCATTGTTATGGTTACAAATGAATAAAATGTTTAACGGATTATTTATGAATCGTTCATATATTTTGTTGAGTGGATCAAGGGATTGATCAAAGCTAAGAGGGGTGAATTGTGTTTTTAAAATTTTGTAGGAGAAGTGATATGAATAAAAATGAAGAACAAGACAATTATAGTGGTTCAAGTTTCAAATGAACTCTACATCCACTACTTTAGCTCCCACTAAGGATTTTCCAACAATTCACTAATTGATCTTCCCCTTTTCTAGGCTTAGGAGGAATTTTTTACAAAACCGGTCAATTTTCTACCCAAAATTGACCAAACCCTCACTTGGTTACAAAGAAAAATTTGAAGGCAAGTAGGATATCTCACAATACAAGTTTGTCCCTTTTAGTACAAGCACTCAACCCAAATTGAAATACAAGATAGGAATTACACTAAAAAATAGTTTGAGATTTTACAAGAATAAGACTTTTGGCACTTGAGCTTGGATTTTTTGTATAGTTGTTTCTCTTGGATGCAATAGTTGTTGTTGGCCTTCAATAGGCTTGTTTTTATACATTCTCCATTAATTCTAGCCGTTTAGGTGGTTAGGGAATTGATTATAGTCGTTGGAACCCTCTCTTTCCACCATAAATGTACTTCTGCAGCCCACCGTATCGGTACTCGTGGAAGCATATCGATATATGTCTCAAAAAAGAAAGAGTCGTTGCACAATTACAAGAGAAGCGTATCGATACACGTATAGGCGTATCGGTACGGGTAAGACCGTATCGATGCAATTTTTCCTACAAAGCTCACTGGAGGAATTTGTATCGATATGGGTAAGAGTGTATCGATACTCATTAACCACCTCTTTAAAAATTGGTTACCTACCAACTGATAAACAACGATCAAAATATTTAAGGCTTTGAATTTAAAAATTCCTTTTAAACCGTATCGATACAGGTGAGACCGTATTAGTACACCATTCAAACTCCTTGTGATTTTATAGAGAGAGCGTATCGATACAGATGCAATTTGTTTCGATACCCTGTTTCGATACGATAAGGAGCCTATCGAAATGTGTTTCTCCAGTTGCCAAGTTTGTAAGAAAGGTATCTATACGGTAAGGGGCATATCGATACACATAAACGTTTTTGAGCAATTTGGCCTTGAAACACTTAGAAAATATTTTGGAGTTTGAGTTTTTCAAACTAGAGCAAAGCCTTGATTTGAAAACTTTTAGGGGACTTAAAATTCATTTCAAGTTTTACAATTTAGTCCTTAAAACACTTTGTTATATCAAAATCAAACATAGGTTTTACAATCTTCCCCTTTTTGATATAACAAAACCAAAGCTTAAAATTTTCAAGTCTTTTGAAAAACAACTCCCCCTTAATGTTAGCTACGTAAATTTTAAGTTTAAGTTTTAAGTGAGCTTGTGAACTTCCCTCTCCCCTTTTTGTTAGATCAAAAATAAGAGACATAGGCTATACAGGCATAACAATAAACCAAACAACATTGGATAGATAATCATAAAGCTCATAAATAAAGAACCATCAAACTTAAATCCAAACAAAAGAAATCAAAGCATAAGTTTTAAATGGTAAACTTAATCCTAAGAACATAATTCAAAGTGCATGAAAATAAATCCTACGATGACATGAATGATATGCAAAGACAATCTACTACTCGTCTCCATCACCATCTTCATTATCTTCATCTTCATCTTCGTTGGCATCATCGTTCTTCCTTGATTGACGCCACTCATCATGGAAGGCCATAAGAGAGATATTCATCGAATTGTGCTCGGCCTCAATAGATGAGATACGCTTCTCTACATTTGTCATGCGATTTTCTAGGCTTGTGAAGAGTGTATCAATGGCGACAAACCCCGAATTCATGACTTGATCCATAGAAGCAATTCCCGTACGTAAGCCTGTGAATTGTTCATTGAGGTAGGTCATGAGAGAATCCATGGATGGAGGAGGAGGTGCTTGAGCAGCCACGGTAGGATTTGCAATCTCTTCCAGAATAGCGTCACTATGAAGCTCGAAAAGGCGAAGCCAATTACCATTAAAGTAGTGAAACTTGCCCCGAGAAAGAGACCTCTCATCAATAGGACCGGTGAGACTTGTTGGATAGTCATGAGAGCAATCAATCTCCTTCTTAGTGAAGAAATAGCTCAAAGCGGTGCCAACCCGTAACCAACCCGTAACGGAACCGTTCACACCTTTCCCTCTAAATGGGAGCCAACTCTGACTCATACTGACTCAAGCGCACAAACTGTACCTCATACTCAGATACAAACATACTGCCTTGCACCAAAGCCATGAATTCTGATAAGTGTTTATTTTGGTTATGTTTTTAGTCTTTGTTTTGATCGAATATATATGTTTGAAGGACTTAATTGGGCTATTTTTGTGTTGTTTTCGTGCAGGTTACGTAATGCCGGAAACGAGTTGAAATGCTGCAGAAATACTAAATTCGTGGGCAGATTCATGGGCATGAACCAGGGCATGAATGCTGACTGGGCGCCACGTCAGCACCTTCTAGAAGATGACGTCAGCAAGCTTGATAACCTATCAGTCCACTTATCAAGATAGCCTATCATCCGAATTTTATCTTTTAAATTCAAAACTTTGATATTTATCTTATGTAATTTTATTTAAATTTATTTTAGGATTTATCATCTTAGGTTTTTAGGGGTTTTCAACTACTATAAATACCCCACTTTGGGGGTGAATTATTCATCAAACATTTTCCATTGTTCTCTTCTTCCTTGAGTAATAAAGTTCTCCATTTTTCTCCATTTTCTTTTCTCCATTTTTATTTATTTTATTAAGTATGGTTTTTTCACAAACCATGCTTAACTAAATTCCCTTTAGCCAAAAGCAACGCCAAACCTGACAAATCTCGTGAGATTAGGAAAATACTTCAAACCTTCAACAACTCCTTTTTAGATTCTCTGTAAAATTGATTAGGCAATCGGCCTAATCTTCAGGCATCGCAATTGTTTCATTCCGAGAGCGCGCATCGGCTTGAAGTGGTTTAGATCCATCGTTGGGGACGAGGAAAAGCTTGTAGCCAATTCAACTCCCTAAGAACAAACTTAGTGGCGGTCCACTAAGGGGAATCAAAATCGGAAACAATTCTCATCGAGACGAATATCCGAGCACGACCTTCTCCAACACTAACTTAGATTTGAGTTAGCATCGATTGTCGTGGCTAATTCACTAAAGTTTGACTTCAAGGATTGCCCTGGGAGTCGAATCTACCAACGAGAAGTAAGTTACAAGGGTTGGGCCTTGTAGACTGTAACCTGCAGGAAAGTCGAAGAAAAATCAACTTCAGTGATCGAAGATGTCGTGGCAAAGCGTGGCTTGAGGCTATTTCTATCCATAATTCATTCTCAATTTATTTTTACGTTTTTACTATTTTTCTCATTCAAATCACTTTTCTAAAATCCCCCTTTATTTTCTACAGGTTATTGGTCTAAATCAGAAGAAAGGTGTTAGAGTTCCTATTCCCTGCGGATCGACCCTTACTCTCGCTATATTAATTTAAATCTTATTTATTTTGAGTTTAAGGTTTTATTTTTGACACTATACGACGCGTGTCAAAATTGGCGCCGCTGCCGGGGAATACGGCAAATTACTAATATCGTTTTATTTGATTTATGACCAGGAGCAATCCGGGAGAACAATTTGATCTCATCCCGGAAATCGAAGCACTAGCCCGAAAGTTGAACGCACAAACACTTCGGGAAAAGAAAAACAAAAGACGCCAACAAAGACTCGAACGCGATCTAGAAATCACATCCGAAGCAGAATCGAGTTACGAGCACAATCCGATGGGAGACGAAAATCAAACCATTCGCCAACTAAATGCGGCGCCCGATGGCCAACAACCTATGTGCATAACTTTCCCGAATGGCGAAACACCGTTCGTGCTAAAAACGGGTTTGATCCATCTCTTGCCTACCTTTCACGGCTTACCGACAGAAAATCCTCATAAACATTTGAAGGAATTTCACATGGTTTGTCTAACTACAAAACCACAGGGAGTATCCGATGACCAAATCAAACTTAGAGCTTTTCCATTTTCCTTAGCTGATATAGCGAAAGATTGGTTATTTGATTTACCCCCTAATTCCGTTACAACATGGACTGACACGGCTAAACTTTTTCTTGACAGGTTTTTCCCTGCAGCGAAAGCGAGCGAAATCAGGCGCAGCATCCTAAGCATTCAACAAAGAGAAGCTGAATCCTTGTATGAATACTGGGAGAGGTTTAAAAAGTTGTGTGCAAATTGTCCACAACATGGGTTGTCGGAACAAACCCTCCTCCAATATTTTTACGAAGGATTGACGCCTATGGACATGAAAGTGATAGATGCAGCAAGTGGCGGAGCTTTAGTCAACATGACACCAACGGCGGCTAAAACACTGATATCAACCATGGCCGTCAACTCTCAAAGATTCAATCAGTCTAACGAACCATCTCGAAGGGTTCGCGAGGTAAGTAGAGTTTCATTAGAAAACAAAATCGATAAATTAGCTGAAATAGTACAAACTCTTGTTGCAGATAAGAGAAAAACAGCTAGACTTTGTGGAATCTGTACCAGCCCAGAACATCCGACAGACTGTTGTCCGATGATTCAAGAAGATGATGTCGTACAAGCCAACGCCATAGGGAATGCTTATAATTCTGGGTGGAGGAACCAATCAAATTATGGGTACGCGAACAACCAAAGGCCAAATCAACCGTACCAACAAAGACAACCCTACCCACAACAAAAGACGTCTCTAGAAACCTTGGTTGAACGACTAGCGATATCCCAAGAGAAGTTCCAGAACCGTACCGAAATCCACTTACAAGAGTTAGACAAGCAAATGAGCCAGCTAGCCCAAACAGTAAGTCGTCTCGAATCCAAAGGTAAACTCCCTTCACAAACAAAGATAAACCCGAAAGAAAATGTTAATGCCATTACCCTTAGAAGTGGCACCGTGATAGAACCCAAAACCTCAGAGGTAAACACCCAAAAAGATAAGCCAACTCCACCAGTCGAAAAAGATACACCAAATCCAACCCCTAAACCATCCCCTTATGCTGTCCAACCACCCTTCCCGTCGAGATTAATGAAAAGAGACAAACAAGCTGAAGAAAAGGAGATCCTAGATGTGTTTCAAAAAGTAGAGATCAATATTCCACTCCTCGACGTAATCCGAAAAATCCCAAGGTATGCTAAGTTCCTTAAAGATTTATGTACTAATAAACGTCGTCTTATTGGAATTGAGAAGGTTAATCTAGGAGAACATGTATCGGCGGTCTTCCAGCATAAGTTGCCACCAAAATTGAAGGACCAATGTATGTTCACCATTCTCTGCAAAATAGGTAAAGTGGGTATTAAACGAGCAATGTGTGATTTAGGGGCCTCTATTAATGTTATGCCCCTCTCATTTTATAACTCACTTTCTGCTGAGCCTTTGAAGGATACGAGGGTAACAATACAACTGGCGGATAGATCCATAATCTACCCGGAAGGATTACTGGAAAACATTCTCGTAAAGGTAAATGATTTAATCTTCCCAGCAGATTTCTATGTCATTGACATGGAAAACGACCGAGCAAACAACTCTTCTGAGATCCTCCTTGGCCGCCCATTTTTGAGCACTGCAAACACAAAAATTGATGTAAGAAGTGGGATCTTTACAATGGAATTCGATGGTGAGGTAGTAAAATTTGACGTTTACAAAGCTATGAGACATCCTGAAAATGTTGCTAGTTTAAATTTTGTTGATGTCATTGAACCTGCCATAAATGATTTCTTTGACAATAGTTTTACTGACTTCATTGATGATTTGTACAGAGAAATCACGGAATCCGACGAAGAAGACAGGGAGTTTGAAAACCTTTGTTCGGTAAATAAAGACTTAATACTTACTACATCTAAGACTAAACCTTTACCTTCTGTATTGCAGGCACCCAAGATCAAACTTAAACAATTACCCGAGCATCTAAAGTATGCATTTTTAGGGGAAAGAGAGACCTTGCCGATTATTATCTCAACCAAGCTATCAAACGAAGAAGAGGAGGACTTGCTAACAGTATTGCGAGCACATAAGGAAGCCATTGGGTGGACCGTCGCAGACATCAAGGGCCTTAGTCCCTCCACTTGCATGCATAAGGTAAAAACCGAAGATGGGGCTAAGCCATCTCGACAAGGACAACGCCGCCTGAATCAACCTATGATGGACGTGGTTAAAGAAGAAATACAAAAGCTTCTAGATGCGGACATAATTTATCCAATTTCGGATAGTGACTGGGTAAGCCCGATCCATGTAGTCCCTAAGAAAACCGGAGTCACGGTGGTTAAAAACGCAGAAGGTGAGTTGGTTCCAACAAGAGTCCAAAATGGTTGGCGAGTCTGTATAGACTACAGGAAGTTGAACTCTCTAACTCGAAAAGATCATTTTCCACTTCCTTTTATAGACCAAATGATTGAAAGATTAGCCGGTAAAACTCACTACTGTTGTCTTGACGGATTTTCAGGTTTTTTCCAAATTCCTGTGGCGCCCGAGGGTCAAGAGAAGACAACCTTTACATGTCCTTTTGGCACGTTCGCCTATCGTCGAATGCCATTCGGGCTTTGTAATGCGCCGGCCACATTCCAAAGATGCATGGTGAGCATTTTCTCAGATTTCATCGAAAAAGGTATAGAGGTATTCATGGATGACTTTACAGTTTTACGGTAATTCCTTTGGAGAATGTTTATTAAACTTGACAAATATGCTAAAAAGATGCCTTGAATTCAACCTTGTTTTAAATTATGAAAAATGTCATTTCATGGTAGATAAAGGGTTAATTCTAGGACATATTGTTTCCTCAAAAGGTATTACTGTTGATAAAGCTAAAACAGATGTTATACGCTCACTCCCATACCCCACAACTGTGAGGGATATTCGATCGTTTCTTGGCCATGCAGGGTTTTACCGCAGGTTCATTAAGGATTTTTCAAAGTTGGCGCAACCCCTCTGCAGTCTATTACAAAAGGATCAACCCTTCAATTTTGACGAAAAATACAAGGAGGCATTTGACATACTCAAGGAAAAGCTTGTAAACGCACCTATCGTTCAACCACCAAATTGGAACCACCCATTTGAATTAATGTGCGATGCTTCCGATTTTAGCGTTGGAGCAGTGTTGGGTCAAAGAATCGACAAGGAACCGCATGTTATAGCCTATGCATCACGTACCTTGGATCCTGCGCAGAAAAATTATTCAACAACGGAAAAAGAACTCTTTGCTATTGTCTTTGCCTTAGAAAAGTTTAGATCTTATTTACTCGTACTAAAATCGTTGTATTTTCTGATCATGCAGCTTTACGCTTTCTGATGAGCAAAAAGGAGGCAAAGCCGAGACTAATCCGGTGGATACTATTACTCCAGGAATTCAACCTAGAAATTAAGGATAAGAAGGGATGCGAAAACCTTGTTGCAGACCATTTAAGTCGCATTCCCTTATCTATGACCGATCCACCGGTTAGAGAGGAGTTCCCTGATGAAGGATTGATGGCCGCTCAGCTTAATGTTCCGTGGTTCGCAGACATGGTGAATTACTTAGCCACGGGTAAGATGCCACAAGATTTACCGAAAGCGGAAGTGAAACGAATAAAAAGGGAGTCTCGATTCTTCATTTGGGATGATCCCTATCTTTGGAAACATTGTTCGGATGAGGTAATTAGACGATGTGTAGCAGAAAGCGAGGTAAACTCTATCCTAAATTTATGTCATTCTTATTCTTGCGGTGGTCACTTCGGGCCTAAACGTACTGCACATAAAATTCTTGAGTGTGGTTTCTACTGGCCCAACATTTTTCGTGATGCATATTTATTTTGTAAGTCTTGTGAAAAGTGTCAAAGGGTTGGTAATTTGAGTCGACGAAACGAGATGCCACTTAATCCCATTACTGTATGTGAGATATTTGATGTTTGGGGATTAGATTATATGGGTCCCTTTGTCTCTTCATTCGGTAACTTTTATATAATTCTTGCGGTAGATTATGTTTCTAAATAGGTTGAAGCTAGAGCAACCCGAAATAATGATGCTAAAACCACTGTTAAGTTTCTAAAAGAATCTATCTTTTGCAGGTTTGGCACACCGCGAGCGATAATAAGCGACCGAGGGAAGCATTTCATTAACAGAGTGATTGATGCTCTCATGAAAAAGTTCGGTGTCACTCACCGGATTTCAACATCTTACCATCCGCAAACGAATGGTCAAGCGGAGGTGTCGAATCGAGAGATAAAGACCATACTCGAAAAAATCGTGAAGCCGGATCGCAAAGATTGGAGCATTAAGCTATCCGATGCGCTATGGGCATACCGTACTGCGTACAAAGGCCCCATAGGGATGTCACCTTACCGTCTCGTTTACGGTAAACCCTGTCACTTACCAGTCGAACTGGAACATCGCGCATTTTGGGCAATTCAGCAATGTAACATGGAAATTGATGCGATTGGAAGGGAACGCAAATTACACATTCAAGAGCTCGAGGAAATCCGGAAACATGCCTACGATAGTGCACAAATTTTTAAAGAAAAAACAAAGGATTTCCATGATAAAAATATTTCCTTTAAATCTTTTTCCGTTGGTCAAAAGGTTCTATTATTTAATTCTAAATTCAAACTTTTGCAGGAAAATTGCGTTCCAAATGGCTCGGACCGTTCACTGTTGTTCAATCTTTTCCACATGGAGCAGTAGAAATTCAAGACACCGAAGGACATAGCTTTAAAGTTAATGGACAACGGTTAAAACAATTTTTCGAAAATGTTCTAGTTGGTTTGGTTGAAGAAATTTATTTCGAGGAACCAAATGCATAAATGAGGTCGTCAAGCTAGCGACGATAAACAAGCGCTAGATGGGAGACAACCCATTTCTTTTTATTTTATTTTTCTTTATTTTTAATGTTATTTAAAATTTCTTTTTATAAAAAAAATAATAATAATAATAAAAAATAAAAAAAAGAAAAAAAGAAAAAAAAGAGAGAATCGAAATCATCAGATTGAAGATTTTAAATTTTGATTTTATCTTTTATCAAATTTATCTTCATTCTTTTTCATATTTATTTTTGAATTTTTTTTATCTACTTTTATCTCATCATTTTATTTTTATTTTGAATTTTATTTTATCTAATCTTTTCCTTATTTTTGCAGATAAGTTAGGTCGAATAAAAGATGAGAAGCTATCAAGAATATTCGGTGGACCCAATTTTTAAATGGTATTTGTCATCACCCGTCCAAATCTTATATACCTTATCCACCACCGGTCAAAACTCCTATTTCAACCCAATCACCATTCGTGGACCCCACCCGGTCAAACACCCAATTAAACCCCCCTAGCCGCAGCTTTTGTTTTCCTTTTATATATACATTCCCTCACCTACACAAACACCCAATTAAATTCCGTGGAGCCCACCCCAAACCCCTCAGCTTTGACCTAAACCCCTCCTTATTTATTTCCTCACCTGCCGCCAACCTACCATAAACCTTCCTTTATTTTCTTCCATAACACCCAACCGAAAAAAACCCTACACACCACCATGCCTCACACCAGAAACCAGGCTCGCCGGCTCCCACAGCAGCCGCCGCTCATCATCGGTGGCCGCCGGCGTTTCCAGCCGCCGCAGTACGTCGCCCTCAGCAGCGACTCCGAGCTTCCACAGCAGCAGCCCACCACCATCCCTTCTCCCGAACATCCCATCACCACCCCCCGTTCCGCCGACCATGCACCACAGCACCACCAACCGCAACGACCACCGTCACCCCCATCCCCTTCCTTCTACTCCCTTGAGACGCCGACCACATCCATGCACACCGCCACTGCCCGCACGCATCACTCCTCTCCCTCGCACCACGACGATCCGGCCATGGCGAGGGGCACTCCCACGCACAGATCCGGGCAGACCAGCACCGGCCGCACTGCTCGTGTGACTGGCAGTGGCGAAACGCCACCGTCATCACTCCGCCGTTCATCGCGTCCACCATCGCCGCCACCTTCCCCTTACCACCCCTTGGCGTCCGATGCGGCTGGTGGCTCCTCACAGCATCATTACATGCCCATGCATTCCCCAACCCATGTGCCCTCCTATCACATGCACACCAACGCGTCCGGGCATTCGGATAATTATTCGGCAGCCGATGAGGTAAGTTCTGAATTTTTTCCACCATTATTTGTTATTAAACCTACCTCTGAACATGCAGATTACATGCACGCTGATTTTGCTGCCCAAAATCCCTCGGACGCTGCTCAACCAGAATCACCGCCTCACGAACACAATGATATTCCATCGGACCATGAAGAACATCCACGACGTAGCCAACGATTTACGACACCCAACGATGACGACTTGAAAGGGTTTTTACAATTCACTGGAGACGAACTCGTTATGTTTAATCATATTCGACACCGCCCACTTCCGGTCTGTAAGTACATTCCCGATCGCACTTTAGATCGTTTGCATATACGTGAGTCGGTCCTAGCACATTTTGATAATATTGGATGGCGTCGATTTCATATTATTACTTGTGACACGTACTACGAATTAGTTCTTGAATTTTATTCTACTTTTTCGTTTGATCGTAGTCGCGCTAGGTCTCTTGATACACCAAATGTAATATCTTTTCGCTTATTGGGTCAATACTTTCGGTTGTCCATTACTGAGTTTAATGTTTATATGGGTTTCGTCACTAATGTTTCGGACCCTAACTATCAATCTGCACTTTTAGACATACCGGAAGATTTCGATAACGAAATTTCTCTCGAGACTTTGACAGGTTTATCAGGTGTGCAGTACAATCCGAAAACAACTAAGGACCACACTATTCATAGCCCTTCTTTACGATATATCCATCGTTTCCTTGTTTACAACTTGTCTGGCAGAAACGACACCCCATCAACCGTGAGTAGATCTAAGTTATTCTTTCTATGGTGTATGCAGGTAAATCTTAAGGTAAATCTTGGTTTTTGGTTGGCTCACACATTTCATCGTGTCCCCCGTACCTCTAGGTCACGACCATTAATTCTGGGCCCCTATATTACCCATTTAGCCTTGCGTATTTTTTCTGCTACTTTTGATCCATCTCAGTTTACTTATGCGTTTTCTATGAGTGCTCTAGATGAGAGATGCCTCGATGCAATGGGCTTACTTGCAGGCACCCCTGATGCACCTTATATTGCTCCCCCGGGCACTCTCCCAACTCGTCGAGAACGAGTGTTTCGTAGACGAGCCCAGTCACAACCAACACAGGACGACCAACCCCAAAGAGATATGGATGAGCGTCTCCATTCCATCGAGACCAACTTGGCCGAGATCTTATCCTATCTTCGCCCCGGCACTTCACGCGGACGACGTGGCCGCGGTCGTGGCCGCAATTGATTCGGTGAGTCTCTCCTTTCCTCTCTTTTATTTTAAATTTTCATTTTGGGACAAAATGCATCTAAGTGAGGGGGAGGGAAATATGCTTATCAATTTTTATCTTGCTTATCCGTCTTGAATGTTCGCTTGAAATCTTGAATTTATTAAATTAAGTTCTCTGTTTAAATCCTTAGTTTCGCCTTGTCTCACTGTTTTCACATGGTTCTGAATCTATCTTGTTAGAAAACTCTAGGTTGCATGGTAAATTTTTGGCATGATTAATTTTTAATCTTTTATATGACATTTTATTTCTCTATTAATCCACATGATGCTTACCTAAGTACACAAGACATATTTGTGAGTTTTTGAGCCTAATGAGCATGCATGATATTTGCTCTTTGTTTCTTTGAGTGTGCCTTGCTAAATTAGTTGCATTCTAGAACTTGTTTTTAAATTCTTTTTGAGATTACATTGATTGATTATGATGCTTTAATATGATAGAGGCACTAGGTTTTAACCATTTCTCTTCCCAAATAAATTACCTACCCTTTAATTAATTTCCCCTAGTGAAACAATCTTTGAGTCTTAGCCTTTTTTCTTGAAAATTACCACATTTTAAGCCTAATCCAATTTCTTCTCAAATCCATCACTTTTTGTTCCCTTTTTCAAGACAAAATTCATCTTAAAAAAAACAGATTCGAATAAATGCAGTGCAGCAGTGTATTACACTGTGCAGGAAAAAAAACTGTGCAGAGTTGATTCGAATATACAGTGCAGAATTGGTTCGAATATACAGTGCAGGAAATTGTTCGAGTCTGCAGAAAAATAAAACCAGAAAAAAAAAACAGTGCAGTTCGAAAAGAAAAAAGGGTACACTGTCGAGCAGATTTGGTTCGAATGAAAAAAAAATAGTTTCGAATATATTTTGAGATGATTTTTTGTCTTGAATTTTAGCCCTTATTTTCAGCCTTTATCCTACCCTTACCTTAGCCCCATTACAACCCTTATTTAAGACCTCTTGATTTTTGCATCATATTCATGTTAGTAGTGGAGATTAGATTTAAACACAAGCTTATGGTTATGCTCTAATTAGCGTTGGCTCGAGTGATTTTTCTCACCCTTAAACACTTTGAGTGACATGAGCGATTCCTTGTGAGGATACTTGGTTTGCATCATTGATGTTAGTAGAGTTTTAGAATGTCGTCTTAGCTTTAAACTATTAGTCTTGCCATTTATCTATTTTTGCTCCTTAGTTTTCTCTCATATTTAGATGCTTAATCGTATTGAGAATTTTTGAGACTTCGTGAAATTAAGGATGAAAACTTGAACTTAAGATTATTTAATTTTGAGATACTTGAGGACAAGCATCGGATAAGTGAGGGGGAATTTGATAAGTGTTTATTTTGGTTATGTTTTTAGTCCTTGTTTTGATCGAATATATATATGTTTGAAGGACTTAATTGGGCTGTTTTTGAGTTGTTTTCGTGCAGGTTACGTAATGCCGGAAACGAGTTGAAATGCTGCAGAAATACTGAATTCGTGGGCAGATTCATGGGCATGAACCAGGGCATGAATGCTGACTGGGCGCCACGTCAGCACCTTCTAGAAGATGACGTCAGCAAGCTTGATAACCTATCAGTCCACTTATCAAGATAGCCTATCATCCGAATTTTATCTTTTAAATTCAAAACTTTGATATTTATCTTATGTAATTTTATTTAAATTTATTTTAGGATTTATCATCTTAGGTTTTTAGGGTTTTTCAACTACTATAAATACCCCATTTTGGGGGTGAATTATTCATCAAACATTTTCCATTGTTCTCTTCTTCCTTGAGTAATAAAGTTCTCCATTTTTCTCCATTTTCTTTTCTCCATTTTTATTTATTTTATTAAGTATGGTTTTTTCACAAACCATGCTTAACTAAATTCCCTTTAGCCAAAAGCAACGCCAAACCCGACAAATCTCGTGAGATTAGGAAAATACTTCAAACCTTCAACAACTCCTTTTTAGATTCTCTGTAAAATTGATTAGGCAATCGGCCTAATCTTCAGGCATCGCAATTGTTTCATTCCGAGAGAGCGCATCGGCTTGAAGTGGTTTAGATCCATCGTTGGGGACGAGGAAAAGCTTGTAGCCAATTCAACTCCCTAAGAACAAACTTAGTGGCGGTCCACTAAGGGGAATCAAAATCGGAAACAATTCTCATCGAGACGAATATCCGAGCACGACCTTCTCCAGCACTAACTTAAATTTGAGTTAGCATCGATTGCCGTGGCTAATTCACTAAGGTTTGACTTCAAGGATTGCCCTGGGAGTCGAATCTACCAACGAGAAGTAAGTTACAAGGGTTGGGCCTTGTAGACTGTAACCTGCAGGAAAGTCGAAGAAAAATCAACTTCAGTGATCGAAGATGTCGTGGCAAAGCGTGGCTTGAGGCTATTTCTATCCATAATTCATTCTCAATTTACTTTTACGTTTTTACTATTTTTCTCATTCAAATCACTTTTCTAAAATCCCCCTTTATTTTCTACAGGTTATTGGTCTAAATCAGAAGAAAGGTGTTAGAGTTCCTATTCCCTGCGGATCGACCCTTACTCTCGCTATATTAATTTAAATCTTATTTATTTTGAGTTTAAGGTTTTATTTTTGACACTATACGACGTGTGTCAAATTCTCTCTTCTTCTCATCCTGATAGCGAACACCAAGGTACTTCTTGTGGCGCACTACGGAAGAACTCCCAAGTAATCTTGGCCTCAGACATACCTAAGATAAAAGGTGGTCCACCAAGCATACGCATCTCCCTGAAGCAACGAGAAACTACAACTCAACTTACGAGTGTCTGAGCACTCCATCTGACCCAAGATGCGTGTAGTACTCTCAAGCCATGCCTCCGAACCCTTAGGAGACATACCACGAAACTCAACTATGCCTAGGCTACGAAGTCGCTCAAGGGGCAAACACATCCCCGTACCCTGAGGTGGTGCTGCAGCATGAAGACCAGCAACAACCGTTTGAAAAGCCTCGACTAAAGTCTGAAGCAACTGAGCCATATCCACACCGGCCTGACCCTGGCCAACCTGAGGTACATTACCATCACCTCTAGCATTCGCCCCATTACCATCGGGAGCAGGAGGAGCATAAGGCACATCCCCAGGTACCTGGTCACCAGCTCTAGGTCGTCCCCTCGGTCTCACCATAACAAATAAACAATCTAAAACAACAAACAAAAATCATGAGATAAACATTGAGTCAGCAAAGGCATGGATCCGTGTGTTAAGCTCTTTTAAACCAAAACCACTTTTCCATAATAACACCTAGCAATGGGAATGCTTAACCAACTTTCAAACATCAAAAGGAACACAAGGTCATGCTCACAAACATCGTGCAATTCAGTCAAACATACACAAAATCAACTTACCTTACCGAGGAAACCTCGTAACCGAGGCTCTAATACCACCAAATGTAACCCCCTTGACCTGGTCTAGTCGCAAGACCAAATCGGGAGAGTTACACGGGGATAACCAGAGAAAAATCTTAGAATTTCCCTCAGATTAACAACTCTAGATTAAAATTTATCTTTTATAAATGCAATTTAACGGTCCTATAGTGTTAAGGGTCACAGCGGAATAAACAACACCGCAATCGGACATCAATCGGATGTCCAATTGGAGACAAACAGTCAATAAGGACCGTTTCGCAAAAACCACACTAAGCAGAGGCAAAAAGGTAATTTATCCTTACCAAATAGTAAATTAGTCAAGTTCCGAGCACACGAGGCAAAACCAACTCAAACAATACATATAAACTCATTTAGGAACATACAAGCATTAGAGACTAAAACGTAACATCTGGAAACCTTCAAAGATGCCCATTTAACCACTTTAACTACCTACGTTTCGAAACATGACTGCCCATTCCAAAACGCGGGCTCTCATTGAAAAAGCAACATTAGGTCGTTCCAGAACGTCCCACCTTGGTTCCGAAACAGGAGCCTCCAGTGGCAAAACGTACTAGAATGACACCGCCCTCGTTCCGATATGAGTGCCCCAAAATCCTGGTCGTTCTGAAACAACACTAGACGTTCCGAAACGCAAGGGTACAGATTGGCCCGAAAATGCATTTTGGCATCTCCAAACGTTCCCAAACTTACCCCGAAAGATCACAAACCATATGTCAACATATTAAACAAACAATCTAGAGGCAAAACACCCTAAAGACAAGCTTCAAACATGCATACACGCAAATATGAATCTCAACCCCAAAAGCTCATAAGAACACTTTAGCTCAGAAATGCTAACAAGCCAAAACACATGACATTTAACTAACATCCAAAGCAAGCCTCAATATAACATGATATCAATATTTAAAACATGTAGCAAAAGGTCTAACACGTAGGAGTTTACAACAACCTCCCTCAACACAAAAACAAGTATTCATATTGCTAAATCATTATTACAACTTAAGATTCATACTTGAGCTTAAGCTACGATCACCGAAGCCTTTCCCTCGCCTTCCTTTGCTTCCCAGAACTATAATGATCTGCATTGTTGGAAAGGAGCGCATAAGCATAAAGCTTAGTGAGTGGTGCTCAAAACCACAATAACAACAATGCAGTTTTTAGCAAGACCATTAATAAATTAAAAACAAGGCCACAAGCATGAATTTCACCAACATAAATATCAACAATCTTACAAATGCTTGGCATCTTACATCAAGCAATGCAACAACATAAACAACATGGCATGACTCTCAATATTCACCAAGTTAACATTCAGCTTTCCAACACAAGAGTATTATGGCAATTATGGTTACGTTACTCGGATACGTGGATTGGACTCGACGACATCTTACATCACCGAATCTATAAGAACAACAAGACTCACGATGGCATCTTACATCACCGAGGTCTACAATAAAGCTTCTGGTGGCATTTTACATCATCGTACTCCTCTCTAATGACATCTTACATCACTAGGGTCACGCGCGAATTTTACAAGTGCATTATAATCTTATGGTCAACCAATTATATCCGGTAAAACTCTCATATTTGCCAATACTCAATCATATAAACCAACATAACAATGCCACATTCATTAATCAATGCACACATTCATCTCATGTCAACAATGCATAAAAAGCTTGAATATAGAATTTCCAGAAAAGTAAAACGTAATTATTTAAACACTTACTCTCGAGCTTAGGTTGGCTTTTCAAGCCCAACCTAAACTCTCAAAAACATTTCCACTCACCGATAGAGCCCAAACGATAGTCGAATCCCGATTCAAGCCTCCGAACTACCCGGTCTCACGTCTAAAGGACCCAAACTTGTTTCCCCTGTTTCTAGCCAATTCAAAAATGATGCATTAGACCCAAAACAAACCCCCAAACTTGCAGCAACACAGAAACTCATCTTTCAACATCAAAACCACATCGATTCACACTCGGAACACTTGAAAACACCATCAAAACATCACAAAACAACTAGCTGCCAAAACCCAACAAATATACTATCAAAACTACTTCTTTCAACATCTAAAACACCTACCCAAGGTCTAGAAACCATCAGCCCAAGATTCCACACAAGAACAACCCAAAAACCCACATTTTCAACTCAAAAAACCCTTTTTTTACTAGTTTCGGGTTTCCTACTATTAGCCACTATTTTAGCATTTTTAGGACACCATAACATGATTAAAAATACCCTTAAACATGGCACCAAAAGACTCGAGGGATTTTCATTTAACTATTTTTCAAACTCAAAGCATTTTTGAAATAACTTTAAATAATGGGTTTTAAGGAAAATTTAACTAATGACAAACTTTAAGGAAAGAAAAATCAAAACAAAAGAGAGCTTACCTTGAAAATTTGTTGGTATGAAAGGTTAGAGCAATAAAATGGTAACAATGGTGGGTTATTTTTTGCAAAGTAACGTGGAAAGGAAAGCTTGGAGAAGATGATATTTTAAAAGAAACCCTTTTAAAAATTCTAAATTTCCCCTTTTGCCCTCTTTCATTAAACCCCTTTTAGTTCAATAAAAATATTTTCTCTCAATTAAATTTAACCCGAACCGGTTTAACCAAACCCGGTTATCTCTCGGGCCCTAATCTCGGGGCGTTACAATTTTTATCTTAGTAAGGTTTTAACGAGGTACATTATCTGCATAGACATCCAAAGGGAGTGTTATGAATATTTATCTATGTGGATATCTATCATGATAAGAACTTTATCAATGAAATTTGACTTACTTTATCGTTAGGAATATTATCTACATTAATTTAACTTTAATGTATTATGTACTTCTTATGCCTAAAAATAGATAATTTACTGAAGGTACAAGTCTATATTTGAGAATAATACAAATCTACTTTTCTATCTTATCTCTTTGTTATTTTATTCTTGTTCGTTGTTCTTGTTATTTTATTCACAACAATGACTATAATATTTTTAAATTGACATAATAAAATTTAGTTCGGTATGATACATAAAAATGCAATATCGAACATATTTAAAGTTTTGAATTAAATTGATTGGATGGCAAATATCAAAAAATCATTGATAGAAGGGTGTAGCCTAATAGTAGAAAATCTCTGATTTCTCTGACAGGGTCAACCCACTGGCATCCAACAAAGTTACGGACACCTCTTTGACTTTCCCACCCATTAATCATATGCATACAAACAATCATAAATAAGTGTGTATCATTGACCAGACAGAACATCAACCTCAATTTCATTACAATTCACAACACTAAATCCTGCTGTTGGAGTCAACGAAACTGAACACTTGTTGAACGGAGCTGGCAATATCTTCTGCACTGAGCCTAGATTCACTCTCAACCTGCATTTACAGTGATTATGAAAAGAATTAAACCAAGAAAAGTAAGGTTATAGATACATATATAGTGTGTATATATATATACCTTGACATTAAAGGAATATAGAACTGCTTGTTCAATGGTGGTGATGTTGGTCCGAAGGAGATTCAGATTCAAGCCTTCAAGAGCTGCTATGGTTCTAACCAGTTGGCCTGGTCTTGTCTTGGACAAGATGTTAATCATTGCATCAGACCCTAAAAGCTTGACCTGTACATCTGCCAAGCTAGATTTGCTTTCAGCTGTTTGATCATAGAGTGCTCTATTTGTATCACTGTCATAGTCGATGAGCTCGATTCGATCTTTCGGGAGAGACATAGGAGGACATAGAGGTTGTTGTTGTTGTTGATCCATTGACGACTGCTGCAACGAAGCTTCTCCATACAATCTTCTTGCTTTCTGGGATTCTAGGCCCTCAAGAAGTTGTTCTAATTCACTCACAAACTCTATGGCTCCGCCAACGATCGAGGCTTGGTCTCCCTGTAAAACGAAGAGAACCCGAACCTGATTAGCAAAATGAAGAAAGAATCCTGAACATTGAATGATCGTATACCCTTTGAACGTATGAGGCAGGCATTAGGGTTCTCAAAACACGAAGATGCTCAGCCATTTGCTTCCTTCGGTTTCTTTCAACAGCTATGTGAATCACTCTTCGGTTCTCGATTTCTTCACTTGTTTTCGTAGTTCTTGGCCTTTTCCTCTTGTTCTTAGCTTCGGGTGTTGAGTTCTTGCTTTGATCATCATCTTCTCCGACGGAACAAGTGCTCCGAGTATTGCAGAACCCTGATGAAGACATATGTTGCTGATCTTGACAATGGCGGCGATGATCGTGATGATCTAGAGAAGATGATGTTTTCATTTGCAGAAGAATGATATAAAGAAAACCTACCATAAAAAACATGAAACTAACATATAATGTAATACCATAACATGCATAAAGATACATGACATCACATGCATACTAATTATAACAAGACAATGACCTAATTGTGAAGTATCCATCTCTTCTTGGAAAATGAATTGAGCTGATAATGGGGTCATAGAGATAGAGAGAATAAGACGATCCAATTAAATTATCCAAATAAGACAACCCAATTGGCCAGTGTCCAAGTCCTAACATAATAAATAAAGAGTAAACAATGGGAACCGCATCTATTAAAAATGCAGAGTCATAAGCAAAGGGATAAAATAGGAAAGATCTCTAAAAGCTATGGTTGGCCCGGATCCGAGCAGAATCAAGATGTGAACTCGAAAGGCTGGGGAGGCTGAGGTTCATCATCGACAGCCATAGCTGATGAGGAACTCTGTTGACCTGCTGCTGATCCACCTGCGGGAGATGCTGCGGATGCAGGTGCATCTGTTAGGGAGAGTGCCTCCGGTTCATTAGGCCGTAGGTCTCTAAGGAGGACGAACCCGGATGGTGCCAACTTCACGGGCACATATCGGCTGTCTTCTAGAAACTTAATGACCTTCTCCTGAGCAGGAACCACTCTAGCTGGGTTGGTTAAAATCTCAAACGATGGCTCCGTCTCAGCTTTCTTCTCTGGAGGATTATCAACCTATCCAATAGAAAGGATCAACCAAAACATGAGCCAGAAACATTAGACAACAATGCCATTCCAAGTATAATTAATCTAATCAACAAAAGTCGGATTTAAATATTAGACGAATCTTACCTGCATAGGTTCCCCATCCTTCTCGCTGGTTGGTTTCCCTTTTCCAGCAACTGGAGCAGAAGGTGAGGGCTCTGCCCCAGATGATTTCTCGGCATTCGCCTTTTGTTCAGCCTCTTTCTTAGCCCTAGCTTTAGCCTTTGCAGAAGTGGACAGGACAGCAGTCGGAAGTTTGACGGCTGACGCGGTGGTGGGCACAGTAGTTGGTTTTGGATACTCGAAAAGCGAAGGTTTTGCATGTGATAAGAACTCAAACTTTGGAACTTTCAGGTCGTAGTTCAGCCCAAGAAAAGCTGTGGGTGAGAATGACAAGCTAACAAAATAAATGAGGGGATACCAATACCAAAATTGGCTAAAAACGGCAAGACCAACAACCGCTGTGACTTTGTCATGCTTCGTCTTCGAAAGCAATCTTATGGTTACATTTCTTCCACCAGCATCAAGGATCCCAGAGGCCAAGATTGCTCCCATCTTGCTCATTGTGTCTTCATGCTTATCAAGTATTATTTTTTCTAGTTGACGCCTTGATAAAAGGGATATAAAGCAATACATATTTAGAATTGCTACATGTCAGAGAAAAGAAATGATAAGACAACATACAATAAAAGCATATACCTGAATGTACCAACACGGGAATCACTGGCTTCATTGATCTGGATCATGACCATAGCCATCGCAATGAGAGCACCTTGACGAACAAAATCTACAACATCTGATGTCAAGGGTTCTAGCAACGTTATGGCCTCACTCAATCCAGTGCCAGCACATGAAATACCCACTGCAAGTGCCGCACCATATCGAACATGGGGGTTGTAAGACTCGGACAGTAAAGAGACGATTCGAGGAGTCTGCAGTTTTGATCAGACAAAAAAGTGAGATTCTCAGAAATTCATAGCCCACTGACTGACCCAAAGGTGCAATACAATTAGAAAAACACAGAAAAAGATGCAACAAACATCAATCACACACAGCTGAGTAAAGACGACACCTACCTGCTCTGGCTCTGAGTAGAGGACAAACCCCAGTGCCAAAACAGCAGTTCTCCTAACATCATCACTCACATCTGATACGGCAAAATGCAGCAGCTGGCGAATAGCCTTATTGTTTGCTGTTCCCCTATAGGCCAATGCTATGGCATACATACCACCATATCGTATTATAGGATCTTGATCCCGAGTCATCTGCTCTATTAATGTATCTGCCTCTTCTTCCCTTCCATAAACTGTAAGAGCTATCCCTAATGCTAAACCCCTGAAACCATATAGAAACAATGAAGAGAGTAAGACCACTAACGGGATAAACCCAGTCCAACATAAAGATTAAAAAACCCAACTTTACCTAATAATTTTTTCATGTTGTGTCTCATGTGCATAAGCAAGCATCTCACTTGCCTTCTCGCTAGCAGTTCCAACCATAAGCAAACCTATACTGATGCCAGCAGCTTCACCCGCAACAGCACTGTCAGTATAAAGCACACTTCTGATGTCTTCATAGATTTCTTCATCAGCAGTTCCTAGAGCTGCCAAACCAAGTCCTAAGCATGCACCATGTTGGATAACCTACATAAAATTATCAAATGTTTTATTTCACATGTACTCCAGGGTAATGCTATTTTTCTCCACCAAATGGACAAGTTCAACTCTCCCAAATGGCACAGGTAGGAAAAAACAAATTAATGATCATGTATCATAGGCCAAGAAAGTCATATACCTCCACATTAGTGCTGCGTAGGCTATCACGAAGGAATTGCTTAATGCCCTCACCGTGGTTGGCATGAATAAGACCCAAAGCATATAATGCCCCACCTTCGGAATATGGACTCCCACCACCTCCAGCCCCACCCTGTGGCAGATATGGAGCCATTAGAGACCTTCCTTGCTGCAGATGTCCTCTGTGAATAACACCAAGCCCAGCTGTTGCACTGAATTTAGCCCAATTCGTAGCTCTACTCAGCCAGTCCTAATTATAGCCGTATAAACCGTAAGCATATACAATACGAAGATTAGCCTAAAGTGTGAACGAAGGTACAGCAAGACAAATTTTTACCAGATTGTCCCTCAAGAACGTATCCACAGTTGTCCCAGCGTGCATTATTGCATTAGCATGGATTGTAGCACTGTGGCAAACACTATTCCTCATTTCAACAGACTGCTTTATTGTCTTCAAAATTAATAGATCCGATCTAAGACAAATCACAATCAGTTAACAGTTTTCAGGGGAACAAAATACAATAAGAATTTAGTTCCACCAAAGGATAATACAAAAGAAATTGATGCCTCACTTGTTATGACTGTACAAGAATTGTAGAGTCAACTGAATTGAGGTCTCCCCAGATAAAATTCCTTTGATTTTTGTCAGCCTCTCAGCATACATAACTTCTTTAGGATCTGCCTCATGCACAGTTGTAGTAATAGCAGAAGATCCATCTGTCATCTGAACATCCTCTGGAGCAGTAGAATTTTCATTCTCAGCAGCAGCAGGGTCGGTGGATCCCGTCTGTACCGGTTCTGAAGGTAGAGATTTGGGAGCAGAAAGGCGATCTCTTACATTTAAGAGAAAAGCCTGTTGCTCATTCTCCACAAGATCAAATGCAACCTGGAAAGCCAAAAGAGCATCCTCCTTATTTTCAGAACGGAGAAGTTTCTCCAATATGTTCGCGACACCTTCAGGTTCATCCAAGAACATTAGGCACTGGGAAGTGCTCAAATAATCAGGAGAAGGCAGTTGTTGGTACACTTTAACGAGAAACCGAAGCACCTGAAAGAACCAAAGAATTACTGGCATTACAGATCTTGCAGGAATTTGCTAGGTTGCATCAAAATTTCCAAAAAAATAAAGAGCAACTAATAAAGGAATACAAATACTCTTTAAAAAAATAGTAGCAAAGGCATTTCATAACTTTTATGGACTGCTAAAATAACCCCCTTACCTCACGACGAAATTCTCGGCGATATATAAAAGAATGAGACACATTAGTGCAATATGCTAAGGAAGCATGAACATTTTCACTTCTTGTTATTGCTTCCTCAAGTTTATCCAGTCTCCGACATTCAATTGCAATTCCCATCGCTTGTTGGTATTTTCTATCCATAATACACCTAAACAAAACAATGACAATAAGATAGCTAGACTAACTTCAAAACACTCAATCAGGTAAGAAAGCAAGCTCTACATACTTATCCAGCATTCTCTCCACAATCTCCTCCAACCTAGTATCAACCTTTTCTGCTTCATCACTTGATTCAGCTGCCTTTGATCGAAAGCTGACATACTCATCTATTGCCTTGGCTGAAATTAAAAGCATAACCAGTCATCTGCTTGGAATATCAAGTTCAAAACAAAAGAAATATAATATAATCTACAAGCAAAAATTTAGGCTTTCCTTAACCCTATGTGCAGCAAAATAAAATCATAACCAACAGAATAGTGGATTTCAATCAATTAAACTGTTATTAAGATCACAAGATGTATCAAATTAAACAAAGTTCTTACCGAGGAGAGTGTGAACATAATCAGAATCCTCAGAAAC
Organism: Hibiscus tridactylites; assembly: GCA_958450335.1. NCBI lineage: Eukaryota > Viridiplantae > Streptophyta > Magnoliopsida > Malvales > Malvaceae > Hibiscus > Hibiscus tridactylites. Next base: position 26,436,271 of record OY288265.1, on the reverse strand, counting down.
ATCAAAAAGGGGGCCAGCTCCAAGAGCATAAGACAATGAATCATTGAGTTCCCCCAAGTAATAAAAGACCTGGTGGAAAGAACAATATAACCCAAATAACTAAAAGTCAACAAAATAAAATAAAATGTTCCGCAAATCAAACGGCAGCATTGCCTTGACATGAGTCTGTAAAGATTGGTATGGTCAGTAAATAAACGAAATAAGTGATTTTTTAAAATAAAACCAAAATCTTATACCACGTAAGTATAAAATGCTGACTAGTATTGACCAATACAAACTGGTAAATCCAGACAGTACATGGATCCCATGTCTATTGTCAAAGCTGAAGTTGATAATTTGATATTATTCCCTTCACTACTAGTAAAGGTAGTCAATGAAAACATTAAATAGATAAATTAAAGAGAACTTCAATCAAGCTAAATTTTCTTTTTGCATGTATTGGCCTTAACAATAAAAAGCACCTAGTCACTGAGGTGCAACACCTAGGTGCATGACTTAACAACACTGCACTAACATGCACAAGCATATACATACAAACTGAGAGGGACAAGAGAGGACCTTTGAGACAAGTAGGGCAGCAAGTTGTCTTTGATGCTGGCCAAATTCCTCATCTTCATAAAGGCTTTCTCTGAAAAACACAATCATAATATCAGTACTCAAATCCAAAACTCATTAGAATCACTCCCATCGCAGACCACATAATTAGGTACTATGTAAGCATGGAATCAATCGTGCTAAATAAACTTATATTTGTGTAAGACAAATGAATGAATGCAAACCTAAACATATACCACCATTCTCTCACTTCCTAGTTCCTCCCTAGCTGAAAAAAGATACATTAAATAGAATGTAATTTACATGAAAATTTCAGAAGTCGCCATAGCCATTGTTTTTATTCAATTGAAATTTTCTCTAACACAATAATTTCTTTTAATTGTTCCTAATCTGAAAATTATAAATCTTTTGCAGAACATATAGCTTGACTAAAGCAACCAATAGCACATACCCAGAAAAATTGCTACAATTTAGCTGAATCTTAAATTTCATCCTTTAGTAACAAAAACCTAATATCAAAACCAAAAATTTGAAACATTCCCAAATCTCCACAAACAAGTGAAACAACCCAATCATACCAAAACTCCAAATTTACGCACTTAACTAACTGAATTCAAACTAAACTCTAACTTTTCTCTACAATAGCTAAACAAAACATCGAAATTATTTTTCTTCGCGTTCTTCCATTAAATGTTCCACCCATCAAATCAAACAAAAAAACCCAAACCCAGACGAACAGAAAAAAGAAAACAACAAAAAAATGAAATCAAGCTTACATTATGGGAACGCTAGTTGAGATCTCCGGCCAAAACTGATCAACGAACCCAACTAGATTAGAGAGAGCATGTAACTTCAACTGAGGATTGCTCTCGTTAAGCATCGCCAGTAAACCTCCAGCCGAGCTGACCATCGTCGCCGCCGCTGCCGCCATTACTATTCCTCCCCCAAAATAAAAAACCCAAACTTTTGTTGGGATTCTTCAATAATAAAAGAGGGGGAAAGAGGGCTAAATTGGATATTTTACTCTGGATATTTTTGTCGGTAAAAGGGAATCGTCGGCGATACCGATACAAACCCCAACGAAGAAGCGATGACTGGGAAAGAAATTGACAATGTTTGCTTTTAAGAAAAAATTAAAAAGAAAATATAGGAGATAAATTTAGTGAACTTTTGAATCTAGTTGAAGAGGTAAACAAAACTACAATTACCTTATAAATCGGCTTTTTTTCAGTTTAAATTAGGAATAAATTATCCCAATCTTTCTGTTTTGGTCATCAATTTTAAAAGTTTTTAATTTCATCATTTAATTTTCGAAGTTAACTTTTTTTATCATTCACTTGTAAAAAACAATAGGGCGAAATGGACAATCTTTTTTTTTTGGAGATGTGTATTATTATTATTATTATTATTATTATTATTATTATTATTATTATTATTATTATTATTATTATTATTATTATTATTATTATTATTATTATTATTATTATTATTTCATCTCCATATCGTGCCATTGTAAGTGGATTTCTTCTACGTTTCTTTAATCACCCTAGACATCGACGAATTTGTCTCAACATTTCTTACCGTTTTGTCAAATTAAATTTTCTCATTTTTTTTTTAAATTCATGAAACTTCAACTTAAACCCATTGAAAAACAATTGCAATCAACATTTTTTATTGTTCGGTCAACATGAAATTATAATATATTGTTCGTCTCCTCCTTCTCCACCTAAATGCTCCAATTTCAAAAAATTATAGGAAATCTAAAAAAATAGGTATAAAACTTTGGGAAGGAAGATTGCAAGGGAGTTTTCACAAACTAGAAAATGTTTTAGGATTTTCATAAATTAGAAAAATATAGAGATGTATTGTCATAATGTTGTTAAATAATTTTAAGGTGGGGTGACTTAAAAAATAATTTCAAAAGTTCAGAGATAATTTTTTTTTGAAGATGAGTGATTAAAACAAAACACAAGCAAAGTTGAAGGATGGAAAAAAAAAGTATTTTACCCTAAATTGGATTGAAATTGTTTAAATGCAAGATTAGGTCCTTTAGGTTCATATTTCAAGTAATTTTACTCATTACTTTGATCCACATTAGTACCTAAATTTGTCTATTTTTCTCACATTAGTACCTAAATTATTTTTCCACTTTTTTACATAAAAAATTATTTTTCCACATTGGTATTTGAACTTGTCTACTTTTTCATGCTATACTTTTTTTGTATTGGTTTTATTTTATACAGTTTTTATATTTTTATATTTTTTTAAAACAAATTAGATTTTTTAATCATTATATATTCCTATAATTTCTTATAATTTTATATTTGGGTGATAATTTCATGTTTGATATCATTCATTTTAACGTGATTACAAAAAAAGTCAAGTACCAACGCAGACTAAAAAAAAAAGTTAGACATCAGTATAAGAGGCTTAAATGAGAATTAAGTGTCTAAAGTATTTTTTTTTTAATTTTAGGTGCCTAAAGTATTTTTTTGTAAAAATAAGTACCCAAAGTTTCAACCGTTATAATTTTAGGTGCCTAAAGTTTATAATATTATAATTTTAGGTGCCTAAAGCTTATAATATTATAATTTTAGATGTCTGTACGTTAAAAGGTGTTAAAAATTGTTAACCAAACAATGTTTGACACGTGAAATGTTTATTTTATTTTTTCAAAATTAAAAACATAAAAAAAATATAATTTTTTCACAAAATCTCAAAATTTTGCTTTTTACAAAACAGTCCCTAAATCCTTAAAATTTTCCAAACTCAAACCCCTAAATTGTTGCCGCTTCCACTGCCCACCATCGCGCCTGAGCTCACCCCTTTGATCACCGGACCTAGGAAGTCATTTTCCCCAACACGTCGTCGCCAGAAACGCCAAACGTCGTCGCCAGAAACGCCAAACGGCGTGCCAGGCGAATGTCAACCGTCAAACACGAAATTGACATTCAAGTGGCACGTTTGGCTTTATAGTGACACTGTGTTGGGAGAAATGACCGCCTAGTCCGGCGACCAAAGGGGTGTGTTCAGGCGCGACGATCGTCGGCGGAAACGATGACGATTAGGGGTTTGGGTTTGGGAAAATTTAGGGATTTAGGGATTGTTTTGTAAAAATGGCAAAATTTTGAGATTTTATGAAAAAATGACAATTTTAGGTTTTTTCAAAAAAATCAAATTAGTGCCACGTGTCAAGCATTGATTGGTTACACATATTTTTTAAACACACCGTAACGGTCAAACATCTAAAATTGCAACGGTTGAAACTTTAGGCACCTATTTTTACAAAAAAAAATATTTTTGGCACCTAAAATTTAAAAGTAGTATACTTTGAGCACCTATTTTTCATTTAAGCCATATAGGAAAAATGGACAAGCTAAGAAGCTAAAATGGGAATTATAATTTAGTCTTAATAGGAAAATAAGTGCTCAAACTATGTGTGTTGCTTACTTTTGGTGTCTAAACTAATTTTCGTTCAAAATAGGTGCTTAAAGTTTCATTTTGTTAATTTTAGGTGCATGGTCGTTAACAATAATTAAAAATTTGTTATCCAATCAAACCAAGACATGTGACTTTGATTTTAATTTCTTTTAACTTAATTTAAAAAATGCTAAAATCACAAAATATCCCCCTAAGTCCCCAAATTTGGTCACTATCGTCACCGTTCATCACGACATCTGACAACAGAATGAAGCCTCATTCTCTAGTCGTAAAAACCCACATGTCGTTTGTCTTCCGGTCAGCCACCGTTCACCATTCATTGTTTCTTTCGTGGACGACATTCATTCGACATTATGTGCATCGTTCATCGACTTCCGATGAAAGTGGTGAAAGTCGTGGGGTCTAGTGGTGAAAGTGGTGGGCACACCATCGACGTTTGTTATCCATCCATCGTTCGTCTTTGGGGTCTAGTGGTGAAAGTGGTGGGCACACCATCGGCGATTGGCGGCAGCAACATATGAAATCGGGATTTGGGACTAAGGGGATTGATGACTACTTTTGGGAATTTTTTAAAAAATCGGGATTTTATAAAAATTCAATTTTTAAAAAATAAAATACAATACAATATGTCACATGTCAAGCATCGATTGGATGCTAATTTGTTAACAGACCAACATTAAAACAGTTACAAAATGAAACTTCATGCACCTAAATTGGTAACGGAGAAACGTTAGACACCTATTTCGAGCGAAAAATATTTTAGACACAAAAAATGAACAACAAATGTAGTTTGTGCACTTATTTTGCTATTAATCCTATAATTTAAGACTATATTAAACCAAAAAATAATTTAAAATGTTATATTTTGATACAACTGTGTAAATATTTTTCACAATCCTTAATATTTAAGCTATAAAATCTAAAACTTAAATTCCTAGCCCTAGCTCCCTAAAACCTAAACTACAAACCCTAAACTCTAAATATAAACCTTAAATTCTACACCCTACTATTTATACCCTAAATCGCAACCTAAATATCTAAACTCTAAGATTGAAAGATTACACAAGCATGTGTATCAAAGTATTTTCCTAATTTAAATGCCTAAATAATTCTTTTACACACAAGTAATCAAGTATGCATACAAATAAAATCTAACCTAAAATCATAAACCATAAGCACTACAAACTACATTCTACGAACTAAAACCTTAAACACTAAATTAATTTTTAATCCTAAAATAGAAAGGAGCGAATAATTTCTTCTTGTTAACGAGTCTATAAAGCGTTTCTCTAATATATTCCAACAAAGAAAAAAAATGGAGGAAAGTGTGTACTTTGAGTAGAAAGCAAGCAAGAAAAAAAGGGCAAACAAAAACCTTAACGTTGGATTTTTTAAGATGTGAAGGCAAGCACATATGCCCAATTTGCATGCCCTACAAAACAACATCTAACAAAAACACTCGAAATTTCAAGAGAGATGTGAACAACTTCACTTAAAACATATATTCTTTTATGTTCACCCGTCACAATTTGTATCATAATCATATCATATCTATATTAATAGATTTTATCGAAACTAAACTTATTTAATGAGCTTCTTTTTGTAAAAAGGAAGGTGAAGAATAAAGTCTTTAATGGACAAGCAAGCCACTTGTCCCCCTTCATTGTCTTAGCTTGTAAAACTCTCTACTTCTCTTGCTTTTATATATGCCTCTTTATCAGTCTTCTACTCTTTCGGCTTGGAATTTGCACTTTGAACCAAACTTAAACAACTTTGTCTTGTGAGTTATGGGAAGCAAGATTTGCATGTTCCTTATGTATTCAACAATGGCAACTGCTTTGTTCATACATTGTGGTAAGCTCAATTTTGCTACATTATAGATTTGTTTTATCTTCTACGGTCTATGTTTAGGGTTCGTTATTGCACCTTACGACAATATGTTTGAATTTAGATTTTCACATAGGGAGTTACCACTGTTAGATTATATTAAATTATAATTAGTACCTTTTTGGTGCAGATGCAAGAAAATCAATGGGAATGGCCATAAAGCACTCAAAGAAATTGCAGCTAATGAATGAAGTTATGAGTTTAGTGATAGAGCAACCAACTAATAATTCAAACACTCAAGCTTATGGTGTAAGCTCACCATTTTGTCTGCCACCCTTTGATTCTCTGCCCCCTGTAAACCCTCCAACCCTGACACCAACGAACCCATCTCCATTCAGGTTGCATCCAAGCCCACTAGTGTTTTTACCACCCATTGTGTACCCTCCACCTACGGTTCCGCCTCCTCCGAACGTGGCTCCAACTTCGGCCTTGTGGTGCGTGGCTAAGCCATCGGTGCCTGACCCAATCATTCAAGAAGCTATGAACTATGCTTGTGCGGGAGGGGCTGATTGCGATTCGATTCAGCCCAGCGGCTCCTGCTTTCAGCCTGATAGCTTGTTTGCACATGCTTCCTATGCTTTTAATAGTTACTGGCAAAACACCAAGGTTGATGGTGCTACATGTGAGTTCGGAGGCACTGCCATACTTGTCGCAGCTGATCCAAGTGAGTTTCTCAATTCCAATTCCACTTTTAAACTTCCAATCAGACCATCATATATTTTTCTGTTTTGGTCCAACAATACTTTTTTAAATCCACCAATTCTTTAAATCTTACATGCTAAAGAAATGTATCTTAAGAATAGGTATATATGATATTAGAAAGTAAAATTAGAAGTTAATTATTAATTTTTAAAGAATATAAAAGAGACATATGCCTTGTACTAATTTATTTTACTCATGAAATTTTTATTTTTTGTTGATAATATCTTATTTTAAATTAAATTTGACAACCTGAAAATTTTTAAAGCCCAAGCTTTGAAATACAATGTTTTATCTATATATTCTTTTAAATTCAACCCAATAAATAATTTCAATAAAAAATATTATTTTATTTAAATTTTTTTGAGTTTAAACAATTTTATATGTATTATATACGTAAATTTATAACTTAAAAAAACAAATATTAAGTGTACCGGACGCATCTTAAATCTTATTTTGTGTGCCAAGCAGGCTATGATGGGTGTCAGTTTGAGTACCAGTATTGATTGGTGAAAGGCTCCTCATGGCATATAGTTATAGGATTGAATATTTCTAGATTTTTCTATAAATTTAATGAAACCCTTTCTTTTATGTTATATTTAATTCCTATTAAGTCATATCAAAAAGTTAATTTAGTCTAGTGGTTAACGTATGAATTTTGATCCATTTAACCTGCCAACTTTAAAAAAATTGAAATTGAAATTATTGAAAGTTGTCGTGTGTCATCGTTCAATTGGTTGCAATTAATTTAATAAATGTAATATATTTTTTTAAAAAAAATCGCTGACGTGGTATAATATCATTTCATCATTAACATCCATGTGGACATGCCACGTTATCATTGCAGTCTATGTGCGCCTACCTAGTCAGCGAGAACCGTTAACTAACGGTTTCTATAACGAAGAACCTTTTTGTTAAAAAATAAAATGTTGAAGATTAAAATACTTTAAAAAGAGGAGCCAAGGTGACAAATTTATGGAATGTTAGGGATATATTTAGGCATTATGCCAAATGTATTTGTATGTCTATGAAAATGTTAAAAAATTATGAACATATATACTATTATGTAATCACACCAATTTTATTTAAAAAAAATACATGAAATGAAACTACCAAAATTAAAATATAGGAATTATTAACTATTTTTTTTGTTCTAAAAGAACAAAATCCAACCATTTCATCTTAATTTTGAAATATTATATTTTTTCAAGGGCTATTATTTGAAATAAGATCACACTCGTTGATCCAAAAACTAGCGGAACATAAGATTACGACGGGTCAAAATATTTTTTAATTAACTTAGTTTCTCTTCTTATTATATTAAAAATTAAAATATTTTATTAAAAAATAAAACATTAATTATATTACATTTATAGTTATAAAAAATTTTAATGGGGTAAAGATGTATTAATTGTATTATAGTTATAATATTAAAAATTATTAATTAATAAAATTTAAAAGATGTATTAATTTATTGCATTTATTATTTATTAAAAGAGATATTGAATAACATTTATTAATTAACAAATCATGTGTCACCTTAGCTGAGTAGATGTAGCATTGCGCCCCCTGTTACCACAGGTCGCCAACTCTTCTTTCGAGGACACCATCTGTATTAATTTTACACCAGCCTACCGGAGGTGGCTGTCATTTTAATTGTTAACGAACTATAACCCTGCGCACAAATGAAGATGAAACTTCCATTTCAACAAAATCCAGCTAAAAGATAACTATTTCAATGAATCCAAAAACACCAAACAATTGAATCAAAAACAAGGTTCCAATCGGTATCGTCTTAAGTGAGGTAGATAGGCTGGTTGAGGTTAATACTAAGCCGATGAATTTATAAGCCATCTATAACTTCTTAAATCGTAAACAACTACTCTTAGGCGCACTCGAATTCACAACATTTTGGATGTTGTAGTAGTGAGCATTGTGAAATAATGGTTTAAACCACATTTCACAGTTTCTTCATATACAATAAATATGATTTCATCACATATTTTTCAAGTTTTACTTGTAAAAATTTCAATTCAAATGTAAGTTTAAGAGCAAATGAAATGTAAAATAAGATATTGACTTCATATAAATATTGATATGAAGATACATAACTCTGAACTTCTAACAAATAGTGTGCAAAAGATAACAAAATTTTTAAATCGGAGTTTCACCGAATAAAACAGGTGAAGAATAAGACAATCAAACGGTGTTATTTGTAAAAGGTGTGTAACTAGAATTTGGATTTATTCATTTCCATTAGCTTTAGTTGTAGCTTCACTACAGCCGGAAATATTAGCACAACCACTTCAACCAATTCTAGCTTCACCCTTGCCGGAAGCACTGGCACTGCCACCACCACCACCAACATTAGCATGACCAATTCCAGAAGCACTAGCACCGCCCATTCCACCGATATTAGCTGCTCCATGTCCAGAGGCACTAGCGCCACCACCTCCACCGACATTAGCATTACCGCTACCGGAAGCACTAGCGCCACCGCCTCCACCGACATTAGCTGCTCCATGTCCAGAGGCACTAGCGCCACCACCTCCACCGACATTAGCATTACCGCTACCGGAAGCACTAGCGCCACCGCCACCACCGACATTAGCTGCTCCATGCCCAGAAGCACTAGCGCCACCGCCTCCACCGACATTAGCTGCTCCATGCCCAGAAGCACTAGCACCACCGCCTCCACCGACATTAGCTGCTCCATGCCCAGAAGCACTAGCACCACCGCCTCCACCGACATTAGCTGCTCCATGCCCAGAAGCACTAGCGCCACCACCTCCACCGACATTAGCTGCTCCATGCCCAGAAGCACTAGCGCCACCACCTCCACCGACATTAGCATTACCACTGTCAGAGGCACTAGCACCACCACCTCCACCGACATTAGCATTACCACTACCAGAGGCACTAGCGCCACCACCTCCACCGACATTAGCTGCTCCATGCCCAGAGGCACTAGCGCCACCACCTCCACCGACATTAGCTGCTCCATGTCCAGAGGCACTAGCACCACCACCTCCACCGACATTAGCATTACCACTGCCAGAGGCACTAGCACCACCACCTCCACCGACATTAGCATTACCACTGCCAGAGGCACTAGCACCACCACCTCCACCGACATTAGCATTACCACTGCCAGAGGCACTAGCGCCACCACCTCCACCGACATTAGCTGCTCCATGCCCAGAAGCACTAGCGCCACCTCCTCCGCCGACATTAGCTGCTCCATGCCCAGAGGCACTAGCGCCACCTCCTCCGCCGACATTAGCTGCTCCATGCCCAGAGGCACTAGCGCCACCTCCTCCGCCGACATTAGCTGCTCCATGCCCAGAGGCACTAGCACCACCTCCTCCGCCGACATTAGCTGCTCCATGCCCAGAGGCACTAGCGCCACCTCCTCCGCCTACATTAGCTGCTCCATGCCCAGAGGCACTAGCGCCACCACCTCCGCCTACATTAGCTGCTCCATGCCCAGAGGCACTAGCGCCACCACCTCCGCCTACATTAGCTGCTCCATGCCCAGAGGCACTAGCGCCACCACCTCCACCGGCGTTAGCCACTCCATGTCCAGAAGCACTAGCGCCACCACCTCCACCGGCGTTAGCCACTCCATGTCCAGAAGCACTAGCGCCACCACCTCCACCGGCGTTAGCCACTCCATGTCCAGAAGCACTAGCGCCACCACCTCCACCGGCGTTAGCCACTCCATGTCCAGAAGCACTGGCGCCACCATATCCGCCAGCATTAGCCGCTCCATGTCCAGAAGCACTTGCACCACCATGTCCGCCAACATTAGCTGCTCCGTGTCCTGAGGCACTAGCGCCACCTTGTCCACCGGCATTAGCTGCACCTCCACCACGGCCATAAGCATTACCACCACCTTTCCCACCAGCATTTCCTCCTGCGCCACCCATTCCGCCGAATCCTCCTCCAAGTCCACCTCCAAAGCCTAAATGGAATCTACCCCCACCACCAAGACCACCATAGCCACCGTAGCCAGCTCCGGGAACCATCATAAAATGTAAAGACCTCCTGTTTTTCTGAGATTTTGTCATGTCTTCGGGATCTTGTTGTAAACTTCCTTCATTCGGATCAACATTGTTATTATCAGCAATCGCTAGACCATCCATAAAAAGAACGAACATGAGAAACACTACAACGAAAGAAGTAGAAACACCCATCTTTCCTAAAATCACAGTAAATGATTTCAAACTCCCTTTTATTCTTTATTCTATTTTATTTCTTTTACTTTTGATGATGATTATCTTATCAAGGAATGGTGTTTATATAGGGAGAGGCTGAGTTCAGATAGAAGAGAATGAAATGTCAAGCTTAAAGCAAGGGAACCGTTCAACTGCATTCACTCCATTCATTTGCTTAACTGCCAATCGAAAAAACAGCAACATTTTATTCATTCAAAATTGAATTTGATTTGATCTGGTCATGGTCTTAGTTGCATGTTTTTTTTTTGACAAATCCTAAATATATTCCTAACTTTAGAGAGGAGGAAAGAGAAACTCTAAAGGTAAAAAAAGAGAGTGCTTTTAGTAAATTTAGAACCCATAACTTAAGAAATATGGTCCAATTTGCATGTTAAACAAAATTCAGGTCTATTACAATTATTCTATTGTACAAGCACATGCTGAACGGATAGTGTATATTTATTCTTATACATTTACCTTGTTTATTTTTTTGTTGGCTTTTTGCACATCTTATTTTGATAGGTGAATCTCTCAAAGTGAATTTTTTATATACACAATACTTAAAACATATTTAAACAATACCAAATTGCTTACTACTTGGATGAACACTAATTGAACACTCGACACACATATTCTAGATTCGCCACATGCTGCTAGCATTATCCGAGAAATGTTTAAATTGTTTATAACTCCTTAAACCGTATACAATTATAATTAAGCACACTCAAATTCACAATGTTTTTTTAACAGCAAATTCACAACATTTTAGACGCTGCAATAATAATAGTACCAATCAAACTAATATTCCGTCAATAATATGAGTAATATTTGAATAACTAAATTGGCAAGGATCAAAGGCGAAGGCAGAAATTAAAAGTTAAGGGACAATTTTTTTTATTAAAAAAGTTTAAGAGTATAAAAAACCCTTAAACTTTTAAAAAAAATCAACTAAGCCCTTAAACTTTTTTGCACCAAATTAAGCCCTTGAACCAAGAAATTGAATCAATTAAGCCTTTGAACCAATTTTGACCATTAAATCTTGATAGCTTTTTTTAATCTGTTGGTGCAGTGCATTGTGTCATAGTGTCTCGACTTGACATTTTCAAAAAAATTATTTTATTTAAAAATTGTTTAAAATTTCTAAAAAAACGTATACAATATAAAATATTTTTTTTGAAGAAATCTGTAAATGCAAAATGATAGAACTATAGTTAGAAGTGGCATTCGGGTTGGTTTCAGTTTGGGTCATTTTGGGTATGTCTGGAGTTGGTTTAGATTCGTTTCGGTTTGGTTCGGGTCTAGTTCGGATTTAGTTCGTGTCTATGGTGAGTCGGGTCCGGTTCGAATATTTGGGTTGGGTCAAAATTGGACCGGTTGTTTTTGGGTCATGTCAATATCGGATCGGCCGCTTTCGGTTCGAGTCAAAATCGGGTCGTTCGGATAGGTTTTGGGTCGGGTCAACCTTTTAATTTTCGGGTCAATTCGGTTTGCGTTGGGTTATGATGCACAAAGACTTTGTTGATGTAGAAGATTGTATCGGTGGAAGATATATAAGATTGTGTCAATTCGATTTGAGTTGGGTCAATTTCGATTCTCTAAGGTTTATGTTTTAGGGTTTAGGGTTAACAGTTTATGGTTTAGTTTAATATAATTGGTTTATGAGATTAATTATGATTCCTTAAGGTTTATGATTTATGGTTTAATATTAATTGTTTATGGTTTAGTTTAGTGTTGTTGGTTTATGAGATTAATTCCGATTCCTTAAGGTTTAATTTAGGGTTATTGGTTTATGAGATTAATTTCGATTCCTTAAGGTTCAAGGTTTAGTATCGATGGTTTATGATTTAGTTTATGGTTTTCGATTTATGAGATTAATTCTCATTCAACTTGCTAATTTATGCATTTGAATTTGATTAAATATTTAAATCAAAGCTTCATATGTACAATTGTAGTAAATTAAAGTTTCAACTTTCATGTGTACAATTACATGTTTACATCAAAATAAAAATTTTGTGTATAATTATACTAAATCAAAGTTTATATGTAATAATAATAATAATAATAATAATAATAATAATAATAATAATAATAATAATAATAATAATAATAATAATAATAATAATAATAATAATAATAATAATAATAATATCCAAATTAAATTTAAAAATTGGTTTATGAGATTAATTTCTATGGCTTAAGGTTTATGGTTTATGACTTTATGGCTTTTTGTAAATGGTTTAGGGTTTATGGTGTAGTTTAGGATGAAGTTAATATCAAATATTGGGAGGGAAAATAGTCTATTAAACTTTTAAATTTAAAAATTAGTTGGGAAAAAAGCCTTATTTTATTAATATTTAAACTTAAAATGACGTAAATGTTGTGAATAAAATAAAGAAGAACAAGAATAAGAACAAGAAGAACAAAGAGATGAGAGAAAGAGGGAGATTTGTATTATTCTCAAATATAGAATTATATACAATGCCTTCAATGAATCATCTATTTATAGGCATAAGAAGTACATAATACATTAAACTCTAATTCATAGAGATAATATTCCTAATAATAAATAAATCAAACTCCTTTGATAAAGTTCTAATCATGATAGACATCCACATAGATAAATATTCATAACACTCCCCCTTGGATGTCTATGAAGATAATGTGCCTCGTTAAAACCTTACTAAGATAAAAACCCAGTGGGAAAAAAAATTCTTTAGTGAAGGAAAAAGAGTACACACATCTTTGATACGCATAACATGTTGCCTCATTAAAAACCTTACCAGGAAAACCCATTGGGACAAAACCTCGGTTAAGGGAAAAAGAGTGCAACGCGTACTTACTCCCCCTCATGCAAACATCACAGAATATCTTTGAATCTTCATAATTTAATCTTGAATATCATTTTTCTAAAGATCGTGAGGGATGAAAACTTTGGAGTAATATGTTCCATGATGTATCCACTTTCAAACTGAGATATACATCTTGCGTTATCTTCACACAAGATAGCTTTTATCATATCTTGTAAAAGTAAATCCACATATCTTTTGGATATGTTGGGTCAATAATCTTAGCCAAACACATTTTTTTGGCTTGCCTCGTGCATAACAATTATTTCTACGACATTTGAGGAGGCATCAAAGAATGTTTGAAGATCTAAATGTAATGATCTTTGTATATTCACAGATATTTCTTGACCAACTAATATATAGTGCTTCAAGACCAAGAAAAGATATAATTATCTTTATTCACATCCAACAATCTTACAACTATTGGGATACTCAATAGATATGCTCTATTCATATTGAATCTTTTTTAAGATTCTTTCAGCTTATGTCTATTCATAGACAAAAGAAATATATAAAAATGCTTGATCTTCAGGTCGAGATAAACTTGATGTCAAGATTCAAGTACTTGTATTGAAAGTACTTCATGAGTTTCCAATTTGAAGCTCTTTAGGAGTTCTAAAATTATCATAATGAATCTTGATCCAAACTCCTTTATAAAATACATAAGGAAATATGATCATTCTTATAGTATTTTCTCAATTAGTATTCACTAAGGCGATTATACCAAATGCGCCAAAATATTCATGAGACATGTCTAAATAAATTTCCTCAGAAATTTCCAAATGCTTATAGCATTTTAGATCCTTCAAGGATAAATATGGATCCACAAATAATTAGACGCATGTAAAATTTTCATAACTGCCAAAGTAATTGCATCCACCATGAAGTAATTAAAACTTTTCATAAATCATAGTTCAAGTCATATTTACGACTCCTTATTTGTGCCTCACTTGCATTACACCTTTAGGTGTTTAGACTGCTGGTCCAAATACTTCTATTTTAGAAGTTCAAATCGTCTTTCAACATTGACCAATTCAATATCTATACTTCTGGATAGATTTTATACAAGATCCTCGATTTCTTTCTTTACTTCTATAGAAGTATTTTATGTAAAATTGTTTGTAAAATCGTTGTCGACAACTTTCCAATTTTTCTAGTTCCATTCTCGTAATGACATAACTCATCGAGATCTCTTCAAGATTTCAATCTTTATTTCAGGTACCTGAAACTCTTCAAGAGTTTTATTATTTGTTATGTCTTGGGTCTCTTCAGGAGCACCCGCCTCCAATATATGACCATCTCATATTACTTTCTATTTACGAGAATTTTGATCATTGGAACCATTTCAACTATCATGCTTCAGGCATGATTTACATTCTCTCGCTCTAACATGTAATTTAAACTTAGAGCATTTCAGCTGGTATATGAGACTTAATTACTCTCATTGGGTCAGTAAATATGTCTGGCAGTTGACATGTAATAACATGAATTATCTTATGAACTTCTAGTTCATATACGAGGATCTAGATAATGATAATTCATTTTCCTCTATCCAGCTGATTATTATCTCCCCCTGATGTTGAGAAAAATCATGTCATAAATGATTCTCCAATTAATGTTTAAGAATTTAAACATAAAAGGAGACTCGTACTCAATATATATTCTCAACCCTTTTTATTTACCCATTTTGTGCGTTGTGGTGGAGCAATTCATATCGCACATTCAAAAATCATAAAATGGGAAATGTATGGTTTCTGACCAAAAACCAATCATAACGGGGAGTTTATTATAACTCGTTGGCTTGATGCGTATAAGTGTTGCTATATGGAAACACCATATAAATAATAACTCTTTTGTTCTCATAGTTTAGCTATTAAATAGGAGGCATCCAATTGAAATTTTGCTAAACTATATTTTTCATAATCAATAGGCTTTGTAACAACTGATATAGCCTAAAATATAAACCCACTAGCTTTTCAAGACGAATAGTCTAACTGCATAATCTGAATATTTTTAGAATCAATCTCACAAACTTCTGGTTATAAGTCGATAAAACAATATAGATGCATCTACTAAAATCATATAAAACTTTCCACGTTTGTGGATATATGGGCCCATATTTCGTTCAGATATGCAAGACATACAGTCTCAACTTCAATACAAGAACTTTAAGTTCTAATTCTTTTGGTAAGTGGGATCATCTATATCCTTTGAGAACAAACAACACAAGAACTTCAGGTTCTTTTAGTAAGTGGAATTTAATCAATTCCTTTAAGCAACACAGGAACTTCACGTTCTTTAATAAGTGGAATTTAATCCATTCCTTTGAGAATAAGCACCACAAGAACTACATGTTCTTTTAATACATGTGCATGTAAATCTCAATAATTTCTGCACCATTGATCAGGATGGTCTAACCGATCATGCCAACTATATATATGTGTGTATATATCTCTAAATTTGTAAACTCCTTGTTTACCATAACATGTAATTCAATCTCACTCGTACATGTCTAGTACGACCATCAAAATTGTTTCTTTAAATAGGAATATATTTAGTTCTTTCGGAGCTTTCAATTAAAATTATCTTTTGGTAGTAATATATAGCTCTTCTAGAGCTTTCAACTGACTTTTTGGCTACCAAAACTTATATCAATATTGGCTTATTTCAAATGCCAATTGATAACATATGTTATCTATAATTCCCAAAGGGATAGTTTGCGAACTCATATTACTCTCTTTATGACTTTGACGAGTATAACGCACTGTGAATATGGAATAAAGTTCCATTTGACAATAACATATTTGCTCAACCAGAGCCTTTTGTGATATTAGTACTTCCGGATATAGTACTCACATTATTCCCTTGCATTTTAATCGAGAAATGCATAATTGTGCACCTTTCAAAATGTGCTTTGTTTCATTTACTTCAGGTAATGAAAATATGTACTTTGTATCATTCACTTCGAGGAATGAAAAATATAAAATATAGCACATCATATCAAGTCGATTATCTATCAGAGATAAACTTTCAAGTGCTCTTCCGGAGTATTGATATTTTAGTACTTTGAGAAATACTACTCATATTTCCCCTTGCATTTAAATGGGAAAAATATTTCTTATGCTTAAGTACAATATGAGTACTTGCATTATCTGCTAGGCATAAATAGCCACAATTCTAGGCATAAATAGCCACAATTCATTGTATATTTTATTCCGAAAGTAATCATATTCTTCAAATAATAAATTAACATAAAATGTAAATAAATAATATGTGAAATAAATAAAGATAAAGCAAACTAACATAAATAAATAATAAATAAAACGAATTAACATTAAAAAAATAAAATAAATAAATAAAACAATTATTCTTGTTAGAGGTTATAAGGGAAATAAAATAAATGGTAAATTATTCCCTTCAAGGGTTATGAGAAAATTAACAATATCCAATTGAGTTGGACCAATAACGCCATAATTATTTTCACCATAAACAAAATTTGTTTATATTTTATTTCATTTATCATTCATGATTATGGATAAAGTCCATAATACTTTGGCGTTTGACAAGTACGAAACCAATGGTTTATAACATCACATTGGTAAAAGGATTCCACTTCCTTAGAATGATCTTTATCACTCTTGTCATCCTTATAACTTCGCTACCAGCGGGTAGAAGTATTCTTAAAATGACTATATTTTTCATGTGTATATTCATAGCCTCGACCATGACCACAACTTTTAATGTGTTTTTTTATTCCTTCCATAATATAATCTCACATTCACTTCAGGGAATGGAGTAGAGCCAGTGGGCCTTTAAAACCTTTTTCACATATCCTTATCACAGAGAACAAAGATTTAATCCTCGTACGCGGCATTGTTAAACCTGTCCACAAGGTCCTTTAAAAACCTCCTTTGAGACCAGTAGCCTCGCAGAACGGGATGTCCAGCCAATTATACTTGGATTATATCGAAATTATGTCTCTAATTGAATAATGATTTACCATGTTTGCATTCACTTCAGGGAATGAAACAGATCCAATAATTGCATGGAATAAATATCATGCTTGCATTCACTTCAGGGAATGCCCCATCATTGATAATTGCATGGAATAAACATCATGCTTGCATTCACTTCAGGGAATGCCCCATCATTGATAATCGCATGGAATAAACATCATGCTTTGCATTCACTTCAAGGAATGCCTCCCATAAAACTTTTTGGATCAAGAAGAATTTTCGTAACTTGAAATTGGGAGAAGTCTATGGTCGAGTTTTTCGACAAAGAAGAAAAATTGCTTTCGAGTAAATATAGACTTTATAACAATCTTTTTATAGATTAAAATTCACCATGATTTATCACACATTAAAATCATAATTTATAGAATAAAAAAATAAAATAAGAATTTACCGATATTAGTTTTCCTCTCGAGGAAAATGGAGACGTAGCAAATGACCAAAACATCTTCTCATAATGTCGTGTCTCTTTCCAAGTCATTTAAATACATGTAAAACTCAATACATGGTTAAAATATCAATATCATCAAATAAAATATTATAAACACATATTGATCTTAATACAAAGTTTAACCATTGTGTCAAAAATAAACATATATGAAACCATAATAATAAGATCTATATGTATTGGCTGAATTGAATATATCAGAAATCAGAAGATCTATGTCATAATTTTCTTTTAAAAAAAAACTAAACCAACAAAGGTGTTTCATTAATGTACAGATCTTTGTTACTAAAAAAAACCTTAAACCTAGAGTACGTATTTTAATGAATTTATATGAAAGACTACCATAGTTCTACGTACATAACTTTGTTATTCATGATTATAAAGTATAGTCAGTAAATCGAACAGGCTTTACATGCACCATCATCAAACTTCATGAATTTACAAATATACAAACACAAATAATAATAATTAAGTATGAAAAGCATAAGTAGTTGAGTACCAAAAATGAAAACCCACAAATACTTTCGCTTAACAAACCTTAATCGATTCCATCGTTCCCTGCTTTAAAAGCCGAGGAGGCAGGTAAGGAAAACAGCGCGACATTATCGACTTTTTCCGCTAATTAACCCTTTTAGGAACAAGAGAAAACACACGTAATTTATACCAAACGCAACCTCTTCGTCTCTGTCGATTCGTCTTTTGGTTTGTGAGAAGCCACAAATTTATCTCTTTCCAATGTTCGAATAAAATCAAACATACTTCCAAAATTTTCAAAAAAAAAAAAATTAAAACAAAGTTAAAATATAAAGAGAAAGACAATCGGTAACTAAAAAAAATAAGGAGAAAAAAAACTTATCTTTGGTTTATTCTATAATCGAATTCTTCCCGATAACTTCTTTTAAATTATAATGATGAAGACCTCAGTTGATTAGAGTCTCGTGCTGATAACGTGTTGTGAATAAAATAAAGAAGAACAAGAAGAACAAAGAGATGAGAGAAAGAGGGAGATTTGTATTATTCTCAAATATAGAATTATATACAATGCCTTCAATGAATCATCTATTTATAGGCATAAGAAGTACATAATACATTAAACTCTAATTCATAGAGATAATATTCCTAATAATAAATAAATCAAACTCCTTTGATAAAGTTCTAATCATGATAGACATCCACATAGATAAATATTCATAACAGTAAATTGTTATTATACCATAATTTTGAGAAGAGCGACGGTCTCTCCCATAGTATAATACAAAAAGCTAATAAAATATACATCAATTTTCTATTTATCATATTGTTAAAAATAGATAACAATAAAAATAAATTATTCATTTAATTTACCTTAATTATCGAATTAAAATCGGGTCGATATTTAGTTCAACGTTCGGTTCATGTGAAATTGGTTCGGGTCCATTCAGTTCGAGTCCATCTTAGTTCAACAAAAATTTTAGACCGACTTCGGTTCGTTTTGGTTTATTTCGGGTTTTGGATCAACATGTTCGGGTCAATATCGGGTCTTGGGTTTTGGGTCAAGCTTGCCAGGTGTAACTATATTGTATCATGTGCCAGTAGTATATAAAGAAAATATTGTAAGGTTTGATGACCAAAATTGGTCAAATGGCTTAATTAATTCAATTTCTTGGTTCAAGAGCTTAATTGAGTGCAAAAAAAGTTCATGAGCTTAATTAATTTTTTTTCCAAAAATTCAAGGGCTTCTTACACCTAAGCCCAAAAAGAATAAAATGCTAAAAAACTCCATCAATAGGATTCAATTCACTCACTTCAAGTAAAACAAACATAATTTCTTATACACATTTTACTACTAAGACAACATTCACTTTATAATATTAAAACAAGTAAAATAAATTATAATTTAAAATTTAATATGGGCCAAATTAAAAAAAAGAATGGACTGTAAGGGTGGACCATTGGACCTGCCCCATGCGGCTTCGCCATGGTTAGGACACCAATTTATGGTGTGAGTAATGAGCATTGTGAAATAATGGTTAAAACCTGGTAGGATGTCCGCAGTGGCATCATTTGGTGTGTTTGTGATGGCCGCACGGTTGATCTTTGGTAGGATAATTGGGTTGATGGTCTTGGTCCTTTAGCTTTTCATGCTTTGAATGGGTCTTTAACGATTTCGTGCCCAATTGTGTCATTTGTTTCGAGTGATGGGAAATGGAATGTGGAGGGGTTGAGGAATGTGTTACCAGAGGAATATGTTCATCATATCATAACTTTGGTACCGCCTGCTATGAGCCTTGGTCCGGATCGAGTTGGATGGCTTGGGGATTCGAAGAGAGTTTTTACGGTTAAATCACCACATCGTTTGCTAATGGGGGATGTGCATACCGCATCGGATAATTTGTGGTATGTGGTGTGGAGGCTTTTGCTGCAAGGGAGCTTGTTGACAAATTCGGAGAGGGTGCGTAGCTACATGTCTTCGAATGGTCGTGGTTATTGTAGAGCTGGTATTGAAGATGTTCTACATGTTTTAAGAGACTGTCCGCAAGCAAAGACGGTGTGGTCTAGGGTCGTTATGCCTAGGTGTAAAACTAATATTTGATTTTAATATAACAAATAATTCAATGACTAGATTGCAAATAAATTTTTAAGTAATCAAAATATTTGATTTTGACAAGTAATATTTATACTTAAAATATTTTGAAGTAAAAAATTAAACCCCATAAATTTTTTTAAGTATTTCAAAGCCAAAATATACAAAATTGCCAAGGCATTTCGAAACACCCTCAAAGTGCTTCGATACGTTTTGCAACTGGAAACGTCTGTTTTGAAACAGCTCACACCCGTTTCGATACAGCCTTCATCTGGGCTTTTGATTTTCAAGTATTGTTTCGAAACGGCTCATACTCGTTTCGATACAGGGGTTAAATAATTTCAAAATTAGGCATTAAATGAACTAGCTGTTGTTAGAAACTAATTTTTGAAGATTTGGTTATGTGTTTTGATACACCCTTAGGTTGTTTCAAAACACCCATTTACAGTTTCAAAACATTTCGATACAACCCTTATCTATTTCAATACGACCCTCTTTTTACATTTTACAGTTTCAAACTGTTTCGATACGACCTATAGCCGTTTCGATACAAGCCTTTTTTACACACAACGACTCTTTCTTTTTTAGTGTCTATTTCGATACAGGGGTACCGTGTTCTGATATGGATAGTTGTAGAACATCATTTATAGAGGGAAGAGATAGTCCCAACGGCTCTATTTATGATCTCAACCACCCAAACGACTAGAAATCAATGAGAAGGTTTAAAAACAAGTCTCCAAAGCTACAACAACTATTAAACCTTCAAGCAACATCAAAGCATTCAATCCAAACCCTTGTGCATTTAGAGTCAAATTCTTGTACCCAACTTATTTGAAATTTTTTATTGTAAATATTTTTAGAGTTTGAGGAGTGTTTATGTGTAATTGGGTAAACAATTAGCCTTTGAAAGGCACATACAAAGTTTTCCAATCTTCCTTTGTAAAAGAGTGATATTGAGTCAATCCTTGGGTAGAGGGATTGATCGATTTGTAAGGTTTCCTCCTAAGCCGAGAAAAGAGGATGAATTCAAGTTAATGAATTGTTGAAATCCTTAGTAGGGTGCTGAGGTAGTGGATGTAGAGCTTGTTTGAAGCTTAAACAACTCTAAAATTGCCTTGTCTTCATTTTTAAATTATCCATTTGTACCCTTCAATTTTTATTCCACCAATTCACCCTCTAATGAGCTCTTATAAATGACACTTTTTTCTTGCTATTTTCTTTGTCTTGAGGACTTTTCACTACTTAATTAGTTGCGTTTATTTCATTTTCTGTGCAGACTCAATTATGGAATTGGCAACAGAAAGGTGTATTTCTGCAATCTTTTTTATTTTTCTGGCCGTGGCTGGCATCATGGGCACGATGCATCCGACGTGGCAGTTTCTAGAAGATACAATCAACACAAGGAAAACTCTGGAAGAGTCTGGAAGATCTAGTCAGCACAATCCGAACTTAGTATTTTATTTTTTAAATTTTAAACAACATTTTAAATTATGTTATCTTTTTCTTATCTTTAGTAAACCTAAGCCTATAAATACCTTCCATGGGTAAGGCTTAAGATCATCATCTCTTGTTTTAGTTCTTGTTGCTACTTGCTTCCATTTTAATAGAAGTTTTTCTTTGTTTCATCTTTGCTTCATATTCATTTTATGCTTTTAAACACTTTGTATAAAACACGTTAAGTATGATAATCAATATCCTGCTTGGCTAATTTTCCCAAAGCCAAGAGCTAGTACAAATCAATTCCATGCGTGAGAATTGAATATTGCTTAAATCCATCCAGGATACATTTTCAACTTTCTGTTTATATAGTTTGGCAACCGGCCTTGCTAAAACTTTTAAACGTTTTTCAAATCAAAAAGGATCTGTTGGTCTTGAATCGTTTAATTATACAGTTGGGAGGAAGAATCGGCCCGTGGCACTTCAATTTCCTGTGAACACTCTTAGCGGTGGTCCGCTAAGGAATGATGAAATCAGAAACGATTCTCAATGAGACAACTTCTGAGTCGGGCTTTTCCTGTTTTTAAACTAAGTATTTTAACCGCGATAGACGTGGTTGAATTATTTAAGAATCGACTTTCGGAGATAGACTTGGGAAGATCGGTTACATGAGAGAAAAACAAGTTACGATGGGTTGGGCCTCGTAGACTGTAACCGACATGAATCCCGGAGTAAAAATCTATTTTCAATGATCGTGGGAATTGACGAAGCTAGCTCGAGGCTGCTTTCTTATTAGTGATTTTTCTACTTCATTCCTCACTTTATTTACTGTATTTTTCTTTAATTGTTTATTATTTTCTCGTTACTTCAATCACGCCAAACCCCCTTATTTATTTATTTATTTATTTATTTTTAGCTACTTTTGGGATCTAAATCACGACAAGGCGTAGTTAGTGATTCCAACAGAACTCCTTGTGGATCGATCCTCTTCCTCTATTCTACTTTAATTCCTTTATCTTATTATTTGTTTGAAGAGGTTTATTTTAATTTATTTTGGCGAGTAAAACAACGCTTGTCAAAATTGGCGTCGTTGCCGAGGAGTTCTATTTTTCGGAAATCACTAATTGTTTTGTTTGATTTTTATGACCAGAAGCATTGCACCAAGTTTGGTATATAGTGGTGTTTTTGCGGTGTTTTTGAATTAAACGCCGCTAAATTTAAACATATAGTGGCGTTTAGGGAAAAAACGCCACAAAATTACACATTTCGCAGCGTTTTAGTAAAAAATGCCTCTATAGATATTATGTTGGTGGCATTTGTAGACCAAATGCCACAATAGCTCATACTTTAGTGGCGTTTTTTATAGAAACTCCGCAATAGGAGTAATGGGTGTCATTTTTAGTGGCGTTTGTTTCAAAAAACGCCGCAAAAGGTGTTGTATTCATGGCGTTTGTTCTTAAAAACGCTGCAAAAGATGTTGTATTAGTGACGTTTAATTTTACAAACGTCGGTATAGGTGAAACTCACAGTTTTGAGTTGAGCATTATAACTCATTCTGATTGGTGCTCTCCCTTAACATATCGTGAAATCCCCAAATCAACATATCATGAAAACCCTAAATCTCTCGCTGGTGCTCTCCCTCGCTAGTTGTCTCCATCATTGTTGTTTTTCATCATTGTCGGTCATCACTAATAGAACACCATCATGCGTCAGGTGAACAAGTCCGTCGACGAGGCTGGTGGAGACGCGGTGAGAGGTAAACGACGTGCTGTGGAGGAACTTCCTTTGGATAAAGCCACACAGTAGAAGCAGAGGAGGATAATCAAGAACAGAGAATCAACTGCTAGGTCGAGAGAACGCAAACATGTCAGACTCTCCTTTCTAAATTCTAAATTCTGTTTGGATGCCTAGAAAATTGAGAGAAATAAAATAATGATTGTGACAAGCATCCTTGAAATGAATGCAGTTGATATAACCAATAGCTATGAATTTGGATGAATCGAGCTTCACTGAGTAAACGATGAGGTGAAAGAGTTGAATGGTTTATCAGCTGAATGTGATGATGGAATTTCAGGTGCAACACATGCTAAATAGCAATCTATTTGAGATGGACTCAAGAGCAAAATGAAGAATCGGGACATGGAGTAAATACCTGCAACTTTAGCAATACCAAGGGCAAGGCCAATTATGGAGGAGGGTTTAAAGTAACTTCAGATCAAACCTTAGTAACTTTCACTTCCATTACCAAATTGGGTTTTGTTTTTTTAAATGTTTTGATCTTTAACATCTTTGTTTTCTGTTGTTACTTTTGTAGGAGGGTTTAAAGTAAAGATATGTGGGTGGTTTCGGAGTTGCCATCGGATACACAATTGCATCATCAATTAGCATGATGTGAGTTCCCAGCTTCATACTTGTTGATTTAATGGGAGAATAATTAGATTTCCTTGAATTTACTTAGGGGCTAAATTCTAAAAGCTGTGTGTGTTTTGATATATAACAGGGCTATTAAAAGGTCGAATTGCTTCCATGCCAGTGGTGGCAAAAATCCATGCTATATGAACATCAACCCTTACATGATTGCTTTTGGTGTTGTTGAAATCATTTTATCTCAAATTCCTGACTTTGATCAGTTATGGTGGCTTTCCATTGTTGCTGTTATCATGTATTCATTTTTCATCATCCAAATCGCGCCGATGGCTTCGCCAAGGAACGTCTGAGATGGACTCAAGAGCTCCACGATCGATTCGAAGAAGCTGTTAATCAACTAGGAGGTCCAGATAGTGAGTCTTGTTTTCTTCCTAAGCGCCTCTCCTTGGTTTTACTTTTATGGTGGATGGTGTTTATGCTCATTCATTTTTTGTCAGGGGTGACGCCCAAGGGAATTCTCAAGGCTATGGGTGTTGAAGGATTGGAGTTGCAACTAACGTTATTTTTGGCCTTGCATTGGGTTACAAGTCTTGCATTATTCCCATATTTTCTATTGTAGTCAGTATTTTTGTCAGCTTTACCTTTGCTGCTATGTATGCATCGCTATTGCTGCCCTTGGAATGCTGAGCACCATAGCTACCGGATTGGCTATTGATGCTTATGGTCCAATTAGTGACAATGCTGGCATGAGCCACAGAATACGAGAGAGAACCGATGCTCTTGATGTTGCTGGAAGCACCACTGCTGCTATTGGAAAGGTTTTCCCCTCACTCAAGCACAAGGCTTCTTTTTCTCATTTTATTTTGTTCTTGATTACTACTCCTAAGGAATGGCGTTTGTTGGCATTTGCTTCTTTGGTAAAGTGTTGCATTGGTCTATTGAAGGAGCTCACATTTGCTTTTCATGTCCTAATTTTTGACCTTAGTGCAGACTATAGATTAAATTTAGGAGTTACTCTGTATCCTGATTACTTATTATTATTAATTTTGCAATGCATCCCTTGTTTCCTCATGAGTAATTTTTCTCGTTGATTGGCTATGATTTTTTATGTAGTTTGTAACTGTGGTACCTTAGTTTTCATATTGAGGTTAAAGTATAGCTGCAATTTTTGCTTGAACACTCTGCATTTGTTCCCAGGGTTTTACCATTGGTTCAGCAGCCCTCGTGTCCCTTGCCCTCTTTGGTGCCTTTGTGAGCCCTGGTGCTATTTCAACAGTTGATGTATTGACCCCTGAAGTTTTTTTATCGGTTTGCTTGTTGGGACAATGCCTCCTTACTGGTTCTCTGCTATGACCATGAAGAGTGTGGGAAGTGCAGCTTTGAAGATGGTTGAGGAAGTGCGCATGCAATTCAACACAATCCCAAGTCTCATGGAGGGTACCACTAAACCTGACTATGCTACATGTGTTAAGAAGATCTCTACTGATGCTTCCATCAAAGAAATGATCCCACTTGGTGCCCTTGTTATGCTCACACCCTTTGTTGTTGGGATCTTTTTTGGCGTGGAAACTCTCTCTGGTGTCAAAATGTACTTTTTTTAATGAAATAAATATTCTGTTTAACCAATATTTTAAGTTAATTGCAACAATATATTTTTGGGATGAAATAAATATTTTATTTATCAAATATTTTGGATCTGTAATTTACATTTTTGATGAAATAGAAATAGGGAAAAAATTTAATGTTTATTATTATTTTATTCTCCTACAATTAAGCTTAGCAGCGTTCGAAACATAAAACGCCACTAAAGAACAGTTATTCGCGGCATTTGTAAACACAAACGCCGCTACAGAACTTGACTTTTGGTGGCGTTTGAAAAAAAAAACGCCACTAATGAACACTTATTTGCGGCGTTTGTAAATACAAACGCCGCTATAGATCTTGACTTTTATTGCAGCGCTACTTTAAGCGTCATTTCTTGTGGCACTTTCTTAAGCGCCGGGAAAGTTTTTAACGACGCTAAAAAATGTCGCTATAGGGTTAAAAATGCTGCTAATGAACTGTTTTGTTGTAGTGAAGCAATCTGGGAGATCTAGTTTACCTTGACCCGGAGATCGAAGCAAGAGCTCGTAGAACTCACGATGAAACACATCGGCCAAAGAAACAACAATGAGAACAGAGCAGACAACAATAAGATCTGTAATCCACTTATGAAACTACACCACTCGAAGATCCTATACCAGAACCAGAACCGATGGCAGATCAAACGATTCGAGAACTAACCGCAGCCCCTGCTGTGCAACAACCACTCTGCATCACTTTTCCTAATGGCGATACCCATTTTCAACTAAAACAAGTTTAGTTTATCTCCTCCCTACATTCAACGGTCTCCCTAGCGAAAGTCCACATAAACATCTTGCCGAATTCCATGTGGTGTGCAGTAGCATGAAGCCGCAAGGGGTCTCGGAAGACCAAATCAAACTACGAGCATTTCCTTTTTCCTTAGCCGAGTCTGCTAAAGAATGGTTATTTTATCTTCCTCCTAACTCAATTACTACATGGGCTGAACTCTCTCGTATTTTTCTTGATAAGTATTTTTCTGCGGAAAAGGTGAGCGAGCTTAGGCGAAGCATCTTGGGAATCCAACAAAGGAGCGACAAATCTCTTATACGATTATTAGGAGAGGTTCAAAAAGTTATGCGCAAGTTGCCCGCAGGATGGCCTATTCAAACAGACCATTCTTCAGTATCTCTACGAAGGGATGCTCCCAATGGACAAAAAGATTATAGATGCTGCAAGTGGCGGTGCACTCGTCAACAAGACGCCAAAAAATGCAAGAACTTTGATTTCTATTATGGCCACAAACTCGCAACAGTTTGGCTTCTTAAGTGAACCTAGCCGACGGGTTCACAAAGTAAGAATTGTTTCACTAGAAAATAAAATAGAGAAATTAACTGATATAGTTAATTCACTTGTTTCATGAAAGATTGGAGCTACAAAAGTCTGTGGAATTTGTACGATGTCGGATCACCCAACGGATCGCTGCCCAATGTTATAGAATGAATCTGGCGCACATGTTAATGTTGTAGGAAATTTTCTGGTACCCTCTCAAAGGCCTTATAACCCATTCGGTAACACTTATAATCTGGGATGGAGGGACCATTTGAATCTGAGCTATGGAAACAACCAAATGGCCAACCCAAATTATAAGCCGAGACCTCCCCCTTTTCCCACTCAAATGCCACAAAAAACTTCCCTTGAGACCATTGTCGAAAAGTTAGCTGTTTCACAAGAAAAATTCCAAACCCAAACACAATCCCATCTCCAGGAAATTGACAAACAAATAAGCCACCTAGCTCAAACCATTGGCCGCATAGAGTCTTAAGGACGATTGCCCTCTCAAACTGAAACAAATCCGAGGGAAAATGTGAGCGCGATTACTTTGCGAAGTGGTACAGTAATTTCACCAGAACTCCCAAAAGAGACCGAGAAAAAATCTGACAAAGACAAAAAAGGCACTTCTTCGAAGGACCAAGAAAGAAAATCTTCACCAACCTCAGGTAACATCCAACCCAATCCTTCCTTTTCTACTTACGAGCCTGTTCCTCCTTTTCCAGGTCGACTAGCAAGACATGACAAAAAGGAAGAGGAGAAGGAAATTTTGGATATATTCAAGAAGGTGGAAATCAACATTCCACTTCTTGATGTCATTCGAAAGGTGCCAAAGTATGCAAAGTTTTTAAAGGATTTATGCACAAATCGGATGCAACTATTCGGGAATGAAAGAGTTAACCTCAGCGAGAACATTTCGGCCACATTTCAAAGACGCCTACCACCGAAACATATGGACCAAGGGATGTTCATGATTCCTTGCAAGATCGGAAATGTCAGAATAAAGAGGGCAATGTGCGATCTAGGCACATCTATTAATGTCATGCCATTGAGCGTCTACAACAAAATTTCGACTGAATTATTGAAGGAAACGTGAGTGACAGTTCAGTTAGCTAATCGGTCAGTTATCTGCCCCGAGGGGGTACTAGAAAACCTGTTGGTAAAGGTAAACAATCTTATTTTTCCTGATGATTTTTACATTATTGAGATGGAAAATGACCGCAGCAACAACGGATCAGAAATCTTGCTTGGCCGCCCTTTCTTGTCAACAACACATACAAAAATCGATGTCTGTAACGTATCTTAACTATGGAATTTGATGGGGAAGTAGTTAAGTTCGATGTGTATAAAGCTATGAAGTATCCTGATTCGGTCGCAAGTTTGAATTTTATTGATATTATCGATCCATTAGCCGATGAAATTTTAGAAACTGAATTGTTTGTTGATGCTTGCAGGGAATTAGGAATAGAGGAACCCGATGAAAGGGAGATTAAAGAAATTTCTTCTACTATTTCCTCTACTTCTAGTTTTAGATTAATGCCTTCAAAGTCTAAAGCTCTTCCTTCAATTTTGCAGGTACCAAAGCCGAAATTAGAGCAATTTAATTACGTATTTTTGGGCGAAAATGCTACCTTGCCAACCATCATTTCCAACAAGCTGTCAAAAGAAGAAGATAATAGCTTTGTTGTTGTTTTGCACACAAATAAAGAGGCAATCAAATGAATCTTATCCGACATTAAGGGGCTGAGTCCATCCATGTGCATGTATAAAATCAAGATGGAGGAAGGTGTAAAAATGACGAGGGATGGACAACACCGCTTATGTTGGCTTTTATGGTGCTTGATTCCTTTAACCGTTCTTGCTCGCCAAGTGGTGGAAAAGTGGAATGTTGAGTGATAGAGGTGTGGAAGCTAAAAATGATAAAGACAAGATGATTTATAGTGGTTCAACTTTCAAATAAAGGTCTACATCCACTTCCTTAGCTTCACACTAAGGATTTCCAATCAATCCACTATTGATTCGTTCCCTTTTCTAGGCTTATAAGGAAACCCTTACAAACCGATCAAAATTTCTATCCAAAGCTTGATCAAACCCTCTATACAAAGAGATGAAAAATAAGCAAACTCAAATCCCTCTAATAGGTATTTGTTTGCACAAATAAGCTCTCACCCAATCCTAAAACACTTGAGCAACTATAATAATTTTGGCTCACTAGTGTTTGTCTATACAAGAAATTGACAATTAGGC
This sequence comes from Hibiscus tridactylites, assembly GCA_958450335.1. NCBI lineage: Eukaryota > Viridiplantae > Streptophyta > Magnoliopsida > Malvales > Malvaceae > Hibiscus > Hibiscus tridactylites. Next base: position 26,406,659 of record OY288265.1, on the reverse strand, counting down.
ACTAAGACATATTTGTGATCATATGATGTTTGACAAATGAAGCATTAGCCTTCTCTTGATGCTTGGAGGTCCCTTTTATACTCCTTAATGAGTTTGTAGCCGTTACTAGCCGTTGGAGATGTTTTGGAGCTGTTGGGGTCTTCATTTCCCACATTAATTACAGCTTGGTGCCTACCATATCGGTACACAGGTACCCGTATCGGTACTCCCTTCTTCAGAACTATCCGTTGGGCTCTTTGTCAGCCTTTGCGTATTGATACGCTTGAGGGCGTATCGGTACAATATGTCATTTAAAAAATTGTTGGGAAATAGCCATTGGGGTGGTTAAAACAAGGATCAGTACCCTCTACTTTAGGCAACCCAAAATAGAATATTAGGATGCTAATATACCCACAAACATAACAACAACTCAAAACTCTACAATCTTGCAACAAAGCACATCGACATTCAACCCAACTTCACCCAAATTCGTTCTAATGAAACCTCAAGCTGAACCCATCATTTCCAAACATCAAAACACACCAAATATCGTCTAAAAACATCCCCCAACAGCAAAGGAACAATTACCCACGATTTAAACCCAAAACTAAACCAAAAACTCTACCTTTTCAACCCCAAAATCCCATTTTTAGACCCATTTCGGGTTTCCTACTATTAGCCACTATTTTAGCATTTTTAAGACACCAAAACAAGATTAAAAACACTCTTAAACATGGAATCAAAAGACCCAAACGAAAATCCCTTCATTTTACTATTTTTCAATCTCAAGGCATTTTTGAAATACTCTAAGTAATGGGTTTTTAAGGAAAATTTAACTAATATCAAACTTAAGGAAAGAAAATCAAAACAAGGGAATGCTTACCTTGAAAACTTGCTTGTGGGAAAAGGGTGGGGGAAATGGAATAGTAACAATGGAGGTTTTTGAGAAAAGCAAATGGGAAAAGTGTTGGAAGGAAGAAGATGATGATGTTTTGAAATAAAAACGCTTTCTTTAAAAATTCTCAAAACCCCTTTTTGCCCTTATTCCTTAAAACCATTTTTTGTTCATTAAAATTGTTTTCTTTCAATTAAATTAACCCAAACTGGTTTAACCAAACCCAGTTATCTCCTGGGCCCCAAACACCGAGCTTTACAACTCTCCCCCACTTAAGGAATTTCGTCCTCGAAATTACCTGACGGAAAGAGATACAGAAACTGTTTCTCCATGTCTTCCTTCCTCTCCCAAGTAGCCTCTTCCACACCTCGGTGTCTCCACAAAACCTTGACTAACTCGATAGATCTCCCACACAACACTTTTCTATCCGTAGTAAGAATTTCAATCGACTCTTCATCATACGACATGTTTGGGTTCAACTCGATCTCTTCCACTGGCATTACATGAGACAAATCTAATCTATATTTCCAAAGCATCGAAACGTGGAACACATCATGAATCTTCTCTAACTCTGTCGGCAGTCTTAATCTATAAGCAATGGGACCAATCCTCTCAACTACCTCGTAAGGACCAATGAACCTCGAGCTTAACTTACCTTTCTTACCAAACCTCATCACATTCTTCCAAGGTGAGACTTTCAAAAATACCTTTTCGCCCACGGCATACTCTATCTCCTTTCTCTTCAAATCGACATACAATTTATGTCTGTTTGAAGCTGCCTTCAAGCAATCACAAATCAGTTTTACCTTTTCGGTAGTGCCCTTAAGCAAGTTTGACATTGACATAAGCTTCTATTCAGCCTCGGCCCAACAGATAGGTGTTCTACACCTCCTACCATACAGAGCCTCATACAGTGCCATCTAAATACTAGCCTGATAATTGTTGTTGCATGCAAACTCCACTAACAGTAGGTGCTTCTCCCAAGAACCCTGAAAGTCAATGATGCAACACCTCAACATGTCCTCTAACACTTGAATAACTCTCTCTGACTGACTATCTGTCTGTGGGTGATACGAAGTGCTGAAGTTCAACCAAGTATCCAAGGCACGATGCAAACATTCCCAAAATCTAGCTGTAAACCTCGGATCTCGGTCTGATACGATCGACTTCGGTACCCCATGCAATCTCACTATCTCACTGATGTACAAATCGGCCAACTTATCTAAGGTATAGGTAGTATGAACATGTATGAAATGGGCACACTTAGTGAATCTATCGAATATCACCCACACTGATTTCTTCTTCAAAGGAGTCAACGGTAAACTCGACACAAAATCCATGGTAATACGTTCCTACTTCCATTCTAGAATCTTTAACGGCTGTAACAAACCTGAGGGAAACTGATGCTCGGCGTTAACTCGCTGACATACCATACACTTACTCACAAACTCGGCCACATCTTTCTTTAATCCAATCCAGTAGTACTCTTCTTTTAACCCACGATACATCTTCGTACTACCTGGATACATAGCAAAAGGACTGTTATGGGCTTCATTCAAGATAGTACGCCTTAACTTGACATCTTCTAGAACTACTATCCTATATTTGAAACATAGGATTCCATTCTCGCCAAAGTAGAAATCTATAGGCCTACCCTCGGCTATATCTTGCACGTGAGGTGCCAAAGACTCGTATTGCAACTATTTCTCTCGAATCAACTGAACCAACGAAAGTTTAACTTGTAGCTCGGCTATCAAACCGCCATCCCGTGACACACTCAATCTCGCAAACATAGCTCGCAATTCAACTGCCACTTTTCTACTCAAAGCATCGGCCACTACGTTTGCCTTACCCAGATGATACTTATCGTAAGGCCATAGTCCTTAAGAAGCTCTATACATCTACGTTGTCTAAGGTTTAGCTCTCTCTGAGTCATCAAGTATTTCAAGCTCTTGTGGTCGGTATATATTGTGCACTTCTCACCATAAAGGTGGTGTCTCCAAATATTTAGAGCAAACACTACTACGACTAACTCTATATCATGAGTTGGGTAGTTCTTCTCGTGAACCTTCAACTGTCTCGAAGCATAAGCTACAACCTTACCCTCTTGCATAAGCACATAACCTAAACCTACATACGATGCATCACTTGAAATCACAAACTCTTTCCTCGGTTCAGGCTGAATCAAAATATGAGCTTCGGTCAAAGCTTTCTTCAACTTCTCAAACGCTTGTTGTCTTGCATCTGACGACTCATACGGAACATTCTTCTGAAGCAATTTAGTCAACGGTGCTGCAATCTTCGAAAATCCCTCAACAAATCTTCGATAATACCCCGCCAAGCCTAGGAAACACATGCTACCCGTTCTGAAACACATGTTTTATTCTAAAAGCAACACCAGGTCGTTTCGAAACACAGGCTTCATTCCACTTTCTTTGTTTTCACCAAGATATTAAACCCAAGCCTTTTCATTTATCCCTCTCTTTCACCCTTGACAAGATAGAAGTATGAGTTTTGAGTTGTGCAATCATGTTCCACGTAAAAAAGAGCAGCAGAAAATTTCAAAAAAGAAGAAGAAGAGAAAAACAGAGAGAGCTGAAACTTTCGAAACAAAATAAAAAGGAGTTTGATGTTGTTCATTATAGTTACTTGTGTTGCTTATGTTGCCTACATTTTCTAAGGTTATTGACATGATTTAATTACTTGTTGGAAACTTCTTGTCTTGATTGTTCTAGCCTTATTTTAGCCTTTTTCCTACCTTTACCTCAGCCTCATTACACCCCTGATTTTAGTCCTAATGTTTTTTGCATCTCATTTCTTAAAAGTAGTGGAGAATTGATCTTGCCACAAGCCTATGGAGACCCTTGTTCAATTTTGACTTTGAGAGAATTTGCTTTCTACACCCAAAACACTTTGAGCGATTTGAGTGCATCTTGGTGAGGATTAAGTTTAGGTTGGAATTTGATTATCACTTGATAGGCAACTGTAAGGGTGAATAATTTTTCTTACTTGTATCCATTCGTTTAGATTCATGCTTGATTCATGTCATTCTTGGTGCACATGAACTCTCATGATTTTGCTTAAAGCTTGCAACGGTTTAGGAAGATGGATGCTTTTGATTAATTTCTTTCAAACATACTTGAGGGCAAGTGTTAGACAAGTGAGGGGGAATTTCCTTTTGGTGATTAGCCATCATTTGATCAACTCAACAATTGATATCAGAGATACACTTATTGGAAGGATTAACACTTTTTTTAGTAGATCTTGGAAGAGTTTGATCAAGTGCACTTCAATCGACATCTTGATATGGCATCTACCTCCGGCCAAAACCTCTACGAGTGTCTATGCATCACCAAACCACCATTCTTCAATGGGGATAACTATCTTTATTGGAAGAGTCGGATGCGACTCTTCATCAAATCAAATGACTACATGGTGTGAGACGTCGTAGAAGATGGTCCTACAATTCCAATGAAGAGAGATAGTGAATGGAGGCTTATTCTGAAGACCAAAGTAGAAATGACCGATAAAGATAGAAGACGTTAACAAGTCAACGACAAAGCCTTGCACATAATCTTTTGTGCTCTCGGTCCCAACATATACTCAAAGGTGTCTTCAATCGAAAGTGCTAAAGAAGTGTGGGACACCCTAGAAACTACATATGAAGGAAAAAATGACGTAAAGGAGACGAAGATCGGGTTACTTAATTTGAGTTATGAAAACTTCAAAATGGAAGCCGATGAAAGTGTCTCCAATATGTTTGATCGGTTCTCAGTTATTGTTGATAAGTTCTCAAATATGACATATTTCATTTGCTATTTTTCTAGTTATTAGGACTTCTTGTTGCTTAATACATGCTATTTTTGTTATATTTTGTGCAGGGATCCAATTCTGGAAATAGCAGTGAAAATGGGGCATTTCTGCAGTTTTTATTATAATTCTGTCATGACTGGCATCATGGGCACGACACCGGGCATGATGCGTCTGACGTGGCAGTGACGTGGCAATGACGTGGCAACTTCTAGAAGCTTCTGGAACGTTCTGGAAGATCTTATCAGTTTATTCGTTCCTTTTGCTGTATTTAAATTTCAAAACATTTGAATTATTTATCTTTTGTTTATTATTTTAAATTATCTCATCACCTTATCTTTGTAAATCTAAGCCTATAAATACCAACTTTTGGTGAAGGCTTAAGATCATCTTCCAGCTTTGAGTCTTTTATCTTTGTAAACATTTTTAGTTTAATCCAAGTTCTTTTCTTTTATTTTCTTTGTTTCGTTTATTTTATATTATTTAATTATTTTTCTAAAACCAAGTTAAGCATGATAATCAATATCATGCTTAGCTAAATCTTTTAAGCCAAGAACCAGCCAAGTCAATTCGATTCGTGAGAATTGAACTTTGCTTAAATTCTTTTGGGAAATCATTTGTATCTTTCTACTTAGATAGTTTAGCAATCGACCTTACTAAAAGTTTTTAATCATTTTTCATATAAAAAAGGGCCCGTTGGTCTGAAATCGCTTAAAAACACAGTTGGGAGGAAGGATCGGCCTGTGGCAATTTCAACTTCCTATGAACACTCTTAGCGGCGGTCCGCTAAGGAAAGATAAAATCAGAAGCGATTCTTTTTAGACAATTTCTGAGTTGGGTTTTTCCTGTTTTTATTCTAAATAATTTAACGGCGATAGACGTAGTTAATTTATTTAAGAACCATCTTTTAAAGATAGACTTGGGAGGATTGGTTACTCGAGAGAGAAACAAGTTACGACGGGTTGGGCCTCGTAGACTGTAACCAACATAATCTTTTGTGCTCTCGGTCCCAACATATACTCAAAGGTGTCTTCAATCGAAAGTGCTAAAGAAGTGTGGGACACCCTAGAAACTACATATGAAGGAAAAAATGACGTCAAGGAGACGAAGATCGGGTTACTTAATTTGAGTTATGAAAACTTCAAAATTGAAGCCGATGAAAGTGTCTCCAATATGTTTGATCGGTTCTCAGTTATTGTTGATGAGTTCTCAAATATGACATATTTCATTTGCTATTTTTCTAAGTATTAGGACTTCTTGCTGCTTAATACATGTTATTTTTGTTATATTTTGTGCAGGGATCCAATTCTGGAAATAGCAGTGAAAATGAGGCATTTCTGCTGTTTTTATTATAATTCTGTCATGACAAGCATCATGGGCGCGACACCGGGCACGACGCGTCTGACGTGGCAGTGACGTGGCAATGACGTGGCGACTTCTAGAAGCTTCTGGAACGTTCTGGAAGATCTTATCAGTTTATTCGTTCGTTTTGTTGTATTTAAATTTCAAAACATTTGAATTATTTATCTTTTGTTTATTATTTTAAATTATCTCATCACCTTATCTTTGTAAATTTAAGCCTATAAATACCAACTTTTGGTGAAGGCTTAAGATCATCTTCCAGCTTTGAGTCTTTTATCTTTGTAAACATTTTTAGTTTAATCCAAGTTCTTTTCTTTTATTTTCTTTGTTTCGTTTATTTTATATTATTTAATTATTTTTCCAAAACCAAGTTAAGCATGATAATCAATATCATGCTTAGCTAAATCTTTTAAGCCAAGAACCAGCCAAGTCAATTCGATTCGTGAGAATTGAACTTTGCTTAAATTCTTTTGGGAAATCATTTTCATCTTTCTGCTTAGATAATTTGGCAATCGGCCTTACTAAAAGTTTTTAATCATTTTTCATATCAAAAAGGGCCCGTTGGTCTGAAATCGCTTAAAAACACAGTTGGGAGGAAGGATCAGCCTGTGGCAATTTCGACTTCCTATGAACACTCTTAGCGGCGGTCCGCTAAGGAAAGATAAAATCAGAAGTGATTCTTTTTAGACAATTTTTGAGTTGGGTTTTTCCTATTTTTATTCTAAATAATTTAACGGCGATAGACGTAGTTGATTTATTTAAGAACCATCTTTCGAAGATAGACTTGGGAGGATTGGTTACTCGAGAGAGAAACAAGTTACGACGGGTTGGGCCTCGTAGACTGTAACCAACATAATCTTTTGTGCTCTCGGTCCCAACATATACTCAAAGGTGTCTTCAATCGAAAGTGCTAAAGAAGTGTGGGACACCCTAGAAACTACATATGAAGGAAAAAATGACGTCAAGGAGACGAAGATCGGGTTACTTAATTTGAGTTATGAAAACTTCAAAATTGAAGCCGATGAAAGTGTCTCCAATATGTTTGATCGGTTCTCGGTTATTGTCAATGGATTAAATGATTCAGTGAAGTTATTTCCGAAGATAAGCTAGTCTGAAAGCTACTCTACTCTCTTCTAGAGTCTTAAGATGGCAAGAGGACGGCCATCATTGAAGCTCGAGATTTGAAGACTCTCAAGCTAGAAACCCTTTTTGGATCTCTACTCATCTATGAGATTATGAAGCAAGAGAGAGAAGAAGAAGGAAAAGAAAAAGGTAGAGAAGAAAGAGGTTGAAAAGAAGAAGCTAGGAATCGCACTCAAGGCATCACACAATGAAAGCGATTCTAGTGAGGAGGAGGATGAAGAGATGGCCATGTTGGCCAAACGATTCACTCGATTCATGAAGTCCAATCGAGGAAGAAAATTCAATAGAAGATGAGACTTCAAGAATAAAGGAAAAAAAGGAAGAAAAAGATAAACTCATTTGTTATGAGTGCAAGAAGCTCGACCGTATCTGAACCGATTGCCCTCAATTGTAGAAGAAGAGCTTTGGGAAGAAGAACAATCTCGAGGCTCAAATGGCAACTTGGAGTGACGAGGAGTCATCAGATGAAGAGGAGGAAGTGGCCAATCTTTGCCTCATGGCCCTTGAGAAGGATCACATGGTAAACTCTAACTCATCTCTTACTTGTGATGAATTATATGATGAATATGATGAGATACAAAATATTTATGATGAATTGGTTGAGAAATAAAAAGAGTCTATTTTGAAAAACAAGAAAACTATTTTCAATTTAAAATATCAAAATGAGTCTCTTTCAAAAACCAATTTCTAATTGGAAAAGAAAGTTTTATATTTGATAAATCTTTCAAATGAGCTTAAAAAGAAAAATCTTGATGTTGAAAAACTTCTTTCTGATTTCTAAGATTATCACATTGAGGAAGTGGATAATCTTAAAACCTATCTTGCTATTGGGAAAAATGGTTTTAACAAGGGTAGTTCTTCAAAAACCCAATATGTAAAGAGAAAGCGTTTCAACAACAAACAAAGAGGTTTTCAAAAGCAATCCAAAGTTAAAAGAGCTAGGAGTGTATGGGTTCCTAAGGAACTTATTGTTTCTAATACTGTAAATGCAATTGCTTCTTGGATTCCTAAGGGAACCAAACTTTTGGGAGCTAACACTTGTGGACCCAAAATGGTTTGAGTACCAAAATCAAAGAACTAATCTTTGTTTGTAGGGGGAACATTGCTACAAGGCTAAAACTTCAAGTCAAAACACATGGTACCTTGATAATAGATGCTCAAGACACATGAGCGGAGACAAGAGTAGATTCATAGAGCTCAAGCTAAAGCATGGTGGAGTGGTGACTTTCGGTGACAACTCCAAAGGCCATATTGATGGTATTGGCTCTATTGGTAATCTCTCATCTATTCTTATTAAAAATGTATTTATTTTCAATGGTATTAAACATAATCTTTTGAGCATTAGTCAACTTTGTGATAAAGGTTTTTGATGTTCATTTTGACAAAAATGAGCGTAAAATTGTGAACATTAAAACAAATAAATTAATGATTATTGGTCATTGCATAGGAAATATTTATATGGTGCATTTAGATGACATACATTCATCCCATGCATGTTTAGTTGCACATGATGAGAATGATGTATGGTTGTGGCATAGAAAACTTAGGCATGCTAGCATAAGTGTTTTAGAAAAAATTGGCTTCCCAAAATCTTGTTAGAGGTTTACCGAAACTAAAATTTTCATTAGATAAAATATCTTATGCTTATGCTAATGGTAAACAAAAGAGAACCTCATTTAAACCCATTAATGATGTTTAGACTAGTAGGGTGTTACAACTAATTCACATGGATTTATTTGGGCCTAGTAGACCTATGAGCTTGGGTGGTAAGTCATATGCATTTGTATTGGTAGATGACTTCTCTAGATACACATGCGTTCTATCCTTAAGTACTAAGGATGAGGGTTTAGAAAATTTTATTACATTTACAAAAATTAACCAAAATGATCTTGATCTTAAAATTTCACATATTAGAAGTGATCATGGAACCGAATTTCAAAATATGGGTTTTGAAGATTTTGTAATGAAAATGGTATTAGCTATAATTTTTCGGCTCTTCACACTCCTCAACAAAATAGGGTAGTTGAGAGGAAAAATAGAACTTTAGAAGAGATGGCTAGGACAATGCTTTGTGAAAACAACTTACCTAAGTATTTTTGGGCGGAAGCCACTAATACGACTTGTCATATTATTAATAGAGTAATGATTATGCCTATTTTAAAGAAAACACCTTATGAGATTTTGAAATCCAAAAGGCTCAACATTAGCTATTTCCACCCTTTTGGTTGTAAATGTTTTGTTTTAAACAATGAAAAAGACAACTTAGGTAAATTTGATGCTAAAAATGATAAAACAATATTTTTGGGTTATTCCCTAAACTCTAAAGAATACTGTGTATTTAATAAAAGAACTTTGGTTGTTGAATCATCTATATATGTTATTTTCGATGATAATCTCCTTCCAAGAAAGGAATCTTTTGATGATGATGATGTAGGGATCATTGAGGCCATTGATGGAGGACAAACATCAAAGGTGGATGAGATTCCAACCAAAGAAGAAGATGCACAAGATCCACCTCTTGAAGCCTTGAAGGACTTGGCTCTTGAGGAAAAGAAGGTGACATACCCAAGGGAGTTCAACTATGTCAAAGGTGGTGAAATTTTGGGTGATCCATCCAAGGGGTAACTACTAGATCCTCTCTCAAACTTATGAATCATGTTGCATTTATCTCATGCATAGAGCCTAAAAATATCGAAGAAGTATTAAAATATGATTTTTGGATATTGGCTATGCAAGAAGAGCTTAATCAATTTGAGAGAAGTAAAGTATGAACATTGGTTGATAGACCTACTAATCAATCTACTATAAGAACTAAGTGGGTATTTAGAAACAAACTAGATGAGAGTGGTAACATAGTGAGAAACAAGGCTAGGCCTATTGCTCAAGGTTACACTTAGGAAGGGGAAATTGATTTTGATGAAACATATGCACCCGTAGCTAGAATGAAAGCTATCAGGATGCTTCTTGCATTTGCATGCTATCATGGTTTTAAACTTTTTCAAATGGATGTAAAAAGTGCTTTTTAAATGGTTTTATAAATGAAGAAGTGTATATTGAATAACCACCCAGTTTTGAAGATCCAAACTTTCCAAACCATGTTTTTAAACTAACAAAAGCTTTATACGGTTTGAAACAAGCTTCTAGAGCTTGGTATGAAAGACTCTCAAACTTTTTAATTGAAAAAATGTTTTGAAAAAGGCAAGTTAGATACTACACTTTTTATTAAAAGATATGGCAATGACATTTTAGTAGTTCACATATATGTTGATGATATAATTTTTGGTTCTACTAATGAATTTTATTGCCAGGAATTTTCTAAGCTAATGCAAGGGGAATTTGAGATGAGCATGATGAGAGAGCTCTCATTTTTCTTGGGGCTCCAAATAAAGCAAAGAAAAGATGACACCTTCATAAATCAAGCTAAATACATGAAGTATATGCTCAAGAAGTTTGGCTTGGATAACGTAAAGCCTCAAGCCACTCCTATGAGCTCATCAATTAAGCTTGACAAGGATGAATGAGGTAAGTGTGTTGATTCTAAGCTTTATCGTTCTATGATTAGATCTTTGCTTTACCTTACCGCAAATAGACCCAATATCATGTTTAATGTTTGCTTTTGTGCTAGGTTTCAAGCTAGTCCTAGAGAATCACACCTAGTTGGCATTAAGAGAATCTTTAGATACCTTAGAGATACACCTTGCTTAGGTATTTGGTATCCTAGAGACTCCTCCTTTGACCTTCACGCCTTCTCTGATGCAGATTATGAAGGATGTAAGATAGATAGGAAAAATACCTTCAGAACATGTCAATTCTTAGGTAGTATGCTTGTATCTTGGTTCTCTAAGAAACAAAATAGCGTAGCCTTATCTACCACCGAACCGTAGTATATATCTGTAACACCCCCTTCCCGGCCTGGTAGAGAACCGGGTCACAGTGTTACCGGAAAACATATTTAGAGATTAGAACTTATTTCAGAGTTCAAAAATTATTTCAGAGTATTTTATTAAACTCTTTTAAGACTTAGCACCTTAACTTATTAACATCTTACTCAAATTGGGGTCAATTTTAAACTTTTTTGAATTTAGGGACTAAATTGTAATTTTTCCAAATTAAGGGCCCTTATTTGAATTCGTGTTACCATATTGAAATTAAACTTACTAATTATTAGATTGTGAAATATCATTATTAACGTAGGTCATTTACCTATCCGATAAGACGATACAATATTTATTGACTGTTTTGTAAATTATTCTAATATGTTTTTATTCGGGTTAGCCTATCAAACAGTTTCAAAATCTTACCAAGTTTTACTAGAAAGTCTAAAATCTATATTTCTAATAGCATGTCAAATTTTAAGGCATTTCGAATCAATTTATCTAATTTTCACTTTTTAACACGTATAAGCTCATTTTACTAGTTTTAACAATTCTCGAACATGATAAATACCATATTTAACTCTTGCACAACATTATTCTATCAAAAGCACACATATAACATGTCTAGACCATATGCCACCATACTAGGAGTTCAGGGCAGAAATTAACATACATGTGATTCGTAAGAGTGACTTGCAACCGCAACAACACGATTAGAGTCATTATGATCCTGAAATGCATGAGACACACGAATGTTAGGCTTACATAGCCTAGTGAGGTAGTTTAAACAAATGTAATAAATGTCCACAATTATGAATGGCATGATGAACAAATACATAACATAGATATAATCCAATAGACATATCATAATATAATCATATATCCTATCATGAGCATGACATGGCATAACGTATCGAACACATATTATATTGGTACCATTGGATACGCGGATTCCCTGTACACCATATCATGAATCAGAAATGAGCCGTAGCTCTGAGCCGTAGCTCCATATATCCCTTACACATCCATCCTTTTTACTCCCACATATAGGCCGTAGCCCTGGACCGTAGTCCTCCCTTACATGGTGAGCTCGAATAATCCTATGGCATGCCAATTGTATCCAATGTCCATAAATACACAAATTCACATAGTCCATGATTTTCAGATCATATCATATCAAATAACAAAATGAGTCGTAGCTCCATATCAGGTAGCATTTCAAATTATTTTCACATACATGTAGCATATCATAGTCATATTCGAACATATCAAAGTAATGCAAGGCACTTACCAAATTTGTCATTCGAACATAGTTGCTCTACGTGAGCCCTTAACAAATGTAAACATAATCATAAATAATGCAACGGGACAGCACCGAGCCTATCCCTTGACATAACTACACTCACTTTGATATTAGGATACCCGTATAATGACGTCTTTTCCCTTGGTTGGCGGTTGTTCTCTCTCGACTTCTTGAACTAAATTAAATTGGAATCAGTTAAGACCGACAAGACAATATCGAATAAATATAAAAATATTAATCAAACTCGATACCGAAACTTAGACCAACCAAGGATTTGAGCTTACCCCAACGTCGGTAGAGATTCGATATTACTATATCGAAAATATCAAACCACCAATCTAATACTGAACCACCTAATTATTTTTCTGTCTTCCCTTCACTAATTCCTTAATCTCAGTATGTCTCTAACATCATTTCTTCGTGTATTCCTTGCGCAGAGTCCCCTCTATTTATACACAATTTGGCCGGTCTCAATGGCTTTCCCATGTTCCACGTTGCTTGGAAATAAAACTACCAATGGTCCTTAATATTATCCACGTGGGAGTGGATGGCATGATTCATATCATGCTTTGGTTTCTTTGTTGCCACGTATAGTGGCAATTTGCCACATTTAATTTGCTTGTGCCAAATCAGGGTGGCGATTGCCACATTTTATGCCTTTCGGCCACATGGCCATTTGTGGTGGCCAATTCATTTGGCTGCCACGTTCTTTCACTCTTTTTATAATAATAATAATAATAATAATAATAATAATAATAATAATAATAAACCATAAACTAACTCGAATAATTTAAATAAGATCGTATAAATTATGCAGTCGATATAAAATACTCGATCACCAGAACCTAACTTAATTCCGACTAGACCGGTTTTTGGGATGTGACAACTCTCCCCCTCTTAAGAAAATTCGTCCTCGAATTTTCACTTCAGGCGAGTAGATGAGGATATTATTTCTGCATAGTCTCCTCGGGTTCTCATGTTACCTTTTCAACCGAATGACTTCGCCGCAAAGCTTTCACAAAGGGTACAAATTTATTTCGAAACCTCTTGACTTCTCGTGCGAGGATTTGAACAGGTTCTTACTCGTAAGTCAGATCGGGCTGAATTTTTACATACTCCGACTTGATCACATGGGAAGGGTCTGATCGGTACTTCCGTAGCATAGACACATGAAAAACATTATGGATTTGACTTAACTTCTCGGGGAGAGCTAGTCGGTAGGCAACAAGTCCTACTTTTTTTTATCATTTTAAATGGGTCTATGAAACGAGGACTTAGTTTCCCCTTTTGATCAAAACGAAAGATCTTCTTTCACAGAGACACTTTATGGAAGGCTTTCTCACCAACGTCATACTGAATGTCCGTTATTTTCAAATCCGCGTAGGCTTTCTGTCGATCAAATACAGCGTTGAGTCGATAACGAATGATGGTTACCCTTTCTTCGATTTCCTAAAATAAGTCAAAGATTATTATTTTGTGATACATGCATGAGAGGGGTGAAACTAATCATCTTGGAAAAGAAGTTAAAACTATTTTGCAAGTCAGAAACGTCAGTAAACTTGCGACCCCTTTTTGGATGGGATCCAGGCATTTATGGGTCGACATGTCTTCTTAAAACTTGTCCGGTTGTCAATTAGCTTTCCAACGGATCTTGAAATGCCTCAATCGGACATCTAGAACTCAAGATACGTCTATTTTAGCGAAGACAGTGCATGCAGAAATTCCTATACGGGATTAATACGAGATTTTTGGATAATTACGATTTTTCATGATTTTATTTGATTATTTGTAATTTAAATCAATATAAGATTCTTCAATATCTTTAAGATCAGATTTATTTAATTAGAATTTATTTTTAATATTTATTTATTATTAGAAGTTACTTATGTAATTAGGAGATCAGATTTCAGCATTTATTTATTGTATTTAATTTCCTAAGTTTACTAGGATTAGAACTTCTCCAAGGCTTATATAAGGAGGCTTCAACCACATTGTAATTCAGATTTGAATAATTAAATAAAGTTCTCTTTTGAGTTCAGACTTGCAAGAAGTATAACTTGTGTTCTTTATTTTAGAAGTGGTTCTTCAAGTTCGTCAGAATTTGTTGTTGATCTTCACACTCCTGCTTGCCTAGGTAATTACGTCTAGGAGGGTGGGTTAGAGCCGTTTGAGGTTACTTGCTTGGTTAATTGCGATCAAGAGGGTGCCGAGGACAAATTATTCATTTATCTTCCATCGCCTATCTTTAGCCATCTTTTCACCGATCCAACATTCGTGCTAACATCCTTATCTGCTTCCGCAAGTTCAACGTTCGCGTATACGGGGTTGGGTCCGTATCATTTTGCCTTCACCAAGCTTGGTCTAAAGAGGGGTCCTACATTTTCTTTCATAAAGAGATTCATAAAGGGACATTTTAATCGAAGCTTAGTAACTGTCATTTTACGCAAACTCCACTAAGGTAGGGATTTCTTTCACGTATTTCTAAAATTGATAACACGGGCTTGTATTTTCTAGAATCTTCAAAGAATGATTGGAATTGGTACGAAATACTTATACATATGAATTGAAGGAAATTATAGGGTTGCCTAAATAACCCATTCAGATTAGCCATCAGTTTGAGGATAGATAGCAGTGCTTAGATGCACTTGGGTTCCCAAAGCCTCATATAAGGCCTTCCAACATCGAGACATGAAACGTGGCTCACGTTTGGAAATAATGGACACATGAAGTCCGTGCAAACAAACAACTTCACGAATATACAACTCAACCAGTTAGGAAAGATGAAGTCCATTCTTATTGGAAGGAAATGAACAAGTTTGGTGAATCGGTCCACAATGACCCAAATAGCATTATTCTTCTTTGGTGTCATAGGTAGACTGCTTACAAAATCCATCGTAATACGTTCCCACTTTCACTATGAAAGCTCAATGGGTTGCGAGAGACCATTGGGCACCTTATGCTCAGCTTTAACCCGTTGGCAGGTCAAACACCTAGCCGTAAAGTCTATGTTTTCACCTTTCATATCAGACCACCAGAATAACTTCTTTAGATCCTATACATCTTGATAGTTTTAGGTTGAACAGAAAAGGGACTAGAGTGGCTTCACTTAGAATTTGATTCCAAAGTTCATCATTATCGAAAACACAAATACGGTTTCGAAAGCACAATAACCCTTCGAAATTCATAACAAGGTTAAGATTCGGTTTGTCCTTCGCAATAAGAGTTCGCAACTCTTCGTTGGATTCTTGGAGTGCCTTGATTCGGGATACAGTGGTTGACTGAACTCTCAGTTCAGCTAAAAAGAGATCCAATTAAGGATTGCACAGATCTTCTTTGGCTCAACTTACATTCTCGCAAAAGAGATCACATGTCCCAAAAATAATATTTCAGATAGCCAGAATTCACATTTACTGAATTTAGCGTATAGCTGTTTCACCCGGAGAGTCTAAAGTACAATCCGGAGATGTCCTTCATGAGCAGTAGAATCTTTAGAATAGATCAGAATGTTTTCTACGAACACGACCACGAAGATAGGGCCGGAATACACGGTTCATCAAATCTATGAAGGTTGTAGGTGCATTTGTGAGCCCAAAAGACATCACTAGGAATTCGTAGTGACCATGTCCAGACCGAAAGATAGTCTTTGAAACATCAAACTCCTTTACTAACATTTTATAGTACCCGGATCGCAATTCTAACTTAGAAAAGACATAAATATCTTTTAGTTTAATCGAAGAGATCTTCGATCCTCGATAATGGATACTTATTCTTAATCGTTATTTTATTCAACTGGCGATAGTCAGGTGTACCGATTTTTTTACAAACAAAACTGGAGCTCCCCAGGGTAAGGATCTCGGTCGGATGAGTCCCTTATCTTGAAGGTTTTCAATTTGAGCTTTTAATTTCTTTAACTCTACCGGAGCCATTCAAAATGGAAACCGGAGTAGTTTCAGGTTGTACTTCTATTTTGAGTTCTATTTTATGGGTGGGAGGAAATCCCGAAAGTCCGTCAGGAAATACGTCAGTGAATTCTTTCACCATTTACACATTTTTGGGTTTTGGGATTTTCTTTAGACTCTATTGCATACTTAATAGTCTTGTTAGGCTTGAGTTTGGTTTTCATCAAGGTTATGTTTTTATCGAGTCCACGAAGATATAACTTCTTTTTTAATGATTTACCCAGGTTTGATGTCCAGCTAACCAATCAAGACCTACGATAAGATCAGACTCACGGAAAGGCAAGGTTATCAAATCGGTCAGAAATAGGATCCCTTGGGTCCTCAGAGAACAAGCTTTATAAATAAAACGTACAACCACACTACCTCATAGTGGGTTAGAGACGACTATCTCAAAAGTGACATGGTTGAATACTATGATATACTTCCCAATAAATGGTTCACTAACAAAGGATTGCGTAGAACCGAGATGTGATTTTATTTTGATATGTCTATCGTGGGGCACATGTATTCCTAAATTTAATCAAATAGAAAAGGTTAAATCGTGTTGGTTGCAAGTCACGGACAACATATACAAATAAACTCCTAGGTGGCATATGCAGACACAAACACATAATGGATGCTTGGTTAGTCCTAGAATCGACTAAACCTAGGCTCTGATACCACAATTGTAACACCCCCTTCTCGACCTGGTAGAGAACCAGGTCAGACAGTGTTGCCGACAAACATATTTAGAGATCAGAACTTATTTTAGAGTTTAAAAATTATTTCAGAGTATTTTATTAAACTATTTTAAGACTTAGCACCTTAACTTATTAACATCTTACTCAAATTGTGGTCAATTTTAAACTTTTTCGAATTTAGGGACTAAATTGTAATTTTTCCAAATTAAGGGCCCTTATTTGAATTCGTGTTACCATACTGAAATTAAACTTACTAATTATTAGCTTGCGAAATATCATTATTAACGTAGGTCATTTACCTATCCGATAAGACGATACAATATTTATTGACTGTTTTGTAAATTATTCTATATGTTTTTATTCAGGTTAGCCTATCAAACAGTTTCCAAACCTTACCAAGTTTTACTAGAAAGTCTAAAATCTATATTTCTAATAGCATGTCAAATTTTAAGGCATTTCGAATCAATTTATCTAATTTTCACCTTTTAGCACGTATAAGCTCATTTTACTACTTTTAACAATTCTCGAACATGATAAATACCATATTTAACTCTTGCACAACATTATTCTATCAAAAGCACACATATAACATGTCTAGACCATATGCCACCATACTAGGAGTTCAGGGCATAAATTAAACATACATGTGATTCGTAAGAGTGACTTGCAACCGCAACAACACGATCGGAGGTCGAAATTCATTATGATCCTGAAATGCATAAGACACACGAATGTTAAACTTACATAGCCTAGTGAGGTAGTTTCAACAAATGTAATAAATGTCCACAATTATGAATGGCATGATGAACAAATACATAACATAGATATAATCCAATAGACATATCATAATATAATCATATATCCTATCATGAGCATGACATGGTATAACGTATCGAACACATATTATATTGGTACCATTGAATACACGGATTCCATGTACACCATATCATGAATAAAAAATGAGCAGTAGCTCTGAGCCGTAGCTCCATATATCCCTTACACATCCATCCTTTTATCTCCCACATATAGGCCGCAGCCCTAGACCGTAGTCCTCCCTTACATGGTGAGCTCGAATAATCCTATGGCATGCCAATTGTATCCAATGTCTATAAATACACAAATTCACATAGTCTATGATTTTCAGATCATATCATATCAAATAACAAAATGAGTCGTAGCTCCATAGCATTTCATATTATTTTCACATACATGTAGCATATCATAGTCATATTCGAACATGTCAAAGTAATGCAAGGCACTTACCAAATTTGTCATTCGAACATAGTTGCTCTACGTGAGCCCTTAACAAATGCAAACATAATCATAAATAATGCAACAGGACAGCACCGAGCCTATCCCTTGACATAACTACACTCACCTTGATATTAGGATACCCGTATAATGACGTCTTTTCCCTTGGTTGACGGTTGTTCTCTCTCGACTTCTTGAACTAGATTAAATTGAAATCGGTTAAGACCGACAAGACAATATCGAATAAATATAAAAATATTAATCAAACTCGATACCGAAACTTAGACCAACCAAGGATTTGAGCTTACCCCAACGTCGGTAGAAATTCGATATTACTATATCGAAAATATCGGACCACCTAATTATTTTTCTGTCTTCCCTTCACTAATTCCTTAATCTCAGTATGTCTCTAACATCATTTCTTCGTGTATTCCTTGCGCAGAGTCCCCCTCTATTTATACACAATTTGGCCGGTCTCAATGGCTTTCTCATGTTCCACGTTGCTTGGAAATAAAACTACCAATGGTCCTTAATACTATCCACGTGGGAGTGGATGGCATGATTCATATCATGCTTTGGTTTCTTTGTTGCCATGTATAGTGGCAATTTGCCACATTTAATTTGCTTGTGCAAAATCATGGTGGCGATTGCCACATTTTATGCCTTTCGGCCACATGGCCATTTGTGGTGGCCAATTCATTTGGCTGCCACGTTCTTTCACTCTTTTTATAATAATAATAATAATAATAATAATAATAATAATAATAATAATAATAATAATAATAATAAACCATAAATTAACTCGAATAATTTAAATAAGATCGAATAAATTATGCAATCGATATAAAATACTCGATCACCGGAACCTAACTTAATTCCGACTAGACAGGTTTTTGGGATATGACAATATTCTTAGGGAGTTGTTGTGCCAAAGTTCTTTGGATAAAGCAATAACTCTTAGACTATGGTGTTCAAGTAGATACATACCCCATAAGTGTGACAACACTAGTGCCATATGTCTCACTAAGAATCTCATCCGAAACTCTATAACCAAACATATAGAAATTAGACATCATTTCATTAGAGACCATGTCTTGAAAAATGATGTAGTTCTAGAATATGTTGATACCTTGAACCAATTAGCGGATATATTTACCAAATCTTTAGATAAAGAGCGTTTTTGGACCCTTAGGAGAGAGTTAGGTTTAACCAGCCTTCCTTGACCCTTTTAGGTCCCAAATGGCCAAAATTTAATTAAATTTTGAATGATGATCATGCTTGTGTGATTTTTCTTGTTATTGCATCTATGCTTGTTCCTAGGGGGAGTATGCATCAGTTTTAGTTCATATAACATGCTCATATATCATTTACATGCATTTAGGCTCGATCTAAGTTGGCTCTTTGGACATGAAACTGCTCGAAATGCATTTTCTAGCAAGGGTGTATCGAAACAGTTAAATCTGTTTCGATACGAGCTTAATCTAATATGATTATAATAGTGAATCGTATCGAAATGGCCTCTTCGTGTTTCGATACAGGTTCGAGGTGTTGTTTCGAAACAGGGTCAACCTGTATCAAAACAAGTTTGGTACTGGAACAGCTCGGTAGCGCTTTAAAACGGTAGTTCTGATATGCCAAGTGGCGTATCGAAACACGATCATGCAAATTGCTTTAAATGACTTTAAAAAAGTATCACACTTTAATTAAAATACCAACTCTATTTTTCTCTCAAACCCTAACCAAAAAGCCCTATATAAACTCTTCAAATCCTTTGATTTCTCACATCAAAACCTAAAATATTTTAGGGTTTTCAATTTACATATCAAGGCTAGAGTTTTGCGAGCAATTTGGTGCATCAATCATCCTTCATTCCTCCATTATCCCATATCAAGGTATAAAACCTTTCTTTTTATTTAAATTTTTGTTTAATTTTATAGGTTGTTTTTAATTCCTTTTTGTATAAAACATATACACATAGTATGGGTTAAGTTTTTGCAAAAATTCTTCAAAATCTAAAATTTATTTATTCGAATATAAAATCATACCATATATTTTTTAATTTATTTTTTCGTAATTCTTTTTACCAAAAACTTGTTTTATATTTATATATGTTTTTAAACTATATTGTATAGTTTTTATTAATACTTTGATTATCGAATTGCATATTGGATTGAATTTGGTTGATTTACGCATACATATGTTTTTGTGTCTTGATTTCATTCCAGATTTCGAATATGAGTTCTGGGAAGAGAGTACGAACCAATGAGGCCGGTGGAAGCTCCAACATTGATGACGATTCTACTCGTCCCAACCTCACTTTACTCTACCAAAAGTCCGTTCGAAACAAAGATGCCTATACCAACTTCAAGCTTTTTCAAGATCATGTTATCCGACGTGAGCGTATCATTTCTATACCCTTTTTTGGATTTCGAACACTTTCAATTCCGTTATCTTGATTTATTAAGGCGTTGGAATTTCATGTCTTTCTTGGGCTTACCCGGTACTTTGTACCGTAACATGGTTCTTCTCTTCTATGCCAATGCTTGTTGCATCTCCAATGCCGGTCAAGTGTTGTCATTGAGTCATATCTCATGGGGAAGAAGTTTAGGGTTGATCCGGAAACTTTGGTCAATGTTTTCGGGTTTGAAGATGAGGGGATTTCGGATGAGAACTCGTTGGGACATACCCTTAGTGGCTTCGTCATGGTCCTTGATGCTCATGATCGCATCCTTCATCTCATGGTCTCGTGGTGGTTTCGCCCTTCCGGAGGAAAATTCTCCCACATTAGGCAAGTGGACGACTTTTAGATTTGATGCTTTCATAAGGGACGTCGACCAAATCTATGTCAAATCATGTTTGCCGAGATGTTATACCTTGTCGCAACTCGGATCTTGTCACCTCCTTCACCTATGGTACGACCTTGAGCTACTTGTTCTCTAAGTTAGGGGTCGATTGCTCTCTTGACTATCCAGAACCTCTCAAAAATCCCATCGATGAGCGCACACTTCTCCGGAGTAAATTTCATTTCATTAATGGAGAGTGGACTCGTGTCGAGAATCCTCCTCAAGTTGCAGCCCCCGAACCTCAACCTCAAGTTGCTCCACCAAACAACAAAGCTCTTATGACTTTCCTCACCGAGCAATTTAATGGCTTGCGCACCCACATGGACTTCGACTTTTCCACTCTTGACATTCGTCTCACTTTCGTTGAGGGACGTATCCAAAGTGTTGAGAATCGCCTCACCTCGGTTGAAACTCAACAAACCCTCTATGGTCATGTCCTTTACCGATTTGAATGGCGAATGGAGATAATTCCAAAGAAGCAACGCCAATGATGAAGATGAAGATGATGATGATAAGCCTTAGATCCTTGCATTCCATTGCATACCATCTAGTTTAGGATTTCCCTATTTTTATGCAACTATTTATGTTTTTGCTTTAAGACTTGTGCTTTGATTTATGCTTGGATATTATGATTTAAGTATTAAGGTTTGGATATTATATTTGGAGTTTATGGACATAATTTGCTTTGGTTTCTAATGCTTAATGATATTATGTTGCTTTAATTGTGGTTTGCCTTGTGCTATATTGCTATATTCCTTCATTGATTTTGATTTAAAAAAAAGGGGGAGAAGGGCTAAGCTAAATTTTTAAAATCTTTTTCAAAACCTAGCTTAAATTTAGGGGGAGTTTACTTAAAAATTTACTTTGGTTTTGTTATATCAAAAAGGGGAGATTGTAAAACTAATATTTGATTTTGACATAACAAATAATTCAATGACTAAATTCCAAAGTAAATAAATTTTTAAGTAATCAAAATACTTGATTTTAACAAGTAAATTTTATACTTAAAATGTTTTGAAGTCAAAACTTAAACCCCATAAATTTTTCTAAGTATTTCAAAGCCAAAATATACAAAATTGCCCTGGCGTTTCGAAACTCCCTCAAAGTGTTTCGATACGTTAAGCCACCGGAAACGTCTGTTTCGAAGCAACTCACACCTGTTTCGATACAACCTTCATTTGGGCTTTTAATTTTCAAATATTGTTTCGAAACGGCTCATACCTATTTCGATACAGGGGTTAAATAATTTTAAAATTGGGCATTAAATGAACTAGCTGTTACTTGTTAGAAAATAATTTTTGAAGATTTGGTTAAGTGTTTCGATACACTCTAGGCTGTTTCGAAACACCCATTTATAGTTTCAAAATGTTTTGATACAGACCTTATCCGTTTCGATACGGCCATCTTTTTACATTTTACAGTTTTAAATTGTTTCGATACATCCTATAGCCATTTTGATACGGGCCCTTTTTACACACAACGACTCTTTCTTTTTTTTAGTGTCCATTTCGATACATGGGTTCCATGTTCCGATACGGGTAGTTGCAGAACAACATTTATGGAGGGAAGAGTGAGCCCCAACGGCTCTATTGATGATCTCAACCACCCAAACGGCTAGAAATCAATGAGAATGTATAAAAACAAGTCTCTAAAGCTACAACAACAACTATTGAACCTTCGAGCAACATCAAAGCATTCAATCCAAACCCTTGTGCATTTAGATCAAATTCTTGTACCCAACTCATTTGAAAATTTTCATTGTAAATCTTTTTAGAGTTTAAGGAGTGTTTATGTGTAATTGGGTAAACAATTAGCCTTTGAGAGGTACATGCAAAGTTTTCCAATCTTCCTTTGTAAAAGAGTGATATTGAGTCAATCCTTGGGTAGAAGGATTGATTGATTTGTAAGGTTTCCTCCTAAATCGAGAAAAGGGGACAAATTCAAGTTAGCGAATTGTTGAAATCCTCAGTAGGGTGTTGAGGTAGTGGATGTAAAGCTTGTTTGAAGCTTGAACCACTCTAAAATTGCCATGTCTTCATTTTTAAATTATCCATTTGCACCCTTCAATTTTTATTCCACCAATTCACCCCCTCTTGGTGATTAACCATCATTTGATCAACTCAACACTGGGAAACTTCCCGAATTCATGGAGTTATCCCTTGTGGATTGGTTTCGTTAGAACTTTGGTAAGGAGGGCCTAGTTGTTGGTTGTGTCGATGGATGGCAGGTTTTATTTTTTTATTATATGCTGACACCTGTAGTCCCATAGAAACAAGCAATTGTTCAATTCGAAGTATGTAGAGAGGGTTGACATCATCGAGTCATGCAAGAAGTTCCAGAAAAGAGTGATTGTAGCTGAGGAACGTATGCGAGTGAACGTTGCACCGGTGATGACTCGCAGTGTTGGAGCCTCGTCTTGGAAGCCTCCAGACATGGTTGGGTTAAATTGAATGTTGATGGCACAATTAACGTTGGCGATGGTACGACTGCGGTGAGGGTGTGATTCGGTCTGACATTGGTGACCGGTTGATCAGATTTAGCCGAAGTATAAGTTGTTGTTCGACTCTTAATGCCGAGTTGTGGGTAATTCTTGACGGCCTTGGCCATGCTTGGAACTGGGATGCCCAGCGTGTTGAGCTCAAATCTGATTGTTTGGAGGCTATTAGGGGTACTGAGCGATTTCATTCATGTCAAGTTGGGAATGTGCTTTTCATTGTTATTCATGAGTTCTTGCAGTGTGATTGGGAGGTTTCTTTGACTCGTGTAAATCGTGAGTTTAACATGGTTGCAGACCGGCTTGCTGTGTTGTTGAGAGGTCAGCAGATTGGGGAGGTGACCTTTGCACAACCGCCGTTGTTGGTTCATGATGTACTATAACATTGTCTTATTGGGTCCATTGGTTAGATTGTGTCAGATGTATTTGAAGGACCTTTTATATGGGTGCCTTATGGGGCTAAATTGCTTTAGTTTTGTTTACACTATTATCACATGCACTCTTTTTCCTCAATTTAGGCTTAGGGGGCTTTTTTAACGAGGCATGTGATTTAATTTTTTTAATAAAAAATGGTTAACACCATATTTTACGATTTCTTCACATACAATAAGTATGATTTCTTCCCATATTTTAAAGGTTTACTTATAAAAATTCTAATTCAAATGAAAGTTTAAGAGTAAATGCAATGCAAGTAAAATAATAAATGAATAAAAATATTGACATTAAGAAAATAAATAGCACTGAACTTCTCACGAATGGTCTGACAAAGACTAACAAAATCACTTAATTGGCGTTTCACCAAATAAAACAGGTGAAGAATACAAGTTATGTAACTAGTTTTAATAATTGAATTTATTCATTTCAATTAGCTTTAGTTGTAGATTCACTAAATCCGGAAACATTAGCATAACCACTTCAACCAATTCTGGCTTCACCCTTGCCGGAAGCACTGGCACTGCCACCACCACCACCAACATTAGCATGACCACTTCCAGAAGCACTTGCACCACCCATTCCACCGACATTAGCTGCTCCATGTCCAGAGGCACTGGAGCCACCTTGTCCACCAACATTAGCTGCTCCATGTCCAGAGGCACTAGCGCCACCGCCTCCACCTACATTAGCATTACCGCTACCGGATGCACTAGCCCCACCGCCTCCACCGACATTAGCTGATCCATGCCCAGAAGCACTAGCACCACCACTTCCACCGACATTAGCTGCTCCATGCCCAGAAGCACTAGCGCCACCACTTCCACCGACATTAGCATTACCGCTACCAGATGCACTAGCGCCACCGCCTCCACCAATATTAGCTACTCCATGCCCAGAAGCACTAGCACTACCACCTCCACCGACATTGGCTGCTCCACTGCCAGAGGCACTAGCGCCACCGGCTCCACCGACATTAGCATTACCACTTCCAGAGGCACTAGCGCCACCGCCTCCACCTACATTAGCATTACCACTGCCCGATGCACTAGCACCACCGCTTCCACCGGCATTAGCATTACCACTGCCAGAAGCACTGGCGCCACCACTCCCACCGACACTAGCTGCTCCACTGCCAGAAGCACTAGCACCGCCACTTCCTCCAACATTAGCATTACCACTGCCTGAAGCACTAGCACCGCCACTTCCACCAACATTAGCTGCTCCACTGCCAGAAGCACTAGCACCGCCACTTCCACCAACATTAGCATTACCACTGCCAGAGGCACTAGCGCCACCACTTCCACCGACATTAGCGGCTCCACTGCCTGAAGCACTAGCACCACCATTTCCACCGACATTAGCTTTTCCACTGCCAGAAGCACTAGCACCACCACTTCCACCGACATTAGCTGCTCCTTGTCCAGAGGCACTAGCGCCACCACTTCCACCGACATTAGCCGTTCCACTGCCAGAGGCACTAGCGCCACCACTTCCACCGGCCTTAGCTACTCCACTGCCAGAGGCACTGGCACCACCATTTCCACCGGCATTAGCTGTTCCACTACCGGAGGCACTAGCTCCACCACTTCCACCGGCATTAGCTGCTCCATGTCCAGAGGCACTAGCGCCACCACTTCCACCGACATTAGCTGCTCCACTGCCAGAGGCACTAGCGCCACCACTTCCACCGACATTAGCATTACCACTGCCAGATGCACTAGCGCCACCACTTCCACTGACTTTAGCTGCTCCGCTGCCAGATGCACTAGCGCCACCACTTCCACCGGCATTAGCTGCTCCACTACCAGAGGCACTAGCATCACCACTTCCACCGACATTAGCATTACCACTACCAGATGCACTAGCGCCACCACTTCCACTGACTTTAGCTGCTCCACTTCCAGAGGCACTAGCTCCACCACTTCCACTGACTTTAGCTGCTCCACTGCCAGAGGCACTAGCGCCACCACTTCCACCGGCATTAGCTACTCCACTGCCAGAGGCACTAGCGCCACCACTTCCACCAACATTAGCATTACCACTACCAGATGCACTAGCGCCACCACTTCCACCGACTTTAGCTGCTCCACTCCCAGAGGCACTAGCGCCACCACTTCCACCAGCATTAGCTGCTCCACTGCCAGAGGCACTAGCGCCACCACTTCCACCGACATTAGCATTACCACTACCAGATGCACTAGCACCACCACTTCCACTGACTTTAGCTGCTCCACTGCCAGAGGCACTAGCGCCACCACTTCCACCGGCATTAGCTACTCCACTGCCAGAGGAACTAGCGCCACCACTTCCACCAACATTAGCATTACCACTACCAGATGCACTAGCGCCACCATTTCCACTGACTTTAGCTGCTCCACTTCCAGAGGCACTAGCGCCACCACTTCCACCGGCTTTAGCTGCTCCACTGCCAGAGGCACTAGCGCCACCACTTCCACCGACATTAGCATTACCACTACCAGATGCACTAGCGCCACCACTTCCACTGACTTTAGCTGCTCCACTGCCAGAGGCTCTAGCGCCACCACTTCCACTGACTTTAGCCGCTCCACTGCCAGAGGCACTAGCGCCACCACTTCCACCCACATTAGCTGCTCCACTTCCATAGGCACTAGCGCCGCCAGTTCCACCAACATTAGCATTACCGCTACCGGATGCACTAGCGCCACCACCTCCACCGACATTAGCTGCTCCATGTCCAGATGCACTAGCGCCACCATGTCCGCCAACATTAGCTGCTCCACTGCCAGAGGCACTAGCGCCACCATATCCCCCGACATTAGCTGCTCCACTACCAGAGGCACTTGCACCACCATGTCCACCTACATTAGCCGATCCATGTCCTGATGCACTAGCACCACCTTGTCCTCCAACATTAGCCGCTCCATGTCCAGATGCACTAGTGCCACCATATCCCCCAACATTAGCTGATCCACTGCCAGAGGCACTTGCACCACCATGTCCACCAACATTAGCTGATCCATGTCCAGATGCACTGGCGCCACCTTGTCCTCCAACATTAGCCGCTCCATGTCCCGATGCACTAGCGCCACCATATCCCCCTACATTAGCTGATCCACTGCCAGAGGCACTTGCACCACCATGTCCACCAACATTAGCTGCTCCATGTCCAGACGCACTAGCACCACCATGTCCCCCAACATTAGCCGCTCCATGTCCAGATGCACTAGCGCCACCATATCCGCCAGCATTAGCCGCTCCATGTCCAGAAGCACTTGCGCCACCATGTCCACCAGCATTAGCTGCACCACTGCCATAAGCACTAGCACCACCATGTCCACCAGCATTAGCTGCTCCATGTCCTGAGGCACTAGCGCCACCATGTCCGCCGAAACCAAATCCATGTCCAAATCCTAAATGGAATCTACCTCCACCACCGAGACCACCGTAGCCAGCCCCAGGATACATCATAGGTAGAAAATGTAAAGACCTCCTGTTTTTCTGAGATTTTGTCATGTCTTCGGGATTTTGTTGTAAACTTTCTTCATTTTGATCAACATTGTTATTATCAGCAATCGCAAGACCATCCATAAAAAGAACGAACATGAAAAACACTGCAATGAAAGAAGTAGAAACGCCCATCTTTCCTAAAATCACAGTAAATGATTTCAAACTCCCTTTTATTCTTTATTCTCTTTTATTTATTTTCCTTTTGATGATGATTACCTTATCAACGAATGGTGTTTATATAGGGAGAGGCTGAGTTCAGATACAAGAGAATGAAAGGCCAAGCTTAAAGCAAGGGAGCCGTTCAACTGCATTCACTCCCATTCTTTTGTTCAATCAAAATTGAATTTTATTTGATCTGATCATGCTCTGATTTGCATGTTAAACAAAGATCAGGTCAATTACAATATTTTTTCAATTTAATTAAGGGCTCCTACTATCTATTTGTTCAATTTTTATAAAAATAATTAAAAGAATAATTATTTAAATTTGAAATCATTTGCATGTAAATGCCATAACAGTCAACGTCAATTAAAGGAGCTACATGATGCATTTTACTACTTCATATACTTGATTGAATAGAAAAATAGGAGCTACATGATTTATCCACGTGATGCATTTGTGTTTTTGAATATTGTTCAACGTGTGTTTATTGCGTACTAAAGTGTTCGTATGTAATTGGAGTGTTTGCACATATCATCTATTGTTTGAAATTTAACTGGATATATGTATTTGAGTATTGTTCCACATATATTTGTTCAGTACTAAAGTATTAGTATATTGTAATTGGAGTGCTTGCACTTATCATCGATTGTTTAAAGTTATGTAACACCCTCAAATGTACCTAAATAATTATTGGACTCATTAGCAAATAATCAAACCAAATTAATTGTTAAATTACCTTGTAATTTGGTCATTAAGGACTAAATTGAATAAAAGGACAAACTACTGAATGAGATAAGTCTAGGAGTAAATTGATCAAAATTAAACCTTAGGGACTTGCATGTCTCAAATCTAAAACTTCCTAAATTGCCCCTCCACTATCTTACATCCTAAGAACCAATTAAAGAGGGTAGATTAGACAAACCAAGCTTGGTGAGTGACAACTTGTCATCACCACCAACTCTTCTCCTAACCGGCTAAGTAACCAAGAGAGAGGAGAGATGAAGCTTGGCTAAAAATTCATGGAAAATGTTCATCTTTCTCTTGTTTGAAGTATAGATTGGCTTGGAAAAATTTAGAGACAAAGCTTGGTAAGCTCTTTACTCCAAACTATGCTCAATGTTAATCTTTGATTATGAAAATTGTTGACTTTGTATGATTATTAGTTTGAGTTTTGGGGCTGGAAATCTCGACTTGAGTGATTTAAGCATTGGGTTATAGTAGTAAATAATCTTGTAAAAATGGTTAGTAATTAGGGTTAACCGAACCATAGGAAATTACTTAAGTTTTTCTCTAGTATAATAGTTATATGAAAATCTTGAAAATCGGGGGGCTTACACTCGAAATTAGAAAATTTCTTGTAGGAAGAAATCATTCGGGGACATGTGTTCTAGAAAATAGAAGTGCTAATTTGATGAAAAAGATGATGAAAATAATGAATTTGATGCTAGATCAAAGCTAAGAGCACAAATAGGAAAAATGAAAAGTTTAGGGACTAGCATAGTCAAATTGAAAATTTTAAAGTTAATTGAGTAAATTGGAAGCTGGAAATTCTTGAAAATGATTGAAAGATTAATAGAAATAAATACAAGAAGAAATTAGAGAACAAATTAGCAATGGAATTAAGCTAATTAAGTGTTTTAGTTGTAATTAAGGACTAATCTGAAAAAATGGTTAAATTGGGGGACCTAGGTGAACTAATTAAAGCTGATTCCAATATATAAATACAATTAAAATGAAGAATGTTGTGTCCTGAAAAGAAATTAGCTGAATTGGTATGGAAATTAGATCAAATGAACCACTTAAATATGTCTTTAAAATTCAAGAGCAGTTTTTAAAACACTGTTTTGGCTCAACTTTAATGAATAAACTGCTTTAATTGGGAAGTAATTAGAGTACAAACTTTGTATGGTTTTAAATTCAGTTATATAAGCTTTATAATGGTTTATAATAATCGTAATTCCGACTTACGGATAAAAAGATATAAACCGATCAATATAAGGGGTGTAATCTGTCTGAATCAGTGTATAGTTTAGACATGTACCAATCGATGTCTATAATTTAAGATCGTCTCATTAAAGGATGTTAACCTATGTTTATTGTTTGGAATGCTTTTGATTAGAGCAAATAAAAGAGGGTTTCGAAGAAGGCGCCTCAATAGGCAAGGAGGACTCACTCAAAGGCATCTAAATTCAAAAATAGCTAGGAGTATTGTGAGTGTAATCTTCCCTAGGGTTGGAACTTAGGTTCTAACCAAATCATCATTTTATTCTTGTCTTAATTATGAAATTGGATTAATATATATTTGGTAACTAGAGAAGAATAACTTAAATTAACAATTGAATACTTATATTGAATCTTGTAGATGATTGGAATGGTGTATTTCTTGTGAATTCTTGGTTGTTATGTATGTTTTGGTGCTTGTTGATCCTACATGGAGGAAACTATGGACTTGATACCTAGATGATAGAAATTTGAACTTCAAATTAAATAAACATATGCATGAGTATAACAATTTGTGAAAATTTTAATTGAGAATTGGTGAAAGAAGCAATTTATCGACTTGGATGAGGATGTACGTGTACGCATTCGATTGAGCTTAAAATGTTGTCTTGAATTATTAAATGGATGTGTTGCTTTCTAGATTGTGAATTAATATGGTATATTATGGTTTGGAAATGAATTGAACTAATTGAGATTATGCTCTTAATTGATCGAAACAAGTATAAGCATGACTACATAATGGCTAAGTACTATTGCTTGTATTGTCTATTCTTCAATTGATTAAAAGAACAAATTAAAGTGTGTAATACAAAGATCTTGGTTCTAGTTGTTCCTAGGTAGTATGGCATGCCTAAAGTCTAGAGCTCGACTTGTTAAGTACCAAGTGTATTGTCTCGATGGTGATACATTTATTTTCTATTTGATGTCAAGGGCATCAGCTTGATAGGCACCTTGTGTACCAACTTGTTTGGGTGTAGAAGAAACTTTCTTGTTTAAGATACTTAAAGTATCGACTTAAAATATGTGACTCGTTTACCTTTGAACTAACTAGGTACCAAGGCTAAATTAAACATAACGTGCTTGTTATAATCGAATTAGCTAATATGATAAAGGTTATGTATTGGTATGTTTCATATGGTTATGGTATGGATTGAATTGTTTCATATGGTTATTTGTACATGTTTCATTCAAATTGAATTTGGTATTATTTGAAGTGATAGTAATCGAATGGTTTGTTGAATCTATTCTTAATATGAATTGGATAATTATTTGTATATGAATTTGGTATTTGATCATCTTATAACCAAACTTTGAAATTGGCAATTTTTATTACCTCGTTAAGTATTTCCATGTAGTTACCACCTCTTGTTTGTTATTCTTCCCAAAAACTTAGGATCGATTGATTAGATATTCTCAATCCTTAGATATATATAAATAAGTGAAAGAAGCCTTGAAAGTATGACATGCTTTGGTTATGTTTTGATGATATTGGGTAGCTTATGTTCTTGCATTTTGGTCTTGGTCCTTTGCATCATGATGACTTTCTTTTTGAATACCATGAGGTTGTAAATGTTATTCTCATGGTATTTTGTTTAGAGGCATGATAAACTTCCTTTTTGTTGTACATATGTTATTGAAGTAAACATGAACTACAGTCATATATACCTCTTGTTATGAGATCATATGAAAATAAATAAAATGGGCATAATCTTTGGATGAATTAGCAAAATTGATATACCTCTTTGCAACTTTGGTTTCGAATGATGTAAAGAATTCGTATAGACATAAGGAAACTAGTCACTTGGATAATATTGAAAGTTGAAACTACTCGACTTGCTTAGAGAAATATTAAGTGACGATCGATTTTAGGTCATTGTGGAGGAAATATTATTTTATAGTATTAAAAATGTTGATTAATCGGCCTTGTTCATTTTAGTATAGAACCGAATTGGACCATCAAAATCAATCTATGTTACTATGGTGAATTCGTATAATTGAAATATTGTTTTGTTGCATATTGTTTAGTTCTTCATAATTTAGAAGAATTTTTTTTTAAATTGGCCAACTTTTCTGTTAATTTTAATTAGAATGTTTTCGAACGCTCTTTGTTCTTAACCCGGACAAGGGGTGGTACAAATTCAATTAGATACCCGAGTATTTTATTATTATATCATGTTTAAAACGATAGAATATATACGTTTAAAGAATAAAATTGTTATTATATTATGTACTGTTTCAATTTTAACAATATGTAATAAATTTTTATAAAAAGACTGTTTTTAGTAAACGAACATATAATTAATCAGAAATAGGTTTAACCCTAAAGATTAACACAAGTAAAAATCAAAAGTTTAATAGTTGACATTAATATTAGGAAGATACATAAAAACAACTTCCAAAATTGTGACAAACTAAAACTGTGTGTGTACACACATAATGATCTATAAAAATCACTTATTTAATGTTCCACTTAATAAAATTCTGAAGCTCAAACAATCAACTTCTATTTATTTTTCCCTGGCCTTACTTCAACCTCGTCTTCCTTTCCTTTAACATGAACGTGAACATGCACATTTGCCTGAGCCTGAGCATTAGCATTAGCATTGCCGCCGCCGCCAGCACCACCAGCAGCATTAGCTGCCGCTTCGGCTTTAGCTTCAGCCCTAGCCCTAGCAGCCGCGTCTCCACCACCACCGCCACCGACACTAGCACTGCCACTTCCAGCAGCACTTGCACTACCTCCACCACCAGCATTAGCAGTGCCACTTCCAGCAGCACTTGCACTACCTCCTCCACCACCGCCGCCGCCGCCGCCGCCTCCGCCGCCGCCGCCACCCTGAACAGCACCATTACCACCACCACCACCACCACCACCTCCTCCACCAGCAACACCCGCTTGACCCTGAAGCCCATGATGAAAGCCGGCTTCGCGTCTCGATCTTATGGATGCGGCTCTATGCAAAGCATGAGCACCGACAACACCAGCAGCAGTAGCACCGGCAGCAACAACACCGGCACCAACCAATGCAGGCAGAAGAAGTGTTAAAGATCTCCTGTTTCCTTTATATTCCTTCATGTTCTGGGAATCAAACGGATGGTTCAGCAAATGGCTTTCATCTTCATTAACATTAGGCTCATCAAGATCGGCAAGACCATTCATGAAAAGAACATACAATACAAAGATGACATAGAAATAATTAGAAAATGCCATGTTTATATAAACCCTAACCCAGAATTATTCTGAAAAACAAGTAAAGAAATTGCTCGGAATGTTTATTTCGTTTTTATTCCTTTTGATTGTTGATTATATCTGGAAAGAAAACAAGTATAAATAGGCAAAGGTTGGCCATATGCAGAAAATGAATACAGGGACGAGCTTGAAGTAAGGGAGTAAGAACCGGTTTCACCATGCACTTAGGAGAAAGGAAATCATATCTTAACGGTTCAACTCATAATCTGCATTTCCTCTGGCCGAGTCAACCTATATGTATAATATTAATATATTTTATGCTCGTTTAAGTCTCATAATTTGAAATATAGTTTCAGATTTTGTTCAAATCTGAATCCGATAATTCAGAATATAATTTCAAATTTGCTCATACTTGAAATATGTGTTATTCCAATTGAGATGGATAACAACCTATTTTGGTCGGTAAATCTCAAAACGTTCAATTTACTCACTGAAATTTAGACATTATACGTTTCCGGTCACTTATTCGTTAATTTTTAGACACTATCCATTTACTGACAAATGGAGGAACTTCTCCAAGATCCGAATGGTGAAAAGCTTCATCGGCACGAGTGAAGCAATATACTGAGAAACGAGCTTCATTCGATAGTGGAAGAAGGAGATCGGGGAGAAAGAAACCGAAAGGTTTTTGCTGATTCATGGACTTCGAGGTACTTTCAGACAAAATGGAGGTTGAATTCGGACTTAGGGGTTTGAGATCAAGAGATTGATAAAATTTGGGACCGTACGACCACCATCTAGGACTGTCGACGACGGCATCCGACAATGGTGAACGGTGGATGGCGTCCACGTCATAATACTGTAAAAAATTTAACGGAGGAGTGACCAAAAACATTTAATGTCTAATCTTCACTGAGTAAATTGAATGTTTTGAAACTTCAGTGATCAAAATAAATTTGAGAGTAAAATTTAGTGATGATTTATGAAATTTACCCAAAAGAATCAATGGTTAAATTCTTCCATTAGTCGATGCATAATGTGAAACTTGTGAATTTAGTCCATGTATAGTAATTTGGTCGCTTCTAATTTTGTACTTTTCAAAACTTGAAACTTTGATCCTAGACCAAAAACATTTACGGATTTAATTCATGTGTTTCAATTTGATATTTTAAGCCTTTTATAATATAATCATTATTTTTATATATTTTGGATTATGACTGAAATTTTAAATTTTAAAAAATATAAAAAAATAAAATTAATTATATTGAAACACATGAATTAAGGCTACAAATTATACACCGTATAACGACTAATGATAGTAACATTCCACTAATCCTCCTTTTTCTCTCGCCCCGTTTTCACCTCACTCCTGATTGCTGGGGTCCAAAAAGCAAAAGAAAACCACTTTGCCAGCAACAGTTTTTTTTTTTTGAAAATAAACCCGGATTATGTTATTAAAGCCGGGTAAAGACTCTCTGGGTCTCCTAACAGAAGAGAGAGAAAACAAAGAAACCAGAGAAAGGGCAAAAAACCCAAAAGATGAACACCACCGACGGTCAAATGGCGGCAATCCCCTCACGATCTCAGTGAAGAACGGCGCGAATCTGAGGCGGAGCTTCCTCCACCCAATATACTGCGTCTGTGTAGAGCCTTCCCAGCCGTGCCAGTTCGTGCGCTGCTTGATTCCCTCCTCTGCCGGTGCATATGAAGCGACAACTCGTAAAACGGTGGACCCAGCCCTTCGCGTCAAAGGTGTATAGGCGGAGGACGGAGGAGTCTTCTTCCGGCGACTGGGCTTTCCGAATTACGCCGAGGGCGTCACTTTCCAAGAGGACCTGCATGCACCCCAACTCTGATGCGAATTGAAGGCCGTCCAAGACAGCTTGGGCCTCCGCCGCGAAAGTCGACGAGATGTGTGAGTTCGGCTTCAGGCAAGAACCAAGAACCTGCCCCTCAGCATCTCTCACAATAACGTCTGACCAAGAACGGTGCTCAGAAGTGTTGAAAGCGGCGTCGACGTTGACCTTCACTAACGGTGCAACTGGAGGAATCCAATGAACCATGGACGCGACTTGGGGCTCAGACAATGAAACTGAAGCCTTCTTTAGGTCACTCAGGTAATTTTTGCAGAAAGTAATTAGCTCCATAGTTGTCTGATTCTTCCTTTCGTGTAATAATTTATTTCTTGCGTACCACATAGCCCATAAAGTGACTGATATTATTTGTCTTTGAAAACTCGAACTGTTTGAGAATAACCAACAGAACCAATCAAAAAACGCTTCTTGATTTAGTCTAGGCGGCCAGGTGATACCTGTAAGAGCCCAAACCTCCTTAGCGTAGAAGCAGTCCCTTGTGAGATGTTCGATTGACTCTGATGCATGAGTGCACCTGGGGCAAATAGCAGATGGGGAAACTTTTCTAAACTGTAGATTCTGCAGGGTAGGAATGAAATTATGTAGAAAACGCCAACAAAGAATTAGAACTTTAGCTGGGCACGGGGTATTCCATAATAACTTGAAAATATCCGTAGGAGGATTAGGAGTACTTGTCGGGCTTAGAAGGAATCTATAGCCACTACGGACTGTGTAAGAGCCAGTTGGTTCACCACCCCATACGAGTAGATCTCCTTGAACTTCATTAGATAGCGGAATACTTTCAATTAGCTTGACATCATCTTCATTAAAATTCTCATTAATAAGGCCACTATTCCAACGTCTCGGATTAGGGAGAATTAAATCCGAGACAAAATTTAGACCATTGACCACTGACGAACTTACGAGTCTCGGGGGGCAACTGGGTAGCCAGTGAGAATTCCAGATCGAGACTTGGACACCCGACCCAACACGCCAAATGAGACCCTTTTCGAGAAGTGAACGAGCCATCCATATACTACGCCAAGTATAACTTGGGTTGCATCCAAGAGAAGCATCAAGGAAGGAACCACGAGGATAATATTTCGCCCGAAGAGTTCGAGCTAACAAGGAATTTGGAGTACCAATTAAGCGCCAACCCTGCTTCGCTAGGAGCGCGATGTTGAATTTAGCCATATCCCTGAACCCCATACCTCATGTTTCTTTCAACTCGCATAGAGATAGCCAAGAACACCAATGAATCCCCCTCTTTACTGATGATTTCTGCCACTAGAAACGACTCATAATACCCTCCAGTTTTCTGCAAAAAGTTACGGGAAGAAGGAAACAAGACATAGCATATATAGGCATAGCTTGTAAGATAGTCTTTATAAACACTTCCTTACCCCCCGCCGAGAGAAGACGATTGCTCAGATGGTTGCTGCGATTAAGAACCCTTCCAAACAAATCCGAGAAAGCTGCCTTCTTATTGCGTCCAACAATTGGAGGTAATCCCAAATAGCGTTCAAGATTACTCGAACTATTAACATTGAGGATTCGGCAGACATCATCTCTGTTGTAGTTAATAACATTACTACTAAAAAACACCCCTGACTTGTCAAAATTAATTAATTGCCCCGAAGCTGCTGAATAAAGAGATAGTAAATCCCGTAAAACCATAGCACCTGCGGCTGTAGCGTCCCCGAAGAGCAAACAGTCATCTGCAAATAATAAATGTGTTATTGAGGGTGCACTTATGGAGATTTTTGCACCTTTCAACAGACCCATATGTACCCTCGAACGAAGAAGTGCAGAGAGACCTTCGCTACATAGGAGGAAAAGATAAGGGCTTAACGGGTCTCCTTGCCGGAGACCCCTCGACGGTTGAAACACCTCTCCCGAGACTCCATTCAGAACCACTGAGTAGGATACCGTGGTTACACAAGTCATCAACAGCTCAATCCAATCTGCCGCGAAGCCCAATCGTTGAAGAATAGAAATGAGAAAGCCTCATTCGACTCTGTCGTAGGCTTTGCTCATGTCCAATTTGAGAGCAAAAAAGCCAACTCTGCCACGCCTCCTATTCTTGAATGCATGTAGAATTTCGTAGGCCATTAGAACATTATCCGAAATTAGGCGCCCAGGGACGAAAGCACTTTGGGCTTCGTCGATGCACAAATGCAAAACCCTTTGGAAGCGGTTAACGATCATCTTTGCAACTATTTTGTAAATAATGTTGCATAGACTTATAGGACGGAATTGAGTTATGCGAGACGGTTTGGATACCTTAGGAATAAGAACGATCCTGGTTGAATTAATATCCGACATCTGAGATTCTCCTTTTAGGATAGAACAAACAAATTGAAAGACCTCATCACCCACAATGTTCCAAAATTTCTGGAAAAAAACAGCACCAAACCCGTCTTCCCCACAAGCTTTTAAGGGTTGCATATTTTGAAGAGCGTCCCAAGCTTCCTTCTTTGTATACGGCTGCAACAGATCACTGTTCATATCTTGTGTTATGACTGGTTGAATAAAGTCCAGAATATCGCTTGCGGCTTGCGTACCCTAGGACATGAATAGCTGCTTGAAATATCCAGTAGCGTGATCAAACAGGGCTGGTTCTGATGAAACAACGTTATCCGCATCGTCGAGTAGGCTCTCAATTTTGTTGTGTTTCTTGCGATAGGTAGATTGGCTGTGAAAAAAAGGGGTATTACGATCCCCATTTTTTAACCAATTGACCCTCGCCCTCTGTTCACAATAAACCTCCTCTCTGTCAATCTCAGCATTGATGTCGGTCTTCACACCCAGAATATCCCCTAAAACTTCATCAGAAACTGGAAGCTCTTGGAGATAGTCCAACTTAGTCTGCAAAGCTTTTAAATGGGCCTTCTTAGCCCGACAGATACCATTATACCAAAGAGTTAAACCTTCAGCAACTTTCTCTAATTTCTGAGGTAATGGGCCATCCTCGGAAGCCCATAGCTGGGCAACTGTGTCATAGCAAGAGTCTTCCAAAAGCCAAGCGGCTTCGAAGCGAAACTTACGCGGGCCATTTGCCAAATTCAGACCTAGAGTGGTGAGCAACACCGGACTATAATCAGAAAAAGAGCGTACCAGGTGCTCGAGCTTGAAATGAGGGAAAAGGTTGAGCCAGTCAGCATTAGCGACTCCACGGTCAAGGCGTTCGCGAATGTTCGTTGAAGAAAAACGGCCTTTCTCCCATGTAAACCAAGGTCTCGAATAACCCATATCCTCCAAGAAGCTATCCGAAAGGGCTCTCCGGAAACCCTCCATTTGTCTTTCACAACGTGGGAGGCCTCCCTCTTTCTCAAAGGAATATAAAATCTCATTAAAATCGCCTAGGACCACCCATGGAAAATTATTTAAAGAACTTAGATGTCGAAGCAGATCCCAAGCTCCTGCTCGATTTCTCTCCTCTGGGGCCCCATAAAACCCAGTGAGGCGCCATTTAAAACCGCGATCAATATCGTCAATCTCAACGTCAATATGTCTCACTGAAAAAGAAAGCAATCTGACCGAGACTTCTTCTTTCCAACCTAACGAAAGTCCTCCACTCCGTCCTCTTGCACTGACATCAATTTCGTTTGAAAAACCACATCTCCGTCTAACTTTAGCCATTCTAAAATCCGGTAGCTTTGTTTCGATAAGAAAAACCACCGACGGGCATAAGTCTCTCAGCACGCGCCGGAGACGACCAACTGTTCGAGGTCGCCCAAGACCTCGAACGTTCCAACTTAACAGTTTCATTGTGTCCGGTCAGCCCGTTTAGCTTGGGCCGCCGATAGATTAGTAGTAGCGTCATTTGAATCCCCATGATTAGAGGAAACACCCAGATGCATTGGAACCACCCGCTATCGTTTGAGGCCATCTGTATGCTCAAGTGGATCCTCTTCAACCTCACTAATATCCATAGCTTCCGAATGGGCCGTTTTTAGATGAGAACCCACTGGCCCCAGTAATGGCCCATTCATCTTGAAAATATTTGTAGCATTTAAGGGGAATCCATCTTTTTGATTGGATACATTAACTCCGGCCCCAACTCCCATGAATTTAAGAGGGGCGCCATTCATGGAATTTGCGTCAATCTTATCCTTTTGACCAGCGGGAAATGAATGTGCAAGATTAGCAGATCCGGAATTCTCTCCGGTAGCATTCGGGATCAATTGGAGACCCGAAATTGGATCATCGACGAGCCACTTGCTGGTCGGCACCATATTCCGCTTAGCCGGCGCCCGCAAAGATACATCCCACTCAAAGATCAGATCTCTCTTCTCCTGTAGCACACGCAATGGACAGAAAGATTCTGCATGGCCAAGACGACCACAGAGAAAGCAGAATAATTTGAGTTTCTCATATTGAAACCAAACGAACACTGACGAACCCGACTTTAAAGCAATTTTCTTTCTTCGCTTCAATGGCTGCCGTACATCCAACCAAACACGGATTCGCATCGAACCTTTGTAACCCAAAGTTAATGCTTTACTATCATAGTCAAGAAAAACCCCTATGAAATTCCCCAACTGTTTAGCCACGTTTACCGTCACACAGCCCGGCGGAAGATCATGAATAAGAACCCAGAAACCCGTGTGGGTTAACGGGATCGAGAGAGGATTTTCCCCAGGTTTCAGGCGGTGGAGAACCAAAAGATGTGCATTGAAATACCATGGTCCCTCTGCTTCGATTCGATCAACATCGATGGAATAATATAACCGGAATAAATAACGATCAGAGCCCAGATCTGAAATTGAGATTCCACCAATTGGGTGCCATACATTCGCTAAAGTGGATCTCATTGACTGGAAATGAATTGACGACGACGATAGAAAAGATCCCACGAAGCACAAATCAAAAGAAATCTCCGAGGCCACATCCTCGTCTTGCAAGAGAATCTCCTCCTCCTCTGCCTCCCCCAATGAGAGACCCGCCATGGAGTCATCGACGTTGGCCATCACCAGGAGAATTATACAAAAAGAGAATAAAGAAAAAGCGAAAGACTGCCAGAAGCAGAATACTGTCAAAGAACAGAGAAAAAAACTGTCAAGAACAGAGGACTTTGCCAGCAACAAATTAAGTATAATGTTACTATTATTATTTTATGATTTCAATATTTTCTTATTAATATTTGTGTCTATGACTTTAATTTAAATACTTTATTATTGTTATATCAAAACATAATTGTTTTTACTAATAAAGTTGGTCCAAGCGGTAAGCAGCTTCTTATCGCTTAAGTATGTCTCGAACTCGAGGCATTGTGTATGCAGAAAATCTTTGTTAGGAGACTCACCCACTAAAATCATATGTGCGGCGTGAGTCAGTTCGGATCAATTAAAACGGAGGTAAACCAAAAAAAAACATGATTGCCCCTTGCCTTCTATATTCAGCTATACATCCCATCATTTCCCAACCTAGAAAAATCCCACATCTTCCTGTTCCTAGTCCTGTCCTACTCTTGTCTATATAGGTAAAAGCAAAATTATATATATATATATATATATATATATATATATATATATATATATATATATATATATGAAGCTGTTTCTTCACCAGTTTCATTTGTTTGATCAACTAGACATAACAGACAAAGCAGGGAGATGTATAAGCTTTGGTTTTGGGAGGTGGCGCAGAACAAGTGCACCGCTCTAGTGTACCATCAAGGGATTTGGATACCAAAGGTGAAGAAATTAACAACAAAGATGGGGTCATGATGATGATGAGTTACAATCAGGCCAAGAAAGTAAGTTGATCCACATATGGGAGAAGTTGATCACTTTGAAGTAATCCCCACTCTCAAGAAAACTACTACTGATTAGGAGAACCAGTTAAAAAGCACAGAGGAAAGTAAGTTGGCAAAGATATTGCTCATGTTAAGGAGTTCGAGCTAAGGTAAGCTTCATCCACATATGGAGCTCAGCTTTTTATGATTGGAGGATTCGATCCGACTCTGTATGCTTCTAACTCTTTCGTTTTGATCATACAAGTGTGCCTGATGATGGAGAGCTAGAGGGAGTTAGGAGCAATTCAATGAATGCAACAACATTTTCTGATAGATTAAGTCCCTTCAAAGATGAACTAATGTGTTTACAATTAATTAACCAAAATTGCAGAGTTCAGACATGCAGAATGAACCAAATCTGCAGACAGATTTGTGGAAGTTGGTAGAATTGTTTAGTTGTTAAGCAATGGCATTAAAATTGACAATTGCTGCTTAGACAAGACCCTTCATTTCTCAATCAATGTCTTTAAATATGAGGCAGGGCCCCCTCTAAAACTAAACCAAATTGGGTCATAATTATTGCACGCTTTTCTGTTGCCCCTTTATGTAATATAGTTCCCATCAAGTATTATCACAACAATAGACGAAATTGCTTTGAAATGGAACAAATACAGAAGCATTACACAAGGTTAACTCGAACAACATCTCGGCCATCGATCCTACATAACTATTATGGCCAATAACTCTACCGAGTAACTCGTATTACATCGTTTAATGGGTATGAACAATACCGATGCTAGAAATAAAACGTTGCCACAACCCTGTCAGTAACTGTATGTAGCCAAAAGTTAGTCACAAATAAATGATGTAAATCAGTAATCCAAAGATCGTAACATGCACCAAATGCCTTTTTTTTCCCACCTATTTTCCACCCCGACAATCGAATTTTCCCATGACAGAAGGAAATATCCACACTTCCTAGAGCATAGCTCCAGGTATCTCTATTTTCCTATTTCTTTCTTTCTTTCTTTCCGTTAACGGAGACACAATTTCTACGGATAAATGAAACACTCTTTCCTGTTTGGTACCTGCCAGCTGGAGTTCCATTGGAAAGCCGGAACTTGTTTTAACGTCTGATCATAGCCCGACTTCAATGAATCTGACTCTTACCTTTCTTTGACTTGCTCTTCTCTTGCATCTTCTTTTTCTTTTCTTCAGCTGTAATCCAAGTGTAATCTGGAGGTATTGCAAATGGATCTTGAAGATTTTCTGGCTTCTCGCTATTATTGGATGAGCTAGGACGTTGATACGGTGTCTTAATCCACTGAAACCAAGATGAACCCGAGGCCTGTGTCACTGCAGAGCTTTCTTGGCCAGCAGAGGGGCTTGAAGGGGGTGTTGAGAACTCGTCCACCGGCTGTAGTTCTTCAAACTTCGTGAAAGTAACCAATACTCTGATTGTTGGAACCACCGGGATAGCAACCTAAGTACAAACATGAGAACTCATTCAAGTCAAAATCTTTAAGAATCATGCATATGGAAACAGAAGCAGCAGCAGCAGCAACTAGTTTACTTAACCATCTTTTTTCTTTTATTTTTTTGAAGAAAGTCCCAAAAACCGAGGAACATGTAGGGTATACCGGCACCATTAATGTCAATGTATCCATAGATGGAAGGAAAGGACCGGATCATATACCAGGAAAAAATATACGAAGTCCTAGTCTTAAAAGACTACATAAGTCAAGAATAAGCCCAATGTAGCTTCCAGTCCTAAGATCTTAATTTAGATAAGTATACACTTATCCCGAAAACAGGCTAAAAGCTCTAATGTAATGGATCACAAAAATTATGGGTAACAAACAAGCCTCAAAATACATGCAAAAAATCATCAACAGTTGTGCAGCTGATGGCTCTAAGATTCGACAAACCTATATTTTCCGAACCACATCCTCTAGATGGAAATGTCTTCCCAGAGAAACACATTATGCATCATATGCCCCCATGAAAATCAGTCACAAGTACGGCATTCATTATTGAAGAGTTCATATAACAGGATCCAATCAGACAGTCAAAAGAACAACAAACCTTGACTGGGAAGGTTCCAGCAGGAAGCTTTGTCGTGAGCAGTTCTCTCAACCTACGAATTGCCTTGACCTTGTTGGCAAGAATGTCTAGCAATGGCAAGAGTTCTTCAGTTTGCAGTGGGAAGTTCGGAGAAAGCCAAAGAACAGGCCTCAATCCTTTCTTATAATCGCTCTCGCGGATACTATCCTTGCGTCGACTACCAGTCTCAGAAGTTGTGGAACAAGAAATTCTTGAATCTTTTATCCTTCGATGATCATCCGTTGCCGAAATCTCCACAGAATGTCTACCAGGTTTTATCTGACTCCCCGAAGGAGAGTCTCCTAGCAAGTCACTCACCTTTTCATCTGCACAGAATGAACTTCTAGGTGGCGCAATCTTCCTCTGCACTTCATGCTTTGGCTCCTTTTTCCTCCATCCACCAAACCAACCTTTCTTTTCCTGCTTAGTCTCTCCATCTTTAAAACCATTGGTTTCCTCGATAGGAATTTCCCTGGAATCATAACAACTATGGCGATGCCCAATAATGCCATCATCATTCTCATTGGATATTTCTGAAGAATCCAATTTAAGAGCAACTTCAAGTTGTTTCCTTTCATCTTCAGTCAAGATCTCATCAAGCTCTTCATTCCCTGCTTCATTTTCATTGGAAGTTGCAAGGAATTCGTCATCTGTCATGGCCCCAGGCACCCTCCTAGATTTGATGCTAACAACAACGTTGGGCATATCATACACCTTAGCCTTCCAGGCACCCACCATTTCCGTTTTCTCTTGTCGTCTCCAAGTCAATTGTGGCAAAAGAACTGCCTGCGTCACATCTATCCCAGGCCTGAATATATTAGTCTGAGACATTGCAACCACTTCTTGTCGAACCTCTTCATCAGTTGCTTGAGAACCAGCACCGTCCAAAGCATTCATCACCTCTTTATCCTTATGAGAGATCATACAAAGCGATCCAGGTGGAACCTTACCATCCTCAGAACCATCACCAAGGAAAAGAATACTCTGATCCGAACGCTGAATTCTAAATCCATCAAATCCAGCCAAAGTCATATCAGCCCTCAAATTTGCACCCCTCTTCCAAATTTTATATGTATCAGAAGGAGCAATTCTTGAAATGAAAGGTATCACAGAACTTTCAAAATGGAATGTGATTTCCATGTAAAAGTCTCTCATCCTTCGCATGGTTCCTACCAAACGAGGCAATCTTCTACACCATTTTGCCCATG
This sequence comes from Hibiscus tridactylites, assembly GCA_958450335.1. Taxonomy (NCBI): domain Eukaryota; kingdom Viridiplantae; phylum Streptophyta; class Magnoliopsida; order Malvales; family Malvaceae; genus Hibiscus; species Hibiscus tridactylites. The sequence goes on along the minus strand of OY288265.1, from coordinate 26,362,884 downwards.
CCAATGGCTGGTAGTGCCAAACAATAGTCATCGCAATAGCCTCTTCCCTATTACAAATTGCTTCTTGAAGTGCACTCCATCCTTGTTCATTTTGCAAGCTCCAGTCAGCACCAGCAGCCATAAGCATTTTAGTTGCAGTTTCATCACCGAGTTTAACAGCCAAGTGAAGAGGGGTATCTCGGTTAGGAACATCACGCCTATCGATCACAGAAGCGATCTCTTCAGCCTTCGCTTCCTCAGCCAATGAGGCAGCTTCTGTTCGAATCTCATCCGTATTACCAAGCCGTGGGAGGGCCTCAAGTATCCTCCTGAGACTCGCATAATCCCTCATCGCAACAGCTTTGTGCACAGAGCTATGTGCATACTTAGAAACATCGATACCGGCCATGTCTCAGGGGGTCCAAAATCCAAATATGCTATCAAACCCAAGACTAATTTTCCTAATAAAGCAGAATTCAATCATTCAGCATTAGAATACTCAATTTCGACTTCAAATCAAGCAACAACACAAGCACAGAAGTAGATTATTCATCCCTAGAAACCAACAAATTCAAACAAATGCTATCAACCCCAAAACTGCTGTTCCAGTTAAACAAATTTCAGTAATTAAGTATTACAACACTCAATTTCATCCCCACAAGCCAACAAATTCAAAAAAAAAATTGAGAAATGAAAAAGAAAACACATAACATTTCATAAACAAATGTGATATTGGCTCCCAACCACACGGAAATGCAATATTACACAGTTATTTGTAACAATCATACCATAAACAAGAAGGGGAAACAACAAAAGAACCTTTTATGGACCCAAAATAGAGATAAAAAAAGATATGAACTTTGGGGAAGAAAGGTCTTACCTGGTTCTTTATTTCATCATTTCTTTCTAAGCAATCAAAGATTGCTCCCAAAAAGAAAAAAGGCAAAATTTTCAAGAAACGAACCCCACCAAAGAGAGCTGCTTTTCTGTTCCTCTCTGAAAACTTCTTCAAAGTAGGAAAAATAACAACTTGTGATCCAATCCAGATCAGACAAACTGAAGAACATGCATGTGGGTGTGTGAAACAAAATTAAAAATAATAATAGCATAAAAACCCCAGGTGGGGATATGGACCTGGTAAAGAAGTTAAAAAAACCAAAATGATGGGACAGTAATCAAAGAAAGGAATTTCTATCCAAGAAAGTAAACAAAACCACGTCTTTCAAGAAAACCCAACAAAAAAATTTCTAGTGTTTTATAAAAGAATATTCAAAAACTGAAAAGGAGAAGTACCCAAGTTTACTCCTTTTTGTGCAGAGTTGAAGAAGGATCTTAAAAAGGTTGATATTTTTTTAATTTGAAATTGAGATTTTATTTGTTAATGTGATTGGAAGTTTTAAATTTAATACAAGAGAAAAAAAGAGAGAGGGGAGGGGGGGGGGGGGGGGGGGGGGGGGGGAGAATGATTATTTTTTATTTTTTATAATTATTAGTATGTATCTTTTAATCAATTAATTTGAATTGATTATTGTTTACGAGACAATCGTCTAAACCACGAATGAGCATGGGACGGGTCAAATTTTGAATGTCTCGACTTCGATTTGAAAATTGAAAATTTTTACGGTTTACTTGATTTGACATTTAGTGATGTTCTATTTGACCTAAACTCGACACAAATAAAAAATTTTATTTTTATTTCATAAAAAATTTAGAAGAAAAATATGGAAAGAAGCATTACAATATTTATTTTTTATTCAAAAAATAGAGATATAATTAAAAATATAAAAAGATGGGCATTATAATGATTAACCCTAAATATAAAACGGAGAATTATACTATTTCTTGAGTGAGATTTTTCAACCTAAGCTTGAACCAAATTGAATTTTATCTTCCACAAATTTGACCCGGCCTGAATTTAAATTTAAAAATTCAATTAGATCAAATTATAAACTGTCAGTTTTATATAATTTGATAATCTACCCAACCCAGTTTTGACATTGCCTAATTATCCGACTTTACAATGTTGGGTGGGTTATGGTTTATTTATTAGTAATAAATTTTGTCACGTGAAATTTATTTTTTAGTTCTTTTAAGATATAATGTTTTCAAAAAATGGATATTTTAAAAAATCAAAATTTATTTAAAATTAATAAAAAATAAATATTTTTAAGTAAAAAATATTTTAATATTATTAATTTATTTTTTGGCTTTTTGTTGTCATTTATTTTTTTGTAACATTATGGTGTGACTAGGTTTTTTTTTATTAGCCCTTTAAAAACACACACTATACAAATAAGTTACTTAAACTCGGGCTTTCTAAGAATAACAATGTTCCATTTTCAGAAATGAAAGAACTTCCTGAAAGTCCTACAAGATACATTCGTTCTTTCTTCTTTGATAGATGGCCAGAACTTCATCTGCGTTCAAATCCTACTGAGAGGTCCACTAGAGATCATAAATTGATGAAAAAAGAACAATATGTTTCTTTTGTCACTTCCAGGTGATCGGAAAATAAAAAAAATAGTTAATATATTCAAAACAATTACGTATTTATAAAATACCGTCTCAATTCATCATATTTCGTCAGATCCAGGATGTAATATGATTTCGAATGATGAATTGAACAGTTCCAATATGATTTCATTCTTGAACAAAAATTTATTTTTTTGATTTATTTCATCTATTCCATGACCAGAACATTGGATACTAGAATCAGAAGAGAAATTTCAAAAAATGACAGATATATTCACTCTATCAATAACTGAGTTGGATATGATTTTCTTATGAAATATTGTAATTTAATGTGGTTCAAAATATATAAAATTAATAAAAGTTATTTTTCTAGAATTTTCAGTGTCAATAGTTGTATTAATTCGAATTTACTTTTTTGAACAACTTATGTTACTTAATTTTTTTCATTTCTTATAAGCAACGTTGTTCGAATTTGAATTATTTAAAAAAAATAAATCACCATATACTATTAGAACCACTTTTTAAATTCATAGTTAAAGTTAAATCGATTTGAATCTATAAATTAAACAAAGTTCTCTCAACATTAACTAACAAAAAATATTAACAATAACCAAACGATTAAACACATATAAAATAGACAACAACCTCTAGAGCAAGTGGTTAAAAACTCTTAATTGGCACCTTCACTCTTTTTAGGTTGTGGGTTCTAGACCCATTAGGAACAAATTTTCCCTTCTCCCTCCTCTAGATAGGAATTGTTAAAAAAAAAACAAGTATAAAATATGTTAATTCCTAAAAAAAATTCACAAGCACCTTAGTTTTAGGTCTAAAATTTAGAGGTTTAGGTTTAGTAGTTTGAAACTTAGGGATCGTGAATAGAAGTTAGTGTTTAGGGTTAAAATTTAGGGTTTATAAGTTCAAAACCTAAACCCTCAACATATTACTCTAAAGCCTAAACCCTAACATCTAAATCCTAAATTCTAAATCTAACCCCTAGATTATAACAATTGTCCCTAAATTCTAAACTCATACACCAAAAATCCTAAATCTTATGCCCTAAATTAAGTCTCTAAACCCTAAAACTAAGACGTTTGTGGCCGCCAATGTATTGTATATAAATCCATATATAAATCCACACACACATGTACTTGAATTTAATTTTATATTTGATATTCCATTAAGGAAAATACTTTGATACACAACCTTTCAATTTTAGGGTTTAGGTTAGGGTTTAGTGTGTATGGTGTAGAATTTAAAGGTTATGGTTAGAATATAGAGTTCATGGTTTATGATTTAAGGTTTAGATTTTATGGTGTTAGGGTTTGAGATTTAAGTTTAGAATTTTATAGAAGAGTTGTGTATTTTTTTTTCTACACAGCTTGTGTATCAAAACATAACCCTTCAATTAAATGTTTCAACTTGACTTCTTTAGTTAAAATTAGATAATTTTATGAAAAATAGTTTAATACACAAGCTTGTGTAAACTTTAACAAGCCTTTTAATTTTAGAGTTTAGGAATTTAGGTTAGGGTTGGGGTTAGTGTGTAGGGCGTAAAAATTAAAGTTTATGGTTAGAATTTAGAGTTTAGGATCTAGGGTTTAAGGTTTAGGTTTTAGGGTGGTAGGTTAGGAACTTAAGTTTTATATTTTATAGCTTAAATATGAAGGGTTGTGTAATTTTTTTTATAAAGCTTGTGTATCAAAATATAACTCTTATTTTATATACAGATCTACTCAATAGAATATAGTTAATTATATCATGGACACTCCTAAGGGTGCTTATCGAGCGAGTCGATCGCAAGTTGAGTAGTGCTGAACTCGTACTCGTTAAAATATCTCACCAGTCAAAAAATAGAAATAAAAATCAATTTTCATTAAACCCAATATCCATATTATATATACAAACCATACCCATTTTACATCACAGTCACCAAGTTTTACCTATTTAACCCTTTTACAAGTACCCAAATACACGACCTAAACAACGAGGCCCAACTTAACCCAACCAAGACCCCATGTTCTCTCAACCGAGCAGCCTCAGGCCTCTCATCCAACAGAATCGAGCACCCCAGTGCACCTCCATGGTTCCAACTTCCAAGCCCATGTTCCATCCACTCGGTCACTCCAGCAACGCACCAAACACCCACCACTGGTGCTTCATGAACCGAGCCTCCAAGCAGCTCCCTTCATGCCCATGGTCCCAGGCCCCTCACGTGCACTGCCCCTTGGTCCCTTGGTGAGCCGACACACCACAATAACCAATGGTCCCCTCATCTACACAGGCGACACCTGCACACAAAAAAAGTAGTAGAGAATTTTAGCTGAGCAACCAATATAGGATTTTAGAGTTTTTTCTTTCATTGTAATTAAAAAGAGATTAGGCTATATAAAAGCCCCATCAAAACCATGTAAAAGGGGGATTTTTTCTTCAAAAATACAAAGCAGAAACAATTCCTAGGTATTCTCTGTCATGATTGGGGTGAGAAATTGGGAGAATTGGGTTTAATGATGTAAAGTATCCAAAAGTCCTATATTTCATGTACTTTTCAACTCTTATTATTACTGTTTTTAGCACATTTTAGGTATAATTAGGGTCATACATAGCATTTCACAGTATTTCATTGTTCTGCCTTGCTTTTATAACTTATCATCCATTTGGTGAACAAGAGGTACCGTCCTAGTGTATTCTTGCTTGTAGGTACTAACTGCTGAACGAGGGAACCAAGGAACGGAGGACACAACGCTGAAAAGCAAACTCATGAGCTGTACTGAAGCAGTTCCAACTGAAGTAAGTTGCTGTCGAGCACCTGCCGAGTAAAGCTGCTGCCAACCTTGCTGCCCGCGGCAGCTGACTATGGAAGTTTGGAGAACCGGAGCGCGATTTGTAGAGCTAAAACTCCTGATTCTATTGCCGACATTCACGTGATTTTCCGACGTTTGTAGCAGCAGCTAGGGCTGCCGAAGCGAAATTCCCAAGCTTACTTGCGGGCTAAGGAAAACGAGGATGAGTCCATATTCCAAGCAAAGAAGTCAGCATTTAAAGCTTCATTAAAGAAGAAAAGCTACTTTAGAGGACTTCTACTCCAATGAGGACTTGACCTAGTTTTAAGTCTATAAATACCCATTGTACTTCTAGTTTAAATCATCCTAGGTTTTCTATAGACTCTTCTTGTGCTCTTCTCTGCCGCCATGTTCTAAATCTCCACGGGGTTAGGGTTATGTTGTAACTAGAGTGAAACGATTGTTTTAGGTTTTTGAGTTATTCCTTCAATAAAATATTTCAAGTTTACTTAATCCATTGTTCTTCATTCTTTCAATCTTTCCACACCAGTCGTTTGAGAGAATCTATTTGTCGGGCACGAAAGTGCAAGGCTCACGAAAGGGTTAAGTACGGTCACAACGAGAGGCGTGACTAACTTGGTTCCACACTAGTCCACAAGTTTCAGTGGCTAAAAGGGATCTCTAACCGAGTTGATTGATTTGGTTCCACATTAGTCCTCAAGTTATCAATCTCGAGCATCCTAACCTAGAAATAGGAGGGATCACTGTCGACTATCCTGCCGAACTTGGAGTATCTGCCAGACTTGCTGCCATGACGTCTTTCCATTCCACCTGCCGAGACAGTACACACCCCTGCAGTGGTAGTGACCTGTTGCGGCCGCGTGACAGGGCTGTAGTTTGCTGCCCATCTACCCGCCGAGGCAGCAAAGGATAACTCATACCGAATTCAACGCAGTTTTCACACTAAGTGGCAGCATAATCCTGCCTACTCTATTACCCTGATTCATCTTCTCTTTTACTTGTGTTTTATTTACTTTCCAATCTCAACCAATCATTGACTTGTGTTTCTACTTTACTTTGTGCAGGAACTAAAGAACGAGTCAAGTTGTCCAATCCTCATGGGATTCAACATCTTTTATACTATAACTTGACAGGAGTGTGCACTTGCGCTCCCACAAAAAGGGAACACCTTCACGCCCTACAAGTTTTCCTCCTGACCTTAACTATCAAGCTAGGAAGAGGTTCCAAAATAATGTTAAACATTATTATTGGGACGAACCTCTTCTTTTCAAAATGTGTGCAGATCAGATTATCAGGAGATGCGTACAACAGGATGAACAGGAAGCTGTACTTCATCACTGCCATGCTTCACAATATGGAGGACACTTAGGTGGTAACAAAACTGCTGCCAAGGTTTTGCAGTCGGGATTTTATTGGCCATCACTGTTCAAGGATGCCCAGGCATTCTACAAAAGCTGTGATAAATGTCAACGGACTGGAAATATCTCAAGAAGACATGAGATGCCGCTGCAAAACATTCTAGAAGTCGAGATCATCGACGTCTGGGGGATTGATTTCATGGGACCCTTCCCAGCATCATGTGGGAACCTTTATATCCTCCTGGCAGTAGACTACGTATCCAAATGGGTTGAAGCATCGCTACACAGAAAAATGATGCCAAGACTGTTCAGAGGTTTTTACACAATAACATATTTTCCCGATTTGGCATCCCCAAGGCGATCATCAGTGATGAAGGGAGGCATTTTGATAATAGGGTTATAGCTATTGCCTTAAAGAAATATGGTGTTAAACATCGGATCGCAACAGCATACCACCCTCAGATAAATGGATAGGCTGAAATATCCAATAGAGAGGTAAAGAACATTCTGGAAAAGATGGTTAAGCCAACTCGAAAGGACTGGTCTCTACACCTCAATGATGCACTATGGGCCTACAGAACAGCATTCAAACTCCATTGGGAATGTCACCCTACCGGCTGATTTACGGGAAAACATGTCATCTACCTGTTGAGATTGAGCACAGAGTATACTTGGCCATCAAGGCAGTGAATATGGACTTGGAAAAAGCAGGACAGAAAAGGCTACTTGACTTGAATGAGATTGAAGAAATTCGAGCAATGGCCTATGACAACGCAAGAATCTACAAAGACAAGACAAAGAAGTGGCATGACAAGAAACTGCTGCCACGACAGTTTTGCCCAAGGCAGCTTGTGTTGTTGTTCAACTCTAGGTTGAAACTCTTCCCAGGGAAGTTGAAATCTAGGTGGTCCGGCCCATTCTAAGTGGTGCAAGTTTTCCCTCATGGTGCCATCATGATCAAATCTTTAAAGGACGGGCACCAATTTAAAGTCAACGGACAGAGATTGAAGCATTATCAGGGGACTGAAGCCCCAAGAATGCAGGAAGTGGTTACTTTAGGAGATGCCCCTCCTGGCATCCCTAATTTAACCTAATTTTATTTTTATTTTTTAATTATTATTTATATATATTTATTAGGTAATTAGAATTATTTTATTTTTAGGAACTAAGTTTTTATTTTTATTATTTTTAGGAAATAACGGAGACAAGAAGAAGAGGAGAAGTGGATTCAGCCCACCATCTCACCATTAGCCCAAAATAGGAGCATATCGTTACAACTGTCGCGACAAACGCGAAAAATCCAGCCTGTCAACACGTTGTCGCGACAGACATGCAACGCGTAACAGACGCGCAGCAGACACGAAAACGCGTGACAGACGCGTCAAAAACCGCGTAACAGCTGGCCTCATTATTCGCGCCTGTCGTTACAGCTCCGACGGGTAGCAACTCCTCATCTATATAAACCCCGTTTTACTATTTATTTTTCACTCACTATTATTCTCTCTATTTGTTTCCTCTCTAGAATTTCATTTGCTTTCATTTTTTTCTACAGTCCCTTGCAACATGAGTACCATAAACACCAGCCGTAGTGCTGCCTCAGGATCTGCCCCAGCAGCATCCACTCCTAGCTCCTTCCAGGTCAGAGATATGTGGGAGAAGAAAGGTTTCATTTATACCACACGAATAGAGAATCTTGGGCTAAAACCATTTATAGCCCGTAAGATCAGAGCCCTGCAGTGGCAGATGTTTGCCGAGCAGCCAGAAGAGATGAATGTCACTTTAGTCCGAGAATTTTATGTTGCCATAGACAGCAGGGAGGCGACAGCAGTGACGGATCGTGGGAAGGAGGTACCCTTTGAGCCCGAATACATCAACACCCTCTATGGGTTCTATGTTGGCAGACGGGAGAACGACCATCAGAGATTTGTGGAGAGCTTGGAGCCTGTAACACCCGGGTTTAGGGGTTAGGTGAAAATAATATTTTAATATTATTTGGGCTCGGTTTTTATAATCAAAATGATTCTTTAAAATTTCGGGTTTCGTTTTCAAATTAGTTGATTTAATGTTTGACCAAGTTTTGAAATTTAATCCCAAATAGCCATAGATGGTGTGCCCTTGTGAATATCCCATTTCATTAAGGGCAATGTGGTCTTTTAGCCTTTGAATTTAAACAAACAATTAAAAAAACACCCATTTTCTCACCATCTTCTACTATTCACCTTCTTCCTCTAACGTGAAAAAGGGTTTCCCTCTCCAATCTACTATTTCATTCAAAAGCTCCCCCATTTCAACTCCAAATTGAAAGGTAATGGTATTTTTGACTTTCCCTCATCTCCCTCTCCATGAAAGTACCTTTTATTTACATTTTCATGAAGGTTTTAGAAAATGGAATTTTTGAAAGTTTGGATTAAAAATAGAAACTTTATGATGCTAAGTGAAGTATTTTGATTTAATATGTTTAGTTATGGTATATAGAAGTCAAATGGTATAACATATGTGAATTTCAAATGATTTTGGGTAATTTTCGGATTTGGGCAAACATGGGGTTTTTGGAGGGTTTTGGGTGAGTTTTGGGGGTTGTTTTAGGTGGGTTTTGATAGGCTTTTGATAGTGCTATGGATAGAGGTTGAATTGGAATCATTTGTGGGTATAATGGAAGTTGAAATCATGGTTTTTGGGCATGGTCTTGGGGCCATCCGAATTGGTGAAAACTGGAAATTGTTCATGCTTGCAACATGGTAGTTTGTGGTTGAATTGCATACCGGGTTAGTTTCGATGATGAGATATTGATTGTGGATGTTTTGTTTGTGTTTGGGATTGATTAGAATCGAGTTTGGGCATCGATGAAGCATCGGAAGTAAATCCGGGGATTTGAAGGTGGTTGCTTGCTTGGGCTTTGAGCTTGGAAGCTTAGGTGAGTGGTTAATTGTTTTAAATGGTTTTAAAATGGTTGGTTCGAGTATATGGACTAGGTTGGGCTTGGTAGACCCACCTAGAGTTAGGATTAGGGTGGTAGCCTAATCCTAAGCTTGATCTAGAGCCTTTGGATGAACTCAGTTATGTGGTTGTGTATGTCTCGTATGAAATGTGATATGAATGCTTATGTATATTGTATTATACATGTGAGATGAGATATGACTTGTGATGCTTGAGACATGCATGATGATGGTTGTTGGTGAGTACGTGCTAAGCACGGGATTGATTGAAATGAGTAATGTGAAATGAGTAAATGTTGGCACTAGTATACTTGAATACAAATGATCGATCATTAGGATGTTAGTGTGTACACATGAGTCAAAAGTCGCGCGTGGCCTTGGTGGCGTTGAGTCACCAAGGAGGAGTACGAGTTCGCCCGGAAAATGGTATTTAAATATAGTCGGTGATGAGTGGAATCCCATCGACGGGGCGTGAGGATGAGTGGAATCCCCTCCGCGAGACCGGTGATGAGTGTAATCCCACCATGAGGTAATGTGGTTGTTGGATGTGGGTTCCAACATGTCTATCCCCGTATTCGGGTCATAGCTAGGTGCCAATGTTGTTTGATATGTATATCAATGTGTTGAGGTTTATGATCTTTGATGGGATGCTTGAATGTGATTACATGTATTACGGAGTTGAGCTTATGATCATGGCATTTATAATGTACATTGCTCATGCATCTTTATCTTATGACTCTTGTGGATCCTTGGTATGTTTGTGTAATGCCTTGGCTAGATCGTGCTCGGACCCTGCAATGTTGAGGTTTGTTTTTAGAGCTTACCCTCACGAAGCATCATTGCTTACGCTCTCTTTGTTCAATATTGCAGATCCTTAGTTCGCGGGTTGCTCGAGCAAGTGGAGGGCCTCCAAGTGTGGTTGTTAGCCTTGAGTACTTCAAGTATGAGTTTTTAATGTTGAACATGTAATAGTCTAAGCAATGGGACATGTGTTGTTTGATGGCTATGTTGTGGTTGATGTTGTTTGGGAGCATGTTAGACTCTTTATATGTGTTGGCTATTTTACTTGGGATTTATGCCTTGCTTGATATTTTGTTGCATGTTACTATTTTGAAGTTGTCTAAGTGTTGACCTTTGAATGCTTAACTCCTTAAATGATGTTGTATGAATGCATGCTTGTGATGTTTTGCCTTAGTGTTTAGACTTGTCTTAATCTTGTTAAAGCATGCTAGTATTGTTGGGTTGCCTTAGGTTTATGTGTTGTAAGGTCGAAGGGTGTTTTGGTGGTGTTTTGGGGCACCCTTGTGCCTTAAAACAGCCAAAACGAATCTGCAGACAGGGGGCGTTTCGGAACGGGTCACCCTGTTCCGATACGGTCCCTTTACAAATGGCCTGCCATTTCGAAATGGATGGGGGTCGTTTCGGAACAATTTTGCTACTGGAATTCTGAGAAATTGACGAGATAAAGGCGTTCCGAAACGGGCCTTTGAGGTTTCGAAACGGTCAAATCTCGTTGACCACGAGAATTTGACCGTCAGGGTCGTTTCGATACGGGTCACCCCTGTTTCGAAACGGTCACCCTATGGTTGACCCTGGCCTGTTGACTAAGTCAAGGCGTTTCGGAACACCCTAAGGGCGTTTCGAAATGGCCTGCTGTAAAGGACTAAAATGAGATGTTTGATGTTTTGTTAGTCGGAGTATGTTACATTGTTTGTATTTCCCGCTGCTGTGCTTTACATAGGATTTAATTATGCCTATAGACAAGATAAAATAAAAAGGAATTTTCTGGGTCGTTAACCGAGGGGAAGCCTTAACGAGTTTCGCTTCAGTTTTCCCCGTGTGGCCCACTCGGATCGGTCATCCGACCAGACCGGGACGAGGGGGTTACACTTGTTGGTATCAGAGCCTAAGGTTACCGAGACCTTGGGCAGGTAAGTGAGGTAAGTTCAAGTTTTTGATTAATATGCACGGTGTTTGCTTGCCTTGAAAGAATGGTTGCTTGTTTGACAAGTATGATTGACTGTTTATTTAAAAGTATGTGTGTGTGAGTCCCATTGCTACTATTACATTGGAAAAATGATTTTTAAGTGAGGGAACATACTTGAACACTTGGAAGTCTTGCCTTGCTAACCCAGCTTGTATGTTTTGTTGTTGTGGTTGTAGTTGATATCTGTGAGAACGATGTCTAGACCGAGAGGTAGGCTGAGGGTGGTTCGTCAGGAACCACGGGTTGCGGCTCCTGTTGAGCCGGCAGTTGGTGTGGAGGCTCACATAGAAGGACCGGTGGCCGCGGGAGTTGGCGCACCTCCACCACCTCCACCACCACCACCTCCTCCACCTGGAGTTGGGGGCGAGGATGGAGCCGGAGGAAATGGACCTCAAGGTGGCCAAGGTGGCCAAGGTCCAGCTGGAATAGACATGACTCCGCTAGTGCAAGCGATAGCGGGAGCATTTCAGGTCGCAGTTGCGGGAGCTCAGGCTGCAGCTCAGCCTAGGTGTGACGATGCTAGTCGACCTTTGGAGAGGCTCCGTAGCTTGGGAGCCGAGGAGTTTAGAGGATCTACTCCGGAGAGGTCGGAGTTGTGGTTGGAGAAGACAGTTCGTATCTTGGCTCAGATGGGTTGTGCGGGCGCACGTAGGTTGGGTTGTGTGATCTTGTTGCTTCAGGGTGATGCCTACACCTGGTGGGTCACCATTACTACCGGGGTTCCAGAGACAGAGATTGACTGGGAATTCTTTGAGTCTGCTTTCAAGAAGAGGTACTTGGGACCGAGGTACTTAGATGAGAAGAAGCGAGAGTTCATGGCTCTCACTCAGGGAGAGGCTTCTGTGACTGATTATGAGATCCGCTTTGTTCGCTTGAGTCAGTATGCTCCAGAGTTGGTTCCTACTGAAGTGGAACGCTGCAACCGTTTCCGTTATGGATTGAATGAGGAGATTAAGAGGTACACGTTGGCTTCTGACTACTCAGACTTTGATGTATTGGTCGCGAGGGCCAAGGATTTAGAGCATAGTTTGGGTTCAGCCAAACGATCTGGTGGTTCCAGTTCTGGTAAGAGGCATAACCACTTTGATGGTAGAGACGCTAAGATACACAGAGGTGGCGGACATCAGTTTGACCATAGACGTGGCGGTGTCCACCATGGTAGGGGCCATCAGGGCCATAGAGGAGGAGGGCGTTTTCCCGAGTGTACCCGTTGTGGGAGACAGCATGCTGGTGAGTGTTGGGGTAACTTCCATGCTTGTTGGAACTGTGGTTCGAGGGACCACTTTAGGAGGGATTGTCCGCATCAGGCGGCTCAGGCACCGAACATTGCTCAGGCTCCTGCGAGAGCGAATGATTTTCAGAGAGGCCGTGGGCGCGGTCGTGGCTACTTCCAGCCTAGGGCTGATGCACCTAGGGTAGATGCTCAGAGGAATCTTGCTCATGTTGTGGCTGTGCAGCCAGGGGCAGGAGGACCAGCGAGGGTCTATGCTCAGAGAGAGGCCGGGAACGACACCGATGTGATAGCAGGTAATTTCGAGTTACAGTCTATGTCTTTGCTTTCTTTAGTTGATTCGGGTTCTACGCATTCCTACATTTTGAGTGAGCATGCACAGAAGTTAGATATCCCTGTTGATATCTTAGACGTAGGTATGCATGTTACTAGTTCTTTTGGTGAGACAGTTGTGGTTAGACGTATGTATAGAAGGTGTCCACTGAAGATTCAGGGTCATGTGTTCTCAGTTGATATGATGGAACTTCCTTTCTATGGTTTTGATATTATTCTGGGTATGGACTGGTTGGTTGAGCATCGGGCTAGTGTGGATTTTGAGACAAAGAGAATTTCTTTGAAGCTCTCTGATGACTACGAGGTAGTAGTGGTAGGCGAGAACATTAAGTTCTTGTCTAATGTGATGTTAGCTTTAGAGGCTCATAGGTTGATGGACTCTGGATGTGGGGCTTATTTAGCTTATGTGATGAATCCGGATATGAGTGAAGCTAGACCGAAAGATATCAGAACAGTGTGTGACTTTCCATATGTGTTTCCTGAAGAGTTACCGGGTTTGCCTCCTGACAGAGATGTTGAGTTTGTGATTGAGACAGTTTCAAGATCTAATCCAGTTTCGATAGCTCCGTATCGTATGGCTCCGAAAGAGTTGAAATAATTGAAGAGTCAGTTGCAAGAATTATTAGACCGTGGTTTCATTAGGCCTAGTAGTTCTCCGTGGGGTGCTCCCGTGTTGTTTGTGAAAAAGAAAGATGGTAGCATGCGCATGTGCATTGACTATAGACAGTTGAATCAGTTGACTGTGAAGAACAAGTATCCGTTGCCTCGTATAGATGATTTGTTTGATCAGTTGAGAGGTGCTTTAGTGTTCTCGAAGATAGATTTGAGATCCGGGTACTATCAGTTGAAGGTGAAAGAGTGTGATGTTCCGAAGACAGCTTTTAGGACTAGATATGGACACTATGAGTTTCTCGTGATGCCATTTGGGCTCACGAATGCACCAGCAGCATTCATGGACATGATGAACAGAATTTTTAGAGACTATCTAGACCGTTTTGTAGTTGTCTTCATTGATGATATACTTGTGTACTCGAAGACAGAAGAAGAGCATGATGAGCACTTGAGATTTGTTTTACAGAGATTGTTGAGCAATCGGTTGTATGCGAAGCTTAGTAAATGTGAGTTCTGAATTCGAGAGGTTGTATTTCTTGGCCATGTTGTTTCGGCCGAAGGTATCCGAGTTGATCCATCGAAGATTGAGGCTATTGTTGAGTGGAAACAACCTAAGTCCGTGACCGAGATTAGGAGTTTCCTAGGATTAGCCGGTTACTATAGGAGATTTGTTGATAGTTTCTCTAGAGTAGCTGCTCCTATGACTAAATTGTTGCAAAAGGGAGTCAAGTTTGAATGGTCAGATGCAAGACAGAAGGCCTTTGAGAAATTGAAAGAAGCTTTGACGAATGCTCCAGTCTTAGTGCAACCTGTTTCAGGTAAGGAGTTTGTAATCTACAGTGATGCTTCCTACGTAGGCTTAGGATGTGTTTTGATGCAAGAAAGAAGAGTTGTTGCTTATGCTTCTAGACAGTTGAAGATTCATGAGAAGAACTACCCTACTCATGATATAGAGCTAGTCGCAGTTGTGTTTGCATTGAAGATTTGGCGTCATTACTTGTATGGTGAGAAGTGTATTGTTTACACCAATCACAAGAGCTTGAAGTACTTGATGACACAGAAAGAGTTGAACTTGAGACAGAGGAGATGGCTAGAGTTGTTAAAAGATTATGATTTGACCATTGAGTACCATCCGGGTAAAGCAAATGTAGTAGCCGATGCTTTGAGTAGAAAAGTGGATGTTGAGTTGAGAGCTATGTTTGCTAGATTGAGTGTGTCCGATGATGGTGGTTTGATCACCGAGTTGCAAGTGAAGCCTTCTTTGATTCAGTTGATTAGGGAGAAGCAGTTGCAAGATGTGAGTTTAGTTCCTCATGTTCAGGACATAGCCGAAGGAAGACCGACCGAGTATAGTTTCAGTGGTGAGAGCTTGTTGTGCTTTAGAGATAGAATTGTTATACCAGAAGATGTTGAGTTGAGACGTCAGATTCTGGGTGAAGCACATTCGAGTCCCTTTTCTATGCATCCGGGTAGTACCAAAATGTACCGAGATTTGAAGAATGATTACTTTTGGGTTGGTTTGAAGCGAGATGTAGCCGAGTATGTGAGCCGTTGTATGGTTTTTCAGAGAGTGAAGGCAGAACATCAGGTTCCTTCAGGTTTGCTACAGCCTTTGAAGATTCCGGAATGGAAATGGGAGAGGATCACCATGGATTTTGTGTCGGGGTTGCCTTTGTCTCCTTCAAAGAAGAACTCTGTTTGGGTGATTGTTGATAGGTTCACTAAGTGTGCTCACTTCTTAGCGGTGAACACTACGGATTCCTTAGACAAGTTGGCAAACTTGTACATTCGTGAGATTGTGAGACTTCATGGAGTTCCAAAGTCTATTGTTTCAGATAGGGATCCTAGATTTACTTCGAGGTTCTGGGGTTGCTTGCACAGTGCTTTAGGTAGCCGGTTGCATTTCAGCACATCTTATCATCCGCAGTCCGATGGGCAGTCAGAGCGAGTGATACAGATTCTTGAGGATATGTTTCGTTGTTATGTGATTGACTTCCAGGGTTCTTGGGAGAAGCACTTACCGTTGGTTGAGTTTGCTTACAACAACAGTTATCAGTCTAGTATTCAGATGGCACCATATGAGGCTTTGTATGGTAGACGATGTAGGACTCCGATTTGTTGGGATGAGACAGGTCAGAGGTTGTTACCTATGCCAGACTTGCTTAAGGGAACTACCGAAAAAGTGAAGTTGATTTGTGACCGTTTGAAAGCAGCTTCCGATAGTCAGAAGTCTTATGCAGATTTGAAGAGGAAAGAGATTGAGTACTCAGTGGGTGAGAAAGTGTTTCTAAAAGTATCTCCGTGGAAGAAGGTAATGAGATTTGGCCGGAAGGGCAAGTTGAGTCCGAGGTTCATTGGTCTGTATGAGATAGTTGAGCGGATTGGGCCTGTAGCATATCCTTTGAGGTTACCTTCTGAATTAGAGAAGATTCATGATGTCTTTCATGTGTCTATGCTTAGGAGATATAGATCAGATCCTTCTCATGTGATGCCCGTTGAGGAGATAGAGTTAAATCCGGATTTGTCCTACAATGAAGAGCCCGTTGAGATACTTGCTTTTGATAGCAAGGTGTTGCGTGGAAAGACCATAGAATTGGTCAAGGTGTTGTGGAGGCATAGAGGTGTGGAAGAGGCCACGTGGGAGAGAAAAGCGGATATGGTTGAGCAGTTTCCGTATCTGTTTCCACCAGGTAATTTCGGGGACGAAATTTCCTTAAGTGGGGGAGAGTTGTAACACCCGGGTTTAGGGGTTAGGTGAAAATAATATTTTAATATTATTTGGGCTCAGTTTTTATAATCAAAATGATTCTTTAAAATTTCGGGTTTCGTTTTCAAATTAGTTGATTTAATGTTTGACCAAGTTTTGAAATTTAATCCCAAATAGCCATAAATGGTGTGCCCTTGTGAATATCCCATTTCATTAAGGGCAATATAGTCTTTTAGCCTTTGAATTTAAACAAACAATTAAAAAAACACCCATTTTCTCACCATCTTCTACTATTCACCTTCTTCCTCTAACGTGAAAAAGGGTTTCCCTCTCCAATCTACTATTTCATTCAAAAGCTCCCCCATTTCAACTCCAAATTGAAAGGTAATGGTATTTTTGACTTTCCCTCATCTCCCTCTCCATGAAAGTACCTTTTATTTACATTTTCATGAAGGTTTTAGAAAATGGAATTTTTGAAAGTTTGGATTAAAAATAGAAACTTTATGATGCTAAGTGAAGTATTTTGATTTAATATGTTTAGTTATGGTATATAGAAGTCAAATGGTATAACATATGTGAATTTCAAATGATTTTGGGTAATTTTCGGATTTGGGCAAACATGGGGTTTTTGGAGGGTTTTGGGTGAGTTTTGGGGGTTGTTTTAGGTGGGTTTTGATAGGCTTTTGATAGTGCTATGGATAGAGGTTGAATTGGAATCATTTGTGGGTATAATGGAAGTTGAAATCATGGTTTTTGGGCATGGTCTTGGGGCCATCCGAATTGGTGAAAACTGGAAATTGTTCATGCTTGCAACATGGTAGTTTGTGGTTGAATTGCATACCGGGTTAGTTTCGATGATGAGATATTGATTGTGGATGTTTTGTTTGTGTTTGGGATTGATTAGAATCGAGTTTGGGCATCGGTGAAGCATCGGAAGTAAATCCGGGGATTTGAAGGTGGTTGCTTGCTTGGGCTTTGAGCTTCGAAGCTTAGGTGAGTGGTTAATTGTTTTAAATGGTTTTAAAATGGTTGGTTCGAGTATATGGACTAGGTTGGGCTTGGTAGACCCACCTAGAGTTAGGATTAGGGTGGTAGCCTAATCCTAAGCTTGATCTAGAGCCTTTGGATGAACTCAGTTATGTGGTTGTGTATGTCTCGTATGAAATGTGATATGAATGCTTATGTATATTGTATTATACATGTGAGATGAGATATGACTTGTGATGCTTGAGACATGCATGATGATGGTTGTTGGTGAGTACGTGCTAAGCACGGGATTGATTGAAATGAGTAATGTGAAATGAGTAAATGTTGGCACTAGTATACTTGAATACAAATGATCGATCATTAGGATGTTAGTGTGTACACATGAGTCAAAAGTCGCGCGTGGCCTTGGTGGCGTTGAGTCACCAAGGAGGAGTACGAGTTCGCCCGGAAAATGGTATTTAAATATAGTCGGTGATGAGTGGAATCCCATCGACGGGGCGTGAGGATGAGTGGAATCCCCTCTGCGAGACCGGTGATGAGTGTAATCCCACCGTGAGGTAATGTGGTTGTTGGATGTGGGTTCCAACATGTCTATCCCCGTATTCGGGTCATAGCTAGGTGCCAATGTTGTTTGATATGTATATCAATGTGTTGAGGTTTATGATCTTTGATGGGATGCTTGAATGTGATTACATGTATTACGGAGTTGAGCTTATGATCATGGCATTTATAATGTACATTGCTCATGCATCTTTATCTTATGACTCTTGTGGATCCTTGGTATGTTTGTGTAATGCCTTGGCTAGATCGTGCTCGGACCCTGCAATGTTGAGGTTTGTTTTTAGAGCTTACCCTCACTAAGCATCATTGCTTACGCTCTCTTTGTTCAACATTGCAGATCCTTAGTTCGCGGGTTGCTCGAGCAAGTGGAGGGCCTCCAAGTGTGGTTGTTAGCCTTGAGTACTTCAAGTATGAGTTTTTAATGTTGAACATGTAATAGTCTAAGCAATGGGACATGTGTTGTTTGATGGCTATGTTGTGGTTGATGTTGTTTGGGAGCATGTTAGACTCTTTATATGTGTTGGCTATTTTACTTGGGATTTATGCCTTGCTTGATATTTTGTTGCATGTTACTATTTTGAAGTTGTCTAAGTGTTGACCTTTGAATGCTTAACTCCTTAAATGATGTTGTATGAATGCATGCTTGTGATGTTTTGCCTTAGTGTTTAGAATTGTCTTAATCTTGTTAAAGCATGCTAGTATTGTTGGGTTGCCTTAGGTTTATGTGTTGTAAGGTCGAAGGGTGTTTTGGTGGTGTTTTGGGGCACCCTTGTGCCTTAAAACAGCCAAAACGAATCTGCAGACAGGGGGCGTTTCGGAACGGGTCACCCCGTTCCGATACGGTCCCTTTACAAATGGCCTGCCATTTCGAAACGGATGGGGGTCGTTTCGGAACAATTTTGCTACTGGAATTCTGAGAAATTGACGAGATAAAGGCGTTCCGAAACGGGCCTTTGAGGTTTCGAAATGGTCAAATCTCGTTGACCACGAGAATTTGACCGTCAGGGTCGTTTCGATACGGGTCACCCCTGTTTCGAAACGGTCACCCTATGGTTGACCCTGGCCTGTTGACTAAGTCAAGGCGTTTCGGAACACCCTAAGGGGGCGTTTGGTTCGCGGAAAAGATCATTACCAGGGGGAATAATCTTTTCCGGAATCACATACCCACGTTTGGTTCAAGAGCATTCCCTCCCAAGGGTAATGAAATATTCCCAACAGTAGCTATTTTTGAGTCTTTTCCTGGGAAAGTCATTCCCTCACTTTTCTTAGGTATTAGACAATTCCCTCCCCTTTGGACAAGAATACCCCTAAAAAATATAGTTATTTTAAAATGATCTTTCCTTTTTGTATATAATTACACATGTATAAATCTATTTTATTTTTTAGTGGTTTAAGGTTTTAATACTTATTGTAAAATAATATGATGCATATAAAATAAAAATATATCAAAATTTTATTTTATTTCGATTTTTTATATATGTGTTTGATTCAAATTTTATTATTGGTATGTGTTTTATTACATTTATTATTTAGATCAATTTTCATAAAAGGTTTTCATATTATATTTTTTTTATTTTCTATGAACTTTTATGTAAATATTTTGACTTTAATCTTAAAATTTCAGTTGGTTAAAAAAGAAAATATATTTCAAGGACAATTTGGTAAAATATGCATTTTTCTTATCTTATATTCCTTCAACAAAACAATATAATCTTACATTCCCGCCAAACAAATCAAACAAGGTAATACAAGATTCCGAGTAATATGTTAAGTAATATAACATTCCGGTAATCTCATTCCCAAAAGTAATCTTACATTCCGTGAACCAAACGACCCCTAAGGGCGTTTCGAAACGGCCTGCTGTAAAGGACTAAAATGAACTGTTTGATGTTTTGTTGGTCGGAGTATGTTACATTGTTTGTATTTCCCGCTGCTGTGCTTTCCATAGGATTTAATTATGCCTATAGACAAGATAAAATAAAAAGGAATTTTCTGGGTCGTTAACCGAGGGGAAGCCTTAACGGGTTTTGCTTCGGTTTTCCCCGTGTGGCCCACTCGGATCGGTCATCCGACCAGACCGGGACGAGGGGGTTACAGAGCCGAAAGATTATGATGTTGTCATGGCAGAACTCACCGACGAAGGCACCGAATGGAATACCGATCCCAAACATCCAAGAACGGTGAAACGGGTTCAATTAACCCCCGAAGCCAAGCTGTGGAACACATTCATCAAAAAAAGGATTATGCCCTCCTCGCACAACACCATGGTAGACCAACCAAGGTTAGCCCTCATCCATTCAATTCTAAATGAGAGGCCCATTAATATTGGTAGATATGCTCGGGAGGGAATTTTAGATTGCGCATACCGGCCATCGGGACCACTCGTCTTCCTCTACCTCATAACAGCCCTTTGTCGTGGCCACAACGTACCTGAAGCTGCCGAGGATTTGAGAGTCCAAGATAAAGGATGGATGGAAAGGAACATCCTCAGCTTGATGGAACTGAAAGCTACCACACCCCTGTCGTCCTTCGACCCCACTACCGCGGCAGGTGAGCCGACAGAGCCCACCCAGACAGAGTCTGCCGCCACAGAACAAAGGCAGCCCACTGCAGCAGCTCCCCTAGATGACTCCTCAACACAAATCCTTGTTGCCCTGCAGAAAATGGAGGAACGACAGCTGAGTCTGATTAGCTTCATTTGGGACTTCACAACAGCAACGATATATTTCATTAAAACTAATCTTAATTTTCCCGATGTATTGTTTCCTGCCTTCCCCGACCATTATTTTGCTGCCCCCACACATGCCCATACCCCTACCCCTGCTGCCACACCGAGAACACCATCTGCCGCATCCACCCCGACCCCGGCCATAACAGCTGCAGGCGGCAGCCACACTGCCACAACATCTGTCAGGGGAGAGAAGAGGAAAGAGCCCATGTCCGACCTTGACAGATACATAGCCGGTTTCTCCTCTTCCTCAATTTGGGAGGAATCCGATGACGAGCCCTCGGTCAAGAGAAATCTATCCAAGGAGTTCACCCTGGTGAAACGGCAGAAAGCAAACACTGGAGTCGGATCATCCAGCCAAGGGAAATCCGGCAGCAGCAGCAGCAGCAACTCTTCCGAGGAGGTTCAGGTGCTGGAGAAACTACCCTCACCGACCCGCATCCAGCCTCCGAGGGAAGCCAAGAAAAAGACCGCCTCTGCCTCTCCCAGCCATCTGCCAGCACCGACGAGGAAAGTCACTGCCCACCGGCAGATTCAGATAAACAGAAGCAGCAGCAACGATGACGACATCGCTTAAAATTTAAGTTTCTTTTCTTATATTTGTTGTATGCTATTTTGTTATATTTGTGATGTTGTTTTATTTCTTTTTCTTTTTCATTCTGTCATTTTGCATTGAGGGCAATGCAACCCTTGAGTTTGGGGGTGACATCGCTTAGAATAGGGAAAAGCTTAACACTTGAATTGCCCCTAGAGGTGCCTAACACTGGCTCTAGGAAAAGAAGTTAAAGAAAAAATAGACTCAATACACCTAGAGGTGCCCGAAACCGGCTCTAGGAAGTTAGCTAGAGGTGCCCGAAACCGGCTCTAGTCAAACTTAAATTAAGAAAAGAGAATCGAGTCTGAATAAAAACTAAAGGAGCCTAAAAATTGCCTCCAAGAAGATGAAAGTTGGCACAAAAATTCAAGTTAGAAGCTTAGCTATTCTAGTAAACTAAGGGAGTCTAGGCATATAATTGCTCACAAAACATGCAAACACTACACGAGAATTATAGCAAGGTTCCGAATAAATCCTGAATTATCCAACATGGTGTTGCTCACTATAGGGAATGAATGGTAGGTAAGAAAAAGTTCACTGTTTTAAGCCAAACAAAAAAAATTTATTTCTTTTTTAGGTCTTAATTGCTTGAGGGCAAGCAAAAACTTGAGTTTGGGGGTGTGTTGAGTGTGTAAAAGTTCTATATTTTACCCCCTATTTAACCCATATTTCTGCTGTATTCAAGCATATTTCATTGCATTTAGGATAAATTTTAATTATACATCATAATTATACAAAAAGGTACAGTTGCTGCTAATTTGGGTTACTTTTGCAAGTAGATGATGTGGCAGACGCTGGGCAGTGGAGAAGCAGAGCTGGAACACTGGACTGCAGCTGAGAAGAAGGATGCTGTCATGGCCGCTGCCGTGGCAGCCAAGGACGAGATCAATGGTGAAGGGAAGAAGTGAAGTGGACCTCGAAAGAAAGAGGAAATTAAGTCGGTCTGTCGTGGAGCACTCTTATATTTTTCTGAGCCCTAGATCAGTATGAAGGCCAAGCCCAAAGTTCAAGGAAGAAACTCCAAGCAAGAAGGAAGGACGAATTAAAGACATATGCTCTGAAGATTTAGTCTTTAATAGAGTTGTACTTTAATTTAAACTTGTATTCTTGCCATATTAGAAAACTTGAACCCAAGGCCTATATAAAGGTTGTAATTCGACCTAGGGGAGTATATCTCATTCTCTAGCCGTCTTCCCCTAAACCCTAGTCGTTTCCCCCCTTCTCATCATGTTCTAAACTTCCCCTAGGGCTAAGGGTTGATTCTGTAAAGTAGTTGCAAGGATTACATTTGTTTTAGGAATTTTTCTGTTCAATAAAATAGACTTCAAGTTTGCTTATTCTGGTTTTTAACATCTTGCAAGAGTTTCGGGAGAGCATTGTGAGATTACACATTTACTTAATATCGGGAGAGTTAAGTATACGAAAGGAATAAGTACGGGTTCTCCAATTTATGGTTGAACTATCTCGGACCTAGGGATAGGACGAGGTTAAGTGGCTAAGGAAGAATTATACAACATCGGTGTTCATCCTTCAATTCACGCCGGGAGGTATCATCAAAGACGTGTTCATCGACAGACTTGGACCTAGGGATAGGCCAAGGCACAACAGGGATTCTTGCCAAGCTTGAAGTATAGAGTTGTGTGATCGCTGCCGCGACAAACAACAGACCGCTGCCGCGACAGGCGCAACGATAGAACAGAGATTCCTAGACTTTTCAACACCTACACTACTAAGCAAATCAATACCGGCCCATTCTCTCTATCCTGATTTCTTTACTCATTTATTTTCAGTCTTCTTTATTATCTCGTGATGAACATTTAAACTCTTTCTTTTTCCCTCTCGTGCAGAAATCCAAGGTTAAAGCTATTAGCCCGGTCCCTGTGGAGACGATATCTGATACTTACGTATCACTTTACTACTTGCGTCGTGTACACATGCACTACATTACGATAGACACTTTTACACGTAACAACTGGTTTAACAACGTCGCGTACGAGGATTAAATCTTTGTTTTCTGTGATGAGGATATGTTAATAAAAACATACTTCACTTTTCACGACAAATAATGTTGTCCTCAGACACAATATCATGAAAAAGGTTTCAAAGGCCCACTGGCTCTACTCCATTCCCTGAAGTAAATGTGAGATTATATTATGAAAAGAATAAAAGTCACATTAGAAGTTGTGGTCATGGTCGAGGCCATGGACATAGACATTATGGTCATTTCAAGAATACTTCTACCCACTGGTAGTGAGGTTATAAGGATGACAAGAGCGATAAAGATCATTCTAAGAAAGTGGAATATATTTTTAATACCAATGTGATGTTATAAACCATTGGTCTCGTACTTATCGTACGTTGGAAAAATCAACAATCATTGAATGATAAAGGAAAGAAAATAAAAGCAAAATTTGTTTGCAAAAAATGGCAAAGATGATATTGGTCCAACTTATTTGGACATTGTTGGTCCAACTCATTTGGACGTTGTTGATTTTCTTATAACCCTCGAATCATATCTATTGAGTATCCCAATAATTGCAAGATTGTTGGATGTGAATAAATTTATCTTCGAAAGAAAAATAAATAAACAATTCTTCTAGAAGCACCATATATTAGTTGGTCAAGAAATACTCATAGATATACAAAGATCATTACCTTTAGATCTTCAAACATTCGTCGATGCCTCCTCAAATCTTGTAGAAATAATTGTTATGCACGAGGCACGCCAAAAATGTGACTATTGACCCAACATATCTAGAAGATATGTGATTTACTTTCACAAGATATGATACAAAGCTATCTTGTATAAAGATAATGCAAGATGTATATCTAAATTGAAAGGTAGATACATCATGAAACATATTACTCCAAAGTTTCATCCCTCACGATCTTTAGAAAATAGTATTCAAGATTGAATTATGAAGATTCAAGGATCTTCTGTGGTGTTTTCATGAGGGGGAGTAAATACGCGTTGCACTCCTTTTCTCTTAACCGATGTTTTGTCCCAATGAGTTTTCCTGGTAAAGCTTTTAATGAAGCAACATGTTATGCATATTAAAGATTTGTGTACTCTTTTTCCTTCACAAATGAAATTTTTTTCCCACAGGGTTTTATCTTAGTAAGGTTTTAACGAGGCACATTATCTTCATAGACATTTAAAGGAGAGTGTGAAACCGATATTTTAATTTTGATATAACTAAAGAACCTAAGGACTAAATTGAAAATGTCAAAACAAATTTTTAAGTCCTCAAACATCCCCATATAATTTTAAGAATATGCCAAAGTTAAAAACCAAAGTTTTCAAATATTTTCTAAGTGTTTTAAAGCCTAGACAGTGTTTTTCAAGTCCATGTTTCGAAACGGCCTAAGGCGTTTCGAAACGTTTTCACCACTGTCGACCCCTGTTCCGAAACGCGTATCGGAACGACTTTAGAACATATGAACCCGTATCGAAACGGCTTCAAGCGTTTCGAAACGGTTCTTCATTTTGGTTTGAAAATTATGACCGTTACAATGTTTTTAACTGATTTTTGGAAACCGTTAGAGTGTTTCGAAACGGGATCAAGCTATTTCGAAACGACCCTTGACAGTGGCAAAAGTGTTTCGAAACGGTTTCAATACGTTTCGAAACGGGCTCTTAAATGCACCCCAACGGCTCTTTCTATTTTGGTCCGTTTCGAAATAGGTCCCCGCGTTCCGAAACGGGTGGTTGCAGACTGCATTTATGGAGGTGACATAACACCCCCAACGGCTCTATTAATGAATTCAACAACCACAACGACTAGAAATCAATGAGAAGGTATAAAAGGGACCTCTAAAAGCTCCAGCAACAACTATTGATCCAAAAGTAAATATCCATACATCAAATCCAAGTATTTGTGCTAAAATCCCATATTGTCTAGAAACCCCAATTGTAATTTTCATTCTTATCTTTTTCAATTGGGTTGAGTGCTTTTAATTGGGCTACAAATTGTATTGAGAGATACTATCTTAGCCATCAAATTCTTTGTTACCTTTGTGTGAGGATTGGGTTAAATTTTGGGTAGAAAATTTAACCGAAAATTGTAAGGGTTGCCTCCTTAGCCTAGAAAAGGGGAAGAGCAATTAGTGGAATTGTTGCAAATCCTTAGTGAAGCTAAGGTAGTGGATGTAGAGTTCATTTGGAACTTGAACCACTCTAAAATTCCTTGTCAATTATTTTAATTTGCAATTTCCACCACACAAACCTTAAAAATCCAATTCACCCCCCTCTTGGTTCATATCGATCTTTCGATCCACTCAACAATTGGTATTAGAGCCTACCTCTTTGAGGATTAACAACCACAAGAGGAGTTTCTTGGAAGAGTGTGATCATCAAATATCAAGAGATGGCTTCAACCTCCGGTTCGAGCATGTATGAGTCTCAATCCACTACAAAGCCTCCCTTCTTCAATGGTGATAACTATTCATTTTGGAAGAATAGAATGCGTCTCTTCATCAAGTCCAATGACTACTTAGTGTGGGATGTCATTGAAGATGGCCCTTACATTCCATTGAAGCAAGATAGTGAAGGCAAGATGGTCTTGAAGAAAAATGTAGAGATGAGTGAAGAAGAAAGGAAAAAGATTCAAGTAAATGACAAAGATCTCCACATACTCTTTTGTTCATTCGGTCCGGACATCTATTCTAAAGTGTCATCCATCGAGAGTGCCAAAGAAGTGTGGGACACTCTTGAGACTACCTATGAGGGAACCAACGATGTCAAAGAAACTAAGATTGGAATTCTCAATCTTAGTTATGAGAATTTCAAGATGGAGCCCGATGAGACGGTGTCCAAGATGTTTGATCGGTTCTCCACTATAATCAATGGGCTCAAAGGTTTTGGAGAGATCATACCGGAAGACAAGCTTGTCCGGAAGCTACTCTATTCACTTCCCGAATCTTGGGATGGGAAGAGAACCGCCATCATTGAAGCTAAAAATTTGAAGGCTTTAAAGCTTGATGAGCTTGTGGGTTCTCTCCTTACTCATGAGATTATGAAGCAAGGAAGGGAAGAAGAGAAGAAGAAAGAAGAGAAAAGAGTAGAAAAGCTAGAGGTTGAGAAGAAGAAGGTTGAAAAGAGCTCTTCTAGTGAGGAGGATGAGCTAGAAGAATTGGCTATGATAGCCAAACGATTCTCACGCTTTATGAGGTCCAACCGGGGAAGAAAAATCCAAAGAAAAATGGACTTCAAAAGCAAGAACAAAGAAGAAGCAAGGGATCAAATCATTTGCTTTGAGTGCAAACAACCCGGCCACATACGTTCGGAGTGCCCTCAACTCAAGAAGAAGGGCTTTGAGAAGAAGAAGAAGCTCAAAGCTAAGCTTGCTACTTGGAGTGATGAGGAGTTATCGGAGGATGACGAACAAGAAGTGGCTAACCTTTGCCTCATGGCACTTGAGGAAGATTCCTCCATGGTAACCTCTAACTCATCAACTTTAGATTTTACATATGATGAATTGAATGATGCTTATGATGAGTTACAAGAGGTCTATGATGAATTAGTTGAGAAATATAAAGAGTCGGTCATTAAGAACAAGAAAATTATTTTGGAACTAAATGAGAAAATTGACTCACTCTCTCAAGCTAATTCAAAATTTGAGAAAAAGATATTAGGGTTAAAAGATGAACTAAAATTTTTTCAAGATGAAAATGTTGACCTTAATAATCTTTTGTCTCAATGTAATAGTGAACACCAAAAGGTGTTGGGTGAGCTAAATGAGCTCAAAAAGTCTTTTAAAAATGTTGGTAGTGTCAAGCATGAAATAGGTGAATCTTCAAGAACAAACCAACCTAAGAAAAAGACTAACTACTACAAACAAGGTAGCTTTCCTAGACATAGTAGAGCTAAAAGAATTAGAAGTGTATGGGTTCCTAAGGAACTTGTAAAATCTAATAATATTATTGCTATGTCATCTTGGATTCCTAAGGGAACCAAGGTTTTGGGAGCTAACACTCATGGACCCAAAATGATTTGGGTACCAAAAACAAAAGCTTAATATCTTTGTTTGTAGGGGGAGCATTGCTACAAGGCCAAAGCACAAAGTCAAAACTTATGGTACCTTGATAGTGGATGCTCAAGGCATATGACCGGAGACAAGAGTAGATTCATGGATCTAAAGCCAAAAAGTGGAGGAGTAGTGACATTTGGTGACAACTCCAAAGGCCACATTAAAGGTATTGGCTCCATAGGTAATCACTCTACTGTTCTCATTGAAAATGTCTTGTATGTCGATGGTCTTAAACACAACTTATTGAGCATAAGTCAATTGTGTGATAAAGGATTTAATATTTTATTTGATAAAAATGGATGCAAAATTGTAGACATTAAATCTAATAATATTATGCTCATAGGTCATCGCATGGGGAACATATACATGGTGCATCTAGATGACATTCATACATCTCATGCATGCTTAGTAGCACAAAATAAAAATGATGCATGGTTGTGGCATAGGAAACTAGGACATGCTAGCATAAGTGTTTTAGAAAAACTAGTCTCCCTTAATCTAGTTAGAGGTTTACCCAAGATAAAATTTTCAAATGATAAAATTTGTGATGCATGCTCTAAAGGTAAACAACACAAGTCTTCCTTTAAATTCATTAATGATGTTTCTACTAGTAGATGTTTACAACTTATCCATATGGATTTATTTAGGCCAATTAGGACTATGAGCTTGGGTGGTAAGTCTTATGCTTTTGTACTTGTTGATGATTTTTCTAGATTTACTTGGGTTCTATTTTTAAGTACTAAAGATGAGGCTTTGGAAAAATTCATCACATTTTCAAAACTAACCCAAAATGATCTTGAACTTAAAATTTCACATATTAGAAGTGATCATGGAACCGAGTTTCAAAATTTAGGGTTTGAAGATTTTTCAAATGAAAATGGTATTAGCCACAATTTTTCGGCTCCTCGAGCTCCTCAACAAAATGGGGTAGTTGAGAGGAAAAATAGAACTTTGCAAGAAATGGCTAGAACTATGCTTTGTGAAAACAATTTACCTAAATATTTTTGGGCGGAAGCCACAAACACTGCTTGCTATATTGTAAATCGAGTAATGGTTAGGCCAATTTTAAAGAAAACACCTTATGAGATTTTAAAATCTAAAAAGCCTAACATTAGCTATTTTCACCTTTTTGGTTACAAGTGTTTTGTTTTAAATAATAGAAAAGACAACTTAGGTAAATTTGTTGCAAAAAGTGATGAAGCTATTTTCATAGGTTACTCTTTAACCTCTAAAGCCTATCGAGTATTTAACAAAAGAACTTTAGTAGTAGAAGAATCTATTCATGTTGTATTCGATGATAACCTCCTTCCAAGGAAGGATTCTTGTGATGATGATGATGTAGGAATCATAAATGCCTTTGATGGAGGACAAACTTCAAAGGAGGATGAGATTCCAACAAAAGAAGAGGACACACAAGATCCACCTCTTGAAGCCTTGAAGGACTTGGCTCTTGAGGAAAAGAAAGTGAGCTACCCAAGGGAGTTCAACTATGTCAAAGATGGTGAAATCTTGGGTGATCCATCCAAGGGGGTAACCACTCGATCTTCTCTTAGATTAATGAATCATGTTGCATTTATCTCATGCATAGAGCCTAAGAATATCAAAGAAGCATTGAAAGATGATTTTTGGATTATGGCTATGCAAGAAGAGTTAAATCAATTTGAGAGAAGTAACGTTTGGACATTAGTTGATAGGCCTAGTAATCAATCTACCATAGGAACTAAATGGGTATTTAGGAACAAGCTAGATGAGAGTGGTAACATTGTAAGAAATAAAGCTAGACTAGTAGCACAAGGTTACACTCAAGAAGAGGGAATAGATTTTGATGAAACCTATGCACCCGTAGCTAGAATGAAAGCCATTAGGATGTTGCTTGCATATGCATGTTATCATAATTTCAAGCTTTTTCAAATGGATGTTAAAAGCGCGTTTTTAAATGGTTTTATAAATGAAGAAGTGTATGTGGAACAACCACCGGGTTTTGAAGACTCAAAATTTCCAAATCATGTTTTCAAACTCACCAAAGCTCTTTATGGTTTAAAACAAGCTCCTAGAGCTTGGTATGAAAGACTTTCAAACTTTTTAATTGAAAAAGGATTTGAAAAAGGTAAGGTGGACACTACACTTTTTATAAAAATGTATAAAAATGACATCTTAGTAGTTCAAATTTATGTTGATGATATTATTTTTGGTTCTACTAATGAATGTAATTGTCAAGAGTTTGCTAAGTTAATGCAAGGTGAATTCGAGATGAGCATGATGGGGGAGCTCTCATTCTTTTTGGGACTCCAAATCAAGCAAAAGAATGATGGCACCTTCATCAATCAAGCAAAGTACATAAAGGATATGCTCAAGAAGTTTGGCTTGGAGAATGCAAAGCCTCAAGCCACACCTATGAGCTCATCTACAAAGTTTGACAAAGATGAAGGAGGTAAGTGTGTTGACTCTAAGCTTTACCGTTCTATGATTGGATCATTGCTTTACCTTACCGCAAGTAGACCGGATATCTTGTTTAGTGTTTGCATGTGTGCTAGGTTTCAAGCTAGTCCTAGAGAGTCTCATCTTATCCTTGTTAAGAGAATCTTTAGGTACCTTAGAGATACTCCTTGTTTAGGTCTTTGGTACCCTAGAGACTCTACCTTCAACCTTCATGCTTATTCGGATGCGAATTATGGGGGTTGCAAAATCGATAGGAAAAGTACTTCGGGAACTTGTCAATTCCTAGGTAGTATGCTCATATCTTGGTTCTCTAAGAAACAAAATAGTGTAGCCTTATCTACCACCGAAGCCGAGTACATATCCTTAGGGAGTTGTTGTGCTCAAGTCCTTTGGATGAAGCAACAACTCTTAGATTATGGAATTAAAGTTGAAACCATACCCCTAAAATGTGACAACACTAGTGCAATATGTCTAACAAAAAATCTCATCCAGCACTCTAGAACTAAACACATAGAAATAAGGCATCATTTCATTAGAGATCATGTCCTTAAAGAAGATGTGGTTATAGAGTATGTAGACACCTTAAATCAATTAGCGGACATATTTACAAAACCTTTAGACAAAGAGCATTTTTGGTCCCTTAGGAGAGAGTTAGGTCTAGCTAGCCTATCTTGACCTTTTAGGACCTCTTTTGTGCTTAAAATTGCTTGATCTTGTGAAATGCCATGTTTATGTGTTTAGACTCCTAATTTCATCCATGCTTATAGCTAAGGGGAGTATGTTTATGTTTGCATATGTTTTACCTGCTCATTCATGTCATTTATGCATGTTAGGCCTTAGAAAAACTCATTTTTTTACACTTTTAGAGCCTCATCTGCACTTCCAGGCCCAGGTGTATCAAAACGCGTGAACCTGTTTCGATACGGATGCCTTAAAATCATGTCTGAGAGAAGGGCGTTTCGAAACACCTCAAAAGGGTTTCGAAACGTTTTTGCTACTGCCAAGGGGTGTATCGAAACGAGTTTCGATACGGGTCAACGGGGCTTCGATACGGTCAACATCGTATCGAAACGGTTAGCTGAAAGTCTCAAAATGGTCAAACCCTCATGCTCGCGTTTCGAAACGGTTTCGCGGACAGCTTTATTTAGGGCTTTTAATGTTAAAATTCACTTTAACATCAAACTCTTCAAAACCCTAAAAACCCTAAACCAACTTTCTCCCTATAAAAACCCTCTAAACTTCTTTGTTTTTCACCAAATCTTGATGGGGTTTTCTCTAAAACTCTAGTCTAAGCAAGTTTCATCAACATTGTGCAAGGATTTTCATCCATTCATCCAAAATCCCAAATTAAGGTATTTTTCCTCTTTTTCTTTTTCTTTCAATCTATGTTCGAATCTTAGGTTAAAAAATTTTATTTTTGTATAAATTATATGTTTTCATGTTTGGGTTTTCCATATCTTGTAAAAAAATTTCAAAATCTTAAATTTTTTGATTCGAATATAAAATTTTTCCAGTCGCATTTTCTTTTACTGTTTTTTTTAACTTTTCTTTGTTTTAATTTTTTTTAAAAAAACCTAAGTGGGATTTATTATTGGATTGAATTTAAAAATCTATGCATACACTTGATTTTTGAAACATGCTTGCTTAATGTTTTTAGGATGTCGGAACAAGCTAACAAAAAGCGTAAGTCCGTTCAAACCGGTGAGTCGAGCATGCGTCCGAATCTCAATCTGCTCTTTCAGAAATCCCTTCGAACTACCGAGATGCGAGCTCGTTTTACATATGTCAAGGATTTCGAAGTTTGTCGTGAACGTGTCATTGATCTCGATTTCCTTAACTCCGAGCGCTTCCTTTTCCGCTACCTCGAGCGTTTGAGCGAATGGAATCTTCTTCCTTTGTTGAGCATTCCGAACATTCGTTACAAACATATGGTACTCATCTTTTAATCTAATGCTCATCTTATTAATGATGAAACCAATACCGAGGTTGTAGGAATTGAATCTTTTTTGTTGGGTAAAAAGTTTACTGTTAATATTGCTCTCTTGGAGTCCAATTTTTCCCTTAAAGATGAAGGAATTGAGAATGAACGTCACTTTGGCACTAACACCGGTTAAGTACTTTCCTTAGATGCGCACGATCGTTTTCTTCACTTGATGGTTTCATGGTTCCTTCGCCCTTCCAGAGGTAAATACTCTCATATCCGTCAAGTTGATTACTTTTGGCTTGAATGTTTCCGTCGTGGTGAGCGCCCTAATGTTGCTAAGATCATATTTGCCGAGATGGTCAATAATGTTAAGCTTATTGACACCGATGGCTTGAAATCCTTTACTTATGGCACGATCTTAAGCTACATCTTTAGCACGATTGGTCTCGATTGCACCTACGACTCCCCGGAACCTCGCAAATCCAAGATTGGTGAGTCTTCTCTTCGCAAGTCCGGTTTCCACTATGTGAACAATGTTTGGGAATGTGTTGATAGAGAAGCACCCCCCCCCTTCCTCCTCCTCCCGTTGAACCTCAAGCTCAAGTTGGAAACAATGAAGCTCTTACGGCTCTCATTATCGAACGGTTCAATGCTATGGATACTAACATAGCTTCGGGTTTTGGTGCCATCAACACTCGCTTGCAAGGTGTCGAGGATTGCCTCCTATCTCTTGAGACTTCCCACTTGAACTTGGATTTGTCCTTCTCTACTCTTTATGGCCAATGGACGAAGTTTCGCCGTTCTCAAGTTAAGAGCGATGATGAGACTTCAGATGATGATGACGAGGCCTAGGATTCATATCATATCATATTATATTATCTATGCATTTTAGGTTTAAGTTTGCATCTTTATGTTTCATTATGTTTTAGGAACCTATGCTTTTGATCTTATTTGGGATTATATTTTGAACTTGATGTTGATTTATGTTTGGATATTTTAATTTTATAATATTATTGTTGCTTATTACTTCATGCTTATTGGTATTAATCCTTTGTCTTCTCTATGAGCCTTATTTCTTATTTTTGATCTAACAAAAAGGGGAGAAGAAATTTAAGAGCCAAAACAAAAAAAAACCGTTTTTAAATGATTAAAGTGTTTTTTTAATATTTAAAACTTGAATTTCAAAGTTAAATTATTTTTAAACTTTAAAAACCTATCTTAAATTAAGGGGGAGTTAGAATGTGTTCAAAATTTTCAAAACTCTAAAAATTCTAACTTTGGTTTTGTTATATCAAAAAGGGGGAGATTGTGAAACCGATATTTTAATTTTGATATAACTAAAGAACCTAAGGACTAAATTGAAAATGTCAAAACGAATTTTTAAGTCCTCAAACATCCCCATATAATTTTAAGAATATGCCAAAGTTAAAAACCAAAGTTTTCAAATATTTTCTAAGTGTTTTAAAGCCTAGACAGTGTTTTTCAAGTCCCTGTTTCGAAACGGCCTAAGGCGTTTCGAAACGTTTTCACCACTGTCGACCCCTGTTCCGAAACGCGTATCGAAACGACTTTAGAACATATGAACCCGTACCGAAACGGCTTCAAGCGTTTCGAAACGGTTCTTCATTTTGGTTTGAAAATTATGACCGTTACAATGTTTTTAACTGATTTTTTGGAAACCGTTAGGGTGTTTCGAAACAGGATCAAGCTGTTTCGAAACGACCCTTGACAGTGGCAAAAGTGTTTTGAAACGGTTTCAATACGGGCTCTTAAATGCACCCCAATGGCTCTTTCTATTTTGGTCCGTTTCGAAACAGGTCCCCGCGTTCCGAAACGGGTGGTTGCAAACTGCATTTATGGAGGTGACATAACACCCCCAACGGCTCTATTGATGAATGCAACAACCACAACGGCTAGAAATCAATGAGAATGTATAAAAGGGACCTCTAAAAGCTCCAGCAACAACTATTGATCCAAAAGCAAATATCCATACATCAAATCCAAGCATTTGTGCTAAAATCCCATATTGTCTAGAAACCACAATTGTAATTTTCATTCTTATCTTTTTCAATTGGGTTGAGTGCTTGTAATTGGGCTACAAATTGTATTGAGAGATACTATCTTAGCCATCAAATTCTTTGTTACCTTTGTGTGAGGATTGTGTTAAATTTTGGGTAGAAAATTTAACCGAAAATTGTAAGGGTTGCCTCCTTAGCCTAGAAAAGGGGAAGAGCAATTAGTGGAATTGTTGCAAATCCTTAGTGAAGCTAAGGTAGTGGATATAGAGTTCATTTGGAACTTGAACCACTCTAAAATTCCTTGTCAATTATTTTAATTTGCAATTTCCACCGCACAAACCTTAAAAATCCAATTCACCCCCTCTTGGTTTATATCGATCTTTCGATCCACTCAACAGAGAGTGTTATGAATATTTATCTATGTGGATGGATGTCTATCATGATAAGAACTTTATCAAGGAGATTTGATTTACTTTATCATTAGGAATATTATCTACATTAATTAGAGTGTAATGTATTATGTACTTCTTATGCCTATAAATAGATAATTTATTAAAGACATTGTATACAAGTTTATTTTTTAGAATAATACAAATCTCTCTCTTGCTCTTTCTCTTGTTCATTGTTCTTGTTCTTTGTTATTTTATTCACAATATGAAATTTGAAACTAAAATTTTATAGGTAAATTATCTAACAATTCACTAAACTTTTCTAGAGTTTTAAACTAGAATTTAAACTTCTTGAAACATAATTTTTAAGGTAGCCACCAAAAAATCATAAAAAATTTATAAAAAAACGAGCTACTCACGAACTTATCGAGTCGAGTTGGGTCTTGCTCGACTTGACTCGCTAAGATCTCGAGTCGAGCGTTAATCGAGTTTTGATCGAGACGAGCTCGAGTTGTTTGCGAGCTGTTCAACTCAATAAACATCCCTTCATAATCCTTACTACATTAGTCATGGTCTCAACAAATATAAGCTACCGATCTTATCATTTTTTTCATGTCAATAACCCACTCAAATGGTAACTTTTAAAAAATTATTTTTTAAAATCTGATATGTATAGACATGAATAAAGATTCACTTGATAAAGAATTTAACATAAAGAAAAATGAAACATATGGTTTTTATTAATTGAAATCATAACTAATGTGGTAGAGAAGATCCATGACATAATATTTCTGGACTAATAGCATATTTTATCAGGTTTTGAAATCTAGAAATTGACAATTTCAAGTTTATATTTCAAGTCGGACTATATTTAAACAAGTATAAAACATATTAATATCATACGTAAGATTCTGGAGGTGCATGCTTAACCTCACGATCAGGTTTCGAAGATAATATTTCAAACTATTTTTTTAATTTAAAATTTATTATTGCCAAAGATATAAGTCTGGTACATAAATTCTACAGCCATTGAGCACAACAAAGAGAGCTTAAATCTCTTAAAATAACCATAGAAATTCGAAATTCATAAAATGCAAAAGAAAGTGAAATTGTAAGCAGATATAGATTGACCATGCAAGCCAACCATACCTTAGAAGCCAGATCATGCAGTGATGCTATGGAGCACGACGGTCTCGACGGTGAGCCCCGGTCCGAACCCGAACAGCACCCCCCACTCAAGCCCTTCACCTGTGGTTCCTAATCCATTTTGTTTGGAATTCTTTCTCATTTCGTCTAATATGAACAACACACAGGCACTGGACATGTTCCCGTATTCCGAAAGAACGTGTCGAGTGGCTCGTAGCTTTTGAGGTTTGAGTGCTAGCTTGGCTTCGACTTGGTCCAATATGGCTGGACCACCGGGGTGTGCTATCCAAAAGAGAGAGTTCCAATCGGATATGCCCAAAGGTTGAAATGCTTCAACTAGGCTCTTCTCAATGTTCTTTGAAATTAGGCCCGGAACATCCTTGAGGAGGTGAAATGTAAGCCCAACTTCACGAAGGTGACCATCGATAGCACCATCGCTATCGGGCAAAATTGTTTGGGCAGCCGACACAAGTTGGAACATGGGTTTTTCGATCTCAGGTATTGGGTCGGCACCGATTATAACAGCAGCAGCACCATCACCGAACAACGCTTGCCCCACAAGACTATCCAAGTGAGTATCACTCGGCCCACGGAAAGTAACCGCGGTGATTTCCGAGCAAACAACAAGGACACGAGCGCCCTTGTTGTTCTCAGCCAAATCCTTGGCCACACGGAGAACGGTGCCGCCCGCGAAGCAACCCTGTTGGTACATCATCAGACGCTTAACGGACGGACGAAGGCCCAAGAGCTTGGTGAGCTGGTAGTCGGCTCCGGGCATATCGACACCGCTAGTGGTGCAGAACACGAGGTGGGTGATCTTCGACTTGGGCTGGCCCCATTCCTTAATTGCCTTGCTGGCCGCTTCTTTGCCTAGCTTTGGCACCTCAACCACCACCATGTCTTGCCTTGCGTCAAGTGATGTTGCCATGTACTCACAAACCTTGGGATTCTCTTTCAAAATCTCCTCTGTTAGGTACATGTAACGCTTCTTGATCATGGATTTTTCACCTACAATAATCATTAATTATTTCATTTCTGTGCCCACCACAGTTTCAATCAAGACAATCATTATTGGACTTTATATTTACAAACAAAATCTACTTTTCCTACCTTATAAGATTAATTCGATTAATAATATCATTAATATAATAATATATAAAAGATTAAACATGCTTAAGCAGCTTATATCTTTTTAAATAGTCTAAATAGTACGGACTAACCTTTACTCTTAAGAATTTTGCATGAAAATATATATAAAAATATCATTTTCATGCAAAAATCCACGTACGAACCACCAAAGCCACTTTAAAATTCTATATAAAACATGCCAAACTTTTGGAACAAGAATTGTATATGTAAGAAAATGGAAAACTTACACATGCGCTTGAATTTCTCTTTCAACTCGGTCTTGTGCTCGCTGTTGGTGATGCGGAAATAGTAGTCAGGGTATGTGTTTTGATCAACACAGTTGGGTGGAGTGGACGTGCCGATTGCCAACACGGTGGCCGGCCCTTCGGCGCGTTGAGACTTACGGACTTCCTCAACCGTCATCATTTTGTTTCCTTCAACAAAGAAAAGAAGACAGCGGACGGAGGAAGTGGCGGTGGTTGTAGAAGAGAGGTGTTGTGTCTGAAATTGCCAAAGAGTTTGGTGGTATAAATAAGATGATGAGGAGGGGGGAGGGTAGCTGAGATTCACGCTATTGGGCACATGTCATATGAAACCAAACCAAACCATACACACTCGTTGAGAGTCTAGGTGGCACGTGACACATGAGTTTGGTACATCTATCTATCCCTTCTTCTAACGTGGACTCTTCCTATCAAAACATTTTCTCTACTTTTTTTTAGCATCTATCTATGACCATATGCTTTGTCACTAATGTTGAAAACTCGATTTACTGAATCAATCTAACCCTAAATTAGTAGTTAGATTTTCTTAACTTACGAATGTTTGAGACACATTTACGAATGAAATGATCAAATAATACGATTAAATGAGTTAGATTATAATAACAAGTATAATCTTTGTGAAAACTTCATTTTAAAGTCTCTTTATGAAGCAATAATTCATTAAAATTATTAGACTTTTAGGTGAAAAGGTGAGTAGTCTTCATTAATTAAAATATTGATATATTAATTGAACTACGAGGGGCAGACTGGTTAACTTTAAAATGAATAGGTCCTATCAAATAATTAAAACATAAAAATTAAGAGAGTTTACGTTTAATTTTGTAATTTTTAAAATTGAAAGGTCTTATAAAATAATCAAGCCAAAAACGAGGAATCAAGGTTTATTTTTATTAATTTTAATTGACAATGTCCTAAAACAATAAACCATAAAATTTAAAAAAAACAGATACTTAATTACAATATTTTCAAAAACTCTTAATTTCCCCGTATAAAGTGGCGTCATTGTTCTATTATCTCAAAAGTTGTTTATATATATATATATATATATATATATATATATATATATATATATATTACTATCAATTTTTTAAAAAGAAAAATCAATTGTCTTGATATATACATGTTCATAGGTAGAGTGATATGTTTACCCTGGTTCAATCTATATATATATGAATAAAGGTTTTTTTTAAACATGTGGGATCGATCTGGTTTGATTTGAATATAATTTTAAAAATATAAATTTAGGGTTTATGGATTAGGGTTGTATATTTATATTTTTAGAGTTTTAAGATTTAGAGTTTAGAATATAATTAATTACATATATTAAAATCTATTAAATTGATGGAACACATTTTTTAAAATTGCAATTATTACATTTACTGAATTTCATAAAAAAAGCTAAATAAACATTAGTTATAAAAATCTTACTAGCTTTATTGACAGCCCCAATAGTAAAACCTATTTAAAACTAACTATAAAAACGTAACTATTAATAAAATTCTATCTTTTATCAATTTTAGATTTAAAAATTAAATAATTTAAGTGGATTGGATCGGATCGACTTCATGCTTAGAATTTTTTTAGATCAAACATCTATACGACTCGTTCCGGTCCATAACACCTCTAACTTGATATAATATAAACTAAAAACTATGGTTGCGAGTGGGATATTTATGACTACATTAATTTAACTCAAAAAACACCAAATTAGATCTTCGAGCAGAAAACACCAAATTTAAGTTTGAAACAGAGTAGTTTTAACTCAGACTAAAATATTTTTAACATTACGAAACCTTACGTGGATATTGTCTACATTATTTAGGGTGGGATGAAGTCGGAAAATTCTTATCGATGACTGAAATTATATTACAAATTTTTAAGGGAGGTAAATCTTAATTTTATCATTCTGCTACCTAATATATTTTTTTTCAATTTCATGACAAAAAATACTTTTATCAAATTAAGGGGTTGAAGGAAAATTTTATCATGCTATTAACTAAAATTTTATAACTTTAGAGACAAAATTAAAAATATTATCAAATCGAGGGAAAAACCCCTATTAATTCCTGATATCGTCTTTGATCACACGAAAATTACAACACGACAATTTTACAAATAAATCGAAACGAATTTAATTGGATTATGATATTTATTTATACGAGTGATGAAATAACACAATATATATATATAATCAAATTTAAACGAATAAATCGAAATTGCAAAGAAAACTTACTTTATATTGTTGTCAAAACTCTCTTCTCTTGAAACACCACTTTCCAAAAGTTGTTTGATTTCAACACAGAATCTAAATCCGACCTCTTACACCATTAAACTGTAAAAAGTCGATATTTATTTCTCTTCTATCTGGGGTGGAATAACCCTAAACCGACCGGAAATGTTAGAATATATATTTAAAACTTACTTCTTTAATATTTACCGTTTTCCTTTTTTTTTAAATATGACTAATGATATTTTTTGTGTGCATTAATTGCATTATAGAAGATATTTTGTTACATGTTGATAAAGGGGACCACAAATTAAGTTCGACGGTACTTTAAATTATAGGTCTTACTTAGCACTCAAAAATGGAGCTAAGATTTGTCGTTAGGGAACAAAATATAAATGTTTAAAAATGAGTAAATTTATAAATAATTTAATTTAAAAAAATTATATATAAGAATAAAAGTAAAAGAAATTAGGGGTGGGGACAGTTGACCCTCCCCACCCCATGTAGTTCCGTCAATGAATTTATGGATCTGGATTGAACATAGATTATTATTTTTAATTATATGCATGTCCGTTTTACGGTTCATGTTCGGGGTGTGAGGTTACTCTTCCCAACAATATCGTCTCTAAAGTTCAAACTCGTGTCCTCTCCTGGGAGTAAATTGTGTCTTACCAATGCACCCAACACTTGTCGGTGAACATGAATTATTTTTACCAAGTAAATATGAAAACAAATAAAGAAAATAGATTAAGGATTATGTTTTAAAGTACAAGTTGTATAAAAAGTTGTACACAATTTTCCATTAAAATTTAAAATATAAATCTTAAAATGTATACCTTATAATTTAAATCATAAACTCTAAATATTAAACTAAATACCTATATAACTCTGAGTTTAACAAATATGTATAAAACTAAAATAGACTGAATTTATTTTTGGGCTGAATTTTACGCAGGCTTTGACCTAAAATGGACTAAGCTCATAAACTAAGAGTTTTAATAAGTTCCATGGTTGAAAGATCAGCCCATCATATCAATGGTGTTTTTTTTTTCAAAGGAATTATAGATAAAGTTCACAGTTAATCATTAAAGTATCTAAAAATATTATTTTTGGTCACTAAACTTTTAAAAGTTATAAAATAAGTATTAAAAATTTTAAATTTTGTTATAAAATAGACACTAAGCCATTAGATGTTAACAACCTAACGATAATTTGAGAATTAAAGTAATACATTAGTTATGGTCTCCAAAAAAGGTTGAATTTTTAAGACATGCCTCTTTAACTATGGTGGGAATTTAGAAGAGCTTTCTTAGAGGCTGTGGATGGTGATGAATATGCATGAGCAGAACAGGTACTACAAGAACATTGAGTTCGATCTTTGTCTGAACCTGTAGCACCAGTTGATGATGTCGTGTAATCCGGATG
This sequence comes from Hibiscus tridactylites, assembly GCA_958450335.1. Taxonomy (NCBI): domain Eukaryota; kingdom Viridiplantae; phylum Streptophyta; class Magnoliopsida; order Malvales; family Malvaceae; genus Hibiscus; species Hibiscus tridactylites. The sequence continues at coordinate 26,322,588 of OY288265.1, read as the reverse complement.
GCAGCACCATAACCCAATGACCATCAAACATTCCATTTGCTGCTCCTCCAAGTCCTCACCAAGTTGCTTATCGACGGATTCGAGAAGTTAACACATCACGTTCATGATCTTTAATTTAAGCTTGATGTTCATATTGTAACTACCTAAATTTCAGATTCAAAAATTGGTATAATAAGTCAAAAATGGAGTTAAGAATAATTTTATCTTTTATTATTCTATTATTAAGTCTTAGACGGCATCAAATTAAAGAAATAGAGGGAAAGAGAGAGAAGGCATGAAACGTTGCGGAGAAAATGAAGAAGAAACTTATTTCTCAGCTTTGAGCTATTGTGGTCAACTCTTCAATCGAAGGTTCATGTGTAATTTGATTGTACTGATTTTTGAACAACAACTAGATGATCCGGAGTTCTTGATATTGTACCGTCGAATCTTTTATCCGAGTCTTGTAGCTTCGGAAATATGAGTTTGACAGCAGCTTCGGATTTCGGTGAGGAGTTTAGGAATTGATGAGTTTTTTTTTCTAGTCTTTCTCGTTCTCTTTCTGTATTCTATATTTGACTATGTCTTCTAGCTTGTTAAGGCAATATGTTGATCTATCTTTTATGATTGTATGAGCTCCATTAGGTGTTGGGGTAGCCTCCATGATCAAGGGCAAAGGAAGAAAGCTTGGAGAAGCTTGTGGTAATCAGCTTTTCTATGTTGGGCTAAGGTAATACACTCTTACCTTTTTTGATGCTATATAAAGCATGTAAATATGTTTGATTAAGTGCATGAGAGCTTGTCATTCATGAGTATGTTAGAATAGGGGTAAATGGTGCATGATACTAATGAACAAAAAGCTTGAATTTCTTCATTGGTAAAAGTGATCCTAGTGTAGTTTTTTGGCTGCCTTGGACATTTATTTTTGCCTTAGGATGCAGTAAAAATGTTTAATCACTTACGTTATTGGTCTATAATATTTTGGTCACCGAGCCGTTAATTCGTCTCAGTGACTAAAGTGATTCTAGTGTACTTTTCTTTCCTACCAAACACACTCAATATTTGTTTTCTTTTCACTTTTCCTCTCCCTTCTTTCATAATAATTCGAAAAGAGAAATGATGGAAAATTAGTTAATAATATGGTTAGGATTTATAACCATTTCCTTATTTTGAATCTTGTTGGAAAAATATGATAAATTGAAAATTTTGAGGCAAATTTTGTATGAGTAAAGGTGGAGGTTCGAATGATGAATTTATTAGTTCATATTCCACTTCATAAGACCTTTACAATGGTATCTCATATGTTCAAAACGGTAGAGTGGTGAATGAGAAATTAATGCTCAAAATAAGGTACTTGTAAACTATATAAGAAAAATGAGAAACTCATATCCCACATTAGTAGGATAACAACTATGAAAAATGTTTATATATACCAACCCACTATTGCTTTGCAAGTGATTGTAAGGGGGTATATATCTAAACTTGCCAAAATTAAAAGTTTATCATGTGGATGTTTTCTCTACCACTATAATTCAGTTCTTTAGTTTACCCTAATATTATCCATTTTTTTTATCTTCCCCATCCCCATCTTCATTTCTTTTCATCAACTATTTTGTGTAATCAGTAGTCGTCATGCAAGCTACATTTCTATACTCGCGAGCCACCGTACATCCCACCGCCCTAACAAATCGCTACCGATGTCTTCCCATAACCGCACAAGCACAATCCCAAGCAACTATAAGAACATACTCTTTATCTACCCTAAAACTCAAGAAATGCAGCTCAAGAATAACGGAGCGCAAACCACGAGGTCAAGGTGCATCCCAGGCCATGTCGTACGGCTTCGGATTATCTGATGACGACTTTTCGAAACCTCAAGTGGGGATACCGTTGGTGTGGTACGAGGGAAGCACGTGCAACCCTCATTTGTTGAAGTTGTTCGAGGAAGTGAAACGGGGTGTTGAGGAGATTGGGATGGCTGGTTTTAGGTTAAGTATGGTCGAGGATAGCGATGAGATGTCGATGGGTATGGGAGGGAAAGGAAAAGGATTGCAGTCAAGGGATTTGACTACTGATACCATTGTAAAAACGATGAGTGCTCAGTGGTATCATGGGTTTATTTCCATTTCTGGCTGTGATAAAAATGTAAGCTTTATTATTCAAACTTTCCCCCTTTTTAAACATCAAAGTTCTCCTTTTTTTCAGCATTCTGGTTCAAATTTAGGGTTTTAACTTTAGAGGTTAAAGTTTAGTGTGATATGGTTGGGATATAAGTTTTAACCTATAAACCTTAAATTCTAATCTCAATCCATAAATTCTAATCATAACCCATCAATTTTAAATCACTAAACTTAAACCCCTAATCTTTAAACCCTAAAATCTAACCACAAACCCTAAAACTAAGTCGTTTGTGGAAACTTTTTGCTTACACCACCTATGTATTGAATGATTTTCCTTTGTTTATGGATTAATATTCAATACACAAGCGGCGAAAACAAAAAAATTTTATTAGTTTCTTGTTTTAGGGTTTAGAGGTTGGAGTTTAGTGTAATATGGTTGAGATGTAGGTTTTAGCCTATCAACCCTAAATTTTAATCTCAATCCCTAAATTCTAATCATAACTTATCAATTTTAAACCATTACACCCTAACTTTTACACCCTAAAATCTAACCCTAAATTGTTTGTGTATTGAATAGTTATCCCTTGTTTATTACCATATTTGCATTTTTTATTGCTAAGGGAAATGTGATATGATTTTGTTGATTTCCCCTCCCACAATTATGTAAGTATCTCAATACTATCTCAATTGTCAATAACAATGGCTAGTTCTGCAGATGCCAGGCACAATAATGGCAATGGGGAGGCTGAATCGGCCAAGTATTATGGTTTACGGAGGAACCATCAAGGTTTGCTGCTTTGTCTACTATAACTTCTGTAGATCCACTACCCTTTTTATTTTGTTGCAAATGTCACATTTGGGATTTATATCTGATTAGTTCTGCTCTTATCTCATGCTCTCTTCCAGGTTTTCTTTGTTAAAACAGTGCTGCTCTTTAGAATTGTTTGGAATTTAGTGTGTGTGTGTGTGTGGGGGGGGGGGGGGGGTAAATAACCAAAACGATAACAATATTAAATAAGATATGTATAAGAGATAAGATTTACCGTGGTTTAGCCTTGTCTATCTCCACGGATGAGAAAATTTAATGATCCATTATTAACGCAGAGAGCACGAAGAGTACAAAAACATGATATCACATGTAATCACATTACCAGGTGTAACCAATATATTTTTTCCACTATCCCTACAATACTCATCTCTACAACATAACCGTAACTGCTATAGTTACAGTGATTCTAAAAGTGATTATATATCTCCAAAGTATCCTAAAAGTGATTATATCTTTCCAAAGTAATTCTTTCTCTATCTATCATGATTTCAAATCTAGTCTATATTTATAGACTCAAATACTTGAACACCAAAAAACCTTATTAAATTAGATCATTTACTTAAATATTTACTCGCTAAAATAAACCCTAATTAGCAAGTAATTTTTAACCACTAAAATTACAATAACATTCAACTTAATTATCAAATAAAATTTGAGTGAAATTATTACAAAATTATTAAATAAATACACATTTCACGCCCTACAAATATTAAATAAGTATGTAAGAATTGGTTTGAAAGTGGAAAGCACTTTTTCGAATGAATGCTTGCAATGATTTATTTATATATTTCAATGATTTATTTATATATTTCTGTGCTTGTCTTTTGCAGCCAGATCATTTTCAAGGCAATACATATGATATAGTGTCAGCCTTCCAGGTAAACAAGATATGTATATTCAAATATAATCCTTTTATTTTTCAATTTTTTTAAATGAATTATATTTTGTTACACATCCACATAATTGTATATCAAATTATCTTTTATTCCATAGTAAAAATCAATCTTTGGGTACGTGGCAGAATTTTAAGATGTAATCAAGCAAATCTATAAGAATGCCTACCATATGCTAATATGTAAGGATTAACTTGTATGCCATGAATTTATCTGAAATTACCAACAATACATTTTCTCATTTTTGGTAACCTTTCAAGTTCTTTTTTTCCACCATTTGATTGGTCGTGCAGTATATAAGTGGGAAAATAAGGGGTTGGTGGGGAAATAATTTTATCCTTAACTCATGCCCTGGAGCTGGAGCTGGAGCCTGTAGGGGAATGTATACTGCAAATACCATGGCTTCTGCAATTGAAGCTATGGGAATGTGTCTACCTTGCAGGTAGATCTATGCTCTCTCAGGATCATTTTGATTGTGAATTTTAACCCTTTTAACAAGGCACACACTTTGCAGACAAAGAGATTGAACCCGGGTCTCTTAGGTTGAAGATCATCCGCTTTTCCACTAAGACCTTTTTTTCTTCTTCTTAAAACTGTTGTTTGTTTGTACTTGATAAGCTCTTCAATACCTGCCGAAGACCCATTGAAATTGGATGAATGCCGTTTGGCTGGAAAGTATCTACTGGAATTGTTGAAAATGGATATAAAACCCCGAGATATCATCACCCAGAGATCTTTACGTAATGCAATGGTTGTTGCCATGGCCCTAGGTGGATCAACCAATGATGTGTTACATTTAAGTGCCATAGCAAGGTGAGAAGTGAGAGTTTATGGCAGATATCCCTGGGGCTCAAAATTATTGAAAATTTGGGGAAATGAATCTTGGAATCATCATGGCAGGTCTGTTGGTCTAGAGTTAACTTTTGATGATTTCCAGAAGGTGAGAGACGAGGTTCGGTTTCTGGCTGGTGTCATGGAGGATGTACACAAGGTAAAGATTAACTGCAGTGCAGACATATCTTCTGCACCATTCTTTTCTTTCAATAAATGGGAAAACATGTTTTGATAGGTGGGAGGAACACCTGCTGTGATTCATTGTCTTTTGGATCTTAGGTATCTTGATGGGGACTGCATGACTGGTATGCAGGATTCTACTAAGATTTCTTCATTTATTGCAATTCTAGAGCTTTAATTTTCAATATTCTTACTATTTGCTGCAATGGTTTTTCCACTCTAGTGACTGGGAAGACAGTGGCAGAGAATGCAGAAAGCTACACTCGTTTACCTGACAGACAGGTTGGTACTTGGTACTGCTGTTGTTTTATTCCCACCAAGATGCCATGGATGGAATGTTCAATTTGTCTTATCCAGGAAATCATAAAACCAGTGTCAAATCCCATCAAGAAAACAGGGAACATCCAAATATTAAGAGGGAATCTTGTAGCAAAAATTCCTGGAAAAGAAGGAACCTATTTCTCCGGTGTCTTTTCTTTCTCTCCTTACTAATTTTAACTTTGAGCTTCTATTACAATTTTATGGTTAAGAATGTATTCGTAAAATTTGTTCTTTAGGTCCTGCACTTGTCTTTGAAGGAGAGGAAGCTATGATAGCTGCTATCTCTGAAAATCCTTCAAGCTTTAAGGTATGCGAATGAATACGAGAGAAGTTGTTTTATGTCGACTTAATTTGATTGTCTTAAAGTGGCAAGGCTGAGGGTTTTTTACTGCACAAATCTTCTATGCTCCTTACCATGAACTTTGTTTGCTTACATTTCAGTCAAATATGAGTTTGAATATTTGTTTGTTTATCTACACTCCAAATCTTTGGTTATGCTGGTAAATTTCCAGGGAAAAGTAGTAGTCATTAGAGGAGAGGGGCCAAAGGGAAGACCAGGCATGCCTGAAATGTTGACACCAACAAGTGCAATAATGGGAGCAGGTCTTGGGATGGTACTGTGATATCAACTCCAAGTTGCTTGCCATCTCTACTGTTTATTTTCAACTTGAATTGGCCTTTAAAAAATGTATTTGATTTGAGTGTTGTAAGTGAATACTGCAGGACGTTGCTTTGCTCACTGATGGTAGGTTTTCTGGAGATTCACACGGTTTCGTTGTAGGCCACATATGCCCTGAAGCACAGGTACAGTAATTTCTCACTCAAGTTTGCATTCCAATGAAAGACTAACATTTTAGGATTCTGTTTTATAGGAGGGTGGCCCTATCGGTCTTATTCGAAACGGGGACCTCATTAGCATCGATGCTCGGAAGAGGGCCATAAACGTTGAGTTGACAGATGCTGAGCTGAACGAGCGGAGAAAGAACACCAGGCGAGCATGTCAACGAGTTGGAGCAATTGTTAGCAAGGTTCTGTTGTTTCAACCTGATTGGAACTTATATGCCATTGATGTGCCTGCCACCGTCATGGGGGTGCTCGCTTCAACTTTAATGGCCAAACTGATGGCCGAGCAGCCGTTGCTGCTTCGCTTGTTTTTTGTGGAGCTTGCGAGGAGATGGACAGTGGACTTTGTAAAATATATATCGACAAGAAGGGAGCAGGGCAAAGCTTGAAAAGCTGACCCGAGCCCATAACTTTTCAAACCAAAAGTCTGTTACAATATGTGACCAAATGACATTTGTTTGACCTTATTTATTAATACATGGACATTGTCATTATTATTTATTTCAGTTATTATTCTGCGATCATAAATAAACTAAATTATAATAAAATGTTTACAATAATATAGTTATTATTTTAGTTATTATATAAAAACATGAGAGATCTAACAATCATTACTACTTTTGATAAAATCCTCTAAATAGTTTAGAGAATTTTATATGTCCGTTTCAACTAGGTGAACTAAGTAAAGATTGGACCATTATAGTTGCAGCTTAGGAATTGACATCGCAGAATCGTGATTTTGTAGCGACTGGTAAATCTGAAAGTTTCCCGCCTTTTTTTTTGAAAAATTACAATCAAGTGGGATTTCTTTAAAAAATCGTATTTTTAGAGTAAAATTAGAGTCGTCATTAGTCACTTGGGTTAGGTAAATCGGACATCAAAGACTAACAAAAGATTTTCACTTTTGAGTTCTGGAGTCGGTTACGTGTAGGGAAAGGTTCACACCCACACCACGTCCAAACTTAGTACTAAGTCGATTATCATTTTTATTAATATCAAATTTTGCGAGTTGAAGTGAAATTAAATTAAATTTGGTTATACATGAGAGTTCATTTTAAAGGGTTCCGATGTTCAAAGAATAAATAAAAATCACTGCCTACATCAAATAAGGAACAATTTATATCCAGGATGCAACATAATTATGACATTTAAACATGGCATATATTAAAAAATAAAGGCATGAATATTAAATTCCACCAACGATGCTTGAGCATGTACATAAATACCATGGTACAAATAACATATATTTTGCGTATATTAAGATTCAAGATCACATACTGTACCATATATTATGCAACATAAACTCTTAAATCGAACAGATTAGTATTATATATAAAGCTATACACATACCGAGATAAAAAAACTGTGAAACTGATAAACTAATTTTGATATAACTAAAAAATTTAAGGACTAATTTAAAAAAGAGAAAACAAATTTTTAAGTTCTCAAACCTCTCAATATATTTAAAGGAAAATGGTTAAATTAAAAACTCAACTTGTCAAAATTTTTCTAAATGTTTTTGAAGTCAAAACAGTGATTTTCGAGTCACCATTTCGTAACGGCCATTGGGCGTTCCAGAACACTTTTGAAACTGTTAACCTATGTTTCGAAACGAGTTTCGAAATGGGTGAAGAACATCGGAACGGTTTGACCCGTTTCGATACGGTAATATCGAAACGACCTCAAACGTTTCGAAACGGCATTCAAACTTGGTTTTAAATAATATGACCGTTGAAGTTTTAACTGATTTTATACTTATCGTTAAGGCGCATCGAAACGCTTTCAAGCCATTTCGATACGGGCTTTGACAGTGGCTAAGTTTTTCAAAACTAGTTTCGAAACGGGCTCTTAGCGTATCGAAACGGTCGTGCCCGTTTCGGTACGGTATATTTAATACACCCCAACAGCTCTTTCTTTTTTGGTCTGTTTCGAAGCAAGATCGGACGTTTCGAAACGGGTGATTGAAGATTGCATTTATGGAGGGAAGATAACATCCCAACGACTCTATTGATGAATGCAACAACCCAACGGCTAGAATTCAATGAGAAGGTATAAAATGGACCTCTAAAAGCTTTAGCAACAACTATTGATCTCAAAAGAAACATCCAAGCATCAAAGCCAAGCATTTGTGCCAAAATTACATTTTTCTTGTAAACCCCAATTGTGAAGTTGTAATTTTCATTCCTATCTATTCAATTGGGTTGAGTGCTTGTAATTGGGCTACATTTTGTATTGAGAGATACTTGTTTAGCCATCATCTTCTTTGTAATTCTTGTGTGAGGATTTTGTCAAATTTTGGGTAGAAAATTTGACCAATATTGTAATGGTTACCTCCTTAGCTTAGAAAAGAGGAAGAACAATTAGTGGAATTGTTGGAAAATCCTTAGTGAAGCTAAGGTAGTGGATGTAGAGTTCAATTAGAACTTGAACCACTCTAATTCCTCTTGTCCATCAATTTTTTATTTTCTACTCCACCACCAAAAGTTCAAAAAATCCAATTCACCCCCTCTTGGCTTATATCATATCATTGATCCACTCAACAATTGGTATTAGAGCCTACCTCTCTGAAGGATTAACAACCACAAGAGGAGTTCGTAGGAAGAGTGTGATCATCCAAAAATCAAGCCATGGCATCTACCTCCGGGTCAAGCATGTACGAGTCTCAATCAACCACAAACCACCATTCTTTAACGGTGATAACTATCCATTTTGGAAGAACTGGATGCGTCTCTTCATCAAATCCAACGATTATCTAGTTTGGGATGTCATTGAAGATGGTCCCTATATTCCATTGAAGAGAGACGATGAAGGAAGATTGGTTCTAAAGAAGAAGATTGAGATGAGTGAAGAAGAGATAAAGAAGATCCAAATCAACGATAAAGCTCTTCACATGTTGTTTTGCTCTTTCGGTCCCGACATCTACTCCAAAGTCTCTTCCATTGAAAGTGCCAAGGAAGTGTGGGATACACTAGAGACCACTTACGAAGGAACTAGTGATGTGAAGGAGACCAAGATTGGAATTCTCAATCTTAGCTATGAGAATTTCAAAATGGAGCCCGACAAAACCGTGTCCAAGATGTTCGATCGCTTCTCAACAATCGTCAACGAGCTTAAGGGTTTTGGGGAGACAATCCCGAAAGACAAACTTGTTCGGAAACTACTCTACTCACTTCCCAAATCTTGTGATGAGAAGAGAACCGCCATCATTGAGGCCAAAAACTTGAAGACACTCAAACTTGATAACCTAGTGGGTTCTCTCCTAACTCACGAGATAATGAAACAAGGAAGGGAAGATGAAAGGAAGAATGAAGAGAAAAGAGTGGAGAAGCTAGAGGTAGAAAAGAAGAAGAAGATAGGAGTTGCTCTCAAAGCTTCACTGCATGAGGAGAGCACTTCTAGTGAGGAGGATGGCCTAGAAGAATTGGCTATGATAGCCAAAAGGTTCTCACGGTTTATGAGGTCCAACTGAGGAAGGAAGATGCAAAGAAAAATGGACTTCAAAACCAAAAACAAAGAAGAAGAGAGGGATCAAATCATTTGCTTCGAGTGTAAAAAACCCGGTCACATTCGTTCGGAATGCCCTCAACTCAAGAAGAAGGGCTTTGAGAAGAAGAGGAAGCTCAAATCCAAGCTTGCTACTTGGAGTGACGAGGAGTCATTCGAGGATGACGAAAACGAAGTGGCCAACCTTTGCCTCATGGCACTTGAGGAGGATTCCTCCATGGTAACCTCTAACTCATCATCTTTTGATTTTACATTTAATGAATTACATGATGGTTATGATGAGTTACAAGAGGTATATGATGAATTAGTTGAGAAATATAAAGAGTCGATCATAAGAAATAAAAAGATTGTTTCTGAATTAAATGCTAAAAATGACTCACTTTCTCATGCTAATTTAAAATTTGAGAAAAAGATCTTAGGTTTGCAAGATGAACTTAAATTCTTCCAAGATGAAAATGTAGACCTAAATAATCTTATTTCTTAATGCAATAGTGAACACCAAAAGGTGTTAAATGAGCTAAACAAGCTCAAGGAGTCTTTCAAGAATGTTGGTAGTATGAAAAATGAGATAGGTGAATCCTCCAAAACTAACCAACCTAAAAGAAAGACACATAACTACAAACAAAATAGCTTCCACAGACAAAATAAAACTAAAAAGATTAGGAGTGTATGGGTTCCTAAGGAACTCGTCAAGTCTAATAATGTTGTTGCTATGTTACCTTGGATTCCTAAGGGAACCAAGCTTTTGAGAGCTAACACTCGCGGACCCAAAATGATATGGGTACCAAAAACCAAAGTTTAATATTTTTGTTTGTAGGGGGAGCATTGCTACAAATCCAAAACACAAAGTCAAAATTCATGGTACCTTGATAGTGGATGCTCGAGGCACATGACCAGAGACAAGAGTCGATTCATGGACTTAAAGCCAAAAAGTGGAGGAGTAGTGACATTTTGTGACAACTCCAAAGGTCACATTAAAGGTATTGGATCCATAGGTAATCACTCTACTATTCTCATTGAAAATGTTTTATATGTCGATGGTCTAAAACATAATTTATTGAGCATAAATCAATTATGTGACAAAGGGTTTAATGTCTTATTTGATAAAAATGGGTGAAAAGTTGTTGACATTAAGTCAAATAATATTATGCTCATTGGTCATCGCATAGGTAATATATACATGATGCATTTAGATGACATTCATACATCACATGCATGTTTTGTTGCACAAAATGAAAATGATGCGTGGCTATGGCATAGGAAACTAGGACATGCTAGCATTAGTGTTCTAGAAAAATTAGTTTCCCTAGATCTAGTTAGAGGTTTACCCAAGATTAAGTTCTCAAATGACAAAATTTGTGATGCATGCTCTAAGGGTAAACAACATAAGTCATCCTTTAAATCCGTTAATGATGTTTCTACAATTAGGTGTTTACAACTTATTCACATGGATTTATTTGGGCCTATTAGAACTATGAGCTTGGGTGGTAAATCTTATGCATTTGTACTTGTTGATGAATATTCTAGATTTACTTGGGTTCTATTTTTAAGTACCAAATACGAGGCTTTAGAAAAATTCATCACGTTTTCAAAATTGACTCAAAATGATCTTGAACTTAAAATTTCTCATATAAGAAGTGATCATGGAACCGAATTTCAAAATCTTGGTTTTGAATAGTTTTTAAATGAAAATGGTATTAGCCACAATTTTTCGGCTCCTCGAACTCCTCAACAAAATGGGGTAGTTGAGAGGAAAAATAGAACTTTACAAGCAATGGCTAGAACCATACTTTGTGAAAACAATTTACCTAAATACTTTTGGGCAGAAGCCACAAACACCGCTTGCTACATTGTAAACCGAGTAATGATTAGGTCACTCTTAAAGAAAACATCATATGAGATTTTAAAATCTAAAAAGCCAACATTAGCTATTTTCATCAATTTGGTTGCAAGTGTTTTGTTTTAAACAATGGAAAAGATAACTTAGGTAAATTTGATGCTAAAAGTGATGAAGTTATTTTCTTAGGTTATTCCTTAAACTCTAAAGCCTATCATGTATTTTATAAGAGAACTTTAGTAGTAGAAGAGTATATTCATGTTGTATTCGATGATAACCTCCTTCCGAGAAGGATTCTTGTGATGATGATGATGTAGGAATCTTTGATGCCTTTGATGGAGGACAAACTTCAAAGGAGGATGAGATTCCATCAAAAGAAGAGGATACACAAGATCCACCTCTTGAAGCCTTGAAGGACTTGGCTCTTGAGGAAAAGGAAGTGAGCTACCCAAGGGAGTACAACTATGTCAAAGGTGGTGAAATCTTGGGTGATCCATCCAATGGGGTAACTACTAGATCTTCTCTTAAACTCATGAACCATGTTGCATTTATCTCATGCATAGAGCCTAAGAATATAAAAGAAGCATTAAATGATGATTTTTGAATTATGGCTATGCAAGAAGAGTTAAATCAATTTGAGAGAAGTAATGTTTGAACATTAGTTGAAAGGCCTAGTAACCAATCTACTATAGGAACTAAATGGGTATTTAGGAACAAACTAGATGAGAGTGATAACATTGTGAGAAATAAAGCTAGATTAGTTGCTCAAGGTTACACTCAAGAAGAGGGAATAGATTTTGATGAAACATATGCACTCGTAACTAGAATGGAGGCCATTAGGATGTTTCTTGCATATGCATGTTATCATGATTTCAAGCCTTTTCAAATGGATGTTAAAAGCGCATTTTTAAATGGTTTTATAAATGAGGAAGTGTATGTGGAACAACCATCGAGTTTTGTAGACTCAAAATTTCCAAATCATATTTTCAAACTAACTAAAACACTTTATGGTTTAAAACAAGCTCCTAGAGCTTGGTATGAAAGACTTTCAAACTTTTTGATTGAAAAAGGTAAGGTGGACACTACACTTTTCATAAAAAGGTATAAAAATGACATCTTAGTAGTACAAATATATGTTGATGATATTATTTTTGGATCTACTAATGAGTGTCATTGCAAAGAGTTTGCTAAGTTAATGCAAGGTGAATTCGAGATGAGCATGATGAGGGAGCTCTCATTCTTTTTGGGACTCTAAGTCAAGCAAAGGAATGATGACACCTTCATCAATCAAGAAAAGTACATCAAGGATATGCTCAAGAAGTTTGGCTTGGAGAATGCAAAGTGTAGAACTAATGTTTTGATATAATAATTGAAAAATGTTTTGGACTGATTTAAAAAGTATTTAAAACATTTCCAAAGTCCAAACAACTTGAAATAATATTTAAGGAATTTTTCATAAAGGTTTTTCATGTTTTCAAAGGCCAATTTTCACAAAACTGACCATGTGTTTCGAAACACCTTAGGACGTTTCGAAACAGGTGCCTCCAGTGGCCAAAACGTTTCGATACTCGTATCGAAACGGGGCCAGTGTTTCGAAACAGGCTAGGCCGTTTCGATACGCCCACGTGGCACTGACCCCAACGGTCATAAACCCCAACGGCTCTTTCCCAACTAACTTTTAAATGCAGGTCGTTTCGATACGGGCTAAGGGCGTTCCGATACGCGTTCCGAAACGGCAAGGGGGTGTTCCGAAACGGGTACCCTGACAGACTGCAACGGCTCTTTCTATATTGAGGGTGTTCCGAAACGGCTTCGAGCGTTTCGAAACGGGGAGCTGCAGAACTGCATTTATGGAGGGAATTAAAGGCTCCAACGACTCTATTTCAACCCCAACGGTCCTAAACGGCTATAAACTCAATTGGGAGTATAAAAGGGACCTCCAAGCATCAAGAGAAGACTAATGCTTCAATTGTCAATCAACAAATGATCAAGAAATTGTCTTAGTGCTTAAAGTGTCATTTCATGTATAGACAAACACTAGTGAGCCAAAATTGTCAAATTTGCTCAAGTGTTTTAGGTTTTGGGTGAGTGCTTAATTGTGCAAACAAACACCTATTAGAGGGTTTAAGTTTGCTTTTATTTATCTCTTTGTAAAAGAGGGTTTTGATCAAGGCTTGGGTAGAAGCTTGATCGGTTGTAAGGGTTTCCTCCTAATCCTAGAAAAGGGGACGAATCAATTAGTGGATTGATTGTGAAATCCTTAGTTGGAAGCTAAGGTAGTGGATGTAGGTGCTTGTTAGAAGGCCGAACCACTATAAATCTTTGTGTCTTTAATCTTTCTAGCTTCCACAACCCTTCCACCCAAATTTCCACCTCTCCACCACTTTGTGAGCATAATTGGTTGATCGAATCGAGCTCCACACAACCCAACAATTGGTATCAGAGCTTGGCTCAATCGAAGAGGATTCACATCCTATTGAGAAGATCCGGCAAGCTTGATCACTAGTTCATCAACCGGCTCAAATGGCACAATCTATCGACAAACCGCCTTTCTTTGACGGAACCCACTATGCCCATTGGAAGACAAAGATGAAGTTCTTCATCAAATCAAGAGATTACAAGCTATGGGATATAGTTGAAGATGGTCTGTTCGTGCCTCAAAGAAGCAAAGCGGAGTGGAGTGCCGACGATCGCAAGAAGATGGAGCTAAATTGCAAAGCCTTGCACATTCTATTTTGTGCATTTGGTCCATCCATCTATGAGAAGATGTCTTCTTGTGAGAGTGCCAAGGAGGTATGGGACAAGCTTGAAGTCACATACGAGGGGACAAACGAAGTCAAGGAGACCAAGATTGGGCTCCTAACCTTGGAGTATGAGAACTTCAAAATGGATCCGGAAGAGAACATCGAGAAGATGTTTGATAGGTTCTCCACCATCACAAATGGTCTTAAAGGTTATGGAGAAGCCATCCCGGAGGAGAAGCTTGTTCGAAAGCTCATCTACTCACTTCCCGAGTCTTGGGACTCAAAGAGGACCGCCATCATCGAAGCCAAAAATTTGAAGACCTTGAAGCTTGATGAACTCATGGGGTCACTCCTTACTCATCAAATCATGAAGAAGAACAAAGAGGATGAGAAGAAGAGGGAAGAAATAAGAGCTATGGGAGAGAAGAAAATCAAAGGGCTTGGCATCAATGCAAGTGCCATGGCTCTCAAATCCTCCACTTGCCGTCATGTCTACACAAGTGAAGAGGAGGATGAAGATGAAGAGATAGTTCATCTCTTCAAGAAGTGTGCCCCATTCATGAAGAAAGCCTTGAGAGAGCTTGAACGAGAACCTAAAAGAAAGGAGAGGGCTAACACTTCAAGCCATAAGAAGAAGGCACATGTGGCTACTTGGAGTGATGAGGACTCCACCAACGATGAACAAGCCAACCTTTGCCTTATGGCCATCGAAGAAGATTCAAGGGTAACTTCTAATTCATCTACTTCATGTTCTTACACTTTTGATGAATTACAAGATGCCTATGATGATTTGGTTTTAGATTTTAAAAGCCACATTTTGAAAAACAACAAATTGATTTCAAAGTTAAAAATTCAAAATGATTTGCTTTCTAAAACCAAACTTGAACTTGAAGCAAAACTTGAAGAGTTTGAATTGAAATGTCTTGATTTACAAAAATTGCTTCAAAATGTTCAAGTAGAAAAAGATTTGATTTCCAAAGAGCTTGAAAAGAAAAACAATTTTGGAAAATCAAATTTTTATGTTAGACAATCTAGTGCCCCTAGATTTGTGAATGGAAAATGTTTTAGAAGTGTTTGGGTCCCAAAAGGACTTAATACTTCAACTAAAAAGGATGAAATTGAAAAATGGATTCCAAAGAGGACTAAATTTTGTGCAACTAACGTTTATGGATCCAAAGCAATTTGGATACCAAAAGTTACTTGATTGTCTATTGTAGGTGTGATGGAGATGTTCAACAAGTCAAACATTGAGGGGGAGCTCCATACACACAAGGAAGAACACTTGAAGAAGGAAGGCTTCACATCCTCCCTTGGGTTCAAGTGTTGGTAAAATTTCTAGTTGTTTTGATTTTATTTGTTTTTTTTTAAGTTTATTCAACTAGATGATCATATATGTTGGACTAACATTTAAATGATGCTTTGAGTAAGGGGGAGCCATTTTAAAACTAAAATTCATATTTTTGTTAAATTTTTACCTCTATTGTTATTTTTGAGATTAATGTTTTAAATCTTTTTGATATAACAAAAAGGGGAGAAATGTTTTGAAGAAAAATTGAGTTTTCAATTGAATAAGGGGGAGCTTTATTTGAATTAAAATTTTAATCTCTTATTCACATTTTTAAAGTTAAAGGGGGAGAATTCCAAACAATTTTTCAAGTGGTTTTATTATATCAAAAATGGGGAGATTGTAGAACTAATGTTTTGATATAATAATTGAAAAATGTTTTAGACTGATTTAAAAAGTATTTAAAACATTTCCAAAGTCCAAACAACTTGAAATAATATTTAAGGAATTTTTCATAAAGGTTTTTCATGTTTTCAAAGGCCAATTTTCACAAAACTGACCATGTGTTTCGAAACACCTTAGGGCGTTTCGAAACAGGTGCCTCCAGTGGCCAAAACGTTTCGATACTCGTATCGAAACGGGGCCAGCGTTTCGAAACAGGCTAGGCCGTTTCGATACGCCCACGTGGCACTGACCCCAACGGTCATAAACCCCAACGGCTCTTTCCCAACTAACTTTTAAATGCAGGTCGTTTCGATACGGGCTAAGGGCGTTCCGATACGCGTTCCGAAACGGCAAGGGGGTGTTCCGAAACGGGTACCCTGACAGACTGCAACGGCTCTTTCTATATTGAGGGTGTTCCGAAACGGCTTCGAGCGTTTCGAAACGGGGAGCTGCAGAACTGCATTTATGGAGGGAATTAAAGGCTCCAACGACTCTATTTCAACCCCAACGGTCCTAAACGGCTATAAACTCAATTGGGAGTATAAAAGGGACCTCCAAGCATCAAGAGAAGACTAATGCTTCAATTGTCAATCAACAAATGATCAAGAAATTGTCTTAGTGCTTAAAGTGTCATTTCATGTATAGACAAACACTAGTGAGCCAAAATTGTCAAATTTGCTCAAGTGTTTTAGGTTTTGGGTGAGTGCTTAATTGTGCAAACAAACACCTATTAGAGGGTTTAAGTTTGCTTTTATTTATCTCTTTGTAAAAGAGGGTTTTGATCAAGGCTTGGGTAGAAGCTTGATCGGTTGTAAGGGTTTCCTCCTAATCCTAGAAAAGGGGACGAATCAATTAGTGGATTGATTGTGAAATCCTTAGTTGGAAGCTAAGGTAGTGGATGTAGGTGCTTGTTAGAAGGCCGAACCACTATAAATCTTTGTGTCTTTAATCTTTCTAGCTTCCACAACCCTTCCACCCAAATTTCCACCTCTCCACCACTTTGTGAGCATAATTGGTTGATCGAATCGAGCTCCACACAACCCAACACAAAGCCTCAAGCCACACCTATGAGCTCATCTACAAAGCTTGACAAAGAAGAAGGAGGTAAATGTGTTGACTCTAAGCTTTATCGTTCTATGATTGGATCTTTGCTTTACCTTACCGCAAGTAGACTAGATATTTTTGTTTAGTGTTTGCTTGTGTGCTAGGTTTCAAGCTAGTCCCAGAGAGTCTCACCTTATAGCCGTTAAGAGAATCCTTAGGTACTTTAGAGATACCCCTTGTTTAGGTCTTTGGTACCCTAGAGACTCAACCTTCAACCTTCATGCTTATTCAGATGCGGATTATGGGGGTGTAAAATCGATAGGAAGAGTACTTCGGGAACATGTCAATTCTTAGGTGGTATGCTTGTATCTTGGTTCTCTAAGAAACAAAATAGTGTAGCTCTTTCTACCATCGAAGCCGAGTACATATCCTTAGGGAGTTGTGGTGCTAAAGTCCTTTGGATGAAGCAACAACTCTTAGATTATGGTATTAAATTTGAAACCACACCCCTTAAGTGTGATAACACTAGTGCCATATGCTTAACTAAAAATCACATCCAACACTCTATAACCAAACATATAGAAATAAGACATCATTTCATTAGAGATCATGTCCTTAAGGAAGATGTTGTTATAGAGTACGTTGACACCTTAAACCAACTAGCGGACATCTTTACAAAGCCTTTGGATAAAGAGCGTTTTTGGTCCCTTAGGAGAGAGTTAGGTCTACCTAGCCTTTCTTGACCTTTTAGGACCTTTTTTGTGCTTAAATTGCTTGATTTCTTGAAAATGCCATGTTTATGTGTTTTTATTCCTATTTTCATCCATGCTAATAGTTAGGGGAGTATGTTTTTGTTTATACATGTATTTCCTGCTCATTCATGACATTTATGCATATAGGACTTCATGAAATCCATTTTTCTGCAAAATTAGAGCCTCATCTGCACTTCCAGGCCTAGGAGTATCGAAACGGGTCCAACTGTTTCGATACGGGTGCCTTAAAAGATCAATCTGTGAGTAGGTTGTTTCGAAACGCCTTCAAAGGGTTTCGAAACGATTTTGCCACTGCCAAGGGGTGTATCAAAACGAGTTTCGATACGAGTCAACGAGGATTTGATACGGTCAAAGCCGTATCAGAACAGTCAGCTGGACTTGAAACGTCAGTCAACGTTTCGGTACCTACGTTTCGGAACGATAGTGCCTGTTCCGAAACGGGTATGCGGACAGCTTTAAAGAGGACTTTTAATGTTAAAATTCACTTTAATTTAAAACTCTTTCAAAACCCTAAAAACCCTAACCCAATTTTCCCTATAAAAACCTCCAAACCTCATTATTTTTCATCAAATCTTGAGGGCTTTTACACACAAACTCAAGTCTAAGCAAGCATCAACAATCTTGTGCAAGATTTTCCATTTATTCATCCAAAATCCCCATCTAAGATATATTTTCCTCCTTTTTTTTCCTTTAATTTTTATTCGAATTTTAGGTTAGAAAATTTAAATTTTGTATAGATTATATGTTTTGCAGCTTAGGTTTTTCAAATCTTGTAAAAAAATTCAAAATCTTCAAATTTTTGGTTCGAATATATTATTTTTCATTCGTATTTTTTTTCTTTTTTTAAAATTATTTTCTCTTAATTTTTTTAATATATGTGTATCTATGTTCTTAAAAAAATTAAACCTAAATGGGATTTGTCATTGGATTGAATTAAGGATATTCATGCATACATCTTAATTTTAAAATCGCTTGCTTTATGTTTTTAGGATTTTTAATGGAAAACGCTAACAAGAAACGTAAGACGGGTCAAACGAGTGATGCTAGTCAAGCCGATATTCGTCCTAATCTCACCCAGCTTTTCCTCAAAAGTCTTCGGACTACAGAGATGAGGAATCGTTTCACTTATGTCAAGGAGATTGTCATTCGTCGCGAACGTGTGTTTGATGTTCCATTCCTTGATTCGGAGCGTTTCACCTTCCGTTATCTAGAGCGTCTACAAGAATGGAACTTCATGGCTTTCTTGAATATACCGGATATTGTCTACAAACACATGGTTCTCATCTTCTACTCAAATGCTTAGCTTGTTGATAATGAGGATCACTCTGAAGTTGTTGGCATTGAATCCTTTCTCTTGGGGAAGAGGTTCGTCATCGGCATACCCTTTTTAGAGACTACTATTGGCCTTAAGAACGAAGGCATCAAGAATGAGACTCATTTTGGTGCTCACACCGGTTCTTTTCTTTCCTTGGATGCTCATGATCGGTTCCTTCACTTGATGATATCGTGATTTATTCGTCCCTCCGGAGGTAAATTCGCTCATATTCGTCAAGTTGGTTATTTTTGGCTTGAATGTTTTCACCGTGGAGAGCGCCTAAATCTTGTTAAGATTATGTTCGCTGAAATGGTCAACAATGTGAAGCTTCGTGAAACTGATGCTCTCAAATCCTTCACCTATGAGACTGTTTTGAGCTATATCTTTGGCATGCTCAATTTTAATTGCTCATATGACTCTCCGAAACCCCGTAAGCAAAAGATTGGTGAAGCTTCTCTCTACAAGTCTGGGTTCCATTACAACAATCTTGGCCAATGGGAACGAGTTGATAGGCATGCCCCTCCTCCTCAAGTTGAACCACAACCTCAAGCTCCGGGTCCCAACAATGAAGCTCTTATGGCTTTTCTAACCGAGCGATTCAACACAATAGAGTCGGGTCTTGGTGCTATTAATAATCGTTTGCAATCCGTGGAGAATCGTCTCACATCCCTTGAGAATCAACATCAATCCATGGACCTGTCATTCTCTACCTTCTATGGTCAATGGATGGCCTTTCGTCGCTCCCAAGCTAAGAACGATGATGATTCCTCGGATGTTGATGGTGACGATGACGAGGCTTAGGATCTTTTTTATTGCATCGCATATTAGATTATCATATTAGGATTAAGTTTGCACCTCTATTTCATTTATGTTTCATGAACATATGCTTTGATTACTTTGTTTGGGATTAAGCTTTGAACTTTATTGTTTAAGTTTTATGTTTGGATATTTGAATTATATGAATTTATATTATGTTGCCTATTGCTTTTAACCTTGTTTCTTCTCTTTGAGCCTTGTTTATTATTCCTTTTGATCTAACAAAAAGGGGGAGAAAATATAAGAGCCAAAATTTGTTTTATGTGGTTTTGAGTTTTAAAACTTGAATTTTAAATCTTTTCAAAACTTTAAAATCCATCTTAAATTGAGGGGGAGTTAGAATGTATTCAAGATTTCAAAACTCTTAAAAATTCTAAATTTGGTTTTGTTATATCAAAAAGACGGGAGATTGTGAAACCGATAAACTAATTTTGATATAACTAAAGAATTTAATGACTAATTTGAAAAAGAGAAAACAAATTTTTTAGTCCTCAAACCTCTCAATATATTTAAAGGAAAATGGTTAAGTTAAAAAATCAACTTGTCAAAACTTTTCTAAGTGTTTTTTAATCCAAAATAATGATTTTCGAGTCACCGTTTCGGAACGGCCATTGGGCGTTCCGGAACACTTTTTGAAACTGTTAACCTATGTTTCGAAAAAGGTTTCGAAACGGGTGAAGAACATCGGAACGGTTTGACCCGTTTCGATATGGTATTATCGAAACGACCTCAAACGTTTCGAAACGACATTCAAACCTGGTTTTAAATAATATGACCGTTGAAGTTTTAACTGATTTTATACTTATCGTTAAGGAGTATCGAAGCGCTTTCAAGCCGTTTCCATACGGGCTTTGACAATGGCTAAGTGTTTCGAAACTAGTTTCCAAACGGGCTCTTAGCGTATTGAAACGATCGTGCCCGTTTCGGTACGGTCTATTTAATACACCCCAACGACTCTTTCTTTTTTGGTCTGTTTCGAAACAGGATCGGGCATTTCGAAACGAGTGGTTGCAGACTGCATTTATGGAGGGAAGATAACATCTCAACGGCTCTATTGATGAATGCAACAACCCCAACGGCTAGAATTCAATGAGAAGGTATAAAAGGGACCTCTAAAAGCTTCAGCAACAACTATTGATCTCAAAAGAAACATCCAAACATCAAAGCCAAGCATTTGTTTCAAAATCCCATTTTTCTTGTAAACCCCAATTGTGAAGTTGTAATTTTCATTCCTATCTATTCAATTGGGTTGAGTGCTTGTAATTGGGCTACATTTTGTATTGAGAGATACTTGTTTAGCCATCATCTTCTTTGTAATTCTTGTGTGAGGATTGAGTCAAATTTTGGGTAGAAAATTTGACCGATATTTGTAACGGTTACCTCCTTAGCCTAGAAAAGAGGAAGAACAATTAGTGGATTTGTTGGAAAATCCTTAGTGAAGCTAAGGTAGTGGATGTAGAGTTCGATTGGAACTTGAACCACTCTAAATCCTCTTGTCCATCAATTTTTTATTTTTTACTCCACCACCAAAAGTTCAAAAAAATCCAATTCACCCCTCTTCGCTTATATCATATCATTGATCCACTCAACAAAAATCCAAATGTTATACCCTACTCACAACAACATATATAGATACGGCACATACAAAAGCAACTATAAATGAACTATGTATATAATAAGAGGAGGATATGATAACAGAGAGCAAAATATATATACGTATATACCATATCAAACATACTATATTTATAGCATAATATACTACGCAATAAATGAATGCAACACTATATACATACATACTAATTACTTTATACAAGGCAGGGATAATACTGAAAAAGAACAGGAGCTTTAACAATACTACATTAAGTAAATAAGAAGGGATAGGGATCATAGGAATAATTAACCCACACGGTCTTCGGACCAAATCGAAGCAGAATCAAAATTAACAGGCTTGAAATAGGGAAAACAAGTGATCAAATCGAACAACTTCGAAAACAAAGGGGGCGGCGGAGAGGAATATTGAGAAACGGAAGGGTTTATTGAAGACAATTATCCCGTTTTTAAAAACATGTATATAAACCAAAAAATAAAAGGGTTAACTACTAGAATAGTCACTTATGTTTCCTCCCAGTACAGAGTTGGTTACCGATTTTGAAAAACGACCAATAAAGTCTTACGTTTTCGGGACGTAAACTTTTGGTCAGTCAGTCGTTTGTTGCCGTTAAATGTAAGCAGAGGGTGATCTAGCACAATAAAAAAATATTAAATTACCTAAATAATCCCTAAACCATTACTTAGCTTATATTTTGACCACCAAATTAAATCAAATTATATAATCTCACATTTAATCTTCTATATTTACAAACTTTTTAATTCTTCTCCCTCCACCACTCCCGACCACTCTGAAAAGACCTAAGAAACAAGCCAAAAGTGTTGATTCCATGTCAAACCCAGAAAAACCCACTTCTTGTTGTTTTATAGTCTGTTGGAAGTTAGAAATTTGTATGCTTCCATAATTTGCATCACTAATGCTTTCAAATCCACTTATCTTAACCCCCACTTTTTGCATACATGCATGAGTTTATAATAGAACCACACTATTTTTAAACAACGAGGTGGTGCATTGATGCTTGTTCTTAAAATAAATAAATAAAATGTTAATTCATGCAAAGGTCTAAATGAACGTGGTTGAGTTTGATTTTTTAAGCCAGTGCTTGACCAGAATTTATACTATTTGGGGATGAAGTCTACGACTACATATTCATATGCTTTCGTCAATATGCTTCCTATTGTTACCCTCATATTGGAAGTGAATTTTAGGTGAAAAATCAAAAGCAAAAGTAATTTAAATCAATTAGTCGCATAAATTTGTAATATTTGTCTTCCACTATATTGACAAATATGTGTGGACATGATTCTAGTGAAAAATTAAGACATTTTACTAAAAACATGTAATTCCCCTGCACATCACCCCATTTCAAATAGTTTAAAAATTCCATTATATATATTAAAGTTGAATTATTGTTTAACATGGTGATCATGTGAATCAAGTTAAAGAAGATTGATTCGAAAAAGATATACAGTCTAGCAAAGATTGTCAGAATAATAATCAGTATGCCAAGTGCAATGGTGATGACTTTGTACAAAAGTTTCATTGTTGATTTTATCAAATCAGGAGCCATGAGCGGTGGCACACTATGGAACCACCACAGAATCTGTCGATAAACACTGAATTACCGGTACTATAATGCTTCTAGGAAGTATCTTAGCATGGGCAAGTGAGTGGAAACTCAATTTAAAGTTTGAACAACATATTCTGGAGCCAATCGTATTGCATATGGTGTGTGGTTTTAGTCTTTCACGTTGAAAAAGTACCCTGCCGAACTCAGCCTCACAGCTTGGATATGTTTCGTGAGAATGATAGAAGATGGTATATTGGTCCTTATCCTAAGTACATGGCAAGCAGGGTGGGATTCAAGGCTCTTTGCTACTACTTACTCTATAAGTCATTTTGTTTAGTCATTTATGCATTTAGAAATACAATTGTTCACTTTAATGTTACAATTTTATCAATTGATTAGGGAAAAAAATAAAAAATTGTAAATATAGATGATTAAATGTGAAATTATATAAATTGTTTTTATTTCGGTGGTCAAAATATAAGTTAAGTAATAGTTGTAACACCCGTGTTTTGGGGTTAGGAGTTGTCCGGGTTTATAGTTCGAGTCAATAAAAATTAAATTAAAATAAATCCAACTTAAAATGTGGCCTAATTGAACTTTAGTAAAAAGGGAAGGGCTTATGTTGTAATTTGCCCAAAAACTTTTAAAAAGGATGACAACTTTCAAAGTTGTCATCTTCTCCCCTTTTCCCATTATTTTCCAACATGTAAAACACCCACCACCATCTTCAAACTCTCTCAAACTTCAAGCTTACATCCCTTGATTTCTTCATCAATTCAAAGGGGTTTTGAAAGGTAATCACATATTTGAACTCTCCTTTCCATTTCCTATCTATCCATGGTCATTGATTTTAAAAATATGAACTTTTGAAAATTAGGGTTTATATCAAGTTCGGATTTTTAAGGGGGTTTTTCATTTGGTTTTGATAAATTGAGTTGGGGCTTTGCTTAATCATGTTAAAATGCACATTATATATTAATTTGGTTGGATTTTGATGAATTCCCGAAATTGGGTAAAAATGGGTTTTTTGAAGGGTTTTGGGTGATTTTTGGGGGTTGTTTTAGGTGGGAATTGATAGCCCAATGGTAGTGCTATGGTTAGGGGTTGATTTGGGGTCATTTGTGGGTGCAACGGGTGTTGGAAACATGGTTTTTGGACATGGTTTAGGGGCTGCCCGAATTTGCTAAAAATGGGATTTGTTCATGGTTTGCAACATGGTAAATTGCATTTAAATTGTATTCCGGGTTGATATTTTGATGTTGGGCTGATTTGGAATTGTTTGAAATGTGTTTGAGGTTGTTAAGAAGCGGGAATTTGTGTTGGGGAAGCTTCGGGAAGAAATCCGGAAATTTGAGGGAGGTTGCTTGCTTGGCTTGGAGCTTGGAAGCTTAGGTGAGTGGTTAAATATTTTCAAAATGGTTTTGAGTATTTGGTTCAAGCATGTGAACCTAGGATGGGCTTGGTAAACCCACCTAGAGTTGGGATTAGAGTGGTAGCCTAATCCCAAGCTTTGATTAGAGACCTTGGTTGCACTTTTAATGGTTGTATATGCCCCATGTTAAATTGCGATGGTGTTGATAAGTATATGTTGTATACACATATGTTGAGGCATGTTTGATGCATTGTTATATGCATGTTGATGATAGATATGATATGATTATACACATGTGTAAAATATAATATAATATGGTTGTTAATGATGTACATGTGGTATTGGCATGAGAAATGATATTATGAGGTGGTTTCATGATTCGAGGATCATGGTGAGTACGTGCTAAGCACGGAAGTGTTATGAATTGATATTATGAATGATTAATGAAATGTGTAGTATTTGGCACTAGTATGCTTGGGTACAAATGATCGATCATTAGGATGTTAGTGTGTACACATGAGTCAAAAGTCGCGCGTGGCCTTGGTGGCGTTGAGTCACCAAGGAGGAGTACGGGTTCGCCCGGGAATTGTATTTATATTAGTCGGTGATGAGTGGAATCCCATCGACGGGGCGTGAGGATGAGTGGAATCCCCTCCGCGTGAACGGTGATGAGTGGAATCCCACCGTCAGGTAATGATTGAGTTGTTGGATGTGAGTTCCAACGGTTATCCGCGTATTCGAGTCATAGCTAGGTGCCAATACAGATTGTAGTTTATGTTGTCCATATGTGGTTAATTGTGAGACAATGTGATTTGGGATATGTTGCTAACATGGTTTAATATATGTGATTTCATACGTTGTGGATTTAAACATGTTGAGCATGACATGATATTGATTATATGTTCATGCATCATTTAGAATTATGGCTCGTGTGGACCGGAGGTAAGAACATGCATTTTATCTTGGTTGTAGCTCGTGCTTGGACCCTGCATTGTCGAGGTTTGTTTTTAAAGAGCTTACCCTCACTAAGCTTTTATGCTTACGCTCTCTTTTGTTCGACAATGCAGATAATTAGCTTGTGGGTGGCAAAGGCAAGGGAAGGTCACCAAGTGTTGCTTTTGGTGAGCTCAATGTATGAATTTTAAGTAATAGAATGTAATAGTTAAGCAATGGGATAGGTATTGTTGATTTGAGTTTGATGTATGTCTATGGTTGACTTGGTTTGTATGCATGTTATATCTTGCCAAATGTTTGTTTGATCGATGGCTTATGAATGCTTAAGTTGCTTGAATGGCATGCAAGCTTATTTGATATGTATGATGCTTATTGGTTCCCTTTTAATGTCTTCAAGCATGCTTGTATGAAAGGCTCTACATGTGTAATTTGCTATGTATGAAAGATTGTCTAAATCCATGCTTGTATGTGTTTGAGTATGTTAAATCTAGGATGTATGTCTCTAGACTTTGTTTGATGGTTTTGTGTTCCTTTAGGGGTCCTATGGGACCTTCATACTTGTTGAAATACCCTTAAATCTGAATTTCAAAAGGCTGCAGACAGCCCGCGTTTCGAAACGGGCTGGGTCGTTTCGGAACGGGTAAGGCTTCAGGGACCCCGTATCGGAACGTGTTTCGATACGGTATGGCCTTTGAAACCCCTGTTCCGATACGCGTTTCGGAACGTTTTGGCTACTGGAATTCTGAGAAATTCACGAGATGAAGGTGTATCGAAACGGGTATAAGGGTTTCGAAACGGTCAAAATCTCGTTGACCACGAGAAGTTGACCGTTGAGGGCGTTTCGGAACGGTTGACCACCGTTTCGATACGGCCCCTTGTAGAGGCTCTGGGACAGTTGACCTGGTCAAGGCGTTTCGATACGCCTCAAGGGTGTTTCGAAACGGCCTGTTTAAAAGGTTAAAAAGTGGGCTGTTTCATTGTTGTTTTGGGATCGAATGTTTGTCTCATGTATTTTATTCCGTCGTTGATCACATAGGACTTAAATGGACTTTTAGACAAGATAAATAAAAGGAATTTTTCTAGGGTTGCTAACCGAGGTGGGACCTTAACGGGTTTCGCTTCGGTTTTCCCCGTGTGGCCCACTCGGACCGGTCGTCCGGCCAGACCGGGACGAGGGGGTTACAATAGTTTAGAGACTATTTAGGTAATTTATATTTTTTATTGTGTCAGATCACCCTCTT
Source organism: Hibiscus tridactylites (assembly GCA_958450335.1). NCBI lineage: Eukaryota > Viridiplantae > Streptophyta > Magnoliopsida > Malvales > Malvaceae > Hibiscus > Hibiscus tridactylites. The sequence continues at coordinate 26,296,081 of OY288265.1, read as the reverse complement.
GTTTAAATTTAACGGCAACAAACGGCTGAGTGACCAAAATTGTACGCCCCGAAAACGTATGTAACATTATGATGGTTTTCAGAATTAGTGACCAACTCTGTACGGAGGAAAAACATAAGTGACTATTTCAGTAGTTAACAAGGCCTATTCTATTTTCAAAATCCAAAACAAATAAAAAAATCATTCCAAAAATCCTCTGAAAAGTTCTTGAGTTCCTCATGAACTCAAACAAGAACTCAAATTTTGACGGCCTTTCGTCGTACCGCCATTTTTTGTCATCACCGACTGTCGCTTGCGACGTCGACAAGCCTAAAGAACCCCCCAAAATACTCATTCTATCCCTAAAATCCAAATCATTCATTATTTCAAAAAGAGACACTGATTTTTCTCAATCTTTAAAAATCAAAACCCCAAAATCCCTATTTTTCTTTTTTAAACTGAATCCATTCTTTGGTTTTAAAGAAGAAAACCTTATATGTTTAAAATCCTTTGAAAACCGCAATCAAAACCCATAAAAACTTATTTTAAAAAATTATGACCGTCTATCATCGGAGGTGGCGGCCTCAACCACCCAGAACGGTGGCCGGTCTGAAGACTAGGAAGGTATAAACTCTTTAAACTTTTCCCCTTTTATTTTTTTCCAAAGCTTTTTGTATTGAATGTTGAATGAGAATTACAATTGCTTAGGGTTTTCTAATTTATACCTTGATATTACATAATTTTTGCATATAATAAAATCAAATGAAAATTACTATTGGTTGCTTTTCTCCGAAATTCTTTTTGTCTGGATTCATATACGCTCATGCCATCTGATGATTTTCATTTTGTTTTGCATGTGGCCGTGGTTGCTGAAGGGGGACTAGAGAGAAGGTTTTGTATTGCCGACGTAGCCGTCGGAGAGAGACGGGGACAAAAGAGGCTGATAACTGAAGAGTCGGGCGAGTGCTTCTCACGCAGCAGCTGAAGTGTCCATCCCGCGATGTCCACTCGCGAGTGAGAAATCGAGCAGCCTCTTTAGAACGTCAAATCAGATTTAATCTAACGGTCAGAGGATGGTTGCGCAAAAGCCATAAAATGTGGTTAGGGTTTTTGATATTGAGGTTTAGGTTTAATAACATTTGGGCCTATCAGGCCATATATATAATTAGTAGTGGAACTTGAAGAAAAAATTGTGGGGACAACTTAATTTTTTAAAATAGATATTGAAAGTAAAGTTTTCAAGAAATGGTTTTATTTAGAAATTTTTAAAAATATTGGGGCATAACTTAATTTTTTAAAATTTGGAGAGGCAAAATGAGATCTTTTAAAAATTATGGGAGGAATTTAACTAAAAACATCAGAAAAATTTAAAACTTAATATGAATTTCTAAAATTTTTATGGTGGCCAAATTAAATATTTTGAAATTTTAAGGAGTTAAAATTTAATTTTTTAAAATTTAGGAATCGTGGCCTTCAAATGTCCTCACTTAGTTTTGTCCTTGTATGTAATATATTGGGTTTGTAATATTGTATAAATGTACATTATGTGGGTCGTTTATTTAGTATATGTTTTAATTATTATTATTATTTTAATATTTTTAATTTAAAATAATAATAATAATAAAGATAAAGATAAATATATATATATAATTCAACGCCCCTCACGCGCCCCTAATCTTTCTCTCGCCAAATATCCTTGAGATTCAGACGACCGTTTTGATTCATCTGCCCCAGCATTGTTGCTCGGACTAGTGACAGAGTGGGTTATCCCCGTCAAGGGAACGTCGGTTTGCCAGTGACTGCAGCAAACGAATGATAAGTATTTATTTTGGTTATGTTTTTAGTCCTTATTTTGATCGAATATATGTTTGAAGGACTTAATTGGGCTGTTTTTATGTTGTTCTCGTGCAGGTTACGTAATGCTGGAAATAAGTTGGAATGCTACAAAAAATACTGGAGTCGTGGGCAGATTCATGGACATGAACCAGGGCATGAATGCTGACTGGGCGCCATGTCAGCACCTTCTAGAAGATGATGTCAGCAACGCGGATAGCTTATCAGTCCACTTATCAGATAGCTTATCATCCGGATTTTTATTTTAAAATTCAAAACTTGGATATTTATCTTATGTAATTTAATTTAAATTTAGGATTTATCATCTTAGGTTTTTAGGGTTTTCAACTACTATAAATACCCCACTTTGGGGGTGAATTAAATCATCATTCATTCCATTGTTCTCTTCTTCGTTGAGTTTAATAAAAGCTCTTTATTTTCTTCATTTTTGTCTTTATTTAATTAAGTATGGTTTTTTCATCAATCATGCTTAACTAAATTCCCTTTAGCCAAAAGCAACGTCAAACCCGACTAACCTCGTGAGATTAGGAAAATACTTCAATCCTTCAACAATTCCTTTTTAGATTCTCTGTAAAATTGATTAGGCAACCGACCTAATCTTTAGGTATCTCAATTGTTTCATTCCGAGAGCGCGCATCGGGTTGAAGTGGTTTAGATCCAACGTTGGGGACGAGGAAAAGCTTGTAGCCAATTCAACTCCCTAAGAACAAACTTAGTGGCGGTCCACTAAGGGGAATCAAAATCGGAAACAATTCTCATCGAGACAATTATCCGAGCACGGGCTTCTCCAGCACTAACTCATATTTGAGTTAGCATCGATTGACGTAGCTAACTCACTAAAGTTTGACTTCAAGAATTGCCCTGGGAGCCGAATTTACCAAAGAGAAGTAAGTTGCAAGGGTTGGACCTTGTAGATTGTAACCGGCAGGAAAGTCAAAGAAAAATCAACTTCAGTGATCGAAGATGTCGTGGCAAAGCGTGGCTTGAGGCTAATTCAATCTATAATTCATTTTTAGTATTTATTTTACCTTCTTATTATTTTTTCTTTATCATTCAAATCCTCTAAAATCCCCTTTTTATTTTCTACAAGTTATTGGTCTAAATCAGACGAAAGGTGTTAGAGTTCCTATTCCCTACGGATCGACCCTTACTCTCGCTATATTATCTTAAATCTTATTTATTTGAGTTTAAGGTTTTATTTTTGACACTATACGACGCTTGTCAAAATTGGTGCCGTTGCTGGGGAATACGGTAAAGTACTAATATCGTTTTATTTGATTTATGACCAGGAGCAATCCAGGAGAACAATTTGAACTCATCCCGGAAATCGAAGCACTAACCCGAAAGTTGAACGCACAAACACTTCAGGAAAAGAAAAACAAAAGACGCCAGCAAAGATTCGAACGCGATCTAGAAATCACATCCGAAGCAGAGTCGAATTACGAGCCCAATCCAATGGTAGACGAAAATCAAACCATTCGCCAACTAAATGCGGCACCCGATGGCCAGCAACCGATGTGTATAACATTCCCGAATGGTGAAACACCGTTCGTGCTAAAAACGAGTTTAATCCACCTCCTACCTACCTTTCACGGTTTGCCAACAGAAAATTCTCACAAACATTTGAAGGAATTTCACATGGTTTGTCTAAGCACAAAGCCACAGGGAGTATCCGATGACCAAATCAAACTTAGAGCTTTCCCATTTTCCTTAGCTGATATAGAGAAAGATTGATTATTTGATTTACCCCCTGATTCTGTTATGACATGGACTGACATGGCTAAACTTTTTCTTGACAGGTTCTTCCCTGCAGCGAAAGCAAGTGAAATTAGGCGCAACATCCTAAGTATTCAACAAAAAGAAGTTGAATCTTTGTATGAATACTGGGAGAGGTTTAAAAAGTTGTGTGCAAATTGTCCACAACATGGATTGTCGGAACAAACCCTCCTCCAGTATTTTTATGAGGGATTGACGCCTATGGATATGAAAGTGATAGACGCAGCAAGTGGCGGAGCTCTAGTCAACATGACACCAACAGCGGCTAAAACACTAATATCAACCATGGCCGCCAACTCGCAAAGATTCAATCAATCTAGCGAACCATCTCGAAGGGTTCGCGAGGTAAGTACAGTTTCATTGGAAAATAAGATTGACAAATTATCTGAAATAGTGCAAACTTTTGTTGCAGATAAGAGAAAAATAGCTAGACTTTGTGGAATCTGTACCAGCCCAAAACATCCGACAGACTGTTGTCCGATGATCAAGAAGATGATGTCGCCCAAGCCAACGCCATAGGAAATGCTTATAATTTCGGGTGGAGAAACCAATCAAATTATGGGTACGCAAACAACCAAAGGCCAAATCAACCGTACCAAAAAAGACAACCCTACCCACAACAAAAGACATCTCTAGAAACCTTGGTTGAACGACTAGCGATATCCCAAGAGAAGTTCCAAAACCGTACCGAAATCCACTTACAAGAGTTAGACAAATAAATGAGCCAGCTAGCCCAAACAGTAAGTCGTCTTGAATCCAAAGGTAAACTTACTTCACAAACAGAGATAAACCCAAAAGAAAATGTTAATGCCATCACTCTTCGAAGTGGCACCATTGTAGAACCCAAAACCTCGGAGGTAAACACCCAAAAAGACAAATCAACTTCACCAGTCGAAAAAGATACACCAAATCCAACCCCTGAACCATCCCCTTATGTTTTTCGACCACCATTCCTGTCGAGATTGATGAAAAGAGACAAACAAGCAGAAGAAAAGGAAATCCTAGATGTGTTCCAAAAAGTAGAGATCAATATTCCGCTCCTTGACGTAATCCGAAAAATTCCAAGGTATGCTAAGTTCCTTAAAGATTTATGTACTAATAAACGTCGTCTTATTGGAGTTGAAAAGGTTATTCTAGGAGAACATGTATCGGCGGTCTTCCAGCGAAAGTTGCCACCAAAATTGAAGGACCAAGGTATGTTCGCCATTCCCTGCAAAATAGGTAAAGTGGGTATTAAACGAGCAATGTGTGATTTAGGGGCCTCTATTAATGTTATGCCCCTTTCATTTTATAACTCACTTTCTGTTGAGCCTTTGAAGGATACGAAGGTAACAATACAACTGGTGGACAGATCCATAATCTACCCGGAAGGATTACTGGAGAACGTCCTCGTAAAGGTAAATGATTTGATCTTCCCAGCGGATTTCTATGTTATTGACATGGAAAACGACCGAGCAAACAACTCTTCTGAGATCCTCCTTGGCCGCCCATTTTTTAGCACTGCAAACACAAAAATCGATGTAAGAAGTGGGATCCTTACAATGGAATTCGATGGCGAAGTAGTGAAATTTGACGTTTACAAAGCTATGAGACATCCTGAAAATGTTTCTAGTTTAAATTTTGTTGATGTCATTGAACCTGCCATAAATGATTTCTTTGACACTAGTTTTACTGACTTCATGGATGATTTGTACAGAGAAATTGCGGATTCCGACGAAGAAGACAGGGAGTTTGAAAATATTTGTTCAGTAAATAAAGATTTAATACTTACTACATCTAAAACTAAACCTTTACCTTATGTGTTGCAGGCACCCAAGATCGAACATAAACAATTACCCGAGCATCTAAAGTATGCATTTTTAGAGGAAAGAGAGACCCTACCAGTTATCATCTTAACCAAGCTGTCAAACGAAGAAGAGGAGGATTTACTAACAGTGTTGCGAGCGCATAAGGAAGCTATTGGGTGGACCGTTGCAGACATCAAGGGTCTTAGTCCCTTCACTTGCATGCATAAGGTAAAAATCGAAGATGGAGCTAAGCCATCTCGACAAGGACAACGCCGCCTGAATCAACCTATGATGGACGTAGTTAAAGAAGAAATACAAAAGCTTCTCGATGCGGATATAATCTATCCAATTTCAGATAGTGACTGGGTAAGCCCGATCCATGAAGTCCCTAAGAAAACCGGAGTCACAGTGGTTAAGAGCGTAGAAGGTGAGTTGGTCCCAACAAGAGTCCAAAATGGTTGGCGAGTCTGTATAGACTATAGGAAGTTGAACTCTCTAACTCGAAAAGATCATTTTCCACTTCCTTTTATTGACCAAATGATTGAGAGATTAGCCGGTAAAACTCACTACTGTTGTCTTGAGGGATTTTCAGGTTTTTTCCAGATTCCTATGGCGTCTGAAGATCAGGAGAAGACAATCTTTACATGTCCTTTTGGCACGTTCGCTTATCGTCGAATGCCATTCGGGCTTTGTAATGCGTCGGCCACATTCCAAAGATGCATGGTGAGCATTTTCTCAGATTTCATCGAAAAAGGTATAGAGGTATTCATGGATGACTTTACGGTTTACGGTAATTCCTTTGTAGAATGTCTATTAAACTTAACAAATGTGCTAAAAAGATGCCTTGAATTCAACTTTGTTTTAAATTATGAAAAATGTCATTTCATGGTAGATAAAGGGTTAATTCTAGGACATATAGTTTCCTCAAAAGGTCTTACTGTTGATAAGGCTAAAACAGATGTTATACGCTCACTCACATACCCCACAACTGTGAGGGATATTCGATCGTTTCTTGGCCATGTAGGGTTTTACCGCATGTTTATTAAAGATTTTTAAAAGTTGGCGCAACCCCTCTGCAGTCTATTGCAAAAAGATCAACCCTTCAATTTTGACGAGAAATGTAAGGAGGCATTTGACATACTCAAAGAGAAGCTTGTAAATGCACCTATCGTCCATCCACCAAATTGGAACCACTCGTTCGAATTGATGTGCGATGCTTCCGATTTTAGCGTTGGAGCCGTGTTAGGTCAAAGAATTGACAAGGAACCGCATGTTATAGCATATGCGTCACGTACCTTGGATCCTGCGCAGAAAAACTATTCAACAACGGAAAAAGAACTCTTTGCTATTGTTTTTGCCTTAGAAAAATTTAGATCTTATTTACTCGGTACTAAAATCATTGTCTTTTCTGATCATGCAGCTTTACGCTTTTTGATGAGCAAAACCGAGACTGATCCGGTGGATATTACTACTCCAGGAATTCAACCTAGAAATTAAAGATAAGAAGGGATGCGAAAACCTTGTTGCAGACCATTTGAGTCGCATCCCATTATCTATGTCCGATCCACCAGTTAGAGAAGAGTTCCCTGACGAAGGATTAATGGCAGCTCAACTTAGCGTTCCATGGTTCGTAGACATGGTGAATTACTTAGCCACAGGTAAGATGCCACAAGATTTACCAAGAGCGGAGATTAAACGATTAAAAAGGGAATCTCGGTTCTTCATTTGGGATGATCCTTATCTCTGGAAACATTGTTTGGATGAGGTAATTAGACGATGTGTAGCAGAAAGCGAGGTAAACTCTATCCTAAACTTCTGTCATTCTTATTCTTGTGGTGGTCACTTCGGGCCTAAACGTACTGCACATAAAATTCTTGAGTGTGGTTTTTACTGGCCCAACATTTTTCGTGATGCCTATTTATTTTGCAAATCTTGTGCAAAATGTCAAAGGGTTGGTAATTTGAGTCGACGAAATGAAATGCCACTTAATCCCATTACTGTATGTGAGATATTCGATGTTTGGGGATTAGATTATATAGGTCCCTTGGTCTCTTCATTCGGTAATTTTTATATAATTCTTGCGGTAGATTATGTTTCTAAATGGGTTGAAGCTAGAGCAACCCGAAATAATGATGCTAAGACCACAGTTAAGTTTCTAAAGGAATCTATCTTTTGCAGGTTTGGTACACCGCGAGCGATAATAAGCGACCGAGCGAAGCATTTCATTAACCGAGTGATTGACGCTCTCATGAAGAAGTTCGGTGACACCCACCGGATTTCAACATCTTACCATCCGCAAACGAATGGTCAAGCGGAGGTGTCAAATCGAGAGATAAAAACCATACTCGAAAAAATTGTGAAGCCGGATCGCAAAGATTGGAGCATCAAGCTATCCGATGCGTTATGGGCATACCGTACTGCGTACAAAGGCCCCATTGGGATGTCGCCTTACCGTCTCGTCTACGATAAACCCTGTCACTTACTAGTCGAGCTGGAACATCGCGCATTTTGGGCATTTCAACAATGCAACATGGAAATGGATGTGATTGGAAGGGAACGCAAGTTACACATTCAAGAGCTCGAGGAAATCCGGAAACTTGCCTACGATAGTGCACAAATTTTTAAAGACAAAACAAAGGATTTCCATGATAAAAATATTTCATTTAAATCTTTTTCCGTTGGTCAAAAAGTTCTATTATTTAATTCTAAATTCAAACTTTTTGCAGGAAAGTTGCGTTCCAAATGGCTCGGACCATTCACTGTTGTTCAATCTTTTCCACATGGAGCAGTAGAAATTCAAGACACCAAAGGACATAGCTTTAAAGTTAATGGACAACGGTTAAAACAATTTTACGAAAATGTTCCAATCGGTTTGGTTGAAGAAATTCATTTCGAGGAACCAAATGCATAAATAAGGTCGTCAAGCTAGCGACGATAAACAAGCGCTAGATGGGAGGCAACCCATTTCTTTTCTTCTTTTTACTTTAATTATTTTTATTATTTTTACTTTCTTTATTTTATTTATTTTATTCCATTTTAATCTGCCATAGTTTAATGTCATTTAAATTTTATTTTTAGTTAAAATAAACAAAAAAAGAATAAATAAAAAAAGAATAAAAAGATTTAAAAAAGAGAGAGATAAAATAAATAATCTAAATTATCTAAATCTCATTTTAGATTTTTAATTTTGATTTTATCTTTTTTTTCAAAATTTATTTTCATTATTTTTCATATTTATTTTGAATTTATTTTCTTATCTCCTTTTGAATTTATTTTTATCTTATTTTAATTATATTTTTGAATTTATTTTGAATTTTATTTTATCTAATCTCTTATTTATTTTATTTTATTTGCATATAATTTAGATCGAATAAAGGGATGAGAAGCTATTAGGATTTTGTGGGCCAATTTTTTAATTTAAATTTTGGATTTTTATCCCTTTCCCACCCAATCAAGCCCATATTTTAAACACATTCAAACCAAACCTTATCCACCTACCCGGTCAACCCCCACACTTCAAACTCAATTAAAACACCTGTGGACCCCACCTACACAATTACCAACCCGGTCAAACACCCAATCACCCTTAATACCTTATTCCTTTATTTTCTTCCCAATCACCCAGCCGCAACACTCATTACAAAACCTTTTCTCTTTATTTTCTTTCCTTCAGCTGCCACTCAAAACCAACCCTACACACCACCATCGAGATACCTCGCACCCGTGACCAAGCCCGGCGGCTTCCACAGCAGCCACCACTCATCATCGGTGGCCGCTGGCGCTTTCAACCACCGCAATATGTCTCTCTCAGCAGCGACTCCGAGCAACCACAGCCGCCACCCAACACTACCCCACCTCCCGAGCCTCCCATCATCCCAAACACCACCTCTCCACCCCGACGGCCATGCACCACTGCACCACCGTTCGCCGCGACCACCATCACCCCCGTCACCATCCTTTCACTCCCTTGAGACGTAAAGCACGTTCATGCACACAGCCACTGCACACCCGCACCAGCCCTCTCTCTCGTAACAACACCATTCGGCCATGACGAGGGGTACTCCCTCGGACAGATCCGGACAGACCAGCACTGTTTGCACTGCTCGTATCACCGGCAGTGGCGAAACGAGACCATCACAGCTCCGCTATTCGTCACGCCCACCATCCCCGCCACCTTCCCCTTACCACTCCTTGGCCTCCGATGCGGTTGACGGATCACAACAGCAACACTACGAGACCATGCCTTCACCAACCCGTGTGCCCTCCTTCCACATGCACACCAACACGTCCGTGCATTCGGATCACTATTCGGCGGCCGATATGGCCGATGAGGTAAGTTCTGAATATTTTCAACCTTTATTAGTTTTTCACCCTACCTCTGGATTTGCAGATCACATGCATGCTGAGTTTGCTGCCCATAATCCCTCAGACACTGCTCAATCGGAACCACCGCCTCACGACCACAAAGATATTCCATCGGATCATGAAGAACATCCACGACGTAGCCAACGATTTACAGCACCTAACGATGAGAACTTGAAAGGGTTCTTACATTTTACTGGAGAAGAACTCAATATGTTTAACCATATTCGACATCGCTCATGTTGAGTGTGTAAAAGTTCTATTATTTACACCCTTTTTAACCCATATTTCTGCTGCATTCAAGCATCATTGCATTGCATTTAGGTTAGTTTTCAATAAAACATCACAATTATATAAAAGGCACAGATTCTACTAAAAGATGGCATATTTTGCAGGTAGCTGCCATGGATGACGATGAAGGCAGGCGCAGGGCAGATAAGCAGGAAAGCTGAACTGGACAAGCAGCCGAAGAAGACGAACCTGTCATGGACCTGTCGTGACAGCATGGTGACAGCAGACTTATGAAGAGGAAAAGTAAAGTGGACCTCGATAGATAGAGAAAAATCTGCTCGTCTGTCGTGTGAAAGCCAAATATTTTTCCAAGCCCCGGATCAAAAGATATGTCAAGCCAAAGCCCAAGGAGAGGAAATCCCTAAAAGCAAGGATGCGGCTGTAAAGTAGGAGACTTTAGAGATTTAGTCTTTATTAGAATCTTACTTTTAATTAAAGTTGTAATCCTTGTTACCTTAGATAACTTGAGCCCAAAGCTTATATAAGGGCATAGATTTAACCTAGGAGCATAACCGATTACCCCATAACCAAAACCTAAACCCTGCCGTTTACCTGTCACCGACATGTTCTAAAAACCCCTAGGGCTACGGGTTGTTTTGTAAAGTAGTTGCAAGGGTTGCTTTGTTTTAGGATTTTTCAAGTTCAATAAAATAAACTTCAAGTTCTTTTATCTTGGTTTTAATATCTTGCAAGAGCATCGGGAGAGCATTGTGAGGTTATCCATTTACTTAGCATCGGGAGAGTTAAGTATACGAAAGAGATAAGAGCGCGTTCTCTAGTTTATAGTTGAACCATCTCGTGCCTAGGGATAGGGCGAGGTTAAGTGGCTAAGGAAGAATTCATACACATCGGTGTTCATCCTTCGATTCACGCCGGGAGGTATCATCAAAGACGTGATCATCGACAGACTTGTGCCTAGGGATAGGGCAAGGCAGATCTGGGATTTTTGCCAAGCTTGAAGTACTGAGTTAGTGTTCACTGCCGCGACAGCTAACGGACAGACGCCGCGACAGGTGCTGTCGGCGACGGGTGCGACGACAGAACTGGAGATCCTAAGCAATTCAATACCTGCACTACTGAGCAATTCAATACCAGCCCATTCTCTCTATCTTGATATCTCAAATCCTTTTATTTGCGTTTTTACATTATTATTCGTGACAACTCTTAATTATTTCCTTTACTTTCGTGCAGTGAATTTAGGTGAAGCTATTAGCCCAATCCCTGTGGAGACGATATCCGATACTTCGTATCACTTTACTACTTGCGTCGTGTATACTTGCACTATAATTGCGATAGACTATTTTACACGCAACAAGTTTTTGGCGCCGTTGCCGGGGATTGGCAACATAACTACACCTTTCTTTCCTTGCACTTTTTGTTTTTATTTTCGTTTTTGTTTTTGTTTTTATCTTTATTTTTCTTTAATTTTTCTTTTGTGTTTTAAACCCTTGCTTTTCACAAGGTCTTCCTGTTTATGCGCAGATCGAAAAGAGGTGAAGATCCTGAGTATAAATTAGATCCGGAAATCGAACGTTCCTTCAATCTCAAGAAACAGATTCGCCACCTCTTAGACCGGAACGAGTACCTTGAGGAACAGCTAGAGCAGATGGCCCGTAATCAGCCTGCCGGTGGAGAAATCCCGCCTGTCAGTGACCCGCCCGCGGCAGGTGGACGACGGTCATGTCGTGACTACATGCTGAACGATCATGTAGAGCTGGAGACCACGCTGCCGGATATTGATGTTGACAACTTCGAGCTTAAACCTGTCATGTTTAGTATGATCAACAACGCCGGACAGTTCAGTGGTTCTGCGACAGAAGATGCTAGGGAGCATCTCAAAATGTTCCAGGAAATCTGTGGTTCGTTTAGACTGCCAGGAGTTAGTCCGGAGATACTGAGGCTTCGGTTATTTCCCCATTCATTGAGGGACAGAGCTAAGACTTGGTGGAATAAACTTACACCGGGTTCTATTATGACTTGGGCAGATTTAACTCGTGAATTTTTGTCTCGTTTTAATCCTTCACATTTAGCTGAGCGATTACGTAATGAAATTGCTACTTTTCAACAGGAAGATGACGAGCCAATGCACGAGGCCTGGGACAGATTCACAACTCTTCTTCGAAACTGCCCAATGCATGGATTCCCCGTCTGGAATCAGGTAACTAAGTTTTATAATGCTGCTAACTTACAAACTCGCATTCGAATTGATTCTGCAGCAAATGGACTATTATTGGATAAAGATCCGGACGAGGCCCTGCAAGTTTTGAAACATCTGGCTAAGAATGAGGAGCAGTTTCCAACCGCAAGAAGAGAGGGTAAACGGGTACTTGCTGTCAAAGACTATGAGGCCGACAGCACTATGAAATCGCAGGTAGCATTCCTTACTAAAGCAATGAAAAAGTTATTGAATGATGATGAATTACAAGGATTTGCTGTCGAGGAAGTTTGTGCTACTTGTGAGGGAAATCATAGTAGGGATGATTGCCCAATAAATATAGAAGAGGGAAAATATGTTGGAAATTACAAGCCAAACTACAATTCCAACAACTATAATCCCAATTGGAGGAAGGATCCCAAATTCTCCTGGAGTAACCCAAACAACGCCCTGAATCCACAAGCGCATAATCAGAATCAGGGGGGTCCTAGATTGTTGACGCGACAGAACCTGCCGCAGAACCTGCCGCCTCAGCAGCAACAGCAGCCACCACCTGCCACGAGTAGTATATTGGAGCAGACTCTGGCCACCTTTATGTCTCAGACTGGTACGTACATGGAGAATATTAATCAGTTTGTCAAGAAGACGGAAAACTTTATGGATGAAACCAAGATGAGAATGACAAACCATGAGGCTACCTTGAAATCTCTAGAGACACAAATGGGTCAGGTGTCGCAGCATATTAAGCCACGGCAGAATGGAGGATTCCCTAGCAATACTGAAAATGCTAGACCGCCCCCACATGAGCAATGTAAGGCGATTACTACTAGGAGTGGGAAAAAGTTACCAGGGCCGGAAAAAGAAGCTGAAACAGAAAAGGAACCTGCCTTGGATAAACCTGCCGAGAAAGCTGCCCCGACAGGTGATAAACAGACTGCTGCCGATGAGCCTGTCACGACAGCAGAAGCGACAGAGGAGAAAAAAGAAGATTATCGTCCTCAGATTCGCATGCAGTGGGAAGGACGCATTGCTGATTACCGTCCTCCACCACCTTTTCCGCAACGGATACAGCAAGCTAAGCATGAATCTCAACTTAAAAAGATTTATGATATTTTTAAACAGGTTCATATCAATATTCCGTTGTTAGATGCTGTTAGGGAGATGCCCTGTTATGCTAAATTTCTCAAGGATGTGATGTCGAAAAAATCTAAACTTGGGGAATTTGAAACGGTAAAGATGACAGAAGGATGCATGAGTATTCTTCATCGGCAGCCACCCCAGAAAAAGAAGGATCCGGGGAGCTTCATCATACCTTGCGTAATTGGCGACAGATTTGTGGGTAAGGCATTATGTGATCTTGGTGCTAGTGTTAATCTAATGCCCAAATCTGTTTTTCAGAAACTAGGTATTGGCAAGGCGCGGCCCACGACAGTTACCCTACAGCTAGCCGACCGCTCTTACGTTCACCCCGAGGGAAAAATTGAAGATATTTTGGTAAGAGTGGATAAGCTTATATTTCCTGCTGACTTTCTTATTTTAGATTGTGAGGCAGATGAGAACGCACCAGTCATCCTTGGGCGACCCTTCTTAGCCACGGGCAGATCATTGATTGATGTGGAGAAAGGAGAACTCACCATGCGCGTGAACGATCAAGAAATTAAGTTGAATGTTCTCCAAGCAATGAAACATGCTGATGTAGATGAAGAATGTAAGGCCATCATTGAGGTGACCTTTGATCAACCCTGCATCAGGTCGGGCTGCCGTGATATAAAATTTGGTCACTGCTGCGACAGCCATTTACAGACCTATCACGACAGCAATGACGACAGCGACGACGACAGCACCGACGACAGCGACTCCTCTGAATCCGATACATCTGATACTGAAGGTCATGAGGAGGTAGACTGGTTAGACCATCGTCCAGGTAAGTTATTCGAACCTTTGAATTACACTTCGGATAACCATTTAATCCAAAAGCCATCTACTGTTGAACCACCTGTCTTAGAACTTAAGCCCCTACCAGGGCAGCTTAAATATGCTTATCTTGGTTGTGATGACACACTGCCCGTAATCATCTCTGCTAAGCTGTCGCAGGAACAGGAACGACAGCTGATCGACATGTTAAGGCAGCACAAGAAGGCGATTGGATGGACGATAGCAGACATTCAAGGCATTAGTCCGGCATTATGCATGCACAAAATCCTCCTTGAGGAAGATCATAAGCCGACTATAGATGCCCAAAGGCGGCTAAACCATGCGATGAAGGAGGTAGTGCGTAAGGAAATCATTAAATGGTTAGATGCTGGCATTATATACGCCATCTCCGATAGCAAATGGGTAAGCCCGGTGCAATGTGTTCCCAAGAAAGGAGGCATGACCGTGATAACCAACGAAAACAATGAGTTAATCCCAACCAGGACTGTGACCGGTTGGAGGGTTTGTATGGACTATCGGAAGCTTAATAAAGCTACCCGAAAAGACCACTTTCCTTTACCCTTTATTGATCAAATGCTTGATAGATTAGCGGGTAAACCTTACTATTGTTTTCTTGATGGTTATTCAGGTTATAACCAAATTGCTATTGCACCAGAGGATCAAGAGAAAACGACGTTCACATGCCCCTACGGTACATACGCGTTTAGGAGGATGCCGTTTGGACTCTGTAATGCACCTGCCACCTTCCAAAGGTGCATGATGGCTATATTCTCCGACATGGTTGAGGACTTCCTTGAGATTTTCATGGATGATTTTTCCGTCTTTGGAGACGACTTTGAGAGCTGCCTCGGCAACTTACAAAAGGTACTTGAAAGATGTGAAAAAACTAATCTTGTTTTAAATTGGGAAAATGCCACTTTATGGTGGATGAGGGGATAGTTCTTGGCCATAAGATTAGCTGCCGTGGGATAGAAGTCGACAGGGCCAAAATAGAGGTAATTGAGAAGCTGCCGCCGCCAACCACATTCAAGGGCATTAGGAGTTTTCTAGGGCATGCTGGTTTTTATAGGAGATTTATTGTGAATTTCTCAAAAATCACGAAGCCCCTATGTCATCTCTTAGAGCAGAACCGACCCTTTGACTTTAATGAAGAATGTACTGAAGCATTCAAGGTTCTGAAAGAAAAGCTAGTGACAGCCCCCATAGTACAGCCACCAGACTGGACACAACCATTTGAGATCATGTGTGATGCCAGTGACTATGCTGTCGGGGCAGCACTTGGGCAGCGCAAGGACAGGCTGTTTCATGTCATATACTACGCCAGCAAAACATTGAATGATGCCCAAGTGAACTATACCACCACAGAAAAGGAGCTGTTAGCTGTGGTGTTCTCCATCGACAAGTTTCGTTCTTACATACTTGGGACGAAAGTAATAGTGCACACCGACCATTCTGCCCTTAAGTACTTGTTCGCAAAGAAGGATGCAAAGCCTAGGTTGATACGATGGATCTTGCTATTACAAGAGTTCGACCTTGAAATCAAAGACAAAAAGGGGACAGAAAATCAGGTGGCAGATCACTTGTCGAGGTTGGAGAAGGGACAGAGTCTACCATTCGATGAGACACACATACTGGAGACCTTCCTAGATGAGCAGCTCTTTGCTGCCGCAATCGCTGTCGCGACAGCCATGGCGGCAGGTAAGTCTTCTGACCTTCCCTGGTATGCTGATTTCGTTAATTTTATAGTTAGCGGAATATTTCCTTCTGATCTTAATTATCAAGCCAAGAAGAGGTTCCAAAATGATGTTAAGCATTATTATTGGGACGAACCTCTTCTTTTCAAAATGTGCGCAGATCAGGTTATAAGGAGGTGTGTACCACAAGAAGAGCAAGAAGACATTCTCCATCACTGTCATGCTTCACAATATGGAGGCCACTTAGGAGGTAATAAAATTGCTGCCAAGGTGCTGCAGTCAGGGTTCTACTGGCCGACACTATATAAAGATGCACAGGACTTTTACAAGAACTGTGACAGGTGCCAGCGGACAGGTAACATCTCGAGGAGAAACGAGATGCCACTGCAGAATATCCTAGAAGTCGAGATCTTCGACGTTTGGGGGATTGATTTTATGGGACCTTTTCCATCTTCGTGTGGAAATCTTTACATCCTCCTAGCAGTGGATTATGTCTCCAAGTGGGTAGAAGCAATCGCAACTCAAAATAATGATGCCAAAACGGTCCAAAAGTTTTTGCACAAAAACATCTTTTCTAGATTTGGCATCCCTAGGGCGATTATCAGTGATGAAGGGAGACATTTCGATAATAGGGTAATTGCTGCCGCCTTGAAAAAATATGGTGTCAAGCATAGGATCGCGACAGCATACCACCCACAGACCAATGGACAGGCTGAGATATCCAACAGGGAAGTGAAGAACATTCTTGAAAAGATGGTTAAACCAACTAGGAAAGATTGGTCTTTACTTCTGAATGATGCATTATGGGCATACAGGACAGCTTTCAAAACTCCATTGGGCATGTCTCCATACCGTTTGATTTATGGGAAAACCTGTCACCTGTCTGTCGAGATAGAGCACAAGGCATATTGGGCAATCAAGGCAGTAAACATGGACTTGGACAAGGCAGGCCAGAAAAGGCTGTTAGATTTGAATGAGATCGATGAAATACGGACGATGGCCTACGACAACGCAAGAATATACAAGGAGAAAACAAAGAAGTGGCATGACAAGAAGTTGCTGCCACGTCAGTTCTGCCCAGGGCAGCTTGTGTTGTTGTTTAATTCTAGGTTGAAACTCTTCCCAGGGAAGCTTAAATCTAGATGGTCTGGCCCGTTCCAAGTGGTTCAAGTTTTTCCCCATGGTGCCATTACAATTCAATCATTAAAGGACGGGCACCAATTCAAAGTCAATGGACAACGCCTCAAGCATTATCAGAGGACTGAAGCCCCAGGAATACAGGAAGTGGTTACTTTAGGTGATGCCCCACAAGGCATCCCTAATTTAACCTAATTTTTATTTATTTTATTATTTATTAGGAAATTAGGTTAATTTTATTCGAATAATGTTTTATTTTTCTAATTTTAGTTTTTAGGAAATAAAGGAGTCAAGTGAGAAAGAAGAAGTGGCCCAAGACCACCGCCCATCCACTAGCCCAATAAAGCCCATTTATGATAACCTGTCGTTTCAGCTGCCGGCGCAGACGGACTTGACAGGCTGTCAACAGGCTGACACTGCAGACGCAGAAGCGTGCGGCAGACGCACAGCAGACGCATAAATGCGTGTCTGACGCGTCAGACACGCTACATTCAATCTGCCGCCCCGTTATTCCCGCCTGCCATTGCGGCATTAAATGGGCAGATCCCCAACAGCTATATAACCCTGTTCTCCCTTTCATTTTCATCACTTCTGATTTTTTCTCTCTTGTTTTCTCCTCTAGTTTTATCTATCTTCTCTATTTTTCAGCCCTTGCAACCAAAATGTCATCGAGACAAACCCGTCAAAACGCTGCTGCCGCTTCTTCTTCAGCAGCAGCATCACCGTTCGCTAAAAAGGAGCTATGGGAAGAGCGTGGCTTTATATACAACAGAGATGCCCCCCATATGGGACTCCGGCCGTTCATCATGCAGGCCATAACAACACAACTTTGGGAGGATTTTGCCGAGCAGCCGACAGAGCTTAATGATACTTTGGTCCGAGAATTTTATGAGGCCATCGACAGCAAAACGGCGACATCTGTCACCGTCCGAGGAGTGGCAGTTCCCTTCACCGCCAACAGCATCAACCACACGTTCGGCCTCTTCTTTGGCCCCAATGATGATGCTCACCAACAATTTTGGGACACCCTCGACGCTGCTGGACATGATGCTGTCATGAGGGAGTTGACAGAGGCTGGAACGACATGGAGCACCAATAAGAAAAACCCCCACTCCGTCAATAGGGCGCAGCTGCTCCCTGAAGCAAAACTATGGAACGCTTTCATCAAAAAGCGTATCCTGCCCTCATCCCACCATACGACAGTCAACAGACAGCGGTTGGCTCTCATCCACTCCATTCTGCACGACAGGCCCATAAATGTGGGCAGATATATGAGGGACAGCATCCTCGACTGTGCTTTCCGCTCAGACTCACGACTCTGCCTGCCGTTCACCATCACCGCCCTCTGCCGCTGTGTTGCCGTACCAGAGGAGCCCTCCGACAAAATCAAGAAGGGCAGCGGCTGGACAGACAACAACATCTCCAGCCTCATGGAGGTCATTGTTGTATCACCCATTAACGCCTTCGACCCAAACGCCCCTCCTGCTGATTCCGATGATGAACCTTCCGCCGACCCTGCCCAGGATGCTGCCGCCGGCACCGCTCAGACAGATCAGTTTGCCCACATCCTTGCTGCCATCCTAAGGGTAGAAGAGCGCCAAATGGGTTTGATGACTTTTATCCGCGACTTCTCAAATGCAACGGTAAATTTCATTACTAATACTTTGAATTATTCGGGTGTCATCTTCCCCACCTTCCCCGCCCATTATTTCAATATCCCCTCCCCCACTCCCACACCACCTGTCTCCCACCATACACAATCTGCCACTTCCACACCATCCCCTGCCCCAACGGCGGAAGGCAGCCCACCGGCAGACACCTCCCCTCGAGGAACCAAGAGACCTGCCACTGATGACAGCCCTCTCATCCGGAGGAATTTGGAGAGTGATTTTACGAGGGTGAAAAGAATTAAGCACGTGGCGAACAAGAGAAGGTTGTCCAAAGCCATCACCACCAGCAGCTCGTGGGACAGCGGTAGCAGTTCCGACGTTCGGCTAGTGGAGCACCCTGCCCCTCCACCTGCTGATGAACCTGCTGAGCACCCTGCCCCTCCACCGGCCGATGAATCTGCCGATGCACCTGCTCCTGAACCTGCCCAGCCCCCTCCACAGCGCAGACGCCGCCATCAGATCCGCGTCAGCAGCAGCAGCGAGAGCAGCGCTTAAAAATTTACGTCTTTATTTTCCTCTTATTGCTGCCTGTCGTTATATTTTGTGATGTACTTTGTTTTTCTTTCTTTTATTTTTCATGTCATTTTGCATTGGGGGCAATGCAACCCTCGGCTTTGGGGGTGGCAACCCTCCATCATCAATGGAGTTTTATGTCTTTTTATTAATTGTTGTGTTTTTTTTAAGTTCTTTAAAAAAAATCAGAAAATTTAAACTGTTGGCTTAAAACTGTGAAGTTAACTTACCTGTCATGACGGCTCTGTCGTGGCAGCATCTTTAGGACAGGTTAAGGAAAAGTTTAGAGCCTTTCTATAGTTCTGAAAACTTAAACACTTTTGTGACTGTTATATTGCTTAGATTTCTTTTAGCCAAACTAGAATAGGAAGCTTAGAACTTGGATAGCCCCTAGAGGTGCCTAACACTGGCTCTAGGAAAGAAGTTTAGCAAAAGAAAATCAAAAACCTAGAGGTGCCCGAAACCGGCTCTAGGAAGCTAACTAGAGGTGCCCGAAACTGGCTCTAGAAAAAAACTTAGCTTGAAAATAGAAGAAAAAGAAGCATGAAAATGTACCTTCTAAAAGAAAGTAAACTTTGGCATAAAAATTCGAGTTAAGGAGTTGAATATTCTAGTGAAACTAAGAGAGTCTTAGCATATAACTGTTCACAAGCATGCACACACTGCACGAGAGCTATAGGGAGATTCCGGACAGATCCTAACCTTTCCGACAGGTTGCTGCCGCCATAGAGAATGAGCGACAGGTAAGGGACAGTTCACTGTTTGAAGGCCAACACAAAAATTTTCAGTTTTCTTTTAAGTCTTCATTGCTTGAGGGCAAGCAAAAACTTGAGTTTGGGGGTGTGTTGAGTGTGTAAAAGTTCTATTATTTACACCCTTTTTAACCCATATTTCTGCTGCATTCAAGCATCATTGCATTGCATTTAGGTTAGTTTTCAATAAAACATCACAATTATATAAAAGGCACGGATTCTACTAAAAGATGGCATATTTTGCAGGTAGCTGCCATGGTTGACGATGAAGGCAGGCGCAGGGCAGATAAGCAGGAAAGCTGAACTGGACAAGCAGCCGAAGAAGACGAACCTGTCATGGACCTGTCGTGACAGCATGGTGACAGCAGACTTATGAAGAGGAAAAGTAAAGTGGACCTCGATAGATAGAGAAAAATCTGCTCGTCTGTCGTGTGAAAGCCAAATATTTTTCCAAGCCCCGGATCAAAAGATATGTCAAGCCAAAGCCCAAGGAGAGGAAATCCCTAAAAGCAAGGATGCGGCTGTAAAGTAGGAGACTTTAGAGATTTAGTCTTTATTAGAATCTTACTTTTAATTAAAGTTGTAATCCTTGTTACCTTAGATAACTTAAGCCCAAAGCTTATATAAGGGCATAGATTTAACCTAGGAGCATAACCGATTACCCCATAACCAAAACCTAAACCCTGCCGTTTACCTGTCACCGACATGTTCTAAAAACCCCTAGGGCTACGGGTTGTTTTGTAAAGTAGTTGCAAGGGTTGCTTTGTTTTAGGATTTTTCAAGTTCAATAAAATAAACTTCAAGTTCTTTTATCTTGGTTTTAATATCTTGCAAGAGCATCGGGAGAGCATTGTGAGGTTATCCATTTACTTAGCATCGGGAGAGTTAAGTATACGAAAGAGATAAGAGCGCGTTCTCTAGTTTATAGTTGAACCATCTCGTGCCTAGGGATAGGGCGAGGTTAAGTGGCTAAGGAAGAATTCATACACATCGGTGTTCATCCTTCGATTCACGCCGGGAGGTATCATCAAAGACGTGATCATCGATAGACTTGTGCCTAGGGATAGGGCAAGGCAGATCTGGGATTCTTGCCAAGCTTGAAGTACTGAGTTAGTGTTCGCTGCCGCGACAGCTAACGGACAGACGCCGCGACAGGTGCTGTCGGCGACGGGTGGGACGACAGAACTGGAGATCCTAAGCAATTCAATACCTGCACTACTGAGCAATTCATTACCAGCCCATTCTCTCTATCTTTATATCTCAAATCCTTTTATTTGCGTTTTTACATTATTATTCGTGACAACTCTTAATTATTTCCTTTACTTTCGTGCAGTGAATTTAGGTGAAGCTATTAGCCCAATCCCTGTGGAGACGATATCCGATACTTCGTATCACTTTACTACTTGCGTCGTGTATACTTGCACTATAATTGCGATAGACTATTTTACACGCAACAGCTCACTTCCGGTTTGTAAGTATATCCCCGCTCAAACTTTAGATCGTTTGCATTTACGTGAGTCGGTCCTGTCACTTTTTGATAACATTGGCTGGCGTCGATTTCATACTATTACCTGCGACACCTATTGCGAATTAGTACTTGAATTTTATTCTACTTTTTCGTTCGATCGTAGTCGTGCAAGGTCTCTTGATACACCTAATGTAATATCTTTTCGCCTATTGGGTCAATACTTTCGGTTATCTATTACTCAATTTAATGTTTATATGGGTTTTGTCACTAATGTTTCGGACCCTAACTATCAATCTGCCCTTTTAGACATACCGGAAGATTTCGATAACGACCTTTCCCTGGAGACTTTGACAGGTTTAGCATGTTCTCAATACAATCCGAAAACAACTAAGGACAACACTATTCATAGCCCTGCTTTACGATATACCCATCGATTCCTCATTTACAACCTTTTCGGCAGAAATGACACTCCATCAACCGCGAGTAGAACTGAGTTATTCTTTCTCTGGTGTATGCAGGTAAATATCAAGGTAAATCTTGGTTTTTGGATGGCCTACACGTTTCATCGTGTACCGCCAACCACTAGGCCAGGACCATTAATTCTGGGCCCTTATATTACCCATTTAGCTTTGCGTATTTATCATGGTACTTTTGATCCATCCCAGTTTACTTATGCTTTTTCTATGAGTGCTTTAGATGAGAGATGCCTAGATGCCATGGGCTTACTTGCAGGAACTCTTGATGCACCTTATATTGTTCCCCGGGCACTCTCCCAACTCGTAGAGAACGAGTGTTTCGTAGACGAGCCCAAACACAACCAACACAAGACGGCCAACCCCAAAGAGATATGGATGAGCGCCTTCATTCCATCGAGACTAACTTGGCCGAGATCTTATCCTATCTTCGCTCCGGCTCTTCCCACGGGCGACGTGGCCGCAGTCGTGGCCGCAATTAATTAGGCGGGGTCTCTCATTTCCTCTCTTTTATTTTAAATTTTCATTTTGGGACAAAATGCATCTAAGTGAGGGGGAGGGAGATATGCTTATCAATTTTTATCTTGCTTATCCGTTTTGGTTGTTCGCTTGAAATCTTGATTTTGTTAATTTAAAGTTCTTCGTTTAATCCTTAATTTCGCCTTGTCTCACTGTTTTCACATGGTTCTGTATCTATCTTGTTAGAAAATTCTAGGTTGCATGGTAGATTTTTGGCATGATTAATTTTTTATTAAAATCTTTTATATGACATTTTCTTTCTCTATTAATTCACATGATGTTTACCTAAGTACACAAGACATATTTGTGAGTTTTTGAGCCTAATGAGCATGCATTATATTTGCTCTTTGTTTCTTTGAGTGTGCCTAGCTAAATTAGTTGCATTCTAGAACTTGTTTTTAAATTATTTTTGAGATTACGTTGATTGATTATGATGCTTAAATATGATAGAGGCACTAGGTTTTAACCATTTCTCTTCCCAAATAAATTGCCTACCCTTTAATTAATTTCCCCTAGTGAACCAATTTTTGAGCCTTGGCCTTTTTCTTGATCACCACATTTTTTAAGCCTAATCCATTTTTTTTCTTAAATTCCATTACTTTTGTCCCCTTTTTCAAGACAAAAATCGTCTTAAAAAACAGATTCGAATAAGTGCAGTGCAGCAGCAAAAAATATACTGTGCAGGAAAAAAACTGTGCAGAATTGTTCGAATATACAGTGCAGAACTGTTCGAATATGCAGTGCAGATAAAAAAAAGAAGTGCAGGAAATTGTTCGAGTCTGCAGAAAAATAAAAACAAAAAAAAAACAGTGCAGTTCGAAAAAAATACACTGCAAAACAATTTCAGTTCGAATGAAAAAAAAACAGTTTCGAATATATTTTTTTTGGGATGCTTTTTTGTCTTGAATTTTAACCCTTATTTTCAGCCTTTATCCTACCCTTACCTTAGCCCCATTACAACCCTTCTTTAAGACCTCTTGATTTTTGCATCATATTCATGTTAGTAGTGGAGATTAGATTTAAACACAAGCCTATGGTTATGCTCTAATTAGCTTTGGCTCGAGTGATTTTTCTCTACCGTTAAAACACTTTGAGTGACATGAGTGATTCCTTGTGAGGTTACTTGGTTTGCATTATTGATGTTAGTAGGGTTTTAGAATGTCGTTTTTGCTTTAAATTATTAATCTTGCCATTTATCTATTTTTGCTCCTTAGTTTTCTTTCATATTTAGATACTTAATCATATTGAAACCTTTGAGACTTCGTGAAATTACGGATGGAAACTTGAACTTAAGTTTGTTTAATTTTGGGATACTTGAGAACAAACATCGGATAAGTGAGGGGGATTTTGATAAGTATTTATTTTGGTTATGTTTTTAATCCTTATTTTGATCGAATATATGTTTGAAGGACTTAATTGGGCTGTTTTTATGTTGTTCTCGTGCAGGTTATGTAATGCTGGAAATAAGTTGGAATGCTGCAGAAAATACTGGAGTCGTGGGCAGATTCATGGGCATGAACGAGGGCATGAATGCTGACTGGGCGCCACATCAGCACCTTCTAGAAGATGATGTCCGCAACGCAGATAGCTTATCAGTCAACTTATCATCCGGATTTTTATTTTAAAATTCAAAACTTGGATATTTATCTTATGTAATTTAATTTAAATTTAGGATTTATCATCTTAGGTTTTTAGGGTTTTCAACTACTATAAATACCCCACTTTGGGGGTGAATTAAATCATCATTCATTCCATTGTTCTTTTCTTCGTTGAGTTTAATAAAAGCTCTTTATTTTCTCCATTTCCATATTTTCTCCATTTTTGTCTTTATTTAATTAAGTATGGTTTTTTCACCAGCCATGCTTAACTAAATTCCCTTTAGCCAAAAGCAACGCCAAACCCGACTAACCTCGTGAGATTAGGAAAATACTTCAATCCTTCAACAACTCTTTTTTAGATTCTCTGTAAAATTGATTAGGCAGTCGGCCTAATCTTTAGGTATCTCAATTGTTTCATTCCGAGAGCGCGCATCGGGTTGAAGTGGTTTAGATCCAACGTTGGGGACGAGGAAAAGCTTGTAGCCAATTCAACTCCCTAAGAACAAACTTAGTGGCCGTCCACTAAGGGGAATCAAAATCGGAAACAATTCTCATCGAGACAATTATCCGAGCACGGGCTTCTCCAGCACTAACTCAGATTTGAGTTAGCATCGATTGCCGTAGCTAACTCACTAAAGTTTGACTTCAAGGATTGCCCTAGGAGCCGAATTTACCGAAGAGAAGTAAGTTGCAAGGGTTGGGCCTTGTAGACTGTAACCGGTAGGAAAGTCGAAGAAAAATCAACTTCAGTGATCGAAGATGTCGTGGCAAAGCGTGGCTTGAGGCTAATTCAATCTATAATTCATTTTCAATATTTATTTTACCTTCTTATTATTTTTTCTTTATCATTCAAATCCTCTAAAATCCCCCTTTTATTTTCTACAGGTTATTGGTCTAAATCAGAACGAAAGGTGTTAGAGTTCCTATTCCCTGCGGATCGACCCTTACTCTCGCTATATTATCTTAAATCTTATTTATTTGAGTTTAAGGTTTTATTTTTGACACTATACGACGCATGTCAACGACGGCGACTGGAGTTGCTCCTGGGTGTTTTGGCCGGGGAGAAAAACTTGGGAGGATGTCGTGATGGCTTTTGCGTGAGTTTTAATTGGAGCACCTCTTCGTCTATATTGCTGCCAGTTTCTAATTGACAGAATCCCCGTCAAGCTCCTCAGGACAACCAACCCTTCCCACGATGAATTCTTTAACCTGTTGTTCGCTGGTGACAGGTTCTTAGTGCTTTTTATGCTCTCGCCCATCGACGCTCTCCCTGTTTCTTGTTTGCTCTCCCAGTCCCTCGCCGTTATTCCCCGTCTCTTCTCTCTGCTTGTTGAATTAAATATTTTAAGTTGGTGGTTATTGGCTTGGCCGGAACTTTTGGAATTGGGGCTTTGTTTATCATGTTCTCTTGTCTGTATGTGCTGCACTTCTTTGCTTAATTGTTCGGCGTTTATGTCCCTTTCTTGCCATTTTGATAGTCCAAAGTGTCTGGTTTTTCTTCAAAGTTTGTGAGCTTGCCTTGTGTTTCGAATGTGGTTTCTTCTTGATGTCTGTCGGTTTGCTTCTTTGGGATTTTGTCTTGAATGAATGTGCTATGGTAATGTTGAAATTGATTTGTTGATCTGCTGTGAGTGCGATTTTGGGGTTAGCTGGGCTTTGCGGGTCTCGTTTTGTCTCTCTTCTATTTGTACCGGTTTGTATCTCTATTATGTCGGCCCTTCTTAGGGGTATCTGGCTCCTCTATAATATGTTTATTCTCGCCTGGAATGTGCGTGGTTTGGGAAATAGGGAGACTGTCAGAGCACTCTACAACTCTATTACGAAACATGAGCCATCTATTGTTTTCCTCTGCGAAACAAAGGAGAAGAAAAGATACCTCGAGAAAATTAAGATGAAGATGAAAATGGACTTCTCTTTCTTTGTAGAACCACAAGGCCTTGCAGGTGAACTTGCACTGTTGTGGACAAGAGAAACCAGAATTAACATTCTTAAATATGAGAAGTATTTTATCGACGCCAAAGTGGCTTTGCTTGACGAGAGGAATGGTTTGGAACGTTCATTTATGGTCCCCGTACAGAGACGAAAAGCAAGCCTTTTGGGAAGGGTTATGGCAACTCCAATGATCACCAAATGCTAAATGGGTTATTAAGGGTGACTCCAACATTGTTTCCAGACATGAGAAAAAGGAAGGAGGCAAGACTTTCAATCCTGACGAGGCAAAGTTTTTTTTTCCAGATTTTGTTGACTCTACGGGGCTAATTGAACTACCAATCAAGGGAGGATGTTTCACTTGGTACGATCACAGAAGTGGAGAAAATGCTATTCTTGAGAAGTTGGACCGCCTTTTATGCTCCATTGAATGGATTACCTCTTTCCCAAAAGCCCTGGGTCTTATGGACATCGCCCTTGCCTCTGATCACGCTCCTATTGTAACACCCCAATTTTGGGCTTGGAAGTTTAGGGTCTGAACCGGACCGGTCTGATTTTTGGTTCGAATATAAAAGGTGGTTTTAGGGAAAGCCTAGTTCGAGTTGCATTAAAAATATGGAAAAATATCTAAAAATCCTCTTTTAATATATATAAGAGAGTGGTGAAATCAATTTTACAAAATAAGGTTTGGAAGTGTGACATTTCGAAATAGTGACTAAAATGTAATTTTTGAAAAGTTCAGTGGTGACTGTTTTGTAAGGATTGAAACTTTGAATCTTTAAGGAGCTAATTTACCCAAGATTTATTTCTCCAGATTTTTCTTAGATTTTAATGACTTAATTAATGTTTAATTAATTTAATGAAAAGGAGAAAAACCAATTTTGAGATTTCATAACTAATTTTTGTTAAAACTTTCTCATCTCATTTTCTCTCAAAATTCCCTCAGCCAAACACATTTCTACAACAACATTTCTACTGATTTTCACACTAAATGATGATGTTTCAATTATCAATTGATTCCTAATCCTATCTACATCAAAACCTCTTGATTTGCTTATTGAATTTTCAAGGATTTTGGCTCTAATCAAGGAGAAATCTACATTTAGAGGTAAGGATGTTCTTCTCCTCTAAATAGTCAGTTCTTTACTGAAATTCCCAAGTTCTCAATCCTTAAATTAAGTTTTATAAAAGGTTTTAATGTTGTGATCTTGATTTTGGCTTAAAACTCAAGATTTGGAATAAATCTTGAGGAAATTCGTGGTGATTGTTTGGGCTCTGTTTTTAGATGGCTTTTTAATGAATTTTGGATGTTTAATGATGTGTAATTGAGGTTTAATCAATGCAATCCCGAATAGGTTGATTTTCCTAAGTTTTTGCTTGTGAAAATGGTGGTTTTTGGGGTTGTCTTGGTGTTCTGTTATAGCTGGAGGTATAAGGACGAGTTTAGGTTCTTTTTGGATGTTAATTGATGTTTATGAATGTTTAGAAGTGATGGATCTTGGCTGGGTAATATTGTGGAAGAGTTTGGAAGTGATTTCGGTTGTGTTTGGTAGCCGAAATGTTAGATTTGGTGAGAGTAGCGAGTTTAGGTGTATTGGCTGAAGATTTTAATGCATGATGATGCATTAATCCTTTGCTTTGATGTGTTTAAAACATGGGAGACATCTTCGGATCCTTGTGGTGTTGATCCGGAGGCTTGAACGACGTTTCGGCAAGCTTGCGAAACGGAATTGGTGAGTGGAGTTGGATTTCCAGCTTTGTATCGAATGTTTGAAGGTTTGGGAGCTTAGTTTAAGTCTAATCAACTTAACTAAGCTCAAGAGTAAGTTTTCGGAAAAACTCTCTTGGATGAGCCATGGATTGGTTCGATACATTTGTTGATAATTGCATGTTTAAATTCTGTTTTGAAAGCATGTTTTAGCATGATTAATGCTGGTTTTAAAGGCCATTTGTTGAAGGATGCTCAAGGTAAGAGATCCTTGGTTTGATTTGTAAAAATGTGGATGCATGGTGATGCATGTTGTTAAATGGCTTTGATTTAGATGCTTAAAAACAGTGGATTATTGATGATAATTGATGTATATTGGCAAGTGATGTGTTGGTTTTAAAGTACTTGAATCGGATATAGTTAGTCGGCTATAGGATTGGGTGCACCGTGAATTAAGTCACCTTGGATGTTGAGGGGTTGTAATTGTACCGTAAACTCCATCCAAGTACACTAATGAGATGGTTAAGATCACAATGGTGGTTAAAAGTCCATGTGTGGATCTTGTGTTGTGTGTCCCGTGTTCTCGTTAGTGATGTTATACAACTACCGATGAGTGATGTGGAGGGGTTGTGATTGTACCTTTAAACTCCATCACGGGTGTTAAGGGGTTGTGATTATACCGGTAAACTCCACCTTGTGTGTTCGGTAGTGTGTATGAAGCGTATAGGACAACGCTTGTAATCCGCGTATCCGATTGTGTTTTTGTTGTAAATGGTTATGGTATCACTTGAAAGCCAATATGACATGTTGATGTTAAAGAAGCATGAGATGCTTGATGTGTATGCATTGTTGCATGATTAATGATGTTTATGTGTTAAAAGGCTTTGTGGAAAGTGTTTTTATAAAATGCATTATTGTGTTGTTCCTTTAGAGCATGTCTCACTAAGCATTTGTGCTTACGCTCTCTCTCTTGAACCAATAATGCAGATAATTGAGGTGTTGTGGGCAGCAAGGAGGCTAAGAATCCAAGGGAAAGCTAAGCTCATGTATGGTGACTTTTTCACAACATAATTAGTTTTTGATATTTGGCAATGGGAACCTAGGATGTGATTTGGGAGATGTTTTGGACTCCCTAGTTGTGGCATGTTGCCTTAAATGATTTGGATTTGTAAATGGCCATTTTGGTGCTTGCTTTGATGCTTTAATGGTTGTTTGGCTTGGTTATTAGGATGCATGCCTATAGACTTGTGGATTTCCCTAATTGATGCCATGAATGAGTTTTAATGTTGCAAATGTGTGCCTTATATGTATGATGACTTGTTGGCATGATTAGGAAGTTATTAGGATATGTTTGAGTGATTAATTGTATGTTAAACCAGCAAATTCTGCACTTTCTGGGTAGTCCGTATCGAAACGGGCACTAGCGTTTCGAAATAGGGGCCTGAAATGGCCTTCGTGTATCGAAACGGATAGGGTCGTTCGAAACGCTTTTGCCACTGCCAAGCCCTGTTTCGATACAGGTCTCAAAACGAACCCACGTTTCGAAACGGTCAACCCCCGTTCCGAAACAGATGACCATTGGGCACT
This sequence comes from Hibiscus tridactylites, assembly GCA_958450335.1. Taxonomy (NCBI): domain Eukaryota; kingdom Viridiplantae; phylum Streptophyta; class Magnoliopsida; order Malvales; family Malvaceae; genus Hibiscus; species Hibiscus tridactylites. Next base: position 26,266,894 of record OY288265.1, on the reverse strand, counting down.
GATTTGAATGGTTTTGAGGTTCGCAAGCTTTACGTTTTAGTCCCGAATTTTGTATATGCAATTGCTTGAGTTCGAGATGTCCGTTTAAGGTGAAATTTGACAGGGAAGCATGTAATATGATTAATTTGATATTGGTAACCTTATAATCAGTTAAGTCCTCCATCTTTCCAAAATTTACAATTTGGTCCCTAACTTTGTATGTTGTGTAATTGAGTCCCTTATTGCTTTCCGATCGTTGTGCTTTTCAAGTATGCTTTTCTCAAGGGTACGATTAAGGTTAATGTGCATCTAGATAAGATTAAAAAGAAAAAAGGGTCGTTAATCAAGGTTGACTTTTTGGTTGACTTTGGTTTTCCCCGTGTAATCTTTGTAGTTCGGGTCAACCGTCTAGGCCGGGATAAGGGGGGTTACATTTGGTGGTATCAGAGCTGAGTTCTTGAGTAAACGGGAATGGTTATGTGGGTGATGTGTGTATGATTGCATGATGTGCCTTTTTGAATGAAAGTTTGAAGAGTGAATTGTAAATATGTTGCAATTGTGATGTTATGCTGTGTTGAAGCATGTTAGAGGGACCCATTGTCATATCAAAACTAATGAAATGAATTGTTTTTGAAAAATGAGCTTGAGTGCTTGGATTACTTACCTTGTTGAGCCTAATTATGTTTATTGCATTTGTGTTAGTGCATTGTTCTAGTGAATGGGACCTCGTAGAGAGACGAGAATTAATACGCGAGCTATGACTCAGAATGAGAATGAGAACGATGCTGAAAATGTTATGGATATACCTCATCCTCCTAGTGGTGGACCACCCAGTGGTGGTGGTGCTGGAGGTGATGGAGCTGGTGTTGGTGCTGGTGCTGGGGTCGCTAGACCTGAGGCTGTGCAGGGGCAAGCTGCTCCTGACATGACAGTGTTAATACATGCTATTGCTGGAGCCTTTCAGGAAGTAGTAGCCGGAGCTCACGGAGCTGGGCATCAAGGTGATGCGAATGCGAGATTACCTTTAGAACGTTTGCGCAGTCTGGGAGGGATTGAGTTCAGAGGTTTGTCTGCTGAGGGTTCTGAATCTTGGTTGGAAAGTACCATGAGGATATTAGGACAAATGAACTGCAATGATGTGCAGAAGTTAGGATGTGTGGTATCGCTGTTACATGATGATGCGTATACCTGGTGGACGACCACTGTCTCCGGAATGGAGGAAGTTTATGTGACTTGGACGTTCTTTCTGAACGCGTTCAAGCGGAAGTATCTAGGTGTGCGATACCTGGATGAAAAGAAAAGAGAATTCATGTCTCTTATACAAGGAAGCATGACGGTGGCTGAGTACGAGATCCAGTTTGTCCGTCTCAGTTAGTACGCACCTGAGCTTATTCCTGATGAGCGGGAAAGGTGTGAACGTTTCCGGTATGGTTTGGTGACGGATGTAAAGACCTTTATGCTTGCCGCTGAGTACATTGATTTTGATGTGCTAGTTAGTAGGGCGAAGGACATTGAGCAAAACCTGGGTTTGTCTTCCAGGAGTGTTGGTTCTGGCTCGAGCAAGAGAGCTGCTGAATATAGTTCCGGTGGTGGACGGAACAAGAGAGGACGAGATAGGAGGTATCAGTCTTCTGCTAGGCGTGGTAGTGGAGGGCATGGTGCGCCTGTTCAGGGAGACAGGGCGAGAGCTGATCAAAACACGTGCTGGGCGTGTGGATCGCGTAGTCATTTGAGACGTGATTGTCCTCGGGCAGCGAGAGAGGTGCAGGCTCCTGTGGCAGTGACTGGTAATTCGTGCTGGAATTGTGGTTCGGCAGACCACATGAGGAGGGAGTGTCCTTTGTTGGTCGGTGGTGGTCAGGGACGTGCTCCTGGAGTTGTTGCACCACAGAGAGGTCGTGGGCACGGCCGTGGTAACTTCCAGCGTAGAGATGATGGTGGAAGGAATGTGGCACATGTGGTGGCTGTCCAACCTGAGGGTGGTGGCCAGGCTCGAGTGTATGCTCAGCGAGAGGGGAGGAATGACACGGATGTGATCGCAGGTACCTTCACTTTGCAATCCTTGTCATTACTTTCCTTGATTGATTCTGGATCTACACACTCATACATATTGCGTGAACATGCTCAATTGCTTGGTTTGCCTGTTGAGTCTTTGGATGTTGGTATGCGTGTAACTAGTTCCTTAGGTGAGACCGTTGTGACACGAAAGTTATATAGAAGATGTCCCTTGGTTGTTCAAAATCATGTTTTTCATGTTGATCTCATGGAATTGCCATTCTATGGTTTTGATGTAATTCTTGGTATGGATTGGCTTGTTGAACATCGAGCTGTGGTGGATTTTGAGAACAAGCGAGTTTCGTTGAAGCTTGCGGATGATTATGAGGTAGTGGTGGTTGGTGAGAATATGAAGTTTCTTGCCAATGTGGTGTCTTCCTTGGAAGCGAGCCGAATGCTGAGGCAAGGTTGTGAAGCCTACCTAGCCTTTGTGATGAATCCTAGCTCTAAGGAGTTGCGAGTTCAAGATATCATGACTGTGCGAGAGTTTCTTGGTGTGTTTCCGGAAGAGTTACATGGATTGCCTCCTAATCGAGAAGTGGAGTTTGGGATTGAGTTGTATGAAAACACAACTCCAGTGTCCCTTACTCCTTATCGAATGGCACCTAAGGAGTTGAAAGAGCTGAAGACACAACTTCAGGAGTTGCTTGATCGTGGTTTCATTCAGCCGAGTGTGTCACCTTGGGGTGCACCGGTCTTATTTGTGAAGAAAAAGGATGGCACTATGAGAATGTGCATCGATTACCGTCAGCTGAACAAGTTGACTATCAAGAATCGGTATCCATTACCGAGGATTGATGATTTTTTTGATCAATTTAGGGGAGCGGCTGTGTTCTCTAAAATTGACTTAAGGTCATGGTATTACCAGCTCAAGGTGAAGGATGTGGATGTGCCAAAGACAGCCTTCAGAACGAGGTATGGGCATTATGAGTTCCTTGTGATGTCGTTTGGTTTGACGAATGCTCATGTAGCTTTTATGGACATGATGAATAGAGTGTCCCATGAATATTTGGATAAGTTTGTCATGGTGTTCATTGATGATATCCTCGTGTACTCTCGTACTGAGGAGGAGCATGAGGGGCATTTGAGGATTGTGTTGCAGGCTCTGTTGGAGAATCAGCTTTATGCTAAGTTAAGCAAGTGTGAGTTCTGGATCAGGGAAGTTGTGTTCCTTGGTCATGTGGTTTCTACTGAGGGGATTCGTGTTGATCCTCAGAAGATTGAGGCAGTGATGAATTGGAAGCCTCCTAAGTCTGTTCATGAAGTCCGTAGTTCCCTTGGTTTGGCGGGATACTATCGGAGGTTCGTAGATGGATTTTCAAAGATTGATGCACCTTTGACGAAGTTGTTGCAAAAGGATGTTAAGTATGAGTGGACGGAAGTGAGACAGCAGGCTTTTGAGAAGCTTAAGGAAGCTTTGACGCAAGCTCCTATCTTGGTTCAGCCTGAATCAGGGAAAGAGTTTGTGGTGTATTGTGACGCATCCTACGTGGGTTTGGGTTGTGTGTTGATGCAAGAGGGTAAGGTGGTGGCTTATGCATCGCGACAGTTGAAGGTGCATGAGCGCAATTATCCTACGCATGACATTGAATTGGCTGCGATGGTTTTTGCTTTGAAAATTTGGAGACATTACCTGTATGGTGAGAAATGTATTGTGTACACAGATCACAAAAGTTTGAAGTATATGCTGTCTCAGAAAGAGTTGAATCTTAAGCAATGACATTGGGTGGAGTTTCTTAAAGATTACGATCTGACGATCGAGTATCATCCGGGAAAAGCTAATGTTGTAGCGGATGCCTTGAGTAGGAAGGTGGAAGTGGAGTTGAGGGCTATGTTTGCCAGCTTGAGCATTTCGTGAGATGGCGGTCTTGTGGCTGAATTGCAAGTGAAACCATCCTTGGTTCAGTTGATAAAGGATAAGCAGTTGTTGGATGATTCCTTGGTGCCACATGTTCAGGATATTGCTGAGGATAGGCCATCGGATTTCTACTTTAATGATGATGGAGTTTTATGTTTTGGGAGTCGGATAGTAGTGCCCAATGATGCTGAGTTGAGGCGTGCTATTCTGACTGAAGCTCATAGTAGTCCTTTTGCGATGCACCCTGGTAGTACAAAGCTGTATCGTGATCTTAAGGATGAGTACTATTGGGTGGGATTAAAGAAAGATGTTGCTGAGTATGTGAGCAAGTGCATGGTTTGTCAGCGAGTTAAGGCTGAGCATCAGTTTCCTTCTAGGTTGTTGCAACCGTTGAGGATTACTGAGTGGAAGTGGGAAAGGATTACCATGGACTTTGTGTCTGGTTTCCCTTTATCGCCATCGAAGAAGAATTCGGTGTGGGTGATTGTGGATTGCCTTACGAAGTGTGTGCATTTCTTACCTGTGCATACTACGTACACTTTTGACAAGCTTGCGAAGCTGTACATTGCTGAGATTGTGCGCCTGCATGGTGTGCCAAAGTCTATAGTGTCGGATCGAGATACGAGGTTTACATCGCGTTTCTGGGAGTGTTTACATCAAGCTTTGGGTACACAGCTGAATTTCAGTACTTCTTATCATCCACAGTCGGATGGACAGTCTTAGCGTGTTATCCAAGTGCTGGAGGATATGTTGAGGTGTTGTGTGATTGAGTTTCAAGGCTCTTGGGAGAAGCATTTGCCTTTGGTGGAGTTTTCTCATAACAATAGCTACCAGGCAAGTATTCAAATGGCATCTTATGAAGCCTTGTATGGGAGGAAATGCAGAACTCCTCTTTGTTGGGGTGAAACAGGTCAGAAGTTGGTTTCAATGCCAACTTTGTTGAAAGGAACCACCGAGAAGGTGAAGCTCATTTGTGAGCGATTGAAGGCAGCTTCTGATCGACAGAAGTCTTACGCGGATTTGAAGCGTAAGGAGATTGAGTATGCGGTAGGTGACCGTGTGTTTTTGAAGGTTTCGCCTTGGAAGAAGGTGATGAGGTTTGGTCGAAAGGGTAAGTTGAGCTCTAGGTACATTGGACCATACGAGGTGATTGAGCGTGTGGGTCCTGTTGCGTACAAGTTGAGATTGCCACAAGAGTTGGAAAAGATTCATGATGTGTTTCATGTCTCTATGCTTCGGAGGTATAGATCGAATCCTTCGCATGTTATGCATGTGGAGGAAGTGGAATTGAATCCAGACTTGACCTATGATGAGGAGCCGGTGGAAATTCTGGATTCAGACAGTAAAGTACTTCGAGGTAAAACCATTGAGTTGGTAAAGGTGTTGTGGAAGCATCGTGGTGCTGAGGAAGCCACGTGGGAACGAAAGGATCACATGAAGAAGCATTTTCCGTATCTCTTTCCTCCAGGTAAATTTTGAGGACGAAATTTCTTAAGGGGGGAGAGTTGTAACACCCCAATTTTGGGCTTGGAAGTTTAGGGTCTGAACCGGACCGGTCTGATTTTCGGTTCGAATATAAAAGGTGGTTTTAGGGAAAGCCTAGTTCGGGTTGCATTAAAAATATGAAAAAATATCTAAAAATCCTCTTTTAATATATATAAGAGAGTGGTGAAATCGATTTTACAAAATAAGGTTTGGAAGTGTGACATTTCGAATTAGTGACTAAATGTAATTTTTGAAAAGTTCAGTGGTGACTGTTTTGTAAGGATTGAAACTTTGAATCTTTAAGGAGCTAATTTACCCAAGATTGATTTCTCTAGATTTTTCTTAGATTTTAATGACTTAATTAATGTTTAATTAATTTAATGAAAAGGAGAAAAACCAATTTTGAGATTTCATAACTAACTTTTGTTAAAACTTTCTCATCTCATTTTCTCTCAAAATTCCCTTAGCCAAACACATTTCCACAACAACATTTCTACTGATTTTCACACTAGATGATGATGTTTCAATTATCAATTGATTCCTAATCCTATCTACATCAAAACCTCTTGATTTGCTTATTGAATTTTCAAGGATTTTGGCTCTAATCAATGAGAAATCTACATTTAGAGGTAAGGATGTTCTTCTCCTCTAAATAGTGAGTTCTTTACTGAAATTCCCAAGTTCTCAATCCTTAAATTAAGTTTTATAAAAGGTTTTAATGTTGTGATCTTGATTTTGGCTTAAAACTCAAGATTTGGAATAAATCTTGAGGAAATTCGTGGTGATTGTTTGGGCTCTGTTTTGAGATGGCTTTTTAATGGATTTTGGATGTTTAATGATGTGTAATTGAGGTTTAATCAATGCAATCTCGAATAGGTTGATTTTCCTAAGTTTTTGCTTGTGAAAATGGTGGTCTTGGTGTTCTGTTATAGCTGGAGGTATAAGGACGAGTTTAGGTTCTTTTTGGATGTTAATTGATGTTTATGAATGTTTAGAAGTGATGGATCTTGGCTGGGTAATGTTGTGGAAGAGTTTGAAAGTGATTTCGGTTGTGTTTGGTAGCCGAAATGTTAGATTTGGTGAGAGCAGTGAGTTTAGGTGTATTGGCTGAAGATTTTAATGCATGATGATGCATTAATCATCTGCTTTGATGTGTTTAAAACAGGGGAGACATCTTCGGATCCTTGTGGTGTTGATCCGGAGGCTTGAACGGCGTTTCGACAAGCTTGCGAAACGGAATTGGTGAGTGGAGTTGGATTTCCAGCTTTGTATCCAATGTTTGAAGGTTTAGGAGCTTAGTTTAAGTCTAATCAACTTAACTAAGCTCAAGAGTAAGTTTTTGGAAAAACTCTCTTGGATGAGCCATGGATTGGTTCGATGCATTTGTTGATAATTGCATGTTTAAATTCTGTTTTGAAAGCATGTTTTAGCATGATTAATGCTGGTTTTAAAGGCCATTTGTTGAAGGATGCTCAAGGTAAGAGATCCTTGGTTTGATTTGTAAAAATGTGGATTGATGCATGGTGATGCATGTTGTTAAATGGCTTTGATTTAGATGCTTAAAAACTGTGGATTATTGATGATAATTGATGTATATTGGCAAGTGATGTGTTGGTTTTAAAGTACTTGAATCGGATATAGTTAGTCGGCTATAGGATTGGGTGCACCGTGAATTAAGTCGCATTGGATGTTGAGGGGATGTAATTGTACCGTAAACTCCATCCAAGTACACTAACGAGATGGTTAAGATCACAATGGTGGTTAAAAGTCCATGTGTGGATCTTGTGTTGTGTGCCCCGTGTTCTCGTTAGTGATGTTATACAACTACCGATGAGTGATGTGGAGGGGTTGTGATTGTACCGTTAAACTCCATCACGGGTGTTGAGGGGTTGTGGTTGTACCGGTAAACTCCACCTTGTGTGTTCGGTAGTGTGTATGAAGCGTATGGGACAACGCTTGTAATTCGCGTATCCGATTGTGTTTTTGTTGTAAATGGTTATGGTATCACTTGGAAGCCAATATGACATGTTGATGTTAAAGAAGCATGAGATGCTTGATGTGTATGCATTATTGCATGATTAATGATGTTTATGTGTTAAAAGGCTTTGTGGAAAGTGTTTTTATAAATTGCATTATTGTGTTGTTCCTTTAGAGCATGCCTCACTAAGCATTTGTGCTTACGCTCTCTCTCTTGAACCAATAATGCAGATAATTGAGGTGTTGTGGGCAGTAAGGAGGCTAAGAATCCAAGGGAAAGCTAAGCTCATGTATGGTGACTTTTTCACAACATAATTAGTTTTTGATATTTGGCAATAGGAACCTAGGATGTGATTTGGGAGATGTTTTGGACTCCCTAGTTTTGGCATGATGCCTTAAACGATTTGGATTTGTAAATGGCCATTTTGGTGCTTGCTTTGATGCTTTAATGGTTGTTTGGCTTGGTTATTAGGATGCATGCCTATAGACTTGTGGATTTCCCTAATTGATGCCATGAATGAGTTTTAACGTTGCAAACATGTGCCTTATATGTATGATGACTTGTTGGCATGACTAGGAAGTCATTAGAATGTGTTTGAGTGATTAATTGTATGTTAAACCAGCAAATTCTGCACTTTCTGGGCAGTCCGTATCGGAACGGGCACTAGCGTTTCGAAACGGGGGCCTGAAATGGCCTTCGTGTATCGAAACGGATAGGGTCGTTACAAAACGCTTTTGCCACTGCCAAGCTCTGTTTCGATACAGGTCTCGAAACGAACCCGCGTTTCGGAACGGTCAACCCCCGTTCCGAAACAGATGACTGTTGGGCACTGATTTGAATGGTTTTGAGGTTCGCAAGCTTTACGTTTTAGTCCCAAATTTTGTATATGCAATTGCTTGAGTTCGAGATGTCCGTTTAAGGTGAAATTTGACAGGGAAGCATGTAATATGATTAATTTGATATTGGTAACCTTAAAATCAGTTAAGTCCTCCATCTTTCTAGAATTTACAATTTGGTCCCTAACTTTGTATGTTGTGCAATTGAGTCCCTTATTGCTTTCCGATCACTGTGCTTTTCAAGTATGATTTTCTCAAGGGTACGCTTAAGGTAAATGTGCATCTAGATATGATTAAAAAGAAAAAAAAAGGTCGTTAATCAAGGTTGACTTTCGGGTTGACTTTGGTTTTCCACGTGTAATCTTCGTAGTTCGGGTCAACCGTCTAGGTCGGGCTAAGGGGGTTACACCTATCTTTCTCTTCCCATCGGGATTCTCCAGGAAATATAAGAAGAAGTTCAAATTCGAAAACAAATGGCTCATGGACAGTGAATGCCCCCAAACAGTGTCTAAAGGCTAGGATCCTCCTATTGACCAAGGAACCCCCTTTCCTTTGGGAGAAAAATTACAAGAACTAGAAGGGCTCTTGTAAGCTGGAATAGAACAAGGAGTAAACAAAGAAATGAGAAGAAGAAGTCTTTGATAGCCAGGATTAAATGCCTCTAGGGCAGGAAACTCACTGCTCCGGAATTGGAAGGATTTAAACAGCTAAAAAGAGTTGGATTCTGAATGGGAAAGCGAGGAAAAATATTGGCACCAACGATCCAGAATTAACTGGCTCAAATGGGGTGACAAAAATACCAAGTTCTTTCATGCCACTACTTTCCAACATCGCAGAACCAATTCCATAGTCAGAATGAAGAAGAACGATGGAACCTGGATTGAGGAACCTAAAGATATAGCTATTTACAACCAACATTACTTTCAGGATCTGTTTGCCAAGGATCATGCCATTGACTTCCAATGCCTTGGTGATTATATCCCCAAGCTGGTGATAGATGCGATGAATTCTGAAATTAGCAAGACAGTTTCTGAGGAGGAAATCAAGAAATTGGTCTTTAATATGGGTGCCACTAAAGCCCCGGGGCCTGACAGTTTTCCTAGTTGTTTCTATCAGTCCTTCTGAGATACTATTAAAGGGGATCTCATTAAAATGGTTACTGCCTTCTTTAATGACGGTTTCCTGGATTATGGGCTGAATAAAACTAACATAGTCCTTTTTCCTAAGAAAACAAATCCCTGTGAAGTTTCTCACTACAAACCGACCAGCTTATGCAATTTCTCAATGAAGGTTATAACCGAGATCTTGGCTTCGAGGCTGAAGACTTTCCTCCCCGATCTTGTTGGCCACTATCAATCTGCTTTTGTTCATGGCAGATCTATACATGATAACATCATACTTGCCAATGAGGCTTTTCATGCAATTAAACGAGCAAAGAGAGGAAAGAAGGGAATTATGGCACTAAAAATGACCTGGAGAAAGCTTACGATAAAGTGGATTGGGATCTTCTTCACTTTGTGATGAATAGGATGGGCTTCTGTGATTGGTGGGTTACCAGGGTTATGAAATGTGTTTCGTCTACCTCCTTCTCCCTGGTCTTAAACGAGGAAAAGTTTGGTGAATTATTGGCTGTGAGAGGTCTAAGACAGGGCGACCCTATTTCCCCTTTCTTATTCACTCTTATCTCGAACATTCTATCTTAGATTACAGAAAAGAAGGTGGAGACAGACCGCCTTGAAGGTCTTAGAATTAAAAGACGGTGCCCGGTCTTAAGCCACCTGCTATTTGCTAATGATTGCCTCATTTTTTGGGGGGGGCAAATGAAGGAAGTTGTGAAGCTGCTCTCCGTATTTTGCATCTTTTTAGAGTACTACAGGATAAATGGTGAATTATCAAAAATCATAGGTTTTCTTCTCCCCTAATGTTAGCAGTTGCCTCAAGCTCCACCTTTCTAATATGCTGGGTTTTCGTCCAATGGAGGAGGATAATAGATACCTTGGTTTACCCTCCTTCTAGGGATGAAGTAAAAAGGAAGCTCTTCTATTTATCAAAGAACAGGTCTAGAACAAACTTAGGGGATGGAGAGCCAAATTTCTTAACTAGGCAGGAAAGGAAATCCTCATTAAAGCTGTTGCTCAAGCTATTCCCACCTATGTTATGCAATGTTTTCTACTCCTTGTTACTTTTTGTGATGAGCTCAGTTCGATGGTGGCTAATTTCTGGTGGAACAATTGTGGAAATAAGGAGAGAGGCATCCATTGGATAAATTGGCGTGACCTTTGCCGACCAAAGGACTAGGGGGTCTAGGTTTTCGAAACCTCAGAATTTTTAACAAGGCTCTTATCACTAAAGTGGCATGGAAAGTTAATAAGAATCCAAACTCATTTCTGGCTCAGACCCTCCGTGGAATATATTATCCAAACGGAAACATTTTTTAGGCCCCTAGGTGCACCAACACTTCCTGGGCCTGGACAGGCATTAGAGAAGGTGTCGACATCATCAAGGAGGGATCATTATAGAGAGTCAGGAATGGAAGGTGTATTTCCACTTGTTTCAATAACTAGATTCACAAGATCTCTAAGTTTAGAGTATCTTCTCAGCCTCCTTCTGGCTGCCCTTGTCCTTCTATCTACAACATCATGAATCAAGACTCAAAGTCGTGGGACAACTCTAAGATTGATAGCCTCTTCTCACCGGTAGAGGCAAATGTGATTATGACCATTCCTATAGGGGGCCAGGAGTCAAAGACTCCCTCAATTGGGTCGGAACAAATAATGGGCAGTATTCAGCCAAGTCGGGTTATCGTTTCATCGAAGGAAACTTTATCTCCCTTCGGATCCCTCATCTAGTGAGTCGCTATGCAAAAATCATACTTTCTGGAATTCCATATGGGTTTACAAGTCCCGTCCAAAATCTGCTCCTTTTTGTAACACCCCGAATTTTACCCTAAATTAAAACCCTAAATTGATTACAATCTCTAATTTAGAACCCTAAAATTTGGGAAATTTTAATTGGAAATTTTTGGAATTTTAGTGACCAAATTGCAAAGGTTGCAAAACTTAAGAGTCATTTCATAAACTCTAAAAAGTTCGGTGGCACGCCTTGTAATTTACCCATTTTTCAGTGGTTTAAATACACTTTTTCATCCCCTTTCCATTTTTTTGGTTGCGCTGCACTATCTTTTTCCCTTTCTCGGTTTCTTTGCAAACAACCCTAAACTGCATTCCTTTCGATCGTGCTCCAACGAGGGCCTTGTCATCGACCGATCGTTGATCCAAAGCCACCACCTTATTCCCCGAACCCGTGCGACCAAAACCCTAGCCACATTTCTTTTTCCTGGCCATCGTTGTTCAGAAACGATTCAAAAACCGTTCGGTATTCTTCCACGTTCCCTCTCTCGGTTTCTTTGCAAACAACCTTAAATCGCGTTCCTTTCGATCATGCTCCGATGAGGGCCTTGCCATCGACCGATCGTTGATCCAAAGCCACCACCTTATTCCCCGAACCCGTGCGACCAAAACCCTAGCCACATTTCTTTTTCCTGGCCATCGCTGTTCAGAAACGGTTCAAAAATCGTTCGGTATTCTACCGCATCACCATCTTCCTCCATTTGTTTTAGTGGTTGCGTCCGAATTGGGTTTGTAGGTGAGTGTTTGGTTGCTTATTGCTTTGTGTGTTGTGTGTGGGTTGATTTGGGGTGTTTCTTTCGGAAAAAATGACCATATGAGGTCATCGGAGTGATGCCGGCGACCGACACCGTCATGGGGGTTGTTTTTAGGGTTGTTAGGTTGCTATGGGTGATGAGTATTAGGGTTGGGCTAGGTATTGTGTGTTGGGTTTGGGTTAGATTAACCGCGGCTATCGTTGTTAAAAATAAATAGTTTTAAAGTTCTTGGAAAAAACCCGACTCAGATTATGTTGATTCAATAACAACAGTTTTGATCTCAATTTTCTCTTAGTAGTCAATTTACTAAGTGTGTTCCCAAGAAGTCGAATGTGCTTCAATAGCTTATCCTTCCTCCCACATATTTAACCAAAAACAACATCATGACCAAAGTCAATCTTTAGTTTTGATATTGTTTTGATTTTTGAAATTAAGCTTAGAAAACTGAGAGAAAAAACCTAAAGTTATTTAAGTGCTTTTCATTCCTCACGTTGGAATCGAATCATTGCTTTAGCCTTTGGCTATGGAAAAATAAAACTTTATTAAAGTAAAATTCCTAAGAACAAATAAAAACTAAAAGATGAGATGAGATGTTTTGAGTCTTACCCCAAGGGGTATTTATACTAGTCTAAAACCCTAGGAATTACCTAAGTGATAAGAGATAAATAAATTCAAATTACAAAAGATAAATCCTAAAAAATATTTAAATTAAATAAAAGAGATAAATCCCAAGTCTTTATCCAAATCCTGGTCGATAAGTTATCATCATGAATCTGATAAGCTATCGGAATATCCTGATAAACTTTCACTTCTACTGCCACGTCATTATCCGATCATCATTATTGCTGACGCCATCCTCTTGTGTTGTTGACGTCATCCGCTGATGTGTCGCCGAGTCAGTGCATTCATGCCCCAATTCATGCCCACTAATTCGGCCATGAATCTAGAAAACTTGCAGATTTCAGCCTTTTTCGTAGTATTTCGCAGCAGCGAGGTCCTGCACAATAAATCACATAATGAGCAACAATCCAGCACCACAAAGCAACCAATTGAGCATAATTAGCATAGAAATATTGATCAAACTAGCTACTCATCAGGTTGCATGCCTATAGATTCCCTTGATGCATATTGACATGTTATGATGTTGATTCTGCCTTGTATAATTCCTTCTCACTTATCTGTTGATTGTCCTCAAGTATCAAAAATTTAAACTATTGAATCTCATGTTCTCATCATCTATTTCACGAAGTCCTTAATGTGCAAAAAAGATGAAATATCTATAAATGGAAGAAAGAAAAGAAACCAATAGATAAATGACAAAATTATTATCAACACAAATATTCCAACAAAATAAGTTAAGCCAACCTAGGCAAAGTATATCATAAACTTGTAAATGAAACCTAGTCTACACTGTTAACATGAGGCATTTTTCATTTTTTTCATTTTTTTCTTCTTGCTAGAACCATTTTTAGGCACTTCTAGCTTTATATTTTTTCTTTGCCAGAGCCAGTGATAGGCACCTCTAGCTTTTTCTTTCTCTGCTAGAGCCAGTGATAAGCACCTCTAGCTTTTATTAAAAAAATCGGCTAGAGCCAGTGATAGGCACCTCTAGCTTTTATGAAAAAATTTCGACAAGTATTTCAAAACAAGTTAATGAACGCTAAGACTAGTTTGGCATAAAGAATCAAATTATGAAGGAATGTTATGAAACACAATAATCATGCCATGGTCTAAAGTGTAATCTACCCATTCTAACAAAATAGATACAAAATCATAATGGCATCAAAAGGACAAGGTAAAATAGAGGATAAAAAACAATCAAAGCAATAGAACCGGAGAGCAACCAAACGGATAAGCAAGAAAAAGAATTTGACCCAAATTCTTACTCTCCCTCACTTAAGTCATTTTGCCCCAAAATGTATATCAAAATTAAAAGAGAAGGAAAGTAAGAGCTCCCTGAAATAGTTGTGGTGGCGCTATCCTTTGACGATCGCTAAGGATGATGGGTGTCGGGCGGTTGTGGCAGGCTTGCTCCCGAGTGCGGACCATGGCGGCGGTTAAACGGGTTGATCCAAGAATTGTGATCGGTTAACTAGGTTGAAGGAGATGAAAATGATAGTTTGGTGGGAGGAATATTTTAACGAAAATAAAGAGAGAAAAGAGGGAATGGGTCATCACGTTTGATAAGGGGATAAAATTTAAATATAAGTCAAATTTAAAATTTTGGTTTTAAAAATCTGAATAAAGGAACTAAATCCTAAAGTGAATTAAAGAGAGGTTTTAAAAAAAGTTTTTTAAAAAAAAGTTTTAAAAAAAGTTTTCAAATTTTAAAACGTGATAAAATTTTCTCATATTTTTAAATTTGTTTTAAATTTTTCCTTTATCAAACGTGATAAAAAAATTTATTTTAAAATAAGGATAAGGGGTGTGGTTTCAAATTAAAAGAAAAGGGATTTTGGATTGGGATAAGATAATAAGCCATGGTCCAAGGGATTTGCCACCGTGTTTTAAATTCCTACACATATTTAACCAAAAATTCCATTAGCAAGAGATTATTAGAAAAATAAAATGACAAGATAAAATAAATTTGGAATAAAATTATAGGAATAAATTTAAAGAAAATAAAAATAAAAAAGAATAATAAATAAATAAAATATTTGATTAAAAATAATTAAAAGAAAAGAAAAGAAATGGGTTGCCTCCCATTAAGCACTTTATTTAACGTCGTTAACTTGACAACCTGATCATAGATCAAAACAAACTTTAATCAGTAACTTTGCCGAAGTCCCCGACAACGACGCCAATTTTGACACGCGTCGTTTTCGCGTGAAAATAATTCCTTATTCTCTATTAATAAATAAAGAAAATTAAATGTAGTAAAAGAGAAGTAAGGGTCGATCCCACAAGGACTAAGAAAACTTCCTGATTTATGTTCGCTTGATCGGTGAGCCAAAAAGAGAGCTAAATGATGTTTAAGTAGAAAAAGGGGTGACTTGTAGAATTTAAGTAAAAATAAATAAAGATTGTAGAGAATATTAAAAAAATGGATTCAATATAATAAAGATTAGCTTCAGGCTTTTGCTTTGACTCAATTTCCTCAGATCATCGGAAAAGGTTTTTACTTCAGGATTCATCTGGTAAACCGATAATCTAAAATCAATTTTTAGATTCCAATTTTCTGGTTAAATTAACTGCGGCTATCGCTGTTAAAAATAAACAGTTTTAAAGTTCTTGGAAAAACCCGACTCGGATTATGTTGATTCAATAACAACGGTTCTGATCTCAATTTTCTCTTAGTAATCAATTTACAAAGTGTGTTCCCAGGAAGTCGAATGTGCTTCAATAGCCGATCCTTCCTCCCACATATTTAACCAAAAACAACATCATGACCAAAGTCAATCTTTAGTTTTGAAATCGTTTTGATTTTTGAAATTAAGCTTAGAAAACTAAGAGAAAAAACCTGAAGTTATTTAAGTGTTTTTCATTCTCACGTTGGAATCGAGTCATTGCTTTAGCCTTTGGCTATGGAAAAATAAAACTTTATTAAAGTAAAATTCCTAAGAACAAATAAAAACTAAAAGATGAGATGAGATGTTTTGAGTCTTACCCCAAGGGGTATTTATACTAGTCTAAAACCCTAGGAATTACCTAAGTGATAAGAGATAAATAAATTCAAATTACAAAAGATAAATCCTAAAAAATATTTAAATTAAATAAAAGAGATAAATCTCAAGTCTTTATCCAAATCCTGGTCGATAAGTTATCATCCCGAATCCGATAAGCTATCGAAATATCCTGATAAACTTTCACTTCTGCCGCCACGTCATTATCCGATCATCACTATTGCTGACGTCATCCTCCCGTGCTGCTGACGTCATCCGTTGATGTGTCGTCGAGTCAGTGCATTCATGCCCCAATTCATGCCCACTAATCCGGCCATGAATCTAGAAAACTTGCAGATTTCAGCCTTTTTCGTAGTATTTCGCAGCAGCGAGGTCCTGCACAATAAATCACGTAATGAGCAACAATCCAGCACCACAAAGCAACCAATTGAGCATAATTAGCATGGAAATATTGATCAAACTAGCTACTCATCAGGTTGCATGCCTATAGATTCCCTTGATGCATATTGACATGTTATGATGTTGATTCTGCCTTGTATAATTGAGTTTTGATGTTAAGATATGATGTATGCATGTTCGAAGCATGTTGGAATGTTCTTGGTTGGATTAAAGTGTGAAAAACCAGCAAAATGTAACATTTCAGGCCCATATGTATCGATACTCGACAACCCGTATCGATACGTCTAAGCCATTTTAAGCATAGCTTTTCGAAACGGTGGGAAACGTATTGATACAGTCCTCGTGTAATTGACTGGGGGCATCGGTACACGAAGGTGTACCGGTACGATTTTGAGCTACTGGAAATTTGTGTATCGATATGGCCTTAGGGTGTATCGATACGGGCTTTGTAAATTCGTAACTAGAAGCTTTTTAGTTAAGAGGGTATCGATACATGCCTTTGTGTATCGATACGACCATCGGTTAAAGTAGTTAATGGTATCTTTTGAAGTTCTATTTCTTTATGTTTTGGTCCTGAATGTTGTGGATGCAATTAAATGAGCTTGGATGATTGTTTTGAGCTGATATTTGACAGAGAGGCATGCAATATGACAAGTTGAAGATAGGTAACTGAAAAATGGAAGAAGTCCTTGTATTTTATTAAAATTCTGAAATGGTCCCTAACATACGTTGGTATGCAATTGAGTCCTTAAACGTTGTCTGATTGAATTACAAATTGTTTCCCTGCGATGCTTATCACATAGGATGATAATGAACATCTAGATAAGATAAAAATGAAAAAAAATAGGGTCATTTATTGAGGTAAACTTCCCGGTTTACTTCAATATTCCCCGTGCGATTCGTTCGGTTCGGTCTTTCACCCAGACCGGGTCAAGGGGGTTACAATATATTTTAAATATAATCATAAAATATAATTATATTAAAATAGTGGACTAAATTATAAAAATTTCAAAGAAATTAAGGTTAATTTCAGATTAAAAATTATTTTTTGACTAAATTGAACAAAAATATGATTATATTTAAAATATTGGATTAAATTATAATAATTATAAAGAAATGTGGGTCAATTTCGGGTTAAATTTATATTTTAGGACTAAATTGAACAAAAAAATATAATTATATTTAAAATATTGGACTAAATTATGAAAATTATAAAGTAATAGGGATCAATTGTGAGTTAAATAAAGATTTTGATGACAAAATTGAACAAAAATATCAGCATGTTAAAAATATTGGACTAATTTATAAAAATTATAAAGTAGTAGGGGTTAATTGTGGGTTAAATAAATTTTTTGAGGACTAAATTGAACAAAAACATCGGCATATTAAAAATAATGGACTAATTTATAAAAATTAGAAAGCAATTTGGGTCAATTCGAGTTAAATAAATATTTTAGGACTAAATTGAACAAAAATAAAAATTTATAAACTTAGCGTGCAATTTACCCCTTTAAAATAAGTCAGCTAATTTTTTTGTTTATTAGTGATACGTGGCATGTTCTAATTGGTCTGTATGAATTTTTTTAACGGAAGGGGTATATAAGGTCACGGATTTTAGTTCAGGGGCCAACGGAGGTCATAATTTTTAGTTCAGGGGCAACACGTCCAAAAAAATACTTTAAGGCAGTCCAATATTTTGTGTATACTTCGTGGGGCCAAACGAGCCATTAAGCCTTTTAGAAAAATGGGAGAGTTGAGAGAAAATGTTCTTCACTTACAATACTCGTGAGTTGTTGTAATTTCTCTTCTTGCTTAAGCCTCCTTTTATAGGCGAGTAATGTACCGATCCAAACATTCAAATTTTCCCCCGTCATGCCTATGCACAAAGCAAAATCTTTAGTAAGTTTATTAAACAACCCTTTGGTTGTTTCCATTATATATACACCTTCCACATTTGGTCTCTAATTAATGTGGGATTCAAGCTTATTATTTCCTCTCCAATTTTTATGTCTACTTTGAGTATTAATTTTTCATTCACCACTCAACCAATTTGAGCATATGAAATATCTTTGTAAAGATCTTTTGGAGCATAATATGAAGACGTAAACTCATTATTTTATTCTTTATTTTACCCATTAAAATTATGCATCAAAGTTTCTATATGATCACAATTTTCCAACATTTTAATCCTAGGGATTTTGGGAAAAGGTTCAGCCGCATGAAAGATCTCCGTCACCTCGGTTATGTTTACGTCGCCATTGGGGTTTGAGGTTTCATGAAGAGAAAATCTTAAGGGTGAGAGATCCAATGGGTCGATTTCCATGAGCTACCATTCAATGTTGGTCCTTGGCAGAACTGAAGTAGATCTTTTACCTCAGTTATGTTTTCGTGGCCATTGGGGTTTGGTACAATTATTGCAATGGGGAGGCTCAATCGGCCGGGTTGGTTGAACCATAAAGGTTTGCTGCTTTGTCTGGTATAACTGCTGTGCCCTTTCTCTTTGTTAATTAAGTGCTGTTCTTTAGAATTATTAAATAATATTAGATAAGTTTGGGTTGGAAGTGTTATTATAGGGTTGAGATGTGTATTTATTTAATAATTGATGTTCCTTCTCTTCTAGGTACCAAAACTCAGATGGATTCGACCCATATCCCACCCTCTTCTGTTGTTTGGCAAATCCGAGTAACAGAGTTAAAGTCACAATTGGATGACAAAGTGGTAAATGTAATAGAAAGTTAGTCGCGGTTTTCTTATTAAATTTCCAACTTTCTGTTGATCTTACCATCTAAATTTGACATCAAGTTTGTCGCTAACTTCAACGAAGAATGCTTAATCAAGGAATTTAATTGCACTTAAAATGTAAAATGATATTTCAAAACGTATTTAATGTACACAATTTGAAGTCTTCCAATCAATAAGAGATGTTCAAGAAAGAAATAATCATGTGATTTTGATCTTTAGATCAAGATTGTTTTTTTTGGGTTCAAATTGTGTATTTGACTTACGTTTTTAGGTCGAATATGAATTTCTTTTCTACAAATGCCCCGTTCATCATTGAATTTGGAACTAACTTTTTAGTTGTCAATTAAGAAGTACCGCTGAAAGAAAATTGTGCTTTTTCAACCAACTTTTGCACCTGATTTGGTTTCCAAACCAAATTTTTAAAAATGCTGAAAATTTCAACTTCTCCTTAAACTACTCTTCTCACCCGACCAAGGTTAGAAAAACTGTGCCAAACGAAGTCTAAATAAATATTCGAAAGCAAATGAAACAAACATAATAATGATCTAAAACCATAGAAAGATTTGAATTTACTCTTCGATCAAATTTTACAAAGGTTTTTCTCATGAAAAAAACTTTTAATAGACTCACCGCTCAAGGTGGTTTGATCGACCTATTATATTCATGGTTTATGAAGTGATTATCCATTTTAAGGGGTTCCACCATTCCTTTACTTATTTAATTTCAAAGTTGTTAAAGTTTAAACAATTTAAAAGTTTGGTGATTAAATTAATATTTTTCAAATTTAACAAAATAGAATTGAAACGAAAGTAGAGTGATTAAGAAAATAATTTGTCCATCTATTTGACAATAAGAGTTGGTTTTATCTTGGTATAAAGTCAAAAATAGCCCCCAATATTTGATCATTTAGTATTTTAGCCCATATTCTTTTCTTATTGTGCAAGTAATCCCTTAATGTTTTATTTTCGTTCAATTTTCACCTTCGATGGATAGAAACCGTTAGTAATAGACGTTGACCGTCTAAAGCTAACATGACGTTCCAACATGTCATGGGAAGATGATGTGGCAGTACCACATGTATAATGATGTGCACCACAACCATGTAAAAAATAAAATATTTTTAAAGAGTGACTACTAATAAAAAGATAACGCGTGACATCTTCCCATTAGAATAATTTTGAACAAAGCAAAATCATTTTTCAATGGAGTCTCAAACACAGATTATTGGGATGAAAACCTTTCCCCCCAAACCATCAGGTCAAGTCAGTCAATTGGTATAATTTTCCCCCAAATTTTAATCGTACTGGAGTGGTGTCGCCTGCTACAAACAAAGTTGCATGTTGTTGAGTGAAGCTACCAACTAAGTGAAGCTGCAAACGATTTTCATTCTAAGGAAACTGTTAGTGTAGTTAGGAGGTTAGAAGGTTGTTAGGAGATTGTTAGCTCCTAGGGTTTTAACCTACAGTTGGGTTTAACCTAAGAGATCAGTGTATATATACACATTGTATGAGCTTTTGTAAATGATATGAATGAAAATAAGTTTCCCTTAAACATTCTCTAAATCTTCTTAATATTTCAATATGGTATCATTCGCCAGTGGTGCTTGAACTTGTCACGAGTTCTTGTGCTTTTTCATTATTTCTTTTCGATCTTGGTTCATTTTCTCTCCCGTTGTTATTGCTCACGATTCTTGCGGATGGTTTTCTATCTGCTCTTCTTGACAATGTTTACCAACACGAAAATCAATGTTGTCCTCGATGAAATGAATTTCTTGTTGTGGAAGCAGCAGGTGTTGCTGACGGTGCGTAGTCATAAGTTGGAGAAGTTGATGACTGGTAAAACACAGGCTCCAGTAGAAACGATTCGCGTTACAGATGGCACAACCACTCCAAATGAAGAATATGAGGATTATGTTGCCTAAAATAGTGCTCTTGCTTCTTGGTTATTGTTCACGATTAGTTCCCGTCTTCTTCCTCGGTTTGTTGGGACTGAGACGGCTGTTGATGTTTGGACCACGGTGCAGAAGTTCTTTTCCAATCGATCCACTACATCAGTAATGAGCTTGTACTACAAGCTTCGATCCATCAAGAAAGGGGATGAGACAATGCGTGTGTATCTCACTCAGATTAAGGAAGTTTGTGATGCCTTGATCTCTTGTGGCAGTGCAATTTCTGATGTCGAACAGGTGGCGGGCATTCTAAATGGCCTTCCTAAAGATTACCAACCATTTATGGATGTAATAACAGCAAGTAAAGAAACTCTTTCAGTCGATCGTGTTAGATCTTTATTGATTGATGCATAAGCTCAGATTGT
Organism: Hibiscus tridactylites; assembly: GCA_958450335.1. Lineage (NCBI taxonomy): Eukaryota > Viridiplantae > Streptophyta > Magnoliopsida > Malvales > Malvaceae > Hibiscus > Hibiscus tridactylites. The sequence continues at coordinate 26,245,962 of OY288265.1, read as the reverse complement.
TGGTTTTAATGCTCAGAATAATGATGTTTTGCCTATCAGTGTTAATGTGGCTCATGGCACTGGAGGTGCTAATAATTCTCGTGGTCAATTTGGATATCATGGTGGTCATACTCAAAATGCTAGAAGGTCTTATGGTCAGAAAGCACATCGTGGTGGCCAACAATATGTACCTGAAAGGTCCAATGCTAGAGGCCGTGGTGGAAGGTTCAAGATCCAGTGCCAGATTTGTGGCAAAATTGGACATCTGGCAGGGCGTTGCTGTTATAGATTTGATGAGGATTTTCATGATGATGCTGATCAAGAAGGAAGTAATGTTCAACTTGGTGCTTATGATGAATCAACCTCTCATAACCGTGATCAAGAACAACCTCAAGAAAATGTTGCTTCTACATCTCGTACATCTTGGATTGCTGAATCAGGGGTCACACATCTTGTTACACCTAATTTGGATAATATGTTTCACTCTTCCAGCTACAACGGTCTAGGTAAAATTGTTGTTGGTAATGGGGCTAAGCTTAATATTGCAAGAATGGGACATTCGGTTCTTTTATCTTCATTTTCATCTCGCAAACTTCGTTTATCTAATCTTTTGCATGTGCCAAAAGTAACAAGAAATCTTCTTTTGGTGTCTAAGTTTGCTAGAGACAATAGGGCGTTTTTTTAGTTTCATGCTTCGAGGTGTTTAGTTCGTGATAAAGAAATGGGCAGTGTGCTGCTTCAAGGAGCTGAGAAAGACGGGCTCTATCAATTTGTTGTTGATCTGGTTCAAGGTGATGAGGATGTTGTTTGTAATGTGGCTGAACAATGCACAAATAGTGTTAGTGTAGGCAACAATTATGAACTATGACATAAACGTCTTGGTCACCCTGCTCATGAGTGTCTAATGCAAGTATGTACTGATTCGAATGTAAAGTTCTCTTCCAAATTTAATAAAATTGATTTGCCTATGTGTGTAGCTTGTCGAATGGGAAAAAGCCATAAACTTCCCTTTTCTCCATCCACTATTGTGTATGATAAACCATTCCAATTGGTCTTTTCTGATCTCTAGGGACCTGCCCATGTTGTCTCAAATGGGTATCGTTACTATGTCACATTTGTGGATGCTCATACCAGGCATACATGGTTATATATGTTTAAGGATAAGTCTCAGGCTTTGTAGGCATTTTTGTTGTTTCACAAGATGGTTCAAACGCAATTTGAGACTCGAGTGAAGGAGTTTCAGTCGGATTGGGGTGGAGAATATCGTATTTTATCAAAGATGTTAGCTACTGAAGGCATTAAACATCGAATCACATGCCCTCATACCTCGGAGCAAAATAAGACTGTTGAGAGAAGGCATCGTCATATAGTTGAGTTAGCCCTGGTGTTAATGGCACAATCTTCTTTGCCGTTTCATCTCTGGTCTTATGTTGTGTGTACATCTGTTTATCTTATAAATAGGCTACCAACTCGTGTCTTGCAAGGAAAGTCACCTTTTGAATGTTTGTTTTTGAAGAAACCTAAGTATGATGAAATGAAGATATTTGGGTGCAGGTGTTTTCCTCATCTGAGGATGTTTCAGCAACATAAACTGAATTTTAGGTCACAACCATGCACACTCTTAGGCTATAGTTTTCAGCATCGAGGATATCTTTGTTTGGCACCTAGTGGACGAGTGTATGTTTCTCGTCATGTGATTTTTGATGAGAGATGTTTTCCTTTTGCAGGACAGTCTAATAAGTTGGATGTAGGTGCTGGTAACACAAGTCAAGAGCCTTGTCTATACCTTCTAGGGATGTTCAGCCAATTGTCAATGTGCCTGTTGCCTCGGTGTCTCTCCCAGTGGGGTCATCATCTTCTGGCTCTGAACCTTCGACACCTGAGATTTCAGCATCTTCTGATCGTGAAGAAGCATAAGAAGTTCTTGCTCCATCTTTATCTTCTGAGCATGGGGGTTGACAGTCTGCTGAAGGTTCAGATAGAGATGTGCCTGTACAGATTGATAATGAACATGGGCTTTATGACCATGTTGAAGCATCAGATAGGGATTCCTATGTGCATGTTAATAATGAGCACGTGGATGTTAATAATGAGCATGTGGATGTTAATAATGAGCACGTGTAGGATATAAATGAATAATGCAGTGATAGGCGTGTGCCTGGAGACACTTGCAATGATCATCCTATATTAACTCGGAGCAAAAATGGTATTTTCAAACCAAAGCTCTATGTTTCAGGTGTAGTGTATGATGAAGTTGAACCAGTACATATATATGAGGCTTTGCAGTCTCACCACTGGAGGGATGTTGTGCTTGTTGAACTAGCAGCATTGAAGAATAACCAGACCTGGTCCCTTGTACCATTGCCTGAAGAACGGTCCACTGTAGGATGTAAGTGGGTGTTTAAGCTCAAAAGGAACCCAGATGGATCAATTTAGAAGTATAAAGCAAGGCTCGTGGCAAAGGGCTTCTCACATGTTCCATGGCAGGATTTTAAAGATACCTTCAACCCTGTAGTGAAAGCAACAACATTGAATGTGGTATTGTCTCATGCAGTGTCAAACAAGTGACTTCTTAGGCAAGTAGACGTTAATAACGCCTTTTTGAATGGAGATCTGGAGGAGAATGTGTTCATGGACCAACCTCCAAGTTTTGAGAAAGTGGCTGCTGATGGTTCTAGGTTGGTGTGCAAGTTACAACGTGCTCTTTATGGATTGAGGCAGGCACCACAAAACTGGCATGTTAAGCTTAAAAATTTCTTGAAGGGAATTGGTTTTAAGGAGTCACGAGTTGATGCATCTTTGTTTGTCTGTGATCATAAGGCAGGGAAGACATATTTGTTGGTTTACGTTCATGATATAATCCTCACAGGACAATCGGAGGAAGAAATTGAGAAAGTGGTTCAATTGTTGGGTGACAAGTTTGCTCTCAAAGATTTGGGTCCTCTCAGTTATTTCCTTGGCCTCGAGGTTGACATAAAGAAAGATAGGTTATTGCTGAGCCAACGTAAGTACCTGACTGAGTTGTTAGCTCGAACTAATATAGCTAAGTCGAATGTTGTCCCTACACCTATGGTGGGTAGCTCAGTGTTGAATAAAGATGCAAGGGGTCTCCTTGCTGGTGCTAAAGAGTATAGAAGTATTGTTGGGGCGTTATTGTATGCATGTCATACAAGGCCTGATATAGCCTTCAACGTAAACAAATTAGCTCAGTTTATGCATGAGCCTCGAGAACAACATATGGTGGCTGTGAAACGTGTGCTGAGATACTTGAATGGAACCTTGGACTATGGGTTGTTGTTCAAAACTGCTACAACTGATGTGAGTGCGTGCAGTATAACAACATTTGCATATGCAGATTGGGGTGCTAGTATGAGTGACAGGAGGTCTATTTCAGGGGGCTGTGTTTATTTAGGTGGAAATCTGGTTGCATGGAGTTCAAAGAAGCAAAGGACAGTGGCATGTTCGATAACTGAAGAAAAGTACAAGAGTATCGCAGATGTTACGTCTGAAGTAACATGGATCAAGGCTCTATTGGAGGAAATAGGCTTTGAGAAGATAAAAGCTCCAGAAGTTTGGAGTGATAATACCAATGCAATAGCTATCAGTGCTAACCCTGTGTATCATTCACGTATTAAGCATATGGATTTATATGCAAATTTTGTTCGCGAGAAAGTGGCAACAAGGCTGATAAAAGTGTGTTATGTGCCAGCAACACATCAGGTTGCTGATGGATTGACAAAACTACTGACCAGACCTTATTTCTGTAATTTTTGATCAAGGTTGCAGGTGATTTCTAAAGAACTTGAGAACTGGAAGAGCAGGGAGAATGTTGAGTGAAGCTGCAAACGGTTTTCATTCTAAGGAAACTGTTAGTGTAGTTAGGAGGTTAGAAGGTTGTTAGAAGATTGTTAACTCCTAGGGCTTTAACCTACAACTGGGTTTAACCTAAGAGCTCAGTATATATACACATTATATGAGCTTTGTAAATGATATGAATGGAAATAAGTTTCCCTTAAATATTCTCTAATTCTTCTTAATATTCCAATACATGTTCGTAGTTTATTAAAATCAAAGAAAGGAAACCAAAGATTAGATGCAATCCTAGATGGAAAATTCTTCTATTTTCAGAAAAATTCGTGTCGGATTGACCACCATCTTCTTCATTGTACTGTTCTTTTTCAATATTCTTGTTTTCACCAATCACACACTCGAGCCCTCCGTTTCGGTTTACCAGCCTTCCTTTTCAGTCACCACATCTCGCGCTCATTCCCCACTCCCCACCATCTCCGATCCACCACCTCCATCGTTGCCACTGAACCTATCATCAACCCACCACGAGCCTGTTCTTTCAATTTCCCAAGCTGATAAGCTTGACCTTTCTTCAAATACTTATACCACAAGCATCGACGATTCACTATCTGCTTCAAAAAAGTTAAGTTCGCTTGCTTCAGATGACAGAATGACCGTCGAATAGCCTAGTTGCTGACAATGGCGAAGAGAAGAAGAGGGAAACATATGATCTTTACACTGGAACATGGGTGAAGGGTGAGGAGTACCCAATTTACAAACGATGTTCTTATCCTTTCATTGATGACGCCTTTGATTGCCATTGAAACTTGCAAGGGAAGGAAAGATGTTGATTATTTGAAATGATGTACCTTGTTCGTTTTAATTAATTAATCATTTTAAATTTAAAATTCACATTATATAAAATTTGGGGGAAAGACTTGACCTGGTGGTTTTAGGGGAAAGGTTTGATTTTAATAATCTAGGTTTGAGACCCCATGGAAAAATTAAATTTTTTTTGTTAAAAGTTATTCTAATGGAAGATGCCACGTTTCACCTTTCCTATTGGTAATCATTCCTTAAAAATATATTAAAAATTTATGTGGCTATGGTGCCATGTCACTGTACATGTGGCACTGCCACGTTATTTTCTCATTATATGTTAGAACGTTATGCCAACTCTAGATGGTCAACATTCGTTGATTAATGGTTTTCATTCATTAAAAAGTTATTTGTATTGAAAAATAGAGGCTATAGTAATCAACATATCAAACGTTAAGGGTTATTTTTAACCTTATGTTTTTATTTTATTTTTTCACTTGCTAATGTGATTATAGTATAAATTGTTGAATATGTATTCTTTCAATAAGGTAACGTAACGACAACTAGATACAACTTCACGTGTTCTGTTCAGTGTTACCACTGTTCACTAAGCGGGGAAAAATGCAAAGTTTCAGGGTTTGATTTAGTAAATATTAAAGAATTAATTTATATTATATACATCTATATTTGATTAATTAATTAATCTTAATCGATTTTTATAGAAACTTATGTTGGAAAAACGTGAGAATTTGGAAACTTTGAGCCATATTTACTAGTGGTAAAGGTGGATGTTCGAATGACAAATTTATCAATTTATATTCTACTCCATGAGACCTTTACAACGATATCTCATATGCTCAAAACGGTTGAGAAATGAATGAGAAATTGATGCTCAAAGTGAGGTTGTTATGAATTGTGTTAAGGAAAATATGAACCCCTTATCCCACATGGGTGGGATAACAAACTTGGGAATGGTTTAAATACACCAACCCACTTGGGAGTCATTGAATGACTTGAATGAATACTATGCCTCGCGCGCAGGCGCAGGGGGGGGTGCAAATCGAAGCTCGTCGAACCCATTCGGGTTGGGGCGCGCTCGCACGTCGTGGGCGACGCGAATGTCCGGACCGGTCGGGTTCCACTTAGAACCTGCGGATATTTTACCCACTTCGAATTAAATTTTTTCCTTATATAACACATATTTTACCCACTCCCCTATATAAAGAATGCTTCTCTTCAGTTTCAAATCACTCCAAAAAAACGATTTCTCTCTCGTTTTTTCTTTCAACCGGTGATAGGCTAAGACAAGGCTCTAGTTCGAGATCTCTTCAGTTCGTGCCTCTGTCGAAGATCTTCTTGTTGTTGTATCCTGGGAGACGAACGACCAACCAAACTCAAGCACCGCGGAGTGGTCGAAATTTGTCTTAAGGAAACTGCTCTTCGCAGGCCTCAACTTTAATCTGGTTTTAGAATTCTTCTCTTCTTACTTGTTTAAAGTTATTTCTTTATTTTATTTTCTTTTATTATCGTCTTGGATTGTATACTTTGTAACAATCTTAAGACAAATCTCTTCTTCTACCTTTCTTATAAATCCGAGACGATATAATCGTGATAGAGATAGCAAATAAATTGGTTTCAGGATTTATCCTGCCGTTTTAACGGATTTGCTAAAATCTCAAAGTTGGACAAATCTGTTTACAGAAATTGTAGGTAATAAACGAGAAATTAATTTTCTGTTTATTGGAATTTATTTTAATTCCTCTTTGTTTCTTTTGAACAGAAACGATGACTATTGGAGATTCTGTTGATTCTACTGCTAAGGTCCTTGCACCTGCACAGACTCCGAAACAACAGATACCGAATCTGAATGCAACGGCAGTGGCAATGAGTCACAATGAGAAGCCGTCGAAATTTTGCGGACAGAATTTTAAGACATGGCAACAGAAGATGCTGTTTTATCTGACCATGCTGAATCTGGCAAAGTATCTAAAGGAAGATCCCCCAGTTGTTGCCGTAGGGGATGGAGAAGGAGAGGTGGATGATCTCACCGCCTTCAGTATCACAGAGTCTTGGAACAATGCTGATTTTCTGTGTCGAAACTACATCCTCAACGGACTGCAAGACTCGTTGTATCCGGTATATGATGTGTACAAAACAGCAAAACAGCTGTGGGCAGCACTGGATAATAAGTACAAAGCAGAGGATGCTGGGGCTAAAAAGTTTTTAGTAGCCAAATTTTTGAACTTTACTATGGTTGATTCAAAACCAGTAGTAAATCAAGTTGAAGAATTCCAACTAATCATTCATGGAATTATTGCAGAAGGGATGACTATCAGTGAATCTTTTCAAGTAGCTGCCATCACGGAAAAGCTGCCTCCCGGATGGAATGACTTCAAAAACTATTTGAAGCATAAGAGAAAGGAAATGTCAGTGGAAGAACTGATCACCAGACTTCGAATTGAAGAGGACAACAGAGGTAATGCCAGGAAACTTGCTTTCAAAGAGGCCAAGGCAAATGTTGTCGAAGTCAAGAAGGGTAAGCAAACCCAACATCACCAGGCCAAGCCAAATCTGAGGCCTAATGGCGGAGTCTCCAAAAAGGAGAAATTCAAAGGGTCGTGCTTCAACTGTGGCAAGATGGGGCACAGGTCCTCTGAATGCAGACATCCGAAAAGAGCTAGAGCTAAGGAGGCCAATGCTATGGAGGATGAAGATCTATGCGCGGTGATTTCTGAAGTCAACCTGGTTGACTCTAACCCGAGGGAATGGTGGCTTGACACTGGAGCCACTCGCCATATATGTTGTGACGAAAATTCTTTCTCTGAGCTGATACCTTGCAACAATGGGGAGAAGCTCTACATGGGAAATGCTGCGACTTCCAAGATCAAAGGGGAGGGAACAGTGGTCTTGAAGATGACTTCTGGAAAAGAACTCAAGCTGCAAAATGTATTGTACGTGCCTGACGTACGCAAAAACCTTGTTTCTGGAACACTTTTAAGTGTTCATGGTTTTAGAATGGTTTTTGAGTCCCAGAAGTTAATTCTGTCAAAGGGGGGATGTTTGTGGGTAGGGGATATGTATTGAATGGAATGTGGAAACTCAATGCTATCTCTGTAAAATCCAAAATAATGAATAAGAATGCAGCTTCTTCTTCTGCTTACATGCTCGAATCATTTAATTTATGGCATGGTAGACTTGGACATGTTAATTATGATACCTTACGTAGGTTAATTAACTTGGAACACATCCCTTCATTTCACATTAATTATAACCATAAATGTGAAACGTGTGTAGAAGCAAAATTAACAAGGTCTTCTTTTCAAACAATTGAAAGAAGTAAAGAACCACTTGATCTAATACATAGCGATGTATGTGATTTGAAATTTGTTCAAACTAAAGGAGGAAATAAATATTTTATTACCTTCATCGATGATAGCACAAAGTATTGCTATGTATATTTGCTTAAAAGCAAAGACGAAGCTATAGAGAAATTTATACTCTATAAGCAAGAAGTTGAAAACCAACTTAATAAAAAGATTAAGGTGGTAAGAAGTGATCGTGGTGGTGAATATGTTAATCCATTTGGTGAATATTGTTCACAACATGGAATTATTCATGAAGTAACACCACCATATTCTCCCCAATCTAATGGAGTAGCCGAACGTAAAAATCGGACTCTAAAAGAAATGATGAATGCTTTGTTAGGAAGCTCTGGGTTACCACAGAACATGTGGGGGGAAGCAGTTCTTTCGGCTAATTACCTTTTGAATAAAGTTCCTCGGAAGGAAAAGGATAAGACACCATATGAGTTGTGGAAAGGTCGAAAGCCTTCCTACAAACACTTGAAAATGTGGGGGTGTCTTGCCAAGGTAATGGCTCCATTACCAAAACAAATGAAAATAGGTCCAAAAACCGTGGATTGTATTTTTATTGGCTATGCTGAACATAGCAATGCTTATCGATTTCTCGTGTATGAATCAAAAAATCCTGACATTCACAAGAACACGATAATGGAATCAAAGAATGCATCATTCTTTGAAAATACATTCCCTTATAAATCTAGGGAACTTGATCAAAGTTCAACAGAACAAACTTTGGATGAAATGATTCCAAGTAATCAACAAGAGGTTGAAAACGAGATAGAGCCAAGAAGGAGCAAACGAGCAAGGGTAGAAAAATCCTTTGGATCTGATTTCTTAACCTTTATGCTGGAGGCTGAACCTCTAACGTATAATGATGCTATACGCTCCTCTGAAGGCACCTTATGGAAAGATGCCATTAAGAGCGAAATTGATTCCATCATGCAAAACCATACATGGGAATTAGTGGACCTTCCTCCTGGAATTAAACCACTAAATTCAAAATGGATTTTTAAAAGGAAAATAAAAGCAGATGGAACAATTGATAAGTACAAGGCAAGGTTGGTAATCAAAGGATACCGACAAAAAGAAGGCCTTGATTACTTCGATACATTTTCCCCTGTATCAAGAATAACATCCATAAGGATGATACTCGCAATAGCTGCTCTACGAAATCTAGAAGTACATCAAATGGATGTTAAAACAGCTTTCCTAAATGGGGATCTTGATGAAGAAATTTACATGGAACAACCTGAGGGTTATGTAGTTTCAGGTCAAGAAAGGAAAGTATGCAGATTGGTTAAGTCTCTTTATGGACTTAAACAAGCGCCAAAACAATGGCATGAGAAATTCGATAATGTCATGATGACTAACGGTTTCAAAATAAATGAGTGTGACAAATGTATATATGTCAAAACCATAGACATTGGATATGTCATTCTATGTTTATATGTTGATGACATACTTATTGTTGGAAGCAACAATGAAATGGTAAAACGTACCAAAAACATGTTAAATTCGAAATTTGACATGAAAGATATGGGACTGGCCGATACGATTCTGGGCATCCAAATCAAAAGGTCACCGGAGGGTCTCATATTAAGTCAGTCACACTATGTGGACAAAATTCTTGAGAAATTTAATAAGGAGGATTCTGGCATAGCCTTAACTCCGTTAGATCCTTGTTCACATCTATCAAAGAATCGTGGGGAAAGTATCCACCAAGTGGAATATGCAAGAGTCATAGGCAGCTTAATGTATCTCATGAGCTGCACTAGACCAGATATCGCTTTTACTGTGAGTAGTTTAAGCAGATTCACAAGCAATCCAGGGAAAGATCACTGGAAAGTAATTGTGAGAATACTGAGATATCTAAGATATACTCGGGACTACGGACTGCATTATTCCAGAGACCCCGCTGTCTTAGAAGGATACTCTGATGCCAGTTGGATATCTGATATTCAAGATACCAAAGGCACAAGTGGATATGTATTCACTTTGGGGGGAGGAGCCGTGTCATGGAAATCCTCAAGACAAACTATTATAACCAGATCCACAATGGAATCTGAGTTTGTCGCTCTAGACAAATCTGGAGAAGAAGCAGAATGGCTTCGTCAATTCCTTGAGGATATCCCTGAATGGTCGAAACCTGTGCCCACAGTATGTATACACTGTGACAATCAAGCAACAATTGCTAGGGCACAGAGTTTCATGTATAACGGTAAGTCAAGGCATATGCGCCGTCGACATAACACCGTCAGACAACTGATCTCAAATGGAGTTATCTCTATTGACTTTGTAAGATCAAAGGATAACATTGCTGATCCATTAACCAAAGGATTGAATCGAGATCAAGTTGAGAAAACATCTAAAGGAATGGGACTAAAGCCCATGAGAATTAAAGGCACTATGTGAAGGAAAACCCTACCTAGCTGACTGGAGATCCCAAGATCTAGGTTCAAAGGGACAACCTAATTACATAGACCTGTGCGATCACTGTGGGGATTATTTCCCAAGTCCATTCCTATGATGCAAACAGTGATAAAAAGGGTTATAGGTTAAGCAAAGCTTTTAATGACCATTGTATGCTTCGGTGAGCCGAATAACATAAGTCACCTATGTAAGAGTGAAGTGGGGCCGCTTCAAAGAGACTATTGGGCATAGTTCTTTTAAACTCTTGCAGAACCAGGCGATGTCCACGGCCACATGGACATAACTATGAGAACTAATAATCTTGTCAGAAAGATAGTTGTGTGAAGTATATCATCGTTTACACAAACAGTTGAACAGTTCAAGGACATCACGTCTACTGATTAGCTAGTAAAGTAAATATACTTTCACAAGGGAAGGTTCAAAGGAGGAAACCTACCTATCCTATGCAATTATCAATCGTAGATCCTATCACCACATCGAGTCAAAATATTTTGATAAAAACATCAATTTCATTCATGTGGGGGATTGTTGGAAAAACGTGAGAATTTGGAAACTTTGAGCCATATTTACTAGTGGTAAAGGTGGATGTTCGAATGACAAATTTATCAATTTATATTCTACTTCATGAGACCTTTACAACGATATCTCATATGCTCAAAACGGTTGAGAAATGAATGAGAAATTGATGCTCAAAGTGAGGTTGTTATGAATTGTGTTAAGGAAAATATGAACCCCTTATCCCACATGGGTGGGATAACAAACTTGGGAATGGTTTAAATACACCAACCCACTTGGGAGTCATTGAATGACTTGAATGAATACTATGCCTCGCGCGCAGGCGCAGGGGGGGTGCAAATCGAAGCTCGTCGAACCCATTCGGGTTGGGGCGCGCTCGCACGTCGTGGGCGACGCGAATGTCCGGACCGGTCGGGTTCCACTTAGAACCTGCGGATATTTTACCCACTTCGAATTAAATTTTTTCCTTATATAACACATATTTTACCCACTCCCCTATATAAAGAATGCTTCTCTTCAGTTTCAAATCACTCCAAAAAAACGATTTCTCTCTCGTTTTTTCTTTCAACCGGTGATAGGCTAAGACAAGGCTCTAGTTCGAGATCTCTTCAGTTCGTGCCTCTGTCGAAGATCTTCTTGTTGTTGTATCCTGGGAGACGAACGACCAACCAAACTCAAGCACCGCGGAGTGGTCGAAATTTGTCTTAAGGAAACTGCTCTTCGCAGGCCTCAACTTTAATCTGGTTTTAGAATTCTTCTCTTCTTACTTGTTTAAAGTTATTTCTTTATTTTATTTTCTTTTATTATCGTCTTGGATTGTATATTTTGTAACAACTTAATGTGAAGACCACAATGTAAAGTTAGATAGTTTAGTAAATATTATAGAATTGAATGGTTCCATATTCTAATAGTATTGCATCCATCTCTAATGAACTTTACGACGTTATTGGACACAAACTCTACTTTCTAATTTTGCTGATATGAAGTAGCACGACAAAAAATGTGTGAGTTTCGTGATGAGAGGATTAAGCTTTATTCGTTCTTAGTAATGTGACAAAACAAGGATGATAATGATCTTATTTAGAGATTTGAGTGAAAATTTTCAAGATTTTTTAGGGTATTTTTAATTCTAGATTTTATTTTTTTTTATAAAAAAGGTTAAAAAAATTGACGTGTCATGTATTCATGAGTTGAATTATTACTATTTTTACTCTACACATAACTTTATACACTTATTTAGATTGAAAAATATTTATCCACCTAAATGAGAAAAATGGATACTTTAAGCATTTATTTAGACATTAAGCCTATTTTTTTTACGTTACTGTTTACGAATTGCAAAACATTTTTATATTTTAATGGTTTTTTTTTCTTTACAGCTACCTCACTCTACTTTTCTTTCTCGATTCACGTGATTTTTTTGTCTAATTTCTCTAACGCCAAAAATTCAAATTTATATATCGAATAATAACTATTTATCCATAATAATATACACATATTTCACTGTTTACCGTTGTACAAATGAAATCTAAATTCAAAATTATAAATTTATATTTCAAAAATATAAAAATACATTAAAATATAAAACGTTGTTTTATCATCTCCATCTTTTATAAAATAATTCAATAAAATTACTATAATTATAACAAATGTCTTCAATGAAACATTTCATTTCACAATTATACTAAATTTAAATTATTTAGTTTTTTACCAAATTTAATTATCCCAATAAGCTTATATATTGCATATAAGGCAATGAATCCTCAATTTTTACCCCTATCATAATTTAAATAATAACAATAATAATAAAACTACCATGTAAATCCGCTAAAATATTTCTAAAAAAGTTCAAATAAAAAACACTCCTTAAACTATATTATTTGCATACTTTTAGTCTTTAAACTATTTTTTTGGTCAAAATAGATAACTAAACTATTTTTTATGACCATGTTAATTTCCGCCGTCATTTACTTTTAAAAAAAATATTTTGACCAATTAGACATTGGCACACTGTAAAAATGTAGGTATTTATTTTGATAAAAATATAATTTAGGGACTGAAGCAAACAAATAATATAGTTTAAGTATTTTTTTTGATAAAAAATAACAATTTAAGTAGTAAAAAAATAGTTTAGGAACAAAAAAAATATATATTTTAAGGAGGTTAAAAAACAATGCTCCCAGTCCCAATTCCTAACCCTGTATATATACACACATTTCTTCCATTTGAGTTTCAAAGAGTGTATTTATTCAGCAGCCGTCATGCAAGCTACATATCTAACATCCCGACCGCCCCTATTCCCAACCACAAACCTGCCCCGCCGATGTATTCGTATAACCGCCCAATCCCAAGCAAATGTGACAACAGACTCTCCATCTCCTCCAACAGTAAAGCTCAACAAGTACAGCTCAAGAATAACGGAGCCCAAGTCACAAGGCGCGTCCCAGGCCATGCTGTACGGCGTCGGACTGTCTGATGACGACTTGTCGAAACCCCAAGTGGGGATATCGTCGGTGTGGTACGAGGGAAACACGTGCAACATGCATTTGTTGAAGTTGTCGGAGGAAGTGAAACGGGGAGTTGAGGAGATTGGGATGGTTGGGTTTAGGTTTAACACAATAGGAGTTAGCGATGGGATTTCGATGGGTACCAGAGGGATGTGTTACAGTTTGCAGTCAAGGGATTTGATTGCAGATAGCATTGAAACAGTGATGAGTGCTCAGTGGTATGATGGGAATATCTCCATTCCTGGCTGTGATAAAAATGTAACCCTTCTTCTTCTTCAAACTTTACCCTTTTTTAATTGATTCCCCTGATTTTGTTGGTTTCTTCAAACTTTACCCTTTTTAAGTTCAAAGCTGCCCCCTTTTTAATTGATTCCCCTGATTTTGTTTATTCATCATATTTGATATGATTTTGTTGGTTTCCTCCCTCCAATTATGAAACTAACCATGTCTAGTTCTGTAGATGCCGGGAACAATTATTGCAATGGGGAGGCTGAATCGGCCAAGTATTATGGTTTACGGAGGAACCATCAAGGTTTGCTGCTTTGTCTACTATAACTTCTGTAGATCCACTGCTCTTTCTCATTTAGGTTTTATATCTAATTACTTTTACTCTTATAACATTCTGTTGCACCTTTTCTTTGTTAAATCAGTGCTGCTCTTTAGAATTATTAAATAACTACACATTTCACCCCTATAGTATTAGATAAGTCTGTAAGAATTGGTTTCGAACTGGAAACCATTCTTCCGTATGAATGCTATTGCTTGCATTATTTCTAAATTGCAGCATTTATTTTATATCCATGAGTTTTCTTATGAATGCATACCCACCGACAAAAGCACGAACCCACTTTGGACTTAGCATAACATGTAGGTGTGCTGGCAATTTCATTATATGTAAATTTAGGTGTTGTCCTATTTCAATAATTTATTTATACATGTCTCTACTTGTCTTTTGCAGCCAGGTCATTTTCAAGGCAATACATACGATATAGTATCTGCCTTCCAGGTAAACACGATGATGTGCAATAGGAATGTTGTTGTGCTAGTTGATTACTGATTTCTCTTTATATCTTCACAATTTTAGACCTCGAACTACACTTGCTGTCTGTTAATTCTTTGGTTTTAGGAGCAACAATTGCAAGAAAATTTCTTGGATTAGTGTAAAAAACTTGCAAGATTATGATGATACCATGATCTTTTCTGTAAAAATTTACACTTAGAAAAATACATGCTTTTCTGGCAAGTAAGAAGGCTTTCAATCTATGTTTAAAATAATATATATAAGGCTATATCTTATTTTTTAGGGTTTGTGTATGCTTATTTCATTTAATGATGCATGACATATATCTATTTTTATGCATGCTTCTGTCATTTAATAAGACCATCCACAAGTCAAATTTCCAAGTATGATACATTTGGTTGTTTTTGTGATTGCATTCAGAGTTCAGACCTTACTCTAATACACACGCACACACATTAAAAAATGAAGTAAAATATTCCCTCTGAAAGTGATTTGGCTTTTTAGTGAGTGTTGAATTTTTTATGAAATGGACTAGTCTTATAACTAGTCCATATAGTATTTCCTATTTTCAACCATTTATTTAATTATTCTTGTAATAAAAAATAATGAGTCTAATGAGTCCAGTTGATCTGGTCAATTGGAATTTTTGAACTTTTGGTACCTGGCAGAATTATAAGATCTAATCTTAGCTTTAAATAGCACGTGCATGGTGAGGTGTCTGGTAGAGTCACCTTTTGCAATTGATTTATATTACTCAGATTCTTACCACCTTTTGCAATTGATTTATATTACTCAGATTCTGGTGTTAGTGTCAAACACGGGTATGTGTCCAGCTTCAATATAGTTAAATTGTTTAAATTTATTCATGCATTCCGAATGCTACTTGATTACTTATTTCTCTTTAAATCTTCATAAATTTTTACCTCAATTTACCCTTGATGTCTGTTACTAATTTAATTTTAGGAGCAACAATTGCAAGAAAATTTCTTGGATTAGTGTAAGGAACTTGGAAAATTATGAAAATACCATGATCTTTTCTGTGTTAGTCCGCTTAGTCCGTCTTTGGTGCTGACACAGTTAAACTTTGCAGCTTTGCTTTTGCTTGCGGGGCAGAGTTTGCTTTCTTTGCTTATCTCTCTCCGAACCGAAGTAGTACTGATCCTTGAGGGACAGAGTTTGCTTCTTTGCTTTTGCTTCAACTCTTGTTCTTCTTCCCCTGTTTTTATGAGTTTGAGGAGTAAAAGAAGGATCCATAATTTGATTTTTTTCAATATCAAGCAAATTTGGAAGAATGTCTTACCAATGCTAATATGTGAAGATTAACTTCTATGCCATGAATTTATCTTAAATTACCAATACATTTTCTCAATTTTGGTAAACTTTTTCTTTTTCCCCATTTTATTGGTCGGGCAGTGTTATGGAGAGTATGTAAGTGGGAAAATAAGTGATGAGGAGAGAAAGAATGTGATCCTTAACTCATGCCCCGGAGCTGGAGCCTGTGGGGGAATGTATACTGCAAATACCATGGCATCTGCAATTGAAGCTATGGGAATGTCTCTTCCTTTCAGGTAGTAATATGTTCTCGGGATCATTTTATTGTGAATTTTACATTCCGCCTTTTCTTTTTTCACTTACTATTGTTTGTTTGTACTTGACAAGCTCTTCAATACCTGCTGAAGACCCTTTGAAATTGGATGAATGCCGTTTGGCTGGAAAGTATCTACTAGAATTGTTGAAAATGGATTTAAAACCCCGAGATATCATCACCCGCAAATCTTTGCATAATGCTATGGTTGTTGTCATGGCCCTAGGTGGATCAACCAATGCTGTGTTACATTTAATAGCCATAGCAAGGTGAGAACTGAGAATTTATGCCAGATATTCCTTTGGCATCAAAATTATTGAAAATTCGGGGAAATGAATCTTGGAATTATTCATGGCAGGTCTGTTGGTCTAGAACTGACTCTGGATGATTTCCAGAAAGTTAGTGACAATGTTCCGTTTCTGGCTGATCTGAAGCCCAGTGGCAAATATGTCATGGAGGATGTACACAAGGTATAGATTAACTGCAGATCTTCTACATCAATCTTTTCTTTCAAGATTCTTTTTTTCCCGAGTCTATGAGTCATGACATAAATAGCTTTATTTGTATATGTTATCTATTCTATCATTCCAACAAATGGGAAAAAATGTTTTGATAGATTGGAGGAACTCCTGCTGTGATTCGTTATCTTTTGGAGCTTGGGTATCTTGATGGGGATTGCATGACCGGTATGTCGGCTTGGATTCTACTAAGATTTCTTTATTTAATGCAGTTCTAGAGCTTTAATTTTCAATATTCTTAATATTTTCTACGATGATATTTTGACTCTAGTGACTGGGAAGACAATGGCAGAAAATGCACAAAGCTACCCTCGTTTATCCGATGGACAGGTTGGTATTGGTGATTTTCCACCAAAAAGGCTAGGCTCCATTTACATGTTAACTTCGAGATGCCATGGATGGAATGTGCAATTAGTCTGATCAGTGCCCAAAAAATCATTTCCAGGAAATCATAAAACCAGTGTCAAATCCTATCAAGGAAACAGGGCACATCCAAATATTAAGAGGGAATCTTGCACCAGAGGGTTCTGTAGCAAAAATTACTGGAAAAGAAGGACTCTATTTCTCCGGTGCCTTTCCTTTTTCTCATTAATTTTAATTTTGAGCTTCTTGGTCTCTGTACTTTACAATTTTATGCTAAGAATGTAGTCTGCATCCCTGCATAAACATAATGGTTGTAAAATTTGTTCTTTAGGTCCTGCACTTGTGTTTGAAGGAGAGGAAGCTATGCTAGCAGCTATCTCTGAAAATCCTTCGAGCTTTAAGGTATGCGAGTCAAAGCAGCATATTATTTCTCTATAATTAGTAGTGGACTGGAGCTTGCATGCGCATAGTTTTTGGTTAACAGTTGAATACGGGAGAAGTTTTATGTCTGCTTAATTTGATAGTCTTAAAATGGCAAGGCTTAGGGGTGATAATGAGCCTGACCGGCTCGCGGGCTACTCGGGCTCAACTCGAAAAGCTCGTGAACATGCTCGGAATCTACATATGCACTAAAAGTAATATGTTTAGCAAAAGAAAAACAATAAATTAAATTAGGAAAAATCTACTAAAAGTAAATTAACTAAAATAAATTGGACATTTTATTTAATTGGTTGTTGTTTGATTTTGTATTTTCTATGTGCTTGTATTATAAGAATATTTATTGGTTATTTGGATTAATCTAATTTTTGGCACTTTTTTCCTCTTTTCGGTCATTGAATTTCGTTTCAGTGTTGGTTATGAAAGGGACTTTTAACGAATCTTTTATGAAAAAAACTATAGCAAAATTTTTCATTTCGAGCCTAATGAGCCCGACCCGAGCCTAACGAGCTTCGAGCCTGAGCCAAGCCCAATAGTATTGTTTCTGAGCCGAGCTCGAGCTTAAAATTCCGAGCCCGAGCCGAGCCCAATTACACCGTTTCCGAGCCGAGCCTGGCCGGGCTCATAAATTCTATGCTCTTTACCATGAACTTTGTTTGCTTACACTTCAGTCAAGAGTACGAGTTTGAATATTTCTTTGTTTATCTATTTGCATTGGCTAAACTCTGAATGTTTGGTTATGCTCATAAATTTCCAGGGAAAAGTAGTAATCATTAGAGGGGAGGGGCCGAAGGGAGGACCAGGCATGCCTGAAATGTTGACACCAACAAGTGCAATAATGGGGGCAGGCCTTGGGAAGGTACTGTGACATCAAGTCCAAGTGGTTTGCCACCTGTGGCCTACTTTGTTCATTTTAATTATTCTGCTAAGATGATATTTTATAATTTTCCTAAAAATGCAAGATCAACAATTCTGTGATTATTGGAAGCATGCCAAGTTGAATTGGTTCTTTCTGACTGCTGATGTAAATTTTGTGCCTTTCAAAATGGTATTTGATTTGAATGCTGTGAGTGAATACTGCAGGATGTTGCTTTGCTCACCGATGGTAGGTTTTCTGGAGGTTCACACGGATTCGTTGTAGGCCACATATGTCCTGAAGCACAGGTGCAGTAATTTCTCACTCAATTTCCTAGATAATACTGCAGGATGTTGCTTTGCTCACCGATGGTACTTTTTTTTTGTTTTCTTCCTTAGATATAAAGATTTGCTTTATCCTGCATCTTGGACAAAATTGAAGCTCCGAAGATTTTAAAATAAACAAGAGATGGTGAACAAACTTAATGATAGAACTAGTAGTTTCTGGAATTTATTAGAATAATGATAAAACAATGATTTATCATGGAATATAAAGTTCGTTGACTTTATTAATTCAATGGTGAGAAGTGTGGAACGTCTGACAGAATAGCAAAAGTTCTTGAGTCTTATGCTTCAAAATAATTATCCCAAGTTTTAGCAACTAAGATTATTGCTAGGACCTGTGTGTCTCCTGATTGTATTCTGGTTATTTGTCTTTATTTATGCTTGATATTGGATTTGGTTTTATAGGAGGGTGGCCCCATCGGTCTTGTTCAAAACGGGGACCTCATCAACATCGATGTTCAGAAGAGGGCCATAAACGTTGAATTGACAGATGCTGAGCTGAACGAGAGGAGAAAGACGTGGAATCCACCTCCTTACAAGGCTGACAGGGGAGTTTTGCACAAGGTGGGAACCAACAATCTAGCATTGGAACCATGCATACGTTGCCTATATTATTAATTGTGTATATTCCTAAATGATCATCTCTTTTCCATTGGCAGTACATCAAGAACGTGCAACCAGCTTCAAAGGGGTGTGTAACAGACGAATGAAGGGTGACAATAGCCGAACGGAGTAAAAAATAAACTGAAAACGGACCACCATTGATGCATGAGGTCATTTCTCATCTGGGTTTAGGTTGAGAGAGGCATTAGATCTTTCATTTCCTTTCTGCAATTTTGTTTCTCATTCGGAACTTGCAATGACTTTCTGACTGGACAAGCTTTTTGATTTGTTTGCTTTACCGAGTCTTGAACAAAGTAAATGTTTTTATGCGGTGGTTAATGAACTCTTCTTTCTTGGGCAAGGGGTTTAATAATAGTATCAAATTGACCTAGATTAGGGGTTATAAATGTTTTTTTCTGCCGTATAGATTTTGTCGTGTCTGACAAGGTAGAAATTGTTTGCCCTTTACCCTACACGAGACTGGGTGGGTCTCCTCCAGCTCAAATTCATTGACTTAATTCACCCAACAAAATCTTAAAAAAAACTTGGTAATTTATATGAATGAACTTGAAAATTTTTATATGTAGATTATTTGATACATTCATCTACATGGAGTCAGGATCAAACATCGAGAATGGTCCACTCCAAACTCGAACACATTGTTATTGTGTCTGACTTGGTAGAAATTAAACGTCCCTGACCCTACTCAGAGGACTTAAAGTTAACGTACTAAAAGGGCAATATCAGTGCATGCTTTGATGGTATCAAAGTAGGAAATGGGATCTAAACCGCGTAACAGGTAAGAAATTTCTCTTTTGCTGCAGTCTCCTCCAGCCTATGTTTCTTGACTTATGACCCACGTAATCTTCATAAACAACCGAAGGTGGGAGAAATTCAGAAAGAATATGGGTATTCACATGGTGTTTTACTTCATCCTGCAGCTACTAAGCCTACCATGGCTAATCGGAGCATTCAATTCTGATGCTTGTTTTGATGCATGTGGGGATGTTGCTATTCCGTATTGTTCTGAAACATGTGGGAATGTTACTATTCCGTCACCAATTCCTGGTCTAGAGTGACTTGCAAACGAAACCGCTAGTGGACCCTTTCATCACTCGCATCAATCTGGAGCTACTCGATAGTTATCTGCCGAGCAACAGTGAAAACGTCGTCGTCAACAATCCGGTAACTTATCTAAATTGTGAAGATAAAGGATACAATGGCACCACTTCTGCTTCGAGCATCGACCTTGACGACACTCCATTTTATTCCCGAATCGATACAACAGATTTGGTTCAGCAGGTTGCAGCCATTTGGCCACTGCTTTTGTCAACAATCAGACAGATCCAATCTCCAGCTGCCTACAGCATTGATGTGACCACCAGCTGACATATTACTTTAGTGGCTGTTATGCTTCGATCTCTGAAGATCTCACTTCCTATACAGCAAGCGTGACATAGGTTATTGATCCCGGGAGCAAGAGATGCACATCTGCTTTCATATCTGACATTAACCTTTTAATCTCACCGGTTGTGGATATAAGCATCGATACGACATACGTTCCTGCAATTCTCGAGTGGAATCCATACGATTTGGAAGGTCACCATTTACTATAATCACTTTTGAAACATTTCTTATTGCAGCAATGCATGCTCGGAATATATTGATAATAGTCGTACGTAATTGGCGCTTTGTCCTTTATCTCTATATGCAGTCCCACTAGGCCAAGAAAGACTACCTAACCAGTATGGTGGTTGTGCTACAAAATGTGAGGATGTTGAGATTCCGTATCCATTTAGAATAGGAAGTGGTTGTTACATGAACGAATGGTTTAGAGTAAGTTGCAATGGAATTATGGACGGGGCAAAGCTTATCATGAGTAGCTTCAGTCTACAACTACTCAGTGTTTCAGTTTGGCAGGGCATGGTCGTCGTCGAAAATTCAATAACTTATTCCAATTGCCTCAAAAGAGATGGAGAAACTAGTGAGGTTAGTGTGAACCTTACAGGCACCCCGTTTTTGTTCTCAGCCATGTACAACAGATTCATGTCTGTAGGTTGTGGCAGTTTGGCTACTTTCCGCCGTAGTCCGACGGATGACTATCCTATTGGTGGCTGCATGCAACCCATTTGTGCCGATATTGTGACTTCCACTGGTAGCTGCTCTACGGATATTCCTTCGGATCTAAGTTCCTTTGCTATAAACATGAAAGAGATTTATCCTAGTAATGGCACTGGCACCAGAAGAAGATTGTGCGTGTCCGCTTTCATGGTTGATCGAAGGTCCCTCGGTTCACTTGAGATGATGAATTCAAATCATGTAACACCCCAATTTTTACCCCAAAATTTTTAAAAACCTAATTCTAAAATCCTTAGATTCAAAACCCTAAAATTTAGGGATTTTAAATTTGTAACCCTAATTTTGAATTGGCGGTTAAATTGAATTTTAGTGACCTAATGTAATAGTGAAGGCTAGAAAAGAGAAGTTAGAGATTTCAGAGAGAGTAGAGATTAGGTTTTAGAAGAGAAAAGTTGTAATTTCATTCAAACGATAAAAATTTTCTCTGTCTGAGTACACTCATAATATAGCTATTGGCCTAAGGACAAATTGTTTATTTACAGCTGTCCATTAACAACTAACTCATAACAGAATTGTACTATTTAGCTGACTAGGCTTCATTCTGATCTGGATATCATGATAATTGGGCCAACCCATCTCAAGCCCGTTTCTTCTCAACTGACGCGAGGCCCGTTTTGGCTTTGTTACTCGGCCCGTTCTCCTGATCCAATACGGCGTCGTCCAGCCCTTCTTCGAGTTGTCTACGAGAGCCCTCAAAATCCCCAATCCTCACTGATCGAATCTCTAATTTGTTTGAACTTTTCCCCGCGACTATGACATTTCCCTCCCCTTCAGCAGATCATTGTCCCCAAGGATCAAAGTCTGGGAATTGGGACTGGAGCACACTGAAATCCTCCCATGTGGCGTTCTCTTCCCCCAAGTTGGACCATTTGATCAGCAGCTGTGTCACCGCCTTGTTGTCCCTCTTCACCATTCTCTTGTCCAGCACTAAGGCGGGGTAGACCTTAACTTGGCCGTTGTCAGTGGTCTCCGGTGGCTCCAGCGAGGTAACTTCTCTGTGCCCAATCTTCTTTTTCAACAAACTTACGTGAAACACGGGGTGCAGTCTGGACCCCTTCAGCAACTGCAGTTTGTATGCCACTGACCCTATCTTCTGTATCACCTTGTAGGGCCCGTAAAATTTCGCGGACAACTTCAAATTCTTCCTCAACGCCAGGGTCGTCTGTCGGTAAGGCTGTAATTTTAAATAAACCTCATCTCCGACATTAAACTGCCTGTCTGATCGATGCTTGTCTGCGTAATGTTTCATCTTTTGCTGTGCTTTCTCTAATTGCTCCTTTAGTACTTTGTCCATATGTTCACGATTTTCCCTCTCTTCTTGTACACTGTTGACAGTAGTATCTGTGTTCCAAGCTAGATTAAGAGGCTTGTATCCATAGAGTGCTTCAAATGGGGTAACTCCTATAGCAGTGTGGTAGCTAGTATTGTACCACCATTCTGCTTGGGGTAGGTATTTAGCCCAAGCTTTAGGCTTTAGGAAACACATGCCTCGGAGGTACTGTTCGAGGCATCGATTCAATCTTTCACTCTGCCCATCCGTCTCGGGGTGGTATGCGGAGCTGAAGTGAGTCAGGGTCCCTGCCTGTTTCATAAGCTCCTTCCAAAAAAGACTCGTGAATACCTTGTCCCTGTCTGAAATAGCTATCTTAGGGGGCCCGTGCAGCTTATAAACCTGGTCCAAGTATGCTCGAGCAACATCCATAGTAGTGTAAGGATGAGATAATCCTAGGAAATGGGCATACTTTGTGAACTTGTCTATAATGACCAGTGTGTAGTTGAACTTCATAGAGGTAGGAAGGCCCTCAATTAAGTCCATAGTGATCACTTCCCAGGCCTGAGTGGGAACTGCAATAGGTTGGAGAAACCCTGACTTAGCCACATGTTCTCCCTTTGTCCTTTGACACACCTCACACTGCTACACATAATTTTTAACAGAGTTTTTCATCCCAGGCCAGTAGAAAGTACTCTTCAACCTCAGAAGGGTGGCCTGGATCCCTGAATGCCCTCCCTGTGGGGAGTCATGCAACTCTTTGAGCAATTGTACTCTCAGTCCCCCTGTTTCCCCAACATAGACTTTATCTTCAAACCTCAATACCCCTTTCGAATGTGTCCACCCAGGTTTGTAATTCTGACTTACAGCTAGAGCTGATATAGCTTCTTGGGCCAAACTATCTTGCTCATAGCTTCTCTCTATCTCCCTGGCCCATTCTGGTACTAGGGTAGTCACTGTGAGGCCATTTAACTCAGGATCACCTTCCTCCTGCCTGGATAGAGCATCTGCAACCACATTTGTCCTCCCCTTTCTGTACTGGATGGTGTAGTCTAGCCCCAGCAACTTAGTGAGCCCCTTCTTCTGTATGGTAGTGGTCAATTTTTGCTCCAGTAGGTGTTTAAGTGCCTCATGATCTGTCTTTATGATGAAGGAGTTCCCTTCTAGGTAGTGCCTCCACTTAGTAACTGCTAGGAGAATTGCCAGGTATTCCTTTTCATATATGGATAGATCAGCATCTTTAGGGCCTAGAGCTTTACTCAAGTATGCAATGGGCCTCCCATCCTGAGATAGTACGGCTCCAATTCCCTTAGCACTGGCATCTGTTTCCTAACAGAAAGCCTTGTTGAAATTGGGTAGTGCTAGCACTGGGGCCCTACACATGGCCTCCTTTAGGATCTCAAATGCCTTCTTGGATTCCTCTGACCAACTGAACCCTTCCTTCTTGAGCATGTTGGTGAGGGGCTTACTGATTGCTCCATAGTCTCGGATGAACTTCCTGTAGTAGCCTGTCAGGCCTAGAAACCCCCTTAAGGACTTGAGATTTGTAGGCAAGGCCCATTTCCTCATGGCTTCAATTTTAGAGGGGTCAGTGGCCACTCCTTGATTTGTGATAATGTGCCCCAAATACTCCACATGTCTCTGCCCAAAGAACCATTTTTTCTTTTTTGCAAATAACTTGTTCTCCCTCAACACTTTCAAAACAACCCTGACATGCCCTTCATGCTCTTTCATCCCCTTGCTGTAGATTAGGATATCATCAAAGAATACCAATACAAACTTCCTCAAATAGGGCCCAAATAGTTCATTCATCAATGCCTGAAATGTAGCAGGGGCATTGGTTAGCCCAAAAGGCATAACCCTGAACTCATAACGCCCTTGGTGGGTTCTAAAGGCTATTTTAGGGATGTCCTCCTCCTTGACTCTAATCTGCCAATACCCTGACCTGAGATCAACTTTAGAGAAATACCCAACATCTTTTAACTCATCCAGTAGGTATTCTACTACAGGAATAGGAAACCTGTTCTTCTCAGTTGCTGAATTGAGTTGTCTGTAGTCTACACAGAACCTCCAACTCTCATCCTTCTTCTTGACCATCAAACAAGGTGCAGCAAAAGGGCTGTTGCTGGTCTGAATTACAGAGTTGGCTAGCATCTCAGCTATTTGTTTTTCAATCTCTGTTTTCTGGTGGTAGGGATACCTATAGGGTCTCAGGTTGATAGGGGATGTTCCTGGTTTGAGTATGATAACATGATCATGAGTTCTGGTGGAGGGAAGTCCCTTAGGCTCTTCAAAAACATCAGAAAACTCCATTAGAATGCTCTTGAGGTTATCAGGAACTTCTGCCTCCTCTTCTTCCATATTTAGTAAGTACATCTCCCCAAAGCAATCAGGGTCTCTTTCTGTCAATTTCAGCATTTTATTACTGGAAATCTCCTTGATCTTTTCTGATTTCTTTTCACCTTGTAACTCAACTGTCTTTCCTTGCTTCTCAAAACTCGGTGTCATCTTCTTGAAATCCATTAGAATAGGACTGTACTTGCTCATCAAGTCCACTCATAGGACCATATCACTCCCTCCTAGTCTCAAAATCCTGAAATCATGTTCAAAGTCCTGACCCTGCATTCTCCAACTCAATTTGTTGCATCTGCCTGTGCTGTATAACTTCTCACCATTTGCAACAGTGATTGCTAATGGTGGTGTATGTACAAGTTCCACTCCTCCTCTTGCCCATGTAGGAGTGATGAAGCTATGGGTGCTCCCACTGTCCACCAAGACACTGAGCATCTTCCCTTTAATAGTACCAGGAATTCTGAGAGTGTTATGCCCAATGCTGCCAGTTAAGGCGTTCATAGAGATTTCCAAATCTGTCTCCTTTGGTTTCTCCTCCCCTATTTCCTCCTGTTCCTCTTCTTCTTCTTCTTCTTCTTTTGTTTCTAATTCTTTTGTATCTTCCTCTTCCATCACATTCAGCTGTTTAACTTTACACTGATGTTCAGGGGAGTATTTTTCACCACATCTGTAGCATAAGTTATTAGTCCTCCTGTATTCTAACAGTGTCTGTCTGTTGCCCTGCATCTGAGGAGTAGCTCTTGCATTCAGGGGAACTCCTGTTGGTTTGCTGTTCCCTGATGAATTAGTTGGAGTGACACTTTTTGTAGAATATTTCTGTCTCTTGTGCTCCAAGTCCAGTGACAGCTCAATTAATCTGGCCTGTCTGAAAGCCTCCGAGAGGTCCTTTAGGGGATGGACCTTGATTCTGTGCCTCAACTCCTCCTTCAACCCACTAACAAAGCTGGATACAAAATAATTTTCACTGAGGGATGAGTTAAGTTGTAGCATATATGGTTTTAGCTCTTCAAACTTGTCCTGATATTCCTCAACAGTTGTCCTCCGAGTCAGCTTGTTAAACTCCTCAATCACATCACTACTGGTCCTATTACAGAATTTGTGGCATAGGTCAGCTATGAACTCGTGCCAATTTATCATGTATTTCTGCATCATATAGCCATCGAACCAGGTTTCTGCCCTTCCACTCAAATGCATCGCAGCTATCTCCATCTTGTGGTTCTCAGGTATATTGAAAATGGCAAAGTACTTCTCACATCTTCTTATCCAACCTCTCGGGTTCTCCCCTTCGAACATGCTCAACTCTATTTTAGGTCTCAGGTTTAAAGAGTTCCACCAGTTCTCCTGCCCTTCTCTTTCTATTTTTTGGTTTCCTTGGGGGTTCGAAGTATTCCCTTTTTCATTCCATTTCCCTTCGGACGACATGTTACCTTGTGGTTTTGAGCACATGACTCCCGGGTCGTCTAAATTAATGGAATATCTTTCCTTGTCATCAATAAAAGTCACTTGAATAGGTTTCTTACCTTCCTGTTTCATCTGATGCTCGACTGATGATTGTTTGTTCTTTTCAGGTGTTACTGGTTCTGAGCTTCCCGCTCCTCTCGTCACAGCATCAACGATCTTCCTCAGATCCTCCTGGACTTCATCCATACGAGAGTCGATCTTGTCCATCCTGTCCTTCAAGCTATCCTTATCTGCTTTCATCTCCTCCATTTGGCGTTGCAGGGCGATTAAGTCCACGTTATCCCCCATTGGCTGTGTTTTCTTTTGTTTTCCCAGCGTGACTGTTGGATCAGGGACCTAGCTCTAATTACCAAATGTAATAGTGAAGGCTAGAAAAGAGAAGTTGTTAGAGATTTTAGAGAGAGTAGAGATTAGGTTTTAGAAGAGAAAAGTTGTAATTTCATTCAAACGATAAAAATTTTCTCTGTCTGAGTACACTCATAATATAGCTGTTGGCCTAAGGACAAATTGTTTATTTACAGTTGTCCATTAACAACTAACTCATAACAGAATTGCACTATTTAGCTGACTAGGCTTCATTCTGACCTGGATATCATGATAATTGGGCCAACCCATCTCAAGCCCGTTTCTTCTCAACTGACGCGAGGCCCGTTTTGGCTTTGTTACTCGGCCCGTTCTCCTGATCCAACACGGCGTCGTCCAGCCCTTCTTCGAGTTG
This sequence comes from Hibiscus tridactylites, assembly GCA_958450335.1. Classification (NCBI taxonomy): domain Eukaryota; kingdom Viridiplantae; phylum Streptophyta; class Magnoliopsida; order Malvales; family Malvaceae; genus Hibiscus; species Hibiscus tridactylites. The sequence goes on along the minus strand of OY288265.1, from coordinate 26,218,892 downwards.
TCTACGAGAGCCCTCAGAATCCCCAATCCTCACTGATCGAACCCCTAATTTGTTTGAACTTTTCCCCGCGACTATGACACCTAATTGAATTTAGGGAATTACTTGGGAATAAATCACTTTTTAGTGACCTTTTTGTTTTAAATTCGAAATCAATGACCTTTCTAAAATGTGGGTAATATTATGAACCCTTCTCCTGCGATTTACCCAAAAGTTAGGTTCTCGCGCCGCTATCCTCTCTCGTCGTTTTCTCAGAAACGGTTTAAAATCGTTCGAATTCTCTTTGTGCCGCTGTGCATCGGCATATGTTTTTCCTGATTCGATTTTGAATTGTGTAGTTGTATTCGTGCCATCGTCGCTCGTCTTTTGCCGCTGCCGCCGTCATTAGGGTATATTAAGCCTAATTTCAGATGGCGCATTATGTTTTGGGCTGTGTGTAATTGGGTATGCCCAATTGTGTGGCCTAATGAGTGTGATATTGTTAACTCATTTGTGCGAAAACAAACCCACAAACCGAGTTTATTTGTATTGTGACACATGTATAAAGTTTGATCTGTGAAAGAGCCCAAAATCGTGTGAAATGGTTAAATCAAATTTGACTCTGAACCGAATTGAACCAGTCTGTTAAACCAAACTGGACCATTGAGCTAAACCAAACTAGTGACTCAACCCGATCAAGTGAGTTGATCGAATCGAGCCGTTGACCAATGAACCGAACTAAACCGACAGAATCGAACCGAACTAATTTTGACTCCTTAACCTTTAAAAGTATTGACCTTTTGACCTTGTACGTTTGACTAGTTTGACTGTCAAAGTTGACTTGACTAGTTGACTTTGACTAAAGTTGACCAAAGTTGATTTTTTCAGATATCCTTTCTCTCGACGTCTTGAGTTTGAATTTGTTGTTCGTTTTGTCTAATTCGTACAAAAAAATACGTTTTGCTAATTTTAATTAGTTATTTCATAGAATCTGGTAAGTTGTGAATTTCAGAATCTGATTTAGAATATTCTTGTGTTCAGGTATCGTCTCCAAGCCTATCAAGTTACGTCCAATTGTTTAGACCGAACGTGCACGTTTTTCAAGTTATGCTCGTGACTATTCTTTCAGAGTAGTGTTTATGTTTATAGTTAGTGGCTTAGTGATAGTGATAATATTAGTTCTGATATAGATATCTGTTGAGTTGTGTGGAGCTCGATTCGATCAACCAATTTTGCTCACCAAGTGGTGGAGAGGTGGATATTTGGGTGGAAGGGTTAAGGAAGCTAAAATGAAGATTGACACAATGATTTATAGTGGTTCAACCTTCTAACCAAGGTCTACATCCACTACCTTAGCTTCCCACTAAGGATTTCTCAACCAATTCCACTAATTGATTCGTCCCCTTTTCTAGGATTAGGAGGAAACCCTTACAACCGATCAAGCTTCTACCCAAGCCTTGATCAAACCCTCTTTTACAAAGAGATAATGAAAGCAAACTTAAACCCTCTAATAGGTGTTTGTTTGCACAATGAAGCACTCACCCAAAACCTAAAACACTTGAGCAAATTTGACAATTTTGGCTCACTAGTGTTTGTCTATACAAGAAATGACACTTTAAGCACTAAGACAATTTCTTGATCATTTGTTGATTGACAATATGAGCATTGGTCTTCTCTTGATGCTTGGAGGTCCCTTTAATACTCCCAATTGAGTTTATAGCCGTTTAGGACCGTTGGGGTTGAAATAGAGTCGTTGGAGCCTTTAATTCCCTCCATAAATGCAGTTCTGCAGCTCCCCGTTTCGAAACGCTCGAAGCCGTTTCGAAACACCCTTTAAGTAGAAAGAGCCGTTGCAGTCTGTTAGGGCACCCGTTTCGGAACACCCCCTTGCCGTTTCGGAACGCGTATCGGAACGCTCTAAGCCCGTATCGAAACGACCTACATTTAAAAGTAAGTTGGGAAAGAGCCGTTGGGGTTTATGACTGTTGTGGTCAGTGCCACGTGGGCGTATCGAAACGGCCTAGCCTGTTTCGAAACGCTGGCCTCGTTTCGATACGAGTATCGAAACGTTTTGGCCACTGGAGGCACCTGTTTCGAAACGCCCTAAGGTGTTTCGAAACACTTGGTCAGTTTTGTGAAAATTGGCCTTTGAAAACATGAAAAAACTTTATGAAAAATTCCTTAAATATTATTTCAAGTTGTTTGGACTTTGGAAATGTTTTAAATACTTTTTAAATCAGTCCAAAACATTTTTCAATTATTATATCAAAACATTAGTTCTACAATATCTTACTTTGTAAGTTCTGATTCAGCTAGACCTAAGTGTGTGACGCGACATTCTCGACATTAGAGCTTCTGCCCGTTAAATGCGTGTCTCTTCTTGTGCTATAAAGTTAGGTGTTTCTTATTGTGCCATGTACTTGTGTGAAATGAGATTTTTACATTTTGTGTGATTTATTCTGCGTTGTAATTTGTGAAAGTTTTCGGATATCATATATAACATATCAGATTGTGTTTTAACTAAAAATCAGATTTATTAAATAATGAAATATCAGATTTTCAGAAATGTAAAACATCAGATTTATAGAATTGTTCAGATGATATTTAAATTTTGAAATCAGCATCATATCATTGTGGGTATATGGTTTGAGATTGTTCGGGGAAGTTAAGTGGTTTCACCCTTCAGGCTGAATTCCGCTTTGGATCAGTGGTTCTATCCTTCGGGCTGAGTTCCACTTCGGATGGTGACGATAGAGAGAGTAGGTTCTAGGGAACCTTACTCTTCGGATGGTGTATCAGATTGTTGGGTATTGAATTATGCATCAAACATCATATCATTATGATTTTGATTTGTCGGATTGAATGTGTTTTCAAAAGACTTTATCTGAAAATAAAAATATTGTTTTGCTTTTGTGTTTGTTTGCACTTTAGAGACACATTAAACTCTTTAGCTTGCACCCTCATAGTTTCTTCTTTCAGATACTCAAACTCCCTTAAGCGACTTGGTACTTGGAGCATCTCGCTTTTATTCAGATATTTTCTCATTTAGTATGAACTCTTTTGACTACTTTGGATTTATGTTTTAATATTGTTTGAGATATTTGTGTAATATGAACATTGGGACTGTTCATAATTTAGAATTTATATCAGAGTATTTATTGAGTTTTACTTATTTAATCGATTCTTTTAAATTACAAAACATTTTAACCAAAATTGTTTCTTGAGGGACAAGTTATCAATCACGTCTTCTTAAGTTCGGCCTATTTTTTTAATGCCGAATTTAGGGGTTACAAATCACAATGACAGGATTGATCGGACGTTGACCACGTTCCCACAACTTTGCAATGGGCCACACCAAAACGTGGGTTGTGTAGGTTGGCAAATGATTCATACACCCTTTCCAGCCTCTTTGGTCAATACTGTTGGGAAAGCATAAACCCAAGCTATGTATGTGTTTGCACCTTGGATAACCATCATGACTACGGATATCTTGCTACCGATGCATGCCAAGGTATATTTTTTTTAGTATATTTAATATCCATTTTATTATTTATGTCTAAGATTCGGCACCGACGAATATATTAAGTCATGAGAGGGTTCGGTGTCCTTCCCAAATTTTTGTATTTAATGATAATTTTAGTATGGTTAGTTTGAATACTTGTCATTGTCAAATTAAGTTATCCTCCAAAATTTTAGTATTGTTACGCCCAAATTAAGTTAGCCAACTTTTCCCTCCCATTGTCCAACCTTGGCTCCATCCTTTGAGGTTCGGGGTTGTATCTTCCAACAACATCAACTCCAAAATTCCAACATAGACATTTTCTTTGCGAGTGCAGTGTGTCTTTTTCCCGGGACAAAACTAGAAGCAAATATTGAGAGGTATCGAGTGATCTAACTTCAAAACAATAGGACATGTTAAACATTAAAACTCAAAAATTAGATGTCAACTGCCAAGGCTTAATTTGACTAAAGTTAATTGGAAAGGACTTAATATGCCTATTACCACCCCGGTGTCTGTGTACCTAAGTTTATCACTGCTTACCAATACATATCAGTCATATTAATACATGCATCATTTACCTAATTTACACACATCAAGTATTTTATAAGGATCTAACATGATGTTATTAATTTGGTAAATGATAATCAGGTGAATGCTCTTGTAATATAACATATATGCTTTGTTTGAATACTCTTGGCAACAAATGTTCACCATCATCCTGTCCTGATGGATAGAAATACTCGAATGAGAATGATGCGTGCACGTCCACATTGGTTGCATGTCTTGAAGGATATTATTATTCAAATGAGAAGGATGCATGCATTCCCGTAATCAATCCAAAGTTTCCTACGAAAAGGTCTGAAAAATGGAGGAATTTTCCCATCACTGTAGGTATGTATTAACTTTACCCTCTTTTTATTTGTTTTACATCCGATTCATTGGACAACTAATTGATAGGAGAAAGCTCCAGCAACCTGTAACCGGGTCTCGGTGACCCTTAAGTTCATGTGTATTTTTTCTCACAGTGCTTAGCACTATACAAGTTGTAGCACTATACAAGTTGTAGCACTAGTGTTGGAACAATATTTGTTCTACTTTGTTCATGGCATTTGTACAAAGTAGTGGGAAGAAGAAGAGATATCAAACTGAAACATGAATACTTTAAAAGAAATGGAGGTTTGTTACTGCAACAACAATTGTCCGGCAATGAAGGTAACGTTGAAAGAACAACGTTTTTTGCTTGGAATGAATTGGATTATTATAACGAGAATCGAATCCTTGGTCGAGGTGGCCAAGGAATTGTTTATAAAGGAATGTTAACAAATGGAAGCATTGTGGCAATTAAGAAGCCTAAACTGGAGGAGGAGGAGAAGCTTCAACAGTTCATTAATGAGGTGATAATTTTGTCACAAATTAACCATAGAAATGTGGTTAAGCTTTTAGGAAACAAGAGTTCCTTTGTTGGTTTACGAGTTCGTCCCAAATGGCACACTATATCATCTGATACATGAGCCGAATGAAGAATTTCCACTAACTTGGGAAATGCGTTTACGGATTGCAACTGAAATTGTTAATGCTTTATCCTATTTTCGATCAAGTCAATGCACAGAGAAGAGTGATGTGTATAGTTTTGTGATATTACTGAACCTTCAACTTCTGCTTCCTGCTCAACGTCTGGTTTCATTCTAAACGATAGTATAGCTTTGACATTAGATGCTTAGTCCTTGTAAGTTAAAATGGTTTATATATTTATATAAATATTGGAAAAGTTAACTTTTTATCTATGAAACACAACTAGTATCACATACTCGATACATCCTCGTATTAGAGACATATTACGTACGACTTGAGTACCTGCAAGTATTTCTTCTTTATTTTTTCTTTTTATTTTTCTTCCATTTTTATGTCTTTTTCTTCTTCTCTTACTTACATGATTCAACTATAAGTACATAAGTATGTGTGATGTCATGCTCACATATTTTGATGACTTTTTATGTTTGTATTTTCCTAAAATTTATTTTATATTCGTCACACCTCCAACTTACCCTTTAATTTTAAAATTTGTTGTTTCATGTCCCAATTTTTGTACCCTTACCTATATTCATATCTGTATTCGCATCTTATCAGCGCAACATAACTTCTTTATGCTATATAAAGTTTGATTTTTTTCCTCCATCAATTCCAGGGGCGAGCGTTCGATTGAGTCGAAAAAATTCGAGTTGACGCGTCATATTTTATAACTCAAACTTTATTTGATTTTTTTCGATTCGACTCGAGTTTAAGAAATTCGAGTCGAGTTGAGTTTTCGAGTTCTTATAAAAATTTAATTGTAATTATTTATCATGTTATAGTATGACTTGATTCTAATTCAAACGGCTTTCTCTAATCATATAAGATATGCACATATATATTTATTCATATTTTTTCACATGTAACAATATTTCTTCATATTTTTATATATCGGTATGTATATATTAATAAATTGAGGGACTCCTCTCGAACTTAAAAATAAAATCACTAATTACTAAATTTTTTGATTTATTCGAGTTATTCAAATTTCCATTTTACAACTCAAACTTTATTTGAATTTTTTTCAAGTCGTTTGAGTTTATGAATTTTCGAGTCAAGTCAAGACGAGTCGAGTATTTGTCGTGGTCCGCGTACCTACTGAAAGGCTAAACGTATTGAGAAGGCATCATCAATTTATCACTGCATGCTTTACTAGGGGTGCTTATTGAGTTGAACAACTCGCAAACAACTCGAGCTTGACTTGGTCAAAACTCGATTAACGCTTGACTCGAGTTGATTTGACTCGAAATCGAGTTTGACTCGAGATCTTAGCGAGTTAAGTCGAGTAAGACCCAACTCGACTCGATAAGTTTGTGAGCAGCTCATTATTTTTTTTATAAAGTCTTTTATGATTTTTTTGTGGCTACCTTAAAAAATTATGTTTCAAGAAGTTTAAATACTAGGTGAAAATTTTAGAAAGGTTTAGTGAATTTCTAGGTAATTTACCCATAAAGTTTTTGTTTCAAATTTTCAAAATATTTTGTATTTCCTGAAAATTAAAAAAATAATTTGTATTAATAAAAAATTAAATTATAATAACAAGTCTTTCCTTTTTTTTATTAAAGTCTTTTATTTATTTTATTGTTACTTTATGTTTAAGTAAAAAATAGGAAAAATCTTCAGTTTCCACTAATCGTATAAAAAATACGATTAAGAGTTAAAATCATGGAATTCTTAAAGCATTATCTCCTTTGTTGTTCATCGAAGATTGTTGATAAACTAAAAAGAGTCTCATACTCGAATATTGACTTCATCTCTAACTCAGCCCTGATATGTTTGTTTATTTTTCTCCCTAGACCTCACATTTTTTTCCTGAATTTCTATGTTTATCTTAAGTTCTAATAGTATCACTAGATTTTACCTATATCTAAAAAAAACAAGGTAAAAGTTTTGGCGAGCTTAACGAGTAACAAGTTAAATCGAACAAAATTTTTTTTAACGAGTACGAGTCGAACACTAATCAACTCGCGATCGACTCGGTCGATAAGCACCCCTATGCTTTACTGGTAGAAAGTGAACGTCCCTGACCCTACTCAGAGGGCTAAACGTACTAAAAGGGCACTATCATTGCATGCCTTAATGGTATCATCAAAGTTGAAAAACGGGATCTAAACCGCGTAACAAGTAGGGAATCTCTTTCTTGTTCCAGTCTCCTCCAGCCTATATTTCTCGACACCCACTAGGGACGGATTTATATGGGGGTGGGGGAGGGGGTGATTCTTTGTTCCTTATTTTTTTTAAAAAAATTAGTTTATTTATAAATTTACTCTCCACTTTCAAACATTTATAGTTTGCCCCCAACCCCAAATCCTGGCTCCGTTCATCTTTATAATTATAAAGAATCGAGTGTCTTGCTTCATCCTGCAGGCTGTAGTAACCATGGCTAATCGGCGCACTCAATCATGATGCTTGTTTTGATACATGTGGGGATGTTGCTATTCCCTATTGTTCTGAAACATATGAGAATGTTACTATTCGTCCCTGAGGTTTGAGATTGTCTCTCCCAATAACACCGACTCTAAAATTTTAATCTAAACATTTTTTTAGAGTGCAATGTGTCTTTTTTCCGAGACGGAACTAGGAGCAAATATTGAGACATTTGAGAGGGTTCAAGTTATCTTACTTCAAAATAATATGACATGTTAAACATTTAAACTCAAAAATTAGAAGAGATGACATCTGCCAAGGCTTAATTTGACTAAAGTTAACTGGCAAGGACTTAATATGCCATTAGACCAAAGAAATTTTAGGGACTATAACCACCCTAATGTCTACCTAAGTTTATCACTGCTTACCATTACGCCCGATACATATCGGTCATATTAATGCATCATGCATGCATCATTTACTGAATTTTGTTTGGGATTGGACACGGAAAATTTGCACCGAAAAAGAAGGATAAATCAACTAGGATAGACTCAGAATTAGAGGTTAAAGGATAAAACATAAATGTTTAAAAGTAGGGTAAATTCATCCTTATTTCATTTTATAAATATATATATATATATATATATATATATATTAAAGGGTAAAAAATATTTTTTTTTGGGGTGGCAAGTAGGGGTGTAAACGAGCCGAGTCGAGCTCGACTCGACTCGTTAAGAATTCGAATCGAGTTCGAGCTTGACTCGAGTTTGGGTATGTTGAGCTTGACTCGGCTCGTTAAGAATTCGAGTCGAGTCTAATCGAGTCGAGTATTGATCGAGTTTTGACTCAGTCGAGCTCGAGTAGCTCGCGATCTGTCTCATTTCATTTACGGTTCTCTTCATAGTAATAGTAATAATGATAATAATATTGTTGTTATCGATCAAATTACATGATTTTATTGTAGATAGAATCATACAAAAGAAATATTTTTCATGTAACACATTAAAAACTCATAATCCTAGTAGGAGGAAAAAAAATACACATGAAGATATAAAGAAAGTTAAGCTAAAAATTAAACTAACATAACATAACAACTAAAAACATCCAACCTACATTTTAGTTCACTTTAATTTTAAAAATTAAAAACAGTTTATTATATTTTCGAGTAGCTCGCGAGCTTTTCGAGTCGAGTATCAAGTAGCTCGGCTCGACTCGTTAAGATGTAACCCCCTCGTCCCGGTCTGGATGACTGACCGATCCGAGTAGGCTACACGGGGAAAACCGAAATGAAACCCGTTAGGGACCCACCTCGGTTAGCAACCCCAAAAATTTCTTTTTATTATATCTTGTCTAAAGGTATGTTTATCTCTTATGTGAACACGACAGCGGAAAACACCACGGAATAAAACAACCAATCCAAAACAGCACTTTAAAACAACCCATTTTAACTTATACAACAGGTCGTACCGATACACCAGACGAGGGTATCGATACGTTTTGACCAAGTAAACTGCCCCAAGTCAACCCAGGGAGACCGTATCGATACAGCCCTTGGGCGTACCGATACGCCCTCCTCGGTCAACATCTCGCGGTCAACGATAAATGACCGTACCGAAACGCCTAGAGCCCGTACCGATACGCCAAAATCTCGTCTAAATCTCAGATTTCCAGAGAGGTTTTGGCGTATCGATACACCCCCGTCTAAATCTCGTCTAGATTATGATCATGTACGTTGGACTAACATTTTTTATGATGCTTTGAGTAAGGGGGAGCCATTTTTAAAACCAAAATTCTTAATTTTGTCTTTTTTTACCTCTATTGTTATTTTGAACTTAAAAATATTTTAAATTCTTTTTGATATAACAAAAAGGGGAGAAATGGTTTGAATTGAAAAATTGAATTTTCAATTGAATAAGATGGAGCTTTTATCGATTTTGTATTTTAATTCTCTTATTCAAAATTTATTTCACAAAGGGGGAGAAATCCCAAACAATTTTTCAAGTTGGTTTTATTATATCAAAAAGGGGGAGATTGTAGAACTATTGTTTTGATATAATATTTGAAAAATGCTTTGGACTAATTTGAAAAGAATTTAAAACTTGTCTTTAAGTCCAAACAACTTGAATTGATGTTTGAGGGATCTTAAAAGGTTTTTGGCAAAGTTTTTCATGATTTAAAACAACCAAACTTGTATTTTCAAGTTGCCCGTACCGATACGGTCTTACCCGTATCGATACCTTTTTGCCCAGGTTTGGTCACTGCCAAAACCCGTATCGAAACAGGCTTTGTCGTTTCGATACATTAAGGGATCGTTTCGAAATGCCTGGTAAGCGTACCGATCCCCATTTTAAGCTAACTACCCTTAGCTTAATCAAACACTCTCTTATAAGAGAAATTCTTAAGCAAACTTGAAATCCCTCTAAAAGGTATTTGTTTGCACTATAAAGCTCTCACCCAAAACCTAAACACTTGAGCAAATCTTACAATATTTAGCTCACTAGTGTTGTCTATACAAGAAATGGACAATTTAAGCTCTAAGACAATTTCTTGATCATAGTGTTGTTGACAATTGAAGCATTAGTCTTCTCTTGATGCTTGGAGGTCCCTTTTATACTACCAAATGAGTTTGTAGCCGTTGGGGATGTTTTGAAGCCGTTGGAGACTTTATTTCCCACCATAAATGCTGTTCTACAGACGTTCGTTTTGAAACACTCGACCCCATTTTGGAACGCCCTTCTTCAGAACTAACCGTTGAAGTCTGATGCAGCAGGCTGTATCGAAACGCCTATGGCCAATTCGAAACCCTTCGAGCCGTATCGAAATGGTTACAACCTATTTCGCTACGATTGACAGTTAAGCTGCAATTTAAATTACCGTTGGGAAAATAGTCATTGGGGATTTTGACCGTTGAGGTCTTTGCCACATAGGCGTATTGAAACGGTAAAGCCCGTATCGAAACGCTATGTAAAAATCCTCACCCAGATTAAAGCCCGTTTCGAAATAGACAGAGCTGTATCGAAACGTTTTGAAACTGTGAATGGTTGTTTCGAAACGCCTAAGGGTGTTTCGAAACACTTGTGTGGTTTTGTAAAGTTTGGCTTTAGAAAACACTTCAAAACCTCTTTAAAAAATCCTCAAACATATTTTTAAGTTGTTTGGAGTTAAAGGCACTTTTGAAATCTTTTCAATTTAGTCCAAAACTATTTTTCAATTATTATATCAAAACATTGGTTCTTCACATCCGCAATCTTATTTATCACTCGACTCACATTAGAGACTCTTACCTCTCAATCCCACGATATTAACTCACAGGTTCTCACGTGCAGGGCATTATCCGCTAATGCATTTGGATCTCCATGAAGTAGTTATACCAGACTTATATTATCTGATTCCAGCTCTATCCGTCGGAACCCTAAATACCATGCATGACCAAGACCAATATACACCGCCCATAAGTCTGCAACAATCACAGAGCAAATCCCCAAGTTTCACGCGAAACTAAAGCACCAAGCATCGTCACTGTTACAGATTACCCCCTATCGGCACTAGGTTACACGAGCCACCCACAACACCATCAACATTCACTTTCCATCATCCCCGACCTGGTTTAGTCCATCGTGGGGTATGGTGAGCAATCCCTGTTGGCAGTCCTGGTCGACGCGCAACTTCACCAAGCTCCCCCCAGACCGTCTGGCAATACAAAGCCACATCTCCAAGCAACTCTCGACCCTCATTGAAGATGTAGTGGCACATATTTCGCCACAATGACCAACAACAAACATCGAACAAGTGACTCCAATAAGCATCCATATCTTGGCCCGCCACGTTGCCTCTGATATTTTCCGATAACCATTCCTCAAAATCCACAGCAAAGAACTCGGCCAATCGATTTGCGTGAAGGAGTTGAGTCCACACCTTCCTTGCTCTCGGACATTGATGTGACAACAACCAGAAAGAATTCCAATGAATTTCCTAGAGGGCCTATGACTCATGCAAGAGCTAAAATGATTCAAGATGCTGTGGAAAGTTTGCTTTGCCAATGCTGGAAAATGAATGAAGAAATGACAGCAACAATTAGATCTTGCAACGTTTTGAGTTTGTTGGAAAGTTGAAATAAGTTGCATAAGAATTTTCATGAGTAGTTGCATAAGAATTTGCATGAGTAGTTGCATAATAGTTCATTCATTCCATGAGAATAAATATGCTTGTTGTTGCATTTATGCAAGCACTTCATTTATGAAAATATTTCACTTATGCATGTGTTTCATTTAAGCATGTAGGTTCATTAATTAAACTAGTTCATTCATTGAACTTGTTCAATTAATTCTTTAAGTTTGCATAACATTTTGATCATATTTTGATTAATATTTTATGTGTTTTTAGTGTCATTACACGTTGGGATTAAGATGGAAACAATTGAAGACTTTTCATCTTCTTCACGGAGACATGCCATCTTTATCACCATTTAAAGAGAGAGTCTTTTTGAATTCCATGGAGGATGAAGCATTTAGAAGACTTTATTATGCTTTTATTCAGCCAATAAAGTTGAGAAATAAAGAAAGGAAGTGGAAGAGACACATACACTTAGATGCAAACATGGGCAGATTCATTCCAAGTCATCTACATGCACTTTTAAGAGCCAAGCAAGGGGAATATCAAAGGATCCATCACTTGGACGTGTATAAGCCTTCATTCAAGCCTTATTATGTCCAAAATCATTCTAAATTACACAAATGGCCAGCCACACTTGATAGGATTGAAGACAAACCATTGAATGTCATAAATTGGAGCCTTAATGCATTGTTTTATCCATTCAAATTCTAGGCTGCCATGTACTATAAATAGGATGCTCATTTGTCTTTGTAAGGGACCTTTTTTTTTTGATGAAAATATATGAGAGTGTTCCCTTCATTGTTCTTTAAGAACTTTATCGGCTTTCAAGCTAGTCTTGTGGCAAATTTCCCCTTTTCATTCCATTCTATTTATAGCGCTGGTTCCTAGCTTTCTAGCTAGCAGGTCACGTTCCACTCTTCCACCATCACTTCCATTTGATTATATTGTTGGTTCTTAGCTCAATTATAGCTAAAGGGTCACAATCCAACCTTCTTCCATCATTTCACAAAGGGTAAGAACGTGTAAGGTTTGGGTCAACATTCACTATCTTGTTGGTTCTTCCTTGTTCCACACCGATTCTATTCCATATATCCATATCAAATTCTATCCATTTCCCCCTTACATTTATCTTTCAAACCATAATCACCAACCATTCCAGCACCTATTACAACAACTTTCACCATCTTCATTCCATATACATCACTTCCACACTCAAGTTTCAAGTTTGCAACTTCATACTAGAATCACGATCGGGCAACATCACATACGAATTCGGTCATCACGCAACCGGATACGTATCATTTGGCATCAGAGCTATTTTGATTCAGTAAGTTAAGTGTTTCTCTTCCCAGTTTGCATAAAAGAGAAAAAAAGAAAAAAAAAGAAAAAAAGGGAAGTTTGGTTGTTGTTGGTAATACTCAATTCAGAAAATTATTATTTCCTATTGCCTTGTTATTTTCTAATCATTTTACTTTTCTACCTATAGCCTTTTTTTTCTAAACCCTTTCTTTCAGCCAATTTCCACAAGCAAACTTGTTAAGCCTTGAGTAAGTTCTCTAAGGACTTTGATAGGAGAACAAGAGCGGTAAAAGGCAAGAGTGCACATCAAGGGTAAAAGCCATCCCGAGTGAAACACGAGTGTGAGTGTTTTCCTTGGAGTGTAACGGTGAGAATTTTTGCTAGTGAGGTTTATTAGTTAATCATGTCTCAAGATTCCGTGAGAAACACTATTGGTGCTGGTAATAATGTTAACGTAGATGCAACTAACTCCAATCTTCAAGATATTATCTGAGAGATGGACAGGTTGTTGCAACAAAGGTTGGGGCCGATGCAAGAACGATTAGATCATTTGGAGGAAAGATCTCAACGAAGGCATAATTCAGATCACGAGGAAGAGTATGAGGGAGAGGTGGATGAAGAACTCATAGACGAGCGAGCCTCCCAGCAAAGTTTGAGGCGTCGAGAACCTAGGTACAAAAGAGCTCGACCAAGAGTTGATGATAATCTTAGAAACATCAAAATAACCATTCCTTCTTTCCAAGGAAGAACGGATCCTGAAGCTTATCTTGCATGGGAAAAAAAAGTTAAGCACATCTTTGAGTGCCACAACTACTCCGAGCTTAAGAAGGTAAAACTTGCAGCCATTGAATTTACAGATTATGCACTAATATGGTGGGATCAGTTAACATCTAGCAGGAGACGGAATGGCGAACATCCAATTTCTACTTGGAATGAGATGAAGGTCGTTATGCGTAGGAGGTTCGTTCCAACTCACTATCATAGGGAGTTGTTCAACAAGCTTCAAAATCTCACCCAAGGCAACCGTAGTGTTGAGGATTACTTTAAAGAGATGGAAGTAGCCATGATCCGAGCCAACATTGATGACGATCGAGAAGCCACCATGGCAAGATTTCTATCCGGCCTTGATCCTAATATTGCGGCCACTGTTGAGTTGCAACATTATGTGGAGATCGAAGATATGGTTCATATGGCCATGAAGGTCGAGAGGCAACTCAAAAGGAAGGGCACAACCCGTGCCTATGGAGGCTCTTCTTCTAAATGGGGGCAGGGTACCTACAAACAGAAGGAATCCTTTACGCCTAAATAACGAAGCGTTCCAACAAAGAGTGCCAAACCCATTGCCGAAACTAGTAAGGGAAAGAGCACCGCTATGCCAGTTCGATCCCGTGATGTGCAATGCTTCAAATGCTTGGGGCGAGGTCACATTGCTAGCCAATGTCCAAATCGCAACACAATGCTCATTCGAGAAGATGGAGAGATCGAAACTGACCAAGAGGAGGAAGAAGATGATGTTCCTATCCAAGAAGAAGAAGAGATGGAACATGCTGTACATGGTGAGGTTCTTGTTGTGAAAAGAAGCCTAAGCGTGCAAGCCATAGAAGGAGAAGATCAACGCGAGAACATCTTCCATACTCGCTGCCATGGAAACGAAAAGGTATGCTTTGTCATTATTGATGGAGGAAGTTGTACTAATGTTGCTAGTACTTTGATGGTAGAGAAGCTTAGATTGGCAACAACAAAGCATCCTCATCCTTACAAGCTACAATGGCTCAATGATGGGGGAGAACTCAAAGTCACCAAGCAAGTACTTGTGCCATTTTCCATTGGAAAATACAAATATGAGGTGTTGTGTGATGTTGTACCAATGCACGCTATCCATATCTTGTTGGGGAGACCGTGGCAATTCGACAAAAGGGCTATACATGATGGTTATACCAACCGTTACACTTTCACCCATCAAACCAAAAAGATTACTTTAGCCCCTCTTTCACCAAAACAAGTCCGTAAAGACCAAATCCACTTGAGAGAGAGTTTCAAAACAGCCAAAGAGAAAGAAAAAGAGTTTAAATCCAAAGAGAGTGACAAAAATGAGGGAAAACAAACCATTCTTTTTGCAAGAGAGAAAGAGATCAAAAAGTGTTTGCTTTCAGAGAAATGGGCACTTGTACTCATGTACAAGGAAAATCTTTTGAACACTAATGATCTTGATCCTGGTTTGCCATATTTTATTGTCTCTTTATTGCAGGAATTTGAAGATTTGTTTCCAGAGGAGATTCCGAATGGGCTTCCACCTATTCGAGGAATAGAGCATCAAATTGATTTCATTCCCGGAGCCATCATTCCAAATCGACCATCATATAGAAGCAATCCGGAAGAAACTAAGGAGTTGCAAAGACAAGTATCCGAGTTAATGGAAAAAGGCTATGTGAGAGAGAGCCTTAGTCTATGTACCATGCCGGTTTTACTTGTACCTAAGAATGATGGAACTTGGCGTATGTGTGTGGATTGTCGAGCAGTGAACAAGATAACGGTAAAATATCGTCATCCTATTCCTAGATTAGATGATATGCTTGATGAATTAAGTGGTTCTAACATCTTTTCTAAGATTGATCTTAAGAGTGGGTACCACCAAATAAGAATGCGAGAAGGAGATGAGTGGAAGACAGCATTCAAAACCAAGCAAGGTTTGTATGAGTGGTTGGTTATGCCATTTGGCTTAACTAATGCACCAAGTACATTCATGAGGTTAATGAATCATATACTTCGACCATTCTTAGGTAAGTTTTGTGTGGTGTATTTTGATGACATACTTGTGTATAGCCAAACTTTGAATGATCATGCTCAACATTTAAGGTTAGTATTGGATGTTTTGCGAAAAGAAAAGTTGTATGCTAACCTACAAAAATGTACATTTTGCACTAACAAAGTTGTGTTCTTAGGTTTTGTTGTTAGTTCAAAGGGTTTGGAGGTTGATCAAGAAAAGATTAAAGCAATTGAGGAATGGCCGATACCTACTAACATTAGTCAAGTGAGGAGTTTTCATGGACTTGCTAGTTTCTATCGCCGATTTGTTCCCAATTTCAGCACCATAGCCGCACCTTTGACCGGAGTTATCAAAAAGAACTCTAGCTTCTTTTGGGGAGACGAACAAGAGAAGTCTTTTTGTTTGATTAAACAACTTTTAACCAATGCACCCTTATTATCTTTACCTAATTTTGATAAAGTTTTTGAAATTGAATGTGATGCATCATGTTTAGGAGTTGGAGCTGTATTATCTCAAGAAGGACGTCCTATTGCATATTTCAGTGAGAAATTGAGTGGAGCAACTCTAAATTATTCAACTTATGACAAGGAGATGTATGCTCTCATAAGGGCATTAGAAACGTGGCAACACTATCTATGGCCTAAGGAGTTTATCATCCACACGGATCATGAGGCGCTGAAACACTTGAAGGGATAATACAAGCTTAATAAGAGACATGCCAAGTGGGTTGAATTCCTAGAAACATTCCCATATGTTATCAAATATAAGAAGGGTAAGGAAAATGTTGTTGTTGATGCCTTATCAAGAAGGTATACTCTTCTTAACCTTTTGGATTCTAGATTGGTAGGTTTTGCCTTAATCAAAGAGCTTTATGAATCTGATTATGATTTTGGTGAAATTTACAAAGCTTGTGAAAAGGGAACATATGAGAAGTTTTGTAGGGCTGATGGGTATCTTTTCAAGGAAGGAAAGCTTTGTATCCCTCAAGGATCTATTAGAGAATCGCTTATCAAAGAGGCCCATTGTGGAGGACTAATAGGACACTTTGGAGTGGCCAAAACGCACTCTATATTGCAAGAACATTTGCATTGGCCAAAGATGAAACGAGACGTGGAGAAGTGGTGTGAGCATTGCATCACATGTAAGAAGGCAAAGTCCAAAGTTATGCCCCATAGACTTTACACACCATTACCAATTCCAAATGCACCATGGGAGGATATTTCCATGGATTTTGTGCTAGGACTTCCACGCACAAGGAATAACAAAGATTCCATTTTTGTGGTAGTAGATAGATTCTCAAAAATGGCTCATTTCATTCCATGCAACAAGACTAATGATGCTTCTCATATTGCTAATCTATTTTTTAGGGAAGTTGTGAGATTACATGGAGTTCCAAGAACTATTGTGTCTGATCGAGATGTGAAGTTCTTGAGTCACTTTTGGAGGACGCTATGGAGTAAGATTGGAACAAAGCTGTTGTTTTCTACAACTTGTCATCCACAAACGGATGGCCAAACTGAAGTTGTCAATCGTGTATTGTCCATGCTTCTTAGGACAATTATACGCAAGAATCTAAGGACTTGGGAAGAGGACTTGCCACATGTTGAGTTTGCATACAATCGCTCCATTCATACCGCCACTAAATGTTCTCCATTCGAAGTGGTATATGGTTTCAATCCTTTGACCCCAATTGATTTGCTTCCTTTGCCTATTGATCAATTAAAAAATAAGGATGGGCAAAATAGAGCTGAATTTGTGAAGAAGCTTCACCAACAAGTGCGGGAGAACATTGAGAGGAGAACAAAGCAATATGAGAAGCAAGCTAACAAAGGGAGGAAACGAATAACTTTTGAACCCGGAGATTGGGTTTGGTTGCACTTGAGGAAAGAGAGGTTTCCAGCCCAACGCAAATCGAAACTTATGCCTCGAGGAGATGGTCCTTTCCAAGTGGCCAAGAGGATTAATGATAATGCTTATCAAATAGACCTTCCCGGTGAGTATAATGTGAGTGCTACTTTCAATGTTGCTGATTTATCTTCTTATGATGCAGGTGACGATTTGGGGGCAAATCGCTTTCAAGAGGGAGGGACTGATGTGATAACAACTAGAAAGAATTCCAATGAATTTCCTAGAGGGCCTATGACTCGTGCAAGAGCTAAAATGATTCAAGATGCTGTGGAAAGTTTGCTTTGCCAATGCTGGAAAATGAATGAAGAAATGATAGCAACAATTAGATCTTGCAACGTTTTGAGTTTGTTGGAAAGTTGAAATAAGTTGCATAAGAATTTGCATGAGTAGTTGCATAATAGTTCATTCATTCCATGAGAATAAATATGCTTGTTGTTGCATTTATGCAAGCACTTCATTTATGAAAATATTTCACTTATGCATGTGTTTCATTTAAGCATGTAGGTTCATTATTAAACTAGTTCATTCATTGAACTTGTTCAATTAATTCTTTAAGTTTGCATAACATTTTGATCATATTTTGATTAATATTTTATGTGTTTTTAGTGTCATTACACGTTGGGATTAAGATGGAAACAATTGAAGACTTTTCATCTTCTTCAAGGAGACATGCCATCTTTATCACCATTTAAAGAGAGAGTCTTTTTGAATTCCATGGAGGATGAAGCATTTAGAAGACTTTATTATGCTTTTATTCAGCCAATAAAGTTGAGAAATAAAGAAAGGAAGTGGAAGAGACACATACACTTAGATGCAAACATGGGCAGATTCATTCCAAGTCATCTACATGCACTTTTAAGAGCCAAGCAAGGGGAATATCAAATGATCCATCACTTGGACGTGTATAAGTCTTCATTCAAGCCTTATTATGTCCAAAATCATTCTAAGTTACACAAATGGCCAGCCACACTTGATAGGATTGAAGACAAACCATTGAATGCCATAAATTGGAGCCTTAATGCATTGTTTTGTCCATTCAAATTCTAGGTTGCCATGTACTATAAATAGGATGCTCATTTGCCTTTGTAAGGGACCTTTTTTTATGAAAATATATGAGAGTGTTCCCTTCATTGTTCTTTAAGATCTTTATCGGCTTTCAAGCTAGTCTTGTGGCAAATTTCCCCTTTTCATTCCATTCTATTTATAGCTTTGGTTCCTAGCTTTCTAGCTAGCGGGTCACGTTCCACTCTTCTACCATCACTTCCATTTGATTATATTGTTGGTTATTAGCTCAATTATAGCTAAAAGGTCACAATCCAACCTTCTTCCATCATTTCACAAAGGGTAAGAACGTGTAAGGTTTGGGTCAACATTCACTATCTTGTTGGTTCTTCCTTGTTCCACACCGATTCTATTCCATATATCCATATCAACTTCTATCCATTTTTCCCCTTACATTTATCTTTCAAACCATAGTCACCAACCATTCCAGCACCTATTACAACAACAACTTTCACCATCTTCATTCCATATACCTCACTTCCACACTCAAGTTTCAAGTTTGCAACTTCATACTAGAATCACGATCGGGCAACATCACATACGAATTCGGTCATCACGCAACCGGATACGTATCAGACATAGTTTCAAAACATAATCCAAGTCCTCATCTCCTTGGTTACAAATCACACAGGCCTCATTATTAGAGATATGTCGACGACACCTCTCAACATTGGTTAAGATTCGACCATGTGTAACCAGCCATAAAAAAGTTCTTATACGTTGTGGCACATTCAAAGACCAAATTAATTTCCATTGTCCATTCCCAAACTCAGATTGACTGATCCAAGGGTGTTGCACGTTGACGATGTCGTAAACATACGATGGATTTCCTAGCGCCACCCTATTCGATCTCGGCCCAGAGAAGCATGAGGCGGGACTGTTGCTATAATTTTAAGCACCATATCCTAGAGAAGAACTTGTTCAAGACGCTGATAATCCCATTCCCCCGATGGCGATACCATTGCAGCAACTGGTATAGAAGGAGGCAGTCTATTCAAAGTGTAAAAATTAGCAAGTGGTTCTATATCATCTATCTAATAATCCCACCAGAAATTCGTATACCTACCATCACGTACCTGCCAAAAAATACCCCGTCGCACCTCGTCCCAAACATTACTAATGCCTTTCCAAACCCGCGAACACCGGATACGGCCAGTGGACTGGGGCAACTCCCCTTCCCACTTGTATTTTTCTTTTACCACTTCCACAACTTCTCTTCTCCACGTGCAATTGATAACCAAACTTCATTAAGAGAGCATGGTTCTGACGATGGAGGTTTCGCATACCCAAACCAACATTCTCTTTCGGTAAAACCACAGTGTCCCACTTAATAAGAGCCATCCCTAAAGAGTCATTAGTCGAGCCCCACACAAACCGCCTTATCATTTTTTCCATTGCATCACAAATTCCTTTCGGTAGTAAAGTTATTTGCATCACATAAGTTGGTATTATCTATAAAAATGCTTTCGCTAGAGTAATTCGGCCTGCAAGTGATAGAGTCTTAGCCGCCCAACTAGATAACCTCCGTCCAATTTGATCTGAGAGATAACGATATGTATCATTCATCACCCGTTTGTGCAACAAGGTAACTCCCAGGTACCGACCAAGATCCTTCACGAACTCAAAACTAAAGTTATTAGCGATGATCAATTTTCGATCACTTGGACAATTATTGGAGAAAAAAATTTGGGTCTTGGCCACACTTACTCTATGAATCGAATAAGCACTATAGTTGATCAAGACATCATGGATTACCTCTAACTGGTCTATTGTTACTTCGGCAAAGAGAACGAGATCATCAACGAAAAAAAGATGCGACAAACCGAGCCCGTTGCACGATAAGTGAATCTTTCTCCAGGCACCATTCCCAACTTTACGCTTAATATCCTGACTGAGACGTTCCATACATAAAACAAACAGATAAGGCAAGAGTGGATCCCCCAATCTAATCCCCCGCGTTGGCACAAAAGCACCTATCAACTCCTTATTCCAAAAAATTTGTGTCGTAACGGAGCAAACACATTTCATAATCCACTGTATAAACTATTTCGAGAGGCCTGTATCATATAACGTTTCCTCAATAAAGCTCCATTCAAGTCCGTCATAAGCTTTTTCCAAATCAACCTTTATCGCCATCCATGGTTTTGCATCTTTTCTCCCACTCATAGTATGAATAACTTCCTGGGCAATGATGATGTTATATGTAATGTGTCTGCCAGGTAAAAAGCTCGTCTGAGTCAAAGAAACCCAATCAGTTAAAAACGGTTTAAGACTATTAACCAATACTTTGGTTGCCACCTTATATACCACTGGACAAAGGCTGATCGACCGTAGCTTTTAGAAGCTATTAGGATTCTTTACTTTGGGGATAAGTACCACCAACGTTTTATTTTTCGTATCTCTCAAATCGTTGGTTCTAAAAAATTATCCACAAATTGGTAAACAGATTCCCCAACCATATCCTAATTTTTCTAGAAAACCCTCTAAAAACCATCAAAACTTGGTGCCTTAAGCAGATCCATACTAAATATAACCCAGCGAACCTCATCCCTTATCACTGGTTTCACTAAATTCCGCAAATCCACATCAGATAACTACTTGAAAACCCACCGATGCTTAGCCGTAGGAATTTGTCTTGGCTCGGATGTGAAAAGATGTTGGAAAATTGGACCGCATGGTCCCTAAGAAACTGATCATTTTGGCACCAAGATCCATCCTCAAGATGGATCATACGAATAGTATTCCTCCGACGTCAGGCGAGAGTCGACATATGAAATTTTTTTGTGTTCATGTCTCCATGTTGAATCCAGTTACTTAGTGACTTTGGAACCAAAGACTTTCCTCCTACTCCAGAACTGTATCTAACTCCTTCTTAAGAGCCACTTCCAATTCAATTAAGTATGGATTCCTCGATTTGTCCAAAGCCGCTCCCACTCCCCAAATACGGGCCAAAAGTCGAGCTTTGCGGCGCCCAATGTGCCCAAAAACCTCCTTGTTCCATGTTTGGCTACTACCTTGGAATGCGAAGAGATTGTCAAAAATCCTTCCAATAGGAACCCACGACTTAGACAACAAACGATTAAAGTCCAGGTGTTCAGTCCAACACGACAGAAATCTATAAGGTCGATTACCTCGTGTAGTCCTTCTAACATCCGTAGATAATAGAAAGGGTCGATGATCCAAACCCGATTTAGGTAAGTGAGTAATTTCAACCATGGGAAACTGTACATACCAGCGCGCATTGCAGAGGCCTCTATCTAGACGTTGTCGCAGATCCCCGCATTCCCACGTGAATCATGGCCCCGAGAACCCCATATCCAGTAGCCCGGACAAGAAAAGAAAATCACAAAATTTAGCACATATCCCAGTCCGACGCTGAGAACCTCCACTTCGCTCACCAAGACTACAAATGGCATTGAAATCACCCCAAGCATCCACGACCACTCAGCCCCCGAGTCAAGGGCTCGAAGTTGATCCCAAACACCACTGCGCCTACTATAGTTGGGGCTTGCATACACAAAGGTGACAAATAAAGTACTATTCGCATTCGCAGCCACACAAATTACATGAATAAACTAATTAGAGACTGCCAGGATGTCCACAGAAATTGAGTTTTCCACATGACCCAAATCCCTCCAGAAAACCCATCCGCTTCTACTCGATAAGATGCGTTAAAACTAGACCTTCGAATAAAATCATTTGCATCCCTTCCACTGAATCGACGTTCCATTAGGGCGACAATATCTGGATCATACGTTCTAAACAGCAATCTAAAATGAAGTTTAAACTCAAGGTCAAGACCACCTTGAGTATTCCAAAACATGACTTTAACCATTAAAATTAAAATATAAAGATAGGTAACACAAAAACACATAACTTACTGCACCATCTTATCCACTTCATGTTCAAAGGATTTATTGCTAATCCATTGAACCTGTGTCAGAGTTCCCTTGTGGCTTCATAGCAGCAATCTCCCCATGCTCATTCGAAGTGGCCACCTTATCCAAGGCCTTCGAAACCGAGTCAACCCATTCGGTTACTAGAGTCGGTCTCTTTTCAGTCTAACTCAATTTATTCAACTTATTATTTTTACGCGGCAATCCAGGATCGCCTTAATTTTGAGTGGTATTTTTAGAAATCGCCTTACGGATCAAACCACATGCTGATCTACCATTATTATCCTTCAAAACCCGCTTTAACCCCTCCTCTATAATCCTGGCAACCACATGTTTCTCTGATTATAACGTTATCCCGTGCTACAACTATTTTCCCAGCCCCCGTCGAATCCAGCTTGCTAATGTCAACAACATTACTATTAGGACGCTTTGGCAGCACCGCATCCCCGTTACTCGTAGCCGGCTCCCCAACCACCACTGCAATACATCTAGTTGCCGATCGTAATCCATACCTGCTGCAGAATCCACCACTTGCTCCCGCTCAACGCCTGAGCCAACTCCTTGTTGGAGTATGCCCAAAGACCAATCATATGATGATTGAATAGACATACTATTTTACTAGATTTATCAAGTAATGGCATTGCCGTTATTATCATTTGGTATGTTTCTGTGCATCAAACTAACCATTGGATAATAATGTCCATACAATAATACGATTATTGTTAAATAGGATCCTTAGTCGAATATTATTACGGGTATGTACAATGATAATATATAAAGACTAATATGTGGTTGATGACAAGTGTTGTCATTGACATAGAGATGTCAAAATCAACACATAAGTATTTGTTAGAGAACAACAGACTGGATTGACCCGCTATGAGCAAGTTTTTTGGGTAATTATGTGACAGTCACAACATTGCTCATGATAAACATATGTATAATCCTCAGACTTGAGATCAACATGATTTCAAGATAAAGATTTACGTATTTTGACATAGTCAAACGTGTGTCGTAACTGACTACATTATAAAGACTGATGATTGGATACGTGATGACCTATGTAGTGAAATATGGTTGATCAAGAAAGGATTTGTCCCTCCTACATAATGGGAGAAATATCTTTGGCCACTTGATTGAGTGAGATTAGAAAATGCATGGCCATGCTCGAATATTATGATATGAGATATCATAGAGATTCGTTTATCATAATCTATTCAAGACATCAAGAAACACTAGATGGACAACGCAAGTGTGACTAACCCATGACTTGTGTTCATCTAAGATATAAAGGACAAAAGGATGAAATACATAAAGGAAGTTTATTCAGGAATTAGGAAAGTCAAACCATGACTTCATGCAACTTAGGTAGCAATGATGTATTGCTAGATGCCACTCATTGTTTGTAAAATTAGAACAGTTCTAATTTTGCCGCTAACGTTGCATGAACCTACAAGGGTCACACCCTTCGAATGAAACGAAAAAAAATTGGAAACCATACTCCCCATTTTACGGAGGTTGTCGAAAATCCCCTATGGGATAGGGGAAATCGGCAACTCCCTTAAATGGAAATAATATTGGATAAATATTGTATTTATCAGATATTATTTAGAGTATGGAAAATATTTAGAGACTTAAATATTATAGAATAAGATTCTAAAAATTTAAATATATATTTGGAATTTATATAATGTATATTTAATTCCAAGTTTATGTAGATATAGATTCTACATAATTAAAAATATATATTTAAATATATTTAAATCCAAGTAAAGATGGAATGAGATTCTATATATTAAAAATATATAAATATTTGGATTAAATATAATGTATATTTAAATTCATGTTTTATGTAGAATAAGATTCTACATAATTAAATATATATATTTCATTTAATATTATTAAATATAATGTGTATTTAATATAAACCAATTTAAAGTAGAATTAGATTCTATGAATTTTGGTTGAACTTGGATTTAAGGAACTCAACTAGAATTAAGTCCCTGAATACTATTAAAAGGGACAAGGGCTAGCAACCAAATCATCCCTATTCCTCCTTGCAAATTTCGACATATCCTTGGGAATTCCCCTCTAGAATTTTCGACAAGTCCCAGATTTCTTCTGAGAAGCTGTTTTATATTTTTCTGGTGTTCCTCTTGCCCCTTGGCAAATTCCTAGCGATTTCCTAGTTCGAATCCAAGTCCCGGTAGAACCCCTGGTCGATTTCAGACTCCCTCAGGAATCCCTGGAGGGATTTCGACTTCTCCCTGGAAGGTGTTCAAACCTGTCGAAATTTATCCCTAAGTGTTAGGGAGGCGGAAACTTTATTCGTTTTGTTCGGGTGGACTCCGTAGAGGTCGTTGCGAACCCCTGACGATTTCGGTTTACTTGACGTGGTTATTCCGACATACCGTCGGTTTTCCAGTTTCTAGAGTTTTAAAAGGTAACTCTTCATCTTTCCACCCCGGATTCGTTTCTGTACATGGATCCTGGCTGGATTACGTTAGATTAAATTTTCTGTTGCGCCACGGGGCGTGCCGACGTGACCCAACAGTGGTATTAGAGCCACTTGTATCATCGAATTCGGACTTAAATTCTTGGGTGATGTTTATGTATGAGATGCATGTTGTTTGATTCGATTTAGATATTTATCGTTTATCGTATCACACCTAATAAAGACTTATTTCGATTATCACTGAATGATTAAGAGTTAATCATAACTATGTTAGGTTGCTTCAATGTTAAATGTTAACATGTTGAGACTAATAGTTAGTCTAGAGAACAAGTAGTTGTTCGTAGTTTCATAGATTTATGAAATCTCTGAAAGGGCTTCTAATTTGATAAAAGTTATCAAACTATCTTTCACGGTGAATCCATAAGAGTTATGGTTAGACGTTATGAAAAATGCATGTCTAGGATTGGCATCATCAAAGACCTGGTACTTAAGTGTGCCTAGTGTGCCACCTCTCTTTCATGTTGACCTACCTGGTGCATTTGTTCGTTAACACAAATGGTTTATGAAACCTCGTGATCTTTCTTTGGCCCATTAACCGCAACATAGGGATAATCAGTTTAAAACTCCGTAAAACACGTCGTTACTTTGTTCGCACGATGTTTGAAATGCATGTTAGATTGCACGTTGTTTTTTTTTTGCATGGTTATAGCCCATAGCCTTTATAGTTTTGGTTTTTATAAATACGACCTGCGTGTCGTGCCTTTCTCTATCTTCTATTGTACTTCTCTTCTCATCTCACTCCCTCGCATGTAACGCGAGTTTCTGAAAATTGTAAATACTCATGGAGATAAAGCAAGAACCAAGGTAGAAGCGTGGTGGGCCTTCCCTGGTGGACCGGGCGTTTCAGAAGCAGATTCTATCTTCAGTAGAATGGTCCTCCCATTGGCTTGGGACGGGTCGCCTTAGGTTAAGAAGGGCTATAATCATTGCATATTTATTTACCGCTTATATTTACCTTGTATGTGATGCAATGGATGTTTTATAAGCATGATTAAACATAGTTCTATTGATAGGATCAATGTTAAAATGATGAGATAGTTAAGTAAATCCCTCACTATAATTCTAAGTTTGTTTTAACCATACAATATTTACCCTCGTTAAAGCTTCGATCGATATAATGCGAGCTTTGCCAAAGCAATGTCACATTTATCTATCTTAGTTAAACGCGAAGAATAAGCTAGTGATATTCGCCGGTTGAGATATTGGTATTGACTTAGCTGGGTTGTTCTAATAGAATTAGAAAACCTAGTGGTTAAAAGTTTTGGTTAATCATAAGATGATTTAAAGAACAAGAGTTGTTCGCCAAAAGATGAGGAATTACATGAGATGTATTAGTAAGGTGTTACTTACCTAAATAACCATTTCCTAAAAGACCGGCCAAAGCTGATTTAGGAATGGTGAAATACGGATCCTCACTCACTAGAAAAACTATCAAAACGTTTTTCCGAAATTAAAACTAGAGGGTTTTTAATTTTGAAGAAAATAGTGGGAGTAAATTTATAGTAAAGACCTATCTATAAATTTTAAAATTTAGTAAAACTTATGTAGCATATTTTCTTTGTTGTAGAATTAATGGCAAATAATACTCTATCTTTGCGATCTATCCTTGAGAAGGATAAGCTCAATGGCATAAACTTCCTTGACTCGTTCCGCAATTTGAGAATTGTTCTCAAACAGGAAAAGAAAGAATATGTCATTGAAGAACCTGTTCCTGATGAACTGGTTGCCACTGCTTCCAGAGCTGACAAAGACAAGTTTAAGAAACACATGGACGACATGCTGAATGTCGGTTGTCTTATGCTTGCCTCCATGACCCCTGAGCTTTAGAAGCAACATGAGGACATGGTAGCTTATGATATGATTCAAAATCTCAAGGAGATTTATGAAGGGCAAGCTCGTCAAGAGAGGTACGAGACCTCTAAAGCTCTGTTTCAATGCAAGATGAGTGAAGGATCTCCCGTAGGAGCTCACGTCATCAAAATGATGGGCTACATCCAAACGTTGGAGAAGCTCGGCTTTCCGCTGAAAGACGAATTAGCTACTGATGTCATCCTGCAATCGTTGTCGGATAGTTTCAATCAGTTCGCCCTTAATTTCAATATGAATGAAATTAACAAGACGCTGCCACAGTTGCTCGGCATGTTGAGAACTGCTGAAATCAACCTGAAGAAGGTAGGACCTAAACTTGTTCTGATGGTCCACAAGGGCAAGAAGAAAGGTAAATCGGCAGCAAAGTCTAAAGGTGATGGTAAGATCAAAACTGATGGAAAGGAGGCATTGAAACCTAAGAAGGGAATCAAGAAGGATGGAAAATGTTTCCATTGCGGCAAGACCGGACATTGGAAGAGAAACTGCCCCACACACCTACAAGAAGTCAAGAAAGCAAAAACGATTGAGGCATCAACCTCAGAGGCTTCTAAAGAGAAGGCATCATAATAGACATGGACCTGCGAATGGAAATAAAGCAAGAGTTGTTACATCATCCATTAGGACATGTGTTTTTGCTTGAATAGATTTGTTTTAGTTTTAAGATTATTATTTTGTGCCTAAGTTTTAGTTATCTTGTAAGGATAAGATATTTTAATTTTGAGATTATTTAAATAAATGTTATTCTTTTAATCTCTTATGGCACAACGAATCAATGATCTTTAAACTAATCAAATCAATAATATTTATAAGATAAATAAAACAAATGACTAATTTCAAACTCATAAAAAGTATTAAGGTAATTTGATGAGATCAAATTCAATAATATTTAAAGTTTGATGAACTTTCAAAGAATATGGGATTGTCCCATAATTAAATCCCACAAGTGGAACGAAAAGTCTTTGAAAGAGAATCAAATATGTTAGACATGTTTTGATTCAGAACAAGTCATTTTCGACTTCTTTACACACTAGAAAAACAACTATCATACTTAATCGTGTTTTTTTAAAAACGTCATATAAGATATGGACTAAGAATTGTTCTAGAATACCTTTGAAGTTTTAAGGTTACTTACATGTTAAAATGTTTACAAAGTTCGAACCTTAAAAACTCCATTTGTTGTTTATCCTAACGAGAACAAAGCGCTTGTTTCTAAAATGAGAGTTTATCTTGAAAGAGATTAATTCTCACGAAGGGATATTATTTCTTCAACTTTAACGAGAACAAAATATTTGTTACTCAAACGATAGTTTATCTCGAAAGAGAATACTTATCACTAAGGGATTTCATTTTTCAACGAGAACAAAATATTTGTTGCTCAAACGAGAATTTCTCTCGAAAGATATTACCTCTCACAAAAGGAAAATTGAATTTAGAATGTGAAGAAATTTATGAACCAAAGATTGAGAATGTTCCACAAATGACCAAGGAACATTGGAACAAAAACAACCATTGTATTGATCCTTAAGAGAATACCATATACTTGAGAAATATGGATTTCTCACTATCCGTACATGGAAACACTCTTCTTTTCGAATCAAGATAAAGACTAGGTCTTATCAGAAAGCAATGGTGAGCCCAAAATTCGAGAAATTGCTAAGAGCCATGAGATATGAGATGGAATCCATGTCTAAAACCAAGTATAGACTTTGGTTACCTAAAAGGGTAAAACCTAAGAGGTATGGATGAGTTTTTCAAAAGGAAAAACCGACATGGATGATAAAACATACAAAGGATGATTCGTTGCTAAAAGTTTTCGGCAAACTTCATAGTATAGACTATGATAAAGCATCTTCCTTGTAGCTATGTTTAATCCATCTTAATCTCACTTGCAAGTAGTTACATACGATGATTATGAAATCAAATAAAGGAATGTCAAAACCACTTTCCTAAGGGAAAACTTGAAACAGATGTGTACATGACTCATCCAGAAGGTTTTGTCACTCCAGTAAACACTTGGAAGGTATGTAAGCTACAAAGGTCTATCCGTAGACTAAGGCAGGCTTCTCGAAGTTGGGATATTCGTTTCAGAAGATACAATCAAAAGGTTTGGTTTATCTAGAAACAAATGGGAGTCTTGTTTTCAAAAGAGCTAGTGGGAGCATTGTTACTTTCCTAAGTATTGTATGTAGATGACATACTCATCAAAAGGAACTAAAGATCGCAATTCGTTTTGCATTAATAAAAGATACTGCAAGTTAGCAACATGAGACAGTATCTAACTCTACAACATAGGCTGAATGTATTACAGTCGACATAGCAATAAAGAAGGATGTTTGGATCTAAAGGGTTCACTTCTGAACTAAGGGTTGTTCCCAGCATATTAGATGCTACATAACTCTGTTATGATGGAACCTTTGCGTAAGCAAATAAAACCCAGATCTCATCAATAAATCCAAACATATTCTAAAGTACTTACATCTTGGAGATGTGAAAGTATGCAACATACGCACAAAGTTGATAACTTTGTCAACTCCCTAACAAAGCTTTCGACACAACATAAGCATGTCAGTTACACTAAGCCATATCATATTAGATACGAGAATGATTGGTCTTAGTGCTAGTGGGAGATTGTTGGAGTATGCCCAAAGACCAATCATATGATGATTGAATAGACATACTATTTTACTAGATTTATCAAGTAATGGCATTGTCGTTATTATCATTTGGTATGTTTCTGTGCATCAAACTAACCATTGGATAATAATGTCTATACAATAATACGATTATTGTTAAATAGGATCCTTAGTCGAATATTATTACGGGTATGGACAGTGATAATATATAAAGACTAATATGTGGTTGATGACAAGCGTTGTCATTGACATAGAGATGTCAAAATCAACACATAAGTATTTGTTAGAGAACAACATACTGGATTGACTCGCTATGAGCATGTTTCTTGGGTAATTATGTGACAGTCACAATATTGCTCATGATAAACATATGTATAATCCTCAGACTTGAGATCAACATGATTTCAACATAAAGATTTACGTATTTTGACATAGTCAAACGTGTGTCGTAACTGACTACATTATAAAGACTGATGATTGGATACGTGATGACCTATGTAGTGAAATATGGTTGATCAAGAAAGGATTTGTCCCTCCTACATAATGGGAGAATTATCTTCGGCCACTTGATTGAGTGAGATTAGAAAATGCATGGCCATGCTCGAATATTATGATATGAGATATCATAGAGATTTGTATATCATAAATCTACTCAAGACATCAAGAAACACTAGATGAACAACGCAAGTGTAACTAACCCATGACTTGTGTTCATCTAAGATATAAAGGACAAAAGTATGAAATACATAAAGAAAGTTTATTCAGGAATTAGGAAAGTCAAACCATGACTTCATGCAACTTAGGTAGCAATGATGTATTGCTAGATGCCACTCATTATTTGTAAAATTAGAACAGTTCTAATTTTGCTGCTAACGTTGCATGAACCTACAAGGGTCACACCCTTCGAATGAAACGACCAAAAATTGGAAACCATACTCCCTATTTTAGGGAGGTTGCCGAAAATCCCCTATGGGATAGGGGAACACTACAACAAATTTATCAATTAGTGACAAAATTTCTATATGACATTGCATATAACGTCACAAAATATACTACAAATGTGACGATTATTTTATTTCATCACATTTAGTGATTATTGGTATATCTTCGAAGACAATTTTAAAAAACGTCATTGATTTTCGTCATTATATTTTTGGTGCTAAAATTTGTCTCCAAAAAATTTTAGAGGGAAAATTTTCAATGACGTTTAGATTAAGTGGTGACGTTTCAATATCGTCACTAATAAAAATTTGTACTAGTGACGAATTGTTATTATGAAAAATCAAATTAAATTAATGACGTTGCAAATTTGTCATCGATAAACTTTATTCGTGACAATTTTATTCTTCATATTTTATAAGATAGAAAAGTTGACATTTTATTTATGTCACAAAATATAGGTTTTAACACGACGAAAATATTTTTGTCACTCATTGTTGTATTTTTTTAAATAAATGTATTTTATTTTTTAGTAAGTCTTATTCAGTTTAGAAGTAAAGACATAAAAAGTTTATGTTTAAAATAAAATAATTTTTTTTTATAATTTTGATTAATTGGTAGAACTTATTAGAGGTAGCGAACCTAATTTTATTTGACTCGACTTGAAAAAGTGTGTGGTATAACTCAGTAAAAAATTATTTTGGGAGAAAATAAGATCTGGGGTGGATGCAGAGGTTCTCGAGCATTTATTCCTGAAACCATAGTCCATCGCTTGCCTCGATGGGGTAAGGGGGTTTCTCCCCTGCAGTACGAAATAGGTTATTTAACCCCTTTTGTGTGCGTACACATGTATATACTAAGTGTTTATCGGGTAATGGTACTTAAATTTCTAATATTTTTGTGTTCGTACTTAAAAAAGAGGATTTAGTTTTTTTAAGCCATTATTTAAAAAAAATCTTCAGCAGTTTTGGTCTCCTCCAAAACCCTAGCCGCCTCTCTTTGTACCTCCAACAATCAATCACCCCCATTACTCACGCTACAACACCAACTTAGCAATTCTTCGTTTTCTCTTTGGATTTCAAACCCTAAAAGGGATGTTTTCACGCCGTCATCATCAGACCAGTATCTAGAGCCGTGCGATTTCGCCTCTTGTCGCCGGCACGCCGTCAATCCCCTCTCGTCAACGTCGACCAATCCTCCCTGAAAGATTCATGGCATATTCTCAAGCACGCGACTTCATGTTCTGTAACTTGTGTGGTACAATGTTGTCTTTGGTTTCATCTAAGACTGTTGAATGCCCTCTGTGCGAAACTAGAACAAGTGCTAAAGGTGTTTTTGGCCGAGAAATAGGTTACACGCTCACAGTTGAGGATATTCGGAGAGACCTGGGCATTTCAAATGCTATGGAAGAGATGACAACAAAAGAATCAGCAGCGTTGATCAAGCAGACTTGTAAATCTTGTGGAAACACGGAGCTTGAGTACACTACCCGACAAATGAGATCAGCGGATGAAGGGCAGACTGTATTCCTCGTATGCCCGAAGTGTAAAGCCAGGGATACCGAAAATTAAGTGAGGGACCAACAAGAGGAGCTAGGTTAAAAGTTGACCTTTGTTCCAAATTTCATGTCATTGAACAAAATTTTGTTCCGTTGAATAGATGTAGAATATATAATGCTATGGTTCTTATTTACTTGATCTGGTGGGGAAGGAATGACAGACTGCTTTCAGACATTGAAAGAGTATTGCTACAATGCTACTTCAGAATCTAATTTTCATGTATACTTGTTGTCTGACTTGATTCTCTCAATATATTGTTTCTTTTTTCTCAAAAAAAAAACAACACCAACTTAGCAGCCCGATCACTACAGCGCTACAACCCTTTGCTTTGTGCATCAGAAGTGTGAGCGGGCCCTTCGTATGAAATGCTTCGGTGCCTCCACACCTCCACACCTCCACACCTCCACTGTCATGCGCATACCAGTGCCCTCACACCTCGTCATACAACCCCTTTTACCATTCTGATCTCCAGCACGCATCAACCCGCTGTCGTGTGTGCCTAAACCTTGTGTCTTCCCAATCAGCTACACCACACTTGAATCGTATCGACTCCGTAAATCAAATGTTGTTGTTATTAAAATCATTATCCATTTCGGTACGTATTTCTAACTCAAAGATAGTTATTTTGTGATGATAGATTTGTGAAAACATGTATGAAACAATGAGTATGGTTCGCAGGTTGGGTTTAAGAATCAGAAATTTATGTTGTTGGATACTTAAATTATGAATTAAGAAATTAATGTATAATTGTTAGTTGTACAAATTACGGTGTTGCTAATAGACAATATTATTGATTACTAAAAGAAGTAGATAGATGCAAGTTCATTAATCAATATAAGAAACTCTTCTTTTATCATCTTATTATTAATATTACTATTTTTTCTGATTGAGGTTTGTTCTCTATTTTTAAAGTTCAATGATAGGAAGTAAAAGACAATTTTGAATTGGCATTGGAAGCTGATAATTCTAATACGCATATTAAGTATTGGTTGTTCAAATTGCATTTGAAGTACCAAGTTCCTGAGGATGAAAAGTCATGTGAGTAGATGATTGTTTACTTGTTTACTTCAAATTTATAAACATGATTCCTGACGTAATTGCTTAGCATTTTTATTTAATTATGACATTGCATAATCCATTGAACCGAGTAAAATCAGATAGTTATTCTAAGCAATTATTGTGGTATAAAAGTGAAAAGGTATATTCTTTTCATTAGTTTTGCCCATAACATTTTTACAGTATATATATTTTCCTTCTATCTTCTTAAGTATATGCAGGGACATTTTGAAGCAGTCGCAATTTATGAATCTCTACTACATAGAGGTGAAATATACAAACACACTTTTTCATGATTTTTATTTTGACACCATACTAGTGTAATTGTAAGGTTTTCATTAGGTTATCATATTAGCATGTAGTTTACATTAGCAATGATGGGAGTAAAACATAAAAATATTTCAACTAGTGAATTTTAATAGTTAATGCTAAATATCACTTTAATCAATAGTTATTTATATTAAGAGACCATTTACATAATAAATGTGACTTTAACTTGATTACTTTGTACATTTGGTTGACATATGTTGAGATGAATTTTTTAGAATTAATATTCTTATTGGCATCTTCTTAGGTGCTCAAGTCCCAGAATACCTAACATTTAGTTCAGAAAGGGTTTATGCTTTCGAAAGAAGAAGGAAAAATGTAGAACCTCTAAAAAAGAACAATTGTTGAAATGGCAAAAGAGCAAACCAAATAGCAGCAATAGTTGAATGTTTCCTTGGACAAAAATGGTTGCAAAGAATGGAATTGAAAAAGCGTTGGTTGAGTGAAAATAGCTATGCCAATGGTGTTTCACAATCTACACGCAATATTGTTGGTATATGATCATATGAACTCGAAGTCAAATAAGTAAAAAAAAGAAGAGCTTTTGCAGTTTACATGTAAGTTTTACAGTTTTGATTGTTTTAGTTTTATTATTGTGTAATAATTGAATTAAATAATATTTAGTATAATGTAAATATTTTTTTGAGGAATGATGTGTATTTTTTTTCTCATTTTAGTTTACATTTATTATGTTAGTATTAATTTTATGACTTTTCTTCTAATACTAATAATTCTATCTTGGTAATGATCTTAATATAATTAATGACAATGTAGTCCTTAATTATATCGTAAAATTGGTAATACATTACGAGTATTAATTGACAATTAATAAAAAATTATGACATTATTTTAGCAGTTTAGATGACGATATATTAAGTCTAAAAAATGTGACCATATCTTTTTCGTCGTGTATAAGTTGAAGTTGGTGTATTATTCATGACGATAAGAATTATCAATAACAAAATTTTATATAATTCAGTGACGTAACTAATTGTCGTCAAATATAAATTATAAAGTGACGTTATGCATCATCGTCATTCTTAGGTGACAATATATTATGTCACTAACATTATGACGATATTTATTTCGTCACTCATACAATGAAATTATTGTATTATTGGTGACGTTACAAATAATTAATGACGAAATTTTACATCATTTAGTGACGTAATTAGTTGTCATTAAATACAAATTATAAGGCGGCGTTATATATAAACGTCACTATATGTTTGGCAATACGTGACGAAAAAAGATACATCGTCACGCTAGACATTTAGTGACACACCTAGCGTGACGTTCACCGTGACGTTGAATTTTATGTCACAAAATACAAATAGTGACGTAAATGTAAGTTTCAGTGACGATATTTTCAACGTCAATAACAAACAAATTTGTTGTAGTGGAAATCGGCAACTCTCTTAAATGAGAATAATATTGGATAAATATTGTATTTATCATATATTATTTAGAGTATGGAAAATATTTAGAGACTTAAATATTATAGAATAAGATTCTAGAAATTTAAATATATATTTGGAATTTATATAATGTATATTTAATTCCAAGTTTATGTAGAATTAGATTGTACATAATTAAAAATATATATTTAAATATATTTAAATCCAAGTAAAGATAGAATGAGATTCTATATAATAAATATATATATATATATATATATTTGGATTAAATATAATGTATATTTAAATCCATGTTTTATGTAGAATTAGATTCTACATAATTAAATATATATATTTCATTTAATATTATTAAATATAATGTATATTTAATATAAACCAATTTAAAGTAGAATTAGATTCTATGAATTTTGGTTGAACTTGGATTTAAGGAATTCAACTAGAATTAAGTCTCTGAATACTATTTAAAGGGACAAGGGCTAGCAACCAAATCATCCCTATTCCTCCTTGCAAATTTCGACATATCCCTAGGAATTCCCCTCTGGAATTTTCAACAAGTCCCAGATTTCTTCTGAGAAGTTGTTCGATATTTTTCTGGTGTTCCCTTGCCCCATGGCAAATTCCTGGCGATTTCCTAGTTCGAATCCAAGTCCCGGTAGAACCCCTGGTCGATTTCAGACTCCCTCAGGAATCCTTGGAGGGATTTCGACTTCTCCCTAGAAGGTGTTCAAACCTGTCGAAATTTATCCCTAAGTGTTAGGGAAGCGGAAACTTTGTTCGTATTGTTCGGGTGGACTCCGTAGAGGTCGTTGCGAACCTGTGACGATTCTAGTTTTACTTGACGTGGTTATTCCGACATACTGTCGGTTTTCCAATTTCCAGAGTTTTAAAAGGTAACTCTTCATCTTTCCACCCCGGATTCGTTCCTGTACATGGATCCTGGCTGGATTACGTCGGATTAATTTTTCCGCTGCGCCACGGGGCGTGCCGACGTGACCCAACACTCCTACTACATGCCTATGTGTCATATCCCCTATTTCAGGCATATAGATTGGTTGCGTAGACACACCACCACCTGTTCCTTCCTTCTACTTTAGTTCATTATTTTGTCGTGCCATCTCTATTGGTCGACTCTCCCTAACAGGGGACAAAACTATAAATCGTGACCCTCCACTAGATCCTACCGCACCTTTGTTCTTGTCATCTGGCTTAGCTACTGGAATTGACCGCCTCTTCCGACGTTCCACTTGCATCCATGGGCCAAACATCTCATCCGATGAGGGCGTCAACACCGATACCCCCGCTCCGCTGCAACTTCCTTTGCTCGATCCTCATAAACCTCTTTGGAGTGACCATACTTCCCGCACCCATAACATATAACCAATAAACCCTCATATTCAATCACATGGTATCGTCTATCAATCATAATACCCAGAATCAGAGGTTGCTCCAAATTCACCACTACTGCAATACGGGTAAATCGCCCTAATCGCCCCTTCATTGTGTTGAAATCAACACACACTATTGTTACTAGCACACTAGTTATCGCCTGTAACATGTTTTTGGAGTAATATCTATTATGGTAAACCATGTAGACACAACTAAGCAATAATCTTCTTCGGATAACCAATCGCAGTAGAAAACTCTCGCGACCATGGTTGCACCATTAGATAGCATCCGTATATCACCCAAGGTCCTCCAGTTATTACCTTCTCATAATCCTCTTCCATCGCAAAACGAATTAGATAGTACTCATTATCCAAATCAATGATACTAATCTCCCCCCATTGGATCCCATAACGCTTGGATCCGATTATGTAGCGCTTGATAGCCAATCGTCTTTCCCAGTAATCGAACAATCAGAGATTCCACAAGTTTGTCATCTATCGCCTTGTGAACCCGATCCGAGAAAAGAATATCAAACACAATTCCTTGGTTTCTTATGATAACATCCTCGCTCAACACTTCTACTTCAATATCTCTAATAAAATTATTTTTCTTTCACTCCCGGTGTGGCCAAGAACCATGTCTCTAAAAGACGGTTTCACTGGTACTCCAGTATCACCGTTGGCTGCCATTTGCACCGGCGTTTCTGCTATCGGAACTTTCTATCAACCCGTGCATGACTCGTTTTCCTCCCAGCCATAGCTTGATTCAGATCATCCAATTCCACTCCTTTCAGGGTATCTTCTAGACTAATCCTTCACCCCTCGTCCGTCCTACTCTCAACTTCAATAATAGGCGATACATTTTGTTGACCACTTTTATCCGGTGGCTGGCCAAGCTGTTCAACCTGCCCCATAATTGATATCCCGCCGACAATTTTACTAGCGCTCATCGTAACCCTACTTTTAAAATTTTTGATCAATAAATGCAACTTTTATAATGTTGATAGCCTTCTTTCTTTCTTTAACAATTTTCTTACATGTTATTTGATTAAAAATATCGATGGATGTTATTTATAATGTTAACGTTAATTTTAATTTCTACATAATTCTATTTTTTTTAAAATATATAATTATAATAATTTAAACAATAATTTATCTAACATAATAATTATGCTTTATTATTAATATTAGGGATGGCCATTTGGCATATACCCGATGGGTTTCGACCCAACCTGATCCTATAGGGTCGAGTTTTTTTGTTAAAAAATTGGGTTTGAGTCGGGTTGAGGTCTAATGTTTTGAGGATAATGTCGGGTCAGGTTTGAGTTTAAGATGAAAAATAACCTACCCGACCCGACCCGAAATAGTAATTTAATTTTATTGTAAATATTTAGGTATACTTGCTACAATGTCTCTCTATATATATATTTCAATTATCTACTTATTTTGTCTAATAAAAATAGAATAATTATTATAACGCCCCCTCTTTATTTTTTTTCAATTAGCTCTTTATTTTATCGAATAATAACGAAAAATTATAATTTTTTTATTTCTGTTGGGCCGAGTCGTGTCAGGTTCTAGTTTTTACTCTAAAATTCGAGTTAAGGTCAGGTGAAACATCATAAAATTTCGAGCCAGGTCGGCTTGGATGGAGATGTTATATTTTCGAGTCACGTACGGATCGACCAAAAATCCGACCAAACCCGACCCATGACCACCCCTAATTAATATAATAATATGAGTTTACCTATACTAAAATAATTTTTAATTATTAAATATTATAAAAAGGGTAAAATTTTGATGCACAAGTCGTATAAAACTAATTGTACACAACTTTTCATATCTACACTATAAAACCCAAATCTTAAATTCTTAACCCTAACTCTAAAAACTAAATCCTAAATCTTAAACCATATACCCCAAATCTTAAACACTAACTTTAAATTCTAATCCCTACAACCTAAACCCCTAAACTAAAACTATAACCCCTAAAACTAAATGGCATGTGTAAACTAAAGTTTACATGATCTGTGTATCAAAGTTTTTTTCCTATAAAAAAATTATTCACGTGTATATTATAACTAATTATTAATGGCTAATTATTTGATACACTGGCGGTGGAACTAAAAGTTTCTACAAACGTCTTAGTTTTAGGGTTTAAAGACTTAGTTTATGGTGTATAGTTTAGGGGTTTAGGTGTAGTTTTGAATTTAGGGATTGTGGCTGAAATTTATACTTTAGGGTTATAATTTAGGGTTTATAGATTAAAACTCAAACCCTCATCATATTACTCTAAAACTAAATCCTAACTTTTAAACCATAAATTCAAACCTTAAACATTAAATTCTAACCATTATCCCTAAATTCTAGATCCCTACACCTAAACCCATAAGCCATACACCCTAAATTAAATCCTAAACCCTAAAAATAAATCCCTTGTGAAAACTTTTAGTTTCTATCGCTAGTGTATAAGATAATAATTCATTATTAATATACATATTATTAAATAATTTAGAGTGTTATTTTATATATTTACACGTCTAATTATTATTTATATACCCCTTGATTTTTCAAACTATTCCCGCTACAATCGAAAGCCCAAATTTTATAGAGCTCTAGACCCAACATCTAGATCCGACACGGACCGGGTTATCCAAATTGCCCAAACCCTGAAAATTGGAGAGAAACAAAAACGAAATTTGTAGAGGCGAAGGCCAGAGGTTCTCTGCGAAGCGTTAATGGCATTGCCTTCTTAGGGATTTGAATGATACATCTTCTTCTGTAATTTTCTTCGATTTTTCCGATTCCAATCACCACGAAACAAAATCTGGTAACGAATTTTTGTACTTTTTTTTTAATTTCTCAATGTCAAAATTCCTTGATTTTGTTTTTTTGCCTTTTGTGAAGCTGTATATATTTTTATTTTATTTATTGAATGTGCGAATTTTGACAATCTTCACCCTCAATGCTGGAAAATGTTATTTTTTTTGAAAAAAAATCGGTGTGAATCTTTATCTACATTGATATAGATTCCTTTTTGTTGTATTAATATCAGATAATTCAAAGGTATTAGTATCTAATATTATTAGAATTAGAATTTTCTGGATATTTACCTTTTTTTAAAAAATAAATTAGGGGTTTATTTTATTTTATTATAATCAAGTTACTATTTGAATTGCCTGGGTGTAATAACTGAGAAAGGTTTGTTTTTCTATGCTTCATAGTAACAATAAATTTCTCATTGTCAATTTATGCATTTTGATATTTCCTGGCAAGGTCATTTTTTGAATTTTTTTATTGCATTGATTGTATAAGGCCATGGTTCTTTGATTCCATCTTTGCTTGGCATGTGGATGTTTAGTGTGTTCAAATTTAATGTATCAAATAGGACCCAGTTTTTGTAATTTGAAGTTATAAAATGTGTGAGAGTTTTCTTCTATAAGTAAAATATATATTTGTGAAATTTTACTTTTTGTTTGTTGCATATTGTTGCTGCAAGAGCAATTTTGATGTCTAACTTTCTCTACCACTTTTTTATGTTGTTTATGGAATAACTAACATTTTAAGAAAGTGTAAACGAGTAATATAGGTAAGTAAGCTATTAGTTTTATTAGGTGGGATAGGTTGCTCTTATATTATTATCATGAAAAGGTGACCTTTCTAGTGGTGACATTTAGTTTGGAGTGTAATGTTGCTAAACTGCCTTCGGACAAGTTGCAAATTCATATATTTGTAATTGAAGCCTCATGTGAAGGACTCACTTGTTTGTTTTGTGTAATACAGAAAATGGAGGACATGGACATCGATTCAGTAGTGGACATACCCGACACTCCTGATAGGCCATCTTTAAAGCAAGTGAATGGAGGGAACGTTGTTGACAAAGAAATCAATTTAACAGTAGCTGATCGTGTGGGAGGTTCTAATGCTACAGGTGAAGGATCTTTGGATATGCTAAGGGGCAGAGGTAGGATGCTTTCTGCAAATGGGCTCAATAGAAAACATTATATACACCCGTGGAAACTTTCTGACAGTAATGAAATTGAGTGTCTGAAAAACATCGGTGTCTTATCCCCGGTAGAGAATGCTCGAGAACATGCTCCTTTATTTAGGAAAACAGCAACGGAGAGAAGCAGAAATTCCCTTAGAGAGCAAGACAAGGATAAAGGAAAAGCTCCTTGCTCTAAGTTACCTTCTAAATCATCTGGATTCCCCAAAGACTATGCCATCTTAGATTTAACTGAACAGAAAACACACAACCAAATACCTGAAATGGCATCTCTACAAAGTGCATCTGAAAACTGCTTAGCCGAGGAAAGAAAAGGTCAGGCACCAAGAAATGATGGCTTTTATGCATTTAACTCGTCAGGCTTTTCTGAAAAATCCAGAAATAGCTGCAAGGGAAAGGAAAAAATAGATGATGTTGGGCTTAAAAGCATAGGTTCAGTTATGAGTAATGGAAAAGGGGTGGATCTTTCTGATAGTTCCCCACTTAGAATGGAAAAACAATTGCCTTCATCTCATAATTCTGTTGCCTCACCAAGAGCAATTGGGAAAAGAAGATTGGTCCGAAATGGCTGCATCTCCCCCCATAATATAGCCAACAAGGCTAAACAAAATGAGCAATCCCAAAGCAACGCTAGACCTGAACAAAATTTTGTGAATGTAGGTAGCAGCAGTCCTTGTTTGATTAGCGAGATAGTTGCTGATGACAATAATAATAATTGTAAAGGAAAAGGAGTTGCCCATACTCACACATCTAAGGAGCATGGTATCAGTTTTATTAATTTATGTGGCAGGTAAATTTTCAAGTGTTGTTCTCTAGCTAGATTTCTTTATCTATTGTCTATTGGATGTTTTTTTTTCCTATTGTGTATTTGTTTCTTTTATTTTTATTTTTTAACTTTTGCTAAAGAGACAAGCACAGAACCTTTGGATTAGCATGTGATAAAAAAGACTATTTTAAAAAAAATTCAGAACATATTATATTGATGTCTAGAGAATCTTGGTTGTGTGGTTTTCTTGTTGCAGTCCTATGAGTAATAGTGGAGAAGCTGGTGGTATTGGCAATGCAAAAATAGATTCATGCTTTGATGAAAAAGGTGGATGGAGAAGCACTCGCGACCGTTCAATGAATGTAGATCATGCAGCTGAACATCTGTTAAGTAGATTTAATAATGTCCGGTGTCAAGTGAGTCAACGAAATGAAAATGTTGTGAAAAGAAATCATGCTAGTGGGGGAAAGACCCAGATTCTATGTGATTCTCCTGAAACTTGTGATGCAACTGAGACAGCTCCTGTGATCTCAAAAATAAACCAAATGCGTGAAACTTCTCATGCAAACATGCTGCCTAAATGGCAAATGAAACATGTATTATCCTCAAGAAATAATGGTGAAATCTCAAGGGCCACTCCCAATGACCCGGACATTGTGTTTCTTGGTTCATCTTCGGAATCAACTTGTTCAAGGTCCTCTAGAATTCATATTGCGGAACATCTGGATGTTATGGACCTTGACAACTCATCTGGAATGAGAGGGATAAATGCCAATCATATGGACTCTATGAATGATGAGGACACAGAAGCTAAGGCAAGACAACTTGAAGCAGATGAAATGTTAGCCCGTGAACTCCAAGAGCAATTATATCATGAGGTCCCGATCTTTTATGATGGCGATTTGATGCTTTCTCCCTTTTTATTGTGACTTTGTTATTTACATGCCCTGGCTTTAAATGTTTATGAACCTTTTACAGGTTGATGAAAACATTGCACGGGCACTTCAGCAGGAGGAAGATGCATTCCTTCCTACATCTTTACGGACTCTCCATGAGCCAGATCATGTTAGTAAGCTTGAATTTGTTTCTTTTTTGCGTTGATGATAACTAGATACCCTACATTTAGTGCACAAAATTGACTGTGCATTCCTAAATTCCATTCTGGTTGAAGGTGTAATATAGCTGCTAGGTCTGTGTTTTAGTTGAAATGTGCCATACAATAGGCATGAGCCTTGCTGTCAAAAGTAGAATAGACTTGGGTTTAGTAATGTTGCCCCTAGATCCCAGCATAACTAATGATGAAATGATCAGGGTTATACACAAAATGATAATGGGTTTGTCCTCAAATAAATAATTTTATCTTGAAATGCGGCATAAATCTTTGTTTGCATGTTTAGACTCAAGTGCTTGTTGGTATCTTGAATATATATACATATAAATATAAATTCGTACTGATAATTAAGTTAATCCTGTTATCTTATCTTTTCTAGTAGCAACACAAGATTGAACGTGTTGCTTCCTAAGTGGTTAGTTGTCCCTTGGTTTCATGTTTAATACTGAAAGTTAATATTTCCTTGATCATTGCTAATTGGATGCTCTTGTTCTCGTTACTTTCTACGAATTCTCTCTTCTGTTACAGCAGAGCCAAATGACGTTAACTCTTATTCAGTTTGATTGGAGCTAACCTCTGCCAGGTGAAAAGAAGGGATATCATTGATGCTGTTTGAGTTGAGGGGAAGGACATTTTTGGGAGAATCTATCTGTATTTATCCTGTCTAGAATCATTATATATGCTCGTATTCAACCTAGGTTTCTCTTTTTCCTAGTATAAAATAGATGTCTTGCTTAGGGTCATTTTTGTTTATGTACTTTAGACTGTATTCGTTTTCTCTTCAACTATATAAAGTTATACTTTTCTTTTTGGATTTATATAAGTTCCTCTCTGTAATATTATTCTTTGCCTCTTATGCAGCAAGGCTCAACAAGGCAATCTCGTACTCAGCCTCCATTTCGCAATTTTCAGAATTCTTCGAATAGGAGAGGAGTGCAGACTCATTTCCCCCCTTCTGCTAGAGTTTCAAGGTTGAGGAATCGAGTTTTGAATCAACCTCGAGCAGGGCCATCCAGGACAAGGAATTTTCAATTCCCTTTAGACATGGACTTGGATATGGTAAAATGCCCCCCCCCCCCCCCCCCCCCCCCTCCGCCCCAACCACACACACTTTTTTTTTCTCGTGTATCATGTATTGCTTTATCTTCGACAATAACTGATTTATGGCTTTCGGTTGCAGAGACTTGATATATTGGAAGCCATGGAGGCTGCAATGGGAGATGCTGATGACATGGGAATGGCTAGTAGCATCTTCCAAGTTCAACGTGATTTTAATGAGTAAGATTTTTTCCTATTATGGATATGTCAGTTTTGACCATGTTGAATGATCATATCATGCATTTGGTTGGCAATTTATTTGGAGGATGCAACAGTGCCATTGTTTGTTGAAATGGTAAGTGCTTGGTCTGCGTAAGGCAAATGCAGTCTTGACACTTATTGCAGAAATGTTAATGAAATGTTTATCCCGATTTAGCTCCAGCTTTGGCAAGACCAGCATTGATACAATGTGAACAATTTTAAATTTTGGTAGACATGCCATTCGATTTTAAACAAATCTACTATTGTTTCCTTGTGGTTTCCTAGGGAAATATACACTTGGATATTGTATTAGTGTAAAATAGGTTAATTAGAACTCACGTTTCATGTTTGTTTTCAAATAAAGGAAACTGTATACCTTACAACTGATGAAGTAATAACATTCGAAATGGTTCAGGAACCTCTCTGTAAGGCCATGCCCTTTTCAATCAGTTTTGTTAACACTCAAATATCACTTGGTTCAGACATTTCATCCAAGCTTCATTCGGATCATATGCAGACCACCCAATTGTGTTAAATTAGCACCATTTTTGCCATTTGATGAAGGAACTTATGACTTGGTTTTATAGAACACCGTTGTCTTTTTTGTGTTTGTTATAGTGTCCAGGATTGGTAGAAAATAACTAATGAGCTTTCCATAGCTTTAATTTCAATAATTAATCTTTATCTCCTGTAATTTATCTTTTCTTATGCTTTATCACACTTCCGTGTTGATTAATCTTTGGTTCACTTAATCTTGCAGAAACGATTATGAAATGCTGTTGGCCCTTGATGATAACAATCATCAGCATGGGGGTGCATCTGTTAATCAGATTAACAGTTTGCCAGTGTCCAAAGTACAGGTATATGTGTGAGAAGACGCCATACAAATAGGTGTTCTTTTAGTTTTATTTCCTCATCAGATGCTTAAGTTTCGCTACCCAGATCTAATTGCTACTGTTTTTTAATTAATGCAGACCGATAATTACGAAGATTGTGCTGTATGTCTTGAAACTCCCGCCATCGGTGAAACCATTCGTCATCTCCCTTGTCTACATAAATTTCACAAGGATGTAATGCCTTCTTTATCTTCGCAATGCCACTTTGCTTTTCCGTTTTCTCATATTGCTTTCAAGTTGCTTATCACGGGAAGTTAACAACATTTTGTTCAACATTACCTCGATATGGCAGTGTATCGATCCATGGCTGAGGAGGAAAACGTCATGCCCGGTTTGCAAGTCCTCCATCGCTTGAACCGGAATGTTTCGGAGCAATATTGATGAAAGTGAAAGGTTAAGTCAACACCTATTGGAGATAGGTATGTTTCTTCTCAATAAACTCTTAAAAAAATTCAACACCATTCGAGTCCCGAAGAAAATTTGCCTGTTGACTCGAAATGTAGCAGGGGACGAGGGGAAAGGATCAGTATGCTTGATGATCAAATAAACTCAGAACTGCACTGGGAGCAAAGATGCCTTTCGAAATATGCTAATGATCACAATCTTTCATTGAAAGCAATTTTTTTTTTGGGTAAAAGTATATTAGCAGTCCTTATGATACTGAGAAGTTCATTTTAGTCCCTCTACTATGAAAATCAACATTTTAATCCTGTACGTTTGAATTTACAGCAAAAAATAAAAATCAAATTA
Organism: Hibiscus tridactylites; assembly: GCA_958450335.1. Taxonomy (NCBI): domain Eukaryota; kingdom Viridiplantae; phylum Streptophyta; class Magnoliopsida; order Malvales; family Malvaceae; genus Hibiscus; species Hibiscus tridactylites. The sequence goes on along the minus strand of OY288265.1, from coordinate 26,173,904 downwards.
TGGTTTTGGCACCTCTGCCATTTTCAAATTTGAGATTTAATCTTTGTACTTAATCTAGCATAATTTAGTTGTTTTTAGTAGGCTTAACCGTTAAATAGGTGCTCAAATTATGCTCTTTTTTCTAGTTAGGTGACCAAATTATTTTTCGGGCCAAATAGGTGCCTAATATTTTATTTCGTAATTCATTTAAGGTTTTAGCCGCGACGGACGTTAAATTTTTCCGTTTTCCAATCACAAGCCAACACGTTTTTTTAAATTAAACACAAAATTAAGAAAATTAAAAACAAAAAAAAACTAAGATTAACCCAAAGTTATTAGGCAGTGTTAAATTCCTTTAACTCTAACCCTTCTTTCTTCTCGCTCTTTCTCATCAAAATCCCTATTTTGTTTAAACTCTAATTCGATAACTAGGGGTGGGAAAAAAATACCTGACCCGATTGATCTGGCTCGAAAATTCGACGACCCGAAAATAAAATATCGGGTAATTCTCGAAAAAAAATTACCCGATCCGGCAAATTTTCCGGGACACGGGCTGAAAGTTTTCCCTTACCGGGTGCCCGACCCGACCCGATAAAATTCAATATATATTTTTTATATTTAAAATTATATTTTTATTTTATGTTTCTTAATATTTTCACTCTAAAATTAAGTTTAAATCCCTACATTTTTTTCTATGTTTATATTATATTCTTTTAAGTTTTAAGTTTAATTTTTTTAATATTTTTGTGTTTAACATGTAATTTTTTTTATTTTAAAATTAAAAAAAAATAAAATAAAATAGGAATCGGGTACCCGATACCCAATTACCCGGGTACCCGAATTCTGAGTACCCCCACGGGCCGTTTAATGAGATACCCGGATGAACCGGGTACCCGAATCCCGGGTACCCGACAATTCCCACCCCTGTCGATAACAACTCTTCTCAATCGTGGAGGATGTCGACTTCCAGTTTAAAACCCCATAACGAGTTAAGGGTCGTGAGTTGCAATTGCAGGATAAGAGCTCCTATTTGCATTTCTAAGCGACCTTGGAACAAAGGTAGAAGATTCTATGGGTGTTCTCAGTCGGAAGAGGTTATGTTGTTTGATTATAGTTTTATTGTTTCGAATATGGGTGTTCTTAATATGATTTATATTTATTCACGGAATAGGTGTGACTTCTTTGAGTGGTTTGATAAGCAAGATGACACTGGACATGTTGTTGAAGATTTGAAAAATGAACTGGATATTGTGATGATCGAAAATAGAAAAACTAGAATCGAAAACAAAAAATTAAAAGAGCTTGTAAGATCATTAAAAGCAAAATCAGCTAAGAGAAAGAAGAAAATTTTATTCTACAAGATAGCTTTTTTTACTTCATGGATTGTGTATGTATTGATTAAAGTTGGTCTTTAAACAACTTATGCCTATGAGAAAATTATGTATGAATTATGGTTGACTTAATGGTGTATGAATTTTCTTTAACTAGCTATAAAACTTGTTTGACTGTATTTTTATTTTATTTTTATGGATTGTGTATGAACATGTAGTTACAAACAATTTGAACAATTAACTAGAATGGAATAACAATTGAGGTTGTAAAAATGTGCACAATAATCTGCACATCATTTGAAAGCATTAATAAAAAATTACAAAATAATTTGTCAAAATCTAAAACTATTAGTAAAAATCTGCACACCATTCATAACTAAGAAAAATCTGCACAATAATCATTCATAATTTGCCAAAATCTACATAATGACTTGCAAAATAACCATTCATAACTTATGAAAGTAAATTTACATGGCACAAATTTAAAAAGACATCATTGATACACAAAATTATATGTCTAAAAAATTTCTTAACAAACAAGGTAACTGATTCTTTTTGTTGAGTTGATCAAACGGTTGCAAAAGGTTGAGAGGGGGTGAATTGGCGATTAAAATTTGAAGGGAAAATGGATGAATAAAAATTACAATGAAAAACTCAATTGAGACATGTTTACAAAGGTTGACAATCAATCATACCCCAAACTCTTAATAAAAATTACAATGAAAAACTCAATTGAGTTGGATATAAAGATTCGACTCTAAATGATCAAGGTTTGAATTTGAATGCTTTGATGTTGCTTGAAGGCTCAATAATTGTTGTAGCATTTGAGACATGTTTTTATACATTCTCATTGATTTCTAGCCGTTTGGGTAGTTGAGATCATCAATAGAGCCGTTGGGGCTCTCTCTTCCTTTCATAAATGCAGTTCTGCAACTAACCGTATTGGAACACGAGACCCCTGTATCGAAACAGACACTCAAAAAAGAAAGAGTCGTTATGTGTAAAAAGGGCCCGTATCGAAACGATTATAGGCCGTATCGAAACGTTTGAAACTGTAAACTAGTGTTTCGAAACAGCTTAGGAGTGTATCGAAACACTTAACTAAGTCTTTAAAAATCAGTTTCTGACAAGTAACGACTAGTTCATTTAATGCCCAATTTTAAAATTACTTAACCCCTATATCGAAACGAGTGTGAGCTGTTTCGAAACGATACTTAAAATCAAAAACCCAGATGAAAGCCGTATCGAAACAGTTGTGAGCCATTTCGAAGCAGATGTCTACAGTGGCAAAACGTATCGAAACACTTTGAGGGTATTTCGAAAGAATTTGTGGGGTTTAAGTTTTGACTTCAAAACATTTTAAGTGTAAATTGTACTTGTCAAAATCTAGTGTTTTGATTACTTAAAAATTTATTTACTTTGCAATTTAGTCCTTGAATTACTTGTTATATCAAATTCAAATATTAGTTTTATAATCTCTCCCTTTTTGATATAACAAAACAAAAGTAAATTTTTAAGTAAACTACCCCTAAATTTAAGCTAGGTTTTGAAAAAAGATTTTAAAAATTTAGCTTAACCCTTCTCCCTTTTTGTTAGATCAAAATCAATGAAGGAATATAGCAATATAGCACAATTTAAACCACAATTAAAGTAACATAATTTCATTAAGCATTAAAAACCAAAGCAAATTAAGTTCATAAATTCAAAACATAATATCCAAACCATAACATCCAAACATAAATCAAAGCATAGGTCTTAAAGTAAAAACATAAATAGGTGCATAAAAATAGGGAAATCCTAAGCTAGATGAGATGCAATGGAATGCAATGATCTAAGGCTCGTCATCTTCATCATTGGCATTGCTCCTACGAAATTGTCTCCATTCGCCATAGAAACTGGTAAAGGACATGTCCATAAGGGTTTGTTAAGTTTCAACAAGTAGCTCAAAGCTGTGCCATTGGTGAATGAAGTGACAAGATCATAGTTGTGATTTTGGACAAGGTACACCATCTCGACAAACATGATTTGGCACAGATTCGGACGATGTCCCTCACGAAAGCACCGAATCCAAAAATCATTCACTTGCCTAATGTGAGAGAACTTGCCTTCGGAAGGGAAAAACCACCACGATACCATGAGGTGTAGGATGCGATCATGATCATCAAGAACCGTGACGGAGCCACCAAGGGTATGACCCAATGAGTTCTCATCCGAGATTCTCTCATCTTGAAACCCAAACACATTGCACAAAACTTCTGGATCAACCCTAAACTTCTTTCCCATGAGATAGGACTCAATAGCTACCACTTGACCGACATTAGAGATGCAACGAGCATTAGCATAAAATAGAAGCATCATGTTATGGTAAAAGGTACCTGGTAAGCCCAAGAAAACTATAAAATTCCAACGCCTCAATAGATCAAGATATCGGAATTGAAAATGCTCGAAATCCAAAAGGGGGGGGGGGAGAAACGATACCCTCACGTCGAATAGCATGATCTTGAAATAGCTTAAAATTAGTGTAGGCATCTTCGTTGCGAAGAGACTTTTGGTAGAGCAAATTAAGATTTGGATGAGTAGAATCGTCATCAACGTTGGAGCTCCCACCAGCCTCATTGGTTCTAACTCTCTTCCTAGAAGTCATGTTTGAAATCTGAAATGAAATCAAGACAAAACATATGTATGCGTAAATCAACCAAATTCAATCTAATATACAATACTATAATCAAGGTATTAATAAAAACTATACATTATAGTTTTAATAATATATAAAAGGCTTAAACGTCAGATAGGTGCCCAAACTATACCCTTTTTTTCCAGTTAGGTGCCTAACGTTTGTTTCGGGCCACTTAGGTGCCTAACGTTTCATTCCGTAACTCATTTAAGGTTTTAGCCGTGACGGACGTTAAAATTTTCCGTTAAGGGACACGTGTCACATTTTTAGTGCTTTTGATATTAAAAATAATAAAATAAATAAATAAAATAAATTAAAAATAAAGATAACCTTGGGTTAAATTACCTTAACCCCATCTTCTTCTCCAATCAAACCGTCTCCCCCCCCCCTTCAGTTTAATCATCCATAAAGCTTTACAACTTCATCCATGGAGGGTCTCACCGAAGCTACTGGGGCACAGCACCCCATTGCAAGCTTTAGTGCCTGAACTAACCCGTCTTCCATCGGGTTAACTATCAAAGCAGGCCGTAAGACAATGAAAGAAAAGCAACAGAATTCTGCAGTTAAAGATACATTGCACCCCCAAACCTGATTTATATTTGCAGACAAATCATTTTGGCTTTTGTAGTTTCACCCAACTCCCTAGAACAGATAAATTTTCACTCAAAACCTGATTGTGAATTGGGACCAAAGTTCAAATGTGCGGGTACAATATGGCCACTTGAATACAGGAAATAATTGAAGGAAAATTGAGTTTATCAGCATGACCCATATTCAAATCTACCTAGGCCTGGTATATTTTAATGTCCATAAAAAAATAGTGGGTACAAAAAATTGGGGAAGAAGGGAATTTGAGCTTGAGATGGTGCAAGCAGCTTTTCAATAGGGTCACAGGGAAAAGGTTCCCTTCCACTTAAGACATGGCTGAAAAGGGCAAGTAAAATAGCAATTGACGCATACCCTATACAGAGAGAGGTAGGAGTAAAAAACAAATGGCTCTGAATTTGATTAAATTGTTCGTCAAAAGAGTTATTTACGATCCAGTGATTCCCCTCCCCCGCACATGCTTTGCATTTAAGAACTCAAGCTTCGGTTGGCCGGTGGGGTTCAGTATTCTCCACCCATCAGCTTCACAGCATCCCATTGCAAGCTCTAATGCACTTATCACAATAACCATATGTCCAAATGAATCATAGAACCCATAGTCCCAAAAAACCATACGTCAATTTAGGGAAGCAAGCCAATGAGATAGCCTCTATAAACAAGTTGATTACACTATCAAATGTCTCAGAATGAAGTTTCTGATATTTCTATAACCTTATTTTCGATTCTAAGAGTTAATCAAAGAATATTAATTGTTGAAAGGTATTCGGAGTCCGATGGAAGACGGGTTAGTTCAGGCATTAAAGCTTGCAATGGGATGCTGTGCCCCAGTAGCTTCGGTGAGACCCTCCATGGATGAAGTTGTAAAGCTTTATGGATGATTAAACTGAAGAGAGGGGGGGGGGGGGGAGGCGGTTTGATTGGAGAAGAAGATGGGGGTTTAAGGTAATTTAACCCAAGGTTATTTTCATTTTTAATTTATTTTATTTATTTATTTTATTATTTTTAATATCAAAAGCACTAAAAACGTGACACGTGTCCCTTAACGGAAAATTTTAACGTCCGTCACGGCTAAAACCTTAAATGGATTACGGAATGAAACGTTAGGCACCTAAGTGGCCCGAAACAAACGTTAGGCACCTAACTGGAAAAAAAGGTATAGTTTGGGCACCTATTTGACGTTTAAGCCTATATAAAAACATAAAAAGAATTTTTGGTGAAAAGAATTTGTAATAAACAAATTGAAAAAAATATACGGTATAGATTTATATTCGAATAAAAAAATTTAGATTTTGAATTTTTTTTGCAAAAAACTTGAAAAAACTATAGTATATGTATATGTTTTATACAAAAAGTAATTAAAAACAACCTATAAATTTAAACGAAAATTGAAAATAAAAAGAAAAAGGTTTTATACCTTGATATGAGATATGGGATATAGATGAATGGGGGATGATTGATGCACCAAATTGCTTGCAAAGGTCTAGCCTTGATATGTAGATTGAAAACCCTAAAAAATCATAGGTTTTGATGTGAAAAATCAAGTGATTTAAAGAGTTTTTTTATAGGGGCTTTGCGGCTAGGGTTTGATAGGAAAAGAGTTGCTGTTTTAATTAAGTTTGATGCCTATTTAAAGCAGTCTGTGCGATCGTGTTTTGAAACGCTATCGAGCCATTTCGGTACTAGACTCGTTTCGATACAGGTTGACTCTGCTTCAAAACAGCACCACGAACCCGTATCGAAACACGAAGAGCCCATTTCGATACGATTCACTACTGGAATCATCCTAAATTAAGCCCGTATCAAAACAGATTTAGCTGTTTCAATACACCCTTACCAAAAACTGCACTTTGGGCAGTTTCATATTCAAAGAGCCAACTTAGATCGAACCTAAATGCATGTGAATGATATATGAGCAAGATTTAATGGCTAAAATTGATGCATACTCCCCCTAGCAACATGCATAGAAGCAAAATGATGTGAATTGACATAAGCATGAATATCACCCAATTTCAAGCAAAATTTTGACCATTTGGGACCTAAAAGGGTCAAAAAAGGCTAGTTAAACCTAACTCTCTCCTAAGGGTCCAAAAACGATCTTTATCTAAAGGTTTGGTAAATATATCTGCTAATTGGTTCAAGGTATCAACATATTCTAGAACAACATCATTTTTCAAAACATGTATCTAATGAAATGATGTCTAATTTCTATATGTTTGGTTCTAGAATGTTGGATGAGATTCTTAGTGAGACAAATGACACTAGCGTTGTCACACCTAAGAGGTATATCATCTACTTGAACACCATAATCTAAGAGTTGTTGCTTCATCCAAAGGACTTGAGCACAACAACTCCCTAAGGATATGAACTCCGCTTCGGCGGTAGATAAGGCTACGCTATTTTGTTTCTTAGAGAACCAGGATACGAGCATACTACCTAAGAATTGACATGTTCCGGATGTACTTTTCCTATCTATCTTGCATCCCTCATAATCCACATCCGAATAAGCATGAAGGCTAAAGAAAGAATCCTTAGGATACCAAAGACCTAAGTTAGGTGTGTCTCTAAGGTATCTAAAAATTATCTTAATGGCTACTAAGTGTGATTCTCTAGGACTAGCTTGGAACCTAGCACACAAGCAAACACTAAACATAATATTCGGTCTACTTGTGGTAAGGTAAAGCAAAGAACCTATCATAGATCTATAAAGCTTAGAATCAACACACTTACCTCCTTCATCTTTGTAAAGCTTTATAGAAGAGCTCATATGAGTGACTTGAGGCTTCACATTCTCCAAGCCGAACTTTTTGAGCATATCATTCACGTACTTTGCTTGATTGATGAAGATGCCACCCTTCCTTTGTTTGATTTGATCCTCAAAAAGAATGAGAGCTCCCCCATCATGCTCATCTCGAACTCACCTTGCATTAGCTTAGAAAATTCTTTACAATAATATTCATTAGTAGAACCAAAAATGATATCATCAACATAAATTTGTACTACTAAGATGTCATTACAATATCTTTTTATGAAAAGTGTAGTGTCCACCTTGCCTTTTTCAAAACCTTTTTCAATCAAAAAGTTTGAAAGCCTTTCATACCAAGCTCTAGGAGCTTGTTTTAAACCATAAAAAGCTTTGGTTAATTTAAAAACATGATTTGGAAACTTAGGATCCACAAAACCCGGTGGTTGTTAAACATATACTTCTTCATTTATAAAACCATTTAGAAAAGTACTTTTTACATCCATTTAAAAAAACTTGAAATCATGGTAACGTGAAAATGCTAGTAGCATCCTAATAGCTTCCATTCTAGCTACAGGTGCATATGTTTCATCAAAATCAATTCCCTCTTCTTGAGTGTAACCTTGAGCAACAAACCTAGTCCTGATTCTCACTATGTTACCAATCTCATCTAGTTTATTCCTAAAGACCCATTTAGTTCATATAGTAGATTGATTACTAGGTCTTTCAACTAATGTTCATACTTTACTTCTCTCAAATTGATTAAGTTATTCTTGCATGGACAAAATCCAAAATCATCTTTTAATGCTTCTTTGATATTTTTAGGCTCTATGCATGAAATAAATTTAACATAGTTCATTAGATTGAGAGAGGATCTAGTAGTTACCCCATTGGATGGATTACTCAAGATTTCACCACCTTTAACATAGTTGAACTCCCTTGGGTATGTTACCTCCTTTTCCTCAAGGGTCAAGTCCTTTAAGGCTTCAAAAGGTGGATTTTGTGCATCTTCTTCTTTGGTTAGAATCTCATCCACCTTTGATGTTTGTCCTCCATCAATGGCTTCAATGATCCCTACATCATCATCATCATCATCACAATAATCCTTCCTCGGAATGAGGTTATCATAAAAAACAATATGTATAGACTTTTCAACAACCAAAGTTCTTTTATTAAATACGAGGTAGACTTTAGAGTTTAGAGAATAAACCAAAAATATTGCTTCATCACTTTTAGCATCAAATTTACCTAAGTTGTCTTTTCCATTGTTTAAAACAAAACATTTACAACCAAATGGGTAGAAATAGCTAATGTTAGACCTTTTGGGTTTTAAGATCTCATAAGGTGTTTTCTTTAAAATAGGCCTAATTATTACTCTATTGATAATATAACAAGCTGTATTAGTGGCTTCCGCCCAAAAATACTTAGGTAAGTTGTTTTCACAGAGCATAGTCCTAGCCATTTCTTCTAAAGTTCTATTTTTCCTCTCAACTACCCTATTTTGTTGGGGAGTGCAAGGAGCCAAAAAAGTATGGCTAATACCATTTTCATTACAAAAATCTTCAAAATCCATATTTTGAAATTCGGTTCAATGATCACTTCTAATTTGTGAAATTTTATGATCAATATCATTTTGGGTAACTTTGTAAATGTAATAAAATTTTCTAAAGCCTCATCCTTAGTACTTAAGAATAGAACCCAAGTGTATCTAGAAAAGTCATCTACCAATACAAATGCATATGACTTACGACCCAAGCTCATAGTTCTAATAGGCCCAAATAAATTCATGTGGATTAGTTGTAATACCCTACTAGTCGAAACATCATTAATGTGTTTAAATGAAGTTCTCTTTTGTTTACCCTTAGCACAAGCATCACATATTTTATCTAATGAAAATTTTAGTTTGGGTAAACCTCTAACTAGATTTTGGGAAGCTAATTTTTCTAAAACACTTATGCTAGCATGCCTAAGTTTCCTATGCCACAACCATGCATCATTCTCATCATGTGCAACTAAACATGCATGTGATTAATGTATGTCATCTAAATGCACCATATAAATATTCCTATGCGATGACCAATGAGCATTATTTTATTTGTTTTAATGTTTACAATTTTACACCCATTTTTATAAAAATGAACAATAAAGCCTCTATCACAAAGTTGACTAATGCTTAAAAGATTATGTTTTAGACCATTAACATATAACACATTTTCAATGAATGTAGATGAGAGATTACCAATGGAGCCTATGCCTTCAATGTGCCCTTTGGAGTTGTCACCAAATGTCACACATCCTCCACTTTTTGGTTTAAGCTCCAAGAATCTACTATTGTCTCCGGTCTTGTGTCTTGAGCATCCACTATCAAGGTACCATGTGTTTTGACTTGAAGCTTTGGCCTTGTAGCAATGCTCCCCCTACAAACAAAGATTAGTTTCTTGATTTTGGTACCCAAATCATTTTGGGTCCATGCGTGTTAGCTCCCATAAGCTTGGTTCCCTTAGGAATCCAAGAAGCAATATCATTTATATTATTAGAAACAATGAGTTCCTTAGGAACCCATACACTCCTAATTCTTTTTACTTTAGATTGCTTTTGAAAGTTTCTTTGTTTGCAGTAAAATGGTTTTCTCTTAACATATTGGGTTTTTGAAGAGCTTCCTTTTTCGAAATCATTTTTCCCAATAGTAAGAGAAGTTTTAAGATTATCTACCTCCTTGGTGTGATAATCTTGAAAATCAGAAAGAAGTTTTTTTAAATCAAGATTTTTCTTTTTGAGATCATTTGAAAGATTAATCAAATACAAAACCTTCTTTTCCAATTCGGAATTGGTTTTTGAAAGAGACTTATTTTGATTTTTCAAATCGGAAATATTTTTCTTATTTTTCAAAATAGACTCTTTGTATTTTTCAACCAACTCGTCATAAACATCTTGTAACTCATCATATGCATCATATAATTCATTGTAAGTAAGAGATGATGGGTTAGGGTTTACCATTGGTTCCTCCTCAAATGCCATGAGACAAAGGTTGGCCACTTCCTCCTCCTCTTCGGATGACTCCTCATCACTCCAAGTTGCCACTTGAGCTTTGAGCTTGTTCTTCTTCCCAAAGCTTTTCTTTCTCAATTGAGGGCACTTGGATCAGATATGGCCGATCTTCTTGCGCTCATAACAAATGATTTGGTCATTCTCTTTTTATTTACTCCTATTCTTGAAGTCTCATTTTCTATTAAATTTTCTTCCTCTATTGAACTTCATGAATCGTGTGAATCTTTTGGCCAACATGGCTATCTCCTCATCTTCTTCTTCACTAGAATCTCTATCGTTGTATGAAGCTTTAAGTGAGATTCCAATCTTCTTCTTTTAACCTCTTTCTTCTCAACCTTCTTATCTTCTTTCTTCTTCTCTTCTTCTCTTCTTCCCTCCCTTGTTTCATGATCTCATGAGTGAGTAAAGATCCAAGAAGGGCGTCAAGCTTGAGAGTCTTCAAATCTCTAGCTTCGATGATGGTCGTTCTTTTTCCATCCCAAGATTCCGGAAGAGAATATAAGAGTTTCTGAACTAGCTTGTCTTCGGGAATGACTTCACTAAAGCCTTTTAATCCGTTGACGATGATCGAGAACCGATCAAACATCTTAGAGACGCTTTCATCGGGTTCCATCTTGAAATTTTCATAGCTTAAATTGAGCAGCCCGATCTCCGTCTCTTTAACATCTCTAGTTCCCTCATATGTAGTCTCGAGGGTATCCCAAACTTCCTTAGCACTTTTGATTGAAGATACCTTTGAATAGATATCGGGACCGAGAGCACAAAATATCATATGCAAGGCTTTATCATTGACTTGAAACTATCTTCTTTCTTTGTCGGTCATCTCGGCTTTGATCTTTAGAACTAATCTTCCTTCACCACCTCTTTTCATAGGAATGCTTGGTCCGTCTTCTACCACGTCCCATACCATGTAGTCATTAGATTTGATGAAAAGATGCATTTGATTCTTCCAATATGGGTAGTTACCCCCATTGAAGAATGATGGCATGGTGGTGGATTGAGACTCAAAGAGGTTGGGGCCGGAGGTAGATGTCATTGCTTCAATTTGTTGTTGATCAAACTCTCCTAGAATCAACTCAAAAGGGTTGTAATCCTTCTGGTGAGTGTAGCTCTAATACCAATTGTTGAGTTGATCAAACGATTGCAAATGGCCAAGAGGGGGTGGATTGGTGATTACAATTTGAAGGGGGGAAATGGATGAATGAAAATTTGAACACAAGCCAATTTATAGTGGTTCAAGTTCCTAAATGAACTCCACCTCAACTACCTTAGCTCCCACTAAGGATTTTCAACCAATCCACTAATTGATTCTTCCCTTTTTCTTGGATGAGGAGGAAACCTTACAAGACCGATTAAGCTTTCCCCAAAGCTTAATCCAACTTACTCTTTACAAAGAAGGAATTTGGTAAACCTTACAATTACCTCTCAAGGGTTGATGTTTACCCAAATACAATCAATCACACCCTAAACTCTCAATAAAAATTACAATGAAAAACTCAATTGAGTTGGGTACAAAGATTTGACTCTAAATGATCAATGTTTGGATTTGAATGCTTTGATGTTGCTTGAAGGCTCAATAGTTAATGTTGTAGCATTTGAGACTTGTTTTTATACATTCTCATTGATTTCTAGTCGTTTGGGTGGTTGATATCATCAATAGAGTCGTTGGGCTCTCTCTTCCCTCCATAAATGCAGTTCTGCAACTACCCGTATCGAAACACGGAACTCCTGTACCGAAAGGGACACTCAAAAAAGAAAGAGCCGTTATGTGTAAAAAAGGCCCGGGTCGAAACGATTATAGGTTGTATCAAAACAGTAAGGGCAAAAAGAAGGTCGTATCAAAACGGATAAGGGTTGTATCGAAACGTTTTGAAACTGTAAACTGGTGTTTCGAAATAGCTTAAGGGTGTATCAAAACACTTAACCAAATCTTTAAAAATCAGTTTCTGACAAGTAACGGCTAGTTCATTTAATGCCCAATTTTAAAATTACTTGACCCTTGTCTCGAAACAGGTGTGAGCCATTTTGAAACGATACTTTAAAATCAAAAACCCAGATGAAGGTCGTATCGAAACGGTTGTGAGCTGTTTTGAAATAGTTGTCTCCGGTGGCAAAACGTATCGAAACACTTTGAGGGTGTTTCGAAACGCCTGGACGATTTTGTATATTTTGGCCTTGAAACACTTAGAAAAATTTGTGGGGTTTAAGTTTTGATTTCAAAACATTTTAAGTATAAATTGTACTTGTCAAAATCTAGTATTTTGATTACTTAAAAATTTATTTACTTTGCAATTTAGTCTTTGAATTACTTATTATATCAAAATCAAATATTAGTTTTACACATTTGTCTAAACATATTGACATACAAGGATGATCTTTTGATAAGTAGCTCAAAACCAAAAAAACAACACAAAACAGGTTTCCAAGTTCTTAAAAACAACCAGGCAACAATCTCATTCTAAGATCTTCATATGGTAGGTTTAGGGAGAGACCTTTTGATGGTCAGTTTTGGGGGTCTTGCTTTATGAGGAATATTGACAGTTGCTGATGGTGGTTGTGATGCAGTAGGCTGAGAAGAAACAAGAGGCATAGTAATTGTTGAAGGTGGTGATATTGCATTACTAGAAGCATCATCATCATTTTTTGTGAGGCCTTGAAAGTAACATCTGGCTTGGTCCCCCTGGCTGCAAAAAATAACATAATAGTTAGTCATGCATTAGTTATATATTTTGTATTGTTAAATCTTTTAGAAAAAAATTCATCTTGCATTTAAAATTTGTAGTCCAGCTGCCTCATTTGTGTACATGCCAAGTTCTTGCATAATTGTTCTACCTCTTGACCCATATGGTGTAACATGCTCTCTAGATGTCAATGGTACTCTATTAGCTATTACTTTTTTAGGGGAAAAAATTGTTTTTCTGATAACAAGTGGTTGGACAACTGGAGAGGTAGAATCTAAAAAAAATCAAAGATAGTTGAACTCAAAACAATGTAATAAAATAGACTTTTAAAACAGTCTATGAAAATAGTGTATAAAAACAGTGTATGCCAATTGGACTTAAAACAATGGCCATGTTTGGCAATTAGCGGATAGTTGATAGTTGATTGCATTAGCTGATAGTTGATAGTTGATTGCATTAGCTGATTTGACTAGAGGATTGTATTAGCTGATTGTATAAAAGTGTTTGGTAAAATTAACGGATAGCTGATACCTGTTAGATTATTTAAACAAGCAAAATGACACATAAGGACATGATTATATTCAATACTTGTTTGAATAGTTTATTAGTTATCAATATTTTGTATCTAATTAATATTTATTAGATCTATAAAATTATTTTTAATATAACTTTTCTAAACATATTCGAATGATTTATATATTAATTTATTATTTATATAATTATTTTAATATAATTTAATTAATTAATAAATTTAAATACACATATAAATATGTGATAATAAAAAGAAAAAAAAGTAAATAGGATTAGGTTATAAATAGGGTGAGAAAATATTTAATGTAGGTTATTTTGAGATTTTTGGTAACTGGTAAGGGTAAAAGAGTCTTTACCAATCTAATATCAAACCTCTAACCTCAAAAAGCTCCTATGATGAGTTTTTTCAAAATTAGTGGTTTCACCCCAATCCGCTCTTTCAATCCGTTGTTCACCAAACAACAATATTAGCGGATTTGACTGGTCAAACCTCTAATTATACCTTAAAGCTCTAATTTTTCCCCAAACTTCTCTTTACCAAACAGAGCCAATGTATGATAACTGAATTTAAAAAAATTGGACTTACCAAGTTCAGCAAACCCGTGAACAGATGGTGTTGGCATGAACACTATTGGTGGATCAGATGCCCTTCTGTTTTGCATTGGTGGGGCAGATTGCGTTGAAGCAGATGGTGTAATAGAGGGTGATGGAGTAGAGGGTGTTGAAGTAGAAGGTGTAACAGATGGTCCATTTGAGGGTGATTGATCATTGGTGTAGAAGATGATGGAGCAGAGGGTGTTGCCATTGGTGGAGGTTGGTCTGCATGATTCTGAACCTACAAAGTAAAATCAATTCATTAGAAAAATATCTTCAAACATGGCAGAAAAAACTACTTGCTTTATTGTTCAAATATATGTTTTGATATAATAATTGAAAATTTGATTTGGACTAAATTGAAAAAGATTTCAAAATATTTTGTAAGTCCAAACAACTTGAAAACATGTTTAAGGGTTTTTACTAGGCTTTGGAATAACTTAAAATGTTTTAAAGTAGCCAAAACCTATGTTTTTAATGTTATAGTACTAATACGATGTATACCGTATCGATACACCTTAGGGTTTCAGCTACAGGAAAATTTCAATAGCCAAAACCCATATCGATACGCCTTTACCGTATCAATACAAAGAGCTTTAAAACCCCCAAACGGCTAGTCGCGTACCGATACATTTGTATCGCGTACCGATACGCCTTAACCGCTCCCAACAATCATTTTCCCAACGGCTATTTGAAATGCAGGCTGTACCGATACGCTCGTAAGCGTATCAGTACACATTAGCTGGAAGAGCTCCACGGCTTGATAAGGATCGTATCGATACGGTCATTCGAGTATCGATACACTAAGCTCCAGAACAACATTGAATGCGGGAAAAATGCACCCCAACGGCTCCAATTCAATCCCAACGATCTACAGCGGCTAGAAGATCAATTGGGAGTATAAAAAGGACCTCCAAGCATCCATGAAAGACTAATGCTTCAATTGTCAACATCATTATGATGATAATTTGTCTTAGAGCTTAATTTCCATTCCTTTCATAGACAAACACTTGTGAGCTCAAATTGTTAATGTATGCTCAAGTGTTCTAGGATTTGGGTGAGAACTTAAGTGTGCAAACATTAACCTTGTAGAGAAATTTCGTTTGGTTTGAATTCTCTTGTTTAAAGAGTGTGCCCAAAGCTCGAGTTGTGAGCTTTGGTTGCTAGACTTGGTGAGTGAGTCTAGGTTGTAAATGGTTGCCTCCTTAGCCTAGAAAAGTGGAAGAATTCTTAGTGAATTGGTGAAATCCTTGGTGGGTAGCTAAGGTAGTGGATGTAGGTTTTGGTTAGAAAGCCGAACCACTCTAAATTGTGTGTCAATTTTGTCTATCTTTTGCTTCCACCACTAACACCCAAAATTACATCTTCTCTACAACTTGGCAAGCAACGGTTGAGTGATCATCGAGCCAAACAATTGGTATCAGAGCAAGGCTCAATCGAAGGAGATTAACATCCTATTGAGGTGGTCTGGCTAGCTCGGCCAACAATACAATCAACCGGTTAAATGGCGCAATCCATCGACAAGCCACCTTTTTTTATGGGGCCAACTTTGCTTATTGGAAGACAAGAATGATGTTCTTCATCAAGGCCAGAGATTATAAGCTTTGGGACATAGTTGAGGATGGTCCATTCGTGCTACAACGAAGCAAGGCGGAATGGAGTGCAGATGATCGCAAGAAGATGGAGCTAAATTGTAAGGCTTTGCACATTCTCTTTTGTGCATTTAGCCCTAACATCTATGAGAAGATGTATTATTGTGAAGATGCCAAGGAGGTATGGGACAAGCTTGAAGTCACATACGAAGGAACCAACGAAGTAAATGAGACCAAAGTCGATCTTCTCAACCTCAAGTTTTAAAACTTCAAGATGGACCCGGATAAAGACATCACGAGGATGTTCGACTATTTCTCCACAATCGTCAACTAACTCAAAGGTCTTGGAGAGGAGATTCCGGAAGACAAACTTGTTCGGAAGTTGATCTACTCACTTCCCGATTCATGAGAGTCCAAAAAGACAACAATTGTAGAAGCAATGAACTTGAATGAGCTCAAGCTTGACGAGCTCGTTGGATCTTTGCTCACCCATGAGAAGATGTCTCAACCCTTAAAGAGGGAGAAGGAGAAGAAGATCAAGAAGCAAGGCATTGATGTCAATGTCATTGCCCTTCCATCCTCTACATGCCAACACGAAGAATCAAGTGAGGAGGAAAGTGAAGATGAAGAGATGGTTCATCTCTTCAAGAAGTTCACCCGGTTCATGAAGAGCGAGATGGCTAAATCCAAACATCAATCAAAGAAGAAGATGAAGGATTCCCACAAGAGCAATAAAAAATGGATCATCTTCAAAGCAAGCATATGTGACAACTTGGAGTGATGAAGACTCCACTGATGATGAGGTAGCCCACTTATGTTTAATGACCCTCCAAGAGGGTGAGGTAACTTCTAACTCATCCTGTTCAAATTCATATACTTTTGATAAGTTACAATAAGCCTATGATGATTTGCTTTTGGAATTCAAGGCTTTATTTTCTAAAAACAAAAAGTTGCTTTCAAAGTTAAAAATTGAAAATGAATTGCATTCCAAAACAAATCTCGAACTTGAAGCAAGGTTTGAAGCCTTTGAGGGAAAAAACTTTGATTTACAAAACTTGCTTCAAAAAGTTAAGAGGATCATCAAAGGGAAATTGATGACCTCAAAAAGAATTTGTTTTACAAAAATGTTCAAACATGTGAAATTGGAGAATGCTCCAAATCTAATTTTGTTAAAATAATTTTTTATCAAAGACAATCTAGTTCCCCTAGATTTTTAAATGGCAAATGTTTTAGAAGTGTTTGAGTCCCAAAATAACTAATCACTTCAACTAAAAATGATGAAATTGCAAAATAGATTCCTAAGGGGACTAAACTTTGTGCTACCAACGCTTATGGATCCAAAGCAATTTGGATACCAAAAATTACTTGATTGTCTTGTTTTAGGTGTAATGCAGAATGATCAATAAGTCAGATATTGAGGGGGAGCTCCATACACACAAAGAAGATCACTTGAAGAAGGAAGGCTTCACATCCTACCTTTGGTTCAAGTGTGGTAAAAATTAGTTGAATTTTGTTTATTTTTAAATTTTTTTAATTATTTTAATTCAACTCGTTTATCATAATTGTTGGACTAACAATTTAATGCTTGAGTAAGGGGGGCATTTTTAAAACCAAATTTCTTATTTGTGTCAAAAAAAAAAAATTAACCTCCTATGTTATCTTGAACTTAAAGTATTTTGAATTATTTTTGATATAACAAAAAGGCTGAGAAATGGTTTGAAAAATTGATTTTTCAAGTAAGAATAAAGGGAGCTTCAAATTTTAAAAAATTATGTATCTTATTCAAAAATTATTTTATAAAGGGGGTGAATCACAAACAATTTTTCAAGTTTTTTTATTATATAAAAAATGAGTAGATTGTTAAGATATATGTTTTGATATGATAATTAAAAAAATGATTTGGACTAAATTGAAAAAAATTTCAAAATATTTTGTAAGTCCAAACAACTTGAAAACATGTTACAATACCGATATGGTGTATACCGTATCGATACCCCTTAAGGTTTCAGCTACAGGAAAATTCCAGTAGCCAAAACCCGTACCGATACACCTTTGTCGTATCGGTACGAAGAGCTTTAAAAACCCCCCAATGGCTAGTCACGTACCGATATGTTTGTATCGCGTACTGATACGCCTTAACCGCTCCCAATGGGCATTTTCTCAACAGCTATTTGAAATGCAAGCCGTACAGATACGCTCGTAAGTGTAACAATACACATTAGCTGGAAGAGTTCAACGGCTAGTTCTTGATAAGGACCATATCGATACGGTCATTCGAGTATTGATACGCTAAGCTCTAGAACAACATTGAATGCGGGAAAAATGCACCCCCAACGGTCTACAACGGTTATAAGATCAATTGAGAGTATAAAAGGGACCTCCAAGTATCCATGGAAGACTAATGCTTCAATTATCAACAACATTATGATGATAATTTGTCTTAGAGCTTACTTTCCATTCCTTGCATAGACAAACACTTGTGAGCTCAAATTGTCAGTGTATGCTCAAGTGTTCTAGGATTTGAGTGAGAGCTTAAGTGTGCAAACATCAACCTTGTAGATGGATTTCGTTTGCTTTGAATTCTCTTGTTTAAAGAGTGTGCCCAAAGCTCGGGTTGTGAGCTTTGGTTGCTAGACTTGGTGAGTGAATCTAGGTTGTAAATGGTTTGCCTCCTCAGCCTAGAAAATGAAAAGAATTCTTAGTGAATTGGTGAAATCCTTGGTGGGTAGCTAAGGTAGTGGATGTAGACTTTGGTTAGAAAGTCGAACCACTCTAAATCGTGTGTCAATTTTGTCTATCTTTTGCTTCCACCACTAACTCCCAAAATTATATCTTCTCCACAACTTGGCAAGCAACAGTTGAGTGGTCATCGAGCCTAACATTTATGTTCTAAGGTCGCTTAGAAATTCAAATAGGAGCTCTTATTCCGACCGAGAACACCCATAATGTCTTCTTCCTTGCTCCAAGGTCTCTTAGAAATGCAAATAAGAGCTCTTATTCCGCAATCGCAATTCATGACCCTTGACCCGTTATGGGGCTTTGAACTTCCAGTTGACATCCTCCACGATTGAGAAGAGTTGTTATCATATTAGGGTTTAAACAAAAGGGAGATTTTGATGAGGAAGAGCGGGAAGAAAGAAAAGTAAGAGTTAAAAGGATTTAACCCTGCCTAATAACCTTGGGTTAATTTTAATTTTTTTTTATTTTCTTAATTTTGTGTTTAATTTCAGGAAAAAAATGCTACGTGATGGCTTGTGATTGAAAAATGGAAAAGTTTAACGTCCATTACGGCTAAAACTTTAAATGGGTTACGGAATAAAATGTTAGACAATTATTTGGCCAAAAAATAGTTTAAGCACCTAACTAAAAAAATATTGTTTGAGCAACTATTTGACGGTTAAGCCTTTTTAATACAAATAGTTAATCTCGTTAATTATTTTAGTTACAATATTGTCGCGGTCTCTTTTTTTCACTTAAATATATCTTTCAAACTAATCAGGTTGACATGTATATATATATATATATATATAGGATTAATATCCTATACACTGGCGGTGAAATTTTTTTATTTCCACAAGCGCCTTAATTATAGAGTTTAGAGTTAAGGTTCATGGTTTAAAGTTTAGGGGTTTTAGTGTAAAGGTTTAGAATTTAGGGTTCATGTTTAGAATTTAGGATTTAGGGTTAGAATTTAGGGTTTAGGGTTAGGGTTTAGTTTTAGGGTAATTTGGGTAGGGATTTAGGTTTTAACCTATAAACCCTAAATTTTAACCCTAAAGCCAAAATTCTATCAACAATCCCTAAATTCAAAACTACTACACTTATACCCCTAAATTTTAAACCCTAAACAAAGTCTCTAACCCCTAAAACTAAGACGCTTGTGTAAAAAAAATTCCACAGGCGCTTGTGTATAGAACAATTACCCATATAGGATTAATATATATATATATATATATATATATATATATATATATATATATATATATATATATATATATATATATATATATATATATTGGGAGAGTTTTCTAAGTAGAAAATCGCATCATCATTTTAACCAAAATAATTAATCGCGTAAAATATTTAAATTATTTAACGTCATTATAAAATTAAATAGATCAAACTATGACACTCAAATTTAAATATACTAGGACCAGATTTAAAAGTAAGTGAATTTTAATGAAATTAGTTAATATGACAGGGATTTAGGGTACAAGTAGGCTCTCTCATCACCAATAATTTTCCCCAAATTCGTCGTCCATTTGAACCCAAAAATCAAATTCTCTGAGCATCACATTTGCAACTTATTTTGTTTTTTTGAATATTTATTATTTCTCCTTTCCTTTAATGTTTATTATTACTTCTTTAAATAATGAAAGACGTCTAATCAATGTTCTTAATAGGTATTGAATATACAACTAGAGGAGAAGGGATGTAGTCAATCCAGAACTGTTGACCAAAAGAAATTAATATTTAAATTGGGTGGTACTCGGGTGAGGAATAACCGAAAACCGTGGGGATCCGAACCGGTAGGTATGGGGAATTCACCCACGAGGATGGGGACGGGTGAAGTTTTATCACCGAAGTTCAAATGGGCATGGGGACGGGGATTGCTATATCCGAACTATGGGGATAACTGAACCGTACCCGTATAAATCACTGTGGGGATCCCCTAAAAATATCCACAGAAATCCCCAATATTTTACAAATTTGAATGGACATAAGGGTAATTTACTCATTTTCAACAAAAATCTAATCTTCTATAACCAAAGTATGGTTGTGTGGAGTAAGTTTGAAAATTCTTTGTAAATTTGATAAAGGTAACTAGAGAGTGGTCTATACATCGTTGTAAACGTGATTCAGTCTAGTTTTGCTTAAAATATACAGTGATCGATTTCGATATGTATTTTAAAAAATATGAATATTTGAATGTTGAAAGATCATAAAAATTTAGCAGCATATTCCTTAGAAAGAAGTTTTAACAGTGACTTTGAAAATTCACCAAAAATCTAAAAGATAAATCAGAGAGTGAGCCTTATATTTCTATAACCATACGGAAGCCTAGATTCGTTTAAAACAAACGGTTCTTGATTTTGAGTTATGCATTAGGAGTTATTAATTTTTGAGTGAGCAAAGGTCAGAAGAAAAGACTGTAGTTTGTTTCTAAAAACAACGATGACAGTAACATCAAAAATTCATCATAAATCGAACAAGTAAAATTATAAGAGATAATTTATATGGTTGAAAAGATTATTGAATCTAGCTCTTCTAGTTCTTCCTTTTACAACAAACGGATCATGATTTGAATCTGTAAAGTACTAGTAACATATTTTCTTTTAAACGTAATGCATGCCGATATGTTTCAATAGTTAATATTTTAGTCATTGTAAAAAAAATTAATATTTTAGTCATTTATGTTTTTAGTTTTGGAGATTTAATGCTGAGTATTTATTTTAATGTACTATTTTTTTAATTTTTTGGGTACGGGGAATAACCGAAAACCGCGGGGATCCGTAAGGGATGGGTATAAGTCCTAAAAAATTCCCGAAACATTTAATGGGGAATCCTCAAAACCGTACCCGCAAGTGTTGGGGACGGAGTAGGTAATACAAAACTGTCCCCGAACCGCCCCATTGCCACCCCTAATATTTAATGTACTGTTAATATTTTAAATAGTATTGTTTCATTTAAAATAATAATAATAATAATTAATATTATATAATGCATGGTATAAAAATATAAAATTCATTCTGCTGCAAAAATATGATATTCGTTTATACGTGTTGTGTAGTCTTTATATTATATATTTCTTTTTTATTTTAAAAGTTAGAGATTTAGCTTAGTGTTTAAATGTTTAGATGTTTGGTTTGTAGAATTTATAGTTAAAATTTAAAATTTTAATTTTTTTAACACATCAACCAAAAAAATTTATTGATAAACAAAAATAAAATAAAAATTAACGTTGTACCGGCCAAATCAAACACTTCTTCTTTGTATTAGAGAGCAATCCGCTGTTACGTACTCATTGAGAATGTCCTAGCTTTTACCTACATGAAAAATGCAATAAATTGGCATATTGGACACCCTTTTCATTCTAGCCATCCTCCCCACTAGGGTTGTAAAAACAGATAATCGGATGGGTTTCAGGTCGGGTCTTGTCAGGTCGGGTCAAATCAGATAAAGGTCAATTCGGGTAAAAAAAATTGACTCGACTCGGGTCGGGTGCGGGTCAGTAGCAGGTCATGTTCATTGCAGGTCGGGTCCATTTCAGTTCGGGTCCATTTCAGGTCGGGTTTATTTCAGGTCGGGTTCAAACAGATCGGGTCCGAACCAGGTAATTGGCAGGTTAATTCGGGCTCGGGTAGACTTCAGGTCGGGTTCATTTCAGTCCGGCTTCATGTAACCCCCTCGTCCCGGTCTGGCCGGACGACCGGTCCGAGTGGGCCACACGGGGAAAACCGAAGCGAAACCCGTTAAGGTCCCACCTCGGTTAGCAACCCTAGAAAAAAATTCTTTTATTTATCTTGTCTAAAAGACCATTTATGTCCTATGTGATCAAACAACAGAATAAAATACATGAGACAAACATACGATCCCAAAACAGAAACTAAACAGCCCACTTTTAATATTTTAAACAGGCCGTTTCGAAACACCCTTGAGGCGTATCGAAACGCCTTGACCAGGTCAACTATCCCAGAGCCTCTATAAGGGGCTGTATCGAAACGGTGGTCAACCGTTCCGAAACGCCCTCAACGGTCAACTTCTCGTGGTCAACGAGATTTTGACCGTTTCGAAACCCTTATACCCGTTTCGATACACCTTCATCTCGTGAATTTCTCAGAATTCCAGTAGCCAAAACGTTCCGAAACGCGTATCGGAACAGGGGTTTCAAAGGCCATGCCGTATCGAAACGCGTTCCGATACGGGGTCCCTTAAGCCTTACCCGTTCCGAAACGACCCAGCCCGTTTCAAAACGCGGGCTGTCTGCAACCTTTTGAAATTCAGATTTAAGGGTATTTCAACAAGTAGGAAGGTCCCATAGGACCCCTAAAGGCACACAAAACCATCAAACCAAGTCTAGAGGCATACATCCTAGACTTAACATACTCAAACACATACAAGCATGGATTTAGACAATCTTTCGTACATAGCAAATTACACATTAAGAGCCTTTCATACAAGCATGCTTGAAGACATTAAAAGAGAACCAATAAGCATCATACATATCAAATAAGTTTACATGCCATTCAAGCAACTTAAGCATTCATAAGCCATCGATCAAACAAACATTTGGCGAGATATAACATGCTTACAAACCAAGTCAACCATAGACATACATCAAACTCAAATCAACAATACCTATCCCATTGCTTAACTATTACATTCTATTACAAAATTCATACATTGAGCTCACCAAAAGCAACACTTGGAGACTTTCCCTTGCCTTTGCCACCCACAAGCTATTTATCTGCATTGTCGAACAAAAGAGAGCGTAAGCATAAAGCTTAGTGAGGGTAAGCTCTTTAAAAACAAACCTCGACAATGCAGGGTCCAAGCACGAGCTACAACCAAGATAAAATGCATGGTCTTACCTCCGATCCACGCGAGCCATAAATATAGATGATGCATGAACATATATTCAATATCATGTCATGCTCAACATGTTTAAATCCACAACATATGAAATCACATATATTACACCATGTTAGCAACACATCCCAAAACACATTGGTTCACAATTAACCACATATTGGCAACATAAACTACAATCTGTATTGGCACCTAGCTATGACTCGAATACGCGGATAACCGTTGGAACTCACATCCAACAACTCAACCATTACCTGACGGTGGGATTCCACTCATCACCGTTCACGCGGAGGGGATTCCACTCATCCTCACGCCCCGTCGATGGGATTCCACTCATCACCGACTAATATAAATACAATTTCCGGGCGAACCCGTACTCCTCCTTGGTGACTCAACGCCACCAAGGCCACGCGCGACTTTTGACTCATGTGTACACACTAACATCCTAATGATCGATCATTTGTACCCAAGCATACTAGTGCCAAATACTACACATTTCATTAATCATTCATAATATCAATTCACAACACTTCCGTGCTTAGCACGTACTCACCATGATCCTCGGATCATGAAACCACCTCATAATATCATTTCACATGCCAACACCACATGTACATCATTAACAACCATATTACATTATATTTTACACATGTGTATAACCATATCATGTCCATCATCAACATGCATATAACAATGCATCAAACATGCCTCAACATACATGTATACAACATATACTTTTTTTTTTGAAAAGTATGGGCCTCATTAAAAACCCCTTTCCTATTGAAAGGGGAAAAGAGTACCCCACTACGATTTTATTAATAACCAAGTTTTGAGTACAGGTAATGCAAAGTTGAATACAATAGTGGATAAACCTCAACATATTTCCCCATTGAACAAACGAAATTAACCAATGCCCATCTTGGCTAAGGCGTCAGCCCTCCAATTCTGTGAGCGGGGAATAAGCTTTAATATAACCCCTGCAGTTTTGATCCTCTCCGAAATTGAGAGCACTTCCGAGACAGCACACAACAGGGGGGTCGAAACACCCGATAACCATTCGAACACAGTCTTGCAATCTGTTTCGAGGACTAACCTTCCCAGCCCCACCCAAGTAGACTGCTGAAATCGCTCAATCCCCACCTTAACAGCTGCCAGTTCCATCAATGCGGGAGGTCCACCATCACTTGGTTGTGAAAATTCCATAAGTGTAGCACCCCTCGAGTCTCTCAATAAGCCTCCAATACCACCGCGTCCCGATGCCAAACAGAATGCCCCATCGACATTTAATTTTAGAAAGCCCACCGGCGGTGGAGACCAACCTGTGGGCGTCCCTGCAGCTTTTTTCTTAGACATAAACTGCACAGCTAGATTCGGATCCATTACCAGATTTTCAATCGAAACCTGGTCCTTGACATGGGAAGCTTTGAACCACGACGCCCATCGAAACTGAACCAAGAAAGCAAGTTGTTTCCAATCTATATTCTTATTTTGATATAGATTTTCATTCCGCATCAACCACACCGACCAGATCAAAGCAAAAGGAAGCGATAAAAACCACCTGGAATTTGTCCACTCTAGCATTTCCTTCCAAGCAATTAGAAAAAGACTTGGCTTTTGAGGCCAAACAGTTTGAATACCAATGAGCTGACAGTAGCTCATCCATAAAATCCAAACACCTCTGCAGCCAAAAAATAGATGTTCTGTAGTTTCCTCGGCCGTCATACAAAATCGACATTTCCCATCCACCACCTCCTGCATACCTCTTTTCTTGAGAGCAGCTATCACCGGGATTCTATCTAATATAACTCTCCACAAGAAAATTTCAACTTTGGGGGGGGCCACCCCCACCCATACTATATCATTCTATTCGAAATTCTCAACATGTTCTTTAGCAGCCATTAATCTAATTGAGCGCACCGAATAGGCCCCATCACTAGAACCTTGCCAATTAATCCAATCCTTATTTAAAAAAGAGGATCGAAATCCTTGTAAAGCTAGCAACAATGCCTCCCATTGAGATTTTTCCCACTCCCTCAAAGGACGCCTTAGATCAATTCTCCAACTCCACCCATTAACAGTCTTTCTACCAAATTCACATATAACACCCGATTGATTGCAAGCCAAAATAAAAATTCTAGGAAATTTCAGTTTCAACGTAATCAACACCATATACTTAATCAACACCATCGCAATTTAACATGGGGCATATACAACCATTAAAAGTGCAACCAAGGTCTCTAATCAAAGCTTGGGATTAGGCTACCACTCTAATCCCAACTCTAGGTGGGTTTACCAAGCCCATCCTAGGTTCACATGCTTGAACCAAATACTCAAAACCATTTGAAAATATTTAACCACTCACCTAAGCTTCCAAGCTCCAAGCCAAGCAAGCAACCTCCCTCAAATTTCCGGATTTCTTCCCGAAGCTTCCCCGACACAAATTCCCGCTTCTTAACAACCTCAAACACATTTCAAACAATTCCAAATCAGCCTAACATCAAAATACCAACCCGGAATACAATTCAAATGCAATTTACCATGTTGCAAACCATGAACAAATCCCATTTTTAGCAAATTCGGGCAGCCCCTAAACCATGTCCAAAAACCATGTTTCCAACATCCATAACACCCACAAACAATCCCAAATCAACCCCTAACCATAGTACTACCATTGGGCTATCAAACCCCACCTTAAACAACCCCCAAAACTCACCCAAAACCCTCCAAAAAACCCATTTTTACCCAATTTCGAAAATTCCTTTAAAATACTCTAAAAATCATATATGTTGGACTATTTGATTCACAAACAACATATCTAACATTAATAAATCAAAACTTTAAGTTAAACACAATAAAGCTACCATTTTTATTCAAATCTTCCAAAAACACAATTTCTAAAATATGGATGAAAATGAAATCTACTTGTACTTTTGAAGAGAGGAAGATGAGGACAAGATGAGGATGTATTTACCTTTCAATTTCGAGCCAAAATGAAGGAGAAAAGAAGGTTGGATAGAACTTGGAGAAACTCCCCCTCTTTGTCGTGAGAATGAAGAAGGAAGAGGGAAGAATAGAAATTTTTGGTGTTTTAAATTAAAAAGGGGTTTTTAATTTCCAAGGGCTTGAAATTACAATAGTGCCATTAATGAGATGGCAACTCTCCTCTTACTTTAAAATCCATAAAATTTTAGTTTCATTTCAAATTAGCCCAACATAAAATGTTTATTTGAAAATAAAGAAAGACACAAGGTCCAAATGATATATGATATTATTTAAATCAAAAACCGAGACCCAATAATATTATTTAAATATTATTTTCTTCCGACCCCTAAACCCGGGTGTTACAACTCTCCCTCACTTAAGGAAATTTCGTCCCCGAAATTTATCGGACAGAAGTTTCCACAAAATCCGCTCTTACCCACTTTCCTTCTCACCACAACATACTAACCAACCGAAAGACTTACCACACAACACTTGCTAGCTTACACTAAGATCTCAACTGATTCTTCAAGGCATGCCAATTTCAAACTCAACTCAATCTCTTCAACAAACATAGCACGGAACAGATCTAACTCACATTTCTGAATCATGGATACACATTACACATCACAAACCCATTTTCTAACTCTGGTGGCAACTGCAACAAACAGACAACAGAATTAGCCCGATTCATAATCTCATACAACACTGTTTGAACACTTGACTCATAACTTCCTCTAACTGACCATCTGACTTCGACCGGTAACCAAACACTATACAAATGTCTTCAAGAATAATCTAGTTGAAATCTCGAATCTCTATTACTCGCTTCTATTAAAAATCTTCCGCGAATGTAGCAACTAGAAGAAAACTGACGCTCGGTCTCAACATACTGACAATTCACGCACTTACTCTCATACAGAACCACATTTTTCATCAACTCAATCTAGAAGTATTCATCTTCAACCCGCAATACGTCTTCATACAACTCAGATGCAAATCAAAAGAAATACCGTGTGCTTCGGCCAAAACAATATGTCTCATAACACTATGTCAATCAGTACAATTATTCTGTCTCTGAAATGCAAAATTCTATCATCTCTGAAACTGTATTATGACGGTCTTCCTTCCACAATGTCTTGCACGTGAGGTGCCACGAATCCGTCTTGCAACTGTTTCTCTTCAAGCATTCTGACTCAATGTAGGTTCAACACGAAACTCGGCCACAAGAATACTATCATTCGGTAACTGAATTCAACAAATACAACTCGCAACTCAACTACTAATCTATCAGCAATTACAACTCGGAACATCGGTCACTACGTTGACTATCTTCGGATGGTACTCAATCTTGATATTACAGTCTTCAAGCAGTTCTAACACTTTATGCTGTTCAAGTTTCAACCCTTCCTAAGTTGTCTAACCATTCAAGTTCGGATAATACGTACATACACACTGTGCACTCCTTACTATACAAGCTTTGTCTCTAAGTCTTCGAAGCAAATACAACTGTAATTAACTCTATGTCTCATATCAAATAACTCTTCTCACGGTCTTCCAACTATCTTGATGAACAAGCCACAATCTTCTGTCTTGCATAAGCACACAACCTAACTCTACATGTAATGCGTCACTGTGGTTCACAACTCTTTCTTTGACATAAGTTGATTCAAGGTCGAAGCTCTCTTCAAAGTCTCCTTCAATTTCTCAAGGGCTCGTTGTCTCGCATCTAACCACACAACTGGACATTCTTCTGTAGCAACCTATCAATGGAGCAACTGTCTTCAAACACTATTTACAATTCTCCGAAAGTAACAATGCTAGACCTAGGAACTATAGATATCTGTCACAGTCTTCAATTTCTTCCAACTCATATCTTCTTTTGCCTACTTGGGATTTACCCTAATACACTCGGATGATCTGCATGTTCTAGGAGAACATCTTCATTAACTCGAAGTTCATGTTGCGCAACTTGGTGTACAATTAATCCTCTAATAGAATCTACCACACTAACTTCAAAACTTGTCATGATCTTCCTCGGTACTTGAATATACTCACGTGACATCTAGAAAAGCTACTACAACTGATCAAGAAACTCAGGAAAATATTCTGTTCAACATCTCTATGAAGGTAACTAATACACTAGTCAAACCAAACAACATAGCTCAGAGCTCAAGGCGATTACATCTTGCCCCTAAAGCTGTCTCTGGTACTTCAACTTTTCTCGCTTTCAACTAGTAGTAAACGAATCTCAAACTAATCTTCAAAAGACTGAAGCACACACTACTGACCAACTAATCACTGACATTCAGAAACGGATGTTAATCATTCACTGTCACTTGTTTCAACTATCTGAAATCTAAACACATCCTCGTACTGTAACTCTTCCCTCTCCACAAATTACACTGTAGAACTCTGAGATGATGCACTAGGCCTAATGAATCTAAGGTCTAACAAATCCCGAAGTTGATTCTTCAACATTCTCAATTCTTCCGGAAATCATAAGATATGGAGCAATCAAAACAGGAGTAAACTCGAAGACGGTCTCAATATCAAACTCTTCCTCTCTAGACAAGAGATAAGCCGACAATTCTTCCAAACACTTCTAGGAAAAGAAAACACAAACTATCCTAACATTATACGGTCTAGTCTTCATTCAAAATCGAATCCATCACAATTGCTAAGCAAGCCTGTCAACTAAACTCAATCAATCTTCGATCTCTAAAGCTGGATCAACATTCGACAAGAAGTTCACCTTCTCACCTACCACTACAGTCACACATAAATCTTGTAACTTCAAGTCAACTCTTTCTTTGTCTCAACGTATACACTAACTATTTGCTCTTCAAGTCGAGCCTTGGAAAAAGGCACGCCGAAACTGTAGGAAGACAATCACTTCACATCTACTAGAAACTAGTAACTCTGAACCACCAACAAACATCTTCTGTACATCTTTCTGATCACTACTATCTCCCAAAAGGTCTAGTCACATGCGTCCCTACGTCTAAAATCTCAACGGAGATACGTCAAAATCTTTGCACGCTCACACAAACGGACGATTCTGCAAAAATTGTAACTTCACAAGTACACAACTGATAGTCTTCGGTCCTCTTATTTTCAGACTGATTCTTCAACAAAATCCGACTCTTCTAGACTATTCGTAGAGCATTTCAAAACTTCAAAAACGCGGTTCTGGGCACACACAGACAACCATGCTGGAAAACCACCCAGACACACACTGGCCCCAAACACACAAATGGATTCCCATACGCGGATACTGATCGGCTGTCTTGCATCAAAATCATAGGCTAAACCCTAACGGTCACCAACTAACACTTCTGAATTTCAGATTACTCACACGAGACCCCTACCTTGATCTCGCTAAAAGAACCAAGGTGCTCGCACCTACCTCTAACACTTCACCGGGCATATTCAAACTTGCAGGCTTGCAAACAATGTACAGAAATACGGATTCGGAATCAACTGGAGGAAACAACTTAATACTGTACCAAGGGCTCATCTGTTAAAACATCGACACCACTCTAACTCCCACTCCTATGCCTTCACTTCTTCTTACCAACCAATGCCAGAGTTGATCACACTGTCCCTCATCCACATGAATCAACCCACATACACACTGTCTCAAACGGACAAATTGTACCTCAATTCCGGTACAACCATACCTCTCTAACTGAGGTGATGGACTCCCTCAACATCGTTCACCCTTTCAAAACTACGACTTCTACTTACCGAAAAACAATTAAATAAACAACAACATCAGCAGTAAAACATACAAGATAGGGTTAGCAAGGCAAGGCTTCCAAGTGGCTCAAGTATGATTCCCTCACAAAAAAAATCACTTTTTCAATGTAATAGTAGCAATGGGACTCTAATAAACATGTTTCAAACAAATCAGCACACCTACATGCTCAACCAAGCATATAACAAGGTATACTTGCTAAACAAGCAAACAAATGCGTACGATCAAACAACATGCATTCTCAATCAAACAATCACTCATCACAGCATACACGGGTAACGAGCAACATGCTTTTAAACAAACAATCAACATACTTGTCATACAAGCAATCATACTTACAAAGCAAGCAAACACCGTGCATATCAATTCAAAACTTAAACTTACCTCACTTACCTGCCCAAGGTCTCGGTAACCTTAGGCTCTGATACCAATAAATGTAACCCCCTCGTCCCGGTCTGGCCGGACGACCGGTCCGAGTGGGCCACACGGGGAAAACCGAAGCGAAACCCGTTAAGGTCCCACCTCGGTTAGCAACCCTAGAAAAAAATTCTTTTATTTATCTTGTCTAAAAGACCATTTATGTCCTATGTGATCAAACAACAGAATAAAATACATGAGACAAACATACGATCCCAAAACAGAAATTAAACAGCCCACTTTTAATATTTTAAACAGGCCGTTTCGAAACACCCTTGAGGCGTATCGAAACGCCTTGACCAGGTCAACTATCCCAGAGCCTCTATAAGGGGCCGTATCGAAACGGTGGTCAACCGTTCCGAAACGCCCTCAACGGTCAACTTCTCGTAGTCAACGAGATTTTGACCGTTTCGAAACCCTTATACCCGTTTCGATACACCTTCATCTCATGAATTTCTCAGAATTCCAGTAGCCAAAACGTTCCGAAACGCGTATCGGAACAGGGGTTTCAAAGGCCATGCCGTATCGAAACGCGTTCCGATACGGGGTCCCTGAAGCCTTACCCATTCCAAAACGACCCAGCCCGTTTCGAAACGCGGGCTGTCTGCAACCTTTTGAAATTCAGATTTAAGGGTATTTCAACAAGTAGGAAGGTCCCATAGGACCCCTAAAGGCACACAAAACCATCAAACCAAGTCTAGAGGCATACATCCTAGACTTAACATACTCAAACACATACAAGCATGGATTTAGAAAATCTTTCGTACATAGCAAATTACACATTAAGAGCCTTTCATACAAGCATGCTTGAAGACATTAAAAGAGAACCAATAAGCATCATACATATCAAATAAGTTTACATGCCATTCAAGCAACTTAAGCATTCATAAGCCATCGATCAAACAAACATTTGGCGAGATATAACATGCTTACAAACCAAGTCAACCATAGACATACATCAAACTCAAATCAACAATACCTATCCCATTGCTTAACTATTACATTCTATTACAAAATTCATACATTGAGCTCACCAAAAGCAACACTTGGAGACTTTCCCTTGCCTTTGCCACCCACAAGCTATTTATCTGCATTGTCGAACAAAAGAGAGCGTAAGCATAAAGCTTAGTGAGGGTAAGCTCTTTAAAAACAAACCTCGACAATGCAGGGTCCAAGCACGAGCTACAACCAAGATAAAATGCATGGTCTTACCTCCGATCCACGCGAGCCATAAATATAGATGATGCATGAACATATATTCAATATCATGTCATGCTCAACATGTTTAAATCCACAACATATGAAATCACATATATTACACCATGTTAGCAACACATTGGTTCACAATTAACCACATATTGGCAACATAAACTACAATCTGTATTGGCACCTAGCTATGACTCGAATACGCGGATAACCGTTGGAACTCACATCCAACAACTCAACCATTACCTGACGGTGGGATTCCACTCATCACCGTTCACGCGGAGGGGATTCCACTCATCCTCACGCCCCGTCGATGGGATTCCACTCATCACCGACTAATATAAATACAATTTCCGGGCGAACCCGTACTCCTCCTTGGTGACTCAACGCCACCAAGGCCACGCGCGACTTTTGACTCATGTGTACACACTAACATCCTAATGATCGATCATTTGTACCCAAGCATACTAGTGCCAAATACTACACATTTCATTAATCATTCATAATATCAATTCACAACACTTCCGTGCTTAGCACGTACTCACCATGATCCTCGGATCATGAAACCACCTCATAATATCATTTCACATGCCAACACCACATGTACATCATTAACAACCATATTACATTATATTTTACACATGTGTATAACCATATCATGTCCATCATCAACATGCATATAACAATGCATCAAACATGCCTCAACATACATGTATACAACATATACTTAATCAACACCATCGCAATTTAACATGGGGCATATACAACCATTAAAAGTGCAACCAAGGTCTCTAATCAAAGCTTGGGATTAGGCTATCACTCTAATCCCAACTCTAGGTGGGTTTACCAAGCCCATCCTAGGTTCACATGCTTGAACCAAATACTCAAAACCATTTGAAAATATTTAACCACTCACCTAAGCTTCCAAGCTCCAAGCCAAGCAAGCAACCTCCCTCAAA
The DNA here is from genome assembly GCA_958450335.1 of Hibiscus tridactylites. NCBI lineage: Eukaryota > Viridiplantae > Streptophyta > Magnoliopsida > Malvales > Malvaceae > Hibiscus > Hibiscus tridactylites. The sequence continues at coordinate 26,141,217 of OY288265.1, read as the reverse complement.
TTTCCGGATTTCTTCCCGAAGCTTCCCCGACACAAATTCCCGCTTCTTAACAACCTCAAACACATTTCAAACAATTCCAAATCAGCCCAACATCAAAATACCAACCCGGATTACAATTCAAATGCAATTTACCATGTTGCAAACCATGAACAAATCCCATTTTTAGCAAATTCGGGCAGCCCCTAAACCATGTCCAAAAACCATGTTTCCAACATCCATAGCACCCACAAACAATCCCAAATCAACCCCTAACCATAGTACTACCATTGGGCTATCAAACCCCACCTTAAACAACCCCCAAAACTCACCCAAAACCCTCCAAAAAACCCATTTTTACCCAATTTCGAAAATTCCTTTAAAATACTCTAAAAATCATATATGTTGGACTATTTGATTCACAAACAACATATCCAACATTAATAAATCAAAACTTTAAGTTAAACACAATAAAGCTACCATTTTTATTCAAATCTTCCAAAAACACAATTTCTAAAACATGGATGAAAATGAAATCTACTTGTACTTTTGAAGAGAGGAAGATGAGGACAAGATGAGGATGTATTTACCTTTCAATTTCGAGCCAAAATGAAGGAGAAAAGAAGGTTGGATAGAACTTGGAGAAACTCCCCCTCTTTGTCGTGAGAATGAAGAAGGAAGAGGGAAGAAGAGAAATTTTTGGTGTTTTAAATTAAAAAGGGGTTTTTAATTTCCAAGGGCTTGAAATTACAATAGTGCCATTAATGAGATGGCAACTCTCCTCTTACTTTAAAATCCATAAAATTTTAGTTTCATTTCAAATTAGCCCAACATAAAATGTTTATTTGAAAATAAAGAAAGACACAAGGTCCAAATAATATATGATATTATTTAAATCAAAAACCGAGACCCAATAATATTATTTAAATATTATTTTCTTCTGACCCCTAAACCCGGGTGTTACACTTTATTTCAGGTCGGGTTCATTTCAGGTTGGGTAATTTTAGGTCGGTTTCATTTCAGGTCGGATTAATTCGGGTTTTGAATTCGTATTATTTTTTAGTTCGGTACAATTCTACAAGTTGTCGATATTTATTTCGAGTTAATTATTTAACGTCTTTCATGGAATTACATTAAAAATAAAAATTTGGCACTAGAAATGAATAAACATATCATAAATGATTCATATTTAAAATGATAAAGTAAATTAAAAACTTGAAATAGGGTCAATTTCGAGTAAAAACAAAGTTTTAGGGGCTATAATGAACAACAAATAATAAATAAGAATCAATTTGGACTAAAAATAAAGTTTTAAGGACTTAATTGAATTGAACTAAAATTTAAAAGACTTAAATTAAAAATATCTAAAATTTAAAGGGCTACAAAATATTTAGCCATCTAAAATGAATGGGTGGTGGGATATTAGCCCAAAGGCCAAAGCCTCAAACTATTAATAATTATTATTTATTATTAATTATTATATTATATATACATTGTATAACTTATAAGTTTTAATATATATATATTAATCATATTTATATGTTATATTATAAGTTTTAATATATATATATATATATATATATTATATGTTATATTAATTATTATGTACATATACATATAATATATATGTATATATATGTATTATATGTTATATTAATTATATTTCTATGTTATATTATATGTTTTAATATATATATATATATATATATATATATAATATGTTATATTAATTATTATGTACGTATACATATAATATATATCTACTTTAAAAAAAAACATATAATATATATCTATATATTTATATGTTATATTATAAGTTCATATTAGAGTGTGTATGGTTTATAGTGTTGCATTATGGTTTATGATTTATCATTATTGTTTAAGGTTTAGGGTTTAGTGTTTAGTGTGTAGGGTTTATATTCGAGGGTTTATGGTGTTGTATTAGGGTTTACGAGTTATCATTATTGTTTAGGGTTTATAGTCTAAGTGTTTAGGGTTTAGGGTGTATGGTTTATGATTTAAGAGTTAGGGTTTATATTCAAAGGTTTACGGTTCATATCAGAGTGTTTAGGGTTTATGATTTTAGAGTTAGGGGTTATATTTGAGGGTTTATGATTTAGGGTTTGAGAGTTATCATCATTGTTTATGGTTTAGGGGTTAGGGGTTAGGATTTAAGGTTCATTTCGGGTTTTGAATTCGTATTAAGTTTGAGTTTGGTACAAATAGTCGATAGACTTTAGGTTCGTCATCAGGTTCGAGCTAATTATCCAACACCTTTCACGAATACGAATCACATTAAAAATATTAGAGTAAATTAAAAAAAATTATAAATTAAAAAGGGTCAATTTTTGCAAAAAATAAAATTTTAGGGACTAACATAAATAAAATATCATCATATTAAAAACACTTGACTAAATTACAAAAAAAGAATATGTGTCAATTTGGAATAAAAATAAAGTTTTAGGGACTAGAATGAACAAAGATATTAAATTAAAATTATAAACATTGGAGTAAATTACAAACAAAAAAAGGATAAGGTCGATTTGGAAAAAAATAAAGTTTTAGGGACTAGAATGAACAAAGATGTTATATTAAAATTATAAACATTGGACTAAAATACCAAAAAAAGATAGGGGTTGATTTGGAATAAAAATAAAGTTTTAGGGAGTACAATGAACAAAGATAATTAAATTATAATTATAAACATTGGTCATAATTACAAACAAAAAAGGATAGGGTTGATTTGGAATAAAAATAAAGTTTTAGGGACTAGAATGAACAAAGATATTAAATTAAAATTATAAACATTGGACTATATTACAAATAAAAAAGAATAGGGGTTAATTTAGAATAAAAATAAATTTTTAGGGACTATAATGAATAAAGATATTAAATTAAAATTTAAACATTGGACTAAATTATAAATATAAAAAGAATAAGGATCAATTTAGACTAAAAATAATATACATGTAAATAAGTTTTACTATATATGTGCCTTATATTTTGAAGCAATATTAAAAATTTTTATAATCTACTCTCTCACATTTCCTTGACCCTTATACTTCATAGACATCAAAAACGGCATAAGTGATGTCATCTTAACCTTAATGTTTTGGGTAAAACATTTCTTAATTTCGTCAAGGAAACCCTTAATTTGAGTAGTTTTTTTAAATTTGTGCTCCTAAAGACATCTAGAATGTTGTACTTTATGATCATTAGACTCACGCGATTCAAACAATCTCACTTCTCAAAATACCTTTTGTAGGTGCTTACCGCAGTGAGAGGTGCAAGTTGTTCTTTCCTTAGTGCAAAGTCTATGTTCATACAACCAAATACTATATGTAAGTGCCTTTTTATTTCTTGAAATTAGTTTCACTAAACATGAGTGTGGAATGTATTTAACAAATATTGTGATAGCAAAGATAAATTACCTAAATATAGAACAAAAATAAAATAAAATAAAACAAGCTCACATAAATATTCATAAGTAAACAAATAAATTCAAAATAATGGCTAGTTCCCTTCAAGATACTAAGCACAACATTAATATCAAGTCTTTGTACAATAATATTAACTGTAAGCGGTACTCTTGTTGTAGCAATTAAACATTGACAATAAACTATGTCAAATAATAGGCTAATTGTAACACCCGAGTTTGGGGGTCGGGTGAAAATAATATTAAAATAATGTTCCGGGTTTCGGTTTCATAATTAAAATGATAAAATATTATGTGGGCTTCATGTTTTCAAAACGAACATTTTGTGTTGGACTTAAATTGATTTAAAACTCAAATTCCATGGATTTTAGAATTTATGAGATAGTCATCTCATTAATGACATTATGGTAAATAAGTGGTCTTGCAAATTAAAACTCATTTTTATTTTAAATGAGCTTATTCATCTTCTTCTTCCCTCTTCCTTCCCCAAATCTCACGACAAAAGAACTTTCTCCCTAAGGGTTACTATTCCATCACCTTACTTATTCATTGTTGGAGATTTTTCAAAGGTAAAACCGTTTTTGACTTGTCCTCTCTTCCCTTTTCAAGCTAGTACCATTATTTTCCTTAAAGCTCTTGGTTTTTGAATTTTGGTGTTTTGAAAGTTTAGATTAAAAATGTCATCTTTATTGACTTTAACTTAAGATTTCGATTTATTAGTGTTAGATAAGATGTTTACAACCTAAAAGGTCCAACATACTTGATTTTTACATAGTTTTATAGTGTTTCCTGAAACTGGTTTTTTTGGGGTTTTGAAGGGGTTTAAGTTGAGTTTTGAGGGTGTTTTATGTTGGAATTTGTTGGCTGATGGTTAGGCTATGTATACGGGTTGTTTTGGAAGCTTTTGGGAGTAATTTAAGTGTTGGAATCATTAGTTTTGGATTGTGTTTCATGGCTGCTCGGGAATGAAAGTTTTGGGAGTTGTTTTTAGCTTGAATCATGTGTTTTGTGCTTGATTAGTGTTCCGGGTTTGCTACATTGTTTTGTGAACTGATTTGAGGTTGTTTTGATTGTGTTGGGATGATTAGAAGCAAGGATTTGTGTTGGTGAAGCCTCGGGATCGAATCCGGAAACATTGGGAGCTTGATCGGCTTGTGTGGTTGAGCTTGGATTAGTTGGTGAGTGGTTAAATGTTTTTAAATGATTTTCAAGTGTTGGTTCAAGCATGTGGACTAGGTTGGGCTTGGTAGACCCACTTAGAGTTGGGATTGGATTGGTAGTCTAATCCCAAGCTTTAGTTAGAGACTTTGGTTGAACTTTAATTGTTGAATATGCCTCATGTTTAATTGTGATTATGGTTGTTATGTATATTGTGTTATACATGTATGTTGAGGCATGGTTTTAATGCATTGTTATATGTATGTTGTTTGTGCATGACGGTAAGTCATGGTGAGTACGTGCTAGGCACGGAAGTTGATATGAAATGGTGTTGTGAAAGGTTATGAATTGTGTTTAATATTGGCACTAGTATGATTGGGTACAATGATCGATCATTAGGATGTTTAGTGTGCACACGAGAGTCAAAATGCGCGCGTGGTCTTGGTGATGGTAGTCATCAAGATGGAGTACGGGTTCGCCCGGAAATTCTTCTTATATATGTTAGTCGGTGATGAGTGTAATCCCATCGACGGGGCGTGAGGATGAGTGGAATCCCCTCCGCGTGAACGGTGGTGAGTGTAATCCCATCGTAAGGTAATGGTTGTAGTTGGATGTGAGTTTCAATGGTAATCCGCGTATTCGAGTCATAGCTAGGTGCCAAAATGGATTGATATATGGGTTGCTTATACATTGATATATGTATTTCCATGTGTTGAGCTTGTGAGTTGTTGAGCATGACATGATGTTGATATTTATGTTCATGCATCATTTATATTTTGGCTCATGTGGTTCGAAGGTAAGATCATGCATCCTACCTTGGTTGTTGCTCGTGCTTGGACCCTTCATTGTCGAGGTTTGTTTTATAAGCTTACCCTCACTAAGCTTTATGCTTACGCTCTCTTTTGTTCGACAATGCAGATCCGTAGTTCGTGGGTTGCTTATGCAATAAGAGGGCCTCCAAATGTGCTTGTGGTGCTATCTTAGCTTTCAAGTATGGACTTTTAAGTTATAAGGTGTAATAGTCAAGCAATGAGATATGTGTTGTTAATTTGGGCTTTTGATGTATGTTGATGTTGGTTTTAGGAGCATGTTTAGACTCCTTGATATGTTTTTGTTGGTGTGGCTTGTTGATGCCATGTTTGAATTGTAAACCATGTTTAAGTTGCTTATCTTGAATGCTTAAGTGTATGCTCTTATGTATGCTCCTATGAATGTTGTCTAAAGCATGAATCTTAAATGTTATGAATGATTCTTATGTTGAATTGATGCTTCTTGTCTATGTATGGCTTTTACATGCTTGAAGTGAGTTAAGTATGCATGTTTACGTGTGGTTTGTTTTAGAGTGAAGCATGTTGGTTGTTGGAGGTTTTAGTTGTGTTTTGGGAAAGTCTTGTGCCATAAACCAGCTAAAACTAATCTGCTGACAGAGGGCGTATCGAAACGGTTGGTCCCGTTTCGGTACGGTCCCTTTGTTTCAGACCAGGTGTTTCGGTACGATTTTGCCACTGAAAATATGAGATTTTGACGATAAATTGAAGTATCGAAACGGGCCTTGGCGTTTCGGAACGGTCTTCGTATCGTTGACCACGAGAAGTTGACCGTTGAGGGCGTTTCGATACGGTCCATCCTTGTTTCGAAACGATCTCCTCGGATTGACTTTGGCCAGTCGACCTAGTCAAGGCATATCGAAACACCTTATGGGCGTTCCGATACGGCCTGTAGTTTAAGTTAAAAATGGGCTGGTTTGTTGGGTTGTTTGGTTGTTTGCCTCGTTTGTTTCTTCCGTTGTTGTCTTTCTCACATAGGACTTAACAATTCATCTAGGCAAGATAATAATAATGAAAAAGTTTTCTCGGGTTGTTAACTGAAGTGGAGCCTTAACGGGTTTCACCTCGGTTATACCCGTGTAGCCCACTCGAACCGATCAAGCGTCCGGACCGGGACGAGGGGGTTACACTAATCTTTGGACTAACGTATTGCTCACATAAAATATCTTATAATTGTCACGCATTTATCGCCACAATTATCGTTGTAACTCTGCCAAATATTAACTTTCCTTTGGGCCAATTAATAAACGCATGAATTACAAAAACTCATAATTATCTTAATATTTTAAATAAACTAATCTATACAAAAGCGGTCACTTTGGTGACATTATGTTTCAATTAATCCATTAAAATATTAGGTATCTGAAGCCAAAATATGAATTTAATTGTTTCAAAATGTTTGTCTTAATTTTTATCTTTCAATCAATTTAAAAGATAACCAAAATAATAATAAGTTTGAATAAAAGTAAACCTCATATCAAGATACCAGACACTCTATTAATATTTCATCTTTGGACAAAATATTAACTTGTAAGTGACATCCTGGTATAATAATCAAACATTGATAATAAGAACATGTCAAATAGAAATCTTCCTTTGGGCCGATTTATTGCAGACACGCAAAACCGAATAATTATCACATGTTTATTACCACAGTTGCACATGTAATAATGTTAATTATTAACTTTCCTTTGACCGATTAATACTAACATAATCCGACTTACATGCACAAAACCTTCTATATCTTTAAAATAATTTCCATAGTATAGGTCACTTTGGTGACTCATTGATTAAATTATTTCAAAAATATATAACAATATACTAATATTTAAATTTAATATTTCTTTTAATAATCAAAGAACAAAAATTAAATGTATGATAACGCTAAAGTTTCTGAAGTAACCTAAAATAAAGTTGTCTGAATGTGGCTATCATAAACCGAAAAAAAAAATACCTAAATTTTTTTACTGTTCCTTAAAAAATGTCTTAAACTTTAAACATACATTTACCAAAAACAAAGTCTAATTCAAAACATTTAATCTTTAACTAAAAGCCAAAATCAGAAGTATCATAAAAATGAGTAGTTCATATTATGATCACATAAAACCTTAATATATATGTAATAACCTAACAACCAAAATTAAAATTTTGATCGAACCGAATTAAATATATATATATTTTATAGATTAATAACTTTAAATACTTTATACCAAATCTAAAACAAACATTTTAACCATTAGTTAAACCCTAAAATATGTAAATAAAGAAATCATGATAATCTAAACAGTTCCAAAAATCATGATATGCCGACATTGAAATTCAATTTCCATTAACACGGGTAATAAAAACAACACAAAAACATGACTGCATTGAATTTCTAAACCAAATTCATGATTAACTATATATAATTCTAAACATAATCACGTACTGCAATCGCAAAGAAACAAATGATTAACCGTAATTGCTATTAAAATCTTTTTTTTAATCCGCGCAAAAACAATTCGATCGCAAATTGAACCCTAAATCCTAAGGAATGCAATCAAAATTGGAGCGGCCCGACGCTTAAATAAAAAAAGTTTATGATTGTGATCTTCCATGAAAAAACAATGTTCTTAACGATTCAATGTGACGAGGCTCTGATGCCACTTGTTAGAACTAAATTATAGATTAATATGAAATTTAATACCCAAGATCTATCATGTCAAATCATCAAGAACAATAAATCAAATAAACTGAATGCGGAAGCGTACCTAAATTAATCGATAGATTAAAAACTTTAATCTTCATGTTAATCCTAAATTTTTGGTATTGATCTTCCAAGAAGATGGGTTAGCCCTTGCCGTAAAAATTTTTTGACGGGACAAGAGTTATACAAGTTAACATATTACCTCTTTATATAATTGATTTAATAATCAACTATCAAATATTTATAACTTTGCCCTCATTGAATTATAAATATATCTTATGTATCTACACTCTTATTTTCATGACACTTTAATACCTATGACACGCTAACATAATTGGTCACTTAATTTGTGTATAGTGTCATACATTTTACATATGTTTTAATCCAACATCACGTTCGAATCCTGACGTTGTGAATGGAACAATTGGGTTGAAAGAGTCACCCGTCCCTGCAGTACCCGATCCGAATTAGTCAACCAATGAGTTGAAAGTCGTGGTTAAACAAAAAAAAAAAGCAGAGTTTCACAAGAAACAAGGATGGATGGAGTAACCGAGTTGCACCATTCCAGCCACCACCAAAAAGGGAACAAGATGCACAGATTGTGAATTGTCGTGGCAGAAGGAAAGAGCAGACACAGATAACATTTGGTCATGACATTCCATTTGGTTTTATCGATTTCGGGTCTAAGATTTTTTCTGCGTTCAGGTTGCTTGCAAGTCAAGGTGCAGTAAGTCTTCTTTGCTGCCGCGATCCGAGTATAGTTACAGTTTGCTTAGAAGGGCTTGAAAACATTTTGAAGGCAGGAGAAGCTGATAAAACCTCGGGCACAAGTGGAAAAGTGAGTCTCTGTATGGACAAATGATTGATGATGTAAAGGGCAAAGAAAAGATTGAGAATTTATACAATATCTGGGAATTATCCTTACATTCAGACTTAAATAAACGAAAAATAGGCCTCGTTAAAAACCACTTCAAGCAAAATTGCAGTCGAAACCGGATCAGGCCACAAAGGGGAAAAGAGTGCCTATGTTTACAAAAAGACTCATACACCAACATCACTACAAGATTATTCGAACAGTTACACACCATCGCTCAGGGAACATCGACTTCAAACGCCCAACCTGGACCTAAAAACCACCCGAATAATACAAAACTAGCAGCTTGACAGAACAGAGCGAACAAACAGCATGAGAGACATCAGTCAACCAACCAAAGACAACAACGATCACGTCCAATTCCAGCCTTGGAACAAAGAACCAGCAGCATCATTACCTTCCCTAAAGATGAACTGCACCCTCCAAGAGTACTTTCGACATAAGTGATAACACCACAGTACATCATCTTTGAACAAGGGAGGAGCAGAAGGAGGGAAATTTATCCAAGATACCGCCAAATTACTATCGGATTCGATGACTAGTTGCTGAGACTCCAACCATTTTGAAGAGATGAATAAACGACAAGCTCGACTTGATTTGGACTCAGGTAAAGAAGAGCTTAAAAAACCGGACCGACTTCACCTCTACTCCGAGCTCGAGATTTTTAATTCGCAGCCACACTTAACAAATGGTATTCTTCAAATTTTGGGTTTGAATATTAGCATTTGTAATCTAGCTGGTTATAATGAATATAAAATTTACAAATAAATTGACTTCAAAAAGTTACAGGGAATGTTGTAAAGTTTTCTTCATGTCCATGAATCTCTTCTTTCTTTCTTTCTTTCTTTCTTTCTGTATGTATGTATGAATGTATTACTTACAAGGGAGATTTCTTCCATTTTTTCATCTAATCGGAGTGCGCCGTTTGGGCTGCAATGCTGCAGACATGGTGCGCAGCCGGTTTGTTATCTCTGTAAATGATGGCCTGCTTGCTGGCTCAAACAACCAACATTCTTCCATTAACTTTCTCAATTCCGGATCACAACGTTCTGGTATCGGAGGTCTCAGTGTATTGTTTACGATTCCGCCTTCATTCACATAATTCAGACAAAATCATTATTTGTCAATGCTAGCATGATACCAGCATGTGAAAAGGGAGAAAAACAAATGAATTCAACAGTTTTCATCTGAATCATGATGTAAAAGAATATGGCTCGAGATACATTGGACGGGAGACGAGGATGTACGTGCTGGAATTAGAACTCCAGACTTAATAGATGTCACCTTTTAAAGGTAGCTGCACGAATCGAGTACACTAAGCCCTAGGAACCGAGTGACTATATGAACCAGACCAGAGTAATCCCCAGGTTTGAGATGTTGAAGTATTTAGCCTAGAGTGTTGAGGATATAAAGTTATCAAAAGTATACCAATAATTTCGCCACAATGCATGCTTGCATATGGCTCTTCTCCAGTCATGATCTCCCATAATGCAATACCAAATGAGAAAACATCAACCTGCAAAAGCAACGAACAAGCACATAATGATCTTTTTTTTTTCTTCTTTCTTCTTCGAACAAGTTATTCGTCCCTCCATTAGTGTTACATAAAGTGCACGATTTTAAGTTACAAACCTTCTCTGAAACCCGGGTACTACTTCCGTTCAACAACTCTGGTGCCATCCACGGAAGTGTTCCACGCACTCCACCGGATACAAGAGTGTTGCGCTTGATTCTTGACAACCCGAAATCTGCAACCTGCACATCATCAGGTTAATTCTATTACGTCTATGATCAATCTTTTGATCAAATATGATACTAATTACCTTGCAAATGGGCCTTTGAGGATCCTTCAAATTGATAAGCAGATTGTCGCATTTCAAATCGAAATGAACAATGTTTTTGGAATGCAAGTATTCCATGCCGAAAGCTGCATCCAGTGCAAGAATAACCTTTCGACGACGCTCAAGTGCCCTGCAGCGAAGAGCTTTGAAGTCCATAAACCTATTCAGGCAAGAAATTAAAACAAAATTGTAATGACTTACTCACCTATCTTTCTTTTGTAGGGCATTCCTCAATGATCCATTCACCATATATTCAGTAACAGTTGCCATAGTTCCTTCAGGTCCATCAGTGACAACCCCATAAAATGAGACCACATTTGGATGATGAAGTTTTGATAGAATTTGTGCTTCCCTCCAAAATTCATTTGTCTGTACAAAATTTTCCAGTTAGGAATACTGAAAACAACAGAAACCTTTCCCCAATACAATACTACATTACTTGGACTCGGGTGTATGTATTTCAAGGGTCATATCCCGATACTATTGTCCACACGTGCATCAGACACGGGTGTTTGCATGAGTACTTTACAAAAAAATGATGAGTCGGTGCAATATAGATAGAAGATATGTTTCAAGTAATTAAAAGATGTTTCAATCTATATTAGTCCCCTTTCTTTTTCCAGGGACAGTTCTAAATGTTAAACGATGTCACTAGTGTTTTCAACAAGCATAACCAATGGAAAAAAAATCAGAATATGTAACACTAATAAAAGACCCACCAACCGCTCTCGCTCCGATGGCCTGCCGGAAAAGCAACTTTCTTTGATTCTCTTAACAGCAACATCTGTTCCTCTCCATTTTGCATAATAAACAGTTCCAAATGTACCAGATCCTAGCTCCTGAAGTTCTTCAATGTCAGCATTCTTTATAATCTGCTACATATATGAATGAGTCAGTATATATAACAGTAAATTAAATAAACATTTAAAGTTCCTTCTCGAATAGAGGTGACAGATCTTTAAGGGAAGCCATTGTGAGGTTAAGAATCTAACCATGGTGTTCAACACATTTGAAATAAGGAAAAAAGAAAATTGTATATGAGAAAAGTTCAACATATCTTGAATAATTCATCTTAGAAAACAATCAAAAAGCTTATATTGTGAAAGCTTGAGAGACCATGGAAATGAATTACTTTGAATATTCAAACAACAACTCCAATCCTTCGGTTAATCTAACAAAACTAAAGAAATCTATTGCAGAAACTTCAAATGCAGAATAGTGAAAGAGTAGCCAAGTTATTCATTGAGTGGGTTTAATTTGACCAAATGGATAAAGAGCAAAGTTAGGGGTTTTATAGCAGTTACATGCACGAGTAGATCGGACCTGTAAACCATGGATTTCAGCTTTGATTTCAACCTTTTTTGCATCAATAATAGAACCGTCTAAACTTTTTCCCCCACTCTTCATATCCTATAAGAAACATGAGTAGGTAGTTGAAATCTAATGTGAAATATCATGCATTTTAAACCATCTAGATGAGGAAAATTTGCTACCTTATGATTAGATTTGTTCTCTTCCTTTGATCCTTTATTACATTTCGTTTCATCACTGGTCTCATGTTGAATATGTGGCACAACAGCCGAAGAAGAGGGGACGTCAGCTGGTGTGTTACTAGTAACATCTTCAATAATAACAGCCGATTCTATCACCTTGCTATTGTACGGATTAGATGAAGGCTGGGATTGGACACTTATAGCTTCTTCAAAATCCGACCTTTCATATAAGTATAGGCTACCGCTTCCCTCTGCTGACTTGTGGTTGGGACAACTAGCAGCTTCTTCACCATGGAGAAATGCCTGCCTACTTGAAGCATCGTCTGTGGTCAAATTCTGAGAAAGTTTCAGAAACAGGAGGATCATTCTTATGAAAATTCAACACATTGTGAAAGAACTTTCTGGTGAGTGGAGTTATACTTACAGAGCCTGATTTAGTTGGTTCTTGGTCAGCCAATCTGTGAGATGTAACAGGTTGTAGTTTAGGAGATCCATGTGCAACAGATTGACCGCTCCCCGTTTTGGTTATAGCACATTGCCCATCCCTGGTGGTACTTTGGTTTCTGATATGTAATTCAGGTTTGCCTGTGTTTAATTGATAACCAGGGAGGTGATCCCTCATATCTGCAGAATTTGAGGCAGCCATGACCGGTAAAGAGAACAATGAATCTGCAGAGCTAGCTAAGTCTTCCACAAGAGGTGAAACACTAGGCATGTTCTTATCTGTTATGGAGCTATTGTGTGATGCAATTTCGAATTTTCTCCGATTTTTTGTTTCTAGATTGGAAGACTCGTTATACACTGCTAGTGATGGAGATTTTTCTCTTGAAGTATTACATTGAGCCTGTGGCAAGACTCCTTTCAACAAGGAATCGTATCTCTCATCATGTCCTTGTAACTGTGAATCAGAAAGTGCCCTTTCCATAAAGGAGGTTTGATCAGGATTTGTGGTATTTTGATGATGCGGTCGAAAGTGATTAATATCTCCACTTGGGCTTCGATTATGAAAATGCTTTTCGCGAGATTTGTTACTCAGAATACTTTCTAGTAGATGTTGGTTATGGTTCTGGTGGTTCATAAATGGAAAAGGTACATGAGGATGATTATTATGATAGCTAGTGGCATCCATATAGTAAGAATTACCACCCGGATGAGTCTCCATGACATACTGATTAATGCCTCCGTTGCTATGATCAAAATACGATGAATCTACCATATACTGCAAATTCGATTTACTAGGATTTCCTTGCTTACATTGACCTGGAGATAGAGGGGGCGAATGATTAAATGATCTGCTTGGTATCTGAAGATTAGTTAAAAAATTAGCAGCTGGATGTGAGAACATTCTTGCAGTATTAGGTGAACTTGGAGTATAGTCCTTATTCTCAAAAGCATGAGCAGACGTCGAACAGTCTGTATGAAAACTATGACTATAATCTGAAGCATTTCCGAACTGGTTTGTTTGGCTAGCTAAATTCTGCCCACTTGCATCCAGCATGCCATTAACAGCAAAAACATACTGATAATCAATGTCATGCTGCCGTGGAGTATTCCTTCCTTCCAAAGAACCATGACTCTCATGTTCATTTAATGACACGAGAAATAGCCGCAGTCTTTGATAACCACCATTCCGTTCCAGTTCATGATATTCCTCGATCATATGTTGAAGATCCTCATCCGAACAAACAGATATTAGAGCATCCAGATCCTCACCAGGGAGCTGGTACTTAATTGTATGAGGTTGGTTGCAAATTGCAGCTGTCTTCCTTGCAAGTTCTTCATAGGTTAGGTTTTTCTTAATTGATATGATCCGTGTCTCTCCCCCTACATATCTAAGTTTCCCATCATTTGGCCTTGGTAATATTCTTCCTCCAAAGCTGCAAAGAAATTTCATTTTACTCGCAAATGCACCTTCTGTAACTCCACCGCTATTCGAGTGGCTTGCTTGAGGGGACTCCACAACACACACAGGAGAGACAGTTTGCCTTGGTGTCAATGGATCGATGTAACTTACATCTGAATTCTGAACAAATGTCTGTCCATCAGAACCACCAATTGGCCACTTATATATGCTAAAACAATCATAATAGCTATCTACTTCAGTTGGCCATGAACCTCCTGTTCCCAAAACATAATTTGGAACATTTAAACCGTATTCAAATTCCTTCATTCTTGACTCTGGAATGCCTTTAAGATCCTTGTAAACCTGATGACAGTTCTGATTGTTATTAAAACCCGCTAGCCTTGATTGACTATGGTCTGCATCCATTGTCACTGCAATTCTTCTTAAAGCACCAGTATGCTTTAAAAACTCTGTGGAAAACTCCTCACCCGTCTGCACACAAATATTATCGGTATCCCCACCGGTAGAACCTCTCTCACTTGACTCAACCATTTCTTTACCGTGGCATGACTTGAGGCTTACACCGCTGGCCATGGTTTCAATCAAAACCTATTTCTTGTTATGGCTACCGTGTGGATCGAATCTATGTAATCTACTTTAGTTTCCCAAGATCCAATGGTAGTTTTGTCTCAAACACTTTTAAATTCCATAGAATTGTATGCTTATTTTCATAAATCAACTCCATAAAATCAAGAACTCAAAGTACCGAATGCTAGATAGCACTCGATTACTACGAGACTCAACAACTCGAATGTTTAATCCTGAAAACCAATTTGATTTGCACCATGAATGGGAAAACAAAATAGAAGCTACACAAATATTCTCATGGAGTAATCTCCATAATCACCCTAATTGTACCAAGTCTAAAGCTGGAAAAATGTTCATTCAAAACCCCAAGACAAATAAGCAAACAAATCATCTTCAAGACAAAATCTCCTTACAAATTTATATCTCCACATAGAGCACAATCCTCCTTGTTTTTCAAATCCAAATGAAGCTGAGAAACATATAACAAAACAAAAAGTACAACAGAATCAATGCCTGAATGTGGAAAAAGGGGTTAAATTCATCCAAAATGACAGAAAACGTTGCATTAAAAAAGGGTATATTTCAAAACAATCCATATGTTCAAATTTCTTCCATACAATAACAATGTAAATTGCAGAGTAGAAAGAGAGAAAGAAAAAAGGGGGTTGAAATGGTACCTCTTTGTTTTTGAAATATTGTGGATTTAGACATGAATTTTGAGCATTGAAATGAAAATTGGGGGAATTGAAGGGTTATTTGGATGAAAGGGGAAGAACCCAAAAGAGGATTAATGGAGATTGAATTTGGGTCTTTGGCTTTGAGAGACCGTATTGAGTGCCAACAAACGGCTGGATTTGGATATTTGCTTAAAATAACGCGGGGATTAACTGCAAACAACTAACTTACAAATATCCTTTTTAACTTCTTTCCTTTAGCTAAAATAACAAAAGAAAATTTGTTTAGGTTTTACATCTTTTATCTGTGTAATCCAACTAGAATTGTTTGAATCGGATTGGATCGGTCAATTGAATCCATGGTTCAATCAGTTCAACTGATGATGTTAAAATGAATATATAATAAATTAGATCGGATCGATGTTCAAATTAATCAGATCATTGATTCATAATAGTTAAATAAAATTTAAAAAATAATAATAATTCTAAAAAGGTGATATAACCTTAAAAACAATTAAATCAAGAAAAGATAAGGGACCAAGGTCCCCACAGTCAACATAATTTTGTCCATCCTTAAATATTTGAATTCTTTTGTGTGACTATTAATTTCTAATTAAATGATTGATTAATTCAGATCAAATATTAAAAGATATTTATTATGATGAAATCTTTTCAACCTTGTTTGCTCATTCAAGGATTATAAGATTTGTTGATGGTCAATGTGGGATGAAGGTGGTTGTGGCAATTTCAAGCAATCCTCTCACTATGATTTGAGTCGAGAGACACAATCAGTAATAGTAATAACATAGAGTTAGAAAAAGAAGAAAAGGAAAAAAATAATAATGATGATGATAAGAGGAGACCCCTTCTTGTATAGACTCTTAAGGTATTTTTTTTTTTTTGAAAGGTCTCTTAAGGTATCTTAATATGGGCGTTTCTGACCCCTCTGATAGCAGAGGTCAAGTTTAGAACTGTTTGATTAATGTTTATTGATGGATTGACAACTTAGATCCAACTGGTAGTTATTAAGGTTGTCTGTAGCTTATGATAGTAGTCATTAAGTTGCATAGAGGGTTGTTGGAATGTGGTTGCATAGCTGCTAGAATGACACTAAGTTTGTAATTCTTTTTGAGCTAGATTTTTGTGTGTTGTTAACTTAGTTTGGAACCATATGACAACTTCTTTAGATTTGATTGTAGTTGTTATGATCACATTTATCTTGTGAACTTAAACTAACTTATAAGTCTTGTAGTAGGTAAAAGTTAGTGTACTTTTTAACTTATATTTGATCTCTTAATGAAAAATTAGTGTATGCTTTTGCTTCTAGCCAAGTTTCTTTATTTTCTCTTGTTTCCAGTTTTTTGCTCTAGTTTTTTTTTTTTTTTTTGTATTTGCTGGTTTTCCAAAACTAACAATTGGAATCAGGTCTGCTATCTTTGGGGCCTGAGTTATTTGTTTGAGTTCTTGAGATTTCATTGAAATCAATTTTTAGTTTGTTGTTGTCCTTATATCATCAGCCAGTTTTTTTCTACCACAACCTCCTATCTTTGTTGGAGAAAATTGCCATATTTGGGTAGTGAAAATGGAGATTTACCTGCAAGCTTATGATTTGTGGGAAGTTGTTGAAATAGATAGGAATCCACCACCTTTGAGAGCTAATCCTACACTTGCTCAAACTAGGCAATACAATGAAGAGTGTGCCAAGAAACACAAAGCTATGTCTTGCATTCAGAATGGAGTTTCTGATGTAATTTTTACAAGGATTATGGCTTGTGAGACTCCAAAGCAAGCTTGAGACAAGCTGAAAGAAGAGTATATGGGGTCTGAGAAGACAAGGCAACAATAACTTATAAACTTGAGAAAGGATTTCAAAAATTTGAAGATGAAAAAAAGTGAGACTGTCAAGCAGTATTCAAACAGAATAATGACTATTGTTAATAACATTAGGCTGCTTGAAGATTAATTTAGTGATAAAAGAATTGTGGAAAAAGTGATTATAACACTTTCGAAGAAATATAAGTCAAAAATCTTTATCTCTTGAAGACTCAAGATATTTGTCCAACATTTCCTTGTCTGAGTCGATAAATGCACTTTATGCTTAAGACAAATGAAAGAGTTTTTATGGTTAAAAAGAACAAGACAATGCCAAGAATGGTGAAAAGAAGTATCCACCTTGTTTAAATTGTAAAAAAAAATCACTCACTTGGAGAATTATTGCTGGTTTAGACCAGACATACAATGTAAGTCTTGCAAGCAACTTGCTCACATGGAGAGAGTTTGTGTAACACCCCAAAAATTACGCCCAAATTATAAATCCTAGATTCGAAAAATCTCTAATTCTTAAATCTATAATGATTTGGGAATTTTATTAAAAACCTTAATTTTTAATCTCAATTTTTAAAACCACCATTTTCCTTTTATATCTAATCAGCTAGCCTACATGCCGTTTCAACCTAAGTTAATGGGGAGTCATTAAATGTTTATATTATTTTATTCTAATATATTTTAATATGTGGTTTCAAGAGACCTTAATATTGTTGTATTAAACTTAAATATATATATATAGAGGGAGTGTTTTATTCGTGGTAAAACTCTTGATATAAAACCTTATATACCCTATTGCGTCGTCCTCTAACCTAGTCGATACCCTATATTCACGTGTCCTATTGTTTCTCTCGAACACCCACCGTTCAACGCCCCAAACTGCAATCAACGCATTCATGGTATTGTCAACCGAATGCCCTATGAACTTGCTGCATCGTCGGTTGCGTTTTGGACCACCCTTCATTCATCGGAATATTCCCTTTATCGCCGTTAGAGCTATTGTTTGTTTAAGGTTTGTTTTCTTTCGGTGTTATAAATAAATTATATGATATTTTTTTGTATGTATTGGTGTTTTACACCTTGTGTGATTATTATATGTATTATAGCTTGTATGGTTGACATCATGTGCATACGGTTTTCAAACCGTGTTTTAATTATGATTTATGAAGTATCAGATTTACGGATATATGATTTATGGATTTATGGACTATATTTTACGAAGTATGTTTATGGAATATCGGATTTATGGAACTTTGTTTATAAATTTTGATTTCTAATCATCATATCATTGTATGAGCATGGGTTGGGATTTGTTCGGGGAAGTTCAGTGGTTTCACCCTTTGGGCTGAATTCCACTTCGGATTGGCGGTTGTAGTGAGGAGTTCTGGGGAACTTTCCTCTTGGCGGTTGTAGTTGGGTGCATTGCATTGCGCTTGTGATTTATGTGTTGTGCTTTAAAGAATTTAAGAAAATATTACTATGTTTTTACAAGTATGATTTTCTTGCACTTTAGAGACACCCTAAGCTTTTTAGCTTACTCCCCATAATTCTTCTTTTACAGATATCTTGGACTCTAGGCAACTTGGTACTTGGAGGATCTCGTATTTTATCCGGTTATTTTATTATTCAGTACGAAACTATGTTTAGTTATTCAGATTTCTATATGAATGTAATTTCATACTTTGAGAATAAATATGTTTTGGGATTATTTTTCTAGAATTCTTTTACTATGATTTTTTCAAAGATTTTATATATACATTCTAATATTTATTATGATATTTATATTTTTATTTACTATAAGATATTTATTAAATAACTGTTATTTTATTTTAAGTTAAAGTATAATTTTTAAAATTGAATTTATTGAGGGTAAAGTTTTCAAACGTAACTTCCTAAATTCGGTCTATTCTTCTAGGTCGAGTTTAGGGGGTTACATTTTACAAAAATAAATTATAATCGCAGCAAAATGCACAAGTTCAAATTGATGATGGAAACCAATCTGAGGAGGAGCATATGTTCGTTGTGTAACACTACAAAAATTACGCTCAAATTATAAACTCTAAATACGAAAATTTCTAATTTAGAAACCTAATTGAAAACCCTAACAATTGAGAATTTTTAATTCAAACCCCTAATTTTTTATGAGATACTAAATAAGAATTTTTATTAAACTTAAAAGTTAATATGAAATTTCTAGAAAATTTAAGGACTGACTCCATAAATAACCCTTTTATCAAATTGAATTTCAAAATCTCACCCGTCTTTTTTTAAATTTGTTTAATTTATTTTTTTCAACATTTTTAATTCAAATTGAATTTTAAATTTTTTCCCACTACTAAATTCTCCTTTTTTTCAACTTAAATTCTTATTTTTACTATATTATTATTATTATTATTATTATTATTATTATTATTATTATTATTATTATTATAAACTTAATTTGTTTAGATTACCACCGCTCAACTATATATATATATATATAGTCATAGTTATTACGTACAGAAATAAACCTAAGTCTTAAGTTTTAAAGTGTTGCCGCTCTTAGTTGTTCCCATGTTTTATGAATTCATCTCGGATTGATGTTGTCATCACCTTACATTGAAGTCGCAACCACCCTTTGTTCGTTGTTAGAGCTTTATTGTTGCGATGTGTGTTTTCTTCTGGTGCTATAAATAAATTATATATTATTTTTCTATGTGTTGATGTTTTACCCCTTATGTGATTATTTATATGTATTATGGCTTGTATGGTTGACATCACGTGCATACGATTTTCAAAACGTGTTTTAGTTATGACTTATGGAATATTTGATTTATGAAACATCGGATTTACAGATCTATGATTTATGGATTTATGGACTATGATTTATGAATATCGGATTTATGAAATCGGTTTTTATGGAACTTGAATTTTAAACATCATACGTGTATGAGCATGGTTGGGATTTGTAAGGAGAAAGTTCAGTGGTTTCGCTGGCGGACGTAGGGAGGAGGTCATGGGAACCTTTCTCATTTTTGGCGGATGTAGTTGGGTGCATTGCATTACGCTTGTGGTATTATATCATGTTTTTAAAGAATTTTAAGAAAATGTTACTATGTTTTTACGACTATGATTTTCTTGCACTTTAGAGACACACTAAGCTATCAGGTTTACTCCCCCTTAGTCTTTCTTTCAGATACTCAGACCATAGGCGAATCGGTACTTGGAGGATCTCATATTTTATCTGATTATTTTATTATACGGTACAAAACTATTTTTAGTTGTTGAGAATATTATTTATTATTTTGAGACATTGATGTAATTTTATACTTTGAGAATAAATATGTTTTGAAATTATTTTTCTAAAATCCTTTTACTATGATTTTATTTCAGAGATTTTATATAAACATTCTAATATTTATTATGATATTTTTATTTTTATTTACTATAAGATATTTATTAAATCACTGTTATTTTATTTTAAGTTAAAGTATAAATTCCAAAAATTAAATTTTCTAAGGGTAAAGTTTTCAAACGTGACTTCCTAAATTCGGCTATTTCTTCTAGGCCAAGTTTAGGGGGTTACATTTAGTGGTATCAGAGCTAAATTTAACCTTCTAACTGTGAGGCTCACTTAAAATTTTAAGCCGAAAATAATTTTTGCATGCATATTAAATGTTTTGGGGCAAAATGGGATTTTCTTATAAATTTATTATTTTAAAGAATTAAAGATGTGTTTTGAATAGAAACATCAAGTACCAACTCTAATTCTAGGACTATCCTTTTTGTAGATAGATTACTATGCCACCTCGTAGGAGCTCTAAATTAGCGAGTGATCGTGATCATAGTTGTTCCCATAAATTTGAGATTAAAGCCTATTTGAAAACTCTGTGTTGTCGTTCATAACCTGATCTAAAATGCCTTTTTAAAATTGTTATTAAAACCTCTATTTTTTAAGTATGTCGTTAGTCTGAAAATTTTGAGGACAAAATTTCTTTTAAGGGTGAGAGAGTTGTAACAACCCAAAAATTACGTTCAAATTGTAAACCTTAGATTCGAAAAATCCCTAATTTAGAAACCTAATTTTAAAATCCCTAATTGAAAACCCTAACAATTAAGAATTTTTAGTTTAGAACACTAACTTTTTATGAGAGGCTAAATAATTTGTTTATCAAACTTAAAAGTTAATATGAAATTTCTTGGGAGCAATCCCATAAATATTGTGGGTGGGTTTTTTTTTCCAAAAATATGGTAACCCCATTTTATTTCCACAAATATTGTGGATTACTGTTCAAACTTAAATACAAAGGGATTTCTTCCCGTTTTTCAACAGTGAAATGCAAAAAAATAATAAAATACAGTAAAACCTCTATAAATTAATACTCTTTAAATTAATAAACTCTATTAAATAATAAATTTCTTCGGTCCCGAATTGGGCCAATGTAAAAAATAATCAAATTCGATAAGATAATAACATAATATTTTTTGGAGATCCCCTTTATAAATATAAAGGTCCCATCAAAACTATAAATTAATAATTCATAAATATTACAATTACTACTTTGGTAACTTGCTAAAATATGAATCTATTGTAATCTGTTTCTTTTAAAATTCAAATCTAATTCAATTTCATCCCTAACTATAAATTAAGTACATAAATTAGTCTAGTTAGATATAAATAATTTGATACATGAATATATTTAATAACATATACATGAATCTACTTATTTTTAATTAATTGGAATATTATGTACAATTTACAATTTATTTGCACACAATATCTTTATCAAAGTTATATTTGCTTAATTGGGAAATTTTCTTTTAATTAATAAATTATTAATTTATCAACATATTAATATCTCTCTAAATTAATAAAATTTCATGGTCCTAAGAATATTAACTTGTAGAGGTTTTACTGTAACTGGGAAACTATTCAAAATTCGATGGTTGTCCATCCCATTTCAAATAAGCTTTGTAATCCCACTTTGTGCCACGTGTAAGCACATGAAAAGGCATGGCACTATTCAAAAACGGATGGAGGACCTCTTGTTTTCAAATAGAGTTCAAAAAAATTTTAACTAGTATAATATTAATTTTTCTAATTAGGATAATATTTAATTTATAATAAGTATTAAATTTAACAATGAGTATTTATTTTATCTGATTAGAAATCCCCGAGTAATGTAAATTATATAGGGTTTTTTTATCTGATTGGATGAGTGAGAAGAATTTATTAAATGGATATATGGTTACAGTGATGTGACGAAGTAGTGATATATGTGCAGGTGTAAGCTGATAAGAGAATATGTTTTAAATTATTATTTGATGGTATGCCTCGGGAAGGAGAAATGGGTTTATTTATTTTATCTGGTTTGAAATCCTCGGGTAGTGTAAATTATATAAGGTTTTTTATCCGGTTGGATGGGTGAGAAGAATTTATTAAATTATATTTGTGTATTTTGTGGTTTGATATGTATAATGTATAGTTTTATATATAATATATAATTTTTCATATAATGTATAGTTCTATATATAAATATGGTTTTAATACAATATATAGTATATGCATATAGTATAGAGTTATATATATATATATATATATATATATATATATATATATATATATATATATGAAGTTTTTATATAACATATAGCATGTATATAATATATGATTTTAGAATGTATAATATAATATATATATATATATATGTATGTATAATATCCATGACTTTCATGATGTTTATAATAAATAACATATGGTTTTTCTAAAGAATTTAATACATAGTTTTTCTAAATTTTTTAATATATAGTTTACATAATATAATATGTATAGTATATGATATTATATTAGTAATATATTTTGTTTCATATTTTTATTTGTTTATACCTTACGCTTTGGTAATTATTTATCGTGTCATGCATTTTTCTAATTGGCATTCATATGACCTTTAACGGTTTGGTATGTTAATTAATAAATTTAAACCATACAAAAGGGAGGTATTCATTAACCCGATATTTATGTCGAAACAGTCCGAACCCAATGGATGTGGACCAAATATTTGGGTTAATCTTTACGTCTCAAGGTAAACAATAATTTAAAAAGAGAAACATCATAACATCATTCCTAAATTTTTGCATCGTGTATAAAGGTGACGTACGAAAGTCGAACCATAAATTAACACGGCAGTCAGACTTATATGATGTCGGTTTAATCTATGGTCTGATCTATCGTCATTCTTATTAATTAAATGCTTAATTAATTCTAAAGCAACGATTTGATAAAGCCCGCACAATTAGAGTTAGATTTTCAGTTAAGAACGTCAATTAAATTCACTCTAAACTTTAAATAATTTCTATCGATTAAAGGCAACAAATATTTCGGTACCGATTTCTTGGCATGATAGGGGTGCTAATCCTTCCCCACACGTAACCAACTCCTGAACCATTTTCAAAATGAATCTCTGGTTTTTATGGTGTCCGACCTGCCTAAGTGGCCGGTGGTGACTCTAAATTTTCATTGTTTTCTAAAACTCGAATTTCTTAAAAAGACATTCCCCTTCTAAGAAATCTTTTCTTTAAAATCGGGATACCAAAGGTTTTTTTTTAAAACACGTCATCACAGATGGATGAGAAGAATTTATTAAAAAGATATAGGGTTGCAGTGATGTGACGAAGTAGTGGTGTAGGTGCAGGTGTAGGCTGGTAAGAGAATATATTTTAAATTATTATTTGATGGTATGCCTCGGGAAAGAGAAATGAGTTTATTTATTTTATCTGATTGGAAATCCTCGGGTAGTGTAAATTATGTAGGGTTTTTTTATCTGATTGGATGGGTGAGAAGAATTTATTAAATAGATATAGGGTTGCGGTGATGTGACGATGTAGTGGTGTAGGTGCAGGTGTAGGCTGGTAAGAGAATATGTTTTAAATTATTATTTGATGGTATGCCTCGGGAAGGAGAAATGGGTTTATTTATTTAATTTGATTGGAAATCTTCGGGTAGTGTAAATTATATAGAGTTTTTTTATCTAATTGGGTGGGCGAGAAGAATTTATTAAATAGATATAAGGTTGCAATGATGTAACGAAGTAGTGGTGTAGGTGCAGGTGTAGGCTGGTAAGAGAATATGTTTTAAATTATTATTTGATGGTATGCCTCGGGAAGGAGAAATGGATTTATTTATTTTATCTGATTTGAAATCATCAGGTAGTGTAAATTATATAGGGTTTTTATCTGATTGGATGAGTGAGAATAATTTATTAAATGGATATAGGGTTGCAGTGATGTGACGAAATAGTGGTATAGGTACAGGTGTAGGTTGGTAAGAGAATATGTTTTAAGTTATTATTTGATGGTATACCTCGGGAAGGAGAAATGTGTTTATTTATTTTATTTGATTTGAAATCATCGGTAGTGTATATTGTATAGGGGTAGTGTAAATTTTTTTATCTGAAACCTATTAGTGAAAATTAAATTTCGTGTAAGGGTATGAAAGGGAAATAATTGTAGATGTTTTTTCTTTAAAAAGGTTATGTTGAAGTTGGAGGTGTATGTTGTTAGAAATTGGGGAAAATTTTGAGTAAAGAGAGAGCACAATAGCAGAAGAAGAAGCAGAAAAAGAAAGTCGTGAGAAAAATAAGGTAAGTGGGTTTCTATACATAGATTTTTTATCCGTATAATTTTTTGTTGTTAAAAATTTAATTGTTATGTTCGAAAAATGAATATTGTTAGTTGTTTTGACTATTTTTACCCAAACATGCAGAGAAAATAAACAACAACAACTTTGTGGCGATTGTCTATTACAATGGACAAATCATGAAAACTGATGTGGGTATTGTATTTGAATCTGGAAGGCCTATAAAGATGATATTTACAAAAGAAATTTCTCTTCGAAGATTGGAGGAGAAGATATCAGAGAAAATTGGAGCTCGGATTCATGGTTTACGGTATCGATCGTTGACATGTCAAAATTCGGTCAAATATTTCATAATAGCTCTCGAAGATGATACAGATGTGGGAACAATGATCGCAGAGCATTACTCTATGGATATTCGAAATGTGGAGTTGTTTGCTGAGTTACGTGATATTCTCGACCGATTGGCAAAGTGAAACTCAACAATCGTAAAGTGGATCAGCGGTGTAACACTACACCACAGACTAGAATCTATTAGCAGATTCTCCGGTACAAAAATGTGATAATCATCTCCGTACGGTCACCAAATAAATTACAAAATAAGGATTATTTTAATAAGACATCTAACATAAGTAATAAACTACAAATATTTAACTAAAATGTAAACAATACATTTAACCAGATACCTGCTCCTAGCAGTACAAATCAATCTCAGCTCTAAATACTTTCAAGTTGTTGTTTGCCAACCCCGTGTGTGCTTTTTTCTCGCACCATCTACATAAATATCAAAATAATGCTTTCAAAATAAATAATTAAATTTAAGTTATAAATTTGAACTTATAATCAGGATAATTACCTGGCAACAAGAGGGAACTGTATCGCTATTCGAGTCAACGGTGTCTAAAACGGAAGTCGCTGCCAAGCCCACGCTTGCAGCAACAACAAACATCCACCAATACCCTGAACCTTATGATCATGCTCTATTTTAGCACCCTTGCACAACTTACGATACAAGAATGTTAAGATGGCCGATCCCCAACTATATGTAGCAGCTTCCCACGGATACCTCAAAAAGTGTAGATACCGTATATGAACAAGATTACCAGATTTATCCGGCATCAATATACCTCTAATGAGTTGCGGAATATAAGCTCGACTGGCATAATAAATCACATCAATCGAACTATATTGATCGAGCTTAAATTCATTTTGCAACCAACTCATTTTCACACGAGCTCCACTCAAATTGGATTTATTCGGCACCTTCCCAAGATAATATGAGCAAAGTGCTTCAGGTGTGGCCACATCTTCAAGTATGATCGTGCACTCCCACACGGCATATGGAACGTATGAGTTTTTAGCCTCCAACGTTCAATCAACACAGCAATTAACCCGGGCACCAACTTGTACCCCCGAATGAAGGTCGCATAATAAAATTCGACAACTTCCAACCATTCCTTAACACGCTCCTCCAACTCATTTCCGAGCATGGTGAGATGGTGCGTAAATGTAGCCTCCTCATACTGTAATTAACATATTATTAATAAATAAATATAATTAACTAACAAATAATTAAATTTCTAATATATTTATAAATAGAAATTATTAAAAAATTGTACCATCTCATCAACTTGGAGAATAGAAATGTGTCAATCCTGAAATCGCAAAAGAGGTTCCGACTCAGCTATCCTACAGAACAAGTAAGAATATATTAGCACTCGGGACTACAACCACTAAATTAAAAAACATAATAAACAAACTAAACAAATTAAATTTATAATAATATTTTATTTTCTAGTTTGCTAAAATTCTACAAAATTTAAATTTTAACCCTAATACATTTTAATTTTTCCCATAACTAAACTTATTAGATTAAATTCCAATTCCACTACTACTAGCTACATACAATTTAATTCAAAAAACTCCTATATCATTCGGCAATTTACCTATAAAATCCTCTAATCTTTAAATTTTTACAAAGTACTCACTAATTTACTAAAATTTTCATTTTAGTCCTAATATACTCATTTTACTCCCTATATCATTTGGGAATTTAACTTTTAAACCCTTTAATTTTAAGATTTTTACAAAGTAGTCACTTATTTTTAAAAACTACTAACTAATTTACCTTCAAAACCCATCAATTTCAATATTTTAAAAACTACTCATTAATTTACTAAATAGCCTTCAAAACCCATCGGTTTTACGATTTCTACAAACTAGTCCCTAATTCACTAATTTGCCTTCAAAGCCATCAGTTTTAAGATTTTTACAAACTAGTCACTAATTCCCCTTTCCAACCCTTCAATTTTAAGATTTTTACAAACTATTCAAGCAAACTCCTAAATTCAAAAATTTCTTCATAAAATTAAGTTTTAAAAAACATTTTTTACTACTACTACTACTATTTTTTTTCATTGAAGTTACTCTTTTTTTCTTCCAAAAAGCATTATAAATAAAATTCAATAAACCATTAATTATACAATGCAAACAAAATTTCAAACATCAACTTAAAAGTTAAAAAAATTCAAGAACTTAATCTCTTCACAAATTAAAAAAAATTCAACCATCAACTTTAATTTTTGCCACACTTACTAATTTTTCTTCAAATCTCATTTTCATTACTCAATCTGTTCACAAATTCCCTTCCCTTCAACCACATATTTTCAACAAAAAATCAAACATCAACTTCAAGATTTTCGAAAAGTATAACAATATCAAATTCAACAAAATTCATTGTTGGGTTGTGTGGAGCTCGATTCGATCAACCAATTATGCTCACCAAGTGGTGGAGAGGTGGATATTTGGGTGGAAGGGTTAAGGAAGCTAAAAAGAATATTGACACAAGGATTTATAGTGGTTCGGCCTTCTAACAAGCACCTACATCCACTACCTTAGCTTCCCACTAAGGATTTCACAATCAATCCACTAATTGATTCGTCCCCTTTTCTAGGATTAGGAGGAAACCCTTACAACCGATCAAGCTTCTACCCAAGCCTTGATCAAACCCTCTTTTACAAAGAGAAATAAGAAAGCAAACTTAAACCCTCTAATAGGTGTTTGTTTGCACTTTTAAGCACTCACCCAAAACCTAAAACGCTTGAGCAAATTTGACAATTTTGGCTCACTAGTGTTTGTCTATACAAGAATTGACAATTTAAGTGCTAAGACATTTCTTGATCATTTGTTGATTGACAATTGAAGCATTAGTCTTCTCTTGATGCTTGGAGGTCCCTTTTATACTCCCAATTGAGTTTATAGCCGTTTAGGACCGTTGGGGTTGAAATAGAGTCGTTGGAGCCTTTAATTCCCTCCATAAATGCAGTTCTGCAGCTCCCCGTTTCGAAACGCTTGAACCCGTTTCGGAACACCCTCAATATAGAAAGAGCCGTTGCAGTCTGTCAGGGTACCCGTTTCGGAACACCCCTCCGCCGTTTCGGAACGCGTATCGGAACGCCCTTAGCCCGTATCGAAACGACCTGCATTTAAAAGTTAGTTGGGAAAGAGCCGTTGGGGTTTATGACCGTTGGGGTCAGTGCCACGTGGGCGTATCGAAACGGCCTAGCCTGTTTCGAAACGCTGGCCCCGTTTCGATACGAGTATCGAAACATTTGGCCACTGGAAGGCACCCGTTTCGAAACGCCTTAAGGTGTTTCGAAACACTTGGTCTGATTTGTGAAAATAGGCCTTTGAAAACATGAAAAACCTTAATGAAAAATTCCTTAAATAATATTTCAAGTTGTTTGGACTTTGGAGATGTTTTAAATACTTTTTAAATCAGTCCAAAACATTTTTCAATTATTATATCAAAACATTAGTTCTACAATCTCCCCCTTTTTGATATAATAAAACCACTTGAAAAATTGTTTGGAATTCTCCCCCTTTAACTTTAAAAATGTGAATAAGAGATTAAGAAATTAATTCAAATAAAACTCCCCCTTATTCATTTGAAAATTCAATTTTTCAAACCATTTCTCCCCCTTTTTGTTATATCAAAAAGATTTAAAACATTAAGTTCAAAAATAACAATAGAGGTATAAATTTTGATAAAAAAAGAAAATTTGGTTTTAAAATGGCTCCCCCTTACTCAAAGCATCATTTAAATGTTAGTCCAACATATATGATCATCTAGTTGAAGTTAAATTAAAATAAACAAATAAAAGCAAAAACAACTAGAATTTTACCAACACTTGAATTTAAGGGAGGATGTGAAGCCTTCCTTCTTCAAGTGTTCATCCTTGTGTGCATGGAGCTCCCCCTCATTGTTTGACTTGTTGAACATCTCCATCACACCTAGCAAAAGACAATCAAGTGATTTTTGGTATCCAAATTGCTTTGGATCCATGAACATTAGTAGCACAAATTTTTGACCCCTTAGGAATCCATTTTTCAATGTCATCCTTTTTAATTGAAGTGGTTAGTCCTTTTGGGACCCAAACACTTCTAAAACATTTTCCTTTAATAAATCTAGGGGCACTAGATTGTCTAACATAAAAATTTGATTTTCCAAAATTGTTCTTCTTTTCAAGCTCTTTGGAAATCAAATCCTTTTCTACTTGAACATTTTGAAGCAATTTTTGTAAATCAAGACATTTTAATTCAAACTCTTCAAGTTTTGCTTCAAGTTCAAGTTTGGTTTTAGAAAGCAAATCATTTTGAATTTTTAACTTTGAAATCAATTTATTGTTTTTCAAAATGTGGCTTTTAAAATCTAAAACCAATTCATCATATGCATCTTGTAATTCATCAAAAGTGTAAGAACATGAAGTAGATGAATTAGAAGTTACCCTTGAATCTTCTTCGATGGCCATAAGGCAAAGGTTGGCTTGTTCATCGTCGGTGGAGTCTTCATCACTCCAAGTAGCCAATTGTGCCTTCTTCTTATGGCTTGAAGTGCTTGCCCTCTCCTTTCTTTTAGGTTCTCGTTCAAGCTCTCTCAAAGCTTTCTTCATGAAAGGGGCACACTTCTTGAAGAGATGAACTATCTCTCCATCTTCCTCCTCTTCACTTGAGTAGACATGATGGCAAGTGGAGGACTTGAGAGCCATGGCACTAGCATTGATGCCAAGCCCTTTGATTTTCTTCTCTCCCATAGCTCGAATTTCTTCCCTCTTCTTCTCATCCTCCTTGTTCTTCTTCATGATTTGATGAGTAAGAAGTGACCCCATGAGTTCATCAAGCTTCAAAGTCTTCAAATTTTTGGCTTCGATGATGGCGGTCTTCTTTGAGTCCCAAGACTCGGGAAGTGAGTAGATGAGCTTTCGAACAAGCTTCTCCTCCAGGATGGCTTCTCCATAACCTTTAAGACCATTGGTGATGGTGGAGAACCTATCAAACATCTTCTCGATGTTCTCTTCCGGATCCATTTTGAAGTTCTCATACTCCAAGGTTAGGAGCCCAATCTTGGTCTCCTTGACTTCGTTTGTCCCCTCGTATGTGACTTCAAGCTTGTCCCATACCTCCTTGGCACTCTCACAAGAAGACATCTTCTCATAGATGGATGGACCAAATGCACAAAACAATATGTGCAAGGCTTTGCAATTAAGCTCCATCTTCTTGCGATCGTCGGCACTCCACTCCGCTTTACTTCTTTTAGGCACGAACGGACCATCTTCAACTACATCCCATAACTTGTAATCTTTTGATTTGATGAAGAATTTCATCTTTGTCTTCCAATGGGCGTAGTGGTCTCCGTCAAAGAAAGGCGGTTTGTCTATGGATTGCGCCATTTGAGCCGGTTGATGAAAAAGTGATCGAGCTTGCCGGATCTTCTCAATAGGATGTGAATCCTCTTCGATTGAGCCAAGCTCTGATACCAATTGTTGGGTTGTGTGGAGCTCGATTCGATCAACCAATTATGCTCACCAAGTGGTGGAGAGGTGGATATTTGGGTGGAAGGGTTAAGGAAGCTAAAAAGAATATTGACACAAGGATTTATAGTGGTTCGGCCTTCTAACAAGCACCTACATCCACTACCTTAGCTTCCCACTAAGGATTTCACAATCAATCCACTAATTGATTCGTCCCCTTTTCTAGGATTAGGAGGAAACCCTTACAACCGATCAAGCTTCTACCCAAGCCTTGATCAAACCCTCTTTTACAAAGAGAAATAAGAAAGCAAACTTAAACCCTCTAATAGGTGTTTGTTTGCACTTTTAAGCACTCACCCAAAACCTAAAACGCTTGAGCAAATTTGACAATTTTGGCTCACTAGTGTTTGTCTATACAAGAATTGACAATTTAAGTGCTAAGACATTTCTTGATCATTTGTTGATTGACAATTGAAGCATTAGTCTTCTCTTGATGCTTGGAGGTCCCTTTTATACTCCCAATTGAGTTTATAGCCGTTTAGGACCGTTGGGGTTGAAATAGAGTCGTTGGAGCCTTTAATTCCCTCCATAAATGCAGTTCTGCAGCTCCCCGTTTCGAAACGCTTGAACCCGTTTCGGAACACCCTCAATATAGAAAGAGCCGTTGCAGTCTGTCAGGGTACCCGTTTCGGAACACCCCTCCGCCGTTTCGGAACGCGTATCGGAACGCCCTTAGCCCGTATCGAAACGACCTGCATTTAAAAGTTAGTTGGGAAAGAGCCGTTGGGGTTTATGACCGTTGGGGTCAGTGCCACGTGGGCGTATCGAAACGGCCTAGCCTGTTTCGAAACGCTGGCCCCGTTTCGATACGAGTATCGAAACATTTGGCCACTGGAAGGCACCCGTTTCGAAACGCCTTAAGGTGTTTCGAAACACTTGGTCTGATTTATGAAAATAGGCCTTTGAAAACATGAAAAACCTTAATGAAAAATTCCTTAAATAATATTTCAAGTTGTTTGGACTTTGGAGATGTTTTAAATACTTTTTAAATCAGTCCAAAACATTTTTCAATTATTATATCAAAACATTAGTTCTACATTCATAACTACAAAAAAATTCATACAATACTAATAAAACTACTTTAAATAATTTTCTTAAATAAAATACATATTTTATACTTACAAATATCTTCTTCTTCTTCTTCTTCTTCTTCTTCTTCTTCTTCTTCTTCTTCTTCTTCTTCTTCTTCTTCTTCTTCTTCGTCTTCTTCTTCTTCTTCTTCTTCTTCAATTTATCCTTTCTAACATTTCACCATAAACCTTATCAATCAGGGTTTTAAATAGTGGACTGCAAACGCTATAGCGGCCGCTATTTCGCGGTAGCACCGCCGGCCGTTACTGATATTGTCAAAAATAATGGTGTTAAGCGAAATTACACCGATCGCAAAAGATCGCGGCCACGATTTAGCGGGTAGCGCCCAATAACGGCGATAACGGGCCGCTATTCCCCTTATAGATCCGCTATAAAAACAAATCAATCTTGATCTCACCGGTAATTACTTGCAGAAGAAATGGAGAAGATGAGTTGAAGAAGAAGGGGAAGAGACTCTGCTCACTTTAAATAATATTTTATTAGTTTTTTTTTGCCAGAGAAACTTTTAAGGCTTAAGGGTACCAAAGGCCCCTGAACTTTTTAAAAAAAATCAATTAAGCCCTTAATGTTTTTTTGCACTCAATGTCACTCTCAAACCACAAAATTTAACCAATCTAACCCTTTGACCGACGGAATCCGCCATTGACAGACGAAATCTGTTAAATTCTTAAATATGGCCGTTTATATGCCACATCACCTGTCAAATATTAAACAAAGCTTGATGCGCACTTATGAGATCACTATCAAGAAGCTGGAATCTGATATCGGAAAAAAGTTGCAGACATTGCTTTACACCAGAAAAAGCTCAAAGATTGCACCTTTTCAAACAAGTCCATGGAGAAGAAACTAAACGAAAGTGGGCTTCTTTCAATGTTCGATAACATCAAGCTCACAACGTTGAATCCAAGTGATTTTGCCCAAGTTTTTCACTTTTCAATGAAATCTGTTCGTAGCTTCGTGAGGTTGATGATGAAGGAAATGGAAACATCAAAATGGGATCTTGATGCTGCTGCTAAAAGTATCGAGCTTGGTACTGTTCTTGCAAAACAAAGCCATCGTTGCTTTGTGTTTGAATCTTTTGTGTGTAAAACAATGTTAGATGGCTTCTTTTCTCATGATTTGGGGCTCTCAAAAGGGAAATGTTTCAAGGAATTCAAGAGCATGAAATATGTTGTTTCGAAACCCTTTTTAGTTCAAAACCCATATTCTTGTTTTGCTAAGTTCACCATAGCTAAGTACCTCAAGCTTGTTCATCCCAGAATGGAGTGTTCATTTTTTGGGAACTTGAACTAGAGGAAGCTTGTTAGCAATGGCGGGTTTCCGGATACGACTTTTTTCACAGCTTTTGCAGAGATGGGAAGGCGGTTTTGGTTGTTGCATTGCTTGGGGTTTTCGATGAGTGAACAAGTTTCAATCTTTCAGGTGAAGAAGGGTTGTAGATTCTCCGATGTTTACATGGAAAACGTGAGTGAAGAATCGATTTTTTGTGACGAAAATATCAGCGACGAAAACATTGATTTTAGAGTTTGTTTCACGGTGGTGTCGGGGTTCAAGGTCGGTCAAAGGGTGATGTGGCATATAAACGGCTCATGTTTAAAAATTTAACAGATTCTGTCGGTCAATGACGAATTTCGTCGGTCAAAGGATTAGATTGGTTAAATTTTGAGGTTTGAGGGTGACATTGAGTGCAAAAAAACATTAAGGGCTTAATTGATTTTTTAAAAAAAGTTCAGGGGCCTTTGATACCCTTAAGCCAACTTTTAATGAGTTGGCCTAGTTTACTGGGTTAATTTTTTAAGTATATTTTATTATTAGCTTTTTTTTGTTAAAAAAGTTAATTTTTTATACTTTAATTTTTTATCAGGATTTTATTATTATTATTATTATTATTATTATTATATTAATTTTATGATTTAGATATTTAATCTAGATTAAAAATAATAATTTTAGTAATAATTTTGATGTAAATTAATAATAATAATAATAATAATCATTTATTAAATTTTTACTAAATAAAATATTAAAAGTACTTATTCAATTGATATATAATTTTTATTAATATTTTAAAATATTCATTTTAATACTTTTACATATAAAAATATTTTTTATTTTAAGCAGGTATAATATAATTATCATATTTTAAATATAAAATATGCACTAAGATTAATTTATAAATTTTATTTCTCTCAATTGAGCCTTTAATGATTTAGTTTTTTGAGCAATCTAGTCACTTTAAGCCCTTAAAAATTATAATGTTAGAAAAATTATACTCTCATATTAATAAAAGTTCATAATGTTAGAAAGCACTCTAAAAATTAATAAAAATGTTTTTTTTCTATATTTATAATTATAATCTTTATGTTTTATAATCAGTTGTGCGAATTTTTAAAAAATTCACGACCGCAACAACTACAGTAACCGTAATGGCATTCGTTATGTCTGTAACTGCGGTAAACGCGACGCGACCGAAACGCAGCCGCGAATACTATTTAAATCAATGTTATCAACACTCAACCCCTATTTAAACACCCAACACACCTACCACTCAGCCAATCAAAATTCAAACAAACAAAAAATAAAGCTGCCCCCTCTCATACACAAACAGCCCCCCTCTGCCATGCAAAAAAAAAAGATGAGTCTACCACGTGCGACGAACACCGATAAACACCACTAATGATGAACACTGGTGAACACCATTAAATTAATTAATATAGATTTAAAATTTTAAGGACCCATAATACAATTAAGAATTATTTTTAAAAATTCAATTAAATTATTTTTTATACTCTCTCTGTCCCACTAAACTATCACATTTGAGTCAAACTTCTTTAACTTTGACTTCTTATAATTTAAAATTTATTATTGATAAAAATATAAAAAAATACATTTTAAAAACCTTGAATCAAGTAGTTTTTAAATATATATTTTATAAATTTTAATTAATTAAAATTTTTAAATAAATTATAGTCAAAATTGAACAATTTTGACCAACATGTGACAATTTAGTGGGACATAGGGAGTATATATTAAAATTTTATTTTTTAATAAGGGTAAACTATATATTTAGTACCTCACCTATTTTCGTATTTCTATTAAACCCTCATTATTTAAATATTATTTTAATTTGACCCTATTCTTTATAAAAATAATTTAACCCTTAACCATCAACCTAGAACCCTAAATTATTAAACCTTAAACCCTTAAACCTATACCCTAAACCATATACCATTAAAAAAGGTACAACGATCGGAGAACTATAGCTTAGCCCAAGGAAAACAAGGTTATGAGATATCGCAATCCTACAAATCAACACCAGCAAAAAAGGGTCAACTTTCACATTAAAGAAGATGAAGAAACTAGAGGTTAGGAAACTGCACAGGAAGTTCCGGATAAAGAGATTATTACCCCGTTAAACCCAGGAAAAATATACGGAAGAGGAGTGGGAAGGTGAAGAGCGAGTGTTGTGTACTGCAATGAGAAAGATAAACGGTGAAGAACCGGAATGGAAAACAAAGTTTTTACTTTTTACGTACGAACTGTAAATATAGAGACCTTTCCCTACGATGATAAAGGAAGGAAAAGGGAGTAGCAGAGATGAGCCGATGGCATTTGTATAGACTGCAGTGTTTAAGCATGGTCTAGCATTGTTAAAATTAAAAAATTATTTTTAATGATATATGGTTTAGGATATAGGTTTAAGAGTTTAAGGGTTTAATAGTTTAGGGTTTTAGGTTGATGGTTAAGGGTTAAATTATTTTTTATAAAGAATAGATTCAAATTAAAATAATATTTAAATAATGAGGGTTCAATAGAAATACAAAAATAGGTGGGGTACTAAATATATAGTTTACCCTTATTAAAAAATAAATTTTTAATATATATAAAAAATAATTTAATTGAATTTTTAAAAATAATTCTTAATTGTATTATGAGTCTTTAAAATTTTAAATCTTTATTAATTAATTTAATGGTGTTCATCGGTGTTCATCATTAGTGGTGTTCATCGGTATTCGTCGCATGTTGTAGAATTTTCCAAAAAAAAAACACGTGAAAACTGCCTGCCATGCCAGTGTACCCAAATATTAAATCGGATAGACCTCCATCCGTTTCTGAACAGTAGCAGCCCCTCTCATTGGGTTACACGTGGCACAAATGGGGGATTACAAAGCTTATTTGAAATGGGATGGGGAACCATCCGATTTTGAATAGTGCCCCCTATTATTTTATTACTTTTTGGCATTTCACTGTTGAAAAACGGGAGGAAATCACTTTGTTTTTAAGTTTGAACGGTAACTCACAATATTTTAGGAAATAAAATGAAGGTTGCCATATTTCTCGGAAAAAAAATCACATGGAGAACCATCCAATTTTGAATAGTGCCCCCTATTATTTTAGAATGAGTCTATCACGTGCGACGGATATCGATAAACACCACTAATGATAAATATCGATGAACACTATTAAATTAATAAATAAAGA
Organism: Hibiscus tridactylites; assembly: GCA_958450335.1. Classification (NCBI taxonomy): domain Eukaryota; kingdom Viridiplantae; phylum Streptophyta; class Magnoliopsida; order Malvales; family Malvaceae; genus Hibiscus; species Hibiscus tridactylites. Next base: position 26,104,944 of record OY288265.1, on the reverse strand, counting down.
TTTAAAATTTCAAGGACCCATCATACAATTAGTAATTATTTTAAAAATTCAATTAAATTATTTATATATATATTAACATTTTATTTTTTTAATAAGGGTAAACTATATATTTAGTACCTCACTTATTTCCGTATTTCTATTGAACCCTCATTATTTAAATATTATTTTAATTTGACCATATTCTTTATAAAAAATAATTTAACCCTAAACCTAAAACCCTAAACTATTAAACCTTAAACCCTTAAACTCTTAAACATATACCCTAAACCATATACCATTAAAAATAATTTTACCATCATCGATTCAATTCAATTCAATGAATCGTTGAATTCTTCTAAAAAATTTAATTAAATTATTTTCTAGATATATCAAAATTAATTAAACTTGAATCTCCTAGAACCCACCGAAGATAAACCCGAGGTTCTTTATTACACTCTGCTTAAAGGGTATGCCAAGCACTCGTCGTTGCACGAAGTTTTGCTGTTTTTTGTTATGATGAAAGTTGATAATGTTAAGCCTATTGTTTATAGCTTCACTTACTTGTTGAAAGTTTGTGGGGGATAAAGGGGAGCTTAGAAGGGGTAAGGAGATTCATCTGGTTAGCTACTCCTATTCAAGCATTCTTAAGGTTATCCATTAACTAAATAGTGCATACATTAAAAAACTACATTGGGAGGAAGCCATTAATGCAAAAAAGTGAAATGAGACTAACCAAACGTTCTCGACAAAGTTCTAATGCAACGATCGGTGAACAATTTAGACTTGAAATTGCAGCACGGGCACTGTTTCCTGCATTTTTCCACCATGAGAGGCATTACATCCATCCTATATGTATAACATTCACCACCAAAAACCCCAACTGCTGTTTGCAACGTCCTACAACATAAAGGCCATAGTCAAGCAATACATGCCTGACAATTTAATCATTTTTTAGAACAGACTAACATTTTTTCCTTTCACATTCTACTTCACTTGGTGAAAATTCCCTTCAAAATATTGAAGAATCTAGAAAATAAGAAACCTGCATGAAGATTCTTGCCCATTGAATTACTAAATTCTAAAGATGGCATACGAAGACATATATCAAGGAAAGATTCTTGAAAGGAATATGAAATAATAATTAAAGTTTCGTGCAACGACGAGTGCTTGGCATACCCTTTAAGCAGAGTGTAATAAAGAACTTCGGGTTTATCTTTGATGGGTTCTAGGAGATTCGAGTTTAATTAATTTTGATATATATAAAAACAATTTAATTAAATTTTTAGAAGAATTCAACGATTCATTGAATTGAATTGAATCGATGATGGTGAAATTATTTTTAATGGTATATGGTTTAGGGTATATGTTTAAGAGTTTAAGGGTTTAAGGTTTAATAGTTTAGGGTTTTAGGTTAAGGGTTAAATTATTTTTTTTATAAAGAATAGGATCAAATTGAAATAATACTTAAATAATGAGGGTTCATTAGAAATACGGAAATAAGTGAGGTACTGAATATATAGTTTATCCTTATTAAAAAAATAAAATTTTAATATATATAAAAAATAATTTAATTGAATTTTTAAAATAATTATTAATTGTATGATGAGTCCTTGAAATTTTAAATCTTTATTAATTAATTTAATGGTGTTCATTTGTGTTCATCATTAGTGGTGTTCATCGATGTTTGTCGCACGTTGTAGAATTTTCCATTATTTCATTACTTTTTGGCATATCACTGTTGAAAAACGAGAGGAAATCCCTTTATTTTTAAGTAAATAAAATGAAGGTTGCCATATTTTTAGAAAAAAATTCACCCACAAGTCATTATTTTATTACTTTTTGGCATATCACTGTTGAAAAACGAGAGGAAATCCCTTTATTTTTAAGTAAATAAAATGAAGGTTGCCATATTTTTAGAAAAAAATTCACCGACAAGTTTACTCCATAAATAATCATTTTATCAAATGGAATTTTAAAATCTCACCCGTCTTTGTTTAATTTATTTTTTTTCAACCTTTTTAATTCAAATTAAATTTTAATTTTTTTTCTCACGACTGAATTGATTCTCATTTTTCAACTTAAATTATTATTATTATTATTATTATTATTATTATTATTATTATTATTATTATTATTATTATTATTATTTTTATTTTTATTATTCTAAACCTAATTTGTTTAGATTACCACCGCTTAACTATATATATATATATAGTCATAATTATTACGTACATAAATAAACATAAGTCTTAAGTTTTAAAGTGTTGTCGCTCTTAGTTGTTCCCATGTTTTATGAATTTCTCTTGGATTGATGTTGTCATCACCTTACATTGAAGCCGCAACCATCCTTTGTTCATCGTTAGAGCTTTATTGTTGCGAGGTGTGTTTTATTCCGGTGCTATAAATAAATTATATATTATTTTTTATGTGTTGGTGTTTTACCCCTTATGTGATTATTTATATGTATTATGGCTTGTATGGTTGACATCACGTGCATACGATTTTCAAAACGTGTTTTAATTATGACTTATGGAATATTTGATTTATGAAACATCAGATTTACGGATCTATGATTTATGAATTTATGGACTATGATTGATGAACTATGTTTATGAATATCGGATTTATGAAATTGGTTTTTATGAAACTTGAATTTTAAACATCATATGTGTATGAGCATGTGTTGGGTGCATTGCATTACACTTGTGAAACACATGCGATATTGTATCATGCTTTTAAACAATTTTAAAAAAAATATTGCTATGTTTTTACGACTACGATTTTCTTGCACTTTAGAGACACACTAAGCTCTCTAGCTTACTCCCTCTTAGTCTTTCTTTCAGATACTCAGACCATAGGTGAATCGGTACGTGGAGGATCTCATATTTTATCTGGTTATTTTATTATACAGTACGAAACTATTTTTAGCTATTGAGATTATTATTTATTATTTTGAGACATTAGTGTAATTTCATACTTTGAGAATAAATATGTTTTGAGATTATTTTTCTAAAATCCTTTTAGTATGATTTTATTTCAGAGATTTTATATAAACATTATAATATTTATTATGATATTTTTATTTACTATAAGATATTTATTAAATCATTGTTATTTTATTTTAAGTTAAAGTAAGATTTTCAAAAAATTGAATTTTTTTAGGGTAATGTGACTTTCTAAATTTGGCTATTTTTTCTACGCCGAGTTTACAGTTTACACGTTGCATCTTGTTTTGCAACCAATAATCAAGCTAAAGTTAGTTGGTTGATTGATAGTGGTTGTACAAACCACGTGGCTGCAAATGAAGGCATGTTCAAGAAGATCGACAAAAGTTGCACTTGAACTGTAAGATTAAAAAATGGAAGCTAGATTCAAGCAAAGGGAAAAGGAGATGTTGTGATGAACACTTCATCAGGTACTATAATTATTAAAGATGTACTTTTAGTGCCCGAAATTAATCAAAACTTGCTTAGTATTTCTCAACTTCTTGAGAAGAATTATTCGGTCATTTTCAAAGATAAATATTGTACAATCTTTGATCCAAGTGACTGTGAGATGAATGATAGAAGTTTTATTTTGGATCGTGATTCTTTTGGTCCATATACAAGTATGGCAAGTAAGAGTTCATCAAGTCATAAAAGATTGGGACATTTAGAAATTTTCGAAGACTTTTGTGCTATTGCTGGTGTTGAGCATCAACATGATTGTTAGCAAATAAGATCATTCTTGATCTAATTTCCAGTCATCTCTAGGAGGTTCTATCATTTCTCTAGTAACTTCGGTTAGCTCTAGTTTTCTCTAGGAAGTTCTTCTTAACAGATTTTTGTTAGATTTTGTTAGGTTGTTAGATACAGCTGACCCAAATATAATATATGTAATGGACAGCTTATAAATAGTGCACATTGGGTAAAGCCCAAGACGATGTAAACCCACTATTACTTTGCCATGATTAATAAAATACATCTGATTTTTCCCCAATTTTTCTCCAAAATCCCTAGATATTGTTCGACAGTCGTCTTCCTCACTTCACCGGTTAACACCGTTTGATCGTGAACGTCGTCAGCTGCTTCATCGGTGCCGTTTCTACATGGTATCATAGCTACGGTGGAAGATCGGAGTGCAGCTGGTCTTTGCGGCGGAGTCGTGCTTGCTTCCTGACGGTGTTTTCTTCCTCTGTTTTCTGTGTTGATTTCATCTCTCGTTCTTGCTCTGTGATTCTGAGTTTGTGATTTCTTTATTGAGTGACAACATGGTTACTCCTCCTTCTGCAACCGACGGTGATTCGACAGCAACTCGCGGCAGTGATGATTCTCCAGCGCAAATGTTCTCGAACAAACGTATTAACGTTTGTCTCGACGATTCGAACTTTCTGTTGTGGAAACAACAAGTCATATTGACGATTCGAGGTCTCGGTTTGGAAAGCTTCTTGGATCCTGAAGTACCAAAACCAGCGAAGATTCTTGAGCGTTCGACTGGTGACAGAGCTGTGAATCCAGAGTATGTTCAATTCGTCAAACAGGATAGCTCACTTGCATCCTGGTTGTTGTCGACGGTAAGTCCTGATATACTACCTCAACTCGTCGGTGCTGATACTTCAGCTGATATTTGGAGCGTGATAACTCGTTTGTATTCAAAGCTTTCGACAATGAAGGTAATGCACCTTCACTGCAAGCTTCGTTCTATGAAGAAGGGCCTTCTGAGTATGCGTGAGTACACGGTCAAAATAAAGGAGGTATGTGATCTGTTGGCGCTTTCTGGGCACAAGGTGGCTGATGTCGAGCATATAGCAACAATACTGAACGACTTACCTCCAGAATATGCTCCTTTTATTACAGTTATTACGGTGAGTCGAGATCCATTTTCTTTGGATGGTGTGGTCTCAGTATTAGTAGATGCAGAATCGAGGCTCACAGATCCTGTTGAAGCTCCTGTTGGCATTCATTTTTCTCAATTTCAGCAGCAGGATTCCACTTATCACAGATCTGATTATGGTCGCCCTCCTTCGAATCATGGTAGAGGTTTCCGTGGTGGCTTTAATCGTGGTGGTGGACGCTCTAGGGGTAGATCCAGGCCACAATGTAAAGTTTGTGGAAAGTTAGGCCACATGGCAGACACATGCTGGTATAGATTCGATCAAAGTTACAAAGATGTTTCGTTTCAACAGCAACAACCACGAGAAACTGATCAACCACAGGCTAATGCATGTCATTATAAAACTGATGAGTTTGATCAATTTTATGAACCGTTTGTTGCTGAGACTGCAGGTGCCAGTGGTGTTCATGAGCCTTGTCCCCCTGATGATTGTCCACAGGTGAATTCAATTGTGGTCAATGGTGCAGTTCTAGATTTGGTTCGATGGTGTCCAGACTCGGGAGCCACTCACCATGTCACCAACACTAAGTCTGTTATGACTTCTGCCTCTTCTTATAATGGTCATGGTAAGGTGCACTTAGGAGATAATACTGCTATTAGTATTAGTCATGTTGGTTATTCGAATATTCATACTCCTCGTAGACAGTTGCTCATTGATAAGCTACTACACGTACCACAGATTTCTAGGAGTTTGTTATCCGTATCTAAGTTTGCATCTGACAATAAGGTTTATTTTGAATTTCACGCGAATGATTGCTGTGTGAAGGATGAAAGCTCAGGAGAGGTTCTGTTGCGTGGCAGTCAAGATGGTGGTTTATATAGTTTTCCAGTTCGAGCAGTAGCACAGCAGCCTTCCATTCATCACATTTCAGTTGCAAATAATTTTTCCCTCTACTGGCTTTGGCATAAAAGACTCGGGCACCCCTCCCCTGATGTATTAAGTACTGCTTTGTGTAAGGATGTTCCTGTAGATAAGCTAAATTTGTGTGAGTCTTGTCAGCTTGGAAAGTCCCATGCCTTGCCATTTAGCTTGTCTACTACTGAGTATAAGATTCCGTTTGAACTTGTTGAGATCGATGTGTGGGGGCCTGCATCTATCACTTCTTCTGGTTTTTACTATTATGTTTCTTTTGTGGACATGTATAGTCGCAATTGTTGGACTTATTTGCTTAGTAATAAGAGTGAGGTTGCTGTTGTCTTTGATGCATTTCTTGCTTTAGTGCATACTCAATATTCTGCTACTGTTAAGGCGATTCAAACTGATGGGGGAGGGGAATTTCAAGCTTTGGTTGGAATTTCAAGCTTTGGTTGGAAAATTAAGTAGTTTGGGAATTTCAAGCTAGTTGATACTGCTTTATGCTTACTTGCCCATGCTTCCCTTCCTTTTAAATATTGGTCATATGCTATATTGAGTGCCACATATTTAATCAACAGGCTGCCTTCACGTGTTCTGGGTAATATCTCTCCTTACGAGAAACTTACAGGGCACAAACCAGACTATAATTTTCTTCGGGTATTTGGTTGTGCCTGCTACCCTTGTTTGCGTCCTTACAATCGACACAAACTCAGTTTTCGGTCTTCTCGGTGTACCTTCTTAGGATATTCTCCTAAATATCAGGGGTATCAATGCCTTGGCCCTCATGGACGTATTTTTATTAGTCGACATGTGAGATTTGATGAGCACTCTTTTCCTTTTGCAGCATCATCTTTTCCTACTGCTGAACCTGCCAGTTTTCAGTCTCAATATGTTCCACTTGTTCGACGGGCTGGGGTCGTTGCTACAACAGAACTTTCCAGTCCTCCAGTATCTCGGTTATTAAGATCTGATGGTGCACCATCTTCAGATACTGTTTCTGACGAACTTCCCTCTCATCCTATTGATTCTACACTTGGTACTGAAGAAGCTCCTGCTTCCACGCATGAAGAAGCTATTACCTCATTACATGAAGAAGTTCCTGCTTCCTTTGAAGAAGCCAATACTTCACTGAATGACAGTTTGCAAGCTTCACCATGCGAAGAAGCCCTTGCTTGTGCACATGAAGAGTCCCCCTCCCTTGAAGATGTTGTTCATTCTGCTACTCCTCCTCTTGCAGATTTGTCTTCTGTCTCTATGCCCACACAAACTTCAGTCAGCACGAATACTCATGCTATGGTCACTCGAAGTAAGATAGGAATTTTCAAGCCTAAGTCTTATTTCCTTAGCTGTGATGAGGTTCCACAGTCTGTCCATGATGCCATGGAAGTTGCTGAGTGGCGTACTGCTGTTCTCGAAGAATATTCTGCCTTGATGGCTAATGGAACTTTGGAACTTGTTGAGTTACCCGAAGATCGAAGGGCTATCGGATGTAAGTGGATTTTTAAAATTAAGCGTAATGCTGATGGGACAGTGAATCGTTATAAAGCTCGCTTAGTGGCGAAAGGTTTTTCGCAAGTTCCGGGTCATGACTTCAATGATACGTTTAGTCCGGTTGTGGAATCTCTTACCATCAATGTTCTCATTTCTCTGGCTGTCACTCATGGTTGGGTTGTGCATCAAGTTGACGTGAATAATGCGTTTCTGAAAGGTGATCTTCGCGAAGAGGTCTTTATGATTCAGCCACCCGGTTTTGAACAATCGAATTCTGCTGGTATTCCTTTAGTTTGTAAGCTCGTTAAAGCTCTTTACGGGTTACGCCAAGCTCCGCGAAGTTGGTTCTTGAAGCTCAAAACATTTCTTATATCTTTACAATTTCAATGTTCTCTTGCTGATACTTCGCTATTTGTTTATCAGTCTGCGTCTGTGATTACTTATGTCATCGTCTACGTTGATGATATTTTAATTTCTGGTAGTTCTGAAGATCATGTTGCTGAGGTCAAAAGCAAGTTACATGCTCAGTTCTCCTTGAAAGACCTTGGTGTTCTGGATTACTTTCTAGGCATGGAAGCTCTTAAGACTGTAGATGGCTTCTTTCTTAACCAAAAGAAGTACATAACAGAATTACTACAACGGTTGAATATGTATGATGCTCGTCCTGTTGATACACCTATGGCGATCTCTCCCAAACTTCACAAAAATGACGGTGAATTATTTTCTGATGTTACCAAGTATAGAAGTGTTGTAGGAGCTTTGTTGTATGTCTGTCATACACACCCCGACATTGCTTTTGCTGTGGGAAAGGTGGCTCAATACATGCAACAACCTACTGTTATACATTGGAGTGCAGTAAAACGAATACTACGTTATCTTAGAGGGACAGCTGACTATGGGTTAACCTTTTCTAAACAACATCATTCTCCTCATCTTGTTGTGTTCTCCGATGCTGATTGGGGAAGTGATGCGGATGATAGGCGATCTATATCTGGACATTGTGTTTACTATGGCTCTCATTTGCTTTCGTGGAGTTCTAAAAAACAGCGGTCCGTTTCTCGTTCAACAGCCGAGGCTGAATATCGAAGTCTTGCGGATGCTACGTCCGAAGTGATGTGGATTCAAAATGTGTTACGTGATATGGGGGTTCAATTACAAGTTTCACCAAAGGTTTGGTGCGATAACACAAGTACCATAGCAATGGCTGCAAATCCAGTCATGCATGCCAAGACTAAGCATGTAGATCTGGATTTGCATTTCGTCCGAGAACGAGTTCTAAACAAAGCTTTGCAAGTCAGCTATGTTCCTGCTGGGTCTCAGATAGCTGATATCTTGACTAAACCACTTGTTGTGCAACTATTCACTGATTTTCGGCAAAAATTGAATGTTCTGCATGCACCATTTTACAAGGAAGAAAAGAAAGAAACGGGATGAATGTTAGCAAATAAGATCATTCTTGATCTAATTTCCAGTCATCTCTAGGAGGTTCTATCATTTCTCTAGTAGCTTCGGTTAGCTCTAGTTTTCTCTAGGAAGTTCTTCTTAACAGATTTTTGTTAGATTTTGTTAGGTTGTTAGATACAGCTGGCCCAAATATAATATATGTAATGGGCAGCTTATAAATAGTGCACATTGGGTAAAGCCCAAGACGATGTAAACCCACTATTACTTTGCCATGATTAATAAAATACATCTGATTTTTCCCCAATTTTTCTCCAAAATCCCTAGATATTGTTCGACAGTCGTCTTCCTCACTTCACCGGTTAACACCGTTTGATCGTGAACGTCGTCAGCTGCTTCATCGGTGCCGTTTCTACAATGATATCATTTACAGCCCACAACAAATTGGTGGTAGTGAAAAAAGGAACCAAGCTGAATCAAATGGGAGCAAAATCAGTTTCAGTCATGAGCTATCAGATCAAGATGAATATGTTTTTGATGAAGACTTTGGAAAGCGTAGTGTAGCTGTGTTGGAACCTAGTAGCTTTACTGAGGCTGCAAGTATAGAAGAATGGAAGGCTGACATTGAAGAGGAAATGCAATTTGATTTTGTGGAAGAAATGCAGCATGAAAATGAAGTTACACCGGTTTATTGCAGTTCTGAAAACCAGTTTGCAGATTTTGTAACCAAGTCTATTGGCAAGATCGAATTTGAAGATTTATGGATGCAAATTGGAGTTGACAGCAAAGCAGCCAAGGAGGAGTGTTGGAATGACACTAAGTTTGTAATTCTTTTTGTGTTGTTCACTTAGTTTGGAACCATATGACAACTTCTTTAGACTTGATTGTATCTTGTGAACTTAGACTAACTTCTAAGTCTTGTAGTAGGTGAAAGTTGGTGTACTTTTTGACTTATATCTCATCTCTTAATGAAAAATCAGTGTATGCTTCTTCATTTTCTCTTGTTTCCAGTTTTTTGCTTCTGATTTTTTTGTATTTGCTGGTTTTCCAAAACTAACAAGGCTTCTGTGGGACTGCTTCTAAACATAAGGATCTGTGAATTCCTCGTTAGGTGCATGATGTGAAAGACCAATGAAACGAGAGCATGTCGATACGAAAACATAGTAGCATGTAAACTAACATATAGATATAACGTAGGGTTATTAAGCCTCTAAATTTAATTAGAGTTAGGGTCAAATATCATTTCCACTTTTTTCTAATGTGTTAATCATAAACTTATCTAATGCAAATCATGTATATTATTTATAGACTACATTAAAATGTTATCAAAATATATGTAATATGAAGGGTGTGTGAAGGATTATCTAATGCTTGGCGTTTGAGTCTTAGACAAGTACGAGTAGAATTGGACCATGTTTCAACGGTTTGCTTAATTCAAAGTATGGTAGACACAATACCCTACTTCAACATATAGCTGATCTAGTTGATCCAGATTGGATAGTAGTTTTTGTCTATATAGGTCGAGAAACTAATCGAGTTGCGGACTGGTTGACAAAGCTTAAGAAAGATGACTCGGTTGGAGTTCTAAACTTTCCTACTCCGCCGGGGAAATTTTGCCCTTATTAGAAGCTAACATAGAACCAGTGGATCCTGGTTAGGGTGGGTTTGTTTATGAAGGGGAGTTGTTCATGCTCTGTTTGTTCTTTTTGTTTTTGATTTTTTTTTGCGTTTTGCTTTGGAATACTTATTATGTTTATTTTTGTATATTTTTTCCTCCAATTAAGGGGATTATGCCCTCATTGGTGCCTCTATTTTAAAATAATGGGTTTAAGGTGTAGGGATTATGGTGTAGGGAATTAGAGGTAGGGTGTATTTTTTAAGGATTAGAATATGAAAATTAAGGTTAGGGCTTAGAATTTAATTTTTAGTTGTTTTTTAATAGCAAACATATAAAGAGTCATGGTTAGGGACATAAAATTTTTACTCCTAATTAGGTTGGAAGATTTTAACAGAATATATAAAAATATTTTTATTGTATAATTCTCGGTAATGAAATCATGTACTTTGATAAAGAAAAAAAAATACATGTGAAATATATCTAATTTGAATCTCTTGGTTAAAATAAGTTATCTTAAAACATATCAAAACATGTCTGGTTCATATCTAATACTATATGTCTTAACACTATCCATTATATGTTTGTTTTCGCACCTCCATGAACAAATATGTTTCTAGCCATCCAAACAGCTAATACAACTAGTCTGCACTTTCTGGTACCAAACATGAACTGAAACCAATCTCTGAACTGAGATTCATTTTGCTGTTGTGTCCATGTAATATTAACCGAGTCCCATACCTGCATGGTGGAAGCACATGAGAACAACACGTGCTCATTTGTCTTAGCTACCTCAGAACATGGATGCCATGTTGGAGAAAACAGGTATGGATCAGATCAGACAGTGTTGGGATAAAAATCTGGAAGAAACGCCATGTATTAATCTGTATTTTGCTGGGAGATAGGATTTGTAATCAGCTTTGTAATGGTTATATGACAATTGTAACGATAATTTGTACCCGATCATGACCGTGTACTCAAGACATTACAAAACATATAACTTAAAATACTATCTAACAACTTAAAATGTTATAATTTTTTAGACAAAATAACAAAAGGTACCCCAAACGTTTGTATGTTTTGTTATTTAGCTCTTTATTTTTTTTTCAGCAAACAATCCCCAACGTTTCAATTTGGTCCAAATATGCCCATATTTGATGGAAACTATCAGTCAACAGCTGATTCTGACTGGACTTGTCACGCGTTAAGATAAGCTAACTGGGCATATGCCATGTCAATTTTTTTAGAAAAATTATTTTGTTATACCCTTCTTTATGGTGGCACGTGCTGAGCTGGATGGTGACATGTGGCCGAATTGGATGGTGACACGTGACGAATATGATATTGACTCGTGGTAAATATGGCGCTGACACATCAACAAATCTTAACACGTGGCAAGTTCAGTCAACATCAACCGTTAAACATCAATTGACTCACTTTTAATTCAATAGGGGTATATTTGGACCAAATTGAAACGTTGGGGGTTGTTTACTCCAAAAAAGAATAGAGGGCTAAATGACAAAACATGCAAACGTTGGGGGCATCTTTTGTCATTTTTTCATTTTTATAACATTTTAGGTTGGTGGTCTCACGACAAGTTTCGATACTTACAAAAACTTAAATGTTATTGAAAGTTATAAGTTAAGTTTCGATACTTAACCACTGTAAAGTATCTAAAAGTCTTATTTTATTTACCTATTTTACTCATATTATTGTTAGACTTAGGCACATTTTAGTTACATAATTAGGCATTAATGCATATTCTCATAATTTCCTTCACCATTAAACTTGATTACATATTTTAGTGTATTTTGTGGAAAAGGTATTGTTTTAGTATGTATTTTGGTGCATGCAGGAAAATTGCTCGTCGGAACCCGTCGCGGCAACATGGGAGAAGAATGATCAGGAGGAGGAGAAATATGAGGAGCTGATGTTGAGGTAGCAAACCAAGGAGTTGTACTGAAGCAGTTCAATTCAGAGAAAGACGTTGTCGAGCGCCTGCCGCCGCCATACCTGCCGCCCAGGGCAGCAACTTAAGGAATTGGCGAATCGGAGTGCGATTGATGAAGCATAATTTTCTGAGTCCAATGAGCTCATCCATGCAATTTACTGATGTCGGAAATAGTAGACAGAGCCGCCAAAGGAAAAGATCGAGGCTTGCTTGCGGCACAAGGCAACGACAAGAGGAGTCCAAATTCAAGTCAAAGAAGTCAGAATTAAAGGATGCATTCAATGCAAAAGCTACTTTATAATAAAGAAGACTTCTACTCCAATGAGAACTTAACTTAGGTCATGCCCTATATATACCTGATCATACCTTGTATTTTAAAAAACTAATAGTCGACATAACTTAGGTTTTCCTTTGGGCATAGTCTAGGTTTTCTTGTTGCCAATCATGTTCTAAATTCTCTTTTGGGTTTGAGTTATGTTGTAAACTAATGTGAGAATGGTTGTTTAGGAATTAAGTTTGTTTTTGCAATAAAATTTCAAGGTTTGCTTATTCCATGCTCTTCATAGTTTTAAATTAAGTTCGAAAGATTAGTTGTTAACAATCTATTTGTTCGGTATCGAGAGTGTCGAACTCACGAAAGGGATAAGCACGATCCTCATCCGAATCAAGTGTTGATCAATCCAACCTAGACATAGGTTAGGGTTTAAGGCGGCTAAAAGAGGACGAACCAAAGTTGTTGTCTTTGCAAGATTCACGCTGTGACGGGTATCGTCTGTAGTGGGCAACAACAGCATTCTGACTTAGACATTAGCGGGATCAATATCGAAGCGTTTTGTCGAGCCTTGAAGGTCTGCCGAGTTTGCCGCCGAGCCAATCGTCCGTTCCACTGTCGAGGCAGCGAAAGCGTCGAAGCAGCCAATCTGTCATCCTCCGCCGAGATAGCAAAGTTTGGCAGTGCAAAACAACTTAACCTATTCAACGCAGTTTCACACTACTAAGCAGTATAACCTGACTCATTCTATCATCCTGATCTTTTCTTCAATTACTTGTGTTTTATTTATTTTTCTTTATAAACTAAAATTCATTTGCGGATTTATTTTCTGTGCAGGAATTGCAATTCGAATAAGTTGTCCAATCCTTGTAGGAGACGATATCTTTTATACTATAACTTGACAAGAGTGTGCACTTGCGCTCATATTTAGAGAACACCCGAAACAATCTACAACCACCAACCTAAAATGTTATAAAAGTATAATATTTTTGGTTTTCAATTTCATATTTTATAATATTTTCGGTTGGTGCCACCTTTAGACTCGCCCCATTTTATTAACCTTTTTACATATACTATCATCAGAGTTGTTAGAGATGGTATTTTGAATTGTTAATGCATATATTTATAGATTTTGTTTTATGGGTTTAGATAATATTTATATTTAGTGTTAAAATTATTAGTATATGTTATAAATAGGAGTAGATGGAATTCAATAAATGTTCTTTGCGAAAAAAAATAATGTTCATCTCAGGAAATTAGAGTTTGAACAACTTTATTTATGAAGTGTGTCTTATTGAAAGGTTAAAAAATATTAATATATATTATCTTATAATCATCTTAAGACTTAAAAAAGATAAATTTATAGTAGATTCAAATGGACACTTTTAGATTTCCATTATCCAACTATGCATTACTTATGTGAATGTATATTATAATCGAAGGGGTATTTTGCCAAGATATATTGTTGTCAATTTTTATTTTGTGACGTGGGGTGTTTTTTTATTTATTTATTTCACGATGTATAAATGTTTCTGCAGCCATGATACCTTCACCGTTACGTGTGAAAGTGGGTGCAAAATTTTTAGAATTCTCACACCTGCCAAGTGCCATGCCTACCAGCTCTATGTATGGAATAGTGAAGTCGATTTTTCTTCTATCAATTTTCAAAAAACACGATGAATGCAGAATGAATATTATTTTTACTGCGAAAATATTCATAGATCGCGAAATAAAAAATAAAGTATTTCACGTCACAAAATAAAAATTAACATCACAATATTTGGGTAAAAGAAACCGATCCAAGAGTTGGTTTGATAATAAACATGCTCTCTGGAACACAGAAAATATAAGGGTAAACTACATAAATGATCACCATACTGTTAGAAAAGTCGCGATTTGACCACCTTATTTTTTTCCGAAACAATTAAACCACCATACTATTAAATTGAATGCAATTTGACCACCAGCCGTTAGAGGTTAACGGAAGGGTGACGTGTCAGTTAAAAAAATAAAGCTATAATTACACATTTGGTCTTCATTACTTATACACTCTATTAATTTGATCCTAATTTTAGAATTACCTGCGAAGCAGCAGAAATTTCAAGTGTACTCTTTGGATCAAGCCCAGGTGACAGAAGGGTTATTATCAATGAAGGTTGATTAGATTCATCCTGTAACATACAAAAGAACAGAACTACGGAGTTAAATTCGAATCACTTCGAAAAGATAACTCCTTACAAATCTAATACCTACATTATGATCAATAACAATACACAGACCGTGCTACCTTAGTTTACTGCTTTCAAAAACTCAAAATACAGATTAAAGGAATCAAAACCTGAATACCTTTGGGAAAACACGATCAAAGAACTCTAGGGCGCGCCGTAAATTCCACCCATAATATCCTCGTAAAAGTATGTCAGCATGCGGAAGGATAGCAAATAAAGCTGCATAAATTTTGTAATTTTGTTTCTAAATTTACAAAATTCCCCTCCTTTAATTCATCCAAATTTGCAGGCTTGCTAATTATAATGCATAAAAACTAAGGAAGAAAATGAGTCAACAAAGACGTTGGAAATAAAACCCATAAATAAGGAAGAAAATACTTTGCGGGCATAGACGTCAGCAAGAATAGCACCCCATCCACCATTGCTGAAACTAAGTTGAACAATGGAAGATCCAAAGAGGAAGAACTGAGGCCTGACGGGTCCCACCATTTTTCTTGTTTTTCTCTCTTGGGATGCTTTTTGCTTCCCTTCGATGTCAATGGAAAAGGAAATTGGAGGCTATATCAGGCTTTTGCTCCCCGACCGCTTCTTCTCTGCTGTATTTATGACGATACATGTTTCAGCTTTGCTTGGTAGTTGGAAAACCAACTACCCTCACCTTTTTTTTTCAATTTTCAAATCCCAACTACACTCACCATTGCTGGTGGTCAATTTTCAGATTATTTATGGGTAATGTCCCTAATAACCTGCAAAGATTAATACATATACTAAACATTGTATCATAAATAACAAAAAGTATGTTTAGCCTAGTGGTAAGCAGGCCACATTTTCTCTTTAAAGACCTATGTTCAAGTCCTCACAATGGCATTTTTTTGCATTTGATTTTTCTTTCCTCCAATAAGGTGGTGACACGTGTCACCAAATAATTAATTTATTTTATTAAATTAAAATTAGGATCAAATTAATAGAGTGTATAAGTAATGAGGACTAAATGTGTAATTATACCCTTATTTTTTAACTGACAAGTCACCCTTCCGTTAACCTCTAACGGCGGGTGGTCAAATTGCATCCAATTTAATAATATGATGGTTTAATTGCTTCGAAAAAAGTAAAGTAGTCAAATCGCGACTTTTCTAATAGTATAGTGGTCATTTATATAGTTTACCCAAAATACAAAAAGTATGTTTAGATATAAGTTTTAAGGTTTAAATCGATAAGTTTGTGTAAGTTAAAATATATATAGTTTGTATATAATAATAATAATAATAATAATAATAATAGTAATAATAATCTCTATTAAAAAACAGGTGATCATATTAGATCAATAAAAAAATATTGAATCAACAACCAATTGATTTAATAAGATGATGACTATATCTCTTAAGAAATGTTAAATGTTCGAATCGTGACATTGTGAATGAAGTAAAAATGGTTAGGAGGTTCATCCCATAATGAGTCTTGTAGTACCCTATCCATATTAATCAATCAATGGATTGAATACCGATGGCTATACAAAAAATAAATTTTTTGAAAAGAATGTGTAAGATCCACTTATCTCAACCATCTATTTACATTCATCCAATGATCTTGAATGAATATAAAAGTAATTTTACAATGTGTAACTAGATTCTACATCGAAAAATATATGTTATTGAAAGTATAAGTATAATTACATTACCATATTCAAATAATAACACTTAAACGTAAAACTACAGTTAAGTAATAATACAAAATCTAAAATTCGAATCCATATACACGGACGGAGCCAGAATCAAATGTTAGGAGGAGGCAAATAACTTAATTTAAAAAATATAAGGATTTATTAAATATTTAAACTCAAAATTGAAGGACAATGATTAATTTATCTAATATTTAAATTTATAAGGACTTAAATTGTCATTAGACCAAAATAATTGAAGGAACCAAATTAAATTTTTAAAGAATTTAGTTGCCAATATTAAAAAACATAATTTTTAATATAAATATCTAAAAATTTAAATGGGTCAAATTAAAATTTTTAAATAGATAACTTGTTATGAAAATTTTAAATTCTAGGAGAACCATGACTCCGTCCATGTACATACACCATATTTATACTTAATAAAATTTAAACCTAAAATCTAAAACACACACACTAAAATTGCAGACCACTGCTTCCTTGGATAATAATACATATGTTGTGAATAAAATAACAAAGAACAAGAATGGAAGAAGAAAGAGATGAGAGAAAGAGGGAGATTTGTATTATTCTCAAATATAGACTTATATACAATGCCTTCATTAAGTCATCTATTTATAGGCATAAGAAGTACATATTACATTGAACTCTAATTAAATGAGATAATATTTCTAATGATAAAGTAAATAAATCTTCTACACATTTAGGTGTTTGGACTGCTGGTCCAAATACTTCTATTTTAGAAGTTCAAAGCGTCTTTCAACATCGGCCAATTCAATATCTATACTTCTGGATAGATTTTATACAAGATCCTCGTTTTCTTTATTTACTTCTATAGAAATATTCTATTTAAAACTATTTGTAAAATCGTTGTCGACAACTTTTCAATTTTCTGGTTCCATTCTCGTAATGACATAACTAATCGAGATCTCTTTAAGATTTCAATCTTTATTTCAGGTACCTGAAACTCTTCAAAGTTTTATTATTAGTTATGTCTTGGGTCTCTTTAGGAGCACCCGCCTCTAATATATGACCATCTCAAAATACTTTTCATTCACGAGAATTTTGATTATTGAAACCATTTCAACTATCACGCTTCAAGCATGATTTACATCCACTTGCTCTAACATGTAATTTAAACTTAGAGCATTTCACCTGGTATATGAGACTTAATTACTCTCATTGAGTCAGTAAATATGTCTAGCAGTTGACATGAAATAACATGAATTATCTTATGAACTTTAGGCTCATATTCGAGGATCTAGATAATGATAATTCATTTCCTTCTTTATCCAGATGATTATTGTAGAACTAATTTTTTGATATAATAATTTAAAAATGTTTTGGACTGATTTAAAAAGTATTTAAAACATTTCCAAAATCCAAACAACTTGAAATCATGTTTAGGGAAGTTTTTAAAAGGGTTTTACATGTTTTTCAAAGCCAAACTTCACAAAACTGTCCAGGCGTTTCGAAACACCTTAGGGCATTTCGATACGGGAATTCTAGTAGCAAAAACGTTTCGATACTCGTATCGAAACGGGCATTCCCTGGATAAGATTTTTGCCCAGCGTTTTGAAACGGGCTATGCCGTTTCGATACGCCTACGTGTCATTGACCACAACGGTCATAAACCCCAACGGCTATTTCCCAACTAACATTTAAATGCAGGGCGTTTCGATACGGGTCTAGGCGTTTCGATACATGTTCCGAAACGGCCAGGGGGCGTTTCGAAACGGGTGCCTTGTCAGACTGCAACGGCTCTTTCTACTTAAAGGATGTTTCGAAACGGGTTCGAGCGTTTCGAAACGGTGAGCTGCAGAACTGCATTTATGGTGGGAATTAAAGTCCTCAACGGCTCCAATTCAATCCCAACGGCTAGCAACGGCTATAAACTCATCAAAAAGTATAAAAGGGACCTCAAAGCATCAAGTAAAGGCTGATGCTCATATTGTCAATCAACAAATGATCAAGAATTGTCTTAGAGCTTAAATTGTCATTTATTGTATAGACAAACACTAGTGAGCCAAAATTGTCAAATTTGCTCAAGTGTTTTAGGTTTTGGGTGAGTGCTAAATTGTGCAAACAAATACCTATTAGAGGGATTTAAGTTTGCTTATTGTTTCTCTTTGTAAGAGAGGGTTTCAATCAAGGCTTTGGGTAGAAAGCTTGATTGTGTATAAGGGTTACCTCCTAAGCCTAGAAAGGGACGAATCAATAGTGGATTGATTGGAAATCCTTAGTGGGGAGCTAAGGTAGTGGATGTAGACCTTGGTTAGAAGGTTGAACCACTATAAATCTTTGTGTCACATTTCATTTTAGCTTCCACAACCCTTCCACCCAAAAATCCACCTCTCCACCACTTGGTGAGCCTTATTGGTTGAACGAATCGAGCCCCACACAACTCAACAATTATTCTCTCCCCCTAATGTTGAGAAAAATCATCTAATAAATGATTCTCCAATTAATGTTTAGAATTTAAACATAAAGGGAGACTCGTACTTAATATATATTCTCAACCCTTTTTACTTGCCCATTTTGTGCGTTATGGTGGAACAATTCAACTATATATCGCACATTCAAAAATTCAAAAATAAAAAATATGACTTCTGACCAAAAGTCAAATCATAATGGGGAGTTTATTATAACTCGTTGGCTTGATGCGTATAAGTGTTGATGTATGGAAATACCATATAAATAATAAATGTTTTGTTCTCACAGTTTAACTATTAAATAGGAGGCATCCAATTAAAAATTTGCTAAACCGTATTTTTCATAATCAATAGGCTTTGTAACAACCGATATAGCCTAAAATATAAACCCACAAGCTTTTGCAAAACGAATAGTCTAATTGCATAATCTGAATCCTTTTAGAATCTATCTCACAGACTTCTGGTTGTAAGTCGATAAAACAATGTAGATGCATCTACTAAAATCATATAAAACTTTCCACATTTATGGATATATGGGCTCATATTTCGTTCAGATATGCAAGACATACAGTCTCAACTCCAGTACAAGAACTTTAAGTTCTAATTCTTTTGGTAAGTGGATCATCTATATCCTTTGAGAACAAACAACACAAGAACTTCAGGTTCTTTTAGTAAGTGGAATTTAATCAATTCCTTTAAGCAACACAATAACTTCACGTTCTTTAATAAGTGGAATTTAATCCATTCCTTTGAGAATAAGCACCACAAGAACTACAGGTTCTTTTAATACATGTGCATGTAAATCTCAATAATTTCTGCACCATTATTGATCAGGATGGTTTAATCGATCATGGCAACTATATATATATGTGTGTATATATCTCTGAATTTGTAAACTTCTTGTTTACCATAACATGTAATTCAATCTCACTCGTACATGTCTAGTACGACCATCAAAATTTTTTTCCTTTAAATAGGAATATGTTGAGTTGATAGGAGCTCGATTCATTCAACCGATGTGGCCCACCAAGTGGTGGAGAGGTGGATTTTTGGGTGGAGGTGGTGTGGAAGCTAAAATGTAAATTGACACAATGAATTATAGTGGTTTAACCTTCTAACCAAGGTCTACATCCACTACCTTAGCTCCCCACTAAGGATTTCCAATCAATCCACTATTGATTCGTCCCCTTTTCTAGGCTTAGGAAGAAACCCTTTACACCGATCAAGCTTTCTACCCAAAGCCTTGATCAAACCCTCTCTTACAAAGAGATAAATAAAGCAAACACAAATCCCTCTAATAGGTTTTGTTTGCACAATTAAAGCACTCACCCAAAACCTAAAACACTTGAGCAAATTTGACAATTTTGGCTCACTAGTGTTTGTCTATACAATAAATGACAATTTAAGCTCTAAGACAATTCTTGATCATTTGTTGATTGACAATATGAGCATTAGCCTTTACTTGATGCTTGGAGGTCCCTTTTATACTCCTTGATGAGTTTATGGTCGTTACTAGCCGTTGGGGTTGAATTGGAGCCGTTGAGGACTTTAATTCTCACCATAAATGCAATTCTGCAGCTCACCATTTCGAAACGCTCGAACCCGTTTCGAAACACCCTTTAAGTAGAAAGAGTCGTTGTAGTCTGACAAGGAACCCGTTTCGGAACGCCCCTTTCCGTTTCGGAACTCGTATCGAAATGCCTAGACCCGTATCGAAACGCCCTGCATTTAAATGTTAGTTGGGAAATAGCCGTTGGGATTTATGACCGTTGTGATCGAAGCCACGTATGCGTATCAAAACGACATATCATGTTTCGAAACGCTGGGCAAAATCCTCATCCAGAGAAAGCCCGTTTCGATACCAGTATCGAAACGTTTTAGCTACTGGAATGCACCGTATCGAAACGCCCTAAGGTGTTTCGAAACGCCCAGACAGTTTTGTGAAGTTTGGCTTTGAAAAACATGTAAAACCTTTTAAAAACATCCCTAAACATAGTTTCAAGTTATTTGGACTTTGGAAATTGTTTTAAATACTTTTTAAATCAGTCCAAAACATTTTTCAATTATTATATCAAAACATTAGTTCTGCAATCTCCCCCCTTTTTATATAATAAAACTATCTTGAAATTTTTTGGGATTCTCCCCCTTTAACTTTAAAAATGTGAATAAGAGATTAAAGATATGAAATCAAATAAAGCTCCCCCTTATTCATTTGAAAATTCAATTTTTCAAACCATTTCTCCCCTTTTTTTATATGAAAAAGAATTTAAAACATTTAAGTTCAAAATAATAGTTATAGTAAAATTTGACAAAAATAAGAATTTGGTTTTAAAATGGCTCCCCCTTACTCAAAGCATCATCAAAAATGTTAGTCCAACATAAATGATCATATAGTTGACAAAAATAAAAATAAATCAAATAAAATCAAAAGCAACTAGATTTTACCAACACTTGAACCCAAAGGGAGGATGTGAAGCCTTCCTTCTTCAAGTGTTCTTCCTTAGTGTGCATGGAGCTCCCCTCATTAATTGGACTTGTTGATCACTCTCCATCACACCTAGCAAAAGACAATCAAGTAATTTTTGGTATCCAAATTGCTTTGGATCTATGAACATTAGTAGCACAAATTTTAGTCCCCTTAGGAATCCATTTTTCAATGTCATCATTTTTAATTGAAGTACTAAGTCCTTTTGGGACCCAAATACTTCTAAAACATTTTCCATTCACAAATCTAGGGGCACTAGATTGTCTTATATAAAAATTTGATTTTCCAAAAATCATTTCTTGTATAGCTCTTTGGAAATCAAATTATTTTCTTCTTGAACTTTTTGAAGCAATTTTTTAAATCAAAACATTTTAATTCAAACTCCTTGAGTTTTGCTTCAAGTTCAAGTTTGGTTTTAGAAATCAAATCATTTTGAATTTTCAACTTTGAAATCACTTTATTGTTTTTCAAAATGTGATTTTTAAAGTCTAAAACCAAATCATCATAGGCATCTTGCAATTCATCAAAAGAGTAAGAACATGAAGTAGATGAATTAGAAGTTACCCTTGAATCTTCTTCGATGGCCATAAGACAAAGGTTGGCTTGTTCATCGTCGGTGGAGTCCTCATCACTCCAAGTAGCCACATGTGCCTTCTTCTTATGGCTTGAAGTGCTTGCCCTCTCCTTTTTCTTGGAATCTCGTTCAAGCTCTCTCAAAGCTTTCTTCATGAACGGGGCACACTTCTTGAAGAGATGAACTATCTCTTCTTCTTCATCCTCCTCTTCACTTGAGTAGACATGATGGCAAGTGGAGGATTTGAGAGCCACAACACTTGCGTTGATGCCTAGCCCTTT
This sequence comes from Hibiscus tridactylites, assembly GCA_958450335.1. NCBI lineage: Eukaryota > Viridiplantae > Streptophyta > Magnoliopsida > Malvales > Malvaceae > Hibiscus > Hibiscus tridactylites. The sequence goes on along the minus strand of OY288265.1, from coordinate 26,082,830 downwards.
GATTTTCTTCTCTCCCATAGCTCTAATTTCTTCCCTCTTCTTCTCATCTTCCTTGTTCTTCTTCATGATTTGATGAGTAAGGAGTGACCCCATGAGTTCATCAAGCTTCAAAGGCTTCAAATTCTTTGCTTCGATGATGGCGGTTCTCTTTGAGTCCCAAGACTCGGGAAGTGAGTAGGTGAGCTTTCGAACAAGCTTTTCCTCCAAGATGGCTTCTTCATAGCCTTTGAGACCATTGGTGATAGTGGAGAACCTATCAAACATCTTCTCGATGTTCTTTTTCGGATCCATTTTGAAGTTATCATACTCTAAGGTTAGGATCCCAATTTTGGTCTCCTTGACTACATCGGTCCCCTCGTATGTGACTTCAAGCTTGTCCTATACCTCCTTGGCACTCTCACAAGAAGACATCTTCTTATAGATGGTTGGGCCAAAAGCACAAAACAATATGTGCAAGGCTTTGCAATTAAGCTCCATCTTCTTGCGATCGTCGGCACTCCACTCCGCTTTGCTTCTTTGAGGCACGGACGGATCATCTTCAACTATATCCAATAGCTTGTAATCTCTAGGCTTGATGAATAACTTTATCTTTGTCTTCCAATGGGCATAGTGGGTTCCGTCAAAGAAAGGCGGTTTGTCGATTGATTGTGCCATTTGAGCCGGTTGATGAAATAGTGATCGAGCTTGCCGGATCTTCTCAATAGGATGTGAATTCCCTTCGATTGAGCCAAGCTCTGATACCAATTATTGAGTTGATAGGAGCTCGATTCGTTCAACCGATGTGGCTCACCAAGTGGTGGAGAGGTGGATTTTTGGGTGGAGGTGGTGTGGAAGCTAAAATGTAAATTGACACAATGAATTATAGTGATTCAACCTTCTAACCAAGGTCTACATCCACTACCTTAGCTCCCCACTAAGGATTTCCAATCAATCCACTATTGATTCGTCCCATTTTCTAGGCTTAGGAGGAAACCCTTTACACCGATCAAACTTTCTACCCAAAGCCTTGATCAAACCCTCTCTTACAAAGAGATAAATAAAGCAAACACAAATCCCTCTAATAGGTGTTTGTTTGCACAATTAAAGCACTCACCCAAAACCTTAAACACTTGAGCAAATTTGACAATTTTGGCTCACTAGTGTTTGTCTATACAATAAATGACAATTTAAGCTCTAAGACAATTCTTGATTATTTGTTGATTGACAATATGAGCATTAGCCTTTACTTGATGCTTGAAGGTCCCTTTTATACTCCTTGATGAGTTTATGGCCGTTACTAGCCGTTGGGGTTGAATTGGAGCCGTTGAGGACTTTAATTCCCACCATAAATGCAGTTCTGCAGCTCACCGTTTCGAAACGCTCGAACCCGTTTTGAAACACCCTTTAAGTAGAAATAGCCGTTGCAGTCTGACAAGGCACCCGTTTCGTAGTGCCCCTGGCCGTTTCGGAACTCGTATCGAAACGCCTAGACCCGTATCGAAACGCCCTGCATTTAAATGTTAGTTGGGAAATAGCCGTTGGGGTTTATGATCGTTGTGATCGAAGCCACGTAGGCGTATCGAAACGGCATAGCCCATTTCGAAACGCTGGGCAAAATCCTCATCCAGGGAAAGCCCGTTTCGATACCAGTATTGAAACGTTTTAGCTACTGGAATGCACCGTATCGAAACGCCTGGACAGTTTTGTGAAGTCTGGCTTTGAAAAATATGTAAAACCTTTTAAAAACATCCCTAAACATAGTTTCAAGTTATTTGGACTTTGGAAATTGTTTTAAATACTTTTTAAATCAGTCCAAAACATTTTTCAATTATTATATCAAAACATTAGTTCTACAGAATATATTTAGCTCTTTCGGAGCTTTCAATTGAAATTATCTTTTGGTAGCAATATATAGCTATTCTAGTGCTTTCAACTGACTTTTTGGCTACCAAAACTTATATTCATATTGGCTTATTTCAAATGTCAATTGATAACATATGTTATCTATAATTCCCAAAGGGATATTTTGCGAACTCATATTGCTCTCTTAAAATTTCCACTTATAGTGGTGACGATATTATTACCATTAGCGATAATTATTGCAATATTCGTAATTCTGCACTTTTCATAATGTGCTTTCTCTCAAGAATTTATTGCTCTTCTAGAGCATCAATATTTTTAGTATTTTGAGATATAGTACTCACATTATTCCCTTGCATTTAAATGGGAAAATATATCTTATGCTTATGTTGAGCATAAATCGTCACCATAGGTTGTATTTGACAAGTAATAATGTTAAACAAAATAAATAATATCATAATATATAAATATAAATCTAAAACGTAAATAATTAATATGTCTAAAATAAATAAATGTAAAGTAAAATAAATAAAAATAAATAAATAATTCTCTTCAAAGGTATGAGAATAATTAGAAGATGGTTTATTCCTTTCAAGGGTTATAAGAAAATCAACAACGTCCAAAAGAGTTTGACCAACAATGTCCAAATAAAGTTGGACCAGTATCATCTTCGTCATGTTTCGCAAACAAAATTTGCTTCTATTTTCTTTCCTTTATCATTCAATCATTCTTGGTTTTTCAACGTACAACACGTACGAGACCAATGGTTTATAACATCGCATTGGTAATAAGAAGAGTTTTACTTCAATAGAATGATCTTTATCACTCTTGTCATCCTCATAACCTCACTACCGGTGGGTAGAAGTATTCTTAAAATGACCATATTTTTCATGTCTATATTCATAGCCTCGACCACGACCACAACTTCTAATGGGGTTTTTATTCCTTCCATAATATAATCTCACATTCACTTCAGGGAATGGAGTAGAGCTAGTGGGCCTTTGAAACCTTTTTCACATATCCTTATCACATAGAACAAAGATTTAATCCTCGTACGCGACATTGTTAAACATATCTACAAGGTCCTTTAAAAACTTCCTTTAAGACCAGTAACCTCGTAGAACGGGATGTCCAGCCAATATATTTGGATTATATCGAAATTATGTCTCTAATTGAATAATGATTTACCATGTTTGCATTCACTTCAGGGAATGAAACAGTTCTAATAATCGCATGGAATAAACATCATGCTTGCATTCACTTTAGGGAATGCCCCATCATTGATAATCGCATGGAATAAACATCATGCTTTGCATTCACTTTAGGGAATGCCTCCCATAAAACATTTTGGATCAAGACGAATTTTCGTAACTTGAAATTAGGAGAAGTCTATGGTCGAATTTTTCGACGAAGAAGAAATATTACTTTCGAGCAAATATAGACTTTATAATAATCTTCTTGTAAATTCAAAATCATCATGATTTATCGCACTTTAAAATAATAAAATAAAGAATAAAAATAAAACCAAAATTTATCGATATTGATTTTCTCTAGTGGACAATGGAGACATAGCATATGACCGAGATAGCTTCTCATAGTTCCTTTATATCACATCTATTTCCAAGTCATTTAAGCATATCATGTAAAACTCAAAACACGGTTAAAATACTAACTTTTACCAAATAAAATAACATAAATAATAATATAAAAAATATCAAATATAATCATATAAGTAAAAGTATGAATAAGCATATCGCTAATTAACCCTTTTAGGAATAAGAGAAAACACACATAATATACACAAAACGCAACCTCTTCTTCTCTGTTGATTCGTCTTTTTGTTTGTGAGAAGCCACAAATTTATCTCTTTCCAATGTTCGAATTGTAATCCCCTCGTCCCAGTCTGGCCGGATGACCGGTCCGAGTGGGCCACACGGGGAAAACCGAAGTGAAACCCGCTAAGGCTCCCCTTCGGTTAGCAACCCTAACTTTTTTTTATCTTATCTAGATGCCTTTAATAAATCATATGTGATAGGACGCGCAACGAACAAACACAGATACAGGAACCCACGAGACATGCAATTAAACAGCCCAATTTTTCCTTATTAAGCAGGCCGTATCGATACACCTACAGAGGGTATCGATACGCCTTGACCAAAGTCAACCCTTTCAGTCAACTCAGGGAAGACCGTATCGATACCGCCCTTGAGCGTATCGATACGCCCCTCTCGGTCAACATTTCGAGGTCAACGAGATGGAACCGTACCGATATGCTACAACCCCGTATCGATACGCCCTAAACCCACCAACTCCTCTGAATTCCAGAGAGTTGAGACCGTATCGATACACCACCGTGTATCGATACACCCAGCCTAAACTGAGTCCTGCAGGCAAGACCGTATCGATACGGCCCTTAGGCGTATCGATACGCCCTGCACTGCAACTCTCCAAAAACCAACAAAACCAAATAAAACTCAACTCTATATGCATTTTGGGACTTCCCTAGACTCATTCAAGCGTACATACATCAAAACTACAACCAAGAATTAGCATACGAAGCATTGAATCTAACAAGGACCATACAAGTCAAGGATTTCAAGCAATTCCACAAAGAGAGCATACTTAGCAATTATAAGGCCCCAAACCCAAGCCAAACAAACATAGAGCATGCATAGACTGAAACATGCATCTTTAGGCACATAAGACTAAGCAACAAGATAAACATGGTCCACAGTCCATGACATGAAAGTATAACACATCCATGAGTTTAACATGCTCAAAACACAATCACCTAAGGAGTTTGGCACCACTCCTAAAACTCTATACCCCATCGTTTAGGCATTATTACAAAACACAAATCATTCTTGTGTTAGCTTGAGAACTCCAAAAGCTCCTCCCTCGCCCGCTTGCCTCCCGAACTCTAACGATCTGCATGTTGGAAACAAAGATAGCGTAAGCTAACTAGCTTAGTGAGAGAGGCCCTACAATCCACAACATGTAATTTTCCAAAACACAATTTATATGCAAGAAGAGCAATGGATGCACGAAGTGACTATCTCAACAACAACACATGGTTTGCACAAGCACAACCAACATACACACACGGTGAGACTACACATCACCGTTTCGACTAGTAGATTTCCAATGAGACTACACATCAAAGTACTTTCCTACTAGTCACTACCGGTGGGACTACACATCACCGTAGTTTAGACCACCATCACGTGAGGTATGACTTCAACTCGACTACACATTAACAACTTAGAATGTACATGATAATCATAACACATAATCATTCATCCACCACAACAACATAGGAGTAGAGAGGCTTACACTCGGGTTTAGGTGAACCCTCAAGGTCCCACCCAAACCCTAAAGGTTCCATATCTTGCACAATGCAAAGATCAACAATTCTACTCACCGTTGTTACCCAAGTGAAGACCGAAGACCAAGCTTAAGACTTCGAAATCCCCGGATTTATCCCCGAAGCTTCACCAACCAAATTTCTTGTCTCTAAACAATCAAACACACTCCATTAATCACCAAAACAACCACAAACCACTGTTGTAACTCATGACACCAAATAAGCATCAAGCCAAGCCAAGAACACCCATAAAACTCTTATTTTCGAGCAGCCCTATTGCACACACCAAAACCTTTGATTTAGTCCCCATTTTCACACTTAAATGCCTCCCACACAACCCCTAACTATCACACTAACTTCAACCCCCAATTTCCAACATAAAACACCCTCAAAGCCAACCTTAAAACCCTTCCAAAACCCCCTCAAAACCCAAATTCGGGAATATACATAAAATTCTTTAAAAATCACATATATTGGATCCCATGAACAACAAACAACCCCCACACCAATAGCAAACCAAAATCTTTAGTTAAAGACCATAAAGGTAACACTTTTATCCAAAATCTTTCAAATTTCAAATCTCAAAAACATGTATAAAAATGAAAACAAAAGGTATTAGCTTGTAGAGAATAACGAGGGTAAGTCAAAAACGTGGTTACCTTTGCGAAACCCTTCAAAACGAGCAAGATATGGGATGGAATAGTGTCAAGGGGGAAGGGGGCTCTTTGTCGTCAAAACGGATATGGTGGGAGGTAGAAGATGAGCCAAAAAGAAATTATTTTATGTTTGTTTAAAATTGGGAAGTCAAAAGACCAAAACACCCTTAATGAATTAAGGAAACCACAATAGGTGACACCATGGCTATTTGGGCTTGTTTTGAAAATGGTCCAACTTAATTTTATTTGTCTTAAAACCCGAGGCCCAAACCATTAGTTTATTATTTAAAAGTTAGGAACCGAAACCCGAATCATTATTAAAATATTATTTTCACCCGGCCCCCGAACCTGGGTGTTACACGAATAAAATCAAACATACTTCCAAACTTTTCAAAAAAAAAAAAATTAAGTTAAAATATAAAGAGAAAGACAATCGGTAATTTAAAAGAACGAATAGAGAAAAAAAAACTTATCTTTGGTTTATCCTAGAATCGAATTCTTTCCAATAACTTCTTTTGGATTCAAACAATGAAGACCTCAGTTGATTAGAGTCGTACTGATAACGTGTTGTGAATAAAATAACAAAGAACAATAATAAGAACAAAGAACAAGAATGGAAGAACAAAGAGATGAGAGAAAAAATGATATTTGTATTATTCTTAAATATAGACTTATATACAATGCCTTCATCAAGTCATCTATTTATAGGCATAAGAAGTACATATTACATTAAACTCTAATTAAATGAGATAATATTCCTAATGATAAAATAAATCAATCTCATTAAGTAAAGTTCTAATCATGATAGACATCCACATAGATAAATATTTATAACAACATACATATTATAAAAGAAAACTAAATTTTCAAACTTTTTATTGAAAAAATTCAACCTTTGAATTAACGTCTCTTTGGTTAATAGGGATGGACATTTTACTCTATCTGATTGGGTTGTAACCCGACCTGACTAGATTGAAATTTTAGTGAAAAAATTATGTTCGACTCGAGCCAAGTTTTTATTAAAGGTGAAGTCGGGTTGGGTTCTTGTTTAGGGTAGAAATATTCGACATGACCCAACCCAAGATTAATTGTGTAATTTTTTCTTAAATTTTTTTAGAGATATTTATAACAACACCCCTATACATATATATTTATAATTAGATCCTTAAACTTGAATTTTTATTTATAATCTAATCCTTAAAATTATAATTTTTTACGATTAAATTCCTTAAAATTATTTTTTTATAATTAGATCCCTGAAGTTATTTTTTCTATAAGTTGGTCGAGTTAGGGTCAAGTTTAGTGTATTTATTTTCGGGTCGAATTAAATTTTTTAAAGAATACATTTGAGTCGGATTCAAGTTTAAAGTATTTATTTTCGGGTTGAGTTTGAGTGGGCCAAAAACCCGACCTGACCTGACACATGCCCAACCCTACCTTGGTAACATAGAAAATAAAACATAATTACAAGGCAAAGCAAATTGAAAATATTACCAAAGATTAGTGGCAAAATTGGCATTTAATATAAAATGATTATGTTATCCTTTTAAACCCCACTTTAAATTGCTTTAATTATGTTATTTCCAAATTATATAATTCCAGTTGGGCCCTTCACTTTCATATAGACAAAAGAGCCTTCAACTTGAATCACAGGACTCTTAGATTTTCCTTTCTTCTTTGATCTGTCCCTTTTAGTTCTCTCTTTCATTTTGAGGTCTAAAATAATTTTCCTCAAATCCCCCCAAAAAAACTCAGTCTTTGTCTCTCTTTTCTTTATTATTAAATAAAGCTCGACAATTTAACTGTTTTTTCTTGTTTTTATAGTGCTAATCGCCTCGTATAGACTCGTCACCTAGTGACTCTCATTTTCCAGCTCAATTTGTTTTTAGTCTCATCAGCCAAAAGCCAACATCTTTTGGCCTTGTAGTGTTTCTTGGCCTTTGAAAAAACAATCTTTGTTTTTCATTTTACTTCTTATATGTTATTAGTAAAGCTGTTAACTTTGCCTCAGAATCTCGAACTAGCTGAATATTGAGTGTTGCTTGAACTTGAACTTTTGCTCTCAAAACCATTTCTTTGGAGATTTTTGGGCAAGGTTTTTTTTATTGTGATCTTTGATGTTGGGTTAATATTTTGCTTTTGGGAACTGTTTTGAAATCTGGGTATTTCTCCTTTTCTAGGATTTTGGTCTTGGTATCACTGGACCCATAATATTCTGTGATCTTTTGATTTGGGTTTTAAGTGCTAAGTGAAATTAGTTTCTCCTTTTACTTTGGGGCTTCCTGTTAGATGCCAATTGTTTTCTTCCCAAAGTTTTGATGCTAAGATGCAGCCTGATCAGAGAAGAAAGGTAACCATTTTTGTATAGTTTGTATATTTACTTGTATGCAAGATCTAATGAAGTGGTATCTATTTTTTTTGAATAGCATGTGGTAATTGGAATAAACTATGTTGGCCTTGCTTGGGTTATTAGTCAATGAATCTGCCTCATATGATCACTGTCATTTATGTATTTTAAGTTATTAACTGGTTGACTTAATTGTCGATAAAGCTCTGTATTTTGATAGGAAGGAACATCTTGCCACGTTTCATGTCTCATCTTCTAAGCCACTCTGTTTCATTTTGGATATTATAGGTTGCTTAGGATTTCTGTTACTGTTTCTCATGCTCTGGATGTTGACTAACAGAAGTTATATGTTATAGTTTCCTTTTGTTTTTTTCTTTTTGTTTGCTTCTGATTTCTGTAAATTCTTGAAGTGTCCTTGCTGTAGAAACAACATTTCTTGCAGGCGAATAAATTTCCCCCCCTTGAAATAATTCATCATGTCCTTGTTGTGATCCTTCATCTTTTTACATAGAACATTCCATTTGTAAGATGTAAAATTTCAGTGTATCATTGATCGTACTATATGCTTCACCTTCACTATGCAGTCAGCAGCAGATGTAGATTTTTTCACCGAATATGGTGAGGGGAGCAGATATAGAATAGAGGAAGTAATTGGAAAAGGAAGCTATGGTGTTGTTTGTTCTGCGTATGACACGCATACTGGAGAAAAGGTTGCAATTAAGAAGATCAATGATATATTTGAACATGTATCTGATGCTACTCGGATCCTCAGAGAGATTAAACTTCTCAGGCTCCTACGTCACCCGGACATTGTTGAAATTAAGCACATCTTGTTGCCTCCTTCGAGAAGGGAATTTAAAGATATCTATGTGGTATTTGAACTTATGGAATCTGATTTACACCAGGTTATCAAAGCAAATGATGATTTGACCCCAGAACATTACCAGTTTTTTCTTTATCAGCTTCTTCGGGGCCTGAAATACATTCACACAGGTTTTTCCCATAGACTGTTGATTTGATCTTGTTTGAATGTAGATAACAATTTGAAAATGTATAGCTATTATGCAATTTCAAATTCTCGTTGGTTGCTTTTGATATCCTTGTTTTATTTATTTTTTGTTTCTGTAGCAAATGTTTTTCACCGGGATCTAAAGCCTAAAAATATCTTAGCCAATGCTGATTGCAAACTGAAGATCTGTGATTTTGGACTTGCAAGAGTAGCTTTTAATGATACCCCCACTGCAATATTCTGGACGGTTGGTTCTCTTTACATGATGCTGCATTTAGGAAATAATTTACATGTAATATTCAGAAGCAGAAGCTTGTTTCTTGTTTCTGAATTAAATATCTCCCCTCTTTCTGTTTAGGACTATGTTGCAACAAGATGGTACAGGGCTCCGGAATTGTGTGGATCCTTTTTCTCCAAGGTGCAAAATTTATTGGTGCATTTTATTTGATTGAAAGTAGCTTCATCTCTTCTCCCTCTCTTTTATCCTTATTCTTGTTGATTGATATGAGGGTTTTGGTTTCATTTTCTAAATAATTTGGCAGTACGCACTTTATCCCAAGCCATTACTTTAATGCTATTTAAACTTTGTTCAACAACTTTAGTTGATCTCTCTAAATGCGTTCCTGAAACTTCTATGCTTATATTCACATTTGGTCTTTTTTCTTCTATTTTCAGTATACCCCAGCAATAGATATATGGAGCATTGGGTGCATCTTTGCTGAACTTTTAACAGGGAAACCTTTGTTTCCTGGAAAAAATGTTGTCCATCAATTGGATCTGATGACTGATCTTTTGGGAACACCGTCTGCTGAAGCCATTGCCAGGGTTTGTTGGCATCTGTTTGCATTTGTTTTCACTGTTCCATTTTATGCCAGAGCTATTCAGCATCAGTTGTTCTTTTCTAAGATATGGGTATCGTGACTATCGTCTGAGCAGGTACGTAATGAGAAAGCTCGGAGGTACTTGAGCAGCATGCGGAAGAAAAAGTCCATTCCACTCTCCCAGAAGTTCCCTAATGCAGACCCTCTTGCAGTTCGTTTGTTAGAAAGGATGCTTGCCTTTGAACCCAAGGATCGACCTACTGCTGAAGAGGTATGTGTTTATTACTTGAATCTACCTTCTTTTTCTTAATGTATGGTGTCCTTCTAACTAGAGGTGAGCGTTCGATCGAGTAGAGTCTGAGTCAAAAAATTTCGAGTTATTCGAGTTGACGCATCATATTTTACAACTCAAACTTTATTTGAAATTTTTTCGATTTGAGTAGAGTTTATGAAATTCGAGTCGAGTTCGAATCTAGGACTTTTCAAGTTCCTATACAAATTTAAATGCAATTATTTATCATGTTGTAATACAATTTGATTTAATTTTAAACGACTTTCTCTAATCATATAAGATATGCATACATATTTCTTCCTATGTGGCATATATTTCTTCATATTTTTTTATATCAGTATATATATACCGGGAAAAATTGAGGGGCTCGACTCGAACTTAAAAATATGTCCACTAATTACTAAAAATTTTGAGTTATTCGAATTTCCATTTTACAACTCAAACTTTATTTGAAATTGTTTCGAGTCGAGTTTATGCAATTTTGAGTCAAGTCAAGACAAGTCGAGTTTTTTCGCCTCGAGCCGTGTCGAAAAATTTTATTTTTTCGAGTCGAGTTTTGCTCACCCCTACTTCTAACATGGATATTTTGTTCCTTGCTGGCAGGCCCTAGCTGATCCATATTTTAAGGGCTTGGCCAAAGTTGAAAGGGAGCCTTCTGCTCAACCAGTTACCAAGATGGAATTTGAGTTCGAGAGGCGTAGGATTACAAAGGAAGATGTTAGAGAGCTCATATACCGTGAAATTCTCGAGTACCATCCTAAAATGTTGAAAGAGTATTTGGAAGGATCAGAGCCAACTGGCTTCATGTATCCTAGGTATTGTTCTAAACTAATTATTGTTCTCTCATCTTTAACTATATATGTCATCTTATGAAACCATTATTCGTTTTGCGGTTCTGTACTTGATATTTTTCCCATCCAGCCTTGATTTATTTGTTCTGCTATAAAAGCAGTCTTTCCCGTGTTCGTAGTGTTAAAAGATTCGTTTTGCTTGATATTGCTTCTCTTTAGAAGAAAATTTTAGCCATTATATGCATGAAATGGAAGAACTCTGGTTCGTATGTTGGGAAGAAGCTATTTGTTTGTGCCATCCAAGTTTGGAATCAATAGACTTCTGCCTTTGACATTTGGTGCTCGACTATGATAGTTTGATGATTTTTTCCTTTCAAATAGAATATAGCCTTTATACACAGGAAATTAATACAAAACCTCCATTGATGATAGCTGATTCCACTCATTTTGAAGAAGCTGCAAGTATGTCATCCTTATCCTGGAATCAATGGCTTCCTCCATTTGAAATGCCCTCTTTTACAAATATATTCATGAACTTAGGCTGTGCTTGGAAGTAGAAATTAGATTTTAACCAAGATCAGAGATTTTGTTCTACTTCTGTGTTGATTTAATGCATCTTGTCATGGAGATTATTGTTTTACAATTCTGAATCTCCTAATTGATTAGACTGTCACTTGTATGTGTGGTTCTGAATGCAGTGCGGTTGACCATTTCAAGAAGCAGTTTGCTTTCCTTGAGGAGCACTATGGAAATGGTACCACTGCAGCTCCTCTTGAGAGACAACATGCATCTTTACCAAGGTACCATTATCAATTAATTTGTGTGCTGCTGTTGATATGCCGGGTTGCGTTTTAGGTGCTAAACAGTGTTGTCAAGGGCACTCTAGGCACTAAAACCCTTATATTGCCTCAGGCACAAGGCTAAAAATAAGTGTGAGCCTGAGTGAAATTAAACACAATGTATATATATATATGTGTGTGTGTGTGTGTGTGCGTTTTGAGTTTTTGTAAATGTGTGTACATAAAGCTTAAGATTTAAAGTAAAACTTAAGTGTGGTCTCATTTGTCAACAAAACATGCAATTTTTTTATTGGTCAAAATGCATGATTTCCTTGTTCAATGTTTGTTGTTGTATGCTCATATACTGAGAAGTATAAGGTTTAATATCATCCCTTTCTTACTCGTAAAGGTATTTCAAATGGATAATTTTAGTGGGTACTCTTTTCCCCCTTAGGGGTTGGCATTGGATCTTCTAATGTCGACTGTAGAGGGGTTTTTTAATGAGGCCCAATTTTCTTAAAAAAAAGGTATTTCAAATGGAAAAAGTGAAAAATAAGAGAAGTTAACAGAACATCAATCAGGTGGTCTTTTTTAATGCCTATTGCCTTACCAAAACTTCGCCTCAAATGGCCTATGCCTGAAAAGGTTGAGGTTCTTTTTGTGTATAGTGCTATTGGCACACGCTTTGACAACACTGGTGCTAAAAAATTACATACTTTCACCAATTATATTTTGAAAGGCAAGATTTTGTTAACGGGGAAATACACAAGCCCTTCATACTTCGTAGAAGTAAAATGAGCACCCTTCAAAATCAATCTATCTAAGACTACAATTCCCATAACCATGTAATTGTCTTAGGAATATACATTTTCTTCCGTTGTCCATGTTTGTATTTTTATACTGACAAGTGACAAGTACCCTGTTGAAAATGTGTGCAGGCCATGTGTATTATATTCAGATAATTCAGTACAAAACTCAACAGATGTGACAGATAACTTATCTAAATGTTCCATCAAGGAGACTGAGAAACCCCAAGCAGAGAGAAGCTTTGCAATCCCTATGTCAAGGCTTCCCCTCCAAGTTCCTCAAAGCATCCAAGGTTTGAATGTTTTTATCGATGGATATATATTGGTCTTATCGTTCCCCAAATTTATTGCCACGTTTTTTTTATATTGGTTCATATCTCTTCCTCAATATTTATTGCCATGCTTGTATCTCACTAATATTATCATATTAGAAATGGTTATAATAACTGTCTTGCTTCTGATTTTAGAGGCCATCTTATCTTTATTCCATCCAAGTCCCTGGCAGAAATAGCCCCTACACTAACTTAGCGAATTAATATGAACAAATTGCTACTTTTAAATGTGTACAAATAGTTGTGTTTGAGACGATAATGTTTTTAAAATTTGATGTATGTGATGGATTTTCTTTTTGTCCGGCAAGTGCTGATTCATTGGTGTTTTCTAAATGCATAATTTTTCATAGAACAAAAGGATATGTATCTTGTTAAACAACCCCCTCTCCTCCCTTAAACCGATAACCACTTGAGGTTGCGTCAGAAATATGATTTTTACAACCTAACATGTTACACGTTTCTTTTGTTTGTTATGTAAGTTCCAGTAAATGAATTAAAATAACAGATGGAAAGCAATATTTTACAATTTGCTGGAAGCAGCTGCCATGGATTAAAGTTTATATATACTGCTCATCTCTTTACTGTTCCATCTCCCAAACGCTGCTTTTGCTCCTAGTAACTTATTATGATGAATACAGCAGGTGTTGCCAGACCTGGGAAAGTAGTTGGACCGGTAATGCGTTACAATTGTGGGGCAGTAGCCGGAGGCGAGGCTCTTGAACAGCGAAGAATGACTCGGAATCCTATAGTTCCAACTCAATACTCATATCCACGGAGAAATCCAGTCTGTAAAAACGATAGGGGGGAAGATGAAGTAGTTGATGGTTCAACTGAATTGCAGCCAAAACCCCAGTACATCGCTAGGAAAGTTGCTGCTGCCCCAGGGGGATCCAGGAGTCAGTGGTATTGACCTAATATCAACTACCAATGGCCAACAAAAACGCCTGTGATAAATTTAATCCCGTGTCGCTCTTCACTACTAGGAGTCATCCGGTAAGGTGATGTTCTACATGCTCCGGCAGAGCTGGTTACGATAGACGAACTACACACATTAAGCTATAATTGTAATTATATAACACTAATTTGAGAGAGAAAACTGTGCCTACTATCCTTTACCTCATGGTTTTATGGTCCAGGTCAACAACAGGATATGTGAACTTTGCAGACTTGAGGAGAAGGCAAAATGAACTCTTAATTTATGAAGTTAGCTCTCTACTTATGTTATTTATTAACACTCGGCTTGCAGTTATTCTATATGATGCCTCTGTTGTTATAATGATATCTAATATTTGGTCCAAAAAATGAAACATGTTTTGCTCTGTCACTTTGGCTTCATGTTGATTTTGTCACATTCTCGGATAATCATGCAATTTCAATAAGCAATTTATAAAGTTGAGCATATTCATAAACAAAATATGTTAAAATTATTCTGTTTAGTCTCTTTTGGCTGTAAGTCTAAAATATTATACGCTGGTCATCATGTGGCATGTTTAATCTTTTAGATTCTGAGCTAATCTTCACATCTGAATCCGTGTTAAAGTATGAATTGTGGCATTTAGAGATCATTAACAAGCTCAATACGCAAATCTTTGTATGAGAAACAAATCAGCCTTCAACTTATAAACTTGCAAATATTCACCAATGTTAGTACAAGCAAAAAATGTCTACTGATATCTTGCTCTATTTTATTAGTTTTCCTGCCAATCCAAGGATGAGTAGCATGTTATTCCCTAAATCACTGTAGTCTTGGTTTGACCCGCCGACCGTTAACATCAGATCCATCTAACTGTGCTTCTTTTCTTCGATATCCACATGCAATAACAGAATGTTCCCCGATTCTTGCAACATATTGCAGCAGTTCAGTCAGAACACCCGGGCAGCTTTCCTTCAGATACTCGAATCCATCTGTTTGCATTACAGCTGAAACCAAAGCAACAAATTTGGTCATTCCTCCCAATCTCTTAGAAAACGTAAAAAAAAAAATTCAAAAGTATTCTTCTTTTAGAGATAAATTCTAGGAGTGACAATCAATTCTCTTGCATATGCTTGATTGAATAGAGGAGACTGGAAAAGTAGAAAGACAATAAATTTAGACATTCCCTAAGCATATTATAAGTGAATCTAAAATAGAATTGGTTTTCACAGGCCCTACCTTTTAAATTTTCCGGCAATGCAACGAATTTTAAGCATACGGATTTCAGATGCAGACAGTTGTGCTGTTCTGCCAAGGCCAATGTAGTTGCAACTGTGTTTATTGCAACATCCTCACTAAGCTTAGCCTCACAGAGCAATCTCATTCTCTCAAGTGCATAACGGTCGGCAGCAGCAAGCAGATGCTGAGCCACAAGCGTTGAAGCCCATTTTGAAGTTGAACCCACTAGCTCTTCCATATCCGGTAAGGTATCCCAGTAAATGAAATGGAGCAATGCCTGCAAACATCCAACCATGGTAATAAGAAGTTATACATACAAGATTGATTAGGGAATGTCTAGGAAAATTTAAAACAGAGAATGCTGCTAGTTAATTTGTTTAATCGGGAAAAACAGAAAAGAAAAAGGGGGTTATAATATTGGTTCATGGCAAGGCAAGAGCAAAGCAGGACCAAGAATCTCATAGCATGGACCTGCTATCAACTTCCACATTCCAACTCCATGTTCACCAAAGTAAAATGAAGCCATGATGTCATCCGTATCAAGTTTCATAGTTCCCGCTATATGTTTTGTTGCAATTTATCCACTACCATGGCATGCACATTAAGCAACATTTAGAAAATAAAATAGACATTAACACAAAGGAAATATCTAACACTTAGGACATTCAATGCCTGATGTCACAAGTAAACAGCTGGATTTACTCATCCAAAAGCTGGATCCTCGATGCATCTAGCAGAAGCACTGCTGCAGACAGCTCAGAAATTTCGTCAAAACATCTTATGATTATGAAATCGATGTCAGCTAAAATTACACTTGATATTATTCCACTAGCTCAATAGGTAGTGCAAAAAGAAGGGACAATTAGAAAGGAAGCAAAAGAAGACAGTAAAACCTTAACCGAGGTTAGGAAGAATAATGTACAGGAGCAGCGCCATAGGAGAGGAATCCCGATGAACACTCCTGTATAAGCCATCCTGTATGGCACCACAATTACTCAACTAACAAAAGAACCAACAGACCTACCTCGTCCTGTAAACCTTGCTATACCATCCAAAAAACATGCTCATGACGAACACACATTATAGGTTCCTAAGAGACACAACAGCTTGAAGAAAGTAGGAAAAATCACCATGTTCTGCTCCTAATCACAACAATTTGTGCTTCTAACTTTAAAATAATTTAAACATTCAATAAACTTTGGGGTTTATGATATGCCAACAGAAAGCCAAATTTCACACGAGATCACTATCCCTGAACCAAAATTGAAATACGAAAAAACCATTGCTCTAGCAAAATTCACATTGAATCATTTACCCCAGTGAAAAAAAAACACTCTCTTTCTTGGTACCTATTACTATCCAGCTTGCACTAGAGATAATGACAATTCTGAAGCTTAAATTCTACGTACAAGTCTATGGGAACTTAAGAACTCACTGGTAATGGAAACTGAAAATCAAGCAGCATTCATTCAGCCTTCACCATACCATCTATATCTAAGTTTTCTAATAACTAGAGAACACTTAACGATATACAGCAAGAAGTGCCGAGTAAAAGAAAAAAACTTGCAAAAGTTCTCATTTTTTGTTGCTTCTTAGGTGCTTACATTAACCATAACCTTCATTTCATTCAAATTTAAATTTATATATATGAACTCCCAAGAGATACCAAAACAGCTACGGAAAGAGAACAGTAACCTAAGCAACATTCTTAATGACAAACACTGAAAATAGAAGGAAGACAAATGCACATAAACAAAGAACAGAACTAATCAGAGCTTCGGCATAGATAAAATCCTATGCATCTTAAAAGCTAATCTAGTTTTCATCAATGTTATGAGCTTGCCCAATAGACAAAGAAAGGGGGTAAAAGGGAAATTATGAAATACAATCAGATCAAGCGAGAAGGATAACCTTGAAAACAGGAGCTTCCACATCTTCTACTCTAATGCACTGTGTGTTCTGATCCTTTAATGGACCGAAAAGTTGTGCCCTGAATACAGGTGAACGAGCTGCAAGGACAACCTTGTGGGCAGCAAATATTTCCCCGTCAACTTCAAACTGCACATCAGCTCCTTTTCCACTTTCTAATAGCTTCCCAAAATGCTGACCAAGATCAGAAGGTGGCACCAAAATAGAATAAATCTTAGGTCCCTCTGTATTCGACTTAACTACACCAACACAACAGCGAATTGAGAGGCAATCATCTTTAAGGTAGTCTGATGTATCTAGAAGAGTTCTTTTGAAAAAGCGTTTATAACCCCTGCAACACAGAAAATTGCAGCCATTTAATGACGTTTTCACACAAAATGCCGAAAGCTACTACAATAGATCGTTATAGCAGGGTAGAAAAAAGATAGTTTGTTTTATAACTCCTTGATTGGTTCAGCAAAGAGTTCCACAATATTGCAGATTGCAAAAAAAGTCAGAAATCATTAAGAGGTGAATGCAGTGATAAAGAATGAGGGTACTTCCACGATATTAGATTTCTCGAGACTATAGGTGAAACAAACAAATGACATTATATATCCATAATTCGACTTATAGATACAACTGCAAGCAACTTAATCTCAATTGAAACTTTTACAATGAATATCTAGCTCAAAATTAACTATCAAGGCAGAAACTAGTCCAAGAAAAAGCTATAATATTAGTTTTTTTTACAACGAAAAAGAAAATCCCAGAACTTACCACATGCTCCCACGATACTTAAGGGAATAAGGCCCGCTCTCAAGCATCCTCCCAAAATGGCTATGCACCTTGTGACGATCTTTCCCACTCTGGTCCAAAAGCGTCAACTCAAAAAGCGCTCTTACATCCGTCCCTTCACTCGCCAAAGCAATAAAAAGCGAAACGTAGGAAGCATTATCTTCAGCGCTCTTTCCATCCGGGTAAAAATAAATCGCCCATTCATAGCCCCCCACCATAAAAGTATCTGAAGCTATATATTTTCCCACTCCCATGCCTTTGGCAAGAGAGTATCCCCTGATCTTGAATTCATGGGACCCGTTCACCGTCTCAGTTCGAGACGTAGAGGAGGTTGAAGAAGAAGAAGAAGAAGAAGCAGGAGAAGAAGATGTTGAGGGATTTGGAAGTTCTTTGTGAAAACTAATTGTGCCCATTACGTGTGGAACGATAGATTTGGAACGGGTAATCGGTGAATTTTCAGAATTCTTCTGGGTTGAATTGGGGATTAAAATCAGAAAGGGTTTTTTGAAGAGGGTAAGCGAGATTTTTGAAATGTTAATCTTTTTTCTTTTAGAAATTCAAGAACCGGGTATTTCTTGTTTTTATATGAATCGAGTTGGGTAGGAACTGAATTAGGGTTTTATCGATCGAATGATTGTGAATTCGGATCAGAATTTAAGAACCCTAATTTGAGAGAAATTCGAAATTGGAATAAAATCAAAAACCAAACATGGTGAATGGATGGAATCTAAAAAAGAATGATGAAAACAAGGAAATCGGGAGACGATTTAAGGGACAACGATTGCTAAAATTTGCAAATTGGAAATGAATTGGGGAAGTTGAGAAAGTTCGAGAAGGCGGTTTATGATTTTGATCAAAGCGTGAGGGCAAAGTTGAAAACTTGAAGAAAATAAAGTGAATATTTGGGAGTGGATGCACTTTTAAATAAATAATCCAAGCAAAGCAAGGAACCTTGCTTGAAGTTTCTTTGTGAATTTCTCAATGGGAAAAATTAAAGCTTGGTTTTTCTGTTATAGTTTTTATCTGTTTTTGTTAGTTTGTTTGGGGCCAAACATCTAAACCTCATCTAATTTTTAAATCAAATTGGTGAATCTTATTTTATAATAAATTATAATTAAATTTTTAGTTGAATTATTTGAGTTTATGTTAAACTTAATTGTAAATATTTATAGTATCACTATCATATCTCTAATTGACTAACATTCTCTCTCTCTCTCTCTCTCTCTCTCTCTATATATATATATATATATATATTCATATACGATATATATATATCAAATAAAGTTGAAGGACTCGACTCAAACGTGAAAAATCGATACATTAATTATTATAAATTATAAATTATTTAAATCTTATTTTATAACTCAAACTTTATATAATTTTTTTTAAATTAATTTCATGAACTTAAATTTGAGTTGAGTTGAAAATTTCAAATTTTCCTTGAACTCATATCCGATTCCCTAATTGACCAAACTCACATTGCAATCCATTAATTCTTCATGATATATCCTTAGAGTTGAGTCGCATCATAATTCGAAAGATATAACTTTTTATATAAATTTATTTAAATCAGTTCAAATCGATTTAAATGGGTTGACTTATAATTATTTCTTTGTAATATATATATATATATATTTGGTGGATTTAACTATGTATATTTTCAATTCAATTACGGATTTTCAATGCCTAAAGGAGCCTATTAAAAACCCATACTCTAGTCTTGTTTGCGCACTGCTTGCTTCTCAGAAGACATGGTTAATGTGAACAATCCAATCCTCACTGCATAATTCTTAAATGCTGCAAACAAGTGCATAAGGACTACTTGTAGCATTTCTCTCATTTAACATCTCAAAAACATTCATAATCCTTGCTGAAATTTTTATTTGACTCGAATCGTAATTTTATAAATTTAATTCGAATTTTTTTTTAAAAAAAGGTTTGAGTTATAAAATAAAATTTCGAATAACTTAAAATTTTATAATTAATGGGTCGATTTTCAAGTTCGAGTCGAGTCTCTAAACTATGTCTGATATGTGTATCACATATGAAGAAAAATATATGTATATCGCATACGCTTTTAGAAAGTTATTTAAATTTGAACCAATTAGTATCATAGCATTATAAATGTTTACAACTAGATTTGAACATAAACTCGAACAACTTGACTCAGTGGCAGATCCATGAATGTTTTTGAGGGTGAGCACACATAAAATCTCAAAATCTCAAGGTGGCACAATTCATAAATATTAAAAAATTTAAGGACTAATTCATAAAAAATTAAAAAAAATAAAGTGAAATGTGTGAAGTTTAGAAAGTTACAAATAAAGTTTGAGTTATAAAATAAGACTCATCAACTTGGGTCTACTCAATTGAATCTCATGCAAATCATATTAGACGTCCCAAAGTTTGGCCTGGATAACGGTGCTCACCCTATATTCTTATTGTAACTATAACTCACCACTCACCACTCACCAGCTAGCTCCTTTTATTGTCTTGTATGACACTACCAGCTGAAACTCATCAATCTGTGGGAACCCAACAACTTGTTTCCTTCGACAATCAATTCTTATGGAAATGCAAATACATACCCCAAGCTGTTAATGTTGTTTTTGCCTTAAACAAATTTGGTCGAATCCTACAAGAGACGTTTTAAACTCAACTCTTAACTACTTGCACCACTTCTCCATTCTAATGAACACTTGGTAGTAAGCCTTAAATGAATATTAGAATAATCATACTCATTAACCTATTTAATAATAACAGTGATTATCATTTGTCTCAAATGGTATCCAAATTTCATATTAAAAATAAAATAAATAGCTGTCAACACATTAATTATATAGTTTGATACCCATAATTTTATTTTCACAAAATATTAGGAGTCAAAATTCTAATGAATTTCATACTACATGAATGAGATAAGCTCTGCATATTTTTATCTACAAGTTTTGAAGTATAGCCAAAGCTTTCCCTTGGTGGCACCAAAGAGCCCCAAAACTAATTTCCTCCACTCATAACATATCCCTATCTGTTCATCAAAAGCCAACGGACAACTCCCCTTCTCTATCAACCACCTCTTGTTTAGTTGTTTAGACTTCTGTTTTACACTTATAAATTAAGTTTCACTCCTCTCTCTCTCTCTATCTCTGTCTCATTTTCTCACTCTTCCTCCCATTCTTCTCCATCTACAGCCAATCCCAGCAACACCCATTTTTCTGGTTTCTTGTCAGTCCATTTTTCAGGCACTTCCCAGGTCAGTTCTCTCTTCATGTAAGAAGGGGTTTTAGTTTTAACTATTTATGTCTTATAATATTGTGCTTCACATTGTGCACTTATGGTATCAAATGGCTTTATGATTACATCATCATGTTGTAATCACTACCTTTTTCACTTATATATGAATTATACATTATGAGATTACTTTCAGTTCTCCTTCAGATTCTTTGTCTCTCTTTTGTTTAAAGCCTGTGAGTGGGAGAAAGAGAGATAGATGCTTGGATCTGAACCCAGACTTGTTGGAGCTTGGACCATGGGTGGCTCCTGTTGCCCAATAAGAGTTCAAGATCTGAATCTAAAGTGTTTTCCCTTGTGAACCTTCTGTTTATTTAAACAAGGGGTGTTATTTGATTGGTCCCCCACTAGTCATTTGACAATAAGTAGCCATTGAACCAATGAAGTTTTCCAACTGGTAAAGGATCAGTGGTTAGGTTTGCAGCTTTGGACCAGCAGCTCTCTCATCAAGGAGAGAGTAAAAAATCACTAGGTCTAGTCATGATCCACTAAGCTGAAGATTGTGGATATAAATTCTTTGTTTTCTACTACTTATTTGCTAAACAATGCTGTGCTAATAAGACATCCTTTTGGGTTCTAAAACTTAAAGTTTAAAAATGTTTGTGGTCCAAGTTTAGTCTGACCATGAGTTGAACAGGCAAGGAAAATGGTCTTTTTATGTACTTACCATCGGTCGTTTCGCTTCTCTTTTTCAGTATAAAGGATCTAGGAATAGGATAATGAGTTGAAGATTAAGGTCTTTTTCTTCTTGCATAATCTGGCATTAAAACTTTGATTCTATGACATTGCTGTTATATTTGAAGACCTTAAGTTTTTCTTAGCCTATTAGTCCATTTTCTGTAGTAAAATTAAGTCCCTGACCTTCAAATTTATACCCGATAGATCTTGTCAAATTTCATCACAACATAACAGGATGATAAACAGATCCAATTTTTTTTCTTTCTTTTGAGGTGTTGAAGTTGAATTTGTTTGTTATACTTGTTTGATTCCTCTCAGTTGGGAGAAGGGGGAAATGGCACAGATTTTAGCACCCTCGACTCAATGGCAAATGAGACTACCAAAGACCTCAACCTTTGGAAGTCCCGTTGCAACGAAAATGTGGAGTCCTCTGGTATTGAAACAGAACAGGAAAGGAGCAGCTAAAAGCTCTGGCAAATTTAGAGTGCTCGCCTTGTCTGAGAACAGCACTGTCAACAGGATAGAGAAGTTACTAAACATGGACGTCACTCCATACACCGACAAGATCATTGCTGAATATGTTTGGTACATCATCTTTCCAACATATTTTATCTATGTTTCAAATTAAATATGTGTCGAACAAGGTACTTCGGAAACACGGATAAGCATTATGAAATCAGTGTTCAAATATAGATTTAAGATGACAATTTTCCTTGTACCTCAATCACTGCTGTTTCTGCATTGGAACAGGATAGGAGGCAGCGGAATTGATATGCGTAGCAAGTCTAGGGTAAGAAAATTACTAGAACTGAAATTGTGTAATTTTCAATCTGGTAATTAGTTTTCTCTTATGTTTCTTTGGGCCTTATTACAATTTGCAGACATTATCAAAGCCGGTTGAACATCCCTCTGAGCTTCCCAAGTGGAACTACGATGGATCAAGTACCGGACAAGCACCTGGAGACGATAGTGAAGTTATTTTATAGTAAGCCCTTTTAAAAGAAATCTAAAAGTTTCTTTATTTCTTGTTATCATCAAAACACCATTTTGACTGAAAACTTCATCCAGCCCTCAAGCAATCTTTAAGGATCCTTTCCGAGGAGGTAACAATATCTTGGTGAGTATCATCGAAGCCATGATTGTCGAAAGTTTTGTAAGTAGATTAAATAGTGTGGTTAATATTTTTCTTATGTGTTTCAAAAAGGTAATCTGTGATGCATACACACCGGCTGGCGAGCCCATTCCCACAAACAAGCGCGCCAGAGCTGCTGAGATTTTCAGTAACAAGAAGGTGGTAGATGAAATACCATGGTATGAATTACTTTTACTTCAACTATCTTATTCTTTCATTTAAATTTGGAGTATTCGAGAATTATATTGTACTTGTGTTTGCCTTGATTCTATCTTGGTATTCACACAAAACAAAATGCCCTCATGTTGCTATACCTTTCTGATAAGGTTTGGGATTGAGCAAGAGTACACTTTACTTCAACAAAACGTGAAATGGCCTTTGGGATGGCCTGTTGGAGGCTACCCTGGTCCTCAGGTGATAATACGACTCAATTTTTATACGAAAGTACAAAAGTTGTAGAGGTCTGTAATTTCGTGTTAATAATATAGTCCTACATGAACTTATTTATTAACATGGTTGTTTGATGCCAAATTCAGGGTCCTTATTACTGTGGAGCTGGAGCTGACAAGTCATTCGGGCGTGACATCTCAGATGCACATTACAAAGCTTGCTTATACGCCGGCATTAACATCAGTGGCACCAACGGGGAGGTTATGCCTGGCCAGGTTTGCTTCCTTCGAGTCCTCATCTTGCTAACGGAAATGAAGTACTTCAACATTCTTGCTTGTTTGTTCATTACTTATCACCATTTTGATTCTGTTTACATTGCAGTGGGAGTATCAAGTTGGTCCAAGTGTTGGCATCGAAGCTGGAGATCATATCTGGATTTCTCGATACATTCTTGAGGTATTTCTTCCCCACATGATTTCGTTACTCTTATGGAGGCCACTGCAAAATTCCGACCCTTGCAACATCTATAGATCAGAAATTGTTTCCTGATAAAGTCCCAAACAGTTTAAACATAGGCTTCATTTAAACAAATTCAAGCATGAAAAACAGTATCAACATCGATCACCTTTACAGTCAATTAATCCAATAACTTACCAATAGTTTCCTCTATTCTTATAGAGAATCACTGAACAAGCCGGCGTTGTTCTTTCCCTTGATCCTAAGCCAATTGAGGTAATGTAACATTCCGCAACGTTCGATTCTTACTATTAGTCCATCAGAGGGTTTGCTCAATTCGTTTTCCTTTTGCTAGGGTGACTGGAATGGTGCTGGATGCCACACCAATTACAGGTCTTATAACTGACTTTTCTTAGTTTTATTATCAACTTTCTGAGTTATATGCATTATATGGTAAATTTGTATAGTATCACTTTCTGAATCACAGCGAAACATATTTCTTAATGCAGTACGAAGAGCATGAGGGAAGATGGAGGCTTTGAAGTTATAAAGAAAGCAATCCTGAACTTGTCGCTTCGTCACAAGGAGCATATAAGTGCCTATGGTGAAGGAAATGAGAGAAGACTGACAGGAAAGCATGAAACAGCCAGCATCGACACGTTTTCATGGGTACGTTTCATGAGATATCCATGCCTTGCATTGGAAGCCATCGGAAAACTTTAGATACTTTCTTTAATGGCCGTGAATTTTTTTGTGTTTGAACTTGCAGGGTGTGGCTAATCGCGGTTGCTCAATCCGAGTTGGGCGTGACACCGAGAAGAATGGAAAAGGTACTACTAGCATGAATAAAACTAGTGAACAGATCTTGTTAAGTTGGAGAGTCAATTATTTCAATAGCTTGTTAGTCAAATGAATGTAAATAGGGTTGCAAGCTTAAGAAAGGTTAGAGCAACAACAATCGTCTGTTAGGCTTCGAACTCGAGACTTCTAATATGTTATCGAATAGGCTCAACTACTATATTTAGATCCAAAGAGGGATGTTAAGAATAAGAACCATAATTTGTTGACAGCAAACTTGATAATGTTGTTTCATTGTTAGGTTACTTGGAAGACCGACGCCCGGCTTCGAACATGGACCCGTACGTTGTGACATCATTGCTGGCGGAAACTACGTTATTGTATGAGCCAACACTCGAAGCTGAAGCACTTGCTGCTCAAAAGATTGCTTTGAAGGTCTGATTTAAAGCAGTTTGGCTTTGATTTAGCTCATTCGCGGGGATCGTTTTGCATATTTTAAAAATTTGGATAGCTTCTAGGGAAGATCCTCAAATGAGTAATTTGTCTTGTCAAACGATATTCTTAAATGGATTGTCTTGTAAATTAAAATGATTGGTCTTATAACCTCTTACCTTCTATCCTTGGTTAATGGGTATTTTGGTTTTAGATGTTCAATGGTTGAAGATTATTCCCTCAGCAGCTAAAAGAATAAAAGTTTAATTCGGTTGTCATATAGATTTATGGGTAAACTATACTAATGACACCGAATTATGGGGTTGGTGTTGATTTGACCACTGTATTTTTAATTATGTTAAATATATCACATAACTATTTAATTGAAGATGATGTGGAATTACACATTTAATCCTTATTACTTAGCCATTATATCAATTTAGTCCTAATTTTTATTTAATAAAACAATTAATTATTTAATTAAGTGATGACATGTGTCACCGCCCATTAAAGGAAGAAAATGAATTTCTCTCTACAATGAGAGTAGCAAGGTTAGAACCAAGGTCTTCTTGGTAAGAGGCACACCTGTCTACCATCAAGTCAAACACACATTTATGACTTGTTGTACAACATTTACTATGTATGTCGAAAACAGACTCCTATATGCATGCTGTTGAGATTTTAGAGGCTCGATTCGATCAACCAATTTAGCTCACCAAGTGTTGGAGAGATGGATTTTTGGGTGGAAGGGTTGTGGAAGCTAGAATGTAAAAAGACACAATGATTTATAGTGGTTCAACCTTCTAACCAAAGTCTACATCCACTACCTTAGCTCCCCACTAAGGATTTCACAATCAATCCACTATTGATTCGTCCCCTTTTCTAGGATTAGGAGGAAACCCTTACAACCGATCAAGCTTCTACCCAAAGCCTTGATCAAAACCCTCTTTACAAAGAGACAATGAAAGCAAACTTAAAACCCTTTAATAGGTGTTTGTTTGTACAATTAAGCACTCACCCAAAACCTAAAACACTTGAGCAAATTTGACAATTTTGGCTCACTAGTGTTTGTCTATATAAGAATTGACAATTTAAGCACTAAGACACTTTTTGATCATTTGATGTTTGACAATATGAGCATTCACCTTCTCTTGATGCTTGAAGGTCCCTTTTATACTCCCAAATGAGTTTGTAGCCGTTACTAGCCGTTGGGGATGAATTGGAGTCGTTGAGGACTTTATTTCCCTTCATAAATGCTGTTCTGCAGCTATCCGTATCGATACGCGTGGAACCGTATCGGTATAACCTTCATATGAACTAGCCGTTGGGCTCTTGCCAGCCTGGGCATATCGATACGCTTGAGGGCGTATCGGTACGGGTTCACATTTAAATGGCCGTTGGGAAATAGTCGTTGGGGTAGTTGAAATGGGATCGATACGCTGACCTAGCGTATCGAAACGATCCTGGCCGTATCGATACGGCAAAGGCCTGTATCGATACGGGTTTTGACAGTGGCCAAACTGGGGCAAAAAGGTATCGGTACGGGTACAACCGTATCGATACGGGTACTCAGAAAACACAAGTTTGGCTATTAAAAACGTGAAAAATCCTTGCCAAAAACCTCTTAATAAACCTCAAACATAATTTCAAGTTGTTTGGACTTAAAACCAAGTTTTAAATTCTTTTCAAATTTGTCCAAAACATTTTTCAATTATTATATCAAAACATTAGTTCTACAATCTCCCCCTTTTTGATATAATAAAACTAACTTGAAAAATTGTTTGTGATTCTCCCCTTTAACTTTTAAAAATGTGAATAAGAGATTAAATGTATGAAATCAAATAAAGCTCTCCCTTATTCATTTGAAAATTCAAATTTTTAAACCATTTCTCCCCCTTTTTGTTATATCAAAAAGAATTTAAAACATTAAGTTCAAAATAACAATAGAGGTAAAAACTTTGACTAAAATAAAAATTTGGTTTAAAAATGGCTCCCCCTTACTCAAAGCATCATCAAAAATGTTAGTCCAACATATATGATCATCTAGTTGAATAAAAAGAATATAAGACAAATTAATTCAAAACAACTAGAAATTTTACCAACACTTGAACCCAAGGGAGGATGTGAAGCCTTCCTTCTTCAAGTGTTCTTCCTTGTGTGCATGGAGCTCCCCCTCAATGTTTGACTTGTTGAACATCTCCATCACACCTACAAAAGACAATCAAGTAATTTTTGGTATCCAAATTGCTTTGGATCCATAAACGTTAGTTGCACAAATTTTAGTCCCCTTAGGAATCCATTTTTCAATGTCATCCTTTTTAATTGAAGTGGTTAGTCCTTTTGGGACCCAAACACTTCTAAAACATTTACCTTTAATAAATCTAGGGGCACTAGATTGTCTAACATAAAAATTTGATTTTCTAAAATTGTTTTTCTTTTCAAGCTCTTTGGAAATCAAATCTTTTTCTTCTTGAACATTTTGAAGCAATTTTTGTAAATCAAAACATTTTAATTCAAACTCTTCAAGTTTTGCTTCAAGTTCAAGTTTGGTTTTAGAAAGCAAATCATTTTGAAATTTTAACTTTGAAATCAATTTATTGTTTTTCAAAATGTGGCTTTTAAAATCTAAAACCAAATCATCATAGACATCTTGTAATTCATCAAAAGAATAAGAACATGAAGTAGATGAATTAGAAGTTACCCTTGAATCTTCTTCGATGGCCATAAGGCAAAGGTTGGCTTGTTCATCGTCGGTGGAGTCCTCATCACTCCAAGTAGCCACATGTGCCTTCTTCTTATGGCTTGAAGTGTTTGCCCTCTCCTTTCTTTTAGGTTCTCGTTCAAGCTCTCTCAAGGCTTTCTTCATGAACGGGGCACACTTCTTGAAGAGCTAAACTATCTCTTCATCTTCATCCTCCTCTTCACTTGAGTAGACATGATGGCAAGTGGAGGATTTGAGAGCCATGGCACTTGCATTGATGCCAAGCCCTTTGATTTTCTTCTCTCCCATAGCTCTAATTTCTTTCTCTTCTTCTCATCCTCTTTGTTCTTCTTCATGATTTGATGAGTAAGGAGAGACCCCATGAGTTCATCAAGCTTCAAAGTCTTCAAATTTTTGGCTTTGATGATGGCGGTCCTCTTTGAGTCCCAAGACTCGGGAAGTGAGTTGATGAGCTTTCGAACAAGCTTTTCCTCCGGGATGGCTTCTCCATAGCCTTTGAGACCATTGGTGGTAGTGGAGAACCTATCGAACATCTTCTCAATGTTCTCTTCCGGATCCATTTTGAAGTTCTCATACTCCAAGGTTAGGAGCCCAATCTTGGTCTCCTTGACTTCATTTGTCCCCTCGTATGTGACTTCAAGCTTGTCTCATACCTCATTGGCACTCTCACAAGAAGACATCTTCTCATAGATGGATGGACCAAATGCACAAAATAGAATGTGCAAGGCTTTGCAATTTAGCTCCATCTTCTTGCGATCGTTGGCACTCCACTCCGCTTTACTTCTTTGAGGCACGAACGGACCATCTTCAACTACATACCATAACCTGTAATCTCTTGATTTGATGAAGAACTTCATCTTTGTCTTCCAATGGGCATAGTGAGTTCCGTCAAAGAAAGGTGGTTTGTCGATTGAATGTGCCATTGAGCCGGATGATGAAAAAGTGATCGAGCTTGCCGGATCTTCTCAATAGGATGTGAATCCCCTTCGATTGAGCCAAGCTCTGATACCAATTGTTGAGATTTTAGGGGCTCGATTCGATCAACCAATTTAGCTCACCAAGTGTTGGAGAGATGGATTTTTGGGTGGAAGGGTTGTGGAAGCTAGAATGTAAAAAGACATAATGATTTATAGTGGTTCAACCTTCTAACCAAGGTCTACATCCACTACCTTAGCTCCCCACTAAGGATTTCACAATCAATCCACTATTGATTCGTCCCCTTTTCTAGGATTAGGAGGAAACCCTTACAACCGATCAAGCTTCTACCCAAAGCCTTGATCAAAACCCTCTTTACAAAGAGACAATGAAAGCAAACTTAAAACCCTCTAATAGGTGTTTGTTTGCACAATTAAGCACTCACCCAAAACCTAAAACACTTGAGCAAATTTGACAATTTTGGCTCACTAGTGTTTGTCTATACAAGAATTGACAATTTAAGCACTAAGACACTTTTTGATCATTTGATGTTTGACAATATGAGCATTCACCTTCTCTTGATGCTTGGAGGTCCCTTTTATACTCCCAAATGAGTTTGTAGCCGTTACTAGCCGTTGGGGATGAATTGGAGTCGTTGAGGACTTTATTTCCCTTCATAAATGCTGTTCTGCAGCTATCCGTATCGATACGCGTGGAACCGTATCGGTACGACCTTCATATGAACTAGCCGTTGGGCTCTTGCCAGCCTGGGCGTATCGATACGCTTGAGGGCGTATCGGTACGGGTTCACATTTAAATGACCGTTGGGAAATAGCCGTTGGGGTAGTTGAAATGGGATCGGTACGCTGACCTGGCGTATCGAAACGATCCCGACCGTATCGATACAGCAAAGGCATGTATCGATATGGGTTTTGACATTGGCCAAACTGGGGCAAAAAGGTATCGGTACGGGTACAACCGTATCGATACGGGTACTCAGAAAACACAAGTTTGGCTATTAAAAACGTGAAAAATCCTTGCCAAAAACCTCTTAATAAACATCAAACATAATTTCAAGTTGTTTGGACTTAAAACCAAGTTTTAAATTCTTTTTAAATTTGTCCAAAACATTTTTCAATTATTATATCAAAACATTAGTTCTACACATGCCCAAGAAGAATCACCAAAGGTAGCTTGCTTTCTTCCACCCTCGTTCTTGCAAAGTTTGAGAGAGATAAAAAACACTCTTGAATAGTTATCTTTCTTTTGACTTTGGAAAGGGGTGAATTCCATTAAAAATATAAGTTCATAGTGAAAATTTAGATATACTTTAAATTTTGTAAACTTTAAGTAAATAATGGAACTCCAATTTTCATTTCTATTAAAAATATTATATTAGATAAATTTTCTAAACAACTGTTATGAATATATATACATGAGCATTGAACGTGTGGCTCACAAAACCAGACCATCACAAAAAAAGTTTGGGGACATAGTCTGACTTCGAAATACATAATAAATGTTGTACAACAAATCATAAATGTGTGTTTGGCTTGATGGTAATCAGGTGCACCTCTCATTAAGAGGACCCTAGTTCAAACCTTGCTACTTTTATTATAGAGTAAAATTTATTTTCTTCCTTTAATGGTCATCATCTCATTGGATGGTAAAATAAAATTATTAACTCAAATATAAATAGTTAAAGTACTCCAATGAGGTGGTGACACATGGCATCACTTAATTAAATAATTAATTGTTTTATTAAATAAAAATTAGGACTAAATTAATAGAATACTTAAGTAATAGGGATTAAATGTGTAATTATATCAATTAGGATTTAACGGTAGGTGGCTACATTAGAACCAATTAAATAGTTATGTGGTATATTTAACACAATTGAAAATATAGTGGTGAAATCGACACCAACCCCATAGTTCGATGGTCATTAGTATAGTTTAGCGTAGATTTATTTATATTTGAAATGATTATGTCTAATTTGAATACATATATTTTGACAAATTCGAAATACTCCGTCGTTTTGCATATTTAGTATCCACGCCATCACAGTGACGGAAACTGGCGTTCATATCCGATTCGATTTTAATGTCCCAATGTTTGGTTGAATTCAAAACTAATGTTTAGTGTCTAAATTGAAACGTTTTAAAGTTTAGTACTAAAATCTGTACAAAATAAAAAACTAGTGACTAATGCTGTAGTTGCCCATAATATTAAGTATCCAAAATAGAAATGGTCATATGTTGTGTTTTAGGCTGGACCGAACCGGTCTAATTTAAAGCCATCACTTGATTCTGATTCGACATTTGGGGTCTGTTTGTTTCACTGAACACTGTTTTCGGAAAATGAATTCTAGAAAATAAACTACAGTTTTTGGAAAACTAATTGCAGAAACCATTTTTCGGTGTTTGGATGATGTTGTACAATTCATTTTACACTGTTTGGTAGAGTTTTCTGAAAATTTCATGAACAATTGTAGAAATATATGTTTTGATATAATAATTGAAAAATGTTTTGGACTTAATTGAAAAGAATTTAAAATACCATCCAAGTCAAAAACAACTTGAAAATAAGTTTGAGGTGTTTTCAAAATGTTTTGGCAATGTTTGAAACGTTTTTAAGTAGTCAAACCAGTGTTTTTAATGTACCCGTTTCGATACAGACATAATCTATATCGATACGTTTTGAAACTGTCATAACCCGTTTTGATACAGGGCTCACCTGTTTCGATACGGATAGGTGTGGTTTCAAAACACCATTTGGTGTTTCGATACGCCTACGTGGCATACATCTCAACGGTCAAAACCCTCAACGGCTATTTGAATTGCAGACTGTTTCGATACGGCACTAGGTGCTTCGATACGACACACTGCATTAGACTCCAACAGCTAGTTCTGAAGAAGGGCGTTTCGATACAGCTACGCGTGTATCGAAACAAACATCACCAGAACTGTATGATGGGAAATAAAGTCTCCAACGGCTCCAATTCAATCCCAACGGTCTTCAACGGCTACAAACTCAATTGAGAGTATAAAAGGGACCTCCAAGCATCAAGGAAAGACTAACGCTTCAATTGTTAACAACCATATGATGTAAAATTGTCTTTAGAGCTTAATTGTCATTCTCTTGTGTAGACAAACACTTGTGAGCTAAAATGTTTAAGTATGCTCAAGTGTATAGGTTTTGGGTGAGTGCTTAGAGTTGCAAACACATACCTATTAGAGGGATTTCTTGTTTGCTTTGAATTTCACTTGTAAGAGAGTGTTTGATTAAGCTAAGGGTAGTTAGCTTAATTGTTGTAATAATTTCCTCCTAAGCCGAGAAAAGGGGATAAAATTCTTAGTGAATTTGGGAAATCCTTGGTGGCGTTCCAAGGTAGTGGATGTAGGCTTTGGGTTAGAAAGCCGAACCACTCGAAATCCTCGTGTTTAATTATCAATTTTTGCCACCAACTCAAACACCCAAAAATCTAACTTCTCAACCACTTGGCAATCCATAACGGTTGAAGGAAATCGAGCTTATCAAGCCTAACAATTGGTATCAGAGCGAGGCTCAATCGAAGGGAATTAACATCTTATTGAGGCGATCTGGGAAGCTCGATACATCAATTCAACCAACCGGTCAAATAGCGCAATCCATCGACAAGCCACCATTCTTCGACGGGACCAACTATGCATATTAGAAGACAAGAATGATGTTCTTCATCAAAGCCAAAGATTACAAGCTTTGGGACATAGTTGAGGATGATCCATTCGTGCCATAACGAAGCAAGGCAGAATGGAATGCGGATGATCGCAAGAAGATGAAGCTAAATTGCAAGGCTTTGTACACTATCTTTTGAGCATTTAGCCCCAACATCTATGAGAAGATGTCTTCTTGTGAAGATGTCAGGGAAGTTTGGGACAAGCTTGAAGTCACATACGAGGGAACCAACGAAGTAAAAGAGACCAAGATCAATCTTCTCAACTTAGAGTATGAGAGATTCAAGATGGACCTGGATGAAGATATCAAGAGGATGTTCGACCGATTCTCCACAATCGTCAATCAACTCAAAGGTTTTGGAGAGGGGATTTCGGAAGACAAACTCATTCGGAAGGTGATCTATTCACTTATCGAGTCATGAGATTCAAAGAAGACGACCATCATTGAAGCCAAAGACTTGAAGAAGCTCAAGCTTGATAAGCTAAACGAATCTCTTCTTACCCATGAGATGATGTCTCTACCTTTGAGGAAGGAGAAGGAGAAGAAGATCAAGAAGCAAGACATTGATGTCAATGTCATTAGTCTCAATTCCTCCAAGTGCAACCATATTGATACAAGCGAGGAGGAGGATGGAGAAGAAGAGATAGTTCATCGCTTCAAGAAGTGTGCCCCATTCATGAAGAAAACAATGAAAGAATTCGAACATGAATCAAGGGGAAAAAAGAGGGCAAGCATTTCAAGCCATAAGAAAAATGCATATGGCTACATGGAGTGATGAAGACTCCACCGACAATGAACAAGCCAATCTTTGCCTTATGGCCATCGAAGAAGATTCAAGGATAACTTCTAATTCATCTACCTCATGTTCATGTTCATATTCTTTTGATGAATTACAAGATGCATATGATGATTTGGTTTTAGAGTTTAAAAATCACATTTTGAAAAACAAGAAAGTTGTTTCAAATTTGAAAATTCAAAATGATTTGATATCTAAAACCAAAATTGAACTTGAAGCAAAACTCAATGAGTTTGAGCAAAAATGTGTTGATTTACAATAAAGTTCATGAGGAAAAATATTTGATTTTCAAAGAGCTTGAAAAGAAAAATAGTTTTGGAAAATCAAACTTTTATGTTAGACAATCTACTGCCCCTAGATTTTTGAATGGTAAAGTTTTTTTAAAAGTATTTGGGTCCCAAAAGGACTAAGTACTTCAACTAAAAAGGATGAAATTGAAAAATGGATTCCTAAGGGAACTAAATTTTATGCCACTAACGTCTATGGATCCAAAGCAATTTGGATACAAAAAATTACTTGATTGTCTTATGTTAGGTGTGATGGAGATTGATCAACAAGTCCAAATTTGAGGGGGATCTCCATACACACAAGGAAGACACTTGAAGAAGGAAGGCTTCACATCCTCCCTTAAAGTTCAAGTGTTTGTAAATTTTCTAGTTGTTTTTGTTTTAATTAGATTATTTTTTCCTTTACAACTAGATTAACGTATTGTTGAACTAACAATATTTGATGCTTTGAGTAACGGGGAGCCAATTTCAAACCAAAAGTTTTTAATTGTGTCATTTTTTACCTCCTATATTATTTTGAGCTTAATGTCTTTTAATTTTTTTATATAACAAAAAGAGGGAGAAATGGTTTGAAAAACTGGTTTTTCAAGAGAATAAAGGGAACTTTAACTTCATTTAATTTTCAAAATATCTCTTATTCAAATTTTTAAATATGAAGGGGGAGAATCCAAAACAATTTTTCAAGTTGGTTTTATTATATCAAAAAGAAAGAGATTGTAGAAATATATGTTTTGATATAATAATTGAAAAATGTTTTGGACTTAATTGAAAAAAAAATTAAAATACTCTCTAAGTCAAAATCAACTTGAAAATAAGTTTGAGGTGTTTTCAAAAGGTTTTGGCAATGTTTGAAACGTTTTTAAGTAGCCAAACCAGTGTTTTTAATATACCCGTTTTGATACAGACATAATCTATATCGATACATTTTGAAACTGTCATAACTCGTTTTGATACAGGGCTCACCCGTTTCGATACAGATAGGTGTGGTTTCGAAACACCCATTGGTGTTTCGATACGCCTACATGGCATACATCCCAATGGTTAAAACCCCCAACAGCTATTTTCCAATGGCTATTTGAATTGCAGACTGTTTCGATACGACATTAAGTGTTTCAATATGGCACATTGCATCAGACTCCAACGGCTAGTTCTAAAGAAGGGCGTTTTGATACAGCTACGCGTGTATCGAAACAAATATCTCCATAACTGTATTTATGGTGAGAAATAAAGTCTCCAATGGCTCCAATTCAATCCCAACGGTCCTCAACGACTACAAACTCAATTGAGAGTATAAAAGGGACCTCCAAGCATTTAGGAAAGACTATGCTTCAATTGTCAACAACCATATGATGTCAAATTGTCTTTATAGCTTAATTGTCATTCTCTTGTATTGACAAAACACTTGTGAGCTAAAATGTTTATGTATGCTCAAGTGTATAGGTTTTGGGTGAGTGCTTAGAGTTGCAAACACATACATATTAGAGGGATTTCTTGTTTGCTTTGAATTTCACTTGTGAGAGAGTGTTTGATTAAGCTAAGGGTAGATAGCTTAATCGTTGTAATAGTTTCCTCCCAAGCCAAGAAAAGGAGACGAAATTCTTAGTGAATTTGGGAAATCCTTGGTGGTGTTCCAAGGTAGTGGATGTAGGCTTTGGGTTAGAAAGTCGAACCTCTCTAAACCCTTGTGTTTAATTCTCAATTTTTGCCACCAACTCAAACGCCCAAAAATCTAATTTCTCCATCACTTGGCAATCCATAACGGTTTAAGGAAATCGAGCCTATCAAGCCTAACAACAGTATACAAATAAGCATCGATAATGCTAAAAACAAGTTCCAACCAAAACATGGTTTAAGATTTAGGGTTTATGATATCATTTATAGTTTATGGTATAGATCAATATTTAGGGTTTATGGTAGCACTTAGGGATTAGTATTTAAGGTTTAGGGTTTAGATGAGTGTTTATTGTTTATGGTAGTATTTAAGGTTTATATTAGTGTTTAAGGTTTTGGGTTTCGGGTTTAGATTGGTAGTTATGATTTAAGGTTTAGAATTTAGGGTTTATAGTAACATTTATGGTTTATGGTTTAATTATTAGGGTTTGTGGTAGCATTTAAGGTCTATGCTTTAGGGTTAGTGTTTAAGGTTTACCATTTAAGGTTTAGGGTTTAGGTTAGTGTTTATAGTTTAGAGTTTAGTGTTTAGATTTTAGTGTTTATGGTTTAGATTATCATTTAAGGTTTAAGGTTTATGCTAGCACTTAGTGTTTAGGGTTTAGTATTTATGTTAACCTTTAGCGATTAGGGGTTAATGTTTATTGTTTAGGGTTTATGTCAGTGTTTAAGGCTTATCATTTAGGGTTTATGGTTTAGGTTAGTGTTTATGTCTTAGGGTTTAGTGTTTATAGTAGTATTTAGGGTTTATGTTAGTGTTTATTATTTATGGTTTAGTGTTTATGTTAGCATTTAGGTTTTATGGGTTAGTGTTTAGGGTAAGGGTTTATGTTAGTGTTTAAGGTTTAATATTTAGGGTTTAAGGTTTATGTTTAAGATATCGCATTTAAGGTTTTTATGTTTATGGTTTAGAGTTATGTTAGTGTTTAGGGTTTAACACATAGTGTTTAGGGTTTAGTGTTTAGCATTTAGGTTAATCTTTAAGGTTTATGGTTTAAGTTCTCATTTAGGGCTTAAGGTTTATGTTAACGTTTAATGTCTAGAGTTTATTGTTAGTGTTTAGTGCTTTTGTTAATGTTTAGGGTTTAACATTTAGTGTTTAGGGTTTTATGGTCTAAGGTTTGATGTTTAGGGTTTATGATTTAAGGTTTAGGGTTTATTTGTTATGTTAGTATTTAAGGTTTAGGGTTTATGGCTTAGGTTAGTATTTGTAGAGAGAATTGGAGGAAGAAAAGCAACTTACCGAAAATTAATGGGTAAGTCATTTTACACTGAAACAAGGTCTGTATTCCATTAACCGTAGTTGATTTTCTTTTGACTTTTTCATTTTCCATGAACCAAACAACGTAATGTTATGAAAACGTTTTCAGGAAAACAAATTACAGTGAAACAAACAGACCCTTGATGACACTATACTCGACCAGCCTCAATTCAGCATAAATAAAAATTTTCCCACTTTATTCAACAAAATAAGGAGTTAATTGAGAAAAATATAAAGAGAGAAAATATTATGATAACTATCTCATTCTAGTCAACAAAATAAAAAAATACTTGAAAAAGATATAAAGAGGGGATATTATAACAATTATTCTTAAATATTTAGAATAAAATTATATTATTATTTCGAGTCGTGTCGAGTAGGGATGGACGCATACCTTTATATTAGGGGCGAGCCTATAAAATTCTAAGGGATGAATTTATAAAATTTTAGGGAAATAGAATTTCAAATAGAAAATACATAGAAAACTTTTAAATTATATGCAAATTTTACATTTTTAGGGAGGCGACCGGATCGTCAAACCCCTTTGATCTATCCTATTATTGAGTATTCTTCACCCAACAGTTGACTTAACTAGATCCAACCTTACTTTTCAGAAAAAAATGACTCGACCCAAATCTATTTGTTATTAAAAAATTTACCTTATAAAATTAAATCGGATTAAATAAAAAAAACACTCATCGAATTCGGGTCAAATTAACATCCGTGAACCAAAATCCATCATGACGAACGCATTAGGCCTTCAGGGTTAAAACATGTCAAGCTCAGAAATGCGGGACCGAGGCTTTTTAATTCCCATGCAAGTGAGGTTATCAGCTCCACCCTACCAAAATATTTTTTTTGGAATATTATGGTGTGATACAAGGGTAGACATATGTTCAACTTTATTAGTCTTTTTAATAAGGCATACATACCATGCATAATTGATGCTCGAACCCGGGTCACTTAGATGAATGACATCATTTTTTATCACTGGGACAACAAGGGGTGAGCAAAAGAATTTAATTTTAAACAGTGTTTTAATTTTTTTGAAAAATATGCGGACCTCATTAAAAATCCCTCTGAACCTATGTAGGAGAAAAAAGTGCTCTTTTTATTGATCACTGTAATATAACTTACATAGTTGTGAAATATATCGCGGTAATACAAACTCAAAAGTTTTATCTAAAAAGCTATCTACGTTGTTGAACATCACCAAATAGCCATTACAAAGTTCCAAAACCCCCAGTACTGGCCAAGCTACAGGTGTCCCATTCTATTACATATTTAACTCAACACTCACCAATTTTTAATGACATATAATCTAACTACCTGACATCCATATCCAGTTTGAATGCCTGTCAATGCCCTACTTTGTCAGCAGATGCGCATCCTTATTTTTTTCTGTACTCAAATTTCAAATTTCAATTATGCTTCTTAAGAAATTCACTACAATTTTTTGTCATCTCAATGAAGCTTGGAGGAGCTAGATATGGTGAAACAATCCATTTAACCGCTGGGATGCAATCGACTTTTATAAATATTGGGGCTTTATTATGTCGTACAGATGCTGAAAACAGTTTGCAAGCCTCTAAAATTCTATACATTTTGGTCAAGGTTGAATCTGCAATCCCAATGCATTTAGAAAATTGTATCAAAATTTTACCTGAGTGATCTCTTAGAAGTCCCCCTATTTCAGCCCGTCCAACACATCCATGAATTGTCGCATCGACATTAAATTTTACTGCACCTTGTTGAAGCGCGCACCACTTTTTTCCTTCGAGTCTATTATTCTACCATATCTGCACTTTTGACAAATTTGAATGTAGAAAAAATTTAAGTAAGGAAAAAATAGAACCCGACCACTTACTTTTGCACCAATATTCAATTCTAAAGATCGCCGAGTCGAATATTTGTTCTTCTTTAAAAGTTTTCTTGTTAAAAATTGATTCATTTTTACACAATCATATAGTCCATAGAACCCCCAAAAGTCCCATGGATCATATAGGTTTAAATAATGTCGATAATGGTTGCTGGTCTCACATCTCAACCAAGGAACTTACAGTAGTTGGCATTATGAAATGAATTTTTCAAACGTCGAACTACCTTTGCCAGATTTTTCACATTGATTCGCAATGTATAAGAACATGCTCTACCCTCTCAGGATCTTTATTACAAAAAACAGAACAGATGAAATTCACTCTCAGGGCGCCACACTTTTTCAGTTCAACCAGTGTTGGAATTCTTCAATGCAAGGCCATCCAAGCAAATACTTTGGGATAAAATTCGTCTGCCCCTTTTGAGTGCCCCTACATATGCCCCAACACTAAAAAACACTACAAAATTAAAATCTAAACCCTAACCCTAAATTCTAAATCCTAAACCCTACACCCTATACCCTAAAAAATACAACCTACCCTAAATTTCCTAAACCCTAACCATAACCCCTAACCTAAAACTCTAAACCCTAAACCCTAAAGTTAATTTTGAGCGTGGGGGCATATATAGGGGCACCAAAAAGGGGTAGAGGATTTCCATCCAATACTTTGACCTTTGAAGGAGCCAGATTGGACCATACAGACGTTCACACCTTGCCATTTCCGTATTCACTTGAGAAGACAACATCACAAAATGCTTTGGGAGAGAAAACGCCACTAGAGGAACCCAAACAACGTTATAATTAAATGGGTAAACTACATGGGTGATCACCTAGCTATTGAGTCTGACCTATTTTCACCATCGAACTATACAAATTTAAAATTCGACCACCTAACTATTTAATTGGACCTATTTGACCATCAGCCGTTAAAATCTAACGGAGAGGTGACATGACAATTAAAATAAATTTGTATAATCACACATTTGATCCATGTTAGTTACATATTATATCAATTTGGTCATAATTTTAATTTAATTAAATAAAATTACTCAACTAATCGGGCGATGACACATGTTACCACATGGTTAAAAGAAAATTAAAGAGATATGAGTGTACTTGGTGTGGGTTGAACCTAGGATCTCTTAAGTAAAAAATATAAGCCATTACCACTACACAAACCTATCCATATTGATACAAATTGGACCCTTATAAATATACACACTTATCTTCCTCGTACCAATCTGTTAACTCTATAAAACTCCATAATTTAAACAAAAAACCCATATTTTCCTACGACAACAATGGCGGCGGTGTCACTGTAAGGGGAATCAATTTTAAACTGTCATGGAGGAAGAGGAGCACATATATACAAAAAGGTGCAATTTGTATTAGCATGAATAAGTTGGTGTGGTGGTCATAGTTTTTGTTTTTTTACCTTGGAGATCTCAAGTTCAATCCACGCCAAGCACTCTCCTAACTCTTTAATTTTTCTTTAACCAGGTCTGGAAAAAATAAATATTAAGTACATTAAATTAAAAATAAGAATAAACTTATCCAATCGGGTGATGACATGTGTCATCATCCGATGGTTAATTTTATTTAATTAAATTAAAATCATGACCCAATTGATATAATATGTAACTAACATGAATTAAGTTTGTAATTATACAAATTTACTTTAAATGCCACATCATCTCCCTGTTAGATTTTAACGGTTGTGGTCAAAATATGTCCAATTAAATAGTTAAGTGGTCAAACTTTAAATTTTTATAAGTTGGTGGTCAAAATAGACTAGACCCATAATTGAGTGGTCACTCAGGTAGTTTACACTTATTAAATTTGAAAAAGAAATCTAAAATAGAAAAAAAACGGAAAATATTTTTCCCACGCTTCCAATAATAATAATAATAAAACCAGCTCTCCTTTCTCTGATCTGATCGGACCTCCCGCCTCCATTTTCTTGTTTGTTTCAATTTGTTTTTTTTTCATTTAATTTTAGCGTTTTTTGGTTTTAATTTCAAAATTTCGAAATTCCTCCTACCGTTGCAAATTATTTCGTAATTTACCATCGCTTAATTATCGAATCTCGTGTTTGTTGATCTGCTTCGAGGGGGAATAGAGGGGGCGGGGGATTCTTTGTCGCTGAAGTTAAGAATTTATTGATTTCAGTTTTTTGTTGTTTTTTTATTATTTTTGGCGGATTAATGGGGGTGAGAATTTGGGGTTAGAATCGTTAATTGAGGATTTTGAACGGGGTTTTTGAGAAATGGCGTCGGCTCAGGTCTTGCCTAGTTCGCGGAAACAAGAACATTTAGAAGCTGGGAAGCGACGGGTACAATTTTTTCATTCTTAATTGTTTCCCTATATTGATTGATTTTGATTCTTTGTTCTTTTAGTGGTTTCTGTTTTGTGATATGATTTTGGATCTGGTCAATGAATTTGTTACTCATTAAATTTATTAGGCATATATGGTCAGCTATTTAGGATTTCGATTTCAAAATAGGACTAGAATTGAGGGTATATTTTGGTATTTTTACGTATGATATGTAGTACATTTACATTGTTTTGCAATGTTTTGGTAGATCATGGCTAGAATTGAGGGTATATGGAATCAATTATTTGTTAGATGGCACCTTTTGGTAGTTTAAATGTTTTTATGCCTTAAATCTTATCTTTGCAACTGTAAGGTGATGCCATTACTTCTAAAAAAGGAGACCCAATGTTTTTGGTTTTTCTTCTTAAGTTGAATTTGAGAGTTTATTTTTGTCATTACGGTTGATTCAATGCTACTGTTTGTATTCAAGCCGGAAGGGATGAAGAAGCTTCATTTGACACTATAATAGGCTGTGATTTCAAAGAAGAGTGAATATAAATTCCGTAATTGATAGCATTGCAGTTTAGCGTTGCTGATATGCTTTTCTACCTTAGTAATGTGTCTTTATGCTAGCTACTTCTGTTTGTGATGGGTTGGACCAGTTCTGGTCGTTTAGAACTGTTCCTTTGATCTGTTTTGGTAGTCATTCTCGTCATATTAATTAGGTCCACAAAACATAAAGAACTCCCATCCTGGAGTTGTATGTTTTGTCTTGGAAAGCTGTGCTCTTACATAGTTTAATAAGTTAATATCCTCCTAAATAATCCCCTTGGTCGATTGGATTTTTTATAATTTTACTCTGGATTGTGCCTACAATCAAGTTTTTCAGTTACTTGTTTTTAAATAAATGGGTTTTTGTAAATGAACAAATAATTGTGTGGACTGTGGAGTATACATACCATGTATGGTTACAAGTCATAGCTCCTCCTTTCTTGCAGCTTGAGGAATTTCGTAAGAAAAAAGCAGCTGAGAAAGCCAAGAAGGCAGCATATACCACCCAAACTCAAGCTTCCGATGTTAGCTTAAATGATAAACAACAATTAGAAACTGAACAACTACGGGTTACTGAATCAGGTGGTGCTGGTACATCTGATGGACCCGATCTCTCTTCTGTAAAAGTAATTAATAACTATAAAACAACTGAAGTTTACTCAAACAACATGCATGCTTTCCCATCCCTTTTAGCGAGTGATTACAGTTCATCTTCTACAAAAGCGCATACACATGCAAAAATTCAAGAAAATGAGAAATATGGTGCTTCATATAATGCTGGACAATTGTCCAATGGTAGCCTACAGACAGAACATACGAGTAATGCCTTTCAAGAACCCAAGTCAAAAGAAGATGGCTATTTGAAGGTTCCTACAAACTTAAATCCTATTTCTTCTGAAGATTTTGTCAGTAAAATATCTCCTCAGAATTCACTGCAAAGCAAGGCAAGTGAAGGCAGCTTGCTAGGAAGTAGCCATGGCCCATCTTCTTTATATGAAGGTAATGCTGAATATTTGTTTTGAATATGCTTGTTTTATATATTATATGGCTGATATTTCTTTCTATGTATCTATGTTTTCAGCATATTTTGTTTTGCTAAGAAACTAACTCAGCATAGAATTTTCTGTGGTTTAATTGCAGATTCTGTTCGATCCACCTTAGGTGGAACAGGGTTTATCCATGAAGTTGGGCAGAACTTGCAAGGAACAGCAGAATTTAAGGAAGCTATGATTTCTGATTTTGGAGAAAGAAAATTTAGTAGTTCATCCAGTGGTTTTCCAAGTTTGC
Source organism: Hibiscus tridactylites (assembly GCA_958450335.1). Taxonomy (NCBI): domain Eukaryota; kingdom Viridiplantae; phylum Streptophyta; class Magnoliopsida; order Malvales; family Malvaceae; genus Hibiscus; species Hibiscus tridactylites. The sequence goes on along the minus strand of OY288265.1, from coordinate 26,040,361 downwards.
ATGTTCCATCCATACAAACATCTGGGTCATCAGAGTTAAGTTTTGATGCCAGAAGTTCCTCAAGTTACACACCACTGCATTCCGTCACAAGTGATACTAGTTCCAGGAGATATCGCCCGTCTTTCCTTGATTCTCTTAATGCATCTGGAGCTTCTTCTGGGTCTTTTTTTCAACACAATCAACCTACAAAGGATGCATTTGCCTCCCACAGTTCACAATTTAACAGTTGTAATGCCATGGGATCATCCCCTTTCGAGAAACCATCAACAAAGAGTGGAAATGTGGGAACTTACTCCAAGCTTGGGTTCCCCGATTTTCCTAGTGGCAATGAGGATTCTGCTCATTTTTCAGCTCCTGCTAGTAATAATGGTGACCTCTTGAACTCGAAGCTGAATGTTGCTAATGAGAATATGTTGGAGAAGAAGCATGAATTCTACTCTACCAAACAGAATGAGGATTTTGCAGCTTTGGAGCAGGTACTCATATTTTCTATTATTGAGGTGCCACTATTCCCAGGTTTCTAACGATTCTTCTGTTTTGTGGTTTGTCCCTTGTGTGAGTTATACTGCTTATTATAAGGATTTCCTTAGTAACATGAAAACACATTTCTTGAAGTGCACTTTTGATGTCTTAGGAATGTGTCATCATAGGTATCCAAGCTTATATTTAATTCGTCCGATGCAATTTGACATTCCATAATGTATATGCAATTTACTATTGGTATATGTGGTTCTGAGTCTGACCATCCATAAGAACCATGGAATTATTTTCTTCCTATAGCTGTATAGGTATCTATGTAGTTGTTTGAAATATACTGGAGAAGAAAGGTTTATGGGCCTCTAGAGTAGTAGAGTGCAAAGGAAAAAGGGAGTGTCATTTACCAGGCTAATGTGATTAAATATACGATTTTGCTCAGTTTCAGAGGTGAAAAATCTAGGTTGGGAATTTAGAGTTTAGTTGAGGGATAAGGCTGATTCCTTTATCAACTTATTGGTCTTCCTTGGTGAAATTGTGAAATAATGGATAAGTATATTTGTTTTCTTAGATCTCCGTCTTGTGTTCACCATCTTGTCTTTTGGCGTGCATGAGCTGGAGTAGGGTGTCGTTTGGTTTGGGAACTGGTAGGTTTGGATATTAAGAGGCAAGGAAGAGGAGTCCCTTGAGCCTTTTAGTTATAATGGACTTTTTCGTATTTCAAGCCCTAATGTCATGTTGGTACCTTAGAGATGAGCTACTATAAATGGCTGGTCAAAGACCTCCAAGGAGCCATTGAGATGAAAACATTGTCATATGTTTTGAAGTTTCTAATACGCTCACCAGATATCTTTTGATGTAGAAAACTAGTTTTTCATATGTTGTTTGTCAAAATGGTTTTGTTTATTGACTTTTTTTTATCTAAATTGTTTTGGCTTTATTAGTTTATTTATTCTTATTTTGCAGCATATTGAAGATTTGACTCAGGAAAAGTTTTCATTGCAACGAGCTCTTGAGGCCTCGCGTGCCTTAGCAGAATCTTTGGCTTCTGAAAATTCTTCTTTGACAGATAGTTATAATCAACAGGTGTGCTTCCAGATATTAGATTAGAAGCATCACTAGCATGTCATGGTCATGATATTGTTTGTTTATCGATTCATTGTGCTTCTTCATTATAGCTTATTTTATGAAATTACGAAAGGCACTTAAATGTCAGTTCATTGTCCCAATTACTATTCTAAATCCTTCTTAGAAATCTCCTAATTGTTCGACTTTTCTCCCCAGAGAGGTGTTGTCAACCAGCTAAAATCTGACATGGAGCACTTACAGGAAGAAATCAAGGCTCAACTGGTTAGTATTTGTTGTATTTAGGTGCTGGTAATCAGTTCAAGCTGTAGAAGTAATTGAATGTTGTGCAAGTTGCAACTCCATATAGCTTTATATCATATAGTAAAAGCAATGGTGTTTTTATGCCGTGTTTCACGTGTGCACATACACACATGGACTTAGACTTGTTTCTGCTTTCATAAATTTTTATCTTAAGATTGAGATACCTACTGCTGTCTATTGCATCTTTAGTCATACCCCATTAACTAGAAAATTCAGTACGAGGAACCCCTTGTGAGAAAGGGGCCATGGTGGCCGGAGATGCAACGAATAATGGTGGTTTGTGTGTGATCAGAGGTTAGGGATTTGTTGTTTGAAGAAGATGAACAAGATATTTTCTTATTATTCTTAATTATCAAATATATACATAGTAAGCCTTTAAATAGACTGATATAGAGTTTTAATATAACTAAAACTATACTTTTATCTTTAATTATCAAATGTATACATAGTACGCTTGAGATGGTTGATGCATTGGTTGGACCTCTTCTCACCTATCTTTTAAGATGGATGGCTAAGATAGAACCAAATAGTTTTTTTTAAGGCTAAACTATAACCTTTTCATCTATCTTTTCGATTGGCTAACACTTCTCATATAACTTACACTCCCCCTCAAGCTGGTGAGCAAACGTAGTAGAGCACCAGCGTGGATCTTGGATGTGATGCCCTACTCATATTTCTTCTGCTGAAAAAAATGCTCCCTATTCTCGGGAGTCTTTGATTTGAAGAGTGAGGATAGAACCATGATGTTCTTGCGCAGAAATTGTTGATGCCATTCAACTTATGGTATGCTTGAGATGGTTGATGCATCAGTTGGACCTCTTCTCACCTATCTTTTAAGATGGATGGCTAAGATAGAACCAAATAGTTTTTTTTAAGGCTAAACTATAACCTTTTCATCTATCTTTTTGATTAGCTAAGATAGAACCATAAAACAGTAAAATTAAACGAGTAGAAATTTCATCAGAGATGTAAGATTCCAATGAGAGAGAAGCCAAGGAACGAGTGTGGCCTAATGACAGCAGCAGAAAAGAAAAACGATATGCATCTGAAAAATCAGATCGTCGTCGATCTATTTCAGATTAGAGATGGCAGCAGTGGTGACGGCATCAATACCGTTGTTGGCTCATGATACCATGTGAGAAAGGGGCCATGGTGGCTGGAGATGCAACGAATAATGGTGGTTTGTGTGTGATCGGAGGTTAGAGATTTGTTGTTTGAAGAAGATGAACAAGATATTTTCCAGAGAGAACAATGTGTTTCTCTGTATTTTCTTTTTATTCTTTCTTATCAAATGTATATAGAGTAAGACTTTAAATAGGCTGATATAGAGTTTTAATATAACTAAAACTATACTTTTATCTTTAATTTAAATAATACTTATTCCTAATTTAAATAAGACTTCTAGTAAATCTAAACTACTAATTAGAAATAAACTCTAATTACACATTAAATAAAAACTCTAACACTCCTCGTCAACTTACACTCCCCCTCAAGCTCTAACACTTACTCAGATAACTTACACTCCTCACGAGGTTGTCCTTGTGTAGGCCATTTTTGATCTATACGTGAGCACAGTTATTCCATGTTTATTAAATATTGGGTTTCTTTTGGTTTTATATTCAGGTTGGGCCTCTTCACCTATGGCCAATTGGTTTTAGGTTAGATGCTTAACAACTTTTAATCTATAAAAGTTATGCTTAAAGTTAGAGCTTGTTTATTGTTCCTGGATTCAATCAATAAGTCGTTTGTTTGTAATGGTTTTATTTGCCAATTGGTGTTAGGTTAGATGCTTACAACTTTTAATCTATGAATATGATGCTTAAAGTTGGAGTTTGTTTATTATTCCTGGATTCAATCGTCCATTGTTTGTAATGGTTTTCTTTTGTTGCAAAAGAATGGTGCACAGGATGCAATTCAGGTTTGTGCTGTATTTTAAAATGCTATGCTGTATGTATGCTGATCCACATTTTATTTTCTTGTGTTCTGTCTGATGATGTAATGGGTGAGAAAGCTTGTCACAAATTCATTTTTGTTTCTTTTTATTATTTTACATTTTTTTCAATGTTCTCTTAGCTCTGCATTCTTGCTATGTCTGTTGTTTGGTATTTGCAGGCAGAGCTCGAGTCTTTTAAAATGGAATATGCAAATGCACGACTGGAATGTAATGCAGCTGATGAACGCTCCAATATATTGGCTTCTGAAGTCATTGGTTTGGAAGAGAAGGTAACAAATGTTTTTAATGCGTAAAGGTTTTCTTCTTTCTCTAATATTATTCTATTCGTTACAGAACTTATTTCTCTCTAGACAGTAATGTAGAGAGATTGGCAAACTGCTATCTTTATGCATGTATGTTTGTAATGTGCACTACATGTGAAGGGTGTTTCTTGGACATATATTAGCTAGAATGTTTTTAAGTGTCAGCTTAACTTGAGTGGCTCTCTAGTCCTTTTTGATATTGATTTGATTCTGTTAATTTGCTTGTTTTAGATGATGTTATTAGCATTTGGAGTTTATTCCATTGAATGTGTTTGTGTAAAGCTGTTGACACTGGAGTAGAATAACTTTGTCATCTGCTAGATTAAAATGTTCTTAATATCGTTTTTGTAGGCACTGAGATTAAGGTCGAATGAACTAAAATTGGAGAGGCTATTGGAGAATTCACAGGCTGAAATTTCTTCCTTCAAGTATGCTTTCTTATTATTATGATGATGATGTCGCTTAAGGACTTGTGATCTATATTTTCAGCATAAGTTGATTTCTTATGTCTTCTTTGTAGTTTATTCAATTATATACGCCTTTTGTATTCCAAAGTTATTTTCTAGATTGTAATGCTCATATTGAAGATGTTCATTGTTTCCATTCTGAACCAGTGCTTAGATTGTCAAAGATATATTTATCAATTTAAACCTTTATTATTAAGTGGTTATGACATATTTATGCAGAAGCAAAAAAGGAAATACTAGAAAAACAAAAAACTAAAAGTCTTCATGTTTAGTGTTTAACTGATGCATTAAAATCCTTATATACGACGGAATTCAATTTTATGTAGTAAGTCACTTTTATTTGCTCTCATATTTTACCTCAAAGCAGTAAGAGAGCCAATCTCTCAGTGTGTTTGGCTTTTGTTTTCTATTAAGTTTTATGTGTACGAACCACTTTGTTTTTGGGTATTGAGTTTTGTTTCCGTGTGAATTATTGTTGTGGTAATAGTGTTTATCGTTGGTTTTGTGCTGTTTGGTTTCGTGAATTAATAAATTCTTAGTTTTATTAGTTTTACCCAAGGAATTTCTTTGGTATTTTGCTTCTTCCATTTGCCATAATATTATCATGGATTAGAGTTCTGTTTAATGTGTTTTCATGTTAAGTTCTCTGACACGTAAGGATGTCTTATTCATTCTGAATCTTGCAGAAAGAAAATGTCAAGCTTAGAGAAAGAGCGTCAGGATTTCGTGTCAACTATTGAAGCTCTTCAAGAAGGTAAGTATGCCAAGCTCAGGGGTGTTTGTTATTATAGTATTTAATTATATGTGAGTTTTTATATTTTTTCCTATAATAGCCCTATGTTTGCTATATATTCTTCTTATTCATTTAATGCAGAGAAGAAGGTACTCCAGTCTAAGCTTAAAGATGCTTTCCTCAGTGGAAAGTCTGTTGATGCTATCAAGAATCCTGCTAGTAAAAAGGATATGTCAACTTCAACAGAAGATCTAGGTAATTGCATTGCTTTTTTTTTTAGGTTTCTACATGCATAAATTACCATATCTTATTTTACTGAACCCAAATTCAGTTGCATATGGCAAGGTCACATGAATTCTGCACAAGGTCAATTTTTGCTTTGCATTGGTCTATCCCCTTAAGTTGAGTATACAGATTGAAGCGTAGTGAGATTTAGGAACAAAATTTCTTCTTGAAGGTCTATATTGTTTTAACTCTGATTTGAGGTTATGGCTATGGTATGTCTTGTAGGTTGGGTGCATGAGATTAAGTGTAGTAGTATTATTTACGTATTGAAAGCGTTGCTCTTGTTCAAAATTTGGAGTAGGTAGTTATCAGGATGCGGATAAGTTACTTCAACTCTTGAGTTATTGTAACGTATTTGTATCGCACATGAGCATGATGCTTCATAGTATGCATTGATATAAACATATCATCCTATATAGACGTACAAATAGGAAAACTGAAGGAGAACTTAGCTTTTGTGCTAGTTCAATATCAATAAGGATGGAGCTAGGATTTGGGGTGGAGGGGGGCAAAATATGAATGTTAGAAAGTGGGGGGGGGGGGGGCAAATTCATAAATAAACCATTTTTTTTTTAAATTATATAGGGGGACAAAGGTGAAAAAAAATTTCTTGGGGGTGAGGAGGGCCCCTGAATATCAACGTCCATATTTGAATTTGATTTCGAGTTACTTGAAAGGAAAATCAAATATATAATGGTAGCAGTGCATGAAGCTCCACTACTTCGAAGCCGTTATCATAAGTCTGATGGCAATTGTAGTAGTTATGGTGATTCTTTGAAGTTGCTTTGATTTTCTATAGTCCTTTGTTTAATATTGATTTTATTGATTGATATTTTGCAGCAGGCACGGACACTACTGACGATGACAAGGAGCTAAATATCAGTAATGATGCCTCTACTTCGAGCTTGCTGCCTGATGATGGAGGATTTGAAGTTTCTTCAGTTTATATTCCTCCCGATCAAATGAGAATGATTCAGAACATTAATTCTCTAATTTCTGAGGTAGATTCGTTTACATGATTCAGATTTTCTTGTGGCTTTTATATGTTTTACTCATCTAATCTAGAAAAATTTAAGTCGTTGATGTTTGTGGCAACTACGTCATAATCATTGGACAACCTTTTTCTTGTTGCAGTTAACATTGGAGAAAGAAGAACTGACACAATCTTTGTCATCTGAGTTATCTCAAAGTTCAAAGCTGAAGGTAACATACCTGAACTAGACATATAGACAAAATTTTCAAGTATTTGTATTTAGTGTCATTTGGTTCTTGTTGCTAGGCAATGCATTAGAATTTATAGAAAATTTCTAAAAGATTGAAAAACTTGAGGGTGGAATTTAAGAACATCTTTTAACTAGAGCAGCAAATTGAAGGCATGGTGTTTGTAAGTATTACTATTATATTTCACTAGTTTTCTTGCTGACTGTATTTCCATTTTCTTCAATTTGGTCATTTGAACTGCTTACGAACAATTCATGATTTCCACTCTTTTTCAAGGGCTGATTAAATGTTTGATAGTTTCTATTTCTAAATGAATGACTGTTTATCATTTACTTTGCCGTTATCATAAATGTTTGATAGTTTCTATTTCTAAATGAATGACTGTTTATAATTTCTTTTGTCCTAATCATTGTTATTGACAAATGAAGGAGTTGAATGAGGAGTTGTCTAGGAAACTTGAACTGCAAACTCAAAGATTGGAGCTTCTGACTGCTCAAAGTCTGGCAAGTGAGAATATCCCGGTTAGACAACCTGAGCCTCGAATAATTCATGATGTTACTCCATATGCAGATGAGGGTGATGAGGTACTACTGTATATATAATATATTCCACCATTGCTGAAAATTGAACTACGGAGATATCTAGGAGTTTCAAACATTTAAATTCTAACACCATTTTAATTTCCTTGTAGGTGGTGGAGAGGGTTTTAGGATGGATCATGAAGCTCTTTCCCGGGGGCCCATCAAGACGGAGACCCAACAAGCGGCTTTCTTACTAAACCCACACAATCTTGGCAAACACAGGTCTAGACTTGCTTATGCTTTTGTTCCGGTTTGCCTTCCCTTGTTTTGGTGCTTGAGGGAGGTTGCTAGTTCATACATTTTGAGTCAATTACACAACCCATTCGTTTTGATAGAAGCAAAATGAGTTTATCTTGATCGCATGACCATTGATTGACAAAATATAATTTCTCAATTGTTTGATAGAGAAGGGTATAAAGAAGTCCCTCGTCGCAGTTGCTTGGTTCTCGTTTTTGGGATCAAATTTTGACGGAGGCAATCACTCGATGCTGAGAGGAACTAAGAGACATATAGTATAGGAAAGAAGCCCTAAGTTTGTAGTGTGCATTTGTTGGATTTATGATGAACAGATTTGGGTTCTTAAGCATTTGAATTTAGAACAGTTTGATTCTGTTGCCTTGACTGTGACTCTGCTTAAGCATTAACCTTTTTATATATCTTTAGCCCATAAAAAGATGGCCTTTGATGCAAATATCCACTTTCTTCGTATGCTTTTCAGAATTATTTTTAATTAAATTTCATGCTATATTTGATTTGAAGTTGCTGTTCTTTTTAAATATTTAGCTGATCATTTCCATCTTTTAGTTGAAGGTGTTCAAAATGTATAATCTCTCAATGTAATACAATAGAATTTCAACATTAGTCATGTAACCATGGAACTTTAGGCCCCCGACCCTAACCCGACCAGAATTTCTGAATTTTAAAATAAAAATCCAAACTCGACCCTATATAAATAATTTTTTCAATTTTTATTCGATAAAATATGAAATTAATTGAAAAATTACAAATAGAGAAAAAAATGAAAAAAATTATTTGTTTAATTACGTTCATTCCAATCCTTAAACCATAAATCTTAAACTCTAAGGTTTATGGTTTAAGTTTGAGGGTTGGGTTTGGGGTGTGTGGGTTAATAGTTTAGGGTACATGGGCTTTTATATATTATTTTTGAGTATTTTGAGTTTTTTTAAATAATATATTAATAATATATAAATATATATATATGCAAATAATTTATTTTATATTTTATAAATTAATATTATTTATAATATTATTTATTCTACAAAATAATTTAAATTAATCTTAAGTAATTTGAGATATATAATATTTGTGGTAAAATTATATATAATATTATGTTGGTTTAGTGGTTAAGGCTTAGCTCATGTATGAAAAAGTTTTGGGTTCAAAACCCTCAAACCGCATGGTTCTAATATTTTTCCTCCAGCAAAACGACATCGTTTTTATTTAACGGGACGTTAACGACTAAGTGGTATTTTCGAGTCACAAACTAACGTTCAATGTTATATTTGCACTTTTTTAAAGTTCGATGGTATTTTTGAGTCAGTGGCCATAATTGAGTGGTATGTGGTGTAGTTTACCTAGATTTTTTTTGAACAATGACATCTGTATTTTATTAATCACCATAAAAAATATTACAAATACAATACATCAAAAAGACAGAAAAAAGAACTAGTCCACTAACAATCTCATACAAATGTGTAAAGAAAAGCAAACCCTCACATGGAGATTAGCATACTATCAAAACCTAAAAAATCTTCATGAATCTCCTCGTCTCTAGCTAAATGAGACGCTTTACAGGATGAAAAAAAGAGTGATGAACAAACCAAACTATCAGGCAGATTGCTTCGCTACACAATTATGATTACATAGGCAAACAAACCATCAAACGAGTGTGGATCAATCTTTTCTAAGACCACCGACAGAATCAAATCAGAACGTTAGCACTGTGAGGATCTCTATACGAGCACCAAACGACCGGTACAGTATGCTAAAATCGTGCCAAATAATAGATGAAACAAACCATAAAATTTAATAAAAAACGTGCCACAAATGCATAAGAAATACGTGCCACAAGAGCAAAGATTTTTGTTTAAATAAATAAAAATAAAGCATTAAAGAGCTATAAAAATAATAAACACTGGTGCTCGAGAACTAGTAATAAAACTGGTTGTCGCCACCAATTAAACAAAAAAAAGAAAAGAAAAATTTACGACAGCTATGAAAAGAAAACTAGATTTCAGAAAAAATTAATTTTTTTTGTCAACTAACCTAATAGATTTTTTAATACTTATTTTATAATATTATAAATTTCCTACCACTTAATTATAATCCATGTATGTTAGCTATCAAATTTCAAAGTTGATGTCAAGTGCAAAGTCCACTAAACGGGAGTAGGTCTGCTGTGTGGCAGGTTAAAATAAGACTACTATACGGCGATATCTGTTTTCCCAGTTACAGGTTACCAGCCAATTCAAATAGGTTTTGGTTCAGATTTTCAGTTGACTAATGAAATGTGTTACCTTAAACTGGGTTTTTTCTAACATTTTAGGTGCTGAGTTAATTGTTTCCTTTAAACTTAGAAAGTAGAATAAGCTCGTAATATTTTAGGTTCCCTATCCACTGAAACTTCTTTTTGGTAACATTGTAGGCGACGAACGAAATGAATGACTCTACTTAAAAAGTTTAAAATTTCGCTAATAATTTAGGTTTCCCAACGCCAAACTGAATGTCGGTAACATTTTAGGTGCCGATCACGAAACTGAATTTTATTAACATTTTAGTTTCAAACTGAAACCTAGGTAACATTTTACGCGTCGATCTCAGAACTAAATTTCATAAACATTTTAGGGTCCGAACGGAAAACTGATTTCCACCAACATTTTGGATTCTGAAGGCAAAACTGATTTTCGTTGACATTATAGGGTCACAAACCCCAAACTCGTTGCTTATAACTTTTTAAGTGCCAAACCCAAAACTAATTTTCCTGTAACATTTTAAGTGCCAAACCACAAACTATACTTTATTAACATTTAGCGGTCCAAACCCCAAACTAAATACCGATAACATTTTAGGTGTTCAACCTCAAATTAAATATCAGTAACATTTTAGGTGTCAAACCATAATTTTACCGTTACAAATCTTCTATAAATATTCTTACATTACCATATTGTGAAGAAATTGTTTATTATCATGGCAAGATTTTCTGCAACCCTTTTCTTTTTAGGAACATACATCTACACTTCATTCAACAACAACATTAAGAAGGATGATTTGTTTGATTTGATTTTCACGGAGGTTAGCAAATCAACAAGGAAGAAATTGACTTCATTGGAAGCCAAAATCCCCGTCGATGAGCCCGACTGTAACACCCTGAAATCTCTGCATTTAAAAAAAATGGAAATAAGTGAATGATGAAATGAGGAAAAAAAATGAAGATGTTGGTGAGGTTCTGCAGCCTAGGGGACTCGAACCCATTCCCCTTGGCATGCTAGGATTTTGTCTTAGCCATCTAAGCTAAGACTATTATTAGTCTTGATTTACCCTATTTTAATAATACCCTTTTTTTCGGTGGCTACATTGAAATTTATTCAGATCTGACTCCTCACCTACCGTCTGGAATACCATTCGAATGGTAGTAAGGGAAATAATTTTAGGAACCTCTCAAGCTTTCCCCCAACCCTAGTTCCGGCCTCCCCTCGGATCTTCGTCACCGTCGCGCCGTACCGTGCACCGCCACCGTAGGCGTTCTCGTCGTCGTGCAGCGAACCCAAGGCCACCAGCCACTCGCGGTGAGACGTCGTTGCCCGCCGTGGAGAAGGCCTTGAAGGTTCGTGAAGAACCCATGGCTGCCCCTCTCTTTTTCTTTCCCAGATCCGTCCGTCTCTGTTGCCGGTGGAAGTCACCGTCACCACCAGTTGGTGCATCGTCACACCTTGATCCTTTAGCCGCCGGTCATGCGCGCTATCGAGCCGCCCATCACCGTCGAAAACTCATTGAAGGTTCGACATAACAAACCCTAATCACCGCCTCTATCTCCTCTAATTTCCGTCTTTTTCGCCGTCGCCTCGTGTTGTCGTTGGCACGGCTGAGTTCACCGCGTCGAGCTATGCAAAACCCAGCCGACCGCTTCCCCGTCCGATGCCGGCAAGCTCCTCATCGGAGTCTCGTCGTTTTTTTGGCCGTTCGAGTGCGTGATAGGTAATTTCCAATAGATTTCCAGCTTGTTTCGCGTTATATTTGTATGGGTTGAAATCGTGGTTGATCGATCTATATTTTTATTGTAGAATCGTGTCCGTCGAGATCTCTGGCGACCATTTTTCCGACGACCTGAGACTTTGGGTAAGTGAATCGGCCTGAACCGGCTGAACCGGTTAAACCGATCGGCCCATGACCCTGACTCGAATCGTCCTGACCCGAGTTCGACCGAACCGCCTCTGACCCACAACCCGAGCTGAGTCAACTCATCCGAGTCAGTTGAGTCAACTCGTCCGAGTCAGCCTGAGTCAACTCAGTTGACCTTATCAGTTGACTGCTGACGTCAGCGTTGACTTTGACCCTGTTGACATGCTGACGTCAGCGTTGACTTGCTGACGTCAGCATTGACTTTGACTGTTGACCAAAAAGTTAACTTTTCCAAAAATTCTTATTTTATGTTTTTTGACGTTCTGAGTCCGTTTTTAAGCCCGTTTTGCAAAATTCTGATCCGAAAGCCTCCGAATCCTACCTTGAGCCCGAACTTGTTTATGTACTTAATTTGGTTAAGAGCTTGTGAGTAAGGTTTGATCTTGGAATTTGTGTAATTGAAGGCATTCTCGATTCCTTAGATGCAATGCTGAGGAATGTCGAATTCGGGTTCGAGGGTATTCGAATGTCGTATCATGAATCGACTGATGTAGCTCGGAGTTAAGGTAATACACTACTACCCCTTGTATGCTTTATGTACATATCGATATTCGGTTAACGCATTCATGCTTATGATGAAGTGTTTTGTAAACTCTGCTTAAGTCGAATTAGAGTCGAGAAATAAGTATGAAAATTATTAAAACCAAAACATTCGAATAAGAGTACTAATAGACCAGAAGTATCGAAAGTTAATAGTAATAAATAATATAGTTAAATCTATAACTCGATCAATGGAGTCTAAGATTCAATGCCCATAATATGGAATAAAGGACATTGGATATGAGATTACAGAAATGCCCTTGAGGTATAAGAATGACTAAACTGCCCCTAATAAAGGAAGTGACCCGAAATCTACATTCGAATTGATTAAAAAAAATTACCCTACCTAAGATGTATGTTCTATTGGAAAAGACTTCAGCATCACTATTCAAATGCGTGTGATACTAAAAGAAACTTGGATTTTCCCCTCGAGCTTTGTATAACACATGAAGGTGAATTTACTGGAATTATCGTTGTATTCTTGAGCTGATCCTTACGACAATAATGGATGAATTAATTGGAATGATCGTAATGACCAACAAGACTGTAGTGCCTTCGAGCACCGAAATTCTTAATTAATCAGAATGACAATTTTATCCTTAAGTTCTAAAATGAGTAAACCGTCTGTAAGGGCTGAAGGGATCAAAACGATTTCATCTCTACCGAGTACGTAAACGATGGAGGTGCTAAATAGTAAAATTTGACAAAAATGGTGGATTCATCCCAATTTTCAAAATGACTGAAAAGCCTTTTTGAGTTAATTAGGCAGATATGCATTTGATGAAATTCTTGGATTCTAATAAGACTTTAAGGGCTAAAGTGCCCCTAAGTGTTAGGAAGCACACTCATGTATGTTATTCACTCTTGATATTAATATAAGGTTGGAAGTTTTCCGCACAAAATATAAGTTCGGCTACTCTGTGGCAAGTCCTGTGGTAATTTATGAAAGCAACTGTTCAAATATATACTAAATATTGTAAGTCATCATTTTATATTACTGGGCTAAATTACAAAAAATCACCCATGATAATTAAAAGACTAAAATGCCCCCGTTGGCCAAAGCAATTAAGATAGCCCCGAAGGTATCCGATATCGTGAAAGACCTTGACATAGAAATCTCTTAATGCCTGATTGGAAGCCTAATGAGAAAATAGAATTTCCCGAGCGACTGTTTATGCTTTGTTGGTATAAATTACCAAAATGTCCATATGTGATAAAATGACCATAATGCCCTTGTAGGCTTAAATGACTAAATAACTCATGATACGTCTAAACTCTCAAAGATCTTGATGTATCACCTCCTGAATATCTGGGTTAAACCGTTAGTATGAACCCCTTTTAATAGGGGTCACATTTCAGAAATCCGTTCAAATTGTCAAAAGTTTAATATGTCCCCTTCCGTAAATGCCAAGTATCTCCAAGAAATGATCTGTCCCACCTAGTGTGTTCCATGTGTGATATATTCTGTTGAATGAATTGTATAATGATTAAATCATGAACAATGATATGTTTGATAAACATTTCAATTATTATTGAGATTGCATCACTATGTTGGAAAATGAGATGAAATGATGAACCAGATATATGATTACATTCTCTGCCTACTTGATGTATGTCTGCACAATATGCATACTTGATATGTGATTGATTGATCTATGATGATATTGCCTGACTGTTTGATGAACTTGATAGTGTGATCTGTTAGCTTGACCTATGATGGTACAATCTGTTTGCATGATGAATGATGAAAATGTCTGTTATGCTCAATGGTATGCCCATTTATCTGTCAAAATCATGAATCTTCTGTTTCTGATACTCTGAATAGAATACGTCTGTCACATGTATTCTGTTACTCATGTCTGAAATCTGAAATACCGATTGTCATCCGAGGTATACTATTGGGTTATGTTATGAAGTCTCTATTGGTACAACCCTAATCAAGCTGGTAAATCCTTATGGACTCAAGGTCTCCCCTTGAGTGGGTACCGATGCTTTAGCACAGGTAAATCCTTATGGACCTAAGGCAGCCCCTTAGGTGGCACCTATGCCCATCGGGCCTAGGGTAAGTCCTTATGGATGCAGTTCTGGGGGACTGCATATTGGTGTAAGGTTGGAGGGTAGTTACTAGTAAACCCTTGTATGTACTTGAACATTTGCATTGAATTGTTATGTGTTCTTCTTATATGATTGGTATGCATTTATGCCTATTTGATTTGCACCTATTGGGACACACTAGACATTAAACTCGTTGTTTCCATCTTCGTAATCTATCAACTTGTATAATTTCTGTTTGTTACTCGATGATTGAATAAAGAACAAGTATCGTTAATCTCAAGTATAACGTTACCCTGAAATAATAGAAAGGAAAAGAGGACTGTTACTGCTTGGATCATCATGAAAATGTTATGCCTACCATATATCTGCATGAGCTTATAGCATCTTTTGGTAGTTCTGTATTACTGAGCTTTTTCAAGCTCACGTTGTTTTTACCATCGCAGGTTAAAAGATTATAGCATGGTATAATGTTTGACATCAGTGTATGGAGTTCCCTCGGCGTTGCCTCTAGAGTATGGTACTGTATAGTTAGTGGGCATGTATGTCATGTATTGTTTCATGTCAGTGTCTGTAAAATACTTTCTGAAATTTTTGTTATGTGTTTAAATGATTTCCTGAAATTGTATTTTAAACAGAAGTTGATTTTATAGTTTAATAAGTGTTTTAAGAAAGAAAAATGTTTTCATGTGTATTTTTTTCACTATGGGTCGCTCTTGTGACCCTAATGTGACTTCATAGGATCCGTTGTAGCACATAGGCATGTCTAGGGGGTTACACCGACCTTGAAGCTCATTACATGTTACAGATATTGTTGAACTAATATTTTGATATAAAAAATTAGAAAAATGTTTTTGGACTTAATCGAATATATTAAATCTTGCAAAAATAATTCAAAGTCCAAAAAAACTTGAAAAATTCGTTTCGAATATTTTCCAACTTAGCTGATCTTTTTCAAAACAAATATGATCCGTTTTTGCACTACGAAAATAGTTTTCCAGACTCCAAGGCAAAAAGGATCGATCCCCTAATGAAAGGGATCGATCCCTTTTGGACATTTTCACATAATTTTTTTTGTTTCCAGTCTCAAAGTGTAAAAGGATCGATCCCTTGGTGTATGAGATCGATCCCTTTGTTGCAATGGTCATATTTTTATGAAAAAAGGATCGACCCCTTTATAAAAGGATCGATCCCTCGTGTTATAAATGCTCTGTTTTTTGGTAGATGACGACTTGATGTCATCCCCAACGGCTCCAAACGGCTAGTATTGATTGAGAGGATACAAAAACAAAGAAAAACCATCTCAGCAACAACAAGAAAGTCCATACAAACATTCAAGCAATTAAGAGTCCAATTTGTGCCTAATTTTCGATCTTTCTTGTAAATACTAGAGTGTTTTTCATTGTAATTTTTTTGCTAGTGTTTCTTTGGGTGTGTGAGAGAGCTTAAACTTTGCAAACATCTTCCTTGTGAGGATTTCCTAGTTTGCTTCTTTGTATTTCTTTTGGGGAAATGATTCAATAGACTTTGGGGTATAAGTCTATTGAATTGTGTAAGGTTACTTCTTATCCTTAAAGGAAAGACAAATTAGTGGATTTGAAGAAAATCCTTAGTGTGGTCACTAAGGTAGTGGATGTAGACTCCATTTAAGGGAGTTGAACCATTCTAAATCACCTTGCATTTTTTACCTTTGCAATTAATGTCCACAAATCTTTGAAAATCCAATTCACCCCTTCTTGGTTTTATTCGATCGATTGCTACACTTAACAATTGGTATTAGAGCTTCGCTCATTGGAAGGTCTTACAACCTCTTGAGAAGATCCAAGAAGTGTGCAATCATCTACAAGGTCATCCATGGCTTATCCCTCCACTATTGAAGCTTGGGGCGATTCTAAACCCACCAACAAGCCTATCTTCTTCAATGAAGTTAATTTTGCTTATTGGAAGAAACGCATGAAGTTATTCATTCAAGCTTTTGATCTTGAAGCTTGGAAGATCATCATGAGTGGTTACATCGCACCAACTGGTGGCATGGAGACTTGGAGCAATGATGAGAATAAAAAATTCTCTACAAATGCTAAGGCAATGCATCTCATTTTTTGTGCTCTTGGTCCGAACGAATATGGAAGGGTGTTATCATGTTCCAATGCCAAATAAATTTGCGACAAACTTGAAGTAACACATGAAGGAACGAACCAAGTGAAGGAGACCAAAATCGGGCTTCTCAACCTCAATTATGAGAAATTCAAGATGAATCCCGAAGAAGACATCAAAACCATGTCCGATCGATTCTCCGTGATCGTCAATGGATTGAAGGGCTATGGAGAAGTGATCCCAGAAGATAAACTTGTGAGGAAGATGATCTAATCTCTTCCTGATTCATGAGATTCAAAGAAAACGACGGTCATAGAAGCAACGGATCTCAAGACTCTCAAGTTGGATTAGCTCATTGGTTCCTTACTTACAAATGAGATGATGTCAAAAGGGATGGAAGAAAATAATAAGGAAGTGGAAAAGAAGAAAGCTGGCGTTGCTCTCAAAGCAACAAAAGAAGATATTGATTCTAGTGGAGAAGATGAAGATAAAGAGATGTCTATGTTTGCCAAGAGATTCAAAATATTCATGAGGTCCTACAAGGGAAGAAGATTCCAAAGAGAAGATGGCTTCAAGAATGACATCAAAGAGAAAGATCAAATTATTTGCTATGAGTGCAAAAATCCGAGGCATATGAAGTTTGATTGTCCCTAATTGAAGAAAATAGCTATGAGAAAAACAAGCACAAGACTCATGTAGCTACTTGGAGTGATGATGAATCATCCGACGAGGACGAGAATGAAGTAGCCAACTTGTGTCTCATGGCTATCGAGGATGACTCTATGGTAACCTCTAATTCATCATTTTTAATTGATTTTACTTTTGATGAATTGCAAGAGGCTTATGATGAATTAGCTTTGGAATTTGAAGATTCAATTTTGAAAAATAGAAAAATCATTTTAAAATTTAAAAATGAAAATGACTCTCTTTCCAAATCTAATAAGAAGTTTGAAAGTAAAGTTGAGGAAATGCAACTTCAAAAGAAAAATCAAGACATGCACAATTTACTTTCAAAGGTCTATGATGATCATCAAAAGGAACTTGATGATCTTAAAGCTTCTTTCAACAAAGTTAGGACAAAACTAATTGAAAAAGGTGAAAATTCAAAATCCAACTATGTTAGAAAGAACTTTAATGTATATAGATATAGTGGTCCCCAAAGATCATATAATAGAAAGGTAATTAAAAGCATTTGGGTTCCTAAAGGACTCATTGCTAACAAACAATATGATCTCTTATCTAAATGGATTCCAAAAGGGACTAGAATATTAGGAACTAACACTTATGGACCCAAAAGAGTTTGGGTACCAAAACAGGCATAATTCCTTATCGTAGGTGTGTTGGAGCCATGGTGAGCAAAATGAAGAAATTGGAAAGCTCTAGACACACTAGAAGGAAGGACACTTGAAGATGATAAGGCCTAATTAACCTATCTTGGTTCAAGTGGTAACATTTCATTTAACATGCAATCTTTATTCATTCACGTTGATTATGTGTGTTTATATGCTTTAAAGCATGCTTAAGGGTCCCCATATGTTGTTTAAGTGTTTTTAATAAGGGGGAGTCAAGATTACATGAGTTGCACATTTATGGCCTAATATGCTCATAATTATGTTTTTGGCCTTAAATTTGCAATATTTGATTGATCTTGTGAAATTATGTTCTCTATGCTTAATATGATCTTTTATAATGAATTTTGAGAATATGATGTTGTTTTGTAGCAATTTTTTTTGTCAAAATGCATGCTTAGGCACCTATAGAGCCTTTGAGTATGTGTGATTTGAAATGAACTTCATTGTGTGCATTTAAAGGACTAAAATTTGATATATGATGTAAAATGCATATCTTGTCATTTCATGTTGACATGTATGTCCTTAGATAATTTCTAAGACATTTAAACTCATTTCATATATTTCATATAACATAGATTGCCTTAACTAATGTTCGAACTCCAACTTTAATGATCCTTGTCCCTAAAATGTAAAAACCCAGAAAAAGGATCGATCCCAAAATTGGCAGTAAGGTCCGAATTTTTGATCCACTAAAAGGATCAATCCCCTAACCCGAGGGATCGATCCTTTTTTGGACAATTTCACATAAATTTTTGTTTCCAGTCTCAAAGTGCAAAAGGATCGATCCCCTGGTATATGGGATCGATCCCTTTGTTGCAACAATCATATTTTTATGAAAAAAGATCGATCCCTTTATAAAAGAATCGATCCCTCGTGTTATAAATGCTCTGTTTTTTTGGTAGGTGATGACTTGATGTCATCCCCAACGGCTCCAAATGGCTAGTATTGATTGAGAGGATACAAAACAAAGAAAAACCATCTCAGCAACAACAAGAAAGTCCATACAATCATTCAAGCAATCAAGAGTCCAATTCGTGCCTAATTTTCGATCTTTCTTGTAAACACTAAAGTGTTCTTCATTGTAATTCTTTTGTTAGTGTTTCTTTGGGTATGTGAGAGAGCTTAAACTTTGCAAACACTTTCCTTATGAGGATTTCCTAGTTTGCTTCTTTGTATTTGTTTTGGGGAAAATATTTAATAGACTTTGGGGTATAAGTCTATTGAATTGTGTAAGGTTACTCCTTATCCTTAAAGGAAAGACAAATTAGTGGATTTGTGGAAAATCCTTAGTGTGGTCACTAAGGTAGTGGATGTAGACTCCATTTAAGGGAGTTGAACCACTCTAAATCACCTTGCGTTTTCTACCTTTGCAATTAGTGTCCAAAAATATTTGAAAATCCAATTCACCCCCTCTTGGTTTTATTTGATCGATTGCTACACTCAACAGATAAGTAATGCAAGCGACCTTCACAAGATGTTTAGGAGATACAACCGTGTAGGGGTTACCAACATCGAGCTGTATGTAAAATTTGATGATGATGTTAGTTCATCAAGAATCCGAGGAGGTTCTGCTCCTTTCACTGTCGCAGACGCTGTTTGTGTACGTAATTCTAAGAGACGACATAAGAAAGAACAAATAATTGAGGAATTGAACGTCACATCTGATATATCTACAGACTATGACAACATGGAAACATACTCTTCTTCTGATCATTTTAACTTAAGTAAGGTAGCTTAGTAGCAATGAAGAATGCATCTAATTTTATACATTTCTTTTTAATTTAATTTATGTTTGTGTTGGTGATGATATTTCTCTAGTTTCCTCAAACAAATGTCGAAATGTTATGGGAGTTTTCAACTTTAATCAGAGCTGAGTATATCGTTAAACACATTTGTTTTAGCATCGAAAAGTATCGATACTATACTTCACGTTTCGATATTATTGAATATGAACGTTAAATCTTACAAAATATTGTAACATTTTAGGTGGCGTTATCGTTAGAAGTAGCACAACTCTTATATACAGTTCGATATCCCTAATTACATATGACATTTTAAATGTTTGAGTATCAAAGTGTACAATTAAGATTCATGACAAGAGAAGACATGTCAGGGTCGCATAGTAGAGAATCCTGATAACGAGATGATGTGTCCTGACATGGAGAAATTATATCATGGGTCTGGCTTCACATAAGCCAGGCCCATGATATAATTTTTCACTGACATATGTTGATGGCATTCGCTTACATTTGATGATAAGGGTTTCCAAACATTTGCGGGAAACTATTTGTGGCAAAGGGTAAAGTTTGATCGTGTTCTGAGATGAATTTTTTTTTATCAAACAAACTTGTAGAACATCGTATTATTTTTCAGGTTTTTTTCTTTTGACTTGAAAGTTGTCCATTTTTTGTACAACCTTGTTACTTCATCCATCTTCAATTTGGCATTTTGAATTGTAATTTCCTTTTTTTTCAATGAAGAAGGGTGGTACCCGATTTCTCAATTCTTCAAGATCGATTGAATATCCATCATTGTGCATCCATTTAAAGAAAGCACAGTGGCTCTACAAATTAGTAGAATAACACCTTAATCGAAAAACTGGAATAGTAACACTTATTACTTAAAAACTCGGGGCCATAAACCTTTGCACAGTGTACCAGTTGAAGTGCAAACTTATGATTGCAATACACAATAACATGGAACAATGTTTCCTTCGACACTTGATTTAGAACTTCCAAAGTTCCAGTACACATGGTGGAGGGAAAACCAAAACAGTTGACGTTGCACTGTACATAGATGGAAGTGGAGAGGAGCATAAGAACAGTATATAAATGTGGGTAATAAAATAAATTAAAATAGCAATGCAAATTTGCAAAAATATAAGTGAAATAAAATAATTCGCCCATAAAAAATCCGTATGAAATTCCAATAAATATTAACAAGTTCAAAAAGTCATGATATTAAAATTCCAACGCTTTTCTTTTCCTTTAAAGGGACATGAAGGTCCAAAGAAAAATCGACATAATTCTTGTGAAAGATGTGTGTAAGGACACAAGCATACGGAAGAGAGGTTGAGGCCCTATGGTCCTTAGTGACAAAGGATACTATCTGGAGAAAAATGATTTTGGCAATGTTAGGAGCAACCTCAGTTCGATATTAGTTAAGCCACCAATTATCAATCGCTCGGATTGATCATGCCTTCCCATCGGACGGTTGAAAAAACCATGACACAATAAGGTGAAAAATTCTCTCTTCAAAAGGAAGTGTTTTGGGGCTATTCCCTTTGTACTTTTTAATAGATCTGGTATCAGTTTCATCGTAAGGGCCTTTATTTTGAATACCCAAATCATCTGCAATTGATTGGGGGGTGGTAGAGAGTTCCTTACGCATAACATAAGAGTTAATATCAATGATCTCAGATGAATTTGGGTCTTTATAGTTGTGGCATTACAGTAAAAGACCTGTACACTTTTTCACAAACCTGAGGTTAGATGTCAAGAAAAACATTACGACCCATTTCTTGAAACTTGACTACAATTTAAAGTTGAAGGTTTCATTCTGAAGGACATTCATGGCCACAACACGTTCTTTACGAATTTGTCTGGCGTAAAAATGTTTATAATAATTGGTCTTTGCATCGGTGTCTATAAAACATGAATCATCAAAAGATGGTGTCGGGTCATCGGTTCGTTGACGTTTGGTTGGCTGCTGAGTGGTTAATGGGTAGAGTGAAGAGAAGTTTAGTGGAATTTGGGTTTAGAGATCCTGTAAGAAATAAAGCAATTGTTTGGAAGTCGATCAACATCACAAATTTAAGAATTCGGCCAACCCCATCAATAAATAATATATGAGGACAAAAAAAAAATTCAGTGAAACAGGAGAGTTATATGAACCGTGTTTTGAAAACTAAAGAAAATTCAAAGCTAAGGCATTACAAGAAATGAGGTTGGAATGCATGGAAAATAAATGAAAATCAAGAGATTATATCAACCAAATATTCAAAAGTAACTGTCATCCATGAAAAGTAAATGAAATCCAAAGAAGAACCAAACTAAACAATGGGTTTTTAATTCTTGAAATATACTTTTGCGTGCTTCCAACAGTCTCTTAGTGAACTAGGTTTAGGGTTCCTGTAAAAAAATAAAACAAAATAATCGTGAAACCTGAAAAAACCCATCAATAATAGCAATCATATCTTCAAAATCAACGGTCAGCCATAGAAAGTAAATACAAACACAAGAGAAAGCAAATGTCAATTGTTTGATGAGAAGGGTATAAAGAAGCCCCTCGTTGTCTTTGGGATCAAATTTTGATGGAGGCAATCACTCGATGCTGAGAGCCGAGAGGAACTAAGAGACATATGGTATAGGAAACAAACCTTAAGTTTGTAGTGTGCATTTGTTGGATTTATGATGAACAGATTTGGGTTCTTAAGCATTCCAATTTAGAACAGTTTGATTATGTTGCCTTGACTGTGACATTAACCTTTTGGTGCAAATATCTACTTTCTTCATATACTTTGCTGAATTCTTTTTGATTTGATGTTGCTGTTCTTTTAAATATTTAGCAGACAACTTGACTGGAGTTATTCCCTCATCATTCTCGAAACTCAAGCAACTTGAGAGCTTGGAGCTTTCTTATAACAACTTGACTGGTAAAATCCCAAATCAGTTGATAGAGGTTTTTAGTGTGGTACACAACAACTTGTCAGGTAGCATTGCAAATCCTAAAGCTCAATTCGGGAAACCCTTTTCTCGGTGGACCTACGCTGCATAAAAGTTGCTCCAAAACCGACATCATCTGCATCCAATGATGAAGAAGAAGATAGCTTGTTAGACATATATGTATTTCGTGTGAGCTTTCTGGTTTCTTATGCGGTTATGTTGGTGACAACTCTTAATTTTGTACTCTACATAAATCCGTATTGGCGAAGACCTTGGTCTTCTTTCGTCGAGAACTGCATCATCACCTGTCGCTACTCAATTATGGGCAATTTTCTTGCACATTACAGCTTCAATTAGGGGCAAGCGTTCGATCGAGTCGAGTGAAAAAATTTAGAGTTATTTGACGCGTCATATTTTATAACGTGAACTTAATTTGAAATTTTTTCGATTTGAGTCGAGTTTTCGAGTTCATATACAAATTTAATTGTAATTATTTAACATGTTATAGTAAGGTTTGATTCTAATTTAAACGACTTTCTCTAATCATATAAGATATGCATATATATATATATATTTCTTCATATTATTTTTCACATGTAAAAGTAAGATTTGTAATGTTATTTAATAAAAAAAATATCATCTAAACTTTTAAAATATATTTATTATTTTTGAATAAGAAACTTTTGGGGATAAAGTATTAATGGGAGTATAAATGAGTCAATGAATTGATGTGAAGAAAAAAATTACAATTTTTTTGTTGAATGATCAAATTAAATAAAATAAAAGTTAAAGGACTAAATTGCAAAAAGAATATATTTCTTAAAAATATGAATTGAAGTTATATACATATTATACAGTGTTAGTGAATCATGTGGTTTAATTTTGGTTAAAAATAAAAACGAAAGAAGAATTGAAGAAATGGGAAATCATTCAAAGTTGAGGGGTTAAATTGCAAAAATAGGAAATTCAATTTAAAAATATGAATTGAAGCTAAATATGTATTCTACAGTGGTTTAGTAGCATGAGGTTCAAATTTGGTCAAAAATTGACTTAAAACGAATGAGAGATTGAAGAAATGAGAAAACTATACAAAGTTAAGAGGCTGAATTGAAAAAATATGAGATTTATTTTCAAAAATATAAATTGAAGATAAATAAGTATTCTACATTGGTTTAGAAATATGTGGTTCAAATTTGGTCAAAATGGACTTAAAATGAAGGAGGAATTGAAGAAAAATAAAATTAGGGATTAAATCGCAAAACTGTAAAATTCAATTTTTCAAGTTGGACAAATTTCAACTCGACTCGAACTCGAAATTTTTTTGAGTTACTGGAGTTGATTCGAATAACTCGAAATTAAAAAAAATTATTTTTTTGCGAGCCGAGTCGAGTTTTGCTCACTCCTATCTTCAGGAGATGTGTTTAGCCGTCATGAAGATTTAAACGAAATTAGTTCGTGTATTCTAAGGGAAAATGTGATCTTTTTGGTTGATTGTTTTCCTATGCTAAGTTAGATTGTGGGACGGAAGGTTTTAGCCCTGGTGTCTTGTTGGTTTGTTTTTGTTTTTTCTGTGTACATATATTCAAGTATCTAGTGTTTTTAGTAAAATTTCATGTATGAAGTAATCAGCTATCATAAGCAATATTTGTGTCGATTAAATCAAGCAAACACTAGTGCATAATGATGAAAAAAATCTAAAATACAAAACAGAACCAAATAGGTTGAAGCAAAACCAGACGATTTATATTACTTTATCGAAATAAAAAATCAAAATAAATATAAATTTAGGGAAAAGAAACAAATAGAAATTGTATCAAGGTGGAAATACAAGATTCCCTTGTATCCCAATCTTTCTTATTTTTTTTAATGGCGGTTAATATCAGTCAATTTGATTCTTTCAGAAAACTAAAATTGTAAAATCTCTTCATGCAAGTACGTACAAAACAATGTGCAGGGATGAGAAAAAGAAAACAAAGAATTAAGTTATAACCATTAGGGTATACTATAGTGACCCAACTACTACCGTTTTTCATTTTAGTCAATTATTTTCTTGCAAATTGTAATATCTCTTCATGCAAGTTCAAAACAGTGTCATCAAAGAGAAATGAAATTCCAGATATCCAATAGTGAAATCAAATGAAAAATCAGAAAGGGGAAAAGACAGATAAATATCTTAAAAGAGAACCCAAAACAACGTTCAGAAAGACGATAAGGAGACCTGCTTCCTAGCAAGCCTTAAAACCCTAACACAACCAAATGACAGCGTTCCACCCTAGCGCTAACACTCAAACACACTGTTTTATTAAAACTAATTACAACTTTAATTTAAAACAAACAAACGGCTTAACAGGAATTTAAACATCATAACGGCTACTTCTTGGCTTCCTAGATTGAGCTATTGCAAGTGCCTCCTCTTCGAAAACATCATTGCCTTCAAGGATGAAAATTGGGAAACTGAAGATGAAGTTGGTGAAGTGACTCCCAGGTGGCATCTTCCGGAAAAGCATTGGTCCACTCCACTAAAACCTCAGTGATCGCTTTACTTCCTTTTTCCTCAATCCTTCTGTCAATGATTCTCGGTGGTTCCTTGCTAACTTCTCCATCAGGATTAATAACTGGCAGCTCAGACTGATAATTTGCACTTCCAATATGTTTCTTCAGTTGGGAAACATGGAAAATAGGATGAACTTTCGAATCCCTTGGCAATTGTAACTTGTAAGCAACCATCCCAACTTTGCCAATAATGAGAAAAGGTCCAAACTATTTAGGGGCTAACTTCTGACAAGTTCTCTGTTTGATTGTTTACTGCCTATATGGTTGTAACTTCAGATACACCAGATCACCAACTTGATACTCACACTCCGTTCGCTTCTTATCTGATTGTTGTTTCATCCTTGCTTGAGCTCTCTGCAAATAGAACTTCAGCATTTTCAATGCAACATTCATGTGTTGTAAACTCCTATCTACTGAGGCTACAGGGGATTCACCAGTTGTGTATGGCAAATGGTCCACATGTGGCTGGCCATACAGGGCTTGATAAGGGGTAGTTTGGATAGCAGAGTGGAATGAGGTATTGTACCACCACTCTGCTAGATGTAACCAGTTTCTCTATTCCTTGGGCTTCTCTCCCGTCATGCATCTCAAGTATGTTTCCAAGAACCGATTCACCTTCTCAGTCTGACCATCAGTTTGGGGATGGTAAGCTGTGGAAGGGTTGATCTTCACTCCTAGCTTCCCAAACAATTCCTGCCAGAATAGACTCATAAAAATTTTATCCCTATCACAGACTATGTTCCCAGGCAATCCATGAAGTTTAAAGATATTTTTCATAAATATTTGGGCCATATCCTTAGCAGTGAAAGGGTGGCAATGAAGTGTCCATATTTTGTCAAACGGTCAACTACTACCAGGATCACATCATTCTTTCTTGATAATGGCAACCCCTTAATGAAGTCCATACTGATCGAGGACCATGCCCACTCAGGAATGGGCAATGGTTGTAGAAGGCTCTGGGATGCACCAAGTCAGCCTTATTTCTCTGACAAATTGAACACTCTCGAACTATTCTTTTCACTTCCTTCCTCATCCCCTTCAAATACAACAATGCATCTAGTTTTTTAATGGTAGAGTGAGCTCCAGAGTGGCCTCCTGTAGGGCTTGAGTGAAAGAATTCCAACAATTCTTTTCTTAGATCAGTATTGTTACCAACAACCAACTTCCCCTTCCTCCTCAACTGTCTCCCATCCCATGAGTATTTAGAATGTCTTCCAGAACCATCTTTGAGCATTTTAATGATCTTCTTAATTTTATCATCCTCCTCCCAGGATTCTGCCACCCTTTTAAAAAAAATCAGTGGTGGTGCTACTAACAGTCATGTTTTGAAACTGAGCTACCATAGGTCTTCTAGAAAGTGCATCTGCAACTGTATTGTTGAATCCCTTCTTATAACACACCTCAAAATCATACCCCATCATCTTAATGATCCACTTTTATTCTGCTGGTGTCACAACTTGATTTTTAGTGAGAAATCTTAAGCTTTGATGGTCTGTTTTAATCTTAAAATGCCTGCCAATAAGGTAATTGGACCATTTTTTCACTGCCACCAAAGCAACCAGCATCTCCTTTTCATATACTGATAGTGACTGATGTCTCACACCAAGTCCCTTGCTGAAAAATGCTAAAGGCCTCCCATTCTGAGTTAACACGGCCCCAGTTCCCAGTTTTGAGGCATCAGTTTCCACAATGAACTCCTTTTTCCAATCTGGCAAAGCTAGTGTAGGTGCAGAACTGATGGCTTCTTTAAGTCTCTTGAATGCCACTTCTTCCTTCTGAGCCCATTTCCAACCTCCCTTGTTCAAATGATTGGTAAGGGGTCTAGCAATCCAACCATATTGCTTAATGAACCTCCTATAGTAGCCCGAGAGCCCCAAAAACCCTCTTAACTCCTTAATTGAGGCAGGTGTTGGCCACTCCAAAATGCATTGCACTTTACCCTGATCCATAGAAATCACCCCATTAGAGATTACATAGCCTAGGTAATCCATTTCAGTGGCCCCAGAACAACATTTATTTTGTTTTGCAAACAGTCTATGCGCTCTTAAAATCTTCAAAACTTCTTCCAAATCCTTCAAATGTGATGGCCAATCCTCAGAATAAACTAGAATATCATCAAAAAAGACTAACACTAACTTCCTAAGTAATCCATTGAAAACCTTGTTCATAAGTCCCTAGAAGGTTGTAGGGGCATTAGTGAGTCCAAATGGCATCACCTAGAGGGTTTGGGTGGGACCTAGAGGGTTCACCTAAACCCGAGTGTAAGTTACTACTCCTACATCTTTGTTATGTGTTGATGAATGATATATGTTGTGGAATCATGTGCATCTCGAGTTGTTTTACATCGTTGTTGTTGTGTAGTCGTGTAGAAGTCGAGCCTCACATGATGGTTGTCTTAACTACGGTGATGAGTGGTCCCACCGGTAGTGACTAGTAGTTGAGTAAGGTGATGAGTGGTCCCATCAGAAAACTACTAGTCGAACGATGATGTATGGTCCCACCGTGTGTATGTTGGTTGTGCATGTGCAAGCCATGTGTAGTCTTGTTGTGATAATCATCCGTGCATTCATTGATTTATTGTCAATTATGAAAAGTGGTTTGAAAATTTCATGCTTGTTGAATTATAGAACTTCTCTCACTAAGCTAGTTAGCTTACGCTCTCCTTTATTTCCAACATGCAGATCGTTAGAGTTCGGGAGGCAAGTGGGCAAGGGAAGAGCTTTTGAAGTTCTCAAAGTAGCTCAAGTATGATTTACGTATTTGTAATAATGCCTAGACGATGGGGGTGTAGACTTGTAGGAGTTGGTGTCAAACTCCTTGGTTTGATTTTGTTGATGTTCTAGCATGTGGAGTTGTTGATGTTATGTTGGATATGTTATGCTTTTATGTCGTGGATGAGAACCATGTTTATTTCGTTGCTTAATTGCCTTGTATTTGAGAGTTTATGAATGCTTACATGATTGATTAAAAGCATGTGAAACCTTGCCATGTTATGCCCTTTTAAATGTTTATTGCCTTTGTATGAAATGGTGAAGTCAAGTATGGTTCTATGCATGTTTTCCACCTAAATGTCTCTCTTGAGAGGAATGCCGTGTTCGTTCGTTTAAAGGGGTCTCGTATGCTTGATCTTGCTTGTAAATGTGGTATGGACGTTTGATTGTGGTTAGGTGAGTCTTAAAAAGTATCTAGAG
Source organism: Hibiscus tridactylites (assembly GCA_958450335.1). Lineage (NCBI taxonomy): Eukaryota > Viridiplantae > Streptophyta > Magnoliopsida > Malvales > Malvaceae > Hibiscus > Hibiscus tridactylites. The sequence goes on along the minus strand of OY288265.1, from coordinate 26,012,090 downwards.
TTGAGTTTTGGCCCGTTTGACAGCTAAATTGAGTCTTGCAGTGCATGGCGTATCGGTACGCCCAAGGGCCGTATCGATACGATCCTACACTTTGGGGCTCAGTTTAAGCATGGCGTACCGATACACGGGGGTCTATCGATACACCAAAAGCTCCATAGAAATCTGAGATTTTGACGAGATTTTGGCGTATCGGTACGGGTCTAGGGTGTACCGATACGGTCTTGTATCGTTGATCGTGAGAAGTTGACCAGTGAGGGCGTATCGGTACGGTCAACCAGTGTACCGATACAGTCTCCATGTGTTGACTATGAGTTGTTGACCTAGTCAAGGCGTATCGATTCTCTCATCAAGAGTATCGATACGACATGTTGAATAAACTAAAATGGACTCTTTTAAATTGTTTGATTGATTGTTCGCGCCACTTGTTGTCCTTCCGTTGTCGTGTCACGCATAGGATGTATGAATGCCTTTAGACAAGATAATAATTAAAATAAATTTTCTAGGGTTGCTAACCGAGGTGGGGCCCTAACGGGTTTCATTTCGGTTTTCCCCGTGTAGCCTACTCGGATCGGTCAGTCGTCCAGACCTGGACGAGGGGGTTACAAAAACGATTTTAAAACCAATTAGGTACCAATTTTGGGCGTCGTGGGGGTGCTAACCCTTCCCCACGCATAACCGACCCCTGAACCTGTTTTCTAATTTTTGCAGACCAAAATTGTTGTTTTATTAAAACCAAAAAAAGTTTTATTAAAATAACCATATTTTTAAAAGTGGTCCAATCACATTTTTTTCAAAAAAAAAAAAGATTGGTGACGACTCCGTTGATTTTAAAAGTGTTTTTTCAAAGGATGAGTCTACCACGTGCGACGAACATTGATGAACACCACTAACGATGAACACCATTATTTTTTTAAATTTTAAAAATCTAAAGGACTAAAATTATAATTAAAATTATCTCTTAAAAATAAAAATCAAATTTAATAGTTACTTTATAATATTTTTTAATAGGTTAAAATCAAATATACTTAAATCTCCTAAACCCTAACAAAATCAAGCTCTTAAAAAATAGAAATCGGTTTTTTTAAATCTATTTGATAGAAACCCAAATTTAATAGACGCGACAATCATGTGAACAGGCGGGTATATTTGATTCTAATCTATTAAAAAATTATAAACTGATTTCTATTTTTTAAGAGATTGATTTTGTTAGGGTTTAGGAGAATTGGGTATATTTGATTTTAACCTATTAAAAAATATTATGAAGTAACTATTAAATTTGATTTTTGTTTTTTTAGAGATAATTTTAATTATAATTTTAGTCCTTTAGATTTTTAAAATTTAAAAAATTAATGGTGTTCATCGGTGTTCATCGTTAATGGTGTTCATCAATATTCGTCGTCTGTTGTAGAATTTTTCTTTTTCAAAAAGTCGAAGCCTCCCTTCAAAATGGCGGTTGCAACATGTACTCTTTTCTTCCATCCTAGATTAGGGAAGTTTTCATCGAGGCATGTGGTAGTAGTTGTATGGATTTTCTTTGATGAATTCATAAGATATTGATAAATAAAAAAGATGTTCTCCTTTTTTGACATATTTTGCTATGATAAACCTATTGTTTTAGGTTGCAACCAGAAATGTTACTTTTTCAACTTAAAATGTTATAAGTAGTGGTAACATTTTCGGTTACAACCGAAATGTTATCTATTATTTTAAATTGGGTAACATTTTAGGTTGCAACCTCAAATGTTACCAATTTCATATACTTTCTTATTATTTTGGATAACATTTTAGGTTGAAACTTAAAATTATATTCACTCCAACATAAATTGTTATAATTAAGGTACGTTGCAACCTAAATCATGCCCACTCTAACCTAATCGTTTTTCGTTAATTTTGTTCCCAATTGATGACATTGTGAGTTAACTGTTTAAATTGACAATTATGCTTGTTTTTCCTTTTGTTTATTAATATCTACTCCTTTTCAATTCACTAGGTTGAATCTGGTCCTTCTATTAAATAATATATATATATATATATATATATATATATCAATTCATATTTTTAACAAGAAAATTATTCTTTTGGTAATTTAGTCTATTAACTTTATACTTTATTCAAATTGGTTATTTAACTGTAATTTTTTCATTTTTTTAGCTTTATTAATTCATCGACTCCTTTATACTTCCATCAATATTTTATCCTCAAATTAAAAATATATTGTATAATTTTAGATGATATTTCTTTATTAAATAACATTAGAAATCTTACCCACACATATAAAAAAGAACATGAAGAAATATATATGTATACGTTATATGATTAGAGAAAGTCATTTAAATCAATCAATTTTTACTATAACATTATAAATAATTATAATTAAATTTGTATAGAAACTCGACAACTCGATTTGAATAAAATTTGAGTCATGGAATAGAACTTGTCAACTCAAATTTTTTGAGTCGACTCGAGCGAATAGTCTCGTCTAATATCCTCCATACCACAAATCATGAGTACAAATATATTGATCTCAATACCACATAAAAACAGCTTACATGATTTGTATATTCTCCCATTAAAGTAGAGACAATTCTTGTTAATTATGGCCCAATGGAGTTTTGTGTTTGGATTACTCCAGCTTCTCTTGTTTGGTCACAAAGTGGATGTTGAAGTAATTAGAAGCGGGCACCTTCAATTTCTGATATGACATCATAAAGTGTGTCCCTTTGCATATATGTGAAGGGAACGTCACAACTAGATTCACTGTAGGCACCACAACTTTGAATTTTCTATAACACTGATCGATTGCTTGGTCTTTCCCCACATTGAACTTCACCAGATATCTCAATCTTTCCCTCCTAACTTGAGTGAAAACATGTTGTTCCAGGTACTCGTCTTGCTTTCTGTATAATGTATATGAAAGCTTCACGTCTAAATCGCTGGATTCTTGGCTACAATCAGGACCGATTCGTTGTTGTCTCCTTTGAACGCCACATGCTTAGGATAATTGTCGAATCCAATCCTGATAAGATAATTGTTTCAAGGCAGCAGCCATGTGCGGAACATTGCAGGGATATGGTTATCTAGGGATGGACCTTGAGGGGAGGTAGTCTCTTAAAATTTTGAAATTATTATATAATTTAATTTTTTTTAATTTATATATTTTTTATTAAAAATTTATTTTAGCCTCTAAAATTTTTAAGTTCGCCCTATAAAATTTTATAGATCTGTGCCCTAACATAAAGTTTTGCGTCCGTCCCAAGAGTCATGGTCTTTAAAATTTTAAAATCTTAAAAAATTTCATTTTACTTATTCAAATATTATAAAATTTTCAATCATTTCTTGAAATTTATATTTACATGCGTTTATATATTAAAAAAACTTACAACTTTTTATATACCACAAGCATTCTACTTTTAGGATTTAACTATTTAGATAATAAGGTTTAGAATTTAAATTTTAAATAGACAAACTGTGAGACATGTGTATTAAAATATTAGTTATAATGAAATTTTTAATGGCCAAATGACAAGAAATACTCATATACTTTTACTTTGAGTGGGTTGAAATTCCAACATTTGCTTTGTCGATTTACATATCACTCTATTGTAACAAAAAAATATTAGTCATAATATATATACGTAAATTATAAATTCTAAACTTATAACTTAAACTCCTAAATCTTAAGCTCTAAACTAAACTCTAAAATTTGAAAAGTTTATACAAACTTATATATGTGCACTTGTGTATCACATATACAAACATGTGTAAACTAAAGTTAGTTTACACATGCTTGTTAAATATAAGGGTTAGAGGTTTAGTTTGGAGTTTAGGTTGCGGATAGGGACGGATGCAGGACTTTAGGTTAAGGGGTGAATCTATAAATTTTTAGGGGTAAAAAATTTAGGGGGGCAAAAATAGATTTTCTAATGCATGACAAAAGACAGCCGTCGAGTTCAATCTTGATAAGATGATGCCTTATAAAATTTTATTATCGATGATTATTGATAAAATGATACAAAAAAACTATATTTTTTTTGTTAAACCTGGTTTTTTAGAATATAATGTTTAATTGTTTATTTAAAAACTATATAAAAGATAAAAAGATGGAATTATTATTGTAGTAATATAATTATAGTTTGAAGTTGTTAGAATTCAAACTTGATTTTATCGGCAATTGTAAATTTGAAAGCTTAATGATAAAGCAAAGATGAGCAGCTATTAGCACTCGGAGATTAAATTAGAGTATGGCAACAAAACGTGGCAGAAAATGGGATAAAACTTTTTTTTTGAAAGTTGAGTATTATTAAAAAACCTCCCAATCCCGGTGCCTCGTTAAAAAACCTCCCTAGCCTAGATTGGAGGAAAAAGAGTGCAACCGTACTCGGGGTGAGAAGTGGTACATCACAATAAATAACCAAAGAACCATTACGTAGTACAATTCATCCAATCCTGCAAGTTAAAACAGAAACAAGACCTAAAGCAGGCTTCACTCTCTGTTCGCATGTGCTGGAATACCACAAATTCATCTTGACACTTTGCTGCATCCAAACCAAGCTAGCAGGGGCCTGCAATTTGAAATTAGAATTCACCATACACAACAGTGTTCTAGAAGACCTGAAACAAAGGCGAAGACCTGGAGATGCCCGCCTTGGCCAACAAATCCGCTGTTGAGTTAGCCTCTCGAGGGATAACATTTAGATTCCACTCGACATCCTTCAGCAACCTGGAAATCTCTAACACAACAGGTTTAAACACAGATGGAGAAAGATGAGGGGAGTTAATCCAAACCGCAATGTTGCTACAATCTGTCTCCAAGATGAGTTTAAAGTTCGAGAACCAAACAGAGCTTTTGAACAACACAACAGCCTCTTTGATTGCTGTTATTTCAGCAGTAGCAGCATCAATGTTACCAATGCTTCTAGAAAACGCCATAAGCATTTTCCCTTCATCATTTTTGAGGACACCACCGATTCCAGCTTTACCGAAACCCCCTTGTACCGCACCATCAATATTGAACTTCAAGAAGCCTTTTTGAGGCGGAACCCAGCAACTCTTTGAGCAAGGCGACGGAGCCTTTGAGCTATAAAGAACGATTTGAGGATTTTGGATGAAATCGTTAACCGAATTAAAATATGAAGGCCATTTAGTCTTGCACCACCAGCCTAACCGAGTAATAAACGAATCAAAGAGATGTTTTTCATCAATTGAAATTCCCCTAAACACCACCTCATTTCTGTATATCCAAACTGACCACACCAAGGCTGTAAAGGCTAATTTCCAGAACTCTTCCAAGCTTGATTTTGTGTAAACCTGAATTCAGTACATAAAAAGGGACTGCACATCTCCAGGGATAACTCCAGAAATGCCCCAGATATTGAACCAACGTTGCATTAGTCTCCAAGATATTAAACATTTGCAGAAAAGATGATTTACCGTTTCTGATTCCGCAGAACACAAAGGGCAGCAATCTGTAGTTTGAATAGTGATATTTCTTTTTGCAAGTTCAGCTCTTGTCGGAATTCTTTCATGTATAACCTTCCACAAGAAGGCTTCAGCTTTTGGGGAGGCCAAGTTCGCCCACACATTCTTCCATATAAAACCGTTGTTGCTGGGTCGAGAAATAGAATTAAGCATGAAATTCCTAGTTGAGTAGCACCCATCCGAACTCTTCACCCAACATAAGCTATCAAATCTGTTTGACTCTAGCTGAGTAGCTTGAATCGTAGCAAGGAAAGATTCCCAAATACCGATCTCCCAATCGAAGACCCTTCTACGAAGCTCGATTTCCCATCTCCAACTACCACCTACTGCGTGACCAAAATTAGATACGGAACCTGACTTTTTAATAGCCAGAGCAAAAATTCTGGGAAAAGCTAATTTTAGTGACGAACAACTTGTCCAAGGGTCATTCCAGAAATCCGTGTTTTTGTCGTCACCCACCACCACACGAATGTTTCTGGTAAAGTGATTATCAGGATCTGACAGAAACGAAATGATGTTTCTCCAAATCCACGATTTGCCTTTCGGTTTGGTGTTTGTGGGGATTAGACTAGTAGATTCTTGCTCATATTTACCGGCAATGACCTTTCGCCAAAACTTACTTGGTTCCACTGCATATCTCCACAGCCATTTGTTGAGCAAAGCTCTGTTCTTTGCCTTAAAATCAATCAAACCTAAACCGCCATAACATTTAGGCAGACAAAGAACTTCCCACCTTATCCAATGGATACGTCTTTTATCTAGCGAACCCCATAAGAATTTGGCTATTAAGTTTGAGAGGATTGAGTTTGTAGAAGCCGGCATCGGAAACAGAGACATAAAATAAATTGGCAAATTTGCAACTGCTGCTTTAATGAGAGTAATTCTTCCTGCGAAAGAAAGCAAATTAGGTTTCCAGCCTGCTAACTTCTTTTGTAGTCTCTCCACTATCGGATCCCACAACTGAGCTGAATTCTTCCTAGCGCCTAGTGGGAGACCAAGATATTGACATGGGAGTCTTTCCATTTTACAGTGAAACATTGAGGCCCATGAGACCACCAGTTCTTCTACCACATTGATTCCAATCAATTTTGATTTTTTCCGGTTTAGTTTAAGACCAGCCCCAACCTCAAAACCTTTCAAAATTCTGATCACATTTCTGATTTGGGTTTCACTGGCCTCACATAAGATAATGAGGTCGTCTGCGAATTGTATATGTGATACTTTAATTGGATTCGCCCCAATATGGACTCCCTTGAACAATCCACAGGAGTTCGCCCTTCTCAATAATGCACTGAGTGCCTCCGCGACTAGGTTGAACAACAATGGAGAAAGAGGGCAGCCTTGCCTGAGACCTCTGCTAATTTTGAAAGGAGCAGTCGCTGAACCGTTAACCAGAACAGATATAGAAACTGTGCTTAAACAAATATTTATCCACTTACGCCACTTGAGACTAAAACCCATTTGTTTCATAACAGTGAAGAGAAAGTTCCAATCGACCGTGTCGTATGCCTTACAAAAATCCACTTTAAACACGGTACTTTCCAGCCCTTTCCTCCTTGTGAAATCAATGACTTCGTTTGCGATCAACGGACAATCTAAAATCTGTCTACCTGCACAGAAAGCGAGCTGATTTTCTCCAATAACATCTTCCATAACTTCGGCAAGACGGATGGCTAGGACCTTAGCCAACAACTTATACACACATCCGACTAAGCTGATTGGCCGGTATTCGTCAATAAAACAAGGATTCTGCACCTTCGGAATCAGGGAAATGAAGGAGTTATTAAAGGAAAAATCTTTGATTTCCCCCTTGTGAAAACTGTTGAAGAAGCCGATAATATCTGGTTTTAGAACCTCCCAGAATTTTTTAACAAATTTCATGTTGAAGCCATCCGGCCCGGGGGCTTTAGAGGACTCCAAATTAGAGAGAGCACTCTCTATTTCTTCCAAAGAAAACTCCCTTTCAAGTCTGTTTGCAGCATCAATGTTAATTTTCCGTAGCGAACAATCTAACTCTTTCACTGGAATTGTCCTTGAGTCATTGTAGGCAACCATAAAGTGCCTAGATATTTCCTTTTTGATCTCTTCTGGCTCTTGCAGAAAAACAGATCCACATTTCAAATTATTTATAAAGTTGACCCTTCTTCTAGTTGAAGCTGCGAGGTGGAAGAAATTAGTATTTCGGTCTCCTTCTAAAGCCCATTTTACTCGTGATTTTTGTATCCATTCGCGCTCCTCTCGTCTATGGGCATTCCATAACTTCTGCCTAATCTTCTTCAATTCTTCACACAGGTTTGTATTCGCTGCTCCCCTTGCAATCTCCCTCTCCAGATCATGTTGCTTTTTTTTCCAGAAAATCAATAGATTCTTCATTGTTTTTGTACTTTGCAACCACCCATTTTTTTTAGCTTCTTTACAATTTCTCAAAACAATTGAAATTCCTTTACCCTCATTCTCAATGCACCTCTTCTTAATCATGTCTGTATATTTGCTATCCTCCCCCAAATAATCAAACCATTTGAAAGGTCTAGGACCCCAATGTTCTTCCATTAGTGTAAGGCCAATAGGGTTGTGATCTGATATGCCCTTTGGAAATGAGACTTGCAATAGATTCGGCCAAGAGTTTAAGAAGTCCACTGACATAAGAAACCTATCTAAGCGGCTGAAAGATGGTTCTCCTCTATGGTTCGACCAAGTGAAATGGCTGCCTCGGAGTGGAATGTCCACCAAAGATAGGTCTTCGATGAATTGGGAGAAAATTCTCACCGCCCTTTTGTTGAAGCTCACCCCAATTCTTTCTTCTTCATTCAGTACTATATTGAAATCTCCCTCTAATAGACATGGTAGGTTAATCTGCAAAATAAGCTTCTTCAATTCACAAAACAAAATTTGTCTCTCTGCTGCATCATTAGGTGCGTAGATATTTATCAGTAAACACCTGAAATTCTTCTCCTTTATCAACCCCACCAAAGCTACGTAACTAACAGACACCAAGTGACTTTCGACCTTAAAATAATTCTGATCCCACAAAGAAATGATTCCACCTGCTGATCCTACCGAGGGGGCAAAATGAAAATCGAAGTTTGAATGTCTCCCACACAACATGTTCGAGATTCTTCTGTCTATACTCGATAACTTAGACTCTTGCAGGAAAACTAATTTTGGTTTTGTTTTGAGCAGGAGTTTTCTAATTGCAACTTTCTTCTCTGGACGCCCCAAGCCACGAATATTCCAGGATAAGAAAATGAGTTTATTCATGTAAAACTGTAGAAATCACTCACCAGAAACGTCGCCTCTCTAGGACGCATTCTCCCTTTCGATTTCCATAAAGCGAGAGAGAATTTCTTCATTTGTAGCATTGAAAGACAGCCCTAAAGTTTCACAAACTTCCAAGGTAGCTTGGGCTTCCAATCTCTCGTTCATTGACCCTGCCTGAACGGGAGTAGAAAGAGGGCAATCCACTTCCTCCGCTGCAATCCGATTTGCTGACTCTGCTTTACAAAGGTTGCCTTCACCGAAATTGACAATGGGGACATGGATCCTTTTGCTTCTCGATTGGGAGCCACTCCCCCTGATCTTTTTAACCAGACTGTTACGAAAGAAATTAAGCGGTAAACTGCCTGAGATTCTTGCCAATTTTGGTTTGATAGAATACATGCCGGTCAATTGGTCTAGGACGGGCTCAATGGACACACTTTGGCCCGAGAAAGAATGGGACCCAACCTCATTTGTGATTGGTATATCAACCAAGTCTGTTTTGCCTTTGGGTCCCTTGACACCATTAAGGTCCCTTTGCGCAGGCCCAAAAGGATTTGAAAAGGAATGGGGCCCTACACCAGATGAAAAACTGCCATCACGTATGTTAAAAAGATTTTCGGCGCCGCCATTTGAATTTAATTCCCTTGGAGAAATCATGCTTCCACTTTTCTTGGAACCATTATCGATGTCCATCTCTCTGGAAAGGGAGTTGCAATTTTCCGAGACATCCTCCTGCTGACTATTCGCGTCCCCCTGGTCGATCCAAACCCTTTCAGCTTCAAACTCCGCCGTGGAAACTTTCAGGTGGTAATCTTCACCGCCGATAACGATGGTTGCGGTAGAGGGTATATCCGATAGACAGCTAACTCCGATTAAAACTTTAGCCACGTCCAACCTGCTCTTATCTTTCGTTTCTTCATCGATTCTAATAGCGTTTCCCCATCTGCTGACAATGGAGATAAAAACGGCATCTTGCCATCCCACCAGCGGCATTCCCTCCAAACATACCCAAACTTTTAATTTTTTCAGATTCATAAACTTGTCAACCGTTTCGATATCTCTGAACCATGACAGAAGCATAGATTCCCTCATATCCCAGAAAATTGGCAATTGTTCCTCTTCCTCGAACCATAAAATGGAGAAATGACCCGACCATTGACAGACCTTGACCTTAAACCCTTCCGACTGTAGCACTTGTTGAACAAAGCTAACATCATACATTTCATTAATTTGTCCTACTAAGCACAGCTTCAACCATTCATAATCCGCTTCTTTCATTGTAACCCTGATTCTATTATCTTCCATTTCTGTCGAGGAAAAAGATGATTTCTGTTGTCCGGGGGCGCCGCCCAAACATAGCTCTTTGTCTACCTTAACCCCTTCCCTATGACTGCCGAGGAGAGCTTCCTTGTATGATCTCCCATCCTTATGGCTTGAGATGGGTTTTCTTCGAAAGGTTTCTTGAGAGTGGTTGTTGCCAACTTGTTTCGATTCATGTAACCTGGTGTTTCTTTCCAAAAAGACCTTGACAATATAACCATCCATTCTGCGATTGTTGCCCAGTTCCACTGCTTTCTTTGCCTCATCAATTCTGGAGAATCTGACAAAAGCAAAGGTGTTGTTTGCCCTACTCCTTTTTGGATTGTTATAAGCAATGTAAACGTCTAAGACTTTGCCATAAACCGCAAAAGCATCCCTGAGGGTGTCGGTGTGAATTCGTTTGCTCACAGAGTCAACAAAAACTGTGTAACCACCTCTGAAAGACTTTTTCCGAGATTCAACAGAAGTGTAGGAGTTGCGCCAGTTCCCAAACTGTCGTCTTTGATAGATGAAACTTCTTCTCCCGTGGCCTTCGGACCGAAACTGCTGATTGTCTTGAGCTGGTTTTGAGTAGCCATTGTGCCAGTTTGCTCTGACTTGTCGCCTGAAATGAGGACGCCGCCCCGTTTCGCCGCCTTGAGATCGCCACACTCCCTCGCCGTAGGCCATGAGTTGATGAGAAGAAAACACCATGAAATGTTGAAACCCACCTTCAAACCCACCAATAATGGCGGTAGAAATTCTGACAGCTTTAATTGTAAACTAGCAGCAGCTAGAGTACCGTGAGAATATTTGTATTCGCATATTAAATTGTATTAATTAGTAGGAATAATTTAATAATTTTTAATTGAATTATATCTTGATTAATTTGTGTCATCAAAATCAGCTTAAATTTTAATAATTAGTAATATTATTCAAAATGTTAGGACGAGTATTTGGTCTAGTCAAATCGAGAGGGAAAAAATGATGATCGAGAATTCGAACCATCATTCTCTCCAAACTCAGTGTGGTGGGAGGAAGAAGAGTTTTTAGATAAAAGTTTGTCCCCTGGATTCCAATGAGAAGTAGAAGTTGAAAGATGGAGATGGAGAGCAGGGGATGTTAGCCTGACACGATCTGATTTCGATAAACCCAAAACACAACTGTAAGCATCTAGAAGAGGAATAGACGCGAGAAATAAAATTAAGGATTAATATCCTACACACTGGCGGTGGAATTTTTTTGTTTCCACAAGCGCCTCAATTATAGGGTTTAGGGTTAGGCTTAGGGTTTAGAGCTTAGGGGTTTTAGTGTAAATGTTTAGAATTTAGGGTTCATGCTTATAATTTAGAATTTAGGGTTAGAATTTAGGGTTTAGGGTTAGGGTTTAATTTTAGGGTAATATGGGTAGGGATTTAGGTTTTAACTTATAACCCCTAAATTTTAACCCTAAACTCAAAATTCTATCAACAATCCCTAAATTCAAAACTACTACACTTATACCCCTAAATTTTAAATCCTAAACGGAGTCCCTAACCCCTAAAATTAAGACGCTTGTGTAAAAAACTTTCCACAAGCGCTTGTGTATAGAACAATTACCCTAAAATTAAATGTAGGCCATTATTTAAAGGATAAAACAGATCACTCACATAAGGCCAAATAGGTTTCAACCCATAGTTTATATAGCCCAGATAGGCTAACAGGTTTGGTATAAACCAACAACCAATCTGTTACACCTGAAGGCTTAATGACCAAAACAAATTAACAGATTCATGGCCCACAATGAAACAGCCGAACGTCTTCAATACACTCCAATATTCTCCCTGCTCCTCCAAGGTTTTTCGACCCTCTTCTATCCTCCCCCATTTCTTCAACACTGGAAATCAATGCACATCAGACTGAACAAACATCTTGTCTCGAAACATCAAAAAATACGACTTGGAAAGAGGTTTAGTGAGGCCGTCAGCAGCTTGAAATTGAGCTGGGACATAGTTGACAAGAACTTGCTTAGCGGTGACCTTTTCTCGAACGAAATGCACATCTAATTCTACGTGTTTCGAACGAGCGTGAAAGACCAGATTAGCAGCCATAGCTATGGCAGAGGTGTTGTCACTCCAAACAACCGGAACAGTTTGCAACGGAATAGCCAAATCAGTGAGCACAGTTTCTACCCATGTAACTTCAGCAATCGTGTCAGCAATACTCCTATATTTAGCCTCAGTAGTAGAGCGGGAAACTGACTTTTGCTTCTTAGAACTCCAAGAAACTAAGAAGTCGTTTACATACACACAATAACCCGTCGTTGAACGTCGATCATCAAGACTGCTGGCCCAATCCGCATCAGAATAAGCCACCACATGCGTCGATACTTGCTCAGACGGGGAGAAGACTAAACCAAAGTCCAATGTACCAGGCAAGTATCGAAGAATGTATTTAACAGCATCAAAATGGGTTTCACATGGTTTGTGCATGAACTGAGCAACCTTGTTTACCGCAAATGCAATGTCGGGTCGGGTGTGACAAACGTACAAGAGTGTGCCAACAATGCTTCGATACTCTTGCGCATCAAAAATAAGGCTGCCTCCATCATGAACAAGCTTCGAAGAGGAGACCATGGGTGTTGGTGTGGGCTTGCACTGACTCATATTAGTCTTCTCTAATAATTCCATGACAAACTTCCGTTGACTAAGAATAATAGTATCATTAAATCGAACCACCTCAATACCAAGAAAGAAGGTTAGAGCACCAAGATCTTTTAGAGCAAAGTTTTCCTTTAACTTCGAAATAACATCTTCCACAAGTTGTATGGATTGCCCGGTGACAATGATGTCGTCAACATACACTATCAAGTAAGTAGCGACATCCTTGTTGTCACAAACAAATAAAGAGGCATCGGCCTTTGACTCGCGAAAGCCAATTTGCAAGAGGTATACACGAAGCTTGTTATACCAATTGCGAGGTGCTTGCCGTAATCCATACAAGGCTTTTCGAAGCCAACAAACTAGTTTAGTTCCATCATCACTAGCTTGTTCAAATCCGAATGGTTGCTGCATATAAACTTCTTCACTAAGCTCACCATTCAAGAATGCGTTGTTAACATCTACTTGCCGAAGGGACCACTTGTTGGTAACGGCCAAAGCAAGAACAATGTTGAGTGTAGTAAAACGTACAACCGGACTGAAAGTATCCTCAAAATCCTGACCCGGAATTTGGGAGAACCCCTTTGCCACAAGGTGTGCTTTGTATCGAGACACTGAGTCATCTGGATTACGCTTGATTCTAAATAGCCATTTGCAACCAATACATTTGCGATCCTTTGGAAGAGCCTCAAGTGTCCAAGTACCATTATTAACCAGAGCTGTATACTCACTATGAATAGCTTCGCTCAATTCAGGAACACCAAGAGCTTGATGGACGGTAGTGGGAACAACATCAGCCAAAGAGGAAGTATACAGCTTGGGTTTAAAAACACCACATTTACTTCGTGTGAGCATCTCATGTGTGTTCGAAGATGAAACATTACTAGGACCAGAGGTATAACTTGGCACGGTAGGTTCCAGACCACAAGAGACTTCTGGACCAAAGGTACAACTCGGTACTGTTGGTTTCAGGTCACAAGAGACTGCTGGGCAATCACCAGAACCAGAGGTGCCAGTACAAGCTTCAGTACTCACATCACGCACAGGACCTTCACTAGGAACCACAAGACAATCATAACAAGGTTCAAGACCAACGTGCTCCGAACTAGAAGGCACTGGACACCCACCAAACTCAGCACCAATACCAATAGTCTCACTGCCAGATGGTGACACATCAAGGGAACCATCATTCGATCCACTAACACCAGTGGTGAGAAAACTCCTTCATCGAACACGACATGACGAGAGATTACAGTTTTCCCCTCAGGTGTCAAGCACTGATAACCTCGGTGATGAGGGCTATAGCCAAGAAACGTGCACTCTTGTGACCGAAACTCCATTTTGTGCTTATTAAAGGGACGTAAGTAGGGAAAGCACCAACACCCAAACACGTGCATGAACTGATAGTCAGGGACCCGACCATATAGCTTTTCAAAAGGAGAAACACCATGTAGAACCTTGGTAGGAAGGCGGTTAATTAGATAAACAGTAGTCACTACAACAAAAGCCTAGAATTGAAATGGCATTTTGGCTTGAGCAAGAAGAGTAATGGTAAGCTCAATTACGTGTCGATGTTTTCGTTCAACGACACCGTTTTGTTCGGACGTATGTGGACAAGTGACCCTATGACCAACACTCGTTTCAGCAAGCACACGAGACAGGCTTTGAAACTCCCCACCTCAATCACTTTGAACTTCTCGGATTTGGGCACCAAATTGTGTATGAACCAGTTGAGCAAACTGCTTATATGCTAACACAGCCTGTGACTTGGTCTTAAGTAATACAACCAGGTATGCCTAGTATAAGCATCCACAAACGAAACATAGTATGTATACCCAGCTGAATTAATATGTGACGGCCCCAAACATTAGTAAATATCAGTTCAAAAGGTTTATTATACATTGTACTTGAATCAGAAAAGGGTAGCTTATGACTTTTCCCTTGTTGGCAAGCAGCACAAAAAACTTCTTTATTACATTTCAAAGGAATGCTACATTTTATAAGTATGAAGGTCAACATGGCTTGAGCAGGATGCCCAAGTCGACGATGCCAAAGTTCTACATCAGAAGCAACAGAACTAAGAGCAGTATGACTAATAGCAGTGGGCATACATTGACCAAATTGAGACTGTAAACTAACTTCACCAGCAGCATTATTTGTATGAAAAGCATAGATACCACCATCTTCCACTCCTTGTAACAGAACTTCACCAGTGCATTCATCACGAACAACACAATTATTTGCATGAAACTCAAAATAGACTGTATTATCTCTAGAAAACTTTGAAACTAAAAGCAAGTTCTTAGTTACTTGAGGAACAATCAAGAGATCATGCAAAACTAAAGACCTCGAAGCAGAATCAAATGAAGTATGACCAACTTTAGAAATAAACAACCCATTACCATCACCAACAACCAGTTTACCTGGTCTAGAGTAGTCGAAACACTGATGAGCAGTGGATGCATCAGGCGAAACATGGTGCGTGGCTCCCGTGTCAACAAACCACGACTCAGATTGTCTAGGAGAGGAAGCACCACTAGGACTGCACTGATTGCATCCTGGAACCATTCATGCAGTATTGCAAACTGGAGAATTGTTAGTCGAATCAACAGAAGATAAAGACACTGTTGTGGAACCATCACCATTACGAGGCTTATTGACATTAGCAGTTACTCCAGCAAAGCTCTTTTCAAATCGACGATAACATCGATCCACAAGATGGCCGAGTTTACCGCACAATTGGCAGTGGAATTTGTTACGAGGACGACCTCTCCCACCAGCACTGAACGAAGGTTTGGCACCATTAGAGTTACCATCAGACTGAGATGCATTCGAGGAAGGAAATTGCACATTATGTGCACTCATCGGAACTGGAAGAGTGTTCTCATACATTGCTTGCTGAGCCTCAACATCCACAAGTGTGGCCGTAACACTGTCAAGAGTAAACGGAACCCTACTCGCTGTGATAACCGCCACGAACGACCGATACTCAATAGGTAGGCCATTTAAGATAGACGCCACATGCTCAGTCGTCGACACCGGACTGCCGCAAGATGCCAGAGCATCACAAATCTCCTTGACTTTGGAGATGTACGCTCGCATGCTTAAATCACCTTTGCGAATCGAACGGAGACGGAAGTATAGACTCATGACAGTGGTGGTGGATTTGCTGCTGAAATAGTCCACGACAATCTTCCAGATCTCGGCCGAGGTATCAGCACCAACAAACTGAGACAACAGAGACGGATTCATCGTGGACAGAAGCCAGGAGGCCAAGGCACTATCCTAAACGACCCATGACTCATACTCATCATTTGGAACCAAGGATCCGGACGTTGAGCGAACCGTAGCCGACGGAGCCACGGAGGTGCCGTTGAGAAACTTCTCAAGACGATGACTGCGAACGGTGAAGAGAACTTGTTGTTTCCAAACGAGGAAATTGTTCTTATCCAAAAGCACGTTAACTCTCTTGTTGGTGAAGGTACGACCGCCACCGACCGATCCAGATCCAAGACTATCATCATCATCGGAGACAGGTACGACAGGCTCGGCATGATCGGAAAACAAAAGAACAACCGGGAACCAGAGAAACGAAAGAAAGAAAGTCACAAAGGCAGAGAAAACGGAAGCAAAAAGGAAGACTAAAAGTCGGACGATAAACTGAAGGGAAGAACCTGAGCGAATGATATCATGTTAGCCTGACACGATCTGATTTCGATAAACCCAAAACACAGCTGTAAGCATCTAGAAAAGGAATAGACGCGAGAAATAAAATTGAATGTAGGCCATTATTTAGAGGATAAAACAGTTCACTCACATAAGGCCAAATGGGTTTCAACCCATAGTTTATATAGCCCAGATAGGCTAACGGATTTGGTATAAACCAACAACCAATATTTTACACCTGAAGGCTTAACAACCAAAACAAATTAACGAATTCATGGCCCACAATGAAACGGCCGAACGTCTCCAATACACTCCAATAAGGGAGCGAATCGTCGGAAAAAACTTAATATACCTACTACTCTACTAGGTAACTTACCAGCTGATGTGGCAGCTGAGATAAAAGTTACTAATAAATTATGTATTTTTTTATTCTTACATAAATAATTATAAAAGACATTAAATGAATCATTCAAACGTATTCAAGTTCCAATCAATATTTATCTCTCTCGACCTTATAATTTAATGTTTTAATATAAATGATAAATTTCAATTTCAATATATTTAGATGAATTAATATTACCATTCATCTTAATATGTAAGTAATAAATTAAATTTTATATTTGGATCACGAATTTAATATTTTTAAACTTGTATTTATCTTTTAAAATTCTTTAAGTTGAAATATTTGATAAACACTGAGATTTTAATCGACATGTGATTTTAGTGCCTAAATTCTTTAAAAACATTCTTTAAGTCGAAATATTCGAAGAATAAAAGTTAAAATAATTATTTAAAGGCTTAATACAAAAGCAAGTGTCCAAATTCTTTAAAAATTCTTTAACTCAAAATATTCTTTAACTTTAGATGCTTAAACTTTTTTTGGTAAAAATATGTGCTTAAAGTTTTATTTCATTGATTTTAGGTGCTTGGCCCTAATGGCCGTTCAAAAAATTCGTTATCCAATCAAAACATGACACATGACATGTTTTTTTTGTTCTTTTCAAAAAATGAAGATAAGATATATTTTTTTAAAATATCTCAAATGGTCTCAAATTCTTAACCCAAAACCTCCAGGATTGTTGTTGTTACCACCATCAATAACATCATCGGACCCCATTAGTATCTTCACTAGACGTCGTCGTTCATTTTTTCTCTAACCACCCATTGCCGACAATCGACGAAAGACGTACCAATCGTACGTCGAACAACAAACACAAAAGGTTCTAATCGAGCAACATCCGGTTGGCACACTGTAGAACTTATGTTTTGATATAATAATTGAAAAATGTTTTGGACTAATTTGAAAAGAATTTAAAACTTGGTTTTAAGTCCAAACAACTTGAATTTATGTTTGAGGTATTTTAAGAGGCTTTTGGCAAAGATTTTTCATGTTTTAAACAGCCAAACTTGTATTTTCATGTCACCCGTATCGATACGGTTGTACCCGTACCGATACCATTTTGCCCCAGTTTGGCAACTGTCAAACCCTGTACCGATATAGGCCTTTGCCGTATCGATACGGTCGGGATCGTTTCGATACGCCACGTCAGCGTACCGATCCCATTTCAACTACCCCAACGGCTATTTCCCAACGGCTATTCAAATACGAACCCGTATCGATACGTCCTCAAGCGTATCGATACGCCTTAGCTGGCAAGAGCTCAACGGCTAGTTCCTATGAAGGCCGTATCGATACCGTTCCACACGTATCGATATTGGTAGCTGCAGAACAGCATTTATGAAGGGAAATAAAGTCCTCAACGGCTCCATTTTGATCCCAACGGCTAGTAACGGCTATAAACTCATTTGGGAGTATAAAAGGGACCTCCAAGCATCAAAAGAAGGTTAATGCTCATATTGTCAAACATCAAATGATCAAGAAATTGTCTTAGTGCTTAATTTGTCATTTCTTGTATAGACAAACACTAGTGAGCCAAAATTGTCATATTTGCTCAAGTGTTTTAGGTTTTGGGTGAGTGCTTCATTGTGCAAACAAACACCTATTAGAGGGTTTAAGTTTGCTTTCTCAATCTCTTTGTAAAGAGGGTTTTGATCAAGGCTTTGGGTAGAAGCTTGATCGGTTGTAAGGGTTTCCTCCTAATCCTAGAAAAGGGGACGAATCAATTAGTGGATTGATTGTGAAATCCTTAGTGGGAAGCTAAGGTAGTGGATGTAGGTGCTTGTTAGAAGGCCGAACCACTATAAATCATTGTGTCTTTTTACATTCTAGCTTCCACAACCCTTTCACCCAAATATCCATCTCTCCACCACTTGGTGAGCTAAATTGGTTGATCGAATCGAGCCCCTAAAATCCCAACAATTGGTATCAGAGCTTGGCTCAATCGAAGAGGATTCACATCCTATTGAGAAGATCCGGCAATCTCGATCACTTTTTCATCAACCGGCTCAATGGCACAATCAATCGACAAACCGCCTTTCTTTGACGGAGCTCACTACGCCCATTGGAAGACAAAGATGAAGTTCTTCATCAAATCAAAAGATTACAAGTTATGGGATGTAGTTGAAGATGGCCCGTTCGTGCCTCAAAGAAGTAAAGCGGAGTGGAGTGCCGACGATCGCAAGAAGATGGAGCTAAATTGCAAAGCATTGCACATTCTATTTTGTGCATTTGGTCCATCTATCTATGAGAATATGTCTTCTTGTGAGAGTGCCAATAAGGTATGGGACAAGCTTGAAGTCACATACGAGGGGACAAATGAAGTCAAGGAGACCAAGATTGGGCTCCTAACCTTGGAGTATGAGAACTTCAAAATGGATCCGGAAGAGAACATCGAGAAGATGTTTGATAGGTTCTCCACCATCACCAATGGTCTCAAAGGCTATGGAGAAGCCATCCCGGAGGAGAAGCTTGTTCGAAAGCTCATCTACTCACTTCCTGAGTCTTGGGACTCAAAGAGGACCGCCATCATCGAAGCCAAAAATTTGAAGACTTTGAAGCTTGATGAACTCATGGGGTCTCTCCTTACTCATCAAATCATGAAGAAGAACAAAGAGGATGAGAAGAAGAGGGAAGAAATTAGAGCTATGGGAGAGAAGAAAATCAAAGGGCTTGGCATCAATGCTAGTGTCATGGCTCTCAAATCCTCCACTTGCCATCATGTCTACTCAAGTGAAGAGGAGGATGAAGATGAAGAGATAGTTCATCTCTTCAAGAAGTGTGCCCCTTTCATAAAGAAAGCCTTGAGAGAGCTTGAACGAGAACCTAAAAGAAAGGAGAGGGCAAGCACTTCAAGCCATAAGAAGAAGGCACATGTGGCTACTTGGAGTGATGAGGACTCCACCGACGATGAATAAGCCAACCTTTGCCTTATGGCCATCGAAGAAGATTCAAGGGTAACTTCTAATTCATCTACTTCATGTTCTTACACTTTTGATGAATTACAAGATGCCTATGATGATTTGGTTTTAGATTTTAAAAGCCACATTTTGAAAAACAATAAATTGATTTCAAAGTTAAAAATTCAAAATGATTTGCTTTCTAAAACCAAACTTGAACTTGAAGCAAAACTTGAAGAGTTTGAATTAAAATGTTTTGATTTACAAAAATTGCTTCAAAAAGTTCAAGAAGAAAAAGATTTGATTTCCAAAGAGCTTGAAAAGAAAAACAATTTTGGAAAATCAAACTTTTATGTTAGACAATCTAGTGCCCCTATATTTGTGAATGGAAAATGTTTTAGAAGTGTTTGGGTCCCAAAAGGACTAACCACTTCAACTAAAAATGATGAAATTGAAAAATGGATTCCTAAGGGGACTAAATTTTGTGCAACTAACGTTTATGGATCCAAAGCAATTTGGATACCAAAAATTACTTGATTGTCTATTGTAGGTGTGATGGAGATGTTCAACAAGTCAAACATTGAGGGGGAGCTCCATGCACACAAGGAAGAACACTTGAAGAAGGAAGGCTTCACATCCTCCCTTGGGTTCAAGTGTGGATAAAATTTCTACTTGTTTTGCTTTTATTTGTTTTAATTTTAGTTTATTCAACTAGATGATCATAAATGTTGGACTAACATTTTTTAATGATGCTTTAAGCAAGGGGGAGCCAATTTTTTAAACCAAATTCTAATTTGTGTCAAAGTTATTTTATCCCTATTGTTATTTTAAAACTTAATGTTTTAAATTCTTTTTGATATAACAAAAAGGGGGAGAAATGGTTTGAAAAATTGATTTTTCAATTGAATAAGGGGGAGCTTTACTTAATTTCATATCCTTAATCTCTTATTCACATTTTTAAAGTTAAAGGGGGAGAAACCCAAACAATTTTTCAAGTGAGTTTTATTATATCAAAAAGGAGGAGATTGTAGAACTTATGTTTTGATATAATAATTGAAAAATGTTTTGGACTAATTTGAAAAGAATTTAAAACTTGGTTTTAAGTCCAAACAACTTGAATTTATGTTTGAGGTATTTTAAGAGGCTTTTGGCAAAGATTTTTCATGTTTTAAACAGCCAAACTTGTATTTTCATGTCACCCGTATCGATACGGTTGTACCCGTACCGATACCATTTTGCCCCAGTTTGGCCACTGTCAAACCCCGTACCGATACAGGCCTTTACCGTATCGATACGGTTGGGATCGCTTCGATACGCCACGTCAGCGTACCGATCCCATTTCAACTACCCCAACGGCTATTTCCCAACGGCTATTCAAATATGAACCCGTACCGACACGTCCTCAAGCGTATCGATACGCCTCAGCTGGCAGGAGCTCAACGGCTAGTTCCTATGAAGGCCGTATCGATACCGTTCCACACGTATCGATACTGGTAGCTGCAGAACAACATTTATGAAGGGAAATAAAGTCCTCAACGGCTCCATTTTGATCCCAACGGCTAGTAACGGCTATAAACTCATTTGGGAGTATAAAAGGGACCTCCAAGCATCAAGAGAAGGTTAATGCTCATATTGTCAAACATCAAATGATCAAGAAATTGTCTTAGTGCTTAATTTGTCATTTCTTGTATAGACAAACACTAGTGAGCCAAAATTGTCATATTTGCTCAAGTGTTTTAGGTTTTGGGTGAGTGCTTCATTGTGCAAACAAACACCTATTAGAGGGTTTAAGTTTGCTTTCTCAATCTCTTTGTAAAGAGGGTTTTGATCAAGGCTTTGGGTAGAAGCTTGACCGGTTGTAAGGGTTTCCTCCTAATCCTAGAAAAGGGGACGAATCAATTAGTGGATTGATTGTGAAATCCTTAGTGGGAAGCTAAGGTAGTGGATGTAGGTGCTTGTTAGAAGGCCGAACCACTATAAATCATTGTGTCTTTTTACATTCTAGCTTCCACAACCCTTTCACCCAAATATCCATCTCTCCACCACTTGGTGAGCTAAATTGGTTGATCGAATCGAGCCCCTAAAATCCCAACACACACCTCCGTCGATTACTGGTGATGGGTGGTTGAGAGAAATGAACAACGACGATAATAATGTGGTTCGACGAGGCTATCGACGAAGACAATGACGACAATTTTGAGATTTTATGTTAGATATTTGGGACTATTTTGGAGAATTTTAAAAATTTTGAGATTTTTTTTAAAATTATTTTATTTTCATCTTTTTTTTTAAATAATAAAAATAAATACAACATGTCTAAATCTCATTGGGTGATAAATTTTTTTAACACAACCTTAAAATGGTAATTGATTGAAACTTTGAGCACCTAAAATTAACAAAACGAAATGTTAGACACATATTTTTACCAAAAATAATTTAAGTACCTAAAATTAGAAAGAAATATGTTAAAAGGTTCTCAAACCACCAACTCGCATAGATATATTCAGAGTTGGGGTTATGATTATATTATAGCAATTTACTATAGTATCCTAAACAGATGGAGTTATAGCAAGATAAATCTAATAAACAAACATAATATGGTTCATAACATGTTACAAGTCGATAAGGACAAAATTATACAAGAAACCAACATAAATTAAAAGAAAATAAACACTTATTTTGCGATATTGCAAGCATGATCAAGTGAGTTTAGGATTTTGTAGTAGAAAACAAAAATGTTAAGAGCAAGTCCCACCATACCAACTTGTTATCATACAAATGGGAAGAAAACATATGGGAAGCTGAGTGGATACATCTATGTAAATATAGAAGATGATAGAGGGGAGAAAAAATAAAAATAAAAATTATAAATTTGGAGGATTAAATGTGTAATTATACAAATTATTTTTATTTCGGTGGCCAAAATGAGTGAAGTAATAGTTTAGGGACTATTTAGGTAATTTATCCTTCTTTTATTGTGCCAGATCAGATTGTCGTTAACGTTTAACCGCACCAAACGACTGAGTGATCAAAAGTTTACGCCCCCGAAAACATAAGTGACCTTACTGGTTGTTTTTCAAAATCGGTGACCAACTCTGTACTGGGGGAAAACAAAAGTGACTATCCCATTAGTTAACCCTTTATTTATTTGTATTGGGTTTATTTATTCTATTTATTTTGATTTTTTTTATATCAAATTATATATATACGGGTATCCGGATAAAATATGAGCATTATACACTCCTTTTGGTTTCAGTGCCCATATGACCCTTCGGCTGAAAGGACTTTGCCAGAATCCAAAGAGCTTCACTTCATCCATGGCGGATGTTTTGGTCTTTGGATTAGTGGTTGTTATATAGTTGTTTTGAATTGATTATGATTGTCTTATGTTGTGTTTTTCCGATCACTAGCACCATGGATGATGTATTGATGATCAAATTATCAAAATTTAATGGGATTCGATCCGATCTGACTTATAGGGTCGAGTTTTTTTTAAATATAATTTCATGTAGAGTGTTTTGTGAAATGTAAGAACGTATCGGATCATGATTGAATTTAGAGTGAAAAATCTTCGACCAAACCCGGGTAATAGTGTAGTTATCTACTATATATAATGTCCATCTTTTCTATATTTTTTCAATTAGATCGATATTTTATCGAATTTAAAAAATATATATGTGTTAGATTAGGTCGGAGATGAACTTTTATCCTAAAATTTAGGTCGGAACGAGCAAAACTCAAATCTGACCCAACTCATTACCATTCCTAGATGAATTTGAATGACTATGCTTCCTGGTTACTGCAAATACTATTTTGCATCTCCTAACTTTTATTTAAGAGTTAATACAGTGACAGGTCTAACCTAAATTTAATCTTTATACTATACATTGGTTGTTTGTAGTATTTTTATTTAAAACTATTCATCCATCTCCCAACTTCTAGGTACTATTTTGAGAATGATTACCAAATTTTGGGTCCTTTGTTATGTTAAACTTAACCATTTGCATAAATTGTATTATGGTCACGCTAATTTCACTTGTTCAAATTTAATATTTTGTTTAAATCCCCCCCCGCCCCTAGTATCGAACAAGACATCAATCACAGACAGATATTTGAATCGAAAACATTTCATTTTATTTATTTATAGGAGGGACATTTGAACACATACATGGGAGCAAATGCAATCAATCTTTTCTAGTGCTTAGTTCGACTTGGTGCCAACAACGTCTCTCTCCGACGCTTTAACCAAGCAAACATCTTGTCAGCATCAGGCAAGTTTTCTTTAATTACAGGGGCTGATTTGAAATTCTGGGCCCATGAGCTCAATTTAGGGAACTTTTGTGGTTCCAACACCTTAAGCCCTGCTATTTCTTCGAACACTCCAAGCCAGTGAGCCACCATGCAGAATGCAATGTCCACCATGTTTATCTCGTCTCCTCCGAAGAATTTCTTGCCTTCAATCAGCCCGTGTTCTTCGATGGTTTCCAAAATCTCCGAGCACTCCTTCGCCGCCTGCTCCAGTTCTTCCCCGGTGGTTCGATAAAGCTTTGGGATTAGAGAATTCTGTTAGGAGAGACGAGAAGTACAGTATCAGCCAACAACACTTAAAAGCAATGAAAATGATGATGGTATTGGGATGGGATTCAAAACTTTATCAGAAAAGACCTTATCATCGGCATATTTAATCCAAAACAGAGCAACGGCTCTCTCGTAGGGATCAACCGGCAGCAATGGGTTTTCCGGCCAAGTTTCGTTGATATATCCAAGGATGATGGTGGACTCGCAGATCGGCTTGCCGTCGTGAAGGAGCACCGGAATCTTCTTATGAACTGGATTATACTGAAGAAGCAAAGGACTCTTATTGGATAGATCTTGTTCGATGTATTCGTAAGATATGCCTTTGAGTTTGAGAGCCCAAATCACTTTGCAAGAGTACGGACTGAGCCAAGTTCCGAGCAATTTCACGGCCGCCATCATAGGGGGAGATTGCTTAATCCAAAATCTGGTACATCCTGGGAGCGGTGAGTGTAATATATAATAATACGGTTGTTGGTCCAATTATTTTACGTCATGCATGATGCAACTTTACAAATTACAAACAGGTGTCCTGTCCACTACCTTATAATATATATATATATATATAAAAGCTAACAATATGCATTGTGTTTTCAATTTTTATACTAATCGTTATAAATATAAATAGAATAATGGTTTGGTGCATTTGTGATAGAGTTTTTAACTTTGCAGATGGAGTAAATTTTTTGTTTTTAATTGCTGATGTAAATTAAGATGGTGGTTGTTCATCGAATTACGATTCATCTCTTCGAATGTATAATGCATATTTTTTACAGCAAAATTGATGCCTTAATTATGGGGAGAGAAGCCACTTTTGAAAAGGAAAAATGGTTCCTAAAATTATAGATGATAGGGCGTTGTTGATAATAATTGGTTTATTCTTTTTAATTTGAACAAAAAGTTGATGCTGCTTGCAGAAGGTCGATGTATAGTAGATGACAAAAGAAATTGAATATGAGATAGAATTTTTTTAAGGAAGAATATAGCCAAAGCGGGATAGGTTTAGACAGGTACAAGTTTAGGTCCAAAATTCTCTATCAATCTGAACTATTTGATCTATGCTGGACTGATGCAAAAGTAAGCATCTATTCAACTTTTTTTTTTTTATTTTGTTTAAAGATAACATACACAACATGTATTATTGGTACTTGAACTCGAGTCCCAAAAAATGATGAACAATTACCTTTGCTATCAGGACACAAGGAATGAGCATTTTCTCATTTCAATTTAAAAAAAAACATATACTAGTAGTTTTTCTTTTTGTGGTCTTTGCCTGAAATGAATCTCATAGATATTATTTATTGTTGAGATAATAACACAAATGCCACTTGTACTTTATCATTTTTATCAATGTAGTGTCCATAATTTTTAAATGTACAATGTACCTTTTATATTTTACTTTAGTATTTTAAAACGCTTTCTGAAATTAACGGTTTTAATGTGGTAGGGACATATAGCCTTCTTATATGTTGTCACATATTATTTTTTTGCCAGAAAAATCAAAGGGAAGTTTGTCCTTTTTTCTTTTTTCATGGCAAAAAATTAAACATTACATAAAATCGAGGATATGAGAACAATTTAACCCTTTTCTTTTAACTTTTCCCCCCATCTGCTACTCTTTTTCTTCTACCCAGCGTTCTTATTCCTTAAAGAAACAATCCTTGTTCTCGGCCGTTGTCACCGTCACTGTCGATTCCTCCCACCATTGGACCAACAAGCGCCACCAAATTGAAGCGCCTGATTTCTTCTATTATTTTACCAGATTAGATTCCTCTAAAAAATATTTAAATCCCACAAAACCAAATTTAAAGATGGGTCAAAATGACCGATTCTTCTTCTGGGTTTAGGAAAATTGTTTTGGACAAAACCAAATTAAAGAATTGGCGGGAGGAATCGGTAACGGTGGAGAAGAAGAGTTACACGTGAGAAAGAATTTCTTCAATATAATTTAAAAAGAAAAGGGTTAAATTATTTCTAAGTCCTTTGATTTTTTAATAAAAATGATACATGGCATCTTATGAGAGGGTCACGTGTCCCTGCCACATCATCATTTAACGCTGTTAGTTTCAAAGGTATTTTAGAACACATAAATAAAATATAGGGGGTACATTATACGATTAGAAAGTACAAGCACACATTAAAAAAATGGCAAAGTACAGTAGACATTTGTGTCATTATCCCTTTATTATTTAATGGGTCAAGATCCTCTTATATTCTATAAATTTTAATTGTTTTTATATTTTTTAGACCGTTAGATAATGATAATAAATGACTAAAATTATTTCTTACCTTCATTCATTTACTTATCTCTTAATGGGTTACGATCCACTTACATTGCGTAAAACATTATGATTTTTAATTATTAAGATATAACATTTACTAGTCTTTCATTAATATTTTAAAATTAAAATATATAAGACATTATGACTTTTAAAATTGGGTAAACTACATAAATGACCACCATACTATTAGTAAAGTCGCGATTTGACCACCTTATTTTTTTCTAAGCAATTAAACCACCAAATTATTTAATTGGTTGCAATGTGACCACCAGCCGTTAAAAACTAACGGAAGGTGTGACGTGGCAGTTAATAAAATTAGTATAATTACACATTTGATCCCCGCTATTTGTACATTTTATCAATTTGATCTCAATTTTAATAAATAAAATAATTTTATTATTTAATTAGGTTACGACATGTGTCGTCATATTATTGGATGACTTTATTTATATATTTTTAATTTAATTATTTTTATTTTGCTCCTCCAATCAGGTGGTGACATGTGTCCACCAAATTGAAGGAGCAAAATTAAAGAAACAAGCACTTTGTAAGTTTTCCTTCTTATTCAATATACACATACATGCATACATCACTTAATGTTCATATTAATTTCGCATTGAAATCAGATATATATTGGATCTTTCTCAATTGGAATGGGAGCAAGTCCTTGGGTGATAATGTCTGAGGTGAGGAATAAAGGTCTTAGCTAGATACTTTGAACTTGAAATCGAAATTAATCTGAAATGATTGTTTTGGTTGGCAGATTTTCCCAATAAACGTAAAGGGAGTGGCTGGCAGCCTGGTGGTCCTGGTAAATTGGTTAGGTGCTTGGACAGTCTCTTACACATTCAATTTTCTCATGGCCTGAAGTACCTATGGTAAACCCCTCGAAATGATTGTTTTGGTTGGCAGATTTTCCCAATAAACATGTCACGTACCACATGCTTTTTAGAAAAATATCTTTAAAATGAAATCAAAGTATCTTCCACATGTTGATTTTGTATGATGTTTTACAGGAACATTCTACATCTACTCGAAATTTTCTGTACTGACGATCCTATACGTAGCAAAGTTTGTCCCAGAAACGAAAGGGAAAACACTGAAAGAAATCCAAGCATGCATCAATTCACATTAACACCCAACACAATAACTCATAACTGCTTCAAGACAAAAGAAACATAAATGCAGACCAATTATTATATATATTTGTAGATTGAGGTTTTGTACATTGTATCATAAGAATAACATTGGTTTAGTGGTAGACGTGCTCACTTTTAACCCAGGAAACTTGGGTTCAAATCCTGCCAAAGGTATGTTTCTTGTTTTTTTTCTGGCATGAGTAATAAATTAAGATATATATTATATTGTGTACAATAATTCACAACAATAGCTATGGCCTAGTGGTATAAGCGTTCACCTTCAACCTAATTACCCTGGGTTTGAATCCCACTCGAGGCAAGTGCTTGTTTCTTTAATTTTGCTCCTTCAATCTAGTGACACGTGTTACCACCTGATTGTAGGGGTAAAATAAAAATTATTAAATTAAAAATATATAAATAAATTCCTCCAATAATACGACGACACGTGTCGTAACCTAATTAAATAATAAAATTATTTTATTTATTAAAATTAGGACTAAATTGATAAAATGTACAAATAGCGGGGATCAAATGTGTAATTATACCAATTTTATTAACTGTCGCGTCACATTCCGTTAGTTTTTAATGGCTGGTGGTCACATTGCAACCAATTAAATAATTTGGTGGTTCAATTGCTTAGAAAAAAAGTAAGGTAGTCAAATCGCGACTTTACCAATAGTATGGTGGTCATTTATGTAGTTTACCCTTTAAAATTTATAGGTGAATTGAGATCCACTAATTGATTTAGTGGCTAAAGACATTTATCTTACTCTATTTTATACGAGTTTGAATTTCGACATAAAAATATAATGCACTTCTATTTAATAAAAAAATTATAGGTGAATTCCACTATTAACACATCAAATTATAGCTCATATAAATACAAATAAATTATAAAATTGTTAAAATTTTACGTAAGCAAACATGTCATTCCATTGGAGGGAGTCCTTCCTTGACTTGCAGAACCTGCTTAAATTTTTTGAGCGAATGACTGCAAGCGATGTTGCTTATGAGCATCAAGTAGTTCTTCCCACCAAGTCCATTGTGGAAATATAACTATAAAATATTGTTGACAAAAAATATTACTTGAACAAAACAAATGGATTGTCAAGGATAATTTGGACGGTAAAAGAAAGGTAAAATATGTAAATGACCATTAAATTAATTGAAAATGATTTTCTTGTCATTGAAATTTTTAAAAATATGTAAAAATTATTAAACAATTATTACAAAATAATCAGTAAATATTATTAAATTATAATAAAATGGTCATTAAAATTATCAAAGTTCTAAAAAATGACTCTTAAACTTATAGAAACTTATAGCTATTTATCACTCTTTAAAACTCACAAAACTTCTTTCTTTTCTTGTTTTGGAGGTTCCAAGACAT
Organism: Hibiscus tridactylites; assembly: GCA_958450335.1. NCBI lineage: Eukaryota > Viridiplantae > Streptophyta > Magnoliopsida > Malvales > Malvaceae > Hibiscus > Hibiscus tridactylites. Next base: position 25,983,067 of record OY288265.1, on the reverse strand, counting down.
TGTCGGATATGATTTGAGGTGTCAATTTAAAAATTTAAATTACGAAAAGTATTTGTTCAAGAAAATAAACAACATATTTTGAAATTAGACTCATCGAACGGTTATCAGATGATTAGAATAATATAATGTCAAAAGCTTTGGCACCATTTTCATTGATTTTGATAAAAAAAATCATACTGATAAGAAAAATGAGGGGAAAAAGGAAATTATTTTGGTGTTAGTTATGTTGAAAATAATGATAGTTGTGGACATGGATGGACCGATTGCAACGTTGGAGGGAGCAATTGCACCCTTAAAAATTTTAAATTTTCATGTATTTTACGTATTTTTATTGTATTATCTATTAATTATTTGATTGGGCACCCTTACAATTTTGTAATTTCATACCGCTTACATTTTTTTTGAAATAACACCTTAAAATATTTTGGTGTCAGCTATGTTGAAAATAATGTTGTTAATTGATATTATTTGGGTACTATTTTTTCCATTTAAGTTTAAAGATAATTTAAATGAGACCTGAATAGTGTCTTCTTATCATTTTTTTACTTGCACAAGACAAATGGATTGCAATGACGGTTTGAAAGGAAAAAGAAGGCTAAAATATGTTAAGTGGAAATGATTTTTTTGTCATCAGGATTTTAAAACTTAGGTAGGATTCATTAGACAATTATTACGAAATAATCAGTAATTTTTATTAAATTATTATAAAATAGTTACTAAATTTATCAAAATGTTACAAGATAACTCTTAAACTTATCACTATTTACCACTCTTTAAAACTTACAAAACTTATTTTTTTTTTATTTTGGAGGTTTCGAGACTTTGTTAGATTTTATTTGAGGTGTCCATTTAAAAGTTTAAATTATAAGAAATATTTGTCTGATAAGACGAACAACATATTTTGAAATTAGACTTACCAAACGGTTATCATATGAGATCAAAATATTAGGATGTCAAAAACTTTGACTTCATTTTCATTGACTTTGAAAAAAATTAAATTGATAAAGAAAAATTAGAGAAAAAAAACGTTTTGATGATTGTTATGTTGAAAACAATGATAGTTGATAATAGGAATGGATTGACTAGATGCTGCAATCGTTCTCTGAAAATTTAAAATTCACATGTAGTTTAAATATTTTTTTTGTATTTTTTATTAATTGTTTAATTTTACTCCATTTAATTTTTTTTTTGAAAATAACTCCATTAAAATTTTGTAATTTCACATTTCATATATTTCTAATATAAATTTTATAAAAATCCGAACCCTTGGATTTCAGGTTTCTACAAAAAAGAAAAAGAAAAAAATGCTACGTCATAATAACATTAAAAAGTATATTCGAAAACGTTAATATTTTATAGTTCAAATAACAAATTAAAATCATAATCAAAGTTGTGTTTAGGCTAAGACGAATCTTTGAACACATCCATGGGTGCAAATGCACTGAATATTCCTAGTTCCTAGCTGGATTTCGATGCCAACACCATCTCTCTCCGACCCTTGAAGAAGGCAAGCATCGTTTTGGTATCAGGCAAACTCTGTTTGATCACAGGGACTGACTTGAAATTTTGGATCCATGAGTTCAATTTTGGGAACTTGTGTGGTTCAAATGGTTTAAGCCCTGTTACTTCTAAGCGACCAAACAAAATGCAATGTCCACCATGTTTATCTCGTCTCCTCCGAAGAATTTCTTGCCTTCGACCAGCCCGTGTTTTTCCATGGTTTCCAACATCTCAGAGCACTCCTTCGCTGCCTTCTCTAAACCATGTTTATTAGCCTGTGCTCTGATACCATATTGTACAATGAATCTGATATGTGAATAAAGTTTGAAAGGAAGCAAAGAGTCTCTGCCATTGAATGTAAAGAGAGGAAAACGAGAAAGTGATTTACAGCTGGTAAGCAAAAGAAACTAAACATTATATGTAACCCCCTAGACCCGCCTATGCATTAATACAGATCCTAGGAAGTCACATTAGGGTCACTAGAGCGACCCACGATAAAATTTTAAATAAACAATTTGTCAAACCATTTAAAATCATAAATCAAGTTTTAAATTAAAATACAATTCTAGAAAACATCTAGACAATGAAACAAAACTATGATACAAATTATTAATACAAGTTTCAGACTCTAATATAAACCAAAACATGACATACATGCCCCCTAAATACACAAATACCATACTCCGCGAGCGAGCCGAAGAAACTCTCATACCGACGTTGATAGCTGCAACATGGTCGATCTTTTAACCTGTGATAATAAAAACAATATGAGCTTCGAAAAGCTCAGTAATACAAACTACCAGGAGATGCTACAAGCACAAGCAGATATATAGCAAGCTTAACATTGTCATGAAGAACTGGGCAACCGGTAATCTCAATTTATGATTCGAGATTTTAAGGGAATACTATACTAGAAGGCAACAGAGTTATTCTTTAATCGATCACCCGAACCGTAAGAGGCGAGCCTAAAGCCAGAGATTCAAAAGAGATTCAGATTTTCAGAATTTGAATCAAGGAGTTCATAGTGGTCCATTAAGCGCGAATTGTAAGCTTACTGAGAGTTCAACATTGATACATTAATTTAGTAGGGTAAGTTTCAGAAGAGGTCAGAAAGTTTTATTAATTTACTTAACTACCCTCCAACCAAACTCCAAAATGCAATTCCCCTGAACTGCATACAGAAGGTCTTACCCTAGGCCTGAGGCGTAGGAGCCTACCTAAGGGGATGCCTTAGGTCCAGAAAGACTTACCCTAGGCCTATGGGCGTAGGAGCTTAGGTCCAGAAGGACTTACCAGCGCTGAGCCTACAGATCATCATTCATATCCCAGATAATATACCCCAGATGATTTCAGTTTATATTCAGAAGACAATATTACAGAAAATAGATATCAAATCTATTTTTATACCAGAAGACAGATATCAAATTTATTTTATTATCATTATTATTATTATTATTACGAATTCCATGTCATATATCAGATATATTTTTCATATCAGAGGTCAAAAATCAGAGAATTGCTTTCCTTTCGTATTACAGTATCGTACTTTTAAATTTTAAGCATATGGTCTTGATTTAGAACAGAAGGTATTTACGAATACATGGTACGCGCTTTATGGCCCAATTCATTTCCTAGAGATATTTGACGGATATCAAAAAGATGACATTAGACGATTTTGGACAGATTCCAGAACGAGGTCCCTACGAATAGGGGAGTTTGATAAGACGGATCGAATCAACATCGAAAGTTGATGCATCGGAATCATTGGGATTTCAAATATATCGCAAGCATAATTAAATGTCACAACCAACGAGGGTATTAAGGTCATTTTAACCTTCGGGGGTAAATTGGTAATTTTAAATCAACGAGGTATGAACGGTGATGTACAAAATTTAAGACTTCTAGTTGCTCGTCAAGTTTCCGAGCCCCCTCGAACTAATCGGAACCTATTAACACAATGTTTAATATCTCACCGAATAGGTACACTTCAACCATTCATTTCTCAGAACTAACTACAGAGCATAACAGCAATAGATCACCTTCACCCATCGTCTATTGAACTTATTACTAGAAATCAAGCATATATTCAAGTGGTATTTTTCAAGAATTTAAACATGTGCATTGTATCTGAACTCATTCTAAAGCATCAAATGTGTCTTAGGAGAATATGTCTCTCTCACTATTAACTATGTATTTTCTCCAAATAAATTGGGCGTGCCTTCACACGGTATTCCCCCACTATCATCATGGTATCTGAATCAACCAACTGACACGGGTCGTAATCTATCACATTCGGAACCATTACACTTGTTTGTCTTTGTTGGGATTTTTAATTCCATGTCTTGGGATCATTGTGACCCATTTCAGTCTTATTGGTATTCGAGGGTATTTCAAACATTACGATGCTCGAAAATGTTTCAAATATTCAGAATTTCTCGATTCTTCCATCTGTTCATTCGTTAAAGTTCTCGAGGGTAAATCTATCATTTTGATTAATTGGGCAAATAGTGCCGAGGAATGATTATCCCTTTTTGGTCATTATAGATATACCGATCGATTCAGCCTTGTCAGTATTTCCAAACATTTCAGTCATTTCAATTAATTCAACAATTTATGCAACTTGACTAATCCAAACATACAATTATTTTCTCGTGAATGTCATTAGGGATTATTAAATCCAAAAGAATCTGAGCAAATTTGCAGTCTCAAAGGTAAAGCCTCGCTACTATAACCTTCCAAGCAAACTTCAAGATTTTCAGAAGGTTCGGTTGTTTTACCGGATCTAGTGTAGATTCTCATATCACACTCATTAATAAGGGTATTTTAGTCACTTTTATACATCGAGGGCATTCTCATAATTCATTAGCCAAAATAATCAGACTTAGAGATTAACCATTTTTATTAATAGTTTACTGAACTCGAAAGTCCTTTCGATTTATCAAACATCTTATGCGAATATTTGCCTTGGCCATTAATATTCTTATTTCATAATTGATCGACGTAATCAGAAATAATCATATGCTCAAGCATGATCGTGTAAACATTAACCGAATACCAACATGTTGCAAAAGCATGCAGAAGGTAGTAATGTATTACCTTGGCTCCGAGCTACAACGATCGATCTGTGAACGACATTCGAACACCCTTGAACCCAGATTTGACATCCCTCAACAATTCGTATTTCAGGAACTATGAGTACCTTCAATTACACAAATCCCAAAATCAGACCTCATCCACAAAGCACTTAACCAATTAATTAAATACATAAGCACTCTCGGGTTCAAGGTCAGATTCGGAGGCCTTCGGGTCAGAATTTTGTAAAACAGGCTTCAAAATTGGACTCAGAACGCTGAAAAACATAAAATAGGACTTTTCGAAAATTTTGACTTTTGGGTCAAAGTCAACGCTGACGTCAGCAGGTCAACGCTGACATCAGCAGGTCAAGGTCAACAGGTTCTAGGGTCAACGCTGACATCATGCTGTCGTCAGCGATTAGAAGAAAGTCAACTGAGTTGACTCGGTGAGTTAACTCGGGCGAGTTAACTCACTGAGTTGACTCAGCGAGCTGACATAGTTTTGGGTTGGGTTCGGGTCAGAGACGGGTCGGGGTCGAACTCGGGTCGGGTTTTGTAACCCCCTCGTCTCGGTCTGGCCGGATGACCGTTCCGAGTGAGCTACACGGGGAAAACCGAGTGAAAACTCCCTAAGGAACTCTCCCTCGGTTAGCAACCCTATTTTTTTTTTCATTTTAATGTTGTCTAGATGAGAATTACATCCTAGGTGATCATACAACGGAACAATATTTACGAAACAATCAATCAAACCCAAACTAACACTTAAAAGCCCATTTTTAAAGTTAAACTGCAGGCGGTATCGATACCCTTAAGGGGGGTATCGATACCCCTTTGACTAGGTCAACAGGGTTTGGTCAACCTGAGGAGACAGTATCGATACCCCAAATGAGGGTATCGATACCCTCCCCTAAAGTTGACTTCCCACGGTCAAAGCCAAGACAACGGTATCGATACCCTAGAGGCCAGTATCGATACCGAAATCGACAGTGGCTCCAGTGGCCAAAAAGGTATCGATACTCCCCTCGAGTATCGATACACGAGGCCTGAAACCACAGGGTAGTATCGATACCAGATCAATGGTATCGATACCCCAGCTACGAAACTGCAGATTTGAGCTGATTTAGAGCACAAGGAGGCCCCTAAATCCCTCTAACACTTCAACCAACACACTATCATCAATCCCTAAGGCAAGCCAACCATACAAGCATACATATTTAAGCCAAGGGAGTCAATCAAACATGGATTTAAGCATTCATACATAGCATTCTAGTTTAAGAGCAATTCATGCAATATTGGCATACTCAAAACACAAAGGACCTTAGAAGAAACAAGACATCTTGAAAGGTTTGCACTCATACACTACGCAACCTAAGCATTCTAAAACATGCCATCAAACATCAAACATAGTATAACATGCTTACAACCCATGATCAAACCAAAAACAACATCAAACAAATGAGTCACACACGCTCATACAAAGACCCTTGCCACATTGCTAGCTATTACAAAATCGATAGCCATACTTGAGCTACAAACTTGGATGCCCTTCTTGCCTTGCCTCGAGCTAACACCACGCTAATGATCTGCATTGTTGAACATTGAGAGCGTAAGCTATAAGCTTAGTGAGGGTGCTCTAAAACGAAAAACAACAACAATGCAGGGTTCAAGCATGTAATCCTAATCTCATACATATCAAGCATTGCATATAACCAAGTAGACCTAGCTAGTCTTTCAAGTGGCAAATATGGTCTCTCATTCCTAGCAAGATTAAGCATCATTATAGATCATCATGCAATACCATATATCAAAACCACATATCACCATCATATATCACAATTCATGAACAAGTTTAATTGGCCACTTTAATTACCCCGATTGTGCGGATTAAAACCTTGACAACACTTTACCTCGGTGGGATTCCACTCATCACCGGACCTTGCATGTGCGGGATTCCACTCATCGCCACATGCCCTACGGATGGGATTCCACTCATCATCCCGTAGAAATATAATAAGCTTCCGGTGGAATGCTACATCACCGTACTCCTCCTTGATGACTTAACGCCATCAAGGCCACGTACGTTTTGACTCAATTTGTGTGCACACTATCCTAATGATCGATCATTTACAACCGGTAATTATTTAGTGCCAATTATCACAACCATGATTTATACATCATCAACACCATCCATGCTCATCACACATATACATATCTCATGAATATACATGCACCAATCAACCACAATCACAAGAGTATAGCTAAGTAACACAAAGCATTTATAGATATCAAAGGCTAAGCTACCAACTTGAATTGAAAGGAAGTGGCCTACCAAGCACACTTCACACACACTCCCACTACACATACTCGAACCAAACTTAAAAACAAGTTGAAACCACTCACCGCCCTTCCTTAGCGAATCGAACAATCCTCCTACGCACCCGGATTCGGTCCCAAAGCTCCTTCAACGTTTCCCCTTGCTTCTAGCCAAGCAAAACACACTTATTACACCACAATTCAATGCTAAAGCTCAACTATCAATTCACTTCACAACATAGACCAAATTTCACAAATTCCCCAAATCATAAAATCTCCCAAAACTCAATTTTCGTGCTTCCCAAAACTCTTGCTGAAAAACCCACTTCCAAACACCCAAATGGCTTCCAAAGCATCCCAAAACACTCTCATACCATAGGTAGACCAACAACCCATCAATTTCAACACAAAACCCACCAAAAACTCAAGTTTTACAACCTTAAATCTAGCCCTAAGACCTTACTACGAATTTCTATCAAAATTCAACCAAATTAAAGTATATGGTGTATTTCATCATGCTTAAACAAACCCCCAACATAATTTAACAAAACAAATTAAAAAGCCCCATCAAAATCCCCAAATTTCATATGAACCCTAATTTTCAAAACCCATAATCTTTGAAATTCAAGACCATGGTTAGATAGAGATTGAAGAGGAGAGTTAGAAAACATAATTACCTTTGAAAAACGTCTTGGATTGAGGAAGAAAATGAATGGAATAGTGTTTTTAGGTTTGAAAGAGTTTAGGAGGGGTTTATGGTGTATTTGACGTTGGAAGAAAAGGGGAGTGGAGAGAGAGCAGAAAATTTTCTGCTTTTAATAAAAGGTTGTCTAGCTTTTCAAAAGTTTTTGGTAAAATTGCAACATTGGTCCCTCCCCTTTTAATTGAAGCTTATTTAGATCACTACTTGAAGTTGAATTATCTTAATTAAATTTAATTTGACTCGAACTAAAACCCGGTTAACTCCTAGGCCCAAAACACGGGTGTTACAACTCTCTCCCACTTAAGGAATTTCGTCCCCGAAATTACCTGACTGAAAGAGATACGGAAACTGCTTTTCCATATCCTCCTTCCTCTCCCAAGTGGCCTCGTCCACACCTCTACGTTGCCACCGCACCTTTACTAGCTCAATTGATCTACCCCTCAACACCTTACTGTCTGAAGCTAAGATCTCGACGGGCTCTTCCTCATAAGTCAAATCCGGATTCAATTCAATTTCTTCTACGGGCATAACATGCGATGGATCAGACCTATACTTACGAAGCATGGATACATGGAACACATCATGTATCTTCTCAAGCTCGGATGGCAAACGCAACTGATAAGCAACGGGACCAACTCTCTTCACAATCTCATACGGTCCTATGTACCTCGGACTCAACTTCCCCTTTCGGCCAAATCTCATCACTTTCTTCCACGGAGACACTTTCAAGAACACCTTCTCACCCACTGAGAACTCAACTTCCTTCCTCTTCAAATCGGCATAGGACTTCTGCCTATCCGAAGCAGCCTTCAGACGATCGCAAATCAATTTTACCTTGTCGGTTGTCCCCTTGAGCAAATCCGGCATAGGTAACAGTTTCTATCCTACCTCGGCCCAACACACTGGAGTTCTACACTTTCGACCATACAAGGTCTCATACGGAGCCATCTGAATGCTCGACTAGAAACTGTTGTTGTACGCAAACTCTACTAGAGGCAGATGCTTCTCCCAAGTACCCTGAAAGTCAATGATACAACATCGCAACATATCCTCTAAGATCTGAATAACCCTCTCTGACTGACCATCTGACTGAGGATGATAAGAAGTACTGAAGTTCAAACGGGTACCCAAAGCTGTATGCAGACACTCCCAAAATCTCGAAGTAAACCGTGGATCTCTATCTGACACAATGGACTTCGGCACACCATGTAACCTCACAATCTCACCAATGTACAAATCGGCCAATCTATCTAAGGTGTAAGTAGTGTTGACTGCCAAGAAGTGAGCACACTTCGTAAAACGATCCACTATCACCCAAACTGAGTTCTTCTTCGTAGGTGTCAAAGGCAAACCCGAAACAAAATCCATGGTGATGTTCTCCCATTTCCATTCTGGAATTCTCAACGGCTGTAACAAACCTGAGGGAACCTGATGTTCCGCCTTCACTCTCTGGCACACTAAGCACTTACTCACAAAGTCGGCTACATCTCTCTTCAATCCAACCCAAAAGTACTCATTCTTCAAATCACGGTACATCTTCGTATTTCCAGGATGCATAGCAAACGGACTACTGTGGGCTTCAGTCAAGATCGTACGTCTCAAATCACTGTCTTCAGGCACAACTATTCTGTCCTTGAAACATAAGACCCCATCGGAATTGAAACTGTAGTCTGAAGATCTACCTTCGGCTATATCTTGCACGTGAGGTGCCAAAGATCTATCTAAGAGCTGTTTCTCTCGAATCATCTGACCTAGAGTAGGTCTAACCTGAAGCTCGGCTACTAAGCCACCATCCCCGGACAAACTCAATCTAGCAAACATGGCTCTCAAGTCCACGGACACCTTCCTACTCAATGCATCAGCCACTACATTGGCCTTACCCGGATGGTACTCAATAATAAGATCATAGTCCTTTAGCAACTCTAACCATCTACGCTGTCTGAGATTCAAATCTCGCTGAGTCATAATGTACTTCAAACTCTTGTGGTCGGTGTATACTGTGCATTTCTCACCATACAAATAGTGTCTCCAAATCTTCAGAGCAAACACAACTGCAGCTAACTCTATGTCATGGGTCGGATAGTTGCGCTCATGAGTCTTCAACTGTCTTGAGGCATAAGCCACTACTCTTCGGTCTTGCATCAGAACACATCCTAACCCTACATACGAGGCATCACTATAAATCATATAGTCCTTCCCGGACTCAGGCTGAATCAAGATCGGTGCTTGGGTCAAAGCTTCTTTCAATTTTCAAAGGCTCTCTGTCTTGCATCTGTCCACTCAAACTGAACACTCTTCTGAAGTAACTGTGTCAATGGAGCGGCTAACTTAGAGAAACCTTCCACAAATCTTCTATAGTATCCGGCTAAGCCTAGGAAGCTATGTACTTCTGTCACTGACTTCGGTTGCTTCCACTCAACAATGGCTTCGATCTTCTTCGGATCAACTCTAATGCCTTCAGCTGACACTACATGTCCTAAGAAGACTACCTCTCGTATCCAGAATTCACACTTGCTGAGCTTCGCATACAACTGATGGTCTAGCAAAGTCTTCAAAACAAGTCTCAAGTGTCGGTCATGGTCTTCTTCAGTTCACGAGTACACCAAAATGTCATCAATAAATACAACCACAAACTGATCTAGATACTGATGAAAAATCCTATTCATCATGTCCATGAAAGCTGCCGGTGCATTAGTCAACCCAAATGGCATGACTAAAAACTCATAGTGTCCATACCTAGTCCTAAAGGCCGTCTTCGGTACATCAACCTCTCTAACCTTTAGCTGGTAGTAACCCGATCTCAAATCAATCTTCGAAAAGACAGACGCCCCTCTCAACTGATCGAACAAGTCATCAATTCTAGGCAACGGATATTTGTTCTTCACTGTCAACTGATTTAACTGTCTGTAATCTATGCACATTCTCATACTCCCATCTTTCTTCTTCACAAACAACACAGGTGCACCCCAAGGTGAAGAACTAGGCCTAATAAAACCTCTATCTGTCAATTCTTGCAATTGAGTCTTCAACTCTTTCAATTCTTTCGGTGCCATACGATACGGTGCAATCGAAACAGGAGCTGAATCGGAATAAGTCTCAATGCTGAACTCTACCTCTCTGTCCGGTGGTAACCCTGGCAATTCTTCCGGGAACACACTAGGAAAATCACATACTGTCCGGATGTCCTGAGGTCTAACCTCACTCATGTTAGGGTTCATCACATACGCTAAGTATGCTTCACACCCCAACTCCACTAACCTCTTAGCCTCTAACACTGAAACCACATTGGACAAGAACTTCACATTCTCACCCACCACAACAATCTCATAATCATCTGTGAGCTTCAAAGAAATCCGTTTAGTTTCAAAATCTATCCTAGCTCTATGCTCCGTGAGCCAGTCCATACCCAGAATCACATCAAAACCATAGAAGGGAAGTTCCATCATATCCACTGGAAACACATGTCCCTGAACCATCAACGGACACCTTCGGTACATCTTCCTAACCACTACCGTGTCCCCAAAGGAACTAGTAACACTAACTCCTACCTCTAACAACTCACAAGGCAAATTCAAAGACTGTGCATGCTCGCTCAATATGTAGGAATGTGTAGACCCAGAGTCAATCAAAGAAAGCAAACCCAAAGACTATATCGAGAAATTACCTGCGATCACATCGGTGTCATGCTGCTCCCCGCGCTGAGCGTAAACCCTAGCCTGTCCTCCGCCCTCCGGCTGGACTGCAACTACATGAGCTAAGTTTCTCTGACCATCGTTCCTTGGCTGGAAGTTTCCTCTACCGCGCCCGCGGCCTCTCTGAAAGTCATTGGCTCTAGCAGGAGCCTGAGCTGGTGCCTGTCCCACCTGATGTGGACAGTCACGGCTAATGTGGTCTCTAGCACCACAACTCCAACAAGAGTGATAATTTCCCCAACACTCACCGGTGTGGTTCCTCCCGCAGGAAGCACATGTGGGCAACTTCCCACCAGCTCTCTGGCCCTGGTGGCCCCTACCGTGGTTACTGCCACCACGCCTATGATCATACTGATGCCGGTTGTCCCGATGCCTCTTGGCATCTCCTCTATCAAAGTTGCTGGACCTCTTACCTGAACTAGATCCACCTGACCGCCTGGTCAAACTCAAACTGTGCTCCAATTCCTTGGCCCTCGAGACCAAGACATCAAAATCAATGTAATCAGAAGCTAGAGTATAAGTCTTGATCTCCTCATTCAGCCCATATCGGAAGCGATTACAACGCTCCACCTCAGTAGGTACGAGTTCAGGTGCATACTGACTTAGTCTGACGAATCGAATCTCATAATCAGTCACGGACATACTCCCCTGAGACAATGCCATAAACTCTCTCTTCCTCTCATCGAGGTATCGCGGACCCAAATACTTCTTCCGGAAAGCTGTCTCAAAGAACTCCCAAGTGATCTCGGTCTCATCCATCCCCGAAGTAACGGTGACCCACCAGGTGTAGGCATCACCCTGAAGCAAGGACTCAACACAACCCAACTTACGATCACCAGTACACCCCATCTGAGCAAGGATACGGACGGTCTTCTCAAACCACATCTCTGACCTCTCCGGAGTAGCACCTCTAAACTCTTCGGCCCCAAGGCCCCGAAGTCTCTCTAATGGTAATCCGGTGCCCTCACCCTGATGATGAGCTGCCTGACCCCCAGCGACTGCAGCCTGGAACGCTCCGGCTATTGCCTGAACCAACGGAGCTAAGTCAATTCCAGCCGGTCCTTGGCCACCTTGGCCACCTTGGCCTCCTTGTGGTCCCATTCCTTCGGGCCTGGCCTCGCCTCCCACTCCTGGTGAAGGAGGTGGTGGTGGTGGAGGTGGTGGAGGAGCTCCAACTCCAACCACTGGCTCTCCCACTTGAGCCTCAACTCTCACAACTGGCTCAACTCTCGGAGCCTCTGCCCGCGGTTCCGGTCGAACCATCCTAGGCCTCCCACGTGGTCTCATGGTTCAACTAGCAAGGTAAAACTACAACAAGAAACAAATAGGATTACGTTAGCCAAAGCAAGGGTCCAATAGTGCTCAAGCATTCCTCTTTCAAAAATCCTTTTTAAATTAAGTAGTAGTAGCAATGGGCACACACTCACACGAGACACGACCATTCATGCATTCAAAACATCATACGATCAATCAATCATCAAGGATTCATGGCAAGTCATGCATCGAACAACACAAGCATTTAACACATTACTCTTACCTCACTTACATGCCCGAGGTCTCGGTAACCTCAGGCTCTGATACCAACAAATGTAACCCCCTCGTCCCGGTCTGGCCGGATGACCAGTCCGAGTGAGCTACACGGGGAAAACCGAGTGAAAACTCCCTAAGGAACTCTCCCTCGGTTAGCAACCCTATTTTTTTTTCATTTTAATGTTGTCTAGATGAGAATTACATCCTAGGTGATCATACAGCGGAACAATATTTACGAAACAATCAATCGAACCCAAACTAACACTTAAAAGCCCATTTTTAAAGTTAAACTGCAGGCGGTATCGATACCCTTAAGGGGGGTATCGATACCCCTTTGACTAGGTCAACAGGGTTTGGTCAACCTGAGGAGACAGTATCGATACCCCAAATGAGGGTATCGATACCCTCCCCTAAAGTTGACTTCCCACGGTCAAAGCCAAGACAACGGTATCGATACCCTAGAGGCCAGTTTCGATACCGAAATCGACAGTGGCTCCAGTGGCCAAAAAGGTATCGATACTCCCCTCGAGTATCGATACACGAGGCCTGAAACCACAGGGTAGTATCGATACCAGATCAATGGTATCGATACCCCAGCTACGAAACTGCAGATTTGAGCTGATTTAGAGCACAAGGAGGCCCCTAAAGCTCTCTAACACTTCAACCAACACACTATCATTAATCCCTAAGGCAAGCCAACCATACAAGCATACATATTTAAGCCAAGGGAGTCAATCAAACATGGATTTAAGCATTCATACATAGCATTCTAGTTTAAGAGCAATTCATGCAATATTGGCATACTCAAAACACAAAGGACCTTAGAAGAAACAAGACATCTTGAAAGGTTTGCACTCATACACTACGCAACCTAAGCATTCTAAAACATGCCATCAAACATCAAACATAGTATAACATGCTTACAACCCATGATCAAACCAAAAACAACATCAAACAAATGAGTCACACACGCTCATACAAAGACCCTTGCCACATTGCTAGCTATTACAAAATCGATAGCCATACTTGAGCTACAAACTTGGATGCCCTTCTTGCCTTGCCTCGAGCTAACACCACGCTAATGATCTGCATTGTTGAACATTGAGAGCGTAAGCTATAAGCTTAGTGAGGGTGCTCTAAAACGAAAAACAACAACAATACAGGGTTCAAGCATGTAATCCTAATCTCATACATATCAAGCATTGCATATAACCAAGTAGACCTAGCTAGTCTTTCAAGTGGCAAATATGGTCTCTCATTCCTAGCAAGATTAAGCATCATTATAGATCATCATGCAATACCATATATCAAAACCACATATCACCATCATATATCACAATTCATGAACAAGTTTAATTGGCCACTTTAATTACCCCGATTGTGCGGATTAAAACCTTGACAACACTTTACCTCGGTGGGATTCCACTCATCACCGGACCTTGCATGTGCGGGATTCCACTCATCGCCACATGCCCTACGGATGGGATTCCACTCATCATCCCGTAGAAATATAATAAGCTTCCGGTGGAATGCTACATCACCGTACTCCTCCTTGATGACTTAACGCCATCAAGGCCACGTACGTTTTGACTCAATTTGTGTGCACACTATCCTAATGATCGATCATTTACAACCGGTAATTATTTAGTGCCAATTATCACAACCATGATTTATACATCATCAACACCATCCATGCTCATCACACATATACATATCTCATGAATATACATGCACCAATCAACCACAATCACAAGAGTATAGCTAAGTAACACAAAGCATTTATAGATATCAAAGGCTAAGCTACCAACTTGAATTGAAAGGAAGTGGCCTACCAAGCACACTTCACACACACTCCCACTACACATACTCGAACCAAACTTAAAAACAAGTTGAAACCACTCACCGCCCTTCCTTAGCGAATCGAACAATCCTCCTACGCACCCGGATTCGGTCCCAAAGCTCCTTCAACGTTTCCCCTTGCTTCTAGCCAAGCAAAACACACTTATTACACCACAATTCAATGCTAAAGCTCAACTATCAATTCACTTCACAACATAGACCAAATTTCACAAATTCCCCAAATCATAAAATCTCCCAAAACTCAATTTTCGTGCTTCCCAAAACTCTTGCTGAAAAACCCACTTCCAAACACCCAAATGGCTTCCAAAGCATCCCAAAACACTCTCATACCATAGGTAGACCAACAACCCATCAATTTCAACACAAAACCCACCAAAAACTCAAGTTTTACAACCTTAAATCTAGCCCTAAGACCTTACTACGAATTTCTATCAAAATTCAACCAAATTAAAGTATATGGTGTATTTCATCATGCTTAAACAAACCCCCAACATAATTTAACAAAACAAATTAAAAAGCCCCATCAAAATCCCCAAATTTCATATGAACCCTAATTTTCAAAACCCATAATCTTTGAAATTCAAGACCATGGTTAGATAGAGATTGAAGAGGAGAGTTAGAAAACATAATTACCTTTGAAAAACGTCTTGGATTGAGGAAGAAAATGAATGGAATAGTGTTTTTAGGTTTGAAAGAGTTTAGGAGGGGTTTATGGTGTATTTGACGTTGGAAGAAAAGGGGAGTGGAGAGAGAGCAGAAAATTTTCTGCTTTTAATAAAAGGTTGTCTAGCTTTTCAAAAGTTTTTGGTAAAATTGCAACATTGGTCCCTCCCCTTTTAATTGAAGCTTATTTAGATCACTACTTGAAGTTGAATTATCTTAATTAAATTTAATTTGACTCGAACTAAAACCCGGTTAACTCCTAGGCCCAAAACACGGGTGTTACAGGTTTGGGCGGATGGTTCACTGGCTCGGGTTTGGGGCCGGTTCAGACCGGTTTGAACCGGTTCACTTACCCTAACAGATCTCGCCGGAAACCTCGCCGGAAAGTCGTCGGTGACGTCGTCGGAAGCCCCAAAATGCTCGATTCTGCCAGATTTCGAAAGCCCGTGAGACACATGATTAAACAAAACCAAAATTTTAGCAAAACAAGATGGAATCTGGTCGAATCTTACCTAAATCGAGACAAGGCGGTCGGAAAAACGCGCGACTCCGATGTGGCCCTTACCGGAGTCGGATCGACGATCGGTAAAAAGGGTTTTGCTCCCCTCCACACCGTGAGCACGAAGGTGGTGTCGGTGTCTCGATCGGACGGTGAAGGCTGCCGGAAAAGGTAAAAGCCGAAGGGTTTTCGCCGGGCCTTCAACTGAGATTTCACGACAGCCGTTGAGTCTTCGCCGCGAGTGGTAGTCACGAGCAGAACCGCGATGCGGAGCTGGTCACGCCAGCGCCGGCGGTGAGGACCACGTTGGCGCGGTGGCCGAGATCGGAGCCAAGCAGTGAAAGGGAGACAAAGGGTTGGAGCTCTCGACTCAGACCAAAAGGGGTCTGACGTTTCAGATCCAAAACGTGTGATAAAATCAGGCATGTGGCAATTTGTCCAAACATTTTAATTAATTTTTTTTTTAGAACCGGGAAACATGGATCTCAAATAATCCGATGGGGATTAAAAATTAAAGAATAGATTAGCTCATATGGTTAAAGCTTAGGTTTGCTAAGCATAAGGTCATGGGTTTAAAACCCCCTAATTGCAAACACTTTTATTTTTATCATTCATTTTCTCTTTTTTTTTTTTAACTTTTGGGGTGTTACATTATATTTAGAAATATTCTAGAAGAAGAATGTAGGCTGCAATGTGTTTAATATTGTAGCCATCATTTATTTATATAGCCCAGTGGATAACAGAAATGGTATGATAGAACCAATCTATTTACACTAACAGGCTGAGTAACAAACTTTAACAAACCAACAACCTTTTAGTTACACGAACCAAATAATTCCAGATGACCAACTTCCAATAGTTGACTGTAAAACTATCAACCTTTAACACTCTTCGCCGGTGGTTAGATACATCATTGCGATTGAGGAAGTCTGTTAGAAGAGAAGTTTCAGTATCAACCAATAATACTTGCATACAATGAAAATCACTAACGTCGAGAACCAATAACCGAATCGATTAGAGTTTTAATTTTCGTTGAATCAGTCAGTTCAGATCGATTAAAAGTTTAGTGGTTGTAATGAATGTTTTTTTAAGTCAGGTGACCAAAGTAAATGCACGTTGAAAATTCAGTGACTACCAATGTAGTTTACCCTAATAATAATAATTTAAAAATACATAAAATTTAAGAAAATGTTAAAAATATACTCCAAATCTATGTACTTATTGTAAATCTGAAACTTAATCATCTTACTTCTAATTTCAGGAATCGAATTCATCTACTTTTTAGATTTAAAAAAAAAATCAAGTTGAAATTTCAACATTGTTATGTGGAGGCCAAAAGAATATGTGGTGGATATCCTTGAAATTTCAACATTGTTATGTGGAGGCCAACTCAGAGTTTCACGGCCGCCATGGCAGGGGAATTTGATCGAATATGTGTTGGATTCTTAGACCGGCGAGAGCAAATATATACTATGATTGGAGGCCAAGGTTTTGACTATACATTTCTTTTTAGTATCAATTAAACATTAACAAGCACACAGCTTCTGAATTTTTACAAAGTATTGTGGACTGAATATTTATTTGCGTCGGATGTGAGAAATGTCAACGGCGACGGAGGTACAATGCATCTGTACCTTGGGGAAAATTATTGTATGGTCCGGACCACCACGTCATCCATGGTCTTATCCACTAAAAATTAGCCACATAATTTGATTTTTTTTTCATGTCATTTTTTTCCAAGGATGAATCTTCACATTTTTAAGCTATGTAAATAGTGAGTGGGTGGTTACATAGAAGTTGATTATAAATAAAATAATGACATGGAAAAAATTATGGGGCTTATTTTTAGTGGATAGGGATCATGGATGACGTGGAAAAATTATTGCATGGTCCCGGACCACCACGTCATCCATGGTCCCTATCCACTAAAAATCAGCCACATAATTTATTTTTTTTTTCATGTCATTTTTTTCAAGGATGAATCTTCACCTTTTTAAGCCATGTAAATAGTAAGTGAGTGGTTACATAGAAGTTGATTATAAATAAAATAATGACATGTAAAAAAATCATGTGGCTTATTTTTAGTGGATAGGGACCATAGATGATGTGGTGGTCCGAGACCATGTAATAATTTCTCGTACCTTGATTTTTTTTCTAAACAATATGATAGGGTTTTTTTTCTTCTATCTTTTTAGTCCCAAATTTTTTTAATTCATTTACTTTATCCCTTCTATTTTATGGTTAATTATATATTATCCCCTGATCTTGATTTATGACTCCATTCTTGAATGTCAATATCAATTAATTATTGTCTTTAAAATAATAAAATAATTTAGTCTCTCAATTATAATTTTAAAACAAACAATTACTTTGCCGCTAAAACTGAAGCATGTGATTTAGTAAAGTAACAATTTAGTATCCAAAATTTATATATTCTATTAATTTGGTTATAATTCAAAATAATTTAATAAATTTAATTTAAATTTAAAACTTTCATTAAGGAAGTGACTGTGTTTACTAGCATGTGGCATTAATATTATAATAAGTCTGATTCATTAGTCTCTGAGTTACCTAGTTGTGTAGTGAAGTGACCGTCACTGTCGACCTATCGCATCTGTTGATCATCGAGTTGAGGGACATTAGCATAGATTGGGACAGATGGCCGAATGGAGTGTTACGAGGGTGTAGTGTAAGATTTTTAAAAACAAATAATTAAATTTATTGAATTATTTTTGAATCAAGACTAAATTGATAGAATTATAAGTTTTATGGACTAAAATTGTTATTATAGCAAATAATGTTTCAGTCTTAGCGACAAAGTGACATATTGGTAAGAGAATTATAATTGAGCGATTAAATTGTTATTTTTAGAAGAAAAATTATTAAATTTATAAGAGTTAATTGCACAACACGTCCCTAAATTATGATCTTCATTTTAAATTGGTCCCCAGACTTTTGAACAAATCAATTTCATTATTAAACTATGACCCTCATTCTAAATTGGTCCCCAAACTTTTGAATGTTTCAAATTCATCATCAAGCTATCGATTATACCATATCATATTATTACACAATTCACATCAATGTTTACATGACTAATAAAAAAATTGTAATAGTTTTATTAACATGATATATGATTTGCATATACTAAATAATTTAGAGATAAAATTGGAATGTTCAAAATTTTATATACTAATTTAGAATAAAGGTCATAATTTGAGGGTGTATGGTGTAATTAACTCAATTATAATTAAGTGACCTGCCATATATTTTATCTATTATTTTCAATTATTTCATTTTCCGATTTGAGTGGTCAAGATATGACCGATTAGGTCACTGATTGGAATGGGTTGAATTAATTACATCACGTGCTATGATTGTTCTCTTGCCCAAGTATTTTATGTCATGCATGAGGTAACTTTAACATATGAACTACTTTAGTACATATTTAATGGATAATCTAAGTACCTAGTAGTATTTGATGATCTTTATTTGGTGGTTTATATAAAAAATTAGTATTTAAAAGATATATTTTTATTAAATATTTAAAATATTTTTTTGTTAAAATAAGTATAAAAGTAAGTAAAATATTTTTTTGTCAAATGTCTAAAATATTTTTTTTTTGCATAATGTTAAAAAATAACCAGATTTCATTGGACCAAAAAATGATACATCGGAAGATCATTTGACTCAATAGTCAGTTTGGCCCTTACCATTTTCATAATGTATTTTAGCTCTCAATGTTTCATTTTGGGTCCAAATGATCTATCCGTACAGGGACAAACATAAGATTTTATATTAAGAGGGGTGAACTTATAAAATTTTAAGGGGAGACGACCTTATAAAATTTTAGAAGGGGCGAAGATAGATTTTCAATGTAAAAAACATAAAAAAAATTCTAAATTTTTTCTAAACTATATATAAATTTCAAATTTTTAGGGGGGCAACTGCCTCCTCCAGCCCCTCCAGGTCCATCCTTGTATTTGTAGATGAAAAATGTTAGTCAACTGATGATAAACAACTTCAAATGATTTGGCAGATGACATGTCATTAGAGAAATAATTTTGATTGACGTGTCATTCTGTAGAGTCGACACATTTATCTATATGACATTGTTATGCCAGTGTGCACTGTCTTGTAGGTTTACCACATCATTTCAAGTCATTTAATTTTTGTTGACTAACAGTTTTTATCCACGAATGAACTATTTTTGACCTAAAATGAAACGTTGAGGGTTAAAATACTTGAAAAAAAAGAATAGGTGCCAAAATGGCTATTCAGTTAAACATTATGGCATTTTGGTATTATGCCATTTTTTTATTCATCTAGGTTCTTAAATTTGAAATGTGCCATTGATTAAAAAAAACTTTAAGTATCTATATTTATAAATAAATAATATATATATATATATATATATATATATATATATATATATATATATATATATATATATATATTAGGTATTACTAATTTACTTTGACAAGAAATTAATAATTTAGATACCTAAATGAAAAATATGATAAACTTTAGATACTTATTTATGATATAAGCCTTATTTGGCTATGATAACTTTGTTGTTGTGAAGTCATCTCTGACATAATTATATAATAGGTAAACTACTGGAATAGTCACTTATGTTTAAAGTTTGTATACTTTTGGTTACCAATTTTTAAATTCGACAATTATGATCAATTACGTTTTTGAACTATTAACTTATGGTTACTAGGACGTTTGTTGACGTTAAACGTTAACGAGAGACTGATCTGGCACAATAAAAAAGAAGGATAAATTACCTAGATAGTCCCTAAACTATTACTTCACTCCTATTTTGACCATAAAAATAAAAATAATTTGTATAATTACACATTCAATCCTCCATATTTACAATTTTTTTATTTTTTCTTCCCTCTACAATATTCCATATTCTTCTCCATCTAACCTAATCCTTAATTTTCTACTATATTAATTTTCAATTCGCAACATATATTTTTTCTACTTTCTTTTTTTTCTAGTATGTTCTTTTGGCATTTCTTTTTCCTCATTTCTCTCTATCTACTTTTTCGTCTCCATACAAAGTTGAGGAACCCTTATGCCTTTGATCACCTGATGTGTTTGGGCTGTGCTTCATGGCTGCTCGGGAATGAGGATTTTGGGAGTTGTTCTTAGCTTGAATCATGTGTTTTGTGCTTGAATTGTGTTTCGGGTTGCCACTTTGATTTGTGAATTGATTTGAGGTTGTTTTAATTGTGTTGGGATGATTAGAAGCAAGGAATTTAGTTGGTGAAGCTTCGGGGACGAATACAGAGATTTTGGAGACTTGAGCTTGGTTTTCGGCTCTCATTTGGGTAGCAACGGTGAGTAGAAATGTCAAACTTTGATTTGTTTTCGAAATGGAACTCTTAGGGGTTTGGGTGGGACCTAGAGGATTCACCTAAATCCGAATGTAAGTTACTACTCCTACATTTTGTTATGTTTTGATGAATGGCTATATGTTGTGGTATCATGTGCATCTCGAGTTGTTTTACAACGTTATTGTTGTGTAGTCGTGTTGAAGTCGAGCCTTACGTGATGGTTGTCTTAACTACGGTGATGAGTGGTCCCACCGGTAGTGACTAGTAGTAGAGTAAGGTGATGAGTGGTCCCATCGGAAAACTACTAGTTGAACGGTGATGTGTGGTCCCACCGTGTGTATGCTGGTTGTGCATGTGCAAACCATGTGTAGTCTTGTTGTGAAAATCATTTGTGCATCCATTGATTTATTGTCATTTATGAAAAGTGTTTTGAAAACTGCATGCTTGTTGAATTATAGAGCTTCTCTCACTAAGCTAGTTAGCTTACGCTCTCCTTTGTTTCCAACATGCAGATCGTTAGAGTTCGGGAGGCAAGTGGGCAAGAGAGGAGCTTTTGGAGTTCTCAAATTAGCTAAAGTATGATTTACGTATTTCTAATAACGCTTAGACGATGGGGGTATAGACATGTAGGAGTTGGTGTCAAACTCCTTAGTTGATGATGTGTTTTGTTGAGCATGTTAAATTGTTGAATTTATGTTGGCCATGCGTATGCCTTTATATTGTGGATTGTAGACCATAATTACTTGATGCATACTTGCCTTGTGTTTGAAGACTCTTACCCTTTCCATGAATGCTATGAGTGTTTGTCTAAGGCATGTATGATAATGCTATGTATGAATCCTTGTTAATTTGATGTTTACTTGAGTGGCCTTTATATGTATGTTGAATGTTGATCCTTGAGTGTATGGCTCTTACATGTTTGTTGAGTGCTAAGCATGTTGTTTTAGGGTGTCTAGCATCTAGAGTTGTTGTGTGTTTGGTTGTGGGAGGTTTTGGTTAGAATTTGGGGTTGCCTTGTACCAAAAAACCAGCTAAAATCTGTCTTTTCGCAGCAGGTGTATCGAAACGGTTGGTTCCATTTCGATACGGCCTCTTGTTTCAGGCTAGGCGTTGCGATACGCCAAGGGGTCGTTTCGATACGTTTTTGCCACTGAAAATCTGAGATTTTGCTGATAAATTGAGGCATCGAAACGGGCCATGGCGTTTCAGAACGATCTTCGTATCGTTGACCACGAGAAGTTGACCGTTGGGCGAGTTTCGGAACGGCTAACCACCGTTTCGATACGGTCTCTTCGTGTTGACTTGGGCATGTTGACTTAGTCAAGGCGTTTCGATACGCTCCTTGGGTGTTTCGAAATGGCCTGCAGAATAAACTAAAATGAACTGTTTTTGGAATGCTGTTGGGTTGATCGTCTCGTTTGTTGCTTCCGTTGTTGTCCTTTCATATAGGATTAAACTAATTGTTGCGTGTAAAATAGTCTATCGCAATGGTAGTGCAAGTGTACACAACGAAAGTAGTAAAGTGATACGAAGTATCGGATATCGTCTCCACAGGGATTGGGCTAATAGCTTCACCTTAATTCACTGCACGAAAGTAAAGAAAATATTTGAGAATTGTCACGAGAAATAATAAAGTAAACTTAAATAAAAGAGTAGAAATATCAAGATAGAGAGAATGGGCTGGTATTGAATTGCTCAGTAGTGCAGGTATTGCAGAGTTTAGGAAATCCAGTTCTGTCGTCGCGCCTGTCACGGCAGCACCTGTCGCGGCAGCAGTCCGTTGATCGTCGCGGCAGCAAACGCTCAACTCAGTACTTTCAAGTTTGGCAAGAATCCCAGATCTGCCTTGGCCTATCCCTAGGTCCAAGTCTGTCGATGATCACGTCTTGATGATACCTCCCGGCGTGAATCGAAGGATGAACACCGATGTGTATGAATTCTTCTTTAGCCACTTAACCTTGCCCTATCCCTAGGCACAAGATAGTTCAACTATAAACTAGAGAACTCGCTCTTATTTCTTTCGTATACTTAACTCTCCCGATGCTAAGTAAATAGATAACCTCACAATGCTCTCCCGATGCTCTTGCAAGATATTAATAACCAAAATAAGAGAACTTGAAGTTTATTTTATTGAACTGAAAATTCCTAAAACAAAACAACCCTTGCAACTACTTTACAAATCAACCCGTGGCCCTAGGGGGGTTTTAGAACATATCGACGACGGGTAAACGGCGGAGGGTTTTGGTTGTCGGTTATGGGGAAATCGGCTATGGGGTATGAGATGTGATATGCCCTAGGTTAAAATACATGCCCTTATATAAGCTTTGGGCTCAAGTTATCTAAGTTAACAAGGATTACAACTTTAATTAAAAGTATGATTCTAATAAAGACTTAATCTTCAAGGATCCTACTTTTCAGCCATCCTCCTTGTTTCTTGGGATTTTCTCTCCTTGAGCTTTGGCTTGACATATCTTTTGATCCGGGGCTTGGAAAAATATAAGGTCTTCACACGACAGACGAGCATAATTTTCTCTATCTATCGAGGTCCACTTTGCTTTTTCTCCACTAACTTGCTGTCGTCCTCTGCTGTCACGGCAGCACCATGGCAGCATCGTCCTCTTCGTCTGCTTGTCCAGTTCAGCTCTTCTGCTTATCTGCCCTGCGCCCGCCTTCTCCGTCTACGACGGCGGCAACCTGCCAAAAACAACCATTTTTAGTAGAATCTGTGCCTTTTATATATTTGTGATGTTTTGCTGTAAACTAACCTAAATGCAATGAAATGATGCTTGAATGCAGCATAAATATGATTTAAAAAGGGTGTAAATAATAGAACTTTTACACACTCAACACACCCCCAAACTCAAGTTTTTGCTTGCCCTCAAGCAACTAAGACCTAAAAGAAAAATGAATATTTTTGTTTTTGGCTTTCAAACAGTGAACTTTCCCTTACCCGTCGTTCGTTCCCTGTGGCGGCAGCAACCTGTCGAATAAATTAGGATATGTCCGGAATCTCCCTATAGTTCTCGTGCAGTGTGTGCATGCTTGTGAACAGTTATATGCTAAGACTCTCTTAGTTTCACTAGAATATTCAACTCTTTAACTCGAATTTTTATGCCAAAGTTTATTTTTTGAAGACACATTTTCATGCTTCTTTTCTTCTATTTTTCAAGCTAAGTTTCACTAGAGCCAGTTTTAGGCACCTCTAGTTAGCTTCCTAGAGCCGATTTCGGGCACCTCTAGGTTTTTGAGTCTCTTTTGCTAAACTTCTTTCCTAGAGCCAGTGTTAGGCACCTCTAGGGGCTATTCAAGTGCCAAGCTTCCTATTCTAGTTTGGCTAAAAGAAATCTAAGCAATATAATAGTCACAATGGTGTTTTAAGTTTTCAGAACTATAGAAAGGCTCTAAACTTCTCCTTAAACTATCTTAAAGATGCTGCCACGACAGAGCTGTCACGACAGGCAAGTTCAATACACAGTTTTAAGCCAAAATTTTTAGTTTTTTTAAGACAGATTAAATAAGTAAAAGACACAACAATTAATTAAGATATACTAAGACTCCATTAAAATGGAGGGTTGCCACCCCCAAACTCGAGGGTTGCATTGCCCTCAATGCAAATGACAGAAAAAATGAAGGCAGTACATCACAAAATATAGATAAAGCAGGCAGCAATAAGAAGAAAATAAAAGACTTAAATTTTAAGCGTTGTCTTCACTGCTGCTGCTGACACGAATTTGGCGGCTGATTCTGGGTTGTGGGGCAGGCTGGGCTGGTTGCTCCACGACCTGGATGTCAGAGCTGCTGCCACTGTCCCAAGTGCTGCTGGTGCTGGTGGTGGTGCTGGCCTTTGGCATAAGCTTTCTGTCAGCCATCTTTTTCTGCCTCTTGACAGGCGTGAATTCCTTCTCCAAATTCCTCCGAATAGGAGGTTCTGCCTTGCTGTCAGCCTAGACGGAGGAAGAGGAGAACCCAACTACAAAGGCATCAAGGTCATCCGAGGGCTGTCGCTTGGTTCCTCGGGCAGATGTGTCAGCCGGAGGACTGCCGGCTGCCGTCGGGGCAGGTGATGGAGTGGAGGCAGCAGAATGTGTGTGTGGGGAGGCGGGTGGTGTAGGTGTGTGGGCAGGGTGGGGATGGTGAAATAGTGGGCAGGGAAGGTGGGGAAAACAACATCGGGATAATTTAAAGTATTGGTAATGAAATTTACCGTGGAGTTGGCGAAATCCCTGATGAATGTCATCAGTCCTATCTGTCTGTCCTCTATCCTTTGAATGGCAGCAAGGATCTGAGTGGATTGGTCTGTCGGAGCAGCTGCTGCGGCAGGTTCAGTGTTGGGCTCCTCGGAGGATTCTGCTGGGGCGGCATTAGGGTTGACGGAAGAGATGAGGGTCGCCACTGTCAGCTCCATGAGGCTGAGAATGTTCTTGTCGGTCCAGCCCCGTCCCTTTACTAGTTTATCGGTGGTGGCTTCTGGTACGGCAGAGCAGCGGCAGAGAGATGTAATCAGGAAGGGCAGGCAGAGGAGGGCGGTTGATCTTTGGGTGCAGTCCAAAATACTCTCCCTCATGTAGCGCCCCACATTTATGGGCCGTTTGTTCATGATAGAATGGATTAGGGCTAGCCGCTACTGGTCCACTGTCGTGTGATGAGAGGACGGCAGAATGCGCTTCTTGATGAAAGCGTTCCATAATTTGGCCTCTGGAAGCAGCTGCCACCTTCTTACGGTATTGGGATTTTTCTTGCTCTTGTTCCATTCTGTTCCTTCTTCTGTCACTTCAGCCATGACAACATCGAAGGCGGCGGTGTCCAGAAATTGTTGGTGGGCATCGTCGTTGGGACCGAAGTAGAGGCCATAGAAATTGTTGATGTGTTCTGCTGTGAATGGCACTTCTGTCCCTCGGACAGTTATTGTGGTTATCATCCTGCTGTCGATGGCAGCGTAGAATTCCCTCACCAGCATTTCATTCATTTCAGCTGGTTGCTCTGCAAATTGCTCCCATAACAGGGCCTTGATCGCCCTTGCGATGAATGGTTTGAGCCCCATATTCACTGTCCTTCGAGTGTAGATAAAGCCTCGTTCTTCCCAGAGGTCCTTAGTTGCGAAGGACTGCGGGGTGGGTGCTGCCGGTGAAGAGGTTGAAGCAGCACTGCGGCGGGTTCTTCTAGAAGACATGTTAGTTGCAAGGGTTTGTGAAAGTAAAGAAAGCAAAGAAAAACGAAAGGAGAGAGCAAGTAAGAATAAGCAGAAGTGAGGAAAATGAAAATGAAATGGGGTTTTATAGAGGAAGGGTTGCTGCCCGTTTAATTCTGTAACGGCAGGCGTGAATAACGGGGTGACTGTTGAGCTTTAGCGTGTCTGACGCGTCTGACACGCATTTATGCGTCTGTTACGCGTCTGTCACACGTTTCTGTGTTTGCCGTGACAGTCTGATGACAGCCTGTCTTATCCGTGTCTGCGGCGGCAGTTGGAACGACAGGCTTCAATAATGGGCTCTGTTGGGCTGATGGATGGATGGTGGGCTTGGGTCACTTCTCCTTTTCTTCTTGACTCCTTTATTTCCTAAAAACAGAAAATATAAAAAACATTATTTGAATAAAATAAACCTAATTTCCTAATAAATAATAAATAATAAAAATAAATAAAAATAAAATTTAGGTTAAATTAGGGGTGCCTTGGGGGGCATCTCCTCAGGTAACCACTTCCTGTATTCCTAGGGCTTCAGTCCCCTGATAGTGCTTGAGGCGATGTCCGTTGACTTTGAATTGGTGCCCGTCTTTTAATGATCGGATTGTGATGGCACCATGGGGAAAACTTGTACAACTTGGAACGGGCCGGACCATCTAGATTTTAGCTTCCTTGGGAAGAGTTTCAGTCTAGAATTGAACAACAATACAAGCTGCCCTGGGCAGAACTGTCGTGACAGCAACTTCCTATCATGCCACTTCTTAGTTTTCTCCTTGTAGATCCTTGCATTGTCGTAGGCCATTGTCCGTATTTCTTCAATCTCGTTCAAATCTAACAGCCTTTTCTGGCCTGCCTTGTCCAAGTCCATATTTACTGCCTTGATTGCCCAGTATGCTTTGTGCTCTATCTCGACAGGCAGATGAAAAGTTTTTCCATAAATCAATCGGTATGGAGACATGCCCAATGGAGTTTTAAAAGCTGTCCTATATGCCTATAATGCATCATTAAGGAGTAAAGACCAATCTTTCCTAGTTGGCTTAACCATCTTCTCAAGAATGTTCTTAACTTCCCTGTTGGATATCTCAGCTTGTCCATTGGTCTGTGGGTGGTATGCTGTCGCGATCCGATGCTTGACGCCATATTTCTTCAAGGCGGCAGCAATAACCCTGTTGTCAAAATGTCTCCCTTCTTCACTGATAATCGCCTTAGGGATGCCAAACCTAGAAAAGATGTTTTTGTGTAGAAACTTTTGGACTGTCTTGGCATCATTCTTTTGAGTGGCGATAGCTTCAACCCACTTAGAGACATAATCCACTGCTAGGAGGATGTATAAATTTCCACATGAAGATGGAAAAGGTCCCATAAAATCAATCCCCCAAACGTCGAAGATCTCGACTTCTAGAATGTTCTGCAGTGGCATCTCGTTTCTCCTCGAGATGTTACCTGTCCGCTGGCACCTGTCACAGTTCTTGTAGAAGTCCTGTGCATCTTTATACAGTGTCGGCCAGTAGAACCCTGACTGCAGCTCCTTGGCAGCAGTTTTATTGCCTCCTAAGTGTCCTCCATATTGTGAAGCATGGCAGTGATGAAGAATGTCTTCTTGTGGTACACACCTCCTTATAACCTGATCTGCACATATTTTGAAAATAAGAGGTTCGTCCCAATAATAATGCTTAACATCATTTTGGAACCTCTTCCTAGCTTGATAATTAAGATCAGAAGGAAGTATTCCACTAACTATAAAATTAACGAAATCAGCATACCAGGGGAGTTCAGAAGACTTACCTACCACCATGGCTGTCGCGGCAGCGATTGCGGCAGCAAAGAGCTGCTCATCTGGGAAGGTCTCCAGTATGTGTGTCTCATCGATTGGCAGACTCTGTCCCGTTTCTAACCTTGACAAGTGATCTGCCACCTGATTTTCTGTCCCCTTTTTGTCCTTAATTTCAAGGTCGAATTCTTGCAATAGCAGGACCCACCGTATCAATCTAGGCTTTGCATCCTTTTTCGCGAACAGATATTTCAGAGCAGAGTGGTCTGTGTGCACTATTACCTTCGTCCCAAGTATGTAGGAACGAAACTTGTCAATGGAGAACACCACAGCTAATAAATCCTTTTCTGTGGTAGTGTAGTTTACTTGGGCGTCATTCAGTGTCTTGCTAGCATAGTATATGACATGAAATAGCTTATCTCTGCGCTGCCCAAGTGCTGCCCCGACAGCATAGTCACTAGCATCACACATAATCTCAAATGGCTTTGTCTAGTCTGGTGGCTGTACTATTGGGGCTGTTACCAGTTTTTCCTTCAGAACCTTGAATGCTTCAGTACATTCATCATTAAAGTGAAAGGGTCGGTTCTGCTCCAAAAGATGGCATAGGGGCTTGGTGATTTTTGAGAAATTTGCGATGAATCTCCGATAAAAACCTGCATGCCCCAAGAAACTTCTAATACCCTTGACTGTTGTCGGTGGCGGCAGCTTCTCGATCACTTCAATCTTAGCCCTGTCGACTTCTATCCCACGGCAGCTAATCTTATGGCCAAGGACTATTCCTTCATCCACCATAAAATGGCATTTTTCCCAATTTAAAACTAGGTTTGCTTTTTCACATCTTTCAAGTACCTTTTGTAGATTGCCTAGGCAGCTCTCAAAATCGTCTCCAAAGACTGAAAAATCATCCATAAAAATCTCAAGGAAGTCCTCCACCATGTCAGAGAATATGACCATCATGCACCTTTGGAAGGTGGCGGGTGCATTGCATAATCCAAATGGCATTCTCCTAAAAGCGTACGTTCTGTAAGGGCATGTAAAAGTCGTCTTTTCTTGATCCTCCGGTGCGATAGCAATTTGGTTATAACCTGAATAACCATCAAGAAAACAATAGTAAGGTTTACCCGCTAATCTATCAAGCATTTGATCAATAAAGGGTAAAGGAAAATGGTCTTTTCGGGTAGCTTTATTAAGCTTCCGATAGTCCATACAAACCCTCCAACCGGTCACAGTCCTGGTTGGGATTAACTCATTGTTCTCATTGGTCACCACGGTCATTCCTCCTTTCTTTGGAACGCATTGCACCGGACTCACCCATTTGCTGTCAGAGATGGCGTAAATAATACCAGCATCTAACCATTTGATTATCTCTTTACGCACCACCTCTTTCATCGCATGGTTTAGCCGCCTTTGGGCATCAATAGTCGGCTTATGATCTTCTTCTAGAAGGATTTTGTGCATGCATAACGCCGGACTAATGCCTTGTATATCAGCTATCGTTCATCCAATCGCCTTTTTGAGCTGCCTTAGCATGCCGATTAGCTGCCGTTCCTGTTCCTGCGGCAGCTTAGAAGAGATGATTACGGGCAACGTATCATTTGAACCAAGGAAAGCATATTTTAGCTGCCCTGGCAGGGGCTTCAGTTCTAAGGCAGGTGGTTCAACAGTAGATGGCTTTTGGATTAAATGGTTATCCGAAGTATAATTCAAAGGTTCGAATAACTTACCTGGACGATTACCTAACCAGTTTACCTCCTCCTGATCTTCAGTATCAAATGTATCGAATTCAGAGGAGTTGCTGTCGTCAGTGCTGTCGTGACAGGCCTGTAAGTGGCTGCCGCGGCAGTGACCAAATTTAATATCGTGACAGCCCGACCTGATGCAGGGTTGATCAAGGGTAACGTCAGTGATAGCCTTGCATTCCTCGTCTACATCAGCATGTTTCATCGCTTGGAGAACATTCAACTTAATCTCTTGATCGTTTACTCGCATGGTGAGTTCTCCTTTCTCCACATCAATCAGTGATCTTCCCGTGGCTAAGAAGGGTCGCCCAAGGATGATTGGTGCGTTTTCGTCTGCCTCACAATCTAAAACAAGAAAGTCAGCAGGAAAAATAAATTTATCCACTCTTACCAAAATATCTTCAATTTTTCCTTCTGGATGAACGTAAGAGCGGTCTGCCAGCTGCAGAGTTACTGTCGTGGGCTGCGCCTTTCCAATACCTAATTTCTGAAAAACAGATTTTGGCATTAAATTAACACTAGCACCAAGATCACAAAGTGCCTTACCCACAAATTTATTTCCGATTACACAAGGTATGATGAAGCTCCCCGGATCCTTCTTTTTCTGGGGTGGCTGCCGATGAAGAATACTCATGCAACCTTCTGTCATCTTTACTGTTTCAAATTCCCCAAGTTTAGATTTCTTCGACATGACATCCTTGAGAAATTTGGCATAATCGGGCATCTCCCTAACGGCATCTAACAGCGGAATATTAATATGAACCTGCTTAAAAATATCATAAATCTTTTTAAGTTGAGATTCTTGCTTAGCTTGCTATATCCGTTGAGGAAAAGGTGGTGGGGGACGGTAATCAGCAATACGTCCTTCCCACTGCATACGAATCTGAGGACGGTAATCATCATTTTTCTCCTCTGTTGCTTCTGCTGTCGTGACAGGCTCATCGGCAGCAGTCTGTTTATCACCTGTCTGGGCAGCTTCCTCGGCAGGTTTATCTGAGATTGGATCCTTTTCTGTTTCAGCTTCCTTTTCCGGCCCTGGTAGTTTCTTCCCACTCCTAGTAGTAATAGCTTTACACTGCTCATGTGTGGGCTGCCTAGCATTTTCAGTATTACTAGGAAATCCTCCAGTCTGCCTCGGCTTAATGTGTTGGGAAACCTGACCCATTTGTGTCTCCAAAGATTTCAGAGTGGCCTCATGATTTGTCATCCTCATCTCTGTTTTATCTATAAAATTCTCTGTCTTCTTGACAAACTGATTCATATTCTCAATATAAGTACCGGTCTGAGACATAAAAGTGCCAGAGTCTGTTCCAGTATACTTCTCGTGGCAGCTGGTTGCTGCTGTTGTTGCTGCGACGACAGTTGCGGCGGCAGATTCTGCGGCAGTTGCTGTCGCGTTAGCAATCTAGGTCCTCCCTGATTCTGATTGTGTGCTTGAGGATTCAGGGCATTATTAGGATTACTCCAAGAAAATTTGGGATCCTTCCTCCAATTGGGATTATAGTTGTTGGAATTGTAATTCGGCTTGTAGTTTCCAACATATTTTCCCTCTTCTACTTGTATTGGGCACTCATCCCGACTATGATTTCCCTCACAGATATCACATACCTCCTCGACAGCAAATCCATGTTGTCCATCATCATTCAATAACTTTTTCATTGCTTTAGTAAGGAATGCTACCTGTGATTTCATCGTGCTGTCAGCCTCATAATCCTTGACAGCAAGTACCCGTTTACCCCCTCTTCTTGCAGTCAGAAACTGCTCCTCATTCTTAGCCAGATTTTTCAAAACTTGCAATGCCTCGTCTGGATCTTTATCCAATAATAGTCCATTTGCTGCTGAATCAATTCGGATGCGAGTTTGTAGGTTGGCAGCGTTATAGAACTTTGTAACCTGATTCCAGACGGGGAATCCATGCATTGGGCAGTTCCGTAGAAGAGTAGTAAATCTGTCCCAGGCCTCGTGCATCGGCTCGTCATCTTCCTGTTGAAAAGTAGCAATTTCATTACGTAATCGCTCAGATAAATGTGAAGGATTAAAACGAGATAAAAATTCACGAGATAAATCTGCCCAAGTTCTAATTGAACCCGGCGTAAGTTTATTCCACCAAGTTTTAGCTCTGTCCCTCAATGAATGGGGAAATAACTGAAGCCTCAGTATCTTCGGATTAACTCCTGGCAGTCTAAACGAACCACAGATCTCCTGGAATGTTTTGAGATGCTCCCTAGCATCCTCTGTTACAGCACCACTAAACTGCCCGGCATTGTTGATCATACTAAACATGACAAGTTTAAGCTCGAAGTTATCAACATCAATATCCGGCAGCGTGATCTCCAACTCTACATGATCATTCAACATGTAGTCACGATAGGACCGTCGGCCGGCGGCAGGGTTGTCTCCAACGTGGGCCATCTTCTCTAGCTATTCTTCAAGGTACTCGTTCCTGGTTAGAAGGTGACGAAGTTGTTTCTTGAGATTGAAGGAACGTTCAACTTCCGGATCTAGTGGATATTCAGGATCTTCACCTCGTTTCGATCTGCGCATAAACAAGAAAACCTCGTGAAAAGCAAGAGTTGAAAGCACCAACGAAAAAAAACAGAAAAAGAAAAATAAAAAAAAACAAAAACTAAAACGAAAAGTGCACTAAAAGAAAGGTAGAGTTATGTTGCCAATCCCCGGCAACGGCGCCAAAAACTTGTTGCGTGTAAAATAGTCTATCGCAATGGTAGTGCAAGTGTACACGACACAAGTAGTAAAGTGATACGAAGTATCAGATATCGTCTCCACAGGGATTGGGCTAATAGCTTCACCTTAATTCACTACACGAAAGTAAAGAAAATATTTGAGAATTGTCACGAGAAATAATAAAGTAAACTTAAATAAAAGAGTAGAAATATCAAGATAGAGAGAATGGGCTGGTATTGAATTACTCAGTAGTGCAGGTATTGCAGAGTTTAGGAAATCCAATTCTGTCATCGCGCCTGTCGCGGCAGCAGTCCGTTGATCGTCGCGGCAGCAAACGCTCAACTCAGTACTTTCAAGTTTGACAAGAATCCCAGATCTGCCTTGGCCTATCCCTAGGTCCAAGTCTGTCGATGATCACGTCTTGATGATACCTCCCGGCGTGAATCGAAGGATGAACACCGATGTGTATGAATTCTTCTTTAGCCACTTAACCTTGCCCTATCCCTAGGCACAAGATAGTTCAACTATAAACTAGAGAACTCGCTCTTATTTCTTTCGTATACTTAACTCTCCCGATGCTAAGTAAATAGATAACCTCACAATGCTCTCCCGATGCTCTTGCAAGATATTAATAACCAAAATAAGAGAACTTGAAGTTTATTTTATTGAACTGAAAATTCCTAAAACAAAACAACCCTTGCAACTACTTTACAAATCAACCCGTGGCCCTAGGGGTTTTTAGAACATATCGACGGCGGGTAAACGGCGGAGGGTTTTGGTTGTCGGTTATGGGGAAATCGGCTATGGGGTATGAGATGTGATATGCCCTAGGTTAAAATACATGCCCTTATATAAGCTTTGGGCTCAAGTTATCTATGTTAACAAGGATTACAACTTTAATTAAAAGTATGATTCTAATAAAGACTTAATCTTCAAGGATCCTACTTTTCAGCCGTCCTCCTTGTTTCTTGGGATTTTCTCTCCTTGAGCTTTGGCTTGACATATCTTTTGATCCGGGGCTTGGAAAAATATAAGGTCTTCATACGACAGACGAGCATAATTTTCTCTATCTATCGAGGTCCACTTTGCTTTTTCTCCACTAACTTGCTGTCGTCCTCTGCTGTCACGGCAGCACCATGGCAGCATCGTCCTCTTCGTCTGCTTGTCCAGTTCAGCTCTTCTGCTTATCTGCCCTGCGCCCGCCTTCTCCGTCTACGACGGCGACAACCTGCCAAAAACAACCATTTTTAGTAGAATCTGTGCCTTTTATATATTTGTGATGTTTTGCTGTAAACTAACCTAAATGCAATGAAATGATGCTTGAATGCAGCATAAATATGGGTTAAAAAGGGTGTAAATAATAGAACTTTTGCACACTCAACACTAATCCATTTAAACAAGATAATAATAAAATAAATTTTCTAGGGTTGCTAACCGAAGGGGAGCCTTAGCGGGTTTCACTTCGGTTTTCCCCGTGTAGCCTACTCGGACCGGACAATCATCCATACCGGGATGAGGGGGTTAAATTTGGTGGTATCAGAGCCTGAGGTTTCCGAGACCTCGGGTAGGTAAGTGAGCTAAGTTTGAGTTGTTATGTGTTGTTATGCCTCGATTTGTGATTTTACCATGTATTGCATGAAGTTTGCTTGCTAGTACGGTGTTTGAAAGCATGTTTTAGTGGCTTTTCTGGTTGGGTTAAGGGTTAGTCAAATGTCCCCATTGTTAGGTGTTGTTGTCAAAAAGGAAAATTGTTTTGGTTTAACGAGCTTGAGAACCGGAGTCCTTGCCCTTTTGCTAACCTAACGTTTTCTTTGTTTGTTGTGTGTTTATTGTTTTAGATATTGTTTTACTTTGATGAGACCGAGGGGGCGACCTAGAGCGGGTGACCAGGCACTCGGAGGTGAGCCTCCTGCTCCCGGTGGTAATGGAGTGGGTCGTGAAGGTGATGTGCCTCAGGCTGGTGCTCAAGTCGGGGGTGATGGTAATGAGCCTCAAGCCGATGCTAATGTAGGAGGTGTTGGGGATCAGGCGGGTCAGGGTCCAGCGGGCGCGGACATGACTCATCTAATTCAGACTATACCTGGGGTTTTTCAGACAGCTTTGGCCGGTGCACAAGCTGCAGCACCACCTCAGGGTGCGGGGACAAGATTACCCCTAGAGAGGCTTCGTAACTTGGGAGCAATTGAGTTTCGTGGGTTGACTCCCGAGGGTTCGGAGGGGTGGCTTGAGAGTACTACCCGCATCTTGGGTCAAATAGAGTGTTCAGACGCCCGTAAGTTGGGTTGCATTGTTTCCTTGCTTTAGGGGGACGCTTATACTTGGTGGACCACTGTTACTTCGGGGATGGCCGAAGCAGATATCACGTGGGAGTTCTTCAGAAATGCTTTCAAGAGGAAGTATCTTAGAGTTCGGTAATTGGATGAAAAGAAGAGAGAGTTTATGACATTGGTTTAGGGTAACAGGTCCGTGACTGAGTACGAGGTTCAGTTTGTGAGATTGAGCCAGTATGCACCGGAGTTGGTCCCTAATGAGAGGGAGCGGTGTGAGCGCTTCCGATATGGGTTGACTAGAGATGTGAAGACCTACATGCTTGCCTCTGACTACACTGAGTTCGATGTTTTGGTCTCTAGGGCCAAGGATATTGAACATAACTTGGGCTCTAGTGCACGAGCTAGTGGATCCGATTCTGGAATGAGACATACGAACTGGGATAGAGATCATGCCAAGAGGCATAGGGATAGGAGGTACCAGCCCGATTCGAGACATAAGGGTGGTAACTATGGTCAGGGCCATCAGGGCCAAGGAGCTGTGATGCACACACCAGAGTGTATTAGGTGTGGGATACGCCATCAGGGCGAGTGTGCGGGTACCTTTGGGCCATGTTGGAACTATGGATCTCGAGACCATATGAGGCGTAACTGTCTACACCCGGCTAGGGGCAGACCGACTCCAGTTAGGGGTTTTGAGCATTAGAGAGGCCGTGAGCGCGGTCGTGGAAACTTTCAACCAAGGAATGAGGGTCAGAGGAACTTGGCTCATGTAGTAGCAGTCCAGCCTGAGGGAGGAGGACCGACAAGGGTGTATGCTCAGCGAGAGGCTGGGAATGACACTGATGTCATTGCAGGTAATTTCTCATTACAATATTTGAGTTTGCTTTCTTTGATAGATTCGGGGTCGACACATTCGTATATTTTGGGTGAGCACGCAAGGTCATTAGGGTTACCATGTGATTGGTTAGAGGTAGGTGTAAATGTTACAAGCTCTTTTGGTGATACAATGGTAGTTAGGAAGGTGTATAGGAGGTGTCCCTTGATGGTTCAGGGCCATGTATTTCCGGTTGATATGATGGAGTT
The DNA here is from genome assembly GCA_958450335.1 of Hibiscus tridactylites. Classification (NCBI taxonomy): domain Eukaryota; kingdom Viridiplantae; phylum Streptophyta; class Magnoliopsida; order Malvales; family Malvaceae; genus Hibiscus; species Hibiscus tridactylites. Next base: position 25,947,152 of record OY288265.1, on the reverse strand, counting down.
ACCTTTCTACGGTTTTGACGTGATTTTGGGCATGGATTGGCTTGTAGAGCATAGAGCTAGGGTTGACTTCGAGACCAATAGAGTCTCCTTGAGGCTTACCGATGACTTTGAGGTTGTGGTAGTTGGTGAGAACGTTAAGTTCTTGTCCAATGTGGTTTTAGCTTTGGAAGCTCGGAAGTTGTTGAGTTCGGGGTGTTAGGCTTACTTGGCTTATGTAATGAATCCTAATATGAGTGAGGTGAGACCTCAGGACATCAGAACAATATGTGATTTTCCTAGTGTTTTTCCGAAAGAGTTACCGGGTTTGCCTTCAGACAGAGTAGTTGAGTTTGCTATTGAGACGTATTCTGATTCTGCACCAGTGTCGATTGCTCCGTATAGAATGGCACCGAAAGAGTTGAAAGAGTTGAAGACACAAGTTCAGGAGTTGACTGATAGAGGCTTCATTAGGCCTAGTATTTCTCCATGGGGTGCTCCGGTCTTGTTTGTGAAAAAGAAAGATGGTAGCATGAGGATGTGTATAGATTATAGGCAGTTGAAGAAGGTGACAATGAAGAACAAATACCCTTGGCCTAGGATAGATGACTTGCTTAACCAGTTGAGAGGTGCTTCTGTGTTTTCGAAGATTGACTTGAGGTCCGAGTACTATCAATTGAAGGTAAAGGATGTGGACATACCGAAGACGGCCTTTTGTACACGTTATGGGCACTATGAGTTTTTGGTGATGCCTTTTGGGTTGACTAACGCTCCGGCAGCTTTCATGGATATGATGAACCTGTGTTTCATGAGTTCTTGGACAGGTTTGTGGTAGTGTTCATAGACGACATCTTAGTGTACTCTAGGACCGAAGAGGAGCACGATGAGCATTTGCGGTTAGTACTTCAGACCCTACTAGAGAATCAGTTGTATGCCAAGATAAGCAAATGTGAGTTTTGGATTAGGGAGGTAGTCTTCCTAGGTCACGTGATCTCGGCTAGTGGGATTAGTGTGGATCCCAAGAAGATAGAAGCTATAGTGAATTGGAAACAACTGAAGTCAGTGACAGAAATCCGCAGTTTCCTAGGTTTGGCGGGATACTATAGAAGGTTTGTTGAGGGGTTTTCTAGAATAGCGGCTCCGTTGACTAAGTTGCTACAGAAGAATGTTCCGTATGAGTGGTCAGATGCAAGACAAGAAGCGTTTGAGAAATTGAAGAAAGCTTTGACCGAAGCTCCTATCTTGATTCACACTAAACTGGGGAGAGAATTTGTGATTTATAGTGATGCATCCTATGTAGGGTAGGTTGTGTGCTTATGCAAGAGGGTAAGGTGGTAGCATATGCTTCGCGATAGTTGAAAGTTCATGAGAAGAATTATCCCACCCATGACATAGAGCTAGCCGCAGTAGTGTTCACATTGAAGATTTGGAGACACCATCTTTATGGTGAGAAGTGCACCATGTATACCGACCACAAGAACTTGAAGTATTTGATGTCTCAGTGGGAGTTGAACCTCAGGCAACATAGGTTGTTAGAGCTTCTCAAGGATTATGACCTCACGATAGAGTACCATCCGGGTAAGGCAAACGTAGTGGCCGATGCCTTGAGTAGAAAAGTGACCGTTGAGCTACGAGCTATGTTTGCGAGATTGAGCGTGTCTAATGATGGTGGGTTGATAGTCGAGCTTCAGGTTAAGCCTTCATTAGTTCAGTTAATTCGAGAGAAGTAGTTGCGAGATGAGTCTTTGGCACCTCACGTGCAAGACATAGCCGAAGATAGGCCTACCGAGTATTGTTTTGGTGAGAATGGGATCCTATGTTACAAGGATAGGATAGTGGTACCGGAGGATGCCGAGTTGAGGCGTACAATCTTGAATGAAGCTCATAATAGTCCTTTTGCTATGCATCTGGGTAACACGAAGATGTATCAAGGGTTAAAAGAAGAGTACTATTGGGTTGGTTTGAAGAATGACGTGGCCGAGTTTGTCAATAGGTGTATGGTTTGTCAGAGGGTCAAGGTCGAGCATTAGTTTCCCTCAAGATTGTTACAGCCGTTGAAGATTCCGGAATGGCAGTGGGAACGTATTACCATAGACTTTGTGTCAGGGCCAGATTATGTTGCGTTGTAGTGTGGAAGTTGAATGAAACTGTCTCAGTTTTGAATGCAAACGCCAGCTCGACTGCCTCGGCAATGGGTAAAAGAATTTCCTTGGCAATGGGCAAACTATTGTCGCGACAAAGAACACAGCTACTGCCTAGGCAATTGAACGACAACCTACAAGGTTCGGCAAAGCATTCTTCAATGGTTCCTTCTTATCCCTAGGTCGAAACTCTATTGATGTGTAGGCCTTGGCAATACCTCCCAGTGTGAACCAAGGGTGAGCACCAACCAATCTTACGCTTTTCTTAGCCGTTGAAACTTGTACTTATCCCTAAGTCAAATTAGTCTTCACCGATTGGGATAAAGACCATGCTTACTTGTTTCGTGAGTCTAACTCTCCTGATATTAGACAAATAGATGCAATTGAAATATCCTCTCCCGATTCAATTGCAAGAAAAAGTAAATACCAAGAATAAGCAAACCTTGAACTTAATTGCATTAACAAAAACCTAAACAAATTACAATCATTTTCTCACAACTACTAAAAAAATAACCCTAGCCTAAAGAAGAATTAGTTCATAATAGCGGTAAGAAAACACTCTAAATTCTCTACTGAATCTCTCTCCCTCTTCGTTATCCCCTTTGTGGTGGCTAGGTCTTGGCTTTTATAGGGCATGGCCTTGTCGACTTCTTCTTGGAATAGGATGATAAGTTGGAGTTGGACACAACTTCATAAAAGAAAGAATATCTTTTAGTTCATTATTTTATTCGTCCTTATTGATTCATTATCCTTGGATTTTCACGGTCTTTCTAAGCTCCGATCTTCATGCAAAGTATCTCAAAAAATTCAGCGTTTTATGCTCTTCAAGTCGCCTACAAATTTGCATATTTTCTCCTTTGTCGGAAAATGTCTGGGCATTGCCTCAGCAATGACTTAGTCAATGCCTCGACAATGGTATGTCAGTCTTTCCCGCTCAGCAGGGCTTGTCCTCTTGGTTCAATGTTCCTCAGTCAGGCTTGACATCAAAGATTGGTTCAGTATGGATCGTCAAGTGATGGTTCCACACCATTATTTCTCCTTTCTTTACTTCCGCGACAATACTTTCCCGAACAGTGGGTAATGAAATCTGCACATGCACAAAACACATACCAAAGCAGTACCTTTTCCACCAAATATATTCAAATAAAGACGATCAAGCATGGCAATGGTAAGGACAATAAAATTGTGTATGTATGGCTAGTAATGCATCTAAAATGAACTTAAGTCTGACAATATTGAGTCATAAATGGTCCTCAAGAAATGCAAAACTTTCAGTTAATTGCCAAAGATTTAATCTTCATGAAATTATCCCTCAAACTTACTTTTTCTTCCCTTGTGCTTGGCCCTCAATTCTTCGGATTTCGAGGATTTCCCTGGAATCAAATTATAAGACTTGTTTGTGTGTGCATGATTGTGAACAATATGATTTTTCGGGTTTTATGTAAACACTTAGACAATTAACTTACTTTCCTTGGGTTTTCAATTTCAAATAGAGCCAATTTCGGACACCTCTTGTGTATCCTTTGTTTTTAATGTTCTAATCGACTAGAGCCAATTTCGGGCACCTTTAATGAATTTTTTGAGCCTAAACTAGAGCCAATTTCGGGCACCTCTAGTATTTTATGCTTTTCCTTAAGTAAGTAATTGTCCTAAGTGTCCTGAAACTCCTTCAATCATTCAAGTCACAAAAGTATTCTTCAGCCTCGTGGTGTGATTCTAAGTATTCTTCCATGGACATCCTAAAACTGAAAGTTCACAAAAAATATTTAAGGCTACGGTAAGAGAGAGACATCTATTGCAGAGGCAATTTGTTCTCATTGCATTAAATACTAAGGCAACCGATAAGCATGCATTTTCTATAGTAGATATGACAAAAAAGAACTAACAACTACTTCCCCCAAACTCAAGAGAAGCATTTTCCTCAATGCATGCACATACACAAAATATAAAATAGAAGGCAAGAGAATAAAATTACAACAATGAGGACATGGATGAGTCATCATCGTTGTCTTGGATGATTAATTTCCTTCTTGCCGTTTGCTTGATCCTTTTGGTTGTTCATGGTGGTTGGTGACGTGTTGAAGGTGTCGGTTTGGCTTTCTTGGTCACTTCTTCCTCATCGTCAATGTCAAGGCATATTTCTTCGGTGGTGGAGGTTTTGTGCTTCTTGGTGGGTGAAATTGGGACAACTTTGGCTTGGGGAGCGATTGATTCGTCAGAGTTGGAGAAATCAGATCATGTCTCGGTTTGGGTCGGCTTGACTACATGTGCTTTGCCCTTGTTTGCTCGGGTTGGTGGGGCATCATCAGTTTTCATTTCCGCGACAGAGGCAGCTGAAATTGCTGAGGCAGTATCTCCATGGGTTGCCGAGGCAATGACTGTCTTCATGCCCGAGGCAGAATCTCTGTGCGTTGCCGCGGCAGAGGCTCTGGGCGTTACCAAGGCAAGGATGTTAGCCGGAAAGATCGGAAATTACACTGTGTTTTCTGGGAACTTTTCTAGGATTAATTGAACCATTAAGTTGTTGAATTCCCTTATATATTGCATGAACCAGTGTTGCCGTTTTCCATTGTGTCGATCTTTTGTGCAAAGGCGCTAAAGCGTTGTTGTCGCGACATCAGTCTGTAAAGTTGATGTGGCATTTCTCGATGAGGTTGCCGCGACAATGCCTTGTACTGGAGTGGACTCTGGCTCGGCTTCCGTAATCTGCATGATTTTATAGTATTAAGCCTTTGACCATCATTTTCTCGTTGTTGTCTGCTCGTTGGCCGGATCAGTAGGTACGTTCTTTTGCTTGCATAATCCGGTGATGAGACTTGGGAAGTAGAGCCAGCCCTTATCCTTTCAGCTACACATGAATATTTCATTGCATATGATATATCCAACATTAATAAATCTATTATGCAAGATGGAATGAATAAGTGCAAGTGTAACGCCCCGGTTTTGGGCTCGGAAGTTTTTTGGCGTTGACCGGTTCGGTCAAAGTGCTGATCGAATATATAAGAGTGAATTTAGGAAAGCCTAGTTCGGGTTGCATTAAAAATATGGAAAAATGTTCTAAAATCATCTTTTAATATATATAAGTGAACTGTGAAATCAATTTTGGAAAATGAGGTTCGGAAGGTTGACATTTTGGCTAGTGACCAAAATGTAATTTTTGAAAGTTTGGTGACTGTTTTATAAAGGATTGAAACTTTGAATCTTTAAGGAGCTATTATTCCAAAAAGAGTTTCTCCAGATTTTTCTAAGATATTTTAAGGCTTTATTCTGATTTTTAAAGATTAAGAAAGGGAGGGAAATCATTTTAACCAAATTCTTAACTAACTTTCCATTTTCTCTCAATTTTCCTTTTCTCTCATTTTCTCTCAACCCAAACAAAATTCTCCAGATTTCTTTCTCTGATTTTGACATCTAAATCTCTCATTTCAACTCTCATTTGATTCCTAATCATCTCATCAACAAAACCTCTCAATTTGCAAGTTGTTTCATCAAGCTTTTTTGGCTCTAAAATGGAGAAATTCAAGTTTGGAGGTAAGAACGTCCTTCTCCTCTAAACTATCAGTTCTTTACTGAAATTCCTAAGTTCTCAATCCTTGATTTATGTTTTGTTAATGGCTTTTCAATTGAGATCTTGATTTTTGGCTAAAATGCAAGATTTGGTGATTTTGGTGAAATTTTCGTGTGATCTGTTTGGGCAGTGTTTTGGAGTGTCAAAATGATGTTAAATGAATGCTAAATTGATTAGAAGTTGAGGTTTAATCAATGCAATCCCGGATAGGTTGAATTTCCTAAGTTTGGCTTGAGTTTTTGGTTGTTTTTGGAGTGTTTTTGGTGATCTGTTATACCTGGAGGTATAAGGATGTGTTTGTGATCATTTTGTATGTTATTTGATGTATAAAAATGGTTAGAAGTGATGGATCTTGGCTGGGTTAAGTTTTGGAAGTGTTTGGAGGTGATTTCGGTTGTGTTTGGTAGCCAAATTGTTAGATTTGTGATGAGCAGCGAGTTGTGTTGTTGTTGCTGGTGTTTTAATGCATAAGGATGCATTAATGTTCTGTTTTTGTGTGCTTGAAACAGAAGAGTTTGATCCGTGAGCTTTGGAGGTGTTTGCGGAAGGTTTCGGAAGCTTGGAAGGCTTGTTGGCTAGTCTTGTTTTGGTTATCGGTGAGTAAAGTTGGGATTTCAGCTTTTAAAACAAGGTTTGAAGTTTTTTTTTTGGGAGCTTAGTGTAAGTCTAAACAACTTGCTAAGCTCAAGAGTAAGTGAATGGCTTTTTGCTCTTGAATTGTGTGTGATTTGGTTTTAAAAGCAAACGTGGTTGATGATTGAAATGCATGTGTTTTGCATGGTTTAATTCTGTTTTGTAAGCATGTTTTTAGCATGGTTTAATGCTGGTTTTGTAAGCCATTTGAGAAGGATGCTCAAGGTAAGAGATCCTTGGTTTTGTATATGGTAATTGTGATTTTGATGCATAGTGTTGCATGTTGATTAATGGCTTTGTATGATGCTTTAAAACAGTGAATTGATGATGGTAGATGTTACCTTTTGCATATTGGTTATGCATGTGAATCATTGGATTAATGAGGTAATGGTTTTGCATATTGGTTATGCATGTGAATCATTGGATTAATGAGGTAATGGTTTTGCATATTGGTTATGCATGTGAATCATTGAGCTAATGTTGTGATGGTTTTGCATCATGTTTATGCATGTGGAACATTGGATTAATATGGTAAGATGGTTATATTGGCAAGTGATGTAAGTGGTTCTTGGTTTGTTGATCGGATATAGTTAGCCGGCTATAGGATTGGGTGCACCGTGAATTAAGTCGCCTTGGAGGTGGAGTGGTCAAGAGTGGACCGGATAAGCTCCCTTCAAGTATCCTAACGAGATGAGGTCATAGTGGAGGTTGTTGCCCACTGGAGGACCTTGGTTGCTTGAGGTCATAATGGAGGTGTTGCCCATTTGAGGACCTTGGTTGAGCAAAGGTTATATGGTGGTTCAAAGTCCATATGTGAGAACCTTGTGCTTGTTGAGATCACAATGGCAGTGTTTAAGTCCATGTGTGGATCTTGTGTGGGATGTCCCGGATCTCGTTAGTGATGTTCTACAACTACCAATCGGTTATGCAAAGGTTGTATGGTGGTTAAAAGTCCATACAGGAGAATCTTGTGCATGTCAAGGTTGTATGGTGGTTAAAAGTCCATACATGGGAACCTTGGGAAAAAGCTAAGGTTGTATGGTGTTTAAAAGTCCATACATGGGAACCTTAGGATGATGAGGTCATAGTGGAGGTTGTTGCCCACTCGAGGACCTTGGTTGATTGAGGTCATAATGGAGGTTGTTGCCCATTCGAGGACCTTGGATTGGGTAGGGTGTAGGGAGCGTAGGGACAACGCTCGGAATCCGCGTATCCGATCGGGTTGTTAAGTTGAAAAGTGAATGTGGTTGATCTTTTGGAAGCCAATGTAATGTTCTTGATCATAGTGAAGCATGAGATGCTTGGAATGATGCATGGTTGCATGTGAAGCATGAGATGCTTGAAATGATGCATGGTAGCATGTGAAGCATGAGATGCTTGAATTAATGCATGATTGCATGAGAAGCATGGGATGCTTGAAAAGATGCATTGTTGCATGAAAAGTGTATGATGCTAGTGAATGCATGTTTACTTGTTAAGTTGAACAAGTGTTGGTTATCATTTGGTAAATGATGCATGTGAGCATGAAATGTCTATGTTGCATTGGAGTCTTGTAAGACATGTTTTAAAGGCATGTGAAGATGTTGTTATGGTTTTTATATTGCCTTGGTTAAATGCATGTGATAGAATATTTGAGCTTTGGTTTTAAAAGGTTTTCTTGCTTGATATGGCTTTCAAGTTTAAGAAAGGTATGTTGTGGAATGGGAGTGTTTTCCATGGTTTTGTTTAAGCTTGGCATATGGTGTTTATGCATGGTTTGAGCTTGATGTTGAAAAGGGTTTTCAAACATGATTTTGGTAATCAAGTCGGGTTTGTTTTAAAAGTGTTTTAATGACCCGCTGCATTGATGGTGTTTTGGTTTTGAGCATTCCTCACTAAGCATTATGTGCTTACGCTCCTTTTTGTCCATCAATGCAGATTCTTGAAGTTTGGACAGCAAGGAGCAAGGGATTCAAGGTGGACTCCAATGGAGATGTATGTCTCGGTGAATAGCTATAGTTAATAAGGGCAATGGGGGTAGAATCTCTCGGGTTTATGTGTATGTGATCGTTTGTGTTTGATCAAGAATGATTTAATGTTGTTGCTAATGTTGTTGGATCATGAATTGGCTTAATTGAGTTTGTTTTGGATGGTCTGTGCTTAAATGGTTGCTTGTGTAGGAAGCATGCCTATAGATTTGGGGCTTTTCTTATATGTTGTGTTTCTGTTGAATTGTTGATGTAAGTATGTCTCATTTATGTTGAATTGCATGTTGGTAAAGTTTGGTGGCTTTTGGAGCATGTTTGAATGATCAATTGTGTGTTTGAGTGAGCAAAATGCAACATTCTGGGCTAGGCGTTTCGGAACAGGTAACACCGTTTCGGAACGGGTGCCCTGCATGAACCCAGGCGTCCGAAACGGGTGCCACCGTTCCGAAACGGAATGCATTCTGCCAGACCCCCGTTGCGGAACGCGTTGCGGAACGGCCCCGTGTTTCGGAACGGGCTTGGCCTGTTTCGGAACGAGTGACCGTTGGGGGCTGACATGGGCGGTTAAATGTTTCAAAATGTTTGCATTTTGGTCCTGAATCCTGTTTGTGCAATTGTATGAGTTCGGGATGTCCGTTTGAGCTGAAATTTGGCAGAGAAGCATGAAACATGATTAATTTTAAGTTGGTAACTTAAAATCTGGTTAAGTCCTTAAAGTTTTCAGAAATTACAATTTGGTCCCTAAAGTTGTAATGTGTTCAATTGGGTCCCTGTTTGATCTCTGATGGTTGTGACCTTTGAGCATGGTGTTTGTGTGATCACATCTAAGGTTAATGTGCATCTAGACAAGATTAAAAAGAAAAAAAAAGGTCGTTAATCAAGGTTGACTTTCGGGTTGACTTTGGTTTTCCCCGTGTAATCTTCGTAGTTCGGGTCAACCGTCCAGACCGGGCTACGGGGGTTACATTTGGTGGTATCAGAGCTGAGTTGCGAAGGTTGGGGAAAACGGTAGGTTGATGTGATGTGTGTTTGATGTTTACCTTGTTGTGTGGTTGAAAGATTGGTTGAAACATGTGTTTCTGAGTATGCTGTTGATGTTTCTGAGCATGTTGCTGATGTATGCAAGCATGTTTTGTGGTTATGAATCTTGGTTGAGTTATGTGGATATGTGCTGATGCTATGAGCTGATGTTATGCATGGTGGATGTGTTCTGAGCATGATATGTTGCTAATATGCTGGTGCAATTGGATGTTGTTTGGTGTAAGCATGATCAAGGTATGTTGTTGATATGCTTGATGTTGTGATATCCATGCTGTGTTGACTGTTATGTCATGTAAAGGGGAGGATTCGGGATACCCATTGCCTTATTAATATAGCTATTGTGTTATTTGGAGTTGGAGTTTGAATCCTTGCTTAATGCTGGTCTAACTGGTTTGTTTGTTTGTTGTGATTGTATGATTGTTGTTGTTAGTGGTATGGCAAAGTTGATGAAAGAGTGGCGAATGAGGGAGATGGTTGCTGCCTTGGGGCAGGTTGTTAAGGCAAAGAATTCACCCTTTTGTAGAGGTGTTTTGTCTCAGTCTTCTGTGCCTAGTGTTGAGGTAGTAAGGCAAGGGAAGGAAGCTGGTTCTGTGATGAAGAGTTCATCATCTGTGGTTCAGGAGGTGTTGGGAACATCTAAAGCTGTGATAGAGGTAAAGTCAGTGGATGTGCTGGCTAGATGTGAGGGTTTGCCGAAGCAGCATTTGCTTGATTTGGGTGCTGAGGAATATCATGGTTCGACACCTGAGGCATTTGAGGCCTGGTTGGCCAGTGTGATTCTGATTTTGGATCGGGAAGGCTGTGATTATGCCTGTAAGCTGGGGAGTGTTGTTTCTCTGATGCTGGAGGATGCTTGTGCCTGGTGGACATCTGTGGCGGTGGCGTCACATATTCCTGATATTGATTGGGATTTCTTTGTATCAGCTTTTTATGAAAGGTATCTTGGAAGGGAATTTCCAGGGGTTAAGCAAGGTGCGGGTAGTGCTGTTGTGGGGCAAGTGTTGCTTGAGCAAGGAGTAGAAGCTCAGTCATCTGTGTGTGACCATTGTAAAAGGCTACATGTTGGAAATTGTTGGGGCGCAGGTGTTTGCTGGAATTGTGGTTCTAAGTTGCATGTTAAGCGTGATTGTCCACATGGAGTGAAGTCAGCTTTGGTGTTAGCCAAAGGGTCTCAGGAAAGGTCGTGGGCACGGCCGAGGCAAGGTTCAGAGGTGGCAGAAAGAGCAGGAAGTTGTGAAAAGTGTGGGAAAGGAGAGTTGCTGGAAGTGTGGGTTTGCTGGACACATAAGGCGTGATTGTTTGATGTTGGCTCGGAACAACCAAGGTTCTTTATTGCAAGGAGTTGGTGGTGACCCTAGTGTGTTAGCTGGTGCTGCAATGGTGCGGCAGGAGGATGATGGTTCCGCAAGGAAGAGAGCTCGTCTGATGAAGCTTCAGGGTGGTGTTGTGCTTTCAGGTAACCTTGTTAAGTGATCTTTGCTTTAGTTGCCTTAGTTTGGTTTCTGTTGGTTTTTCTTGTGTGGTAAGTCTAGTCTTGTTGCTAGTATGTTTGGGGTAATGGTAGTTGTGGTTTGGTGATATCTTGGGTGTGAAGAAGGCTTGGGTAAGTATCTTGTGGTTAAGGGTTGTTGGTATGATGGAGTTAGATAAGTTAAAGGTGAGTTAGGAGGTTGTTCTTAGACAGATTTTGAGGATGTTATTGGAGGGTGTGAACTGGCATTCATGCACAGTTAAAATCATTGTTATATGCTATATTATATATGTTGGTCCATGCATACATGTGGCATGACACTAGAGGTTTTGCATACATGTACATCAGGCATTGATAGGGCATGTAGGTGATCATGCATACGATGTTCACGCTCGCTAATAGCTAATCGAATCTGTTAGTGTTGTGGTTGGATTAGGTGGGATGATGGGTTTTTAGAGGTTGTTTGGTGCTGAGTGAGAGTTAGAAGTGTTGGAGTTGGGTAAACTAGTTGCTAGTGATAGTGAGAGTGGAATAGCCTGTTGGTGGAAGGATAGTGTTTGATGTTCAGAGAGTGTGGTGGTTTGGTGGTGAAGGGTATCGGTTGAGGTTAGTATCGGTTAAGTGGTTTGTTTAGCTAAGTGGAAGTGGTAGTTCCTTGGTGCTAAGTGATGTTGCGGTTTGAGGTTGTGTTTCTAAGTGCTGAGGTAGTTTAGCTTTTAAGTTGTTGTGAAAGGGTTGTGTTGGTTCTTAGCAACCTTTGAGGAGTTCAGAAGCTGTTATGTGTGTTTTGGTTAAGTAATGTTCTGGTAATGCAAGTGTTCTGGTTGAAGTTTGAAGTGAAAGGGGCTGTGAAAGATCGAAGGCTTTCGTTGGATGTTTGGGTTCTTGTGAGAAGTGGTTGGCTGGTTGTGGTTAAGAAAGTTTCGTTTGAAGTCAGTTGGTGGTGAGTGGAACGGCTGACGGTTTCAAGTTGGGGTTATGAAGTAATTTTTGGTATTTGGGTGAATAGTTCTGGTGAGCTGTTATGGTAATGGTTGTGACGGATGTGAAGGATTGTCAGCTTCGTTGAAGAGCTTGAGTAAACAGTTGATGTTTAAGGATTTTTGCTTCTTGGGAAAATCTTTGGAAGAGGTTTGGGAGTTTGCAAGAGTTTTAGAGGCTGAGGGGTTTGCATAGTGGCTGAGTTGGATTGGTCGTTGTTTCTGTGTAAACAAGTCTTGGGAGTTGTGTATTACAGTGTTGTCTGCTGTAAGAGCTGAAGTTTTTCAGGTTGATGTTGGGATTGTGTACAGTCCGGTTATGTGGAAGGTTAAGTCGTGGTTACCTTTGAGAGTTTGGATTTGTGAACAGTGTATGGTGGAGGTTTGGTGTGGAATGTGTTCAGTGAGGTTGAGGCTGTTGTGTTGTGTGTTGCTTTGAGAAGGTTGTGGTTCTCTTTTCGCCGGTTGAAATTTCGAGGACGAAATTTCCTAAGGGGGGGAGAGTTGTAACGCCCCGGTTTTGGGCTCGGAAGTTTTTTGGCGTTGACCGGTTCGGTCAAAGTGCTGATCGAATATATAAGAGTGAATTTAGGAAAGCCTAGTTCGGGTTGCATTAAAAATATGGAAAAATGTTCTAAAATCATCTTTTAATATATATAAGTGAACTATGAAATCAATTTTGGAAAATGAGGTTCGGAAGGTTGACATTTTGGCTAGTGACCAAAATGTAATTTTTGAAAGTTTGGTGACTGTTTTATAAAGGATTGAAACTTTGAATCTTTAAGGAGCTATTATTCCAAAAAGAGTTTCTCCAGATTTTTCTAAGATATTTTAAGGCTTTATTCTGATTTTTAAAGATTAAGAAAGGGAGGGAAATCATTTTAACCAAATTCTTAACTAACTTTCCATTTTCTCTCAATTTTCCTTTTCTCTCATTTTCTCTCAACCCAAACAAAATTCTCCAGATTTCTTTCTCTGATTTTGACATCTAAATCTCTCATTTCAACTCTCATTTGATTCCTAATCATCTCATCAACAAAACCTCTCAATTTGCAAGTTGTTTCATCAAGCTTTTTTGGCTCTAAAATGGAGAAATTCAAGTTTGGAGGTAAGAACGTCCTTCTCCTCTAAACTATCAGTTCTTTACTGAAATTCCTAAGTTCTCAATCCTTGATTTATGTTTTGTTAATGGCTTTTCAATTGAGATCTTGATTTTTGGCTAAAATGCAAGATTTGGTGATTTTGGTGAAATTTTCGTGTGATCTGTTTGGGCAGTGTTTTGGAGTGTCAAAATGATGTTAAATGAATGCTAAATTGATTAGAAGTTGAGGTTTAATCAATGCAATCCCGGATAGGTTGAATTTCCTAAGTTTGGCTTGAGTTTTTGGTTGTTTTTGGAGTGTTTTTGGTGATCTGTTATACCTGGAGGTATAAGGATGTGTTTGTGATCATTTTGTATGTTATTTGATGTATAAAATGGTTAGAAGTGATGGATCTTGGCTGGGTTAAGTTTTGGAAGTGTTTGGAGGTGATTTCGGTTGTGTTTGGTAGCCAAATTGTTAGATTTGTGATGAGCAGCGAGTTGTGTTGTTGTTGCTGGTGTTTTAATGCATAAGGATGCATTAATGTTCTGTTTTTGTGTGCTTGAAATAGGGGAGTTTGATCCGTGAGCTTTGGAGGTGTTTGCGGAAGGTTTCGGAAGCTTGGAAGGCTTGTTGGCTAGTCTTGTTTTGGTTATCGGTGAGTAAAGTTGGGATTTCAGCTTTTAAAACAAGGTTTGAAGTTTTTTTTGGGAGCTTAGTGTAAGTCTAAACAACTTGCTAAGCTCAAGAGTAAGTGAATGGCTTTTTGCTCTTGAATTGTGTGTGATTTGGTTTTAAAAGCAAACGTGGTTGATGATTGAAATGCATGTGTTTTGCATGGTTTAATTCTGTTTTGTAAGCATGTTTTTAGCATGGTTTAATGCTGGTTTTGTAAGCCATTTGAGAAGGATGCTCAAGGTAAGAGATCCTTGGTTTTGTATATGGTAATTGTGATTTTGATGCATAGTGTTGCATGTTGATTAATGGCTTTGTATGATGCTTTAAAACAGTGAATTGATGATGGTAGATGTTACCTTTTGCATATTGGTTATGCATGTGAATCATTGGATTAATGAGGTAATGGTTTTGCATATTGGTTATGCATGTGAATCATTGGATTAATGAGGTAATGGTTTTGCATATTGGTTATGCATGTGAATCATTGAGCTAATGTTGTGATGGTTTTGCATCATGTTTATGCATGTGGAACATTGGATTAATATGGTAAGATGGTTATATTGGCAAGTGATGTAAGTGGTTCTTGGTTTGTTGATCGGATATAGTTAGCCGGCTATAGGATTGGGTGCACCGTGAATTAAGTCGCCTTGGAGGTGGAGTGGTCAAGAGTGGACCGGATAAGCTCCCTTCAAGTATCCTAACGAGATGAGGTCATAGTGGAGGTTGTTGCCCACTGGAGGACCTTGGTTGCTTGAGGTCATAATGGAGGTGTTGCCCATTTGAGGACCTTGGTTGAGCAAAGGTTATATGGTGGTTCAAAGTCCATATGTGAGAACCTTGTGCTTGTTGAGATCACAATGGCAGTGTTTAAGTCCATGTGTGGATCTTGTGTGGGATGTCCCGGATCTCGTTAGTGATGTTCTACAACTACCAATCGGTTATGCAAAGGTTGTATGGTGGTTAAAAGTCCATACAAGAGAATCTTGTGCATGTCAAGGTTGTATGGTGGTTAAAAGTCCATACATGGGAACCTTGGGAAAAAGCTAAGGTTGTATGGTGTTTAAAAGTCCATACATGGGAACCTTAGGATGATGAGGTCATAGTGGAGGTTGTTGCCCACTCGAGGACCTTGGTTGATTGAGGTCATAATGGAGGTTGTTGCCCATTCGAGGACCTTGGATTGGGTAGGGTGTAGGGAGCGTAGGGACAACGCTCGGAATCCGCGTATCCGATCGGGTTGTTAAGTTGAAAAGTGAATGTGGTTGATCTTTTGGAAGCCAATGTAATGTTCTTGATCATAGTGAAGCATGAGATGCTTGGAATGATGCATGGTTGCATGTGAAGCATGAGATGCTTGAAATGATGCATGGTAGCATGTGAAGCATGAGATGCTTGAATTAATGCATGATTGCATGAGAAGCATGGGATGCTTGAAAAGATGCATTGTTGCATGAAAAGTGTATGATGCTAGTGAATGCATGTTTACTTGTTAAGTTGAACAAGT
The DNA here is from genome assembly GCA_958450335.1 of Hibiscus tridactylites. NCBI lineage: Eukaryota > Viridiplantae > Streptophyta > Magnoliopsida > Malvales > Malvaceae > Hibiscus > Hibiscus tridactylites. The sequence goes on along the minus strand of OY288265.1, from coordinate 25,932,111 downwards.
GTTGGTTATCATTTGGTAAATGATGCATGTGAGCATGAAATGTCTATGTTGCATTGGAGTCTTGTAAGACATGTTTTAAAGGCATGTGAAGATGTTGTTATGGTTTTTATATTGCCTTGGTTAAATGCATGTGATAGAATATTTGAGCTTTGGTTTTAAAAGGTTTTCTTGCTTGATATGGCTTTCAAGTTTAAGAAAGGTATGTTGTGGAATGGGAGTATTTTCCATGGTTTTGTTTAAGCTTGGCATATGGTGTTTATGCATGGTTTGAGCTTGATGTTGAAAAGGGTTTTCAAACATGATTTTGGTAATCAAGTCGGGTTTGTTTTAAAAGTGTTTTAATGACCCGCTGCATTGATGGTGTTTTGGTTTTGAGCATTCCTCACTAAGCATTATGTGCTTACGCTCCTTTTTGTCCATCAATGCAGATTCTTGAAGTTTGGACAGCAAGGAGCAAGGGATTCAAGGTGGACTCCAATGGAGATGTATGTCTCGGTGAATAGCTATAGTTAATAAGGGCAATGGGGGTAGAATCTCTCGGGTTTATGTGTATGTGATCGTTTGTGTTTGATCAAGAATGATTTAATGTTGTTGCTAATGTTGTTGGATCATGAATTGGCTTAATTGAGTTTGTTTTGGATGGTTTGTGCTTAAATGGTTGCTTGTGTAGGAAGCATGCCTATAGATTTGGGGCATTTCTTATATGTTGTGTTTCTGTTGAATTGTTGATGCAAGTATGTCTCATTTATGTTGAATTGCATGTTGGTAAAGTTTGGTGGCTTTTGGAGCATGTTTGAATGATCAATTGTGTGTTTGAGTGAGCAAAATGCAACATTCTGGGCTAGGCGTTTCGGAACAGGTAACACCATTTCGGAACGGGTGCCCTGCATGAACCCAGGCGTCCGAAACGAGTGCCACCGTTCCGAAACGGAATGCATTCTGCCAGACCCCCGTTGCGGAACGCGTTGCGGAACGGCCCCGTGTTTCGGAACGGGCTTGGCCTGTTTCGGAACGAGTGACCGTTGGGGGCTGACATGGGCGGTTAAATGTTTCAAAATGTTTGCATTTTGGTCCTGAATCTTGTTTGTGCAATTGTATGAGTTCGGGATGTCCGTTTGAGCTGAAATTTGGCAGAGAAGCATGAAACATGATTAATTTTAAGTTGGTAACTTAAAATCTGGTTAAGTCCTTAAAGTTTTCAGAAATTACAATTTGGTCCCTAAAGTTGTAATGTGTTCAATTGGGTCCCTGTTTGATCTCTGATGGTTGTGACCTTTGAGCATGGTGTTTGTGTGATCACATCTAAGGTTAATGTGCATCTAGACAAGATTAAAAAGAAAAAAAGGGTCGTTAATCAAGGTTGACTTTCGGGTTGACTTTGGTTTTCCCCGTGTAATCTTCGTAGTTCGGGTCAACCGTCCAGACCGGGCTACGGGGGTTACAGCAAGCCTTGCTTTATCTACGGTGGTGTTGTGCAGTGTGGGCATTAAGCATCTTTTAACAAAGGTGTTCCAAAGTTTAGCCTTGGGCCGAAGCCTTTGGCGATTTACCGTTCCCTTGTTTGCTCCTTTGTTCCATGTCGTGCCGGTAATGCACAACTCCTTGAGCATATCTTCATAGTCACCTGTAGAGTGTCCAGAAGTTCTATATTTTATTCACATTCATGCCCTTATCATTGCTGTTCTTAAGCTTAGTTAGGCATAATTAGCTGCATGTCATGCATTATAACAATATTTCTTCTTTTACCATGCTTTTATTAAATATCTTATATTTGGTAGAGAAAAGGTAATGTTTTAGTTAGTTTTCTATTTTAGGTGCTGGTTGCTGATCAGAGCAAGAGAGGACAGGAAAGCAGGGAGTGGAAGGAGCTGTAATGAAGCAGTTCCAGTTGCCGCCAAAGATGTCGCTGCTGCAGAATGCCGCCGCCAAGGACGCCGCAGAATGCCGCCTAGACGATAATACACTGAGATAGTCAAGATGGGTCTCATTTGATAGAGGACATTTTTCTGAGTCCATTGAACCCAATCTTGTATTTTTCTAAGGCCTAGAGCGGTGTATAGAGCTGGTTGAAGATCGATAAGCAAGGTGGCTTGTACTTACTTGCTGAACAAGTAAGCATCCAAAGGAGTCCATACTTAAGTCAGAATTAAATGAAGCATTAAATGTAAAAGCTATTTTATCATCAATGAAGACTTCTACTCCCAGGAGGACTTAATCGTAGGCCAAGCCCTATATATACCCATGTATGTGAGGGTATAAGGGCATAAACACGTATATAGATAGAGATAGAGAGAGGGAGTCGACCATGTTCTAAACTCCCTAGGGTTTAGGTTTTTGCTTGTAAAGTAGATGTGAGAAACAGATGTATTAGGCTTTGAGTTGTTTTCTTTTAATAAAATATTCCAAGCTTGCTTAATCTGTGCACTTCATTCTTTCAATTATTCTACACCAGTCAGTTGAGAGAATTCATTTGTCGGGCACAAAAGTTCAAGGCTCACGAAAGGGTTAAGTACGGTCACAACGTGCTGAGGCATGACTAACTTGGTTTTACACCAGTCCACAAGTTTTAGCGGCTAAGAGGGATTACAAACCGAGTTGACTAGCCTGTGTTAGGTTTACACTGAGGTTGCTAGGTATTGCATACGTCACATTAGCTCTCGAGCATCCTTACCTAGAAATTAGAGGAATCACTGTCGACTATCCTGTCGAACTTGGAGTATCTGCCAGACTTGTCGCCAGGACTTCTTTCCATTCCACCTGCTGAGACAGTACACTCCTGTAGTGGTAGTGACCCGCTGCGGCCGCATGATATGGTCGTAGATGTTGCCCGCCATACCCACCAAGGTAGCATATCGTGGCAGCACAAAACAACTTAACCTTTCACAACGGAGTCAACACACTACTGAGCAGCAATAACCTGGCCCATTCTATCACTCTGATCTCCCCTACTTTAATTAATTGTGTTTTTAGTTTTATTCCTTTAACCAAACCTAAAATTAATTGTGCATTTAAATTTCTTGTGCAGATACACACTCGAAGAAACTATTCCAATCCTCGTGGGATTCGACATCTTATATACTATATATTGGAAAGAGTGTGCACTTGCGCTCTCACAAAAAGGGAACACCTACACGCCCTACAAGTTTTTGGCGTCGTTGCTGGGGATTGGAAATAGCGACTTCGTTTTGTTTCTTGCACTCTTTATTTAATTGCATTTAAATTTCAGGTTTTTAACTTTTTTCTTTTGTATATATGTATATAAATTTCAGCTACAGTACAAGTCCAAGGGCATCACAATGTTGAGGAAAACTATATAGGAGCTGATGTTTGAACATGAACAGTATATTGTTACAGGGGAACTTTTTGCGACCGAACCAGCCGCACTCATAGGTGCTGACCCTTGCGCACCATGCCTTTCTCCCAACCGAGGGGCCCAAGTAGCTGCCCATGCCACGCACCAAGGGGCCATGCCCAACGCCCTTGGTGGTGTCCGCGCCCAAGTGATCCGACCTGGGCCAGTTCGTCCGCACCATGGGGCCTTGTCCAGCACCCCATGTGCTGCCCATCAGTCTTGCACCCGAGGGGGCCCAACACAAGCACCCGAGGGGCCTTTGCCATGCACCCTCCATGCCGGCCAAGGCATGGAGCCCGAGCCCGCACCCGACGTGCGCATGAAGGCCGAGTCCACACACGAGGGGGCCTTGCCTTGCCCCGTCCATGCCGCCCAAGACATGGAGCCCGAGCCTGCACCCGACGTGCACGCCCAAGGAGCCGAGCCCGCACCCGATGTGCGCGCCAACAGGCCTAGGGGTTGCCCATCCGAGTTGCCCACACCCCTAGGGCCCGATTCAGCCAAGCACATCCAAGAGAGGGGATTTTGGACACCAAGATTGGACCATGAGAAGCCCAATCCGCCCAAGCACCATCATCCCATGCCAAGTTGTCATCCTTGGAGAAATACTTATGGAAAGCAAGCCATCCATGGGGAAAGTATTCTAGGACAACAAAGCAATGATGTCATAGGCTTTGTAATAGGGGCAATAGTGATTGTAATCAAGGCAAGTCAATATGAGTATGACAAACTTGCCTTGAATAGGAGATTCTTTTGGAAGACTCATCCATGGCCCTTGGATGAAGTCATTGCTAGCCATTGGATCGAGGGGGATTAGGCTATAAATAGAGCCCTCCTCCATCCATCTTAGTCATTCCACTTTTCACCATTTTTCATCCTTTGTAAGCTTTTTCCCTTCTTTGTTAATAAAGGAGCTTTGGCACTCTTTTCTCCCTATCTAAGCTTAGGGGGAGTTTTTAACGAGGCCTTAGCTTTCTTAAACGAGCGTGTGCATCCCCTTCCTTGCTTTACTTTGTTAGCCATCACCCTTCCCTTTTCCAAGAAAGCTTCCGCATCCGAGACTAAGCCTTCCAAGCTTAGTGAGTAAGGCTGACTTGGCCGTTTTCAAGCCCCATTCGAGTGCTTCACGACCAAGGCCGCACGAGGCTAGACCGGCCTAGACCTAGCCCCGTGACAAGTGGTATCAGAGCTATTTTCCGCATCCTACCGAGTCGAGAGATGGCGCAAAGAAGAAGGAACGTTGCAGCAAAGAAGACAGTGGAATCACAAGGCGTCTCGCATGAAAGCGAGGTGAGCGAATTTGACTTTCCAAAGAGGAGACCGTCAAAGTGTTGGAAGTGTGGAGAGCCACACGAGTCTTTCCGATGCCCGCACCATTTCAAGCAGTCCAAGGTACAGGACGAGCCCGACGAGCCCGAGGCTTCGAAGCTTGATGCGAGGTGCACTGTGCTACCAGCAAGGATGGTAGAGGCGTTCGAGGAGCGAAGCTTGCCCGATGAGACCGAGGCCATGAAGCTTGCTTCCTTGTTCGGGGAACAATCATCAGTGAGTATGATGGTTGGGGCGTCCAACTTCAAGAGTGAAGTAAGGGAAAGGTTGCAAGAGTGCAACGAGGCCACACAATCGTGGGAGAAGCCAGGTTATGTGGGGTGTTCCAGCGACGATGACGAGTCATGGGAGTCAAGCGAAGTCGAGAGCGACTTTGATGAAGAGGAGCCTATGTATGTTAACATAGTGTTCCGTGAGGCGACGTTGAGTGCACTAGTTGATCCAAGTGCACAAGGAGTGCTCGTGTCTAAGCAAACAGCCGAGCGGTTAAACCTTCAATTTCGGAAGGTTAAACAACAAGTTGTGACAGCCAACTTTAGAGGCGAGAAAGTTGTGGGAATCGCGAAGGACGTGTTCCATCAAATCGGCGAGTTCCGAGGCACAACGAACATCAAGGTAATCTCTTGTGAATTTCTTGATGTATATGAGATTGTTATTGGTGCATCTTCTTTAGAGCAAATTGATGCATTTGTCTTGTCAAAAGCAGATGATAGGTGTGTTGCAGATCCACACCGACAAGACGTTGAGGAGCAAATCCGCCAAACTCTAGCCAAGAGTGGCCACGATGAGGAAGAGCGCGAGCTTGCTAAGATCATGATTGGCAACATTGAGTTTGAGGCGCTAGTAGACTCTAGCGCAACATCGTTGATCATTTCCGATCAAATTGCCGATTGGTTGAACCTTGAAGTGGAGAAGGTTCATGATGAGACCGAGTTCATCAACTTCACCAAAGAGTACATCAATGGAGTTGCACGGAACGTGAGAGTTCGCATCGGAGAGTGGTGCGACACAACCAACATCAAGGTAATTTCTGAACATTGTCTTGATGAAGATGTTATTATTGGTTATTCTTGCTTAGAGCAGATTAACGCGCTTGTTTTGCTAGAAGCCGAGGGTGAGTATGATGCAGGTTTGCAACAAAGCGATGACGAGTTGTCAAACCAAGATGAAAGCGAACAAGTCTGCGAGTCCGAGGTAGCCAATGATAAAGCCATGGAAGAGTCCATGGAAAGTTCCACCACAATGGGACGTGTCTTTGAAGAGATCAAAGACGAGGAGAAGCCTTTGGAGTTGCCAACGACGCCAAAGAGCGAGATGGTTCATAAGGTGGTGTGCCCATCCGAGCCATCCGAGTTTGAAGAAGTGAGGCAAAATCCATCCGAGTTTGGTGAAGAAGATCAAGCCGATGGAGAGGAGCTAGCAACCTTTTGCAAAGAGTTGCAAGCCGAGTTCGACGAGTGGTCGAAATCCATGGACGAGTGGCATGAGTCCATGGAAGCGAGTCAAAGCACCGAGGTGCCCAAGCCCATCAACGAAGGGCCAAGCCATGCCAACACTTGCCTTGGGTATCGACAAGGCAAAGTGGATCGAGAAGACGAGGACTTAGTGTCCGAGGTAAGTGAGCCCATTTTTCCTTTCAATTTGGGACTAACTCACTTTGGTTTTGTTTCTAGGTCGCCAACGAGTACGTGCGAAGAACAAAGCCATTCCGTGGAGCAAGTAGGCACGACGGCCTACCTAGATGAGTTGCCAACCGAGAGAGTGCAAGAGTGCACCGAAGAGGGACTATTCCATGATCCCGCCATCATCACATGTCTTGAGTATTGACAAGGCATTGTGACACCATCCGAAGAGGACCTTGCGTCCAAGGTAAGCACGTCAAATTTATGTGAAAATTTTGGACTAACTTGCTTTAATCCCTTGCGCAGGTTGCTCGTGAGTTCGAGTAGAGAGTCGATACAAGAGCAAGTAGGCGGAGAGGCCTACAAGTTGGGTTTGCCAACAATCGATCAAGTGGACCACAACTTCGTCCCCAAGCCGTTAGACGAGTATGGTCGAGAGTGGTTCGAGGCTAGCCACACACCAAGCATGGCGGACATCACAAGAGACGAGAAGCCACCACTCGAGGTTGATCGTGAGTCAAGGCATGAGAGCCTTGAGCTTTGGAGGTTGTTTCCCGATGCCAAGCGGAAACATGGCGAACCATCCATCGAAGTGACCCAAGCCAACAAGGACTTTGTGTCCAAGGTGAGTAAGTTTAGTTATTGTGAAAACCTAAGACTAACTTACTCTGGTTTTCTTTTCAGGCCGCCGATGCAATCGAGCCGAGCACAAAGCAAGGCAAGCATCCATTATGAGAAGGAGTGGCGACCATTCGAGGACCATGAGCTTGCCAAGGAGTGGCAACCGTTCGAGAAGGATCAAGAGTCAAGGCATGAGAGCCTTGCCCATCCGACGAGAGTTCCCTTAGCCAAGCGGGAACATGAGGAAGAACCAAGGCCGTTCGAGAGGAAGACGACCGAGTTTCTTCAATGCCTATCGACGAGGGCGTCGATAGATTTAGTGGGGGAGAATGTCACAGGGGAACTTTTTGCGACCGAACCAGCCGCACCCATAGGTGCTAACCCTTGCGCACCATGCCTTTCTCCCAACCGAGGGGCCCAAGTAGCTGCCCATGCCACGCACCAAGGGGCCATGCCCAACGCCCTTGGTGGTGTCAGCGCCCAAGTGATCCGACCTGGGCCAGTTCGTCCGCACCATGGGGCCTTGTCCAGCACCCCATGTGCTGCCCATCAGTCTTGCGCCCGAGGGGGCCCAACACAAGCACCCGAGGGGCCTTTGCCATGCACCCTCCATGCCGGCCAAGGCATGGAGCCCGAGCCCGCACCCGACGTGCGCATGAAGGCCGAGTCCACACACGAGGGGGCCTTGCCTTGCCCCGTCCATGCCGCCCAAGACATGGAGCCCGAGCCTGCACCCGACGTGCACGCCCAAGGAGCCGAGCCCGCACCCGATGTGCGCGCCAACAGGCCTAGGGGTTGCCCATCCGAGTTGCCCACACCCCTAGGGCCCGATTCAGCCAAGCACATCCAAGAGAGGGGATTTTGGACACCAAGATTGGACCATGAGAAGCCCAATCCGCCCAAGCACCATCATCCCATGCCAAGTTGTCATCCTTGGAGAAATACTTATGGAAAGCAAGCCATCCATGGGGAAAGTATTCTAGGACAACAAAGCAATGATGTCATAGGCTTTGTAATAGGGGCAATAGTGATTGTAATCAAGGCAAGTCAATATGAGTATGACAAACTTGCCTTGAATAGGAGATTCTTTTGGAAGACTCATCCATGGCCCTTGGATGAAGTCATTGCTAGCCATTGGATCGAGGGGGATTAGGCTATAAATAGAGCCCTCCTCCATCCATCTTAGTCATTCCACTTTTCACCATTTTTCATCCTTTGTAAGCTTTTTCCCTTCTTTGTTAATAAAGGAGCTTTGGCACTCTTTTCTCCCTATCTAAGCTTAGGGGGAGTTTTTAACGAGGCCTTAGCTTTCTTAAACGAGCGTGTGCATCCCCTTCCTTGCTTTACTTTGTTAGCCATCACCCTTCCCTTTTCCAAGAAAGCTTCCGCATCCGAGACTAAGCCTTCCAAGCTTAGTGAGTAAGGCTGACTTGGCCGTTTTCAAGCCCTATTCGAGTGCTTCACGACCAAGGCCGCACGAGGCTAGACCGGCCTAGACCTAGCCCCGTGACAATATGCTGCAGCAGCAGTTGTTGTCCTGGCAGCAGACAAGACAGCAAACGCCGTTGCCGCAACGACAAAATTTTTCATGATATGATCAAAATTGTCAAATTTTTTTTACCGTAACAATTTTGCTACAGAAACAAACATACTAGGGCAAGGTGGTCAGCTTCAAGAGCAATCAAGAGAAACCACTCGAGAGCTGATGTTGGAAAATTCTTGCAATCTATGTGAGGGAAATCATGTGTTCGAAAATTGACCTTTACTTATCGGAGAAGACATATGTGACCAACAACAGGAGAAGCCACAACAGCAACTGGGACAACAGATGCACCTGCCGCAGTATCTGCCGCCGTAACAGAATTTTTCACGGTATGATCAACAACCTCAAATTTTTTTTACCATGACAATTGTGTTGCCGCAGTGGCTGATATACCCTGACAGTGTAGTCCCTCGCAATAACAATCACAAACCTTGGATGACATGCTTCAAGTTTTCATGGCTAATACTGTATCCTTTATTGAATCCACTCAAAAGCTTTCACAGAAAATGGATACAAGGATGGCCCAGTGGGATCAAGCTTATGGGATACAACATATCGATTGAACACATCCACATATGCCATGAACGAAGAAAATGTCCCAACAACTTCTGCCTTGGCAAAAATTGATCACCAATGAGTCAGTCCTAGGGATACTGATGTCCCAAGGCAAGAGGATGAAGAAATATACGAAGGAAGTTCTCCGATGTGTGAGGAACAACTAGAGGATGAAGAACACTTCCCAACACATGATAAGCCTATGCGAGAAATTGCCCTAGCAAGGATTGAGGAAACTGCACAGAGCAATTATGCGATAACACCTAGTGAGGCGGATAGAAAAATTGATGATGTCACATTCGAAGCCTTAGCAGCCTTACACGTCTCAGCATCATTCGCGGTACCTATGCACGCCTTGGCAGAAATCTCGGCAACTATGGAATATGTATATCAAGAGGAGCCGATGCTGGCAGATCTAAAGCCATCACAATCTTTATTGATGGAGATGTTCGAGGGACCTGAAGAACACATTGTTATGGATGATGAAGCCCTTCGATGTGCCGAGTTTTCCTTGACCTGAACCACATTATGACAGACTACTGCCCCAACAGTTGGCCGCCTGAACAGCTGCCTTGGCAGGAAAAGCCATCATCCACCATAACAAATAAGGATAAAGATAAGGTAAGTGCATGGTTTGATAGTGGTATAATTTTTACTATTCACATGTTCATGCCTTCAGAAAAAGAAACAAGGTGGAAGATTCGCATGGATTACAAGGGAACGAGGAAGAAAGACTTCCCCATAAGAATGGCCACTCGATGGAGGGTGCGAGTTATTTACCCACTGTAACATAATTTTAGTTTTTCCACATCTTTAACGTTTTCTTTAGGAATGGATCTTAATAAGCATAGGACCAGATTTTATTTTCAGTTATATTATTTTTATTTAGTTCGTCTCACAACTACTTATCTAGATTCAAACCCTACTATAAAAGGCAAGCCGCCAAGAAATATAAGGAGTAAACAAGGGCTGCCGCCCAAGCGGCAAAGTCGGCAGCAGAGGAGACAACCCAGGTCCCTTGACGAGGAGGTGTCTGATTCCTCCGATGATGCAGAGCCGACCGAGGTAACAAAGAAAATAAAAGAGGCACGTGATAGCGGCCGAACCAGAGGATGAAAGGCTAGAGACCGAGCTAGAGCAGCAACCAAAGAGACCCAATCCAATTAGAGTCTAGCCAGCTCGCGGCCAGAAGCAGAGCCTCGCCGCCGAATCACCCGCCACCCGCCGCCTAGTCCTCTCATCTTCCTCCAAGTCCACCGATTTAAAAGACAACTTGGGCAGCTTCTAGCACCATTATTTTCTTTATTTTTTTCTGCTTTATTTTATGTTTTTCAGTTTAGATTTTATTTTGTCTAAGGCATTGAGGGCAATGCTCGCCTTGAGTTTGGGGGGGGGGGGGTTAGTCCTCATGTTATTGTTTTAAGCATGTAGTTGCATTATAAATCCTGCCTAGTACTTAATGAAAATTGAAAATTTGGGGTAAATAACTTGTGCCTATGATAGTTAGCCGATTCTATTTTCACACCACACTTAAAATTGAACTTAATCTTGGGAAGAAGCATGAAAAACACCTTAGAAATTTTTTTTTAGTTGCCAAACTTTTATTACACTTCTGTTAATTGCTGAATATTGTTTGAGTTTTAAGTGTACATTGCCTGCTTAAACTTAATGAAAATTCTTATATTGGATGCAGGTATGCCGCCGCGGCAGCACAGGGTAGCAAAGTAAAATAAAAAGTTATGCCGCCACGGCCGCAAAACAAAGAAAAGGCTGAATGCCCTAGAGGTGCCCGAGACAGACTCTATGAAGGATCATGAGCAAGGACACTACGCTGCTATCAAAGTCCATGTATATGAAATTCTTTGAAGTGACATGCAAATTAGCATGAGTGAATGAAAGCCTTCACAGGATGACTCTACTCAAAGGGTTCGGAGTTTCGTAGTATGCTCCTATCCTAGCTTCAGACCTAGATAGTAATTGTGATGAGCTGAAGCCCTTAAAAGCCATGATTAGAAAAGGGAAGAAAAGTAGTGCTTAATTGTGCTTCCAAAGCATCAACTCTATATCCTTTTTCTTTAACTTTTACAACATTCTTTGTTTACTTAGTATACTTAGCATATTTAGCATGTACACAGACCTGCACACACTGCACTGGCACTAGAATTAAAATTATAAGTTATTTCATGTTCTTCCCTCTCACTAAACTAATATAGGTGCCACGACCTTGAGGTTTGAAACCAAGTTAAAAACTAGGTTTTCTTTTTGATTTATGTACAAGGCCAAGTTTACTAGTTAGGTTGCATTGCTTGAGGACAACCAATAGTTCGAGTTTGGGGGGTGTGTAGAGTGTCCAGAAGTTCTATATTTTATGCACATTCTTGCCCTTATTATTGCTGTTCTTAAGCTTAGTTAGGCATAATTAGTTGCATGTCATGCATTATAACAATATTTCTTCTTTTACCATGCTTTTATTAAATATCTTATATTTGGTAGAGAAAAGGTACTGTTTTAGTTAGTTTTCTATTTTAGGTGCTGGTTGCTGATCAAAGGAAGAGATGACAGGAAAGAATGGAGCAGAAGGAGCTGTACTGAAGCAGTTCTAGTTGCCGCCAAAGACGCTGCCGCTACAGAATGCCGTCACCGCAGAATGCCACCCAGGCGACAATACGTCGAGATAGTCAAGATGGGTCTCGTTTGATAGAGGATATTTTTTTGAGTCCATTGAACCCAATCTTGTATTTTTCTGAGGCCTGGAGCGGTGTATAGAGCTGATTGAAGATCGATAAGCAAGGTGGCTTATACTTACTTGCTCAACAAGTAAACATCCAAAGGAGTCCATATTTAAGTCAGAATTGAATGAAGCATTAAATGTAAAAGCTATTTTATCATCAATGAAGACTTATACTCCAATGAGGACTTAACCTTAGACCAAGCCCTATATATACACATGTTTGTGAGGGTATAAGGGCATAGAGACAAAGATAGATAGAGATAGAGAGAGGGAGTCTGACATGTTCTAAACTCCCTAAGGTTTAGGTTTTTTCTTGTAAAATAGATGTGAGAAACAGTTGTATTAGGTTTTGAGTTGTTTTATTTTAGTAAAATATTCCAAGTTTGCTTAATCTGTACACTTCATTCTTTCAATTATTCTACACCAGTCAATTGAGAGAATCCATTTGTCGGGCACGAAAGTGCAAGGCTCATGAAAGGGTTAAGTACGGTCACAACGTGCTGAGGCGTGACTAACTTGGTTCTACACCAGTCCAAAAGTTTCAACGGCTAAGAGGGATTACAAACTGAGTTAACTAGCTTGTGTTAGGTTTACACTGAGATTTCTAGGTATTTCCCACGTCACGTTAGCTCTCGAGCATCCTTACCTAGAAATAGAAGGGATCATTGTCCACTATCCTACCGAACTTGGAGTATCTGCCAGACTTGCCGCCAGGACTTCTTTCCATTCCACCTGTCGAGACAGTACACTCATGCAGTGGTAGTGACCTGCTGCGGCTGCGTGAAAGGGTCGTAGCTGCTGCCTGCCATACCCGCTGAGGCAGCATATCATGACAGCACAAAACAACTTAACATTTCACAACGCAATCAACACACTACTAAGCAACAATAACCTGACCCATTCTATCACTCTGATCTCACCTACTTTAATTAATTGTGTTTTTAGTTTTATTCATTTAACCAAACCTGAAATTAATTGTGCATTTACATTTCTTGTGCAGATACACACTCGAAGAAACTATTCCAATCCTCGTGGGATTTGACATCTTATATACTATAACTTGGCAAGAGTGTGCACTTGCGCTCTCACAAAAAGGGAACACCTACACGCCCTACATCGCCCGCTGTGAGTTTGTCTACGTACTCCTTGTGTTCATCTTTGGCCACATGAATGCCATAGTAGAGATTGATGTAATCGGCATCCATTGGTATGGCCTTGCCTTGAACATGTACGTATAGGTTGTTGGGATTGGTAGAGTGGGCGTAGAATTCCCTTACCCAAGTCACGTTGGTCCGCTCCAGTTGGTGGCAAAGGATTTGCCATTTTTTATGCTCAATTTTATTGAAGATGAAAGGTTCCAATCTAAAATCGATGTGTGATGATGAGCGTTTGAAACCTTGCTCTTCTCACACTTGTCGGCCTACAAATTTTGTGAGGTATCTCCATTCTACCTCCAGCGGGGCAAACCGTTTGAATGTTGATTCCTCAGTTGCTTGCCAGTGCTCTCCTCTTCCTAGCTTCAAGGCCATGGTTGAGTGGTTTGTTGGTTGTGAGAATTCGGGAACTAGAGAGAAAATAAAAGGGGAATAGCTTTTGAGTTTCAAGAATGAAGAAGAGAATGGGTGTGGTGGTTGAGTATTTAGGAAGGGGGTTTGAATAGATGGGGGGTTTATAACGGTCACAAGCATTCAAATTTTGAATGCCAACAGTTGCGTGTACGACAAGAGTTGCCTTGGGAAGTGAGTGAGTTTTGGTTTGGGCTTGGAATTTCTCAACACTAATCAGCCCATCTTCATCAAATTCTTGTACTCTTTCCTAAAAACAAAATAATATAAAGAATATTATTAAAAATAACATTGTTATCCTAAAAAATAAATAAAAATAACAAATAATTTAAAGATGTGGAAAAAATAAAAAAAATAAAATAAAAATTAAGATACTAAAGGAGTGCATGAGGATGCATCTCCTAAAGTAATCACTTCCGTTTCCCTCACGACATGGGTGTCGGTGTAGTGCTTCAATCTTTACCCATTAACTTTAAATTCGTGACCGTGTTTTATGGACTTGGTTGTTAGAACACCATGAGGGAATGCTTTGACAACTTCGAAATGTTCAGACCATCTCGACCGTAATTTCCCTAGGAATAGCTTCAATCTAGAATTGAAGAGGAGGACTAATTACCCGGGGAAGAATTGTCGCGACAATAATCTCTTGTTATGCCACCGTTTGGTTTTTTCTTTGTAGATCTTGGCATTATCGTAGGCTATGGCACGAAACTCCTCTATCTCATTGAGGTCCAGTAATCGTTTTTCTCCAGCACTCTCCCAATCCATGTTCACGGTCTTAATTGCCCAATACGCCTTGTGCTCTATTTCTACTAGTAGATGGTATGCTTTACCATACACGAGTCGAAAGGGTGACATGCCCAATGGTGTTTTGAATTACGTCCTATAGGCCCAAAGTGCATCATCGAGTCGAAGAGACTAGTCTTTGCGGGAGGGATTTACTACCTTCTCAAGGATATTCTTCAACTCTCTATTCGAGATCTCAGCTTGTCCATTGGTTTGTGGATGGTATGCCGTGGAAATTTTTTGTGTCACTCCAAATATCTGCAATGCCTTGACAATGAAATTGTTGTCGAAGTGATTGCCTTCGTCACTTATGATTGCCCTTGACATTCCAAATCATGTAAATATGTTTTTCTGTAGGAATCTTTGCACGGTTTTGGAGCCATTGTTTGGTGTTGCAATTGCCTCTAACCATTTGGACACGTAATCAATGGCAAGTAGGATGTAGAGATTCCCACATGAAGATGGGAAGGGCCCTATGAAGTCAATTCCCCAAACATCGAACAGCTCAACTTCAAGGATGTTCTGCAAGGACATCTCGTTTCATCTTGAAATATTTTCGGTCCGTTGACAACGGTCGCATTGCTTGTAGAAAGCTTGGACGTCCTTGTAAAGAGTCAGCCAATATAGTCTGGATTGTAAAACTTTGGCCGTCGTACGTGTCCCTCCAAAGTGTCCTCCATATGGTGGAGAATGGCATTGTTGAAGCACGTCTTGTCGTTCTTCTTCTAGAGCACACCTTCTTATAACCTGATCTACACATTGTTTAAACAAAAGAGGTTCGTCCCAAAAATAATGCTTAACATCATGTTAGAATCGCTTCTTTGCTTGGTGAGTAAGGTTATAAGGTAAAATACCACTAACTAAGAAATTCACAAGATCGACATACCATGTGTCGATGAAAGTGATACAGTAGTTGCCGAAGTTATTACCGAGGCAATGCTATCAATAATTGCCAAGGCAGTGCCCGTCTGTGTTGCCGGGGCAGTGCCTTCTAGAATTGCCGAGGCAATGAGTAACTATTCGTCTAGGAATGCTTCTTGGATTTCTGTAGGACTGGTCTCTTTCTCTCTTTGTTCTAATCATGACAAGTGATCAGCAACTTGGTTCTCAGTACCTTTTTCTATCCTTGATTTCAATGTCGAATTCTTGTAGCAGTAGAATCCAACGAGTCAAGCGAGGCTTGGCATCTTTCTTGGAAAACAAGTACTTGATTGCCAAGTGGTCAGTGTGAACAGTTACCTTTATTCCGATTAGGTACGGTTGAAACTTGTCAAAAGCAAATACTACTGCTAGTAATTCCTTCTCTGTTGCTGTGTAGTTGACTTGGGCCTCGTTGAGAGTTTTACTAGCATAGTAGATCACATGGAAGATATTTCCTTTTCTTTGACCAAGGACCGCTCTTATTGCAAAATCGCTTGCGTTGCACATGAGTTCGAAGGGCATTGTCTAGTCTGGTGGAATCACTATAGGTGCGGTCATAAGGTTCTGTTTCAGTGTCTCGAATGCTTTAGTGCATGAGTCTTTAAAGTCAAAGGCTCTATCCTTTTCAAGCAAGTTACACAAATGTTTAGTGAGTTTAGAAAAAAATTTCAATAAATCTCTTATAAAAACCTGCGTGTCCCTGAAAACTTCAGATTCCTTTAACTAAAGTTGTTGGGGGTAGTTTCTCGATCAACTTCAATTCCCTTGGAAGAGATCTTGTGGCTGAGAACTATGCCTTCATCAACCATAAAGTGGCACTTCTCCCAATTTAGGACCAAGTCAGATTCCTCCCATCTCTTAAGTACTTTCTCCAAATTGCCTAGGCAATTGTCGAAATTATCTCCAAATACAAAGAAATCATCCATGAAGATTTCTAGGAAATCTTCTACCATGTCGAAGAAAATTGCCATCATGCATCATTGGAAGGTTGTCGGGGAATTGCATAGTCCAAAAGCCATCATTCGAAAGGCATAAGTGCCATATGGGCATGTGAAGGTGGTCTTTTCTTGATCTTCTAGTGCTATGGAAATTTGGTTATACCCTAAATAACCATCAAGAAAATAATAAAAGGGTTTACCTGCAAGATGGTCAAGCATTTGATCAATAAAGGGTAAAGGAAAGTGATCTTTCCTAGCAACTTTATTCAACTTACGATAATCCATGCAAACCCTTCAATCGGTCACAGTCTTGGTTGGGATTAGTTCATTGTTTTCATTGCTTACCATAGTTATACCTCCCTTTTTCGGTACACATTGTACCAGACTTACCCATGTATTGTTAGAGATAGGATAAATAATATACCGTCAAGCCATTTGATGATTTCTTTCCTTACTACCTCTTTCTTGACTCGGTTAAGTCTCCCTTGTGCCTAAATGGTTGGTTTGTGATCACCCTCCAAAAAGATTTTGTGCATACAGACCGATGGGCTAATTCCATTCAAATCGACAATTGTCCATCCTATTGCCTTTTTGTGCAACTTTAGCATGTCGATCCATTTTTGTTCCTGTTCAAGCTGCAACTTAGAAAAGATGATTACGAGAAATGTGTTATTGGTTCCCAAATAAACATATTTCAATTTCCCTAGAAATGGTTTTAATTCAACAATAGGAGGTTGCTCGATAGAGGGCTTTTCGATTTTTCTTTCCTCCCTTAAGTTGTCTAATGGTTTGATACTTACCTGGATGACTAGCTATCCAGTTGGCTTCTTTCTGCTCAACGTCGTTCTATTCTTCAGGGCCAGTGCAGTTGTCAAAGTAATTGCCGAGGCAATTTTCACAGCTATTGCCGAGGCAATTTTTGAGGAAATCTGTATCCAGGTCAAACTCGGTTATGGCATGGATGACTTGATATTCTTCTAGATCATTGGGTTGCTTAAGGGTGTGAAAAACATTAAACTTGATTTGCTGATCATTCACCCTCCCGTTGAGTTCTCCTCTCTCAACATCGATCAATGTTCTTCCTGTAGCTAGGAATGGCCTCCCAAGGATAATAAGGTGCAAACTCATCTGCTTCACAGTCTAAAACAATAAAGTCAGCAGGGAAAATAAATTTATCAACTTTTACCAGGATATCCTCAATTTTTTCCTCTGGATGAACATAAGATCTATCAGCAAGCTGCAACATCATTGTAGTAGGTCTCACCTTCCCTACTCCCAATCGTTGGAAGACTGATTTCGACATAAGGTTTATGCTTGCTCCAAGATCACATAGTGCCTTCTCGACATAGTGATTCCCAATCGCACATGGTATGGTGAAACTGTTGGGATCTTTAACCTTAGGTGGCATTCGGTTGTGCAGGATGGCCATACATCCTTCCGTTGCAAAAACGGTTTTAAATTCCCTTTTTCTTGTTCTCAATGTCTTTGAGGAACTTGGCGTAGTTCGACATTTGTTCTATTACTTCTACCAAAGGCAAGTTTATGTGGACTTGCTTCAAGATGTCGAGGAACTTCTTGAATTGGTATTCTTGTTTCTACTGTTTCAACCTTTGTGGGAACGGTGGTGGAAGTCAAATGTCTTCAATTCTTTCCTTGCATGGGAATTTGATTTGAGGCATTGAATCATGACCTTCAGATGCCTTCTTGTTTTCCGTGGTGTCTTTTTCAAGCATTGTCAAGGCGATGTTATCATGCATTGCCGAGGCAATGTTGTTGGGTACCGCTGAGGCAACGTTACTGGGCCTTACTGAGGAAATCGACTCCTTTGATTCTATTTCCTCACTTTCATCAACTCGGGGTTCCTTGAGTTGTTTTCCACTTCGTATGGTGATTGCCTTGCATTGCTCATGAGTTGTTCCTCGTGCGACGTTAGTATCGCTAGGCAAACCACCCATTGGTCTCGAGTTGAGGATCTGAGCAGATTGCCCAGCTTGAGTTTCTAATGATTTCAACGTTGCTTCATGGTTCTGTATTCTCATCTCAGTCCTTTCCATAAATGCATCAATTTTCTTTATGAATTTATCAGTAGTAGCCATATATGCACTAGTTTGAGACATGAAAGCATTTAAGGAGTTTTCCAAAGAACTGGATGGCATGGATTGTTGCTGGTACATCAATTGCTAAGGCATTGGTTGCCGAGGCATGTTCTGTTGGAATCCTAATACTGGAGCATTGTAACCCCCTTAGCCCGGCCTAGACGCTTGACCCGAACTACGAAGATTAAAACGGGGAAAACCAAAGTCAACCCAAAAGTCAACCTTGATTAACAACCCTTTTTTATCTTTTCTAGATGCTCATTATCAGCCTATATGATTAGCAAATCATTTCAGCGGAAGCGACACAACGAACGAAACTTAAATAGGGATTTAATTGTATAGAAATGTATTTTAGGGACTAAAATGTAAATTTCCAGAATTATAAGGACCAAATAAGTTTTAATGTTACCAATCCATAATTAATCATATAACATGCCATCAAGTTAAATTTCATCTCAAACGGATCATTCAAACTCATTAAATTAAGCAACCAAATCTCTGGGGACCAAAATGTAAGAAACAGAAACCTGAAACAGTTCAAATTCAAACTCAACGGTCAGGTGTTTCGAAACGGATGGCCCTGTACCGAAATGGTCGTTTCGAAACTTGGTTGACCGTTTCGATACTCAGGTGCGTTCCGAGACCCATATCGAAACACCCCTTTCTAGTAGCAAAACTGTTTCGATACGTCCCTACCCGTTCCGAAACCTCTTAGCCATTTCAGGCCCCTGTTCCAGAACAGGCAAGGGCCTTCTGATACGCCTTGCCCTGCAACAGCAGATTTTGTTGGTTTTTCACATCTTTTCATATCCGAAACATCCCCGATACATGCCATGACTTGCATACAACATATATACACACAAACGATCATCATTTTGAGGCATTAGCTACGACATGGCATCCAACATGCAAACATAGATATTAAAGGCATGCACCCTAGTCCACCAAAGCCATAACAAGCTAAAACAAACATTCACATCCAAAATCAAACCATAATGTTTAATTACAATTCAAAAATAAACCTCCAAACATGCTCAAAGTAAAGGGAAACATCCTCAACCAATCAAAAGTATAAATCCCACCCATCGCCTTTTATTACACCGAAATAAAACCACATACTTTGCAAGGTTAAAAGCTTGGATTCCTCTTGCTTACTTGCTGCCTTGAATGCCTAGTTTTCTGCATTGATGAAACAAAAGAGCGTAAGCACAAAGCTTAGTGAGGATCGCTAAACAACATTCATCAATGCATGTCACATAACTTGTAAAAGCACCACTTTACCACACATGCCTTTTCATAAAACATGTCTTCTCAAGACATCATTGCACTTTATAAAAACATGCTCATATGCATCATTTCAAAACAACAAATAAACCTTTGCTCATGCTTTGCCAAGCATCTCATGCATTCTTGCATCATTTACAAGCATCTCATGCTTCACATTATTCATTTACATTATATTGGCTCGCAAGTGATAATCCATAAACCATTCCAACACAAGACACAATCGGATAAACGGATTACAAGCGTTGTCCCACACGCTTCATACATACTACCGAACTACATAAGGTGGAGATCAATGGCACAATCACAACCCCTCAACACCCATGATGGAGATTAATGGCACAATCACAACCCCTCAACATCACACATCGGTAGTTGTATAATTCCACTAACGACAGTACGAGACACATACACAAGACTCACACACGGGACTAAACCATCTACCGTTGTGGTCTTAACCTCAATCGTTAGGGTACTTGGATGGAGAACACGACACAATCACAACCCCTCAACATCCAAGGCGACTTTATTCACGGTGCACCCAATCCTATACCCGGCTAACTATATCCGATTAACACAACCAAAAACCATTTAGATCACTTGCCAATATAATCATTTAACCACATTAATTCATTGTTTTACACGCATAAACACAATGCCATTACCACAAGCATAACATGCTTACATCATATGCATTCAACACATGAAAACCAAGGATCACTTACCTAGTGCATCCTTAACATAATGGCATTAAAATCCAGCAACATTCATGCTTAAAACATGCTTTAAAACAGTAAAAAAATCCACACTTAACTCAAGTGCATTTTCATCAAACATAGCACATTTCCAAGAGAGGGATTTCTGAAACACTTACTCTTGAGCTTAGCTAAATGTATCAAACTTACACTAAGCTCCCAAGACCATGCTCAAAGCGTTACAAAGCATGAAATTGCATTTCCATTCACTGATACGCGAAGCCTTGCTCGCCGACATGAAAATTACTCTTCCGGAGCCTCCAACAACACCTCGTTTGCTTCCGGATCAAGATCCCCTATTTTCACATCATCAAAACAGAGATCTAAATGCATTAAATTGCATCCCAACACCAGCAACAATTCACAAACTCGTTGCTCACCCAAACTACACCAAAATACCCATCCAAAACAACAGAAAACTCAATCGATTTCTTCCTAAACCAAGCCCAGCCAACATACATCACTTCCAACCCAAAATAAACATCAAAGCACATCTAACAAACAACCTAACCCAACATTATACCTCCAGCAATCAAGATTCCACCATTTCACCTCAAAAACCCACTTAAAACAACCAAGAAACTCAAGGATCTCAAGTATTTCGGGATCTATGTTATCAACACTTCATTTTTAACATATAAATCAACTTAAAACTCAATTAAAATCAACACAAAACATAGCTTAACTCATCAAGTCCGAAAATTAAGATTTCAACCACAATTTCACAAGATTTTGATCTCCAATCAACACTATAATGAAAACCAACCAAAAATAGTATTTAGAAGTCAAATATCTTGGGAATTTCAATAAAGAACTTAGATTAGAGGTTGAGAACGAGATTTACCTCCAATCCTTGCTTCCCTCAATGAATGACAAGTTTTCCTTAGCAAAATCTTGAAGAACTAGGAAAGATTTCTTGAAAATGATTTAGGAAATGTTGAGAGAGTTTTTGGGAGAAATAATTCTGGAGAAAGATGAGTGAATTAGTGTTTGGCTGAAAATGAGAAACAGTTTGTAGTTACGTAATTGAAAATCTCACATAAACTACCTTTTAATTAATTAATATAAATCCCATTAAAATCATTTAATTAAAATCCTTTTAAAACACATGTCATATTAAGGAAAGGTCAAATTGACTTAAAGACCACAAAGATTCTAAGATTTTGGCCTCTACATTAAAAATCACATTTTCTCAGTTTTGAAACTTTACAATTTGGTCACTACTCAAAATGTCCCATTTCCAAAATCTGTTTTGTAAAATTGACTTGACCAACCTCTTAAACATATTTTTAAAGGATTTTAGCAATTTTACCACATTTTTATCCTATCTCGATCCTTGATTTCCATAAATCACCTTACGCGATTCGAATCGTTCTCGACCAGTCCGTTCCGATGTCTAAAACGTCTTAGGCCCAAAACCAGGGCGTTACAAGCATTCCGATTGTTCTTATTTAGGGCATTGTTAGGATTTCTCCATGAGAAATTTGGATTTTTCTTCCAGGCCGGGTTGTAAGTGTTGGACTTCACATTGTTGTTCCAGTTGTAGTTTACAACATAGAAACTGGACTCTGGATTCTGTGGACACTCAGAAGAATCATGGTTACCATTACATAAATCGCAAAAGGAAACTACTACCTTGACCTCATGTGTATTGCTTGGTCGTTGCATGTTCTTAACCAAATTGGTTAAGGTAGTTGTTGCGTGTAATAAGTGCTACACAATTGTGCAAGTATACATGTCGCAAGTAATAAAGTGATATAAGTATCGAGTATCGTCTCCACAACGATTGGTTTGGGCCACTTTGCTTAAGTTACTACACTGTAGAAAATAAGAATACAATTGATAGTGATGATATGAGTTGAATAAAAATAAAAGATAGAAATAAAGGAGCAAGTAAATAAAGAGATTGGAGTCGAATGAGATAGCGTAGGCAATCCCTTGCTTTGGCGGCAATCAGCAACAACTTCAAGGTTCGACAAAGCACACTTTTGTGGCTTCTTCTTACCTCTAAGTCGAAACATTGTTGATATGCATACCTTGACAATACTTCTCAGCGTGAGCCAAGGATGAACACCAACCAATCTTACGCTCCTTTTAGCCGTTGAAACTCAAACTTATCCCTAAGCTGAGTTAGTTTTCACCGATTGGGATGAAAACCATGCTTATTCATTTCGTGAGTCTAAATCTCCCGATGTTAGAAAAATAGATGCACTCACAATATCCTCTCTCGATTTAATTGCAAGAAAAGATAAATACAAAGAATAAGCAAACCTTGAACTAAAATTGCATTAACAAAAACCTACACAAAATCCAATTGTTTTCTCACAACTACCAAACAACACAACCTTAACCCTATGAAGAATTTAGAACATGATGAACAAGAATCTCTCTCAATCGAACTCCCCTGTACTTGATGGCTAAGCCTTGTATTTATAGGAGATGGCTAGGTCAAAGTCTTTCAAGAGTAGGAAGTTAAGTTAGAATTAAATACATTAAAAGAAAATATATTCTTTTAAGTATTAAATCATCCTTCCTTAAAAACATCCTATTTGCATAGAATCATCTCTTGACCTTCCTTCGGCGTTTTCATGCTCTTCCTGTAGTTTGATCCTCATGTAAAGTACGTAGAAAAATCCAGCTTTTCATGCACTTCAAATCGCATACCACTTTGCATGTTTTCTCCATTGTCAAGTGTGACAGGTCACTGCCTCGGCAGAGATTGCTACCTCGGCAGAGGCTGTTGCCTCGATAGAAGTCTATTTATCTTTTCCTCTCAGCAGTGCTCTATCCTATGGTTCAGCTTCCTTTAGTAGAAACTGTCTTCCATAGCTAGCTTGATCTGGGCCATCGAGAGAGATGGTTCTTGTAAAGTGTCCATAAGTCCTATATTTTGTGCACATTTCATCTCATATTATTGTTGTTTTTGAGTACTGTAACCCCTCGACCCAACCTAGCCACTAGACCGTGTCGAGTGGGCCACACGGGACTAATCGAAGAAAAATCTGAAGATTTCCCTCCAACTAGCAACCCTAAACGCATTGATTATTATCTTTTCTAGATGCTCGAATTAACCTTATGTTTAAAAACATGTAGCGGAAGAAAGAACAACAAAAACGAGCAACGATTCGAACAAAAGAGAAACCAGGGACCAAAATACAAAACTAGCATAATATAAGGACCTATGATTCAATTAAGGTGATCTTTGTATAATTAAACCCGTTTCATGCTTCCATGATGAAGTGCAACATGAAACATGCACAAAAACATTCACAATTGGAAACAACACCAAACCAGGATCAAAATGCAAGAAAAATAAACTTAAAGATGCCTTTAACCAACTACCAACGGCTCCCATTTCAGAACACTAGAGGCCCATATCGGAACAGAGCTTTACAGTGGCAAAACATTCTGGAACGGCTTGAGACCGTTCCGGCCCTACTTAGCCCATTTCGATACGTGTTCCGGAACGCCAAGGCAAAAATGAGGGTCATTCCGAAACGTTCGTGCCTGTTCCAGAACACCCTGCTGCAGAAACAACAGAACTGCAGCACCAACAACTCCAAGGTTGTTTTCCTTGGTTCCAATCCACTCATACATCAAAGAAACATCAAGATCAACATGCATTCACCACAACCACAAGATCAACATGCATTCACCAAGATCAAGAGAAACAAAATCATGCTCAACATACGATTAAAAGAGAAGCTTCAAGATCCAACAAAAAGGTAAAACAAGGTTCAAAACCATAACCACAAGACTTAAGGTAAGAACGAGCCAACAAGGTATAAAACAACATGATCTCAACACAAGGAGTTTACAAACACTCCTAAAAACATAAACAAGGTTCACCCTCATTGCCACACACACTATTATCTAAGCAAGATCATACTTGAGCTAGAGCGGACACTTGGATCACCTCCCTTGCACCGTTGCCTTCCTAATGATCTACGGATCTGCATTATTGGAAAGAGAGAGCGTAAGCTATAAAGCTTAGTGAGCGGAGCTCAAAAACCAACTACAAAAATGCAGTTTTAAAAACAATCTTCATTTAGGAAACCAAAACCATTTCTTGAAAACACTTTCACAAATCATTTCCAAATCCATTTCCTTTTCAACATGCTAACTTGAAACAAGTTTAAGCAATTGCAACAACACATGCCATAGGCACTAAACATGCATCAACCATGCATAAACCATATATGAACCATATATGCAAACCAAGCCTACGGCTCCATAAATATTTCACAAGCTTCAAGCACAAATGCATAACCATATGAGTTTACCAAGCTCATACGAAACCATAGCGAATGAGTATACCTACTTCATTGTCACGTTGCTCGGATAAGCGAACACCTTGATGGCACAACCCCCATCCAGTCACATGGTGAAACAACCCTCACCACAAACACACTTCAACCGGGATGCCACTACCCGCATTGCCCGTTGGTGATAGCACTACCCCTACCACTCGCATCACAATAGCACAACCCCTATTGTGAAACCGAAGAATTTCTCACACGCAAATTTTATAATTATAGTGCACTTCACATCCTATTGATCGATCAATCTATCCAATATAACCCATGTGTCAATATACTCATCGCAAAATCACAAACCACTAATTTTTACCGGGGATAAACACCTCCCCAAACACATCCCAAAAGCCATAACCACAAGCTCAAGCATAGCATGAACTCAACCAACATTTTAATGAAACACATGGCATTGTCATGGGACAAGACATCATGCATTTAATGCATAATGTCACGGTCCTATTCGCGTGATAGGCGAGACCATGACAGATGCTTGCTGGTTGTGCTTAATGCGGGATGCGGGATAGCAATAAGGGTGTAGTACGTGCCGTACATCCGTTGAGTCCTGGGGAGGGGCGTGCTGGTTAGGCACCACACTGGTCGGGAGCTGTCCCCACTTCCCTGATGAGCCCATGGGAGGGCGAAACCAGTAAGCATCGAGTGGAAAAGGCTGAGTCCCGAGCTGGTGAGAGCCCTGGGTTGCCGCACAGGGGCGATGTCCCTGCGCCAAGACTCTGACCCCGTGACAGATGGTATCAGAGTAGGACTGTGTTCTAGCTGTGAGCTTACCAAGCGCTCCATGTGTTGTGTAGCGAGTCAAAGTGGACGAGCGTGTGTCTCACACCCGAGTGAAGTGGTGTTCGCGAGTGGGGCCTCTATAAAGAGATTGAGACGAGGTCAGGTAGGCAGAAAGCCACAGCGAAAGTTCGCGAAGCACTCGTGCCTCCAATGAAGAGGGCGAGCAGGCAGGGAATTGCACACGAGATCCAGGCTAATTAATAAGAAGAGGGTAAAGAGCTTTCTCCCCATGCACGAGGGCGTGCATGAATTGAGTGGGGGAGATTGTCACGGTCCTATTCGCGTGATAGACGAGACCGTGACAGATGCTTGCTGGTTGTGCTTAATACGGGATAGCAATAAGGGTGTAGTACGTGTCGTACAGCCGTTCAGTCCTGGGGACGGGCGTGCTGGTTAGGCACCACACTGGTCGGGAGCTGTCCCCGCTTCCCTGATAAGCCCATGGGAGGGCGAAACCAGTAAGCATCGAGTGGAAAAGGCTGAGTCCCAGGCTGGTGAGAGCCCTGGGTTGTCGCACAGGGGCGATGTCCCTGCGCCAAGACTCTGACCCCGTGACAGATGGTATCAGAGTAGGACTGTGTTCTAGCTGTGAGCTTACCAAGCGCTCCATGTGTTGTGTAGCGAGTCAAAGTGGACGAGCGTGTGTCTCGCACCCGAGTGAAATGGTGTTCGCGAGTGGGGCCTCTATAAAGAGATTGAGACGAGGTCATGTAGGCAGGAAGCCACAGCGAAAGTTCGCGAAGCACTCGTGCCTCCAATGAAGAGGGCGAGCAGGCAGGGAATTGCACACGATGTAACCCCCTCGTCCCGGTTTGGCCGAATGACCGGTCCGAGTGGGTCACACGGGGAAAACCGAGTGAAAACTCCCTAAGGAATTTCCCCTCGGTTAGCAACCCTATTTTTTTTCAATTTAAAATCTTGTCTAAATGGATATTAAACCCTAAGTGATCATACAGCGGAACAACATATACAAAACAATCGAACGAATTCAAACAATCATGTTAAATCCCAATTTTAAGCTTAAACTGCAGGCGGTATCGATACACCTAAGGGGTGTATCGATACCCCCTTGACCAGGTCAACTGGTCCAAGTCAACTTATGGAGACCGTACCGATACACCTAGGAGTGTATCGATACCCTCCCCAATTGTTGACTTCCCACGGTCAACGCTAAGGAGACCGTATCGATACGCATGGAGGCCCGTACCGATACGGAACTGGACAGTAGCTCCAGTGACAAAAATAGTATCGATACACTGAGTGTATCGATACACGAGGCTTGATCAAGAAGGTGGTATCGATACCATCCCAACCGTATCGATACCCCTGCACATCAAAAACCTCCAAACTCAGCAAAAACGATCAAGACTCGATTCTAAATGCAATTTAGAACTCTCCTAGCCCCCAACAAGCATTCATACAACATTTACATACCACTTTAAAGCCATACAAGCACCCAACATGTACATACATCAAAGGAACATGCAATTGACCCAAAGATGACACTTAAACATACAAAAACCCATACTTCAACATTCAACATAAGGCAAACTCAAAGGTACTTAACCAACATTCAAGGTAAGCAATTTAGGCATGGATTACAACTCAAACATGGCATCACAAGCCATACAAAAGCAACATAACATGGAGTCTAAACATGCTCCTAATCAACCAACAATCATCCATGAAAAGACACATGTCCCATTGCTTAAACTATTACATGTTCAACACTTAAAAGTCATACTTGATGTACTCAAGCCAAAAACCACACTTGGAGGCCCTCCACTTGCCCGAGCAACCCACGAACTAAGGATCTGCAATGTTGAACAAAGAGAGCGTAAGCAATGATGCTTAGTGAGGGAAAGCTCTAAAAACAAACCTCAACATTGCAGAGTCCGAGCACGATCTAGCCAAGGTAAATCACAACCATACCAAGGATCCACAAGAGCCATAAGATAAGATGCATGAGCAATATACAAGTAAATGTCATGGTCAACAAACTTTAAATCCTCAACACAAGTGGTCACATCAAACATCCAAATAAAGATCATTAATCTCAACACATTGATACATTTATCAACCAACATTGGCACCTAGTTAAGACCCGAATACGCGGATAGACTCGTTGGAATTCACATCCAACAACCATATTACCTCACGGTGGGATTTCACTCATCACCGGTCTCGCGGAGGGGATTCCACTCATCCTCACGCCCCGTCGATGGGATTCCACTCATCACCAACTATATTTAAATACAATTTCCGGGCGGACCCGTACTCCTCCTTGGTGACTCAACGCCACCAAGGCCACGTGCGACTTTTGACTCATGTGTACACACTAACATCCTAATGATCGATCATTTGTATTCAAGTATACTAGTGCCAACATTTACTCATTTCTCATTACTCATTTCAACCAATTCCGTGCCTAGCACGTACTCACCAACAACCATCATCATGCATGTCTCAATCATCACAATTCATATCTCATTCCACATGTATAATGCAATATACATAACCATTCATATCACATATCATACGAGACATACACAAACACATAGAAGAGTTCATCCAAAGGCTCTAGATCAAGTTTAGGATTAGGCTACCACCCTAATCCTAACTCTAGGTGGGTCTACCAAGCCCAACCTAGTCCATATACTCGAACCAACTAATTTAAAATCTTTAAAAGCAAACAACCACTCACCTAAGCTTCCAAGCTCCAAGACCAAGCAAGCAATCACCTTCAACTTCCCGGATTCGGTCCCAAAGCCTCTTCCATGTTTCCTCTTGCTTCTAGTCAAACAAAACACATACATTACTTCTCAACCCAATGCTAATTCAACCATCAACCTACTTTGCAAATCACAACCCATTTTCCTCAAATTCCCAAACCACATAACATCTCAAAAACCCAATTTTCGGACTCCAACAACCATTGGCTGAAATACCCATTTCCAAGCACCCAAATGACTTCCAAAACATCCCAAATCACCCTCCTAACATAGGTAGACCATCAGCCCTTCAATTCCAACACTAAACCTCTCAAAAACCCAATTTTTCATCCTTTAAAATTTGCCCTAAAGACCCACTACGAAAATTTACCCAAAATCAACCAAATTAATATATGTTGTATATTTCATCATGACTAAACATAACCCCAAAACAATTTCGCAAAATAAATTGAAAAACCCCATCAAAACCCAAATTTCCATATGAACCCTAATTTCCCAAAACTCAATATTTTTGAAATCTAAAACAATAGATAAGTAGAGGATAGAGAGGAGATTAAGAAAATATGTTTACCTCTTAATTTGATGTTGAAATCGATTAGCAAAGTCAATGGAATAGTAACTAGGGTTTTAGGAGTGTTTGAAAATGGGGGAGGGTTTTGAAATTGGGAAAGGAGAAAATGAGGAGGAAGATGACAACTTTTCCATAAAAGTTGTCTTCCTTTATTTAAAATGTGGGTAAATCACAACTTTGGTCCCTCCCTCATTATTAAGACTCAAATAGGTCTTTATTCAAAGTTGGTTTATTTTAATTAGATTTTATTCGACTCGAACAACAACTCGGCTAACTCCTAGGCCCTAGACGCGGGTGTTACACACGAGATCCGGGCTAATTAATAAGAAGAGGGTAAAGAGCTTTCTCCCCATGCACGAGGGCGTGCATGAATTGAGTGGGGGAGATTGTCACGGTCCTATTCGCGTGATAGACGAGACCGTGACAGATGCTTGCTGGTTGTGCTTAATGCGGGATAGCAATAAGGGTGTAGTACGTGTCGTACAGTCGTTCAGTCCTGGGGACGGGCATGCTGGTTAGGCACCACACTGGTCGGGAGCTGTCCCCGCTTCCCTGATAAGCCCATGGGAGGGCGAAACCAGTAAGCATCGAGTGGAAAAGGCTGAGTCCCGGGCTGGTGAGAGCCCTAGATTGCTGCGGGGGTGATGTCCCTACGCCAAGACTCTGACCCTGTGACAATAACAACAGAATAACATCATTTAGATAGGTATGCTCATGATCACACAAGATCAAAAGTAAAAAGGCGAAAAAGATGAAACATCACAAACCTTACCCTTGAGCTTGGATTGGCCTATCGGCTCAACCCAAACCCTTAAAACACTTCTTCAACCTTGGTAAAACATTAAAATCAATTACACTCACCAGCGATTACCAAAATCAAGCTGAAACCCCTTTCTAGCTTTCCGGTTCGCCCACAAATGAGTTTAACAATTTCGGATCTTCAATTCCTACCTCTAACCAACCCAAAACAGAGGATTTAGAGATAATTTCAACACTCTAACTTGCAGGAAAGCAGAGATTTCAAATACTCAATCAAAACACTTATTGAACATATCTGATACAAGTCGTAAACATCGAAAAACTCAATTCATACAAACTCCAGCAAAACCCATCATTTGATAACATCAAAACACATAGACAAACATCTAAAAACATCATCCCAACATCAGATTAACACCAGCTATCGATTCACCTTGAAATCCACCCAAAACTCACTTTTTCACTTCAAACTTCAACACCCAACCCAAATCCGGGATTCCCATCATTCACCCAACATCACAACTCAAAAACCACATCAAATCAAAGGTAATAACATCAACAAACCTAGCAATAACAGACCCTACTCGAAAATCTTATCAAAAGCTCATTTTCATCAATTTTAGCCAAATTTCATTAAGATTAACACAAGAAAACAAAACCTTAGCATTTAAAAGAATCAAAGCATGAGAATTTCATTAAAGAACCTTACATCAGAAGAGAATCTCGTTGCTCACCCCCAATGCTAGCTATTTCCCCTTGTTTGGCAAAATTCCTTGAGAAAAACAATGAAATAGACTTGGGTTTTAGGAAATCAAAGTAGGAGAACCATTTATCAATATTAGATTAATAAGAAAACACTTTTACCCATTGGAAATCAAGCTCATAGGCTGCTTGGTTGAAGAGAGAAGATGAGAAAGCTTGAAAATGGTTTTTGACGTGAAATGAGAAAATAGGTAAAACCTTATTTTAATTTAATCATAAAATCTATTTTAAAATATTTGAATAGTCAAAATAAAGGGGATAATAACCATATTGGCCCAGCCAATTTAGCTCATTAAGATTCAATGTTTTGACTCTTTTACAAATTAGTTACTAAAAACATATTTTACAAACTTTATAATTTGGTTACTAAACCAAAATATCACGGTTCGGAAAACGTTTTTCCAAAATTGTTTTTACCAAAACCTTAAACATATTTATTAAGGATTTTAAAGATTTATTTCATATTTTTCTGACATCCGAGAACCACTTTCCCGGAACTCACTCACAACTCCCAACACCGGTCTTTCGGACCTCCAAACCTCATCGGATCTTCTAGACCCTAAACTGGGATGTTACAAGTACTTTTTAGGCATAATTAGGATCATGCATTGCATTTTACAGTATTCTTTACTTTGCCATGCTTTTTTTATTATCTTCTATTTTGTAAAGAAAAGATGTTGTTTTAGTTTTAGTTTCAGGTACTAGAGGCTGGTAGAAGGAGAGAGGAGCTGAGGACATGATGCTGAGGCAGTAGACCAAGGAGCTTTATTGATGCAGTTCCAAACAGAGACAACAATTGTCGAGTAGCTGCCCCCGCCATACCTGTCGCCCAAGACAGCAAGATGAGGAATTAGAGAACTGGAGTGCGATCTTTAGAGCAGAAAATCCTGATCCTAACGATGCTATCCAATCAATTTTCCGATGACTATAGCAGTGGGCAGAGCCGCCGAAGAAGGAGTTTGAGATTACTTGCGGAGCAAGGAAACATGAAGAAGTCCATATTCAACTCAAGGAAGTCAGAATTTAAGGTTGCATTTAATGCAAAAGCTACTTTGAAGACTTCTACTCCAAGAAGGACTAGACCTAGCTAATGCCTATATATACCCATTGTACTTTTAATTCAAGACAACTTAGGTTTTCCCTTAGGCATAGTTTAGGTTTTTTTCCGCCATTATGTTCTAAATTGTCTTTGGGTTTGGGTTATGTTGTAAACTAGTGTGAGAACGTTTGTTTAGGATTTTGAGTTTGTTTTTGCAATAAAGCTTCCAAGGTTTGGTCATTCCATGTTCTTCATAGTTTTCAATTAAGGCGAAAGATTAGTTGATTACTATCCATTTGTTCGGTATCGAGAGAGTCGAACTCATGAAAGGAGTAAGTACGATCCTCGCCTTAATCAAGTGTTGATCAATCCAGCCTAGACATAGGTTAGGGTTTAAGGCAGCTAAAAGAAAAGGAATCAAACATTGCTTTCTTTGCATGATTCATGCCGTGACTGGTATTATCTGAGGTGGGTATCAACAACATTCTGACTTAGACATAAGTGAGATCACTTTCGAAGCGTTCTGCCGAGCCTTGAAGTTCTGCCGAGTTCGCCACCGAGACACACGTCTATCCCACTGCCGGGGCAGCGAGAGCGTCACAGCAGCTAATCTTCCATCTCCCACCGAGGCAACGAAGTCTGGTAGCGTAAAGCAACTTATCCTATTCAATGCAGTTTCACACTACTCAAGAGCATAACCCGGCCCATTCCATCAATCAGATATCTTTCCTTTTATTTACTTGCGTTTTATTTTATTTTCCTCTCAAACTATTCAACTTATTTGTGCATTTAATTTTCCCTTGTGCAGGAGTTATAATTCGAGTCATGTTGTCCAATCCCTTTGGGAGACGATATCTTTTATACTATAACTTGACATGAGTGTGCACTTGTGCTCATATTTAGAGAACACTAAAACGCTCTACAAGTTTTTGGTGCCATTGCTGGGGATTAGTAACAACAAAATTCATATTTTTATTTCTGCACTTTTATTTTATTTGCATCTAATTCTTAGCTTTTATTATAAAAAAAGATAATTTTACAGTTTTCTTTGCTAGTGCATGACCAGGGCAAACCCAAAAGGCGAAATCGTTTATTGTGACGCTATCGTACGAAGAGAAATAGAACTCAAAAAGGAAATCAGAATAGCCTTAGGGGAAGATAATGAAGAAGGAAAAACAGAGGCATTCATGGACGAAATAACGACAACCCTGCCAACGATGCTTAGAACGACCAGAATTTGCAGCAAGACGCGCCACCTAGAGAACAATAGCAAGTTCCACCTAGGCAGCCGCCCCCTATTCTGCCCAGGCAACCATAATATGTTCGAACCACCAGAGACTTCTTGGAACATGACTTCAGAGGGTTCGATCCAATAGTGACAGAACCTGAAATTGAGGCGGATCACTTTGAGCTAAAGCCCGTGATGTTCAATATGATCAACACTTTGGGGCAATTCAGAGGGACTACCACAGAAGATGCGCGACAACACTAAGAGGATTCCTGGACATATGCAGAGCATTCAAAATACACAGAGTCTACCAAGATATGCTACGACTGAGGTTATTTCCCTATTCACTGAGGGATAGGGCAAAGCAGTGGTTGAACAACTAGCCAACAGGATCATTCAACACTTGGATAGAGCAGTGCAAGGACTTGTTGGATCGTTTCAGCCCATCTAATGTCACACACAAATTGAGAAACAAGATCACAACTTTCCAACAAGGGGATGATGAGCCAATGTATGAAGTATGGGAGAGGTACCAACATATGCTAAATAACTGTCCGCTTCATGGTTTTCCGGCTTGGACACATGTGTCAATGTTTTACAACGGGGTGAACTACCTAACACGAATGATGATTGATACCTCAGCCAACAGAATCATCCTCGACTGACCACCAAAAGAGGCATTGCAGATCCTGAACCAAGCCGCCAAGAACGACTATAAGTGGCATTAGGCGGCCAACTACTGTGTGTAACCCCCTTACCCAGCCTAGACGCCCGACCCGAACTAAGACGATTTCACGGGGAAAACTAAAGCCAACTCGTTAAAGTCATCTTTGATTAACCACCTCTAGGTAGTGGTGGCGGAGGAGGAGGTAGGTTTCCACCAGGTAGAACCTCAACCCCTTGATTACCCTAATTACCCTGCTCAGGCGCAAGCACGATCATATTTGATCTAAGCTCTCTCCTCGGACCCATTGTGCTATTTTCAACAAGGCATAATAACAAAAACATTTCAAACCATAAGTAAGGCCAACCTCAAGCAAGGATCCAAGTTAACAAAACCAATTTAAAACATTCATCTAGTGTAATAAGGCAATGGGCACCCCGATTTCCCTCAAGCATAACATAGCATACAATAGCATATCATATTCATCATGCTTTATCTCATCCACAATCAGCACACATCCTCAACACATCATCATCATACAATCATATTTGACTTCCCATATGATTCATAAAAAACCAAGCATGGCATAGACACCAACATTCAACAAAAAACATGATATTTCAAACAACATGCCATTTAACATTGAATCAAACTTCAAAACATACCAATTCCACTTACCATCATACCCAATTCTTTCGCAACCTGGCTTTGATACCAACAAATGTAACCCCCTTAGCCCAGCCTAGACACCCGACCCGAACTAAGAAGATTACACAGGGAAAACCGAAGCCAACTCGTTAAAGTTGACTTCGATTAACGACCCTTTTTTTCTTTTTATCTTTTCTAGATGCTCATTAAGATCCTATATGTTCAAAAAAGCGATTAGAAGAAAACGGCACATCGATCGGATTTCGATTAGGGGTTCAATTGCTTAAATTACACATTTAGGGACTAAACTGTAATTTCCATAAAATACATGAACTATTCAGATTTTAAAGTTACCAATCCTTAATTAGTCATTGAAAATGTCATCATGTCAAATTTCATCACAAACGGATCATCCATACTCAACCAATTGATCATACAACATTTAGGGACCAAAATGCAACATTTCAGAACTTTAGAAGATTCTTTTAACTGAAAATAACGACTCGGTATCGATACGCTTAAGCCCGTATCGATACGCGGGAGGACAGTACCCAAAGATGGGAAAAACGTATCGATATGCTTCCTCGTATATCGGTACAACCTTCAAACTTTGCCTAGGCGTATCAATAGGCGGACAACTCAAATCGATACCCCTGTACCGATTTGCCTGAAATTTGCCTTAGTGTATCGATACTAAACCCCGAGTATCGATACGCGTACCAGAAAATCACATTCCACATCACTGAAATCACATTTAACAACATCTAATCATGTCCAAAACATCCATACATGTTATATCCAACATTCCAGACACTTATGCATCAACATCTACTCACAAGACAACCATTAAGCATAGCAAATCATGAAGGGTATAGAACTACATAAGCATGCTTTTAAACACAAACCAAAGCATAGCCAAAATGCCATAAGTAAGACCATAACCCATATAAAGACCATTTACAAATCCAAAAACACAAACCAAACATGCTCAAGGTGTTTAACATCACCAAACAAAACCATGAGTAGAAATCCCTCCCATTGTCTCTTATTACACTAAAGTGAAAGCACATACTTTCCTTAGCTAAAATAACTTGGATTCCCCTTGCTCTCTTGCTGCCAAAGATGCTCAATTCTCTGCATTGATGAAACAAATAGCGTAAGCATAAAGCTTAGTGAGGACCGCTATAAAACCAAACATTCACCAATGCATTTTGAAAACCATATCATCATCATTTGTAAACATACGCCTTCCTTTAAAACATGCACTTTAAAACCCACATGCTCATAGCATCATTATTTACAACAACAAAAACCTTTGCTCATGCTTAAACCAAGCATCATATGCATTCTAGCATAATTCTCAAGCATCACATGCTTTCTCAAATAAATGTTCATCATTAAATCATTATATCAACATCATTATATTTGCTCACAAGTGATCAATAACAAACCATATCAAAACCAACACAATTGACACAATCGGATATGCGGATTACAAGCGATGTCCCACACGCTTCATACACACTACCAGATTACACAAGGTGGAGTTAAATGGCACAATCACAACCCCTCAACACCCGTGATGGAGATTAATGGCACAATCGCAACCCCTCAACATCACTCATCGGTAGTTGTATAATTCCACTAACGAGAGCACGGGACACAAACCACAAGATTCACACACGGGATTAAACCATCCACTGTTGTGATCTTAGCCTTAATCGTTAGGGTACTTGGATGGAGTTTACGACACAATCACAACCCCTCGACATCCAAGGCAACTTTATTCACGGTGCACCCAATCCAATAGCCGGCTAACTATATCCGATTAAAGTAACCAAAACCATTTACCATTAATTGAAAATATAATCATTAATCATCATTATTTCACTATTTAACAAGCATAAACCACAATGGCACTTTCACAAGCATCAACATGCTTAAAACCAATTTCATAAATCATATGAACACAATGATCACTTACCATGTGCATCCTTAACAAAATGACATTTAAAACCAGCAACATCAATGCTCAAATCATGCTTTAAAACAGTAATCAAACTACATTTAATTCAAGTGCATTTTAAACCAAAACATAGCACATTCCGAGAGAAACTTTCGATTTACTTACTTTTGAGCTTAGCTAAGTGTTTCAAACTTACACTAAGCTCCCAAAACCACGCCCAAAGCGTTAAAAAGCTGGAAAATCCTTTTCCACTCACCGATACGCGAAACTTCACTTGCTGATGCAAATATCACTCGCCTGAAGCCTCCAAAAATGCTTCGCTTGCTTCTGGATCAAGATCCCCTGCTTTTAGAGCATCAAAACAGAGATTCAAATGCATTAAAATGCATTCCAACACCAGAAACTAAACACAAACACGTTGCCCAACAAAACTTCACCAATTTACCCATTCGAAACAACCGAAAACTCAATCGATTGCTTCCTAAACCAAGCCCAGCCAACACACATCACTTCCAACCATTAATAAACATCAAAACACATCTAAAAATAACCTAAACTCTTCCTTATACCTCCAACAAACAAATCACCATTAAACCACATCAAAAACTCAACTAAAACTATCAAGAAACTTAAGGATCTCAAGGATTTCGGGATCTATATCATCAAAACACTTTATCAACATCATAATCATCTCAAAACTCAATTAGAATCAATCTAAAACAAAACTCATCAACAACACTCCGAAAATCAAGATTTAAACCTTTATTTTGCAAGATTTTGATCTTAAATCAAAACTATAACCAAAACTCAGTTAAAAACAACAATTAGGAGCCAATAATCTTGGGAATTTCAATAAAGAACCTATATTAGAGGTTGAGAACGTGATTTACCTCCAATCCTTGCCCTCCTTAAATATTGACAAGTTTTTGCTTCACTAATCTTGAAGAAATTGAAGAGAACTCTTGGAAATGATTAAGAAATCAAAGAGAGAGTGTTTGGGAAAAAAGAAATCTGGGGAAAAGGTTTTAGAAAATGGGTTTTGCTGAAATGAAAGTTAGTTACATCAAAAACTCCTCAATTTTCTATTTTAAAAATAAAATAAAATAAAATAAAATCCTTTTTATTTAATTATTTTAAAACTCATTTAAACACATGTCAATTTAAAGAAAGGTTTAACTGTACAAAAGCTCCCTAAAGATTCTAAGATTTTGACTCCTCTTTTGAAATTTGCATTTTTTCCATAGTTTTAAAACTTTACATTTTGGTCACTACCCAAAATGTACCTCTTCCAAAACTCATTTTGTAAAAATTATTTGACCAACCTCTTAAACATGATTTTAGAAGATTTTAGCAATTTTTGTCATATTTTTATCCTAACACGAACCTTGATCTCTCTACACCACCTAATACGATTCGAACCGTACCTGACCAACCTGATCCGATGTCTAAAACATCTAGGCCCAAAACCAGGGCGTTACACCGTGAACGAAGTGGAAGCCTCAGAATCTTTTAATGCCCGCCTTGACAAACTGACAGAGCTGGTTATGAACATGGTAAAACCCACTGGAAAAATATGTGAGGCCAAGGTTGTAGAGCCATTCTGCAACGAGTGTGGGGGCAACCATGATTCCTCTGAATGCATCGTATCTACCAATTTTATGGGAGGATACGAGAGGAACAACATGCCAGCCAAAAACACGTACAATCCTGGATGGAAGAATCATCCAAACTTCTCCTGGAGCAATCCTAAAACTGCTGCCAATCCACAACAACAATAGGGAGGCTAACAGCAAAATCAGTCCAGACAACAACCACATAACAATAATTCACTAGAAGTAACTCTTCATACTTTTATGTATAGAACTAGTGATTTTATTATTCATACTAATAAGTTTATTGATAAAGCTGAGTCATTCATGGACAAGACATAGATGAGAATGAACAACCAGGAGGCTGCGATAAAGAACCTAGAGACCCAATTTGGGCAGTTCATGGAGATCTTTAGCAGCAGGACAATGGGTGCGGCATCCAACAGTAAAGAGGCAATAGCTAAGCCCACATATGAGCATTGTAACTGTAACGCCGAGATTTAGGGGTCGGATGTTAAGTGTGTGAATCGGGTTCGAGTCATGGGTTTGTTTTCAATTAAAATGGGCTTGGTTTTAATTAAAAGAGCTTGAGATCTCATTAAGGGCAAAATAGTAATTTTTAAATAAGGAAATAAACAAGTAAAAGGGACCTTTTTACTAAGTCACCATCTTTTTCTTCCCTTCATCCAAATTTCACGACAAAACCTCTCCCCAAATCCCAAGTTACTATTCCATCCATTTTCTTCACAATTTCAAGAGTTCTCATCAAGGTAAACACGTTTTTGACTTCTCCTCTTTATTCCAAACGTTTATATGGTTTTAGTTTTTCATAAACACCATTTTTGAAGTTCTTCAAGTTTTCGAATTTTGGAAAAAAGGAGGAAGCTTTAATGAGTTTTTGTTTGGTTTTCGATTTGTAAAGTTAAATTATGTTAAACTCTTGCCCTTAGGTGTATCATATGTGAAAATGGTGGTGTTTTGATGAAAATCCCGAAATGGATTTTTGTGGGTGTTTTAAGGGGTAGAAAACTTGGGTTTTTGAGGTAGTTTGGTGTAGGAGAGTTGGGTTGATGATATAGTGATGCTTGAGGGTTGTTTTGAATGTGTTTAATAATGATTTGGGGGTTGGAATCGATAGATTGCTGCTGGGTTGTGTGTGAGTCCGAAAATTAGGATTTTGGGATAATCCGTGGCTTGAAAATGTAGAGAATGGTCTCGTGGTTGTAATCTGATTTGTGACAGTGGTTTTGTGGATGATTTGTTTAGTAATATGTTGTTTTGGTTGATTAGAATCAAGGGAAATCGTTGGAGAAGCTTCGGGCTCGATTTCGAGAAATTTGGAGGCTTGATCGACTTTCTCGGTTTGCTCTAAGGGTGTTCGGTGAGTGGATTATATAAAATGTTTTTAAATTGGTTCAAGTGTGTGGTTGAGGTGTTAGATTGTGCTTAGTAGGCCAATCTAATGTGAAGATTAAGTTGGTAGCTTAATCTCTTGTTTGACTTTATGAGTTTCATGTTAATTGTGCAAATGTGGTTTGTGTGATACATGTTCGTTTATATATGTTGATATACATTGATGTTGTATAATGGTGATGATATTTTGTGTTGCATGATTGTGAAATCATGGTGAGACTTGTTTAGTATGTTGGCACTACCTATAATTACTGGGTATAAATGATCGATCATTAGGATGAGTGTGCACACGGTAAGAGTCAAATTTGCGCATGGCCTTGGTGACGTGCAGTCACAAGGAGGAGTACGGTGAGGTAAAATTCCACCGAAAAATGTTAGTTTGTGATGATGAGTGTAATCCCTTCCATGAATGAAAACAGTGATGTGTGTAATCCCACCGGAAGGTAATTGTTGTTTGAGTACGTTCGGGCAAAAATCCCAACAAAAGCTATCTGCATATCTGAGTAAGCTATATAGTTTCCAATATACTTGTCTATGTGTGGTGGTTGTGATAAGATGTTATGTTACATCCTTGTTTAGCATAACATGAGGTAAGATGCCATGTTCATGCATTCTTGTAACATTCAGCTATGTTGCTACGTTAGTGTAAGTGTCTGCCTTGTGCATGTCTGTGTGGATACCATGCTTTGAACCCTCCATTATCGATGTCTTGTTTTGAGCTTCCTCACTAAGCTTTTAGCTTAGTCTCTTATTTTCGGCAATGCAGACCATTAGTGTGAAGTTAGCAAGGAGCAAGGAAGAGGCATCCAAGCGCGTGTGTGGTTGCTCAAGTATGGTTTTATTAAATAATGTAATAGTTGGCAATGAGGATGCTATGTGTTGTAGGAGCATGTGTTAGACTTCTAGTTTGTTAGTGTCTTGTGTTGAAGAATTGTAAACCATGATTTATGAGATGTTTATGTGTTTGTGTGAAAAAGCATGTAAACCTTGTTTTATGAATACTTATGTTTTGTATTGAAGGCATGTAACCTTGCTATGCAATGCTTTGTGGATGTATGTTTCCTTTGAATGAAATGGTCTTGTCATGTGTAAGTTTATGTGTATGTTTGATGTTTTATGAATCTTGTTGATTTGCGACATGTTTGGGAATGTTTGGAAATGCAAAAAACTGTTTTCAGTCACTCAGAGTGCAGGCATTTGAAATGCTCGTGGGTGTTTCGGAACGGGTGTAGCTCTAGGGATACTCGTATCAGAACGGGGATGGTGCCATTTCGATACGATTTGACACTGTGAGTTCCCGTTTTGACACGCGTTTCGATACGGTTTGCCTCTGTGAGGGCATGTTTCGGAACCTGTTTTGGAATGTTTCGACACTGGAGTCCCTCGTATCGGAACAGAGTGGACCGTATCGGTACGACCTGGTCTGGCTTTTAAACTAGAGCCTGCGTATCGAAACGGGCAAGCCTGTTTCGAAACACATGCTTGTATTTGGGCTTTTTGGCATCTTCGAAGGTTCTCGAAAGTTTTGTTTTGTCCTGATTGTTTGTTGCTTCGTTGTTAAGTTTATATGTACCTTTTACGTATGGGTTGAGTTCGAAAGCATACAATCGAACTAATATGTCACTTGGTAAATTTAAGTTACCTTATGTTCTGTTTGTATCGTCTTGTTATTGCTTTCCGATGTCGCTTTCACACATATGACTAAATGATACATTTAGACAAGATATTTAAATGAAAAATTTTCTAGGGTTGCTAGTCGAAGTGGAGCCTTAACGGGTTTCACTTCGGTTTTCCCCGTGTAACCTGCTCGGACTGCTCATTCGGCTAGCTCGGGACGAGGGGGTTACATTTGTTGGTATCAGAGCCTGAGGTTTCCGCGACCTCAGGAAGGTAAGTAAGGCAAGTTTGAAGTGTTATGTTGCTCTATCTCGATGTATGTTGTACGGTGAATATTTTGCTATGTATGTTTGTTGTTCGTTTGCTTGCATGGTTGTTGTGTTGAGGCGTAGTGTCGAGTTCCCATTGCTACTATTACTTATTTGTAAAGATTTTGAGTAAAGGAGTATTTGAGCACGTTGGACCCTTGTCTTTGCTAACTCAAACCTTGTGTGTTTATTTTGTTTGTAGTTGATATCTTGCTAGCCGTACGATGAGACCTAGAGGCAGGCCTAGGGTGGTTCATCCGGAACCACGGGCAGCAGCTCCTGAAGTTGAGGCGGTTGAAGAGGCGCAGGCTCCTCCACCTCCTCCTCGTCAAGAGGGAGGTGAGGCGAGAGTTGAGGGCGTAGGACCTCAGGTTGGCCAAGGTCCTGCCGGTATAGATTTGGCTTCGTTGGTTCAGGTTATAGCTGGGGCTTTCCAAGCAGCTGTGGCCGGGGGACATGCTATGGAATAACCTCAAGGTGAGGGCACCGGGTTGCCACTTGAGAGGCTTCGCAGTTTGGGAGGTGAAGAGTTTCGAGGGTTGGCACCCGCGAGATCAGAGGCTTGGTTTGATAAGACCGTTCGCATTTTGTCTCAGATGGGTTGTACTGGAGCACGCAGACTGAGATGTGTTGTTTCTTTGCTACATGGTGATGCCTACACTTGGTGGGTCACCATTACTACGTGCATGCCAGATGCTGAGATTACTTGGGAATTCTTTGAGTCTGCTTTTTGCAAGAAGTATCTAGGTCCCCGTTATTTTGATGAGAAGAATAGAGAGTTCATGGCTTTGCTTCAGGGTAACATGAAAGTGATTGAGTATGAGATACGGTTTGTCAGATTGAGTCAGTATGCGTCTGAGCTAGTTCCTACTAAGAGGGAACATTGTGACCGTTTCCGTTACGGGTTGAGTGAGGAAGTGAAGAGGTATACTTTGGCTACGGATTACACGGACTTCGATGTCTTGGTCGCTAGGGCCAAGGACATAGAGCACAGTTTGGGTCTGACCAAACGTTTCGGTGGTTCTAGTTAGGGAATAGGTCTGCTGACTTTGATAGAGGTGATGCCAAGAGGCATAGGGACAATAGGCATAATTTTGATCATAAGCGTGGTGGTGGTAACCACGAGAGAGGCCATCAGGTCCAGAGAGCTGGTGGGCGTTTGCCCGAGTGTACTAGAAGCAGGAGGCATCACACCGGTGAGTGTTGGGGAAACTTTCATTCGTGTTGGAACTGTGGAGCTAGAGATCACCTTAGGCATGATTGTCCACATCAGGCTGGGTATGCACCAGTTCAAGTTCAGGCTCCTGCTAGAGGTATTGATTACCCGAGAGGCCGTTGGCGCGGTCGAGGTAACTTCCAGCCGAGGAATGATGGCCAGAGAAATGTAGCACATGCAGTTGCGGTTCAGCCGGAGGGCGGTGGTCAGGATAGAGTTTATGCTCAGCGAGAGGGACAGAACGAGACGAATGTGATTGCAAGTAATTTCTCGATACAGTCTCTGAGTTTGCTTTCCTTGATTGACTCTGGGTCTACGCATCCATACATTTTGAGTGAGCATGCAAAGATGTTGAATATACCTTGTGAGGTACTAGAGGTAGGTGTTAGTGTTACTAGTTCCTTCAAGGATACAATAGTGGTTAGGAAGATGTATAGAAGGTGTCCGTTAATGGTTCAGAGGCATATATTTTCAGTGGACATTATGGTTACCGTTCTGTGGCTTCGATGTGATTTTGGGTATGGACTGGCTTACAGAACATAGAGCTAGGATAGATTTCGAAACTAAAAGAGTCTTCTTGAATCTTGCGGATGACTATGAGATTGTGGTAGTAGGTGAGAATGTAAAATTCTTGTCGAATGTTGTTATAGCCTTAGAGGCTTAGAGATTAGTTGAGTTGGGTTGGGTTGTGAGGCGTACTTAGCCTACATGATGAATCCGAACATGAATAAAGTTAGACCGCAGGTTATCAGAACCGTGTGTGATTTTCCGAGTGTGTTTCCGGAAGAATTGCCTGGTTTACCGCCTGAAAGAGAGGTAGAGTTTGCTATAGAGACATACTCAAATTCTGCTCCTGTTTCGATTGCTCCGTACCGTATGACACCGAAAAAATTGAAAGAGTTGAAGACTCAGTTGCAAGAGTTGTCAGATAGAGGCTTTATCCGTCTGAGTTCTTCGCCTTGGGGTGTTTCGATATTGTTTGTGAAGAAGAAAGACGGTAGTATGAGAATGTTCATTGATTATAGACAGTTGAATCAGTTGACAGTGAAGAACAAGTATCCCTTGCCGCTTATCGATGATTTGCTTGATCAGTTGAGAGGGGCATCAGTCTTTTCGAAGATTGATTTGAGATCCAGTTATTACCAGTTGAAGGTAAAAGCGGTTGATGTACCGAAGAGAGCTTTTAGGACTAGATATGGTCACTACGAGTTCTTAGTTATGCCGTTTGGGTTGACAAATGCACCGACTACTTTCATGGACATGATGAACATAATCTTCCATTAGTACTTAGATCAGTTTGTGGTTGTTTTCATAGATGACATTTTGGTGTATTCACGTACCGAGAAAGACCATGACTGGCATTTGAGGTTAGTTTTGCAGACTTTGCTAGACAATCAGTTGTACGCTAAGTTGAGTGAGTGTGAGTTTTGGATCAGAGAAGTAGTCTTCCTAGGGCATGTAGTATCAGCCGAGGGTGTAACACCCCTAAAAAAATGATGATGAAAATGAAGTGATAAAAGATAAAAAAAAAAATGCCTTTTAAAGGTTTTGAACCTGTGACCCCGTGCCTAATAAGCTCTTGCCCTTGCCATTTGGGCTAAGGTCATCTTTGGTTTCGTTTTTGCCTTAGTTTCTATCTAACCTTTTTGTGTTATGGTCCACCTAATAATAAATGATAATCAGAACCCCCTGTATGTCTGAATCAAAGTATCATTTTGAAATATTAGATCTGAGTACCAAACCCCTCACCCGTCTTCAATCTCCGGCGAGCTCCCCGCCCTCACCGTCGTTCCGTTCACTCCACCGCCACCGACGGTGTGTGCACCGTCCGCCCGTGAACCAACCGCCATCAACCACGCGCGAAGACGGCCGATAAATCGCGGCGAAAACTCGGATAAAGACCGGAGAAGTTCGGCCGCCATCGTTTTCCTTATTTCCGGCCGTTCCCGACGTCGGCTCGCCTCACCGTGGGCACAACCGTCCTCCTCACGTCAAGCACTTCAAAACCCAGTCAGCCAATTTTTGAACCGACGCCGGCGAGGCGTTTATCGGAGTTGCGCCATCTCCGGCCACCTCGAGCATTTAAGGTGCGATTCGGTCTATTTTCTGGCGAGTTTCACGTTGCTTTGGTTTGATTTAATGTATGTAGCGGAAACCTTTCGTTTTTGCAGGTGAATCGGGCGATTTTGACATTCTCCGGCGAGATTCCGGTCGCTGCCGGCGACGTTCTCCGTTTAAGGTAATAACCCGACCCAAACCCGATCCAGCCCATAACCTGTCGACCCGACCCGGCCGAGTTGGCTTGCCGAGTCGACTCAATGAGTCAACTCGCCCGAGTTGACTCAGTGAGTTGATTTGCCTGAGTTGACTCAGCCATCTTTGACTCGGTTGACCTGGTCAGTTGACTGCTGACGTCGTGATGACGTCAGCGTTGACTTTGACTACTGACGTCAGCGTTGACTTTTGACCAAAAGTCAAAATTTCTGAAAAGACCTTATTTTATGTTTTTCGACGTCCTGAGTCCGATTTTGAAGCCCGTTTTGCGAAATTCTGACCCGAAGGCCTCCAAATCTGACCTTGAACCCGAAAGTGTTTAATTTTATTAAGAGCTCTATGGATAAGAACTGAAATGTTAATTTGTGTATTTGAAGGTATGCAAGTATCTTGGTATTCGAAATGTCATGGGACATCCAGTTCGGATTCGAATGCGATCGAATGTAGCATCATGAGTCAACCGGTATAACTCGGAATTAAGGTAATACACTACTACCCCTTGTATGCTTTATGAACATGTCGATATTCGGATAACACATGCATATTTATGATTGCGTATACGGTAAATTTCTGCTTAAATTGAATCAGATTCGAGCAATAAGTATGGATATTAATAAGACCAAATTATCTGAATAAGATTACTAATGGGCTAACAGTATCAGAACATCTAATAGTTAAATTCAGTTAATCTGCAACTTAATCAACATTGTGTAAGAATCGAGGCCCAGAATACAGAGTGAGAGATATTGATTATGAAATTACGAAAATGCCCTTGGAGCATAAGTATGACTAACTACCCCTCTGATAAAGGAAATGACCTAAAATTCTGCATTCGACCTGATTATGAAATTT
The DNA here is from genome assembly GCA_958450335.1 of Hibiscus tridactylites. Classification (NCBI taxonomy): domain Eukaryota; kingdom Viridiplantae; phylum Streptophyta; class Magnoliopsida; order Malvales; family Malvaceae; genus Hibiscus; species Hibiscus tridactylites. The sequence goes on along the minus strand of OY288265.1, from coordinate 25,887,264 downwards.
ATACTACCCAAGATGTATGTTTTAATGGTAAGACTTCGGCATCATTATGTAATACGTGTGATGCAAACTTGGATAATCCCTCAAACTCTGTATAACACATGAACGAGAATAATCTAGAATTTTCTGGAAATATTGTTGAAATTCTAAGTCGATCCTTATGACGGTAATGCGTGAATTAAATGAGAATAATCGTAATTACCAAAAAGATGGTAATGCCCTCGAGCACCTAAATGTCTGATTAAATTGAATGACGTTGTACCCTCAAGTTCTGTAATGAATGAATCGTCTGTAAAGGGCCGGAGAGTTAAGACGACTTAATACCGTTCGAGTACGTGAATGATGGAGGTACCAAATGGTAATTCAAAAAGAAATGGTGGATTTATCCCAATTTCCAAAATGACTAAAAAGCCCTCGTGAGTCAAATATGTAGTTATGCATTTGATGAAATTCTGAGATTTCTAATAAGACTTTAAGGGCTAAAGCGCCCCTAAGTGTTAGGAAGCACACTCATGTATGATAATCACTCCTGATATTAAAATAAGGTTGGAAGTTTTTCCGCACAGAATATAAGTTCGACTACTCCGCGGCAGGTCTGGTGGTGAAATATGAAAGCAACCATTCAGATATACGATACAGCCGGATACTTTAGAAGGGATATGTTAGTTCGAATGGTTTTGGAGGCTCGATAAACTTCTGGAAATTTTAAATATTGTAAATCATAATGTTCTCATGATGGGGCTAAATTACAAAATCACCGATGATTGTTAAAAGACCAAAATGCCCTCGTTGGCTAAAGAAATCAAAATAGCCCCGAATATATATGATATCGTGAAAGATCTTGACGTAGAAATCTCTGAACGCCTGTTTGGATACCTGATGGGCAAATAGAAGTTTTGAGCCACCGTTTACGCCTTGGTATAATTTACCAAAATGTCTGTGTATGATAAAATGACCATAATGCCCTTGTAAGCCTAAATGGCTGAATCACTCAGGATATGCCAAAGCTCTCAAAGATCTTGATGTATCATCTCCTGAATGTCTGGGTTAAACCGTTAGGATGAACCCCTTCAAACAGGGGCCACGTTTCAGAATTCGTTCAGTTGTCAAAAGTTCAATATGTCCCATTCCGTAAATGCTAAGTATCTCCAAGAAATGATATGTCCCACTTAGTGTGTTCCATGTGTGTGCTATATTCTGTTGAATGAACTGCATAAAGACATTCTCTGCCTACTTGATAGTATGATATGTTAGCTTGATATATGATGGCACAATCTGTTTGCATGATGAATAATGAGTGTCTGCTTTGCTCAATAGTATGCCCATTTATCTATCAAAAGCATGAACTTCTGTTTCTGATACTCTGAATAAAATATGTCTGTTACATGTATTATGTTACTCATGTCTGAAATCTGATTACCGATTGTCATCTGGGGTATACTGTTGGGTTATGATATGAAGTCTCTGTCGGTACAGCCCTGATCAAGCTGGTAAATCCTTATGGACTCAAGGTCTCCCCTTGAGTGGCACCAACGCCCATCGGGCCTAGGGTAAGTCCTTATGGACCTAAGGCATCCCCTTAGGTGGCACCTATGCCCATCGGGCCTAGGGTAAGTCCTTATGGACTCAAGGTCTCCCCTTTGAGTGGCACCTATGCTCATCGGGCATAGGGTAAGTCCTTATGGACCTAAGGCAGCCCCTTAGGTGGCACCTATGCCCATCGGGCCTAGGGTAAGTCCTTATGGATGCAGTTCTGGGGGACTGCATTTTGGTGTAAGGTTGGAGGGTATTTCTTGTAAATTTCTGTATGAACATTGGACATTTGCATTTAATCTGTTATGTGCTCATATGATATGATGTTAGGTACTTATGTATGTTGATCTGTACTTATGTATGCTGATCTGTACTCATGTATGTTGATCTGTACTTATGTATGCTGATCTGTACTCATGTATGTTGATCTGTACTTATTGGAACACACTAGACGTCAAGCTCTCTGATTCCTACCTCGTATGTTATCAGCCTATATAATTTCCGTCTAATTCTCAAGGTCTGATTAAAGAACAAATACCATTATTCTTGAGTATGTTGAAACCCCAGAATAGTAGAACAGAAATAGAGGGCTATCACTGCTTGAAACATCATGAAAATGTTATGCCTACCATATATCTGCATTAGCTTATAGCATCTTCTGGTAGTTTTGTGTTACTGAGCTTTCCCAAGCTCATGTTATTTTTACCATCTCAGGATAAAGGATCAGACAAGTTGCACCTATCAACGTCGGTATGGGAGTTTCTTCGGCTCGTCAGGGAGTAAGGTATCTGTGTAGCTAGGGGGCATGTGTGTCGTATTTATATTATACAAATGAGTCTGAAACTTATTTCCGTAACTTGTATCATAATTGTTTTATCGTTTTGAACGATTTCTGAAATTGTATTTTAAATCATATATTTTATTTATGGTTTTAAAGGTTTAACTATATGTTTATTTGAAATCTTATCGTGGGTCGCTCTTGTGACCCTAATGTGACTTCCTAGGATCCGTTGTAACGCATAGACGGGTCTAGGGGGTTACATTTAGTGGTATCAGAGCTTAGAGTTGCGTCTTTCTTGGTAGATCGGCCGATCGTCTGTCATAGGGTGTCTGGTCTGCGCATGCCCCTAGATCATAACCGTACTCCCCCGAGCCGAAACTCTGATGTTGAATCCTTTCTCCTGAAATAACAAAATCTGAGTATTCTGCCTTCCATATCTCAACATCTGCTTACAGGAAATGTCTATAACGTTCGTCTGTGTTTTGAATTAAATGGTTGAATTTGAATCTGGATAAGGAACTTGAGATGATTTGTACTTGTGAATCAGATTAAGAATAAATGTTTGATCACATGAGGTAACCGATATTAGATTTCATGTAAAGTAGCTTGGTGATAATGATTGTATGTGAGAATATTCTGATGAAATTTTGATAAATGTATTACGAATTTAAAAGAAAGGTGTCCGTGAGATTGGTGAAGGTATAGATTATATGGTGACTCTTTTATGCATGAAAGAAACAATTATCATAGTATTACGCTGAAGGTAAGTGATATCCGTTTTAAAACTTTGTTATGCTTGACCGATATGAAGAAAAACATTTTGGGGAAAAATGACACAATGTATCGTCACATGTATCCTACTTACTAAATCTGATGTTTACATCCTGGTTCTGGAGGACCCTGATTGAGGCTCTGAGTACTCGTATGAATTTTACGCACAGTTGTTCGTCCGTATACTGATGGTCAACTTGGAAGAGTAATTTATATTCTGGAATATATACCCTTGGGTTATATGACTGAATTATGTGGTAGTTCGGAATGTCTCTTGTCCATGGTTGAGACAGTTTATTATAAAAGTTATGAGACAAGTGTTTGTTTGACATTGTATAAGGTTCTGTATGGATGCAAATACCATGTCCTGATAAACTAGACTGAGATGTACGATGGGATGAAATTGGATATAAAGTTACTCGACGTGATTGAGGATATTTCCATATTGATCTATAACCGTCTGTGAGACACGAGGAATAAGCATACTCTTATGGACAAGTTTCAATAGGTTAATAAATGGAATTACAGTCTCTGCGATGATCCAACTCTGGTAAATTTCGAGGACGAAATTTCTTTCAAGGGGGAGAGAGTTGTAACACCCCTAAAAAAATGATGATGAAAATGAAGTGATAAAAGATAAAAAAAAAATGCCTTTTAAAGGTTTTGAACCTGTGACCCCGTGCCTAATAAGCTCTTGCCCTTGCCATTTGGGCTAAGGTCATCTTTGGTTTCGTTTTTGCCTTAGTTTCTATCTAACCTTTTTGTGTTATGGTCCACCTAATAATAAATGATAATCAGAACCCCCCTGTATGTCTGAATCAAAGTATCATTTTGAAATATTAGATCTGAGTACCAAACCCCTCACCCGTCTTCAATCTCCGGCGAGCTCCCCGCCCTCACCGCCGTTCCGTTCACTCCACCGCCACCGACGGTGTGTGCACCGTCCGCCCGTGAACCAACCGCCATCAACCACGCGCGAAGACGGCCGATAAATCGCGGCGAAAACTCGGATAAAGACCGAAGAAGTTCGGCCGCCATCGTTTTCCTTATTTCCGGCCGTTCCCGACGTCGGCTCGCCTCACCGTGGGCACAACCGTCCTCCTCACGTCAAGCACTTCAAAACCCAGTCAGCCAATTTTTGAACCGACGCCGGCGAGGCGTTCATCGGAGTTGCGCCATCTCCGGCCACCTCGAGCACTTAAGGTGCGATTCGGTCTATTTTCTGGCGAGTTTCACGTTGCTTTGGTTTGATTTAATGTATGTAGCGGAAACCTTTCGTTTTTGCAGGTGAATCGGGCGATTTTGACATTCTCCGGCGAGATTCCGGTCGCTGCCGGCGACGTTCTCCGTTTAAGGTAATAACCCGATCCAGCCCATAACCTGTCGACCCGACCCGGCCGAGTTGGCTTGCCGAGTCGACTCAATGAGTCAACTCGCCCGAGTTGACTCAGTGAGTTGATTTGCCTGAGTTGACTCAGCCATCTTTGACTCGGTTGACCTGGTCAGTTGACTGCTGACGTCGTGCTGACGTCAGCGTTGACTTTGACTACTGACGTCAGCGTTGACTTTTGACCAAAAGTCAAAATTTCTGAAAAGACCTTATTTTATGTTTTTCGACGTCCTGAGTCCGATTTTGAAGCCAGTTTTGCGAAATTCTGACCCGAAGGCCTCCAAATCTGACCTTGAACCCGAAAGTGTTTAATTTTATTAAGAGCTCTATGGATAAGAACTGAATTGTTAATTTGTGTATTTGAAGGTATGCAAGTATCTTGGTATTCGAAATGTCATGGGACATCCAGTTCGGATTCGAATGCGATCGAATGTAGCATCATGAGTCAACCGGTATAACTCGGAATTAAGGTAATACACTACTACCCCTTGTATGCTTTATGAACATGTCGATATTCGGATAACGCATGCATGTTTATGATTGCGTATACGGTAAATTTCTGCTTAAATTGAATCAGATTCGAGCAATAAGTATGGATATTAATAAGACCAAATTATCTGAATAAGATTACTAATGGGCTAATAGTATCAGAACATCTAATAGTTAAATTCAGTTAATATGCAACTTAATCAACAGTGTGTAAGAATCGAGGCCCAGAATACAGAGTGATAGATATTGATTATGAAATTACGAAAATGCCCTTGGAGCATAAGTATGACTAACTACCCCTCTGATAAAGGAAATGACCTAAAATTCTGCATTCGACCTGATTATGAAATTTATACTACCCAAGATGTATGTTTTAATGGTAAGACTTCAGCATCATTATGTAATACGTGTGATGCAAACTTGGATAATCCCTCAAACTCTGTATAACACATGAACGAGAATAATCTAGAATTTTCTGGAAATATTGTTGAAATTCTAAGTCGATCCTTATGACAGTAATGCGTGAATTAAATGAGAATAATCGTAATTACCAAAAAGATGGTAATGCCCTCGAGCACCTAAATGTCTGATTAAATTGAATGACGTTGTACCCTCAAGTTCTGTAATGAATGAATCGTCTGTAAAGGGCCGGAGAGTTAAGACGACTTAATACCGTTCGAGTACGTGAATGATGGAGGTACCAAATGGTAATTCAAAAAGAAATGGTGGATTTATCCCAATTTCCAAAATGACTAAAAAGCCCTCGTGAGTCAAATATGTAGTTATGCATTTGATGAAATTCTGAGATTTCTAATAAGACTTTAAGGGCTAAAGCGCCCCTAAGTGTTAGGAAGCACACTCATGTATGATAATCACTCCTGATATTAAAATAAGGTTGGAAGTTTTTCAGCACAGAATATAAGTTCGACTACTCCGCGGCAGGTCTGGTGGTGAAATATGAAAGCAACCATTCAGATATACGATACAGCCGGATACTTTAGAAGGGATATGTTAGTTCGAATGGTTTTGGAGGCTCGATAAACTTCTGGAAATTTTAAATATTGTAAATCATAATGTTCTCATGATGGGGCTAAATTACAAAATCACCCATGATTGTTAAAAGACCAAAATGCCCTCGTTGGCTAAAGAAATCAAAATAGCCCCGAATATATATGATATCGTGAAAGATCTTGACGTAGAAATCTCTGAACGCCTGTTTGGATACCTGATGGGCAAATAGAAGTTTTGAGCCACCGTTTACGCCTTGGTATAATTTACCAAAATGTCCGTGTATGATAAAATGACCATAATGCCCTTGTAAGCCTAAATGGCTGAATCACTCAGGATATGCCAAAGCTCTCAAAGATCTTGATGTATCATCTCCTGAATGTCTGGATTAAACCGTTAGGATGAACCCCTTCAAACAGGGGCCACGTTTCAGAATTCGTTCAGTTGTCAAAAGTTCAATATGTCCCATTCCGTAAATGCTAAGTATCTCCAAGAAATGATATGTCCCACTTAGTGTGTTCCATGTGTGTGCTATATTCTGTTGAATGAACTGCATAAAGACATTCTCTGCCTACTTGATAGTATGATATGTTAGCTTGATATATGATGGCACAATCTGTTTGCATGATGAATAATGAGTGTCTGCTTTGCTCAATAGTATGCCCATTTATCTATCAAAAGCATGAACTTCTGTTTCTGATACTCTGAATAAAATATGTCTGTTACATGTATTATGTTACTCATGTCTGAAATCTGATTACCGATTGTCATCTGGGGTATACTGTTGGGTTATGATATGAAGTCTCTGTCGGTACAGCCCTGATCAAGCTGGTAAATCCTTATGGACTCAAGGTCTCCCCTTGAGTGGCACCTACGCCCATCGGGCCTAGGGTAAGTCCTTATGGACCTAAGGCATCCCCTTAGGTGGCACCTATGCCCATCGGGCCTAGGGTAAGTCCTTATGGACTCAAGGTCTCCCCTTTGAGTGGCACCTATGCTCATCGGGCATAGGGTAAGTCCTTATGGACCTAAGGCAGCCCCTTAGGTGGCACCTATGCCCATCGGGCCTAGGGTAAGTCCTTATGGATGCAGTTCTGGGGGACTGCATTTTGGTGTAAGGTTGGAGGGTATTTCTTGTAAATTTCTGTATGAACATTGGACATTTGCATTTAATCTGTTATGTGCTCATATGATATGATGTTAGGTACTTATGTATGTTGATCTGTACTTATGTATGCTGATCTGTACTCATGTATGTTGATCTGTACTTATGTATGCTGATCTGTACTCATGTATGTTGATCTGTACTTATTGGAACACACTAGACGTCAAGCTCTCTGATTCCTACCTCGTATGTTATCAGCCTATATAATTTCCGTCTAATTCTCAAGGTCTGATTAAAGAACAAATACCATTATTCTTGAGTATGTTGAAACCCCGGAATAGTAGAACAGAAATAGAGGGCTATCACTGCTTGAAACATCATGAAAATGTTATGCCTACCATATATCTGCATTAGCTTATAGCATCTTCTGGTAGTTTTGTGTTACTGAGCTTTCCCAAGCTCATGTTATTTTTACCATCTCAGGATAAAGGATCAGACAAGTTGCACCTATCAACGTCGGTATGGGAGTTTCTTCGGCTCGTCAGGGAGTAAGGTATCTGTGTAGCTAGGGGGCATGTGTGTCGTATTTATATTATACAAATGAGTCTGAAACTTATTTTCGTAACTTGTATCATAATTGTTTTATCGTTTTGAACGATTTCTGAAATTGTATTTTAAATCATATATTTTATTTATGGTTTTAAAGGTTTAACTATATGTTTATTTGAAATCTTATCGTGGGTCGCTCTTGTGACCCTAATGTGACTTCCTAGGATCCGTTGTAACGCATAGACGGGTCTAGGGGGTTACAGAGGGGATTAGAGTTGATCCGAAGAAGATAGAAGCCATTGTTGAGTGGAAGCAACCAAAGTCTGTGATAGAGATTCGTAGTTTCTTAGGCTTAGCGGGTTACTATAGGAGGTTTGTGAATGGATTCTCAAAGATAGCCTCTCCTTTGACAAAATTTCTTCAAAAGAATGTTCAGTTTGAGTGGTCAGATGCGATACATCAAGCCTTTGAGAAACTAAAAGAAGCTTTGACAGATGCACCGATCTTGATTTAGCCAGAGTCGGGGAAGGATTTTGTGATCTACAGTGATGCTTCTTATGTAGGTTTAGGTTGTGTGCTCATGCAAGATGGAAGAGTTGTAGCTTATGCCTCGAGAGTGTTAAAGACTCACGAGCGTAATTATTCGACACACGACATAGAGCTAGCCGCAGTTGTGTTTGTCTTGAAGATCTGGAGACATTATTTGTTTTGTGAGAGATGCACAATGTATACGGATCACAAGAGCCTGAAGTATATAATGACACAACGAGAGTTGAACCTTAGACAACATAGGTGGCTAGAGTTGCTTAAGGACTATGATCTCACGATTGAGTACCATCCTAGTAAAGCCAATGTAGTGGCATCTGCTTTGAGTAGGAAGGTAGCCGTTGAGTTGAGAGCCTTGTTTGCTAGTCTGAGTTTGTCTCGTGATGGTGGTCTAGTGGCCGAGCTTCAGGTTAGACCTACCTTAGGCCAGTTGATTAGAGAGAAACAACTGTTAGATAGATCTTTGGCACCTCACGTGCAAGATATACCCGAGGGTAGACCATCAGACTACAGTTTCAGTGTTTATGGGGTCTTGTGTTTCATAGATAGAATAGTTCTGCCGGATGACAGTGATTTGAGATGCACTATCTTGACCGAAGCACATAGTAGCCCATTTTCTATGCATCCCGATAGTACAAAGATGTACCGTGATTTGAAGAATGAATACTATTGGGTTGGTTTGAAGAAAGAAGTAGCCGATTTTGTGAGAAAGTGTATGGTATGCCAGAGAGTGAAGGCAGAACATCAGGTTCCATTAGGTTTGTTGCAACCATTGAGGATTCTGGAATGGAAGTGAGAAAATATCACCATGGACTTCGTTTCGGGTTTGCCTTTGACTCATTCGAAGAAGAACTCAGTTTGGGTTATAGTTGACCATTTCACAAAGTGTGCTCACTTTTTAGCTGTTAATAGGACTTACTTCTTAGATAAGTTGACCGATTTGTACATTAGTGAGATTGTGAGACTGCATGGTGTGCCAAAGTCGACTGTGTCTGACAGAGATCTAAGATTTACAGCCAGATTTTGGGAGTGTTTACATACTGCTTTGGGTACCCGATTGAATTTTAGTACTTCAAATCATCCTCAGTCAGATGGGTAGTCAGAGAGGGTTATACAGATTTTAGAGGATATGATGCGTTGTTGCATTATTGATTTTTAGGGTACTTGGGAGAAACACTTGCCTCTGGTTGAGTTCGTATACAATAACAGTTGTCAGTCGAGCATTCAGATGGCTCCGTATGAGGCAATGTATGGTAGAAAATGTAGAACTCGGGTTTGTTGGGCCGAAGAAGGTCAGAAATTGTTACCGATGCCGGATTTGCTTAAGGGGACTATCGATAAGGTGAAGTTAATTTGTGATCATTTGAAGGCAGCTTCGGATAGACAGAAGTCCTATGCCGACTTGAAGAGGAAAGATGTTGAGTATGTCGTGGGAGATAAAGTGTTCTTGAAAGTCTCCCCATAGAAGAAAGTTATGAGGTTTGACAGAAAATGGAAATTGAGTCCGAGGTACATTGGGTCGTATGAGATTGTGAAGCGAATTGGTCCGGTTTCTTATCAGTTATGTTTGCCATCCGAGTTAGAGAAGATTCACAATGTGTTCCATGTTTCGATGCTTCGCAAGTATAGATCAGATCTGTCGCACGTTATGCATGTGGAAGAGATTGAGTTGAACCCAGACTTGACGTACGATAAAGAACCAGTTGAGATCTTAGCATCGGATAGCAAAGTGTTGCGTGGTAGACGGATTGAGTTGGTCAAAGTGAAGTGGCAACGTCAAGGTGTGGAAGAGGCCACTTGGGAAAGAAAGGAGGATATGGAGAGACAATTTTCGTATCTCTTCCAGTCAGGTAATTTCGAGGACGAAATTCCTTAAGTGGGAGAGAGTTGTAACACCAGGGTTTAGGGGTTAGATGTTAAGTGTGTAAATCAGGTTTGAGTCGTAGGCTTGTTTTAAATTAAAATGGGTTTGGTTTTAATTAAAAGGGCTTGAGATCTCATTAAGGGCAAAATAGTAATTTTACAATAAGAAAATAAACAAGTAAAAAAAGGGTCGTTTTACTAAGTCTCCATCTTCTTCTTCCCTTCATCCAAATTTCACGACAAAACCTCTCCCCAAACCCTAAGTTACTATTCCATCCATTTTCTTCACGATTTCAAGAGCTCTCATCAAGGTAAACAAGTTTTTGACTTCTCCTCTTTATTCCAAACGTTTCTATGGTTTTAGTTTTTCATAAACACCATTTTTGAAGTTCTTCAAGTTTTTGAATTTTGGAAAAAAGGAGGAAGCTTTAATGGGTTTTTGTTTGGTTTTCAATTTTTAAAGTTAAATCATGTTAAACTCTTGCCCTTAGGTGTATCATATGTGAAAATGGTGGTGTTTTGATGAAAATCCCGAAATGGGTTTTTGTGGGTGTTTTAAAGGGTAGAAAACTTGAGTTTTTGAGGTAGCTCGGTGTAGGAGAGTTGGGCTGATGATATAGTGATACTTGAGGATTGTTTTGAATGTGTTTAATGATGATTTAGGGGTTGAAATCGATAGATTTCTTTTGGGTTGTGTGTGAGTCCGAAAATGAGGATTTTGGGTTAGTTCATGGTTTGAAAATGTAGAGAATTGTCTCGTGGTTGTAATTTGATTTGTGACAGTGGTTTTGTGGATGATTTGTTTAGTAATATGTTGTTTTGGTTTATTAGAATCAAGGGAAATCGTTGGAGAAGCTTCGGGCTCAATTCAGGGAAATTTGGAGGCTTGATCGGCTTTCTCGGTTTGCTCTAAGGGTGTTCGGCGAGTGGATTATTTAAAATGGTTTTAAATCGGTTCAAGTGTGTGGTTGAGGTGTTAGATTGTGCTTGGTAGGCCAATCTAATGTGGAGATTAAGTTGGTAGCTTAATCTCTTGTTTGACTTTATGAGTTTCATGTTAATTGTGCAAATGTGGTTTGTGTGACACATGTTCGTTTATGCATGTTGATATATATTGATGTTGTATAAGGGTGATGATATGTTGTGTTGCATGATTGTGAAATCATGGCGAGACTTGTTTAGTATGTTGGCACTACCTATAATTATCGGGTATAAATGATCGATCATTAGGATGAGTGTGCACACGGTAAGAGACAAATTCGCGCCTGGCCTTGGTGACATGTAGTCACCAAGGAGGAGTACGGTGAGGTAACATTCCACCGGAAAATGTTAGTATGTGATGATGAGTGTAATCACATCCATGAATGAAAACGGTGATGTGTGTAATCCCACCGGAAGATAATTATTGTTTGAGTACGTTGGGGAGAAAATCTCAACGGAAGTTATCCGCATATCCGAGTAAGCTATATAGTTGCCAATATACTTGTCTATGTGTGGTGGTTGTGATAAGATGTTGTGTTACATCATTGTTTAGCATAACATGAGGTAAGATGCCATGTTCATGCATTCTTGTAACGTTCAGCTATGTTGCTATGTTAGTGTAAATGTATAACTTGTGAATGTCTGGTGGATACCATGCTTTGAACCCTGCATTTTCGGTGTCTTGTTTTGAGCTCCCTCACTAAGCTTCTAGCTTACGCTCTCGTTTTTGGCAATGCAGATTATTAGTGTGGAGTTAGCAAGGAGCAATGAAGGGGCATCCAAGCGCGTGTGTGGTTGCTCAAGTATGGTTTTATTAAATAATGTAATAGTTGGCAATGAGGATGCTATGTGTTGTAAGAGCATGTGTTAGACTCCTAGTTTGTTAGTGTCTTGTGTTGAAGAATTGTAAACCATGATTTATGAGATATTTATGTGTTTGTGTGAAAAAGCATGTAAACCTTGTTTTATCAATGCTTATGTTTTGTATTGAAGGCATGTAACCTTGCTATGCAATGCTTTGTGGATGTATGTTTCCTTTGAATGAAATGGTCTTGTTATGTGTAAGTTTATGTGTATGTTTGTTGTTTCATGAATCTTGTTGATTTGGGGCATGTTTGTGAATGTTTGGAGATGCAGAATATTGTTTTCAGGGTCACTCAGAGTGCAGGCATTTCGAAACGCTCGTAGTTGTTTCGGAACGGGTTTAGCTCTAGGGTTACTCGTATCAGAACGAGGGCGGTTCCGTTTCGATACGATTTAGCACTATGAGTTCCCATTTCGGTACGCGTTTCGATACGGTTTGCCTCTGTGAGGGCCTGTTTCAGAACCTGTTCCAGAACGTTTCGACACTAGAGTCCCTCGTACCGGAACGGAGTGGACCGTATCGGTACGGCCTAGTCTGGCCTTTAAACTGGAGCCCGCGTATCGAAACAGGCAAGCCTGTTTCGAAATGCATGCTTGTATTTGGGCTTTTTGGCATCTTCGAAGGTTCTCGAAAGTTGTGTTTTTGTCTCGATTGTTTGTTGCTTCCTTGTTAAGTTTATATGTACCTTTTACGTATGGTTTGAGTTCGTAAGCATGCAATCAGACTAATTTGTCACTTGGGAAATTTAAGTTACCTTACGTTCTGTTTGTATTGTCTTGTTATTGCTTTCCACTGTCATTTTCACACATAGGACTAAATGATACAGTTAGACACGATATTTAAATGAAAATTTTTCTATGGTTGCTAATCGAAGTGGAGCCTTAATGGGGTTCACTTCGATTTTCCCCGTGTAACCTGCTCGGACCGGTCTGTCGTCTAGCACGGGACGAGAGGGTTACAGTAAAGCCATATCAACCAGAAGTGGGAAACAAATGAATGAGCCTTGAGTGGAAAAGCTAGCAGAGAAACAACCAACACATAAAGAACTACCTGCCGCGGCAGCATCAACACCAGCCGCCCCGGCAATTGAGCCTGATAGCAGCCCCGAGGCAGATGATCCTCCACTGATAAAGTTCCCATGCAAGGAGTGTATAGAGGACATCCGCCTGCCAGCACCTTTCTCCAGAGGCTTAAGCAATCGAAACTGGAGCACCAGCTCAGGAAATTCTGAAGCAGGTTCACATAAATATCCCTCTCATAGAAGCCATTCAGAACATGCATGTTGTCACTGAATTTTCACCTTGATTTTAAATAATCCAAAAAATAAAGAAAAAATATAAAAAAAAGAGAAAATCATGTTTTCCTTTAAATAATAAAAGGCCTATTTTTTAAAACAAATAAAAATAACAAAGACCCATCTTTAAAAGCCTATCTTTGAAGCCTATTTCAAAAGGAAAAAAGAACAAAGCCCATTTAAATTCTAGCCCATCTTTTAAAAAAGAAAAAAAGAAAAAATAATTATAATAATTGTGGTGTAAAATAAATATTGGAGAAGAAAAAGGAAATAAAATAAAGTGAAAAAAATAATAATAAATATGATGGAAAACAACAAAAAAGAAAGAAAAGGGGAATCAGCACGCGCCACGCGCCAGCGTGTGGGCCGCACGCGCGCGGGCTAGTTCCCCAGCCAAACCCTCAATTGTGTTTTCAAGGTGGCCGATCGGCGTCTACCAACCAAGGCTGTCGACGCCGTTGGTACCGACTGGTCCGCCTCGCCGCCGTCGACCCAATGCCACCAACCCCGCTCGCCACTACCGCTTGTGCTCGCCGGAATCTGTAAAAAATCGAGAAAAAGGGTCAAACGCTAAGCTCGAATCAAGGGGAAAATTCAGTTTCGATATTGGACCAAATCAGATAAGGATTGAGGGGTTTTACCGAGAAACAAGTTCTTGGTATGATTTTGGCTCCAATTTGGAGATTTAAACACGGATTATAGCTTGATTTGCAAGCTCAAGATGGTATAAAAACCCCTCCCCCTTTCTTTGTTCAACACAAAATTTCAAGAAAAAACACACTTGAAGATAAAGCAATTAGGCTTGGAAAAATTCGAAAAAATTCTCTAAAAATTCTTCAAGGGTTGCTGGAAATTTTGAGTGGAAGTTCGAGTTTGGAAGCAATTTTCCGAAGGCAATTAGGAGGATTTCGAGAAGTCCATATTCGAGTTCTTCGTTCGTCATTTTCAATAAAACTTCTAACTCTTCTTTTACTTTTTATTTAGATTTTTTATTGCTTGTACTTGGTTGAATTTTTGTTTGTGTTTGCATTTGTGTTTTTTGTGTGGATTTTAGGTTGTTCTTGAAGTCGGAAAATCGTTTCACGATTCCGGTAACGCTTTCATTTTAATTCTTTATTTTAAATTTGGTTTGATCTTTAAAAATATTTGCATGCTTAAAAAATGTTGTTAAAGTCGTTTTGATCTTAAGAAATGTAGAAATAAATTTTTAAACGTGTTTAAATTAAAATGCAAAATAAAATGAATAAATGTGGTTTAATTGAAAAAACTTAAAGTTAGAGATTTAATTAGAAAAAAATAATAGTGCATGGCTGGAAATAATAAAGGAGCTTGATTAAAATAAAAAATATAAAAAAAGGTTTTTTGAAATTTAGTTTTAATAATAAATGGGTTAGGTAATTTTAAAAATAAAAAGATAAATAAGATGTTTTTTCTTTAAAAAAAATAGGTTATAAAGTTTTTTTAAAGAAAAAAGAAAATAAAAAGGTTTTGAGGTAAAAGTTTTAGGGTTTTTAAGAGAAAATTTAAGTTTTTTTAAAAAAGATTAAAAAGAAATCTTTCAAAAAAATAAAGTTTATCTTAAAAAAGATCATTTTAAAAGAAATTGCTTTAAAAATGAAAAAATAAAAAAAAAGTTTTGAAAGGGAAATTCTTTTTTTTGAAAAGGAAAAAAATAAAGAAACATAAAAATGAAGAAAACATAAAAAATGTAAAAAGAGTTTTGACTTTTAAAAAAATAATAAAAAGTAAAGAAATGAAGGTTTTTTTTAAAAAAAAGAATAATAAAGAGGGTAAAAACTCAAAAGAATAAAAGTTACTTGCTTGTTTTAGAAATATGTGAAATCTTAGGGCTAGGTTCTAAAGCTTAGATAGAGACATGTTTTGTTGAAAAATGTTCATCACCAAGAATAAAATACACTTAAGCAAACTTAAACTTTTAATTAGGAATAAAAGACTTAGACGTTTTTTTAGTTTTTTTAAAATAGTCGAACTTAGAAATGAATAAAATGCTCAACACACTAAATCTCTTTGTTGTTTGAAAAAGTGAAATTAATTTAATGCGGTGTCTTATCAAACGGGAATGACGGGTTATCGCCAGAAATGTTGGCGGTGATTAAAGTTCATCTTTCGGGCGATAAGGCCGTTAAAATAGACTAATATTCATTAAACGGGCAAGTAAAATCGAACCTTTGTGAACTTGCAAATTCTAGTTTTGAAAACGATTTTAAAACCAATTAGGTACCAATTTTGGGCGTCGTGGGGGTGCTAACCCTTTCCCACGCGTAACCGACCCCGAACCTGTTTTCTGATTTTTCGCAGACCAAAACTGTTGTTTTATTAAAACAAAATGTTTTATTAAAATAACCCTATTTTTAAATGTTATCCAATCACATTTTTTTCAAAAAAGATTGGTGACGACTTCGTATTTTTTTAAAGTTTTCTAAAAAGTCGAAGCCTCCTTCCCTAAAAAATGCGGTTGTGACAGCTTGGCAACTTCGCTGGGAACTTGTTTTTGTTTTTTGAAATAAAAACAAAAGAGGGTCAAGCCACAAATTGGTTTTAAATGGTTTTCAAAAAAAGTTTTTTTAAAAAAATATAGAATTTGCAAGTTCATAATAGGTTCAATTTATTTGTCCGTTTAAATGAATATAAGTCTACTTTACGCATTAAAAACTTAATTCCAAGCTCTATTCCTGAACTTTGTCACGTTCATTTAAATGGGGGAAATACGCTTTGCTCATGTAAGAATATTGATTCTTCGTATGAGCCTAGCAAGTACCTTCGAGACTCCTTCCCTTGTCTTCGTAAGGATATTGATTCTTCGAGAAGGCATCAGTGGTGAGTCCTCTTGAGTTGAATTCGATTCATTTGAAGCCTATAATGGGTAAGAATCGAGGGCCTTGCTACCCTTAGTAGGGGAAAACAAGGACAGCTCGGGTACATTTTTAGAACCAAACCAAGTTTGAGAATTTAGAGCCCACCCCTAATAGAGCCATGCGGAAAGCCTAGGGTGTTGAGTCGCATGAATAATCTGTGGAGACATGTCCTAAAATGTAGGAATGCCAGCCCAGAATTATCGTGCATTTAATTTGTTTTTTCTGTTCCATTTGTTTTTTTCCCTTGCTTTATTAATCTTTGTTCTTTATCTTGTTTGTTTTGCATGTGCATCATTTCATATTTAGAAGGGGTTGATTTTGGAAAATTGTTCAAATTATGAACGAAAAGCTCTTTTAAAAAGAGGAGAACAAAGCACATGACAATGTTGGCAACCGAAGCTGCAGTTCTTCGTCAGTACATCAAGCCTGTTGGAGAAGTCGGACCAAGGCTCATTTGGCTAGTTGAAGAAATCAAAGAATTAGCTGTTTAGGTGGAAATATTTGTAATGCGAAAAAGAAAAGAAAAAGATGTAATAAAAGCTCTCGTATTCAATAAAGAGTTTCCTTTTATGAGCATATTTTCA
This sequence comes from Hibiscus tridactylites, assembly GCA_958450335.1. Taxonomy (NCBI): domain Eukaryota; kingdom Viridiplantae; phylum Streptophyta; class Magnoliopsida; order Malvales; family Malvaceae; genus Hibiscus; species Hibiscus tridactylites. The sequence continues at coordinate 25,870,632 of OY288265.1, read as the reverse complement.
ATGGAATTGACGACCCTTCGACTGCATTCATGCATTTGCATTGTCTTGTTTGCCTTGTTGTTTGCTTTTATGAATTCATTTGTGCATACACTCATTCATGTCATAAACTAACTTAATAATAAAAATGACAAAATATCCAAAATTGCTAAGACAACTCATAAATGCGGTACACGAGCCCAAACCCGAGCTATGAACTCTGAGGAGAGATTGACAACTTTGGAGGCGAACCAAAAGAACATTCAAGATAAGCTAGAGAAAATGAAGGTTGACCTAAAACAGCAAGTTGAGGCAGCTCATCAAAAGACGGTTAGTTCGATAGCTGTTGTGCTAGGATTCAAGGACCCGTATGTGGTTGAAGAAGGAGGGGACACTATTGCCATTCCATGATTCCCAAGAATGACCTTTAGAAGGGAGGCTGCTGCTAAGGCCAAAACACCCATCCATATAGCTGAATCTTCCACTCATGTTCGAAATGGAGAGGCCAACAATTACGAGGTACTTGACCTCGATGAAATTGCTGATAAGGTTCGAGTTGAGAAGAAGTTGGAAGAAAAGTACGAAAAATTAGAGGGGATGATCAAGTCCTTCCAAGATGGAGCTGCTCATGGTGGAATGGATGCCAAGGATCTGACCTTTGTAACTGATTTAGTCGCACCACCAAAATTCAAGATCCCAGATTTTGAGAAATATAATGGGACAACATGCCCATCAGCACATCTTATTATGTATTATAGGAAGATGTCAATGTACCTCGACAATGAGAAGTTGCTCATTCCCTGCTTTCAAGACAGCTTAGTAGGGTCCGCTGCATGTTGGTATTCGCAATTAAGTCAGGTGAACATCAAATCATGGAGGGATCTGTCCAGAGCCTTCAATGAGCAATACAAGCATGTTTCAGACATGGTTCCAACCCATTTGGTCTTGCAAGGGATAGAGCAAAAGCTCCACGAGAGCTTCCGACAATACGCACAAAGGTGGAGGGATGTAGCGGCATAAGTGCAACCACCATTGCTAGAAAACGAGATTACCCTGATGTTCGTGGAAACTTTAAAGGGTCCTTTTTACGATCGCGTGCTCAATCATGCTACGAAGAATTTTTCGGACATGTTAATGAATGGTGAACTCATCCTAGCAGCCATGAAGACTAAGAAGTTGGACAGTGGGGAAATAAATAAGACATATAAGAAGAGAGACAACAATGAAGTCAATGTAACGAATGTCTACAACCCCAGTTATTCAACTGGTGTGGCGTTCAACAAGCCCAACACCTTCAATAATCCCAACACCTCAGCTCCGACGGTTGCAAATGCCCCAAAAGTAGAGCGAATATATCAAGGAAACTCAAGGCCCTACTTTCCTCCCATCCCAATGACCTATGCAAAGTTGTTTGTCGAGTTAGTCAAATCGCAGATGGTGCTGCCAAGACATGTTCCTTCGTTCTCACCTCCTTATCCACCGTGGCACGATGAGAAGGCCCAATGCGAATATCATGCAGGAGTGAAGGGGCATACCATTGAGAACTGTACCGCATTCAAAAGGGTGGTGGGTGGTTTAAGGAAATCGGGCATGTTGTTATTTGAAACTTCAGAAGAAAAGGGAAATCCGTTGCCAAACCATCAGAAGAATCGAATAAATACCATCATAGAGGAAGAAGCTCACACCAACAAGAAACACATTTCTGAGGTTAAGGCATCCATGAAATGGGTATGGACCCAGATAGTCAAAGCTAGGGTGATAGAAGGAAGATTTGAAAAAGCAACAATTGAAGGATTGTATTGTGAATACCACCAGTAGAAGGGGCATGAAATGGAAAATTGCTTGGAGTTCAATCAATTAATACAAGCAAAGATTGACCGCAAAGAGTTAGATTATTATGTGTAGAAAGAACAAGGGATGGAAGTCTGCGCATTAGAGGAATCATCCTCTAAAAAGATCTACACATGAATGAAGCCTTTGGTGATCAAGACCAAGGTAAGGGTTAGTGAACCAGCTAGAAGTGTGGCTCCACGATTAATTGTGAAGGCACCAGCCCCATTTCCTTATAAGGACATTAAACAAGGCCCTTTGGAATTATGCTTGCACGGTAACAGATCTGAGGAGATCGATAGTTGAAGAAGAAGGAAAAGAAGATCTTGTTAATGAGGTAGGCCATTTCACAAGAAGTGGAAGACTTTATTCAGCACCAGAAAATGAAGATAGAGATGCAGCACAGAGAAAGGCTGTTAATCATCAAGACAAGGAATGGGGGAAAAGGGACTACCACAGAAGATGCTCGGCAACATCTACGAGGATTCCTGGACATTTGCCGAGCATTCAAGATTCATGGGGTACACCAAGAAGTATTGCGGCTACGGCTATTTCCCTATTCACTGAGGGATAGGGAAAAATAGTGGTTGAATAACCAGCCAGCCGGATTTTTCACTTCATGGGCAGAGCTCTGCAAGGACTTTCTAGACTGATTCAACCCATCCAACGTCACCGATCGGCTATGGAATGAGATCACCGCTTTTAGGCAAGGGGATGATGAGCCAATGTACGAGGCATGGGAGCGGTACCAACAAATACTGAACAACTGTCCGCTTCATGGTTTACCGGCTTGGAATCAGGTATCCATATTCTACAATGGGGTTAACTACCCAACTCGGATGTTGATAGATGCCTCAGTCAACGGGATCATCCTAGACAGACCTCCCGAAGAAGCATTACGGCTGCTCAATATAGCAGCTAAAAACGACTATAAATACCCGACAGCCTGCCGAGGCGACACAAGGCGGCCAACTACTGTAAATGAGGTGGAAGCCTCCGAATCTGTTAATGCCCGCCTCGACACTCTGATGGAGCTGGTGATGAAGATGGAGCAATCCCCAAGGAAGGTCCATGAAGTAAGAGTTGTTGAGCCCTTCTGTGGCGAATGTGGGGCCAAGCATGATTTATCTGAATGCATTGCATATGCAAACTACATGAGAGGATATGAGAGGGATAGCAGGCTAGCCCAAAACACATACAATCCCAACTGGAAAAATCATCCCAACTTCTCCTGGAGCAACCCAAAGACAACATCAAATCCACAACAGCTTCAGGGAAGCTACTAGCAGAATCGGTCCCGACAGCAGACTCAGCAGCCACATCACAATAATTCACTAAAAGCTACTCTGAATAACTTGATGAAACAAACTAGTGAATTTATTGTTTATACAAATAAATTTATTGAAAAAACTGAGTCTTTCATGGACAGGACGAAGATGAAGATGAACAATCAGGAGGCTGCTATTAAGAACCTGGAGACCCAGTTTAGGAAGTTCATAAAAATCTACCACAGCCAGACCATGAGAGCTTCATCCAGTAGCCCGCCAGAAGCAACCAAGCCCACTTTTGAACAATGCAAGGCCATAACTACAAGAAGTGGGAAGCAACTGGATGAACCTAGGATAGTAGAGTAGTTAGGAACTCAACCATAACATATAAGTAAGCCTGCCCCAGCAGCACCCATATTAGCCGCCCCAGCAGCAATACCGACTCCAGCCACCCCAGCAGCAGAGCATGATACCAACCCTGACAAGGATGATCCTCCCCGAACTAAGCCCCAAGAAAGAAGCAAATAGGGGACATCTGCTCGCCAACTCCATTTCCCAAAAGCTCAAACAACAGCAGCAGGAGCACCAATTCAGAAAAATCTTGGACATTTTGAAACATGTGTATATTAACATACCTCTGGTAGAAGCTATACAAAGCATGCCCAACTACGCCAAGTATCTTAGAGATATAGTTTCTAAGAAGAGAAGGATAGGGGAATTCGAGATGGTGGCAGTGACTGAAGAGTGCATGGCTATGCTGCATAACAAGCTGCCGCCCAAGCTGACAGATTCGAGCAGCTTTGTTATACCATGCAGGTTGGGCACCAAGCACGAGACCAGGGCCTTGTGTGATTTGGGAGCCAACATAAACATGATGCCTAAGGCCGTCTTTGACAAAATAGGTATTGGACCTGCAAAACCAACCTTCGTAATGCTTAAACTTGCCAATCACTTCTTCGTACAATCGGAGGGAAAGATTGAGGACATATTGGTCAAAGTGGGTAGCCTAATTCTTCCTGCCAATTTCCTCATCTTGGATTGTGAGGCCGATGAGAAAGCCCCCATCATTCTCTGGCGACCCTTCTTGGCCACGGGAAGAACACTGATAGATGTGGAACTCGGGGAGCTTACAATGAGGTTAGAAGATCAAAGTATAAGGATGGATGTGCTGCAACCCTTAGAGGAAGGAAATGAAGGCCTAGATGAAAGAGTTGACAAGATAAGTGTGGAAACAGGTCAGGGCAGCGGCTACCATGACAAACCTCGGGGCAGATTGAAGGACCCCATTAAACAGAAACTGAAGGAACAAGAGGACCCCCAAGAGGGGAGAAAAAGCTAAACCACCTCAAGAAGTGGTTATTTTTAGGAGATGCACCCAAATGCACTCCTAACATAACTTAATTTTTATTTATTTCTATTTGTTTATTTTTATGCATTAGGAATAAAGTTTATTTTATTCAAAGACTAGATTAATTTTCAGTATTAAATTTTTCTGATTTTATTTTATTATTTTTATTATTTTTATTTTAGGATCGAGAATAAAAGAGCAGGATTAAGAGGGAAGACCAGCAAAAAACCTGCCAACCATCCTGCCGAGTTAGCAGCCAGCGCAGCAAAGAGTAACGGCTAGTTAGCCGCCAACAGCTATTTGCCAATGGCTCCAAAAATAACGGGTAAAAAATCTGTGATGTGCACGAGGAAATCGAACGTTGATCATTTAATTCCGCCCTGACACTTCTCGACAGCTTCTATATAAACCCCCCACTCATTTCATTTTACTTCACTCCCATCTTTTTGCTAGCTTCTATCTTATTCTTCAGCTCTCTCATAATATTTCCTTGCTATTTTCAGTTAGAATACAACCGTTCATATGGCTTCAACATCTACCCAAAAACCTCACATGTTAGAACCGCCGCCAAGGGATCTGCAAACTGCCGCTTCGTCGTCTAGACATCCTCCTCCTCCTCAGCTAACTAGAATTCAGCCTTCTCTGAACCCTTAGCAAACTTTTAACTTATTCTCTTTTCTTTTATTTTTATCTTTTCTTGTTTTTTTATCTTTAACATGTATATTTTCTTCTTTTCTATTTTGTGCATTGAGGGCAATGCCCATCTCGAGTTTGGTGGGGGGTAGCTCTCGCATCATTTGTAGGCATTCTTAGTTGCATATAGGTTGCATTGTACTTGCCTTAGTAATAATCAGAAAAGAAAAGTTTGTTATAACTTGTGCCTATGATAGGATAGCCAATTACTTTATTTTCGCACCTAATTAAAAATTAAACTTAACCTTGGGAAAAAGCATGAAATATGACATAGATTTTTTTCCTCTCTGTCTAAAAATGTTGAATATCTCTGTTACTTGTTGAATGTGTAGAAGATTTCATGAACACTGCCTGCTTGTTTTCTTTGCAAAATTCTAACGATAATCGAAGGTAGCCGCCGAGGCAGGTAAAAGAAACAGAAAAATATAGAACTGTCAAAGGCAGCAAAATCAAAAACAAAGAAAAAGTGGTGTTACCCTAGAGGTGCCCACAACAGGATCTAGGAAGAATCATGAGCGAGGACACTCTGATGCTATCAAAGTCAATGAATCTGAAAGCCCAAAAGTGACAGACAAATTAGCATGAGCGAATGAAAGCCTTCACAGGATGACCCTACTTCAAGGGTGTGGGGTTCTGTAGTTTTCTCCTATCTAAACGTCAGACCTGGAAGAGTAGTTGTGATAAGATGAAGCCCTCACTGCCTTGATTAAAAATTAATAATGTGCTGAAACGGTGATGCCTCAGCAGCAACCTTTAAATTACAGCAGTAGCTTTGTTTAATCTTTTATTCTGCGTATTCAGCTTGTTTACAGATTTGCAAACATCACACAGACATTAGAAATTTAATTCTGAGTTCTTTTCTTGCTTATTTCCCTTCATTAAGTTATATGTATATAGGTGCCACGGCCTTGAGTCAGAAAATCAGGTTAAAGACATGCTTTTCTTTCTGACTATTATTGGAGCAAGTACTTTAGGTTGCATTGCTTGAGGACAAGCAATAGTTCGAGTTTGGGGTGTGTAAAGTGCCCAAAAGTCCTATATTTCATGCACTTTCCAACTCTCATTATTACTGTTTTAAGCACATTTTAGGCATAATTAGGTTCATGCATAGCATTTTACAGTATTTCATTGTTGTGCCTTACTTATATAACTTATCATTCATTAGGTGAACAAGAGGTACTGTTCTAGTGTATTATTGCTTGTAGGTACTAACAGTTGAATGAGGGAGCCGAGGAACGGAAGACACAACGTTGAGAAGCAAACCTAGGAGTTGTACTGAACTAGTTCCAACTGAAGTAAGTTGCTGCTGAGCACCTACTGAGCAAAAGCTGCTGCCAACCTTGCTGCCCTCGGCAGCTGACTATGGAAGTTTGGAGAGCCGGAGCGTGATTTGTAGAGCTAAAACTCTTGACTCTATCATCGGCATTCACGTGATTTTCCGACATCTGTAGCAGTGGCTAGGGTTGCTGAAGTGAAACTCCCAAGCTTACTTGTGAGCTAAGGAAAACGAGGAAGAGTCCATATTCCAAGCAAAGAAGTCAGCATTTAAAGCTACATTAAAGAAGAAAAGCTACTTTAGAGGACTTCTACTCCAATGAGGACTTGACCTAGTTTTTAGTCTATAAATACTCATTGTACTTCTAGTTTAAATCATCCTAGGTTTTCTATAGACTTTTCTTGTGCTCTTCTCTACCGCCATGTTCTAAATTTCCATTGGGTTAGGGTTATGTTGTAACTACTGAGAAACAGTTGTTTAGGTTTTTGAGTTATTTCTTCAATAAAATATTTCAAGTTTACTTAATCCATTGTTCTTCATTCTTTCAATCTTTCCACACCAGTCGTTTGAGAGAATCTATTTGTCGGGCATGAAAGTGCAAGGCTCACGAAAGGGTTAAGTAGGGTCACAACGGGAGGCGTGACTAACTTGGTTCCACACTAGTCCACAAGTTTCAGTAGATAAAAGGGATCTCTAATCAAGTTGATTGATTTGGTTCCACAGTAGTCCTCAAGTTATCAATCTCGAGCATCCTAACCTTGAAATAGGAGGATCACCGTCGACTATCCTGCCGAACTTGGAGTATCTGCTAGACTTGCCATAAAGACGTCTTTCCATTCCACCTGCTGAGACAGTACACACCCCTGCAGTGGCAGTGACCTACTGCAGCCGCGTGACAGGGTCATAGTTTGCCACCCACCGTACCCGCCGAGGCAACATATCGTGGCAGCAAAGGATAACTCATACCTAATTCAACGCAGTTTTCACACTAAGTGGCAACATAACCATGCCTGCTCTATCAACCTGATTCACCTTTTCTCTTTTACTGTGTATTTTATTTACTTTCCAATCTCAACAATCATTCACGTGTGTTTTTACTTTACCTTTGTGCAGGAACTAAAGAACGAGTCAAGTTGTCCAATCCTTGTGAGATTCAACATCGTATATACTATAACTTGACAGGAGTGTGCACTTGTGCTCCCACAAAAATGGAACACCTACACGCCCTACAGTCGCTGCCGCAGTTGTCGCTGCAGCAATAAGATTTTTCATGGTATGATCAAAAATCTAAATTTTTTTACCATAACAGTTTTGTTGCAGAAAGCGAATTGTCCTAGGAATATAGCTATCCGCAAGATCAACCAAAATCTTTGGAGGACACACTTCGAACCTTCCTTGCGCTCACGGATAAAGTGACAGTTGCTATGGACGCCAGCATCGCTAAGATGGAAGCATGGCTGAACAATTCAGTCCTCATCAATGCCATAGATGAAACAATTTAATTAAGTCTAAGGGGTATTGATGTCCTAGGACAAGAAAACGAAGAGCAATGCGAGGAAATATCTCTGATGTATGGGGAGTAATTAGAAACTCCAAGCCAAGAGGTTTCAGAACACTGCCTGAGCATCAAGATTGATAGCTGTTCCGGCAGCTACCTAGAACCCTGCTCTGAGGACGAACTGACAACACCTGAGCAAAGCTATGCTTCATCAGAGAGGCCCACCACGACAGAAGCCTCCATAATGATACCCGCCTCGGCAGACACCTCGACATCTATGGATTATATATATCTAGAGGAGCCGATGCAGGCAGATTTACAGTCGTTAAAATCTCTACTGATGGAGATTTTTAAGGAGCCTAAAGAGTTTTCCATTAACCAGCACAACACTATGACAAAAGACTACCACAACAGTTGGTTGTCGCAGTAGCTGCCTCGACAGCAAAAGAAAGTTTCCCCTATGACGAACTTTGACAAATAGGAGGTAAGTACATGGTTTGTAAGTAATATAATTTTTCCTAATCACATGTTCATGCCTTCAAGAATAAGAACAAGGAGGAAGATTCACATGGACTACAAGGGAACGAGGAAGAAGGACTCCTCCACCATGAGAATAGTCACTCGATGGAGGGTGCGGGTAGACTATAAGAAGTATCGGAAACGACCCTCTTAAGCTCCAACTGATAAGGGAGTAGTTACTTTAGTAGATGCATAGCAATGCACTCCTAGAGTAACAAAATTTTTAAGTTTTTATTTTTCCACATACTTATTGCTTTATTTAGGAGTAGATTTTTATTACTAAGGCTTAGATTTTACTTTCAGTTGCATTATCCACATCTCACATTTGTTTATCTATATTCAAACCCAAGGGAATCGAGCCGCAACCCGCAATCAATGGCATATCAAATAACTCTTCCAAGTCTTCTCCACTATCTGACAGCAACTAAGCCTAAGTTTTCTTTCCCTTATTCATGTTTATTTTTCAGTTTTAATGTTCTTTGTATTTTGTGCATTGAGGGCAATTCCAGTCTCGATTTTGGGGGTATAGTTCTCGTATTTTTTAGGCATACTTAGTAGCATGTAGTTTGCATGATGTACTTGCCTTCATATTAATCGGAAAAGAAAAATTTGATATAACTTGTGCCTATGATAGGATAGCTGATTAATTATTTTTCGCACCAATTGTTAAATTGAACTTAATTTAGGAAAAACATGAAAACCTTAGAATTTTTTTGCCAAATACTGTAAAACACTTCTGTGACTCGCTGAATTTGTTAGAATTTCTGATAACCATTAGGCACCATACATCATCAAATAAGTTTACATGCCATCAAAACAATCTTAAGCATTCATAGGGCATACATCATACAAGCATTTAGCAAGGTATATCATGCTTACAAACCAAGTCAAACCATAAACATCAAGATCACATATGAGTCATACATAGCTCATTCATACACACCCACTTGCCACATTGCTAAACTTCTACATAATCATTAACCGTACTTGAGCAACAAAAACTTGGAAGCCCTTCTTGCCTTGCTCCGAGCTAACACCACGCTAATGATCTGCATTGTTGAAAATGAGAGCGTAAGCTATAAGCTTAGTGAGGGTGCTCTAAAAACGAAAACATCAACAATGCAGGGTTCAAGCATGTATTCCCTAATTCCCATTTCTATCAAGCATAGGTAAAATGACAAGTAAACCTAGCTAGTCTTTCAAGAGGCATAATATGGCATCTTACATCATACTAAGCTCAAACATCACATATCATTGTCATGCCTCACAAGTATAAGAACAAGTTCAATTGGCCACTATTAGATTACCCAGATGTGCGGATTTAATCTCAACATTCACATTACCTCGGTGGGATTACACTTATCACCGGACCTTGCATGGGCGGGATTCCACTCATCACCACATGCCCTACGGATGGGATTCCACTCATCATCCCGTAGAATAAATATAAGCTTCCGGTGGAATATTACATCACCGTACTCCTCCTTGATGACTCAACGCCATCAAGGCCACGTACGTTTTGACTCAATTCGTGTGCACACTAATCCTAATGATCGATCATTTAGACCCGGTAAGTTAATTAGTACCAATTTACATTTACCACATCACATATCCATCAACCATATCTCATGCTCATCACATACACATATCATGGTATACATGTGCAAATCAACCACATATCACAAGAGCATAAATAGGCAAACACAAATAGCATTTAATGGAAATCAAGAGCTAAGTTAACAATTTAAATCTACATGGAAATGGCCTACCAAGCACATTTCAACTCACACACTACACACACTCGAACAAACTTTAAAATACATTTAAAGTCACTCACCACCCTTCCTTAGCAACCAAAGCAAGCCTCCTACATGCCCGGATTCGATCCCAACGCTTCTCCAACGTCTCCTCTTGCTTCTAGCCAATCAAAAACACATCCATTATTCCCAATCAATGCTAAAGTTCAGTCAACACTCAACTCTTGAGCCCAAACTAACTTCAACAAATTTTTCAATCAAATTAATCCCCCAAATATGCCCATTTTCGTGCTCCCTCAAACCCTAGCATACATAAACCATCAGCCCTCTAATTTCAACCTAAAACCCACCAAAAACCAAGTTTTTGACCCCTTAAAGATTGCCTCAAGAACCCATTTCGGGTTTTCACCCAAACCCAACCATTTTAACATATGTTAAGCATTTTAAGGTGGTTAAGTCAAAACCCAATATTATATTTCAAAACAACTTGAAAATCTCCATAAAAACTCAAACTTTTATCAAGCCCTAATTTTCAAAAGTTCATAGTTTTAAAATCTATAACTATGGAGAGATAAAGGATGAAAAGGAGAATTAGAAAATGTTATTACCTCTCAAAATGACCTTGGAATGAAGATGAAACTCAATGGAATAGTAACTTGGTGGTTTTAGAGAGTTTTGGGCCTTTTCACGTTGGGGGGAGGTGGGGAAAGATGAGAGCTTTTTCATTTCTTTTTTATTTGAAAAAGTTGTCTTCCTTTTTAATTGGTTAAATTACCAACAAGGTCCCTCCTTTATTATTTAAAACCCAATTAGATCCTAATTAAGGTTGAATAGATTGAAATTAATTTTACTGACTCAAACCACTAACCCGACTAACTCCTAACCCCAAAACACGGGTGTTACAACTCTCTCCCACTTAAGGAATTTCGTCCCCGAAATTACCTGACTGAAAGAGATACGGAAACTGCCTTTCCATATCATCCTTCCTCTCCCAAGTGGCCTCATCCACACCTCGACGTTGCCACCGCACCTTTACTAACTCAATCGATCTACCCCGCAACACCTTACTGTCTGAAGCTAAGATCTCAACTGGCTCTTCCTCATAAGTCAAATCCGGATTCAATTCAATCTCCTCTACGGGCATAACATGTGATGGATCGGACCTATACTTACGGAGCATCGAAACATGAAATACATCGTGTATCTTCTCTAGCTCGGATGGCAAACGCAACTGATAAGCAATCAGACCAACCCTCTTCACAATCTCATACGGTCCTATGTACCTCGGACTCAACTTCCCTTTTCGGCCAAATCTCATTACTTTCTTCCACGGAGACACTTTCAAGAACACCTTCTCACCCACTGAGAACTCAACTTCCTTCCTCTTCAAGTCGGCATAGGACTTATGTCTATCCGAAGCAGCCTTCAAACGATCACAAATCAATTTTACCTTGTCAGTTGTCCCCTTGAGCAAATCCGGCATAGGCAACAACTTCTGTCCCACTTCGGCCCAACAAACTGGAGTTCTACACTTTCGGCCATACAAGGCCTCATACGGAGCCATCTGAATGCTCGACTGGAAGCTATTATTGTAAGCAAACTCAACTAAAGGCAAGTGCTTCTCCCACGTACCCTGAAAGTCAATGATGCAACAACGCAACATATCCTCTAAGATCTGAATAACTCTATCTGACTGACCATCTGACTGAGGATGATAAGACGTGCTGAAGTTCAAACGGGTACCCAAAGCTGTATGCAGACACTCCCAAAATCCATGAGTAAACTGCGGATCTCTATCTGACACAATGGACTTCGGCACACCATGCAGTATAACAATCTCACCAATGTACAAATCGGCCAACCTATCAAGAGTGTAAGTAGTATTGACTTCAAAGAAGTGAGCACACTTCGTAAAACGATCTACTATCACCCAAGCTGAGTTCTTCTTCGTAGAAGTCAAAGGTAAGCCCGAAACAAAATCAATGGTGATGTTTTCCCATTTCCATTCCGGAATCCTCAACGGCTGTAACAAACCAGAGGGAACCTGATGTTCCGCCTTCACTCTCTGACACACTAGGCACTTACTCACAAAGTCGGCTACATCTCTTTTCAAGCCAACCCAAAAGTACTCATTCTTCAAATCACGATACATCTTCGTACTTCCAGGATGCATAGAAAACGGACTACTGTGTGCTTCAGTCAAGATCGTATGTCTCAAGTCACTGTCCTCTGGCATAACTATCCTATCTTCGAAACACAAAACCCCATCGGTATTGAAATTGTAGTCTGAAGATCTACCTTCGGCTATATCTTGCACGTGAGGTGCCAAAGATCTATCTAAGAGTTGTTTCTCTCTAATCAACTGACCTAGAGTAGGTCTAACCTGAAGCTCGGCTATCAAGCCACCATCTCCAGACAAACTCAATCTAGCAAACATGGCTCTCAAGTCCACGGCTATCTTCCTACTCAATGCATCGGCCACTACATTGGCCTTACCCGGATGGTACTCAATGGTCAGATCATAGTCTTTTAGCAACTCTAACCACCTACGTTGCCTGAGTTCAAATCTCGCTGAGTCATAATGTATTTCAAACTCTTGTGATCGGTGTACACTGTGCATTTCTCACCGTACAAATAGTGCCTCCAAATCTTCAGAGCAAACACAACTGCAGCTAACTCTATATCATGGGTCGGATAGTTGCGCTCGTGGGTCTTCAATTGTCTTGAGGCATAAGCCACTACCCTCTTGTCTTGCATAAGGACACAACCTAGGCCTACATAAGAAGCATCACTGTAAACTACATAGTCCCTCCCGGACTCTGGCTAAATCAAGATCGGTGCTTGGGTTAAAGCTTCTTTCAATTTCTCAAAGGCTCTCTGTCTTGCATCTGTCCACTCAAACTGAACACTCTTCTGAAGCAACTGTGTCAAAGGAGCGGCTAACTTAGAGAAACCTTCTACGAATCTCCTATAGTATCCGGCTAAGCCTAGGAACCTACGTACCTCTGTTATAGACTTCGGTTGCTTCCATTCAACAATGGCCTCAATCTTCTTCGGATCAACTCTAATCCCATCGGCTGACACCACATGTCCTAAGAAGACTACCTCTCGGATCCAGAATTCACACTTGCTCAACTTCGCATACAACTGATGATCTAACAAAGTCTTCAAAACTAATCTCAAGTGTCGGTTATGATCTTCTTTAGTTCGCGAATACACAAAGATGTCATCTATAAACACAACTACAAACTGATCTAGATACTGATGAAAAATCCTATTCATCATATCCATAAAAGCGGCTGGTGCATTAGTCAACCCAAAAGGCATGACTAAAAACTCATAGTGACCCTACCTAGTCCTAAAGGTCGTCTTCGGTACATCAACCTCTCTTACCTTTAGCTGGTAGTAAACCGATCTCAAGTCAATCTTCGAAAAGACTGATGTTCCTCTCAACTGGTCAAACAAGTCATCAATTCTAGGCAACGGATATTTATTCTTCACTGTCAACTGATTCAACTGTCTGTAATCTACACACATTCTCATGCTTCCATATTTCTTCTTCACAAACAAAACTGGTGCACCCCAAGGTGAAGAACTAGGCCGAATGAAACCTCTATCTGTCAATTCTTGCAATTGAGTCTTCAACTCTTTCAGTTCTTTCGGTGCCATGCGATACGGAGCAATCGAAACAGGAGCTGAATCAGAATAAGTCTCAATGGTGAACTCTACCTCTCTGTCCGGTGGTAACCCTGACAACTCTTCCCGAAACACACTAGGAAAGTCACATACGGTCCGGATGTCTTGAGGTCTAACCTCACTCATGTTAGGGTTCATCACATACGCCAAGTATGCTTCACACCCCAACTCAACTAACCTCTTAGCCTCTAGAGCCGAAACTACATTGGACAAGAACTTCACGTTCTCACCCACTACTACAATCTCAAAGTCATCTGTGAGCCTCAAAGAAATCCTCTTAGTTTCAAAATCTATCCTAGCTCTATGCTCCGTGAGCCAGTCCATACCCATAATCACATCAAAACCATAGAAGGGTAGCTCCATCATATCCACTGGAAATACATGTCCCTGAACCATCAACGGACACCTTCGATACATCTTTCTAACTACTACCGTGTCCCCAAAGGAACTAGTAACACTAACTCCTACCTCTAACATTTCACAAGGCAAACTCAAAGACTGTGCATGCTCACTCAATATGTAGGAATGTGTAGACCCAGAGTCAATCAAAGAAAGCAAACCCAAAGACTGTATCGAGAAGTTACATGCGATCACATCAGTCTCATGCTGATCCTCACGTTGTGCGTAAACTCTGGCCTGACCTCCGCCCTCCGGCTGAACTGCAACTACATGTGCTATGTTCCTCTGTCCATCGTTCCTCGGCTGGAAGTTACCTCTACCGCGCCCGCGGCCTCTCTGAAAGTCATTGGCTCTAGCAGGAGCCTGAGCTGGTGCCTGTCCCACCTGATGTGGATAGTCGCGTCTAATGTGGTCTCTAGCTCCACAACTCCAACATGAGTGGAAATTTCCCCAACACTCACCGGTGTGGTTCCTCCCGCAAGTAGCACATGTGCAAGGACACTCCGCTGATATCAAAGTCCATGAATCTGAAAATCTTGAATTGGCGAACAAATTAGCAAGAGTGAATGAAAGTCTTCACGGGATGGCTCTACTCAATTGGTTCGGGGTTTTGTAGTTTGCTCCTATCTTAACTTCAGACCTAGAAGAGTAGTTGTGATAAGTTGAAGCCCTTATTACCATGATTATTAACCGTGCTTAATTATGCTACCTCGACATCAACCTTATATACCATGACAACATCTTTGTTTACTTAGAATATTCATCAAATTCAGCATGTACACAGTTCTGCACACACTTCACTGCATTATAGTTTAATTCTAAGGTAATTCGTGTTATTCCCTTGTCACTAATCTAATGACAGGTGCCACGACCTTGAGGTGTTAAATCAATTTTAAAACATAAATTTTTCTTTTTGATTAGCTCAAAAGGGCAAGTATGTTTAGGTTGCATTGCTTGAGGACAAGCAATAGTTAGAGTTTGGGGGTGTGTAAAGTGTACATAAGTTCTTTATTTCATGCACATTCCATCTCATATTATTGCTATTTTTAGTGCATTTTAGGCATAATTAGGACCATGCATTGCATTTTACAGTATTATTTACTTTGCCATGCTTTTTTATTAATTATCTTTTAGGGAAAACTACACCGGTGGTCCCCAAACTATTACTATTTTCCTATTTTGGTCCCCAAACTATGTTTTTCGGCAAAATCATCCCTTCTGTTACATAGTTCTCCTGTTTTAGTCCCCGACGTTAAATAGCTAACGGTTTTGCTGACGTGGCATTTTTTTAAGAGGAGAGAGAAATGATTAAAAAATATTTAAAAAATGCCATGTCAGCAAAACCAATAGCTATTTAACGTCGAGGGACCAAAACAGGAGAACTATGTAACAGAAGGGACGATTTTGCCGAAAAACATAGTTTAGAGACCAAAATAGGAAAACGGTAATAGTTTGGGGACCACCGGTGTAGTTTTCCCTATCTTTTATTTGGTAAAGAAAGGGTATTGTTTTAGTTTAGTTTTAGTTTCAGTTACTAGAGGCTGACAGAAGGAGAAAGGAGCTGAGGATGTGAAGCTGAGGCAGTGAACCAGGGAGTTGTACTGATCCAGTTCTAGACCGAGAAAGCAGTTGCCAAGTAGCTGTCGCCACCCATCTTACTGCTCAAGACAGCAGACTATGGAGTTGGAGAACCAGAGTGCAATTTGTAGAGTAGAAAATCCTGATTCTATCGATGTTGTCCACTAAATTTTCTGACGTCTGTAGCAACGGGCAGAGCCACATAAGTTAAATCTCGAGATTGCTTTCGGAACAAGGCAACGTGATAAAGTCCACATTCAACTCAAAGAAGTAAGAGTTTAAAGTCACATTTAATGTGAAAAGCTACTTTGAAGGCTTATATTTAAAGGAGGACTAGACCTAGATAATTTCTATATATACCCATTGTAATTCTAATTCAAAATAGCTTAGGTTTTCCTTAGGCATAGCTTAGGTTTTCTTGCCGCAGACATGTTCTAATTCTTTCTTTGGGTTTAGGTTTTTATGTAAAGTAGTTGTGAGAAACTGTTGTAATAGTTTAAGTTGTTTTTGCAATAAAATACTCTTAGTTTGCTTAATTCATGTGCTTCACTTCCTTCAATTAGTTCCAAAAGTCCAGTTGAAGAATCCATTTATCGGGCACGGCGGTGTCAAGCTCACGAAAGAATTAAGCACGATCTCATCATGAAGAGGTGTTGACTAATTCAGCTTAGACATAAGTTATAATTTTAGTGGCTAAAAGGAGCAACCAAATGTTGATTGTTTGTGTTAGGTTTACAATGAGATTGCTAGGTATCGCCTACATCACGCAGCAACAGAATCCTAGCCTAGACATAGGAAGGATCACTTCAGAATTGCTTCGCCAAACTTGGAGTCTCTGCCAGACTTGCCGCCGAGACTTCTATCCATCCCACCTGCCGGGACAGCGAAAGTTGCAAGAGCAGAGTGCCGATGTGGCAGCGAAAGTTTCCACAACCTCAATATGCCATTACTCGCCAAGGCAGCAGATCGTGGCAGCGCAAAACACACTTAATCTTTACAACGCAGTCTACACACTACTGAGCTACAGCTAGCTGACCCAATCTATCAACTTGATCTCTCTCTCTCTCTTCAATTACTTATGTTTTTACTTTTACGCTTTTTAATATTCATAAATTTAATTGTGCAATTTACTATTTCCTTGTGCAGGAACAACAATTCGAATCAAGTTGTCCAATCCCTGTGGGAGACGATATCTTATATACTATAACTTGACATGAGTGTGCATTTGTGCTCATAAATAGAGAACACCCAAATGCTCTATACCCACATAAGAGCTAGATTAGTGGATTCAAATTCTTAAAAAGTTGTCAAAGCTCGTTCTAAAGAGTACTATTAAATTTCATGTAGAAATCATGTGAATCTTAGTTATAAGACAACCCCCCAACAACGTAAAAATAGATGAGTGTTGTATTAAATAACATGTCATTAATGGTAATGTTGCTAAATTTCGTACAATAATGTGTTAGTACAATGTGTGACCCACATAAGAGCTAGATCACTGGAGTTAGTACCAAATAACGTTGGTCGTTTGATGATCCAAGGCCACCAACCGTTTCCTCTTCTTCTTCTGAACAAAACCCTACCATCATCTTCTCCCCATCATGGGATATTTTCTCAGAAATGATGTAAAACCATTTAGAATTCTCGCGCCGCCGTCCTCTCCGCTTGTTCTTTTTTGTTATGGGTTTTGGGTAAGTGTTTTATTTAGGTTTTCGGTTCTTTTGAGTTTTGATTATGGTTTGGTCGTCTTACCTATCGTGTTTTGGTCAAAAAATGACCCTTGAGGTCATCTGGGAGTGGCCACCGGTGAGCCGCGCCATCAGGGGTAACCCTTAGGATTCAAGGTTGCTAAGGGTTGGGTGTAGTCGGGCCTCTGTGTGTGGGTAAAATTTTAGGTTTTGGGCTTAAACCCAAATATATTGATGGGTTGAGGAAGTTAGCCGAGAGAGAGAGAGATCCCAACCGGTTTTGTAAGCCGGTCCAAATTAGTAAATTGTCTATGTCGAACCGAACCGAGCCCATAAGATTGAACCGAGTTAGTGAACCGAACCAATCATACCAACCCGGATGACATCAGCATCGTTGACCGTTGACTTTTCACCGTTGACCATTGACTATTGACCGTTGACCATTAACTATCATTGAGCGTTGACTTTTTTAGTCAAAGTCAACTCTATATTTTTTACGTCTTGATTCAAAATCCACTGCCCGTTTTCCCAAATTCGAACTCGAAATATTGTTTTACTATTTACATATAATTCTATTTATTATTTTGAGGAATTGTGTATATCAGAATCTGATTTGGCTTGTGCTTATGTTTAGGTGACGTTGATTCGGACACTGAGATCTAACCTCCTCCTTCACCTGGTCGACCTCCTGCAGCTCAGCCTGCAAGTTCCGCGCGTACATGTATTGGTTTAGCTTATGTATATTATATTTGCGGCATAGTAGTGAAATATGATATAGTGTTACTGTTGTAGGTGTCGGTTCTGTTCAACCCGTTACTATATCTGAGCGTAGGAGACTTCATCATTGACGTTGAGCTTTTACCTGTTTGAGGTGCATTCTCTTCTGGTGCTACATATTTTGTGCCTTATGTTTGTATGAAATCAATATGTGTTATGACTTTTGGTGTGATGTCTATGAATTGTGAATTATGACATGATCTATCTAACTTATGTTTTGTGACATGCTTGTATGATGACATGCCAAGCATCATACATCGAAATCGGAATAATGAGCTAATATTGGAATATTGTATATACATATTCGGAAGTAAACAAGTATGCAATCGGATATAGAAATCGGATCATCATGACATATCATATGGGTTCCAAAATGTACGGGGAAGATCAGTGGTTTCACCCTTCGAGTTGAATTCCACTTCAAACTTGGTGACGATGTAGAGAATGGTTCTGGGGAACCTTACTCTTCGGACGGTGATGTAGTTGGGGTGCACTACATTGTATCATGTGCATCATGTTCTATATGTTGTGTACCAAAATGCCTGTATAAGTTTGAGCATATTGTTGGATTATTCTTGTGATTGTTTGCTTAGGAACTTAGAGACACACTGAGCTTTATAGCTAACTCCCCCTTAGTTTCCATTTTAGATACTCAGACTTAGGCTATGGTACTTGGAGGACCTCATTTATCAGACTTATTATGTATTATCAGTATGGACTATTTTTTATTTATGAACTTTATTTTATCATTGATTTTATATGTAATTTCGGACTTAGACACTTTTATTTGGGGATTTATTGTTTTTAGCAAGCATGACTATTTCAGAATACTTCATTACCTCTTCAGTTTACTATTATACGACTACGTTTTATATAGTTGGAATATTTCTGTATTTAATTTTAATTTTTTTAATAAATAATGTGAACATTAAATTTTTAAACCAAATGAGGCTTCTTGGAGGACAAGTTTCAAACATGACTTCCTAGATTCGGCATATTTCTTCTAGGTCGGATTTAGGGGGTTACACTTGTTATAAAGAAGGCTAGTAAATTTTACATAGAAACCCCGTTGAACTGTATCCCGTTGGTTGTTTTGGTGTTTTTGTTTTGTTTGGGGTGTGTCGACACTCGAGATCAGGGTTGAAGAATTTTAAGAGAGTTTGATGTTCAACTCCGTTGTCTTTTGTCTTTAGTTTTGATGTTCTTGTTTTTGTTCGAAGTGTCGTTTGTACTATAGTTTATTGCAGCTCGGTTAAGTTTCTTTTAAGCCCTTATTATGGCAGTTTGCCCCTCTTATTATTAATAAATAAAGTAATTTTGTCAAGTAAAAAAATAAAAACCCTAACAACGACAAAAGAGATGAGTGTAAATAACATGTTATTAATGATGATGTATGTTAAATCTTGTACAATAATGTGTTAGTACAATGCGTGACCCGCATAAAAGTTAGATATGTGGATTCATATCCTTAAAAAATGTCGAAGGTCGTTCTAAATAGTACTATTAAGAGAGTTTGATGTTCAACTGCTTGTTTGTGGGACAGATGCGAGGATGGTGGATGGCGGGGTGTGCAGCGACGCTATGGTCATTATGGTTGGCTCGAAATAATTGTTTGTTTCATAAGACGCGGGCGACATCGAGGGAAATCATTTTCCTAATCAAGTTGAGATCGATGTATTGGGTGCGGATGGTAAGTAGTGCATGTGTGATTTTGGAGTCGGCATGGTGGGATTCTCCGTGAAAGTGTGAAACTCAAACACCTGCTGCATCATTACGGGTTAATGTGCAGTGGGAGCAACCACCAGCGGGAGTGTTTAAATTCAATGTAGATGGATCGGCGAGGGGAAAGCCGGGTAAGGCAGGGTGTGGGGGTGTGTTAAGGGATGAGTTTGGGCGTATTTTTGCTATGTTTTCGGGGCCGATAGGGGTTGCGGATTCGAATGAAGCGGAGCTCCAAGCTATTTTCCATGCGTTGGAGATCGTGTTAGGATCACGGTTTGGACACTGCCCGTTAGTGGTGGAGTCGGATTCTACAACAGCTGTTGCATGGGTCTTGCATTTGGAGAAACGGCCGTGAAAATTCTGGCGTTGGTTTCGGCGGATTGATGAGGCCTGTGAGGCGTTGAATGATGTATGTTTTCAACATGTATTCAGAGAGGCGAATAGGCTTGCGGGTGCACTAGCGAAAAGTGGCGTAGATAGGACGAATTGGTTTAAATAATGTGCTTAGATCGCTCGATGGTTTGGATTTTTGGTGTTTGTTCTGTACACACGCTCATGGGTACTCTTTTCCTCTGTAGGATTTAGAGAGGTTTTTAACGAGGCCTATGAGCGTGATGGTCATGTATGTTCAAATCTTTAATAAAACATGCATGTTGCCGAGTTAAAAAATAGTACTATTAAATTTTACGTAGAAATCCTATGAATCTTAGTTATAAGACTAATATCCTAACAACTGCAAAAAAAAGATAAGTGTTGTAGTAAATAATATATCATTAATGATAATGTATGCTAAATCTCGTACAATAATATATTAGTACAATGTATAACCCACATAAGAGCTAGATCTATAGATTCAGCTTTTTAAAAAGTTGTCAAAGCTCGTTCTAAAGAGTATTATTATATATTACATGGAAACCATGTGAACATAGTTATAAAAGAAAAAACATAACAATGATGAAAGAGACGAGTGTTGTATTAAATAACATGTCATTAATGATGATGTATGCTAAATGTCGTACAATAATTTGTTAGTACAATTTGTGACCCACATAAGAGCTAGATTAGTAAGTTCGGATTCTTAAATAAATGTCTAAGCTTGTTCTAAAGAGTATTATGAAATTTTACATAGAAATCCTATGAATCTTAGTTATAAGACAAAACCCTACCAACGGCAAAAAGATAAGTGTTGTATTAAATAACATGTCATTAATGGTGATGTATGCTAAATCTAGTACAATATGTGTTAGTACAATGTGTGATCCACACAAGAGCTAGATCAGTGCATTTAGATTAGGGTTTAGGAATATGGTATAGAGAATTGGATTAAGGTGAATTGTACGCTGTGACAGATCTAGGATTTTCATACAGTAGGGTCGGAGTGAAGTATGAAGTACGGATATTTTCATACCACTACAGTAAGTGGGGACAATTCTAATATTTCTTATAAAAACTTTTATATTAACTTCATAAAACCCTATTTAACTCCTGGAAAACCTCATATCCAACAAATCAAGAAGGGTCAATTGACCCCACGATTTGAATGTTGATCTGTCCCTAATTGTAGGGGGCTTTATTATGTTTTTTAGGGTTTAGAGTTTAAAATTTAGAATTTAAGATTAAAACTTAAAATTTAATTTTTGTAGTGTTGGGTATGGAAGGCGCACCAAAAAGAAGAGATGATTTTTATTCTACAAGAATAAGCATAGTCGAGGACAAACCTTCTCACCCCCTCTTTGGTGTCACTTTTGCGCCACCATACTAAAAAAATCAAATCCTAAGCTCAAACACTAAATTTTAAAACCGAAATCTTAAACCCTACCCCCAAAAAATGCACCATACATTCAATACCCTAAGCTCTACATCCTAACTTAAACCTTAATCCTAAACCTAATTTTTTAATGATATGACATAAGTTAAAAAACCAGAAAAAGGACAGACGATTTTTACTCCATTTTCGAATAATATATGCCTTTCGATTTGAAAATAAAACCCCCTTTTGCTTGTCCCTATCCGAATTTCAGTTACCTACAGCCAAAGATAATTGAATTGGTCTCCGTAAAAGGACAGTGAATTAATGTCGCCAACATTTCACATTACTTTCTTTCCATTTTATAATCCCGAATAGGACAATTCGTCCTTATCAACAACCGTGGCTCTTTTTAACCTAAAATGGATTCACTTTTCGACTATAAGAAGCAATGAATACTATCAAATTCTGCATTCCAGTTGCTTTCCTTGTTAAATATAGCTATGAATTTCAGTCGCAACAATTCCATTTCATCAACCGTCTTGAGCCTTGGCAATGGAACCATCGATGCTCGGTTCTTTCTCTCGTCCATCGACTCGAATTTAGGTCTTATCAGCCATAGAGTTCATGTTCATAGTGTCATTAACTATGTCCCCTGGCCTGCTTTTCCTCTAAGTGAAGTCACCACTACGGGGACCGAGCTCGTGAGAACGAGTCGTTCCCTTTCATCGACCTCGACAATGGGACATGTGTTTGCTCCGAGTACTAGATTCGGCAGCAATCATGAGATTTTCCCAACCCAACCCGATCACAACCAGTCCATGAATACGAATCTCTTACGATCTATGAACCCGACCCAACCCGATCACAACCAGTCCATTAATACGAATCTCTTAGGATCTATGAACCCGACTCAACCCGATCACAACCAGTCCATGAATACGAATCTCTTACGATCTACGAACCCGGCTTCGATGAATCGAAGCGAGGTTCGTAGCGATATAGAAAGAGAAACAACGGGATTACGGTCTGATGGTAGGATTCACAGTCTCCCCGGTTATCCTCAAGGTGTGTATCGATGTTCGAAATGCTTGGCTACTTTGTATTCGTCGCAGACGTTTGCCGCTCATGTCCAGAGTGCTCACTACAGGGGAGAAGGTGAAGAAGCGAGGAGGAGGAGGATGGCTGCCAGGTGCAGACGGAGGAATCTTCGCCTCCGACAGTCCAGCCATGGACATACCGCTGTGCCCGTCTCCTCCGGGGGAATCTCCAAGAGATACGCTGCGAGAAGGAATAACGGAGTTGCGGTCGGAGTTGACGATGTCGACCAGGTTCGTAATGGAGTTGGAGCTGCTTCCATGAGAGACCCCCTTGGTGTTGTGATCAAAGAAGAACCTATGTAGTACTTCGCGCTATACAAATGGCGTGATTAAGGGCCATATTTTAATTAACATTTTATTTCAAAAAAAGTTATTTTAGTTATTGTTTCACAGTCTCGATCCGAAAATATTTGATTAACTCATGATATTAATCAATAAAGATTAGACACAGGCATGAACTATTGGATCGTTAATTGTTGTGGCTGTTGTTTTCTTTCTATTTGTCTATGTTGATGGAAGTCATATGTTTTGTATCCAACTTGTTTCTTTCTATTGGTTCGAAGTGTTCCAATATTGTGTTTTTTGGTTTTGTTTCACTGACATTTAGGGTGAACGAGTTTGGGTTTTGTATTATTGGGAAAAGTTTGATCTTGTTCTGGCTATTTGACTACATATCTTCTAAATTTTAAATACCCTGAAAAAAATAAAGTTGGGTTTCACTATTGTTAGGAAGTTGAATCTTACCCTAAAAAAATAACGTTGAGTTTCACCATTATTAGGAGGTTGAATCTCGATATATTCCAGATGTTCGTAGGCTATAAGCGTGAGAACAAAAGCACATTAGTAAAATTATTATTACATCCCCGCTTATGAGCTTGATAAGTGGATTCAATTTCTTAAAAAAAAGTGTCAAAGATCGTTTCGAAGAGTACTATTATATTCAAAGTTCAAATACTACTAATCTTAGTTACAATACAAACTTTAAAAATGATAAAAAAAATGACGAGTGTTGTATTAAATAACATGAAAATGATGACGATGTATGCTAAATCTCGTGCAGTAATATATTAGTACAATGTGTGAGTCACATAAAAGCTAGAATAATGGATTCAAATTTTTAAAAAGATGTTAAAGCTCATTCCAAAGAGTACAATTAAATTTTATGTTGAAATTCTGTGAATCTTAGTTATAAGACAAAAATTGTAACAATAACAAAAAAGAGGTTTGTTGTATTAAATAGCATATCAATAATGATGATCTATGTTGAATCTTGTATAATAACTTATTAATACAATGTGCGACCCACATAAGAGCTAGATTAGTAGATTCAGATTCTTAAAAAGGTGTCAAAGCTCGTTCTAAAGAGTACAATTAAATTTTACGCAGAAATCGCGTGAATCTTAGTTATAAGACAAAAACCCTAACAACGACAAATGAGTTGAATGGTGTATTAAATAATATGACAATAATGATGATGTATGCTAAATCTTGTGCAATAATGTATTAGTACAATGTGTGACCCACATAAGAGCTAGATCAGTGGGTTCATATTGGTTTATACTCCGGTGTGTAAGCTTTCTTTTGTTCCGGTGTTTGGTTTGTTTTGGTGATATTCTATTTTGTTGTATTGCCCTGATTGTTGAGTACTCTTTTTTCCATTTAAGTTTATAAAGTTTTTAATAAGGCTTTCAACCAGGACAGGTTTTCAATTTTTAATAAATAAAAAGACTCTTGCTAAGCAAAAAACAATTTGTTGAAGCTCATTCCAAAGATATGCTATTAAATTTTACGTAGAAATCTCTTGAATCTTAGTTATATGACAAAACCTCTAACAACCACAGAAGAGAGGAGTGTTATATGAAATAAAATATCAATAATGATGATGTATGCTAAATTTGGTAAAGTAACTTATTAGTACAATGTGTGACCCACTTAAGAGCTAAATCAGTGGATTCTAATTTTTAATATGATGTCGAAACACGTTTCGAAGAGTAGTGTTAAATTTTGTGGAAATCTAGTGAATCTTAGATATGAGACAAAAACCCTAACAATGGCAAAAGAGTTTAGTGTAGTATTATATGACATATCAATAATGGTGATGTATGCTAAATCATGTGAATCTTAGTTATAAGACAAAATCCTAACAAATGTAAAAGAGACTAGTGTTCTATTAAATATATATATGTCATTAATTATAATGTATACTAAATCTCGTACAATAATCTGTTAGTACAATGTGTGGCCCACATAAAACCTAGATAAGAGAATTCAGATTCTTAAAAAAAATTGTCAAAGCTCATTCTAAAGAACACTATTAAAATTTAGGGTTAACTACACCACATACCACTCTACTATGACCACTAACTCAAAAAGCTATCGAACTTTTAAAAAAGTGCAAATCTAAAACTAAACTTTAGTTTTTGACTTGAAAATGTCACTATGTGGTTAACTCTAAACATCCTTGTTAATTCAAAACGATGTCGTTTTGTTGCGGCTATTTTGAAGCCTAATTTAGCCCAAAAACGACGTTGTTTTGCTGGAGGAAAATATTAAAACCATGCGCTTAGAGGGATTTAAACCGATGACCTTCATATACAAGGACTAAGCCTTAACCGCTAAATCAACATGACACTATGAAATGTTTTATCACAAATATTATACATCTCAAACCACTTAAGATTAATTTAAATTATTTTATGAAATAAATAATACTATAAATAATATTAATATATAAAAATATAAAGTATATTATTTACATATATATATATCAATATATATAACTAAAAAGATATTATTTTTATATTTTTATATATTATTCTTAATATAAATATATTATTTTAAAATCCCCAAAATATTCATAAAAATAATATATTTATATTATTAATAATATATAAAAACCCTAAACCTTAGAGTTTAGGTTTTAAGGTTTAAGGGTTATATATATATTATTTTTATGAATATTTTAGGCCTTTTAAAAATGATATATTTATATAATAAACAATATATATAAATAAAAATAATATATTTATTTTAATTACTCATAAATTTAGTTCAACAAA
The DNA here is from genome assembly GCA_958450335.1 of Hibiscus tridactylites. Classification (NCBI taxonomy): domain Eukaryota; kingdom Viridiplantae; phylum Streptophyta; class Magnoliopsida; order Malvales; family Malvaceae; genus Hibiscus; species Hibiscus tridactylites. The sequence continues at coordinate 25,844,701 of OY288265.1, read as the reverse complement.
ATTATTTTATGAAAAAAGTAATACTATAAATAATAAAAAATATATTATTTACATATATATTAATATATAAAAATAAAAAATATATATTATTTATAATATAAATATATTATTTTTTTAGAAAAACCAAAAATATTCATAAAAATAATATATAAAACCCCAAATCATAAGCCTCAAACCCTAAGGTTTGGGGTTTGGACTTTGTGGTTTAGGGTTTTTATATCTTATTTATAATATAAATATATTATTTTTATGAATATTTTGGGCTTTTTAAATAACATATAAAACAATACAGTTTTAATTATATATATTGATATATATATATATATATATAATATACATATTTTACATTTTTATATAATATTATTATTTATAGTTTATTTTATAAAATAATTTGAATTAATCTTAAGTGGTTTAAGATACATAATATCTGTAGTAAACATTATATAATGGCATGTTGATTTATTAGTTAAGGCTTAGCCCTTGTGAATGAAGTTATTGGGTTCAAATCCCTCCAAGCGCATGATTTTAATATTTTTCCTCTAGCAAAAAGACGTCGTTTAGGGCTAAATTAGGCTTCAAGACAGCCGCACCAAAACAACGTCGTTCTGGCGTAACGAGGACGCTAAGATTTAACGACGGAGTGACATTTCTAGTCAAAAAATAAAGTGTAGTGTTAGATTTTAACTTTTTTAAAGTTTGGTTGCATTTTCAAGTTTGTGGCCATAGTTGAGTGGTATGTGATGTAGTTAACCCTGAATTTTACATTAAAACCCTGTAAATCTTAGTTATAAGACAAAATCCTAAGAACGACAAAAGATATGACTATAAACAACATGTCATTAATGATGATTAATGCTAAATCTCGTACAATAATGTATTAGTACAATGTGTGACCCACATAAGATCTAGATAGTGGATTCATATTCTTAAAAAGGTGTCAAAGCTTTTTCTAAATAGTGCTATTAAATTTTACATAGAAATCTTGTTGATTGTAGCCCGTTGGTTGTTTTGGTGCTTTTATTTTATTTTGTTTCGGGCGTGTTGACACTTGAAGTCAGGGATTTTGTTGAGTTGTATTCTCTTCGTCTTGTACCTGGTTGTGTGTACTCTTTTCATCCACTTATGTCTGGAAATGTTTTTAACGAGGCTTACAACTTAGGCTCTGAGCGCTTATGCAACTTTATTAATAAAACATTATTTGTTGAGCGAAAAACAAAACTCTTTTGTGTTTTGTCTTTAGTTTTGGTGTTCTTGCTTTTGTTGGGAGTGTCATTTGTACTATAGTTAGTTGCAGCTTGGTTAAGTTTCTTGTAAGCCCTTATTATGCCAGCTTGCCCCTCTTATTATTAATAAATAAAGTAATTTTGTCGAGAAAAAAGAGAGATAAAAACTCTAACAATGACAAAAGAGATGAGCGTAAATAACATGTCATTAACGATGATGTATGCTAAATCTCGTACAATAATGTGTTAGTACAATGTAGGACCCACATAAGAGCTAGATCAGTGAATTCATATTTTTAAAAATGTTTCGAATGTCATTCTAAATAGTATTTTTAAATTTTATGTAGAAATCCTATAAATTTTAGTTATAAGACAAATATCCTAACAATGTCGAAAGAGACGAGTGTTGTATTAAATAATAGAGTAAACTATGTCAGGTACTATCAAATTATTGGGTGTGACCTGTTTTTTACCATCAACCTTTCATTTGGTCCAATTTTTTCACCAAATTTTATTTTTCGACTCGTTTATATCATCACGCCGTTAACTTTTTAACGCCGTGATGACTTGGATGCTAGACCAAAACGACGTCGTTTTGGTGCCGCTATTTTGATACTAAATTGCCCAAAATTGCGTCATTTTGCTGGAGGAAAATATGAAAAATCATGCCCTCAATAGGATTTGAACACAAAACTTTTAGAATTAGAGACAACCTCCTAACCACTAATCTAACTCAATATCTCAAATTTGTTTCTAGCACAAATAATATATATTCTAAATTACAATTGTGATTAATTCAATTTATTTTATTATATAAATAATATTACTCTATATAAATAATATTAATATATTATAAAATAATATTAATATACATATAATAATATATTAATATATAACTAATAAATAATTTTTTTATGTATAACCAAAATATTAAATTCTTACCTATAAACCTTAAAACCCTAAATCATAAATACTAAACCCTAAAACCCTAAATCATAAATACTAAACCCTAAAACCATAAACCAATTAGTAGCCAAAATGGATGTATTTGGGGTTTAAGCTTTAGGGTTTTGGTGAATTTTTTATTTTTTGTGTAAATTTTCAAAATATTAGATTTTTAAACCATTTTTAGTTTTTATAATAATATATTATTTGTTTATATATTTTAATATTATTTGTTTATGAATAAAAATTTAGGGTTTAAGGTTTATAATTTAGGGTTGGGGTTTAAGGTTTTGTTGGTTGGTGATAAAAATAGACCATACCCAATAGTTTAGTGGTACCTGACATAGTTTACCCCAAATAATATATCATTAATGATAATGTATGCTAAATCTCGTACAATAATATGCTAGAAAGAAAGAGCCCGTCGAAGTGTACTGTTTAAGGCATGGTGGTGATAACACTCAAAGCTGGATTTGCTCATGCAATTTCCTTGAATGCTCTCTCGCTTTGTTCCAATTGGATGGTGTCATTATTGTTTTTCTGAGTTGTCTAGTGCGTAGTAAGCTTGTTTAGGAGAGTTATATGACAAAAACTCTAACAACGACAGAAGAGAGAAGTGTTATATGAAATAAAATATCAATAATGATAATGTATGCTAAATTTGGTAAAGTAACTTATTAGTACAATGTGTGGACCCACTTAAGAGCTAGATCAGTGGATTCAAATTCTTAATATGATGTTGAAACTCGTTCCGAAGAGTAGTGTTAAATTTTATGTGGAAATCCAGTAAATCTTAGATATTAGACAAAAACCCTAACAACGACAAAAGAGTTTAGTGTAGCATTATATAACATATCAATAATGATAATGTATGCTAAATCCTGTGAATCTTAGTTATAAGACAAAAAAACCCTAACAAATGTAAAAGAGACTAGTGTTATATTGAATATATATATATGTCATTAATTATAATGTATACTAAATCTGGTACAATAATCTGTTAGTACAATGTGTGACCCACATAAAACCTAGATAAGTGACTTCAGATTCTTAAAAAATTGTCAAAGCTCATTCTAAAGAACACTATTAAAATTTAGGGTTAACTACACCACATACCACTCTACTATGACCACTAACTCGAAAAGTAATCGAACTTTAAAAAAATGCAAATATAAAAGTAAACTTTAGTTTTTGACTTGAAAATGTCACTCTGTGGTTAACTCTAAACATCCTTGTTAATTCAAAACGATGTCGTTTTGTTGCGGCTATTTTGAAGCCTAATTTAGCCCAAAATCGACATTGTTTTGTTGGAGGAAAATATTAAAACCATGCACTTAGAGGGATTTAAACCGATGACCTTCATATACAAGGGCTAAGCCTTAACCGCTAAATCAACATGACACTATGAAATGTTTTATCACAAATATTATATATCACAAACCACTTAAGATTAATTTAAATTATTTTATGAAATAAATAATACTATAAATAATATTAATATATAAAAATATAAAGTATATTATTTACATATATATATATATATCAATATATATAACTAAAAATGCATTATTTTTATATTTTTATATATTATTCTTAATATAAATATATTATTTTAAAACCCCTAAAATATTCTTAAAATAATATATTTATATTATTGATAATATATAAAAACCCTAAACTATTAACCCATAAACCCTAACCCTAAACCTTAGAGTTTAGGTTTTAAGGTTTAAGGGTTTTATATATATTATTTTTATGAATATTTTAGGCTTTTAAAAATAATATATTTACATAATAAACAATATATAAAAATAAAAATAATATATTTATTTTAATTACTCATAAATTTATCCATTTGATTCAACGAAATTATTTTATCAAAAAATAATACTATAAATAATATTAATATATAAATAATATAAAATATATTATTTACATATACATCAATATATAAAAATAAAAATAACATTGAGTTTCACCATTATTAAAAAGTTAAATGTCGATATATTCCAGATGTTCGTAGGCTATAAGGGTCAAATGAGAGAGAAAAAAAGCACATTAGTTAAAATACTGCTAAAAAAAGTGGATTCAATTTCTTAAAAAAGTGTCAAACATCGTTCCGAAGAGTACTATTATATTCAGAGTTAAAATACTGCTAATCTTAGTTATAAGAAAAACTTTAAAAATGACAAAAAAAATGACGAGTGTTATATTAAATAACATGAAAATGATGACGGTGTATGCTAAATCTCGTGCAATAACATATTAGTACAATGTGTAAGCTACATAAAAGCTAGAGTAGTGGATTCAGATTTTTAAAAAGATGTTGAAGCTCATTCCAAAGAGTATTGTTAAATTTTACGTTGAAATTCTGTGAATCTTAGTTATAAGACAGAAATTATAACAACAAAAGAGAGGTGTGTTGTATTAAATAGCATATCAATAATGATGATGTATGTTAAATCTCGTATAATAACTTATTAGTACAATGTATGATCCACATAAGAGCTAGAACAATAGATTCAGATTCTTAAGAAGGTGTCAAAGCTCGTTTTAAAGAGTACAACAATTAAATTTTACGCAGAAATCGCGTGAATCTTAGTTATAAGACAAAAACCCTAACAACGGCAAATGAGTTGAGTGGTGTATTAAATAATATGACAATAATGATGATGTATGCTAAATCTTGTGCAATAATGTATTAGTACAATGTGTGACCCACATAAGAGCTAGATCAGTGGATTCATATTGGTTTATATTCCGGTGTCTGAGCTTTCTTTTGTTTTGGTGTTTAGCCTGTTTTGGTGATATTCTATTTTGTGGTATTCCCCTAGTTGTTGAGTACTCTTTTTCTCCATTTAGATTTATGGGGTTTTTAATGAGGCTCTCAACCAGGACATGTCTTTAGTTATTAATAAATAAAAATACTCTTGTTGAGAGAAAAAAAGGTGGTGAAGCTCATTCTAAAGATGTGCTATTAAATTTTATGTAGAAATCTCTTGAATCTTAGTTATAAGACAAAAACTCTAAGAACGACAAAAGAAAGGAGTGTTATATGAAATAACATATCAATAATGATGATGTATGCTAAATCTTGTAAAGTAAATTACTAGTACAAATGTGTGACCCACATAAGAGCTAGATCAGTGGATTCAGATTATTAATATGGTGTCGAAACTCGTTCCAAAGAGTAATGTTAAATTTTATGTAGAAATCCCGTGAATCTTAGATATGAGACAAAATCCCTAACAACGGTAAAAGAGTTTAGTGTAGTATTAAATTACATATCAATAATGATGATGTATGCTAAATCTCGTACAATAATTAATACATTAGTACAACGCATGACCCATATAAGAGCTAGATCGGTTGATTTAGATTCTTAAAAAGGTGTTGAAGCTCGTTCTAAAGAGTACTTGTTGAGTGGATCAATGAAACAATATAAGCCAAGAGGGGTGAATTGGATTTTTAGAACTTTGGTGGTGGAGTGGATAATTAAAATTGATAGACAAGAGGATTTAGAGTGGTTCAAGTTCCAAATGAACTCTACATCCACTACCTTAGCTTTACTAAGGATTTTCCAACAATCCACTAATTGTTCTTCCCATTTTTAGGCTAAGAAGGTAACATTTACAATACCGGTCAATTTTTCTACCCAAAATTTGACTCAATCCTCACACAAGAAATATAAAAAAGATGAAGGCCAAAACAAGTATCTCTCAATACAAATTACAAGCACTCAACCCAATTGAATAGATAAGAATGAAAATTACAATTTCACAATTGGGGTTTATAAGAAATATTGGGATTTTTGCACAAATGCTTGGCTTTGATGTTTGGATAATACTTTTGAGATCAATAGTTGTTGCTGGAGCTTTTAGAGGTCCCTTTTATACCTCCTTATTGAATTCTAGTCGTTTGGGTTGTTGCATTCATCAATAGAGTCGTTGGGATGTTATCTAACTCCATAAATGCAGTCTGCAATCACCCGTTTCGAAACGCACGATCCTGTTTCAAAACATACCAAAATAGAAAGAGTCGTTGGGGTGTAATAAATAGACCGTACCGAAATGGGCACGATCGTTTCGATATGCTAAGAGCCCGTTTCGAAACTCGTTTCGAAACATTTTGCCATTGTCAAAGCCTATATCGAAACGGCTTGGAAGCGTTTTGATACGCCTTAACGACAAGTTTAAAATCAGTTAAAAACTTCAATGGTCATATTTTTAAAACCAAGTTTGAATTCTGTTTCGAAAGGTTTGAGGTCATTTTGATACTACCGTATCGAAATGGGTCAAATCGTTCCGATGTTCTTCATCCGTTTTGAAACAGAGGTTAACAGTTTCAAAACTGTTCTGGAACGCTCAAAGGCCGTTCCGAAACGGTGACTCAAAAATCACTGTTTTGGCTTGATAAACACTTAGAAAACATATGACAAGTTGAGGTTTTGACTCAAACATTTTTCTTTAAATATATAGAGAGGTTTTGAGGACTTAAAAATTCGTTTCTCTTTTTCAATTTAGTCCTTAAATTCTTTAGTTATATCAAAATCAATTTATCGGTTTCATAGTGCTATTAAATTTTATGTAGAAATCCCGTGAATCATAGTTATAAGACAAAAACCCTAACAACTGTAAAAAAGACGAGTTTTCTATTGAATATATATCATTAATTATAATGTATACTAAATCTCATACAATAATATGTTACTATAATGTGTGACCCACATAAAAGCTAGATAAGTGAATTCAGATTCTTAAAAAAATTCAAAGCTCATTCTAAAGAACACTATTAAAATTTAGGGTTAACTAAACCACATACCACTCAACTATGACCACTAACTCGAAAATGCCAACGAACTTTAATTTTTTTTTGCTCTGCAAAGGAATTTTTATCAAAATTTGACCTTGATCGTATGCCTCATTAAAAACCTCCCTAAACCTAAGTTGAAGGAAAAGAGTACATACAATCAAGGGAAAAACCAACACATACCAATTACGCCCTGAGAGTAACCCGAGCAATGCAACACTATCAACCACCTGCTAGCTCAATGCACTAAATAATACAAAATCACCAAAAACCATGCTTACATACAATTAAACTCCTATTTTCAAAACATTAAAATTCAACCTTTGCACGAAACCCGACTTACCATCAGGCCTTGAACAAGGAAGGTTGTAGCTCACTCCTCCAGTTTTGTGGGACTTATCCACCAGGACCGATGTAGCAGGTTAATAAGCCAATTTAGCACCACCTTTGAGTCGAATTCAACAATAACATTTCTTCCATCCTTCCAAATTGCTTCAATACAAAGGTCTAACGCAGTTTTGACAACGACCAACACAGCAATGTCCGTCCCCTCACTCGAGTTATGCCAAACGAACCACAGTTGAATCTGTCACACCCAACAATCTCTAAAGCTTGTCCCACCATCCATCCAACTTTGAGATCCATTTCTCCTTTGTCGAGTTAAGCCAAAACATTGCTCGTAGTTTTGTGTAAAACAAAAGTTCTTGTGGTGGAAATGTTTTGTCCTTGAACACCCTTTCAATTTTGGCAAGCCACACATTCCAGATTGCTGCCCCAACAGTCACCTTCCACCAAGCACAAAATAGGCACCAAAACCTCTCAGTAAAATTGCACCGGGAAAATAGATGCTTGGAATCTTCTGAGCCATCTCCACATAAAGCACAAAAGTTTTGATTTTCCCTTTGGCGGGACTTTTAGATTCCAAATATTACAAAATTCAAAGTCTAAACCTTCCACAACTTTATTAATTAACAAACCAGAAAGCTTTTCAACTGAAAATTGCCCTACTTTCTCATGAAACCACACAATCCTATCCGAAAGGGAAGAATTTAACTTTACCTCATGCACTTGCATCCTCAAAATGTATAGCTTGTTTGCATCCTCCAAATTAGTAAACTGTCTATGTCGAATCGAACCGAGCCCATCAGATTAAACCGAGTTAGTGAACCGAACCAATCATACCAACCCGGATGACGTCAGCATCGTTGACCGTTGACTTTTCACCGTTGACCAATGACTATTGACCGTTAACCATTAACTATCGTTGATCGTTGAACGTTGAATTTTTTAGTCAAAGTCAACTCTATATTTTTTACGTCCTGATTCAAAATCCACTATCCGTTTTCCCAAATTTGAACTCGAAATACTGTTTACTATTTACATATAATTCTATTTATTATTTTGAGGAATTGTGTATATCAGAATCTGATTTGGCTTGTGCTTGTGTTTAGGTGACGTTGATTCGGACACTGAGATCTAACTTCCTCCTCCACCTGGTCGACCTCCTGCAGCTCAGCCTGCAAGTTCCGCGCGTACATGTATTGGTTTAGCTTATGTATATTATATTTGTGGCATAGTAGTGAAATATGATATAGTGTTACTGTTGTAGGTGTCGGTTCTGTTCAGCCCGTTACTATATCTGAGCGTAGGAGACTTCATCATTGACGTTGAGCTTTTACCTGTTTGAGGTGCATTCTCTTCTGGTGCTACATATTTTGTGCCTTATGTTTGTATGAAATCAATATGTGTTATGACTTTTGGTGTGATGTCTATGAATTGTGAATTATGACATGATCTATCTAACTTATGTTTTGTGACATGCTTGTATGATGACATGCCAAGCATCATACATCGAAATCGGAATAATGAGCTAATATTGGAATATTGTATATACATATTCGGAAGTAAACAAGTATGCAATCGGATATAGAAATCGAATCATCATGACATATAATATGGGTTCCAAAATGTACGGGGAAGATCAGTGGTTTCACCCTTCGAGTTGAATTTCCACTTCGAACTTGGTGACGATGTAGAGAATGGTTCTGGGGAACCTTACTCTTCGGACGGTGATGTAGTTGGGGTGCACTGCATTGTATCATGTGCATCATGTTCTATATGTTGTGTACCAAAATGCTTGTATAAGTTTGAGCATATTGTTGGGTTATTCTTGTGATTGTTTGCTTAGGAACTTAGAGACACACTGAGCTTTATAGCTAACTCCCCCTTTAGTTTCCATTTTAGATACTCAGACTTAGGCTATGGTACTTGGAGGACCTCGTTTATCAGACTTATTATGTATTATCAGTATGGACTATTTTTGATTTATGAACTTTATTTTATCATTGATTTTATATGTAATTTCGGACTTAGACACTTTTATTTGGGGATTTATTGTTTTTAGCAGGCATGACTATTTCAGAATACTTCATTAACTCTTCAGTTTACTATTATACGACTACGTTTTATATAGTTGGAATATTTCTGTATTTAATTTTAAATTTTTTAATAAATAATGTGAACATTAAATTTTTAAACCAAATGAGGCTTCTTGGAGGACAAGTTTCAAACATGACTTCCTAGATTCGGCATATTTCTTCTAGGTCGGATTTAGGGGGTTACACTTGTTATAAAGAAGGCTAGTAAATTTTACATAGAAACCCCGTTGAACTGTATCTCGTTGGTTGTTTTGGTGTTTTTGTTTTGTTTGGGTGTGTCGACACTCGAGATTAGGGTTGAGGAATTTTAAGAGAGTTTGATGTTCAACTCCGTTGTCTTTTGTCTTTAGTTTTGATGTTCTTGTTTTTGTTCGAAGTGTCGTTTGTACTATAGTTTATTGCAGCTCGGTTAAGTTTCTTTTAAGCCCTTATTATGGCAGTTTGCCCCTCTTATTATTAATAAATAAAGTAATTTTGTCAAGTAAAAAAATAAAAACCCTAACAACGACAAAAGAGATGAGTGTAAATAACATGTTATTAATGATGATGTATGTTAAATCTTGTACAATAATGTGTTAGTACAATGCGTGACCCGCATAAAAGTTATATATGTGGATTCATATCCTTAAAAAATGTCGAAGGTCGTTCTAAATAGTACTATTAAGAGAGTTTGATGTTCAACTGCTTGTTTGTGGGACAGACTCGAGGATGGTGGATGGCGGGGTGTGCAGCGACGCTATGGTCATTATGGTTGGCTCGAAATAATTGTTTGTTTCATAAGACGCGGGCGACATCGGGGGAAATCATTTTCCTAATCAAGTTGAGATCGATGTATTGGGTGCGGATGGTAAGTAGTGCATGTGTGATTTTGGAGTCGGCATGGTGGGATTCTCCGTGGAAGTGTGAAACACAAACACCTGCTGCATCATTACGGGTTAATGTGCAGTGGGAGCAACCACCAGCGGGAGTGTTTAAATTCAATGTAGATGGATCGGCGAGGGGAAAGCCGGGTAAGGCAGGGTGTGGGGGTGTGTTAAGGGATGAGTTTGGGCGTATTTTTGCTATGTTTTCGGGGCCGATAGGGGTTGCGGATTCGAATGAAGTGGAGCTCCAAGCTATTTTCCATGCGTTGGAGATCGTGTTAGGATCACAGTTTGGACACTGCCCGTTAGTGGTGGAGTCGGATTCTACAACAGCTGTTGCATGGGTCTTGCATTTGGAGAAACGGCCGTGAAAATTCTGGCGTTGGTTTCGGCGGATTGATGAGGCCTGTGAGGCGTTGAATGATGTATGTTTTCAACATGTATACAGAGAGGCGAATAGGCTTGCGGATGCACTAGCGAAAAGTGGCGTAGATAGGACGAATTGGTTTAAATAATGTGCTTAGATCGCTCGATGGTTTGGATTTTTGGTGTTTGTTCTGTACACACGCTCATGGGTACTTTTTTCCTCTGTAGGATTTAGAGAGGTTTTTAACGAGGCCTATGAGCGTGACGGTCATGTATGTTCAAATCTTTAATAAAACATGCATGTTGCCGAGTTAAAAAATAGTACTATTAAATTTTACGTAGAAATCCTATGAATCTTAGTTATAAGACTAATATCCTAACAACTGCAAAAAAAAGATAAGTGTTGTAGTAAATCATATATCATTAATGATAATGTATGCTAAATCTCGTACAATAATATATTAGTACAATGTATAACCCACATAAGAGCTAGATCTATAGATTCAGCTTTTTAAAAAGTTGTCAAAGCTCGTTCTAAAGAGTATTATTATATATTACATGGAAACCATGTGAACATAGTTATAAAAGAAAAAACCTAACAATGATGAAAGAGACGAGTGTTGTATTATATAACATGTCATTAATGATGATGTATGCTAAATGTCGTACAATAATTTGTTAGTACAATTTGTGACCCACATAAGAGCTAGATTAGTAAGTTCGGATTCTTAAATAAATGTCTAAGCTTGTTCTAAAGAGTATTATGAAATTTTACATAGAAATCCTATGAATCTTAGTTATAAGACAAAACCCTACCAACGGCAAAAAGATAAGTGTTGTATTAAATAACATGTCATTAATGGTGATGTATGCTAAATCTAGTACAATATGTGTTAGTACAATGTGTGATCCACACAAGAGCTAGATCAGTGCATTTAGATTAGGGTTTAGGAATATGGTATAGAGAATTGGATTAAGGTGAATTGTACGCTGTGACAGATCTAGGATTTTCATACAGTAGGGTCGGAGTGAAGTATGAAGTACGGATATTTTCATACCACTACAGTAAGTGGGGACAATTCTAATATTTCTTATAAAAACTTTTATATTAACTTCATAAAACCCTATTTAACTCCTGGAAAACCTCATATCCAACAAATCAAGAAGGGTCAATTGACCCCACGATTTGAATGTTGATCTGTCCCTAATTGTAGGGGGCTTTATTATGTTTTTTAGGGTTTAGAGTTTAAAATTTAGAATTTAAGATTAAAACTTAAAATTTAATTTTTGTAGTGTTGGGTATGGAAGGCGCACCAAAAAGAAGAGATGATTTTTATTCTACAAGAATAAGCATAGTCGAGGACAAACCTTCTCACCCCCTCTTTGGTGTCACTTTTGCGCCACCATACTAAAAAAATCAAATCCTAAGCTCAAACACTAAATTTTAAAACCGAAATCTTAAACCCTACCCCCAAAAAATGCACCATACATTCAATACCCTAAGCTCTACATCCTAACTTAAACCTTAATCCTAAACCTAATTTTTTAATGATATGACATAAGTTAAAAAACCAGAAAAAGGACAGACGATTTTTACTCCATTTTCGAATAATATATGCCTTTCGATTTGAAAATAAAACCCCCTTTTGCTTGTCCCTATCCGAATTTCAGTTACCTACAGCCAAAGATAATTGAATTGGTCTCCGTAAAAGGACAGTGAATTAATGTCGCCAACATTTCACATTACTTTCTTTCCATTTTATAATCCCGAATAGGACAATTCGTCCTTATCAACAACCGTGGCTCTTTTTAACCTAAAATGGATTCACTTTTCGACTATAAGAAGCAATGAATACTATCAAATTCTGCATTCCAGTTGCTTTCCTTGTTAAATATAGCTATGAATTTCAGTCGCAACAATTCCATTTCATCAACCGTCTTGAGCCTTGGCAATGGAACCATCGATGCTCGGTTCTTTCTCTCGTCCATCAACTCGAATTTAGGTCTTATCAGCCATAGAGTTCATGTTCATAGTGTCATTAACTATGTCCCCTGGCCTGCTTTTCCTCTAAGTGAAGTCACCACTACGGGGACCGAGCTCGTGAGAACGAGTCGTTCCCTTTCATCGACCTCGACAATGGGACATGTGTTTGCTCCGAGTACTAGATTCGGCAGCAATCATGAGATTTTCCCAACCCAACCCGATCACAACCAGTCCATGAACACGAATCTCTTACGATCTATGAACCCGACCCAACCCGATCACAACCAGTCCATTAATACGAATCTCTTACGATCTATGAACCCGACTCAACCCGATCACAACCAGTCCATGAATACGAATCTCTTACGATCTACGAACCCGGCTTCGATGAATCGAAGCGAGGTTCGTAGCGATATAGAAAGAGAAACAACGGGATTACGGTCTGATGGTAGGATTCACAGTCTCCCCGGTTATCCTCAAGGTGTGTATCGATGTTCGAAATGCTTGGCTACTTTGTATTCGTCGCAGACGTTTGCCGCTCATGTCCAGAGTGCTCACTACAGGGGAGAAGGTGAAGAAGCGAGGAGGAGGAGGATGGCTGCCAGGTGCAGACGGAGGAATCTTCGCCTCCGACAGTCCAGCCATGGACATACCGCTGTGCCCGTCTCCTCCGGGGGAATCTCCAAGAGATACGCTGCGAGAAGGAATAACGGAGTTGCGGTCGGAGTTGACGATGTCGACCAGGTTCGTAATGGAGTTGGAGCTGCTTCCATGAGAGACCCCCTTGGTGTTGTGATCAAAGAAGAACCTATGTAGTACTTCGCGCTATACAAATGGCGTGATTAAGGGCCATATTTTAATTAACATTTTATTTCAAAAAAAGTTATTTTAGTTATTGTTTCACAGTCTCGATCCGAAAATATTTGATTAACTCATGATATTAATCAATAAAGATTAGACACAGGCATGAACTATTGGATCGTTAATTGTTGTGGCTGTTGTTTTCTTTCTATTTGTCTATGTTGATGGAAGTCATATGTTTTGTATCCAACTTGTTTCTTTCTATTGGTTCGAAGTGTTCCAATATTGTGTTTTTTGGTTTTGTTTCACTGACATTTAGGGTGAACGAGTTTGGGTTTTGTATTATTGGGAAAAGTTTGATCTTGTTCTGGCTATTTGACTACATATCTTCTAAATTTTAAATACCCTGAAAAAAATAAAGTTGGGTTTCACTATTGTTAGGAAGTTGAATCTTACCCTAAAAAAATAACGTTGAGTTTCACCATTATTAGGAGGTTGAATCTCGATATATTCCAGATGTTCGTAGGCTATAAGCGTGAGAACAAAAGCACATTAGTAAAATTATTATTACATCCCCGCTTATGAGCTTGATAAGTGGATTCAATTTCTTAAAAAAAAGTGTCAAAGATCGTTTCGAAGAGTACTATTATATTCAAAGTTCAAATACTACTAATCTTAGTTACAATACAAACTTTAAAAATGATAAAAAAAATGACGAGTGTTGTATTAAATAACATGAAAATGATGACGATGTATGCTAAATCTCGTGCAGTAATATATTAGTACAATGTGTGAGTCACATAAAAGCTAGAATAATGGATTCAAATTTTTAAAAAGATGTTAAAGCTCATTCCAAAGAGTACAATTAAATTTTATGTTGAAATTCTGTGAATCTTAGTTATAAGACAAAAATTGTAACAATAACAAAAAAGAGGTTTGTTGTATTAAATAGCATATCAATAATGATGATCTATGTTGAATCTTGTATAATAACTTATTAATACAATGTGCGACCCACATAAGAGCTAGATTAGTAGATTCAGATTCTTAAAAAGGTGTCAAAGCTCGTTCTAAAGAGTACAATTAAATTTTACGCAGAAATCGCGTGAATCTTAGTTATAAGACAAAAACCCTAACAACGACAAATGAGTTGAGTGGTGTATTAAATAATATGACAATAATGATGATGTATGCTAAATCTTGTGCAATAATGTATTAGTACAATGTGTGACCCACATAAGAGCTAGATCAGTGGGTTCATATTGGTTTATACTCCGGTGTGTAAGCTTTCTTTTGTTCCGGTGTTTGGTTTGTTTTGGTGATATTCTATTTTGTTGTATTGCCCTGATTGTTGAGTACTCTTTTTTCCATTTAAGTTTATAAAGTTTTTAATAAGGCTTTCAACCAGGACAGGTTTTCAATTTTTAATAAATAAAAAGACTCTTGCTAAGCAAAAAACAATTTGTTGAAGCTCATTCCAAAGATATGCTATTAAATTTTACGTAGAAATCTCTTGAATCTTAGTTATATGACAAAACCTCTAACAACCACAGAAGAGAGGAGTGTTATATGAAATAAAATATCAATAATGATGATGTATGCTAAATTTGGTAAAGTAACTTATTAGTACAATGTGTGACCCACTTAAGAGCTAAATCAGTGGATTCTAATTTTTAATATGATGTCGAAACACGTTTCGAAGAGTAGTGTTAAATTTTGTGGAAATCTAGTGAATCTTAGATATGAGACAAAAACCCTAACAATGGCAAAAGAGTTTAGTGTAGTATTATATGACATATCAATAATGGTGATGTATGCTAAATCATGTGAATCTTAGTTATAAGACAAAATCCTAACAAATGTAAAAGAGACTAGTGTTCTATTAAATATATATATGTCATTAATTATAATGTATACTAAATCTCGTACAATAATCTGTTAGTACAATGTGTGGCCCACATAAAACCTAGATAAGAGAATTCAGATTCTTAAAAAAAATTGTCAAAGCTCATTCTAAAGAACACTATTAAAATTTAGGGTTAACTACACCACATACCACTCTACTATGACCACTAACTCAAAAAGCTATCGAACTTTTAAAAAAGTGCAAATCTAAAACTAAACTTTAGTTTTTGACTTGAAAATGTCACTATGTGGTTAACTCTAAACATCCTTGTTAATTCAAAACGATGTCGTTTTGTTGCGGCTATTTTGAAGCCTAATTTAGCCCAAAAACGACGTTGTTTTGCTGGAGGAAAATATTAAAACCATGCGCTTAGAGGGATTTAAACCGATGACCTTCATATACAAGGACTAAGCCTTAACCGCTAAATCAACATGACACTATGAAATGTTTTATCACAAATATTATACATCTCAAACCACTTAAGATTAATTTAAATTATTTTATGAAATAAATAATACTATAAATAATATTAATATATAAAAATATAAAGTATATTATTTACATATATATATATCAATATATATAACTAAAAAGATATTATTTTTATATTTTTATATATTATTCTTAATATAAATATATTATTTTAAAATCCCCAAAATATTCATAAAAATAATATATTTATATTATTAATAATATATAAAAACCCTAAACCTTAGAGTTTAGGTTTTAAGGTTTAAGGGTTATATATATATTATTTTTATGAATATTTTAGGCCTTTTAAAAATGATATATTTATATAATAAACAATATATATAAATAAAAATAATATATTTATTTTAATTACTCATAAATTTAGTTCAACGAAATTATTTTATGAAAAAAGTAATACTATAAATAATAAAAAATATATTATTTACATATATATTAATATATAAAAATAAAAAATATATATTATTTATAATATAAATATATTATTTTTTTAGAAAAACCAAAAATATTCATAAAAATAATATATAAAACCCCAAATCATAAGCCTCAAACCCTAAGGTTTGGGGTTTGGACTTTGTGGTTTAGGGTTTTTATATCTTATTTATAATATAAATATATTATTTTTATGAATATTTTGGGCTTTTTAAATAACATATAAAACAATACAGTTTTAATTATATATATTGATATATATATATATATATATAATATACATATTTTACATTTTTATATAATATTATTATTTATAGTTTATTTTATAAAATAATTTGAATTAATCTTAAGTGGTTTAAGATACATAATATCTGTAGTAAACATTATATAATGGCATGTTGATTTATTAGTTAAGGCTTAGCCCTTGTGAATGAAGTTATTGGGTTCAAATCCCTCCAAGCGCATGAATATAATATTTTTCCTCTAGCAAAAAGACGTCGTTTAGGGCTAAATTAGGCTTCAAGACAGCCGCACCAAAACAACGTCGTTCTGGCGTAACGAGGACGCTAAGATTTAACGACGGAGTGACATTTCTAGTCAAAAAATAAAGTGTAGTGTTAGATTTTAACTTTTTTAAAGTTTGGTTGCATTTTCAAGTTTGTGGCCATAGTTGAGTGGTATGTGATGTAGTTAACCCTGAATTTTACATTAAAACCCTGTAAATCTTAGTTATAAGACAAAATCCTAAGAACGACAAAAGATATGACTATAAACAACATGTCATTAATGATGATTAATGCTAAATCTCGTACAATAATGTATTAGTACAATGTGTGACCCACATAAGATCTAGATAGTGGATTCATATTCTTAAAAAGGTGTCAAAGCTTTTTCTAAATAGTGCTATTAAATTTTACATAGAAATCTTGTTGATTGTAGCCCGTTGGTTGTTTTGGTGCTTTTATTTTATTTTGTTTCGGGCGTGTTGACACTTGAAGTCAGAGATTTTGTTGAGTTGTATTCTCTTCGTCTTGTACCTGGTTGTGTGTACTCTTTTCATCCACTTATGTCTGGAAATGTTTTTAACGAGGCTTACAACTTAGGCTCTGAGCGCTTATGCAACTTTATTAATAAAACATTATTTGTTGAGCGAAAAACAAAACTCTTTTGTGTTTTGTCTTTAGTTTTGGTGTTCTTGCTTTTGTTGGGAGTGTCATTTGTACTATAGTTAGTTGCAGCTTGGTTAAGTTTCTTGTAAGCCCTTATTATGCCAGCTTGCCCCTCTTATTATTAATAAATAAAGTAATTTTGTCGAGAAAAAAGAGAGATAAAAACTCTAACAATGACAAAAGAGATGAGCGTAAATAACATGTCATTAACGATGATGTATGCTAAATCTCGTACAATAATGTGTTAGTACAATGTAGGACCCACATAAGAGCTAGATCAGTGAATTCATATTTTTAAAAATGTTTCGAATGTCATTCTAAATAGTATTTTTAAATTTTATGTAGAAATCCTATAAATTTTAGTTATAAGACAAATATCCTAACAATGTCGAAAGAGACGAGTGTTGTATTAAATAATAGAGTAAACTATGTCAGGTACTATCAAATTATTGGGTGTGACCTGTTTTTTACCATCAACCTTTCATTTGGTCCAATTTTTTCACCAAATTTTATTTTTCGACTCGTTTATATCATCACGCCGTTAACTTTTTAACGCCGTGATGACTTGGATGCTAGACCAAAACGACGTCGTTTTGGTGCCGCTATTTTGATACTAAATTGCCCAAAATTGCGTCATTTTGCTGGAGGAAAATATGAAAAATCATGCCCTCAATAGGATTTGAACACAAAACTTTTAGAATTAGAGACAACCTCCTAACCACTAATCTAACTCAATATCTCAAATTTGTTTCTAGCACAAATAATATATATTCTAAATTACAATTGTGATTAATTCAATTTATTTTATTATATAAATAATATTACTCTATATAAATAATATTAATATATTATAAAATAATATTAATATACATATAATAATATATTAATATATAACTAATAAATAATTTTTTTATGTATAACCAAAATATTAAATTCTTACCTATAAACCTTAAAACCCTAAATCATAAATACTAAACCCTAAAACCCTAAATCATAAATACTAAACCCTAAAACCATAAACCAATTAGTAGCCAAAATGGATGTATTTGGGGTTTAAGCTTTAGGGTTTTGGTGAATTTTTTATTTTTTGTGTAAATTTTCAAAATATTAGATTTTTAAACCATTTTTAGTTTTTATAATAATATATTATTTGTTTATATATTTTAATATTATTTGTTTATGAATAAAAATTTAGGGTTTAAGGTTTATAATTTAGGGTTGGGGTTTAAGGTTTTGTTGGTTGGTGATAAAAATAGACCATACCCAATAGTTTAGTGGTACCTGACATAGTTTACCCCAAATAATATATCATTAATGATAATGTATGCTAAATCTCGTACAATAATATGCTAGAAAGAAAGAGCCCGTCGAAGTGTACTGTTTAAGGCATGGTGGTGATAACACTCAAAGCTGGATTTGCTCATGCAATTTCCTTGAATGCTCTCTCGCTTTGTTCCAATTGGATGGTGTCATTATTGTTTTTCTGAGTTGTCTAGTGCGTAGTAAGCTTGTTTAGGAGAGTTATATGACAAAAACTCTAACAACGACAGAAGAGAGAAGTGTTATATGAAATAAAATATCAATAATGATAATGTATGCTAAATTTGGTAAAGTAACTTATTAGTACAATGTGTGGACCCACTTAAGAGCTAGATCAGTGGATTCAAATTCTTAATATGATGTTGAAACTCGTTCCGAAGAGTAGTGTTAAATTTTATGTGGAAATCCAGTAAATCTTAGATATTAGACAAAAACCCTAACAACGACAAAAGAGTTTAGTGTAGCATTATATAACATATCAATAATGATAATGTATGCTAAATCCTGTGAATCTTAGTTATAAGACAAAAAAACCCTAACAAATGTAAAAGAGACTAGTGTTATATTGAATATATATATATGTCATTAATTATAATGTATACTAAATCTGGTACAATAATCTGTTAGTACAATGTGTGACCCACATAAAACCTAGATAAGTGACTTCAGATTCTTAAAAAATTGTCAAAGCTCATTCTAAAGAACACTATTAAAATTTAGGGTTAACTACACCACATACCACTCTACTATGACCACTAACTCGAAAAGTAATCGAACTTTAAAAAAATGCAAATATAAAAGTAAACTTTAGTTTTTGACTTGAAAATGTCACTCTGTGGTTAACTCTAAACATCCTTGTTAATTCAAAACGATGTCGTTTTGTTGTGGCTATTTTGAAGCCTAATTTAGCCCAAAATCGACATTGTTTTGTTGGAGGAAAATATTAAAACCATGCACTTAGAGGGATTTAAACCGATGACCTTCATATACAAGGGCTAAGCCTTAACCGCTAAATCAACATGACACTATGAAATGTTTTATCACAAATATTATATATCACAAACCACTTAAGATTAATTTAAATTATTTTATGAAATAAATAATACTATAAATAATATTAATATATAAAAATATAAAGTATATTATTTACATATATATATATATATCAATATATATAACTAAAAATGCATTATTTTTATATTTTTATATATTATTCTTAATATAAATATATTATTTTAAAACCCCTAAAATATTCTTAAAATAATATATTTATATTATTGATAATATATAAAAACCCTAAACTATTAACCCATAAACCCTAACCCTAAACCTTAGAGTTTAGGTTTTAAGGTTTAAGGGTTTTATATATATTATTTTTATGAATATTTTAGGCTTTTAAAAATAATATATTTACATAATAAACAATATATAAAAATAAAAATAATATATTTATTTTAATTACTCATAAATTTATCCATTTGATTCAACGAAATTATTTTATCAAAAAATAATACTATAAATAATATTAATATATAAATAATATAAAATATATTATTTACATATACATCAATATATAAAAATAAAAATAACATTGAGTTTCACCATTATTAAAAAGTTAAATGTCGATATATTCCAGATGTTCGTAGGCTATAAGGGTCAAATGAGAGAGAAAAAAAGCACATTAGTTAAAATACTGCTAAAAAAAGTGGATTCAATTTCTTAAAAAAGTGTCAAACATCGTTCCGAAGAGTACTATTATATTCAAAGTTAAAATACTGCTAATCTTAGTTATAAGAAAAACTTTAAAAATGACAAAAAAAATGACGAGTGTTATATTAAATAACATGAAAATGATGACGGTGTATGCTAAATCTCGTGCAATAACATATTAGTACAATGTGTAAGCTACATAAAAGCTAGAGTAGTGGATTCAGATTTTTAAAAAGATGTTGAAGCTCATTCCAAAGAGTATTGTTAAATTTTACGTTGAAATTCTGTGAATCTTAGTTATAAGACAGAAATTATAACAACAAAAGAGAGGTGTGTTGTATTAAATAGCATATCAATAATGATGATGTATGTTAAATCTCGTATAATAACTTATTAGTACAATGTATGATCCACATAAGAGCTAGAACAATAGATTCAGATTCTTAAGAAGGTGTCAAAGCTCGTTTTAAAGAGTACAACAATTAAATTTTACGCAGAAATCGCGTGAATCTTAGTTATAAGACAAAAACCCTAACAACGGCAAATGAGTTGAGTGGT
Source organism: Hibiscus tridactylites (assembly GCA_958450335.1). NCBI lineage: Eukaryota > Viridiplantae > Streptophyta > Magnoliopsida > Malvales > Malvaceae > Hibiscus > Hibiscus tridactylites. Next base: position 25,823,688 of record OY288265.1, on the reverse strand, counting down.
GTATTAAATAATATGACAATAATGATGATGTATGCTAAATCTTGTGCAATAATGTATTAGTACAATGTGTGACCCACATAAGAGCTAGATCAGTGGATTCATATTGGTTTATATTCCGGTGTCTGAGCTTTCTTTTGTTTTGGTGTTTAGCCTGTTTTGGTGATATTCTATTTTGTGGTATTCCCCTAGTTGTTGAGTACTCTTTTTCTCCATTTAGATTTATGGGGTTTTTAATGAGGCTCTCAACCAGGACATGTCTTTAGTTATTAATAAATAAAAATACTCTTGTTGAGAGAAAAAAAGGTGGTGAAGCTCATTCTAAAGATGTGCTATTAAATTTTATGTAGAAATCTCTTGAATCTTAGTTATAAGACAAAAACTCTAAGAACGACAAAAGAAAGGAGTGTTATATGAAATAACATATCAATAATGATGATGTATGCTAAATCTTGTAAAGTAAATTACTAGTACAAATGTGTGACCCACATAAGAGCTAGATCAGTGGATTCAGATTATTAATATGGTGTCGAAACTCGTTCCAAAGAGTAATGTTAAATTTTATGTAGAAATCCCGTGAATCTTAGATATGAGACAAAATCCCTAACAACGGTAAAAGAGTTTAGTGTAGTATTAAATTACATATCAATAATGATGATGTATGCTAAATCTCGTACAATAATTAATACATTAGTACAACGCATGACCCATATAAGAGCTAGATCGGTTGATTTAGATTCTTAAAAAGGTGTTGAAGCTCGTTCTAAAGAGTACTTGTTGAGTGGATCAATGAAACAATATAAGCCAAGAGGGGTGAATTGGATTTTTAGAACTTTGGTGGTGGAGTGGATAATTAAAATTGATAGACAAGAGGATTTAGAGTGGTTCAAGTTCCAAATGAACTCTACATCCACTACCTTAGCTTTACTAAGGATTTTCCAACAATCCACTAATTGTTCTTCCCATTTTTAGGCTAAGAAGGTAACATTTACAATACCGGTCAATTTTTCTACCCAAAATTTGACTCAATCCTCACACAAGAAATATAAAAAAGATGAAGGCCAAAACAAGTATCTCTCAATACAAATTACAAGCACTCAACCCAATTGAATAGATAAGAATGAAAATTACAATTTCACAATTGGGGTTTATAAGAAATATTGGGATTTTTGCACAAATGCTTGGCTTTGATGTTTGGATAATACTTTTGAGATCAATAGTTGTTGCTGGAGCTTTTAGAGGTCCCTTTTATACCTCCTTATTGAATTCTAGTCGTTTGGGTTGTTGCATTCATCAATAGAGTCGTTGGGATGTTATCTAACTCCATAAATGCAGTCTGCAATCACCCGTTTCGAAACGCACGATCCTGTTTCAAAACATACCAAAATAGAAAGAGTCGTTGGGGTGTAATAAATAGACCGTACCGAAATGGGCACGATCGTTTCGATATGCTAAGAGCCCGTTTCGAAACTCGTTTCGAAACATTTTGCCATTGTCAAAGCCTATATCGAAACGGCTTGGAAGCGTTTTGATACGCCTTAACGACAAGTTTAAAATCAGTTAAAAACTTCAATGGTCATATTTTTAAAACCAAGTTTGAATTCTGTTTCGAAAGGTTTGAGGTCATTTTGATACTACCGTATCGAAATGGGTCAAATCGTTCCGATGTTCTTCATCCGTTTTGAAACAGAGGTTAACAGTTTCAAAACTGTTCTGGAACGCTCAAAGGCCGTTCCGAAACGGTGACTCAAAAATCACTGTTTTGGCTTGATAAACACTTAGAAAACATATGACAAGTTGAGGTTTTGACTCAAACATTTTTCTTTAAATATATAGAGAGGTTTTGAGGACTTAAAAATTCGTTTCTCTTTTTCAATTTAGTCCTTAAATTCTTTAGTTATATCAAAATCAATTTATTGGTTTCATAGTGCTATTAAATTTTATGTAGAAATCCCGTGAATCATAGTTATAAGACAAAAACCCTAACAACTGTAAAAAAGACGAGTTTTCTATTGAATATATATCATTAATTATAATGTATACTAAATCTCATACAATAATATGTTACTATAATGTGTGACCCACATAAAAGCTAGATAAGTGAATTCAGATTCTTAAAAAAATTCAAAGCTCATTCTAAAGAACACTATTAAAATTTAGGGTTAACTAAACCACATACCACTCAACTATGACCACTAACTCGAAAATGCCAACGAACTTTAATTTTTTTTTGCTCTGCAAAGGAATTTTTATCAAAATTTGACCTTGATCGTATGCCTCATTAAAAACCTCCCTAAACCTAAGTTGAAGGAAAAGAGTACATACAATCAAGGGGAAAACCAACACATACCAATTACGCCCTGAGAGTAACCCGAGCAATGCAACACTATCAACCACCTGCTAGCTCAATGCACTAAATAATACAAAATCACCAAAAACCATGCTTACATACAATTAAACTCCTATTTTCAAAACATTAAAATTCAACCTTTGCACGAAACCCGACTTACCATCAGGCCTTGAACAAGGAAGGTTGTAGCTCACTCCTCCAGTTTTGTGGGACTTATCCACCAGGACCGATGTAGCAGGTTAATAAGCCAATTTAGCACCACCTTTGAGTCGAATTCAACAATAACATTTCTTCCATCCTTCCAAATTGCTTCAATACAAAGGTCTAACGCAGTTTTGACAACGACCAACACAGCAATGTCCGTCCCCTCACTCGAGTTATGCCAAACGAACCACAGTTGAATCTGTCACACCCAACAATCTCTAAAGCTTGTCCCACCATCCATCCAACTTTGAGATCCATTTCTCCTTTGTCGAGTTAAGCCAAAACATTGCTCGTAGTTTTGTGTAAAACAAAAGTTCTTGTGGTGGAAATGTTTTGTCCTTGAACACCCTTTCAATTTTGGCAAGCCACACATTCCAGATTGCTGCCCCAACAGTCACCTTCCACCAAGCACAAAATAGGCACCAAAACCTCTCAGTAAAATTGCACCGGGAAAATAGATGCTTGGAATCTTCTGAGCCATCTCCACATAAAGCACAAAAGTTTTGATTTTCCCTTTGGCGGGACTTTTAGATTCCAAATATTACAAAATTCAAAGTCTAAACCTTCCACAACTTTATTAATTAACAAACCAGAAAGCTTTTCAACTGAAAATTGCCCTACTTTCTCATGAAACCACACAATCCTATCCGAAAGGGAAGAATTTAACTTTACCTCATGCACTTGCATCCTCAAAATGTATAGCTTGTTTGCATCCTCCAAATTAGTAAACTGTCTATGTCGAATCGAACCGAGCCCATCAGATTAAACCGAGTTAGTGAACCGAACCAATCATACCAACCCGAATGACGTCAGCATCGTTGACCGTTGACTTTTCACCGTTGACCAATGACTATTGACCGTTAACCATTAACTATCGTTGATCGTTGAACGTTGAATTTTTTAGTCAAAGTCAACTCTATATTTTTTACGTCCTGATTCAAAATCCACTATCCGTTTTCCCAAATTTGAACTCGAAATACTGTTTTACTATTTACATATAATTCTATTTATTATTTTGAGGAATTGTGTATATCAGAATCTGATTTGGCTTGTGCTTGTGTTTAGGTGACGTTGATTCGGACACTGAGATCTAACTTCCTCCTCCACCTGGTCGACCTCCTGCAGCTCAGCCTGCAAGTTCCGCGCGTACATGTATTGGTTTAGCTTATGTATATTATATTTGTGGCATAGTAGTGAAATATGATATAGTGTTACTGTTGTAGGTGTCGGTTCTGTTCAGCCCGTTACTATATCTGAGCGTAGGAGACTTCATCATTGACGTTGAGCTTTTACCTGTTTGAGGTGCATTCTCTTCTGGTGCTACATATTTTGTGCCTTATGTTTGTATGAAATCAATATGTGTTATGACTTTTGGTGTGATGTCTATGAATTGTGAATTATGACATGATCTATCTAACTTATGTTTTGTGACATGCTTGTATGATGACATGCCAAGCATCATACATCGAAATCGGAATAATGAGCTAATATTGGAATATTGTATATACATATTCGGAAGTAAACAAGTATGCAATCGGATATAGAAATCGAATCATCATGACATATAATATGGGTTCCAAAATGTACGGGGAAGATCAGTGGTTTCACCCTTCGAGTTGAATTCCACTTCGAACTTGGTGACGATGTAGAGAATGGTTCTGGGGAACCTTACTCTTCGGACGGTGATGTAGTTGGGGTGCACTGCATTGTATCATGTGCATCATGTTCTATATGTTGTGTACCAAAATGCTTGTATAAGTTTGAGCATATTGTTGGGTTATTCTTGTGATTGTTTGCTTAGGAACTTAGAGACACACTGAGCTTTATAGCTAACTCCCCCTTTAGTTTCCATTTTAGATACTCAGACTTAGGCTATGGTACTTGGAGGACCTCGTTTATCAGACTTATTATGTATTATCAGTATGGACTATTTTTGATTTATGAACTTTATTTTATCATTGATTTTATATGTAATTTCGGACTTAGACACTTTTATTTGGGGATTTATTGTTTTTAGCAGGCATGACTATTTCAGAATACTTCATTAACTCTTCAGTTTACTATTATACGACTACGTTTTATATAGTTGGAATATTTCTGTATTTAATTTTAAATTTTTTAATAAATAATGTGAACATTAAATTTTTAAACCAAATGAGGCTTCTTGGAGGACAAGTTTCAAACATGACTTCCTAGATTCGGCATATTTCTTCTAGGTCGGATTTAGGGGGTTACACTTGTTATAAAGAAGGCTAGTAAATTTTACATAGAAACCCCGTTGAACTGTATCTCGTTGGTTGTTTTGGTGTTTTTGTTTTGTTTGGGGTGTGTCGACACTCGAGATTAGGGTTGAGGAATTTTAAGAGAGTTTGATGTTCAACTCCGTTGTCTTTTGTCTTTAGTTTTGATGTTCTTGTTTTTGTTCGAAGTGTCGTTTGTACTATAGTTTATTGCAGCTCGGTTAAGTTTCTTTTAAGCCCTTATTATGGCAGTTTGCCCCTCTTATTATTAATAAATAAAGTAATTTTGTCAAGTAAAAAAATAAAAACCCTAACAACGACAAAAGAGATGAGTGTAAATAACATGTTATTAATGATGATGTATGTTAAATCTTGTACAATAATGTGTTAGTACAATGCGTGACCCGCATAAAAGTTATATATGTGGATTCATATCCTTAAAAAATGTCGAAGGTCGTTCTAAATAGTACTATTAAGAGAGTTTGATGTTCAACTGCTTGTTTGTGGGACAGACTCGAGGATGGTGGATGGCGGGGTGTGCAGCGACGCTATGGTCATTATGGTTGGCTCGAAATAATTGTTTGTTTCATAAGACGCGGGCGACATCGGGGGAAATCATTTTCCTAATCAAGTTGAGATCGATGTATTGGGTGCGGATGGTAAGTAGTGCATGTGTGATTTTGGAGTCGGCATGGTGGGATTCTCCGTGGAAGTGTGAAACACAAACACCTGCTGCATCATTACGGGTTAATGTGCAGTGGGAGCAACCACCAGCGGGAGTGTTTAAATTCAATGTAGATGGATCGGCGAGGGGAAAGCCGGGTAAGGCAGGGTGTGGGGGTGTGTTAAGGGATGAGTTTGGGCGTATTTTTGCTATGTTTTCGGGGCCGATAGGGGTTGCGGATTCGAATGAAGTGGAGCTCCAAGCTATTTTCCATGCGTTGGAGATCGTGTTAGGATCACAGTTTGGACACTGCCCGTTAGTGGTGGAGTCGGATTCTACAACAGCTGTTGCATGGGTCTTGCATTTGGAGAAACGGCCGTGAAAATTCTGGCGTTGGTTTCGGCGGATTGATGAGGCCTGTGAGGCGTTGAATGATGTATGTTTTCAACATGTATACAGAGAGGCGAATAGGCTTGCGGATGCACTAGCGAAAAGTGGCGTAGATAGGACGAATTGGTTTAAATAATGTGCTTAGATCGCTCGATGGTTTGGATTTTTGGTGTTTGTTCTGTACACACGCTCATGGGTACTTTTTTCCTCTGTAGGATTTAGAGAGGTTTTTAACGAGGCCTATGAGCGTGACGGTCATGTATGTTCAAATCTTTAATAAAACATGCATGTTGCCGAGTTAAAAAATAGTACTATTAAATTTTACGTAGAAATCCTATGAATCTTAGTTATAAGACTAATATCCTAACAACTGCAAAAAAAAGATAAGTGTTGTAGTAAATCATATATCATTAATGATAATGTATGCTAAATCTCGTACAATAATATATTAGTACAATGTATAACCCACATAAGAGCTAGATCTATAGATTCAGCTTTTTAAAAAGTTGTCAAAGCTCGTTCTAAAGAGTATTATTATATATTACATGGAAACCATGTGAACATAGTTATAAAAGAAAAAACCTAACAATGATGAAAGAGACGAGTGTTGTATTATATAACATGTCATTAATGATGATGTATGCTAAATGTCGTACAATAATTTGTTAGTACAATTTGTGACCCACATAAGAGCTAGATTAGTAAGTTCGGATTCTTAAATAAATGTCTAAGCTTGTTCTAAAGAGTATTATGAAATTTTACATAGAAATCCTATGAATCTTAGTTATAAGACAAAACCCTACCAACGGCAAAAAGATAAGTGTTGTATTAAATAACATGTCATTAATGGTGATGTATGCTAAATCTAGTACAATATGTGTTAGTACAATGTGTGATCCACACAAGAGCTAGATCAGTGCATTTAGATTAGGGTTTAGGAATATGGTATAGAGAATTGGATTAAGGTGAATTGTACGCTGTGACAGATCTAGGATTTTCATACAGTAGGGTCGGAGTGAAGTATGAAGTACGGATATTTTCATACCACTACAGTAAGTGGGGACAATTCTAATATTTCTTATAAAAACTTTTATATTAACTTCATAAAACCCTATTTAACTCCTGGAAAACCTCATATCCAACAAATCAAGAAGGGTCAATTGACCCCACGATTTGAATGTTGATCTGTCCCTAATTGTAGGGGGCTTTATTATGTTTTTTAGGGTTTAGAGTTTAAAATTTAGAATTTAAGATTAAAACTTAAAATTTAATTTTTGTAGTGTTGGGTATGGAAGGCGCACCAAAAAGAAGAGATGATTTTTATTCTACAAGAATAAGCATAGTCGAGGACAAACCTTCTCACCCCCTCTTTGGTGTCACTTTTGCGCCACCATACTAAAAAAATCAAATCCTAAGCTCAAACACTAAATTTTAAAACCGAAATCTTAAACCCTACCCCCAAAAAATGCACCATACATTCAATACCCTAAGCTCTACATCCTAACTTAAACCTTAATCCTAAACCTAATTTTTTAATGATATGACATAAGTTAAAAAACCAGAAAAAGGACAGACGATTTTTACTCCATTTTCGAATAATATATGCCTTTCGATTTGAAAATAAAACCCCCTTTTGCTTGTCCCTATCCGAATTTCAGTTACCTACAGCCAAAGATAATTGAATTGGTCTCCGTAAAAGGACAGTGAATTAATGTCGCCAACATTTCACATTACTTTCTTTCCATTTTATAATCCCGAATAGGACAATTCGTCCTTATCAACAACCGTGGCTCTTTTTAACCTAAAATGGATTCACTTTTCGACTATAAGAAGCAATGAATACTATCAAATTCTGCATTCCAGTTGCTTTCCTTGTTAAATATAGCTATGAATTTCAGTCGCAACAATTCCATTTCATCAACCGTCTTGAGCCTTGGCAATGGAACCATCGATGCTCGGTTCTTTCTCTCGTCCATCAACTCGAATTTAGGTCTTATCAGCCATAGAGTTCATGTTCATAGTGTCATTAACTATGTCCCCTGGCCTGCTTTTCCTCTAAGTGAAGTCACCACTACGGGGACCGAGCTCGTGAGAACGAGTCGTTCCCTTTCATCGACCTCGACAATGGGACATGTGTTTGCTCCGAGTACTAGATTCGGCAGCAATCATGAGATTTTCCCAACCCAACCCGATCACAACCAGTCCATGAACACGAATCTCTTACGATCTATGAACCCGACCCAACCCGATCACAACCAGTCCATTAATACGAATCTCTTAGGATCTATGAAGCCGCCTCAACCCGATCACAACCAGTCCATGAATACGAATCTCTTACGATCTACGAACCCGGCTTCGATGAATCGAAGCGAGGTTCGTAGCGATATAGAAAGAGAAACAACGGGATTACGGTCTGATGGTAGGATTCACAGTCTCCCCGGTTATCCTCAAGGTGTGTATCGATGTTCGAAATGCTTGGCTACTTTGTATTCGTCGCAGACGTTTGCCGCTCATGTCCAGAGTGCTCACTACAGGGGAGAAGGTGAAGAAGCGAGGAGGAGGAGGATGGCTGCCAGGTGCAGACGGAGGAATCTTCGCCTCCGACAGTCCAGCCATGGACATACCGCTGTGCCCGTCTCCTCCGGGGGAATCTCCAAGAGATACGCTGCGAGAAGGAATAACGGAGTTGCGGTCGGAGTTGACGATGTCGACCAGGTTCGTAATGGAGTTGGAGCTGCTTCCATGAGAGACCCCCTTGGTGTTGTGATCAAAGAAGAACCTATGTAGTACTTCGCGCTATACAAATGGCGTGATTAAGGGCCATATTTTAATTAACATTTTATTTCAAAAAAAGTTATTTTAGTTATTGTTTCACAGTCTCGATCCGAAAATATTTGATTAACTCATGATATTAATCAATAAAGATTAGACACAGGCATGAACTATTGGATCGTTAATTGTTGTGGCTGTTGTTTTCTTTCTATTTGTCTATGTTGATGGAAGTCATATGTTTTGTATCCAACTTGTTTCTTTCTATTGGTTCGAAGTGTTCCAATATTGTGTTTTTTGGTTTTGTTTCACTGACATTTAGGGTGAACGAGTTTGGGTTTTGTATTATTGGGAAAAGTTTGATCTTGTTCTGGCTATTTGACTACATATCTTCTAAATTTTAAATACCCTGAAAAAAATAAAGTTGGGTTTCACTATTGTTAGGAAGTTGAATCTTACCCTAAAAAAATAACGTTGAGTTTCACCATTATTAGGAGGTTGAATCTCGATATATTCCAGATGTTCGTAGGCTATAAGCGTGAGAACAAAAGCACATTAGTAAAATTATTATTACATCCCCGCTTATGAGCTTGATAAGTGGATTCAATTTCTTAAAAAAAAGTGTCAAAGATCGTTTCGAAGAGTACTATTATATTCAAAGTTCAAATACTACTAATCTTAGTTACAATACAAACTTTAAAAATGATAAAAAAAATGACGAGTGTTGTATTAAATAACATGAAAATGATGACGATGTATGCTAAATCTCGTGCAGTAATATATTAGTACAATGTGTGAGTCACATAAAAGCTAGAATAATGGATTCAGATTTTTAAAAAGATGTTAAAGCTCATTCCAAAGAGTACAATTAAATTTTATGTTGAAATTCTGTGAATCTTAGTTATAAGACAAAAATTGTAACAATAACAAAAAAGAGGTTTGTTGTATTAAATAGCATATCAATAATGATGATCTATGTTGAATCTTGTATAATAACTTATTAATACAATGTGCGACCCACATAAGAGCTAGATTAGTAGATTCAGATTCTTAAAAAGGTGTCAAAGCTCGTTCTAAAGAGTACAATTAAATTTTACGCAGAAATCGCGTGAATCTTAGTTATAAGACAAAAACCCTAACAACGACAAATGAGTTGAGTGGTGTATTAAATAATATGACAATAATGATGATGTATGCTAAATCTTGTGCAATAATGTATTAGTACAATGTGTGACCCACATAAGAGCTAGATCAGTGGGTTCATATTGGTTTATACTCCGGTGTGTAAGCTTTCTTTTGTTCCGGTGTTTGGTTTGTTTTGGTGATATTCTATTTTGTTGTATTGCCCTGATTGTTGAGTACTCTTTTTTCTATTTAAGTTTATAAAGTTTTTAATAAGGCTTTCAACCAGGACAGGTTTTCAATTTTTAATAAATAAAAAGACTCTTGCTAAGCAAAAAACAATTTGTTGAAGCTCATTCCAAAGATATGCTATTAAATTTTACGTAGAAATCTCTTGAATCTTAGTTATATGACAAAACCTCTAACAACCACAGAAGAGAGGAGTGTTATATGAAATAAAATATCAATAATGATGATGTATGCTAAATTTGGTAAAGTAACTTATTAGTACAATGTGTGACCCACTTAAGAGCTAAATCAGTGGATTCTAATTTTTAATATGATGTTGAAACACGTTTCGAAGAGTAGTGTTAAATTTTGTGGAAATCTAGTGAATCTTAGATATGAGACAAAAACCCTAACAATGGCAAAAGAGTTTAGTGTAGTATTATATGACATATCAATAATGGTGATGTATGCTAAATCATGTGAATCTTAGTTATAAGACAAAAATCCTAACAAATGTAAAAGAGACTAGTGTTCTATTAAATATATATATGTCATTAATTATAATGTATACTAAATCTCGTACAATAATCTGTTAGTACAATGTGTGGCCCACATAAAACCTAGATAAGAGAATTCAGATTCTTAAAAAAAATTGTCAAAGCTCATTCTAAAGAACACTATTAAAATTTAGGGTTAACTACACCACATACCACTCTACTATGACCACTAACTCAAAAAGCTATCGAACTTTTAAAAAAGTGCAAATCTAAAACTAAACTTTAGTTTTTGACTTGAAAATGTCACTATGTGGTTAACTCTAAACATCCTTGTTAATTCAAAACGATGTCGTTTTGTTGCGGCTATTTTGAAGCCTAATTTAGCCCAAAAACGACGTTGTTTTGCTGGAGGAAAATATTAAAACCATGCGCTTAGAGGGATTTAAACCGATGACCTTCATATACAAGGACTAAGCCTTAACCGCTAAATCAACATGACACTATGAAATGTTTTATCACAAATATTATACATCTCAAACCACTTAAGATTAATTTAAATTATTTTATGAAATAAATAATACTATAAATAATATTAATATATAAAAATATAAAGTATATTATTTACATATATATATATCAATATATATAACTAAAAAGATATTATTTTTATATTTTTATATATTATTCTTAATATAAATATATTATTTTAAAATCCCCAAAATATTCATAAAAATAATATATTTATATTATTAATAATATATAAAAACCCTAAACCTTAGAGTTTAGGTTTTAAGGTTTAAGGGTTATATATATATTATTTTTATGAATATTTTAGGCCTTTTAAAAATGATATATTTATATAATAAACAATATATATAAATAAAAATAATATATTTATTTTAATTACTCATAAATTTAGTTCAACGAAATTATTTTATGAAAAAAGTAATACTATAAATAATAAAAAATATATTATTTACATATATATTAATATATAAAAATAAAAAATATATATTATTTATAATATAAATATATTATTTTTTTAGAAAAACCAAAAATATTCATAAAAATAATATATAAAACCCCAAATCATAAGCCTCAAACCCTAAGGTTTGGGGTTTGGACTTTGTGGTTTAGGGTTTTTATATCTTATTTATAATATAAATATATTATTTTTATGAATATTTTGGGCTTTTTAAATAACATATAAAACAATACAGTTTTAATTATATATATTGATATATATATATATATATAATATACATATTTTACATTTTTATATAATATTATTATTTATAGTTTATTTTATAAAATAATTTGAATTAATCTTAAGTGGTTTAAGATACATAATATCTGTAGTAAACATTATATAATGGCATGTTGATTTATTAGTTAAGGCTTAGCCCTTGTGAATGAAGTTATTGGGTTCAAATCCCTCCAAGCGCATGATTTTAATATTTTTCCTCTAGCAAAAAGACGTCGTTTAGGGCTAGATTAGGCTTCAAGACAGCTGCACCAAAACAACGTCGTTCTGACGTAACGAGGACGATAAGATTTAACGACGGAGTGACATTTTCTAGTCAAAAAATAAAGTGTGGTGTTAGATTTTAACTTTTTTAAAGTTTGGTTGCATTTTCAAGTTTGTGGCCATAGTTGAGTGGTATGTGGTGTAGTTAACCCTGAATTTTACATAAAAACCCTGTAAATCTTAGTTATAAGACAAAATCCTAACAACCACAAAAGATATGATTATAAACAACATGTCATTAATGATGATTAATGCTAAATCTCATACAATAATGTATTTGTACAATGTGTGATCCACATAAGATCTAGATAGTGGATTCATATTCTTAAAAAGGTGTCAAAGCTTGTTCTAAGTAGTGCTATTAAATTTTACATAGAAATCTTGTTGATTGTAGCTCGTTGGTTGTTCTGGTGCTTTTATTTTATTTTGTTTCGGGCGTGTTGACGCTTGAAGTCAGGGATTTTGTTGAGTTGTATTCTCTTCGTCTTGTACCTGGTTGTGTGTACTCTTTTCATCCACTTATGTCTGGAAATGTTTTTAACGAGGCTTACAACTTAGGCTCTGAGCGCTTATGCAACTTTATTAATAAAATATTATTTGTTGAGCGAAAAACAAAACTCTTTTGTGTTTTGTCTTTAGTTTTGGTGTTCTTGCTTTTGTTGGGAGTGTCATTTGTACTATAGTTAGTTGCAGCTTGGTTAAGTTTCTTGTAAGCTCTTATTATGCCAGCTTGCCCCTCTTATTATTAATAAATAAAGTAATTTTGTCGAGAAAAAAAATAGATAAAAACTCTAACAATGACAAAAGATATGAGCGTAAATAGCATGTCATTAACGATGATGTATGCTATATCTCGTACAATAATGTGTTAGTACAATGTAGGACCCATATAAGAGCTAGATCAGTGAATTCATATTTTTAAAAATGTTTTGAATGTCATTCTAAATAGTATTTTTAAATTTTATGTAGAAATCCTATAAATTTTAGTTATAAGACAAATATCCTAACAATGTCGAAAGAGACGAGTGTTGTATTAAATAATAAAGTAAACTATGTCAGGTGCTATCAAATTATTGGGTGTGACCTGTTTTTTACCATCAACCTTTCATTTGGTCCAATTTTTTCACCAAATTTTATTTTTCGACTCGTTTATATCATCACGCCGTTAACTTTTTAACGTCGTGATGGCTTGGATGCTAGACCAAAACGACGTCGTTTTGGTGCCGCTATTCTAATACTAAATTGCCCAAAATTGCGTCATTTTGCTGGAGGAAAATATGAAAAATCATACCCTCAAAAGGATTTGAACCCAAAACTTTTAGAATTAAAGACAACCTCCTAACCACTAATCTAACTCAATATCTCAAATTTGTTTCTAGCACAAATAATATATATTCTAAATTACAATTGTGATTAATTCAATTTATTTTATTATATACATAATATTACTCTATATAAATAATATTAATATATTATAAAATAATATTAATATACATATAATAATATATTAATATATAACTAATAAATATTTTTTTATGTATAACCAAAATATTAAATTCTTACCTATAAACCCTAAAACCCTAAATCATAAATACTAAACCCTAAAACCCTAAATCATAAATACTAAACCCTAAATCCATAAACCAATTAGCAGCCAAAATGGATGTATTTGGGGTTTAAGCTTTAGGGTTTTGGTGAATTTTTTATTTTTTTGTAAATTTTCAAAATATTAGATTTTTAAATCATTTTTAGTTTTTATAATAATATATTATTTGTTTATATATTTTAATATTATTTGTTTATGAATAAAAATTTAGGGTTTAAGGTTTATAATTTAGGGTTGGGGTTTAAGGTTTTGTTGGTTGGTGATAAAAACAGACCATACCCAATAGTTTAGTGGTACCTGACATAGTTTACCCTAAATAATATATCATTAATGATAATGTATGCTAAATCTCGTACAATAATATGCTAGAAAGAAAGAGCCCGTCGAAGTGTACTGTTTAAGGCATGGTGGTGATAACACTCGAAGCTGGATTTGCTCATGTAATTTCCTTGAATGCTCTCTCGCTTTGTTCCAATTGGATGGTGTCATTATTGTTTTTCTGAGTTGTCTAGTGCGTAGTAAGCTTGTTTAGGATTTGGATCGAATCATTCCTAAGGATGATCTTTATTTTGTTGCTTTCCTAGTTAAGGTGTACTCATTTCTCTCCATTTAGGTTTAGGGTTATTTTTAACGAGGTAGTCAACTTTGGCTAATAAAAACTTATCAACAAAATCTTTATATTGCTGAGCAATAAAAAGTTAATATGCTAGTACAATGTATGACCCACATAAGAGCTAGATCAATGGATTCAGATTTTTAAAAAGTTGTTAAAGCTCGTTCTATAGAGTATTGTTAAATTTTACATAAAAAAACCTGTGAATTATAGTTATAAGACAAAAGCCCTAACAACGATAAAAAGATGAATGTTGTATTAAATAAGATGCCATTAACGATGAAGTATGTTAAATCTCGTAGAATAATGTGTTACGACAATGTGTGACCTACATAAGAGCTAGATCAGTGGATTCAGATTCTTAAAAAGATGTCAAAGCTTGTTCTAAAAAGTATTATTAATTTTTTTATATAGAAATCCTATGAATCTTAGTTTTTTTTGCTAAGCAAGCATTTTATTATTAGAAAAGTTTATGTCATCGTTGGGAGACTCATTAAAAACCTCCCTAAACTTAGGTAGAGAAAAAGAGTACACCCCAACTAGGCTACATCAAAATAACACAACATCTCAATGCCAATGTCGATTTGCTTCATCTAATCTACACTGGTTTTACACGTAAGAACCTATCTAACCACAAAATTAAGGCTGAAGTTACCACCAAGCTTTGAATAACTTGACTCAAGACATTCCACTTTTTGCAAGATGGTCTGCCATTCCATTCCTCGCTCTTGGGACATACTCAAACTTATCTTCTTTATTCTTCTTATTAGCTCATCTATTTCCTCAAAAATATTCCACGAACGCCATGGTCTTAGGAGTTGGTTTTCTATCCAATTGAAGGCGACTTGAGAGCCGGATTCAATAATTAGGTTTGTCTTCCCTACCCAACCATCTTCTTTGAACAAAATAAGACCCGTCTGAATAGCCACGATCTTTGCATAATCTGATCCTATAATTTCCACCGGTCCTGAAAATTATGCTCGCACATCTCCCGAACACGATCTCAACACACCACCACATCCTACTGCTTCAATGGAATAAGATCCATCTACATTAAACTTTGTTGTTCCTTCTTCTGGAGGGACCCACAACGCAACCTCTTCATTTGTCTTAGGTGACATGCAGCAGATTGGGTTGTTCCACCAATTATCGTCGTTCAACAGCAAGTTTTCATTCACCGCTTTGATCCAGATCAAAGCTATCATCTTCACATCGAAAAGAATTTGAGAAGTTGATTTTTCATTAAACACCTTCTCGTTCTTGGCTAACCACAAGGTCCACATGGTCACTGCTATCGTAATATACCATAAGGATTTGGTCGAACATGTCCAAGAACAAGAATAACAAAACGAGAAAAAAATCATCTATATTTATTAAGTTTCTCCAAAAGTAGCTTGAAAAATTGCATTCCACGAACAGGTGTGAAATAGTCTCTTCCACTTGTCCACACTAAGGGCAGCCACAAGAGTTATCACTCAAATTTACTCCTTTATCTCTAAGGAATATCTTTGTTGGGATGCTTTTTATTTTGAGCATCAACATGAAATTTCTAACTTTTGGGAGAACCTTCATCATTCATATTAGATCAAATTTGAAGGATGGAACCTCCAAGTCTGCGTTAACCAATAACTTCGATAGTTTCCCAACCGAGGACCTACCAACCTTGTCATGTAACCATATGATTCTATCTTTGACTCCCTTTTTTGATCAGTTGCCCCTCTAACTGTTTTTTCAACACCTGCAATAACGTCACTTCTCTTTCTAGGAGTTTTCTTGAAGAAAAAAACTCTACCATCCTATCCCTTTAAAGCTTCGAATGTCCACCATTTCAGTTACACTAATGTTTTTTTTTTACAAGTCTATACAATCTGGGCAACTCTTCGAAAAGAGTCTTGTCCCCATTCCAACGATCCTCCAAAAATAGCACATTTTCAACATTTCCCAATCTCCACCTGATTTCTTTTGGTGCCATCCATCTATTCACTTTCTCGTCTAGCAAATTTCTTACAATCCCCTTCCATATGGTTGATGTTTTTTCCCCCAGATTACAACTTGTGATCCAATATTGTTTTGGTTTCCCATACTTTGAATAAATGATCTTTCTCCATAGAGCATCCTTTTCTGTTATAAACCGCCAGCCCCACTTAGCTAGCAAATCTTGATTTTTGGCTTTTAAGTTCACCACTCCCGCACCTCTATTTTCTTCGGTGTACAAACCTTTCCCCAGTTAACTCTGCACATCTTCCTTGAGCCTGTACGGGTTCCCCATAGAAAATTCCTCCTGATTCTGTCAATTTTCTGCAAGACTTGCTTCAGAATTTCGAAGATGGATAAATAGTATAATGGCAGCGCAGAGAGTATTGAATTGATTAGGACGGTTCTGCCCTCAAATGATAGAGAATGACATTTCCATCCCGACAATTGTTGACTAAATCTCTCCACTACAGGATCCCATGTATTTATCCTTCTTGGATCTGCCCCTAAGGGTATACCCAAGTAGTTGAAAGGGAGGGTACCAGTTTTGCAGCTACTCTGCTCTGCCAGTGAGAGTAGGTTTTAGCCTTGATATTTATGCCAACTAATCAAGATTTATTAAAATTTATTCTTAGACCTGAGCACACCTCAAAACATCTCATTATCCGTTTTATGTTAGCCATATTATCTTCAGTGGGCCTCAGAAAGAAAACAGTTTCATCCACAAATAAGAGATGCGTAATCGAGTCATTGGGAACAAGATTCTGGATTCCTTTGATCATACCCCTCTCCTTTGCTTTCCTAACCAACAAGTGTAGAGCCTCAATGACTGTGATGAATAGAAATGGGGAGATAGGATCCCCTGCCTCAAACCTTTGCTCATTTTAAATTCTTTAGTCGGCGAACCATTAATTAAAATAGATACCTTGGCCGTAGTGACACATTCCATAATCCAACTACACCATTTTGCTCCAAATCCCATTTGATCTAACACCATAATTAAGAAGTCTCATCTTATGCAATCATAGGCTTTCGAGAAGTCAAGCTTAAGGACTACTCCCTCTTTTTTACTTCCTTCTTCCTGTAAAGAATGGATAACTTCGTTTGCTATCAGAATTCCATCGAAGATCTGCCTCCCCATGATGAACGCGCATTGAGTTTCACTAATCACCTTATTTAATACCCCACTGATTCTCCTTGAGAGCACTTTTGAGACTATTTATACACCGAGCTTACTAAACTAATTGGTATGTACTCAGAGATGTTCACGAGGTTTTCAGATTTCGGAATTAAGGCAATGAACGACGAATTAGCATTGTTCGGTAATTTTCCAGTTTTCTAGAAAAACCTCATAGTTTCCAGAAGATTGTCTTTCACTATATCCCAACACTTCCTGAAAAAACATACGCTGAAGCCATCCGGCCCAGATGCTTTTGATTCATCGCAGCTCCAAACTGCTTCCTTAATTTCTTTTAAGAAAAATGGAATTTCCAGTGATTATGCCTCCTTTGTTGAGAGCCTCTTAAAGTCAAGATTGAATACAGCTTCCCATCGTCTTAATCTTGTACTAAACTGCTTAAAAAGTGGTCATACACTTTTTGTTTCATCTTTTTTGGATTTTTTGATTCAACCAAACCCAGATTTTTCCCACGGATCATGTTTTGCTTTGCTCTTACTGTAACCCCCTCGTCCCGGTCTGGCCGGATGACCGGTCCGAGTGGGCTACACGGGGAAAACCGAAGCGAAACCCAAAGGGTTCCTCCTCGGTTAGCAACCCTAATTTTTTTTCCTTTTTAAACTAGTCACAAAGGAACCCCCAACCACATTCAAACGCCCAAATTTTAATCTTAACTAGAGGCATATTAATTCCTATGTATTTATCTCTTTAAAAAGGGGAACAATTCAAAACAGTGCAGTTTTATGTAGAAGTTTCGAAACCTTCACCAAGGGTTTCGAAACTTTTGCTGGCAGAAACCCCTGGAACCAATTTTCACCAAAGGTTTCGAAACCTTGGGGAAGGTTTCGGAACCTTTGACCATAGTTTCGAAACCTACCCCAAAGGTTTCGAAACTTTGGCTGGCAGAATGTCCTGGAACCAAATTCTCACCAAAGGTTTCGAAACCTTGGGGAAGGTTTCGGAACCTTTGACCATAGTTTCGAAACCTACCCCAAAGGTTTCGAAACTTTGGCTGGCAGTGACCCCTGGAACCAAAATTCTCTGCAAAGGTTTCGAAACCTTACCCATGGTTTCGAAACCTTAGTGCAGGGGATCACTTTCTGCCCAACTTATGGACTTCCTAACCATAGAAAAACATTAAGATCATGCATGGACATAAGTAGAAGCTCAAAAGAACCAAGGGCATGAATCAACAACTACAAGACTCGCACACACGACCATTTCATCAAGCATAGACATCACACACATGGTAGCCAAGCTTAAGGCATGCATAGCCCAACCTCATACAAATTCAGGCATAAACAAATAATCCACATAAGAATCATAGAACATAATCCATGAAGCAAAACATGACACAACATAGGTTTAACAATTTCAAGCATAACTTCCTAGGGAGTTTGACCCCAACTCCTAACACTCTATACCCCATTGTCTAGGCATTATTACAAAAGCAAACCATACTTAAACTTGCTTGAGAACTCCCAAAAGCTCCTCCTTCGCCCGCTCGCCTCCCGAACTCTAACGATCTGCACGTTGGAAACAAAGAGCATAAGCAACTAGCTTAGTGAGAGAGGCTCTACAATTTACAACATGCAGTTTTTCCAAAATACGATTTGTATGCAAGAAAACAATGGATGCACAAGGGTCTATCTCAACCACTACACTTGGTTTGCTCAAGCACAACCAGCATACACTTACGGTGGGACTACACATCACCGTTTCGACTAGTGGATTTCCAATGGGACTACACATCAAAGGACTACCCTACTAGTCACTACCGGTGGGACTACACATCACCGTAGTTTAGACCACCATCACGTGAGGCACGAACTCAACTCGACTACACAATTAACAACTCAAAATGCACTTAACAATTACGACATATATGCATTCAACATATCACAACAACATGGGAGTAGAGAAGCTTACACACGGGTTTAGGTGACCCCTCAAGGTCCCACCCAAACCCCAAAAGGATCCATGTCGAGCATGATGCATAAATCAACAATTCTACTCACCGTTGCTACCCAAGAGAAGATCGAAGACCGAGCTCAAGACTCCGAAATCCCAGGATTTGCCCCCGAAGCTTCACCAACCAAATTTCTTGTTTCTAAACATACCAACACCAAGCAAATAACCCCAAATCAGTCCATGTTCTATAATATTCAACCCGGATAATATACTAAGCACAAGACCTCAATTTTCACATTGAAAACAAGCCCAAAATACCAATTTCCGAGCAGCCCTTAAGCAACCCTTAAAACCATTGATTTCAACCTTCAAACTACTCCCTAAAGTCTCCAAAACTTCCCTTACATGTAGCCTATCCATCAGCCCTCTCATATTCACATAAAACACCCCCAAAACTCAACTTAAAGCCTCCCAAAAACCTCCCCAAAACCCCATTCTGGGAAACACCCCAAAACTTCATAAAAATCATACCCATTGGACCCTTTAGATTGAAAACAACTCATATATCATTTAGAGATCAAAAACCTAAGTTAAAGGTGTTAAAATGACATTTTTAGTCAAAACCTCAAAACACCCAAATCACAAAAATCATGAGTTTTATAGAAAATAAAGATATGTGCTCGTAGAGGATGATGAGAGCAAGTCAAAAATGGCCTTACCTTTGAAAAACCTTCAAGATTGGATGAGTTATGGAATGAAATAGTGCTCCAAGGGGAGGGCTCTTTTTTTGTCGATGGAAAAGAAATGGGGAGTAGAGGGAAGAAGATGACTACATAAAACATTATTTAGGTTGATTTAAAATTAAGGGTCCAAAGACCTAAATACCCTAAATGAAAAAGGAAAACCACAATAGGTGCCACCCATGGCCATGTGGGCTTGTTTAAAATATGGTCCAACTAAATTTTGTTGTCTTAAAACCCGAGGCCCAAAATTATTTTTAATTACAAAACCGGACCCGGAAATAATATTAAATTATTATTTTTCACCCGACCCCTAAACCGGGGCGTTACACTTACCTTTACCATCCTATGAAAAAATCTTGTATTGTTATCACCTTGTCTCAACCATCCCATTCTTTCCTTTTGCCTCCATAAATCCTCTTGAGCTTCTAGACAGTCCCAAAGCTGCAGTTTCTTTAACTTCAATTCCTCTTGTACTATGAGGTCTATCTCGCCTTCACCGCCAGCCTTTTCAATCTTATTTATCCTATTTTCAAGTTTTGTGACTATAGCATTGTAATCTTCACATTTTAAGCTCCAACACCTGAGAGCTTCCTTCACTTTCTTGAGTTTTACTGGTAGACTCTTCTCTTTAGTTCCTATTTCTCCCATTGTGTCTTTTTTAACCTTTAAACACTCATCTTTTGAGAACCAAGTGTTCATCATTTTAAACGTTCTTGGTCCCCAATTAATCTCCTCATTGCAAAGAATTAGCGGGATGTGAACTGAAACCAGTTGAGACAAGCCACGCAAATACAAATCTCCATTTATCATGAACCAATCATCTTCCACCAAGAATTGGTCTATTTTGCTTCTCTTATTTCCGGGACCAATCCAAGTGAATTTCCTTCCAACTAGAGGAACCTCAGACAAATTACATTTTTCAATAAAGTTGTTGAACTCTTCAATTGTTGTTTTTCTGTAACCACATCCATTTCTTTCTTCCTTGCTTCTAATTGCGTTGAAATCACCACCCATAAATCAGGGTGGATTCCAGATTTTTCTTAGTAGCACAAGTTCATTCCATAAGAGTTTTTGATTCAGGAAATCACAATATGCATAAATGTTAATCCAGGTGCAGGCTTAACATCTCCCCATTTACCTGTAACAATAATATACCTGGGTTTCGTTTCGCTTTTCTCAGCTATGAATTTCTTTTTGTCACAGATTGTAATTAGGCCTCCCGAACGCCGTGATGCCGCTGAAAACAAATAATCAAACTCATCAGCGTACCATAAACGCCCCACCTCTTCTTCACTAAATGATTCCTTCTTTGTTTCCTCGAGCATCACCATCTCGACTTTGTGGACACTGATTACCTTCCGTACTGTCAACATCTTCACAAACAATCCCAAGCCTCTCGTGTTCCATGAGAGCACCCTCATCCTTTACTTCTTGCTTGCTTTAAAACCCATTATTTCGATGACCACTTTCTTCCATTGTTGTATTAAATAACATGTCATTAATGATGATATATGCTAAATCTCGTACAATGTGTATTAGTACAATGTGTGATCCATATAAGAGCTAGATCTCATACTATAATATAATAGTACAATGTGTAACCCATATAAGAGCAAGATCAATTGATTTAGATTCTTGTAAAGGTGTTGAAGCTCATTTTAAAAAACTTTTAAATTTAAAGTAGAAATCCGATGGAGCTTAGTTGTAAGACAAAAAGTTTAATAACGGTAGTAGGGGCGAGGAAAGTTTTCTTCTTTGTTTCTTTGTATGCTTGTGTTGCATTTTGGCTAAGTGGTCTTCAAATTTGTATCATGTTATTGGGATTCTCTTTCTAAATAATATAACTCTAATTTTTTCAAGAAAAACTCCTCACCAAACAAAAAAAAATATTATTGTTGAGTAAAAAAAAAAACTCACCGAACGAAGGTTTCGGGGCCATATGTCTTCAAAGCGTGAAAGAATGGATAGAAATCCAATGTTCCTTTTTTAGTGTCCCTATTTATCACCGCACACTAAAAATTAGGTTTATGGTTTATGGTTAGAGTTTAGGAATATGGTTTAGAGAATTGGATTAGGGTGTATTTTTAGGGGGGTTTATCATATATTTTAAGGTTTAGAATTTAAGAATAAGACTTAGAATTTAATTTGTGTAGTATTGGGACATGGAAGGGGCACCAAAAAGAGAAGATGATTTTTATTCTGCAAGAATAACCATAGACGTGGACAAAATTCTCCATCTTTTTTTGGTGTCATTTTTGTGACATCATACTAAAAAAACAAATAATAAGCTCTAACACTAAATTTTGAGACCGAAATCTTAAACCCCTACACCTAAAAAATACACCCTACATTTAATACTATAAACCCTAAGTCCTTATCTTAAACCTCAATATAAACTTAATTTTTTAATGATAAAACATAAATTAAGACACCAAAAAGTGACAGACGATTTCTATTCCATTTACGTATGCTATATGCCTCTCGATTTGAAAATAAAACCCCCTTTTGCTTGTCCCTATCTGATTTTCAGTTACCTCCAACCAAAGAGAATTGAATTGTTCTCCGTAAAAGGACAGTCAATTAATGTCGCCAACAATATACATTACTTTCTTACCATTTAATAAACCCGAATAGGCCCATTCGTCCTTATTAATAACCGTCGCTCTTTTTAACCTAAAATGGATTCACTTTTCGACTATAAGAAACAATCAATACACTTGGAACCAGCAGTACTATCAAATTTTGCAGTCCATTTGCTTACCTTCTTGAATATAGCTATGAATTTCAGTCGTAATAATTCCATTTCATCAAGCGGCTTAAGCCTTGGCAATGGAACCATCGATGCTCGGTTCTTTCTCTCATCCATCGACTCAAATTTAGGTCTTATCAGCCATAGAGTTCATGTTCATAGTGTCATTAACTATGTCCCCTGGCCTGCTTTTCCTCTAAGTGAAGTCACCACGACGGGGACCGAGCTCATGAGAACGAGTCGTTTCCTTTCGTCGACCTCGACAATGGGACTCGTGTTTGCTCCGAGTTCTAGAGCCGGCAGCAATCATGAGATTTTCCCAACCCAACCCGATCACAACCAGTCCATGAATACGAATCTCTTACGATCTATGAACCCGGCTTCGATGAATCGAAGCGAGGTTCGTAGCAATATTGAAAGAGAAACAACGGGATTACGGTCTGATGGTAGGATTCACAGTCTCCCCGGTCATCCTCAAGGTGTGTATCGATGTTCGAAATGCTTGGCTACTTTGTATTCGTCGCAGACGTTTGCCGCTCATGTCCAGAGTGCTCACTACAGGGGAGAAGGTGAAGAAGCGAGGAGGAGGAGGATGGCTGCCAGGTGCAGACGGAGGAATCTTCGCCTCCGACAGTCCAGCCATGGACATACCGCTGTGCCCGTCTCCTCCGGGGGAATCTCCAAGAGATACGCCGCGAGAAGGAATAACGGAGTTGCGGTCGGAGTTGACGATGTCGACCAGGTTCGTAATGGAGTTGGAGCTGCTTCCATGAGAGCCCCACTTGGTGTTGTGATCAAAGAAGAACCTATGTAGTACGTCGCTCTATACAAATGGCATGATTAAGGGCCATATTTTAATTAGCATTTTATTTCAAAAAAAGTTGTTTTAGTTATTGCTTCACAGTCTTTATTTCAAATAAAGATTAGACACAGGCATGAACTATTGGATCGTTGATTGTGGCTGTTGTTTTCTTTCTATTTGTCTATGTTGATGGAAGTCGTATGTTTGTATCCAAGTTGTTTATTTCTATTGGTTCGGAGTGTTCCAATATTGTGTTTTTTGTTTTGTTTTGTTTCACTGCTATTTAGGGTGAACGAGTTTGGGTTTTGTATTATTTCGAAAAGTTTGATCTTCTTCTGGCTATTTGACTAGATATCTTTTAAATTTTATATACCTCAAGGAATAACCTTGAATTTCACCATTGTTAGGAAGTTGAATCTCCATAAATTCCAGATGTTCATAGGCTATAAAGGTCAAGTGAGAGAACAAAAATACACTAGTAAAACTATTATTACATCCCCACTTATGAGCTTGATAAGTGGATTATATGCTAAATCTCGTGCAGTAATATATTAGTATAATGTGTGAGCCACATAATAGCTAGAATAGTGGATTCGGATTTTTAAAATGATGTTGAAGTTCATTCCAAAGAGTACTATTAAATTTTACGTTGAAATTCTGCGAATCTTAGTTATAAGACAAAAACTCTAACAACAACAAAAGAGATATATGTTGTATTAAATAGCATATCAATAACGATGATGTATGTTGGTTCTCGTATAATAACTTATTAGTATAATGTGTGATCCACATAAGAGCTAGATCAGTAGATTCAGATTCTTAAGAAAGTGTCAAAACTCGTTCTAAAGAGTACTGTTAAATTTTATGTAGAAATCGCGTGAATCTTAATTATAAGACAAAAACCCTAACAATGACAAATGTGTTGAGTGGTGTATTAAATAATATGACAATAACGATGATGTATGCTAAATCTTTTGAGATAATATATTAGTACAATGTGTGACCTACATAAGATCTATTATTAAATTTTACGTATAAATCTCGTGAATCTTAGTTATAAGACAAAAAGTCTAACAACGAAAAAAATAGAGGAGTGTTATATAAAACAACATATCAATAAAGATGATGTATGGTAAATATCGTAGAATAACTTATTAGTGCAATGTATGACCCACATAAGAGTTAGATAAGTGGATTCAGATTCTTAATATGGTGTCAAAACTCGTTCTAAAGAGTATTGTTAAATTTTACGTAGAAATCCCATGAATCTTAGTTATGAGACAAAAACTCTAACAACGACAAAATAGTTTAGTGTTGTATTAAATAACATATAAATAATGATGATGTATGCCGAATCTCGTACAACAATTAATACATTAGTACAATGCATGACCAATATAAGAGCTAGATCGGTGAATTTAGATTCTTAAAAAGGTGTTGAAGCTCGTTCTAAAGAGTACTATTAAATTTTACGTAAAAATCCTGTGGTTCTTGTAAGACAAAAACCCTAACAATTGTAAAAGAGACTAGTGTTCTATTGAATATATATCATTAGTTATATTGTATACTAAATCCCGTATAATAATCTGTTAGTACAATGTGTGACCAATATAAAAGCTAGATAAGTGATTTCAGATTCTTAAAAAATTGTCAAAGCTCATTCTAATGAACACTATTAAATTTTAGGGTTAACTACACCACATACCACTCAACTGTGGTCACTGACTCGAAAATGCCACCGAACTTTAAAAAAGTGCAAATCTAACACTAAACTTTAATTTTTGACTCGAAAATGTCACCTTGTCATTAACTCTAAATATGCCTATTAATTCAAAAAGATGTCATTTTGGTGCGGTTGTTTTGAAGCCTAATTTAGCCCAAAACATCTTTTTGCTTGAGAAAAAAATAATAAAATCATACACTTAGAGGGAATTAAACCCATTACCTTCGAATACAAGGGCTAAGCCTTAACCACTAAATCAACATGACATTATATAATATTTTACCACAAATATTATATATCTCAAACCACTTAAGATTAATTCAAATTGATTTATGAAATAAATAATACTCCCTCTCTCCCACTTAAGATGTCCCTTTTGTGTTTGCATTTCCCTTGCTACCCTTTCTTTAGTTTTCCAACAAAACAAAATACAACTTTTCAAGGATAAAATTGTCATTTTAATTAATTTACATCACATCTCTTACACAAACTTTATCTTCCAAAAACTTCATGAAAAGTCAACAATGGACACATTGATTGGGACGGAGGGAGTACTATAAATAATATTAATGTATAAAACTATAAATTATATTATTTACACACACACACATATATATATATATATATCAATATATATATAAATATATTATTTATTATATATAATGTATAATATTTTATATATTAATATTATTTATTTTATAAAATAATTTGAATTAATCT
The DNA here is from genome assembly GCA_958450335.1 of Hibiscus tridactylites. NCBI lineage: Eukaryota > Viridiplantae > Streptophyta > Magnoliopsida > Malvales > Malvaceae > Hibiscus > Hibiscus tridactylites. Next base: position 25,797,681 of record OY288265.1, on the reverse strand, counting down.
TAAGTGGTTTCAGATATATAATGTTTGTGGTAAAACATTATATAATATCATGTTAGTTTAGTGGTTAAGGCTTAGCCTTTGTAATTGAAGTTCTTGGGTTCAAATCCCTCTAATTGCATATTTTTAATATTTTCCCTCCAGAAAAACGACGTTGTTTTGGGCTATATTGGGCTTCAAGATAGCCGTACAAAACTGACATCGTTTTGAATTAACGGGGACGTTAATAGTTAACGACGAAGTGGCATTTTCGAGTCAAAAAATAAATATTAGTGTTAGATTTGCACTTTTGTAAACTTCGGTTGCATTTTCGAGTCAATGGTCATAGTTGAGTGCTATGTGGTGTACTTAACCCTGAATTTTACATAAAAACCCTGTGAATATTAGTTATAAGACAAAAATCCTAACAACGACAAAAGAGATGACTGTAAACAACATGTCATTAATGATAATGAATGCTAAATCTCGTACAATAATGTGTTAGTACAATGTGACCCACATAAGAGCTAGGTAGTGAATTTATATTCTTAAAAAGGTGCCAAATCTTGTTCTAAAGAGTGCTATTAAACTTTACATAGAAATTTTGTTGAATTGTAGCCCTTTGGTTGTTTTGGTGTTTTTATTTTGTTTTGTTTGGGGCGTGTTGACACTTGAAGTCAGGGATTTTCCTGCGTTGTATTCTCCTTGTTTCGTACCTGGTTGTGAGTACTCTTTTTATCCACTTAGGTCTAGGAAGGTTTTTAATGAGGCTTACAACTTAGGCTCTGGTCGTTTATTCTCCTTTATTAATAAAATACTATTTGCTAAGCAAAAAATAAAACTCTTTTGTGTTTTGTCTTTAGTTTTGGTGTTGTTGTTTTTGTTGGGAGTGTCATTTGTACTGTAGTTTGTTGCAGATTGGTTAAGTTTCTTGTAAGCCCTTATTATGCCAGTTTGCCCCTCTTATTATTAATAAATAAAGTAATTTTGTCGAGCAAAAAAAGATAAAAACCCTAACAACGACAATAGAGATGAGCGTAAATAACATGTCATTATGGACGATGTATGCTAAATACCGTACAATAATGTGTTAGTACAATGAGCGACCCACATAAGTGCTAGATCAGTGAATTCATATTTTTAAAAATGATTCGAATGTCGTTATAAAGAGTACTATTAAATTTTACGTAGAAATCCTATGAATTTTAGTTATAAGAAAAGAATCCTAACAACTACAAAAGAGACGAGTGTTGTGTTAAATAATATATTATTAATGATAATGTATGCTAAATCTCGTACAATAATATGCTAGAAAGAAGGAGCTTGTCGAAGTGTACTGTTGAAGGCATGGTGGTGATAGCACTCAAAGTTGGATTTGCTCCTGCAATTTCCTTGAACGCCATCTTGCTTGTTCCAATTGGTTGGCGTCATTATTGTTTTTTCTGAGTTGTCTAGTGCGTAGTCAGTTTGTTCTAGATTTGGATCGAAACATTCCTAAGGCTGATTTTTATTTTGTTGCTTGCCTAGTTGAGGTGTACTCTTTTCCTCCTTTTAAGTTTAGGGTGGTTCATGGCCGCGCCTCTCATGATAAACGTTAACGACGATTCTGAGCCCCGTGCCCCTACACACCCACTCCCAACTCATCTTCGTTCGACTCTCTGTCCACAGCCGATTAATATCAATCGATGCCCGTGGCCGTCTTTAGACACGTGGAGTATCTATATTCATTCTCTTATGCTTTCAATTTTCATATTGGGGAAATATGCTTTAAGTTAGGGGAAGAGATTTGCATCAGTTTTTTCACTCCCTTGTTCATATGTTTTAATTTGAGTTGCCTTGGTTGATATTTGAGATGTTTTGTTGCCAATCCTGACTTCTACCTTATTTCATTGATTACCTTATGAGTTTATAATTCCACTTTTATCGAAATTAGGGTGCTTGATAGTGAAATGGCATGATTAGTATTTTCTTTAAATTTTGCTTGATATCTCATGCGTTTATTGACTGACATGTTTCTTGACACGATATATAATACACTTTCCAGTGATATTTTAGCTTAAATGAGAATATTTCCATTCTTGCTCATTTGTTTGATTGAGTGTGTCGGACTAATATCAATATTCTAGAACTTGTGAGTAAATGCATATCGAGACTACATGTTTTGAACTTGTTGATTTAATATGTTAGGGGCACTTAGGATTAACCCACTTCTCTTCCCAAAATTGCCTACCTGTTTATATCCATTAGTGAACCATTTTTATGTCATTACCCTTTTCTTTGCTTTTACCACAATATAAAATCCAAAACCTTTTATTTTTACACTCTTTTGTTACCCTTGTCAAGACAGAGATTGGTTTGTTTCACTAACGAAAATATGCAGCAAAGAAGAAATGTTCCAAAAATAAATAAATAAATAAAATCTATTTCGAGGTGTGCTCGAACAGAACAAAAAATTGCAGAAGACTCGAAAAAAAGAAAAAAAAATAAATTTTTTGTTTGATTTTTGATACACTTCTTTCCATTTTCTACTTTGCATGTTTTGTGGCTTGAACTTATAGATTTTTTCATCTCTTGACTAGTTATTAACCCATATTTTTGGCATTTTCCCTACCTTAACCTAAGCCTCGTTACAACCTTTTTAAAGACCCTTTGATTAATGCATCTTGTTCATTTTAGTGGTGGAGACTTGATTGTCTTAAAAGCATATGGTAATGTCATTTGATTCTGGCTTGAGCGACTTCTTTTTACGTAAAACACTTTGAGCGTTAATGAGGGAATCCTTGTGAGGTATTGATTTTTGTTACATTGAAATTGATAGACTATTAGGATATCTTGGTTTTTCTTGAACTTGTTCCTAACTATGCCTTTTACTTAATTATTACTTTGCTTCTGATACTTGTTGTGATCTTAACTCGTTTGGTTTCCTTTGATATATTGTGAGATAAAGGATGATTTTGATATTTGATTAAGGCATGCCTGAGGACAAGCATTGAATAAGTGAGGGAGAATTTGATGAGTGTTTTACTTTATTATTATTTTATCATTAATTACTCCTTGTTGATTCCTTGATATTGCTGACTTGGGTTGTTTTTATTCATTTTTGCGCATGACTTAAATTTCTAGAAAACAACGTTAAAAGAGCATGTTCTGCCTTTTTTTGGAATCAAGGTTGGACACATGGGCATGACGATGTCCGACGTGGCAGATTTTGACAATCCAGTCAGCAAGCAGCTTCCAGAAGGCGATCCAGTCAGCATCATCTAGAGGATGGATGGACGTGATTAACTTAGGATTTTAAGTTTAAGTTTGGATTTAAATATTTGAGAATTATAACTTTATTTTTTAGGGTTTAATCTTTCTATTATTTAGGATTTTATTTGAATGTTTTTTGTTGGGTTATCCAATAATAATGGGCACATATGTATAATGTATGTTGCTATTATAAAGTTTAACACAAAATTAAGTGACCAATTATGTTACACGTGTTATATGTATTAAATTGTCATGAAATTAAAAGTGTAGATACCATAAGTTATATTTATAACTCAATGAGGGGCAGAGTTGTGAATATTAATAAACTGTATTTTAATTCAGTTTATATAAAGGGTAGTGGTCCCCGAGATCTAGGTTAACTTGCATATCTCTCCTTCCCCGTCAGAGAGTTGTGTGGCAAGAGGTAACCTATCATCTTGGAAGATCAAACCCTCTCTGAAAAAAATCTCAGTCAATGGATTCAGGTACGCTTCCGCAAATCTAGTATTTGTTCTTAATGATTTGGCATGTATGGATCTTGTGTTTATATTCATATGAATATATTTTGGTTCTAACAAGAATATATTTTTGATCTAACAAGTGGTATCAGAGCTAGGTTTTGGCCGAATCATTAAGAATCGATTATGGATTCAAGTTTTGATATTTCGAAAGTTTTTTTTCCTACTGTGCGTTAACCTTTTGTTGCACGTGATTGTCTGGTGAATTGAATTTGATTCTGGATTCATCTTTGTTTTCATGTTTTTGTTTCTTTGCGGCAACTTTTCCAAAACCTTATTTTTACATATATAATTTCAATTGAATTTATGGGTTTTGTGTTGCTTTCTTATTCAGCAATTGGGGTTTGGAATTTGCGTTTAGATTGAATTAATTCACAGGTTATGAATTACTTGCTTTGGATTTCTTAATTGATTAACTATTGTTTGCATTCAATCGAATGATTTGCTTTTGATCTTCGTTGATTAACTTTTGGTTTTGCAACAATTAAAATTGTGTATGCAGTTAATTATGGAAATCATGTTCCTGTGTTTTTTTACCTTAATTCTATTTTAGTAAATGTGTAACGTAATTAAAGTTATGAAATATATATTTGATTTAAAATATATATTCAATTCGGCTGGATCAAAATTTAAGTTTTGATTATTGGGTATAAAGATAAATCTTTATAAACATATAAATTCATGTTTTGGCTATGTCTAATATTTTAGTGGGTTAATTGAAACACAATGTTACCAAAGTGACTGCTTCTGCGTAGATTAACTTATTTAAAATATCAAGATGTTTGTGTTTTTGTAATTCGTGCATTTATTAATTGGCCCAAAGGAAAATTAATATTTGGTCGAATTTCAACGACACTTGTGGTAATAAACGTGTGACAATTATAAGGTATTTTATGTGTGCAATACATTAGTCCAAAGATTAATCTGTTGTTCGACATAGTTTATTGTCAATGTTTGATTACTACAACAAGAGTACCGTTTACTGTTAATATTACTATCCAAAGACTTGATATTATTGTTGTGTTTGGTATCTTGAGGGGAATTAGTCATTTCTTTGAATTTATTTGTTTACTTATGAAATATTTGATGTGAATTGTGAGCCTGTTTTATTTTTATTTTGTTCTATATTCAGCTAGTTCTTCCGCTGCCACGATATATGCTAATATCAGTTCTATACCCATGCTTAATGGGACAAATTTCAAGGAATGGAAAAGACACGTACTTATAGTACTTGGATGTATGGACATAGACCTTGCATTAAGGCAAGAGGTGGGATCGTTCTAATCGCATGAGTCTGATGATCATGAAACACAACATTCCTGAAGCCTTTAGGGGCACTGAATCTGAAGAGATTACTGAGGCCAAGTCTTTCCTTGACGATCTTGAGCAACGTTTTGCTAAAAACGATAAGGTTGAAATGACATCACTTCTGACTTCTTTGATGTCTATGAAGTATAAAGGGCAAGGAAATATAAGAGAGTACATTATGAAGATGTTCCGCATCGCTTCAAAACTTAAGGCACTTAAAATCGAGCTCTCTGAAGACTTGCTCGTTCTTATAGTTTTGGTATCGCTTCCTGCGCAGTTTAACCAATTTAAAAATAGTTATAACTGTCAAAAGGAGAAATGGGCTCTAAATGAGCTCATTTCTCATTGTGTTCAAGAGGAAGATAGGTTGAAGTGTGATAAAACTGAAAGTGCTCATTTGGCCAGTGCCTCTAAGGATAAGGGCAAGAAAAGAAAATATCATAATGAAGCTGCTAAGGGTCCAGCTCAAAAGAAACAAGAGCAAGTTCCAAATAATTTTTACTTTTGTGACAAGCCTGGACACTTGAAGAGAGATTGTACCAAGTATCACGCATGACATGCTAAGAAATGTATGAATCTTACTTTGGTCTGTTCTGAGGTTAATTTAGCTTTAGTACCTAGAAACACTTGGTGGTTAGATTTTGGTGCTACTACTTACATAAGTGTTTCTATGCAGGGTTGCCTGAGCTACAGAAAGCCAAGTGATGGTGAAAGAAACATCTTTGTGGGCGATGGAAAATCGGTAGAAGTTGAAGCAATTGGGCATTTTTGGTTGTTATTAGGAACTGTTTTTTATTTGGATTTAAAAGACACTTTTGTTGTTCCGTCTTTTAGGCGGAATTTAGTTTCAGTTTCTTTATTGGACAAATTTGGATATTATTGTTCATTTGGAAACAATCAGTTTACTTTGTCTTTAAATTCAAGTATTTTCGGAATTGGTTATATAAATGCTCATGACAACCTTTATTTGATAGTTACAGTTGCACCATATAATGAAACCTTGCACATTGAATCATGTGGTACTAAACGCGAATTAAATAAAGAAAATTCCGCATCATTATGGCATAAGCGCTTAGGTCATATCTCAAAAGGTAGGATTGAGCGACTTATATCTAATGGTATTTTGGAGTCCCATGACTTTTCAAACTTTAATGTTTGTGTTGATTGTATCAAGGGAAAACATACCAAAACTAAGAGATTAGATGCCAACAAATCTACAGACGGCTTATAATTAATTCACACTAATATTTGTGGGCCATTCCCTACGGCATCTTAGAATGGTCAACAATATTTCATAACATTCATAGATGATTACTCACGTTATGGGTACCTATATCTCATTCATGAGAAATCTCAGTCTTTGGACGTGTTCAAATCTTATAAGGCTAAAGTTGAGAATCAACTCAACAAAAGAATTAAGAAAGTTAGATTTGATCGTGGTGGTGAGTACTACGGTAGATATGATGGCTCAGGTGAACAACGTCCAGGACCATTTGCAAAATTCCTAGAGGAATGTGGTATTGTCCCACAGTACACCATACCAGGATCACCTAGTATGAATGGTGTAGTCGAGAGACGTAATAGGACTCTTAAGGATATGGTAAGGAGTATGATTGCTCATTCTACCTTACCTGAGTCCCTCAGGGGAGAAGCATTAAAGACAGCATCATACATTTTGAATAGAGTACCAACTAAAGGAGCTGAAAAGACACCTTATGAGCTTTGGATAGGTAAAAAACCTAGTCTAAAGCACTTTCACATTTGGGGATGTCCAGCTAAGGCAAGGCCTTATAGGCTACATGAAAAGAAATTGGACTCCAAAACTGTGAGCAGCTATTTTATTGGATATTCTGAGCGATCTAGGGGCTATAAATTTTATGATCCCACAATTAAAATTATTTTTGAGACGGGAACTGCAACATTTTTTGAGGATGTTGAATTTGGAGGGAGAAATAAGGTTAGAGACATTACTTTTGAGGAGGAATTGAGTTCCCAACTCAATTCCTACTATCACTTTTGATAATGTTCAGGTTCTCATACCTGTCATTAACCAAGAAGTGAATCCAGAACCTCAACAAGATAATGTTGAACAACTTCCTTATATTTAGGATGAGGTAATTGTTCCAGAAGAACAAATTCAACAACCTCAACAACAAGTGCCATTAAGGAGATCCACGAGAGAAGGGAGAAATGCTATTTCGGATGATTATATTGTATTTCTCCAAGAAAATGAGGATGATAATGGAATGATAGAAAATGACCCAATCAACTTTCATCAGGCCATGCAAAGTGCTAACTCTCAAAAGTGGATTGATGCCATGCAGAAAGAGTATAAATCCATGCAAGACAATAAACTTTGGGAACTTGTCCCATTACCTGAAGGTGTAAAACCAATTGGTTGTAAATGGATATTTAAAACCAAGAGGGATGCAAATGGTAATGTGGAGAGGTATAAGGCACGTCTTGTAGCTAAAGGATATACTCAAAAAGAAGGCATTGACTTTAGAGAGACTTTCTCTCCGGTTTCATCGAAAGACTCTTTTAGGACAACCATGGCACTTGTAGCTCATTTTGATCTTGAGTTACATCAGATGGATGTTAAGACTGTGTTTCTCCTTGGAGACATTGAAGAAACAGTTTATATGGTCCAACCAGAAAACTTTGAGTCCGGAGACCCAAAGCATATAGTTTGCAAATTAACAAAATCCATCTATGGACTCAAGCAAGCTTCTCGTCAATGGTACCACAAGTTTCATCAAGTAATAGTCTCGTTCGGTTTTGAGATGAATATCGTTGATGATTGTGTGTATCACAAGTTCAGTGGGAGTAAGCATATATTTTTGGTTTTATATGTCGATGACATTTTGCTTTCCACGAATGATATAAGCTTATTGCATGAAACCAAGAGATTTCTATTTAAACATTTTGAAATGAAAGATCTTGGGGATGCTTCTTTTGTTTTAGGAATTCAGATACATTGAGATCGATCTCGGGGTATTCTTGGATTGTCACAAAAGAACTATATCGATAAAGTACTTAAAAGGTTTGGCATGCAAAATAGTAAACCAATGGACACCCCTGTCGCTAAAGGAGACAAGTTTTGTCTTGCCCAATGCCCTAAAAGTAGACTTGAAATTCAAGAAATCCAGAAGATTCCCTATAGATCAGCTATTGGAAGTTTAATGTATGCTCAGGTTTGTACGCGCCTGAATATTGCGTACATTGTTGGGATGTCAGACACATATTCACACAACCATGGTATGGACCATTGGATAGCAGCCAAGAGGGTTATGGGGTATTTTCAGAGAACAAAAGATTACATGCTCACTTATAAGAAATCAGATCATTTGGAGGTCGTAGGGTATTCGGATTCTGATTTCACTAGTTGCCAAGATAGCAGAAAATCTACATCAGGCTATATTTATCTATTAGCTGGAAGAGCTATATCCTGGAAAAGTGATAAACAAACACTTGTAGCTTCTTCCACTATGGTAGCAGAGTTTGTAGCATGCTATGAGGCATCTAATCATGGAATATGGTTGTGGAACTTTGTCATTGGGCTGCGTATTCTAGAGAACATAGAAAGACCGCTTAAATTATTTTGTGACAATAAGTTAGCAGTACTGTATTCCAACAACAATAGGAGCTCGTCTAAGTCAAAGAACATAGACATAAAGTTCCTAGTTGTAAAAGAAAGAGTGCAAAGTGGACAAATATCCATAGAACACATTGGGACAAACTCTATGATAGCGGATCTGCTCACAAAAGGTTTACCACCCAAGGTCTTTCATGAGCACAATGCTCATATGGGTGTTGTATCATTTGAGGATATTATTGTTTGAGTGAGAGTTTGTTATTTGTTTGATTTATGTTTGATTTTGGACATTTATGTATTCGGTTATTTTTCTGATCAGAAATGAAGTATTCAGTTTATTCACTTTTTTCCTATTTTGATAAGGACTTCACTTAAGTTTAAAGAGGACCAGTTGGAAATAGGCATGTTCGGTTCACATTTACATGTAATTTCCATGCTACTCATCCATGATTGATCTATGTCATTTGATTGTGTTTGTATACGTGACCATTGATGGGTCCAGTCATGATTGATATGGCGAAGAACACTTTGATCCTATATAGATATAGTTGATGGACGAGATTGTTAAAGAATACCTATTGTATGATAGCAAATTTTTGAGCTCATAAGGTTATACATTTGTCAGGAAACATATGTTACCCAAGTGGGAGATTGTTGGGTTATCCAATAATAAATGGCACATATGTATAATGTATGTTGCTATTATAAAGTTTAACACGAAATTAAGTGACCAATTATGTTACACATGTTATAGGTATTAAATTTTCGTGGAATTAAAAGTGTAGATAGCGTAAGTTATATTTATAACTCAATGAGGGGCAGAGTTCTGAATATTAATAAATTGTATTTTAATTCAGTTTATATAAAGGGTAGTGGTCCCCGAGATATAGGTTAACTTGCATATCTCTCTTTCCCCGTCAGAGAGTTGTGTGGCAAGAGGTAACCTATTATCTTGGAAGATCAAACCCTGTCTGAAAAAATCTCAGTCAATGGGTTCAGGTACGCTTCCGCAAATCTAGTATTTGTTCTTAATGATTTGGCATGTATGGATCTTGGGTTTATATTCGTATGAATATATTTTAGTTCTAACAAGAATATATTTTGGATCTAACATTTTTAGGATTATCTTCAGGTATTTTATTTTAAATATTACTTTAAGTTATCTCAAGCTATAAATACCTCTTAGGGTGAAGCTTGAGAGATGTACTTGTCTTTTATTTTTTTCTTGGGGTTTTTAATTTTATAAAAGTTTTTCTTTTTCAATTTCATTTTTATTTTAAGTTCTTATTTTACTTTCTTTAAAATATGCTAAGTCTGATTTCAATCATGCTTAGCTAATTTTCAAATTAGCCAAAGGCTTAAGCGATGACTCAATTTCGATTGTGAAGCTTAGCTAATTTTCAAATTAGCCAAAGGCTTAAGCGATGACTCAATTTCGATTGTGAGAATTGAAAAGCACCTAATATCTTCAGATATTTTCTCAATTTATAAAAGTTTTATATCTTCAGATATCTTCAAATAACTTTTATAAAAGTTTTTTTTTCCAACTTCATTTTTATTTTAAGTTCTTATTTTACTTTCTTTAGAATATGCTAAGCATGATTTCAATCATGCTTAGCTAATTTCCCAATTAGCCAAAGGCTTAAGCGATGACTCAATTTTGATTGTGAGAATTGAAAAGCACCTAATATCTTCAGATATCTTTCTCAATTTTCTGCAAACTTGGATTGGTAATCGGCGTTTCCTTTAAAATATTTACACTTTCAATTAAAAAAGAGCTCGTTGGGAGGAAGGACCGGCTTGTAGCACATTCGACTTCCTGTGAACACACATAGAGGCGGTCCGCTAAGGGAAATTGAGATCGGGTTTGGTTCTCATTGAGACAACATAACCCGAGTTGGGCTTTTCTAACACTTAATCTATATTGGTGCTAGCGATGATAGTCGTGGTTAGTCCAAGTAATGACCGAATTCCAAAGATTGGCTTTGGATTGCTGGTTTACCGGAGAGAAAAGTAAGTTACAAGGGTTGGGTCTTGTAGACTGTAACCGACTTGTATATAGAGTAAAATCTTCTTTAAAGATCAGTTAGAATTGAGGCAAAGCAGAACTTGAGGCTATTCTATTTAATTGATTTTCTTCTCAAAATTTACATTCGTTATTTTTCTAAATTTATTTTCAAATCCACTTTATTTTTATTTTCTACTTAGGTCTCTTAATCAACCCCCCATTTTTTACTTTCTCATCAAAGTCAGAACCAAAACTTCTCTACATCAGAAGTTCCTTAGTCCATGTGGATCGACCATTCTTCTCTATTTTTTTTGCTTGGCAAATAACATTTTTTTATTATAGAAAAAACCAAGAGTTGTATGCCTCATTAAAAACCTCCTTAAACCTATTTGGAGGAAAAAAGTACATACAACCTAGTGAAAGTTACAACTGATTTCACCGACCTATCACCATCAAACACTAAGCATTCAATACAACAAAACTCAAAAAAAAAAGTTCAAGCTCTTATCCTGCTACTTTCTCACACCTTTCACCACAATCTAAAACAAGGAAATAACAAACAGAACTTGTCCAACCAATCATAATCCATCCATACCTGCAATTTCCTGTCTGACCTTACCACCGTACTTTGAATAGAGCTAAAGCGGTGCATCCCTTCCTATGCCAAGCAATCCTCCATAACATTCAAGTGTCTTGGTGTGTAATCAAATCAACAGACCCTATCCTTCGAACCAGACCAGCAATTTCAGCTAAGATAGGCCATCAACACCACAATCTTTACAGTACATCCTTTATCCAAATCTACACAACCTTAGAGTCCGTTTCAACAAGGAGATTGACTTTACCTAACCATTTAGCTTCCATAAAACTTCCAATGCTATTTCGACAGTAATTAAACCTGTGTAATAAGCCCCTAAACCTTCCATTAGACCCGAGACGAGCATCCTCAAACTCCCATCTTCATACCTCAAAACACCTCCACACCCATCTTCCTTCAACTTGGCAGCCCCGACGACATTAAACTTAACTGATCCAGACGTAGGATGTGACCATATGACAGCATCAACATCCAAATTAGTTAAAACACCAAAAAAAAAACACCACGAGGGTTTTCCACCACTCATCCATATGAGGAGACCAATTGTCATTTGAAGTTGTGATCCAAAAGAGTGCCCGAAATTTGGAGAAAGAAACTCAATCCTTACACACTGTTTCAATTCTTGCTAGCCATATAGCCCGAAGCGCTGCTCCTACCGAAATGATCCAAAAAAGTCCTAGTATTTCCTTTAAAATGAACAACAAAACAAAAAGAAAACAACCCCACTAAATCCTCACTCGATCTCCATTGAAGCTTCCAAACATAAATCGCTCTTGTCCCAACCATGTGCAACACACTCCCACTCCTCTCCCCCTGTCCCTCACAGGGTTGAAGTCGCCTTCAAATAACAATATCGAAGAATCGTTCCCAACATTCTTACATTGAGTAGTTCTTCCCACAGAACTTCTTGGTCTGAAAAACCACACGGTGCCTAGAGGCTAGACATTAAGGAAATTAACCTCTCATCCCTCTAATTCTGACCGTTGTTGTTTTTTCGTTTCTTGAATTAAAATCATTTCAATCTTCTGTATAAACCGTCGACATCTTCGAAATTGAGTCTAACCCCCTTATATTCCATTAGAGTAATCTCATCTTCACCCACCCTCTTAAATGCCCTTAAGAGTCTCTAACTTGGTTTCAGAAGAGCAAAATCCCTTAACACTTGGTTTTCATCTCCAACAAATTTCTTTCCCATCTTTAATGCTTTCCTTACTTCTCTTGTTTGTAATTCCCACCTGGTTACGAGGTCAGAATCTGAGAGTGATTTACCTGACAATTCTTGAGCAACGTAATCCTTCGATCTCTTCTTTTCCCTTCTAATTGCTCTTTCTATTTTCTTCCTCTCTATATCTGATAATACTTTGTCTTGGAAGTCACCTAATGAGCTATATCTCTTCTCCTTTGGATTTTTATTAGGTAATTTTGGGAAGAAAGCCCTTACCTCTTCACCATCCTCTAGCGTAACCATTACCACTGATTTATGTGGGTTCCCTTTTGCAGCCCATTTTGTTTATCTACCGTATCCTCCCACGCTGATTTGGAGGCCTATATTCTTAATATCATCTACAACCCGCAAATTAATATGGTGTGAGTCCTCCACTCAGAGTCAAAGGAATCTAACACCCCATTCGTTTCTCTTTCCTCCACCACATGTTTTGTAACCAGTTCGGGATTCAAAGAATATGTAACATTCTCATTCTTTTCCATAACCATATTTGGCACGTGCTCTTCTCTGACCTTTGCCACCATATCAACTTCTACAAGACATCTACTAGATTCAAACGCACATGGGGGACATGCATCATTAGCATCCTTTCCTATAAACACGACATTTAATGCTTCATTGACAAGCTGCGATGAATCATCTTCTTTCCTACGCATCGACCGCTTTGGCTTGACTCCGACGAAGATTCCGATTGGGCTACCCCGGTCCGATTAACCTTTGCTTCATCTATTCTTGTCTTCTGGGCAGCAACAAAATCTTCCCCAGAAGAGTCCGAGAAACCTAGTTCTCTCACTCTTACTTTGTGAATGAAATCACTCGCCTCTACTTCTATATATTGTCTTCTCAACCTTATCTTCATGTTCGGTGGAGACCAGTATCGACACTTTCTCACAGTCTTTCACGCGATTTGCATTTTCCCCAATGGCCTCCAAGGTTCCCATAATTCCACCACCCTTTTTAACATCCCATGGTTCCAACAATGAAGAGGTAACTCGGTTGGTTCTAACCAAGTCACTCTGTTGATCTTGATATTCTCCGACCAGGGTGAGACCTCGAAAATTTCTCGCAAGTAGTACGTAGGACCAGTTTACTGTTAGAAATAGGTGGAAGAAATTGTAAAACTTTTAGAGAGGAAGAGAAGTAAGAATGTTATTACAAGAATATGAAATTGGAATGGTTTGTTCCATCACTAACAATCCTTTATATAGGCTTGTTAGTGGCTATTCAAAAAATTACATCTCTTCATTTTGCACCCTTTCATTATGCAAAGGTTACATCTATTCATGATCAATGGTTGCATCCATTCATTAACATATGTTCATGAATAGTTGTACCTATTCATGAAAAGTTTAAATTATATATTTTTCAACACTCCCTCTTAATTTTAACTTTTCTTGATCACACCAAGGCTTTCACGCATTCTTCTTTTTCTTGAAAATCCACTTGACCCCAATAGCTTCATGTCCTTTTGGAAGTTCTGATAGCTCCCAAGTGTTGTTCTTCTCAATTGATTTTATTTCTTCATCCATGGCTAGTCTCCAACTCTCATCTTTCACTGCATCACCGAAGTTAAGTGGCTCGTTATCTACAAATAGACAAAACAAGTTATTGATAGCTTCAGTGGAGCGGTATAAATCTTCGACACTTCTGAATTTATGTGGCGTTTCACTTGTGCTTTCTCCAGAGCTAGAGCTTTCTTCAAAACTTTCATGGACCGGAGCAGGTGAAGGGGGAGGAGTCATGTCTTGTTGAGGAGTCATGTCTGGCAGATGGTTCATTACTTGTATTGGAGTCACATCTTGTTCTTCCGCAAAGTATGGAAAGAAATCATAAGATTGTTCTTCTTGTGCTTCCCAATTCCAACTTGATTGTTCATCGAACTCAACATCACGACTTATGATAATCCTTCCATTGCTTGGATTGTACAACTTGTAGCCTTTGGAGTTTGAATCATAGCCAATGAAAACATATTTAGAACTCCGATCATCAAGCTTTAATCTACCTTGGACAGGTACATGTGCATAGGCAATGCTTCCAAACACCCGAATATGTCTTACACTTGGCTTTCTTCCGCTCCAAGCTTCTTGAGGAGTTACATTATCCACATTCTTTGTTGGTGAGCGATTGGATAGATAAACTGCACATGAAACAGCTTCGGCCCAAAATTCCCTGGGCATATTCTTTGCCTTCAACATACTTCTTGCCTTGTTCAAAATGGTCCTATTTTTTCGTTCTGCAACGCCATTTTGTTGTGGGGATCTGTGCACTGTCAAAGGACGACGAATTCCATTTGCTTCACAAAAAGCATTAAATTCATTAGAAGTAAATTCGCCTCCTCTGTTGGATCTCAGAGATTTTATCTCGTAGCCACTTTCTTTTTCAATGAGTGCTTTAAAATTTTTAAAAGCCACGAATGCTTCAGATTTCTGCTTCAAGAAGTACACCCAAGTCTTCCTACTGTAATCATCAATAAAAAGTAAGAAGTATCTGCTTTTACCAAATGATAACGACTTGATGGGTCCACATATATTAGTATGAATAAGTTGAAGGGGCTCAGTCGCTCTTGATGTTGCTTCTTTTGGAAAACTTGACCTTGCATGCTTGCCTAGAAGACACGCTTCACACAATTGGTTAGGGTGTCTAATAGTTGGAATTCCATTTACCATCTCTTTTTCTCCAAGCATTTTGTGGGCTCCAAAATTCAAGTGACCAAATCTCATGTGCCAACACCAAGCTTCATTTTCCACGCTAGCCTTCAAGCACTTTGCACCAATCATCTTGAGATTTAACATGAACATTCTATTCTTCGACATTGATACTTTAGCCACCAAGTTTCCACATTGATCTCTTAGTAAAAGACAACAATCTTTCATATGAATTTCATAACCCTTTTCAAGGAGTTGTCTCAAACTCAAAATATTCTTCGACATTGGTCTGTCTCGTTCGAGAGGAAATGTAAAGTATGTTTTCGTGCCAAGGCAAGCAAAAGTGTTAGCAGTCAATTTACGAGGATGAGGAGGGGACGACTTTGTGTGGTTTCTTTACTTGTCAAATCAACTCTTTTGTCAATTTTGATGAGGTTGCTGTTAGAAGGTGTTGCCGAGGAGGTTGTTGTTAATAGTTTGGGGCTTTGTGTATTCGGTGCAATCCTCAAAACCTTTGGAGAGGGGGCTGTTTTTTGTCATATTAATAGATTTGGAGCTGGAGGTTTTGGAAGTTTGTCAATCTGCAGTTTTTTTGCTCTTGTAGATTATGTTGGGATTATTTATCTTCATGTGTTTTTAGGAGTTGAGCTTGTGTGGTGGTATTCTCGGTATTGGTATGGTTTTTGGGTTTTGGGGATATTTGTAGTGGGGCATGGGTGATGAATTTTGAACTCCGATGCGGTGTATTAATTTCCTATGTTGGGTGTACTCTTTTCCTCTAATTAGGTTTAGAGAGGTTTTTAACGAGGCACTCAACGTGGGAGCGAGCTTTAAAGCTATTATTATAAAACTTGTTTTGCCGAGCAAAAAAAAATAATAAACCTCAGTAATAAGACTATGGCTCCCATCCTTTAGAGAAATTAAGATTGTACCTTTCCCTTGAATTTGGACTTTCGAAGAGTCTCCAAATGAAACATTGCCTTTAACTTTCTCATCAAGTTCCACAAATGCCTCTTTATCTTCACACATGTGATTGCTTGCTCCATTGTCAAGGTACCATGTGCTTGCATCATTCTTCTCCTCATTCTTCAGTGCTAGCAACAAGGTTGGCTCTTCAATATGTTGTTGATCTTCAATGAGATTGACTCTCTCCTCATTTCTACTTTCATTTTGGCATTCCCAAGAAAAATGACCAAATTTCTGACAATTATAACATTCAATATTGGACTTGCCATGCTTCTTTTCATTCGGTATTTGATAATTAAATCTTCCTCTTCCTTGGTTTCTTTATGATGTACGATCTTCACGATCACTTCTTCCACATCCTCGTTGGCCATAACCTCGACCTCGTCCACGTCCTCGTCCTTTTTGATTCTTTTCTTCTTGATTATTTTTCAAAAATACCTTGGCTTTGAGGGCTTGTTCAATGGACTCTTCTTGTCTTCTATTTAATTTATCTTCTTGAGCTTGCAAATCACCCATAACATTTTCAATAGTCATAGAGTCTAAATCTTTTGACTCAATGACACAAACCACATAATCAAACTTTGGAGTCAAAGAATGAAGGATCTTTTCAATCACACGAACATCTTCTATGGTTTCTCCATATCTCTTCATTTGATTAACAATAGTCATCCCCCTTGAGTAATAATCCGAAATAGACTCGGATTCCTTCATCCGCAAGGTTTCAAACTCACCTTGTAATACTTGGAGTCGAACCTTCTTCACTTTGTCAACTCCTTGGAGAGAATTTTGTAAAATCTCCCATGCTTCCTTTGCGGTGTTGGCATTTGCCACTTTTGCAAACATCGAATCATCCAAACATTGGTGAATGAGGGTGAGAGCATGTTGATCTTTCATCCTTGTTTTCGTCAAAGCCTCCTTTTCTTGTCGTGACAACGACGCTTCGTTTTGAGGAGACTCATAACCCTTGTGAGTGATCTCCCAAGCATCTTGTGCCCCAAGTAAAGCCTTCATACGGAGACACCAATTTTCATAGTTGTCATTTGTAAGACGAGGAGTTTGAAATGGAAACATACCATTGTTGGCCATCTTCTTCTCTCTTTTTTTAACTATCGAACCAAGCTCTTGATACCACTTTGTTAGAAATAGGTGGAAGAAATTGTAAAACTTTTGAGAGGAAGAGAAGTAAGAATGTTATTACAAGAATATGAAATTGGAATGGTTTGTTCCATCACTAACAATCCTTTATATAGGCTTGTTAGTGGCTACTCAAAAAATTACATCTCTTCATTTTGCACCCTTTCATTATGCAAAGGTTACATCTATTCATGATGAATGGTTGCATCCATTCATTAACATATGTTCATGAATAGTTGTACCTATTCATGAAAAGTTTAAATTATATATTTTTTCAACATTTACATCCTCCAACATAATGTATAAATCTTCATCTTCAATTGTAAGTAAATAAGTATTTCCGCCCATTCGTTGAACGTTTACTTCTTCTAAACCCCAGTCTGTCAACCTTGACCTTATACTTCTCACACTACACACACTAGCCATTCTCCCAACCAAGCATCTTTTCAGGTTCCACAGCTCTTCTTTTTCAACAATGCCTGATATACGTTTACATTTTCCGGTCATCTTATAGCTTGTCTCAGCTTTTTCCATACTTCTACCTTTACTCCATTCCTCTCGCCGTGAGCCTTCATTCTTTTGGTTTCTATTGATAGACTTTCCAGTTTCCAGGTTCAACTTTTGATCCTTTCTCACTCGCCTCCAAAATTCATGTCTTGTGTTAAATTTTTCCAAGGACGCTGATATTCTGCTTCCATAGAAAACAAATCCATTCAACCTCTCCATGGCTCTTTCTGCATCCACCATATTTGCTTATCGAACGAAAGTGACGGAGCTAGGATTTGGGATTCTGGAGGGAAAACTATAAATATTTGAAATTGGAGGCAAATTTATAAATAAACTAATTTTTAAAAAAATTTAAATAGAGTGACATAGGTTAAAAAAAATTCTTTGAGGGTGGGGGCGATTGCCCCTCCTGAAGCCTTAATGGCTAAGTCCCTGTCGAACGAAGCCGAAACGACGACCCCTTCTATTCCGTTTCCTCGCTATGAACAAGGTG
This sequence comes from Hibiscus tridactylites, assembly GCA_958450335.1. NCBI lineage: Eukaryota > Viridiplantae > Streptophyta > Magnoliopsida > Malvales > Malvaceae > Hibiscus > Hibiscus tridactylites. The sequence continues at coordinate 25,779,456 of OY288265.1, read as the reverse complement.
ACTACCCTTTGAATATTGCCTCCTTGGTTACTTGGTATCGCAATACCTTGACTACAAAGAAAATTTCATAAAAGTTGTCATTCTTCTCTATTACTACATTATTTATCTATATTATATTTTTTTTGAATGAAATGGGGAAGCATCTACTACACGCCTCGTTAAAAAACCTCCATAAACCTAATGGAGGAAAAAGAGTACATGTAGTAGAGCGACATTAGAACCAAATATTCATGCAAATACAAGCAAAATCAGACCACAGCCGGTCGAACAAAGTAATGTCCATGAGCTCCTACCCAGGCAAGCAAAAGATGCAGCAGACGGCATTTCCGTCGCCTACAACAAACAGCAGCAGCCACCAAAGTAATCCCATAGCAGCACCCAGCAGCAACCACCATCATTGATAACCATGCGATTATCCAATCCCCTCCGCATCACAATCAGCCAAAAAATCCTCATGAAGACTCTCTCGGATAGCCAAAGGAGGATTAAAAAATCTATAATAATACAACGGAAGGTCCTCAGCCATTTTCGCAAGCTTATCCGCAACCACATTCACATCACGTCTCACCCAAGAAAATTGAATATCCCAAGCTCTCGACACCATTTCCGTAAGGTGCACCCGAAGGCTCGACGAGAAACGAAGAGGATCACCCATAACCAAACCCTCATACACGTTTTTATTATCAGTCTCGACAATAAGTCTAGTAAATCTGAGCGCCCAAGCCATCGAAAGACCCTCATACACCGCCCATAACTCAGCCTCGAAAATAGAGCAAATTCCAATTTTCTTCGAGAAACCGAAGCACCATCGCCCAAATCCATCACGTCCTAGGCCACCACAATACGCGAACCCGAAAGTCGTGTTCCTTGCACCGTCAACATTCAGCTTGATCCAGCCCGTCGTGGGCTTCATCCAGCGCGCAGCAATGCGGGAAGCAATACTGCCAATCGCGCCTTGCTCCTGCCTTGCACTCGCCCTCAACTATATTATTTTTAGAAAACTAAATTATTTAAGATTAAGGAAAATTTATTGACAATTACGATGCTTGTCAAAAATTATATATGACTTTATCATTATATTACCCTAAACTATATTATTTTTAGAAAACTAAATTATAATTTTATTATTCTTTGGATCAGGGCAAGGTCCTTATTTGCCTTAGATGTCGCCTTAAATTCAAATACAAACTATTGAGTTTATGAGGAATATTTTGATACACAAACTTGTCTAGTTTACACAAATATTTTAATTTTAGGGTTTATATATTTAGTTTAGGGGTTTATGTTATAGGGTATGGAATTTATGATTTATGGCTAGAATTTAGAGTTTAGGGTATAAGGTTTAGAGTTTTGAATTTAGGGTGTTAGGGTTAGGAATTTATGTTTTAATTTTTATAGTTTTTTTTGCTCGGCAAATAAACTAATTTTATTAGAATTTAATAGCCTCATCTACATTGTGTGCCTTAATAAAAACCTCTCTAATAATAATGGAGGAAAATAGTACACGCAATACAGGCGATACAAATCGAAAACACCTCGTATTACAATATATAAGTCATCCTGACCACTATCCATTAACCTTTCATAATATAACCCTAAGTTTATATCATTTTTTAATCAAATGTTGTGTAAATTTTTTTTACACAATTTGTGTATTAAAATATAACCCTAAGTTTATATCATTTTTTAATCAAATGTTGTGTAAATTGTTTTACACAACTTGTGTATTAAAATATAACCCTAAGTTTATATTATTTTTTAATCAAATCAAACTGAATCAAATTTGAAAGATGAGCATTATAATTATTGTTTTACATTTTTTGACAAATCCTAAATCTAATCCTAATCCTACTTAGAGAGGAAGGGAAGGCAAGACTCTAGGGGAAGGAAGGGGAGTGTTCCTAGTGGATCTAGAACCCATTACCTAAGGGAATATGAGGGAACAAAGATGACCAGCTTGGCCAATCGGCCATATGTGTTTGCTCTATTAGTGTTATGTTTTTTATTAGAGAAAAACATTTATATATATGTTTGTGTATAATTAGTTTACATAAGTTTGTTAAATTTAGGCTTTCAAAAGTTTGTTGAAATTAAGGTTGAGGATTTAGTTTAAGGTTTAGGGTTTAGGTTGTATGCTTTGAATTTATGATTTGAGATTTAGAGTTTTAGGATTTAGGATTCAAGGTTAGAGGATTAGATTTTAGATTGTATGATTTAAATATGTAAAGTTGTGTAATTCTTTTGACATGTGAATCAAAATATAACTCTCTAGAACCTAGTGTTTCCCATATTTTTTAGGGTTAAAACCATAGTTTACAGGAAATAAAATATGAGGCAGCTGCGGAACGTAGAATGGACTGGTGAAGCTATGTCTAAAATATATTAAAATTTTAAGACAATGATAAAATTGTGTATTATTTCGTAAAATTTGAGAAATCATCGACTCTAAAAGGTTGAAAATTTTATGATACCCTAAACGAGTAACTTTGAGTTTCACCATTGAAAGGCAGTTGAGTCTAGTCCCGTCAAGTTTCAGATGTTCGTAGACTACAAGATAACAATCTCTTTAAACGAGTGTAGATTGGGAGAGTAGCGCGTAAGTAGTCTCATCTAGTTTGCATCAGCAAAGCCAGTGATGGCGAGACTGGAGTGAGGAGAAAATCTCAAACCAAAGTCAATAGTTCCCTACAAATACCTAAGTATACGCTTTACAGCCTGAAGATGAACATCAGTAGGAGACTGCATGAACTGACACACCTTGTTGACAACAAAGGAAATTTCCGGATGAGTAAGAACAATGTACTACAAAGCCCCAACCACACTCATGAATTTTGTAACATTAGCAATGGGACATCCATCGTGCAGGGACAACTTACAATTAGTAGTCATAGGCGTGGGGAGACTATTAGCATGCTCATATCCACAACGTTCCAACAAATCTAATATGTATTTCTTCTAACTAATGAGCAGACTTCCATCAAGGGCATAGCAAACTTCAATGTCCAAGAATTAACGTAGAGGACCAAGGTCTTTGAGAGAAAAGGTGGCATTCAATTTGAGCACAATTTCATCAATTACAGCTGTGTCAGCACCTGTGATTATAATATCGTCCACATAGACGAGAAGGTAGATACACCCAGCTCTACTATCATAGATGAATAAGGAGGAATCAGACTTACTACCCTAAAACCCAGTGGACACCAAAAAATGCTTAAGCGTTTCAAACCACGCCCGAGGGGTCTGTTTGAGACCATAAATTGCTTTATTAAGCTTACACACCAACCTGGAAGCAGAAGGTGAGCTTTGTTCATAACCCGGTGACTGAGCCATATAAACTTCTTCAAGCAAGGTGCCAATAAGAAAAGCGTTATTAATATCAACCGGTCGCAACGACCAGCCCCTTGTGACAGCCAAGGATAGGATGGTTTGAATAGTTACGGGCTTGACAACAGGACTAAAGACCTCAGTAAAGTCAACTCCATGTTCTTGAAGATAACCACGAGCCACCAATCGAGCTTTATACCTTGCTACGGTACCATCAGGGTGTCGTTTGACCTTAAAGAGCCACTTGCAACTCACTGCACTCCTGTTACTAGGCAAGGGAACTAATGTCCATGTGTTGTTGCGCATTAGGGCATAATATTCTTCCTGAGCAGCAGCCTTCCAGTGAGGAATTCACATGGCTTCGCGAATGGTTCGAGGCTCATCATCAGGAGAAGCAGGTTGCACATGAAAAACTTTGGGTTTCCATATGTCAGTTTTCCCTCGAGTCACCATAGGGTGATCATTTACCCCAAAGGAGTCATTCGCAGGAATAGGATCCTCACTCAAACTAGGTATGCTATGAGTATCAATCAATCTGTCCTCAGCATTAGACACAATCAAAGTAGAATAATCAACCTCAGCAAGTTGAAACCCTTGAGCAGAAACCACCTCTTCATGGAAAGGCTCATAAGCACCAGAACTTTATTCCAAAGGCACCAGATTTGCTGGTGTTGAACTCACAACAGCCTGTGGAGTAACTACAGGTGTTGATATTGAACCCACAATAGCCTGTGGAGTAACTACATCAGCAGGTGTGGTAGCATCAGTAGGAGACATATCCATACGAGGAGAATGATCACGTGTTGTAGCATTAGGTGAGTGGATAGGCACATGACTAGGCATCACAGTAATACCAGGAGAAGAAGTTGTGATCACACCATGAGGAGTTGAATTAACACCAGAAGAACATGCATCTTCCCCACAACTAAAGGAATCTCTGGTACTCACAGCTAGTGGAGAACCAGTGTCATCACGTGCCGCTGAGAAAGAACCAGTCATATCACCACTACTAACCCTCAGAGGTGCACGCAACACACCAGGAGCAAGAGGCTACTGTGAAGGTGACAAAGAAGTGTTAACAACCAAGGGAAACGATTGCTGAAACGACTGATCAGAGCTGCCAGAATCAGAAGCCACGTTGATCATAGTGAAAGGAAATACTTGTTCATCAAAGACAACGTGCCTAGAAACAAACACACGCCCAGTGTTATCAAGACATTTGTAACCCTTGTGATTGGCACTGTAGCCCAAGAAAACACACGGTCGAGACCGGAAGTCAAGCTTATGAGCATTGTAAGGTCGGAGAAAAGGGTAACAAGCACACCCAAAGACATTAAACCATGTATAGTCAAGTGCTTGATGAAAGAGTCTCTCATAAAGAGAATCACCTAACAAGACCTCAGTGGGCAGTCTGTTAATGATAAAAACTGTTGTAACAAAAGCAAAACTCCAAAATTTCAAAGGTATGCCAGCTTGAGCAAAGAGAGTGAGGCCCATCTCGACAACATGCCTATGCTTTCGCTCAACAACCCTGTTTTGCTCAGAGGTGTATGGACAAGTGATCCGATGCTGAACACTATGAGTAACAAACCAGTTCTTTAGTGGCAAGTATTCAGTGCCACCATCAGTTTGAAAAGCTCTAATTTGCACCCCAAATTGCACTTCAACAAGTTTTTGAAAATTAAAGAAACATTGAACAACTTCAGATTTCCTTTTGACCAAATAAACTCAGGTATGTCTACTAAACATATCAATAAACAAAACGTAATAAAGAAACCCTTCTGAAGCAACTGGAGCAGGACCCCAAAGGTCAGAGACAACAAGTTCGAAAGGAAATTTGTATTGAGTTACAGAAGAGGGAAAAGGAAGTTTATGAGCCTTCCCTTGTAAACATACAGAACAAACACTAGGAAGTTTATTCTCAACATAAGCAACATTACATTTATTTAGAACAACCTTGAGCACTTCACTAGTTGGGTGCCCTAGACGATTATGCCATAGGCCAAAAGAAGTAGACATAGACGAGGAAACAACAACATTGGATGAAGGAGTAGTTGTCGAGTTAACAGAGGAAGGGGCATGAGTACGAGATGAACCAGCACACACTAGAGCATAAAGAGATCGAGCCAAGCCACCACCAGGAGAAACTAACTCATACAAACCCTCAGGCATGAGCCTCCTTTCGAGAAGAACTTTCTGAGTCTGAGAATCCTTAGCCAGACATCCATTAGCATAAAATATAAAAATAACATTATTATCCTTGACAAGTTGTGACACGGACAAAAGATTCTTTTGAATATGTGGCACATGTAAAATGTTATGCAATAGTAAGGACCTACCATGAGTAGGAAGACAACCACTTCCTATGTGAGAAATCGAAATACCAGAACCATCACCCTAAGAAGACAATTCTCACCTGTATACGGAGCACTTGACTGAACATGAGACTGATCATGAGTAATATGGTGCGTAGCACCAGAATCCGGATACCATACACCCTCAGCTGAGGTAGGAAGAGTCGAGGCTGAGGAGAAATAAGACGAGTTCATATGAGAGCCAGCTGCATTGGACGTTCCATTGATATTAGAAGAGAAGTCTCCCATAAAAGTAGAGAATTGCGAGCCCCCAAGTTGACCAGGACCACCAGGATATGAGGAAACATTAGGAGAAAACCCAACAGCTGAAGGGGATACACGAGGCTGTGTAGGAGAAGCAAGATTAGGCCTAGGTATCACAACACTCAGCTGATGATTAAAGACTTGAACAGGAGCAACTGAAGCATCCACACTAGATGACTGATGATAGCTCCCAGAACCAGCCTCATGACTATATGATTGAGATCCATCATTTCGAGATTCACCAGGAGAAGATACAGGTCCATGATAATTTTGATCAAATCGACGGTAGAATTTCACAACAGTGTGACCAAACTTGCCACAAAGTTGACACCAAGGCTTATTAAAATTGTTCCTGCCTCGTCCACGTCCACGAAAACCAGACTAATAACCCTTGGATGCCAAGTGATGAGATTGATTATCATTCAGATAGGAAGCTGCAACGGTATCATGAACATCAGAAGTGCCAGGCGAGACTGCCATATTAACATGCATGCCAGGATGCAGCCCAGGAGAACGAGCATGGTGAAAAGCCACGTTAGCATGCATAGGTAAAGATTCTTGCATAAACATTTTTGCCGCGCTTCACAGTCCAACAACATGTCAGTAAGAGTTTCAAGATTAACTACCTCTCGAGAGGCAATAGCAATGACAGACTCGAATTCCATAGAAAGACCAGCAAGAAAAACACTAACCTGCTCCTGTTCAGTGACAACACACCCTGCTGCACTTAGATTATCACAAATCAATCTAATCTTTGCTAGATGCTCATTAACAATCAAACCAAGTTTCTTTTGTGTGTGTAGGTTGTGCCTTAATGCAGATGTTTTAGCAGTGGAACGGGCAGAAAACAAACGTGTAACTGTACTCCAAATTGACTTTTTAGTATGACAACTAGTGAGATTAGGAAGTACATCTGCACTTACAGATGACAATAACAAGGATGCAAGCAATTTATCTTGCCTTCGATAAGCTAAAAAATCATGATTCTCAATACGCACACCAGAAGAGTCTCGCGTGTATTGAGAAGGCAACTCAAAATCCTCCGAGATGAAATCCATGAGTCCATGACCATCAATTATCAAAGTAACTTGATGTTTCCACAATATGTAAGTCGCATCAGTTAATTTCACTACATCATGCTTAGGTATATGTTGAACAATTAAAGAACTGGACGAATCTCCAGATCGAGGAGGCATTGTTTCAGTATTTTGAACCATAGCAACACAACAACAACAAAGTGAAGAAGCAAACAGAGAAGACAACTGTGCGATATCTCAATGAATCTAAACCAAATTCAAAGAGATTCAACTCAAGACCTTAAGAGATTTGACACGGATCACTAATCTACTCTACTTCAGAAAAATCAGCCACGAGCAAATATTCTAGCGATCAAAAAACAAATCTCTGACAAATAGATCCAAGTTGAAGCAAGGACTCAACCTATAGAAACCAGAAAAATGCTCAGAAATCGTAACACAGTCACTATCCAATCTGAAACAAAGAAAACATATACCAGAGAGGAATGTTTACGATATGTAGAAACGATCAACGAGCAAACATCTGGAAGTCAAGGTTGAGCAAGCAACCACACAGACGTCACACCTCCAGGAAAGAACAGCGATTGATACCATGAACGAAGCTTAGAGAATGAGCAGAGAGCAAGTTTAATAGAGAAGAAAGAGGGAAGAAAAGAGAGCCAGTACTCTCAGATTTTATTTATGGTGATTGTAATACTCTCAAATGAGATCCAGCCTGTTATATACACACTCATACACTGAAGAGGTTAGTTAGTCAGCCTCTAACAACCTTAACAGGCTCTAACCAACTCTTAGTGAAGGAATCCTAGGTGGTGCAGTACACAGAACCTACCTGCACTCACCTTTCTATCGTTACAACACATATTATAAACCTAATAAAAGTGGATGCTAATAAGGTAATCAAACGATTGAACGGGAAACAAATTTATAGAGCCCGATTAAAGGTGCAGATGGCACAAACAGAGGTTCGATCGTCCTTATGGCGGCGTAAAAAATTGTAAGAGGATTCTATGCGCTATCAAACTGGTGATCTGATCACGGGGAGCCGTAGGGTGGCTGGTGTAATCGATAATGACATGTTAGAGATTTTGAAAAATTACGCAGTGGCCTAGTGTCATAAACCGTTACAATTGGAGATTCTGGCACAAGAATTGAGAGATGCAAAGATTCATGGGTTGACTTTTATGCGATTTGCTGGACCATGGTGCTTCTAATGTTTTGCAGTAGTGAAGAATGCAATGAATCTTTACGAAACTTAAATATGATTAAATGGTTTAGGCGTGTGGAAAAATGGTCACTGAAAATTGAAGTTTTAACTTGTAGGGTATGGATCTCGATTGAGGTGAATTTGTGAAAACTGATGATGAAACCATGGAATTCAACTCTTTTGAGAATTGCAGGATCTTGATTGAGACGGATTTACATACTAAGATCGATGAAACTGTTGAACTAGTTGTAACCCCCTCGACCCGGCCTAGCCGATAGACAGAACCAAACATGTCACAGAAGGAATATTGAAGTAAACCGGGAAGGTTTACCTCAATACACGACCCTAATTTTTTTCGTTTTTATCTTATCTAGATGCAAATTACATTCTTATGTGATCAACAAGCAGTGGATTGGGAGACAATACGAGCATTCATCGATTAACACCAATTTTGGGTTTACAGATAATTTTGTAAATTTGACAATTTGTAAGGGTTATTACCAAATTCGGATTACCATCCTTCAGTTAAGTTCATTACATGATTCTCTGTAAAAACTAAGCTCAAGATTACCATTAGAACTCATTTAATTGCATACATAACTAACATGGACCAAAACACATAGAAACAGAAACTCAGAATATTCCAAAAACTGAAATAACAGCCACTCGTTTCGAAACAGCAAGCCATGTATCAGAACAGGCGTATCGAAATAGTGATACCCGTTTCGAAACGCGAGATTGTTTCGAAACTATCTTAGAATCGTTTCGAAACAAGGTTTCACATAGACAAAATGTATCGAAACCGGCCTTACCGTTTCGAAACCCCAAGGCATTTTCAAGCCCCCTTTTTGAAACATACAAGGGTGTTTCGAAACACCTGGACTTGCAATGTTCAAATTTGCTGATTTAACTCGATTTCAATCATCCAAAACTAATCCGACATATGCACAAACATGCTTGCAACTCAAATACACATCAACAAACACGAGTACATGGAAAAGACATCATCAAAGCATCATCATCAATATCAAAGAGAACTAAATGCATGCTTCCTAAGAGAAATAGGCACCAAAGGGTCAAATCTCAATTCCAAGCATAAACCAACACTTAAAAGGCCATTTACATAACCAAATATGCATATCAAACTTGCACCAAACCGGAAAATACAAAACAACCAACATTTATAGCATTGGACACCCCCATTGCCTTTATTACACTAGTTCAAAACCTCAACACACTTTTAAAGAAGTCTCTTAGAAGGATCCATTGTTTTTGTTACCTCTAAACTCCTAATTATCTACATTGGTGAGCAAAGAAAGCATAAGCATACAAGCTTAGTGAGGATTTCTCAAAACCAAAAACATCATCAATGCACAAAACCATTTTTCACTCTTTTCAAAACCATCATGCCTTCCTTGATAAACCATGCACTTTAACATTAAAACTAGCATGCTAAACACCATGCAACATGAATCACATATTTTCCAGCAATTAAACCATTGGTACACAAACACCAAGCCTTCCAAGCATAATCACCATTATGCTAAGCTTAAGATAAAACATGCATTTTTCATAATATGCATCAACAACATTTTCATAACATTATAATCCATTATATTGGCTTTCAAGTGATTAACAACAACCTCATTTCTCAAAACATATCGAATATACGAATTACCTAGGGTTGTCACAAACCCTTCATACACTCTACCGACATCTCAAGGCTTACACACGGGAGCAACCCTTCACAGCTGTGACACCCGTGGTGGAGTATTCTGTACAATTACAACCCCTCAACACCACTCATCGGTAAATGTATAACCCACTAACGAGAGACTGGACACACACAATGTTCGCACCCGGGAGCTACCCTCAATCGTTGCAACCTTAAACAATCCTCAATCGTTAAGGTACTTGGATGGACTTTTTGGTACAATCACAACCCCTCAACATCCAAGGCGACTTGTTTATAGTGCACTCAATCCTATAGCCGGCTAACTATATCTAATTTCATTTATAAAACACTTTATATAACATCACTTGCCAATATAATCCACATTTCATACATACCTCACTATTTTTCCAAAGCATTCATGATAGCCATAACTCAAGCATTAAACCATGCTTTAAAACTCATGCATCTACACATGCATACAAGGATCACTTTCCTAGTGCATCCTTAAACCACATGGCATCATCAAACACATTTTATATACTCAAAACATGCTTTTAAACAATAGGTAAACACATTTAAAATCAAGTGCAACCAAAGGCTCAAACTAGCACAAACCGGGAGAGAAATTCACTTTACTTACTTCTGAACTTAGTAAAGTGTTTCAAGCTCTTACTAAGTTCCCAAAACCTTTTCTAAAATGTTTCCATGCTGGAAAACCAAGTTCCACTCACAGACTTGCGAAACCACACTCGTCGACGCATAAACCAAACATTCGAAGCCTCCAAAAACACTTCGCTCGATTCCAGAACACTATCCCCTGTTTTCAACACATTAAAAATAGAGATTCAATGCATCATAATGCATTCAAACACCAACACTCAAAAGAAAACCCGCAGCCCTGCTCTAAAGCACTAATTTACCCAATAAAACAACCGAAAACTCAATTGATTGCTCTCTAAACTCAGCCCAACCATCAACCAACACATCCAACACATTTTAAGCATCAATCAACATCCAAAAGCAATCTAAAACCATCCTTATACCTCCAGCAACTCGGATTCCACATTACACCCCAAAAACCCGACTACAAACACCTTAAAAACCAAGGATCTCAACGATTTCGGGATTAACATGATTAAGACTCTATTTCAACATCATAAACCTTTCAAAACCCATTTAGAAATCATCTCAAACAAACCAAATCAACACACTTCGAAAATCACATTTTTAATCATCTTTTTCAACAAGATTTCAACATTTTACTAAAACTACAATGAAACCTCAATTAAGAACATGAATAAAGAGCCAAATATCTTTGGAATCTCATTAAAGAACCTTGATTAGAGGGTTAGCACGAAATTTACCTCCAATCCTCGCTTCTCTTCTAATTTGGCAAGTTTAGCTTTCAAGAAATTTGAGAGAAATTACAAAGATGCAGTTGGAAATCAAGAGAGAAATTGCGAGTGAAGAAAATCGTGAATTTGAGAGCAAAAGGAGAGTGCTTGACTGAAGTGAAAAGGAGAGAATGAAAAGATCGTCAAAAATCTTTTAACCAAAATAACTAACAATTTATTTAATTTAATTAATGTCATTTTAGTATTTAATAAACCATTTAAAACACATGCCAAATTAGAGAAAAGGCTTAATTGCCAATTAGCTCCCTAAAGATTCTAAGATCTTGACTCTTTTTGAAAAACACAATTTTTCCTCAACTTTAAAACTTTACATTTTGGCCACTGCCCAAAATGTATACATTCCGAACCTCATTTTGAAAAATCGATTTAACCAACCTCTTAAATTTAATTTTAGAGGATTTTAGGAATTTTTATCATATTTTTATCCCATCCTGAACCTTGATTTCCCTAAGCCACCTTTTAACGTTTTGAACAACCGACTACCGGCTCCACCGACCCAACCTGACTCGCAAAACACCTAGACCCAAAAACCAGGGCATTACACTAGTTGTCAATGGGAAGATTTTTCAGTTGCGTATAATGGAAGTGGATAGGCCAAGGGTGTTTGAATGCAATAGTCACGTGTGTGATGAATTTACATCGAACTCGGACAAAGGATTGACTGAGCCTAGTCAATATTCAGGTGATCGGCGAGATGTTTTAGCTAACATGGAGGAGGAACAAAAGGGTGATCAAGATTCCAACGAGGGGGAAGAGGCATCGATGAATGTATAAAGTCAGTCTAATAGTTGTTACCATCAACACAAGATCGGGATAGTGGTTACACCTCGAAAGACAGCGCCAAATAAAGAGGACAAGGGTTCAGGGGGATCCTTTGTGCCAAATTCATTTCCAGAGATGGCTTCTGATCCGAATTTTAAGATGCTGGAGGTGACAAAATGAATTGATATGCGAGTATCAGATAATAGCGAAAATGGTATTGATGAATTCTCATATGCAAATGTCAGGTTTGTATCGAGGGACGAAAGAGATGGTGATAATTTTGATGCGATGAAATGTGTTAGTGAGAGTAGACCTACAACATATGATGGTGAGTGTAGTTCGCGCAATGCTGGGCCGAGGGGTTTTGCGGGTGAAAATGCCTCAAAGTCGAGGGCAATGTTTATCAAAATAGGTGATGTTGCCCGTAAAGTGCGTTATGTGTCAAATTTAACAAATAATATTACATCGTCTAAAGATCATTTGGTTGAGGAGAATGAAGTAGCTAAAAAAGGAAGGGGTAGGCCGCGGAAAGACAAAGATCAACCTCAGAAAGTGGCGAATGGACCGCTATCTGACTCAGATTTTATTAGCAGGAAAAAAGAAATCTTAAAAGAGGCACGTGAGACGATAGACTTTGGTAATCTGGTGGGGGTTGTCATGATTGGTAATAAGGTCGAAATAGTGAAGGATAACGCTAAATTAATTGAAGAACGTGAAGGGGTTCATTGAGTTGCAAGAATAATAGCCATTTTATTTAACTAATGCTTTTGTGCATCTTGTTTTGAAGTGGAATATTAAGTTCATGGGATTGGTTCTGATTCGAACATTGTTTGTTGGGTGAAGGTTTTTGCAATGTTTTTTTTATCCGGTTTGATAGTATGGCTTGACTTTTGACAAGCGTTGTTTTACTCGCCAAAATAAATTAAAATAAACCTCTTCAAACAAATAATAAGATAAAGAAATTAAAGTAGAATAGAGGAAGTGGGTCGATCCACACGGAGTTCTGTTGGAATTGCTGACTGAACCTTGTCGTGATTTAGATCCCAGAAGTAGCTGAAAAATAAATAAAAAAGGGGGCGGTTTGGCGTGATTGAAGTAACGAGAAAATAGTAAACAATTAAAGAAAAATGCAGTAAATAAAGTGAGGAATGAAATAGAAAAATCACAAATATGAAAGCAGCCTCGAGCTAGCTTCGTCAATTCCCATGATCATTGAAAATAGACTTTTACTCCGGGATTCATGTCGGTTACAGTCCACGAGGCCCAACCCATTGTAACTTGCTTTTCTCTCATGTAACCGATCTTCCCAAATCTATCTTCGAAAGTCAATTCTTAAATAAGTCAACCACGTTTATCACCGTTAAAATACTTAGTTTAAAAATAGGAAAAGCCCAACTCAGAAGTTGTCTCACTGAGAATCATTTCTAATTTCATCTTTCCTTAGCAGACCGCCACTAAGAGTGTTCACAGGAAGTCGAAGTGCCATAGGCCGATCCTTCCTCCCAACTGTATAATTAAACGATTCCAGACCAATGGATCCTTTTTTATTTGAAAAACATTTAAAAGTTTTAGCAAGGTCGATTGCCAAAACTATCTAAACAGAAAGATGAAAATGTATCCCGAAGGGATTTAAGCAATATTCAATTCTCACGCATGGAATTGATTTGTACTAGCTCTCGGCTTTGGGAAAATTAGCCAAGTATGATATTGATTATCAAACTTAACATGTTTTTTGACAAAGTGTTTAAAAAGCATAAAATGAATATGAAGCAAAGATGAAGCAAAGAAAAACTTATATTAAAATGAAAGCAAGTAGCAACAAGAACTAAGACAAGAGATGATGATCTTAAGCCTTACCCATGGAAGGTATTTATAGGGTTGGATTTACAAAAGATAACAAAAAGATAACATAATTCAAAATGTTAGGTTTAAAATTTAAAAACTAAAATCCTAAGTTCGGATTACGCTGACTAGATCTTCTAGAAACTGCCACGTCAGATGCATCGTGCCCATGATGCCAGCCACGGCCAGAAAAACTGCAAATATGCACCCTTCTGTTGCCAATTCTAGAATTGAGTCCCCTGCACAGAAAATGAAATAAACGCAACCAATTAAGTAGTGAAAAGTCCTCAAGACAAAGACAATAGCAAGCAAAAAGTGTCATTTATATGAGCTTATCAAATTCTCCCTCACTTGTCTCATAGTTGCCCTCAAGTATGTTTGAAAGAAATTAATCAAAAGCATCCATCTTCTTAAACTGTTGCAAGCTTTAAGCAAAATCATGAGAGTTCAAGTGCACCAAGAATGAAATGAATCTAAACGAATGGATACAAGTAAGAACAATTCTTCACCCTTTCAATTGCCCATCAAGTGATAATCAAATTCCAACCTAAACTTAATCCTCACTAAGATGCACTCAAATCGCTCAAAGTGTTTCACGTGTAGAAAGTAAATTCTCTCAAAGTCAAAATTGAACAAGGGTCTCCATAGGCTTGTGGCAAGATCAATTCTCCACTACTTTTAAGAAATGTGATGCAAGAATCTTTAGGACTTAAATCAGGGGTGTAATGGGGGCTTAGGTAAGGGTAGTAAAAAGGCTAAAATAAGGCTAGAACAATCAAGACAAGAAGTTTCCAACAAGTAATTGAGTCATGTCCATAACCTTGGAAAATGTAGGCAACATAAGCAACAAAGGTAACTATAATGAACACCATCAAATCTTTTTATTTTTTCTCGAAAGTTTATGCTCTCTGTTTTTTCTTCTCTTTTTTTTTTATTTTTTTTTTCAAAATATTTTGTTGCCCTCTTTTTTTTTTGTGGAACATGATTGCACAACTCAAAACTCATACTTCTATCTTGTCAAGGTTGAAAGAGAGGGATAAATAAAAAAAGGCTTTGGTTTAATATCTTGGTGAAAACAAAGAAAGTGGAATTAAGCTTCAACAAGGTTCACTAGAGGAAAAGAAAGGGTAGGCCTTTAGTGGGGTAAAAAGAAAGGGTGAATCCTAGTGCATAAATCATATTAATGCATCACATTCTAATGTAATCTCAAATTGCATACAAGCCAGAAGTTCTAGATTCCAATATCCAAATTAACACTCTCAATCAAGAAAATGAGCATAAAAATATAGTCGTACATGCTCAAAGCTCAAGTTCTCGCAAAATAGGCTAATTGATTAAGCTAGGTGAGGAATTCAACTATCACAATCAAGACAAGTTGCAAGGAATGTCAAACTAGACTTAGTCATATCATTCAATTATCAAGCATGCTAGAATTCAAGTATTCTAATGAACTAAAACAATCATAACATGCTTAACGACAAGTAACATCAAAGGAGACGTTCTTCTAATCAATTCAAACAATCATACCATCAAGAAAATATGACAAGCAAGGAGAAATTAATGTCATCCTTTACCCTCCCCCTCACTTAATAGTATTGTTCCAATGTGAAGAAATTAAAGGAAATGAAGAACAAAGAAGGGTAAAGGATACTCCCCGTGATTAAGGGCGACCGCGACCGCGACTAGGACGAAGGTAGGAGAGTACTTCCGCAATGTTATCCTCGAGGGTATGGAGTCATTCGAAAAAGTTGGGCATGTCTTGCGCATTTCAGTTTGATTGTGGTGGAGAAGGTGGGACTTTTCGTAGCGTATTAAAACGATTGAAAACCCATCTTGATCGTGATGTCATTACGCCAGGTGGGTTGAGATAAGGGGTTTTAGGAGTTCCGTCGAGTAAGCCCATCGAATCCAAGCATCGTTCATCTAAAGCATCCATAGAAAACGCATAAGTGAAATTAGTGACATCGAAATTTACAATTCTAGAAGCTAAATGAGTGATGTATGGACCAAGGATTAAAGGGCGATTTGACCGGATGACAATTTCAAACTGGCGAGCAAACCAAAAGCCAAGATTTACCTTGCGATCAGTGAACATGCACCAAAGAAAAAATAGTTCAGTCTTACTTAAAGTGCCGGAAGATTCATTTCGCCATGGGAAGTTGTAGGCCAGAAAACGGTGAATGTATCTCAATGCCGGGTCGTAGAGGTTGATTGCCTTAGTCGAGCTAGGATCGAACAACACATCAACGAGGCCGGTGAGAGCAGAATAGGCCTCATTTGCTTCTTAATCAAGGAGGTTAAATATTCTGGATCCATGACATTCGTCACGAACTCCATGGAAAGATTAAATTCAGTGACAGACATGTTAAACTAAGTTCCACACAAGCGAAAACAAATAACAACAGGAGAATTAACAGAAATGCAACGGGATTCAGTAAATGAAAAGGTTGAGTAAAATTCGAAAACCAACTCGTAGAAGGTTCCAGTTTTGATTTCAAAAAACGGTCGCCAACCAATAGCAGTGAAATAATTAAATACATAATCATATATATGAAGATTCTCTAGTGTTGTTGGAGGAATGAACTTACAGACCCTAAAGGGGCGATGTCGGATGTCATGAAAATGAACTAGCTAGTCGTTGTCAAAATAGAGGTAACCTCTAAGTTCTTCCTCGGGAGAGACTGCGTAGTGTCGCCCATGTCGGTTGCGCTTGGGGTTCGCCGATGCTGCCGACAGACTGTCCGGTGGTGATGCAAAATTATTGGTGTAACGCCCCGGTTTTGGGCTTAGTAGTTTTGGGCGTTGACCGGTTTGGTCAAAGTGCTGTTCGAATCTAAAGAGATGAAATTAGGAAAGCCTAGTTCGGGTTGCATTAAAAATATGGAAAAATGTTATAAAATCATCTTTTAATATAATTAAGTGAACTGTGAAATCAATTTTGGAAAATGAGTTTTGGAAGGGTGACATTTTGGCTAGTGACCAAAATGTATTTTTTGAAAGTTTGGTGACTGTTTTCGAAAGGGTTGAAACTTTGAATCTTTAAGGAGCTATTATTCCAAAAGTAGTTTCTCCAGATTTTTCTAAGATATTTTAGTGATATATTCTGATTTTAAAAGATGTCAAAAGAGGAGGGAAAGCCATTTTGGCTATTTTGTTAACTAACTTTCCAATTTTCTTTCTCTCATTTTTCTCTCAACCCAAACACCTTCTTTCCAGAGAATTGTTTCTGATTTTCTCACCTAAATCTCTCCTTTCAACTCTCTTTTGATTCCTAATGAACATATCTACAAAACCTCATCATTTGCTACTTGATTCATCAAGGTTTTTGATTCCAAAAAGAGGAGAAACTCAAGTTTGTAGGTAAGAACGTCCTTCTCCTCTAAACTATCAGTTCTTTACTGAAATTACTAAGTTTTCAATCCTTAATTGATGTTTTATTAAAGGCTTTTGAGTTGTGAATTGGATCTTGGCTTATAATGCAAGATTTGGTGATTTTTGGTGATTTTCGTTTGATCTGTTAAATCTGTGATTTGAGATGTGTTTTTGATGTTAATTGAACACTAAATTGATAAGGAATTGAGTTTTGATTAATGCAAACCCGGATAGGTTGAGTTTCCTAAGTTTAGCTTGTGTTTCTTGGTTGTTTTTAAGGTGATCTTGTGGATCTGATGTTGCTGGAGGTATAAGGATGTTATTAGGCTCTTTTTAGATGTTAAATGATGTTAAAGGATGTTAGGTTTTGATGGTTTATGGCCGGGCTTTGTTGAGAAGTGGTTTGGATGCATTTTCGGTTGTGTTTGGTAGCCGAAAATGGAGTGTGGATGAGAGCAGCGAGTTTAGGTGCTTTCATTGAAGCAATTAATGCATGATGATGCATTAATCCTCTGCTTTGATGTGTTAAAACAGGGGAGGCATCTTTGGATCCAAGAGTTGTTGATCCGGAAGCTTGATTTGGTGCTTCGGCAAGAGGCGAAGTGGAATCGGTGAGTGAAATTGGGTTTTCAGCTTTGAAACCAATGTCTTGGGAGCTTAGTTTAAGTCTAAACAACTTTGCTAAGCTCAAGTGTAAGTTTTCGGAAATACTCTCTAGTGGTGGCCATGATTTGATTGTTGTGCAATGTGGTTTATTGCATGTTTTAAACTATGTTTTGAAAGCATGATTTAGCATGGTTAATGTTGTTTTTGTAAGCCATATGTTGAAGGAAGCTCAAGGTAAGAGTTCCTTGTTTTTGTACAATGAATAACTGTGGTTTGATGCTTTTAAATGCATGATGAATATGGCTTGGTTTAATGCTTTAAAACAGTGGATTAATTGATGATAATGATGTATATTGGCAAGTGATGTTTTGAAAAGGTTAAGGTCACTAAGGTGGTTAAAAGTCCTTGAGTGAGCCTTGTTTACTTAAGAACATCAAGGTGGTTAAAAGTCCTTGGATGGTTCTTGTTATGGACACAAAGGTGGTTAAAAGTCCTTGTGTGATCCTTTCCATGGTGTTTAAAAGTCCATGGGGCCATGGTGTTTAAAAGTCCATGGGGCCAAGGTGTTTAAAAGTCCTTGGGGTGAAACTTGATACGGACACAAAGGTGGTTAAAAGTCCTTGTGTGGTCCTTTCCATGGTGGTTAAAAGTCCATGGGCCAAGGTGTTTAAAAGTCCTTGGGGCCAAGGTGTTTAAAAGTCCTTGGGGTGAAAGTTGATGAACTTGTTTTTAAAGAAATGGAACTTATCACTTGTAGCCAATATGACATGTTATGATATGAAGCATGAGATGCTTGTTTTAAGTATGCTTTTGAGCATGAGCAATTGATGATTTGAAGCATGATTTATAAATGTTTTATAAATGCATTATTGAATGGTTTTATGAGCATTCCTCACTAAGCTTTTGCTTACGCTCTCTTTCGTTTTCTTAATTCAATAATGCAGAACATTAGAGTACCTTGAGGGCAGCAAGAAGGGCAAGCAATCAAGTGAAAGTAAAGCTCAAAGTATGGAAGGTTTCTTAAGTACATTTTTAGCTTTTGGTAATTTGGCAATGGGGGACCTATGTGTATGTTTTGGGAGAGGTTTTGAACTCCCTAAGTATGTTGAATGTTGATGAGAATGCTGGTTTTAGTGTTTGGCCTTTATATGCTTGAATTGGAAGTTTATGCTTATATGGCTTGCTTGTGTAGGAAGCATGCCTATAGATTTGGGGCTTTTCGTATATGATGTCGTTTTGATGAATTGTTGATGCAAGTATGTCTTATATATGTTGAATTGCATGCTGGTAAAGTTTGGTGGCAATTGGAGCATGATTGGAGGTTTAATTGCATGTTTAAGAATGCATTTTGGGGCAATCTGTGCAGGGTGTTTCGGAACAGTGCCACCCGTTTCGGAACAGGTGCCTTAAACAAGCCCAGGCGTCCGAAACGGGAGAGACCGTTCCGAAACGGTTTGGCTACTGCCAGCCCGTGTTGTGGTACGCGTTGTGGAACGGCCCCGCGTTTCGAAACGGGCTCTGCCTGTTTCGGAACGGGTGACCGTTGGGGGCTGACATTGGCAGTTAAATGTTTTGTATTGTTTGCATTTTGGTCCTGAATCTTGTTTGTGCAATTGTATGAGTTTGGGAAGTCCTTTTGAGCTGAAATTTCACAGTGAAGCATGAAACCTGACTAATTACAAGCTGGCAACTTTAATTTGGGTTAAGTCCTCATATTTATCAGAAATTACAATTTGGTCCCTAAAGTTGTAATTTGTTCAATTGGGTCCCTGTTTGATCTCTGATGTTTGTGATCTTTGAGTATGTTGTTTGAGTGATCACAATTAGGGCTAATGTGCATCTAGACAAGATTAAAAAGAAAAAAAGGGTCGTTAATCAAGGTTGACTTTCGGGTTGACTTTGGTTTTCCCCGTGTGACTTTCTTAATTCGGGTCAACCGTCTAGGCCGGGTTAAGGGGGTTACATTTGGTGGTATCAGAGCTGAGTTCTCGAGTAATTGGGAATGAATGTGTGCATGATTGAAGTATGTATGCCTTGTATGCTTGTTGTTTGAAAGCATGTTTAGTGGCTTGTGTTTTGAATGCAATTGAGATGTATGCTGTGATGTAGCATGTTGTGGGTACCCATTGCCAAATCAAAGCTAATGAAATGATGTTGATTTTGAATGAAATTGAGCTTGAATACTTGGATTACTTACCTTGCTGGGCCTGACTTTGTTTTATTTGCATTGATGTTGCATGGTAAAAGTATGGCACCACGTAGAGAGTTACGAGGTAATGTGCGAGCTACGGCTCCTAATGAGAATGAGAACGAGGAAAACACGGGTAGTGCGGTGTTACCTCCTCCTCCACCTGGTGGTGGTGGTGCTGAGGGAGGAAGAGCTGAAGCTGCAGCTGGTGCTGGAGCTGCTGGACCAGAGGTTGGTCAGGGGCAAGCTATGCCTGATATGTCGATGTTAGTACAAGCTATTGCGGGTGCTTTTCGAGCAGCAGTAGCTGGAGCTCAAGGAGCTGGGCATCAGGGAGATGCTGGAGTTAGACTACCTTTGGAGCGTCTGCGCAGTCTTGGTGGGACTGAGTTTAGGGGTATGTCTGCTGAGAGTTCTGAAGCTTGGCTAGAGAGTACCAAGCGAATCTTGGGACAGATGAGTTGCACGGATGTGCAAAAGTTGGGTTGTGTTGTGTCCTTGCTGTAGGACGATGCGTATACGTGGTGGACGACCACCACAGCTGGGATGGCTGAAGCTGACATCACTTGGACATTCTTTCAGAATGTGTTCAAGCGGAGATATCTTGGAGTGAGATATCTTGATGAGAAGAAACGTGAGTTCATGACTCTTACCCAGGGGAGTATGACAGTGGCTGAGTATGAGGTGCAGTTTGTGCGACTCAGTCAGTATGCACCTGAGCTTATTCCTGATGAACGGGAGAGGTGCGAAAGGTTTCGTTATGGTCTTGTAACGGAGGTGAAGATGTATGTGCTGGCCACCGAGTATGATGATTTTGATGTGTTGGTGGGCCGAGCCAAGGACATTGAGATGAACTTGGGTTTATCTGCGAAAGGTGCTGGAGCAAGTTCTGGTAAGAGAGCTGCTGAGTATAGTTCCGGTGGTGGACGGAACAAGAGGGGACGTGATCAGAGGTATCAGTCCTCAGCTAAGAGAGGTGGTGGTGCACCTGCTAGAGGAGGCAATGCTAGAGCTGACCCTAGTGCTTGTTGGATCTGTGGTTCACGTGGTCACATGAAGCGTGATTGTCCTCGTGCTGTGAGGGAGGTGCAAGCTCCTGTTGCGGCAGCTGGTTATGGGTGCTGGAATTGTGGTTCTGCAGACCACTTGAGGCGAGATTGTCCGAGGTTGGCTGGTGATCAGATGCGTGCTCATGTTGTTGCTGTACCGCAGAGAGGTCGTGGGCGCGGCCGTGGTAATTTCCAGAGGAGAGAGGAGGGTGGTCGTAGAGTGGCCCATGTTGTGGCTATTCAGCCTGAAGGTGGAGGCCAAGCGAGGGTGTATGCTCAGCGTGAAGGGAGGAATGATGCGGATGTGATTGCAGGTACCTTTACTTTGCAATCCTTGTCATTGCTTTCTTTGATTGATTCTGGATCTACGCATTCATACATTTTGCGTGAGCATGCTGAATTGCTTGGTTTGCCTGTTGAGTCTTTGGATGTTGGTGTTCGTGTCACTAGTTCTTTTGGTGAAACTGTTGTGACTCGAAAGCTTTATAGAAGGTGTCCCTTGGTTGTTCAAGAACATGTTTTTCATGTTGATCTTATGGAGTTGCCCTTTTATGGTTTTGATGTGATCCTTGGTATGGATTGGCTTGCTGAGCATCGTGCTGTTGTGGATTGTGAAAATAAGCGAGTTTCGCTTAAGCTTGCGGATGATTATGAAGTGGTTGTGGTTGGTGAGAATGTGAAGTTTCTTGCCAATGTGGTGTCTACCTTGGAGGCGAGCAGGATGCTGAGGCAAGGTTGCGAAGCTTATCTAGCTTTTGTGATGAATCCTAGCTCTAAGGAGTTGAGGGTGCAAGATATCAGAGTTGTGAAGGAGTTTCCTGGTGTTTTTCCTGAGGAGTTGCCTGGTTTACCTCCTAATCGCGAGGTGGAGTTTGGAATTGAGCTGTATGAGAATACAACTCCTGTGTCCATTACTCCCTATAGAATGGCACCTAAGGAGCTGAAGGTGCTGAAGACGCAGTTGCAAGAGCTGCTTGATCGTGGTTTCATCCGGCCGAGTGTGTCACCTTGGGGAGCACCGGTCTTGTTTGTGAAGAAGAAAGATGGCACTATGAGGGTGTGCATTGATTACCGTCAGTTGAATAAGTTGACTATCAAGAATCGGTATCCTTTGCCGAGGATTGATGATCTCTTTGATCAATTTCGGGGAGCTGCTGTGTTCTTTAAGATTGACTTGAGGTCAGGGTATTATCAGTTGAAGGTGAAGGATGTGGATGTGCCTAAGACAGCTTTCAGGACAAGGTATGGGCATTATGAGTTCCTTGTGATGTCGTTTGGTTTGACAAATGCTCCTGCTGCTTTCATGGACATGATGAACCGTGTGTTTCATGAATACCTGGACAAGTTCGTTGTGGTGTTCATTGATGATATCCTTGTGTACTCGCGTACTGAGGAGGAGCATGATGAGCATTTGAGGATTGTTCTGCAAGCTTTGTTGGAGAATCAGCTTTATGCTAAGCTGAGCAAGTGTGAGTTCTGGCTTAAGGAGGTGGTGTTTCTTGGGCATGTGGTCTCAGCTGAGGGGATTCGTGTTGATCCTCAGAAGATCGAGGCGGTGATGAACTGGAAGGTTCCTAAGTCTGTTCACGAGGTCCGTAGTTTCCTTGGTTTGGCAGGATACTACCGAAGGTTTGTGGATGGTTTTTCCAAGATTGCTGCTCCTTTGACGAAGCTGTTGGAAAAGGATGTTAAGTATGAGTGGACGGAAGCGAGACAACAGGCTTTTGAGAAGCTGAAGGCGGCTTTGACGCAAGCTCCTATCTTGGTTCAGTCTGAATCAGGGAAAGAGTTTGTGGTCTATAGTGATGCATCCTATGTTGGTTTGGGGTGTGTGCTGATGCAAGAGGGTAAGGTGGTGGCTTATGCATCGCGGCAGTTGAAAGTGCATGAGCGCAATTACCCTACGCATGATATTGAGCTGGCTGCAGTGGTTTTTGCTCTGAAGATCTGGAGGCATTATTTGTATGGTGAGAAGTGTACAGTGTACACGGATCACAAGAGTTTGAGGTATCTGATGTCACAGAAGGAGTTGAATCTTAGGCAGCAGCGTTGGTTGGAGTTGCTCAAGGATTATGATCTGACGATTGAGTATCATCCTGGGAAAGCTAATGTTGTTGCGGATGCCTTGAGTAGGAAAGTAGCTGTTGAGCTGAGGGCTATGTTTGCTAGCTTGAGCATATCGCGAGATGGTGGTATTGTTGCTGAGTTGCAGGTGAAACCATCGTTGGTTCAGTTGATCAAGGATAAGCAGTTGCTGGATGATTCCTTGGTGTCTCATGTTCAGGATATCGCGGAGGGTAGACCTTCGGATTTCTGCTTTAATGATGATGGTGTGTTGTGTTTTGGGAGTCGGATAGTAGTGCCTGCTGATGCTGAGTTGAGGCGTGCTATTCTGACTGAAGGTCATAGTAGTCCTTTTGCTATGCATCCTGGTAGTACTAAGATGTATCGTGATCTTCGTGATGAGTACTATTGGGTGGGTTTGAAGAAAGATGTTGCGGAGTTTGTGAGCAAGTGTTTGGTGTGTCAGCGAGTTAAGGCTGAACATCAGGTTCCTTCAGGGTTGTTGCAACCGTTGAAAATCCCTGAATGGAAGTGGGAAAGGGTTACCATGGATTTTGTATCTGGTTTACCTTTGTCTCCATCGAAGAAGAATTCTGTTTGGGTAATTGTGGATCGCCTGACGAAGTGTGCGCATTTCTTTCCTGTGCATACTACGTTCTCTTTGGATAAGCTGGCAGAGCTGTACATTGCTGAGATTGTGAGGCTGCATGGTGTGCCTAAGTCGATTGTGTCGGATAGGGATCCGAGGTTCACATCGCGTTTCTGGCAGTGTTTGCATCAAGCTTTGGGTACAAGGTTGCATTTCAGTACATCCTATCATCCTCAGTCGGATGGTCAGTCTGAACGTGTTATTCAGATTTTGGAGGATATGTTGAGGTGCTGCGTGATTGAGTTCCAAGGTTCTTGGGAGAAGCATCTGCCTTTGGTTGAGTTCGCTTATAACAATAGTTATCAGGCAAGTATACAGATGGCACCTTATGAGGCTTTGTACGGGAGGAAGTGTAGGACTCCTCTTTGTTGGGCTGAAACTGGTCAAAAGTTGGTTTCGATGCCGGCTTTGTTGAAAGGGACCACTGAGAAGGTGAAGCTCATTTGTGAGCGGTTGAAGGCTGCCTCTGATCGGCAAAAGTCTTACGCGGATTTGAAACGTAAGGAGATAGAGTATGCGGTGGGTGACCGTGTGTTCTTGAAGGTTTCGCCTTGGAAGAAGGTGATGAGGTTTGGCCGGAAGGGTAAGTTGAGCCCTAGATACATTGGACCATATGAGGTTGTTGAGCGTGTGGGTCCTGTTGCGTATCGGTTGAGGTTACCTCAGGAGTTGGAGAAGATTCATGATGTGTTCCATGTTTCTATGCTCCGGAAGTATAGATCTGATCCTTCGCATGTGATGCCTATGGAGGAAGTGGAATTGAATCCGGATTTGACCTATGATGAGGAACCGGTGAAGGTTCTGGATTCGGATAGCAAGGTTCTTCGTGGCAAGACCATTGAGTTGGTGAAGGTGCTGTGGAAGCATCGAGGTGTTGGGGAAGCCACGTGGGAGCGGAAGGAAGATATGCTGAAGCAGTTTCCTTATCTCTTTCCTTCAGGTAAATTTCGGGGACGAAATTTCTTAAGGGGGGGGAGAGTTGTAACGCCCCGGTTTTGGGCTTAGTAGTTTTGGGCGTTGACCGGTTTGGTCAAAGTGCTGTTCGAATCTAAAGAGGTGAAATTAGGAAAGCCTAGTTCGGGTTGCATTAAAAATATGGAAAAATGTTCTAAAATCATCTTTTAATATAATTAAGTGAACTGTGAAATCAATTTTGGAAAATGAGTTTTGGAAGGGTGACATTTTGGCTAGTGACCAAAATGTAATTTTTGAAAGTTTGGTGACTGTTTTCGAAAGGGTTGAAACTTTGAATCTTTAAGGAGCTATTATTCCAAAAGTAGTTTCTCCAGATTTTTCTAAGATATTTTAGTGATATATTCTGATTTTAAAAGATGTCAAAAGAGGAGGGAAATCCATTTTGGCTATTTTGTTAACTAACTTTCCAATTTTCTTTCTCTCATTTTTCTCTCAACCCAAACACCTTCTTTCCAGAGAATTGTTTCTGATTTTCTCACCTAAATCTCTCCTTTCAACTCTCTTTTGATTCCTAATCAACATATCTACAAAACCTCATCATTTGCTACTTGATTCATCAAGGTTTTTGATTCCAAAAAGAGGAGAAACTCAAGTTTGGAGGTAAGAACGTCCTTCTCCTCTAAACTATCAGTTCTTTACTGAAATTCCTAAGTTTTCAATCCTTAATTGATGTTTTATTAAAGGCTTTTGAGTTGTGAATTGGATCTTGGCTTATAATGCAAGATTTGGTGATTTTTGGTGATTTTCGTTTGATCTGTTAAATCTGTGATTTGAGATGTGTTTTTGATGTTAATTGAACACTAAATTGACAAGGAATTGAGTTTTGATTAATGCAAACCCGGATAGGTTGAGTTTCCTAAGTTTAGCTTGTGTTTCTTGGTTGTTTTTGAGGTGATCTTGTGGATCTGATGTTGCTGGAGGTATAAGGATGTTATTAGGCTCTTTTTAGATGTTAAATGATGTTAAAGGATGTTAGGTTTTGATGGTTTATGGCTGGGCTTTGTTGAGAAGTGGTTTGGATGCATTTTCGGTTGTGTTTGGTAGCCGAAAATGGAGTGTGGATGAGAGCAGCGAGTTTAGGTGCTTTCATTGAAGCAATTAATGCATGATGATGCATTAATCCTCTGCTTTGATGTGTTAAAACAGGGGAGGCATCTTTGGATCCAAGAGTTGTTGATCCGGAAGCTTGATTTGGTGCTTCGGCAAGAGGCGAAGTGGAATCGGTGAGTGAAATTGGGTTTTCAGCTTTGAAACCAATGTCTTGGGAGCTTAGTTTAAGTCTAAACAACTTTGCTAAGCTCAAGTGTAAGTTTTCGGAAATACTCTCTAGTGGTGGCCATGATTTGATTGTTGTGCAATGTGGTTTATTGCATGTTTTAAACTATGTTTTGAAAGCATGATTTAGCATGGTTAATGTTGTTTTTGTAAGCCATATGTTGAAGGAAGCTCAAGGTAAGAGTTCCTTGTTTTTGTACAATGAATAAATGTGGTTTGATGCTTTTAAATTCATGATGAATATGGCTTGGTTTAATGCTTTAAAACAGTGGATTAATTGATGATAATGATGTATATTGGCAAGTGATGTTTTGAAAAGGTTAAGGTCACTATGGTGGTTAAAAGTCCTTGAGTGAGCCTTGTTTACTTAAGAACATCAAGGTGGTTAAAAGTCCTTGGATGGTTCTTGTTATGGACACAAAGGTGGTTAAAAGTCCTTGTGTGATCCTTTCCATGGTGTTTAAAAGTCCATGGGGCCATGGTGTTTAAAAGTCCATGGGGCCAAGGTGTTTAAAAGTCCTTGGGGTGAAACTTGATACGGACACAAAGGTGGTTAAAAGTCCTTGTGTGGTCCTTTCCATGGTGGTTAAAAGTCCATGGGCCAAGGTGTTTAAAAGTCCTTGGGGCCAAGGTGTTTAAAAGTCCTTGGGGTGAAAGTTGATGAACTTGTTTTAAAAGAAATGGAACTTATCACTTGTAGCCAATATGACATGTTATGATATGAAGCATGAGATGCTTGTTTTAAGTATGCTTTTGAGCATGAGCAATTGATGATTTGAAGCATGATTTATAAATGTTTTATAAATGCATTATTGAATGGTTTTATGAGCATTCCTCACTAAGCTTTTTCTTACGCTCTCTTTCGTTTTCTTAATTCAATAATGCAGAACATTAGAGTACCTTGAGGGCAACAAGAAGGGCAAGCAATCAAGTGAAAGTAAAGCTCAAAGTATGGAAGGTTTCTTAAGTACATTTTTAGCTTTTGGTAATTTGGCAATGGGGGACCTATGTGTATGTTTTGGGAGAGGTTTTGAACTCCCTAAGTATGTTGAATGTTGATGAATGCTGGTTTTAGTGTTTGGCCTTTATATGCTTGAATTGGAAGTTTATGCTTATATGGCTTGCTTGTGTAGGAAGCATGCCTATAGATTTGGGGCTTTTCGTATATGATGTCGTTTTGATGAATTGTTGATGCAAGTATGTCTTATATATGTTGAATTGCATGCTGGTAAAGTTTGGTGGCAATTGGAGCATGATTGGAGGCTTAATTGCATGTTTAAGAATGCATTTTGGGGCAATCTGTGCAGGGTGTTTGGGAACAGTGCCACCCGTTTCGGAACAGGTGCCTTAAACAAGCTCAGGCGTCCGAAACGGGAGAGACCGTTCCGAAACGGTTTGGCTACTGCCAGCCCGTGTTGCGGTACGCGTTGCGGAACGGCCCCGCGTTTCGAAACGGGCTCTGCCTGTTTCGGAACGGGTGACCGTTGGGGGCTGACATTGGCAGTTAAATGTTTTGTATTGTTTGCATTTTGGTCCTGAATCTTGTTTGTGCAATTGTATGAGTTTGGGAAGTCCTTTTGAGCTGAAATTTCACAGTGAAGCATGAAACCTGACTAATTACAAGCTGGCAACTTTAATTTGGGTTAAGTCCTCATATTTATCAGAAATTACAATTTGGTCCCTAAAGTTTTAATTTGTTCAATTGGGTCCCTGTTTGATCTCTGATGTTTGTGATCTTTGAGTATGTTGTTTGAGTGATCACAATTAGGGCTAATGTGCATCTAGACAAGATTAAAAAGAAAAAAAAAGGGTCGTTAATCAAGGTTGACTTTCAGGTTGACTTTGGTTTTCCCCGTGTGACTTTCTTAATTCGGGTCAACCGTCTAGGCCGGGTTAAGGGGGTTACAATTGGAACCCGACTCTTGGAAGTTAAATGAATGGTGCCCGAAACGCGAATGTGCAAAGGTTGGTTGTTGTCCTAGAGAATACTCGGCCGAAAAGTCCTCTGTAAAACCAAACAAGGGATGGTACATTAGTAGAGGGCGAATGGAAGCAGAACTAGAATTTACCTCATGGATGTGCTCTGATTCAGTAAAATACATTGAAAATGAGGGTATGCTCGAGTGTCTCGGTGAGTGTTGGAGTAGCGTGGCCGAGAAGATGAAGAGGAATCCATCGTTGGCATATATTGAAATGATGGGGATGGTGACCGTGGGGGAGGCGAACGGCGGGTGGAACTTGGTCCACCGGTACTGGAGGGCCATGAACGGCGGCTGACGGATAGAGAAGAGGGCGGAGGTGCGACGAAAGCATTGGGATCCATTTTTGGGGGATTGGGAATGATGTTACCTGAGGTTGGTGAAGATTTTCTTTCTTGGTCCTTCGAGAAAGCACCTTGTTTGTCATTGTCGGATTTTTTCTCGGGCTCTTTTGGCGGTTCTGGTGAAATTA
Organism: Hibiscus tridactylites; assembly: GCA_958450335.1. NCBI lineage: Eukaryota > Viridiplantae > Streptophyta > Magnoliopsida > Malvales > Malvaceae > Hibiscus > Hibiscus tridactylites. The sequence continues at coordinate 25,750,947 of OY288265.1, read as the reverse complement.
CGGTACCACTGCACAAAGTAATCGCGCTCACATTTTCCCTCAAATTTGTTTCGGTTTGAGAGGGCAATCGTCCTTGAGACTCTAGGCGGCCAATGGTTTGAGCTAGGTGGCTTATTTTTTTGTCAATTTCTTGGAGATGGGATTGTGTATGTGTTTGGAATTTCTCTTGTGAAATACCTAACCTTTCGAAAATGCTCTCAAGTGAGGTTTTTTGTGGCGCTTGATTTGGGAAGAGAGGTTTTTTTATTGGTAATTTTGATTCTCATTACCATAGATCATATTTGGGTGATCTCTCCAACCGGGATTGAAAGTGTTACCGTAGGGATTATATGGCCTTTGGGGAGGTCCTGGGAAATTATTTATGGCATTGACTTGGGCGCCCGACTCATCTTGTAGAAGTGGACATGAATCGGTCGAGTGATCCGACATAGTGTAAACTCCACATACCTTCGCGGTTCCTAACTTACTTATAACAAGAGAATTGACAATATCAGTCAATTTGTCTATTTTATTTTCCAAAAGAAATGGTACTTACTTCGTGAACCCGTCGGCTAGGTTCACTTAAGGAGCCAAACTGTTGTGAGTTTGCGGCCATAGTGGAAACCAAAGTTCTTGCATTTGCTGACGTATTGTTGACGAGTGCACCGCCACTTGCATCATCCACAATCTTTTGGTCCATTGGGAGCATCCCTTCGTAGAGATACTGAAGCAGGGTCTGTTCGAATAGGCCAGGTTGCGGGCAACTTGCACATAACTTTTTGAACCTCTCCCAATAATCGTAGAGAGATTCGTCGCTCCTTTGTTGGATTCCCAAGATGCTTCGCCTAAGCTCGTTCACCTTTGCCGCAGGAAAATACCTATCAAGAAAAATTCGAGAGAGTTCACCACATGTAGTAATTCAGTTAGGCGGAAGATAAAATAACCATTCTTTAGCCGATCCGGCTAAGGAAAAAGGAAATGCCCGTAGTTTGATTTGGTCTTCCGAGACCCCTTGCGGCTTCATGCTACTGCACACCATATGGAATTCGATGAGATGTTTATGTGGACTTTCACTAGGGAGACCGTTGAATGTAGGGAGGAGATGAATTAACCATGTTTTTAGTTAAAAAAGGGTCTCACCATTAGGAAAAGCGATGCAGAGTGGTTGTTGCACAGCAGGGGCTGCAGTTAGTTCTCGAATCATTTGATCTGCCATCGGTTCTGGTTCTGGTATAGGATCTTCGACTGGTGTAGTTTCAGAAGTGGATTCCAGATCTGATTGTTGTCTGCTTTGTTCTCGTTGTTGTTTCTTTCGCCGAAGCATTTCACTGTGAGTTCTACGAGCTCTTGCTTCAATCTCTGGGTCAAGTTCAACTAGATCTCCCAAATTGCTCCTAGTCATAAAAATTAAACAAAACAATCAGTGATTGCCGAAAAATAAAACTCCCCGGCAACGGCGCCAATTTTTACAAGCGTCGTTTTACTCGCCAAAATAAATTAAAATAAACCTCTTCAAACAAATAATAAGATAAAGAAAATAAATTAGAATATAGGAAGAGGGTCGATTCACAAGGAGTTCTGTTGGAATTGCTGACTGAACCTTGTCGTGATTTAGATCCCAGAAGTAGCTGAAAAATAAAAAAAATGGGGTAGTTTGGCGTGATTGAAGTAACGAGAAAATAGTAAACAACTAAAGAAAAATGCAGTAAATAAAGTGAGGAATGAAATAGAAAACTCACAAATACGAAAGTAGCCTCGAGCTAGCTTCGTCAATTCCAAAATTCATTGAAAATAGATTTTTACTCCCGGATTCATGTTGGTTACAGTCTACGAGGCCCAACCCATCATAACTTGTTTTTCTCTCATGTAACCAATCTTCCCAAGTCTATCTCCGAAAGTCGATTCTTAAATAATTCAACCACGTCTATCGTCGTTAAAAAACTTAGTTTAAAAACAGGAAAAGCCCAACTCAGAAGTTGTCTCATTGAGAATCGTTTCTGATTTCATCTTTCCTTAGCGGACCGCTGCTAAGAGTGTTCACAGGAAGTCGAAGTGCCACATGCCGATCCTTCCTCCCAACTGTATAATTAAACGATTCCAGACCAACAGATCCTTTTTATTTGAAAAACGTTTAAAAGTTTTAGCAAGGCTGATTGCCAAACTATCTAAACAGAAAGATGAAAATGTATCCCGAAGGGATTTAAGGAATATTCAATTCTCATACATGGAATTGATTTGTACTAGCTCTCGGCTTTGGGAAAATTAGCCAAGCATGATATTGATTATCATACTTAACATGTTTTTGACAATGTGTTGAAAAAGCATAAAATGAATATGAAACAAAGATGAAGCAAAGAAAAACTTCTATTAAAATGAAAGCAAATAGTAACAAGAACTAAGACAAGAGATGATGATCTTAAGCCTTACCCATGGAAGGTATTTATAGGCTTAGATTTACAAAAGATAACATAATTCAAAATGTTAGGTTTAAAATTTAAAAAATCTAAAACTCTAAGTTCAGATTATGGTGACTAGATCTTCTAGAAACTGCCACGTTAGACGCGTCGTGCCCATGATGCCAGCCACGGCCAGAAAACTGCAAAAATGCACCCTTCTTCTGCCAATTCTAGAATTGAGTCCCCTACACAGAAAATGAAATAAACGCAACCAATTAAGTAGTGAAAAGTCTTCAAGACAAAGAAAAATAGCAAGCAAAAAGTGTCATTTATAAGAGCTTATCATGTTTTCGATTGGTATTCACTTTTAAGGAATGTTTTGCTTGAAGATTTATTTGTGGGTAGTAGTTGTTGTTTACTTGTTTTGAGTGTGCTTTTGATGGTGATTGGATTTTATGTCCATTTTGAGTGGCATATGATTGCTGATTTGGTGGAGGTGACGATTGTGGTGATTGGATTTTATATCTTTTTGGGTCCAGTGTTTTGTTTTGGTAACCCTTGAATATTGGTTTTGATTGCTACAAATTTTATGGAGGAGTTTGGAGATGATTGTGTTTTTTCCAATTGTTTGTTGTGTATTGTTTGGTGGACATTGGGGGTTTGATTAGATCTCATTTTCATTTAGTAGGCGTGTGCTTCCTTTTTTGATTTAGCTTCCATGTTTTTCGTGTTGATCATTGTGGTTTTGGCAATTTTGGTGTAGTTCCTTTTATTTTTGTTTTCATTAACATTAGTACTCTTTTCCTCCACCTAAGTGTAAGGAGGTTTTTAATGAGGCTTATGGTAGTGAGGGCTTGTATGATTGTTCATTAATAAAATCATATTATTGTCGATAAAAATAAAATAAAATTGTTATTACCTCCTCACTTATGAGCTAGATCAGTGGATTTATATTCTTAAAAAGGTGTCGAAGCTCGCTCAGAAGAGTACTATTATATTCAAAGTAGAAATCATGTATCTTAGTTATAAGACAAACTCTAACAATGGAAAAATAGATGAGTGTTGTATTAAATAACATGTCATATATATTAAATTTCATTCAATGATGTGTTAGTACAATGTGTAACCCATATAAAGAGCTAGATTAGTGGATTCAAATTCTTAAAAAGTTGTCAAAGCTCGTTCTAAAGAGTACTATTAAATTTCATGTAGAAATCATGTGAATCTTAGTTATAAGACAAAACCCCCCAACAACGGCAAAATAGATGAGTGTTATATTAAATAACATGTCATTAATGGTAAGCGTTTTATTTACGTTTTCGGTTCGTTTGAGTTTTGATTATGGTTTGGTCATCTTACCCTTCGTGTTTTGGTCAAAAATGACCCTTGAGGTCATCGAGGAGTGGCCGCCGACGAGCCGCACCGTTAGGGGTAACCCCTAGGATTCAAGGTTGCTAAGGGTTGGGTGTAGTCGGGCATCTGTGTGTGGGTAAAATTTTGGGTTTGGGGCTTAAACCCAAATTTGTTGATGGGTTGAGGAAGTTAGCCGAGGGAGAGAGAGATCCCAACCGATTCTGTAAGCCGGTCCGAATCAGTAAACCAGCTATGTCGAACTGAACCGAGCCCATCAGATTGAACCGAGTCAGTGAAGCGAACCAATCATACCAACCCAAATGATGTCAGCATCGTTGACCATTGACCGTTGACTGTTCACCGTTGACCATTGACCATCATTGACTGTTGACCATTGGCAGTTGTCTGTCGTTGACCGTTGACTTTTTTAGTCAAAGTCAACTATATGTTTTTTGACGTCCTGATTCCAAATCCCCTGCCCGTTTTCCCAAATTGGAACCCGAAATACTATTTTACTATTTACATTTAATTGTATTTAGTATTTTAGGGAATTGTGTATATCAGAATCTGATTTGACTTGTGCTTATGTTCAGGTGATGTTGATTCGGACACTGAGATCTTACCTCTACCTCCACCTGGTCAACCTCCTGCAGCTCAGCCTGTGAGTTCCGCGCATACGTGTATTGGTTTAGCTTATGTATATTAGATTTGTGGCATAGTAGTGAAATCTGATTTAGTGTTACCCTTGTAGGTGTCAATTCTGTTCAACTCGTTACTAGATCTGATCGTGGGAGACGTCATCATCGACGTTGAGCTTTTAGTTGTCTGGGGTGTGTTCTCTTCTGGTGCTACATATTTTGTACCTTATGTTTGTATGAAATCAGTATGTGTTATGACTTTTGGTTTGATGTCTATGTCTTGTGAATTATGCCATGATTTATCTGACTTATATTTTTTGACATGCTTGTATGATGACATGCTATGCATCATACATAAGAATCAGAATAATGAGCTAATATCGAAATATTGTACATACATATTTGGAAGTAAACAAGTATGCAATCGGATATAGAAATCGGATAATCATGACATATCATATAGGTTCGAAAATGTACGGGGAAGATCAGTGGTTTCACCATTCGGGCTGAATTCCACTTCGGACTTGGTGACGATGTAGAGAATGGTTCTGGGGAACCTTACTCTTTGGACGGTGATGTAATTGGGGTGCACTACATTGTATCATGTGCATCATGTTCTATATATTCTGTACTAGAATGTCTGTATGAGTTTGAGCATATTGTTGGATTATTCTTGTGATTGTTTGCTTAGGCACTTAGAGACACACCGAGTTTTATAGCTGACTCCCCCTTAGTTTCTATTTCAGATACTTAGACTTAGGCTATGGTACTTGGAGGACCTCGTTTATCAGACTTATTACGTATTATTAGTATGGGCTATTTCTGATTTATGAACTTTATTTTATTATTCGTTTTATATGTAATTTCAGACTCAAACACTTTTATATGGGGATTTATTGTTTTAGCATGCATGACTATTTCTGAATATTTCATTAACATTTCAGGTTACTATTATACGACTATGTTTTATATAGTTGGAATATTTCATTAATTTTTTTAATAAATAATGTGAACATTAAATTTTTAAACCAAATGAGGTTTCTTGAGGGACAAGTTTCAAACACGACTTCCTAGATTCGGTCTATTTCTTCTAGGGCGGGCTTAGGGGGTTACACTTGTTATAAAGAGTGCTAGTAAATTTTACATAAAACCCCGTTGAATTGTAGCCCGTTGGTTGTTTTGGTGTTTTTGTTTTGTTTTGGTTGGGGCGTGTCAACACTCGAAGTCAGGGGTTGAGGAGTTTTAAGAGAGTTTGATGTTCAACTTCGTTGTCTTTTGTCTTTAGTTTTGATGTTCTTTTTTTGTTCGAAGTGTCGTTTGTACTATAGTTTATTGCAGCTTGGTTAAGTTTTTTGTAAGCCCTTATTATGGCAGTTTCCCCCTCTTATTATTAATAAATAAAGTAATTTTGTCGAGTAAAAAAAATGAAAACCCTAACAACAACAAAAGAGATTAGTGTAAGTAACATGTTATTCATGATGATGTATGTTAAATCTTGTACAATAATGTGTGAGTAGAATGTGTGACCCACATAAAATGATAATGTATGCTAAATCCCGTGCAATAAAAGACTAATATCCCAACGACTGCAAAAAAGATGAGTTTTGTATTAAATAATATATCATTAATGATAATGTATGCTAAATCCCGTGCAATAAAATGTTAGTACAATGTATGACCCACATAAGAGCTAGATCAATAGATTCAGATTTTTAAAAAGTTGTCAAAGCTCGTTCTAAATAGTACTATTATATATTACATGGAAACCATGTGAACATATTTATAAAAGAAAAAAACCCTAACAATGATGAAAGAGACGAGTAATGTATTAAATAACATGTCATTAATGATGATGTATGCTAAATCTCGTACAATAATTTGTTAGTACAACGTGTGACCCACATAAGAGCTAGATTAGTGTGTCCAGATTCTTAAATAGATGTCAAAGCTTGTTCTAAAGAGTATTATGAAATTTTACATAGAAATCCTATGAATCTTAGTTATAAGACAAAACCCTACGAACGGGAAAAATATAAGTGTTGTATTAATTTTTTTTGCTCGTCAAAAGTCATTTATTATAAAAAATGATATACAACGAACGCCATATGGTCTCCTCATTAAAAACTTCCCTAAACCTAACGGAGAAAAAGAGTACGGCCCGTAGACGACAAAGAAAGAAAGGACAAACGAAAAGAGCAACTAGAACCAATCGTCACAATCAAAAGTAACATGTCATTAATGGTGATGTATGCTAAACCTAGTACAATACGTGTTAGTACAATGTGTGATCCACACAAGAGCTAGATCAATGCATTTAGATTAGGGTTTAGGAATATGGTATAGAGAATTGGATTAAGGTGAATTGTAGGCAGTGGCAAATCTAGGATTTTCATACAGTAGGGTCGGAGTGGAGTATGAAGTACAGATATTTTCATACCACTACAATAAGTGGGGACAATTCTAATATTTCTTATAAAAACTTTTATATTAACTCCATAAAACCCTATTTAACTCCTAGAAAACCTCATATCCAACAAATCAAGAAGAGTCAATTAACCCCACGATTTGGATGTTGATCCGTCCCTAATTGTAGGGGTTTTTTTAGGTTTAGAGTTTAAAATTTAAAATTTAAGATTAAAACTTAAAATTTAATTTTTGTACTGTTGGGGTATGGAAGGCGCACCAAAAAGAGGAGATGATTTTTATTCTGCAAGAATAAGCATAGACGAGGACAAAACTTCTCGCCCCCTCTTTGGTGTCATTTTTGCGCCACCATAATAAAAATATCAAATCCTAAGCTCAAACACTAAAATTTGAAACCGAAATCTTAAACCCTACCCCTAAAATGCACCATACATTCAATACCCTAAGCTCTACATCCTAACCTTAAACCTTAATCCTAAACCTAATTTTTTTAATGATATGACATAAGTTAAGAAACCAAAAAAAGGACAGACGATTTTTACTCCATTTTCGAATAATATATGCCTTTCGATTTGAAAATAAAACCCCCTTTTGCTTGTGTCCCTATCCGAATTTCAGTTACCTACACCAAAGATAATTGAATTGGTCTCCGTAAAAGGACAGTGAATTAATGTCGCCAACATTTCACATTACTTTCTTTCCATTTTATAATCCCGAATAGGACAATTCGTCCTTATCAACAACCGTGGCTCTTTTTAACCTAAAATGGATTCACTTTTCGACTATAAGAAGCAATCAATACTATCAAATTCTGCATTCCAGTTGCTTTCCTTGTTAAATATAGCTATGAATTTCAGTCGCAACAATTCCATTTCATCAACCGTCTTGAGCCTTGGCAATGGAACCATCGATGCTCGGTTCTTTCTCTCGTCCATCGACTCGAATTTAGGTCTTATCAGCCATAGAGTTCATGTTCATAGTGTCATTAACTATGTCCCCTGGCCTGCTTTTCCTCTAAGTGAAGTCACCACTACGGGGACCGAGCTCGTGAGAACGAGTCGTTCCCTTTCATCGACCTCGACAATGGGACATGTGTTTGCTCCGAGTACTAGATTCGGCAGCAATCATGAGATTTTCCTGACCCAACCTGATCACAACCAGTCCGTGAACACGAATCACTTACGATCTATGAACCCGACCCAACCCGATCACAACCAGTCCATTAATACGAATCTCTTACGATCTATGAACCCGACTCAACCCGATCACAACCAGTCCATGAATACGAATCTCTTACGATCTATGAACCCGGCTTCGATGAATCGAAGCGAGGTTCGTAGCAATATTGAAAGAGAAACAACGGGATTACGGTCTGATGGTAGGATTCACAGTCTCCCCGGTCATCCTCAAGGTGTGTATCGATGTTCGAAATGCTTGGCTACTTTGTATTCCTCGCAGACGTTTGCCGCTCATGTCCAGAGTGCTCACTACAGGGGAGAAGGTGAAGAAGCGAGGAGGAGGAGGATGGCTGCCAGGTGCAGACGGAGGAATCTTCGCCTCCGACAGTCCAGCCATGGACATACCGCTGTGCCCGTCTCCTCCGGGGGAATCTCCAAGAGATACGCTGCGAGAAGGAATAACGGAGTTGCGGTCGGAGTTGACGATGTCGACCAGGTTCGTAATGGAGTTGGAGCTGCTTCCATGAGAGCCCCCCTTGGTGTTGTGATCAAAGAAGAACCGATGTAGTACGTCGCGCTATACAAATGGCATGATTAAGGGCCATATTTTAATTAGCATTTTATTTCAAAAAAGGTTGTTTTAGTTATTGTTTCACAGTCTCGATCCGAAAATATTTGATTAACTCATGATATTAATCAATAAAGATTAGACACAGGCATGAACTATTGGATCGTTAATTGTTGTGGCTGTTGTTTTCTTTCTATTTGTCTATGTTGATGGAAGTCATATGTTTTGTATCCAACTTGTTTCTTTCTATTGGTTCGAAGTGTTCCAATATTGTGTTTTTTGGTTTTGTTTCACTGACATTTAGGGTGAACGAGTTTGGGTTTTGTATTATTGGGAAAAGTTTGATCTTGTTCTGGCTATTTGACTACATATCTTCTAAATTTTAAATACCCTGAAAAAAATAAAGTTGGGTTTCACTATTGTTAGGAAGTTGAATCTTACCCTAAAAAAATAACGTTGAGTTTCACCATTATTAGGAGGTTGAATCTCGATATATTCCAGATGTTCGTAGGCTATAAGCGTGAGAACAAAAGCACATTAGTAAAATTATTATTACATCCCCGCTTATGAGCTTGATAAGTGGATTCAATTTCTTAAAAAAAGTGTCAAAGATCGTTTCGAAAAGTACTATTATATTCAAAGTTCAAATACTACTAATCTTAGTTACAATACAAACTTTAAAAATGATAAAAAAATGACGAGTGTTGTATTAAATAACATGAAAATGATGACGATGTATGCTAAATCTCGTGCAGTAATATATTAGTACAATGTGTGAGCCACATAAAAGCTAGAATAATGGATTCAGATTTTTAAAAAGATGTTAAAGCTCATTCCAAAGAGTATAATTAAATTTTATGTTGAAATTCTGTGAATCTTAGTTATAAGACAAAAATTCTAACAATAACAAAAGAGAGGTTTGTTGTATTAAATAGCATATCAATAATGATGATCTGTGTTGAATCTTGTATAATAACTTATTAATACAATGTGCGACCCACATAAGAGCTAGATTAGTAGATTCAGATTCTTAAAAAGGTGTCAAAGCTCGTTCTAAAGAGTACAATAAAATTTTACGCAGAAATCGCGTGAATCTTAGTTATAAGACAAAAACCCTAACAACGACAAATGAGTTGAGTGGTGTATTAAATAATATGACAATAATGATGATGTATGCTAAATCTTGTGCAATAATGTATTAGTATAATGTGTGACCCACATAAGAGCTAGATCAGTGGGTTCATATTGGTTTATACTCCAGTGTGTGAGTTTTCTTTTGTTCTGGTGTTTGGCATGTTTTGGTGATATTCTATTTTGTTGTATTGCCCTGGTTGTTGAGTACTCTTTTCCTCCATTTAGATTTATGAGGTTCTTAATGATGCTCTCAACCAGGATAGGTCTTCAATTTTTAATAAATAAAAATACTCTTGTTGAGCAAAAAAAAAGGTGTTGAAGCTCATTCCAAAGATATGCTATTAAATTTTACGTAGAAATTTCTTGAATCTTAGTTATAAGACAAAAACTCTAACAACGACAAAAGAGAGGAGTGTTATATGAAATAACATATCAATAATGATGATGTATGCTAAATTTGGTAAAGTAACTTATTAGTACAATGTGTGACCCACTTAAGAGCTAGATCAGTGGATTCAGATTCTTAATATGATGTCGAAACTCGTTCCGAAGAGTAGTGTTAAATTTTATGTGGAAATCTAGTAAATCTTAGATATGAGACAAAAACCCTAACAACGGCAAAAGAGTTTAGTGTAGCATTATATGACATATCAATAATGATGATGTATGCTAAATCTCGTACAATAATTAATACATTAGTACAACGCATGACCCATATAAGAGCTAGATCGGTTGATTTAGATTCTTAAAAAGGTGTTGAAGCTCATTCTAAAGAGTACTTGTTGAGTGGATCAATGAAACAATATAAGCCAAGAGGGGTGAATTGGATTTTTAGAACTTTGGTGGTGGAGTGGATAATTAAAATTGATAGATAAGATGTTTAGAGTGGTTCAAGTTCCAAATGAACTCTACATCCACTACCTTAGCTTCACTAAGGATTTTCCAACAATCCACTAATTGTTCTTCCCATTTTCTAGGCTAAGAAGGTAACATTTACAATACCGGTCAATTTTTCTACCCAAAATTTGACCCAATCCTCACACAAGAAATACAAAGAAGATGAAGGCCAAAACAAGTATCTCTCAATACAAATTACAAGCACTCAACCCAATTGAATAGATAAGAATGGAAATTACAATTTCACAACTGGGGTTTACAAGAAATATTAGGATTTTTGCACAAATGATTGGCTTTGATGTTTGGGTAATACTTTTGAGATCAATAGTTGTTGCTGGAGCTTTTAGAGGTCCCTTTTATACCTCCTTATTGAATTCTAGTCGTTGGGGTTGTTGCATTTATCAATAGAGTCGTTGGGATGTTATCTTAACTCCATAAATGCAGTCTGCAATCACCCGTATCGAAACGCCCGACCTGTTTCAAAACAGACCAAAATAGAAAGAGCCGTTGGGGTGTAATAAATAGACCGTACCGAAACGGGCACGATCGTTTCGATATGCTAAGAGCCCGTTTCGAAACTCGTTTCGAAACACTTTGCCATTGTCAAAGCCTGTATCGAAACGGCTCGAAAGCGTTTCGATACACCTTAACGACAAGTTTAAAATCAGTTAAAAACTTCAACGGTCATATTTTTAAAACCAAGTTTGAATTCTGTTTCGAAACGTTTGAGGTCGTTTCGATACTACCGTATCGAAACGGGTCAAACCGTTCCGATGTTCTTCATCCGTTTCGAAACAGAGGTTAACAGTTTCAAAACTGTTCCGGAACGCCCAAAGGCCGTTCTGAAACGGTGACTCAAAAATCACTGTTTTGGCTTGATAAACACTTAGAAAACATATGACAAGTTGAGGTTTTGACTTAAACATTTTTCTTTAAATATATAGAGAGGTTTTGAGGACTTAAAAATTCGTTTTCTCTTTCTCAATTTAGTCCTTAAATTCTTTAGTTATATCAAAACCAATTTATCGATTTCACAGTGCTATTAAATTTTATGCGGAAATCCCGTGAATCATAGTTATAAGACAAAAACCCTAACAACTGTAAAAGAGACGAGTTTTCTATTGAATATATATCATTAATTATAATGTATACTAAATCTCATACAATAATCTGTTACTACAATGTGTGACCCACATAAAAGCTAGATAAGTGAATTCAGATTCTTAAAAAAAATTCAAAGCTCATTCTAAAGAAAACTATTAAAATTTAGGGTTAACTAAACTACATACCACTCAACTATGACCACTAACTCGAAAATGTCAACGGACTTTAATTTTTTTTTTTTGCTCTGCAAAGGAATTTTTATCAAAATTCGACCTTGATCGTATGCCTCATTAAAAACCTCCCTAAACCTAAGTTGAAGAAAAAGAGTACATACAATCAAGGGGAAAACCAACACATACCAGTTACGCCCTGAGAGTAACCCGAGCAATACAACACTATCAACCACCTGCTAGCTCAATGCACTAAATAATACAAAATCACCAAAAACCATGCTTACATACAATTAAACTCCTATTTTCAAAACATTAAAATTCAACCTTTGCACGAAACCCGACTTACCATCAGGCCTTGAACAAGGAAGGTTGTAGCTCACTCCTCCAGTTTTGTGGGACTTTTCCACCAGGAGTACACCATGACCGATGTAGCAGGTTAATAAGCCAATTCAGCACTACCTTTGAGTCGAATTCAACAATAACATTTCTTCTATCCTTCCAAATTGCTTCAATCCAAAGGTCTAACTCAGTTTTGACAACGACCAACACAACAATGTCCGTCCCCTCACTTGAGTTATGCCAAACACGAACCACAGTTGAATCTGTCACACCCAACAATCTCTAAAGCTTGTCCCACCATCCATCCAACTTTGAGATCCATTTCTCCTTTGTCGAGTTAAGCCAAAACATTGCTCGTAGTTTTGTGTAAAACAAAAGTTCTTGTGGTGGAAATGTTTTGTCCTTGAACACCCTTTCAATTTTGGCAAGCCACACACTCCAGATTGCTGCCCCAACAGTCACCTTCCACCAAGCACAAAATAGGCACCAAAACCTCTCAGTAAAATTGCACCGGGCAAATAGATGCTTGGAATCTTCTGAGCCATCTCCACATAAAGCACAAAAGTTCTGATTTTCCCTTTGGCGGGACTTTTAGATTCCAAAGATTACCAAATTCAAAGTCTAAACCTTCCACAGCTTTATTAACTAACAAACCAGAAAGCTTTGTAACTGAAAACTGCCCTGCTTTCTCATGAAACCACACAATCCTATCCGAAAGGGAAGAATTTAACTTTACCTCATGCACTTGCATCCTCAAAACGTCTAGCTTGTTTACATCTTAAACCACTCGACAACCAAAAACCTATATTGTTCCACATATAAGAAACATCAAACCAAGGTAAAAAAAACACAAGTGAAGTGTACTTTACATGTCTTGCATTTCTGCTCTGACAAAGTCTTCAAGTATCTCTTCTTCATCTCCAATGAATTGGTTCCCGACTTTTTTTTTACCTAATTCCATAGCTTTCTTCGCCGATTTTAAGATTCTTTGGTTTCGAACTATATCGGATTCAGAGGGAGAGTGCCTTGAAGAATCGAAAGATGAATTTTCCTTACCCAATTTCTTTTTCTTCTTAATAGCCATATCTCTCTCTCTTTCTCTTATCCTTGATCGAGAGAACTTCATCCTGCAAATCAAATAATAAAGCATATTTCTTCTTTCCTCTAGACTTAACAAGCTCTGGAAAGAAGGATTCTTCCTCAGACTCAACACAACGATTACAGTTAGCCACTTCAACTTTTGAGGAAGTCGGATTGTTCAATAAATCAACACTCTTGGCCCAAGAAAGACCCTCCCCATTACAAGGAGCCATTTCGACCTCTGTTAAAAAACCTTCAGCACCAACTTTCAGAAAGATACCACCTTCAACCGCTCAAAAGGGAAGCTCAGTTTTTGCAGTGTTAAAGTTGTTCAAGTTATGAGGCTCCAAGCATTGTAATGGCTCCTTTATAGGTGCAACTTGAGTCGTAGCAAAAGAACCAAGGCATTAGGTGTCTATCACAGGTTGCAAAAGGTCACCAAGGATATCCCCTTTTTTAATTGTATGCGATTTTAATAGCACGTGAAAATTTTCAAAAGCAGATTCTCCATCAGTTTTTTCAAAACTATCAAGATTAGTTGCTACGTTTCCCTGCGTAGAATCATTGAACCTACCAACTCCATTCATTAGCTCCATCTCGGGACACAAAACATCAGGTACCAAGGCTCCAGCTTTCTCACACCCTGAAACTTCAACAGCCACCACCCTGAAAATTATCAGCCTCCTTATCATTAATTCCGTTTGGTAGATCTTCGAAGCGACAACTAAACACCTCACACTTTGAGCTGGCCGACGACCCTCCATCTATCCAGCATCGATCGTCTTCAAAAGCTGTCGTTGACGTCTTGATCACGTTGAAAATTTCACCGTTCAGAGATATAGAGGTAGAGATGGGAACATCTGTCGTAGAGCTTACCCCCAAGAGAACTCGAGCATAATCCAAACGACTTCTGGAAGTTGTATCTTCATCTAACTTGATAAGTTTACCCCATTTGCTAGCTATGGCCTTGATCACTGAAGTATGCCATGCAGCTAACGAGATACCTTCAATGTTAACCCAGACCCTCAATTTTTTCATTGATACGAAGTTATCGACTATATCCAAATCAGCAAACCAGGAATGCAAAAGTGATTCCTTTAGGTCCCAAAATATTTGAACTTGCTCGGCTTCTTGACACTGTATGATAACGTAGAGGCCAGGCCAAACACTAATTTGCACCTTGAAACCATCATAACGCAACGCTTGTTGGATAAAATCAGCATCATATATGCCTTTAATTTGGCCCACAAAGCTGTTTTTTAGCCATTCCGATTCTGTTGAGGAGAAGGGAAGTTGGATCGATATATCTGGCTTACTTTTTCAAGCATGAGTCTGAGTATCTATCTGAGCTGAAATGCCGGCAAGCAAGGTGTCTTTGAAAGTTTTGCCTGGTTTGACTTCCGAAGATCTAAAGTTTCTGGACGGCGTGGGATGCTCCATATAGTTCTCCCCGACCACGTGTTGCTTCAGATTTTTCTTTGCATGGAAAACTTTAATAAAGTAACCATCCATTCTTCTATCGTTGCCTCGTTCCACCGCATTTGAAGCCTCTTCCCATGAACCAAATCTGACAAATGCAAAAGTATGTTGGCTCTTGATTCTCCTAACATTGTTGTAGGCTATGTAGACATTAGTCACCCTCCGATACAAAGAAAACACTTCCTTTAGAGTTGATCGATGGATTCTCTTGCATACGAAGTTGACGAAGATTGAAAACTCTCTTTCTTTAGGTTTCTTTGGCGGCTGTCCTTTCTTCTCCCGAGCTCCGAAACAATGATTAGCATCAGACTTTTGAATCACCATTGTTGACAATGGACTTTAAAATAAGTGCAAATCTAACACTAAACTTTAGTTTTTGACTTGAAATTGTCACTATGTGGTTAACTCTAAACATACCTATTAATTCAAAACGATGTCGTTTTGTTGTGGCAATTTAGCCCAAAAATGACGTTGTTTTGCTGGAGGAAACTATTAAAACCATGCGCTTAGAGGGATTTAAACCGATGACCTTCATATACAAGGGCTAAGCCTTAACCGCTAAATCAACATGACACTATGAAATGTTTTATCACAAATATTATAAATCCCAAACCACTTAAGATTAATTTAAATTATTTTATGAAATAAATAATACTATAAATAACATTAATATATAAAAATATAAAGTATATTATTTACATATATATATATATATCAATATATATAACTAAAAATATATTATTTTTATATTATTTTTATATATTTTTCTTAATATAAATATATTATTTTAAAAACCCCAAAATATTCATAAAAATAATATATTTATATTATTAATAATATATAAAAACCCTAAACTATTAACCCATAAACCCTAACCCTAAACCTTAGAGTTTAGGTTTTAAGGTTTAAGGGTTTTATATATAGTATTTTTATGAATATTTTAGGCCTTTTAAAAATGATATATTTATATAATAAACGATGTATATAAATAAAAATATTGGCTCTGTTTGGCAATTAGCGGATAGCAGCGGATAGCTGATAGCTGATAACGGATTACATTAGCTGATAGCTGATTGCATTAGCTGATTTAACTAGCGGATTGTATTAGCTGATTGTATAAAAGTGTTTGGTAAAATTAACTGATAGTTGATAGCTGTTTGATTATTTAAACAAGCAAAATTACATATAAGGGCATGATTATATTCAATACTTGTTTGAATAATTTATCAGTTATGAATATTTTGTATCTAATAAATATTAATTAGATTTGTAAAAATTATTTTTAATATAAATTTCCTAAACATATTTGAAAGATTTATATATTAATTTATTATTTATATAACTATTAAAAAATTATATGCACATATAAATATGTGATAATAAAAAATAGAATTAACTTACAAATATCACCATATAAATTATTAGTAACAAGAAATAAGTCGAATATTTAATATGTTATTATTTATATTAAAAAATGTTATTATTTAATTTAAGTTATTTGGAGATTTTTGGTAATTGTTAAGGGTAAAAGAGTCATTACAACTCTAATATCAAACCTCTAATCTCAAAAAGCTCATATTAGGAGCTTTTTCACCCCAATCCGCTCTTTCAATCTGCTATTTACCAAAAATCAATATTAGCGGATTTGACTAGTCAAACCTCTAATTATACCTCAAACCTCTAATTTTTGCCCAAACCACTATTTACCAAACAGGGCCAATATATTTATTTTTATTATATAAATTTATCCATTTGGTTCAACGAAATTATTTTATGAAAAAAGTAATACTATAAATAATATTCATATATAAATAATATAAAATATATTATTTACATATATATCAATATATAAAAATATTATTTATAATATAAATATATTATTTTTTTAGAAAAACCAAAAATATTCATAAAAATAATATATAGAAACCCCAAATCATAAACCTTAAACCCTAACATTTAGGGTTTGGACTTTCTGGTTTAGGGTTTTTATATATTATTCATAATATAAATATATTATTTTTATGAATATTTTGGGCTTTTAAAATAATATATAAAACAATACACTTTTATTTTTATATATTGATATATATATATTTACAAATAATATATTTTATATTTTTATATAATAATATTATTTTGAATTTATTCTATAAAATAATTTGAATTAATCTTAAGTGGTTTTAGATACATAATATTTGTGGTAAAACATTATATAATGTCATGTTGATTTATTGTTTAAGGCTTAGCCCTTGTAAATGATGTTATTGGGTTCAAATCCCTCCAAGTGCAGGATTTTAATACTTTTCCTCCAGCACAATGACGTCATTTAGGGCTAAATTAGGCTTTAAGACAGCCGCACCAAAACAACGTCGTTTTGACTTAACGGGACCGCTAAGATTTATCGACGGAGTGGCATCTTCTAGTTAAAAAATAAAGTTTAGTGTTAGATTTAAACTTTTTTAAAGTTCGGTTGCATTTTCGAGTCAGTGGCCATAGTTGAGTGGTATGTGGTGTAGTTAACCCTGAATTTTTCATAAAACCCTGTGAATCTTAGTTATAAGACAAAATCCTAACAACGACAAAAGAGATGATTGTAAACAACATGTCATTAATGATGATTAATGCTAAATCCCGTACAATAATGTATTAGTACAATGTGTGACCCACATAAAAGCTAGATAGTGGATTCTAATTCTTAAAAAGGTGTCAAAGCTTGTTCTAAAGAGTGCTATTAAATTTTAAATAGAAATGTTGTTAAATTGTAGCATGTTAGTTGTTTTGGTGCTTTTATCTTGTTTTGTTTGGGGCGTGTTGACGCTAGATACTTGTATTCTCCTCGTTTCGTACCTAGTTATGAGTACTCTTTTCACCCACTTATATCTAGAAAGGTTTTTAACGATGCTTACAACTTAGGCTCTGAGAGCTTATGCCCTTTTATTAATAAAATATTATTTGTTGAGCAAAAAACAAAACTCTTTTGTGTTGTCTTTAGTTTTGGTGTTCTTGTTTGGGTTGGGAGCGTCGTTTGTAGAATAGTTTGTTGCAGCTTGGTTAAGTTTCTTGTAATCCCTTATTATGCCAGATTTTCTCTCTTATTATTAATAAATAAAGTAATTTTGTCGAGAAAAAAAGAGATAAAAAACCCTAACAACGACAAAAGAGATGAGCGTAAATAACATGTCATTAATGATGATGCTAAATCTCGTACAATACTGTGTTAGTACAATGTGGGACCCACATAAGAGATAGATCAGTGAATTCATATTTTTTAAAATGTTTCGAATGTCATTCTAAATAGTACTTTTAAATTTTACGTAGAAATCTTATAAATTTTAATTATAAGACAAAAATCCTAACAATTGCAAAAGAGACGAGTGTTGTATTAAATAATAGAGTAAACTATGTCAGGTACCACCAAATTGAGTGTGACCCGTTTTTACAATCAACCTTTCATTTGGTCCAATTTTGCCACCAAACTTTATTTTTCGACTCGTTTATATCACCACACCGTTAACTCCTTAACGTCGTGATGACTTGGATGCTAGACAAAAATGACTCGTTTTGGTTCCGCTATTTTGATACTAAATTGCCCAAAATGGCATCATTTTGCTGGAGAAAAATATGAAAAATCATATCCTCAATAGGATTTGAACCTAAATTTTTTAGAATCAAAGACAATCTCCTAACCACTAATCCAACTCAATATCTCTAATTTGTTTCTAGCACAAATAATATGTATTCTAAATTACAGTTGAGATTAATTCAATTTATTTTATTATCTAAATAATATTACTCTATATAAATAATATAAATATATTTTAAAATAATATTAATATACATATAATAATATATTAATATATAACTAATAAATAAAAAATTATATTAAATAAAAAATTATATTATCAATAATATTAAGTAAATAAATAAATAATATATTATTATAAAAACTAAAAAACTAATTTAAAAAAAAACCCAAAATCCACCAAAACATTAAATTCTTACCTATAATCCCTAAAACCCTAAATCATAAATACTAAACCCTAAAATCATAAACCCATTAGCAGCCAAAATGGATGGATTTGGGGTTTAAGCTTTAGGGTTTTGGTGAATTTTTTTATTTTTTGTGTAAATTTTTGAAATATTAGGTTTTTAAACCATTTTTTGTTTTATAATAATACATTATTTGTTTATATATTTTAATATTATTTGTTTATGAATAAAATTTTAAGGTTTAAGGTTTATAGTTTAGGGTTAGGATTTAAGGTTTTATTGATTAGTGATAAAAACGGATCACACCCAATAATTTAGTGGTAAATTAATATGCTAGAAAGAAAGAGCATGTCGAAGTGTATTGTTTAAGGTATGGTGGTGATAACACTCAAAGCTGGATTTGCTCATGCAATTTCCTTGAATGCTCTCTCGCTTTGTTCCAATTTGATGGTGTCATTATTGTTTTTTCTGAGTTGTCTAGTGCGTAGTCAACTTTTTTTAGATTTGGATCGAATCATTTCTAAGGATGATCTTTATTTTGTTGCTTTCCTAGTTGAGGTGTACTCTTTTTCCTCCATTTAAGTTTAGGGATGTTTTTAACGAGGTACTCAACTTTGACTAATAAAAGCTTTTCAATAAAATCTTTATATTGCTAAGCAAAAAAAAAAAAAAAATAATATGCTAGTACAATGCGTGACCCACGTAAGAGCTAGATCAATGGATTCAAATTTTTAAAAAGTTGTCAAAGTTCGTTCTAAAGAGTACTATTAAATTTTTCGTAAAAATCCTATGAATCATAGTACAATGTTGTATTAAATAAGATGCCATTAACGATGAAGTATGTTAAATCTCGTACAATTTTTTTTTTTTTTGATCAGCAACTATATGTTTTTATTAAAATAAGTAAAAACATACAGCTTGACGAAATCGCACGCCTCGTTAAAAACCTCTCTAAACCTATTGGAGGAAAAGAGTACGATACGATCCGTCGATTACAATATGCAAAGCATGACGCTTAGGGACAAGTCACAGACAAGCCATGAACATCGAAAATCTATCTACTCCCTCTTTCGCCAGTGCATCCGCAAATCCGTTCGCTTCCCTCGGCACGTAACAGAATTGAATATCATATATGACTTGACAAGCTTGATCAATTTCCAAAAATACTTCCCATAGTCGCCACGGTCATTTTGCATTCTGATTGATCCAGCTCAACGCGACTTGAGAGTCCGTCTCCATAATCACACAAACCTGTCGCCATTCCTTCTCTTTGATCATTCCCAACGCAAAGGCTATCGCTCGGATCTCTGCTTCATTTGATTCCATCACGCCTATAGGGCCTGAAAAAAGACCCAAAATACGGCTATCCGCATCTCGTAACACACCACCAATCCCTGCCGGACCCGGCTTTCCTCGCGCTGATCCATCCGTGTTAAATTTTAGAATATTTTGTAACGGGGGCTGCCAGCATCTTTCTCCCCTCGTCCTCTTCGGTTTGGCAGCAACCTCAATTTTAGAAGGACATGTCCACCAAGCTGCCTCCGCTACCAATTCTCCCCGCCTATCAGCTTTTATCCAATAATAAGATCTCAATTTCACCAAGAAACACAATTCAGCCAAGTTCCATCTCTTCCCACGGAAAATAAACTCATTTCTTGCAATCCATAAAGACCATAAAACAGCGGCAACACATGCTATCCACCACATATTCATGCATCCCTTGAATATACTATGAAAATCAAGAACATAGAATGCATCAAAACTAACCGGTAAGGTCGTGTCTATTCCCCACCATTTCCGCATCCATAGCCAAACCGACTGCGTAAACGGACATTCATAGAGGATGTGAGCGATGCTCTCCTCTACCATCGCACACCAAGGGCATCGGCCTTGATCTTCCGGCAGTGGAACCCCACGTGCTCGCAAGAAATCAGCAGTGGGTAATCGACGTAACCATGTAAACCATAGGAAAGCTTGAACTTTCGGCGGCACCGGCACCTTCCAAGCGAAACATTCTCCAAAGTCCATTTCCCCCACCTTATCTAGCATGAGCAGTTTCGATAAAGTCCCAACTGAAAAAATCCCACGCTCGTCCGATCGCCAAATTAACGTGTCCAGCTTTCCTTCCCATGCGCGGAAATTGGATACCGTTTGAATTAAATCACGTAACATTCCTGATTCAAAATCTCGTAGTGGGCGTCTAAAAAAATCATTCCAACCATGGTGCGATAATCTACCCTCCACCATATAGTCACCCACCCTCGCTAATTTATCACATGCTAACGAGAATAAGCGCGGATATGAATCTTTTAATGCCACTTGTTCAACCCACGGATCGAACCAAAACAAAATCGATCTACCATCCCCCAGCTTCCATAGAAAACCGGTCATGCCCATATGATTTTCAACTTGTGCATCGCATGAGAGAGCTACGATTTGCCGCCATACAAGCGACATAGATGACATTTTTTCCGTGTTGAAACGCCACCATTGTGGATGTTCTCCATATTTTGCAATTATCAAGCCACGCCACAATGAATCTCTATCTTGCGCATAACGCCACACCCATTTTGATAGCATCGCCATGTTCTTAACTCGCAAATCCGCGACTCCCAAACCCCCTAATTGTTTCGGACGACAAACTACCTCCCATCCTACTCTGCTCATCCGCCGTTCCAAACCCACACCCCCCACAGGAAAGCTCTTCTAATTTTATCGATCTTCTCTATTACTCCTCTGGGAGCGACAAATAATCCCATGTAGAATATTGGTAACGACGAGAGGACTGAATTAACCAACACCACCCGAGCTGCAAAGGACAAAGAGGTCCTTTTCCAACCTGCTAATTTGTGACGGAAATTAGCGATCACTGGTTCCCACGTAGCTATTAGTCTCGGACTTGCACCTATTGGAAATCCCAAATAGACGAATGGAAATTCCGCTTTTCTACAACCCATTACCTCGGCTACATTGCTTCTCAGCTCATCTTCTATACCAATTGAGTATAAGGAACTTTTACCGAAGTTAATCTTCAACCCCGAGCAAACTTGAAAACAGTGCAGAATTCGTTTCACGTTTCTCGCAATTTCTAACGATCCCTCAAAGAACAAAAGTGTGTCATCGGCAAACTGTAAATGTGTCACGGATATCCCTGCCGCTACCTGAACTCCACGAATTAGACCCCCTAATTCAGCCCTTCGCAGCATCAAATGCATTGCTTCCGCGACTATCACAAACAACAAAGGTGATAGCGGACAGCCTTGTCGCAAGCCTCTGCCCATTCTGAATTCCTTGGTGGCATTGCCGTTGAGAAGCACCGACAACCTAACTGAACTGATACATTCCTGTATCCATATTCGCCATGTGTCACAAAATCCCATTCTTCCTAACACCTCATCCAAAAAACACCAGCTCACGCAGTCATACGCCTTGGCAAAATCAAGTTTCAATAAAAAACCACATACACCCCGTTGTCGTAGGGAATGTACCACCTCAAGTGCTAGAAGTACACCATCCACCAATTGTCGACCCTTAATAAACACCGATTGAGTATCGCTTATTAAATCTGCCAATACCCCTTGTAGTCGAGTCGCAAGGCATTTTGCCAAAATTTTGTACACTGAGTTTACTAGACATATCGGCCTATATTCGCCAAGGGTCGTGGGAGATGTTACCTTAGGAATTAACACGATGAATGTGCAATTCACATCCTTAGGTAGCCCCCCACTTGCATGGAAATTTTCAAAGAATCGTAGAATATCAACATTGATCACATCCCATCCTTTCTTATAAAAATCCAGCGTAAAACCGTCCGGGCCTGGTGCCTTCGAACCATCACAACCTCGCACTATATCGTGTATTTCCGCCAATGTGAATGTCGCCACCAAATTCCCCCTAGCTGTCTGTGATATCTTTCTAAAATCCCCCTCAAATTGCCATACGCATTCCCTCCTATCACAAGAGAAATGCTTCCTGAAAAATTGAACTATGTGGCGACGCATAAGAGATGGCGAGCTGATCCAATTGTCATTAATCATAAATCCTGGAATATAATTTCTTGCCGCTCTCAGCTTAGCGGATCGATGAAAATAGGCTGTGTTTCGATCCCCTAGACGCAGCCATGTCGCTCTGGATTTTTGTCTCCACATCGCTTCCTTGTGTCTCAAAGCTTTCCACAAGGCCTGTAGCCATTGTCGCCTTTCCTCCTCTATCTCCTCATCAATACTAGCTGTAGAAATTACGAAATCCGCCCGGTCAATTTTATCTTGCAACTCTGATATTCTCTCATTCACATCCCCAAAGCTGTCCCTATTCCATTTTTTCAAAAATGCCTTCAAATGTCGCAGCTTCACCATAATATTTATCGTGCCAATGTCTAATTCAGTAAGCCGGATCCATTCCTCAAAAATCTGCCGCATGTGATATTTGCCCTCCATCCAACAATTAAAGAAACGGAACGGACGAGGACCCCAGTCGTTTTCATCGCATTTCAACACTAAAGGTGTGTGGTCGGATACGCCCCGTGCTAGTGCCACTTGCTGGATTGAGCTGAAAGCATCCATCCATTTTGACGATATCAAAAATCTGTCAATTCGGCTACATCGTTTCTTTGGACCAAACCATGTATAACGTTTGCCTAAGAGTGGTAAATCCATCAGACCTGCTTGTAGAACAAAATCCCCAAACGCTTCCATCTCCATAGTCCTGTCTGAAGTACCAATTCTATCTGACTCGTGTAGTATGGCATTAAAATCTCCCGCTATGCACCACGGGCCTTCTTGTTCACTAATTTTACTCAAAATTGCCGTCCAAACAGTTTGTTGCCCTTCCAATTTGGACGGTGCATAAACCACTACCAAACCACAACTTAGATCATCATGTAACCATCTACCTCGCAGCATAATAAAATTACGTTCAATCGCTACCACATCTAAATGAAATTTACTAACCTCCCATAACACTATAATACCGCCCGACGCACCAATTGATGGCGCGATCACGGATTCGTAATTATCACTTCCCCAAAGATTGGCTAACCACAATTTCGGACACTCCTCCATCTTTGTTTCTTGTAGCATTAATGTGTTAGTACAATGTGTGACCCACATAAGAGCTACATCAGTGGATTCAGATTCTTAAAAAGATGTTCTAAAAATATTATTAATTTTTTCCATAGAAATCCTATGAATCTTAGTTTTTTTTTGCTAAGCAAGCATTTTATTATTAGAAAAGTTTATGCTATCGTTGGGAGCCTCATTAAAAACCTCCCTAAACCTAGGTGGAGGAAAAGAGTACACCCCAACTAGGCTACATCAAAATAACACAACATCTCAATTCCAATGTCGATTTGCTTCATCCAATCTACACTGGTTTTACACGTAAGAACATGTCTAACCACAAAATTAAGGCTGAAGTTACCACCAAGCTTTGAATAACTTGACTCGAGACATTCCACTTTTTGCAAGATGGTCTAACATTCCATTCCTCGCTCTTGGGACGTACTCGAACTTAATCTTCTTTATTCTTCTTATCAGTTCAACTATTTCTTAAAAAATATTCCACCAGCGCCATGGTCTTAGGAGTTGGTTTTCTATCCAATTCAACGCGACTTGAGAGTCGGATTCAATAATTAGGTTTTTCTTCCCTACCCAACAAACTTCTTCGAACAAAATAAGACTCGTCTGAATAGCCACAATCTCTACATAATCTGATCCTATAATTTCCATTGGTCCTGAAAATAATGCCCGTACATCTCTCGAACTCGATCTCAACACACCACCACTTCCCGCTGCTTCAATGAAATAAGCTCCATCTACATTAAACTTTGATGTTCCTTCTTCTGGAGGGATCCACAACGCAGCCTCGTCATTTGTCTTAGGTGACATGCAGCAGATTGGGTTGTTCCACCAATTATCGTCGTTCAACAGCAAGTTTTCGTTCACTGCTTTGATCCAGATCAAAGCTCTCATCTTCACGTTGGAAAGAATTTCTTTTTGAGAAGTTGATTTGTCATTAAATACCTTATCGTTCCTGGCTAACCACAAGGTCTACATGGTTGCGGCTATCGTAATATACCATAAGGATTTGGTCAAACATGTCCAAGAACAAGAAAAACAAAACGAGAAAAAATCATCTATATTTATTAAGTTTGGCCAAAAGATCGTCTACCATTTACAAAAGTTTCTCCAAAAGTAGCTTGAAAAATTGCATTCCACAAACAGGTGTGAAATAGTCTCTTCCACTTGTCCACACCAAGGGCAGCCACAAGAGTCATCACTCAAATTTACTCTTTTATCTCTAAGGAATCTCTTTGTTGGGGTCCTTTTTATTTTAATCATCCACATGAAATTTCTAACTTTTGGGGAACCTTCATCTTCCATATTAGATCAAAGTTGAAGGCTGGAACCTCCAAGTCCGCGTTAACCAATAACTCTGACAGTTTCCCAACCGAGAACCTACCAGCCTGGCCATGTAACCATATGATTATATCTTCGACTCCCTTTTTTATCAGCTGTCCCTCTAACTATTTTTCCAACACCTGTAGTAACGCCACTTCTCTTTCTATGGGTTTTCTTGAAAAACGCTATGCCATTCTATCCCTTCAAAGCTTCGAATGTCCACCATTTTAGCCACACTAATGTTTTTTTTCTTTACAAGTCTATACAATCTGGGAAACTCTTCACAAAGAGCCTTATCCCCATTCCAACGATCCTCCCAAAAAAGCACATTTTCACCATTTCTCAATCTCCACCTGAATTCTTTTGGTGCCATCCATCTATTCACTTTCTCGTCTAGCAAATTTCTGACAATCCCCTTCCAAATGGTCAGGGCTTTTTTCCCTAGATTACAGCCCGTGATCCAGTATTGTTTTGGTTTCCCATACTTTTAATAAATGCTCTTTCTCCATAGAGCTTCCTTTTCTGTTATAAACCACCAGCCCCACTTAGCTAGTAAAGCTTGATTTTTTGCTTTTAAGTTCACCACTCTCGCACCTCCTTTTTTCTTTGGTGTACAAACCTTGCCCCAATTAACTTTGCACATCTTCCTTGAGCATGTATTGGTTCCTCATAGAAAATTCCTCATGTTCTGTCAATTTTCTGCAAGACTTGCTTCAGAATTTCGAAGATGGATAAATAGTATAGTGGCAGCGCTAAGAGTACTGAATTGATTAGGAAGATTCTGCCCGCAAGTGATAGAGAACAACTTTTCCATCCCAACAGTTGTTGACTAAATATCTCCACTACAGGATCCTATGTACTTATCCTTCTAGAATCTTCCCCTAAGGGTATACCCAAGTAGTTGAAGGGGAGGGTACCAGTTTTTGTAGAGCGTCTAGGTGTTCTCTACTTATGAGCGCAAGGGCACACCCTTGCCAAGTTATAGTATAAAAGATATCGTCTTCCACAGGGATTGGAGCAGCTCCTATGAATGGTTTACTGCACAAAAATTTAGTAAATGCGCAATTAAATCTCATGATGTGGAAACATAAAAACACAAATAAAATAAAGATAGTGATGAGACAAATGATAAGGAGAGATTAGGTCGATCGATTGGGTAAGAAAAATGCAGCTCAGTGGTCTGTGGACTGCATTGTAAAGTCTGAGCAAGTTTTGCGCTGCCATGAATTGCTGCCTCGGCAGGATGGTGGGCGGAAAACTACGACCCTGTCACGCGGCCACAGCAGGTCACTCCCACTGCATGAGCGTACTTTCTCAGCAGGTGGAAACGGAAAGAAGTCATGGCAGCAAGTCTGGCAGACATTCCAAAGTTCAGGGGGATAGTCGATAGTGATCCCTCCTATTTCTAGGTTAGGATGCTCAAACACTCACGTGATGTAGGCAATACCTAGCAATCTCATCGTCAACCTAAGACAAACAAGTTCATTCGATTGGTGATCCCTCTTAGCGCTGAAACTTGTGGACTAGTGTGGAACCAAGTTAGTCACGCCTTTGCATGTTGTGATCATGCTTAACCCTTTCCTGAGCCTTGCACTTTCGTGCCCGACAAATTGATTTTCTCTTCAACTGATTGGTGTAGACTAATTGAAAGAACAAAGAGAATATGTTAAGCAAACTTTGAAATTTTATTGAAAATAACTCGAAACTATTACAACTGTTTCCCTCAAACTACTTTACATACACAGGCCTAAACCCTAAGAGAGTTGGGCCGCTATTCCAACAACTCCAACCTATCTAACTACATCTCATTGTGCGGCTGCTCAGGCTCGCATCCCCTCACCCTCGTCATCATGCCCATATACCCTCACATACATTGGGTATATATAGGGCTCATGGCCTATGTTTGAGTCCTCCTTGAAGTAAGAGTTCTAAAAGTAAATTACATTAAATACATACTCCTTTATTACTTAAATATAGACTCTTTGGACGTTGCCTTATTCTGCAAGTAAGGATAAGTGCTCCTACTTATCGGTCTTGGATTAGCTCTACCGGCCGCTACAGGCTTCAAAAAATTGCAAGATTGGACTTATTGAGCTTAGGAAATTTCCCTCTTTAAATCGCGACCCATCTTGGCTAAGTCGGTGTAACTCTTGCCCGGGCGGCAATGGTGCTTCGGTAACGTCCTCGTCGACATCTAGAACTGCTTCAGTACAACTCCTTTGGTTCCAGCCTTCTGTCATGTCCTCTCCTCTCCTTCCTTTGCTACAGCACCTGAAAATATAAACTAAACTAAAACAATAACTTTTCTCAACCAAACATAAAATATTCAATAGGAGCGTGGTAAAAGAGAAAATATTGGTATAATGCATGCAATGCACCTAAATATGCCTAAATGAGCTTAAGAACAACAATAATATGTGCATGAATGTGCACAAAATTTAGAACTCATGGACAATCTACACACCCCCAAACATGAACTATTGTTTGTCCTCAAGCAATGAAACATAGCTAGTAAACCTGCCCTTAGCACAAAATTAATATAAACATTAGACTTTAACTTGATTTCTTACGTCAAGGTCGTGGCACCTGTTTTTATGTTAGTGATAGGGAATGGCATGAAATAACTTAGGTATTAATTTTCTTAAAGCCAGTGCATTGTGTGCAGGTTTGTGCTCATGCTAACCATGCTGAGATAATTTAGTTTAACAAAGAATGCCTACAATAATTAAATTACTAGAAATGATATGAGTTGCTGCCTTAGCAGCACGGTTGGCACTTTTGTTTTATTTTTCTAATCATGGCTTTAAGGGCTTCAGCTCATCACAACTATTCTCTGGGTCTGAAGCTAAGATAGGTGCACTCTACGAAACTTCGAACCCTTTGAATAGAGTCATCCCGTGAAGACTTTCAATCACTCTTGCTAATTTGTCTGTCACTTATTTTAGATTCATTGACTTTGATAGCAGCGGAGTGTCCTTGCTCATGGTTCTTCCTAGAGTATGTTTCGGGCACCTCTAGGGTATTTGAACTTCATGCCTAGAGCCTGTTTCGGGCACCTCTAGGTTTTCATCATTTTTTGTTGTGCTGCTGTGGCGGCATACCTGTATTCAATCAAGGAATTTTTATTAAGTAAGGCAGGTTGTGTTAAACTCAAAACTCAAGCAAAAATTTAGCATTTAACAGACAAGTGTAAAGATAAATGGCAGAAAGAAAATAGAATTTTCTAAGGCTTTTTCATGCTTCTTCCCATAGTTAGCTTAAATTTTTTAGAATAGTGCGAATATAAGTAGTCGGCTAAGCTATCGTAGGCACAAGTTTTTAAGCAAAAGATTTCTATTTCATTCAGTGCTAGGGGCAAAATTTACATATACATCTAAAACAAAGAGGACCAATTCCCCCCAAACTCAAGGTTGGCATTGTCCTTAATGCTTCTACAAAAATAAAAAAAAATAGAACATAAAATATAAAAAGAAAAATTAAAAGAAAAAAAATAAAACATAAAAACTAAAAAGAAAATAAAAGAAAAATGGTGCTATAGACTGAGGGAGTTCCCCTCTGTTGTTGTTGTGTCAGAGGAGAATTTAGAGGAGGCGGGCAGGACGAGGCAGCACGTAGTAGATGATCTGTCGGTTGGGCTCTTCTTCTTGCTACACGGCGGCTGGATGCGGCTGGGGGTGGGCTTCTTTGATTGTTTTTCAGCTCCTCCACTCTGGGGCTCTATTGTTGGTCGTTTTCTCTTTCTATTTGCCTCTGTTGGTTCGTCATCTAAGGAGTTTGAGATCTCCATGTCTGAGTCGCCGACGTCTTTGGCAACGACCCCTTTTGCTACTAGGGATGCAGCGGTGGTTTCCTCCTCCTTCTCTGATTTGGATGATGAGGTTAGTTCATATGGTTGGATAGGGGTTGGAGAGGTTCTTCTCTTAGGGCGGTGGTGTGGCCTCTCGCTGTCATCGGCGGTAGGAGCATCAACTGGTCTCAGAGTGATTTATATTGGCTTGGAAGCTGCTAACTCTGTGGGAAAGGCGTGAAACTATGGTATGTCGTCCTGATACTTGTCCAGCAAGTAGGCCACAAAGACCTCTTGCACATCCGCTAGGTATTTGGTGAAAATCACATGCTTGTGCTCTATCCTCTGGCATCTTTCAACTAGGTTGCACAGTAGAAGGATCACATCGGATAAGAGGGCAGCTTCAGTACTGCCCGCTGCGGCTGGGGTGGTGTCAACTTGGGACGATGGCTGGGAGGTGGAAGGTGTGTTTGGCTCCGCGTTATGCATCATCTGTTGGCGTACCCTTCATGTACATTCATCCTTGGCAGGAAGAATTTTGTCTTTGGGGTCCGGTGGCACGCGAAAGTTAACACACAAGCCAGTGATGAGTGCAGGGAAGAAGAGGGGTCATTTGACATTTGGTTTCTTTGCGTGGGCATAGACCTTCTTTATGATTACCTCGCCAACTTTGATCTGCCGCCCCATCATTATACTATAGATAAGAGCGAGCCTTGGCCTATTTACTATCGATCCGTGCGTGGAAGGCATCAGGCGGCGCTAGACAAAGTAACTCCAAAGGGATGCCTATGGCAGCAAATCGCGGTGGTTGACTAACCCGTTGTTTTTACCTGTTAGCCACTTGGTGTTTGGCTTACAGATCTCCCTCTTGATTTTGTTGTAGTCAGCCACCGTTAAGTAGGGCTTGCCGGTGTCGGTCTGTGGGCGTAGAACTCTCACACATGGTTGCTATTGATTCCTTCTGGCTGCCGTGCGAACTGGTCCCAGTCCATATTGTTGATCCTTTCGAATAGAGCGGGTTCCAAGCCAAAATCCCCATCAGACTTGGTATATTGGAAACCCATCTCCTCCCATAGTTTCCGCTCTCTAAAGTGTTTCTTGTAGGTCTCCTCGACAGCAGGGTTCAAGAACCTTTTGAAAGGGGTTTTGGAGGTGGCCGCGGGTTGTTGTGATGAGGCCATAGTTTGTGGGACGGTTGTATTTCCTAAAGAAAGAAAAGAAAGTGCGTGAAAGAAAATAGAACTAGGGAAATCTTGGAAGCAAAGATTGCAGAAAGAATTCAGAGTAAAGGAGAAAGCAAAGTGAAGAATGGGGGAAGAATAGTTGGCTTTATATAGCAACTTCTCTCCACTGCCTTGGCAGGCACACTGTCAACGGGCGGCAATTATTGCGGCACAAATAATGGGATTTATAGTCGTTATACATATATTCGTTTCGCTTGCTTGGGCAAAAATATAGCCGTTGTGGCTAGCTGTTATGAAGCCACTAGCCGTTATGCTTATCTGCCTTAACCACTACTTGGGCCTCTCCTTTATTCTTTCACTTTCTTAATCTTTTCTTTATTCCTAACCTGAAATAAATTAAATGCAATCATTAAATAAAAATTAAATCTAATCCAAATGCATAAAAATAAATTAAAAATTAAAAATAAAAATTAGGCTATGTCGGGCTACGATGTTCCCAAACATAACCACTTCTTGAGAGTCTTTGTGTTTGGCTATTCCTCTGGGCATGTCCTTCCCCTCCTCAAGTGGATGTTTTTGCCAACCTTGCTGCCCTGGTGGGACATTCACCAACAAAACAAATAGGCCTTTTTAAAGAAAATATGTAAAAGGAGATTTAATGTGCAAAAACTAAATAGGAGTGCAGAAATTCAAATGTAGTTGTTGTTGCCAATCCCCGACAGCGGCGCCAAAAACTTGTAGAGGGTCTAGGTGTTCTCTATTTATGAGCGCAAGTTCACACTGTTGCCAAGTTATAGTATAAAAGATATCGTCTCCCACAGGGATTGGAGCAGCTCCTATGAATGGTTTCCTGCACAAAGATTTAGTAAGTGCGCAATTAAATCTCATGATATGGAAATATAAAAACACAAATAAAATAAATATAGTGATGAGACAAATGATAAGGAGAGATTAGGTAGATAGATTGGGTAAGACAAATGCAACTCAGTGGCATATGGACTGCATTTTAAAGTCAAAGTTTTTTTGCGCTGCCATGAATTGCTGCTTTGGCGGGATGGCGGGCGACAAACTATGACCCTGTCACGCGGTCGCAGCAGGTCACTGCCACTGCAGGAGTGTACTGTCTCGGCAGGTGGAACAGAAAGAAGTCCTGACGGCAAGTCTGGCAGACATTCCAAAGTTCGACAGGATAGTCGATAGTGATCCTTCCTATTTCTAGGTCAGGATGCTCAAATACTCACGTGATGTAGGCAATACATAGCAACCTCAGTGTCAACCTAACACATGCAAGTTCATTCGATTGGTGATCCCTCTTAGCTGCTGAAACTTGTGGACTAGTGTGGAACCAAATTAGTCACGCCTTTGCATGTTGTGACCGTGCTTAACCCTTTCGTGGGCCTTGCACTTTCATGCGCGACAAATGGATTCTCTCTTCAACTGACTGGTGTAGACTAATTGAAAAAACAAAGAGCATAGATTAAGCAAACTTTGGAATTTTATTGAAAACAACTCAAAACTATTACAATTGTTTCCCTTAAACTACTTTACATACACGCGCTTAAACCCTAAGAGAGTTGGGTCGCGACCCCCAACAACTCCAACATATCTAACTACATCTCGTTGTGCGGCTGCTCAGGCTCGCATCCCATCACCCTCGTCATCATGCCCCTATACCCTCACATACATTGGGTATATATAGGGCTCATGGCCTAAGTTTAAGTCCTCCTTGAAGTAGGAGTTCTAAAAGTAAATTACATTAAATACATACTCCTTTATTACTTAAATATGGACTCTTTGGACGTTGCCGTATTCCACAAGTAAGGATAAATGCTCCTACTAATCGGTCTTGGATCAGCTCTACCGGCCGCTACAGGCTTCAGAAAATTGCAAGAATGAGCTTATTGGGCTTATAAAATTTCCCTCTTTAAATCGTGACCCATCTTGGCTAAGTCAGTGTAACTCCAGCCCGAGTGACACATGGAGGCAATGCTGCTTCGTCAGCGTCCTCGTCGGCATCTAGAACTGCTTCAGTACAACTCCTTTGGTTCCAGCCTTCTGTCATGTCCTCTCCTCTCCTCTCCTTCTCTTGCTACAGCACCTGAAAATATAAACTAAACTAAAATAGTAACTTTTCTCAACCAAACATAAAATATTCAATAGAAGCATGGTAAAAGAAAAAATATTGTTATACTGTATGCGATGCACCTAAATATGCCTAAATGAGCTTAAGAACAGCAATAATACGGGCAAGAATGTGCACAAAATATAGAACTCATGAACACTCTACAATTTTGCAGCTACACTGTTCTGCCAGTGAGAGTAGTTTTTCAGCCTCGATATTTATCCCAACTAAGCAAGATTTATTAAAATTTATACCTAGACTTGAACACACCTCAAAACATCTCAATATCCGTTTTATGTTAGCCATATTATCTTCTATGGGCCTGAGGAAGAATACAGTGTCATCCGCAAATTGGAGATGTGTAATCGAGTCATTGGGAACAAGATTCTGGATTCCTTTGATCATACCCCTCTTCTTTGCTTTCCTAACCAGCAAGTGTAGAGCCTCAGTGACTGTGATGAATAGAAATGGGGAGATAGGATCCCCCTGCCTCAAACCTTTGCTCATTTTAAATTCTTTAGTCGGCAAACCATTAATTAAAATAGAGACCTTGGTCGTAGTGACACATTCCATAATCCAACTACACCATTTTGCTCCAAATCCCATTTAATCTAACACCGTAATTAAGAAGTCACATCTTACGCAATCATAGGCCTTCAAGAAGTCAAGCTTAAGGACTACTCCTCTTTTTTTTTTACTTCCTTCTTGCTGTAAAGAATGGATAACTTCGTTTGTTATCAAAATTCCATCAAAGATTTGCCTCCCTTGATGAACGTGCATTGGGTTTCACTAATCACCTTATTTAACATCCCATTGATTCTCCTTGAAAGCACTTTTGAGACTATTTTATACACCGAGCTTACTAAACTAATTGATATGTACTCAGAGATGTTCATAGGGTTTTCAGATTTTGGAATTAAGGCAATGAACGATGAATTGGCATTGCTCGGTAATTTTCTAGTTTTCTAGAATATCCTCATAGTTTCCAGAAGATCGTCTTTCAGTATATCCCAACATTTTCTGAAAAAACATACGTTGAAGCCATCCGGCCCAAGTGCTTTTGATTCATCGCAGCTCCAAACTGCTTCATTAATTTCCTCTAAGGAAAATGGAATTTCCTGTGATTATGCCTCCTTTGCTGAGAGCCTCTTAAAGTCAAGATTGAATACAGCTTCCCATCGTCTTAATCTTGTACTAAACTACTTAAAAAAGTGGTCATACACTTTTTGTTTTATCTTTTTCGGATTTTTTGATTCAACCTAACGCAGATTTTTCCCACGGATCACGTTTCGCTTTGCTCTTACCTTTACCATCCTATGAAAAAATCTTGTATTGTTACCCCCTGTCTCAACCATCCCATTCTTGCCTTTTGCCTCCATAAATCTTCTTGAGCTTTTAAACATTCCCAAAGCTGCAGTTTCTTTAACTTCAATTCTTCTTGTACTATGGGGTCTATCTCGCCTCCATCACCAGCCTTTTCAATCTCATTTATCCTATTTTTCAGTTTTGTGACTGTAGCATTGTAATCTTCGCATTTTAAGCTCCAACACCTTAGAGCTTCCTTCACTTTCTTGAGTTTTACTGGTAGTCTCTTCTCTTTTGTTCCTATTTCTCCCATTGTGTCTTTTATAACCTTTAAACACCCATCTTTGGAGAACCAAATGTTTATCATTTTAAACGGTCATGGTCCCCAATTAATCTCCTCATTGTAGAGAATTAGCGGGATGTGAACTGAAACCAGTCGAGGCAAGCCACACAAATACAAGTCGCCATTTATCATGAACCAATCCTCTTCCACCAAGAATCGGTCTATTCTGCTACTCTTATTTCCGAGACCAATCCAAGTGAATTTCCTTCCAACTAGAGGAACCTCAGACATATTACATTTTTCAATAAAGTTGTTGAACTCTTCAATTGTTGTTTTTCTGTAACCACATCCATTTTTTTCTTCCTTGCTTCCAATTGCGTTGAAATCACCACCCATAAATCAGGGTGGATTCCAGATATTTCTTAGTAGCACAAGTTCATTCCATAAGAGTTTTTGATTCAGGAAATCACAACATGCATAAATGTTAATCCAGGTGCAGGCTTAACATCTACCCATTTACCTGTAACAATAATATACTTGGGTTTCGTTTCGCTTTTCTCAGCTATGAATTTCTTTTTGTCCCAGATTGTAATTAGGCCTCCCGAACGCCCTGATGCCGCTGAAAACAAATAATCAAACTCATCATCGTACCATAAACACCCCACCTCTTCTTCACTAAATGATTCCTTCTTTGTTTCCTCGAGCATCACCATCTCAACATTGTGGACACTGATTACCTTCCGTACTGTCGACATCTTCACAACCGATCCCAAGCCTCTCGTGTTCCATGAGAGCACCCTCATCCTTTACTTCTTGGCTTGCTTTAAAACCCATTATTTCGATGATTACTTTCTTCCAGTGTTGTATTAAATAACATGTCATTAACGATGATGTATGCTAAATCTCGTACAATGTGTATTAGTACAATGTGTGATCCATATAAGAGCAAGATCAGTTGATTTAGATTCTTGTAAAGGTGTTGAAGCTCATTTTGAAAAACTATTAAATTTAAAGTAGAAATCTGATGGAGCTTAGGTGTAAGACAAAAAGTTTAATAACGGTAGTAGGGGCGAGGATAGTTTTCTTCTTTGTTTCTTTGTATGCTTGTGTTGCATTTTGGCTAAGTGGTCTTTAAATTTGTATCCTGTTATTGGGATTCTCTTTCTAAATAATATAACTCTAATTTTGTTGAGAAAAACTCCTCACCAAACAAAAAAGTTATTATTGTCGATTAAGAAAAACTCACCGAACGAAGGTTTCGAGGCCATATGTCTTCAAAGCGTGAAAGAATGAATAGAAATCCAATGTCCCTTTTAGTGCCCTTATTTATCACCACACACTAAAAATTAGGTTTATGGTTTATGGTTAGAGTTTAGGAATATGGTTTAGAGAATTGGATTATGGTGTATTTTTAGGGGGTTTTATCATATATTTTAAGGTTTAGAATTTAAGAATAAGACTTAGAATTAAATTTTTGTAGTATTGCGACATGGAAGGGGCACCAAAAAGGGAAGATGATTTTTATTCTGCAAGAATAACAATAGACGAGGACAAAATTGTAACCACCTATTTTGACCTAAGGGTTTATAACATCTTGAAATTGACAATTTAGAAACTTTCCCCTCAAGTAAGATTGTTTATAAAAGTTATGCCGAAATTATTATTCAATTATAAAAGATATCCTTAAATATTTTATAATAAAACAAAAATGCTAAAATAGTTTATCAAACCTCAAAAATAATAAATAATGTCCAAAGTCCACTTTTACAACCAAATCCGAAAGTACTTAAATAAATATAAGTCTAGAACAAAACGTACTGATAATTAAAATCAAATAATGTTCGAACGAGATCCTCCAAGTACCGAAACCTAAGTCTGGAATCTGAAACAGATACTAAGGGGGAGTCAGCTATAAAGCTCAGTGTGTCTCTAAAGTGCATAACAGAAGTCAAACCAACAGTCAAACAACATATAACAAATTTACAGATATTCCGAAGTATTCAAACAGAGCATACAGATATCATGACATGACATGCACCCAACTACATCACCGTCCGAAGAGTAAGGTTCCCCTGAACCACTCTGCACCTCAACACCATGTCCGAAGCAGAACTCATCCCGAAAGATGGAACTACTGATCCGAAGCGAAGTTCAACCCGAAGGATGAAGTCGCTGAGCTTCCTCCGTACAATATCCCAACCCAATGATATGACATGTAA
Organism: Hibiscus tridactylites; assembly: GCA_958450335.1. Taxonomy (NCBI): domain Eukaryota; kingdom Viridiplantae; phylum Streptophyta; class Magnoliopsida; order Malvales; family Malvaceae; genus Hibiscus; species Hibiscus tridactylites. The sequence continues at coordinate 25,714,917 of OY288265.1, read as the reverse complement.
TCCGATTTCAAAGTCCGAATGCAATCTTGTTAAAAACTAAGACGCATGTACATAATAATCCGATTCCGATATGTGTTACATAGCATGATCATAGCATCCGAGTATACATTATTTATCAGATAACAGAGCAGAATGACATACAGACGAGTCATGCAATATTTATCAGATAACAGGGCAGGATAGCATACAAAATATTCCTCAATCAACCGAGCAGGATAACACAGAATATTTCTCATACAAATCACACAATTAGGTAACACATACATGTAGCACAAACAGAGAACACACCTTAGACAGCTAAATAGTCAACGTCGATAGTGACGTCTCCCACGCTTAGCCCTAGCGGAAGGTCGGACAGAATCATCTCCTAAAAAAAATACAGAACACTATGTGAGATTTCCTACTATGCCACATTCGAATAAACTACGCTTAACAGATATCTTACTAGCAGATCTCGAAGACTGTGCCACCGGAGGTTTGCCTGGCAGAGGAGGTACAATCACGAGGTCAAAGTCCACGTCACCTGAACACAAACAACCGAGTCAAATTCCGATGCAACACTTTACAAAAAAAATCTGAGCTTAACATATAAACTTTATCCAAAAAGCATTTCGGGTCCGAATTTGAAGGAACGGACAGCGGCAACGGAACCGGAACGTCGAAAAACATTAAGGTGAACTCGGCCGAAAAAAAGTCAACGCGAAAGTCAACGCTGACGTCATCATGATTGTGATGACGTCATCGCTGACGTCAGCAAGCATCAGCCTTATACCAGCAGATGACATCATCAATGACGTCATCCAACCCAACTCCTCAGGCCGGTTCGGTTCAGCCCAACCGTCCGGTTCACCAAACCCAACCCGGTTCGGTTCAGCCCCCATATCAACCAAACCCTAAATCTACCCCGACGGCGCACCAAGCCCCCCTTCCCCACGACGCCACCAGCAAACCAACGACGGCCACGGCTTACCGACCGCAACCAACAACATCCACGGCGGCCGGCAAACTGACGACAACAACGATCTCGAAGCCCAACCGACCCTGACCCCGTTACTCACTCAATTCGAGACGACGGCGACGCGCGCATAGAGGACGGCGGCGACAGCGGAAGATCGAAGCTTTCAAGCCTCCCTTCCGACGATAGGAGACGGCGAACGAATTTCCCCACGATGGGTTTTGATCGGACAGCCACAAGGATCCTACTGGTGGCCGAAGAACGACGAACGGCCGACGCAATCTCCCTGGCCGGAACTTCGACGGAAAAACGTTGGGGAAGGGTTGATTGTTTTAATATTTTTCTTTTTATTTGAGAGAAACCGAGAGAGAGAGGTTGTGAGTGAGTGCGGCGCAAAAACAACAATCTGATACAAAAGGGGTGTTTACCTAGATACATGGGTAAATTACAGATGAAGGGTCCCAGCTTTTGCCCGCCTAACAAAATAACCACCAAACTTATAATTTATTCAATTTGGTCCCCATTTTTTTATTAGGTTAAATTCCGAATTTTTCCCCAAATTCTAGGGTTTTCAACTAGGGATTTCACGATTTAGGGTTTACAAATTAGGGCTAAATTGGGGTGTTACAAAAATTCTCCACCCCTTTTTAGTGTCATTTTTGTGACATCATACTAAAAAAATCATAAGCTCTAACACTAAATTTTGAGACCGAAATCTTAAACCTTACACCTAAAAAATACACCCTACATTCAATACTATAAACCCTAAGTCCTAGCCTCAAACCTCAATTATAAACTTAATATTTTAATGATAAGACATAAATTAAGACACCAAAAAGTGACAGACAATTTTTATTCCATTTACATATACTATATGCCTCTCGATTTAAAAATAAAACCACCTTTTGCTTGTCCCTATCTGATTTTCAGTTACCTCCAACCAAAGAAATTTGAATTGTTCTCCGTAAAAGGAAAGTTAATTAATGTCGCCAACAATATACATTACTTTACCATTTAATAAACCCGAATAGGCCCATTCGTCCTTATTAATAACCGTCGCTGTTTTTAACCTAAAATGGATTCACTTTTCGACTATAAGAAACAATCAGTACACTTGGAACCAGCAGTACTATCAAATTTTGCAGTCCATTTGCTTACCTTCTTGAATATAGCTATGAATTTCAGTCGTAACAATTGCATTTCATCAAGCGGCTTATGCCTTGGCAATGGAACCATCGATGCTCGGTTCTTTCTCTCATCCATCGACTCAAATTTAGGTATTATCAGCCATAGAGTTCATGTTCATAGTGTCATTAACTATGTCCCCTGGCCTGCTTTTCCTCTAAGTGAAGTCACCACGACGGGGACCGAGCTCATGAGAACGAGTCGTTTCCTTTCGTCGACCTCGACAATGGGACTCGTGTTTGCTCCGAGTTCTAGAGCCGGCAGCAATCATGAGATTTTCCCAACCCAACCCGATCACAACCAGTCCATGAATACGAATCTCTTACGATCTATGAACCCGGCTTCGATGAATCGAAGCGAGGTTCGTAGCAATATTGAAAGAGAAACAACGGGATTACGGTCTGATGGTAGGATTCACAGTCTCCCCGGTCATCCTCAAGGTGTGTATCGATGTTCGAAATGCTTGGCTACTTTGTATTCCTCGCAGACGTTTGCCGCTCATGTCCAGAGTGCTCACTACAGGGGAGAAGGTGAAGAAGCGAGGAGGAGGAGGATGGCTGCCAGGTGCAGACGGAGGAATCTTCGCCTCTGACAGTCCAGCCATGGACATACCGCTGTGCCCGTCTCCTCCGGGGGAATCTCCAAGAGATACGCCGCGAGAAGGAATAACGGAGTTGCGGTCGGAGTTGACGATGTCGACCAGGTTCGTAATGGAGTTGGAGCTGCTTCCATGAGAGCCCCCCTTGGTGTTGTGATCAAAGAAGAACCTATGTAGCTAGTACGTCGCGCTATACAAATGGCATGATTAAGGGCCATATTTTAATTAGCATTTTATTTCAAAAAAGGTTGTTTTAGTTATAGCTTCACAGTCTTTATTTCAAATAAAGATTAGACACAGGCATGGACTATTGGATCATTGATTGTGGTTGTTGTTTTCTTTCTATTTGTCTATGTTGATGGAAGTCGTATGTTTGTATCCAAGTTGTTTATTTCTATTGGTTCGGAGTGTTCCAATATTGTGTTTTTTTTTTGTTTTCACTGCTATTTAGGGTGAACGAGTTTGGGTTTTGTATTATATGGAAAAGTTTGATCTTCTTCGGCTATTTGACTAGATATCTTTTAAATTTTATATACCTCAAGAAATAACGTTGAATTTCACCAGGAAGTTGAATCTCCATAAATTCCAGATGTTCGTAGGCTATAGAGGTCAAGTGAGAGAACAAAAATACACTAGTAAAACTATTATTACATCCCCACTTATGAGCTTGATAAGTTGATTCAATTTCTATTGGATCGTTTATTTCAAATAACGAGTTTGGGTTTTGTATTATTTGGAAAAGTTTGATCTTCTTCTGGCTATTTGACTAGATATCTTTTAAATTTTATATACCTCAAGAAATAACCTTGAATTTCACCATTGTTAGGAAGTTGAATCTCCATAAATTCCAGATGTTCTTAGGCTATAAAGGTCAAGTGAGACAACAAAAATACACTAGTAAAACTATATTTACATCCCCACTTATGAGCTTGATAAGTGGATTCAATTTCTTAAAAAAGTGTCAAAGATCGTTCCGAAAAGTACTATTATATTCAAAGTTCAAATAGTGATAATCTTAGTTATAAGACAAACTTTAACAATGACAATAAAATGACGAGTGTTGTATTAAAAAAACATGAAAATAATGATGATGTATGCTAAATCTCGTGCAGTAATATATTAGTAGTGTGAGCCACATAATAGCTAGAATAGTGCATTCAGATTTTTAAAATGATGTTGAAGCTCATTCTAAAGAGTACTATTAAATTTTACGTTAAAATTTTGCGAATGTTAGTTATAAGACAAAAACTCTAACAACAACAACAGAGATATATGTTGTATTAAATAGTATATCAATAACGATGATGTATGTTGATTCTCGTATAATAACTTATTAGTATAATGTGTGATCCACATAAGAGCTAGATCAGTAGATTCAGATTCTTAAGAAAGTGTCAAAACTCGTTCTAAAGAGTACTATTAATTTTATGTAGAAATTGCATGATTCTTTGTTAGAAGACAAAAACCCTAACAACGGCAACTGAGTTGAGTGGTGTATTAAATAATATGACAATAATGATGATGTATGCTAAATCTTGTGCAATAATGTATTAGTATAATGTGTGACCCACATAAGATGTACTATTAAATTTTACGTATAAATCTCGTGAATTTTAATTATAAGAAAAAAACTCTAATAATAGAAAAATAGAGGAGTGTTATACAAAACAACATATCAATAATGATGATGTATGCTAAATCTCGTAGAATAACTTATTAGTGCATTGTGTGACCCACATAAGAGCTAGATCAGTAGATTTCGATTCTTAATATGGTGTCAAAACTTGTTTCAAAGAGTATTGTTAAATTTTAAGTAGAAATCTCATGAATCTTAGTTATGCGACAAAAACTCTAATAACGACAAAAGAGTTTAATGTTGTATTAAATAACATATCAATAATGATGATGTATGTCGAATCTCGTAGAACAATTAATACATTAGTACAATGTATGACCCCATATAAGAGCTAGATCAGTGGATTTAGATTCATAAAAAGGTGTTGAAGCTCGTCCTAAAGAGTACTATTAAATTTTACATTGATATCATGTGATTCTTACATATAAGACAAAATCCCTAACAATTGTAAAAGAGACGAGTGTTCTATTGAATATATATCATTAATTATATTGTATACTAAATCTCGTACAATAATATGTTAGTACAATGTGTGACCCACATAAAAGCTAGATACATGATTTTAGATTCTTAAAAAATTGCCAAAGCTCATTCGAATGAACACTATTAAATTTTAGGGTTAACTACACCACATACCACTCAACTACGGCCACTGACTCGAAAATGCCACCGAACTTAAAAAAGTGCAAATCTAACACTAAACTTTAATTTTTGACTCGAAAATGCTACTATGTCGTTAATTCTAAACGTGCCAGTTAATTCAAAAAGATGTCGTTTTGGTGCGGCTATTTTGAAGCCTAATTTAGACAAAAAAACGTCTTTTTGCTTGAGGAAAAATATTAAAACAATGCACTTAGAGGGAATTGAACTTATTACCTTCAAATACAAGGGCTAAGCATTAACCACTAAATCAACATGACATTATATAATATTTTACCACAAATATTAAATATCTCAAACCACTTAAGATTAATTCAAATTATTTTATGAAATAAACAATACTATAAATAATATTAATATATAAAAATATAAAATATTATATATATATATATATCAATATATATATAAATATTATTTTTATATATGATAATGTATATATTAATATTATTTATTATTTATTCTATAAAATAATTTGAATTAATCTTAAGTGGTTTCAGATATATAATGTTTGTGGTAAAATATTATATAATGTCATGTTGGTTTAGTGGTTAAGGCTTAGCCTTTGTAATTGAAGTTCTTCGGCTCAAATCCCTCTAAGTGCATAGTTTTAATATTTCTCTCCAGCAAAACGACATCGTTTTGAATTAACGGGGACACTGATAGTTAACGACAGAGTGGCATTTTCGAGTCAAAAAATAAATATTACTATTAGATTTGGACTTTTGTAAACTTGGGTTGCATTTTTGAGTCGGTGGCCATAGTTGAGTGTTATGTGGTGTATTAACCCTGAATTTTACATAAAAACCCTGTTAATCTTAGTTATAAGACAAAAATCCTAACAACGATAAAAGAGATGAGTGTAAACAACATGTCATTAATGATAATGAATGCTAAATCTCGTACAATAATGTGTTACTACAACATGAGCCACATAAGAGCTAGGTAGTGAATTCAGATTCTCAAAAAGGAGCCAAAGCTTGTTCTAAAGAGTGCTATTAAATTTTACATAGAAATCTTGTTTAATTGTAGTCCTTTGGTTGTTTTGGTGTTTTTATTTTGTTTTGTTTAGGGCGTGTCGAAACTTGAAGCCAGGGATTTTGCTGCGTTGTATTCTCCTGGTTTCGTACCTGGTTGTGAGTACTCTTTTCATGCACTTAGGTCTAGGAAGGTTTTTAACGAGGCTTACAACTTAGGCGATGATCGTTTATTCACCCACTTAGGTCTAGCAAGGTTTTTAACGAGTCTTACAACTTTTCCCTTATTATGTCAGTTTGCCCCTCTTATTATTAATAAATGAAGTAATTTTGTCGAGCAAAAAAAGATAAAAACCCTAACAACGACAATAGAAATGAGCGTAAATAACATGTCATTATTGATTATGTATGCTAAATACCGTACAATAATGTGTTAGTTTAATGTGGGACCCTCATAAGAGCTAGATCAATGAATTAATATTTTTAAAAATGTTTTGAATGTCGTTCTAAAGAGTTCTATTAAATTTTAGAAATCCTATGAATTTTAGTTATAAGAAAACATACTAACAACTGCAAATGAGACGAGTGTTGTATTAAACAATATATTATTAATGATAATGTATGCTAAATCTCGTATAATAATATGCTAGAAAGAAGAAGCCTGTCGAAGTGTACTGTTTAAGGCATGGTGGTGATAGCACTCGAAGCTGGATTTGCTCATGCAATTTCCTTAAATGCCTTCTTGCTTTGTTCCAATTGGTTGGTGTCATTATTGTTTTTCTGAGTTTTCTAGTGCGTATTCAGTTTGTTTTGGATTTGGATCGAAGCATTCCTAAGGCTGATTTTTATTTTGTTGCTTGCCTAGTTGAGGTGTACTCTTTTCCTCCATTTAGCTTTAGGGAGGTTTTTAACGAGGCACTCAACTTTGGTTAATAAAAGCTTATCAATAAAATCTTTATATTGATGAGCAAAAAAAAAACAATATGATAGTACAATGTGTGACCCACATATGAGCTAGATCAATGGATTCAGATTTTTAAAAAGTTGTCACAGCTCGTTCTGAAGAGTACTATTAAATTTTACGCGGAAACCCTGTGAATCATAGTTATAAGATAAGAACCCTAACAAAAATCAAAGAGACAAGTGTTGTATTAAATAACATGTTATTAAAGATGAAGTATGCTAAATCTCGTACAATAAAGTGTTAGTACATGTGTGACCTAAGAAAGAGCTAGATCAGTGGATTCAGATTCTTAAAAAGATGTCAAAGCTTGTTCTAAAGAGTATTATTAACTTTTTATATAGAAACCCTGTGAATCTTGGTTATAACACAAAAACTCTAACAACGGCAAAAAGATAACAAAGGCAAAAGATTGAGTGTTGTATTAAATAACATGTCATTAATGATTGTATATTTTGTTAACTCCTAAATTTTACTGATTTTTATGCTTATTTTACAATGCTTTCCTGTGCCCTTCAGTACATTTAGTTGCCTTTAGTTGTTAAATTCATGGATATGCATAATGAGTTAGGAGTGGTGTTTATGTTAGTGTGAAGCGTTGCTTTGTTGGCATTATTGCATTCTTGGAAGATTAGGACAGGCTTAGAAGAGTAGCGCATAAATAGGATAAGGAAATGCCAAAGAGAATGCCAAGTTGCAGTTGGCACACTTGGACCAAAATTTGCCAAGGCTCGGCTAGCATAGAAGTGAAGTCTTATTCCGGTCATGTAGCTGTTGGACCTTGTACACGTCAGTCCTAGGATTCAAAATTTGGATAAGAGGATCATGCATCTTATCTCTTGTGCGTTAAAAATTCAAACTTAAAAGTTTATCCTAGGCGTCCCGTGCTTGCCTATTTAAAGGATCGAACAATGATCCAAGAGAGGACGATCAGATTGGAAGGAAGGTTGCACCGAGGAGTGAAGTGGTTCGACCAAATTGATCGAGGGTTTGGAGCCATTGAAGGTTTGCATCGACGAACCCCTTCTTGCCCATTCTCTTTGTTTTATTTATTTTTATTCAATGATGATATTAAGATACGATGATGTTTTATGGATGGACCCTCCAACCATGAACTAAGCTTTTATAGTTGGTTAGGGGATGTTTGCGTTTAAATGCTAGTTTTATGTTTAGTTTTTAATAATTCAAATGCCTTGGCATTATTTTCCTATTTGGCATGTTCTTCAATTTTTATAAATTCTTTGACATGCGATCGTTGCCATTGTTTGCCTATTGCACCTTAATATCTTAATAGACTTGAGGGCAATGACCAATTTCCAGATTCTAAGGAGAGAAGCTTTGAAAGAAGATATTCAAGTAGATGAGCTTACTTCTGAAGTGAATCTACCCCTTAAGAGTATAGATTGGAACTTAATTAAATTAATTAATGAAAAATGTCACTATAGAAATATAGAGGTTTAACGTGGTTAATTTTAGGCATTGCCACCGATAGAGGCAATGCCATCTTTGAATCTGCTCGACAATATTACCAAGGCAGAACGTTATTAAAGGATGGCATGAATAGCGTGAAAACTAGGCATCCCTTGCCAACACTCATCACTCATTTGAAAACTCCTCTTGCCAACACTGTTTTTTTTTCTAATTCATTTCTTTAAGTCACTTTCAAAACCACTTTCAACTCAATCAACGTTTTCCCTTGACAAGTAGACAATCAAAGCAGTTAACTCTTGGTCAATCCCTGTGGATTCGATACTCAGCTTACTGTTGTATTACTTGATGACCGTGTATACTTGTATGCAAAAGACTCTATCTTTGCATTGTTTTCATATATTTCCATAACATTTCCCACTCTTTTGCTAAGCGTTAGCATAGTCGACAAGTTTTTGGCGTCTTTGTCGGGGATTACACCGGAGTTATTTGTTTTGATTTACATGTTTTGTTTTATTTTATTAATTTGTTTTGTTTGGTGTATGCCCAGGAGCCACCCTAAGACAGAAGATTGGTCATATGACCCTGAAATTGAACGAACCTTACGCATATTAAAAAAGAAACTTCGAGAGATGTCTCATCAAGGTAATAGAGGAGTAGACGATATCTAAAATAACCAGGTTCCACCAGTTAACAATGTGATGCCAAGTAACAATCTAATGCCAGACGTAGTTGGTCCAGAGGTAAACAAAACTAATTTTGAGCTTAAATCAGTAATGATTCAAACTCTTTTGAATGTAGGCTAGTTCGATGGATCACCTGCTAGAGATCCAAGGATGCACTTGAAGCAATTCATGGAAGTTTGCCAACTATTTCAGCAACCTGGAGTTCACAAGGATACAATGAAGCTGAAATTATTCACATTTTCCTTGAGAGATAGAGCAAATGTTGGGTCACGTCAGCACGCCCCGTGGCGCAGAGGAAAAATTAATCCGACGTAATCCAGCCAGGATCCATGTACATGAACGAATCTGGGGTGAAAAGATGAAGAGTTACCTTTTAAAACTCTGAAAACTGGAAAACCGACGGTATGTCGGAATAACCACGTCAAGTAAACCGGAATCGTCACAGGTTCGCAACGACCTCTACGGAGTCCACCCGAACAAAACGAACAAAGTTTCCGCCTCCCTAACACTTAGGGATAAATTTTGATAGGTTTGAAAACCTTCTAGGGAGAATTCGATATCCCTCCAGGGATTCCTGAGGGAGTCTAAAATCGAGTAGGGGTTCTACCGGGACTCGGATTCGAACTAGGATATCGCCAGGAATTTGCTAGGGAGCAAGAGGAACACCGGAAAAATATCGAACAACTTCTCAGAAGAAATCTGGGTCTTGCGAAAATTCCAGAGGGGAATTCCCAGGGATATGTCGAAATTTGCAAGGAGGAATAGGGATGATTTGGTTGCTAGCCCTTGTCCCTTTAAATAGTATTCAGAGACTTAATTCTAGTTGAATTTCTTAAATCCAAGTTCAACCAAAATTCATAGAATCTAATTCTACTTGAAATTGGTTTATATTAAATATACATTATATTTAATAATATTAAATAAAATATATATATTTAATTATGTAGAATCTTATTCTACATAAAACATGGATTTAAGTATACATTATATTTAATCCAAATATATATATATATATATATATATATATATATATATATATATATATATATATAGAATCTCATTCTATCTTTACTTTGGATTTAAATATATTTAAATATATATTTTTAATTATGTGGAATCTAATTGTACATAAACTTGGAATTAAATATACATTATATAAATTCCAAATATATATTTAAATTTCTAGAATCTTATTCTATAATATTTAAGTCTCTAAATATTTTCCATACTCTAAATAATATTTGATAAATACAATATTTATCCAATATTATTCCCATTTAAGGGAGTTGCCGATTTCCCCTATCTCATAGGGGTTTATCGGCAACCTCCCTAAAATAGAGAGTATGGTTTCAAAATTTTTGTTTGTTTCACTCGAAGGGTGTGACCCTTGTAGGTTCATGCAACGTTAGCAGCAAAATTAGAATTGTTCTAATTTTACAAACAATGAGTGGCATCTAGCAATACATCATCACTACCTAAGTTGCATGAAGTCATGGTTTGACTTTCCTAATTCCTGAATAAACTTCATTTATGTATTTCATCCTTTTGTCCTTTATATCTTAGATGAACACAAGTCATGGGTTAGTCACACTTGCGTTGTCCATCTAGTGTTTCTTGATGTCTTGAGTAGATTATGATAAACGAATCTCTATGATATCTCATATCATAATATTCGAGCATGGCCATGCATTTTCTAATCTCACTCAATCAAGTGGCCGAAGATATTTCTCCCATTATGTAGGAGGGAAAAATCCTTTCTTGATCAACCATATTTCACTACATAGGTCATCACGTATCCAATCATCAGTCTTTATAATGTAGTCAGTTACGACACATGTTTGACTATGTCAAAATACGTAAATCTTTATGTTGAAATCATGTTGATCTCAAGTCTGAGGATTATACATATGTTTATCATGAGCAATGTTGTGACTGTCACATAATTACCCAAGAAACATGCTCATAGCGGGTCAATCCAGTATGTTGTTCTCTAACAAATACTTATGTGTTGATTTTGACATCTCTATTTCAATGACAACGCTTGTCATCAACCACATATTAGTCTTTATATATTATCACTATCCACACCCGTAATAATATTCGACTAAGGATCCTATTTAACAATAATCGTATTATTGTATGGACATTATTATCCAATGGTTAGTTTGATGCACAGAAACATACCAAATGACAATAAGGGCAATGCCATTACTTGATAAATCTAGTAAAATAGTATGTCTATTCAATCATCATATGATTGGTCTTTGGGCATACTCCAACAGCAAATTCGTGGCTAAGTTCTTTACCATATGTATCAGTCACTACATGGGCAAATCTATGTCAAAAGTTTTTATTGTGATTTCAGCCACCTAAGCTTAATGCTAGGCTGAGGAATGAGATCACGTCATTTAGGCAGGCTGATGACAAGACCTTATATGATGCCTGGAGAGATTCAAAGATCTATTGAGAAGGTGCCATATGCATGGATTCCCTAATTGGACCCAGATAGAAACCTTTTATAGCAGACTTAATGGCCATGCCAAGACAATTGTTGACTCTTCGGCAAATGGTTCACTGTTAAAAAAGAACTGTACAGAGGCAGTTGGCATCCATAAAAAGATTGCTACCAACAATTTTTAATATCCCACTACCAGACTAGGGATAGGATCAAAGAACGCCAGAAAATTGGAGCTTGATGCACTAACATCCATCAACGCTCAAATTTCCAATCTCACTAGCATTGTGAAAACTTTGGAACATAATAATGATTCCCAAGAAGTCAAGCCATTAGAACCATTCTACACAACATATGGAGAGGACCATTATGTGGGTGATTGCCTTGCCAATTCTGATTCGGTAAATTTTGCTGGCAATTTCAATCGTAATTATAATCCACAATCAAGAAGGTAACCAATACAATGCCCAACGTCAGAACAACAATATCCATAAGAAAAATAACAATTTCATGGATTCAACTAGAATTCCATGCCAGAGAGAGCCCAAAACAATTTCCAACACGGACAGAGATCTAACCATCGAACACTTTGACTGATTACATGGAGAGAAATGATGCAACCCTAGAGTTTGGCAGCGTCAGTGAGAAACTTGGAAGTTAAGCTAGGGCAGATTGCCAATGCACCCAACAATTGACCCCAAGGAGCTTTGCCAAGTGATACGGAAGATGCTCGACATAAGGGCAATGAACAATTCAAAGCTGTAACTCTTCGAAGTGCTAGGTAATGTGAGACAAATATGACTGTCAAGCAGTCAATTGATTGCCAAACTTAAAAGCTAATGCCAACGGATGACCCCAAGGAAGTAGAGAATGAAGAAATTAAAACATATGATGTCAAACCACTATCTGATGCCAAACCACTATCTGATGCCAGACAAAAGTCTGATGCTAGCTCCACCTTGGCAAAGCTAGTAGAGCCAGTATTTGCTTATCCACCACCACCTTTTCCAGCAAAGCTCCAAAAGCATATAAGCAAGATCAGCAATTTAACCGCTTTTTGGAAGTTCTTAAACAATTGCAAATCAACATACCATTGGTAGAGGCTCTTGAGAAAATCCCCAACTATGTCAAATTCATGAAAGATACTTTTTCCAAGAAGATAAAGTTGGGAGATTTCGAGACTATAGCTCTCAACGAGGGATGTAGTGCCATGATACTAAACCGATTGCCACTGAAGTTAAAAGATTCAGGAAGTTTCACTATTCCTTGCACCATTGGCAACAGATTTATGGGCAAGGCATTGTGTGACCTAGGAGCCAACATCAATTTAATGTCAATGTCAGTTTTCAGGAAGCTTAGCATAGAATCAAGACCTACCATGGTAACACTTCAGCTGATAGATCGATCCTTTGCACATCCCAAGGGTAAGATTGAGGATGTGTTGGTAAAGGTAGAAAAAATTATATTTCCAGATGATTCCATCATTTTAGATTATAAGGCAGCTGTTAATGACCTAATTATATTCGGCAGACCATTCCTTGCCACAGGTGGAGCTTTGATTGATGTTCATAAAGGTGAACTAAAAATGTGCATGAATGATCAACATGTTACATTTATTTTGTTTCAAGCTCTTAACTAATGTGCAGATGAACCTAAGGAATGTCAAGCTGATGAGATGAGAGAATCTATTTTCACTATGGACGTGGCACAATTTTGCCAAGCTGAGGAATTCAAGAGAACTGGATGACAAAGATGAAATGAGTGAAGGATCTAAAGAAACCTTAGAGACTGAAGATGTGAGTTATTTTGGACAACTCGAGCCACTAGAGATGGCTGGCAGAAAAATCAAGGCACTTGAACCATCAATTGAGGAGCCACCAGAATTAGAACTGAAACCATTGTCAGACCACCTCAAGCATGCTTATTTAGGTAAAAAAATCAACTTTGCCAGTGATCATTGTTGTTGATCTCACTAATCATCAAGAGGGCTACTTCTCATTGGCTTTCATCGACTAGGTGTTAGACAAGTTGGCAGGTAAAGCATTCTATTGTTTTTGGATGGCTATTTAAGATACATATGATTACCATCGCCCTTGACGATCAAGAGAAAAACATGTTTACATGTCCATATGGGACATTTGCCTTTAGAAGAATGTCATTCGGGTTGTGTAATGCCCCAACAATGTTTCAATGTTGCATGATGTCCATCTTTTTTTACATGATTGAACATAACTTGGAAGTGTTCATGTATGATTTCTCGATGCTTGGAAAACATTTGAGGAATGTCTTCAAAGTTTGGAGCAGGTGTGAAGGAGGGCATTGTTCTTGGCCACAAGCTGACCAAGAGAGGAATAGAGGTTAACCAAGCAAAAGTTGAGGTAATCAAGCAATTGTCACCCCCGACAAGCATAAAAGGTATAAGAAGTTTTTTGGGGACATGCGAGTTTTTACCGTCGTTTCATTAAAGATTTTTCTAAATTTCTAAACCTTTATGCTTGCTTTTAGAACAAAATGTCGTTTTTTGCGTTTGTTGATCCTTTTTTAAAAGCATTTCAGGAACTTAAGAAGAAGTTGATTAATGTCCCTATAGCTGTGGCACCAGATTGGAATGAGCCATTCGGGCTCATGTGCGATGCCAGCGACTATGCCATCGGAGCAATGTTGGGACAGCGGCATGGAAAAGTATTTCTTACCATATATTCTGCCAGTCGGGCAGTAAATGGAGCTCAGTTGAATTATTCTATGACAGAGAAATTCTCGCAGTAGTTTTTGCCTTTGACAAATTCAGATCTTATTTAGTTGGTAACAAAGTTGTGGTGTATACAAATCATTCAACATTGAAGTATCTCTTGGCAAAGAAGGATGTCAAGCCCAGACTAATTTGATCGACGCTTTTGCTACAAGAATTTAATCTTGAGATTCGCGACAAGAAGGGTGGTGAGAACTTAGTAGCTAATCACGTATCACGGCTAGAGCATCACCTTGAAGATGGTAAGACCGCTACCATAAGAGATAAATTCCATATGAGTATTTGCTTGCAGTCAATGCCATGCCATGGTGCGTTGGCATAGTCAACTACTTGGTAAGCAATATTCTACCACCAAATATGGCATATAATGTCAGGAAACGTTTCCTGTGAGATATGTGACAATATTATTGGGACGAGCAACACAAAATCTCGCAACACAAAATTTTTCAACTATGCCATGCAGCACCATACGAAGGTCACTTTGCTGGGATGAAAATTGCTGCCTAGGTACTGCAGTTAGGATTTTTTGGCCCACACTATAAAAGTATGTCAATAACTTCGCCAAGGTATGTGATCGATGCCAACGAACAAGAAACATATTCGAAAGACATCAATTGCCACTCCAAAACATTATGCCAGTAGATTTATTTGATATATGGGGAATAGATTTTATGGGTCTCTTTCCCCCATCATTCGGTAACCTATATATCCTTGTGGTCGTTGATTACGTGTCAAAATGGGTTGAAGTTGTTGCTTGCCAACTAAGATGCCAAGGATGTTGCCAAATTCTTGCACAAGCATATTTTTACTCGAATTGGTGCCCCTAGAGTTATTATCCATAATGAGGGTACACATTTTAAATGCAATATAATTTCTAAGGCTTTCTGCATGTATAGAATTCCGTAGAGGATTGCCATGGCATACCATCCCCAAACAAATGGCCAAGTAGAGATTTCAAATAAGGAGATCAAGAACATTTTGGAGAAAATTGTAAATCCAACAAAGAGGGACTAGTCCTTGAGACTAGATGACTCTTTGTGGGCTTATAGGATAACTTTTAAAGCTCCTTTGGGAACTTCGCCATTCAGAATTGTTTTTAGAAAGGCATGTCACCTAGTAGTAGAGATGGAACACCGAGCCTATTGGAAAATTAAAACTCTTGATATGGCATGGAGAGCTGTTTAAGAAAAGGGGTCATTAGACCTAAATGAGTTAGATAAATTCAGAGCGCATGCCTATGAGAATGCTAGACTCTACAAGGAAAGGACAAAATGATGGCATGACAGTAGGATATTGCCAAGACAATTTGAGGTAGGCCAACATGTTTTGTTATTTAACTCGAGGTTAAAATTGTTTCCATGAAAGCTCAAGTCTAGATGGTTGGGCCCCTTTGAAGTTGTGAAGCCATATGTTCATGGAGTAGTGGATATCAAATATTTGAAGACAAGAGCAATTTTCAAGGTAAACCGCCAAAGATTGAAACATTATTTGGAAGGTACTCAATGGAATGCCAAGGAGGTTATCCTCCTGGCAGAGATTCCGTGATCATCATCATCATATATTAGTTTTTGTTTATAGTAGGTTAGATGTTTTTCTTTTTCAGTATATTTTTATTTATTTTTTTTAATTTTTATTTTTCCTTTGCTGCATTGAAAGGTTTTTCTTTGAGTAAGTGCAGGTTTTATGTGCCAGGCAGAATGTTAATGCAGAGGCTTGGCATGCGGCGGTTGGAGATGTGAAGAAGAACAAAGTTTACCCTAGCCGCCCAAGGCTTGATAAAACTTGGCCCAAAAGAAAAGTGAAAATTCTTACTTTAAATTTTACTCTAGCTGCCCAAAGTGATAAGTTGAAAGTCAAAATTTCAACCTAATCACCCTATCACTTCTCGCACTAATCTATCCTTTCACTTAAACCATTATCACATCATCTCTTTTCTTATCCCCAAACACGCAAAAGCCCATCATTATCCCTATTAAACCGGCTACATTAATCACTTCACTTAAAACACTCAACCTTTTGCCCTTCATCTTCTTAAACCCTTAGCTGTTTCAAGAATTAAAAACCTTTCACTTTTCTCTTTACTTTCTTTATCAAGCAAGAAAGCCAAGATTCACTTTCTCTTCTTCTTCCTTTCACTCAAGTTTCCAACTTGTTTTCATGGATTCCTCATCGACACCATTCAAGATCATCTTCAACGAAGATATCCACAAGAAATATGAAAAAACTTAGCTTCAAAGACGTTCTGTCATGAGAAAAATTTTGAGTTCAAGAATGAACTAAACTTGGGATTTACCCCGGAGTCTATGGCTTTTGTAACGAAGCACAAGTGGGAGCTTTTCTGCCAACAAACAGGAGAAGTCTACTCCAACATCGTCCACGAATTCTATGCCCATCTGACAACCAAAGATTCACCCTTTTTGATGATTCGAGGTATGTGTGTACACTTTATTGAAAGGGTATATTAATGTCATGTTTGAGTTGGATTGTGCAGAGGATGAGCATCTTGCATTTGTTGATTCAATGGACACTGCCAAGAGGCAGAAGCTGTTGAAAGATTTGTGTGAACCTGATACCAAGTGGATTGTGTCGTCGAAGGGACATCGGACAGTCAAGCGGTTGGAATTAAAATCACAGGCGAAGGGGTGGAATAAATTTTTAAAGGCGAACCTGATTTCAACTACCAACAATGAAACTGTCTCAGAAGAAAGGATGGCACTGTTGCACTCTATCAATATGGGCCTCAAGATCAACGTCAGTTGACTCAGCATCGAGGAAACCTTTAAGTGTGCTGGTAAGAGTAGTGGCAATTTTTTCCCCTTGTTGATTTTTTAATATTTGTATGACACATGGTGTGCCAAAGATCGATTCGGGCAAGGCCCAAAAAACAACGGAACAACAATCACGCCTACCTTGTGGAGGAAACTCACTGCCACCGAGTCAAAAGACAAAGCCAAGGGGAAGGCCACCGAGCCAATACCAAAGCCCAAGGTGTCGAAGGCAGAGCCTGACACTCCTATGCCAGCTAGTTTAATGGCTATGCTTTCCCAGATCTACCAACGCCAAGAGACCATTCTCTAAAAGTTAGAGAAAGCTGATGAGAAAAATATCAAGCTCTGGCATTATGCTCATGCAAGGGACAATGCCATCAGGAAGACTTTTGAAGGAATGTCCCCAAGCGTTTTTCCAGCCTTCCTTGAGTTCCATACTGATATCTTTGCCAGCGATGACATACCAGCCAATCCATATTCAGTTCATACCCCGACATATTCTGATGCCACTGTCCCAGTCTCGCCAGTACAAGTTGAGTCTGCCAAGACATAAACGCCACCTGAATCAAAAGAAAAAAATCTTAGAAAAACCTACCACAACGCCTTCTGTCCATACTTCATCTGTTTCCACTCCTGTCGGTGCAGATTGTCAATGATGTTTTTCACGATCTTGGAGCTATCACTGTCGCCTTAAATCCAAGCATGAAAGGAAGAAAAAGTATGGCTCTTGATCGTGGGAGCTTTTTCAAGACAAAGACTCACGTTACACGTGAAGAACCCTCCGAAGGGGAGTTCTTCTCCTCTTAAAACTCCTTGCGTTCATTTTTATTTCATATGCTCATGTGTTTTATTTTTCATTTCATGTGTTTATAAATGTCTACAAGCATTGAGGACAATGCACACCTTGGGTTTGGGGTTGTGTGTTGCCTCACATCTATTGGCATGTCATGAATTCATGTTTACATTTCTGTTTGCATTCTATTAGCCATGCATACCAAAGCGCTAAATTTTTTTGCCTCAGTCAAATTTTGAACAAATGCTAACATGTTGCTAGTTTAGTTTAATTTTTTCTAGAATATTATGTCCAATGATGAAATTAAAATCTTTAGTTTGCCTATGCCAGCATAATAGTAATGTCATGACTGCTTGACAATTGATCTCTAGTTTAAGGGAATTGAACTTTCACTTAACACGTAGTATGCATCTAGTTCCCAAAAAAACTTAGAATTCTTGAAACTAATCTCATAACTAAAAAATGATGCCAGGGTAAAAAGAAATTAATATGGCAACAATGTTTTGCCAAGGCAAAAAAATATAGAACTCTCCTTTGTCATATTGATAATAGGTAACTTTGGGCTTCGTGGTTTGTTCCCTCTTAGTTCTCAAGTCAAAAACTTTAGGGTGTGAGATGAAGAGTAAAGCCTAGTGATGTCTAGATTAGCGTAGGGGTTCGCGGTATGCTTCCTCTTATTTCTCATGCCAAACAGTGTCACGAAGCAAGCTTAAAATATTGCCAGCTAAAACCCTTGGCAGAAAAAAACATATAAAACTCTGAGTTTAGGTAGTAAATTTGACTACGGGAGTAAAAGGACCATTAATGCATATTGCCTACATCTCATGCACTTTTCATGACCTTAGACTAGAGTTATATTGCTGCACTTGAAATTGCTTATCTGATTGGCATTACTATACTGGGATATCTGAGGATAGAGCTAGGGCCAGATTCTGCTTGCCAGCACTTGTTGCCTTTTTGACCAAATTTTTGATGAGGTACTTGTTTTTTTTTTTGTTTATCTTTATTTTTGCATTACTTGAGAACAAGCAATGGGCTAGGTTTGGGGGAGTGTTAACTCCTCAATTGTACTGATTTTTATGCTTTTTACAATGCTTTTGCATGTCCTTGAGTACATTTAGTTGTCTTTAGTTGTTAAATCCATGCATTTGTATAAAAGAGTTAGGAGTGGTGTTTATGCTAGTGTGAAGGGTTGCTTTGTTGGCATTATTCTAGGATTGGCAGATCAGGACAGGCTTGGCAGAGCAACACAGGAATATGAGAAGGAAATTCCGAAGAGAATGTCGAGTTGTAGTTGGCACACTTGGACCAGAAATTGATAAGGCTCTGCTGGCATAAAATTGAAGTCTGATGCTCGGTCATGTAGCTATTGGACCTTGTACACGTCAGCGCTAGATTCAAGAGGTGGATAAGAGGATCATGCATCTTATCCCTTGTGCGTTTAAAATTTAAACTTAAAGGCTTATCATGTACGTCTCGTGCTTGCCTATTTAAAGGATCGAACATTGATCCAAGAGAGGATGATCAGATTGGAAGGAAGGCAGCACCGAGGAGCGATGTGGTTCGACCAACTTGACTGAGGGCTTGGAGCCATTGAAGGGATGCATCAATGGACCCCCTTCTTTCCCATTCGCTTTGTTTTATTTATTTTTATTCAATGGTAATATTAAGATACGATGATGTTTTATGGAAAGACTCAATCTTGAAACTATTTTCATATATTTCCATAATATTTCTCACTCTTTTGTCAAGCATTAGCATAGTCGACATATGCTAAATCTCGTACAATATGTGTTATTACAATGTGTGATCCACATAAGAGCCTAATCAATGCATTTAGACTCTTAAAAAGGCATTGAAGCTTGTTCTAAGAAGTACTATTAAATTTTAGAAGTTCAGTGTTAGTTTTGAACTTTTTTTTAAAATTCGGTGGCATTTTCAAGTCAGCGGGCATAGTTGAGTGGTATGTTGTGTAGTTTACCATAAAAATTTTATAGAAATATTGTGAATTTTAGTTCTAAAACAAAAACCCCTAATAACAACAAAAGAAATTAGTATATTAAATTGCATGTCAACAATGATGACGTGTGCTAAATCTCATACAATAATATAATAGGATAATGTGTAACCCACATGAGAGCTAGATCAGCAGATTCTGATTCTTAAAAAGGTGTTGAAGCTCGTTTTAAAACACTATTAAATTTAAAATAGAAATCTGATGGATCTGAGTTATAAGACAAAAAAGTTTAATAACGTAGTAAGGGCGAGGATAGTTTTCTTCTTTGTTTCTTTGTATGCTTGTGTTGCATTTTGGCTAAGTGGTCCTCAAATTTGTATCCGGTTATTAGAATTCTCTTTCTAAATAATATAACTCTAGTTTTGTTGAGGAAAACTCCTCACCGAATGGAAAAAAATTATTATTGCCGAGCAAAAAGAAAAAAAACTTACCGAACGAAGGTTCCGGGGCCATATGTCTTCAAAGCGTGAAAGAATGAATAGAAATCCTATGCCTCTTTTTAGTGTCCCTCTTTATGCCTACACACTAAAAATTAGGTTTATTGTTTATGGTTAGGGTTTAGGAATATGGTTTAGAGAATTGGATTAGGGTGTATTTTTAGGGGGTTTATCATGTATTTTAGGGTTTATAGTTTAGAATTTAGAATATAAGATTAAGACTTAGAATTCAATTTTTGTAGTGTTGGGGCATAGAAGATGCACCAAAAAATGAAGATGATTTTTATTCTGCAAGAATAACCATAGATGACGACAAAATTCCTCACCCCCTTTTTGGTGTCATTTTGTGCCATCGTGCTAAAAAATCAAATACTCAGCTCTAACACTAAATTTTAGGTGTACTCTTTTCCTCCATTTAGGTTTAGGGATGTTTTTAACGAGACACTCAACCACTACAGCAGTCTTGTTTTATAGCGGCGTTTACACGACAATCGCCGTTACTAATTGACTTATCTCGACGTTTAAATGAAAAACGCTACAAATTGACAAATTTAGCGGCATTTTGGGAACAAAGGCCGCAGTAGAAAAACAAATAGCGGCGTTTTGGTACATAAACGCCGCAAAAGTGTCGTGTTCATGGCGGTTTTGTAAAAACGCCAGTGTAGAAAAAACACTTAGTGGCGTTTATCGTGAAAACGCCACAACAGGTCTCGATTTTGTGGCGTTTTTTATAACAAACGCCGCAATATATATATTATTAGTGGCGTTTTTATAGGAAACGCTGCAATAGGCAAAACTCACCGTTTTGTTCTAAAGTCAGACTTTATTTTCATTTTCCCAAATCATATTGCGATTTGCGCGTGCAATCCCTAATTTAACGAGTCCCTCCACCATGTTGTCCTTATCATCGTCGTCCCTGCACGTGTACGTCACCGTTCTTCTTGTCGTTCAGCTCGCCGTCGACCGTCCAAGGTCGTGCTGGTGAAAAGCTTCCGTCGTCGTTCTTTTTTCTTTTCCTTATTCTCCCTCTCTTACAGATATTATTGAGTTGGATTATTATGGCAAAGGAAAGGTTGTCTTATTTCGTTGTGACTGGACAGATGTTAATACTACTCGGGGTATTAAAAGAGATCAATTTAGTTTTACAGTGGTGAACTTCTCTCGATTAATTCATACTGCTCAACAATTGATGGACGAACCATATGTAGAAACCCTATGAATCATAGTTATAAGAAAAAAACCCTAACAAAAATAAAAAAAGGCAAGTGTTGTATTAAATAACATGCCATTAACGATGAAGTATGATAAACTGCGTACAATAATGTGTTAGTAAAATCTGTGACCCACATGAGAGCTAAATTAGTGGATTCGGATTCTTAAAAAATATGTCAAAGCTTGTTTTTTTTTTTTTTTGCTTGGTGATATATGATTTCTTAATGTAAAAATTATACAAGCCTAACATGATTGAGAGTCTTGTTAAAATCTTCCCTAAACTTAAATGGAGGAAAAGAGTACTCTACAACCAGAGAATACAGAAACAAGTGATAGCCTTACACAGAGGCAAAAGTCCTTCTACACCAATGATAAGTAGTACAATACACCTAGACCATTAAAACCGACTTACACCTCATAAAAGTAAATCTGACGCATAGGACATAGCACACAAGCAATAAAAAAACTTAAAATCAAGATGGCCTAAACTCCTGTGAATCTTAGTTAAATAAAAACTCTAGCAACGGCAAAAAGATAACAAAGGCAAAAAAAATTGAGTGTTGTATTAAATAACATGTCATTAATGATGATGTATGTTAAATCTCTTACAATATATGTTAGTACAACGTGTGGTCCACATAAGAGCTAGATAAGTGCATTTAGATTCTTAAAAAGGTGTTGAAGCTCGTTCTAAGGAGTACTATTAAATTTTACATAAAAACTTGTGAATTTTATTTATAAGATAAAAATCCCTAATAACGACAGAAGAGATTAGTGTATTAAATAGCATGTTAGTAACGGTGATGTATGCTAGATCTCATATAATAATATAATAGTACAATGTGTAACCCATATAAAAGCTAGACCAATTGATTCAGATTCTTAAAAACATGTTGAAGCTCATTCAAAAAACTATTAAATTTAAAATAGAACCCCGATGCATCTTAGTTGTAAGACAAAAAAAAATTAGTAACGGTAGTAGGGGTGAGGATAGTTTTTTTTCTTTGTTACTTTGTATGCTTGTGTTGAATTTTGGCTAAGTGGTCTTCAAATTTGTATTTTGTTACTGGGATTATCTTTCTAAATAATATAATTTTAATTTTGTCGAGAAAAACTCTTCACCGAACGAAAAGGCTATTACTGCCGAGCAAAAAGAAAAAATTCACCGAACGATGATTATGGGGCTATATGTCTTCAAATCGTGTAACACCCTCAATCTTACCCTAAAATTAATTGGATCAATTAGATAATCAATTGATTCAATTGCACCTAGAAACTCCTAATTAGACTAGTTAAGGACTAAATTGAAAGAATGAAAAAATTAAAGGATCAAATTGAGATGATCAATTCGAAATGCTCAGCAAACTTTGAGATTGCATGCTTACCAACCGAATGTTAGAGAGAAAGTTAGAGAGGGAATTTCTGGAGAAAAACATAAGAAAAACTTGAGATTTTGCTTGCATGTAATCATCTAGCCATTGGATTAAAGCTAGGAGCAAAGTTAGTGCATCTATACACTTGTTGAACCGATTGTTGTGTTTAATTTGTATATATGTTCTGTTTTGAGGGAATTATATACTGTTGATGATGAATTGATGGCTGAATTTGTACTGTATGTTGATGAATTAGATGAATCTAGCTTGAGTTATATGATAGGAATTGAAATTAGATCACTAGAAGATGTTAAATGGTAACCGATTGCACTAGGGGACTATTTTGTTAAATCTGGAAATTTGAGGGACTAGAAAACGTTTCTGGTAAAAATCCACTTAGGAAAAGTTTCTAAGAACTGATTAAATGAACTGTTGGTAAAAGCAATTTGAGGTTAAATTGACTAGATAAGGTTCTAGAATGAAAACTAGTTGCATGGAAATGCAAAACTGTTTAGGGGACTGTTTTGGAAAAATTGAAAGCTTTAGGGATTAAAATGCTATGTATTGGATTCTGGAAATATTTTTTAAAAACATGGGACTTGATATATGAATTAATTGTAACTTGAATTGGCTGGTAAGTAGCTTAAATTGAGTGTTTAAAATGATCAAAGTGCTTAATAGGTGAATTTGGACTAATCTGAAAACTTGATAAATTAAGGGACTGAATTATTCTTTTAGGGACCATAATGGAGTTGAATGAACAGTGGGAAAACAGGTTGAAAATGTTTATAAGGTCCTAAAATTAAAATAGGTAATGTTAGTATAATTGAATAACTAGAAGCATGCTCTAATGAATCTGTCTAGAAGCCTTGTTCTGGACAGTGTCTTTGAAAAATCAGTATAAATTGTAGGAATCTAATTTTAAGCTTAAATTTTGATAGAATGTACTTTTACATGTCTACTTTAATCAAGAACAAAACGGTATTGAATTCTAAGTTGTGTAGTGAAATTTGGAAATGAAAACTTGTAGTTGTGCAAATTGTCCAGGAAGTGTAAATGTCCTGTCTTTAGACAATAAATTGTATTAATTGGATAATAATTAAAACGCAAGTCTTATATGGTATTAAATAAAATTTTGTTAGATTTAAAACAATATAAAGTAATTGAAATTTTGACTTACAGATTGAACGTTATGATCAGATTAGTAACATAGGTGCAAGCTGCCAAAACTGAAAAACAGTTTTGAATGTGTTGTGTTTGTACTTGTTTGAATGAACTTATATGTTTGATATGGATGCTAATACACTTTTTGTATGTTTATATGTGAATGGTTAGACCAAGACTTTGAGAAAAATCTAAAAGAAGCAAGAGCTGGCCACTCAAATAGAAAGAACAAGGGGATAGTCATCAAAGAGCAAGACTAGTAGAAAGCTTGGTGTATTTTGAGTGTAGTTGATCTTAGGGTTAGGACACTAGTCCGAACCAATGCTTTATGTTTTAAATTATGTTTCTAGAGTAAGCATGAAATGAATCTAATCTAAACTTGGTAATTATCTTGAGGGAAGAAGGTTAAAAAGAAAAGATGTTAACATGAACTATATTGATAACTTGCTGCCTTGGTTTGATACTTAACATGGTTTAATTTACTTTGATGGTTTTATGAATGATGGAATGAGCATGAATTGGATGTTATGCTACTGTTTCTGAGTGTTACATGATGCTTGAAATTGTTTACATGACTGCTACATGCTGGAAACTATGAAAATATGAACAATTGATAAGTACTACTTACATGTAACATGAAATATGCTATGTGCACTTGCAATGCTTGATTGATATAAACTTGGATTGTGTTTACTAAACTTAAAAGATAAAGAAATCCTTTGGTTGACTAGCTGGTCTTAGGTAGGAAGGCATGCCTTAGAGTCCAGAGCTCCTCTGATTTAATACTTTGTGTACTCTCTATTTTGGTGTTGATGGCAACTAATGATCTTGATGCTTTGTGCATCCTTTGTTCGCACTTTGGTTACCCTATGTTGGTGTACAAGACACATTGATGTGATTGTGCATACCCAGATTTTGATGCTTTGTGCATATTTTGATTTGGTACTTTGTACCCATTCAGACTTGATTACCTAGTCCCATTATTCTACCAAGGCATAACTTAAAAGAACTTGAAATAATAGATGTTACATGTTCAATGGAAAATGTGGCATGTTACTGGAATGAAATGGCATTGAAATATGTTTATATGCGATGGAATATTTATGTACCAATCATATATGTTAAAATGTAAAATTTGTCTAAGGGTAATGGATCATATTCGAATGAAAGGATATGAACATGAACCATGCTTTGATGTTTGATTCTTGCGTGATCATTGTGCTTGATAAATAGAAATTGGCTATTTGAATGTGTTATATGATTTATATGTTATGATTTGATCTTGATACGCTTTGTGTATATGTTCATATGATACTATGTGATGATATAAGACTAGCTAAGTGAGCTACTTGATCATGCTTGAGACTAGCTAGGTCTTACTCAACTGGAATGAAGCCAAGCTAAGTAATATTTGTCAAATGTGATAATACATCTAATGAATCAAATGAAACTTAATAGTTATAGGAACTACCTCACTAAGTACTTATTGTACTTATCACTCTCTTGTTTCTTTCTTTCCAAACTAACAGGATAACTTGTTCGAAAGTTGTCCAATTCTGATTCGGGAGAAATCCCAAGCCAAAGACTCAAAGTATGCTAATGGTACTTTTGTTTAGACTCCTAAAGGTGGCATAGATATGTATATAGAATGTGTCACATACATATAGACCCTTGTATATGTTCGTTTTGGTTTGTATATAAGGCTTAAGTAACTTGGCATGTAAAGACTATTTGAAGTTATGTTTGAATTTGTAAGACCTCCTTGCTAAGTATGTATATATGGTAGTATTGGTTGATCTAATTGCTTTGATATGATTCTTGCAAATGTCATGGGTTGTCTTTGTGCCTTGCTATTCGAATGATTGATGTTGGACATGTATGGAATGTTAATTTGGTTACTAAAAGTGCAAGTAATCTTATTCTATTCGAATGTAACCCATAGGACACTAAGCTTGTTTGATCGTGGTATGAATGTCTTGAATTGGGTACATGTTTGTATAATGTAATCGAACATGCTATAGTGGTATGCTAGAATCGGAGGTTTGATAATGGGATTGACTTGGTTGTGTGTGTTTTTAGGTAAAAAAAGCATGTTGGCTATCTTGATTGAATGACATGTATGAATGTTTACATAATTGATAATGTTTAGATAGTAAAATATTACATATGAATTATGTTTTTGTTTGCAAAAGTTTTTGCTAGCCCACCTATTGTTAAGTAAGCTAAGTGAGTTCTATGTTTACGTGCTTAAGTATTATGCTTATATGATTCTGTTATATGTTCGCTGGGCATCATAACGCTCTTCGCTCCTAACCCGGTTGAAGGGTGTTACATAAGTGGTAATGAGAGCTTTAGGTTAGTTCCTAAAGTTTAATCGAGTCAGCATGCATCATATAGGTTCGAACTATGCCACCTAAGAGTCTTATATCGAATTTCTTGTGATTATGCTTTCCTAATCCCGACTTTGTTTAAATCTTGATAGTATGTCATAAAAAGATTAGCTCGGGAAGATGAAAGTCTTGGAGGTTCATCGAATGAAGGAGGAAATGTAAGGTTTGATCAGAATATTCCGAGACAAACCGAATCTCAAGGAACCGTACAACCTTCCGAAAAAGTTCTATCTCAGCAGGATGCTCCTGCTATTCATTCGGTCCAAAGGGAATGTCTCCTCAGTATGAAGGAGATGTTCGATCAACTTGTTTCGAACCTTAAACAAGACATCCCTACTGCTCCTGCTACTCATGCACCAAGAAGAGCACCGATTGATAAGCTCGCTCAACACCGAGCCTATACCTTCACTGGTTCGAACGATGAGAAACCTGATGAGGTTGAATATTGGGTTGAACGAACTACCCAAATCCTGAAGAAAAAAAACAACTACAATACTCGGATGAGCTTAAACTTGAGTGCACAATCGCTCTGTTAGCCGATAAAGCACTAAGCTGTTGGGAAACCACGATATTGACTGCCAGGGCCGAGTCAGTGACGTGGAAATTCTTCGTGGAAGAATTTAACAAGAAAGATACCAGTGAACAATACCTAGCCGATAGAAGAAAGTGATTATTGCATTTGAAGCATGCCAACCAGCCTATTGAACAGTATGTTGCAGACTTTTACAAATACTATAAATACAGCTCGGAATATATTAAGACCGGGAAGGACAAATGCAGAATGTTCATCGATGGCCTCAACGATGAATTGAGTCTGATGTTTACCGCCTTAGGTATCACGGATTTCCAAACTCTGGTGAATCGGGAAATATCCACTGAAGCCAAGATGAAAGCCGCAGAGAAAAGAAAAGTCGGCTGCCGAAGCGATAAGAAGTGTAAGGGTGATCACAAATCCCGGTGGCACTCAAAGAAGGCCAAAAACTAGAAAGAATGGTCTTCTACTTACACTCATGCTCCCAAAAGAAACTACACATCGAGACCCCAATCGGTGAACAAGTTGGATGTACATGTTGTATACGTTAACAGCATGGGAAATTCTGAAAAAGCTCTGATCTGCAAGCATTGTTAGAAGCAACATTTCGGCCAATGCCAACTTCAATCCAACCTTTGTTTTGCTTGTAGTGGTGATGATCATTATATCCGAGATTGTCCGAAGAGGTTCGATAAAGCTCCTGTACGGAATTCTATTAATCCGAGCCCTGCACCTTCCAACCAAAACAAGAATCTGAGACGGGCTCAGTCTGGAAACCAAGGGAGGGGAAGAAGCTCCCATTCGAAAGTCACCACACACCAAGAATCCTGAGCCCCAGCTCGTGTTTATCACATTTGTGGCAAAAAGGACAAGGAATCTCCCAACACCATTGCGTTATGATCGAACTGAACCTTAAAGCTACATATGCTTTGATAGATTCGGGATCAACCCATTCATTCATGTGCTCTAAATTGCCTGATAAGCTAAATTTGAAAACTGAAATTGTTGAAACAAGCCTTGTAGTGTCAATCTCTATACGGGGAAATTTTCCTATCAATCTAATCTGTAAGGATTGCACAATAGCCATTCGAAATGTACCTTTTCCCTGTGATCTCTATGTATTAGCCGAATGTGAATTTGACTTAGTACTAGGCTTAGATTGGTTAATTAAGCACCAAGCCAGGATCGATTGCCAAAACCGAAGATTGTACCTCCGGGTTTAGGGAAGGAATCTATTTTGTTAATTGATCAAAAACCGACCTCTATTTTTGCTTCCATGGTATTACAAGATGAATATGATTTCGACTTACCCTCTATTTTTGTTGTTTCCGAATTCATCGATGTCTTTCCCTAGGATCTCCCCGCTCTTCCTTCGACTCGTGAAGTAGAGATTAGGATCAACATTCAACCCAAAACCAGCCCGGTATTTATCACACCTTATCAGATTGCACCAGTTCAATTAAAAGTGTTGAAGAATCAGCTTCAAGAGTTACAAGACAAGGGCTTCATACGACCAAGCACATCTCCCTGAGGTGCTACGGTTCTATTTGTGAAAAAGAAAGATGGCTCGATGCGGTTTTGCATCGACTATCGTCAATCGAATCGGGTGACTATCAAAAACAAATATCCCCTATTGAGAATTAAAGATCTTTTTTATCCACTCCGGGAAGCAATGGTATTCTCCAAGATCGATCTCTGATCGGGCTACTATCAGATGAAAGTGAAAGATGAAGACGTCCCTAAAACTGCTTTTTGTACTAGATATAGTCACTTCGAATTTCTGGTTATGCCTTGGGTTAATGAATGCTTCTGCCACAATTATGGACCTAATGAACCGAGTATTCAAGCCCTATCTTGACAAGTTTGTTGTTGTCTTCATCGATGACATTCTTGTTTATTCCTAGAATAAGGGGAAACATGTTGAACACCTTCGAATCGTACTACAAACTCTCTAAGAATGCCAATTGTTCGCCAAATTCTCCAAATGTGAGTTTTGTCTATCAGAAGGTTCTTTCCTCAGTCACGTGATCTTCGCCAAAGGAATCAAAGTCGACCCTAAAAGGATTCAAGCTATCCTTGATTGGCGATCTCCAAAGAATTTTTTTGAGGTTTGTAGTTTCCTCGGATTAGCTGGTTATTATCGAAGGTTCGTTAAAGTCTTCTCTACGATCGTTTTACCGTTAACCAAACTCCTCCGAAAGGATCAACTGTTCGATCGACCCGAAAATCAGCAAAGAAGCTTCGACCAATTGAAGCAAGCATTAACTCATGCCCCGATTTTGATCCAACCTGAGCCGGGCAAAGAATTCACAGTCTATAGTGACGCCTCCCATTCGGGATTGGGTTGTGGCTTGATACAAGGTGATAATTTAGTGGCATATGCATCCCAACAATTGAAACCTTACAAGCTTAATTACCCAACACATGACCTTGAACTTGCTGCCATCGTATTTGCACTCAAAATCTGGAGGCACTATCTGCACGGTGAAAAATGTCACATGTTTATCGATCACAAAAGCCTCAAGTATCTTCTTACTCAGAAGGGCCTCAATTTAAGACAAAGAAGGTGGAATACTTGAAAGATTACGATTTGGTTATTGACTATCATCCCGGGAAAGCCAACGTGGTTGTGGATGCTCTTAGTCGAAAACCAGCTCTTAGTAAGCCATTATAAGCCTTCAAGTATTCGAACATATCCTTTCTTGTTCCTTAAGAAACCATTTGAACAACACCTTGCAAGACAAGCAAGTGTTCGAATGCTATCTTGTATGATAAGCATCCATTAGAAATTTTCCTTGTAAAATAAGTAATCTATTTGAATTGTTTCCTTGTCGCTTCTCTGGCTATCAACGCTCATTTCCAACTCTCTAAAGCTCGGAAATATCTTTCTGAACTACAAGTTCAGTCTAGCCTAATCAAAAGGATTAAAGAGTTTCAAAAAGATGACGCGAAACTTCAAAAAATTACTTCTAAGCTTAAGTCTAATCTCGACTTCTCCGTTAAGTTGAACGGTCTACTCTATTTCAAAGATAGAGTGTGTATTCCTAACAACAGGGAATTACAAGAAGAGATACTACAAGAAGCACATTAGAGTTCATTCTTGATCCACCCTGGATCGGTTAAGATGTACAAGGATCTCAAGCTCTTGTATTGGTGGCCTAGAATGAAAGCGGCTATCAACGATTTTGTGTCGAAGTGTCTGAACTGTCAACTAGTGAAAGTTGAACATCGAGTCCCTACCAGACTGATCCAACCTCTTGAATTGACTAAATGGAAATAGGATCGAATCACTATGGATTTCTTATCTAGTCTTCCTTACTCCTTGAGAAAGTGCGACGTTGTTTGGGTAATTGTCGATCGATTCACCCATTCTGCCCATTTCACCCCAGTTCGTATGAACTACAGTTTAGAAACCTTGGCAGATCTGTATATTCAGGAAACCATCTGTTTACACGGAGTCCCTACTTCAATTATCTCCGATCGAGACCCCTAGTTTACAGCTCGATTTTGGAGAACTCTACAACGAGCCCTCGGCACCAAGCTAAATTTGAGAAGTCAAACGAATCCGAAACAAGAACATATCTCTTGTAAAGGTTCTTTGGAGGAATCATAAAATCGAAGAAGCAACGTAGGAACCAGATGATATGATGCGGAAGCAATATCCTCATCTATTCAGTTAAGGTAAGAATTCGAGGACGAATTCTCTCTTTTAAGGAGGGGGAGTTGTAACACCTTCAAACTTACCCTAGAAGTAATTGGATCAATTGAACCTAGAAACTCCTAATTAGACTAGTTAAGGACTAAATTGAAAGAATGAAAAGATTAAAGGATCAAATTGAGATGATCAATTCGAAATGCTCAGAAAACTTTGAGATTGCATGTTAAAGTTTTGATTTCTTATAATGCCCTTGGCTGATTAATTAATGAAAGAATTAATTCAAGTTTAAATAAGTAAATTCCCAATTCCATTAAGATGATTAGTTGTCATCTTCCTTCACATTTCATCCTTACCAACCGAATGTTAGAGACTGTTGCGTGTAAAAGGTGCTCTGCAATTAGTGCTAGTGCACATGCCTCAAGTAATATAAAGATAAGTATTAGAGTATCGTCTCCAAATGGATTGGGATGGCTTCATTCGTTTATCCTCTCACACTAAAAAAGAAAATTAAAAGTAAAAACACAAGTAGAGGAGTTTTGGGTTTTAATTAAACTTAAAAGCATAAACTAAAGCAAGTAAGTAAAAGTAGAGTGATGAAGATGAGAGAATGGGTCGGATTAGATTGCGTCATAGTGTGGAAATCAATTGACTTTTCCCGATCTTTGAATGCAATAAACACCAAAATGCCTCAGAAATGAACTAAGTCCATGTCGCGTCAATAAGTTGTATTGCCTCCGCAATCCCTTGCTGGTCGGCAGACGATGTCAAGGTTCGGCAAAATGTCCTTTGATGGCTCCTTCTTATCCCTAAGTCATGGCACTATTGATGAATGGGCCTTGATAATACCTCCCGGCGTAAACCAAGGATGAACACCAACTAATCTCACGCTTCTTTTAGCCATTGAAACTCTAACTTATCCCTAAGCCGAGATAGCTTCCACCGTTGGGATGAAAGCCATGCTTATTCATTTCTTGAGTTTAATTCTTCTGATATTAAACAAATGAATAACCTCACAATACTCTCTCCCGATAAGATTGCAAGAATAGAATTAATGCCAAGAATAAGCAGACCTTGAACTATATTGCATTGACAAAAACTTAAACAAAGTACAATTGTTTTCTCACAACAACTCAACAAAATAATCCTAACCCTAAGAGAATTTATAACATGGTGAACATGGAGATCACACGACTAAACCTAATCCCAAGCTCTCAATACTCAGCCTCATTTGATGTATGCGGCAAGCCTTGTTTAAATAGGAAAAGGAGAAGGGCAAAGTCTTTCTTGGATAGGAAGTTAAGTTGGACTTGGACTTGTCTTCATTAAAGAGGTTAATCTCTTTAATTTTAATGCCTTTTGTTGCGTGTAAATGAGTCTATCGCAATTGTAGTGCAAGTGTACACGACGCAAGTAGTAAAGTGATACGAAGTATCGGATATCGTCTCCACAGGGATTGGGCTAATAGCTTCACCTTAGTTTACTGCACGAAAGTAAAGAAAATATTTGAGATTGTTGTCACGAAAAATAATAAAGAAAACGTAAATAAAAGAGTAAAGATATCAAGATGGAGAGAATGGGCTGGTATTGAATTGCTCAGTAGTGCAGGTATTGCAGTGCTTAAGAAATCCAGTTCTGTCGTCGCGCCCGTCGCCGACAGCACCTGTCGCGGCAGCAGTCCGTCAGTCGTCTCGACAGCAAACACACCAACTCAGTACTTCAAGTTTGGCAAGAATCCCTGATCTGCCTTGGCCTATCCCTAGGTCCAAGTCTGTCGATGATCACGTCTTGATGATACCTCCCGGCGTGAATCGAAGGATGAACACCGATGTGTATGAATTCTTCTTTAGCCACTTAACCTTGCCCTATCCCTAGGCACGAGATAGTTCAACTATAAACTAGAGAACTTGCTCTTATTTCTTTCGTATACTTAACTCTCCCGATGCTAAGTAAATAGATAACCTCACAATGCTCTCTCGATGCTCTTGCAAGATATTAATAACCAAAATAAGAGAACTTGAAGTTTATTTTATTGAACTTGGAAAATCCTAAAACAAAACAACCCTTGCTACTACTTTACAAATCAACCCGTGGCCCTAGGGGGTTTTTAGAACATATCGACGGCGGGTAAACAGCGGAGGGGTTTTTGTTGTCAGTTATGGGGTATGATGTGTGTTGTCCTAGGTTAAAACATACGCCCTTATATAAGCTTTGGGCTCAAGTATTCTAAGTTAACAAGGATTACAACTTTAATTAAAAGTAAGATTCTAATAAAGACTTAATCTTCAAGTATCCTACTTTTCAGCCGCCTTCCTTATTTCTTGGGATTTCCTCTCCTTGAGCTTTGGCTTGACATATCTTTTGATCCGGGGCTTGGAAAAATATATGGTTTTCACATGACAGACGAGCATAATTTTCTCTATCTATCGAGGTCCGCTTTGCTTTTTCTCTTCATAAATTTGCTGTCACCATGCTGTCACGGTAGATCCATGGCAGCATCATCCTCGTCGTCTTCTTGTCCAGTTCAGCTCTTCTGCTTCTCTACCCTGCGCCCGCCTTCTTTGTCAACTATGGCGGCGACTTGCAAAATCAGCCATCTTTTAGTAGAATCCGTGCCTTTAATATATTTGTGATGTTTTGCTGTAAACTAACCTAAATGCAATGCAATGATGCTTGAATGAAGCAGAAATATAGGTTAAAAAGGGTGTAAATAATAGAACTTTTACACACTCAACACACCCCCAAACTCAAGTTTTTGCTTGCCCTCAAGCAATTAAGACCTAAAAGAAAAATGAATATTTTTTGTGTTGGCTTTCAAACAGTGAACTGTCCCTTACCCATAGCTCATTCTCTGTGACGGCAGAAACCTGTCGGAAAGATTAGGATCTGTCCGGAATCTCCCTATAGTCCTCGTGCAGTGTGTGCATGCTTGTGAACAGTTATATGCTAAGACTCTCTTAGTTTCACTAGAATATTCAACTCTTAACTCGAATTTTTATGCCAAAGTTTATCTTTTTGAAGGCACATTTTCATGCTTCTTTGATTTCTTTCTTTTGACTTGATTTTTCTCAAGTTTTACTAGAGCCAGTTTTAGGCACCTCTAGTTAGCTTCCTAGAGCCGGTTTCGGGCACCTCTAGGTTTTTGAGTTTCTTTTGCTAAACTTCTTTCCTAGAGCCAGTGTTAGGCACCTCTAGGGGCTATTCAAGTGCTAAGCTTCCTATTCTAGTTTGGCTAAAAGAAATCTAAGCAATATAACAGTCACAATGGTGTTTAAGTTTTCAGAACTATAGAAAGGCTCTAAACTTCTCCTTAAACTATCCTAAAGATGCTGTCACGATAGAGCTGTCATGACAAGTAAGTTTACTTCACAGTTTTAAGCCAACAGTTTTTAGTTTTTTTCTGATTTTTTTTCTTGAAGAGAAAATAAATGAAACACAGCAAATAAATAAGATGTACTAAGACTCCATAAAAATGGAGGTTTGCCACCCCCAAACTCGAGGGTTGCATTGCCCTCAATGCAAATGACAGAAAATAAAAATGAAGGCAGTACATCACAAAATATAAATAAGGCAGGCAGCAATAAAAATAAAATAAAGGACTTAAATTTTAAGCGTTGTCTTCACTGCTGCTGCTGACACGGATTTGGTGGCGGATTCTGGGCTGTGGGGCAGGTTGGGCAGGTTGCTCCACGGCCTGGATGTCAGAGCTATTGCCGCTGTCCCAAGTGCTGCTGCTGCTGGTGGTTGTGCTGGCCTTTGGCATGAGCTTTCTGTCGGTCATTCTTTTCTGCCTCTTGACAGGCGTGAATTCCTTCTCCAAATTCCTCCGAATAGGAGGTTCTGCCTCGCTGTCGGCCCAGACAGAGGAAGAGGAAAAGCCAGCTACGTAGGCATCGATGTCATCTGAGGGCTGTCGCTTTGTTCCTCGGGCGGATGTGTCGGCCGGAGGACTGCCAGCTGCCGTCGGGGCAGGTGATGGGGTGGAAGCAGCAGTATGTGTGGGGGGGGAGGCAGGTGGTGTAGGTGTGTGGGCAGGGGTGGGGATGGTGAAATAATGGGCAGGGAAGGTGGGGAAAACAACATCGGGATAATGTAAAGTATTGGTAATGAAGTTTACCGTGGAGTTTGCGAAATTCCGGATGAATGTCATCAGCCCCATCTGTCTGTCTTCCACCCGCTGTATGGCGGCAAGGATCTGAGCCGATTGGTCCGTCGGAGCAGCTGCTGCGACCGGTTCATGGGCAGGTTCAGGAGCAGGTTCCTCGGATGATTCTGCTGGGGTGGTAGTCGGGTTGAAGGAGGAGAGGGGTGTTGTGACTATCAGCTCCATTAGGCTGGTAATGTTGTTAT
This sequence comes from Hibiscus tridactylites, assembly GCA_958450335.1. Lineage (NCBI taxonomy): Eukaryota > Viridiplantae > Streptophyta > Magnoliopsida > Malvales > Malvaceae > Hibiscus > Hibiscus tridactylites. Next base: position 25,679,939 of record OY288265.1, on the reverse strand, counting down.
CGGTCCAGCCTCGTCCCTTGACCAGTTTATCGGCGGTGGCTTCTGGTACAGCAGCGCAGCGGCAGAGAGATGTTATCATGTATGGTAGGCAGAGGAGGGCAGTTGATCGATTGGTGCAGTCCAAGACGCTCTCCCTCATATAGCGGCCCACGTTGATAGGCCGGTTGTTCATGATCGAATGAATGAGGGCTAGACTCTGCTGGTCCACCGTCGTGTGATGTGAGGACGACAGGATGCGCTTCTTGATGAAAGCGTTCCATAGCTTGGCTTCTGGAAGCAGCTGCCCCCTTTTACAGTATTGGGGTTCTTCTTGCTCGTATTCCACTTCGTCCCTTCTTCTGTCAGCTTTGCCATGACAGCACCGAAAGCGGCAGAGTCGAGGGTGTCCAAAAACTGCTGATGGGCATCGTCGTTGGGACCAAAATAGAGGTCATTCATATGGTTGATGCTATCGGCTGTGAATGGTACCTCTGTCCCTCAGACAGTTATTGATGTTGCTGTCATGCTGTCGATGGCAGCATAGAACTCCCTCACCAGCGTGTCATTCAATTCTGCTGGTTGCTCTACGAATTGCTCCCATAGCTGAGCCTTTATCGCCCTTGCGATGAATGGTCTGAGCCCCATATTTACTGCCTTACGAGTGTAGATAAAGCCTCGTTCTTCCCAAAGTTCCTTAGTTGTGAAGGACTGCGGGGTGGGTGCTGCTTGTGAAGAGGCTGAGGTAGCACTGCGGCGGGTAATTCTGGAAGACATGTTAGTTGCAAGGGTTTTGTGAAAGTAAAGAAAACAAAGAAAAACTTAAAGAGGGGAGCAAGTAAGAATAAGCAGAAGTGAGGAAAATGAAAATGAAACAGGATTTTATAGAGGTAGGGTTGCTGCCCGTTTAATTCTGTAACGGCAGGCGTGAATAACGGGGCGACTGTTGGGCTTTAGCGTGTCTGACGCGTCTGACACGCATTTATGCGTCTGTTACGCGTCTGTCACACGTTTTCGCTTTTGCCGTGACAGTCTGATGACAGCCTGTCTTATCCGTGTCTGCGGCGGCAGCTGAAACGACAGACTTCAATAATGGGCTCTGTTGGGCTGATGGATGGATGGTGGGCTTGGGTCACTTCTCCTTTTCTTCTTGACTCCTTTATTCCCTAAAAACAAATAAAATATAAAAAAACATTATTCGAATAAAATAAACTTTAATACCTAATAAATAATAAATAAGAAAAATAAATAAAAATAAAATTTAGGTTAAATTAGGGATGCCTTGTGGGGCATCTCCTAAGGTAACCACTTCCTGTATTCCCGGGGCTTCAGTCCCCTGATAATGCTTGAGGCGCTGTCCGTTGACTTTGAATTGGTGCCCGTCTTTTAATGATCGTATAGTGATGGCACCATGGGGAAAAACTTGTACCACTTGGAACGGGCCAGACCATCTAGATTTTAGCTTCCCTGGGAAGAGTTTCAGTCTAGAATTGAACAACAACACAAGCTGCCCTGGGCAGAACTGTCGTGGCAGCAACTTCTTGTCATGCCACTTCTTAGTTTTCTCCTTGTAGATTCTTGCATTGTCGTATGCCATTGTCTGTATTTCTTCAATCTCGTTCAGATCTAACAGCCTCTTCTGGCCTGCCTTGTCCAAATCCATGTTCACTACCTTGATTGCCCAGTATGCCCTGTGCTCTATCACGACAGGCAGATGACAGGTTTTCCCATAAATCAATCGGTATGGAGACATGCCTAATGGAGTCTTAAAAGCTGTCCTATATGCCCATAAGGCATCATTGAGGAGTAAAGACCAATCTTTCCTAGTTAGCTTAACCATCTTCTCAAGAATGTTCTTAACTTCCCTATTGGATATCTTAGCTTGTCCATTGGTCTGTGGGTGATATGATGTCGCGATCCGATGCTTAACACCATATTTCTTCAAGGCGGTAGCAATAACCCTATTGTCAAAATGTCTCCCTTCATCACTGATAATCGCCTTAGGGATGCCAAATCTAGAAAAAAATGTTTTTGTGTAAAAACTTTTGGACCGTTTTGGCATCATTCTTTTGAGTTGCGATTGCTTCTACCCACTTAGAGACATAATCCATTGCTAGGAGGATGTAAAGATTTCCACATGAAGATGGAAAAGGTCCCATAAAATCGATCCCCCAAACGTCGAAGATTTCGACTTCTAGAATGTTCTGCAGTGGCATCTCGTTTCTCCTCGAGATGTTACCTGTCCGCTGGCACCTGTCACAGTTCTTGTAGAAATCATGTGCATCTTTATACAGTGTTGGCCAGTAGAACCCTGACTGCAGCACCTTGGCAGCAGTTTTGTTGCCTCCTAAGTGTCCTCTATATTTTGAAGCGTGGCAGTGATGGAGAATGTCTTCTTGCTCTTCTTGTGGTACACATCTCCTTATAACCTGATCTGCACACATTTTGAAAAGAAGAGGTTCGTCCCAATAATAATGCTTAACATCATTTTGGAACCTCTTCCTGGCTTGATAATTAAGATCAGAAGGTAGTATTCCGCTAACTATAAAATTAACGAAATCAGTATACCAGGGAAGTTCAGAAGACTTACCTGCCACCATGGCTGTCGCGGCAGCGATTGCGGCAGCAAAGAGCTGCTCATTTGGGAAGGTCTCCAGTATATGTGTCTCATCTATTGGCAGACTATGTCCCATCTCCAACCTTGACAAGTGGTCTGCCACCTGATTTTCTGTCCCTTTTTTGTCCTTGATCTCAAGGTCGAATTCTTGCAATAGCAGGATCCACCGTATCAATCTAGGCTTTGCATCCTTTTTCGCGAACAGATATTTCAGGGCAGAATGGTCTGTGTGCACTATTACCTTCGTCCCAAGTATATAAGAACGAAACTTGTCAATGGAGAATACCACAGCTAATAGCTCCTTTTCTATGGTGGTGTAGTTTACTTGGGCGTCATTCAATGTCTTGCTGGCATAATATATGACATGAAACAGCTTATCTCTGCACTGCCCAAGTGCTGCCCCGACAGCATAGTCACTAGCATCACACATAATCTCAAATGGTTGTGTCCAGTCTGGTGGCTGTACTATGGGGGCTGTTACTAGTTTTTTCTTCAAAACCTTGAATGCTTCAGTACATTCATCATTAAAGTCAAAGGGTCGGTTTTGCTCTAAAAGATGGCATAGGGGCTTGGTGATTTTTGAGAAATTTGCGATGAATCTTCGATAAAAACCAGCATGCCCTAAGAAACTTCTGATGCCCTTGACTGTGGTTGGCGGCGGCAGCTTCTCGATCACTTCTATCTTAGCCCTGTCGACTTCTATCCCACGTCAGCTAATCTTATGGCCAAGGACTATCCCCTCATCCACCATAAAGTGGCATTTTCCCAATTTAGGACTAGATTTGCTTTTTCACATCTTTCAAGTACCTTTTGTAGATTGCCTAGGCAGCTCTCAAAATCGTCTCCAAAGACTGAAAAATCATCCATAAAAATCTCGAGGAAGTCCTCCACCATGTCGGAGAATATGGCCATCATGCACCTTTGAAAGGTGACGGGTGCATTACATAGTCCAAACGTCATCCTCCTAAAAGCATACGTTCCGTAGGGGCATGTGAAAGTCTTTTTTTCTTGATCATCCGGTGCGATTACAATTTGATTGTAACCTGAATAACCATCAAGAAAACAATAGTAAGGTTTACCCGCTAATCTATCAAGCATTTGATCAATAAAGGGTAAAGGAAAGTGGTCATTTTGGGTAGCTTTGTTAAGCTTCCGATAGTCCATACAAACCCTCCAACCGGTCACAGTCCTGGTTGGGATTAACGCATTGTTCTCATTGGTTATCACGGTCATTCCTCCTTTCTTTGGAACGCATTGCACCGGGCTCACCCATTTGCTGTCGGAGATGGCGTAAATAATACCAGCATCTAACCATTTGATTATCTCTTTACGCACTACCTCCTTCATCGCATGGTTTAGCCGCCTTTGGGCATCTATAGTCAGCTTATGATCTTCCTCTAAAAGGATTTTGTGCATGCATAACGCCGGACTAATGCCTTGAATGTCTGCTATCGTCCATCCAATCGCCTTTTTGTGCTGCCGTAACATGCTGATGAGCTGCCGTTCCTGTTCCTGCGGCAGCTTAGAAGAGATGATTACGGGCAACGTATCATTTGAACCAAGAAAAGCATATTTAAGCTTCCCTGGCAGGGGCTTCAGTTCTAAGGCAGGTGGTTCAACAGTAGATGGCTTTTGGATTAAATGGTTATCCGAAGTATAATTCAAAGGTTCGAATAACTTACCTGGACGATTGCCTAACCAGTTTACCTCCTCCTGATCTTCAGTATCAGATGAATCGAATTCAGAGGAGTTGTTGTCGTCGGTGCTGTCATCAGTGCTGTCGTGACAGTCCTGTAGGTGGCTGCCGCGGCAGTGACCAAATTTAATATCGTGACAGCCCGACCTGATGCAGGGTTGATCAAGGGTAACATCAGTGATAGCCTTGCATTCCTCGTCCACATCAGCATGTTTCATCGCTTGGAGAACATTCAACTTGATCTCTTGATCGTTTACTCGCATGGTGAGTTCTTCTTTCTCCACATCAATCAGTGATCTTCCCGTGGCTAAGAAGGGTCGCCCAAGGATGATTGGTGCGTTTTCGTCTGCCTCACAATCTAAAACAAGAAAGTCAGCAGGAAAAATAAACTTATCCACTCTTACCAGAATATCTTCAATTTTTCCTTCAGGATGAACGTAAGAGCGGTCTGCCAGCTGTAGAGTTACTGTCGTGGGCCGCGCCTTCCCAATACCTAATTTCTGAAAAACAGATTTTGGCATTAAATTAACACTAGCATCAAGATCACAAAGTGCCTTACCCACAAATTTATTTCCGATTACGCAAGGTATGATGAAGCTCCCCGGATCCTTCTTTTTCTGGGGTGGTTGCCGATAAAGAATACTCATGCAACCTTCTGTCATCTTTACCGTTTCAAATTCCCCAAGTTTAGATTTCTTCGACATAACATCCTTGAGAAATTTAGCATAACCGGGCATCTCCCTAACGGCATCTAACAGCGGAATATTAATATGAACCTACTTAAAAATATATAAATCTTTTTAAGTTGAGATTCTTGCTTAGCTTGCTGTATCCGTTGGGGAAAACGTGGCGGGGGACGATAGTCAACAATACGTCCTTCCCACTACATACGAATCTGAGGACACTAATCACCATTTTTCTCCTCTGTGACTTCTGCTGTCGTGAAAGGCTCATCGGCAGCAGTCTGTTTATTACCTGTCGGGGCAGCTTCATCGGCAGGTTTGTCTAAGGCTGGATCCTTTACTGTTTCAGCTTCCTTTTCCGGTTCTGGTAGTTTCTTCCCACTCCTAGTACTAATAGCTTTACACTGCTCATGTGTGGGCTGCCTAGCATTTTCAGTATTACTAGGGAATCCTCCAGTCTGCCTCGGCTTAATATGTTGAGAAACCTGACCCATTTGTGTCTCCAAAGATTTCAGAGTAGCTTCATGATTCGTCATCCTCATCTCTATTTTATCCATGAAATTCTCTGTCTTCTTGACAAACTGATTCATATTCTCAATATAAGTACCTGTCTGAGACAAAAAAGTGGCCAGAGTCTGTTCCAGAATACTGCTCGTGGCAGCTGGTGGCTGCTGTTGTGGCTGCGGCGGCAGGTGCGGCGGCATGTGCTGTCGCGTCAGCAATCTAGGTCCTCCTTGATTCTGATTGTGTGCTTGTGGATTCAGGGCATTATTAGGATTACTCCAGGAGAATTTGGGATCCTTCCTTCAATTGGGATTATAGTTGTTGGAATTGTAATTTGGCTTGTAATTTCCAACATATTTTCCCTCTTCTACTTGTATTGGGCAATCATCCCGACTATGATTTCCCTCACAGATGTCACATACTTCCTCAACAACAAATCCTTGTAATCCATCATCATTCAATAACCTTTTCATTGCTTTAGTAAGGAATGCTACCTGTGATTTCATAGTGCTGTCGGCCTCATAATCCTTGACAGCAAGTACCCGTTTACCCCCTCTTCTTGCAGTCAGAAACTGCTCCTCATTCTTGGCCAGATTTTTCAAAACTTGCAATGCCTCGTCCAGATCTTTATCCAATAATAGTCCATTTGCTGCTGAATCAATTCGAATACGAGTTTGTAAATTGGCAGCATTATAAAACTTTGTAACCTGATTCCAGACGGGGAATCCATGCATTGGGCAGTTCCGTAGAAGAGTAGTAAATCTGTCCCAAGCCTCGTGCATCGGCTCGTCATCTTCCTGTTGAAAAGTAGCAATTTCGTTATGCAGTCGCTCAGATAAATGCGAAGGATTAAAACGAGATAAAAATTCACGAGATAAATCTGCCCAAGTTCTAATTGAACCCGGTGTAAGTTTATTCCACCAAGTTTTAGTTCTGTCGCTCAAGGAATGGGGAATAACCGGAGCCTCAGTATATCCGGATTAACTCCAGGTAGTCTAAACGAACCACAGATTTCCTGGAACGTTTTGAGATGCTCCCTAGCATCTTCTGTAATAGCACCACTAAACTGCTCGGCATTGTTGATCATACTAAACATGACAGGTTTAAGCTCGAAGTTGTCAACATCAATATCCGGCAGCGTGGTTTCCAGCTCTACATGATCGTTCAGCATGTAGTCACGACAAGACCGTCGTCCGGCTGCTGCGTGCGGGTCGCCGACAGGCGGTATACCACCGCCAGCAGGTGGGTTATGGGCCATCTTCTCTAGCTGTTCCTCAAGGTATTCATTCCTGGCTAAAAGGTGACGAAGTTGTTTCTTGAGATTGAAGGAACGTTCAACTCCGGATCTAGTGGATACTCAGGATCTTCACCTCTTTTAGATCTGCGCATAAACAAGAAAACCTCGTGAAAAGCAAGAGTTGAAAGCACCAACGAAAAACAGAAAAATGAAAATAAAAAACAAAATAAAAACGAAAAGTGCAATAAAAGAAAGGTAGAGTTATGTTGCCAATCCCCGGCAATGGCGCCAAAAACTTGTTGCGTGTAAAAGAGTCTATCGCAATTGTAATGCAAGTGTACACGACGCAAGTAGTAAAGTGATACGAAGTATCGGATATCGTCTCCACAGGGATTGGGCTAATAGCTTCACCTTAGTTTACTGCACGAAAGTAAAGAAAATATTTGAGATTGTTGTCACGAAAAATAATAAAGAAAACGTAAATAAAAGAGTAAAGATATCAAGATGGAGAGAATGGGCTGGTATTGAATTGCTCAGTAGTGCAGGTATTGCAGTGCTTAAGAAATCCAGTTCTGTCGTCGCGCCCGTTGCCGACAGCACCTGTCGCGGCAGCAGTCCGTCAGTCGTCGCGGCAGCAAACACACCAACTCAGTACTTCAAGTTTGGCAAGAATCCCTGATCTGCCTTGGCCTATCCCTAGGTCCAAGTCTGTCGATGATCACGTCTTGATGATACCTCCCGGCGTGAATCGAAGGATGAACACCAATGTGTATGAATTCTTCTTTAGCCACTTAACCTTGCCCTATCCCTAGGCACAAGATAGTTCAACTATAAACTAGAGAACTTGCTCTTATTTCTTTTGTATACTTAACTCTCCCGATGCTAAGTAAATAGATAACCTCACAATGCTCTCCCGATGCTCTTGCAAGATGTTAATAACCAAAATAAGAGAACTTGAAGTTTATTTTATTGAACTTGGAAAATCCTAAAACAAAACAACCCTTGCAACTACTTTACAAATCAATTCATGGCCCTAGGGGGTTTTTAGAACATATCGACGGTGGGTAAACGGCGGAGGGGATTTTGTTGTCGGTTATGGGGTATGATGTGTGTTGTCCTAGGTTAAAACATATGCCCTTATATAAGCTTTGGGCTCAAGTATTCTAATTTAACAAGGATTACAACTTTAATTAAAAGTAAGATTCTAATAAAGACTTAATCTTCAAGTATCCTACTTTTCAGCCGCCTTCCTTATTTCTTGGGATTTCCTCTCCTTGAGCTTTGGCTTGACATATCTTTTGATCCGGGGCTTGGAAAAATATATGGTTTTCACACGACAGATGAGCATAATTTTCTCTATCTATCGAGGTCCACTTTGCTTTTTCTCTTCATAAATTTGTTGTCACCATGTTGTCGCGGCAGATCCATGGCAGCATCATCCTTGTCGTCTCCTTGTCCAGTTCAGCTCTTCTGCTTCTCTGCCCTGCGCCCGCCTTCTTTGTCAACTATGGCGGCGACCTGCAAAATCAGCCATCTTTTAGTAGAATCCGTGCCTTTAATATATTTGTGATGTTTTGCTGTAAACTAACCTAAATGCAATGCAATGATGCTTGAATGCAACTAAAATATGGGTTAAAAAGGGTGTAAATAATAGAACTTTTACACACTCAACACCTTTATCCACTTTGGCCAAATTCCATCTTTAATCTTCCTTCTATGTTTCCACCATCTTCTCGTGCTCCGACTGCCATGCAAAGTAGGTATAAAAATCCAGTGGTGCATGCACTTCAAATCGGCTATCACTTTGCTTGTTTTTCCCTCCGACGGGTTGGTTTGTGCACTGCCTCGGTGGCTGTCTACTGCCTCGGCAGAGGTCTATCACTTATTCTGCTCCGTAAGGCTTCATCTTCGTAATTCAGCTTCCTTCAGTAGAAGCTATCATCTTTGTCTTAGCTTGATCTGGACCTGTCACGAGCTCGTTCTGCACCATCTTCCCTTTTTTTCATTGCCCGTTCGGCATCACTTGCCCCGACAATAAGTAAATCTGCACAAGTGCCAAACATGCATTAAAACAGTACCTTTTTCATTAAATACACTAAATATCAGGATCAAAGGTAAAAGCAATGTAATTAATGAATATAAGGCCATAATGTCACTCAAATGGGTGTAGGTTAAGGTATAATTGCCATGTAAAAAGGGTGAAAAAATAGGATTTTTGGGCACTTTTCACACCCCCAAACTCGAACTATTGATTGTCCTCAAGGAATGCAAATCATCAATTGCCAAAACATTAATCTTCAAGAAATTTCTCATTTGTCTTATTTTTCCTTCTTCTCTCCAAACCTTGACAATGAATGATCGGCCGTTAAGTCTTCGGATGCCTTAGGAATTCTTTGGAATCAAACTATAAGATTTGTGAGTGTGTGCATGAATTGTGAACAAGATGATTATATGGGTTCTAAGTAAACCCTCAAGCAATTTAATCTACTAGAGCCAATTTCGGGCACCTCTAGTGATTAGCCTAGAGCTGGTTTCGGGCACCTCTAGGGCTTTCTTAAGCTAGAGCCATTGTTAGGCACCTCTAACTTTTTACCCAAAATTTTCTTTCTAAGCAAGTTTATGTCCTAAGTGTACTAGAACTCCTTCAATCATGCAAGTCACAAAGGTGTATTAAAGTTCTAATCTCATAGTATGAGTCTAAGTTATCTTCCTTATGCATCCTAAAACTAAAGGCTCTAAACAGTTCAAAGCTATGATAAGAAGAGAGATATCTATTGCCAAGGTAGAAAATTCAATTAATTAAAACTAAGGCAATTTAGGAGAACTATTGTCGAGGCGTAAGCTTCATTCGGCTAAGTCAATATGTGCAGTAAATTTTTTGACAAATATTAGACAAAATAGAATTGCATTGCAATATACTAATATGTCGCGGCAGAGAACTGCCTCTACAGCAGAACCTACACCCTCAAACTCAAGACAAGCATTAACAACAGATGCAATAATAGAAAAAAATTAAGCATAAAAATTAAGGGCATAAAAATAAAGGCAAGAGAGAAAAATTTAGATGGACTCGGATAGTCATCGCTTTGTAGGATAGGTTTTCTCACTTTGCAGGTCGTATGCTTGACTTTCTTGGTTTGTCTTGGTGGTTGGATGCGCGTGGGGGGTTGGCTTGGCCGGGGCGGTTACTTCTTCCTCTTCGTCCATGTTAAGGTGGAGCTCCTCCATGACCTCCATGGCGGATGCCTTACGTTTTGCAGCTTCAAATGTCCAGAGGACGGATTGGGTAGTTTCAGTCCAATTGGAGAAGCCTTCTATCTTGATCGGTGAACCCATATGAGTGTCTAGAGGTGTTTTGACCTTAGCCTTCCTGGTGGCGGCAGGGGAAGTGGTGGTTGCGGCAGGTGTGGCTACGACATGAGGCTCTTGGACGGCTGCATCAGAGATGGCGGCATGGAAGTGAGGAAACTAGAAGGTATGGTCAGGGAACTTTTCTTGAATTAGTTGGACAATGGAAGAAAAGAATTCCCTTGTGAAGGCCATAAAGAGGTGTTGTCGTCTGTCTATCCTCCAACTTCTGGGCAATTTATTGGAGTGTGGCTGCAAGGGCAGTGGATTGTGGAGTCTTCGAAACATCTGCCGAGGATGCTACCGCGACAAGGCCCTGCATCGGCGTAGATTGCCAAGGTTTGGCCTCCTTGGTCTGCATTAACCTATAGTATGCTTCTCTATCCCATCCTTGGATGTGTAAACTCATCGGATTCATTGGTCGGTATCTCCTGTTCGATGCATAAGCCGGTGATGAGTGATGGGAAGTAGAGGGGGCGTGTTCCTTCTGTTTGCACTGGTGAATCTCGTGACATACAATTTTACCAACATTAATGATACAATTATTTAAAATAAAGTGTATGAGTGCAAGCATGAGCCGGCCGAAAGTGCTGTTATGCGAGGTTGGCATGAGGTGGCGTTTGACAAATGTGTTACATAGCTTGGCTTCGGGCCGTAACTGTCATCGATTGACTGAGCCCTTGTGGGCCCTGGCATTACATGTCGTGTCGGCATAGCAGAGTTCTTCCTTTATTTGTTTGTAGTCTTCCTCCGTTAGTGACTCGACAAATTCTGCATGCTCGTCCCTCACTACGTGGATGCCATAAAAGAGACTTATGGCATCGACATCCACCTTGATTGCTTTTCCTCGAATGTGAACAAAGAGTGTGGTTGGGCTTGGATTGTGGGCGTAAAACTCGCGTACCACTATTATGTTTTCCCATTCGGGTTGGAGGCAAAATATTTTCCACTTTTTGTGATCCACCTTGTTGAAGAGATAGTGGTCGAGGCTAAAATTTGGCTCATTGGAGCATTGGAATCCTTGCTCCTCTCATACTTGGCAGGCTATGAAGTGCTTGTTGAGGCATTTCTCTACCTCCAGTGATGCAAAGCATTTGTAGGTTGGTGCCTCGAATGAGCATGAGCTTTCTCCTTTGTTGAATTTGATGGCCATCTAAAAAAAATAGGAGTGAGTTGTGAGAGAGAAAAAGAAAATACTAAACTTTGGAGAATGCAAGAGAGTAGAAGAGAATGTTTGAGTGATAAACAGTTTAGAGAAGAGAGGCCTTTATATAGAGTTTGGCAAGCAATGTCGTTGCGGCAGTAAATGCGAGAGCAGCATCGCTAGTTGTTACTAGTCGTTTCTGCCTGTTACGGTCTTTTGCCCGTTACATATAGCCGTTGCGGCTTTTTTGGTCCGTTGGCAGATTATGCCGTTGCGGTTTTCTGCCCGTTGGCAGGTTGTGTCATTGCGGTAGAGGTTTCTCCACACTTAGATGTTGGTTCATCTCTTCTTTCTTTCTTGATCTCCGTTCTAAAAACAAAAAAAAGAGATAAAATAAAACCTTGTTCCTAAAAGAAAAATTAAAAATGTGGAAAATAAAAAATAAAAATAAAAAGACAGAGAGAAAACGTTAAGACACTAAAGGAGTGCATGTGGATGCATCTCCTAAAGTGATTACTTCCTTATCCCTCACGACATGTGGCCCAGAGTAAGGCTTCAACCCTTGTCCATTCACTTTGAATTCATGCGCGTCTTTGTTGGATTTGATTGTCACGACACCATATGGGAAAACTTTGACAACATCGAACGGCCCAGACCATCGTGATCGGAGTTTACCTGGAAATAACTTTAGCCGAGAATTGAAGAGTAACACTTGCTCCCCGAGTAGGAACTGCCGCGGCAGGAGCTTGCTATCATACCAACGTTTAGTTTTCTCTTTGTAAATTCTTGCATTGTCATATGCTATGGCTCGGAACTCCTTTATTTCATTTAGGTCTATGAGTCTCTTTTGTCCAGCATTTTCTCAATCCATGTTCACCGTTTTAATGGCCTAGTATGCCTTGTGCTCTATCTTTACTGGTAAATGGCATGTTTTCCCGTACACAAGTTGGAATGAGGACATTCATAATGGAGTCTTGAATGCCGATCGATATGCCCATAGGGAATCATCAAGTCGAAGGGACCAATCTTTCCTTGATGGGTTGACCACCTTTTCAAGAATTGTCTTCAACTCTCTATTTGATATCTCAGCCTGCCCATTGGTCTGTGGGTGATATGCCGTGGCAATCTTGTGAGTGACATCAAATTTCTTTAATGTCGCGGTAATAAGCTTGTTGTCGAAGTGCTTTCCCTCGTCACTAATTATGGCTCTAGGTATTCTGAACCATGTGAATATGTGTTTTTGCAAAACTTTCTGCACATTTTGGAATCATTGTTTGGGGGTGGCAATGGCTTCGACCCACTTGGACACGTAGTCAAGGGCTAGTAAAATATAGAGATTCCCACAAGATGATGAGAAAGGCCCCATAAAATCAATGCCCCACACATCGAATAATTCAATTTCAATTATGGTTTGTAGAGGCATTTCATTACGTCTTGAAATATTTTCGGTTCGTTGACATCGGTCACATTGCTTATAGAAAGCTTGGGCATCTTTGTAAAGAGTGGGCCAAAAGAATCCTTGTTGAAGTACCTTGGTCGCGGTTCTAGTTCCTCTAAAGTGTCCTCCATACGGTGAAGAATGGCAATGTTGAAGCACTTCTCGTTGTTCTTCTTCAGGGACACGTCTTCTTATAACCCGATTTGTACATTGTTTGAAAAAAAGAGGCTCGTCCCAAAAATAATGCTTAGCATCATGTTGCAACCTCTTCTTCCCTTGATGGTTAAGGTTATAAGGTAAAACACCGCAAACTAAAAAATTAACAAGATCTACGTACCAGGGTGTTGTTGCAGCAAACAGTACTGTCAAGGGAAATGATGAGGCAATGTAGTCTGACAATGTCGAGGCAAGGGTGTCCGTCATTGTCGTAGCAGCTAAGAGTTGCTTATCTGGGAATGCATCTTGTATGTTTGGGCATGTGGTTTCTTCTTCTCGTTGTTCCAGTCTCGATAGGTGATCAGCCACTTGGTTCTCTGTTCCTTTTCTATCCTTGACATCAACGTCGAACTCTTGTAGTAAAAGAATCCATTGAATCAACCGAGGCTTTGTATCTTTCTTGGAGAACAAGTATTTGATCGCCGAGTGATCCGTGTGAATAGTCACATTGGTTGATTAGGTATGATCGAAACTTGTCAAAGGAGAAGACTACCGCTAGCAACTCTTTCTCACTGTTAGTGTAGTTGACTTGGGTCTTGTTCAGTGTTTTGCTAGCATAGTAAATCACGTGGAAAATTTTGTCTTTCCTCTGTCTAAGGACTATCCCGACAGCATAGTCGCTTGCGTCGCACATAAGCTTGAAGGGCAGCATCCAGTCTGGTGGGACTACTATTGGTGCGGTCACAAGCTTTTGTTTCAATATCTCGAATGCTTCAATACACTCGTCATTGAAGTCAAAGGTCCTATCATGTTCAAGAAGAGAACACAATGGTTTAGTAATATTAGAAAAAATTGTAATAAATCTTCTATAAAAGCCTGCGTGTCCTAGAAAACACCAGATTCCTTTGACTGTGGTTGGTGGGGGCAGCTTCTCGATCACACCTATTTTGGCTTTAACTACTTTAATTCATTTTGATGAGATCTTGTGGCCAAGCGAGATGCCCTCATCCACCATGAAGTGGAATTTCTCCCAGTTTAGAACTAGATTGGATTCCTCGCATTGTTCGAGTACCCTCTCTACATTTCCGAGGCAATTGTCAAAGTCATCACCAAATACTGAGAAATGATCCATGAAAATCTCCAAAAAGTCTTCTACCATGTCGAAGAATATCGCCATCATGCATCGTTTGAATATTGTCGGGGCATTGAAAAGATCGAACGACATCCTCCTAAATGCATATATGTCGTATGGGCATGTGAAGGTGGTTTATTTGCCTGATCATCCGGTGCTATGGCAATCTGATTATAACCTGAGTAACCATCAAGAAAACATTAAAATGGTTTACCAACAAGTCTATCAAGCATTTGATCAATAAAAGGTAAAAGGAAGTGATCCTTTTTAGTTGCTTTATTCAACTTGTGATAATCCATGCAAACCCTTCAACTGGTCACAGTCCTGGTTGGGATTAACTCATTATGCTCGTTGGCTATCACGGTTATTCCACCTTTCTTTGGTACACATTGTATCGGGCTTACCCACATGCTGTAAGAGATGGGATATATATTTCTAGCATCAAGACATTTAATGATCTCTTTTATTACCACCTCCTTCATGGCATGGTTAAGCCTTCTTGAGCCTCAATGGTAGGTTTATGACCATCCTCCAAAATGATTTTGTGCATGTATACCACTGGGCTTGTCCCCTATAAATCGGCAATCGTCTACCCTAATGCCCGCTTATGTCGCTGCAGCATATTAATCAAACTTGGTTCCTATTTTGGCTGCAACTTAGAAGAAATTACGGGCAATGTGTCGTTGGTTCCAAATAAACATATTTTAATTTAGCAGGCAATTGTTTTAATTCAAGAATCAATGGTTTCTTGATTGAGGGTTTTTTAACCTTTCATTCCTCTCTAGAATAATTGAAGGGGTTCGAAATACTTACATGGACGAGAGACTGTCCAGTGGGCTTCCTTAATTTTTGCCTCTTCAGTTTCTTCAGTGTCGGGAAGATTGTTCAGTATATTGTTGAGGCGGTCGTCAGAGTGCATGCTGAGGCAGTGGCCATTCTCATTACCGAGGCAGGGTGCATCGATGTCAAAGTTGAATTCGGTGGTAGCTTGCATCATTTGACACTCTTCTTGATCATCAGCACGTTTGAGGGTTTGGAACACATTGAGCTTGACTTGTTGGTCATTTACCCTCATTGTTAGCTCACCTTTTTCTACATCGATCAATGTCTTCCCAGTGGCCAAGAATGGTCACCCAAGTATGATAGGTGCATGTTCATCTGCCTCACATTCAAGAACAAGGAAGTCAGCGGCAAAAATAAACTTATCAACTCTTACCAGTATACCTTCAATTTTCCCTCTAGTTGTACATAAGAGCGATCAGCCAGTTGGAGCATGATTGTGGTTGGTCTTGCCTTTCTAATCCCTAACTTCTAGAAAACCAATTTGGGCATCAAGTTTATGCTTGCCCCTAAGTCACACAATGTCTTCCCCCACATAATGATTCATGATTGCACACGGTATTGTGAAGCTTTAAGGATCTTTAAGCTTAGGTGGTGTTCGGTTGTGTAACATGGCCATACACCTCTCTGTTACGGCAATTGTTTCGAACTCCCTTATTCTTGTTTGCCTTGACACCATGTCTTTAAGAAACTTGGCATAATTTGACATTTGATCTATCGCTTCCACGAATGGTATGTTGATGTGGACCTGCTTCAAGATGTCTAAGAACTTCTTGAACTGGTACTCGCGCTTCTGCCATTTAAGCCTTTATAGGAATGATGGTGAGGGTCGAATATCCTCGATCTGTTCTTTACATGGAAATTTAATCTGGGGTACCGGATATGGTGTTTCAGCGTCCTTCTGATCTACCTCAGCTTTTTTGTTTATGTCGTAGTTTGGTCAGGTTCTGCCGTGGTAGCAGAATCGCGTAATGTTGAGGCGGGCTCTATCACGGCAAAGGCTTCCTTTTCTTTGGCCTCTTATTTTCCACTGGCTTGGGGTTCTTTCAGTTGTTTGTCACTCCTAGTGTTGATTTCTTTGCACTGTTCATGAATCGGTCCCTTAGCGACTTCAGTATCGCTAGGAACTCTTCCCCTTGGTCTGGAGTTTAGGATTTGTGCAAACTGCCCAACTTGAGTTTCTAGTGATTTCAATGTTGCCCCGTGATTTTGCATCCGCATCTTCGTCATGTCCATAAAAGAGTTAGTTTTCTTTATGAACTTATCAGTATTAGCCATATATGCACTAGTCTGAGACATGAAAGCATTAAGAGAGTTTTCTAAAGAACAAGTTGGCATAGACTACTGCGGCGATATAGACTGATGTTGCGGCATGGTTTGTCGAGGCACGTTCTGTTGAAATCCTATAGCCGGATTATTCAGATTGTTCATATTGAGTGCATTGTTAGGGTTGCTCTAGAAGAAATTCAGGTGTTTCTTCTAGGTCGGGTTGTAGTTGTTGGACATCATGTTATTTGTTTCAATTGTAGTTTCCAACATAATAGCTCGATTTTGTATTCTTTAGACATTCAGAGGAAACATGGTTACCTCCACAATTTTCACAAAATAAATCCATTACCTTGACCTCCTGGTGATTGTTTTGCGGTTGCATGTTCATGACCAATTTTGTCAAGGTGGCGATTTCGGATGAAATTGAATTCGATGACCCTATTTCGTTAATTGTGGGTTGGCTTCTGATTCCCCCTCTTCTGGCCGTTGGAAATTGATAGTCGTTCTATTCAGAATTTCCATTGCTTCCTTAGATTCCTTTTCTAGGAGTATGTAGTTTTCCGAACAATTGAGCATCATCCTCGTTGTCGTGTTGACAGCGTTATAGAACATTGTCACATGGGTCCACAATGGGAATCCGTGCAAGGGGCATTTATGTAACAGCTCTATGTATCGTTCCCATGCCTCGTGCATGGATTCATCATCAGCCTGTAGAAGTGATTTCGTTACGCAAAATATCAGTGTTGAGTGTGTAAAAGTTATATTATTTACACCCTTTTAACCCATATTTCTGCTGCATTCAAGCACCATTTCATTGCATTTAGGTCAGTTTACAGCAAAACATCACAAATATATAAAAGGCACAGATTCTACTAAAAATGGCTGTTTTTGGCAGGTTTCCGTCGTCGTAGACCGTGAAGGCAGGCGCGGGGCAGAGAAGCAGAAGAGCTGAACTGGACAAGCAGACGAAGAGGACGATGCTGCCATGGAGCTGCCGTGACAGCAGAGGACGAAAGCAAGTTGCTGCCATAGTAGACGGAGAAGGTGGGCGCAGGGCAGAGAAGCAGAAGAGCTGAACTGAACGAGCAGATAAAGAGGACGATGCTGCCATAGAGCTGCCGTGACAGCATGGTGACAGCAGTTTGGCGGAGAGAAAAAGCAAAGTGGACCTCGATAGATAGAGAAAATTCTGCTCATCTGTCGTGTGAAAGCCAAATATTTTTCCAAGCCCCGGATCAAAAGATATGTCAAGCCAAAGTTCAAGGAGAGAAAATCCCAAGAAACAAGGAGGACGGCTGAAAAGTAGGATCCTTGAAGATTAAGTCTTTATTAGAATCATACTTTTAATTAAAGTTGTAATCCTTGTTACCTTAGATAACTTGAGCCCAAAGCTTATATAAGGGCATGTATTTTAACCTAGGAGATAATCCCCACATCATACCCCATAACCGATAACCTAAACCCCTCCGCCGTTCACCCGTCGTCGACATGTTCTAAAAACCCCCTAGGGCCACGGGTTGATTTGTAAAGTAGTTGCAAGGGTTGTTTTGTTTTAGGATTTTCCAAGTTCAATAAAATAAACTTCAAGTTCTCTTATTTTGGTTTTAATATCTTGCAAGAGCATCGGGAGAGCGTTGTGAGGTTATCCATTTACTTAGCATCGGGAGAGTTAAGTATACGAAAGAAATAAGAGCAAGTTCTCTAGTTTATAGTTGAACTATCTCGTGCCTAGGGATAGGGCGAGGTTAAGTGGCTAAGGAAGAATTCATACACATCGGTGTTCATCCTTCGATTCACGCCGAGAGGTATCGTCAAAGACGTGATCATCGACAGACTTGGACCTAGGGATAGGCCAAGGCAGATCTGGGATTCTTGCCAAACTTGGAGTACGGAGTTGGTGTGTTCGCTGCCGCGACAGCTAACGGACAGCCGCCGCGACAGGTGCTGTCGGCGACGGGCGCGACGACAGAACTGGATTTCTTAAGCACTGCAATACCTACACTACTGAGCAATTCAATACCAGCCCATTCTATCTATCTTAATTTCTCTACTTTTATTTTCCAGTATTCTTTATTATTTTCGTGACAATATCTTAATCTATTCTTTTCCCCTAGTGCAGATAGCGAAGGAAAGGGTTAGCCCAGTCCCTGTGGAGACGATATCCGATACTCTAGTATCACTTTATTACTTGCGACGTGTACACTTGCACTCAATTGCGATACTCTTTTACACGCAACAATCAGTTAAATTTGTAGGATTAAACTGTGCTAAGAAATCACGACATAAATCACTCTAGGATCCAATTGATCCTTTTGGAATGCTATTTAGCCAGGTTTTTGTCCTATCCCTCGGTGAATAGGGGAACAATTTTAGTCTCAAAACATCCTCATGTACTCCATGTATTTTAAATGAATTGCAAATCTACAAGAAGGATTTGAGGTGTTTTCTGGCATCTTCAGTTACTGAGCCACAAAATTGCCCCATAGTATTGATCATGTTGAACATTACGGGATTCAGTTCAAAGTGAACAGCTTCAATCTCAGATGTGACAACTCCCAGATTTAGTCCGTTCAGATATTCTTCTAGGTAGTCTTGGATAGTTAGGTTCCGCACTGGCTCAAATTGAATTCGCGGATTTTCTCCATCTCCTAACAGGGAATCTTGCTGCTCGTCGACAATTGGCTGCCTGTCGGCAACCTACTACCAATTGGCATTCCGATTGTTATTGGCATTTTTATTGCCAACTCGATTTGCCATCTTTTGTCTTAATTGTTGCTTGAGTATTTGACAACTCCGATCGATTTCTTGATCAAGATCGTAGAATGGATACTTCGCATTCGCCCTGGTCATACACCAATGCAAAACCAAAGTTGATTAGTGCTCGAAAACTTAAGCAAATAAAAGTGCAAGAAAATAAAAGTGAAAGTTGCTATAGTCAATCCCCCGACAACGCCGCCAAAAACTTGTTACATGTAAAAGGTGCTCTGCAATTAGTGTAAGTGTACACGTCTCAAGTAATATAATGATAAGTATTAGAGTATCGTCTCCACAAGGATTGGGATGGCTTCCTTCGTTTATCCTCTCGCACTAAAAAAGAAAAGTAAAAGTAAAAACACAAGTAGAGGAATTTTGGGTTTTAATTAAAATTAAAAGCATAAACTAAATCAAGCAAGTAAAAGTAGAGTAATCAAGATAAGAGAATGGGCCAGATTAGATTGCGTCGTAGTGTGGAAATCAATTAACTTGTCTTAGTCTTTGAATGCAATAAACACCAAACTGCCTCGACAATTACCTAAGTCCCTGCCGTGGTAATAAGTTGTGATGCCTCGGCAATCCCTTGCTGGTCGGCAGACGATGTCAAGGTTCGGAAAAGCGTCCTTTGGTGGCTTCTCTTTATCCCTAAGTCGTAGCACTGTTGATGAATGGGCCTTGATAATACCTCCCGATGTAAACCAAGGATGAACACCAACTAATCTCACGCTTCTTTTTGTCGTTGAAACTCTAACTTATCCCTAAGGCGAGTTAGCTTCCACTGTTAGGATGAAAACCATGCTTATTCGTTTCTTGAGTTTAATTCTTCTGATATTAAACAAATGAATAACCTCACAATACTCTCTCCCAATAAGATTGCAATAATAGAATTAATGCCAATAATAAGCAAACCTTGAACTAAATTACAATAACAAAAACTTAAACAAAGTACAATTGTTTTCTCACAACTACTCAACAAAATAATCCTAACCATAAGAGAATTTAGAACATGATGAACATGGAGATCACACGACTAAACCTAATCTCAAGCTCTCAATACTAGACCCCTTTTGATGTGTGCGGCAAGCCTTGTTTAAATAGGAAAAAAAGTAGGGCAAAGTCCTTCTTGGATAGGAAGTTAAGTTGACTTGGACTTGGACTTGTCTTCATTAAAGAGGTGAAATCTCTTTAATTTTAATGCTTTTATCCATTTTGGCCAAATTTCATCTTTAAACTTCCTTCTATGTTTCCACCACCTTCTCGTGCTCCGATTTCCATGCAAAGTAGGTAGAAAAATCCAGCATTGGATGCTCTTTAAATCGGCTATCACTTTGCATGTTTACCCTCCGCCAGGTTGGTCTGTGCACTGCCTCGGCGGTGGCTCTCGGCAGAGGTATGTCACTGATTCTGCTCCGTAAGGCTTCATCTTCATAATTCAGCTTCCTTCAGTAGAAGCTGTCATCTTTGGCTTAGCTTGATCTAGACCTGTCACGAGCTCGTTCAGCGCCATTTTCCCTTTTTCTTCATTGCCCGCCCGGCATCACCTACCCTACAGTGAGTAAATCTGCGTCAGTACTAAACATGCATTAAAACAATACATATTTCATTCAATACACCAAATCATGATCAAAGGTAAAATCAATGTAATTAATGCATATAAGGTTATTCAAATGGGTGTAGGTTAAGCAATAATTGTCATGTAAAAAGGGTGAAAACATAGGACTTTTGGGCACTTATTAGAGAGAAAGTTAGAGAGGGAATTGCTGGATAAAAACATAAGAAAAACTTGAGATTTTGCTTGCATGTAATCATCTAGCCATTGGATTAAAGCTAGGAGCAAAGTTAGTGCATATATACACTTGTTTAACCGATTGTTGTGTTTGATTTGTATATATGTTATGTTTTGAGGGAATTAGATATTGTTGATGATGAATTGATGGCTGAATTTGTATTTTATGTTGATGAATTAGCTGAATCTAGCTTGAGTTATATGATAGGAATTGAAATTAGATCACTAGAAGATGTTAAATGGTAATCGATTGCACTAGGGGGTTGTTTTGTTAAATCTGGAAATTTGAGGGACTAGAAAACGTTTCTGGTAAAAAGTCACTTAGGGAAAATTTCTAAAAAACTGATTAAATGAACTTTTGGTAAAAGCAATTTGAAGTTAAATTGGCTAGCTAAGGTGCTAGAATGAAAACTAGTCACACGGAAATGCAAAACTGTTTAGGGGACTATTTTACTAAAATTGAAAGCTTTAGGGATTAAAATGCTCTATATTGGATTCTGGAAATATTTTGTAAAAACATGGGACTTGATATATGAATGAATTGTAACTTGAATTTGCTGGTAAGTAGCTTAAATTGAGTGTTTAAAATGATCAAAGTGTTTAATAAGTGAATTTGGACTAATCTGGAAACTTGATAAATTAAGAGATTGTATTATTTTGTTTATGGACCATAATGGACTTGAATGAACATGGGGAAAACATGTTGAAATGTTTATAAGGTCTTAAAATTAAAATAGGTAATAAGTTAGTATAATTGAATAACTAGAAGCATGCTCTAATGAATCTGTCTAGAAGCCTTGTTCTGGGGAGTGACTTTGAAAAACCAATATAAATTGTAAGAATCGAATTTTAATCTGAAATTTTGATAGAATGTACTTTGACATGTCTATTTTAATCAGGAACAAACGGCATTGAATTCTAAGTTGCGTAGTGAAATCTGGAAAAGAAAACTTATAGTAGTGCAAACTGTCCACGCAGTGTAAATGTCCTATCTTTAGACAATAAACTGCATAAATTGGATAATAACTAAAATGTAAACCTTATATGGTATTAAATAAAAAAATTTATATTTAAAACGATATAAAGTATTCAAAGTTTTGACTTACGGATTGAAAGTTATGATCAGATTAGTAACATAGGTGCAAGCTGCCAGAACTGGAAAATAGTTTTGAGTGTGTTGTGTTTTTGCTTGTTTGAATGAACTTATATGTTTGATATGGATGCTAATACACTTTGTGTATATTTATATGTGAATGGTTAGACCAAGACTTTGAGGAAAATCTAGAAGAAGCAAGAGTTGGCCACTCAAATAGAAAGGACAAGGGGATAGTCATCAAAGAGCAAGACTAGTAGAAAGCTTGGAGTATTTTGAGTGTAGTTGATCTTAGGGTTAGGACTAGTGTCCTAACCAATGCTTTATGTTTTAAATTATGTTTCTAGATTAAGCATGAAATGAATCTAATTAGAACTTGGTAATTATCATGAGGGAAGAAGGTTAAAAAGAAAAGATGTTAACATGATCTATATTGATAACTTGCTGCCTTGGTTTGATACTTAACATGGTTTAATTTACTTTGATGGTTTTATGAATGACGGAATGAGCATGAATTGGATGTTATGCTACTGTATTTTAGTGTTACATGATGTTTGAAATTGTTTCCAAGACTGTTACATGCTAGAAACTATGAAAATATGAACAATGGATAAGTACTACTTACATGTAACATGAAATATGCTATGTGAACTTGCAATGCTTGATTGCTATACACTTGGATTGTGTTTACTAAACTTAAAAGATAATGAAAGCCCTTGGTTGACTAGTTGGTCTTAGGTAGGAAGGCATGCCTTAGAGTCCAGAGCTCCTCTGATTTAGTACTTTGTGTACTCTTTGTTTTGGTGTTGATGGCACCTAATGATCTTGATGCTTTGTGCATCCTCTGTTGGCACTTTGGTTACCCTATGTTGGTGTAGAAGACACATTCATGTAATTGTGCATCCCCAGATTTTGATGCTTTGTGCATCTTCTGATTTGGTACTTTGTACCCATTCAGACTTGATTACCTAGTTCCACTATTCTACCAAGGCATAACTTAAAAGAACTTGAAATAAGACATGTTACATGTTAAATGGAAAATATGATATGTTACTTGAATGAAATGGCATTGAAATATGTTTATATGCTATGGAATATTGATGTACCAATCATATATGTTAAAATGTAAAAGTCATCTAAGGGTAATGGATCATATTCGAATGAAAGGATATGAACACGAACCATGCTTTGATGTTTGATTCTTGCTTGATCATTGTGCTTGATAAATAGCAATTGGATATTTGAATATGTTATATGATTTATATGTTATGATTTGATCTTGATACGCTTTTTGTATGTGTTCATATGATACTATGTGATGATATAAGACTAGCTAAGTGAGCTACTTGATCATGCTTGAGACTAGCTAGGTCTTACTCAATTGGAATGAAGCCTAGCTAAGTAATCTTTGTCAAATGTGATAATGCATCTAATGAATCAAATGAAACTTAATAGTTATAAGAACTACCTCACTAAGTACTTATTGTACTTATCACTCACTTGTTTCCTTCTTCCCAAACTAACAGGATAACTTGTTCGAAAGCTGTCCAATTTTGATCCGGGAGCAATCGCAAGCCAAAGACTCAAAGTATGCTAATTGTACTTTTGTTTAGACTCCTAAAGGTGGCATAGATATGTGTATAGAGATGTGTCACATGCATATAGACCCTTGTATATGTTCATTTTGGTTTGAATATAAGGCTTGAGTAACTTGGCATGTAAAGACTATTTAAAGTTATGTTTGAATTTGTAAGACCTCCTTGCTAAGTATGTATATATGATAGTGTTGGTTGATCTAATTGCTTTGATATAATTCTTGCAAATGTCATGGGTTGTCTATGTGCCTTGTTATTCGAATGATTGATGTTGGACATGTATAGAATGTTAATTTGGTTACTAGAAGTGCAAGTAATCTTATTCTATTTGAATGTAACCTATAGGACACTAAGCTTGTTTGATCATGGTATGAATGTCTTGAATTGAGTACATGTTTGTATAATGTAATCGAACATGCTATAGTGGTTTACTAGATTCGATGGTTTGATAATGGGATTGACTTGGTTGTATGTTTTTTAGGTAAAAAGCATGTTGGTTATTTTGATTGAATGACATGTATGAATGTTTACATAATTGGTAATGTTAAGATAGTAAAATGTTTCATATGAATCTTGATTTTTGTTTGCAAAAGTTTTTGCTAGCCTACATATTGTTAAGTAAGCTAAGTGAGTTCTATGTTTACATGCTTAAGTATTATGCTTATATGATTCCGTTATATGTCCGCTGCGCATTGTAACGCTCTTCGCTCCTAACCCGGGCGAAGGGTGTTACAAAGCGTGAAAATGAGTAGAAATCTTATGTCCCTCTTTAGTGCCCCTATTTATGCCCACATACCAAAAAAATAGGTTTAAGGTTTATGGTTAGGGTTTAAAATTTTGGTTTAGAGAATTGGATTATGATGTATTTTTGGGTGGTTTATCATGTATTTTAAGGTTTAGAGTTTAGAATTTAAGATTAAGACTTAAATTTTAATTTTTATAGTATTGGGGCATGGAAGAGGCATCAAAAAGGAAGATGATTTTTATTCTGTAAGAATAACCATAGACGATGACAAAATTTCTTGCCCCTTTTAGTGTCATTTTTGCGCTACCATACTAATAAATTAAATTTTAAACTCTAACACTAATTTATGAAACTGAAATTTTTTACCCTAAACCTCAAAATACACCATACACTCAATACTTTAAACCTTAAGTTCTAACCTTAAACCTTAATCTTAAACTTAATTTTTTTAATAACAAAACAATAAGTTAAAGACACCAAAAAGGTAACGATTTCTACTCCATTTACGGATACTATATGCCTTTCGGTTTGAAAATAAAACCCCCTTTTGCTTGTCCGTATCTGATTTTCAGACTCAGTTACATCCAACCAAAGAAAATTGAATTGTTCTCCGTAAAAGGACAGATAATTAATGTCGCCAACAATGTACATTACTTTCTTACCATTTAATAAACCCGAATAGGCCCATTCGTAAGGTGGCAATCGGGTTGTTCAATTTAGGTTCGATTTAAGTTATTTCTGATTAGGTCGTTTCGGTTCTATCTAAAATCGGTTTAGATTTGGTTCGGTTCGATTCGGGTTCAGGTTCATGTCTAATTCGGGTCTGTGATGAGTCGGATTCGGTTCGGGTATTGGATTAGGTCAAAATCGGATCGGTTGTTTTCATGTCAGGTCAATATTGGATCGGTCGCTTTCGGTTCGGGTCAAAATCGGGTCAGTCATGTTAATTTCGGGTTGGATCAATTCGGTTTGAGTTGGGTTTAGGGTTTGAGGTTTAGTATTTATGGTTTAGTTTAGAGTTATTGGTGTGTATGAGATTAATTCTGATTCAACTTGTTACTCTATGCATTTAAATTTGATTAAATATTTAAATTAAAGTTTTATGTATCCATATCAAAATTTTGTGTATAATTATATTAAATCAAAGTTTAATAATAATAATAATAATAATAATAATAATAATAATAATAATAATAATAATCTATGAAATGAATTAATTTATTAACTTAAGATCTAATTGAGCTAACTAAAATCTAGAAGCATAAATCACGGACATAATTAAAATAATTCTAAAACTAAATGTGAAATTTCAATTAAATTAATCTAAATTGAAACTCAATTAAATTAAGGGGAAAAAAGAGAAAGACAATTGGTAAAAATAGAGAGTGACAAGATAAAATTTTGGAGGGAAATAAGCCACCAATTTTTTAAGCTAGATTAAAAAAAGAAAAAGACAATTGGTAAAAAATAGAGAGGGGAAATACAAAATTTTAGAGGGAAATAAGCCACCAATTTTTTAAGCTATAGATTAATTACTTTTTAGGTCGTATTGCATTTAAAATGTTACATTTTAGTACTAATATCTAACTTTAAGTTTTAGTTTAATTTAATTTAGTCACAAGTACCCCCACAGTTTAGACTTCGGATATAGAAATCCCCTCCCCGTAGTGATATTTAGTCTCTAAAAATTTACTTTTAGTCAAAATTAACTAATCTTTATAATTTAGTCTATTAATTTAATATAATGATATTTTAGTTCATTTTAATTTTTAGCCAAATTGACATAAAATATTATTATACCACAACTTTGACAAGAGCAATGGTCTCTTCCATAGTATAATATAAAAAGATAATAAAACATACTTCATTTTATTATTTATTATATTGTTAAAAATATATAATATTAAAAATAAATTATTCATTTATTTTACCTTAATTTTCGAGTTAAAATCGGGTCGATATTCGGTTCAGCTTTCGGTTCGGGTCAAATCGGTTTGGGTACATTCAGTTCGGGTCAAATCGGTTCAGGTCCATTTCGGTTCGTGTCAAATCAGTTCGGGTCCATTTCGAGTCAACAAAAAAAGTTCGAATCAATTTCGGTTTGATTTATTTTGAGTTTCGAGTCAAAATCATGTTTCGGGTCAAATTTGCCGAGTCTACTTATCAACAACCGTAGATGTTTTTAACCTAAAATGGATTCACTTTTCGACTATAAGAAACAATCAGTACACTTGGAACCAGCAGTACTATCAAATTTTGCAGTCCATTTGCTTTCCTTCTTGAATATAGCTATGAATTTCAGTCGTAACAATCAGGGGCGGAACATTGGGGTTTAAGGGGTATGATCCCTCTAATTTTTTTCATTAGGAATAAGATAAAAGAATTAGAAAAAAGGTAAATTACTTTTATAATCTCTTTAAAATTTGTAAAATTTTAGTTTAGCCCTCATCAAAATTTTTAATTTTATTTTGGTCCCTTCATAAATTTTTAGTTTTTTTAAATTTCATTTTAGTCCCCTTTATAAATTTCTAGTTCCACCCTTGGTAACAATTCCATTTCATCAACCGACTTAAGCCTTGCAATGGAATTAGTACAACATGTAGGGATGGGCACGGAACCCGGACCCGACGGGTTCCGACCCCACCCGGCCCGATCGGGTCGGATATTTTTATGAAAAAATCGGGTTCGAGTCGGGTCGGGTTTTTGTGTAGGGTGAGGTCGGGTCGGGTCGGGTTCGGGTTTTAGGGTGAAAAAATCCTACCCGACCCGACTCGGGACTAATAGTGTAATTTTCCCCTAAATTTTTTAGGGATATTTATGATAATACCCCTTTTATATATATTTTTTTATAATTAGGTCCTTAAAATTGATTTTTTTACAATTTAGTCCTTAAATTTATTATTTTTTACAATTAAGTCTCTTAAATTTTTTTTTACAATTTAGTCCCTAAAATTGATTTTTTTATATAGGTCGGGTCGGGTCGGGTCGGAGTCGGGTTTAAGGTATTTATTTTCGGGTCGGGTCGGGTTTTTTAAAAGATATGGTCGGGTCGGATTCGGGTTTAGGGTTAATATTTTCGGGTCGGGTTCGGGTGGGCCAAAAACCCGGCCCGACCCGACCCGTGCCCATCTCTAACAACGTGTGACCTAGAATTTGTGGTTATTTTTCTAATGTATTTTTCTAAAATATGTAGCTTAAAAGCTAGGTTGACCAATGAGAAAATTAGACAACCTAAGGATCAAAAGAGGTTGAACCATGTCCACAAATATCCAACAGCAAACTATTAGTGTAGCCACAGAAAGGAATTGTAAGTTGACATCCTCCTTGTGAAACTCATCCAACCTCCTTAAATTTTTTTTAATAGTCTTAAATTAATTATAAGATAGTATCCAACCTTCTTAAATTTAAATGTATTATAATTGTGTATATATGAACATATATTAACTTATAATTATCTTAAGATTATTCGCAAAAAATAAATGTACTATAATTGTTAGAGATCTCCATCGGCAGCGAAGTAAGTGATTTGCAGGGAACTTGGCCACCTTGGTTAAATAGGGGAACTCGAATATATTAATTTTATTATATATTTGAAGATACATTTTGATATCATGTTTATATTACATAAACTCCTCCTCACGTATAAATAGAATAATATTTAATATTTAAATGTATTTTATTTCACATCCTTTTGTATATTGTACCAACGACATATCAATCAAGTTAAACTCAATCGGCAATAATATTTTTTTGTTTTTTTTCTCTAAGTCGATTAAATTTTATTAATAAAGGATAAATCCCAATAAGATAAATGTATAATGTTGAGTTTATTAATGTTGATTAAGTTAGTTTGAATCAAATTTGATAAGTTTATCTTTGATTATAGTTAGCTGTGATTATTATATTTGGTATAAATCAAGAAAAACAGATAAAATAAGGTAGATATATATAGAATCAAATTCCGATGTAACAAAGCATAAACTTTAATTCATAAAACATAAACACAGCCGATACATGAACCACACAATACTGGAGCCAACATGCAGGAAAATCAAAACTCAAAACAGGATAAAAACAAATTAAACAAAGCCTCACTAAACCCAAGTGGAGACTAATTTCAGATTTTTGGAAGAACCCCAACAATCTTTATTCATACACTTGTTCAATCTGGTAGTATATATTTAGCACCTGCATGCTGCTTAAACCCCTAACTTTCATCACTCTCACTTCACACTGCAACAAATATATAAACAGAAGGGTTAAATCCCAAATTTTATCATACTAGAAGGACTAAAGGGAAAATTAAAGATAAATTTACCTGTTGCAGTTAGTGGAGGTGCTGATCTTGTAAGGGATGTTGACACCGCATTTACCCGGGAGGGTCTCGGCCAAGTTAGGTTTGATATTTGGGATGCTCTTAGCTGAGTTTTGCAAGCACCTACAAGCGGTTTGGCGGTCCGGGGTGGTTCGAGCCATGTTGTTCAGGGCTCGAACCCCATTGCAGCATGGTGCCGGCAGGGCTCCTCCGTTCTGCAAGTAGCGTACGCAAGCGGCCATCTTTGTCGACACATCTCCACATGTTAGGGAAGTTGTGACAGTAGGTGAAACAACCAGCAAGCACAACGACAGAGCACAGACAAGCTTAAGACCAGCCATGGGGTTTTGTCTGAAGAAACAAAGGAGACGAGTTTAGAAGATGAAAGGAAATTCTTTTTGAAAGTTGATGGGTTTGTTTCAATGGGGGAATGGGTTAGGGTTTATATAGATGTAAGTGTTGGAAAACGACAGAAATTTAATTGAATAGGGTTCGTTGGTTGTTGAGGTTTTTAATTGAACCTGGCATTATTAGTTGAACCATCCTTCCTCTTATGGTCTCCATGCCCTTTTTCTGGATGCAGCTTTGAATTTTGATTACAGAGTAAACACCTCATCTCTCCACGTGTGGCCATGCTATTTCTCCGTATGCTGAAATATCAGATTGAGTTTTGAATAAATAATGTGATTATAAGATTTGATGTTAAAAAAAGTGATTAATAAGATTTGATCTCATGAAGTATAACAATTTTTATTTTTATGTACTGTACTATAAATTTAGAATTAATATTTGCAGTTTATCAAAAAGAATTACTAATATTTACAAAGATTTACTTTAACTTATTTTTAAATTATACATGAACGCTTTTGTTGTGTCTGTCTAAAACCATCACTCATAATTACGTAAAAACAGTATATATACATATGGTTATTGGTTAGGATCCAGTACACTATATAAAATTCAATTAATTTTACACTAATTTATGATATTTCGATGGTGTATTTTCTTGTTTTTATGTTCTTTTGGTGTTGTTTTTAATTCAAGCTATACTATCATATGTACTCTTTTCATCCGACTATGATTAGAGGGATTTTAACAAGGCACTTGACACACACACTCACGCACACACGCACGGGCACACACACATAGGGATATAGTCCTCCTACACTATGTAAAACTTGAAAATCTTACAGCTTTTTTTTTGGACCATTGGATTAAGGTAAATGGATGGATGAGATTAACAGTAGAAAAATGTGAAGATTATCACTTAGAAAAAAATAAAAAAATAATTTTAACCATTTATTACTATCATCTAACGGTCCAGAAAAAATATAACAGTAATTTAATTTTATACCGTGTTAATGGATCCTAACACATATGTGTGTGTAAAGTTGAATTAATACGCTTGGTCTGTACTCAGCAGGAGATAAGAGTTAATTTCTTCGATGCTTCGAGAGGGGGGAAATTTTGATAAGAAAATATGGGGCAGAAACGAGGGAGGCAACGGCAATGGGCAATAGCAGGCGTGCGGACCCAACGCATGGCTCTCATGCTTGCTTCAAGTTACTAGAGTCGGCAGCAATCATCAGATTTTCCCGATCCAACAATCAGTTCATGAATACGAATTTCTTGTAAAGTGTTGTATATTTGATAAATTCAACAGTTATTGGAGTATATATAAGTTTACATAGAGATATATGAGATTAATATAAATTCTACAAGAGTTTTAAACTAATTAATATTTATCTCTAACTATATGCATAATATTAAATTATAATCGTGGTCGCGACTACGGATGTGATCGTAATGTTGCATTTACGGATGTGATCGTAATGCTGCATTTACGGATGTTACTAACATTACGGTATGATATGTTCTTCAAAACAAGTCTATTTTTATATTATAGATATAGATATGGTGTTACGATACGATCGTTACATTAGATATTACGACTACAATTTAATACTACAATACTATGATCATAAATGAACCAAATGAATGTTTATAGTAATACCAAAAGAGAAACAATAGGGTTAGGGTACGATGTAGGACTCAAAGTCTCCAATTTTTTCAGAACAAAAATCATTTGTCTTCTTTTGGTATAATTCGTATGTCCAACACTAATACACTTTAACCCCTAATCTCCAAAGCTCAAAAACCAAATATTAACTCTTAAACACTAAATTTTAACCCTAACCTCTAAATCTAACCTTTTAGTATTGAGATATATAAAGAAACATTAAAAGGGACAAATGATTTTTATTCTTATTCTCAATGTATAAATATTCAATTAATAATCCATGATACTAGTTCAAAACATAACTAACAAATGGTGGATATAGTATTAACTTACCTTATGAATAGAAATCACATATCTTTCTTTGTTGTTTCCATATACGTTTTGATATTAAAAATGAAGTATAAGAATTGAGGTTATGATTTAAGGGTGAAAGTTTAGAGTTTAATTTTAAGATTTAAAAAATTAAAATTAGTGTGTAGGGTTTAATTGTTTAGTATTAAAGTATAAATAAAGATTTTTTTTACTCTTACGTTTTTTAGTAGAACCCTAATGTCTCCGAAAGTTTCGGACGTGTTGGAAGGGCAAGAAAATCGCAACCCTAACGAAGTAACTGGGTTGCCGGCGCCGACAGGATTTGTTGACCTTGGTGGCCGGCCTCCTGGTGATGGGCTGGCAGCACCGACGGTGACGGGGGGTGGTGTGGTGGATGGCGTAAACCCTACTCCCATTGGTTCTATGCATGGCGGGGCTGATAAGTTGCACCAACCTTTAGCGGCACAACAGAAGATGGTGGCTCCCATACAGGAGTTTTCGGGTGGTATAGCAACACCGGCGGCGGCAGGGGGCATGGCTAATGCTTCGGCTGTACCGCCCCAAGGTAATATGAGGGTGATGGGTAACCCTATTTTTGTTGTGGATGGGGCTGTCGGAGATAATAGTGTAGATACGGCCATGGGACTTGGTGAGCCGACTACAACCCCCGTCCCTCCTGTTTCGTTCACGACTGTGGTCACAGGAGCGACGGCTAGCAAGGACCCTACGTTTCCTAATGGCCCTGAAACTGTCATTGATGTTCGTGATGAGGATGTTCTAATAAGTCGTGGGGGATCCTATCTGACTATCAAGTTTTCTGAGAGAGTGCATGCTCTGGTGGATCGTAGCATGGAGAAAGCTGTGATTGTTCGATTGCTGGGTAGGTCTATCAGCTATCGGGTCCTTTGGAACAGGCTCCAGGCTCTATGGCAATTGGTAGGTCGTTTTCAGCTAATTGATATGGACAATGAATACTTCCTGGTGAAACTTGAAAAGGAGGAGGATTATGTTCGTGTTCTAACTGTTGGGCCTTGGACGATCTTTGGAAGTTACCTCACGGTACAACCATGGAGTCGTGATTTCTCTACGGCTAAGTCATACCCATCACAAGTGGTGGTATGGGTTCGCTTACCCGGGTTACCTTTTCGATATTATTCCAGCGGTCTCTTTCGACGTATTATTGAGATGATTGGTAAGGTTGTTAAAATTGATTATAATACGGTGGCGGGTGAACATGGCAAGTTTGCGCGGCTTGCTGTTTTGGTTGATTTATCTAAGCCGTTACTCCCTTGCATTGGTATCGATAATTTCGTACAGAAAATTGAGTATGAGGGACTTCAGCTTATTTGTTACCACTGTGGCGTTTATGGTCATACTATGGATTATTGCGCCACAAAGGTTGTGGAGAAAGCCGACGGAGAGCATGAGGTGGCACAAGGTACGTCACATAGGGAGAATCGGGGTGATCTTTATGGCCCTTGGATGGTTGCTGAGAGTCGAAAACGACGGCCGCGGAAAACGGGGGATGGTATAACTACATCTAAGGGAGGTAATTCGAAGAGTGGACCATCTAGGTTTGAGGTTTTACGGGACCTTGATGCGTCGGAGACAGAGTGTGCGAAGAGTACATCTCAACATGGGAATAGTGGAGTTGAACAGACGGGTAATACACGCGACAAAGGGAAGCAAGTGGTCGATGTAGTGCTTGGTGATGCCGTTGCTGTTGGGCAGCAGGACATTGCATCTGCAAGCCTTAACGTGATACAGGGGGATAAGTGCATGAGGACGTCGAAGTTTCAGCAAGATGGGTCTGTTGGACAGCAGGTTGTTGCGTCCACGAGCCGGGATGCCATGCAATCGGATGTGAGCGGGGAGGAGTCGAAGGATAAGCGTGAGGTGATTGTCGAGCAGCATATTGATGCGTCTAAGGAATGGGGTGTGGTTCTGACAGTGCCGGGGGCAGTCCCGAATGTTGTCATTCATGCGCATAATACAGGAGAGGTAAACCACAATGCGATATCAATTTTGAATGATGGACGTAAGGTCCATGCGTCCCAAAAGAATAGCAAAGTTCGTGTTCAAGGGGTTCAAAAAGTAGCAAGAATGTTGCAAAGCCGCAGCCTCGAGGACGGAAAAAGTCGGATCGTTTACCGCCATCGCCGTTGTTATCGGATTGGATACAATCCGCCACCAATTGCCTTGAGGAGTTGCAAGTGAATGGCAGTAGCAATAGTTCTAATCCTTCGACTGATGGTGTTGAGCAGCAGCAAACTGGTGGTGAGGTGGGATGCGATGTGCGAACCAGCCCAGTTGAACCATCAAGTGCGACGCCGACCAATGATACTTCTGATGGCCGTGTGGCTAATGTCATGCTCATTGATTAGGTCCTTCCTTTCCTATTCTTTTATCTATGGTTAATTTTATTTTTTTGGAATATTCAGGGAGCTGCGAGCTCCTCCTTTCGTGATCATCTCTGTAGGATTCGCTCTTCGGCGAAGCCTTCTATAGTGGCGTTATTGGAGACGAGGATCAGTGGTGCTAGGGCTGACAGAATTGTTAGTCGTCTGGGCTTTCAGTCTTCATTTCGTGTTGAGGCTCAGGGTTTCAGTGGGGGCATTTGGCTTCTTTGGAACGGTATTATCTCGATTGATATTATTACTGTTTCTAATCAGTTCATACATTTTTCGGTTCATGGCATAGGCATTGCAAGATCTTTGGTAGTTACGGTGGTTTATGCGAGCCCTCATGTCCAGTATCGGAAATTCCTTTGGGATCATCTTTCCGCGATTAGGCCTAGGGATGATCAACCTTGGCTTATTCGTGGCGATTTTAACGCCATTCTTCATCTTGATGATCGGCGAGGGGGTCAGAGCCGGCGTCATGGTACTAGCAGGGATTTTCAAAATTTTGTCTTCGCTAATGCATTGATGGAGGTGGATTTTAAGAGAGCTCACTTTACCTGGTCTAGAGGTGACTTATATGAGCGCCTTGATCGGTGTTTAATGAACCTGGCTTGGTCTGATATGTTTCCGGATACTCTGGTTCACCATCTTGACCGTATTGGATCTGATCATCGGCCCCTTCTCTTGTGCACTAATTTTTCTATTCCTATTTTGGAGAAGAAGCCTTTCCGTTTTATCCCTCATTATCAGAATGAGGCTGAATTTACTACTATTCTTCAGACTGTGTGGACGGATGAGCTCTCTTTGGGTGATAATATTGCTCAGCTCCGTGATACTCTTTCGACATGGAATGGGATGTGTAATGTTGATATGATTAAGCGTAAGAAGCGTATCCTGGCTCGTCTGCGTGGTATTGATAAAGCTTTGGGGCAACGTCACTCAGCTACTCTTAGTGCTTTGGAGGGTTCTCTTAAACAGGAGCTGAATGAAATTTTGACAATGGAGGAAAATTCTTGGCGCCAAAAAGCGCGTTGTGACTGGATTCGGGATGGTGATCGTAATACTAGGTACTATCATGCTATTGCAAATGGGAGACGGAAGCGGAATACGATTATTTCTCTTAAAGATGCTCGGGGCAAGTGGATTTTGGATCCGGAGGATTTAAAACGTCTTGCTGTGGGTTTCTTTGAGTCGCTCTTTACGTCGGAGGGATGTAACGGTTATGCTTATAATTGCCGTAATATGTTTTGTGGGATCGATTAGCAGGGGAGGGATGAGCTTATTCGGCCACTGTTGGACGAGGAGGTTCGTGAGGCGTTATTTCAAATGCATCCGACCAAGTCGCCGGGAGTGGACGGGTTTCACGCCTCGTTTTTCCAGCGTAACTGGAAGATTGTTGGGAAGAAGGTTTGTGAGACTATTCATCATATGTTTGAGACTGGGGTTGTGGATCCTGAGCTTAACAAAACTCTTATTGTTCTTATTCCTAAAGTTGAGTCTCCGGAAGTGATTACTCAGTTTCGTCCTATTGGGTTGTGCACAGTGGTCTATAAAATTCTGAGTAAAGTTATTGTGAACAGATTGAAACCGTATCTCCCGAATTGGGTATCAGAAAATCAAACCAGTTTTGTCCCAGGGCGTTCTATCACTGATAATGTTATTACGGCTCAGGAAATTATTCACTCCATGCGTATCAAAAAAGGCCGTGAGGGCTGGTTTGCTATAAAGGTTGATTTGGAGAAGGCATATGATCGCCTAGAGTGGTCTTTCATTGACGATACCCTTGGTGATATTGGTATCCTACTCATTTGCGTCAGCTTATTATGAGTTGTATCTCTACGGTTTCCACTCAAATCCTCTGGAATGGTAGCCCTTCTTCGAGCTTTCGTCCGTCGCGTGGTCTTCCACGATTATATTATGTATTTATATTTTAACGTGTAAGATTTTTTCTGCTAAATACTATGAATTGTTTTACCTTTCTCATATTTTAAAATGAATAAAAGAAAGAAAGCTTTAAAAAGAAAGCAAGAGAATAATGCAGAAAAAAGAAGTTTAATAAACTTCAAAGCAAAATGAGAATGAAAATAATTGATGGTTTGAGTCATACCCCAAAAGAGTATTTATAGCATCCTAAAACCTTAAAAATACTCTAAAATATTTAAAATAAACAAGATAAATGTTAAGTGTAACCCTCTCATCCCGGTCTGGCCGGATGACCGGTCCGAGTAGGTCACGCGGGGAAAACCGAAGCGAAACCCATTAAGGTTCCCCCTCGGTTAGCAACCCTAAAAATTTCTTTTAATTTAATATTCTCTAAAGGCACATTTAAAAACCTATGTGATCACAGCAGCGGAATAAAAAGAGGAAGACACTCAACCGGACACAGAACGACAAATAAACAGTCCAATTTTAATCCATTAGGCAGGCCGTTTCGAAACACCATTGAGGCATATCGAAACGCCTTGACCTGGTCAACTGCTCCAAGCCCACACGAGAAGGTCGTATCGGAACGGAGGTCAACCATTCCGAAGCACCCTCAACGATTAACTTCTCGTGGTCAACGAGATATTGACCGTTCCGAAACCCTTAGACCCGTTTCGAAACGCCTTCATCTCAGAAATTTCTCAGATTTCCAGTAGTCAAAATGTTCCGAAACTCGTATCGGAACAGGGGCTCACAGTGGCCAAACCGTATCGAAACACGTTTCGATACAGGGTCCCTAAAGCCTTACCCGTTCCGAAACGGCTCAGCCCGTTTCAAAACACTAGTTGTCTGCAACCTTCAAAAAAATCAGATTTAAACATTTCTCCACAACTCTAAAGGTCCTAAGCGACCCCAATGAGCACTCAACACTTACAAGCATGATCTAGAGGCATGGACCATATGTCAAAACATGCTCAAACACACAAGGCATAAGGTGAAGCATCTATTCATGGCATTTACACAAAAGACAACATTTCATAAAAGGACGTGCTTAAGGACTCAAAAGCCAAATGGCACAATTCATCACAATAAGGTTTACATGCCATCCTAAAGCAACTTAAACATTCACAGGGCATGTCATCACACAAGCATTCGACAAGGCATAACAAGTTTTACAATCAAAGTCAATTCATGAACATCAAACACGCATATGAGTCATACATCGCTCACACAAAACACACTCTTGCCACATTGCTAAGCTACCACATTAATTGCTAAACCGTACTTGAGCAACAAAAAATTGGAAAGCCCCTTCGCCTTGCTCCGTGCTAACACCACGCTAATGATCTGCATTGTTGAAAATGAGAGCGTAAGCTAGAAGCTTAGTGAGGATGCTCTAAAATTGAAAACATCAACAATGCAGGGTTCAAGCATGCAAATCCTTTACTACACATACAACATACGTAGGTAATCAACAAGTCAACCTAGCTAGTCTTTCAAGAGTCATAATATGGAATCTCACATCATACTAAGCTCAAACATCATATATCAACATCATAACATCATAATTATGAGAACAAGTTTAATTGGCCACTATTAGTTTACCCGGATGTGCAGATTTAATCTCAACAACAACATTACCTCGGTGGGATTACACTTATCACCAAACCTTGCATGGGTGGGATTCCACTCATCACCACATGCCCTACGGATGGGATTCCACTCATCATCACGTAGAATATAAATAAACTTCTGGTGGAATATTACATCACCGTACTCCTCCTTGATGACTCAACGCCATCAAGGCCACGTACATTTTGACTTAATTTGTGTGCACACTAATCCTAATGATCGATCATTTACACCCGGTAAGTTAATTAGTGCCAATTCTTTTAACCACATCACATATCCACCATTTATATCACATACTCAACCACATACATATACCAAAGTACACATGTACAAATCAATCCATATTTCACAAGAGCAATAGGGAAGGCATAAATAGCATTAATAGAAATCAAGGAGTTAAGTTACCAATTTAACTCTCACATGGGAATGGCCTACCAAGCACATCCCAACCCATACACTACACACACTTGAACCAACTTTAAAACATATCTAAAGTTTACTCACCACCCTTCCCTAGCAACCAAAACAAGCAAGCAAGCCTCCTATGTGCCCAGATTCGATCCCGATGCTTCTCCAAAGTCTCCTCTTGTTTCTAGCCAATCAAAACACATCCATTACTCAAAAATCAATGCTAAAACTCAGTCACCACTTCAACCCATAAACACAAGCCACACTTCAACAATTTCAAACCCAACAATCACCCAAAATGTCCATTTTCGAGCTCCCTTAAAACCCAGCTGAAAACCATATTTTCAAACACCCAAATGACACCCAAATGGTCCCAAAACACCTTCCTAACATCCCTAAACCATCAGCCCTTCAACCTAACCCTAAAACTCACCAAAATCCAAGTTTTAGACACTTCAAAAATGGCCACAAGGACCCATTTCGGGTTTTCACCCAAACTTACCCATTTTAACATATTATGTGTATTTTGAGGTGACTAAACTAAAACTCAACTTAATAAATCAAATCAATTGAAAAATCCAATAAAAATCCATTCTTTCTTCAAACTTGAAAATCACAAAAGTGGGTAGTTTTGAAATATAAAGCTATGTAAATGTAGAGGATGATGTGGAGAGTGTAGATATGTAATTACCTTTGAAAATGACCTTGAGTTGAAGAAGTAATCAAATGGAATAGTGATTAGGGTATTAGAGAGGGGTTTGCTCTTCTTTCACGTGAAATTGGAGGGAAAAGGGAGATGAGGGTTTTACTTATTTATTTGTTTCTTTTTTATTCAAAAGTTGTCTACCCTTTTTAAATTGTTTTGGGTTAAATCACCAAAATGATCCCTTCTTTCTATTTAAAACTCAATTATCTCAAGCCAAGGTCAAATTGATTAAAAATAATTTTACCGACTCGGACCAACTAACCCGATTAACTCCTAACCCCAAAACACAGGTGTTACAACTCTCTCCCACTTAAGGAATTTCATCCCCGAAATTACCTGACTGAAAGAGATAGGGAAACTGCCTTTCCATATCCTCCTTTCTCTCCCAAGTCGCCTCGTCCACACCTCGACGTTGCCACCGCACCTTTACTAAATCAATCAATCTACCCCGCAACACCTTACTATCAGAAGCTAGGATCTCAACTGGTTCCTCTTCATAAGTCAAATCTGGATTCAATTCAATCTCCTCTACAAGCATCACATGTGATTGATCGGACCTATACTTACGGAGCATCGAAACATGAAATACATCGTGTATCTTCTCTAGCTCGAACGGCAGACGCAACTGATAAGCAACCGGACGAACCCTCTTCACAATCTCATACGGTCCTATGTACATCGGACTCAACTTCCTTCCTCTTCAAGTCGGCATAAGACTTCTGCCTATCCGAAGCAGCCTTCAATCGATCGCAAATCAATTTTACCTTCTCAGTTCTCCCCTTGAGCAAATTCGGCATAGGTAACAACTTCTGTCCCACTTCTGCCCAACAAACTGGAGTTCTACACTTCCAGCCATACAAGGCCTCATATGGAGCCATCTGAATACTCGACTGGAAGCTATTATTGTAGGCAAACTCGACTACAGGCAAGTGCTTCTCCCATGTACCTGAATACGTGTCAATAGTAAAGATGTATGCTAACGATTTAATCTCATAGTACAATGCATGGCACAGAATTTGTGCTTATCTTCAAATGTATTTGTTGTTAAACTACTAGCCTAAATCTTGGTAAACCAACAAGAAAATTAAACTGCTCAAGGGATAAAAATAGTTGACCATGTGAATATACAAATAAATATATCCTTCTGTCAAAAAAACTGAAATATATCCATACAAAATTTACACATGTGAAAGTTAAAAATATATTTTAAAAAATACTTTAACATATATAAGAGATATAGTATGCATTTATATTTTAACGTGTAAGATTTTTTTTTTGCTAAATACTATGAATTGTTTTACCTTTCTCATATTTTAAAATGAATAAAAGAAAGAAAGCTTTAAAAAGAAAGCAAGAGAATAATGCAGAAAAAAGAAATTTAATAAACTTCAAAGCAAAATGAGAATGAAAACAATTAATGGTTTGAGTCATACCCGAAAAGATTATTTTATAGCATCCTAAAATTTTAAAAAATACTCTAAAAATTTTAAAATAAACAAGATAAATGCTAAGTGATAACAGTAAAATCCCAAAATGTTTAAAATTAAAAAATAAAAGATAAATCTCAAGCTTTGATCTTAATCTCGGGTGATAAGTGCTCGAACGCGGCTGA
The DNA here is from genome assembly GCA_958450335.1 of Hibiscus tridactylites. Lineage (NCBI taxonomy): Eukaryota > Viridiplantae > Streptophyta > Magnoliopsida > Malvales > Malvaceae > Hibiscus > Hibiscus tridactylites. Next base: position 25,640,596 of record OY288265.1, on the reverse strand, counting down.
TAGCTTATCACGCGCTGCTGACGCGGCGTCGAGTCAGCGCATTCATACCTCAATTCATGCCCACTAATCCAGCCATGAATTTAAAAAAAAACTTGTAAAATTCAGTCTTTTCTAATCTGTTTTCCAGCCATGAAGTCATGCACAAAAAGGCACACAATAGACCATGATCTAGCACCACAAAGCAACTATTTAAGCATAATTAGCACGAAAATATTGACCAAACTAGCTACTAATCAGCATGGATGGAAACAATAGACAAAAAAAATGAAGTTTGCATTTTAGTCCGTAAAATGAAATAAGTTGAATTGCATACATAGATTAAGTGAAATGATAAAACGCATTATTCTTTTAAAGAGAGAATTTAAGTTAGTCTAGTGGTTAATCTTTTGCCCTTTCGTAAGTTGTTAGTTATACTAGTTGCAATTTTTTATTTGTCCAGTTAAAGGTAATTTGAATGAATAACTCATTTATTAAAAATGAAGAAATAAGTTGAATTAAAAGAAACATATTTATAATAAATTTGTTTAGTATGAGAAAAATAATATTGACGTGTCAAACCCCAAGCGTTGCTCAATCTTTTTAATTTTTTCTCTTAAGCGCGACTCACTTTTTTAATTCTTTTTTGAAGGATCGCTTACTTTTTTCATCTTTGTTTGGTTGGTGGCGATATTGTTTTTAATGTTGATCGTCAATCATTGGTACTTTTTTTATATTATTATATATTTTTTTAATTTTTAATAAGAATAATTTTATTTTTGTGAGACGTTTTTTCCTATTTTACGACACATTTTTTTCTCGGTCGTTTGGTTATTCTTTTCATTTTATGTTTTCTTAGAATAGGATTTGACGACGTCACGACTGATCAATATGATGCTTATTTATTATCCACTTATCCTGATGATCTTTTCTACTTTGGACCCTCAAGCTAGATTTGGATACACGTTCACAATCATTATTTTTTGTTCGTGATTAAATTTTGGTAATGATTATTTGTTAACGTTGCATAAGGGTTATATGTATTTTTTTAATGTTAGTGTAAATGATTTTTATCCTTCATCGTCAATTACTGGTGTATACATCTTTTGTTCAAGTCTTTTGGCTTGTGTTTTTAATCTATGTATTGTATGATTTCAAGGGGCTAATTTTTTTGTTTCAAAGGTTTTTGTAGAACTAATGTTTTGATATAATAATTGAAAAATGTTTTGGACTAATTTGAAAAGAATTTAGAACTTGTTTTTAAGTCCAAACAACTTGAAATTATGTTTGATGTATTTTAAGAGGTTTTTGGCAAAGATTTTTCATGTTTTTAATAGCCAAACTTGTGTTTTCAATGTACCCGTACCGATACGGTCTTACCCGTATCGATAACTTTTTGCCCCAGTTTGGCCACTGTCAAAACCCGTATCGATACAGGCCTTTGCCGTACCGATACGGATCGGGATCGTTTCGATACGCCAGGTAAGCGTACTGATCCCCTTTCAACCACCCCAACAGCTATTTCCCAACGGCCATTCAAAAGTGAAACCGTACCGATACGCCCTCAAGCGTATCGATACGCCCATGCTGGCAAGAGTCCAACGGCTAGTTCCTATGAAGGCCGTACCAATACTGTTCCACGCGTATCGATACGGATAGCTGCAGAACAACATTTATGAAGGGAAATAAAGTCCTCAACGGCTCCAATTCATCCCCAACGGCTAGTAACGGCCACAAACTCAATTGGGAGTATAAAAGGGACCTCCAAGCATCAAGAGAAGGCGAATGCTCATATTGTCAAACATCAAATGATCAAAAAGTGTCTTAGTGCTTAAATTGTCAATTCTTGTATAAACAAACACTAGTAAGCCAAAATTGTCAACTTTGCTCAAGTGTTTTAGGTTTTGGGTGAGTGCTTAATTGTGCAAACAAACACCTATTAGAGGGTTTTAAGTTTGCTTTGTTTATCTCTTTGTAAAGAGAGTTTCAATCAAGGCTTTGGGTAGAAAGCTTGATTGGTTGTAAGGGTTTCCTCCTAATCTTAGAAAAGGGGACGAATCAATAGTGGATTGATTGAGAAATCCTTAGTGGGGAGCTAAGGTAGTGGATGTAGACCTTGGTTAGAAGGTTGAACCACTATAAATCATTGTGTCAATTATTCTTTTAGCTTCCTCAACCCTTCCACCCAAAAATCCATCTCTCCACCACTTGGTGAGCTAAATTGGTTGATCGAATCAAGCCCCACACATCTCAACAATTGGTATCAGAGCTTGGCTCAATCAAAGAGAATTAACATCCTATTGAGAAGATCCGGCAAGCTCGATCACTATTTCATCAACCGGCTCAAATGGCACAATCAATCGACAAACCGCCTTTCTTTGACGGAACTCGTTATGCCCATTGGAAGACAAAGATGAAGTTCTTCATCAAGTCAAAAGATTGCAAGATATGGGATGTAGTTGAAGATGGTCCGTTCGTGCCTCAAAGAAGTAAAGTGGAGTGGAGTGCCGACGATCGCAAGAAGATGGAGCTAAATTGCAAAGATTGCAAGAATAGAATTAATGCCAAGAATAAGCAAACCTTGAACTAAATTGCATTAACAAAAACTTAAACAAAGTACAATTGTTTTCTCACAACTACTCAACAAAATAATCCTAACCCTAAGAGAATTTAGAACATGATGAACATAGAGATCACACGACTAAACCTAATCTCAAGCTATCAATACTCGACCCCTTTTGATGTGTGCGGCAAGCCTTGTTTAAATAGGAAAAGGAGTAGGGCAAAGTCCTTCTTAGATAGGAAGTTAAGTTGGACTTGGACATGTCTTCATTAAAGAGGTGAAATCTCTTTAATTTTAATGCCTTTATCCATTTTGGCCAAATTTCATATTTAAACTTCCTTCTATGTTTCCACCGCCTTCTCGTGCTCCGATTGCCATGCAAAGTAGGTAGAAAAATCCAGCATTGAATGCTCTTTAAATCGTCTATCACTTTGCATGTTTTACCCTCCGCCATGTTGGTATGTGCACTACCTCGGCGGCGGCAATCTACTACTTCGGCAAAGGTATGTCACTGATTCTGCTCCGTAGGGCTTCATCTTCATAATTCAGCTTCCTTCAATAGAAGTTGTCATCTTTGGCTTAGCTTGCTCTGGACCTGTCACGAGCTCGTTCAGCACCATCTTCCCTTTTTCTTCATTGCCCGCCCGGAATCACCTACCCCGACAGTGAGTAAATCTGTGCCAGTACCAAACGTGCATTAAAACAGTACCTTTTTCATTCAATACACCAAATATCATGATCAAAGGTAAAATCAATGTAATTAATGCATATAAGGCCATTCAAATGGGTGTAAGTTAAGTAATAATTGTCATGTAAAAAGAGTGAAAACATAAGACTTTTGGGCACTTATTAGAGAGAAAGTTAGAGAGGGAATTTCTGGAGAAAAGCATAAGAAAAACTTGAGATTTTGCTTTCATGTAATCATCTAGCCATTGGATTTAATCTAGGAGCAAAGTTAGTGCATCTATACACTTGTTTAACCGATTGTTGTGTTTGATTTGTATATATGTTCTGTTTTGAGGGAATTAGATATTGTTAATGATGAATTGATGGCTGAATTTGTATTGTATGATGATGAATTAGCTGAATCTAGCTTAAGTTATATGATAGGAATTGAAATTAGATCATTAGAAGATGTTAAATGGTAACCGATTGCACTAGGGGTTGTTTTGCTAAATCTGGAAATTTGAGGGACTAGAAAACGTTTCTAGTAAAAAGTCACATAGAGAAAATTTCTAAGAACTGATTAAACTAACTTTTGGTAAAAGCAATTTGAAGTTAAATTTGCTAGCTAAGGTGCTAGAATGAAAACTAGTCACACGAAAATGCAAAACTGTTTAGGAGACTATTTTACTAAAATTGAAAGGTTTAGGGATTAAAATGCTCTGTATTGGATTCTGGAAATATTTTTTAAAAATAAAGGACTTGATATATGAATGAATTGTAACTTGAATTGGCTGGTAAGTAGCTTAAATTGAGTATTTAAAATGATCAAAGTGCTTAATAAGTGAATTTGGACTAATCTGGAAACTTGATAAATTAAGGGAGTGTATTATTCTGTTTATGGACCATAATGGACTTGAATGAACATGGGGAAAACATGTTGAAAATGTGTATAAGGTCTTAAAATTAAAATAGGTAATAAGTTACTATAATTGAATAACTAGAAGCATGCTCTAATGAATCTGTCTAGAAGCCTTGTTCTGGGCAGTGTCTTTGAAAACCCGATATAAATTGTAGAAATCGAATTTTAATCTGAAATTTTGATAGAATGTACTTTGACATGTCTATTTTAATTAGGAACAAACGGCATTGAATTCTAAGTTGTGTAGTGAAATCTGGAAAAGAAAACTTATAGTAGTGCAAATTGTCCAGGCTGTGTAAATGTCATATCTTTAGACAATAAACTGTATAAATTGGATAATAAATAAAATGCAAGAATTATATGGTATTAAATAAAATTTGTTAGATTAAAACAATATAAAGTAATCGAAATTCTGACTTGCGGATTGGAAGTTATGATCAGATTAGAACATAGGTGCAAGCTGCCAGAACTGGAAAATAGTTTTGAGTGTGTTGTGTTTTTTGCTTGTTTGAATGAGCTTATATGTTTGATATGGATGCTAATACACTTTGTGTATGTTTATATGTGAATGGTTAGACCAAGACTTTGAGGAAAATCTGGAAGAAGCAAGAGCTGGCCACTCAAATAGAAAGAACAAGGGGATAGTCGTCAAAGAGCAAGACTAGTAGAAAGCTTGGAGTATTTTGAGTGTAGGTGATCTTAGGGTTAGGACTAGTGTCCTAACCAATGATTTATGTTTTATATTATGTTTCTAGATTAAGTATGAAATGAATCTAATCTGAACTTGGTAATTATCTTGAGGTAAGAAGTTTAAAAAGGAAAGATGTTAACATGATCTATATTGATAACTCGTTGCCTTGGTTTGATACTTAACATGGTTTAATTTACTTTGATGGTTTTATGAATAATGGAATGAGCATGAATTGGATGTTATGCTATTGTTTTTTAGTGTTACATGATGCTTGAAATTGTTTACAAGACTGTTACATGTTGGAAACTATGAAAATATGAACAATGGATAAGTACTACTTACATGTAACATGAAATATGCTATGTGAACTTGCAATGCTTGATTGCTATACACTTGGATTGTGTTTACTAAACTTAAAAGATAATAAAAGCTCTTGGTTGACTAGTTGGTCTTATGTAGGAAGGCATGCCTTAGAGTCCAGAGCTCCTCTGATTTAGTACTTTGTGTACTCTCTGTTTTGGTGTTGATGGCACCTAATGATCTTGATGCTTTGTGCATCCTATGTTGGCACTTTGGTTACCCTATGTTGGTGTAGAAGACACATTCATGTAATTGTGCATCCCCAGATTTTGATGCTTTGTGCATCTTCTGATTTGGTACTTTGTACCCATTCAGACTTGATTACCTAGTCCCACTATTCTACCAAGGCATAACTTAAAAGAACTTGAAATAAGACATGTTACATGTTAAATTGAAAATATGATATGTTACTTGAATGAAATGGCATTGAAATATGTTTATATGCTATGGAATATTTATGTACCAATCATATATGTTAAAATGTAAAAGTCATCTAAGGGTAATGGATCATATTCGAATGAAAGGATATGAACATGAACTATGCTTTGATGTTTGATTCTTGCTTGATCATTGTGCTTGATAAATAGCAATTGGCTATTTGAATGTGTTATATGATTTATATGTTATGATTTGATCTTGATACGCTTTGTGTATATGTTCATATGATACTATGTGATGATATAAGACTAGCTAAGTGAGCTACTTGATCATGCTTGATACTAGCTAGGTCTTACTCAATTGGAACGAAGCCTAGCTAAGTAATCTTTGTCAAATGTGATAATACATTTTTTTATCATCAACTGTATGAATATTATTCAAGAATAAAATATCATACAACGCGACGTAACCATTACGCCTCGTTAAAAACCTCTCTAATCCTAATGGAGGAAAAGAGTACGTAATGGCCCGTCAAAAATACAAAATGCCTATATACAAGCTAGGAATAAAGAACACCTATCCACTCCCTCCTTAGCTAACACATCAGCAAATCCATTCGCCTCTCGCGGTACGTACTGAAAATGTATCTCCGAAATGACTTGGCACGCTTGATCAATTGTCACAAACGACTCTCACAACCGCCACGGACGTTTCGCCGAACATGTCACCCAACTCAGTGCTACTTGGGAATCAGATTCAATCACCACACACTGATCACGCCAAGCTCCTTCCGCCACCAACCTTACTGCCAGCTCAATAGCTCTCACTTCCGCCACATTGGAGTCCAAACACCCGACTGGACTGGAAAAATCCCCAAAATGCGACTGTCCGCATCGCGCAAAACACCCCCGATGCCCGCTGGTCCGGGCTTACCCCTCGCTGATCCATCCACATTGAACTTCAACGTTCCCGCAATAGGTGGCTGCCACGCCAAACCAGTACGCACCTTCCTTGGTCGTGGACTAACTACACATGTAGATGGGCACGACCACCAAACCGATTCAGACATAACTTCACTCACTCAATCGACCTTTATCCAATAAAAAGAGCGAAGTTTGACTAGGAAATACACTACCGCCAATGTCGAACGCTTGCCCCTAAAGATGAATTCGTTTCGGGCAAGCCAAAAAGACCATAACGTTGCACTCACACTAGCCACCCACCATTTCAATTGACAGCCATAAAAAGAACTATGAAAATTCATCACAAAAAATTCTGTGAAACTTACCGGTAACGGTAACGGAATGCCCCACCAACCGCGTAACCAATCCCAAATCTGTTGGACACACGGGCAGTCATAAAATAAATGATCAATTGACTCCTCCCCCCTTACGCACCACGAACATAGGCCTTGTCCCTCCGATAAAGGCACCCCTCTAACGCGCAAAAAATCCACTGTCGGCAAACGTTTCAACCAAATGAACCATAAGAAAGCTTTCACCTTGGGTGGAACAAGTACCTTCCATGCGAAACAGCCCCCAAAATCTCCGTCCCCCACCCTATCCAATAAAAGCGCCTTAGACATAGCCTGAACCAAAAATTCCCCATGTTCGTCCGGTATCCAAATCAGCGTATCGATACACTCTTCCCTTATACGAACCCCACTCACTGACTCACACAATGTACACAATTGCTCATGTTCGAACATCCACAATCGCCTCCTGAAAAATCCCTCCCATTGTTCATGATCGAAATGACTATCCACTGCATAATCCTGTACCCAAGCCAATTTTTTCAACGCCAAAGCAAACAAGCGTGGAAAAACCTCCTTTAAAGGCTGTTGTGTAGCCCATAAATCAAACCAAAACAGAACAAGCTGCCCATTACCGATTTTCCAGTGAAATCCCCCCCCCCACGTGTGATTCTACACTCGGACAGCAAGCATTTGCCACTATTTGACGCCATACAATAGACATGGTGGATAGATTTTCCGTATTGAACCTCCACCATTGAATATTTTCACCATATTTGGCCGTAATTAAACGACACCAAAGTGAGTCTCGATCACGTACATATCGCCATACCCATTTGGACAGCAGCGCCATATTCTTCACTCTAAGGTCCGCCACCCCCAAGCCCCCTAGATATCGTGGTCGACACACCGTTTCCCATCCCGCCCTACTCATCCGTCTCTCGAGGCTAACACCTCCCCAAAGAAAAGCTCTACGTATTCTATCCATCTTCTTAATTACACCCTTAGGAACTACAAATAAGCCCAAGTAAAAGATAGGCAATGATGAAAGGACCAAGTTAACAAGTGTCACTCTAGCTGCAAACGACAAAGAACTGCGCTTCCATCCTGCTAACTTGCGTCTGAAGTTAGCGATAACCAGATCCTATACTGATATACATCTCGGATCAGCCCCCAACGGGAAACCAAGATATACAAACGGTAGCTCCCCCAATCTACATCCCAACACTCTAGCCACTGATGCACTCAGCTCCTCCTCCACTCCAATCGCATATAAAGAACTTTTTGCAAAATTAATTTATAACCCAGAACACACCTAAAAACAGTGCAATATCCTCTTTAAATTACGAGCATACTCAATGCTAGCATCAACGAATAATATCGTATCATCGGCAAAACTGGAGGTGTGTCAACCGTATGTTCGAAACCACCTCCACTCCCCGAATCAGCCCTCCTGCTTCCGCTCTGATCAACATCAAATGTAATGCTTCCGCTACTATCACAAATAGCAACGGTGACAAGGGACACCCTTGTCTCAAACCACGACCCATCCTAAACATCCTTTTGTCGTGCTCCTATTCAGTAATACAGACAACCAAGCAGAACTGATGCACTCATGTATCCATTGTCACCACACTGCACAAAACCCCATCCGCACTAGCACTGAATCTAAAAAAGCCCAGCTCACACAGTCATATGCCTTAGCAAAGTCTAACTTTAGAATAAAACCACTAGCCCCACTTTGGCGAAGGGAATGTATTACGTCCGTCGCTAACAACACGCCATCTACTAGCTGACAGCCTTTAATAAAAGCCGACTGAGTGTCGCTAATCGGAGAATTCAGCATTGCTTGCAACCGGTTTGCCAAGCACTTGGCCAATAATTTGTACATCGAATTAACCATACAAATTGGCCTATACTCACCTAGCACTTGTGGTGCCGCCACCTTAGGTAATAGCACAATAAACGTGCAATTCACTCCCTTTGGCAATGTCCCTCGCTCATGGAATTAAGTAAAAAAATTCATTACATCATCCTTCACCACCTCCCAGCTCTTCTTGTAAAATTCAAGTGTAAAACCATCCGGACCCGGTGCCTTTGATCCGTCACAATCCCATAAAATGCGTTTAATTTCCCCAACCGTAAAAGGTGCCAACAACACTGAACTTCCATCTGCTTGCACACGTCGAAATTGTTCATCAAACTCCCATCTACCCACCCGATTATCACAAGAAAAATGGGCAGTGAACGCCTTGACTACAAAGGCGCGTAATGTCGTCGGCGATGTAGTCCATTTCCCGTCAATCAATAATCCTGGTATGGTGTTCCTAACCGTTCGTAATTTAGCCGTTCTATGAAAAAAGGATGTGTTCTGATAACCTAACCTCAACCAACGTTATCGGAACTGATCGGCAGAATCAGTTGTTGCGCCGGCACCATCGTATTCTTTTCTGTCTCAAGCCCCACGGTTACTCTCGGATTTACTACCTCTCTCGTCACGTCCATCTTAATTTGGTTCTCAGCCGTTGCGTTCCCCCCAATCGGATCAGTACACTCTTATGTTTCCTTGTATTCCTCCTCCCTTCTAAATTGCACGTTCTTTTGAAGACTATCACTGCTTCCCTCCTGCGGAATTTCCGTTTGTGAATGGTTGCCCTCATAGCAGCCACATTCGATCATTGGACCTTGCCCATCTGTCTCAAATACACGGACCAAATATTTTGCAGCCGTCAATTTGACAGTGATACTCTCCTCAATGCGATCCACCATTGTCGTTTCTACCAGCATATGTCCGCAATCGAAACATGTAGGGGTTTCCGTATCGTCATCCATACATATCAATGACCCCCATACGCTTGCTATATTCGTGAACGTTTTCTTGTGCCATAGGTGAATCGGCAGACCTACCACGGATAACCATACTCGACAGGATTCTGTTGTAATTGACGGTGACCACTCTACCACTTTTGTGAAACATTCCTTGATGCAATCCATCTTCATCACTTGTTCACGGATTTTTGCCGACGTGCACATTAGCAGAATCATGGACCCCGAGAGCCTCATGATCGAAAAACCATCTTTCTTCTCCACCTCCAATCGTTCCGCTAACGTTTTTAAATTCCATGGCCTAGTGCTCCATCCAATTGCACATCATTGGAGGATCGCCCATTTATCTTCATCTAACACACCCTCAATTACCCGTCGTTTCATTCCACTCTCATAGCCCCCCCTACGTCAACGACTTCTCTGTTGTTGAATCCGACACCATCCCCTTCATCGGTTATTGTACTTCCTTTCTCTTCAACGCATTCTTTAGATCGTTAATGCCCTTCCATGCCAAAGCCACTCGCATCCTTGAGCCGTATATCCATTTTCCATGAATCCGTTCGATCGCCCTATCCGCATCCGATTTCGATGCCATTCGAACGAATCCAAATCTTGTCCCATCTCTAGCCCTCTTCTTGGGTATAAACGCATCTCTAACAATCCTATGACGATCAAATATTTGCCATAAACCCTTCCATTGAATCATCTCTGAGATTCCTCCTACGTATAAGGTCCATACCCGTTGTGAATCCTGTTTATCGGCGACGGCTGCTTGTTGTTTTGACTGAATTTGTTCGCCATTGCCTTGTTTTAACATTTTAAGTCTCACTAAGTACTTATTGTTCTTATCACTCACTTGTTTCCTTCTTCCCAAACCAACAGGATAATTTGTTCGAAAGCTGTCCAATTTTGATCCGGGAGCAATCGCAAGCCAAAGACTCAAAGTATGCTAATGGTACTTTTGTTTAGACTCATAGAAGATGGCATAAAAATGTATATAGAGATGTGTCACAGGCATATAGACACTTGTATATGTTCATTTTAGTTTGTATATAAGGCTTAAGTAACTTGGCATGTAAAGACTATTTGAAGTTGTGTTTGAATTTGTAAGACCTCCTTGCTAAGTATGTATATATGGTAGTATTGGTTGATCTAATTTCTTTGATATGATTCTTGCAAATGCCATGGGTTGTCTATGTGCCTTGCTATTCGAATGATTGATGTTGGACATGTATAGAATGTTAATTTGGCTACTAGAAGTGCAAGTAATCTTATTCTATTCGAATGTAACCCATAGGACACTAAGCTTGTTTGATCATGGCATGAATGTCTTGAATTGGGTACATGTTTGTATAATATAATCGAACATGCTATAGTGGTTTACTAGATTCGATGGTTTCATAATGGGATTGACTTGGTTGTGTCTTATTTTAGGTAAAAAGCATGTTGGTTATTTTGATTGAATGACATGTATGAATGTTTACATAATTGGTAATGTTAAGATAGTAAAATGTTTCATGTAAATCTTGATTTTTGATTGCAAAAGTTTTTGCTAGCCCACCTATTTTTAAGTAAGCTAAGTGAGTTCTATGTTTACATGCTTAAGTATTATGTTTATATGATTTCGTTATATGTCCGTTGCGCATTGTAACGCTTTTCGCTCCTAACCCGGGCGAAGGGTGTTACAAAGCGTGAAAATGAATAGAAATCTTATGTCCCTATTTAGTGCCCCTATTTATGCCCACACACCAAAAAATTGGTTTAATGTTTATGGTTAGGGTTTAAAATTTTGGTTTAGAGAATTGGATTATGGTGTATTTTGGGGGGGGTTATCATGTATTTTAAGGTTTAGAGTTTAGAATTTAAGATTAAGACTTAAAATTTAATTTTTATAGTATTGGGGCATGGAAGAGGCATCAAAAAGGAAGATGATTTTTATTCTGTAAGAATAACCATAGACTATGACAAAATTTCTTGTCCCCTTTTGGTGTTATTTTGTGCCACCATACTAAAAAATTAAATTCTAAACTCTAACACTAATTTCTGAAACCGAAATCTTTTACCCTAAACATCAAAATACACCCTACACTCAATACTTTAAACCCTAAGTCCTAACCTTAAACCTTAATCTTAAACTTAGTATTTTTAATAATAAAACAATAAGTTAAAGACACCAAAAAGGTAACGATTTCTACTCCATTTACGGATACTATATGCCTTTCGATTTGAAAATAAAACCCCCTTTTGCTTGTCCGTATCTGATTTTCAGACTCAGTTACATCCAACCAAAGAAAATTGAATTGTTCTCCGTAAAAGGACAGATAATTAATGTCGCCAACAATGTACATTACTTTCTTACCATTTAATAAACCCGAATAGTCCCATTCGTCCTTATCAATAGAGTTGGCAATCGGTTCGTTCGGTTTAGGTTCGGTTCAGGTCATTTCGGATCAGGTCGTTTCGGGTTTATCTAGAATTGGTTTAGTTTTTGTTCGGTTCGGTTCGGGTTCAAGTTTAATTCGGGTCTGTGATGAGTCGGATTCGGTTCGGGTATTGGATTAGGTCAAAATCGGATCGGTTGTTTTCGGGTCAGGTCAATATCGGATCAGTCTCTTTTGGTTCAGGTCGCTTTCGGTTCTTGTCAAAACCGGGTCGCTCTGGTCGATTTCGGTTTGAGTTGGGTTTAGGGTTTGAAGTTTAGTATTTATGGTTTAGTTTAGAGTTATTGGTGTGTATGAGATTAATTCGGATTCAACTTGTTAATCTATGCATTTAAATTTGATTAAATATTTAAATCAAAGCTTTATGTATCCATATCAAATTTTTTTCTATAATTATATTAAATCAAAGTTTAATAATAATAATAATAATAATGTCTAAAATGAATTAATTTATTAAACTTAGGATCTAAATGAGTTAACTAAAATCTAGAAGCATAAATCACGGACATAATTAAAATAATTTTAAAACTAAATGTGAAATTTTAATTAAATTAATCTAAATTGAAACTCAATTAAATTAAGGAGAAAAAAGGAGAAAGACAATTGGTAAAAATAGAGAGGGAAAAGACAAAATTTTGGAGGGAAATAAGCCACCAATTTTTTAAGCTAGATTAAAAAAAAAGACAATTGATAAAAATATAGAGGGAAAATACAAAATTTTAGAGGAAAATAAGCCACCAATTTTTTAAGCTATAGATTAATAACTTTTTAGGTCATGTTGCATTTAAAATGTTATATTTTAGTACTAATATTCAACTTTAAGATTTAGTTTAATTTAATTTAGTCACAAGTACCCCCACAGTTTAGACTTCGGATATAGAAATTCCCTCCCCGTAGTGATATTTAGTCTCTAAAAATTTACTTTTAGTCGAAATTAACTAATCTTTGTAATTTAGTCTAATAATTTAATGTAGTGATATTTTTGTTCATTTTAATTTTTAATATTTAATTTTTAGCCAAAATGACATAAAATGGTATTAGACCACAACTTTGACAAGAGCAATGGTCTCTTCCATAGTATAATATAAAAAGATAACAAAACATACTTCATTTTATTATTTATTATATTGTTAAAAATAGATAATATTAAAAATAAATTATTCATTTATTTTACCTTAATTTTCGGGTTAAAATCGGGTCGTTATTCGGTTCAGCTTTCAGTTCGGGTCAAATCGGTTCGGGTCTATTTCGGTTCAATAAAAAATTTCGAGTCGATTTTAATTCGATTCGGTTCGATTTATTTCGGATTTCAAGTCTCGGGTCAAGTTTGTCAGGTCTACTTATCAACAACCGTCGCTGTTTTTAACCTAAAAATGATTCACTTTTCGACTATAAGAAACAATCAGTACACTTGGAACCAGCAGTACTATCAAATTTTGCAGTCCATTTGCTTTCCTTCTTGAATATAGCTATGAATTTCAGTCGTAACAATTCCATTTCATCAACCGACTTAAGCCTTGCAATGGAATTAGTACAACGTGTGACCTAGAATTTGTGGTTATTTTTCTAATGTATTTTTCTAAAAAATGTAGCTTAAAAGCTAGGTTGACCAATGAGAAAATTAGACAACCTAAGGATCAAAAGAGGTTGAACCATGTCCACAAATATCCAACAGCAAACTATTAGTGTAGCCACAGAAAGGAATTGTAAGTTGACATCCTCCTTGTGAAACTCATCCAACCTCCTTAAATTTTTTTTAATAGTCTTAAATTAATTATAAGATAGTATCCAACCTTCTTAAATTTAAATGTATTATAATTGTGTATACATATGGACATATATATTAACTTATAATTATCTTAAGATTATTCGGAAAAAAATAAATGTACTATAATTGTTAGAGATCTCCGTCGGCGGCAAAGTAAGTGATTTGCAGGGAACTTGGCCACCTTGGTTTGCCATCTTTTGTTGCTTGAGTATTTGACAACTCCGATCGATTTCTTGATCAAGATCGTAGAATGGATACTTCGCATTCGCCTTGGTCATACACCAATGCAAAACCAAAGTTGATTAGTGCTCGAAAACTTAAGCAAATAAAAGTGCAAGAAAATAAAAGTGAAAGTTGCTATTGTCAATCCCCCGACAACGGCGCCAAAAACTTGTTACATGTAAAAGGTGCTCTGCAATTAGTGTAAGTGTACACGTCTCAAGTAATAGAATGATAAGTATTAGAGTATCGTCTCCACAAGGATTGGGATGGCTTCCTTCGTTTATCCTCTCGCACTAAAAAAGAAAAGTAAAAGTAAAAACACAAGTAGAGGAATTTTGGGTTTTAATTAAACTTAAAAGCATAAACTAAATCAAGCAAGTAAAAGTAGAGTAATCAAGATAAGAGAATGGGCCAGATTATATTGCGTCGTAGTGTGGAAATCAATTAACTTGTCTTAGTCTTTGAATGCAATAAACACCAAACTGCCTCGACAATTACCTAAGTCCCTGCCGCGGTAATAAGTTGTGATGCCTCGACAATCCCTTGCTGGTCGGCAGACGATGTCAAGGTTCGGAAAAGCGTCCTTTGGTGGCTTCTCTTTATCCCTAAGACGTAGCACTGTTGATGAATGGGCCTTGATAATACCTCCCGATGTAAACCAAGGATGAACACCAACTAATCTCACGCTTCTTTTTGTCGTTGAAACTCTAACTTATCCCTAAGGCGAGTTAGCTTCCACTGTTAGGATGAAAACCATGCTTATTCGTTTCTTGAGTTTAATTCTTCTGATATTAAACAAATGAATAACCTCACAATACTCTCTCCCAATAAGATTGCAATAATAGAATTAATGCCAATAATAAGCAAACCTTGAACTAAATTGCAATAACAAAAACTTAAACAAAGTACAATTGTTTTCTCACAACTACTCAACAAAATAATCCTAACCATAAGAGAATTTAGAACATGATGAACATGGAGATCACACGACTAAACCTAATCTCAAGCTCTCAATACTAGACCCCTTTTGATGTGTGCGGCAAGCCTTGTTTAAATAGGAAAAAAAGTAGGGCAAAGTCCTTCTTGGATAGGAAGTTAAGTTGACTTGGACTTGGACTTGGACTTGTCATTAAAGAGGTGAAATCTCTTTAATTTTAATGCTTTTATCCATTTTGGCCAAATTTCATCTTTAAACTTCCTTCTATGTTTCCACCACCTTCTCGTGCTCCGATTTCCATGCAAAGTAGGTAGAAAAATCCAGCATTGGATGCTCTTTAAATCGGCTATCACTTTGCATGTTTACCCTCCGCTAGGTTGGTATGTGCACTGCCTCGGCGGTGGCTATCGACAGAGGTATGTCATTGATTCTGCTCCGTAAGGCTTCATCTTCATAATTCAGCTTCCTTCAGTAGAAGCTGTCATCTTTGGCTTAGCTTGATCTGGACCTGTCACGAGCTCGTTCAGCGCCATTTTCCCTTTTTCTTCATTGCCCGCCCGGCATCACCTACCCCGACAGTGAGTAAATCTGCGTCAGTACTAAACATGCATTAAAACAGTACATTTTTCATTCAATACACCAAATCATGATCAAAGGTAAAATCAATGTAATTAATGCATATAAGGTTATTCAAATGGGTGTAGGTTAAGCAATAATTGTCATGTAAAAAGGGTGAAAACATAGGACTTTTGGGCACTTATTAGAGAGAAAGTTAGAGAGGGAATTGCTGGATAAAAACATAAGAAAAACTTGAGATTTTGCTTGCATGTAATCATCTAGCCATTGGATTAAAGCTAGGAGCAAAGTTAGTGCATATATACACTTGTTTAACCGATTGTTGTGTTTGATTTGTATATATGTTATGTTTTGAGGGAATTAGATATTGTTGATGATGAATTGATGGCTGAATTTGTATTGTATGTTGATGAATTAGCTGAATCTAGCTTGAGTTATATGATAGGAATTGAAATTAGATCACTAGAAGATGTTAAATGGTAATCGATTGCACTAGGGGGTTGTTTTGTTAAATCTGGAAATTTGAGGGACTAGAAAACGTTTCTGGTAAAAAGTCACTTAGGGAAAATTTCTAAAAACTGATTAAATGAACTTTTGGTAAAAGCAATTTGAAGTTAAATTGGCTAGCTAAGGTGCTAGAATGAAAACTAGTCACACGGAAATGCAAAACTGTTTAGGGGACTATTTTACTAAAATTGAAAGCTTTAGGGATTAAAATGCTCTATATTGGATTCTGGAAATATTTTGTAAAAACATGGGACTTGATATATGAATGAATTGTAACTTGAATTTGCTGGTAAGTAGCTTAAATTGAGTGTTTAAAATGATCAAAGTGTTTAATAAGTGAATTTGGACTAATCTGGAAACTTGATAAATTAAGAGATTGTATTATTTTGTTTATGGACCATAATGGACTTGAATGAACATGGGGAAAACATGTTGAAAATGTTTATAAGGTCTTAAAATTAAAATAGGTAATAAGTTAGTATAATTGAATAACTAGAAGCATGCTCTAATGAATCTGTCTAGAAGCCTTGTTCTGGGGAGTGACTTTGAAAAACCAATATAAATTGTAAGAATCGAATTTTAATCTGAAATTTTGATAGAATGTACTTTGACATGTCTATTTTAATCAGGAACAAACGGCATTGAATTCTAAGTTGCGTAGTGAAATCTGGAAAAGAAAACTTATAGTAGTGCAAACTGTCCACGCAGTGTAAATGTCCTATCTTTAGACAGTAAACTGCATAAATTGGATAATAACTAAAATATAAACCTTATATGGTATTAAATAAAAAAAATTATATTTAAAACGATATAAAGTATTCAAAATTTTGACTTACGGATTGAAAGTTATGATCAGATTAGTAACATAGGTGCAAGCTGCCAGAACTGGAAAATAGTTTTGAGTGTGTTGTGTTTTTGCTTGTTTGAATGAACTTATATGTTTGATATGGATGCTAATACACTTTGTGTATGTTTATATGTGAATGGTTAGACCAAGACTTTGAGGAAAATCTAGAAGAAGCAAGAGTTGGCCACTCAAATAGAAAGGACAAGGGGATAGTCATCAAAGAGCAAGACTAGTAGAAAGCTTGGAGTATTTTGAGTGTAGTTGATCTTAGGGTTAGGACTAGTGTCCTAACCAATGCTTTATGTTTTAAATTATGTTTCTAGATTAAGCATGAAATGAATCTAATTTGAACTTGGTAATTATCTTGAGGGAAGAAGGTTAAAAAGAAAAGATGTTAACATGATCTATATTGATAACTTGCCGCCTTGGTTTGATACTTAACATGGTTTAATTTACTTTGATGGTTTTATGAATGATGGAATGAGCATGAATTGGATGTTATGCTACTGTTTTTTAGTGTTACATGATGTTTGAAATTGTTTCCAAGACTGTTACATGCTAGAAACTATGAAAATATGAACAATGGATAAGTACTACTTACATGTAACATGAAATATGCTATGTGAACTTGCACTGCTTGATTGCTATACACTTGGATTGTGTTTACTAAACTTAAAAGATAATGAAAGCCCTTGGTTGACTAGTTGGTCTTAGGTAGGAAGGCATGCCTTAGAGTCCAGAGCTCCTCTGATTTAGTACTTTGTGTACTCTTTGTTTTGGTGTTGATGGCACCTAATGATCTTGATGCTTTGTGCATCCTCTGTTGGCACTTTGGTTACCCTATGTTGGTGTAGAAGACACATTCATGTAATTGTGCATCCCCAGATTTTGATGCTTTGTGCATCTTCTGATTTGGTACTTTGTACCCATTCAGACTTGATTACCTAGTCCCACTATTCTACCAAGGCATAACTTAAAAAAACTTGAAATAAGACATGTTACATGTTAAATGGAAAATATGATATGTTACTTGAATGAAATGGCATTGAAATATGTTTATATGCTATGGAATATTGATGTACCAATCATATATGTTAAAATGTAAAAGTCATCTAAGGGTAATGGATCATATTCGAATGAAAGGATATGAACACGAACCATGCTTTGATGTTTGATTCTTGCTTGATCATTGTGCTTGATAAATAGCAATTGGCTATTTGAATATGTTATATGATTTATATGTTATGATTTGATCTTGATACGCTTTTTGTATGTGTTCATATGATACTATGTGATGATATAAGACTAGCTAAGTGAGCTACTTGATCATGCTTGAGACTAGCTAGGTCTTACTCAATTGGAATGAAGCCTAGCTAAGTAATCTTTGTCAAATGTGATAATGCATCTAATGAATCAAATGAAACTTAATAGTTATAAGAACTACCTCACTAAGTACTTATTGTACTTATCACTCACTTGTTTCCTTCTTCCCAAACTAACAGGATAACTTGTTCGAAAGCTGTCTGATCCGGGAGCAATCGCAAGCCAAAGACTCAAAGTATGCTAATTGTACTTTTGTTTAGACTCCTAAAGGTGGCATAGATATGTGTATAGAGATGTGTCACATGCATATAGACCCTTGTATATGTTCATTTTGGTTTGAATATAAGGCTTGAGTAACTTGGCATGTAAAGACTATTTAAAGTTATGTTTGAATTTGTAAGACCTCCTTGCTAAGTATGTATATATGATAGTGTTGGTTGATCTAATTGCTTTGATATAATTCTTGCAAATGTCATGGGTTGTCTATGTGCCTTGTTATTCGAATGATTGATGTTGGACATGTATAGAATGTTAATTTGGTTACTAGAAGTGCAAGTAATCTTATTCTATTTGAATGTAACCTATAGGACACTAAGCTTGTTTGATCATGGTATGAATGTCTTGAATTGGGTACATGTTTGTATAATGTAATCGAACATGCTATAGTGGTTTACTAGATTCGATGGTTTGATAATAGGATTGACTTGGTTGTATGTTTTTTAGGTAAAAAGCATGTTGGTTATTTTGATTGAATGACATGTATGAATGTTTACATAATTGGTAATGTTAAGATAGTAAAATGTTTCATATGAATCTTGATTTTTGTTTGCAAAAGTTTTTGCTAGCCTACATATTGTTAAGTAAGCTAAGTGAGTTCTATGTTTACATGCTTAAGTATTATGCTTATATGATTCCGTTATATGTCCGTTGCGCATTGTAACGCTCTTCGCTCCTAACCCGGGCGAAGGGTGTTACAAAGCGTGAAAATGAGTAGAAATCTTATGTCCCTCTTTAGTGCCCCTATTTATGCCCACATACCAAAAAAATAGGTTTAAGGTTTATGGTTAGGGTTTAAAATTTTGGTTTAGAGAATTGGATTATGATGTATTTTTGGGTGGTTTATCATGTATTTTAAGGTTTAGAGTTTAGAATTTAAGATTAAGACTTAAATTTTAATTTTTATAGTATTGGGGCATGGAAGAGGCATCAAAAAGGAAGATGATTTTTATTCTGTAAGAATAACCATAGACGATGACAAAATTTCTTGCCCCTTTTAGTGTCATTTTTGCGCTACCATACTAAAAAATTAAATTTTAAACTCTAACACTAATTTATGAAACTGAAATTTTTTACCCTAAACCTCAAAATACACCATACACTCAATACTTTAAACCTTAAGTTCTAACCTTAATCTTAAACTTAATTTTTTAATAACAAGACAATAAGTTAAAGACACCAAAAAGGTAACGATTTCTACTCCATTTACGAATACTATATGCCTTTCGGTTTGAAAATAAAACCCCCTTTTGCTTGTCCGTATCTGATTTTCAGACTCAGTTACATCCAACCAAAGAAAATTGAATTGTTCTCCGTAAAAGGACAGATAATTAATGTCGCCAACAATGTACATTACTTTCTTACCATTTAATAAACCCGAATAGGCCCATTCGTAAGGTGGCAATCGGGTTGTTCGATTTAGGTTCGATTTAAGTTATTTCTGATTAGGTCGTTTCGGTTCTATCTAAAATCGGTTTAGATTTGGTTCGGTTCGATTCGGGTTCAGGTTCATGTCTAATTCGGGTCTGTGATGAGTCGGATTCGGTTCGGGTATTGGATTAGGTCAAAATCGGATCGGTTGTTTTCATGTCAGGTCAATATTGGATCGGTCGCTTTCGGTTCGGGTCAAAATCGGGTCACTCAGGTTAATTTCGGGTCGGATCAATTCGGTTTGAGTTGGGTTTAGGGTTTGAGGTTTAGTATTTATGGTTTAGTTTAGAGTTTTTGGTGTGTATGAGATTAATTCTGATTCAACTTGTTACTCTATGCATTTAAATTTGATTAAATATTTAAATTAAAGTTTTATGTATCCATATCAAAATTTTGTGTATAATTATATTAAATCAAAGTTTAATAATAATAATAATAATAATAATAATAATAATAATAATAATAATAATAATAATAATAATAATAATAATAATAATAATAATCTCTGAAATGAATTAATTTATTAACTTAAGATCTAATTGAGCTAACTAAAATCTAGAAGCATAAATCACGGACATAATTAAAATAATTCTAAAACTAAATGTGAAATTTCAATTAAATTAATTTAAATTGAAACTCAATTAAATTAAGGGGAAAAAAGAGAAAGACAATTGGTAAAAATAGAGAGTGAAAAGATAAAATTTTGGAGATAATAAGCCACCAATTTTTTAAGCTAGATTAAAAAAAGAAAAAGACAATTGGTAAAAAAGAGAGAGGGGAAATACAAAATTTTAAAGGGAAATAAGCCACCAATTTTTTAAGCTATAGATTAATTACTTTTTAGGTCGTATTGCATTTAAAATGTTACATTTTAGTACTAATATCTAACTTTAAGTTTTAGTTTAATTTAATTTAGTCACAAGTACCCCCACAGTTTAGACTTCGGATATAGAAATCCCCTCCCCGTAGTGATATTTAGTCTCTAAAAATTTACTTTTAGTCAAAATTAACTAATCTTTATAATTTAGTCTATTAATTTAATATAATGATATTTTAGTTCATTTTAATTTTTAAGATTTAATTTTTAGCCAAATTGACATAAAATATTATTATACCACAACTTTGACAAGAGCAATGGTCTCTTCCATAGTATAATATAAAAAAATAATAAAACATACTTCATTTTATTATTTATTATATTGTTAAAAATATATAATACTAAAAATAAATTATTCATTTATTTTACCTTAATTTTCGAGTTAAAATCGGGTCGATATTCGGTTCAGCTTTCGGTTCGGGTCAAATCGGTTTGGGTCCATTCAGTTCGGGTCAAATCGGTTCAGGTCCATTTCGGTTCGTGTCAAATCAGTTCGGGTCCATTTCGAGTCAACAAAAAAAGTTCGAATCAATTTCGATTTGATTTATTTTGAGTTTCGAGTCAAAATCATGTTTCGGGTCAAATTTGCGAGTCTACTTATCAACAACCGTAGATGTTTTTAACCTAAAATGGATTCACTTTTCGACTATAAGAAACAGTCAGTACACTTGGAACCAGCAGTACTATCAAATTTTGCAGTCCATTTGCTTTCCTTCTTGAATATAGCTATGAATTTCAGTCGTAACAATCAGGGGCGGAACATTGGGGTTTAAGGGGTATGATCCCTCTAATTTTTTTTCATTAGGAATAAGATAAAAAAATTAGAAAAAAGGTAAATTACTTTTATAATCCCTTTAAAATTTGTAAAATTTTAGTTTAGCCCTCATTAAAATTTTTAATTTTATTTTGGTCCCTTCATAAATTTTTAGTTTTTTTTAAATTTCATTTTAGTCCCCTTTATAAATTTCTAGTTCCACCCTTGGTAACAATTCCATTTCATCAACCGACTTAAGCCTTGCAATGGAATTAGAAAAACGTGTAGGGATGGGCACGGAACCCGGACCCGACGGGTTCCGACCCGACCCGGCCCGATCGGGTCGGATATTTTTATGAAAAAATCGGGTTCGGGTCGGGTCGGGTTTTTGTGTAGGGTGAGGTCGGGTCGGGTCGGGTCGGGTTTTAGGGTGAAAAAATCCTACCCGACCCGACTCGGGACTAATAGTGTAATTTTCCCCTAAATTTTTTAGGGATATTTATGATAATACCCCTTTTGTATATATTTTTTTTATAATTAGGTCCTTAAAATTGATTTTTTTACAATTTAGTCCTTAAATTTATTATTTTTTACAATTAAGTCTCTTAAAAAAAAATTTACAATTTAGTCCCTAAAATTGATTTTTTTATATAGGTCGGGTCGGGTCGGAGTCGGGTTTAAGGTATTTATTTTCGGGTCGGGTTTTTTAAAAAATATGGTCGGGTCGGGTCGGGTTCGGGTTTAGGATTAATATTTTCGGGTCGGGTTCGGGTGGGCCAAAAACCCGGCCCGACCCGACCCGTGCCCATCTCTAACAACGTGTGACCTAGAATTTGTGGTTATTTTTCTAATGTATTTTTCTAAAATATGTAGCTTAAAAGCTAGGTTGACCAATATTGAGAAAATTAGACAACCTAAGGATCAAAAGAGGTTGAACCATGTCCACAAATATCCAACAACAAACTATTAGTGTAGCCACAGAAAGGATTTGTAAGTTGACATCCTCCTTGTGAAACTCATCCAACCTCCTTAAATTTTTTTGAATAGTCTTAAATTGATTATAAGATAGTATCCAGCCTCCTTAAATTTAAATGTATTATAATTGTGTATATATGAACATATATTAACTTATAATTATCTTAAGATTATTCGCAAAAAATAAATGTACTATAATTGTTAGAGATCTCCATCGGCAGCGAAGTAAGTGATTTGCAGGGAACTTGGCCACCTTGGTTAAATAGGGGAACTCGAATATATTAATTTTATTATATATTTGAAGATACATTTTGATATCATGTTTATATTACATAAACTCCTCCTCACGTATAAATAGAATAATATTTAATATTTAAATGTATTTTATTTCACATCCTTTTGTATATTGTACCAACGACATATCAATCAAGTTAAACTCAATCGGCAATAATATTTTTTTGTTTTTTTTCTCTAAGTCGATTAAATTTTATTAATAAAGGATAAATCCCAATAAGATAAATGTATAATGTTGAGTTTATTAATGTTGATTAAGTTAGTTTGAATCAAATTTGATAAGTTTATCTTTGATTATAGTTAGCTGTGATTATTATATTTGGTATAAATCAAGAAAAACAGATAAAATAAGGTAGATATATATAGAATCAAATTCCGATGTAACAAAGCATAAACTTTAATTCATAAAACATAAACACAGCCGATACATGAACCACACAATACTGGAGCCAACATGCAGGAAAATCAAAACTCAAAACAGGATAAAAACAAATTAAACAAAGCCTCACTAAACCCAAGTGGAGACTAATTTCAGATTTTTGGAAGAACCCCAACAATCTTTATTCATACACTTGTTCAATCTGGTAGTATATATTTAGCACCTGCATGCTGCTTAAACCCCTAACTTTCATCACTCTCACTTCACACTGCAACAAATATATAAACAGAAGGGTTAAATCCCAAATTTTATCATACTAGAAGGACTAAAGGGAAAATTAAAGATAAATTTACCTGTTGCAGTTAGTGGAGGTGCTGATCTTGTAAGGGATGTTGACACCGCATTTACCCGGGAGGGTCTCGGCCAAGTTAGGTTTGATATTTGGGATGCTCTTAGCTGAGTTTTGCAAGCACCTACAAGCGGTTTGGCGGTCCGGGGTGGTTCGAGCCATGTTGTTCAGGGCTCGAACCCCATTGCAGCATGGTGCCGGCAGGGCTCCTCCGTTCTGCAAGTAGCGTACGCAAGCGGCCATCTTTGTCGACACATCTCCACATGTTAGGGAAGTTGTGACAGTAGGTGAAACAACCAGCAAGCACAACGACAGAGCACAGACAAGCTTAAGACCAGCCATGGGGTTTTGTCTGAAGAAACAAAGGAGACGAGTTTAGAAGATGAAAGGAAATTCTTTTTGAAAGTTGATGGGTTTGTTTCAATGGGGGAATGGGTTAGGGTTTATATAGATGTAAGTGTTGGAAAACGACAGAAATTTAATTGAATAGGGTTCGTTGGTTGTTGAGGTTTTTAATTGAACCTGGCATTATTAGTTGAACCATCCTTCCTCTTATGGTCTCCATGCCCTTTTTCTGGATGCAGCTTTGAATTTTGATTACAGAGTAAACACCTCATCTCTCCACGTGTGGCCATGCTATTTCTCCGTATGCTGAAATATCAGATTGAGTTTTGAATAAATAATGTGATTATAAGATTTGATGTTAAAAAAAGTGATTAATAAGATTTGATCTCATGAAGTATAACAATTTTTATTTTTATGTACTGTACTATAAATTTAGAATTAATATTTGCAGTTTATCAAAAAGAATTACTAATATTTACAAAGATTTACTTTAACTTATTTTTAAATTATACATGAACGTTTTTATTGTGTCTGTCTAAAACCATCACTCATAATTACGTAAAAACAGTATATATACATATGGTTATTGGTTAGGATCCAGTACACTATATAAAATTCAATTAATTTTACACTAATTTATGATATTTCGATGGTGTATTTTCTTGTTTTTATGTTCTTTTGGTGTTGTTTTTAATTCAAGCTATACTATCATATGTACTCTTTTCATCCGACTATGATTAGAGGGATTTTAACAAGGCACTTGACACACACACTCACGCACACACGCACGGGCACACACACATAGGGATATAGTCCTCCTACACTATGTAAAACTTGAAAATCTTACAGCTTTTTTTTTGGACCATTGGATTAAGGTAAATGGATGGATGAGATTAACAGTAGAAAAATGTGAAGATTATCACTTAGAAAAAAATAAAAAAATAATTTTAACCATTTATTACTATCATCTAACGGTCCAGAAAAAATATAACAGTAATTTAATTTTATACCGTGTTAATGGATCCTAACACATATGTGTGTGTAAAGTTGAATTAATACGCTTGGTCTGTACTCAGCAGGAGATAAGAGTTAATTTCTTCGATGCTTCGAGAGGGGGGAAATTTTGATAAGAAAATATGGGGCAGAAACGAGGGAGGCAACGGCAATGGGCAATAGCAGGCGTGCGGACCCAACGCATGGCTCTCATGCTTGCTTCAAGTTACTAGAGTCGGCAGCAATCATCAGATTTTCCCGATCCAACAATCAGTTCATGAATACGAATTTCTTGTAAAGTGTTGTATATTTGATAAATTCAACAGTTATTGGAGTATATATAAGTTTACATAGAGATATATGAGATTAATATAAATTCTACAAGAGTTTTAAACTAATTAATATTTATCTCTAACTATATGCATAATATTAAATTATAATCGTGGTCGCGACTACGGATGTGATCGTAATGTTGCATTTACGGATGTGATCGTAATGCTGCATTTACGGATGTTACTAACATTACGGTATGATATGTTCTTCAAAACAAGTCTATTTTTATATTATAGATATAGATATGGTGTTACGATACGATCGTTACATTAGATATTACGACTACAATTTAATACTACAATACTATGATCATAAATGAACCAAATGAATGTTTATAGTAATACCAAAAGAGAAACAATAGGGTTAGGGTACGATGTAGGACTCAAAGTCTCCAATTTTTTCAGAACAAAAATCATTTGTCTTCTTTTGGTATAATTCGTATGTCCAACACTAATACACTTTAACCCCTAATCTCCAAAGCTCAAAAACCAAATATTAACTCTTAAACACTAAATTTTAACCCTAACCTCTAAATCTAACCTTTTAGTATTGAGATATATAAAGAAACATTAAAAGGGACAAATGATTTTTATTCTTATTCTCAATGTATAAATATTCAATTAATAATCCATGATACTAGTTCAAAACATAACTAACAAATGGTGGATATAGTATTAACTTACCTTATGAATAGAAATCACATATCTTTCTTTGTTGTTTCCATATACGTTTTGATATTAAAAATGAAGTATAAGAATTGAGGTTATGATTTAAGGGTGAAAGTTTAGAGTTTAATTTTAAGATTTAAAAAATTAAAATTAGTGTGTAGGGTTTAATTGTTTAGTATTAAAGTATAAATAAAGATTTTTTTTACTCTTACGTTTTTTAGTAGAACCCTAATGTCTCCGAAAGTTTCGGACGTGTTGGAAGGGCAAGAAAATCGCAACCCTAACGAAGTAACTGGGTTGCCGGCGCCGACAGGATTTGTTGACCTTGGTGGCCGGCCTCCTGGTGATGGGCTGGCAGCACCGACGGTGACGGGGGGTGGTGTGGTGGATGGCGTAAACCCTACTCCCATTGGTTCTATGCATGGCGGGGCTGATAAGTTGCACCAACCTTTAGCGGCACAACAGAAGATGGTGGCTCCCATACAGGAGTTTTCGGGTGGTATAGCAACACCGGCGGCGGCAGGGGGCATGGCTAATGCTTCGGCTGTACCGCCCCAAGGTAATATGAGGGTGATGGGTAACCCTATTTTTGTTGTGGATGGGGCTGTCGGAGATAATAGTGTAGATACGGCCATGGGACTTGGTGAGCCGACTACAACCCCCGTCCCTCCTGTTTCGTTCACGACTGTGGTCACAGGAGCGACGGCTAGCAAGGACCCTACGTTTCCTAATGGCCCTGAAACTGTCATTGCTGTTCGTGATGAGGATGTTCTAATAAGTCGTGGGGGATCCTATCTGACTATCAAGTTTTCTGAGAGAGTGCATGCTCTGGTGGATCGTAGCATGGAGAAAGCTGTGATTGTTCGATTGCTGGGTAGGTCTATCAGCTATCGGGTCCTTTGGAACAGGCTCCAGGCTCTATGGCAATTGGTAGGTCGTTTTCAGCTAATTGATATGGACAATGAATACTTCCTGGTGAAACTTGAAAAGGAGGAGGATTATGTTCGTGTTCTAACTGTTGGGCCTTGGACGATCTTTGGAAGTTACCTCACGGTACAACCATGGAGTCGTGATTTCTCTACGGCTAAGTCATACCCATCACAAGTGGTGGTATGGGTTCGCTTACCCGGGTTACCTTTTCGATATTATTCCAGCGGTCTCTTTCGACGTATTATTGAGATGATTGGTAAGGTTGTTAAAATTGATTATAATACGGTGGCGGGTGAACATGGCAAGTTTGCGCGGCTTGCTGTTTTGGTTGATTTATCTAAGCCGTTACTCCCTTGCATTGGTATCGATAATTTCGTACAGAAAATTGAGTATGAGGGACTTCAGCTTATTTGTTACCACTGTGGCGTTTATGGTCATACTATGGATTATTGCGCCACAAAGGTTGTGGAGAAAGCCGACGGAGAGCATGAGGTGGCACAAGGTACGTCACATAGGGAGAATCGGGGTGATCTTTATGGCCCTTGGATGGTTGCTGAGAGTCGAAAACGACGGCCGCGGAAAACGGGGGATGGTATAACTACATCTAAGGGAGGTAATTCGAAGAGTGGACCATCTAGGTTTGAGGTTTTACGGGACCTTGATGCGTCGGAGACAGAGTGTGCGAAGAGTACATCTCAACATGGGAATAGTGGAGTTGAACAGACGGGTAATACACGCGACAAAGGGAAGCAAGTGGTCGATGTAGTGCTTGGTGATGCCGTTGCTGTTGGGCAGCAGGACATTGCATCTGCAAGCCTTAACGTGATACAGGGGGATAAGTGCATGAGGACGTCGAAGTTTCAGCAAGATGGGTCTGTTGGACAGCAGGTTGTTGCGTCCACGAGCCGGGATGCCATGCAATCGGATGTGAGCGGGGAGGAGTCGAAGGATAAGCGTGAGGTGATTGTCGAGCAGCATATTGATGCGTCTAAGGAATGGGGTGTGGTTCTGACAGTGCCGGGGGCAGTCCCGAATGTTGTCATTCATGCGCATAATACAGGAGAGGTAAACCACAATGCGATATCAATTTTGAATGATGGACGTAAGGTCCATGCGTCCCAAAAGAATAGCAAAGTTCGTGTTCAAGGGGTTCAAAAAGTAGCAAGAATGTTGCAAAGCCGCAGCCTCGGGGACGGAAAAAGTCGGATCGTTTACCGCCATCGCCGTTGTTATCGGATTGGATACAATCCGCCACCAATTGCCTTGAGGAGTTGCAAGTGAATGGCAGTAGCAATAGTTCTAATCCTTCGACTGATGGTGTTGAGCAGCAGCAAACTGGTGGTGAGGTGGGATGCGATGTGCGAACCAGCCCAGTTGAACCATCAAGTGCGACGCCGACCAATGATACTTCTGATGGCCGTGTGGCTAATGTCATGCTCATTGATTAGGTCCTTCCTTTCCTATTCTTTTATCTATGGTTAATTTTATTTTTTTGGAATATTCAGGGAGCTGCGAGCTCCTCCTTTCGTGATCATCTCTGTAGGATTCGCTCTTCGGCGAAGCCTTCTATAGTGGCGTTATTGGAGACGAGGATCAGTGGTGCTAGGGCTGACAGAATTGTTAGTCGTCTGGGCTTTCAGTCTTCATTTCGTGTTGAGGCTCAGGGTTTCAGTGGGGGCATTTGGCTTCTTTGGAACGGTATTATCTCGATTGATATTATTACTGTTTCTAATCAGTTCATACATTTTTCGGTTCATGGCATAGGCATTGCAAGATCTTTGGTAGTTACGGTGGTTTATGCGAGCCCTCATGTCCAGTATCGGAAATTCCTTTGGGATCATCTTTCCGCGATTAGGCCTAGGGATGATCAACCTTGGCTTATTCGTGGCGATTTTAACGCCATTCTTCATCTTGATGATCGGCGAGGGGGTCAGAGCCGGCGTCATGGTACTAGCAGGGATTTTCAAAATTTTGTCTTCGCTAATGCATTGATGGAGGTGGATTTTAAGAGAGCTCACTTTACCTGGTCTAGAGGTGACTTATATGAGCGCCTTGATCGGTGTTTAATGAACCTGGCTTGGTCTGATATGTTTCCGGATACTCTGGTTCACCATCTTGACCGTATTGGATCTGATCATTGGCCCCTTCTCTTGTGCACTAATTTTTCTATTCCTATTTTGGAGAAGAAGCCTTTCCGTTTTATCCCTCATTATCAGAATGAGGCTGAATTTACTACTATTCTTCAGACTGTGTGGACGGATGAGCTCTCTTTGGGTGATAATATTGCTCAGCTCCGTGATACTCTTTCGACATGGAATGGGATGTGTAATGTTGATATGATTAAGCGTAAGAAGCGTATCCTGGCTCGTCTGCGTGGTATTGATAAAGCTTTGGGGCAACGTCACTCAGCTACTCTTAGTGCTTTGGAGGGTTCTCTTAAACAGGAGCTGAATGAAATTTTGACAATGGAGGAAAATTCTTGGCGCCAAAAAGCGCGTTGTGACTGGATTCGGGATGGTGATCGTAATACTAGGTACTATCATGCTATTGCAAATGGGAGACGGAAGCGGAATACGATTATTTCTCTTAAAGATGCTCGGGGCAAGTGGATTTTGGATCCGGAGGATTTAAAACGTCTTGCTGTGGGTTTCTTTGAGTCGCTCTTTACGTCGGAGGGATGTAACGGTTATGCTTATAATTGCCGTAATATGTTTTGTGGGATCGATTAGCAGGGGAGGGATGAGCTTATTCGGCCACTGTTGGACGAGGAGGTTCGTGAGGCGTTATTTCAAATGCATC
The DNA here is from genome assembly GCA_958450335.1 of Hibiscus tridactylites. NCBI lineage: Eukaryota > Viridiplantae > Streptophyta > Magnoliopsida > Malvales > Malvaceae > Hibiscus > Hibiscus tridactylites. The sequence continues at coordinate 25,610,941 of OY288265.1, read as the reverse complement.
CGACCAAGTCGCCGGGAGTGGACGGGTTTCACGCCTCGTTTTTCCAGCGTAACTGGAAGATTGTTGGGAAGAAGGTTTGTGAGACTATTCATCATATGTTTGAGACTGGGGTTGTGGATCCTGAGCTTAACAAAACTCTTATTGTTCTTATTCCTAAAGTTGAGTCTCCGGAAGTGATTACTCAGTTTCATCCTATTGGGTTGTGCACAGTGGTCTATAAAATTCTGAGTAAAGTTATTGTGAACAGATTGAAACCGTATCTCCCGAATTGGGTATCAGAAAATCAAACCAGTTTTGTCCCAGGGCGTTCTATCACTGATAATGTTATTACGGCTCAGGAAATTATTCACTCCATGCGTATCAAAAAAGGCCGTGAGGGCTGGTTTGCTATAAAGGTTGATTTGGAGAAGGCATATGATCGCCTAGAGTGGTCTTTCATTGACGATACCCTTGGTGATATTGGTATCCTACTCATTTGCGTCAGCTTATTATGAGTTGTATCTCTACGGTTTCCACTCAAATCCTCTGGAATGGTAGCCCTTCTTCGAGCTTTCGTCCGTCGCGTGGTCTTCCACGATTATATTATGTATTTATATTTTAACGTGTAAGATTTTTTCTGCTAAATACTATGAATTGTTTTACCTTTCTCATATTTTAAAATGAATAAAAGAAAGAAAGCTTTAAAAAGAAAGCAAGAGAATAATGCAGAAAAAAGAAGTTTAATAAACTTCAAAGCAAAATGAGAATGAAAATAATTGATGGTTTGAGTCATACCCCAAAAGAGTATTTATAGCATCCTAAAACCTTAAAAATACTCTAAAATATTTAAAATAAACAAGATAAATGTTAAGTGTAACCCTCTCATCCCGGTCTGGCCGGATGACCGGTCCGAGTAGGTCACGCGGGGAAAACCGAAGCGAAACCCATTAAGGTTCCCCCTCGGTTAGCAACCCTAAAAATTTCTTTTAATTTAATATTCTCTAAAGGCACATTTAAAAACCTATGTGATCACAGCAGCGGAATAAAAAGAGGAAGACACTCAACCGGACACAGAACGACAAATAAACAGTCCAATTTTAATCCATTAGGCAGGCCGTTTCGAAACACCATTGAGGCATATCGAAACGCCTTGACCTGGTCAACTGCTCCAAGCCCACACGAGAAGGTCGTATCGGAACGGAGGTCAACCATTCCGAAGCACCCTCAACGATTAACTTCTCGTGGTCAACGAGATATTGACCGTTCCGAAACCCTTAGACCCGTTTCGAAACGCCTTCATCTCAGAAATTTCTCAGATTTCCAGTAGTCAAAATGTTCCGAAACTCGTATCGGAACAGGGGCTCACAGTGGCCAAACCGTATCGAAACACGTTTCGATACAGGGTCCCTAAAGCCTTACCCGTTCCGAAACGGCTCAGCCCGTTTCAAAACACTAGTTGTCTGCAACCTTCAAAAAAATCAGATTTAAACATTTCTCCACAACTCTAAAGGTCCTAAGCGACCCCAATGAGCACTCAACACTTACAAGCATGATCTAGAGGCATGGACCATATGTCAAAACATGCTCAAACACACAAGGCATAAGGTGAAGCATCTATTCATGGCATTTACACAAAAGACAACATTTCATAAAAGGACGTGCTTAAGGACTCAAAAGCCAAATGGCACAATTCATCACAATAAGGTTTACATGCCATCCTAAAGCAACTTAAACATTCACAGGGCATGTCATCACACAAGCATTCGACAAGGCATAACAAGTTTTACAATCAAAGTCAATTCATGAACATCAAACACGCATATGAGTCATACATCGCTCACACAAAACACACTCTTGCCACATTGCTAAGCTACCACATTAATTGCTAAACCGTACTTGAGCAACAAAAAATTGGAAAGCCCCTTCGCCTTGCTCCGTGCTAACACCACGCTAATGATCTGCATTGTTGAAAATGAGAGCGTAAGCTAGAAGCTTAGTGAGGATGCTCTAAAATTGAAAACATCAACAATGCAGGGTTCAAGCATGCAAATCCTTTACTACACATACAACATACGTAGGTAATCAACAAGTCAACCTAGCTAGTCTTTCAAGAGTCATAATATGGAATCTCACATCATACTAAGCTCAAACATCATATATCAACATCATAACATCATAATTATGAGAACAAGTTTAATTGGCCACTATTAGTTTACCCGGATGTGCAGATTTAATCTCAACAACAACATTACCTCGGTGGGATTACACTTATCACCAAACCTTGCATGGGTGGGATTCCACTCATCACCACATGCCCTACGGATGGGATTCCACTCATCATCACGTAGAATATAAATAAACTTCTGGTGGAATATTATATCACCGTACTCCTCCTTGATGACTCAACGCCATCAAGGCCACGTACATTTTGACTTAATTTGTGTGCACACTAATCCTAATGATCGATCATTTACACCCGGTAAGTTAATTAGTGCCAATTCTTTTAACCACATCACATATCCACCATTTATATCACATACTCAACCACATACATATACCAAAGTACACATGTACAAATCAATCCATATTTCACAAGAGCAATAGGGAAGGCATAAATAGCATTAATAGAAATCAAGGAGTTAAGTTACCAATTTAACTCTCACATGGGAATGGCCTACCAAGCACATCCCAACCCATACACTACACACACTTGAACCAACTTTAAAACATATCTAAAGTTTACTCACCACCCTTCCCTAGCAACCAAAACAAGCAAGCAAGCCTCCTATGTGCCCAGATTCGATCCCGATGCTTCTCCAAAGTCTCCTCTTGTTTCTAGCCAATCAAAACACATCCATTACTCAAAAATCAATGCTAAAACTCAGTCACCACTTCAACCCATAAACACAAGCCACACTTCAACAATTTCAAACCCAACAATCACCCAAAATGTCCATTTTCGAGCTCCCTTAAAACCCAGCTGAAAACCATATTTTCAAACACCCAAATGACACCCAAATGGTCCCAAAACACCTTCCTAACATCCCTAAACCATCAGCCCTTCAACCTAACCCTAAAACTCACCAAAATCCAAGTTTTAGACACTTCAAAAATGGCCACAAGGACCCATTTCGGGTTTTCACCCAAACTTACCCATTTTAACATATTATGTGTATTTTGAGGTGACTAAACTAAAACTCAACTTAATAAATCAAATCAATTGAAAAATCCAATAAAAATCCATTCTTTCTTCAAACTTGAAAATCACAAAAGTGGGTAGTTTTGAAATATAAAGCTATGTAAATGTAGAGGATGATGTGGAGAGTGTAGATATGTAATTACCTTTGAAAATGACCTTGAGTTGAAGAAGTAATCAAATGGAATAGTGATTAGGGTATTAGAGAGGGGTTTGCTCTTCTTTCACGTGAAATTGGAGGGAAAAGGGAGATGAGGGTTTTACTTATTTATTTGTTTCTTTTTTATTCAAAAGTTGTCTACCCTTTTTAAATTGTTTTGGGTTAAATCACCAAAATGATCCCTTCTTTCTATTTAAAACTCAATTATCTCAAGCCAAGGTCAAATTGATTAAAAATAATTTTACCGACTCGGACCAACTAACCCGATTAACTCCTAACCCCAAAACACAGGTGTTACAACTCTCTCCCACTTAAGGAATTTCATCCCCGAAATTACCTGACTGAAAGAGATAGGGAAACTGCCTTTCCATATCCTCCTTTCTCTCCCAAGTCGCCTCGTCCACACCTCGACGTTGCCACTGCACCTTTACTAAATCAATCAATCTACCCCGCAACACCTTACTATCAGAAGCTAGGATCTCAACTGGTTCCTCTTCATAAGTCAAATCTGGATTCAATTCAATCTCCTCTACAAGCATCACATGTGATTGATCGGACCTATACTTACGGAGCATCGAAACATGAAATACATCGTGTATCTTCTCTAGCTCGAACGGCAGACGCAACTGATAAGCAACCGGACGAACCCTCTTCACAATCTCATACGGTCCTATGTACATCGGACTCAACTTCCTTCCTCTTCAAGTCGGCATAAGACTTCTGCCTATCCGAAGCAGCCTTCAATCGATCGCAAATCAATTTTACCTTCTCAGTTCTCCCCTTGAGCAAATTCGGCATAGGTAACAACTTCTGTCCCACTTCTGCCCAACAAACTGGAGTTCTACACTTCCAGCCATACAAGGCCTCATATGGAGCCATCTGAATACTCGACTGGAAGCTATTATTGTAGGCAAACTCGACTACAGGCAAGTGCTTCTCCCATGTACCTGAATACGTGTCAATAGTAAAGATGTATGCTAACGATTTAATCTCATAGTACAATGCATGGCACAGAATTTGTGCTTATCTTCAAATGTATTTGTTGTTAAACTACTAGCCTAAATCTTGGTAAACCAACAAGAAAATTAAAATGCTCAAGGGATAAAAATAGTTGACCATGTGAATATACAAATAAATATATCCTTCTGTCAAAAAAACTGAAATATATCCATACAAAATTTACACATGTGAAAGTTAAAAATATATTTTAAAAAATACTTTAACATATATAAGAGATATAGTATGCATTTATATTTTAACGTGTAAGATTTTTTTTTTGCTAAATACTATGAATTGTTTTACCTTTCTCATATTTTAAAATGAATAAAAGAAAGAAAGCTTTAAAAAGAAAGCAAGAGAATAATGCAGAAAAAAGAAATTTAATAAACTTCAAATCAAAATGAGAATGAAAACAATTAATGGTTTGAGTCATACCCGAAAAGATTATTTATAGCATCCTAAAATTTTAAAAAATACTCTAAAAATTTTAAAATAAACAAGATAAATGCTAAGTGATAACAGTAAAATCCCAAAATGTTTAAAATTAAAAAATAAAAGATAAATCTCAAGCTTTGATCTTAATCTCGGGTGATAAGTGCTCGAACGCGGCTGATAGCTTATCACGCGCTGCTGACGCGGCGTCGAGTCAGCGCATTCATACCTCAATTCATGCCCACTAATCCAGCCATGAATTTAAAAAAAAAAACTTGTAAAATTCAGTCTTTTCTAATCTGTTTTCCAGCCATGAAGTCATGCACAAAAAGGCACACAATAGACCATGATCTAGCACCACAAAGCAACTATTTAAGCATAATTAGCACGAAAATATTGACCAAACTAGCTACTAATCAGCATGGATGGAAACAATAGACAAAAAAAATGAAGTTTGCATTTTAGTCCGTAAAATGAAATAAGTTGAATTGCATACATAGATTAAGTGAAATGATAAAACGCATTATTCTTTTAAAGAGAGAATTTAAGTTAGTCTAGTGGTTAATCTTTTGCCCTTTCGTAAGTTGTTAGTTATACTAGTTGCAATTTTTTATTTGTCCAGTTAAAGGTAATTTGAATGAATAACTCATTTATTAAAAATGAAGAAATAAGTTGAATTAAAAGAAACATATTTATAATAAATTTGTTTAGTATGAGAAAAATAATATTGACGTGTCAAACCCCAAGCGTTGCTCAATCTTTTTAATTTTTTCTCTTAAGCGCGACTCACTTTTTTAATTCTTTTTTGAAGGATCGCTTACTTTTTTCATCTTTGTTTGGTTGGTGGCGATATTGTTTTTAATGTTGATCGTCAATCATTGGTACTTTTTTTATATTATTATATATTTTTTTAATTTTTAATAAGAATAATTTTATTTTTGTGAGACGTTTTTTCCTATTTTACGACACATTTTTTTCTCGGTCGTTTGGTTATTCTTTTCATTTTATGTTTTCTTAGAATAGGATTTGACGACGTCACGACTGATCAATATGATGCTTATTTATTATCCACTTATCCTGATGATCTTTTCTACTTTGGACCCTCAAGCTAGATTTGGATACACGTTCACAATCATTATTTTTTGTTCGTGATTAAATTTTGGTAATGATTATTTGTTAACGTTGCATAAGGGTTATATGTATTTTTTTAATGTTAGTGTAAATGATTTTTATCCTTCATCGTCAATTACTGGTGTATACATCTTTTGTTCAAGTCTTTTGGCTTGTGTTTTTAATCTATGTATTGTATGATTTCAAGGGGCTAATTTTTTTGTTTCAAAGGTTTTTGTAGAACTAATGTTTTGATATAATAATTGAAAAATGTTTTGGACTAATTTGAAAAGAATTTAGAACTTGTTTTTAAGTCCAAACAACTTGAAATTATGTTTGATGTATTTTAAGAGGTTTTTGGCAAAGATTTTTCATGTTTTTAATAGCCAAACTTGTGTTTTCAATGTACCCGTACCGATACGGTCTTACCCGTATCGATAACTTTTTGCCCCAGTTTGGCCACTGTCAAAACCCGTATCGATACAGGCCTTTGCCGTACCGATACGGATCGGGATCGTTTCGATACGCCAGGTAAGCGTACTGATCCCCTTTCAACCACCCCAACAGCTATTTCCCAACGGCCATTCAAAAGTGAAACCGTACCGATACGCCCTCAAGCGTATCGATACGCCCATGCTGGCAAGAGTCCAACGGCTAGTTCCTATGAAGGCCGTACCAATACTGTTCCACGCGTATCGATACGGATAGCTGCAGAACAACATTTATGAAGGGAAATAAAGTCCTCAACGGCTCCAATTCATCCCCAACGGCTAGTAACGGCCACAAACTCAATTGGGAGTATAAAAGGGACCTCCAAGCATCAAGAGAAGGCGAATGCTCATATTGTCAAACATCAAATGATCAAAAAGTGTCTTAGTGCTTAAATTGTCAATTCTTGTATAAACAAACACTAGTAAGCCAAAATTGTCAACTTTGCTCAAGTGTTTTAGGTTTTGGGTGAGTGCTTAATTGTGCAAACAAACACCTATTAGAGGGTTTTAAGTTTGCTTTGTTTATCTCTTTGTAAAGAGGGTTTCAATCAAGGCTTTGGGTAGAAAGCTTGATTGGTTGTAAGGGTTTCCTCCTAATCTTAGAAAAGGGGACGAATCAATAGTGGATTGATTGAGAAATCCTTAGTGGGGAGCTAAGGTAGTGGATGTAGACCTTGGTTAGAAGGTTGAACCACTATAAATCATTGTGTCAATTATTCTTTTAGCTTCCTCAACCCTTCCACCCAAAAATCCATCTCTCCACCACTTGGTGAGCTAAATTGGTTGATCGAATCAAGCCCCACACATCTCAACAATTGGTATCAGAGCTTGGCTCAATCAAAGAGAATTAACATCCTATTGAGAAGATCCGGCAAGCTCGATCACTATTTCATCAACCGGCTCAAATGGCACAATCAATCGACAAACCGCCTTTCTTTGACGGAACTCGTTATGCCCATTGGAAGACAAAGATGAAGTTCTTCATCAAGTCAAAAGATTGCAAGATATGGGATGTAGTTGAAGATGGTCCGTTCGTGCCTCAAAGAAGTAAAGTGGAGTGGAGTGCCGACGATCGCAAGAAGATGGAGCTAAATTGCAAAGATTGCAAGAATAGAATTAATGCCAAGAATAAGCAAACCTTGAACTAAATTGCATTAACAAAAACTTAAACAAAGTACAATTGTTTTCTCACAACTACTCAACAAAATAATCCTAACCCTAAGAGAATTTAGAACATGATGAACATAGAGATCACACGACTAAACCTAATCTCAAGCTATCAATACTCGACCCCTTTTGATGTGTGCGGCAAGCCTTGTTTAAATAGGAAAAGGAGTAGGGCAAAGTCCTTCTTAGATAGGAAGTTAAGTTGGACTTGGACATGTCTTCATTAAAGAGGTGAAATCTCTTTAATTTTAATGCCTTTATCCATTTTGTCCAAATTTCATATTTAAACTTCCTTCTATGTTTCCACCGCCTTCTCGTGCTCCGATTGCCATGCAAAGTAGGTAGAAAAATCCAGCATTGAATGCTCTTTAAATCGTCTATCACTTTGCATGTTTTACCCTCCGCCATGTTGGTATGTGCACTACCTCGGCGGCGGCAATCTACTACTTCGGCAAAGGTATGTCACTGATTCTGCTCCGTAGGGCTTCATCTTCATAATTCAGCTTCCTTCAATAGAAGTTGTCATCTTTGGCTTAGCTTGCTCTGGACCTGTCACGAGCTCGTTCAGCACCATCTTCCCTTTTTCTTCATTGCCCGCCCGGAATCACCTACCCCGACAGTGAGTAAATCTGTGCCAGTACCAAACGTGCATTAAAACAGTACCTTTTTCATTCAATACACCAAATATCATGATCAAAGGTAAAATCAATGTAATTAATGCATATAAGGCCATTCAAATGGGTGTAAGTTAAGTAATAATTGTCATGTAAAAAGAGTGAAAACATAAGACTTTTGGGCACTTATTAGAGAGAAAGTTAGAGAGGGAATTTCTGGAGAAAAGCATAAGAAAAACTTGAGATTTTGCTTTCATGTAATCATCTAGCCATTGGATTTAATCTAGGAGCAAAGTTAGTGCATCTATACACTTGTTTAACCGATTGTTGTGTTTGATTTGTATATATGTTCTGTTTTGAGGGAATTAGATATTGTTAATGATGAATTGATGGCTGAGTTTGTATTGTATGATGATGAATTAGCTGAATCTAGCTTAAGTTATATGATAGGAATTGAAATTAGATCATTAGAAGATGTTAAATGGTAACCGATTGCACTAGGGGTTGTTTTGCTAAATCTGGAAATTTGAGGGACTAGAAAACGTTTCTAGTAAAAAGTCACATAGAGAAAATTTCTAAGAACTGATTAAACTAACTTTTGGTAAAAGCAATTTGAAGTTAAATTTGCTAGCTAAGGTGCTAGAATGAAAACTAGTCACACGAAAATGCAAAACTGTTTAGGAGACTATTTTACTAAAATTGAAAGGTTTAGGGATTAAAATGCTCTGTATTGGATTCTGGAAATATTTTTTAAAAATAAAGGACTTGATATATGAATGAATTGTAACTTGAATTGGCTGGTAAGTAGCTTAAATTGAGTATTTAAAATGATCAAAGTGCTTAATAAGTGAATTTGGACTAATCTGGAAACTTGATAAATTAAGGGAGTGTATTATTCTGTTTATGGACCATAATGGACTTGAATGAACATGGGGAAAACATGTTGAAAATGTGTATAAGGTCTTAAAATTAAAATAGGTAATAAGTTACTATAATTGAATAACTAGAAGCATGCTCTAATGAATCTGTCTAGAAGCCTTGTTCTGGGCAGTGTCTTTGAAAAACCGATATAAATTGTAGAAATCGAATTTTAATCTGAAATTTTGATAGAATGTACTTTGACATGTCTATTTTAATTAGGAACAAACGGCATTGAATTCTAAGTTGTGTAGTGAAATCTGGAAAAGAAAACTTATAGTAGTGCAAATTGTCCAGGCTGTGTAAATGTCCTATCTTTAGACAATAAACTGTATAAATTGGATAATAAATAAAATGCAAGAATTATATGGTATTAAATAAAATTTGTTAGATTAAAACAATATAAAGTAATCGAAATTCTGACTTGCGGATTGGAAGTTATGATCAGATTAGAACATAGGTGCAAGCTGCCAGAACTGGAAAATAGTTTTGAGTGTGTTGTGTTTTTTGCTTGTTTGAATGAGCTTATATGTTTGATATGGATGCTAATACACTTTGTGTATGTTTATATGTGAATGGTTAGACCAAGACTTTGAGGAAAATCTGGAAGAAGCAAGAGCTGGCCACTCAAATAGAAAGAACAAGGGGATAGTCGTCAAAGAGCAAGACTAGTAGAAAGCTTGGAGTATTTTGAGTGTAGGTGATCTTAGGGTTAGGACTAGTGTCCTAACCAATGCTTTATGTTTTATATTATGTTTCTAGATTAAGTATGAAATGAATCTAATCTGAACTTGGTAATTATCTTGAGGTAAGAAGTTTAAAAAGGAAAGATGTTAACATGATCTATATTGATAACTCGTTGCCTTGGTTTGATACTTAACATGGTTTAATTTACTTTGATGGTTTTATGAATAATGGAATGAGCATGAATTGGATGTTATGCTATTGTTTTTTAGTGTTACATGATGCTTGAAATTGTTTACAAGACTGTTACATGTTGGAAACTATGAAAATATGAACAATGGATAAGTACTACTTACATGTAACATGAAATATGCTATGTGAACTTGCAATGCTTGATTGCTATACACTTGGATTGTGTTTACTAAACTTAAAAGATAATAAAAGCTCTTGGTTGACTAGTTGGTCTTATGTAGGAAGGCATGCCTTAGAGTCCAGAGCTCCTCTGATTTAGTACTTTGTGTACTCTCTGTTTTGGTGTTGATGGCACCTAATGATCTTGATGCTTTGTGCATCCTATGTTGGCACTTTGGTTACCCTATGTTGGTGTAGAAGACACATTCATGTAATTGTGCATCCCCATATTTTGATGCTTTGTGCATCTTCTGATTTGGTACTTTGTACCCATTCAGACTTGATTACCTAGTCCCACTATTCTACCAAGGCATAACTTAAAAGAACTTGAAATAAGACATGTTACATGTTAAATTGAAAATATGATATGTTACTTGAATGAAATGGCATTGAAATATGTTTATATGCTATGGAATATTTATGTACCAATCATATATGTTAAAATGTAAAAGTCATCTAAGGGTAATGGATCATATTCGAATGAAAGGATATGAACATGAACTATGCTTTGATGTTTGATTCTTGCTTGATCATTGTGCTTGATAAATAGCAATTGGCTATTTGAATGTGTTATATGATTTATATGTTATGATTTGATCTTGATACGCTTTGTGTATATGTTCATATGATACTATGTGATGATATAAGACTAGCTAAGTGAGCTACTTGATCATGCTTGATACTAGCTAGGTCTTACTCAATTGGAACGAAGCCTAGCTAAGTAATCTTTGTCAAATGTGATAATACATTTTTTTATCATCAACTGTATGAATATTATTCAAGAATAAAATATCATACAACGCGACGTAACCATTACGCCTCGTTAAAAACCTCTCTAATCCTAATGGAGGAAAAGAGTACGTAATGGCCCGTCAAAAATACAAAATGCCTATATACAAGCTAGGAATAAAGAACACCTATCCACTCCCTCCTTAGCTAACACATCAGCAAATCCATTCGCCTCTCGCGGTACGTACTGAAAATGTATCTCCGAAATGACTTGGCACGCTTGATCAATTGTCACAAACGACTCTCACAACCGCCACGGACGTTTCGCCGAACATGTCACCCAACTCAGTGCTACTTGGGAATCGGATTCAATCACCACACACTGATCACGCCAAGCTCCTTCCGCCACCAACCTTACTGCCAGCTCAATAGCTCTCACTTCCGCCACATTGGAGTCCAAACACCCGACTGGACTGGAAAAATCCCCAAAATGCGACTGTCCGCATCGCGCAAAACACCCCCGATGCCCGCTGGTCCGGGCTTACCCCTCGCTGATCCATCCACATTGAACTTCAACGTTCCCGCAATAGGTGGCTGCCACGCCAAACCAGTACGCACCTTCCTTGGTCGTGGACTAACTACACATGTAGATGGGCACGACCACCAAACCGATTCAGACATAACTTCACTCACTCAATCGACCTTTATCCAATAAAAAGAGCGAAGTTTGACTAGGAAATACACTACCGCCAATGTCGAACGCTTGCCCCTAAAGATGAATTCGTTTCGGGCAAGCCAAAAAGACCATAACGTTGCACTCACACTAGCCACCCACCATTTCAATTGACAGCCATAAAAAGAACTATGAAAATTCATCACAAAAAATTCTGTGAAACTTACCGGTAACAGTAACGGAATGCCCCACCAACCGCGTAACCAATCCCAAATCTGTTGGACACACGGGCAGTCATAAAATAAATGATCAATTGACTCCTCCCCCCTTACGCACCACGAACATAGGCCTTGTCCCTCCGATAAAGGCACCCCTCTAACGCGCAAAAAACCCACTGTCGGCAAACGTTTCAACCAAATGAACCATAAGAAAGCTTTCACCTTGGGTGGAACAAGTACCTTCCATGCGAAACAGCCCCCAAAATCTCCGTCCCCCACCCTATCCAATAAAAGCGCCTTAGACATAGCCTGAACCAAAAATTCCCCATGTTCGTCCGGTATCCAAATCAGCGTATCGATACACTCTTCCCTTATACGAACCCCACTCACTGACTCACACAATGTACACAATTGCTCATGTTCGAACATCCACAATCGCCTCCTGAAAAATCCCTCCCATTGTTCATGATCGAAATGACTATCCACTGCATAATCCTGTACCCAAGCCATTTTTTTCAACGCCAAAGCAAACAAGCGTGGAAAAACCTCCTTTAAAGGCTGTTGTGTAGCCCATAAATCAAACCAAAACAGAACAAGCTGCCCATTACCGATTTTCCAGTGAAATCCCCCCCCACGTGTGATTCTACACTCGGACAGCAAGCATTTGCCACGATTTGACGCCATACAATAGACATGGTGGATAGATTTTCCGTATTGAACCTCCACCATTGAATATTTTCACCATATTTGGCCGTAATTAAACGACACCAAAGTGAGTCTCGATCACGTACATATCGCCATACCCATTTGGACAGCAGCGCCATATTCTTCACTCTAAGGTCCGCCACCCCCAAGCCCCCTAGATATCGTGGTCGACACACCGTTTCCCATCCCGCCCTACTCATCCGTCTCTCGAGGCTAACACCTCCCCAAAGAAAAGCTCTACGTATTCTATCCATCTTCTTAATTACACCCTTAGGAACTACAAATAAGCCCAAGTAAAAGATAGGCAATGATGAAAGGACCAAGTTAACAAGTGTCACTCTAGCTGCAAACGACAAAGAACTGCGCTTCCATCCTGCTAACTTGCGTCTGAAGTTAGCGATAACCAGATCCTATACTGATATACATCTCGGATCAGCCCCCAACGGGAAACCAAGATATACAAACGGTAGCTCCCCCAATCTACATCCCAACACTCTAGCCACAGATGCACTCAGCTCCTCCTCCACTCCAATCGCATATAAAGAACTTTTTGCAAAATTAATTTATAACCCAGAACACACCTAAAAACAGTGCAATATCCTCTTTAAATTACGAGCATACTCAATGCTAGCATCAACGAATAATATCGTATCATCGGCAAAACTGGAGGTGTGTCAACCGTATGTTCGAAACCACCTCCACTCCCCGAATCAGCCCTCCTGCTTCCGCTCTGATCAACATCAAATGTAATGCTTCCGCTACTATCACAAATAGCAACGGTGACAAGGGACACCCTTGTCTCAAACCACGACCCATCCTAAACATCCTTTTGTCGTGCTCCTATTCAGTAATACAGACAACCAAGCAGAACTGATGCACTCATGTATCCATTGTCACCACACTGCACAAAACCCCATCCGCACTAGCACTGAATCTAAAAAAGCCCAGCTCACACAGTCATATGCCTTAGCAAAGTCTAACTTTAGAATAAAACCACTAGCCCCACTTTGGCGAAGGGAATGTATTACGTCCGTCGCTAACAACACGCCATCTACTAGCTGACAGCCTTTAATAAAAGCCGACTGAGTGTCGCTAATCGGAGAATTCAGCATTGCTTGCAACCGGTTTGCCAAGCACTTGGCCAATAATTTGTACATCGAATTAACCATACAAATTGGCCTATACTCACCTAGCACTTGTGGTGCCGCCACCTTAGGTAATAGCACAATAAACGTGCAATTCACTCCCTTTGGCAATGTCCCTCGCTCATGGAATTAAGTAAAAAAATTCATTACATCATCCTTCACCACCTCCCAGCTCTTCTTGTAAAATTCAAGTGTAAAACCATCCGGACCCGGTGCCTTTGATCCGTCACAATCCCATAAAATGCGTTTAATTTCCCCAACCGTAAAAGGTGCCAACAACACTGAACTTCCATCTGCTTGCACACGTCGAAATTGTTCATCAAACTCCCATCTACCCACCCGATTATCACAAGAAAAATGGGCAGTGAACGCCTTGACTACAAAGGCGCGTAATGTCGTCGGCGATGTAGTCCATTTCCCGTCAATCAATAATCCTGGTATGGTGTTCCTAACCGTTCGTAATTTAGCCGTTCTATGAAAAAAGGATGTGTTCTGATAACCTAACCTCAACCAACGTTATCGGAACTGATCGGCAGAATCAGTTGTTGCGCCGGCACCATCGTATTCTTTTCTGTCTCAAGCCCCACGGTTACTCTCGGATTTACTACCTCTCTCGTCACGTCCATCTTAATTTGGTTCTCAGCCGTTGCGTTCCCCCCAATCGGATCAGTACACTCTTATGTTTCCTTGTATTCCTCCTCCCTTCTAAATTGCACGTTCTTTTGAAGACTATCACTGCTTCCCTCCTGCGGAATTTCCGTTTGTGAATGGTTGCCCTCATAGCAGCCACATTCGATCATTGGACCTTGCCCATCTGTCTCAAATACACGGACCAAATATTTTGTAGCCGTCAATTTGACAGTGATACTCTCCTCAATGCGATCCACCATTGTCGTTTCTACCAGCATATGTCCGCAATCGAAACATGTAGGGGTTTCCGTATCGTCATCCATACATATCAATGACCCCCATACGCTTGCTATATTCGTGAACGTTTTCTTGTGCCATAGGTGAATCGGCAGACCTACCACGGATAACCATACTCGACAGGATTCTGTTGTAATTGACGGTGACCACTCTACCACTTTTGTGAAACATTCCTTGATGCAATCCATCTTCATCACTTGTTCACGGATTTTTGCCGACGTGCACATTAGCAGAATCATGGACCCCGAGAGCCTCATGATCGAAAAACCATCTTTCTTCTCCACCTCCAATCGTTCCGCTAACGTTTTTAAATTCCATGGCCTAGTGCTCCATCCAATTGCACATCATTGGAGGATCGCCCATTTATCTTCATCTAACACACCCTCAATTACCCGTCGTTTCATTCCACTCTCATAGCCCCCCCTACGTCAACGACTTCTCTGTTGTTGAATCCGACACCATCCCCTTCATCGGTTATTGTACTTCCTTTCTCTTCAACGCATTCTTTAGATCGTTAATGCCCTTCCATGCCAAAGCCACTCGCATCCTTGAGCCGTATATCCATTTTCCATGAATCCGTTCGATCGCCCTATCCGCATCCGATTTCGATGCCATTCGAACGAATCCAAATCTTGTCCCATCTCTAGCCCTCTTCTTGGGTATAAACGCATCTCTAACAATCCTATGACGATCAAATATTTGCCATAAACCCTTCCATTGAATCGTCTCTGAGATTCCTCCTACGTATAAGGTCCATACCCGTTGTGAATCCTGTTTATCGGCGACGGCTGCTTGTTGTTTTGACTGAATTTGTTCGCCATTGCCTTGTTTTAACATTTTAAGTCTCACTAAGTACTTATTGTTCTTATCACTCACTTGTTTCCTTCTTCCCAAACCAACAGGATAATTTGTTCGAAAGCTGTCCAATTTTGATCCGGGAGCAATCGCAAGCCAAAGACTCAAAGTATGCTAATGGTACTTTTGTTTAGACTCATAGAAGATGGCATAAAAATGTATATAGAGATGTGTCACAGGCATATAGACACTTGTATATGTTCATTTTAGTTTGTATATAAGGCTTAAGTAACTTGGCATGTAAAGACTATTTGAAGTTGTGTTTGAATTTGTAAGACCTCCTTGCTAAGTATGTATATATGGTAGTATTGGTTGATCTAATTTCTTTGATATGATTCTTGCAAATGCCATGGGTTGTCTATGTGCCTTGCTATTCGAATGATTGATGTTGGACATGTATAGAATGTTAATTTGGCTACTAGAAGTGCAAGTAATCTTATTCTATTCGAATGTAACCCATAGGACACTAAGCTTGTTTGATCATGGCATGAATGTCTTGAATTGGGTACATGTTTGTATAATATAATCGAACATGCTATAGTGGTTTACTAGATTCGATGGTTTCATAATGGGATTGACTTGGTTGTGTCTTATTTTAGGTAAAAAGCATGTTGGTTATTTTGATTGAATGACATGTATGAATGTTTACATAATTGGTAATGTTAAGATAGTAAAATGTTTCATGTAAATCTTGATTTTTGATTGCAAAAGTTTTTGCTAGCCCACCTATTTTTAAGTAAGCTAAGTGAGTTCTATGTTTACATGCTTAAGTATTATGTTTATATGATTTCGTTATATGTCCGTTGCGCATTGTAACGCTTTTCGCTCCTAACCCGGGCGAAGGGTGTTACAAAGCGTGAAAATGAATAGAAATCTTATGTCCCTATTTAGTGCCCCTATTTATGCCCACACACCAAAAAATTGGTTTAATGTTTATGGTTAGGGTTTAAAATTTTGGTTTAGAGAATTGGATTATGGTGTATTTTGGGGGGGTTTATCACGTATTTTAAGGTTTAGAGTTTAGAATTTAAGATTAAGACTTAAAATTTAATTTTTATAGTATTGGGGCATGGAAGAGGCATCAAAAAGGAAGATGATTTTTATTCTGTAAGAATAACCATAGACTATGACAAAATTTCTTGTCCCCTTTTGGTGTTATTTTGTGCCACCATACTAAAAAATTAAATTCTAAACTCTAACACTAATTTCTGAAACCGAAATCTTTTACCCTAAACATCAAAATACACCCTACACTCAATACTTTAAACCCTAAGTCCTAACCTTAAACCTTAATCTTAAACTTAGTATTTTTAATAATAAAACAATAAGTTAAAGACACCAAAAAGGTAACGATTTCTACTCCATTTACGGATACTATATGCCTTTCGATTTGAAAATAAAACCCCCTTTTGCTTGTCCGTATCTGATTTTCAGACTCAGTTACATCCAACCAAAGAAAATTGAATTGTTCTCCGTAAAAGGACAAATAATTAATGTCGCCAACAATGTACATTACTTTCTTACCATTTAATAAACCCGAATAGTCCCATTCGTCCTTATCAATAGAGTTGGCAATCGGTTCGTTCGGTTTAGGTTCGGTTCAGGTCATTTCGGATCAGGTCGTTTCGGGTTTATCTAGAATTGGTTTAGTTTTTGTTCGGTTCGGTTCGGGTTCAAGTTTAATTCGGGTCTGTGATGAGTCGGATTCGGTTCGGGTATTGGATTAGGTCAAAATCGGATCGGTTGTTTTCGGGTCAGGTCAATATCGGATCAGTCTCTTTTGGTTCAGGTCGCTTTCGGTTCTTGTCAAAACCGGGTCGCTCTGGTCGATTTAGGTTTGAGTTGGGTTTAGGGTTTGAAGTTTAGTATTTATGGTTTAGTTTAGAGTTATTGGTGTGTATGAGATTAATTCGGATTCAACTTGTTAATCTATGCATTTAAATTTGATTAAATATTTAAATCAAAGCTTTATGTATCCATATCAAATTTTTTTTCTATAATTATATTAAATCAAAGTTTAATAATAATAATAATAATAATGTCTAAAATGAATTAATTTATTAAACTTAGGATCTAAATGAGTTAACTAAAATCTAGAAGCATAAATCACGGACATAATTAAAATAATTTTAAAACTAAATGTGAAATTTTAATTAAATTAATCTAAATTGAAACTCAATTAAATTAAGGAGAAAAAAGGAGAAAGACAATTGGTAAAAATAGAGAGGGAAAAGACAAAATTTTGGAGGGAAATAAGCCACCAATTTTTTAAGCTAGATTAAAAAAAAAGACAATTGATAAAAATATAGAGGGAAAATACAAAATTTTAGAGGAAAATAAGCCACCAATTTTTTAAGCTATAGATTAATAACTTTTTAGGTCATGTTGCATTTAAAATGTTATATTTTAGTACTAATATTCAACTTTAAGATTTAGTTTAATTTAATTTAGTCACAAGTACCCCCACAGTTTAGACTTCGGATATAGAAATTCCCTCCCCGTAGTGATATTTAGTCTCTAAAAATTTACTTTTAGTCGAAATTAACTAATCTTTGTAATTTAGTCTAATAATTTAATGTAGTGATATTTTTGTTCATTTTAATTTTTAATATTTAATTTTTAGCCAAAATGACATAAAATGGTATTAGACCACAACTTTGACAAGAGCAATGGTCTCTTCCATAGTATAATATAAAAAGATAACAAAACATACTTCATTTTATTATTTATTATATTGTTAAAAATAGATAATATTAAAAATAAATTATTCATTTATTTTACCTTAATTTTCGGGTTAAAATCGGGTCGTTATTCGGTTCAGCTTTCAGTTCGGGTCAAATCGGTTCGGGTCTATTTCGGTTCAACAAAAAATTTCGAGTCGATTTTAATTCGATTCGGTTCGATTTATTTCGGATTTCAAGTCTCGGGTCAAGTTTGCCAGGTCTACTTATCAACAACCGTCGCTGTTTTTAACCTAAAAATGATTCACTTTTCGACTATAAGAAACAATCAGTACACTTGGAACCAGCAGTACTATCAAATTTTGCAGTCCATTTGCTTTCCTTCTTGAATATAGCTATGAATTTCAGTCGTAACAATTCCATTTCATCAACCGACTTAAGCCTTGCAATGGAATTAGTACAACGTGTGACCTAGAATTTGTGGTTATTTTTCTAATGTATTTTTCTAAAAAATGTAGCTTAAAAGCTAGGTTGACCAATGAGAAAATTAGACAACCTAAGGATCAAAAGAGGTTGAACCATGTCCACAAATATCCAACAGCAAACTATTAGTGTAGCCACAGAAAGGAATTGTAAGTTGACATCCTCCTTGTGAAACTCATCCAACCTCCTTAAATTTTTTTTAATAGTCTTAAATTAATTATAAGATAGTATCCAACCTTCTTAAATTTAAATGTATTATAATTGTGTATACATATGGACATATATATTAACTTATAATTATCTTAAGATTATTCGGAAAAAAATAAATGTACTATAATTGTTAGAGATCTCCGTCGGCGGCAAAGTAAGTGATTTGCAGGGAACTTGGCCACCTTGGTTTGCCATCTTTTGTTGCTTGAGTATTTGACAACTCCGATCGATTTCTTGATCAAGATCGTAGAATGGATACTTCGCATTCGCCTTGGTCATACACCAATGCAAAACCAAAGTTGATTAGTGCTCGAAAACTTAAGCAAATAAAAGTGCAAGAAAATAAAAGTGAAAGTTGCTATTGTCAATCCCCCGACAACGGCGCCAAAAACTTGTTACATGTAAAAGGTGCTCTGCAATTAGTGTAAGTGTACACGTCTCAAGTAATAGAATGATAAGTATTAGAGTATCGTCTCCACAAGGATTGGGATGGCTTCCTTCGTTTATCCTCTCGCACTAAAAAAGAAAAGTAAAAGTAAAAACACAAGTAGAGGAATTTTGGGTTTTAATTAAACTTAAAAGCATAAACTAAATCAAGCAAGTAAAAGTAGAGTAATCAAGATAAGAGAATGGGCCAGATTATATTGCGTCGTAGTGTGGAAATCAATTAACTTGTCTTAGTCTTTGAATGCAATAAACACCAAACTGCCTCGACAATTACCTAAGTCCCTGCCGCGGTAATAAGTTGTGATGCCTCGACAATCCCTTGCTGGTCGGCAGACGATGTCAAGGTTCGGAAAAGCGTCCTTTGGTGGCTTCTCTTTATCCCTAAGATGTAGCACTGTTGATGAATGGGCCTTGATAATACCTCCCGATGTAAACCAAGGATGAACACCAACTAATCTCACGCTTCTTTTTGTCGTTGAAACTCTAACTTATCCCTAAGGCGAGTTAGCTTCCACTGTTAGGATGAAAACCATGCTTATTCGTTTCTTGAGTTTAATTCTTCTGATATTAAACAAATGAATAACCTCACAATACTCTCTCCCAATAAGATTGCAATAATAGAATTAATGCCAATAATAAGCAAACCTTGAACTAAATTGCAATAACAAAAACTTAAACAAAGTACAATTGTTTTCTCACAACTACTCAACAAAATAATCCTAACCATAAGAGAATTTAGAACATGATGAACATGGAGATCACACGACTAAACCTAATCTCAAGCTCTCAATACTAGACCCCTTTTGATGTGTGCGGCAAGCCTTGTTTAAATAGGAAAAAAAGTAGGGCAAAGTCCTTCTTGGATAGGAAGTTAAGTTGACTTGGACTTGGACTTGGACTTGTCATTAAAGAGGTGAAATCTCTTTAATTTTAATGCTTTTATCCATTTTGGCCAAATTTCATCTTTAAACTTCCTTCTATGTTTCCACCACCTTCTCGTGCTCCGATTTCCATGCAAAGTAGGTAGAAAAATCCAGCATTGGATGCTCTTTAAATCGGCTATCACTTTGCATGTTTACCCTCCGCTAGGTTGGTATGTGCACTGCCTCGGCGGTGGCTATCGACAGAGGTATGTCACTGATTCTGCTCCGTAAGGCTTCATCTTCATAATTCAGCTTCCTTCAGTAGAAGTTGTCATCTTTGGCTTAGCTTGATCTGGACCTGTCACGAGCTCGTTCAGCGCCATTTTCCCTTTTTCTTCATTGCCCGCCCGGCATCACCTACCCCGACAGTGAGTAAATCTGCGTCAGTACTAAACATGCATTAAAACAGTACATTTTTCATTCAATACACCAAATCATGATCAAAGGTAAAATCAATGTAATTAATGCATATAAGGTTATTCAAATGGGTGTAGGTTAAGCAATAATTGTCATGTAAAAAGGGTGAAAACATAGGACTTTTGGGCACTTATTAGAGAGAAAGTTAGAGAGGGAATTGCTGGATAAAAACATAAGAAAAACTTGAGATTTTGCTTGCATGTAATCATCTAGCCATTGGATTAAAGCTAGGAGCAAAGTTAGTGCATATATACACTTGTTTAACCGATTGTTGTGTTTGATTTGTATATATGTTATGTTTTGAGGGAATTAGATATTGTTGATGATGAATTGATGGCTGAATTTGTATTGTATGTTGATGAATTAGCTGAATCTAGCTTGAGTTATATGATAGGAATTGAAATTAGATCACTAGAAGATGTTAAATGGTAATCGATTGCACTAGGGGGTTGTTTTGTTAAATCTGGAAATTTGAGGGACTAGAAAACGTTTCTGGTAAAAAGTCACTTAGGGAAAATTTCTAAAAACTGATTAAATGAACTTTTGGTAAAAGCAATTTGAAGTTAAATTGGCTAGCTAAGGTGCTAGAATGAAAACTAGTCACACGGAAATGCAAAACTGTTTAGGGGACTATTTTACTAAAATTGAAAGCTTTAGGGATTAAAATGCTCTATATTGGATTCTGGAAATATTTTGTAAAAACATGGGACTTGATATATGAATGAATTGTAACTTGAATTTGCTGGTAAGTAGCTTAAATTGAGTGTTTAAAATGATCAAAGTGTTTAATAAGTGAATTTGGACTAATCTGGAAACTTGATAAATTAAGAGATTGTATTATTTTGTTTATGGACCATAATGGACTTGAATGAACATGGGGAAAACATGTTGAAAATGTTTATAAGGTCTTAAAATTAAAATAGGTAATAAGTTAGTATAATTGAATAACTAGAAGCATGCTCTAATGAATCTGTCTAGAAGCCTTGTTCTGGGGAGTGACTTTGAAAAACCAATATAAATTGTAAGAATCGAATTTTAATCTGAAATTTTGATAGAATGTAATTTGACATGTCTATTTTAATCAGGAACAAACGGCATTGAATTCTAAGTTGCGTAGTGAAATCTGGAAAAGAAAACTTATAGTAGTGCAAACTGTCCACGCAGTGTAAATGTCCTATCTTTAGACAGTAAACTGCATAAATTGGATAATAACTAAAATATAAACCTTATATGGTATTAAATAAAAAAAAATTATATTTAAAACGATATAAAGTATTCAAAATTTTGACTTACGGATTGAAAGTTATGATCAGATTAGTAACATAGGTGCAAGCTGCCAGAACTGGAAAATAGTTTTGAGTGTGTTGTGTTTTTGCTTGTTTGAATGAACTTATATGTTTGATATGGATGCTAATACACTTTGTGTATGTTTATATGTGAATGGTTAGACCAAGACTTTGAGGAAAATCTAGAAGAAGCAAGAGTTGGCCACTCAAATAGAAAGGACAAGGGGATAGTCATCAAAGAGCAAGACTAGTAGAAAGCTTGGAGTATTTTGAGTGTAGTTGATCTTAGGGTTAGGACTAGTGTCCTAAACAATGCTTTATGTTTTAAATTATGTTTCTAGATTAAGCATGAAATGAATCTAATTTGAACTTGGTAATTATCTTGAGGGAAGAAGGTTAAAAAGAAAAGATGTTAACATGATCTATATTGATAACTTGCCGCCTTGGTTTGATACTTAACATGGTTTAATTTACTTTGATGGTTTTATGAATGATGGAATGAGCATGAATTGGATGTTATGCTACTGTTTTTTAGTGTTACATGATGTTTGAAATTGTTTCCAAGACTGTTACATGCTAGAAACTATGAAAATATGAACAATGGATAAGTACTACTTACATGTAACATGAAATATGCTATGTGAACTTGCACTGCTTGATTGCTATACACTTGGATTGTGTTTACTAAACTTAAAAGATAATGAAAGCCCTTGGTTGACTAGTTGGTCTTAGGTAGGAAGGCATGCCTTAGAGTCCAGAGCTCCTCTGATTTAGTACTTTGTGTACTCTTTGTTTTGGTGTTGATGGCACCTAATGATCTTGATGCTTTGTGCATCCTCTGTTGGCACTTTGGTTACCCTATGTTGGTGTAGAAGACACATTCATGTAATTGTGCATCCCCAGATTTTGATGCTTTGTGCATCTTCTGATTTGGTACTTTGTACCCATTCAGACTTGATTACCTAGTCCCACTATTCTACCAAGGCATAACTTAAAAAAACTTGAAATAAGACATGTTACATGTTAAATGGAAAATATGATATGTTACTTGAATGAAATGGCATTGAAATATGTTTATATGCTATGGAATATTGATGTACCAATCATATATGTTAAAATGTAAAAGTCATCTAAGGGTAATGGATCATATTCGAATGAAAGGATATGAACACGAACCATGCTTTGATGTTTGATTCTTGCTTGATCATTGTGCTTGATAAATAGCAATTGGCTATTTGAATATGTTATATGATTTATATGTTATGATTTGATCTTGATACGCTTTTTGTATGTGTTCATATGATACTATGTGATGATATAAGACTAGCTAAGTGAGCTACTTGATCATGCTTGAGACTAGCTAGGTCTTACTCAATTGGAATGAAGCCTAGCTAAGTAATCTTTGTCAAATGTGATAATGCATCTAATGAATCAAATGAAACTTAATAGTTATAAGAACTACCTCACTAAGTACTTATTGTACTTATCACTCACTTGTTTCCTTCTTCCCAAACTAACAGGATAACTTGTTCGAAAGCTGTCTGATCCGGGAGCAATCGCAAGCCAAAGACTCAAAGTATGCTAATTGTACTTTTGTTTAGACTCCTAAAGGTGGCATAGATATGTGTATAGAGATGTGTCACATGCATATAGACCCTTGTATATGTTCATTTTGGTTTGAATATAAGGCTTGAGTAACTTGGCATGTAAAGACTATTTAAAGTTATGTTTGAATTTGTAAGACCTCCTTGCTAAGTATGTATATATGATAGTGTTGGTTGATCTAATTGCTTTGATATAATTCTTGCAAATGTCATGGGTTGTCTATGTGCCTTGTTATTCGAATGATTGATGTTGGACATGTATAGAATGTTAATTTGGTTACTAGAAGTGCAAGTAATCTTATTCTATTTGAATGTAACCTATAGGACACTAAGCTTGTTTGATCATGGTATGAATGTCTTGAATTGGGTACATGTTTGTATAATGTAATCGAACATGCTATAGTGGTTT
This sequence comes from Hibiscus tridactylites, assembly GCA_958450335.1. Classification (NCBI taxonomy): domain Eukaryota; kingdom Viridiplantae; phylum Streptophyta; class Magnoliopsida; order Malvales; family Malvaceae; genus Hibiscus; species Hibiscus tridactylites. The sequence continues at coordinate 25,587,068 of OY288265.1, read as the reverse complement.
ACTAGATTCGATGGTTTGATAATAGGATTGACTTGGTTGTATGTTTTTTAGGTAAAAAGCATGTTGGTTATTTTGATTGAATGACATGTATGAATGTTTACATAATTGGTAATGTTAAGATAGTAAAATGTTTCATATGAATCTTGATTTTTGTTTGCAAAAGTTTTTGCTAGCCTACATATTGTTAAGTAAGCTAAGTGAGTTCTATGTTTACATGCTTAAGTATTATGCTTATATGATTCCGTTATATGTCCGTTGCGCATTGTAACGCTCTTCGCTCCTAACCCGGGCGAAGGGTGTTACAAAGCGTGAAAATGAGTAGAAATCTTATGTCCCTCTTTAGTGCCCCTATTTATGCCCACATACCAAAAAAATAGGTTTAAGGTTTATGGTTAGGGTTTAAAATTTTGGTTTAGAGAATTGGATTATGATGTATTTTTGGGTGGTTTATCATGTATTTTAAGGTTTAGAGTTTAGAATTTAAGATTAAGACTTAAATTTTAATTTTTATAGTATTGGGGCATGGAAGAGGCATCAAAAAGGAAGATGATTTTTATTCTGTAAGAATAACCATAGACGATGACAAAATTTCTTGCCCCTTTTAGTGTCATTTTTGCGCTACCATACTAAAAAATTAAATTTTAAACTCTAACACTAATTTATGAAACTGAAATTTTTTACCCTAAACCTCAAAATACACCATACACTCAATACTTTAAACCTTAAGTTCTAACCTTAATCTTAAACTTAATTTTTTAATAACAAGACAATAAGTTAAAGACACCAAAAAGGTAACGATTTCTACTCCATTTACGAATACTATATGCCTTTCGGTTTGAAAATAAAACCCCCTTTTGCTTGTCCGTATCTGATTTTCAGACTCAATTACATCCAACCAAAGAAAATTGAATTGTTCTCCGTAAAAGGACAGATAATTAATGTCGCCAACAATGTACATTACTTTCTTACCATTTAATAAACCCGAATAGGCCCATTCGTAAGGTGGCAATCGGGTTGTTCGATTTAGGTTCGATTTAAGTTATTTCTGATTAGGTCGTTTCGGTTCTATCTAAAATCGGTTTAGATTTGGTTCGGTTCGATTCGGGTTCAGGTTCATGTCTAATTCGGGTCTGTGATGAGTCGGATTCGGTTCGGGTATTGGATTAGGTCAAAATCGGATCGGTTGTTTTCATGTCAGGTCAATATTGGATCGGTCGCTTTCGGTTCGGGTCAAAATCGGGTCACTCAGGTTAATTTCGGGTCGGATCAATTCGGTTTGAGTTGGGTTTAGGGTTTGAGGTTTAGTATTTATGGTTTAGTTTAGAGTTTTTGGTGTGTATGAGATTAATTCTGATTCAACTTGTTACTCTATGCATTTAAATTTGATTAAATATTTAAATTAAAGTTTTATGTATCCATATCAAAATTTTGTGTATAATTATATTAAATCAAAGTTTAATAATAATAATAATAATAATAATAATAATAATAATAATAATAATAATAATAATAATAATAATAATAATAATAATAATAATAATAATAATAATAATAATAATAATAATAATCTCTGAAATGAATTAATTTATTAACTTAAGATCTAATTGAGCTAACTAAAATCTAGAAGCATAAATCACGGACATAATTAAAATAATTCTAAAACTAAATGTGAAATTTCAATTAAATTAATTTAAATTGAAACTCAATTAAATTAAGGGGAAAAAAGAGAAAGACAATTGGTAAAAATAGAGAGTGAAAAGATAAAATTTTGGAGATAATAAGCCACCAATTTTTTAAGCTAGATTAAAAAAAGAAAAAGACAATTGGTAAAAAAGAGAGAGGGGAAATACAAAATTTTAAAGGGAAATAAGCCACCAATTTTTTAAGCTATAGATTAATTACTTTTTAGGTCGTATTGCATTTAAAATGTTACATTTTAGTACTAATATCTAACTTTAAGTTTTAGTTTAATTTAATTTAGTCACAAGTACCCCCACAGTTTAGACTTCGGATATAGAAATCCCCTCCCCGTAGTGATATTTAGTCTCTAAAAATTTACTTTTAGTCAAAATTAACTAATCTTTATAATTTAGTCTATTAATTTAATATAATGATATTTTAGTTCATTTTAATTTTTAAGATTTAATTTTTAGCCAAATTGACATAAAATATTATTATACCACAACTTTGACAAGAGCAATGGTCTCTTCCATAGTATAATATAAAAAAATAATAAAACATACTTCATTTTATTATTTATTATATTGTTAAAAATATATAATACTAAAAATAAATTATTCATTTATTTTACCTTAATTTTCGAGTTAAAATCGGGTCGATATTCGGTTCAGCTTTCGGTTCGGGTCAAATCGATTTGGGTCCATTCAGTTCGGGTCAAATCGGTTCAGGTCCATTTCGGTTCGTGTCAAATCAGTTCGGGTCCATTTCGAGTCAACAAAAAAAGTTCGAATCAATTTCGATTTGATTTATTTTGAGTTTCGAGTCAAAATCATGTTTCGGGTCAAATTTGCGAGTCTACTTATCAACAACCGTAGATGTTTTTAACCTAAAATGGATTCACTTTTCGACTATAAGAAACAGTCAGTACACTTGGAACCAGCAGTACTATCAAATTTTGCAGTCCATTTGCTTTCCTTCTTGAATATAGCTATGAATTTCAGTCGTAACAATCAGGGGCGGAACATTGGGGTTTAAGGGGTATGATCCCTCTAATTTTTTTTCATTAGGAATAAGATAAAAAAATTAGAAAAAAGGTAAATTACTTTTATAATCCCTTTAAAATTTGTAAAATTTTAGTTTAGCCCTCATTAAAATTTTTAATTTTATTTTGGTCCCTTCATAAATTTTTAGTTTTTTTTAAATTTCATTTTAGTCCCCTTTATAAATTTCTAGTTCCACCCTTGGTAACAATTCCATTTCATCAACCGACTTAAGCCTTGCAATGGAATTAGAAAAACGTGTAGGGATGGGCACGGAACCCGGACCCGACGGGTTCCGACCCGACCCGGCCCGATCGGGTCGGATATTTTTATGAAAAAATCGGGTTCGGGTCGGGTCGGGTTTTTGTGTAGGGTGAGGTCGGGTCGGGTCGGGTCGGGTTTTAGGGTGAAAAAATCCTACCCGACCCGACTCGGGACTAATAGTGTAATTTTCCCCTAAATTTTTTAGGGATATTTATGATAATACCCCTTTTGTATATATTTTTTTTATAATTAGGTCCTTAAAATTGATTTTTTTACAATTTAGTCCTTAAATTTATTATTTTTTACAATTAAGTCTCTTAAAAAAAAATTTACAATTTAGTCCCTAAAATTGATTTTTTTATATAGGTCGGGTCGGGTCGGAGTCGGGTTTAAGGTATTTATTTTCGGGTCGGGTTTTTTAAAAAATATGGTCGGGTCGGGTCGGGTTCGGGTTTAGGATTAATATTTTCGGGTCGGGTTCGGGTGGGCCAAAAACCCGGCCCGACCCGACCCGTGCCCATCTCTAACAACGTGTGACCTAGAATTTGTGGTTATTTTTCTAATGTATTTTTCTAAAATATGTAGCTTAAAAGCTAGGTTGACCAATATTGAGAAAATTAGACAACCTAAGGATCAAAAGAGGTTGAACCATGTCCACAAATATCCAACAACAAACTATTAGTGTAGCCACAGAAAGGATTTGTAAGTTGACATCCTCCTTGTGAAACTCATCCAACCTCCTTAAATTTTTTTGAATAGTCTTAAATTGATTATAAGATAGTATCCAGCCTCCTTAAATTTAAATGTATTATAATTGTGTATATATGAACATATATTAACTTATAATTATCTTAAGATTATTCGCAAAAAATAAATGTACTATAATTGTTAGAGATCTCCATCGGCAGCGAAGTAAGTGATTTGCAGGGAACTTGGCCACCTTGGTTAAATAGGGGAACTCGAATATATTAATTTTATTATATATTTGAAGATACATTTTGATATCATGTTTATATTACATAAACTCCTCCTCACGTATAAATAGAATAATATTTAATATTTAAATGTATTTTATTTCACATCCTTTTGTATATTGTACCAACGACATATCAATCAAGTTAAACTCAATCGGCAATAATATTTTTTTGTTTTTTTTCTCTAAGTCGATTAAATTTTATTAATAAAGGATAAATCCCAATAAGATAAATGTATAATGTTGAGTTTATTAATGTTGATTAAGTTAGTTTGAATCAAATTTGATAAGTTTATCTTTGATTATAGTTAGCTGTGATTATTATATTTGGTATAAATCAAGAAAAACAGATAAAATAAGGTAGATATATATAGAATCAAATTCCGATGTAACAAAGCATAAACTTTAATTCATAAAACATAAACACAGCCGATACATGAACCACACAATACTGGAGCCAACATGCAGGAAAATCAAAACTCAAAACAGGATAAAAACAAATTAAACAAAGCCTCACTAAACCCAAGTGGAGACTAATTTCAGATTTTTGGAAGAACCCCAACAATCTTTATTCATACACTTGTTCAATCTGGTAGTATATATTTAGCACCTGCATGCTGCTTAAACCCCTAACTTTCATCACTCTCACTTCACACTGCAACAAATATATAAACAGAAGGGTTAAATCCCAAATTTTATCATACTAGAAGGACTAAAGGGAAAATTAAAGATAAATTTACCTGTTGCAGTTAGTGGAGGTGCTGATCTTGTAAGGGATGTTGACACCGCATTTACCCGGGAGGGTCTCGGCCAAGTTAGGTTTGATATTTGGGATGCTCTTAGCTGAGTTTTGCAAGCACCTACAAGCGGTTTGGCGGTCCGGGGTGGTTCGAGCCATGTTGTTCAGGGCTCGAACCCCATTGCAGCATGGTGCCGGCAGGGCTCCTCCGTTCTGCAAGTAGCGTACGCAAGCGGCCATCTTTGTCGACACATCTCCACATGTTAGGGAAGTTGTGACAGTAGGTGAAACAACCAGCAAGCACAACGACAGAGCACAGACAAGCTTAAGACCAGCCATGGGGTTTTGTCTGAAGAAACAAAGGAGACGAGTTTAGAAGATGAAAGGAAATTCTTTTTGAAAGTTGATGGGTTTGTTTCAATGGGGGAATGGGTTAGGGTTTATATAGATGTAAGTGTTGGAAAACGACAGAAATTTAATTGAATAGGGTTCGTTGGTTGTTGAGGTTTTTAATTGAACCTGGCATTATTAGTTGAACCATCCTTCCTCTTATGGTCTCCATGCCCTTTTTCTGGATGCAGCTTTGAATTTTGATTACAGAGTAAACACCTCATCTCTCCACGTGTGGCCATGCTATTTCTCCGTATGCTGAAATATCAGATTGAGTTTTGAATAAATAATGTGATTATAAGATTTGATGTTAAAAAAAGTGATTAATAAGATTTGATCTCATGAAGTATAACAATTTTTATTTTTATGTACTGTACTATAAATTTAGAATTAATATTTGCAGTTTATCAAAAAGAATTACTAATATTTACAAAGATTTACTTTAACTTATTTTTAAATTATACATGAACGCTTTTGTTGTGTCTGTCTAAAACCATCACTCATAATTACGTAAAAACAGTATATATACATATGGTTATTGGTTAGGATCCAGTACACTATATAAAATTCAATTAATTTTACACTAATTTATGATATTTCGATGGTGTATTTTCTTGTTTTTATGTTCTTTTGGTGTTGTTTTTAATTCAAGCTATACTATCATATGTACTCTTTTCATCCGACTATGATTAGAGGGATTTTAACAAGGCACTTGACACACACACTCACGCACACACGCACGGGCACACACACATAGGGATATAGTCCTCCTACACTATGTAAAACTTGAAAATCTTACAGCTTTTTTTTTGGACCATTGGATTAAGGTAAATGGATGGATGAGATTAACAGTAGAAAAATGTGAAGATTATCACTTAGAAAAAAATAAAAAAATAATTTTAACCATTTATTACTATCATCTAACGGTCCAGAAAAAATATAACAGTAATTTAATTTTATACCGTGTTAATGGATCCTAACACATATGTGTGTGTAAAGTTGAATTAATACGCTTGGTCTGTACTCAGCAGGAGATAAGAGTTAATTTCTTCGATGCTTCGAGAGGGGGGAAATTTTGATAAGAAAATATGGGGCAGAAACGAGGGAGGCAACGGCAATGGGCAATAGCAGGCGTGCGGACCCAACGCATGGCTCTCATGCTTGCTTCAAGTTACTAGAGTCGGCAGCAATCATCAGATTTTCCCGATCCAACAATCAGTTCATGAATACGAATTTCTTGTAAAGTGTTGTATATTTGATAAATTCAACAGTTATTGGAGTATATATAAGTTTACATAGAGATATATGAGATTAATATAAATTCTACAAGAGTTTTAAACTAATTAATATTTATCTCTAACTATATGCATAATATTAAATTATAATCGTGGTCGCGACTACGGATGTGATCGTAATGTTGCATTTACGGATGTGATCGTAATGCTGCATTTACGGATGTTACTAACATTACGGTATGATATGTTCTTCAAAACAAGTCTATTTTTATATTATAGATATAGATATGGTGTTACGATACGATCGTTACATTAGATATTACGACTACAATTTAATACTACAATACTATGATCATAAATGAACCAAATGAATGTTTATAGTAATACCAAAAGAGAAACAATAGGGTTAGGGTACGATGTAGGACTCAAAGTCTCCAATTTTTTCAGAACAAAAATCATTTGTCTTCTTTTGGTATAATTCGTATGTCCAACACTAATACACTTTAACCCCTAATCTCCAAAGCTCAAAAACCAAATATTAACTCTTAAACACTAAATTTTAACCCTAACCTCTAAATCTAACCTTTTAGTATTGAGATATATAAAGAAACATTAAAAGGGACAAATGATTTTTATTCTTATTCTCAATGTATAAATATTCAATTAATAATCCATGATACTAGTTCAAAACATAACTAACAAATGGTGGATATAGTATTAACTTACCTTATGAATAGAAATCACATATCTTTCTTTGTTGTTTCCATATACGTTTTGATATTAAAAATGAAGTATAAGAATTGAGGTTATGATTTAAGGGTGAAAGTTTAGAGTTTAATTTTAAGATTTAAAAAATTAAAATTAGTGTGTAGGGTTTAATTGTTTAGTATTAAAGTATAAATAAAGATTTTTTTTACTCTTACGTTTTTTAGTAGAACCCTAATGTCTCCGAAAGTTTCGGACGTGTTGGAAGGGCAAGAAAATCGCAACCCTAACGAAGTAACTGGGTTGCCGGCGCCGACAGGATTTGTTGACCTTGGTGGCCGGCCTCCTGGTGATGGGCTGGCAGCACCGACGGTGACGGGGGGTGGTGTGGTGGATGGCGTAAACCCTACTCCCATTGGTTCTATGCATGGCGGGGCTGATAAGTTGCACCAACCTTTAGCGGCACAACAGAAGATGGTGGCTCCCATACAGGAGTTTTCGGGTGGTATAGCAACACCGGCGGCGGCAGGGGGCATGGCTAATGCTTCGGCTGTACCGCCCCAAGGTAATATGAGGGTGATGGGTAACCCTATTTTTGTTGTGGATGGGGCTGTCGGAGATAATAGTGTAGATACGGCCATGGGACTTGGTGAGCCGACTACAACCCCCGTCCCTCCTGTTTCGTTCACGACTGTGGTCACAGGAGCGACGGCTAGCAAGGACCCTACGTTTCCTAATGGCCCTGAAACTGTCATTGATGTTCGTGATGAGGATGTTCTAATAAGTCGTGGGGGATCCTATCTGACTATCAAGTTTTCTGAGAGAGTGCATGCTCTGGTGGATCGTAGCATGGAGAAAGCTGTGATTGTTCGATTGCTGGGTAGGTCTATCAGCTATCGGGTCCTTTGGAACAGGCTCCAGGCTCTATGGCAATTGGTAGGTCGTTTTCAGCTAATTGATATGGACAATGAATACTTCCTGGTGAAACTTGAAAAGGAGGAGGATTATGTTCGTGTTCTAACTGTTGGGCCTTGGACGATCTTTGGAAGTTACCTCACGGTACAACCATGGAGTCGTGATTTCTCTACGGCTAAGTCATACCCATCACAAGTGGTGGTATGGGTTCGCTTACCCGGGTTACCTTTTCGATATTATTCCAGCGGTCTCTTTCGACGTATTATTGAGATGATTGGTAAGGTTGTTAAAATTGATTATAATACGGTGGCGGGTGAACATGGCAAGTTTGCGCGGCTTGCTGTTTTGGTTGATTTATCTAAGCCGTTACTCCCTTGCATTGGTATCGATAATTTCGTACAGAAAATTGAGTATGAGGGACTTCAGCTTATTTGTTACCACTGTGGCGTTTATGGTCATACTATGGATTATTGCGCCACAAAGGTTGTGGAGAAAGCCGACGGAGAGCATGAGGTGGCACAAGGTACGTCACATAGGGAGAATCGGGGTGATCTTTATGGCCCTTGGATGGTTGCTGAGAGTCGAAAACGACGGCCGCGGAAAACGGGGGATGGTATAACTACATCTAAGGGAGGTAATTCGAAGAGTGGACCATCTAGGTTTGAGGTTTTACGGGACCTTGATGCGTCGGAGACAGAGTGTGCGAAGAGTACATCTCAACATGGGAATAGTGGAGTTGAACAGACGGGTAATACACGCGACAAAGGGAAGCAAGTGGTCGATGTAGTGCTTGGTGATGCCGTTGCTGTTGGGCAGCAGGACATTGCATCTGCAAGCCTTAACGTGATACAGGGGGATAAGTGCATGAGGACGTCGAAGTTTCAGCAAGATGGGTCTGTTGGACAGCAGGTTGTTGCGTCCACGAGCCGGGATGCCATGCAATCGGATGTGAGCGGGGAGGAGTCGAAGGATAAGCGTGAGGTGATTGTCGAGCAGCATATTGATGCGTCTAAGGAATGGGGTGTGGTTCTGACAGTGCCGGGGGCAGTCCCGAATGTTGTCATTCATGCGCATAATACAGGAGAGGTAAACCACAATGCGATATCAATTTTGAATGATGGACGTAAGGTCCATGCGTCCCAAAAGAATAGCAAAGTTCGTGTTCAAGGGGTTCAAAAAGTAGCAAGAATGTTGCAAAGCCGCAGCCTCGGGGACGGAAAAAGTCGGATCGTTTACCGCCATCGCCGTTGTTATCGGATTGGATACAATCCGCCACCAATTGCCTTGAGGAGTTGCAAGTGAATGGCAGTAGCAATAGTTCTAATCCTTCGACTGATGGTGTTGAGCAGCAGCAAACTGGTGGTGAGGTGGGATGCGATGTGCGAACCAGCCCAGTTGAACCATCAAGTGCGACGCCGACCAATGATACTTCTGATGGCCGTGTGGCTAATGTCATGCTCATTGATTAGGTCCTTCCTTTCCTATTCTTTTATCTATGGTTAATTTTATTTTTTTGGAATATTCAGGGAGCTGCGAGCTCCTCCTTTCGTGATCATCTCTGTAGGATTCGCTCTTCGGCGAAGCCTTCTATAGTGGCGTTATTGGAGACGAGGATCAGTGGTGCTAGGGCTGACAGAATTGTTAGTCGTCTGGGCTTTCAGTCTTCATTTCGTGTTGAGGCTCAGGGTTTCAGTGGGGGCATTTGGCTTCTTTGGAACGGTATTATCTCGATTGATATTATTACTGTTTCTAATCAGTTCATACATTTTTCGGTTCATGGCATAGGCATTGCAAGATCTTTGGTAGTTACGGTGGTTTATGCGAGCCCTCATGTCCAGTATCGGAAATTCCTTTGGGATCATCTTTCCGCGATTAGGCCTAGGGATGATCAACCTTGGCTTATTCGTGGCGATTTTAACGCCATTCTTCATCTTGATGATCGGCGAGGGGGTCAGAGCCGGCGTCATGGTACTAGCAGGGATTTTCAAAATTTTGTCTTCGCTAATGCATTGATGGAGGTGGATTTTAAGAGAGCTCACTTTACCTGGTCTAGAGGTGACTTATATGAGCGCCTTGATCGGTGTTTAATGAACCTGGCTTGGTCTGATATGTTTCCGGATACTCTGGTTCACCATCTTGACCGTATTGGATCTGATCATTGGCCCCTTCTCTTGTGCACTAATTTTTCTATTCCTATTTTGGAGAAGAAGCCTTTCCGTTTTATCCCTCATTATCAGAATGAGGCTGAATTTACTACTATTCTTCAGACTGTGTGGACGGATGAGCTCTCTTTGGGTGATAATATTGCTCAGCTCCGTGATACTCTTTCGACATGGAATGGGATGTGTAATGTTGATATGATTAAGCGTAAGAAGCGTATCCTGGCTCGTCTGCGTGGTATTGATAAAGCTTTGGGGCAACGTCACTCAGCTACTCTTAGTGCTTTGGAGGGTTCTCTTAAACAGGAGCTGAATGAAATTTTGACAATGGAGGAAAATTCTTGGCGCCAAAAAGCGCGTTGTGACTGGATTCGGGATGGTGATCGTAATACTAGGTACTATCATGCTATTGCAAATGGGAGACGGAAGCGGAATACGATTATTTCTCTTAAAGATGCTCGGGGCAAGTGGATTTTGGATCCGGAGGATTTAAAACGTCTTGCTGTGGGTTTCTTTGAGTCGCTCTTTACGTCGGAGGGATGTAACGGTTATGCTTATAATTGCCGTAATATGTTTTGTGGGATCGATTAGCAGGGGAGGGATGAGCTTATTCGGCCACTGTTGGACGAGGAGGTTCGTGAGGCGTTATTTCAAATGCATCCGACCAAGTCGCCGGGAGTGGACGGGTTTCACGCCTCGTTTTTCCAGCGTAACTGGAAGATTGTTGGGAAGAAGGTTTGTGAGACTATTCATCATATGTTTGAGACTGGGGTTGTGGATCCTGAGCTTAACAAAACTCTTATTGTTCTTATTCCTAAAGTTGAGTCTCCGGAAGTGATTACTCAGTTTCATCCTATTGGGTTGTGCACAGTGGTCTATAAAATTCTGAGTAAAGTTATTGTGAACAGATTGAAACCGTATCTCCCGAATTGGGTATCAGAAAATCAAACCAGTTTTGTCCCAGGGCGTTCTATCACTGATAATGTTATTACGGCTCAGGAAATTATTCACTCCATGCGTATCAAAAAAGGCCGTGAGGGCTGGTTTGCTATAAAGGTTGATTTGGAGAAGGCATATGATCGCCTAGAGTGGTCTTTCATTGACGATACCCTTGGTGATATTGGTATCCTACTCATTTGCGTCAGCTTATTATGAGTTGTATCTCTACGGTTTCCACTCAAATCCTCTGGAATGGTAGCCCTTCTTCGAGCTTTCGTCCGTCGCGTGGTCTTCCACGATTATATTATGTATTTATATTTTAACGTGTAAGATTTTTTCTGCTAAATACTATGAATTGTTTTACCTTTCTCATATTTTAAAATGAATAAAAGAAAGAAAGCTTTAAAAAGAAAGCAAGAGAATAATGCAGAAAAAAGAAGTTTAATAAACTTCAAAGCAAAATGAGAATGAAAATAATTGATGGTTTGAGTCATACCCCAAAAGAGTATTTATAGCATCCTAAAACCTTAAAAATACTCTAAAATATTTAAAATAAACAAGATAAATGTTAAGTGTAACCCTCTCATCCCGGTCTGGCCGGATGACCGGTCCGAGTAGGTCACGCGGGGAAAACCGAAGCGAAACCCATTAAGGTTCCCCCTCGGTTAGCAACCCTAAAAATTTCTTTTAATTTAATATTCTCTAAAGGCACATTTAAAAACCTATGTGATCACAGCAGCGGAATAAAAAGAGGAAGACACTCAACCGGACACAGAACGACAAATAAACAGTCCAATTTTAATCCATTAGGCAGGCCGTTTCGAAACACCATTGAGGCATATCGAAACGCCTTGACCTGGTCAACTGCTCCAAGCCCACACGAGAAGGTCGTATCGGAACGGAGGTCAACCATTCCGAAGCACCCTCAACGATTAACTTCTCGTGGTCAACGAGATATTGACCGTTCCGAAACCCTTAGACCCGTTTCGAAACGCCTTCATCTCAGAAATTTCTCAGATTTCCAGTAGTCAAAATGTTCCGAAACTCGTATCGGAACAGGGGCTCACAGTGGCCAAACCGTATCGAAACACGTTTCGATACAGGGTCCCTAAAGCCTTACCCGTTCCGAAACGGCTCAGCCCGTTTCAAAACACTAGTTGTCTGCAACCTTCAAAAAAATCAGATTTAAACATTTCTCCACAACTCTAAAGGTCCTAAGCGACCCCAATGAGCACTCAACACTTACAAGCATGATCTAGAGGCATGGACCATATGTCAAAACATGCTCAAACACACAAGGCATAAGGTGAAGCATCTATTCATGGCATTTACACAAAAGACAACATTTCATAAAAGGACGTGCTTAAGGACTCAAAAGCCAAATGGCACAATTCATCACAATAAGGTTTACATGCCATCCTAAAGCAACTTAAACATTCACAGGGCATGTCATCACACAAGCATTCGACAAGGCATAACAAGTTTTACAATCAAAGTCAATTCATGAACATCAAACACGCATATGAGTCATACATCGCTCACACAAAACACACTCTTGCCACATTGCTAAGCTACCACATTAATTGCTAAACCGTACTTGAGCAACAAAAAATTGGAAAGCCCCTTCGCCTTGCTCCGTGCTAACACCACGCTAATGATCTGCATTGTTGAAAATGAGAGCGTAAGCTAGAAGCTTAGTGAGGATGCTCTAAAATTGAAAACATCAACAATGCAGGGTTCAAGCATGCAAATCCTTTACTACACATACAACATACGTAGGTAATCAACAAGTCAACCTAGCTAGTCTTTCAAGAGTCATAATATGGAATCTCACATCATACTAAGCTCAAACATCATATATCAACATCATAACATCATAATTATGAGAACAAGTTTAATTGGCCACTATTAGTTTACCCGGATGTGCAGATTTAATCTCAACAACAACATTACCTCGGTGGGATTACACTTATCACCAAACCTTGCATGGGTGGGATTCCACTCATCACCACATGCCCTACGGATGGGATTCCACTCATCATCACGTAGAATATAAATAAACTTCTGGTGGAATATTATATCACCGTACTCCTCCTTGATGACTCAACGCCATCAAGGCCACGTACATTTTGACTTAATTTGTGTGCACACTAATCCTAATGATCGATCATTTACACCCGGTAAGTTAATTAGTGCCAATTCTTTTAACCACATCACATATCCACCATTTATATCACATACTCAACCACATACATATACCAAAGTACACATGTACAAATCAATCCATATTTCACAAGAGCAATAGGGAAGGCATAAATAGCATTAATAGAAATCAAGGAGTTAAGTTACCAATTTAACTCTCACATGGGAATGGCCTACCAAGCACATCCCAACCCATACACTACACACACTTGAACCAACTTTAAAACATATCTAAAGTTTACTCACCACCCTTCCCTAGCAACCAAAACAAGCAAGCAAGCCTCCTATGTGCCCAGATTCGATCCCGATGCTTCTCCAAAGTCTCCTCTTGTTTCTAGCCAATCAAAACACATCCATTACTCAAAAATCAATGCTAAAACTCAGTCACCACTTCAACCCATAAACACAAGCCACACTTCAACAATTTCAAACCCAACAATCACCCAAAATGTCCATTTTCGAGCTCCCTTAAAACCCAGCTGAAAACCATATTTTCAAACACCCAAATGACACCCAAATGGTCCCAAAACACCTTCCTAACATCCCTAAACCATCAGCCCTTCAACCTAACCCTAAAACTCACCAAAATCCAAGTTTTAGACACTTCAAAAATGGCCACAAGGACCCATTTCGGGTTTTCACCCAAACTTACCCATTTTAACATATTATGTGTATTTTGAGGTGACTAAACTAAAACTCAACTTAATAAATCAAATCAATTGAAAAATCCAATAAAAATCCATTCTTTCTTCAAACTTGAAAATCACAAAAGTGGGTAGTTTTGAAATATAAAGCTATGTAAATGTAGAGGATGATGTGGAGAGTGTAGATATGTAATTACCTTTGAAAATGACCTTGAGTTGAAGAAGTAATCAAATGGAATAGTGATTAGGGTATTAGAGAGGGGTTTGCTCTTCTTTCACGTGAAATTGGAGGGAAAAGGGAGATGAGGGTTTTACTTATTTATTTGTTTCTTTTTTATTCAAAAGTTGTCTACCCTTTTTAAATTGTTTTGGGTTAAATCACCAAAATGATCCCTTCTTTCTATTTAAAACTCAATTATCTCAAGCCAAGGTCAAATTGATTAAAAATAATTTTACCGACTCGGACCAACTAACCCGATTAACTCCTAACCCCAAAACACAGGTGTTACAACTCTCTCCCACTTAAGGAATTTCATCCCCGAAATTACCTGACTGAAAGAGATAGGGAAACTGCCTTTCCATATCCTCCTTTCTCTCCCAAGTCGCCTCGTCCACACCTCGACGTTGCCACTGCACCTTTACTAAATCAATCAATCTACCCCGCAACACCTTACTATCAGAAGCTAGGATCTCAACTGGTTCCTCTTCATAAGTCAAATCTGGATTCAATTCAATCTCCTCTACAAGCATCACATGTGATTGATCGGACCTATACTTACGGAGCATCGAAACATGAAATACATCGTGTATCTTCTCTAGCTCGAACGGCAGACGCAACTGATAAGCAACCGGACGAACCCTCTTCACAATCTCATACGGTCCTATGTACATCGGACTCAACTTCCTTCCTCTTCAAGTCGGCATAAGACTTCTGCCTATCCGAAGCAGCCTTCAATCGATCGCAAATCAATTTTACCTTCTCAGTTCTCCCCTTGAGCAAATTCGGCATAGGTAACAACTTCTGTCCCACTTCTGCCCAACAAACTGGAGTTCTACACTTCCAGCCATACAAGGCCTCATATGGAGCCATCTGAATACTCGACTGGAAGCTATTATTGTAGGCAAACTCGACTACAGGCAAGTGCTTCTCCCATGTACCTGAATACGTGTCAATAGTAAAGATGTATGCTAACGATTTAATCTCATAGTACAATGCATGGCACAGAATTTGTGCTTATCTTCAAATGTATTTGTTGTTAAACTACTAGCCTAAATCTTGGTAAACCAACAAGAAAATTAAAATGCTCAAGGGATAAAAATAGTTGACCATGTGAATATACAAATAAATATATCCTTCTGTCAAAAAAACTGAAATATATCCATACAAAATTTACACATGTGAAAGTTAAAAATATATTTTAAAAAATACTTTAACATATATAAGAGATATAGTATGCATTTATATTTTAACGTGTAAGATTTTTTTTTGCTAAATACTATGAATTGTTTTACCTTTCTCATATTTTAAAATGAATAAAAGAAAGAAAGCTTTAAAAAGAAAGCAAGAGAATAATGCAGAAAAAAGAAATTTAATAAACTTCAAAGCAAAATGAGAATGAAAACAATTAATGGTTTGAGTCATACCCGAAAAGATTATTTATAGCATCCTAAAATTTTAAAAAATACTCTAAAAATTTTAAAATAAACAAGATAAATGCTAAGTGATAACAGTAAAATCCCAAAATGTTTAAAATTAAAAAATAAAAGATAAATCTCAAGCTTTGATCTTAATCTCGGGTGATAAGTGCTCGAACGCGGCTGATAGCTTATCACGCGCTGCTGACGCGGCGTCGAGTCAGCGCATTCATACCTCAATTCATGCCCACTAATCCAGCCATGAATTTAAAAAAAAAAACTTGTAAAATTCAGTCTTTTCTAATCTGTTTTCCAGCCATGAAGTCATGCACAAAAAGGCACACAATAGACCATGATCTAGCACCACAAAGCAACTATTTAAGCATAATTAGCACGAAAATATTGACCAAACTAGCTACTAATCAGCATGGATGGAAACAATAGACAAAAAAAATGAAGTTTGCATTTTAGTCCGTAAAATGAAATAAGTTGAATTGCATACATAGATTAAGTGAAATGATAAAACGCATTATTCTTTTAAAGAGAGAATTTAAGTTAGTCTAGTGGTTAATCTTTTGCCCTTTCGTAAGTTGTTAGTTATACTAGTTGCAATTTTTTATTTGTCCAGTTAAAGGTAATTTGAATGAATAACTCATTTATTAAAAATGAAGAAATAAGTTGAATTAAAAGAAACATATTTATAATAAATTTGTTTAGTATGAGAAAAATAATATTGACGTGTCAAACCCCAAGCGTTGCTCAATCTTTTTAATTTTTTCTCTTAAGCGCGACTCACTTTTTTAATTCTTTTTTGAAGGATCGCTTACTTTTTTCATCTTTGTTTGGTTGGTGGCGATATTGTTTTTAATGTTGATCGTCAATCATTGGTACTTTTTTTATATTATTATATATTTTTTTAATTTTTAATAAGAATAATTTTATTTTTGTGAGACGTTTTTTCCTATTTTACGACACATTTTTTTCTCGGTCGTTTGGTTATTCTTTTCATTTTATGTTTTCTTAGAATAGGATTTGACGACGTCACGACTGATCAATATGATGCTTATTTATTATCCACTTATCCTGATGATCTTTTCTACTTTGGACCCTCAAGCTAGATTTGGATACACGTTCACAATCATTATTTTTTGTTCGTGATTAAATTTTGGTAATGATTATTTGTTAACGTTGCATAAGGGTTATATGTATTTTTTTAATGTTAGTGTAAATGATTTTTATCCTTCATCGTCAATTACTGGTGTATACATCTTTTGTTCAAGTCTTTTGGCTTGTGTTTTTAATCTATGTATTGTATGATTTCAAGGGGCTAATTTTTTTGTTTCAAAGGTTTTTGTAGAACTAATATTTTGATATAATAATTGAAAAATGTTTTGGACTAATTTGAAAAGAATTTAGAACTTGTTTTTAAGTCCAAACAACTTGAAATTATGTTTGATGTATTTTAAGAGGTTTTTGGCAAAGATTTTTCATGTTTTTAATAGCCAAACTTGTGTTTTCAATGTACCCGTACCGATACGGTCTTACCCGTATCGATAACTTTTTGCCCCAGTTTGGCCACTGTCAAAACCCGTATCGATACAGGCCTTTGCCGTACCGATACGGATCGGGATCGTTTCGATACGCCAGGTAAGCGTACTGATCCCCTTTCAACCACCCCAACAGTTATTTCCCAACGGCCATTCAAAAGTGAAACCGTACCGATACGCCCTCAAGCGTATCGATACGCCCATGCTGGCAAGAGTCCAACGGCTAGTTCCTATGAAGGCCGTACCAATACTGTTCCACGCGTATCGATACGGATAGCTGCAGAACAACATTTATGAAGGGAAATAAAGTCCTCAACGGCTCCAATTCATCCCCAACGGCTAGTAACGGCCACAAACTCAATTGGGAGTATAAAAGGGACCTCCAAGCATCAAGAGAAGGCGAATGCTCATATTGTCAAACATCAAATGATCAAAAAGTGTCTTAGTGCTTAAATTGTCAATTCTTGTATAAACAAACACTAGTAAGCCAAAATTGTCAACTTTGCTCAAGTGTTTTAGGTTTTGGGTGAGTGCTTAATTGTGCAAACAAACACCTATTAGAGGGTTTTAAGTTTGCTTTGTTTATCTCTTTGTAAAGAGGGTTTCAATCAAGGCTTTGGGTAGAAAGCTTGATTGGTTGTAAGGGTTTCCTCCTAATCTTAGAAAAGGGGACGAATCAATAGTGGATTGATTGAGAAATCCTTAGTGGGGAGCTAAGGTAGTGGATGTAGACCTTGGTTAGAAGGTTGAACCACTATAAATCATTGTGTCAATTATTCTTTTAGCTTCCTCAACCCTTCCACCCAAAAATCCATCTCTCCACCACTTGGTGAGCTAAATTGGTTGATCGAATCAAGCCCCACACATCTCAACAATTGGTATCAGAGCTTGGCTCAATCAAAGAGAATTAACATCCTATTGAGAAGATCCGGCAAGCTCGATCACTATTTCATCAACCGGCTCAAATGGCACAATCAATCGACAAACCGCCTTTCTTTGACGGAACTCGTTATGCCCATTGGAAGACAAAGATGAAGTTCTTCATCAAGTCAAAAGATTGCAAGATATGGGATGTAGTTGAAGATGGTCCGTTCGTGCCTCAAAGAAGTAAAGTGGAGTGGAGTGCCGACGATCGCAAGAAGATGGAGCTAAATTGCAAAGATTGCAAGAATAGAATTAATGCCAAGAATAAGCAAACCTTGAACTAAATTGCATTAACAAAAACTTAAACAAAGTACAATTGTTTTCTCACAACTACTCAACAAAATAATCCTAACCCTAAGAGAATTTAGAACATGATGAACATAGAGATCACACGACTAAACCTAATCTCAAGCTATCAATACTCGACCCCTTTTGATGTGTGCGGCAAGCCTTGTTTAAATAGGAAAAGGAGTAGGGCAAAGTCCTTCTTAGATAGGAAGTTAAGTTGGACTTGGACATGTCTTCATTAAAGAGGTGAAATCTCTTTAATTTTAATGCCTTTATCCATTTTGGCCAAATTTCATATTTAAACTTCCTTCTATGTTTCCACCGCCTTCTCGTGCTCCGATTGCCATGCAAAGTAGGTAGAAAAATCCAGCATTGAATGCTCTTTAAATCGTCTATCACTTTGCATGTTTTACCCTCCGCCATGTTGGTATGTGCACTACCTCGGCGGCGGCAATCTACTACTTCGGCAAAGGTATGTCACTGATTCTGCTCCGTAGGGCTTCATCTTCATAATTCAGCTTCCTTCAATAGAAGTTGTCATCTTTGGCTTAGCTTGCTCTGGACCTGTCACGAGCTCGTTCAGCACCATCTTCCCTTTTTCTTCATTGCCCGCCCGGAATCACCTACCCCGACAGTGAGTAAATCTGTGCCAGTACCAAACGTGCATTAAAACAGTACCTTTTTCATTCAATACACCAAATATCATGATCAAAGGTAAAATCAATGTAATTAATGCATATAAGGCCATTCAAATGGGTGTAAGTTAAGTAATAATTGTCATGTAAAAAGAGTGAAAACATAAGACTTTTGGGCACTTATTAGAGAGAAAGTTAGAGAGGGAATTTCTGGAGAAAAGCATAAGAAAAACTTGAGATTTTGCTTTCATGTAATCATCTAGCCATTGGATTTAATCTAGGAGCAAAGTTAGTGCATCTATACACTTGTTTAACCGATTGTTGTGTTTGATTTGTATATATGTTCTGTTTTGAGGGAATTAGATATTGTTAATGATGAATTGATGGCTGAATTTGTATTGTATGATGATGAATTAGCTGAATCTAGCTTAAGTTATATGATAGGAATTGAAATTAGATCATTAGAAGATGTTAAATGGTAACCGATTGCACTAGGGGTTGTTTTGCTAAATCTGGAAATTTGAGGGACTAGAAAACGTTTCTAGTAAAAAGTCACATAGAGAAAATTTCTAAGAACTGATTAAACTAACTTTTGGTAAAAGCAATTTGAAGTTAAATTTGCTAGCTAAGGTGCTAGAATGAAAACTAGTCACACGAAAATGCAAAACTGTTTAGGAGACTATTTTACTAAAATTGAAAGGTTTAGGGATTAAAATGCTCTGTATTGGATTCTGGAAATATTTTTTAAAAATAAAGGACTTGATATATGAATGAATTGTAACTTGAATTGGCTGGTAAGTAGCTTAAATTGAGTATTTAAAATGATCAAAGTGCTTAATAAGTGAATTTGGACTAATCTGGAAACTTGATAAATTAAGGGAGTGTATTATTCTGTTTATGGACCATAATGGACTTGAATGAACATGGGGAAAACATGTTGAAAATGTGTATAAGGTCTTAAAATTAAAATAGGTAATAAGTTACTATAATTGAATAACTAGAAGCATGCTCTAATGAATCTGTCTAGAAGCCTTGTTCTGGGCAGTGTCTTTGAAAAACCGATATAAATTGTAGAAATCGAATTTTAATCTGAAATTTTGATAGAATGTACTTTGACATGTCTATTTTAATTAGGAACAAACGGCATTGAATTCTAAGTTGTGTAGTGAAATCTGGAAAAGAAAACTTATAGTAGTGCAAATTGTCCAGGCTGTGTAAATGTCCTATCTTTAGACAATAAACTGTATAAATTGGATAATAAATAAAATGCAAGAATTATATGGTATTAAATAAAATTTGTTAGATTAAAACAATATAAAGTAATCGAAATTCTGACTTGCGGATTGGAAGTTATGATCAGATTAGAACATAGGTGCAAGCTGCCAGAACTGGAAAATAGTTTTGAGTGTGTTGTGTTTTTTGCTTGTTTGAATGAGCTTATATGTTTGATATGGATGCTAATACACTTTGTGTATGTTTATATGTGAATGGTTAGACCAAGACTTTGAGGAAAATCTGGAAGAAGCAAGAGCTGGCCACTCAAATAGAAAGAACAAGGGGATAGTCGTCAAAGAGCAAGACTAGTAGAAAGCTTGGAGTATTTTGAGTGTAGGTGATCTTAGGGTTAGGACTAGTGTCCTAACCAATGCTTTATGTTTTATATTATGTTTCTAGATTAAGTATGAAATGAATCTAATCTGAACTTGGTAATTATCTTGAGGTAAGAAGTTTAAAAAGGAAAGATGTTAACATGATCTATATTGATAACTCGTTGCCTTGGTTTGATACTTAACATGGTTTAATTTACTTTGATGGTTTTATGAATAATGGAATGAGCATGAATTGGATGTTATGCTATTGTTTTTTAGTGTTACATGATGCTTGAAATTGTTTACAAGACTGTTACATGTTGGAAACTATGAAAATATGAACAATGGATAAGTACTACTTACATGTAACATGAAATATGCTATGTGAACTTGCAATGCTTGATTGCTATACACTTGGATTGTGTTTACTAAACTTAAAAGATAATAAAAGCTCTTGGTTGACTAGTTGGTCTTATGTAGGAAGGCATGCCTTAGAGTCCAGAGCTCCTCTGATTTAGTACTTTGTGTACTCTCTGTTTTGGTGTTGATGGCACCTAATGATCTTGATGCTTTGTGCATCCTATGTTGGCACTTTGGTTACCCTATGTTGGTGTAGAAGACACATTCATGTAATTGTGCATCCCCATATTTTGATGCTTTGTGCATCTTCTGATTTGGTACTTTGTACCCATTCAGACTTGATTACCTAGTCCCACTATTCTACCAAGGCATAACTTAAAAGAACTTGAAATAAGACATGTTACATGTTAAATTGAAAATATGATATGTTACTTGAATGAAATGGCATTGAAATATGTTTATATGCTATGGAATATTTATGTACCAATCATATATGTTAAAATGTAAAAGTCATCTAAGGGTAATGGATCATATTCGAATGAAAGGATATGAACATGAACTATGCTTTGATGTTTGATTCTTGCTTGATCATTGTGCTTGATAAATAGCAATTGGCTATTTGAATGTGTTATATGATTTATATGTTATGATTTGATCTTGATACGCTTTGTGTATATGTTCATATGATACTATGTGATGATATAAGACTAGCTAAGTGAGCTACTTGATCATGCTTGATACTAGCTAGGTCTTACTCAATTGGAACGAAGCCTAGCTAAGTAATCTTTGTCAAATGTGATAATACATTTTTTTATCATCAACTGTATGAATATTATTCAAGAATAAAATATCATACAACGCGACGTAACCATTACGCCTCGTTAAAAACCTCTCTAATCCTAATGGAGGAAAAGAGTACGTAATGGCCCGTCAAAAATACAAAATGCCTATATACAAGCTAGGAATAAAGAACACCTATCCACTCCCTCCTTAGCTAACACATCAGCAAATCCATTCGCCTCTCGCGGTACGTACTGAAAATGTATCTCCGAAATGACTTGGCACGCTTGATCAATTGTCACAAACGACTCTCACAACCGCCACGGACGTTTCGCCGAACATGTCACCCAACTCAGTGCTACTTGGGAATCGGATTCAATCACCACACACTGATCACGCCAAGCTCCTTCCGCCACCAACCTTACTGCCAGCTCAATAGCTCTCACTTCCGCCACATTGGAGTCCAAACACCCGACTGGACTGGAAAAATCCCCAAAATGCGACTGTCCGCATCGCGCAAAACACCCCCGATGCCCGCTGGTCCGGGCTTACCCCTCGCTGATCCATCCACATTGAACTTCAACGTTCCCGCAATAGGTGGCTGCCACGCCAAACCAGTACGCACCTTCCTTGGTCGTGGACTAACTACACATGTAGATGGGCACGACCACCAAACCGATTCAGACATAACTTCACTCACTCAATCGACCTTTATCCAATAAAAAGAGCGAAGTTTGACTAGGAAATACACTACCGCCAATGTCGAACGCTTGCCCCTAAAGATGAATTCGTTTCGGGCAAGCCAAAAAGACCATAACGTTGCACTCACACTAGCCACCCACCATTTCAATTGACAGCCATAAAAAGAACTATGAAAATTCATCACAAAAAATTCTGTGAAACTTACCGGTAACAGTAACGGAATGCCCCACCAACCGCGTAACCAATCCCAAATCTGTTGGACACACGGGCAGTCATAAAATAAATGATCAATTGACTCCTCCCCCCTTACGCACCACGAACATAGGCCTTGTCCCTCCGATAAAGGCACCCCTCTAACGCGCAAAAAACCCACTGTCGGCAAACGTTTCAACCAAATGAACCATAAGAAAGCTTTCACCTTGGGTGGAACAAGTACCTTCCATGCGAAACAGCCCCCAAAATCTCCGTCCCCCACCCTATCCAATAAAAGCGCCTTAGACATAGCCTGAACCAAAAATTCCCCATGTTCGTCCGGTATCCAAATCAGCGTATCGATACACTCTTCCCTTATACGAACCCCACTCACTGACTCACACAATGTACACAATTGCTCATGTTCGAACATCCACAATCGCCTCCTGAAAAATCCCTCCCATTGTTCATGATCGAAATGACTATCCACTGCATAATCCTGTACCCAAGCCAATTTTTTCAACGCCAAAGCAAACAAGCGTGGAAAAACCTCCTTTAAAGGCTGTTGTGTAGCCCATAAATCAAACCAAAACAGAACAAGCTGCCCATTACCGATTTTCCAGTGAAATCCCCCCCCACGTGTGATTCTACACTCGGACAGCAAGCATTTGCCACGATTTGACGCCATACAATAGACATGGTGGATAGATTTTCCGTATTGAACCTCCACCATTGAATATTTTCACCATATTTGGCCGTAATTAAACGACACCAAAGTGAGTCTCGATCACGTACATATCGCCATACCCATTTGGACAGCAGCGCCATATTCTTCACTCTAAGGTCCGCCACCCCCAAGCCCCCTAGATATCGTGGTCGACACACCGTTTCCCATCCCGCCCTACTCATCCGTCTCTCGAGGCTAACACCTCCCCAAAGAAAAGCTCTACGTATTCTATCCATCTTCTTAATTACACCCTTAGGAACTACAAATAAGCCCAAGTAAAAGATAGGCAATGATGAAAGGACCAAGTTAACAAGTGTCACTCTAGCTGCAAACGACAAAGAACTGCGCTTCCATCCTGCTAACTTGCGTCTGAAGTTAGCGATAACCAGATCCTATACTGATATACATCTCGGATCAGCCCCCAACGGGAAACCAAGATATACAAACGGTAGCTCCCCCAATCTACATCCCAACACTCTAGCCACAGATGCACTCAGCTCCTCCTCCACTCCAATCGCATATAAAGAACTTTTTGCAAAATTAATTTATAACCCAGAACACACCTAAAAACAGTGCAATATCCTCTTTAAATTACGAGCATACTCAATGCTAGCATCAACGAATAATATCGTATCATCGGCAAAACTGGAGGTGTGTCAACCGTATGTTCGAAACCACCTCCACTCCCCGAATCAGCCCTCCTGCTTCCGCTCTGATCAACATCAAATGTAATGCTTCCGCTACTATCACAAATAGCAACGGTGACAAGGGACACCCTTGTCTCAAACCACGACCCATCCTAAACATCCTTTTGTCGTGCTCCTATTCAGTAATACAGACAACCAAGCAGAACTGATGCACTCATGTATCCATTGTCACCACACTGCACAAAACCCCATCCGCACTAGCACTGAATCTAAAAAAGCCCAGCTCACACAGTCATATGCCTTAGCAAAGTCTAACTTTAGAATAAAACCACTAGCCCCACTTTGGCGAAGGGAATGTATTACGTCCGTCGCTAACAACACGCCATCTACTAGCTGACAGCCTTTAATAAAAGCCGACTGAGTGTCGCTAATCGGAGAATTCAGCATTGCTTGCAACCGGTTTGCCAAGCACTTGGCCAATAATTTGTACATCGAATTAACCATACAAATTGGCCTATACTCACCTAGCACTTGTGGTGCCGCCACCTTAGGTAATAGCACAATAAACGTGCAATTCACTCCCTTTGGCAATGTCCCTCGCTCATGGAATTAAGTAAAAAAATTCATTACATCATCCTTCACCACCTCCCAGCTCTTCTTGTAAAATTCAAGTGTAAAACCATCCGGACCCGGTGCCTTTGATCCGTCACAATCCCATAAAATGCGTTTAATTTCCCCAACCGTAAAAGGTGCCAACAACACTGAACTTCCATCTGCTTGCACACGTCGAAATTGTTCATCAAACTCCCATCTACCCACCCGATTATCACAAGAAAAATGGGCAGTGAACGCCTTGACTACAAAGGCGCGTAATGTCGTCGGCGATGTAGTCCATTTCCCGTCAATCAATAATCCTGGTATGGTGTTCCTAACCGTTCGTAATTTAGCCGTTCTATGAAAAAAGGATGTGTTCTGATAACCTAACCTCAACCAACGTTATCGGAACTGATCGGCAGAATCAGTTGTTGCGCCGGCACCATCGTATTCTTTTCTGTCTCAAGCCCCACGGTTACTCTCGGATTTACTACCTCTCTCGTCACGTCCATCTTAATTTGGTTCTCAGCCGTTGCGTTCCCCCCAATCGGATCAGTACACTCTTATGTTTCCTTGTATTCCTCCTCCCTTCTAAATTGCACGTTCTTTTGAAGACTATCACTGCTTCCCTCCTGCGGAATTTCCGTTTGTGAATGGTTGCCCTCATAGCAGCCACATTCGATCATTGGACCTTGCCCATCTGTCTCAAATACACGGACCAAATATTTTGTAGCCGTCAATTTGACAGTGATACTCTCCTCAATGCGATCCACCATTGTCGTTTCTACCAGCATATGTCCGCAATCGAAACATGTAGGGGTTTCCGTATCGTCATCCATACATATCAATGACCCCCATACGCTTGCTATATTCGTGAACGTTTTCTTGTGCCATAGGTGAATCGGCAGACCTACCACGGATAACCATACTCGACAGGATTCTGTTGTAATTGACGGTGACCACTCTACCACTTTTGTGAAACATTCCTTGATGCAATCCATCTTCATCACTTGTTCACGGATTTTTGCCGACGTGCACATTAGCAGAATCATGGACCCCGAGAGCCTCATGATCGAAAAACCATCTTTCTTCTCCACCTCCAATCGTTCCGCTAACGTTTTTAAATTCCATGGCCTAGTGCTCCATCCAATTGCACATCATTGGAGGATCGCCCATTTATCTTCATCTAACACACCCTCAATTACCCGTCGTTTCATTCCACTCTCATAGCCCCCCCTACGTCAACGACTTCTCTATTGTTGAATCCGACACCATCCCCTTCATCGGTTATTGTACTTCCTTTCTCTTCAACGCATTCTTTAGATCGTTAATGCCCTTCCATGCCAAAGCCACTCGCATCCTTGAGCCGTATATCCATTTTCCATGAATCCGTTCGATCGCCCTATCCGCATCCGATTTCGATGCCATTCGAACGAATCCAAATCTTGTCCCATCTCTAGCCCTCTTCTTGGGTATAAACGCATCTCTAACAATCCTATGACGATCAAATATTTGCCATAAACCCTTCCATTGAATCGTCTCTGAGATTCCTCCTACGTATAAGGTCTATACCCGTTGTGAATCCTGTTTATCGGCGACGGCTGCTTGTTGTTTTGACTGAATTTGTTCGCCATTGCCTTGTTTTAACATTTTAAGTCTCACTAAGTACTTATTGTTCTTATCACTCACTTGTTTCCTTCTTCCCAAACCAACAGGATAATTTGTTCGAAAGCTGTCCAATTTTGATCCGGGAGCAATCGCAAGCCAAAGACTCAAAGTATGCTAATGGTACTTTTGTTTAGACTCATAGAAGATGGCATAAAAATGTATATAGAGATGTGTCACAGGCATATAGACACTTGTATATGTTCATTTTAGTTTGTATATAAGGCTTAAGTAACTTGGCATGTAAAGACTATTTGAAGTTGTGTTTGAATTTGTAAGACCTCCTTGCTAAGTATGTATATATGGTAGTATTGGTTGATCTAATTTCTTTGATATGATTCTTGCAAATGCCATGGGTTGTCTATGTGCCTTGCTATTCGAATGATTGATGTTGGACATGTATAGAATGTTAATTTGGCTACTAGAAGTGCAAGTAATCTTATTCTATTCGAATGTAACCCATAGGACACTAAGCTTGTTTGATCATGGCATGAATGTCTTGAATTGGGTACATGTTTGTATAATATAATCGAACATGCTATAGTGGTTTACTAGATTCGATGGTTTCATAATGGGATTGACTTGGTTGTGTCTTATTTTAGGTAAAAAGCATGTTGGTTATTTTGATTGAATGACATGTATGAATGTTTACATAATTGGTAATGTTAAGATAGTAAAATGTTTCATGTAAATCTTGATTTTTGATTGCAAAAGTTTTTGCTAGCCCACCTATTTTTAAGTAAGCTAAGTGAGTTCTATGTTTACATGCTTAAGTATTATGTTTATATGATTTCGTTATATGTCCGTTGCGCATTGTAACGCTTTTCGCTCCTAACCCGGGCGAAGGGTGTTACAAAGCGTGAAAATGAATAGAAATCTTATGTCCCTATTTAGTGCCCCTATTTATGCCCACACACCAAAAAATTGGTTTAATGTTTATGGTTAGGGTTTAAAATTTTGGTTTAGAGAATTGGATTATGGTGTATTTTGGGGGGGTTTATCACGTATTTTAAGGTTTAGAGTTTAGAATTTAAGATTAAGACTTAAAATTTAATTTTTATAGTATTGGGGCATGGAAGAGGCATCAAAAAGGAAGATGATTTTTATTCTGTAAGAATAACCATAGACTATGACAAAATTTCTTGTCCCCTTTTGGTGTTATTTTGTGCCACCATACTAAAAAATTAAATTCTAAACTCTAACACTAATTTCTGAAACCGAAATCTTTTACCCTAAACATCAAAATACACCCTACACTCAATACTTTAAACCCTAAGTCCTAACCTTAAACCTTAATCTTAAACTTAGTATTTTTAATAATAAAACAATAAGTTAAAGACACCAAAAAGGTAACGATTTCTACTCCATTTACGGATACTATATGCCTTTCGATTTGAAAATAAAACCCCCTTTTGCTTGTCCGTATCTGATTTTCAGACTCAGTTACATCCAACCAAAGAAAATTGAATTGTTCTCCGTAAAAGGACAGATAATTAATGTCGCCAACAATGTACATTACTTTCTTACCATTTAATAAACCCGAATAGTCCCATTCGTCCTTATCAATAGAGTTGGCAATCGGTTCGTTCGGTTTAGGTTCGGTTCAGGTCATTTCGGATCAGGTCGTTTCGGGTTTATCTAGAATTGGTTTAGTTTTTGTTCGGTTCGGTTCGGGTTCAAGTTTAATTCGGGTCTGTGATGAGTCGGATTCGGTTCGGGTATTGGATTAGGTCAAAATCGGATCGGTTGTTTTCGGGTCAGGTCAATATCGGATCAGTCTCTTTTGGTTCAGGTCGCTTTCGGTTCTTGTCAAAACCGGGTCGCTCTGGTCGATTTAGGTTTGAGTTGGGTTTAGGGTTTGAAGTTTAGTATTTATGGTTTAGTTTAGAGTTATTGGTGTGTATGAGATTAATTCGGATTCAACTTGTTAATCTATGCATTTAAATTTGATTAAATATTTAAATCAAAGCTTTATGTATCCATATCAAATTTTTTTTCTATAATTATATTAAATCAAAGTTTAATAATAATAATAATAATAATGTCTAAAATGAATTAATTTATTAAACTTAGGATCTAAATGAGTTAACTAAAATCTAGAAGCATAAATCACGGACATAATTAAAATAATTTTAAAACTAAATGTGAAATTTTAATTAAATTAATCTAAATTGAAACTCAATTAAATTAAGGAGAAAAAAGGAGAAAGACAATTGGTAAAAATAGAGAGGGAAAAGACAAAATTTTGGAGGGAAATAAGCCACCAATTTTTTAAGCTAGATTAAAAAAAAGACAATTGATAAAAATATAGAGGGAAAATACAAAATTTTAGAGGAAAATAAGCCACCAATTTTTTAAGCTATAGATTAATAACTTTTTAGGTCATGTTGCATTTAAAATGTTATATTTTAGTACTAATATTCAACTTTAAGATTTAGTTTAATTTAATTTAGTCACAAGTACCCCCACAGTTTAGACTTCGGATATAGAAATTCCCTCCCCGTAGTGATATTTAGTCTCTAAAAATTTACTTTTAGTCGAAATTAACTAATCTTTGTAATTTAGTCTAATAATTTAATGTAGTGATATTTTTGTTCATTTTAATTTTTAATATTTAATTTTTAGCCAAAATGACATAAAATGGTATTAGACCACAACTTTGACAAGAGCAATGGTCTCTTCCATAGTATAATATAAAAAGATAACAAAACATACTTCATTTTATTATTTATTATATTGTTAAAAATAGATAATATTAAAAATAAATTATTCATTTATTTTACCTTAATTTTCGGGTTAAAATCGGGTCGTTATTCGGTTCAGCTTTCAGTTCGGGTCAAATCGGTTCGGGTCTATTTCGGTTCAACAAAAAATTTCGAGTCGATTTTAATTCGATTCGGTTCGATTTATTTCGGATTTCAAGTCTCGGGTCAAGTTTGCCAGGTCTACTTATCAACAACCGTCGCTGTTTTTAACCTAAAAATGATTCACTTTTCGACTATAAGAAACAATCAGTACACTTGGAACCAGCAGTACTATCAAATTTTGCAGTCCATTTGCTTTCCTTCTTGAATATAGCTATGAATTTCAGTCGTAACAATTCCATTTCATCAACCGACTTAAGCCTTGCAATGGAATTAGTACAACGTGTGACCTAGAATTTGTGGTTATTTTTCTAATGTATTTTTCTAAAAAATGTAGCTTAAAAGCTAGGTTGACCAATGAGAAAATTAGACAACCTAAGGATCAAAAGAGGTTGAACCATGTCCACAAATATCCAACAGCAAACTATTAGTGTAGCCACAGAAAGGAATTGTAAGTTGACATCCTCCTTGTGAAACTCATCCAACCTCCTTAAATTTTTTTTAATAGTCTTAAATTAATTATAAGATAGTATCCAACCTTCTTAAATTTAAATGTATTATAATTGTGTATACATATGGACATATATATTAACTTATAATTATCTTAAGATTATTCGGAAAAAAATAAATGTACTATAATTGTTAGAGATCTCCGTCGGCGGCAAAGTAAGTGATTTGCAGGGAACTTGGCCACCTTGGTTTGCCATCTTTTGTTGCTTGAGTATTTGACAACTCCGATCGATTTCTTGATCAAGATCGTAGAATGGATACTTCGCATTCGCCTTGGTCATACACCAATGCAAAACCAAAGTTGATTAGTGCTCGAAAACTTAAGCAAATAAAAGTGCAAGAAAATAAAAGTGAAAGTTGCTATTGTCAATCCCCCGACAACGGCGCCAAAAACTTGTTACATGTAAAAGGTGCTCTGCAATTAGTGTAAGTGTACACGTCTCAAGTAATAGAATGATAAGTATTAGAGTATCGTCTCCACAAGGATTGGGATGGCTTCCTTCGTTTATCCTCTCGCACTAAAAAAGAAAAGTAAAAGTAAAAACACAAGTAGAGGAATTTTGGGTTTTAATTAAACTTAAAAGCATAAACTAAATCAAGCAAGTAAAAGTAGAGTAATCAAGATAAGAGAATGGGCCAGATTATATTGCGTCGTAGTGTGGAAATCAATTAACTTGTCTTAGTCTTTGAATGCAATAAACACCAAACTGCCTCGACAATTACCTAAGTCCCTGCCGCGGTAATAAGTTGTGATGCCTCGACAATCCCTTGCTGGTCGGCAGACGATGTCAAGGTTCGGAAAAGCGTCCTTTGGTGGCTTCTCTTTATCCCTAAGATGTAGCACTGTTGATGAATGGGCCTTGATAATACCTCCCGATGTAAACCAAGGATGAACACCAACTAATCTCACGCTTCTTTTTGTCGTTGAAACTCTAACTTATCCCTAAGGCGAGTTAGCTTCCACTGTTAGGATGAAAACCATGCTTATTCGTTTCTTGAGTTTAATTCTTCTGATATTAAACAAATGAATAACCTCACAATACTCTCTCCCAATAAGATTGCAATAATAGAATTAATGCCAATAATAAGCAAACCTTGAACTAAATTGCAATAACAAAAACTTAAACAAAGTACAATTGTTTTCTCACAACTACTCAACAAAATAATCCTAACCATAAGAGAATTTAGAACATGATGAACATGGAGATCACACGACTAAACCTAATCTCAAGCTCTCAATACTAGACCCCTTTTGATGTGTGCGGCAAGCCTTGTTTAAATAGGAAAAAAAGTAGGGCAAAGTCCTTCTTGGATAGGAAGTTAAGTTGACTTGGACTTGGACTTGGACTTGTCATTAAAGAGGTGAAATCTCTTTAATTTTAATGCTTTTATCCATTTTGGCCAAATTTCATCTTTAAACTTCCTTCTATGTTTCCACCACCTTCTCGTGCTCCGATTTCCATGCAAAGTAGGTAGAAAAATCCAGCATTGGATGCTCTTTAAATCGGCTATCACTTTGCATGTTTACCCTCCGCTAGGTTGGTATGTGCACTGCCTCGGCGGTGGCTATCGACAGAGGTATGTCACTGATTCTGCTCCGTAAGGCTTCATCTTCATAATTCAGCTTCCTTCAGTAGAAGTTGTCATCTTTGGCTTAGCTTGATCTGGACCTGTCACGAGCTCGTTCAGCGCCATTTTCCCTTTTTCTTCATTGCCCGCCCGGCATCACCTACCCCGACAGTGAGTAAATCTGCGTCAGTACTAAACATGCATTAAAACAGTACATTTTTCATTCAATACACCAAATCATGATCAAAGGTAAAATCAATGTAATTAATGCATATAAGGTTATTCAAATGGGTGTAGGTTAAGCAATAATTGTCATGTAAAAAGGGTGAAAACATAGGACTTTTGGGCACTTATTAGAGAGAAAGTTAGAGAGGGAATTGCTGGATAAAAACATAAGAAAAACTTGAGATTTTGCTTGCATGTAATCATCTAGCCATTGGATTAAAGCTAGGAGCAAAGTTAGTGCATATATACACTTGTTTAACCGATTGTTGTGTTTGATTTGTATATATGTTATGTTTTGAGGGAATTAGAT
The DNA here is from genome assembly GCA_958450335.1 of Hibiscus tridactylites. Lineage (NCBI taxonomy): Eukaryota > Viridiplantae > Streptophyta > Magnoliopsida > Malvales > Malvaceae > Hibiscus > Hibiscus tridactylites. Next base: position 25,555,420 of record OY288265.1, on the reverse strand, counting down.
ATTGTTGATGATGAATTGATGGCTGAATTTGTATTGTATGTTGATGAATTAGCTGAATCTAGCTTGAGTTATATGATAGGAATTGAAATTAGATCACTAGAAGATGTTAAATGGTAATCGATTGCACTAGGGGGTTGTTTTGTTAAATCTGGAAATTTGAGGGACTAGAAAACGTTTCTGGTAAAAAGTCACTTAGGGAAAATTTCTAAAAACTGATTAAATGAACTTTTGGTAAAAGCAATTTGAAGTTAAATTGGCTAGCTAAGGTGCTAGAATGAAAACTAGTCACACGGAAATGCAAAACTGTTTAGGGGACTATTTTACTAAAATTGAAAGCTTTAGGGATTAAAATGCTCTATATTGGATTCTGGAAATATTTTGTAAAAACATGGGACTTGATATATGAATGAATTGTAACTTGAATTTGCTGGTAAGTAGCTTAAATTGAGTGTTTAAAATGATCAAAGTGTTTAATAAGTGAATTTGGACTAATTTGGAAACTTGATAAATTAAGAGATTGTATTATTTTGTTTATGGACCATAATGGACTTGAATGAACATGGGGAAAACATGTTGAAAATGTTTATAAGGTCTTAAAATTAAAATAGGTAATAAATTAGTATAATTGAATAACTAGAAGCATGCTCTAATGAATCTGTCTAGAAGCCTTGTTCTGGGGAGTGACTTTGAAAAACCAATATAAATTGTAAGAATCGAATTTTAATCTGAAATTTTGATAGAATGTACTTTGACATGTCTATTTTAATCAGGAACAAACGGCATTGAATTCTAAGTTGCGTAGTGAAATCTGGAAAAGAAAACTTATAGTAGTGCAAACTGTCCACGCAGTGTAAATGTCCTATCTTTAGACAGTAAACTGCATAAATTGGATAATAACTAAAATATAAACCTTATATGGTATTAAATAAAAAAAATTATATTTAAAACGATATAAAGTATTCAAAATTTTGACTTACGGATTGAAAGTTATGATCAGATTAGTAACATAGGTGCAAGCTGCCAGAACTGGAAAATAGTTTTGAGTGTGTTGTGTTTTTGCTTGTTTGAATGAACTTATATGTTTGATATGGATGCTAATACACTTTGTGTATGTTTATATGTGAATGGTTAGACCAAGACTTTGAGGAAAATCTAGAAGAAGCAAGAGTTGGCCACTCAAATAGAAAGGACAAGGGGATAGTCATCAAAGAGCAAGACTAGTAGAAAGCTTGGAGTATTTTGAGTGTAGTTGATCTTAGGGTTAGGACTAGTGTCCTAACCAATGCTTTATGTTTTAAATTATGTTTCTAGATTAAGCATGAAATGAATCTAATTTGAACTTGGTAATTATCTTGAGGGAAGAAGGTTAAAAAGAAAAGATGTTAACATGATCTATATTGATAACTTGCCGCCTTGGTTTGATACTTAACATGGTTTAATTTACTTTGATGGTTTTATGAATGATGGAATGAGCATGAATTGGATGTTATGCTACTGTTTTTTAGTGTTACATGATGTTTGAAATTGTTTCCAAGACTGTTACATGCTAGAAACTATGAAAATATGAACAATGGATAAGTACTACTTACATGTAACATGAAATATGCTATGTGAACTTGCACTGCTTGATTGCTATACACTTGGATTGTGTTTACTAAACTTAAAAGATAATGAAAGCCCTTGGTTGACTAGTTGGTCTTAGGTAGGAAGGCATGCCTTAGAGTCCAGAGCTCCTCTGATTTAGTACTTTGTGTACTCTTTGTTTTGGTGTTGATGGCACCTAATGATCTTGATGCTTTGTGCATCCTCTGTTGGCACTTTGGTTACCCTATGTTGGTGTAGAAGACACATTCATGTAATTGTGCATCCCCAGATTTTGATGCTTTGTGCATCTTCTGATTTGGTACTTTGTACCCATTCAGACTTGATTACCTAGTCCCACTATTCTACCAAGGCATAACTTAAAAAAACTTGAAATAAGACATGTTACATGTTAAATGGAAAATATGATATGTTACTTGAATGAAATGGCATTGAAATATGTTTATATGCTATGGAATATTGATGTACCAATCATATATGTTAAAATGTAAAAGTCATCTAAGGGTAATGGATCGTATTCGAATGAAAGGATATGAACACGAACCATGCTTTGATGTTTGATTCTTGCTTGATCATTGTGCTTGATAAATAGCAATTGGCTATTTGAATATGTTATATGATTTATATGTTATGATTTGATCTTGATACGCTTTTTGTATGTGTTCATATGATACTATGTGATGATATAAGACTAGCTAAGTGAGCTACTTGATCATGCTTGAGACTAGCTAGGTCTTACTCAATTGGAATGAAGCCTAGCTAAGTAATCTTTGTCAAATGTGATAATGCATCTAATGAATCAAATGAAACTTAATAGTTATAAGAACTACCTCACTAAGTACTTATTGTACTTATCACTCACTTGTTTCCTTCTTCCCAAACTAACAGGATAACTTGTTCGAAAGCTGTCTGATCCGGGAGCAATCGCAAGCCAAAGACTCAAAGTATGCTAATTGTACTTTTGTTTAGACTCCTAAAGGTGGCATAGATATGTGTATAGAGATGTGTCACATGCATATAGACCCTTGTATATGTTCATTTTGGTTTGAATATAAGGCTTGAGTAACTTGGCATGTAAAGACTATTTAAAGTTATGTTTGAATTTGTAAGACCTCCTTGCTAAGTATGTATATATGATAGTGTTGGTTGATCTAATTGCTTTGATATAATTCTTGCAAATGTCATGGGTTGTCTATGTGCCTTGTTATTCGAATGATTGATGTTGGACATGTATAGAATGTTAATTTGGTTACTAGAAGTGCAAGTAATCTTATTCTATTTGAATGTAACCTATAGGACACTAAGCTTGTTTGATCATGGTATGAATGTCTTGAATTGGGTACATGTTTGTATAATGTAATCGAACATGCTATAGTGGTTTACTAGATTCGATGGTTTGATAATAGGATTGACTTGGTTGTATGTTTTTTAGGTAAAAAGCATGTTGGTTATTTTGATTGAATGACATGTATGAATGTTTACATAATTGGTAATGTTAAGATAGTAAAATGTTTCATATGAATCTTGATTTTTGTTTGCAAAAGTTTTTGCTAGCCTACATATTGTTAAGTAAGCTAAGTGAGTTCTATGTTTACATGCTTAAGTATTATGCTTATATGATTCCGTTATATGTCCGTTGCGCATTGTAACGCTCTTCGCTCCTAACCCGGGCGAAGGGTGTTACAAAGCGTGAAAATGAGTAGAAATCTTATGTCCCTCTTTAGTGCCCCTATTTATGCCCACATACCAAAAAAATAGGTTTAAGGTTTATGGTTAGGGTTTAAAATTTTGGTTTAGAGAATTGGATTATGATGTATTTTTGGGTGGTTTATCATGTATTTTAAGGTTTAGAGTTTAGAATTTAAGATTAAGACTTAAATTTTAATTTTTATAGTATTGGGGCATGGAAGAGGCATCAAAAAGGAAGATGATTTTTATTCTGTAAGAATAACCATAGACGATGACAAAATTTCTTGCCCCTTTTAGTGTCATTTTTGCGCTACCATACTAAAAAATTAAATTTTAAACTCTAACACTAATTTATGAAACTGAAATTTTTTACCCTAAACCTCAAAATACACCATACACTCAATACTTTAAACCTTAAGTTCTAACCTTAATCTTAAACTTAATTTTTTAATAACAAGACAATAAGTTAAAGACACCAAAAAGGTAACGATTTCTACTCCATTTACGAATACTATATGCCTTTCGGTTTGAAAATAAAACCCCCTTTTGCTTGTCCGTATCTGATTTTCAGACTCAATTACATCCAACCAAAGAAAATTGAATTGTTCTCCGTAAAAGGACAGATAATTAATGTCGCCAACAATGTACATTACTTTCTTACCATTTAATAAACCCGAATAGGCCCATTCGTAAGGTGGCAATCGGGTTGTTCGATTTAGGTTCGATTTAAGTTATTTCTGATTAGGTCGTTTCGGTTCTATCTAAAATCGGTTTAGATTTGGTTCGGTTCGATTCGGGTTCAGGTTCATGTCTAATTCGGGTCTGTGATGAGTCGGATTCGGTTCGGGTATTGGATTAGGTCAAAATCGGATCGGTTGTTTTCATGTCAGGTCAATATTGGATCGGTCGCTTTCGGTTCGGGTCAAAATCGGGTCACTCAGGTTAATTTCGGGTCGGATCAATTCGGTTTGAGTTGGGTTTAGGGTTTGAGGTTTAGTATTTATGGTTTAGTTTAGAGTTTTTGGTGTGTATGAGATTAATTCTGATTCAACTTGTTACTCTATGCATTTAAATTTGATTAAATATTTAAATTAAAGTTTTATGTATCCATATCAAAATTTTGTGTATAATTATATTAAATCAAAGTTTAATAATAATAATAATAATAATAATAATAATAATAATAATAATAATAATAATAATAATAATAATAATAATAATAATAATAATAATAATAATAATAATAATAATAATAATAATAATCTCTGAAATGAATTAATTTATTAACTTAAGATCTAATTGAGCTAACTAAAATCTAGAAGCATAAATCACGGACATAATTAAAATAATTCTAAAACTAAATGTGAAATTTCAATTAAATTAATTTAAATTGAAACTCAATTAAATTAAGGGGAAAAAAGAGAAAGACAATTGGTAAAAATAGAGAGTGAAAAGATAAAATTTTGGAGATAATAAGCCACCAATTTTTTAAGCTAGATTAAAAAAAGAAAAAGACAATTGGTAAAAAAGAGAGAGGGGAAATACAAAATTTTAAAGGGAAATAAGCCACCAATTTTTTAAGCTATAGATTAATTACTTTTTAGGTCGTATTGCATTTAAAATGTTACATTTTAGTACTAATATCTAACTTTAAGTTTTAGTTTAATTTAATTTAGTCACAAGTACCCCCACAGTTTAGACTTCGGATATAGAAATCCCCTCCCCGTAGTGATATTTAGTCTCTAAAAATTTACTTTTAGTCAAAATTAACTAATCTTTATAATTTAGTCTATTAATTTAATATAATGATATTTTAGTTCATTTTAATTTTTAAGATTTAATTTTTAGCCAAATTGACATAAAATATTATTATACCACAACTTTGACAAGAGCAATGGTCTCTTCCATAGTATAATATAAAAAAATAATAAAACATACTTCATTTTATTATTTATTATATTGTTAAAAATATATAATACTAAAAATAAATTATTCATTTATTTTACCTTAATTTTCGAGTTAAAATCGGGTCGATATTCGGTTCAGCTTTCGGTTCGAGTCAAATCGATTTGGGTCCATTCAGTTCGGGTCAAATCGGTTCAGGTCCATTTCGGTTCGTGTCAAATCAGTTCGGGTCCATTTCGAGTCAACAAAAAAAGTTCGAATCAATTTCGATTTGATTTATTTTGAGTTTCGAGTCAAAATCATGTTTCGGGTCAAATTTGCGAGTCTACTTATCAACAACCGTAGATGTTTTTAACCTAAAATGGATTCACTTTTCGACTATAAGAAACAGTCAGTACACTTGGAACCAGCAGTACTATCAAATTTTGCAGTCCATTTGCTTTCCTTCTTGAATATAGCTATGAATTTCAGTCGTAACAATCAGGGGCGGAACATTGGGGTTTAAGGGGTATGATCCCTCTAATTTTTTTTCATTAGGAATAAGATAAAAAAATTAGAAAAAAGGTAAATTACTTTTATAATCCCTTTAAAATTTGTAAAATTTTAGTTTAGCCCTCATTAAAATTTTTAATTTTATTTTGGTCCCTTCATAAATTTTTAGTTTTTTTTAAATTTCATTTTAGTCCCCTTTATAAATTTCTAGTTCCACCCTTGGTAACAATTCCATTTCATCAACCGACTTAAGCCTTGCAATGGAATTAGAAAAACGTGTAGGGATGGGCACGGAACCCGGACCCGACGGGTTCCGACCCGACCCGGCCCGATCGGGTCGGATATTTTTATGAAAAAATCGGGTTCGGGTCGGGTCGGGTTTTTGTGTAGGGTGAGGTCGGGTCGGGTCGGGTCGGGTTTTAGGGTGAAAAAATCCTACCCGACCCGACTCGGGACTAATAGTGTAATTTTCCCCTAAATTTTTTAGGGATATTTATGATAATACCCCTTTTGTATATATTTTTTTTATAATTAGGTCCTTAAAATTGATTTTTTTACAATTTAGTCCTTAAATTTATTATTTTTTACAATTAAGTCTCTTAAAAAAAATTTTACAATTTAGTCCCTAAAATTGATTTTTTTATATAGGTCGGGTCGGGTCGGAGTCGAGTTTAAGGTATTTATTTTCGGGTCGGGTTTTTTAAAAAATATGGTCGGGTCGGGTCGGGTTCGGGTTTAGGATTAATATTTTCGGGTCGGGTTCGGGTGGGCCAAAAACCCGGCCCGACCCGACCCGTGCCCATCTCTAACAACGTGTGACCTAGAATTTGTGGTTATTTTTCTAATGTATTTTTCTAAAATATGTAGCTTAAAAGCTAGGTTGACCAATATTGAGAAAATTAGACAACCTAAGGATCAAAAGAGGTTGAACCATGTCCACAAATATCCAACAACAAACTATTAGTGTAGCCACAGAAAGGATTTGTAAGTTGACATCCTCCTTGTGAAACTCATCCAACCTCCTTAAATTTTTTTGAATAGTCTTAAATTGATTATAAGATAGTATCCAACCTCCTTAAATTTAAATGTATTATAATTGTGTATATATGAACATATATTAACTTATAATTATCTTAAGATTATTCGCAAAAAATAAATGTACTATAATTGTTAGAGATCTCCATCGGCAGCGAAGTAAGTGATTTGCAGGGAACTTGGCCACCTTGGTTAAATAGGGGAACTCGAATATATTAATTTTATTATATATTTGAAGATACATTTTGATATCATGTTTATATTACATAAACTCCTCCTCACGTATAAATAGAATAATATTTAATATTTAAATGTATTTTATTTCACATCCTTTTGTATATTGTACCAACGACATATCAATCAAGTTAAACTCAATCGGCAATAATATTTTTTTGTTTTTTTTCTCTAAGTCGATTAAATTTTATTAATAAAGGATAAATCCCAATAAGATAAATGTATAATGTTGAGTTTATTAATGTTGATTAAGTTAGTTTGAATCAAATTTGATAAGTTTATCTTTGATTATAGTTAGCTGTGATTATTATATTTGGTATAAATCAAGAAAAACAGATAAAATAAGGTAGATATATATAGAATCAAATTCCGATGTAACAAAGCATAAACTTTAATTCATAAAACATAAACACAGCCGATACATGAACCACACAATACTGGAGCCAACATGCAGGAAAATCAAAACTCAAAACAGGATAAAAACAAATTAAACAAAGCCTCACTAAACCCAAGTGGAGACTAATTTCAGATTTTTGGAAGAACCCCAACAATCTTTATTCATACACTTGTTCAATCTGGTAGTATATATTTAGCACCTGCATGCTGCTTAAACCCCTAACTTTCATCACTCTCACTTCACACTGCAACAAATATATAAACAGAAGGGTTAAATCCCAAATTTTATCATACTAGAAGGACTAAAGGGAAAATTAAAGATAAATTTACCTGTTGCAGTTAGTGGAGGTGCTGATCTTGTAAGGGATGTTGACACCGCATTTACCCGGGAGGGTCTCGGCCAAGTTAGGTTTGATATTTGGGATGCTCTTAGCTGAGTTTTGCAAGCACCTACAAGCGGTTTGGCGGTCCGGGGTGGTTCGAGCCATGTTGTTCAGGGCTCGAACCCCATTGCAGCATGGTGCCGGCAGGGCTCCTCCGTTCTGCAAGTAGCGTACGCAAGCGGCCATCTTTGTCGACACATCTCCACATGTTAGGGAAGTTGTGACAGTAGGTGAAACAACCAGCAAGCACAACGACAGAGCACAGACAAGCTTAAGACCAGCCATGGGGTTTTGTCTGAAGAAACAAAGGAGACGAGTTTAGAAGATGAAAGGAAATTCTTTTTGAAAGTTGATGGGTTTGTTTCAATGGGGGAATGGGTTAGGGTTTATATAGATGTAAGTGTTGGAAAACGACAGAAATTTAATTGAATAGGGTTCGTTGGTTGTTGAGGTTTTTAATTGAACCTGGCATTATTAGTTGAACCATCCTTCCTCTTATGGTCTCCATGCCCTTTTTCTGGATGCAGCTTTGAATTTTGATTACAGAGTAAACACCTCATCTCTCCACGTGTGGCCATGCTATTTCTCCGTATGCTGAAATATCAGATTGAGTTTTGAATAAATAATGTGATTATAAGATTTGATGTTAAAAAAAGTGATTAATAAGATTTGATCTCATGAAGTATAACAATTTTTATTTTTATGTACTGTACTATAAATTTAGAATTAATATTTGCAGTTTATCAAAAAGAATTACTAATATTTACAAAGATTTACTTTAACTTATTTTTAAATTATACATGAACGCTTTTGTTGTGTCTGTCTAAAACCATCACTCATAATTACGTAAAAACAGTATATATACATATGGTTATTGGTTAGGATCCAGTACACTATATAAAATTCAATTAATTTTACACTAATTTATGATATTTCGATGGTGTATTTTCTTGTTTTTATGTTCTTTTGGTGTTGTTTTTAATTCAAGCTATACTATCATATGTACTCTTTTCATCCGACTATGATTAGAGGGATTTTAACAAGGCACTTGACACACACACTCACGCACACACGCACGGGCACACACACATAGGGATATAGTCCTCCTACACTATGTAAAACTTGAAAATCTTACAGCTTTTTTTTTGGACCATTGGATTAAGGTAAATGGATGGATGAGATTAACAGTAGAAAAATGTGAAGATTATCACTTAGAAAAAAATAAAAAAATAATTTTAACCATTTATTACTATCATCTAACGGTCCAGAAAAAATATAACAGTAATTTAATTTTATACCGTGTTAATGGATCCTAACACATATGTGTGTGTAAAGTTGAATTAATACGCTTGGTCTGTACTCAGCAGGAGATAAGAGTTAATTTCTTCGATGCTTCGAGAGGGGGGAAATTTTGATAAGAAAATATGGGGCAGAAACGAGGGAGGCAACGGCAATGGGCAATAGCAGGCGTGCGGACCCAACGCATGGCTCTCATGCTTGCTTCAAGTTACTAGAGTCGGCAGCAATCATCAGATTTTCCCGATCCAACAATCAGTTCATGAATACGAATTTCTTGTAAAGTGTTGTATATTTGATAAATTCAACAGTTATTGGAGTATATATAAATTTACATAGAGATATATCATATATGAGATTAACTTAAATTGTACAAGAGTTTTAAACTAATTAAAATAATTAATATTTACCTCTAATTATATGCATAATATTAAATTATAATTGTGGTCGCGAGCACGGATGTAATCGTAATGATGCATTTACAAATGTTACTAACATTAGATATGATATGTTCTTCAAAACAAGTCTATTTTTATATTATAGATATAGATATAGTGTTACGATACGGTCGTTACATTAGATGTTACGACTACAATTTAATACTACAATACTATGATCATAAATGAACCAAATGAATGTTTATAATAATACCAAAAGAGAAACAATAGGGTTAGGGTACGATGTAGGACTCAAAGTCTCCAATTTTTTCAGAACAAAAATCATTTGTCTTCTTTTGGTATAATTTGTATGTCCAAACACTAATACACTCTAACCCCTAATCTCTAAAGCTTAAAAACCAAACATTAACTCTTAAACTCTAAATTCTAACCCTAAACTCTAAATCTAACTTTTTAGTATTGAAATATATATAAAGAAACATTAAAAGGGACAAATGATTTTTATTCTTATTCTCAATGTATAAATATTCAATTAATAATCTATGATACTAGTTCAAAACATAACTAACAAATGGTGGATATAGTATTAACTTACCTTATGAATAGAAATCACATATCTCTCTTTGTTGTTTCCATATACGTTTTGACATTAAAAATGAAGTATAAGAATTGAGGTTATGATTTAAGGGTGAAAGTTTAGAGTTTAATTTTAAGATTTAAAGAATTAAAATTAGTGTGTAGGGTTTAATTGTTTAGTACTCCCTCTGTCCCAGTAAAACTGTCACATGTTGACATTTTTCTGGTCAAATTTTTTCAACTTTGACTATAATTTATTTAAATATTTTAATTAATTAAAAATTATAAAAAATATATTTAAAAACTAGTTGATTCAAGGTTTTTAAAATATATTTTTTCATATTTTTATCAATAATAAATTTTAAATTATAAGAGGTCAAACTTGAAAAAGTTTGACCCAAAAAAAGTCAACATGTGACAGTTTTTGTGGGACAAAGGGAGTATTAAAGTATAAATAAAGACACAAAAGAATTTTGTTCCTTACCTTACACGACACTTCTAATTTACATCAAGCTTAATAAACATTGTGCGAGTTAAAAAGATCATATTAATATATTAAACTGGTACTCTCAAGTTAAACTATGATGTACGTGTCGATAGTAATGATGTATGCTAACGATTTAATCTCATAGTACAATGCATGGCACATAATTTGTGTTTATCTTCAAATGTATTTGTTGTTAAACTACTAGCCTAAATCTTGGTAAACCGACAAGAAAATTAAACTGCTCAAGGGATAAAAACAGTTGACCATGTGAATATACAAATAAATATATCCTTCTGTCAAAAAAAACTGAAATATATCCATACAAAATTTACACATGTGAAAGTTAAAAATATATTTTAAAAAATACTTTAACATATATAAGAGATATATTATGTATTTATATTTTAACGTGTAAGATTTTTCTTTTGCTAAATACTATGAATTGTTTTACCTTTCTTATATTTTAAAATGAATAAAAGAAAGAAAGCTTTAAAAAGAAAGCAAAAGAATAATGCAGAAAAAAAGAAATTTAATAAACTTCAAAGCAAAATGAGAAAAAAAACAATTGATGGTTTGAGTTATACCCCAAAAGAGTATTTATAGCATCCTAAAACCTTAAAAATACTCTAAAATATTTAAAATAAACAAGATAAATACTAAGTGATAATAGTAAAAATCTCAAAATGTTTAAAATTAAAAAATAAAAGATAAATTTCAAGCTTTGATCTTAATCCCGGGTGATAAGTGCTCGGACGCGGGTGGTAGCTTATCACGCGCTGCTGACGCGGCGTCGAGTCATCGCATTCATGTCTCAATTCATGCCCACTAATCCAGCCATGAATTTAGAAAAACTTGTAAAATTCAGCCTTTTCTAATCTGTTTTCCAGCCATGAAGTCATGCACAGAAAAACACACAATAGACCATGATCTAGCACCACAAAGCAACTATTTAAGCATAATTAGCACGAAAATATTGACCAAACTAGCAACTAATCAGCATGGATGGAAACAATAGACAAAAAAATCGAAGTTTGCATTTGAGTCCGTAAAATGAAATAAGTTAAATTGCATACATAGATTAAGTGTAATGGTAAAACACATTATTCTTTTAAAGAGAGAATTTAAGTTAGTCTAGTAGTTAATCTTTTGCCCTTTTTGTAAGTTGTTAGTTATACTAGTTGCAATTTTTTATTTGTACAGTCAAGGTAATTTGAATGAATAACTCATTTATTAAAAAGAAAGAAATAAGTTGAATTAAAAGAATCATATTTATAGTAAAATTTGTTTAGTATGAGAAAAATAATATTAACGTGTCAAACCCCAAGCGTTGCTCAATCTTTTTAATTTTTTTCACTTAAGCGCGACTCACTTTTTCTAAATTATTATTGAAGGATCGTTTACTTTTTTCATCTTTGTTTGGTTGGTGGCGATATTGTTTTTAATGTTGATCGCCAATCGTTGGTACTTTTTTTTTCTTTTTTTATTTTATTATATTTTTTTCTTTTTTTAATTTTTAATAAGAATATTTTTATTTTTGTGGGACGTTTTTTTCCTACTTTGTGACATATTTTTTTCTTTTTTCTCGGTCGTTTGGTTATTTTTTTCATTTTATGTTTTCTTAGAATAGGATTTGACGATGTTACGATTGATCAATATAATGTTTATTTATTATCCACTTATCCTGATGATCTTTCCTACTTTGGACCCTCAAGCTAGATTTGGATACACGTTCACAATCATTATTTTTTGTTCGTGATTGAATTTTGGTAATGACTATTTGTTAACATTGCATAAGGGTTATATGTATTTTTTTAATGTTAGTGTAAATGATTTTTATCCTTCATCGTCAATTACTGATGTATACATCTTCTGTTCAAGTCTTTTGGCTTGTGTTTTTAATCTCTGTATTGTATGGTTACAAGGGGCTAATATTTTTTGTTTCAATAGTTTTAGAAAAATGTAAAAATTATGTGTTTAATTTACGTTGTTTGTAAACGCTCATTGTAATTTTTAATTATTTTTTTAATAAAACTAACGATTTTTTATTAAAAAAATAACATAAATATTTTAACTGTGTAAAACCTATGTTTGATTTTGATATAATTAGATCTTTAAGGATCAATTTGAAAAACTTAAAATTGTTTTATAAGTCCTTAATAAGTTTTAAATCACCAACACTTTAAAACTGATTTGAAAAACTCAAACTCAAAATATTTTCTAAGTGTTCCAAGGCCAAACTATTGAAAATCGTTCAGGCGTATCGATACGCTCCCTGTTGCGTGTAAAAGAGTCTATCGCAATTGTAGTGCAAGTGTACACGACGCAAGTAGTAAAGTGATACGAAGTATCGGATATCGTCTCCACAGGGATTGGGCTAATGACTTCACCTTGTTTACTGCACGAAAGTAAAGGAAATAATTAAGAGTTGTCACGAGAATAATAAGGTAAAAACGTAAATAAAAGGATTGAGAAATCAAGGTAGAAAGAATGGGCTGGTATTGAATTGCTCGGTAGTGCAGGTATTGGATTGCTTAGGATCTCCAGTTCTGTCGTCGCACCCGTCGCCGACAGCACCTGTCGCGGCGGCTGTCCGTTAGCTGTCGCGGCAGCGAACACTAACTCCGTACTTCAAGCTTGGCAAGAATCTCAGATCTGCCTTGTCCTATCCCTAGGTCCAAGTCTGTCGGCGATCACGTCTTTGATGATACCTCCCGGCGTGAATCGAAGGATGAACACCGATGTGTATGAATTCTTCCTTAGCCACTTAACCTCGCCCTATCCCTAGGCACGAGATGGTTCAACTATAAACTAGAGAACGCGCTCTTATCTCTTTCGTATACTTAACTCTCCCGATGCTAAGTAAATGGATAACCTCACAATGCTCTCCCGATGCTCTTGCAAGATATTAAAACCAAGATAAAAGAACTTGAAGTCTATTTTATTGAACTTGGAAAATCCTAAAGCAAAACAATCCTTGCAACTACTTTACAAAACAACCCGTAGCCCTAGGGGGAATTTAGAACATGTCGGTGACAGGTAAACGGCAGGGTTTTTTTTGGTTTCGGTTATGGGGTAATCGGTTATGCCCTAAGTTAAATCTATGCCCTTATATAAGCTTTGGGCTCAAGTTATCTAAGGTAACAAGGATTACAACTTTAATTAAAAGTAAGATTCTAATAAAGACTAAATCTCTAAAGACTCCTACTTTCCAGTCGCATCCTTGCTTTTAGGAATTTCCTCTCCTTGGGCTTTGGCTTGACATATCTTTTGATCCGGGGCTTGGAAAAATATGTGGCTTTCACACGACAGATGAGCAGATTTTTCTCTATCTATCGAGGTCCACTTTGTTTTTCCTCTTCATAAGTCTGCTGTCACGACAGGTCCATGACAGGTTTGTCTTCTTCGGCTGCTTGTCCAGTTCAGCTTTCCTGCTTATCTGCCCTGCGCCTGCCTTCAACATCTACTATGGCAGATACCTGCAAAAATAGCCATCTTTCAGTAGAATCCGTGCCTTTTATATAATTGTGATGTTTTATTGAAAACTAACCTAAATGCAATGCAATGATGCTTGAATGCAGCAGAAATATGGGTTAAAAAGGGTGTAAATAATAGAACTTTTACACACTCAACACACCCCCAAACTCAAGTTTTTGCTTGCCCTCAAGCAATGAAGACTTAAAAGAAAACTGAAAATTTTTGTGTTGGCCTTCAAACAGTGAACTGTCCCTTACCTGTCGCTCATTCTCTATGGCGGCAGCAACCTGTCGGAAAGGTTAGGATCTGTCCGGAATCTCCCTATAGCTCTCGTGCAGTGTGTGCATGCTTGTGAACAGTTATATGCTAAGACTCTCTTAGTTTCACTAGAATATTCAACTTCTTAACTCGAATTTTTATGCCAAAGTTTATTTTCTTGAAGACACATTTTCATGCTTCATTTTTTTTCTATTTTTAAGCTAAGTTTTTCTAGAGCCAGTTTCGGGCACCTCTAGTTAGCTTCCTAGAGCCGGTTTCGGGCACCTCTAGGTTTTTGATTTTCTTTTGCTAAACTTCTTTCCTAGAGCCAGTGTTAGGCACCTCTAGGGGCTATCCAAGTTCTAAGCTTCCTATTCTAGTTTGGCTAAAAGAAATCTAAGCAATATAACAGTCACAAAAGTGTTTAAGTTTTCAGAACTATAGAAAGGCTCTAAACTTTTCCTTAACCTGTCCTAAAGATGCTGCCACGACAGAGCCGTCATGACAGGTAAGTTAACTTCACAGTTTTAAGCCAACAGTTTAAATTTTCTGATTTTTTTTCTTTTTTGTTAAAGAAAATAAATAAATAATAAGACACAACAAATAATAAAGATATGTGCTAAAGACTCCATTAATGATGGAGGGTTGCCACCCCCAAACTTGAGGGTTGCATTGCCCTCAATGCAAAATGACATGAAAAATAAAAGAGAGAAAAAGTACATCACAAAATATATAGGCAGGCAGCAATAAGAGGTAAAAACTTAAATTTTAGTCGTTGCCTTCACTGCTGCTGCTGACGCGGATCTGATGACGGCGTCTGCGCTGTGGTGGAGGCTGGGCAGGTTCAGGAGCAGGTTGATCAGCAGGTGCATCGGCAGGTGGAAGGGCAGGTTCATCGGCAGGTGGAAGGCAGGTTGCTCCACTAGCCGGACGTCGGAACTGCTACCACTGTCCCAAGAGCTGCTTGTGGTGGTGGCTTTGGGCAGCCTTTTCTTGTGTGCCACATGCTTAATTCGTTTGACCCGCGTAAAGTCGCTCTCCAAATTCCTTCGGATAAGAGGGCTGTCAGCAGTGGCAGGTCTTTTGGTTCCTCGAGGGGAGGTGTCTGCCGGTGGGCTGCCTTCCGCCGTTGGGGCAGGGGATTGTGTGGAAGCGGCCGAATGCATATGGGGAGAGACAGGTGGTGTGGGTGTGGGGGAGGGGATATGGAAATAATGGGCGGGGAAGGTGGGGAAGATGACATCCGAATAATGTAAAGTATTAGTAATAAAATTTACCGTTGCATTTGAGAAGTCGCGGATAAAAGTCATCAAACCCATTTGGCACTCCTCTACCCACAGGATTGCAGCAAGGATGTGGGCAGACTGATCTGTCGGAGCGGTGTCAGCGGCAGCATCTGGGGCAGGGTCGGTGGCAGGTTCATCATCGGAGTTAGCAGGAGGAGCATTTGGGTCGAAGGCGTTGATGGGTGATACGACTATGACCTCCATGAGGCTGGAGATGTTGTTGTCAGTCCAGCCACTGCCCGTTTTGATTTTGTCGGAGGGTTCCTCTGGTACGGCAGCACAGCGGCAGAGGGCGGTGATGGTGAACGGCAAGCAGAGTCGTGAGTCTGAGCGGAAGGCACAATCGATGATGCTGTCCCTCATGTACCTGCCCACATTGATGGGCCTGTCATGCATAATAGAGTGAATGAGGGCCAAGCGCTGTCGGTTGACTGTCGTATGGTGGGACGAGGGCAGGATAGCTTTTTGATGAAAGCGTTCCACAGTTTTGCTTCGGGGAGAAGCTGCCCCCTATTGACTGAGTGGGGGTTTTTCTTGCTGGTAGTCCATGTCGTACCAGCTTCTGTCAGCTCCACCATGATGGCATCATAGGCAGCAGCGTCGAGGGTGTCCAGAAATTGTTGGTGAGCATCATCGTTGGGGTCAAAGAAGAGGCCGAACACATGGTTGATGTTGTTGGCGGTAAGGGGCACTTCCACTCCTCGGACAGTGACAGTTGTCGCTGTTTTGCTGTCGATGGCCTCGTAAAATTCTCGGACCAAAGTATCATTTAACTCTGTCGGCTGCTCGGCAAAGTCCTCCCATAGCTGTGCCGTTATGGCCTTCACAATGAATGGCCGCAGTCCCATATGAGGGGCATCTCTGTTGTATATAAAGCCACGCTCCTCCCATAGCTCCTTTTTGGCGAATGGTGATGCTGCTGCTGAAGAAGAAGCGGCAGCAGCGTTCTGACGGGTTTGTCTCGACGACATTTTGGTTGCAAGGGCTGTGAAAGAGAGAAAACAAATAAAACTAGAGGAGAACAACAAGAGAGAAAAATCAGAAGTGATGAAAAATGAAAATTGGAAGGGGTTTATATAGCGGTCGAGTAGCTGCCCATTTAATGCCACAACGGCAGGCGGGAATAACGGGGCGGCAGATTGAATGTAGCGTGTCTGACACGTCTGACACGCATTTATGCATCTGCTACGCGTCTGCCGCACGCTTCTGCGTCTGCCGTGTCAGTCTGTTGACAGCCTATCATATCCGTCTGCGGCGGCAGCCGAAACGACAGGTTTCCATAAATGGGCTTTATTGGGCTGATGGATGGGTGGTGGGCTTGGGTCACTTCTCCTTTTCTTCTTGACTCCTTTATTTCATAAAAACTGAAATTAGAAAAACAAAACATTATTCGAATAAGATAAACCTAATTTCCTAATAAATAATAATAAATAATAAAATAAATAAAAATTAGGTTAAATTAGGGATGCCTTGTGGGGCATCTCCTAAAGTAACCACTTCCTGTATTCCTGGGGCTTCAGTCCCCTGATAATGCTTGAGGCGTTGTCCATTGACTTTGAATTGGTGCCCGTCTCTTAATGATTGAATTGTAATGGCACCATGGGGAAAAACTTGAACCACTTGGAACGGGCCAGACCATCTAGATTTAAGTTTCCCTGGGAAGAGTTTCAACCTAGAATTAAACAACAACACAAGCTGCCCTGGGCAGAACTGTCGTGGCAGCAACTTCTTGTCATGCCACTTTTTTGTTTTCTCCTTGTATATTCTTGCATTGTCGTAGGCCATTGTCCGTATTTCATCGATCTCATTCAAATCTAACACCCTTTTCTGGCCTGCCTTGTCCAAGTCCATGTTTACTGCCTTGATTGCCCAATACGCCTTGTGCTCTATCTCGACAGGCATGTGACAGGTTTTCCCATAAATCAAACGGTATGGAGACATGCCCAATGGAGTCTTGAAAGCTGTTCTGTATGCCCATAATGCATCATTCAGAAGTAAAGACCAATCTTTCCTAGTTGGTTTGACCATCTTTTCAAGAATGTTCTTCACTTCCCTATTGGATATCTCAGCCTGTCCATTGGTCTGTGGGTGGTATGCTGTCGCGATCCTGTGCTTGACACCATATTTCTTCAAGGCGGCAGCAATTACCCTATTATCGAAATATCTCCCTTCATCACTGATAATCGCCTTAGGGATGCCAAATCTAGAAAATATGTTTTTGTGCAAAAACTTTTGGACCGTTTTGGCATCATTCTTTTGAGTTGCGATTGCTTCTACCCACTTGGAGACATAATCCACTGCTAGGAGAATGTAAAGATTTCCACATGAAGATGGAAAAGGTCCCATAAAATCAATCCCCCAAACGTCGAAGATCTCGACTTCTAGGATATTCTGCAGTGGCATCTCGTTTCTCCTCGAGATGTTACCTGTCCGCTGGCATCTGTCACGGTTCTTGTAAAAGTCCTGTGCATCTTTATACAGTGTCGGCCAGTAGAACCCTGACTGCAGCACCTTGGCAGCAGTTTTGTTTCCTCCTAAGTGTCCTCCATATTGTGAAGCATGACAGTGATGGAGAATGTCTTCTTGCTCTTCTTGTGGTACACACCTCCTTATAACCTGATCTGCACACATTTTGAAAAGAAGAGGTTCGTCCCAATAATAATGCTTAACATCATTTTGGAACCTCTTCCTGGCTTGATAATTAAGATCAGAAGGAAATATTCCGCTAACTATAAAATTAACGAAATCAGCATACCAGGGAAGGTCAGAAGACTTACCTGCCGCCATGGCTGTCGCGACAGCGATTGCGGCAGCAAAGAGCTGCTCATCTGGGAAGGTCTCAAGTATGTGTGTCTCATCGAACGGTAGACTCTGTCCCTTCTCCAACCTCGACAAGTGATCTGCCACCTGATTTTCTGTCCCCTTTTTGTCTTTGATCTCAAGGTCGAACTCTTGTAATAGCAAGATCCATCGTATCAACCTCGGCTTTGCATCTTTCTTTGCGAACAAGTACTTAAGGGCTGAATGGTCGGTGTGCACTATTACCTTCGTCCCAAGTATATAAGAACGAAACTTGTCGATGGAGAACACCACAGCTAACAACTCTTTTTCTGTGGTGGTATAGTTCACTTGGGCCTCATTCAATGTTTTGCTGGCATAGTATATGACGTGAAACAGCTTGTCCTTGCGCTGCCCAAGTGCTGCCCCGACAGCATAATCACTGGCATCACACATGATCTCAAATGGTTGTGTCCAGTCTGGTGGCTGTACTATGGGGGCTGTCACTAGCTTTTCCTTCAGAACCTTGAATGCTTCAGTACATTCTTCATTAAAGTCAAAGGGTCGATTCTGCTCTAAGAGATGACATAGGGGCTTCGTGATTTTTGAGAAATTCGCGATAAATCTCCTATAAAAACCAGCATGCCCTAGAAAACTCCTAATGCCCTTGACTGTGGTTGGCGGCGGTAGCTTCTCAATTACCTCTATTTTGGCCCTGTCGACTTCTATCCCACGGCAGCTAATCTTATGGCCAAGGACTATCCCCTCATCCACCATAAAGTGGCATTTTTCCCAATTTAAAACAAGATTAGCTTTTTCACATCTTTCAAGTACCTTTTGAAGATTGCTAAGGCAGCTCTCAAAATCGTCTCCAAAGACGGAAAAATCATCCATGAAAATCTCAAGGAAGTCCTCTACCATGTCGGAGAATATGGCCATCATGCACCTTTGGAAGGTGGCAGGTGCATTACAGAGTCCAAACGGCATCCTCCTAAACGCGTATGTACCGTAGGGGCATGTGAAAGTCGTTTTCTCTTGATCCTCTGGTGCAATAGCAATTTGGTTATAACCTGAGTAACCATCAAGAAAACAATAGTAAGGTTTACCCGCTAATCTATCAAGCATTTGATCAATAAAGGGTAAAGGAAAGTGGTCTTTTCGGGTAGCTTTATTAAGCTTCCGATAGTCCATACAAACCCTCCAATCGGTCACAGTCCTGGTTGGGATTAACTCATTGTTCTCGTTGGTTACCACAGTCATTCCTCCTTTCTTTGGAACGCATTGCACCGGGCTTACCCATTTGCTGTCGGAGATGGCGTAAATAATGCCAGCATCTAACCATTTAATGATCTCCTTACGCACTACCTCCTTCATCGCATGGTTTAACCGCCTTTGTGCTGCCTTAACATGTCGATCAGCTGTCGTTCTTGTTCCTGCGGCAGCTTAGCAGAGATGATTACGGGCAGTGTGTCATCACAACCAAGATAAGCATATTTAAGCTGCCCTGGCAGGGGCTTAAGTTCTAAGACAGGTGGTTCAACAGTAGAGGGCTTTTGGATTAAATGGTTATCCGAAGTGTAATTCAAAGGTTCGAATAACTTACTT
This sequence comes from Hibiscus tridactylites, assembly GCA_958450335.1. Taxonomy (NCBI): domain Eukaryota; kingdom Viridiplantae; phylum Streptophyta; class Magnoliopsida; order Malvales; family Malvaceae; genus Hibiscus; species Hibiscus tridactylites. Next base: position 25,535,526 of record OY288265.1, on the reverse strand, counting down.
GGACGATGGTCTAACCAGTCTACCTCCTCATGACCTTCAGTATCAGATGTATCGGATTCAGAGGAGTCGCTGTCGTCGGTCCTGTCGTCGTCGATGTCGTCATTGCTGTCGTGACAGGCCTGTAGATGGCTGTCGTAGTAGTGACTAAATTTTATATCACGGCAGCCCGACCTGATGCAGGGTTGATCAAAGGTCACCTCAATGATAGCCTTGCATTCCTCATCCACATCAGCATGTTTCATCGCTTGGAGAACATTCAACTTAATTTCTTGATCGTTCACGCGCATGGTGAGTTCTCCTTTCTCCACATCAATCAATGATCTGCCCGTGGCTAAGAAGGGTCGCCCAAGGATGACTGGTGCGTTCTCATCTGCCTCACAATCTAAAATAAGAAAGTCAGCAGGAAATATAAGCTTATCCACTCTTACCAAAATATCTTCAATTTTTCCCTCGGGGTGAACGTAAGAGCGGTCGGCTAGCTGTAGGGTAACTGTCGTGGGCTGCGCCTTGCCAATACCTAGTTTCTGAAAAACAGATTTGGGCATTAGATTAACACTAGCACCTAGATCACAAAGTGCCTTACCCACAAATCTGTCGCCAATTACACAAGGTATGATGAAACTCCCCGGATCCTTCTTTTTCTGGGGCGGCTGCCTATGAAGAATACTCATGCAACCTTCTGTCATCTTTACCGTTTCAAATTCCCCAAGTTTAGATTTTTTTGACATAACATCCTTGAGAAATTTAGCATAACCGGGCATCTCCCTAACAGCATCTAACAACGGAATATTAATATGAACCTGTTTAAAAATATCATAAATCTTTTTAAGTTGAGATTCATGCTTAGCTTGCTGTATCCGTTGCGGAAAAGGTGGTGGAGGACGATAATCAGCAATGCGTCCTTCCCACTGCATGCGAATCTGAGGACGATACTCATCTTTTTTCTCCTCTGTCGCTTCTGCTGTCGTGACAGGCTCATCGACAGCAGTCTGTTTATCACCTGTCGGGGCAGCTTCCTCGGCAGGTTTATCCAAGGCAGGTTCCTTTTCTGTTTCAGCTTCTTTTTCCGGCCCTGGTAACTTTTTCCCACTCCTAGTAGTAATCGCCTTACATTGCTCATGTGGGGGCGGTCTAGCATTTTCAGTATTGCTAGGGAATCCTCCATTCTGCTGTGGCTTAATATGCTGCGACACCTGACCCATTTGTGTCTCTAGTGATTTCAAGGTAGCCTCATGATTTGTCATTCTCATCTTGGTTTCATCCATAAAGGTTTCCGTCTTCTTGACAAACTGATTAATATTCTCCATATACGTACCAGTCTGAGACATAAAGGTGGCCAGAGTCTGCTCCAATATACTACTCGTGGCAGGTGGTGGCTGCTGTTGCTGCTGAGGCGGCAGGTTCTGCGGCAGGTTCTGCGGCAGATGTTGTCGCGTCAACAATCTAGGACCCCCTGATTCTGATTATGCGCTTGTGGATTCAGGGCGTTGTTGGGGTTACTCCAGGAGAATTTGGGATCCTTCCTCCAATTGGGATTATAGTTGTTGGAATTGTAGTTCGGCTTGTAATTTCCAACATATTTTCCCTCTTCTATATTTATTGGGCACTCATCCCTACTATGATTTCCCTCACAAGTAGCACAAACTTCCTCGACAGCAAATCCTTGTAATTCATCATCATTCAATAACTTTTTCATGGCTTTAGTAAGGAATGCTACCTGCGATTTCATAGTGCTGTCGGCCTCATAGTCCTTGACAGCAAGTACCCGTTTACCTCCTCTTCTAGCGGTTGGAAACTGCTCCTCATTCTTAGCCAGATGTTTCAAAACTTGCAGGGCCTCGTCCGGATCTTTATCCAATAATAGTCCATTTGCTGCAGAATCAATTCGAATGCGAGTTTGTAAGTTAGCAACATTATAGAACTTAGTTACCTGATTCCAGACGGGGAATCCATGCATTGGGCAGTTTCGAAGAAGAGTTGTAAATCTGTCCCAGGCCTCGTGCATCGGCTCGTCATCTTCCTGTTGAAAAGTAGCAATTTCATTACGTAATCGCTCAGCTAAATGTGAAGGATTAAAACGAGACAAAAATTCACGAGTTAAATCTGCCCAAGTCATAATAGAACCCGGTGTAAGTTTATTCCACCAAGTTTTAGCTCTGTCCCTCAATGAATGGGGAAATAACCGAAGCCTCAGTATCTCCGGACTAACTCCTGGCAGCCTAAACGAACCACAGATTTCCTGGAACGTTTTGAGATGCTCCCTAGCATCTTCTGTTGCAGAACCAATGAACTGCCCGACGTTGTTGATCATACTAAACATGACAGGTTTAAGTTCGAAGTTGTCAACGTCAATATCCGGCAGCGTGGTCTCCAGCTCTACATGATCGTTCAGCATGTAGTCACGACATGACCGTCGTCCATCTGTCGCGGGCGGGTCACCGACAAGCGGTATAATTCCATCACCGGCAGGCTGATTACGGGCCATCTGCTCTAGCTGTTCCTCAAGGTACTCGTTCCGGTCTAAGAGGTGGCGAATCTGTTTCTTGAGATTGAAGGAACGTTCGATTTCTGGATCTAATTTATACTCAGGATCTTCGCCTCTTTTAGATCTGCGCATAAACAAGAATACCTCGTGAAAAGCAAGAGTTTAAAACACAAAAGAAAAATTAAAGAAAATTTAAATAAAAACAAAAACGAAAATAAAAACAAAAAGTGCAAGGAAAGAAAGGTGTAGTTATGTTGCCAATCCCCGGCAACGGCGCCAAAAACTTGTTGCGTGTAAAAGAGTCTATCGCAATTGTAGTGCAAGTGTACACGACGCAAGTAGTAAAGTGATACGAAGTATCGGATATCGTCTCCACAGGGATTGGGCTAATGACTTCACCTTGTTTACTGCACGAAAGTAAAGGAAATAATTAAGAGTTGTCACGAGAATAATAAGGTAAAAACGTAAATAAAAGGATTGAGAAATCAAGGTAGAAAGAATGGGCTGGTATTGAATTGCTCGGTAGTGCAGGTATTGGATTGCTTAGGATCTCCAGTTCTGTCGTCGCACCCGTCGCCGACAGCACCTGTCGCGGCGGCTGTCCGTTAGCTGTCGCGGCAGCGAACACTAACTCCGTACTTCAAGCTTGGCAAGAATCCCAGATCTGCCTTGTCCTATCCCTAGGTCCAAGTTTGTCGGCGATCACGTCTTTGATGATACCTCCCGGCGTGAATCGAAGGATGAACACCGATGTGTATGAATTCTTCCTTAGCCACTTAACCTCGCCCTATCCCTAGGCACGAGATGGTTCAACTATAAACTAGAGAACGCGCTCTTATCTCTTTTGTATACTTAACTCTCCCGATGCTAAGTAAATGGATAACCTCACAATGCTCTCCCGATGCTCTTGCAAGATATTAAAACCAAGATAAAAGAACTTGAAGTCTATTTTATTGAACTTGGAAAATCCTAAAGCAAAACAATCCTTGCAACTACTTTACAAAACAACCCGTAGCCCTAGGGGGAATTTAGAACATGTCGGTGACAGGTAAACGGCAGGGTTTTTTTTTGGTTTCGGTTATGGGGTAATCGGTTATGCCCTAGGTTAAATCTATGCCCTTATATAAGCTTTGGGCTCAAGTTATCTAAGGTAACAAGGATTACAACTTTAATTAAAAGTAAGATTCTAATAAAGACTAAATCTCTAAAGACTCCTACTTTCCAGCCGCATCCTTGCTTTTAGGAATTTCCTCTCCTTGGGCTTTGGCTTGACATATCTTTTGATCCGGGGCTTGGAAAAATATGTAGCTTTCACACGACAGATGAGCAGATTTTTCTCTATCTATCGAGGTCCACTTTGCTTTTCCTCTTCATAAGTCTGCTGTCACCATGCTGTCACGACAGGTCCATGACAGGTTCGTCTTCTTCGGCTGCTTGTCCAGTTCAGCTTTCCTGCTTATCTGCCCTGCGCCTGCCTTCAACATCTACTATGGCAGATACCTGCAAAAATAGTCATCTTTCAGTAGAATCCGTGCCTTTTATATAATTGTGATGTTTTATTGAAAACTAACCTAAATGCAATGCAATGATGCTTGAATGCAGCAGAAATATGGGTTAAAAAGGGTGTAAATAATAGAACTTTTACACACTCAACACTCCCAGCCGTATCGATACCTTTTTTACAAAGTTGGTTACTGTCGGAACTCGTATCGAAACAGATTCCATCTGTATCGATACTCCCCTGCGTAAAAGTCTAAAGAGTTTGAGTGGCGTACCGATACGACTTCATCCGTATCGATACGGTTTTAATAAAATTTTTAAATCAAGTCGGTTTAAATATTTTGATCGTTGGTGTCAGTTGGTTGGTAACCAAATTTTAAATTGGTCGTTGGCCCGTATCGATACGGTAAATCCTCGTATCGATACGGATTTCGACAGTGAGTTCAGTTGAGAAAAAGGTATCGATACGGCTTTTACCGTTTTGATACCCCGTACCGATACGCTTACGTGCGTATCGATATCCCTTATTTATTGCACACAACGACTCTTTCTTTTCTGAGACAGGTATCGATACGGCTCCCCGTGTACCGATACGGATAGCTGCAGAAGTGCATTTATGGTGGTAAGAGAGGGTTCCAACGGCTCAATTTATGTTCTCAACCACCCAAACGGCTAGAATTAATGGAGGAGGTATAAAATTTTTGTAAGGTTTCCTCCTCATCCAAGAAAAGGGGACGAAATCAAGTAGTGAATTGTTTGAAAATCCTTAGTGGGAACTAAGGTAGTGGATGTAGAGTTCATTTGGAGAACTTGAACCACTATAACCCCTTGTGTCATTTTTATTTTCAATCTTTCTCTTCACCAAAATTTTAATTGCCAATTCACCCCCCTCTTGGCCATTTGCAAGTGTTCGATCAACTCAACAATTGGTATCAGAGCTACACTCATTGGAAGGATTACAACCCTCTTGAGTCGATTCTAGGAGAGTTTGATCAACAACAAATCAAGCAATGACATCCACCTCCAACTATGAGTCCCAATCCACCACCAAGCCACCATTGTTCAATGGGGATAACTATCCTTATTGGAAGAATAGGATGAGGCTCTTCATCAAGTCTACCGACTATATGGTGTGGGATGTAGTTGAAGAAGGTCCATACATTCCCATGAGGAGAGATGGAGAAAGACTTGTCCCAAAAGTCAAATCCGAAATGACCGATGATGAAAGAAGAAGGATGCAAGTGAATGACAAAGCTCTACATATAATATTTTGTGCACTTGGTCCGGATATCTACTCCAAGGTGTCTTCAATCGAAAATGCCAAGGAGGTTTGGGACACCCTCGAGACAGCATATGAGGGAACTAGTGATGTCAAGGAGACAAAGATTGGGCTACTCAATCTAAGCTATGATAACTTTAAGATGGATCCCGAAGAAAGTGTCTCCAAGATGTTTGATCGGTTCTCGGTCATTGTCAACGGTTTGAAAGGTTTCGGCGAAATCATTCCCGAAGACAAGCTAGTGAGAAAGTTGGTGTACTCTCTTTCGGAGTCATGGGATGGCAAGAGAACGACCATTATTGAAGCTAGAGACTTGAAGACTCTCAAGCTTGATGCTCTTGTTGGATCTCTACTCACACATGAGATTATGAGGAAGGGAAGAGAACAAGAGAAGAAGATAGTAGAGAAGAAGGAAGTTGAGAAGAAGAAAGTGGGAATCGTACTAAAAGCTTCACATCAAGAGAGCGATTCTCGTGAGGATGAAGATGAGGAGATGGCTATGTTGGCCAAACGTTTTACTCGATTCATGAAGTCAAATCGTGGAAGAAAATTTATTAGAAAGGGAGACTTCAAGAGTAAAAGCAAGGAAGAGGAGAAGGACCAAATTACTTGTTATGAATGCAAGAAACCGGGTCACATCCGTTCCGAGTGTCCTCAATTGAAAAAGAAAAGCTTTGGGAAGAAGAACAAGCTCAAAGCACAAATTGCTACTTGGAGTGACGATGAGTCATCCGAGGAAGAGGAGGAAGAGGCCAACCTATGTCTCATGGCCATTGATGATGAACCTAAGATAAACTCTAACTCATCCAATTTCGATTTTACTATTGAGGAACTTCAAGATGCTTATGATGAACTGCAAGAAGTGTATGATGAGTTAGTATGAAAATACAAAGAGTCCATTTTGAAAAACAAGAAAACAATTTCCGATTTAAAAATTCAAAATGAGACATTTTCTAAAGCTAACTCTGAATTGGAAAAGAAGGTTTTGTTTTTAGTAAATCTTTCAAATGATCTTAAAACAAAAAATCTTGAACTTGAAAAACTTCTTTCCGATTTTCAAGATTATCACACAAATGAAGTGGATAATCTTAAAACATCTATTGCTATTGGGAAAAATAATTTTGAAAAAGGAAATCATTCTAAATCCCAATATGTAAAAAGAAAACCTTTTGTACCTAAACAAAGAAATTTTAATAAGCAATCTAGAGGTCAAAGAGTTAGGAGTGTTTGGGTTCCTAAGGAACTCATTATTTCTAATGATATGAATGTTATTGCTTCTTGGATTCCTAAGGGAACCAAAATGTTGAAGGCTAACACTCATGGACCCAAAATGATTTGGGTACCAAAAACCAAGGCCTAATTTCTTTGTTTGTAGGGGGATCATTGCTACAAGGCTAAAACTTCAAGCAAAAATTCTTGGTACCTTGATAGTGGATGCTCAAGATACATGACCGGTGACAAGAGTCGATTTGTGGAACTAAAGCCTAAAGGTGGTGGAGTGGTGACTTTCGGTGACAACTCCAAAGGCCACATTGAAGGAATAGGCTCCATTGGTAATCACTCTTCTATTTTCATTGAAAATGTTTTGTATGTCAACGGTCTTAAGCATAATTTGTTGAGTATTAGTCAATTGTGTGACAAGGGTTTTAATGTTATTTTTGATAAAAGTGGTTGCAAAATTGTAAACATTAAAACAAATCAACTAATACTCATTGGTCATCGCATAGGGAACATTTACATGGTGCATCTAGATGACATTCATTCATCTCATACATGCTTAGTTGCACATGATGAACATGACTCATGGCTTTGGCATAGAAAATTAGGACATGCTAGCATGAGTGTCTTAGAAAAATTAATTTCCCTTAATCTAGTTAGAGGTTTACCCAAACTTAAATTTTCAAATGATAAAATTTGTGATGCATGTTCAAAGGGTAAACAACATAGAAATTCTTTTAAATCCATAAATGATGTCTCTACTAGTAGATGTTTACAATTGATTCACATGGATCTTTTTGGGCCTATTAGGACAATGAGCTTGGGTGGAAAATCATATGCTTTTGTGCTTGTAGATGACTATTCTAGGTATACTTGGGTTCTATTCTTAAGTACAAAGGATGAGGCTTTAGAAAAATGTATCACATTTTCTAAAATAACTCAAAATGATCTTGAACTTAAAATTTCTCACATTAGAAGTGATCATGGAACCGAATTTCAAAATCTAGGTTTCGATGAGTTTTTAAATGAAAATGGGATTAGCCACAATTTTTTCGCACCTCGCACTCCTCAACAAAATGGGGTAGTTGAGAGGAAAAATTGAACTTTAGAAGAAATGGCTAGGACCATGCTTTGCGAAAATAATTTACCTAAATGTTTTTGGGCAGAAGCCACAAATACCGCTTGCTATATTATAAATCGAGTAATGATTAGGCCAATTTTGAAGAAAACACCTTATGAGATTTTAAAATCTAAGAAGCCTAACATTAGCTATTTCCATCCTTTTGGTTGCAAGTGTTTTGTTTTGAATAATGGTAAAGAAAACTTAGGTAAATTTGATGCTAAAAGTGATGAAGCTATTTTCTTAGGGTACTCTTTAAACTCTAAAGCCTATCGTGTATTTAATAAAAGAACTCTAGTAGTTGAAGATTCAATACATGTTGTTTTCGATGATAACCTCCTTCCGAGGAAGGAATCTTGTGATGATGATGATGTAGGAATCCTTGATGCCATTGATGGAGGACAAACGTCAAAGGTAGATGAGATTCCAACTAAAGATGAGGATACACAAGATCCACCTCTTGAAGCCTTGAAGGACTTGGCTCTTGAGGAAAGGGAGGTGTCTTACCCAAGGGAGTTAAACTATGTCAAAGGTGGTGAAATCTTGGGTGATCCATCCAAGGGGGTAACTACTAGATCCTCTCTCAAATTAATGAATCATGTTGCATTTCTTTCATGCATTGAGCCTAAAAATATTAAAAAAGCTTTAAAAGATGATTTTTGGATTTTGGCCATGCAAGAGGAATTAAATCAATTTGAGAGAAGTAAAGTTTGGACATTAGTTGAAAGGCCTAATGATCAATCTACTATAGGAACAAAATGGGTTTTTAGGAATAAATTAGATGAAAGTGGTAATATAGTGAGAAACAAGGCTAGGCTTGTTGCTCAAGGCTATACACAAGAAGAGGGAATTGATTTTGATGAGACTTATGCACCCGTAGCTAAGATGGAAGCCATTAGGATGTTGTTTGCATTTGCATGTTATCATAATTTCAAGCTTTTTCAAATGGATGTGAAAAGTGCCTTTTTAAATGGTTTTATAAATGAAGAAGTGTATGTTGAACAACCACCGGGTTTTGAGGATTCAAAATTTCCAAACCATGTGTTTAAATTTACAAAAGCTCTCTATGGTTTAAAACAAGCTCCTAGAGCTTGGCATGAGAGACTTTCAAATTTCTTAATTGAAAAGGGTTTTGAAAAAGGAAAGGTGGATACAACACTCTTCATAAAAAGATATAACAATGACATCTTAGTAGTTCAAATATATGTTGATGATATCATTTTTGGTTCTACTAATGAGTGTTATTGTAAAGAGTTTTCTAAGCTAATGCAAGGTGAGTTCGAGATGAGCATGATGGGGGAGCTCTCATTCTTTTTGGGACTCCAAATCAAACAAAGGAAGGATGGCACCTTCATAAATCAAGCTAAGTACATGAATGATATGCTCAAGAAGTTTGGCTTGGAGAATGCAAAACCTCAAGCCACTCCTATGAGTTCTTCCATAAAGCTTGACAAAGATGAAGGAGGTAAGTGTGTTGATTCTAAGCTTTATAGATCTATGATAGGTTCTTTGCTTTACCTTACCGCAAGTAGACCGGATATTATGTTTAGTGTTTGCTTGTGTGCTAGGTTTCAAGCTAGTCCTAGAGAATCACACTTAGTTGCCATTAAGAGAATTTTTAGATACCTTAGAGACACACCTACTTTAGGCCTTTGGTATCCTAAAGATTCTTCCTTTAGCCTTCATGCTTATTCGGATGCGGATTATGGGGGATGTAAGATAGATAGGAAAAGTACTTACGGGACATGCCAATTCTTAGGTAGTATGCTCGTATCTTGGTTCTCTAAGAAACAAAATAGCGTAGCCTTATCTACCACCGAAGCGGGGTATATATCCTTAGGGAGTTGTTGTGCTCAAGTCCTTTGGATGAAGCAACAACTCTTAGATTATGGTGTTGAAGTAGAAACCATACCCCTTAAGTGTGACAACACTAGTGCCATTTGTCTTACTAAGAATCCCATCCAACACTCTAGAACTAAACACATAGAAATTCGACATCATTTTATTAGAGATCATGTTTTGAAAAATGATGTTGTTATTGAATATGTTGATACCTTGAAGCAATTAGCGGATATACTTACAAAACCATTAGATAAAGAGCGTTTTTGGTCCCTTAGGAGAGAGTTAGGTTTAGCTAGCCTATCTTGACCTTTTAGGACCTTTTTGTGCTTAAAAATGCTTGATTTTGTGAAATTGCATGTTTATGTGTTGTAACTCTTGAAATTATCCATGCCTATAGTTAGGGGGAGTATGATTCTTTTAAAATATGCTTAGAACTGTTCATTTATCATTTGCATACCTTTAGGAGATGTTAAATTCGAGCCTATGGTTGTTCTTTAGGACTAAAGATGCATTTTTGGGCATAGGGTATCGATACGGATCTACGCGTATCGATACGTGTTCTTCATTCAGTTTCCAAGAATTCATTTTGCTTAAACGGGTATCGATACGATTAAACTCGTATCGATACGAGCATCAAATCGTTTCGATACGGATCTCATCCGTTTCGATACGATTCTCCAACGGGCATTTTTACGGAAATGACGCTTCTACCCCCGTATCGATACACCCTCAGGCGTATCGATACTCGATCGCACAGACAGCTTTTAATTTGGCATTTAAAGTGTTCAACTTTTACCAAAATTAAAATTCTTCAAACCCTAAAAACCCTAGCCGTTTTTTCCTATAAAAGGGCTCTTCCTCCCTCATATTTTCACACCACAACTCAAAATCTAAAAGAATTTTTCTATCAAGCAAAGCTTTAAGCTCTCTCTCATCACAATTGTGCTAGAATTTTCTTCAATCTCTCAAGTTTCTATCAAGGTAAAATTTCTTTCTTTTTCTTTTTCAATTTTTCTTTATTTTTTGGTTTTTATGATTCTTTCTTTTTAATCAAAACTTTTGTTCTTCAAAATTTCTTTTTCTTCAAATCTTTATTTTCTTTTCAAATTTTTTTACCTTGGTTCTTAACCAAAATTGAAGAAATCTTTATGCATGATTTCTCTTTTAGATCATGGCACCAAAGGAATCGAGGAAGCGATCAAGGGTTTCTCAAACCGGTGAATCATCCAATCTTGGAATGGTTGCACGTCCGAACTACACTTCCATCTATGAACAATCCTTTGAAAGTCTCGCGGGTCTCGCATACTTTCGTCAATTTGAGAATTATAAGATTCGTACGGAAAGGGTAATATCCATTCCTTTTCTCGACTCGGAGCGCTTTAAATTTGAATATCTTCCTTTGCTCCGTCGTTGGAATTTCATGGATTTTCTATCTATTCCCGGTTTTTATTATCGTCTTTTAGTTTTGATTTTCTACACTAATGTCAAATGTATTACTCGCAATGGGGAAGTTGTCGCCATTAGTTCTTATCTCATGGGAAAGAAATTCATCCTTGATGTCAAATCTATTTGTGAAGTTTTTAAATTAGAGGATGAAGGCCTTGAAGATGAGAATGCTCTAGGACATGTTCTTAGCGGCTCCGTAACCGTCCTCAACGCTCAAGATCGGATCCTCCATTTGATGGTGTCTTGGTGGTTTAGGCCCTCCGGAGGAAAACACTCTATCATCCGTCAAGTGGATGATTTTTGGATCCGTTGCTTCCGTGAGCGAAAGCGTCCTAACCTTGCTCGAATCATGTTCGCGGAGATCGTCTATCTTGTGCAAAATCGTCACACAACTCTCGTCACCTCCTTTACATATGGTACGGCCTTAAGTTATTTCTTTGTTAAAAAGGATATTGATTGTTCTTTTGACCGCCCAACTCCCCTCACCGATCCCATTGATGAACGATCTCTTGCACGGGGAAAGTTCCATTATTTTAATGGTGAATGGGTACGTCTCGCCGAGCTACCACCCGAGGCCCCCGCCGTATTCGAAGAACCTCAAGGAGATCAAGCTCCTCAAGCTCCTCAACCCTCCATGGATGCTCTCATGACTTACCTCAATGAGCAATTTACCGGGTTGCGCACGGACATGGGAAATCGTCTTAGCGCCCTTGAAACAACTTTTGATACAAGGATGACGAGCATGGAGAATCGCCTCACATCTCTTGAAAGCGGTCACAATTCTTTGAATATATCACTCTCCGCTTTCCATGATGAGTGGCGCAATAGCATGAGGGACAATGATCCAATGGGAGTGATGAAGATGATGAAGACAACGAAGATGATGCCTAGACGTTTCTTCTTGCATCTCATGCATATCATTTAGGATTTTCTATTTTATGCATCTTTGCTTTATGTTCACAGGACTAAGTTTATTATTAAACCTATGCTTTGATTTTCTGTTTTTGTTTGGATTTTTAAAGTTTGATGCTATGATTAATAATATTAATGTTGCTTATTTATACCTTTGCCTATGTTTATGCACTTATCTATTGTCTCAATATTTTTGATCTAACAAAAAGGGGAGAGAAACTAGCTCACAACACTTCAAAAAATTTTGATTTCAACTTAAAAGTTACCAAGATTATATTAAGGGGGAGTTAACTTTACAAAGTTTTTTAAAGTGTCAAAAATTTTAAGTTTTAGTTTTGTTATATCAAAAAGGGGGAGATTGTAAAACCTATGTTTGATTTTGATATAATTGGATCTTTAAGGATCAATTTGAAAAACTTAAAATTGTTTTATAAGTCCCTTAATAAGTTTTAAATCACCAACACTTTAAAACTGATTTGAAAAACTCAAACTCAAAATATTTTCTAAGTGTTCCAAGGCCAAACTATTGAAAATCGTTCAGGCGTATCGATACGCTCCTAGCCGTATCGATACCTTTTTTACAAAGTTGGTTACTGTCGGAACTCGTATCGAAACAGATTCCATCTGTATCGATACGCCCCTGCGTAAAAGTCTAAAAAGTTTGAATGGCGTACCGATACGACTTCATCCGTATCGATACGGTTTTAATAAAATTTTTAAATCAAGTCGGTTTAAATATTTTGATCGTTGGTGTCAGTTGGTTGGTAACCAAATTTTAAATTGGTCGTTGGCCCGTATCGATACGGTAAATCCTCGTACCGATACAGATTTCGACAGTGAGTTTAGTTGAGAAAAAGGTATCGATACGACCTTTACCGTTTCGATACCCCGTACCGATACGCTTACGTGCGTACTGATATCCCTTATTTATTGCACACAACAGCTCTTTCTTTTCTGAGACAGGTATCGATACGGCTCCCCGTGTACCGATACGGATAGCTGTAGAAGTACATTTATGGTGGTAAGAGAGGGTTCCAACGGCTCAAATTATGTTCCCAACCACCCAAACGGCTAGAATTAATGGAGGATGTATAAAATGAAGCCCTTTGAAGGTCAGCAACAACTATTCAATATACAAGCATCATCAAAGCAAAAATCCAAACCCTTGAGCTATTCAAAGTCAAATTTTTGTACCCAACTCTAGTGTGTTTCAAATTGTTAATTTGTATTGTGAGTTTGGGGTTGTTGAAATTGTAATTGGGTAGACAATTATCCTTTGAGAGGAAACATTTGAGTTTACCAAAATCTTTCTTTGTATTTGAGTGGATTAAGCTTTGGGTAAAAAGCTTAATCAAAATTGTAAGGTTTCCTCCTCATCCAAGAAAAGGGGACGAATTCAAGTAGTGAATTGTTTGAAAATCCTTAGTGGGAACTAAGGTAGTGGATGTAGAGTTCATTTGGAGAACTTGAACCACTATAACCCCTTGTGTCATTTTTATTTTCAATCTTTCTCTTCACCAAAATTTTAATTGCAATTCACCCCCTCTTGACCATTTGCAAGTGTTCGATCAACTCAACAAACTGGAATAATTAACAATTCGGAACCAAACCATAATTTTACATTAAATTACCTTCTATAAAGCTACGGTATATTTTAAAGTTGTGGTAAAGTTATCATTTGAAATTGAAAGTAAGGGCTAAACTTGCATTTTAAATACTTATCAAATACTTTACATAACATTAGGCAGGTAGCCAAACAGGGCGTTATTATTATTTTTGAAATCCAAAACGGGCCTTATTATTATTATTATTTTGAAATCCAAACAGGGCCTTTTATTACTACCGGTAAAATGTAGACTGACCCATTTAACCCCAAAAAATCAAACCAAAAACACCTGCCAAATTCAAAAACCACCGCCGCGCCGCCGCCACAATGCACAACAACAACAGCCTAACGCCGCCGCCATATATCTCTAACGCCACCGCAACAACCACCGCCTCTAAAGACAACACCAAAACCACTCTTTACATAATCTTAGCCACTGCCTTATTTTCCTTCCTCTTCATCTTCTCCCTCCCTTCCAGCTCCTCCTCCCGAGCCCTGATCACAAACCGACCCGATCCGGCCCTCTTCCCGAACCGACCCATATCCCAAACTGAGATCCCCTCCGCACCCACTCCTCCTTCCATTGCTTACTTCATATCCGGTTCCGCCGGCGACTCGGCCCGGATCCTCCGGCTCCTCTTTGCTTCCTATCATCCGAGAAATCATTACCTTCTTCACCTTGATCTGTCTGCTAAGCAGACGGAGCGTGACCGATTGGCCGTCACGGTCCAAACAGTAGCCATTTTTAGAGCCGCCCAAAACGTCGACGTTATCGGGAAAGCAGATTATGCTTACCCAAGAGGGCCATCGTCAATCTCTTCTGCCCTTCACGGTGCCTCCATTTTGCTACGGTTAGCTTCCAATTGGGATTGGTTTATCTCTCTCAGTGCCGGTGATTACCCGCTTACTACTCAAGATGGTAATTAAAAATTTGTTCTTTTTGGCCTTTTTTTTTTTTTCTTTTTGGATTTAAGTCTCTGGGTTTTGTTTTTTGATTGATTTTCTTTTCTGGGTATTTATTGAATTTTGCAGATCTTCTTCACATTTTGTCTTACTTACCGAAAGATTTCAACTTTGTGAATCACACAAGTTATATCGGCTGGAAAGAGTATGTTAACTTCAGTTCTATTTCACTACTTTTGTAAATTGCACATTTGTATGCAAAAGCAATGTGGTTCTTTGTTAGAATTGGTGTTTTAGCTCAGTCATTTGTTCATTTTTTAATCAAATTATGATTTTGCCTATAACAGCAACATCTGTTTTTTTTAACAATTTCTTTTTTGATGTGGTTTAAGGTGATGAATGTTGACTGATATTAGTTTTATTTTGTTGGGGTTTCACTTATTAAGGTCCAAGAGATTGAAGCCGATTATTGTTGATACGGGGCTTTATCTTTTGGAAAAGGAAGAGATATTTTATGCTACTCAAAAGCGGCAATTGCCAAATGCTTTCAGGTTGTTTTCAGGTATGTGTCTGTATCTGACTTATTTTTGTTTTAGCTTTTGCGTACATCCTGTTCTTTATTCTTTTAATAGTGTTTAAGGTAAACCGATGTTGCTAACTGTGGGAGCAAATGTGAAATATATTTATATTACATGCATTATTAATTTTTGTAGTTGCTGATATCAATAAACAATAAACAAAGATAGCATAGTTTTAGAGTGGTGGACCTGCAAATGCAGAGGTGATAAGAATTTGATTTGAATATATAGGTTTATATATTTGTGTGAGATCATAAGTTTGCATAGTTTGGGTGAATGCAGTCATCATTGTGCTATTTCTCGATGGAATTAGTCGCATGATACTATACTGCATAGGTTCAAAATCTTTGTTTTACCTCTTAGAGGTGCTACAGGAATGGCGTATCTGGAGCATGCAACTCTGTTAGACCAATCAGTGTGAAAGTAACTTTTACTTCTCTTGCATCTGGTCTTATAAATATTGATCTAATTATAGGCTAGGAGGAAATGTAACGAACATCCCTTCATCTAGTATAAACTAGTTGTTTTAGTTCTTCGTGCAAGTTGAGTATAATTTGGCACTGCAGTTAGCAATCAGGCATACAACCAAATGCATTTAGGTACAAAAGAAAGAAAAAAAGAGAGGAAACAAGAGCATCTGTGTTTAATTTGCACTTCAATCATAGGCATCCCTAATTTTATGTATTGTGGCCTGAGCTAAGTGCAAAAAGTTAGCAGTTTTGTCGGTGCTTTGCAGAACTGCGGGGATGGATCCACTGGTGAATGGCCTTATGTGCCCTTTACCTACTAATTTCATCGTAAATTTTTTGGTAAAAAATTCCAAATCTGAATTGCAATTCCTCGGCTAAGCTTGAACTTGAAAGAATGAGGGGGGAAAGAAAGGTTCCATGCATTTATTAGGAACGAGTTGTGAAGCAAAGTTATTTACATGTAGAAGTGCTCTTTTCTATTTTAAAAGAGCTTTGCTATCACCTTGCCTTGTAATTTGTCAGAGATTCGTTTCCCAAGTTAGAAGATTTGTAAATATTTATTTTGTAAATATTTTAGGATCCCTAACTCTAAGGGATTGTATTATGTTCCTAGTTTAGTCTCTTTCCTAGTTTAGAAGTTTCCTAAGATAGAGTATAGACTTGTATATTTAACAGTAGTTTTCCTACTTGCAAATTAATAAAAAAATCAGTCTTTTTAACATGATATCAGAGCCTCTCGTTTCTTAGGCCTTACTATTCTTATTGGACATTGTTTTTTATCGTTTTTCTCCTAAGAAAATATGGTAGATACGGTTGATTCAAGCAGTACTGAAACTACTCAAGGAATTACAATGAGTGAAGGAAGTCACTCCAATCAGATGAATGACTTACAAAACATTCATGCATTTTATATATTGAATGGTAAAAATTACCTTAAGTGGTTTCAATTGGTTCGAACCCTTCTAAAGGGGAGAGGTAAACTCAGTCACCTCCTTAGAATGGGTCCGAAAGAAGGAGATCCCAGATTCGAGGCTTGGGATGAACAAGATTCGTTGGTTATGTCTTGGTTGTGGAACTCAATGGTACCTGAGATTAGTGATACCTGCATGTTTCTCAGAACAGCCCAAGAGATATGGGAGGTTGTGAAACAAACCTATTCGAAAGTTCCTGATGCTGCCTAGATTCATGAAATCAAGAGCAAGATTTTAACTACCAAGCAAGGAAGCAAATTAATTACAGAATATTCTAATCTGCTGCAGAATCTCTGGCAAGAGATGGACCATTATCAATGCATTCAGATGAGATGTAGTAAGTATGCAGTAGTTCTAAAAAGGTTTGTTGAAAAGGATAGAATTTATGACTTTCTTGCTGGACTAGTGTGTTTGGTTTTGCGGTGGTAGAATTGATTTTGGATCATCGTGATTTTATAGAATTGATTGTGTATAATTGATTTTAAAGTAACGTGATTTATGTTTGAGAGTTTTTTTTAAAATCACGATTGTGCAAAAATATAGTGTAAAAATCAAGACGAAACGCAAAAGCTACTTCTACCTTGCTTTTTCTAAAATCACGTTTGGGGTCCAAAATCACGTTTGGGTTTTTAGATCCAAACATATTGGCACAATAACTGAGGCATGTTCTCCCGTTCAATCAGAATTTTTGGACCCCAAACGCAAAATCAAACATGCACTAAGTATAGAGTTTGATGCAGTGAGAGTCTAGATTTTAGGAAAAGAAGATTTGCCCTCGTTAAATGAAGCTATTGCTATTGTTCGTGCTGAAGAAGGAAGAAGAAGGGTGATGATGATTGGACACAATCAAATAGAAAGTTCAGCCTTAGTTACTAAGGCGGTTTCTGAAGGACCACCACGTCTGGAAAATTTTGAAGGCAGATCAGAAACAACAAGGACAGTAAATCGGGATTCCTTATGGTGTACTTATTGCAAAAAACCTCATCACACTAAAGAGAGGTGCTAGAGGTTACATGGAAAGCCCCAGTCAACGAACATAAACTTCACAGAAAAAGAAGGATCAACAAGAGGGCAGAGCAGAGCCTATGCAACCGGAGAGGTAGTTTAGGAATCTGATGAACAATCTGTTGAGTTCAACCGAGAAGAAGTAGAGAAATTGAAGACACTTCTAGAATCTTTAGAAAAACCAATAGCTGCAGGTACATGCAATCTTGTTTTCTCATGTATATCTTCCTCTTATTCTTAGAAATCTAATGCCTTGAAATCATACATATCTACCCAAAACTCCTGCGTAATAGACTCGGGAGCAACTGATCATATGACCAATTCTTCCCTTAAATTTCTTACCTACACACCCTGTCCTAGCAACAAGAAAATTACAGTTGTTGATGGTACTATGGTAACAATAGCTGGTCAAGGAGATGTTGCCATTAGTAAAAAATTTTTGCTTAAAAATGTTCTACATGTACCAAAACTGTTTACGAGCCTTATTTCAATCCCAAAGCTTGTTAAGGATACTAATTGCAGTGTTTGTTTCATTCTAAACAATGTATTTTTCAGGAGTAAGAAACGAAGAGGATGATTGGGCGTGCTAGGGAAATAAATGGCCTCTACTACCTTGAGGACCTTGTTGGACGAGTTAGAGTTTTGAACACCCAACCTTTATCTTTTTTATCCAATTCTGCAAACAATAGAGACCAAATTTGGTTACATCATCTTTGTCTTGGTCATCCACCCTTTAAACTCTTAAAATCTATGTTTCCTTCCTTATGTAAAACCTTAGATGTTGATGAATTTCATTGTGAAGTATGTGAACTTGCAAAACATAAACGTTCCTCGTTTTCAGCAAATAATAAAAGGACCAACAGTCCCTTCAATCTTATTCACAGTGATGTTTGGGGACCTTCCATCTTCGTGTGTTAACACTCCACAACAGAATGGGGTTGCAGAAAGGAAGAATGGACATGTTCTTGCCATAACTAGAGCCCTTTTGTTTCAAAACAATGTTCCTAAAAGATACTAGGGGGAAGCTATCTTAACAACTACTTATATGATGAATAGATTACCTACTAAAGTCCGTGGATCACAAAGTCCCCTTCAAATCCTTGCACAATTCTTCCTTAACTTCAATCTATCTCTTAACCTTCAACCGAGAGTATTTGGGTGTGTTGCATTTGTTCACATTCATTCCCAAAGTCGAGGTAAACTTGATCCAAGGGCACTAAAGTGTATCTTCATTGGCTATTCCTCCACTCAAAAAGGCTATAAGTGCTACTATCCACCTACTAGAAAATTTTATACTTCTGCTGATGTTACTTTTGGTGAAAGAGAGTTATTTTGCTGTTCCTTATCTTCAGGGGGAGATATTTTTTGGGGGAAGATAAGGAGGCAGACTTATTTTTACTTGAGCAGTAGCAGCCCCTTATTGAGCTTCCTAATACTATTTGTTCTGCAGAAATACAATATAATATGCCAGCCCCTACTCCATCTTCTTCCACTCATACTTCTGCACCATCTTCTCCACAAGCAGCACCTAATAATCCTCACACTTCTGCTCCATCTTCTCCACAAGCAGAACCTAATAATCCTTAAACTCCTGCTCCAAACACTAATGTCTTTCAGCCCAATGTTCAAGATACTACTTGTCCTCTAAGGACTTATTCGAGGAGGAAGGCACCTATGCAGATTCAATCGTCCCCTGCTCCTGCTCCTATTCCCATACATTTTGAGGTACATTTTGAACATAATGATATTGAATCATTCTAAGTTTGAGTTTCCCATTGCTATTAAAAAGGGAAAAAGAACCTGCACCACTAAACATCCTTCCTATTTGTTTATGACCTACAAAAACCTGTCCCCCAATCACAGAACCTTTCTTACCAGCCTAAATGACATTACCATTCCTAAAATAGCAGTCGAGGCATTAGAGAATGAGAACTGGAAAAAGACTATGAAAGAGGAAATGGATGCACTAGAGAAAAACAAGACTTGGGATTTAGTGAAGCTGCCAGAAGGGAAAAAATAGTGGGATGCAGATGGGTGTTCATTGTAAAGTACAAGTCAGATGGTTTCTTGGAAAGGTACAAAGCAAGATTGGTGGCAAAAGGGTACTCTCAAACCTATGGGATAGATTATCTTGAGACATTTGCACCTGTTGCAAAGATGAATATAGTGAGGGTCCTACTTTCATTAGCAGCTAATCAAGGATGGAATTTGCAGCAGTTTGACATTTAAAATGCGTTTTTACATAGAGATCTTGAAGAAGAGGTGTACATGGATGTTCCACCTGGATTTACTTCAACTACTGGACAGACAGTTTGTAAGTTGAAGAAAGCTCTATATAGACTAAAACAGTCCCCAAGATCTTGGTTTGGGAGATTTGCTAAAGTAATGATAAGTCAAGGTTTCAAGCAGAGCCAAGGTGACCATACCTTGTTTGTGAAACACTCTCCTTTAGGGGGAGTAACTATATTACTGGTGTATGTAGACGATATAATTGTTACAGGTGATGATTCAGAAGGGAGCAACAATTTGAAGAAATGCCTTGTCAAAGAATTTGAAGTGAAGGAACTTGGAAGATTAAAATACTTCCTAGTATTGAGGTGGCCCACTCACAACATATAATCTTTATCTTACAGCAGAAGTATACTTTGGATCTGTTAAAGGAAACTGGAAAACTAGGATGTAAACCAACAGAAACACCCATAGAAGTCAATCACAAACTTGGAGACTCGGATGAAGATGATGTGGCAATCGTCAGGAGTTCATTTCAAAGACTTTTTAGAAGACTTATTTATTTATCACATACCAAACCAGACATAGCATATGTTGTTGGGGTTGTGAGCTAATTCATGCATAATCAGAAGACTTATTTATTTATCACATACCAAACCAGATATACCAAACTTGACTTTGGAAGAATACACAGATGCAAACTATGCAGGATCCAGAATTGATACAGGCTATTGCACTTTCTTTGGAGGGAATTTGGTTACTTGGAGAAGCAAAAAACTGAACGTAGTGGCTAGATCCAGTGCAGAAGCTAATTTTCGAGCTATGGCATTGGGAATTTGTGAGTTATTATGGCTGAAGATCATTTTAGAAGATTTGAAGGTAAAATGGGATGGACCAATGATGCTATACTGTGATAACAAGTTAGCAATTAATATTATTCATAATCCAGTTCAACATGACAGAACAAAGCATGTTGAAGTTTATAGACATTTCATAAAAGAGAAGTGACTACAGGGAATCAAGTTGCAGACATGCTTACCAAGGGTTTACCTGGTAAGGACTTTCAAAAGCTAACAGGCAAGCTGAGGATGGAAGACATCCATGCCCCAGCTTGAGGGGGAGTGTAAAAGATTCGTTTCCTGAGTTAGAAAATTTGTAAATATTTTAGGATCCCTAACTCTAAGGGATTGTATTCTGTTTCTAGTTTAGTCTCTTTCCTAGTTTAGAAGTTTCCTAAGATAGAGTATAGACTTGTATATTTAACAGTAGTTTTCCTACTTGCAAATTAATAAGAAAATCAGTCTTTTTAACCTAATTGAATTAGTAAAACTATCCATTCACAAAGATATTATGAGAATGTTGTAGGAGAATGTCTCTATTGATGGAATGCCCTTGTAGAACATATGCTACAACATAAAGTTCCTCATAATGCGAGAGAGTGAGTTAGTTTCCATCATGCCAATACTTTTCAATGGCCAATTAGCTCTATGAGGATCATTTTCTTTGTTAATCATATATAACTGTTGCAATCATGCAAGATGGTATGGGTCATTTGTTTTGCTGAGAATTTTCTTCCTGCATTGTCAATCTCACTGTCAAAGGAAATTGTGAAATAATACTAACGATATGGTCTTTTTTGCAGGTTCATCATTTACAATGTTCACTCGTAGTTTTGTTGAGTTCTGCATCCTTGGTACCGACAATCTGCCAAGGACTTTGCTAATGTATTTTGCCAATACGCCTTATTCCTATGCCAATTATTTCCCAACCGTCCTTTGTAACTCCAACCGGTTCAAGAACACTGTGATAAACCATGACCTACAGTATATAGCCTTCAACAAAACCTTTTCAAAGACGCCTCCCTCTATGAAGCCTGAAGAATTCGATGCTATGATTCAGAGTGGAGCTCCATTTGCAACACAGTTCCAATTTAACAGTCCAGTACTTGATCGTATCGATCAAGAAATTTTGAAACGCCACCCTGGCGAAGTTGTACCAGGTGGATGGTGCTTAGGTGAGAGCAACGACACATGTTCAGTTTGGGGGGATGCCGGTATCCTGAGGCCTGGTCCAGGAGCAAAAAGGCTCGAAAAACGTATGGTTGAATTACTATCAAATGATAGGTATCTATCCGAGCAATGTCTATAAGAATGATTTAATGGGTCAATCAACATGGAGATACATGAAATTGGGGAAGAAAGGGGTACTAATCTTTTATCAAGCATCTAGTTGTACCATGATTGTTGTAAAGTAAATGAAAATTCATTTGTTATTCTACTCTGGACAATTTGTTTGTCAGCTCAGAATGTAGTACCTATGCTTAACATGATGGAATTCCACTTGCAATATTTAGCACTCTATTCTTACTTTTGACTAGGTCGAGTATAAGGGTTTTTACTTTCTTTTGGTTCTCCAGGGCTTTGTCTTAATTAATTCGGACCAACTCGCATCATATACCTAACTTTGGTAGGTGAGTCTCCCGATGAGAATTTTCTACATATGACTTTGAATTTGAAACATGCTTAAGAAATATCAAATTAGTTTTAAAACTTGCTTAAGTGATATCAAATTGTTTACCACTTAAACCACATTTTCCTTTTAAGCTTTGAATTGGATGTTTATGTTGGTATGGAATTGCAAGGAATACTCGGAAACATTCAAAGCTTTCCATTCCTAGTCTTATGTCAAGAACATAAAAGAAGAAAATTGTAGCACAAACTTGTCAATTATGGCTCCAATATCATCTAATAACTACACAAAAACCACATTTTTTTATATAATAACAATAATAGCAATCCCTTTTTCAATTATTCCAAGGATGCTTCAAAGAACTAACATGGCATTCTCTTAATACCCCCACTGCAACATATTTTCCCCATAGTTTTCTGCAATGACAAATTCAATGTCCGGTGAGTGCATTGTATCGCATCGATTGTGCTGGAAACTATCCCGACTTTCTCTATACGCTCCTCCGTATAATCAATTAGAAAACTCCAAAAAATGTGGCCACGGCAAAAATGAGAAAAAGCGCTCCACCCAAATAACCAACCTGATCGAACATACAGCAATTGCATCATAGTAAGTCAAAAAGCAGATGTCTGAAATCTGAATATATCATACTACTAGTAGTACTAGCAAATGAAAAAAAATTCCGGTCATACCAGTTTCTCAGAAATATAGTTGGCAAGAAGTGCTCCTCCGACAATTGCAATTGATGTCGCGAGTAGGTGTCCCGCAATGGCTCCACTTGCCACACCCCATGGTGACTGTAGAGTCAAGGTAGCAACAATTGTTGAACGATAGCGAATTAGAAATATAATACAAATTTATATATGTACGCATATAAAGAGAAATGAAGTCAGCAAAGTAGCACCTGCGCAGCACCGAGTGCGATAGTAGCAAGCATTGAACGATCTCCCCATTCCTAGGAGCAATTGCAGTGTTTTACATTGAGAATTATAGAAAACAACTAGAAAGAGCAGCCATTTGTTTCGGAGATAGATAATAATGTTGCTTTTAAAATGGATAACGAGATGCTTACGGCGAAGAATACAAGGCTGAATGACTTCCAGATAATTTCAAATGGATTTGAGAGCTTTTTAGATGCCTGAATACATTAAAATTAAGTCTCTATTAACTTCTTTTTTCTCCTTTTCTTTTAATAAAATAAGACATGTTGAACCAACCGATCACCTGTTCTTTCACAAGTTCCTCAGCTTCGACAAACTCGTCAAGTTCAGGGCCTCTCTCGGCACCTTTCTTTGCCACTGCAGGTGGAAGGTCCCATGCATCTTTTATGGACTTTAAGCCGAAGAACACGAGAAGAGCTATTGCTGCATATTCTCCGATTGGCAAGGCTACATAATAAATCAAAGCATAATGTGTTTATTAGAAACTTTACAATAGAAATACCATAATTAAGGTTAGGCCTTAATTCATTACGAAAAATATCACAGGCTGAAGGAAAGAGTATTGGTGTATGTTTCTCTAATTCTTCATTTTGCTTAAAGTACCTATGTCCGGACACATATTCGGACAAAAGTATGCGAACATAACCCTCCACCACCCAAATACATGGAGAAACATAGTGTTAGACACATATACTGGAATCCGACACACATACTTGAGTTCGAATAACATAGGTGTAATGCGTTGGATGATTTAGCGTAGGAAATTGGTAAAACTATCTCATTATATGTGAATAGCTAAACAGTTGGTTGAATTAAATCAAATCGAAATGAATGTTTATATCTGTCAAAAGACTTAAACGTAAGGAAGTTGGCATTTATGCTTGTAGTCATGCTTCTTAAATCGTCAAAAACAGAAAATCTCATTAGAAATTCATTGACGTCACAAGGTAGATGCGAGGAGTGGGAACTTACTGGTTTGGAATTGAGAAGGGACCGACTGAAAGATCCGTCCGATTACGACAGACAAGACTGTCATAAGAGAAAGAGCTCCCATTGACCCCAACAGAACCTTTCCAATGATTTAATAAATGTTAAGAAAATAGATTTAGTCCGAGAAAATAAAAGGCCAGAACTCAACGAAGGCAACATACCAGTCCTTTCTCGTATTGCATAGCCAATAGTGCAGCAATGAAAAATGTCTGGTCAAGAGATGAAAAATATTATGGTCAAAAAAAGAGATGAAAAATATAACTTAAATCTCGGGTAAGGTTTCTAAAGGCACAATCAAAAACTTAAGAAATGAATATTTGCAACATGAATATTTGCACAATCATCCTCAGAATGTTTCGAAACATTGGACCATAGCATTGGTGAGCTCAGCTTATAACGAATCTAATGTAATGTAAAGCAGGTACAAGCGCATGAAATTTGCATGGACATTCAAAATTTAGTAATCTTTTGTTACCGGTGAAATGCGCTATCTAGATTATTCACGGTTAACCCTTTTCTTCTTAGTAGGGTTATCCTCTAGTTCAAGCCTTAGAGCCATACAGGTTAAAACGGACGGTATCTAGAACCTCATCAACAGAAGAACTTACCGATTCCTCGATACGGAATAGGGAAGAACTATTAGAAGAGGTCGATGAAGACATGTTTGATAATGATTTAAATTAAGGAGAATAAAGGATCTAGAATACTTTAAGTTACCTTGTCTCCAATTTCTGAAACAAAAATTAATGTGAAGGCAGCAGTGAATCCCGACTTTGCTATCGCTGCTAAGAGTGATGCAGGTCCACCTTTTGCGAAGGCAATTAGTGATAACACTAAAGTACAACCCAATAGCACAAAAGCAATGGAGAGAGGGTAAGGAATTTGATTCAAAGGCTTCACCCTGCAAAATAATCAAAGATATTTACGTCAAGAAAGGCTAAAAGCACTGTATGCAATCAAAAAACATAGACTTAGATGATATATAAGACATCAAACTAGAATCTCAGTTCATCATAAACTTACAAACACTGCGAAGTATATATGTTGTTACAAGAAGTCTAAAGTCATTGTTAATTGAACATCACTTACGCTTCTGATGAACTGTCACTCCCCGGGCCCTTCGCAATACTTTTATGGTCTTCTTTTTCCTCCCTCTCTTCATAGCCCCCAGATCCAAAACCTACATTGGATGCTCGTGTTCTGAATGTGCAGCACGTTGAGCTCAATCTCGATATTTTTCCACATTGTACTATAAAAAAGTTACACAACAAGTTAACTAATGAATATGTGTCTAACAAAATTGGAATAGAATCAGTACTGCGTATGGACATAAATTCGAACCGTTCACAACAAGTACAGTCACTTAATGCATCGTATACAGAACAAAAACAACATTTCTAAGCTTAGTAAAAGTGAACAGCAATTCAAACTATATAGAGCAAGCTTATAAACAGGATATGGTTCGGCTGACATAATATCTTGAAAAGGAAACTGCTAAGAGCATTCCGAGTTCAATGCAATAAAACTATAGCTTCTACAGTAGGGTCACAACTCACAATCTTCTTAAGGAGGCCACAAAATGAGATAGGAGACGGGGTAGTAGATGTTGAGATCAAAACCCTGAAATTACGGACTTGTTATTTAACGCCACTTAAAGGTGACTTCATGAAGAGGGCTAAACCCCGGGTTTGTAGGATAACAGTC
Source organism: Hibiscus tridactylites (assembly GCA_958450335.1). Lineage (NCBI taxonomy): Eukaryota > Viridiplantae > Streptophyta > Magnoliopsida > Malvales > Malvaceae > Hibiscus > Hibiscus tridactylites. The sequence goes on along the minus strand of OY288265.1, from coordinate 25,509,858 downwards.
CTTAAATGTTTGATAAGTACATGAAACACAATGCATTCTGATCAAGCACTCACCTTATCCTCAAAACAAAGTCAAAGACCACACAAATCCCAAAGTCTATCTATGCATAACTTTGAAACTGGTTCACTTACTCTAACTTAGCTCCAAAAATTTCCAACAAAATTAAGCAAAAACTTGAAGGAAAAAGAAAACAGCTACTCATTCACTGCTTTCATCAGACAGTTAATTTCAGTAATAATAATATCCCCCTAAATCAGTCCAATAAAGGCAGCCTAAATTCAACTCAATTCATAAATGCAAATCCGCCCAAAACGTTCTTACTGAAGTAAAGTTAAATCCTTTAATGAATCTCATCACAAAAGATGTAAAATTTACCTCAAAAAAGAGGGGGAAAAAGAAAAGAGAGGAAAACTTACATGAAGGGGAAATGGGTACTCTTGAAATGCTATGAAAAGATGGCAATGAATCCACAAGAACCAACAAGGGAAGTTTCCCTCTTGAAATCACTGATGGTTTATGATGAAAAACCAGTTTTTGCATTTTTCAATAGCTAAAAAAACTCAAAAAATATATATTTAATTTTTTTCAACTTTTTATACGTTCATTTCTCTTCTTTGCTCCAATTCCTGAATACAATGAAGTAAAAGGAAGAATTTGAAGCGAAGCAGAAGGGTTTGATGTGAAGAGATTGAACACAGAGAAAGAGTTGTTGCCTGGTTAGAAAGCTCTCGTTGGATGCCACGAGTGTTGGATAAATTGGAGGCTTTGTAATAATTACGGACCTTCAAACGACGCCGTTTCACCCGACACGACATCAATAAATTTAGGACCCGTATCTCGGTTACCGTAAAAACCAGAGGGTCAAATTGGGATCTGTTGATTTTTTGGGTTAATTGCATTAGAACCCTCAAATTATGAGTTTAATTTAAATAAACTATAAAGTTTAAAATGTTTTAATTAAATCCTTTGAATTCCAATTATGTCAATCCAATAATCTAGCCGTTAGCGATGCTAGATTGTATCTGACCGGCTCCTTTCTTGAACACATAGATCTTTCATGAGTGTCAAATTCATATCAATATTTACATATTAATCCTGAACGTTACAAAAAAATTTGGGTAAACTATACAGATGATCATCTAATTATGGGGTTGATATCAATTTGACCATTATACTTTTTAATTTTGGCAATTATACCACGTAACTTTTTAAGTGGTTCCAATCAAGTTACTTGCCGTTAAAACCTAACGGAGATGATGATGTGGTCGTCAATAAAAAAATTGTATAATTACACATTTAATCCATATTATTTATATATTATATTAATTTAGTCCATAGTAATAATTAATGACATGTGTTATCGTCTAATTTATTATTATTATTATTATTATTATTATTTGTAATAAATTTTCAATGACACATGTCACAGTCGGATTAAACAAAAACTTCTAAAGCAAAAGCATGTTTTGCTTCTCATGGGGTTTAAACCTAAGACATGTAGGCTAAAATGCCAACACTCAAACCATTGAGCCAAACTTGCTGTATGTAATATGGTTTACAAATTATGTTATTAAAGGGTAATGTATGTATGGGAGATAAAGAATAAAGTTTAGACGAGAGAAAATTTTATATATTTAATAATATTATTAATATACTAATAGTTTAATACAATATTTCATATATGAAACCACTAATATATTTGATAAACTATTATGTAATAGTTTAAGAAGATTATATTGTTAATATACTATTATTAAACTATTATATTTATTAGAATATTATGTTAATATTTTATTAATATATTAATAGTTTAATAATATTATATTTTTATTTTATAAAAACATATTAATAGATTAAATAATATTTATTAAATTATTACTAAATAGTTTATCAAATATATTAGTGGTTTCATATCTAAACTATTAGTATATTAATATTATTATTAAATATATAACAATTTAATATATAAAATTTTCTCTTGTCTAAATTTTATTTTTTTTCTCTCTCATGTTACCCTTTAGTAACATAATTTGTAAATCACATCAGTTTGACTTAATGGTTTGAGTGTTGGCATTCTAGCTTAGATGTCTTGGGTTCAAACCCCATGGGAAGAAAAGGCATGCTTTTTCTTTAGAAGTTTTGTTTAATTAGTCAATGACACGTGTCATTGTTTTATTAATAACCAATTAGACGGTAATACTTATGGACTAAATATAATATATAAATAACAAGAACTAAATGTGTAATTATACAAATTTTTATTAACTGCCACATCATCATCTTTGTTATGTTTTAACGGCAAATGGCTTGATTAAAATCACTTAAATAGTTACGCGGTATACTTGTCAAAATTAAAAGTATAGTGGTCAAACTGGTATCAACCCAATAGTTAGGTAGACAACTGCATAGCACAAAAAATTGATTGGATCGATATTTTTAATTTAAAGATAAAATTAGAACGTTTTGAAATTATGGATAATTTATAGGTATAAAGTCAAAAATATGTCCGCAACGTTTGACTAAATAGTCACTTTGGCTTTGATTCTCTTTTTTGGAGTAATTCAACCCTCAACGTTTCATTTTGGGTCGAAATGGCTCCTCCACGAATGAAAATTGGCGGTAAATGACTTGAGATAATGTGACAAGCCTATATGGCAGCGCACGATGACATGGCAGTATCATATAGACAAATGTGTTTACTTGAAAAAACGTTACATCAATCAAAAATAATTTTATAAAACTAAATAAAATATAAAATACTTTTTTCTGTTGACTTGTCATTTTGTCAAGTCATTTCAAACTGTTTACTGTTAGTTTTCTAACAAATTTCATTCGCAGAGGGACCATTTTGACCCAACATGAAATGTTAAGGGTTGAATTGTTCTACAAAAATAATAGAGACCAAAATAACTATTTAGTCAAATATTTGAGGTTTTTTTTACTTTAGGCCTAATTTAAAATCTTGACTCATGATTAAGAAACATTTGGTGTAATTATAACTTTATGAGTTGGTACTTGGTATTTGATTCACCAATAATAAAAGTTTTTTTTTTGGGATAATAATAAAAGTTTTCTAATTCCACGAGAGAAATTAAAAATTTAGTGCACATCCCTTTTAAGAATTTTTTTTTTGACTAAAGAAGGATTCATTAAAGTCAAACAAAAGCATACAACCCAAACATCATCCCAGCGCGGCCACATATGACCAAACAAAAGAGCCATGTAAAGGTAAAGAGAAAGCTCTCATGTAATGAGAGAACATACATGAAGAACAAGAAAGAACCCTAACAGAAAAAAGAAACCAACAACAAAAACAAAAATAAAACATAAATCCCATGCAAAGCAGCCAGACCAACACACAAGCAAGCGACACTTAAGAGAGAGCTCCATTCAGAGGCAAGTTTCCTTCCACAAAAGAGACAAGGATCTTGTCATCAAAGATGATGAATGAGCGTGGCGTGGAATATAGGATAAGACCTGGAAGTCATTTGGCACAAAGGCAACACCTCAAGTCCTAGAAAGAGAAGGGCCCTAGGGGTTATGAACACCCTCATATAACCTAAGACAAGACCATAGATCAAGCATCACAGCAGGCAAACGAACATAGGAAAGGATGATCCATGGGGAAGGTGGGAGCGATAAGGCCAACAATCGGACCTTCCAAACATTGATGTTGGCAAGCACACATCAACTTATTGAACGTACAGATGATCCCTTCCAGGATCATTCGCATCAAGTCCCACATCTTCAATGTGAAAAACAGAAGTAACATCCAACTCAACTTCCTTTTCATCGCAAATCTCAAAGGATGGTAAACAATTCAGTTTGTAGCCAAATGGGTCAACTCGTGATTCCATGATAGCCGTAATCTCATTAGTAACCTGAGTTATTTCAGAACGATGCTTCCTTCGGGCTTCATTCTTGATCCAAATCAGCCTCATTCCCGGTACGATACACCACGTTTAGATCTTTCAATTTTGTTGAAGACAAGAGATGATTCAGTCAAAAAGCTTGGAAAAAAAAGAACATTCGAGGGCTGCATCGGTAATAATAGCTCTGAAACTACAATCACCCCAATTTTTGGGGTCAATCTGGACAACACCTTCAAAAATCTTGTCAAGAAGTTTTTTTCTTCCATGTTGGAGAAGCACGAAGCCAAGGACCACAACATACAGTTCGTTTATACAACTTGTAATCGAACCAACATTCCTTCTCAGCGTGACCGAGACGACCACATGCAAAGCAAAACTCTAGAATTCTCTCATATTTGACAGAAACATCGATTGGTTCAAAGCATTTCCTTTTTAGGTTAAAACCTGTCTTGAGAGTATCTTCAACTCGCATTACCACCTTAACCCTTAGCTCACCATCCCATTTCACCTGATGATCCTCCTTGATGTTGGATTCAATATACTTGGGAAAGATACTACTAATATTTTTTGCATTCTTTTTTGTAATGAGTGACAGGGAAAGATTATGAACTTGGATCCAAAACTCATCCAAGGAGAAATCAATCTTCTCCAAGGTAGCTTGAGAAGACCCTCCTTGAGGATGAGGAGCTTGTATTGCACTGACCAAGGGCGTTGGCTCCATACCATCTTTATTGTCTCAACAGACTGAAAAACTAAAAGCATTATATTTTTTCCCTAAATCGTGGCACTGAAGTTCTTCATCCTTGAAATTTCATATCTTCCTAAGAATAGCAGAAACCGTTAGAAATATGGAGGCACGGTTTGAAAGGATCTTACCAACCAACGAGTGTTTTTTAATAGCATCAATAACTTCTTGATCCTATTCCAGTTCAAAAGAGTCAGCCAGAATATTCTCTTGCAACTTATTCTATTGACTTAATGACTTAACTTCCACGGACATATTTAAGCATGTCTCCATCTTAGAGAGAAGAAATGAACATGAAAATAAATATGGTAGTTGATGGGGCGAAAAGGAGGGAGAAAATCAATAGGAGGGAGATGAAGAGGAAAACAAGCCAGAGAAACTCAAAGCCAAACCTTGAAAACTCACACTCCTTTAGAATGAGGAAGATTAGTAAAATTTAACCAGACAACATTCAGACGGAAGAAAAAGGTTTCAAATGAGAAGAGAAAGAGAGCGTTGGACTTTTTTTATGTCACAATTTGAGATGCAATCACATCTTTTTTAAGAAATTGTAATGCTATGTTCAATAAATATTAATTTTTGCTTATATTTTGTGGGTAAAGTAGGCAAATAGTCACTAAATTATACCTAAAAATATAAAACGGTCATTAAACTTTAGGTTTTATTAAGAAATGGTTACTGCGCCATTAACTGTCGTTAACTAGGAGACGTGGCAGTTACAAAAACTTGTATAATAACATATTTAATCCTTAATATTCACACATTCAATCAATTTAGACATCAATTGTGAGGGTTAAATTAGGAATAAATTGATTAAATGTGTCAATATGGAGGATTAAATGTTATATTATTCAAATTTTTATAACTGTCACATCACCCAGTTAATGACTGTTAATGACTTAGTGACCATTTTGTAACAAAAACTAAAGTTTTATGCTCATTATGTATTAAAAGTTTGATGACCATTTTGTATATTTAAAAATAGTTTAGTGATCATTTGTGTACTTTACCCTATATTTTAATACACGAGTTAGTGATAAACTATCACAATTTGTAGATGAAGTTGTATCTAGGGAAACTAATAATGATCATGTGTTGACCGAAAACTTTGTCTTTTGTGAAGATTGGTCTTCTTTGTGAAATCAAGAGAGATAATTCATTAACTAAAACAAGAAATACACCAAATGGGCAAGCATTGGCCCAAAAACAAACGGGTACAGTCTACCCGAAACCAACAGAAGCCAACAGTGCAAAGCAAAACAACATGTCACAAAGGCCCAGAGTAAGAAACATGAAACTTAACCCTAGCAATCAATCCAACACAGCAGACGATAACCTTCAAAGGCGGAGAAGCAACGTCGAACGTCTGGACCAATAGAGGGTCCACCAAACGAAAAAACCTTGGCGGTCGGGGGTACGACAGGTATTCTAAGGGGTCGGGGGTACCGACAGGTGTTCTAAGGGGTCGGGCTGATAGTATCAGCGAAGGAAAAGCCACAAGGGCAAGAAAATCAGGTCGTTATCCCTTCACGGCGGAGAGGCCTTCAGAAAAACCAAAGGGAACCGGGGAGAGTACACGATAGCTGTTTGAAGCAGAAAACGTCGTTGTCGGCGAGAAAGATGAGCAGGAAAAGGAACCGTAGATCCACCCATAGAACAACCAAAAACACCTGTAGAAAAAAACGCACAAAAACTGACTGCCATGACAGAGGGAGACGACAGAGGGGAAAACAGAAAACAACAAAAGTTCTCCACCCCGTCTATCGCTGACCTAACCACCTGAAAAGGTCCGTCTTACTCTACAAAAAAATAGACCCGAGCCAGGACTTAAGTTGTCGAGAGTCGCACGCTCCAACGAATAGAAAAAGGGAGGCCATCGGAACCAAACTAACCGAAAGAGAAAAGAGAGATAAAAACCAAGGGTTTGAAAAGTAAATGGAGAAGAGGTGGAGGCCAGCCGCCGTAGAATCGAGGAGGGGCAGCTGGCCTCGTGGGGAAAGGGGATTTTAGGGTTTCAAAAAACTAGAAATTGAGGAGATCGTTTAACTATACAATCCAATAATATTAAATTATAATTACAATCGCAGTTATTGATGTTGCATACATTATATTGTAATTTTTTTAATGATCCCTATATTTTTAAATTACAATTGCGATGGCATGGTGACCTTCAAATATATTATGATACTACTATTACAGTGACAATTTACATTATATTGCGGCCATAATTTAGTACTATGCGCAGTCACATAGCATTTGGGACTGTCTAAATTATTTAGCTACTAATGCTTTCGAACCTTAGCTCATTGCAGGGCACTTTAATGGTCCTAATCCGGGTTTGTACCCTTTTTATGGTAAGTTCCCTAGCCTTGGGAAATTAGGACCGTGGCATCTAATGTATTTAGTGGAGAGTTGTTTTGTATAACCATCAATATTTAACTATTTAGTTGACTAATTTAGATCGGGTACTGTAGAGGTCTATTGTGAGGGTGACTCTCTCAACCTAATTGCTCCATTCACAATATAAGAAGTGAAATCTCTGATATTGTTTAAAAGACCTAATGTCTCATCGCACTAGATCAATTGGTTGTTGTAATCAAAATAACAAATTGTGAACCAACATGAAAATCAAAGTAAACGGAGAGTGTGGTATTACTTTAGTTTCATTTATGGGCTTAGATTCGAGTAAATCAAACCATTAAACGTGATTAAAAACTGCATTTATCTGGTCAATCTCAATATATTTTGTGCTAAGCTCATGATGGCTTTACAGGTCATTAGAAGTTTAGAACTTCAATTCTGCTTTCGATACGATTCATTGAACACATCAGGTTATGCAATTATTCCCAAGGTTTAAATAAGATGAAAATGTAACATTATTATTTTTTATGGTCTCAACTCTTTCTGTCGTTGATATCTATCGTAATCGATCATGATAACATGTTTTTTAATGCCGTAAAGCTAATAAATATTTCAAAACAATACACTACAAATTAATTTGGTTTCCCAACTTACAAATGTGCTTTAGCTTGAGTAAACTCATTTGCTGAGATAGACAAGAACAAAGCTATAGTGTGTTGTGGGGCTGTAACTGCATTGAAAAATATAATGAGATTTTTACCTATTTATACCTCAATTTTCAATTCATTTAAATTTTGTCTCTCATTTTTATGGTAAATTATACTTTATCCTTTTAATCTTGATTTTTGACTCCGTCATCGGAGACAGGTGCTTCTTACTTACAGCATGGAACGCCTCCACCTCCACCTGGACCTGGATATGCGCTTGGAGCGCTGTAATACCTTGCTAAAACCCTTCTTCCTACATGCAAAATCATCATCATCATATGTTAATCAAAATATTACTATAGTACTTAATTTGTGCTTTGGGGTTATATATACGGTTTACAAAAACATGTTCCGTTGACTACATAACGAATGTTATTGTGATCAATTTCGAATGACAGAAAACGTAAAATAACGAATGAATAACTATAACTACAATAAACTAACCGAGATTCAAAGGTTTGAGAATAAAGTCTCGAGGAGTGACAGCGGCGGCGGCAGAAGATGACATGAGGACCATGATGGCTAAGAAAATTAGCACCAAGTTGGCCTTGGAGGAGGACTGAATTAAAGCCATTTTATGCAGAAAGAGAACTGATAACACAAGGCAGTGGCAATTGTGTTTGTTTAGCTTAGTATTTATAGAAAGATAACATCATTGACTTCCAATATATGAAAATGAAATAATTAATTAATTAGATGGAAAAAGTGTGAAGAATATTCAAAGAACGACTGGGTCTTAGAGCTACTTGCTAAGCATTTATTTTAATTAAGCTTAAGGTTCAATAAGTCCTTAGACTTTTATAAAAAAATTAATTGAGTCCTTAAATTGTTTTTCACCTAATTAAACTCTCAAACTCAAGAAGAAAAAAATTGGCCTTTTGACCAACGTTCACCGTTAACTTTAATCGTTTTAAAAAAAAATTCTTGGCATGTGCATTTTTAGAAATTTTTAAAATTTAATTTTATATTCTTTTAAATAACCGTTAACTTTTATTATTTTATATTTTTTTAAAATAACTTTTATTGTTTTATATTTTAAAAATAAAAAATAACTTTTATTGTTTAATATTTTTTAATTTTATAATGATATTTATTATTTTAAAATTTTAAAAACATTTTAATCTTTTGAAAAGTTATTATTTATTATTTTAGAATGATTTTTTAAATATTTTTTTATATTTTCAAAATAATTTTTAGAATTTCCAGATTTGTTTCTGATTTTTATATATTTTTAAAAAATTTAAAATTAAAAATTCCTAAAAATGACAAGTGTATTATCCTTTTGCAACACGTGTCAAAAAATTCAAAAAGAAAACCGTTAAAGTTAACGGTCAACGTTGGTCAAAGAGCCAAATTGATTTTTTTTTGAGTTTGAGAGCTTAATTAGGTGCAAAAAAAGTTTAAACGCTTAATTGATTTTTTTGCAAAAGTTTAGGGGCTTATTGTACCCTTAAGCCTTTTAATTATTATTATAATAAAATAAGGTCAAATTATCGGAGTTTATCCATAACTATATTTAAATGGATAATTATTCTATACACAGGCGGTGGAAACTGAAAGCTTCCACAAGCGCCTTAGTTTTAGGGTACAATGATTTAGGGTATAAAGATTTATTTTTAGGGTTAGGTGTAGGGGTTTAGAATTTAGGGGTAGTTGTTTAAATTTAAGGTTTAGGGTTATAATTTAGGGTTTATAGGTCAAAACCTAAATCCTCACCATATTACTCTAAAAACTAAACCCTAACCTATAAACCCTAAATTATAACCCTAAACCTTAAATTTAAACAACTATCCCTAAAGTCTAAATCCCTACACCTAAACCCATAAACCTTATACCCTAAACTAAGTCCCTATACTCTACAACGCGCTTGTGGAAACTGAAAGTTTTCACCGCCTGTGTATTGGATATTAATCCTATTTAAATTAGGGATTTAGTCCCTACACTTTAATTCGACGCATATTTTGATGTTCTACTATTATTAATGTTATGCTTTAGTTCAAATCGTTAACATCCTTAAGAGATTCTGTTAATTGGTTAATGCAGAATAATAATAAGTGCCCAAATTATAAGGTTGAGCATAATTTTAACGGTATTAGTGCTTTTGGATTATTATATGATATTAGCAATAATAAAAATGATTATATTATATTAAATTAAAAATATAAATATTAAAGTCTCCCTGTTGAATTTATATATGTCCACGTTTGAAACTTTGAATCGCAAATAAAATGGTTTAATATATGAAAAAGATTGATATGTTGTGAACTTAGATTTTAAAGGTTGTATTGTAATTTGGTCAATTTTAGTCTATATATTTTTTAAATTTTATTTCTGACCTAAATGATTTAGATACAACATGATTATATTGTAGAGATTAAAAATGAATAAATTGAAGAACAATATTTAAATATACAGCTAGCATATAGTACAAACATTAAAAGTATAATTTGACTTAATAAATTTAACGGCTCCTATTTAGTTCAGAACTGAAATTTAAATTTTTTAAAAATACATGAATTAATAAAAATGCTAAATTAGAATATAATGATTAAATCTACAATTTGTCCATATTATAGGGACTCATAATTGAATTTGACCTTAACTTTCCTAAACTAGATTGGGCCAAGTCAAAGTATACATTCAAAACACTATGAGCTGCATTAAATATGATGAAAATAATTCTATTTTTAAGAGGAAATAACCCTATTTTGAAAGAAAAAAAAACCCCATTATTCCTTGCAAAAAAGGTAACCCATTATTGAATATCATGTGAACAGGGTAAATATATATTTCGATATTTAAATTTTTTAATGTGTAATTTAACATTTATTATTTTTATTTATTTTGGTATATGAACTTGATTTTAAGGTTCAGTTTGATATTCAATTTTTTGTCCAAAAGATACTTGAACATATTTTATAGTTGGTTGAAATTAGTATATGAGCTTCACTTTTTTCCCCCTCCAAATTGGTATGCCTTCGATGCTTTGAACAAGATTATTACATTACATGAAGGTAAAGAGGGCCAACAAGATCTCTTTTAAGTTTTAACAATACTTTAAGTGACTTCGAAGATTGTTTCGTAAATCACTATAAAAATCTCAGACAAATCATGTATTTTTGCCTCACTTTACACTTTCATCTAAAATTAGAAAAATCAATACTATGACTTATTTAATTATTATTTATTATTTACTATTTACTTTTTTTTTAAAAAAAATTATGCAGCTGTGATCACTAACTCACTATACCTTCTAAGTTCTAAGTGTTCTTTTTTTTTTTAAATAATAAATAAATAAATATATCATAGAGTTCCTTGCACTACACATTTCAATCTCGATTTGAAATAAAAACTCTTGATCTATGGTAACAAGTCATTCGAACCACAACTCTGCCTTTGATATAATTCACTGAACACACCAAGATATGCAATTATTTCTAAAGTTACGATGGTGATAATTTAATTTAAATTTATGGTAACAAGATGAAAATGTAACATTTCGAACTTTACTCATTATTGATATTTATCGTAATCGATCATGATAATTTAATTTAAATTTATGGTTCGTGCCTTATTAAGGTTGTAAAATTAGGAATATTTCAAAACAATACACTGCAAATTAATTGAGAAGCTTCTTTATTTTAGTCTCTCAACCTCAGATTGACTGAACTCATCTGCAGAGATAGATGCTTCTTAATTACAGCATGGATAGCCTCCATCTGCACCTGGAGGTCCATATCCGGTTGGACGGTCATAATAACTTTGTAAAACCCTTCTTCCTGCATGCAAAAATCATCATCATCATCATCATGTGTAGTTAATCAAAACATTACTTGAGACGGAGTCAGAATATAAATGTCTAAAAGTGAGGATAATTTTAATATATATATACATATATATAAACATTACTTGAGACGGTGTCAGAATATAAATGTCTAAAAGTAGGGATAAATTCATAAATAGTTTATTTTTAATATATATATATATAGAGAGAGGGGGGGGATAAGATCCTCTTATACTATGTAAAACTTGAAACCATTGGATGAAGATAAATGAATAAATGAGATTAATAGTAGAAAATGTAAATATTATCACTTTAAAAAAGATAAAGGCAATAATCTTAGTCATCTCCTATTTTTTTCTCCTTAATAATCTCTTTATTTTCAATTTTTCATCTCATCCATCCATTCCACTCATCCAATAGCCATGTATTAGTATAAAACTATATGAGTTTTACACCATGTAAGTGGGTCCTGACCATATATATATATATATATATATATATATATATATATACACAGGGCCGTCTCGGAGATTTTCGGGGCCCTGAGCGAAAATTAAAAAATTGACCACTATATAGCAGTACTATATATTATTAATTTAAATAATAAAAGTAATATTTTTTAAGTCTTAACTACAAAATTAGTGTCCAAACTATACACGTTTTTTTTGCTTTAGGTGTCTAAAGTTTATTTCGTTATCATTTTGAGGTGCCGATCATTATTTTTTATATAAAAGTAAAACTTTAGACACCTAAAATAAAAAAATGACATAATTTGGGCATTATTTTTTAAAAATAAATACTTAGAACAAAAGGCGTCATAATTTGAGCACTTGTTTTTAATTTTTTAACGGTCGTTATCTAGAAATGGCCACAGAGTAAACTTCAGACACTTATTTTGACTCAAAAAATATTTTAGTGTCTAAAAATAAAAAAGAGTATAGTTTGTACACTTATTTTGTAGTTAAGCCTTTCTTTAATAAATCATGAAAATATGATTAAATTTTTATCAAACATATTATTTTCATTGTTAGATTAATTAATTTATTTATCTAAAAAAAAATTAACTTTTTACCATTAAATTAAATATTTAATTAATTAAAAAATATGAAGAAAAAAAATTAATTTTTAGGGGCCCTAGGCTGGTTGGGGGCCCTGAGCGGTCGCTCAAGGTGCTCCCCCTCACAGCCGGCCCCGTATATATATATATATATATATATACACAAAAAATTATGTTAGGAGAGCGAACTTATAAAAAATTAAAGGATAAAAATAAATTTTTAATAAAAACATTTTAAATTATATACGAATTTCATACAACACCTGAAAATGTTGTATATAAGTAAAAAAAAAATTGTGCACGGGGGCAGGAGCACCTCCCATTTTATAGAGCACTATGAGCCTGAACATTACTACAGTACTTAATATGTGGTTTGTGGTAATACATACAGTCTTCGGAAACATGTTCTGTCGACTGTGAATAACTATAACTATAATAAACTAACCGAGATTCAAAGGTTTGAGAATAAGGTCCCGAGGGGTGAAGGTGGTGGCCGCCGCAGTTGGGGCAAAAGATGACATAAGGGCCGTGATGGCTAACAAAATTAGCACCAACTTGGCCTTGGAGGAGGGCTGGATTAAAGCCATTTATGCAAAAGGAAAAAATGATAACCCAAAGCTTCAAATGGAAAATAATTGAACCAACAGATATAGGATGATGGAAAATTTTGTGACTGTTTAGCTTAGTATTTATAGAAAGATAAAACCATTGAGTTACATTAGATGAGAATATTCAAACAACTATTATTATTTCGGTATTTAATCTATTAGTCGATTAATCCGGATCTAATGTTATATATGCTTACTACGATAATGATCCTTTCAATCTAATTTATTTCATTCACAATAGCATAAAGGAGTGGTTGGTGAATAAAGCTCGAGGAGCTTGACACCCAAAAGTTTGAAAAATATTTATTATACTCTTAAAATATTTTTTGAAATCTTAGTTAAACTCCCTCCAAATTTATAAAAATTAACATCAAATTAAATTTAAAATTTTGAATATTTTTAATTATCACTTAAATTTATTAAAAATCATTAAACATTAAAAAATCCTCACACTTTTAAAAAATCCTCATTAAATCTTTCAGAATTTTAATTATACGTCTGAAAATTTTAATTAAACTCCTTAAATCAAAATCGGTTACTGGTATTAAGATTCGAATTTTTGACCTATTATAACTCATTTTAATTATTATGGTAAGAAAGTACGGACAAAATGTAATGTCAATCTCATGTTCAAAAATAAAAATAATAATAATGTCAATCTATTCAAAAAATAATAATAATAATAATGTCTATCTACTCGATATGGAAAGAAGTTGAAAAACGGGTGAAGAATATTCAAAGAACGACTGGGTCTTAGCGGGAGAAAGTTCTCGGCGACCGTTTCCTTTGAAAAAGCTGTTTTAGTGGTTTCTTCATAATGCCGTTTCCGACATGTTCTTTATGTCGTTGGTTGATTTTATTTTATTTTCGTTGTCAAGTTTTTAAATAAATATGTTAATAAAATTATATATTTTTTACATCAATGTTGTATTTTTTGTGTTTATGTGATATGGTTTTTGTCATAGATTATCGTTCGTAAAACAAACAATACGGTGAATGTTTTGATAAAAAAAGTCAACAAAATAATGTTTTTAGATTTTTTATGTTTTTTTTTGAAACACAAGGGAAATAATTTTATTCATAACCGAGACTTAACCGTGTGCCTCATTAAAAAACCTCCCTAAACCTAGGTGGAGGAAAAAGAGTGCGACATGGTTAAGCGAAAATGCAATACACAGTCTGGAGATACAGGTTAAACGAAATGAACATCATTGTGATTGAACTCATGTCTCTTAAAATGAACATCATCCACTTTTCTATTGAGACACTTGTTAGATTATAACTATAATTTTCACACTATTAATTTTTATGCTTTAATTCAAATTGTTTACATAGTTAAGAGACGGCTAATGTAAAATAAAGGGTTGAAATTATGGATGGACTCAGAGGGGCTGAAGGAGGAAATCACCCTCTAAAAATATGAAATTTATATATGATTTAAATTTTTTTTATGTATTTCTATTGAAAATCTATTTTTGTTCTTCCTAAATTTTATAAGTTTATCTCGTTTAGAATTTTATAGGTCCATCTCTCCTAACATAAAATTCTGCATCCGTCCCTGGTTGAAATTATAAGATTGAGCATAAATTTATATTATGATTTGATTGACAAAAAAAAAGTTGCCCTTCCAGTTCTCTATGGCTTTGTCCTTAAAGTCAAATTTAAATATAAAGTACAAAATTATTTTTAAATTACACTTTAATTATCTAGGGACGAAAGCAATATTTTATATTAGAGATATAAACTTATAAATTTAGTAAAATCAAAATTTAAAATTCAAAAGTACAAAATTAAACTATCAATATAAAGTATAAAATTATTTTAAAAATATATAAAAATTTAAAATTCTTACAAGTATAAACTTCCCCTAATAATCGTCTAGCCCTATATAAATTAATTGATTGATCTAGAAAAGTGAATTTATTGGCAAATGGTGTGCATTATAGTCAGATTCACGTTATAAAAACAAAATCTCCATCCGACTTTTCCAACTTCCAACTTCCAACTTCCGCACATAATGAGATTCAAATTGAATGAATTCGAAGACTTTACCTATAAAATTTTAGAAAAAGTGCCTTTCTTTACACTATCATCTAAATTGAATACTAGCTATTACTACTTTATTTATTATTTACTATTCATTTATTTTTTAATCATCGATATCTAATTTATTAGCTGATTAATTTGAATTAGATACTACATTATGAGTGGGGTGACCCCCAAATCCAATTTGTTTCATTCACGGCATCATGATTAAAAACTCTAACCTTGCTTAAAGGATCTAGTGTCTCATTCCACTAGACCAATTGGTTGTTCTTTTTTTTTTGAAAGATAAAGGCATGACTTTTATTGAGAAGCATCAAGGTGTAAAATGGCACAACCATGAGCCTCATTAAAAAACCTCCCTAAACCTGGATGGAGGAAAAAGAGTGCGTCATGACTGTGCAAAAGTACAAAGGAGCAGTGATGAAAACATCATACAAAAGGAACAAATTGCTACTAACAAACCAAGCTATAAAAACAAACCAAAGAAAAACCTTACTGCTTTGGGATGTCAGAATGATCTAACACCATTATATGCTCCGTGACTAAACAACGATCAGGGCAGCAAAGTTTAGACAAACCGAGTAGCCATCTGAAGCAATCGAAGAACCAACTGGGCGTAGAACAAAAGCAATTTCATCGCTCAGAAATCTATGCCATATCTATCTCAAGAAGATTTTGAGCTCTAGAGATTCCTTTCTTGGCTAAGATGTCAGCAAGGGAGTTGTTTTCTCTTGGTACATAGATGATACACCAACAAAAGCTACTGCCAATTTCCAGGCATGAAGAAATTAATGGCTTGAAGACCATTGGAACAACATGAGGGTATTTTAACCAATCGACCACCAGTTTGCAATCGCATTCAACAATAAGATTCACTTTGCCAACCCAACGGGAAGATTTAAAAGGAGCAGAGCTTCTTTTACTGCTAGAATCTATGCGGACGTTACATCCAATCTACTCGTGGTCAACGAGATTTGACCGTTTTGAAACATCAAAGGCCCGTTTCGAAACGCCTTTATCTCGTCAATTTCTCAAAATTCCAGTAGCAAAAATGTTCCGAAACGACCCCTATCCGTTCCGAAACGGCAGGCCAAATGCAAAGGGACCGTATCGAAACAGGGTGGCCCGTTTCGAAACGCCCCCTGTCTGCAGACTCGTTTTGGTTGTTTTAAGGCACAAGGGTGCCCCAAAACACCTCCACAACCTATAACAACACGCTAGCAATGAAACTTAAGGCAACCCAACATACAAGCATGCTTCAACATCAACAAAACGAACTAAGCACCAAGGCACAACAACACAAGTCATGCACACATACAATTCATATAAGAAATTAAGCATTCAAAGGTCAACACTTAGACAACTTCAAAATAGCAACATGCTAACAGGGTATCAAGCAAGGCATACATCCCAAGTCAATATAGCCAACACATACGAGGAGTCTAACATGCTCCCAAGCAACATCAACCACAACATAGCCATCAAAATAACACATGTCCCATTGCTTAGACTATTACATGTTAAACATTAAAAACTCATACTTGAAGTACTCAAGTCAACAACCACACTTGGAGGCCCTCAACTTGCTCGAGCAACCCGCGAACTAAGGATCTGCAATGTTGAACAAAGAGAGCGTAAGCAATGATTCTTAGTGAGGGTGAGCTCTAAAAACAAACCTCAACATTGTAGGGTCCGAGCACGGTCTAGCCAAGGTAAAACACAAACATACCAAGGATCCATATGAGCCACAAGATAAAGATGCGTGAGCAATATACAATATAAATGCCATGGTCATAAGCTCAACTCCACAATACATGTAATCACATTCAAGCATCCCATTAAAGATCATAAACCTCAACACATTGATATACTTATCAATCAACATTGGCACCTAGCTATGACCCGAATACACGGATAGATATGTTGGAACTCACATCCAACAACCACATTACCTCACGGTGGGATTACACTCATCACCGGTCTCGCGGAGGGGATTCCACTCATCCTCACGCCCCGTCGATGGGATTCCACTCATCACCAACTATATTTAAATACAATTTCCGGGCAAACCCGTACTCCTCCTTGGTGACTCAACGCCACCAAGGCCACGCGCGACTTTTGACTCATGTGTACACACTAACTTCCTAATGATCGATCATTTGTATTCAAGTATGCTAGTGCCAACATTTACTCATTTCACATTACTCATTCCAATCAATTCCGTGCTTAGCACGTACTCACCAACAACCATCATCATGCATGTCTCAAGCATCACAATTCATATCTCATCTCACATGTATAATACCATATACATAAGCATTCATATCACATTTCATACGAGACATACACAACCACATAAATGAGTTCATCCAAAGGCTCTAGATCAAGCTTAGGATTAGGCTACCACCCTAATCCTAACTCTAGGTGGGTCTACCAAGCCCGACCTAGTCTATATACTCGAACCAACCATTTTAAAGCCAAGTAAAACAATTAACCACTCACCTAAGCTTCCAAGCTCAAAGACCAAGCAAGCAACCACCTTCAACTTTCCAGATTTACTTCCGATGCTTCACTGATGTCCAAACTCGATTCTAATCAATCTCAAACACAAACAAAACATTCACAATCAATATCTCATCATCGGAACTAACCCGGATCAACATTTTCAAGCATCCATCACTCAAAAACAAGCCCAAAACAGAATTCCCGAGCAGCCCCTAAAACCCACTGAAATCTTCCATTTCAAGCATCCAAACAACCATCAAATACACCCAAAGTGACCCTCGTATATCATACTACCAACAGCCCCCAAAATCCAACATTAGACAACCCCAAAAACCACTTTAAAACCCTCCAAAAACCCCCTTGTAACCCAATTCCGAAAATTGCCCAAAATCATTTGAAATTCACATATGATATAATATTTGACCTCTATATACCATAACTAAGCATATTAAATCAAAACACTTCATTTAACAACATAAAGATCTCATTTTTAATCAAAATATCCAAAACTTCCATTTTCTAAAACCTTCATGAAAATGAAAATAAAAGGTACTTTCATGGAGAGGGAGATGAGGGAAAGTCAAAAATATCATTACCTTTCAAAACGGAGTTGAAATGGATGAGGAATGAGATGGAATAGTGGAGAGGGTGAGGAGCTTCTATTTCACGTTGGAGATGAGGGGAGGAAGAGAGTGAATAGTGATATTTGTGAAAAAGGGGGGTTTAAATTAGAAAAGGGGTAAATTACAAAAAGGCCATTAATGAATGGCTATTCCTTTGTTTTTTAAAATAGCTCTTCAATATTGAAATTAAATCAATTTGGTCCCACCTCAAATGTTTATTTTGAAACCCGAAATTTTAAAGAATCATTTTGATTATAAAACCGAGCCCAATAATATTAAAATATTATTTTCACCTAACCCCTAAACCCGGGTG
Source organism: Hibiscus tridactylites (assembly GCA_958450335.1). Lineage (NCBI taxonomy): Eukaryota > Viridiplantae > Streptophyta > Magnoliopsida > Malvales > Malvaceae > Hibiscus > Hibiscus tridactylites. Next base: position 25,491,237 of record OY288265.1, on the reverse strand, counting down.
TTACATAGATAGATAAAAGATCTGACTCACATCAAACCGTGTCTCTTTGAACACCACTTCATTTCTAAAACACCAAATAGTCCAGAAGAAACTAAAAGCACTTAAGATCTAAACCTGGTTATTGAATCCTAGAGGGGCATTATGGGACCAGTGAAGAATGAAATTTCGTATAAATCCAGGAAACCAAATGGAAATGCCAAATACCGCACCATTTTTGTCACAACAACCATGAAAAATTGCAGTGCCACAGTAAACAGATAACATATTCAAGCTCTTTCGAACAAAAGAGACAAAGCGTTGATTGTTGGTTAATAACATTTCTCTTCGAGAGCTCTACTCTTGTGGGGATTCGCTCGTGGGTTGCTTTCCAAATAAAGGCCTCCATATTAGGAGGAGCAATGTTACTCCAAATAATCTTCTAAATAATATCTTTAGAGGAATTGAGAGGGTTGGTGGTATTACAGAAAGATTTGACAGAGAAAATACCAGCAGAACTATCTTTCCAACGGATACTATCTGAAATATTTGGCCTGAGGCAAGCTGAGTTGATCCTCCCCATGAACGAATTCTAAACCTCACATTCCCAATTAAATAGTCTTCTTCTAAGCTCTATTGTCCAGCACCAGGAACCATTTTCAAATTTACCAAACTCATCAATTGTCCCTGATTTTTTGTGTAGCTAAGACAAAGATACGTGGGTATAAGACTTTCAAAGATGAGAATCCAGTCCAAGAGTTGGACTAGAATTGTATGTGCTTACCGTCGCCAACCACGAAAGAAATGTTTTTGGAGAATAAATTATCAGGCATCAGCATCTGCGAAGTGATATTTCTCCAAACCAAAGATTTATTCAAAGGCTTAAGGTTTACCGGGAGGATGGAATGATGATCTGGTTCATAAATAGCAGCTATGATTTTTCGCCACACTGTTAGGTTCAGAGCCATACCTCTAAAGCCATTTACATAGCATAGCTCGATTCTCAGTTTTGATGTCGATCAAACCAAGCCATCCATTCTCTTTTGGTAAGCAAATTGAATCCCAATTAAATCAATGAATAGCTCGACGGTCCAAGGAACCTTACAGGAACTTAGCTATGAGTTTTGAAAAATAGGAACTTACCGAATGAGGCATAGGAAACATAGATAAATAGTATATTGGGAGATTGGACAGGACAAACTTGATGAGAGTGATACGATCCCCAAATAAGAGCAATTTAGCTTTGCAACCAACCAATTTAGCTTTAATTTTTTTCCACTATCAGCTTCCAAATCTTGGAGCTGTTTTTTGAATAACCTAACGGTAGACCAACCAGTTGTTGGTATTGTTCATTTCATTTTTAATTTACATAATGTCAAAAAATGCCCCTAAAGTTTAATTGAATGGTCATTTTGGTCGTTATTCTTTTTTTGAACCAATTTAACCCTTAGCGTTTTATTTTGGATCAAAATGACCTCTTTGAGGATGAAAACTATCTGTCAAGTAACGATAAACAACTTAAAATAACATGACAAACCTACATGATAGTGCACGCCATGATAGTAGTGTCATTGTTGGGTTGTGTGGAGCTCGATTCGATCAACCAATTATGCTCACCAAGTGGTGGAGAGGTGGATATTTGGGTGGAAGGGTTTAGGAAGCTAGAAAGAATAAAGACACAATGATTTATAGTGGTTCGGCCTTCTAACAAGCACCTACATCCACTACCTTAGCTCCCCACTAAGGATTTCACAATCAATCCACTAATTGATTCGTCCCCTTTTCTAGGATTAGGAGGAAACCCTTACAACCGATCAAGCTTCTACCCAAGCCTTGATCAAAACCCTCTTTTACAAAGAGACAAATGAAAGCAAACTTAAACCCTCTAATAGGTGTTTGTTTGCACACTTAAGCACTCACCCAAAACCTAAAACACTTGAGCAAATTTGACAATTTTGGCTCACTAGTGTTTGTCTATACAAGAAATGACACTTTAAGCACTAAGACAATTTCTTGATCATTTGTTGATTGACAATTGAAGCATTAGTCTTCTCTTGATGCTTGGAGGTCCCTTTTATATTCCCAATTGAGTTTATAGCCGTTTAGGACCGTTGGGATTGAAATAGAGTCGTTGGAGCCTTTAATTCCCTCCATAAATGCAGTTCTGCAGCTCCCCGTTTCGAAACGCTTGAACCCGTTTCGGAACACCCTCAATATAGAAAGAGCCGTTGCAGTCTGTCAGGGTACCCGTTTCGGAACACCCCTTTGCCGTTTCGGAACGCGTATCGGAACGCCCTTAGCCCGTATCGAAACGACCTGCATTTAAAAGTTAGTTGGGAAAGAGCCGTTGGGGTTTATGACCGTTGGGGTCAGTGCCACGTGGGCGTATCGGAACGACCTAGCCGTTTCGAAACGCTAAGGCCCGTTTCGATACGAGTATCGAAACGTTTTGGCCATTGGAGGCACCTGTTTCGAAACGCCCTAGGGTGTTTCGAAACACTTGGTCAGTTTTGTGAAAATAGGCCTTTGAAAACATGAAAAACCTTTATGAAAAATTCCTTAAATAATATTTCAAGTTGTTTGGACTTTGGAAATGTTTTAAATACTTTTTAAATCAGTCCAAAAACATTTTTCAATTATTATATCAAAACATTAGTTCTACAGTCATATAGACAAATGTGCTGACTTTACATAACGACACATTAGTCAAAAAATATTGTTATAAAATTGTACAGAATATAAAATATTTTTTCTTCTGACACATCATTTGTCAAGTCATTTCAAGTTGTCTATCGTCAGTTGACTAATAGTTTTCATCAGCAGAGGGGCCATTTTTGATCCAAAATGAAACATTGAGGGTTAAATTGGTTCAAAAAAATAATAGGGACCAAAATGACTATTCAGTCAAATGTTAAGAGCATTTTTTTTAGCTTTATGCCTTTTTAATTTTATGTAGATGTGATCACTAATTGTTCCTTCCAAGTTATAATTGTTCTTTTAGAGTAAGAGTTAGGATCTACTTATCTTATGTAAAACTCATCTAGTTTTAAAATCTGCAATTGTGGGCACATATGTATAATGTATGATGTTATTATGAAGTATGACACAAAATTAAGTGACCAATTATGTTAGGCGTGTCATGGGTACTAAAATGTCATGAAAATAAAAGTGTAGATACCATAAGATGTATTTATATTTTGATGAGGGGCAGAATTATAAATACCTAATAACTAATTGTTAAATTGGTTATATAAAGAGGTAGTGGTCCCCGAGAAATATGTTAACTTGTTTTTCTCTCCTTTCCCGTCAGAACCACCTTCTAGGCGATCTCCATCAAAGGATTCAAGGTTTTCAGTCCATTAATGAATTCAGGTATGATTTCCGCTTTCGGTTTATTATTCTTGATAATTTGACATGATAGATTCTGGGTTAATTTTCATACTTGTTATGTTTTTAGTATACTTTGATTCTAACAAGTGACATCAAAGACTCGTCATATTGAATTATTGAGAACTATCTTATTTATTTAATTTTGGATTGATTCTTAGGTTCTACGGTCAAGCATCGGTAAACTCTATCTTGTTTTAATGTTTGGATTGAAATTTCATGCTGCCCTATTTGCTTTTCATGTTCGCAAACTTCAATGGCTTTTTATAATATTTGAGGTTTTTCAATTCTATTGATTTGTAACACCCCTAAGTTTTAATACTATAAATTTAAGGTAAAAAAAGAAAATGAATGAGAAATGGTAACAGGGGGATTGAACCCGTGACCTTGATTGCTCAAGCTTAAGCCTAAACAATTTGAGCCCAATGCTCATGTTTGTCATGTTTTACCAAGGAAATTATTTGAGGTTGTGTCTGGATTATTATTGGAGCAGATTTAATAAACCATCTGCCTTCTCACCTACCCATTTGACCTTTCGAATCTAGGGAGATATCCCAAATTTCCAGAAAGAGCTCACCAAGCCCCCACGTCTTCGTCGTTGATCTATCACCACCTCGTCGTGGCCGTCACCGCCACCTTCACCGTGTCCTCTGTCGCACCTCGACCCTAGCCTTGTGCTCTACTCGTGGTGAACGGCTGATGTTCGCCGTGGAGATAGAGATGAAGCTTCGTCAAAATCCCCTTAAACTCGTCTCTATTTTTCCTCTGTTTCGACCGCCTGCGTCGTCGGCAAGGCGCGTCGACCGTGCAGGCGTGCTCAGTGTGTGGAGGGGAGCAAAACCTTCTTTACTGATCATGCGTCTGATGTCGGTAAGACGTTCATCGGAGCTTCAAGCTTTTCGACATGATTTTGACTTTTTAGGTAATTTCCGATTGAATTTCGGCTTGTTTCGTGTTGCTAATGTTTGGGTTGAGTAGTTGTGTTGATAAGCTCTCCTTTTCCTGGCAGAATCGATACAAAAATGGCCTCCGGTGACTGTTCCGATAACCTTCCGATGGTTTGCACCTCTGGGTAAGTGAACCGATTCAAGCTATGGTCTGAACCGGACCAACCCGATCTAAACCAGCCCAACCCGGTCTAAACTGGCCAACCCGATCTGAGCCCAAACCTGAACCAAGCTTAGACTCGTCTACCCGACCAGTCTCTCCGACCCGTACCCGACCCGTGTCTGACCAGACCCGAACCCGTATTCGACCTGAATCGATCCAACTCGACCCGTTGACCGAGGTAACTCAGTGAGTCAACTCGTTCAAGTCAACTCACCCGAGTTGACCAGTGACGTCAAAGTTGACCTGACTGTTTACCGTTTACTTTGACCAAAAAGTTAAAATTTTCCGAGAACTCCTATTTTATGTTTTTTTGATGTCCTGAGTCCAATTTTGAAGCCCGTTTCACAAAATTATGTCTCGGAAGCCTCCAAATCTGACCTTAAACCCGAACTTGTTTATGTATTTATTTATTCAGTTAAGAGCTCTATGAATAAGGACTAAAATAGGATATTGTGTGATTGAATGTACTCACAGTCCCTTGAATACGAATGGTTGAGGGACGTCAAATCTAGGTTTGAGAGAGTTCGAATGTTATTTACGGATCGACTGATGTAGCTTGGAGCCAAGGTAATACATTACTACCTCTTGTATGTGTTATGTAACATGTTGGTATCCGCTAAATTACTGGATGATCATGTTAAGTACATGGCATCATATAAAGTTATGTAAGGATGCATATATTGTATTCTAAATAGTTGGTCTGAAATGCATGATAGGGTGACTTCTGGTACAAAGTCAATTGAAGTGTCTGAGGACACTGTAAGATTGATTCGTGACTGTCTACAAGTCTCAAAAAATAAGGATAGTTTGATGGACAAGTTTTGGTACAAGAATAGATGAAAGAGCAGTTTCTGCATTTCTCTGACTTTGGAAAAATTTCAAGGACGAAATTTCCTGTAGAGGGGGAGAGTTGTAACACCCGTAAGTTTTAATACTAGAAATTTTGTAACACCCGTGTTTTAGGGTTAGGAGTTAGTCGTGTGAGTTGGTTCGAGTCATCAAAACCCATTTAATTTAATTTGACCTTGGCTTTGATTTAATTGGGATTTAAAATAAAAAGAGTAGCATTTTGGTAATTAAGGTGAAAAGGTAGAAGACCACTTTTTGAATCAAAAACAAAAAAAATGTATTGTCTTCCTCCCTTTGCTTTTCACGTTGGAAACACCTAAACCCCTCTCAAACCCCTATTCACTATTCCATTCAATCTATCCATTGTTTCAAGGGCATTTACAAAGGTAATGTCATATTTAAACTCTCCGCATCATCCCCTTCATTTACCTAGTCTTAGATTTCAAAACTACCCATTTTTGTATTTTGCAAGTTTGATAAAAGTTTGAATTTTTAAAGGGTTTTTCAATTGATTTTGAAATGTTGAGTTGAGTTTTGTTTTAACCTCCTCAAAATACACATAATAACTTGAAATGGATGATTTTGGGTGAAAACCCGAAGTGGGTCTTTGGGGCCATTTTTGAGGTGTCCAAAATTGGGTTTTTGGTGAGTTTTAGGGTTGGGTTGAAGGGCTGATGGTTTAGGGATGTTAGGAAAGTGTTTTCAAACCTTTTAGATGTCTTTTGGGTACTTGAAATCATGGTTTTCTGCTGGGTAATAAGGGAGCACGAAAATGGGAATTTTGGTGATTGTTTGGGTTTGAAATTATTGAAGTTTGACTTGTGTTTATGGGTTGGAGTTGGTGACTGATTTTAACATCGAATTTGTGAGTAAAGGTTGTGTTTTGATTGGCTAAAAACAAGAGGAGACATCGGAGAAGCATCGGGACCGAATCCGGGAATTTAGGAGGCTTGCTTGCTTTCTTGGTTTGCTAAGGAAGGGTGGCGAGTAAAATTTTAAATTTGTTTTAAAGTTGGTTCAAGTGTGTGTAGCGGATGTGTTGGAATGAGCTTGGTAGGCCATTCCTAGGTGGGAGTTAAGTTGGTAGCTTAACTCCTTGATTTTTATTGATGCTTGCTATGCCATTGTCTATTTGATCTTGTGAAATATGGATTGATTTGTATGTGTATACCTTGATATGTGTATGCGATGGATATGTGATATAATTGTTGGATGTGTGATATGGTTTAAGAAATTGGCACTAATTAACTTATCGGGTGTAAATGATCGATCATTAGGATTAGTGTGCACACAATTGAGTCAAAACGCGCGTGGCCTTGATGGCGTTGAGTCATCAAGGAGGAGTACGGTGATGTAATATTCCATCGGAAATTTACTTATATTCTACGTGATGATGAGTGGAATCCCATCCGTAGGGCAAGTGGTGATGAGTGGAATCCTGCCCATGCAAGGTCCGGTGATGAGTGTAATCCCACCGAGGTAATGTTGTTGTTGAGAGTAAATCCGCACATCCGGGTAAACTAATAGTGGCCAATGAACTTGTTCTTATAATTATGATGTTGTGATGTTGGTTTATATTGTTGAGCTTAGTATGATGTGAGATGCCATATTATGACTCTTGAAAGACTAACTAGGTTGACTTGTTGATATCTATGCATGTTGTATGTGAGGTTGAGGATTTGCATGCTTGGACCCTGCATTGTTGTTGTTTTCGATTTTAGAGCACCCTCACTAAGCTTCTAGCTTACGCTCTCATTTTCAACAATGCAGATCATTAGCGTGGTGTTAGCAAGGAGCAAGGCGAAGGGGGTTTCCAAGTGTAGTTGCTCAAGTATGATTTTAGTAATTAATGTGGTAGTCTAGCAATGGGGCAATTATGTGTTTTCTATGAGCTTTGTATGACTCATGGAGATTGTTGGTGTTTATGATTTTGTTGGATTTGTAAACCATGCTAAGCTTTGTTGAGTGCTTGTTTGAGATGGTTATGCTTTGGGATGTTTAAGTAGCTTTTGGTTGGCATGTAAACTCTATATGTGGTGACTTGTGCCTTAAGGGCCTTTTTGTGCCTAAGTATGTCTTGGATGAATTTGGAATGTGATGCAAGATTGTTGTTATGCATGTTTCTTCATTGATGTTTGGCTTTACATGTATATTGTGTGCAAAGTATGAGTTTTTAGGTTGCATGTCATCTAGATTGTTTGAGTATTGAGTCTTGAGTGTTTTGGTGAAGTTTTGGGGTTGCCTAGTGTCTTAAACCAGCAAAAATCTGTCTTTTCGCAGCCCGTGTATCGAAACGGTTGGTCTCATTTCGATACGGCCTCTTGTTTCAGGCCAAGCGTTTCGATACGCCTAGGGTCCGTTTCGGAATGTTTTTGCTACTGGAATTCTGAGAAATTGGTGATATTTTGGGGTTTCGAAATGGGTCTAGGTGTATCGAAACGGTCAATATATCGTTGACCACGAGAAGTTGACCGTTGGGGGTGTTTCGGAACGGTTGACCTCCGTTCCGATACGGCCTTCTCGTGTGGACTTGGGGTCGTTGACCAAGTCAAGGTGTTTCGATACACCTTAAGGGTGTTTCGAAACGGCCTGCCAAATAATTTAAAATGGGACTGATTACTTACTGTTTTGAGTCCAGTTGCTTGTCTTTCTCGATTTAATCCGCTGACGTGATCACTTAAGAATTAACATGCCTTTAGACAAGATTAAAATGAAAGAAATTTTTAGGGTTGCTAACCGAGGGGAAACCTTAACGGGTTTCGCTTCGGTTTTTCCCGTGTGGCCCACTCGGACCGGTCATCCGGCCAGACCGGACAAGGGGGTTACATTTGTTGGTATCAGAGCCTGAGGTTACCGAGACCTCTTGCAGGTAAGTGAGGTAAGCTTGATGTGTTAAGTAATTGTATTGATTGATGTATGCTTGCCATGAAAATTCGTTGTTTGATTATTCGTATGATGATTTGAAGCATGAATTGTTGCGTTTGGTGTTGAGTCGAGTGCCCATTGCTACTATTACTTAATTTAAAAAGGTTTTTGTAAAGGAAGTACTTGAGCACTGTTGGACCCTTGCTTTTGCTAACGTAATCCTTATATGTTTATTGTTGTAGTTATTACCTTGCTAGCTGTATCATGAGACCACGCGGGAGGCCTAGGATGGTTCGACCGGAACCACGGGCAGCGGCTCCAGGAGCTGAGCCAGTAGTTAGAGTTGAGGCTCAAGTGGGAGAGCCTGTGGTCGGAGTTGGAGTTCCTCCACCACCTCCACCACCACCACCTCCTCCGCCAAGAATAGGAGGCGAGGCCGGGGCCGAAGGAGAGGGACCTCAGGGAGGCCAAGGTCCGGCCGGAATAGACTTAGCTCCTTTAGTTCAGGCGATAGCCGGAGCTTTTCAGGCTGCAGTAGCTGGGGGTCAGGCAGCGGCACAACATCAGGGAGAGGGCACTGGTTTGCCGTTAGAGAGGCTCCGTGGTCTAGGGGCCAAAGAGTACAGAGGGTCTACATTGGAGATGTCCGAGTTGTGGTTTGAGAAGACCGTCTGTATCCTCGCACAGATGGGATGTACCGGAGAGCGCAAGTTAGGGTGTGTTGAGTCCTTGATTCAGGGTGATGCCTACACTTGGTGGGTCACCATCACTACGGGTATGGATGAGGCCGAGATTACTTAGGAGTTCTTTGAGTCAGCATTCCGTAAGAAGTACTTGGGTCCTCGTTACCTCGATGAGAGGAAGAGGGAATTTATGGCTTTGCTTCAGGGGAGTATGTCTATGACCGACTATGAGATTCGATTTGTTAGGCTGAGCCAGTATGCATCTGAGCTTGTTCCTACTGAGGTGGAACGTTGTAACCGTTTCCGTTATGGGCTGAATGAAGAAATCAAGAGGTATACTCTAGCTTCAGACTACACTGATTTTGATGTCTTGGTCGCGAGGGCCAAGGACTTGGAGCACAGTTTGGGCTTGACCAAACGATCTGGTGGCTCTAGTTCCAGCAAGAGGTCTAGTGACTTTGATAGAGGTGATGCCAAGAGGCATCAGGACAACAGGAATCACTATGATCATAGGCGTGGTGGTGGTAACCACGGTAGGGGCCAACAGGGCCAGAGGGCTGGTGGGAAGTTGCCCACGTGTGCTACTTGCGGGAGGAACCACACCGGTGAGTGTTGGGGGAATTTCCACTCGTGTTGGAGTTGTGGGGCTAGAGATCATATTAGGTGTGACTATCCACATCAGGTGGGGCAGGTACCAGCTCAGGCTCCTGCTAAAGCCAATGACTTTCAGAGAGGTCGCGAGCGCGGTAGAGGTAACTTCCAGCCGAGAAATGATGGTCAGAGGAACATAGCACATGTAGTTGCAGTCCAGCCGGAGGGCGGAGGTCAGGCCAGAGTTTACGCTCAGCGTGGGGATCAACATGACACAGATGTGATCGCAGGTAACTTCTCGATACAGTCTTTGGGTTTGCTTTCTTTGATTGACTTCGGGTCTACACATTCTTATATTCTGAGTGAGCATGCACAGTCGTTGAATTTGCCTTGTGAAATGTTAGAGGTAGGAGTTAGTGTTACTAGTTCCTTTGGGGACACGGTAGTAGTTAGAAAGATGTACAGAAGGTGTCAGTTGATGGTTAAGGGATATGTGTTTCCAGTGGATATGATGAAGCTACCTTTTTATGGTTTTGATGTAATTCTGGGTATGGACTGGCTCACTGAGCATAGAGCTAGGATAGATTTTGAAACCAAGAGGATTTCTTTGAGACTCACAGATGATTATGAGATAGTAATGGTGGGTGAGAACGTGAAGTTCTTATCCAACGTAGTTTCAGTATTAGAGGCTAAGAGGTTAGTTGAGATGGGTTGCGAAGCATACTTAGCGTATGTGATGAATCCAAACATGAGCGAGGTTAGACCTCAAGACATCTGGACAGTGTGTGACTTTCCTAGTGTGTTTCCGGAAGAGTTGTCGGGTTTGCCGCCTGATAGAGAGGTAGAGTTTACTATTGAGACTTATTCTGATTCAGCTCCTGTTTCGATTGCTCTGTATCGCATGGCACCGAAAGAACTGAAAGAGTTGAAGACTCAGTTGCAAGAGTTAATAGATAGAGGCTTTATCCGACCTAGTTCTTCACCTTGGGGTGCACCGGTTTTGTTTGTGAAGAAGAAAGATGGAAGCATGAGAATGTGTATAGATTACAGACAGTTGAATCAGCTAACAGTGAAGAATAAGTATCCTTTGCCTAGAATTGATGATTTGTTTGACCAATTGAGAGGGGCGTCAGTCTTTTCGAAGATTGACTTGAGATCGGGTTACTACCAGCTAAAGGTAAGAGAGGTTGATGTACCGAAGAAGGCCTTTAGAACTAGGTATGGTCACTATGAGTTTTTAGTTATGCCTTTTGGACTAACTAACGCACCGGCTGCTTTCATGGATATGATGAATAGGATTTTTCATCAGTACCTAGATCAGTTTGTAGTTGTTTTTATAGATGACATCTTGGTGTATTCGCGAACCGAAGAAGACCATGACTGACACTTGAGACTAGTTTTGAAGACTTTGTTAGACAATCAGTTGTATGCGAAGTTGAGCAAGTGTGAGTTCTGGATCCGAGAGGTAGTCTTCCTAGGACATGTAGTATCAGCCGATGGGATTAGGTTGATCCGAAGAAAATAGAGGCCATTGTTGAATGGAAGCAACCGAAGTCTGTAACAGAGGTACGTAGCTTTCTAGGCTTAGCTGGATACTATAGAAGATTCGTAGAAGGTTTCTCGAAGTTAGCCGCTCCCTTGACACATTTACTTCAGAATAGTGTTCAGTTTGAGTGGACAGATGCAAGACAGAGAGCCTTTGAGAAATTGAAAGAAGCTTTGACCCAAGCACCGATCTTGATTCAGCCAGAGTCTAGGAAAGACTATGTAGTTTACAGTGATGCTTCCTATGTAGGCCTAGGTTGTGTTCTCATGCAAGACAAGAGAGTGGTGGCTTATGCCTCAAGACAGTTGAAGACTCACGAGCGCAACTATCCGACCCATGACATAGAGTTAGCTGCAGTGGTGTTTGCTCTGAAGATTTGGAGACATTATTTATACGGTGAGAAGTGCACAGTGTACACAGATCACAAGAGTTTGAAGTACATCATGACTCGGCGAGATTTGTATCTCAGACAACGTAGGTGGTTAGAGTTGCTGAAAGACTATGATCTTACCATTGAGTACCATTCGGGTAAGGCCAATGTAGTGGTCGATGCATTGAGTAGAAAGATAGTTGTAGACTTGAGAGCCATGTTTGTTAGATTGAGCTTGTCCGAAGATGGTGGCTTGGTAGCCGAGCTTCAAGTTAGACCTACCCTAGGTCAGTTGATTAGAGAGAAACAGCTCTTAGATAGATCTTTGGCACCTCACGTGCAAGATATAGCCGAAGGTAGATCTTCAGACTACAGTTTCAGTACCGATGGTGTTTTGTGTTTCAAAAATAGGATAGTTGTGCCAGAGGACAGTGACTTGAGACGTACGATTTTGACTAAAGCACACAGTAGTCCTTTTGCTATGCATCCTGGAAGTACGAAGATGTATCGCGATTTGAAGAATGAGTACTTTTGGGTTGGTTTGAAGAGAGATGTGGCCGACTTCGTGAGCAAGTGTATGGTATGTCAGAGAGTGAAGGCGAAACATCAGGTTCCCTCAGGTTTGTTGCAACCGTTGAAAATTCTGGAATGGAAATGGGAGAATATTACCATGGATTTTGTTTCGGGTTTGCCTTTGACTCCTACGAAAAAGAACTCAGTTTGGGTTATAGTAGATCGTTTTACGAAGTGTGCTCACTTCTTGGCAGTCAATACCACTTACACTTTAGATAGATTAGCCGATCTGTACATTGGTGAGATTGTTAGACTGCATGGTGTGCCGAAGTCTATTGTGTCCGATAGAGATCCGAGGTTTACAACTCGATTTTGAGAGTGTCTGCATACTGCTTTGGGTACCCGTTTGAATTTCAGCACGTCTTATCATCCTCAGCCAGATGGTCAGTCAGAGAGGGTTATACAGATCTTAGAGGATATGTTGCGTTGTTGCATCATTGATTTTCAGGGTACTTGGGAGAAGCTTTTGCCTCTAGTTGAGTGTGCGTATAATAATAGCTTCCAGCCGAGTATTCAGATGGCTCCGTATGAGGCCTTATATGGTAGGAAGTGTAGAACTCCAGTTTGTTGGGCCGAAGTGGGACAGAAGTTGTTACATATGTCGGATTTGCTCAAGGGGACAACTGACAAGGTGAAATTGATTTGCGATCGATTGAAGGCTGCTTCGGATAGGCAGAAGTCCTATGCCGACCTGAAGAGGAAAGAAGTCGAGTTCTCAGTGGGTGAGAAAGTGTTCTTAAAAGTGTCTCCGTGGAAGAAAGTAATGAGATTTGGCCGAAAGGGGAAGTTGAGTCCGAGGTACATAGGTTCGTATGAGATTGTGAAGAGGGTTGGTCTGGTTGCTTATCAGTTGCGTTTGCCATCCGAGCTAGAGAAGATATACGATGTATTTCATGTTTCGATGCTCTGTAAGTATAGGTCCGATCCATCACATGTTATGCATGTAGAGGAGATTGAATTGAATCCGGATTTGACTTATGAGGAAGAACTAGTTGAGATCCTAGCTTCTGACAGTAAGGTGTTGTGGAGTAGATCGATTGAGTTAGTAAAGGTGCGGTGGCAACGTCGAGGGGTGGACGAGGCCACCTAGGAGAGGAAAGAGGATATGGAAGAGCAGTTTCCGTATCTCTTTCAGTCAGGTAATTTCGGAGATGAAATTCCTTAAGTGGGAGAGAGTTGTAACACTTGTGTTTTGGGGTTAGGAGTTAGTCGTGTGAGTTGGTTCGAGTCATCAAAACCCATTTAATTTAATTTGACCTTGGCTTTGATTTAATTGGGATTTAAAATAAAAAGAGTGGCATTTTTATAATTAAGGTGAAAAGGTGGAAGACCACTTTTTGAATCAAAAACAAAAAAAAATGTATTGTCTTCCTCCCTTTGCTTTTCACGTTGGAAACACCTAAACCCCTCTCAAACCCCTATTCACTACTCCATTCAATCTCTCCATTGTTTCAAGGGCATTTTCAAAGGTAATGTCATATTTAAACTCTCCTCATCATCCCCTTCATTTACCTAGTCTTAGATTTCAAAACTACCCATTTTTGTATTTTGCAAGTTTGATAAAAGTTTGAATTTTTAAGGGGTTTTTCAATTGATTTTGAAATGTTGAGTTGGGTTTTGTTTTAACCTCATCAAAATACACATAATAACTTGAAATGGATGATTTTGGGTGAAAACCCGAAGTGGGTCTTTGGGGCCATTTTTGAGGTGTCCAAAATTAGGTTTTTGGTGAGTTTTAGGGTTTGGTTGAAGGGCTGATGGTTTAGGGATGTTAGGAAAGTGTTTTGAAACCTTTTAGATGTCTTTTGGGTACTTGAAATCATGGTTTTCTACTGGGTAATAAGGGAGCACGAAAATAGGAATTTTGGTGATTGTTTGGGTTTGAAATTGTTGAAGTTTGGCTTGTGTTTATGGGTTGGAGTTGGTGACTGATTTTAGCATCGAATTTGTGAGTAATGGTTGTGTTTTGATTGGCTAGAAACAAGAGGAGACATCGGAGAAGCATCGGGACCGAATCTGGGAATTTAGGAGGCTTGCTTGCTTTCTTGGTTTGCTAAGGAAGGGTGGTGAGTAAAACTTTAAATTTGTTTTAAAGTTAGTTCAAGTGTGTGTAGTGGATGTGTTGGAATGAGCTTGGTAGGCCATTCCTAGGTGGGAGTTAAGTTGGTAGCTTAACTCCTTGATTTTTATTGATACTTGATATGCCATTGCCTATTTGATCTTGTGAAATGTGGATAGATTTGTATGTGTATACCTTGATATGTGTATGCGATGGATATGTGATATAATTGTTGGATGTGTGATGTGGTTAAAGAAATTGGCACTAATTAACTTACCGGGTGTAAATGATCGATCATTAGGATTAGTGTGCACACAATTGAGTCAAAACGCGCGTGGCCTTGATGGTGTTGAGTCATCAAGGAGGAGTACGGTGATGTAATATTCCACCGGAAATTTACTTATATTCTACGTGATGATGAGTGGAATCCCATCCGTAGGGCATGTGGTGATGAGTGGAATCCCGCCCATGCAAGGTTCGGTGATGAGTGTAATCCCACCGAGGTAATGTTGTTGTTGAGAGTAAATCCACACATCCAGGTAAACTAATAGTGTCCAATGAACCTGTTCTTATAATTATGATGTTGTGATGTCGGTTTATATTGTTGAGCTTAGTATGATGTGAGATGTCATATTATGACTCTTGAAAGACTAGCTAGGTTGACTTGTTGATATCTATGTATGTTGTATGTGAGGTTGAGGATTTGCATGCTTGGACCCTGCATTGTTGTTGTTTTCGATTTTAGAGCACCCTCACTAAGCTTCTAGCTTACGCTCTCATTTTCAACAATGCAGATCATTAGCGTGGTGTTAGTAAGGAGCAAGGCGAAGGGGCTTTCCAAGTGTAGTTGCTCAAGTATGATTTTAGTAATTAATGTGGTAGTCTAGCAATGGGGTAATTATGTGTTTTGTATGAGCTTTGTATGACTCATGGAGATTGTTGGTATTTATGATTTTGTTGGATTTGTAAGCCATGTTAAGCTTTGTTGAGTGCTTGTGTGAGATGGTTATGCTTTGGGATGTTTAAGTAGCTTTTGGTTGGCATGTAAACTCTATATGTGGTGACTTGTGCCTTAAGGGCCTTTTGATGCCTAAGTATGTCTTGGATGAATTTGGAATGTGATGCAAGATTGTTGTTATGCATGTTGCTTCATTGATGTTTGGCTTTACATGTATATTGTGTGCAAAGCATGAGTTTTTAGGTTGCCTATCATCTAGATTGGTTGAGTATTGAGTCTTGAGTGTTTTGGTGAAGTTTTGGGGTTGCCTAGTGTCTTAAACCAGCAAAAATCTGCCTTTTCGCAGCCCGTGTATCGAAACAGTTGGCTCGTTTCGATACGGCCTCTTGTTTCAGGCTAGGCGTTTCGATACGCTTAGGGTCCGTTCCGGAACGTTTTTGTTACTGGAATTCTGAGAAATTGCCGATATTTTGGGGTTTCGAAACGGGTCTAGGTGTATCGAAACGGTCAATATATCGTTGACCACGAGTAGTTGACCGTTGGGGGTGTTTCGGAACGGTTGACCTCTGTTCCGATACGGCCTTCTCGTGTGGACTTGGGGCCGTTGACCAAGTCAAGGTGTTTCGATACACCTTAAGGGTGTTTCGAAACGCCCTGCCAAATAATTTAAAATAGGATTGATTACTTACTGTTTTGAGTCCAGTTGCTTGTCTTTTTCGATTTAATCCGTTGACGTGATCACTTAAGAATTAACATGCCTTTAGACAAGATTAAAATGAAAGAAATTTTTAGGGTTGCTAACCGAGGGGAAACCTTAACGGGTTTCGCTTCGGTTTTCCCCGTGTGGCTCACTCGGACCGGTCATCCGGCCAGACCGGGACAAGGGGGTTACAAATTTAAGGTAAAAAAAGAGAAAATGAATGAGAAATGGTAGCCTAGGGAAGTGGATTGAACCCGTAACCTTGGTCGCTCAAGCTTGAGCCTTAACCATTTGAGCCTAATGCTCATGTTGGTCATGTTTTACCAAGGTTATTTGTGTTTGGATTATTTGTAACCCCCTTAACCCGGTCTAGACGGTTGACCCGAATTAAGAAAGTCACACGGGGAAAACCAAAGTCAACCCGAAAGTCAACCTTGATTAACGACCCTTTTTTTTCTTTTTAAACTTGTCTAGATGCACATTAACCTTAGTCATGATCGTTCAAACAGCATACTCAAAGATCATAAACATCAGAGATCAAACAGGGACCCAATTGAACAAATTACAACTTTAGGGACCAAATTGTAAAATCTGATAATTATAAGGTCTTAACCCAAATTAGTATTACCAACTTGTAATTAGTCAAGTTTCATGCTTCTCTGCCAAATTTCAGCTCAAACGGACATTCCAAACTCAAACAATTGCACGAACAAGATTCAGGACCAAAATGCAAACTTTCCAAAACAATTAACTGCCATTGTCAGCCCCCAACGGTCGGCTGTTCCGAAACAGGGTGAGCCTGTTTCGAAACACGGGGCCGTTCCGCAACGCGTACCGAAACGCGGGCTGGCAGTGGCCTTTCCGTTTCGGAACGGTATCCCCCGTTTCGGACGCCTGGGTTGATTTAAGCACCCGTTCCGAAACGGCAGCCTCTGTTCCGAAACACCCTGCACTGAATGCAGCAAAAGGCTTCCTTAAACATGCAATTGGCCAACCGAACATGCTCCAAATGCAATCAAACCATACCAGCAAGTTACTCAACACACAAGGAACATATACGCATCAAAATCTAGATACATGATCACCCCTAGGTGCACCAACACATTAAACACATTCAAAAACTCATTCATGCCTTTAAACAAGATGCATAGCAAACCAACATAAGCATAAGATAATCCAGACGTTGCAACTTTAATCCACATGATTCAACATCATAAACCATACTTGTCCAACATACACAATCTCGTTACACATCCACATAAAAGATTCTTCCCCCATTGCCTTTATTAACTATAGCTATTAACCGAGACATACATCTCAAGTGGAGTCCTCCTTGAATCCCTTGCTCCTCGCTGTTCCAACTTCAAAGATCTGCATTGATGGACAAAAAGGAGCGTAAGCACATAATGCTTAGTGAGGAATGCTCAAAACTAAAACACCATCAATGCAGCGAGTCACGAAACCTCTTTGAAAAGCAACTCGATTTGAATATCCAAAGCAATGTTTGAAAAACCCTTTTCAACAACAAGCTCAAATCATGTATTGCTCAAACATGACAACCAACCCTTAGCTTAGCAAGCTAAGTAAACCTTTTCAAAGCATAACTTGCAAAACATCAATTTAACCTTTCAATGCATAAACACCAAATGCAAAGTTAAATTCAAAACCTTGGAAAACACTTCCACTTCACATTATACATTTCTCTTACTTGGTATCATCTCAACAAGAACCCTTTTAAAACCATTTATTTAATCGATCCAACACATGCATTAAACAAATGCAACATATGAACCACATCATCAACATTCGCATCATAAGCCTTTAAAAACAAGTCTTAACAAGACTCCAATGCACTAAAGAGATTTCATGCACACATGCATCATCCTCAATTTAACAAGCAACATGCATTCTTAACACATTATGCACATCCCATGCAACCATGTATCATTCCAAGCATCTCATGCTTCATTATAATCAAGAACATCATATTGGCTTTCAAGTGATCATCCACATCCACTTTTCAACTCAACACCCAATCGGATACGCGGATCACAAGCGTTGTCCCTACGCTTCATACACACTACCAATCCAAGGTCCCCAAATGGACTTTTAAACACCATTTGACCTTACCATTCACAAGGTTCCCATGTATGGACTTTTAAACACCATACAACCTTAACTTTCACAAGGTTCCCATGTATGGACTTTTAAACACCATACAACCTTAACTTTCACAAGGTTTCCATGTATGGACTTTTAAACACCATACAACCTTAACTTTCACAAGGTTCCCATGTATGGACTTTTAAACACCATACAACCTTGACATGCACAAGGTTCCCATATATGGACTTTTAAACACCATATAACCTTAGCATCACCGATTGGTAGTTGTATAACATCACTAACGAGATCCGGGACACCCTATACAAGATCCACACATGGACTTTACAACACCATTGTGATCTTAACAAGCACAAGGTTCTCCTATATGGACTTTTAATCACCATATAACCTTTGCTTACCCAAGGTCCTCGAATGGGAATCTCAACCTCTATTATGACCTTAACCATCTCGTTAGGATACTTGGATGGAGTTTACCGGTTCTCACTTAACCACTCCACATCCAAGGCGACTTTATTCACGGTGCACCCAATCCTATAGCCGGCTAACTATATCCGATCAAAGAAACCAAGAACCACTTACATCACTTTCCAATATAACCATCTTACCATATTAGTCCAATGATTCACATGCATAACCATAATGCAAAAACCATCATTTACCATCATCAATCCACTGTTTTAAAGCATTACACAAAGCCATTAAACATCATGCATCACCATGCATCAAAACCACAATTTCAATGAATAAAACCAAGGATCTCTTACCTTGAGCATCCTTCACATATGGCTTTCAAACCAGCATTAAACCATGTTTAAATATGCTTTCAAAACAGAATTTAAAACATGCAAATCAAATGCATTGCAACCATCAATCACAATTGCTTTTAAAGCCAAATCACAACACAACCAAGAGCGAAAATCCATTTACTTACTCTTGAGCTTAGCTAAGTTGTTTATACTTAAACTAAGCTCCCAAAACCTTCAAACCTTGGTTTTAAAGCTGAAACCCAACTTCACTCACCGATACACAAAACAAGGCTAGCCAACAAGCCTTCCAAGCATCCGAAACCTTCCGCACCACCTCTAATGCTCACGGATCAAACTCCTCTGTTTCAAGCACACAATAACAGAGGATTAATGCATCATTATGCATTAAAAACGCCAGCAACACAACTCAACTCGCTGCTCATCACAAATCCAACAATTCGGCTACCAAACACAACCGAAATCACCTCCAAACACTTCCAAAACTTAACCCAGCCAAGATCCATCACTTCTAACCCTTTTTAAACATCAATTAACATCCAAAATTATCACAACCACGTCCTTATACCTCCAGCTATAACAGATCATCAAAAACACTCCAAAAACAACCAAAAACTCAAGTAAAACTTAGGAAATCCAACCTATCCGGGATTGCATTAATTAAACCTCAACTTCTAATCAATTTAGCATTCATTTAACCTCAAAAACACACCTCAAAACCCTGCTTAAACAGATCATACGAAAATCCACCAAAAATCACCAAATCTTGCATTTTAAAGCCAAAATCAAGATTCCAATTGAAAAGCCTTTAACAAATCACAAATCAAGGATTGAGAACTTAGGAATTTCAGTAAAGAACTGAGAGTTTAGAGGAGAAGGACGTTCTTACCTCCAAACTTGAGTTTCTCCTCTTTTTGAATCAAAAACCTTGATGAATCAACTAGCAAATGGTGAGGTTTTGTTGATATGTTGATTAGGAATCAAAAGAGAGTTGAAAGGGAAGATTTAGGTGACAAAATCAGAAGAAATTCTCTAGAGAGAAAGTGTTTGGGTTGAGAGAAAATGAGAGAAGGAAAAATTGAGAAAATAGAAAGTTAGTTACAAAATAGCCAAAATGATTTCCCTCCTCTTTTCTTTTGTTTTAAAATCAGAATTAAACCTTAAAATATCTTAGAAAAATCTGGAGAAACTCCCTTTGGGTAAATAGCTCCTTAAAGATTCAAAGTTTCAATCCTTTCTAAAACAGTCACGCAACTTTCAAAAATTACATTTTGGTCACTAGCCAAAATGTCACCCTTCCAAACCTCATTTTGTAAAATTGATTTCATAGTTCACTTATATATATTAAAAGATGATTTTAGAACATTTTTCCATATTTTTAATGCAGCCCGAACTAGGCTTTCCTAATTTCACCTCTTTATATTCGAACAGCACTTTGACCAAACCGGTCAACGCCCAAAACTTCTAAGCCCAAAACCGGGGCGTTACATTATTATTGGAGAAAATTTAATAAACCATATGCCTTCTCATCTACCCGTTTGACCTTTCGAATCTAGGGAGATATCCACAATTTCCAGAAAAAACTCACCAAGCCCCCACGTCTTTATCGTCGATCTCTCACCACCCCGTCGTGGCCGTCACCGCCACCTTCATCATGTCCGCCATTGCACCCCGGCCCCAGCCTTGTGCTCCACTTGCGGTGAACGACTGTTGTTCACCGTGGAGATAGAGATGAAGCTTCGTCAAAATTCCCTTAAACTCGTCTATGTTTTCCTCCGTTTCAACCGCCTCCGTCGTCGGCAAGGTGCGTCGACCGTGCAAGTGTGCTCAGTGTGTGGAATGGAGCAAAACCCTCTTTACCGATCATGTGTTCGATGCTGGTAAGACGTTCATCGAAGCTTCGAGCTTTTCGACGCGATTTTGACTTTTTAGGTAATTTCCGGCTGAATTTCGGATTGTTTCGTGTTGCTAAGGTTTGGGTTAAGTCGTCGTGTTGATAAGCTCTCTTTTTCCTGGCAGAATCGGTACAAAAATGGCCTCCGGCGACCGTTCTGATGATCGTCCGATGGTTTACACCTCTGGTAAGTGAATCGGTTCAAGCTATGGTCTGAACTGGCCAACCCAGTCTGAGCCCAAACCCGAACCGTGCCCATACCCATCTACCCAACCAATCTCTACGACCCGTACCCAAACCGTGTATGACCCGACCTGTGTCTGACCCGACTCGAACCCGTATCTGACTCGAATCGATCCAACCCAACCCGTTGACCCGTACCCGACCCGTTGACCGAGTTAACTCAGTGAGTCAACCCATTTGAGTTAACTCGCCTGAGTTGACTCAGCTGAGTCAAGCCAGTTGACCAGTGACATCAGCGTTGACCTGACCACTGACCTTTGACCTGATCGTTGACCGTTGACTTTAACCAAAAAGTCAAAATTTTCTGAAAACTCCTATCTTATATTTTTCGACGTCCTGGGTCCAATTTTGAAGCCAGTTTCTCAAAATTCTGACCCGAAAGCCACCGAATCCGACCTTGAACCTGAACTTGTTTATGTATTTATTTATTCAGTTAAGAGCTTTAGGAATAAGGACTGAAAAGGGATATTGTGTGATTGAAGGTACTCACATTTCCTTGAATACGAATGGTTGAGGGACGTCAAATCCGGGTTTGAGAGTGTTCGAATATCGTTTACGGATTGACTGATGTAGCTTGGAGCCAAGGTAATACATTAATACCTCTTGTATACGTTATGGAACATGTTGGTATCCACTTAATGACTGGATGATCATGTTAAGTATATGGTTAATTCTGTTTTAGTCAAGTTGATTACAGGAAAAGGATAGTATCTTGGTTAGATTGAATTGCTCGGTTAGGAAGAGAAGGGACTTGTAAGAACTCCTGATATCCAAGAATAATTCATAGGACTGTTATACTCTAGATCTGATTGTCTATTAATGATCAAACTTTTGAAATGCTTCATTATGAAATTAAAGAAATGCCCTTGAGGTGCAAGAATGACTAAAATACCCCTAACAACAAAATAATTTGGGAATCTACACCAAATCTAGTAAAATGGCTTATTTATCTGGAAACCTCGTTTTGCTTGGAAAGTTGTAGATCAAAGCTTAAACCCTCGAATTGTAGAGTACTTGGATTGTATTTGAACACTGAATAAATCTCTGAAAATAACTCTCAAATATATATATGAACTAATCAAAGTGGCATAAAATACAGAATTGACTGACTTGACCAAAGAGGTTTGAAAACATAAAAAGGTTGAAGTAATTAGAATGAACGTAATGACCAGACGACTGAAATATCCTCAGATACTAATTGTCAATTATCTAAAATGATGAACATACAATCGAGATCTGAAATGAATGAATAATTGGAAGAGCCGAAAGGCTCAGAATAATTGAAACACCTTCATACATCGAGGTGACTGAAAATACCTCTAAGACTCGAAATGAGAAATATCAATAAAGCCAAGCACAAACAATAGCTCTGAAAGTGTAATACACGACCCTTGTTGGTTGGTCGGTTCGGGAACTATTGTGATGTTGGATGAATACCATATAAAAGCATGTTCGAGTTATTTCGAGAAAGTACCTAGGTCAATGGTAAGAGTAGCATGTTCTTCGTGTGTATTCGATGCTATGGATCGTGTTCAGATGCAATACACATGCTCGAATACTTGGAAAATACCATTTGAATACATGTTCGATTTCTCGTTGTACGTTCAGTGGTTGCTTGGTGAAGACAAGCTTTTGTTATACAATGTAGTCAGTTCTGAGAAATGAGTACTTAAGATGTACCGATCCGGTTAAATAATAAAAATGTAATGATGTTTTGTGACTAGTTCAAGGGGACTCGTAAACCTGAAGAGCAACTCAAATTCTTGAATTCTATATGTTGATGCTTATACTTGGTTGGTTTAAATTACCAAATTACCCTTGAAGGTCAAAATGAATATAATACCCTCGTAGGCTGTAACGTTTTTTTTCTCACGATATATCTAAAATCCTGATGATCCTAATGCATCAATTTTCAATGTTTGATTCGAGTCGTCTTATCGAACTCTCCTATTCATAGGGACCTCATTCTGAAATCAATTCAAAATTGTTAAAAGTTCAATGTGTTCCCTTCTGTAAATACCAAGTATCTTCAAGAAATAAATTGTTCCATCTAGTGTGTTCTATGTGTGTTACACGACTGTTTTTGCATACTGTTTTACATGTTTTATCATATTGATCATGTGCACATGACTGATATGCAGTTTTCGCATGAACATGACATGTTTTAGAATTTAAGCATAATTGTATTGTATGTTTAATATTGACCTTAGTACCTGATATGAAAAACATGCTATGTGGATAATGTATTACTGAAAATACTATCAATGATTAATGAACTATTAATGAACTGATTCACTGGGGTACATGGGATATGATATGAAGTTACTGACGGCTCAGCCCTGATCCAGCTGGTAAGTCCGCCCATTTTCGGTTCCTATGCTTTGGCTAGGTCCGCCCGTTTTCGGTTCCTAAGCTTCGGGTAGGTCCATTCGTTTCGGTTTCTATGCTTCGGCTAGGTCCACTCGTTTCGGTTCCTATGTTTCGACTAGGTCCGCCCGCATTCGGTTCCTATGCTTCGGCTAGGGCCGCCCGTATTCTAAGGTATTCCCTTAGGATGGTACCCACGCTCAATGGGCTTGGGTTAATACCTGTACATGATACCGCACTGGGGAAACTAAATACTGAGTATGGTTGGAGGGTAAATAAAGAATTAAAATGAACTTTACAGCTACTTGAAGCAAATGTATTTGAAATAAAAAGGTTTACTGCATTGTTACATTTCATGCATTAACGTTGCACTATTGGAACACACTAGACACTAAACTCTTTGACTCCACCTTCATAGTTTATCAGCTTATATAATTCCCTTCTGATACTTGATGATTGAATAAAGAACAAATATCGTTACTCTCTAGTATAACACTACCCCGAAATAGCGGAACAGAAAATGGAGACCATTACTTCATGGAACATCATGAAAATGTTATTTCTGCCATATATCTGCATAAGCTTATATCATCTTTTGGTAGTTCTGTATTACTGAGCTTTTCCAAGCTCACATTGTTTTTACCATCGTAGGTTAAAAATATATATCATGGTATAATGTCTGACATCAGTGTTCGGAGTTCTCTTGGCGTCGCTTTGGAGTACGGTACTATATAGTTAGTGGGCATGTATGCCATGTATTGTTTTATGATAGTGTTTGTAAAACACTTTTTGAAATTTTTGTTATATGTTTAAATTATTTCCTGAAGTAGTATTTTAAACAAAAGTTAATTTTACAGTTTAATAAGTGTTTTAAGGAAAATATTTTTACGTGTACTTTTTCTGTGGGTCGCTCTTATAGCCCTAATGTAATTTCCTAAGATCCGTAGTAACACATAGGCGGGTCTAGGATTACAGATTTTTTATCTTTGTGTTAAAGAAAATTATTGTTAATCAAATAGATTCAGTTTAGCGATTAAAGGCATGAAGTTTTCTGCGTTTTTTTAATCTATGTGAATTGATTATTTTTTCAATTCGACATATAGTATTTTTTAGAACCATTAAGATTATTTTATATATATATTTTTTGGGATTCTAATGGGTGATTAATATTGTTGTTTTTAGTTTGAATGGTATATACTGTTTCATATAAAAGTATTCATATGTATGCAAATAGTGATATATATTTAGATTAAAATATATATTCAATTCAATTTGATCAAAATTTTAGTTTTGATCGTTAGTAATTAAAAAAATTGACTTTAACTTTATCGTTGAAAATTACCGTGATTTGAAAATTTTATAATTAGGTTAGCTCTCGAAGCTTTATATTCGAATTAGTCTAATAAACTATGGTTGAATTTGTTAAATCTTGTTTAGTTTTAAACATAACCTCTGGCTTAAATTTGTTTCACACTATGCTTAATTATGACATTAATGTTATGTACGGAATATACATTTTGGTTTTGGTTTTAGAAAGCATGTCATTAATCTTATGAATTTCATATCCTATTTAGTTTGGTCAAGAATTTCAATTTTGATCGTTAGGTTATTATGCATATTAAAGTTTCAAGCGATCTCAATATGAATAATTCATTTATATGATACTTCTGATTTTAACTTATAGTTAAATATTGATTAATTTAAATTCATTTTTGGGTGATTTATGAAGTTAAAGATTAAATGCATTTGATTTAATGATTTACAAATTTTACCTTTAAGTTTATAGTGAACATTTTGATAAATGCATGATTAAGAATTTTTTAAAAAACATTCAAAGAATTCAATTTTTCCATTTCTGATAGCCCCATTTAGACAACATTATTTTGGGTTACGGAAACTTAAGCGTTATCAGAAATTTCAATTTTGACTGTTACAAAATTTTAAATTTAAATATTAGTATATTTAAATTATATATTTTGAGATAAATTAGTTGAAGCATTAAGTCACCAAAGTGCCCTCTATTGTGGAAATTATTTTATTTTAAAATATAGAAATTTTTGTGCATGTAAGTCGAATTATGTTAGTATTAATCGGCCCAAAGGAAGATTAATAATGAACATTTTTACATGTGCAACTGTGGTAATAAATATGTGATAATTATTCAGTTTTATATGTGAGCAATAAATCGGCTCAAAGGAAGATTTCTGTTTGACATGTTCTTATTATCAATGTTTGATTATTGTATCAAGATATAACTTGCAAGTTAATGTTTTGTCCAAAGATGGAATTTTAATTGAGTGCTTGGTATCTTGATATGAGGTTTACTTTTATTCAAATTTATTATTATTTTGGTTATCTTTTAATTTAAGTAAAATATAAAATTAAGGAAATTTTTTGAAATAAATAAATTCATATTTTGGCTCCGGATGTCTAATATTTTAATGGATTAATTGAAACATAATGTCACCAAAGTGACCACTTTTTTGTAAATTAGTTTATTTAAAATATTAAGATGATTATGAGTTTTTGTAATTCATGTGTTTATTAATTGGCCCAAAGAAAGTTAATATTTGACATAATTACAACGACAACTGTAGTGATAAATGTATGACAATTATATGGTATTTTATGTGAGCAATACGTTAGTCCAAAGATTAATCTATTGTTTAACATAGTTTATTGTAAATGTTTGATTGGTAGAACAATAGTACAACTTACAATTAAAATTACTGTCCAAAGACTCGATATTAATGTTATGTTTGGTATCTTGAGGGGAGCTAGTCATTATTTTAAATTTATTGTTTATTTATGATAAATGATGTGAGCTTGTTTTATGTTATTTATTTACATTTTTTATCCTATATTTATCTAATTTATCTCATGATGTCACAATATATGTTATTTTTATATTATATACTCATGTTATGTTTAATGAAACTAATTTCAAGGAATACAAAAACTACTTACACATAGTATTTGGATGTATGAACATAGACTTTTCACTAAGAAAAGAATAACTTGCACCTCTCACTGCGGTAAGCACCCATAAAAGATAATTTGAGAGGTGAGATTGTTTGAATCGCATGAGTTTAATGATCATAAAGTACAATATTCTAGATGTCTTAAGGAGCAAAGTCTAGAGAGGATACTCATACTAAGGGTTTTCTTGACGAAATTAAGTAATATTTTATCCAAAACATTAAAGTTAAGATGACATCACTTATGCTTTCTTTGATGTCTATGAAGTATAAGGGTCAGGGAAATATGAGCGAGTACACTATAAAAATGTTTACTATTGCTTCAAAATTTAAAGCACATAAGATCGAACTTTCTAACAATTGTTTGTTCTTATGCTTTCTGTATCACTTCCTATACAGTTTAACGATATCAAAAATAGTTACAACTGTAAAAAAATAAGAGATAGGCTCTAACAAAGCTCATTTCTCATTGTGTTAAAGAGAAATACAAGTTGAAGCATTATAAGTACAAAAGTACTCATTTGGTTAGTGCTTACTTAGTTAGTGTCTCTAAGAATAAGGGCAATAAAAGACAATATTAGAATAAAGTTGCTAAGGGTCCAACACAAAAGAAGTAACATATTGTTACAAAGTGTTGATTCTTTGTATACGTTAGGACACATGTGAAGAAATTAAACTTCGAAAATGAGTAACTACTTTGTTATTTTGAGTGATTCATGGGCCTGTAAGTTTTATGATCCCATAATTATGAATTATTTAAGGATAGATCTATAACTTTTTTAGGATGTTGAGTTTGGGGGGAGGAAATAAGATTAGATACATTGCTTTTAAGGAATAATTGGATTATAATATAAGTCCTACAATCACTTTTGATGATGATTATGTTTTCACACCTATCATTAATCAAGAAGTGAATCAAATACCTTAACAAAAACAATGTTGAACAACTCTCATTCAAGATAAAGTAATTGTTTCAGAAAAACAAATTCAACAACCTTAAAAACAAGTGTCATTAAGGAGAGATAAAAGATAAATACTATTCTAGATTATTATATTGTATTTCTTCAAGAAAATAACGATAATAATGGAATGATAAAAAATGACCTAACCATTTTTCATCAACCCATAAAAAGTTCTAACTCTCAAAAGTGGATTATGTCATACAAGAAAGGTATAATTTTATACAATGCAATAAAATTTAAGAACTTGTCTCATTACCTTAAGGTGAAAATCAATTGGTTGTAAATGAATATTTAAAACCAATATGGATAGAAATGGTAAAGTGGATAAGTATAAGGCACGGCTTGTATCTAAAGGATATACTCTAAAAAGAAGACATTGATTTTGTAAAATTTTCTCTTAGATTCATTGAAAGACTCTTTTAGGGTAATCACGATGCTTGTTACTTATTTTAATCTTAAGCTAC
The DNA here is from genome assembly GCA_958450335.1 of Hibiscus tridactylites. Lineage (NCBI taxonomy): Eukaryota > Viridiplantae > Streptophyta > Magnoliopsida > Malvales > Malvaceae > Hibiscus > Hibiscus tridactylites. Next base: position 25,463,771 of record OY288265.1, on the reverse strand, counting down.
ATTAGATGAATTTAAGAATGTGTTTTTTTCAATGGCAACATTGATGAAACAATTTATACGGTGCAATAAAAAAATTGTGTCGGGCGATACAAAGTTTGTGATATGAAAAATTAAGGAAATTCATCTATGGGCTTAATTATTTCTCACACCAATGGTATTACAAATTTCACAAAGTAATTATATCGTTCGGTTTTGAGATAAATTGGTTGATGATTGTATATATTATAAGTTCAGTGGGAGTAAACCAAGTGATACTCACATTGCTAAAGAAAACAAATTTAGTCTTACTCAATGCTTTGAAATAATAATAAAATATAAAATATTCCATATGCATAAGCTATTGAGAATCTAATTTATGCTCAAGTATGTATGTGTTCGGATATTGCATACATTGTTGGAATGTTAGACAGATATTTAAGCAATTCTAGTATGAACTATTGGATAGCAGCCAATAGGGTTATGAGATATCTTTAGAGAACAAAAATTACATGCTCACATATCGGAGTTCTAGTAAGTTAGAGATCCTCAAGTCTACATACTTCGATTTTATTAGAATATTGATGCAAAAAAAATTGTCACATGAGCTGATAATTATAGATTGAGTAGAAAAACCACTTCAATTATTTTTTGACAATAAATATACATTCATTTATTCTATAAACAATAAGAACATTTCAAAATCGAAGCACATAAATATTTAGTTCCTAGTTGTTAAAGAAAATTCAGAGTAGTTGTGTGTCTACGGAGCATGTTGGTACAAACTCCATAATTGTGCGTTTATTAAGAAACTATCACACTAGGTCTTTCATGAGCACACTACTCATGTGGGTGTAATGTTATTTAAAGATATTCAGTTTTAGTGCGAGTTTGTAATTTTGAAAAATGCTCATTCTTTTTAGAAACAATTTCAGTTACTTCAGTTTAAAGTTAGTTCCTGCAGAAATAAAGTTCTTTTGGTTTATGCACACTCTGATTTTAGTAAAGTTTGATCTCACTAAAGTTTAGGAGGACCCGTTGGAAATAGACATGTTTGGTTCACACTATATGTAATTTTCCATGCTACGCATCCATGATTGATCTATGTCATTTGACTATATTTGTATATGTTACCATTGATGGGTCTAGTCATGGTAAATATGACAAAGTCTGCTTTGATCCTATATGGATATAGTTGATGGATGAGATTGTTATAGAATACCTATTATATAATAGCAATTTTTGAGCTCATAAGGTTCTACATTTATCAGGAAACATATGTTGCCCAAGTGGGAGATTCCTGGATTAAAACCCGTAATTGTGGGCACATATGTATAATGTATGATACTATTATGAAGTATGATACAAAATTAAGTGACCAGTTATGTTAGGCGTGTCATGGGTATTAAATGTCATGGAAATAAAAGTTTAGATGCCATAAGATGTATTTATATTTCGATGAGGGGCAGAATTATAAATACCTAATAACTAATTATTAAATTAGTTGTATAAAGAGGTAGTGGTCCCTAAGAAATAGGTTAATTTGTTTTTCTCTCATTCTCCGTCAGAGAGCTTTACGTTAAGAAATAACCTATCTACTTGGAATATCACAATCACCTTCTAGGCGATCTTCATCAAAGGATTCAAGGTTTTCAGTCCATCAATGAATCCAGGTACGCTTCCGCTTTTGATTTATTGCTCTTGATTATTTGGCATGATAGATTTTGGGTTAGTTTTCATACTTGTTATGTTTTGGGTATACTTTGGTTTTAACACATTTGAGTGACAGTTTTCATCCTCAGAGGGGTCATTTTGACCCAAAATGAAATGTTGGGGGTTAAATTGGTTCAAAAAATAATAGGGACCAAAATGACTATTCAGTCAAATGTTAAGGGCATTTTTTAGCTTTATGACTTTTTAATTTCATGTAGATTTGATCACTAACTTATTGTTCCTTCCAAGTTATAACCGTTCTTTTAGAGTAAGAGTTAGGATCTACTTATCTTATGTAAAATTCATCTAGTTTTATACTAATTTGTGGTCATTGGATGAATAAAATAGATAGATAAAATAGAATAAGATGAAAAATTATCATCTATAATATAAAAAACGATATAATAATCATGAGAAGTAATATAGTGGTCGTTTATCTCATTGTTTAACTATTAGATACGAATTTAGTATCTTTTATTTTTTTTCTTGAAATTTATATTTTTTATTAAATAGAGAGTTTTACACAAGATGAGACAAGATGGACATACTGGACTAACTAATGAATCTACAAAATTCATCTTTTAATTACTCCAGTTTAGGATGAAAAGTTAGAGTGTAAAATATTTTATCCTTCAATTTTTACATAAATTATTTTATTAAAAATAATATAATTGAAAAAATAATTAATACAAACAATTTTCCTTTCCATTGTTTAATCATACAAAGTTTGTAAAAGTTCCTTTCAACTTTCATTTCTCCCACTAATTTTAACTAATCCAAACAAACAGAATTTGCATATATCATTTCATTTTCTTAATTTTCTTTTTTTCTGCTTTTTTTACAATTGGTCACACTCCGTAAGCATTCTCGATAATAAGTCATTTTCTGTAAAACATATGTTTGATTTTGATATAACCAAGTATGTTAAGGATTAAATTGAAAACTTGAAATAAATTTCTAAGTCCCTTAAATGATTTTTAAATCACCAACACCTTCATCTAATTTGAAAAACTCAAACTCCAAATATTTTCTAAATGTTCCAAAGCCAAAGTGTTGAAAAACGTCCAGGTGTATCGATACGCTTGAAGCCGTATCAATACATTTTTTTCAAAGTTGGCTACTGGAAAGACGTGTTTTGATACACTTGAAGCCGTATCAATACATTTTTTTCAAAGTTGGCTACTGGAAAGACGTGTTTCGATACGCTCTTAACCGTATCGAAACAGCGTATCGAAACAGATTTCATCTGTATCGATACGCCCCTCTGTAAAAACTGAAGGAGTTTGAATGGTGTACCGATACGGTTCCACCCGTATCGATACGGTTTTAACGGAATTTTTAAATTCAAAGAGGTTTAAATGTTTTCGACTGTTGGTGTCATTCGTTAGGTAACTAACATTTAAAGTGACAGTTGTCCCGTATCGATACGGTGTAACCCGTATCAAAACGGAAACTTCCAGTGAGCTAAGTTGAGAAAAAGGTATCGATGCGGTCTTATCCGTATCGAAACGGTCCATGTCTCGTACCGATACGCTTACACGCGTTTCGATACGCCCTCTTTATTATGTGCAACAGCTCTTTCTGTTTTGAGACAGGTATCGATACGGGTCTTCGTGTACCGATACGGATAGCTACAAAAGTGCATTTATGGTGGAAAAAGAGGGTCCCAACGGCTATAATCAATACCCTAACCACCCAAACGGCTAAAATTGATAGAGAATGAATAAATTGAAGCTCATTGAAGACCAACAACAACTATTGCATCAAAGATAAACATCCAAGCAAAAATTTAAGCTCATTGTGTTTATTTTTCAATATTCTTGTAAACCTCAAATTGTGTTGTATTCAATTCCTATCCTATCTCAAATTTGGGTTGAGTGTTTGTACTGAAAGGGGCAATATTGTATTTGAGAGATATCTTTCTTGCCTAATTTCTTCTTTGTTCACTTGTGAGGGTTTGATTAAATTTTGGGTAGAAATTTTGACCGGTTGTATAAAAGGTTACCTCCTAAGCCTTGAAAAGGGGAAGAACAAATTAGTGAATCGTTGCAAATCCTTGGTGGTAGCTAAGGTAGTGGATGTAGAGTTCATTTAGAACTTGAAACACTCTAAAATCCTTTGTTCTTTAATTTAGCTATCATTTTTCTCCAACAATTTTTTTAAAGCCCAATTCACCCCCTCTTGGCATTGATCAATCCATTGAGCCACTCAACATTTTCTTTACAAAAATACTAATGGTATCAACAACTGAGTTAGATTTTTTTTCAATTTTTTTAATTTTTAACCTTTAAAATAAAAGAATTGAATTTCAAACTAAATAATAAGGATTCAACCATTTTTTAAGATTAATTATAAAATAAGTGTTTAAATTATATCTAATTTTTACTTTAGGTAATTACTTTTTTCTTTGACAAAGTTGGTATCTAACATTTTATTTCATTCTCATTTTCAGGTTGTTCGTTAGAAAATTGTTCAATGAATATGTGACACGTACGCTCTGTTCAACTTATTCATTCTCCCATTCGATTTTCTTTGAAACAAACGGAAAAACAAAAGAAAATTTTTAAAAATTGATTCACTTTTTGAGAAAACGAACAATCATAGTCACAAATACTTTGATTCTGAGAGCTCTTTTATTCTTGTTGCATCAATTTTGATCTATACCTCATTGTTCTTTTTTCTAAAAAAATTAAGTCTCAAAAAAATTGTCCCAAAACACTTTAGTTGTGAAAACACATCTATACGGAAGTGAAATCAAGACCTAAACTTTAATAAATAAAGGGGTGGACTACACGAAATGTCATTAAATTTTAATTTTTGTATCGAACATACCATTAAACGAAAATTTGATACTATTAAACTTTATTTTTTGCTACTATTATACCACTGAACTATCGTAAACTATATGAAATGTCACTCGACCATTAAAATTGTAACGGGCCCATTAAATGCAAAACGACATCGTTTTAGTATAACTGCTTTGATGCCTAAGATATGCCAAAGCGACGTCGTTTTGTTAGAAAAAAATTAAGTAAACACTACATTTAAGGAGGCTCCAACCAAGAACTTCTAGGATGAAAGGTTTACAACAAACCACCAAGCCAACTTTAAGACTTGATATAATCCTAACGAAAATAGTATATACATAATACTGCAGTTAAACTTAATTATCATTTATCTCATGATATAATTTTATAATTTTTATAGTTGTTATGAATATTTATCTATGTGGATGTCTATCAGGATAAGGACTTTATCAAAGGAGATTTGAATTATTTTATCATTAGGAATATTATCTACATTAATTAGAGTTTAATGTATTATGTACTTCTTATGCCTATAAATAGATGATTTACTGAAGGCATTGTACACAAGTATATATTCATAATAATACAAATCTCTTTTTTTTTCTCATCTTATTTTGTTCCTATTTCTTCTTGTTCTTTTCACATTATTTATAACACGTTATCAGCACGAGTTTGCTCAGAAGATTTTAGTCACAAATCAAGCTTCTCCAAAGATTTATCTGGTATATTCTTTTTCCATCTTATATATTTCAATTTATAAAATAATATATATACAATGATAAATTAAAAATATATATATATATAATTAATTCCATGTGTATGTTATCAGCCATGTGTTTTTATTTATTTTGTTTAATATTTTATTTTAATTTGTCATGTTTGGTTATTATAAATTATATGTGGGTTTGTTTTAGTTCATACCATGCGTATATACAAGGAATTAAATCTTATTTCTTGTTGTTTTTCGATTATATATATTAATTTATAATTGTCTTTTATAGTACATCAATGACAAATCTTGCAAAGATTGAGTTTGTGGCTTTTGATATTTCCGGAAAGAATTATTTATCCTGGATCTTAGATGCCGAAATACACCTAGATGTTGATGGTCTGAGAAATACCATTAAAGAGGGGAATGCAGAATCTGCCCAAAATAAGGCCAAAGCCATGATACTTCTTCGTCGTCACCTCCACGAGGGGTTGAAATCAGAATATTTAACGGTGAAAGTGTAGAACTAATGTTTTGATATAATAATTGAAAAATGTTTTGGACTGATTTAAAAAGAATTCAAAACTATTTCCAAAGTCCAAATAACTTGAAACTATGTTTAGGAATGTTTTTAAAAGGGTTTAACATGTTTTTCAGAGCCAAACTTCACAAAACCTTCCAGGCGTTTCGAAACACCTTAGGGCGTTTCGATGCGGGGGATTCCAGTAGCAAAAGTGTTTCGATACAGGTATCGAAACGGGCCTTCCCTGGATGAGATTTTTGTCCAGCGTTTCAAAACGGACTATGCCGTTTTGATATGCCTACGTGGCATTAACGACAACGGTCATAAACCCCAACGGCTATTTCCCAACTAACTTTTAAATGCAGAACGTTTCGATACATGACTAGGCATTTCGATACGGTGTTCCGAAATGGCCAAGAGCGTTTCGATACGGGTACCTCATCAGGCTACAACGGCTCTTTCTACTTAAAGGGTGTTTCGAAACTGGCACGACTGTTTCGAAACGGTGAGCTGCAGAAGTGCATTTATGGGGGAAATAAAGTCCTCAACGGCTCCAAATCAACCCCAACGGCTAGTAACGGCCATAAACTCATCAAGGAGTATAAAAGGGACCTCCAAGCATCAAGATATGGTTAATGCTTCAATTGTCAATCAACAAATGATCAAATATAGTCTTTGTACTTAAATTGTCAATTCTTGTATAGACAAACACTGGTGAGCCAAAATTGTCAAATTTTCTCAAGTGTTTTAGGTTTTTGGTGAGTGCTAAATTGTGCAAACAAATACCTATTAGAGGGATTTAAGTTTGCTTATTGTTTCTCTTTGTAAAAGAGGGTTTTGATCAAGGCTTTGGGTAGAAAGCTTGATCGTGTATAAGGGTTTCCTCCTAAGCCTAGAAAAAGGGACGAATTAATAGTGGATTGATTGGAAATCCTTAGTGGGGAGCTAAGGTAGTGGATGTATGCCTTGGTTAGAAGGTTGAACCACTATAAATCATTGTGTCAATTATCTTTTTAGCTTCCACAACCCTTTCACCCAAAAATCCACCTCTCCACCACTTAGTGAGCAACATCGGTTGAACGAATCGAGCTTCTCTCAACTCAACAGAAAGATCCTCTTATTCTTTGGAATAATCTAAAGGAACGATATGACCACCAGAAAACTGTTATTCTTCCTAAAGCTCGATATGACTGATTGCATCTGAGATTGCAAGATTTTAAATCAGTAAGCGAGTATAACTCTGCTATGTTTCCTATTACTTCACAATTGAAGTTATGTGGTCAAATTATTACTGATGAGGATATGTTAGAGAAAACATACTCCACTTTTCATGCAAATAATGTTGTCCTTCAAACACAATATCGAGAAAAAGGCTTTAAGAAATATTCTGAGTTAATTTCTTGTCTTCTTGTGGCTGAGCAAAACAATGAGCTACTGATGAAGAATCATGAATATCACCCAACTGGCTCCGCTCCATTCCCTGAAGCGAATGCGACATTCTATAGCGGAAGAAATAAAGGCTACACCAACAATCGTGGTCATAACTATAGGAGTGGTCGTGGTCATAATCACGGTCGAGGACATAGGCGAGGTGGTCGTTTTAAAAATAACTATACCCACCGTAAGTGGAACAATAAGGATGACAATAATGCAAAAGATAAATCCAAGAAAAAGGAATCTATGTGTCATCGATGTGGCAGCTTAAATCATTGGGCCCGTGCTTGCCGTGTGCCAAAGCATCTTGTGGATCTTTACCAACAGTCAATCAATGGTAAAGGAAAGAAAGTTGAAACAAATTTTGTTTATATCAATGACAAAGATGATTATGGCCTTGGCAAAGATGATTATGACATTACTGGCACTAGCAATGGCGATTATGGCTTTACAGATATAGATGTTAATGATTTTCTCATTTCCCCTGAGAAGAATAATTGATTTTTTTGTTGTTGTTGTTTATGTTTATTATTATTATTATTAGGAAAAGTTTGTTAGAAAGATATAATATTTTATTAGGAATTATATATATATATATATATAAGAATAAAATTCATGGATGTTATCTATTTATTTTATATTTTGAATATTTTTGTAACACTTATTTTATTTTTCTTTGAAGAATATGATTCCGTCATAAATACAATCCGCCAAAAATGGTGACGATTTATGCTTAGCGGACAGTGCAAGTACTCATACTATACTTAAGCACAAGAAATTTTTTTCCCATTTAACAATGCAAGGGAATAATGTGAGTACTATATCCGGAAGTGCTAATATTATAGAAGGCTCCGGAAGAGAAAATATGTTATTGCCAAATGGAACTCTATTTCATATTCATAATGCGCTATACTCCCCAAAGTCGCAAAGAAACTTATTAAGTTTTAAAGATATTCGCAATAATGGATATCATATTGAGAGTAGTTGTCAAGGAGATGTTAAATATCTCTATATTACAAGTATAACTCAAGGCAATAAGAAAATTTTAGAAAAATTACATGCACTGTCATCCGGATTGTACTACACAAGAATTAGTGCAATTGAAGCACATGCTATTGTAAACTATAAGTTTACTGATAACTTTATTATTTGGCATGAACGGTTAGGCCATCTCGGTTCGATTATGATGCGAAAAATTATCGCAATTCATGTGGTCACTCATTGAAGAACCAGCAGATTCTTCAAAGTAATGCATTTTCATGTGATTCTTGTTCTCAAGGCAAATTAATTATTCGGCCATCGCCAGCTAAAATAAATTATGAATCTATCAATTTTCTGGAACGGATACATGGTGATATATGTGGGCCCATACACTCTTCTTGTAGACCATTTAGATATTTTCTAATTTTAATCGATGCATCGACTAGATGGTCACATGTATCCTTGCTATCAACCCACAACTTGGCATTTGCGAGGTTACTTGCTCAGTTGATAAAATTACAAGCACATTTTTCATATTCCCCTATAAAGACAATTCGTTTTGATAATGCTGGTGAATTTACTTCTCAAACTTTTGATGATTTTTGCATGTCGATTGGAATAAGTGTTGAACACCCTGTAGCGCATGTTCATACACAAAATGGTCTTGCAGAGTCCTTTATCAAACGACTTCAATTAATTGCAAGACTGTTACTAATGAAGTCAAAACTACCGATTTCTGCATGGGAACATGCTATTTTACATGCATCATCATTGATTCGCATCAGGTCTGTAAGTTATCATAATATCTCCCCATTACAAATGGTTTTTGGTCAGGAACCAAATATTTCTCATCTTAGAATTTTTGGATGTGCGGTACATGTTTCGATTTCTCCACCACAACGCACAAAGATGGGTCCTCAAAGGAGGTTGGGAATATATGTCAATTTTGAATCTCCTTCGATAGTTAAATATCTTGAGCCTTTGACGAGAAATTTATTTACAGCTCGATTTGTTGATTGTCATTTTAATGAGTCGGTTTTCCCAACATTAGGGGGAGAAAATAAACAGATGGGAAAAGAAATAAGTTGGAATGAATTATCGTTATCTCATTTTGATCCACGTACCCAACAATGTGAACTAGAAGTTCAAAGGATAATTCATTTGCAAAACTTAGCAAATCAATTGCCAGATGTTTTTGCTGACCCTAAAAAAGGGACTAAGTCACATATACTAGCTGTGAATGCTCCAATTAAAATTGATGTCCCAGAAGGACAAACTCTAGTTGCTAATGAGTCAAACGCACGCCTGAAGCGTGGTAGACCAGTAGGTTCCAAAGATAAAAATCCTCGAAAAAGAAAAGGAGCTATGTCTTGTGATGGTCTGATCGAGGAATCAATGGATTATGAAAAATCTCGAGAAGAGATTAAAAGGTCTCCAAAAGAGACATTAGACATGAATCAGGTACCTGATAATGATGAGATCTCAATAAATTATGTCATGTCTGGTAACAAGTGGAACAGAAACAAAATCGACGTCGATAATACTTTTGCATGCAATATAGCACTAGAGATTTTGAATGATAATGTGGACCATGAACCATTGTCGATTGAACAATGTAAGCAAAGAGATGATTGGCCAAAATGGAAAGAGGCAATTGAAGCGAAACTAAAATCTCTTTCACAAAGAGAAGTATCCGGACATGTAGTCCGTACACCAGAAGGTGTAAAACCTGTGAGGTATAAATGGGTTTTTGTGAGAAAGGGAAATGAAAAATGGGAAATTGCGAGATATAAAGCTCATTTGGTTGCACAAGGATTCTCACAAAGACCGGAAATTGATTATGAAGAAACATACTCCCCAGTGGTGGATGTAACCACTTTTAGATTTTTGATTAGTCTGGCAATAAAAGAAAGACTTAATTTCCGCTTAATGGATGTTGTTACAGCCTATTTGTATGGGCCTCTTGATAATTTTATTTATATGAAACTTCCGGAAGGTTTCAAACTGCCTGAAGCAGTTAATTCAGATTCTCGGGAATATTATTCAATCAAATTGAACAGATCCCTTTATGGATTAAAACAATCTGGGCGCATGCGGTATAATCGCCTCAATGAATACTTATTAGCAGAAGGCTATAAGAATGATCCAATTTCTCCATGCATTTTTATTAAGAGATTTAGCTCTGGATTTTTTATTATTGTTGTGTATGTTGATGATTTGAATATTATTGGGACTCCTGAAGAGATCTCATTGACAGTAGAATGTTTAAAGAAAGAATTTGAAATGAAAGATCTTGGGAAAACAAGATTCTGTCTTGGATTACATATTGAGCACTTAAAGGATGGAATCCTTGTGCATCAATCAACATACATAGAAAAAATGCTAAAGAAATTTTACATGCATAACGCATATCCATTGAGCACTCCTATGGTTGTTAGGTCACTTGATGTTAACAAAGATCCATTCCGTCCTCGAGAGATGGATGAAGATATTCTTGGTCCAGAAGTGTCATACTTAAGTGCTATTGGTGCGTTAATGTATCTTTCTAGTCACACACGACCTAACATATCGTTTGCTGTCAATTTATTGGCAAGATTTAGTTAATGCCCAACCCGAAGACATTGGAATGGGGTCAAACACATATTTCGTTATCTTCAAGGTACGAAAGATATGAGATTATTTTTCTCTAATCTATTCAAAACAGAATTGGTTGGTTTTGCGGATGCAGGATACTTATCTGATCCTCATAATGCTCGATCACAGACTAGTTATGTATTTACATACGGTGGTATAGCAATTTCTTGGCGCTCAATGAAACAAATAATTACTGCTACTTCCTCTAATCATGCTGATATTTTGGCTATTCATGAGGCTAGTCGTGAATGTGTGTGGCTAAGGTCTGTAACCAATCATATTCGCGAAAATTGTGGTTTACACTCTGAAAAAGTAGCTCCGACGGTCTTATATGAGGATAATACGGCCTGTATTGCCCAACTTAAGGAAGGATACATAAAGGGTGATAGAACAAAACACATCTCCCCAAAATTTTTCTTCACTCATGATCTACAAAAGAATGGAGACATTGATGTCCAATAGATTCATTCATGTGATAACTTGGCAGATTTATTTACCAAGGCACTCCCTACTGCTCCATTTGAGAAGTTAATTTATAATATCAGATTACGTCATGTCAAAGATCTTATATGATGTATTTATGAGGGGGAGAAAAATACGCGTTGTACTCTTTTCCTTATCCATGGTTTTGTCCCATTGGGTTTTCCTATAAAGGTTTTTAATGAGGCAACATGTTATGCGTATTAAAGATGTGTGTACTCTTTTTATTTACTAAAGATTTTTTTTCTGGGGTTTTTATCTTAGTAAGGTTTTAACGAGGCACACTTCTTCATAAACATCCAATGGGGAGTGTTATGAATATTTATCTATGTGGATGTCTATCATGATAAGAAATTTATCAAAGGAGATTTGAATTATTTTATCATTAGGAATATTATCTACATTAATTAGAGTTTAATGTATTATGTACTTCTTATGCCTATAAATAGATGATTTACTGAAGGCATTGTACACAACTCAATATTCAGAATAATACAAATCTCTTTATTTTCTCTCATCTTATTTTATTCCTATTTCTTCTTGTTCTTTTCACATTATTTATAACCATAGTATAATTTTATAAATATATTAACTTTATAAATAAATGTTATTTATAATTTATATTACAAAACTAAAATATTATTTATAATTTATATTACAAAACTAAAATATTATTTATAATATATACAACTAAATCTTAAACCCCAAACCTTAAATCATACATGTAACTAACTAAACTAAAACCTTAAATATATAATTATATCTAAAATCTCAAACCCCAAACACTAAATATATAACTAAATCCTATATCATAAATCCCAAAACCCCAAATATATCATTATAAATAATATTTTAATTTTAAGGTTTGGGTTTGATAGTTCAGTGGTATAATAGTATATCATTTCGTGTAGTTTATGATAGTTCAGTGGTATAATAGTATCAATTTTTAGTTCGATAATATGTTCGATACAAAAATTAAAATTTAGTAGGATTTCATATAGTTTACCCTAAAAAAATTAGTTCCAAAATACTTATTTTTATTTGTAATAATGAGCTGGGTAAAAAAAGTTAAAATTTGAACTCAACAATAGAAGATAATTTTTTAACAGACAATCTGAAAATTGTTCCCGAATGATACATTACACACCTATTTTAACTAATAAATTAACATTAAATAATATATATATATATATATATATATATATATATATATATAATTTGAGTCATTATTTTACAGTTAAACTTTTTTTATCAATAACTACCGTTTCATTTAATATTATTTTTAAAAAAAATACTAATATTTATACATTTTTAATTAAATTTTAGTGCTCATCTAATAAGGCCCACAAATGGTTGAAGCTTGGATAAGATGATTAGGCCGTTGGAGATGAGGCCCAGTACTCTTTTAGTTTTCTCTTCATACTTTTTCTACTATCAAGAAAAAAGTGGTGTGTTATATCACATTAGATATTCATCAACATCCCAACGGGGTTTTCAATTAATCATAAGTTGAGATCATATAAAATTTGAAGTTTTAAGTCCCGGTCCTATTATATAAAAATTATGTAAATCCTTAATTTAAATTTTATTTTGATTTGAGTCTCATCATGTGTGAATCCTATCTAAATTTATTCTGATTTAGATCCAGACAAATGAAGATTATCAACTCGTGTATTTTGTGTACTTATAATTCTATTTGTAACTTCAAAAAAATATATGTGGTGATTAACTGTTTTAAAGGATGGTTACAAATCTAATTAAAATAAGATGAAATGTATCCAAAATATTAAAGCCAAAGAAATTATTGTAGATTCAAAGTTGAAGATAATTTTAGTTGTTTCATGGAGTTCCCATGAAGATATAGCCCCAAATAGGCAACTTGACATGCATTTCTGCATTTGGGAGTAAATACATATTGAATGGACCTTAAATGCTCCCTTCTTTACAGATAAAACTTTCGTCTTATTCACCTTGGCTTAGTTGTTAGTTGGCAGGAGCAAATGGAATTTTTTTCTTCTACATTTAAAATCGGGAAAAACTATATATTTAGTACCTCAATTATGCATGCGTTATTGTTTTAGTACCTCAACTATTATTTTTGGCAAAATAGTAACTAACGTTACATTTTTGTTCTGTTTTGGTACTTGCCCGTTAAAAACTGACAGAAATAGTGACGTGGCTTGGGTTAATAAAAATTTTAGTCCAAAAACTTATACATTCTATCAATTTAGTCTAAAATTTATCAATTTACATTATTTTAATTTTTGGATTAAATTGTAAATTCCTCATTTTTCTTCTTCCAGTCGAACCTAATTTGCAATTTTACCCCCAAAATTAAGATGATGTTTTAAATTGATAGATTTTGGACTAAATTGATCATATATACAAGTGTTTTGGACTAAAATTGTGATAATATCAAGCCATGTCATCATCTCTGTTAGTTTTTAACGGCCAAGTACCAAAACGGAACAAAAACATAACGTTAGGTACCATTTTACTAAAAATAATAGTTGGGCTACCAAAACAGTAACACAAGCATAGCTGGGGTACTAAATATATAATTTACCCTTAAAATTATGCAAACGATGTCATTTGAATTTTTCAATCGTGATGCATTTTATCTAATTTATTTTTTCATTACAGAAAAAATAGTGTGATATTGTAGAAATGTATTGCATTATTTATAGTTTTTGAATAGTCTAAAGGTGATTACAAGGTAGTATCTGTTTATAGATATTTCTAACTCTTTAACAAAGGATGAACATTATTCGCTTTTCCATTGATACCACTTGTTGGGTTAACCGCATTATCTATATTTAATTCAATGAACTCATAAAATACTTATTGTTTAAAATATTTTTTTAATATCATAATTTTTTTAATTTAACATATATTACGTGTCACATGAGTTTTTAATTATGTCATAGAACTCATTAAAATAGCATTATCATATTCCTTTTAAATTTTAAAATCCCTATAAATTTATATTAAAGTTCAAATGTTCGATGTTTATAACTAATAGATTTTTTATATATATTTTTTTATTAATCTTAACATTTTAATAACGTACATAAACCGTATAAAAAATATACATAATTTGAATTTCTCTTCCGAATTCCAATTGAATTAATGCATCGAAGAATATGAGTAGTGAAAAGGCAGATTGGTTGTGAAGGAAAGTGTGTTGAGAAGCACTTAAAATTGGCTTTTCAGCTAACTTTTCTTTTTTTTAGTTGCAATCAATCACCTACTCTCTTACTCTCTATCTCCTTATTTTCTCACATCACTTTCTCGGATCAAATCAGCATATGCTTTATTTTAGAGATAACTCTAATATTGATGATTAATCATGTTATTAAAACAAAATGAACTAAGCAATAACCCTTTTTTAATCACATAGAATTCCAACACCAAATGAATACAAAATAGACAAAAGATTAAGTGAACTTCACCTCGAACCTTTATTTGAAAAACTGCAATCAAGTAAGTCTTTAAATAAAAACGTTTTCAACGTTTAAGACAATTTCAATTACTCACTTGCTCCTCATGTTTCAAGTAATTACTCACTTGATTCATGATTTAAAGTAAAAGCTTACTTGATTTTTTGCTCAGTCCCCTCTAATTATACGGGAAAAAATTATGTAAGCCCCTTGTTTGAATCAAAAGAGTTATTATTTGAAAAATTATAATGAAAAAATTGAAATTGTCTTAAATGTTGCAAACGCCCCTTCAGGATTTTTGCCCTTCTAATTTTTTTGGGTTTTGTCCTTATTAATTCAGACCGACTTGTATCGCACACTTAGCTTTTGTGAGCGACTCTCACAGCGAGGATTTTCTGAATAAATAAGGCCTCGAACTCGAGACTTGTTTAAGCAATACTAAATTGCTTACCACTTGGACCAATCCCCGACAAGTTTTCATATAATAACTCATTTGGTTATTTTAATATACAACTATCACTACCCGTAAATCACAAGATATTAACGCTTAAACATACTTGATCATATATTCTCTTACATACTGTACTAACGATATGTAAACTCAATCTGAATTACTGGTTTGATATTGAGGTATAATAAAAGGAGTCTAATTTTTATTATTTAAATCAAATTCAGATCGGATTAAATGAGATGAAATTAAAATATTTTTTCCTGGTTTAAATCTACCGAATCAGACATACCAATGGTTCATGAACATATCTAAAACAAAGTAGCTAATTTGAAGTTGAAGTTTGTCAACATGTCTGGGTGGAGTGTAGTCGACCAAAGGGAATAACACATTACCCTATGCCACCTCCAATTCCTATATTATATTATATTATAATGTTTTGATATTAAAGAAAATGATGCGTGTTGACCATAATCAAAGCTCCATAGATCCAAAGTACTAAATTAAACATTATTTACACAGAATAAGAGGAAGAAAATTGGTCAATCAAATTTATTTTAATATGTTAAGTGTTATGCTATTATTTTAAAATTTTAATTTTAATTGTTACATTTATTTTGGTGACATTGAATTTTCCTATTACTTTTATCAGAAAGTTTAGTTGTTTTTTTTTTTAATTTATGTTTAATTTTACCGTCAACGATTAACATTGGAAACCATAAAAATGACAAAATAAATTTTTTGTAGTTCCCTACGTAGGTCTTTAATCTTTGGATAAAAATAAAAATAATCATTAATCGAAGAAACCGGTGTTTTAATCACATGTGTTTACAATTTTTGTGGATCAAATTAATAAAAAAAATCTACAACGTGCAACGAACATCGCTGAACACCACTAATATTAAATACCGCTAAACATCATTAAATTAATTAATAAAAATTTAAAATTTTAAAACTCGTCGTACAATTAATAATTATTTTTAAAAATTTAATTAAATTATTTTTATATATTAAAATTTTAATTTTTTAATAAGGATAAACTATATATTTAGTACTTCACCTATTTCCGTATTTCTATTGAACCCTCATTATTTAAATATTATTTCAATTTGACTTTATTCTTTATAAAAAATAATTTAACCCTTAACCCTCAACCAAAAATCATAAACTATTAAACCTTAAACCCTTAAACTCTTAAACCTATACCCTAAACCATATATCATTAAAATAATTTCATCATCATCGATTAATTCAATTCAATGAATTATTAATGAATTGTATATAAAACTTTAAGTATATTTAATGAATTATTATTTTATATTTTCACCGGACCCTTCAAGATTTTTTTTAAAATTTACTATCTTACACATTTGACCAGGTTGTTATTTTTATCCCTTTAGCTTAAATCATGACTAAAAAATTATTATTTATATGAAAATTTTAATTTATCGAGAATTTATTGTATATTTATGTTATGTTCTATATTCTTTTTCAAAAGTGTTTTGGGATAAAAATACTAAGAACATACTATTTTTCGGCTAACAATATATTTGGTTTGATTTGAAAAATGATTTTTAGAAGTAATTTTTTTTAGCTTTTTAATTTTTTTCAAAAGCATTATTAACTAAGTTACTTATTTTTGTTTGTATGCTCAACATTTTTATTTTTAAAAGATGTAGTTAAAATAAACATCTTATCTACTTAAAAATATTTTTTGCAGTAATACCAAAACTCTAATTTTAAACTAAACAATTTAGCCGTACATCTCAAAAACAGTTTCCCTCCACTTTTTTAAAGCAAAAACAAACTTGTCCTAAATATTATCATCCTAATTTTTGGTGCTTCTTTTGTGTATTTTTCCTTTGATTTAACTTGTCGATGAGTAAAATAAATTTCGACCCTCAAAAATTATAAATCTACCAAGCCAGTTTTTAGGGTATTACAGATTACACCAAATAAAACTACGACACCACACAAGACCGCAAGAAACTTAATATGTAGTAGACCAAACTACTGATGAATCTTCATTGAATTGAATTAATCGATGAATTGAATCGACGAAGATGAAGATGAAATCATGTTTAAGGGTATATGGTTTAGGGTATAGGTTTAATAGTTTAAGGGTTAATAGTTTAGGGTTTTAGGTTGAGTGTTAAGGGTTAAATTATTTTTATAAAGAATATGGTCAAATTGAAATAATATTTAAATAATGAGGGTTCAATAAAAATACGGAAATAAGTGGTGTATTAATTATATAGTTTATCCTTATTAAAAAATAAAAATTTAATATGTATAAAAATAATTTAATTGAATTTTTTAAAATAATTATTAATTGTATTTAGCAGTGTTCATCATTAGTGGTGTTTAGCGGTGTTCGTCGCACGTTGTAGACTCATCCTAAAAAAACTGTAAATGTAGAAGATAATACATGAATCTATTACCATAAAATTAAAATATAAAAAATTAAATTTAGATTCTAAAATAATACCTTTTACATATTTAAGAAAATGTCGTCATTAATATTATGAAAGAATTTCATCAAATCAAAAACAAACATAGATTTTTTAAGAGTTTGTATAAAGAATTTTCAAATTGTGTATGTCATTAATATTATTAATTGAATCGATGATGGTCAAAATTATTTTTAATGGTATATGGTTTAAGGTATAGGTTTAAGAGTTTAAGGGTTTAAGGTTTAATAGTTTAGAGTTTTAGGTTGAGGGTTAAATTAATTTTTTTTTATAAAGAATATGGTCAAATTGAAATAATATTTAAATAACGAGAGTTCAATAGAAATACATAAATAGGTGAGGTACTAAATATATAGTTTACCCTTATTAAAAAAATAAAATTTTAATATGTATAATAAATAATTTAATTGAATTTTTAAAAATATTTATTAATTGTATGATGGATCCTTAAAATTTTAAATCTTTATTAATTAATTTAATGGTATTCAACGGTGTTTAACATTAGTGATGTACTTTAGACATAATCCAAATAAATCTGCCATAACGTTTTTTTTAAATACAATGTATGTACTTTTCATATCCCTTTCATTCATCGATATTCGAAAAATAATATTCCGTTTAAACACATTTAAATTTACATTTTATCGAGTGTTACAATAACAATAATGAAAACCAAATTAAGACTCGATATACAAGTTTAAAATGGATTGCGTGCTTAATTTGTTCCTTAAGGAAAGTATAAATCCCAATCCAAGTTCCTTAAGAAAGTAGACAATCTTTTTCCAAAATTATAAATTTAAAATCATGTAATTTTCAAGAATGAAGGCTGGATAATCTCCCTGCCCAACAAATCTTGGAAAATGCAATTTTCCTTGGTATTCTTACAAGGTCAAAATTTCCCCACTAAACTAAATTCCATAAATAATTATACAACAATAGTGGAGATGAGCCTAACCAAAACTTTTTTCTCCGTTTTTAAAAAATCCACATAAAAAGGGATAAAATAGGAGGTGAAATCATAACAGGTGAATAGTTTACGGTATATAATTGGAATCACTCCTTCCTACCACTTTAATTTGTAAGAATTTGACATTCGTACTTAATGTAAGTTGAGAAGTTAGTCCGAGTGTGTAATGCTGTTATACATTATCATTAAATTGATTTTTATTTTTTATTTGAGAGAAAATGTCAACCAAGATTAAAACGATGCCCTTTACTAGTATATCACAAGTTCAAAAAATTTGGTTAAGTTGAGCTCAACAAGCGGTACCGATGAAAAAGACGATAATATTCATTTTAAGAGACTCGAGTTCAAATCGCTTTGTCTACACGATGTATATACATTATCAAATCTATGAACAGATACAACCTTAAAACTAGTTGAGTTATCATGTGAAATTTATAATTAAACCAAACATTAAATAATGATGAAACAACACAGATTGCATGATTAAGTTATCAAAGATTGAGAGTGAAAATAGAAGAAAAATGTAACATAGCGCAAGTGGTCAGACAGCTTAAGCTGCTATCTCACCCCATTTTGTGGGTCCAATCCAAAACATGAAGATTGCTACATCCCTTCTGTCTTCTTCCTTTTTCTTTCATATCATTGGTAGGTCCACTTCGTAGTCTCATAATTTCAAATATGAATAATTTTAAAATATTATACAAATATTTGTTGGGTTAAATAATAAAAATTTTAAACGAGCTTTATGTGATTATCGAAATTGATATTCTAAGTTCAATTCTCATATTATGTAAATATCATGTGGGTTTTGGTCTAGTTTTTAAGACGATTTAAGTTTATTCATTCTATTCTATGTAATATTCATGTTGGATTTTGAGAAAAATGAAAATATGTAACAAGTTATTTAATGTAAAAACTTTTTGACCTCTAAATATATAAAATGGTTATTATCTTATACACTAGTGGTGGAAAATAAAATTTTCATAAATAGGGATATTTAGGGGTTTAGAGTTTTAGTTTATGGTTTAAAGGTTAAGGGTTTAGTTGATAGGGTTTAAAATTTAGATTTCATCGTTAGAATTTAAGTTTTAGGGTTTAGGTTTTGGTATTAGAGTTTTATAGTTAAAAATTTAGATTTTGGTTTGAAAATAAATATACTTGTATAAAAATATTACGCAATAATGTATCAAATATTCGCCCATATATAAATGCATGATAGAATATCAATTAAAGAAAAACTTACGGATGTGTGTAAAATTCGTTTTGTTTTACTCTAATGAAAGCAGATCCATCCCATATATATATATATATATATATATATATATATATATATATATATATATATATATATTTATGATACCTTTCCCAATCCTATTAACTTTATTTTTTATTAGTGATTTTATTGTCGAACATTTACTTAAATATTTAAATAATACTTTTGTAAACAAGGTTAAAAATTTCAATTTGACAAAGGGTTAGTTTAGCATTGCTTTTAAAAAGTGATTTTTAAAAGTGCTGTTAGAAAGAGATTTTGAAAAAGGATTTTAAAAAGTTTCTTGTAAGATTTTAGTGTTTATCATTGCTGTTAAAAAGTGCTTTTAAGAAGATAAATGACCATTTTAGACATGATATTGTTAGTTATATATATTTGTATGTATAGATATACAAAAATGATATTCAAATTTTCTAATGTTATAATATATGAAATATATCAACTTAAATTATTATAAAAATATTTTTATTAATAAATATATTTTTTAACAATTATACGTATTCTATGAAAATATAACAAAATTGACATATTTTATTTTAAAAACTTGACATAAATAAATATATATCATTTAAAATTTAAAAAATAATTATTAATTATATTACTATATCTTCGTAAAGAATTATAAATTTATAAATTATAAATAAACACAATAGCAAATTGAGGTTAAAATTGTAATTTACCTCTCAAAATCACTTTTACAACCGCAAAAGCTAAAAATTTTAGCTTTTGCGTTTGGGTTGAAAATCACTTTTCAAAAACAATTTTTTCTCCAAAAGCTAGCTGTTTAGCACAGCTTTTGGCCTCAAACCAGCTTTTGGAACCAAAAGCTGGTTTAAAAAGCAATGCTAAACAAAGCCTAAGTGGTTAGGCTTTGAACTTATCAATTGGATGGTATTAGTATATTAAAAAAATATAATGTTATAAAAATAATATTAGATTAAATTAAAAAATAATAGGAACAAATAAACATCAATTTTAGGTTAAATAAATTTTTTAAAGGTTAAATAAAAAAATTAAGAGGCTTAATATGTTATTTATCATTCACCATTAAATTCGATCAATTAAAAGTGCTACGTTCTAATTGATCGGTTGTTTTTAATGAACGTTAAAAAAGTGACAATTTGATTAACATTTTATAATTAAGGGACGAAACATCCCAAAAGTTTTAGGAGGTGACTGTAAAAAATATATAAGTTAGGGGCAAATTGTGCTTTAAACTTATTTTATAAATGATTATACTTTCTAACCTCCATTTAAAATAAATGATTTTAATTTGTCATAGTATTTTTACGTAATACTTACCTTTTTGAAAGAAAAAAACACTTTTCCCTTTTAAAAAACTACTTTTTTATTCCAACGATAACAAAAAACTGAAAGAACATAAACTAAGTTGGAATGAAATACTCAAACGAGTAAAAGTTTATTAAGATTTTAAAATTTAAATTTAAAAGAAATAAAAAATTTGTTTGTTTAATATTTAGATTAAAAATTGGAAAATTTTACGACGTGCGACGAACACCGCTGAACACCATTAATCCTGAACACCGCTAAACATCATTAAATTAATTAATAAAGATTTAAAATTTCAAGGACTCATCATACAATTAATAATTATTTTAAAAAATTTAATTAAATTATTTTTATATATTGAAATTTTATTTTTTAATAAGGGTAAACTATATATTTAGTACCTCACCTATTTTCGTATTTCTATTGAATCCTTATTATTTAAATATTATTTCAATTTGACCATATTCTTTATAAAAAAATAATTTAACCCTTAACCTAAAACCCTAAATTATTAAACCTTAAACCCTTAAACTCTTAAATCTATACCCTAAACTATATATCATTAAAAATAATTTCACCATCATCTATTTAATTTAATTCAATTCAATAAATTGTTAAATTCTCCTTTAAAAAAATTCAATAAATTGGTAAAGATTCTACCTAACTAAGCCGATAGCCAACTGTATAGTCTAAGCTTACATAGGAAATACCCGGGCACCCAAAAGAAAGGAGCTTTATTATAACAGGCAATAGGGTTAAGACGGTTGGTACTGGCATTTTTTTCGTATCTTTAGTTTGTTGCCCCTCAAATTAACCGAGCATGGTAAAGTGTTCAAGACGTTTTGATCTCATTTTCAAGCACTATGATGGAATAACGGTTTCACTCATTTCAGTAATCGTATTTTGGTTCACGATTGCAAGCTATCTAGTGAAATAGTGATGGTTTGTTCAAATTTAGTTTAATGTCATCGATAACATGGAGATATAAAAAATAATTTAATTGGATTTTTAGGAGAATTTAACAATTTATTGAATTGAATTGAATCGATGATGGTGAAATTATTTTTAATGGTATATGGTTTAGGGTATAAGTTTAAGGGTTTAAGGTTTATTAGTTTAGGTTTTTTGAAGGTTAGTTTAGAGTTTAGGTTGATGGTTAAGGGTTAATTTTTTTATAAAGAATAGGGTCAAATTGAAATAATATTTAAATAATGAGGGTTCAATAGAAATACGAAAATAGGTGAGGTACTAAATATATAGTTTATCCTTATTAAAAAAATAAAATTATAATATATATAAAAAATAATTTAATTAAATTTTTTAAAATAATTATTAATTGTACGATGTATGCTTGAAATTTTAAATTTTTATTAATTAATTTAATAATGTTCAACGATATTTATTATTAGTGGTATTCAGCAGTGTTCGTTGCACGTAATAGATCCATCCTTAAAAATTACTTAAAATATTATTATAACAACTAACAAGGTATTTTTGAGGACAACAGCCTTTTCCATCTTATTAATGGTTCCATCTACGAAGGAGTAAATAAATTTTTTTAGATTAATAATTCATTTTCTCTGTTCATTTGATGAAATTAAATCAATTACAAAATAAATAATACTAGTAATAATTAAGACATTGATATAATAATAAAAGCAAAAAAAGAATTTTGCTTGCCTTGACTGAAATTTCGTGTTTCGTTTAAATAAACTGCCATATATAAAATAATATATAATTTATTGCCGTAGCTATCTGCTAACTTGTAAGATCAAAGCTGTCCCAATCAATTCCTATAAAACCAAGTTTTCTCGAGAAAAATTTCTTTCTTTCCTGGTTAATCCAATAATTATTTTCTCGGTTGCTTTATGGATGAAACATTGCTGCCAAATTCGGATGCGAAAGAAGTAGAAGCAAAAATGGTTTACTTTGTTCTTTTTTGGAAATAAAGTAAGTTGTAAAAGCTTCAACTTTTTGCTTTCTTTTTGTTAAATGCTTTACTGGGTCTCACCTTTTAGTTCTATAATGGTTCTGGATTCTGGGTTTTCGGTTTTCTGGAGTTTGGTGGGCATTAAAGCTTGAAGTTGATGAGAAAACAAATCCAATCCCCCCCCCCCCCCACATAAAGAAAAGGTTTCATCTTTTGGTTCATTCTTTGTACTGTTAGCTCATTTCATCTATGATATTTGTTGTTGTCCAAGGAAAAATCAGATTTCAAATTAGTTTAAAGTTTTTTTTTTTTTTGATAATGGAGGGGAATATACTAATCTTTCTTTGGATGGATTCTTTTCATTTATGTTCCGGATATTATGTTCCCAGAAAAGTTATGCTTTTGACTGATAAATGAATGTTCAAAATTAAATTTAATACATTTTGGTGCCCAAAAAATGGAATGTTATGTCAGTATTGCAATGTTGCAGAACTGTGTTGAATCTCTGTTTTTGCTCTACTGTGGAGAAGAACTGAAGAAGCATGTAATTTCTTGTTCTTGGCTCTATCACCCTTAATAATTTTTGGTGTTTTTTGTGTTCTTATGATAGGTTACATGTGTGGACTTTGAGCTTGCAGATTTGAATTCAATCAGATTTGGAAGAAATTAGGTAAAAGATGGGATTTTTATTCTATATGGTCTTGTTTTGTGCCTTTTTCATTTCCTTAATTCTCCGTCGATAATTATTTCTCTTTGGTCGAAATTTAATCCAGTGGTTTTAACTTTGTGTTCATCAGGGAGTTGCAGTGAAATTTGTGGAGTTGCTGCTTTTATCGTCTCACAGTCCGATTAAACGGTACCGTGGGATTGATTTACTGAAGAGCTATGCTTGTTTATGTTTCATATTCCCACACTTTTGGTTATCTAAAAATGTTTGCTTTTCTCTTTTGAATCTGTTGTCAATCAGGGGGTCTTTAGAATTTGGACCCTATGTTTATCATGTCGCATAGCATGTGTGTCCTTTTTCTCGTGTTCTTATATATATATATATATATTTCTGAATGTGGTCAGAGTTACAGTTTTCTCCAATGGTTAAAGAAATTATATTCGTTTTGGTGGGTGCTATGGTGTGTATGTTGTTCTTTGTGGTTGTAATTGCAGAAATTGCTGTTTTGCAGGATACGGATTATGGCATTGACAAAAGGGTTGAAGAATTTTGAATCAAGTAGAGTTTGGGAAGTTGGCTTTTGGAGGTTTATACTGCTTTCGACCCTGCTGATTACTATAGCAGACGGGCTAAATTCTGAGGGCCAATTGCTGCTAGAGTTTAAGAATAGTTTTCGTGATGAGTACAACTATCTTTGGAGCTGGAAATCCTCCGATGAGACACCTTGCAAATGGATAGGTGTCAGTTGTTCTTCATATTATAATCCAGTGGTTTGGTCTGTTGATTTGAGTTCGATGAACCTTTCTGGAACCCTGAGCCCTAGGATCGGCGGTTTGACCCATCTGAGATATCTCGATCTGTCGCACAATAGGTTCGGTGGAAATATTCCCAAGGAGATCGGGAATTGTTCGTCTCTAGTATATCTGTATTTAAATAATAACCATTTCAGTGGTCCGATCCCCAGAGAAGTTGGCAGGCTGTCTTATTTGACAAGTTTGAATATATGCAATAATGAAATCTCTGGTTCCCTTCCAGAGGAGTTTGGGAATTTGTCCTCCCTTGACGAGTTCGTGGCATACACAAATAACTTGACCGGGCCATTGCCTCACTCTATCGGGAATCTGACGAAGTTGAGAATATTCCGAGCAGGGCAGAATGCAATTTCCGGTAGCATTCCTGCCGAAATAAGTGGATGTCAAAGCTTACAAATGCTTGGTCTTGCCCAAAATAGTATTGGCGGAGAGCTACCTAAGGAACTTGGAATGCTCGGAAGCATGACTGATTTGGTTTTATGGGAGAATCAGTTATCAGGGTCTATTCCGAAGGAGCTCAGAAACTGTACAAGCCTTCAGACACTTGCATTGTATTCAAATGGTCTCGTGGGGCAGATACCTGCAGAGATTGGGAACCTTAAGTTTCTGAAAAAGCTCTACCTTTACAGAAATGACTTGAATGGAAGCATTCCAAGAGAGATAGGGAATTTATCTCTTGCAACCGAAATTGATTTCTCTGAGAATTATTTGACTGGTGAGATCCCTACCGAGTTCGGGAAGATAAAGGGTCTACGTTTATTGCACCTATTCGAGAACCAGCTTACAGGTGTCATACCAAATGAGCTTAGTAGCTTGAATAACTTGACGAAGCTTGACCTTTCGATCAATTACCTCACAGGCCCCGTTCCTTATGGTTTCCAATATTTGACTGAAATGATTCAGTTGCAGCTTTTCGAAAATTTCCTTACTGGTACCATTCCTCAGCAGCTTGGATTATACAGCCCACTTTGGGTAGTCGATTTTTCAGACAACCATCTGACCGGAAGAATACCTCTTTATCTTTGTCGACGTGCTAACCTTATTTTATTAAACCTCGGAGCTAATAATCTGCATGGAGATATCCCAACTGGGATTAAGAACTGTGAGACATTAGTGCAACTTCGTCTGGTTGGAAACCGGCTCAATGGTAGCTTTCCTTCTGAATTATGCAATTTGGTGAATCTTTCGGCTATTGAATTGGGCCAGAACAACTTCACTGGACCAGTTCCTTCGGAGATTGGAAATTGTGGAAAGCTTCAAAGGCTTCATATTGCGGAAAATCAATTTAGTTCCGAGCTACCTAAGGAAATAGGTAATTTGACTCAACTTGTGACTTTCAATGTCTCATCCAATTTGCTTTCTGGTAGGATTCCGCCTGAGATAATTAACTGCAGAATGCTTCAACGACTCGATCTCAGCCATAACAGCTTTGTAGATACTTTACCGAATGAGCTCGGAATCCTTACTCAGCTCGAGATTCTGAAACTTTCAGAAAATAAGTTCTCCGGAAATATACCTGCGGCTTTGGGGAACCTCTCACGTTTGACTGAGCTGCAGATGGGCGGCAACTTGTTTTCTGGTGAGATACCCCCAGAGTTGGGTTCTCTTTCAAGCTTGCAGATTGCAATGAACCTCAGCAATAACCGCCTTTCCGGAAACATACCACCGGAGCTCGGCAATCTTAATTTACTGGAATTTCTCCTGCTCAATAACAATGACTTGAGTGGCGTAATCCCCAGCACGTTCGACAGCCTATCGAGTTTATTGGGATGCAACTTCTCATACAATAATTTAACCGGAGCTTTACCTTCTATCCCTCTGTTTCAGAACATGCCTGCAAGCAGCTTTATTGAAAATAAAGGTCTTTGCGGTCGGCCTCTTCAAGATTGCAATGCCAATCCATCTTCTCCTTCAACGCCACCCGTGAATAATGATAGTCGAGGAAGAATGATAACGGTAATCTCGGGCGCTGTAGGTGGTATTTCTCTTATTCTGATTATAATACTTATATATCAAATCAGACGTCCACCTGAAATTGTGGCAGCGTTGCCTGAAAGAGAGATAACATCATCTCCGGTTTCGGATATTTACTTCCATCCAAAGGAAGGGTTTACTTTTCAAGATCTAATCGAGGCGACAAACAACTTTGATGAGAGTTATATTGTTGGAAGTGGAGCTTGTGGGACAGTTTATAAAGCGATTATGAATTCTGGACAAACGATTGCTGTTAAAAGGCTCGCATCAAATGCCGAGGGAAACAACATTGAAGACAGTTTTCGGGCTGAGATTCTTACGCTGGGAAAGATTAGGCATCGGAATATCGTGAAGCTTTACGGTTTTTGTTATCACCAAGGATCCAATCTGCTTCTTTACGAGTACATGGAGAAAGGGAGCTTGGGTGAAATGCTTCATGGTAGCTCTTGTAGCTTAGAATGGTCGACGAGGTTCATGATCGCCCTCGGAGCTGCCGAAGGTCTTTCTTATTTACATCATGACTGCAAACCGAAGATTGTCCACCGTGATATCAAGTCCAATAATATCTTGCTCGATGAAAAATTCGAAGCCCATGTCGGTGATTTCGGTCTGGCAAAAGTGATTGACATGCCCCAATCTAAGTCCATGTCAGCAATCGCCGGATCATACGGCTATATCGCCCCCGGTAAGTGCTTCTTCGACCTTCTAGTATAAACATTTGAGACCATATGTGAAGTTCTAAATTTTGACAATATCTGTTGTTTATGTCAGAATATGCATACACTATGAAGGTAACCGAAAAATGTGACATCTATAGCTACGGGGTTGTTCTACTGGAGTTATTAACGGGGAAGACTCCCGTCCAGCCATTGGATCAAGGAGGTGATCTCAACACACGAGTGAGACATTACGTTCGCGACCACTCATTTGATGTCGGGATACTTGACAATCGCTTAGACCTTAACGATAAAAGCATTGTTGATCACATGATTACCGTCTTGAAAATTGCTTTAAGATGCACCAGCATGTCTCCCGCCGATCGACCGTCCATGCGCGAAGTTGTGGTGATGCTTTCGGAATCCAAGGCGCACGAAGACAACTCGACGATGTCGCCTTCCCATGAATGTGAGTAATCCGATGTTCATTAACTGAGAAGATTAATTTTTGGCTGCTCATTCTTCCTGATTATTTTCCCATGTACATATTTCCCAGTCAAATACAATACAATACAATATAGCAGACACCATAGTGCAGATATTGTTCCATTCATGTGTATCTCAAACATACCGATACGAATTATTTAATTTTGTACCTTTAAAATTTTATATTTTTATCTCGAATCAAGTACCGTTTAGGGTTTTTTAGTCGGATTAAGAACATTAAGAATCTATAATAAACATTGCAACATGCACTCATGTTGTCTTCAAGAACAGCACCATTTTAAGAGAAAAAGTTAAGACAATGACATTAACAGCTGAAAGCAACGGGTCCGACAACAAGTTCAACATCTAAACTAGATGTCTGAAATTTAAGGAACGGAAAGTAATCAGAAATTTAGACATTACAATTAAAACATTCTACTAAGCAAGCATGCAAGCTAGGGGATTTGAAGTTAAAGCCGCTAAATTATTAAGGTGATGGATTGATGCTACTGCTTGTTGAACCACCAAGTGCATGTCCCTTTCCATCTGCTGCTTTACTTAAACCGCCTATTCCAGGACAACCACCACCTCCTAGACCTCCAGCTCCGCCACCGGCTCCTCCAACTCCGCCTCCACCTCCTAAACCACCTAGACCGCCATCTCCGCCACCAGTTCCACCACCTATTCCAGGACAACCACCTAGACCCCCAACTCCGCCACCTAAACCACCTAGACCCCCAACTCCGCCACCTAAACCACCTAGACCCCCAACTCCACCACCTAAACCACCAAGACCTCCAACTCCACTACCAGTTCCGCCGCCTAAACCACCTAGACCTCCAACGCCGGTTGCGCCACCAACTCCACCGCCTAAACCTCCTAGGCCACCAATACCTTTGTAACCACCTATTCCAGCTGCACCACCAATGCCACCAAATTTTCCGATCCCACCGAGACCCCCGGTCACCCCAGCATATCCCCCCATCCCAGCAAATCCACCAATTCCACTGTAAATAAAATTCTTTTTATCATCAATGCCATTACCCTGAGGCGAGTCTGCCGTGGGTGCATTGGCTTGCATCGTCTGTTCACCGCCAGGCACGTTACGTGCATGACATGCATGCAGAGTTAGAAAAACAAGAACAAAACACAAAGCACAGAAACAACCCATCTCTTATCTTTCTCACTCGAGTTAGGTGGATAGGTTTGCATGGAATTTGGTTCATATATATAGAGCCCCAGGAAGTTGAAAAAGAAAGAGAAACAATGGAGGACAGGTGAGGGTAATAATGGCGATTGGTAGTAAATGAAAACAAACGAGACATTGCTGTCACGACGATCTCGAGAATGGAAATTTCATTGAAATTGGCACCACCGGACCAGAAAAGAAGAGAAAATTTAAGCTTGTCTTGTGTCGTGTCATCCAACACCTGCCAAATTCCGTTGTGTTATGACCAGTGTATACCTCCATCAATTCTAACCGTTACCAACCTTTCCTTCGGTGCACGGCCATTCATCGGTCGTGATTTCCAATTTCGATTTTTTTTATTTAATCCGATATTACTCGAATCTAACATGATTGATTCAATTTGAAACTCATCCGAATATCTGATTTTATATCCCTATGCTTGATTACGAATTTTTTATATGCAAGAAATTAGTAAAAATCAATAATCCAACCATTGATGTGCAATAAATTAATAATTTTATTTATAATTAGATTAATTTTAAGTTTTTGTAAATTAAATTTTGACAAAATAGGGTAGAGTGACTCACTTATCAGTTTATAAAAGAGGAGAATGAGGTTCATAATTAGGCCTTCTGCAGATAAATTAAAGTAAAAGGACTTACTTATCAGTTTTTTTGAAATAGAGAGATGTATTTCATAATTAAACTTTCTATTGATAAATTAAAATTAAGAGAACTTGTCCATTTTCGTAAAGTAGAAACATAAAATTAATGGGGAAAATTGTGGTAAGGGGATAATTTTTTTTAATTAGCGGAGTTGATTAGGCATATTTTATAACTCAATTTTTTTCCAAATCGTATCAAATTGTTCATGTTTTTTGTTTCAGTTTAATTGTAAATATTTATAATGTTATGATACTAATTGATTTCAATTTAAACGATATACATATATCAGACATAGTTGAGAGACTCGACTTGAACTTGAAATTTGACTACTAATTACTAAAAACATCAAGTTATTTGAGTCTCAATTTATATCTCAATTTTTTTAAGTCAAGTCAAATTTATAAAATTACAATTCGAGTAAAAAATTTAATTTCTTTAAATTGAGTCGAGTTTTGTTCGCCCTTAACCGGCGGTGTAATAAAACTATTTCATAAGTGGGGTAATTTTAAGCTTTATATATTTAATTTAGAGTTTAGAAGTTGATAATTTAAGCTATATGATTTAGAATTTATGATTTAAGTATTAAAATTTCATAATTTAAAAATAATATCAACAACAACACAAACATATGTATATTTAAATTTTCTTTTAATTTAAAAATCAAACATAATAGATTTAAAATAAAACTTAGTTCAATCCCTAAAATAATTAAAAAAATAAATCCCTAAATACTAAAAAACCTAAATTCTATTGATTAATAAATACCTAAATCCTAACTTAAAGGGTAAAGACCAAAAAGCACCGATTAAGCATTTAGAATGCCAACGTAAGGTTTGGTAACAGATCCGATATACAGTTTTCCATTAAACTCTTTAACTTCGCTGATGGCGTTGAAGGTAATTCCACCGTTCCCGTCCAAACGTTTCAAAACCTTACCTTCTTCGTCAAACTTGATCGCAACCGGATCCGGAACATCGTTCGGCGCCGTCCCCGATCTACCGGGGTTTAGAGCTACCCAGAATTCACCATTTTCGTTTCTCTTCACATTATCTGGAACCCTAGGCAATTCAGCAAACACTTCCGGTGCATTGTCTTCCCCTTTTGCTTGGGTCTCGAGATTAAACTTGAGAATTCGGAATCTTGTCGATTCGGCCACCAGAACGAAAGAATTGTTGGCGCTCAAAGCAACTCCGTTGGGGAAAACTAAACCGTCGTATAAAACAGTCACCTGTCTTGTATACGGATCGTATTTCAGGAACCTTCCTGTTCTATCACCGGATCTTAGCAAAGAATCAACATCCCTACGCAATCACAAACATAATTCAATAGAAATCTTGATAAATTGAATCACTTATCTCCTTTCACATTACAAATTACAATACATATATAAAGAAAAGAGAGAAAAGATATTATACCTTCTTTGGAAAACGATGCTACTATCAGTGAAATAGACGATTCCAGTTTTGGTATCGATATCTATACCGTTTGTAAATCCAAACGGAGTTCCTTGGGCTGAAGTAGCTAATCTTTTAGCTACGCCGCCGTAGGGTCCGACGACATGTAAACCAAAGTAAGAATCGGCTATATATAAATGGCAAGTTCTGGTGTTGAACTTCAAACCCAGTGGCCTTCCACATAATGGTTCGAGATCCGAATTGGTGGAGCCATCGCATAAATTCCTTCTCCTGAATGGCGAAGTGATGGCAAATTCTTTCCAGCCCAACTTCGGCCCTGTCCATTTCAGGACTCTGCCGTCTGAAATACCAACGTACGGACCCTCGCCCTTACAATCGAAAGCGATGCTCTCCGGACCGGTGCCTTGCGTTAGATTGATTTGATTATAATTTTCGAATGTAGAATCCCCATTCTGAGCAAACAAGAACAAAGCAAACACAAGCTTGAATGAAGCAGATTTCATCATCATGGGTTGAAGAATTAGAGATTAACCGCTGCAAGGTTATAACGAAAGATGAAATTGAATATATATATACTAGTATTTGATTTAGGAGAAATAAAATGAAATTTCAATTCAAATCAAAGTATTATTGTGCCAAATCATGAGATAAACGTAACCTTGTTTGGGTTAAATTATACTTCTTTATTTAATTCAAGAAATTAATAAATTTGCTGAGTTGTTGTAATTAATTTTAGAGAGAAATAAAACCAGATTTCACTCTAAACCAAACTATTATTACGTGAAAAATTGAAATTCATGTTTAAGATAAAAAAAAATTATATCCTTAAAGACGAGGTATTATTCATACATAAAAAAGCATTGTTTCGGTTGTACTATAAATCCGATTTTAATGGAGAATGAGGCATTGGAATTGTAGGCACGTTTAAGAGTTTAAATCCTGAAGGAAGTAAATTGTATTAAAAATTAAGGATTATTATCCTATACACCGGCGGTGAATTTTTTTTGTTTCCACGAGCGCTTCAATTATAGGATTTAGGGTTAGGTTTTAAGGTTTAGAGTTTATGGGTTTTGGTGTATGTGTTTAGAATTTAGGGTTCATGTTTAGAATTTAAGATTTAGAGTTATAATTTAGGATTTAGGGTTTAGGGTAATATAGGTAGAGATTTAGGGTTTAACATATAAACCCTAAATTTTAACCATAAACCCAAAATTCTATCAACAACCCATAAATTCAAAACTACTACACTTATACCCCTAAACTTTAAACCCTAAAACTAAGACGCTTGTGTAAAAAAGTTTCCACAAGCGTTTGTGTATAGAATAATTACCCAAAAATTAAACCTCTATAATATTTAATTTAAATAAATTGATGAGTGGATCAAATATTTATATATAAATAAATTATAAATTCACATCTATTTGTTCTTTTCGCTTTATATGTTGCAAAGTAAAAGAAACATTGCTTTTTAAGATAATCCTTATTATATACACTTAACTCTCTTTGTTTTTGTTCATCCCTTGTGTCCTGGGGCTAAAGGTAGATGTTTATCATCCTTTGGGATCCGGGTTCGAGCACCAGTTATGCTATGCTGTGTGTGCCGTCTTAGTAAAGACTAAAAAAATTAAACAGATGCTACCCTTGCATCGCACCAGCATATTCAAAAAAAAAACTCTCTTTGTTTTGACACATAACTCTCTTTGTTTTAGGAGTGAACAAGCTAGTAAAGGATAAAATTTAGGGATGAGTCTATCACGTTTCACGAATATCGTTGAACACCACTAACGACGAACACCGTTAAATACTATTAAATTAATTAATAAAAATTAAAAATTTCAAAGACTCAATGTATAATTATAAATTATTTAAAATAAAATTTTAATTAAATTATTTTTTATACATATTATATTTTTTAATTTTTTAAATAATTGGATATTTTTAATTAAATTATTTAAAAAATAATAAACCTAACCCCTAAATAATAAACCATAAATCCTTAACCCAAAACCCTAAAATAATAAAGATATTTTTCAATTAAATTATTTAAAAATAAAAAGCACTAAACCTTAAATAATAAAACTTAAACCATAAACACTAAGTAATAAACCCTAAACCTTAAAATAATAAAGATATTTTAATTAAATTGTTTAAAAATAAAAATACTAAACCCTAAAATAATAAAGATATTTTTCAATAATTTTTTAAAAAAAATAAAAAACACTAAAGCTTGAATAGTAAGCTTTAAACCCTAAACCCTAAATAGTAAACCATAAACTGTACAATTAATAAAGATTTTTTTCAATTAAATTATTTAAAAAATAAAAAATTAAACCTTAAATAGTAAACCCTAAACCTTAAAATAATAAAGATATTTTTCAATTAAATTATTTAAAAATAAAACTCTAAAACCTAAACACTAAACTATAAACCCTAAATCTAAAACCTAAGACATAAACCACATTTTTCAAGCTTGTAATTGAGCCTCAAATAATTTAATTGAAAATATGTTTATTAGTTTAGGGTTTATTGTTTTGGGTATTTTTTAATTAAAACTCATAAAACTCATCTTATTTCCCAACAATTTAAACTGAACTCATATTTTAATTTTTACCCGTCCGTACACCTAACCTAACAAAGGACAAAGCTTGATTGTTCGTCGAAATTCTCATATCGTCTTCCAGCCTGTTAAAGAAAGACTTTTCATAGAAGGCAAGGAAAAGCTCAAGTAAACTCAATCGAACTGCAAAAACAGATGGTGGGATAAAAAATAATTTAATTAAAAAATATAAAATTATTTTAAAAAATAAACCCTAAACGAATAAAGATATTTTCAATTAAATTATTTAATGCTCGATTACAAGCTTGAAGAAGGTGGTTTATGTCTTAGGTTTTAGATTTAGAGTTTATAGTTTAGTGATTAGGTTTTTATTTTTAAATAATTTAATTGAAAATATCTTTATTATTTTTAGGGTTTAGGCTTTACTATTTAGGGTTTGGGTTTTAAGGCTTACTATTTAAGGTTTAGTATTTTTTATTTTTAAATAATTTAATTGAAAAGTATTTTTATTATTTTAGGGTTTAGGGTTTAGTATTTTTATTTTTAAATAATTTAATTAAAAATATCTTTATTATTTTAGGTTTTGGGTTTAGACGTTTAGTACTATTTACGGCTTATGGTTTAATGCTTTGCGTTTTTTATTTTTAAATAATTTGATTGAAAAACACCTGTATTATTTTAGGGTTTTGAGTTTATTATTATTTTTAAATAATTTAATTAAAAATATCCAATTATTTTAAAAAAAATATGTATAGAAAATAATTTAATTGAAAATTTATTTTAAATAATTTATAATTATACGTTGAGTCCTTGAGATTTTTAATCTTTATTAATTACTTTAATGGTGTTCAACGGTGTTCGTCGTTAGTGATGTTCAGCGGTGTTCGTGCAGGTTGTAGAATTTTCCAAAATTTAGAGTTCAAAGATTTAGTTATTAGGATTTAAAATTAGTTTAAGGTTTATAGTTTAAAGTAATGAATTTAGATTTTATTTTTTAAAGAATAAAACATGTACTCTTTTCTTCCCACTAAAATTATAGCATGTTGACATCTGATCTGGTCAAATTTTTTTAACTTTGATTATAATTTATTTAAAAATTTTAATTAATTAAAATTTATAAAAAATATATATATATATATTTAAAAATTACTTGATTGAAAGTTTTTAAAATATATTTTTATCAATAGCAAGTTTTAAATTATAAGTCAAAGTTGAAAAAATTTGACCATAAAAATATTAACATGTGACAATTTTAGTAAGTCACTTATGTTTTTTTTTTTGCTTAAGAGTTCAATAAGCCCCTAAACTTTTGTAAAAAAAAAATCAACTAAGCCCCTATTTTTTTTCACCAAATTAAGCCTTCAAACTCAAAAAAAAAAAAAATCAATTTGACCATTTGACTAACGTTGACCGTTAACTTTATCAATTTTTAATTTTTTTTCCACATGTCTCAATAGGATAATTCTACTTGTCATTTCTTGAAATTTTAAATTTTAATTTCAATAAATAAATAAATAATCATAAAAATTAAAAATTAAAAAAATCTGGAAAATTTTAAAAATTATTTTAAAAATATAAAAACTATTTTTAAATTTTAAAAATTTATTCAGAAATAATAAATAATGTTTTTTTTCAAAAGATTAAAATATTTTAAAAATTTTTAAATATTAAATATTATTATAAAAAATAAATTGGAAAATATTAAACAAAATAATTTTTAAAATATAAAATAATAACAGTTATTTAAAAAATGTATAAACAATAAAAGTTATTTTGAAAACCAAAATAACTTTTATTGTTTAATATTTTTTCAATATATTTTTTATAATTGTATAATAATATTTAATGTTTTTATTTTTTAAAAACATTTTAATCTTTTGAAAAATTATTATTATTAAATAAATTTCAGAAATAAAAATATTTTTTGTATTTTAAAATAATTTTCCAAAATTTTAATTTTTTTCAGAT
Organism: Hibiscus tridactylites; assembly: GCA_958450335.1. NCBI lineage: Eukaryota > Viridiplantae > Streptophyta > Magnoliopsida > Malvales > Malvaceae > Hibiscus > Hibiscus tridactylites. The sequence continues at coordinate 25,428,306 of OY288265.1, read as the reverse complement.
ATTTATATATATGTATTTAAAAATAAAATAAAAATTCCTATAAATGACAAATGACGTTATCTTGTTGCAACACATGGCAAAAAGATTTTTTTTTAAAGAAACTGTTAAATTAACTGTTAATGTTGGTCTAAGCAAGTTGAATTAAATGTTTAGAGATTTAATTTATTTTTTTTGAAAAAGTTTAAAGACTTATTGAACCCTTAAGTTTTTTTATCAAAAAATTATTATTATTATTATTTTTAATCCCGCGGTTATCATAAAAGCAACGTATAAAGAGGCAAAAGCAAGCTGAATTAAAAACATAAATTGGAGGTGTTTTCGGGTTTTTCCAGGTTAAGCGGTTCCCGTGTCCCTATCGTCAAGGATTGATACCGATGAAAACAGTGTACCGTACGTGCATTATTCTATGGAAACATAACTTTCTCACTTTAGGTGCTTGGTGGACCACTTGAGCATAGCATGATGAGCTTTGTTAGCCCGCGACACGGCTGCCGGATCACTGGCGTTGTATCTGAGCGTCCATCCATGGGAACATTTAGGAAACATCTTCACAAATCTATCAACCTGTAAGAGAATGACATTGTTTTGTAACAAAGAGAAAGGGAGTACATACATGTTCCATACGCAACATAATTAGCCTAACATCGATTTTTTTCGTAACAGCCAGCACGAAACCACGAACCTTATTCGATTTCAAGATCTCATCGAACTGTTTTAGAAGTTCAGAGGGGTATGCATGGTCTAGCTCGGCTGACAATATTGCAAGGGGCACCTTCACACCTGTGAAAATTCACACATAATCAACATACAACATTTTGATTACACGATCACAGAAAGGAATGTGTTCGATTTCCAGTGAACAAATCATAACGGATATATATATATATATGTAAACCTTGAATCTTACCCTTGATATCATCCACAGTCACAAATGAAGGATGTAAGATCACAGCTGCTTGGACATCGGCGATCTTCGCTAGTTCGATCACAGCTTTAGCTGAGGTAATCAAAAGACTTGGTATTAGCCATCTAGTGCTATGAAACCACTTGTCTAGTGTGCATAAATGAAGACTTACCACCCCAACAGAACCCGGCGGCTCCAATTTTCGAAACCCCTTTACTTTTCAATGCACCAACCATTCGCTTTGCATCCTTAAAGCCTTTTTCCTGAACAAGCAATTAGATGCATAAAGGCATACAACTTCAGAAGTGATGCATCATTCAGAAAAAAAGGCCACTAACCGGTGAATGATCCTTTAGCCAAGCGTCTTTAGGTCTACCGGTTCTATTAGGGTTGAAGGGTTCTCCATAAAAGAAGTCGGGAACCACCGCATACAATCCAGCAGCTGCAACCTTGTCCGCGATTTTTCTATACCATAAAACAGAACTGAAACTATGTCCCAGAAGCTGGTACAGTTCAACTCAAGATACTAGATAGAACAAACTATGCAAGTAAATTGGCTTCACACAACCACCCTATACCAGACTAAACCATTATATCACACTCAACCGCCACAAAAATCAGCTAAACTTAGCCAGGCATGCCAAATATTAATTACCTAGATTGTAATTGTCAGAATCATACTACCATTTTCAAAATGTTTCTCTGTGTTTTAAGCCAAGAATGGTCAGTCCATAAAGCTAGCTAAATTGGCCTTCGACTACCTACAGTTTAACTATGAAGCATGAACACTCCATGCAGGGACACATACATACCAGTGTCGAACAGACATCCAACATGACGGAACACGTATCGGACATGTCAGAACTAAGTTAAAACATCAGAAAAAAAATCAGTTTCACTTGCAGAATCAGTCTTACCTCAAATTTGGAGTTTCATATCCTGCAGAGCCAAGAGAAGAACAGTGAAATTAGCAGATGGTCAAAATAATGGTGATGATTATCATGATCCTGATGGCAACAACTATGAATACTTCATGGAACAGAGATAAGCAGTTACGATGCGTTGCAGCCGCAATTTAATACTAACCGAAAACAAAAGAAGCTTCTTTGTTTCCCTTTGCATATATGTAAAAAAGAAACCCTTGAAGCTATTCAATAATGTTCCTCATCAATTCGACACAAACCCGAAACAGAAAATGACACAAAAACACACATTACAGACTGAAGCAGAAAGATGAACAAAAGAAAAATGAAGAGCTTATGGAAAACTACCGTAAACATCAGAGGCAAGAAGAACAGCAAGCTTGGATTGAAGAGAACCAGAGACATAAGTGTTGAATCCAGCAAGTTTCTCGACATGACCAGCTCCACTTGCAGAGTCTAATGTTGGTGGGTTTGAAACACAATGAGGACTTAACACTGTCTTCTTCCCTCCTAACTAAACAAGTAGAAGCAAATTATAAAAAACAAATGTCTAATTCTTCACTCAATCCTTGTACTCTTTAAACTTTCCAAGTTTAGTCCACATGCTTTTATTTCCAAGAATTTAATCACTCTACTTGTATAATATAACAATCAAAGTCCAATTGATAATATTATTAATTGACTTTCATTAAAATTTTAAATTTTTAATCAGACAATCAAACAAGTGGAGGGACTAAATTCTTGTAATTAAAAGTAGGGACTAAAATTAAAAAAATTACTGGGACTGGGGTTAAAATTGAACCAAAATAAACATCAACTTTAAGTTGAAAATAGATACGCGAAGCTTGTGGCAGAGTAAAAACGTGCGCTTGCCAATGGGGCCTGGGAATTGGGACAGTGTACGGGGAACACTGAAGTTTAGGGAAGGTAAAAATGATATGAATTCAAATTCAGTAAAAATAAATACTTTAAAATTTAAATTTATTTATTATTGATGTTAAATTTTAGTATTGCGAATCGAATTAAATAAATTATCTAGCAAATATCTGATCACGCTAAATATAAAATTCAATAAAAAGAAAATAAAAAAGTTAATTAAATTATCCATTTATAGCCTTCATTGAGGCTGAGGAAGATTAATAGTGGCTCCTACCTTACTAATCTAGATTTCATGACAATCTTCCTAATTTGATTTGTTTCATTTTGATATAGTAGATCTAAAAATTATTTGACGAAATTTTCTAGTTTAATTACTGATATTTAATTTATTGACTTACTAATTTAGATAAGATATCACATGAGCTCATTATAGAATGAGCATTCCAACTCAATTTTCTCCGAAAAATTGATCTTATTTAAAAAATTAAGAGCATCATCCTATTAGACCAACCCGACTAAATCCAATGATAATTAGCGGACCCTACCTTATTGATCAAAGTAATTCTAACGTCAGTCTGCCACTCTTACATCTACTTTTTATCTGAACTTTGATCCTATCGTACATTTTAGTCCTCTTTACCTATGATTCCGTTTAAAAAGTAGCAGAGCTCGAAGTAGAAATATGGAATCAAACCCAAATCAATCGGAAAAACACAAAGATGTAAAAGGAAAAGCAAACAAAAGAAAGATCGAAATGAGACCTTCTGAACGAACTCGGGGTCGACACAGTGGGCGCCATGTATCAGTAAAAGGAAGAGCAGCGCCGCCGCCGAGAACATCGTCGGAATTGAAATTTTTCAATACTTATGATCCAAATCTCGAAATGATGAAAGATATGGAAAAAAGACAAAATATAGCCGACTTCGGGGAGTGTTATAAGGAGAAAAGTCAAATTACCTCTATTTTTTTTTTCAAATTGGCTAATTCTTTAGTATTGTTTTTCAATTTGGATAAACGACGATTAATTATGTTTCTTTCGGTTTAGAGTTGGTCACCGATTTTCAAAAATAATTAGTAAGGTCACTTATATTTTTGATTTGTAAATTTTTGGTCACTGAGATATTTGTTCTCGTTAAATTTTAATAAAAAAAATAAATTACTTAGATAGTTCTTAAACTATTATTTCACTCTTATTTTAACCATCAAAATAAAAACAATTTGTATAATTATACATTTAATTCTTTATATTTATATTTTTTATTTCTTCTCCACTCCACCCTCTTCTATATTCTTCTTCGTCTTTTTTTATCAAAATTCAACTACTGAAATAAACTAGTTTAAAGAATTCGTCGTTGAGTTGTTCCAAGCGCTTGTTCGGAGACATAACATAACCGAAAACAGTCAACAAAGTACAACTCAAATAGTTTTGAGATCAAATTTCTGACGAAAGTTTTGACTCCATACTCTAAACTTCCTTTAACATGTAAATTTTTTTCACTTCTCCCCAAATTTCTCTCACAGAATCTGATGAACTGAAAATAAAATTTGATTTTTTATTAAGTTTAAGCTGTAGTTATGCAGGGTTGATAAAAATGTTGATGGAAAAATCACTAAGAAGAAGTCAGAGAGGTAGGAATCAACATTCAGCTAACTTAAAATCAAGACATTTTCTTTACATTAACATAACTTTTAATAATTTTTTTCTCATTATATTCTAACAATATGAATTATTTTACACCGTAGATGATCAATCTTAGTGCTTTTGCAAATAGGCTTTCAACAATTTAGGAACAAGCTGAAGAATATGCAGCTTTGATCATGGAAGAACTTGATCCAGATAATGCTGGATACATCATGATAAATCGACAGTTTTTAAAGACAAATCTATCTTTGTCCTGTCCCATGCTGTCTTTAATTTTTATTCTTACTTTTTTTTGACAGATTTATAACTTAAAAACTCTCTTGTTACAAGCTTCGAATCAATCGATTAAGATCGGGGATAGTAGAATTCTAAGTCAAATGTTGAGTCAGAAACTCAAGCCAACTCAAGAGAACAACTCATTAAAAAGGTTGTATCAGAGAACTAAGTACTTCATATTGGATAACTGGCAAAGGATCTGGTTATGATGTTGTGGTTTGGCATTTGTGGGGGCTTATTCGCGTATAAGTTTGTACAATATCAGAACAAGGTAGCTTATGATGTTATGGGATACTGTGTTTGCGTTGCTAAAGGAGGTGTGGAGACTTTTAAATTCAATATGGCCTTAATTTTGTTATCGGTGTGTCGAAACAACCTGTGTATGGAGGATTAAATGTGTAATTATACAAATTATTTTTATTTCGGTGGTCAAAATAAAAATGAAGTAATAGTTTAAGGATTATCTAAGTAATTTATCATTTTTTATTGTGTCAGGTCAACCTCCCGTTTAAGTTTAACGACAACAAACGTTTCAATGGCCAAAAGTTTACAGATCGAAAATGTAAGTGACTTTACTGGTCATTTTTGAAAATCGGTGACCAACTCTATACTGGGAGAAACATAATTGACCATCCTAGTAGTTAACCCTTTAAATTTTTATACATTTTTTTGTAATTTTAATTTTTAAAATATAAAATACATTTTTATAGATTCTAAAATATTTGCCGACGTGTGTAATCTAATCAAATTAATGATAGAATCTTTATATCATTTATGATGAGTTAAATACACAATACGTCTATGAGTTATGACCAACATTTTAAATTAACCTTTTAACTTTTAAATGTTTTAATTTTATTATTTTCAAATAGTGGCTCACATTTTAATTTGGTTCTTAAAGATTTAAACTTTTAAACATTTTAATTTCATTCCCAAACTACGACTTTCATTCTAAACTGGTTCTTAAAGACTTAAACTTTTGAACATTTTAATTTCATCATAAAATATTCTCTAAGTAAAAAACAACTTGAAAATAAGTTTGAGGATGTTTAAAAAGGTTTTGGCAATGTTTGAAATATTTTTAAGTAGTCAAACCAGTGTTTTTAAGGTACCCGTTTCGATACAGGGGCAATCTGTATCGATACGTTTTGAAACTGCCAAAACGCGTACCGAAACAGGGCTTGCCTGTTTCGATACGAAGGGTTTCTGTTTCGAAAGACCCCATTGATGTTTCGATACACCTAACGGTCATATTTTCCCAAAGGTTATTTGAATGCAGCTCAACGGTCATCCGTACCGAAACAGTTTATAATCGTTTTGATACTTCTCAAGAACGTTTCAATACGACCAGAGGCCTTTCGATACGACATGCTGCATTAGAATTCAACGGCTAGTTCTGAACAAGGTCGTTACGATACAAACATCTCCAGAATTGTAATTAATGAGGGAAATAAAGTCTCCAACGGTACCAATTTAATCCCAACGGTCCTCAACGACCACAAACTCAATTGGGAGTATAAAAGGGACCTTCAAGCATCAAGGGGAGACTAATGCTTCAATTTTCAACAACATTATGATGAGAGATTGTCTTTAGAGCTTAATTATACATTTCTTGTGTAGACAACACTTGTGAGCTATACTTTGTCAAATTTGCTCAAGTGTTTATGTTTTAGGTGAGGGTTTAATTGTGCAAACAAATACCTATTAGAGAGATTTCATGTTTGCTTTGAATTCTCTTTGTACAAGAGTGTCTTGGTTAATCTTTGGGTAGAAAGATTAACCAGTTTGTAAAAGTTACCTCCTTAGTTTAGAAAAAGGGAAGACTTCTTAATGAATTGGTGAAATTCTTGGAGGGGAGCTAAGGTAGTGGATGTAGGCTTTGGTTAGAAAGCCGAACCACTCTAAATCTCTTGTTAATTTTTCTTATGTTTTACCACCACCATAAACACCCACAAATCAACCTTCTCCGCCACTTGGCCGACTATTCGGTTGTGATCATCGAGCCTAACATTAAAAAAGTAGACTAAAAGTTTGAATTAAGAATAAAAAATTAATTCAATGGATCCGTTAATTGGTAAAGTGGTAAAGAATGTTCATTGGTTTCTATTTTGTGTGAGTGGTTTCCAGGACATCACTTTGACTAATTCAGACCGACTCGTGCCGCATACCTGACTTTGGTGGGTGAGTCTCACCGCAATAAATTTCTACATATACAACGCCTCGAACCCAAGACCTTGCTTAAGCGATACCAAATTGCTTACCACTTAAGCCAACCTCGTTGGTTAAAAAAATTACTTTGAATCAAGTTATTCGTACAAATTAATTATTTATTGATCATCATTAAATAAGATGGGTAAAAATGAAATCAATTCATTATTGTAAATATTTTTTATGAACAAATACTTGAATAAATTTTTTTCAACATCTTGATTTCTCTTGTTAGCTATAAACTTAAGCTGTTAATCAGTTTAGCTTATGAAACTCATCATGAACCAGTCTGATCCATAATAGCCTTAGAAACCATTTTCTTGGGAAAGATTATTGAAACATATAAGACATGAAAGAACAACATATCTCATGGCCGATCCGAATACCAATCCAGATCCATAACCTAACACCACCACCACCGCCTTCAGCCCAGAAACCAACCAGTGTCTAATTTCCAGCCATCTTCATCGGGTAAGTTTGAAGGCTGCCGACAGCGGTGGTGGGTCGTTATCTGTTGTTGCAATCTCTTAACAGCGGTGTTGAATTATTTCCAGCGAGAGTTTTTGAATCGAATCGAAAGCTGCATCATCATGGGGATATCAAATTATGATATATCCATGTAATTAATTTCTCACCCGTGAAACTGCTGCCTTGATCCAATTCAAGAACTTTGTTCCCACCCAGTACAATGGAGATTGTGGTTTTGGGAAAAAGAAGAGTACTTGAATGGATCAAAGCAATGGCTTCATGATGATAGCACAAGCTGTGTTCCCGACGAAGAAGACCATGTTTTTGGAGAATTCTAAGGAGCCTACTAGGGGGAGGGGGCAAAATTGGGGAAATTGGGTGTTTTAACTTATTTTTAGTGAAATAGGGCAGGTTGGGGGAATTTTGGGGAAATATGCCAGATTCTACAGTGTAAGGTAGACCTCGCTACATGCACCTGGTGTTCTTTGGACAACACCATTTCCAAATGGTGAGGTCTTGTTGGAGTCACCCTTCTCGGCTCGGATGGCGCAGCGTCTCAGTGCAAGGGCTCATGCATGGGGTGCCTGACGTGCCTGCATGGCATATGCAACTGAACAACACCACACCATTTGCAAATGGCGAGGTGCTGTTCAGCTGCATGTGCCATGCAGGCATGTTAAGCTTTAGATTAGGGTAAATTTATAGGTTTAGGTATAGGCTATTAAAGGGGAGTAGTTTTTTATATTATTTTATGTGTATATATATATATGGTTTAGAGAAGATGAGTGTGTAGGGGTTGAGAAAAAAATTAAGAGAGTTTGAGTCGGAAAAGAGGGAAGAGTTTGTGAGTTTCTGAAGAAATATTCGAAGACGGTGATTGAAGAGTTCGTAAAGGTTAGTGAAAATTAAGTATGTGATTTTTGCCTTTTAATCTGTTTTTTAAATTCTAGAGGTTTTGTATATTTTTTGTATGATTGAAGATATATTCGGATGATAATAATATTTTTAAATTTTAATAAGAAAACCCAAAATTTTAATGTTTTGCTTATGTTTTTTAACATTTACAGAAGATGAGTTGTTGGGTTTTGTGGTGCTCGATTCCTTCAACCGTTCTTGCTCGCTAAGTGGTGGAGAAGTGGAATTTTGGGTGATAGAGGTGTGGAAGCTAAAAAGAATAAAGACAAGATGATTTATAGTGGTTAAACCTTCTAACCAAGGTCTACATCCACTACCTTAGCTTCCCACTAAGGATTTCCAATCAATCCACTATTAATTCGTCCCCTTTTCTAGGCTTAGGAGGAAACCCTTACAAACCGATTAAGCTTTCTACCCAAAGCCTTAATCAAACCCTCTTTACAAAGAGATAAACATAAGCAAACTCAAATCCCTCTAATAGGTATTTGTTTGCGCAAATAAGCTCTCACCCAATCCTAAAACACTTGAGCAAATATAACAATTTTGGCTCACTAGTGTTTGTCTATACAAGGAATTGACAAATTAAGCACTAAGATACATTTTGATCATATGTTTTATTACAATTGAAGCATTAACCATTACTAGATGCTTGGAGGTCCCTTTTATACTCTTTGAGTTTGTAGCCGTTGGGTTGAATTGGAGCTGTTGGAGACTTTATTTCCCACCACAAATGCAATTCTACAACATTCTGTTTTGAAACGCCCGACCCTGTTTCGAAACATTCTTGAAATAGAAAGAGCTGTTGCAGTATGATGCATTACCCGTTTCGAAACGCCCTTGGCCGTATCGAAACGCTTTCCCCCGTATCGAAACGCCCTGCTTTTAAAAGGTAGTTGAGAAATAGCCGTTGGGGGTTTATGACCGTTGAGGTCAATGCCACATAGGCGTATCGAAACGGCAGTGGCCGTATCGAAACGCTATGTAAAAATCTCACCCAGATTAAAGCCCGTTTCGAAACAGACAAGGTTGTATCAAAACGTTTTGCCACTATAAAGACCCATATCGAAACACCTAGAGGCGTTTCGAAACGCATGGATGGTTTTGTTAAAATTGGCTTTGAAAACACTTAAAACCTTTTTGAAATATCCCATAAACATAGTTTCAAGTTGCTTGGACTTAGAAATGGTTTTGAATTCTTTTTAACTTTGTCCAAAATATTTTTCAATTATTATATCAAAACATTAGTTCTACAATCTCCCTCTTTTTGATATAATAAAACTAACTTGAAAAATTGTTTGGGATTCTCCCCCTACAAGTTTGAAAATGTGAGTAAGATGAAAAATTGAAAAGTAAGTAAAGCTCCCCATTATTCATTTGAAATACAATTTTTCAAACCAAACTCTCCCCTTTTTGTTGTATCAAAAAGAATTCAAAAGATATTAAGTTTAAAATAACTTAGGAGGTTTTAAAAGATTAAAAAATGAGAATTTTGGTTTTAACATGGCTCCCCCTTACTCAAAGCATCATCAAAATATGTTAGTCCAACATATATGATCATCTAGTTGAAATAAATAAAAATAAATCAAATAAAAGCAAGAACAACTAAATTTTACCACACTTGAACCCAAGGGAGGATGTAAAGCCTCCCTCTTCAAGTGTCTTTCTTTGTGTGCATGGAGCTCCTCCTCAATGTTTGATTTGTTGATCAATCTCCATCACACCTATCATAAGACAATCAAGTAATTTTTGGTATCCAAATTACTTTGGATCCATAAACGTTAGTAGCACAAAATTTAGTCCCCTTAGGAATCCATTTTTCAATTTAATCCTTTTTAGTTGAAGTACTTATTCTTTTTGGGACCCAAATACTTCTAAAACATTTACCATTTACAAATCTAGGGGCACTAGATTGTCTTACATAAAAGTTTGATTTTCTAAGATTAATTTTCTTTTCAAGCTCTTTGGAAATCAAATATTTTTCTCCTTGAACTTTATGAAGCAAATTTTGTAAATCAAAACATTTTTGTTCAAACTCTTGAAGTTTTGCTTCAAGTTCAATTTAGGTTTTAGAAATCAAGTCATTTTGAGTTTTCAAATTTGAAATTACTTTCTTGTTTTTCAAAATGTGATTTTAAAATTTTAAAACCAAATCGTCATAGGCATCTTATAATTCATCAAAGGAATATGAACATGAAGTAGATGAATTAGAAGTTACCCTTGAATTTTCTTCGATGGCCATAAGGCAAAGGTTGGCTTGTTCATCGTCGATGGAGTCTTCCTCACTCCAAGTAGCCAAATATGCCTTCTTCTTATGGCTTGAAGTGCTTGCCCTCTTCTTCTTCATGGATTCTCGTTCATGCTCTTTCAAGGCTTTCTTCATGTAAGGGGCACATTTCTTGAAGAGATGAACTATCTCTTCTTCTTCATCCTTCTTTTCACTTGAATCTACATGATGACATGTGGAGGATTTGAGAGCAATGTCATTTGTGTTGATGCCAAGCCCTTTGAGCTTCTTCTCCCCCATAGCTCTAATCTCTTCCTTCTTTTTCTTCTCTTCTTTGTTTTTCTTCATAATTTGGTGAGTGACAAGTGACCCCATGAGCTCATCAAGCTTCAAAGTCTTGAGATTCTTAGCTTCGATAATGGCGGTCATTTTTGAGTCCCATGACTCGGGAAAGGAGTAGATGAGCTTTCAGACAAGCTTTTCTTCCGGGATGGTTTCTCCAAAACCTTTGAGTCCATTGGTGATGGTGGAGAACCTGTTGAACATCTTCTCAATGTCCTCTTCCGGATCCATCTTGAAGTTTTCATACTCTAAGTTGAGGAGCCCGATCTTGGTATCCTTTACTTCGTTTGTCCCATCGTATGTAACTTTGAGCTTGTCCCAAACTTCCTTGGCACTATCACAAGAAGACATCTTCTCATAGATGTTGGGGCCAAATGCACAAAAAAAGATGTGCAAGGCATTGCAATTAAGCTCCATCTTCTTGCGATCTTCGACACTCTATTCCGCCTTGCTTCGTTGAGGCACGAACGAACCATCTTCTACTATGTCCCAAAGCTTGTAGTCATTTTACTTTATGAAAAACTTCATCCTTGTCTTCCAATGGACATAGTGTGTTCCGTCGAAGAAGGGCGGTTTGTCGATGGATTGCGCCATAGAGCCGGTTGTTTGAAATGTTGATCGAGCTTTCTGGATCTTCTCAATAGGATGTTAATCCTCTTCAATTGAGCCAAGCTCTGATACCAATTGTTGGGTTTTGTGGTGCTCGATTCCCTCAACCGTTCTTGCTCGCCAAGTGGTGGAGAAGTGAAATTTTGGGTGATAGAGGTGTGAAAGCTAAAAAGAATAAAGACAAGATGATTTATAGTGGTTCAACCTTCTAACCAAGGTCTACATCCACTACCTTAGTTTTCCACTAAGGATTTCCAATCAATCCACTATTGATTCGTCCCCTGTAACACTCGAGTTAGGGGGTCGGGTGAAATTAAATTATTAAAATATAATTTCGGGCTTTATATTTTCAAAACAAATAAATATATGTTGGACTAATCATTTTTTAAGCCCAAAGTCATGGATTTTATACTATTGAAATTATCTCTATTCATTAAGGTTATTTATGACCTTTGACTTTTAAAATAAAACAAAACAAATAAAATATCTTTTGCTCATCTTCCTCCCATCCTCTTTCAAAGAAACCAACGACACCCTCCCCTCCCCACTGCAATTTACTGTTCCACTTCTTCCTTACTCGATTCTTGAAGATTTTTCAAAGGTAAAATCAATTTTATGTTGTCCTTTCTATTTCCTATCTAACCTTAGTCTTCATTGTTCATAAAACTCATGTTTCTATACTTTGGGTTTTCCAAAGATTTTAATAAAGGTTTTAGCTTTATGGATTTTTAGTTAAGCTTTTGAATTATTGCTGTTAGACAAGTTATTTGTAAACCATGAGGTCCAACATATCTAATTTTTACATGGTTTGAATTGATTTTCGGATATGGGTTTTAGTGGGGTTTTAGAGTGTTCGAAAATGGAGTTTGGGGGCTGTTTTAGTGTGAGAATTGATGACTGATGTTTAGGTGAGGTTTGAGGGTTGTTTTGTGTGTGTTAGATGGCGATTTTTATGTTGGAAACATTGGTTATCTGCTGAGTTTGAGGGCTGCTTGAAAATGATATTTTGAGAGTGTTCTTGGGTCGAATATATGCTTGAATTGTGTTATGGGTTTGCAGCAAGTTTTGGTGATTGATTATTGATGTTTTGATTGTGTTGGATGATTAGAGTCAAGGTTTTGTGTTGGCGAAGCCTCGGGAACGAATCTGAATAGCTTGGTGGATTGATCGGCTAGTGTTGAGCTTGGATAGTTGGTGAGTGGTTCTTCGGTTTTAAATTGGTTTTCAAAATGCCTTGGTTCGAGCATATAGACCTAGGTCGGGCTTGGTAAACCCACCTAGAGTTGGGATTAGATTGGTAGTTTAATCCCAAGCTTTAGTTTAGAAGACTATGGTTGAACTTGTGAATGTTGTTTTCATGCCTCATGTACTAATTGTGATTGATGTTGCTATGCATATTGTGGCTATGTGTAATGATGAGACATGATGATTTATTTATGCATTGTGATATGTATGTGTTTGATGAAATGTGGGTTGCATGATTGTAAATCATGGTGGATACGTGCTAGGCACGAGAATTGGTAAGGATATTGTGTTATGATGAGCTTGTGATGAGATAGTATTGGCACTAGTATGCTTGGGTACAAATGATCGATCATTATGATGTTAGTGTGCACACGAGTGTCAAAATGCACGCGTGGTCTTGGTGATGGTAGTCACCAAGATGGAGAATGGGTACGCCCGAAAATCTTCATTTATATTTTAGTCGATGATGAGTGGAATCACATCGACGGGGCGTGAGGATGAGTGGAATCCCCTCCGTGTGGAACGGTGATGAGTGGAATCCCACCGTAAGGTAATGTAATGGTTGAGTTGTTGGATGTGAGTTCCAACGGTTGTTATCCGCGTATTCAGGTCATAGCTAGGTGTCAATACGGTTTGTTAAATGTGATTCATATGGTTGTATTATGGATATGGACATGTTGAGCATGGCATGATAATTGAGGTTATGTTCATGCATTTCATATATTTGATTCATGTGGCTTCGAAGGTAAGGAAACATGCATTCATCCTTGGTTTTGATGCTCGTGCTTGGACCCTGCATTGTCGAGGTTTGTTTTATGAGCTTACCCTCACTAAGCTTGCGCTTATGCTCTCCTTTGTTTGACAATGCAGATCCTTAGTTCATGGGTTGCTTGTACAAGGAGAAGGGCCTCCAAGTGTGTTATTTCTACCTTCAAGTATGGACTTTTAAGTTAATTGATGTAATAGCTAAGCAATGAGATTCGAGTATGTTGTTTTGTGTTAAGGAGCTTGTTAAGACTCCTTTAGTATGTTGATGTATTGGTTTGTGGCTTGTTTATACCATGTATGTTGGCCATGTGGCTCTTATCTCTGTGCTTATATGACATGTTTACTAGTTGGATCTTTAACTTCTTCTATGGTATGCTATATGGATGATGTTGATGTTTGATTCGATGTATGTTGCTCCTTTAGGCTCAAATGATCCTTCTAGGGTTGTTCATCGGAGTTTGGCTTTCGGGTCGGACTCCGGTGTTCCCCGCGTGCTAACCCGCTCGGTTCAGGCCTCACGATCCTAGGCCGGGCCGAGAGGGTTACATCCCCTTTTCTAGGCTTAGGAGGAAACCCTTACAAACCGATCAAGCTTTCTACCCAAAGCCTTGATAAAACCCTCTTTACAAAGAGATAAACATAAGCAAACTCAAATCCCTCTAATAGGTATTTGTTTGTACAAATAAGCTCTCACCAAATCCTAAAACACTTGAGCAAATATAACAATTTTGGCTCAATAGTGTTTGTCTATACAAGAAATTGACAAATTAAGCACTAAGACACATTTTGATCATATGTTGTATTACAATTGAAGCATTAACCATTACTAGATGCTTGGAGGTCCATTTTATACTCCTTAATGAGTTTGTAGTCGTTACTAGCCGTTGGGGTTGAATTGGAGCCATTGGAGACTTTATTTCCCACTATAAATGCAGTTCTGCAACATTCCATTTCGAAACGCCCGACCCTGTTTCGAAACATTCTTGAAATAGAAAGAGCTATTGCAGTACCCGTTTCGGAACGCCCTTGGTCGTATCAAAACGGCCTTATCAAAACGCTTGTCCCCGTATCGAAACGCCCTGCATTTAAAAGGTAGTTGGGAAATAGCCGTTGGGGGTTTATGACCATTGAGGTCAATGCCACATAGGCGTATCGAAACGACAGTGGCCGTATCGAAACACTATGCAAAAATCTCACCCAGATTAAAGGCCGTTTCAAAATAGACAAGGCTGTATCGAAACGTTTTGCTACTGTAAAGACTTGTATTGAAATACCTAGGGGCGTTTCGAAACGCATGAATGGTTTTGTTGAGTTTGGCTTTGAAAACACTTAAAACCTTTTTGAAATATTCCATAAACATAGTTTCAAGTTGCTTGGACTTAGAAATGGTTTTGAATTCTTTTTAACTTTGTCCAAAACATTTTTCAATTATTATATCAAAACATTAGTTCTATATGAGTTCATCAACATATTGTGACACCGAACCCACAGTTGGTCGTTGGGGTGAATCGCTTGAAGATTTCAGTGAGGATGAAGAAAATATTGTCCCTATTAGTGAAGAAGATGACATTCAGTTACTAAATGCCGATGATATTGACATTGTTATGATAGATGCGTCTCAGGGAAATTGTATTGATGTTGAAGAAGATGTTTGGGCCACGACTGTTTCTAGGCTCGGGTTGAGAAATGAACAACCGGCTATTTTGGGTTATGTTGCACCGGAGCCCCAACAACCAGAACCTATTTATCTAACTTATGAAGCTCCAACAGCCCGCATGTATGAAGTTGACTATACCGCAATGCAAGATCAGGAATATCAAGCTCGCGTATTTGGTTCTTCATCATCTTCAAACTTTGGAGAATTGGAACTAAAGGCTGAATTTGAAACTAAAAAAGCTGCGAAGCTTGCAGTTCAGGAGCACTGTATCAAACGCCATATGTCATTTTCTGTTGTTGAGTCCAACAAAAGTACCTACTATGTAAGGTGTTTTCATTGGAAGAGCAACTGTTCGTGGTGGGTAAGAATTTCATACAGGAAGAGGACTGAAATGTGGGAGGTGTCACGGTTTATTGAGCATCACACCTATACCAATATGGCTTTATCACAAGACCATATTAATTTAAACTCTGATCTAATATGTGCTTACACCAGAGCTTTGGTTGAACAAGAACCAATAATTTCGATTGCAGTGTTAGTAGTATCTATTCGAACCCAACTTGGTTATATTCCGTCTTACTACAAGGCATGGATGGAAAAACAGAAGGTGATGGCGCAACTCTATAGTGATTGGGATAAATCGTATAATGAGCTATCAGCTGTTTTACGAGTAATGCAACATTTCATCCCGGGGACCATGGTAGAGTACGAGACTTTGCCGGCGTTCAACTTACAAGGCAAATTAATTTCTGGTAAAAGAGTATTTAGTAAGTTATTTTGTGCGTTCAATGCGTGCATTCAAGGGTTTCCATTATGCAAACACATGATTCAAGTGGATGGTACATGGCTGTATGAGAAGTACGATCATATATTACTCGTGGCCGTTGCACAAGATGGAAACAATAATATATTCTCAATTTCCTTTTCCATAGTTGAAAAGGAAGATGCGAATGGATGATAATTCTTTTTGAAGCACCTACACAATCATGTTGTAAAAGAAGACGGGATTTGCATGATTTCTGATAGAGGAACTGTGCTCTTATCAGTAATTGTCAGACGTAGTGTTTATAGAAACCTTCACATGCATATCCAGTATATTGTATACGGTATATTGCAGTGAATGCGAAGACGCGGTTCGGAAACAATCAGGTCCGGAAAGAGATTTTAGGCGCGGGTAAGTTGTTATTTGTTGTTTATAAAAATTTTAAATTTTTTGAGTTCATCTTGTTGTTTTATTTAACTTGTTTTTCTATAAATAGGGTATGAACTAGTTCAACCATAATTCCAAGAAAGGATCAGAAGGTTGAGGCGACACGTTGCAAATGTAATAAAATTTGTAAATGACATCCCCACGGAAAGATGGTCACAAGCCTATGATGAAGGTTGGCGTTATGGTAATATTACAACTAACCTTACAGAGGTTATAAACTCGGTTCTTAAAGGAACACGCCATCTCACAATTGCAAGTATTGTGTGGGATACTTATTTTAGATTGGGCAAAGTGTGGTCCGACAAAGGGCAGGAAGCCAACTCCCGAATAAATAGTGAACAATATTGGTCTAAAACCCTGCAGGATAAAATGATCGAACTTCAAGCCAAAGCCTCTGCTATGCGAGTAAGATCATTCGACCCACATGGAGGGGAATTTTCTATGGAAGCTAAAGTCCGAGGTGAGCAAAAAATGTTCACTGTCAAACTTCATCAGAGATAGTGTGATTGTGGTGCATTCCAAGCATTTAGATACCCTTGCTCTCACGCACACGCCGCCTGTTTGCATTTTCGACTTAACCCTTACGGTGTTGCGGATGACTATTATAAACTACAAAATATTGCAAATATATATATATATATATATATATATAGAATTCAGTTCAACATGATCCCAAACCAAGACTGTTGGCCGGTAGAGCCAATATAAGAAGAATGGTTAGCAAATTCAGTGCTTCGTAGAAAGCTGAAGGGTCGACCGAAGTTTACTCATATTAATACGAATATGAATGATCCAGATGATAGAGAGGGAGGAGTTCAAGTTAAACATTATACTCTTTGTACGGAACCAGGTCATTCAAGAAACAAGTGTCCCAACAAGTCAAATCTTTCCAACTATCGTGCCAGACAGTCAACCTAAATGCTCTTTTTAATGTATGTAATTTTATGGTAATGTAAATAAATTTTTTTCTCGTTAATGTTTGTAATTTTAATTGAAATTTCGAGTATTTAAATTTAATTTATTATTTCTTCTTATTTAATATAATATAATGTATTTTAATTTATTATTTGTCCTTATTTAATATAATTTAAGGTAATATAATTTAATTTATTTTAATTTATTATTTTTTCCTATTTAATATAATATAATATAATATAATTTATTATTTGTTCTTATTTTATATATTTTTATTTTTTTCTATAATATTATTTAATATAATTTCTATTTTATTATGTTCTTTTCATTCATCATTCCATTTTTCGTGTTAATGTAAAGTCTTGATTTGGAATTGGAATTCAAATTTTGAAATTGAATACGGAAATTAACAAAGAACATATGTAACCCCCTCGTCCCGGTCTGGGTGACTGACCGGCCGGAGCGGGTTACACGGGGATAACTGAGGCGAAACCCGTTAAGGCTCCACTTTGGTTAACAACCCGAGAAAACTTTTCATTTATTATTATCTTATCTAGATGTATTTATATGTCCTATATGGAACAACGATAGCGGAAGCAACAAGCGAGGCGAGACAATCAAACAAACACATTAAAACAGCCCATTTTAACTTTCACAGCAGGCCGTATCGATACACTATAAGAAGGTATCTATACGTCTTGACTAGGTCAACAGCCCATGGTCAACCCAGGGAGACCGTATCGGTACATTGGTTGACCGTACCGATACGCCCTCACTTGGTCAACTTCTCACGGTCAACGATACAAGACCGTACCGATACACCTTAGACCTGTACCGATACGCCAAAATCTCGTCAAAATCTCAGATTTCTAGAGAGGCTTTGGCATATCGATACACCCCCGTGTACCGGTACGCTAGGCCAAACTTGAGTCCCAAAGTGTAGGACCGTATCGATACGGCCCTTGGGCGTACCGATACACCCTATACTGCAACACTCAAATTTGCAATCAAAGACTCCAAAGCACAACTCTAGATGCAATTTAAGACTTCCCTAGCCACACACAAACATATATACAACATTCAACATCCAAGATTTCTGCATACGAGGCATTCGAAACGAACAAGGATCATGCATTCGAAGGATTCATGCATTTACCAAAAAGAGACATACATAGCATTCAAAGGTTCATGCCTTAGCAACAAAACACATAAGCATCCAAGATAGGGCACAAGGCCAACATACAAGGCATAAGCAAGCCTTAAGCAAACATCCACATATCAAGGAGTCTAACATGCTCCTAACACATAACAACAACATACATCAAAAGCTCAAATCCCATTGCTTGACTATTACATTCTCATAACATAAAAATCCATACATGATAAACTCAAAAGCCAAACTAGCACACTTGGAGGCCCTCTTCTTGCACTAGCAACCCACGAACTACGGATTTGCATTGTCGAACAAAAAAGAGCGTTAGCATGAAGCTTAGTGAGGGTAAGCTCATAAAACAAACCTCGACAATGCATGGTCCAAGCATGCACAACAACCAATGTGGTATGCATGATCTTACCTTCGAACCACATGAGCCGAAATATATATGATGCATGAACATAAACTCAATATTATGCCATGCTCAACAAGTCCATATCCACATCATATGTAAACACATATATTAATCCATATTGGCACCTAGCTATGACTTGAATACGCGAATAACCATTGGAACTCACATCCAACACAACCATTACCTTACGGTGGGATTACACTCATCATCGTTTCACGCGGAGACGATTCCACTCATCCTTACGCCCTATCGATGGGATTACACTCATCACCGACTATCATATATAATAAAAATTTCCGAGCGAACCCGTACTCCATCTTGATGACTACCATCACCAAGACCACGCGCGCATTTGACTCACGTGTGCACACTAAACATCCTAATGATCGATCATTGTACCCAAGCATACTAGTTCCAATATTAAACACAATCCATAACCTTTCACAACACCATTTCATTTCAACTTCCGTGCTTAGCACGTACTCACCATGGTCACCATCATGTACAATCCACATGCATATAACAATGCACCAAAGCCATGCCTCAACATACATGTATAACACAATATACATAACCACCACAATCACAATTAAACATGAGACATACACAACATTTAAAGATCAACCATAGTCTCTAACTAAAGCTTGGGATTAGGCTACCACTCTAATCCCAACTCTAGGTGGGTCTACCAAGCCCAACCTAGTCCACATGCTTGAACCAACACTTGAAAACCATTTAAAAACATTTAACCACTCACCGACTATTCCAAGCTCAACACACTAGCCGATCAAGCTTCCAACGATTTCGGATTCGATTTCGAGGCTTCACCAACACAAATTCTTGCTTCTAATCAACTCAACACAATCAAAACAACCTCAAATCAGTTCACAAATTAATGTAGCAAACCTGGAACACTAATCAAGCACAAAACACATGTTTTCAAGCCAAAGAAAACCCCAAAATCTTCATTCTCGACCAGCGCTGTAACCCCCTTAACCCGGTCTAGACGGTTGACCCGAATTAAGAAAGTCACACGGGGAAAACCAAAGTCAACCCGAAAGTCAACCTTGATTAACGACCCTTTTTTTTTCTTTTTAATCTTATCTAGATGCACATTAACCCTACTTGTGATCACACAAACAACATACTCAAAGATCACAAACATCAGAGATCAAACAGGGACCCAATTGAACAAATTACAACTTTAGGGACCAAATTGTAAATTCTGATAAATTAAGGGACTTAACCCAAATTAAAGTTACCATCTTGAAATTAGTCAGGTTTCATGCTTCCCTGCGAAATTTCAGCTCAAAAGGACTTCTCAAACTCATTCAATTGATCAAACAAGATTCAGGACCAAAACGTAAACCAAACAAAATATATTAAGATACTTTTAACTGAATTTAACGGTCTGGTATCGATACGCCACGTGTCGTATCGATACTCGGGGAAGGCAGTAACCAAACTCTATCAACGGTATCGATACGAGTTCCCCCGTATCGATACGGCCTTCATACGGTATCGGTACCTGTTCAACCGTACCGATACGCCTGGGCAGGAATGAGCATATTTGGCTCAGGCGTATCGATACGCAAGCCCGAGTACCGATACCCTGCCTGATTTCGACTCAAAAACCACAACAATCATGCTTCAAACTCCAAATTAACATCACCAAACCATACCACTTAATCATACATCATGCAAGAACCATAATTGCATCACCAATTCAGCATATAAACAACACATGTGAAAAGCCCCAATTTATATAGCATGCTTCCTACTTAAGCTACCATTCATGCATAAACCTTCATAAGCAAGCAATAGGAATCCAATCCAAAAACCAGCAATTCATACAACATTTAACAAACTCAGGGAGTCTCAAACACCTCCCAAAACAAACACATTGGTCCCCCATTGCCAAAACAACCAAAAGCTAAAAGAACTTATAAAACCTTCATACATTGAGCTTTACTTGAACTTGTTTGCTTGCCTTCACTTGCTGCCCCTCAATGTACTCTAATGCTCTGCATTATTGAATCAAGAAAACGAGAGAGCGTAAGCCAAAGCTTAGTGAGGAGTGCTCTTTTAAAACCATTCAATAATGCAACTTAAACCATTTTTAAAACATGCTTATAATCATCTTGTACACATGCTCAAAACATACTTTAAATCAAGCAATCCCATGCTTCAAATACCATTTAAACAAGCATCTCATGCTTCAACATAAACATTAAAACATGCATCTCATGCATCTCAATGTACTATACATGTCATATTGGCTCAAGTGATACATTTCATTTATGAAATCAAGTTCAACAACTTTCCCCAAGGACTTTTAAACACCTTGGCCCCAAGGACTTTTAAACACCTTGGCCATGGACTTTTAAACACCATGAATAAGGACCACACAAGGACTTTTAACCACCTTTGTGTCCAATGCTTGAATCACCCCAAGGACTTTTAAACACCTTAGACCCAAGGACTTTTAAACACCATGGAAAGGAGCACCTAAGGACTTTTAACCACCTTAGTGTCCGCAACAAGACTCATCCAAGGACTTTTAACCACCTTGATGATCTTAGGTAACAAGGCTCACTCAAGGACTTTTAACCACCTTAGTGACCTTCACTTTTACAAAACATCACTTGCCAATATACATCTTATACATCATATAATCCACTGTTTTAAAGCATTAAACCAAGCCATTTCATCATGCATTTCAAATAATCAAATCCACATTTACACAATGCATAAAAGCAAGGTACTCCTACCTAGAGATACCCTCAACACATGGCTTAAAACATCAGCAATTAACATGCTAAAATATCAGCAATTATCATGCTAAAACATGCTTTCAAAACAGTAATCAAAACATGCAAATCATCATTTTGCATCACACCAAAACATGGCCACCACTTAGAGAAAAATCCGAAAACTTACACTTGAGCTTAGCAAAGTTGTTTAGACTTAAACTAAGCCCCCAAAACCTTGGTTTCAAAGCCGAAAACCATTTTCACAAATCCACTCACCGATTTCCACTTTGCTTCAAGCCAAAGCACCAAATCAAGCCTCCGGATCAACAATTCTTGGATCCAAGGATGCCTCCCCTGTTTCAACACATTAAAGCAGAGGATTAATGCATCATCATGCATTAATTGCTTCAATGAAAGCACCTAAACTCGCTGCTCTCACAAAACCTCCATTTTCGGCCACCAAACACAACCGAAAATGCATCCGAAACACTTCTAAACAAAGCCCAGCCATAAACCAGCAAAACCTCACTTCCATTAACATCAAAGAACATCTAAAAACAACCTAACAACATCCTTATACCTCCAGCAACATCAGATCACCAAGATCACCACAAAAACTACCTTAAAACACAAGCTAAACTTAGGAAACTCAACCTATCCGGGATTGCATCAATCAAGACTCATTTCCTTTTCAATTTAGAGATCATTTAACATCAAAAACACCTCTCAAAACACAGATCTAACAGATCTAACGAAAATCAAGTGAAATCATCAAAATCTTGCATAATTAGCCAAGATCCATAAATCAACTTAAAAGCCTTTAATTAAACATCAAATTAGGATTGAAAACTTAGGAATTTCATTAAAGAACTTGAAGTTCAGAGGAGAAGGACGTTCTTACCTCCAAACTTGAGTTTCTCCTCTTTTTGGAATGGAAAACCTTGATGAAACTTGAAGCAATTGAAGAGGTTTTGAAGATATGTTGATTTGCAATCAATTGAGAGTTGAAAGGAGGATTTTAGGTGAGAAAATCAGAATTGAAACTCTGGAAATGGAGTGTTTGGGTTGAGAGAAAAAGAGAGAAAGAAAATGGGAAGTTAGTTGAGAAAATGACTAAAATATGATTTCCCTCCTTTTTGTTTTCTTTAAAATCAGAATTATGAGTCAAAATATCTTAGAAAAATCTGGAGAAACTCTCTTTGGGTAAATAGCTCCTTAAAGATTCAAAGTTTCAACCCTTTATAAAACAGCCACCAAACTTTCAAAAATTACATTTTGGTCACTAGCCAAAATATCACCCTTCCGAAACTCATTTTCCAAAATTGATTTCACAGTTCACTTAATTATATTAAAAGATGATTTTAGAACATTTTTCCATATTTTTAATGCAACCCGAACTAGGCTTTCCTAATTTAACCTCTTACGATTCGAACAACACTTTGACCAAACCGGTCAACGCCCAAGACTTCCAAGCCCAAAACCGGGGCGTTACAACTCTCCCCCCCTTAAGAAATTTCGTCCTCGAAATTTACCTGAAGGAAAGAGATAAGGAAACTGCTTCAGCATATCTTCCTTCCGCTCCCACGTGGCTTCCTCAACACCGCGATGCTTCCACAGCACCTTCACCAACTCAATGGTCTTGCCACGAAGAACTTTGCTATCTGAATCCAGAACCTTCACCGGTTCCTCATCATAGGTCAAATCCGGATTCAAAACCACATCCTCAACAGGCATCACATGCGAAGGATCAGATCTATACTTCCGGAGCATAGAAACATGGAACACATCATGAATCTTCTCCAACTCCTGAGGTAACCTCAACCGATACGCAACAGGACCCACACGCTCAACAACCTCATATGGTCCAATGTACCTTGGGCTTAACTTACCCTTCCGGCCAAACCTCATCACCTTCTTCCAAGGCGAAACCTTCAAGAACACACGATCACCCACCGCGTACTCTATCTCCTTACGCTTCAAATCCGCGTAAGATTTCTGCCGGTCAGAAGCAGCCTTCAACCGCTCACAAATGAGCTTCACCTTCTCGGTGGTTCCTTTCAGCAAAGCAGGCATCGAAACCAACTTTTGACTTGTTTCAGCCCAACACAGAGGAGTCCTACACTTCCTCCCATACAGAGCCTCATAAGGTGCCATCTGTATACTCGCCTGATAACTGTTGTTATAAGCAAACTCAACCAAAGGCAGATGCTTCTCCCAAGAACCTTGGAACTCTATCACGCAGCATCTCAACATATCCTCCAAAATCTGAATAACTCGCTCAGACTGGCCATCCGACTGAGGATGATAGGATGTACTGAAATACAACCTTGTACCCAGAGCTTGATGCAAACACTGCCAGAAACGCGATGTGAACCTCGGATCCCTTTCCGACACGATCGACTTAGGCACACCATGCAGCCTCACAACCTCAGCAATGTACAGCTCTGCCAACTTATCCAAAGAAAACGTAGTATGCACAGGCAAGAAATGCGCACACTTCGTCAAGCGATCCACAATCACCCAAACAGAATTCTTCTTTGATGGAGACAAAGGTAAACCAGATACAAAATCCATGGTAACCCTCTCCCACTTCCATTCAGGGATTTTCAACGGTTGCAACAAACCAGAAGGAACTTGATGTTCAGCCTTAACTCGCTGACACACCAAACACTTGCTCACGAACTCTGCAACATCCTTCTTCAAACCTACCCAATAGTACTCATCACGAAGATCGCGATACATCTTTGTACTACCAGGATGCATAGCAAAAGGACTACTATGACCTTCAGTCAGAATAGCACGCCTCAACTCAGCATCAGCAGGCACTACTATCCGACTACCAAAACACAACACTCCATCCTCATTAAAGCAGAAATCCGAAGGTCTACCCTCCGCGATATCCTGAACATGAGACACCAAGGAATCATCCAACAACTGCTTATCCTTGATCAACTGAACCAACGATGGTTTCACTTGCAATTCAGCAACAAGACCACCATCCCGCGATATACTCAAGCTAGCAAACATAGCTCTCAGCTCAACAGCTACCCTCCTACTCAAGGCATCCGCAACAACATTGGCCTTTCCAGGATGATACTCTATCGTCAGATCATAATCCTTGAGCAACTCCAACCATCGCCGCTGCCTAAGATTCAACTCCTTCTGAGACATCAGATACCTCAAACTCTTGTGATCCGTGTACACAGTACACTTCTCACCATACAGATAATGTCTCCAGATCTTCAGAGCAAAAACCACCGCAGCCAGCTCAATATCATGCGTAGGATAATTGCGCTCATGCACCTTCAACTGCCGCGACGCATAAGCCACAACCTTACCCTCTTGCATCAGCACACACCCCAACCCAACATAGGATGCATCACTGTAGACCACAAACTCTTTCCCTGATTCAGGCTGAATCAAGATAGGAGCTTGAGTCAAAGCCTCTTTCAGCTTCTCAAAAGCCTGCTGTCTCGCTTCTGTCCACTCATACTTGACATCTTTCTGCAACAACTTCGTCAAAGGAGCAACAATCTTGGAAAAACCATCCACAAACCTTCGGTAGTATCCTGCCAAACCAAGGAAACTACGGACCTCCTGAACAGACTTAGGAACTTTCCAGTTCATCACCGCTTCAATCTTCTGAGGATCAACACGAATCCCCTCAGCTGAGACCACATGCCCAAGAAACACCACCTCCCTAAGCCAGAACTCACACTTGCTCAGCTTAGCATAAAGCTGATTCTCCAACAAAGCTTGCAACACAACCCTCAAATGCTCTTCGTGCTCTTCCTCAGTACGCGAGTACACAAGGATATCATCAATGAACACCACAACGAACTTGTCCAGGTATTCATGAAAAACACGATTCATCATGTCCATGAAAGCAGCAGGAGCATTTGTCAAACCAAACGGCATCACAAGGAACTCATAATGCCCATACCTTGTCCTGAAAGCTGTCTTAGGCACATCCACATCCTTCACCTTCAATTGATAATACCCTGACCTCAAGTCAATCTTAGAGAACACAGCAGCTCCCCGAAATTGATCAAAGAGATCATCAATCCTCGGCAAAGGATACCGATTCTTGATAGTCAACTTGTTCAGCTGACGGTAATCAATGCACATCCTCATCGTGCCATCTTTCTTCTTCACAAACAAGACAGGAGCACCCCAAGGCGACACACTCGGCCGGATGAAACCACGATCAAGCAGCTCTTGCAACTGCGTCTTCAGCTCCTTCAGCTCCTTAGGTGCCATTCTATAGGGAGTAATGGACACAGGAGTTGTATTCTCATACAGCTCAATTCCAAACTCCACCTCGCGATTAGGAGGTAAACCAGGCAACTCCTCAGGAAAAACATCAGGAAACTCCTTCACAACCCTGATATCCTGCACCCTCAACTCCTTAGAACAAGGATTCATCACAAAAGCCAGAAAAGCTTCACAGCCTTGCCTCAACATCCTACTCGCCTCCAAGGTAGAAACAACATTGACAAGAAACTTCACATTCTCACCAACCACCACCACTTCATAATCATCCGCAAGCTTAAGCGAAACCCGCTTGTTTTCACAATCCACTACAGCACGATGCTCAGCAAGCCAATCCATACCAAGGATCACATCAAAACCATAAAAGGGCAACTCCATAAGATCAACAAGAAAGACATGCTCTTGAACAACCAAAGGACACCTTCTATAAAGCTTACGAGTCACAACAGTTTCACCAAAAGAACTAGTGACTCTAACACCAACATCCAAAGACTCAACAGGCAAACCAAGCAACTCAGCATGCTCACGAAGAATGTATGAATGCGTAGATCCAGAATCAATCAAAGAAAGCAATGACAAGGATTGCAAAGTAAAGGTACCTGCAATCACATCAGCATCATTCCTTCCCTCGCGCTGAGCATACACCCTCGCTTGGCCTCCACCCTCAGGTTGAATAGCCACAACATGAGCTACTCCGCGACCACCTTCCTCTCGCCTCTGAAAATTACCACGGCCGCGCCCACGACCTCTCTGCGGTGCTGCAACAACAGGAGCACGCTCTTGGCCACCAGCCATCCTCGGACAATCTCGCCTCAAGTGGTCAGCAGAACCACAGTTCCAGCACTCATAACCAGCTGCCACAACAGGAGCTTGCACCTCCCTTCCAGCACGAGGACAGTCACGTCTCAAGTGACCACGCGAACCGCAAATCCAACAAGCACTAGGGTCAGCTCTAGCATTGCCACCCCTAGCAGGTGCACCTCCACCTCTCCTAGCTGAGGACTGAAACCTCTGATCACGTCCCCTCTTGTTCCGTCCACCCCCAGAACTATACTCAGCAGCTCTCTTCCCAGAACTAGCTCCAGCACCCTTCGCAGACAAACTCAGATTCATCTCAATGTCCTTGGATCGACTAACCAACACATCAAAATCATTGTACTCAGCAGCCAACATGTAGGTCTTAACTTCCGTCACCAAGCCATAACGGAACCTTTCGCACCTCTCTCGCTCATCAGGTATCAGCTCCGGTGCATATTGACTGAGACGTACGAACTGTACCTCATACTCAGCCACACTCATGCTCCCTTGGGTAAGAGACATGAATTCACGCTTTTTCTCATCCAGATATCTTACTCCCAGATATCTCCTTTTGAACGCGTTCTGAAAGAACGTCCAAGTAACATCAGCATCAGCCATCCCAGAGATTGTGGTCGTCCACCACGTATAAGCATCACCTTGCAGCAAAGACACCACACATCCCAGCTTTTGCACATCAGTGCAACTCATCTGTCCCAAGACACGCTTGGTACTCTCCAGCCAAGCTTCCGACCTCTCAGCTGACATACCCCTAAACTCAGTCCCACCAAGACTGCGCAAACGCTCTAAGGGTAATCTTGCTCCAGCATCTCCCTGATGCCCAGCTCCTTGAGCTCCAGCTACCGCTGCTCGAAAAGCACCCGCAATAGCTTGCACCAGCATCGACATGTCAGGCATAGCTTGCCCCTGACCAACCTCAGGTCCTGCAGCTCTAGCACCAGCTGCCTCAGCTCCAGCTCTTTCCCTCTCCGCACCACCACAACCAGGTGGAGGAGGAGGTAACACAGCACTACTCGTATTCTCCTCATTCACATTCCCCTCCGGGGTCGTAGCTCTCGCGCTACTCCTTAACTCTCTACGTGGTGCCATACTTTTACCATGCATAACAATACAAAATAAAACAAGTCAGGACCAGCAAGGTAAGCAATTCCAAGTATTCAAGCTCAATTTTCTTTCCAAAACAACATCATCTCTTTAGCTTTTGTTTGGCAATGGGTACCCTCATCATGCATCATCACAACATACATCTCAAAAACATCATCATCTCAAATCACTGAACATGCTTTCATACAACAAGCATACAAGCCAAACCATGCTTCAATCATGCATACAAACATTCCCAATTACTCGAGAACTCAGCTCTGATACCACCAAATGTAACCCCCTTAACCCGGTCTAGACGGTTGACCCGAATTAAGAAAGTCACACGGGGAAAACCAAAGTCAACCCGAAAGTCAACCTTGATTAACGACCCTTTTTTTTTCTTTTTAATCTTATCTAGATGCACATTAACCCTACTTGTGATCACACAAACAACATACTCAAAGATCACAAACATCAGAGATCAAACAGGGACCCAATTGAACAAATTACAACTTTAGGGACCAAATTGTAAATTCTGATAAATTAAGGGACTTAACCTAAATTAAAGTTACCATCTTGAAATTAGTCAGGTTTCATGCTTCCCTGCGAAATTTCAGTTCAAAAGGACTTCTCAAACTCATTCAATTGATCAAACAAGATTCAGGACCAAAACGTAAACCAAACAAAATATATTAAGATACTTTTAACTGAATTTAACGGTCTGGTATCGATACGCCACGTGTCGTATCGATACTCAGGGAAGGCAGTAACCAAACTCTATCAACGGTATCGATACGAGTTCCCCCGTATCGATACGGCCTTCATACGGTATCGGTACCTGTTCAACCGTACCGATACGCCTGGGCAGGAATGAGCATATTTGGCTCAGGCGTATCGATACGCAAGCCCGAGTACAGATACCCTGCCTGATTTCGACTCAAAAACCACAACAATCATGCTTCAAACTCCAAATTAACATCACCAAACCATACCACTTAATCATACATCATGCAAGAACCATAATTGCATCACCAATTCAGCATATAAACAACACATGTGAAAAGCCCCAATTTATATAGCATGCTTCCTACTTAAGCTACCACTCATGCATAAACCTTCATAAGCAAGCAATAGGAATCCAATCCAAAAACCAGCAATTCATACAACATTTAACAAACTCAGGGAGTCTCAAACACCTCCCAAAACAAACACATTGGTCCCCCATTGCCAAAACAACCAAAAGCTAAAAGAACTTATAAAACCTTCATACATTGAGCTTTACTTGAACTTGTTTGCTTGCCTTCACTTGCTGCCCCTCAATGTACTCTAATGCTCTGCATTATTGAATCAAGAAAACGAGAGAGCGTAAGCCAAAGCTTAGTGAGGAGTGCTCTTTTAAAACCATTCAATAATGCAACTTAAACCATTTTTAAAACATGCTTATAATCATCTTGTACACATGCTCAAAACATACTTTAAATCAAGCAATCCCATGCTTCAAATACCATTTAAACAAGCATCTCATGCTTCAACATAAACATTAAAACATGCATCTCATGCATCTCAATGTACTATACATGTCATATTGGCTCAAGTGATACATTTCATTTATGAAATCAAGTTCAACAACTTTCCCCAAGGACTTTTAAACACCTTGGCCCCAAGGACTTTTAAACACCTTGGCCATGGACTTTTAAACACCATGAATAAGGACCACACAAGGACTTTTAACCACCTTTGTGTCCAATGCTTGAATCACCCCAAGGACTTTTAAACACCTTGGCCCCAAGGACTGTTAAACACCTTGGCCCCATGGACTTTTAAACACCATGGAAAGGAGCACCTAAGGATTTTTAACCACCTTAGTGTCCGCAACAAGACTCATCCAAGGACTTTTAACCACCTTGATGATCTTAGGTAACAAGGCTCACTCAAGGACTTTTAACCACCTTAGTGACCTTCACTTTTACAAAACATCACTTGCCAATATACATCTTATACATCATATAATCCACTGTTTTAAAGCATTAAACCAAGCCATTTCATCATGCATTTCAAATAATCAAATCCACATTTACACAATGCATAAAAGCAAGGTACTCCTACCTAGAGATACCCTCAACACATGGCTTAAAACATCAGCAATTAACATGCTAAAATATCAGCAATTATCATGCTAAAACATGCTTTCAAAACAGTAATCAAAACATGCAAATCATCATTTTGCATCACACCAAAACATGGCCACCACTTAGAGAAAAATCCGAAAACTTACACTTGAGCTTAGCAAAGTTGTTTAGACTTAAACTAAGCCCCCAAAACCTTGGTTTCAAAGCCGAAAACCATTTTCACAAATCCACTCACCGATTTCCACTTTGCTTCAAGCCAAAGCACCAAATCAAGCCTCCGGATCAACAATTCTTGGATCCAAGGATGCCTCCCCTGTTTCAACACATTAAAGCAGAGGATTAATGCATCATCATGCATTAATTGCTTCAATGAAAGCACCTAAACTCGCTGCTCTCACAAAACCTCCATTTTCGGCCACCAAACACAACCGAAAATGCATCCGAAACACTTCTAAACAAAGCCCAGCCATAAACCAGCAAAACCTCACTTCCATTAACATCAAAGAACATCTAAAAACAACCTAACAACATCCTTATACCTCCAGCAACATCAGATCACCAAGATCACCACAAAAACTACCTTAAAACACAAGCTAAACTTAGGAAACTCAACCTATCCGGGATTGCATCAATCAAGACTCATTTCCTTTTCAATTTAGAGATCATTTAACATCAAAAACACCTCTCAAAACACAGATCTAACAGATCTAACGAAAATCAAGTGAAATCATCAAAATCTTGCATAATTAGCCAAGATCCATAAATCAACTTAAAAGCCTTTAATTAAACATCAAATTAGGATTGAAAACTTAGGAATTTCATTAAAGAACTTGAAGTTCAGAGGAGAAGGACGTTCTTACCTCCAAACTTGAGTTTCTCCTCTTTTTGGAATGGAAAACCTTGATGAAACTTGAAGCAATTGAAGAGGTTTTGAAGATATGTTGATTTGCAATCAATTGAGAGTTGAAAGGAGGATTTTAGGTGAGAAAATCAGAATTGAAACTCTGGAAATGGAGTGTTTGGGTTGAGAGAAAAAGAGAGAAAGAAAATGGGAAGTTAGTTGAGAAAATGACTAAAATATGATTTCCCTCCTTTTTGTTTTCTTTAAAATCAGAATTATGAGTCAAAATATCTTAGAAAAATCTGGAGAAACTCTCTTTGGGTAAATAGCTCCTTAAAGATTCAAAGTTTCAACCCTTTATAAAACAGCCACCAAACTTTCAAAAATTACATTTTGGTCACTAGCCAAAATATCACCCTTCCGAAACTCATTTTCCAAAATTGATTTCACATTTCACTTAATTATATTAAAAGATGATTTTAGAACATTTTTCCATATTTTTAATGCAACCCGAACTAGGCTTTCCTAATTTAACCTCTTACGATTCGAACAGCACTTTGACCAAACCGGTCAACGCCCAAGACTTCCAAGCCCAAAACCGGGATGTTACAAGCGCTAAAACTCAGTCCAAAACCAATGATTCCAACCTTTTTAACACACTTAAAAGCTCCCAAAACAACCCCTAACCATCACACTAACATCAACCCTCAATTTCCAACACACAGCAGCCCCAAAACCAACCTTTAAACCCTCCTAAAAGCCCACTTAAACCCAAATCCGAGAATCATCATAAAACCCTTTAAAATTCATATATGTTGGACCTTATGGTTTATAAACAACTTATCTAACAACAATAATTCAAAAGCTTAGTTAAAAACCCATAAAGCTACAACCTTTATCAAAATCTTTGAAAAACCCAATGTAACACATGAGTTTAGGGGTCGGGTGAAAATAATATTTTAATATTATTTTGGATTCGGTTTTATAATTAAAATAAAGTTCCGGGTTCGGTTTTCAAATTAATTAATTGTGTTAACCATGTTTTGGAATTAAACCCCAAATGGCCATGGATTATATGCTCTTGTGAATATCCCATTTCATTAAGGGTAAAATGGTCTTTGGGCCCTTAAATTAAAACAAAACACCCAATTTTCACTATTCACCTTCTCTTTCAAAATCAACTAACGGGTTGGAGAGCTCTCGTCACCCAAACACTATTCCATCACAAAGCTCCTCCATTTCAACTCATTTTATAAAGGTAACACCGTTTTTGACTTCTCCTCAACTCCCTCTCATCAAAAGTACCATTAGTTTTTATTTTCGTTAAAGTTTGAGAAATGAGGATTTCAAAAGATTTGATTAAAAATGATACCTTTGTGTTGCTAAACCTAATATTTTGATTCAAAGTTGTTAGTCATGAGGTCTAGGAGTTAAATGGTTCAACATATATGAATTTTCCTTGATTTTGAGCAATTCCCGAATTTGGGTATAAATAGGGTTTTTGGAGGGTTTTGGGTGAGTTTTGGGGGTTGTTTTAGGTTGGAATTGATAGGCTATTGATAGTGCTATGGTTAGGGGTTGATTTGGGATCATTTGTGGGTGTAAAAGGTGTTGGAAACATGGGTTTTGGATGAGGTTTTGGGGCTGTCCGAGTTTGCAAAATGTGGGGTTTGTTCATGGCTTGAAATTGTGTGAATTGTGTTCCGGGTTAGTATTTTGATGTTTGGGCTGATTCGAGGTTATTTGAATTGTATTGAGGTTGTTTAGAAGCAAGAACTTGGGTCAGTGAAGCATCGGGGGGAAATCCGGAAGCTTGAGGGAGGTTGCTTGCTTGGCTTGGAGCTTGGAAGCTTAGGTGAGTGGTTAATGTATTAAAGT
The DNA here is from genome assembly GCA_958450335.1 of Hibiscus tridactylites. NCBI lineage: Eukaryota > Viridiplantae > Streptophyta > Magnoliopsida > Malvales > Malvaceae > Hibiscus > Hibiscus tridactylites. The sequence goes on along the minus strand of OY288265.1, from coordinate 25,395,781 downwards.
GGTTTTAAATGGTTGGTTCGAGCATGTGGACTAGGTCGGGCTTGGTAGACCCACCTAGAGTTAGGATTAGGGTGGTAGCCTAATTCTAAACTTAATCTAGAGCCATTGGTTGAACTTGTATTCGATGAATATTCCTCGTAATATTTGTGATATGATTGCTTATGTATAGTGTGTTATACATGTGAGATGAGGCATGATTTGTGATGCTTATGGCATGCATGTGAATGGTTCATGATTGTGATCATGGTGAGTACGTGCTAAGCATGGAATTGGTTGAAATGGATAATATGGATTGAGTTAAATGTTGGCACTAGTATGCTTGAGTACAAACGATCGATCATTAGGATGTTAGTGTGCACACATGAGTGTAAATTTGCGCGTGGCCTTGGTGGCGTTGTGTCACCAAGGAGGAGTACGGGTACGCCCGGAAATTGTTATATATTAGTCGATGATGAGTGGAATCCCATCGACGGGGCGTGAGGATGAGTGGAATCCCCTCCGCGAGACTGGTGATGAGTGTAATCCCACCGTGAGGTAAAATGGTTGTTGGATGTGAGTTCCAACATCTTTATCCGCGTATTCGGGTCATAGCTAGGTGCCAATATTGATTGATATGTGTATCAATGTGTTGTGAAATGTGATCTCTATATTTGGATGTTTATATGTGATTACATATGTTGTGAAATAGAGCTTGATGAGCATGGCATGTAATTGAATATTGTTCACGCATCTTTAGCTTTTAGCACTTGAGGATCTTTGGTAATTATGTATTTACCTTGGCTAAGATCGTGCTTGGACCCTACATTGTCGAGGTTTGTTTTTAAAGAGCTTACCCTCACTAAGCTTATTGCTTACGCTCTCTCTTTGTTCGACAATGCAGATCCTTAGTTCGTGGGTTGCTAAGTGCAAGAAGGGGGCCTCCAAGTGTGCTTCGTGGTGCTTGTTTAGCTACCAAGTATGAACTTTTAATTATGATGTAATGGTCAAGCAATGAGACATGTAATCGTGTTATGATGTTTTTAGATCATGTTGTTATGGTTGTTGCTAGGAGCATGCTGGACTCCATTTGAATGCCATGTTGCTTGTAAACCATATTGGCCTTTACCTATCTTATTTTGCCTAAGTGTTGGACATGATGAAGCTTATTTACCTTTAATGCTATGTTGATGTATGCTTTTGGTAATGCATTGATTTGATGATCCTCTATGTATGCCTTGGGGGTGTTTTAAGCATGCTTAATATGTTGGTTTGCCTTAGGATTGTTGTTAGTGTGAGGTTGAAGGTTTTAGAGGGGTTTAGGGGCATCCTTGTGCCATAAACCAGCTAAAACCAGTTTGCAGACATAGGGCGTTTTGAAACGAGCTACCCTGTTTCGATACGGTCCCTTTGTTTTTGGCCGGGTGTTTTGAAACGCGGGAAGGCCGTTTCGGTACATTTTCGCTACTGGAATTCTGAGAAATTGGTGAGATGAAGGTGTTCCGAAACGGGTCTATGGGGTTTCGAAACGGTCAAAATCTCGTTGACCACGAGAAGTTGACCATGGAGGGTGTTTCGGAACGGTTGACCTCCGTTACGATACGACCTCTTCGTGTAGCCTCAGAATCGTTGACCGGGTCAAGGCGTTTCGATACACCTTGAGGGTGTTTCGAAACGGCCTGCTTAATCACATAAAAAGGGACTGTTTCGTATAGGTTGTTCGAGTTATTGTTGTATGAATGTTTGTCTTTCCGCTGTTGTGATCACATAGGATTCGAATGAGCCTTTAGAAAATATTAAATTAAAAAGAAATTTTCTGGGTCATTAACCGAGGAGGAACCTTAACGGGTTTCGCTTCGGTTTTCCCCGTGTGGCCCACTCGGACCGGTCAAGCGTCCGAACCGGGACGAGGGGGTTACACTTGTTGGTATCAGAGCCTAAGGTTACCGAGGCCTTGGGCAGGTAAGTGAGGTAAGTTCAAGTTTTGTATTGATATGCACGGTGTTTGCTCGCTTTGTAAGTATGATTGCTTGTGTGACAAGTATGTTGATTGTTTTGCTTAAAGTGTTTTGTTTAGAGTCCCATTGCTACTATTACATCGGAAAAGAATTTTTAAGTGAGGGAAACGTACTTGAGCACTTGGAAGCCTTGCCTTGCTTACCCAATTTTGTATATTTTGTTGTTGTGGTTGTAGTTATCGTTTGTGAGCAATGTCTGGGCCGAGGGGCAGGCCGAGGGTGGTTCGTCAGGAACCACGTCTTGCGGCTCTTGTTGAGCTGGTGATAGGAGTGGAGGTTCATAAAGAAGGGCCGGTGGCCGCTAGAGTTGGAGCTCCTCCACCACCTCCACCACCACCTCCTCCGCCTGGAGTTGGAGGCGAGGATGGAGCTGAAGGAGAGGGACCTCAAGGTGGCCAAGGTGGCCAAGGTCCAGCCGGAATTGATATGACTCCGCTAGTACAAGCTATAGCGGGAGCATTTCAGGCCGCAGTTGCGGGAGCTCAGGCTGCAGCTCAGCCTAGGTGTGACGATGCTAGTCTACCTTTGGAGAGGCTCCGTAGCTTGGGGGCTGAAGAGTTCAGAGGATCTACTCCGGAGAGGTCGGAGTTATGGTTGGAGAAGATAGTTCGTATCTTAGCTCAGATGGGTTGTGTGGGCGCACGTAGATTGGGCTGTGTGATTTCCTTGCTTCAGGGTGATGCCTACACCTGGTGGGTCACCTTTACTACTGGAGTTCCAGAGGCAGAGATTGATTAGGATTTCTTTGAGTCTGCTTTCAGAAAGAGGTACTTGGGACCGAGGTATCTAGATGAGAAGAAGCGGGAGTTTATGGCCCCTGTTCATGGAGATACTACTGTGACTGACTACGAGATCTGCTTAGTTCGTCTGAGTCAGTATACTTCAGAGTTGGTGCCTACTGAGAGGGCTTGATGTGATCATTTCAGATATGGACTTCATGAAGAAGTTAAGAGGTATACCTTAGCTTCGGATTATTCTGATTTTGATGTCTTGGTTGCTAGAGCCAAGGACATTGAGCATAGCTTGGGGCAGACCAAGCGTTCTGGAGAATCTAGTTCTGGTAAGAGACACAACAACTTTGATAGTAGAGATGCCAAGAGGCATAGAGGTGGCGGACTTTAGTTTGACCATAGACGTGGCGGTGGCCACCATGGTAGGGGCCATCAGGGCCATAGAGGAGGATGGCGTTTTCCCGAGTGCACACGTTGTGGGAGACATCACACTAGTGAGTGTTGGGGTAACCTCCATGCTTGTTGGAACTATGGTTCGAGGGACCACTTCAGGAGAGATTGTCCGCACCAGGCGGCACAAGCACCGAACATTGCTCAGGCTCCTGCGAGAGCGAATGATTTTAAGAGAGGCCGTGGGCGCGGTCGTGGCTACTTCCAGCCTAGGGCTGATGCACCTAGGGTAGATGCTTAGAGGAATCTTGCTCATGTTGTGGCAGTGCAGCTAGAGGCAGGAGGACCAGCGAGAGTTTATGCTCAGAGAGAGGCCGGGAACGACACTGATATGGTAGCAGGTAATTTTGAGTTACAGTCTATGTCTTTGCTTTCTTTGGTTGATTCGGGTTCTACACATTCCTACATTTTGAGTGAGCATGCACATAAGTTAGATATACCCGTTGAGAGATTTTAGATGTAGGTATGCATGTGACTAGTTATTTTGGTGAGACAGTTGTGGTTAGACGTATGTATAGGAGATGTCCACTGAAGATTCAGGGTCATGTATTCTCTGTTGATATGATGGAACTTCCTTTCTATGGCTTTGATATTATTTTGGGTATGGACTGGTTAGTTGAGCACCGGGCTAGTTTGGATTTTGAGAAGAAGATAATTTCCTTGAAACTTTCTGATGACTGCGAGGTAGTAGTAGTAGGCGAGAACATTAAGTTCTTGTCTAATGTGGTGTCAGCTTTAGAGGCTCATAGGTTGATGGATTCCGGATGTGGGGCTTACTTAGCTTATGTTATGAATCCAAATATGAGTGAAGCTAGACCGAAAGATATTAGAACAGTTTGTGACTTTCCGGATGTGTTTCCAGAAGAGTTGCTGGGTTTACCTCCTGACAGAGAGTGTTGAGCAATCAGTTGTATGCGAAGCTTAGTAAATGTGAGTTCTGGATTTGAGAGGTTGTATTTCTTGGCCATGTTGTTTCGGCCGAAGGTATCCGTGTTGATCCATCGAAGATTGAGGCTATTGTTGAGTGGAAACAACCTAAGTCTGTGACCGAGATTAGGAGTTTCCTAGGATTAGCCGGTTACTATAGGAGATTTGTTGATGGTTTCTCTAGAGTAGCTGCTCCTTTGACTAAATTGTTGCAAAAAGGAGTTAAGTTTTATTGGTTAGATGCAAGACAGAAGGCCTTTGAGAAATTGAAAGAAGCTTTGACAAACGCTTCAGTGTTAGTGCAACCTGTTTCAGGTAAAGAGTTTGTGATTTACAGTGATGCTTCCTACATAGGTTTAGGATGTGTTTTGATGCAAGAGAGAAGAGTTGTTGCTTATGCTTCTAGACAGTTGAAGATTCATGAGAAGAACTATCCTACTCATGATATAGAGTTAGCCGCGGTTGTTTTTGCATTGAAGATTTAGCGTCATTACTTGTATGGTGAGAAGTGTATAGTTTACACCGATCACAAGAGCTTGAAGTATTTGATGACACAGAAAGAGTTGAACTTGAGACAGAGAAGATGGCTAGAGTTGCTAAAAGATTATGATTTGACCATTGAGTACCATCCGGGTAAGGAAAATGTAGTAGTCGATGCTTTGAGTAGAAAAGTGGCCGTTGAGTTGAGAGCTATGTTTGCTAGATTGAGCGTGTCCGATGATGGTGGGTTGAACACCGAGTTGCAAGTGAAGCCTTCTTTGATTCAGTTGATTAGAGAGAAGCAGTTGCAAGATGTGACTTTAGTTCCTCATGTTCAGGACATAGCCGAAGGAAGACCGACCGAGTATAGTTTCAGTGGTGAGAGCTTGTTGTGCTTTGGAAATAGAATTGTTGTACAATATGATGTTGACTTGAGACGTCAGATTCTGAGTGAAGCACATTCGAGTCCTTTTTCTATGCATCCAGGTAGTACCAAGATGTATCGTGACTTGAAGAATGATTACTTCTGGGTTGGTTTGAAGAAAGATGTAGCCGAGTATGTGAGCCGTTGTATGGTTTGTCAGAGAGTGAAGGCAGAAGATCAGGTTCCTTCAGGTTTGTTACAGCCTTTGAAGATTTCGGAATGGAAATGGGAGAGGATCACCATGGATTTTGTGTCAGGGTTGCCTTTGTCTCCTTCGAAGAAGAATTCCGTGTGGGTGATTGTTTATAGGTTCACTAATTGTGCTCACTTCTTAGCAGTGAACACTACAGATTCCTTAGACAAGTTGGCAAACTTGTACATCCGTGAGATTGTGAGACTTCATGGAGTTCCGAAGTCTATTGTTTTAGATAGAGATCCTAGGTTTACTTCGAGGTTCTGAGGTTGCTTGCATAGTGCTCTAGGTAGCCGTTTGCATTTCAGTACGTCTTATCATCCGCAGTCCGATGGGCAGTCAGAGCGAGTGATACAGATTTTAGAGTATATGCTTCGTTGTTGTGTGATTGACTTCCAGGGTTCTTGGGAGAAGCACCTACCTTTAGTTGAGTTTGCTTACAACAACAATTATCAGTCTAGTATTCATATGGCTCCCTATGAGGCTTTGTATGGTAGATGATGTAGGACTCCGATTTGTTGGGCTAAAACGGGTCAAAGATTGTTACCTATGCCGGATTTGCTTAAGGGGACTACTGACAAGGTGAAGTTGATTTATGATCGTTTGAAAGCGGCTTCCGATCGTTAGAAGTCTTATGCGGATTTGAAGAGGAAAGAGATTGAGTTCTCCGTGGGTGAGAAAGTGTTTTTGAAAGTATCTCCGTGGCAGAAGGTAACGAGATTTGGCCGGAAGGGCAAGTTGAGTCCGAGGTTCATTGGTCCGTACGAGATAGTTGAGCGGATTGGGCCTGTAGCTTACCGTTTGTGGTTACCTTCTGGGTTAGAGAAGATCCATGATGTCTTTCATGTGTCTATGCTTAGGAGATATAGGTCAGACCCTTCTCATGTTATGCCCGTTGAGGAGATAGAGTTGAATCCGGATTTGTCTTATAATGAAGAGCTCGTTGAGATACTTGCTTCTGATAGCAAGGTGTTGCGTGGTAAGACCATAGAGTTGGTCAAGATGTTGTGGAGACATAGAGGTGTGGAAGAGGCCACGTGGGAGAGGAAAGCTGATATGGTTGAGCAGTTTCCGTATTTGTTTCCGTCAGGTAATTTCGGGGACGAATTCCTTAAGTGGGGGAGAGTTGTAACACCCGGGTTTAGGGGTCGGGTGAAAATAATATTTTAATATTATTTTGGGTTCGATTTTATAATTAAAATAAAGTTCCGGGTTCGATTTTCAAATTAATTAATTGTGTTGACCATGTTTTGGAATTAAACCCCAAATGGCCATGGATTATATGCTCTTGTGAATATCCCATTTCATTAAGGGCAAAATGGTCTTTGGGCCCTTAAATTAAAACAAAACACCTAATTTTCACTATTCACCTTCTCTTTCAAAATCAACTAATGGGTTGGAGAGCTTTCTTCACCCAAACAATATTCCATCACAAAGCTCCTCCATTTCAACTCATTTTTGAAAGGTAACACCGTTTTTGACTTCACCTCAACTCCCTCTCTTCAAAAGTACCATTAGTTTTTGTTTTCGTTAAAGTTTGAGAAACGGGGATTTCAAAAGATTTGATTAAAAATGATGCATTTGTGTTGCTAAATCTAATATTTTGATTCAAAGTTGTTAGTCATGAGGTCTAGGAGTTAAATGGTTCAACATATATGAATTTTCCTTGATTTTGAGCAATTCTCGAATTTGGGTATAAATGGGGTTTTTGGAGGGTTTTGGGTGAGTTTTGGGGGTTGTTTTAGGTTGGAATTGATAGGCTATTGATAGTGCTATGGTTAGGGGTTGATTTGGGATCATTTGTGGGTGTAAAAGGTGTTGGAAACATGGGTTTTGGATGAGGTTTTGGGGCTGTCCGAGTTTGCTAAATGTGGGGTTTGTTCATGGCTTGAAATTGTGTGAATTGTGTTTGAATTGTGTTCCGGGTTAGTATTTTGATGTTTGGGCTGATTCGAGGTTATTTGAATTGTATTGAGGTTGTTTAGAAGCAAGAACTTGGGTCGGTGAAGCATCGGGCGAAATCCGGAAGCTTGAGGGAGGTTGCTTGCTTGACTTGGAGCTTGGAAGCTTAGGTGAGTGGTTAATGTATTAAAGTGGTTTTAAATGGTTGGTTCGAGCATGTGGACTAGGTCGGGCTTGGTAGACCCACCTAGAGTTAGGATTAGGGTGGTAGCCTAATCCTAAACTTAATCTAGAGCCATTGGTTGAACTTGTATTCGATGAATATGCCTCGTAATATTTGTGATATGATTGCTTATGTATAATGTGTTATACATGTGAGATGAGGCATGATTTGTGATGCTTATGGCATGCATGTGAATGGTTCATGATTGTGATCATGGTGAGTACGTGCTAAGCACGGAATTGGTTGAAATGGATAATATGGATTGAGTTACATGTTGGCACTAGTATTCTTGAGTACAAATGATCGATCATTAGGATGTTAGTGTGCACACATGAGTCTAAATTCGCGCGTGGCCTTGGTGGCGTTGAGTCACCAAGGAGGAGTACGGGTACGCCCGAAAATTGTTATATATTAGTCGATGATGAGTGGAATCCCATCGACGGGGCGTGAGGATGAGTGGAATCCCCTCTACGAGACCGATGATGAGTGTAATCCCACCGTGAGGAAAAGTGGTTGTTGGATGTGAGTTCCAACGTGTTTATCCGCGTATTCGGGTCATAGCTAGGTGCCAATATTGATTGATATGTGTATCAATGTGTTGTGAAATGTGATCTTTATATTTGGATGTTTATATGTGATTACATATGTTGTGAAATAGAGCTTGATGAGCATGGCATGTAATTGAATATTGTTCATGCATCTTTAACTTTTGGCTCTTGAGGATCTTTGGTAATTATGTATTTACCTTGGCTAAGATCGTGCTTGGACCCTGCATTGTCGAGGTTTGTTTTTAAAGAGCTTACCCTCACTAAGCTTATTGCTTACGCTCTCTCTTTGTTCGACAATGCAGATCCTTAGTTCGTGGGTTGCTAAGTGCAAGAAGGGGGCCTCCAAGTGTGCTTCGTGGTGCTTGTTTAGCTATCAAGTATAAACTTTTAATTATGATGTAATGGTCAAGCAATGAGACATGTAATCGTGTTATGATGTTTTTAGATCATGTTGTTATGGTTGTTGCTAGGAGCATGCTAGACTCCATTTGAATGTCATGTTGCTTGTAAACCATATTGGCCTTTACCTATCTTATTTTGCCTAAGTGTTGGACATGATGAAGCTTATTTACCTTTAATGCTATGTTGATGTATGCTTTTGGTAATGCATTGATTTGATGTTCCTCTATGTATGCCTTGGGGGTGTTTTAAGCATGCTTTATATGTTGGTTTGCCTTAGGATTGTTGTTAGTGTGAGGTTGGGGTTTTAGAGGGGTTTAGGGGCATCCTTGTGCCATAAACCAGCTAAAACCAGTCTGTAGACAGAGGGCGTTTCGAAACGGGCTACCCTGTTTCGATACGGTCCCTTTGTTTTTGGCCGGGTGTTTCGAAACACGGGAAGGCCGTTTCGGTACATTTTCGCTACTTGAATTCTGAGAAATTGGTGAGATAAAGGTGTTCTGAAACGGGTCTATGGGGTTTCGAAACGGTCAAAATCTCGTTGACCACGAGAAGTTGACCATGGAGGGTGTTTCGGAACGGTTGACCTCCGTTCCGATACTGCCTCTTCGTGTAGGCTCAGAATCGTTGACCAGGTCAAGGCGTTTCGATACACCTTGAGGGTGTTTCGAAACGGCCTGCTTAATCACATAAAAATGGATTGTTTCGTATAGGTTGTTCGAGTTATTGTTGTATGAATGTTTGTCTTTCCGCTGTTGTGATCACATAGGATTCGAATGAGCCTTTAGAAAAGATTAAATTAAAAAGAAATTTTCTGGGTCGTTAACCGAGGAGGAACCTTAACGGGTTTCGCTTCGGTTTTCCCCGTGTGGCCTACTCGGACCGGTCAAGCGTCCGGACCGGGACGAGGGGGTTACACCCAAAATACAAAATACTTGGTTTTATTGAAAACTAAAAGTACCAACATGAAGAGGATGGAAAGGACAGGTCAAAAACGTATTTACCTTTCAAAAATCATCAACAAAGAGCAAGGGAGGTGATTGAATAGTGATTTGGGTAATGAGAGCTCTTTGGTCGTGGGTTTTGAAAATGGGAGTGAGGAAGAAGATGAGCACATGGTCTTCCTCTTTTGTTTTTGTTTTATTTTAACAAAGACATATTTACCATTATGCCATTAATGAAATGGCTAAAACTCTCATCTCCTAAAATCCATAGAATTGGACTTAGAAGATAAGCCCAACATAGATTTTAATTATTTTGCAAACACGAAGCCCATTAAAATATTTTATTATTTTAATTATAAAACCGAAACCCAAAACATTATTTTAATATTATTTTCACCCAACCCCCAAACCCGGGTGTTACAACTCTCCCCCACTTAAGAAATTTCGTCCCCGAAATTACCTGACGGAAACAAGTACGGAAACTGCTCAAGCATATCGACTTTCCTCTCCCACGTGGCCTCTTCCACACCTCTATGTCTCCACAACACCTTGACCAACTCTATGGTCTTGCCACGCAACACCTTGCTATCAGAAGCAAGTATCTCAACTGGTTCTTCATTTGTAAGACAAATTCGAATTCAACTATATCTCCTCAATAGGCATAACATGAGATGGATCTGACCTATATCTCCTAAGCATCGACACATGGAAGACATCATGGATCTTCTCTAACTCTGAAGGCAATCTCAAATGGTAAGCTACTGGCCTAATCCGCTCAACTATCTCATACGAACCAATGAACCTCGGACTCAACTTGCCTTTCCGGCCAAAACAGATTACCTTCTTCCACGAAGATACTTTTAGAAACACTTTCTCACACACTGAGAACTCAATCTCTTTTCTCTTCAAATCTGCATAAGATTTCTGACGATCGGAAGCTGTTTCAAACGGTCACAAATCAACTTCACCTTTTCAGTAGTCCCCTTGAGCAAATCCGGCATAGCAACAATTTCTGACCCGTTTCAGCCCAACAGATCGGAGTCCTACATCGCCTACCATACAAAGCCTCATAAGGAGACATTTGTATACTAGCCTGGTAACTGTTGTTGTAAGAAAACTCAACTAAGGGCAAATGCTTCTCCCAAGAGCCCTGAAAGTCAATCACACAACAACAGAGCATGTCCTCTAAAATCTGTATCACTCGCTCTGACTATCCATCTGACTACGGATGATACGAAGTTCTGAAATGCAAATGGCTACCTAGAGCACTATGCAGACAACTCCAGAACCTCGAAGTGAATCTCGGATCTCTGTCTGACACAATAGACTTTGGAACTCCATGAAGTCTCACAATCTCGTGAATGTACAAATTCGTCAACTTGTCTAAAGAATCTGTAGTGTTCACTGCTAAGAAATGGGCACACTTGGTGAATCTATCAACAATTACCCAAACAGAATTCTTCTTCGAAGGAGACAACGGCAACCCCGACACAAAGTCCATAGTGATCCTCTCCCATTTCCATTCCGGAATCTTCAAAGGCTGTAACAAACCTGAAGGAACCTGATGTTTTGCCTTCACTCTCTGACAAACCATGCAACGGCTCACATATTCGGCTACATCCCTCTTCAAACCAACCCAGAAATAATCATTCTTTAAGTCACGGTACATCTTAGTACTACCCGAATGCATAGAAAAAGGACTCGAATGTGCTTCACTCAGAATCATACGTCTCAACTCAACATCTTTAGGTACAACAACTTTGTCTCTGAAGCATAACACATTCTCACCACTGAAACTATAATCGGTCGGTCTACCTTCGGCTATATCCTGAACATGAGGAACTAAAGACACATCTTGCAACTGTTTTTCTCTGATCAACTGAATCAAAGAAGGTTTCACTTGCAACTCTGTGATCAAACCACCATCACCAGATACACTCAATCTAGCAAACATAGCTCGCAACTCAACTGCAACTTTTCTACTCAACGCATTAGCTACTACATTTGCCTTGCCTGGATAGTACTCGATGGTCAAATCATAGTCTTTCAACAGCTCAAGCCATCTTCTCTGTCTCAAATTTAGCTCTCTCTGAGTCATCAAATACTTCAAGCTCTTATGATCAGTGTAAACTATTCACTTCTCACCATACAAGTAATGACGCCAAATCTTCAACGCAAACACAACTGCTGCTAACTCAATATCGTGGGTAGGGTAGTTCTTCTCGTGCACCTTCAACTGTCTCGAAGCATAGGCAACAACTCTTCTTTCTTGCATCAGAACACAACCTAAACCTACGTAGGATGCATCACTATAGATCACGAACTCTTTCCCTGAAACTGGTTGTATTAACACTGGAGCATTCGTCAAAGCTTCTTTCAATTCTCAAAAGCCTTTTGTCTCACATCTGACAACTCGAACTTCACTCCTTTTTGCAACAATTTAGTCAACGGAGCAGCTACTCTAGAGAAACCATCAACGAACCTCCTATAGTAACCGACTAATCCTAGGAAACTTCTAATCTCTGTCACAGACTTAGGTTGTTTCCACTCAACAATAGCTTCAATCTTCGTCGGATCAACACATATACCTTCAGCCGACACAACCTAAGTCTGTGACAGAGATTAGGAGCACTTCTCGAACCACGAAGGTAGACCGACCGATTATAGTTTCAGTGGTGAGAATGTGTTATGCTTCAGAGACAAAGTTGTTGTACCTGAAGATGTTGAGTTGAGACGTATGATTCTGAGTGAAGCACATTCGAGTCCTTTTTCAATGCATCCGAGTAGTACTAAGATGTACGATGACTTAAAGAATGATTATTTCTGGGTTGGTTTGAAGAGGGATGTAGCCGAGTATGTGAGCCGTTGCATGGTTTGTCAGAGAGTGAAGGCAGAACATCAGGTTCCTTCAGGTTTGTTACAGCCTTTGAAGATTCCGGGATGGAAATGGGAGACGATCACTATGGACTTTGTGTCGAGGTTGTCGTTGTCTCCTTCGAAGAAGAATTCTGTTTGGGTAATTGTTGATAGATTCGCCAAGTGTGCCCATTTCTTAGCAGTGAACACTATAGATTCTTTAGACAAGTTGACGAATTTGTACATTCTCGAACCACTAAGTCTGTGAAATGGCTAAAACTCTTATCTCCTAAAATCCATGGAATTGGACTTAGAAGATAAGCCCAACATAGATTTTAATTATTTTGCAAACACGAAGCCCATTAAAATATTTTATTATTTTAAATATGAAACTGAAACCCAAAATATTATTTTAATATTATTTTCACCTGACCCCTAAACCCGGGTGTTACAACATAAATATCAAAATGCAATCGAAATCGAAAGAAATGCATATAACATGAAATATCCGGGGTGAGCAAATGTTCAACCGTGGAGACATAAATTACAAACAAATAAATAAAAACCTTATTTTCACCTCCTCCTGGGTAATACTTGCCGATGGAAAGATGATGTTTGATCGTACCGCGGAGTGAGGTGAATCTCTCTACGTGGTCGATTAGGAGTCAGCTCATCGTCATCGAAAAATTGATCATCCGTTAATTGCATAGTAGGTGGTGTAGCAAACATTTCTTCAAGATGAAATGATGGGCTGCTAATGGTAGTTATTGACAACAAAGATGTCATACTACCAAAACCAAAACCTTCCTCATATACAGATGATTGAGGATACTGAAATTGTGGTATGTATCCTTCATCATCATTGTAAGCCAACTAAGAAGATGAGCTACACCAGTTGCAAAATTAAAAGGTGATTGTTGCGGAACATGACCAAATCTAAATGTTTGATGACTTTCTTGAAATGGTGTTTGTTCCGAGACATAACCAAATGGTGGTTGCTCCCAAGGATTATTGCTTACATGTATCGGGAGGAGTCAGATCGCGACCACGAAGAATGCCAACCCGAAATTCCTTCCAAGTTTGGTTCGTCTGTTGATTGCTGAGAGCTCTGACCAAACTCAGTTGGGAAGTGTACGTGTCTTGAGCACCGCGGATCTTCAAGCCATTTATTTTCTTCTTCGACAAATGCTATGAACGATTTCTCATTTGCCGAAAACCATGAATAGTATTATGTATTAAATTCAAAATCGCTGGCTTGAATTGGACTCAAACCATCAGCCCACCGCGTCCATCTTTCCTCCCACAATTTAATGAAATCGGCTTGCTTCACACTCCACTTCTCATTGAATCTTTAATCTTGTCATTCGTGTATGACTGCCAAATAAATTGTAAAACACAATTATTAATATGAATTCACTCACAATCAAATATACAAATTCTCTTTCAAAAATTGATCATGTTACCATATGTTTTCTTATTGTTTGGATCTTTAATCTTGTATCTCTGACAGTGTTGCGAACCACCCCCGCATTCTTCAACTTATGTCTCCATCTGCAAAGATATATTGAAGTTATATTTCAAAGTCATTGAACATAAATATTATATCAATAAAATATCTATATACAACTGCAATCACATTATTACCTTCCAGCAAGCGAAAACTCCATATGTACCGGTACAGATAAAATGGGCGTTAGATAAGGCAGCATGTACCACGCCCAAGACTGCAGTAAGATTTGACATCCACCCATATTTGAATTTGCCTTTTCACCATGCATAATTGTGACCTTACACATTTCATGGTACACAAATGCCAATACTGTGGACCCCCAACTATATGTAGCAGTTGTGTCTAAATTAGCCAAGAATGACAGATACTTTGTGTGAACCATATTACCAGATGTATCTGACATCAATACACCACCAATAAGTTGAAGTATATAAGCTCGAGTTGCACACTCAAGTTCTCGACGACCATATTCATCGGTCACACTAAATTCCTGCTGCAACCATGAAATTCTGAGGCGTAGCCCGTCCACACATGACTCAGGAGGAGCTTTGCTCAGGTACGCGTGCAAAGGTCATATGCATTGTACTTATTTTCTCCAACCAATTGTTTCCCATTTGTTGGAACACCAAGCTGTACCGCTACATCCTCCAGGGTTATTGTGCATTCGCCAAATGGAAAATGAAATGTGTGGGTCTCTAGTCTCCACCGTTCAATCAATGCAGTAATCAAACTGGGGACTATCTTAACCCACGTAGAAATGAAGCATTATAAAAACTAGCTCGATGTAGGTAATACATTAAACGCTCATCAGGTTCATTTATTTTCATTCCTCGACGGCGGATCATATGCTCTACACCCTATAATCAATTCATTATAATTTCGTATTATAACAATTACATAGTAAATATGAAATTTTAAATTACAAAACATTTACTTACTTGCTATTCGTGAATATGAGACGAAATGTGCTCATGGTCACGGTACAACAAAACTCCTTCAGATGTCATCTTCTATTTCTATAGCTAAAAAACAATTATCATTCGAATATATATACATCAAAAAATTTTATTAACTTCAACATTTTTTATCTATGCAAATATATTATTTCTTATTAAAATAATAATACAAAAGTTCATATATTATTATTGTGTTATTGAATATTATAATTTTATAATAAGAATGATTATTTCTTATTAAAATAAATCTTTTTAATAATTAATATTCTTTTAAAAATTATTATTATTATTATTATTATTTTTATTATTGTTATTATTATTATTATTTCTTTGTGTAATTAAAATAATAAATATATAGAGAGAGAAAAATCAATGTAGTCTAATGTAAAATAAATATTAGTTCCTACTTTTCCCATTAAATTTGCCATAGTTGATAATATTAAATTTAAAAAAAATTATAAACAATATTTTTTAGGTGAACATATTATTATATGTAAAAAAATATTTATTTTATAATTAAATATTTGATTTATATATATAATTTATTTTCTTTAAATAATTTTTTATGTATAAATTAATTAAATTAATTAAAAATAATTATTTCATAAAATGTACATTTAAAAAAGGGAAATTTTATATAAATAATTTTATTTGTAAAAACTAAATAATCATGTGTTATTATGTGAAAATATACACATGTAAGGATTTTTATTTCAAATATATTTCGATTTAGCTCATATTATTCTAGTATAGATTTAAATATATTTAAATATACACATGTACAAATAGTTACACTACAAATATACTTAAAATAGTTACACTCAAAATATATATACTTGTTCAGTGAAATACAATACGATCCCGAAAATTGTGTGTTTCCTCTAACCTGGTTGCAAGAAATAACCACGTCATAGCTCTTAAACCTAAAATGTGTGACTAATACACAAAGTAGAAAACAAACTTTAAAAAACCAGATTGACATGTGTCGTTTATGCGTCAAAAATAATTCATTCTTCTCAAATAATAAATAAATAAAGGAATTTAATTTAAATGTAGTAAAAGAGAAGTAAGGGTCGATCCCACAGGGACTAAGAAACTTTCTGATTATATTCGTTTGATCTCTTAGCGCAGAAGTGAATTGAGTATTATCAAAGTGAAAAAGGGGGGTTTGATTTTAAGAAAGGTAATAAATAAAATAGTGGTTGAAATAGTTGTAAATTAATTTAATATCTAAAATCTAGCCTTACGCTTTCGCTTTGACTCAGTTTCTTTGGATCATTGGAAAAAGATTTTCACTTTAGGATTTACGTCAGTTACTTGTCCACAAGGTTCAATCCTTGAGACTTCATTTTGTATACTGAATACCAAAGTTCTATCTTTGATATCGATATCCGAACTTGATCATAATCAACAACAATGTTGTAGACCAAGTTCGTTTTAAGCCCAATAAAAATCGACTCGAATGTGTTATTTCAATAATAACGGTTTCGATCTCATTTTTCCCTTAGTAATCAATTTACTAAGTGTGTTCCCAGGAAGTCGAATGTGCTTCAATAGTCGATCCTTCCTCCCACATATTAACCGAAAACCATATTTCGATAAAGTCAATCTTTTGTTTCGAAAACCGTTTTGGTTTGAAGTTTAGCTTTTGAAAATAAAGACAAGTAAAACCCGAAGTTGTAAAAGCGCTTTTCATTCCTCACGTTGAAACCGAGTCATCGCTACTGCCTTTGGCTATGGAAAATTTAGCTTTGCATGATTATTGAATTAACCATGCTTAGCATCATTTTCAAAAGAGAATAAAGTAAAGAAAATAAAAACTGAAAGAGAAAAGAAATTTTATAAAAACCCAAGTAAAAACAAATGAAGAACAAATGATGAGATGCTTTGAGTCTTACCCCAAAGGGTATTTATACTAGTCTAAAATCCTAGGAATTACCTAAGTGATAAGAGATAAATTTAAATTACAAAAGATAAATCCTAAGAGATAATTCCTAAAAATTATTTAAATTAAATAAAAGAGGTAAATCTCAAGTCTTTATCCAAATCCTGGTCGATAAGCTATCGGAATATCCTGATAAGCTTTCACTTCTGTCACCACGTCATCATCCAATCATCACTGTTGCTGACATCATCCTCTCGTGATGCTGACATCATCCGATGACGTGTCGTCGAGTCAGTGTATTCATTCTCCAATTCATGCCCACTAATCCGACCATGAATCCAGAAAAATTGCAGATTTCAGCCTTTTTCATAATATTTCGCAGCAGCGAGGTCCTGCACAGTAAATCACGTAATGAGCCACAATTCTTCATCACAAAGCAACTAATTAAAGCATAATTAGCATGAGAATATTGACCAAATTAACTACTCATCAAATTCCCCCTCACTTATCCGATGCTTGTCCTCAAGTATCTTCAAAATTAAACAAATCTAAGCTCAAGTTGTCATCCTTAATTTTACGAAGTCTCAAAGTTTATGGTATGACTAAGTATGTAAACATGAAAGAAAATAAGGAGCAATAGAGAAATGACAAGACTTAGAAATAATTTAAGCAAAAACGACATTCCAATACCCTGTTAACAACAATGATGCAAACCAAGTACCCTCACAAGGAATCGCTCATGTCACTCAAAGTGTTTAAGGGTAGAGAAAATCACTCGAGCCAAAATTAATTAGAGCATTGCCATAGGCTTGTGGTTAAATCTAATCTCCACTACTAAGTATGAATGTGATGCAAAAATCAAGAGGTCTTAAAAGGGTTGTAACGGGGCTAAGGTTCGAGTGGGATAAAGGCCAAAAAATAGAGGTTAAAATTCAAGAAAAAAATCATCCCAAAAAATTTTATTCGAAACTATTTTTTCTTCTTTTTTTCTTTATTTCCATTCGAATCAAAACTGTTCTACAATATTTTTTGAAATGCACTGCTATTTTTTCTACTCTTTTTTACTGCAGATTCGAATAATTTTCTGCACAGTTTTTTTTCCGCACTGCATATTCGAAGCAATTTATGCACAGTGTATTTTTTGCTCTGCTGGACTGCATGATTCGAATCTATTTTTAAGACAATTTTATCTTGAAAAAGGGACAAAAGTCATGGAAATAAAAAACGAATTAGGGTAAAATATGGTGAATCTCAAGAAAAAGGTCAAAGCTCAAAATTGGCAATCTAAGGGAAAATAATCAAAGGGTAGGTAATTTTTTTTGGGAAGAGAAAGGGTTAAAACCTAGTGCCTCAATCACATTTAAGCATCATACTCAAATAATGTGATCTTGAAAAGAATTTAAACCACAAGTTTTAGAATGCAACTAATTAGCTAGACACGCTCAAAGAAACAAAGAGCAAAAATAAGTGTAAATGCTCATTAGGCTCAAAAACTCACATGAATTGTCTTGTGTACCTAGGTAAGCATCATGTTAATCAATAAAGTAATGAATATCATAAAAAGGATTTTATGGAAAAACTAATCATGCCAAAATCTATCATGCAACCTAAAATTTCTAACAAGAGAGAAACAAAATCATACGGAAACAATGAGACAATGTCAAACTAAGAATTTAAACAAATAACTTAAATAAAATAAAATCAAGAGAACAAGAGAACAACCAAACAGATAAGCAAGAAAAAGAATTTGACCCAAATTCTTACTTCCCTCACTTAAGTCATTTTGTCCCAAAATGTAAAAAATAAAAATAAAAGAGAAGGAATAGGAAACTTCCTTATTTAACATCAACTGCGGCGATGCGAACGAGTGAAGGTTTGGGTTCGACCGAAGGAGTGGCATGTACATCCTGCCATTTTCTCACCATGGTGATCAAAAGAAAGGAAGAAAGAATGAGGCAAGGGGAGAGGGTAATCGAAGGAGATAGAATTGAATGAAAAAAACTTGACGGCGGGGTGAGTCAAAAAGCTAGGGATTGATTTTTGTGCTTGTTTTATTAAAATTCACTTGAGGAAATAAAGCTCACTAGGGTTTTGGAATTATAAAAAAGAAAAAAGAATGGGGGAGTGATCGGTGGGATAAGGCGGCACTGGTGGGATTTAAAAAAATTGAAAAAAAAAAGTAGATGTCATTTATCAAGAAGTGGGGTCTACGATGAGAATTTAATTTGTAGAGAAAAAATGGGTTTTGGATGTGGATAGGGGAATTGTTATATATTTTTCTTTTTTTTTTCAAATCACATGGGGAAATGAAATTTAGAAGGAAAAAAGTTTGTTTAGTAAAAGGGGATATAGTTTTTCAATTGGTGTGAGGCCATGGTATTTAAAGTTAAAGAAAAGTGGGATAAATATAATGACGGGAATGAGATGAAAACAGTGGAGATGATATTATCATTTAAAAAAATTAAATATAGGATAAATGATGGGAAATGATCAGATGGTGGGAAAGGTTGACTGGTGAGAATCTAACTGGTTTGGGGTTTACTAAAACGCACCACTCCTCCAAGGAATTGCTAACGTGCTCCATGTTTAAAAATCTTGCACATATTCAATCCAAAATCTGATCAGTAATGGGTTATCATGTAACTCCCTCGTCCAGGGCTAGACGACAAACCGGTCCGAGCAGGTTACACGGGGAAAACTGAAGTGAAACCCATTAAGGCTCCAATTCGATTAACAACCCTAGAAAACTTTTCTTTAAATTATCTTGTCTAAATGTATCACTTAGTCCTATGTGTGAAAACAACAGCGAAAAACGAGAACGGCAAGATACAAACGAGGCGTAAGGTAATATAAATTTACTAATAATCAAGTTAGTCCATTTGCAAGCTTATGAAGCAAGACCATACATAAACGATGCATAAAAACTTAACACGAAAACAAACAGCTAATGGGACTAAACACCACATACGGGAACCTTTGAAGATGCTAAAAGGTCCAAATAGGAGCCTGCTTTTCGAAACTGGCTTGCCCGTTTCGATACGCGGGCTCCAGTTTAAAAGCCAGACCAGGCCGTACCAATACGGTCCACTCCGTTCCGGTACTAGGTCTCCAGTGTTGAAACGTTCTGGAACAGGTTCCGGAACGGGCACTCACAGAGGCAAACTGTATCAAAACGTATACCGAAATGGGAGCTTACAGTGTCAAATCGTAGCGAAACGACACCACCCTCGTTCCGATACGAGTATCCCTGGAGCTACACCCGTTCCGAAACAACCACGAGTGTTTCGAAACGCCTGCACTCTGTGTGATCCTGAAAACAATTTTATGCATCTCAAAACTATCCCAAACATGCCCCAAAACCACAAGAATCATGAAACAACAAACAAGCATACAATCTATAGGCATTTCACCCTACTTCAAGCATAATCAAACATTTACACATGCATAACAAGGCCATTTCATTCAAAGGAGACATACATCCACACGAGCATTGCATAACAAGGTTTACATGCTTTCAAATCAACACATAAGCATTCATAAAACATGGTTATAAGCCTCAACACAAAAACATTAACAACATAGTAGTCTAACACATGCTCCTAAAACATGTAGCATCCCCATTGCTAAACTACTACATTATTTACTAAAACCATACTTGAGCAACCACAAACGCGTTTGGATGCCCTTTCCTTGCTCCTTGCGAACTCCACACTAGTGATCCGCATTACCGAAAATGAGAGCGTAAGCTAGAAGCTTAGTGAGGGAGCTCAAAACAAAACATCGACAATGCAGGGTTCAAGCATGACATCCATAAAACATTCACAAGGTATACATTTACGCTAACATAGCAACATAGTCAAACGTTAAGAGAATGCATGAACATGACATCTTACCTCATATTATGCTAAACAAAGATATAATAAATATCTTCCACAACAACCACACATGAACAAGTATATTGGCAACTATATAGCTTACTCGGATATGCGGATAACTAGGGGTGTTCAAAAATACCCGGCCCGAATTACCCGACCCACCGACCCGTCTACCCGATTAAAATTTACCGGGTATTTATATTAAAGTACCTGAATTTTTCGGGCCGGGTACCCGACCCGCAATTTATTTCGGGAAGTTGGGCCGGGTTAGGGCCGAAATTTATTTATAACCGGGTACCCGACCCAACCCGCTAATTTTAATATTTATATATTTTATATTTTAAATTCTATTTTCATGTTATGTTTCTTATTATTTTTCCTTAAAATTAATTTTAAATCCCTAACTTCTTTTTATACTTGTATTATATACTTTAAGTTTACAAACTTTCAAAAATATTTATATTAATTTGTCAATACGAGGCCGAAAGAAAAATCATGATCGAAATTAATATTTTTAATACCTTCTTTTGTCGATAAACTTTTAATACACACACACACACACACACATATATATATATATATATATATATATATATATATCCAAATATTTCTCTCTTAAAACTAACCTCAAATCAATATTTTTTTGTGTTTGAAATATATATCATGAAATTTTATTGGCTAAAAGGGTACTTTTGCCCCTGAGTTCGACCCAAAAATGCAATTTCGTCCTTCGCCGAAAGTGCACTCAATGTGGCCCTTCAGTCCATGAAATCGATCAAATTGACCTTTTGACCAACGTTGACCGTTACGGTGCTGACGTGGCAGTTAACGGTGATGACGTGGCAGTACACGTGGGATGATGACGTGGTAGGAGGGGCTGAATTGATTATTTTAACTGAATTCGAGGGCAAAATTGATTTTTCTTAAGTTTAGGGGCATAATTGATTTTAATTAAAATTTTGATAACTTATTTAATATTTAAGTTGAAAAATAAGAATTTATGAAATTATTAAAATTTAAAAATATTAAAAATAG
The DNA here is from genome assembly GCA_958450335.1 of Hibiscus tridactylites. NCBI lineage: Eukaryota > Viridiplantae > Streptophyta > Magnoliopsida > Malvales > Malvaceae > Hibiscus > Hibiscus tridactylites. The sequence continues at coordinate 25,374,449 of OY288265.1, read as the reverse complement.
ATAAATAATTTTATTAAGTGGGGATAATTTTAAAAAATAAAGTGAATACTCTCACATAAGATCAAAATATTCTTCAATTTATTTTATAAAAATCCATAAAGTTAATAAAAATAAATAAAATATTCTAAAAGTTATTGAAAATAAAAATTATATAAAAACTAAAATATATTATAAATTAAAAAAATGATAAAATTTAATGTAAAAACTTAATAATTTTTTATACAATATTAAAAAATTAAACACTTTTATCGAAAAAAATTCGACTTCGTCACTTTGAGTATTACTATTCGTTAAATTTTTTTTAGTAGAATCAACATTGTAATAGAGTAACAATAGAAATCAATTTTTTAAGCTTTTTTTACATCAAGTTAATGCTCGTTAATATTTGATGTAGAGAAACAAAAGAGAATTTTGACTTTATTAATACTTTAATACAAAGATGTCTCAATTGAAAATATGTTCAAGGAACATTACATTAGTACGCGTAGCATAACGAGAAACAATCTAAAAATTCTCCAATGGTTTCTAAATATTTTTTATATTTATAACTTTAATGTTTTTACTTATATTTAATTCATTATGGTGTTTTTATTTTTTTAATATTTTATGAATATTTAAATATTATTTAAATATTAATATTTTTTTTATTTTTTTAGCTTAAAGATTAAATAAGTTATCGAACTTTTAATTATGCCCCTAAATTCGGGGAAAAAAATCAATTATGCCCTCGAATTCGGTTAAAATAATCAATTCAGCCCCTCCTACCACATCATCATCCCACGTGTACTGCCACGTCAGCACCGTTGACCACCATGTCAGCATCATGGACTGCCACATCATCACCGTTAACTGCCACGTCAGCACCGTAACGGTCAACGTCGGTCAAATGGTCAATTTGATCGATTTCATGGACTGGAGGGCCACATTGAGTGCACTTTTCGACGAGGGGAAAAATTGCATTTCTGGGTCGAACTCAGGGGCAAAAGTACCCCTTTAGCCAATTTTATTTGTTTCCTATGTATTTTTAAAAAAAATTGATTTAAAAAATATATAAAAAAAAGTAAATCGGGTACTCGGTACCCGATTTTACAGGTACCCGAATTTTGCGGGTACCCGGTTCTCATGGGCCGGGTCACGGGCCGACTTTTAGTTACCCGAAAATTTTGGGTACCCGAAATTTAGGGTACCCGGATATGAACACCCATACGAGTAACTTCCGTTGGGATTTTCTCCCCAACGTACTCAACAACAATTACCTTCTGGTGGGATTACACACATCACCGTTTTCACTCATGGATGGGATTACACTCATCATCACATGCTAACATTTTCCGGTGGAATATTACCTCACCATACTCCTCCTTGATGACTACACGTCACCAAGGCCACGCACGAATTTGACTCTTACCGTGTGCACACTCATCCTAATGATCGATCATTTATATCCGATAATTATAACTAGTGCCAATCATACTATACAAGTCTCATCATGATTTCACAATCATGCACACAACATATCATCACCATATACATCATCAACATATATATACATCAACATGCATAAATGAACACATACTACACAAGACCACAATTATGCACATTAAGCAAGAACTCATTAAGTCAACAAGAGATTAAGCTGCCAACTTAATCCCCTCCTTGGATTGGCCTACCAAGCACAATCCAACACCTCAACCACACACTTGAACCAATTGAAAACCATTTTAAATAATCCATTCACCAAACTCCTTTAAGCAAACCGAGAAAGCCGAATCAAGCCTCCAAACTTTTCGGAATCGAACCCGAAGCTTCTCCAACGGTTTCCCTTGATTCTAATAAATCAAAAACAACATATTACTACACAAATCATCCACAAAACACTGCCACTAACCAGATTTCAACATAAGACCATTTCTCTACAATTTCAAGCCAAAACTAACACAAAATTCTCATTTTCGGACTCACCCTCAACCCAGCAGAAAACCATCGAATCCAACACCTAAAACATCATTAAACAACTTCAAAACAACCCTCAAGCATCACTATATCATCAGCCCCACTCTCCTACACCAAACTACCTCAAAAACCCAAGTTTTAACCCTTTGAAATACCCACAAAAACCCATTTTGAGATTTTCATCAAAACCCCACCATTTTCACATATAATACTCTTTAGGGAAAGATTAAAACTTAAATTAACTTTACAAATCAAAAGCTAAATGAAAAACCCTTAAAGCTCTCACCTTTTACTTAAAATTTGAAAACTTGAACAACTTCAAAAGTGATGTTTATGAAAAACTAAAATTATAGAAATGTTAGGAATGATGAAGAGAAGTCAAAAATGCTCTTACCTTGATGAAAACACTTGAATTTGATGAAGGAAAGAATGGAACAATGTTTTGGGTTGAAGAGGGGTTTAGTGTCATGACTTTTTAATTTGAAAAGGGGAGGAAGAAGATGACTAGTAAAAAGCCCCCTTTTTACTTGTCTTGCTTTTCCCATTTAGAAAATTACATATTTGCCCTTAATGATATCTCAAGCATCTTTTAATTAAAACCAAGCCCAAATTAATTTTAAAACGAGCCCACGACTCAAACCCGATTCGCACACTTAACATTCGACCCCTAAACTCGGGTGTTACATATCAAAAATAAAATAAATTCAAATAATTTAAAGAAAATTTGGAAGAAGCTAAATAAATAAATAAATAAATAAAACATTCGATTAAAAATAAATTAAAAGAAAAGAAAAGAAATGGGTTACCTCCCATCAAGCGCTTTTTTAACGTCATTAAGCTCGATGACCTGGTTCAGACTATAGGCATTGCGAAAAATACTTCTTCTAGTTCTTACGCTTTATCAAACTAAGTATTTCCCTATGAGAAATTTTGCGATTATGGAGTTTTTTTATTGGAAAAAAATTCTCTTTCACTCTTCAATTTATCTGGCCGTAATTTTAACTCCAAATTCAATCCCTGCAAAATGGAAGAAAACATTTTAGATTTCGATGGAGTTAGGCGTAAATCAGAATGAGCAGAAGAAACATTTTTCAACTCCTTAATTCCTTTGTCGTGATCCTTCAAATCCCTGCACGAATCATCAACAAATTTAGATTCTATAAATTCTTCAACGGCGGGTTCAATAATATCTATAAAATTAATACTAGCAACACTATATGGATGTTGCATTGCTTTGTAAACGTCAAACTCTACGACCTCACGGTCGAACTCCATTGTAAGCATTCTGTTTCTTACATCAATTTTTGTATTTGCCGTGCTTAGGAAGGGGCGACCAAGAAGAATGTCGGAGAAATAATTGGTTTGGTCGTTTTCCATGTCGATGACATAGAAATCCGCTGGAAAAATTAAATCATCGACTTTCACTAACACATTTTCAAGCACTCCCTTTGGATAGATAATTGAGCGATCAATCAACTGACTTGTTACCCTCGTTTCCTTCAAAGGCTCGTTAGTAATCATTTTATAAACAGAAAGCGACATAACGTTAATTGAAGCTCCTATATCGCACATTTCACGTTTAATTAATACATCTCCTATTTTGCAGGGTATAGCGAACATACCTTGATCCTTCAGTTTTGGTGAAAGCTTTCGCTGAAACACTGCGGAGACATTGTTGAGTGGATCGAAAGATCGATAATTGCCAAGAGGGGGGTGAATTGGAAATTTAAAGGATTTTGGTGGAAATTGGCAAATTAAAAATTGAAGAACAAGGAATTTAGAGTGGTTCAAGTTCCAAATGAACTCTACACCCACTACCTTAGTCTCACTAAGGATTTGCAACAATTTCACTAAATTGATCTTCCCCTTTTCTAGGACAAGGAGGCAACCCTTTACAATTTCGGTTGATTTTTCTACCCAAAAATCAACCCAACCCTCACACAAGAGAACAAAGAAATTTGTAGGCTAATAAGGTATCTCTCAATACAAATGATAGCCCCAATACAAGCACTCAACCCAATTTTACAAAGTAAGAATGAAGAACACAAATTGGGATTTCTAGACAAATATGAAATTTGGCACAATTGCTTGGATTTGATGAATAAGTGTTTGCTTGAAGTTCAATTAGTTGTTGCTGTAGCTTTTGGATGTCTCTTTTATACCTCTTCATTGATTTCTAGCCGTTTGGGTGGTTGGGGGCTTAATTAGAGCCGTTGGAACCCTCTCTTACCACCATAAATGCACTTCTACAGCTACCGGTATCGGTACGCGGGAAGGGGTATCGGTACCTGTCTCAGAAAAGAAAGAGCCGTTGTGTGCATTTAATACAGGGGTATCGATACGCGCGTAAGCGTATCGGTACGGGGTATCGAAACGGCAAGGGCCGTATCGATACTATTTTCTGAACTTAGCTCACTGTCCAACTCCGTATCGGTACGGGAGTTATGCGTATCGATACGGGTCAACTAACTTTTAAAGTTTGGTTACCAACCAACTGACACCAAGGGTCATATTTTTTAAACCGACTTATCTTAAAAAAAATTAAAAAGCCCGTATCGATACGAGGGTTACCCGTATCGGTACCGTATTCAAACTCTTTGAATTTTAACACAGGGTTGTATCGATACGAGGGTTTGGAGTATCGATACAGGTTCCGGCAGTGACCAAGTTTGGTAAAAAGGTATCGATACGCTAAGTGCTGTATCGATACGCCTGGACGTTTTTGGATGGTTTTGCCTTGGAACACTTAGAAAATATTTTGAGTTTGAGTTTTATAAATCAGTTTCAAAGTGTTGGTGTTTTAAAAACTTATTAAGGGACTTAAAAACTAATTTTAAGTTTTACGAAATAATCCTTAAAGATTTAATTATATCAAAATCAAACATAGGTTTTACAGACATGTTCTCCCAAATTTACCTTCTCATGTCCCGTTAGTTTCCTCTTTGTGGTGCAAAGTTCCTTTAAAAACCGAGCATACCTTGGCACTTGTCGGATTACTTCTAGGAGGGGTATGTTGACTTGCACCTTTTTAAACACTTCTACGATCTCATTCTCTTTGGCTCTTTTGTCACGTTTCAACAATCCTGATGGAAAAGGTGGTGCGATTTCATGAGAAGGAGTGGGTGGTGGTGGTGGCGCAGAAGGTGTATCTTGGGAGTAGAGAAAATGAATGAAATTCCAACGATGAAGCAAGGGAAGGTATTCAAACTTGAAACGCTCCGAATTGAGAAAAGGGATGGATACTACTCTTTCGGCACGGATCTTGTAATTCTCATATTGACGAAAGTGATTGAGACCCGCATTACTTTCAAAGGATTGCTCATAGATAGTCGAGTAGTTAGGACGAGCAATCACTCCAAGGTTGGAAGATTCACCGGCTTGATTAGCCCTTTGTCGCTTCCTCGATGGCTCTTTTGGTGCCATGATCTAAAAGAGAAATTAAGCAAGAGAGAATTCTTCAATTTAAGTAAAAATCAACGTAAAAAAAACTTTAAAGAGAAATTTTGAAAAGAAAAATTTAAAAAAATTGAACAAAAGCAGATTTTAAAAGAAAAACAAAAAAAATAGAAGAAAGGTGATTACCTTGATGGAAACTTGAAGAATTGAAGAGAACTTGCACAAAGATGAGAAAGAGAGCACAAAGCCTTGCTTGATTTGAAAACTCTTTTAGGTTTGGGTTGAGATGTGAAAAATATGAAGGAGGAAGTGCCTTTTTATAGGCAAAAACGGCTAGGGTTAATTAGGTTTTGAAAAGTTTGAATTTAGGTAAAAGTTGAACTTCATTAAAAGCTAATTAAAGCCATCAGCGCAGTCGGGTATCGATACGCCCGATGGGGTATCGATACGGGGATAAAGATGTCTTTTTGCAAAAAAGCCCGTTGGAACAGTCGTATCGAAACGGATGGGTCCGTATCAAAACGACCCGTATCGATACGAGATGAATCGTATCGATACGCGTGAAGCGTAAAGAATTCTGGGAAACGAAATGAAGAACAGGTATCGATACGCGTAAAACAGTATCGATACTGCAAGCCCAGAAATGCATATTTGGTACAAAGAACAACCAAAGGCTCGAACCTAATCTCTCCTATGAGTATGCAAATGATGTATGAGCAGTTCTAAGCATATTTTAACAGAATCATACTCCCCCTAACTATAGGCATGGAAGAAATTGGGAGTCTAAGCATACAAACATGGCATTTCACAAGATCAAGCATATTTAAGCATAAAATAGGTCCAAAAAGGTCAAGATAGGCTAGCTAGACCTAACTCTCTCCTAAGGGACCAAAAACGCTCTTTGTCTAAGGGTTTTGTAAAAATGTCCGCTAATTGATTCAAGGTGTCTACATACTCTATAACTACATCTTCCTTAAGGACATGATCTCTAATGAAATGATGCCTTATTTCTATGTGTTTGGTTCTAGAGTGTTGGATGGGATTTTTAGTTAAGCATATTGCACTAGTGTTGTCACATTTTAGGGGTATGGTTCCAACTTTAATGCCATAATCTAAGAGTTGTTGCTTCATCCAAAGGACTTGAGCACAACAACTCCCTAAGGATATGTACTCGGCTTCGGTGGTAGATAAGGCTACACTATTTTGTTTCTTAGAGAACCAAGATATGAGCATACTACCTAAGAATTGGCAAGTTCCCGAAGTACTTTTCCTATCAATTTTGCAACCCCCATAATCCGCATCCGAGTAAGCATGAAGGTTGAAGGTAGAGTCTCTAGGATACCAAAGGCCTAAACAAGGAGTGTCTCTAAGGTATCTAAAGATTCTCTTAACGGCTATAAGGTGAGACTCTCTAGGACTAGCTTGAAACCTAGCACACAAGCAAACACTAAACAAGATATCCGGTCTACTTGCGGTAAGGTAAAGCAAAGATCCAATCATAGAACGATAAAGCTTAGAGTCAGCACACTTACCTCCTTCATCTTTGTCAAGCTTTGTAGATGAGCTCATAGGAGTGGCTTGAGGCTTTGCATTCTCCAAGCCAAACTTCTTGAGCATATCCTTTATGTATTTTGCTTGGTTGATGAAGGTGCCATCCTTCTTTTGCTTGATTTGGGGTCCCAAAAAGAATGAGAGCTCCCCCATCATACTCATCTCAAATTCACCTTGCATTAACTTAGCAAACTCTTGACAATGACATTCATTAGTAGAACCAAAAATAATATCATCAACATAAATTTGAACTACTAAGATGTCATTTTTATACATTTTTATAAAGAGTGTAGTGTCCACCTTACCTTTTTCAAATCCTTTTTCAATCAAAAAATTTGAAAGCCTTTCATACCAAGCTCTAGGAGCTTGTTTTAAACCATAAAGAGCTTTGGTAAGTTTAAAAACATGATTTGGAAATTTTGAGTCTTCAAAACCCGGTGGTTGTTCCACATACACTTCTTCATTTATAAAACCATTTAAAAATGCGCTTTTAACATCCATTTGAAAAAGCTTGAAATTATGATAACATGCATATGCAAGCAACATCCTAATGGCTTCCATTCTAGCTACGGGTGCATAGGTTTCATCAAAATCTATTCCCTCTTCTTGAGTGTAACCTTGTGCTACAAGTCTAGCTTTATTTCTCACAATGTTACCACTCTCATCTAGTTTGTTCCTAAAGACCCATTTAGTTCATATTGTAGATTGATTACTAGACCTATCAACTAATGTCCATACATTACTTCTCTCAAATTGATTTAACTCTTCTTGCATAGCCATAATCCAAAAGTCATCTTTCAATGCTTCTTTTATATTTTTAGGCTCTATGCATGAGATAAATGCAACATGATTCATTAATCTAAGAGAAGAACGAGTGGTTACCCCCTTGGATGGATCACCCAAGATTTCACCATCTTTGACATAGTTCAACTCCCTTGGGTAGCTCACTTCCTTTTCCTCAATAGCCAAGTCCTTCAAGGCTTCAAGAGGTGGATCTTGTGTGTCTTCTTCTTTTGGTTGAATCTCATCCTCCTTTGAAGTTTGACCTCCATCAAAGGCATTTATGATTCCTACATCATCATCATCACAAGAATCCTTCCTAGGAAGGAGGTTATCATCGAATACAACATGAATAGATTCTTCTACCATTAAAGTTCTTTTGTTAAATACTCGATAGGCTTTAGAGGTTAAAGAGTAACCTATAAAAATGGCTTCATCACTTTTTGCATCAAATTTACCTAAGTTGTCTTTTCCATTATTTAAAACAAAACACTTGCACCCAAAAGGGTGAAAATAGCTAATGTTAGGCTTTTTAGATTTTAAAATCTCATAAGGTGTTTTCTTTAAAATTGGCCTAATCATTACTCGATTTACAATATAACAAGCGGTGTTTGTGGCTTCCGCCCAAAAATATTTAGGTAAATTGTTTTCACAAAGCATAGTTCTAGCCATTTCTTGTAAAGTTCTATTTTTCCTCTCAACTACCCCATTTTGTTGAGGAGTTCGAGGAGCCGAAAAATTATGGCTAATACCATTTTCATTCAAAAAATCTTCAAACCCTAAATTTTGAAACTCGGTTCCATGATCACTTCTAATATGTGAAATTCTAAGTTCAAGATCATTTTGGGTTAATTTTGAAAATGTGATGAATTTTTCCAAAGCCTCATCTTTAGTACTTAAAAAGAGAACCCAAGTAAATCTAGAAAAATCATCAACTAGCACAAAAGCATACGATTTACCACCCAAGCTCATAGTCCAAATTGGCCCAAACAAATCCATGTGAATTAATTGTAAGCATCTACTAGTAGAAACATCATTAATGGATTTAAAGGAAGACCTATGTTGTTTACCCTTTGAGCATGCATCACAAATTTTATCATTTGAAAATTTTATTTTGGGCAAACCTCTAACTAGATTTAGAGAGACTAGTTTTTCCAAAACACTAATGCTAGCATGTCCTAGCTTCCTATGCCACAACCATGCATCATTTTCATTTTGAGCAACTAAGCATGCATGAGATGTATGTATGTCATCTAAATGCACCATGTATATGTTTCCTATGCGATGACCTATGAGCATAATATTATTAGATTTAATGTCTACAATTTTGCATCCATTTTTATCAAATAAAACATTAAATCCTTTATCACACAATTGACTTATGCTCAATAAATTGTGTTTAAGACCATCGACATATAAGACATTTTCAATAAGAATGGTAGAGTGATTACCTATGGAGCCAATACCTTTAATGTGGCCTTTGGAGTTGTCACCAAATGTTACTACTCCTCCACTTTTTGGCTTTAAATCCATGAATCGACTCTTGCCTCCGGTCATGTGTCTCGAGCATCCACTATCAAGGTACCATGAGTTTTGACTTTGTGCTTTGGCCTTGAAGCAATGCTCCCCCTACAAACAAAGATATTAAACCTTGGTTTTTGGTACCCAAATCATTTTGGGTCCATGAGTGTTAGCTCCCAAAACCTTGGTTCCCTTAGGAATCCAAGATGACATAGCAATAATATTATTAGATTTTACAAGTTCCTTAGGAACCCATACACTTCTAATTCTTTTAGTTCTACTATGTCTAGGGTAGCTACCTTGTTTGTAGTAATTAGTCCTTTTCTTAGGTTGATGTGTTCTAGAGGATTCTCCTACTTCATGCTTGACACTATCAACATTTTTAAAGGACTTTTTGAGCTCATTTAGCTCACCTAACACCTTTTGGTGTTCACTATTGCATTGAGACAAAAGATTATTAAGATCAACATTTTCATCTTGAAATAATTTAAGTTCATCTTTTAATCCTAAAATCTTTTTCTCAAATTTAGAATTAGCTTGAGTAAGTGAGTCATTTTTCTCATTTAGTTCTTGAATAATCGTTTTATTCTTAATGACCGACTCCTTAAATTTCTCAACTAATTCATCATATACCTCTTGTAACTCATCATATGCATCATTTAATTCTTCATATGAAAAATCTAAAGTAGATGAGTTAGAGGTTACCATGGAGGAATCTTCTTCAAGTGCCATGAGACAAAGGTTAGCCACTTCTTGTTCGTCATCCTCCGATGACTCCTCATCACTCCAAGTAGCAAGTTTGGCTTTGAGTTTCTTCTTCTTCTCAAAGCCCTTCTTCTTGAGTTGAGGGCACTCCGAACGGATGTGGCCAGGTTGTTTGCACTCATAGCAAATGATGGGATCCTTTCCTTCTTCTTTGTTCTTCCCTTTGAAGTCCATCTTTCTTTGGATTTTTCTTCCTCGGTTGGACCTCATGAATCGTGAGAACCGTTTGGCTATCATAGCCAATTCTTCAAGTTCGTCCTCATCACTAGATGAGCTCTCATCAAGTTGTGAAGCTTTAGCCTTGAGAGCTATTCTCATCTTCTTCTTCTTTTCAACCTCAAGCTTCTCTACTCTTTTCTCTTCTTTCTTTTTCTCATCTTCCCTTCCTTGCTTCATGATCTCATGAGTAAGGAGAGAACCCACAAGCTCATCAAGCTTTAATGTCTTCAAGTTCTTTGCTTCGATGATAGCGGTTCTCTTCCCATCCCAAGCTTCGGGAAGTGAATAGAGTAGCTTCCGGAAAAGCTTGTCTTCTGGTATGATCTCTCCATAGCCCTTTAGACCGTTGACGATTGTGGAGAATCGATCAAACATCTTTGACACCGTCTCATCGGGCTCCATCTTGAAGTTTTCATAACTAAGATTGAGAAGTCCAATCTTAGTTTCTTTGACATCATTGGTGCCTTCATAAGTGGTCTCAAGAGTGTCCCACACTTCTTTGGCACTTTCAATGGATGAGACCTTTGAGTAGATGTCCAGACTGAAAGCACAAAAAAGCATGTGGAGAGCTTTATTGTTGACTTGAATCTTCTTCCTCTCCTCTTCACTCATTTCGGCTTTCTTCTTCAACACCATCTTGCCTTCACCATCTTGCTTTAATGGAATGTATGGCCCATCCTCAATGACATCCCACACAAGATAGTCACTTGACTTGATGAATAGCCTCATTTTATTCTTCCAAAAAGAATAGTTGTCACCATTGAAGAAAGGAGGCTTGGTGGTTGATTGTGACTCGTACATGCCGGAACCGGAGGTTGAAGCCATCTCTTGATATCTTGATGATCACACTCTTCCAAGGATCTCCTCTTGTGGTTGTTAATCCTCAAAGAGTTAAGCTCTGATACCAATTGTTGAGTGGATCGAAAGATCGATAATTGCCAAGAGGGGGGGTGAATTGGAAATTTAAAGGATTTTGGTGGAAATTGGCAAATTAAAAATTGAAGAACAAGGAATTTAGAGTGGTTCAAGTTCCAAATGAACTCTACATCCACTACCTTAGTCTCACTAAGGATTTGCAACAATTTCACTAAATTGATCTTCCCCTTTTCTAGGACAAGGAGGCAACCCTTTACAATTTCGGTTAATTTTTCTACCCAAAAATCAACCCAACCCTCACACAAGAGAACAAAGAAATTTGTAGGCTAATAAGGTATTTCTCAATACAAATGATAGCCCCAATACAAGCACTCAACCCAATTTTACAAAGTAAGAATGAAGAACACAAATTGGGATTTCTAGACAAATATGAAATTTGGCACAATTGCTTGGATTTGATGAATAAGTGTTTGCTTGAAGTTCAATTAGTTGTTGTTGTAGCTTTTGGATGTCTCTTTTATACCTCTTCATTGATTTCTAGCCGTTTGGGTGGTTGGGGGCTTAATTAGAGCCGTTGGAACCCTCTCTTACCACCATAAATGCACTTCTGCAGCTACCGGTATCGGTACGCGGGAAGGGGTATCGGTACCTGTCTCAGAAAAGAAAGAGTCGTTGTGTGCATTTAATACAGGGGTATCGATACGCGCATAAGCGTATCGGTACGGGGTATCGAAACGGCAAGGGTCGTATCGATACTATTTTCTGAACTTAGCTCACCGTCCAACTCCGTATCGGTACGGGAGTTATGCGTATCGATACGGGTCAACCAACTTTTAAAGTTTGGTTACCAACCAACTGACACCAACGGTCATATTTTTTAAACCGACTTATCTTAAAAAAAATTACAAAGCCCGTATCGATACGAGGGTTACCCGTATCGGTACCGTATTCAAACTCTTTGAATTTTAACACAGGGCTGTATCGATACGAGGGTTTGGAGTATCGATACAGGTTCCGGCAGTGACCAAGTTTGGTAAAAAGGTATCGATACGCTAAGTGCTGTATCGATATGCCTGGACGTTTTTGGATGGTTTTGCCTTGGAACACTTAGAAAATATTTTGAGTTTGAGTTTTATAAATCAGTTTCAAAGTGTTGGTGTTTTAAAAACTTATTAAGGGACTTAAAAACTAATTTTAAGTTTTACGAAATAATCCTTAAAGATTTAATTATATCAAAATCAAACATAGGTTTTACAGACATGTTCTCCCAAATTTACCTTCTCATGTCCCGTTAGTTTCCTCTTTGTGGTGCAAAGTTCCTTTAAAAACCGAGTATACCTTGGCACTTGTCGGATTACTTCTAGGAGGGGTATGTTAACTTGCACCTTTTTAAACACTTCTACGATCTCATTCTCTTTGGCTCTTTTGTCACGTTTCAACAATCCTGATGGAAAAGGTGGTGCGATTTCATGAGAAGGAGTGGGTGGTGGCGGTGGCGCAGAAGGTGTATCTTGGGAGTTAGAGGGTGGCATTTCCTTCTCTTCCGCGGATTGTTTGATATTCTTTTCTAGCACTTCAGGGTTTATAACTATTCCACTTTGTAGGGTGATAGCACTAACATTCTCCCTCGGATTTGACTTCGTTTGAGAAGGAAGTCTTCCCTGCGATTCCAGTCTCCCCACGACTTGAGCCAACTAGGACATTTATTTGTCTAGCTCCTGCAAATGTGCCTGAGTTTGACTTTGGAATTTTTCTTGGGATGTGATCAGCTTTCTTGGGAAATTGCTAGCTTTTCTACTATTGCATCTAGTGATGTCTTTTGCATTTGTTGTTGTGGAGGTTGCCTTGGTTGATATGCGGGCCTTTGGTTTTGCGCATGACCGAAGTTTGGATGGTCTCGCCGTCCCAGATTATATGAATTGATGTTTGGGTTGTACTGTCTTTGTAAAGGTCCCGGAAAGTTCCCTACTGCATTTACTTGTGCATTGTTCTTCTTGGATCATCGGGCAACAGTCTGTTGGGTGTTCTGGGCTCATACATATACCGCAAAGCCTGACTGTAAATTTTTTACCTGCAACAAGAGAATGAACTATGTCAGCCAACTTATGAATTTTATTTTCCAGAACACTTACCTCATTAACTCGCCGAGACGGTTCAGTTGTATGGTGAAACCATCGCGAGTTGGATGCCATAGTCGTTATTAAAGTTCGAGCCGCAGTTGGGGTCATGTTGACAAGTGCTCCTCCACTTGCTGCATCAACTACCTTCATGTCCATATGCGTTAAACACTCGTAGAAATATTGGAGGAGTGTTTGTTCAGACAAAACATGTTGACGACAGCTGGTGCATATCTTCTTGAATCGTTTCCAGTAGTCGTACAATGATTTGGTATCCTTTTGTCGGATACTCAAGATACTTCTCCTAAGTTCGATTGCCTTAGCTGCTGGGAAGAACCTGTCAAGAAATAAACGAGCCATATTAGTTTATGTCGTAACAGAATTAGAAGGAAGATCAAATAGACAATTTTTGACAATATCAGATAAAGAGAAAGGAAAGGCTCGAAGTTTAATTTGATCTTCGGAAACTCCCTGCGGTTTTGTACTTAGACAAACCATATGAAACTCCTTAAGATGCTTGTGAGGGTTTTCAGAGGGCAAGCCGTGAAATTTTGGTAGAAGATGAATCAAACCTGTCTTCAATTGGAATGTCATTTCACCATTCAAGAAGGTTATGCACAAGGACTGATTTTCGTCTGGTGCCCTAGTCAGTTGTTGGATTGTTTGTTCGTCTGCCATTGGATTTTGTTATTCTTTGGTATTCTCAGAGTGTGTTGCGGTTTGGGATGCTAGCTCAAGATCTCGTTGTAACCTTTGTTGGTGTAATCTATTTTCCTTCTCTCGTTTTGTTTGTGCGTTCTGGCGTCGTGTGAATGCTTCGATCTCCGGGATGTAGCGTGTTGGTTCTCCCGGATTCTTCATGGCCATAAACAAACAAAAATAATCAGTAAATTTGTCGTAGTCCCCGGCAACAACGCCAATTTGACACGCGTCGTTTACGCGTCAAAAATAATTCCTTCTTCTCAAATAATAAATAAATAAAGGAATAAATAAAATGTAGTAAATAAAATAAAGAATTAAGGGGGGTTGTTTTTAAGAAAGGTAATAAATAAAATAGTGGTTGAAATAGTTGTAAATTAATTTAATATCTAAACTCTAGCCTTAGGCTTTCGTTTTAACTCAGTTTCTTTGGATCATTGGAAAAGGATTTTCACTTTAGGATTTACGTTGGTTACTTGTCCACAAGGTTCAATACTTGAGACTTCATTTTGTATACCGAATACCCAAGTTCTATCTTTGATATCGATATCCGAACTTGATCTTAATCAACAACAATGTTGTAGACCAAGTTCGTTTTAAGCCCAATAAAAACCGACTTGAATGTGTTATTTCAATAATAACAGTTTTGATCTCAATTTTCTCTTAGTAATCAATTTACTAAGTGTGTTCCCAGGAAGTCGAATGTGCTTTAATAGCCGATCCTTCCTCCCACGTATTAACTGAAAACCATATTTCGAATAAAGTCAATCTTTTGTTTCAAAAATCGTTTTGGTTTGAAGTTTAGCTTTTGAAAATAGAGACAAGTAAAACCCAAAGTTGTATAAGCGCTTTTCATTCCTCACGTTTAAACCGAGTCATCGCTACTGCCTTTGGCTATGGAAAATTTAGCTTTGCATGATTATTGAATTAACCATGCTTAGCATCATTTTCAAAAGAGAATAAAGTAAAGAAAATAAAAACTGAAAGAGAAAAGAAATTTTATAAAAACCCAAGTAAAAACAAATGAAGAACAAATGATGAGATGCTTTGAGTCTTACCCCTTAAGTATTTATACTAGTCTAAAACCCTAGGAATTACCTAAGTGATAAGAGATAAATTCAAATTACAAAAGATAAATCCTAAAAAATATTTAAATTAAATAAAAGAGATAAATCTCAAGTCTTTATCCAAATCCTGGTCGATAAGCTATCATCCTGAATTCGATAAGCTATCGGAATATCCTGATAAGCTTTCACTTCTGCCGCCACATCATCATCCGATCATCACTATTGCTGACGTCATCCTCCAGTGTTGCTGACGTCATCTGTTGACGTGTCGTCGAGTCAGTGTATTCATGCCCACTAATCCGGCCATGAATCTAGAAAATTGCATATTTCGGCCTTTTTCGTAATATTTTGCAACAGCGAGGTCATGCGCAGTAAATCACGTAATGAGCTACAATTCTTCATCACAAAGCAACTAATTAAGCATAATTAGCATGAGAATATTGACCAAACTAGCTACTCATCACAGATTAAAAAAATCGAAAAACTAGCTTTTTTTTGTTCGAACCAACAATCAGAACCAAGACAGCTTCAACTTCTTCTCATCACTTTCTCTACACACTCTTCCTACACTCTAACATACAACACTCATTTAACTCTCTTTAACTTCTTATCTTCTTCTCTACACACAACTCTCCCCATTTATTTATACACACTCACTCAATAATGTAAAATAATCAAAATAACCCTAAACCAGCCAGCCACCAGCTTTCACGTGGATTTCTGCATGTGAATAGGACCACGTCATATACAAATGGTGAGGTCCCACCCCCTTAGCCATGCAGACTCGCTGCGCAAGACGACAATCGTGTAACACCCGTGTTTTGGGCCTAGGAGTTAACCGGGTTTATGGTTCGAGTCAATAAAATTTAAATTGAAACAATTCAACCTAATTTGTGATGTAAATGAGCTTTAATAAGAGGGGAGGGACCTACATTACGATTTTACCCAAGAGTTTTGAAAAAGGAAGACAACTTTTAAAGTTGTCATCTTCTTCCCCCTTTCCCATTATTCCCACGTGAGAAACACCCCACTCTCTCCAAACTCTCTCAAATATTCAAGTTAATATTCCTTTCGATTTCAACTTCATTTCAAGGTGTTTTTGAAAGGTAAACATGTTTTCTTACTCTCCTCTTTATCCTCTATCTACCTATGGTCTTAGATTTTAAAGTTATGGAGTTTTGAAAATTAGGGTTTTGTTTTAAAGGTTGGGTTTTTAAAGGGGTTTTTCATTTTGTTTCACAAAATTGAGTTGGGGCTTTAGTTAATCATGTTAAAAGGTGTAACATATATCAATTTGGTTGAATTTGGATGAAAATTCGTAGTATGGTCTTAGGGAAAATTTTAAGGTATTAAAACTTGGGTTTTGGGGAGGTTTAAGGTTGAAATTGAAGGGCTGTTGGTCTACCTATGTTATGAGGATGTTTTGGGATCATTTGAGAGTCATATGGAGGTTTGGAAATGGAAATTTCAGCAAGGCTATTGGGGAGCACGAAAATTGGCATTTTGGGGATTATGGGGATTGGGAATTTGTGGATTTTGGCTTGTGTTTGTAAAGTAAGTTAATGGTTGGGTTTTAGCATCGAATTGTGAAGTAATGTACGTGTTTTGCTTGGCTAGAAACAAGAGGAGTCGTCGAAGAAGCTTTGGGACCAAATCCGGGTTCGTAGGAGATTTGCTTCGGTTGCTAAGGAAGGGCGGTGAGTGGTTAAATATTTTTAAATAGTTTTCAAGTGTTGGTTCAAGCATGTGAACTAGGTTGGGATTGGTAGACCCACCTAGAGTTGGGATTAAGGTGGTAGCCTAATCCCAAACTTTAGTTAGAGACCTTGGTTGATCCTTAAAGTGGTGAATTATGCCTCATGTTAATCATGCTTATGGTGGTTATGCTTATGTTGTTATACAAGTATGTGGTGGCATGACTTAATGCATTGTTACATGCATGTTGATGATAAATGTGATAGAGATATACACATGTATGAAATATGATGTGATAATTGTATTGTTGAGATGCATGTAGTGTTGACATGTGTAATGATGTTATGAGGCGATTGTATGATCCGAGGATCATGGTGAGTACATGCTAGACATGGAAATGTGGCTTGTGCATGACGGTGAGTCATGGTGAGTACGTGCTAAGCACGGAAGTTATTATAAAATGGTATTGTGAAAGAGTAATGAAATGTGTAGTATTGGCACTAGTATGCTTGGGTACAAATCATCGATCATTAGGATGTCTAGTGTGCACACGTGAGTCAAAATGCGCGCGAGGTCTTGATGATGGTAGTCATCAAGATGGAGTACGGGTTCGCCCGGAAATCTTCATATATATATATATATATATATATTAGTCAGTGATGAGTTGAATCCCATCAACGGGCGTGATGATGAGTGGAATCCCCTCCGCGTGAGATGAGGCGTGAGGATGAGTGGAATCCCCTCCGCGTGAACGGTGATGAGTGTAATCCCACCGTCAGGTAATGGTTGAGTTGTTGGATGTGAGTTCCAACGGTTATCCGCGTATTCGAGTCATAGCTAGGTGCCAATACGGATTGTGGTTTATGTTGCCAATATGTGATTAATTGTGAGCCATTGTGGTTTGGGATGTGTTGCTAACATGGTTTAATATATGTAATTTCATATGTTGTGGATTTTAAACATGATGAGCATGACATGATATTGAATATATGTTCATGCATCATTTATAATTATGGCTCGGGTGGATCGGAGGTAAGGTCATGCATTTTATCTTGGTTGTAGCTCGTGCTTGGACCCTGTATTGTCGAGGTTTGTTTTACGAGCTTACCCTCACTAAGCTTTTATGCTTACGCTCTCTTTTGTTCGACAATGCAGATCAATAGCTTGCGGGTGGCAAGGGCAAGGAAAGGTTTCCAAGTGTTACTTTGGTGAGCTCAATGTATGAATTTTAAGTGATAGAATGTAATAGTTAAGCAATGGGATAGGTATTGTTGTTTGAGTTTGGGTGTATGTTGATGTTTTGATTTGGCCTTGGTTTGTAAAACATGTTATGCTTTGAAATATGCTTGTGTGTGGTGGCATGTCTATAGACGTTTAGGTTGCCTTGTTATAGTGCAAACCTCTTTATGCTTATCATGTGCCTTTTAAGGCCTTTGAGCACCATGTATGACCTTAAATGTTGAAATGCCTTTTGTTGGAATGCTATGCTTGAAAGCTTATGTTGCTTGTATGGTTTGTGTATCATTTAGTGTTGGATTGTGCCGTTGATTTCAAGTTAAAGCATGTTTTTATGTTTGATTTGCCTTAGGGTTGATGTTAGTGTGTTGGTTGGGGTTTTAGAGGGATTTAAGGGACTCCTTGTGCCTTAAATCAGCTCAAACCTGCAAGTTCGTAGCAGGGGTATCGATACGGTTGGTACGGTATCGATACCACCTTCTTGTTTCAGGCCTCGTGTATCGATACACTTGAGGGGTGTATCGATACCATTTTGGTCATTGGAGCTACTGTCCATTTCGGTATCGATACCGGCCTATGGTGTATCGATATCGTCATCTTAGCGTTGACCGTGGGAAGTCAACCGTTGGGGAGGGTATCAATACACTCCTTGGGTGTATCGATACGGTCTCTACGGGTTGACTTTGACCAGATGACCTAGTCAAGGGGGTATCGATACACCCCTTAAGTGTATCGATACCGCCTACAGTTAAAGCTTAAACCTAGTCAAGGGGTATCGATACACCCCTTAAGTGTATCGATACCGCCTAAAGTTTAAGTTTAAAATTGGGCTGTAAGATGTTGGGCTGAGTTCGTTTGTTTGCCTCGTGAATGTTGTTCCGCTGTATGATCACATAGGATTAAATACTCATCTAGACAAGATTTAAAATGAAAAAAATAGGGTTGCTAACCGAGGGGGAATTCCTTAGGGGGTTTTCACTCGGTTTTCCCCGTGTAGCTTACTCGGACTGGTCATCCGGCCAGACCGGAACGAGGGGGTTACATTTGTTGGTATCAGAGCCTAAGGTTACCGAGACCTTGGGCAGGTAAGTGAGGTAAGTTAAGTTCTTGCATTGAAATTGCACAGTGTTTGCTTGCCATGTAAGCATGTTGCTTGTTATCCGTGAATGTTGTGGTGTACGCTTGTTTGATTGAGGATGTATGTTGTTTGATAGTACGCATGTGTTTGCTTGTTTAGCAAGTAAGCCTTGTTATATGCTTGGTTGAGCGTGTATGTGCGTTGATTTGTTTGAAACATGTTTCGTAGAGTCTCATTGCTACTATTACATCAAAAAAAAGATTTTAAGTGAGGGGAACATACTTGAGCCACTTGGAAGCCTTGCCTTGCTAACCCAATCGTGTATGTTCTACTGTTGATGTTGTAGTTGATTTAATTGATTTTCGGTAAGTAGAAGTTGTAGTTCTAAAAGGGTGGACGATGTTGAGGGAGTCTGTCATCTTAGTTAGGGAGGTATGGTTGTACCGGAATTGAGGTACAATTTGCCCGTTTGAGACGGTGCGTATGTGGGTTGATTCCTGTGGATGAGGGACGATGTGATCAACACTGGCATCAGTTGGTAAGAAGAAGTGAAGGCATATGAGTGGGAGTTAGAGTGGTGTCGATGTTTTAACAGATAAGCCCTTGGTACAGTAATAAGTTGTTTCCTCCAGTTGATTCTAAACCCGTGCTTTTGTATATCGATAGTGAGTATGCAAGTTTGAATGTGCCCGATGAGGTGTCAGAGGTAGGTATGAGTACCTTAGTTCTTTTGGCGAGATCTAGGTAGGGGTCTCGTGTGAGTAACTTGAATTTCGGAAATGTTAGTTGGTGACCGTTGGGGTTCGGCCTATGATTTTAATGTAAGACAGCCGGTCAGTGTTCGTGAATGGGAGCTAGTTTGTGTGATTGGGTCAGTGTACGTTGGGATTGTCTTCCAGCAAGCGGAAGAGATGAAGTCACTTCCAATATAGTTGAGCCGAGAAGGGAGTCTCGAGCTTTGACTCCAGATTGTTTGTTAGGGGTAGAACAAGTCCAGCATGACTGTTTGTGTGTGTGATCAGAATTGAATCTTGAAGTTACGAGATGCTCTAAGAACAGTTTAGAAGAGTCAGATTTTGTTGAAGAACCAGTCTGAAGACAAGAGGACCGAAGACTATCAGTTGTGTACATGTGAAGTTGCAATTTCCGCGGATACCTCCTTTTGTGTGAGCATGTAAGAAATTAGACATCTTTGTTGAGACGTTAGATGTAGGGACACACGTGACTAGCCTCTTGGGAGATAGTAATGATCAGAAAGATGTACAGAAGATGTTTGTTGGTGGTTCAGAGTTACTAGTTTCTAGTAGATGTGAAGTGATTGTCTTCCTACGGTTTCGATGTACCTTTTTGACATGGTTTGGCTTGTAGAGCACAAAGCTAGGATATACATTGAGACAGAGAGAGAATTGCCTTGAAGTCGCAGATTTTTGTGAGACTGTAGTAGTAGGTAAGGATGTGAACTCCTTATTGAATGTTGATCCAGCTTTAGAGGTTAAAGATTGGTTGAGTTTAGTCAACAGGCTTGCTTAGCAATTGTGATGGATTTGATTTTGAATGAAGATTAAACCACAGAATGTTAGAATAGTTGCGTTTTCTTTTCCTAGAAGTGTTTGGAAGAATTGCCGGTTTACCTCTTGTTAGAGGAGAAGAGTTTGTTATTGAGACCGTTTTCGAGGTTGCTTCTGTTTTGTTTGTGCTGTAACTTATGAATTCCGGAAGAATTGAGAATGTTTAAGAATTAACTTCGAGACTCGTTAGACCTTAGATTCATTAGGCCTAGTATGTCATCTTAGAGTATGACAGTGTAATTTGTGAAGAAGAAAGAGTGACAGTACGAGATTGTGTTCAGATTACATACAGTCGAAACAAGTGACAGTGAATGATTAGTATCCGTTTCCGAGTGTCAGTGATTTGTTGGTCAGTTAGTGTGTGCTTCAGTCTATTTGAAGATTAGTTTGAGATCCGTTTACTACCAGTTGAAAGTGAGAAAAGTTGAAGTACCGAAGACAGCTTTAGGGGCAAGATGTGATCACCTTAAGCTCTGAGTTATGCCGTTTTGTTTGACTAATGTATTAGTTACCTTCATAGAGATGTTGAACAGAATAATTCCCGAGTTCCTTGATCAATTGTAGTAGTTCTCCTAGTTGACACATGGGTATATACAAGTACCGAGGAAGATCATGACCAGCTTTGAAGTTAGTGTGGTGAGTTCTATTAGAGAATTAATTGTATACCAAGTTGTGCAACGTGAGCTGCGAGTTAATGAAGATGTTCTCCTAGGACATATAGTTCAGCCGAGTGTGTTAGAGTAAATCCCAAGTAGGCAAAAGAAGATATGAGTTGGAAGGAAATTGAAGACTGTGACAGATACCTATAGTTTCTAGGTCTAGCAGTGTTACTACCGGAAGTTTGTAAATAGCCGTTCGAAGATAGCTGCTCTTTTGTCAGATTGCTACAGAAGAATGTTCAGTTGTGAGGTTAGATGCGAGACATTGAACCCTTGAGAAACCGAAAGAAACTTTGAAGAGAGCTTCGACCTCGATCCAGCCTATACTAGAGAAAGAGCTTGTGAACTGTAGTGATGTGTTGCATGTAGGGTTAGGTTGTGTGCTTATGCAAGACGGAAGATTGTGACTTGTTCATCGAGTTAGTCGAAAGATCGTGAGAAGAGTTATCCGATATGAGACATAGAGTTAATTACAGTTGTATTTTCTTCGAAGACTTAGAGACAAAGCTTGTATAGTAAGAAATGCACAGTGTGTACGTACATATTATCAGAACTTGAATTGTTAGACAACTTAGGAAGGGTTGAAACTTGAACAGCATAAAGTGTTAGAACTGCTTGAAGACTGTAATATCATGATTGAGTACCATCCGAAGATAGTCAACGTAGTAACTGATGTTCCAAGTTGTAATTGTTGTTAGATTAGTAGTTGAGTTACGAGTTGTATTTGCCGAATTCAGTTACCGAATGACAGTATTTTTGTGGCCGCGTTTCATGTTGAACCTACATTGAGTCAGAATGCTAGAAGAGAGATAGTTGCAAGACAGATTCTTGGCACCTCACGTGCGAGGCATAGTAAAAGAAAGACCTTCAGAATACAGTTTCAGAGATAATAGAGTTTTGCATTTCAGAGACAGAATAGTTGTACCTATGGACATAGTGTTTTGAGACGTATTGTGTTGGCCGAAGCATACGGCAGTTCATTTGTATTGCATCTGAGTTGTATGAAGACGTATTATGGGTTGAAGACGAGTACTTCCGGATTGAGTTGATGAATAGTGTGGTTCAGTATGAGAGTAAGTGAGTAAATTGCCAGCGTGTTAAGACCGAGCGTCAGTTTTCTTCTAGTTTGTTACATCCGTGGAAGGTTCTTAATGGAAGTGAGTAATAGAGATTCGAGATTTCAGCTAGAATAATTTCGAAGACGTTTGTATAGCGTTTGGTTACTTGTTGAAGACAGAGGATCAGTCAGAGAAAGTTATGAGTCAAGTGTTCAAACAGTGTTGTATGAGATTGTGAATCGGGCTAGTTCAGTTGTTTAATTGTTGCGGTTACCACCAGAGTTAGAAAAGGGGTTGGTGATATGATTTTTGTATCTATGATTCGGGAATGTGAGTCAGATCTGTCACGTACCATATTTGTTGAAGAGATTGAATTAAATTTGGATTTGACTTATGGGGAAGAGCCCGTTGAGATCTTAGCTTCTGACAGTAAGGTGTTGAGGGGTAGATCAATTGAGTTAGTGAAGGTGCGGTGGCAACGTAGAGGTGTGGACGAGGCCACTTGGGAGAGGAAGGAGGATATGGAAAAGCGTTTTCGTATCTCTTTCAGTCAGGTAATTTCGGGGACGAAATTTCTTAAGTGGGAGAGAGTTGTAACACCTGTGTTTTGGGCCTAGGAGTTAACCGGGTTTATGGTTCGAGTCAATAAAATTTAAATTGAAACAATTCAACCTAATTTGTGATGTAAATGAGCTTTAATAAGAGGGGAGAGACCTACATTGCGATTTTACCCAAGAGTTTTGAAAAAGGAAGACAACTTTTAAAGTTGTCATCTTCTTCCCCCTTTCCCATTATTCCCACGTGAGAAACACCACACCCTCTCCAAACTCTCTCAAATATTCAAGTTAATATTCCTTTCGATTTCAACTTCATTTCAAGGTGTTTTTGAAAGGTAAACATGTTTTCTTACTCTCCTCTTTATCCTCTATCTACCTATGGTCTTAGATTTTAAAGTTATGGAGTTTTGAAAATTAGGGTTTTATTTTAAAGGTTGGGTTTTTAAAGGGGTTTTTCATTTTGTTTCACAAAATTGAGTTGGGGCTTTAGTTAATCATGTTAAAAGGTGTAACATATATCAATTTGGTTGAATTTGGATGAAAATCCGTAGTATGGTCTTAGGGCAAATTTTAAGGTAATAAAACTTGGGTTTTGAGGAGGTTTAAGGTTGAAATTGAAGGGCTGTTGGTCTACCTATGTTATGAGGATGTTTTGGGATCATTTGAGAGTCATATGGAGGTTTGGAAATGGAAATTTCAGCAAGGCTATTGGGGAGCACGAAAATTGGCATTTTGGGGATTGGGAATTTGTGGATTTTGGCTTGTGTTTGTAAAGTAAGTTAATGGTTGGGTTTTAGCATCGAATTGTGAAGTAATGTACGTGTTTTGCTTGGCTAGAAACAAGAGGAGTCGTCGAAGAAGCTTTGGGACCGAATCCGGGTTCGTAGGAGATTTGCTTCGGTTGCTAAGGAAGGGCGGTGAGTGGTTAAATATTTTTAAATGGTTTTCAAGTGTTGGTTCAAGCATGTGAACTAGTTTGGGATTGGTGGACCCACCTAGAGTTGGGATTATGGTGGTAGCCTAATCCCAAACTTTAGTTAGAGACCTTGGTTGATCCTTAAAGTGTTGAATTATGCCTCATGTTAATCATGCTTATGGTGGTTATGCTTATGTTGTTATACAAGTATGTGGTGGCATGACTTAATGCATTGTTACATGCATGTTGATGATAAATGTGATAGAGATATACACATGTATGAAATATGATGTGATAATTGTATTGTTGAGATGCATGTAGTGTTGACATGTGTAATGATGTTATGAGGCGATTGAATGATCCGAGGATCATGGTGAGTACATGCTAGGCATGGAAATGTGGCTTGTGCATGACGGTGAGTCATGGTGAGTACGTGCTAAGCACGGAAGTTATTATAAAATGGTATTGTGAAAGAGTAATGAAATGTGTAGTATTGGCACTAGTATGCTTGGGTACAAATCATCGATCATTAGGATGTCTAGTGTGCACACGTGAGTCAAAATGCGCGCGTGGTCTTGATGATGGTAGTCATCAAGATGGAGTAGGGGTTCGCCCGGAAATCTTCATATATATATATATTAGTCAGTGATGAGTGGAATCCCATCAACGGGCGTGATGATGAGTGGAATCCCCACCGCGTGAGATGAGGCGTGAGGATGAGTGGAATCCCCTCCGCGTGAACGGTGATGAGTGTAATCCCACCGTCAGGTAATGGTTGAGTTGTTGGATGTGAGTTCCAACGATTATCCGCGTATTCGAGTCATAGCTAGGTGCCAATACGGATTGTGGTTTATGTTGCCAATATGTGATTAATTGTGAGCCATTGTGGTTTGGGATGTGTTGCTAACATGGTTTAATATATGTAATTTCATATGTTGTGGATTTTAAACATGATGAGCATGACATGATATTGAATATATGTTCATGCATCATTTATAATTATGGCTCGGGTGGATCGGAGGTAAGATCATGCATTTTATCTTGGTTGTAGCTCGTGCTTGGACCCTGTATTGTCGAGGTTTGTTTTACGAGCTTACCCTCACTAAGCTTTTATGCTTACGCTCTCTTTTGTTCGACAATGCAGATCAATAGCTTGCGGGTGGCAAGGGCAAGGAAAGGTCTCCAAGTGTTGCTTTGGTGAGCTCAATGTATGAATTTTAAGTGATAGAATGTAATAGTTAAGCAATGGGATAGGTATTGTTGTTTGAGTTTGGGTGTATGTTGATGTTTTGATTTGGCCTTGGTTTGTAAAACATGTTATGCTTTGAAATATGCTTGTGTGTGGTGGCATGTCTATAGACGTTTAGGTTGCCTTGTTATAGTGCAAACCTCTTTATGCTTATCATGTGCCTTTTAAGGCCTTTGAGCACCATGTATGACCTTAAATGTTGAAATGCCTTTTGTTGGAATGCTATGCTTGAAAGCTTATGTTGCTTGTATGGTTTGTGTATCATTTAGTGTTGGATTGTGCCGTTGATTTCAAGTTAAAGCATGCTTTTATGTTTGATTTGCCTTAGGGTTGATGTTAGTGTGTTGGTTGGGGTTTTAGAGGGATTTAAGGGCCTCCTTGTGCCTTAAATCAGCTCAAACCTGCAAGTTCGTAGCAGGGGTATCGATACGGTTGGTACGGTATCGATACCACCTTCTTGTTTCAGGCCTCGTGTTTCGATACACTTGAGCGGTGTATCGATACCATTTTGGTCACTGGAGCTACTGTCCATTTCGGTATCGATACCGGCCTCTGGTGTATCGATACCGTCATCTTAGCGTTGACCGTGAGAAGTCAACCGTTGGGGAGGGTATCGATACACTCCTTGGGTGTATCGATACGGTCTCTACGGGTTGACTTTGACCAGATGACATAGTCAATAGGGTATCGATACACCCCTTAAGTGTATCGATACCGCCTGCAGTTAAAGCTTAAACCTAGTCAAGGGGTATCGATACACCCCTTAAGTGTATCGATACCGCCTGAAGTTTAAGTTTAAAATTGGGATGTAAGATGTTGGGCTGAGTTCGTTTGTTTGCCTCGTGAATGTTATTTCGCTGTATGATCACATAGGATTAAATACTCATCTAGACAAGATTTAAAATGAAAAAAAATAGGGTTGCTAACCGAGGGGGAATTCCTTAGGGGGTTTTCACTCGGTTTTCCCCGTGTAGCTTACTCGGACCGGTCATCCAGCCAGACCGGGACGAGGGGGTTACAAATCGTGCTGAGCCGTGCAGAGGCTCCTGC
This sequence comes from Hibiscus tridactylites, assembly GCA_958450335.1. Classification (NCBI taxonomy): domain Eukaryota; kingdom Viridiplantae; phylum Streptophyta; class Magnoliopsida; order Malvales; family Malvaceae; genus Hibiscus; species Hibiscus tridactylites. Next base: position 25,348,439 of record OY288265.1, on the reverse strand, counting down.
ATGAGCCGTGGCAGCCGGATTTAGCGTGACAGCCTGACCTCGCCAAGAGGAGGTGGCGTTGTCCAACCTCGCCAGAAGGAGGTTGCGAGGTCCTGTAGAATCTGGTCTATTTCCCCAAATTACCCTATAATCCTAATTAAAAATAATAATTCCCTTATATGCCCAAATTTGTCGGGGTGGGGAGGTAAGGCTATGTGATAACGTACGTGCACCTTGGGAATACAAATCCTCTACTTCTTTTCTGATGCCTCACACTAAAAATTAAGTTTAGGGTTTAGAAAATTTAAGGTAGGGTATATTTTTAGAGTCTATAATATAAGATTTAAAATTAAAGTTAAAACTTAAAATTTAATTTTTTAGTGTTGGAGCATAAAAAGGACATCGAAAAAAGATAGAAAATTTTATCCGAGAGAGAATGTTTCTTCATTATGGAAACTGAGCACATGCAATGGCTTTTTCCTAGACATGTAGGTGGCTGAAAAGGATGGAGATGAGGGTATTTTAGATATTTTTGTATAATTTTCGAGTTTGAAGTATTATTTACACACAAAAAATTCGTTGCGAGACTCACTCGTCAAAATTAAGTATGTCATGTGTGTCGGTTTAAATTAATCCCGTAAAAACATGGAGAACTAAGAGAGCGACCAGAAAGATAAAAATATAAAAGATACATATACAACAAAATTATAAAACTAGAAAGAGATAATACCACATTTGGCATATTATTTTGAAATGGCATAATGCTAAAAATATTCTTATATTTGACTGATTATTACCTCTATTTTTTAAAAAAAATATTTTAACCTAAATATTTTATTGTCAATTGAAATTATTGTTTCATAAATGAAAACTATTAATCAACTATCATCAATTCAATTAACAAACTAACTCCATTTTTTATGAACTAAATTAAATCGTTGTAAAAATAGCTTAAATATTTTGAAATAAAACCATTATAAACCATGATTACGAAATATTAAATAAAGATGAGTCTATCACGTGTGACGAATATTGATGAACATCACTACCGATGAACACCATTATTTTTTTTAAAAAAAATTAAAATTTTAAAAGGACTAAAAAATTATAATTAAAATTATCTTTTAAAAAATAAAAATAAAATTTAATAGTTAATTTATAATATTTTTAATAGGTTAGAATTAAATATACCCAATTCTCCTAAACTCTAACAAGATCGCGTCAACCATGTGAACAAATTGATTTTGTTAGGGTTTAAGAGAATTGTGTATATTTGATTCTAACCTATTAAAAAAATATTATAAAGTAACTATTAAATTTGATTTTTATTTTTTAAGATATAATTTTAATTATAATTTTAGTCCTTTAAATTTTTAAAATTTAAAAAAAAATTAATGATGTTCATCGTTAGTGGTGTTCATCAATATTCGTAGCCCATTGTAAATTTTCCTTAGATATAAGTACAATAATTAAAATGGATAACGACAAAAATATAAAATTATGAGATAACCCCACCCCCATGTGGTTTACATCGCTCAACTTGCAAATACAACACACCAATCCATGAGGTTATTTTTAACAAAATTTAAACATTTGGGGTTTCCCTATAAAAACAAACTTTTTTATGGATCCGAATTTATAACATAAAGTTCTAATATCATAATGTCGAACCACACATAACAGAAATTTCAATGCATTGGCTAAATGGTACAACATAGACACCAAATCTGTTCAAGCCCTTTCTAAAATGCTATAGTGTTCATCTCACGCAACAAGGCACAATGCATCAAAATTCTTTCTTATTATACAGAATTTTAGACGATACGCATTAACTCCGTCGATCGTTGGATAGTTTCCTCACTTGACGTATTTGGCGAACCACTCCAGCATATCTTTATGAGCTTCATCGGCACACGCCATGGCCGTCTGATCATTGACGTCGTATCTAACCGTCCATCCATGAGCACATTTGGGAAATATCTTCACAAAACTATCAACCTGCAAGAGACAGATACAAGGAGTACATGATCCAAACCGGAAACATAATTCAACATTTGGGTAAGAACCGTTTAGCTGCGGATCTAAAAGGCAGAACAACAAAAACTCCAGTGTATATATGCTTAAAGAAAATTAAATCCAGTCTAAAAAAATGGATTGTCCATCGAAGAGTATATATGGTACATAGGTCAAAACCAAATACAAAAGATAAGCAATGCAGGACTTTTGACACAATTTCGATAGAAATCTGGTAAAACAAGCATAGGAAAGGCAACCCAATCTTTCGACGGATGTCAGCCGACACGAATTTAAGTAAATCTCTAACCAAGATAAGAAAACCAGGGTGATGCAAGGCCTTCTTACCTCACTTGCTTTTAAGATCTCATCGAACTGTTTTACGAGTTCTGGGGGAGACAAATGGTCAACCTCAGCTCCCAATATTGCAATCGGCACCTTTGCATCTGCAAAAGATTGCACATAAACAATAAAACCTTACTATGCATGTTTAAATGTGTAATCACAGACGGAATAATTGTCTCAGAGAGCCGTCTAAACAGTTTCAAGCTAAGATTACGGAAAAAGAACTTTTGTACAGCACGGATTTGCCGTTGGCAATCATCATAGAAGGCTAAGTTCATTTAATAAACTGAATCCTAATGCTAAAACCTCAGCAGAACATTCACAGAGAGACGGTCCGAACCAATTTCTAATGAAACGAACAGATGTAAAAAAAGCCCCTAGAATCTTACCCTTGATATCGTCCACAGTCACAAATGAGGGATGTAACATTACGGCTGCTTGGATAAGGGCAACCTTTGACAGTTCAACCACAACTTTAGCTGAGGTAACCAAAAGACCGAGAATTAGCCATCCGGTAATGAAGTGGTTACAGAATAAAATGAAAGATAACATGTTGAAATCATAAGTGGTACAGAACATGCTTGCATAAACATAGTAAAATATCTACTATGAAACTCACCACCCCAACAGAACCCAGCAGCTCCGATCGACGAAACCCCTTTACTCTTCAAAGCATCAATTATTAGCTTTGCATCCTCAAAACCCTTAGCCTAAACAAGCAATGAAATGCACAAGGGCATAAAACTTTGAAACCGATGCATCATTTCGACATTAGATACTTTTGTTGGTAAAAAAAAGGCCACTAACCGGTCCGTGATCCTTTAGCCAAACAGGTAAAGGTCTATCAGGCTTATCACTGACATAGGGCTCTCCATAAAAGAAGTCAGGAACCACCACATAGAACCCAGCAGCTGCAACCTTGTCTGCAAGCTTTCTATATACAATCAAAAGCAACTGAAATTAGGTTCAAGAACCTGGTATGATTCGACTAAAGTTGCTAGATAGAACAAACAGTGCAATGAAATTTAACTGGCTTCACACAACCACCCCATGAAAGACTAACCCCATCATATCACAATCTCGAACAAATTAAAAGATAACACAACGGAATAGCATTGGCAGTCATTCTGGATTAAGTCCAATACCGTTGCCAAAGGTGCAACGTACAGTCTAGGCGCTAGAATCCTTATATTGCCTAAGTTGTAAGGAGCCAAAAAATGCATTATAGAAAAATTTCCACTTCCTAGTAGTAATTGAAGAGATAATAAAAACTAAAGATTGGCAAAAATTGATGTCATTATAGCAAAATTAATCTTACCTCAAGTTTGGAGCCTCATATCCTGCAGGCCACGGGGCAATGAAAGAAGAGAGAAATTAGGCATGATCAAAAACGATGGTGATGATTATCATGATCCTAGTTTAAACAACTATCTATAGTCTATACTTGATGGAACAGAGATAGACAAGTGCACAAAAAATGCTGATGGAAAGCAAATATATATAGTAAACAAAATTCAAGTATAATCAACACAAAACCCAGATATAATATGTTCAAAAACATCCATAATCAATTCAAAATTCTGATTAACCCAACATCCTTTTGAACTAGTTTTGTTATTCCCATTATGCATTGCGCCTCTCCGCTCACCAGACCATCCCAATGATGTACTTATCAAGTCCACTGACCCATCAACTATGTCTATTCACTGGTAAACAGGCGTAGATCCATATATCATATTTTCCGAGAGCTACACTGGCTTCTCACATACAAAGCCTAACCAAACCACTTTCCGTCTTCATCTTCATCATCAAATTTCAAACCCAGTATTGCTTAAAACCCATAATCAAAACAAAACCCAGATATAATATGTAAGACTGCAAAGTGCAAACGAGTCCAAAACATGGGGTTAGAACTAAATAGGAAATGACACAAATTTCACATTAAAGCAGACAGATAAACAAAAGAAAAGTAAGAGCTTATGGATAACTACCGTAAATATCAGAGGCGAGAAGAACAGCAAGCTTGGAATGAAGCGAACCAGAGACGTAAGTGCTGAAGCCGGCAAGGTTCTCGACGTGACCGGCTCCACTTGCAGGGTCCAACGCCGGTGGGTTTGAACAGCACTGAGGGCCTGACATGCTTCTTCTTCCTCTAACTAAAACAGAAGATTTTCGCTTGCACAGAGTTTTATACAACACAAACAGCTACTGGAAAGTTCAAATTATTAGATACGGGAGGTTTCGAGTGGATAATAAAAATCTGGGCTTTTGACAATGGGGCCTCAGAGTTAGGTCGTTCATAGGGATAAAACAACTCTTACTCCCTGAACTTGAAAATGTTTTGCAGTTTGATCCCTGAATTTTTTGAAATATACATTGGTCCCTGAACTTTTTTTTATTTTTATCCATTGATTGGAAAAAAACTGTGTGTAAGTTGAAATGTATAATTTTTTAAAAACATTAAATACATTTTTTTAAAAAAATTTGACAACTTTTTTATTTTTCAAAAACTTCAAATTTCTTATTAGAATAAAAAACATTTTTATATATTTAAAATGTTTGTTGAATGATATAATACATTCGATTGATGACATAGTATACATGTCATATGATTATTCAAATTTAAAAATGTAAATGTATTGAATGAAAAAAAAATATTTTTTTGTAAATATTAACAATAAAATTGAACTTAAGTGAGAAGAGAGTCTAAATTTTTAAATAAAAATAATCCATAGACTCAATGTGAAAAATAAAAATTTAAATTTTAAAATAATACAAAAAACTCGATATAAAATTTGGTTCACTTTATCAGGATACTTTGTAGAAGGTTGCTATTTTTATTAAAAAATATCTAATACAAAAGTCGTGTAAATTTTAGTTTATACAATTTTATCTATTTCATAATTTAAGGATCTTATATAAGGTCTAAATTTAAGTGCTTAAAATATAAAATTTCCGTTTAAAATTTAAAATCTATAATAATTTTAAATTTTAAATTATACCATTGTATAAACTTTAATTTACACCATCTATGTTTAAAAAATATGTGAACATCACTTTTAATACAAATTTGCGTCTCCATATAAATGAAAAGAAAGGCGTGCAGCCTCCTGTTATTTGTTATGAATAAAAAATAAAAATAAGGCTTAAATGAAAAATTAACCTCTAAATTATTCTCTTTATTTGTTTTTAGGCCTTAAACTATTATTTGACCAAAATAAGTCTTTAAACTATCATTTTTAGTCACTTTAAGTCCAGTAATTATTTAAGTCAAAAAAATCAATTCGACCAATAAGATGTTGACACATCTCAAAAAAATTACCAATAAATAGTTTAAGGACTAAAAGAAAAAAAGACATAATTGGAGTACTTATTTTGACCAAAAATAGTTTAAGAACTTAAAGTAACCAGAAATGATAGTTTAAGGACCTATTTTGACTAAAAATAATTTAAAGGCTAAAAACAAAAAAAAACATAGTTTAAGGGTTGATTTTCTATTTAAACCTAAAAATAAAAATATTTGTGAACCTAACAGCACCAACTTTTAAATGAATGTGGAGATGGATGCATCATGCATGGACTTTTGGTAGGTAACATTTGTGGTTTTAAATTTCACAACAAATTAAACTTCTAAAAGAATAATACTACACATTATCAGGCCAGTTAAAAAGTGAGCCCCTAAAATTTAATTATTTATATTACTAAATATTATTTTTTAATTTATCAAATAAATAAATTAATCTAATAATAAAAAATAAACTAATTTTCCTAAATAAATTAATTTAACAACGAAAATAATGGCCCTGTTTGGCAATTAGCGGATAGCTGATAGCGGATTACATTAGCTGATAGCTGATTGCATTAACTGATTTGACTAGCGGATTGTATTAGTTGATTGTATAAAAATATTTGGTCAAATTAATTGATAGTTGTTAGATTATTTAAGCAAGCAAAATGGCATATAAGGACATGATTATATTCAATACTTGTTTGAATAGTTTATTAGTTATCAATATTTTGTATCTAATTAAAATTAATTAGATTTATAAAAATTATTTTTAATATAACTTTTTTAAACATATTCGAATAATTTATATATTAATTTATTATTTACATAATTATTTTAATATAATTTAATTAATTAATAAATTTAAATACACATATAAATATGTGATAATAAAAATAAAAAATAAATAGAATTAACTAATAAATAGGGTGAGAAAATATTTAATTTAGGTTATTTGGAGATCTTTGGTAACCGCTAAGAGTAAAAGAGTCTTTACAACTCTAATATCAAACCTCTAGTCTCAAAAAGCTCATATTATGAGCCTTTTCAAATTAGCGGTTTCACCCCAATCCACTCTTTCAATCCGATGTTCACCAAACAACGACATTAGCGGATTTGACTGGTCAAACCTCTAATTATGCCTAAAACTTCTAATTTTTACCCAAACCGCTTTTTACCAAACATGACCAATATGTTTGACAAATTTTAATTATATTTTTTTAGTCTAGTAAAGAATATTAAATTAATTTTTCATAATAATAATAAGATGCTTTCCAAAAAACTTCGAGACGGCCAGCACATTATTAATACAATTCATGTATGTACATATTATTAATGTAATTAGTATATTAAGTAATATTATATATTATTTATACAATAAATATATATTCATATATATATATATATATATATATATATATAACTAATTTTTACATATGTATATAAATTTAATTCACAATCGAAATTATTCAGATAACTAATTTAATTGTTGGCATTTTAAATTAGGGATGAGCAAATAAATTGACAACAAAAAATCGAACCATAGTACTTAAGCGATTAATGGTTCATAAATTCTAATCCTAATAATATCTAGAGGGAGAGGAAGGGGAGACTCTAGAGTCTAGAGGAAGGAATGAGTGCTTCTAGTAGGTCTAGAACCCACAACCTAAAATAATATGAAAGAATAAAGGCGGGCAACTTGACCAACTAGCCAAATGTGATTACTCTAATGGTTCATAAATTTTAAAACTATAATTCCTTGAACCAAATCATAATTTATTTTTTATAATATAAAAACAAGAATTTTATATCTTAGATAGTACGAATAATTAAAAAAAACTATAAAAATTATTAATTATTTTATTTGATTGAAATTTATATTTTTAACTATTATAATTTTTTAAAAATATTTATTAAATAATGTCAAAAATCATAAGAGAATGTCAAATTGTCAAAATAAAATCAAATAAACATATCTCATATTAAATATAAGAAAAATAGAAATTGAATTCTTGAGGGTAAATTTGAAAACTAAACCTGAGATTGTTTTTTTTAATAATTTTAAGGTGATTACAAGATAATATTTGTTCATATATGTTCTTAATATTTTGACAATGTGCACACTGACAAAATAACTTGAACTCAGGTCTCCTAGGATGAACATCATCTGTTTTTCCACTGAAATTACTTGTTAGTGTAAAACTAAAGAATTGATTTTGATATAACAAAGAATTTAAGGACAAAATTGAAAAGGAGAAAACAAATTTTAAGTCCTCAAAATTTCTCAAAATCTCTAAGCAAAATGGTCCAAGTCAAAACCAATGTTTATGAAATTTTTTTAAGTGTTTTACAAGTCAAAATAGTGATTTTCGAGTCACCGTTTCGAAACGACCCTTAGGCTATCGGAACGTTTGAAACTATTAACATGTGTTTCGGAACTAGCCTTCCCGTTTCGATACGGGTGTATCGACTCATGGGACCATTCCCGTTTCTAAGTTGAAATTTTCGATGTCTGGGGAATCGACTCATGGGACCATTCCCAGCTTCTTGTGGGAATTTGTACATACTGTTGGTAGTAGACTACGTGTCCAAGTTAGAAGCTATCGCCACACAAAAGAATGATGCCAAGACCGTGCAAAGATTCCTCCGCAAACATATCTTCACAAGGTTTGGCATCCCAAGGGCGATCATTAGTGATGAGGGTAGGCATTTTGACAACATGGTAATTACTAGTGCGTTGAAGAAGTATGGAGTTAAGCACATGATCGCAACAGCATATCACCCTCAAATCAATGAGTAGGCTGAAATCTCAAATAGAGAAGTGAAGAACATCCTAGAAAAGATGGTTAAACCAACTAGGAAGGATTGGTCTCTTCACCTGAATGATGCATTATGGGCCTACAAAACTGCATTTAAAACACCATTAGGAATGACACCTTACCGCCTCATCTACGGAAAACTTGCCACCTACTTGTCGAGATAGAACATAAAGCATATTGGGCTATCAAGACAGTTAACATGGACTGGGACAAAGTAGGGCAGAAAAGGCTATTGGACTTAAATGAAATTGAAGAAATCTGAGCCAAGGCCTACGACAACGCCCGAATCTATAAAGACAAAACAAAGAGGTGGCACGACAGAAAATTGCTGCCACAACAGTTCACACCAGGGCAGAAGGTGTTGTTGTTCAACTCTAGGTTGAAGCTCTTCCCAGGAAAGCTAAAATCTAGGTGGTTTGGACCCTTCCAATTAATCCAGGTTTTTCCTCTTGGTGCCGTCACAATCAGATCAATCAAGGACGAGCACCAATTCAAAGTCAATGGACAAAAGCTAAAAGCATTATCAGGGGACTGAAGCCCTAAGAGAGTAGGAAGTAGTTACTTTAGGGGATGCCTCTCAAGGCATCCCTAATTTAACTTAGTTTTATTTTATTTTATTTTATTTTATTTTTATTTCTTTAGGAAATAAGAATTTAATATTTTATTTATTTTAGGTAAATAAAAGAAGTAGAGTAAAGAGAAGGAATGAACCAACCCACCATACTCACAACAGCCCAAGAAGCCCAATGGTAACAAGGTTGTCGTGACAGCCGGTCACCTGCTGTCGCGGCAGACGCGCAAATACAACCTGTCACCAAGCTGTCGCGACAGACACGCAGCAGACGCACAACAGACACGGAAACACGTAATAGATGCGTTAGAAAACCGCGTGACAGCTGGCTCCGTTTTTCATGCCACCCGTTATGGCTTCAACGGGCAGAACCCCGTTCTATATAAACCACCACCTCCATTTCATTTTTCACCTCATTCTCTTCTCTCTACTTTGTTTCCGAGTATTTTAGCTTTTCAAGTATTTTCTTTCAATTCTACAATATCCTTACAATGACCATGAGATCGACAAGAAGTGTTGCCTCCACATCTGTCGCAGCAGTCTCCACTTCTAGCCACAACAGAATTCATAGAAGGTTTGCCTCGGCAGATTCAGAGAAAAGATATTATGAATCTTTTCAAAAAAGGGAAATGTGGGAGGAAAGAGGCTTCACCTACATAAAGAACACATGAGATATAGGGCTTGAGGGGTTCATTTCCAAACGGATCATTGCATTAAAGTGGCAGATGTTCGCGGAACAACCCGAGGAGATGAATGTTACACTTGTCCGCGAATTTTATGCTGTCGTCACATCAAAAGATGCCACGACAGTCACTGTTAGGGGTAAGGAAATCTCCCTCGAACCAGCCTACATCAATACTCTATATGGCATATATGTGGGCAGAAAAGAGGTTGCACACAGCAGGTTCATCAGCAATCTGTCACTAGCAGATTATGACGGCATCATGGCAGACCTGACTGAAGAGGGCACCAACTGGAACGAAGATCTAAAACATAGATGGACGGTGTGAAGAACCCAACTCGCACATGTGTGATAATGTTGAGTGGATCGAAAGATCGATATTTACCAAGAGGGGGGGTGAATTGGAAATTTGAAGGATTGTAGTGGAAATTGGCAAAATAAAATTGAAGAACAAGGAATTTAGAGTGGTTCAAGTTCCAAATGAACTCTACATCCACTACCTTAGTCTCACTAAGGATTTGCAACAATTTCACTAAATTGATCTTCCCCTTTTCTAGGACAAGGAGGCAACCCTTTACAATATCGGTTGATTTTTCTACCCAAAAACCAACCCAACCCTCACACAAGAGAACAAAGGAATTTGTAGGCTAATTAGGTATCTCTCAATACAAATGATAGCCCCAATACAAGCACTCAACCCAATTTTACAAAATATGAATGAAGAACACAAATTGGGATTTTACACAAATTTGGGATTTTTGCTCTAATGCTTGAATTTGATGTTTGGATGTTTGCTTGAAGTTCAATAGTCGTTGCTGATGCTTTTGGATGTCCCTTTTATACCTTCTCATTGATTTCTAGCCGTTTGAGTGGTTGGAGAAGTAAATGGAGCCGTTGGAACCCTCTCTTACCACCATAAATGCACCTCTCCAGCTACGAGTATCGGTACTCGGGAATGGGTATCGATACCTGTCTCAGAAAAGAAAGAGCCGTTGTATGCAATTAATAGGGCGTATCGATACGCACGTAAGCGTATCGGTACGGGGTATCGAAACGGAAAAGGCCGTATCGATACCTTTTTCTAAACTTAGCTCACTGTCAAAACGCGTATCGATACGGGGGTTAGGCGTATCGATACCGGTCAACGGCCTTTTAAAATTTGGTTACCAACCAACTGACACCAACGGTCATATTTTTAAACCGACTTAAATGCTTTAAAATTCTTTAAACCAGTATCGATACTGGTGTTACCGTATCGATACACTCTTTCAAACTCTTTGAAATTTAACACAGGGCGTATCGATACGAGGGTTTTCCGTATCGATACGTGTTCCGACAGTAGTCAATTTTGGCAAAAAGGTATCGATACTCCTCAATGGGTATCGATACTCTATGACGATTTTCTATAAATTTGGCTTGGAACACTTAGAAAATATTTTGAGTTTGAGTTTTACAAATCAGTTTTAAAGTGTTGGTGTTTCAAAACTTGTTAAGAGACTTGTAAAAACAATTTTAAGTTTTTCAAATTGATCCTTAAAGATCTAGTTATATCAAAATCAAACATAGGTTTTACAATCTCCCCCTTTTTGATATAACAAAACCAAAACTTAAAATTTTGACACTTTTGAATAACCTTTACAAAGTAACTCCCCCTTAATATAAGCTTGGTAACCTTTGAGTTAAAATCAAAATATTTTAAAGATGTGAGCAAGTTTCTTCTCCCCCTTTTTGTTAGATCAAAAATTGCATGGAGACAATAAAGTGCATAATGAAATCAAAGGTATAATAATAATAAGCAACATAATTTTATTCATCATAGCATGAGAAAATCCAAACGAAAACAAACAAGAAATCAAAGCATAGGTTTTTAATCCTAAAACAAACTTAGTCCTAAAAATAGAAACATAGGTGCATAAAAATAGAAAATCCTAGATGATTATGAATGATATGCAAGAAGAGATGTCTAGGCATTGTCTTCGTCGTCTTCATCATCTTCATCATCATCGACCATAGGCTCATTGCTCCGCATGCTATTACGCCATTCATCATGGAAAGCGGCAACGGAGATATTCAAGGAATTGTGCTCGCTTTCAAGGGATGTAAGGCGATTTTCCGTACCCGTCATCCTTGTATCGAAGGTGGTTTCCATGGAGGTTAGACGAGTGTTCATGTCCGTGCGTAGCCCGGTAAATTGCTCATTGAGATATGTCATGAGAGCATCCAAATTGGGCTGTGGGACTTGAGGAGCCGGAGGAGCTTGAGGAGCTTGTGGTTGTTCCAATGCGGCTGCAGCCTCGGGTGGAAGTTCGGAAAGACGTAACCAACTTCCATTAAAGTAATGGAACTTTCCCCGAGCAAGGGATCGCTCATCAATAGGATCGGTAAGAGTAGATGCAAGATCAAATGAGCAATCAATATCCTTTTTCATAAAATAGTAACTTAAAGCCGTACCGTAAATAAAGGATGTGATGAGAGGGGTTTGGCGATTTTGAACATGATAGGCGATCTCATCGAACATGATTCGAGCTAGGTTTGGGCGCTTTCGTTGACGGAAACAACGGATCCAAAAATCATCCACTTGACGGATGGTAGAGTATTTGCCACCGGAGGGACGTAACCACCAAGACACCATCAAATGTAGGATTCAATCGTGAGCATTGAGGACGGTTACGGAACCACCGAGAACATGGCCCAAAGCATTCTCATCATTTAAGCCTACATCCTCTAACTTAAAAACCTCACAAATCCCTTTGACATCGAGAACAATTTGCTTCCCCATGAGATAAGAGCGGATGGCAACAATTTCCCCATTGCGAGAAATAATTTTGGCATTAGAATAGAAAATTAAAACCAAAAGACGATAGTAAATACCGGGGATAGAAAGAAACTCCATGAATTTCCAAGTGCGAAGCAATGGAAGATATTCAAACTTGAAGCGCTCGGAGTCGAGAAAAGGAATGGAGACTACCCTTTCCGCACGAATTTTGTAGTTCTCAAATTGGCGAAAATAGGGAAGACCCGCGGAAGTTTCAAAGGATTGGTTATAAATTGTAACATAATCCGGGCGTGCAACCATTCCGGGAGTTGAAGATTCACCGGCATGAGTAACCCTCGGTCGCTTCCTCGAATGTTCTTTAGGTGCCATAATCTAAAAGAAAATTAAAGAAGGTTTCTTCAATTTGAGTAAAAATCAAGGTAAAAAGATTTTTAAAAAATTTTGAAAAGCAAAGAGATTTAAGAAAAACAAAGGGTAAAAAAAACAAAAGAGAATTAAAAGAAGAGATTACCTTGAAGGAAACTTTGAAGATTGAAGAAAAACTTGAGAGAGAGCACAAAACTTTTCTTGATGCAAGAATTCTTTTAGAATTGAGTTGTAGTGTGGAAAATATGAAGGAGGAAGGGCCTTTTTATAGCCAAAAACGGCTAGGGTTTGTTAGGGTTAAAGAGTTTTAATTTTGGTAAAATTAGATCTCATTTAAGACTGATTTAATGCCATTTGCGCGATAGGGTATCGATACTCCTGAGGGGGTATCGATACGGGGATAGAATTGTCTTTTCTCAAAAATGCCCGTTGGAAAGTCGTATCGAAACGGTGGGGCCCGTATCGAAACTTGGGAAGCGAGAAAAAAAATCTGGGAAACAAGATGAAGAACACGTATCGATACGCGTATATCCGTATCGATACCATATGAAGCGAGGAGAATTCTGGGAAACAAAATGAAGAACACATATCGATACGCGTATAGCCGTATCGATACCATATGCCCAGAATGACCTATTTGGTTCTAAGAACAACCAAAGGCTCGAACTTAACACCTCCTAAAAGTATGCAAATGATGAATGAACAGTTTTAAGCATGTTTTAACAGAAGCATACTCCCCCTAACTATAGGCATGGATAAGATTAGGAGTTTAAACACATAAACATGGCAATTTCACAAAATCAAGCATTTTAAGCACAAAAGAGGTCCTAAAAGGTCAAGATAGGCTAGCTAGACCTAACTCTCTCCTAAGGGACCAAAAACGCTCTTTGTCTAAGGGTTTTGTAAAAATGTCCGCTAATTGATTCAAGGTGTCTACATACTCTATAACCACATCTTCCTTAAGGACATGATCTCTAATGAAATGATGCCTTATTTCTATATGTTTGGTTCTAGAGTGTTGGATGGGATTTTTAGTTAGGCATATTGCACTAGTGTTGTCACATTTTAGGGGTATGGTTCCAACTTTAATTCCATAATCTAAGAGTTGTTGCTTCATCCAAAGGACTTGAGCACAACAACTCCCTAAGGATATGTACTCGGCTTCGGTGGTAGATAAGGCTACACTATTTTGTTTCTTAGAGAACCAAGATATGAGCATACTACCTAAGAATTGGCAAGTTCTCGAAGTACTTTTTCTATCAATTTTGCAACCCCCATAATCCGCATCCGAAAAAGCATGTAGGTTGAAGGTAGAGTCTCTAGGATACCAAAGGCCTAAACAAGGAGTGTCTCTAAGGTATCTAAAGATTCTCTTAACGGCTATAAGGTGAGACTCTCTAGGACTAGCTTGAAACCTAGCACACAAGCAAACACTAAACAAGATATCCGGTCTACTTGCGGTAAGGTAAAGCAAAGATCCAATCATAGAGCGATAAAGCTTAGAGTCAACACACTTACCTCCTTCATCTTTTTCAAGCTTTGTAGATGAGCTCATAGGAGTGGCTTGAGGCTTTGCATTCTCCAAGCCAAACTTCTTGAGCATATCCTTTATGTATTTTGCTTGGTTGATGAAGGTGCCATCCTTCTTTTGCTTGATTTGGAGTCCCAAAAAGAATGAGAGCTCCCCCATCATGCTCATCTCAAATTCACCTTGCATTAGCTTAGCAAACTCTTGACAATGACATTCATTAGTAGAACCAAAAATTATATCATCAACATAAATTTGAACTACTAAAATGTCATTTTTATACATTTTTATGAAAAGTGTAGTGTCCACCTTACCTTTTTCAATTAAAAGTTTGAAAGCCTTTCATACCAAGCTCTAGGAGCTTGTTTTAAACCATAAAGAGCTTTGGTAAGTTTGAAAACATGATTTGGAAATTTTGAATCTTCAAAACCCGGTGGTTGTTCCACATACACTTCTTCATTTATAAAACCATTTAAAAATGCGCTTTTAACATCCATTTGAAAAAGCTTGAAATTATGATAACATGCATATGCTAGCAACATCCTAATGGCTTCCATTCTAGCTACGGGTGCATAGGTTTCATCAAAATCTATTCCCTCTTCTTGAGTGTAACCTTGTGCTACAAGTCTAGCTTTATTTCTCACAATGTTACCACTCTCATCTAGTTTGTTCCTAAAGACCCATTTAGTTCCTATTGTAGATTGATTACTAGGCCTATCAACTAATGTCCATACATTACTTCTCTCAAATTGATTTAACTCTTCTTGCATAGCCATAATCCAAAAGTCATCTTTCAATGCTTCTTTTATGTTTTTAGGCTCTATGCATGAGATAAATGCAACATGGTTCATTAATTTAAGAGAAGAACGAGTGGTTACCCCCTTGGATGGATCACCCAAGATTTCACCATCTTTGACATAGTTCAACTCCCT
Source organism: Hibiscus tridactylites (assembly GCA_958450335.1). Taxonomy (NCBI): domain Eukaryota; kingdom Viridiplantae; phylum Streptophyta; class Magnoliopsida; order Malvales; family Malvaceae; genus Hibiscus; species Hibiscus tridactylites. The sequence goes on along the minus strand of OY288265.1, from coordinate 25,333,142 downwards.
TGGGTAGCTCACTTCCTTTTCCTCAATAGCCAAGTCCTTCAAGGCTTCAAGAGGTGGATCTTGTGTGTCTTCTTCTTTTGGTTGAATCTCATCCTCCTTTGAAGTTTGACCTCCATCAAAGGCATTTATGATTCCTACATCATCATCATCACAAGAATCCTTCCTAGGAAGGAGGTTATCATCGAATACAACATGAATGGATTCTTCTACTACTAAAGTTCTTTTGTTAAATACTCGATAGGCTTTAGAGGTTAAAGAGTAACCTATAAAAATAGCTTCATCACTTTTTGCATCAAATTTACCTAAGTTATCTTTTCCATTATTTAAAACAAAACACTTACACCCAAAAGGGTGAAAATAGCTAATGTTAGGCTTTTTAGATTTTAAAATCTCATAAGGTGTTTTCTTTAAAATTGGCCTAATCATTACTCGATTTACAATATAACAAGCGGTGTTTGTGGCTTCCGCCCAAAAATATTTAGGTAAATTATTTTCACAAAGCATAGTTCTAGCCATTTCTTGTAAAGTTCTATTTTTCCTCTCAACTACCCCATTTTGTTGAGGAGTTCGAGGAGCCGAAAAATTATGGCTAATACCATTTTCATTCAAAAATTCTTCAAACCCTAAATTTTGAAACTCGGTTCCATGATCACTTCTAATGTGTGAAATTCTAAGTTCAAGATCATTTTGGGTTAATTTTGAAAATGTGATGAATTTTTCCAAAGCCTCATCTTTAGTACTTAAAAAGAGAACCCAAGTAAATCTAGAAAAATCATCAACTAACACAAATGCATAAGATTTACCACCCAAGCTCATAGTCCTAATTGGCCCAAATAAGTCCATGTGAATTAATTGTAAGCATCTACTAGTAGAAACATCATTAATGGATTTAAAGGAAGACTTATGTTGTTTACCCTTAGAGCATGCATCACAAATTTTGTCATTTGAAAATTTAATTTTGGGAAAACCTCTAACTAGATTTAGAGAGACTAGTTTTTCCAAAACACTAATGCTAGCATGTCCTAGCTTCCTATGCCACAACCATGCATCATTTTCATTTTGAGCAACTAAACATGCATGGGATGTATGAATGTCATCTAAATGCACCATGTATATATTTCCTATGCGATGACCTATGAGCATAATACTATTTGATTTAATGTCTACAATTTTACATCCATTTTTATCAAAAAGAACATTAAATCCTTTATCACACAATTGACTTATGCTCAATAAATTATGTTTAAGACCATCGACATACAAGACATTTTCAATGAGAATGGTAGAGTGATTACCTATGGAGCCAATACCTTTAATGTGGCCTTTGGAGTTGTCACCAAATGTTACTACTCCTCCACCTTTTGGCTTTAAATCCATGAATCGACTCTTGTCTCCGGTCATGTGTCTCGAGCATCCACTATCAAGGTACCATGAGTTTTGACTTTGTGCTTTGGCCTTGTAGCAATGCTCCCCCTACAAACAAAGATATTAAACCTTGGTTTTTGGTACCCAAATCATTTTGGGTCCATGAGTGTTAGCTCCCAAAACCTTGGTTCCCTTAGGAATCCAAGATGACATAGCAATAATATTATTAGATTTTACAAGTTCCTTAGGAACCCATACACTTCTAATTCTTTTAGCTTTACTATGTCTAGGGTAGCTACCTTGTTTGTAGTAATTAGTCCTTTTCTTAGGTTGGTGTGTTCTAGATGATTCTCCTATTTCATGTTTGACACTTCCAACATTTTTTAAGGACTTTTTGAGCTCATTTAGCTCACCTAACACCTTTTGGTGTTCACTATTGCATTGAGATAAAAGATTATTAAGATCAACATTTTCATCTTGAAAGAATTTAAGTTCATCTTTTAATCCTAAAATCTTTTTCTCAAATTTAGAATTAGCTAGAGTGAGTGAGTCATTTTTCTCATTTAGCTCTAAAATGATTTTCTTGTTTTTAATGACCGACTCCTTAAACTTCTCAACTAATTCATCATATACCTCTTGTAACTCATCATATGCATCATTTAACTCTTCATATGAAAAATCTAAAGTAGATGAGTTAGAGGTTACCAAGGAGGAATCTTCCTCAAGTGCCATGAGACAAAGGTTAGCCACTTCTTGTTCGTCATCCTCCGATGATTCCTCATCACTCCAAGTAGCAAGTTTGGCTTTGAGTTTCTTCTTCTTCTCAAAGCTCTTCTTCTTGAGTTGAGGGCACTCCGAACGGATGTGGCCGGGTTGTTTGCACTCATAGCAAATGATGGGATCCTTTCCTTCTTCTTTGCTCTTACTCTTGAAGTCCATTTTTCTTTGGATTTTTCTACCCCGGTTGGACCTCATGAATCGTGAGAACCGTTTGGCTATCATAGCCAATTCTTCAAGTTCGTCCTCATCACTAGATGAGCTCTCATCAAGTTGTGAAGCTTTAGCCTTGAGAGCTATTCCCATCTTCTTTTTCTTTTCAACTTCAAGTTTCTCTACTCTTTTCTCTTCTTTCTTTTTCTCATCTTCCCTTCCTTGCTTCATGATCTCATGAGTAAGGAGAGAACCTACAAGCTCATCAAGCTTTAATGTCTTCAAGTTCTTTGCTTCGATGATGGCGGTTCTCTTCCCATCCCAAGCTTCGGGAAGTGAATAGAGTAGCTTCCGGACAAGCTTGTCTTCCAGTATGATCTCTCCATAGCCCTTTAGCCCGTTGACAATTGTGGAGAATCGATCAAACATCTTTGACACCGTCTCATCGGGCTCCATCTTGAAATTTTCATAACTAAGATTGAGAAGTCCAATCTTAGTTTCTTTGACATCATTGGTGCCTTCATAAGTGGTCTCAAGTGTGTCCCACACTTCTTTGGCATTTTCAATGGAAGAGACCTTTGAATAGATGTCCGGACCGAAAGCACAAAAAAGCATGTGGAGAGCTTTATTGTTGACTTGAATCTTCTTCCTCTCCTCTTCACTCATTTCGGCTTTCTTCTTCAACACCATCTTGCCTTCACCATCTTGCTTCAATGGAATGTATGGCCCATCCTCAATGACATCCCATACAAGGTAGTCACTTGACTTGATGAATAGCCTCATTTTGTTCTTCCAAAAGGAGTAGTTGTCACCATTGAAGAAAGGAGGCTTGGTGGTTGATTGTGACTCGTACATGCCGGAACCGGAGGTTGAAGCCATCTCTTGATATTTTGATGATCACACTCTTCCAAGGATCTCCTCTTGTGGTTGTTAATCCTCAAAGAGTTAAGCTCTGATACCAATTGTTGAGTGGATCGAAAGATTGATATTTACCAAGAGGGGGGGTGAATTGGAAATTTGAAGGATTGTAGTGGAAATTGGCAAAATAAAATTGAAGAACAAGGAATTTAGAGTGGTTCAAGTTCCAAATGAACTCTACATCCACTACCTTAGTCTCACTAAGGATTTGCAACAATTTCACTAAATTGATCTTCCCCTTTTCTAGGACAAGGAGGCAACCCTTTACAATATCGGTTGATTTTTCTACCCAAAAATCAACCCAACCCTCACACAAGAGAACAAAGGAATTTGTAGGCTAATTAGGTATCTCTCAATACAAATGATAGCCCCAATACAAGCACTCAACCCAATTTTACAAAATATGAATGAAGAACACAAATTGGGATTTTACACAAATTTGGGATTTTTGCTCTAATGCTTGAATTTGATGTTTGGATGTTTGCTTGAAGTTCAATAGTCGTTGCTGATGCTTTTGGATGTCCCTTTTATACCTTCTCATTGATTTCTAGCCGTTTGAGTGGTTGGAGAAGTAAATGGAGCCGTTGGAACCCTCTCTTACCACCATAAATGCACCTCCCCAGCTACGAGTATCGGTACTCGGGAATGGGTATCGATACCTGTCTCAGAAAAGAAAGAGCCGTTGTATGCAATTAATAGGGCGTATCGATACGCACGTAAGCGTATCGGTACGGGGTATCGAAACGGCAAAGGCCGTATCGATACCTTTTTCTGAACTTAGCTCACTGTCAAAACGCGTATCGATACGGGGGTTAGGCGTATCGATACCGGTCAACGGCCTTTTAAAATTTGGTTACCAACCAACTGACACCAACGGTCATATTTTTAAACCGACTTAAATGCTTTAAAATTCTTTAAACCAGTATCGATACTGGTGTTACCGTATCGATACACTCTTTCAAACTCTTTGAAATTTAACACAGGGCGTATCGATACGAGGGTTTTCCGTATCGATACGTGTTCCGACAGTAGTCAATTTTGGCAAAAAGGTATCGATACTCCTCAATGGGTATCGATACTCTATGACGATTTTCTATAAATTTGGCTTGGAACACTTAGAAAATATTTTGAGTTTGAGTTTTACAAATCAGTTTGAAAGTGTTGGTGTTTCAAAACTTGTTAAGAGACTTGTAAAAACAATTTTAAGTTTTTCAAATTGATCCTTAAAGATCTAGTTATATCAAAATCAAACATAGGTTTTACAGATAAGGTTTTTGAAAACGACTACTAAGTCTTATCACTTTCTTTTTGAAAAGATTTTATTAAAAAGGGGGAAATTCGGATTTTGAAAAACCGTAAAAAATTGGAGTCGCCACCGGCCACTAAGGTAGGCCGGACACCACAAAACCAAATATTCGTTTTAAAATGGGTTCGGGAGTTGGTTACGCATGGGGAAGGGTTAGCACCCCCATCACGCCCAGAAATCGGTACCAAATAACTTGTTGCCTTTAAGCGATAGAAATTATTTAAGATACAAAGTGAACTTAATAAAAGCGTTCTTAAATGAAACTGTGACTTAAATAGCACGGGCTATATCGATTTGTGGCTTTGGAATTAATTAAACATTTAATTAGAAAGGATGACGGTACACCGGACCATAGACTAAACCGACATCATATAAGACTAACTACCGTGTTAGTTTAGGGTTCGAATCCCGTACGTCACCTTTATGCATGATGCAAGCAAGTAAAGGATGATGCATGGCATCTTCATTTTTATGCTTCCGCTTACCTAAAGACGGCGAAAATTAACCCAAATATTCTATCGACATCCATTAAGCTAGGACTGTCATACCACGAATATCGGAGTTAATTAAAACCTCTCTTTGGGTATATTTTAAGTTGATTAATTAAAACACCGAATCGTTAACAGTTTCATGGATGGCAAACAAAATGCATGTCACAAAATGCAAATCCAAATAACATTAGAAAAAAAAGCATATAACAAACATATACTCGAATGGCATGAAAACTAGCTAAAACACACATAAAAAAACAAGCATGCAATATATATGACAAAGCTACATTATATGCATAAACTTAAATGCTAAACATAAAAGCATACGACCACATAAAAAACATTAACCACACATCATATATTTACATCAAATGAACATAACAACATGGCAAAAACATATATTCGATATAAAAAGGACAAATGTATGAGCAACAAAAAATGTAATGCAAACAAAAGTAAACTACCAGGGACCATAAATGTAAATAAACCATTTAAGAAGCTAATTAAAAATGCAAAATAGGACTAAATTAAAAAGACGCGAAAAACCACAGGGACCAAAACAGGAATTTTTCCATCCGTAAATCAATCAGAACAAAAATCAGGACGAAATTGAAAAGACACAAAAACACAAGGTGATCACGGGCGTAATTTCAAAATGCGGAAGCCCCCCTTCGTGTAATTAAAGTAACACGGAGGAGTTTAAAACGCTATTAAACCGGTTTAAAAAAATTAAAACACTATATAAGCTTCATTAAAACAGATTTCATCCCCTTTTCCGTTCATTTAACCCTAAACACCCGGAGAGCTTCCCCCTCTTCTCCGTTTACCTCTCTAGCGCCGTCACGGTTCCGGCCGCCGTTGCTGGACAAAATTAGTGATTACAACATGCTGCCAAACTGTGGAACCACTTTGTGAAAGTGTCTCATGCCAACGTCTCACAACACAATAGTGGACCAACAGAGGCTTGCCCTCGTGCACTCCATCATTAATGAACGACATATCAACGTAGGTAAATACATCCTCGATGGCATCCACGAGTGTGCATTAAAAGATAAGGGCCCCATTTTCTTCCCCTACTTAATCACATCCCTCTACCGAGCAAACAACGTGCCCGAAATTGATGAAGACGTGAAGATCCAGGGCAAGAGGTGGACGCAGTAGAACATCTACAGCTTGATGGAACTGAAGGCAGCCATCCCAATGGCGTATGTTGATCCATCTACCGCGACAGAACCAACGATAGAACCAGACTCCACAGAACCTTTCGCGGCAGAACCTGAGCAGACAAAACCTGCACAACCAGAAGCCAACTCCTCCAACCAAATAATTCAACTGCTAAAAAAAATGGAGGCACGACAGCTGGGATTCATGGAGTACGTGAGGGACTTCACCACTGCAACGGTAAACTTTATTAAAGTTGAGCTTAATTATCCAAAGGTACAGTTCCCTCCTTTTCCAAAAACCCTTCTTTCTGCCCCAACACCTGCTGCCAGCCCCAAGACACCCACACCGACAGCTTCCAGCCCCAAGACGCCCACACCGACAGCTGCCTCTGCTTCACCATCTGCCACAGCCGGAGATGGCGACAAACGGTCTGCCACTCCTTGAGGAACCAAACGAAAGAAACCACTGCCAGAAATAGACCCAAAATATTTCAAAGGTTTCTCATCCTCCTCAGTCTGGCAGGATGACACCGACTCTGAGCCCTCTATCGTCCGGGAGATAGCCAAGGACTTCCCTCCAATAAAGAAGAAAAAGCTTGATATTAATGTTGAGGAACCCTACCGCGACAGAGCAGACGGAAGCAGCAACAACAGTAGTAGTAGTGACAGTGAGCTCGAGGTCCTGGATAAGGCCCCAAAAATTTCACCCACTAGAGTCCAGCCACTTCGAGAGGCAAAGAAGAAGGTAGCCTCACCCTCTCCAACTCCAAATCCAGCCTCTGCCATAAAAGCAACTACCCGACGACAGCTCTGCATCGACTGCAGCAGTGACGACAGCTCTTCAACTTAAGTTCTTTTACTTTTCTGTCGTCTGTTTTTATTTTCTATATTGTGATGTTTCTTTTTATTTTTCTATTTTGTGTCATGCATTGAGGACAATGCAACCCTCGAGTTTGGGGGTAGGCATTCCTCTTAATTATCATTAATGAACTTATTTTATTTTGTGTCATTCTTGTGTCTAAAAAAATTTAGCTTAAGTCCTTGAATTGCTCTTACCTACCGCAACATTCTCTGTCATGACAGTGTCTTTAGAATGTTTTAGGAAGTATTTAAAGCCTTGCTATAGTTCTGAACCCTTAAAAACACCTTTGTGACTTATATGCTGTTAAGACTCTGTTAGCAAACTTAGAATAGGAAGCTTAGCTACTTGATTTAGAAAGAAAACTTAGAATTAGTTTACTCCTAGAGTTGCCTAACACTGGCTCTAGGACATTAAACTAGAAGTACTCCTAGAGGTGCCTAACATTGGCTATAGGAAATTAAACTAGAGGTGCCCAAAAACCGGCTCTAGTAAAAATAGAAAAACTTTAGAAATCAAGCTAGAGGTGCCCGGAATTGGCTCTAGTTAAGAATTATTTTTGAAATAAAACTCAAGTAAGTTAAATAGCTATTCTGGTTGTTAAAGAGTCTAAGCTCATATTTGTTCACAAAATCTGCACACACTCACACAAGAATTATAGTATTGCTTCGGATAAATCCATAAACATTAAAAAAGATAGTGATCTTTATGGTGAAAGTGTTGTAGGTAATTATTGTTCATTGAGTTAAGCCAAAGCCAAAAGGATTCATTTTTAATTAGATTGCATTTGCTTGAGGACAAGCAATAACTTGAGTTTGGGGGTGTGTTGAGTGCATAAATGTTCTATATTTTAACCCTCTTTTACCCATATTATTGATGCACTCAAGCATGTTTAGTTGCATTTTAGGATAGATTTTGCATAAATATCACAAATGGAAAATATTGCACAGATACTGCTGATTTTAGTCTATTCTTACAGGTACCAGTCGTGGCAGTAACCAGGGCAGCAGAGGAACAAAAGATAACAACAGAGCTGGAGTGAAGGATTGCGGGAGACGGTCTATTTCAACACTTTCGTGACATCTGCCGTGGCAGAAGAGGCGACAGTGAAGACTATGGTGATGGAAAATACGAAATGGAGTTCAACTGATAGAGCATTTAAAGCCTAGTTTTTGTGGACCACTCGCATAACTGTCGGAGCCCAGAAGCACAAGGAAGGCCTTGCCCAAAGTTTGAGGAAAAAGTCAAAGCAAGAAGATAGGGCAAATTAAAAGACATCTACTCAGAGATTTAGTCTTAAATAGAGTTGTACTTTAATTCAAACTAGTATTCTTGGACATTAAGAAAACTCAAGTCCAAGGCCTATATATATGATTGTAATTCGACATGGCAAAGGATACCTAGCTTCTAGCCGTCTTCCCCCAAAACCCTAGTCGTTTTCTCTCTCCATCATGTTCTAAACTTCCCTTAGGGCTAAGGGATGATCTTGTAAGGTAGTTGTAAGGATTGTACTGTTTCTTAGGATTTTTTATGTTCAATTAATAAAAGCTTCAAGTTTATTTACTCCGGTTTCAACATCTCATAAGAGTTTCGGGAGAGCATTGTGAGGTTATCCATTTACTTAATATCGGGAGAGTTAAGTATACGAAAGGAGTAAGTACGAGTTTTCCAGTTTATGGTTAAACCATCTTGGCCTAGGGATAGGTTCAAGGTTAAGTGGCTAAAGAAGAATTCACAAACATCGGTGTTCATCCTTCGATTCACGTCGGGAGGTATCATCCAAGACGTGTTCATCGACAGAACTTGGGCCTAGGGATAAGACAAGTCACAACAGAGATTTTTGCCAAAATTGAAGTACAGAGTTGTTGGCCGCTGCCGCGACAACAACAGACCGCTGCCGCGACAGGCGCAACGACAGAAGCAACAAAAGTTCCTTTGAACAGTGCAATGCCTGCACTACTGAGCAAATCAATACCAGCCTATTCTCTCAATCTGATTTCCTCGTTTAGTTTAGTTTATCTTCAAGTTTTCCAAAATCACTTTATTAATATTATTTCTTTTCTTGTACAGAGATTTAAGGATAGAAGTATTTCCAGTCCCTGTGGAGACGATATCCGATACTTCGTATCACTTTAATACTTGTGATGTGTGTACTTGCACCCAATTGCGATAGACTCTTTTACACGTAACAGTTTTGTATGTCAATTGTCTAAAACATAATTTATTGTGCATTAGTCAATTATGTGATAAAGGGTTTAATGTCATGTTTGATGTAAATGGGTGTAGAATTGTTGACATTAAATCTAATAAAACAATGCTCATTGGTCATCGCATAGGCAATATATATGGTGCATCTAGATGACATTCATACATCTCATGCATGCTTAGTTGCACAAAATGAAAATGATGCATGGTTATGGCATGAGAAACTAGGACATGCTAGCATTAGTGTTTTGGAAAAATTAGTTTCCCTTAATCTAGTTAGAGGCCTACCTAAGCTCAAGTTCTCATTAGATAAAATTTGTGATGCATGTGCTAAAGGTAAACAACATAAAGCCTTTTTTAAGTCCATTAATGATGTTTCTACAAGTAGATGTTTACAATTAATCTATATGGATCTCTTTGGGCCAATTAGAACTACTAGCTTGGGTGGAAAATCATATGCTTTTGTGTTTGTTGATGATTACTCTATATATACTTGGGTTCTCTTTTTAAGCACCAAGGATGAGGCTTTAGAAAACTTCATCACATTTTCAAAAATAACCCAAAATGATCTTGAACTTAAAATTTCACATATTAGAAGTGATCATGGAACGGAATTTCAAAATATGGGTTTTGATAATTTTTTGTAGTGAAAATGGGATTAGCCATAATTTTTCTGCTCCTCGAACTCCTCAACAAAACGGGGTAGTTGAGAGGAAAAATAGAACTTTAGAAGAAATGACTAGGACTATGCTTTGTGAAAACAATTTACCTAAGTATTTTTGGGCGGAAGCCACTAACACCGCTTGCTATATTATAAACCGAGTAATGATTAGGCCTATTTTGAAGAAAACTCCTTATGAGATTTTAAAATCTAAAAAGCCTAACATTAGTTATTTTCATCCTTTTGGTTGCAAGTGTTTTGTTTTAAACAATGGAAAAGACAATTTAGGTAAATTTGATGCAAAAAGTTATGAAGCTATTTTTCTAGGTTGCTCTTTAAACTCTAAAGCCTACCGTGTGTTTAACAAAATGACTTTAGTTGTAGAGGAATCTATTCATGTGGTTTTCGATGATATCTTCCTTCCGAGGAAAGATTCTTGTGGCGATGATGATATAGGGATCATTGAAGCCAATGATGGTGGAGAATCATCAAAGGTGAATAAGATTCCAACCAAAGAGGAAAAAGCACAAGAACCGCCTCTAGAAGCATTGCAAGACATGTCTCTTGAGGAAAAAGAAGTGAGCTACCCAAGAGAGTACAACTATATCAAGGGTGGTGAAATCTTGGGTCCATCCAAGGGGGTAACTACTCGTTCTTCTCTTAAAATACTTAATCATGTTGCATTTATCTCATGCATTGAGCCTAAGAATGTTAAAGAAGCATTAAAGATGACTTTTGGATTATGGCCATGCAAGATGAGTTAAATCAATTTGAGAGAAGTAAAGTGTGGACATTAGTTGATAGGCCTAGAAATAAATCTACTATAGGAACTAAACGGGTCTTTAGAAACAAACTAGATGAGAGTGGTAACATAGTGAGAAACAAGGCTAGGCTTGTTGCTCAAGGTTACACTCAAAAAGAGAGAATTGATTTTGATGAAACCTATGCACTCGTAGCTAGAATGGAAGCAATTAGGATGAAACTTGCATTTGCATGTTATCATGATTTCAAGCTTTTTCAAATGAATGTCAAAAGTGCATTTTTAAATGGTTTTATAAACGAAGAAGTGTATGTGGAACAACCACCAGGTTTTGAAGATCCTATTTTTCCAAATATTTTTTTTTTAAATTGTCAAAAGATTTATATGGTTTGAAACAAGCTCCTAGAGCTTGGTATGAAAGATTATCAAGTTTTCTAGTTGGAAAAGGTTTTGAAAAAGGAAAGGTGGACACAACACTTTTTATTAAAAATAATGGCAAAGATATCTTAGTAGTTCAAATTTATATTGATGATATCATTTTTGGTTCTACTAATTAATTGCTTTGTCAAGATTTTTCTAAGTTGATGCAAGGTGAATTTGAAATGAGCATGATGGGGGAGCTCTCATTTTTCTTGGGACTCGAAATCAAATAAATGAAGGATGAAATCTTCATCAATAAAGCTAAGTACATCAAGGATATGCTCAAGAAGTTTGGCTTGGAGCAAGCAAAGCCTCAAGATACACCAGTGAGCTCATCTACACAGTCTGACAAAGATGAAGGAGGTAAGTATGTTGTCTCTAAGCTTTATCGCTCTATGATTGGATCTTTGCTTTACCTTACCGCAAGTAGATCGAATATATTGTTTGGTGTTTGCTTGTATGCTAGGTTCCAAGCTAGTCCTAGAGAGTCTCACCTTATAGTCGTTAAAAGAATCTTTAGGTACCTTAGAGATACTCCTTGTTTAGGTCTTTGGTACCCTAGAGACTCAACCTTTAATATTCATGCTTATTCGGATGCGGATTACGTGGGTTGTAAAATAGATAGGAAAAGTACTTCTAGCACTTGTCAATTCCTAGGTAGTATGCTCATATCTTGGTTCTCTAAGAAACAAAATAATGTAGCTTTATCTACCACCGAAGCCGAGTACATATCCTTAGGGAGTTGTTGTGCTCAAGTCATTTGGATGAAACAACAACTCTTAGACTATGTAATTAAGATAGACATCATACCTCTTAAGTGTGATAACACTACTGCTATATGTCTTACCAAAAATTCCATCCAACACTCTAGAACCAAACACATAGAAATAAGGCATCATTTCATTAGAGATCATGTCCTTAAGGAAGATGTTGTTTTAAAGTATGTAGACACCTTAAATCAATTAGCGGACATTTTTACTAAACCTCTAGACAAAGAGAATTTTTGGTACCTTAGGAGAGAGTTAGGTCTAACTAGCCTATCTTAACCTTTTAGGACCTTTTGTGCTTCAAATTGCTTGAATTCTTGTTAAATGCCATGCTTATGTGTTTTTGATCCTAATTTTATCCTTGCTTATAGTTAGGGGGAGTATGTTTATGTTTTGATATGTTCTACTTGCTCATACATCTCATTCATGCATCTAGGATCTATTAAAAGTCAATTTTTCTGCAATTTAGAGCCTCATCTGCACTTCCAAGCCTATTGGTACCGAAACGAGTCACCATATTTCGATACGGGTGCCTTCTAAGAACACAAATGGACCAAGGTGTTTCGAAACGCCCCAAAGGGTTTCGAAACGATTTAGTTCTGCCAGAACATGTATCGAAATGCCCCCTATGTGTTTCGATACGGGCAATCTCTTGGGCTTCGATACGGTCAAACCTGTATCGAAACGACCAATCTCTTGGGCTTCGATACGGTCAAACATGTATCGAAACGGCCAGCTGGTTTCGGAACGTTCGTAGACGTTTCGGTACGCCTGTTTCGAAACGTTTTCTCATGTTTCGACACATGTATCCGAAAAGCCTATTTTAAAGGGTTTTAAATGCTCAAATTCACTTTTTATCAAACCCCCACAAACCCTAAAAACCCTAAAACAATTTCCTCTATAAAAACCCTCCAAACCTCCTTGTTTTTCATCAAATCTTGAGGGTTTTTACTCCCAAACAAAAATCTAAGCAAGCTTCAACAATTTGGTGCATCTTCATCAATCAATTCTTCCAAAATCCCTTTTTAAGGTATTTTCTAGCCTTTTCTTTTCCTTTTTATTTCATTTGAATCTTAGGTTAGAAGATTTTAGATTTGTATAGAATATAAGTTTTATATTACGGGTTTTCAAAATCTTGTAATTTTTTTTTCAAAATCTCAAATTTTTTGATTAAAATATATTTTATTTTAATCGTATTTTTAACACAGTTTTTTAAATTTGTTTTCTTCAAAAAAAAATTAATATATGTATATACTTTCAAAGTGTTTTTAAAACCTTAATGGGATTTTTATTGGATCGAATTAGGATTTAAATGCATACACTCAAAATTTCTTGCTTGCTTTGTTTTTAGGTAATTTTTTCTTTCGATGGAATCTAAGAAACAAAAGACTCAAGGGGTGAAGGTTCGAACCAAAACGACATGCGTACAAACCTTACCCTCATATATTCCAAAAGTCTTAGGAATCAAGATGCTAAGGAACGCTTTAGAATCCTTCAAGATTCCGTTGTTTGAAGAGAGCGAGTTGTGGATATGGATTTCCTTGACTCCGAGCGTTTCCTCTTTCATTACCTACCTCTCTTGCAAGAATGGAGTTTCTCAGCCTTCTTAAGCATTCCCGACATTGTCTACAAGAACATGGTTTTTCTCTTTTATTCCAATGTCGTCCTCATCAATAATGAGGATCGTTCCGAGGTCATAGCCATTGAGTCTTACATGTTGGGCAAGAAGTTCCGTGTTGATCCATCCGTCTTAGTAAACATTCTCGGGCTAAAAGATGAGGGAATTCAGGATGAAAATCACTTTGGAGCTCATACCGGATCGGTTCTTACCTTGGACGTTCATGACCATTTCCTACACTTGATTATCTCATGGTTTATTCGCCCATCCGGAGGTAAATTTTCCGACATCCGCCAAGTCGATCATTTTTGGCTCGAGTATTTTCGCCAAGCACAACAACCGAACTGGGTGAAGATCATGTTTGCCGAGATGGTCCATCAAGTAAGGCATCGTCTATTCGACTCCATCACCTCCTTCACCTATGGGACAGTGTTGAGCAACATATTTGTTAACATTGGTCTAGATTGCTCATATGATTCTTCAGAACCCCAAAAGCAAAAGATTGGTGAATCTTCTCTTGTGAGATCTGGGTTTCGTTACACACTTGGACAATGGGTTCGTGTTGATAGGAGAGCTCAAGCACCTCAAGATGAGCCTCAACCTCAAGCTCCAACTCCCGTTGCGGCTCCCAACAATGATGCTCTTATGACCTTCCTTACCAAGAGGTTCAACACGATGGACACGGACATGGCTTCGGGTTTTGGTGCTATCAACACTCGATTGCAAAACTTAAAGGATCATGTTCTTGGGAATGAGAATCGTCTTACCGCACTTGAAAATCAACAATCGTCCATGGATCTCTCCTTCTCCACCTTCTATGGTGATTGGAGGCGTTTTCGCCAAGATCAAGCAAATGATAAGGATGATTTTATGGATGACATTGGAGACGATGATGGTGATGAGTCACCCTAGGATTTTTGTATATCATATTATTATGTCATATTAGGATTAAGTTTGCACCTATTTATGCTTTTGTTATTAAGACCTATGATTTGATTTTATGTTCTTAGAATTGAGCTTGCTATTATGTTTGATGTCGTTTCCTGAACTGAATATTTTTAATGATATTGATTGGTTTATGCTTTATATCTCTTTTATTCTCATGATATCTTGAGTATATATTTTTGATCTAACAAAAAAGGAGAGAAGTAATACCTAAGAGCCTAAGTGTTTTTAAGTTAGTTTTGAGTTTCAAATACTTCAATTTTAAATCTTTTCAAAACTTTAAAACCTATCTTAAATTGAGGGGGAGTTAAAAGTTTTTCATTTTTTTCAAAACACTTAAAAATTTATACTTGGTTTTGTTATATCAAAAAGGGGGAGATTGTAAAACTAAAGAATTGATTTTGATACAACAAAGAATTTAAGGACTAAATTAAAAAAGAGAAAACAAATTTGCAAGTCCTCAAAATTTCCCAAAATATCTAAGCAAAATGGTCCAAGTCAAAACCAATGTTTATGAAAATTTTCTAAGTATTTTCCAAGTAAAAAAAAGTGATTTTCGAGTCACCGTTTTGAAACGGCCCTTAGGCGTTTCAGAACGTTCTGAAACTGTTAACATGTGTTTCGGAACTAGCCTTCCTATTTCGATACGGGTGTATCGAAACAAGTCCCTATGTTTTGAAACGGATGAAGAACAACGGAACGGGTTGAACCGTTACGATACGACAGTATCGAAACAACCTCAAACGTTTCAAAACGATTTTCAAACTTGGATTCAAAAATATGACCGTTGCAAGTTTTATAACTGATTTTTGGAAAACCGTTAAGGTGTATCGAAACGATTTAAGCCGTTTTGATACGAGTTTTGGCAGTGGCAAAATGTTTCGAAACAGGCACTAGCACGTTTCAGAACGAGCTCTTAGTGTATCGAAACGATCGAGTCCGTTTTGATACAGTCTCTTAATTACACCCCAACGGCTATTTCAATTTTGGTCTGTTTTGAAACAGGTATAGGTGTTTCGAAACAGGTAGTTACAGAAGTACATTTATGGTGGGAAGATTGCATCCCAACGGCTATATTTATGATGACAACAACTCCAACGGCTAGAATTGAATGAGAATGTATAAAAGGGAGTTTTAAATCCACCAGCAATAACTATTGATCCTCAAAGAAACATTCCAACATCAAAATTCAAGCTCTAGAGAAAAAATTCTCATATCTTTGTAAAACCCCAATTGTGGTTCATTGTAATTTCTATCCTTTTGATTCAATTGGGTTGAGTGCTTGTAAATTGGGCAACATTTGTATTGTGAGATACTTTTCTTTTGCCTTAATCTTCTTTGTAACTTTGTGAGAGGATTGAGTCAATTTTGGGTAGAAAATTGACCACTTGTGTAAAAGTTTCCTCCTAAGCCTAGAAAAGGGGAAGATCAACTAGTGGGGGTGTTGGAAAATCCTTAGTGGGAGCTAAGGTAGTGGATGTAGAGTTCGATTGGAACTTGAACCATTATAAGTGCATTGTCTTGAAATTTTTATTTTACCACTTCACTACCAAACCTTTTAAAAATTCAAGTCACCCACCTATTAGCTTAAATGATTCAACGATCCACTCAACAATTAGATTATGTTATTTTAGAATTTTGCATTACCTTTGATAATGTAACATTTTTACAATCAAACGCATCCTAAATTACACAAAATATGTTCAAACGAGGAATAATTTTTTTTCTTTCGGTGCTCCTTTATACGTTTAATATTAAAAAAATGAGGTTAGAGTTTGAGATGTAGTGTTTAAGGTTTAGGGTTTAGTTTTTTAGTGCTGGAGCATATATAGAGACACCGAAAAAAGAATAAAGAATTTTTATTCTTGAACAAAGTTATACGTATGTTGCAACACCCATAATTGAATTCTTCTATTTGTTTGATTTTTTAACAGTCTAAAAGTGATTACAATATAATATATGTTCATACATATTTTTAACCATTTGACTATGCACGCACATCTTATAGACAGAATGACTAAGCCCGAGTCTCCTAAGATGAACATCGTCCGTTTTTCACTTAGACTAATTGTTAAGTTAAAATTAAAGTTCAATTGATATCAGTGTTAACGAACTTTCATTACATTTAAGTATGTGTATTTTAATATTCAAACGTTTGATTTAAAAATTAATGTCCAATTAACAATACATCAAATTTAATAAAAATATATTAATGATTGTATCGGGAGAAAAACAATTATAGTATTATCAACTGGAATTAAAGAAAAATTAAATTTCAAAAGTACGAAGAGTATAGAGATCATACATAATAAAACTTAATATAAATAGTTTTCATGCCTAATCAATGCCCCGATCATTGATTATTTTACTTGACATACTTAATAAACCAATTAAACATGTCATCATGAGCCTCTTGGGCACTCTTTACGGCTGATTCATCTTCATAATTGTACCTCATTGTCCATCCATGTTCAACACCAGGGAAAACTTTCACCATGCTATCCACCTGCCAAACACATGTTATTACTTATTATTAATATATGACAATTATTAATACCATATTGTAAACGAATTAAGCGGTCGATAGATATTTCGTGCATAGTTTGGTTTCTGTTTGTTTATTATGTTAATGAAATTTAGGGGTTTAATTGAGAAAATTTAAAATTCGAGGACCAAATTATAAGTTTTTGAAGTACATGTGTACTTTTCTGAAAAAATCTAAAAGTGTAATGGTTGAATTGTGAATTCTAGTGAAATCATGACCTAATTGCAAAGTATCAATAATTTGAGGTAAATGTGTAAAATTTGGAAAGTTCAATGTCCTTTCTGAAAATCGTAGAAAGTAAAGTAACTCAATATGTGATTTGTCTAATTTTAAGGGTGTGCCACGTCAACTGTCGTTCGCTGTTTAACGGCCGGTGACTGAAATGAAAGATTTTTTTTCTAACATCAGTAACATGAATGAAAGTTTTTCGATTTCGATGATCATATTAAAAGTGTCCTAAAAACTGTTCATTGACCACCAGTGTAGTTTACTTTAAAAATAAAGTCATAATTTCAAAAAATGACTCTAACATTTGACTGAATAGTCATTTTGGCATCTATTCTTTTTTTGGAGCAATTTAGCTCTCAACATTTTATTTTGGGTCAAAATAGTCCCTGCGTGAATGAAGACTGTTAGTCAATGGACGATAAATAACTTGAAATGACTTGGTAGAATGACACGTCAAAAGAAAAAAAATATTTTATTTAATTTTTTAAAATTATTTTTGACTGATGTCTCATTCTCTAAAGTCAGCATATTTGCATATATGACACTGCTATCGCGACGTGCGCTGCCATGTAGGTTTGCCACAACATTTCAAGTCATTTATCGTAGGTTGACTAACAGTTTTCATCCGCAAAGGGACCATTTTGACAAAAAATGAAATGTTAAAAGCTATATTACTTCAAAAAAGAAAATAGGGGCTAAAACGACAATTCTCAACCTTTAGAGACATTTTTTGGTATTATACTAAAAATAAACAAACGAATATAAACAAGATTCATAATTCAATCAAGATCGTCTCATCTACAGCCTCGACTGTTATCCTTATTCATTCTAAGATGCTTCAATAAATCACTAATGAGATTGTAAAAACAGTGAATTGAGCTTAAAAGAACCTCGTACCTCGTACTTTGTTGACAGCATTTGTTCAAACTGTTTCAATTTCTCAGCTGGAAATATACTGTCAAACTCAGCTCCCAATATAGCAGTTGGAGCTTTAATCTCTGAAGCAATGTGCCATACATGCCATATCAGTCCCAAACATATATTAATCGAACTCGAAATTTGGAAACTCACCGTTGATTTCATCTTCTGTTATCGGGCCGGGGTGCGACACCACCGCGGCCTTGATCTCATCGGTACCGGCTAATTTTACGGATACCATCCCTGGTATGCAAGTGCAAGTATATTAATTTTCGGGTTCGGGGTTTATTGCATTTCGGTCCTCTTTTAAAGCATATAGTTACAGAATTAATGTACCTCCCCAGCAATAACCTGTGGCACCTATAGCAGATATGCCTTTACTTTTAAGGGCAGCAATCACTGCCTTTGCATCTTCAAATCCTTTCACCTACAAAGTAAAGAGATTCAGGTCAAAATATCGAATTTAATGTCAAATTATGATTCTAGTCCTTATATTATATTCAACTTAGAATATTTGATCCTCATATGGATGATATTATTAATGTCATTCTTCAATCCAAATTACTAATACTATTGACAAATGGGTTAGTTGGCTTGTGTGGGAATTTTAAGTTTAAGAGAACTGGAAATTCGAAATCCAAAATATCCTATACCCATTAAACAGATAAGTAATATCATATAAAAGGGTATATATATATATATATATATTTGGGGTCCTTGAACTTGGCTCCAAGATGTAATTTAGTATCTAAATTTTTTTCATCAATTATTTTCTTGAACTTGATTTTTTTAGTTCAAATCGGTACCTAAATTTCACTTCATGATTCAAATAAGTCATTTGTCAGTACCAATTCGAAGCAAAAAGTAGAGTTCATGCATCAATTTGAACTAATAAGTCAAATTTAGTTACCTAATTGGATAAAACACTGGATATCAAATTAAACCTTAAAGTCAAATTTAAGTGTTTAATTGGACAAAAAAATAGTTACCAAATTGCACCTGGAAGCCAAGTTTAGACGGTAAAAAATATACATTTACCCTTTAAAATGGGTATTATTCATATTTTTAATTTAAAAATAATTTATATAGCATTTTAAAGTTATTTCCACTAATTTAATATATAAAAAATTATTTTATATTATGAAAATAATAGAAATAATTATAAATTAAATAAAAATAGCATTTGGCTCAGGTTACTGGTAAAAATAATTATGTTTTTTGAATAAAAATAATTATGTTTTTGAAACAATTGTAAACAAAAAATCAATTTGAGTCCAATACGTTTAAATAATAATTGAACAAAATTAAAAAAAATTAAAAAAATGTATTCAACACTACAATTTAATTCGATTTTCGATATTCTCAATTTGTTTGCTGAGCTCGCCAAACGGATCAATTAATTTTCAATATTTCCAAGCTATTTATTCCAACATCAACAGGATAGAAATCATCTATCCTTTTTCGGTGCCCCTACATATATTTTCACGCTCAAAATTAATTTTAGGGTTTATGATTTAGGGTTTTAGGTTATGGGTTGTGGTTAGGATTTAGAGAATTTAAGGTAGAGTGTATTTTTTAGGGTGTAGGGTATAAGATTTAGGATTTAGAATTTAGGGTTAAGACTTAGAATTTAATTTTGTAGTGTTTTTTAGTGTTAAGACATATATAGAGGCACCGAAAAAGGACAGACTAATTTTATCCACATCAACCACAATTATCTTATGTTATTTTGACTTCATTTTTTCTTAAATAGCCTTTTATTTATGATGTATGACTTGAGCGATTATGATTCTTCAATTAGTCTCCAAAGCTCCAAACACTTGGAAAAACTTTAAATATATATCGGATATATACTCGTATTCGATACTCATATTGAATTCGAACAAACAAATATTTTCCAAGGAAAAGAAGATATCAACAGACCGTGTTATGCTTGCTGAACCATGCTTCTCTATCAAAGTGTGGAATAGAGGGGTCATAAGGATCACCATAGAAGAAATCAGGAACCACCACAAAGTATCCAGCTGCTGCAGCCTTGTCTGCCAGTTTCCTGCAAGTGAAAATACAGGGTGAGTATGGGTCTGACAGGTCTAGGTTGAGGCTAAAAAACGACAATTAAATTTTAAAATTTATCTAAAATTAACCCCAAAACTTAAATTGTTAGACTTTTTAATAACATTTCAGGTTAGTTTTTCGGATTTTTGACAAGTTTCGTAACTTAAAAAACAAGTTTCGAAACTTTGTCCAAAAGCCTAAAATGTTATAAAATAAACCAAAATTTAAAACTTGTCAAATAAAAAAAATAAAAAATCTAACCTAAATTGTTATCAAAAGTGTAACATTTAGGTTCTTGGGTGAGTCTTGGACAAGTTTCGAAACTTGTCGTATTTTAGTTATACTTTACCTGTATCCCCGAAAATACAATATAAATTATAGAGTGTCACAAATCAAAACATTAATTCTGTTAAAATCCCTCACGTCATCGCACGCAAATCGCTTAGATGCATCTACTTCATCGATTTTAATGGCTCGATAATATAAAAAAACTTAAATTAAAATTCAATGCTAAAATAATATTAATTTTTAGTTTAATGATATAATCGATACTAAACTAAAGCTCAGCTACATACCTCAAATTTGGGGTTTCAAATCCTGCAAGAAATATCAATACAGCAATGAACAAATCAGTTGAAACAAACTACATATGAATCAATAAACTGATCGTATGGATTACCAAAAACATCGTGAATGCAAAGGATGGCGATTTTGGAATCGGGAGGGCCATTGATATAAGCAGTGAGGCCGCCGATTTCCTGAACCGATCCTCCTCCGCTTGCTGCTGTGCTTTTGCTCGGTGGGTTTTCAAAGCACTGAGAGCTTAACATTTCTTCTTTTTGTTTTTGTTTTTGCAGATTTGAAGAATATGACATTGATGTTGAAGAGCAAGAACTGGTTGATGTTTTATTGGAACAAGGTGACAAAGGAGGAAACGTCATGGCTTCCCTCATAGGATCTACACGTGGATCACACTCACACGCTTGGGAATACTTTTAATTAGGGTAAACTACACAGTTGACCACCGAACTATAGGGTTGGTGTCAAAATGACCACTATATTATTTTTCGTCGCAAATGCACCACACAACTATTTAAATGGTGCCACGTTAGCCACACGCCGTTAAAAAAAAACGAAAAAATTGACGGAACTGTTAAAAAAATTGATATAATTACACATTTGGTCCTCTATATTTATACAATATATCAATTTGGTAAAGAAGGGGCACTAAAGGTCCCCAAAAAGTTTGACCCTGAGCGTTTCTAGCAATTTTGGCTAAACAATTCGCAGTTTGATTACTAGTTCGGGGATATATGAAAAAGGAACAAAAGGTAAAAATTTTGGCTTAAGATCTAATGTCCTCTTCCACAGCTGAGGAAATCCAGTCAGAGATTGTTCCCGTATAGAGCCTTTTGATCACGGCTTGACAATCAGCTTCGATGATAATGTTTGAGAAGCCATTTTTAAGAGCAAGAGATATACTTAGTCTGATAGCAAGAGCTTCTGCTACCGCAACTGTTGGAGCTGTTGCTGGTTCGTTTAATCCTTGGAGAAAAGATCCAGAGCAATCGCGAGCAATTGTCGCCATCATGGCTTTGCCTGTTTTACACTCGAAAGCGGCATCGCAATTAATTTTGACCGTATTGGGAGGATGAGGGGACCATACCCTCGGTTCCTTGGGAGTCTGAGATTTCAACGGGCTACTAACTAAAGTAGCATTGGAAAATTCCTTAAAATCTCGTTTAGCTCGCAACCACACTTCCCACGGGAGATATTTTCTTCCTTCGAAGACCCAGGCATTCCTTTATTTCCACATTGCCCAAAGGAGAAAAGCAATGAGAGCGCTACTTTCTTCGAATTCCCCCAATTTGCTGAAATCATTAATCTTAAACCACCATTGAGGAGAACCTGGAAAACTAATGGCAGAAGGGGAGTAGCTAAAACTGGATGCCTTCCAAACCGCTTGGGCAAAAGGGCAAAAAAAGAGAAGGTGCTATAAGGATTGCTTCTGTTCTTCACATCTGGGACACTGTTTAGAGTCCTGAAAGTTTCCATGGAAACGAGTCGCGAGGGTGCTTTTGGTAGGCACAATGTAATGACAGAGTTTCCAAAGAAAGGGCCGTAGTTTGGACGGGACCTTCAGATTCCAAATCGAGTTCCATACAACCTTGTTTTCACCAGGGAAAGTACTGGAATATGGTTCCGAAGAAAGTCCAGAAAACTCATAAAGGAAGTGATACCCCGATTTCGCCGAGTATTCCCTATTCTTTGTACCCGCCCAAATAAGATTATCTCTAACCTCTGGTCCTCCTATCGGGATAGATAAGATCGCATTGGTTTCATCCTGTGAAAAGAAATTCGATGTAAGAAATTTGATATATACCGCATTTCTTACAACTTTTGTAAAGATTTGTGTACATACACAAATCCTTACATTTCTTGTAGAAAATTATGTTTTCGTGTAGGAAATTATGTAAGTACACAAATCCTTACACTAAGTTGAGCCCATTTGGGCCTTGGTGAGTAAGTGTAAGAAATTCGGTATATACCGTATTTCTTTCAACTTTTGTAAAGATTTATGTATACTTTGTAATTATATACATACACAAATCCTTACGTTTCTTGTACCACATTATGTTTTCTCGAAGGAAATTATGTATGTACACAAATCCTTAAACTAAGTTGAGCCCTTTTGGGCCTTGGTGAGTAGGTGTAAGAAATTCGGTACATATCGTTTTTCTTACAACTTTCGTAAGGATTTGTGTATACTTTGTAGTAATTTGTGTATATACACAAATCCTTATGTTTCTTGTAGCAAATTATATTTTCTCGTAGGAAATTATGTATGCACACAAATCCTTACACTTCGTTAAGCACCTTTGGGCCTTTGTAACACCCCTAAAGTTTTAAGTAAAAGAAATAAAATAAAGAGGAAGGAGTTTGATGTTGTAGGGTGATGAACCCGTGCCCTTTGGCACATTAGGAAATTGCCTTAGCCAACTCAGTTGAGACCATTGTTAATTTTATTTGCCTCGAATAAAATTTTAAGTTATGCTTAGTTTCCTATTCAGAATAGGATAAGTTAGTCAACCTCTCTCCCTCTACCATCATTAATGCTTCTTCTCTATCGAGGCAGAGAGAGAATGTGAGAGAGTAAACCAAAGCTCCAACTGCTTTTGGCCATTCGATATTTCCCCCACTGGCGGTCCGTGGCATGCACCGCCGTCTCCGTTGGGCTCGTCACCCACAAGCCAACCAAAACCTGATTCTCCACTCACCGTAGCACCTTGTCGTTGGCCGTAGAGAGCACCTGGAAGTTCCGTCAAGAGTAGTGGGTCGCCGTTTGGAGTTTCGGTCGTTTCACCGGCACGCACCACTCCGTTGAGGACACGACCACCACCGGTGTGTTCGCCTTCTCGCCCTGAACCTATTGCCGTCATCCACGCGCCCGTTTGTGTCGTTGTTGGCCGTGAGAACCGAGTTAATTCTAATATGGGCTCCATGCACCACGACGAGCAAATCTCGACCGACCAACCACCGATCTACCGTCGTTAATGCCCTTATCGGAATTACGATGTTTCTGGGTGTTATTCCTTCGTTTTGGGTAACATCCGACGAATTTTTCGGCTTATTTTGTGTTTGAGGCGTGTGAGTTAAAGTATTGATTTAACAATCTATGTTTTCCGCAAGAATCGCGGCATTTGGGCGTCTCCGGTGACTTTTCCGATGACCGGAATAATTGGGTGTGTGAACCGGCCCTTTTGTCCAAGCCCATTTTGGTTAAAGCTCAAAACTCGACCCGGTCAACCCATCCTAACTTGGTCAACACAAACTCGAACTGAGTTAATCCGAGTCAGCTCGAGTTAACTCGTCCGAGTCAGCCCAAGTTAACTCAGTTGACCCTTACCAGTTGACTGCTGACGTTAGCGTTGACTTTGACCATTGACCAAAAAGTCAAATTTTCCGAAAACTCACATTTAATGTTTTTCGACGCCATGAGTCCGATTTTGATGCCCGTTTCGCAAAATTTTTACCCAAAGCCTCCCAATCTGACCTTGAACCTGAACTTGTTTATGTATTTATTTATTCAGCTGAGAACTCTATGAATAAGGACTAAAATGGGATATTGTGTGATTGAAGGTACTCACAGTTCTTTGAATACGAATGGTTGAGGGACGTCAAAGTCAGGTTCAAGAGTGTTCGAATGTCGTTCGAGGGTTGACCGATATAGCAAGAATTTAAGGTAACACATTACTACCTTCTGCATGCTTTTGTAACATGTTGGTATTCGGTTAATGTTTACACGACCATGTTTGAGCATGTGATTATTCCCGCCTATGTTGATCATTTATGAGATAAAAATAATAATGGTTAAAACAAATATTCGAATAAGAGGTTTGATAAATCGAAAGGACTTCCGAGTTCAGTGCATGATTAATGAGTCGGTTAATCTTTAAGTCTGATTACCCTTTTGATTAAAAAGAAATGTCAAAAATTAGATTGACGAATGACGAAAATACCCTTATCTACAAAAACAACTCATGAAGCTATACTTGATCCGATAAGACATCTGATACACTTGATAACCTTAGATTACTGAAATATCACGGTAACAAGACTTAAACCCTCGATATTGTAAAGTACTTGAGTTGCTAGAATTCTGATTAATTCGACGAAAATAAATTTACGGAAAACTATTTGTATGTATGAATTGAGCAATGGGGCGAAAAAGATTGAATTGATTGAAATGACTAAAAAGGATTGGATATATATATTGATAAGGATGAAATGGGTCACAATGACCCTAAAGACTGATATTTTCTTCGGGCATTAATTGCCAATCGACCGACATATGGGATATATCCTCGAGGTCTGAAACGAATAAATAGATGGGAGAACCGAGAAACTCTAAATAATTGAAACATTTTCGAGCATCGTAATGTCTGAAATACCCTCGAATACTAGAATGTCGGAGAATACTTCTAAGACATGGAATTAGAAATCTCAATAAAGACAAACAAATGTAATGGCTCCAAAAGTGGTAAAATACGACCCGTGTCAGTTGGTCGTTTTAGATACTATGATGATAGTGGGAGAATACCGTGTGAATGCACGTGCAAATTATTTGGAGAAAGTACATAGTTAACAGTGGGAGAGATTTGTTCTCCTAAGGCACATTCGATGTTTTGGAATGAGTTCAGGTACAATGCACATGTTTGAATACTTGGAAAATATCGCTCGAATATATGCTTGATTTCTGGTAATAAGTTTAGTGGACGATTGATGAAGGCGAGCTATTGTTGTTATGCTCTGTAGTTAGTTCTGAGAAATGGATGGTTGAGGTGTACCTATCCGATGAGATATTAAACACTGTGTTAATGGGTTTCGATTAGTTCAAAGGGAATCGGAAACTTGATGAGCAAGTAGAATTCCTAAATTATGTACATCACCGTTTATACCTTGTTGGTTCAAATTACCAGATTACCCATGAAGGTTAAAATGACCTTAATACCCTCGTAGGCTGTAACATTTAATTTTGCTCGCGATATATCTAAAATCCCAATGATTTTGATGCATCAACTTCCGATGTTGATTCGATCCGTCTTATCAAACTCCCCTATTCGTAGGGACCTCGTTCTGAACTCAGTCCAAATTTGTCAAATGTCATCTTTCTGATATCTACCAAGTACCTCTGAGAAATGAATTGGGCCATAAAGCACGTACCATGTATCTGTAAATACTTTATGTTTTAAACCAAGACCGTATGCTTAAAATTTAAAAGTATGACATTGTTATACGAAAGAAAAGCAATTCTCTAGTTTCTAACCTTTGATATGAAAATATATCTGATATATGACATTGAATATGAAATAATAATAAAATAAATTTGGCATCTGTCTTCTGGTATAAAAATAGATATGACATCTATTTTTTGTAATGTTGTCTTCTGAATATAAACTGAAATCATCTGGGGTATATTATCTGGGATATGAATGAAGATCTGTAGGCTCAACGCTGGTAAGTCCTTCTGGACCTAAGCTCCTACGCCCGACGAGCCTAGGATAAGTCTTTCTGCATACTATTCTGGGGTTCTATATATTGTCGTACGGTTTGAGGGTAGTTAAGTAAATTAATAAAACTTTTTGACCTCTTCTGAAACATACCCTACTAAATTAATGTATCAAAGTTGAACTCTTAGTAAACTTACAATTCACGCTTAATGAACCACTCTGAACTCCTTGATTCAACTTCTGAAATCTGAATCTCTTCTGAATCTCTGGATTTAGACTCATCTCCTAAGATTCGGGTGATCAAATAAAGAACAACTATGTTATCTTCTGATATAATGCTTCACTGAATTATCGAATCGTACATTGAGCTTGCCGTTGTCCAGTTCATCATGACAATGTTAAGCTTGCCATATGCCTACTTGTGCTTTTAGCATCTCTTGGTAGTCTGTATTACTGAGCTTTCCAAAGCTCACGTTGTTTTTACCATCACAGGTTAGAAGATTGACCTTGTTACAGCTATCAACGTCGGTATGAGAGTTTCTTCGGCTTGCACGCAGAGTATGGTATCTGTGTAATTAGGGGGCATGTATGTCACGTTTTGATTTATATTCGAGTCCGAAATTTGTATTAATAACTTGTATCATAGTTTTGTTTCATTGTTCAAAAATTTTCTGAAAATGTATTTTAATTCAAAACATGATTTAAATTTTTAAATGGTTTAGCAATTGTTTATTTGAAATTTTAACGTGGGTCACACCGGTGACCCTAATGTGACTTCTTAGGATCTGTATTAACGCATAGGCGGGTCTAGGGGGTTACATCCTTGGTGAGTAGGTGTAAGAAATTTGGTACACCGTATTTCTTACAACTTTTGTAAGGATTTGTGTATACTTTGTAGTTATTTGTGTACATACACAAATCCTTACATTTCTTGTAGCAAATTATGTTTTCGTGTAGGAAATTATGTATGTACACAAATCCTTACACTAAGTTGAGCCCATTTGTGTAACGCCCTTGTTTAGGGCCCGAGAGTTTAGCGGTTTTGATCTAGGATTAGTTTTGGGTTAAATTTAGATTAAGATGATGATTTTATAAAAATTGTCATTATTAACAATAATGACATTAATGAAATTAGAAAATCGGAATTTTGAGTTAAAGGAGATAAAGAAAAGAAGTTTGAAAAGAGCCATCTTCTTCAAAAAATCCCCTTTTCACCAAAACCCTCTCCTAAACCCTATTTCACTATTCTATTGCCTCAAATCCCTCATCCAAGCAAGAGTTTTCAAGGTAATCTCTTCCTTGTTTAGGTTCTTGCATATTTAGCTTGTACTCATTTAAAACTTTATTTTAAAACTCATTAAAATGCATTTTTAATTTGGTGTTGGGTTGGAGAAATGGGTATTTCTATGGGATTTTCGTGTGGGTATTTTAATGTCATGTTAAGGGTGTTTTTAATCATGCTTTGGTGTCTTAAAAATGTTAGAATGGTGGCTAATATTGGGAAACCCGAAATTGGTATAAAAATAGGATTTTTAGGTTGAAAATGTTGAGTTTTTGGCTTGGTTTTGGGTTGGAATCATGGATGGTGGTTCCTTTGATGTTGGGGGACATTTCTAGATGATTTTGGATGTGTTTTGATGGTTGAAATTGATGGATTCAGTTTTGGGTTTGGTTAGAACGAAATTGGTGGAGTTTTGGGTGAAGTTTGGGTTTGAATCGATGAGTTTAGTTGCAAAGAGTTGGATTTCCGGGTTGTTGCTGGTTTACAAGTGTATTAGCATCCTAATAGTTGTTTCGGGTTGTCTTGAAGAAGAGAAGATTGATTCGGGTACTTTGGGCGCAATACTAGGTGTTTCGGAGGCTTGAGAACGGTGTTTCGACTTTCGTTTGGGCTCTATCGGTGAGTGGTAATATTTTGAAGTTTAAATTGATTTCAAAGTGGGTTCTTGGGGGTTTGGGTGGAGCCTTAAGGGCTAACCTAAACCCAAGTGTAAGTTTTCCTATGCTTGCCTTGATTGGTTGCTTGTTGATGTACGTGTTTATGCGTGTGGTGATGTTGATTTCGGAATGCTTTTATTTCTGTTCTAATGTTGGTGTGTAGTCGTTGTTGATGTCAAGCCTCATGTGAAGGTTGTCGTTTCTTACGGTGATGTGTAGTCCCACCGGTAGTGACTAGTAGAAGAGTACGGTGATGTGTAGTCCCATCGAAAAATTGCTAGTTGTTGTGAACGGTGATGTGTAGTCCCACCGGAAATGGTTGGGCATGTGCAAACCATGTTTGGTCTATACTTGTGTTTATTTCATCTCTTACTTAAATGGTTTTGTTTTCCAAAACTGGAATATATGTTTTAAATTGCATTGTTGTTATGTTTTAGAGCTCCGCTCACTAAGCTTTAAGCTTACACTCTCTTTTTCCAACAATACAAATCGTTAGAGGTTCCGGGAGGCAAGTGGGCAAGGAAGGGATTCTTGGAGTTCTTGCTAAGTTCAAAGTATGGTTTTTATGTTTGTAATAATGCTTAGACAATGAGAATGCTAGGCTTGTTAGTATGGAGTTGGTGTTCAAACTCCTAAGTCTTGTTATTATTGATATTGTTAACTTGTTTAAATGTTGAAGCATGTTTTATTTTGGCCTTTTACTTATTTGGTGGATGTTAAGCATGTTTTATTGCTTTTTATATCTTGTTTGATGAATTGAGCCTTGTCATGTGTTTTATTGCCTTAAATGAATGTTTCATGCTTGCCTAAAGTTGTATGCATGTGTATATGATGATCTAATGCCTGCTTAAGTTGTTTAGGCTAGTCCTTTGTGCTTAAAAATCAAAATTTGCAGACTTTTTGTGCAGGGCGTATCGATACGCCCAAGGGCGGTATCGATACGGTCCCTTGTTTTGAGGCCTACCATACCGATACACGAGGGTGTATCGATACCCCATTTGCTCCCTAGAAATCTGAGAAATTGACGAGAAATTAGTGTATCGGTACGGGCCTTAGGCGTACCGATACGGTCTTAGGATTGACTTTGAGATTTTGACCGTTGAGAGCGTATCGATACCAGCCTTGGAGGGTATCAATACGGACTCTCAGAGTTGACTCTGAGGAAGGTTGATCGTTGAACGTGTATCGATACGGTCTTTTGGAGTATCGATACACCCTAAACTAAATGGATAAAAATTTGTCTTAAAATGTTAGTTTTGCTTGGATCGAATTTGTGGTTGCCTTTTCGATGTTTGCTTATCTCATATATGGTCAAATAAAGCATTTAGACAAGATAATTAAAGAAAAATAGGGTTGCTAATCGAGGTGAGATCTTAGCGGGTTTCGCTTCGGTTTTCCCCGTATAACCCATTCGGTTCGGTTTGTTTGATAGACCTGGACGAGGGGGTTACATTTGGTGGTATCAGAGTCTCGGTTACGAGGTCTCTCGGGAAGGTAAGTCAGGTAAGTTGGCTTGTTTGGATTGGTTGCTATTGCACGGTGTATGAAAGCATGCTTTATTGTTCTTGTTGTTGGTTGAAGTTTAGTCGAGTGTTCCCATTGCTAGGTGTTGTTATAGGAAAATGGTTTTGGTTTAAAGAGCTTGAGAACTTGGATCCTTGTCCTTGCTAACCTCATGTTTTATTGTGTGTGATGTGTTTGATGTTTTAGATTTTATCTTCGTTATGGTAAGACCGAGAGGACGACCTAGAGCGGGTGACCAGGCACCCGGGCATGTGCCTCCTGTTCATCCTGCTCCCGATGGTAATGGGGTAGGTGGCGAAGGTAATGTGCCTCAGGCCGGTACGAATGCTGAAGGGAGATGGAGTGCTCAGACACTCGTAAATTGGGTTGTGTTGTCTCCTTGCTTCAGGAAGATTCATATGCTTAGTGGACCACCGTTACTTCGGGTATGGCAAAAGCGGATGTTACTTGGGAATTCTTCAGAACAACCTTTAAGAAGAAGTATCTTGGAGTCCGATATCAGGATGAAAAGAAGAGATAATTTATGGCCTTGGTTTAGGGTAGTAAGACGGTGTCCGAGTATGAGGTTCAATTTGTGAGGTTGAGCCAATATGCTCCCGAGTTGGTTCCCAGTGAGAGGAAACATTGTGAGCGCTTCCGTTATGGGTTGACTAGAGATGTGAAGACTTATATGCTTACATCTGACAACACCGAGTTTGATGTTTTGGTCTCTAAGGCCAAGGATATTGAGCAGAACTTGGGCTCGAGTACCCGTGCTAGTGGGTCTGATTCCGAGAAGAGACATGCAAATTGGGACAAAGATCATGCCAAAAGGCATAGAGATAGAAGGTATCATCCCGACTCGAGGCATAGGGGCGGTAACCATAGACGGAGCTATCAGGGCCAAGGAGTTGTTGTTCACCCTCCTAGGTGCACTAGATGCGGGAGACGCCATCAGGGCGAGTGTATGGGTACCTTTGGGGTATGTTGGAACTATGGTTCCCGAGATCATTTGAGGCGTAACTGTCCACACCCGGCTAGGGGCGGACCGGCTCCAGCTAGGGAGTTTGAGCATTAGAGAGGTCGTGGGCGCGGTCGAGGTAATTTTCAGCCAAGGAACGATGTGGTCAAAAGAACTTAGCTCATGTGGTGGCAGTTCAGCCTGAGGGTGGAAGACCAGCTAGGGTGTATGCACATCGAGAAGCGGGGAATGACACAGATGTCATCGCAGGTAATTTCTCGTTACAGTCTTTGACTTTGTTTTATTTGATAGATTCGGGTTCAACACATTCGTATATTTTGGGTGAACATGCAAGGTCTCTAGGTTTACCGTATGAGTGGTTAGAAGTAGGTGTGAATGTTACTAGTTCTTTCGGTGATACCATGGTAGTTAGGAAGATATATAGGAGGTGTCCCTTGATGATTCAGAGCCATGTGTTTCTGATTGATATGATGTAATTGTCGTTCTATGGTTTTGATGTGATTTTAGGCATGGTTTGGCTCGTAGAGCATAGAGCTAGGGTAGACTTTGAGACCAATAGAGTTTCCTTGAGGCTTACGGATGATTTTGAAGTTGTAGTGGTGGGCGAGAACATTAAGTTCTTGTCCAATGTTGTTTATGCTCTAGAAGCTCAGAGATTGATGGACTCGGGTTGTCAGGCGTATTTGGCTTATGTGATGAATCCGAATATGAGTGAGGTTAGACCGCAAGACATCTGAACAGTTTGTGAATTTCTGAGTGTTTTTCTAGAAGAGTAGCCGGGTTTGCCTTCAGATAGAGAAGTTCAGTTTGCTATTGAGACGTATTCTGATTCTGCACCCGTGTCTATTGCTCCGTATAGGATGACACTGAAAGAGTTGAAAGAGTTGAAAACAAAGCTTCAGGAACTGTCATATAGAGGTTTCATTAGGCCTAGTATTTCTCTGTGGGGTGCTCCGGTCTTTTTTGTGAAGAAAAATGACGGCAGTATGAGGATGTGTATAGACTATATGCAGTTGAACAAGGTAACAGTGATGAACAAGTACCCTTTGCCTTGGATTGATGACTTGCTTGATCAGTTGATAGGTGCTTTGGTGTTTTCGAAGATTGATTTGAGATCCGGTTACTATCAGTTGAAGGTAAAAGATGAGGACATACCGAATACTGCCTTACGTACACATTATGGGCACTGTGAGTTCTTAGTAATGCCTTTCGGGTTGACAAATGCTCCAGAGGCATTTATGGATATGGTGAACCGAGTGTTTCACGAGTTTTTGGATAGGTTTGTGGTAGTGTTCATAGACGATATCTCAGTGTACTCTAGGACCGAGGAAGAGCATGATGATCATTTATGGCTAGTGCTTCGGACTTTGCTTGAGAATTAGTTGTATGCCAAGTTGAGTAAATGCGAGTTTTGGATTAAGGAGGTAGTCTTCTTAGGTCATGTGATCTCGGCCCATAGAATTAGTGTGGATCCCAAGAAGATAGAAGCCATAGTGAGTTGGAAACAACCGAAGTCAGTGACAGAAATCTGTAGTTTCCTAGGCTTGGCGGGGTATTATCGAAGATTGGTCGAAGGATTTTCGAAGATTGCGGCACCTTTGACTAAATTGGTCCAGAAGAATGTTCCGTATGAGTGGTCAGATGCAAGATAACAAGCGTTTGAGAAGTTGAAGAAAGCTTTGACCGAACCTTCAATTTTGATTCAGCCGGAACCGGAAAAAGAGTTTGTGATTTACAGTGATGCTTCGTATGTAGGTTTAGATTGTGTGCTTATGCAAGAGGGTAAGGTTGTAGCTTACGCTTCGAGACAGTTGAAGGTTCACGAGAAGAACTACCTCACTCATGATATTGAGTTAGCAGCAGTATTGTTTGCTTTGAAGATTTGGAGACATCACCTTTATGGTGAGAAGTGCACCGTTTATACCAACCACAATAGTTTGAAATACTTGATGGCTCAGAGAGAGCTGAACCTTAGACAACGTAGGTGGATTGAACTTCTTAAGGATTATGACCTTACGATAGAATACCATCCGGGTAAGGCAAACGTAGTGGCTGATGCTTTGAGTAGGAAAGTGGCAGTTGAGTTGCGAGCCATGTTTGCGAGATTGAGTGTGTCAAATGATGGCGGTTTGATAGCCGAGTTACAGGTTAACTTTCGTTGGCTCAGTTGATTTGAGGAAAATAGTTGCAAGACGAGTCTCTGGCACCTCACGTGCAAGAGATAGCTGAGGGTAGGCCTACAGATTTCTGCTTTGGTGAGAACGGGATCTTATGTTTCAAGGATATGATAGTTGTCCCAGAAGATGCCGAGTTAAGGCATACTATCTTGAATGAAGCTCATAACAGTTCTTTTGCTATGCATCCGGGTAGTACGAAGATGTACCGTGGGCTAAAGGAAGAGTACTACTGGATTGGGTTGAAGAAAGATGTGGTCGAGTTTGTGAGTAAGTGTATGGTATGTCAGCGAGTTAACGCTAAGCATCAGTTTCCTTCAAGTTTGTTACAGCCGTTGAAGATTTCGGAATAGAAGTGGGAGCATATCACCATGGACTTTGTGTCGGGTTTACCGTTGACTCCTTCGAAGAAGAACTCAGTGTGGGTGATAGTCGACATGTTCACTAAGTGTGCCCATTTCATACCTGTTCATACTACCTACACCTTAGATAAGTTGGCCGATCTGTACATCAGTGAGATAGTGAGGTTGCATGGGGTACCGAAATCGATTGTATCAGACTGAGATCCGAGGTTTACAGCTAGATTTTGGGAATGTTTGCATCATGCCTTGGGTACTTGGTTGAACTTCAATACTTCGTATCACACGCAGTCAGATGGTCAGTCAGAGAGAGTGATTCAGGTATTGGAGGACATGTTGAGGTGTTGTATCATCAACTTTCAAGGTTCTTGGGAGAAACACCTATCGTTAGTAGAGTTTGCGTACAACAACAGTTATCAAGCTAGTATTCAGATGGCACCGTATGAGGCTCTATATGGTAGGAGGTGTAGAACACATGTTTGTTGGGCCGAGGCCAGACAGAAGCTTATACCTATGCCCGACTTGCTTAAGGGCACTACTAAGAAGGTAAAGTTGATCTTTGATCGCTTGAAGGTAGCTTCAGACCGATAGAAGTCGCAAGCCGATTTGAAGAGAAAGGAGATAGAGTATGTCGTGGGCAAAAAAGTGTTTTTGAAAGTCTCTCACCTTGGAAGAAGGTGATGAGGTTTGGGAGGAAAGGTAAGTTGAGTCCGCGATTTATTGGACCTTACGAGATATTTGAGAGGATCGATCCTGTTGCGTATAGATTGAGACTGCCGACAGAGTTAGAGAAGATTCATGATGTGTTCCATGTTTCGATGCTCCTAAAGTATAGATCAGATTCGTCCATGTAATGCTAGTGGAAGAGTGTTGGGTTATTCGGTGCTCGATTCCTTCAACCGTTCTTGTTCGCCAAATGGTGGAGAAGTGGAATTTTTGGTGAAAGAGGTGTGGAAGCTAAAAAGAATAAAGACAAGATGATTTATAGTGGTTCAACCTTTTAACCAAGGTCTACATCCACTACCTTAGCTTCCCACTAAGGATTTCCAATCAATCCACTATTGATTCGTTTCCTTTTCTAGGTTTAGGAGGAAACCCTTACAAAACCGATCAAGCTTTCTACTCAAAGCCTTGATAAAACCCTCTTTACAAAGAGATAAAATAAGCAAACTCAAATCCCTCTAATAGGTATTTGTTTGCACAATTAAAATCTCACCCAATCCTAAAACACTTGAGCAAATATAACAATTTTGGCTCACTAGTGTTTGTCTATACAATAAATTGACACTTAAGCTCTAAGACACATTTTAATCATATGTTGTATTACAATTGAAGCATTAACCATTACTAGATGCTTGGAGGTCCCTTTTATACTCCTCTTTGAGTTCGTAGCCGTTACTAGCCGTTGGGGTTGAATTGGAGCCGTTGGAGACTTCGTTTCCCACCATAAATGCAGTTCTACAGCTCCCTATTTCGAAACACTCGACCTCGTTTCGAAACACTCTTGAAATAGAAAGAGTTGTTGCAGTCTGATGCAGCACCCGTATCGAAACGCCCTTGGCCGTATCGAAACACCCGTATCGAAACGCTAGTCATCGTAACGAAACGCTCTGCATTTAAAAGGTAGTTGGGAAATAACCGTTGGGGGTTTATGACCGTTTAGGTCAATGCCACATAGGCGTATTGAAACGCTATGCGAAAATCTCATCCAGATTAAAGCCCGAACGTTTTTCCACTTTAAATACTCGTATCGAAACACCTAGGGGTGTTTCGAAACACCTTGATGGTTTTGTTGAATTTGGCTTTGAAAACACTTAAAACCCTTTTAAAATATCCCATAAACATAGTTTCAAGTTGTTTGGACTTAGAAAAGGTTTTGAATTCTTTTTAACTTTGTCCAAAACATTTTTCAATTATTATATCAAAACATTTGTTCTACAATCTCCCCCTTTTTGATATAATAAAACCAACTTGAAAAATTGTTTGGGATTCTCCCCTTTAAGTTTAAAAATGTGAATAAGAGATGAAAAATTTAAAATAAAGTAAAGCTCCCCCTTATTCATTTGAAAATGCAATTTTTCAAACCAAACTCTCCCCCTTTTTATTATATTAAAAAGAATTCAAAAGACAATAAGTTCAAAATAACTTAGAAGGTTTGAAAAGATGACAACAATTTAAAATGTTGGTTTTAAAATGGCTCCCTCTTACTTAAACCATCATCATAGAATGTTAGTTCAACATATGTCATAATCTAGTTGAAAATAAAAGATAAATCAAATTAAGCAACTAGATTTTTACCACACTTGAACACAAGGGAGGATGTGAAGCCTTCCTTCTTCAAGTGTCTTTCTTTGTGTGCATGGAGCTCCCCCTCAATTTTTAACTTGTTGATCATTCTCCATCACACCTATCATAAGACAATCAAGTAATTTTTGGTATCCAAATTGCTTTGGATCCATAAACGTTAGTAGCACAAAATTTAGTCCCCTTAGGAATCCATTTTTCAATTTCATCCTTTTTAGTTGAAGTGGTTAGTCCTTATGGGACCCCAAACACTTCTAAAACATTTACCATTTACAAATCTAGGGGCACTAGATTGTCTTACATAAAATTTTGATTTTCCAAAATTATTTTTCTTTTCAAGCTCTTTGGAAATCAAATACTTTTCTTCTTGAACTTTATGAAGCAAATTTTGTAAATCAAAACATTTTTGTTCAAACTCTTCGAGTTTTGCTTCAAGTTCAAGTTTGGTTTTAGAAATCAAATCATTTTGAATTTTCAACTTTGAAATCATTTTATTATTTTTCAAAATGTGATTTTTAAATTCTAAAACCAAATCATCATAGGCATCTTGTAATTCATCAAAAGAATATGAACATGAAGTAGATGAATTAGAAGTTACCCTTGAATCTTCTTCGATGGCCATGGGGCAAAGGTTGGCTTGTTCATCGTCGGTGGAGTCTTCATCACTCCAAGTAGCCACATATGCCTTCTTCTTATGGCTTGAAGTGTTTGCCCTCTTCTTTTTCATGGATTCTCTTTCAAGCTCTTTCAAGGCTTTCTTCATGTAAGGAGCACACTTCTTGAAGAGATGAACTATCTCTTCTTCATCATCCTCCTATTCACTTGAATCTACATGATGACATGTGGAGGATTTGAGAGCAATGGCATTTGTGTTTATGCCAAGCCCTTTGAGCTTCTTCTCCCCCATAGCTTTAATCTCTTCCTTCTTATTCTCATCTTCTTTATTCATCTTCATTATTAGTGAGTGAGAAGAGACCCCATGAGCGCATCAAGCTTCAAGGTTTTGAGATTCTTGGCTTCGATGATGGCGGTCCGTTTTGAGTCCCATGACTCGGGAATGGAGTAGATGAGCTTTTGGACAAGTTTCTCTTCCTAGATGGCTTCTCCATAACCTTTAAGTCCTTTGGTGATGGTGGAGAACCTATCGAACATCTTCTCAATGTCCTCTTTCGGATCCATCTTGAAGTTTTCATACGCTAGGTTGAGGAGCCCGATCTTGGTCTCCTTTACTTCTTTTGTCCCCTCGTATGTAACTTCGAGCTTGTCCCAAACTTCATTGGCACTCTCACAAGAAGACATGTTCTCATAGATGTTGGGGCCAAATGCACAAAATAGGATGTGCAAGGCTTTGCAATTAAGCTCCATCTTCTTGCGATCTTTGGCACTTCAATCCGCCTTGCTTTGTTGAGGCATGAACAGACCATCTTCTACTATGTCCCAAAGCTTGTAGTCCTTTGACTTTATGAAGAACTTCATCCTTGTCTTCCAATGGGCATAGTGTGTTGCGTCGAAGAAGGGCAGTTTGTCGATGGAATGCACCATAGAGCTGGTTGTTTGAAATGTTGATCGAGCTTGCCGGATCTTCTCAATAGGATGTTAATCCTCGTCAATTGAGCCAAGCTCTGATACCAATTTTTTGGTTATTCGGTGCTCAATTCCTTCAATCGTTCTTGCTCGCCAAGTGGTGGAGAAGTGGAATTTTGGGTGAAAGAGGTGTGGAAGCTAAAAAGAATAAAGAAAATATGATTTATAGTGGTTCAACCTTCTAACCAAAGTCTACATCCACTACCTTAGCTTCCCACTAAGGATTTCCAATCAATCCACTATTGATTCGTCCCCTTTTCTAGGTTTAGGAGGAAACTCTTACAAAACCGATCAAGCTTTCTACCCAAAGTCTTGATCAAACCCTCTTTATAAAGAGATAAAATAAGAAAACTCAAATCCCTCTAATAGGTATTTGTTTGCACAATTAAGCTCTCACCCAATCTTAAAACACTTGAGCAAATATAACAATTTTGGCTCACTAGTGTTTGTCTAAACAATAAATTGACACTTAAGCTCTACGACACATTTTGATCATATGTTGTATTACAATTGAAGCATTAACCATTACTAGATGCTTGAAGGTCCCTTTTATACTCCTCTTTGAGTTTGTAGTTGTTACTAGCCGTTGGGGTTGAATTGGAGTCGTTGGAGACTTCATTTCCCACCATAAATGCATTTTTGCAGCTCCCCGTTTCGAAACACTCGACCCCGTTTCGAAACACTCTTGAAATAGAAAGAGTCGTTGCAGTCTGATGCAGCACCCGTGTCGAAATGCCCTTGGCCGTATCGAAACGCTAGTCACCGTATCGAAATGTTCTGCATTTAAAAGGTAGTTGGGAAATAGTCGTTAGAGGTTTATGACCGTTGAGGTCAATGCCACATAGGCGTATCGAAATGGCTGAGGCCGTATCGAAACGCTATGCAAAAATCTCATCCAGATTAAAGCTCGTTTCGAAACACGTTTCAAAACGTTTTGCCACTGTAAACACCTGGATGGTTTTGTTGAATTTGGCTTTGAAAACACTTAAAACCCTTTTGAAATATCACATAAACATAGTTTTAAGTTGTTTGGACTTAGAAAAGGTTTTGAATTCTTTTTAACTTTGTCCAAAACATTTTTCAATTATTATATCAAAACATTTGTTCTACAAAGAGATTGAGTTGAACCCCGACATGTCATATGATGAAGAGCCGATTGAGATTCTTGCTACGGACAGGAAAGTGTTGCATGGGAGATCTATCGAACTAGTCAAAGTTTTGTGGAGACACCGAGGTGTGGAAGAGGCTACTTGGGAGAGAAAGGAAGACATGGAGAGACAGTTTCCGTATCTTTTTCCGTGAGGTAATTTCGAGGAAGAAATTCCTTAAGTGGGGGAGAGTTGTAACACCTCGGTTTAGGGCCCGAGAGTTTAACGATTTTTTATCTTGGATTAGTTTTGGGTTAAAATTGCTATTATTTACAACAATGTCATTAATGAAATTAGAAAATGGGAATTTTGAGTTAAAGGAGATAAAGAAAAGAAGTTTGAAAAGAGCCATCTTCTTCAAAAAAAAATCTCCTTCTCACCAAAACCCTCTCCTAAACCCTATTTTACTATTCCATTGCCTCAAATCCCTCATCCAAGCAAGATTTTTCAAGGTAATCTCTTTCTTGTTTAGGTTCTTGCATATTTAGCTTGTACTCATTGAAAACATTATTTTAAAACCCATTAAAATACATTTTTAATTTGGTGTTGGGTTAGAGAAATGGGTATTTCTATGGGATTTTCGTGTGGGTATTTTAATGTCATGTTAAGGGTGTTTTTAATCATGCTTTGGTGTCTTAAAAATGTTAGAATGGTGGCTAATAGTGGGAAACCCGAAATGGGTATAAAAATGGGATTTTTGGGTTGAAAATGTTGAATTTTTGGCTTGGTTTTTGGTTGAAATCGTGGCTGGTGGTTCCTTTGATTTTGGGGGATATTTCTAGATGATTTTGGATGTGTTTTGATGATTGAAATTGATGGATTCAGTTTGGGGTTTGGTTAGAATGAAATTGGTGGAGTTTTAGGTGAAGTTTGGGTTTGAATCGATGGGTTTAGTTGCAAAGAGTTGGATTTCTGGGTTGTTTCTGGTTTACAAGTGTATTAGCATCGTAATAGTTATTTTGGGTTGTCTTGAAGTAGAGGAGATTGATTCGGGTACTTTGGGCGCGATACCGGGTGTTGCGGAGGCTTGAGAATAGTGTTTCTGTTTTCGTTTGGGCTCTATCGATGAGTGGTAATGTTTTGAAGTTTAAAATGATTTCAAAGTGGGTTCTTGGGGGTTTGGGTGGAGCCTTAAGGGCTAACCTAAATCCAAGTGTAAGTTTGCCTATACTTGCATTGCTTGATTGCTTGTTGATGTACGTGTTTATGCGTGTGGTGATGTTGATTTCGAAATGTTTTTATTTCTATTCTAATGTTGTTGTGTAGTTGTTGTTGATGTCAAGCCTCAC
Organism: Hibiscus tridactylites; assembly: GCA_958450335.1. Classification (NCBI taxonomy): domain Eukaryota; kingdom Viridiplantae; phylum Streptophyta; class Magnoliopsida; order Malvales; family Malvaceae; genus Hibiscus; species Hibiscus tridactylites. The sequence continues at coordinate 25,293,696 of OY288265.1, read as the reverse complement.
GTGATGGTTGTCGTTGCTTACGGTGATGTGTAGTCCCACCGGTAGTGACTAGTAGAAGAGTACGGTGATGTGTAGTCCCATCGGAAAACTGCTAGTTGTTGTGAACGATGATGTGTAGTCCCACCGGGAATGGTTGTGCATGTGCAAACCATGTTTGGTCTATGCTTGTGTTTATTTCATCTCTTACTTAAATGGTTTTGTTTTCCAAAACTGGAATATTTGTTTTAAACTGCATTGTTGTTGTGTTTTAGAGCTCCGCTCACTAAGCTTTAAGCTTACGCTCTCTTTTTCCAACAATTTAGATCGTTAGAGGTTCCGTGAGGCAAGTGGGCAAGGAAGGGATTCTTGGAGTTCTTGCAAAGTTCAAAGTATGATTTTTATGTTTGTAATAATGCTTAGACAATGAGAATGCTAGGCTTGTTAGTATGGAGTTGGTGTTGAAACTCCTAAGTCTTGTTATTGCTGATGTTATTTATTAACTTGTTTAAATGTTGAAGCATGTTTTATTTTGGCCTTTGACTCCTTTGGTGGATGTTAAGCATGTTTTATTGCATTTTATATCTTGTTTGATGAATTGAGCCTTGTCATGTGTTTGATTGCCTTAAATGAATGTTTCATGCTTGCCTAAAGTTGTATGCATGTGTATATGATGATCTAATGCCTGCTTAAGTTGTTTAGGCTAGTCTCTCGTGCTTAAAAATCAAAATTTGCAAACTTTTTGTGCAGGGCGTATCGATACGCCCAAGGGCGGTATCGATACAGTCCCTTGTTTTTAGGCCTAGCGTACCGATACGCGGGGGCGTATCGATACTCCATTTGTTCTCTGGAAATCTGAGAAATTGACGAGAAATTGGGGTATCGGTACGGGCCTTAGGTGTACCGATACGGTCTTAGGGTTGACTTTGAGATTTTGACCGTTGAGAGCGTATCGATACCAGCCTTGGAGGGTATCGATACGGACTCTCAGAGTTGACTCTGAGGAAGTTTGACCATTGAAGGCGTATCGATACGGTCTTTTGGAGTATCGATACACCCTGAACTAAATGGATAAAAATTTGTCTTAAAATGTCAGTTTTGCTTGGATCGAATTAGTGGTTGCCTTTCCTCTATTTACCTATCTCATGTAGGGTCAAATAAAGCATTTAAACAAGATAATTAAAGAAAAAATAGGATTGCTAATCGGGGTGAGATCTTACTGGGTTTCGCTTCAGTTTTCCTCGTGTAACTCATTCGGTTCGGTCTGTTGGCTAGACCGGGACGAGGGGGTTACACTTTGAGACTTGGTGAGTAGGTGTAAGAAATTCGGTACATACCGTATTTCTTACAACTTTTGTTAGGATTTGTGTATACTTTATAGTATTTTGTGTACATACACAAATCCTTACGTTTCTTGTACCAAATTATGTTTTATTGTAGGATATTATGTATGCACACAAATCCTTACACTAAGTTGAGCCCCTTTGGGCCATGGTGAGTAGGTGTAAGAAATTCGGTACATACCATTTTTCTTACAACTTTTGTGAGGATTTATGTATACTTTGTTGTAATTTGTGTACATACACAAATCCTCACATTTCTGTACAAAATTATTTTTTCTCGTAGGAAATTATGTATTTACACAAATCCTTACACTAAGGTGAGCACCTTTGGGCCTTGGTGAGTAGGTGTAAGAAATTTGGTACATACCATTTTTCGTACAACTTCTGTAAGGATTTGTGTATATTTTATAGTAATTTGTGTGCATACACAAATCCTTACATTTCTTGTACCAAATTATGTTTTCGCGTAGGCAATTATGTATGTGCACAAAAATCCTTACGTTGCAACATTTTATGTATATACCGTTTTTCTTACAATTTTTGTAAGGAATTATATACAGACATCGTAATAATTTATGTACACATTTTACCCGGTTAACCAGTCGGCCTTCATTTAACCTTCAATTAAGGGCCGTTCCCTAGAACTACCCAGAAAATACCCTACAAGTGTACTTCCAAACATCCAAAATGGACATCCGCCCTCACATGGGACACCCATCCTTTTCATCTCGAAAGCAATTTCTTCGAGCTTCTCAAAAGCTTGAAATTTAAGATTTCAAATATATTCGGTACCCTGAAAATTTAAGATTTTGCGACCTAGATCTGACCCAAAAAAATGGTGGGCCGAGTACCCGACTTGGAAAGTGAAAATTTTTATAAAAATATCTAAATTTTTTATCGAATCGGCGGGTCAACAGGTCGGGTCATTCAAGTTGGATATTTTGAACACCCCTAATAAGCGATGGAAACAAAAGTCTCCACAAGCGTTTCAGTTTTAGAGTTTAGGGATTCAGTTTAGGAGGTTTAAGTGTAGGTGTTTTGAATTTATGGGTGTGGTTAGAATTTAGGTTTAGGGTTAAAACTTAGGGTTTATATGTTAAAACTTAATTCCCTAACCATATTGCCCTAAAACATAAACTCTAACATCTAAATCCTAAATTCTAACCATAAACCATAAATTATAGCCATGAACCCTAAATTCTACACTTAAACCCAAAACCCCAAACTAGATCCATAAACCCTAAAACTAAAGGCACTTCTGAAAATTTTTCATTCTAACTATCAGCACATGAGATATTTTCCCGTCTCTCAATTTCTTTAAAAGTTATCGTTAAGTAATGAACTTTTTAAAAATTTAGTACGACTCCAATCTTTTATGGAAGAATTGAAAGAAAGGAATTATATATTTCTAGAGTAAAAAACAAGGGACAATATGTGCATTTATGGAAGAATTTACCCAAAAGATTAAAATGTACTTTTGGCACGAATGATTTTGGGGGAAAGGATTTTAAAGAGAATTTTCATCTTTGATATTAGCCATTGAATTAAAATTATATGAATTACATTTGATATTAGGTGTTACTAAAGAAAATATTTTGAAATGAGGCACAAGATCTGTTAAAAAAATTAGAGTTCGAATTTTAACGTTGTGAATAGAAAAAATGAGTTGAGATCATCCTTACGTCAGGAACAAGGCTAAATGGGCTATGGATTGGATTCAGTGGTATTCTTTTCAGGTCTTGCTCTGTGGAGACTTATTGTTTTAAGACAAATAAGAAATTTTGTTAAAAAACTGAGAATTTTTATGAATTTTTTTAACTTGGATTGGACATTTCACCTGTTAGATCACTTGATTCATAACTCCTGGTCTTGATATGGTAGAACTTGAGTTGGAAGATTGATGCATATATTTTTGGAATTTTCAGTTCTGTACTTTATATGACATTTTGGTTCACCCCTAAATCTAAATCCGGCCTATTAAATTACTTGAATCATAACATAACTCCTTTATGTATCATTCAATGGATGGACTTCGTTTGATTGGATGGAATTTATATCTTTACAGTAAGTATTAATGGCCTGCTGCATTTGTTTGGTTTAAGTTATTGGATTATATAAATTATCACTCAATTTTACTCTCAAACCTAGTTTGGTCACAAAAGTCTCAAACCATTCAATTTACTCATTGAAGTTTTGACATTAAACGTTTTTTGTCACTCTTTCATTAATTTTTTATAGCGTTCATTTACTAGCGAACGGAAGATCTTCTCCAAGATCCGAATGGTGGAAAGCTTCATCAGCTCGAGGGAAGCAATATATTGAGAAACGAGCTTCATCTGGCGGCAGAGGAGGGAGATCGGTAAAAGAAAAATCAAAAGATTTTTGCTCGATTCATATACTTTGGGACACTTTCTGACGAAATGGAGGCCAGATTCGAACTCAGGGGTGAGACAAAGCAACTGGTGAAATTTGGCACTGAACAACCACCGTCTACAATGCGTGTCTACGACGATGAATGGTGGGGTGACCAAAAAAGTTCAAATGTTTTAACTTTAGTGACAAAAAACGTCCAATGTCTAAATTTTAATGAATAAACTAAACGTTTTGAAACATTATTAATTAAAGGCTAAAGTGTCAAATTTGCCCCTATAGTAATCTGAAACTAGCAATGTTGCCCCTACTTTTTCTCCCGTAATTTTGCCCTCAAAGTTAGTCAATTGCAGCAATGTTGCCATTTGACCGACGTTGACCGTTAAAGTGCTGATGTGAAAGTTAGCAGTGAAATCATTCATGCAATTTTGCCCTCAAAATCATTCAATTGCATCAATTTTACCGTCGATTTATTTAGTATTTGAATAAAATTGGATAAATAATTTAGTTTTTCGAGTTGAATTTTCACGAACATAATATATGAAAAATCGATTAATAAATTGGTGTAAATATCCTTTGGGTCCTTGGTATTTAAAAAAAGCAAAGTGATAACTCTTACAAAAAATCAAAATATTCTTCAATTTTTTTAAAAAATCTATAAACTTAAAAAAATAACAAGATATTCGAAAAATTATTGAAAATAAAAACTAATATAAAAATTAAAATGCATTAGGAATTATAAAATGATAAAATATAAATATAAAAATTAAAAAATATATTTATAAAGTATTAGAAATTGAACAATTTTACCAAATGATAAAACATAAATATAAAGTTATAAATATAAAAAATCAAAAAAAATTATAAAATGAAATTTTTTATTTTTAATATTTTATAAAAACTTTTAAAATTTTGTCTTTATAATTTTATTATTTTATAATGCTTGATGCATTTTAATTTTTATATTAGTTTTTCTAATATTTTTTGAATATTTTATTAATTTTTATTAAGTTTATGGATTTTTTTAAAAAAAATTGAAGAATATTTTATTTTTTTGTGAGAGTTCTCACTTTGCTTTTTTTTAAACTAGGGACCTAAAGGATATTTACACCAATTTATTAATCGATTTTTCATATATTCTGTTTGAAAAAGTTTAACTCAAAAATCTAAATTATTTATTCAATCTTATTCAAAAACTAAATAAACCAAGGACAATATTGCTGCAATTGAATGACTTTGATGGAAAAATTACATGAATGACTTCACTGTTAACTGTCATGTCAGCACTTTAACGATCAATGTCGGTCAAAGGGCAATATTGATGCAATTGACTAATTTTGAGGGTAAAATCACGGAAAAAAAAAAAGGACAATATTGTTGATTTCAGATTATTATAGGAACAAATCTAATCCTTTAAGCATAATTAAATTAGGTTTGAGAGTAAAGTTTACCCTAAAAGTTACGCTGATTGTTACTTTTTTTCTTTACGCTGATGTCCATAATAATGTGGACTCCTCTACATCAACTTAAGACACCTATACCCTCTTGTCTCAGACATTCTTTGTACCATATTTTGTCTTGTTTCTAAACATTTTTGCTTTGAATGATTCTTGCTTTTGGTCTAATTATTTTAGAGATTAGACATGTATGTGAAATGCGAGTGTTTATAGAAGTCTTCCCTTCTAACATCACCATAATAAATATAGGGAGGAAGTTTGTGTTCACTTGACTTTTGGAGTCTTGATTATCATGGTTAAACTTTAACCCCCCCCTTTTTTGCTTTTTGGAGCAAGGGATTGTCAAGCTTAGCTGTGTGGGTAATGATAGTAGTTAAGTTGTCAAGGATCATTTCGTTGACTTGGCACATCTTGGATTTTTTAAACTAGCATCCGCCGAGTATATATGGGTGTAAATAAACTGAGTTTAAACGATCAAGAGTCTCTTCGTGTTCGATTATTTTTTAGAGATGTTTATGTTTATGTTTGATTTGTGTTCATTGAACTTTTTAATATCATGTTCGTTTTTGTTTGTTTGTTTTTGAAGGTGTTTGTGTTCGTTTGTTTAGCGTTCGCGAACATGTTCTTTTGTACGTCTGTTAACATGTTTGTTTATATGTCCGTTAAAATGATAAAATTACACTTGTCCTTAAGCTCCTTGAACTCCAATATTTAGTCTCTACCTTCACCAATATTTAAAATGTAAAAAAAAATAAAAGAAAAGGAGAACTGGGTAAACGAGCTTATTCGTGAACATAAAAAAACCGAAAACAAACATAAAAATTTTGTTCATACTCATTTATTTAACTTAATAAACAGACGTTATACGAATGATTCACAAATAGTTCGTCAAAACTCTGTTCATTTATACCGAGCTACGGGCATGTACCTAAGCTTAGGTGATAAGTTCTAATTATGACATCTCTAGACCCTAGTTTGTGATTAAATGTGTATTTGACTTTGCAGAGAAAAAGCTAACTTCTTTGAGAGGAGGGTTGTTGATTATCAAAAAGCATATGTAATGTTGAGCCTTCAAATACCTTGCACACATATAGTTGAAAACACATATGAATATTATTCTCTTTTTCATTAGAACAATTTATTTTGTATATAATATAAATTCTGAAACATCGGTTCGATCCATGCAGCAATAAAGCTAAAATTATATGTATATAAGTATATCATTCCATGGCATCATGAAACTTTTACCATGTACAATAATCATTTTGGATGCATGTTTCTGTCTCTTATCTAATGCTTTAAGTGCCTGTCATATTCCAAGAGGTGTTACATATCTTTATTCCCATTTTTGCTGTCATGTGGTGAAAGGTCCATATAATCATCATCTCGTTAGCACTTTGCTTATGTCTTACTTCCCCTTAATTCACTAAAATATTTATTCAGTACATGTCCAACTAGATAAGTTGCATAATACATGTGTGGCTGCCATTTACATACTAGATGAGTCAAAATAATATATATATATATATATATATATATATATATATATATATGTGTGTGTGTGAATGTATAGCAGGAAAGCTGAAGGGTTTAATCATTAGTTAAATGTTTTATTTATGAATCCGACAAGTGGTCTCAGTGAAAAAGCGGATGATGTTCATTTTAGAAGATTCGAGTTCAATCGTTTTGTTTGCATGTTATATGTGTATTGTTAAAAAATTAAGAATATGTCTGAACATATACTACCTTGTAATCACCTTTATACTATTTTAAAAAATGTTTTATTTCTCTATCCCCTCTTAGCGTGTTGTGCAAGGCACAACCTTGATTTTCAAACTTCGTATTGGAGTAGGATCCTACAAGAAAATGCATTTTTAGTGACATTAAAAATGGTTACACTAAAATTTTTTGTGACTATTTTTCTGAGTCGTCACCACTCACCAGTCGTCACTAATAACTCTGTCACTATTATATTAGTGACAACTTTTTTGCATTTCGTCACAATTAGTTATATTTTTTATGACTACATTTTTTGACACAAAAAATTAATAATAGTGACTAAAATTTAGACACTTATGTTATTCTTATTAGTGACAAACATTTTATCACAAATACATATTGAAATAATGTCTAAAATATGTTGTCACTTTCAATAATAAAAAATTAATTATATTTTTAGTTGTAACCATCTTATTTATGTCCCTGAAATTTAATGAGTTTTTTTATGATGTGGCACCTTCATATTTCAATTTTTAATAAACAAATACAATGCATGGCTTCATGGAGGATCGAACCTGAAACTTTTAGGTGGAGAGTGCAATGTCTATCCACTAGGCTAGGTAAGAAATTTTATATTATTTTAAAAGAAAAATATTATTTAGGTTAAATTGTAATTAAAATTAATTTTATTTATTTTAAAAGTATGTATTAAGTATAAAACTAATTAATATAATAATAGTTTAATTAATTTTCTATGGTTTCTTATACGAAATACATTTGTTGAAGAAAATATATAAAAATAATTGAGTTGATATTAAAATGTAAACATATGAATTTTAATATTTACACCTAAAATATTAAATATTATATTTTAATTAATCACATAAATTAATTTAATTTAATTCAAATTATTGATTGAATTATCCTTTTTGTGATAATTATTTAGTATACTAACAATGCAAATTTTAACTCCACAAGCAAAGTTAAAACAAATATCAAGTGTAAAATTTTTCACAAGGTAAAATTTGCTATCACATATTACGTCAAGATTCTATATTAGTCTTTTTACTTTAATTTGGCCACTTTAAGTTTTTGTACTTTTTAAGTTTTGAAATTTCAATCTTGACATGAATGTTAGTTTTCAAATATGTTAAGTAAAATTTTGTTTTTAGCCCATTTGTTATACATAAGTTGCATATTTGATTTTTGTTTTTTTATTTCATCGGTTTTAGTCATTGTAATTTATTCATATTGTCGTTGTCCCATTGGGATTAGGATTAAAATTTTAAAATTTGAAAAATATAGGGACTAAAATTGATCAAAATAGAATGACTAAAACAACAATTTACACATAGTAGAGAGACTAATAGAATTATTTTACCTTTTGACAAACTAATTTATGGTAACTTCAATTGTTTTATAATTGTTATTATTACTTTATTATAAAAATAAATTTATTATTGTGACAATATCTAATTTGTCATTAATTTTATTTTTAATTGGTGACAAAATTCATCGCAACAAAAACTAAAATTTTAAGTGACAAACAATTTTATTGTCGCAATAAATATCAAACAATAGTGACCATTTTATATATCGACACTATCATGGGTCAAAGTTTTAGTGACAATCAAATTTGTGTCATAATTATAGACTTATGGTTATAATTTAATTGTGAAAAATATAATCATCACAATTACTACTCCAAATTAAAATACATCATAATTACTAATACTAATAGTGGCGCACAAAAAAATTGTCATAAAAATTTAATATTTGTGACAAAATTACTCCTAGTCACTGGCGATTTGTCACTAAAAGTCTAAATTGTTGTAGTGGGATGAGATTATTTAGGGTTTTTCTTTTCTTAATGGTACCAGGGTTATGATTTTTGGAACTAACGTTTTGCTTGGTAGGGTGAATGAAAAATTAATTTCTTTTATTGGTGTGCTTGGTAAGTAGGATGAAATAATTGAAAGAAAATTGTATTTTACTTTGATTCATTGTTTGATAGTGTTGAAATTAAAAGGAAAGAAAATTAAGTTATGAAATTTTTTTATTTTGAACTAACTCACATTTTCTCTATTCTTTTCCTTTCAATTTTGAGATGATTTGCTTTTTGCACATGAGCATGAAAAATGATCGTCCCTCTACTTTTCTTTCCTCCCACTTCTCTTTCATACCAAACACACTCAAAATTTATTTCTTTCCATTTTCCCTCTCCTCCTTACATCTTCTCACTTTTTCATCCAACTAAACAAAGCTTAAGAGTTAAAACATACTACGAATTTAGGGTCTTGTTAGTAATACTAAAAATAGGAGAAACAATTAAAGTTATGACACATCATAGGCTAGTATATGGAAAGTAGGAAAAACCAACTGATCAAGGAACTAACTTTATTTAATTTACTGAGTTTGGAGTTTATACTTAATATTGTTGGGTAGTTACAACAGTTTTTGCTTTTTTTCCTGTATTGAGTAAAAGAATCAAACTTTGGTGTGTTCGAAATGTATGCAAAATAAAGTGTATTGAGGTTAACCACACCTGAAAGTTAGGTGACAAGTAAGGTCTCGAGTTTAAATTTTATGGATAGACAAAAACAATGTTAGAACAGTTCATCCCTCTAAACGAGGGTTTAACCTGGCTTTACTTCGAATTTAGTCGAGGGTTTTGTGACCGCATGATCTCAGGGTCCAACACCAAAAGAAGAAAAGAGTAGAGGTTGGAATTTTTGTTGAATATACTTGTGTGATTATATAATAATATATGTTTATATTTTTTCTTAACATTTTGATAAGATACATACTTTGCACGTATAAATATCCGAACTCAAATTTTCTATAATAATCATTATCATTTTCTTTTACTGGAGTCACTCATTGAATTTATAGAGATTGAAAATTTGACAGCTGATCAGCAAAGTAAAGTGATTTACTTTTCTAGAGCATTTTTTACTTAATCCTATTTGCTTTCATCATTATGAACTAACTGTTTCCATTTATGTTTGCTTGGCTTTGCCGTCTTGGTTTTTGGTGGTGGATGGGTGTGGTTAGGCACCCTCTTTTTAAAATATCAAAATCCCACAAAATTATCAACAAGGATGTGTCTCTTTCCTATCACCTAAAATAGTTGGAATCCTCTACTGGAATTAAATAACAGTGTTATCGTCCGAAATCGTTATTGAGAAAAACAATGGCCTAAAATGACCGTAATACATCATTTATTGTTCGTAGCTGAGATAAAGTATCGCGACCGAAAATGTGACTGCAACCGCTATTTAAATTCATAATTTATTCATACTACTTTTAGCAACTTTAAATCATCTGATAATATCATATCAGATCAGATTGTGCCATGGACGAAACAAAACCTGAAGGTTCGGGGCAAAACATTAATGTTGAAAAGTTGAAGGTTCATAATTAATTTATTTTCTTAAAAAAAGTTTATATAAAACAGAAGGTAAAAAAAAGTTCTCCTGCGTGGGAGCAAGAGTCCCTCCCAACTTCCCCGGATGGTGCTGAGTGAAGCATTTCACCTAACTTAGAATCTGTTGCATTTAGCGTCATCAAACTCTTAATTGATTCACATACTAGTAGTTTAGCAGATGATTTCTGGCATTAAACATGCTTTCATTGTATTATAGAATTGATTTTCTGGGAAACTACATGTAAAAACATGGCACGTCACGTTTCTTCATATAAACAATTATATCTCATCTCTAGGGAATCCTATGATACCAAGCTGACAAACCAAACATGGAAAGCTGTCATTTCTTATTTATTTTTTTATCTTGTTAAATATTTTGTGTAGATATGTCATTTGGATGAGTTGCATAGAGTTCGAGTCCGTCAATTCAACTTTTAAAATTTACGAATTATTCTGGGTTTTTCATTCATGTCTGACACTCCAACATGAAACATATCGAGTGCAAGTTAATTGAGTTTGAATTGTTGTCATTTTTATTAAGTTAATCGGATCATATTTTCAAGATCGAATCAGAATTCGCCGGTTTAATGTCACGTGAATGTCTATGGCGGTGGTGGTAGTGGAGGAGGAGGAGGTTGAACCATATTTGTTGAGACTTAGAGATAATGATGTGTGGCCCCAACAAATCATTTTCCCCTAACTAATAAGCTGCAACAGATAAAGCCAATCCCACTTGAGCTTCTACCTACCACTCGATCATGTTCGAATCAAAAGATTTATAACATATAACATAAACACAATACGAATACACGAACATATCAAAATTTATATATTATTTTGATTTAATACTAAAAAAATTTCAAGTAAATTTTAAAAAGGGTTTCTTTTTCCATCTTCCAATTGCTTTTCCTGCAGCTGATATATGCCAATATTATGATTATCGCTTGAGGAATTGAGGGGTCAATTCTCACCCTTCTGTCATCATCTTCACCTACCCTAACCACTAGAGATATATATTTTTTATTATTATTTTCAAGTATTTTTTTAATCCAATTAATTTCCCAATTTTCTCCATTGAAAATGACAACTTTCTGTTGCTAGGATGAAGTATGCATGCATACACACATGCATTTATTTTATAAAGCTAAAATTGATTTTCAGAAATGAAAAGTATATTTGTATCAAGACAAGATCTGAGAAAAGAGTGGAAGACTAATTATCAGTTAATCTAACAAGATGAGACGTTAAGTCTCTTAAGTGAAGTTAAAAGTTTGAGTTTCGATATTGTGAATGTGATAAATTAGATTGGAAGATCATTATTTTAATAAATCTTTGTGATATTCAATCTGAATTAATTTAACCAATAAATTAAATATCAGTTATAAAAAGTGTTCATGTTACATTCGTAGGGCATATAGGCTTTTGAGTTTCTATGATTCCTTAATTTTTTGCCCAATAAAGAAGTGTTTAACCCCCACAATATCTATATGCAAATTCAGAAGTTGATAATTTTGTGTATAGGGTCTAGATAAAAATTATAGATTTTTGAAAAATTAAAAATTAAATTTGAAAGTTTAAAATTATAAAATTTCGAAAATAAAAATAAAATTTAACTATATGTATTAGGAGGGCCAAGACTATTGCTTTGGTTCTTTGATCTTATTAAATATAGTATACTATTTTCATATTTGTTACATATAGGTATTGGCAATGAACTTTATTTATTTATTTATTTATTTATTTATTATGTTTAAAGACTACTCTAATGACAACTTTACCCTTAGAATACCAAATTTTATTTAATGAATTATTATTTTTTAAATCTCTAATACAAAGCTCATCCCTTTGTGTTCTGGTGGCAAAGGTAGTTGTTCATCATCTCTTGGGACCCGAGTTCGAGCACCAGTAATGCATGTTGTGTGTATCATCTTTGAAAAGACTAAGAAAGTTTAACGGATGTTACCCTTGCATCACACCAGCATATTCAAAAAAAATCTCTAATGAAAATATAGTTAGGCGGCAGACGATTTCCATCCGTGGATAACCCATGAGTTAAGCAATAAAATGAAAATAATATTAAAACTAGAAACATTTGATTTAATCATCTTTTATATATTATATATGAGATATATTTTGATACACAAGTTGTATAAAAAATTACAATATCCTTCATATTTAAGCTATAAAATCTAAAACCGAAATCCCCAACCCTAGCACCCTAAAACCTAAATGTTAAACCATAAACTCTAAAATTTCTAAACCCTAAAATTGAAAGGCTTGTGTAGTAAAAATATTTCTATTCAAATCATACTACAATATCAACGCTTTAGGAAAATATAACTATCTATTATTTAGAGGAAAATAATAGTAGCAAAATACGGTTATGACCATTCCTCCTTGATTCTGAGACTAATTCAGAGCAGAAACCTCTCATAGATCTGGAAAAATATCATGAGGCTGCCGACAAATCTTACAGATGAATTTGTAAAGAATATTAGTTGCGCAGTCGGAGATGGGAGTTCAGTAAATTTTTGAGGGGACGACTGGACGTTTGTTCTATCCTTCTGAGAGTCATTTTCACGCATTTTTGCTGTGGCCATAAAGAAAACTGGGAAGGTGGAAGAGTCTGGGTCCAGGGTCAATGGTTTATGGGTTTGGAACATCGAATTAAGAAGACCATTTTGATTTGGGAAATTGATATCTGGAAAGAATTCATCAATACTATAAACATGGCTATGAGATATTGTCATTCTGAAGATCGCATAAAATGGGGTATGCTCGTCGAAAGCAAACACAGATTCAGACGCAGATAGAATTTAGAAGGTAGTCTGGTCGAATCTCACCCCGCCTAATGTTGAATGTCTAGAAGGCAATTAACCAAAGATTACCCACGATGACCGAGTTATCTAAAAGAGGTGTTCATGTCTCTACTAATGGGTTGTGTGTGCTATGCTCGCAAGAGGCAGAATCTATCAATCATGTTTTATGCCAATGTACCGTGGTGTGGAAAGTATGGCAATGAGGTGTATGTTGTGGAAGGTACATATCGTGTTCTTAGATAATCTGAAAGATCTCTTCTGTGTATAGGAAAGTCAGCCTTTAAAGCATCCCTAAAACTAATATAGAAGTGCAAGACCGTACTGATACGCTTAACATGCGTATCGATACACATCAACTAGAAGTGCTCAACGACTAATTTTAAAAAGGGGTTGTATCGATACGAACATCCGAGTATCGATACTCTAAGCTGCAAAACTGCATTTATGGTGGGAAATAAAGGCTCCAATGGCTTCAATTCATCCCTAAAAGCTAGTAACGACTATGAACTTAAAGAGGAGTATAAAAGGGACCTCCAAGCATCAAAAGAAGACTAATGCTTCAATTGTCAACAACTATATGATGTGAAATTTATCTTAGGGCTTTAATTATTCATTCTTTGTATAGACAACACTTGTGAGTCAAAATTGTCATATTTGCTCAAGTGTTTAGGTTTGGGTGAGAGCTTAAAGAGTGCAAACAAATATCTTGTGAGAGGATTTTTAGTTTGCTTATTTTAATTCTCTTGTAAAGAGTGTTTGTTTAATCTTTAGGGTAGAAAGATTAACCGTTTGTAAGGGTTTCCTTCTAAGCCTAGAAAAGGGGACAAATCAATTAGTGAATTGATTGAAAAATCTTTAGTGGGAGCTAAGGTAGTGGATGTATGTGCTTGTTCGAAGCCTGAACCACTATAAATCCATCGCGTCATTCATTTTTGGCTTCCACAAATCAATCACCCAAAAATCCATCTTCTCCACCACTTGGCAATTCATTTCGGTTGAAGGAAATCGAGTCTATCAAGCCTAACAATTGGTATCAGAGCAAGACTCAATCGAGAAGGTTTAACCACCTATTGAGGCGATCTGGGAAGCTCAATACATCAATTCAATCAACCGGTCAAATGGCACAATCCATCGACGAGCCACCTTTCTTCGACGGGACGAACTATGCTTATTAGAAGACAATAATGATGTTCTTCATCAAAGCCAAAGATTACAAGCTTTGGGATATTGTTGAAGGCGGTCCGTTCGTGCCACAACAAAGCAAGGCGAAATGGAGTACGAATGATTGCAAGAAGATGGAGCTAAATTGCAAGGCTTTGCACATTCTTTTTTGTGCATTTAGCCCCAACATCTATGAGAAGATGCCTTCTTGTGAAGATGCCAATGAGGTATGAGACAAGCTTGAAGTCACATATGAAGTAAAGGAGACCAAGGTCAGTCTTCTCAACCTCGAGTATGAAAACTTCAAGATAGACCCGAATGAAGACATCATAAGAATGTTCGACCGTTTCTCCACAATTTTCAATCAACTCAAAGATCTTAGAGAGAAGATTTGTAACCCCCTAAACCCGGCCCAGAAGGAATGGGCCGAATCTAGGAAGTAGCGATTGGAACTTGTCCCTCAAGAAACAATTTAGGTTAAAATATTTCATAATTCAAAAGAATCGATTAGATAAGTAAAACTTAACAAATATTCTGATTAAAATAAAACTCAATCTTTTAAACGATGTTCCGATAATTAATTAAAATTCAGAAAATAACTTCATAGATGCATGCATTTCATAAAGCCCAAATTAAAACAATAACCAGTCTCAATGTCCGAATTACATAAATGTTCCAAAATATTTCAAAACAGTAGTCTGAAATAATTAAAAGAGAGTTCATACTGAATTATAAAATATCTGAGTAAAATGCGAGAAGCTCTTAGTACCGAATCGCCTAAAAGAGTCTGAGATATCTGAAAAAAGTAAAAACTAAAGGGTGTAAGCTAAAGAGCTTAGTGTGTCTCTAAAGTGCAATGAAAACAAAACAAAAACAAAACAATGTTTTATTTTCTGATAAATACTTTTCTGAAAACACAATAAAACTGAATCATGATGATATGATGTCTGATGCACATGAATCATAGTACCCATCTCCGATACACCGAAAAGTAAGGTTCCCCAGAACCTACTTTCTCCATGTCACCATCCGAAGTGGAACTCAGCCCGAAGGGTGGAACCACTGATCCGAAGCGGAATTCAACCCAAAGGTTGAAACCACTAATCCGAAGCGGAATTCAGCCCGAAGGTTGAAACCACTGATCCGAAGCGGAATTCAACCCGAAGGTTGAAACCACTGAACTTCCCTGAACAAATCTCAATCCATATACCCACAATGATATGATGCAGATTTTAAAGTCCGAGTCTCATCCGAAACTTGAAAATTCAAGTTGTACAATAATTTAAATTCGATGTTTTACGTTTCCGAAAATCTGATATTTCACTTAAATCATAGTATGACATGTTATGCATGATGTCTGAAATATTCACCCAATCACAACAGAGTATGCACACAAAATGTACAAAACATTTACTTATATTAATACCAGAAAAGCACATAAAATTTATAGCACAGATAGAAACACATAAGTTTATAAAACAGAAAGAGACACACCTTTAAGCAACAGAAGCTCTAATGCCGAGAAAAGCGCATCTCACGCTCAGATCTAGCTGAATTAGAACCTACGAAGGTATGAATACTATATTAATTTCTATTACTAACACTAAGCCACCGACTAAAACAATGAAAACCGAACTGAAGATATACTCACGTGAAGATCTTGAAGAACGTGCACGATCGGTCTGAACAACTGGAGGTAACCCAACGGTCTCAAGGTCGGCACCCATAAATTGACGAACGGAGGAGCAGACGACGGCGAACGGAGGAGGAACGGACTGAGTAGAGGAAACCGGACGGTTTATCATGATTTCCGAGCAAACAATGGTCGGTGGAAAAGGGCCAAGGGTCGGGGTTTAAACGCACGACGGTGGTGGTCACGATGGTGGTGCGAACGGCGGAGGAGCACGCGGTGGTGAAGGTTGGCGACCAAGCGAAGTCGAAGAGTTTCTCACTGTTTACTCGCAAAAGGAGGCCGATGAAGGAGCACCGAGGACCGGGGTTGGTTCGCGAGAGGAAAGGGTGCCGAACAGTGATGACAAAACGTGAAACAGACGGCAGATGGTGGCTGATCGGAGCTTTGCCGGACCTTACGGGTTAGAGGAGAGGAGATGCCGAGAGAGAAGGGGTGATGGAGAGCGGCTGACCAAAATCCAAAATAAAAGCTGAATAGACTTTTAGGGAGTTAACATTTACCCTAACGAGTGGGTTAATCATGAAACAAGGGTCATGACTTTTACCCGCATTACAAAACGGTCATCAAAGTTTCAATTTCTATCATTCAATCACTCAAATATGATTTATTTCCAATTAAGTCCACAAAATCGAATTAGGGTTTCTGAAACAAAATTCCCAAATTTTAGGGTTCCGAATTAGGGATTTCAAAATTAAGGAATTTTCAAATTAGGGAAATTTTGGGGTGTTACAACTCTCTCTCCCTTAAAAGAAATTTCATCCTCGAAATTTTCAGAATTAACAACAGATCTCAAAACCAACTAAAACACGCATATACTTTCCCATTATGAATTCATGATATATCATAACCGAAATTAATGAAACATGGAACTAAAAATGGAACCAAAACATATTAAGATGTACCTTCCATGTCATCATGTATACCATCGTATCCAACACGAGCTCCGATTGGATGTATTGAACTTGGACATCTAATCTCAGATCTATCTGATCCACCACTCGAAGCCTATCTATCTCTACTAGCAGTACCAGAAACAACTGACCTAAACTGCTCTCTACCTCGATGAGGTGTCTGAACTGATGCATGTCTCTGAATCTGTACGGATGAACCAGTAGATGAACGTGGACAATTCTTTAAGTAGTAATCTCGAGAACCACATCTGAAACACGTTTTGTTCATCAATCTGCACTCTCCGTTATGCTTTCTATTGTAAAAACCACATACAAAAATAGGCCGACGAACTTTTGAACTACCATGAATGTCAGACGGAAATGTCGATATTGCGGGTCTTACATTCTAATAACTTATGAGGGACAGACACATCTTCGGGCCTCTTTCCAGACGAGTTGACAAAACTAGGCTAAACAGATATTTCCGATTGCTTCACGACTTGGTCAGAATTCTGAAGTTCCTTTCTTCCATTTGTAAAATTTATCCTCTCAGAAATTTTAGCTCGATCAACCATGTCGTCGAATACTTTATCATGATGTGTTGCAACATCTCTTTGAATCGGTAGTCGAAGTTCCTTAAAAAAAAGTCACACTTATCTTTCTCTGTCAAAACTAACGCAGGAGCATACTTGACCAACTTCGAAATTCTATCTCATAATCATTTATTGACTTATTATTCTGTTTCAAATTTATAAAGTAATCTTAACACTTCGCTATATCGATCAATGTTCTCAATATAAAGTGAGTTATCTCTTCCGATCTGATATCCTCCCAACGAATGGTTCTCATCAACATGTAACTTATTCTGAATTTCTGCTTGCCCAACAGAAGGCGGGTGATCAATACCAGAAACAGCTATACGGCCTCGGTTACGACCTTGAACAAACGATAGATTAAGATTCCTACGTGGTGGCTTAGTAACTATCTACAAAAGGTAATAACCTAGAGTCAGATTCGGTACTGGAGTCTCGGATTTAAAACACATTGAAAATGTTGAAGTCAAAATCACATAATACCATAATTTTTTTTGAAATTCTCATCCGTCCCAAAATATTTTAAATGCATGCAGAGGTCGAAAACATTTTTAAAAACAACTTTTGTGAGCCACACAGTCTGAGGGTTAACCTAGGCTCTGATACCACTAAATGTAACCCCCTAAACCCGGCCCAGAAGGAATGGGCCGAATCTAGGAAGTAGCGATTGGAACTTGTCCCTCAAGAAACAATTTAGGTTAAAATATTTCATAATTCAAAAGAATCGATTAGATAAGTAAGACTTAACAAATATTCTGATTAAAATAAAACTCAATCTTTTAAACGATGTTCCGATAATTAATTAAAATTCAGAAAATAACTTCATAGATGCATGCATTTCATAAAGCCCAAATTAAAACAATAACCAGTCCCAATGTCCGAATTACATAAATGTTCCAAAATATTTCAAAACAGTAGTCTGAAATAATTAAAAGAGAGTTCATACTGAATTATAAAATATCCGAGTAAAATGTGAGAAGCTCTTAGTACCGAATCGCCTAAAAGAGTCTGAGATATCTGAAAAAAGTAAAAACTAAAGGGTGTAAGCTAAAGAGCTTAGTGTGTCTCTAAAGTGCAATGAAAACAAAACAAAAACAAAACAGTGTTTTATTTTCTGATAAATACTTTTCTGAAAACACAATAAAACTGAATCATGATGATATGATGTCTGATGCACATGAATCATAGTACCCATCTCCGATACACCGAAAAGTAAGGTTCCCCATAACCTACTTTCTCCATGTCACCATCCGAAGTGGAACTCAGCCCGAAGGGTGGAACCACTGATCCGAAGCGGAATTCAACCCAAATGTTGAAACCACTAATCCGAAGCGGAATTCAGCCCGAAGGTTGAAACCACTGATCCGAAGCGGAATTCAACCCGAAGGTTGAAACCACTGAACTTCCCTGAACAAATCTCAATCCATATACCCACAATGATATGATGCAGATTTTAAAGTCCGAGTCTCATCCGAAACTTGAAAATTCAAGTTGCACAATAATTTAAATTCGATGTTTTACGTTTCCGAAAATCTGATATTTCACTTAAATCATAGTATGACATGTTATGCATGATGTCTGAAATATTCACCCAATCACAACAGAGTATGCACACAAAATGTACAAAACATTTACTTATATTAATACCAGAAAAACACATAAAATTTATAGCACAGATAGAAACACATAAGTTTATAAAACAGAAAGAGACACACCTTTAAGCAATAGAAGCTCTAATGCCGAGAAAAGCGCATCTCACGCTCAGATCTAGCTGAATTAGGACCTACGAAGGTATGAATACTATATTAATTTCTATTACTAACACTAAGCCACCGACTAAAACAATGAAAACCGAACTGAAGATATACTCACGTGAAGATCTTGAAGAACGTGCACGATCGGTCTGAACAACTGGAGGTAACCCAACGGTCTCAAGGTCGGCACCCATAAATTGACGAACGAAGGAGCAGACGACGGCGAACGGCGGAGGAACGAACTGAGTAGAGGAAACCGGACGGTTTATCATGATTTCCGAGCAAACAATGGTCGGTGGAAAAGGGCCAAGGGTCGGGGTTTAAACGCACGACGGTGGTGGTCACGATGGTGGTGCAAACGACGGAGGAGCACGCGGTGGTGAAGGTTGGCGACCAAGCGAAGTCGAAGAGTTTCTCACTGTTTACTCGCAAAAGGAGGCCGATGAAGGAGCACCGAGGACCGGGGTTGGTTCGCGAGAGGAAAGGGTGCCGAACGGTGATGACAAAACGTGAAACAGACGGCAGATGGTGGCTGATCGGAGCTTTGCCGGACCTTACGGGTTAGAGGAGAGGAGATGCCGAGAGAGAAGGGGTGAGGGAGAGCGGCTGACCAAAATCCAAAATAAAAGCTGAATAGACTTTTAGGGAGTTAACATTTACCCTAACGAGTGGGTTAATCATGAAACAAGGGTCATGACTTTTACCCGCATTACAAAACGGTCATCAAAGTTTTAATTTCTATCATTCAGTCACTCAAATATGATTTATTTCCAATTAAGTCTACAAAATCGAATTAGGGTTTCTGAAACAAAATTCCCAAATTCTAGGGTTCCGAATTGGGGATTTCAAAATTAAGGAATTTTCAAATTAGGGAAATTTTGGGGTGTTACAAGATTCCAGAAGACAAACTCGTTCGGAAGTTGATCTACTCACTTCCCGATTCATGGGAGTCCAAAAAGACGACAATTGTAGAAGTAAAAAACTTGAAAGAGCTCAAGCTTGATAAGCTCATTGAATCTTTGCTCACCCATGCGATGATGTCTAAACCCTTGAAGAGGGAGAAGGAGAAGAAGATCAAGAAGCAAGTCATTAATGTCAATGTCATTGCCCTTCCATCCTCCACATGCCAACACGAAGAATCTAGTGTGGATGAAAGTGAAGATGAAGAGATGACTAAATCCAAGCATGAGTCGAAGAAGAAGATGAAGGTTTCCCACAAGAGCAACAAAAATGGATCATCTTCAAAGCAAGCATATGTGGCAACTTGGAGTGATGAAGACTCCATTGATGATGAGGTAGCCCACTTATGTTTGATGACCCTCCAAGAGGGTGAGCTAACTTCTAACTCATCTTGTTCAAATTCTTATACTTTTGATGAGTTACAAGAAGCCTATGACGAATTATTCTAACGTAAGTACATTTATTTTTTATTTATAAATAAAAAATTGAAAATAATAAATAATAAATATTTAACATTAAATTTTTAAACATCAAATGAATCTAACAAGTGTCCTAGTAGAAAAGTGGATGATGTTCATCTTAACAGACATGGGTTCAAATCACTTTGTTTACATCAAATAATATTAATTTTAAATTTAAATAAACTCAAATACGTTTAAAATTTAAACGCTTAAGGATGTAAAAAGTCTTTGAACTTTTTTGCACTTAATTAAGTCATTGAACTAATAAAGTAAATCAATTAAGTCATTGAACCAAGAAATTGAATCAATTAAGCCATTTGACCAATTTTGACAATTAAATCGTGACAGTTTTTTTAGATCTAATGGTGCAATGCTTCGTGCCACAATATTTTTATTTGACATTTTAAAAAAAATTATTTTATTTTTTTAAAGTTTTAAAAATTCAAAAAGACTTGTAAAATTTATTAAAAAATATATATTTTTTAAAAATCTGTAAATACAACATAATAAAACAATACTGTATTATCTGCGAGAATTTTTAAAGAAAAAATATTATCAAGATTTACAAGTCAAAATTGGTTAAAAATTTAAATTAATTCAATTTCTTAGTTTATAAGCTTAATTAATTAAATTTTTTAACTTAATTAAATATAAACAAATTTAAAATTTTAATTATTATTTTTTCTTCAAAGTTTAAAAACTTCTTAAGCTCTTAAACTAAAATTAAACTATTTAATCTCAAATCACTTAAATAAAATACTCCACTGTCGCTTGGACCACTCTCCGGGGAAAGGTGCATAAAACCTTCAAAGAAATGTACTTATCTAAAACCATTGCCCTTCTCCTTCTTTGGCTTCTTCAATTTATGCCAGATTTATTGCCCAAAATCCAAACTTTTTTAATGAAAAAAAAATAACTTGAAACATTACAAATAAAAAGGGTCTCCATTTGAAGCCACCCTCAAACTCTCACCACTATTTTCCCAAAACTGTGATATCTTTTGTTTTTCTTTTCATTGCAAGAGGAGAAAAGAAACAAAGGTGGCTACTTGCTGTGGAGCTTTAGATCAATGGAGTTTAGCTTGCACAGCAGCGGGCTGTGGGAAGAGGTCATAGAGCAGACCAAGGTAGCAAAAGAGAAGGGTGTCGATCCTTTTCTTTGGGCTTTACAAGTGTCTTCGAGTTTGAGTACCTCTGGAGTTTCTTTGCCTTCAACTGAGTTGGCTCACGTTTTGGTTAACTACATTTGTTGGGATAATAATATCCCAACTCTATGGAAGTTTTTGGATAAAGCTTTGATGATGAAGATAGTTCCTCCCTTACTTGTTATCTCTTTGCTTTCACAAAGGTTCTTTCTTTTAAATTTACTTTCATGATGTTCATCTTTTGTGGTTTTTGGGGAGGTTTTAGATTCTGGGTTTTTTTGTTGAAGTTGTGATATTTGTTCATTGGTGATGCATAGATTTGAAGAAGTTAAATTTGATGGTGAATTTGATTCATTGCAAGTTTCTCACTTGTTTTAATTGGGGGTGGTCACTTTCATTTTTTTGAGATTTAGAGATATATATAGAACATTTTACCTATTTCCTTTGGAAAACTAAAAGATTTACCCTTTTTCGAGTTCTTTAAATGGAAATCTTCATTCGTTTTGCACTTCAATCTGAAGATGATATTGGCAATAAATCTATAGTGTTCTTTTTTTTTAGTTTTTCTTCTTCTTTATTTATGATTATGTAGCTTACTTATATATTATTCATGGTACTGAGAGATTTGGCAGAAAATGGGAAGGGGAGGACAACTGAATAAGAAAGCATTGGTCTTAGAGTCAAATTTAATTTACTTAAGTGATGAAAGAGAAGTCAGCAAATAGAAAGTCAAATAGTTTGATTGAGCTGATTTTAAGCTTTACTTCAATAATTTTAGGACTGTAATAGCTGTTCTTTTCATTCTTGTTCTTTAATTTTCTCAACCATTGGATGGTTGCCATGGTGATGCCTGATTAACTAAAATGTTCTTGTGCTTCAAAAAAGGAAGGGAAAAAACCTACATTAAATATCTGATGCCATCATGAACAGGCAGCTTAAATATCTGAAATTTTTTATTTGTTCTACTTATTTCCTAATATTTTGGATAGGGGATGTAAATTGTGTTTCAGGTTGGCAATACAGATAGTGTTGTTTTTGAATTTCAATCTGCTATTTTCGTCGTATTATTTAATGGTGAAGTTCTTGTGGTTCTGATGCTATCATTTCTTACATTATCTGATTACCTCACTTTCTTGGTATCTTTCTTTCTACAGAGTATTGCCCAACCGGCGTTCCCATCCAGCTGCTTATAGACTTTACTTGGAATTTCTTAAAAGACATGCATTTGCACTTAAGAGCCAAATTAGTGGACTGGATTATGAAAAGTGAGTTCTTTGATTCTTATTTTGTGCGTTAGTTGACACACATACACACGCAAAAAGGTGAAACAGTCCAACATATATATGTATATCAGCTAGAAAAATAGGGGACAAACAAGAGAAAAATTGTTTAGGTTGCAGCTTTGAACATTATATCACGAAAAAGGTCATTGCATATGAGTATGAACTCAGTTTCTTTTATAACATGTTATTTCATCAGTACATAGTATCGAAAGTAACTAATATTGTTTCATATGCATTATAATAACCAGATTCTGTGTTCAACATGATCATTGTGCTTCAGTTGTAATATCTGAAGATGTGCTAGCATTATGACCAACTCCTAAGAATTCTTTCGGCTACTCTTGCTAGTTAGCCTTGCTAAACTACACAGCTTAGTGCTTACTAGCATTTCATGGTTGTCCTGGTAAATTTAAGGGGCTGTTCGTTTTTATAAAAAATGCTACTTCGGTTTTGCTCTCATGACATGTTTAAACTATGCATTACAGGAAATACTTCAACCATGAATACCTTTTACTATCTCATCAACTTTGACCTTTTTAAAACATTTTAGACCGTAATATGATGACTTGTGATTAAAATGACCATTGTAGATCATAGTGATTATTTTTGAGTCCATGATGAGCTTTGGTACCTCAACACCATTCAAGTGCTTTTGATTAAAATGTTCATTGTAGACTGTACTGATTATTATCAGTTTTCTTTTTCTAATGTCCGTGCTTTCTCTTCACACAGGGTCATGAAATCAATAGATGCCACTCTTCATCTCTCTGAGATTTTTGGTCTTCAAACAATGGAACCTGGCATTCTGGTGGTTAAATTCATCTTTTCAATTGTGTGGCAGTTGTTAGATGCATCATTAGATGATGAGGGATTGCTAGAACTTACTGAGGAAAAGGTGTCCAGATGGGCAATTAAACCTCAAGAAATGGAGATTGATGGACATGATGTTTATGATGAGAAGAATATTGCATATGGTGAGAGGTTGCAGAATTTCAATACTACAATGGCTATTGAGATAATTGGACAGTTTCTGCAAAATAAAGTGACTTCTAGGATTCTTTACCTGGCACGGCGAAACATGTATGTATCTTGTTAGTTCTCATGGTATGATATTGTTTATGTAACGCTTTTAGTTATTCTCCCGTGCATTTTGGTTTTCCGTGCATCGGAATGGCAAGTTCTCTTATCCTAGTTAATCACAAAGTACAAAACTGGATACCATTTGCACATTGTTTTATCTGTAAGAACATACATTCCATGAATAGTGTGTACTGTGTATACTAGCTTCTGCATGTGTATCACATAGATTTCTTTCCTTTTTTTCTTGGAAAATTAAAGTTAGTTCTCCTTTAGGTTCATTTCTGTTTAGAGTGCTCTACTTGAACAACACAACCGTTTTTTTGGGTATGATAATTGCTTAACAATCTTACACCAATTGCCAGGTCTTCTCACTGGGTAAGTTTCATACAGAGTCTGCGGCTTCTTGGGGCAAATTCAACAGCACTGAAAAATTCAAAAGCTTTAACTTCTGAGGCTCTCCTAGAGTTGACATCAGATAGTCGTATTGTCTTGTCTAGAAAATGCAAAACAAGTTCAGTGCAAAAGTTCCATGCTGTTATGGCGTTTGAATCTCTGGCTTCTTCAGCTGGTTTATGCCATGGAGCTAGTCGTTCTGATCTTTGGCTCCCTCTTGATCTGGTATTAGAAGATGCTATGGATGGTTATCTAGTTAACACGACAAGTGCAATTGAAATTATAACTGGTAAAGTTACATATCTTCTTTGGTTGAATGATATTTTCAGTTGAAAATGTCAGGTGGCCTGTTGTAGCAAAACTGATGCGACAACGTGAACAATTAAGTATCATACTGTGCAGGTCTGATTAAAACTCTTCGAGCAATAAATGGTACCAGCTGGCATGACACCTTTTTAGGTCTTTGGATCTCGTCTCTTCGTCTTGTTCAAAGGGTTAGAATTTTTTATATTGTTCAGAACTTTTTGGTTCTTTTTTCTCCTAATGGTAACCATGATCATCAACAGTGATTCTGATGTACTCTTAAAGCATTCAAAATTTACTAAGACTTCTGTCCGTCTAAGTTTTCAGCAAGCACTTAAAATTCATGATAGTGATACGGCTAATTCAATACAAAATTTATGCATGCAAGCCTAGAAATATATAAAAGGAAAAAAAATTCTTGCTTTGCTTTACCATCTAAGTTTCTTTCTTTTATAGCAAGCACTACATTCACTCTGGATCAGTTATAGGTTTATTATTCTCTATGAATGAGTGGTATATTATTCTCTAGCTTTCAGGTATATGAAGTAGTCTGACTGCTATCCCTTACCTTTGGTTCTTAATTAACTGTTAGGAAAGAGATCCCATTGAAGGTCCAATTCCCCGGTTGGATACTCGTTTGTGCATGCTACTGTCTATTATAATTCTTGTTGTTGCTGATCTTATCGAGGAGGATGAGGGTGCACCAAGTGGTGAAAAAGAATACCGCTCCACCAATCACTGGAAAGAAATGAAGTTTCCCAGAAAATGTTGCGACGATCTGGTCTCCAGCCTACAAGTACTTGGTGATTATCAAGGCTTATTAGCTCCTCCTAAGTCTGTTGTTTCTGCAGCAAATCAGGCTGCTGCCAAGGCAATGTTGTTTGTCTCGGGAATCAATGTTGGGAGTGCATACTTTGAGTCTGTCAATATCAAAGACATGCCTATCAGTTGTTGTGAGTAATATCATGTTCTATCAATTAATTTTGCTAATCACTTTTCTTTTTACACAAGTCTGGAAGTCTAACCCATGTGCATATATGTTTATGGAGCAGTGGTTGAATCCATAGGTGGTTTCCTTTTGTGTTAGAATGTGACCAGATAGGTTTATATTGGCTTCTAAATAAGTACTGAAATGGTATTCAGCCAAGATAAATCGGGAAGCCAAATTTTTTGAAGGGGCGGGGTAGGAAAATTCTAGAATGGTGCAAATGTTGAAAATTTCTAATGGGTTCAGTTGGAGGCTTATTTTACTTTCCCAACCGGTTTGTCCATAGAATTATTACAAAACCATCTTATTTGTTTCTTACTGGACCCCAACCAAAACCATGGAAAGGCCCTTAAAATGAAGAGACTGATCTTACTAGCTTGTGGTTCAACTTTTTGCTTCAAGTTATTACCACATCCTTGCTTATGTTGTAATCTGCATCTGTCTACACTCTTGTATGACCTAAAATGAAGCATAGCAGAGTATAATCTTGTCACCTCAAAGCGATCATCAGAAGTTAAGAAGAACTGGAGTTCCATTAAACACATAAGAGAGAAACAATAATCTTCTTTTTTTAGTAGGAAAATATTTGCATTGGATGGACAAACATACGTGTAATGCGCCCATTTAAAGGAAATAGTCGAATATTACCATTAGCTCTGGTCTGTGCTGCACTAGAAAACCTTGTATACCTAGAACAAGTTTTTGAAATTTTTTGTAGTTTATTTCCCATTCATTATACCACCAAATTCCTTCCTGAACTTTGATTTTGTTTTTTTTATAATTCTCACATTTTAACACTTTCTAATCTTGTTTGCAGCTGGAAACATGCGTCATCTGATTGTTGAGGCTTGTATTGCAAGAAATCTACTAGATACATCGGCATATTGTTGGCCAGGTTACGTGAATGGGCGCATTAACCAACTTCCTTTTAGTGTTCCAGCTCAGGCACCTGGTTGGTCATCATTCATGAAGGGGGCCCCACTTACTTCAGTAATGATTAATGCTCTTGTTTCAAGCCCTGCTTCCAGGTATACATATTTTTCTCTCTTAAATTGTGTTTCTTTCTCTTTTTTACTTCTTTTAACACTGTATTTCCACAAAGCTCCTGTCCCATGTTGTTGTGTAATGGCAAGTTTTTCTAGAGCTTATTAGGTTAAAGGGAAGTATCATCTTTATAGATATCAATTCCACACACGCAAAATTGGTGGAAATTACATTTACCAGTGTGCAACTTCTACTTTCCTTGATGTGTATGCGAAGTTTGAGGAGATTGTTAGGTTGGAGGGCATTATTATGTTTAGGCGTATGAATATTAAGTTATAGTGATAGACCCCAAAATTACACATGAACTTTGATTCAATGTGCAATGTGATATGGGAATTTTGATCTGGTGCAATTGTATTAATGAAACTTTGATTTTGATTCAATTGTACGCATTTAAGTAAACAAATAAATTCATCTATTTTCATGTCAGGTAAATATAATTGTTTGCACATGCAATGCCAAGTAGGTGACAATATTAGTAGTATGTGAAAACTGAATCAAAATAAAAGTTTAATGTACAAAATTGCACCAAATGTAAGTCATGTATCACGTTGCTCGTTGGATTAAAGTATGTGTAGTTTTGAGATTTATCCTATTTTATAATTGTTATAAGTTATCGCAAGTTTTCAACCTCCAGTTTTGACTTCATCGTCCCCGTCCTTATATCTCTGCCACTGACACTTGAAACCAAACTTAATTTATTTGAGAACTTGTGATTGATGTGAAATTGGTAATTGGCTTGTGGAGTGTGATTTTTCTGTCAAGGACTTGTGGATAACACAGAATAGGGTTGTTTTACTGGGAAAACATTTATATACTTGTGTGAGTAATAAAATTCTCAGATGTAAGAATCAAGCAGGAGGAAAAACCTGCTATGCAAAACTTATAATAACTTTAAACCAAAGTTTCGGTTGTTATTGTCATTCATAGGGTGAGCTATATGGGATCCGAGTGATCTGGATACATACAAGTTTTCAAATATCTTCAGTTTTTGTTGATTTGGCCTGGTCTTCAGTTATTCCTTTTTCTTTCCAAGGGTAAATTTACCAAGGGTAAAGCAACTGAATTTAAGCTCATGGATTTGATGGAAGCTTAGCAGAGCTGGAGAAAGTATTTGAGATTGCGGTCAATGGATCAGAAGATGAGAAGATATCTGCAGCTACAATTCTTTGCGGGGCTTCTCTAATTCGCGGATGGAATATACAGGTAATACAATGAATGTTTTTTATGTTGCCATATTTTGTGACCCTTATGCAGAATGCAGTAATTTTCATGTAAGTTCATATTTTGCAACATTGAATGGTTCTTCCCATTCATCCACTTTGGGTTTTCTCCTTGGCTTTTTTTTCCATCTTGTCTTTTTTATTATTATTATTATCTTTACTTTCTAATCATTTTTTATTATATATCCATGCAGGAATATACGGTTCAATTTATAACTAGATTGATGTCTCCTCCGGTTCCTGCTGATTTTGATGGGAGTGATAGCCATTTGATAAATTATGCTCCTATGTTGAATGTACTAATTTGTGGAATAGCATCTGTCGATTGTGTTCAGATTTTTTCACTACATGGCCTGGTATGATTTGCTATCTTACCTAAGCATATCCATTTCTCTGATAATGAGTGACATTGCTTCTTGTTTCACAACTTTTCATGGATGAACGAAAATATATCTTTGTTCTTTATCTTCCACATTGATATACTTTCGTTACCTTGGTAACACTTAGGATTCAAAGATATTGTTGACTAGTTCTCTTCGAAGCAAATTTCCCATTCATGTAAAGCTACTGACAAATTTTGTATAACAAATGTATGATTCATATATTTATTTGTTCATGAATGTAAGTTGTTTATTGATGAAGACCTTGATACAAGCTATATGGTAAATTTTATTGCGTTCTTTTCTGTCTTGCCAGGTCCCACAGCTTGCTTGTTCATTGATGCCAATATGTGAAGTTTTTGGGTCGTGTGTGCCCAATGTCTCATGGACTCTCCCCTCGAGGGAAGAAATCTCTCCCCACGCAGTTTTTTCTAATGCATTTGCTCTTCTTCTGAAGCTATGGAGGTTTAATCATCCTCCTATTGAACATGGAGTTGGTGATGTACCCACAGTTGGATCCCAGCTGACTCCCGAATACCTTTTATTAGTCCGGAACTCCCATCTATTGTCTTCTGAAAACACCCATAAGGACCGCAACAAAAGGAGACTCTCAGAAGTTGCAAGTTCATCGTCCCCCGAGCCTGTATTTCTGGACTCATTTCCAAAGTTAAAAGTCTGGTATCGGCAACATCAAAGATGTATAGCTGCAACACTCTCTGCTCTTGTTCATGGAACTACTGTTCACCAGACGGTGGATGGACTTCTTAACATGATGTTCCGAAAGATTTATAAAGGAGGCCAGTCGATAACTTCTGTTACTTCTGGAAGTAGTAGTTCATCTGGAGCTGGAAATGAAGATAACTCTCTGAAACCTAACTTGCCTGCCTGGGATATCCTTGAAGCTGTTCCTTATGTTGTTGATGCTGCATTAACAGCATGTGCTCATGGAAGACTTTCTCCACGTGAACTGGCCACAGGTCAGTCTGGTGTACTTATCTGATTTTGTCTTCACGCACTAATTTATAAAGATATGATGCTTAGCTCTGATAAAATAGATAATGTTATAACTCGAATCCTCGATTGTTTCAGGGCTAAAAGATTTAGCTGATTTTCTTCCTGCATGTCTGGCAACCATCGTCAGCTACTTCTCTGCTGAAGTAAGTCGATGTGTATGGAAACCTGTTGTAATGAATGGTATGGACTGGCCTAGCCCTGCTGCAAATTTGTCCAATGTCGAGGAGCATATCAAGAAAATCCTAGCAGCCACCGGTGTTGATGTCCCTAGACTTTCTGCAGGTTTTTAGCTTTGCCATCTTAAGTTCAAAACATTTTCTTTCGAATTTTCTTTTCCCCAAACCCTTTTAGTGATTGCATGACTGATGCATAATGTAATAACAGGTGGTAGCTCTCTGGCTACTCTACCGCTGCCGTTGGCTGCTTTTGTAAGTCTCACCATTACTTATAAAATTGACAAAGCCTCAGAAAGATTTCTCAATTTGGCTGGCCCAGCTTTGGAGTCCCTTGCAGCAGACTGCCCATGGCCTTGCATGCCCATCGTGGCTTCCCTGTGGACCCAAAAGGCAAAACGATGGTTCGACTTCCTTGTCTTTTCTGCATCTCGCACCGTTTTTCTCCATAACAGTGATGCTACCGTCCAGCTTCTTAAAAGCTGTTTCACTGCCACACTCGGCTTGAACATCACACCAATCTCCAGCAATGGTGGTGTTGGAGCTCTTCTTGGCCATGGATTCGGGTCACATTTCTGTGGTGGGCTTTCACCTGTTGCTCCAGGGATTCTCTATCTACGCATTTACCGTTCCATGAGAGATATCGTGTTCATAACTGAAGAGGTTGTTTCTCTCTTGATGCATTCTGTGAGAGAAATAGCATGTAGTGGTATGCCAAAACAGAAATTAGAGAAGCTGAAGACAAGTAAGAACGGAATGAAATACGGTCATGTTTCTCTTGCTGCAGCAATGAATAGAGTGAAACTCTCAGCCTCCCTAGCTGCTTCTTTAGTATGGTTGTCTGGCGGCCATGGTCTGGTTCAGTCATTGATAAAAGAAACTCTTCCCTCTTGGTTTATATCTGTTCATAGGTCCGACCGAGAGGAGGGATCAGGACTTGTAGCAATGCTTGGGGGATACGCACTTGCATATTTTGCAGTTCTTTCTGGTGCTTTTGCTTGGGGAGTCGATTCTTCATCATCAGCATCAAAGCGGCGACCAAAAATCCTCGGTTCACACATGGAGTTCCTCGCAAGTGCACTCGACGGAAAGATATCCCTTGGTTGCGATGGAGCCACGTGGCATGCCTATGTGTCGGGATTCGTGTGCCTAATGGTCGGTTGCACCCCGAATTGGGTCCTAGAGGTGGATGTAGATGTGCTAAGGAGGTTAAGTAAGGGACTGAGACAATGGGATGAAGGGGAGCTTGCTTTGGCCTTGCTTGGCATTGGAGGGGTTGGTACAATGGGTGCTGCTGCTGAACTTATAATTGAACACTGTGACTCTTAACCTTAATCCCCACTTTTGTATACCAGTATTTCATTAACACACAATAGTTAGTTTTGTAATGAATAGGGAAAAGGCATAGTTTGGAATAGGGGAAGAGATTGCAGATGTTGGGATTTGAATCTAAGACTTGTTGAATGTTACTCTTTTAAGTGTATTTGCATAAATCAATCAAGTTTTGATTTTTCTTTTGTTTTCCGGATGAAGAATATTTTCTTTTGATGGAAGATGCTTTCACCTATTGCATAGTTCACTCTTTTCTCATTGCATGGTTATGTAATTGTGTCAAGTCATTGCTAGAATATTGGATTTCTCATATTATACCTCTGCAAAATATAATCCGAATTAGTTAAAACAGATATTGGTGGTTAAACAAAAAAAAGAAGAATATCCGAATTTAAAAAGGATTTATGTAACAAGGGTTGCATGCAATAACAAGATGCATTGCTCTCCCAAAAAACTTGGATTTGAATTTTGGAAAGACATTGTTTAGAGGGAGAATCACAAATCTCGAACATAGACCGTAAAATGAATATGTACTTTACCAAAAATGAATAAATGATAGTCCCATTGTTCTGGTGGTTAAGTGACATTTTTAATTTTATTCAGTTTAAATCAACTCCTTGCCCTCAATTATTAAAAAAAAACTAAAGGGATAAAAAAGTAACATTTGGTATGTGGACAGTAAATTTTATTAAAAAGAACAGTTAAAAGTCATATAGAGAGGAACCTATCTTATGATAACCATTTTGTCTTTATACATTCATCATGCTGATTTTATATGCAGGATACAACAAACAAATCTGGCTTTCACTATCTACAACCATGGGTTTTCAACAAAAGTAAGCAAAGGAAGCAGAACATTGATAGTTCTAAGAAATGAGTAGCTTTATATACTATTTACTCAACTATAGTCTATTCAGATGCTAATAGCTTTTTCAATTGCTAGACATGCTGCTGATATGAGGCCTAAAAGAACTCGCGGTCCGGGAGAATCAAAGGTGCCACAAGGGTCCAAACGTAGAGTCCAGCAGTGACCCACTCGGTGCAGATTCGAACCCAGACTGATGTCCAACCTACATCTATTAGATCCGAGCTCTCGGATGAACTGGTCCATCCGGAAAGAAGCATGGCAGAGTACATGCTTGCCAAGGCAAAGATCAGGAGGAAGAATGAATACGAATAACTAACTGGTCGAGCTTCCTTCTCTTTCCCTTCTTCCACATCATCCCCTTCTAAAAGTGGTTTTGCTGTACCTGCACCACAGTTTTAATCATTTGGTAAGCCAAAAGAAAATACCAGATCTCCTAATTAAAAGATCACTAATTCGGAGGACATTTAAGGGGGTTTTGAAATGCAGAAGCTTATCAAATGGCAGTCAAAATTATATATATCCTAATCAGAGTGAATCATCAAGAGGCTGCAGGGACATTGTTTAATTCATTTCAAAAAAGGGAGGAATCCAACCTCATTCATCATTTCTACAACGGGAGATGAAAATATCCCTTTCCAGACTAAATAGCAGTTCAACCTTATTCTCACCTCCACTTCTGAGTATCATAAGTTTCACCAAGGGAATAGAAAAAATATAGTAGTAATAGTTAATAGAAGTGAATCCTGTAACAAAATATAACCCTCTACTATAAATATGTTCAATTTTTGTGGTTTTGGAGAACTTAACAAAATGATAAAAATTGCATTATTTGAGTACCTGCTCTTGGGGAAGATGGGGGTGATAAAAATGTTGTCGAGGATCCAGCGCGGAGAGCAGAATAGATAACAGAGAGAACTGTTGTGAGCATCCCAAGAATAAGAGTACTTGCAGAAACAGCTGAGGATTTATAATGGAGACCATTGCACACATAATCTCTAGGTTCACTGGAGAGACCCGTGTAGCACACATAAGCACAGTAAACTGATATCACAGAAGCAGGCAAAAGACTGCCATTCACCTGTGTAAGATTTATAATTTCAATTGTGTTGTCAGTACCAAACATCTAAAATATTTTCACTAAATCAATACAACTAAGTACTAAAAACCTGCCAAAGCCCAAGATGAGACTTAGCACATTATTTCATGTCTTGCAAGCAGATGCAATTTACAAAGGTATATGCCACATGCTTTACCAAGAAAATTAGAGCTCCTTGTAAATAAAAAAGTATAAAAGATATACAACTTCAAATACTAGGTGAACTAGCAGATGGCCTAAGGAGCTAACCAGATATATTGTCTAAATTGAGTTATTCAGTAGTAATTTACTCTTTAAACGACTTGAAAAAACATATACATGTGTCATTGCAGCAGGTTGGTTGATGATCAAAAAGCAAAAAATGGAAAAACAAGTATACCCTTACCGCAGGATGCAGAGCTATAATTCCAAAAGAAAATGCCAGAACCATTGTCATGACAATAAAGAAGACATTTAGGCCACAGTCATGACCAGAAGGGTTGAACCATATAAACAAAATGCCAGAGAATACAAATGCTGCGAGATAGCAACCAACTGATACAACAAGTAAAGCAATATACCTGAAGGAACAAAATTTAACGGTTAAATCAATATAAGAAACAATGGAGAACATTAATGAACTACCAGAATTGAACCAACCATTTCTGTTCATCTTTTTCAACCCAGGCATCATTCCAAGTGTGTGTAAAGTCAAGTAATATAATCACTTGAACCAATAAAAACAGACCAGCACCAAATTTTGATAAAGTCCCTGAAAGCACAGGGAATTTGCAATATTAGTTGCAAAATTTTAAACATGGTCAGCTATGCTTGCTTGGCAGACATGCTGTTTAATGTATGAAAATAGGGAACAACAAAGTCCATTTTTAAAAAAAAAAGTCTCCATACCCATGTGAACTTACAGTCCTCCAGATTAGAGAAGATAATAATAATTGAGCTTCCATTGAAGGGAGCAAAACTAACCATAGACTGTGATGACAACATTGGGAAGGAAGAACATAAGGATGACAAGCAAAATCCAGATCACAATCTTAGCAGTCCATCCACCATGATGCCATGAATCACGTCTATCATTTTGGTCCTTCACACCAATCATTATTAGAGCTAGTATAACAAAAAATAGGAAATTTCCCAAGCTGACACGAAGTACAGCCTGTTCTTGATACCATGCTTTTGGGTGAGCAGAACTGTTTATCCCTGCCAAGGAAACATCAGAATACTTTTTGTCAGGAAATATGCGCATAAATTAGAGATTCTATGTATATTTAGATAGGATTCTGTAGATCCTTGTTAGTAGTTACAATCCCTAACTTTAAGGGATTTTAAGTTTCCTAGATTAGTCTCTTTCCTAGCTTAAAAGTTACCTAAGTTAAGGACATAAGCTGTATATAAGAATGTAACCTCTTGTATAGAAATAAAGAGAGTTTTTCCAGTAAATTTCTTCACGTTTAACATGGTATCAGAGCCTTGTTAATCCTTTTTTGAGTTTTGTCAGTCTCGATTATTCCCTTAGAACTCCTTCCTTTGAGTGTTCAGTGAAGAGTCACTGTTAACCTAGCAAAACTATGGTTGAGGGAGGCGATGTAAGCAGTACTGAGACTGTGCAAGGAGTCACAGTGAGTGGAGGGAGCCATTCGAGTCAAATAAGTGACTTGCAAAGCATACAGACAGCCTACAGGTTGAATGCCCAAGAATAGCCCTTTGAGTTCAATAGGGAAGAGATAGAGAAACTGAAAAGTTTACTTGGATCTCTGGAAAAACCTTCCTCTTTAGGTACATGTAGTCTGCCTTTTTCAGGTATATCCTCTTCTCAAAAATCTAAAGTCTCAGATTTTCCTACCCAAAGCTCTTGGGTGATTGACTCGGGAGCAACAGACCATATGACCAATTCCTCTCTACATTTTATCAATTATATACCCTGTCCTAGTAATAAAAAGATAACAGTTGCAGATGGAAGTAGGGTAACTGTGGCTGGTCAAGGAGATATTGTTATAAGTAACACCCTAACACTTAAAAATGTCCTTCATGTACCTAAATTGTTCACTGATCTCCTGTCTATCCAAAAAATCATCAAAGACACTAATTGTTGTGTTGTTTTTTATCCTACCCAATGTGTTTTTCAGGAACATGGAACGAGGAGGATGATTGGGCATGCTAAAGAAGAAAATGGATTGTATTATCTTGAAAACTCCAGTGGACCAGTCAGTGATTCAAATCATCCATCTTTTTCTCTTGTGTCAGAATCTAAAACCACCAAAGACCAGATATGGCTTCATCACCTTCGCCTTGGTCATCCTTCATTTAAAGTTTTAAAGCTTATGTTTCCTTCCTTGTTCAAATCTTTAGATAATGAAGAGTTTCATTGTGACATATGTGAGCTTGCCAAACACAAACGTACTTATTTTCCCATAAGTAATAAAAAGACACCTACACCTTTTACTCTCATTCATAGTGATGTTTGGGGAACATCCACTGTTCAAAATATAACTGGGGCTAGGTGGTTTGTTTCTTTTATAGATGATTGCACTCGGGTAACATGGATATTCCTTCTAAAACAAAAATCTGATGTTAGTTCTACTTTTAAAACCTTTTACACCATGATTAAAACCCAATTTGGGGCTGGTATAAAAAGGTTTAGGTCAGACAATGCTAAAGACTACTTTAACCATGTTCTATCTTCCTATTTCCAAGAAAAAGGAATCATTCATGAATCATCTTGTGTAAACACCCCTCAACAGAATGGTGTAGCCGAAAGGAAGAATGGCCATATTCTCCAAATAACAAGAGCCTTGTTGTTTCAAAAAAATGTTCCTAAACAATATTGGGGAGAAGCTGTGTTAACTGCTACCTATATTCTCAACAGATTACCAACTCAAGTTCTTAATTCTCAGAGTCCTATTCAAGTCCTAAACAATTTCTATCCTAACTTTAGCCCTTCACTTCACCTTAAGCCTAAAGTGTTTGGTTGTGTTGCATTTGTTCATATTCATTCTCAGAATAGGGGTAAGTTGGATCCAAGGGCATTGAAATGCAGTTTTGTAGGGTACTCGTCTACTCAAAAAGGGTATAAGTGCTATCATCCACCTACACGGAAACATTTTACTTCTGTTGATGTCACCTTTGTTGAGAGTGAAAACTATTTTACTCAACCTTATCTTCAGGGGGAGATTTTGTTCAGAGAAGATAAGGACAAAGATTATTTCCTTCTTCAGCCTCTCACCTTGCCTATCAAAAAGGGTTCTAAATCTGCCCAGCCTGTTCAAAATAATTCTGGATCTGTCCAAAATGATTCTGAATCTGCCCAATCCCAGCCTGATCTTACTCAATCTCTTTGTGAATTTGATCCTCAGCCTTCTTTTGACCAACAACAACCTGAACCCACCACACCTAAGATTGGAATTCAAGATATTGCTAGTCCTCTACAAACTTACTCGAGGAAAAGGAGACCAGTGCATGCTCAATCATCACCCTTGTCTCCTCCAGAAACTGAGGTAATTACTGCACCTATCTTTGATTCAAATAATATTGAGAATACTAATCCTGATTCTAATCATAGGGATTTTGAATTTCCTATTGCAATTAGAAAAGGGAAAAGAACTTGTACCACAAAAAACCCTCTTTATTTGTTCATATCCTACAGAAACTTGTCTCCAAACCATAAAGCCTTCCTTACTAGCCTAAATTCCATTGCCATTCCTAAAAATGTATCCGAGGCTTTAGAAAATGAGAATTGGAAGAGTGCTATGAAAGTTGAAATGGAAGCACTGGAAAAGAACAAAACGTGGGACTTGGTGAGCTACCAAAAGGAAAGAAAACAGTGGGTTGTAGATGGATATTCACAGTGAAGTACAAATCAGATGGCTCCTTGGAGAGATATAAAGCACGGTTGGTGGCTAAAGGGTATTCCCAAACCTATGGAATAAATTACCTTGAAACTTTTGCCCCTGTTGCAAAGATGAATACTGTAAGGATCTTGTTGTCATTGGCTGCCAATCAAGGATGGAGATTACAACAGTATGACATCAAGAATGCCTTTTTGCATGGAGATCTTGAAGAGGAAGTTTACATGGACATTCCTCCTGAATTTAGTCCAAACTGTGGGCAAACAATTTGCAAATTGAAAAAGGCCTTGTACGGGCTAAAACAATCCCCAAGAGCCTGGTTTGGCAGGTTTACCAAGGTGATGTTGAAGCTAGGTTACAGACAAAGTCAGGGCGATCATACTTTATTTGTAAAACATTCCTCAGGGGGAGTTGCTGCCCTAATAGTCTATGTAGATGACATCATAGTCACAGGGGATGACTCGAAAGAAATTGACAACTTAAAGAGGTGTTTGATCAAGGAGTTTGAAGTCAAAGATCTTGGAAGACTAAAATACTTCCTTGGAATTGAAGTTGCATTTTCACAGCAAGAAATCTTCATATCTCAGCAGAAATATACTCTAGATTTGCTGACAGAAACTGGCAAACTAGGGTGCAGACCAGCCGAGACACCAATAGAGGTTAATCACAAACTTGGAGATGCAACAAATGATGCAGTAGTGGACAGAGGCTCATATCAGAGACTTGTGGGAAGGCTGATCTATTTATCACACACTAGACCAGACATTGCCTATGCAGTTGGGGTTGTGAGCCAATTCATGCATAATCCTAAAGAATCACATCTGAGAGCAGTGACTCAGATTTTACAGTACCTAAAGGGCACACCAGGAAGAGGAGTTTTATTTAAAAAGGGAGAAAATCTGACATTGGAAGCCTATACTGATGCAGATTATGCAGGGTCCTTGGTTGATAGAAGATCAACATCAGGCTACCTGGGAAGATTATCTGACATTTCTGGGAGGAAACTTAGTAACCTGGAGAAGCAAAAAAAAAAAAAAAAAATGTTGTGGCCAGGTCTAGTGCAGAAGCCGAGTTTAGAGCCATGACACTTGGGATTTGTGAATTATTGTGGCTGAAGATTATCTTAGAAGATTTAAAGGTCAAGTGGGAAGGTCCAATGAAACTATACTGTGACAATAAATCAACAATTAATATTGCTCATAATCCAGTTCAACATGACAGGACAAAGCATGTTGAAGTGGATAGACACTTCATAAAAGAAAAACTTGACAGTGGCCTAATTTGTACTCCCTATGTATCAACTGGAGATCAAGTTGCAGATATTCTTACCAAGGGGCTACCTGGGAATATTTTTCAGAGGTTAACTAGCAAGCTGAAAATGGAGGACATCCATTCCCCAGCTCGAGGGGGAGTGTCACGAAATATGCGCATAAATTAGAGATTCTATGTATATTTAGATAGGATTCTGTAGATCCTTGTTAGTAGTTACAATCCCTAACTTTAAGGGATTTTAAGTTTCCTAGATTAGTCTCTTTTCTAGCTTAAAAGTTACCTAAGTTAATGACATAAGCTGTATATAAGAATGTAACCTCTTGTATAGAAATAAAGAGAGTTTTTCCAGTAAATTTCTTCACGTTTAACACTTTTGATTAGACCTTCCCAACCAGCCATCCCCTAGCTTGAAGGAGGATTAATGAAAATATTGCTTGTACAACACAAGACACCATGAGTAGTTTAATGTACCGAAAGAAAACATGTGTTCAGGAGAATGTGCATTGATTTGTTGTGATCTTTTGGAGCAATAAAACATACAAGATAAGATCAATTATGCAATATCAGAATATCAATACACTGATGTCCAATTAGTCAGACAGCATAAAAGCATAGTTGGGTTCCGTCTGTTACATAAATTTGAATAAAAAGTGCAATCCAAATGATATTTTTTTTATACGAAGTACACCATAGCCTGTTACATAAGTTAGAGCAGCTAAATACCACTTCTGAAGGATGGCCAAATGAACCAAGTGAACTAATCTCCAGATTTTTATTATTTGTATAAATTTATCATAAAAAATGAAAACAGAGAAAGAGAGTTCAACAACTCAACTAAAGAATGCTTATCCAACGTACATAATACAAATAATGAAGCACCCATTTTTCCTGCCATCATATAACTCACATATCCTTAACACTTTGGGAAAACAGTCATGTTTACATTGGCTTAGATTGATATAGCATACTCTTTAAACATGGGTAAACGTCCAATGCCAGACAGGAGGGGAAAAATATCATCTTTACACCAGAATTCTCAAAAACTTAGAAGTTAAGGTTCCAATATCAGCTTTCACA
Source organism: Hibiscus tridactylites (assembly GCA_958450335.1). NCBI lineage: Eukaryota > Viridiplantae > Streptophyta > Magnoliopsida > Malvales > Malvaceae > Hibiscus > Hibiscus tridactylites. Next base: position 25,254,561 of record OY288265.1, on the reverse strand, counting down.
ACCCTATATATTAAACCCATATTTATTTTCAACAATTAAGGCCATAACAAATCCTAAATCCCTAAAGGAAGTTAAAAAAATTAAAAAATAAACATAGGGTAAAGCTCAAGGGAAGAAGAAAGGGAAAATTACATGGCAACTTCTCCAAAAGAGGTGCACCGACTTCTCGAAGAATCCATGAAACGATAAGGGAAAGCCCGAAGAGACCACAATATGCAAGCCTGGCTGATTTCTTTGAGATCCCAGAAGCCACCGTTGAGCAAAGGCCGCACGTGGATGCAGCACAGCAAGACGCCAAACACGACATCTCTATGTAACTCTCCCTCAAGTTAAGAATCCAAAAGCTAGAGAAATTCGAGTAATTTATTAGGAAATTAAAAACTATATATATTCGAAGATGAAAAAAAGGTAAAACTTTATTGACGGGTAGCTGGAGATGAGGGAGGAGTAGACCTGGCAAACTTGACCCGAGACCCGAAACCCGAACCGAATTATCCGAACCGAAACCCGATTTTGACCCGAACATGATAATTCGAAGTTGACCCGAAACCCGAACCGAACCGAATCGAACCGAACCGAACCGAAATTTTTTGTTGAACCGAAATGGACCCGAACCGAAATAGACCCGAACCGAATAGACCCGAACCGAATGGACCCGAACCGAATGCTACCCGAACCGAAAGCTGAACCGAATATCAACCCGATTTTAACCCGATTTTAACCCAATTTTGACCCGATTTTAACCCGAATATCTATTGTTAACAATATAATAAATAATAAAATAAAGTATAGAAATTTGAGATCTTGGTGACCAATTTTATAATTTCATCATAAAATATAGCATAAAATTGAAATTGTAGACTAAATTGACAATTTGAAAGTGGAGAATTTGAGAGTCCAATGATCAATTTTGTAATTATACCATATAAATAAATAGGGGTCAATTTTGGCTAAAAATTAAATCTTTGAAATTAAAATGAACAAAAATATCAATATATTAAATTAATAGACTAAATTATAAAGATTAGTCAATTTCAACTAAAACTAAATTTTTAGAGACTAAATATCACTACGGGGAGGGGATTTCTATATCCGAAGTCTAAACCGTGGGAATACTTGTGACTAAATTAAATTAAACTAAAACTTAAAGTTGACTAAAATGTAACATTTTAAATGCAACATGACCTAAAAAGTAATTAATCTCTAGGTTAAAAAATTGGTGGCTTATTTCCCTCCAAAATTTTGTCTTTTCTCTCTCTATTTTTTTCAATTGTCTTTTTTTTCAATCTAGCTTAAAAAATTGGTGGCTTATTTCCCTCCAAAATTTTGTTTTTCCCCTCTCTACTTTACAAATTGTCTTTCTATTTTTCTTGATTTAATTGAGTTTCAATATATATTAATTTAATTGAAATTTCACATTTAGTTTTAAAATTATTTTAATTATGTCCGTAATTTATGCTTTTAGATTTTAGTTAGTTCAATTAGATCCTAAATTTAATAAATTAATTCATTTCAGACATTACTATTATTATTATTATTATTATTATTATTATTATTATTATTATTATTATTATTATTATTATTATTATAAACTTTGATTCAATATAATTATACAAAAAAAATTATATGGATACATGAAGCTTTGATTTAAATATTTAATCAAATTCAAATGCATAGATTGACAAGTTGAATCAGAATTAATCTCATACACCAATAACTCTAAACTGAACCATAAATACTAAACCTCAAACCTTTAATCCAACTCAAATCAAATTGACCAGAAAATTTAAATGTTGACCTGACCCGAAATTGACCCGAAAGTGACCCGATTTTAACCCGAACCGAAAGCGACCCGAACGACCCGATTTTGACCCGAACCGAAAGCGACCGATCCGATATTGACCCGACCCGAAAACAGCCGATCCGATTTTGACCCGATCCAATACCCGAACCGAATCCGACTCATCACAGACCCGAATTAGACCCGAACCCGAACCGAACCGACCCGAACCGAATCTAAACCGATTCTAGATAGACCCGAAATAACCCGAACCGAAATGACCCGACCCGAACCCGAACCGAATGACCCGATTGCCACCTCTAGGGAGGAGAGACGAGCAGTTGTTATTTCAGTTTTTCTCTCTTTTTTTTTTGAAAAAAAAATAATTAGGTACAGTACTCACAAAATCACTTAATTATAAACTAATCATATTTTAATCACTTTGTGATTATAATTTAATAATCATAGAAGTTCAACGAATTTGGTCCAAATGGTAACTAGTTTGGCATCGCTTAAATATGTCTCGAGTTCGAGGTCTTGTGTATGCAAAAAGACTTTAAAAGACACACCACTAAAGCCAGATATGCAACTTGAGTCGATCTGAATTAAAAGATAAATCTATGAGATCCAAGATAACAATCCAAAATAAGTATAATTTACAGTTTTGTGGATTCTGCACCGCACCCGCCCCAATTAAGGTGGAGATGTGTATGAGTTTGGTGGGTAGTGGACGGGTGTGGATGTAAAGTCATACCCGTCGTGGGTAGTGGATAAGTGATGGGCTTGAGACCTTACCTGCATCGTATCCGCCCGCTAACTATCCACCATATAAATTTAGGACCATTTATGTTTGTAGACATTGATTATGCCTTATATTATTGTGTTTTATGTACCAAAATATTGGTTTGTTTTAAAATCTACATTAATCTTTAAGTTTGTAGACTTTAAACTCAATTAATTTAGTTTAAAAAATGATGGTTTATGATTGAACTTGAATTAATCAAGTTGTAAATTTGTAATATGTGTGGTTAAGTAGAATTCATACATGTGTAAATATGCTTTAGTTAAGTTAGCTATAGTTAATTAGTTAGCTGTAGTTAAGTAGAATTTATACGGGTGAAAATGTGCTTTAGTTAAGTTAGATATCGTTAGTTAATTAGCTATAGTTAAATTTATACCGGTGTAAATGTAATATATATATATATATATATATATATATATATATATATATATATAATTGATCAATCAATAAAGTATGGGAAGTTTTACTCATCTTTACAAAAGTCTATGGTTTATTTTTACGTAATTCGTAGTTGCTTGTAGGCGGGTATGAGTTAGGTGGTGAATGTCCAGTTGGGTAGTGGGTGTGGGGATAAATTTGAGAATGTACCCACATGGATGGGCGTGGATTTGAATTACCCATTGTAGGTGGTGGATGAATAGAAATCATCTACCCTTTTCGGTGCCCCTACTTATGCTCTCACTCTAAAAAATAGGTTTAGGGTTTAATGTAACACCCCTAAAGTTTTAAGAAAAAGAAAAAAAATGAGTTTGTTGTTGTAAGGTGTTGAACCGTGCCTTTTGGCACGTTAGGCAATTGCCTTAGCCAACTCAGCTGAGATCGTTGTTGGTTTGATTTGCCTCGGATAAAAATTTTAAGTCACGCTCAGTTTCCTATTCAGAATATGATAAGTCAGTCAAACTCTCTACCATCATTAATGCTTCTTCTCCATCGAGACAGAGAGAGAGAGCAGGAGAGAGTAAGCCAAAGGTCTCATCGCTTCGCCATCCGATCCTCCCCCACCGACGATCCGTGACATGCACCGCCGTGTCTGTTGGGCTCGTCACCGCAACCCGACCAAAAACCGGTTCTTCACTCGCCGTAGAACCTTGTCGTTGGCCGTAGAGAGTGTCTAGAAGTTTCGTCGTGAAGTGGAGGCTTGCTCCTCGGTTTTTCAGTGATTCCAGCCGATTCCGTCGTCGGTTCATCACACGGCCACCAGATCTAAGGTCCTCGCACTGCGAGGAGAAAAACCCAAGTAACAGATTGTTTGTCCGACGCCGTGAGGGGCTTCATCGGAGTTACGTGGATTCCGACCACTTCGAACTGTTCAAGGTAAGATTCATTCGTATTCCGGCTTGGTTTCTTGGTTTGTTCGACTTGAATGATTTTGGTAAACTGTGCGCTTTGTTTTTTCGGCAGATCGGTGTCTTTTGGCGTTTCCGGTAGTCGCTTCGACAACCGTTCGACGACCAGATCTGGTTAGGGTGAGTTGATCGGTTTAATTATGGTCTGAGGGTTCGAACCGGTCCAACCCGGTCTGAGCCCAAGCCCGATTCAGTCCAAGCACAAACCGACCCATCCCATTAACTCGATCCGTCTGCCCGGCCCATCTGTGTGACCCAACGTCCGAACCAGAGCCCATACCCGAGTCTGATCCATATCCGAGCCCAACCCGTCTGCCGAGTCAACTCAGCCCGAGTTAGCTCAGTGAGTTAGCCTGAGTCAACTCAGTTGACCCCTGCCAGTTGACTGCTGACGTCAGCGTTGACTTTGATCCGTTGAACTGTTGACTTTGACCGTTGGCCATTGATCAAAAGTTAAACTTTTTCCGAAAGCTCCTATTTTATGTTTTTTGACGTCCAGTGTCCATTTTTGAAGCCCGTTTCGCAAAATTCTGACCCAAAAGCCTCTGAATCTGACCTTGAACACGAACTTCTATATGTATTAATTATTCAATTAGGAGTACTGTGAGCAAGAACTAAAATGTGAATTTGTGTAATTGAAGGTACTCATAGCTTCTTGAATACGAATTGTTGATGGACGTCGAATTCGAGTTCGAGTGCAATCGAATGGGGTTTCATGAATTGACCGTTATGGCTCGGAGTTAAGGTAATACATTACTACCTCTTGTATACTTTATGCACATGTTAGTATTTGTTAATGCATGCATAAAAATGATGACGAGTACTATTAATTCTGCTCAAGTCAAACCGAATATGGAAATGAGTATGATAATCTAGATAAGATTGCAATGCTCGAATGAGAAGATTAATAAATCAGAAGGATCTGAATTTCAATAAGTAATTAATAAGGCAGCTAATCTCCAAATCCGATTATTAATGTCAAATGACAAAATGTGAAAATATCTAGATATGAAATTACGAAAATGCCCTCGAGGTATGAGAATGACTAAAATACCCTTAGAAATTGGAAGCGATCTAGAAATCTACGCTAGATATGGTAAAACAACCTGATTCATCTGAAAACCTCGAACTACTTGGAAAGCTATGGTAACAAGATTTAAACCTTCGAGATTGTAAGGTGTTAGGTCTCCTTGGATTTGGAATGAATCTCCGACTATAGATTCAAGGGAATCTATCCATACCCCTGAATTAAGCAGGTGGCTCAAAATTCTGAATTGATTGAAATGACTAAAAGTACTGGAAATACTGATATGGTTAAACTAATCAGAATGATCGTATTGACCAAAAAAGGCTGAAGTATCCTCGGACACCGGGTTTTGCAGATTAACTAGAACAATGGATAAACCTTTGAGTTCTGAAATTGAATGAAGTGGTTGGAGGTACAGAAATTTCGTGAATGGCCGAATCACCCACGAGTAGTTAAATGATTGTAATATTATATATAGTTCAATTGATGGGAACGATAGATATCCCGAGCTTCAAAATAACTAAAATACCCCCATTGACTTGAATAAGTAAATTGCCTTTGATAAAATTCTGGAAATGCCAATAAAACTGGAAATGACTAAAATGCCCCTAAGGGTTGAAGCATGAATAACGTATGTCAATCACTCCTGATGTTAGTATAAGGTTGGAAGTTTTCCGCCCAGAATATAAGTTTGATTATTCCGTGGCAAGTCATGTGGTGAAATATGAAAGCAACCGTTCAGATATACGATACAGCTGGATGTATTAGAAGGGTTAGTTAGTACTGCAAGGTTGGAGATGTTAATTCGAACGGATTGGAGGCTCGAAAAACTTCTGGAAATCTTAAATTTTTTAAACCGTTATTTTATCATTATTGGGATAAATTACAAATCACCTCTGATAGTTAAATGACCAAAACACCCTCGTTAGCCAAATAATCAAAATAGCCCTGAGTATATTCGATCGCGAAAGATCTTATCATAGAAATCTCTGAATGCCTGGCTGTAAAACTGATGAGCAAATAGAATTTCCCTAAGCGACTATTTACGCCTCGTTGGTATAAATTACCAAAACGCCCATGTATGATAAAATGACCATAATGCCCTTGTAGGCTTAAATGACTAAAGTACTCATGATATATTTAAATTCTCAAAGATCTTGATGTATCAACGCCTGAATATCTGATTTGAACCGTTAATACGAATCCCCCTTTTTAATAGGGACCTCGTTTATGAAATTCGTTCAAATTGTCAAAAGTTTAATGTGTTCCCTTCTGTAAATGCCGAGTATCTTCGAGAAATAAAATGTTTTATCTAGTGTGTTCTATGTGTGCTATATTCTATTGAATGAATTGTATAATGATTACATATTAGTAAACAATCTAACGATTTAATCATGAACAATGTTATGTTTGATGAATGTTCAATTGTTATTGAGATTACATCACTATGTTAGAAAATGAGATGAAATGATGAACTGGATATATGATGACATTCTTTGCCTACCTGATGTATGCCTACTTAATATGTATACTTGGTATGTGATTGCTTGATCTATGATGGTATTGCCTGGTTGTCTGATGAATTTGATAGCATGATTTGTTAGCTTGACCTATGACGGTACAATCTGTTTGCATGATGAATGATGAAAATGTTTGCTCTGCTCAATGGTATGCCCATTTATTTGTCAAAATCATGAATCTTCCGTTTCTGATACTCTAAATAGAATATGTCTGTCACATATATTCTGTTACTCATGTATGAAATTTGAATATTGATAGTCATCCGGGGTATACTGTTGGGTTATGTTATGAAGTCTCTGTTGGTACAACCCTGATCAAGATGGTAAATCCTTATGGACTCAAGGTCTCCCCTTGAGTAGGTGCCGATGCTTCAGCACGGGTAAATCTTTATGGACCTAAGGCGACCCCTTAGGTGGTACCTATGCCCATCGGGCCTAGGGTAAGTCCTTATGGATGCGGTTCTAGGGGAGTGCATATTGGTGTAAGGTTGGAGGGTGGTTACTAGTAAACTCTTGTATGTACTTGAACATTTGTATTGAATTGTTATGTGTTCTCATGATATGATTGGTATGCATTTATGCCTATTTGATATGCACTTATTGGAACACACTAGACATTAAACTCGTTGTTTCCATCTTCATAATCTATCAGCTTGTATAATTCTCGTTTGTTACTCGATGATCGAATAAAGAACAAGTACCGTTATTCTCAAGTAGAACATTACCTTGAAATAGTGGAAAAGAAATGGAGACTGTTACTACTTGGAACATCATGGAAATGTTATGCCTACCATGTATCTGCATGAACTTATAACATCTTTTGGTAGTTCTATATTACTGAGCTTTCCCAAGCTCACATTGTTTTTATCATCGCAGGTTAAAAGATTATAGCATGGTATAATGTTTGACATCAGCGTTCGGAGTTCCCTCGGTGTTGCCTCTAGAGTACGGTGTTGTATAGTTAGTGGGCATGTATGTCATGTATTGTTTTATGATAGAGTCTGTAAAGCACTTTCTGAAATTTCTGTTATGTGTTTAAATGATTTCCTGAAATGGTATTTTAAATAGAAGTTGATTTTACAGTTTAATCAGTGTTTTGAGGAAATAAAAATGTTTTTATGTGTATTTTTACTGTGGGTCGCTCTTGTGACCCTAATGTGACTTCCTACAATCCGTTGTAATGCATAGGCGGGTCTAGGGGGTTACATTTAGTGGTATCAGAGCTTATAGTTGCGTCTTTCTGGGTAGATCGACCGATCGTCTGTCATAGGGTGTCTGGTCTGTGCATGCCCCTAGATCATAAGTTATAACCGTACTCCACCAAGTCGTGACTCTGATGTTGAATCCTTTTTCTGAAATAACTGAATCTAAGTTTTCTGTCCGCTGTAGCTCGAATCGTACTGGCAAGGAATGTCTGTAACATTCGTTTGTGAATTGGATTAACTTAATTGATCTAAATATGGATAAAGAACCTGAAATGGTTTATGCATGTGAAATCGAAGACCTAAATCAGGTCAAGAAAAAATGTTTGATCATATGAGGTAACCGATGAAAGATTACTTATAAGGTAACTCGATGATAATGATTGTGTTTAAGAATATTCTGATGAAAATTTGATAATGGTATTACGAACTTAAAGGAAAGGTGTCTGTGAGGTTGGCGGAGGTATAGATTATGTGGTGACTCCGTTATACATGAAGGAAATGGTTGCCTAAACATTCTTCTGAAAGTAAGTGACCTTTATTTAGAATCATGGTTATGTTTGCCCGGCTTGAAGAGAGACTTTTTCTTTGAAATTTGAGGCATGGTAGACCGTTATGTATCACTTCTGACTGAAATTTGATGTTTACATCTTGATTCTGGAAATCCTTACGGGAGACCTTGGGATACTTGCTTGAATCACAGTTAAAATTCTTCGTCCGTAAACTAATGATCAACCTGGAAGAGTAACATAGATTCTAGAATATATAACTTTGGGTTGCATGGTTGTCTCCTGTTGTCGCCGAGGAGATTTCTTTATCCCTGACTGGGCCCGCTTATAATAACAACTATAAGACAAATGTTCGTATGGATCCGTATAAGGTTCTTTATGGATTCATATACCGCATTCTGATAAGTTAGTCTGAGGTGTATGACAAGATGTTTTCGGGCTCGAGTCAGTCTAAGTGATCGAGGACGCTACCTGATTGATTTGTGACTGTTTGTGAGTCTCGAGAAACAAGCACGCTCTGACGGATAAGTTTCGGTTCGTGAATGGATGGAAGAGCAGTTTCCGCTTCTCTCCGACTCAGATAAATTTCAAGGACGAAATTTCTTTTAGGGGGAGAAAGTTGTAACACCCCTAAAGTTTTAAGAAAAAATAAAAAAAAGAGTTTGCTGTTGTAAGGTGTTAAACCCGTGCCCTTTGGCATGTTAGGCAATTGCCTTAGCCAACTCAACTGAGATCGTTGTTGGTTTGATTTGCCTTGGATAAAAATTTTAATTCATGCTCAGTTTCCTATTCAGAATAGGATAAGTCAGTCAAACTCTCTACCATCATTAATGCTTCTTCTCCATCGAGACAGAGACAGAGCGGGAGAGAGTAAGCCAAAGGTCTCATTGCTTTGCCATCCGATCCTCTCCCACCGGCGGTCCGTGGCATGCACCGCCGTGTCCGTTGGGCTCGTCACCGCAACCCGACCAAAACCCGGTTCTCCACTTGCCGTTGGCCGTAGAGAGCATCTAGAAGTTTTGTCGTGAAGTGGGGGCTTGCTCCTTAGTTTTTCAGTGATTTCGGCCGATTCCGTCGTCAGTTCATCACACAACCTCCAGATCTAAGGTCCTCGCACCGCCAGGAGAAAAACCCAAGTAACAGATTTTTTGTCCGACGCCGTGAGGGGCTTCATCAAAGTTACGTGGATTTCGGCCACTTCGAACCGTTCAATGTAAGATTCATTTGTATTCCGGCTTGGTTTCTTGGTTTGTTCGACTTGAATGATTTTGGTAAACTGTGCGCTTTGTTTTTTCAGCAGATCGGTGTCCTTTGGCGTTTCCGGTAGTCGCTTCGACAACCGTCCGACGACCAGATCTGGTTAGGGTGAGTAGACCGGTTTAATTACGGTCTAAGGGTTCGAACCGATCCAACCCAGTCCGAGCCCTAGCCCGATTCGGTCCAAGCACAAACCGACCCAACCCGTTAACTCGATCCATCTGCCCGACACATCTGTCTGACCCGACGTCCGAATCCGAGCCCATACCCGAGTCTGATCTATATCTGAGCCCAACCCGTCTGCCGAGTCAACTCAGCCCGAGTCAGCTTAGTGAGTTAGCCTGAGTCAACTCAGTTGACCCATGCCAGTTGACTGCTGACGTCATCATTTACCGTTGACGTCAACGTTGACTTTGACCCGTTGACTTTGATCGTTGACCATTGACCAAAAGTCAACTTTTTCTGAAAGCTCCTATTTTATGTTTTTTGACATCCCGAGTCCGTTTTGCAAAATTCTGACCCGAAAGCCTCCGAATCTGACCTTGAACCCGAACTTCTATGTGTATTAATTATTCAATTAGAAGTACTGTGAGAAAGAACTAAAATGTGAATTTGTGTAATTGAAGGTACTCATAGCTCCTTGAATACGAATTGTTGATGGACATCGAATTCGAGTTTGAGTGCAATCGAATGTGGTTTCATGAATTGACCGTTATGGCTCGGAGTTAAGGTAATACATTACTACCTCTTGTATGCTTTATGAACATGTTGATATTTGTTAATGCATGCATAAAAATGATGATGAGTACTGTTAATTCTACTCAAGTCAAACTGAATATGGAAATGAGCATAATAATCTAGATAAGATTGCAATGCTCGAATGAGAAGATTAATAAATCAGAAGGAACTGGAGTTCAATAAGTAATTAATAAGGCAACTAATCTCCAAATCCGATTATTAATGTCAAATGACAAAATGTGAAAAATATCTGGATATGAAATTACGAAAATACCCTCAAGGTATAAGAATAACTAAAATACCCTTGGAAATTGGAAGCGATCTAGAAATCTACGCTAGATATGGCAAAACAACCTGATTCATCTGAAAACCTCGAACTACTTGGAAAGCTATGGTAACAAGATTTAAACCTTCGAGATTGTAAGGTGTTAGGTCTCCTTGGATTTAGAATGAATCTCCGACTATAGATTCAGGGGAATCAATCCATACCCCTGAATTAAGCAGGTGACTCAAAATTCTGAATTGATTGAAATGACTAAAAGTACTTAAAATACTGATATGGTTAAACTAATCGAAATGATCGTATTGACCAAAAAGGGCTGAAGTATCCTTAGACACCAGGGTTTGCAGATTAACTAGAACAATGGATAAACCTTTGAGTTCTAAAATTGAATGTAGTGGTTAGAGGTACAGAAATTTCGTGAATGGCCGAATCACTCACGGGTATTTAAATGATCGAAATATTATATATAGTTCAATTGATGGGAACGATGGATATCCCGATCTTTAAAATAACTAAAATACCCCCATTGACTGGAATAAGTAAATTGTCTTTGATAAAATTCTGGAAATGCCAATAAAACTGGAAATGACTAACACGCCCCTAAGGGTTGAAGCATGAATCACGTATGTCAATCACTCCTGATGTTAGTATAAGGTTGGAAGTTTTTTGCCCATAATATATGTTTGATTATTCCGTGGCAAGTCCTGTGGTGAAATATGAAAGCAACCGTTCAGATATACGATACAACTAGATGTATTAGAAGGGTTAGTTAGTACTGCAAGGTTGGAGATGTTAATTCGAACGGATTGGAGGCTCGAAAAACTTATGGAAATCTTAAATTTTGTAAACCGTTATTTTATCATTATTGGGATAAATTACATTTCACCCATGATAGTTAAATGACCAAAACTCCCTCGTTGGTCAAAGTAATCAAAATAGCCCTGAATGTATCGATACGCGAAAGATCTTATCATAGAAATCTCTTAATGACTGGCTGGAAAACTGATGAGTGAATAGAATTTCTTTGAGCGACTGTTTAAGCCTCGTTGGTATAAATTACCAAAACGCCCATGTATGATAAAATGACCATAATGCCCATGTAGGCTTAAATGACTAAAGTACTCATGATATATTTAAATTCTCAAAGATCTTGATGTATCAACTGCTGAATATCTGATTTGAACCATTAATACGAATCCCCCTTTTTAATAGGGACCTCGTTTATGAAATTCGCTCAAATTGGCAAAAGTTTAATGCGTTCCTTTCTATAAATGTCGAGTATCTTCGAGAAATAAAATGTTCTATCTAGTGTGTTCCATGTGTGCTATATTCTATTGAATGAATTGTATAATGATTACATATTAGTAAACAATCTAACGATTTAATCATGAACAATGCTATGTTTGATGAATGTTCAATTGTTATTGAGATTGCATCACTATGTTAGAAAATGAGATGCATTGATGAACTGGATATATGATGACATTCTCTGCCTACCTGATGTATGTCTACTCAATATGTATACTTGGTATGTGATTACTTGATCTGTGATGGTATTGCCTGGCTGTCTGATGAATTTGATAGCATGATCTGTTAGCTTGACCTATGGCGGTACAATCTGTTTGCATGATGGATGATGAAAATGTCTACTCTGCTCAATGGTATGCCCATTTATCTGTCAAAATCATGAATCTTCCGTTTCTGATACTCTGAATAGAATATGTCTGTCATATATATTTTGTTACTCATGTCTGAAATCTGAATACCGATAGTCATCCGGGGTATACTGTTGGGTTATGTTATGAAGTGTCTGTTGGTACAGCCCTGATCAAGCTGGTAAATCCTTATGGACTCAAGGTCTCCCTTTGAGTAGGTGCCGATGCTTCAGCACGGGTAAATCTTTATGGACCTAAGGCAGCCCCTTAGGTGGCACCTATGCCCATCGGACCTAGGGTAAATCCTTATGGATGCGGTTCTAGGGGACTATATATTGGTGTAAGGTTGGAGGGTGGTTACTAGTAAACCCTTGTATGTACTTGAACATTTGCATTGAATTGTTATGTGTTCTCATGATATGATTGGTATGCATTTATGCCTATTTGATATGCACTTATTGGAACACACTAGACATTAAACTTGTTGTTTCCATCTTTGTAATCTATCAGCTTGTATAATTCTCGTTTGTTACCCGATGATCGAATGAAGAACAAGTACCGTTATTCTCAAGTAGAACGTTACCCTGAAATAGTGGAAAAGAAATGGAGACTGTTACTACTTGGAACATCATGGAAATGTTATGCCTACCATGTATCTGCATGAGCTTATAACATCTTTTGGTAGTTCTGTATTACTGACCTTTTCCAAGCTCACGTTGTTTTTACCATCGCAGGTTAAAAGATTATAGCATGGTATAATGTTTGACATCAGCGTTCGGAGTTCCCTCGGCGTTGCCTCTGGAGTACGGCGATGTATAGTTAGTGGGCATGTATGTCGTGTATTGTTTTATGATAGAGTCTGTAAAGCACTTTCTGAAATTTCTGTTATGTGTTTAAATGATTTCCTGAAATGGTATTTTAAATAGAAGTTGATTTTACAGTTTAATCAGTGTTTTGAGGAAATAAAAATATTTTTATGTGTATTTTTACTGTGGGTCGCTCTTGTGACCCTAATGTGACTTCCTACGATCCGTTGTAACGCATAGGTGGATTTAGGGGGTTACATTTAAGGTTTAAAATTAGGGTTTGTGGTTAGAGTTTAAGGAATTTAGGGTATAATGTATTTTTTAGGATGTAGGGAGTAGAGTTTAGGATTTAGAATTTAAGGTTAGTGTTTAAAATTTAATTTTTTGTGTTTTTAGTGTTGGGCATAGAAAAAGACACCGAAAAAAGATAACAATTTTTTATTCGTAGTGGATAAGAAAATTTAAGTGGATAAAATATGGGAAGAAACATCCACACTTACCCGCACGTTTTCCATCCCTAAGCAATGTTCTAAAATCAAAGTTTTAAATGATTTGGTCTTGAATTCAAATCAGAACAATCCTCTTTTTCCCGTAAAAAAATGAAATTTTTAACTGTTGGACGGTTATATTATTTATTTTTTAGTGTACTGTTCGTTAAAAGAATTCCATCAAACAATGAGCATTATAAGAGAATTAAAGCAATTGCGAGTCACATACATAAGACATACTGATCATTGATATAATATAAATAATTTGTATTATTATTTTTTGAATAGAAGCCACTAGTATTATTAATAAGAGAAAATATTTAAAATTATAATAAGGATTTACGACTATCATCGTAAATTAAATATATAATTTAGATATTTTCTATAACATTCGCACTAACCCAAAAGACTCGAATAAAAAATAGATATGAACAAATCTAACTAAATGTAACGCCCGGGTTTGGGGCTCGGGAGATACTCAGGTTTGGTTAAGTTGGTTCGGGTTAAGCTAATCGTGGGGAAACAATTTAAAATAAACCAATTTTAAAAGCTTTTGAAGGAAAGGGAACTTAAAAAGGGTCTTTTGGTAAATTGAGAAAAAATAAATTTTGGAGATAGATTTTGAATTAAAATAAAATACTATATTTCAAATTCTCTCATCTCTTCTTCTCTCAAAACCTTTTTCACGTTAAAACACCCAAAGACATAGCCACCGTCCATTTTTCACCAATCTTCACCACTTTGGAAGTTCAAAGAGGTAAGAAACTTGGTTTTTACTCTTCTCATCATTTCAAACTTACTTGTAGTATTTTCTCTTCAAAAGCATGAAGATTTCTCAAGTTTCTTTGTTTGGGAGAAAATGGGGTTTTCAAGAGTTTAAGCGAACGGTGATAAAACAGTGTTTTGGGGGTGAGTTGTAAACTATATTTTGGGTGTAAAATGGTGTTATGACAATGGGTTTAACATGAAATCCCGGATTTTCCTAGGCTTGGCGGGGTATTATTGAAGATTTGTTGAAGGATTCTCAAAGATTGCGATACCGTTGACTAAGTTGCTTCAAAAAAATGTTCCGTATGAGTGGACAGATGCAAGGTAGCAAGTGTTTGAAAAGTTGAAGAAAGCATTGACAGAAGCTCCTATTTTGATTCAGCCTGAACCAGGGAAGGAGTTCGTAATTTACAGTGACGCATCGTATGTAGGTTTAGGTTGTGTGCTTATGTAAGAAGGAAAAGTTGTAGCTTACGCTTCGAGACAGTTGAAGGTTCACGAGAATAATTACCCCACTTATAACATAGAGTTAGTTGCGGTAGTGTTTGCTTTGAAGATTTGGAGACACCACCTTTAGGGTGAGAAATGCACAGTCTACACCGACCACAAGAGTTTGAAATACTTGATGACTCAGAGAGAGTTGAACCTTAGACATCGTAGGTGGTTAGAGCTTCTCAAGGATTATGACCTTACGTAGAGTACCATTCGGGTAAAGCAAATGTAGTGGCCGACGCTTTGAGTAGAAAAGTGGAAGTTGAGTTGCGAGCTATGTTTGTGAGATTGAGTGTGTCACGGGATGGTGGTTTAATAGCTGAGCTACAAGTTAAGCCTTCATTAGTTTAGTTGATTCGAGAGAAGCAGTTGCAAGATGAATCTTTGGCACCTCATGTGTAAGATATAGCCAAGGGTAAACCCACAAATTTCTGCTTTGGCGAGAATGGGATCCTACGCTTCAAGGATAGGGTAGTTGTTCCAAAATATGCCAAGATAAGGCGTATTATCTTGAACGAAGCTCATAACAGTCTTTTTGCTATGCATCTGGGTAGTACGAAGATATATCGTGGGTTGAAAGATGAGTACTACTGGATTGGGTTGAAGAAAGATGTGGCCGAGTTTGTGAGTAAGTGTATGGTTTGTCAGCGAGTTAAGGTCGAGCATCAGTTTCCTTTAGGTTTGTTATAGCTGTTGAAGATTTCGGAATGGAAGTGGGAACGTATTACAATGGATTTTGTGTCAGGTTTACCGTTGACTCCTTCGAAGAAGAATTTAGTATGGGTAATAGTCGACAGATTCACTAAGTGTTCCTATTTCATACATGTTCATACCACCTACACCTTAGACAAGTTGGCCGATCTGTACATCAGTGAGATAGTGAGATTGCATGGTGTGCCAAAATCGATTGTGTCAGACCGAGATCCAAGGTTTACAGCTAGATTTTGGGAGTGTTTGCATCAAGCTTTGGGAACTTGGTTGAACTTCAGTACCTCGTACCACCCACAGTCAGATGGCCAGTCAGATAAAGTTATTAAGGTGTTAGAGGACATGTTGAGGTGTTGCATCATCGACTTTCAAGGTTCTTGGGAGAAACACCTACCGTTAGTAGAGTTTGCTTACAATAAAAGTTATCAAGCTAGTATTCATATGGCACTGTATGAAGCTCTGTATGGTAGGAAAAATAGAACCCCTATTTTTTTGGGCCGAGGCCGGACAGAAGCTTGTACCTATGCCAGACTTGCTTAAGGGCACTACCGAAAAGGTAAAACTGCTTTGTGATCGCTTGAAGGAAGCTTTAGACAAACAGAAATCGTATGCCAATTTGAAGAGAAAAGAGATAGATTATGCAGTGGACGAAAAAGTATTTTTGAAAGTCTCACCTTGGAAGAAGGTGATGAGGTTTGGAAAGAAGGGTAAGTTAAGTCTGAGATTCATTGGTCCTTACGAGGTAGTTGAGAGGATTGGTCATATTGCTTATAGATTGAGATTGCCGATAGAGTTAGAGAAGATTCATGATGTGTTCCACGTATCGATGCTACGAGAGTATAGATCAGATCCGTCTCATGTAATGCCAGTGGAAGAGATCGAGTTGAACCCAGATTTGTCGTATGATGAAGAACCTGTTAAGATTCTTGCTTCGGATAGTAAAGTGTTACGTGGGAGGACTATCGAGTTAGTCAAGTTTTTGTGGAGACACCAAGGTGTGGAAGAGGCCACTTGGGAGAGGAAGGAAGACATAGAGAAATAGTTTCCGTATCTCTTTCCGTCGGGTAATTTCGAAGATGAAATTCCTTAAGTGGGGGAGAGTTGTAACGCCCGGGTTTGGGGCCCGAGAGATACTCGGGTTTGGTTAAGTCGGTTCGGGTTAAGCTAATCGTTGGGAAACAATTTAAAATAAACCAATTTTAAAAGCTTTTGAAGGAAAGGGAACTTAAAAAGGGTCGTTTGGTAAATTGGGAAAAATGGGTTTTGGAGATAGATTTTGAATTAAAATAAAATACTATATTTCAAATTCTCTCATATATTATTCTTCTCTCAAAACCTTTTCACGTTAAAACACCCAAAGCCATAGCCACCATCTATTTTTCACCAATCTTCTCCACTTTGAAAGTTCAAAGAGGTAAGCAACTTGATTTTTACTCTTCTCTTCATTTCAAACTTACTTGTAGCATTTTCTCTTCAAAAGCATGAAGAATTCTCAAGTTCCTCTATTTGGGAGAAAATGGGGTTTTCAAGGATTTAAGCGAACGATGATAAAACAATGTTTTAGGGGTGAGTTGTAAACTATATTATGGGTGTAAAATGGTGTTAAGACAATGAGTTTAACATGAAATCCCAGATTTTGGGAAAATGGGTAATTTTGATTAATGGGTATTTGGGTTTTTGGCTTAGAAATGGTGGAGAAGGTTTCCTAATGTTTTGGTGGTATTAGGTTGTTGTTTTTGGAGTGTTTGGACATGGTTTGGATGATAAATTGATGAGGATATGACTGACTTGATGTTAGAGTAGAAATGAGGATAGTTTTGGTTAGTTTCGGATAGAAATCAGATGCTTGTTGTCGTTGGATTTTGATGGAATTGATTTCAGTGGGTTTGATTATCGAAAAGCTTATTAATTCTTTGCTTTAATTTGGATAGAAGTAGTGGATAAGGATTTGGATCCTTCGGACGCTACACCGGGAGTTGCGGAAGCTTGAGGGAGGTCCGTTGCTTGTTTTGGTATTGAGCTGGTGAGTGGAAATTGTTTTGAAGCTTGAAATTGTTCAAAGAAGGGTTCTTGGGGTTTGGGTGGAGCCTTAGAGGCCCACTTAAACCCAAGTGTAAGTTTATTGATTCTTGTGTTATTTAGTTAAGAGTCGGTGCATATATTTATACGTGTTGTTGGTTGAAATGCAATTCTTTTACCTTCTTTTTAATGTTATCGTGTTGTTGTTGTTGTCAAAGCCTCACGTGATGGTTAGTGGAAAGTGTGTTGTTGAATACGGTGATGTGTAGTCCCACCGTGAGTGACTAGTAGTTGAGTATGGTGATGTGTAGTCCCACTAGAAAACATACTAGTTGTTGTGAACAATGATGTGTAGTCCCACCGGGAATGGTTGTGCATGTGCACACTATGGTTTTGTCTTTATGCTTTCGGTTTAGTATATTTTCCCTTCTAAATGGTTTTGACTTTAAACTAAATACATGTTTTAAATTGCATTTTTATCGTTGTGATTTTGAGCACCGTTCACTAAGCTTTTAAGCTTACGATACGTTTTCCAACAATGCATATCGTTAGTGGCTTTGGGAGGCAAGGGAGGAGTCTTGGAGTTCTCTGGTAGCTCAAAGTATGGTTTTATGGTTGTAATAATACTTAGGCAATGGGAATGCTAGACTTTGGTGTTGTGGAGTTGTTGTCTAAACTCCTATGCTATTGTTATTGTTGTTACCATGTTTAAAGTGTTGAAGTATGCTTTGGTTGGGCTTTTGACCTCTTGGAGTATGTTAAGCATGTTCGGTTGACCTTGTTAAATCTTGTTTTATTGATTTGAGTCTTGTTGTATGTTCAACTTGTCTTAAATGAGTTTTCTTGGTTGTCTTGGATTGCTTGTATGTTTAGAAGTTGATCTAATGCTTGCTTAGGGTGTTTAGGTTAGTCCCCTTGTGCTAAAATCTACAAATTCTTGTCTTTTTGTGTAGGGCGTATCGATACGCTCAAGGGCAGTATCGATACGGTCCCCTATTTTAAGCCTAGCGTACCGATACGTGAGGGCGTATCGATACCCTCTTTGTCCTCTGGAAATATGAGAAATTGACAAGAAATTGGGGTACCGGTATGGGTCTTAGGCGTATCGATATGGTCCTGGAGTTGACTTTGGGAAACTTTACCATTAAGGGCGTATCGATACAAGTCTTGGAGGGTATCGATACAGCCTCTCAAGGTTGACTTTGGGGGAGTTTGACCGTGGAAGGTGTATCGATACGGGCCCTTGGTGCATCGATACGGCCTAAAGTAATTGGCTAAAAGTTGTCTTTAATTGTCTGATCTGCTTGGTTCGTGTCCGTGTTTGCTTTTCCGATGTTTGCTTTCTCACCTAGGTTCAAATAAAGCATTTAAACAAGATTAATTAAAAAGAAAAAAATAGGGTTGGTAATCGTAGTGAGGTTCTTAACGAGTTTCGTTTTGGTTTTCCCCGTGTAACCCGTTCGGGTCGGTTTGGTGGCTAGGCCGGGTTGAGGAGGTTACACTAAATCTGCAAATGACCCACAAAAGGGGATTAAGCTATTGAAAGACCGCAGAGAACCGTAAATTAGAGCCGAGCGTCATGATAAACTGTCCACAAATGCAAACTGTGTATCCAAATTTAATTTGATGGTATAAAGTAGGGAAGATCAACATGATTACAAATAAACAACATCTTGATCAGTCACGGCGTCGTCAAATCCAAACTTGTGAAAACATAAAATAAAAGAAATGGCCAAGCGACAGAGAAAAAGACGAATAATGTGACAAAAGATAGATCAAGAAAGACGTGCCACAAAGTATACTCTAAAGAAAGAAAAAAAGGTTAACTACTAGGATGGTCACTTATGTTTCCCCCAGTACAGAGTTAGTCACTAATTTTGACAAACGTCTAATAAGGTTACTTACGTTTTCGAGGGTGTAAGTTGTTTGTTGCCATTAAACATTGACAGCTTTCTGATTTGGCAGCTGAAAAAAATCGATGATACGATATTGAGGTTTTAGAGCTCATACTCTAGGGAAATTTGAACATCCAAATGATTTTAGAACTCATTTTCTGGGGAAAATCGAAAGGGATTATTGAGGATTCATTCTCATGAAAAGAAAAATCTGAAGAAGGCTTTACGAAAGGGTAAGGCTCTGTTTTAATCCATTTTTATTGGATTCAGTCTAAGATTCTTTCATGTTTCTATTTTAGGGTTTATGGCTATTTTTGTTTGTATATTGTTTTTGGTTTAGGGGTTTTCATGTTGGTCCTTATTTTGATCTTCTGTTTTTTGTTTTCGTTGCTTTATGTTCTAGTTAATTTCAAATTTCGAAACGATGATTGGAGGGAAGCTTCACCAATAGGGATATTATGTAATGGAGTATTGTAAGTATTTCAGATTGAGTTTATGGTTTAGGGATATTTTGCATGTTTGAGTGAATCCATTATTTTTGAAGTATTCGTTGCTTTATGTTGTAGATATTTTGCATGTTTTTTTTTCTAGTTGACCCTTATTGTTTGACTGAATCCACTGATTTTTCATGTTTCAGGTTGAGTTGAACTGACCTTTTTATTAAATTTGAGTTGAGTTGACATTTATTATTCAATTTGAGTTGAATTGTTTTTGTTTTCATTGGGTGCATGAAATTGAATAGGCTTGTATGTATAATTGCTAGATGTGATTGGGCATGTTGATTAAAATATTATTTATCTGGTCCACTGTGATGAAACTATTTTGTAATGTGGTCCAATATGTTGAACATTCTGTTATATTGAGTACAAACTAGAAGGAATAAATATTTTTGTCTGTTAGCTTATAAAGACACTAACTTTAGAGTAAAACTTTATAGGTAAAAAACACTATATAGAAAAGAAAATTCTATAGCGCTTGTCGAGCAACGACGAGCACCACTATTGACGAGCACCGATGAGCACTGATAGATTATTTTATAAAATTTTTAAATCCAAAGTACTTAAAGCGTAATTATAATTTTTTTAAAATATAAAGTGTAATTTAATTAAAGTATTTTTAGTATTAAATTTATTTTAAATATTATTAATCAAAATAAACTATCCCAAATCAAAAATTCCTAGGTTTTTTTTTTGCTTTGAAATTAACCCAATTACCGCCGCACCCACCGCCAACTGCCGCCGTTGCCGTCAACCTTTGCCGCCGCCGCCAGTCCTAATTCTTTGTTGCAATTAGGTAATTTAACTCCAATTTTTGAAACCCTAATCATCACCCTAACCAAAATTATGTTAATTGGCTTTTGTAATTCAAAATTGAGAACCCCAACGCCTTTGCTAAGACACCAAAATCAGTTATAGCAAGCTAATTTTTTTGATTGATTCGTAAAATTAATTGCCAATCCGAAACCCCCAATTTTGTTGTTCGTCGCGTGTATCGGTACGGTATTCTTCGCGTACCGGTACACGTGGGAATTCCGTATCGATACGCTATGTGTACCAATACAGTTTTTAGCCAATGGAAATTCAGTGATAACTTACCGTACCGGTACAGTACTCTCACGCGTACCGGTACGCTATATATTATTGTATCGGTACGGTATATGTACCGATACATTTTTTGGTCACTGGATTTTCAGCGATATCGTGTAGTACCGATACGATATTTTTACCGTACCGGTATGTTACTAGTATCAAACCGGTATCGATACGATATTGATAACGTACCGGTACGCTAGCTTCAAATGTTGCAAATTGGTCTTACTTAAAATTAACCTCTTTGATGTAGATGATATATCTAAATTTAACGCCTTCAAAACAAGATACAACAATGATGAAGTGCAAGCGTCATATCGACATGTGTTCGAGGAAGACAAACACCGAGGTATATTTATTATAATTACTTGAACTTTCAATGCTTGTCTTAAATAGTTTTTGTTGAGATTAGTGTTTTATGTACTTATAGGAAAAGCGTGAAGTTGTACTTGAGGAAAACATAAACACTTCTTATCAGAGTGATCATAAGTTTGAGACACTCATTCAATCTGTACAATATATTGAAAAGGAGTGTGAAAATGAATTCCTATTTTAAAAATTTTAATGGTCAATTTGAGAAATTAAATGGTCAATTTGAAAAATTAGTGTCCATTTTAGCAGTAAGCAATGTAAAATGCTCAAAACAAGATGGTGATTCACTAAAAGGAGAGGCTGTACATAATAAATAATTAGAGGGAGATGATTTAAAGAGTATACCTGAACATATTAATTTATACAACAAGCTATTGAATGCTGATGGTTTAGAGAATAAATCTCACGAGAAAGAAGAACTAACTACCGGGGCAATGAAGGAAGAAACCGTGAGTGGTATTAAAATACCGATTATGTCTCCATTTATTAATTGTGATATGAATTATTCTCCCTCATTAGAACGTAGTGGCAAAAGCAAAGTTAAAGCTATTTCAGAAGAAAAAATCAAGACTGATAGGGATGGTTTTCCAGAAATTTTGAGCAATTTTTTTTAAATTTGAATTTAATCCCCAGCGATTTCCTAGTCAACTAGTTATGTTGAAGGAAACTCCAATAAGTAAAAAAAATGTGGCCTAAAATGTCTAACGATCAGAAGTAATTGTCAAAGAGATGTTCGACTGCGCGTTCTGATGTTACAGATGATCTGAAGTCGAAAGATATGACATAAAAAAAAGAGCTCGAACTTCTGGAGTGAATACAAAGGTATGCATAAATAATTATTTATTTGTTATTTAGCATATTTTACTTAAAACTAATATTTGACATATGATAACATGCAAAAAACACTACTTTGCAAGATAGTGGAGAAACATGCAAGGTTGATGCTCCCGAAAAAAAAGAGGTGGTAATGAGAAAAAAATTATTTTCTTTGTAGGGTGTAAATTCGAAAGAAATAATGTACAAATATGTCATTTGAATTACATATGTGATCAATTACTCTTTAATTGCGCAGGTTGGGAACAAAAACAATGTCTATGATATTGATAGTGAAGAAGAATTGAAAGATTTGATCCTACATGCTAAAAAAATTTAAGGAAAAAATGTTTAGATTCTACAAAAAAATTTATTTATAAATATCGACATGTAATTTTCTGGTTATTATCATTTGTAAGAGTTTAATTAATGTATTTCATGCAATATTATTCTAAGCCAGGTGATACGTCAGTAGAAGGACGTAAGGAAAATGTGAGGATAAACAATGCGTACAAGCAATATTTGAAGTACTTAACGCCTGAAGAAACCAGAGTTTGCATGAATATTGCTACTTGGGATGATACATGGAGGACTCTTTACATGGAAAAAACAATTCGTTGGACGTTGGCAATGCTTGCACTGTTTTTCCAGAAAAGTGGTTATCTGATTGGGTAATGTAACATGTTATAATAAAGTTTTTTTTGTTTTGTTTGTTGATAACATTACTAATTTTTTGTTTTTAATATTTAATAGTTCATCGATATCTATGTCTACGATTTGCATTTGAGACAAGAGCCAATGCCAAAAAAGTTATATCTCCCTTTGTCCTTTTAGGTAAAAAATATATTTATGGGCTACCTAGAAATAACATTATTTTCAGTTGATGATTTGATGATATTATCCATTTTTTTGTTTGTCGCAAACTTTGATTCAAGATTTTTCACCTGATAAGAAGGCGAGATCACATCATAGTCTTTTCAAATTTCATACCCACTGGATAGATGACTTTATGCCTATTGATAGTAGTAATGTTGAGCATGTATATTTACAATTTGTAGTTTGTTTTTATGTAGTTGGCATTGATTTTGAACTTACATAATTTCGCAGGTATATGTGCCTTTATATGATGCAAAAGGTCACTGGTTTTTATTAGTTGTTGATGTTGTTGAGAGACATAATTATGTTTTGGACTCTCTTGGTGCTACTAGAGCGCGTAAAAATATTGTAGAAAATATAGTAAGTCCTTAACTCATTTATGGAAACTAATATATAAATAATGTTTAACTATCGATATCTTAATGTTTTTTCATGGTTTATACAGTTGACTAAATCTCTAGTTTGGTTTGCGGGTCATGCTCATTTGGGTAAATTATTTAAAGATGTCGTAGAATTTTCATTCAATTGCGTACAAGTACCGAAGCAACCAAATTCGTAAGTAATATGAGTTTAAATATATTATGTTTTGTTCTCTAAATTTTTCTTTATTAATAGATTAATTTATTTCAGATTTGATTCAGGGATGATTGTGGCATGTACACATTAAAGTATATAGAAGCCGATAACAAAAGTGATTGGTCGAAGATTTTTTTCACGGTAAAGTATACCATGTAGTTTCATTTTGAAAAGGTGTGATATTTGACGAACGTTATATTTCTATAGTGTAGACAGAAGAAATGAGAGTTGAACGATTGAGAATGTTGGCCAAACTTGTTTGTAGCAATCACAATGAAGTTGATCTATTTAAATTGCCCACAGAAGATGAAGTAGCCGAGGATTAAGAAATTTTGAATTGTAGTGAAACATTTTTGGGTCATTTCCTTTTCCTTTTGACTATTCAATTTATTTGAACACTTTACCACTCTGTTAATTTTATGTTTTTTATTATTTCGATTCATGTTAGTACTTTTTTGAAGAAAATTTTTCCATTTATACAACAATTACGTTCTTTTGACCTTTTACGTTACATACATAAAAATTCAGAAATTCATATAATCCATACAATAACTCATAAACTCCATAACATATTTGATAACAAAAAGAATAATCCAAGTGAATAACAAGTGAATACTCCAACATAATCCATAAAAGAATAACAAGTGAATACTCCAACATAAGTTCTAGCATAATCCATAATCCATACAATAAAATAATAACAAGTGAATACTCCAACTTAAAAAGTTCCAGTAGTTCCAACATAATCCATAAAAAAGTTCCATAATAAAAGAATAACAAGCATAATCCATAAAAAATTTCTATCATAATCCATAAAAAGTTCCATCATAATCCATAAAAAGTATAATCCAAGTAACAAAAACCTAAGCCTCGGGTGCATCGTCACTGCCATTGCCATCATAATCGCCATCGTCATTGCCATTGTCATTGCAATCGTCGCCAACGCCATCATCATGAAGAAGGTCAACTGAATACTTCAACCACTCTATACGCTCCTCAACTGCATCAAAACGACTCATAATGCGACCCTCCATCTGAGTGACCATCTTCGAAAGTGAGGCTAAAGAAGCCTCTCCCTCAAGTGCTCAAGAAAATTCCTGACGACGAGCGGGTCGAGGTGGTTGATTTGGACGTTGAGCATGAATTCACTCACCATTGATGAGTTGAAAACCGACCCTTCGAAGAGATGCAACACCAATAGTATTTCTTAAAGAGAAAGGAATATCTATGGAACAATTGATGCTCTCCTTCTCAAAGATATGGATAAGGACAATACTAAAGTAAAAGGAGGTTACGCAACCGGTTCGACGGTTGTTGACGATGTATGCTAGGTCGACAAAAATTATCTGGGCAAGATTGATTCGATGGCCAGTGCGGAAGCACTGAATGCACCAAGAATCGGCATTCATAATGGTGGAATACTTACCTCCTGATGGCCGAAACCACCAAGTGACGATGAGATGTAGATTAGGGGTGTGCAAAAAAACCGAATAACTGAAACAGATTCTGAAACCCGAAAAAACTAAACCAAAAAATCGGTTAACCGAACCAAAAAATTGGTTTTGGTTCGGGTTTTTATTATTTAAAAAGAAATCGGTTCATTTACGGTTTATGGTTTTGGGATAAACCGGGTAATCGAACCGACCGGTTATATAATATATATTATTATATTATATGACATTTTAATATTTTATATTAAAACAAATCAGATTTTATTTTATTTTCCCATTCACCCAAAGTAAAACCATAATTTCATTTAATAAAGTTTAAGTATTTACTTTTTTAGTATTAAAAAAGATACTAATATCATTTTTCAATTTTTAAAAGTATATATTTTTCTAACTCATTATTAAAATTTATATTTTTAATAAACAAAATAAAAAACCGTTACCCGAATCGAACTGATTTTTTTTGATTAACCGAATAAACGGTTAACCGGTTGAATGGTTACGATTTAAGGTCGAAAATTAGGTAATCTGAACTTACTGGTTAACCGAAGTAATTTGCTAATGGTTAACCGAAACTGGTTTTGCACACCCCTAATGTAGATAGTGGTCATGGGCATTTAAGGAAGTAACAGAGCCGGTGTTTGGAGCACCATCTATGTATACATCCTCATCATCTAGACCGGTGTTTTCTACACCCAGATGAGAACAAATGATTTCGGTGTCTAGCATAAAGGACTTCCTCATAAGGTAAGACTCTATGGCAATAACAGTCTTACCGGTTTGATCAACAATACACCGAGCGTTGGAAAAAAAATCCAGACTAAAGTGGGATAAAATTGAGGACAGAGTTGGAGCATTGGAATAAATTTCCATCGCCTCATATACTTCATGTAAGGAAATTTAAAATTAGGGTCAGACATAAAATTAAAATCTACAATACGCTCATCCCTAAGATCAAAATTTTTGAACCATTCAAAGTTTGCCATTTGGTTTTGTATTCCATGTTCATCAAAACATGAATCAAATGTGGTAGGTAAAATGGGTTGAGGTTCAAGGTTGTTTCTAGGTTGACTAAAAGAAGATCCATCCATGCGTTGGCGTTTTGTACCAGGTTTAGACTTTGGTGTCATTTCAAACTAAAATCCCTGCAAAAATATTACGCACAATGTATATAAACAAAAAAAAAATTCATGAGTGTCACTCCAAAAAATCATCAACTGCTTTCTACAACTACCATTTTACTAACCAATAAAATCTAACTTAACTCAACAAAATTTGTGCAAACTAGTAATAACATTTTACTACTACCATTTAACCAACTTAAATAACCTAACATTTGCAAATCACCTTAACCTAACATTCAATTTTTTTTGGCCAAAGTATACTATCACCATTTTACTACCACCATTTTTGTGCCAAAATATAAATCACCATTATTTCATACGATGAATTTCATCCATAGTTGTTTTACCACCACCATTTTACTAACAAATAATACCAATGTGGATGGAAACACACTAAAATAATATAAAAATTTCATAACAAATAATAAAAACCTAAAACCCTAAGGAACACTAACATTTAAAATGAAGAAAGTAAAGGTTAGATTTTTGAAATACCTTCAATAATTCTTGAAATAGATGAAATAAATGCGTTAGGTTTGCCCAATCCTTCCCAAATTTGCAATGCAGTAGTGAAATGGCCAGATTTTAGAGAGGGGAGTCGGTTTTAGGTTTTAGGATTGGGGGAAAATTGAGTGGGAGGCTATTTATAGGGGCAGTGTTGCGCGTACCGGTACAATTATTTAATCGTATCGGTACGGTAGTACCGATACACAATTTAGGCGTACCGATACGGTATTGTATTAAATTTTTTCCATTGAGTATAAATCATACTGATACAGATTGAGTATCGGTACGAGAAAAGGGTTACTGGATTTTGTAAATCCAATACAATATCGGTATTGTTAAATAGCGCATCGGTACGGCCGTACCGATACAGTTAAGTAACCGTACCGGTACATCATTGAAAACAATGAAATTTTAAAAAATAAACCGTATAATATATAAAAATTTGTTAGAAAATAATATTTTAGCTTAATATTTCTCAATTTGAGGATCAAAAATTTGTAGAATATATAAAAAAGAAACATTGAATCTACGTTGAGGATCGAAAATTTATAGAATATATAAAAATAAACCGAATAAGAATGTATAATATACTTCATAATAACTACTTTAAAAAATTTAAAAATATCAAAATTTAATCATCCTAAATCTACCAATGGACCGAGAAAACAATGAAAGTTTCAACCATCGTACATCATGCAGTAGTTGCTTCGCATCTTGTCCCATATGCTATCAAGGCATTTGCATGCATTGTCATGTTTATCATTACAAAGAATATTCGTAAAAATTACCAAGCGCACTAAAACAACCGTATTTATAACTCAATGAATGAATGACTTGCAAGAACAAACACTCTGATTTTTGGAGGAGACTGTGCACTACCAAGCACTATTTGGTTGCCAATCCAAAATGGTTGGATCTTTTTCCATAATTTTCAATTCACGAGTATAAGTAGGCTGCACAAAACATATTATATTATTAATATACATAACAAGAAAGCATAATTATTTGAATAATTCATATTTAATTACCTTCGAGATGTCGTTTTGTTTGTATGTGTTGGGCATGTATCCAGCTAATTTAAAATTTTGAACTTCATTAATATGGCTCGTATACTAATCTGAAGGCTTATTCGGAGAAGGTTTAGATGTTTTATACGAGTCCAACGTGACATCCTCATCATATGTAACACGTTTTGGGTTGGACGATGAATCTTGGCGCTTCGTTCTCTTGGGTTTTCCTCTTCTAGTTTCAAGAATTATAGGATCGCCAATTCCAAGAGTCTCTTTACCTTTACTGCTTCTCTTATTAGCCCCCACTTTAACCGTTTGCAATTTCAGACTCATTTTTGCAAATTGATCTTTAACTTCATTGAAAGTCTTCAATGTCTGTGATGCACGGTGACATATGGTCATACAATAAGAGGCTAAAGTGGAATATCTGGCTTGAATTATTGCTGGATTATTATCTTCCAAATATGCATTCTTATTTTCAAGTACAACATCTTTCTTCGCATAGATAGTCCATCGTTTCATTATGCACCCTTGTGGTATTTCCTTAGCCTTTTCATATTTCAACATGGCAAACATATGGCGGCATGGAAATCCAACAGACTCCAACTTCATACAGCAACAGTACATGGTATCATGTGTCATATTTCTAAGTACAAGATACCACTTCTCCTTTTCAACATGCTCTAGCCAATAACACATGCACTCACCATGGAATTCGCTTTTTTGACCAAATTATAACTCTCATACGATATTTCTTTGCAGAATATAGCAAAAGAATTTCGCGTATATACCTTGACTGCATTGCGCTTGAGAGTTTCCAACACACCGTCACAATATGGTTCTTCATCCATTGAATTGTAATCTTGACGAGACTCCTCCCATCTTAGAGATTGCATCTGTTTATGGTAGTTCTCAACGAATCGGTACAATATCACCTTTTTGTCCAACCAATTTTTCAGTGTTCTGTTCATTGATCCACACCGTTGAGTAATCCTCATTGCTGCACACAAAAAATATTTATGAATTACGTTAGATACAATAAATAATATATTAAATTAAAGTGTATATAATGTTACCTGCATAAAAGTATCCTTGCAAATATGCTTCTGCCCATTTTTCTTTATCTTCATATAATTCCTCTACCCATTTTTTTCCTTGAACGTTGTGTTTTTCCACTAGTTCTTTCTAGGCACTTTCAAAATTAGATGGCGTCCTACACATGTCAGAGCATCTCATAAAGCCATCAAGGAAATCTTGTTCCACATGAGAAAGCGCGTTCCTCATGATATGCCACAAACACAATCTATGTTTTGCCCCGGGTAGTACTCGAGAAATGGCATTTGCCATAGCCTTATCTCTATTAGTAATAACAGTAAGCGGTTTGTACCCATCTCCCGCTTCGATCAACTGTTCTAATACCCACACACATGTATCATCTTTCTCGTTCACAATCAATGCACATCCAAATGGCACTGTGTTTCGATGATGATTGACACCAACCAAAACAACGAACGGCTTGTTGTATGCGTTACACGTGTAAGTTGTATCAAATGCAAGTACATGACCAAATTGTTTATAGTCGGCGCGTGATACACCATCAGACCAGAACAACTTCTCCAAGTGTCTGGATTCATCCCTCGTGTGCCTAACAAAAAAGAAAGGATCAAATTCTCACTTCCCATATAAAATATGCCATCACTGTTTCACCACCACCATCTTGGAATTTTTCTCGTCTAATTCTATCCAAATAGTTGTACAAGTCCTTGGGTAGAAAACCAACATTCTGAATTGAACCAGCTTCATTCACGAAATTTCGCATTATCCTACTTGGAGTAATTCTAGAGTGGTGCATGCTCTTTATCTTCAGCTCATCTAACTGACTGATTTTTCGGAATGACCTAAAATAAAAAATCATTAAATATATATAATCTTCTAGAATTTAGTATCTATCAATTTAATTATTAATAAAAATTACATACATGATATATGCAACATGTGTTGCGTGAACCATATCATGATTATGTTCTTCCTGGAATTTCACAACTTTCCAATAATGATGGCGTTCGTCCAATTTAAATCTAATAAATACTCCACAACCAACTCTGATGTTCGGTCTTTGTAGACGTCTTCTGTCTGGCAAGTTATACCACCTTTTGTCTCTATGTCCCTCCTTACGACACACCATTTTCTTTGCAATTATTTGATCTGTAGCTCTACTTTTCACTGTCTGGTCGACTCGAACTCCGAACCCTTTCACTTTAGCATAAGTATGGTAAAATTCAACGCAGTCGTCTAAAGTTTTCCACTTTAGCATACTCATATAATTCTCATCATAATCCTTTAATTCTTTACCAATCTTATCCCATATGCTTTCATCGATGAAATAGTCAAGGGTCTTCTCATCATCTATTTGTTTTGCATCATCAACATCATGATCAGGTTCTTCTTATTCTTCAAAATTTAGTCCACGTTCTCTATCCTCGATATAGGGCTCGAACTCCGTAGCCTCAATTTTTTCTAGATCTTCAATATCTTCGATGTCAACCATCTCGAAAAAACCCCTGCAATTTAGTACAAGTAAATGAAAGAAAAATTAAATCTAATGAAACTTAAGAAAAAGGTAAAAATAAAACCTCAAGAAACATGCATTGTACTTAAAACATGAAAAACCCCAAAAATTTTAGTGACAAAAAATTACAAGCGTACCGGTACGGTAATTGTACCGTACCGATACGCTTTCAAAACAAAAAATTCCAGTGACCAAAAACTGCATCGATATGTCTTGCATACCGGTACAGTTAGCCCTCGCGTACCAGTACGGTAAGAATACCGTACCGGTACGCACGACGAACTGCACTTTTTGGGGGTTTGAATCGACCATTATTTTTGTAAATTTGTAGAGTGTCCAGGAGATCTATATTTGTACACATTATTGCCCGTATTATTGTTGTTCTTAAGCACATTTAGGCATATTTAGGTGCATTGCATGCATTATAACAATATCTTCTCTTTTACCATGCTTCCATTGAATATTTTATGTTTGGTTGAGAAAAGTTATTGTTTTAGTTTAAGTTTATATTTTTAAGTGTTGTAGCAAGGCAAGGAGAGGAGAGGACAAGAAGGGACAAGAAACTGGAACAAAAGAAGCTGTACTAAAGCAGTTCCAGATGCCGCCAAGGACGCTGCCGAAGCAGCATTGCCGCCAAGTGCCGCCCGGGCAGGAGTTACACCGACTTAGCTAAGATGGGTCGCGATTTAAAGAGGGCGATTTCCTAAGCCCAATGAGCCCAGTCTTGCAATCTTCTAAAGCATGTAGCGTCCGGTAGAGCTCGTCCAAGACTGATAAGTAGGATCACCTATCCTTACTTGCGGAAGAAGGCAGCGTCCAAAGAGTCCATATTTAAAGTATAAAGGAGTCTGTATTTAATGTAACTTACTTTTAGAACTCCTACTTCAAGGAGGACTCAAACTTAGGCCATGAGCCCTATATATACCCAATGTATATAAGGGTATAGGGGCATGATGATAACGAGGGTGAGGGGATGCGAGCCTGAGCAGCCACACAACGAGATGTTGTTAGATAGGTTGGAGTTGTTGGGGGTCGCGGCCCAACTCTCTTAGGGTTTAGGCACGTGTATGTAAAGTAGTTTAAGGGAAACATTTGTATAAGTTTTGAGTTGTTTTCAATAAAATTCCAAACTTTCCTGTGTTAGGTTGACACTGAGATTGCTAGGTATTGCCTACATCACATGAGTGTTTGAGCATCCTAACCTAGAAATAGGAGGGATCACTGTCGACCATCCCGCAGAACTTTGGAGTGTCTGCCAGACTTGCCGCCAGAACTTCTTTCCGTTCCACCTGCCGAGATAGTACACTCCTGCAGTGGTAGTGACCTGCTGCGGCCGTGTGACAGGGTCGTAGTTTGCCGCCCGCCATCCCGCCGAGGCAGCAGTTCATGGCAGCGCAAAACATGCTCAGACTATACAATGCAGTCCTCATGCTACTGAGCTGTGTTTCTCTCACCTAATCTATCGCCCAAATCTCTCCCTATCATTCCTCTCATCACAATCTTTATTTCATTTGTGTTTTTATAGTTCCACATCATGAGATTTAAGTACGCATATACTAAATCTTTGTGCAGGAATCCATTCATAGGAGCTGCTCCAATCCCTATGGGAGACAATATCTTTTATACTATAACTTGACAAGAGTGTGCACTTGCGCTCAGAAATAGAAAACACCTAGACGCTCTACAAGTTTTTGGCGTCGTTGCCGAGGATTGGCAACAACAACTACATTTGAATTTCTGCACTCCTATTTAGTTTTTGCACATTAAATCTCTTTCTACTTATTTAATAAAAAGCCTCTTTGTTTTCTTGGTGTATGTCCCGCCAGGGTGGCAAGGTTGGCAGCAACATCCACCTGAGGAGGGAAAGGACATGCCCATAAGAATAGCCAAACACAAAGACCCTCAAGAAGTGGTTATGCGTGGGAAAAGCGCAGCCTAACATAACCCAAATTTTTTTATTTATTAATTTTTATTTTACTTTATTTTTTACGCATTAAAATTAGATTTAATTTTTATTCAATTCTTGTAGTTATTCCAAGTTAGGAATGAAGGAAAGATCAAGAAAGATTAAAGAATAACGGAGAGGCCCAACTAGCGGTCAGGGCAGCCCAAGGTAGATAAGCATAAAGACTAGTGGCTTCATAATGGCTAGCCGCAACGACTATATTTTGCCCCAGCGAGCGGAACAAATATCTGTGTAACGGCTAGAATCTCGTTATTTGCGCCACAATAATTGTCGCCCGTTGACAGTGTGCCCGCCAAGGCAGAGGAGAAAAGTAGCTATATAAAGCCAACCATTCTTCCCCCGTTCTTCACTTTGCTTTCTCCTGTACTCTGAATTCTTTATGCAATCTTTGCTTCCAAGATTTCCCTTGCTTTATTTTCTTCCAGGCTCTTTCTTTTCTTTCTTTAGGAAATAAAACCGTCCCACAAACTATGGCCTCATCACAACAACCCGCCGCCACCTCCAAAACCCCTTTCAAAAGGTTCTTGAACACTACTGTCGAGGAGACCTACAAGAAACACTTTAGAGAGTGGCAACTATGGGAGGAGATGGGTTTCCAATATACCCAGTCTGATGGGGATTTTGGCTTGGAACCCTCTCTATTCGAAAGGATCCACAATATGGGCTGAGACCAGTTCACACAGAAGCCAGAAGGAATTAACAGCAACCATGTGCGAGAGTTCTACGCCCACAGACCGACACCGGCAAGCCCTTTCGTGTACGTCCGCAGAGAAGGTGTCAAGTTTACTGCTGACATGATCAACAACTTCTATAGCATAGAAGTCAACAGCAATCCACATGAGTAATAGGTGTCCTACTTAACGGTGGCTGACTACAACAAAATCAAGAGGGAGATCTACAAGCCAAACACCAAGTGACTAACAGGTAAAAACAACGGGTCAGTCAACCGCCCCGATTTTCTGCCAGAGGAAGCCCTTTGGAGTTACTTTGTCTGGCATCGCCTGATGCCTTCTACGCACGGATCGATAGTAAATAGGCCAAGGCTCGCCCTTATCTACAACATAATGATAGGGCGGAAGATCAATGTTGGTGAGGTAATCATAAAAGAGGTACATGCCCACGTAGAAAAACAAACTACAAAGGGACCTCTCTTCTTCCCTGTACTCAGAACAAGCCTTTGCGCTAATTTTCGCGTGTCGCCGGACCCCAAAGACAAAATTCTTCATGCCAAAGAAGGATGAACAAGACGGGTACGCCAGCAGATGATGCATAACGCGGAGCTTGACACACCTTCCACCGCCCAGCCGCCACCCCAGCCTCAGCGGGTAGTACTGAAGCTGCCCTCCCGTCCGAAGTGATCCCCCTACTGTGTAGCCTAGTTGAAAGCTGCCAAAGGATCGAGCACAAGCAAGTGATCTTCACCAAATACGTAGCAGACGTGCAAGAGGCCTTTGTGGTCTACTTGTTGGAAAGTATCAGGACGTAGGCCCACAGTTGCCCGCCTTTCCCACAGAGTTAGCAACTTCCAAGCCAATCTAGATCACTCCAAGACCAGCTACTGCTCTTGCCGCCGATGACAGCGAGGGGCCGCACTGCCACCCCAAGAGAAGAACCTCTCCAACCCTTATCCAACCATATGAACTAACCTTCTCATTGGAATCAGAGAAGGAGGAGGAAACCACTCCTGCATCCCCAGTAGTAAAAGGGGCCGCTGCCAAAGACGCATGCGACTTAGACATGGAGATCTCAGACTCCTTCGATGACCAACCAACAGAGGCAGATAGAAAGAGAAAGCGGCCAACAACAGAGCCCAAAGGTGGAGGAGCTGAAAAACCATCCAAGAAAACCACCCTCAGCCGCTGCGTAGCAAGAAGAAGAGCCCAACTGACAGACCATGTGCTACGCGCCGCCTCGTCTTGTCCGCCTCCTCAGAATCCTCCTATGACACGACATCAACAGAGAGGAACTCCCTCAGTCTATAACACCATTTTTTCTTTTCTTTTTAATTTTTATGTTTTATTTTCTCTTTTATGTTTTATTTTTTCTGCTTTTAATTTTTTTCTTTTTTTATGTTTTGTTTTTGTATAGGCATTGGGGACAATGCCAACCTTGAGTTTGGGGGCAATTAGTCCTCTTTGTTTTAGATTCATTTAGTAGCATTTAAATGCATATATAAATTCTGCCCCTTAGCACTTAATGAAATAGAAATCTTTAGCTTAAAAACTTGTGCCTACGATAGCTTAGCCGACTACTTATATTCGCACCATTCTAATTTTTTTTCTTTAACTATGGGAAGAAGCATGAAAAAGCCTTAAAAAATTGAGTTTCTTTCTGCCATTTATCTTTACACTTGTCTGTTAAATGCTAAATTTCGCTTGAGTTTTGGGTTTAACACTGCCTGCCTTACTTAATAAAAATTCCTTGATTGAATACAGGTTTGCCACCACGACAGCACATGGCAGCACAACAAAAATAATGAAAAACCCTAGAGGTTCCCGAAACAGGCTCTAGGCATGAAGTTCAAATACCCTAGAGGTGCCCGAAATAGGCTCTAGGAAGGATCATGAGCAAGGACACTCCGCTGCTATTAAAAGTCCATGAATCTAAACCAAGTGACGAACAAATTAGCAAGAGTGAATGAAAGTCTTCACGGGATGACTCTATTCAAAGGGTTCGGAGTTTTGTAGAGTGCACCTATCTTAGCATCAGACCTGAAGAATAGTTGTGATGAGCTGAAGCTCTTAAAGTCATGATCAGAAAAAGAAAACAAAAGTGCCCAACTATGCTGCCAAGGCAGTAACTTGTATCATTTCTAGTAATTTAATTATTTTAGGCATTCTTTGTTAACTTAATTATCTCAGCATGGTTAGCATGAGCACATATTTGCACACACTACACTGGCATTAAGAAAATTAAAACCTAAGTTATTTCATGCCATTCCCTATTACTAACATAAAAACAGGTGCCACGACCTTGAGGTAAGAAATCAAGTTCAAGGCTAATGTTTCTATTAATTTTGTACTAAGGGCAGGTTTACTAGCTAGGTTGCATTGCTTGAGGACAAGCAATAATTTGAGTTTGGGGGTGTGTCGAGTGTCCGGGAGTTCTATATTTTGTACACATTCATGCCCGTATTATTGTTGTTCTTAAGCTCATTTAGGCATATTTAGGTACATTGCATGCATTATAACAATATCTTCTCTTTTACCATGCTTCCATTGAATATTTTATGTTTGGTTGAGAAAAGTTATTGTTTTAGTTTAAGTTTATATTTTTAGGTGTTGTAGCAAGGGAAGGAGAGGAGAGGATAGGAAAGCTGGAAGAAAAGGAGTTGTACTGAAACAGTTCCAGATGCCGCCAAGGACGATGCCGAATCAGCATTACCGCCAAGTTCCGCATGGGCAGGAGTTACACCGACATCGCTAAGATGGGTCGCGATTTAAATAGGGCAATTCCTAAGCCCAATAAGCCCAGTCTTGCAATCTTCTAAAGCTTGTAGTGGCTGGTAGAGCCGATCCAAGACCGATAAGTAGGAGCACCTATCCTTACTTGCGAAAGAAGGCAACGTCCAAAAAGTCAATATTTAAAGTATAAATGAGGCATGATGATAACGAGGGTGAGGGGATGCGAGCCTGAGCAGCCGCACAATGAGATGTAGTTAGATAGGTTGGAGTTGTTGGGGGTCGCGACCCAACTCTCCTAGGGTTTAAGTGTGTGTATGTAAAGTAGTTTGAGGGAAACGATTGTATTAATTTTGAGTTGTTTTCAATAAAATTCCAAAGTTTGCTTAATCTATGTTCTTTGTTCTTTCAATTAGTCTACACCAGTTAGTTGAAGAGAAAATATATTTGTCGGGCACGAAAGTGCAAGGCTCACGAAAGGGTTAAGCACGGCCACAACATGCAAAGGCGTGACTAACTTGGTTCCACACTAGTTCACAAGTTTCAGCAGCTAAAAGGGATCACCAATCAAATGAACTTGCCTGTATTAGGTTGACGCTGAGATTGCTATATACTGCCTTCATCACGTGAGTGTTCAAGCATCCTAACCTAGAAATAGGAGGGATCACTGTCGACCATCCCACGGAACTTTGGAGTGTCTACCAGACTTGCCGCCAGGACTTCTTTCCGTTCCACCTGCCGAGATAGTACACTCCTGCAGTGGCAGTGACCTGCTGCGGACGGGTGACATGGTCGTAGTTTTCCGCCCGCCATCCCGTCGAGGCAGCAATTCATGGCAGCTCAAAACATGCTCAGACTATACAATGCAGTCCACATGCTACTGAGCTGAATTTGTCTCACTCAATATATCGCCCAAATCTCTCCCTATCATTCCTCTCATCACTATCTTTATTTTATTTTTGTTTTTATATTTCCACATCATGAGATTTATTTACGCATTTACTAAATCTTTGTGTAGGAAGCCATTCATAGGAGCTGCTCCAATCCCTATGGGAGACAATATCTTTTATACTATAACTTGACAAGAGTGCACTTGCGCTCAGAAATAGAGAACACATATACGCTCTACAAAATCAATCAACAAAATTGGATTGTTGCAACTGATTTTGGGATTTGGGGATAAATTGAATGAAAATTAAGTGAAAAATACTTAAATCGAATCAAATTTAAGATAATTAGGGTTTCAAAAATTAGGGATAAATTACCTAAATGCAACGAAGGATTAGGACTGGCAGCGGCTGTTGACGACGGTGGCGATGGCTGTCGGCTACGGCGGTGGGTATGGCAACAATTGGGTTAGTTTCAAAGCAAAAAAAACCTAGGAATTTTTTATTTACTGATAGTTTATTTTGATTAATAATATTTAAAATAAATTTACAACTAAAAAGTACTTTAATTAAATTACACTTTTAATTTTTTAAAAAATTATAACTACGCATAAAGTACTTTGGATTTAAAATTTTTATAAAATAATCTATCAGTGCTCATCGGTGCTCGTCGAGCGTAGAAGAACAATCCATATAGAAAACATTAAACATTACAAAATAGTAAGCTTCCTAACATGAATAAATGTACATTAAAATGTAAAAAATACAATATAGGCTTATGAATATACTCTAAAATACAATAAAATAATACTCCAAAACAGTAAGACTTTTATTCTATTCAAAAAATCATTAAACTTTTATTAAAGTAAACATTAGACTTTATAAAAGACACTAAATGTATACTTTAAAATAAATGTATACTCTAAAATACAATAAAATGATACTCTATAAAAATGTACAAACGGATACAAATTGAAACTGATTGGGCGTACAATATTAATGAGGTTATAGGTTTGGAGGCGGAGGGAGGCATGTTCCAAGTGCGCGTGATGGAGTTCGAGGAGGCGATTGGCCCTAAATGCGACTGCAGCTGTGAAGTGGCTTCAAGCTCCGATGATATAGATAGTGCAAAGGACCGGGAGATTTCTTGGAAGACAAACTCCTCGTACAATGATAAGGAGTCATTGATGGATGGTACAATTGTGCCGAACTCAGTTTCAGTAGGGGATACAAAAGCTAAAGAGGAAGTCGTGGTTGATAAGAGTTATTTGGAACGTATTTGGAAAGAAAATCAAATGTCGGATTGGAGAGTGGTGGAGACGTCAAGCTGGATGGATGATGAACAAGTGAGAATGTTGAATCGGGATGTGGGTGAGCGATCGAGTTGTAATGTGTTAGGTGTCGTGGAAGCTATTGATAGAGTGTGTGAGGTGCAATCAAATGAGCAACAGAATAAGACAAGCTCGGTTTTGGATGGGCCGAGGATTGAATTACCTAGGGTGAATAAAGCATCTTTAATTGAAGTGAATGGGAAACAAAGGAGGGTTCGACAGTTAACGGAGATTGAAGCAAGTCTGGCACCTGTAGGGGAGAAAAATATGATTGGACAAGCCACTAAACGTGGGCGTGGGCGTCCGAGAAAGCATAAAAAGGAGACTGAATCAGCACCGGAGGAGATAGTGAATGGATCACTGTCGAATTCTGATTTTGTGTGCCGTAAACATGTAATCTTGCGAAAGGCTCGCGAGACGGTGGGGTTGGGTAAATTGATAGGAGCAAATACGAAAGGAAGAGAAGAAGCGATAGTAAAAGACATTGCGCGTTTGATTGAAGCACGCGAACACAAAGCCTAGCAAAGAACCATGAAGGTGTTGTCGTGGAACGTTCGAGGGATTGGCACGGCATCGAAAAAACGGTCTATACAGCGTATACTACGACAACACAAGTGTGTTTTGGCTCTACTTCAAGAGACCAAAACGGAGGTGATTACGGACAGGGTTGTGCGCCAATTATGGTATGAGGATTCATTTGATTTCTGTTTTTCTTCATCGGAGGGGAGAGCGGGAGGGGTTGTTGTGATTTGGGACCCAAAAGGTTTCAAAGTGGAAGTGAAAGAATGGCGGAAGAATTTGATAATTTTAGTCGGGCGATGGATTCGTGAAGAATGGTCGGCTGGTTTTGTGGGTGTATATGCACCATCTGTGGTTGTGGAACAAGAGGCCTATTGGGAGGAGATAGTGCAGGTGGTACGGGCGAGGCAAGTCGAGTGGTGCGTGGGAGGTGATTTCAACATGGTGACAAAGGCGACGAAAAGAACGGGTAGTGTGCAACTAGCTCGAGGTATGCGTCAATTTTGTGATTTTATTGAACAAATTGCTTTGGTAGATGTTCTGATGCAAGGGAAGCGTTTCACATGGTTTGGTCCGGGGGGGGGGGGGGAAGGGAGCCGGCTTGATCGATTTTTAGTCTCACAAGGTTGGGTGAGTCGCTTTGAGGCATTCATAGTGATGAATCTACCGAAGGAATTATCGGACCATTCTCCCATTGTACTTGTAGGAGACGTGTTTGATAGTGGTCCGAAGCCATTTCGGTTCTTTAATTTTTGGTTGAAGGACATTAGGTTGATGGAACTTGAATGGAAGCGATTGTCGCTGCATGATGGGGAGGGTAAATGAACTCTTCCTTGCACTTAATTTTGGAGCTCAATTCGATTGTTGATGGTTAATTTCTTATGCATTATGTTTTGAGTGAGTTTCGAATGAGCAAGCTATGATAAGAACCACCTCTAGATAAAATTGATTCATGCATGTATTAGGATTTGAATTATATGAATAGCTTGAGGGAATGAAACTATGTTAATCCTCCCTTGAGTTCGAATATGTGGTTACATTGAAGTTTTTGATTATGCAATAGATAAACATGATTAAATAGTTATACTATGTGTTTTGATAACATGATTAAGATGATAGGCTGATTAATAAGAAATTCTAGCTCGATTGAAATAATTCAAATGTGAAAAAGGATCATTGTTCCATATTATAGTTGAATTGGAGATAGGATGCAATTACATTGTTTGTTGGATGTATTCAAAACAGTTTTAGTTATGGAATTGAAGATTTTAAATTCATACGAGTTTCTCATTATCAAGTGAATGGTGTTTAAGATTAAAATTTGGATGACCTTGGTTACTATCAAATTGTCGAGGCTGTTTCGGTATAAATGAAGATTTGATGGACTATTTGTGTTTATGATTTAATACATATATATAAAACTGGAGTTGTTTGAGTATAAAGTAACTAAGTACTGTTTTATAATGTTGAAAACAGGGGAGGACAATCTCATTATCAAAGGAGACTGTTTTATTCTAATATAACCATATTAGGGATTGTTTTGTGTGTACACTTGTACATTAATGCACATTGGACTGTTTTGAAGTACCAAAGTAAGAATGATAATACATGAACTATTTTGTGAAAATTAAAATAGGTATTGATGAATAATTTTGTAAGTGATCGATCGTTAGGTTTTGTGCTGATGCATGATTGCATTTTTGTCATAGTAGATCAAGGAAAGAGCTAGAAAAGGATTCGGATAATAGCAAGCTATAATTGAGGGTTTAGGTATCCCGTAACTTCGGGATAAGAGGTGAGTGTAGTTTAAAGACTCGGGATAAGCTTGCAACTCCCCGAGCACTTTTGTTATTATCTGAAAGTTTACATTGTTTCTCGTTGATTAGAGTTATGTTATGCTTGACAAGCTGGCTTGGAGGTCGAGGTGAGTATCATACTATGGAGAATTGCATAATACGTTAAATATGGTAAAACTTCAACTTAAAGATTTGGGAGTTATGCTTATATGTGGTTGAATATGGATTTTATATGATTTATAACCAATCCATGATTGTTAAGGAATATAAATAATAGATGAAACACATAATTGCTCTTAGTAGATATGATTATTAATTATAGTTATATCAACTAGTATATGGGTGATGGTAAACCATGTTAAGACCCATTCGAATGGGAGAAATGATTTAATAAGTAATGTGTGAGTTAGTACATGCTTGCCAGAGTAGGATGGAAACGTTGTTATAAGTGTTTGATTTTGATATATGTCCACCTTATAGTGTGATAAAATATGCTATTTTAATTGGGCATCTTGGAGTTATGCTTCCATGGGATTGGTATATGGTAGGTTGTTTGAATTCTGTACATGAGCTATGCTCACTCTATTTCTGCTTTGTTAAGAATATAATATGATTTTAATGAAAGACTATAAATGGATCATATGTGACTATGGATTTGGTAATGATGCCATATGATTGATTAATTGAAATGAAGAATGAATATTGAGCATGAAAATTTTATGTAATCTTGACATTTTGAATACATAGAAAGTTATGTATGATTGAACAAATGAAATGTGGCTATAAGGCCTTTCGAATAAGTTAAATAAGGCATGGAAAATCACATGTGATGATTATGCACGTATGTGTATTTTATTGAAAGGAAAATGAAATCCTTGAGAAGATATCTCAATTTGAAGCTATGCTTATTATGCTTAAGTAATGAAAGAAATATGTTAAGCCTTGTTTTTAGTCAATCGTAGGTGTAGTTGGCATGCCATAGAGTCCATAGAGCTTAGTGTCGGGTGGACTACGGTCCGAGACAATGGTCCTTATTTGGCGACAATAGGAGGGAAGTGTGTGTGGTCACTTGGCGACAGTAGGAGGGATTGACTGGTACTGCGAGTACCATTTTTTTATGGGCGACAGGTGGTTGGGATTCGTGTACTTAGTCTGTACATTCGATTGATAAGAATTATGAAAATAATAAATAAATCAAGGAAGTGGTAAAATAACTTGAATAACAAGAAATGTATTTGCAATCTCGAAAATGAATCGTATTGAGGAATTAGAAGATTATATTTTACTAGAGTGTGCTATACTTTGCTTGTGAACCGTTGGAAAAACATGCCTATGAATAATTGTTTAGTTCGAATATTATAGTATACAATTCTTAGCCTTGCGTTCAAGTCATTATATTGCAATGTTAAAATATTTGATTGATAATGTATGAATTTAGTAACACTTGTTTTTAATATGATATGTTAATGACTTGTGCAATAAGTAAGTCGTGTATTGTCAATATATGTTAAAAAGAGAAGGAAGTTGTTTAGATAAATAAAAGAATCGTGGTGATATTTTTGCGCGAAAGTAAAATATATACATATCTTGTAAATTTGGGTGCCTCTTCGGAGGTGAATAGTTATGTTTCGATAAAGAATTAGAATGTGGACACTTAAGTTTAATCAATTCGATCTTGAACATAGGATAAGGTATAATTGTTGTATTAATCACGAGCTTAGTATTTTATATTCTATGACTAATATCTGAGTTAAGAAAATACATGCTTATGTTATAAATTGATTGATAGCTTAATTAGTAAGCATTATTTTTTTATAAAGTCACAAGGAAATGTACGAATATGAGCTAAACTAATATTTCCTTCCCCTAACTTGTTTAATAAGTAGCATTCTCTAGCAAATTGCATGCATATTGAATTGAGTAGGAGAGGGCTATCTTGTAGAAAGCTTGGGTAAGAGGAAATTATGTGCCTCAAGTTTGACAGATAAAAGTTACAATAAAGTTAGAAGCTGTGCCAAAATTCGAACCCTATAAGTGGAATGAATCTCGTCTGCCATGCTTGTTATTGACCTAAAGCCATTGGCTATTTAAAATAATGGAACTTTTATCTTATAACTTTGGTTATGTACTATTGGTTATCTAAACTACCTCGTTAAACAATGCTTACTTTATCCTTTCGTTATATTTCGGGGTCTTTGAGCTTGGACATGATCACAAGAATCCAAAGTACGATTTGAATATTCCTACAGAACTCCTAGATGGTGGCACTTAGTTAACAAGCATGCATCATGCATTTAATTTATGATTTGGCTGATTATGTGTATAAGCTTCCTATAATTCCAGTCCGTATATGGCCTTAAATTATTCTTTAGTTGCTTGCTCGTGTGTTTTAATGGTTAGCTCGATGGTATGATTGTTTAAAAAGGTTATTTGAACCTTAAATTTTAGATATCATGGTTGCCAAGAATGTAGGTATATATATATATATATATATATATATTGGATTAAAATCCGTAATTGTGGGCACATATGTAAAATGTATGTTTCTATTATAAAGTATGACACAAAAATAAAGTGACCAATTAAGTTAAGCGTGTCATAGGTATTAAAATGTCATGGAAATAAAAGTGTAGATACCATAAGATATATTTATAATTCAATGAGGGGCAGAGTTATAAATATTTAATAGTTTGATTTAATAATCAACTATATAAAGAGGTAGTGGTCCCCAAGAAATAGGTTAACTTGTTTTTCTCTCCTTCCCGTCAGAGAATTTTACTTCAAGAGATAACCTATCTTCTTGGAAGATCAATACCAAAGTTTTTGGGATTTCCACATCAAGAATAAGGATTTTCAATCTATCAATGAATTCAGGTACGCTTCCGCATTCAGATTATTTCGGTTTATTGTTCTTGATGATTTGACATGATAGATCTTGGGGTTTAGATTTCATATCTATTATTATTTGGTTCTAACAAGTGGCATCAGAGCCTCGTCATGTTAGATTAATAAGAACCGATTAATTTTCTATGAAAATAGAGAATCACAAATTTTTCTTATTTAAAGCGTCGCATCAATTTTCGATTGAATAATGTTTTGAGGCGATAAAGAAAAAGGCATTAATAACAATCGATCATCATGTTTCTTTGCAATTATGCCTATGCGATATAGTTTTTTTTTCACCTTTGATGTTACTGTATATTTGTCAATCATGAAAGTATAGATTTTCAAGGCTATTATAGTTATGTTAATTTAGGTTATTGACTATTGAAACTCTAAAGTCGGCAGATCATGGTATTTAGAATTATAAGATTATCATGTTTTTTATCGATTAATTTAGGGTTTTGATTGATGGTAAATACGGTTGTTTTTAGTTTGAATAGTAAATACTGTTTAATCTAAAAATATTTATATATATTTAGTTTAAAATATATATTCAATTCGGTTTTATCAAAATTTTAGTTTTGATCATTAGTAATTAAGAAAAAAAAATTGACTTGGGCTTTGTCGTGGTAAATTTACCGTGGCTTGAAAATTTTATATTCAGGTTAGCTCTCGAAGCTTTATATTCGATTTATGTCTAATTATTATGGTTGAATTTTGTTGAATCATGTTGAGTTTTGTACATAACCTTTAGCTTAAACTTGTTTGATATTATGCTTAATTATGCCATTAATGTTATCTACGGAATATACATTTGGTTTTGGTTTTGGAAAGCATGCCATTAATCTTATGAAATTCATATCTATTCAGTTTGATCATTAGGTTATTATGGATATACTAAGGTTTCATGTGATTATTATATGAATTATTTATTTAGATACTTTTGATTTTGACTTTTAGTTAAAAAAAAT
Organism: Hibiscus tridactylites; assembly: GCA_958450335.1. Taxonomy (NCBI): domain Eukaryota; kingdom Viridiplantae; phylum Streptophyta; class Magnoliopsida; order Malvales; family Malvaceae; genus Hibiscus; species Hibiscus tridactylites. Next base: position 25,210,628 of record OY288265.1, on the reverse strand, counting down.
TGGTTGTTTTGAATTCGATTTTAATTTCGGCAAATGCATGCTTAAGGAATTTTTTGAGGAACAATCAAAGATTTTGGTTTATTCGATTTCTGATAGCCCCATTCAGACAACCTTATTTTAGGTTATTTCGGAAAACTTAAGTGTTATCAGAAATTTCAGTTTTGACTGTTACAAAATTTTAAATTTGGATATCGGTATATTTATTGTATATATTTTGAGATAAATTAATTGAAGCATTAAGTCACCAAAATGACCTCTATTGTGAAAATTATTTTATTTTAAAATATAGAAGGTTTTGTGCATGTAAGTCGGATTATGTTAGTATTAATCGGCCCAAAGGAAGGTTAATAATTAACATTATTACATGTGCAACTGTGGTAATAAACATGTGATAATTATTCAGATTTATATGTAAGCAATAAATCGGCCCAAAGGAAGATTTCTGTTTGACATGTTCTTATTATCAATGTTTGATTACTGTACCAAGATATCACTTGCAAGTTAATGTTTTGTCCAAAGATGAAATATTAATGGAGTGTCTGATATCTTGATATGATGTTTACCTTTATTCAAATTTATTATTATTTTGGTTATCTTTTAATTTGATTGAAAGATAAAATTAAGACAAACATTTTGAAACAATTAAATTCATATTTTGGCTTCGGATGTCTAATATTTTAATGGATTAATTGAAACATAATGTCACCAAAGTGACCGCTTTTGTGTAGATTAGTTTATTTAAAATATTAAGATGATTATGGGTTTTTGTAATTCATGCGTTTATTAATTGGCCCAAAGGAAAGTTAATATTTGACAGAATTACAACGACAACTGTGTGACAATTATAAGGTATTTTATGTGAGCAATACGTTAGTCCAAAGATTAGCCTATTGTTTGACATAGTTTATTGTCAATGTTTGATTGCTACAACAAGAGTACCGCTTACAATTAATATTATTGTCCAAAGACTTGATATTAATGTTGTGCTTGGTATCTTGAGGGGAACTAGTCATTATTTTGAATTTATTTGTTTACTTATGAATATTTATGTGAGCTTGTTTCTATTTTATTTATTTATTTTTGTTCTATATTTAGGTAATTTATCTTTTCTGTCACAATATCTGTTAATAACATTCTACACTAATGTTTAGTGAAACTAATTTCAAGGAATAGAAGATACACTTACATATAGTATTTGGTTGTATGAGCATAGACTTTGCACTAAAGAAAGAACATCTTGCACATCTCATTGCGGTAAACACCTATAAACGGTATTTTGAGAGGTGAGATCGTTCGAATCACGTCAGTCTAATGATCATAAAGTACAACATTCTAGATGTCCTTAGGAGCACAAACCTAAAGAGATTATTCATACTAAGGGTTTCCTTGACAAAATTAAGAAATGTTTTACCCAAAACATTAAGGTTAAGATGACATCACTTATGCTTTCTTTGATGTCTATGAAGTATAAGGGTCAAGGAAATGTGAGAGAGTAGATTATAAAAAAAATTCTTTATATTGCTTCAAAATTTAAGGCACATAAGATCAAACTCTCTAACAATTGTTTGTTCTTATGTTTTTTTGACACTGCTTCCTATACAGTTTAACCAATTCAAGTTACAATTTTCAAAGGGAGAAATAGACTCTTTTTGGGCTCATTTCTCATTGTGTTCGAGAGGAAGAAAAGTTGAAGCATTATAAGTGTAAAAGTATTAATTTAATTGGTGCTCATTTAGTTAGTGTCTCTAAGAATAAGGGCAATAAAGAAAATATTAGAATAAAGTTGCTAAGGGTTCTAGCCAAAAGAAATGACAATAAGTTTTTAAGTGTTGGTTCTTTTGTATAAGTTAGGACATATGTGAAGTAATTAAACTTCAAAAGTGAGCAACTACTTCGATTATTTTGAGTGATCCATGGGCTGTAAATTTTATGATCCCACAATTAAGATTACTTTAAGGAGAGATTTATAATTTTTTTTAGGATGTTGAGTTTGGAGGGAGAAATAAAGTTAGATACATTGTTATTGAGGAGGAATTGAATTATAATTTAATTCCTACTATCACTTTTGACAATGTTTAGGTTTTCAACCTATCATTAATCAAGAAGTGAATCAAGTACCTCAACAAAAACAATGTTGAACAACTCTCATTCAAGATAAGGTAATTGTTTCAGAAGAACAAACTCAACAACCTTAAAAAAAACAAGTGTCATTAAAGAGGTCCACGAGAGGAAGATGAAATACTATTTCAAATTATTTTATTGTATTTCTTCAAGAAAATAAGGCAATAATGGAATGATAGAAAATGACTCAATCATTTTTTTTTTCAGACCATAAAAATTCTAACTCTCAAAAGTGGATTGATGTCATTCAAGAAGAGTATAATTTTATGCAAGACAATAAAGTTTAAGAACTTGTCTCATTACCTTAAGGTGCAAACCAATTTGTTGTAAATAGATATTTAAAACCAAGATGGATGCAAATGGTAATGTAGATAAGTATAAAGCACGTCTTGTATCTAAAGGATATACTCTAAAAGAAGACATTAATTTTTAGAGACTTTCTCTTCAATTTTATTGAAAGACTCTTTCAAGATAATTGTTACACTTGTTGCTTGTTTTAGTCTTAAGCTACATTAGAAAGATGTTAAGCTTGTTTTTTTTTCAATGGTGACATTGAAGAAACTATTTATATGGTACAATCATAGAGTTGTGTCTTATGATACAATATCAATGATATGTAAATTAAAGAAATCTATCTATGAGCTTATGTAGGACTCTTATTAATGAAATTATAAATTTCATGTTGATTATCTCATTCGGTTTTAAGATAAAATTTGGTTGACAATTGTATGTACTACTAGTTCAGTGGGAGTAAACCAAGTGACACTCATATTGCTAAAGAAGATAAGTATTATCTTACTCAATGCCCTAAAAGTAACCTTGAAATTTAGAAAATCTAAAAGATCCTCTATACATAAGCTATTGAGAATCTAATTTATGCTTACGTATGTATGCGTTCAGAAATTGTGTACATTGTTGGAATGTTAGATAGATATTTAAGAAATTCTAGTATGGACTATTGGATAGCAGCCAATAGAGTTATGAGATATTTTTAGAGAACAAAAATTACATGCTCACATGTCGAAGTTCTGGTAAGTTAGAGATCATTAGGTTTACAGACTTCGATTCTAATAGAATATTGATGCAAACAAATTTTGTCACATGAACTGCTACTTATAGATTGAATAGAAAGACCGCTTCAGTTATTTTGTGACAATAAATATGCATTCATTTATTCTATAAACAATAGGAACACTTCAAAATTAAAGCACATAAATATTAAGTTCCTAGTTGTTAAAGAAAATTCAGAGTGGTTGTGTGTCTATAGAGCATGTTGGTACAAACTCCATAATTGCGCGCATATTAAGAAACTGTCACCCTAGGTCTTTCATGAGCACACTACTCATGTGAGTGTAATGTTATTTAAGGATATTCGGTTTTAGTGGGAGTTTGTAATTTTGAAAAATGCTCATTCGGTTTAGACACAATTTCAGTTACTTCAGTTTAAAGTTATTTAAGATTATTTTCTGCAGAAATAAAGTTCTTTTGGTTTATGTACACTCTGAATTCAGTAAAGTTGATCTCACTAAGGTTTAGGAGGACCAGTTGGAAATAGACATGTATGGTTCACATTTCATGTAATTTTCCATGCTACACATCCATGATTGATCTATGTCATTTGACTATATTTGTATACGTGACCATTGATGGGTCCAGTCATGATTGATATGGCGAAGACCGCTTTGATCCTATGTGGATATAGTTGATGGACGAGATTGTTATAGAATACCTATTATATAATAGCAAAATTTTGAGCTCATAAGGTTGTACATCAGGAAACATATGTTGCCCAAGTGGGAGATTGTTGGATTAAAATCCGTAATTGTGGGCACATATGTAAAATGTATGTTGCTATATTATAAAGTATGACACAAAAATAAAGTGACCAATTAAGTTAAGCGTGTCATAGGTATTAAAATGTCATGGAAATAAAAGTGTAGATAGCATAAGATATATTTATAATTCAATGAGGGGTAGAGTTATAAATATTTAATAGTTCGATTTAATAATCAACTATATAAAGAGGTAGTGGTCCCCAAGAAATAGGTTAACTTGTTTTTCTCTCCTTCCCGTCAGAGAGTTTTACTTCAAGAGATAACCTATCTTCTTGGAAGATCAATACCAAAGTTCTTGGGATTTCCACATCAAGAATAAGGATTTTCAATCTATCAATGAATTCAAGTACGCTTCCGCATTCAGATTATTTCAGTTTATTGTTCTTGATGATTTGACATGATAGATCATGGGGTTTAGACTTCATATCTATTATTATTTGGTTCTAACAATATATATATATATATATATATATATATATATATATATATTCGTGGTCCTAAAAAATTAATTTTAAAGAGGACAGTAACATATACATGTTAAGTTTTGATAAAGTAAATTGATGTTATGCATGTTGTATAATGTTATATTACACTCGTCGTTTTCGCGTCAAAATAATTTCTTATTCTCAAATAAATAAAGAAAATTAAGCGTGATAAAAGAGAAGTGAGGGTCGATCCCACAAGAACTAAAATAAATTCCTGATTTGTGTTGTTCAATCGGTGAGCCAAGAAGACAGTGAAGGATATTTAAGTAAAAATGGGGTGATTTGTGGAATTAAGTAAAACAAGAGATTGTAGAAAATATTTATAAAGAGTGAATTTTTAATATGATAAAGATTGGCCTTAGGCTCTCGCTTTGACTCAATTTTCTCGGATCATTGAAAAAATATTTTTCACTTTAGGATTTACGTCGGTTACCTATTTTCAAGGATCAATCCTTGAATATCGAATACAAGTGTTATCTTTAATATCGATTTTGGAATTTGATCTAATCAAAAAACAATGTTGTACACCAAAATGTTTAAGTAAAAGTCGACTCGGATTATGTTGTTTCAATAATAATTGATTCCGATCTCAGTTTCCTCTTAGAAAACAATTTTGCTAAGTGTGTTCCCATGAAGTAAAATGTGCTTCAATAGCCGATCTTTTCTCCCACACATTAAACTAAACCAACATACTCACCAACATCAATATTTAGTTTTTTAAATCATTTTAATTTTTGAAATGAAGCTTAGAAAATTGAGAAAAAAATCTGAACAAAAGAAATTTTATAAACCCAAAGTAAAATTAAAACCAAGAACAAGAGATGCTTTGAGTTTCACCCAAAAGGGGTATTTATAGTATCTAAACCCCCCTAAAATTACTCTAAAATGATAAGAGGTAATTCCTAAAATATTTAAAATACAAAAGATAATTCCTCAGAGATAATAAATAAGTCTAAAGTGTTTAAATTTAAAAACAAAAGATAATCCCCAAGGTTTAATCCAAATCTCGACTGATAAGTTATCTAGGATGCGACTGGTAAGCTATCATGCATTGATGACATCATCTTTTAGAAGCTGCTTACGTGTATACCAGTCAGCACTTTCATGCCCCAGTTCATGCCCACTAATCCAGCTATGAATCCAGAAAAATTGCAGAATCCAACCTCTTTTCAGTGTAATCTTCAGATTCAAGGGATTGCACGAAAAACACACAGTAAGTCATGAATCGACACAATAATTAAGGCTAAAATAGTGACCATATTAGCTACTTATCACTATATCTATATGCATTATCCTGAGTTAAATTTTAAATATCATCCATGTAGTTTCATGACTTGCCCCATGTCTAAGTTAAACGGTTGGTAGAGAGATATCTACAAACATTTAGTTTGTAAATGAAAGGTGCTTATACCTGTCTATGATTGAATGATGTTTTGAAATGAACGTTGGATCATGCAATAAAGATAGATGTCTTTCTTTTTGAGTAGGGGATTTCCATATCTCATCTATCGCTAGTTAATAATGTTGTACATGATACGAAGAAGAATAATCAATGGATTAATGACTAATTAGACTTACATTTGGTTGCTCAATACTGTGGTTAGATGATTGAATGTGATTAGTCATCTATAGTGAATATTTTGAATAACAAGATTCATTTCACTTGTAAACTTCTTGATATCAGGCAAAGGTTTGTTAATGTCTTTAATTAATGACTCCTTTGGATAATGCTTGATGTGTTACAAAACTGGTTAGAGATATTCAACTTATGAGTGTCAATCCGAATGTTAATATTGTGTATAAAAGGCATGTATTTGCAAGCGTTTGTAGAAGCTGAGTAATAATTCTATAGTCTAAAGTGTCTAGAACATAAACTTGGAAGGTGTGATTGATCAATGAAGATTTATTAGTCAGTGTATGAACGTAAGTTACAAATGTGAATTATAAATGTATTAAAAGAATTTTGGGAGTCTCCGTCTATTGAAGACATGATTTGTTGCTTTGATATCTTTGAATGTTTTTGGATATGCTTAAGTAGTTCAATTCCTTGGGAACGAGTACTTGTGTTCCTGGTATAATTCAAAGTTATAGAAACAAGTTCTTGCTTTGACATGTCAATTGGTGTGATGTTTGTGTATACAAGTAGGAGTTTGATTGCTTGATTAGAAATGATTCTAAAAAGTTTTAATCTACTCTGATTTCATGCTTGCATATCTGTTTGGAAGTGCTAAATTTCATATGTTTGGTTAAAAGTGTTGTTCGGAAACACTTCTTAACCCGGTTTATCTCTTAGACTGGGTAGGAAATGTCTCATCAACAACCTACTAAGAATAGATACATTCATGTATATCTTCAGGAAAAACAAAATATTGATGATGATGAAGTAGAAGTTGAGGATGAAGTCACTACAAGAAATTTTTATTATTATGAAAATTTTAATTTTGACAAAATTATTTTTGTCACTATTAGTAGCTTTATTGTGACAAAATAAATAAGCGCCACTTTAAATTAGAAAAACATGTACAATTGTGACAAAAACTAAAATCATCGTAATATTTTGTCACAATTAGCAAGCTTTTTTAACATATGGTGACAAAATATATTTTGTTACCTTTTTTGTCACAAATGTTTCCCTCCATTTTTTTGGTGCCAAAAAATGTCATATAGCGACAAGTTTTATAACTATAAGTTTTAATAATTATTACAAAATGTATAGTGACAAAATGTATAGTCACAAATATTCCCTCCATTTTTTTGGCAAAAAAGTCATATGGTGACAAGTTTTGTAATTATAAGTTATAATTATTGTTACAAAAAAATGTCACAACATATAATGAGTTTCAAGTTTTTTGTGACAAATTATGTTTGTAGTTATATAGTTTAATTATGATGACAAAATATATTTGTTACATATGTTTCCCTCTATTTTTGGTGCCAAAAAAGTTATATAATAATAAATTTCGTAACTATAAGTTATAGTTATTGTTGTAAAAATTGTCACAATAAATAATAAGATTTAAATTTTTGTGATAAACTATGTTTGTATTGATATAGTTTAATTATAGTGACAAAATATATTGTCACAAATGTTTCTCTTTAATTATTATCAATACGATCCACACATTTCCCACACACTTCAAGTGCTCACATTGTAACCCCCTAAACCCGACATAGAAGAAAAGACCGAATTTAGAAAGTTAACTTTTCCCTCAAGAAATCTAATTTTAGAAATTATACTTTTAACTTAAAATAAAATAACAGTAATTTAATAAATATCTTATAGTAAATAAAAATAGAAAATTTCATAATAAATATTATAATGTTTATATAAAATCTCTAAAATAAAATCATAGTAAAAGGATTCTAGAAAAATAATCCCAAAACATAAATAGTCTAAAATTACATACATGTCCCAAAATAATAAATTAAAATCGGATTAAACTAAAATAGTTTCGTACTGAATAATAAAATAACAAAATAAAATGTGAGATCCTCCAAGTACCACGTCGCCTAAAGAGCTCAAAGATATCTGTAAGAAGAAACTATGGGGGAGTAAGCTAAAGAGCTTAGTGTGACTCTAAAGTGCAAGAAAAATCATAATCGTAAAACATAGTATTATTTTCTTAAAATACTTTTAAAAAATATGATACAATATCACAAGCGTAATGCAATGCACCCAACTACGTCTGCCATAAATGAGGAAGGTTCCCATAACCTCCTCCCTACGTCCGCCAATCCGAAGTGGAATTCAGCCCGAAGGGTGAAACCACTGAACTTCCTCCTTACAAATCCCAACTCATGCTCATACACATATGATGTTTAAAATTCAAGTTTCATAAAAACCAATTTCGTAAATCCGATATTCCACAAACATAATTCATAAATCATAGTCCATAAATCCATAAATCATAGTTCCGTAAATTCGATGTTTCATAAATCATACTTAAAACACATTCCAAAATCATATGCATGTGATGTCAACCATACAAACCATAATGCATCAACACAAAGAAAACATATAGCACAGTAAGAAAACACAGCTTAAGCGGCAATAGCTTTAACGACGAACAAAGGAAGATTGTGACTTCGATGTAAGGTGATGACAACATCAATTCGAGAAGAATTCATAAAACATGGGAATAACTAAGAGCGACAATACTTTAAAACTTAAGGCTTAGGTTTATTTCTGTACGTAGTAACTATGACTACACATAGAGAGAGTTGAAAGTTGGTAATCTAAACAAATTAGTTTTATAATAATAATAATAATAATAATAATAATAATAATAATAATAATAATAATAATAATAATAATAATAATAATAATAATAATAAAACAAGAATTTAAGTCGAAAAAGGAGAGTCAATTCAACTGTGAGTAAAAAGGAGAATTAGAATTTAATTTGAAATTAAAAGATTAAATATATATATATATATATATTATACGGTTATAATTAATAACTATACTTAAAATCAGAGGAAGTGACTGACGGTAGAAAACCATTTGAGAATTCAATTTCATAAAAAAGGGATTATTTACAGAGTCAATCATTGACTTTTCAAGAAATTTCAAATTAATTTTTAAGTTTCATAAAAACTTTATTAAGTCCCTCATAGAAAATTAGGGTTTTTAATTAAAAATTCCTAATTGTTAGGGTTTTCAATTAAGGATTTCAAAAATTAAGATTCTAAATTAGGGATTTTCGAATCTAGGGTTTACAATTTGGGCATAAATTTTGGGGTGTTACAACTCTCCCAACCTTAAAAGAAATTGTGTCCTCAAAATTTTCAGACTAACGACATATTTAAAAAAAAAGAGGTTTTGATAACAATTTTAAAAAGACATTTTAGATCAGGCCACAAATGACAACACATGACTTTCAGATAGATTTTGATCTCAATTTCATAAGAACGAGTATGATCACGATCAGTCGCTAATCTAGAGCTCATACGAGGTGACATAGTAAGATTATCTACGCAGGGGACAATCCTAATATTAGAGATGGTACTTGGAGTTTCTATTCAAAATATATATTGTATTTAATTCTTTAAAATAATAAATTTATCAAAAAATCACATATTGCCCCAAAACATTTAATATGCATGCAAAAATCATTTTTTGACTTAAAATTTTATGTGAGCCTCACAGTCCGAGGGTTGAACTTAGCTCTGATACCACTAAATGTAACCCCCTAAACCCGACATAGAAGAAAAGACTGAATTTAGAAAGTTAACTTTTCCCTCAAGAAATCTAATTTTAGAAATTATACTTTTAACTTAAAATAAAATAACAGTGATTTAATAAATATCTTATAGTAAATAAAAATAGAAAATTTCATAATAAATATTATAATGTTTATATAAAATCTCTAAAATAAAATCATAGTAAAAGGATTCTAGAAAAATAATCCCAAAACATAAATAGTCTAAAATTACATACATGTCCCAAAATAATAAATTAAAATCGGATTAAACTAAAATAGTTTCGTACTGAATAATAAAATAACAGAATAAAATGTGAGATCCTCCAAGTACCACGTCGCCTAAAGAGCTCAAAGATATCTGTAAGAAGAAACTATGGGGGAGTAAGCTAAAGAGCTTAGTGTGACTCAAAAGTGCAAGAAAAATCATAATGGTAAAACATAGTATTATTTTCTTAAAATCCTTTTAAAAAATATGATACAATATCACAAGCGTAATGCAATGCACCTAACTACGTCCGCCATAAATGAGGAAGGTTCCCATAACCTCCTCCCTACGTCCGCCAATCCGAAGTGAAATTCAGCCCGAAGGGTAAAACCACTGAACTTCCTCCTTACAAATCCCAACCCATGCTCATACACATATGATGTTTAAAATTCAAGTTTCATAAAAACCAATTCCGTAAATCGATATTCCACAAACATAATTCATAAATCATAGTCCATAAATCCATAAATCATAGTTCCGTAATGTAACCCCCTCGTCCCGGTCTGGCCGGATGACCGGTCCGAGTATGTATGTATGTATGTATGTATGTATGTATGTATGTATGTATGTATGTATGTATGTATGTATGTATGTATGTATGTATGTATGTATGTATGTATGTATGTATGTATGTATGTATGTATGTATGTATGTATGTATGTATGTATGTATGTATGTATGTATGTATGTATGTATGTATGTATGTATGTATGTATGTATGTATGTATGTATGTATGTATGTATGTATGTATGTATGTATGTATGTATGTATGTATGTATGTATGTATGTATGTATGTATGTATGTATGTATGTATGTATGTATGTATGTATGTATGTATGTATGTATGTATGTATGTATGTATGTATGTATGTATGTATGTATGTATGTATGTATGTATGTATGTATGTATGTATGTATGTATGTATGTATGTATGTATGTATGTATGTATGTATGTATGTATGTATGTATGTATGTATGTATGTATGTATGTATGTATGTATGTATGTATGTATGTATGTATGTATGTATGTATGTATGTATGTATGTATGTATGTATGTATGTATGTATGTATGTATGTATGTATGTATGTATGTATGTATGTATGTATGTATGTATGTATGTATGTATGTATGTATGTATGTATGTATGTATGTATGTATGTATGTATGTATGTATGTATGTATGTATGTATGTATGTATGTATGTATGTATGTATGTATGTATGTATGTATGTATGTATGTATGTATGTATGTATGTATGTATGTATGTATGTATGTATGTATGTATGTATGTATGTATGTATGTATGTATGTATGTATGTATGTATGTATGTATGTATGTATGTATGTATGTATGTATGTATGTATGTATGTATGTATGTATGTATGTATGTATGTATGTATGTATGTATGTATGTATGTATGTATGTATGTATGTATGTATGTATGTATGTATGTATGTATGTATGTATGTATGTATGTATGTATGTATGTATGTATGTATGTATGTATGTATGTATGTATGTATGTATGTATGTATGTATGTATGTATGTATGTATGTATGTATGTATGTATGTATGTATGTATGTATGTATGTATGTATGTATGTATGTATGTATGTATGTATGTATGTATGTATGTATGTATGTATGTATGTATGTATGTATGTATGTATGTATGTATGTATGTATGTATGTATGTATGTATGTATGTATGTATGTATGTATGTATGTATGTATGTATGTATGTATGTATGTATGTATGTATGTATGTATGTATGTATGTATGTATGTATGTATGTATGTATGTATGTATGTATGTATGTATGTATGTATGTATGTATGTATGTATGTATGTATGTATGTATGTATGTATGTATGTATGTATGTATGTATGTATGTATGTATGTATGTATGTATGTATGTATGTATGTATGTATGTATGTATGTATGTATGTATGTATGTATGTATGTATGTATGTATGTATGTATGTATGTATGTATGTATGTATGTATGTATGTATGTATGTATGTATGTATGTATGTATGTATGTATGTATGTATGTATGTATGTATGTATGTATGTATGTATGTATGTATGTATGTATGTATGTATGTATGTATGTATGTATGTATGTATGTATGTATGTATGTATGTATGTATGTATGTATGTATGTATGTATGTATGTATGTATGTATGTATGTATGTATGTATGTATGTATGTATGTATGTATGTATGTATGTATGTATGTATGTATGTATGTATGTATGTATGTATGTATGTATGTATGTATGTATGTATGTATGTATGTATGTATGTATGTATGTATGTATGTATGTATGTATGTATGTATGTATGTATGTATGTATGTATGTATGTATGTATGTATGTATGTATGTATGTATGTATGTATGTATGTATGTATGTATGTATGTATGTATGTATGTATGTATGTATGTATGTATGTATGTATGTATGTATGTATGTATGTATGTATGTATGTATGTATGTATGTATGTATGTATGTATGTATGTATGTATGTATGTATGTATGTATGTATGTATGTATGTATGTATGTATGTATGTATGTATGTATGTATGTATGTATGTATGTATGTATGTATGTATGTATGTATGTATGTATGTATGTATGTATGTATGTATGTATGTATGTATGTATGTATGTATGTATGTATGTATGTATGTATGTATGTATGTATGTATGTATGTATGTATGTATGTATGTATGTATGTATGTATGTATGTATGTATGTATGTATGTATGTATGTATGTATGTATGTATGTATGTATGTATGTATGTATGTATGTATGTATGTATGTATGTATGTATGTATGTATGTATGTATGTATGTATGTATGTATGTATGTATGTATGTATGTATGTATGTATGTATGTATGTATGTATGTATGTATGTATGTATGTATGTATGTATGTATGTATGTATGTATGTATGTATGTATGTATGTATGTATGTATGTATGTATGTATGTATGTATGTATGTATGTATGTATGTATGTATGTATGTATGTATGTATGTATGTATGTATGTATGTATGTATGTATGTATGTATGTATGTATGTATGTATGTATGTATGTATGTATGTATGTATGTATGTATGTATGTATGTATGTATGTATGTATGTATGTATGTATGTATGTATGTATGTATGTATGTATGTATGTATGTATGTATGTATGTATGTATGTATGTATGTATGTATGTATGTATGTATGTATGTATGTATGTATGTATGTATGTATGTATGTATGTATGTATGTATGTATGTATGTATGTATGTATGTATGTATGTATGTATGTATGTATGTATGTATGTATGTATGTATGTATGTATGTATGTATGTATGTATGTATGTATGTATGTATGTATGTATGTATGTATGTATGTATGTATGTATGTATGTATGTATGTATGTATGTATGTATGTATGTATGTATGTATGTATGTATGTATGTATGTATGTATGTATGTATGTATGTATGTATGTATGTATGTATGTATGTATGTATGTATGTATGTATGTATGTATGTATGTATGTATGTATGTATGTATGTATGTATGTATGTATGTATGTATGTATGTATGTATGTATGTATGTATGTATGTATGTATGTATGTATGTATGTATGTATGTATGTATGTATGTATGTATGTATGTATGTATGTATGTATGTATGTATGTATGTATGTATGTATGTAAAACATAAGCTTGTGTAACACCCGTGTTTTGGGGCTAGGAGTTCGGTGAGTGTGTTGAGTTCGAGTTGTCAAAATCAGTTTAATTAAATTAGACTTGGGTTTTAATTTAAATGAGCCTAAAATCCTCATAATGGAATTTTTGTAAATAAGTGAAAATAAGGAAAGACAAGCTTTTTAAAAACAAAAAAAAAGTCTTCTTCCTTGCTTCTTCATCTCACGACCAAAACTCAAACCCCTCCCAAAAACACTGTTCCATTGAGGTGCTTCACCATTTCAAGGGATTTTCACAAGGTAACTTCGTTTTTAATCTCTTCTCCTTATTCCAAGCATCTTCATGGTTTTAGATTTCAAAATAGGTCATCTTTTATGTTTTTCAAGTTTTTCAAGATTGAAGAAAAGTATGAAACTTTAATGGGTTTTCAACTTGATTTTGGTTTGTTTAGTTAAGTCTTGAGTCTGCCCTACCTTAATACACCTAATATCTTAAAATGGAGGGATTTTGACAAAAATCCCAAAATGGGTCTTGGGGGCATTTTTGAATGAGTCAAAACTTGAATTTTTGGTGTGGTTTTGTATTGGGTTGAAGGGCTGGTGGTATAGGGTTGTTAGGACGGTGTTTTGGAAGGCTTTAGAGGTCATTTGGGTGTTGGAAATGATAGATTTCAGCTGGGTATTATTGGTGTACGAAAATGTAGGTTTTGTGGTTAGGTTGAGTTTGAAATTATGAAGTTTTGGCTTGTGATTGCGGGTTGAGGTTGCGGCTGAGTTTAGCATTGATTTGGTGAGTAATACATTGTCTTTTGATTGGTTAGAAGCAAGAGGAAACATCAGAGAAGGTTCGGGATCGATTCCAGAAAGTTTGGAGGCTTGAGAGGCTTTTGCTTGGTTTGCTAAGGAAAGGTGGTGAGTGAAACTTTCAAACTTGTTTAAATTGGTTCAAATGTGTGTAGTGAAGGTTTTGGAATGAGCTCGGTAGGCCATTCCAAGGTAGAAGTTAAATTGGTAGTTTAACTTCTTGTGTGTTTATAAGCTCTCAATGTTTATGCCTATTATAGACTTGTGAAGCATGATTTGGTTATGTATGAATATGCATCGATGTGTGTGATGATGGATGTGTGCTATAAATGATGGATGTTATGATGTGGTTTAAAGGTATAATTAGCACTAGTTAACTTACCGAGTATAAATGATCGATCATTAGGATTAGTGTGCACACGGTTGAGTCAAATTCGCGCGTGGCCTTGGTGGCGTTAAGCCATCAAGGAGGAGTACGGTGATGTAACATTCCACCGGAAATGTTTATATTATACGTGATGATGAGTGGAATCACATCCGTAGGGCATGTGGTGATGAGTGTAATCCCATCCATGCGAGGTCCGGTGATGAGTGTAATCCCACTGAGGTAATGTTGTTGTTGAGAGTAATCCGCATATCCAAGTAACTAATAGTGGCCAATGTACTTGCTCTCATGGTTATGATGTTGATATATTTGCTTTATCTTGTTGAGCCTAATATGAAGTAAGATGTCATATTATTGTCTCTTGTGTTGCAAACTAGATTGCTATATTGATGCCTGTGCATGTCGTGTGTGGTTTTAAGGATTATATGCTTGAACCCTGCATTGTCGTTGTTTTTGGTTTTAGAGCAACCTCACTAAGCTTTTAGCTTACGCTCTCATTTTCGACAATGCAGATCAGTAGCGTGGAGTTAACAAGGAGCAAGGGAAGAGGCATTCCAACCTTTTGTAGTTGCTCAAGTATGGTTTAGTAAATAAAGTAGTAGTTTAGTAGTGGGGCTGCTATGTGTTTGTATGAGCGTTGTATGACTCATAAATGTTGAATGTTGTTATGCTATGCTTTGGATTTGTAAACCATGTTATATTTCGGTCAAATGTTTGTGGTGAAAGCTTATACCTTTGGATGATATATGTTGTTTTAGTGAGCATGTAAACCCATGTGTGAAGACATGTGCCTTTTGGCTTTTAAGTTTTAAGTATGCCTTGAATGATCTTTGAATGGGTGCCTTACCTTATATCGTATGCAAATTGAGTATGTCTTGCAATAGAGAGTATGCCTCTAGAGTGTGTTTGTATGTTATGTATGCTTCTTTGGGTCGTTAAGGGCTTTTGGGATCAATTAGAGATGTTTAAAACTGATTTTGGGAATTCACAGACTGTAGGTGTTTCGAAAGGGGTTGTTCCGTTTCGGAACGGGTGTGGTTTCAAGGCCCCCCCGTATCGGAACTCGTTTCGGTACGGTTTGGCTACTGTGAGCCCCTGTTTCGAAACTGGTTTCGAAACACTTTGGCTAATGTAATTGCCTGTTCCGAAATGGGTATCGGAATGCATAGGCAAAATTGGACCCTGTTCCGAAACGGGGAGGATGTGTTTCGGTACGGGTGCCTGGCTTTTTAAACTGAAGCTCGTGTTTCGAAACGGGCAAATGCCTGTTTCGAAACGCATGCCTGAAAATTGACTTTTTGACATCTCTAAAGGGTCTCAAGGTTTGGGCTTAGGCCCGGTTTGCTGTAGGGCTTCTCGTGAGCCTTGTTTTCCGTTGTCGTGATCACTTAGGAAATAAATATGCCTTTAGACAAGGTATAATTAAAAGAAATTTTCTAGGGTTGCTAACCGAGGTAGGACCTTAACGGGTTTCGCATCGGTTTTCCCCGTGTAGCCTACTCGGACCGGTCAGTCGACTAGACCGGGACGATGGGGTTACATTTGTTGGTATCAGAGCCTGAGGTTACCGAGACCTCGGGCAGGTAAGTGAGGTAAGTTTGAAGTGTTAAGTAATTGTTATGTCTCGGTGTATGCTTTGTCATGTATGCTTGTTGTTTGTTCATTCGTATGGTGTTTGGAAGCATGATTGTTGTGTCTGGTGTAGTGTCGAGTTCCCATTGCTACTATTACTTAATTTGAAAAAAGTTTTGTAAAGGAAGATACTTGAGCACAGTTGGACCCTTGCCTTTGCTAACTTAATCCTTATATGTTTGTTTGTTGTAGTTGTTATCTTGCTAGTTGTAATATGAGACCACGGGGGAGGCCTAGGATGGTTCAACCGGAACCACGGGCACCAGCTCCAGGAGTTGAGCCAGTTGGTGAGGCGCATGCTCCTCAACCTCCTCCTCATCATCATCAAGAAGAGGGAGGCGAGGCTAGAGCCGAGGGCGTGGAACCTCAAGTTGGCCAAGGACCAGCCGGAATAGATTTAGCTCCTCTAGTTCAGGCGATAGCCGAGGCTTTTCAGGCTGTAGTGGCTGGGGGTCAGGCAGCGGCACAACCCCAGAGAGAAGGTACTGGTTTACCGTTAGAGAGGCTCTATGGTTTAGGGGCTGAAGAGTTTAGAGGATCTACACCATAGAGGTCTGAGTTGTGGTTTGAGAAGACCGTCCGTATTCTGGCACATATGGGATGTACCAGGGAACGCAAGTTAGGGTGTGTTGAATCTTTGCTTTAGAGTGATGCCTACACTTGGTGGGTCACCATCACTACGGGCATGTCAGAGGCTGAGATCACTTGGGAGTTCTTCGAGTTAGCTTTCCGTAAAAAATATCTGGGTCCTCGTTATCTCGATGAGAAGAAGAGGGAATTTATGGCTTTGCTTCAGAGGAGTTTGTCAGTGACGGACTATGAAATCAGATTTGTCAGGCTGAGTCAGTATGCATCTGAGCTTGTTCCTACTGAAGTGGAACGTTGTAACCGATTCCGCTATGGGTTGAACGAAGAGATCAAGAGGTACACTTTAGCTTCTGACTACACAAATTTTGATGTCTTGGTCGCTAGGGCCAAGGACTTGGAGCACAGTTTGGGCTTGACCAAATGATCTGGTGATTCTAGTTCTGGGAAGAGATCTAGTGACTTTGATAGAGGTGATGCCAAGAGGCATCGGGACAACAGACATCACTATGACCATAGACGTGGTGGAGGTAACCACGGTATAGGCCATCATGGCTAGAGGGCTGGTGGGCGGTTGCCCACGTGTGCTAGTTGCGGGAGGAATCACATCGGTGAGTGTTGGGGGAATTTCCACTCGTGTTGGAGCTGTGGAGCTAGGGACCATATTAGGCGTGACTGTCCACATCAGGTGGGGCAGGCACCAGTTCAGGCTCAGGCTCCTGCTAGAGGAACCATATTAGGCGCGATAGAGGTAACTTCCAGCCGAGAAATGATGGCTAGAGGAACATAGCGCATGTAGTTGCAATCCAGCCAGAGGGCGGAGGCCAGGCCAGAGTTTACGCTTAGCGCGGGGATCAGCATGACATAGATGTGATTGCAGGTAACTTCTCGATACAGTCTTTGGGTTTGCTTTCTTTGATTGACTCCGGGTCTACACATTCATATATTCTGAGTGAGCATGCAAAGTTGTTGAAATTTCCTTGTGAGGTATTAGAGGTAGGAGTTAGTGTTACTAGTTCCTTTGGGGATACGGTAGTAGTTAGAAAGATGTATAGAAGATGTCCGCTAATGGTTCAGGGGCATGTGTTTCCAGTGGATATGATGAAGCTACCATTTTATGGCTTTGATGTGATTCTGGGTATGGACTGGCTCACTAAGCATAGAGCTAGGATAGACTTTGAGACTAAGAGGATTTCCTTCAGACTCGTGGATGATTATAAGATAGTGGTGGTAGGTGAGAACGTGAAGTTCTTATCGAATGTAGTTTCAGTTTTAGAGGCTAAGAGGCTAGTTGAGTTGGGTTGTGAGGCGTATTTGGCCTATGTGATGAATCCAAACATGAGTGAGGTTAGACCTCAAGACATCTGGACAGTGTGTGACTTTCCAAGTGTGTTTTCGGAAGAGTTGTCGGGTTTACCGCCTGATACAGAGGTAGAGTTTGCTATAGAGACTTATTCAGATTCAGCTCCTGTTTCGATTGCTCCGTATCGTATGGAACCGAAAGAACTAAGAGAGTTGAAGACTCAGTTGCAAGAGTTGATAGATAGAGGCTTCATCCGACCAAGTTCTTCGCCTTGGGGTGCTCCAGTTTTGTTTGTAAAGAAGAAAGACGGAAGCATGATAATGTGTATAGACTACAGACAGTTGAATCAGTTAACAATGAAGAACAAGTATCCGTTGCCGAGAATTGATGATTTGTTTGACCAGTTGAGAGGGGCATCAGTCTTTTCGAAGATCGACTTGAGATTCGGTTACTACCAACTGAAGGTAAGAGAGGTTGATGTACCGAAAATGGCCTTTAGGACTAGATATGGTCACAATGAGTTCTTAGTCATGCCTTTTGGGTTGACTAACGCACCGGCTGCTTTCATGGATATGATGAATAGGATCTTCCACCAGTATCTAGATCAGTTTGTAGTTGTCTTCATAGATGACATTTTGGTGTATTCGCTTACCGAGGAAGACCACGACCGACACTTGAGGCTAGTTTTGAAGACTTTGTTAGAAAATCAGTTGTATGCAAAGTTGAGTAAGTGTGAGTTCTGGATCCGAGAGGTAGTCTTCCTAGGGCACGTAGTGTCAGTCGATATGATTAGAGTTGATCCGAAGAAGATAGAAGCTATTGTTGAGTGGAAGCAACCGAAGTCAGTAACAGAGGTTTGTAGCTTTCTAGGCTTAGCTGGATACTATATAAGGTTCGTAGAAGGTTTCTCGAAGTTAGCCGCTCCATTGACACAATTACTTCAGAAGACTGTTCAGTTTGAGTGGTCAGATGCAAGACAGAGAACCTTTGAGAAGTTGAAAGAAGCTTTAACCCAAGCACCGATCTTGATTCAGCCAGAGTCAGGGAAGGAATATGTAGTTTACAGTGATGCTTCCTATGTAGGCCTAGGTTGTGTTCTCATGCATAACAAGAGAGTGGTGGCTTATGCCTCAAGACAGTTGAAGACTCACAAGTGTAACTATCCGACCCACGATATAGAGTTAGCTGCAGCTGTGTTTGCTCTGAAGATTTGGAGGCATTACTTGTACGGTGAGAAGTGCACAGTGTACACAGATCACAAGAGTTTGAAGTATATCATGACTCAGCGGGAGTTGAATCTTAGACAGCGTAGGTGGTTAGAGTTGCTAAAGGACTATGATCTTACGATTGAATACCATCTGGGTAAGGCACATGTAGTGGCCGATGCTTTGAGTAGAAAGGTAGACGTAGACTTGAGAGCTATGTTTTCTAGATTGAGCTTGTCCGGGGATGGTGGCTTGGTGGCCGAGCTTTAGGTTAGACCTACTCTAGATCAGTTGATTAAGGAGAAACAGCTCTTGGATAGATCTTTGGCACCTCACGTGCAAGACATAGCCGAGGGTAGACCTTCAGACTACAGTTTCAGTACCGATGGGGTCTTGTGTTTCAGAAATAGGATAGTTGTGCCAGAAGACAGTGACTTGAGACATATGATCTTTACCGAAGCTCATAGTAGTCCTTTTTCTATACATCCTAGAAGTACGAAGATGTACCGAGATTTGAAGAATGAATAATTTTGGGTTGGTTTGAAGAGAGACGTAGCCGACTTCGTGAGTAAGTGTATGGTGTGTCAGAGAGTGAAGGCGGAACATCAGGTTCCCTCAGGTTTGTTGCAACCGTTGAGAATTCCGGAATGGAAATGGGAGAATATCACCATGGATTTTGTTTCGGGTTTTCCTTTGACTCCTACGAAGAAGAACTCAATTTGGGTTATAGTAAACCGCTTCACGAAGTGTGCTCACTTCCTAGCAGTCAATACGACTTACACCTTAGATAGATTGGTCGATCTGTACATTGGTGAGATTGTTAGACTTCATGGTGTGTCGAAGTCGATTTGTGTCCGATAGAGATCCGAAGTTTACAGCTCGATTTTTGGAGTGTCTGCATACAACTTTGGGTACCCGTTTGAATTTCAGCACGTCATATCATTCTCAGACAGATGGTCAGTCAGAGAGGGTTATACAGATTTTAGAGGATATGTTGCGTTGTTGCATCATTGATTTTCAGGGTACATGGGAGCAGCACTTGCCTCTAGTTGAGTTTGCTTACAATAACAGTTTTCAGTCGAGCATTCAGATGACTCCGTATGAGGCCTTGTATGGTAGGAAGTGTAGAACTCCAGTTTGTTGGGCTGAAGTGGGACAAAAGTTATTACCTATGTCGGATTTGCTTAAGGGAATAACCGATAAAGTGAAATTGATTTGCGATCGCTTGAAGGCAGCTTCGGATAGGCAGAAGTCCTATGCCTACTTGAAGAGGAAGGAAGTTGAGTTTTCAGTGGGTGAGAAGGTGTTCCTAAAAGTGTCTCCGCGGAAGAAAGTAATGAGATTTGGCAGAAAGGGGAAGTTGAGTCCGAGGTACATAGGACCGTATGAGATTGTGAGGAGGGTTGGTCCAGTTGCGTTTGCCATTCGAGCTAGAGAAAATACACGATGTGTTTCATGTTTCGATGCTCCGTAAGTATAGGTCAGATCCATCACATGTTATGCATGTAGAAGAGATTGAATTGAATCCGGATTTGACTTATGACGAAGAACCAGTTGAGATCTTGGCTTCAGACAGCAAGGTGTTGCGGGGTAGATCGATTGAGTTAGTAAAAGTGCGGTGGCAACGTCGATGGGTGGACGAGGCTTCTCGGGAGAGGAAGGAGGCTATGGAAAGGCAGTTTCCTTATCTCTTTCAGTCAGGTAATTTCGGGGACGAAATTCCTTAAGTGGGGGAGAGTTGTAACACCCGTGTTTTGGGGCTAGGAGTTCGGTGAGTGTGTTGGGTTCGAGTTGTCAAATCCGGTTTAATTAAATTACACTTGGGTTTTAATTTAAATGAGCCTAAAATCCTCATAATGGCATTTTTGTAAATAAGTGAAAATAAGGAAAGACAAGCTTTTTAAAAACAAAACAAAAAAAGAAGTCTTCTTCCTTGCTTCTTCATCTCACGACCAAAACTCAAACCCCTCCCAAAAACACTGTTCCATTGAGGTGCTTCACCATTTCAAGGGATTTTCACAAGGTAACTTCGTTTTTAATCTCTTCTCCTTATTCCAAGCATCTTCATGGTTTTAGATTTCAAAATAGGTCATCTTTTATGTTTTTCAAGTTTTTCAAGATTGAAGAAAAGTATGAAACTTTAATGGGTTTTCAACTTAATTTTGGTTTGTTTAGTTAAGTCTTGAGTTCACCCTACCTTAATACACCTAATATCTTAAAATGGAGGGATTTTGACAAAAATCCTGAAATTGGTCTTGGGGGCATTTTTGAAAGTGTTAAAACTTGAATTTTTGGTGTGGTTTTGTGTTGGGTTGAAGGGCTGATGGTATAGGGTTGTTAGAAAGGTGTTTTGGAAGGCTTTAGAGGTCATTTGGGTGTTGGAAATGATAGATTTCAGCTGGGTATTATTGGTGTACGAAAATGCGGGTTTTGTGGTTAGGTTGAGTTTGAAATTATGAAGTTTTGGCTTGTGATTGCGGGTTGAGGTTGTGGCTGAGTTAGCATTGATTTGCAGAGTTATACCTTGTCTTTTGATTTGTTAGAAGCAAGAGGAAACATCAGAGAAGGTTCAGGATCAATTCCGGAAAGTTCGGAGGCTTGAGAGGCTTTTGCTTGGTTTGCTAAGGAAGGGTGGTGAGTGAAACTTTCAAACTTGTTTAAATTGGATCAAGTGTGTGTAGTGAAGGTTTTGGAATGAGCTTGGTAGGCCATTCCAAGGTAGAAGTTAAATTGGTAGTTTAACTTCTTGTGTGTTTATAAGCTCTCAATGTTTATGCCTATTATAGACTTGTGAAGCGTGATTTGGTTATGTATGAATATGCATTGATGTGTTTGATGATGAATGTGTGCTATAAATGATGGATGTTATGATGTGGTTTAAAGGTATAATTGGCACTAGTTAACTTACCGGGTATAAATGATCGATCATTAGGATTAGTGTGCACACGGTTGAGTCAAATTCACGCGTGGCCTTGGCGGCGTTAAGCCATCAAGGAGGAGCACGGTTGTAACATCCGTGTCTTGGGCCTAGGAGTTAGCCGGGTTGTTGTTTGAGTCAAATAAAATCTAATTAAAATAAACCAACTTTGAATAATGACCTATTTGAATCTTAATAAAGAGGGAGGGACCAAAGTTGTGATTTACCCACTTTTTAAATAAAGCAAGACAACTTTTATGGAAAAGTTGTCATCTTCCTCCTCATTTCCCCTTTCCCAATTTCAAAACCCTCTCCCCCATTTTCAACTCTCCTAAAACCCTAGTTACTATTCCATTGACTTTGCTAATCGATTTCAACATCAAATTAAGAGGTAAACATATTTTCTTAACCTCCTCTCTTTCCTCTACTTATCTATTGTTTTAGATTTCAAAAATATTGAGTTTTGGGAATTAGGGTTCATATGGAAATTTGGGTTTTTGATGGGATTTTTCAATTTGTTTTGAGAAATTGTTTTGGGGTTATGTTTAATCATAATGAAATATACAACATATCTTAATTTGGTTGATTTTGGATGAATTTTCGTAGTGGGTCCTTAGGGCAAATTTTAAAGTATGAAAAATTGGGTTTTTGAGAGGTTTAGTGTTGGAATTGAAGGGCTGATGGTCTACCTATGTTAAGAGGGTGATTTGGGATGTTTTGGAAGTCATTTGGGTGCTTGGAAATGGGTATTTCAGCCAATGGTTGTTGGAGTCCGAAAATAGGGTTTTTGAGATGTTATGTGGTTTGGGAATTTGAGGAAATTGGGTTGTGATTTGCAAAGTAGTTGATGGTTGAATTAGCATGGGATTGAGAAGTAATGTATGTGTTTTGTGTGACTAGAAGCAAGAGGAAACGTGGAAGAGGCTTTGGGATCGAATTCGGGAAGTTGAAGGTGATTGCTTGCTTGGTCTTGGAGCTTGGGAGCTTAGGTGAGTGGTTGTTGCTTTTAAAGGTTTTAAAATAGTTGGTTCGAGTATATGGACTAGGTTGGGCTTGGTAGACCCACCTAGAGTTAGGATTAGGGTGGTAGCCTAATCCTAAACTTGATCTAGAGCCTTTGGATGAACTCTTCTATGTGATTGTGTATGTCTCGTATGATATGTGGTATGAATGGTTATGTATATTGTATTATACATGTGGAATGAGATATGAATTGTGATGATTGAGACATGCATGATGATGGTTGTTGGTGAGTATGTGCTAAGCACAGAATCGGTTGAAATGAGTAATGAGAAATGAGTAAATATTGGCACTAGTATACTTGAATACAAATGATCGATCATTAGGATGTTAGTGTGTACACATGAGTCAAAAGTCGCGCGTGGCCTTGGTGGCGTTGAGTCACCAAGGAGGAGTACGGGTTCGCCCGGAAATTGTATTTAAATGTAGTCGGTGATGAGTGGAATCCCATCGACGGGGCGTGAGGATGAGTGGAATCCCCTCCGCGAGACCGGTGATGAGTGAAATCCCACCGTGAGGTAATAT
Source organism: Hibiscus tridactylites (assembly GCA_958450335.1). Lineage (NCBI taxonomy): Eukaryota > Viridiplantae > Streptophyta > Magnoliopsida > Malvales > Malvaceae > Hibiscus > Hibiscus tridactylites. The sequence continues at coordinate 25,186,596 of OY288265.1, read as the reverse complement.
GGTTGTTGGATGTGAATTCCAACGTGTCTATCCGCGTATTCGGGTCTTAACTAGGTGCCAATGTTGATTGATATGTGTATCAATGTGTTGTGACATACGAGCTATGAATTGAATGTTAAATGTGATTACATGTATTCTAAAGTTGGGTTTATGACCATGGCATTTATATTGTATATTGCTCATGCATCTTTACTTCATGGCTCTTGTGGATCCTTGGTATGGTTGTGTTTTACCTTGGCTAGATCGTGCTCGGACCCTGCAATGTTGAGGTTTGTTTTTAGAGCTTACCCTCACTAAGCATCATTGCTTACGCTCTCTTTGTTCAACATTGCAGATCCTTAGTTCGTGGGTTGCTCGGGCAAGTGGAGGGCCTCCAAGTGTGGTTTTTGGCTTGAGTTCATCAAGTATGGATTTTTAATGTTAGACATGTAATAGTTTGAGCAATGGGACATGTATGGTTTTGTTGAGTAGTTGTTGGTTGTTTAGGAGCATGTATAGACTCCCTTATATCTTGCTTTGCATGGTTGTGTTGCCATGATGAATGTTAACTCATGCCTAATTGCTTATTTTGAATGTTAGTTAAATGCCTTAGAGGCCATCCTTATGTTTAAATGATGATTGAATGAGTGTATGTTTGTGGGATGTTGCCTTAGTGTTAGACATGTCTAAATCTTGTTAAAGCATGCTAGCATGGTTGGTATACCTTGTGTTTAATTTGTATGGTGTTTTGAGGTGTTTTGGAGGTGTTATGGGGTACCCTTGTGCCTTAAAACAGCCCAGTCGAGTCTGCAGACAGGGGGCGTTTCGGAACGGTTCCCCCTGTTCCGGAACGGGTCCTTTGCAAATGGCCTGCCGTTTCGAAACGGATGAGGGTCGTTTCGGAACATTTTTGCTACTGGAATTTTGAGAAATTGACGAGATGAAGGTGTTCCGAAACGGGCCTTTGATGTTTCGAAATGGTCAAATCTCGTTGACCACGAGATATTGACCGTCAAGGTCGTTCCGATACGGGTCACCCCTGTTTCGGAACGGTCACCTTATGGTTGACCCAGGCCCGTTGACCAAGTCAAGGCGTTTCGGAACACCCTAAGGGCGTTTCGAAACAGCCTGCTTTAAAAGACTAAAATGAGTTGTTTACTGTGTGGTCGGTCGATGCATGTTGCGAATGTTTGTATTCCCGCTGTTGTGCCTTATGTAGGATTAATTTATGCATATAGACAAGATAAAACCAAAAGAAAATTTTAGGGTCGTTAACCGAGGGAAAATTTATGTAACATTCCACCATAAATGTTTATATTATACGTGATGATGAGTGGAATCCCATCCGTAGGGCATGTGGTGATGAGTGTAATCCCATCCATGCGAGGTCCGGTGATGAGTGTAATCTCACCGAGGTAATGTTGTTGTTGAGAGTAATCTGCATATCCGAGTAACTAATAGTGGCCAATGTACTTGCTCTTGTGGTTATGATGTTGAGATATTTGCTTTATCTTGTTGAGCCTAATATGAAGTAAGATGCCATATTATTGTCTCTTGTGTTGCAAACTAGATTGCTATATTGATGCCTATGCATGTCGTGTGTGGTGTTAAGGATTATATGCTTGAACCATGCATTGTCGTTGTTTTTGGTTTTAGAGAAACCTCACTAAGCTTCTAGCTTACGCTCTCATTTTCGACAATGCAGATCAGTAGCGTGGAGTTAGCAAGGAGCAAGGTAAGGGGCATTCCAAGCTTTTGTAGTTGCTCGAGTATGGTTTAGTAAATAAAGTAGTAGTTTAGCAATGGGGCTGCTATGTGTTTGTATGAGCATTGTATGACTCATAAATGTTGAATGTTGTTATGCTATGCTTTGGATTTGTAAACCATGTTATATTTCGGTCAAGTGTTTGTGGTGAGAGCTTATGCCTTTGGATGATATATGTTGTTTTAGTGAGCATGTAAACCCATGTGTGAAGACATATGCCTTTTGGCTTTTAAGTTTTAAGTATGCCTTGAATGATCTTTGAATGGGTGCCTTACCTTATATCGTATGTAAATTGAGTATGTCTTGCAATAGGGAGTATGCCTCTAGAGCGTGTTTGTATGTTATGTATGCTTCTTGGGGTCGTTAAGGGCTTTTGGGATCAATTAGAGATGTTTAAAACTGATTTTGGGAATTCACAGACTGTAGGTGTTTCGAAACGGGTTGTTCCGTTTTGGAACGGGTATGGTTCCAGGGCCCCCCGTAGCGGAACTCGTTTCAGTACGGTTTGGCTACTGTGAGCCCCTGTTTCGAAACTGGTTTCGAAACACTTTGGCTACTGTAATTGCATGTTCCGAAATGGTTATCGGAACGCATAGGCAAAATAGGACCCTGTTCTGAAATGGGGTGGATGCGTTTCGGTACGGGTGCCTGGCTTTTTAAACTGAAACCCGTGTTTCGAAACGGGCAATGCCTGTTTCGAAACGCAGGCCTGAAAATGGACTTTTTGACATCTCTAAAGGGTCTCAAGGTTTGGGCTTAGGCCCGGTTTGCTGTAGGGCTTCTCGTGAGCCTTGTTTTCCGCTGTCGTGATCACTTAGGAAACAAATATGCCTTTAGACAAGATATAATTAAAAGAAATTTTCTAGGGTTGCTAACCGAGGTGGGACCTTAACGGGTTTCACATCGGTTTTCCCCGTGTAGCCTACTTGGACCGATCAGTCGACCAGACCGGGACGAGGGAGTTACAGCTTATTTACTTATTTTGTGAACTTATCATGTAACAGATTTCAATGAACAACTGAATACAAAATACTTCACATTTCATTGAACAATATGCTTATAATACTTCAAGAAGCTTCATCACATACATTATAGTACTTCAAGCAACATATTCCATTGAACTAATCAAAACATTGCTTCAAGAAACTTAAGTTACATTAAACAACCTTAAGCAAAAGCACACAAATAGCAAAAAGCTTTACCAAGCTCTATGAACCCTAACAATACTTCAACATTCGATCATTACACAAATTAAATTACTTCAAAACCCACACAATCATCACACACATAACCAATACACATAACCAACATATTCGTTTAAAGAATCTTGCCCTCTCCATTTCTTCACTTACTTTAAGAGCTCAGAAATGATCACTCTTGCATGTGGGTTGACAGGAACATTATACTAAGCAAAAGAATCACAACCCCTCTCATTCCTATAATTTTTACACACTTAAAAACCTCTTACATGGGTTCTCATTGATCCAACCAGTGATCAGATCAACTCGTTGTCTACAACGACAAATGGGTACTTCATTCTTTGCTTCCATCTTTTACTTATACTTCATCATCTTCTTTTTCTTTTCTTTTTTACAGAAAAATTTTTAGGATAAAAAAAGGGATTAAGATTTTAGGGGGGGGGGGGGGGGCTTTACACTATTGCTTGTTTTATATGATGCTTTATCCACGTGGAATTAATGTGAAATATATATTTTTTTCAGTTGAGTGACCAAAAGTTTACAGTCTGAAAACGTACGTGACCTTACTGGTCATTTTTTAAAATCAGTGGCCAACTCTGTACTGTGGAAACATAAATGACCATCCTAGTAATTAACTCAAAATAAAAATAAAAATGTGTCACAAAGGCAAAGAAAGACGCGCCACAAAAACATAGTTATTTTTATTAAAAAATAAAGAAAAATGAAGAAAAAAAGAACCGGTGGTCACGACCATCATTAAAGTCGATATTTCCGCCGGTTAAAAAAAATTAAACAAAGAAAAATTGTGCTCTATAATGTTATAGAGAAAATAAGGATGTCGGCGCTTAGGGTTTTGGTGATTTGTTCAAAGTTTTTTTTTTTTTTTGAATTGAGGAAATTCTTAACCTTTGATATTTAAATAATTTGTACTGTAAGTGTTCACTGTTACTTGATCTCAAATTTAAATTAGAATGATCTTTTTCTAATATTATAGGTGGCAAAAATAGGGACGGGCGCAAAATTTAATGTTGAGTGGTAAATTTATAAAAATTTTAGAGAGTAAAATTATAAAATTTTATAGGAAATGAAAATAGATTTTTAATAAAAATATATAACTATTTAAAAAAATTATATACAAATTTTAAATTTTTAAATTTTAAGGGGCCTCCAGGCTACTGTCTCCTCGGTCCATTCCTCTGTGCAAGTAATCTTTAGCATTAAATTTTCTTCATTTTATATGTGATACTATAATGAGCTTTGGGACCTAAATTATACTCTAAATCAACTTGAGCCTCATCATATTATGGGCTTGGCCCATTTTAGGGCTGCATACCCAATTACAGCAAGCCCCTCCTCAGGTTATTGCACCCACCATTTTTTTAATTTTTTATTTGGTTCAAATAAGGTTTTGTTATATTATAATATGACATTTTATAATAAACGTTTTATAAGAACTTAAACGATAGTAAATATCGATCAAGTTTAATTCAGTTGAGATTGTAATTATTGCACATGAGAGTGTGAGGTTGAATATGTTTAAGTGCTTATGATCTCCGGTTTTAAGGGTGAAAAAGATTTATCTAATATGATTCTTATTTAAATTTGAATTTATGTTCATCTCAGTTGAAATTTAAACTTTCCAGTTGAAAGTTTTTAAAATTTATATTTTAAATTAAATCAATTCAAAATTATATTGATTTAAATTTGAATTTTTATTTGATAAAATCAAATTTTATGAATTCTAGTTATGATGAAATCCAATTAAAGACGTAAATTACAAGTAACTGTCAATATTTTTTGAGAATACAAATCGCCTCTTTGAAATGTCTAGCACGTGATATTTGATATTCAACCATAGATCGAATAATTTAAATTAAGTATTACAAAAATATATTACAATAAAGATTAATTTGACAATATGTACATATATATTTTCGCTCTTTCCATGACACTCTTTCAAAATAAGTTATTTGTCTCTTATGATTGACTTTTAAACAGAGATAGAGTCAGAATTTAAAGTTTGAAGTAAAATATAAATATTTAAAAGTGTGAAAAGAGATTTATAAATAAGCCAATTTATATACAAGGCAAAGTAAAAAAAATTCTTAAGAGTGGGGGCAATTGTCCTTACTCACCCCAGGGCCGGTCCTGACTATTTTTTGGCTCGGGGCGAAATTAAAAAAAATAGGCCCCTAATTTTAAAAAAATTAAAATATACGTAATATTAAATTTCTATTTATTAAATTAAACAAATAATAATTCATTACGATCTTAAAAATATCAAAAATATATTTAAGCATACAAATACTTATAAAAAACATTGTCTTCGAGCTTTTCTTGATGCAAAATCATTTTATGTTCGAGCTATATAAATTAACAATGAAAATTCACAACCATGCCTTTTTTAAAACTAAATTTAGTATTATTTATTAGGTTAGGTTATATAAATTAATTATTGAAGTTTTTTTAAATATTATCTAATACATTTAATATCGGTGATAAAAATTTTAAATTTAATTTTTATTATAGAAATTGAGCAATACAACAAAAAATATTAAAAATAGGGCAGTCAAGAATCAAGATGAGTTTGTTTTAAAAAATAAATAAAAAATTAACTCTCATAAAAAAACAAATCTCAACAAAAATTTTACCTTCAAAGTTATGTTTGAATCTGAAATTGAATTGAATTGGAGTTGAACCAACGAATGAAGACGGAGAACCTGCATATTCATAGCCAAAATTTATTAAACAAATATAAAAGAATAATCTTACTTAAAATTTGAAAAAATATAAAAATAAAAAGAAGAAAAATATTAAAACATGATCTTAATTCTTACCTAAAATCTTAAGAACAAACTTCAATAGGATTCGAGCACCACAATTGATGATAGGTAATTATATTTGTGATTGTGTGTGTTTGTGAGAAATTGAATTTTCAGATTAAGTAGAATATGAAACTATGTGAGAGAAGAGATTGAGAAATTAAAAAGTATGTTTGAAGAATTGATAAGAAATTAGGAGATTGAGAAATTGGGAAATTTAGTATTAAAAGAAAAAAATTAACGTTTAAAAAATTAACGTTGATATGGGAAATTGGAAAAGTGATTTAATGAATTGATTGGGAGAATTTAGAAAGTCAAAAGTTTAATCTATTAATTAATATAATTTTTTTGGAAAGAAAAATTTTAATTAGTATTTTTTGGGAAACAAAATTATTATTAATTGATATAGAGATTTAATAATGGGCCCATTATTTTATTTAATAACCTTTTTATTTATTATAAAAATTTATGGGCCCCTTATTTAATATAGCAATTTTTTTAATTATTATAAAAAAATTAAAGTATATTAGTATTATTTCTTTAAAAAAAATTGGGCCCTGGGCGGGCGCCCCTTCTGCCCCGGCCCAGGGCCGGCCCTGACTCACCCTTTACATAATTTCGTCTCTACTTCAGAAGTCTCCCAACAAAATGAAGCATAATATTTTAAATTACAAATACAATAATAATGTGACATTCAAATAACTACATTTAAAATCACCGATTATAATATATGATCAGTTTGATGTTTAAAATATATACAGGCTTGCCGCTTACATTACAACAAAATAAACCTAAATAAGTTGCAAGAATTCTTGAGAAAGGATTTGAATTTCTTGACCTCAAGCATTAAGAATCAAGCACCCAATTATTGGCTGGCACCCCTTAGATGGGACTGATTTTATGGTCTTGACTTTTGTTTCTCCGTAGCTTTTTTTAGCATAGTATTTTTTAAATATTATTATATGCACTATTTTTTTTTCTATTCTTTTTTTTTCTTACAATCAATTCCAACAAAGATGTCCCTTTCTATTCCATTTTCTTACAAAATTCCAAGAAAGATGTCATTTTCTATTCCTTTTTCTTACAGTGAAAGTGGAGTAGAAAAAAGAAGAGGCAACCAGCATTGACAATCCACCTTGAGCTTGACATTAGGACATAAAGCAAATAATATAGAGCTTACCAGGGACGTGAATGAATCTATCTTCTACAATGTAATTTATCTTTATGTGAAATTGGCATTTAGCATATCATATTCCCATTACTCTTTTCTCTTTGATAAGTAGAGATGAAAACTTTTTTCACAAGTAGAGTTGAAATGGTGACAAGTATTCCACTAATTTACCTTTTAAATTCTTAAATTTACCATAAAAACACTTATTATAGTTCTATCATGCTCATGATTTTTTTCCACTAACAATGCACCGAATAATAGTCGGTCTTGAAAACTAGTGAGGTTGCTAATCAATCTTAAAAACTAGAGCATTTCTATTTTAATGATGGTCAATTGTACGATTTTATTAAAAAAATAAAAAGTTGTCACGTGACAATACAGAAACAACATATAATCACCAAGTCAAGAGATGAACGCCTTGAAGGATAGGGATGGTAAAGGTTGTATACTATACTTAGAAAGTAACAATTCATTGTAGTGAACCTGGACAATTTCTTAGTAAGACAAAGAAAATGCATATAGATCATCGGGTCGAATCGCATTGTGTTAATGTTTTCTATCCTTTCTCAACAATTTAGCATATCAGTTAGTTCGGTTCAGTCACGAGGTTTAAAACCAGTATACAAAGCATCTGCATTCCTATTTTGATAAAAATAAGTTTAATTTAGTGTTAAGGGGAATTTTTTTGATAAAGTACATATTTATTTTATAATTCATGTTTGGGTACAAAACGAATTAAGCAACCAACCAAAAAACTCTTTGTTGAGTCTTGTCGGTCGGCGTGTTATTATTGGTTGTTTGCCGTGTATAGTGCTGTGTATTAGGCGGGTCTGTGTGCAATTTCCCTGCTATGTTTGCCACAGATTTACTGCAATTTTACAGCAGGTTTCAGGCGTATGTTTTTGCTGTCTGTTTCTCTTTTTTAAACCATTTCTTGCCCTTTTTTCCCCTTCAATTCAATAATAATTAATACCAACTTGACCGAGCAGACAAAATATTCCATTAGTGTGGTGAAAGAAAGAGCTACGTTCATATACTAAAAACCATAATATATGTTATCCCTAGCAATGTAGAGAGTGTTAGCATATGTTATTAGCCACATTTGGAGTTGATTATTGTAATTTGGGGGGGTCTCCGACAAGTCTTGTCTCGGTCCTGTGAGCTTTACTGAAATAGGGAAAATGGTGTCTTAGAAAAGGCTAAAAAAATGTTGCGTCTCCAACAGTGAATGATTCTCGTACAGACAGGGCCACATCGCAGGAGCCACATACTCTACGAGCCATGCCCTCGGTCCTGTAAGCTTTACTGAAATATGGTTGTTTTTGTTTCCAGTTTATTTTTGTGGTTTTGGGTGATGGATGAGTTTGGATTTCGTTTTCTATTTGATTTGCTTTGCTGAGTTTTTGCTGGGAGTGCATCTCCGAGCCGTTGTTGCGCTAGAAATCTTCCGATCCTTTTTGGTACTTATATGTATACCCAACACTAAAAATAAAATTTAGTGTTCATAATTGAGATTTAGGCTTAGTTAGATGGCAGTTTAGGGTTTATAATTGAGATTTAGGCTTAGTTAGAGTCGTCTTGAACATTTTCAAGACGCAAAAATAGACTTTTATCGAATGAAATTATATCTCATCACTTTAATCAATTAGTTTAACAATTCATTAATAAATTATAAATTGTAGAAGAATAACATAGAGAGTTAAATTTGAACAATAAATACAATTTTTTTTTGAAGAATATTGCATCAGATTTTTGTCTTTAGATTAGAGAAGAATGAAAAATAATTAAGTTTTGAGATTTGGAGAAGAGAACTAAATTTTACCATCACATTAATTTATTCACTTGATAAATTAAAAAATTAAGATAATTAACTTTTAGGGGCTCTAAGCTAGTTGGGGCCTTGAGCAGTCGTTTATGGTGTTTTCTCTTCTGAGACACAACTAAGCTTAATATTTATGGTTCATAGTTTGAGAATTAGGGTTAAAGTGTAGGATTAATTTTTTTTTACTTTTGCAACATAAAAATGATTAATATAGGGTTTATGGTACTAAAATGTGATTGTGGTTAGAGGTGTTGCATACTTACATTATATTTTTCTTAAAAAATTATATTTTTAAATTATAGTTACGATATCACGACAACCTTAAAACTATTATGATGGGATGAATACGTTGAATTACAACTATAATTTAATACTATGGATTATTTGGCTGGCCTTGTACTGTTTTGTACTACGTTGTGATCTTGGACTTTCTTGTGATGCTACTGCTTTGAGTAGATTTTTTTCAATAATAAAATTGCTTTTCATGAGAAAAAAACAAAACATCGAGTTGGATATATGTCCAAGAGTGCTTAAATACGTGTATTTATAGACATGAAAATGACTAGAAATTATGTCATCTACTTTGATTAAATTGACATTTGATTTAATATGGTTATCATTTCACCGTTCTTAACTTTTTTTTCTAAGGGATATAGTGGCAATTTTAGGCGAATAATCCCTTTTTAATTATTATTTGGAAAAATGGTTCCTAAAAAATTTTATTTGGCAAAATGACCCCTAAACTTGCCAGGTCGGCAAACCTCACGTTGTGTAGGATGCGAGGTCGAATATCACGTTGTATAGAACACGATTTCAGTCGACGTGGCATTGTTGTTTGTGTTAACGGTTTTACAGGACCTCGCGTTCTGTCCCCGAGAATTTGAAAAGGCGGCTGAATATATCGCACAGACCTCGCGTTCTGCAGGACACGAGTTCTGTGCAAATCTGACCTGAAGAACAAGGGAAACAAGTGTGGGTAGGCCTGTTCGAGCCCAATTTCGAGCGTGTAAATCGTATATTTTTAGCGATCATCGAGTTTGGGGTCGTAGTACTGGAAATTGTCTATCGTATGATACCAACATTGTTAATTTCCGTCCATTCTACAATGGTTTAAAATGGCTTCGAAAACCCTATGCTATCATCATTATTTTGAATGAAGTTGCATTTCAACTAATGTCGATTTTCGGTTTAGTAATCCCATTAAATTTATTAAAAACTAAAATTAAATAAACATTATAAAGTTTAATTATAATATGTAAACAAAATTATAATACGTAAACAAAATTATAATACGACATTATAAAATTCAAATGTGTTTTACATAAATATTAAAAACATAAGTACAAAACAGTAAAAAAAAAGACTAAAAATGCCTATGTCCACCCATTCCGCAGTCGGGTGGATGACGCTCACGATCCGAATACCTCCTCTGTCCATCGTGTGGTGGTCCCTTGTAACCCCCGTAGCCCGGCCTAGACGGTTGACCCGAACTACGAAGATTACACGGGGAAAACCAAAGTCAACCCGAAAGTCAACCTTGATTAACGACCCTTTTTTTTTTCTTTTTAATCTTGTCTAGATGCACATTAACCTTAGATGTGATCACACAAACGCCATGCTCAAAGATCACAAACATCAGAGATCAAACAGGGACCCAATTGAACAAATTACAACTTTAGGGACCAAATTGTAATTTCTGAAAACTTTAAGGACTTAACCAGATTTTAAGTTACCAACTTAAAATTTATCATGTTTCATGCTTCTCTGCCAAATTTCATCTCAAACGGACTTCCCAAACTCATACAATTGCACACACAAGATTCAGGACCAAAATGCAAACATTTTGAAACATTTAACCGCCCATGTCAGCCCCCAACGGTCACCCGTTCCGAAACAGGCCAAGCCCGTTCCGAAACACGGGCCGTTCCGCAACACGTTCCGCAACGGGGGTCTGGCAGAATGCCTTCCGTTTCGGAACGGTGACACCCGTTTCGAACGCCTGGGTTTATGCAGGGCACCCGTTCCGAAACGGTGTTGCCTGTTCCGAAACACCTTGCCCAGAATGTTGCATTTTGCTCATTCAAACACACAAAAGATCATTCAAACATGCTCCAAAAGCCACCAAACTTTGCCAACATGCAACTCAACATAAAAGAGACATACTTGCATCAACAATTCAACATATGTTCAACACATATGAAAAGCCCCAATTCTATAGACATGCTTCCTACTCAAGCAACCATTTAAGCACAAATCCTTCAAGCAACCTCAAATAAACCAATTCATGATTCAACAACATTAACAACAGTACTTAAACATTCTTGATCAACACATACGATCACAATAACAACAATCCGAGAGATTCTACCCCATTGCCCTTATTAACTATAGCTATTCACCGAGACATACATCTCCATTGGAGTCCACCTTGAATCCCTTGCTCCTTGCTGCCCAAACTTCAAGAATCTGCATTGATGGACAAAAAGGAGCGTAAGCACATAATGCTTAGTGAGGAATGCTCAAAACCAAAACACCATCAATGCAGCGGGTCTTTAAAACACTTTAAAACCAACCCGATTTGCTTTCCAAAACCATGTTCGAAAACTCTTTTCAACATCAAGCTCAAAACATGCATAAACACCATATGCCAAGCTTAAACAAAACCATGGAAAACACATCCTTTCCACAACATACCTTTCTTTAACTTGAAAACCACATCAAGCAAGAAACCATTTAAAACCATAGTTCAATTAAACCATTTCATGCATTTAATCAATGCACTATAAAACCATAACATCGTATTCACATGCCTTTAACGACAAGTCATACATGACTTCAATGCAACATAGGTAATCCATGCTCACATGCATCATTTATCAAATGATAACCAACACTTGTTCAACATACAAGTAACATGCTTCCACTAGCATTTACACATCTCATGCAACAATGCATCTTACCAAACATCTCATGCTTCTCATGCAAACATGCATTAATTCAAGCATCTCATGCTTCACATGCAACCATGCATCATTTCAAGCAATACCATGCTTCACATGCAACCATGCATCATTTCAAGCAATACCATGCTTCACATGCAACCATGCATCATTTCAAGCAATCCCATGCTTCACATGATCAAGAACATTACATTGGCTTCCAAGAGATCAACCACATTCACTTTCCAACTTATCGATTCGATCGGATACGCGGATTACAAGCGTGTCCCAACGCTTCCTACACCCTACCCAATCCAAGGTCTTCCAAATGGGCATCAACCTCCATTTGACCTTAACAACCTAAGGTTCCCATGCATGGACTTTTAAACACCATACAACCTTAGCTTTTCCTCAAGGTTACCATGTATGGACTTCCATCCGACATACACCCTTGACATGCACAAGGTCTTTTCCGTATGGACTTTCAACCACCATACAACCTTTGCATAACCGATTGGTAGTTGTAGACATCATCTAACGAGGTACGGGACATCACACACAAGATCCACACATGGACTTAAACACTGCCATTGTGATCTTAACAAGTACAAGGTTCTCACATAAGGACTTTTAACCACCTTATAACCTTTACTTAACCAAGGTCCTCGAATGGGCAACAACCTCCATTATGACCTTAACAACTTAGGTCCTCGAGTGGGCAACAACCTCCACTATAACCTCTTCTCGTTAGGAATACTTGAGGGGAGTCTAACCGGTCCACACTTGACCACTCCGCCTTCAAGGCGACTTTATTCACGGTGCACCCAATCCTATAACCGGCTAATTATACCCGATCAACGAACCAAGAACCATTCACATCTCTTGCCAACATAACCATCTTACCATAATATCCAATGTTCCACATGCATAAACACAATGCAAGGTCATCACATCATTAGCTCAATGATTCACATGCATACACATAATGCAAAACCACCACATCATTAGCTCAATGATTCACATGCATAAACAATATGCAAAAGGTACAATTATCATCATTAATCATCATCAACTCACTGTTTTTAAGCATCATACAAAGCCAATGAACAACATGCATCACTATGCATCAAAATCACAATTTCCATAAACATAACCAAGGATCTCTTACCTTGAGCATCCTTTTCAATTGACTTCCAAAACCAGCATTAAACCATGCTAATACATGCTTACAAAACAGAATTAAACCATGCAATAACACATGCACATCAATCATCAACCACAATTGATTTTAAAACCAAATCTTATACAATCCAAAAGCAAAAACCTCTTCACTTACTCTTGAGCTTAGCAAAGTTGTTTAGACTTAAACTAAGCTCCCAAAAACCTTCAAACCATGTTTCAAAAGCTGAAATCCCAACTTCACTCACCGATTACCAAACAAGCTAGCCAACAAGCTTCCCAAGCTTTCAAAACCTTCCGAAAACACCTCCAAGACTCAAGGATCAACCTCCCCTGTTTCAAGCACACAAAAACAGAGCATTAATGCATCCATATGCATTAAAACACCAGCAACATCAACACAACTCGCTGCTCATCACAAAACTAGCAATTTGGCTACCAAACACAACCGAAATCATCTCCAAACACTTCCAAAACTTAACCCAGCCAAGATCCATCACTTCTAACCATTTTTATACATCAAATATCATGCAAAATGATCACAACCACATCCTTATACCTCCAGGTATAACAGATCACCAAAAACACTCCAAAAACAACCAAAAACTCAAGCCAAACTTAGGAAATTCAACCTATCCGGGATTGCATTGATTAAACCTCAACTTCTAATCATTTTAGCATTCATTTAACATCAATTTAACACCTCAAAACCCTGCTTAAACAGATCACACGAAATTTTCACCAAAATCACCAAATCTTGCATTTTAGCCAAAAATCAAGATCTCAATTGAAAAGCCTTTAATAAAACATGAATCAAGGATTGAGAACTTAGGAATTTCAGTAAAGAACTGATAGTTTAGAGGAGAAGGACGTTCTTACCTCCAAAGTTGAATTTCTCCATTTTAGAGCCAAAAAGCTTGATGAATCAACTTGTAAATTGTGAGGTTTTGATGATGAGATGATTAGGAATCAAATGAGAGTTGAAATGAGAGATTAAGAAGTCAAAATCAGAGAAAGAAATCTGAGGAAATCTTGTTTGGGTAGAGAGAAAATGAGAGAAAAGAGAATTTGAGAGAAAATGGAAAATTAGTTGGAATTAGTTAAAATGATTTTTCCCTCTCTTTTCATAATCTTTAAAATCAGATTTTAGACTTAAAATATCTTAGAAAAATCTGGAGAAATCCTTTTTGGAATAATAGCTCCTTAAAGATTCAAAGTTTCAATCCTTTATAAAACTGTCCCTCAACTTTCAAAAATTACATTTTGGTCACTAGCCAAAATGTCAACCTTCCGAACCTCATTTTCCAAAATTGATTTCACAGTTCACTTTTATATATTAAAAGATGATTTTAGAATATTTTTCCATATTTTTAATGCAACCCGAACTAGGCTTTCCTAAATCCCACTTATATATTCGATCAGCACTTTGACCGAACCGGTCAACGCCAAAACTTCTGAGCCCAAAACCGGGGCGTTACAACTCTCCCCCCCTTAGGAAATTTCGTCCTCGAAATTTCAACCGGCGAAAAGAGAACAGAACCTTCTCAAGCAACACACAAAGCAACACAAAAGCCTTAACCAACACCACTGATCACATTCCACACAAAACCTCCACCATACACTGTTCACAAATCCAAACTCTCAAAGGTAACCACGACTCAACCTTTCACACAACCGGATTATACACAAACCCAACGTCAACCTGAGGAACTTCAGCTCTTACAGCAAACAACACTGTAATACACATCTTCCAGAACTTGTCTACACAAAGACAACAACCAAACCAACTCAGCCACTAGGCAACCTCTCAACCTCAACAACTCTTGCGATTCCCAAACCTTTTCCAAAGATTTTCCCAACAAGCAGAAATCCTTAAACATCAACTGTTCCCATAAGCTCTTCAACGAAGCTGACAATCCTTCACATCCGCCAACGGCATTACCATAACAACTCATCAACACTAAAACCAAAAATTACATCTCAACCTCAACTTGAAACCTTCAGCCGTTCCACATACCATCAACAGACTTCAAACAGAACTTCTTAACCACAACTAGCCAACCACTGCTCACAAGAACTCAAACAACCAACGAAAACCTTCGATCTTTCACAGCCCTTTCACTACATACTTAACCAGAACACTTGCACTACCAGAACATCACTGAACCAAAACACACACAACAGCTTCAGAACTCTTCAAAGATTGCCAAGAACAAACACAACCCTTCACAGCAACTTAAAAGCTAAACCACTTCAGCACTCGGAAACTCAACCACCAAGCTACAACAACACTTAGCACCAAGGAACAACCACTTCCTTTCAGCTAAACAAACCACTTAACTGATACAAACCACAACCGATACCTTTCACCACCAAACCACTAAACTCTCAAAGCAACAAACACTTTCCTTCTACCAACAAGCCATTCCACTCTCACCATCACAAACAACTAGATAACAAACTCCAACACTTCTAACTCCCACTCAGCACCAAACAACCTCTACAAACCCATCATCACACTTAACCCAACCACAACACTAACAGATTCGATTAGTCATTAGCGAGCGTGAACATCGTATGCATGATCACCTACATGCCCTATCAATGTCTGATGTACATGTATGCAAAAACCTCTAATGTTATGCCACATGTATGCATGGACCAACTTATATAATATAGTATATATCAATGATTTAACTGTGCATGAATGCCAGTTCACACCCTCCAATAACATCCTCAAAATCTGTCTAAGAACAACCTCTTACTCACCTTTAACTTATCTAACTCCATCATACCAACAACCATTAACCACAAGATATCACCAAACCACAACTATCATTACCCTAAACATGCTAGCAACAAGACCAAACTTACCACGCAAGGAAAAACCAACAGAAACCAAACTAAGCAACTAAAGCAAAGATCACTTAACAAGGTTACCTGAAAACATAACACCACCCTGAAGCTTCATCGAACGAGCTCTCTTCCTTGCGGAACCAACATCCTTCGGTTGCACCCTTGCAGCACCAACAAACACTCCTGGGTCACCACCAACTCCTTGCGATAAGAAACCTTGACTGTTCCGCGCCAACATCAAGCAATCACGCTTCATGTGTCCAGCAGACCCACACTTCCAGCAAACTTCATTTCCCAAGCTCTTCACAACCTTCTGCTTTTTCTGCCACTTCTGAACCTCGCCCCGGTCGCGCCCACGACCTTTCTGAGATCCTTTTGCCAACATCAAAGCTGACTTCACTCCATGAGGACAATCATGCTTAACATGCAACTTGGAACCACAATTCCAACAAACATCTGCGCCCCAACAATTTCCAACATGTTGCCTTTTACAACGGTCACAAACAGATGACTGTGCTCCCACTCCTTGCTCAAGCAACACTTGCTCACCAACAGCATTAGCCACACCTTGCCCAACCCTTGGAAATTCCCTTCCAAGATACCTTTCATAGAAAGCAGATACAAAGAAATCCCAATCAACATCAAGGATATGTGACGCCACAGCCACAGATGTCCACCAAGAACAAGCATCCTCCAACATCAAAGAAACAACACTCCCCAGCTTACAGGCATAATCACAGCCTTCCTGATCCAAAATCAGAACTACATTGGCCAACCAGGCCTCAAACATCTCAGGGGAAGAACCATGGTACTCCAAAGCACCCAAATCAAACAAATACTGTTTCGGCAAACCCACACATTTAGCCAGCACATCCACTGATCCCACCTCAACCATAGCCTGAGATGTTCCCAACACCTCCTGAACAACAGGTAAAGAACTTTCCATCCCGGAACCAGCTTCCTTCCCTTGCCTTACCATCTCAACTTCAGTCACAGAAGACTGAGACAAAACACCTTTACAAAAGGGTGAATCCTTTGACTTAACAACCTGCCCCAAGGCAGCAACCATTTCACTCATCCTCCATTCTTTCATCATCTTTGCCATATCACTAACAACAAACAACACACAATCACAACAAACAAACAAAACCTGTTAGACCAGCATTAAGCAAGGATTCAAACTCCAACTCCAAAATAACACAATAGCTATATTAATAAGGCAATGGGTATCCCGAATCCTCCCCCTTTACATGACATAACAGCCAACACCACATGGATATCACAATATCAAGCATATCAACAACATGCCTTGATCATGCTTACACCATCAACATCCAACAGCACCAGCACATTAGCAACATAACATGCTCAAAACACATTCATCATGCATAGCATCAGCTCATAACATCAACACATATCCACAAATCATGCTTGCATACACCAGCAACATGCTCAAAACATCAACAACATACTCAGAAACACATGCTTCAACCAGCTTTCAACCATACAACAAGGTAAACATCAAGCACACTTACCACAACAACTTACCATTTTCCCCAACCTTCGCAACTCAGCTCTGATACCACCAAATGTAACCCCCGTAGCCCGGCCTAGACGGTTGACCCGAACTACGAAGATTACACGGGGAAAACCAAAGTCAACCCGAAAGTCAACCTTGATTAACGACCCTTTTTTTTTTCTTTTTAATCTTGTCTAGATGCACATTAACCTTAGATGTGATCACACAAACGCCATGCTCAAAGATCACAAACATCAGAGATCAAACAGGGACCCAATTGAACAAATTACAACTTTAGGGACCAAATTGTAATTTCTGAAAACTTTAAGGACTTAACCAGATTTTAAGTTACCAACTTAAAATTTATCATGTTTCATGCTTCTCTGCCAAATTTCATCTCAAACGGACTTCCCAAACTCATACAATTGCACACACAAGATTCAGGACCAAAATGCAAACATTTTGAAACATTTAACCGCCCATGTCAGCCCCCAACGGTCACCCGTTCCGAAACAGGCCAAGCCCGTTCCGAAACACGGGCCGTTCCGCAACACGTTCCGCAACGGGGGTCTGGCAGAATGCCTTCCGTTTCGGAACGGTGACACCCGTTTCGAACGCCTGGGTTTATGCAGGGCACCCGTTCCGAAACGGTGTTGCCTGTTCCGAAACACCTTGCCCAGAATGTTGCATTTTGCTCATTCAAACACACAAAAGATCATTCAAACATGCTCCAAAAGCCACCAAACTTTGCCAACATGCAACTCAACATAAAAGAGACATACTTGCATCAACAATTCAACATATGTTCAACACATATGAAAAGCCCCAATTCTATAGACATGCTTCCTACTCAAGCAACCATTTAAGCACAAATCCTTCAAGCAACCTCAAATAAACCAATTCATGATTCAACAACATTAACAACAGTACTTAAACATTCTTGATCAACACATACGATCACAATAACAACAATCCGAGAGATTCTACCCCATTGCCCTTATTAACTATAGCTATTCACCGAGACATACATCTCCATTGGAGTCCACCTTGAATCCCTTGCTCCTTGCTGCCCAAACTTCAAGAATCTGCATTGATGGACAAAAAGGAGCGTAAGCACATAATGCTTAGTGAGGAATGCTCAAAACCAAAACACCATCAATGCAGCGGGTCTTTAAAACACTTTAAAACCAACCCGATTTGCTTTCCAAAACCATGTTCGAAAACTCTTTTCAACATCAAGCTCAAAACATGCATAAACACCATATGCCAAGCTTAAACAAAACCATGGAAAACACATCCTTTCCACAACATACCTTTCTTTAACTTGAAAACCACATCAAGCAAGAAACCATTTAAAACCATAGTTCAATTAAACCATTTCATGCATTTAATCAATGCACTATAAAACCATAACATCGTATTCACATGCCTTTAACGACAAGTCATACATGACTTCAATGCAACATAGGTAATCCATGCTCACATGCATCATTTATCAAATGATAACCAACACTTGTTCAACATACAAGTAACATGCTTCCACTAGCATTTACACATCTCATGCAACAATGCATCTTACCAAACATCTCATGCTTCTCATGCAAACATGCATTAATTCAAGCATCTCATGCTTCACATGCAACCATGCATCATTTCAAGCAATACCATGCTTCACATGCAACCATGCATCATTTCAAGCAATACCATGCTTCACATGCAACCATGCATCATTTCAAGCAATCCCATGCTTCACATGATCAAGAACATTACATTGGCTTCCAAGAGATCAACCACATTCACTTTCCAACTTATCGATTCGATCGGATACGCGGATTACAAGCGTGTCCCAACGCTTCCTACACCCTACCCAATCCAAGGTCTTCCAAATGGGCATCAACCTCCATTTGACCTTAACAACCTAAGGTTCCCATGCATGGACTTTTAAACACCATACAACCTTAGCTTTTCCTCAAGGTTACCATGTATGGACTTCCATCCGACATACACCCTTGACATGCACAAGGTCTTTTCCGTATGGACTTTCAACCACCATACAACCTTTGCATAACCGATTGGTAGTTGTAGACATCATCTAACGAGGTACGGGACATCACACACAAGATCCACACATGGACTTAAACACTGCCATTGTGATCTTAACAAGTACAAGGTTCTCACATAAGGACTTTTAACCACCTTATAACCTTTACTTAACCAAGGTCCTCGAATGGGCAACAACCTCCATTATGACCTTAACAACTTAGGTCCTCGAGTGGGCAACAACCTCCACTATAACCTCTTCTCGTTAGGAATACTTGAGGGGAGTCTAACCGGTCCACACTTGACCACTCCGCCTTCAAGGCGACTTTATTCACGGTGCACCCAATCCTATAACCGGCTAATTATACCCGATCAACGAACCAAGAACCATTCACATCTCTTGCCAACATAACCATCTTACCATAATATCCAATGTTCCACATGCATAAACACAATGCAAGGTCATCACATCATTAGCTCAATGATTCACATGCATACACATAATGCAAAACCACCACATCATTAGCTCAATGATTCACATGCATAAACAATATGCAAAAGGTACAATTATCATCATTAATCATCATCAACTCACTGTTTTTAAGCATCATACAAAGCCAATGAACAACATGCATCACTATGCATCAAAATCACAATTTCCATAAACATAACCAAGGATCTCTTACCTTGAGCATCCTTTTCAATTGACTTCCAAAACCAGCATTAAACCATGCTAATACATGCTTACAAAACAGAATTAAACCATGCAATAACACATGCACATCAATCATCAACCACAATTGATTTTAAAACCAAATCTTACACAATCCAAAAGCAAAAACCTCTTCACTTACTCTTGAGCTTAGCAAAGTTGTTTAGACTTAAACTAAGCTCCCAAAAACCTTCAAACCATGTTTCAAAAGCTGAAATCCCAACTTCACTCACCGATTACCAAACAAGCTAGCCAACAAGCTTCCCAAGCTTCCAAAACCTTCCGAAAACACCTCCAAGACTCAAGGATCAACCTCCCCTGTTTCAAGCACACAAAAACAGAGCATTAATGCATCCATATGCATTAAAACACCAGCAACATCAACACAACTCGCTGCTCATCACAAAACTAGCAATTTGGCTACCAAACACAACCGAAATCATCTCCAAACACTTCCAAAACTTAACCCAGCCAAGATCCATCACTTCTAACCATTTTTATACATCAAATATCATGCAAAATGATCACAACCACATCCTTATACCTCCAGGTATAACAGATCACCAAAAACACTCCAAAAACAACCAAAAACTCAAGCCAAACTTAGGAAATTCAACCTATCCGGGATTGCATTGATTAAACCTCAACTTCTAATCATTTTAGCATTCATTTAACATCAATTTAACACCTCAAAACCCTGCTTAAACAGATCACACGAAATTTTCACCAAAATCACCAAATCTTGCATTTTAGCCAAAAATCAAGATCTCAATTGAAAAGCCTTTAATAAAACATGAATCAAGGATTGAGAACTTAGGAATTTCAGTGAAGAACTGATAGTTTAGAGGAGAAGGACGTTCTTACCTCCAAACTTGAATTTCTCCATTTTAGAGCCAAAAAGCTTGATGAATCAACTTGTAAATTGTGAGGTTTTGATGATGAGATGATTAGGAATCAAATGAGAGTTGAAATGAGAGATTAAGAAGTCAAAATCAGAGAAAGAAATCTGAGGAAATCTTGTTTGGGTAGAGAGAAAATGAGAGAAAAGAGAATTTGAGAGAAAATAGAAAATTAGTTGGAATTAGTTAAAATGATTTTTCCCTCTCTTTTCATAATCTTTAAAATCAGATTTTAGACTTAAAATATCTTAGAAAAATCTGGAGAAATCCTTTTTGGAATAATAGCTCCTTAAAGATTCAAAGTTTCAATCCTTTATAAAACTGTCCCTCAACTTTCAAAAATTACATTTTGGTCACTAGCCAAAATGTCAACCTTCCGAACCTCATTTTCCAAAATTGATTTCACAGTTCACTTTTATATATTAAAAGATGATTTTAGAATATTTTTCCATATTTTTAATGCAACCCGAACTAGGCTTTCCTAAATCCCACTTATATATTCGATCAGCACTTTGACCGAACCGGTCAACGCCAAAACTTCTGAGCCCAAAACCGGGGTGTTACATCCCTGGTCCCCATCATCCTGACCATCGTGCGCGATATGTAAATCTGTGCTAGGCCGAGGCGGGGAGTAAAACAAGCTACCGATCGACGTACTCTCCACAATGGGAAACTCATACTGAGAGTGCAGCTGTGGATAATCGATAAGCTGAAGGTCAGTCGTGGGCGTATGGGGACGATAGGCATCAGAGGAGCCGAACTGGGGTGGAGGCATCGTCTGCTGGAAACTGGATGGACCGCTATAAGCATGAAATGGTGCGGCAGAAGATGATGCCCCTGCAGTGTCATATCGTGGTCTCGGACCGCGCTGTGTCGACTGCCTCTGGCTCTGGCTCGCTCGACGGCTCCCGCGTGAGCGGTTTTGGGGTTGCTGTGGAAGCCCTGCATCGCGCTCGGCCTGAGTAAGGATATGCGACATCTCATTGTTCGTATACCACTGGTCATAATTGAAAGCGACCGAATGACCCCCTTCCATAATTTGTTGGAGAAACTGTGGGCGTCTGTCAAATCGGTGAGCCCAAAGCGCTATCCAGCTAGCGTGGTGCTCGGCCCAGTCAACCTCCGTCTTCCCCTGGCGCGTAAGATTGTGGAAGCAGTCCATATTTTGCGGAGGGGCTGGAACATTTTGGAAGTACCCGAACTGTCGGAGTACCCTATCCGCAGAATGCCACACGCAAATTTCGTAGTTCAGCAGCGGCACGATGGAAATCCAGAGGTCTCGGTCTCGCATAATATCTGGTGGAGTAATCTGCCGAATCTCCTCTGAATCGTAGGGCCTCCACACGAACTAAAAAGAATGAAAGCGTTTGTAACGGTTATATGAAATATTATTGGAAAAATAGTATGAAAAAAATCAAAATAATCGTTGAATTACCTCGTCCTCCGTCAAGGCATCGAAAGCATGCCTGTATGCTTTCTGAGAGTTCGGCAGGCCGGTGTGGGTCAGTGTGGTGGTCCACCTATAAATAATGAAAAACATCGTTAAATAAAATAATTTAATAATAAAAAATATAGTAGATTACGTAGTACCTCCGTAGAAGCGGAAATAACATAGCAGTGGGCTGCCTAAGCTGTGGTCTCAAAGTAGGCATCCGAAACCAAACCCAAGCCTGTAGAAATAAACAGCATCCTCCCATCGATGCTCTGGAGGCGTCAACGTTTCTGCAGAGGTCTCTGATATGAAACGCCAAGACAGCTGACCCCCAAGATTTTCGTCCAGACTCATCTAAATTTGTAAGATGACGAAGCCACATAACGTGCACTTTTGTGTGGGATTTTTCGGGCATTAATATCCCGCCAATAATGCGCAAGATGTGGGCTCGCGCACACCGCTGTGAAAATAAAGATCTAATAAAGACATCCTAATTAAAAAAATTGTAAGTTCATCCTAAATTTAATAAATGCATCCAAAGAAACTAGTAACTTAATCCTAATTTGCAAATAAATATTTGTAATTTCATCCTAAATATTTAATGTAGGCAACCTAAATATTTAATAAAGTCATCATAAATATTTAATAAAAGCATCCTAATTTTGAAGTACTGATTTGTTATTGCATCCTAAATTTATTAAAAGGATCCTAAATATTTAATGAAGTCATCCTAAAAATTTCATAAACTATCCTAATGTACAAATAAATATTTTTAATTTAATCGTAAATATAATAAAAGCATACTAAATATATAATAATGGCATCCTAATTTTTAAATAGAAAAAATACCTAAAGTGCAACTTCATCCGCATTGGGGGGAGGGGTTCCAAACTAGTCCTCCAAGTACGATAGATCGATTTTCCCTCCGTCTCACACGTCCTCAGGAGGCAACCCCAGAATGTAGGCAACATCCTCCAACGTGATTGTTGCCTCGCCAAATGGAAGATGAAACGTGTGCGTCTCGGGTCTCCACCGTTCTATCAGCGCGCTGATCAACGACGGTCTAACCTTCACCCCCTATATACCGAGCTATGTGCCCAAAACCAGCGCGCTGAATCCAATACATAACAGCATCAACGGGTGCGGTGTTGATACGGTTAAGGTAACATTGTAAGTTACGTTCGTATCCCTGCAAAAAAATAAAATAAAATAGTTAGTAAAATAAAAATATATAATTTAATTAAAAAATTTAGAAAATAAAAGGGAAAAAATAATACCTCTGGAGTGTTTCGCCAATATTGACTGCAGTGACTCGCTTGGTTGCGTAGCAAGGGCTCCATGTTATCGAACGACATATAAAAGTTGCTGACAATTTTTTGTAAAAATGCTATAGAACTCGCGTTCTGTATGCCAAATTGCGGAAAATGCTGATGTGGACATGATGATGGAAACCCACTTCGAGTATTCAATTGGAACGCCCTTCGAGCTGTATGCATCGTTCTCCGAGTCTAATCCAGTTGCCGAAATACCAAGCTGGGGCTGGGCGAATTTCGACTTCGATCCGAATGCCAACGTTGCTAGCCCGACCGCAGGTCTACGACGTGATTTTAGCCTACTGTGCCGAGACAACGAGTTTGGTGCATCGTCATCTGCTCCTCCAAGGCAGTCGTGCGTAGCTAGTATCGGGTTCGACCTGAACCAAACCCCAAATGATGAATTCGATGCACCAACAAATGCATCATACAATCCATACAATCCATACAATCCTTATAGTTTTAGGGGGGAGGGAACGTCGTCTTCTTACGGTATGCACGACCATGAAGCATCATATGGCCGACACTCAATGTATGTCCCTGGCACCAACTACGGTCAACCATCTATGGGGAGACATTCTTCTTTTGGAGGTGAGGGAGCATCGTCTTCTTACGGTATGCACGACCATGATTCCTCATATGGACGACACTCAACGTATGTCCCTAGCACGGAGTACGTTCAACCATCTATGGGAATACATTCTTCTTATGGTGATCTTGATTTTGGTCTTGGAAATGCGGTTCATGAGCGATCTCGTGAGAGGTCTCCCGCTCATCGACCCCAATCCTCGACTCCAAGGGTAGTGATCGACGAAGCTCTACTATTCCAGCTCCCGGAGGATGCTTCTGACGAAGAACCGATTAGAGAACTCGGGCCCAACGGAGACGAGCTGGGGTCATTCTATCCCGAACCAGAACACTTGACAGTTCTACCGGAAGACACTACCGTTCCACCACCAGATTTGGACGAAGAACCGACTGCCACCAACTTTCCTGTAGACGCAACACCAATTTCTATGTTCCAGCCACCATCCCACTTCACAATGGTTGATATGGATGCAATGGACGTCCCTGATTTTGCCCATGACGACACAATAGACGGCCGAGTCAACCGTTCTGATGGTGAACTAAGAATTGGTATGGCGTTCTCGAACAAGGAAATTGCGGTGGCGGCAGTTAAGCAGTACAACCTTCGTCATAATGTTGAGACGGCAGTGGATAAAACCCAATCCACATACTACAAGGCTTATTGCGTCCAAAAAAATCAAGGCTGTAAATGGAAAATCCGTATATCAGAGTTGAAGAGGGCAGGCCACCGTTGAAAAATAACAAAACTTGAGGGGGCCCATACATGCACCGTTGCTAGCCTCAACCAGGATCACAAGAACCTGGATGCAAAGTACCTCGCGGACATCTTTTCGACACTAGTGAAAACAAATCCCACTGTGTCGGTCCCCACATGTCAGGCTGCAGCTCTAGCTGTCATCGGCTTCTGTCTAGGTTATTCGAAAGCATGGTATGCAAGGAAAAAGGCCAAAGAGGAAATGTATGGCTGATGGGAGGAATCTTACAAAGAGTTGCACCCGTGGCTTAATCTCCTGCAGAAACACATCCCCAGAATGGTTGTCAAACTTGATACGGTTCTCGCATACGAAAATGATCGTGTCGTCCGAGGTGTTTCTCAATTCCACCGGTTATTTTGGACTTTCCCCCAGTGCATCAACGCATTCAAGCACTGCAAACCGATGGTCCAAATCGACGACACATGGTTGTACAGAAGATATACACAGACCCTACTTCTAGCTATAGCACAGGACGACAATCGCAAATGCGTTCCTGTTGCATTCGCAATCGTCCCGAAGGAGGATTTGGAGTCTTGGACGTTCTTCCTTCAGAACCTACGACAATATGTCCTTGATCATGTAATACGAAGAAGGGATGAAGGGGTGTGTGTTATTTCTGACAGAGGCACAGCGCTGTTGTGGGCGATAGAAAATTTGGGTGACTATTGGAAGCCTCCATACATTCACCACTGTTTTTGCTTGCGGCACATAGCCGCAAACTACCTGCTGAAATACAAGAATCGTGATGAATGTCAAATGGTGCTCGATATGAGTACGTCCTTTATGTCATTTTCATTTACTATATTACTTGTTACTCGCTTTCATTTACGACCTTTTTGCATGTGTTTTTCGCCCATAACTATTCAACTGTCATCCCGTAGGCAACTCGCACTACAAACAAGAGGTTGTTGACCTGCTCGAGGAACTGAGAGCGAGAAACAAACATGGCGCAGAATACCTTGAAAAAATCCCAAAGGAAAAATGGCTTCGATCGTATGACAAGGGTAAACGTTATGGTCACATGACAACGAACTTGGTTGAGGCAGTGAACTCATCACTAAAGGGAGTGCGGCAGTTGCCTATCACTTCCATTGTCAAAGCGACCTATTATCATTTAGCTACCCTTTTTGCAACCTTGGGAAGGCAAGCAACTGAGTACATGGCAGGTGGACACAAAGTCCATCCAGATTTCCGCACAAAACTGCATACTCAATTGAGCCAATCAAGACAGATGCAAGCAACTCTCTTCTCGCGAGAAGGACACTTGTTTCATGTTGCGGAATTTTCCAGGCGGTTGGAAGGCATTCAGCACAACGCTTACGTGGTAGATTTGAGGGCAAGAACCTGCGAGTGTGGAATTTTCCAAACTTTCAAATACCCATGCGCACATGCCATTGCTGCTTGCACTAACCAACGGATAGAATACATGCATATGGTTGATCCGGTATACTTACTCAAAACGGTGTTTAAGGTTTACGAAAAAGAGTTTCCTCCAATCGAAAATGAGGTTGATCCGAATGCTGTGGACACTGAACCGATCATACGCCCAGATCTAGCACTACTACGAGCCAAAGGACGTCCACGTTCTACAAGAATATACTGTGCCGAGGATATGGTCGAACATCGAGAGAAAACCGGACAAAAGAAGCATTGTACTATATGTCGAAATCCTGGACACACAGCTCCTAAGTGTCCTAATCGCTCAGCCCCTCGTATTAATTAATTATTTTTAATTTGTATATGTGAGTTCGCCCATGACAATCGAATCAATAAAGTCATTCTACTTCGATTTATACAGTACGTCATCTTATATTTTCAATCATTCAAAATAATATGTTATGATAGTGTTTTCGAAGCAACTTTAAATCAGCGTACAATGGATGAAAATTGACCGTGTCAGTGTCATACGATAGAGAATTTCTACTACTACAACCCAAACTCGATGTTACCTAAAAATTTTAAATTTCTACGTATGAAATTCTGCTCGAACATGCCTATCGACATTAGTTGAAATGCAACTTCATTAAAAAAAAAGATGATAGCATAGGGTTTTCGAAGCCATTTTAAACCATTGTAGAATTGACGGAAATTAACAATGTTTGTATCATACGATAGACAATTTCCAGTACTACGACCCCAAACTCGATGATCGCTAAAAATATACGATTTACACGCTCGAAATTGGGCTCGAACAGGCCTACCCACACTTGTTTTCCCTTGTTCTTCATAGAACTCGCGTCCTACAGAACGCGAGGTTTGTGCGATATATTCAGCCGCCGTTTCAATTTCTCGTGAACCTCGCGAGGTACTTTAAAACCGTTAACACAAACAACAAGGCTAGGTAGACAAAAATCGCGTTGTGCAGAACGCGATATCATACCTTGCGTCCTACACAACGCGAGGTCTGCCGACCTGACAAGTTTGGGGGTCATTTTGCCAAATAAAATTTTTTGGGAGCCATTTTCCCAAATAATAATTAAAAAAGAATTTTTCACCTAAAATTGCCGGATATAGTGGTCTAAATTGTCATAATAATTAAATATTACCATTAAAAAATAATTGAATACTAAAACAGCAAACATAGTTGATAAATAATGCATCAAGTAAGTTAATAGGAAAGATGAGTAATGTACAAAAACGAACAAAAAATTTATTTTTTTCAGTATTTTTTTTATGTCTTAGCACTAAAAAAATTCTATATTTTAATCTTAAATTTTAAATTTTAAACCTTAAATCATAATAAATATACATTACCCTTAATTTTCTAAACTATAATCCTAAACTCTAACCATAAACCTTAAACGTAATATTTTAATGTAGGAGCATGAATAGGGACACCAATTAGGATATTAATAAACAATATTGATTATGTTAAAAGTAAATAATACATTAACTAAAAAAATTATAAGCATAAAAAATATCTACTAACAACTAGTTTGTCTAGTGGGATGATACATTAAATCTCTTAAGCAAGGTCAGAGATTTGAATCATGACGTTGTAGATATAATAAATTAGGTTGAGAGGGTCGCCTCTACAATATACTTTTATAGTACTTGATCCAGACAAGTTAACCAATGAGTTGGACATGGATGATTATACACAAAATCATAACAAATTGGCTTAATAGCAAAAAAAGTGCCCAACCTATACCATTTTTTTCCAGTTTGGTGCCTAACGTTTTTTTCGGGCCACTTTGGTGCCTAACGTTTCATTCTGTAACTCAAATTAGGTTTTTACGTGACAGATGTTAAAAACTTTTCGTTATCCAATAAATCCCGACACGTTGCATATTACGGTATTTTCTTTAATTTTTATTTTTCTAAAAATTAGAAAATATTTAATTTTATAAAAAAAACCAAAATCTTTAATTTCTTTAAAACCCCCAAACCCAAACCCTAGATCCCTAAATTCTTCCCTCCCCCCACCATCGATTCAACCACCACTAACAACCCTTGCCTTCGTTGGCCCCCCACGACTGAAAGTCTTATGATCCCGTCGTCGAAAACTGGTGAATGAATAGTCGATTGCTCCGTCGACGAACATCCAAAAATGAAGAAAAAAAAGAGACCGATTGAGCTTCTAACCGATAACTAGAGGGTGAGGGACGTTGAACGGTGAGGTACTCGATGCTTGGGTGGTAAACGGTGAACCGCCGACATGTGGGGGGTGCTGGACGGTGAAGGAGATGTGATTTGAGGGTTTGTTTGAAAGAAATTAAAACTTTGTAGTTTTTTTAAGAAATACATAATTTTAAAGTAATTCAAAAATTAAATAAATAAATAAAACATGCCACATGCCATGTTATAATTGGTTAATGGAAAAATTTTAATAGCTGTTGACGGTAAAACCCAATTTGAGTTGCGGAATGAAACGTTAGGCACCAAACTGAAAAAGATATATTTTGTCACCTTTTAACTATTAAGCCTAACAAATTTATACCTTAAATAAATTGATTTAATATTTAACTCATGAATCAAAAATTAATCAATGTATCCATACAATTATATGAAATTTGTTCACATGCAAACTATCATTCATAATTGTAATCACCTATTTTGTCCGGGGTGTTTAACCCGTTTTTCTTCTTTCAAATAATGGGCTTTGATGTTTATATTGTGACTAAAAACCAAAAAACAAAAAAAGAAAAAAATTAATTAAAAATAGTATACATTATATTATCATTACTTTATGCTTACTTACCAATATTTTTGATATCTATTACTACTATTATGTATTACGTATTATTATTGTTATTTCTTCTTACTACCCATACTACTACATGTTATTACATTATTAGTTATTTATTATCTATTATTGTCCTATTTCATTATCGTACGCTATATATTATTAGTATTATGAATTCTAATTTCCATTATCTTATTATTTCCCGCCATTGTTATTTACTATTACTATTTACTATTATTATTATTATTAGCTTTATTACATTATTAATTATTAATGTTATAACTATTGTCATATTATTATTATTATTATTATTATTATTATTATTATTATTATTATTATTATTATTATTATTATTATTATTATGTTTATTATCACTATTATTATTATTAATATTTAATATTATTATTATCATTAGTGAATCTGAAAACAAAATAAACACATAGTATAAATAAGCCCAACATATTAATATATAAATAAAGCCCAACGTTTTTTACAGTCCATTATACAGTATCAAAACCCAAAAATATTGCATGGCCCGTTTAGGCCCAAGATTAGTAAACCCTAATCTAATCTGATGAAGCCCTAACTCTCTCCTATATCTTATGCAGCCGCCGCCACCTCCCCACCGTTAGATCTGGGATCCAGATCTAACGGTCCAGATCGAGCCAGGACCAAAAAACCCTAGGAGCTATCTGCTGAAGCCCTAGCGCCGCACAGCCTCAGGTCCATTGGATCGGGAGTGCATCAACGGCTGAGATCGAGCACGGGAAGTCTCCAGAAACCCCGCACTCTGCACGCGCGACCCTCCAGCAGCCCACGCGCGACGATCCGAGTCCCACGCGCGCGCGTGTAGACCACAACCGACCCCTCAGCTTCTCTTGTACACCGTCCAGATCCATCTTCGACGGCATGGATTGCCCCACGACGCCGGCCACGTCCCTCTGGTCCCCCTCTCCTCACGGGTCACATGCAGACAGCAGAGGTAAAATCAGAAAAGGCCAAATGCAAAAGGAAAATCACAGAGGCACAATTACAACGACATTTTCAGAATCAATCAACAACCAAAATCGTACCAATCAGCCAGCAAATATTCCAGGAATTACATGCAATTAGAAAAGGGCAAAATTTGTAACATTTCGGCTATAAAAGCCCGAATCGATTCAATGTTTCGAGGGGGGGATAAAAAAAATACAGAGAGCATTTCAGGGGTTTTTTTAGGGAAATTTTCGAGTTTTCAGAGGGGATTCAGAGAAAAAACGTTGTAATCCGAACTTTCATTTCAAATACAATCAGAGTTTCAGCAGGTATACTTCGTTGTTTTTTTCTGTTTCACATCAGAAAAAGAAATAAAATAAAAAAGAAAGAAGAAAAACAGTAGGTTAGGGTTCTTTTACCTTCGCGTTTTCTACCCATCGTCGTTCTCCGTTGCCGGCGACAAGCCCTCTGGCTCCCCGGGAACCATGCACGGTGAGCCGGCGACGCGAAAGGGGTAAGCTCTGTTTTTTTGGTTACGGCCTTTTGGATTTCAATATAAAAACGGGAGGGTCTTAGGGATTTTGTTTTGTTTTGGTTTCGGAAACAAAAAGAAAGGTTTTTTAGGGTTCCGGCGCCGGCAACGGCGACCGGAACCCCTTGGCGGCGCCGGAGATAGGCAGAGAACGGGAGGGTGAGAGGGTATCGTGTTTTTTAGGGTTTCAAAAGGTGTAAAAAAAGCGTTTTAATTTCGCTTTTATAATGTTTTCTTCTTTTAAAATTGGTCTAATAGCCTTTTAATCCTCCCGCGTCTCTGTAATATCGCCATGGGCCCTTCCGCATTTCAAAACCACGGCCGCAGTCCTCGTCATATTCCAAACGTTTTCAATTTTGCCACCGTTCTCGTTTAAATCGATTCCCGAATGGCAAAATCTCCCTTTTAGTCCCTATAGGTCTTCCCGTATTTTCAATCTCGTCCCCAAATTTAGTTTTAATCGATTTGCGAGTGGGGGTTATTGCTGTTTTGGTCCTTAATTGTTTCGTGTCCCTTCAATTTGGTCCCAAATTCTGTGTTTAATTAATTCCTTAAATGGTTTTATTGCATTTACAGCCCCTTCCATTATGTGCTTCACTCATTTTGCACTGTTGATATTATTGTTCATGCATGTTGCATTTTTATATTGAATATATATATTTTGCCATATTGTTTATATGTACATATATGTTCGTAATGTTGCATGCCTACTTGTTTAAATGTCATTCGAATATATTTTCGTTGTATGTTTTTTTTTAATGTCGTTCGAATATATTTGTGACATGCATTTTTATTGTCATTCATGTGACTTTTAGCATTTTAATTTGCATATTAATTAATTTTTAATTATAAAACGGAGATACCTATTAATTCGTGTATTCAGGTCGACATACCTAGCTTATTGGATGTCCCCGAATATTCGGATTAATTCGAATCGTCTAAAGGTAAATTCGAGTTTAAAACGGACAAGACCATGGCACCATATTTTATCTGCTTGCATCATGCATAAAGGTGACGTACGGGATTCGAACCCTAGACTAACACGGCAGTCAGTCTTATATGATGTCGGTTTAGTCTTTGGTCCGGTGTACCGTCATCCTTTTTAATTAAATAATTAATTAATTCGATACCACCAATTTGAGAAAGCTCGTGAATTAAAACCTAATTTTCAATCAAGAACCCCTAATTAAATTCTTCTTAAATTTTAAATAATTTCCATCAATTAAAGGCAACAATTGTTTTGGTACCGATTTCCGGGCGTGATGGGGACGCTAACCCTACCCCACACGTAACCAACTCCCGAACCCTTTCAAACGAATCTCTGGTTTTGTTTTTTTACGGTGTCTGGTCTACCATAGTGGCCGGTGGCGACTTCAAACCGAGAAAAAAAGATTTTTTTTTAAAGGTTTTCTTTCCAAAACCCGAACCGAATTAATTTTTAAATCCCCTTTTTTAAATCATATTGAATATTTTTCCAAAAGTAACGGGAACTTGATTTGCGGAAAAAAAAACCCCGTTACAATAATATAATATTAGAACAAAACCATATATACTAAAAGTCTAAGCTTATTAAAAATCATTATGTTTTCCTTGGTAAGGAGAAATTTAATTTATTAAAAAACCACTAAAAGTGATTACAAAGCTGTAGACTCTCTTTTGGGAGTTGTGTAAAATGAATGCTGGCAAAAGGTATAAATGATATGTATTGGGCAAGTTATGCAAGAGTCTTTTGCGTGCAAGTCTACATAGTCTGCAAGTAATACAACTTGGTAAGCTGAGTTATCGATCCCACATAGATTGACTTGAATTTGATTGCTTAATTGTTACTTGCTTTGAAAGAAAAAGGTGTTTGTTTTGAAACTATCGAAAAGAAAGAAAAATGAAGTAAAATGTTGGCAAGGAAGGTGTTTCTAAATGAGTGATGACTGTTGGTAGGGGATGCCTGGGTTCAACATGGCTCATGCCAGCCTTTATTGGCAAAATTGTCTTGGCATTGTTTGCCGAGCAGATTCAACATTAGCAAAGCCTATCTCGATGGTCATTGCCCTAAATTGGCCAAGTAAAAACCACTATATCTCTATAGTGTATGTTTTTCTCTTAAATCAATTTGATTAAAACCAATATATACTCCAAGGGGGTAGATTTCACTTCCGAAGTAAGTTCATCTACTTGAATGACTTCTCTCGAAGCTTCTCTCCTAAGTATTCAACAACTTAATCATCGTCAGCCCAAGTCTGTTAAGATATTGGGAGGCAATAGGCGTACTATGCCAACTCTCTCTTGGCAGAGTGTTTAAAAAAAATTAGAGTATGCCAAATAGAAAAACTTTGCCAAAAACAAAATTATTATAAAGGAACTAAGTCATAAAGCCAATGTTCAATAAAAACATCCCCCACCAATCGTGAAAATTAGTTCATGGTGAGGGGATTAACCAACACAACCATAATCATTTTCAAAAACATCATCATAAAAAAACTAAAGATAGACAACTTGTGCCAAGGTTATAGGTAGAGGGGTCTCTCGATGCATCCCTCCACGCCAGGCTCTCGGCCAAGAGGTTGAACCAACCTTCCTCGGTGTAGCCGGCCGTCACTCGCCGACCACTCCAACGCCGTACTCTGATCACTCTCAATTCCTCACTACCTTCAATGCTTGATCGGTTGGTCTTTATATAGGTGACTGTAGGAAGGATGATATAAGCCTTTGCATTTGATTTTGAAACGATCAAAGGATAAGAGATAGAGCTCTATCCGATCATTTTGACATCTTATCAGCTCGGTGTGATAGTTTTTCAGGCTAGGGTTGACGTCATCATGCCGATGGTGCCTTGGCATACAAGCTTGGCACAACATTGCCAACATCACTTGGCACCACCTTATCCACTATATTTTTGGAAGTTGACCAATTGCAATCTTTTAAGATCATGATCATTTCCTTTTTTTTTTTGGGGGGGGGGGTTATCATCTTTTGGCATGGTATCAAATGCATCTCTTTGCCAACAAGTGCTTGGCATCGTATGGTCCTTTTATGCCAACATCAGTTGGCATTCTTCTTGGCAATCCTAATTGTGTTTCTTTCTTATGTCCATTCCTCTCCCAAATTCTATGCCAAACCTGCAAAATAACCACAAAAGAACCCTTCACTCTAGCATAGGCATGAAAATGCATGATCCTAACAAATTAATGCAACTAAATGTACCCAAAATCAAGCAAAAGTATATCAATATAGGCATGAAAAATAATAATTTTGAAGAGGTAACACACCCCCAAACCTAGCTCATTGCTTGTCCTCAAGTAATGGAAAAGAAAGAAAAACAAAAATAGTGAAAATAATACCTCGGTAAAAGTTTGTTGGAATGTCAATAAATGCCGGCAAGCAGAGTTTGATGCTAATGCTGCTCTCAGGAATCACAGTACACAATGCCAAGTAGAAAATAATTCAAGCGCAACGATATAACTCTAGTATAAGTGCATGATTTGTGCGCAAAGTGTGGGCAGTATGCATCTAATTATCCTTTCACTATCTTTGCCAAATTCTACTTCCTAAACTCAGATTCTTATTTCCATTTTTTTCTTTGCCGAGGGTTTCTGACATTATTTTAAGCTTGCTTCATGACACTGTTTAGCGTGAGTGATAAGAGGGAGCATACCACGAATCCCCAACTTAATCCAGACATCACTAGGCTTTCTCTTCAACTCATACTCTAGGGTTTTGGACTTGAGAACTAAGAGGGAGCAAACTGCGAAGCCCCAAGTAACTTATTATCCCTAAGGTAGAGGATAGTTTATTTTTTATTGCTATGGAAGAACATTGCTGCCTTATTAGTTTCTTTTTACCCTGGCATCATACTTTTTTTTTTTTAAATCTGAGCATGGTTTCAAATAGTCTAAGTTTGCTAAGGAACTAGATACATACCACATGCTAAGTGTAAACCAATTTCTTAAACTATAGATCAATTGACAGGCAAACTTGGCATACTATCTACTGGCATAGCAAACTGAAGATTAAAAGTTCATCATTGGGAAGACAACTAGGATACAAACTTCAAATTTTGGCCGAGAAAAAAAATTCTTTTTCACCTTTTTATGGTTTAGTATGCAACAACTCTACATGAACTACACGGCAAACAAAAAATTTAGACGTCAAATGCATGACATGGAATAATGTGAGAAAATGCACACCCAAATCCCAAGATGTGCATTGTTCTTAATGCATGAAACAACACATATATACAAGAAAAACATAAAAAATAAAAATTCATGAACATGAAGATGAAGTTGCAAAAATGAAATGCAAAAGAGTTAGGCAGAAGAAGACTCCCCTTCGGAGAACTCTTCCTCCCGTTTAGCATGTGCTTCTTCTTCTTTTCTAGCACGTGTCCTTCTCATGGTTAGACTCTCACGTCTAGGGGCCATTCTTTTCTTCCTTTTCTAGCCTTGCTTTGAGGCGGCAATGGAGGCTCCAATATCCTCCTCCTTCTAGGCAGACTCGGCAGGCAGTGTGATTGGCGTAGGCTTTGGTTTATTAGAAGGAATGTCCTCTGACTCAGAGGAGGAATTGATAATGGCAGATTCAACATGCACCAGGGACATAGGAATTGTAGCATTGGACTCGGAACTGACTGGACTGTCTTGACTTGCTAGACTGGCTGACTTGACTGGACTTGCACGACTAACTGGACTGACTAGCATCACTGGCAGAGAGCTCGACAGGGAAAGGTGGAAACAAGGGGACCTCATAGGGGGAAAGTTTGAGAAGGACCTCCCGAACGGTGGCATCGCCCTCCTTGGTATAATGCCTCAGTTTGGCATTTAGCTCTTTGGCTGCCTCCAACTTCCGGAGAATAATCTCCTAGCGAGTGTAAACTTGAGACAGCACTGCGAATGAGCTCGTTGGCATAGTTTCTAGCACACTGCTGGGCTCTACCTTTGGCTTTGGCTTTGGCTTTAGCGTGGCAGTCTTGACTTTTCCCTTCCCCTTCTCCTTTGGCTCTTCAGCCGTGAGGTTCTTCCAAATAGGAATAGTGATGATGGTTCCTTTGATGACCTAGTCGCGATCCTCATCCATCCTTGGCACTTCATGGTGAAAACAAATGTTAGAAATTAAGAAAGGGAAAAACAAACTTCCTTTACCCTTGGCAGCGCATTTGTAGGTTTGTTCAATAATGATCCTGCCAACATTTATTTTGCGCCCCTTGATAATGGAGTGCAAAAGGATCAATCGGTCCTTCGATACTGTGTCATTGTGATATGTGGGAATGAGATTGTGTATGATAATGTGGTTCCAACCCCATATCTGAGGCTTCAATGACAGCCTCTTGACAGTCTGGTGGCCGGTGGACGAGATAGTCTAAGTTGTGCCAGGTTCGCACAAGTTCGCTAGTATCTTTTTGCGTTTGGCTGCATTCATGGTCTTAACATCCTCGAAATATTCATATCCTTCACTAGGTAAAGAAAAGAGTGAGTTAATATAACCCTCATCAAATCAGACACGCTTACCCTGAATCATCAAAAATTGAGAGTTTTTGGTCACAAGGTGCGCGTAAAACTCTTGAACAATGGTGGCGTAAATCTCTCCCTTCAGCTGGCAGAAAGCACTCCCCTTGTGCATGTCAACGACGACCATGAACTTCGGCAGGAATCCAACAGTGGTGTCCGGTTGAAAGTCAAAGTGCTTTTCATAGAGGAACGATATTGAAGAGAAGTTTGTCTCAAATTTCTTGTGGATTTCTTCATTGAAGAACCGCTTGAAAGGAGTAGATGATGAATCCATTGAGATGAAAAGTCGATTTGAAAGAGAAGAAAAAGAAAATATGTCAGAACCTTTCATCTTGCTCGAAGAAAGATGAAAAGTGAGAAAATTCTTGATAAAATCGACTTTAAGGTAAGGGAGAGAAAAAGATGGAGTGTTAATAAGGTTTTAATGAGGGTAGCTGAAAAAGAGGTAAATAATGATGGGATTTAGAGAGTTTTAATTGGGAAGGATTTAAATTTGAATAAGAAGTGATAAATGATAAAGATGTGGAAAAGATTTAAAGTGATATGGTTATCATGATAAAATTAATTACTATTAATAGGGGCGGCAAAATATAATTCTCCCAAAAAAATTCTCAACTTAATCAAGCTAGGGTTTTTCTTTCTTCTTTGACATGAAAACCTGCACATGTCCTTGCTATGGGACATGTCATAGTTTCTGGCAAACATGTTGCCTCTCAGTCCGTCTGGAAATATTCCTGGCATCAAATCCTGTCAAAATTCCTACACACACTGAATGAAAAATCATTTAACGCAGCAAGGGAATAAAAATTGAAAAACAAAAATATGATTCCTAAAAGAAAACAAAAACAACTAATCCTAATATGTAGAAAGAGTTCGCCTGTGGGCATTTTATTCTAATTCTTCCAAGAGGATAACCTCCTTGGCGTTGTTTTGCTTACCATCCAAGTAATACATTAGACGTTGGTCGTTCTTTAAAGATTTCCCATGTTCGTAGGTTCTTAATGTCCATGGCCCCATGAACATATGGCTTCACAACTTCGTAAGGGCCCGTCCACCTTGATTTGAGCATACTTGGAAAAAGTTTAAGTCGTTAGTTAAACAATAGAACAAGCTGACCTATTTCGAAATGTCTTGGCATGATTCGACTATCATGCCAACATTTTGCCTTCTCTTTGTATATCCTAGAATTCTCATAAGCACGTGTCATGAATTCCTCCAAGTCATTGAGATCGAGCAACCTCTTTTCTCTAGAAACTCTCCATGCCATGTCAAGTTTTCGGATGGCCCAATAGGCTTTATGTTCAAGTTCCATTGGCAGATGACATGGTTTGCCAAAGACAAATTGAAATGGGGAAGTACCCAAAGGAGTTTTAAATGTAGTCTTGTAAGCCCAGAAGGACTTATCTAGCTTCAAATACCAATCTTTACTCATTGGATTTACAGTCTTCTCTAGAATGTTCTTAATCTCCTTGTTTGATATCTCGGCTTGCATGTTTGTTTGTGGATAATAAGCTATAGCAATTCGTTGCTGAATCCCATGCCTGCACAAAGCTTTAGAGATTAAATTACATTTAAAATGAGTACCCTCATCATGAATGATCGCTCTAGGAGAACCAAATCGAGTAAAAATGTGCTTGTGCAAAAACTTGGCAACAACCTTGGCATAATTTGTTGGCAAGGCAATAGCCTATACAAAATTTGATAAATAGTCAATTGCCACAAGAATATACACATTACCAAATGATAGGGGGGAGGACCCATAAAGCCTATCCCTCATACATCAAATACATCCACAAGCATAACATTCTAGAGCGGCAGTTGCTGTCTGCCAGAGATGTTCCCTGTCCGTTGGCATCGATCGCATGCCTTGGCATACTCATGGGCTTCCTTGTACAATGTGTGCCAAAAGAAACATGATTGCATCACCTTGGCAGCAGTCTTCATCCCAGTAAAGTGACCTTCATAAGGCATGGCATGACATAGATGCAATATGTTTTGCTCCTCATCTCTGGCACACACCGGCGAACCACTTGGTCGGCACACTGCTTGAACAATATCGGCTCATCCCAATAGTATTGCCTTACCTCTCGTAGAAATCTTTTCTTGGCATTGTATACCAAGTCTGGTGGTAGAATATTACTTACCAGGTAATTGACTATGTCGGCATACCATGGTATGGCATTAACTACAAGCAAACACTCATCAGGAAACTCATCTTAATAGTAGTGGCCTTACCATCCTCAATGTGTTGCTACAATCAAGAGATTTGGCCAGCTACTAAGTTTTCGTTGCCTTTCTTGTCTCCGATCTCTAAGTCAAATTCTTGAAGTAAGAGCATCCATCGGATTAGTCTAGGCTTGATGTCTTTCTTTTCCAAGAGAAATTTCAATGCCGAGTGATCTGTATAAACCACAACCTTGTTACCAATTAGATAAGATCTAAATTTATCAAAAGCAAACACAACCACAAGCAACTCTTTCTTGGTTGTAGAGTAATTCAGTTGTGTGTCATTCAAGGTTCTACTGGCATAGTAGATGGCATGGAAAACCTTTCCATGTCTTTTTCCCAAAACTGCTCCAACGACATAGTCGCTGACATTACACATGAGCTCGAAGGGCTTATCCCAATCCGGTGCTACGACTATAGGGGCATTGATCAATCTCTCTTTAAGTTCCTGAAATGCTGTCAAACAAGAATAGTCAAAAGCAAATGTGGCATTATGTTCCAACAATGAGCATAAAGGTTTAGCAAATTTTGAAAAATCTTTAATAAACTACCGATAAAAACTAGCATGACCTAGAAAAATCCTTATACCTTTAACACTCGTTAGAGGTGGCAATTGCTTGATTACCTCCATTTTGGCTTGATCAACTGCTAGTCCTCTCTTGTTTACCTTGTGATCGAGAACAATGCCCTCCTTCATTATGAAGTGGCATTTCTCCTAGTTCAACACTAGGTTTGTCTCAATGCATCTCTTCAAGACTTGCTCCAAGCTATGGATGCATTTCACAAATGTTGTACAAAACACTGAGAAATCATCCATGAATACTTCCATGTTGTGTTCGATCATATCATAAAAATGGCCATCATGCAATGCTATAATGTTGCTGGCGCATTATATAGACCGAATGGCATCCTTCTGAAGGTAAATGTCTCATATGGATACATGAACGTGGTATTCTATTGATCATCAGGGGCAATGAAAATTTGATTATAACTCGAATAACCATCCAAAAACAGCAAAAAGCTTTACATGTCAGCCTCTCTAACATCTGTTCAATGAAAGGCAATGGGAAATGGTCTTTCCATGTAGCCTTGTTTAACCTTCTGTAATCCATGCACACTCTCCATCTGGTGATGGTTCTAGAGGGAATCAATTCAACTTCACTATTTTGCACCACAATCATGCAATCTTTCTTCGGCACGCACTGCACCGGGCTAACCCAAGAGCTATCGGAAATGGGATAAATAATACCGGTATCAAGCCATTTTATTATCTTTTTCTTAACAACTTCCTTCATGTTCGGGTTTAGCTGTCTTTGACCTTCAATAGTCCTTCCATTTTATTCCTCTAAAATGATCTTGCGCATGCAAATGGTTGGGCTAATACCTTGGATGCCTGCCAAGGTCCAACCCAACGCTTGCTTATATTCCATTAATATTGCCAGCAATCTTGCCTCCTGATCATTAGTGAGATCAGTGGCAATAATCACAGGTAGAGTTCATTGCTCACCTAGATAAGCATACTTCAAGTGTTCTGTAGTGGCTTAAGCTCCAACTCTGGTGGTTCCTCAATTGATGGTTTCAGTTTCTTCATCTCTCTGCCGACCAACTAGAGTGGCTCAAAATAACTTACATCTTCAGCCTCCAAGGCTGATTCCTTAGGTTCCTCAAATAGTTCAGCTATGTTGCCAAGCATGTCGTCATCGAATTATATATCCTGGCACAAATGTGTCACGTCCAAACTATAAATGGCCTCCATCATCTCCTCGGCTTGACATTCATTTGGTTCATCTGCACATTTCAAAGATTGAATAACGTTAAAAGTAACATGTTGGTCATTCATTCGCATGGTTAGTTCCCCTATATGAACATCAATAAGGGTCATACTCGTGTCAAGGAATGGCCTCCCCAAAATAATTAGCACATTAGTGTCAGCTTCATAATCCAAAATGATAAAAATCGGCTGGAAATATAAATTTGTCTACCTTTACCAACATGTCCTTAATCTTACCATTGGGATGTGCATAAGATCGGTCTGCCAACTAAAGTTTCATTGTGGTAGGTCTTGCCTCTATGCTAAGCTTTCTGAAAACAGATAATGGCATCAAATTAATACTAGCTCCTAAATCACACAATACCTTACCCATGAATTTATTGCCAATTGTACAAGGGATACTAAAACACCCTGGATCTTTTAGCTTTGGTGACAATCAGTTTAGGATCATGGGATTGCATCCTTCAATAAAAGAAACAGTTTCAAACTCTCCCAACTTCCTCTTTTTGGGCAAGATGTCCTTCATGAATTTTACATAGTTGGGCATTTGCTCAAGGGCCTCTCCTAATGGAATGTTAATTTGCAATTGTTTAAGCACTTCCAAGAAGCGCTTAAATTGCTGGTCCTTCTTGTGCTTTTGAAGTCTTGCTGGAAATGGTAGTGGTGGATACACATATGCTGGCATTGTCGTCTTTGCCAAGGCAGTGCTGGAATCCACTTCGACATCATTATGCTTTTTGGCCTCAATTTGCTTGTCGTCATTGTTAACATCATTGTTGGCATTGGATCTAGCATCATGTTGAGCACTGGTACTGGCATGAGCATTGGCATTATTGTGGGCATAACCAGTAGCATCATCTGCTTTGGCTTTCTCCTTCTCTGCTTCCTTGGGCGTGTCTGCTGGCACAAGCTTAGCATCTTGGCTATCAACTGGGTGTTTGGCAGCCATCTCAGCTTCGCACTGCTTACCACTTCGAAGAGTTATTGCCTTGCATTTCTCATTTCCTTTGTGTCGAGCATATTTAGTGTTACTTGTCAAAGCACCTTGGAGTCTATGGCTAAGTGCATTAGCAATTTGTCCGAGCTGAACTTCCAAGTTCCTCATCGATGCTGCCAAACTCTGGACTGTGGCGTCATTCCTTTCCATATCCTCTATGAGAGTGTCTTCTTGGTTGAGTCTTTGCCCTTGCTAGAAATTGTTTTGAGCTTTTTGTGGCATGATATTCTGATAGAATGCTGCCATGACATTGTTATTCTTCCTTTGAGCGTTTTGGTGTAGGCATTGTATTGGTTGCCTCATTGATTTTCTCAAGCCATGTAGGGTGTTGTCTCCAACTTGCATTGTAAGCATTGGAGTTAGCATTATAAAAACAACCAACATTGCCAACAAAATTTACCGACTCAGGGTTGACTGGGCATTCATCCATATGGTGGTTTTCTCCACAAATGGTGCAAAATGGATCTAGTGCTTTGACTTCTCGGGCGTCATTATTCTTTTGCAGCGTTCTCACCATGCTAGTGAGGTTTGAAATTTCTGCATAAATGGGTGTAAGTTCATCAACCTTC
Organism: Hibiscus tridactylites; assembly: GCA_958450335.1. Lineage (NCBI taxonomy): Eukaryota > Viridiplantae > Streptophyta > Magnoliopsida > Malvales > Malvaceae > Hibiscus > Hibiscus tridactylites. The sequence goes on along the minus strand of OY288265.1, from coordinate 25,144,852 downwards.
AATTTTCCACTAGTTTTGGTTCCGGTCCCAAGTCTAGCAACATGATATTCAAAATCATTGATCGCTATCCTCTCAAGGATATCAATAGATTCTGTGTACCTATTGTCTAGCAACGAGCCAGCTGCTGAAGAATCAACAATAGTTTTTGTTTGTGCATTCAGTCCATTGTAGAAGGTTTGTATTTGGGTTCAATTTGGGAATCCATGCATTGAACACATTCTCAACAAATCTTTAAATCTTTCCCATGCTTCGTAGAGAGTTTCATCCTCAGCCTGCTTGAATGTAATGATCTCACCACATAGCTTGGCAGTGAGTGTTGGTGGCTGAAATCGTGTCAATAACTTTTGGCATAGTTCTGCCCATGAAGTAATTGAACCTGGTGGCAAAGAATTAAGTCACGCATTGGCTCTATCTCTTAAATAAAAAGTAAATAACCTCAACTTCACGGTATCTCCAGATACTTCAGTTTGCTGAAATAGTTGACATATCTCCATGAATTGCTTAAGATATTGCCTCGGGTCTCCAGTAAGTGCTCCATCAAATTGACCTATATTCAAAAGAGTTTGGATCATTACGAGTTTAAGTTCAAAATTTGGCTCATTGGCATCAGTGCCAACAAGTCCTGGCATTAAATTTGCAATGTCAGGTGCTGAATGTTCTCAGATTGGTCTTTCTTCTTCGGCATTAGAAGTGGCATGGTTATTGTTTTTTGGTGGATCCTGAATTTTTTTGACACCATTTGCTCCTCCGTTTCCTTGATTTCCGTTATTCATCTCTAGGATTCTCGTTTTCAATCTGCGCAAGGTGCGTTCAATCTCAGGGTCCAATGGCCAAGCTTCCTTCTCAGTGCGGTTCCTAGTCCACCGATAAAAACAAAAACAAAACAAGTAAAAATTAAAAAAACAATCAAATCCGTTGCAATCCTCGACAACGACGCAAAAAACTTGTAGACTCTCTTTTGGAAGTTGTGTAAAATGAATGCTGGAAAAATGTATAAATGATATGTATTGGGCAAGTTATGCCAAGAGTCTCTTGCGTGCAAGTATACACGGTCTGCAAGTAATACATCTTAGTAAGGTGAGTTATCAATTAGGGATTAGAGATTGACTTGAATTCGATTACTTAATTGTTACTTGCTTTGCAAGAAAATGTGTTTGTTTTGAAGGTTTTTTGAAACTAAAGAAAAGAAAGAAAAATGAAGTAAAATGTTGGCAAGGAAGGTGTTTCTAAATGAGTGATGACTGTTGGCAGGGAATGCTTGAATTCAACATGGCTCATGCCAGCTTTTTTTGGCAAAACTATCTTTGCATTGTTTGCTGAACAGATTCAACATTAGCAAAGCCTCTCTCGATGGTCATTGCCCTAAATTGGCCAAGTAAAAACCCCTATATCTCTATAGTGTATGGTTTTCTTAAACCAATTTGATTAAAACTAATCTATACCCTGAAGGGGGTAGATTTCACTTCTGAAGTAAGTTCATCTACTTGAATGGCTTTTCTCGAAACTTCTCTCCCAAGTATTTGACAACTTAATCGTCGCCAACCCAAGTCTGTTTAGATATTGGGAGGCAATAGGCATATTGTGCTAGCTCTTTCATGGCAGAGTGTTTAGAAAAAATTAAAGTATGTCAAATAGAAAAACTTTGCCAAAAACAAAATTATTATAAAGGAACAAAGGCATAAAGCCAATATTCAATCCAAACATACCCCACCAACTATGAAAATTAGTTTATGGTGAGGGGATTAACCAACACAACCATAATCATTTTGAAAAACATCATCATAAATAAACTAAAGATAGACAACTTGTGCCGAGAGAATACAACCCTCTATGCCAGGCTCTCGGCCAAGAGGTTGAACCACACTTCCTCGGTGCAGTCGGCCGTCACTCGCCGTTCACTCCAACGTTGTACTCCGATCACTCTAGGTCTTCACCTGATCACTCTCGATTCCTCACTTCCTCCAATGCTTGATTGGTTGGTCTTTATATAGGTGAGTGTGGGAAAGGATGAGATAAACCTTTGTATTTGAATTTGAAATGATCAAGGGATAAGAGATAGAGCTCTATCCGATCATTTTGACATCTTATCAGCTCAGTGCGATAGCTTATCAAGCTAGGGCTGACATCATCATGCCGATGATGCCTTGGCATCCAAGCTTGGCACAAAGTTTCCAACATCACTTGGCACCACCTTATATGCTATTTTTTCGAAAGTTGATCCAATTGCGATATGTTAGGAGCATGATTCTTTCTTATTTTTTCGGGGGTTCATCATCTCTTGGCATGGCATCAAATGCATCTCTCTACCAAAAAGTTCTTGGCACCGTTTGGTCCTTCTGTGCCAACGACACTTGGCATTCTTCTTGGCAATCCTAATTGTTTTCCTAAATGTGTTGTTTTCCTGTGTCCACTCCTCTGCCAAATCCTATGCCAAACCTGCAAAATAACCACAAAACGACCCTTCACATTTGGGATAGGTAACCTACTAACTCCTTGATGAAAATGTATAATTCTAACAAATCAATGCAACTAAATGTACCCAAAAACAAGCAAAAAGCATATCAATATAGGCATGAAAAACAATACTTTTGAGGAGGTAACAAAAGCCCATAAAGACCAACGCACTCTAAACGCAGTTGAGTGTCTCACTAAAAGCCTTCCTTATCCTAAATGGAGAAAAAGAGTACATTCAACCATGTAATATACGAAATAAAATAACATTTCTTACCCATCTAAATAACCAAGACCAAAAATCAAAAAATAAGCCAAAGAGCACAAAGTAATATTAATAGACAAGAATATTCTCTTTTCTAAAACTCATTTCTTACCACCATTGTACACAAAAAATTAATAATAAAAAAAATCAAAGTTATTTAATATGATACGTACATGTTATGAAAATTAATTGTAATGGTGAAACTTATTTTGACAGTCAGTGTTCTAACTATAAGAATATAGATAATGTTAGTGCATAAACAACATCACAACAACAACGATCACGAGTATCAATGTATAACATCTTAGTAAATCCGTTTATAAATTGAGATAAGAGATAAATAATTTAGGGTTTATGGATTTAAGGTTAGGTTTCAGTGAATTTAGGGTATGTTGTATTTTTTAAGGTGTGGGGTTCAAGATTTAGAATTTAGGGTTAGGACTTGAAATTTAGTTTTTTAGTGTTGGGGCATAAAAAAACGCCGAGAAGGGGCAGAATATTTTTTTTCTTTTTCGGTGCCCCTTTCTATATGTCTACAATAAAAAAAATAGGTTTAGGGTTTATAGTTAATGTTTAAGGCTAGGGTTTATGGTTAGAGTTTAAAGAATTAGGTGTATAGTGTATTTTTAAGGTTTAGGATTTAAAATTTAAAATTTGAGTATTTAGTGTTAGAGTATAAAAAGGACATCAAAAAAGAATCGAAGATTTTTATCCCTAAATTCTTACCCCACATTATCCCTCAGATATCCATCTTCTACTCTATATAAGTATCCCATATTCCCATGAGAAAAAAACATACAAAACCATCTTCAAAACCACATAAAACACCATAAACCCTATATTTTCCCCTCTCAAATTATCTTTGTACATAGTGTCGACCTTCTGCTTGAACATGAAATCGACATGGATCCCAAAGCTTCGACCATGGCCGAGATGCTCGAGGCTTGTGAAGAAGCAGCGAACCCGGCTTTACATTATATGGAGATGCACGGTGTTTCTTCTACGTTGGGATGAGTAACCACCATGCGGTTTAAATAGCAGTTCACAATCGCAAAGACAGCTATATAGCGGTATACCACTGTTCGAAATCGCAATATCCACATTGACTATAATAATATATGTGATGTCCGCAGCCGTGATAGAAGTAAAATGACCGAAAACACGACTGCAATTTAAATTCCGAGTAACCACAGCTGAAGGTTCGTGTACGCCTAAGTTTAGCTTTGATGGAGGCAAAGAGGTATTTGTAAAATAAATTGTAATGGCATGATGGGTATTCTTTATTGACCTCAAAATCTGTTTTCCAACTATTCTGTCGGCTTCAACAATCATAATAAAACCTATCTTATATAGGTGACTACTAATTACTAACTATGGTACCATTTGAGCTTCGGGAGGTTTAAAGTTTTAACTCTCGTGCGCAAGTGCTTCAGGAATTCATACAACGGTCCGCTGAATAAAAATTATTTATTTTTTTTCGGTGTCACTTTTTATGTCCAGCACTAAAAAATATTAAAAAATTAAATTTAAGTCTTAATCTTGTATTCTAAATTCTAAATCTTACATCATATACTCTAAAAAATACACTCCAAATCCTAAACTCTAAACTTAATTTTTAGTGTGGGAGCATAAATAGGAGCACCGAAAAGGGACAAAAAATTTCTCCGATCCACTACCGTAATACCGACCACTATCTAAAAGTAGTCGCGCCGTCTAAAATTGTTACTGTAAAAGTAACGGTCATCAATGACCACATTAGTATCTGTTATATTCACAATCGTAATAAAACGACGCGATAAAAAACGTAGTCGCAATCGCAATTCAAAATCTTTAAGTGCTACACTCTTACTGCTGATTTCGGTGCACTATTTATGTCTCATACTAAACAAATTAGATTTTAGTCTACATAGTCTTGTTGTTTGTGTTAACGTGCATTTAATTTTTAAAAAACCCCACGACCTCGCGTCCTGTAAAACGCGATATCAAACCTCGTGTCTTACACAACGCGAGGTCTACCGACGTGACAAGTTTAGGGTCATTTTACCAAATATTATTTTTTAGGAGCCATTTTCCCAAATAATAATTAAAAATGAGTTTTTTAACTAAAATTGCCTATAATTTTATTACGACCATTTTTTTCTTGGAAAGTTTTCATTTTAGGTAATTTTAAAATGATGGCGTCAGTCATCCTAACACTATTTTCGGCCCGGCAAACGTAATAGGAAAACTTTTAATTTGATAAGACAATGAAATCTAGATTCTAGACAAACAGAGATTTCTCCTATCATTGCTAATGTAAATCAATCAATTTTTTACTCGAATAAGCATCTTTTAATATGATTTAATTATAAAATTATAATAACTTAAATTTAAAATTAAGTTAAATTGAAGTCATAAAATAATTAGAAGGTAGTATTTATTCATATATATTCTCTAATACATTTTGTAGACAGAGCGATTTAAACCTGTGTCTTTTAAGATGAACAATATTCATATTTTCACTGGGCCATTTGTTGAGTTCAAAACAAATTATTTTATTCCTAATTATAATAGAGAACTAAAATGAACTTTTCATATTAGTGTAGTGACTTGTAATGGACTTTAACCAAATTTCTCTTATATTTGGTAGTGTAAATTAATTATTTTCGGACATGATTAATTTTAATACACACTCCAATTTAATTTTACTATAAAAGTCATTTAAACAAAAAGTAATTCTTACCCAAAATGAGTCATACCTTAATATCAAATAATCACCTAAAAATTAAAGAAGAAATAAATAAAAAGTTTGGTTTTAATTACATTTTTCAGTGCCATGTACATTGATTTAGATAACACATTAAAAACAAGAAACTTTATTAAGACGAAGCTTAAACGAACAAGATTTTTTTATGTTTCCTTTTTCCGTCCCTTGCAGCTTAGAAACCAAAAGAAAAACATGAGGTAAGCGTTTTGGCAATCAGTTCCTTCACAATTATAAATATTAATTATGTGTGTTATTGTTGGTAATGCAAAAGATTTTTATCCCATATTGAGTGGGAAAATACCGTGTGAAAGGTATTTATAGCATTCATTTTCCTCTCCCTTGTTGAGTGATAGAGAACAAGGGTCAATCTCGCACGCGTGCCGTCGCCACCTTCCATCTTGATTTGCGGTTTGTAGTGAAGTCGGAAAAATACATTCGCATAAGACATGAATCTTCTAGACACTTCATAAGGAATGGAGTACTCGCATTAGAGTATGTGAAGTCAGAAAGGAACCTAGCACGAAAGCTGGTTCTAGATTCGTCGAAGGGGATTGGGTTTAAACCCTATGATGAATAATGTACATGTCCATGATGAGCTTAATTACTCTTAACAAATTCATAACCCATGGTTTTAAGTGAGAATGGCTTAATATATATTCTTAATGAGTTCATAACCCATGGTTAAGTGGGTAGTCTTTAGTGCAAAGGACTACGTGAACTTACCGCTAGAGAGGTTGAGTTTTACTAAAACTCTTAATGAATTCAAACCCAAGAATTTGAGAGTTCCTATTGAGAAAGGACATGAAACTCTTAATGAATTCAATCTCAAGAATTTGGGAGTTCATATTGAGAAATGACATGAGTTCACCGATTAATGAGGTTGAATATTTATTCTTAATGATTTCTTATCTTAGAGTTTGGGTGGTTCATTTATTATGAACTTTAAGAAAATTACCTTAATCTTTGTGAGGCTGAGCTAATAAGATAGCTCTTAATTATTTCATAGTCCTATATGGATGGTTTTATTTAGAAAATCTGATGAAATGACCTACGTAAGTGAGAAGGATTAGTCACCTTCTATGAAAAACGTTGGGTCATTTTCTAATACACTTGCTATAATCCTGAGGTAAGATGGCAAAATATATACTTTGTATATATATATATATATCTTACGCATCGAGAACTTCGGTGGATGAAGGGGTTTGTTGTGTGTTATGAGTTTACCTAAATCTTAAAAAGTTCAAGACTAGTTTTACTTGTCTAAGAAAAGGATTGCTCATTATCACTATGTACTAGTTCAAGATACGTTCACTAGTGCTTAAGCAACTAATCTCGCTATTGCTCTTCTGATAAGGATATTTATCGAGTTTTGGAAGAATTCTTTCGCATTAGTGGGGGAATGTTGGTAATGTAAAAGACTGTTATCCCACATTGAGTGGGAAAATACTGTGTGAAAGGTATTTATAGCATTCATTCTCCTCTCCCTTATTGAGTGATAGCGAACAAGAGCCAATCTCGCTCGCCGCCGCTGTTGCTGTCTGGCTCTGTTTGTGGTTCGTGGTGATATGTGTTCGTGGCACGTCTGTGCGCGTAGTATTCTTTTTGAAGAAAATTTGTAAGGAATTTTCAGAGAATAAAAAAATGTGAAAGAAATATCTTCTGATATTTATAGGCTACATTGAGGACTGTTTGATAGCTGAATAAATTAGCTGTCATTTTAATTTCTAAAATTTAATCAGTTAGTTTTCTAAATTTAATTTGTAAACGTTAGAATGTACCTGGCCATTTTTACATCCCTTTTCAAGATAAGAATTGAGGTGTTGAGTATGCCAGTTACAAGAGTTACAAAAGTTATTTGCAGAAGTTTCAAACGTTTGGAAATTACACACTGTATCTGGACGTTTTGAGGGCTAGGTTCATTTGATTAAATTGCCAATTTTGAATGTTTAAAGACAACAGTTACACAGAGTTAAATTCAAGAAATAAACAGACTTTAGTTTAATTTCTGTTGGAAGATTTTACCACCAAATGCATCCTATAAGTAGAAGTATTGCTAGCTTCTCAACTCACCAATTCACTCAACACTTCAAATATTTCTCATATACTCTCAAACCTCTCTAAGCTTTTGAATATTTCAAGTCATCGGAGGAGGAATACTGCCACATTACACTCCAGATTCGAGTGTACGAATTCTCGGAGCGACCGTGTTACCCTCGGGGAGAACGATCCGCCTATAGCAGCGATTACACCTATCGGGTGAATCTGTTTCTAAGGCAATTGTTTCACCACAACACGGTCTTATATTTCACTCATTTGTTATTATTATTTTTCTATTCAGTGCTAACAATGTGGTTTTACAGTACCTATTTCTCCAGCAATTTAGAAACAGATTATTCTCAATTTACTGCAAAATGTCGACACCTTTAAGCAAGTTAATTCCTGACCTGTCAAAGCTTGATGCGCTCGACGGTTCCAATTACCGAAGGTTGTCCCAGCGGATTCTGATTTTCTTTGAGCAGCTTGATCTAGACTATGTGCTGCTGAAGCCACCACCTTCCACACCATCGACCTCTACTGCCGCTGATGTCATCACTACCGATGATGAATTGTTGCCTGATGTTGTTTCCGATACTGCCACTATTGCTATCAAAAAATACGAGAAGGATAACAAGACGGTGCGAGGCCATCTCCTAAGTCACATGTCTAATAAGATCTTCGACATGTTTCTTAAGGAGCGAAGCGCAAAAAGGATTTGGGACACGCCGGAGAAGAAATATGGCATGGATGATGCGGGCATCAAGAAGTACGTCGTTGGCGAATGGTTGAAGTTCCATATGACTAACAACAAATCGATCATGGATCAAGTCCATGATTATGAAAACCTCGTATCCGACATACTGGCGGAAGGGATGCAAATGTGCGAGGTACCCAAGCCAATGTTGTGATCGAGAAGTTGCCCAAGTCCTGGTCCGACCACCGCAACTTTCTCAAACACAAAAAGAGGGAGATTTCGCTTTAGGAGCTGGTGGGCCACATGTGTAATACCCTCGATGTACCCTAAAGAATATAAATTAAGTCAATTTATTTAATTAAATTAATTGATCACAAATTAATTGTAATTAGATGATTTAGTACCTAATTGAATGAAATTGAAAAGATAAGAGCTAAATTAAGATGGCTTAACTAGAATTAAGCTTAAATAAAAAGTTTGCATGCTAAAATTTTAAATAGACTAAGCCTACCCCTTGTAATTAGTTAACTCTAGAAGAGAGTTGAGGGGTAAAATTGAGCTTTCCCAGCCCCTAATCATCACTTTAGCCAGCCACATGAGAGAGAAAGGGGATTAGACATATCCCACTATCAAACAAAATTTTCTCTTCTCCTTTTTCCTTTCTTATTCTTTTTACCATGAAAAAATTAGAGAGCTTAGAGAAGGAAACTTTGTTGAATCTTCAGCCATTATTGAGTGTTTAGAAGCTTGATTTAAGCTTGTTTTCAAGAGGGATTAAAGCTATCACATGTAAGTGAACTAAACCTTAAATTTTGCTAGATAGCCGATTGATGCTAGGATGAGTTGAATTGATTTTTATTGTGTTTCATCGCTGGAAATTCTTGATTTATGCATGCATGAAATGTTTATGAGCTTAGGAATGAATTTAGATTGAGATCTATACTGGAAATTAAATTTTTAAACTCGAATTAGTGAACCGAATAAATTAAGACAGATTTGAAGATAATGTTAAGGCCCTGGACTAAACTGTAAAATTGAAATAATTAGGATTTGAATTGGAAAATTTCCATTAGGAATGAATTGAATATTAGGGTCTTAATTATAATATTTAGGCTTTGGATTGGCTAAAATGTGATTAAAATGAAGTTAGATTGAAGGAATTAACAAATTAGTATAATGAATTATGAAAACTAAAATTTGGGACTGTTTTGTAATAATTAGAAAATGTTAGGATTAAAATTGGTTAAATTATGATTCTGAAAATTGATTTAAAAATCAGGGGATCATGTTAGAAAAAATTTAGTAACTCGAATTAAACTTAAAAATGGCTCAATTTGATAAATTAATCAAAGTAGTGAAACCTGTCTAAGAACAATCCTGTTCCGGACAGCAACTTAGAAAATTCACTATAAATTGTATATAAGGAATTTTAAGCTGAACTTTTTATGGATTAAACTTTCATATGTCTATTTTAGTTGAGAGAAAACATAACTCAGTTTAGAGCTATGTGCTAAAATCTTGAAGTGAATTAAATTAGGCACTCCAAAACTGTTTTGAGTCCGGAATACCTGTAAAGAAGTAATAAACTGTATTAATCTAGAAGTGATAAAAATGTGAAGTAAATTTGGTTAAATAGTATATTGAATTACCTTTATAATCATGTATGATAATTGATTTTTGGAATTGTATAGAGAAATTTATGACCAATTTAGTGGCTGGTGCTCAAGTATGCCAGATTAGGACAACCTTGAGAAATTGAATTTAGCATTTGCATATTAGTGGTCTAATGCATAATATAGGTACTAATATGTCTTTTATATGTATGGGTATGATCAACAAGACCAAGGGATTGACAACTTGGAGGAGGAAGTCAAGATTGTATCATCCCAAAGGAGGAGCAAGGGGGTTACTATCAAGGAACAAAAATAGCTTGGGAGTTTGTGAGTGTAGTTACCCTAGGGTTGGGACTAGTGTCCTAACCACCATTTCTAATTTAATTTTACTTATGTTACAAGCATGAAAATGAATTAAATTAAAGCTGGTAATTTAGTAAGGGAAGGAGGCTAAATAATTAAACATGAAAGTATGCTCGAATGGATTGTTTGATATTGTGAATTATGTGTATTATTGAACTGTTTTGTGTGATGCTATGAATGATCGAATGAGGCATGATATTTCTTGTATGCTACTGAATTTGGATGCTATTTAAAGGTTGGTACATGTTGGTTTACCATGACTGATTGTTAAATGTAAGAATTGAATATGATTGCTCTTGATTTAGATGATTGAATGAAATGAAAATCCATGTGAAAGCTCGCTGAAAATTTTCATGCCATAATTTGATTGAATAACCTCTTGTTGCATCATGATTTATCCTCTATAACATGAAATATGCTAATTTAAAAAGCTACAAGTCCTTGGTTTATTAGATGACTTAGGTAGAAGGGCATGCCTTAGGGTCTAGAGCTCTCTTGATTTGAGTATTGACATACCTTCTTGAAATGGTGATTATACACCTTCTTCATTAGCACCTTGTGTGCCTTGTGAAATGGTACTATATGTACTAGTGGATTTGGTGTCTTAGCACCTACTTGTGATACTATCTAGTTTCTTCTTGTTTAGGTACAAATATGCCAACTTGTGACTCGGTTACCTAGACCAATATCATAACCAAGGCAACTTAATTTCAAGATTAAACATAAAATGACTTGTCTTACATGAATTGTTCTAATGATAATTGTTATTGTGACTTGTTTTGCAAGAATTGATTATTGTTATATAACTAATTCGATGAATGTATGTGATTGAATATGCCATGAGACTAGCTAGGTCTTCTTATTAAATACCGTGAATAAGATCTAACTTGTTTTAAAATTGAATAATAATTGGTACCTCACTAAGTACAACTTTGTACTTATCATGCCTCGTTTCCTTCTTCCCAACCTAGTAGATTGATCATGGTTCGATGGCTAATACTCCCTTGATCGAGAGCAAAGACTACAAGCATAGCAATCATGTATGACCTTATCCCTTCTTTTTCGACTTCTGGATGGTGGCATAGAGTTAGTTTTGTGTTAGCTATGTCATGCATATGGTGTCTAGATGATGTTAGTTTTGAGAAGTTTGAACAAATGATTTATTTTGCTAGTTTGATCTTGGCTTGTAATGAATGGAAGGCATGTTTGTAAATATAATCTTGACATGTAATGTTTTTTAGACACGACTTGTAAAAATGTTAGCATGGTTTTATGAATGATAGTATGACCTTGTCTGAAATGTGGAATGGATTATATATTTGATCGAAATGTTAAATGAGTATGTTTGGACCAATTGTTCTTAGCATTCCATTCGAATAAATGCTTGCCTTGTAATTAATCGAATGGAACTATTTCTTTGTTTCTATGCATGAGATTGATGTTCGAATAAGATAATAAAGTTTAGGACACCTTGTTTATTTGTATGGTTCAATTTGTTAAGTCTTAAATTGTGTGTGATCAAGACTTTTATATATAGTTTGAATAAAAGGCAACATTAGTAAATTCTTAATATGATGGTTAAGTTACGTAAGAATGAACTTAAAACTCATCAACCTTGGAAGTTAATTAGATGTCATGTATTTGAATATGTTGGATTGGTTTGCTTAGTGTTATGATTGGTCGTTGCTTGCTAGCCAAGCAACTCATTCTTTAGGAATAAGTTGTGATTTTTTTTGAATTTTTCGCGTTTTCGCGACGCCTCCCGACCGGTTTACTGCTAAGATGGGAGGGAGGTCTCACAACATGAAGATAAAGGAGGCCAACCGTTTAAAGGATAAGGTTATGAATAACTTTGGTTAATTATCTTTTAAATCTGAGCTTTCAGTTGATCTGCACTTGACCTGAAAATGGAAGGACTTCACCTAAACTCAAAAAACTTAAAAAAAATGCTCTCCACGGGAATTTGGAAACGTCTCGCCGCGGAGCAGGAAAACATCACCGGCCGGAAAAGTGTATCACACACAGGAAACAGCTCGGTGCAACGAGACCAGGAAAGTCAGCAAGTTTGGACCCTATTCATCGGTGGTCTCTCTCGAACAATCCACTGGAAAGGATTGTGGCAAGTGTGTGATAGACATGGGGTGGTCAAAGATGCGTTCATCCCGAACAAACGGGCCAGAGATGGACAGCGTTTTGGTTTTGTTAGAATGGCGTCGAAGGAAGATGCAAACAGAGTGATGGAGCGATTAAACGGTAAATGGATCTACGGCGGCCGATTGAGAGTTTCTATGGCGTGGAAGGGAAAAACGGTGTGGTACCGTAAGAAAGTGGGAAACACGGAACAACATGGGAAGAAGGAAAATGAGGAATCAAGAAAATCAGAAGCGTCGTTAGGGAGAGAAGAAGTGAAACAAAACAGATTGAAAGTACCAGGGATAGTGGATGAAGACAAATGGGCAATATTACAATGGTGTGCGGTGGGCTGGTGCCTGAATCCGTGCAGCATAAAGACTCTAGCGGAACGATTGGAGGTAGACAAACATGATGGTTTCTCTATCATGCGTTTATCCGTTGCAATGATCTTACTAATGTGTACATCGGAACCCATCCGCGATAAAATCATGCAACTTGACCGTGTGAAAGAATGTTTCGCGAAGGTAGAAAAATGGTCTCCAGCGATCAAAGTGGAATCGCGATGGGTATGGATGTCGATAATCGGTCTCCCGATTCACCTATGGCACAAAAGGACTTTCATGAACATTGCAAGTTTATGGGGTGTTTTTATTCGAATGGATGATGCAACGGAAACACCATCTTCATTTGATAGCGGTAGGATTATGGTAGAAACATCCACATTCAATCGGATTGAAGAACACATTGAAGTTCAATTTGAGGGGGAATCATATACTATCCGCCTGTTAGAGATGGATGGCACATCCCCCGCGGTGGAATGTGATTGCGGGGAATTAGATTCGACGGACGAAGAAGGAAGTAGTGATAACAATACATCACCGCCTACGAGAGTGGGAAACGTAGAGGATTTAGCAACAATAAAAGAAACTACAAATTCGGTGTTATGGCTTGCGAATGAAGCATGGGAAGGGCAACATAGAGATTCACCCGAAAAAACCAATGAAGAACACCATTCTGATCGGAATTGCAATGACGAACAAGGGGCATCTAACAACTCTACTCGACCGCCGGACAGGCCAACGGCGAGTCTGCCGGCACAGACAATGGAGGCGGTGGAAAGAAGTCTGAGCGGGGAGAAGGACGGTGGTGATAAGAGTCCTGCAGAGCTAGGAGACATTCAAAATTGCAGGAGTTTGGATATAGCGGGAATTGCTAATTCTAAAACCAGTGATTCAAATGAACATGAGTCTAATCTTCAAACTGTGGATAATTCAGAATTTAATTCTAAATTAAATTCTAAATTAAAATACTATCCTCCTATTTTTTCGACAAGTGCACAGTCAGATTTGAGCAAAACTGAAATTGTTCAGGTGGGTCAGGCTTATTGCAAGATCAGACGGTTTTTAGGGGGCAATTTGGAAGCTTGTCGGTTTTATAGAAAAAAGAAGAATAGCCGATTGAATAAGGTCAGCCAAGAAATATCGAATACGGGAAGGGCGGACGACGGTCAAGCAACAAACAATATTGAAATAGAAGCAATTGAAACGGTGAAGCTGAGTTCATTGATTGGGGTTAATTCCAACGGCCGAGAAGAAGAGATTATTCGAGACATATCAAGAGTGATTAGTGGCGATCGTCGGGGTTTGTGACTCATGAAAATGCTATCGTGGAATGTTAGGGGCTTGGGAGGGAGTGCTAAACGCCGGTTTGTTCGAGATGTGATAAGGAAGTATGATGCGGATATGGCAATGTTGCAAGAAACAAAGTTGGAGGAGTGTCCGAAATGGTGGCTAGCAAATTTATGGGGAACCGACAACTTCGAATCGGTGATCGCGCCATCAATCGGTGCTTCGGGCGGCATTTTAGTGATATGGGAGGTAAGTAAATTTAATCTAGAAGTGGTCGAGATTGAACGCAATTTCATTGTGATGAGAGGTAGATGGTTGCATGATGATTTATGTTGTGTTCTAGTCGTGGTATATGCACCATCCGACTTGGAAGGGCAGCAAGCTTTATGGGCAGCGATTTTGAGTAAGATTAGCAATCAAGAGGGCCCGTGGTGCATAGCGGGAGAATTTAATGCCATACTACTTGAGTCGGATAGAATTGGCACATCGGACAGGAGTATGGAAATTGAAGCTTTTGGCGATTTTGTTCTACAAGCAGGGTTGATAGATTTACCACTTTTGGGGAAACGTTATACATGGTTTAGACCAAAGAAAAGATGTAGCAGAATCGATAGATTCTTGATATCGACAAGTTGGATGGATGCTTTCAGTTCAATCCAGCAAGAGGCGCTACCACGGGGTGTATCCGACCACACGCCATTATTGTTGAAGTGTGATGAGAACGATTGGGGTCCTCGTCCGTTCCGGTTTTTTAATTGCAGGATGGAGGGCAGGTACCATATGAGGCAAATTGTTGAGGAATGGATTCGGTTAACTAAGTTGGATATTGGCACAACAAACATCATGGTGAAACTGCGTCATTTGAAGTTATTTTTGAAACAGTGGAATCGGGACAGCTTTGGGGATGTGAATGAGATAATATCTGAGATGCAAGACAGAATTGACCGTGCGGACATAGCGACAACTACATCTAATATTGATGAGGAAATAGAGGCGGAAAGACGACAATGGCTACAAGCTCTGTGGAAAGCTATGAGACATAAGGAGGCGATGTGGAGACAAAAATCACGAGCGACATGGTTGCAATTGGGAGATCGAAATACAGCTTATTTCCACCGATCCGCTAAGCTGAGAGCGGCAAGAAATTTTATTCCAGGATTCATGGTTAATGACAATTGGATCAATTCGCCACCACTTATGCGACGACATGTAGTTCAATTTTTCATGAAACATTTCTCTCGCGACAAGAGGGAGTGTGTATGGCAATTCGAGGGGGATTTTAGGCAGTTATCGCAGACAGCTAGGGGGATTTTGGTGGCGGCATTCTCTTTAGAAGAGGTACACGGTATAGTGAGGGGTTGTGATGGTTCGAAGGCACCGGGCCCGGATGGTTTTACGTTGGATTTCTATAAGAAGGGGTGGGAGGTGCTCAATGGCGATATCCTACGTTTCTTCGACAATTTTCATGCTAGTGGGCGATTACCTAAGGATGTGAATTGCACTTTCATTGTCTTAATACCTAAGGTAACATCCCCCACGACCCTTGGTGAATATAGGCCTATATGCTTAATCAACTCGGTTTATAAAATTTTAGCAAAATGTCTTGCGACACGACTCCAAGCGGTTTTGGGGGATTTGATAAGTGATACACAATCCGCATTCATAAAAGGTCGTCAATTAGTAGATGGAGTACTTCTAGCACTCGAGGTGGTGCATTCCTTACGACAATGGGGCGCAAGTGGTTTCTTATTGAAGCTTGATTTCGCCAAGGCGTATGATTGCGTTAGTTGGAATTTTTTTGAAGAGGTGTTAGGAAGAATGGGCTTCTGCGACATATGGCGACAATGGATTCAGGAATGTATTAGTTCAGTCAGGCTGTCGGTGCTTCTCAACGGTAATGCCACCAAAGAATTCAGAATGGGTAGAGGCTTGAGACAAGGCTGTCTGCTATCACCTTTGCTTTTTGTGATAGTCGCGGAAGCAATGCATTTGATGCTGCGAAGAGCTGAATCAGGGGGTTTAATTCGTGGAGTGGAAGTAGCGGCTGGGATATTTGTGACACATTTGCAGTTTGCCGACGACACATTATTGTTCTTTGAGGGTTTATTAGAAGTTGCGAAAAACTTGAAACGGATCCTGCATTATTTCCAAGTTTGCTCGGGGTTGAAGATTAATTTCGGCAAAAGCTCCTTGTACTCAATTGGCGTAGAGGAAGCTTTGGGCACTAACGTGGCCGAGGTAATGGGATGTAGGAAAGCTGATTTTCCGTTCGTTTATTTGGGTTTTCCAATAGGCGCAAGTCCGAGACTGATAGCTACTTGGGAACCGGTAATTGCAAATTTTAGACGAAAATTAGCGGGATGGAAAAGGTCCTCTTTGTCTTTTGCGGCTCGGGTGGTTTTGGTCAATTCGGTCCTTTCCTCGTTACCGATATTCTATATGGGTTTGTTTGTCGCCCCCAAAGGGGTAATTGAGAGGATTGATAAAATTCGAAGAGCTTTCCTATGGGGGTGTCAGTTTGGAACGGCGGATGAGCAGAGTAGGGTGGAAGATGGTATGTCGTCTGAAACAGTTAGCGGGTTTGGGGGTTGCGGATTTGCGAGTTAAGAACATGGCGATGCTATCAAAATTGGTGTGGCGATATGCGCGAGATAGAGATTCGTTATGGCGTTGTTTGATAGTAGCAAAATATGGAGAACATCCGCAATGGTGGCATTTCAACACGGAAAAGATGTCGTCGATGTCGCTTGTATGGCGACAAATTGTAGTACTCTCATGCGATGCACAGGTTGAAAAACATATGGGTATGACTGGTTTTTTATGGAAACTTGGTGATGGTAGATCGATACTTTTTTGGTTTGATCCGTGGGTAGAACAAGTGGCCATAAAAGATGTATTTCCGCGCTTATTCTCGTTGGCATGTGACAAGTTAGCGAGGGTGTGTGATTATATGGTGGAGGGCAACTTATCACATCACATATGGGCAGATTTCTTTAGACGCCCATTGCGAGTTTTTGAACTAGAAATGCTACGAGATTTAATTAAAATGGTGTCCAAGTTTCGCGTATAGGAAGGCAAGCTAGACATGCTTATTTGGAGCCCGGACGAGCGTGGAATTTTTTCAGTTGGGACTTTATCGAAACTGCTCATGTTCGATAAGGCGGGGGAGATGGAGTTCGGTGATTGTTTCGCTTGGAAGGTGCTGGTGCCACCGAAAGTTCAAGCTTTCTTATGGTTTACATGGTTGCGTCGACTACCCACTGCCGATTTCTTGCGAGCACGCGGGATTCCACTGCCGAATGACCAAGGCCGATGCCCTTGGTGTGCGATGGTAGAGGAGAGCATCGCTCATATCCTCTATGAATGCCCTTTTGCGGAAACTATATGGCTATGGATGAGACGATGGTGGGGAATTGACTCAAGCTTACTGGTTAGTTTTGATGCATTTTACGTTCTTGATTTTCATAGTGTTTTTAAGGGATGCATGAATTTGTGGTGGATAGCGTGTGTTGCTGCTGTATTGTGGTCATTATGGATTGCAAGGAATGAATTTATTTTCCGTGGGAAACAATGGAATTTGGCTGAATTGTGTTTCTTGGTAAAATTGAGATCATATTACTGGATAAAAGCTGATAGGCGGGGGGAATTGGTATCGGAGGCAGTTTGGTGGACTTGTCCTTCCAAAATTGAGGTTACTGTTCATCCGAAAAGGGTGAGGGGGGGAAGATGCTGGCAGCCCCCGTTACGAAATGTTTTAAAATTTAACACGGATGGATCGGCGCGAGGAAAACCGGGCCCGACAGGTATTGGTGGTGTGTTACGAGATGCAGATAGTCGCATTTTGGGTCTATTTTCAGGCCCTTTAGGCGTGATGGAGTCGAATGAAGCAGAGGTGCGAGCGATAGCTTTTGCCTTGGGTATAGTACAGGAGAGGGAATGGCGGCAGGGTTGTGTAATTTTGGAGACGGATTCTCAAGTCGCGTTGAGCTGGATTACTCAGTCCGCAAAACGACCTTGGCGACTATGGGTGGTATTTTTGGTAATTGATCAGGCTTGTCAAGTCATATATGATATCCAATTTTGCTACGTGCCGAGGGAAGCGAATGGATTTGCGGATGCATTGGCAAAGGAGTAGATAGACTTTCGACGTTTGTGGCATGTTTGTGACTTGGTCTTATGTGATTTTATTTTACATTTGTACTCGACGGATCGTATCGTACTCTTTTCCTCCAATAGGTTTAGGGAGGTTTTTAACGAGGCGTGCGATTTCGTCAAGCTGTATGTTTCTCCATTATTTAATAAAAACATACGGTTGCCGATCAAAAAAAATTATCTTTTAAATCTAACTTGGTTGAATCTGGTAGTGCCTCAGGGTCTAAATTTAAAAGGACTGAAAAAAGGGTTTTCAGAACAAAAAGGCCAAACCACAAAAGAGAGCCAACTTTAAGAAGCCGACAAAGACCAAACCTGACGAAAGGTCCCTGAAGTTTTATGTATGTGGTCAAGCCGGTCACAAGGTGTACCAGTGTCAACACCGTTCAGATAGCCAGAATGAGAACAAGTCACATCTGAACATGGCAGAGGACAATGCTGGAGATGTCATTGCCGCGGTGATTTCTGAGGTCAACTTGGTGGATAAAAAAATTGAATGGGTCGTGGACACCGACACTTCCCTTCATTTCTGCGCAAGGAAGAAGTTTTTCACCAAGTTTAAGGATGAGAACGATGGCAAATGAGTGTACATGAGGAACTCTAACAGCTCTGAAGTGCTAGGCAGTGGCAAGGTTTTACGCACACTAACATCCGATAAAAGTTTAGTGCTTAATAATGTTCTGTATGTATCTACCTTGCATAGAAATTTAATAAGTGGCGGGCTTTTGAACAAGGCATACTTTAAGTTAGTTTTTGAGGCAGATAAACTTTTACTTTCCTGAAATGATGATTATGTTGGAAAAAGTTTTTTAAATAAGGGTTTATTTGTCATAGAAACTCAACTTAATGAGAATAAAGTTACCAATTTTTCTTACACTGTTGAAACTTTAAATATGTAGCATGCTAGATTAGGACATATGAATATTCACTCTTTAAAGAAATTGATTAAAATGAATATTCTGCCTAAACTAGACATAAGTAGCTTTAACAATTGTAAAATTTGTGTAGAAGCCAAGCATGCTAAACCTACCTTTAAGACTATTTTTTTAGAGAAAACTGAACTGCTAAAAATTATAGATACTGATCTAGCAGCCTTTAGAAACTCTGAGAGTAAAGGAGGAAAAACTATTACATCACTTTTATAGACGATTACTTGAGACATACAATAGTTTATCTCCTTAGAACTAAAGATGAAACTGAAAACTTCTTCCTTATTTATAAGGCAGAATGTCACACCCCAAACATCGATCTAGTCAAAATTAAGTACCGATGACCGAATATTTTGTACTGTTATATTCGAACGTTCTAATTGCTAAATTTTGTACCCCATTTGAAGCAGTAAAGGTTATTATTATTATTATTATTATTATTATTATTATTATTATTATTATTATTATTATTATTATTATTATTATTATTATTATTATTATTATTATTATTATTATTATTATTAGTATTAATTAGTTAATAAAAGATAATAATAATAAGTAGGAAACCCCACGGCAGGGTAAAACCTTGGCTAGTGCCAAGTACCCCCATTCACGTGGGGAATGGTGGCATAGCTAATAGCTCTCCCACTTACGTGGATAGCATAAAATTAGAGCAAGTCCACAGCTCCAAATCCATGTGGAGCATAGAGGAACCGGCCGTGTGAGTATATATTGAAGGGGGGATTTCGCATAATGCACATCAAAGTAAGAAGAAAGAAAACGAGCTAACAATCGGTTCATTGTTAGATTGGTAGTACAATTTTTTGATTTAGCGATATTGAATCTCTGCTAACGTTAGGGTAAATTCAAATCTTTAGTTAGTCTAAATTTTAATATCGAATTTGATTACTATTTTTATATTAATTCGATATCGTTTTATCGATTCTAACCAATTTCTATTAATTAACCTAGCTCAAGAATTGAAAATGAGTAAACCGACATCTCCAACAAA
Organism: Hibiscus tridactylites; assembly: GCA_958450335.1. NCBI lineage: Eukaryota > Viridiplantae > Streptophyta > Magnoliopsida > Malvales > Malvaceae > Hibiscus > Hibiscus tridactylites. The sequence goes on along the minus strand of OY288265.1, from coordinate 25,124,829 downwards.
CGTTAGGGGCAAAGGAATTATTATCCGGGAGCTTAATATCGAGGTGAGTGTAGTTGTGTTAAGGGATAGGCTCGGTGTCGTCCTGTTGCATTATTTTATGGTTATATTTGTATTTGTTAAGGGCTCATGTAGAGCAACTATGTTCGAATGGAAATTTTGGTAAATATCTTGTATTACTTTGATATATTCGAATATGACCATGATATGCTACATATATGTGATATATGAAAAATAATATAAAATGCTACGTGATATGATATGAAAATATGCACTATGTGAACTTGTGTATTTATGGACACTGAATACAATTGGCATGTCATAGGATTATTTGAGCTCACCATGTAAGGGAGGACTACGGTCCATGACTACGACATATACGTGGGAGAAATAAGGGCAGATGTGTAAGGGACATATGTTCCGGAGCTACGACTCATTTTTCGATTAAGTGATTTGGTGTACAAAGAATCTGTGTTTCCAATGGTACCTAATGTAATACGTGACTATGAATTATGCTATGACATTATGATTATGATATGATTATGTGAAATATTTATGTGAAACATGAATTAAGCACGAGAATATGTTTTTGCACCTAATTTGAAAATTATGTAACACCCGGGTTTAGGGGTTAGGTGGAAATAATATATTAATATTATTTTGGGCTCGGTCTTATAATGAAAAATGATTTCCAAGAATTTCGGGTTTCATTCCCAAATTTAATTAATTTAATCCTAGTTACAATGTTTTTGCAAATTCATCTCAAATAGCCATGGTTTTGGGTGCCCTTGTGAATGATTCATTTCATTAAGGGCAAGATAGTCTTTGTGCCTTTAAAATTTTAAACAAACTAAAACCCCAACCCCTTTCACTATTCACTTTCTTCCTCTTCCAAATTTCCCAACGTGAGAAAGAAACTCCCCCTCTCCAATCTACTATTCCATCCTATTTCTTCTCCGTTTCAACCCCAAATGTGTTGAATCCGGACATGAGTGAAGCTAGACCGAAAGATATCAGAACAGTGTGCGACTTTCCAGATGTGTTTCCTGAAGAGTTGCCGGGTTTGCCTCCCGACAGAGATGTTGAGTTTGTGATTGAGACAGTTTCGGGGTCTAGTCCAGTTTCGATAGCTCCGTATCGTATGGCTCCGAAAGAGTTGAAAGAATTGAAGAGTCAGTTGCAAGAATTATTAGACTGTGGTTTCATTAGGCCTAGTAGTTCTCCGTGGGGTGCTCCAGTGTTGTTTGTGAAAAAGAAAGATGGTAGAATGCGCATGTGTATTGACTATAGACAGCTGAATCAATTGACTGTGAAGAACAAGTATCCGTTGCCTCGTATAGATGATTTGTTTGATCAGTTGAGGGGTGCTTCAGTGTTCTCGAAGATAGATTTGAGATCCGGGTACTACCAGTTGAAAGTGAAAGAGTGTGATGTTCCGAAGACAACTTTTAGGACTAGATATGGTCACTATGAGTTTCTTGTGATGCCATTTGGGCTCACGAATGCACCAGCAGCATTCATGGACATGATGAACAGAATTTTTAGAGACTATCTAGACCGGTTTGTGGTTGTCTTCATTGATGATATACTTGTGTACTCGAAGACGGAAGAAGAGCATGATGAGCACTTGAGATTTGTTTTGCAGAGATTGTTGAGCAATCAGTTGTATGCGAAGCTCAGTAAGTGTGAGTTCTGGATTCGAGAGGTTGTATTTCTTGGCCATGTTGTTTCGGCCGAGGGCATCCGAGTTGATCCATCGAAGGTTAAGGCTATTGTTGAGTGGAAACAACCTAAGTCCGTGACCGAGATTAGGAGTTTCCTAGGACTAGCTGGTTACTATAGGAGATTTGTGGATGGCTTCTCTAGAGTAGCTGCTCCCTTGACTAAGTTGTTGCAAAAGGGAGTCAAGTTTGAATGGTCAGATGCAAGACAAAAGGCCTTCGAGAAGTTGAAGGAAGCTTTGACAAATGCTCCAGTGCTAGTACAACCTGTTTCAGGTAAGGAGTTTGTGATTTACAGTGATGCTTCCTACGTAGGCTTAGGATGTGTTTTGATGCAAGATAGGAGAGTTGTTGCTTATGCTTCTAGACAGTTAAAGATTCATGAGAAGAACTATCCTACTCATGACATAGAGCTAGCCGCGGTTGTGTTTGCATTGAAGATTTGGCGTCATTATTTGTATGGTGAGAAGTGTATAGTTTACACAGATCACAAAAGCTTGAAGTACTTGATGACACAGAAAGAGTTGAACTTGAGACAGAGGAGATGGCTAGAGTTGTTAAAAGATTATGATTTGACTATTGAGTACCATCCGGGTAAAGCAAACGTAGTGGCCGATGCTTTGAGTAGAAAAGTGGCCGTTGAGCTGAGAGCTATGTTTGCTAGGTTGAGTGTGTCCGATGATGGTGGCTTGATCACCGAGTTGCAAGTGAAGCCTTCTTTGATTCAGTTGATTAGAGAGAAACAGTTGCAAGATGCGAGCCTAGTTCCTCATGTTCAAGACATAGCCGAAGGAAGACCGACTGAGTATAGTTTCAGTGGTGAGAGTTTGTTGTGCTTTAGAGATAGAATTGTGGTACCGGAAGATGTTGAGCTGAGACGTCAGATTTTGAGTGAAGCACATTCGAGTCCCTTTTCTATACATCCGGGTAGCACCAAGATGTACCGAGACTTGAAGAATGATTACTATTGGGTTGGTTTGAAGAGAGATGTAGCCGAGTATGTGAGCCGTTGCATGGTTTGTCAGAGAGTGAAGGCAGAACATCAGGTTCCTTCAGGTTTGTTACAGCCTTTGAAGATTCCGGAATGGAAATGGGAGAGAATCACCATGGATTTTGTATCGGGGTTGCCTTTGTCCCCTTCGAAGAAGAATTCCGTTTGGGTGATTGTTGATAGGTTCACTAAGTGTGCTCACTTCTTAGCAGTGAACACTACGGATTCCTTAGATAAGTTGGCAAACTTGTACATCCGTGAGATTGTGAGACTTCATGGGGTTCCAAAGTCTATAGTTTCAGATAGGGATCCTAGATTTACTTCGAGGTTCTGGAGTTGTTTGCATGGTGCTTTGGGTAGTCGTTTGCATTTCAGCACATCTTATCATCCGCAGTCCGATGGGCAGTCAGAGCGAGTGATACAGATTCTAGAGGATATGCTTCGTTGTTGTGTGATTGATTTTCAGGGTTCTTGGGAGAAACACTTACCGTTAGTTGAGTTTGCTTACAACAACAGTTATCAGTCTAGTATTCAGATGGCACCTTATGAGGCTTTGTATGGTAGACGGTGTAGGACTCCGATTTGTTGGGCTGAGACAGGTCAGAGGTTGTTACCTATGCCAGACTTGCTTAAAGGAACCACAGAAAAAGTGAAGTTGATTTGCGACCGTTTGAAAGCAGCTTCCGATCGTCAGAAGTCCTATGCAGATTTGAAGAGGAAAGAGGTTGAGTACTCAGTGGGTGAGAAAGTGTTTCTGAAGGTATCTCCGTGGAAGAAGGTAATGAGATTTTGCCGGAAAGGCAAGTTGAGTCCGAGGTTCATTGGTCCGTATGAGATAGTTGAGCAGATTGGGCCCGTAGCTTATCGTTTGAGGTTACCTTCTGAGTTAGAAAAGATCCATGATGTCTTTCATGTATCTATGCTTAGGAGATATAGATCAGATCCTTCGCATGTGATGCCCGTTGAGGAGATAGAAATGAATCCGGATTTGTCCTATAATGAAGAGCCCGTTGAGATACTTGCTTCTGATAGCAAGGTGTTGCGTGGCAAGACCATAGAGTTGGTCAAGGTGTTGTGGAGACATAGAGGTGTGGAAGAGGCCACGTGGGAGAGGAAAGCTGATATGGTTGAGTAGTTTCCGTATTTGTTTCCACCAGGTAATTTCGGGGACGAAATTCCTTAAGTGGGGGAGAGTTGTAACACCCGGGTTTAGGGGTTAGGTGGAAATAATATATTAATATTATTTTGGGCTCGGTCTTATAATGAAAAATGATTTCCAAGAATTTCGGGTTTCATTCCCAAATTTAATTAATTTAATCCTAGTTACAATGTTTTTGCAAATTCATCTCAAATAGCCATGGTTTTGGGTGCCCTTGTGAATGATTCATTTCATTAAGGGCAAGATAGTCTTTGTGCCTTTAAAATTTTAAACAAACTAAAACCCCAACCCCTTTCACTATTCACTTTCTTCCTCTTCCAAATTTCCCAACGTGAGAAAGAAACTCCCCCTCTCCAATCTACTATTCCATCCTATTTCTTCTCCGTTTCAACCCCAAATTGAAAGGTAATGGTAATTTTGAACTCCCCTCACCTTCCTCTTCCTAAAAGTACAATTTATTTTAGTTTCCATGAAGATTTTAGAAATGGAGGTTTTGAATGTTTTGACTTAAAAACGAGAACTTTATGTAGTTAAATGGAGTATTTTGATTTAGTATGCTTAGTTATGGAATATAGAGATCAAATGATATAACATATATAAATTTCAAGTGATTTTAATCAATTTTCGGAATTGGGTACCAAGGGGGTTTTGGGAGGGTTTAAAATGGTTTTTCGGGTGTTTCAATGTTGGTTTTCGAGGGCTGATGTTAGTATGATATATGAGGACCATTTTGGGTGTAGTTGTTGCTTGTTTGGGTGCTTGAAATGAGAGAAAACAGTGGGTCAAGTGGGCTGCTCGAAAATCCTATTTTTGGACTTGTTTTGGGTGTTGGATGCTTGGTAGTGTAATCCGGGTTAATTTCGATGACAAGATATTGATGGTGGATGTTTTGTTTGTGTTTGGGATTGATTAGAGTCAAGTTTGGGCATCGGTGAAGCATCGGAAGTGAATCCGGAGAATTGAAGGTTGTGCTTGCTTGGTCTCGTGCTTGGAAGCTTAGGTGAGTGGTTAATTGCTTTAAACGGTTTTAAATTGGTTGGTTCGAGTATATGGACTAGGTTGGGCTTGGTAGACCCACCTAGAGTTAGGATTCGGGTGGTAGCCTAATCCTAATCTTGATCTAAGCCTTTGGATGAACTCAAATGCATGAATGTATATGCCTCGTATGTCTTGTGTTATGAATGCTTATGTATATTGTTTTATACATGTGAATTGAGGCATGGATTGTATTGCTTAAAGCATGCATAGTGATGGCTCATGGTTGTGTCCATGGTGAGTACGTGCTAAGCACAGAAATGATTGAAATGAGTAATGTGGAATGAGTAAAATATTGGCACTAGTATACTTAAATACAAATGATCGATCATTAGGATGTTAGTGTGTACACATGAGTCAAAGTCGCGCGTGGCCTTGGTGGCGTTGAGTCACCAAGGAGGAGTACGGGTACGCCCGGAAATGGTATTTAAATATAGTCGGTGATGAGTGGAATCCCATCGACGGGGCGTGAGGATGAGTGGAATCCCCTCCGCGAGACCGGTGATGAGTGGAATCCCACCGAGGTAATGTGATTGTTGGATATGAGTTTCCAACGTGTCTATCCGCGTATTTGAGTCATAACTAGGTGCCAATGTGGATTGATATGTGTATCAAGTGTGTTGTGATATATGAGCTGTTTGGATGTTTATATGTGATTGCATGTATGGTAGTATGAAGCTCATAATTGTGGCATACATGTGATATATTGCTCATGCATTTATACCTTGTGGACTCTTGGTAAGTGTAAATGGCTTTGGCTAGATCGTGCTCGGACCCTGCAATGTTGAGGTTTGTTTTTAGAGCTCACCCTCACTAAGCATCATTGCTTACGCTCTCTTTGTTCAACATTGCAGATCCTTAGTTCGTGGGTTGCTCGGGCAAGAGGAAGGCCTCCAAGTGTGGTTTGGATTGAATTCACCAAGTATGGGTTTAAAATACTAGACATGTAATGGTTGAGCAATGGGATATGAATGTTTTGTGGTTGTTGTTGGTTGATAGGAGCATGTGTAGACTCCTTTATATTTATGGCTTTTGCATGGTTGTGTTGCCATGGTGAATGTTAACTTATGCCTACTTGCTTGCTTGATATGTTGGGCTATGCTTTAAGAGCTTACACTTGTGCTTGAATGACGTTTGATCGAATGCATGTAATTGAGATGTGGCCTTGGTTTTAAGCATGTCTAAATATTGTTGAAGCATGCTTGTATGATTGCTATACCTTATTTTGTCTTGTATTGATGTTGCTTGGTGTTGTGGGGGTGTCTTGGGGCATTCTTGTGCCTCAAAACAGCCCAGGGAAAATCTGCAGACAGGGGGCGTTTCGGAACGGGTTCCCGTGTTCCGAAACGGCCCCTGTGTAAATGGCCTGCCGTTTCGAAACGGATGAGGGTCGTTCCGGAACGTTTTCGCTACTGGAATTTTGAGAAATTGGCGAGATGAAGCCGTTCCGAAACGGGCCTTTGAAGTTCCGAAACGGTCAAATCTCGTTGACCACGAGATATTGACCGTCAAGGTCGTTCCGATACGGGTCATCCCTGTTTCGGAACGGTCACCTTGTGGTTGACCCAGGCCCGTTGACCAGGTCAGGGCGTTTCGGAACACCCTATAGGTGTTTCGAAACGGCCTGCTATAATGAAGAAAAATGGATTGTTTACTTTTGTTTGGTCGGTAATTGTTTCGTTGATTGTATCTTCCGCTGTTGTGTTTCACATAGGGATTAAATATGCATCTAGATAAGATTAAAGTTAAAAGAAATTTTTGGGTCGTTAACCGAGGGGAAGCCTTAACGGGTTTCGCTTCGGTTTTCCCCGTGTGGCCCACTCAGACCGGTCATCCGACCAGGCCGGGACGAGGGGGTTACACTTGTTGGTATCAGAGCCTAAGGTTACCGAGACCTTGGGCAGGTAAGTGAGGTAAGTTTAAATTTTTAAGTTGAATTGCATGGTGTTTGCTTGTTCTACAAGAATGGTTGCTTATGTGACAAGTATGCTGATTGTTTTACTTTTAAGCATGTGTGTGTGGGTCCCATTGCTACTATTACATTGAAAAAATGATTTTTAAGTGAGGAAACATACTTGGACACTTGGAAGCCTTGCCTTGCTAACCCAACTTGTACGTTTGTTTGTTGTGGTTGTAGTTGATAATCGTGAGAGCGATGTCTAGACCGAGAGGTAGACCGAGGTTGGTTCGTCAGGAACCGCGAGTTGTGGCTCCTGTTGAGCCGGTAGTTGGTGCGGGAGCTCACATAGAGGGACCGGGGGCAGCGGGAGTTGGCGCTCCTCCACCACCTCCACCACCACCACCTCCTCCACCGGGAGTTGGGGGCGAGGATGGAGCCGGGGGAAATGGACCTCAAGGTGGCCAAGGTGGCCAAGGTCCAGCTGGAATTGATATGACTCCGCTTGTGCAAGCAATAACGGGAGCATTCCAGGCCGCAGTTGCGGGAGCCCAGGCTGCAGCTCAGCCTAGGGGTGATGATACTAGCTTACCGTTGGAGAGGCTCCGTAGCTTAGGGGCCGAGGAGTTTAGAGGATCTACTCCGGAGAGATCAGAGTTATGGTTAGAGAAGACAGTTCGTATTTTGGCTCATATGGGTTGTGCGGGCGCACGTAGATTGGGTTGTGTGATCTCACTACTTCAGGGTGATGCCTACACCTGGTGGGTCACCATCACTACCGGGATTCCAGAGGCCGAGATAGATTGGGATTTCTTTGAGTCTGCTTTCCGGAAGAGGTACTTAGGACCGAGGTACCTAGATGAGAAGAAGAGAGAGTTCATGGCTCTCACTCAGGGAGATGCTTCAGTGACTGATTATGAGATCCGCTTTGTTCGCTTGAGTCAGTATGCCCCAGAGTTGGTTCCTACTGAAGTGGAACGATGCAAACGATTCTGATACGGATTGAATGAAGAGGTTAAGAGGTACACGTTGGCTTCTGACTACTCAGACTTTGATGTGTTGGTCGCGAGGGCCAAGGATTTGGAGCATAGTTTGGGTTCAGCCAAACGAGCTGGTAGTTCTGGTTCTGGAAAGAGGCATAACGACTTTGATGGTAGAGATGCCAAGAGGCACAGAGGTGGCGGACATCAGTTTGATCAGAGACGTGGCGGTGGCCACCATGGTAGGGGCCATCAGGGCCATAGAGGAGGAGGGCGCTTGCCCGAGTGTGCACAGTGTGGGAGACAGCACGCGGGAGAGTGCTGGGGTAACTTTCATGCTTGTTGGAACTGTGGTTCGAGGGACCACTTTAGGAGGGACTGTCCACGTCAGGCAGCTCAGGCACCAAACATAGCTCAGGCTCCTGCGAGAGGTAATGATTTTCAGAGAGGCCGTGGGCGCGGTCGTGGCTACTTCCAGCCGAGGGCTGATGCACCTAGGGTAGATGCTCAGAGGAACCTTGCACATGTTGTGGCTGTGCAGCCAGAGGCGGGAGGACCAGCGAGGGTCTATGCTTAGAGAGAGGCCGGGAACGACACCGATGTGATAGCAGGTAATTTTGAGTTACAGTCTATGTCCTTGCTTTCTTTGGTTGATTCGGGTTCTACGCATTCCTACATTTTGAGTAAGCATGCACAGAAGTTAGATATTCCTGTTGAGATCTTAGATGTAGGTATGCATGTTACTAGCTCTTTTGGTGAGACAGTCGTAGTTAGACGTATGTATAGGAGGTGTCCACTGAAGATTCAGGGTCATGTGTTCTCAGTTGATATGATGGAACTTCCTTTCTACGGTTTTGATATTATTTTGGGTATAGATTGGTTGGTTGAGCATCGGGCTAGTGTGGACTTTGAGACAAAGAGAATTTCCTTGAAGCTTTCTGATGACTACGAGGTAGTGGTAGTGGGCGAGAACATTAAGTTCTTGTCTAATGTGGTGTCAGCTTTAGAGGCTCATAGGTTGATGGACTCTGGATGTGGGGCCTATTTAGCTTATGTTATGAATCCGGACATGAGTGAAGCTAGACCGAAAGATATCAGAACAGTGTGCGACTTTCCAGATGTGTTTCCTGAAGAGTTGCCGGGTTTGCCTCCCGACAGAGATGTTGAGTTTGTGATTGAGACAGTTTCGGGGTCTAGTCCAGTTTCGATAGCTCCGTATCGTATGGCTCCGAAAGAGTTGAAAGAATTGAAGAGTCAGTTGCAAGAATTATTAGACTGTGGTTTCATTAGGCCTAGTAGTTCTCCGTGGGGTGCTCCAGTGTTGTTTGTGAAAAAGAAAGATGGTAGAATGCGCATGTGTATTGACTATAGACAGCTGAATCAATTGACTGTGAAGAACAAGTATCCGTTGCCTCGTATAGATGATTTGTTTGATCAGTTGAGGGGTGCTTCAGTGTTCTCGAAGATAGATTTGAGATCCGGGTACTACCAGTTGAAAGTGAAAGAGTGTGATGTTCCGAAGACAACTTTTAGGACTAGATATGGTCACTATGAGTTTCTTGTGATGCCATTTGGGCTCACGAATGCACCAGCAGCATTCATGGACATGATGAACAGAATTTTTAGAGACTATCTAGACCGGTTTGTGGTTGTCTTCATTGATGATATACTTGTGTACTCGAAGACGGAAGAAGAGCATGATGAGCACTTGAGATTTGTTTTGCAGAGATTGTTGAGCAATCAGTTGTATGCGAAGCTCAGTAAGTGTGAGTTCTGGATTCGAGAGGTTGTATTTCTTGGCCATGTTGTTTCGGCCGAGGGCATCCGAGTTGATCCATCGAAGGTTAAGGCTATTGTTGAGTGGAAACAACCTAAGTCCGTGACCGAGATTAGGAGTTTCCTAGGACTAGCTGGTTACTATAGGAGATTTGTGGATGGCTTCTCTAGAGTAGCTGCTCCCTTGACTAAGTTGTTGCAAAAGGGAGTCAAGTTTGAATGGTCAGATGCAAGACAAAAGGCCTTCGAGAAGTTGAAGGAAGCTTTGACAAATGCTCCAGTGCTAGTACAACCTGTTTCAGGTAAGGAGTTTGTGATTTACAGTGATGCTTCCTACGTAGGCTTAGGATGTGTTTTGATGCAAGATAGGAGAGTTGTTGCTTATGCTTCTAGACAGTTAAAGATTCATGAGAAGAACTATCCTACTCATGACATAGAGCTAGCCGCGGTTGTGTTTGCATTGAAGATTTGGCGTCATTATTTGTATGGTGAGAAGTGTATAGTTTACACAGATCACAAAAGCTTGAAGTACTTGATGACACAGAAAGAGTTGAACTTGAGACAGAGGAGATGGCTAGAGTTGTTAAAAGATTATGATTTGACTATTGAGTACCATCCGGGTAAAGCAAACGTAGTGGCCGATGCTTTGAGTAGAAAAGTGGCCGTTGAGCTGAGAGCTATGTTTGCTAGGTTGAGTGTGTCCGATGATGGTGGCTTGATCACCGAGTTGCAAGTGAAGCCTTCTTTGATTCAGTTGATTAGAGAGAAACAGTTGCAAGATGCGAGCCTAGTTCCTCATGTTCAAGACATAGCCGAAGGAAGACCGACTGAGTATAGTTTCAGTGGTGAGAGTTTGTTGTGCTTTAGAGATAGAATTGTGGTACCGGAAGATGTTGAGCTGAGACGTCAGATTTTGAGTGAAGCACATTCGAGTCCCTTTTCTATACATCCGGGTAGCACCAAGATGTACCGAGACTTGAAGAATGATTACTATTGGGTTGGTTTGAAGAGAGATGTAGCCGAGTATGTGAGCCGTTGCATGGTTTGTCAGAGAGTGAAGGCAGAACATCAGGTTCCTTCAGGTTTGTTACAGCCTTTGAAGATTCCGGAATGGAAATGGGAGAGAATCACCATGGATTTTGTATCGGGGTTGCCTTTGTCCCCTTCGAAGAAGAATTCCGTTTGGGTGATTGTTGATAGGTTCACTAAGTGTGCTCACTTCTTAGCAGTGAACACTACGGATTCCTTAGATAAGTTGGCAAACTTGTACATCCGTGAGATTGTGAGACTTCATGGGGTTCCAAAGTCTATAGTTTCAGATAGGGATCCTAGATTTACTTCGAGGTTCTGGAGTTGTTTGCATGGTGCTTTGGGTAGTCGTTTGCATTTCAGCACATCTTATCATCCGCAGTCCGATGGGCAGTCAGAGCGAGTGATACAGATTCTAGAGGATATGCTTCGTTGTTGTGTGATTGATTTTCAGGGTTCTTGGGAGAAACACTTACCGTTAGTTGAGTTTGCTTACAACAACAGTTATCAGTCTAGTATTCAGATGGCACCTTATGAGGCTTTGTATGGTAGACGGTGTAGGACTCCGATTTGTTGGGCTGAGACAGGTCAGAGGTTGTTACCTATGCCAGACTTGCTTAAAGGAACCACAGAAAAAGTGAAGTTGATTTGCGACCGTTTGAAAGCAGCTTCCGATCGTCAGAAGTCCTATGCAGATTTGAAGAGGAAAGAGGTTGAGTACTCAGTGGGTGAGAAAGTGTTTCTGAAGGTATCTCCGTGGAAGAAGGTAATGAGATTTTGCCGGAAAGGCAAGTTGAGTCCGAGGTTCATTGGTCCGTATGAGATAGTTGAGCAGATTGGGCCCGTAGCTTATCGTTTGAGGTTACCTTCTGAGTTAGAAAAGATCCATGATGTCTTTCATGTATCTATGCTTAGGAGATATAGATCAGATCCTTCGCATGTGATGCCCGTTGAGGAGATAGAAATGAATCCGGATTTGTCCTATAATGAAGAGCCCGTTGAGATACTTGCTTCTGATAGCAAGGTGTTGCGTGGCAAGACCATAGAGTTGGTCAAGGTGTTGTGGAGACATAGAGGTGTGGAAGAGGCCACGTGGGAGAGGAAAGCTGATATGGTTGAGTAGTTTCCGTATTTGTTTCCACCAGGTAATTTCGGGGACGAAATTCCTTAAGTGGGGGAGAGTTGTAACACCCGGGTTTAGGGGTTAGGTGGAAATAATATATTAATATTATTTTGGGCTCGGTCTTATAATGAAAAATGATTTCCAAGAATTTCGGGTTTCATTCCCAAATTTAATTAATTTAATCCTAGTTACAATGTTTTTGCAAATTCATCTCAAATAGCCATGGTTTTGGGTGCCCTTGTGAATGATTCATTTCATTAAGGGCAAGATAGTCTTTGTGCCTTTAAAATTTTAAACAAACTAAAACCCCAACCCCTTTCACTATTCACTTTCTTCCTCTTCCAAATTTCCCAACGTGAGAAAGAAACTCCCCCTCTCCAATCTACTATTCCATCCTATTTCTTCTCCGTTTCAACCCCAAATTGAAAGGTAATGGTAATTTTGAACTCCCCTCACCTTCCTCTTCCTAAAAGTACAATTTATTTTAGTTTCCATGAAGATTTTAGAAATGGAGGTTTTGAATGTTTTGACTTAAAAACGAGAACTTTATGTAGTTAAATGGAGTATTTTGATTTAGTATGCTTAGTTATGGAATATAGAGATCAAATGATATAACATATATAAATTTCAAGTGATTTTAATCAATTTTCGGAATTGGGTACCAAGGGGGTTTTGGGAGGGTTTAAAATGGTTTTTCGGGTGTTTCAATGTTGGTTTTCGAGGGCTGATGTTAGTATGATATATGAGGACCATTTTGGGTGTAGTTGTTGCTTGTTTGGGTGCTTGAAATGAGAGAAAACAGTGGGTCAAGTGGGCTGCTCGAAAATCCTATTTTTGGACTTGTTTTGGGTGTTGGATGCTTGGTAGTGTAATCCGGGTTAATTTCGATGACAAGATATTGATGGTGGATGTTTTGTTTGTGTTTGGGATTGATTAGAGTCAAGTTTGGGCATCGGTGAAGCATCGGAAGTGAATCCGGAGAATTGAAGGTTGTGCTTGCTTGGTCTCGTGCTTGGAAGCTTAGGTGAGTGGTTAATTGCTTTAAACGGTTTTAAATTGGTTGGTTCGAGTATATGGACTAGGTTGGGCTTGGTAGACCCACCTAGAGTTAGGATTCGGGTGGTAGCCTAATCCTAATCTTGATCTAAGCCTTTGGATGAACTCAAATGCATGAATGTATATGCCTCGTATGTCTTGTGTTATGAATGCTTATGTATATTGTTTTATACATGTGAATTGAGGCATGGATTGTATTGCTTAAAGCATGCATGGTGATGGCTCATGGTTGTGTCCATGGTGAGTACGTGCTAAGCACGGAAATGATTGAAATGAGTAATGTGGAATGAGTAACATATTGGCACTAGTATACTTAAATACAAATGATCGATCATTAGGATGTTAGTGTGTACACATGAGTCAAAGTCGCGCGTGGCCTTGGTGGCGTTGAGTCACCAAGGAGGAGTACGGGTACGCCCGGAAATGGTATTTAAATATAGTCGGTGATGAGTGGAATCCCATCGACGGGGCGTGAGGATGAGTGGAATCCCCTCCGCGAGACCGGTGATGAGTGGAATCCCACCGAGGTAATGTGATTGTTGGATATGAGTTTCCAACGTGTCTATCCGCGTATTTGAGTCATAACTAGGTGCCAATGTGGATTGATATGTGTATCAAGTGTGTTGTGATATATGAGCTGTTTGGATGTTTATATGTGATTGCATGTATGGTAGTATGAAGCTCATAATTGTGGCATACATGTGATATATTGCTCATGCATTTATACCTTGTGGACTCTTGGTAAGTGTAAATGGCTTTGGCTAGATCGTGCTCGGACCCTGCAATGTTGAGGTTTGTTTTTAGAGCTCACCCTCACTAAGCATCATTGCTTACGCTCTCTTTGTTCAACATTGCAGATCCTTAGTTCGTGGGTTGCTCGGGCAAGAGGAAGGCCTCCAAGTGTGGTTTGGATTGAATTCACCAAGTATGGGTTTAAAATACTAGACATGTAATGGTTGAGCAATGGGATATGAATGTTTTGTGGTTGTTGTTGGTTGATAGGAGCATGTGTAGACTCCTTTATATTTATGGCTTTTGCATGGTTGTGTTGCCATGGTGAATGTTAACTTATGCCTACTTGCTTGCTTGATATGTTGGGCTATGCTTTAAGAGCTTACACTTGTGCTTGAATGACGTTTGATCGAATGCATGTAATTGAGATGTGGCCTTGGTTTTAAGCATGTCTAAATATTGTTGAAGCATGCTTGTATGATTGCTATACCTTATTTTGTCTTGTATTGATGTTGCTTGGTGTTGTGGGGGTGTCTTGGGGCATTCTTGTGCCTCAAAACAGCCCAGGGAAAATCTGCAGACAGGGGGCGTTTCGGAACGGGTTCCCGTGTTCCGAAACGGCCCCTGTGTAAATGGCCTGCCGTTTCGAAACGGATGAGGGTCGTTCCGGAACGTTTTCGCTACTGGAATTTTGAGAAATTGGCGAGATGAAGCCGTTCCGAAACGGGCCTTTGAAGTTCCGAAACGGTCAAATCTCGTTGACCATGAGATATTGACCGTCAAGGTCGTTCCGATACAGGTCATCCCTGTTTCGGAACGGTCACCTTGTGGTTGACCCAGGCCCGTTGACCAGGTCAGGGCGTTTCGGAACACCCTATAGGTGTTTCGAAACGGCCTGCTATAATGAAGAAAAATGGATTGTTTACTTTTGTTTGGTCGGTAATTGTTTCGTTGATTGTATCTTCCGCTGTTGTGTTTCACATAGGGATTAAATATGCATCTAGATAAGATTAAAGTTAAAAGAAATTTTTGGGTCATTAACCGAGGGGAAGCCTTAACGGGTTTCGCTTCGGTTTTCCCCGTGTGGCCCACTCGGACCGGTCATCCGACCAGGCCGAGACGAGGGGGTTACAAATTATGTTACGCATATTATGTCATTTGTTATAATAGTGTTTTGACTACCTCACTAGGCTATGTATGCCTAACATATGTGTCTCATGCATCTCAGGACCATAAGAATTTTAGCATTCGATTATGTTGATGCAGTTACAAGTTACTTCTATAAATCATATGTATGTTAATCTGCTGCCCTAAACTCTTAGTAAGGTGGCATATGGTCTAAACATTTCATATATGTGATTTTTATATGTGTATGATAGTTTAATGTTGTGCAAGGGTTAAATATGATTTTTTTGGCAGATTTGTGAATGGTTAAAACTGGTAAAATTAGCTTATATGCGCTAAAAGGTGAAAATAAGTAAATTGATTCAAAACGACTTAGAACTTGACCTTCTATTAGAAATATGATTTTTAAGCTTGTTGGTAAAATTTGATAAGGTATGGATTTCGTTTGATAGATTAATTTGAATAAAAATAGTTTTGAACCGTTTACAAAATAGTCACTAAATAGTGTATCGTACTAATCGGATAGGTAAATGACCTCCCCTAGTAATGAAATTTTATAGGCTAATAATTAGTAAGTTTAATTTCAGTATATAACATGAATTTTGGCCAAGGACCCTTAATTTGTAAAATTTTCAATTTAGTCCTTAAGTTTGAAAAAGTTTAAAATCGACACCAATTTCAGTAAGTAGATAATGTGTTAAGTCTTTAAAAAATATTAGTCAGATCAAATAAGTTTTTGAACTCTAAATTTAACTTCCGATCTTTGAACATGTTTTTCGATAACACTGTCTGACCCGGTTCTCTATCAGGCCGAAAAGGGGTGTTACACAGAAGTTGAGAATCAGTTAGATAGGAGAATAAAACGGGTTAGATCTGATAGAGGTGATGAATATGGGTCTAATTTTCTGAAAGAGGTTTGTAAGACAAATGGCATTATACACAAAACCTCAGCTTCCTACTTTTCTCAATAGAACGGTATAGCCGAGAGGAAAAATAGAACTTTAAAAGAGATGATGATCTAATTTTTGATAAGTTCTAGGTTGTTCGAACATGTGGAGGGAATCCATTCTATCGGCAAATCATATCTTGAAACGAGTACCTCATAAGAAAATAGATACTACCCCATACGAATTTGGAAATGTTATACTCCAAATCTGCAATACCTAAAAGTGTGGGGGTGTCTGGCTAAAGTGGGATTTTCAGAATTTAAGAAGTCCACCATTGGAACTAAAACCGAAGATGCGGTGTTTATAGGGTATGCAACAAACAGTGTCGCATATAGATTCACGTTCTACATAATTCTTCTATTTGTGAATCTAGAGATGTTTTTTTCTTTGAAGATATCTTTCATTTAAAGAAATCTAGGTTAACGGTTGAAACACAAATAGAAAATGCTCCATCTTCTTCTTCTAGTGTGCCTGCTAGGGGTTCTCAAAAGATTGAATTTGAACCTAGAAGAAGTAAGAGACAAAGGGTAGAAACTTCTTTTGGACCAAACTTCATAACTTTCTTTATTTCTGAGATCAATGATTTATACACCATATCTGATGTGATAGCTCAAGTATTTCTATTAGATGAGGATTCAAAGACTTATGAGAACGCTATGAGATCGATTGATGCTAGTTTTTGGAAAGATGCGATTAAGGATGAACTAGAATCAATAATGTCTAATCATACTTGGGAATTAGTGGACTTGCCAAAAGGATTCAAACCAATCAATGACAAGTGGGTCTTCCGGAAGAAACTCAGACCGGATGGTTCAATCCAGAGGTACAAGGCAAGGCTAGTTATCAAAGGGTTCACTCAAAAGTTTGGTTTAGACTTCTTTGATACTTACTCTCCCATAACAAAAATCTCCACGATCTGTGTATTGTTTGCACTAGCCTCCGTTCATAAATTGCAAGTACATCAAATTGATGTAAAAGCTGCTTTCTTAAATGGAGATCTAGATGAGGAGATCTATATGAAGCAGCCTCCAGGTTTTGAGATATCTGGTATGGAAGGCAAAGTTTATAGACTTAAAAAATCTCTTTATGACCTTAAGCAAGCTCCTAAACAGTGGTATGAGAACTTTCATAAAACTATCCTTAGGTTTGGTTTGTTGTGAATGGTTCGGATTCATGCGTGTATTCGAAGATGTTTGGTACTGATTGTGTCATCATAAGTTTATATGTTGATGATATGCTGATTTTCAGTACTAATATTAAGTCCATTAACAAAACTAAAAGTTTCTTATCCACTAAATTTGAGATGACTGATCTAGGAGAAGTTGACGTAATCTTGGGAGTCAAAGTCACCAAAAGTGAAAAGGGTTTTTCTTTAAATCAAACGCACTATATTGAGAAAGTTTTAAAGAAATTTGATAGTTTTGATGTTATCCTTATTCAAACACCTTATGATTCTATTATACATCTCTTCAAAAATAAAGGAGGTAATGTTTCCCAAATTGATAGTAACGCCCCGGTTTTGGGCTCAGAAGTTTTGGGTGTTGACCGGTTCGGTCAAAGTGCTGATCGAATATATAAGAGTGAATTTAGGAAAGCCTAGTTCGGGTTGCATTAAAAATATGGAAAAATGTTCTAAAATCATATTTTAATATATATAAGTGAACTGTGAAATCAATTTTGGAAAATGAGGTTCAGAAGGTTGACATTTTGGCTAGTGACCAAAATGTAATTTTTGAAAGTTGCGGGACAGTTTTATAAAGGATTGAAACTTTGAATCTTTAAGGAGCTATTATTCCAAAAAGGATTTCTCCAGATTTTTCTAAGATATTTTATGACTCAAATCTGATTTTAAAGAATTATAAAGGAGGGAAAATCATTTTAACTAATTTTCCAACTAATTTTCCATTTTCTCTCAAATTCTCTTTTCTCTCATTTTCTCTCTACCCAAACAAAATTCTCCAGATTTCTTTCTCTGATTTTAACATTTTAATCTCTCATTTCAATTCTCAATTGATTCCTAATCATCTCATCATCAAAACCTCTCAATTTACAAGTTGTTTCATCAAGCATTTTGGCTCTAAAATGGAGAAATTCAAGTTTGGAGGTAAGAACGTCCTTCTCCTCTAAACTATCAGTTCTTTACTGAAATTCCTAAGTTCTCAATCCTTGATTTATGTTTTATTAAAGGCTTTTCAATTGAGATCTTGATTTTTGGCTAAAATGCAAGATTTGGTGATTTTGGTGAAAATTTCGTGTGATCTGTTTAAGCAGGGTTTTGAGGTGTTAAATTGATGTTAAATGAATGCTAAAATGATTAGAAGTTGAGGTTTAATCAATGCAATCCCGGATAGGTTGAATTTCCTAAGTTTGGCTTGAGTTTTTGGTTGTTTTTGGAGTGTTTTTGGTGATCTGTTATACCTGGAGGTATAAGGACGTGGTTGTGATCATTTTGCATGTTAATTGATGTATAAAAATGGTTAGAAGTGATGGATCTTGGCTGGGTTAAGTTTTGGAAGTGTTTGGAGATGATTTCGGTTGTGTTTGGTAGCCAAATTGTTAGATTTGTGATGAGCAGCGAGTTGTGTTGATGTTGCTGGTGTTTTAATGCATAAGGATGCATTAATGTTCTGTTTTTGTGTGCTTGAAATAGGGGAGGTTGATCCTTGAGCTTTGGAGGTGTTTTCGGAAGGTTTCGGAAGCTTGGAAAGCTTGTTGGCTAGGCTTGTTTGGTAATCGGTGAGTGAAGTTGGGATTTCAGCTTTTGAAACAAGGTTTGAAGGTTTTTGGGAGCTTAGTTTAAGTCTAAACAACTTTGCTAAGCTCAAGAGTAAGTGGATGAGTTTTTGCTCTTGGATTGTGTATGTTTTGGCTTTAAAAATCAAAAGTGGATGATGATTGATATGCATGTGATTTGCATGGTTAAATTCTGTTTTGTAAGCATGTTTTAGCATGGTTTAATGCTGGTTTTGAAAGTCAATTGAAAAGGATGCTCAAGGTAAGAGATCCTTGGTTTAGTGCATTGAAAATGTGGTTTTGGTGCATAGTGTTGCATGTTGTTCATTGGCTTTGTATTATGCTTAAAAACAGTGAGTTGATGATGATTAATGATGATAATTGTGCCTTTCGCATATTGTTTATGCATGTGAATCATTGAGCTAATGATGTGATGGTTTTGCATTATGTGTATGCATGTGAATCATTGAGCTAATGATGTGATGGCCTTGCATTATGTTTATGCATGTGGAACATTGGATATTATGGTAAGATGGTTATGTTGGCAAGAGATGTGAATGGTTCTTGGTTCGTTGATCGGGTATAATTAGCCGGCTATAGGATTGGGTGCACCGTGAATAAAGTCGCCTTGATGGCGGAGTGGTCAAGTGTGGACCGGGTAAACTCCCCTCAAGTATTCCTAACGAGATGAGGTCAGTGGAGGGTGTGCCCACGGGAGGACCTCGGTTGCTTAAGGTCGTAGTGGAGGTTGTTGCCCACGGTAGACCTTGGTTAAGTAAAGGTTATAAGGTGGTTAAAAGTCCTTATGTGAGAACCTTGTACTTGTTAAGATCACAATGGCAATGGTTAAGTCCATGTGTGGATCTTGTGTGTGATGTCCCGGATCTCGTTAGATGATGTCTACAACTACCAATCGGTTATGCAAAGGTTGTATGGTGGTTGAAAGTCCATACGGGAAGACCTTGTGCATGTCAAGGGTGTATGTTTATACATGGTAACCTTGAGGAAAAGCTAAGGTTGTATGGTATTTAAAAGTCCATGCATGGGAACCTTAGGTTGTTAAGGTCAAATGGAGGTTGTTGCCCATTTGGAAGACCTTGGATTGGGTAGTGTGTAGGAAGCGTTGGGACACGCTTGTAATCCGCGTATCCGATCGGGTTGAAAAGTGGAAAGTGATTATGGTTGATCTCTTGGAAGCCAATATAATGTTCTTGATCATGTGAAGCATGAGATTGCTTGAAATGATGCATAGTTGCATGTGAAGCATGGGATTGCTTGAAATGATGCATAGTTGCATGTGAAGCATGGGATTGCTTGAAATGATGCATGGTTGCATGTGAAGCATGAGATGCTTGAATTGATGCATGTTTGCATGAGAAGCATGGGATGCTTGGTAAGATGCATTGTTGCATGAGATGTGTATGATGCTAGTAAAAGCATGCTACTTGTATGTTGAACAAGTGTTGGTTATCATTTGATAAATGATGCATGAGAGCATGGATTATCTATGTTGCTTTGGAGTCATGTATGACTTGTTGTTAAAGGCATGTGAATATGATGTTATGGTTTTATAATGCCTTGATTAAATGCATGAGATGGTTTAATTGAACTATGGTTTTAAATGGTTTCTTGCTTGATGTGGTTTTCAAGTTAAAGAAAGGTATGTTGTGGAAAGGATGTGTTTTCCATGGTTTTGTTTAAGCTTGGCATATGGTGTTTATGCATGTTTTGAGCTTGATGTTGAAAGAGTTTTCGAACATGGTTTTGGAAAGCAAATCGGGTTGGTTTTAAAGTGTTTTAAAGACCCGCTGCATTGATGGTGTTTTGGTTTTGAGCATTCCTCACTAAGCATTATGTGCTTACGCTCCTTTTTGTCCATCAATGCAGATTCTTGAAGTTTGGACAGCAAGGAGCAAGGGATTCAAGGTGGACTCCAATGGAGATGTATGTCTCGGTGAATAGCTATAGTTAATAAGGGCAATGGGGTAGAATCTCTCGGATTGTTGTTATTGTGATCGTATGTGTTGATCATGAATGTTTAAATGCTGTTGTTAATGTTGTTGAAACATGAATTGGCTTAATTGAGGTTGAATTGAAAGGTTTGTGCTTAAATGGTTGCTTGTGTAGGAAGCATGCCTATAGATTTGGGGCTTTCCGTATGTGATGGTTATTTGTTGAATTGTTGATGCAAGTATGTCTCTTTTATGTTGAATTGCATGTTGGCAAAGTTTGGTGGCTTTTGGAGCATGTTTGGTTGATCAATTGTGTGTTTGAGTGAGCAAAATGCAACATTCTGGGCTAGGCGTTTCGGAACAGGCAACACCGTTTCGGAACGGGTGCCCTGCATGAACCCAGGCGTCCGAAACGGGCGTCACCGTTCCGAAACGGAAAGCATTCTGCCAGACCCCCGTTGCGGAACGCGTTGCGGAACGGCCCGTGTTTCGGAACGGCCTTGGCCTGTTTCGGAACGGGTGACCGTTGGGGGCTGACATGGGCGGTTAAATGTTTCAAAATGTTTGCATTTTGGTCCTGAATCTTGTTTGTGCAATTGTATGAGTTCGGGATGTCCGTTTGAGCTGAAATTTGGCAGAGAAGCATGAAACATGATTAATTTCAAGTTGGTAACTTAAAATCTGGTTAAGTCCTTAAAGTTTTCAGAATTTACAATTGGGTCCCTGTTTGATCTCTGATGATTGTGATCTTTGAGCATGGTGGTTGTGTGATCACATCTAAGGTTAATGTGCATCTAGATAAGATTAAAAAAAAAGGGTCGTTAATCAAGGTTGACTTTCGGGTTGACTTTGGTTTTCCCCGTGTAATCTTCGTAGTTCGGGCCAACCGTCTAGGCCGGGCTACGGGGGTTACAGGGTTTTTCTTTAAATCAAACGCACTATATTGAGAAAGTTTTAAAGAAATTTGATAGTTTTGATGTCATCCTTATTCAAACACCTTATGATTCTATTATACATCTCTTCAAAAATAAAGGAAGTAATGTTTCCCAAATTGAATATGCTAAAATAATTGAAAGCCTTATGTTCTTAATGAACTATACTCGGCCTGATATTGCCTACGCTGTGAGCAGACTTAATGCATATACTCACAACCCTAGTAGTGATCACAGGGTTGCACTTAGACGTTTACTAAAGTATCTTAAGGGTAGTATGGAATGGTAACTTGAGTATGTTGGCTATCCTGCGGTTTTAGAAAGATATTGTGACACCAACTGGGTTTCTGACAATGATGAACTAAGCTCTACGAGTGGGTATTTATTTACTTTGGGTGGAGCAGCAATCTCGTGGAAATCCACAAAACAGACTTGTATTGCTCACTCTACTATGGAGTCAAAGTTTATTGTTCTCGACTTAGCTGGGCAAGAAGTTGAGTGGTTCATAAATTTGTTAGCAGAGATTCCATTGTATGGAAGACCGACTTCTCTAGCCTCCCTGTTATATGATTCACAAGCTGCGATAAGTGTGGCTAAGAACAAAGCTTACAATGGTAAGAAAAGACACATTCGAATATTACATAAATCTGTTAGACACTTGATAAGGAATGAAATACTCGCTTTAGAGTATGTGAAGTCGAAAAGGAACCTAGCAGATCCGCTTACCAAAGGGTTAAACATAAAGTTGATCCTAGATTCGTCGTGGGGGATGGGTTTTAAAGCCCATTGGTTGAGGAATTCATGATGGATACCCAACTTAGTTAATCTAAGTTCAATGTGGTCAAACGAAACCATGGAAAGACTCATAGTGTACATTTCTACCTACCTATCCCTATGATGAATAATGTACATGCTCATGGTGAGCTTAATTAGTCTTAATAAATTCATAACCCAAGATTTGGGTTGTCTTAGTGAGAAGACTTTATGAATTTACCGATTTTGGCTTAATATATATTCTTAATAAGTTCATAACCCAGGGTTAAGTGGGTAGTCTTTAGTGCAAAAGACTATGTGAACTTACCGCTAGAGAGGTTGAGTTTTACTAAAACTCTTAATGAATTCAAACCCAAGAGTTTGGGTATTCCTATTGAGAAAGGATATGAGTTCACCGACTAATGAGGTTGAATACTTATTCTTAATGATTTCTTATCTTAGAGTTTGGGTGGTTCATTTATTATGAACTTGAAGAAAATCAACCTACTCTTTGTAAGGATGTGTAACCCCCTCGTCCCGGTCTGGCCGGATGACCGGTCCGAGTGAGCTACACGGGGAAAACCGAGTGAAAACCCCTAAGGATTCCCCCTCGATTAGCAACCCTATTTTTTTCATCATTTTTAAATCTTGTCTAAATGGATATTAAACCCTAAGTGATCATACAGTGGAACAACAATATATAAAACAATCAAACGAACTCAAACAATCATGATTACAGCCCAATTTTAAACTTAAACTGCAGGCGGTATCGATACCCTTAAGGGGTGTATCGATACCCCTTGACCAGGTCAACTGGTCAAAGTCAACCCATAGAGACCGTATCGATACACCCAGGAGTGTATCGATACCCTCCCCAACTGTTGAATTCCCATGGTCAATGCTAAGGGAACCGTATCGATACGCAAGAAGGCCCGTACCGATACCGAACTGGACAGTAGCTCCAGTGACCAAAATAGTATCGATACACGAGGCCTGAAACAAGAAGGTGGTATCGATACCGTATCAACCGTATCGATACCCCTGTACTGCAAAACCTCCCAAACTCAGCAAAAACGATCAAGACTCGAATCTAAATGCAATTTAAGACTTCCCTAGCCCCAACCAAACATTCACACAACATTTACATACCACTATATAGCCATACAAGCGCCCAACATGTATAAACATCAAGGAAATCATGTAATAGGCCCAAGATGGTATTCAAGCATTTAAAGCTCATACTTCAATATTCTAACATGACGGCAACCTCAAAGGCACATAACCAACACACAAGGTAAACAATTTAAACATGGTTACAATCCGAACATGGCATCATTAAACCAATCAAAAACAACATAATTAAGGAATCTAAACATGCTCCTAAACAACCAACAATAGCACAAAACAACAACACCTATCCCATTGCTTTACTATTACAATCTTTAAATTTAACTATCATACTTGAGCTAACCGTAAGCAACACTTGGAGACCTTTCCTTGCCCTTGCCACCCACAAGCTATTTATCTGCATTGTCGAACAAAAGAGAGCGTAAGCATAAAAGCTTAGTGAGGGTAGCTCATAAAACAAACCTTCGACAATGCAGGGTCCAAGCACGAGCTATTTCCAAGATGAAATGCATGGTCTTACCTCCGGTCCGCCAAGCCGAAATGGACATGATGCATGAACATATAGTTAACATTATGCCATGCTCAACAACTATAAGCTCAACTTACCATGATACATAATTCAAGCATTAACCACATCATATATCAATTCATAAAGGCATCACATTCGTATAATATAAGCATGTATACATAATCACATATCGGTATATTCATACAACCTCATATTGGCACCTAGCTATGACCCGAATACGCGGATAACCCGTTAGAACGCATTTCCAACAACAACATTACCTCAGTGGGATTCCACTCATCACCGGTCCTTGCATGGGCGGGATTCCACTCATCGCCACATGCCCTACGGATGGGATTCCACTCATCATCACGTAGAAATATATAAAAGCTTCTGGTGGAATATTACATCACCGTACTCCTCCTTGGTGCCTTAACGCCACCAAGGCCACGTACGTTTTGACTCAATTTGTGTGCACACTCATCCTAATGATCGATCATTGTACCCAAGCATACTAGTGACAATATAAATCAAACTACACAACTTTTTACAATATCAATTTCAATATAAATTTCGTGCCTAGCACGTACTCACCATGATTCTCCAAAGTCATGCAATCCACATCATAACCTCATTACACAAACCAACATCACATGTATATCATTCAAACCATTATTATATCATATATCCACATACATGTATCCACATTATATTTGTCATCAACATGCATATAAAATCAATGCATTAAGCCATGCTTTCACATATGTGTGTATCACATTATACATAATCATCATGAGGCATAACAATAATTAAAGAGTACATCCAAGGTCTTTAACTAAAGCTTAGGATTAGGCTACCACCCTAATCCTAACTCTAGGTGGGTCTACCAAACCCAACCTAGTCCACATGCTTGAACCAACCACTTAAAAACCAATTTAAAAACATTAACCACTCACCTCTACCTCCAAGCCCAACTACCGAGCAAACATCACCTTCAAGTTTCCGGATTTCTTCCTGATGCTTCGTCGACCCAAATTATTGCTTCCAAACAACCTCAATACAATTCAAACAACCTCAAATCAGCCCAACATCAAAATATCAACTCAGAATACAAATTCAAATATCAAACCCGACATTTCAAGTCATGACCAAACCCCATACTTAGCAATTTCGGACAGCCCCAATACCTCTTCCAAAAATCATGTTCCCAACATCCATTGCACCCACAAATGATCCCAAATTGATCCCTAACCATAGTACTACCATTGGGCTATCAATTCCCACCTAAAACAACCCCCAAAACTCACCCAAAACCCTCCAAAACTCCATTTTCGTACTCATATTTTACCCAGCAGAAAATCGTGTTTTTAAACACCCAAATGACATCTAAATGGTCCCAAATCATCCCCTTAGCATACATATACCATCAGCCCTTTAATTACAACCTAAAACCCACCAAAATCAATTTTTTGACACCTTAAAAATGGGTCTAAGAACCCACTTCGGAATTTCATCAAAATCCAACCAAATTAACATATAATGTGCATTTCAACTTGATTAAACAAAACCCCAACTCAATTTAACAAAACAAGATGAAAAACCCCATAAAACCCAAACTTTTAAATCAAACCCTAATTTCCAAAAGTTCATATTTTTCAAATCTAAGACCATGTATGAAAAGGGAATGAAGAGGAGAGTTCAAATATGTGATTACCTTTAAAAACGCCCTTGAATTGATGAAGCAATTGATGGAAATACAAAATTGGGATTTGGGAGGGTTTGTTAGGGTTTCCATGGTGAAGAAAGGAGAATGAGAAAGATGACTACACCTTTTTTTTGTTCCCTTTAACTTTCAAAAGTGGTCTAGCTTTTTAAAACATTTGGGTTAAATCACCGCATTGGTCCCTCCTTTTTATTTTAAAACCCAATTAGCCCAAGTTAAGGTCAAATTGATTCAATTTTAATTTTACCGACTCGGACCACTAACCCGACTAACTCCTAGCCCCAAAACACGGGTGTTACAGGATGAGCTAATGAGATAGCTCTTAATTATTTCATAGACCTATATGAATGACTTTATTGAAAAAAGCTGATGAAATAACCTACGTAAGTGAGAAGGATTAGCCACCTTCTATGAAAAACTTTGGGCCATTTTTCTAATACACTTACTATAATCCTGAGATAAGATGGAAATATATATATATATATATATATATATATATATATATATATATATATATATATATATATATATATTACGCATCGAGAACTTCGGTGGATTAAGGGGTTTGTTGTGTGTTATGAGTTTACCCAAATATTAGAAAGTTCAAGACTAGTTTCACTTGTATAAGAGAAGGATTTCTCATCATCACTATGTACTAGTTCAAGATATGTTCACTAGTGCTTAAGCAACTAATCTCGCTATTGCTCTTCTGATAAGGACATTTATCGAGTTTTGGAAAAATTCTTTCGCATCAGTGTGGGAATGTTGGTAATGCAATAGATTACTATCCCATAGTGAGTGGGAAAATACCATGTGAAAGGTATTTATAGCATTCATTCTACTATCCCTTGCTGAGTGATAGAGAACAAGGGCCAATCTCGTGTGCGTACTGCCGCTGTTGTCGTCTATCTCGTTTCGTGGTAATACATGTTTACGACACGTCCGCGCGCGTAGTATTCTTTTTGGAGAAAATTTGTATGGAGTTTTCAGAGAATAAAGGAATGTGAAAGAACTATCTTCTGATATTTATAGGCTAAATTGAGGACTGTTTATAATACCCATAATTTGTCTGGGTAGTCGTACATATTATATTTTTACTATAAATAAAACTCAAAATATATAAATAAATAAATAAATGTTGAAGGCAGTCCAAAATGCCAAAATCTATTACATATTGTCGAATTTACATATAATATCCCAAAGCCCAAGTTACAAAGCCCAAAACCAGTTTACAATCCAAAACCCTTCTCTAACAGCTCATTCCCGCCTATTTTCGGCCAAACAAACACACAATCAATTTTGTGTTTCTTTTTCCTGCCTAAACCAGCCATCTGGCGTCTTCCCATTGGCTCAAAACCAATTCACTTGGATCAAGCATCTGGTGATATCAACACCTGCATCACCTTATAAATAGGGAGAGAAAGAAAATGTCAGGAATTAAATTACCACATTAATTACTACCATTAAATAATAATAATATAGTAAAATAAACATTAATGAGAAAAGAGAGAGAGGGCATTACCTCGAGAATCTGCCGGGTCTCTGGTGTGTATGAACAGACGATGTGGAAGTCGAATCGTCCAGGAATTGAGGGAGAACTGCCACATGAGCTCAATCGTTGCCGAACCGTTGCTAGGAGATCACTAAAGCCACAAAATACTATCGGAAAGAGGAATAGACTGTCATTTTCACGGCTGAGAAGGTAAAACTCTCAATCATTTCGAATTATTACAAAACAAGGAAAATACATTAGTTTGCATGTGAATCAAGGCAAAAATAAAGAAAACAGTAACTTAAAAGTGGAGTGAAAATATTATCGGTTGCGGTGGTCAAAATTTGATGTGCATGGTGGTCGGAATACATTGAGAGAGGTAGAGTCGAAGATTAGGGTTACATGTAGAGTAGATTTAGGTGGGGAAGAATGGAGATCCAATTGGATCGGGTTAGATCTAGGGTTTTAGGTTCGAAAAGGGGTTTTTTTACATTTAGGGTTTCAACAGGAGACGGGCGGGAATCGCCCCGTGGTGGTCGGAGTTTGCACCATGGTGGTCAGAGTTTGGGTAGGGGTAACTGGAGGGCTAAATACGATGATCGAAGCTTGGTTAGGGATGACCGACGTCGCTTAGCGGCGGTCGGTGTGAGTTTACGGTGGCAGACAATGTATGGGAGCGACGACCGGCTTGTCTCTTTGAGAGAGTTTAGAGTGAGGAGGAATAGAAGAGAGAGGGGGGAAATGTGAGAAATGGTCATTTCAACTCAGTTTGGGGCAATTTATACCCGAGTTGAAACGACACCGTTTTGAACTCAGGTATAGGAGACCCGCGTACGCTAAACGAGTCGGATCGAGAGGTTCCGCGCCTATCTTTTCAGGTCGTACAGTTTGAGCTATTTCATTTTGTTTCTAATTTAATTTGGTCACCTTCATTTGTAGGTTGGGCTCTACGGTTTATAATCCAATGTAATTTAGTCCATGTTTTTTTAATTGTTTAAGTTATTTTAATTTGCCTAATTATTTGATTGTTGCATGTTTTCAAATTAGCATACAATTTTAATTTTAGACAATTTAATCACTTAGCTACTAATAATTAGAGCCTTTAGCCTAGGTTTCTTAATTATTCAATTAATTTGTTAAGAGAGGACACTATAGAAGTTAAATGAATATTGGATGAAAGTCTAAATGTCCTAAGTTGATTAGTATCACATTGCCAAAGATAGGAATATTGTTACTTGTTGGCTTAATATGGGTAGTGTCCAAATTATTTGGGTGTTACCATTGAAGCCCAAAAATTAATAATATTCATAGGTGATGAGTGTTCAAAAGCACTACTTTTATTACCTTTTTTACTCATATTATTGTTAGACTTAAGCACATTTTAGTTACATTATTAGGCATTCATGCATACTTTCATAATTTCCTTCATCGTTATGCTTGAGTTCATAATTTAGTGATTTTGGTGGAAAAGGGTACTGTTGGGTATTTATTTTGTGCATGTCCAGGTTATGTTGTACGGGCAGCCATTGTCGCTGCGATAGTTCATTGCCGAGCTGGAAGTTCAATGTCGTGCAGGCAATGAAGGAAAGGGATGATGGTGCGGAACGAGCTCTCGAGAGGTCCAAGTCAAGCCAACCAAAGTTGACAATTTCTACTGAAGGAAGCTGAACCATGAAGATAAAGCCTTACGGAGCAGAATCAATTGTCAGACCTCTACCGAGGCAATGCACAGACAAAGTTGCCGGTGAGCAAAATATGCAAAATAGTAGTCGATTTGAAGAGCATAACATGCTGAATTTTTCTACACACTTTGTGTGGCAATCAGAGTTCGGAAAGACGACAAAAACATGAAAGGAAGGTTAAAAATGGAATTCGGCCAAATTGGATAAAAGCATTAAATTAAAGAGATTCGCCTCTTTAATGAAGACAAGTCCAACTCACACTTAACTTCCTATCCAAGAAATACTTTGCCCCAAGCCTCCTCCTATTTAAAGAAGGCCAAGCCACCAAATTGAGATAGTCGATGATCGAGAGGTAGAGAGACTAGGGTTTTGTCAAGCATTCTTCTAATTCTTAGGCTAGGGTTAATTTTTTAGTAGTTGTGAGAAAAGATTTGTAATTTTTTAGGTTTTTGTAAATGCAAATAAAGTTCAAGGTTTGCTTATTCTTAGTGTTTTACTTTTCTTGCAATTGAATCAAGAGAGGAGATAGTGAGAGCATATATTTGTCTAATATCGGGAGAGTTAGACTTACGAAACGAATAAGCATGGTTGTCATCCCAATCAGTGATAACTAATTTGACATAGGGATAAGTACGAATTTCAACAGCTAAGAGAAGCGTAAGATTGGTCGGTGTTCACCCTTGGTTCACGCTGGGAGGTATTGTCGAGGCATGTTCATCGATAGAGTTTTAACTTAGAGATAAGGAGGAGCAACTAAAGAACGCTTTGCTGAACCTTGACGTTGATCATTGTCGCCCGTGAAAGGGATTGCCGAGGTAGCAACTTAACCCATTGTCGCCGAGGCAGCAACTTAACCCATTGTCGTCGCGGCAGTAACTTTGGTTTTTGCCGAGGCAATTTCGTGTTTGTTGCATTCAAGAATCGAGACAATTCCTACCGATTTCCACACTACGACACAACTTAATCTGGCCTACTCTCTCTTATTCGATCTATCTATCTTTTATTTTTATTGTTCTTTAGTTTATTTGTTAGATAAAAGTCTTCCTATTATCAATTGTGTTTTTACTTTTACAGTGCAGTAACTTAAGCAAGTTGACCCAAACCAATCCATTTGGAGACGATACTTTATACTTATCACTTAGTTACTTGAGACGTGTACACTTGCACAATTGTGGGGCACTTTACACACGCAACAAGTTTTTGGCGTCGTTGCCGGGGATTGACAATTGGTGTTACTTGTTTTTGTTATTGCAATTTTACTTATCAGTTTTACCAACTTTTCTTTTTTTGTTTTATTCAAAAAAATATCAGGTGCGCTACAAGTAAGGGGCATCAACATGTCGAGAAAAACTCTTCGAGAATTGATGTGGGAACATAGGAATTACTCCAATGAAGACTTTCTTTACCTATGCCCACCGAGAAAAGCCCAAATCGTGGAAATCTCTTGCGTTAATTGTGGAGAACATCATGTGTTTGAAAAATGCCCTCAACTTTTCAGTGCATATGAATACAAGGAGGACCAAAGATGGAACCACTAGCAAAATCCTTCATGGTATGATCAAAAAGCTCAATTTTTTTACAATAACAATTTTCCCACAGCAACAGATGCCGCGACAACAGACATGCCTTGGCAATGTAGTGCCTCGGCAGCAGGCATGCCTTAGCAATGTAGTCCTTATCAACAACAGAGTGTCACAGCAACATATATACCATGGCAATGTAGTCCTCGTCAAGTGCTATTAAATTCCATGGATGCGTGTATTTCCATGATGGATGTACTCGTGAGAGAAATAGAAGCTCGATTGAAGAGATCCACATATGCCAC
Organism: Hibiscus tridactylites; assembly: GCA_958450335.1. Lineage (NCBI taxonomy): Eukaryota > Viridiplantae > Streptophyta > Magnoliopsida > Malvales > Malvaceae > Hibiscus > Hibiscus tridactylites. Next base: position 25,094,533 of record OY288265.1, on the reverse strand, counting down.
GGGTAATAAGCACCAACAGTCCATTCCTAGGGATAATGAAGTCCCAAGGAAAGAGGAGAAGGAGCAAGGCAAAGAAGAGCCTGAACAGAGAGGATGTCAATGACAAGGACTGCTCAACACATGATGAGCCTGAGTAACAAATTGCCTCGGCAAAGATTGAGGAGCCTGAATAGAACAATGTCGCAACAACACTTAGTGAGGTTGAGAAAAGTATGGAGAATGCCACGACAGCACCACATGCCTCGACAGCTACACATGCCTTGGCAAGTCCTAATGCCTCAGCAATTAATGAAGAGCCTGAACAGAGCAACGCCATGACAACCTTCCGAGAGGATGAGAAGAGTAATCCTACAACAAGTTGTTCTCACCCCTCTCTACCACAGAAATTGCATGACCACACGAAAGATCAACGAGATGAAAATACTTTACCAATTGAATATGAGCAGGTAATGGTTAAACCTTTTGAATTCTTTAAAAACTCACCTCTTCAATTGCAAGTATTCTTTGAGGAACCAACGTTGGTAGAATTGAAGCCATCAAATTATCTATTGATGGGGATGTTCGAGGGGCTTAAAGAAAACGGGGTTTGGATCCACAAAGCTTTTCAGAAAGTTGGGTTTTCCCTTGACTTGCACCAAATTATGGCAGAAGATTGCCACGACAATTTGTTGCCGAAGCAATTTCCACGACAACGAAGGCTACATCCAACCATAAAGGATTTCGACAATAATGAGGTAAGTAAATGGTTAGATATTGATATAATTTTTCCTAATAATATATTCATGCCTTCAGAAAAAGTCGCAAAGTGGAGCGTATACATGGACTACAAGGGGACACGAAGGAAAGATGCATCCACCATAGTAATGCAAAAGGTAGTAGCTGCGAGCACATTGGCCCAACTCTTTTTAGGCAATATTGTCACTCGATGGAGAGTACAGATGGACTATAAGAAGTATCGGAAATGATCCTCCTCAAGCTTTCTCGGATATGTGGTAACCTTAGAAGATGCATGAAAATGCTCTTTCTAAGAGTTTTTAATTTTTAATTTTTAATTTTTAGACCTTTATTTTATTTTCAGTTATTTTAGAAGATATTTATTTGTCTTTAGTATAATTAGTTTTCAGATTTTCTTTGTTTTTCCACATCAAAAATCAAAACCACCATGGCCAAGAATCTCAAAACCATGGCAAGACCAAGCTCACCCAAAGGAGAAAATATCAGTCCAAAATTGCTGCCAAAATAGACAAGACGAAGAATGCCTCAGCAATACAGCTGCCTCGACAATACAACTGCCTCGGCTAGTCATGTTGCATCGGCAATGCCTACTGCTCATGCCCAGGCAGCAGCGCATACAAGGTAAATCAAGCAACCACCGCACTCAAGCAAGCGAATCAAGCGTACGGATCGAAGGAAACTCATCATTGAAGGTGACGACCTTTCTAACTAATTCATTTGCATTTTATTTTAAATTTTCATTCATTGAGGACAATACTTTTCTCGAGTTTGGGGGTATTTCTCTTTAATTAGTTTCATATCTAATTGCATTCATCTTTAGTAATAGCATCTAGGATACATGCCATTCCTTTAATTGGATTTAATTGCTTAAGACTTGTTGAATATTCGGTGATAAATTCTTGTCACTACACTTAATTGAAAGAACCTTTAAATTTTAGGATTGCATGAAAAGAACCTAGAAACTTACTATGATGCTGAAAAATTTTACACAGTTCTGACTAGTTGATTGATAGAAACTTAGTGAACATAGGTTGCTAAAAAAAATTGGGGGTAAATTGAAAAATTAAAAGGTTAATTTCTTGCTAGAGGTGCTCAAAACCGGCTCTAGTAGTTAACGCACTTAAAAGAATTGCCAGAAGTGCACGAAATTAGCTCTAGTCGAATAAATAAAAAAATGAGAAAAAATCGCTAGAGGTGTCCGAAATTGGCTCTAATGGAAGTAAAAATAAATACCACGGTAATTAAATAGATAAAAGCCTATTGTTCACATGGGATCTTGAAAATCAACTTGTACACAACCACACACACACATTGTCACGAGCATTATAGTGTTAATCTGGGTAATTTTTATGTCATTCGAAAATTTTAAAAGGTGATCATTCTTTGTGCCACGGTTCTGAGGATTGAATTCAAGTTTGAAAGTATGTCTTTGATGATTAAAGTCTTGGCAAGTAATTGTTAGTTTGCATTGCTTGAGGACAAGCAATAGTTCGAGTTTGGTGTGTGATAAGTGTTCAAACGTACTATTTTTGTTACCCTTTTTACTCATATTATTGTTAGACTTAGGTACATTTTAGTTACATTAGTAGGCATTCATGCATACTTTCATAATTTTCTTTATTGTTATGCTTGAGTTCATAATTTAGTGATTTTGGTGGAAAAAAGTACTGATGGGTATTTGTTTTGTGCATGTGAAGGTTATGTCGTGCGGGCAGCCATTTCTGCTGCAGCAGTTCATTGTCGAGCCGACATTTCAATGTCGTGCGGGAAATTAAGGAAAGGGAGGATGGTGCAGAACGAGCTCTCGACAGGTCCATGTCAAGCCAACCAAAGATGAAAGTTTCTACTAAAGGAAGCTGGACCATGAAGATAAAGCATTACCGAGCAGAATCAGTTGTCATACCTCTGCTGAGGCAATGCACAAACGAAGTTGCTGGCGGGAAAAATATGCAAGGTGGTAGTCAATTTGAAGAGCATAAAACGCTGAATTTTTCTACACACTTTGCGTGGCAATCAGAGTTCGGGAAGACGACAAAAGTATGGAAGGAAGGTTAAAGATTAAATTCGGTCAAAGTGGATAAAGGCATTAAATTAAAGAGATTCGCCTCATTAATGAAGACAAGTGCAACTCCAACTTAATTTCTTATCCAAGAAATACTTTGCCCCAAGCCTCCTCCTATTTAAAGAAGGCCAAGCCACCAAATTGAGATAGTCGATGATCGAGAGGTAGAGAGACTAGGGTTTTGTCGAGCATTCTTCTAATCCTTAGGCTAGGGTTATTTTGTTTAGTAGTTGTGGGAATATATTGGTAATTGTTTAGGTTTTTTATTGCAAATAAAGTTCAAGGTTTGCTTATTCTTGGTGTTTTACTTTTCTTGCAATTGAATCAGGAGAGGAGATTGTGAATGCATCTATTTGTCTAATATCGAGATCGTTAGACTGACGAAACGAGTAAGCATGGTTGTCATCCCAATCGGTGATAACTAATTCGACTTATGTATAAGTACGAATTTCAACGGCTAAGAGAAGCGTAAGATTGGTTGGTGTTCACCCTTGGTTGACGCTGGGAGGTATTGTCGAGGCATGGTCATCGATAGAGTTTTGACTTAAGGATAAGGTGGAGCCACTGAAGAACGCTTTGCTGAACCTTGATGTTGATTGTTTTCGCCCGTGCAAGGGATTGCCGAGGCAGCAACTTAACCCATTGTCGTCGAGGCAACAACTTAACCCATTGTCGCTGAGGCAGCAACTTAACCCATTGTCGTCGAGGTAGCAACTTAACCCATTGCCGCCGCGACAACAACTTTGGTTTCTGCCGATGCAGTTTGGTCTTTGTTGCATTCAAGAACCGAGACTATTCCAACTGGTTTCCACACTACGAAGCAACTTAATCCAGCCTACTCTCTCTTATTCGATCTATCTTTTATTTTTGTTATTCTTTAGTTTATTTGTTAGATAAAGCTCTTCCTATTATCTATTGTGTTTTTACTTTCACAGTGCAATAACTTAAGCAAGTTGGCCCAAACCAATCCTTGTGGAGATGATACTATATAGTTATCACTTTATTACTTGAGACGTGCACACTCGCACATTTGCGGGGCACTTTACACAAGCAACAATAGGTCTTAAATCAATTAAAACAATGGAGTCTAATTAGGGTTTTCTTAAAATGAACAACAACATAATTGGTCATGCGTTAAACCTTTTGTGTTGAGATACATTTAGAATATAAATTGAAGTATCCTAATGTAATTGGACATTTCATAGCTTATATTCGTCCAAAATGTATTTTCTTACAAAAGGATATTTCCATTTGGAATGAAATCCATTTTACAATTAAAAGACTTAATTAATTTCGAATTAATGTTTGAAATGCCAAAATGCCACGTAGAATTAATGAGGTACCAATAACAGGTGTTGTAGGGGTGCTAACCTTTCCCTACACGTAACCGACTCCCAAACCTAAATTTCATAAAAAATCTCTAGTCCATTTTTATGGTGTCTGGTTTACCAAAGTGACCGGTGGCGACTCCAAAATGATTTTTAAGAATAAAAAAGGAAATTTGATAAAAAAAAATGGAAAGACCTTAATTCCAAGACCAAATTAAAATGAGAAACTCCGATTTCTAAAACCCTAATCGCCAGACTATTTTTTTCTTTCACAAACGGGTTTCAAAAACGGTTGCGACATTGTTCAAGATAAGAATTAAGCTGTTGAGTATGCCAGTTACAAGAGTTACAAAAGTAATTCCATAAGTTTCAAACGTTTGGAAATTACACAATGTATTTCGACGTTTTGAAGGCTAGGTTAAATTGATTAATTTGACAGTTTTGAATGTTTAAAGATAGTAGTTACATAGAGTTAAACACATAGTTAAGTTCAGGAAATAAACAGACTTTAGTCTGATTTCTATTGGATAATTTTACCCTCGAATGCATCCTATAAGTAGAGAAGTATTGCTAGCTTCTCAACTCACGAATTCACTCAACACTTCAAATATTTCTCATATACTCTCAAACCTCTATGAGCTTCTGAATATTTTCGGTCATCGGAGGAGCAATATTGCCACAATTCACTCCAGATTCTGGTGTACAAATTCTCGATGCGACCTTGCTAACCTCGGGGGAACGATCCGCCTATAGCATCGATTACACTCATCGGGGTGAATATATTTCTAAGGCAATTGTTTCACCATGACACAGTCTTATATTTCACTTGTATATTATTATTATTATTTTTCTAGTCAATGCTAACAATGTGGTTTTGCAGTACCTATTTCTCCAACAGTTATCAGCTCTTGTGCTTAGCTAATGTAGCCTTGGGGGTGTATGTATCACCCTCTGCTGATTTTTTAGGGGGCAGACCTTCCTTACTTTGGACTTCCTATCAAACACAAGAAATTTTCATTTTTAGTGAAAATGGAAAATTTTGTTGAAATTTTAATGTTCCGTTACCGCTCCCTTTTGTTGAGTGGTTAGCCTTCAGATTGATGGTGCTTGTGAGGATCTATAGGAAAGGGATGAAGAAATGAAGAGAACTAACTAAAGAAGCAAAATAGAAAAGGGAAAATTGAATATTCTAATATTAAATTCTTTCCTTCATAAAAAGCTTATCCATCCCATTACACGAGTGCGATATTTATAGCCCGCAAATAGAGCCCAATCAGTTATACAAACTCTAACAACCCAACTAATTATTGCCAGCTCATCACTGAGCCTATTATACTCAGTAAACTCTAACATTCTCCTGGTACAAAAAAAACTTCAAAGAGAAAAAACTTAGTTGTTTTCTTCTACACAACTATTGATAAGTTCATCAATAGATGTGACCCCAAGCTGCATCCTCACTTTCTTGAAAGTTATTGGAGGAATAGGTTTTGTAAGCACATCGACATACTGATCTGCAGAAAGAGAAAACTTAACCAGTAATTGCCCAACTAACACTCTTTCTCGGACAAAGTGTAAATCTATATCCACTTGTTTGATCATTGCATGATGCGTTAGATTAGCAGCTATGGACACCGTTAATGTATTATCACACCACACTATTGGTTTGCCAAGGATTGAAACTACAATTTCCTTAAATAACTGCTCAACTCAGATGACTTCAGAACAACATTTGTAAGGCTACGATACTCAGCTTCCGAAGTCGAACGAGATACAACATTATGCTTTTTAGAACACCGAGCAATTGGTCTACCTCCAAGGTACACATAATAACTGGTGGTAGATCGCCTATCTTCTACAGATGATGCCCAGTCAGAATCTGCATAACACAATAATATGAAGCTACCACGAGACTGAAAAAGGATCCCATAATTCAGAGTACCATTAAGATACCGTAGTATTCATTTGATTGCCTTCCAGTGCACCTCATGAGGACAATTCATATACTGGCTCACCTTATTTACAGCATAGGCTATATCAGGCCTAGTGATACAGATGTACTGAAGTCCACCTACTGTGCTTCTATATAATTGAATATCCGAGAAAGGTTTTCCTTCATCTGGCTTAAGCTTGGGTGTAACCACCATTGGTGTAGGTGTAAGGGTAGATATTTGCATGTTAGTTCTTGTCAAAAGATCCAAGACGTACTTTTCTTGAGTTAGAGCACACCTTGAGCACATTGTTGCACTTGCATGCCAAGAAAGAAGCCAATATCACCTAGGTTTTTAGAGAGAAAATTCTACATCCAATATGTGTATCACTTCATCAACATAATTGGAGTATGGCCCTGTGATGACTATGTCATCAACATAAACCATCAATAGTAATTGAGAAGAATTTGAATTTCTAATGAAAAGCGAGGTATCTGCCTTGGATACTTGAAAACCTAGTTTGTCAACCAGAAAAGCTTTGAAGGTATCAAACCAAGCCCTATGTGCTTGTCGAAGACCATAAATAAGCTTCTTAAGTCGACACACTAATTGCTCCCGATTAAGACCCTTTTGTTCAAATCCAGCGGGCTGAGTCATAAAAACTTCCTCAGATAATTTGCTATGCAAAAAGGCATTGTTGATGTCGATCTGTCTAGGTTGACCATTTCTTCATAACAACAGTGGCTAAGACAGCTCAAATTGTGTTAGCACGCACCACATGGCTAAAGGTCTCATGATAATCATACCTCGCTGTTTGAGAGCAGCCTTTGGCTTCAAGTCTAGCTTTAAACTTTTCTACAATTCCATCAAGTTTCCTCTTTATTTTAAACAACCACTTGCAACCCACAAGCCTCCTAGTGGGTGGAAAGGGTTGAAGATCCCAAATTTCATTCTTAAGCAGAGCATTGAACTAAGAAAAAACAACTTCACTCCATTCTGGATGTTGTAGAGCCTCATACACATCTGCAGGCTCACCAGGGACATATTGCACAAGAAGAGCCTTTGGTTTGAAGATGCCAGACTTTCCCCTTGTGACCATAGGATGTTGATTTTAAACTCGAACAACATGTGAAAGATGGTATGGTGGAGTAGAAGTAGACAATGGAGGTGGTGATGAGTGATGTGGAGTTTGAATTGGTGGAGTAGAAGTAGATAATAGAGGTGGCGATGAGTGATGTGGGTTATGGATTGGTGGAGTATAAGTAGATAAAGGTTGTGGTGATGGGTGATGTGAATTATTATGCAAGGAATTTGAAAAATGATTCTTAAAATCTGATTATGAATGAATCACATGTGAAGGACTTTGAGAAGAATTAGAATTGTGGTTTTGAGATAAAGGAGAAATTTGTAATGAACCAAACTGAATAAGAGGGGAAGGAAACAAATCTGATGTAACATTATGTAAGTTATCAGCATGTACAGGAGAATGAGACTGAGAAACATTTGTAAATTTTTGAAAATATAGAGGAGAATAAGCTTGAGAAGAATTATCACGTTGTCTTAGAAGAAAATAAAAAGATGCAAACTTTGTGTTGGTAGTTCGCAATTATCAAACTTATCAGACTGATGTATATGAACAAAGAAAACTATTATAGGGAAATTGAGCTCATTAAAATTGACATTCCTAGAGATATAGATTCTACCCCTAGAGTCCATACATCTGTACCCTTTATGCAAAGGAGGGTACCCTAAGAAAATATAGTGAGATGACCTAAACTGAAGCTTATTAGTATTAAAGGGTTTCAAATTAGGATAACAAACACAACAAAAAATCATCATAAATTTATAATAATGAATTTTACTAAACATTTTCTAATAAGGAGAGAAACATGATAGAGCCTTAGTGGGTAATCTGTTGATGAGAAAAACAACATGCACAGAGGCTTGAGCCAACAAGGACAACTCTACTTCTACCACTTATCTATGCTTCCTTTCAACCATTCCATTCTGTTATGAAGTGTGGGGGCATGAGAATCTATGAACAATGCCCTCTACATGAACATAGCTTTGCAAGGCAATGAACTTTCCCCCACCATCTGTTTGTAGTGTCTTCAGTTTACAATCCAACATTCGTTCTACTTGCTTATGAAACTAAGGAAATAGTATTTTAACATCAGATTTGTTTTTCATGAAATATAACCAAGTATATCTGGTGTAAGCATTAGTGGAAGCAACATAATATTTATAGCCATTGAAATATATGGGAGTTGGTCCCCAAACATCAGCAATACCAAGTTCTAATGGTTTAGAATAAGATGTAACATAATCAAAAAATGACAAGTTGTGAGCTTTTCCTAATTTACATGCTTCACAACAAATTGTTTTTTATTTAAAGGATAATAGAAGTTACAAAGACTCAAGGCTTTCAATAAGGTGTCCTCGGTAGGATGGCCAAGCCTTCGATGCCAAATGTCAAAGCTAACAACATTATGAGCAGCAAAATGACTGATACCATGTATATTATTAACATAAACAGAAACATGACTGACATCACGAAGATTATTAACAGAAATAGAAACAGGCTTATGAATAGCAAGATTATTCCTGGCAGATGAAAATTTTAGATGGCATAGACCACAAGATTCAGCACCCTCCAAAAGAACTTCGTTAGATTTCAAATCCTTGACTTGACAATATTTGGGATAAAACTCAAGGAACACTTGATTGTTTTGTGTAAACTTGAACACAAAGAGCAAGTTTTTAATAATATTTGGAATATACATACGCTTCTTTAAATGAAGATTTCTAGAGGCAGTAAGAAAAACAGACTGCCCTACACATTTAATAGGAACAATATTACTATTTCCAACTCTAATTGTACCTGTTGCAGGATAAGTGTTACCATACTGAATATTGCTTGGTTGTTTGTGAGATGATGAATGGCCCTTGAGTTAGGGTACCAAACATTATCATCCATGGTCTATGGGGTTGCAATCAGAGCTTGAGGATGAGAGGTAGCTGTTGTAGATGGTGTAGAAGGTTGGACCTAAAAATGCACCACAAAAGGAATAAATGGAGAATAGACACCAAGAGAACCAGATCCTGTATGAAACCCAACTGAAGCAAGTGAAGGTGAAACATGAGAAATCTGAGGAAAACATGTAGGGACATACGAATGAGCATAATTGGGAGACACAGATTGAACAAGCATAGTCAAAATAGGCTGAGCAGGAGGCATAATAGAGGGAGAAGAGAAACAAACAGAGTTTGGCTAAGAAGAGGTATAGCCTCTGTTGACAGTGTTGTGAAACATCTGAGGTGTCCTAGACGAATCATTCTTGAATCTCATATCAAACCTTTGATAACATCTTTCAGCTAAATGTCCTATCTTGCCACAGAGTTGGCACTTAGGTCTAGAACTAGTGTTGAGATGTTTGTTTTGATATAATAATAGAGAAAATGTTTTGGACTAAATTAAAAAGGTTTCAAAATTGTTTTGGACTAAATTGAAAAGGTTTCAAAATTGTTTTGGACAAAATTGAAAAGGTTTCAAAATTGTTTTGGACAAAATTGAAAAGGTTTCAAAATGTTAATAAAATGATGTACTTCATAAAGGCCAAGGACTACCATCTATGAGATCTTGTTGAAGATGGACCGTTCGTGCCTCAAAAAAAGGAACGTGGATTGGAATGCCAATGAAAAGAAGATGATGGAGCTTAATTGCAAGGCGTTTCACATTCTCTTTTGTGTTTTTGGCCCGGATGTTTATACAAAGACATCTTCTTGTGAAATTACCAAGGAAGTATGGGACAAGCTTGAAGCTACATACGAGGGAACAAACGAACGAAATGAGGCTAAGGTCGATCTTCTCAACTATGAGTATGAGAACATAAATATGAATTCGAAAGAAAACATCATGAGCATGTTCGATCGGTTCTCCACAATCGTCAATAAATTCAAAGGATTTTGAGAGGAGATTCTGGAAGACAAGCTTGTTCAGAAGTTGATTTATTCACTTCCCGAAGTTGAGTTAAAATATTAATAAGTCCAAACAAATTGAAAATATATTTGATGAATTTACAAGGCTTTCGAATGATTTAAGATGTCTTTAAAATTGCCAAACCTTTGTTTTCAAGCCACCGTACCGATACAGTATACCCCGTATCGATACGCTTTAGGGTTTCAGCTACAGAAATATTCTAGTAGCCAAAACTTGTACCAATACGGCTTGGCCGTACCGATACAGAGAGGACGCGTATCGATACGCTACGTGGCATTTTGATACGGTTGTTTTACAAACTCTCAATGGCTAGTATCAACACTGATACGATCGTATCGAGTACCGATGCTCCGAACAGTTTTTAACGGTCATTTTCCCAATGGCTGTTTGAATTGCAGGCCGTACCGATATGCCTATAAGCGTATTGATACGTGTTGAGTTTTAAGGTGCTCGATTCCTTCAACCGATCTTGCTCACCAAGCGGTGGAGAGGTGGAATTTTGGGTGGATGAGCTGTGGAAGCTAAAATATAAATGATAATTTGATTTTAGAGGGGTTCAACCTTCTAACCAAAGTCTATATCTACTACCTTAGCTTCCCACTGAGGATTTCCAATCAATCCACTATTGATTCGTCCCCTTTTCTAGGCTTTAGAGAAAACCCTTATACACCGATCAAGCTTTCTACCCAAAGTCTTGATCAAACCCTCTTTACAAAAGAGAAAAATAAGTAAACTTAAATCCCTCTAATAGGTATTTGTTTGCACAATTTATCACTCACCCAAAGCCTAAAACACTTGAGCAAATTTGACAATTTTGGCTCACTAGTGTTTTTCTATACAAGGAATGACAATGACAAGTCGTCGTTTAACCGATCAAAAATAAATATTTAACCTCTTTCAACAATAAATAAAATAAAGAAATTGAGTAGATATAGGGAAAGAGGGTCGATCCACGAGGAGATTAGCTGGAACTACTAACTGAAGATTGCTTCGATTACTACTTCCAGGAATATCTACGGAATAATTAAATAAAATCGGGGGTGATCTGATATTGAGTGAAGTAATAAGATAAAATGCAAGAATTAAAGAAAATAGTAGGAAAAACCAAATATGAAAATTGGCCTCGAGCTAGCCTTGTCAATTCCCTCGATCATTGAAATAGATTTTTACTCCGGGGATCATATCGGTTACAGTCTACGAGGCCCAACCCGTCGCAACTTGCTTCTCTCTCGAGTAACCAATCCTCCCAAGACTATCTTCAAAGGTTTATTCTTAAACAAATTAACCACATCTATCGCCGTTAAAATATTTAGTTTTGAAAGCAGGAAAAGCCCGACTCAGAAATTGTCTAAAAAAGAATCGCTTCTGATTTTATCTTTCCTTAGCGGACCGCCGCTAAGAGTGTTCACAGGAAGTCGAAATTGCCACAGGCCGATCCTTCCTCCCAACTATGTCTTTAAACGATTCCAGACCAACGAGCTCTTTTTGATTTGAAAAACGATTAAAAACTTTAGTAAGGCCGATTGCCAAACTATCTAAACAGAAAGATAAAAATGTATTCCCAAAGGAATTTAGGCAATGTTCAATTCTCACGATTAGAATTGATTTGGCTAGGTCCTGGCTCAAGAAATTTAGCTAATCATGATATTAATTATCATACTTAACTTGGTTTTTGGAAAATAATTAAATAGCATAAAAATGGAACAAGAAAATAAAGTAAAAGAACTTTTATTAAAGCTAAAAATGTTTCAAGCTAGAAGATGAAAACTAAAATGATTGATGATCTAAGCCTTTACCAAGGGTGGTATTTATAGGCTTAGATTTACAAAGATAAAGTGATGAGATGATAACAATTCAAATTCAAATGTTGATTAAAATTAAAAATAAAACTAAATGGATAAAAGCTGATAAACTGATCGAATTCTTTTCTCGGAACATTCCAGGATCTTCTAGAAGTTGTCGCGTCACTGCCACGTCAGACGCGTCGTGCCCATGATGCCAGTCATGACAGAATTATAATAAAAACTACAGAAATGCCTCATTTTCACTGCTATTTCCAGAATTGGGTTCCTGCACAAAATATAACAAAAACAACATGTATTAAGCAGCAAGAAGTCCAAATAACTAGAAAAGTAGCATATGAAATATGTCACATTTGAGAACTCATCAAATTCCCCCTCACTTGTCTCATACTTGTCCTCAAGTATGTCCGAAAAAATCATAAACCATGAGTGCATTTCTCATGCCATTACATGCATCAAACATAATCATAAGAGTTCTAGCGCAATTGGAGTATCATGAAAGAAAACATTATCAAACCAAATGGATGCAAGAAAAGATCAGTTCTTATCTCTTCCAATTACCTATCAAGCACTAATCAAATCCTAACCTAGTCTTAATCCTCACCAAGATACACTCAAGAGCACTCAAAGTGTTTTAAAGGTAAACATGAAGCAAAAAGCACTCTAAGTCAAGCATGAACAAAGGTTTCCATAAGCTTGTAACAAGTTCAATTCTCCACTACTTATTAGAATCGAGGTGCAAAAATCATTAGGTCTTTTATTCAAGGTGTAATGTGGGTTTAGAAAAGGGTAGAAAGATGGAAAGAAAATAAACAAAGGAAGATGATCAATGCAAGATATAATAAACAGTGAAGACAAAAGAGAAGCTTAAAAGTGGGCAAGCAAACAATCTTTTTCTTTTCTTTTCAGTTTTTTCGAAACCCTTTTTTTCTCTATTTTTCCGAAGCAATTGCTTCCTTTAATTCTGTTTTATTTTTTCATTTTTCGGAAAAATTCTGCCCTTTATTCGAATTGCAGCCCCTTTTTGTCTAGCAATAGAATTTCTAGCATTTGATCAATCAAAAAGTTTGGTTGAGGGCTAAGCCAAAAAATGGGGTGTAAGGCTAACAAAAGCTCACTAGGCGATGAGGAAGGGTAAAATGGAAGGGATGGAAGAGGTTAAAGCCTAATGCCTAAATCATTTTAAAGCACCTCGTTCTTAGTGTAGTCTCGAATCGTAAGCAAGCCACAAGTTCTAGATTCCTAAGTTCAAGATGACACTCTCAAGCAAGGAAACGAGCATAATATGAAGAATGCATGCTCAAGGCTCAAATCTTACCAAAATTGGGCTAATTTGATTAAGCTAGGCGAGAAATTTAATTAACACTATCAAGAGTAATTAAAAGAGATGTCAAACTGCAGATTACCCATATCATTTGATTATCAAAATGCTCCAATTCAATCATTCCTAAGCACTAGAACAAGTAAAACATGATGTTCAACAAGTAATGACAAGAAAAAATTCATCTCAAGTTTAATCAAAGTCAAACATATAATCAAACAAGCATACAAGTGGTAATTTATTACCCTCCCCCTCACTTAAGTGAATTGCCCCAATTCAGAGAAAAGGATTAAAAAAAAGTAAGGCAAAGAGGGGTAAAGAGAACTCCCCGTGATCAAAGATGATTGCGACGATGGTGATGGTGACCGTCGAGAAGGTGGCCGGCGGGTGGAGCTTGGCCCAACGGTGCTGTTGGAGAGCTACGAATGGCGGCTGACGGTTGGGGGAGAAGGCGGAGGTGTGGAGGAAGCCATAGGCGTTGGGTTCTCGATCGAGGGCTGGGGGCTTGCCGTCATCAACCACCGCGGCGTGGAGGAGGTGTGGGGCATTGCGGCTGAGTGAGTTTGCGGCTGGGTGTGTTGTGTTTTTAGGGATTTGGTGGTTTTGCGGGAAAGAAAGAAAGGGAAGGGGGAAAGGGAAAATTGGACGATATGCCAAGGGATAAGGGGTTGGGCTAACGTGCACCGCTCATTGAATGTGCTAAAATGCACCCCATTAATGAAACGGTGCACTTTAGCTGGAGTGTGATGCTCGACCTGATGCATACGAAAAGAATCCTGCAAAGAAAAATTTTATTAAGGCAATTAAAAAGAAGAAAAATGAAAAATAAAGAAACATAAATTAAATTATTAAAAAGGAAGTAAAAATTGACGAAAAAAATAAACCAATGGTTTGCCTCCCATTTAGCGCTTTGTTTAACGTCGTTTAGCTCGACGACCTTTGCTAAGTTTTTGGTTCTTTAAAAGTGAGTTTTTCCTGGTAAAAAAAATAAAACAAAATCAGTCAAAATGCCGAAAGTAAATCTCCCCGGCAACGGCGCCAATTTTGATAAGTCGTCGTTTAACCGGTCAAAAATAAATATTTAACCTCTTTCAACAATAAATAAAATAAAGAAATTGAGTAGATATTAGGAAAGAGGGTCGATCCACGAGGAGATTAGCTGGAATTATTGACTGAAGATTGCTTCGATTACTACTTCCAGGAATATCTGCATAATAATTAAATAAAATGGAGGGTGATCTGATATTGAGTGAAGTAATAAGATAAAATGCAAGAATTAAAGAAAATAGTAGGAAAAACCAAATATGAAAATTAGCCTCGAACTAGCCTTGTCAATTCCCTCGATCATTGAAATAGATTTTTACTTCGGGGATCATGCCGGTTACAGTCTATGAGGCCCAACCCGTCGCAACTTGCTTCTCTCTCGAGTAACCAATCCTCCTAAGACTATCTTCGAAGGTTGATTCTTAAACAAATTAACCACGTCTATCACCGTTAAAATATTTAGTTTTGAAAGCAGGAAAAGCCCGACTCAGAAATTGTCTAAAAAAAGAATCGCTTCTGATTTTATCTTTCCTTAGCGGACCGCCGCTAAGAGTGTTCACGGGAAGTCGAAATTGCCACATGCCGATCCTTCCTCCCAACTATGTCTTTAAACGATTCCAGACCAACGAGCTCTTTTTGATTTGAAAAACGATTAAAAACTTTAGTAAGGCCGATTGCCAAACTATCTAAACAGAAAGATAAAAATGTATTCCCGAAGGAATTTAGGCAATGTTCAATTCTCACGATTAGAATTGATTTGGCTAGCTCTTGGCTCAAGAAATTTAGCTAAGCATGATATTAATTACAATACTTAACTTGGTTTTTGGAAAATAATTAAATAGCATAAAAATGGAACAAGAAAATAAAGTAAAAGTACTTTTATTAAAGCTAAAAATGTTTCAAGCTAGAAGATGAAAACTAAAATGATTGATGATCTAAGCCTTTACCAAGGGTGGTATTTATAAGGTTAGATTTACAAAGATAAAGTGATGAGATGATAACAATTCAAATTCAAATGTTGATTAAATTCAAAATAAAACTAAATGGATAAAAGCTGATAAACTGATCGGATTCTTTTCTCGGAACATTCCAGGATCTTTTAGAAGTTGCCACGTCACTACCGCGTCACTGCCACGTCAGACGCGTCGTGCCCATGATGCCAGTCATGACAGAATTATAATAAAAACCGCAGAAATGCCCCATTTTCACTGCTATTTCCAGAATTGGGTTCCTGCACAAAATATAACAAAAACAGCATGTATTAAGCAGCAAGAAGTCCAAATAACTAGAAAAGTAGCATATGAAATATGTCACATTTGAGAACTCATTAGACAATTTAGCTCTAAGACAATTTCTTGATCATTTGTTGATTGAAAATTGAAGCATTAACCATATCTTGATGCTTGGAGGTCCCTTTTATACTCCTTGATGAGTTTGTAGCCGTTACTAGCCGTTGAGGTTGAATTGGAGCCGTTGAGGACTTTATTTCCCACCATAAATGTTGTTCTACTGTTAATCGTATCGAAACGCTCGAACCCGTTTCGATACGCTCCTCAAGTAGAAAGAGTCGTTGCAACACCCGTATCGAAACGATGATGGCCGTTTCGAAACACCCGTATCGAAACGCTTAGTATCGTATCGAAACGATCTGCATTTAAAAGTTATTTGGGAAATAGCCGTTGGGGTTTATGACCATTGTGGTCGATGCCACATAGGCGTATCAAAACGGCATAGCCCGTATCGAAACACTAGGCAAAAACTCATCCAGAAAAGACCCGTTTCGACACCCGTATCGAAACATTTTGACACTAGAAGACACCATATCGAAACGCCTAAGGGTGTTTCGATACACTTGGATGGTTTTATTAAGTTTGGCTTTGAAAACATGTAAAAACCTTTAAAAACATGCCCTAAACATAGTTTCAAGTTATTTGGACTTTGGAAATAGTTTTGAATTCTTTTTAAACCAGTCCAAAGCATTTTTCAATTATTATATCAAAACATTAGTTCTACAATATGCATCAAGTGGAAAGACTCCAACGGCTAATTTCTGAAGAAGGCGTACCGAAATGGCTACTTGTGTACCGATACGGACAACTACAGAACAACATTTATTACGAGAAATAAAGGCCTCAACGACTCCAATTCAACCCCAATGGTCTCCAAAGGCTACAAACTTAATTGGGAGTATAAAAGGGATCTCTAAGCATCTATAAAAGACTAATGATCCACAAGTCAACAACATTACGATGTCTAATGAGCCTTAGTGCTTAAATTCCCAATCTTTGTATAAACTACACTTGTTAAGCTTAATTGTCAATGTATGCTCAAGTGTATTAGGTTTTGGGTGAGGGCTTATTAGTGTAAACACATACCTTTTAGAGGGATTTTCAGTTTGCTAGATTTTCTCTTGTTTAAGAGTGTTCCCAAAGTTTGGTTTGTGAGCTTTGGTTGCTAGACTTGGTGAGTGAGTCTAGGTCGTAAAGGTTTCCTCTTAAGCCTAAAAGGGGGAAGAATTTCTAGTGAAATTGGTTTGAAATCCTTAGTGGGAGCTAAGTTAGTGGGTGTAGAGCTTGTTAAAAGCATGAACCACTATAAATCCTTTGTCTATTTTGTCTATCTTTTGCTTCCACCAAAAACACCCAAAAAACATCTTTTCCAAACATGACAAGCAATTCGGTTGAAGGAGATCGAGCCTAATAACTACAATGTAACGCCCCGGTTTTGGGCTTGGAAGTCTTGGGCGTTGACCGGTTAGTCAAAGTGCTGATCGTATATATAAGAGGGAATTTAGGAAAACCTAGTTCGGGTTGCATTAAAAATATGGAAAAATGTTCTAAAATCATCTTTTATTATAATTAAGTGAACTGTGAAATCAATTTTGGAAAATGAGTTTCGGAAGTGTGACATTTTGGCTAGTGACCAAAATGTAATTTTTGAAAGTTTGGTGGCTATTTTATAAAGGGTTGAAACTTTGAATCTTTAAGGAGCTATTATTCCAAAAGGGATTTCTCCAGATTTTTCTAAGATATTTTAAGTCTAAAATCTGATTTTAAAGATTAAGAAAAGAGAGGGAAATCATTTTAACCAATTTTTAACCAATTTTTCTATTTTCTCTCAAATTCTCTTTTCTCTCATTTTCTCTCTACCCAAACAAGATTTCCTCAGATTTCTTTCTCTGATTTTGACATCTACATCTCTCATTTCAACTCTCATTTGATTTCTAATCATCTCATCATCAAAACCTCACAATTTACAAGTTGATTCATCAAGTATTTTTGGCTCTAAAAGGGAGAAATTCAAGTTTGGAGGTAAGAACGTCCTTCTCCTCTAAACTATCAGTTCTTTACTGAAATTCCTAAGTTCTCAATCCTTGATTCATGTTTTATTAAAGGCTTTTCATTTGAGATCTTGATTTTTGGCTAAAATGCAAGATTTGGTGATTTTGGTGAAAATTTCGTATGATCTGTTTAAGCAGGGTTTTGAGGTGTTAAAATGATGTTAAATGAATGCTAAAATGATTAGAAGTTGAGGTTTAATCAATGCAATCCCGGATAGGTTGAATTTCCTAAGTTTGGCTTGAGTTTTTGGTTGTTTTTGGAGTGTTTTTGGTGATCTGTTATACCTGGAGGTATAAGGACGTGGTTGTGATCTTTTTGCATGTTAGTTGATGTATAAAAATGGTTAGAAGTGATGGATCTTGGCTGGGTTAAGTTTTGGAAGTGTTTGGAGATGATTTCGGTTGTGTTTGGTAGCCAAATTGTTAGATTTGTGATGAGCAGCGAGTTGTGTTGATGTTGCTGGTGTTTTAATGCATAAGGATGCATTAATGTTCTGTTTTTATGTGCTTGAAACAGGGGAGGTTGATCCTTGAGTTTTGGAGGTGTTTTCGGAAGGTTTCGGAAGCTTGGAAAGCTTGTTGGCTAGGCTTGTTTGGTAATCGGTGAGTGAAAATGGATTTTCAGCTTTTAAACCAAAGGTTGAAGGTTTTGGGAGCTTAGTTTAAGTCTAAACAACTTTGCTAAGCTCAAGTGTAAGTTTTCGGATTACTCTCTTTAAGTGGTGGCCATGTTTTGATGAAATGTGAAATGATGATTTTGCATGATTTGCTACTGTTTTGGAAAGCATGTTTGAGCATGTTAATTGCTGATGTTTTAGCATGATTTATGCTAATGTTTTAAGCCATGTGTTGAAGGTGTCTCTAGGTAAGAGTGCCTTGTTTTTTATGCATTGTTAAATGGTGATTTAATGCTTTGAAATGCATGATGAAATGGCTTGGGTTAAATGCTTTTAAAACAGTGGATTACATGATGTATAAAGTGTGTATTGGCAAGTGATGGTTTGTAAAAGTGAAGGTCACTAAGGTGGTTAAAAGTCCTTGAGTGAGCCTAGTAATCTAAGATCATCAAGGTGGTTAAAAGTCCTTGGATGAATCTTGTTGCGGACACTAAGGTGGTTAAAAGTCCTTAGGTGCTCCTTTCCATGGTGGTTAAAAGTCCATGGGGCCAAGGTGTTTAAAAGTCCTTGGGGCCAAGGTGTTTAAAAGTCCTTGGGGTATTTCAAGCTACGGACACAAAGGTGGTTAAAAGTCCTTGTGTGGTCCATTCATGGTGTTTAAAAGTCCATGGCCAAGGTGTTTAAAAGTCCTTGGGGTCCAAGGTGTTTAAAAGTCCTTGGGGAAAGTTATTGAACTTGATTTCTAAATGAAATGTATCACTTGAGCCAATATGACATGTTTTGTACATGAGATGCATGAGATGCATGATTTGATGTTTATGTTGAAGCATGAGGCTAGTTTAAATGAAATGTGGAAGCATGTTATTGCTTGATTTAAAGTATGCTTTGAGCATGTGTAAAGGTTGTTTTCAAGCATGATTACAAATGGTTTTAAATGCATTACTGAATAGTTTTTAAAGAGCGCTCCTCACTAAGCTATGGCTTACGCTCTCTCGTTTTCTTGATTCAATAATGCAGAGCATTAGAGTGCATTGAGGGCAGCAAGAGGAGGCAAGCACACAAGTTCAAGTAAAGCTCAATGTATGGAAGGTTTTGTTAAACATTTTAGCTTTTGGTCGATTTGGCAATGGGGGACCAATGTGTTTGTTTTGGGAGGTGTTTGAGACTCCCTATGGATGTTAATTGTTGTTTGAATTGCTGGATCTTGGATTGATTTCTTATTGCTTGGCTATGAAGGTTTATGCATGAAAAGTAGCTTAAGTAGGAAGCATGTCATTTAAATTGGGGCTTTTCATGTGTGATGGTTATGAGTTGAATTGTTGATGCATTTATGATCCCTGCATGTTGTATATCTATGAGGTATGATTTGGTGATGTTAACCTGAGGTTTGAAGCATGAATGGTATGAATTTCAAGTTGATTTCAGACAGGGGTATCGGTACTCGGGCTCGCGTATCGATACGCCTGAGCCAATTATGCTCTTTTCTGCCCAGGCGTATCGGTACGGTTGTGGGGGTATCGATACTCATCTGGGTAAAGTTTGAATGCCGTATCGGTACAGAGGATATCGTATCGATACCGTTGCTCGAGTTTGGTTACTGCCTTCCCCGCGTATCGATACGACATCAGGTGTATCGATACCTGACCGTTAAATTCAGTTAAAAGTATCTTTATATGTTTTGCTTTGTTTACGTTTTAGTCCTGAATCATGTTTGATCAATTGCATGAGCTGTGGATGTCCTTTTGAGCTGAAATTTCACAGAGAAGCATGAAACCTGCCTAATTTCAAGATGGTAACTTTAATTTGGGTTAAATCCCTTAATTTATCAGAATTTACAATTTGGTCCCTAAAGTTGCAATTTGTTCAATTGGGTCCCTGTTTGATCTCTGATGTTTGTGATCTTTCAATATGTTGTTTGTATGAACACAATTAAGGTTGATGTGCATCTAGACAAGATTAAAAAGAAAAAAAAGGGTCGTTAATCAAAGTTGACTTTCGGGTTGACTTTGGTTTTCCCCGTGTAATCTTCGTAGTCCGGGTCAACCGTCTAGACCGGGCTAAGGGGGTTACATTTGGTGGTATCAGAGCTGAGTTCTCGAGTAATTGGGAATGTGTGTATGCATGATTGAAGCATGGTTTGGTTGGTATGCTTGTTGAGTGAAAGCATGTTCAGTGTTATGATATGATGATGTGTATGTGATGCATGTTGTGATGATGCACGATGAAGGTACCCATTGCCAAACAAAAGCTAAAGGGATGATATTGTTTTTGAAAGAAATTGAGCTTGAATACTTGGAATTTGCTTACCTTGCTGGTCCTGACTTGTTTTATTTTGTATTGTTATGCATGGTAAAGTATGGCACCACGTAGAGAGTTAAGGAGTAGCGCGAGAGCTACGACCCCGGAAGGGAATGTGAATGATGAGCACACTGGTAGTGCTGTGATACCTCCTCCTCCACCTGGTGGTGGTGGTGCGGAGAGGGAAAGAGCTGGAGCTGGAGCTGAGGCAGCTGGTGCTGGAGCTGCAGGACCTGAAGCTGGTCAGGGGCAAGCGATACCTGACATGTCTGTGCTTGTACAAGCTATTGCGGGTGCGTTTCGAGCAGCAGTAGCTGGAGCTCAAGGAGCTGGGCATCAAGGAGATGCTGGTGCTAGACTACCCTTGGAACGTTTGCGCAGTCTTGGTGGGACTGAGTTTAGGGGTATGTCAGCTGAGAGGTCTGAAGCATGGTTGGAGAGTACCAAGCGTGTCTTGGGACAAATGAGTTGCACTGATGTGCAGAAGTTGGGATGTGTGGTGTCACTGCTGCAAGGTGATGCTTATACGTGGTGGACGACCACAATCTCTGGGATGGCTGATGCTGATGTTACATGGACGTTCTTTCAGCATGCGTTCAAGAGGAGATATATGGGAGTTAGATATCTGGATGAAAAGAAGCGTGAATTCATGTCTCTGACCCAAGGGAACATGAGTGTGGCTGAGTATGAGGTACAGTTCGTACGTCTTAGCCAGTATGCACCGGAGTTGGTACCTGATGAGCGCGAAAGGTGCGAAAGGTTCCGTTATGGTTTGGTGACGGAGGTTAAGACTTATATGTTAGCTGCTGAGTACAATGATTTCGATATGTTGGTTAGTCGATCGAAGGACATTGAGATGAACCTGAGTTTGTCTGCTAAAGGTGCTGGAGCTAGTTCTGGAAAGAGAGCTGCTGAGTATAGTTCCGGTGGACGGAACAAGAGAGGGCGTGATCAGAGGTTTCAATCCTCGTCTAAGAGAGGTGGAGGTGCACCTGCTAGGGGTGGCAATGCTAGAGCTGACCCTAGTGCTTGTTGGATTTGTGGTTCCCGTGGTCACTTGAAGCGTGACTGTCCTCGTGCTGGGAGGGAGGTGCAAGCTCCTGTGATAGCAGCTGGTTATGAGTGCTGGAGTTGTGGTTCAGCTGATCATCTGAGACGCGATTGTCCGAGGATGGCTGGTGGTCAAGAGCGTGCTCCTGTTGTTGCAGCATCGCAGAGAGGTCGTGGGCGCGGCCGTGGTAATTTTCAGAGGCGAGAGGAAGGTGGGCGCGGTGTAGCTCATGTTGTGGCTATTCAGCCTGAGGGTGGAGGCCAAGCGAGGGTGTATGCTCAGCGCGAAGGAAGGAATGATGCAGATGTGATTGCAGGTACCTTTACTTTGCAATCCTTGTCATTGCTTTCTTTGATTGATTCTGGATCTACGCATTCATACATTCTTCGTGAGCATGCTGAGTTGCTTGGTTTGCCTGTTGAGTTTTTGGATGTTGGTGTTAGAGTCACTAGTTCTTTTGGTGAAACTGTTGTGACTCGTAAGCTTTATAAAAGGTGTCCTTTGGTTGTTCAAGAGCATGTCTTTCTTGTTGATCTTATGGAGTTGCCCTTTTATGGTTTTGATGTGATCCTTGGTATGGATTGGCTTGCTGAGCATCGTGCTGTTGTGGATTGTGAGAATAAGCGGGTTTCGCTTAGGCTTGCGGATGATTATGAAGTGGTGGTGGTTGGTGAGAATGTGAAGTTTCTTGCCAATGTTGTTTCTACCTTGGAGGCGAGCAGGATGCTGAGGCAAGGTTGTGAAGCTTTTCTGGCTTTTGTGATGAATCCTAGTTCGAAGGAGCTGAGGGTGCAGGATATCAGGGTTGTGAAGGAGTTTCCTGATGTTTTTCCTGAGGAGTTACCTGGTTTACCTCCTAATCGCGAGGTGGAGTTCGGTATTGAGCTGTATGAGAATACCACTCCTGTGTCCATTACTCCCTATAGAATGGCACCTAAGGAGCTGAAGGAGCTGAAGACGCAGTTGCAAGAGTTGCTTGATCGTGGTTTCATCCGGCCGAGTGTTTCGCCTTGGGGTGCTCCTGTCTTGTTTGTGAAGAAGAAAGATGGCACGATGAGGATGTGCATTGATTACCGTCAGCTGAACAAGTTGACTATCAAGAATCGGTATCCTTTGCCGAGGATTGATGATCTCTTTGATCAATTTCGGGGAGCTGCTGTGTTCTCTAAGATTGACTTGAGGTCAGGGTATTATCAGTTGAAGGTGAAGGATGTGGATGTGCCTAAGACAGCTTTCAGGACAAGGTATGGGCATTATGAGTTCCTTGTGATGCCGTTTGGTTTGACAAATGCTCCTGCTGCTTTCATGGACATGATGAATCGTGTTTTTCATGAATACCTGGACAAGTTTGTTGTGGTGTTCATTGATGATATCCTTGTGTACTCGCGTACTGAGGAAGAGCACGAAGAGCATTTGAGGGTTGTGTTGCAAGCTTTGTTGGAGAATCAGCTTTATGCTAAGTTGAGCAAGTGTGAGTTTTGGCTTAGAGAGGTTGTTTTTCTTGGGCATGTGGTCTCAGCTGAGGGGATTCGTGTTGATCCTCAGAAGATTGAAGCGGTGATGAACTGGAAAGTTCCTAAGTCTGTTCAGGAGGTTCGTAGTTTCCTTGGTTTGGCAGGATACTACCGAAGGTTTGTGGATGGTTTTTCCAAGATTGTTGCTCCTTTGACGAAGTTGCTGCAGAAAGATGTTAAGTATGAGTGGACAGAAGCGAGACAGCAAGCTTTTGAGAAGCTGAAGTTGGCTTTGACGCAAGCTCCTATCTTGATTCAGCCTGAATCAGGGAAAGAGTTTGTAGTCTACAGTGATGCATCCTATGTTGGTTTAGGGTGTGTGCTGATGCAAGAGGGTAAGGTTGTGGCTTATGCGTCGCGGCAGTTGAAGGTGCATGAGCGCAATTATCCTACGCATGATATTGAGCTGGCTGCAGTGGTTTTTGCTCTGAAGATCTGGAGGCATTATCTGTATGGTGAGAAGTGTACGGTATACACGGATCACAAGAGTTTGAGGTATCTGATGTCTCAGAAGGAGTTGAATCTCAGGCAGCGACGTTGGTTGGAGTTGCTCAAGGATTATGATCTGACGATAGAGTATCATCCTGGAAAGGCCAATGTTGTTGCGGATGCCTTGAGTAGAAAGGTGACTGTTGAGCTGAGAGCTATGTTTGCTAGCTTGAGTATATCGCAGGATGGTGGTCTTGTTGCTGAGTTGCAGGTGAAACCTTCGTTGGTTCAGTTGATCAAGGATAAGCAGTTGTTGGATGATTCCTTGGTGTCTCATGTTCAGGATATCGCGGAGGGTAGACCTTCGGATTTCTGTTTTAATGAGGATGGAGTGTTGTGTTTTGGTAGTCGGATAGTAGTGCCTGCAGATGCTGAGTTGAGGCATGCTATTCTAGCTGAAGGTCATAGTAGTCCTTTTGCTATGCATCCTGGTAGTACAAAGATGTATCGCGATCTTCGTGATGAGTACTATTGGGTGGGCTTGAAGAAGGATGTGGCTGAGTTCGTGAGCAAGTGTTTGGTGTGTCAGCGCGTAAAGGCTGAACATCAGGTTCCTTCTGGTTTGTTGCAACCGTTGAAAATCCCTGAATGGAAGTGGGAGAGGGTTACCATGGATTTTGTATCTGGTTTGCCTTTGTCTCCGTCGAAGAAGAATTCTGTTTGGGTGATTGTGGATCGCCTGACGAAGTGTGCACATTTCTTGCCTGTGCATACTACGTTTTCTTTGGATAAGCTGGCAGAGCTGTACGTTGCTGAGGTTGTGAGGTTGCATGGTGTGCCTAAGTCGATCGTGTCGGATAGGGATCCGAGGTTCACATCGCGTTTTTGGCAGTGTTTGCATCAAGCTTTGGGTACAAGGTTGCATTTCAGTACATCCTATCATCCCCAGTCGGATGGCCAGTCTGAGCGAGTTATTCAGATCTTGGAGGATATGTTGAGATGTTGCGTGATAGAGTTCCAAGGTTCTTGGGAGAAGCATCTGCCTTTGGTTGAGTTCGCTTACAACAACAGTTTTCAGGCAAGTATACAGATGGCACCTTATGAGGCTCTGTATGGGAGGAAGTGTAGGACTCCTCTGTGTTGGGCTGAAACTGGTCAAAAGTTGGTTTCGATGCCTGCTTTGTTGAAAGGTACCACCGAGAAGGTGAAGCTCATTTGTGAGAGGTTGAAGGCTGCTTCTGATCGGCAGAAGTCTTACGCGGATTTGAAGCGTAGGGAGATAGAGTTTGCGGTGGGTGATCGCGTGTTCTTGAAGGTTTCGCCTTGGAAGAAGGTGATGAGGTTTGGGCGGAAGGGTAAGTTGAGCCCTAGATACATTGGACCGTATGAGGTTGTCGAGCGTGTTGGTCCTGTTGCGTATCGGTTGAGGTTACCTCAGGAGCTGGAGAAGATTCATGATGTGTTCCATGTTTCTATGCTCCGGAGGTATCGATCTGATCCTTCGCATGTGTTGTCTGTGGAGGAGGTGGAATTGAATCCGGATTTGACCTATGATGAGGAACCGGTGAAGGTTCTGGATGCAGATAGCAAAGTTCTTCGTGGCAAGACCATTGAGTTGGTGAAGGTGCTGTGGAAGCATCGCGGTGTTGAGGAAGCCACGTGGGAGCGGAAGGAGGATATGCTGAAGCAGTTTCCTTATCTCTTTCCTTCAGGTAAATTTCGAGGACGAAATTTTTTTTTAAGGGGGGGAGAGTTGTAACGCCCCGGTTTTGGGCTTGGAAGTCTTGGGCGTTGACCGGTTAGTCAAAGTGCTGATCGTATATATAAGAGGGAATTTAGGAAAACCTAGTTCGGGTTGCATTAAAAATATGGAAAAATGTTCTAAAATCATCTTTTATTATAATTAAGTGAACTGTGAAATCAATTTTGGAAAATGAGTTTCGGAAGTGTGACATTTTGGCTAGTGACCAAAATGTAATTTTTGAAAGTTTGGTGGCTATTTTATAAAGGGTTGAAACTTTGAATCTTTAAGGAGCTATTATTCCAAAAGGGATTTCTCCAGATTTTTCTAAGATATTTTAAGTCTAAAATCTTATTTTAAAGATTAAGGAAAGAGAGGGAAATCATTTTAACCAATTTTTAACCAATTTTTCTATTTTCTCTCAAATTCTCTTTTCTCTCATTTTCTCTCTACCCAAACAAGATTTCCTCAGATTTCTTTCTCTGATTTTGACATCTACATCTCTCATTTCAACTCTCATTTGATTTCTAATCATCTCATCATCAAAACCTCACAATTTACAAGTTGATTCATCAAGTATTTTTGGCTCTAAAAGGGAGAAATTCAAGTTTGGAGGTAAGAACGTCCTTCTCCTCTAAACTATCAGTTCTTTACTGAAATTCCTAAGTTCTCAATCCTTGATTCATGTTTTATTAAAGGCTTTTCATTTGAGATCTTGATTTTTGGCTAAAATGCAAGATTTGGTGATTTTGGTGAAAATTTCGTATGATCTGTTTAAGCAGGGTTTTGAGGTGTTAAAATGATGTTAAATGAATGCTAAAATGATTAGAAGTTGAGGTTTAATCAATGCAATCCCGGATAGGTTGAATTTCCTAAGTTTGGCTTGAGTTTTTGGTTGTTTTTGGAGTGTTTTTGGTGATCTGTTATACCTGGAGGTATAAGGACGTGGTTGTGATCTTTTTGCATGTTAGTTGATGTATAAAAATGGTTAGAAGTGATGGATCTTGGCTGGGTTAAGTTCTGGAAGTGTTTGGAGATGATTTCGGTTGTGTTTGGTAGCCAAATTGTTAGATTTGTGATGAGCAGCGAGTTGTGTTGATGTTGCTGGTGTTTTAATGCATAAGGATGCATTAATGTTCTGTTTTTATGTGCTTGAAACAGGGGAGGTTGATCCTTGAGTTTTGGAGGTGTTTTCGGAAGGTTTCGGAAGCTTGGAAAGCTTGTTGGCTAGGCTTGTTTGGTAATCGGTGAGTGAAAATGGATTTTCAGCTTTTAAACCAAAGGTTGAAGGTTTTGGGAGCTTAGTTTAAGTCTAAACAACTTTGCTAAGCTCAAGTGTAAGTTTTCGGATTACTCTCTTTAAGTGGTGGCCATGTTTTGATGAAATGTGAAATGATGATTTTGCATGATTTGCTACTGTTTTGGAAAGCATGTTTGAGCATGTTAATTGCTGATGTTTTAGCATGATTTATGCTAATGTTTTAAGCCATGTGTTGAAGGTGTCTCTAGGTAAGAGTGCCTTGTTTTTTATGCATTGTTAAATGGTGATTTAATGCTTTGAAATGCATGATGAAATGGCTTGGGTTAAATGCTTTTAAAACAGTGGATTACATGATGTATAAAGTGTGTATTGGCAAGTGATGGTTTGTAAAAGTGAAGGTCACTAAGGTGGTTAAAAGTCCTTGAGTGAGCCTAGTAATCTAAGATCATCAAGGTGGTTAAAAGTCCTTGGATGAATCTTGTTGCGGACACTAAGGTGGTTAAAAGTCCTTAGGTGCTCCTTTCCATGGTGGTTAAAAGTCCATGGGGCCAAGGTGTTTAAAAGTCCTTGGGGCCAAGGTGTTTAAAAGTCCTTGGGGTATTTCAAGCTACGGACACAAAGGTGGTTAAAAGTCCTTGTGTGGTCCATTCATGGTGTTTAAAAGTCCATGGCCAAGGTGTTTAAAAGTCCTTGGGGTCCAAGGTGTTTAAAAGTCCTTGGGGAAAGTTATTGAACTTGATTTCTAAATGAAATGTATCACTTGAGCCAATATGACATGTTTTGTACATGAGATGCATGAGATGCATGATTTGATGTTTATGTTGAAGCATGAGGCTAGTTTAAATGAAATGTGGAAGCATGTTATTGCTTGATTTAAAGTATGCTTTGAGCATGTGTAAAGGTTGTTTTCAAGCATGATTACAAATGGTTTTAAATGCATTACTGAATAGTTTTTAAAGAGCGCTCCTCACTAAGCTATGGCTTACGCTCTCTCGTTTTCTTGATTCAATAATGCAGAGCATTAGAGTGCATTGAGGGCAGCAAGAGGAGGCAAGCACACAAGTTCAAGTAAAGCTCAATGTATGGAAGGTTTTGTTAAACATTTTAGCTTTTGGTCGATTTGGCAATGGGGGACCAATGTGTTTGTTTTGGGAGGTGTTTGAGACTCCCTATGGATGTTAATTGTTGTTTGAATTGCTGGATCTTGGATTGATTTCTTATTGCTTGGCTATGAAGGTTTATGCATGAAAAGTAGCTTAAGTAGGAAGCATGTCATTTAAATTGGGGCTTTTCATGTGTGATGGTTATGAGTTGAATTGTTGATGCATTTATGATCCCTGCATGTTGTATATCTATGAGGTATGATTTGGTGATGTTAACCTGAGGTTTGAAGCATGAATGGTATGAATTTCAAGTTGATTTCAGACAGGGGTATCGGTACTCGGGCTCGCGTATCGATACGCCTGAGCCAATTATGCTCTTTTCTGCCCAGGCGTATCGGTACGGTTGTGGGGGTATCGATACTCATCTGGGTAAAGTTTGAATGCCGTATCGGTACAGAGGATATCGTATCGATACCGTTGCTCGAGTTTGGTTACTGCCTTCCCCGCGTATCGATACGACATCAGGTGTATCGATACCTGACCGTTAAATTCAGTTAAAAGTATCTTTATATGTTTTGCTTTGTTTACGTTTTAGTCCTGAATCATGTTTGATCAATTGCATGAGCTGTGGATGTCCTTTTGAGCTGAAATTTCACAGAGAAGCATGAAACCTGCCTAATTTCAAGATGGTAACTTTAATTTGGGTTAAATCCCTTAATTTATCAGAATTTACAATTTGGTCCCTAAAGTTGCAATTTGTTCAATTGGGTCCCTGTTTGATCTCTGATGTTTGTGATCTTTCAATATGTTGTTTGTATGAACACAATTAAGGTTGATGTGCATCTAGACAAGATTAAAAAGAAAAAAAAAGGGTCGTTAATCAAAGTTGACTTTCGGGTTGACTTTGGTTTTCCCCGTGTAATCTTCGTAGTCCGGGTCAACCGTCTAGACCGGGCTAAGGGGGATTTTCAGTTTGCTAGATTTTCTCTTGTTTAAGAGTGTTCCCAAAGTTTGGTTTGTGAGCTTTGGTTGCTAGACTTGGTGAGTGAGTCTAGGTCGTAAAGGTTTCCTCTTAAGCCTAAAAGGGGGAAGAATTTCTAGTGAAATTGGTTTGAAATCCTTAGTGGGAGCTAAGTTAGTGGGTGTAGAGCTTGTTAAAAGCATGAACCACTATAAATCCTTTGTCTATTTTGTCTATCTTTTGCTTCCACCAAAAACACCCAAAAAACATCTTTTCCAAACATGACAAGCAATTCGGTTGAAGGAGATCGAGCCTAATAACTACAATATCTGTTGAGTGTGTAAAAGTTCTATTATTTACACCCTTTTTAACCCATATTTCTGTTGCATCATTCATTGCATTTAGGTTAGTTTACAACAAAACATCACAAGTATATTAAAAGGCACAGATTCTACTAAAAATGGTTGTTTTTGCAGGTTGCTGCCATAGTAGACGGAGAGGGCAGGCGCTGGGCAGAGAAGCAGAAGAGCTGAACTGGACAAGCAGACAAAGAGGATGATGCTGCCATGGTGCAGCCGTGACAGCAGTTTTGTGGAGAAAAAGCAAAGTGGACCTCGATAGATAGAGAAAATTCAGCCCGTCTGTCGTGTGAAAACCACATATTTTTCCAAGCCCTAGATCAAAAGATATATCAAGCCCAAAGTTCAAGGAGAGAAAATCCCAAGAAACAAGGAAGACGGCTGGAAAGTAGATTCCTTGAAAATTTAGTCTTTATTAGAATCATACTTTTAATTAAAGTTGTAATCCTTGTTAAATTAGATAACTTGAGCCCAAAGCTTATATAAGGGCATGTATTTTAACCTAGGAGATAGATCATATCCCATAACCGATAACCAAAAACCCCTAGCCGTTTACCTGCCACCGACATGTTCTAAATCCTTCCTAGGGTCACGAGTTGATCTGTAAAGTAGTTGCAAGGGTTGTTTTCTTTTTTATGAATTTTCAGTTCAATAAAATAAACTTCAAGTTCTCTTATTTTGGTTATTAATATCTTGCAAGAGCATCGGGAGAGTTAAGTATACGAAAGAAATAAGAGCGAGTTCTCTAGTTTATAGTTGAACTATCTCGTGCCTAGGGATAGGGCGAGGTTAAGTGGCTAAAGAATAATTCATACACATCGGTGTTCATCCTTCGGTTCACGCCGGGAGGTATCATCAAGACGTGATCATCGACAGACTTGGACCTAGGGATAGGCCAAGGAAGATCTAGGATTCTTTCCAAACTTGAAAGTACTGAGTTGAGAGTTTGCTGCCGTGACGATCAACGGACTGTTGCCGCGACAGGTGCTGCCGCGATGGGTGACGACGACAGAACTGGATTTCCTAAACTCTGCAATACCTGCACTACTGAGCAATTCAATACCAGCCCATTCTCTCTATCTTGATTTTTCTACTTTTATTTTCCAGTAGTCTTTATTATTTTCGTGACAATATCTTAATCTATTCTTTTCCCCTTGTGCAGATAGCAAAGGAAAGGGTTAGCCCAGTCCCTGTGGAGACGATATCCGATACTCTAGTATCACTTTATTACTTGCGACGTGTACACTTGCACTCAATTGCGATAGACACTTTTACACGCAACAAGTTTTTGGCGCCGTTGCCGGGGACTGGCAACACACTCTTACCCTAGCTTCTGCACTTTTCTTTTCTTTTCCTTTTTATTTTTTCTTTTTTCTTTTTCTTTTTCTATTTTTATCAAAAAAAACTCAGGTGAAATACAGGTTTAAGGAGCATCAACATGCCAGGAAAAACTATTCGAGAGCTAATGTGGGAAAGTTCTTGCAATTAACGTAAAGGTAATCATGCATTCGAAAGTCGTCCCTATTTTTTCGGTGAATATATGGACAACCAACGAGGGAACCAACAAGAACAAGATATGCTGCCACAACAGCAACAGGGGCAGCAACTGCCGATGCCGCAGCAACAAAACTTTTTATGGTACGATCAAAACCCGCAATTTTTTTATATCATAACAGTTTCGCTGCAGAACCCGACATGCCCTGGCAATGTCATCACCCTCAAGAGGAGTCAAAATCCTTAGAAGACACACTGCAAGCCTTCTTGGCACTCACTCAAAAAGTGTCAGCTTCTACGAACGCAAGTATCGCCAAGATGGATGAACTCTTGAGCAGACCAGTCCTCATTCATACCACAGATGAACCTGAAATCCTGAGGCAAGATGACGAGGATGCCCATGTGAAGGAATACCCAACATATGATGAGTCTGAGCAACAACTTGCCATGGCAATGATCGAGGAGCTGGAATGGAGCAACACCGCGACAACGCTGAGTGAAATTCAAGAGAATGTCACGGCAGCAACCACTTCTGAGGCAGAATCCCCAGTCAAAGCGGAAACTGTCACCTCGGCAGAAACTACCGCCTCGGCAGCAACTGATGCTGAAGCAGCAACCACATCATAGGCAAATTCTCAACCCACTACCTCGATTATGCCTGACCAAGATTACACACATCCATCCCTGTCATGGCACTCGCACGACCACCTAGAAGAGCTACCCAATGACAATGCCTCGCCGATGGAATATGAGCAGGTAATAAACGAACCTTTTGAATTATATGAAAACTCACCAATTCCATTGCAGGTATTTGAGGAACCAACGCCGGTGGACACAGAATCATCAAAGTCTCTACTGATGGAGACCTACGAGTGGTCAACATAATTTGGTGTAGAGAGTGACGGCACTTACCAATGTCCTATTGACCTGCAAAGTAACCTGACAACGGACTGTCAAAATAACTGGCTGCCACAACAGCAGACACGACAGCAAGGGCTACATTCAACCACAACATTATTCAACGAAAATAAGGTAAGTTTGTGGCCGAATGTCAATTTGATTTTTTCTAATCATATATTCATGCCCTCAGAAACATTACCAAGAAGGGAGGACTTCATAGACTACAAAGGGAAGAGAAAGAAAGGAGCCCCCACCATGAGAATAATCACCAGATGGAGGGTACAGATGGACTTCAAGAAGTACCGAAAACGACCCCTCAAGCACCAATAGAACAGGGAGTAGTTACTTTACGAGATGCCCCTCAAGGCACTCCTAATTTAACTTATTTTATTTTTTTTATCTTATTTTATCTTTATTATTTTAGGAATTAGAAATTTGATATTAGTTTTTAGTTTGTTTTTGTTATTAGAGAAAACCCTTGCAATAACGATACAAACAACCCGAGGAAGCTCTGCCTCCACCCCTGCCACGGCAGCACTCATACTCTCAGTGCAGCACCCACAGCTCCTCCGACAAAGTTCAAAGAGACTGCCCGCCGCAGCTCCTCATCCAAAACTCCAGCAGCAGCAGCAGTAGCAGCAGTGGCAGCAGCTCTGACATTCAGGTTGTACAACAACCACCCCAGCCCGCCCCAAGAACCAGAATCCGCCGCCAAATCCGCCTCAGCAGCAGCAGTGAAGACAGTGCTTAAAATTTTAAGTTTCTTATTTTCTTATTGTTGCCTGCTATTATATATATTTTGTGATGTACCGCCTTCATATGTTTTCCTTTTTATTTTGTCATTTGCATTGAGGGCAATGCAATCCTTGAGTTTGGGGGTGGAAACCCTCCATTTTTAATGGAGTCCAAGTACATCTTAGTTAATTGTTGTGTCTTTTACTTAGTTATTCTTCAATTTCTCTAAAAAAAACTAAAAATTTTGGCTTAAAACTGTGAATTGAACTTGCCTGCCATGACAGCTCTGTCGTGGCAACATCTTTAGGATAGTTTAAGGAGAAGTTTAGAGCCTTTCTATAGTTCTGAAAACTTAAACACCATTGTGACTGTTATACTGCTTAGACTTCTTTTAGCCAAACTAGAATAGGAAGCTTAGCACTTGAATAGCCCCTAGAGGTGCCTAACACTGGCTCTAGGAAAGAATTTTAGCAAAAGAGACTCAATAGCCCTAGAGGTGCCTGAAACCGGCTCTAGGAAGTTAACTAGAGGTGCCTAAAACTGGCTCTAGGAAAGGGTTAGCCCAGTCCCTGTGGAGACGATATCTGATACTCTAGTATCACTTTATTACTTGCGACGTGTACACTTGCACTCAATTGCGATAGACACTTTTACACGCAACAATATCTACCCCTCCCTCTCCCTGTATAAAAACTTGAATTATTAAAGGACACAAACTCAAAATTATCAGCTCGAACACTGATCAAAAGTGTTATCCAAATCAGTCTGTGATGTATTAGTAACAATAGAAAACCATATAAAGGAGTTGATGAGGATTGCTAAACAACAACATGAGCAAATACAGGATGCTGACTAAGCAGGTTAAGTTGCCTAACCTTCGCATCAATCAAAATAGTCGTAACAATTTTTAATTCAGATGAAGTTGAACTAGCAGTGATGACAGTAATGACATATTCAAACTCAGGTGGAAGGCCATTGAGAATGACAGTAACATGCTCTTGTTCAAATATAATCTTACCACAATTTGCTAAACTGTCACACAATGATTTAACCTTCATAATATACTCTCTCATGCCTAACTCAACCTTTGTTTTAGGAATGAAGTAATCTCCTATAGGACATCAACATGGAAGTAGTTATGTTACTATACAACTTATGCAATGTAGACCAAATTTCAGCAGATGTATTGTGACCTATTAAATTTAATAGGACATCTTCACTAACCATGGACAAAAGCCAGGAGGTAAGAGCTCCATCTTGCTCTTCATATATCTCAAATTTAGGATTTATACTGACAACCTCATCACGAGGGATGTGTTTTAATAGTCAACAATACTTGTTGATGCCACAAAAGATAGTATCATTAAGGATACATTAATCTTCTTAGAAGAGAATATCTTGTTCGAAGCAGCAACAATACCAAAAATCATATTATTAACAGTATTCGAAGTAGCAGCATACTGATCAGATACCTCAACAGGCACTCCATTATTCTCAGAATGAGCTATCAAAAGAAACACTAACAAAAATCACAGAGATAACAGGCAGCACAAACACAAAAGGCAAACAGAACCAGGTCACAAACAAAAACCCTAGCAAATTAAGAAGACAGAATCAAACACAAGATGAAGATGCAAAGCCAATCCATATTAAAAACAGCAACAACACGAAGCACAAACCACAGGAATCAAAACGAAGCAACAATACACGTGAAAAAATAGAAGGATCTCACCAGGAAACAAAGATAGCGAAGCAGCGGAAGAACACGTGAACCAAAGCAAAGCACAAGTTGCAGTAAGAAATCACGATCAACGCCACA
Source organism: Hibiscus tridactylites (assembly GCA_958450335.1). Taxonomy (NCBI): domain Eukaryota; kingdom Viridiplantae; phylum Streptophyta; class Magnoliopsida; order Malvales; family Malvaceae; genus Hibiscus; species Hibiscus tridactylites. Next base: position 25,060,691 of record OY288265.1, on the reverse strand, counting down.
ACGACCGCAATCTCCAGGAGATGACGACAAAAAGTGAATCGAAAACACAAAAAAAAAACTCTGATTTCTGATACCATGTGAGAATCTATAGGAAAAAGATGAAGAAACGAAGCTAACTAACTAAAGAAGTAAAAGAGAAAATAGGAAAATTGAATATTCTGATATTAAAATCTTTCATTCATGAAAAGCTTATCCAACCCATTACACGAGTAAAATATTAATAGCCCACAAATAGAGCTCAATCAGTTATAACAAACTCTAACAGCCCAACTAATTATTGCCAGCTCATCACTGAGCCTATTATACTCAGTATACTCTAACAGTGCTCGAGCCACCGATGAAGCAGCTGCAATGTATAGCATCCATTGTAACATTTTTATCTTTTAGAGATAATCATATGAATATTGGAGTTCTAGCAGAATTTTACCTTTTATGCACATCAACATATTCATCTGTTTCATCCACTATCTCCTCATGTGTTTTGTAAATAAAATCAGCAGCTAAATTAAGATTAAGGGTAAACTATACCATTGACCACCATACTTTGGTTAATGTATTAAAATGACCAACTTAAAAAAATCGACTCAATTGACCACCCAAACTATTGAAATTGGATCAATGTGACCACCAGCCATTAATGGGCTAACGGAAGGTGACGTGGCAGTTAAAAAACTAAAGGTATACTTACACATTTGGTCTTTACTATTTACACATTTTTTTAATATAATCCTAATTTTAAACTAATAAAATTAATTAATTAGGTGGTGACATGTGTCAGCACAACCACACATGCTATCCGGGGGAATTGAACCTAGGCAATCTAGGTGCAAAGGCAATGGCTTAACCACTGCACCAAGTACAATTTCGTGTTTTAAAACACCAAATTCAATATATATCTCTTAATTGTTTCTACATTTATAAGCTAAAAAGCTCAAACCCTAAACACTAATTTCACATATATATAACCCTAAATGTTTCAAATATATATATATATATATATTAATTTTGAAACATAACTTAAATTTACTGCACATCTCTCATTTCTGGTTGGTGTTGTCTTTCGGCATATATACTTTTGACAGATTCCAACAAACCATGCTGGTCTTATTGAATATAGGGCGCATCCTTTTTGGATCCAGAAGTACTGCCCCTCTCACGAACATGATGGCACTCCACGATGCTGCAGCTGTGAGCGAATGGAGGTGAGTATGATGACAAGCTTTTATTTAAATTACCAAAGTAAAATCTTGGCTACTATTTCTGAATGACGGTGAGAAAAAACGTCGAAAGCATGACACTTTTGAGTCATCATATGCAGCCACGAGACACGGGATATGTTGCCCTCGATGATGGATGGAAGCTTTACTTGGAGTGTCTGGATTCTGCAGTTATGGATACCAAGGGATGCCAACCCCTTTATCTTGAAATACAAGAGTTTTATGAAGGGTTAAATATGAAAGTCGAGAAGCAAGTTCCATTACTCCTTGTTGAAAGGCAGGCTTTAAATGAAGCCAGAGAGGGAGAAAAGAATGTAAATTATGATTTTAAGTCGGAATGTAAGGCTTTAAATCTCTATGCCCATTTCTGGATGTGTTAGACATGGGTAATTTAAGAGAAATTGGAGAGTAAGAGCAATATAGCTGGTAATTTAAGAGTTTGTGTTGGGCAGGGCCACTATCATATGTGAAATTAACTTGAAATGTTTAATGTAAAATTAATTTGAAACATTTAGGGTTTAAGGTTTAGGGTTATATATGTGAAATTAATGTTTAGAGTTTGAGCTTTTTAGCTTATAAATGTAGAAACCAATAAGAGATATATATTGAATTTGGTGTTTTAAAACACAAAATTGTGTTTGGTGTAGTGGCTAAGCCATTGTCTTTGCATTTAGATTACCTAGGTTTGATTCCCCTGGATAGCATGTGTGGTTGAATTTATTTTTCTACTCTAAATAGGTGGTGACACGTGTCACCACCTAATTAATTTATTTTATTAGTTTAAAATTAAGACTAAATTGAAAAAATGTGTAAATAGTAAAGACCAAATGTGTAATTATACCTTTAATTTTTTAACTGCCACGGCACCTTCCGTTAGCCCAGTAACGGCTGGTGATCACATTGATCCAATTTCAATAGTTTGGGTGGTCAATTGAATCGATTTTTTTAAGGTGGTCATTTTAATACATTAACCAAAGTATGGTGGTCAATGGTATAGTTTACCCTAAGATTAAACATGGCCTAGAAGAAACAAGAAACAATGGGACTCTTCAATTTACCTGTACAAGTTCTTCAAAAACATCTTCTAATGTGATAATACCAATCACTTTGTTACCGACTCAATTTTCAAGATCGAGTCTCCCGCACCCATAGGTGCTAAACTTCGCGCACAACCCGCACAACCCGACCGAGGGACACAAAGTGCTTCTGTTTCCACGCACCAAGGGGTCATGCACAACACCCTTGGTGGTGTCCGCGCCCAAGAGATCCGTCCTGGGCCAGTTCGTCCGCACCATGGGGCCCTTTCTAGCACCCCATGTGCTGCCCACAAGCCTTGCACCCGAGGGGGCCCAACACACGCACCCGAGGGGCCTTTGCTACGCACCCTCCATGCCGGCCACGACATGGAGCCCGAGCCCGCACCCGATGTGCGCACAATGGAGACAAAGTCCACACACGAGGGGGCCTTTCCATCCACCCTTCATGCCGCCCAAGTCATGAAGCTCGAGCCCGCACCCGACGTGCTCACCAAAGGAGCCCCTTAGCCCGGGGAAAACCAAAGTCAACCCGAAAGTCAACCTTGATTAACGACCCTTTTTTTCTTTTTAATCTTATCTAAATGCATATTAATCCTAAGCGTGCTCTTGGGATGAGCATACTCAAAAATCACAGCAATTTGAACACAAACAGGGACTCAATTGCACAACATACGAATTTAGGGACCAAATTGTAAATTCTAGAAATTATAATGACTTAACCAGATTTTGAGTTACCATTATGAAATTAATCATGTTTCATGCTTCTCTGCCAAATTTCAACTCAAACGGGCATCTCAAACTCATTCAATTGCATTTACGAACATTAGGACTAAAACGTGAGAAATTCAAAACATATAACCATCAGATTCAGTGCCCAATGGTCGAGTGTTCCGAAACGGGGAAGGACCGTTCCGAAACGCGGGACCGTACCGGAACTTGTTGCGGAACAGGGCTTGACAGTAGAAAATCCGTTTCGGAACAGCTCTACCTGTTTCGAAAAGCCAAGGTCATTTCAGGCCACCTGTTCCGAAACAGTAGCACCCGTTCCGATACGGGTAGCCCAGAAATGCAGAATTTTTCTGGTTTAAGACACTTTCCGCCCATCAAACACATCCATATGCCCTCCAAATCATACCAACAAGTCATCAAACATGTAAGGAACATATTAACATCATCAAACTCAATCATGGCATCAATTAAGAATCCCAATTCTATAGGCATGCATTCTATATTGGAAATCATGCAATCACCAAATCACCAAAACCATAAACCAAATGGCCATTTACATATCCAACATCATCATAGGTATTAACCAAACTTAGGGAGTCCAAAACATCTCCCAAAAACAACCCCTAGGTTCCCATTGCCAAATGCCAAAAGCTAAAGAAGTTGTGAAAATAGTCACCATACATGAGCTTAAGCTTTCACTTAGATCCTTGACCTCCTTGCTGCCCTTTAAGCACTTCAATGCTCTGCATTATTGGTTTAAGAAAGAGAGAGCGTAAGCAAACATGCTTAGTGAGGAATGCTCAATTAAAACATCACAATAATGCATTTGTAAAAACACCTTTACAAGGCCTTTAGTTTCAAAACAACATTTATCATGCATTTATGCATACAAACCAAGCATTTCATGCTTCAAATCATCAACATGTCATATTGGCTTACAAGTGATAATCCATAACCATTTTACAAATCAAAACACAATTGGATACGCGGATTACAAGCGTTGTCCCATACGCTTCATACACACTACCAATATCAAGGTGGAGCATACGGTACAATCACAACCCCTCAACACCCGTGATGGAGACTATGGTACAATCACAACCCCTCCACATCACTCATTGGTAGTTGTATAACATCACTAACGAGAACACGGGACACACAACACAAGATCCACACATGGACTTTAACCACCATTGTGATCTTAACACAAGATCCACCCATGGACTTTTAACCACCATGGTGATCTTAACCAACTCGTTAGTGTACTTGGATGGAGTTTACGGTACAATCACAACCCCTCAACATCCAAGGCGACTTTATTCACGGTGCACCCAATCCTATAGCCGGCTAACTATATCCGATTCAAGTACTTTAAAACCAACACATCACTTGCCAATATACATCATTTAACATCATTAATCCACTATTTTAAAGCATTTAACAAAGCCATTAAACCATCATGCATCACTATGCATCAAAACCACATTTATCAATGTACAAAACAAGGATCTCTTACCTTGAGCATCCTTCAACACATGGTTTATAAAACCAGCATTACACATGCTAAAATATGCTTTCAAAACAGAATTTAAACATGCAAATAAAACACATTGCATCCAACCATCTCATGGTTCATCAAAAAGAGAGTTTCACCGAAAACTTACTCTTGAGCTTAGCTAAGTTGTTTAGACTTAAACTAAGCTCCCATAACCTTCAAACATTGGTTTCAAAGCTGAAAACCAAACTTCACTCACCGATTCCGTTTCGCAAGCTTGCCGAAACACCAATCAAGCCTCCGGATCAACACCACAAGGATCCAAAGATGTCTCCCTTGTTTTAAACACAGCAAAGCAGAGGATTAATGCATCATCATGCATTAATATCTTCAACCTCAACACCTAAACTCGCTGCTCTCACCTACACTCACATTTCGGCTACCAAACACAACTGAAATCACATCTAAACACCTCCACAACATTACCCAGCCAAGATCCATCAATTCCAAACATTCATAAACATCAATTAACATCCAAAAAGGGTCTAATCACGTCCTTATACCTCCAGCTATAGCAGAACATCGAAATCACCTCAAAACCACCATTAACTCAAGCAAAAACTTAGGAAAATCAACCTATTCGGGATTGCATTGATTAAACCTCAATTGCACATCAAATATATATCCAAAATACATCAAGAAGACATCTCAAAACAGAGCCCAATCATTTTACACGAATTTAATCAAAATTAAATCCAAATCTTGCATTTTAAGCCAAAATCAAGAACACAACATCAAAACCTTTAATAAAACTCAAATCAAGGATTGAGAACTTGGGAATTTCAGTAAAGAACTGAGTATTTAGAGGAGAAGGACGTTCATACCACTAAATGTGAGTTTCTCCTTGTTTAGAGCCAAAATTCTTCAAAATTCAATAAGCAATTGATGATGATTTGGTGTAGGAATGATTAGAAATCAATTAGAGATTGTAATCTCAACTTTAGATATGAAAATCAGAGGAAAAGTGGCTGGAGAAATGTGTTTGGCTGAGAGAAAAATGAGAGAAAAAGAAATGAGAAAATTTTGAGAAAAGTTAGTTATGGAATCAAAAATATTTATTTCCCTCTTTTTCCTTTTATTAAATATCATTTAATAAATCTTTAATATTAAGAAAAATCTGGAGAAACCTATTCTTGGGTAAATTAGCTCCTTAAAGATTCAAAGTTTCAATCCTTTTAAAACAGTCACCAACTTTTCAAAAATTACATTTTAGTCACTAACTTGAAATGTCATGTTTCCAAACCTCATTTTGTAAAATTGATTTCACCACCCTCTTATATATAATAAAAGAGGATTTTTAGATATTTTTCCATATTTTTAATGCATCCCGAACTAGGCTTTCCCTAAAAACCACCTTTTATATTCGAACCGAAAATCCAACCGGTCTGATTCAAACCAAAACTTCTAAGCCCAAAATTGGGGTGTTACAATGGAACTCAACAATAGAAAAATGGATCAAAGGCACAACCGCACCCAATAATGATGCACATTCAAGCACAGTATCTGGTAGGCTAGTCCTGATGTTGTCATTCGCGTACAACTGCCAAATAAACTGTAAAACACAATTTATAATATGAATTCACTCACAATCAAATATACAATTTCTCTTTCAAAAATTGATCATGATACATGATTTTTTCCTATTGTTTGGATCTTTAATTTTGTATCTCTGACAATGTTGTGAACCACCCCTGCATTCTTCAACTTATGCCTCCATCTGCAAAGATATATTAAAATTATATTTCAAAGTCATTGAATATAAATATTATATCAATAAATATCTATATACAACTGTATTCACATTATTGCCTTCCAGCAAGCGGAAACTCCATATGTACTAGTACAAATAAAATAGGCGTTAGATAAGGCAGCCTGTACCATGCCCAGAACTGCAATAAGATTTGACATCCACTCATATCTGAATTTGCCTTTTCACCATGCATAATTGTGACCTTGGATATTTCATGGTACAAAAATGCAAATACTGCGGACCTCCAACTATATGTAGCAACTGTGTCCAAATTAGTCATGAACGACAGGTATTGTGTGTGAACCTTATTACCAAATGTATCTGGCATCAACACACCACCAATAAGTTGCAGTATATAAGCTTGAGCTGCACACTCAAGTTCTCAATGACCATATTCATCGGTCACACTAAATTCCTGCTGCAACCATGAAATTTTGAGGCGTAGCCCGTCCACACAGGACTTAGGAGGAGCTTTGCCCAGGTACTGTGTGCAAAGGTCCTATGCATTGCACTTATTTTCTCCAACCAATGGTTTCCCATTTTTTGGAACACCAAGCTGTACCGCTACATCCTCCAGGGTTATTGTGCATTCGCCAAATGGAAAATAAAATGTGTGGGTCTTTGGTCTCCACCGTTCAATCAATGCAATAATCAACCCGGGGACAATCTTAAACCCACGTAGAAATGAAGCATTATAAAAATCAGCTCGTTGTAGGTAATACACTAAATGCTCATCAGGTTTCTTTATCTTCATTCCTCGACGGCGGAACATATGCTCTACACTCTATAATTAATTCATTATAATTTCGTATTATAATAATTACATAGTAAATATGAAATTTTAAATTAAAAAACACTCACTTACTTGCTCTTCGTGAATATGAGACGAAATATGCTCATGGTCACAGTACAACAAAACTCCTTCAGATTTCATTTTCTATTTCTACAGCTAAAAAATAATTATTATTCGAATATATACATCAAAAAATTGTATTAACTTCAACATTTTTTATCTATGCGAATTTTATTTCTTATTAAAATAATAATACAAAAGTTCATATATTATTATTGTGTTATTGAATATTATAATTTTATAATAAGTTCGTTTAAAATATTAGGGTAAACGACACAAATGACCACTGAACTATAGGTTTGGTGTCAAAAAGACCACTATATTATTTTTTCCGCAAATGCACAACACAACTATATAAATGGTTCCATTTTAGCCACACGCCGTTAAAAAAACGAAAAAGTTAATGGAACTGTTAAAAAATGGTATAATTACACATTTGGTCCTCTATATTTATACAATATATCAATTTAGTCCTAATTTTAATCTAATAAAATAAATTAATTATTCAATAAGTTAAATAAAAATAATTAAAATCCCCCAATAAGGTGGTGACACGTGTCACCCTGATTGGAGTAGGAAAAATGAGAACTAAAAAACTACCCTTAGTAGGAATTGAAATTAGGACCTTGGGGGTATAGCATGTGCAAGTTTACCACTAAGCCAAGTATATACTTGTGATATGGAATACTAATAATAATATATGTCTTATACATATGGAGAAAGAAAAACCAGTATTATCGCATGGATCCACCGAGAAATCACACGAACTGATGTAGGACGATGTCAGAATCATGTTTGGATCGATAGAACGTCTCAGTGCTTGAAGAGCTTCAGTGTCCGATCTCAATGTTATCGAATGGACGAGCGCAAAGATCGAAGCTAAAACCATTGCAACGACAACGGAATTTGAAGAAGACGATGAGATCGAATCCATGTCTTTGAGGATTTCGTTCGATAGTAATGTAAGCAAATCAGAATAGGGTATAAATAGTTTTATTAGATGGTATAATTTCCATGAGATGATAGCAAAAAAAAAGGTAGAAAGACAGTGAACTGGTTTCTTTAAGTTAGGCGGAGAATTTGATTTGTACTCCTTTCAACCTGCTTTCCAACAACAAATATGATGTAAAATTTTTATTGATGGGTGAAAGAAGCATGCTAAACTAGTGGGGCTGTCACTAGATTTGTCTATGGGAATTTAAATTTTCTGGTTTATTTCATGTTTTTTTTTCATATAGTATCTTGTAATCTTATTGTCACTAGCATTAATAGATTCGAACCCTTAACGAATATATTCATATTCGATACTCACACCCGAATTCGAGTGTTGTAACATAGACTGAATCTTGGGGTAATATCTGTTTTGTCTGCTGTTTTATCTTGTGCATATATGTCATACAGGAAAAAGCAGCTTTCATCTTTTGTGTTGAAGATAGAGCCCTCTTTTGCCGTGATTGCGACGAGCCGATCTATCCGGCTGGCAGCCTCGCCGCGAATCATCAAAGGTTCCTCGCTACCGGAATCCGAGTCACCTTGAGTTCGAGTTGCAATAAAAAGACTGAAAACAATGTGTTGGAGCCACCCAACAAGAGTGCACCTCAGACTTCAATGAAAATGCATCCACATCAACACTCAACCTTTGCTTCCTCATGGGCTGTTGATAATCTGTTAGAACTTTCGGATATTCAATCTCTAAACAAGGCAAGAAACTATTACCTATCCCGATATCCAACACTCGTATTCGAGTTTGAATTATACAGATATAAACTGTTACTTGAAATTAATTTGGTCTTCCTATAATGTTTTCCTTGTTTTGTTGCAGAAAGAGCAGCCTAAGCTCGGAGAGCTTGAATGGCTAGCAGAGATTGGTCTTTTTGGTCTTCCTATAATGTTTTCTTTCTCCATATGTATAACACATATATTATTATTAGTATTGCATATCACAAGTATGTGCTTGGCTCAGTGGTAAACTTGTGCACCTTACACCCCCAAGGTCCCAAGTTTAATTCCTACCAAGGGTAATTCCTTGGTTTTCATTTTTCCTACTCCAATTAGGGTGACACGTGTCACCACCTGATTGGAGGGGGAAATTAATTAATTTAGTTAAACAAAAATAATTAAAATCCCCCAATAAGGTGGTGACACGTGTCACCATCTTATTGAATAATTAATTTATTTTATTAGATTAAAATTAGGACTAAATTGATATATTGTATAAATATAGAGGACCAAATGTGTAATTATACCAATTTTTTTAATTTCGTTAACTTTTTTGTTTTTTTAACGGCGTGTGGCTAAAATGGAACCATTTAAATAGTTTTGTGGTGCATTTGCGGCAAAAAATAATATAGTGGTCATTTTGACACCAAACATATAGTTCAGTGGTCATCTGTGTAGTTTACCCAAAATATTATTAATTTTTTTATTATTTATAATTACATATTTTAATAATTAATTTTCTTCTCAAAATTATAATAAAGAATGATTATTTCTTATTAAAATATCATTTCTTATTAAAATAACTCTTTTTAATAATTAATATTCTTTTAAAAATAATTTATTTTCTTTAAACAATTTTATATAAACAAGTAAAAATAATCATGTTTTATTATGTGAAAATATATACTTGTAATGATTTTTATTTCAAATATATTTCGATTTAACTCATATTATTATTCTAGTATAGATTCAAATATATTTAAATATACACATGTACAAATAGTTACACTAAAAATATACTTAAAATAGTTACACTCAAAATATATATATTTGTTCAGTGAAATACAATAGATCCCGAAAATTGCGTGTTTTCTCTAACCTGGTTGCAAGAAAAAACCATGTCATAGCTCTTAAACTTAAAATGTATGACTAATACGCAAAGTAAAAAACTAACTTTAAAAAACCAGATTAAAAAATACATGCACTTACCAGATTAAAAAATAAAAAAACTAGCTTCTTTTTGTTCGAACCAACAATCAGAACCAGGACGTCTTCATCAATAATAAAAAAATAATTATCATTAGATCATCAATCACACAAAATAATGTACAAACACTCATAATTAAAAATCAACAGATTAATTTAAAGTCATAATTTAAAAAATCACTTACTTAGTGAGAAACCTAGAAAAGATCAGAATAATACACTTCAACCACCCTCACCCTCTTCGAATATATCTTTAAAAAGATATACAAAAAACTTTTCACCTTCACCAATTTTTTTTCTCTTCTTCTCTTCACAAATATCACCAACTCTTAACTCACACCTATCTTACCCCTATCTATCTTATATATACACAAAATAATTTAAAAAAAATTCACGTGATGCATGGCCCATGCATGTCACTGCCACCCTGCACGCTGCCAAGCCTGATCCCTCTCGTCTCGCACCCTGGTCGAACAGCACCTTGCCATGTAGAAATGGCGAGGTCCCACATTGCCAGCCCTCTCTGCATGGCCCATGCATGCCACCCTGCACACTGCCAACCCTGCTCGCTGCCACCCTACACGCTTCCAAGCCTGCTCGCTGTCACCCTGCACGCTGCCAAGCCTGATCCCTCTCATCCTGCACCCTGGTCGAACAACACCTCGCCATGTAGAAATTGCGAGGTCCCATATTGCCAGCCCTCTCTACATGGCCCATGCATGCCACCTTGCACGCTGCCAAGCCTGCTCACTGCCACCCTGCACGCTACCAAGCTTGCTCGCTGCCAAGTCACGCCAAATTGCAGCTAGAAGAGACCTCGCCGTTTACACCTGGCGAGATCCAAGAACGCCATTTTCATAGGGCGAGTTCTTGTGAAAACTGGCCTATTTCTCTAAATAATATTTAAACCACCTTATTTCCCTAAAAAAATCTTGGCTTATATAACCAATTTTACCGAGTTCTCACACTAGTGTTAAACTTAAATATATTAATCACAATTTTCGTTAAAATCATACCAATTTAACTAAAAAGAAAGATTAAAGGCCAAATTTATCCTACAAGTTTACTTTGACTAATCTATTTTCCTACAAGTGTTCTATCTAAGTTGCTTCAATTACTTGCAATTATCAACCTTTTGGTTCCACAATACAAAGTTGTTTAATCTGTCCGTATGACTAGATTATATGTTCTTGCTTGGAACTTTTACGGTTTACTCTATTTGACAGTTCATATATTTTGAATAGAAAGTCAGCCCATTGCCCAACAATTTCAGGCTACAATCGGTTGTAAAATTTGGATTAAAAGTTTGAAGGCTAATTTATTTATTTTTTAAAAAAAGGTTTAAACGACTTTTTTTAAATAATTGAGAGTTTAACTAAAACTTTTAATAATTTTTAGAGATTTAACAAAAAATAAAAATAAAATAGAGAATTTAGTTAAAATATTAAAAATTAAAAGCTTAATATGAATTTTTAATAATGTTGAGGGGCTAAATTAAAATTTTTAAAAATTTTCAGAATAAATTTAAATTTTCTAAAATTTTAGGAGGACCGTGACCACCACTAGTCTCTTAAAGAATACGTCCCTAGCTACAATTGAACTGATATACGAAGAGAAAAATAACAATGTATATATTTTTGGTACGATGACATTCATGGGAGTTTTGTGATCCTCGCGAGACAATTGTCTATAAGACTTGGCGAAGGAAATCTAATTGGCCTATTTGGATTAATCCGTTCTAAGCTGCACATTATAAAGTTAATTAAATTTTAGGGTTTGAGATTTATAAATTAGAGTTAAAGTGTACAATTTAATTTTTTAGTGCCGTAATATAGATAAAGACACCAAAAGAGAGTCATGATATTTTTGTTCGGTTGCGAGAATCATATTAATTCTATTTTATGATTCTTTTCCATTACCTTTTATTTAAGAGAAAGAAAACTAAAACTATCCAAACTCTTTTACGATGATTTTAAGTTTTTTTAATACTTCATAAATATTTTTAAATTTACCCTACCTGTTTGCTTTGGAAGTGTTGAATCTAAGGGTCAGTTTGTTTCACTGTAATTGGTTTTCCTGAAAATGTTTTCATAACTTTCCAATGTTTGGTTCATGGAAAATGAAAAAGTCAAAGGAAAACTAACTACAGTCAATGGAAAACTGGCCTTGTTTCAGTGTAAAATGACTTACCCATTGATTTTCGGTAAGTCGATTTCCTTCCTCCCATTCTCTCTACAAATATTAACATAAACCATGAACCTTAAAACATAAACCCTAAACCCTAAATACTATCATAAAACTAAAACATGAACCTTAAACTTTAAATCCTAAACACTAAACGTTAAACCATGGACAATAAAAACCCTAACCCTAAATATGAACCCCTAAAATTTTAAATGTTAACATAAACACTACCATAAACCATAAACCCTAAATATTAACATAAACACTAACAACAAACCCTAAAAATTAAACACTAACATAAACCTTAAACCCTAAATGAGCACTTGAATCATAAACCATAGATCTTAAATCCTAAACTTTAAACCCCTAGACTATAAACCACAAACCCCAAATACTAAGCAATAAATGTTAAACCCTAAACATTAAAAACCCTAACCTTAAACACAAACTCGTAAACCTTAAATGTTAACATAAACACTAAACACTAATACAAACCCTAAACCCTAAATATTAACATAAACATTAAACACTAACAACAAACCCTAAACATTAAACACTAACGTAAACCTTAAACCCTAAACAAGAGCACAAACCTTAAACACTAAACCATAACTTAAACCCAAAACACTAAATGATAAACACTAACCCTAAACCATATATGATAAACCCTAAACTATAAACACAAAACCCTAAATGATATAACATGAACATAAACCTTAAACCCTAAAACAAAACTATAAACCCTAAATGTTAAACCATGAACAATAACATAGCCCTAAACTATAAACATTAATCCATAAACACAAAAGCCTAAATACTATATCATAAACATAAACCCTAAATGTTAAACCATAAACACTAAATGCTATCATAAACACTAACATAAACCTTAAACCCTAAATGTTATACCCTATATATTAAACCCCAAACACTAACATAACCCTTACCCTAAACACTAACCCATAAAACCTAAATGCTAACATAAACACTAAACCATAAACAATAAACACTAACATAAACCCTAATCCCTAAATACTAATATAAACACTAAACCCTAAAACATAAACACTAACCTAAACTTTAACATAAACTCTAAACCCTAAATGTTAAACCTTACACACTAACATAAACCCTAAACAATAAACAATAACCCTTAAACCTTAAATACTAACATAAACACTAAACCTTAAACACTGAGCACTAACATAAACCTTAAACCATAAATGATAACCTAAACATAAACACTAACCTAAACCCTAAACCTTAAATGATAAATCCTAAACACTAACCATAAACATGGACCCTAAATGCTACCATAAACCATAATCACTAAACCTTGAATGTTACCATAAAACCCTAAACCTTAAACACTAACATAAACCATAAACCATAAACCATAAACCATAAACATTAATATAAACCCTAAATCTTAAACCTTAAATACTAATCCCTAAATGCTACTATAAACACTAAATAATAATCTAAACCATAAACCATAAATACTATCCTAAACCTTAAACCTTAAATGCTAACCTAAACCTTAAACCATGTTTTAGTTGGAACTTGTTTTTACCATTATCGATGCTTGTTTGTGGATTGTTCATGAAATTTTCAGGAAACTCTACCAAACAGTGTAAATTGAATTGTACAACATCATCCAAACACCGGAAAATGGTTTCTACAATTAGTTTTCCAACAACTGTAGTTCATTTTCCGGAAACAGTTTTCAGTGAAACAAACAGACCATAAGTTGCTTCAGTTACATCTATGTAAATCATCAAATTTCCGGTACTACAATACAATGTTGTTCAATATGCCTGTATGAGTAGATTAATCCCAAGTAAACAAGTGTTTGCATAACATGACCAACAACACGAATACACATACAAGGTTCATCAAGTAAACTAGGTTTGGTCCAATAATAAACAGAAAGTCTGACCATTTTGGGCTACAATTCAACTGGTATACGAACAGTGAAGTAATTATGCTCAACGAACGCTCTGTTCATTTACACTCCTATCTCAAGTAAACAAATATTTGCATAACATGATCAGTAACACGAATACACATATAAGGTTCATCAAATAAACTAAGAAATTGCCAATAATCAGCTTATTTTAAACAGAGTCTGCCCATTTTGGGCTACAATTCAACCGGTACACAAATAGTAAAGTAACGTTGTGCTATTATTTTTGGTATGATGACAATTCATGTTTTATGTTCATGGGAGTTTTGTGATCCTAGAGAGACAATTGTCTATAGGACTTGGCGAAGGAAATCTGATTGGGCTATTTGGATTAATCCATTCAAATCTGCACAGTATAAAGTAAATTCGATTCATGGATAAGTTTTAGTATTAAAACAAGGGTAAATTAAGTAAATCATCACCGAATTTTACTCTTATACTTATTTTGGTCACTGAAATTTTAAAACGTTTAATTTACTAAAACGGTGAAAAAATTCATCAGCAGGAACGGGCTTTATCCAACGGTGGAGGAAGGAAATCGATGAGAGAAAAACCATAAGATTTTTGGTCGATTCGTGAACTTTGGAGCACTTTGCAATAAAATTGAGGTCGAATTCAGACTAAGGGGACCGAGACAAGGTTATTGGTTAAATTTGAGACCGAACGACCACGTTTGGGGTTTAAGAGTGACAAAAAAAGTTCAATGTCAAAGCTTTAGTGACCAAAAACGTTCAATGTCTAAACTTCATTGAGTAAATTGAACGTTTTGAAACTTTAGTGACCAAAATAAGTTTAAGAGTAAAATTCAGTGACGATTTATGTTATTTACTCTTAAACAAATACTAAGATAGATATTGAGCATACATGTACGTTCTAGGGTTAGTAGAGTTAGTTATTCTGTTAGGGTTTCATTGCTCATGTAAGTTTACCTATATAAAGGCATGTAGGGTATCTTTTGTATCTGAACCATTTTTCACGATAAATTAAACTTTCAATTCTCACTTACAATATGGTATCGGATGTATTAAATCTTGCTTCCAAGATCCAGTTTCTCTTTCTTTGAGCTTTGTTCCGTTTCTTTTTCGACTTGTAGGTTTCCTTTTCTCCATACTTCAAGTTCTTTAATCTGCGTTTTCACCAGTCATGGGGGAGGTTGGTTTGAATGACCAATTCAATAATGGTGTTAATCCCTATTATCTTCACCAATATGATAGTCCAGGTATGATTCTAGTCATGCAGCAGCTTGGAACTGACAATTACATTAGCTGGAGACGGTCGATGTTGATGGCTCTTTCGGCCAAGAACAAGATTGGCTTCGTAGATGGTTCTATCTCAGCTCCTGCAATTACTCAAACCATTACTTACATTGCCTGGAGGAGGGCAAATGATCTTGTTAATTCATGGATTCTGAATTCTGTATCCAAAGACATTGCAGCAAGCTTGTTGTATCATTCCACTGCTGCTGCAATATGGAAAGATCTTGAAGATCGTTTCCAGCAACATAATGGTCCAAGTTTGTTTCAACTTCGCAAGAAATTGATTGATCTTGCTCAAGGATCGATATCTGTAAGCACTTACTATACTCAACACAAAATCATTTGGGATGAGTTATGTTCTGTCAAACCTCTATGCACTTGTTCCAATTGCACGTGTAACGGGGTTCAAAAGATGATTAATGGACATAACAAAAAACAAGTCTTGCAATTCTTGATGGGTCTTAATGACTCATATTCTCATACTCGAGGGTAGATTCTTTTAATGGATCTTTTGCCTTCGATCACTAAGGTTTTTTCCTTGATAATTCAAGAGGAGAGTCAACGTGTTATTAAATTGGACACTCCAATTACTGAAGCCACTTTTGTTGTAAAATCTCATGTTTCATCTGGGTATCCAACTAAGAAATCCAAGCCACAGTGTAGCCATTGCAATCTAATGGGACACACAAAAGAAAAGTGCTATAGGCTTCATGGTTTTCCCCTTGATATCGCACAAAGCAACATGTTGCTCGTTCAAGTGTTGTTTCAAATGAGTCTCCTATGGCTATTCAACACCCTCAAGAATCCTTTTCTACTCAGCAATGTCAGCAGCTTATTGCTATGCTTACTAATCAATTGAATGTTGCCTCAACTTCAGATATTCCTTCCAGTTCTGTCAATCTGGCTATGCAGGGTAAGATTTTACATTATGTTAATCATTTCAGTTCATTGGATAAAAAAACTTGCTGGATTATAGACTCTGGTGCCTCAAGGCATGTATGTTGTTCCAAAAATCTTTTTAATTCTTTAGAACCAATTTGTGGTGGCAATATTCTCTTGCCCAATCAAACTTTAGTTTCAGTTAAGTTTTCTGGAACAGTTCGAATCTCTTCTAAACTCATTTTAAACAATGTTCTATTTGTTCATGAGATTTCTTTTAATCTTTTTTCTGTTAGTTCTCTAATTAATGATTCCAAGATTAATGTTATATTCTCTGACTCACAATGTTTGTTACAGGACCTATGTCAAGTGATTGGGAGGGGTGAATTGCATCAAGGCTTGTTTCTTTTGAAAGTTCCTTCTGTTACAAGTTTCGTTTCTTCTGTTAACAATGTTTCTTGGCATGACAAACTAGGTCATCATAGTGTTCGTGTTTTACAATCTTTAAAGGATGTAATTCATGTAAATAGCAATAATAAAGATTCTATTTGTCATATTTGTCCCCTTGCTAAGCAACATTGTTTACCTTTTTCGAATTCTACCATTCATACATCTTTGCCTTTTGAACTTGTTCATTGTGACATTTGGGGCCCTTTCAAAGTGCCTACTCACGGCAATCGACGATTCTTTGTTACATTAGTTGATGATTTCACTCGTGCTACTTGGACGAGTTTATTACATCACAAATCTGATGTTGCTAGAATTATTCCTAATTTCATAAGTATGATCAAAAGGCAGTTTGGTTACGATTTAAAGATCTTTCGATCTGACAATGCTAAAGAATTACAATTTACTGATTTTTTTGCTAAGCTTGGAATTGTGCACCAATGCTCTTGCGTTGAAACTCCTCAGCAAAATTCGGTTGTTGAAAGAAAGCACCAACACCTCTTAAATGTTGCATGTGCACTTTTCTTTCAATCTAAAGTTCCTTCTAATTTCTAGGGAGAGTGTTTGCTTAATGCAACTTACATTATTAACAAGTTACCTTCTCCCATGCTTTCTAATAAATCTCTTTATCAGTTATTGTTCAATAATCTTCCTGATTTCATGTTTCTTAGAGTTTTTGGTTGTCTTTGTTTTGTGTCAACTTTGCGTGCTGGTAGGAATAAATTCTCAAAAAGAGCTTTGCCTGGAGTCTTCTTAGGTTACTCTATTGGTGTTAAAGGTTACAATGTGTTTGTTTTTAAGACCAAACAGATTGTTGTTTCTCGCAATATTGTTTTTCATGAAACAATATTTCCTTTTCATAAACTTAACACTGATACTGTTTCTATTGATCTTTTTTCTAATTTGTCTCTACCTGGTGTTCATAGTGACATGTCACAAAGTCTACAGCAGGTGTTTGATGATACATCCCCTTCGAATTCTGCAAACTCTGATGTTATCAATGACAATTCAATCAAGCCAGTTCCTGTTAGGCATGAATATTTTCAGAATGTTAATCAACCTTCACCTGATCATTGTCCAACTCAAGTTAATACTGAAGATGGTAGTGATGGACACCATACTAAAGTTAGTAATGATGGACACCATACTAAAATTGGCAAAGCTGAAATTCCTCACAATCATATTACTGAAGTCAGCAATGATGATAATATTCAGGACACCAATGTTTACAACCATGATGAAATTGAACCTGATGTGAAGATTCAGGATACCAATGTTCAGATTGAGCCTCGAAGATCCTCTAGGGTTGTTCAAAAGCCTACATACCTTAATGATTATCACTGCAACATTTTGTCTCTTGTAGAATACCCTATTGAGAATTATGTTTCAAGTGTGAAGCTTTCTTCCCAATATGAAGCTTTCATTGCCAAGGTTTCTTCTACAACTGAACCTTCTTTCTATCACCAAGCTTGTAGAGATCCTGCTTGGCATGCTGCTATGCATGAGGAATTGTCTACCATGGAATACTTACAAACATGGTCAGTGGTGCCTCTGCTAGAAGGAAAGAAAGCAATTGAGTGTAAATGGGTCTATCGTATTAAATACAACCCTGATGGCACAGTGGAAAGGTATAAGGCCCGTGTAGTTGCTAAAGGCTTTACACAAGTGGAGGGAATCGACTATGTTGATATTTTCTCTCTGGTTGCAAAAATGACAACTTTCAAGGTATTGTTATCCTTCGCTGCTTCAAAAGGGTGGCATTTGTTACAACTTGATGTTAACAATGCATTCTTAAATGGCTTGCTTGATGAAGAAGTCTACATGAAACTTCCTCTCGGATATCACACTAGTTCTCATAATTCTAATCTTGTTTGTAAGCTCAACAAATCTATATACGAGCTTAAACAAGCTTCTAGGCAGTGGTTCAATGCATTTTTCTGAGGTTGTTTTGAAACTAGGTTTCCAGCAATCTTCAGTTGAGCATACCCTATTTGTCAATGGCATAGGTGATGATGTGGTTGCACTTCTCGTATATGTGGATGATATTGTTCTTGCAGGAAAGGATCTTCATTTATTGGCTGATGTTCGATATTCTCTTCAACAACATTTTAAACTCAGAGACTTAGGACAATTGTGTTACTTTCTTGGTTTCGAAATTGCTCAAAATTCTACTGGAATTTCCTTGTCTCGGCGTCATTATGCTTTAAAGCTTCTAGAGGACACTGGTTCCTTGGGTAAGAAACCTGCTGCTATTCCTATGACTCCATCACTGAAATTAAGTGCTACTGATGGAGAATTATTAGAAGATGCTCAGCCATACAAATGTTTAGTTGGTCGTCTTCTTTATCTCACTCATACGAGGCCCAATATAACATACACTGTCCATTTACTAAGTCAATTTGTTTCTGCTCCACGACAGCCACATCTATTGGCAGCTCATCACCTTTTATCATACATCAAACAGACCCCTGAACTAGGTCTTTTCTTCTCTTCTACATCCTCCACACAGCTCATTGGTTTTGTCGATGCTGATTACAGTTCATTTCCAGACACGAGAAGGTCGATCACTGGCTACTACACATTTTTAGGTGACAATATCATTTCCTGGAAATCAAAGAAGCAGCATACCGTCAGTCGGTCGTCCTATGAAGCCGAGTATCGAGCAATGGCGTCTGTAACGTGTGAACTGGTTTGGCTTACTTCACTTCTGCATTCATTTCATATTGTTGTTCCCTAAACTTCTCTGTTTTGTGACAATCAATCTGCTATACACCTTGCTCAAAATCAAGTTTTTCACGAGTGAACAAAACATATAGAGGTTGATTGCCACTTCATTCGAGACAAGATCAAGGCTGAGTTTCTCAAACTCTTTCACATTCGGACTCACAACCAACTTGCTGATATTTTCACTAAGGCTCTTCACAAACCTGCCTTTGATTCCTTCGTTGTCAAGATGAGATTACTAAATATTCATAATAATCTATCTTGAGGGGGCATATTAAGTATACATGTACGTTCTAGGGTTAGTAGAGTTAGTTATTCTGTTAGGGTTTCATTGCTCATGTAAGCTTGCCTATATAAAGGCATGCAGGGTATCTTTTGTATCTGAACCATTTTTTCACGATAAATAAAACTTTCAATTCTCACTTACAATAATAGATGAAAAGATCAGCTGCAGCTACCTGTAATTAATGAG
Organism: Hibiscus tridactylites; assembly: GCA_958450335.1. Taxonomy (NCBI): domain Eukaryota; kingdom Viridiplantae; phylum Streptophyta; class Magnoliopsida; order Malvales; family Malvaceae; genus Hibiscus; species Hibiscus tridactylites. The sequence goes on along the minus strand of OY288265.1, from coordinate 25,040,697 downwards.
AAAGTAATGAATGAAGATGGACATCTCGATTTTGATAGATCAGCTCCAGGACATATCCTACTTCCTGCTCCAAAAGGAAGAAAACACCCAGCTTTTGGTTTATGGTTCTGCATTCAAAGTGAAACCAGACAGCTTTGTGGGTTAAATCGCTATGTTTGAAATTTGAAGAAGATGAGTGTCATGTTTTTTTCGACTTACATCCCATCTTGAGGGAAGGAATTCGTTCGGGTTCGAATAAATTTCGGAATTTATTTGAACAGCTCTGCACCAAACCAAATCTTTCCATCCTTTGGGTAAAATATACCGTATATCACTCAGTTTTGTGTTTGGTTACAAACAAGTCTTTTTTTCTAAAAGTTATAATTTAGTTACTCAATTAATTTTTTTGTTATAATCAGATTACTACGTCGTTAAAATTAAGATGAACGTCTAATGCGGTTTGATATAGCATTAATTTTAGTCTCAAAACTTATACATTTAAAAAATTACTTGTTGGTTACAAATTTTAAATTATCTAGATTATAATATTTACAAAATTTGGATGGTTGGCCAAGTTGTTCATCTTTTCCCCCCTCATATTTTCTTGGGTCATGAGTTCTAGACTCACTAGGAATACACCCCTTTCCTTCCCCTAGAGTCTCATTTCTCTTCAGGTAGGATTAAGATTAGAATTAATCTTTGTTAAAAAAAACTAATTTATAACCGAACAGATAATTAGATGAAAATAATTCAAAATCAGGGAGCATCAATTATCAACATACTAACCGTTAACCATAACATCAGTTTTTGCCTTTCGGAAAAGCATCAGCGGGACACCGTATAATCGCATGGTCTCATCCATAGCCTGAAATTTCCAACGACGTGACTTGATTTCATGGTTCATTTCCATTTTAGGAAAGCAAAAATTTATGAAAAAACATACCTTTGACAGATATTCCATCTGTCTGATTTCCTTGAGAGTCAAACCTTTCTGCGACCGTGGTCTTCTGTTTACAATCTCCACTTGTTCTTCCTTTACTCTCTGTAGAACTTCGGGATGATCGTGAAGCTAAATGGTTAGCCACAATGCTGCATGTGCAGTTGTTTCATGACCAGCAAACAAGAACCCCAGCAGTAAATTAACAATCTGTTCGTTTTCCAGTTTTTCAACATCCTCGTCTTTAATATCCAACAGTAGGTCGATCATGCCAGTTTTCATGTTCGGGCCATTACTGTTCTTACATCTTCTTTCATCCATCTGAGTTTGAATGACATTTACCAATATCTTTCTTTCCTGACAACATGAAAATCAATTCTTTTCAGCTAGGGATGTAAATGAGTCGAGTTGAGTATAGGGGTTAAAAAGCTGATCCGACTTGGAAACCCGACTGAAACCTACTCGAGTCAGAACTTGATTTGAACTGATGATTTGATAACCCGAACCCGATTTGTAACCGACTGTTGTTGACCCGAACCCGAATTTGACCTGTTACTGTAGTAACCGAACCTGATCTGCGTCCGACTGAAAACGACCCGAACCCGAATTGGACATGTTACTGTGGACCTGAAACCCGACCTGCGTCCGACTGAAACAAATTCGAAGCCGACCTGGCAAATAATCGAATTTACCTGACTGAATTGACCCGATATCTGATTTTACCCGACCTAAAATGAACTCGACCTGAAATGTAACACCCTAGACCCGCCTATGCATTAATACGGATCCTAGGAAGTTACATTAGGGTCACCGGAGCGACCCATGACAAATTTCAAATAAACATAACATTAAACCTTAAAGATCCTAAATCAAACTTCTGATTTAAAATAAAATTTCAGAAATCATTCAAAACGATAAAACAATTATAACACAAGTTGCGAAAATAAGTTTCAGACTCATTTAACCGAATACAAAACACGACACACATGCCACCTAGTTGCTCAGATACCATATTCCATGTCAAGCCGAAGGAACTCCCATACCGATGTTGATAGGTGTAACTTGTCTGATCTTTTACCCTGAGATGATAAAAACAGCATGAGCTTGGGAAAGCTCAGTAATACAAAACTACCAGAAGATACTATAAGCACATGCAGATATATGGCGAAGCATAACATTCTTATGATGTTCTAGGCAGTAGTTATTTCCATTTATGATTCGCTATTTTAGTGAAACACTATTCTTGAGGACAACAAGGTTTATTCTTTCTAAGCTACTGAGCATTATGAGATAGCTTATTGTTCAGAGAATCAACATGGTAGCATATTGATGAAGTTAAATAAAGAAGCCTAGTGTGTTTCATAAATTGCAGATCAAACATACATAGGTACATATCGTTCGCCTCATATGAACACATAACAGTTAAATGCAAATGTTCGAGTTCATACAGAAATTTACTACCCTCCAACCTTACACCAGAATGCAATTCCCCATGAACTGCATACAGAAGGCTTACCCTAGACCCGTAAGTATAGAAGCCAGAATAGAAGGCTTGCCCTACACCCGTAGGTATAGGAGCCTGAACAGAACGAGTCTAAGAGCTTGAACAAAAAGCTTACCCTAAGCCCATTGGGCGTAGGAGCTTAACAGAATAGCTGGATCAGGGCTGTGACAGACACTTCAATCATATCTTGAGAGTATCCCTAAGCAAAACAGTTCAGATTATAACACATTATCATCAGATTTCAGTCAACATAGCATATATCATATGATTCAGATATCATAAGCTCAGAACAGACCATAATATAATCTCAATCATATTGCGCATACAAGACTTTTTCAACAGATATAATCATGCTTCTCAAACACAATCATTCATACTTTTAGATTTCACACCCTATCAGATAAACATGTTTTTCAACTCAAAGTGCATCATATATCATGATCAGACAATCATCACATAATCATAATCCACATATATATACATATATACACAACAGAATGCAGCACACGTGGAACACACTAGACAGAACAAATTTTATTTCTTAGGGATACCTGATATTTACAGAATGAGGCACATTGAACTTTTGGCTCGAATTAGATATTCTAGGAGTTCATACATGATGCTCTTTAACTTCAAATATATCGTGGACGATTTAATCATTTAAGCTCACAAGGGTACTATGGTTATTTCGACGTTCAAGGGCATTTTGGTAATTATACCAACATCGAATAAGCAATGGTTCACAGAACTCAGGTATCTTGTTTGCTCATAAGTTTTCTAACCGGACATTCAAGTATTTCTATATCAATGTCTTTTAAGTTATCAGATAATTCCAAGGATGCTCTAATCATTGAGGCTAACATAACATTTTAGTTATTTAACTATCATGAAAATTTCTCAATATAACACAATCATAACATAACGACGATTATAATTCTCAGGGGCTCTAACAATTTATCAAACCTCTAAAATGTGTTTAATGCGGCAAATCCCAACTTTACAATACTTACTAACATTCAGATGTGAAAAATTTGCGTGTATCAAAACTTAACACCGGCTGAATTGTATATCTGAACGGTCGCCTTCATACTTTACTATACGGTTTAGCTTTGAGTAATCAAGCATATAATCCTTGCAAATATTCCTACCCTTCCTTGGTATGGTAAGCGATAGGCATACACGAATTGTTTTTCTTAACACTTGAGGGGCACTTTAGCCATTTAAGTCTTATTAGAAAGTTTCAGGATTTCATTGGGTGTATAACCACCTATTTAACAAAAAGGGGTATTCTGGTCATTTTGGAAATTTGGGATAGGGCCACTATTCTTTTTTTTTCTGAAATACCATTTGGTATCTCCATTATTCACGTACTCAGTAGAGATTAAATCGTCTTAATCCCTTTGACCGTTACAGACGATTCATTCATTTCAGAACTTGAAGGTATAAACGTCGTTCCAATTAATTAGACATTTAGGTGCTCGAGGGTACTACAGTCTTTTTGGTCATTGCAATTATTCCAATTAATTCGCTCGTTACTGTCGTAAGGATCGACGTAGGATTACAATGATATTTTTCAGATGATTCACCTTTATGTGTTATACAGAGTTCAGGGGAAAATTCAAGTTTTGAATCACATGAATTTGTACAAAAGTGCCGGAGTCTTTCTAATAAATTATACATCTTAGGTGGAGTAAAATTGCTTAGTTAGAGAGAATGCAGATTTCGAGTCATTTCTTTATTAGAGGGGTAGTTTAGTCATTTTTATGACCCAAGGGCAATTTCGTAATTTCATAACCAACATCTCATACCCCGCACTCTGAGCATTGGTTCTTAGACACCATTGATAGAGTTTCAGATTTAACTATATTATTTATTACTATTAGCACTTTCGATACTCTGGGTCTATTAATATTCTTATCCGAATATTTTGATCTTACTGATTCTCATACTTATTTTTTTGTATCTGATTCAACTTAAGAAGAGTTCACGAATACACTTCATCACAAGCATGCATGCGTTAACCGAATATCAACATGATCATAAAGCATACCAGGGGTAGTAGTGTATTACCTTATCCCGAGCTACACCGATCGACTCATGAAACTTTATTCTATCGTACTCGAATCCAAAATGGACGTCCTATGACATCTCGAACACCAAGATATAGGGGTACCTTCAATTACACAGATTAACATTTTAGTCTTTAATCACAGAGCCCTTAATAACATCAAACACATAAACACTTTTGGGGTCAAGGTCAGATTCGGAGGCCTTCGGATCATAATTTTGCAAAACGGGCTTCAAAATCGGACTCAAGACATCGAAAAACATAAAATATGACTTCTCGGAAAATTTTGACTTTTTTGTCAACGGTCAGCGTTGACGTCATGCTGACGTCAACAGTCAACGCATGCTGACATCACTAGTCAACTGGGTTGACTCGACCGAGTCAACTCATTAAGTTGACTCGGGCTGACTCAGACGAGTTGACTAACTGAATTGACTCGGATGGGTTGACTCAGACCGGGTCAATGGGTCAGGTCGGGTTAGACGGGTCGGGTCAATGGGTCAGACCGGGTTGTTCACTAAACCGGTTCGGTCTGGTGGGATCAGACCAGTTCACTCACCAAAATTGAGCTCGTCGGCCGGTCATCGGAAAGTCGCTGGAATGCTGTCGGTGACCCTAAAATACACGGTTCTACCAGAAAATAACGAAAATTAACTCAGCAGCTCAACCATTTACATCCACGAATCAGACTCAAGTCGGAACTTACCAAAATCGAGGGAAACGGTCGAACTCGACATAACTCCGACGAGTCCCCAAACGACGGTGAATCGATGAGCGGAGGGAGGGGTTTTACTCGCCCTTGCACAGCGAGCTCGAATCTGGTGGTCATGTCTCCCACGGACGACGGAGGTGACCGGAATCGACGAAAATAGGTGACGCGACCTTTGGGTTTCTCGCCGAACCTTTCAAGGATTTTTCACGGCAAACGGCGGTGCGATTTCGCGCGTGACTGGCGGGCTTGTGCTTGGAGCGCGGCGGGGAACACAGTGAAGGTGGCGGTGACGGCCACGATGGGGCGGCAACCGAGATCGGCCGGTGAAGACCTTAGGGTCGAGGTGACCTTTGAAAACCCAGATATCCCCTTTTTTCAGATTCGAATAGGTATCCGAGGTAGATGGGGAGTCAAACCTTTAAATTCTCGATTTGAATCGAAAAGTAAGCTTAATATTAATTTAAAGAAGGCTAAAACCAAGAGCAACTTTAGCTTAAATGGTTACGCCTCTCATCCACCATGCCAAGGGATGCAAGTTCGAATTCCCCTGGCAACATACCCTTTTTTTGTTTTTTTAACCAGAGTGTTACCTGAAAATGACCCGACCTGAAATGGACCTGACCTGAAATGGACTCGATCTGAAACAGATCCGACTTGTTTTGAACCTGACCTGCTTTAAACTCGACCTGTTAAGTGACTCGACATGTTGTTGACATGAACTGATATTAACCCGAAATCTATTACTTGATGAATTAAAAACTTTTATAAGTTGATATATCATATATCATATACATATATAATGTATATACATATACACCTACATATATTGATGTACATGATGTATATACGCGCATACACACACACATATATATATATATATATATATATATATATTACTAAAGTTGAAAAAATATTAAGTAATTGATAATTTATGAACTACAAAAACTTAATGAAGAGTTGTTTTTTATTTTTAAGTTTTCTCAGTAACTTGAATAAAATTTTAGACTTACAAATTATATAAAAAAAATAACAGTTACATAACCTTAAGTAACAAATTCAAGAATTGTTTTCTTAAGATATAAGAGATTCAAAAAATATTTTCTTAAGTTAAGTTAAAACTTAGATTAATTTTACTTAAATAATAATAGATTCAATAATTAATGTCTTAACTTGAGTAATAACAAATTCAAGAATGGAATGACAATAAATTTAAATTAAACAACGATCAAATGGTATATAAATAAAATAGAATTAAATCTGGCACCAATGACAAAATCCAAACGTCAACCACTTAAAGATAACAATAAATATCAAATATTTTATCTCTGGCAGACCATCATTTTGGCCCTTATTTTTCTTCCCTCCACGTTACAGACCATCATTTTGTCTGCTTCTTACACTACACAAAACTCCAAAAATCTTTTCGAGAGGCACAAGTTAGCCCATCAACACTCCACACTCACACAGGTGGCGCGTCGTATTACCTCTGGCAGATTCGGTGCTCGACTCCACTCACCACCGGCACCATCGTACACCAAAACAAGCCCGTCTTTGAAACCCTTTTGAATTAGGGTTTAAATTAAGGGTTTAGTGATTTGTTTAAGGTAAATATATTTTATTTTTAGGTTTAAGGTTTAGGGTTTTATCTATTATTTAATAAGGTTTAGGGTTTATAACTTTGAATTAGGGTTTTGTTTTAAAGGTTTATGGTTAAAGGTTTTTAGGGTTTATAGTTTTTAGGGTTTTAAGGTTTTGATTTAGGGTTTAAGGTTTAATGAACTAGGATAGTTCAAGGGTTTAGTTTGTAATATTTAGGGTTTAGTGTTTAGTGTTAGGGTTTAGGGTTTAGTGCTTAGGGTTTAATGTTATGATAACACATTATTTAGGTCTTGATTTTATGAGTTTCAATTTAGGGTTTAAATTTAGGGTTGTAGGGGTTTTAGGGTTTATTGAACTAAGGTTAGTTCGAAGGTTTAGTTTTTAATGTTTAGGGTTTAGTGTTATTGTTTAAGGTATAGTGCTTAGGGTTTAATGTTCTGATAACACATGATTTAGGGTTTTGATAAAAGAAGATACCCTAAACTCTAAAACCAAATACCCTAATCCCTCGAACATAACCCATAAACCATAAATTCTAAATCCTTAGATCATAAACCCTAAACCTTAATGTATGTATATATGTACATATCAATGCATGAACCCTAAACCCTTAATGAAAATTTCCCTAAACCCTAAACCTTATACATACCCTAAACCCTTAAATCCACATAATGTGCCCATAAACCCTAAACCATTAAACCTAAACACTAAACCATAAACCCTGAACCATAATGTATGTAAGTCTGTATGTATGTACCTATCAATGTATGAACCCTAAACCCTTAATGAAGTTTTCCATAAACCCTAAACCCTAAAGTATGTAAGTATGTAAGTATGTATGTAGCTATCAATGTATAGGCCCTAAACCCTTAATACTTTTTCCCTAAACCTTAAACCATAAACTATAAACCCTAAACCATAAAGTATGTAAGTATGTATGTATATAGCTATCAATATGTGAGCCCTAAGCCCTTAATGAATTTTCCCTAAACTCTTATATATATTTTAATTCATCATGTTTTATAATTTTAATTTGAAATTTTGTTCATTCTAGACCCTAAAACTTTATTTTTATTCTAAATTGACCTCTACTTATTGTTTTTTTAATTACTCTAATTTTTATACTTTTAATTTGATATTTTTGTTCATTATAGTCCCCAAAACTTTATTTTTATTCCCAAATGACCCCTTTTCCTTGTTTTCTTTTAAATTTGTCTAATGTTTTATAATTTTAATTTGATATTTTTGTTTATTATAATTCGTGAAACTTTATTTTTTTAATCCAAATTGACCCATTTTCAGTCCAAATTGAACCCTTTTCATTATTTTTTTAATTACTCCAATGTTTTATAATTGTAATTTGATATGACTTTAAATAATTAACTCAATATCAATGACGATTGACGAAGGTCAACCTAAAGTCTACCGATTACTTATACGGTTGTAGCGAACTCAAACTCAATACGAACTCCAATTCTGAAAATACCCCGACCTGAATTACCTGACCTGAAATTACCCGACTTGAAATGCACCCGACCTGAAATGCAACCGACCTGAAATGAACCCGACCTGAAATGAACCCGACCTGAAATGCACCCGACCTGAAATGAACCCGACCTGAAATGGACCCGACCTGAAATGGACTCGACCTGAAACGGACCCGACCTGAAATGCACCCGACCTGAAACGGACCCGAACTGAAATGGGCCCGACCTGAAGTGTATCCTAACCCGAATTAACCTGTCAATTATCTACTTCAGACCCGACCTGAAATGGACCCGCACCCGACCCGAGTCGAGTCAAAATAGAAAAATGACCTTAAATGACCTGTATCCGATTTTACCCGACCTGACAGTACCTGACCTGAAACTCGTCCGATTACCTGTTTTTTCATCCCTAGTTGAGCATGAGTAGTGCTAAGCTTGATTCGGCTCGCTAAGAATTCGAGTCGAGTTCCAGCTCATTCAATTCGAGTCGACCATGAGTGGTGCTGAGCTCGACTCAGCTCGTTAAGAACTCGAGCCGAGTTCGAGTTCGAGCTCGAGTTGAGTCCAATCGAATTGAGTGTTGACCAGGATTTGATTGAGCCATGTTAACATATTAGCATGAGTGAGTCATCTTCAAGATTAGTTAGGAGGTTAAGCCGTTTGTAACTAATCACTGCCAAGCAGTTAACCCTAAATCACCCTCACATTATTGTATAAATGCATGGCTGATGCACTTAATGCATTATCCCTTTTCTGTATCAATAAAGAAAGTTCATCATTTCAATCATCTTCTTGGTTGTATTTCAACATGGTATCAGTCGCTCTCTGATTTTGTTTTTGCTTCCGTTTCTCCTCATGTCAATCCTTTTTCTTCTCTCGTCTACCTCTTCTTGAGATTCTTACCTTCTCTCAATCATGGCACCTCCTGAGATGCTAGTCATTTCGGCCAAAGAAGAACAGATTCTTGACTCACAAGTCTTCACTAACAAGAGAGTCAATGTTTGCCTCAATGAATCCAACTATCTCCTGTGGAAACAACAGATTCTTCTCACGATTCGGGGTCTTGGGCTTGAACAGTATCTTGATGGTTCTATATCGATTCCAGTAAAGATTGTCAGAAATCAAGCAGGTGAGACGATTGTCAATCCACTGTATACTCAATTCTTCAAGCAAGATAAATTTTCAGCTTCATGGATGCTTTCCACCATCAGCCCTCATATCTTGCCACGATTGGTTGGTTCTGAAACAACGACAGCCGTTTGGAGTATTGTAACCAATCAATACTCGACTCTTTCCACTACAAAGATAATGAATATGCACTGTCACCTTCGATCCATGAAGAAAGGCACCCAATCTATCAACAAATACACAATGGCAATCAAACAGACGTGTGATCTATTGGCCACTTGTGGAAGTCCAATTTCTGAGGTTGAACATATTGCAACAATCCTCAATGGGCTACCCACTGAGTATGAACCATCTATTACAACAATCACAGCCTGCAAAGAATCATATTCTGTAGACAACATTGTGTCTATTATTGTAGATGTTGAAACTAGAATGGAGGATTATTCAAGATTCCTTGTTGGGATCAACTACACCAGATATAACCAGAGGCAATCCCATACAGTGGCTAATGATGAGGTAGACCATGATCGTGATACACATCACCATGGAGGAAAGTTCAAGAGCGAGTCTCGTCCTCAGTGTCAAGTGTGTGGCAAGCTAGGACATCTTGCAGGTAGGTGATGGCACAGGTTTGATCAGAATTACAAGAGGAGTTCTTCGCAACAAACACGATCGAGTGCTCAGGTGAACATGTGTTCTTGCTGTACACATGCTCCTACTATTGAGGTTCTATACAATCCTTTTTTGGGTACCGACAAAAAGATTTAAGATTCTGATCAAGATGAAGACATTCAAGTAAATGCCTTGATGGTGGATGGACCGGTTGCCTACTCCAAATGGTCTCCAGACTTAGGGGCAACACATCATGTAACGAGCAATCTTGGCAATCTTTAGCACAGATCTGCATATTCTGGAAAAGGTAAAGTGCACTTGGGAGATGGTACTACATTGATTATTAATCATGCGGGTAGTTCTTTAATTGATAGTGCTGATAGATCCTTACATTTAGATCAAGTTCTTCATGTGCCAAAATTAAAAAAAAATCTCATGTCAGTAGCCAAATTTGCTAATGATAACAATTTTTATTTTGGATTTCATGCCAATGTTTGTTATGTAAAGGATGCAACTTTTAAAGATGTGATGTTAAAGGGAAAGCTTGACCGTGGCCTATATAGATTTGATTGTAGCATTCTTGTTGCTGCATCAGTTCTTCAAACCACTGCAAAGGGTGATGCTGAGTGGTTATGGAACAAAAGATTGGGACATCCAACCATTGATGTTGTCAAGTCTATTAGTAAAATTGTTCCTTTAGATAAGTCAATCGTATGTGTAGAATGTCAAATGGGAAAAAGCAATACTCTACCTTTTAATTCTTCTTCCACAATGTACTCTAAACCATTTGAGTTAGTTGAAGTTGATGTATGGGGACTAGCCCCTATAGCTTCGAATGGTTTTAGGTATTTTGTTCTTTTTGTTGACATGTACACAAGAAACACTTGGCTCTACCAATTGAAAAACAAACATGATGTTACTTCAGCATTTCAGATGTTTCTTGCTATTGTAAAAACTTAGTTTAATTTAACTATTATGTCCATTCAAACTGTAGAAATAGATGAAAACATAAGGTTTTTTTATTATTCGATATCTCAAAAGATACAACAAGAGACTCTTTTATAGTCTTGTAGGAGTTCGACTAGGATAAGGATTCCTAGTACAAAATAACTTCTAACTCTATACTAGATTAGAGATAACTCTAGACTAATTAGGACTTTAATTCTAACCTCTTTACCTAATACAAAAAAATATAGATAAGTACTAACTCTTAGGAGATTTAACCCTAATCTATGTAAAAGATGAAATATCCTACACTCCCCCTAAATTTGGTGAGTATACGTTGTATAGTCCCAACTTGGATAAAAATTCATCAAAGACAGTTTAGGGTAAGGCTTTGTGAGGATGTCTGCTAGTTGGCCTCCTGTTGGGATATATGATAATGTAGCTACCCCATTGACAATTTTTTCTGAAATAAAATGTTTGTCTATCTCAACATGTTTTGTTATGTGATGTTAAACTGGATTCTTTGCTATCTGAATGGCTGATTGATTATAGCAAAGAACCTTAAATGTGTCTTCTTGGTCAGTGTGTAATTCATTTATCAACTTGAGTAGCTAAATTCCTTCACACATTCCTAGTGCTAATGCTCGAAATTCTACTTCAACACTGCTTCTAGATATAACTGATCGCTTCTTGCTTCTCCAAGTCACAAGATTTCCCCAAACGAATGTGCACTATCCACTTGTTGATCTTCTTTCAGTGAGTTCTCCTGCCCAACTTGAGTCTGTAAAGATTTTGACAGATATGTCTTGTGTCTTTTTAAACAGTAAACCATGTCCAGTAATTTTCTTCAAATATCATAGGATTCTATTTGCCGGTGTCATGTGTTTTTCATTAGGATTTGTCATATGTTGACTAATCACATTATTAGGAAACACAATGTATGTTCTAGTTAAGGATAAATAGATTAGCTTTCCTATAACGCCCCAGTTTAGGGTCTGGGATTTTATCGATTATAACCTAGGATTAGTCCGGGTTAAAATTAGACTTAAAATGATGATTTTTACAAAAGATTCCTATATTTACTAAAATGCCATTAATGAATTTGAGAATGAGAATTTTGATAAAAAGGGGATAAATAAAGGAAATTTGAAAAAGATGTCATCTTCTCCAAAATCCCGCTTTTTCCACTAAAACTTCTCTAAAACCCTAAATCACTATTTCATTGCTCAAATCACTCATCCAAGCAAGATTTTTGAAGGTAATCTCTTCCTTATTTCAGATTTTACATTGTCTAGCTTGTGTTTTTTAAAAACCCTCTTTTAAAAGCCATTAAAATGTATTTTGAGTTTGGAGTTGAGTTGATAAAATGGGTATTTCTATGGGTTCTTCATGTGGGTTTCTAATGTAGCGTTTAAGGGTGTTTTTGATCACTTTTGGGTGTCTTAAAAATATGTTAAAATGATGGGTTTTGGTGGGAAACCCGAAATGGGTATAAAAATGAGATTTTTAGGTTTAAAAGGTTGGGTTTTTGGGTTGGTTTTAGGTTTAAAACGTGGTTGGTGGTTCCCTTGATGATGGGGATGTTTCTAGATGATTTTGGATGTGTTTTAGTGGTTGGAATGGGTGACTTAAGTGTGGGGGTTTGTTTAAACGAAAATGGTGAAGTTTGGATGAAATTTGGATTCTAATTGATGTTTTTTGGTTGCAATAGTGAGTTTTCGGGTTGCTACTAGTTTACGAGTGTATTAGTGTCCTAATAGTATGTTTTGGACTGCTTTAAACCGAGGAATCAAGTTCGGGTGCTTCGGGTGCGATGCCGGGTGCTATGGAGGCTTGAGATCGGTGTTTCGGCATCTGTTTGGGTTCATCGGTGAGTGGAATCTATTTTGAGACTTTAAATGCGTTCAATGAAGGTTGTTGGGGTTTGGGTGGAGTCTTAGAGACTAACCTAGACCCGAGTGTAAGTTTATTTATTCTCGCTTGTTTGGTTGATTATGGCGTTCTCGATTATGTGTGTTGTGGTGTGCTTTGGATTGTTTTACTCTCCGTTTAATGTTGTTGTGTAGTCGTTGTTGGTGTCGAGCTTCACGTGATGGTTGTCGTTACTAAGGTGATGTGTAGTCCCACCAGTAGTGACTAATAGGAGAGTACGATGATGTGTAGTCCCATCGGAAAACTATTAGTCGAACGGTGAATTGTGGTCCCATCGGGTTTTGGGTCATGCATGTGCGTACCTTGTAATGTGACGCTTGTGATACATTACGTCTTTCCTTATTTGATTTTGCTTGAATCTAAGTCTACGTTTTAAAAACTACATTGTTGGTGTGTTTTAGAGCTCCGCTCACTAAGCTTCTAGCTTACGCTCTCTTTTCTTCAACAATGCAGATCGTTAGAGGCTTCAGGAGGCAAGTGGGCAAGGGAGGAAACTCTTGAAGCTCTCTTTAAGTTCAAAGTATGGTTTATGTTTATTAATAACACTTAGACAATGAGATTTCTAGATTGTATGTTATGGAGTTGGTGTTCAAATTCCCTTATTATGGGTTGTTTATGTTTCAACCATGTTCTAAATGGTGATACTATGTTAAATTGGGACTTGGTGTGGTCTTGTGTAGATTGCTAAGAATATTGACTTGTAAGTGTTTTTGTATCTAAGTGTTCATGTGATCTTAGAGCTTGAGTTCTAAATTGTTGCTTGAATGCATGTCAAATGTTGTGATTAGGACTTTTTCAATCTAAAATGTATATATAATAGTTTTCCATGTTGTTGTTTCTTGATTCTTGTGGTTTTGAGGCTTGTTTGGGAACTTTAGAGATGCAGAAAATTGTTTCAGTGTCACACATAGTGCAGGCGTTTCGAAAAACTTGTGGTTGTTTCGGAATTGTGATAACTCCAGGGATACCCATATCAGAACGCATTTCGATACAGTTTGACACTGTGAGCTCCTATTCCGATACGCATATCGAAATGGTTTGCCACTATAAGGGCCTGTTTCGGAACGAGTTCCGGAACGCTTTGACAAAATGGACCCTCATACCGATATGAGGTGGATCGTACCGGTAGGGCCTGGTCTAGCTTTTAAACTAGAGCCCGTGTATCGAAACAGGCAAGCCTGTTTCGAAACACATGCCTGTAAATTGGGCTTTTGGCATCTTTAAGGATTCTTAAATGTTGGGCTTTGGTCCCGTTTTTCGTAAGCATCCTTGAGAGCCTCGAGTGAATCTCTTTTGTATGGTTTTGGTTTCGTAAGCATGAAATCGGACTAACTCGACACTTGGTAAATTTATATTACTTTGCGCCTCGTTTATATCTTTACGTTTTCGGTTTTCCGTTGTCGTTTTCACACATAGGACTAATGATACATTTAGACAAGATAATGTTTAAAAGAAATTTTCTAGGGTTGCTAATCGAAGTGGAGCTTTAACGGGTTTCGCTTCGGTTTTCCCCGTGTAACCTGTTCGAACTGGTCTGTCGCCTAGACTGGAATGAGAGGGTTACATTTAATGGTATCAGAGCCTCGGTTATGAGGTCTCTGGAGAAAGGTAAGTCAGGTAAGTTGGTTTGTATGGTTGCTTGCTATTGCACGGTGTATTAAAGCATGTTTTAATGACCTTGTTGTTGGTTGAAGTCTAGTCAAATGTTCCCATTGCTAGGTGTTGTTATTGAAAATGGTTTTGGTTTAAAGAGCTGAGAACTTGGGTCCTTGCCCTTTTGCTAACCTAATGTTTTCTTGTGTGTTATGTGTTTGTCGTTTTAGATTTTATCTTCGGCATGATTAGACTGAGGGACGGCCTAGAGCGGATGAACAGGCACCCGAGAATGAGCCTCATGTTCCTCATGCTCCCGATGGTAATGGAGTAGGTGGTGAAGGTATTGGGCCTCAGGCTGGTGCAAATGTTGGAGGTAATAGGGCTCAGGCGGGTCAGGGTCCGGCGAGCGCGGACATGACCCATTTGATTCTGACCATAGCCGGAGCTTTTCAGACAGCTTTGGTCGGTATGCAAGCTGCAGCACCACCTCAGGGTGCGAGAACAAGATTACCCCTTGAGAGGCTCCGCAGTTTGGGAGGAGTTGAGTTTCGTGGTTTGACTATCGAAGGTTCAGAGGCTTGGCTCGTGAGTACTACTAGAGGTGGCAATCGGGTCATTCGGTTCGGGTTCGGTTCGGGTCGTTTCGGTTCGGGTCATTTCGGGTCTATCTAGAATCGGTTTAGATTCGGTTCGGGTCGGTTCGGTTCGGGTTCGGGTCTAATTCGGGTCTGTGATGAGTCGGATTCGGTTCGGGTATTGGATCGGGTCAAAATCGGATCAGTTGTTTTCGGGTCGGGTCAATATCGGATCGGTCGCTTTCGGTTCGGGTCAAAATCGGGTCGCTTTCGGTTCGGGTTAAAATCGAGTCAATTTCGGGTCAATTTCGGGTCGGGTCAACATTTAAATTTTTGGGTCAATTTGATTTGAGTTGGGTTAAAGGTTTGAGGTTTAGTATTTATGGTTTAGTTTAGAGTTATTGATGTATGAGATTAATTCTAATTCAACTTTTCAATCTATGCATTTGAATTTGATTAAATATTTAAATCAAAGCTTCATGTATCTATATAATTTTTTTTGTATAATTATATTGAATCAAAGTTTATAATAATAATAATAATAATAATAATAATAATAATAATAATAATAATGTTTGAAATGAATTAATTTATTAAACTTAGGATCTAATTGAATTAACTAAAATCTAAAAGCATAAATCACGGACATAATTAAAATAATTTTAAAACTAAATGTGAAATTTCAATTAAATTAATCTAAATTGAAACTCAATTAAATCAAGAAAAATAGAAAGACAATTGGTAAAAATAGAGAGGGAAAAAACAAAATTTTGGAGGGAAATAAGCCACCAATTTTTTAAGCTAGATTGAAAAAAAAGAAAAAGACAATTGGAAAAAATAGAGAGAGAAAAGACAAAATTTTGGAGGGAAATAAGCCACCAATTTTTTAAGCGAGAGATTAATAACTTTTTAGGTCATGTTGCATTTAAAATGTTACATTTTAGTCAACTTTAAGTTTTAGTTTAATTTAATTTAGTCACAAGTATTCCCACGGTTTAGACTTCGGATATACAAATCCCCTCCCCGTAGTGATATTTAGTCTCTAAAAATTTACTTTTAGTTGAAATTGACTAATCTTTGTAATTTAGTCTATTAATTTAATATATTGATATTTTCGTTCATTTTAATTTCAAAGATTTAATTTTTAGCCAAAATTGATCCCTGTTTATTTATATGGTATAATTACAAATTTGATCATTGGACTCTCAAATTTCTCCACTTCCAAATTGTCAATTTAGTCTACAATTTCAATTTTATGCTATATTTTATGATGAAATTATAAAATTGGTCACCAAGATCTCAAATTTCTATACTTCATTTTATTATTTATTATATTGTTAACAATAGATATTCAGGTTAAAATCGGGTTAAAATCGGGTCGATATTCGGTTCAGCTTTCGGTTCAGCTTTCGGATCGGGTAGCATTCGGTTCGGGTCCATTCGGTGAGAGTCTATTCGGTTCGGGTCTATTTCGGTTCGGGTCCATTTCGGTTCAACAAAAATTTTCGGTTCGGTTCGGTTCGGTTCGATTCGGTTCGGTTCGGGTTTCGGGTCAACTTCGAATCATCATGTTCGGGTCAAAATCGGGTTTTGGTTCGGGTTTCGGGTCTCGGGTCAAGTTTGCCAGGTCTAAGTACTACACACATCTTGGGTCAGATGGAGTGCTTAGATACTCGTAAGTTTGGTTGCATTGTCTCCTTGCTTCAGGGGGACGCATATACATGGTCGACCACTGTTACTTCGGGTATGGCCAAAGCGGATATCACGTGAGAATTCTTCAGAAATGCTTTTAAGAGGAAGTATCTCAGAGTTTGGTATATGGATGAGATGAAGAGGGAGTTTATGGCCTTGGTTCAGGGTAGCAAGACTGTGTCCGAGTACGAGGTTCAGTTTGTGAGATTGAGCTAGTATGCACCCGAGTTGGTTCCCAATGAGAGGGAATGGTGTGAGCGCTTTTGATATGGGTTGACTAGAGATGTGAAGACTTACATGCTTGCCTCTGACTATATCGAGTTTGATGTCTTTGTCTCTAGGGCCAAGGATATTGAGCAGAACTTAGGCTCCAATGCTCTGGCTAGTGGTTCCGATTTCGGAAAGAGACACGCGGATTAGGGTAGAGATCATGCCAAGAGGCATAGGGATAGGAGGTATCAACCCGATTCGAGGCATAGGGGTGGTAACTATAGACGGGGCCACCAGGGCCAAGGAGCTGTTGTACACACTCCGGAGTGCGCTAGATGTGGGAGGCGCCATCAGGGCGAGTGTATGAGGGCCTATGGGGTATGTTGGAACAATGGTTCCCGAGACCATTTGAGGTTTAACTGTCCACACCCAGCTAGGGGCGGACCGGTTGTAGCTAGGGGTTTTGAGCATCAAAGAGGTCGTGGGCGCGGTTGTGGTAACTTCCAGCCGAGGAATGATGGACAAAGGAACTTGGCTCATGTAGTGGCAGTCCAGCCCGAGGGTGGAGGACCAGCTAGGGTGTATGCACAGCAAGAGGCTGGGAATGACACAGATGTCATTGCAGGTAATTTCTCGTTACAGTCTTTGAGTTTTCTTACTTTGATAGATTCGGGGTCGACATATTCGTATATTTTGGGTGAACACACAAGGTCTCTAGGTTTACCGTATGAGTGGTTAGAGGTAGGTGTAAATGTTACTAGTTCTTTCGATGATACAGTGGTAGTTAGAAAGAGGTATATGAGGTGTCCCTTGATGGTTTAGGACCACGTGTTTCCGGTTGACATGATGGAGTTACCGTTCTATGGTTTTGATGTGATTTTGGGCATGGATTGGCTCGTAGAGCATAGAGCTAGGGTTAACTTTGAGACCAAGAGAGTCTCCTTGAAGCTTACAGATGACTTTGAGGTTGTGGTAGTTGGTGAGAACGTTAGGTTCTTGTCTAATGTTGTTTCTACGTTGGAAGCTCAGAAGTTAATGGATTCGGGTTGTCAGGCTTACTTAGCTTACGTTATGAATCCGAATATGAGTGAGGTTAGACCGCAAGATATCAGGACAATTTGAGATTTTCCAAATGTTTTTCCGGAAGAGTTGTCGGGTTTGCCTCTAGATAGAGAAGTTGAATTTGCTATTGAGACGTATTTTAATTCTGCACCCGTGTCTATTGCTCCGTATAGACTGGCACCGAAATAGTTGAAATAATTGAAGACATAGCTTCAGGAGTTGTCAGATAGAGGTTTCATTAGGCCTAGTATTTTTTCGTAGGGTGCTCCGGTCTTGTTTGTGAAGAAGAAGGACAATAGTATGAGGATGTGTATAGATTATAGGCAATTGAACAAGGTAACAGTGAAGAACAAGTACCATTTGCCTAGGATAGATGACTTGCTTGATCAGTTGAGAGGTGCTTCAGTGTTTTCAAAGATTGATTTGAGATCCGGTTACTATCAGTTGAAGGTGAAAGATTTGGGCGTACCAAAGATAGCCTTCCGTACACGTTATGGGAACTATGAGTTCTTGGTGATGCCTTTCGGTTTGACTAATGCTCCAGTTGCATTTATGGACATGATGAACCGTGTGTTTCACGAGTTTTTAGACAGGTTTCTGGTAGTGTTCATAGATGACATCTTAGTGTACTCTAGGACCGAGGAAAAACATGATGAGCATTTGCGATTAGTGCTTCAGACTTTACTTGAGAATCAGTTATATGCCAAGTTAAGTAAATGTGAGTTTTGGATTAGGGAGGTAGTCTTCCTAGGTCATATGATCTCGGCCAATGGGATTAGTGTGGATCCCAAGAAGATAGAAGCAATAGTGAATTGGAAGCAACCGAAGTCAGTGACGGAAATTTATAGCTTCTTAGGCTTGGCGGGATATTATCGAAGATTTGTCGAGGAATTTTCAAAGATAGCGGCTCCTTTAACCAAGTTGCTTTAGAAGAATGTTCCGTATGAGTGGTCAGATGCAAGACAACAAGCATTTGAGAAGTTGAAGAAAGCTTTGACCGAAGCTCCTATCTTGGTTCAGCCGGAACCGAGAAAAGAGTTTGTGATTTACAGTGATGCATCCTATGTAGGTTTATGTTGTGTGCTTATGCAAGAAGGTAAGGTCGTAGCTTATGCTTCGAGACAGTTGAAAGTTCACGAGAAAAACTACCCTTCATGATATTGAGTTAGCCGCAGTAGTATTTGCATTGAAGATTTGGAGACATCACCTTTATGGTGAGAAGTGCACCGTTTATACCAACCACAAGAGTTTGAAGTACTTGATGTCTCAGAAAGAGTTAAATCTTAGGCAATGTAGATGGATAGAACTTCTTAAGGATTATGACCTCACGATAGAGTACCATCTGGGTAAGGCAAACGTAGTGGCCGATGCTTTGAGTAGAAAAGTGGTAGTTGAGATGCGAGCTATGTTTATGAGATTGAGCGTGTCACGTGATGGTGGTTTGATAGCCGAGTTGCAAGTTAAACCGTCGTTGGCTCAGTTGATCTGAGAGAAACATTTACAAGATGAGTCGTTGGCACCTCACGTGCAAGATATAGCCGAGGATAGACCCACAGATTTTTGTTTTGGTAAGAATGGGATCCTATGTTTCAAGGATAGAATAGTTGTTCCGGAAGATTTCGAGTTGAGGTGTATCATCTTAAATGAAGCACATAACAGTCCCTTTGCTATGCATCCGGGTAGTACGAAGATGTACCATGGGTTGAAAGAAGAGTACTACTGGGTTGGGTTGAAGAAGAATGTGGCCGAGTTTATGAGTAAGTTCATGGTATGTCAGAGAGTTAAAGTCGAGCATCAGTTTCCTTCAAGGTTGTTATAGTCGTTGAAGATTCTGGAATGGAAGTGGGAATGTATCACCATTGGACTTTGTGTCAGGTTTACCGTTGACTCCTTCGAAGAAAAATTCAGTGTGGGTGATAGTCGATAGATTTACTAAGTGTGCTCACTTCATACCTGTTCACACTACCTACACCTTAGATAAGTTGGCCGAACTGTACATATGTGAGATAGTGGGACTGCATGGGGTACCGAAATCGATTGTGTTAGACCGAGATTCGAGGTTTACAGCTAGATTTTGGGAGTGTTTGTATCGTGCTTTGGGTACTTGGTTGAATTTTAGTACTTCGTATCACCCGCAGTCAGATGGTCAGTCAAAGAGGGTGATATATGTGTTGGAGGACATGTTGAGGTGTTGTATTATCGACTTTCAGGGGTCTTGGGAGAAGCATCTACCATTAGTAGAGTTTGCGTACAACAACAATTATCAGGCCAGTATTCAGATGGCACCGTATGAAGCTCTGTATGGTAGGAAGTGTAGAACTCCTATTTGTTGGGCCGAGGCTGGACAGAAGCTTGTATCAATGCCTGACTTGCTTAAGGGTACTACCGAGAAGGTAAAACTGATCTTTGATCACTTGAGGGCAACTTTAGACCGACAAAAGTCATATGCCGATTTGAAGAGAAAAGAGATAGAGTATGCCGTGGGCGAGAAGGTGTTTTTGAAGGTCTCACCTTGGAAGAAGGTGATGAGATTTGGTAGGAAAGGTAAATTGAGTCTGAGGTTCATTGGACCTTACGAGGTAGTTGAGAGGATAGGTCCCGTTGCGTATAGATTGAAACTCCCGACCGAGTTAGAGAAGATCCACGATGTGCTCCATGTATTGATGCTCCGAAAGTATAAATCGGATCTATCTCATGTAATGTCAGTGGAAGAGATTGAGTTGAACCCCGACTTGTCATATGATGAAGAGCCGGTTGAGATTCTTGCTACAAACAATAAAGTGTTGCGTGGGAGGTCTATCGAATTAGTCAAGGTTTTGTGGAGACACCGAGGTGTGAAAGAGGCTACTTGGGAGAGGAAGGAAGACATGGAAACACAGTTTCCGTATCTCTTTCAGTCAGGTAATTTCGGGGACAAAATTTCTTAAGTGGGGGAGAGTTGTAACACCCCGGTTTAGGGCCCGAGAGTTTATCGATTATAACCTAGAATTAGTCCGGGTTAAAATTAGACTTAAAATGATGATTTTACAAAAGATGCACATATTTACTAAAATGCCATTAATGAAATTGATAACGGGAATCTTGAGAAAAAAGGAATAAAGAAAGGAAATTTGAAAAAGATGTCATCTTCTCCAAAATCCCCCTTTTTGCACTAAAACTTCTCTAAAACCCTAAATCACTATTCCATTACTCAAATCACTCATCCAAGCAAGATTTTTTAAGGTAATCTCTTCCTTATTTCAGATTTTACATTGTCTAGCTTGTGTTCTTTGAAAACCCTCTTTTAAAAGCCATTAAAATGTATTTTGAGTTTGGAGTTGAGTTGAGAAAATGAGTATTTCTATGGGCTCTTCATGTGCGTTTCTAATGTAGTGTTTAAGGGTGCTTTTGATCACTTTTGGGTGTCTTAAAAATATGTTAAAATGATGGGTTTTGGTGGGAAACCCGAAATGGGTATAAAATGAGATTTTTAGGTTTAAAAGGTTGGGTTTTTGGGTTGGTTTTAGGTTGAAAACGTGGCTGGTGGTTCCCTTGATGATGGGGGATTTTTCTAGATGTTTTTGGATGTGTTTTAGTGGTTGGAATGGGTGACTTCATTGTGGGGTTTGTTTAGAACGAAAATGGTGAAGTTTGGATGAAATTTGGATTCAAATTGATGTGTTTTGGTTGCAAGAGTGAGTTTCTGGGTTGCTACTAGTTTATGAGTGTATTAATGTCCTAATAGTATGTTTTGGATTGCTTTAAACAGAAGAATCGGGTTCGGGTGCTTCGGGTGCTACGGAGGCTTGAGATCGGTGTTTTAGCATCCGTTTGGGATCATCAGTGAGTGGAAACTGTTTTGAGACTTTAAATGCGTTTAATGAAGGTTGTTGGGGTTTGGGTGGAGTCTTAGAGACTAACCTAGACCCGAGTGTAAGTTTATCTATTCTCGCTTGTTTGGTTGATTATGGCGTTCTTGATTATGTGTGTTGTGGTGTGCTTTGGATTGTTTTACTCTATGTTTAATGTTGTTGTGTAGTCGTTGTTGGTGTCGAGCCTCACGTGATGGTTGTCGTTACTACGGTGATGTGTAGTCCCACCGGTAGTGACTAATAGGAGAGTAAGGTGATGTGTAGTCCCATCAGAAAACTATTAGTCGAATGGTGATGTGTAGTCCCACCGGGTTTTTGGTCATGCATGTGCGTACCTTGTAATGTGATGCTTGTGATACATTACGTCTTTCCGTATTTGATTTTTCTTGAATCTAAGTCTACGTTTTAAAAACTGCATTGTTGGTGTGTTTTAGAGCTCCACTCATAAGCAAGTGGGCAAGGGAGGAAACTCTTGGAGTTCTTATTAAGTTCAAAGTATGGTTTATGTTTTGTAATAACACTTAGACAATGGGATTGCTAGATTGTATGTTATGGAGTTGGTGTTCAAAATCCCTTACTATGGGTTGTTTATGTTTCAAGCGTGTTCTAAATGGTCATACTATGTTAAATTGGGACTTGGTGTGGTCTTGTGTGGATTGCTAAGCATATTGATTTGTTAGTGTTTTTGTATCTGAGTGTTCATGTGAGCTTAGAGCTTGAGTTCTAAATTGTTTCTTGAATGCATGTCAAATGTTGTGATTAGGACTTTTTGCATCTAGAATGTAGATATGATAGTTTGCCATGTTGTTGTTTCTTGATTCTTGTGGTTTTGAAGCTTGTTTGGAAAGTTTAGAGATGCAGAAAATTGTTTCAGGGTCACACAGAGTGCAGGCGTTTCGAAACGCTTGTGGTTGTTTAAGAACGGTGATAACTCCAGGGGTACCCGTATCGGAACGCGTTTCGATACGGTTTGACACTACGAGCTCCTGTTTCGATACACGTATCGAAACAGTTTAAAACTCTAAGGGCCTGTTTCAGAACGAGTTCCGGAACGCTTTGACAAAATGTACCCCCGTACCAAAATGAGGTGGATTGTACAGGTACGGCCTGGTCTTGATTTTAAACTGGGGCCCGTGTATCGAAACGGGCTAGCCTGTTTCGAAACACATGCCTGTAAATTGGGCTTTTGGCATCTTTAAGGATTCTCAAATGTTGGGCTTTGGTCCCGTTTGTCGTAAGCTTCCTTGAGAGCCTCGTGTGAATCGCTTTTGTATGGTTTTGGTTTCGTAAGCATGAAATCGGACTAACTTGACACTTGGTAAATTTATATTACTTTTCACCTCGTTTATATCTTTACATTTTCGGTTTTTCGCTGTCGTTTTCACACATAGGACTAATGATACATTTAGACAAGATAATGTTTAAAAGAAATTTTCTAGGGTTGCTAATCGAAGTGGAGCCTCAATGGGTTTCGCTTCTGTTTTCCCCGTGTAACCTGTTCGGGTCGGTCTATCGCCTAGACCGGGACGAGGGGGTTACATTTCCCACTAACCTTTGAAATCTCTCTTTGTCGACTAAAGTAATTGTTTCTTTGGTGAATTTCAGTCCAGCTTCTATTGGTGTTTCTGCTGGTTTGCATCCGAGCATCCCTGCTTCTTTATGTAAATCGAGAACATACTTCGTTTGATTAATCACTACCCCTTTACTTGACCTTGCTACCTCAATACCAAGAAAGTATCAAAGCTGTCCCAAATCCTTTATTTTGAATTCTCTCTGTAGAAGGGTTTTTAAGCATCAGATTTTCTTAACATTATCTCCTGTCACAATTATATCATCTACATACACAATTAAGATAACTCTTTTATTTTCCAAAGTTACCTTAATGAAGAGTGTATGATCAACCAGTGATTACTTGTATCCATCTTTCAGAATTGCTTTGGTGAACCTGTCAAACCAAGCTCGAGGAGATTGCTTAAGGCCATACAGTGATCTGTTGAGCTTACAAACTTTCTGATGACCTTCAATTGATCTCAAACTTGATGGGACTGTCATATAAACTTCTTCCTCAAGTTTTCCATTCAGGAATGCATTCTTCACATCTAGTTGGTGTAGCTTCCAATCAGAGTTTACAACAAGACTCAATAATACTCTAACAGTGTTGAGTTTAGCCACTTGAGCAAAATTTTCTATGTAGTCGATCACATAGGTATGTGTATAGCTTTTAGCCACAAGCCTTGCTTTGTATCTCTGGACACTACCATCATAGTTATATTTTACAGTAAAAATCCACTTACAACCAACAAGTTTTTTACCTTGGGGAAGAGCAATTATTGTCTAGGTACCATTCTTCTCAAGAACACTAATTTCTTCTTCGACGACCTTTCTCCACTTGGGATGCTTTAATGCTTCATCAATTGTGGAAGGAATCTACTCTTCATCTAAGCTTGTTGTAAATGCTTTATAGGATGGCCTCAATCAATTTTAGCCAGCAAATTTCTGAATAGGATGTTTAGTGGACTTTCTAACCTCTTTTCTAATAGTAATAGGAAAATCATCAAGATTAGGGATAGTATGTTCACTGATTTTATTACCTTCCTCCTCCATATTGGCTAATGGACTCAAATCCAACTCTCGGCAAGTGTCAGATTGCAAGATTGCCTCAGGTATGGTTTTCCTTTTTCTTGTATAGGTCTGAAATTCTTTCAGAGGTAGAGTAGGTGTTTTTGAGGAGTTGTGTGAGTATGGGAAGGAGTAGGTGTTTTAGAAGAGGTTAGTATAAGAGATGTAGGTTCATATAACAAAGGTGAATTAGGGGATAAAGGCTTAGTTGGTATAGAAGTATTGGGAGCTATTACCTGGGGTTGAGGAGAAGATTGAAAAAGAAAAGGATGGAAATCATCTCAATTCTCCCCCTGAATTGTAGCCTGAGAAAAGTAAGGATTTTGTTCAAAAAAGGTAAGATCCATAGTAACAAAAAATCTGTGAGAAGCGGGATGATAGCACTTGTATCCCTTATTGAGTGAAGAATACTCGACAAGAACACACTTCAAAGATCTAGGATCTAACTTGGACTTATTAGGTGCTGAATTATGGATAAAGACAGTACAACCAAATATTTTAAGAGGTAAAACAGAAGAGGAAGGCTCAAAATAGGGGTAACTCGTCAAGAAAACAAATTGAGGGGTTTGGAATTTCAAAACCTTACTCAGCATACAGATGATTAAGTATGTGGCAATTAGCAATGCCTCACCCCACAAGTATTTCGGGACCGAGCTAGCAAATAGAAGAGAACGAGTTACTTCAAGAAGATGTCTGTTTTTTTCTCTCAGCAATTTCATTCTGTTGTGGAGTATCAACACAAGAACTAATCTGGACTATACATATCTTTTGGAAAAATCAGCTAGAGATTTAGCAAAAAAATCCACTCCCATTATCAGATTTGAACATTTGAATTTTAGTTTGAAATTGAGTAAGGACCATTGTATAGAATCTCTCAAAGAATTTTGCAACTTCAAAATTTTCTTTCATCAAATAAGTCCAAGTAATCCTACTATGATCATCAATAAAAGTAATACACCACTTACTATCGTCGACATTCTTCACCCTTGAAGGACCCCAAATATCACTATGGATCAAAGAAAAAGGATGAGTAGGTTTATAAGTAGATGGAAGATATGATGCTTTAGTTTGTTTTGCAAGGGGACTGTAGGATATTGCACTTGTATTTGGATTAGGATTAAACTCTTAGGAGTTTGTTATCATATGTAATTATTGTTTTATGTAAATATATTAGGATTAAAACTCCTAAAGAGTCCTAAGCCTTGTATAGAGTTAGAAGTTTTGTAGTTCTAGGAATCCTTATCCTAGTTGAACTCCTACGTGACTCTGTAAAAGAGTCTCATGTTGTATCTTTCTAAATCATCGAATAACAGAAAAAGTATTATGTTTTCTACTCTTTCTACAGGGATAAACATGGCATTTAAATAAACTTGGCTTTTTATTGATAAACAAATATGGATATAATTTTGAAAATTATTGAAAAATAGGGTGGCCTAACCTAAAATGCCATAATAAAACATCATCAAACTGTTCTAAAGCTGTAAAAGAGGAGGGAGAGATAGAGGTGCAATGTGATGGAGAGCTATGGAGAACATAGAGGACATTTTGCAATCTAGCAGTGCCAATCGTCTTCTTCGAGTCCAAAGCTTGTAAAAAAACAATGAGAATCAGTAAATAGCGTAGAGCACTTCAATGTTGTTGAAAGCTTACTAACAGAGATGAGATTTCATGCAAGATTTGGTGCAAATAAAACATTATCAAGTACCAAGCTTTGGTTAACAACAATAAAGCTAGAACCTGCAATTTGGGAGAGAGAACCATCGGCAGTTTTAACTGAGCTACTAGAAGAGTATGGTGATTAATGGAGAAATAAATCATTTTTATCAGTCATGTGGTCAGAAACTCCAAAATCAATGATCCAATTTGGAGTGGGTTGTGTAGATAAGAGGGCTTTAGCGAAGGATGTACCTTTAGGTTCTTTTATGACTAGATTCGTATCAATGGGATTTGTCAGTTTTCCAAACAACTTCTGAAGATCGGCAATTTGCTCTAGGGTATGATGAGTTCTCAAATATGACATATTTCATTTGCTAATTTTCTAGTTATTTGGACTTCTTGCTGCTTAATACATGCTGTTTTTGTTATATTTTGTACAGGAACCCAATTCTGGAAATAGCAGTGAAAATGGGGCATTTCTGCAGTTTTTATTATAATTCTGTCATGACTGGCATCATGGGCATGACACCGGGCACGACACATCTGACGTGGCAGTGACGTGGCAATGACGTGGCGACTTCTAGAAGCTTCTGAAATGTTCTGAGAGAGCTTATCAGCTTATCCGATTAGATTTCCTACATTTAAATTTCAAAACATTTGAATTATTTATCTTTTGTTTATTATTTTAAATTATCTCATCACTTTATCTTTGTAAATCTAAGCCTATAAATACCACCCTTGGTAAAGGCTTAGATCATCAATCATTTTCTAGCTTGAAACGTTTTTAGCTTTAATAAAAGTTCTCTTTTTTCTTTATTTTCTTATTCCATTTATTTTATGTTATTTTATTACTTTTCTAAAAACCAAGTTAAGTATGATAATTAATATCATGCTTAGCTAAATTTCTTGAGCCAAGAGTTAGCCAAATCAATTCTAATCGCGAGAATTGAACATTGCCTAAATTTCTTCGGGAATACATTTTTATCTTTCTGTTTAGATAGTTTGGCAATCGACCTTACTAAAGTTTTTAATCGTTTTTCAAATCAAAAAGAGCTCGTTGGTCTTGAATCGTTTAAAGACATAGTTTGGAGGAAGGATCGGCCTGTGGCAATTTCGACTTCCTGTGAACACTCTTAGCGACGGTCCGCTAAGGAAAGATAAAATCAGAAGCGATTCTTTTTAAGACAATTTCTGAGTCGGGCTTTTCCTGCTTTCAAAACTAAATACTTTAACGACGATAGACGTGGTTAATTTGTTTAAGAATCAACCTTCGAAGATAGTCTTGGGAGGATTGGTTACTCGAGAGAGAAGCAAGTTGCGATGGGTTGGGCCTCGCAGACTGTAACCGACATGATCCCCGGAGTAAAAATCTATTTCAATGATCGAAAGAATTGACAAGGCTAGCTCGAGGCTATTTCACATACTTGATTTTTCTTATTATTTTTAATTCTTGCATTTATTTTATTTCTTCATCCAATATCAAATCACTCCCCCATTTTATTTAATTAGTCTGCAGATATTCCTGGAAGTAGTAATCGAAGCAATCTTCAGTCAATAGTTCCAGCTAATCTCATCGTGGATCGACCATCTTTCCTTATACTACTTAATTTCTTTATTTTATTAATTGTTGAAAGAGGTTAAATATTTATTTATTTTTGACCGGTTAAACGACGAGTTGTCAAAATTGGCACCGTTGTCGGGGAGATTTATTTTTGGCAATTTTTGACTGATTTTTGTTTTATTTTATGACCAGGAAGAATCCGGGTACTTTAGCTCCATATAACCCGGAAATCGAAGCAAGCGCTCGTAGAACTCACGGTGAAACACTTCGACGAAAGAAACAACAAAGCACACGACGACCCGAACAAGAATCCACCTCCGAAACTACACCAATCGAAGAACCTACACAGGAAACAGAAACGATGACGGACCAAACAATTCGAGAGCTGAACGCAGCCCCTACCGTGCAACAACCACTCTGCATCATTTTTCCTCAAGGCGATACTCCTTTCAAACTCAAAACGAGCCTAATTCACCTATTACCCACCTTTAATGGCCTCCCTACTGAAATCCCACATAAACACCTTACCGAATTTCATATGGTGTGCAGCAGCATGAAACCACAAGGGGTCTCGGAGGACCAAATAAAACTAAGGGCTTTTCCTTTTTCCTTAGCCGGAACGGCTAAAGAGTGGTTATTTTATTTGCCTCTGAATTCGATTAATACATGGTCTGACCTTTCTCGTGTTTTTCTTGATAGGTATTTCCCTGCAGCAAAAGCGACAGAAATTAGGCGAAACATATTGAGCATCCAACAAATGCACGATGAATCCCTATATGATTATTGGGAAAGGTTCAAGAAGCTACGTGCAAGCTGTCGGCAACATGGCTTATCCGAGCAGACACTCCTTCAATACCTATACGAAGGAATGTTACCAATGGACAAAAAGATGGTAGATGCAGCAAGCGGCGGAGCGCTTGTCAACTTGACCCCCGAAAATGCTCGAAATCTGATATCTACGATGGCGGCAAATTCACAGCAATTTAATTCTGCGAGTGAACCCAACCGACGGGTTCACACAGTAAGCACAATTTCATTAGAGAATAAAATTGATAATTTGACTAATATTGTGTATTCTCTTGTTTCAGGGGAGATAAAAGCTGCTAAGGTATGCGGAATATGCACTGTGCCAGATCACGCAACCGACTTATGCCCATTGTTGCGGGATACATCTGGTGCCCAAGTTAACGCCATACACAACTTTCCCAGACCTCCCCAAAGATCCTATAACCCACATAGCAATACCTTCAATCCCAGTTGGAGAGATCACCCAAACTTGAGCTACGGTAATCAGAACCTGAATTACCAACCTAGGCAACAACCCTCCAACCAAAACCAAGCACCCCAAAAATCAACGCTTGAGTCTATTGTTGAGAGATTGACAGTTTCGCAGGAAAAATTCCAAACCCAAACACAATCCCACCTCCAACAAATCAACAAACAAATAAGCCAACTAGCTCAAGCCGTTAGCCGTATAGAATCCCAGGGAAAGTTACCATCCCAAACCGAAACCAACCCAAGGGAAAACGTTAGTGCGATAACTTTGCGTAGTGGAACAGTGATAACGCCTAAACCGCCCAAGCAAGGTGAGCAAAAATCCGATGAGCAAGGCAGCTCTTCGAAGGACCCGAACGAAAAGTCTCCACCCATTCCAGGTAACTCTAAATCCAATATTTTTGTTTCTACTTACGAACCTGTTCCTCTTTTTCCAAGTAGATTGGCGAAACGAGATAAAAAGGAGGAAGAGAAGGAAATTTTGGATGTATTCAAAAAAGTGGAAATCAACATTCCACTTTTGGATGTTATTCGGAAGGTCCCTGAGTACGCAAATTTTTTGAAAGATCTATGCACAAACTGAAGGCGATTGTCTGGGAATGAAAGAGTTAACCTTGGTGAGAACGTTTCGACTATTCTTCAAAGACCATTGTCGCCAAAGTACAAGGATCAAGGTATGTTTGCGATTCCTTGTAAAATTGGGAATGTTGGGATAAAAAGAGCGATGTGCGATTTAGGCGCGTCTATCAACGTCATGCCGTTAAGCGTCTACAACAAAATTTTGACTGAACCTTTGAAGGAAACGCGAGTGACGGTTCAACTAGCTGATCACTCAGTTATCTACCCCGAGGGAGTACTAGAAAACGTGTTGGTACAAGTAAAAAATCTTATTTTCCCTGCTGATTTTTATATAATTGACATGGAAAATGATCGCAGCAACAACGGATCCGAAATCTTTCTTGGCCGACCTTTCCTATCAACCGCGCATACAAAGATCGATGTCCGCGACGACATCTTAACTATGGAATTTGATGGGGAAGTAGTTAAATTTGATATGTATAAAGCTATGAAGTATCCTGATTCGGTCGCAAGTTTAAATTTCGTTGATATTATAGATCTGTTAGCTGATGATTTGATCGAAACTAATATGTGCTATGACTTTTGTAGGGAATTCGTAGATCTCGACGATAAAAACAAAGGCGAAATCATTTCAAATCTTTCTTCCCTTTCTGATTTTCGATTAATTCCAATTCGAACTAAACATTTCCCATCAATTTTGCAGGAACCAAAGCCAAGGTTGGAACGGTTTGATTATGTAATTTTTGGTGACAACCAATCCCTGCCAACCATTATTTGGAGTAATTTGTTGCATCGGAAAGGAGGTAGAAGCTTAGTTGTTGATTTGCGCACAATTAAAAAGATGGAGGAAGGCGTTAAAACGACAAGGGATGGACGTCACCGTTTATTTGAAGAACTTGCTTTTGAAGAACCAAAAATTTAGCAAAGGTCGTCGAGCTAAACGACGTTAAACAAAGCGCTAAATGGGAGGCAACCCATTCTTTTCATTTCCGTTAATTTTTATTTTTATTTTTCCTTTTATTTATTTTTAGTTTTTAGCTTTAATTTTTGTTTTAATTTCTTAGCTTTTCCAATCTCTTTCAGGGACTCCAGCAGCACTATTTTCCACTCTACATCAAGGAATTTTCGAAGAGCAGTGAAATGCACCATTTCATTAAACGATGCACGTTAGCAAAACCTATGGTATGCGGTGCATTTTAGCCAAACCCTTTAGCCTTTACCCTTTGACCCTTTGACCACCCAAATATCTCCCGCAGCCAATCCAAATAAAATAAACCCATTTCTTTTATTTTTTTCCCTAAACCCCCCATTTCGTCTCCCTTTTTTTTTCTCCAGCCGCATCACAAATAGGCTATTCTCCTTCATTCCGCCAATCCTCCACCGAATCTCCCCAAGCAACCCCTAATCATCTTCTTCACTTCATGACCACTAAAAACCGCACCCCCTCTTCCCCCACAAAACCGAGCCCCACCAAAACCCCACCACCACCAATGGCCTGCATATAACGCCAAGACCGGGTCGAGCCTCTACCTACACACCGTTCTCGGTGATGATTCGTTGCGTCGGCGGCCTTCGTAGAGGTGCCCAGTGATTCCGACCAGTCTCCATTCCTCCTCCCTACCGTAGTGGCCGACGACCAGCAACCATTCGACGGGTGTCCAACGAAAATGCCAAATTGCCCTTCGTTGCACCCTCTTTAGCACATCCGATAGTCCATTCAAAGTCCTCTGTCCCCGCTGATCCGAGCCACTCATAGTGCACCATTCCCATCGACTCACTCTACATTCACGGGGAGTATCTTTTGCCCTTATTTTCTCTTTATTTCCTTAATTTTATGAATTGGGGTAATTCATTTAAGTGAGGGAGAGGGTAGCAAACCACTTGCCATGCTTATCTGATATATGTTTGATTTTTATTTAACTTTGAAAAAATATTTTCCTTGCAATTGCATTATATCCAGCATGTTATAATTGTTATAGTGCATAAGAATATTTGAATGTTGACATTTTGATAATCAAATGGCATGAGTATAATGATAGTTTGACATCTCCTTTCAATTTGCCTTGATTGTGATAATTGGATTTCTCACCTAGCTTAATCAACTTAGCCCAATTTTGTGAGACTTTGAGCCTTGAGCATGCATTCTTTATGCTCGTTTTTTTTCTTGCTTGAGAGTGTCATCTTAAATTTAGGAATCTAGAAATTGTGGCTTGTATACGATTTGAGACTACACTAGAATGAGGTGCTTTAAGATGATTTAGGCATTAGGATTTTCTCTCTTTCATTAAAACTTACCTTTCGCTTAGTGAACCCTCTTGAAGCCTTATATCTCATTTTTTGGCTTAACCCTCAACCAAACTTTTTGATTGATCAAATGCTAGAAATTGTATTGTTAGACAACAAAGGGCTGCAATTCGAATAAAGGGCAGAATTTTTCGAAAAAAAAGAAAAAATGAAAAAAAAAACAGAATTAAAGGAAGCAATTGCTTCGAAGAAAAAAACAAGAGAAAAAAAAGAAAAAAAAATAAAGTTTCGAAAAACAGAAAAGAAAAAAATTGTTTGCTTGCCCACTTTTAAGCTTCTCTTTTGTCTTCACTATTTATTATATCTTGCATTGATCATCTTCCTTTGTTTATTTTCTTTCCATCTTTTTACCCTTTTCTAAACCCACATTACACCTTGAATAAAAGACCTAATGATTTTTGCACCTCGATTCTAATAAGTAGTGGAGAATTGAACTTGTTACAAGCCTATGGAAACCTTTGTTCATGCATGACTTAGAGTGGTTTTGCTTCACATTTACCTTTAAACACTTTGAGTGCTCTTGAGTGTACCTTGGTGAGGATTAAGACTAGGTTAGGATTTGATTACTACTTGATAGACGATTGAAAGAATGAAAGACTGTTATTTGCTTATATCCACTTGGTTTGATATGTGTCTCTTTCATGGTATTTCTTTTGCACTTGAACTCTTATAATTATGCTTGATGCTTGTAATGGCTTGAGAAGTGCATTCTTCGTTAATATCTCTTTCGGACATACTTGAGGACAAGTATGAGACAAGTGAGGGGGAATTTGATGAGTTCTCAAATATGACATATTTCATTTGCTAATTTTCTAGTTATTTGGACTTCTTGCTGCTTAATACATGTTGTTTTTGTTATATTTTGTGCAGGAACCCAATTCTGGAAATAGCAGTAAAAATGGGGCATTTCTGCAGTTTTTATTATAATTCTGTCATGACTAGCATCATGGGCACGACACCGGGCACGACGTGTTTGACGTGGCAATGACGTGGCGACTTCTAGAAGCTTCTGAAATGTTCTGAGAGAGCTTATCAGCTTATCCGATTAGATTTCCTGCATTTAAATTTCAAAACATTTGAATTATTTATCTTTTGTTTATTATTTTAAATTATCTCATCACTTTATCTTTGTAAATCTAAGCCTATAAATACCGCCCTTGGTAAAGGCTTAGATCATCAATCATTTTCTAGCTTGAAACGTTTTTAGCTTTAATAAAAGTTCTCTTTTTTCTTTATTTTCTTGTTCCATTTATTTTATGTTATTTTATTACTTTTCTAAAAACCAAGTTAAGTATGATAATTAATATCATGCTTAGCTAAATTTCTTGAGCCAAGAGTTAGCCAAATCAATTCTAATCCTGAGAATTGAACATTGCCTAAATTCCTTCGGGAATACATTTTTATCTTTCTGTTTAGATAGTTTGGCAATCGGCCTTACTAAAGTTTTTAATCGTTTTTCAAATCAAAAAGAGCTCGTTGGTCTGGAATCGTTTAAAGACATAGTTGGGAGGAAGGATCGGCCTGTTGCAATTTCGACTTTCTGTGAACACTCTTAGCGGCGGTCCGCTAAGGAAAGATAAAATCAGAAGCGATTCTTTTTAAGACAATTTCTGAGTCGGGCTTTTCCTGCTTTCAAAACTAAATACTTTAACGGCGATAGACATGGTTAATTTGTTTAAGAATCAACCTTCGAAGATAGTCTTGGGAGGATTGGTTACTCGAGAGAGAAGCAAGTTGTGATGGGTTGGGCCTCGCAGACTGTAACCGACATGATCCCCGGAGTAAAAATCTATTTCAATGATCAAAGGAATTGACAAGGCTAGCTCGAGGCTATTTCACATACTTGAATTTTCTTATCATTTTTAATTCTTGCATTTATTTTATTTCTTCATCCAATATCAAATCACTCCCCCCATTTTATTTAATTATTCTGCATATATTCCTGGAAGTAGTAATCGAAGCAATCTTCAGTCAATAGTTCCAGCTAATCTCCTCGTGGATCGACCCTCTTTCCTTATACTACTTAATTTCTTTATTTTATTAATTGTTGAAAGAGGTTAAATATTTATTTATTTTTGACCGGTTAAACGACGACTTGTCAGGGTAAAACTGGTGACACTTGAGGTAGTCGCTAAATTTGATTGGGCATTACGAGAAGATTTTGGCTTCCAATCAGCAGGGTTTCCATGAA
This sequence comes from Hibiscus tridactylites, assembly GCA_958450335.1. Taxonomy (NCBI): domain Eukaryota; kingdom Viridiplantae; phylum Streptophyta; class Magnoliopsida; order Malvales; family Malvaceae; genus Hibiscus; species Hibiscus tridactylites. The sequence goes on along the minus strand of OY288265.1, from coordinate 25,006,623 downwards.
GTTTCTAGCATTTTTCTTTGGAGTGGCCTGGTTTCTTACAGTGATCACACCAGGGTCTGCCCTTCTTAATCGAACCAGAATTGGTTTAAGCGAGTAGAACAGAACCTTCAATAAGATTGGATTCAGAGAGCATGATTGTGCGCCTACTTTATTATTTCTTGACTATAGAAAAAAAAACTTCTCGGATAGAGGGAAGAGGACAGCTGCCAAGAATTCGACCACGAACCTCATTGAGTTCTTTATTCAATCCATGAAGGAATTGAAAGATCCTCCTCTAGGTGGTAATTTTTTTGTATATAGCAGAATCGGCTGGTGTCTCGCAATCATTTTGTTCATAGAGGTCGACTTGCTGCCAAAGAGCATTGAGAGTATTATAATAGAGAGTGACTGACATTTCTTCTTTTTTGAGAATCGAGGCTTGTCCTTCTATACCATACAACTTCGAGATGTTGTCCGTGCTTGAATATGTCTCTTGGATAGCACACCAATTTTCAGCTGCAGTTTGATAAAGCAGAAAATTTTTGCCGACATTAGAAGCCATATAATTGAAGAGCCAAGACATGACACCATTTTTTTCTTGTATCCAATTCGCATAGCCATCAATAGCAGGCTCTGGTTGTTTGAGAACCCCAGTAAGATAGCCTAATTTACCTCGTCCTGACATAAAATTTTTGACAGATTAAGACCATTCCAAATAATTAGTACCTGTTAACCGATGAAAAGTAATAGAGCGATTGGAAAAGTCATTGAGGTTGTCAGAATCAGAATTGAATCCTGGTGGAGAAGTGATGTCGGAGGTCGAAGAAGAAGAGGAAGAAGATGTAGCCATCGAGAAGGGATTTTTTATTTTTATTTTTTTGGGTGATGTGGAAGACGATATAGGGTTGAGGATAAAAAGTATTCTGCTTTCTACTCTTTCTACATGGTATCAGCTGGGGTTTCGATTCCTCAACCCTAGTCGATTTCCAAATCAAAACAAATCACCAGAAAAACCTCCTGCTCGATGGGTACTTCTTCTTCAACCATCGATATCTCATCTTCATCAGGATTTATTTCTGGTTCTAACGACCTCAAGTTGGCAAGAACTACTGAAACGAAACTGGCCATAAAAGAACTTGCAGGTACCTCCTTCCCAACAACCTTATTGTCTACACAGCTCAATCCAACTTGGATCATCAACTCTTGGGCTACCGACCACATGACTGATAACAAAGATTTATTTCTCAATTACTCAGCCTCCTCTTCGGGTAGATCAATTAAAATTGTTGATGGTTCTCTCTCACAAATTGCGGGTTCTGGTTCTATTATTATTAATCCCAATCTAGTACTAGATGATGTTCTCTTTGTACCAAATATTGCATGGAATCTTATCTCTGTTAGTAAGCTTTCGAAAACCTTGAAGTATTTTGCAAGTTTTAATGACTCTGGTTGTATTTTACAGGCTATGGACTCAAAAAAGACAATCGGCACTGCCACTTTGCACAATGGTCTTTATGCTCTCCATCACCTTGCACCTCTTTCTCTCTTTCCTTCTTTACTACTTTAGAACAATTTGATGATGTGTTATTATGGCATTTTAGGTTAGGTCACCCTAATTTTCAATATATGTCAAAGTTATATCCATCTTTGTTTATCAATAAAAAGCCAAGTTTATTTAAATGCCATATTTGCCCTCTTGCTAAACAAACTAAAGCATCTTATCTTCCATCTCCTTATAAACCATCTCACCCTTTTTCTTTGATCCACAGTGATATTTGGGGTCCTTCTCGGGTGAAGAATGTTGATGGCAATAAGTGGTTTATTACCTTTATTGATGATCATAGTAGGATTACTTGGACTTATTTAATGAAAGAAAAGTGTGAAACTGCGAGGGTTTTTGAGAGGTTTTATAACATGGTTCTTACTCAATTCCAAACCAGAATTCAACTGTTTAAGTCTGTTAATGGGAGTGAATTTTTTGCTAAGTCTTTGAGTGCATTTTTTTCAAAAGAAGGGAATAGTTCAACTTAGTTCTTGTGTTGATACTCCACAACAAAACAGAATTGCAGAAAGAAAAAACAGACACCTCCTTGAAGTTGCTCATTCTCTTTTATTTACTAGTAATGTCCCTAAATACTTGTGGGGTGAGGCCTTGTTAACCGCCACATATTTGATCAACCGCATGCCTAGTAAGGTTTTGAAATTTCAGACACTTCAATCTGTCTTCCTGGAGAGTTATCCACATTTTAAGCCTATCTCTTCTATTTTACCTCTTAAAATATTTGGTTGTACTGTCCTTATTCATAATTCAGCCCCTAATAAGTCCAAGTTAGATCCTAGATCATTGAAGTGTATACTAGTTGGTTATTCTTCACTCAAGAAGGGCTATAAATGCTATCATCCTCCTTCTCACAGTTTTTTTGTTACTATGGATCTTACATTTTTTGAGCATGACCCTTACTTTCCTTAGGCTGCAATTCAGGGGGAGACTTGGGATGATTTTCAGCCTTCTTCTCACCCTCAGGTAATCTCTCCCAATATTTCTATACCACCAGATTTTGAATCCACTACTTCACCCTTATCCGAACCTAAATCTCCTTTACCAACTCCTTCCAAAACACCTACACATATTCGAAACACATTCACTCATTCTAAAACTCCTCAAAACTTTTCGAAAACACCTACTCCTTCTCCTAAACAAATTTTGACCTATATAAGGAAAAAGATAACTATACCAGAGGCTATTTTGCAATCTGACACTTGTCGTGAGTTGGATTTGAGTCCATCTGCCAATATGGAGGAGGAAGGAAATATAATCAGTGAGCCTACTATCCCTAATCTTGATGATTTCCTATTGTTATTAGAAAAAGGGTGTTGCGTGTAAAATAGTCTATCGCAATTATAGTGCAAGTATACACGACGCAAGTAGTAAAGTGATACTAAGTATCGGATATCGTCTCCACAGGGATTGGGCTAATGACTTCACCTTATTTCACTGCACAAAGTAAAAGAAATAGTTTGAGAGTTGTCACGAATAATATTGTAAAAATGCAAATAAAAGGAATTGAGATATCAAGATAGAGAGAATGGGCTGGTATTGAGTTGCTCAGTAGTGTAGGTATTGAATTGCTTAGGATCTCCAGTTCTGTCGTCGCACCCGTCGCCGACAGCACCTGTCGCGGCGTCTGTCCGTTAGCTGTCGCGGCAGCGAACACTAACTCCGTACTTCAATCTTGGCAAGAATCCCTGATCTGCCTTGCCCTATCCCTAGGCACAAGTCTGTCGATGATCACGTCTTTGATGATACCTCCCGGCGTGAATCGAAGGATGAACACCGATGTGTATGAATTCTTCCTTAGCCACTTAACCTCGCCTTATCCCTAAGCACGAGATGGTTCAACTATAAACTAGAGAACTTGCTTTTACCTCTTTCGTATACTTAACACTCCCGATGCTAAGTAAATAGATAACCTCACAATGCTCTCCCGATGCTCTTGCAAGATATTAAAACCAAGATAAAAGAACTTGAAGTTTATTTTATTGAACTTGAAAAAATCCTAAAACAAAGCAACCCTTGCAACTACTTTACAAAACAACCCGTAGCCCTAGGGGGGATTTAGAACATATCGGTGACAGGTAAACAACAGGGTTTTGGTTTCGGTTATGGGGTAGTCGGCTATGCCCTAGGTTTAATCTATGCCCTTTATATAAGCTTTGGGCTCAAGTTATCTAAGGTAACAAGGATTACAACTTTAATTAAAAGTAAGATTCTAATAAAGACTAAATCTCTAAGGATTCCTACTTTTCAGCCGCCTCCTTGTTTCATGGAAATTCCTCTCCTTGAGCTTTGGCTTGACATATCTTTTGATCCGGGGCTTGGAAAAATATTTGGCTTCCACACGACAGACGAGCAGATTTTTCTCTATCTATCGAGGTCCACTTCATTTTTCCTCTTCATAAATCTGCTGTCATCATGCTGTCACGACAGGTCCATGACAGGTTCGTCTTCTTCAGCTGCTTGTCCAGTTTAGCTCTCCTGCTTATCTGCCCTGCGCCTGCCTTCGACATCTACTGTGACAGATGCCTGCAAAAATAGCCATCTTTCAGTAGAATCCGGGCCTTTTATATAATTGTGATGTTTTATTAAAAACTAACCTAAATGCTATGCAATGATGCTTGAATGCAGCAGAAATATGGGTTTAAAAAGGTGTAAATGATAGAACTTTTACACACTCAACACACCCCCAAACTCAAGTTTTTGCTTGCCCTCAAGCAATGAAGACTTAAAAGAAAACTGAAAATTTTTGTGTTGGCCTTCAAACAGTGAACTGTCCCTCACCTGTCGCTCATTCTCTATGACGGCAGCAACCTGTCTGAAGGGTTAGGATCTGTCTGGAATCTCCCTATAGCTCTCGTGCAGTGTGTGCATGCTTGTGAACAGTTATATGCTAAGACTCTCTTAGTTTCACTAGAATATTCAACTCCTTAACTTGAATTTTATGCCAAAGTTTACTTTCTTTTAGAAGGCACATTTTCATGCTTTTTCTTCTATTTTCAAGCTAAGATTTTCTAGAGCCAGTTTTGGGCACCTCTAGTTAGCTTCCTAGAGCCGGTTTCGGGCACCTCTAGGTTTTTGATTTTCTTTTGCTAAACTTCTTTCCTAGAGCCAGTGTTAGGCACCTCTAGGGGCTATCCAAGTTCTAAGCTTCCTATTCTAGTTTGGCTAAAAGAAGTCTAAGCAATATAACAGTCACAAAAGTGTTTAAGTTTTCAGAACTATAGAAAGGCTCTAAACTTTTCCTTAACCTGTCCTAAAGATGCTGCCACGACAGAGCTGTCATGACAGGTAAGTTAACTTCACAGTTTTAAGCCAACATTTTAAATTTTCTGATTTTTCTGATTTTTTTTAAAAGAGAAAAAATAATAACTAATAAGACACAACAATTAATCAAAAGATGTGCTAAAGACTCCATTAAATATGGAGGGTTGCCACCCCCAAACTCGAGGGTTGCATTGCCCTCAATGCAAAATGACACAAAAACAAATAAAGAAAAACATGAAAAATAAAAGTACATCACAATATATAAGGGCAGGCAGCAATAAGAGGAGTAAAAGAGATAAAAACTTAAATTTTATTCGCTATCCTCGCTGTTGCTGCTGACGCGGATCTGATGGTAGCGTCTGCGTTGGGGAGGTGGCTGGGCAGGTTCCTGAGCAGGTTGATCAACAGGTTCAGCAGCCTGTTGAGGTGCAGGTTCTTCCTCCGGTTGGGGGACAGGGTCGTCAGCAGGTTGAATGACAGGTGGCTCTACTAGTCGGATATCAGAACTGCTGCTGCTGTCCCAGCTGTTACTCGTGATGGCTTTGGACAGCATCCTCTTGTTGGCCACATGTTTAATTCTTTTCACCCGCGTGAAAGCGCTGTCCAAATTCCTCCGGACAAGAGGGCTGTCATCAGTGGCAGCTCGCTTGGTGCCTCGAGGGGAAGTGTCCGCCGGTGGGCTGCCGGCTGCTGTCGGGGAAGGTGTGGAGGAGGCAGATTCTCCGTGGGGAGAGACAGGTGGTGTGGGAGTGGGGGAGGGGATATTAAAGTAATGGGCGGGGAAGGTGGGGAAAATGACATCCGAAAAATTCAAAGTATTGGTAATGAAGTTTACCGTTGCATTGGAGAAGTCGCGGATGAATGTCATTAAACCCATCTGGCGCTCCTCGATCCTCAAGATGGCAGCTAAGATGTGGGCGTTCTGATCTGCCGGAGCGGTGTTGGTCGCAGCTTCTGGGGCAGGTTCGGTGGCAGGTTCATCATCAGACTCAGCAGGTGGGGCGTTTGGATCAAAGGCGTTGAGGGGCGATACGACGATGATCTCCATGAGGCTGGAGATGTTGCTGTCGGTCCAGCCGCTGCCCTTCTTGATTTTGTCTGAAGGGTCCTCTGGTACGGCAGCGCAGCGGCAGAGGGCAGTGATGGTGAAGGGCAGGCATAGTCGTGAATCGGATCGGAAGGCACAATCGAGAATGCTGTCTCGCATGTACCTGCCCACATTGATCGGCCTGTCATGCATGATAGAGTGGATGAGGGCCAGCCGCTGCCTGTTGACTGTTGTATGGTGGGACGAGGGCAGGATACGCTTTTTGATAAAAGCATTCCATAATTTTGCCTCGGGGAGTAGCTCTGCCCTGTTGACAGAGTTGGGGTTCTTCTTGCTGGTGCTCCAGGTCGTGCCCTCCTCTGTCAACTCCCTCATGACAGCATCATGTCCGGCAGCGTCGAGGGTGTCCCAAAACTGTTGATGAGCATCGTCATTGGGGCCAAAGAAGAGGCCGAATACATGGTTGATGCTGCTGGCGGTGAAAGGAACTGTCACCCCACGGACGACGACAGATGTTGCCGTCTTACTTTCGATTGCCTCGTAAAATTCCCTGACCAGAGTGTCGTTAAGCTCTGTCGGCTGCTCGGCAAAGTCTTCCCAAAGTTGTGCCGTAATGGCCTTCATAATGAACGGCCGTAGTCCAAAAAGAGGGGCATCTCTGTTATAGATGAAGCTCCGTTCCTCCCATAGTTCCTTGTTGGCAAACGGGGATGCTGCTGCTGAAGAAGAGGCGGCAGCAGCATTCTGTCGAGTTTGTCGTGAAGACATTTTTGGTTGCAAGGGCTGAAAAAGAAAGAAAGTAGATAAAACTAGAAAAGAATACAAGAGAGAAAAATCAGAAGTGAGGAAAAAATGAAAGGGGGAAGGGGTTTATATAGCGGTCGAGTAGCTGCCCATTTAATGCCGCAACGGCAGGCGGGAATAACGGGGCGGCAGATTGGATATTGCGTGTCTGACGCGTCTGACACGCATTAATGCGTCTGCTGTGCGTCTGCCGCACGCTTCTTCGTCTGCTGTGCGTCTGTTGACAGCCTGTCAAATCCGTCTGCGCCGGCAGCCGAAACGACAGGTTACCATATATGGGCTTTATTGGGCTGGTGGATGGGCGGTGGTCTTGGGCCACTTCTTCTTTCTCACTTGACTCCTTTATTTCCTAAAAACTGAAATTAGAAAAACAAAACGTTATTCGAATAAAATTAACCTAAATTCCTAATAAATAATAATAAATAATAAAATAACATAAATAAAAATTAGGTTAAATTAGGGATGCCTTGTGGGGCATCACCTAAAGTAACCACTTCCTGTATTCCTGGGGCTTCAGTCCCCTGATAATGCTTGAGGCGTTGTCCATTGACTTTGAATTGGTGCCCGTCCTTTAATGATTGAATTGTAATGGCACCATGGGGAAAAACTTGAACCACTTGGAACGGGCCAGACCATCTAGATTTAAGCTTCCCTGGGAAGAGTTTCAACCTAGAATTAAACAACAACACAAGCTGCCCTGGGCAGAACTGAAGTGGCAGCAACTTTTTGTCATGCCACTTCTTTGTTTTCTCCTTGTATATTCTTGCGTTGTCATAGGCCATCGTCCGTATTTCATCGATCTCATTCAAATCTAACAGCCTTTTTTGGCCTGCCTTGTCCAAGTCCATATTTACTGCCTTGATTGCCCAATATGCCTTGTGCTCTATCTCGACAGGCAGGTGACAGGTTTTCCCATAGATCAATCGGAATGGAGACATGCCCAATGGAGTCTTGAAAGCTGTCCTGTATGCCCACAATGCATCATTCAGAAGTAGAGACCAATCTTTCCTAGTTGGTTTAACCATCTTTTCAAGAATGTTCTTCATTTCCCTGTTGGAAATTTCAGCCTGTCCATTGGTCTGTGGGTGGTATGCTGTCGCTATCCTGTGCTTGACACCATATTTCTTCAAGGCGGCAGCAATTACCCTGTTATCGAAATGTCTCCCTTCATCACTGATAATCGCTCTAGGGATGCCAAATCTAGAAAAGATGTTTTTGTGCAAAAACTTTTGAACCGTTTTGGCATCATTCTTTTGAGTTGTGATTGCTTCTACCCACTTGGAGACATAATCTACTGCTAGGAGGATGTAAAGATTTCCACACGAAGATGGAAAAGGTCCCATAAAATCAATCCCCCAAACGTCGAAGATTTCGACTTCTAAAATATTCTGCAGTGGCATCTCGTTTCTCCTTGAGATGTTACCTGTCCGCTGGCACCTGTCACAGTTTTTGTAAAATTCCTGTGCGTCCTTATACAGTGTCGGCCAGTAGAACCCTGACTGCAGCACCTTGGCAGCAGTTTTATTGCCTCCTAAGTGTCCTCCATATTGTGAGGCATGACAGTGATGGAGAATGTCTTCTTGCTCTTCTTGAGGTACACATCTCCTTATAACCTGATCTGCGCACATTTTGAAAAGAAGAGGTTCGTCCCAATAATAATGTTTAACATCATTTTGAAACCTCTTCCTGGCTTGATAAGTAAGATCAGAAGGTAATATTCCGCTAACTATAAAATTAACGAAATCAGCATACCAGGGAAGGTTAGAAGACTTACCTGCCGCCATGGCTGTCGCGACAGCTATTGCGGCAGCAAAGAGCTGCTCATCTGGGAAGGTCTCTAGTATGTGTGTCTCATCTACAGGTAGACTCTGTCCCATCTCCAACCTCGACAAGTGATCTGCCACCTGATTTTCTGTCCCCTTTTTGTCTTTGATTTCAAGGTCGAACTCTTGTAATAGTAAGATCCACCCTATCAACCTAGGCTTTGCATCCTTTTTTGCGAACAAGTACTTAAGGGCAGAATGATCGGTGTGCACTATTACCTTCGTTCCAAGTATATAAGAACGAAACTTGTCGATGGAGAACACCACAGCTAACAGCTCCTTTTCTGTGGTGGTATAATTCACTTGGGCATCATTCAATGTTTTGATGGCATAATATATGACATGAAACAGCCTGTCCTTGCGCTGCCCAAGTGCTGCCCCGACAGCGTAGTCACTAGCATCACACATAATTTCAAACGGTTGCGTCCAATCTGGTGGATGTACTATGGGGGCTGTCACTAGCTTTTCCTTCAGAACCTTGAATGCTTCAGTACATTCTTCATTAAAGTCAAAGGGTCGGTTCTGCTCTAAGAGATGACATAGGGGCTTCGTGATTTTTGAAAAATTTGCAATAAATCTCCTATAAAAACCAGCATGCCCTAGAAAACTCCTAATTCCCTTGACTGTGGTTGGCGGCGGCAGCTTCTCAATTACCTCTATTTTTGCCCTGTCGACTTCTATCCCACGGCAGCTAATCTTATGGCCTAAAACTATCCCTTCATCTACCATAAAATGGCATTTTTCCCAATTAAGAACAAGATTAGCTTTTTCACATCTTTCAAGTACCTTTTGAAGGTTGCCGAGGCAGCTTTCAAAATCGTCTCCAAAGACAGAAAAATCATCCATGAAGATCTCAAGGAAGTCCTCAACCATGTCGGAGAATATAGCCATCATGCACCTTTGGAAGGTGGCAGGTGCGTTACATAGGCCGAACGGCATCCTCCTAAATGCGTATGTTCCGTAAGGGCATGTGAAAGTCGTTTTCTCTTGGTCCTCCGGTGCAATAGCAATTTGGTTATAACCTGAGTAACCATCAAGAAAACAATAGTAAGGTTTACCCGCTAATCTATCAAGCATTTGATCAATAAAGGGTAAAGGAAAGTGGTCTTTTCGGGTAGCTTTGTTAAGCTTCCGATAGTCCATACAAACCCTCCAACCAGTCACAATCCTGGTTGGGATTAACTCATTGTTTTCATTGGTTATCACGGTCATGCCTCCTTTCTTGGGAACACATTGCACCGGGCTTACCCATTTGCTATCGGAGATAGCGTAAATAATACCAGCATCTAACCATTTAATTATTTCTTTATGCACTACCTCCTTCATTGCAAGGTTTAACCGCCGTTGGGCATCAATAGTCGGCTTATGATCTTCCTCTAGGAGGATTTTGTGCATACAGATTGCCGGACTAATGCCCTGAATGTCTGCTATAGTCCATCCTATCGCCCTTTTATGCTGCCTCAACATGTCGATCAGCTGTCGTTCCTGTTCCTGCGGCAGCTTAGCAGAGATGATTACGGGCAGTGTTTTATCACAACCAAGATAAGCATATTTGAGCTGCCCTGGCAGGGGCTTAAGTTCTAAGACAGGTGGTTCAACAGTAGATGGCTTTTGGATTAAATGGTTATCCGAAGTGTAATTCAAGGGTTCGAATAACTTACCTGGACGATGGTCTAACCAGTTTACCTCCTCATGACCTTCAGTATCAGATGTATCGGATTCAGAGGAGTCGCTGTCGTCGGTGCTGTCGTCGTTGCTATCGTGACAGGCTTGTAAATGGCTGTCGCAGCAGTGACCAAATTTTATATCCCGGCAGCCCGACCTGATGCAGGGTTGATCAAAGGTCACCTCAATGATGGCCTTGCATTCTTCATCCACATCAGCATGTTTCATTGCTTGGAGAACGTTCAACTTAATTTCTTGATCGTTTACGCGCATGGTGAGTTCTCCTTTTTCCACATCAATCAATGATCTTCTCGTGGCTAAGAAGGGTCGCCCTAGGATGACTGGTGCGTTCTCATCTGCCTCACAATCTAAGATAAGAAAGTCAGCAGGAAAAATAAGTTTATCCACTCTTACCAAGATGTCTTCAATTTTTCCCTCGGGGTGAACGTAAGAGCGGTCGGCTAGCTGTAGGGTAACTGTCGTGGGCCGCGCCTTGCCAATACCTAATTTCTGAAAAACAGATTTGGGCATTAGATTAACACTAGCACCAAGATCACATAATGCCTTACCCACAAATTTATCGCCGATTACGCAAGGTATGAGGAAGCTCCCTGGATCCTTCTTTTTCTGGGGTGGTTGTCGATGAAGAATACTCATGCAACCTTCTTGCATCCTTACCGTTTCAAATTCCCCAAGTTTAGATTTTTTAGACATGACATCCTTGAGAAATTTAGCATAACCGGGCATCTCCCTAACAGCATCTAACAACGGAATATTGATATGAACCTGTTTAAAAATATCATAAATCTTTTTAAGTTGAGATTCATGCTTAGCTTGCTGTATCCGTTGAGGAAAAGGTGGTGGAGGGCGGTAATTAGCAATGCGTCCTTCCCACTGCATGCGAATCTGAGGACGATACTCATCTTTTTTCTCCTCTGTCGCTTCTGCTGTCGTGACAGGCTCATCGGCAGCAGTCTGTTTATCACCTGTCGGGGCAGCTTCCTCGGCAGGTTTATCCAAGGCAGGTTCCTTTTCTGTTTCAGCTTCTTTTTCCGGCCCTGGTAACTTTTTCCCACTCCTAGTCGTAATCGCCTTACATTGCTCGTGTGGGGGCGGTCTAGCATTTTCAGTATTGCTAGGGAAACCTCCATTCTGCCGTGGCTTAATATGCTGCGACACCTGACCCATTTGTGTCTCTAGAGATTTCAAGGTGGCCTCATGATTTGTCATTCTCATCTTAGTTTCATCCATAAAGTCTTCCGTTTTCTTGACAAACTTATTGATGTTCTCCATATACGTACCAGTCTGAGACATAAAGGTGGCTAGAGTCTGCTCCAATATACTACTCGTGGCAGGTGGTGGCTGTTGTTGTTGCTGAGGCGGCAGGTTCTGCGGCAGGTTCTGCGGCTGCGGCTGCTGTCGCGTCAACAATCTAGGACCCCCCTGATTCTGATTATATGCTTGCGGATTTAGGGCATTGTTAGGGTTACTCCAGGAAAATTTGGGATCTTTCCTCCAATTAGGGTTGTAATTGTTGGAATTGTAGTTTGGCTTGTAATTTCCAACATATTTTCCTTCTTCTATATTTATAGGGCACTCATCCCTACTATGATTTCCCTCACATGTAGCACAAACTTCCTCGACTGCAAACCCTCGTACTTCCTCTTCACTCAATAAATGTTCCATGGCTTTAGTGAGGAATGCTACCTGTGATTTCATAGTGCTGTCGGCCTCATAATCCTTGACAGCAAGTACCCGTTTACCCCCTCTTCTAGCGGTTGGAAACTGCTCCTCATTCTTAGCCAGATGTTTCAAAACTTGCAGGGCCTCGTCCGGATCTTTATCCAATAATAGTCCATTCGCTGCAGAATCAATTCGAATGCGAGTTTGTAAGTTAGCAGCATTATAAAACTTAGTTACCTGATTCCAGACGGGGAATCCATGCATTGGGCAGTTTCGTAGAAGAGTTGTGAATCTGTCCCAGGCCTCGTGCATTGGCTCGTCATCTTCCTGTTGAAAAGTAGCAATTTCATTACGTAATCGCTCAGCTAAATGTGAAGGATTAAAACGAGACAAAAATTCACGAGTTAAATCTGCCCAAGTCATAATAGAACCCGGTGTAAGTTTATTCCACCAAGTTTTAGCTCTATCCCTCAATGAATGGGGGAATAACCGAAGCCTCAGTATCTCCGGACTAACTCCTGGTAGTCTAAACGAACCACAGATCTCCTGGAATGTTTTGAGATGCTCCCTAGCATCTTCTGTCGCAGAACCACCAAACTGCCCGGCATTGTTGATCATACTAAACATGACAGGTTTAAGCTCGAAGTTGTCAACATCAATATCCGGCAGCGTGGTCTCCAGCTCTACATGATCGTTCAGCAAGTAGTCACGACATGACCGTCGTCCACCTGCCGCGGGCGGATCACCGACAGGCGGGATTTCTTCACCGACAGGCTAATTACGGGCCATCTGCTCTAGCTGTTCTTCAAGGTATTCGTTTCGGTCTAAGAGGTGGCGAATCTGTTTCTTGAGATTAAAGGAACGTTCGATCTCCGGATCTAATTTATACTCAGGATCTTCACCTCTTTTCGATCTGCGCATAAACAGGAAAACCTTGTGAAAAGCAAGAGTTTAAAACACAAAAGAAAAATTAAAGAAAATAAAAAAAAATAAAAATAAAAACAAAAACAAAAACGAAAATAAAAACAAAAACAAAAAGTGCAAGGAAAGAAAGGTGTAGTTATGTTGCCAATCCCCGGCAACGGCGCCAAAAACTTGTTGCGTGTAAAATAGTCTATCGCAATTATAGTGCAAGTATACACGACGCAAGTAGTAAAGTGATACTAAGTATCGGATATCGTCTCCACAGGGATTGGGCTAATGACTTCACCTTATTTCACTGCACAAAGTAAAAGAAATAGTTTGAGAGTTGTCACGAATAATATTGTAAAAATGCAAATAAAAGGAATTGAGATATCAAGATAGAGAGAATGGGCTGGTATTGAGTTGCTCAGTAGTGTAGGTATTGAATTGCTTAGGATCTCCAGTTCTGTCGTCGCACCCGTCGCCGACAGCACCTGTCGCGGCGTCTGTCCGTTAGCTGTCGCGGCAGCGAACACTAACTCCGTACTTCAAGCTTGGCAAGAATCCCTGATCTGCCTTGCCCTATCCCTAGGCACAAGTCTGTCGATGATCACATCTTTGATGATACCTCCCGGCGTGAATCGAAGGATGAACACCGATGTGTATGAATTCTTCCTTAGCCACTTAACCTCGCCTTATCCCTAAGCACGAGATGGTTCAACTATAAACTAGAGAACTTGCTTTTACCTCTTTCGTATACTTAACTCTCCCAATGCTAAGTAAATAGATAACCTCACAATGCTCTCCCGATGCTCTTGCAAGATATTAAAACCAAGATAAAAGAACTTGAAGTTTATTTTATTGAACTTGAAAAAATCCTAAAACAAAGCAACCCTTGCAACTACTTTACAAAACAACCCGTAGCCCTAGGGGGATTTAGAACATATCGGTGACAGGTAAACGACAGGGTTTTGGTTTCGGTTATGGGGTAGTCGGCTATGCCCTAGGTTTAATCTATGCCCTTTATATAAGCTTTGGGCTCAAGTTATCTAAGGTAACAAGGATTACAACTTTAATTAAAAGTAAGATTCTAATAAAGACTAAATCTCTAAGGATTCCTACTTTTCAGCCGCCTCCTTGTTTCATGGAAATTCCTCTCCTTGAGCTTTGGCTTGACATATCTTTTGATCCGGGGCTTGGAAAAATATTTGGCTTCCACACGACAGACGAGCAGATTTTTCTCTATCTATCGAGGTCCACTTCATTTTTCCTCTTCATAAATCTGCTGTCATCATGCTGTCACGACAGGTCCATGACAGGTTCGTCTTCTTCAGCTGCTTGTCCAGTTTAGCTCTCCTGCTTATCTGCCCTGCGCCTGCCTTCGACATCTACTGTGACAGATGCCTGCAAAAATAGCCATCTTTCAGTAGAATCCGGGCCTTTTATATAATTGTGATGTTTTATTAAAAACTAACCTAAATGCTATGCAATGATGCTTGAATGCAGCAGAAATATGGGTTTAAAAAGGTGTAAATGATAGAACTTTTACACACTCAACAAAGGGTTAGAAAGTGCACTAAACATCATATTCAGAAATTTGCTAGATACAGTTCATTGAAGCCATCCTTTAAAGCCTTTAAAACAAGCTTAGATAAAGAGCAGATTCCTTTCAAAGTTGATGAAGCTTTAAAGTATCCCGAGTGGAGAAAGGCTGTTGAAGAAGAAATCAGTGCTCTTGAGAAGAATGGTACCTGGACAATAACTGATCTTCCCCAAGGTAAAAAACATGTTGGTTGTAAGTGGGTTTTTGCTGTGAAATATAACTCTAATGGTAGTTTCCAGAGATACAAAGGGAGGCTTGTGGCTAAAGGCTATACACAGACCTATGAGATCGACTACACATAAACCTTTGCTCGAGTGGCAAAACTTAACATTGTTCAGGTATTACTAAGTCTAGCTGTCAATTCTGATTGGAAGCTTCACCAACTTGATGTGAAGAATGCATTCCTTAATGGAAAGTTAGAGGAAAAGGTTTATATGAAGATTTCACCTGGTTTGAGATCGATTGAAAGAGATAAGAAAGTTTGTAAGCTCAACATGTCATTTTATGGTCTGAAACAGTCTCCTCGAGCTTGGTTCGAAAAATTCACTAAAGCTATTCTGAAAGATGGATACAAGCAATCATTGGCAGATCACACTCTCTTCATTAAGGTAACCTCACAAAACAAAATAGTTATCTTAATTGTCTATGTAGATGACATAATTGTGACAAGAGATGATGAGAAGGAAATCAGGTGCTTGAAAAACCTTCTACATAGAGAATTTGAAACAAAGGATTTGGTACAACTTCGATACTTCCTCGGAATGGAGGTTGCTAGATCAAGTGAAGGGTTGGTGATTAATCAAAGGAAGTATGTCTTTGATTTGCTTAATGAAGCAGGGATGCTCGGGTGTAAACCAGCAGATACACCAATGGAAATCGGCTTGAAATTCACTAAAGAAATAGGCACTTTAGTTGACAAAGAGAGATTCCAAAGATTAGTGGGAAAACTAATCTATCTAACCTTGACGAGGCCAGGCATTGGGTTTCCAGTCAATGTGATTAGTCAGCATATGACGAATCCTAATGAAGAACACATGGCATCAGCTAACAGAATCCTCAGGTACTTGAAGTAAACTCCTGGACATGGTTTACTGTTTAAAAAGACACAGGACAAAACTGTGAGAATCTTTACAGACTCAAGTTGAACAGGAGAACTAACTGACAGAAGATCAACAAGTGGGTATTGTGCATTTGTTTGGGGAAATCTTATGACTTGGAGAAGCAAGAAACAATTGGTGGTATCCAGAAGCAGTGCTGAAGCAGAATTTAGAGCTTTGGCTCTAGGAATGTGTGAAGGAATTTGGCTACTCAAGTTGCTTAAGGAATTACACACTAACCAAGAAGACAAGTTCGAGGTTTTGTGTGATAATCAATCAGCCATTCAGATTGCAAAGAATCCAGTTCAACATGATCGAACAAAACATGTTGAGGTAGACAAGCATTTTATTGCAGAAAAAATCGTCAATGGGATAGCTACTTTGTCATATATTCCCACATGAGACCAACTAGCTGACATTCTCACAAAGGCCTTATCCAAAACAATTTTTGATGACTTTCTATCCAAGCTAGGACTATACAATGTATACTCACCAGCTTGAGAGGGAGTGTAGGATATTGCACTTGTATTTGGATTAGGATTAAACTCTTAGGAGTTTGTTATTATTTGTAATTAATGTTTTATGTAAATAGATTAGGATTAAAAATCCTAAAGAGTCCTAAGCCTTGTATAGAGTTAGAAGTTTTGTAGTTCTAGGAATCCTTATCCTAGTTGAACTCCTACGTGACTCTATAAAAGAGTCTCATGTTGTATCTTTCTAAATCATCGAATAACAAAAAAAGTATTATGTTTTCTACTCTATCTACAAGGACAAACATGGCATTTAAATAAACTTGGCTTTTTATTGATAAACAAATATGGATATAATTTTGACAAATATTGAAAACTAGGGTGGCCTAACCTAAAATGCCATAATAAAACATCATCAAACTGTTCTAAAGCTGTAAAAGAGGAGGGAGAGATAGAGGTGCAATGTGATGGAGAGTTATGGAGAACATAGAGGCCATTTTGCAATCTAGCAGTGGCAATCGTCTTCTTCAAGTCCAAAGCCTGTAAAAAACAATGAGAATCAGTAAATAGCGTAGAGCACTTCAATGTTGTTGAAAGCTTACTAACAGAGATGAGATTGCATGCAAGATTTGGTACAAATAAAACATTATCAAGTACCAAGCTTTGGTTAACAACAATAAAGCTAGAACCTGCAATTTGGGAGAGAGAACCATCGACAGTTTTAACTAGGGGTGTTCATATCCGGGTACTCGGAATTTTCGGGTACCTAAAAGTCGGCTCGTGACCCGGCCCATAAGAACCAGGTACCCGTAAAATCGGGTACCGGGTACCCGGTTTATTTTTTTATATTTTTTAAATCTAATTTTTTTAAAAAAATACATAAGAAGCACATAAAATTTCATGATATATATTTCAAACACTAAAATTATTGATTTGTGGTTAGTTTTAAGAGAGAAATATTTGGATATATATGTATATATATTAAAGTTTATCGACAAAAGAAGGTATTAAAAATATTAATCTCGACCATGATTTTTTTTGACACTAATATTGACAAATTAATATAAATATTTTTGAAAAGTTATAAATTTAAAAGTATATAATACAAGTATAAAAAGAAGTTAGGGGTTTAAAATTAATTTTTAAGGAAAAATAATAAGAAACATAAAATAAAAATAGAATTTAAAATATAAAAAATATAAATATTAAAATTAGCGGGTCGGGTCGGGTACTCGGTTTTAAAATTTTTTTGGCTCTGACCCGGCCCAACTACCCGGAAAAAATTGCGGGTCGGGTACCCGGCCCGAAAAAATCGGGTACTTTAATATAAATACCCGGTAAAATTAAATCGGGTAGGCGGGCCGGGTATTTTTTAACACCCCTAATTTTAACTGAGCTACTAGAAGAGTATGGTGAGTAATGGAGAAATAAATCATTTTTACCAGTTATGTGGTCAGAAACTCCAAAATCAATGATCCAATTTGGAGTGGGTTGTGTAGATAAGAGGGCTTTAGGAAAGGATGTACCTTTAGGTTCTTTTATGACCAGATTCGTATCAATAGGATTTGTCAGTTTTCCAAACAACTTCTGAAGATCGGCAATTTGCTCTAGGGTAAAACTGGTGACACTTGAGGTAGCCGCTAAATTTGATTAGGCATTGCGAGAAGATTTTGGCTTCCAATCAGGGGTTTCCATGAAGTTTCTAGCATTTTTTTTGGAGTGGCCTGGTTTCTTACAGTGATCACACCAGGGTCTGCCCTTCTTAATCGAACCAGAATTGGTTTGAGCGAGTAGAACAGAACCTTCAATAAGATTAGATTCAGAGAGCATGATTGTGCGCCTACTTTATTATTTCTTGACTATAGAAAAAAACTTCTCAGATAGAGGGAAGAGGACAGCTGCCAAGAATTCGACCACGAACCTCATTGAGTTCTTTATTCAATCCATGAAGGAATTGAAAGATCCTCCTCTAGGTGGTAATTTTTTTGTATAAAGCAGAATCAACTGGTGTCTCCCAATCATTTTGTTCATAGTGGTCGACTTGCTGCCAAAGAGCATTGAGAGTGTTATAATAGAGAGTGACTGACATTTCTTCTTTTTTGAGAATCGAGGCTTGTCCTTCTATACCATACAACTTCGAGATGTTGTCCGTGCTTGAATATGTCTCTTGGATAGCACACCAATTTTCAGCTACAGTTTGATAAAGCAGAAAATTTTTGCTGACATTAGAAGCCATAGAATTGAAGAGCCAAGACATGACACGGTTGTTTTCTTGTATCCAATTCGCATAGCCATCAGCAGCAGGCTCTGGTTGTTTGAGAACCCCAGTAAGATAGCCTAATTTACCTCGTCCCGACATAAAAATTTTGACAGATTAAGACCATTCCAAATAATTATTACCTGTTAACCGATGAAAAGTAATAGAGAGATTGGAAAAGTCATTGAGGTTGTCAGAATCAGAATTGAATCCTGGTGGAGAAGTGATGTCGGAGGTCGAAGAAGAAGAGGAAGATGATGTAGCCATCGAGAAGGGATTTTTTATTTTTATTTTTTTGGGTGATGTGGAAGATGATTTAGGGTTGAGGAACCGAAACCCCAGCTGACACCATGTAGAAATAGATGAAAACAAAAGGCTTTTTTTATTATTCGATATCTCGAAAGATTACATCAATAGACTCTTTTATAGAGTATTTTAAGAGTTCGACTAGGATAAGGATTCCTAGTACAAAATAACTTCTAACTCTATACTAGATTAGAGATAACTCTAGACTAATTAGGACTTTAATTATAACCTCTTTACCTAATATAATAAATATAGATAAGTACTAACTCTTAGAAGATTTAATCCTAATCTATGTAAAGGCCGAAATATCCTACACAAACTGACAATGGTGGTGAATTCAGATTCCTAGAAAATATATCAGCTGAGTTGGGAATTAAACTGAAAAAATCTTGCCCTCACACCTCCCAACAAAACGGAGATGTTGAAAGGAAACATAGGCATGTCGTGGAAACAACACTAACTTTGCTTGCTCAAGCATCTTTTCTTCTAAAGCATTGGTCATATGCAGTCTTGAGTTTAGTGTTCTTGATCAAGCGAATGCCCTCACGAGTACTAGACAACATGTCACCATTTCAGAAATTATTTGGCTCACATCCTGGTTAGGATGTCAATGTTTCCTTATCTCAAGCCATTCAACAAACATAAGTTCGAATTTCGGTCAAAGGCATGTACATTCCTTGGATATTCACCTACTCATCATGGCTATCTGTGTTTAGATAACGATGGCAGAATCTTTATTTCTAGTAATGTTGTCTTTGATGAGAATGTGTTTTCATTTGCTCAGACATGGGTCAAAGAGGATACTACTGAACTTTTTCTCTTCTCAAAGTGTTCCTATTGTAGAAACATCTCTCTCATCGTGCAACAATCCCATGGATCTGGGTCTGGAATCAAATGATCTACCCACTGAAACATGTGAACAAGTCCAAGTAGCAGGCAGTGCCACACATGACCAAGCCCCTTCTCAAGACAATGCTCAAAGTGACATGCAAAATAACCTCTTTGTCCCAATTGAACATGATGAATCAATATCTGAACAACAAGGATCATCTTGTAGTTAGGGACATGTATCAACAACTGAGGATGTAAGGGCAGAAGAACCAAGTAGGATACTAGGGAATGTTTAGAATGCAACTAGGCAAAACAAAGGCAAGCTGCTACATGTGAGAATGTTCATCACATGGTTACCAGGCGAAAGAATGGCATTATCAAACCTAAGGTGTATAACTTACATGTCAAAAAGATGCCTCATACCATAAATGAAGCTCTTGAAGATGATGACTGAAGGGCAACGGTTATGGCTGAGTATGAAGCTCTAGTAAGTAATGGCACATGGGATATAGTTGAATTGCCTAATGAAAGAAAAGTAGTGGGGGTGTAAGTGGCTATTTCGAATAAAGAAAAATGTTGATGGATCCATCGAGAGGTTAAAGGCCAGACTAGTAGCCAAGGGATACTCACAAGTTGCAGGCTTTGATTTTATGGACACGTGCAGCCCAGTGGTAAGGTTCTCTACTGTAAACATTCTTCTTTCTCTTGTTGTCACATTCAAATGGCAAATTAGACAAGTAGATGTAAACAATGCATTCTTGAAAGGAGATTTAAATAAAGACGTTTACATGCAACAAGTTCCAGGCTTTGAAGCATCTTCTAGTTTTGGGAAACAATTAATATACAAATTAAAAAGGCATTGTACAGGCTAAGACAAGCTCCAAGGAATTGGTTCCTTAAGCTTAAAGAATTCTTGGAGCAGCTAGGTTTTTGTGCATCAAAAGCAGACCCTTCACTGTTTATCTTAAAGTCTGATGAAATCTGCACATATTTGGTGGTGTATGTGGATGATATCCTCACCACTAGAGCTTCGAGCAAAGTTATTGACAAAATCATTCAGGGGTTGCCTGACAAATTTTCACTCAAAGACCTTGAGCAAATGAAATTCTTTCTTGGCATAGAAGAAACCAGATCCGAATGTAGCCTTCTGTTGAATCAGAAAAAGTTCATTTTGGAATTGTTACAAAAGGTGCACATAGAAGATGCCAACTGTGCCAACACAACTATGCCCACTTCATCAAAATTGAGTAGATTTGATGGGAATCCACTAGAAAATGCCCAACAATATAGAAGCGTGGTGGGAGCCTTGCTATACATTTCGCATACCAGGCCAAACATATCGTTCTCAGTTAACAAGACTGCTCAATATCTACAGAATCCTATTGAAGCTCACTGGTTGATAGTGAAAAGGATATTGAGATATCTACGAGGCACCTTGGATTATGGCTTATGGTTCCCAGCTCAAACACAAAGCTTGATGAGCATCACTGCTTTTTTGGATGTTGACTGGGGTGGAAACAATGACGTTCGCATATCAATTTCAGGATATTGTGTGTTCAATGGACAACACTTGCTGAGCTGGAGTTCTAAGAAACAAAGAGTCATATCACGATCCACTGCGGAAGCAAAGTATAGAAGTCTTGCGGATGCTACAACTGAGATTGCTTGGATAAAAGTTGTGCTAACTAAGATAAGAGTTGAAATATCAGATTCACCTCGTGTCTGGTGCGACAACACGAGTGCAGTGGCCATAACTACGAACCCTGTGTTACACACCAAGACAAAGCATATAGAATTTGACTTGCATTTTGTAAGAGAGAAGGTTGCAGCAGCTGAGTTACAAGTTGATCATGTATCAGCTGAATGCCAAGTTGCAGACACTCTCACAAAATCTCTTGCAGCTCACAAATTTGAAGAATTTTGAAGGAAGTTGTCAGTGGTTGAGTCACGGGAAGTGTTCCCAGACCTCAGGGAGTAGGGAGAATGTTAACATATTAGCATGAGTGAGTCAGCTTCAAGATTAATTAGGAGGTTAAGCCGTTTGTAACTAATCACTGCCATGCAGTTAACCCTAAACTACCTCTCACGTTATTGTATAAATGCATGACTGATGCACTTAATGCATAGTCCCTTTTCTATATCAATAAAGAAAGTTCATCATTTCAATTATCTTCTTGGTTGTATTTCAACAAGCCGGACTCGAGTAGTTCGCTATTGTTTCGTCTTATTTATAGCATATTCATAATAATATTGTTATTATTATCCAACAACGTACATTTTAGTTCACTTTAATTTTAAAAAATTAAAAATTTTAGTATATTATATTTTCGAGAAGCTCGCGATCTTTTTGAATCGAGTATCAAGTTGTCCGGTTCGGCTCGGCTCGTTAAGAACTCGAGTCGTGTTTGAGCTTGAGTCAAGTCCAATCAAGAAGAATATTGATTGAGCTTTGGCCGAGTCAGACTTGAATAGCTCACGATCTATATGTCTCATTTACTTTCTTATTTTCAGTGTTATAGGATGAGGGCAACCAAAAGTTTACCTTGAGCACTCGATGGAATGGAAAACCGGGAACATCAATGGGCAGCGGCGAAAACAGTCCTTGGAAAATATGTGCATAGTACTCGGCCATTGACTCCGAAAATGAATCGGTTGAGCCCATGAAAATTTTCGTGATGACATTGAAACTGATCCTATTCAACTCAGTTACAAACTCAATGGGAGAGTCGTTACGCGAACGAACTCTTCCGGTGAAGAAATCACGATGTCCTACATATACCCAATGTACATGGAGAGTGCTTCATGGCCATTGATTGGGCAAACGGCAAACCAACAGCTTGCGCAAACGCATGTGCTCTGAATTCGAAACACCGTGCAATGACTTTTTCCCGAGCAATCTGGTAAAAGACGTGGGATAACCGAATTTGAACTGCTCGTCGTCCGTCAAAACCTTCCGAGCAAGTTCGGGACTACAAACGAGGATGCTCGGGTTCTCGAACAAACTCGTCTTGTAAATCCCAGTTTGACCATACCTGTTAATGAAATCAATACGGCTGTGAAAATGGAAGCTAATGTTTTAAGGCGGTGAAGACCGGAGACAAAGAGAGAAAAGAAAATACCTATGAACAAGATTGTTGATGAAGAAATTAGGATCCTGGGATCTTAAAGCTCGGACAAAGGAAATCATGTTCCCAACGAAAGGCCAACCCATATCCCCAGGAGGAGACAGCTATGCTTCTTCTTCCCCAACCGATAACATAGTACCATTCGTTCATTTTATTAAGAAAACCAAACAGAAAAACATAAGCTCCCACCATTGCTGCCAGGATCAGCCACACCGAATCCAACTACACATTCTTGGTCGCCATATCCCTCTTCTTCCCTTTCGGGTTTTTGTAGACTTGTAGTTTATACAAGATGGTTGTGACTGTAGTTTATATAGAGTTTCATCCCAGGTTTAAGCGAATTGAAATATATCTATGTGCCCCTATTTATACATAGGTACTAATAAAACTAGGTTTAAGTTTAGAATTAAGGGGTTTAAGAAACTAGGTAATGTGTATTTTAACGGTTTATAATTTGTGTTTTAAAATTTAGTATTAAAATTTAAAATTTAAATTTTTAATGTTAGGGCATATAAAGGAGGGATGGAAATCATCTGCCCCTAAGTATGCTTCCACTTGTGCCTCCATTTTAAAATAGTGGGTTTAGGGTTTAGGGTTTAGTGTTTAAGGTTGGAGCTTAGAGTTAGGGTGTAGGGAATTAGGGGTAGGGTGTATTTTTTAGAGTGTAGAGTTTAGAGTTTAGGATATGAAAATTAGGGTTATGAGGTAAAATTTAATTTTTAAGTATTTTTAGGCAGGGGCATAAAAAGAGGCATAATTAGGGGGCAAGAGATTTTTACCCATAAAGGAGGGATTGAAATCCTATGCCTCTTTTTGATGTTACTACTTATGTCTCACGCTTAAAATTAGATTTAGAATTTTAGGTTAGGGTTTAGAGAATTTAAGATAGGATGTATTTTTAGGTTATAGGGTTTATAATTTAATTTAATATTAGGGTTTAAAATTTAATTTTATAATATTTTTAATGTTAGAATATAAATAGAGACATAAAAAAGAAGAAGTGATTTTCATCTAGTACCGAAAACAGACAATAAGCTAAGAACAAAACATATTTCGCGGGACTGTGGCTGAGCAGTCACCAATGAGGTGACACTGACCAAGTTATTTTTAGGGATGGCAAAGGGGCAGGGCGGGTTTTTGGTCGCCCTGAACCCGCCTAACCTATAAGATATTATATCTGACCTTGTCCAGCTTCGAATTAAAATATTAATTTATCCGACTCGCCCCGATACAATAATCCTTAAATCCGACCTTGCCTCAAAAAATTTAAAAAAATTTAATCTTCGTCGACGATAAATGTTTGATTCGATCAATCTTCCACCACAATCACAAATTATGGTTTCAAGGGACTTCAAACTTATATAAAAAAATAAAATAAAACTAATTTTAAATTATCCACATGTTAAACTACATATTTAAAAGAATAAACTTGAATCATTGACCGTTAGAATCGAATATATTAAAATTTGAACAATATCTAACAAAATTTTACAATAAGTACGAACCAAAACAAAAACAAAAAATAGCTTAAAACTCATAAAAGTGTACAATGACATTTTTTATAAATATAATAAAAATATATATATAAATATAAAAAAAGTATCGGGGCAGGGCGGGGCGGGGAATTTCTAGCAAATATCCGAACCTGCTCCGCCCCGACTTCATGCTTTTCACGCCCCGCCCCGATCCTCGAAATTTAAAAAAAAATACCCGGTCGTGTCAGGGCACCTCGGGTTGGGTCGAGGCCGGGTATTTTTACTATCCCTACTTATTTTATACCCTGCATGTACTGCCAAATGCTGATACACGATAGAGTAAAATATTTGTAGATGTACATATAGTTGAATCAAAATTAAAGTATTATTTGTATCATTAAATCAACGTAAAATATAAGATTGTAATGCTGCATTATATAGGAGTGTTATTTATTATCATGTTTTAGTACATGAGTTATCGATAAATTTATTATTGGTGACATGACACACTTAAAAAACATATATTGTTTTGGTAAATTATATCAGATATCATTAAAATTTAGACGTTATATTATTATATTACTGAATAAATTTATAGCACTAAACTTTGGTTTTAACTTCAATTATATTATTAAACTGTTAATTTAATAATGACGTAATAATGGCGTAATGATATAGATGACGGTTGTTGACATGACCAAAACGATATTATTTTGATGTGACTATTGATGTTCGAAATGACATTATTTTAAACACTAAACTTTAAAGATATATCAGTTTTGCTGCTGAACTTTAAAACGATCTAAAAAGCAGTTAAACTACGACAAAAACAACTTTACAACACGGTACAAAATCATCATAAACAAAAGTAACTCGTACTAATCTTATCCAACAAATAAAAAAGAAATCAACTACTCCCGAATGATTCAAACCAAACAAATAATGCTTAAGTCATCAAAAATATCCCAAAGGATTGTTTGATTTACGGGGTGTAAAATTACTTTTGGAAATGAGATTATCGGGATGTTATATTATTTAACATATTAATCGGAATGTTGTATTATCTTGTTTGATTTGTTTGGCAAGAATGTAAGATTACATTGTTTAGTTGAAAGAATATAAGATAGGAAAAATGTACGTTTTACCAAATTGTCCTTGAAATATATTTTCTTTTTTAAGCAACTGAAATTTTAAGATTAAAGTCAAAATATTTACATAAAATTTCATAGAAAATATAAAAATATAATATAAAAATCTTTTTATGAAAATTGATCCTAAATAATAAATGTAATAAAACACATACCAATAATAAAATTTGAATCAAACACATATATAAAAAATCAAAATAAAATAAAAATTTGATATATTTTTATTTTATATGCATCATATTATTTTATAATAAGTTTTAAAATCCTAAAGCACTAAAAAATAAAATAGATTTAGACTTGTGTAATTATATATAAAAAAGGAAAGATCATTTTAAAATAACTATATTTTTAGGGGTATTCTTGTTCAAAGTAGAGGAAATTGTCTAATACCTAAGAAAAGGGAAGGAATGACATTCCCGGGAAAAGACCCAAAATAGCTACTGTTGGGAATATTTTATTACCCCTGAAAGTGAATGCTCTTAAACCAAACATGGGTATGTGATTTCGGAAAATATTATTCCCCTGATAATGAACTTTTCCGCGAACCAAACTCCCCCTAAATGTGGATGGAAATCCTCTACCCCTTTTCGGTGCCCCTACATATGCCCCCACGCTTAAAATTAACTTTAGGGTTTAGGTTTTAGGGATTTAGGTTATGGGTTGTGGTTAGGGTTTAGGGAATTTAGGGTAGGGTGTATTTTTTAGGGTATAGAGTGTAGGGTTTAGAATTTAAAATTTAGGGTTAGGGCTTAAATTTTAATTTTGTAGTGTTTTTTAGTGTTGGGGCATATGTAGGAGCACCGAAAAGGGGCAGACGAATTTTATCCCCTAAATGTCTAACAAGAAGATTACGAAGAAAATCAGTAATGCTTTTAATTAATTTCAAATCTTCCAATGGAACACCAACAGTATAAACTTCACTCTTTCAGGAATTTAACTGCGGCTCTGACAATTCATAAAATAAATTGAGAAGTGGTTTTGTTAATTTATTTAGATATATCTAAAAAAATAAAAATAAATTGCATCACTTCACTTAGAATATAGTAGGTTAACTTACAATTAAGTAATTGACATATAAAATTTTAAAAAGGGTAAACTATACTGGTGGTCATCAAACTATCACCGTTTTTTTATTTTGGTCTCCCAACTAATTTTTTCATCAAAATTGTTCTTTTCGTTAGATAGTTTTTTTTTTTGTTTTGGTCCCTCTCAATTTAAAAATTAATGGAATCGCTGAAATATAATTTTTATATTATTATTTTCCAAATTAACATTATCTTTCCTCGTCATATTATATATTATTTTTTATTATTTCAATCGACTAACCAAGAGGTGACACGTGTCACCTCCAAATTTCAAACGAATCAATGGAGAAAAAATTCTCTACATTTGTGCAAGTGGAAGGAATCAGACTAGATACCCCTTGCTTAAGAGGTCCAATGCTTAACCACTGAGCTAGGCTTTAGATTTGGTTAAATTTTAACCAAACAAATATTTATGTTATAAATTTTCAACCTCAAAAATAACTAAAACTACATTTATGGAGGTTTAAACCAAAAACACTTTAAACTGAAAGCTCTATGCTTATCCATTGCATCAAGTTAACAATTTATTAAGAGACTATAAAATCTAATGTTTAATTTAACATTTTTTATCACCTACAATAATTTTTTCCAATTCTTTTGGAATAAAAAATTAATTATTTAATATTGTTAAAATGAATTAGATCATTCTAAACATTTTGAATATAAATTTTGAATTATTTAAAAATAAATATTTAGATTTAAAATTATTATTTTAATTTTATAAAAACCTTTTAGCTTGAAATGTAAATAAAATTGAAGATCAAACTAGAATTATTTTCTTTCGTTTTGAAATAAATAATAATAATTAAATAATCATTTTATAAAATTAATATTAAAATTTACAAAAATTAAATTTATATTATTTATTTAGGATAAAATATATTTTTTAAAATAACATTTAATTCGTTGACATGTATATAAGAAAATTATTTTACATTTAATTAATTTTTAGTATGATCTAATACATATGTATAAAAATAAATAATTAGTTTTTTTTTAATTCCCAAACAAAATAAAAAAATAATTTTAGATTGATTTTAGTAATAATTTGATCTAATTTGAGGTGATAATATTTTTAAATTAAATATTAAAAATTTGAGGATATTTAGCTTAGTGTTTGAACCCTTTGCTTTTGGTGCAATGTGTTCACGGTTCAAATTATTATATAGGTAAATTTTTTATTTTTAAGGCTGAAAGTGTGTAACTTAAATATTTGTTTGGTTAAAATTTAACCAAATATCAAGCTTACCTCAATGGTTAAGCTTTAGACTCCTCAAGTCCTCCCACTTGCACAAATGAGGAGGTTTTTTCTCCTTTAATTTGTTTGAAATTTGGAGGTGACATGTGTCACCTCCTGGTTGGTTGATTGAAATAATAAAAAATAATATATAATATGCTAATGAGGAAAAAGAAAGCTAATTTGAAAAATAAAAATATAAAAAAATCCATGTCAACGATTCCGTTAATTTTTTAACGGAGAAGGACCAAAACAGGAAAACTATCTAACGAGAGGGACGATTTTGACGAAAAAATTAGTTGAGGGTGGCCACCAGTGTAGTTTACCCAATTTTAAATTCTCTTTAAAAAAAAAGATAAAATACACTTTACATTTTTTTTATAAAAGAGGGAAAGCATACATGAGCCTCATTAAAAAACACCCAAAACTTAAATGGGGAAAAGAGTACCTATGATAGCCTTTTACATCGGCATACTAAAAAATACCACTCAGGCGAAAAGCCACAGGCTGCCAATTATCTACTAACATCAGCATGTAAGATATCTAACACCTTAGCATGAGGGTACAAGAATATGCGCGTCTCAAAAGAATACATGGAGCGCAAACGTGTCATCGCATCTGCCACCCGATTAGCATCCCGAAAGACATGTTGGAACATAGCATCGCAATGACATGTGGCCAACGAATGAATCAATCCAAGAAAAGATGATGGAACGCTCCTTCGCCCTTGATTTATCAAAACACAAATTACATCTAGACTATCGGATTTCACAATCACCTTTCTCATATTTAAATCTATGGCACACTTGAGACCTTCATACATAGCCCAAAGTTCAGCCTCTAAGACGAAGCATCTTCCTATAAACTTCGTAAAACCAGCAAGCCACACCCTCTTAGAGTTGCGCACAACACCCCCGCATGAAGCCACTCCATCAACAATTCGTCACCCACCATTCCACATTCACTTTTATAGAACCAAAGCTCGGTGAACACCATGAAACCACCAACGGACGCGCACCACCCATTACCGATGGCTGAGAAGCAACTAAGGCTAACACTCGACAAATCCCGTAATATTCAACTACAACCCATAACACTATCGATTTGCTCATTATCTGGATCGAAAACTCTCTTGTTACAGAAAAGCCATAAGTTCCACAATATTTTCCCAAAGAGGATATCCCAATCAGGCTTTGATGCACGAAAATATCTTAGGTCTTGCAAGTTAGTTCGAACCCAAGAAAGAATCAAGAGGGTAAAAAATTCAGACAACCATTCTGAGCGAACCAAGGAGGACCAGATCAACTTCACATCTGGGAACCGTCGGAGTAAATGGTCCAGGTCCTCCAAAGTTGCACCTTACGTCACACAACCGGCAACATCCGTGGGATGTCGCCTTGCTCTTTCGCCATTGGTAAGGACATAACCTTTACAAACTATCCATAAGAAGGATTTTACCCGAGGGACCCCTTAGAACTTCTTAAGCACAATCCAAGTACTATCCACAGGGCCAATAGGAGGAGTTAAACGCAAATCATATGTAGACTTGATTGAGAAACCACGATATTCGTTCCACAACCAACACGGGGAGTCTGGCAAATTCACCTAGAATGGCGGCTTAATACCAGCAATATGCTCAAAAACATCATGTGGTAAGAACTGTTGAAACAAAGACTAGTTCCAATCACCATCAGCTCGTACCATTGTGCTTATCGGGGTGAACTCTAGCAAGGGTGGTGAGATGTTAGTCACAGCAATGAGTTGGCCAGCATCCCGAACCCAATGGTCGCGCCAAAAATCCACTGTTAAACCACTGCCAATGTTCCAAAAGAATACCATCTCGAACATCGCTCCAAATAGAATACAATCTTCTCCAAAGAAGCGAGCTATTATTTCTAGCTAAGGATGTGGGAAGAAGGTCTCGACACTTATATTTTGCACGTAAAAAACGGACCCAAAGTTGATCCAGTTTAGCAACAAGATTGTACGCAACTTTCATAAGGAAGGCATCATTCCTAACAATAGTATGCTTAATCCCAAGACCTCCAGATGTCACAGGTAAAGAAACATCATCCTATCTAACAAGATGAACCCCTTTCTTATCCGATAAAGCACCCATATAAAATTACGGATCAGACGTTCAATTCAATCACACACTCCCTTTGGGATTTGAGTCGTCTACATGGCATAATAAGGAATTGCCGACAGGAAAGCCTTGGCCAAAGTAACTCTTCCTGCGAAGGACAAATATTTCGCTTTCCACTCTATTAGGCGATCTTGGATTTTTTGGACCAAATAACCATACGTTTCTTTGGTAATTCTTTGATGTAGCATAGGGACGCCAAGGTATTTTCCTAAATATTGTACCTCCGTAAACCCAGAAATACCATAAATTGTTTGGCGCAAAGTCATCGAGATGTTCTTCGAAAAGAAAACACTGGTCATTTGTACACTCACCTTCAAACCGGAGGCATTACAAAAATCGTTTAGAACTTTACGAATCACTACAACATGTTCTAACAACACCTCCGTAAACAAGACCATGTCATCAGCAAACATCAAGTGAGTGACGGTGGGACACTGTCTGTCAAGCCGAAAACCCTTCCAATCCCCATATTCGACTTCCTTTCGAATAGCATGACCAAGAAGTTCCATACATAGAACAAAAAGGTAAAGAGAGATTGGATCCCCTTGTCAAATACCTAGGTGGTAGTTAAAGTCGAAGTAAGAGAGCCATTCTGCAAAATCTAAGTTGAAACCGTAAAGTTACATCGGAGAATTAAAGCACAGATATTACTCGGTAACCCAATATCTCTCAACGTATCCGCTATGAATGACCATTCAAGACGGTCATATGCTTTTTCAAGGTCGACCTTAATCGCCATCCAACCTTTAGTACACGTCTTTCGGTGCACGGAGTGTATAACCTCTTACGCAATAATAATATTATCTGAAATTAGCCTCCCAGGAGCAAAGCTTTTCTGATTATCAGTCACCCAATCAGAGATATATTGTTTGATACGATTCACAATCACCTTTGTAATAATTTTGTATAGAACCTGACAAAGGCTAATTGGCCGAAACCAGCTCACAGATTCAGGTGCTTTAACTTTTGGGATAAGAACCAACAAAGTTTGGTTCAACTCATCAAGAAATGGGTCCCCTTCAAACGCCCCTTGATTAAACCTACAAATTTCACTTTAAGTTCATCTTTTGTTTTAGAAAGCGGCATGTAGCCCATCCAACCCTGGTGCTTTAAGCGAACTCATTTGAAGGACCGCTCGTTCCACTTCCTCATCCGAAACAGAGATAGCTAACGATCGAACCACCTACTCACTAAGGCAAGGGAATTGTCTATGTATAGAAAAGTTCGATGCATCATTATTATCACGAGTGAACTGATCCTTATAAAAAGCAAAGGCATTCGCTTTAAGCTCGTCCTGATTCGAGGACAATCGCCCATTAGCCAACTTCGGAGCCTTTAACAATTTGGCTTTCCTCCGACTAACTATTGATGTATGAAAATTTTTTGTGTTCCTATCCCCTTGCAAAACCCATTTACATCGCACCTTTTGAAACCAGAGACTTTCTTCCTGCTCTAACACAACATCCAACTCAGCTCGCAACTGTTTCTCAAGATCAACAAGAAAACTCGTTGGTACAACCCGGAGCACTCTATCAATTCCTCTGAGCCACGCCTCAACCGTCTCTTTTGCAAGCCAATGTGACCAAATACTTTAGTGTCCCACTTGGAAGTCGCTCGTGTGAAATTCGCAATATTAGTACACACCGAAACATTCATATTCCATATCGAATTCATGAGTTAAGTAAACTGGGGGTGATCCTGCCATGCCGCAATAAAACAAAACGGACGATCATCACTACTCCTAGTGTGTTGAGTCGTATTCAGGAGAAGATGACAGTGATCAGATCCAAGCCGTTCTAAATGTAGCACCAAATTTTCTGGGAAGGCTAGATACCAAGCATCATTCACAAAACACCGATCTAACCACTCATATAACGAGCCCCTTTACCAAGTGAAATCGTCACCCCTATATTCAACTTCCAACAGGCCAGCATTGTAAACAAAATCTTGAAAAAGATAGCTAACCCCGGATTGTGAACAGGACCCACCAAGTCTCTCTTCAGCTCGTAGAATGGCGTTAAAATCACCACTCAACAACCAAGCCTCCCCAGGCCCCCAACTGTTCAGAAAGAAGCTGCTCCCAAATATACTTCTGAATACTTACCATTGGACTAGTATAGAAAACAGTGAAATAAACCCATCTCTCATCGACAGACTCCCGTAACTTGCTATTAACAAATTGGTTAGAAGTCATTAGAATCACCACCTCAAACTCATCCCTCCAAAGGAGCCAAATACCACCGCTAAAGCCTCTAGATTCCACTTTGAAGGAATTAAAATAAAATATTTAAATCACATGATCCGCTTAGCGACCACTAAACACTGGTTCCATCAAAGCCACCACCTAAGGATTATTATCTCGTACAAAAGATTTAAAATAATGGAGAAATTTTGGGCTCGTCGCACCCTAACAATTCCAAAACATTAAATTAATCATATGTACTAATAATAAAAAAACAAAACAAAACCTTATAGACTGGGAGTCAAATTCTCCTTATCTGCCCCCGTGGAATCCTCCACTGTATCACCCATAGAAGCTTCCAACACATGTTCAGACATAGGATGATCTGATGTAGCCAAATCAACAACTCGATCGCCAATATCAGTCGAACCATCTTATCCAGGAATCGAACCATTTGGTGGTTTCAACTGCTCAAAGTTGCCACATAATAGATTTAACCCACCCTGATAGTATTGGTTTCAGTGGCGTACGGGGGGCGGGTCGTTTAGTCACCTTTAAACTCTTCTTATTAACAACATTGACTGGGAGACTTCCCCGTCCAGTTCCATCCAAAACTCACCCCTTGTTTCTATCCTTAGGTGTTTGTTTCCCCTCAACAATTGTGATTGTCTGGTGATGACCCGTAACAATGGACGGTGTATGCCTTTAAACAACTGCCTCAGAGCCATTAACTGTTGGTAGAACCAATACATGTCTCTCATGTCTCGAAGAGTCATTGCTAATATTTACTAAAGGCGAACGCATCGAGCTCGTAGCTTTGAAAGGTCCAACTGCAACATGTGTGTTAAGCCATTGTGACACTACAACCTTTTTTTTCATACGAGCCTCCATCACCTCTTGTCGTTTTTGCGGAGTAATTTGGTCCGGGGCAACCTCCTCAACCATGGTATGAGACTATATGTTGAAACGAGAGCCCTCCTTCCAAGTTCTAGTCTCGCGCTCCTTAGAGATATCATCCTTGTGTGGTCGTCTCCGATGGCTATCAACTACCATACAGGGGCCATATAAAGCCTCGCCACTACTACTAGTATCCCTATTATTATTCACCACATCTTGTGGTACCACCTCATTCGGTTTAGCAACTGTCGAATCTAATGACTCTCTGCAAACCTCTTGTGTATGGCCATAGAGGCTGAACTAAGGGGGTTTAAGGAGGTTTGGTCCCCGCCATTTTTTTTCAATAGGAATAGTATAGATTTTTTTAGAAAAAAAGGTAAAATTACCTCTATAATCCCTTCAAAGTTTGTAAAATCTTAGTATGACCCCCTCAAAATTTTTAATTTTATTTTGGCCCCCTTTAAAAATTTCTATTTTTTAATTTCATTTTGGTCCCCCTCTTTAAAAATTTCTAGTTCTGCCCGCCATAAACCCCGCTTTTGAAACAAATTTGGTTTAATCCCTCGTACTCGAGTGTCTATACAAATTCATCTATTCCTATACACGGAAGCAATGGTTTGTTTAGATCCACCAACACCGCCAATCTAGCAAATCAACCTCTCTCCCCAATCGCGGTGTTATAATCAATTTTAATAACTCAACCAATAACAGTGGCAATCAAACAGAAGAGCGTCTTTGTATAGTATCTATAATGAAGCCCGAACAGCCTATCCAGACAATAACTTGAGAGGGGTGCTTTCCGGATGTCGAAAAAGGTCGAGATCAGGGTTGTACAGTTAAATAGCTCCCAAACAATGACCATGGATCAGTCGTTAGCACCTTCGTATAATCATCTTTAGAATCAAAGTTCACCAAAAAAATTATTATTATCAAGATCCACAACCTGATAATTACCTACAGGGTGCCAAAGGCTTGGAATACGAGCAAGAAGAGTCTTATATCCTATCGAATGACCCAAGAGCTTGACGATCACAAAATTTTGCATGGTATTATCGATAGATTCATGAACTCTTTCGGAGAACTTGATTCGAGGAAAAGAACCAGACCGATCAATCATGTAATCACTCTCGGTAACTTTTATGCTATCAGTCGCCATAGCCAATGTGCGCTTACCCTCAATTGATGAATTCTTAGAGACCATGGTTGCATAAGACCTCTTATTGGCGTTCACAAACCCCACTTTAGGCAAGGTTGTTGTAACAGTATCAGAGCGGACCCCTTTAAAAGAATCAAACCCTGTGGTCATCCTCAGTTCACTCCATTGCCACAACGGTGTTTTCAGCAATAACATAGTAGGGTTTGACGTATTAGGGTTTGCACCCTCCAGAATTGGCAGAGGAAACGTAAATTTCATGGTCGATGTCTCTCTCAAAACTTCTAATACACTTTACATTTTAAAAATTACAAAAATTGGTATATCATATATGAGTTCAAATTTCGACATTTATATAAGAATGTAAAACATCTAATAATAATAATAATAATAATAATAATAATAATAATAATAATAATAATAATAATAAAACTACATAAATTACCACTTAACTATAGAGTTGGTGCCAATTTGACCAATATACTTTTAATTTTGGAAAATATACCACGTAATCATTTAATTGGTTCCAATTAAGCCATCAACCGTTAAAAAAACAGAAAAGTTGACGTGGTTGTTAAATAAAATTAGTATAATTGCACATTTTTTCTCATTATTTACATAATCTATTAATTTGGTCCTAATTTTAATATAATAAAATAAATTAATTATTCAATTAGGTGGTGACATTATTGGATGAATTTACCTATTTTCATTTAAAGCAAACTGGGCACAAGTGGTCAGGAAAAGAACGATGAGCTAATAAATTCCCGCGTTTCATAATATAAGGATCCTCCGGGTTTGTAAAATCTTTAACGGAAGGAGCGGCAGCCGCATCAGCTAGACTTGTGAAGGATTTGGATCTGCCATTATAAAAGTTGGATATGCCTTTTCTAAAACAAGCAAAAGCACAACAACAACAATGAGAAATTGAAGCGCCAAGACTATTATCAAACAAAATCTCATAAATCCTTTTCAGAAAACATTTTCCCGAGATCCAAACAATGATTACTATGAAAAATAAGAGCTCATAACCTTTGCATAATTTTAGTAAACTTTCTGTGCATAATTTTAGTAAAATCCATCAACATAGAATCATTATTGGATCAAAACCCAAAAAATAAAGTCCTAAAATTGGTGGGTTCTTTTTATTCCTTGAAAAAATACCTCATAGGCAAAGCATCCACTAGAGCATCCATGGAATCCAAGGGTTCTTTAAGCTGGATTTGCACTTCAGCCTCCGCTGTATCTTCACCGTCCGACGATGATTCACCGTAAATGTCGCTATTCTTTCCGATCGAAGACTAACTATAAGACCCCAAATCATCATCTTCTCCATCCTTTTTCAACGAATTAGAAGAACAGTGAGTGTGTTAACATCGGGAGAAGATGATGGGGGTGTTTTGAGTATTTTGATATATTTTATTTTATTTTAAAATTTAAAAATAAATAAAAATGATGTGACATATTTTAATTTGTTAAGATAGATTTTTTAAACCATCTAACGTAAATACACGAAACAAAAGTCATCACAAATAAGAGCACACTGTAAATTTAATTTGATAGATTTTTTAAGAGCACAATGTAAGATGGATTTTTTAAGATAGTAAATTTAATACACGAAACAAAAGTCATCACAAATAAGAGCACAATGTAGATTTTTTAAGATAGATTTTTTACTGGTTGTTAGGAATGTGTGCTCTTATTTTATTTATTTGTGATGACTTTTGTTTGTGAGAATTAAAAGAAAAAAATTATTAGTTTATAAATGTCACAATGTAAATTTGTGAGGGTGAATAATTAAAATAGAAAAAGTTAAATTTAGATTATTTGGATATTTTTTTATAATTGCTAAGGTAAAATGATTTTTATAACTTTTATGTCAAAACCTTTAATTTCAAAAAGCTCATACTAAATGTATTTTTTCAAAATTTGAGGTTTCACTCCAATCTTTTATTCACCAAACATCTAAATTAGTAAATTTAACCGGTTAAGTCTTTAATTTTAGCTCAAATCGTTGTTTACTAAACAAGACTAAATATATATTTTTAGATGTAATGATATGATACATATTATTTAAAAAAATTAAAATATAAAACCGAAATTGATTGCTAAGACAGCTACAAACCTCGTATATTAACATATAAAAACATACTTGAAATACAGAAAAAGTAAACTTCTTTACTTAGAAAGGTACTTTGTGAACTTAACAAATTGTCTCATTGAAAAAGTAAATAATGTACATTTTAAAAAATTTGAGTTCAAATTACTTTGTCTCTAATATGTATACATTGTCGAAAAAATAAGAATATACAAATAAATATTATCCTATAATTACTTTAAAACGGTTAAAACAAGAAAGGTACTTTGCTTTCGCAGCCCAACTTGCAAAATACAAAGTTGTCGCTTAAAAATGTGGAAATGCATTCCATATATATATCCAATTAATTCTATTTTATTTATCTTATAAAAAAATTAAATTGGGAGGGTCACCTTTTAATAAACCTCTAAGAAAAATCTTATAATTTTTGTTTATGTTTGGTTCTTCTAAAAAAATTTTAATTTATGCAGCTACATGCATGCTTATAAAAGAGACGAGAATAAATTTCAATAGAAAATATATAAAAATATAAATTATTCGACCTCTCTCACAATTTCCTCAGTCCATCCCTAAGTTCAGCTATACAATAAGATACATAAAACCAAGAAAACGAAAAAAGTTATTAATCTAGAATACCACAAAAATAGTTATAACCAACCCTGATCCAATTTGAGTGTCTTATTAAAAACTTCCCCACCCATACATGGAGAGAAAAAAGTACACTCAATTTAGAGATACACGAGAAAAAAATACCACATATTATAGACTCGCACGTTATTAATCTACAATAATAACCCATCATAGCTCAACCTCGTTAAAAAAGTGACACGAATAAAAAAACCAACACCTAGCCAAAATCAAACAACACCAACTAGCCCCCAAATACACGAAACAAAAGTCATCACAAATAAGAGCACACATACCTAACAACCATCTAGAGCCAGTAACAATCTTACGCCAATGAAAACCAAAATAGACCAATTGAAATCATGAACCGTGACAACGCCGAACCAAGACAACCCTAAACCACAACGCCTATCCCCTTCATCTCTCATTATACGTAGGATAACATGCATTCGATGACTTAACTTTCATCTTATTTTTTCTCTTCGCTTTATACCTTTTCTTTCTTTCTAAGGGCGATAAAACTTTACTTTAGAAGGATAGCAAAGAATCATATATTATACCCTTCTTCGATCGATCCAGCCCACGTACTTCAGAAAATTTTAACATGGAGCTACTTGCCACATCCTCCATTACATCTTTTTTTTTCTCAATATTGTTGGGTGTGGATCCCACTATGTGGAGAATCCATCACCAGAGAATAGGTTGCAACTTAAAACATCATAAAAAAATAGATTGCAACTTAAAACATCATCAGGAAATAGGTTGCAACTCATTATGGGTTGTTTGTTTGTTGAAAAAAGTTTTGCCATGCATTTATTGTTTCTCGTTTTTGGTGCAAGTCATTTTGTTTTTGACTTGTTTTTGGGCAGCTTATATACAAAAAAAATAGAATTTGAAGAGACAGAAAGAAGCTCGTGTTTTGAGAGAAAAATAAGGAGAGAAAACAATATTTTTAAGGTTGGATGTTGAACCCAATTTGGAATTTGGAGAGAGTCCGTTTTAATTGAGCCAAGACCCTTATGTGGCTCAAACTCGGTTCAGTAACTCGACCCGTGAATTAAGCCCAGAACCAGTGAATAGTTCAGGCTGAACCGAACTTGTGAACAAGTTGTGAATTGAACCAAACTATAAATTAGACTAAGCCTTGAACTGAACCAGTTATGTTGACTAGTGAACCAAACCCGGATAGTTGACTTTTGACCTTGGACCGATTGACCGAAATAGACATGTTGACCATTGACCATGTCATGTTAGAGTTGACCTTTGACTTTGAGGGTCAGAGTTGACCGCCATAGCTGACTTGACCAATTTGACCTTTGACTAGAGTTGACCAAAGTTGACTTTTTTGGACAAACTTTAACTTGACTTTTTTCGTTGTCCTGAGTCAGAATCTGCTGCCCGTTTTGTCAAATTCAATCCCGATAACTCATTTTTTACTATTTACAATTTATTGTACTTAGTAATTTCAAATGAATTGAATATCATATTGACTCGAGTTATTCTCGTGTTTAGGTATCGAATTTGAGGCTGAAGAATTACCTTCCACGCCTGTTTAGTTTGTTTGTGCACGTTCTTCGAGTTCTACACATAAGTATTCATTTGGGTTAGTATTATGTTTATAGTTGGTGGCATAGTGATAATATTATTTTTGATATAGAGATCTTAACTCGTAGGTTCTGATTAAGCTAGACTTGAGCGTGATTTGCATCCTTCTTGATATTAGAGCTTCTTCCTGCTAAAGGTGTGTCTCTTCCTATGCTATAAACTTGTGTGTTTCTTTCTATGCTTTATACTTGTGTGAAATGAGATTCTTACATCTTGTGTGATTTATTTTGTATTGTGATTTGTGAAAGTTTTAGGATATCGTGCGTCGCATATCGGACTGTGTTTTAACTAAAAATTAGATTTATCAAATTGTGAAATATCAGATTTTCGGAATTGTAAAACATCATATTTATAGAATTGTGTAACTTGAATTTTCATAATTCAAGTTTCGGATGAGTTTCGAATTTTAAAATCAGCATTATATGATTGTGGGTACATGGTTTGAGATTGTTTAGGGAAGTTCAGTGGTTTCACCCTTTGGGCTGAATTTTGCTTCGAATCAGTGGTTCCACCCTTAGGGGTGAGTTCCACTTCGGATAGTGACGATAGAGAGAGTAGGTTCTTAGGAACCTTACTCTTTAGACGGTGTATCAGAAATTGGGTATTGAGTTTTCATATGCATATGACATCATATCATTATGATTTGTATTTATCGAATTTAATATGTTTTCAAAAGAATATATCAGAAAATAAAAAAACATTATTTTGCTTTTATTTTTGTTTGCACTTTAGAGACACACTAAGCTCTTTAGCTTACACCCCATAGTCTTTCTCTTTCAGATATATACTCAGACTCTTAGGCGACTCGGTACTTGGAGCATCTCGTACTCGGATATTATATCATTATGAACTATTTTAATTAAACTTTCATATTATTATTCTTTGTGTTTTAAAACATTTATGTAATCAGGCTTTGAGACTTTTATATTTTGGGATTACTTTAATGCATACATTTACGGACTTTGATTTGGATATTTTATTATGTTATCAAAATATTTTATAACGTTTGAGTTTTGTAAACGATGTGACGTTTTATGATAATAATTTTTAATTGATAATTATTTTTGGTTTTATAAAACTATTAAACCTAAGATTTAATACTTGAGGGACAAGTTTTCAAGTATGACTTCCTAGATTCGGCTCATTTCTTCCGGGTCGGGTTTAGGGGGTTACAAAAAGTTTTCATCTCCACAATACAAAGCTAGATTGGTCGCCAAGGGTTATACTAAAAAATAGGGGATTGAGTTTGAAGAAATATTTTCTCCAAGTTTGAAAATGTTGTCTATTAGAACTATATTGAGTTTGGCAGCTTGTTATGACTTAGAGGTTGAACAAATGGATGTGAAAACTTCTTTTCTTCATGGTGATTTAGAGGAAGAGCTTTACATGGAGCAACCAGAGATTTGGGGCAGGTTGAAGAAGAGCTTGTATGGTTTAAAGCAAGCCCCTAAGCAATGGTACAAGAAGTTTGAGTTTATTATGGGGGAGTAAGGCTACAAAAAGACTACTTCTGATCATTGTGTATTTGTTAAGAGATTCTCTGGTGACGATTTTATTATCCTTTTGCTCTATGTTGATGATATGCTTATTGTTGGTCGCAATGCTTCTAGAATTGACAAGTTGAAGCAAGAGTTGAGTAAATCCTTTGCGATGAAGGATTTGAGGCTAGCAAAGCAAATTCCTGGCATAAGGTTAACATGTGATAGAAAGGCCCAGAAATCATAGTTCTAGCTCAAATCTTTAAGCATCTGAAGAAAATCATCGTCCTTAAATTCCAGCCATAAACTTAACTAAATCTTCCGCTAACCCCCACCTTTGTAATCTGTCAACCACAGAACCGGTGCTACATACTGTAGCCATTTTTCCGATCAAACATCTATTCAGTGTGAGAATGGCGACATCGATGCCTGAAATTTGACTGACGGTGGTGGTTTGAGAGTGAGGTAGATGGACGGTGGTTAGGGATTTAGGATATCAGAAACTTAGAGAAAAACTCTGGAAATATTATTGAGAATGACTTGGAATTCTGCCTTTTCAGCCCATTACATTATATAGTATTTAAAGCCCAACGTCTAACAACCTAATAACAAACTTAAACCAACTCATAACAACTAATAACACCTAATCTTTAACATTCACCCTGCTTCTTTCCTTCTTCCTCCTACTTTGAAGAAAATGAACAAAACAAAAAAACAGTATTTTACTTGTTGTTGACTTCTTCTTCTCTTTTTCTTTTCATTCTTTGATGTCAGCTTTCAAAGCTGGTAGTGGCTTGATCACTCTTTGTTTCTACCTTTCCTTGAACGGATGATCAACTTGTTCTAAACTTCTTTGTTTTCTTCTCATTCTTTGACTGTGTTTCTCAGCTTTTAAAGCTGGTAATGGCTTGATCAATCTTTGCTTCTTCATTTACTTGAACGGCTGATCAGCAAACACCATCTTATACACTTGCTGCCTTGGCAGGATTTTAAATCTCCCTTTTGCTATCAGAGTCATAACATTTAACTTTTCTTGTACATCTGATATTCTATGTACATCTGCTTTTGCTTGTTGAGCAATGCACTAAAACTTCATTTTTTTCAGCTTCTTGGAACTTCTTCTTGCTATACCACATTCTTAACATCTCAACATACGCCTCAAAACATAAGTGCTAGCAAATAACAAATCACCCATATAGTAGACCCAATGAACACTTGAGCAACAAAACAGAAAAAACCAAATCTGATATATGCGAATCAATCTCAACGAAACACGTGCATGAATGAACCTAACCAGAAACTTATGACAGTGAGGTCTCTCAACAAAATAACATAGAACTTCAGCAGAATACAGTCCAAAATAAAGGAACAAATATTCTAGCATCAGAAGATTTCAAACCAAATATTATCACAACCTCCAGAACCTTCAATCCCCGATTCAAAAAATTGTAATCAACCAAATGTACTCTCCAATTCCAAGGGATGTACAATTGATGCACAAAACCTCAACTTCGAACAGAATACGGTGCACAAAATTAACTACTGTGTAGAACAGATTATCAGCCCAACCAAGAATATTCAAGGAAAAAAAAGGAACCACAATTACAGTAAAACAAAATCTCACCATTGACGAAATAGAAGTTTCTCAACAAATTTGAAGACGAATCCAAACAACACCGGATCTAAAAACATGAGCCCTCGGAATCGAGGCAAGAATAATTGTTCAGGTTCCAAACTTTCACGGTCTTATCCCAGGAAGCCGAAACTATGGTGGATTGAAGATTATTCGGGCTAAATCGAACACAACTGACCCAATCGGTGTGAGCATTGCCCTCTTGGATTGTGTACTTGCATTCTCCAAGGGTATTCCAAAGCTTGAGAGTTCGATCACGAGAAGCTGAAACGATCTGGCGGTTGTCAATGGAAAATGCAACGAAAAGCACATCTTTGGTGTGGTCAACCAAGCAGCGAGCGGAGGTTCCGGCAGTTAAATCCCAGAGACGAAGCTCACCGTCCCAGGAATCGGAGAGAGCAAATTGGGAATCCGAAGAGAGGAAGACATCTTGGACAAAATGAGAATGGCCGGTGAGACGATGACGGGGGACGCCGTATGTCTTATCGTCATTGGTTAAGTGCCAAAGGATGATGGATCTGTCGCGTGAGGAAGTGACAATCATGTCGAAGTTGTCGATTGGAGTGGCGATGGCAGTGACCATATCGGTGTGAGCTTTCATGGTGCCGCGGAGAACCAATCCCTCAGAGACTTCCATTTTCATCGGCGTTGAAAAGAAGCAAGCAGCAACGACAGATTCCAGGAGCAGCGGTAGAGCGGATCAAAAGGCCTCAGGATATTTAATGGCGAATGATACCATGTGGGAATGGCGACATTGATGCCAGAAATTTGA
Source organism: Hibiscus tridactylites (assembly GCA_958450335.1). Classification (NCBI taxonomy): domain Eukaryota; kingdom Viridiplantae; phylum Streptophyta; class Magnoliopsida; order Malvales; family Malvaceae; genus Hibiscus; species Hibiscus tridactylites. The sequence continues at coordinate 24,964,671 of OY288265.1, read as the reverse complement.
CTGACGGTGGTGGTTTGTGAGTGAGGTAGATGGACGGTGGTTAGGGATTTAGGATATCAGAAACTTAGAGAAAAACTCTGAAAATATTATTGAGAATGACTTGGAATTCTGCCTTTTCAGCCCATTACATTATATAGTATTTAAAGCCCAACGTCTAACAACCTAATAACAAACTTAAACCAACTCATAACAACTAATAACACCTAATCTTTAACATTCAACTTACTTAATGAATCTTCATCAACCTGCCCTTGAATCCTCTTTATTAGATTTGGGTTGTAGCCACAACCCTCACCAGCAACAATAGATTTCTTCTTCAGAATAACAGTGCGGCCAGTTTCATTACTGGTCTCACCAAGATGATTCTCTGCATCAATTTTTTTATTGAAAACCAGACTTCTCACCGCTTTTTCCCGAATCGGTCTTGACCTTCCTCCAATACAAGGATCGACATTAAACCTTGCTAGCAAAACTGAAACACGGCTTCCATAAAGAGGAAATTATGTTTAGGTTGTTTTTTAAAAATGTTTTTTAGACAAAATTATTTTTAAGGGTAATGTAGATATTAACAAATAATTTTTTTTTGCTAAAAATATTGGTAGTTTTTAAGTCAAGAGTAAAATTATTCATTTTTCCTCATTTATATTATTAGTATGTTTAAAGTAGACAATTTATCTATTTAAAAATAACTCTTTGTAGAAGTGAAACGATTATGGCTACATTCTTATGGGTCAATCCTTGATCGACTAAAAAGTCTCGGTTATGGGCTTGAACTCTAGTTTCGATGCCTTAAAAAAGAGTAGAAACTCACAATCTCTGATCTACGTCGTCGATTAGTAGAACTTAATGCGATCTATTCGACATATGAGACTTTAGGCGATATTACAGAGGTGAAATTAGCTCTAAATTTAGAAGCAGATCGAGAAGAATTGTAATGGGAACAACGAGCGAGAGCCAATTGGCTACGGTCTGGTGATAAAAATACTAGATTTTTCCATCGACATGCATCCCACAGACGACGTAAGAATCGTATTCACCCCTCATGGATGAGAATGACAATTCGGTGGAATTAGATGATGATATTCTCCGGGTAGCAACAAATTACTTTGAAAATCTTTTTACTTCGATTGAAACTACAAATCCGTCTGAAATCTTAATGAGAGTAGATAATTGTGTATCTCCAGCCATGAATCATGAATTACTCTAAGATTTCACCATGGAGGATGTCCATCAAGCTGTTAGATCAATGGGACTGCTTAAAGCTTCAGGCGAGGATGGCCTTGGTGCTATATTCCATCAGCGCTTTTGGCATATAATTGGAGGGGATGTTGCGGATTTCTTCATTGCGATGATTCATGGTGAGCAATCTTTTCAGGTCATCAATAAAATACATATTGTTCTAATCCCAAAAGTTTCAGGTGCAAAATCCATGTCTCAATTTCGGCCGATAGCCTTATGTAATGTCTTATACAAAGTTATTTCTAAGATGTTAGCCACAAGAATGCAAACAATTCTTCAACTATGTATAGACGAGGCTCAAAGTGCTTTTTTGCCAGGTCGCTTAATTTCAGATAATATTATTCTGACATATGAGATCCTTCACTCCTTGAAAAATAAACGTGTTGGTCGTCGTGGTAATTTTGCCCTTAAACTAGATATGAGCAATGCATATGATAGGGTGAAATGGAGTTTTTTGAAACAAATGTTACAGAAGATGGGTTTTGTAGAGAATTGGATTGGAAATATAATGCATTGCATTACTTCAGTGACATATTCGGTTATTGCCAATGACCGAGTAGGCTCTATTTTCTAGCCAATTCGAGGTTTACGTCAAGGAGACCTGATTAGTCCCTATCTTTTCTTGATTTGCAGTGAAGGATTGTCTTCACTTTTACGCACTGCTGCTCGATAACATTCTATGTTGGGAGTTCGAATCAATCGAAGGGCCCTTTCATCTCTCACTTACTCTTTACCGATGATAGCATAGTGTTCGGGGAGGCTACGTCAAGAGGAGCTATGTGTCTTCAAAATATTCTGACCACATACTCGAAATGCTCATGACAGTTGATTGATTTTGAAAAATCCATTATTTTCTTTAGTTCCAAAATATTGATGAGAATCGACATGATGTTTGCAGAATTCTTGGTGTTACAAGCCAAGGGAATCCAGAAAAATATCTCAGCTTGCCATCCATCATAGGGTGTAATAAGAAGCTGGCCCTTGCTAATCTCAAAGATCGTTTTCGAAGGCAAGTTCAGAATTGGAATGTTCAACCTTTATCGATGGGAGGTAAGATATTTATAAAGGTCGTTCTACAATCTATTCCATTATTTTCAATGTCTTGTTTTCTATTTCCAAAGACCTTTTGTAAAGAATTGGAAGCCATTTTTGCTCGGTTTTGGTGGCAAAAATCGAGTGAAAAAAAAGGGATACACTAGTGTACATGGGAATATCTATGTCAAATGAAGAGCGATGGTGGTATGGGATTTCGGGACATGTGTAAGTTCAATGTTTCAGCAACCCCCTCGACCTGACTTGGCCGATAGACCGAACCGAATAGATCACACAAGGAATATTGAAGTAAATTGGGAAGGTTTACCACAATAAACGGCCCTTTTTTTCTTTTTTTCTTATCTAGATGCAACTTAGGTTCCTATGTGTACGCACACAAGGAGCGGGTAAAACATCAACACATTCGCCAATTAATTAAAGCTGGTTAAGGTTTAGGGACCATTTTGTAGATTTGATGAACTTTAAGGGCTTTTAAAAAAATTAAGTTACCAACCTTCAATTAGATTCATTACATGCTTCTCGGTGAAAACTCAACTCGAAAAGACCTTTAGAACCTATCCAATTGCATACAAGGCAAATAGGGACCAAAATGCAAGAAATAGAAACTCAAATGAATACAAATTCTACACTCAACATTCTTGTGTTTCGGAACAGGGAGCCTCGTATCGGTACGACCGTTCCTAAACATTAATGCCCGTTCTGAATCGCGGGACCGTTCCAAAAGCCCTCTAGACACGTTCCGGTACAATGGTTCACAGAGGCAAAATGTTCCGGACCAAGCCTCATCGTTCTGAAACATCAAGGCCATTTCAGGCCACCGTTCCGAAACAGGTAAGGGTGTTCTGAAATGCCTGGGCATGCAACTTTCTAAAAAGCTAGTTTAATTCAGTGTTCACCCTTCGAAACCATCCCAGCACATGTCTTAACATACATACAACTTAAATACTTATCAATGGCAACTCATACGCAACATAAACAACATCAAGGCATCATCCTCGGAAGCATTGGAACTAGAGGCATACTTTCTAAAAGATAAAAGCACCAAAAGGGTAAAATCCAAAAGCAAGCATATGCCAAAACTCAAAGGCCATTTACAAGTCCAAAAATGCATCACAAACTTGCTCAAAACCAGAGATCAATAAATCATTAACATTCAATGCATCGGACACCCCCATTGCCCTTATTACAATAGTTCAATAGTACCACATACTTTTAGCAAAATGTCTTGGTGTGATTCCTTGAAGATGTTGCCTCCCAAAAGCCTAATTATCTGCATTGATGAACAAGAGAGAGCATAAGCATGCAAGCTTAGTGAGGATTGCTCGAAATCACAAACATCATCAATGCACAAAACTGTTTTTCACTCTCTCCAAAACCATTATGCCTTTCTTAACAAAACATGCACTTTAACATCAAAATTATTGTTTTAAACATCATGCAACATGATCCGATAAAAACTAGCAATTAAACCATTGCTACTCATTTTCCAAGCCTTTCAAGCATAAACACCATTATGCTAAGCTTAAGCCAAAACATGCATCTTTCAAACTATGCATTAGCAACATATTCCACATTATACAAATCCATTATATTGGCTCACAAGTGATACACAACAATCTCAAAAACTTATATCGGATACACGGATTACCAAGGGTTATCCCACACCCTTCATACACTCTACTAGCATTACAAGGCTCACACACGAGAGCAACCATCCATCGTTGTGACACCCATGGTGGAGTATTCGGTACAATCACAACCCCTCAACACCACTCATCGGTAGATGTATAATCCACTAACAAGAGACGAGACAAACTCAAGGTTCGCACTCGGGAGCTACCCTCAACTGTTGCAACCTTAAACAATCCTCAATCGTTAGGGTACTTGGATGGAGTATTCGGTACAATCACAACCCCACAACATCTAAGGCGACTTGTTTATAGTGCATTCAATTCTATAGCCGGCTAACTATATCAGATTTCATTTATAAAACACTTTAATCAACATCACTTGCCAATATAATCCATATCTCATGCATTCCTCACTATTTTTACAAAGCATTCATGATAAGCCATAAACAAGCATTAAACCATGCTTAAAACCTCATGCATCAACACATGCATACAAGGACAACTTACCTAGTACATCCTTAAACCGCATGGCATCATCATACACAAATTATATACTCAAATCATGCTTTAAAAAAGTAGGTAAATGCAATTAAAATCAAGTGCAACCAAAGGATCAAAACTAGCAAACCGAGGGAGAAATTTTGATTTACTTACTTCCGAACTTAATAAAGTATTTCAAGCTCTTATTAAGTTCTCAAAACATTTTCTAAAACTTTTCCACGCTGGAAAACCAAATTCCACTCACCGACTCGCGAAACCACGCCTGCCGACACGACTAGCGATCGTCTAGAGCCTCCAAAACCACCTCGTTTTCTTCCAGACTACTTTCCCCTATTTTCAACACATCAAAACAGAGGTTCAATTCATTAAAATGCATTCAAAAATCCAGCACACACAAGAAATCCCGCAGCCCTGCTCTAAAGCATCAAATCACCCATCCAAAACAACCAAAAACTCAATAGAATGACCTCAAACCTCAGCCCAGCCATTACCCAACTTATCCAACACATTCTAAGCATTAATCAATATCCAAAAACAACCTAAAACCATCATTATACCTCCAGCAACTTGAATTCCTCAAGAACACCTCAAAAACTCACCCAAAAACACTTCAAAAACTAAGGAACTCAAGAATTTCAGGATCTATATGATTAAGACTCCACTTCAACACCAAAAATCTTTCAAAACTCATTTAACAATAATCTCAAACCAGCACAATCAATCAAAATCCAAAAATCACATTTTAAACCAATTTTTCATCAAGATTTCAAGAGTTTATCAATCTAACCACAAAACCTCAATCAAAATTAGTGTTAAAGAGTCAAGTATCTTTGGAATTTCATTAAAGAACTTAGATTAGAGGGATTGCATGAAAATTACCTCCAATCATTGCTTCTCCTCTAATTTGGCAAGATTTGCTTGAAGAAACTTGAAGGAAAATGGAAGAAATCAATAAGCAAAAGGTAGAACTCAAAAGAGGATTTGAGAGAGAAGAAAAATCTGAATATTTGAGAGAAAATGAGAAGTGTTTGGCTGAAGTGAAAGAGAGAAATGAAATTGATCGTGAAAACTTCTTAACCGATTAATTAACTTTTTAATTAAACCAAATTAAAAGCCTTTTTAATTTTTAATAACATTTAAAACACATGCCAAATTAGGGAAAATGCATAATTTCCAAGTAGCTCCCTAAAGATTCTAAGATTTTGACTCTTCTTGAAAAACATTTTTTCCAACTTTTAAATCTTTACATTTTGGTCACTATAAAAAATGTATACTTTCGAAAACTCGTTTTGTAAAATCAATTTGACCAACCTCTTAAATATAATTTTAGAGGATTTTAAGAATTTCTATCTTATTTTTATCCAATCCCGAACCTCGATCACCCTAAACCTTTTTTAACGGTTCGAACAACCGACATCGGTTCCACCGGCCCAACCCGTCTCGCCAAAACATCTAAGCCCAAAACTGGGGCGTTACAGTTTCACTCTTGGCAAAACAAGGATGGTTAATTATTCAAAATCTTGGATCTTTAATTGCTAGCTTGTTGAGATCCAAGTACTTCTCCAACTACGATTTTATGCATGCAACACTAGGATCTAATCCATCATATATTTAGATGAGCATATGGAGCTCTCGAGTACTCCTAGAGATAGGCTTAAAATGGTCTATTGGGAATTGCAATTCCATTGATATATGGAATGATTTTTGGCTGACAGGGCAAGTACAAAAGAATGTCTCTTCTCCAATGATCCAAGGCTTGCATAAAGTCTCGGATATGTTATCCTCAATAGGGATGTATTAGAATGAAGAGCTCATATCTTTAGGTTTTAATTCTGAAGATGCCAATGCTATCCTATCCATAAGGCTTCCACCTTTTGCTATCCCAGACGGGCTCTACTAGACTGGTGAGTTTTTAGGACATTACTTAGTCCGTAGCGAATATAAATTGCTAATGACAAAGGGGTGTTTTAGAATCAACAATTGCATATATGTATAATTCATTATGGAATATTGCATGTCCATCTAAAGTTAAGATTTTAGTATGGAAATTTGTAAAACTAATATTTGATTTTGATATAACAAGTAATTCAATGACTAATCTGCAAAGTAAATAAATTTTTAAGTAATCAAAAACTTAAACCCCATAAAATTTTCTAAGTGTTTCAAGGAAAAAATATACAAAATTGCCCAGGCATTTCGAAACACCCTCAAAGTGTTTCGATACGTTTTGCCATTGGAGACATCTGTTTCGAAACGGCTCACATCTGTTTCGATATGGTCTTCATTTGGGCTTTTGATTTTTAAGCATTGTTTCGAAACTGCTCACACTCGTTTCGATACAAAGGTTAAGTAATTTTAAAACTGGGTATTAAATGAACTAGCCGTTACTTATCAGAAACTGAATTTTAAAGATTTGGTTAAGTGTTTCGATACACCCCTATGCTGTTTCGAAACACCAATTTACATTTTCAAAACGTTTCGATACAGCTCTTATCCATTTCGATACAAGCTTCTTTTTACACTTACTATTTCGATATGACCTATAACCGTTTCGATACGAGCCCATTTTACACATAACAACACTTTCTTTTTTTAGTGTCCGTTTCGATACAAGGGTCCCGTGTTCCGATACGAGTAGTTCAAGAATTGCATTTATGGAGAAAAGAGAGAGCCCCAACGGCTCTATTAATGATCTCAACCATCCAAACGGCTAGAAATCAATGAGAAGGTATAAAAACAAGTCTCAAAAGCTACAACAAAAACTATTGAGTCTTCAAGCAACATCAAAGCATTCAAATCCAAACCTTGATCTTTTAGAGTCAAACCTTTGTACCCAACTCAATTGAGTTTTTCATTGTAATTTTTATTGAGAGTTTGAGGTGTGATTGATTGTATTTGGGTAAACATTAACCTTTGAGAGGTATTTGTAAGGTTTACCAAATTTCTTCTTTGTAAAGAGTGTGTTGGATTAAGCTTTGGGTAGAAAGCTTAATCGGTTGTGTAAGGTTTCCTCTTCATCCAAGAAAAGGGGAAGAATCAATTAGTGGATTGGGTGAATATCCTTAGTGGGAGCTAAGATAGTGGAGGTAGGGTTTATTTAGGAACTTGAACCACTATAAATTGCCTTGTGTCCAATTTTCACTCATCCAATTTCTCCTTTCAAATTTTTTATCGCCAATTCACCCGCTCTTGGCCATTTGCAATCGTTCGATCAACTTAACAATAGGTATCAGAGCTACACTCATTGGAAGGATTACAACCCTCTTGAGTTGATTCTATGAGAGTTTGATCAACTACAAATTGACGTAATAGCATCCACCTCCGACTCCAACCTCTTTGAGTCTCAATCCACCACCAAACCACCATTCTTCAATGGGGATAACTACTCATATTGGAAGATGTAAAATGTGCATAAGTTCTATATTTCATACATATTCCATCTCATATTATTGTTGTTTTTAATACATTCTAGGCATAATTAGGACCATGCATTGCATTTTATAGTATTTCCTTACTTTGCCAAGCTTTTAAAGATTATCTGCTATTTGGTGAAGAAAATATACTTTTTAGTTTAGTTTTAGTTTTAGGTACTAAAGGCTGACAGAGAGAAAGAGGAGTTGAGGACATGATGCTGAGGCAACAGACCAAAGAGCTGTATTGATGCAGTTCCAGACAGAGACATCAGCTGCTGAGTAGTTATCACCGCCCAACCTGCCGCCCAAGACAACATACTACGGATTTGGAGAACCTGAGTGCGATCTGTAGAGCAGAAAATCCTGATTATATCGATGTTGTCTACTCAATTTTCCGACGTTTGGAGCAGGAGGCAGAGCCGCCGAAGGAAGAACTCGAGCTTACTTGTGGAGTAAGGCAACGAGATGGAGTCCACATTCAACTTAAAGAAGTCAGAGTTTAAAGTCACATTTAATACAAAAGTTACTTTGAAGACTTCTACTTCAAGAAGGACTAGACCTAGCCAATGCCTTTATATACCCATTGTAATATTACTTCAAAAAATCATAGGTTTTCCCTTAGGCATAGTTTAGGTTTTCTTGCCGCCATTATGTTCTAAATTCTCTTTAGGTTTGGATTATGTTGTAATTAGTGTGAGAACGGTTGTTTAGGATTTTTTAAGTTTGTTTTTGCAAATAAAACTTTAAGGTTTACTTATTCCATGTTCTTCATAGTTTTCAATTAAGGCGAAAGATTAGTTGGATTCTATTCATTTGTTCTGTATCGAGAGAGTCGAACTCACGAAATGAGTAAGTACGATTTCATCTATAGACGGTGTGATCAATCCAGCCTAGACATAGGTTAGGGTTTAAGGCGGATAAAAGAGGACGAGTTAACGTTGATGTCTTTGCACGATTCATGTCGTGACCGGTATTATCTGCAATGGACATCAACAAATTTCTGACTTAGACATAAGCATGATCACTTTCGAAGCGTTCTGCCAAGCCTTGTAGTTCTGTCGAGTATGCCACCGAGACACAGTTTTATTCCCCTGCCGAGGCAACGAGAGGGTCTCAGCAGTCTACCTGCCATCCCCCGCCGAGGCAAGAGAGTCTGGCAGCGCAAAGCAACTTGTCCTATTCAACGTAGTTTCACACTAAGCAGCAGCATAAACATGTGCATTCAATCAACCTGATTTCTTCTCTTTTAATTACTTGTGTTTTTATTTTTTACTTTTCTTCTCAAGAATCAAATTAATTGTGCATTTACTTTTTCTTGTGCATGAACAACGATTCGAATCAAGTTGTCCAATCCCTGTGTGAGACAATATATTTTATACTATAACTTGACAGGAGTGTGCACTTGCGCTCATAAATAGAGAACACCCAAACGCTCTACAAGTTTTTGGCATTGTTTCCGCAGATTGGTAACATCGAAATTCATTTTCAATTTTTGCACTTTTATTTCTTTGCATTTAATTTTATTTTTAATTTTTATTTTTAATAAAAAAAGATAAGAATTTTACAGTTTCCTTTGCTAGTGCATGACAAGGGCAAATCCAAAAGGTGAAATCGTTTTCTACGACGATATAGAACGAAAAGCAAGAGAGCTAAAGAAGGAACTCAGATCAGCCCTAGTAAAAGCCAAAGAAGAAGGAAAAGCAGAGGTAAACATGGAAAACGACAACCCTGCCAACAATGCTCATAACGGCAGGGATGGGCAGCAAGACCTGCCGCCTAGAGAACAACAAGTGCCACCCAGACAGCCACGGTACGTTCGAACCACCAGGGACTACTTGGAACATGACTTCAGAGGGTTCGATCCGACAGTGACAAAACCTGAGATTGAGGCAGATCACTTTGAGTTGAAGCCCGTAATGTTCAACATGATCAACGCGTTAGGGCAATTTGAAGGGACTGCCACAGAAGATGCTCGGCAACACTTAAAAGGATTCCTGGACATCTGCAGAGCATTCAAGATACACGGAGTCCACCAAGACGTGTTTAGGCTAAGGTTATTCCCCTATTCAGTGAGGGAAAGGGAAAAGCAGTGGTTAAACAACCAGCCAGCAGGGTCATTCAACACATGGACAAAGCTGTACAAGGATTTCCTGGATCGTTTCAGCCCATCCAATGTCACAAACATATTGAGAAATGAGATGACATCTTTCCGACAAGGGGATGATGAGCCAATGTATGAAGCATGAGAACGGTACTAAGAGATGCTCAAGAACTGCCTGCTTCATGGTTTTCCAGCTTGGACACATGTGTCAATGTTCTATAATGGGGTGAACTACCCAACACGGATGATGATTGATGCCTCAGACAATGGAATCATCCTCGACAAACCACCAGAGGAGGCACTGCGAATTTTGAACCAAGCCGTCAATAATGATTACAAGTACCCAACAGCCCGTCGAGGCGACGTTAGGCGATCAGCTACTGTGAATGAAGTGCAAGCCTCGAAATCTCTCAATGCCCGCCTCGATAAGCTGACAGAGCTGGTTATGAGCATAATGAAACCCACCGGGCAAATCTATGAGGCCAAGGCAACCATAGTATATAAACCAAAATAAACGGAAAAACACGAGTAATGAACCCAACTTCTGACCACTATAAGACAAAATGATCCCACATCATCATCCCACAATTGCTCATACTGTTGGCCGTGAGCCCCTACCCCTTCGAACAGTTTCCTGGCAATCTTTTACAATGCATTACATCATAACAAACCAATAATAGTTGCCATATTACTATACTATTGGACCCCACTGCGGCCATCATCAATCCATAACAATGGTTTCTTTCTGTCAATTTCAGATTTGACAAGGTTGTCCGCCAAATAATTTCTTTCTCTGGGAGTAACCTGTATGCACCATTTGTAATCATCTCTAAACCTGCAACACTCATTCAACGGAGGTTTAAATATGGATGGTGACTTGGACGGCTGATTCAACCATTCAACAATGCCACTACAAGCAGATTGTATGATTAATTTAGATGAGCTACCCCAACAAGAAGAATGAAAAAGGATACAAGCTTCTCTAATGGCCATTACCGCAGTTGTTGCATCAACGATACCAATGAACCTTGAGAATTGCAGGACAATTTTGTTTTGTTGATTGAATAGGATCCCGCCTATGCCTGCTTTACCGAAGCCTCCAACAACCGCTCCATCCACGGAGAATCTCATACACTCTGTCGGGATTGGGTTTCTCTTCAAATCGAGTTTATGATGAATAGAACTGTCGATACACTTGAAGGATTCTGGGTTGCGAATAAGATCTGACGATGACAAAACACTTACTGGCCATTTTGCTTTGCACTAGAAACTTAGTCTCAAAAGGTAGCTTTCGAATAAGCTATTTGCATAATTGAATAAAAATCAAATATATCATTAAATTAATTTAAAATTTCACTAATAACCAATTAATTTAATAAGAAAAGACGCTAAATTTCTTAAACAATGTCATGATTCAAATTTTGACGACATAAACATATTTAATCACTCCATACCAACTTTGTTATATAATCTTCCTCGTATTAAATACAATAATGAAACATCTATTACCAACTTCACACCTCAATAAATATATATTTTTAAATAGATCCCACAGCTTCCATAGTAAAATATAATAATTAGTACATCAAGAAACAATCTCCTAAATATTAATAAATTCACAAACTCTCTTCTGAAATGAATTCAAAGAGACTGCTGATGTCTGTTGTACAAGGATGTAAATGAACCAATCGTAAGCGAATCGTTCGGCGGAAAGTTTATTTGTGTTCGTTTATTTATTAAATGAACGAATAGAAACAAAATTTTGTGTTCATTTAATTAAATGAATGAACACGAACAAAAGGCTCGTTCGTTCATTTACGCTCGTGAACGTTTGGTAATTCGTTTATTTATGTTTGTTCGTTTAAATTTATTCACATATATCCATTTATATTTATTATTTTTCATAACAAAAGAATTATTTTTTGAAAAAAATAAATTTATTCACATATATTCGCTCGTTTATGTTAGTTCAAATTTATTCACTTATGTTTGTTCGTGTTCGTTTATCATCTTAACGAACAAACATGAACGAACACGAACAAGCTATATTCCTTATCAAACAAACATGAACAAGAAATTGTGTTCGTTTAGTTGTTTGTGTTCGTTCATTTGTTCGGTTAAAATTAAAGGAACGAGCATGAACATACCCTCGTTCGAGTTCGTTTACAGCCTACGGTGCTGTGGTTGTCATGATCTTGCCGGGTGTGGCGGGGTCCTTCGTGATCATCTCGGTGCTGTTATCGCTCTCTTTTCCGGCCCTATTGGTTCTACAATACCTATTTTGTCTGAAATCTGTGCTATCAAACTTGCTCTCGTACCCTTTATTGTCTCAAACCGTTGCTGTGACGATTCGCTTGTGATAGAATAAGATTCCAGCACTGTTTTCTGCTGGTGCAACAACAAAAGTGAACGTCCATGGAAAGCTCTGGCAAGAATTCGTCGAGATTGACCGCATGATCACCTGCCATTGGAAACGTCCGTATTTCTCACAGCAGGCATAATTGCAACTCATAGGCTAATTCTTTTGCGAAAACTGGTATCGAATTATCGATAGGCCTAAGAGGTTGAAGGCACAAAATGCATTCAGATAATAGAGAACAATGTTTAAGTTGCTGATTTTGATGAATTCAGATAACTTTATTAATGATTGCTTATTTTCGAAGCAGAAGTATCAGGTTATTATAAATAGAAAGTCTGCACATTCTCCTATAGCTGTAGGCTACAGCAGAATTGACACACGAACAGAAAAGTAACTATATGTATTTTTATAATTTATGATATGATGATCATGGGAGCTTTGTGATTCTCGCCACACAATTGTCTTTAGGACTTGGTGAAGGAAATCTAACCGGGCTTGTCGAATTAATCCGTTCAAATCTGCACAACATAATGCAAATTTAGTTCTAGTTTATGAAACATCAAACATCATCCTTGTATTTGATTAATTCTCATAGTTGAGCTACCTGTAGTTAAGGAGAAAGTAATGCATGAAGATAGACATCTCGATTTTCGATAGATCAGCACCAGGACATGTCCTACTTCCTGCTCCGAAAGGAAGAAAACACCCAGCTTTTGGTTTATGATTCTGCATTCAAAGTTGGGTTAAATTACTGTTTTCAAACTTGGAATAAGATCAGTGTCATGTGCTACTCTACTTACATCCCATCTTGAGGGAAGGAATTCATTCGGGTCCGGATAAATTTCACAACTTTTGTGAATTCCTCTGTTCCAAACCAAAACTTTCCATCCTTTGGGTACCATATAACCTTGAAAATTCCGAAAACAAACATGTTCAGTTAGAGGAAAACTACATGAAACAAAATCCTGGAGCATCAACTATCAACTGACTCACCGTTAACTTCAATATCATGTTTTGCCTTTCGAAAGAGTGTCAACGGAATACCGCACAACCGCATTGTCTCATCGATGGCCTAAAATTTACAATGAAGGTGACTTGATTCATGATCGATATAATTCAATAAACTTAAACTTTCATATTTAAAAACACACCTTTGACAGATATTCCATCTGTCTAATTTCGTTGAGAGTTAAACCTTTCTGCGACGATGGTCTTCTCTTTACAATCTCCTCTTGTTCTTCCTTGGCCTTTCGTAGAATTTTGGGATGATCGTGTAGGTAAATGGTCAGCCACGACGCAACATGTGCAGTTGTTTCATGACCGGCTAACAAGAACCCCAGTAGTAAATTAACAATCAGCTCGTTTTCGAGTTTTTCACCGTCCTCATCTTTAGCTTCCAAGAGCAGGTCGATGATGCCCTTTTCGATGTTGGGGTGATCCCCGTTTTTGCATCTTCTTTCATCCAGGTGAGGTTGAATTGCATTTACCAATATCTTTCTTGCCTGATACCATGAAAATCAACTTACAAACTCGAAATGAGACTAATGATGCACCAGAAATTTTACCTTGAGCGCTCGATGGAACGTAAAGCCGGGAACATTGATGGCCAGCGGCGAAAATGCGCCTTGGAACAAAAGTGCATAGTGCTCGGCCATTGACTCGGAAAAGGAATCAGCAGAGCCCATGAAAATCTTGGTAATGACATTGTAACTGATCTTTTTCCACTCGGTTAGAAACTCAATTGGGGAGCTGTTATGAGTCCACTCTTTTAGTGAAGCAATCACGATGTCCTCGATATATCCGATATACATGGAGAGTGCTTCACGGCCATTGATCGGCGCAACCAATAGCTTGCGCAGACGCCTGTGCTCTGCATTCGAAACACCGAGCAATGACTTCGTCCCGAGTAATTTGGTCAAGGACGAAGGATACCCGGATTCGAACTGCTCGTCGTCCGTCAAAACCTTCCTACATAGCTCGGGACTACAGACGATGATGCTCGGATTCCCGAACAAACTCGTCTTGTAGATCCCAGTTCGACCATACCTATGAACAAGGTTGTTGATGAAGGAATCCGGATCTTCGGATCTGAAAGCTCGGAGAAAGGATATCATATTCCCGATGAAAGGCCAACCCATATCCCCCGGAGGGAGTGACCTGTGCTTCTTCTTCCCCAACCGGATAACATAGTACCATTCATTTATTTTCTTGAGAAAAACGAAAGCTCCCACCACTGCTGACAGGATGATCAGCCACACCGAATCTAACTCCACCACTGCTGACAGGATCAGCCACACCACATTCCTGGTCGTCATCTTCCTCTTCTTCCCTAACAAGTTGACTGTAGGTTCTATGGAGTTTCATTCATTTTTGCATTGTATTTACCATATAGTATAATATAAAACAGCCTGCACACAAACTCCAAAGCCGAAGCTGACAATGAAACATTGTTTTTCCAGGGACAGTGGCGTAGGAAGCGACAAGGAGGTGACGCTGACCCAGTTATTTTATATTTACAGCTGGATGCTGATGCAGGATAGAATAAAACATTTGCCGGCCGTTTCTTGTTTTCCACTACAGAACCTCGGGTTTTCAGGGTAAAAACAAATAATGCATTTAATATTAAATCAACTTTGATGAAGAAGAATATGGAACAACCTAAGTTTTTTTAGAACTTAGTGAGAAATATCAACACAAAAATTTAGCTCTCATGGGAAAGACAAATCTGTGGGAACGTCTTGCTAGGGAACAAGCCACCAAATCCAACGGCAACCAAGGCAAGAGTGATCAGACTGTACAGCGGGTGTGGACGCTGTTTGTAGGGGGCTTGTCGAAGACAATCCATTGGAAGGGCTTGTGGCAAGTGTTCGATAGACACGGAGTTGTCAGAGATGCGTTCATCCCTAATCGATTGGCACGAGATGGACACAGATTTGGTTTTGTGCGTATGGCAACGAAAGAGGATGCTGATCGGGCGATAGAGAGATTGGATGGGAAATGGATCCACGGTGCTCGAATGAAAGTCTCGTTGGCAATCAGGGGTAGAACAACCATGTCTCAAGGAAAAAGAGAGGGTGGGGCGAGTGGAGAATCAAGGGCAGAACCGATGATGAGTCGGACTAGTGAGCGTATATCGACGGCGACGATCGGGGAAGTGGGACAAACCAAATACAGAGAAGTAAAGGGTATTGTTGATGATGACAAATGGGCTGTGCTCTAGTGGTGTGCGGTGGGATGGTGCTTGACGCCATGTAGCATAAAAACCCTTGCCGAGCGGTTGGAGATATCAAAACATGAAGGGTTTTCCATCTTGCGCTTATCCGGCCAAATGGTGCTTTTGATGTGCACATCGGCAAACGTTCGCGACAAAATTTTGCAGATGGATCGGGTTAAGGAATGTTTTGATCGGATAGAGGTTTGGTCGCCGTCAATTAAAGTCGAATCAAGGCGAGTATGGCTGTCGATTGTAGGGCTACCGATACACCTTTGGCATAAACAAACATTTACAAACATCGCCAATTTATGGGGCTCTCTATTTGTTTAGACGATGATACGGAAACGCCTACATCATTTGATAGTGGCAGAATAATGGTAGAGACTACAAATTTAACCGGATCGAGGAAAGAATTCGTGTAACGGTGGACAAGTTTGAATATTGGGTACGGGTGTTAGAGATGGACGGCAAGGGTCCGGAGGTGGAGTGTGATTGTTGTGAATGGGGATCCACGGAGGAAAATTCGGAACAAGGGTCAGACATGGGCGGCGAAGAGCAAATGGAGAATGTGAATGTCGGCACCAATGGTCTGGATGCTTTGCAACAAACGACAACAAATCCACAAGGGAATGATCGAGTGGTCTGGGTAATGAATGAGGCTTGGTTAGAGCCACAAGGGCCGGAAATTTCGAACATGATAAGGGTACAATCCGATGATGTGAATGGAGGGGTGCAAGCTGCTGCCCGGCCACCGTTGAAACAGGCTTCTCCGGTGGGGACAAGTCCATCGGATAGAGGTGTGGCAGATTCGTTGAATGTAGATAAGCCAACAACAGAGGAGTGTAGTGGTAGGACTCTAGCAGTGGTTGAGGAATTTCAACAATTTGAAAGTCTATCCATAGCTGGGATAGCAAATTCGAAAAAAAAGGAGGAGGTGGGGTCGGGCAATTGGGGAATTTCTAATACACAGGAGGTGCTTTCCCCTATGATTATTCACTCGTGCAATTCCAAGGCTGGTTTAGGTGCGACGGAAATAATCAAGATTGGTCAGGCGTTCTGCAAAATTAGGAAAATAAATGCAATTGAGAATCATCAAGTGGCTGGCCGTGAATTAAAAGCGAAGAAACGGCAAAGTTCAGGTGAAAGGTGGTCACGATGTATCTCCAAATCAGGGGGGAATGACAGGCAAGAGGGTGGTTCACAGCGAGTTCAGGATATCGCAAGCGAGGCAGCAGCAACAGTAAAATTGGGGTCATTAATTGGGGTGAAATCGAGTGGGAGAGAAGCTGATATTATCAAAGATATTTCTCGGGTGATAGCCGGGGAAAATCGCGGTTTGTGACTAATGCGCATATTATCGTGGAATGTTCGGGGTTTGGGAGGTGGCGCGAAGCGTCGAGGGGTTGGGGAAGTCATACGGAAAAATCAGGTGGACATGGTGGTTTTGCAAGAGACTAAATTAGAAGAGGTGTCGTCAATGTGGGTGTCTTCGTTGTGGTACTCGGACAGTTTTGAGATGGCTGTATCACCTTCGATGGGAGCATCCGGGGGCATTTTGTTCATTTGGGAAGGTACCAAATTTAATTTGATTAATGTTGTTATTCATCCAACTTTTATCATGCTTAGAGGCCGTTGGAAACAAGAAGATATGGAGTGCTGCATGGTAGGAATTTATGCTCCTACGGACGTAGCGGGGCAAAAATTAGTTTGGGATTCTGTTTTGTCACGAGTAAACGAGGTTGAGGGGCCATGCTGCATACTGAGCGATTTTAATGCTATATTATATGAGACTGATCGTATAGGGGTTTCGGATAGGTATGCGGAGATGGAAATGTTTGGGGAGTTCATACATGCCGCGGGATTGATCGATTTACCGTTAGTAGGCAAACGATTTACTTGGTTTGGTTATGGTAATAGATGCAGTAGAATTGATCGGTTTTTAATCTCTTCTAGTTGGCTGGATGCTTTTAAATCCATACAACAAGTGGCGTTGAAAAGAGGTGTTTCGGACCACACTTCGTTATTGTTGAAGTGCGATGACAACGATTGGGGACCACGTCCGTTCCGATTTTTCAATTGTTGGATGGATGGGCGATCGAACGTTAGACAAATTTTGGAGGAATGGTGCCGCTTAACCAAGGTGGGCATGTGAAATGAAAACATTGTTGTCAAATTGAGACATTTGAAGCAGTTTTTGAAAGGTTGGAATAAGGAGACTTTCGGTGATGTAAATAAATTGATTGCGGATGTGCAACAACAGTTGGATAATGCAGATGAGGCCATCGTTGAGGGGGGTGCAAGTGAGGAAATTGAGGCTGTAAGGCGTAGGTGGATGTGTGCATTGTGGCGTGCAATGCGAAATAAAGAATCAATGTGGCAGCAAAAATCACGAGCAACATGGTTACGTTTGGGCGATCGAAATATGGCGTATTTCCATAGAACGGCAAAGTTAAGAACAGCTCGTAACTACATACCGGGGCTGGTAATTGAGGGTGTGTGGACTGCTGAGCCTACGACGATACGGAATTTTGTGGTGAAGACATTTACCAAAAAATTTTCTAGTGATAAGTGGACGGGCGAGTGGCATTTTGAGGGTGTTTTTCGCAGAATTAACGACATGGATAAAAAGATTTTGGTCCAGCCTTTCACGTTGGAGGAGATTAAAAATATATTATGGGAGTGTGATGGTTTAAAGGTGCCGGGTCCGGATGGTTTCACGCTTGAATTTTATAAAAAGGGATGGGAGGTGGTGCAATTTGATGTGCTGAATTTTTTTGGGCAGTTTCACGCAACATGGGTATTACCGAAGGGTGCCAATTGCGCTTTCATTGTGTTGCTGCCGAAAGTGGAATCGCCTCAATGTTTAGGCGAGTATCGTCCTATAAGCCTAGTGAATTCAATGTATAAAATTTTGGCTAAATGCTTAGCAACTAGGCTACAACGTGTGTTGGGAGGTTTAACCAGTGACTCGCAATCTACATTTGTAAAAGGCCGTCAATTGGTAGATGGGGTTCTTTTGGCTACTGAAGTATTTCATTCGCTGCGGAAGAGTGGTAGTGGGGGATTTATTCTAAAGCTCGATTTTGCCAAAGCTTACGATTGTGTAAGCTGGATTTTTCTTGATTCCGTATTGGAGCGCATGGGATTTTGTTGTAGGTGGAGGGAATGGGTTAAGGAGTGCATCAGTTCATCTCGCCTATCGGTCTTGGTGAATGGCAGCGCAACTAAAGAATTTCGGATGGGGCGTGGCTTACGCCAAGGATGCCCACTCTCACCTCTATCATTTGTCATAGTTGCTGAAGCACTACACTTGATGTTGGGTAATGCCGAGTCGGCTGGTTTGGTGCGTGGGGTGGAGGTAGTGCCGGAGATATCCTTAACTCATCTACAATTCGCCGACGACACCATCTTATTTTTTGAGGCATCGGTTGAGGTGGCACGAAACATAAAGCGAATTTTGCATTGTTTTCAGGTGTGTTCGGGCTTGTGAATTAATTTCGCAAAAAGCTCGTTGTATGCAATTGATGTGGAGGATGGATTAGGTGATGTGGTGGCCGAGATGTTGGGATGCAAGCAGGGGGACTGCCTTTTACTTATCGAGGATTTTCGTTAGGTGCCAATCCGAGAAATTTATCGGTGTGGGAGCCTATTATTGCCAACTTCCGGCACAAGTTAGCCGGATGGAAACACACGTCACTCTCATTCGCTGCACGCGTCACTTTGGTGAATTCCGTTCTTTCAGCACTTCCTATTTTTTATATGGGGTTGTTCACAGTACCTAAAGGGATTATTGCACAATTGGATAAAATTAGGCGTGCATTTTTATGGGGGGTGTCGGTCTCGAACGGAAAATGAGCCGGGTGGGATGGGATGTTGTGTGTCGGCCTAGACATTTAGGAGGTTTGGGGTGGCGGATTCGAGGATAAAGAACAAGGCTTTGCTGTCCAAGTGGATGTGGCGATACGCACAGGATCGTGACTCATTGTGGCGAAGGTTGATCACAGCCAAGTATGGGGTAAACACTCAATGGTGGCGTTTCAATACGGAAAATTTGGCAGCAATGTCGGGGGTGTGGAAACAAATTGTGTTAAATTCTTGTGACATTAGCATTGAGCATCATATGGGAATGGAAGGTTTTTGGTGGAAAATTGGGAATGGGAGGATGGTCTTATTTTGGTTCGATCCTTGGATTACGCAGCAACCTCTTAAGGACATTTATCCGCGACTATTTATGTTGTCAATTAACAAGCTGGCATGGATTCATGATTATGCCGTGGGGGGACATTGGAACATGGGCAGTGGACATCATTTTTTAGACGCCAATTACGTGGTTTTGAGCTAGAGCGGCTGTATAGTTTACAAGAGATGGTGCGGGGGGTACCACTATGGGAGGATCAACAAAATATGTTAATTTGGCAAGCGGATGTGCATGGCAGTTTCTCGGTGAAGGCATTAACTAATTTATTGTTGCTGGATAAATTTGGTGACGACGATTTGGGGGACTGTTTCGCGTGGAATGTATTGGTACCACCAAAGGTGCAGGCGTTCCTTTGGTTCGTATGGTTAAGGAGGCTACCTACGGCGGATTTTTTGAGACATCGCGGGTTGGTATTGAGTGCAGAACAAAGTAGATGCTTGTGGTGCGACTTATCGGAAGAATCGATCGCGCATCTATTTTATGAATGTCCGAATGTGCTGCATTTTTGGGTGTGGCTGCGCAATTGGTGGAACATATCGTCGCCTTTCCCGGTTAGTTTCACTAATTTTTTTGTCGAACATTTGCACTGTCCGTTCACAGGAAATATGAAACGGTTATGGGTAGCATGTGTTAGTGCTTTGTTGTGGTCACTATGGTTGGCTAGGAATGAGCGGATATTTCGCGGCAAACACTTGACGATAGAGGAAATCTGTTTCTTGGTGAAATTAAGATCATTTTATTGGATTAAAGCGGGCGTAGATGGGGAGTTAATGTCCGAGGCAGTTTGGTGGACAAGCCCGTCTACACATGTGTTTAGCGTAGCGGGTAAGAAGGTGAGGCGAGGGGTGTTTTGGCAGCCACCGGTTACGGGAGGTTTTAAATTTAACGTCGACGGTGCGGCAAGGGGTAAGCCGGGGCCAGCGGGATTTGGGGGAGTGATGAGGGACGGGGAGAGTCATATATTGGGGCTGTTTTCGGGGCCTTAGGGGTGATGGACTCAAACGAAGCCGAAATTCGGGCGATAGTATTCGCATTGAGCTTGGTGGTAGGGGGAAGTTGGCGACATCAGTGTGTGATAATTGAATCTGACTCACAGGTGGCTTTGAGTTGGGTTACACGATCGGCAAAGAGGCCATGGCGTTTGTGGGAGGTGTTCATGGCGATTGATCAAGCGCGACAAGTTACATATGAATTGCAATTTTGTTATGTGCCTAGAGAGGCGAATGGGTTCGCTGATGTCTTGGCCAAGGAGGGCGTCGATCGTTTGTCACTTTTCGTGGCATGTTTGTAATAGAGGTCGGGGGTTAATGTATCTTATTTAGACAAGCCATATCGTACTCTTTTCCTCCACTAGGGAGGTTTTTAACGAGGCGTATGGCTTGTCGTGCTGTATATTCTTTATTTAATAAAAATCATACAGCTGTTGATCAAAAAAAATATTAAATCAACTTTGAAAACAAAATTAATAAATTACTTTTTTCGAATAAAAGAGAGGCCTAGGCCGGTACATCAAATGTTCATCCGAAAATAGGGTGGACCATGAACGTCACGGTACAAGATATCTAATAAAAAAATTGGAGGAGCATCAAAAATACCAAGGGGTCGGTACAATGGGGCAAGGGTTTGACCATGTGATCGGCAGTCTAGGCTCTGGAGCATAGCTCAGCAATTTTTCGAACAAGAGTGAAGGGACTCTCCACAGTCGGAGGGGAGACGAGGTCAAACACATCAAAATAATTTGTTTGGACTGCGACACAGTTGAATCCGTTTATCCAAGCAAGTTGGAGCCCTTCATAAACACCCTAAAGTTCAGAATGAAGGACTGGTGAAAGCCCTAGTGATCGATGAAAAGCCGAGATGAAGCTGCCGTGACGATCTCGGAGGACACCTCCTATAGCGCCGATGTTAGACGCCAAGGAGACTGTACCATCAGTGTTAAGGGTGACCTAGCCCGGTTCATGAGGCTTCCATTTAACCATCTCTGCTGTATAGGGGCTAGTGGCCGAAGGAAGCATAGCAGCTGCATAGTATTGCCTTGCCCATGATATGCTGAGGTGAAGGAGCGACGATGATTCAATAGACTCTCCTTGAAAAATCAAGATGTTGTGCCATTTCCACACCTACCAAGCAATGGAAGCAAAGAGAATGTTCCACGAACAATCAACTGTGAGAAGAGAGTTGCAGTTCAAATTCTCGACAAGCCATTCTAAAAGCGATGAAGAAAAGAATCTAACAATCTGACTTAGATTCAATAGCAATAACCAGATCTTACGAGCAACAGGGTAATCACAAAGAATGTGAAGAAGGTTTTCATTAGAATTTAAGCAAGCAACGCAAGAAGGGTCTTGCGTCAAACCTCTTCGACAGCGTACATGGTTAGATAGTAGTTTATTCCTCATTGCAAGCCACAAGAAAATTCGTAAATGCTCAGGTACTTTAAGTTTCCAAATGAGCTTCCAACAAGAGTCAAGAGTTTTCCAAGACTGGTTGAAAACAAGTTCGTAGGCACTCTTGACTATGAAGAAGCATTTGTTGGTCTCCATCCAATAGCAACAATCATCCCTAATAGAGGGGTGAGGTGGGGCGATATTAGATAGGTGGTCAAAGACTTGCGGATGCAAGAGCTGGTGGAAAAAGGGCAGGTTCCAACAGCCATTTGGGAGAGCAGCGGCTGAAAAAGTCATAGAGTAGTCTGTGGAAACATTATGGTTTTCGGTAGCGCAACAAAGGCCCCAAAGTAGGTATCAAGATATTAGTCCAGATATGGATAGTGTGCCCATCACCAATTGACCATGCAGTTGAATTGTAAAAATCCAACCATATTCAAGCAAGAGAGCGCTAAAACGATGAGCAATTAGCTTGAGTAATAGACACAGGGCAAAGAGATATTACGTGATACTTCTCACGAAGCAAAGAGACCCAAAAGGCATCCTTAGTTGTAATGAGAGCATTACATACCTTCATCAAAAAAGCTTTCTTTACATTAATAGTATTGCGAATACCCAAACCCCCATTAGACAAGGGTTGGCAGAGCGTATCCCAATTCACAAGAGACACCTTCGATGATGCCGGATTGGATCCCCAAACGAAGCATCGGACAAGGGTCTCAATATTACCACAAATACAGATAAGGAGTTTGCAGGATTGCATGATATAACCAGGAATACTAAGGAGTACAGACTTCTCCAAGGCTAGACGACCTATAAAAGAATGGTATCGAGCAGTCCATCCGTCAAGCTTGCTTGGATTTTATCAACAGTAAAATTATAAATATCCCTAGTATCACCAAGATGTATGTTGACGCTTCAAAAGTACTAATTTTTATGCTTATTTCACATGCTCTTCCTTGTCTTTTAAGTACATTTAGTTGCGTTTAGGTCGCAAAATCATGTGTTGCATAAAGAGTAAGGATTCAGTGTTATGCCAGTGTGAAGGGTTGTTTTTGGCACCTTTTGCAGGTTGGCATAGTTGATGGCACAATAGTTGTTAGAGCGGGAGCAGATTAGCCCATGAAAGAGATGACACCAAGGAGGATGCCGAGTAGTCGTTGGCACAAAAGAACCTTTAATGCCAAGCATCGATTGGTAGAGAAGAATATTTGATGCCAAGCCAAGAAGATGTTGACCCCGAAAAAATAAGACCATATCAGAATGTGAGAAAATAAAGATCGGATCAATCTCCGAAAAAATAGCGGACAAGCAGTACCAAGTGCAGTTGGCAGTACCATGCCGAGCTGTAATGCCAAAAGAGTAATGGCACGATGACGCCAGCCCTAATTTGATCAGCCTTAGGATTCAAACGCTGGATCAGATGATCGTCTCCCTTATCCCTGCATGTTCAAATTCAAATCCAAGCTAATCCTAGGCTATCCATGGAGTTCTTTTTAAACCCAATCAATGTAAAATTGAAGTGTTGAACAAGGAAGGAGAGTGGTCGAAGATAATGTTCAATATTCGACCAAGAGCCTAGCTGTGAAGAGCTGCATCGAGAGACCCTCTTCTAGCCCATCCTCTTTGTTGTTATTTTATTTTTACTTAGTTTTAATGATGATGGATGTTAAAAACGATAATGATTTTTTTGTTGATACCCTCACCATGAACTAATTTCATAGTTCGTAAGGGGTGGTTGCGTTTCAACGCTATGTTTTTGTTTAGTTTTTAGTAAATCGACACTACCTCGACACTGTTTTTCCTATCTGGCATACTTACTATTTTTAAGTGTGCTGCCAAGCGACAGCTGGCACTCCCTTTTTAAAATACTATGCCAAGCGACGGATGGCAAAGTTAGGCTATTGCAACTCAATATCATAACTGACTTAGGTGGCGACGATCATATGCTAGATACTGAGGTGAGATGCTTCGAGAGAAGATGTTCAAGTAGATGAACTTACTTTGAGAGAGAAATATACCCCTCAGGAGTAAAGATTGACACTTAATTGAATTGATTTGTGAAAAAACATTCACTATAGACATATAGGGGTTTTCAATGATTAATTTAGGGTAATGCTATCGACAAAGGCATTGATTGTAACCCCCTAGACCCGCCTATGCATTACAACGGATCCTAGGAAGTCACATTAGGGTCACAAGAGCGACCCACAGTGAAAATACACTTGAAAACATTTTTTTTCTCAAAACACTTATCAAACTGTAAAATCAACTTTTGTTTAAAATACAATTTCAAGAAAGCATTTAAACACATAACAAAAATTTCAGAAAAGTATTTTACAGACACTGACATGGAACCATACATGACCTACATGCCCCCTAACTATACAGTACCGTACTCTAGAGGCAACGCCGAGGGAACTCCGAACACTGATGTCAACATTTTGTCATGCTATATTCTTTTAACCTGCGATAGTAAAAATAACGTGAGCTTGGAAAAGCTCAGTAATACAGAACTGCCAAAAGATGCTATAAGCTCATGCAAACATAGGGTAGGCATAATATTTTTATGATGTTACAGGCAATACTTGTCTCCATTTATGTTTTGCTAATTTAGTGAAGCACTATTCTTAAGGACAACAAGGTTTGTTCTTTCTATGTTACTGAGTACTAACAGAGAGCTTATTGTTCAGAGAATCAACAGAGTGGCGGGTTGGAGAAGTTAAACCACGAAGCCTAGTGTGTTTTAATAAGTTGCAAATCAAACATACAAAAGTACTTAACATCATATCATATGAGTGCATAACAGATTAAATGCAAATGTTCAATGTTCATACATAAGTTTACAAAAACTACCCTCCAACCTTACACCAATATAAAGTCCCCCAGGACTGCATACAGAAGGTCTTACCCTAGGCCTGAGGCATAAGAGCCTACCTAAGGGAATGCCTTAGGTCCAGAAAGACTTACCCTAGGCCCGTGGGCGTAGGAGCTTAACAGAAGGGTTTACCAGCTGGATCAGGGCTGTACATGCAGACACTTCATAACATAACCCAACAGTATACCCCATACAATAATCGATGTTCAGATTCCAGACATGAGTAACATAATACATGTAACAGACATATTCTATTCAAAGTATCAGAAACAGAAGTTCATGCTTTTGACAGATAAATGGGCATACTATTGAGCAGAGCAGACATTTTCAGCATTCATCATGCAAACAGATTATCCCATCATAGGTCAAAATAAGAGATCATGCTAACAAATTCATCAAACAGTCAGACAATACTATCACAGATCAAACGATCACATACCAAGTATACAGATTGAGCAGACATATATCAGGTAGGCAGAGAATGTCATCATATATCAAGTTCATCATTTTATCTCATTTTCTAACATAGTGATGCAATCTCAATAACAATTGAAATGTTCATCAACATAATATTATTCATGATTAAATAATTATACAATCCATTCAACAGAATATATCACACAAGGAACACACTAGGTGGGACAGATCATTTCTTAGAGATACTTGGCATTTACGGAATGAGACATATTGAACTCTTGACAACTTGAACAAATTTCTGAAATGTGGCCCCTTTTAAAAAGGGGGTTAATACTCACGGTTTAACCCAGATATTCAGGAGGTGATACATCAAGATCTTAGAAAGTTCAGATATATTATGGGTACTTTAGTCTTTTAAGCATACAAGGGCATTATGGTCATTTCGATGTTCATAGACATTCTGGTAATTATACCAACATTGAGAGCAATGGTTCACAGAACTCGGGTATCCTATTTGCTCATTTGTTTTCTAACCGGACATTCAAGAATTTCTAAATTAAAATCTTTTAAGTTATCAGGTATTTTCAGTGATGTTCCGATTATTTAGGCTATCATGGCCTTTTAGTTATTTTAGTCTTATTAACAAATCCAGAATTTCGTCAAATACATAGTTACCGATTAACTTAGGAGGGTATTTCGGTTATTTTAGACTGAGATAAATCTACCATTTCTTTCTGGATTAGCATTTGGTACCTCCATCATTCACGTACTCAAACGAGATTAAGGCGTCCTAACTCTCCGACCCCTTTACAGACGATTCATTCATTACAGAACTTGAGGGTATATCGTCATTCAAATTAGTCAGACATTTTGGTGCTTGAGGGCATTACCGTCTTTTTGGTCATTACGATCATTGTCATCTAATTCACGTATTTCTGTCATAAGGATCGACTTAGGATTTCAACAATATTTCCAGAAAATTCTCATTCATGTGTTATACAGAGATTGAGGGATTATCAAAGTTTGTATCACACGTATTGCATAATGATGCCGAAGTCTTTCCATTAAAACATACATCTTGGGTAGTATAAATTATATAATTAGGTCGAGTGCAGATTTTAGGTCATTTCCTTTATCAGATGGGTAGTTTAGTCATACTTATGCTCTAAAGGTATTTTCGTAATTTCATATCAAACATCTCATACTCCGCATTCTGAACATTGGTTCTTAGACACCATTGATAGAGTTTCAGATTTAACTGTATTATTATTATTAGCACTTTCAACACTCATGATCTATTAATATTCTTATCCGTGTATTTTACTCTTACTGACTCTCATTCTTATTTTTCGTATCGAATTCAGCTTAAGCAGAGTTCACAAAACACTCATCATAAGCATGCATGTTTTAACCAGATATCAACATGTACATAAAGCATACAAGGGGTAGTAATGTATTACCTTAGTTCCAAGCTATAACAGTTGATTCATGATACGACACTCGAATACCCTCGAACCTGAATTCGACATTCCTCAGCATCGAGCATCCAAGGAACCGAGAATACCTTCAATTACACAAATTCCAAGATCAGATCTTACTCAGAAGCTCTTAACCAATAATTAAGTACATAAACAAGTTCAGGCTCAAGGTCAGATTCGGAGGCTTTCGGATCAGAATTTTGCAAAACGGGCTTCAAAAATGGACTCAGGACGTCGAAAAACATAAAATAGGAGTTTCCGGAAAATTTGACTTTTTGGTCAACGGGTCAAAGTCAATGCTGACGTCAGCGGTCAAAGTCAATGCTGACATCATTGGTCCAAGGATGACTCAGCGAGTTGACTCACTAAGTTGACTCGGACGAGTTGACTCACTCGGTTGATTCGGTCAACGGGTCGAGTTGGTCGGTCAACGGGTCGGGTCGGACTCGGGCAGACGGGTCGGGTTCAGACCGGGTTGGACTGGTTAAGACCGGTTCACTCACCTCAAAAATTCTGGTCACCGGATGACCGTCAGAAAATTCGCCGGAAATGTCATTTCGTGTCAATTCTGTCGAAAATCAAACGAACGTTAAACCCCGAATCATATTACACCTAAATCATCACCAAACAAACTGAAATATGACCAGAACTTACCCAAAATAAACCTAAACTGCCGGAAAAACATGACGGCTTCGATGAAGCCTTTATCGATATCGTACGGAGAATCGGCCAGCTGGGATTTGCTCGCCGCGGTGCGAGGAGCCCAAATCTGGTGGTTGTGCGACCATGGGACGCCGGAGGCAGCCGGAAAACACACAAAATAGAGGGCGCGTTGGGCTTCTTCGACGAAGCTGCTACCGGTGTCGAACGGATGATCTACCGGTTGGGTTTTGGTCTCCACATCACGCCGAGCACGTTGGCGATATTGGCGCAACGATCGGACACCAGGAGCGGCCAGAATCGAAGCTGGAAACTCAAGGTTTCCGATAAAGCTTCGAACAAGCTTATGCCGTCGGTAGTTGCTCAGTTACGCGCGTGTCAGGTGGCTGGTGGTTCGGAGTCGGACGACGCGCATGATGGTGGTGGCGGTGTACGCCATGGAGAGGCAGTGAGGCGGTCGGGGAAGTGGCCGGCGGGGTTAGGTGAGGGGATTTTCTCTCTTTTTTTCTCTTTTTTTTCATTCGAATAAGGTAAGAAATGGGCAGGTGAAAGGTCATGTGGTTTATTAAATCTGATTTAATAAACTTCTCAACTTAATTTAAAACCAGCTCAATGCAGTACCTGACAGAAACGAGTACTTGGCTCAGATGGTTAGGTCCTCCACTTCCATGCCAAAGGCACGGGTTCGAGTCCCCCACAAAGCAGTTCAACCTTTTATTATTATTATTTTAGCTGGGTGTTACAACTCTCCTCCTCTTAAAAGAAATTTCGTCCTCGAAATTTACCAGAGTCGATGAAATGCAATAATTGTTCTCTCATCACTTCTTGTACTGAAACCATTCCCTCAGAGTTTCATCGTTTCTAAGGACTTTCTTAGACGATCATATATTAGTATGACAGTTTCCTCAGTCACTCAAACTATCCTTAGACCCAAAGTTATCCTATTATACATCTCTGACAACTAATCAGAATGATATTTGGATTCTTATCGAGCTTCACATGGTGCTAAGAAAACACTTGACTCATAACTTTTATCATAAACGGTCTTAATCAGGGATAATAAGGTTTCCCAACTATCAGAGATATCACTCATACGACCCGAAATTTTATTCATAACTCTTTTAGGCTGACCATCAATTTACGGATGAAGAATTGTCCCTAAAATCCAGACGAGTACTTGAGGCTTCCAACAGAGCCTTCCAGAATCAAGACGTAACACCGAATGTCGGTCAGGGATGATATGTATAACTACACAACATGCAACACATCTAGTGAATTCTTCCTCCAAACCAAACCAACATAAGCAAGGTTTTAAATGATTTGCACTTACCTTCAGCGTAAAAGTCATACGATTGTTTTCTTTGTGTATAACAGAGTAACTACTGAGTTAACTCTTTCGTCGGGTTCATAGACACCGTTCATTTAGATTCATACTGCTTTTATAAAAAAAATTATCAAGATATTTTTAAACATGTCATTATCACCGAGCTACCTTACATGTAGTCTTATATCAGTTACCTCCTATGATCAAACATTTATTTTTAACCTGATTCAGATTTTCGAATTCACATACATAAATCATCTCAAGTTCTCTATCCAGATTCAAATCTATTAAGTTAATCCAATTCACAGACGAATGTTATAAACATTCTTTGCTAGCACATATTGAGCTATAATGGACAGAATGATTAGGTACACTTATTGCATGAAAGGATTCAACATCAGAGTCTCGTCACTTAGGAGTACGGTTATGATCTAAGGGCATGCACAGACCAGACACCCTATGACAGACGATCGGTCGATTTACCCAGAAAGACGCAACACTAAGCTCTGATACCACTAAATGTAACCCCCTAGACGCACCTATGCATTACGACGGATCCTAGAAAGTCACATTAGGGTCACAAGAGCGACCCACAGTGAAAATACACTTGAAAACATTTTTTTTCTCAAAACACTAATCAAACTGTAAAATCAACTTCTGTTTAAAATACAATTTCAAGAAAACATTTAAACACATAACAAAAATTTCAGAAAAGTATTTTACAGACACTGACATGAAACCATACATGACCTACATGCCCCTAACTATACAGTATCGTACTCTAGAGGCAACGCCGAGGGAACTCCGAACACTGATGTCAACATTTTGTCATGCTACATTCTTTTAACCTGCGATAGTAAAAATAACGTGAGCTTGGAAAAGCTCAGTAATACAGAACTACCAAAAGATGCTATAAACTCATGTAGACATAGGGTAGGCATAATATTTTTATGATGTTCCAGGCAATACTTGTCTCAATTTATGTTTCTCTAATTTAGTGAAGCACTATTCTTAAGGACAACAAGGTTTGTTCTTTCTATGTTACTGAGTACTAAAAGAGAGCTTATTGTTCAGAGAATCAACAGAGTGACGGGTTGGAGAAGTTAAACCACGAAGCCTAGTGTGTTTTAATAAATTTGCAAATCAAACATACATAAGTACTTAACATCATATCATATGAGCGCATAACAAGTTAAATGCAAATGTTCAATGTTCATACAGAAGTTTACAAAAACTACCCTCCAACCTTACACCAATATGCAGTCCCCCAGAACTGCATATAGAAGGTTTTACCCTAGGCCCGAGGCATAGGAGCCTACCTAAGGGAATGCCTTAGGTCTAGAAAGACTTACCCTAGGCACGTAGGCTTAGGAGCTTAAAAGAAGGGTTTACCAGCTGGATCAGGGTTGTACCTGCAGACACTTCATAACATAACCGAACAGTATACCCCAGACAGTAATCGATGTTCAGATTCCAGACATGAGTAACATAATACATGTAACAGACATATTCTATTCAGAGTATCAAAAACATAAGTTCATGCTTTTGACAAATAAATGGGCATACTATTGAGCAGAGCAGACATTTTCAGCATTCATCATGCAAACAGATTATCCCATCATAGGTCAAAATAACAAATCATGCTAACAAATTCATCAAACAGTCAGACAATACCATTACAGATCAAATGATCACATACCAAGTATACAGATTGAGCAGACATATATCAGGTAGGCAGAGAATGTCATCATATATCAAGTTCATCATTTTATCTCATTTTCTAACATAGTGATGTAATCTCAATAACAATTGAAATGTTCATCAACATAATATTATTCATGATTAAATAATTATACAATCCATTCAACAGAATATATCACACAAGGAACACACTAGGTGGGATAGATCATTTCTTAGGGATACTTGGCATTTACAGAATGAGACATATTGAACTCTTGACAACTTGAACGGATTTCTGAAACGTGGCCCCTTTTAAAAAGGAGGGTTCATATTAACGGTTTAACCCAGATATTCAGGAGGTGATACATCAAGATCTTAGAAAGTTTAGATATATTATGGGTACTTTAGTCTTTTAAGCATACAAGGGCATTATGGTCATTTCGACATTCATAGACATTCTGGTAATTATACCAACATTGAGAGCAATGGTTCACATAACTCGGGTATCCTATTTGGTAATTTGTTTTCTAACTAGACATTCAAGAATTTCTAAATTAAAATCTTTTAAGTTATCAGGTATTTTCAGTGATGTTCCGATTATTTAGGCTATCATGGCCTTTTAGTTATTTTAGTCTTATTAACAAATCCAGAATTTCGTCAAATACATAGTTACCAATTAATTTAGGAGGGTATTTCGGTTATTTTAGACTGAGATAAATCTACCATTTCTTTCTGGATTACCATTTGGTACCTCCATCATTCACGTACTCAAACGAGATTAAGGCGTCCTAACTCTCCGGCCCCTTTATAGACGATTCATTCATTACAGAACTTGAGGGTATATCGTCATTCAAATTAATCAGACATTTTGGTGCTCGAGGGCATTACCGTCTTTTTGGTCATTACGGTCATTCTCATATAATTCACGTATTTCTGTCATAAGGATCGACTTAGGATTTCAACAATATTTCTAGAAAATTCTCATTCATGTGTTATACAGAGATTGAGGGATTATCCAAGTTTGTATCACATGTATTGCAAAATGATGTCTAAGTATTTCCATTAAAACATACATCTTGGGTAGTATAAATTGCATAATTAGGTCGAATGCAGATTTTAGGTCATTTCCTTTATCAGATGGGTAGTTTAGTCATACTTATGCTCTAAGGGTATTTTCGTAATTTCATATCCAACATCTCATACTCCGCATTCTGAACATTGGTTCTTAGACACCATTGATAGAGTTTCAGATTTAATTGTATTATTATTATTATTATTAGCACTTTCAACACTCATGATCTATTAATATTCTTATCCGAGTATTTTACTCTTACTGACTCTCATTCTTATTTTCGTATCGAATTCGGCTTAAGCAGAGTTCACAAAACACTCATCATAAGCATGCATGCTTTAACCAGATATCAACATGTTCATAAAGCATACAAGGGGTAGTAATGTATTACCTTAGTTCTGACCTATAACAGTTGATTCATGGAACCGAGAATACCTTCAATTACACAAATTCCAAGATCAGATCTTACTCATGAGCTCTTAACCAATAATTAAGTACATAAACAAGTTCGGGCTCAAGGTCAGATTCGGAGGCTTTCGGATCAGAATTTTGCAAAACGGGCTTCAAAAATTGACTCGGGACGTCGAAAAACATAAAATAGGAGTTTTTGGAAAATTTGACTTTTTGGTCAACAGGTCAAAGTCAACGCTGACGTCAGCGGTCAAAGTCAATGCTGACGTCACTGGTCCAAGGATGACTCAGCGAGTTGACTCTCTAGGTTGACTCAGACGAGTTGACTCACTGAGTTGACTCGGACGAGTTGACTTACTAGGTTGATTTGGTCAACGGGTCGAGTCGGGTCGGGTCGGACTCGGGCAAACGGGTCAGGTTCAGACCGGGTTGGACCGGTTCAGACTGGTTCACTCACCTAAAAAATTCTAGTCACCGGACGGCCGTCAGAAATGTCATTTTTCGTGTCGATTCTGCCGAAAATCAAACAAACGATAAACCCCGAATCATATTACACCTAAATCATCACCAAACAAACCGAAACATGACCGGAACTTACCCAAAATAAACCTAAACGGCCGGAAAAACATGACGGCTCCGACGAAGCCTCTATCGATATCGGACGGAGGATCGGCCGGCTAGGATTTGCTCGCCTCGGTGCGAGGAGCCCAGATCTGGTGGTTGTGCGACCATGGGACGCCAGAGGCGGCTGAAAGACACGCAAAAAAGAGGGTGCATTGGCTTCTCCGACGAAGCTGCTACCGGTGTCGAACGGACGATCTACCGGTTGGGTTTTGGTCTCCACATCACGCCAAGCACGTTGGTGAGATCGGCGCAACGATCGGACAGCAGGAGCGGCCGGAATCGAAGCTGGAAACTCAAGCTTTCCGAAAAAGCTTCGAA
Source organism: Hibiscus tridactylites (assembly GCA_958450335.1). Lineage (NCBI taxonomy): Eukaryota > Viridiplantae > Streptophyta > Magnoliopsida > Malvales > Malvaceae > Hibiscus > Hibiscus tridactylites. The sequence continues at coordinate 24,931,713 of OY288265.1, read as the reverse complement.
CAAGCTTCTGCCGTCGGTGGTGGCTTAGTTACGCGCGTGTCAGGTGACTGGTGGTTCGGAGTCGGACGACGCGCATGATGGTGGTGGCGATGTACGCCATGGAGAGGCGGTGAGGCGGTCGGGGAAGTGGCCGACGGGGTTAGGTGAGGGGATCTTCTCTCTTTTTTTTCTCTTTTTTTCATTCGAATAAGGTAAGAAATGGGCAGGTGAAAGGTCATGTGGTTTATTAAATCTAATTTAATAAACTTATCAACTTAATTTAAAACCAGCTCAATGCAATACTTGACAGAAACTAGTACTTGGCTCAGATGGTTAGGTCCTCCACTTCCATGCCAAAGGCACGGGTTCGAGTCCCCCACAAAGCAGTTCAACCTTTTATTATTATTATTTTAGCTGGGTGTTACATTGATACCTTTGAATATGCTCGCCAAAAAATGCTAAGACGTGATTTATTTAAGGTTGGCATGAATAGCGTGAAAACTAGACACTCCTTGCCAACACTTGTCATTTGCTAAGACACCTTCCTTGCCAATGTTTTAATTTACTTTGCGTACTTTCATTATATTTTCATTTTCTTTCAAAACCACTCTACATCAAAAACATATATTTTACATGACAAGTAATTAGCAAAGTGATCTAATTCCAAACGAAATCTCTGTGGGATCGACACTCAGCTTAACCGCTATATTACTTGTAGACCGTGTATACTTGCACGCAATAGATTTTCTTGGCACCGTTTTAACACTTTTCCAATATCTTTTATGCCCTATTTCCAGTAAATAGTCATCCACGCCGAGAGTGTACAAGTTTTTGACGTCGTTACCGGGGATTGCAATAGATTTGATTGTTTTTAGGTTTTCACGTGTTTCGTATTTGTTTTTATTTTATTTTTGTTTTACTAGTATATGACCAGGAATCGTACTAAGAGGGAAGCTTGTCCATTAGACTCTAAGATTAAACGCAGTTTGCGTAGATTGAAAAAGAGAATTTGAGAGATGAATCACGGAAATCAAGGAAACGCAGGAGCAAATGGTGTTAACGACGATCAAAACCCACCAGAGAATAATAACCATATCGCTCCTCATGCCGAAGAAGAGAGATCTGTTGAGTGTGTAAAAGTTCTATTATTTACACCCTTTTTAACCCATATTTCTGCTGCATTCAAGCATCATTGCATTGCATTTAGGTTAGTTTACAGCAAAACATCACAAATATATTAAAGGCACGGATTCTACTAAAAGATGGCTGATTTTGCAGGTTGCTGCCATAGTTGACGAAGAAGGCGGGCGCAGGGCAGAGAAGCAGAAGAGCTGAACTGGACAAGCAGACGACGAAGATGATGCTGCCATAGATCTGCCGTGACAGCATGGTGACAGCCGTTTTGCGGAAAGAAAAAGCAAAGTGGACCTCGATAGATAGAGAAAATTATGCTCGTCTGTCGTGTGAAAACCATATATTTTTCCAAGCCCCGGATCAAAAGATATGTCAAGCCAAAGCTCAAGGAGAGGAAATCCCAAGAAACAAGGAAGACGGCTGAAAAGTAGGATACTTGAAGATTAAGTCTTTATTAGAATCTTACTTTTAATTAAAGTTGTAATCCTTGTTAACTTAGAATACTTGAGCCCAAAGCTTATATAAGGGCATAGATTTTAACCTAGGAGAGAACCCAATACCCCATAACTGATAACCCAAAAACCCCTCCACCGTTTACCCGCCGTCGATATGTTCTAAAAACCCCCTAGGGCCTCGGGTTGATTTGTAAAGTAGTTGCAAGGGTTGTTTTGTTTTAGGATTTTCCAAGTTCAATAAAATAAACTTCAAGTTCTCTTATTTTGGTTTTTAATATCTTGCAAGAGCATCGGGAGAGCATTGTGAGGTTATCCATTTACTTAGCATCGGGAGAGTTAAGTATACGAAAGAAATAAGAGCAAGTTCTCTAGTTTATAGTTGAACTATCTCGTGCCTAGGGATAGAGCGAGGTTAAGTGGCTAAAGAAGAATTCATACACATCGGTGTTCATCCTTCGATTCACGCTGGGAGGTATCATCAAGACGTGATCATCGACAGACTTGGACCTAGGGATAGGCCAAGGCAGATCTGGGATTCTTGCCAAACTTGAACGTACTGAGTTGGTGTGTTTGCTGCCGCGACGACCAACGGACTGCTGCCGCGACAGGTGCTGTCGGCAACGGGCGCGACGACAGAACTGGATTTCCTAAGCATTGCAATACCTGCACTACTGAGCAATTCAATACCAGCCCATTCTCTCTATCTTGATATTTCTACTCTTTTACTTACGTTTATTCTATTATTCTCGTGACAACTTTCTTAAATATTTCCTTTACTTTCGTGCAGTGAATTAAGGTGAAGTCATTAGCCCAATCCCTATGGAGACGATATCCGATACTTCGTATCACTTTACTACTTGCGTCGTGTACACTTGCACTACAATTGCGATAGACTCTTTTACACGCAACAAGTTTTTGGCGCCGTTGCCGGGGATTGGCAACATAACTACACCTTTCTTTTATTGCACTTTTTGTTTTTGTTTTTGTTTTTATTTTTCTTTTTCTATCTTTCTTTGGTTCTTTCAACTCTTGCTTTTCACGAGGTTTTCTTGTTTATGCGCATATCGAAAAGAGGTGAAGATCCCGAGTATCCATTAGATCCAGAAGTTGAACGTTCCTTCAATCTCAAGAAACAACTTTGTCACCTTCTAGCCATGAACGAGTACCTTGAAGAACAGCTAGAGAAGATGGCCCATAACCCACCTGCTGGCGGTGGCATACCACCTGTCAGCGATGTTATAGAGCCTGTCGGTGACCCGCCCGCAGCAACCGGACGATGGTCGTGTCGTGACTACATGTTGAACAATCATGTAGAGCTGGAAACCACGCTGCCGGATATTGATGTTGATAACTTTAAGCTTAAACATGTCATGTTTAGTATGATCAACAATGCTGGGCAGTTTAGTGGTGTTGTGACAGAAGATGCCAGGGAGCATCTCAAAACGTTCCAGGAGATATGTGGTTCGTTTAGACTACCGGGAGTTAATCTGGAGATACTGAGGCTTCGGTTATTTCCCCATTCATTGAGGGACAGAGCTAAAACTTGGTGGAATAAACTTACGCCGGGTTCAATTAGAACTTGGGCAGATCTATCTCGTGAATTTTTATCTCGTTTTAATCCTTCCCATTTATCTGAGCGATTACGTAACGAAATTGCTACTTTTCAACAGGAAGATGACGAGTCGATGCACGAGGCCTGGGACAGATTTACTACTCTTCTACGGAACTGCCCAATGCATGGATTCCCTGTCTGGAATCAGGTAACAAAGTTCTATAATGCTGCCAACCTGCAAACTCGTATCCGAATTGATTCAGCAGCAAATGGACTATTATTGGATAAAGATCCGGACGAGGCATTTCAAGTTTTGAAAAATGTGGCCAAGAATAAGGAGCAGTTTCCGACTGCAAGAAGAGGGGGTAAACGGGTACTTGCTATCAAGGATTATGAGGCCGACAGCACAATGAAATCACAGGTAGCATTCCTTACTAAAGCAATGAAAAGGTTATTGAATGATGACGGACTACAAGGATTTGCTGTTGAGGAAGTATGTGATATATGTGAGGGAAATCATAGTCGGGATGAGTGCCCAATACAAGTAGAAGAGGGAAAATATGTTGGAAATTACAAGCCAAATTACAATTCCAACAACTATAATCCCAATTGGAGGAAGGATCCCAAATTTTCCTGGAGTAATCCTAATAATGCCCTGAATCCACAAGCACATAATCAGAATCAGGGAGGTCCTAGATTGCTGACGCGACAGCAACTGCCGCCGCACCTGCCGCCGCAGCAGCAACAGCAGCCACCAGCTGCCACGAGCAGTATATTGGATAAAACAAACCACTTTTATGTCTCAAACCGGTACTTATATTGAGAATATGAATAAGTTTGTCAAGAAGACAGAGAACTTCATGGATAAAACAGAGATGAGGATGACGAATCATGAAGCTACTTTGAAATCTCTAGAGACACAAATGGGTCAGGTTTCCCAACATATTAAGCCGAGGCAGACTGGAGGATTTCCTAGCAATACTGAAAATGCTAGATCGCCCACACATGAACAGTGTAAAGCGATTACTACTAGGAGTGGGAAGAAATTACCATGGCCGGAAAAAGAAGCCGAAGTAGAAAAGGAACCTGCTTTGGACAAACCTGCCGAGGAAGCTGCCCTGACAGGTAACAAACAGACTGTTGCGGATGAACCTGTCACGACAGCAGAAACGACATAGGAGAAAAATGATGATTATCGTCCTCAGATTCGCATGCAGTGGGAAGGACGTATTGCTGATTACCGTCCCCCACCACCTTTCCCTCAACATATACAACAAGCTAAGCAAGAATCTCAACTTAAAAAGATTTATGACATTTTTAAGCAGGTTCATATTAATATTCCGCTATTAGATGCCGTTAGGGAAATGCCCGGTTATGCTAAATTTCTCAAGGATGTTATGTCGAAAAAATCTAAACTTGGGGAGTTTGAAACGGTAAAGATGACAGAAGGTTGCATGAGTATTCTTCATCGGCAGCCACCCCAGAAAAAGAAGGATCCGGGGAGCATCATCATACCTTGTGTAATCGGAAATAAATTTGTGGGTAAGGCACTTTGTGATCTTGGTGCTAGTGTTAATTTAATGCCAAAGTCTGTTTTTCAGAAATTAGGTATTGGAAAGGCGCGACCCACGACAGTAACTCTGCAGCTGGCATACCGCTCTTACGTTTATCCAGAAGGAAAAATTGAAGATATTCTGGTAAGAGTGGATAAGTTTATTTTTCCTGCTGACTTTCTTGTTTTAGATTGTGAGGCAGACGAAAACGCACCAATCATCCTTGGGTGACCCTTCTTAGCCACGGGAAGATCATTGATTGATGTGGAGAAAGGAGAACTCACCATGCGAGTGAACGATCAAGAGATTAAATTGAATGTTCTCCAAGCGATGAAACATGCTGATGTAGACGAGGAATGCAAGGCTATCACTGATGTTACCCTTGATCAACCATGCATTAGGTCGGACTGTCACGATATTAAATTTGGTCACTGCCGCGGCAACCACCTATAAGACTGTCACGACAGCAACGGCGACAGAACTAACGACAACAACTCCTCCGAATCCGATACATCTGATACTGAAGGTCAGGAGGAGGTAAACTGGATAGACAATCGTCCAGGTAAGTTATTCGAACCTTTGAATTATACTTCGGATAACCATTTAATCCAAAAGCCATCTACTGTTGAACCACCTGCCTTAGAACTTAAGCCCCTGTCAGGGCAACTTAAATATGCTTTTCTTGGTTCAAATGATACGTTGCTCGTAATCATCTCTTCTAAGCTGTCGCAGGAACAGGAACGGCAGCTAATCGGCATGCTAAGGCAGCACAAAAAGGCGATTGGATGGACGATAGCAGACATTCAAGGTATTAGTCCGGCGTTATGCATGCACAAAATCCTTCTAGAGGAAGATCATAAGCTGACTATAGATGCCCAAAGGCGGCTAAACCATGCGATGAAGGAGGTGGTGCGTAAAGAGATAATCAAATGGTTAGATGCTGGTATTATTTACGCCATCTCTGACAGCAAATGGGTAAGCCCGGTGCAATGCGTTCCCAAGAAAGGAGGAATGACCGTGGTGACCAATGAGAACAATGAGTTAATCCCAACCAGGATTGTGACCGGTTGGAGGGTTTGTATGGACTATCGGAAGCTTAACAAAGCTACCCGAAAGGACCACTTTCTTTTACCCTTTATTGATCAAATGCTTGACATATTAGCGGGTAAACCTTACTATTGTTTTCTTGATGGTTACTCAGGTTACAATCAAATTGCTATTGCACCAGAGGATCAAGAAAAGATGACTTTTACATGCCCATACGGAACGTATGCTTTTAGGAGAATGCCATTTGGATTATGTAATGCACCCACCACCTTTCAAAGGTGCATGATGGCCATATTCTCCGATATGGTAGATAACTTCTTTGAGATTTTCATGGATGATTTTTTCGTCTTTGGAGACAATTTTGAGAGCTGCCTCGGCAATCTACAAAAGGTACTTGAAAGATGTGAAAAAGCTAATCTTGTTTTGAATTGGGAAAAATGCCACTTTATGGTGGATGAAGGGATAGTCCTCAGCCATAAGATTAGCTGCCGTGGGATAGAAGTCGACAGGGCCAAAATAGAAGTAATTGAGAAGCTGCCGCCGCCGACCACAATCAAGGGCATTAGAAGTTTTTTAGGGCATGCTGGTTTTTATCGAAGATTCATTGCAAATTTCTCAAAAATCACCAAGCCCCTATGCCATCTTTTGGAGCAGAACCAACCCTTTGACTTTAATGAATAATGTACTGAAGCATTCAAGGTTCTGAAGGAAAAATTGGTAACAGCCCCCATAGTACAGCCACCAGACTGGTCACAGCCTTTTGAGATTATGTGTGATGCTAGTGACTATGCTGTCGAGGCAGCACTTGGGCAGCGTAGAGATAAGCTATTTTATGTTATATATTATGCCAGCAAGACATTGAATGACGCCCAAGTGAACTATACCACCACAGAAAAGGAGCTGTTAGTTGTAGTGTTCTCCATTGACAAGTTCCGTTCTTACATACTTGGGACGAAAGTAATAGTGCACACAGACCATTCTGCCCTTAAGTATTTGTTCGCGAAGAAGGATGCAAAGCCTAGATTGATACGGTGGATCCTGCTATTGCAAGAATTCGACCTTGAAATCAAGGACAAAAAGGGGACAGAAAATCAGGTGGCTGATCACCTGTCACGATTGGAGACGGGACAGAGTCTACCAATAGATGAGACACACATACTGGAGACCTTCCCAGATGAGCAGCTCTTTGCTGCCGCAACAGACATGGCGGCAGGTAAGTCTTCTGAACTTCCCTGGTATGCTGATTTCGTTAATTTTATAGTTAGCGGAATACTTCCTTCTGATCTTAATTATCAAGCCAGGAAGAGGTTCCAAAAATGATGTTAAGCATTATTATTGGGACGAACCTCTTGTTTTCAAAATGTGTGCATATCAGGTTATAAGGAGGTGTGTACCACAAGAAGAGCAAGAAGACATTCTCCATCACTGCCATGCTTCACAATATGGAGGACACTTAGGAGGCAATAAAACTGCTGCCAAGGTGTTGCAGTCAGGGTTCTACTGGCCGACACTGTAAAAAGGATGCACAGGACTTCTACAAGAACTGTGACAGGTACCAGCGGACAGGTAACATCTCGAGGAGAAACGAGATGCCACTGCAGAACATTTTAGAAGTCGAAATCTTCGACGTTTGGGGGATCGATTTTATGGGACCTTTTCCATCTTCATGTGGAAATCTTTACATCCTCCTAGTAGTGGATTATGTCTCCAAGTGGGTAGAAGCAATCGCAACTCAAAAGAATTATGCCAAAACGGTCCAAAAGTTTTTACACAAAAACATTTTTTCTAGATTTGGCATTCCTAAGGCGATTATCAATGATGAAGGGAGACATTTTGATAATAGGGTCATTGCTGCCGCCTTGAAGAAATATGGTGTCAAACATCGGATCGCGACAGCATACCACCCACAGACCAATGGATAGGCATAGATATCCAATAGGGAAGTTAAGAACATTCTTTGTAAGATGGTTAAGCCAACTAGGAAAGATTGGTCTTTACTTCTAAATGATGCATTATGGGCATATAGGACAGCTTTTAAGACTCCATTGGGCATGTCTCCATACCGACTGATTTATGGAAAAACCTGTCACCTGCCTGTCGAGATAGAGCACAGAGCGTACTGGGCGATCAAGGCAGTGAATTTAGACTTGGACAAGGCAGGCGAGAAAAGGCTGTTGGATTTGAACGAAATTGAAGAAATACGGACAATGGCCTACGACAATGCAAGAATTTACAAGGAGAAAACAAAGAAGTGGCATGATAGGAAGTTGCTGCCACGACAGTTCATCCCAGGGCAGCTTGTGTTGTTGTTCAATTGTAGACTGAAACTCTTCCCAGGGAAGCTAAAATCTAGATGGTCTGGCCCGTTCCAAGTGGTACAAGTTTTTCGCCATGGTGCCATCACAATTCGATCATTAAAAGACGAGCACCAATTCAAAGTCAACAGACGACGCCTCAAGCATTATCAGGGGACTGAAGCCCCAGGAATACAGGAAGTGGTTACTTTAGGAGATGCCCCACAAGGCATCCCTAATTTAACCTAATTTTTATTTATTTTTATTATTTATTATTTATTAGGAAATAAGGTTTAGTTTATTTGAATAATGTTTTTTCTATTTTCTGTTTTTAGGAAATAAAGGAGTCAAGAAGAAAAGGAGAAGTGACCCAAGCCCACCATCCATCCATCGTCCCAAAGGAAACCTTAATTGAAGCCTGTCGTTCCAGCTGCCTCCGCAGACACTGATAAGACAGGCTGTCAACAGACTGTCACGGCAGACACAGAAGCGTGTGACAGACACGTAACAGACGCATAAATGCGTGTCAGACGCGTCAGAAACGCCAAAACTCAACAGTCGCCCCGTTATTCACGCCTGCCGTTACAGCATTAAACGGGTAGCAACCCTACCTCTATATAACCCCGTCTCATTTTCATTTTCCTCACTCCTGCTTATTCTTACTTGCTCTCCTCTTTAGTTTTTCTTTGTTTTCTTTACTTTCACAAAACCCTTGCAACTAATATGTCTTCCAGAATAACCCGCCGAAGTGCTGCTTCCGCCTCTTCACCGACAGCACCCACCCCGCAGTTCTTCGCAACTAAGGAACTCTGGGAAGAAAGAGGGTTCATCTACACTCGTAAGGTAGTAAATATGAGGCTCCGACAATTCATCGCAAGGGCGATAAAGGCTCAGCTATGGGAGCAATTCGTAGAGCAGCCAACAGAATTGAATGACACGCTGGTGAGGGAGTTCTATGCTGCCATCGACAGCAAGACGGCAACATCAGTAATTGTCTGAGGGACAGAGGTACCATTCACAGCCGATAGCATCAACCACATGTATGGCCTCTATTTTGGTCCCAACAACGATGCCCATCAGCAATTTTTGGACACCCTCGACTCTGCCGCTTTCGGTGCTGTCATGGCAGAGGTGACAGAAGAAGGGACAGAGTGGAATACGAGCAAGAAGAACCCCAATACTGTAAAAAGGGGGCAGTTGCTTCCAGAAGCCAAACTATGGAACGCTTTCATCAAGAAGCGCATCCTGCCGTCCTCATATCACACGATGGTGGACCAGCAGAGGCTAGCCCTCATTCATTCGATCATGAACAACCGGCCTATCAACGTGGGCCGCTATATGAGGGAGAGCGTCTTGGACTGCACCACTCGACCAACTGCCCTCCTCCGCTGTGCTTCTGCACCGATAAATTGTAATGCAAGTGTACACGACGCAAGTAGTAAAGTGATACGAAGTATCAGATATCGTCTCCACAGGGATTGGGCTAATAGCTTCACCTTATTTCACTGCACGAAGTAAAGGAAATATTTTAGAGAATTGTCACGAGAATAATAAGGAAAAAACGTAAATAAAGAGAGTAGAAATATCAAGATAGAGAGAATGGGCTGGTATTGAATTACTCAGTAGTGCAGGTATTGAAAAGTTTAGGAAATCCAGTTCTGTCGTCGCGCCCGTCGCCGACAGCACCTGTCGCGGCGGCTGTCCGTTAGCTGTCGCGGCAGCGAACACACCAACTCCGTACTCCAAGTTTGGCAAGAATCCCAGATTTGCCTTGGCCTATCCCTAGGTCCAAGTCTGTCGATGATCACGTCTTTGACGATACCTCCCAGTGTGAATCGAAGGATGAACACCGATGTGTATGAATTCTTCCTTAGCCACTTAACCTCGCCCTATCCCTAGGCACGAGATAGTTCAACTATAAACTAGAGAACTCGCTCTTATCTCTTCCGTATACTTAACTCTCCCGATGCTAAGTAAATAGATAACCTCACAATGCTCTCCCGATGCTCTTGCAAGATATTAAAACCAAAATAAGAGAACTTGAAGTTTATTTTATTGAACTTGGAAAATCCTAAAACAAAACAACCCTTGCAACTACTTTACAAAACAACCCGTGGCCCTAGGGGGTTTTTAGAACATGTCGACGACAGGTAAACGGCGGAGGGGTTTAGGTTATCGGTTATGGGGTATGATGCCTCCTAGGTTAAATCTATGCCCTTATATAAGCTTTGGGCTCAAGTATTCTAAGTTAACAAGGATTACAACTTTAATTAAAAGTAAGATTCTAATAAAGACTTAATCTCTAAGGATTCCTAATTTTAAGCCGCCTCCTTGTTTCATGGGAATTCCTTTCCTCGAGCTTTGGCTTGACATATCTTTTGATCTGAGGCTTGGAAAAATATTTGGCTTTCGCACGACAGACGAGCAGATTTTTCTCTATCTATCGAGGTCCACTTTACTTTTCCTCTTCCTGAGGCTGCTGTCACCTTGCTGTCACGACAGGTCCATGGCAGCTTCGTCCTCATCATCTGCTTGTCCAGTTCAGCTCTTCTGCTTCGCTGCCCTGCGCCTGCCTTCTTCGCCAACCATGGCAGTAACCTGCAAAATCAGCCATCTTTTAGTAGAATTCGTGCCTTTAATGTATTTGTGATGTTTTACTGAAAACTGACCTAAATGCAATGCAATGATGCTTGAATGCAACAGAAATATGGGTTAAAAAGGGTGTAAATAATAGAACTTTTACACACTCAACACACCCCCAAACTCAAGTTTTTGCTTTCCCTCAAGCAATTAGACCTAAAAGTAAAAAGAATATTTTTGTGTTGGCTTTCAAACAGTGAACTGTCCCTTACCTGTCGCTCATTCTCTGTGGCGGCAGCAACCTGTCGGAAAGATTAGGATATGTCCGGAATCTCCCTATAGCTCTCGTGCAGTGTGTGCATGCTTGTGAACAGTTATATGCTAAGACTCTCTTAGTTTCACTAGAATATTCAACTTTTTAACTCGAATTTTTCTGCCAAAGTTATTTTTTGGAAGACACATTTGCATGCTTCTTTTCTATTTTCAAGCTGAGATTTACTAGAGCAAGTTTTGGGCACCTCTAGTTAGCTTCCTAGAGTCGGTTTCGGACACCTCTAGGTTTTTGAGTTTCTTTTGCTAACTTCTTTCCTAGAGCCAGTGTTAGGCACCTCTATGGGCTATTCAAGTACTAAGCATCGTATTCTAGTTTGGCTAAAAGAAATCTAAGCAATATAACAGTCACAAAGGTGTTTAAGTTTTCAGAACTATAGAAAGGCTCTAAGCTTCTCCTTAAACTGTCCTAAAGATGATGCCATGACAGAGCTATCATGACAGGTGAGTTAACTTCACAGTTTTTTAGCCAACAGTTTAATTTTTTCTGATTTTTTTTAAACTTAATTAAATAAAAGACACAACAATAATAAAAAGATGTACTAAGACTCCATTACTATGGAGGGTGCCACCCCCAAACTCGAGGGTTGCATTGCCCTCAATGCAAAATGACAGATAAAATGACGGCAGGTACATCACAAAATATATATAAGCAGGCAGCAGGAAAATAAAAAAGAAAAGACTTAAATTGAATCGTTGTCTTCACTGCTGCTGCTGACACGGATCTGATGGCGGCGTCTGGGCTGCGGAGGAGGCTGGGCAGGTTGCTCCACGAGCTGGATGTCGGAGCTGCTACCGCTATCCCAAGTGCTGCTGGTGGTGGTGCTGGCCTTGGGCAGTAGCTTTCTCTCTGCCACGTGTTTCTGCCTCTTGACAGGTGTAAACTCCTTCTCCAAATTCCTCCTGATTAGAGGTTCCTCCTCGCTGTCGGTTGTGGCTGGCCGCTTCGTGCCACGTGCGGGGCTGTTGGCTGGAGGACTCGCAGCTGCTGCCGGGGCAGGTGATGGGGTTGAAGCGGTGGAATGGGTATGTGGGGAGGCAGGTGGTGTAGGTGTGTGGACAGGGGTGGGGATGCAGAAATAGTGGGCAGGAAAAGTAGGAAAATTAACATCAGGATAATTTAAAGTATTGGTAATGAAGTTTACCGTCCAGTTGGCGAAATCCCTGATGAAAGTCATGAGTCCCATATTTCTCTCTTCCACCCGTTGTATCGCAGCAAGGATGTGGGTGGATTGGTCTGTCGGGGTGGTGGCGGGGGCAGGTTCCTCGGATGATTCTGCTGGGGAGTCGGCTGGGTTGAAGGAAGAGATAGTTGTAGCCACTACCAGCTCCATGAGACTGTTGATGTTGTTGTCGGTCCAGCCTCGACCTTGGACTAGTTTGTCAGTGGATGCCTCGGGGACAGCAGTGCAGCGGCATAGGGAAGTGATTGTGAACGGCAGGCAAAGGCGGGAGGCGGAGCGGAATGTGTAATCCAAGATGCTTTCCCTCATATAGTGGCCCACGTTGATGGGCCTGTCGTTCATGATTGAATGAATCAGGGCGAGCCGCTGATGGTTCACCGTCGTGTGATGGGAGGACGGCAGGATACGCTTTTTGATGAAAGCGTTCCAAAGTTTGGCTTCTGGGAGTAGCTGCCCCCTTTTAACTGAGTTGGGATTCTTTTTGCTCGTGGTCCATGTTGTTCCTTCCTCTATCACCTCCGCCATGACAGCTCCATAGGCGGCAGCATCGAGGGTATCTAAAAATTCCTGATGGGCATCATCGTTGGGGCCAAAATATAGGCCATACATGTGATTGATGCTGTCAGCTGTAAATGGCACTTCTACCCCTCGGACGGTGACAGATGTTGCCGTTTTGTTGTCGATGCCAGCATAAAACTCCCTCACCAACGTGTCGTTTAGTTCTGCCGGTTGTTCGGCGAACTGCTCCCATAGCTGAGCCCTTATAGCCTTCGCGAAGAACGGTCGGAGCCCCATGTTCGGTGCTTTGCGGATGTAAAGGAAGCCCCTTTCTTCCCATAATTCCTTGTTGGCGAAGGGCGATACTGCTGCTAAGGATGAGGCTGAGGCAGCATTGCGGCGGGTCTGTCTAGAAGACATGTTAGTTGCAAGGGTTGTGAAAGTAAAGAAAACAAAGAAAATGAGAGGAGAAGCAAGTAAGAAAAAGAAGAAGTGATGAAAAATGGAAGGGAAAACGGGGTTTTATAGCGGTCGAGTTGCTGCCCATTTAATGCGGTAACGGCAGGCGTGAATAACGGGGCGACTGTTGTGATTTGGCGTGTCTGACGCGTCTGACATGCATTTATGCGTCTGTTATCCGTCTGCCGCACGCTTCTGCGTCTTCCGTGACAGTCTGTTGACAGCCTGTCTTATCCGTCTGCGGCGGCAGCTGGAACGACAGGCTTCAATAAATGGGCCTTGTTAGGCTGATGTATGGATGGTGGGCTTGGGTCACTTCTTCTTTTCTTCTTGACTCCTTTATTTCCTAAAGAAAAATAAAAAAATTAATAAAATAAACCTAATTTCCTAATAAATAATAAAAATAAATAAAAATGAAATTTAGGTTAAATTAGGGATGCCTTGTGGGGCATCTCCTAAAGTAACCACTTTCCTGTATTCCTGGGGCTTTAGTCCCCTGATAATGCTTGAGGCGCTGTCCGTTGACTTTGAATTGGTGCCCGTCTTTGAATGATTGGATCGTGATGGCACCATGGGGAAAAACTTGTACCACTTGGAACGGGCCGGACCATCTAGATTTTAGCTTTCCTGGAAAGAGTTTCAACCTAGAATTAAACAACAACAGAAGCTGCCCTGGGCAGAACTGACATGGCAGTAACTTCCTATCGTGTCACTTCTTTGTTTTCTCCTTGTATATTCTTGCATTGTCGTGGGCCATTGTCCGTATTTCTTCGAGCTCGTTTAGATCTAACATCCTTTTCTGGCCTGCCTTATCCAAGTCCATATTCACTGCCTTGATTGCCCAATATGCTTTGTGCTCGATCTCGACAGGCAAGTGACAGGTTTTCCCATAAATCAAACGGTATGGAGACATTCCCAATGGAGTCTTAAAAGTTGTTCTATATGCCCATAACGCATCATTTAGAAGTAAAGACCAATCTTTCCTAGTTGGCTTAACCATCTTCTCAAGAATGTTCTTCACTTCCCTATTGGATATCTCAGCCTGTCCATTGGTCTGTGGGTGGTATGCTGTCGCGATCCTGTGCTTGACACCGTATTTCTTCAAGGCGGCAGCAATTACCCTATTATCAAAATGTCTCCCTTCATCACTGATAATTGCCTTAGGGATGCCAAATCTAGAAAAAATGTTTTTGTGTAAAAACTTTTGGACCGTCTTGGCATCGTTCTTTTGAGTGGCGATAGCTTCAACCCACTTAGAGACATAATCCACTGCTAGGAGGATGTATAAATTTCCACATGAAGATGGAAAAGGTCCCATAAAATCGATCCCTCAAACGTCGAAGATCTCGACTTCTAGAACGTTTTGCAGTGGCATCTCGTTTCTCCTCGAGATTTTACCTGTCCGCTGGCACCTGTCACAGTTCTTGTAAAAGTCCTGCGCATCTTTATATAGTGTCGGCCAGTAGAACCCTGACTGCAGCACCTTGGCAGCAGTTTTATTGCCTCCTAAGTGACCTTCATATTGTGAAGCATGGCAGTGATGGAGAATGTCTTCCTGCTCTTCTTGTGGTACGCATCTCCTTATAACCTGATCTGCACACATTTTGAAAAGGTGAGGTTCGTCCCAATAATAAAGCTTAACATCATTTTGGAACCTCTTCCTGGCTTGATAATTAAGATCAGAAGGCAATATTCCGCTAACTATAAAATTAACGAAATCAGCATACCAGGGGAGTTCAGAAGACTTACCTGCCGCCATGGCTGTCGCGGCAGCGATTGCGGCAGCAAGAGCTGCTCATCTGGGAAGGTCTCAAGTATGTGTGTCTCATCAATGGGTAGACTCTGTCCCGTCTCCAATCTTGACAAGTGGTCTGCCACCTGATTTTCTGGCCCCTTCTTGTCCTTGATCTCAAGGTCGAATTCTTGAAGTAGCAAGATCCACCTTATAAATCTAGGCTTTGCATCCTTCTTTGCGAACAAATACTTGAGGGCAGGGTGGTCTGTGTGCACTATTACTTTCGTCCCAAGTATGTAAGAACGAAACTTGTCAATGGAGAACACCACAACTAACAGCTCCTTTTCTGTGGTGGTATAGTTCACTTGGGCATCATTCAATGTTTTGCTGGCATAATATATGACATGAAACAGCCTGTCTCTGTGCTGCCCAAGTGCTGCCCCGACAGCATAGTCACTAGCATCACACATAATCTCAAACGGCTGCGTCCAGTCTGGTGGTTGTACTATGGGGGCTGTTACTAAATTTTCCTTCAGAACCTTGAATGCTTCAGTACATTCTTCATTAAAGTCGAAGGGTTGGTTCTGCTCCAAAAGATGGCATAGGGGCTTTGTGATTTTTGAGAAATTAGCAATAAATCTCCGATAAAACCCAGCATGCCCTAAAAAACTTCTAAAACCTTTGACTGTGGTCGGCGGCGGCAGCTTCTCTATTACTTCTATTTTTTCCCTGTCGACTTCTATCCCACGGCAGCTAATCTTATGGCCTAGGACTATCCCCTCATCCACCATAAAGTGGCATTTTTCCCAATTTAAGACCAAGTTCGCTTTTTCACATCTTTCAAGTACTTTTTGTAAATTGCCTAAACAATTCTCAAAATCGTCTCCAAAGACGGAAAAATCATCCATGAAGATCTCGAGGAAGTCCTCCACCATGTCGGAGAATATGGCCATCATGCACCTTTGGAAAGTGGCGGGTGCGTTACATAATCCGAATGGCATTCTCCTAAATGTGTACGTTCCGTAGGGACATGTGAAGGTCGTCTTTTCTTGATCCTTCGGTGCGATAGCAATTTGATTGTAACCTGAGTAACCATCAAGAAAACAATAGTAAGGTTTACCCGCTAATCTATCAAGCATTTGATCAATAAAGGGTAAAGGAAAGTTGTCATTTCGGGTAGCTTTGTTAAGCTTCTGATAGTCCATACAAACCCTCCAACCGGTCACAGTCCTGGTTGGGATTAACTCATTGTTCTCATTGGTCACCACGGTCATTCCTTCTTTCTTGGGAACGCATTGCACCGGGCTCACCCATTTGCTGTCTGAGATGGCGTAAATAATACCAGCATCTAACCATTTGATTATCTCTTTACGCACCACCTCCTTCATCGCATGGTTAAGCCGCCTCTGGGCATCAATAGTCGGCTTATGATCTTCCTCTAGAAGGATTTTGTGCATGTATAATGCCGGACTAATGCCTTGTATATCAGCAATCGTCCATCCAATCGCCTTCTTGTACTGCCTTAACATGTCGAGTAGCTGTCGTTCCTGTTCCTGCGACAACTTAGAAGAGATGATTACGGGCAACGTGTCATTTGAACCAAGAAAAGCATATTTAAGCTGCCCTGGCAGGGGCTTTAGTTCTAAAGCAGGTGGTTCAACAATAGATGGCTTTTGGATTAAATGGTTATCTGAAGTGTAATTCAAGGGTTCGAATAACTTACCTGGGCGATTGCCTATCCTGTTAACCTCCTCCTGATCTTCAATATCAGATGAATCGGATTCAGAGGAGTTGCTGTCGTCGGTGCTGTCATCGTCGCTGTCGTGACAGGCCTGTAGGTGGCTACCGTGGCAGTGACCAAATTTAACATCGTGACAGCCCGACCTGATGCAGGGTTGATCAAGGGTAACATCAGTGATAGCCTTGCATTCCTCGTCCACATCAGCATGTTTCATCGCTTGGAGAACATTCAAATTAATCTCTTGATCGTTTACTCGCATGGTGAGTTCTCCTTTCTCCACATCAATCAGTGATCTTCCCGTGGCTAAGAAGGGTCACCCAAGGATGATTGGTGCGTTTTCGTCTGCTTCACAATCTAAAATAAGAAAGTTAGCAGGAAAAATAAACTTATCCACTCTTACCAAAATATCTTTAATTTTTCCCTCTAGATGAACGTAAGAGCGGTCTGCCAGCTGCAGAGTTACTGTCGTGGGCCGCGCCTTCCCAATACCTAATTTCTGAAAAACAGACTTTGGCATTAGATTAACACTAGCACCAAGATCACAAAGTGTCTTACCCACGAATTTATTTCCGATTACGCAAGGTATGATGAAGCTCCCCAGATCCTTCTTTTTCTGGGGTGGCTGCCGATAAAGAATGCTTATGCAACCTTCTGTCATCTTTACCGTTTCAAATTCCCCAAGTTTAGATTTTTTCGACATAACATCCTTGAGAAATTTAGCATAACCGGGCATTTCCCTAACAGCATCTAACAATGGAATATTAATATGAACCTGTTTAAAAATATCATAAATCTTTTTAAGTTGAGATTCATGCTTAGCTTGTTGTATCCGTTGAGGGAAGGGTGGTGGGGGCGGTAATCAGTAATGCGTCCTTCCCACTGCATGCGAATCTGAGGACGACATTCATCTTTTTTCTCCTCTGTCGCTTCTGTTGTCGTGACAGGCTCATCGGCAGCAGTCTGTCTATCACCTGTCGGGGTAGCTTCCTCGGCAGGTTTGTCTACGGCTGGATCCTTTACTATTTCAGCTTCTTTTGGCCCTGGTAGTTTCTTCCCACTCCTAGTAGTAATTGCCTTACACTGCTCATGTGTGGGTGGTCTAGCATTTTCAGTATTGCTAGGGAATCCTCCACTCTGCCTCGGCTTAATATGTTGCGACACCTGACCCATTTGTGTCTCCAGAGATTTCAAAGTAGCTTCATGGTTTGTCATCCTCATCTCTGTCTTATCCATGAAATTTTCTGTCTTCTTAACGAACTGATTCATATTATCAATATAAGTACCGGTTTGAGACATGAAGGTGGCCAGAGTCTGCTCCAGTATACTGCTAGTGGCAGCTGGTGGCTGCTGTTGCTGCGGCGGCGGCAGGTTCTGCGGCAGCTATTGTCGCGTCAGCAGTCTAGGACCTCCCTGATTCTGATTATGTGCTTGAGGATTCAGGGCATTGTTGGGATTACTCCAGGAAAACTTAGGATCCTTCCTCCAATTGGGATTATAATTATTGGAATTATAGTTTGGCTTGTAATTTCCAACATATTTCCCCTCTTCTACATTTATTGGGCACTCATCCCTACTATGATTTCCCTCACAGATATCACATACTTCCTCAACAGCAAATCCTTGTAATCCATCTTCATTCAATAACCTTTTCATTGCTTTAGTAAGGAATGCTACCTGTGATTTCATAGTGTTGTCGGCTTCGTAGTCCTTGACAGCAAGTACCCGTTTACCCCCTCTTCTTGCAGTCGGAAACTGCTCCTCATTCTTGGCCAGATTTTTCAAAACTTGCAATGCCTCGTCTGGATCTTTATCCAATAGTAACCCATTTGCTGCAGAATCAATTCGAATGCGAGTCTGTAGGTTGGCAGCATTATAGAACTTTGTAACCTAATTCCAGACCGGGAATCCATGCATTGGGCAGTTTCGAAGAAGAGTAGTAAATCTGTCCCAGGCCTCGTGCATCGGCTCGTCATCTTCCTGTTGAAAAGTAGCAATTTCGTTACGTAATCGCTCAGATAAATGCGAAGGATTAAAACGAGATAAAAATTCACGAGTTAGATCTGCCCAAGTTATGATTGAACCCGGTGTTAGTTTATTCCACCAAGTTTTAGCTCTGTCCCTCAATGAATGAGGAAATAAACGAAGCCTCAGTATCTCCGGACTAACTCCTGGCAGTCTAAACGAACCACAGATCTCCTGGAATGTTTTGAGATGCTCTCTAGCATCTTCTGTTGCAGCACCACTAAACTGCCCGGCGCTGTTGATCATATTAAACATGACAGGCTTAAGCTCAAAGTTATCAACATCAATATCCGGCAGCGTGGTTTCCAGCTCTACATGATCATTCAGCATGTCGTCACGACATGACCGTCGTCGATCTGCCACGGGCGGGTCGCCGACAGGCGGTATACCTCCTCCAGCGGGCGGATTACGGGCCATCTGCTCTAGCTGTTCCTCAAGGTACTCGTTCCTGTCTAAGAGGTGGTGGACTTGTTTCTTGAGATTGAAGGAACGTTCGATCTCCGGATCTAATGGATATTCAGGATCCTTACCTCTTTTGGATCTGCGCATAAACAAGAAAACCTTGTGAAAAGCGAGAGTTGAAAGCACAAAAGAAAAATTAAAGAAAAATAAAAATAAAAATAAAAGAAAAACGAAAATAAAAAAACGAAAGGTGCAATAAAAGAAAGGTGTAGTTATGTTGCCAATCCCCAGCAACGGCGCCAAAAACTTGTTGCGTGTAAAAGAGTCTATCGCAATTGTAGTGCAAGTGTACAGGACGCAAGTAGTAAAGTGATACGAAGTATCGGGTATCGTATCCTCAGGGATTGGGCTAATAGCTTCACCTTATTTCACTGCACGAAGTAAAGGAAATATTTAAGAGAATTGTCACGAGAATAATAAGGAAAAAACGTAAATAAAGAGAGTAGAAATATCAAGATAGAGAGAATGGGCTGGTATTGAATTGCTCAGTAGTGCAGGTATTGAAAAGTTTAGGAAATCCAGTTCTGTCGTCGCGCCCGTCACCGACAGCACCTGTCGCGGCGGCTGTCCGTTACTTGTCGCGGCAGCGAACACACCAACTTCGTACTCCAAGTTTGGCAAGAATCCCATATTTGCCTTGGCCTATCCCTAGGTCCAAGTCTGTCGATGATCACGTCTTTGACGATACCTCCCGGCGTGAATCGAAGGATGAACACCGATGTGTATGAATTCTTCCTTAGCCACTTAACCTCGCCCTATCCCTAGGCACGAGATAGTTCAACTATAAACTAGAGAACTCGCTCTTATCTCTTCCGTATACTTAACTCTCCCGATGCTAAGTAAATAGATAACCTCACAATGCTCTCTCGATGCTCTTGCAAGGTATTAAAACCAAAATAAGAGAACTTGAAGTTTATTTTATTGAACTTGGAAAATCCTAAAACAAAACAACCCTTGCAACTACTTTACAAAACAACCCGTGGCCCTAGGGGGTTTTTAGAACATGTCGACGACGGGTAAACGGCGGAGGGGTTTAGGTTATCAGTTATGGGGTATGATGCCTCCTAGGTTAAATCTATGCCCTTATATAAGCTTTGGGCTCAAGTATTCTAAGTTAACAAGGATTACAACTTTAATTAAAAGTAAGATTCTAATAAAGACTTAATCTCTAAGGATTCCTACTTTTAAGCCGCCTCCTTGTTTCATGGGAATTCCTTTCCTCGAGCTTTGGCTTGACATATCTTTTGATCCGGGGCTTGGAAAAATATTTGGCTTTCACACGACAGACGAGCAGATTTTTCTCTATCTATCGAGGTCCGCTTTACTTTTCCTCTTCATGAGGCTGCTGTCACCTTGATGTCACGACAGGTCCATGGCAGCTTCGTCCTCATCATCTGCTTGTCCAGTTCAGCTCTTCTGCTTCGCTGCCCTGTGCCTTCCTTCTTCGCCAACCATGGCAGTAACCTGCAAAATCAGCCATCTTTTAGTAGAATTCGTGCCTTTAATGTATTTGTGATGTTTTACTGAAAACTGACCTAAATGCAATGCAATGATGCTTGAATGTAGCAGAAATATGGGTTAAAAAGGGTGTAAATAATAGAACTTTTACACACTCAACAGTTTCCTATGCACGTGTTCCCAAATTAGACTCGGATACAGACCTTCTACAACGGATTGAATGCACAAACAAGGACTATTGTTGATGCTTCAGCATTTGGATCATTTCTTGACAAAAATTATACAGAATCTGTTGGCATCCTTGAAAGGATATCCATAAATGATTTTGAATATCATGTCGCTAGACTTGGGACTGGAACCAAAGCTAGTTGGAAACTACAGTTGGATGAGCTAACGTCCATCCATGCCGAAATGTCCAACCTCACCGGCATGATGAGAACTTTACAAAAAAAGCAACAAGTCCCAAGTAGTTAAAAATTTGGAGCCAATTTGCACTATTTGAGGAGAGATCCATGTTGAGTGTGTTAAAGTTCTATTATTTACCCCCTATTTAACCCATATTTCTGCTGCATTCAAGCATAATTCATTGCATTTAGGTTAGATTTCAGTTATACATCACAAATATATTAAATGACACAGTTTCTACTGAAATTGGTTGCTTTTGCAGGTAGCTACTATAGCAGATGGAGAAGTAGGCGCTGGGCAGTGAGGCAAAAGAGCTGGAACTGAATGTGCAGACGAGGAGGAATATGCTGCCACGGCCGCTGCCGTGGCAGCCAAGGACGACAGTAATGTTGACGAGAAGAAGCAATGTAGGCCTCGACAGAAAGAGAAAATTATGCCGGTCTGTCGTGGATTACCCTTATATTTTTCCAAGTCCTAGATCAGAATGAAGGTCAAGCCCAAAGTTCAAGGAAGAAACTCCAAACAAGAAGGAAGGACGAATTAAAGATATATTCTCTGAAGATTTAGTCTTTAATAGAGTTGTACTTTAATTTAAACTTGTATTCTTTCCATATTAGAAAACTTGAACCCAAGGCCTATATAAAGGCATGTAATTCGACCTAGGAGAGGACATCATCTATCTCTAGCCTTCTTCCCAAAACCCTAGCCGTTTCCCCTTTCTCAACATGTTCTAAAATCCCCCTAGAGCCACGGGTTGATTTGTAAAGTAGTTGCAAGGATTGCTTTTGTTTTAGGAATTTTCTGTTCAATAAAATAAACTTCAAGTTCGCTTATTCCAGTTTTTAACATCTTGCAAGAGTATCGGGAGAGCATTGTGAGGTTATCTATTTACTTAATATCGGGAGAGTTAAGTATATGAAAGGAATAAGTGCGGGTTCTCTAGTTTATAGTTGAACTATCTCGGACCTAGGGATAGGACGAGATTGAGTGGCTAAGGAAGAATTCAACAACATCGGTGTTCATCCTTCGATTCACGCCGGGAGGTATCATCAAAGACGTGTTCATCGACAGACTTGGACCTAGGGATAGGCCAAGGCACAGCAGGGATTCTTGCCAAGCTTGAAGTACAGAGTTGCGTGATCGTTGCTGCGACTAACAATAGACCGTTGCCGCGACGGGTGCTGCCGCGACAGGGACGACGACAGAACAGATATTCCTAGACTTTGCAACACCTACACCACTAAGCAATTCAATACCAGCCCATTCTCTCTATCTTGATTATTTTAATCTTATTTTCCAGTTCTCTTTATTATTTTCGTGACAACAATTTAAACTATTCTTTTTACCTTCGTGTAGTAATTCAAGGTAAAGCTATTAGCCCAGTCCCTGTGGAGACAATATCCGATACTTCTGTATCACTTTACTACTTGCGTCGTGTACACTTGCACTACATTGCGATAGACACTTTTACACGCAACAAGTTTTTGGCGCCGTTGCCGGGGACTGGCAACATAACTTTACCCTATCTTTTACTGCATTCTTTTTATTTTTCTGTTTTATTTTGGATTGTTCAACATCTGCTTTTCACAAGGTTTCTTGTTTATGCGCAGATCGAGGCGAGGAAAGGAACCTGAGTATCCATTAGATCTTAAAATAGAACGTTCGTGCAATCTTAGGAACCGACCCCGCTTCGTACTAGCTAGAAACAAATACCTTGAAGAACAGTTAGAGGCCATGAACAACCAAAGGAATCCCCAAGATAATAACAATCCTGCCGGAGACGGAGGGAATGATCCACCTGCCGACCCTCCTGTCGATGCCGCACGCCGGTCATGCCGAGACTACATGCTCAATGATCATGTAGAACTAGAAACCACCCTGCCAGACGTAGATGTTGACAACTTTGAGCTGAAACATGTTATGCTCAGCATGATCAACAACGTTGGCCAATTTAGTGATGCTGCTATAGAGGATGCTAGGGAGCATCTGAAAATGTTCCAGGAAATTCGTGGTTCGTTTAGACTACCAGGAGTTAATTCGGAGATACTGAGGCTTCGGTTATTTCCTCATTCATTGAGGGACATGGCAAAGACTTGGTGGAATAAACTAACGTCGGGTTCAATACGAACTTGGGCAGATTTAACTCATGAATTTTTGTCTCGTTTTAATCCTTCACACTTATCTGAGCGATTACGTAACGAAATTGCTACTTTTCAACAGGAAGATGACGAGCCAATGTACGAGGCATGGGACAGATTTACCACTCTGCTAAGGAACTGCCCGATGCATGGATTCCCCGTTTGGAACCAGGTAACTAAATTCTATAATGCTTCCAAAGTACAAACTCGTATCAGAATTGATTCAGCAGCAAATGGATTACTGTTGGACAAAGACCCAGATGAGGCAATGGCAGTATTGAAAAATCTGGCGAAGAATGAGGAACAGTTTCCTACAGCAAGAAGAGGGGGTAAACGAGTTCTAGCTGTGAAAGATTATGAGGTCGACAGCTCATTAAAATCACAGGTGGCATATCTCACTAAGGAAATGAAAAATCTCTTGAAAGAAGATTCACAGCCTGTCTACTCTGCTGAAGAGGTATGCGAAACTTGCGATGGAAATCACAGTTCGGAGGAATTTCCATTACAGTTAGGAGAAGGGATGTATGTTGGGAACTACAATAAGCAGAATTATAACTCCAACAACTACAATCCCAACTGGAGAAAGGATCCCAAGTTCTCTTAGAGCAATCCTAATAATGCCCTGAATCCTCAAGCACAGAATAATCAGAACCAGGGAGGACCTAGATTACTGACTCGGAAGCAACCGCAGCAGCAACAGCCACCAGCTGCCACAACTAGTATACTGGAACAGACTTTGGCTACATTTATGTCTCAAACAGGAACCTATATTGAGAACATGAATCACTTTGTCAAGAAGACGGAAACATTCATGGATAAAATAGAGATGCGGATGAACAATCATGAAGCTACTCTGAAATCATTAGAGACACAGATGGGTCAGGTTTCCCAGCATATTAAACCGAGGCAAAATGGAGGATTTCCTAGCGATACTAAAAACGCTAGACAGCCCACACATGAGCAGTGTAAAGCTATCACTACTAGGAGTGGGAAGAAACTACAAGGGCCAGAGAAGGAAGCTGAATCAGTTAAGAAACCAGCCTTGGAGTCGACTGTCGAGGAAGCTACCCCGACAGGTAACAAACAACCTGCTGCCAATGAGCCTGTCACGACAGTAGAAGGGACAGAGGAGAAAGATGATGAACCTAAACCACCTCAGATCCGTATACAGTGGGAAGGACGCATTGTTGATTATCGTCCCCACCTCCTTTTCCTCAACGGTTACAGAAATTGAAACATGAATCTCAGCTTAAGAAGATTTATGATATTTTTAAGCATGTCCATATCAATATTCCATTGTTAGATGTCATTATGGAGATGCCCGGCTATGCCAAATTTCTCAAGGATGCCATGTCGAAGAAATCCAGACTTGGGGAATTTGAAATGGTTAAGATGACAGAAGGATGCATGAGTATTCTGCACAAGCATCCACCCAAGAAGAAGAAGGATCCTAGGAGCTTCATCATACCATGCATAATCAGAGACAAATTTTGTGGGTAAGGCACTTTGTGATCTTGGTGCTAGTATAAATTTAATGCCAAATCTGTTTTTCAGAAATTAGGTATTGGAAAAGCTCGACCCACAACAGTAGTACTGCAGCTAGCAGACCGCTCTTACGTTCATCTAGAAGGAAAAATTGAAGACATTCTAGGGCGACCCTTCTTAGCCACAGGAAGATCATTGATTGATGTGGAAAAAGGAGAACTCACCATGAGAGTGAACGATCAAGAAATCAAGTTGAATGTTCTCCAAGCAATGAAACATGCTAATGCAGAAGAAGAATGCAAGGTTATCACTGAAGTTACCCTTAACCAACCCTGCATCAGGTCAGGCTGCCACGATATAAAAATTGGTCACTGCCTCGGCAGCCAGTTAGAAGATTGTCATGACAGCAGCAACGACAGCAGCTCCTCAGAATCTGATACATCTGATACTGAAGATCAAGAGGAGGTAAATTGGATAGGCAATTTCCCAGGTAAGTTGTTCGAGCCCTTAAATTACACCTCAGATAACCATGTAATTCAAAAGCCATCAACTGTTGAGCCCATGTTCTAGATCTTAAGCCCCTGCCAAGGTAGCTAAAATATGTTTTCCTTGGTTTAAATGATATGTTGCCCGTAATCATCTCTTCCAAGTTGATGCAGGAACAGGAACATCAGCTGATAGGGATGTTGCAGCAGCACAAGAAGGCTATTGGATGGACGATAGCTTATATCTAAGGCATCAGTCCGGCATTATGCATGCATAAAATTCTTTTAGAGGATGATCATAAGCCGACCATTGATGCACAAAGACGTCTCAACCATGCTATGCAAGAAGTAGTGTGTAAAGAGATAATCAAATGGCTAGATGCTGGAATAATCTACGCCATCTCGGATAGGAAGTGGGTGAGCCCGGTGCAGTGCGTTCCCAAGAAAGGAGGAATGATCGTGGTAACCAACGAAGAAAACAAGCTAATCCCAACCAGGACTATGACCGGTTGGAGGGTTTTTATGGACTACCGGAAGCTTAACAAAGTTACCCGGAAGGACCACTTCCCCTTACCCTTTATTGGTCAAATGCTTGATAGATTAGCGGGTAAGCCTTATTATTGTTTTCTTGATGGTTACTCAGGTTACAATCAAATAGCCATCGCACCGGAAGATCAAGAAAAGACGACGTTCACATGCTCGTACGGAACTTATGCTTTTCGGAGAATGTCATTTGGACTTTGTAATGCACCAGCAACTTTTCAAAGGTGCATGATGGAAATATTTTCTGATATGGTGGAGGATTTCCTAGAAATATTTATGGATGACTTTTCAGTCTTTGGATACAACTTTGAAAGCTGCCTAGGCAACCTACTCAAGGTGCTCAATAGATGTGAAAAAGCAAACTTGGTATTGAACTGGGAAAAGTGTCACTTCATGGTGGATGAAGAGATAGTCCTTGGCCATAAAATTAGCTGTCGTGGCATAGAAGTCGACATAGCTAAAATAGAAGTGATCGAAAAGTTGTCGCCACCCACCACAGTCAAGGGGATCAGAAGTTTCTTAGGACATGTTGGTTTTTATCGGAGGTTCATCGCGAACTTTTCAAAGATCACCAAGCCCTTATGCCATCTTCTGGAGCAGAACCGACCCTTCGAATTTAACACTGAATGTACTGAGGTATTCAAGGTTCTAAAAGAAAAGCTTGTAACAGCCCCAATAGTGCAGCCACCAGATTGGACACTGCCATTTGAGATCATGTGTGATGCTAGTGACTATGATGTCGGGGCAGCACTTGGGCAAAGGAAAGACAAGCTCTTTCATGTCATATACTATGCCAGCAAAACATTGAACGAGGCCCAAGTGAATTACACCACCACAGAGAAGTAACTATTAGTTGTGGTATTCTCCATTGACAAGTTCCGTTCTTATATACTTGGAACGAAGGTCATAGTCCACACAAACCACTCTGCATTTGAAGTATCTGCTTACCAAAAAGGATGCAAAGCCTCGATTGATACGTTGGATTTTGCTACTTCAAGAGTTCGACCTTGAAATCAAGGACAAAAAGGGGGCAGAGAATCAAGTTGTAGATCACTTGTCAAGGTTGGAGAAGGGAAAGAGTCTATTGGCAGACGAGACACACCTATTGGAGACCTTCCCTGATGAGCAGTTGTTTGCTGCTACAAGCACTGTCGCGACAGCCATGGCGGCAGGTAAGTTTTCTGAACTCCCCTGGTATGTTGATTTCGTTAATTTCTTAGTTAGCGGAATAACTCCTCCTAACCTTAACTATCACGCTAGGAAGAGGTTCCAAAATGATGTCAAGCATTATTATTGGGATGAACCTCTTCTATTCAAATATTGTGCAGATCAGGTTATAAGGAGATGTGTACCACAGGATGAACATGAAGTTATATTACATCAGTGTCATGCTTCACAGTATGAAGGACACTTAGGAGGTAACAAAACTGCTGCCAAGGTTTTGTAGTCGGGATTTTATTGGCCGTCACTGTACAAGGATGCCCAAATATTCTACAAGAACTATGACAAGTGTCAATGGACTGGAAACATCTCAAGGAGACACGAGATGCCACTGCAAAATATTCTTGAAGTCGAGATCTTCGACGTTTGGGGGATAGATTTTATGGGGCCATTCCCAACTTAATGTGGGAACTTATATATCCTCTTGGCAGTGGATTGTGTGTCCAATTGGGTTGAAGCGATCACCACTCAGAAAAACGATGCCAAAATGGTTCAGAGGGTTTTTACATAAGAACATTTTTCCAGATTCGGCATCCCTAAGGCGATCATCAGTGATGAAGGGAGGCATTTTGACAATAGGGTTATAGTTGCTGCCTTGAAAAAGTATGGTGTCAAACATCGGATCGCAACAGCATACCACCCTCAGACCAATGGACAGGCTGAAATATCCAACAGAGAGGTCAAGAACATTCTTGAAAAGATGGTTAAGCCAACTCAGAAAGACTGGTCTCTACACCTCAATGATGCATTATGGGCCTACAGGACATCGTTCAAAACTCCAAATGGAATGTCCCCTTATCGGCTGGTTTACGGGAAAACATGCCATTTACTTGTCGAGATTGAGCACAGAGCATACTGGGCCATCAAGGCAGTTAATATGGACTTGGAAAAGGTATGGTAGAAAAGGATACTTGATCTGAACGAAATTGAAGAAATTCGAATAATGGCCTATGACAACGCAAGAATCTACAAGGACAAAACCAAGATGTGGCATGACAAGAAGTTGCTGCCATGACAGTTCTGCCCATGGCAGCTTGTGTTGTTATTTAACTCTAGGTTGAAACTCTTCGCAGGGAAGCTGAAATGTAGATGGTCTGGCTCATTCCAAGTGGTGCAGGCTTTTCCCCATGGTGCCATCACGATCAGGGGACTGAAGCCCAAAGAATGTAGGAAGTGGTTACCTTAGGAGATGCCCCACCTGGCATCCCTAATTTAACCTAAATTTTATTCTTATTTATTTATTTTTATTATTTATTATTTATATATTAGGAAATTAGGATTATTTTATTTTTTTAGGAAATAATGCTTTTATTTTTATTATTTTTAGGAAATAAAGGAGATAATAAGAAAAGGAGAAGTGATTTCAGCCCACCATCTTTCCATCAGCCCAAAAAGCCCAACTTTGGAGCCTACCGTTACAGCTGCCGCGACAGACGTGGAAAATATAGCCTGTCGACACGCTGTCGTGGTAGACATGCAAACGCGTAACAAACACGCAGCAAACACGAAAACGCATGATAGACGTGTCAGAAACCGCGTAACAGCTGGCCCCGTTATTCGCGCCTGCCGTTAAAGCTCCAACGGGCAGCTAACTCTTCCCTATATAAACCCCGTTTACTATTCATTTTTTCACTCACTTCTACTCTTCTTACTTGCATTCTCTAGAATTTTTACTTGCTTTCATTTTTTACACAATCCTTGCAACAATGTCTTCTAGAAACACCCGCAGAAGTGCTGCTTCAGGCTCTGCCCTGGCAGCATCAACCTCACGATCCTTCCAGATCCGTGACATGTGGGAGGAGAAGGGCTTTATTTACACTTCCAAGGAGGGGAACCTGGGACTGCAGCCATTTATAGCCAGGAAAATCAAAGCCCTGTAGTGGCAGATATTCACAGAACATCCAGAGAAGATGAATGTGTCTCTAGTCCAAGATTTTTATGCTGCCATCAGCAGCAGGAACACGACAGCAGTCACAGTCAGAGGGAGAGAGGTGCCCTTCGAGCCAGAATATATCAACACTCTACAGATTCTATGTGGGCAGAAACGAAGATGGCCAGCAGCAATTTCTCGAGAGTTTAGACCATGCTGCCTACGACGTTGTCATGGCAGAACTCACAGACGAAGGTACACAGTGGAACACTGATCTGAAAAACCCGAGGATGGTGAAGAGAGTCCAACTCACCTCGGAGGCCACACTGTGGAACACCTTCATCAAAAAGCGAATCATGCCATCCTCACACGACACAACCGTAGACCAACCCAGGTTAGCCCTCATTCATTCTATATTAAATGAGAGGCCAATTAACGTTGGCAGATACATCCGGGAGAGTATATTGGAATGTGCACACCCGCCGTCAGGACCACTCTTCTTCCCCTATCTCATCATCGCCCTCTATCGCGGCCACCAAGTACCAGAAGCTGCCACCGATTTACGAGTCCAAGGAAAGGGCTGGACTGAGAGAAATATACTCAGCCTGATGGAACTCGCTGCTGCCACCCTGCTGTCATCTTTCGACCCTACTGCCATAGCAGCAGAGCCGACAGAACCCACCGACACTGAGCCTGCTGCCACAGAACCCAGGTAGCCTACAGCAGCAGCAGCTCCGACCGACACCTCCTCCCAGATCCTTGTTGCCATACAAAAGCTGGAGGAACGACAGCTCGGTCTCATGAGTTTCATCAGAGATTTCACCTCTTCCACGGTACATTTCATCCATACTTCTTTAAATTTCTCTGATGTTGTATTCCATGCATTTCCAAATACATATTTTGCTGCCACCACCCCTGACCATACACCCACACCTGCTGCCACGCCCAAGACGCTATCTGCAGCGTCCACACCGACCCCTGCCACAACAGTTGCAGGTTTCTCGATGCCTACATAGCAGGTTTCTCCTTTTCCTCGATTTGGGAGGAATCCGACGATGAACCCTTTTTCAAGAGGAATTTTTCCAAAGAGTTCACACCAGTAAAGCGGCAGAAAACAGTGGCAGACAAGAACAAGAAAGATAGCGGCAGCGGCAGTAGTAGTGGCAGCGGCAGGAGCAGCAGTAGCAGCAGTAGCAGCTCCGAGGTCCAGGTAGTGGAGAAACCTCCTCACATCTCCCCTACCCGTATTCAACCTCCAAGGGAGGCCAAAACGAAGAATACCTCTGCCTCCCCCATCCGCCAGCCAGCCAAGAAGGTTCCTGCCCGTCGGCAGATCCAGCTCAATAGCAGCAGCAACGACAGCGCCTAAATTTTAAGTTTCTTACCTTATATTGTTGTCTGCCTTTTGATATTTTGTGATGTACTTTTTATTTTCTTTTTACTGTCATTTGCATTGAGGGCAATGCAACCCTCGAGTTTGGGGGTGGCATCCCTCCATTAATGGAGTATTTTTAGTTTGAAAATTGTGTCTTTTACTTAGTTTATTTTTTCTATAAAAATGAAAATTTTGGCTTAAGTCTTTGAACTGAACTTACCTGCCGTGACAACCTCTGTCGTGGCAGTGCCTTTAGGATAGTTTTAGGAGCAGTTTAGAGCCTTTCTATAGTTCTAAAACTTAAACACTATTTGTGATTGTTATATTGCCTAGAACTTTACTAGTAAACTAGAATAGGAAGCTTAGCACTTGAATAGCCCCTAGAGGTGCCTAACACTGGCTCTAGGAAAAGAAACTAAGAAAATAGACTCAAAACACCTAGAGGTGCCCGAAACTGGCTCTAGAAAGTTAGCTAGAGGTGCCCGAAACCGGCTCTAGTCAAACTTAAGCTTGAGAAAATAAAATCGAGTCTGAATAAAAACTAAAGGAGCCTAAGAATTTCCTCCAAAAAGATGAAATTTGGCATAAAAATTCAAGTTAGAGGCTTAACTATTCTAGTGAAACTAAGGGAGTCTTGGCATATAATTGTTCACAAGCATGCACACACTGCACGAGGATTATAGCAAGGTTCCGGATGGATCCTGAATTATCCGACAAGGTGTTGCTCACAATAAGGAATGAAGGGTAGGTAAGGAAAAGTTCATTGTTTTAAGCCAAAACAAAAATTCTGTTTTTCTTTTTTAGGTCTGAATTGCTTGAGGGCAAGAAAAAACTTGAGTTTGGGGGTGTGTTGAGTGTGTAAAAGTTCTATTATTTACCCCCTATTTAACCCATATTTCTGCTGCATTCAAGCATAATTCATTGCATTTAGGTTAGATTTCAGTTATACATCACAAATATATTAAATGGCACAGTTTCTACTGAAATTGGTTGTTTTTGCAGGTAGTTGCTATAGCAGATGGAGAAGCAGGCGCTGGGCAAGCAGGCAAAAGAGCTGGAACTGAATATGCAGATGAGGAGGACGATGCTGCCACGACCGCTGCCGTGGAAGCCAAGGACGACAGCAATGTTGAGGAGAAGAAGCAATGTGGGCCTCGAGAAAAAGAGAAAATTATGCTGGTCTGTCGTGGATTACCCTTATATTTTTCCAAGTCCTAGATCTAAATGAAGGCCAAGCCCAAAGTTCAAGGAAGAAACTCCAAACAAGAAGGAAGGACGAATTAAAGATATATTCTCTGAAGATTTAGTCTTTAATAGAGTTGTACTTTA
Source organism: Hibiscus tridactylites (assembly GCA_958450335.1). NCBI lineage: Eukaryota > Viridiplantae > Streptophyta > Magnoliopsida > Malvales > Malvaceae > Hibiscus > Hibiscus tridactylites. Next base: position 24,900,379 of record OY288265.1, on the reverse strand, counting down.
ATTTAAGGGTAAACTACTGCAGGGGTCACTTTCGTTTTCCATTTGTACAGATTTAGTCACCACTTTTAAAAAGTGCCAATAAGTGGCCATATTCGTTTTCGATGTGTAAAGACTTGGTCACTCCGACGTTATAGTCCGTTAGTCCCCTAACGGATTGCTGATATGCTGGAATTGATTTGGCTTTCAAACCCTAAAAGGGTTGTTTTCACGCCGTCGTCATCAGACTATCGTCAATCCCCTCACTCGGTTTGTAAGCCCATTGGAAAGCCCGGGAAGAAGCCGGTTTCGCCATTGCAACCGACGCCACCCAATGTTTATAAGGTCGACCTATAAACTTCCGGGACTTGGTTCAAAAGCTTACTGGTGGTGGACATCAAATGTCGTCGTCTCGCCTTCAAAGAGTGGCGCAGCCACCTCCGCCTCTCCAGGTTGCGCCACCGCAGCCATTGCAAATGGTTTCCGCATTGTATCATACAAAATCCTAAAGCCAAAAATTCTCTGATGCATCGTCGAAATCACTTGGATTGAATTTGTCGCCGTTGAGGAGAGGGGATTGATGGCGGCCGACGACAAGAGGGGATTGAAAACAACCCTTTTAGGGTTTGAAAGCCGAATCAATTCCGCCACATCAGCAATCCGTTAGGGGACTAACAGACTATAACGTCGGAGTGACCAAGTCTTTACACATCGAAAACGTAGATGACCACTTATTAGCACTTTTCAAAAGTGGTGACTAAATCTGTACAAACGAAAAACGAAAGTGACCCCTGCAGTAGTTTATCCTTAATTTAAACTTGTATTCTTGCCATATTAGAAAACTTGAACCCAAGGCCTACATAAAGGCATGTAATTCGACCTAGGAGAGGACATCATCTATCTCTAGCCTTCTTCCCAAAACCCTAGCCGTTTTCCCCTTCTCAACATGTTCTAAAATCCCCCTAGGGCCACGGGTTGATTTGTAAAGTTGTTGCAAGGATTGCTTTTGTTTTAGGAATTTTCTGTTCAATAAAATAAACTTCAAGTTTGCTTATTCTGGTTTTTAACATCTTGCAAGAGTATCGAGAGAGAATTGTGAGGTTATCTATTTACTTAATATCGGGAGAGTTAAGTATATGAAAGGAATACGTGCGGGTTCTCTAGTTTATAGTTGAACTATCTCGGACCTAGGGATAGGACGAGGTTAAGTGGCTAAGAAAGAATTCAATAACATCGGTGTTCATCCTTCGATTCACGTCGGGATGTATCATCAAAGACGTGTTCATCGACAGACTTGGACCTAGGGATAGGCAAGGCACAGCAGGGATTCTTGCCAAGCTTGAAGTACAGAGTTGTGTGATCGCTGTCGCGACTAACAACAGACCGTTGCCGCGACGGGTGCTGCCGCGACAAGGACGACGACAGAACAGATATTCCTAGACTTTCCAACACCTACACCACTGAGCAATTCAATACCAGCCCATTCTCTCTATCTTGATTATTTTAATCTTATTTTCCAATTCTCTTTATTACTTTTGTGACAACAATTTAAACTATTCTTTTTACCTTCGTGCAGTAATTCAAGGTGAAGCTATTAGCCCAGTCCCTGTGGAGACGATATCTGATACTTCCGTATCACTTTACTACTTGCGTCATGTACACTTGCACTACATTGCGATAGACACTTTTATACGCAACAATCCACCATGTGGATGAATACCCTGCCAATCCTGAGTACACAAAGCAGAATGATGCCATATTTATAGTCTGACAGCCTCAATACGGAATTTGGAGATCCATATGGGACAAATTCCTAATGCACTCAACAATCGTCCATATAGAGTTTTTCCAAGTGACACTGAAGATGCTCGGCACAAATGTAATGAGCAATGCAAGGCCATAACCCTTTGAAGTGGTAAACATTGTGAGGCAGAAACGACTGCCAAGTAGTCGGTCGACTGCCAAGTTGGAAAACCAATGCTAGTAGATAAGCCCAAGGAATCAGAGAAGGAAATATCCAAAACAGATAATGCTAGTGGTGATGCCCACAATGATGCGAACACTCATGCCAATTCCAGTGCCAACGATGATGTTAACCATGATGACAAGAAGACTAAGGACAAATAGCATATTGATGCCAAAGTGGATGTCATCACTGCCTCGGTAAAGTCGACAGTGCCAACATATGTGTATCTATCGCCACCATTTCTGGCCAGACTTCAAAAACACAAGCAGGACCAACGATTTAAGCACTTCTTGGAAGTATTTAAGCAATTACAAATTAACATTCCATTAGTAGAGGCCCTTGAGCAAATGCCAAACTATGTAAAATTCATTAACGACATCTTGTCCAAAAAGAGGAAGTTGGGAGAGTTCGAGACTGTTGCCCCCATACAAGAATGCAACGCCATGATCTTGAATCGATTTCCACTAAAGCTTAAAGATCCAAGGAGTTTTACTATCCTTGTACAATTGGCAATAAATCATGGGTAAGGCATTGTGTAATTTAGGAGCCAGCATCAATTTTATGCCACTATCTGTTTTCAAGAAGCTTAGTATAAAAGCAAGACCTACCACAGTGACACTCCAGTTGGTGGACTGATCCTATGCACATCCCAATGGTAAGATTGAAGATATGTTGGTAAAGGTAGACAAATTTATATTTCTAGTTGATTTATCATTTTGGATTATGAAGCTGACGCTAATGTGCCAATTATTTTGGGTAGGTCATTCCTTGCCACGGGTAGAGCGCTTATTGATGTTCATAAAGGGGAACTAACCATGCGAATGAATGACCAACATGTTACTTTTAACGTGTTTCAAGCTTTAAAATGTGCAGATGAATGCCAAGCAAAGGAGATGATGGAGGCCATTTATACTTTGGACATGGCACAGTTGTGCCAAGATGCAGAATTTGATACCAGCATGCTTGACGACATAGTTGAACTGTTTGAGGAATCTGAGGAACCATCCTTGGAGGCTAAAGATGTGAATTACTTTGAGACGCTCCAGTTGGCTGGCAGAGAGATAAAGAAACTGAAACCATAAATCGAGGAACCATCATAGTTGGAGCTTAAGCCACTACCAGAACACTTGAAGTATGCATATCTAGGTGAACACTCAACACTGCCAGTGATCATTGCCGCTGATCTCACTAATGATCAGGAGACAAAATTGTTGGCAATATTAATGACCTATAAGCAAGTGATGGGATGGACCTTGGTAGATATTCGAGGTATAAGCCCAACCATTTGTATGCACAATATTATTTTGGAGGAATATCATGACAAGACTATTGAAGGTCAAGGAAGGTTGAACCTGAGCATGAAAGAAGTTTTAAAAAAGATATTATCAAATGGCTTGATGCTAGAATAATCTATCACATATCTGATAGCTCTTGGGTTAGCCCGGTGCAGTGCGTGCCAAAGAAGCGTGGCATGATTGTTGTACAAAATAGCGAGGATGAGTTGATCCCCTCCAGAACAATCACATGATGGAGAGTGTGCATGGATTATAGGAAGCTGAATAAAGTCACGAGAAAGGACCACTTCCCTTTGCCTTTCATCAATCAGATGTTAGACGAAGTGGCAGGTAAAGCTTTCTATTTTTTCTTAGATTGTTATTCGGGTTAAAACCAGATTGCATTAGCCTCTGACGACCAAGAAAACACCACATTCACTTTTCCATATGGGACATTTGCCTTCATAATAATGTCATTCGAGTTGTACAATGCGCCGGCAACGTTTCAACATTGTATGATGTCTATTTTTTCTAATTTGATTGAGCACAACATGGAAGTGTTTATGGACGATTTCTCAGTGTTTGGTAAAACATTTGAGGAATGCATTCTAAGCTTGGAGCAAGTTTTGAGGAGGTGCATTGAGACAAATCTAGTCTTGAACTAGGAAAATGCCATTGCATAATGAAGGCATTGTTCTCAGGAACATGGTGACCAAAAATAGACTAGAGGTTGATCCAGCAAAAGTCAAAGTAATTAAGTAGTTACCACCTCCCATAACTGTTAAAGGTGTAAGAAGTTTTTTAGGTCATACATGTTTTTATCGACGATTTATTAGGGACTTCTCTAAAATTTCTAAACCTTTGTGCTTGTTATTAGAAAAAGATGTCATTTTGCATTTGACGATTCTTGTTTGAGAGCGCTTCAGGTCCTTAAAGAGAAGTTGGTTAATGGCCCTATAGTTGTGGCGCCAGACTGGAATGAGCTCTTAGAGCTCATGTGTGATGTCAACGACTATTCCATTGGAGCAGTGCTTGGGCAACGACTGAGAAAGAATTTCTTGCAGTTGTATTTGCATTTGATAAATTTATATCTTATTTGATAGGTAATAAAGTTGTTGTTTTTACAGATCACTCAGCACTAAAATACCTTTTGGCAAAAAAAAGATGCCAAGCCGAGATTGATCCAATGGACGCTCCTACTACAAGAATTTGATCTCGAGAATCGAGACAATAATGGCAGTGAAAACTTAGTAGTTGATCACCTATCACGACTAGAGCATCATCGTGAGGATGAAAAGGTTAAATCTATCAAAAATGAGTTCACAGATGAGTATTTACTCGCAGTGGATGTCGTGCCATGGTATGCCAACATCATTAATTATTTAGTGAGCAACGTTATGCCACTAGATTTGGACTACAATGCCATAAAGCATTTTTGCGTTATGTTCGGAAGTACTATTGGGATGAGCCTTTCCTGTTTAAGCAATGTGTCGATCAAGTGATCTGCCGTTGTGTGCCAGGGGATGAGCAGCATGCTATTTTGCAATCATGACATGCCGCGCCATATGGTGGACACTTTGTTGGACTAAAGATTGTTGTCAAGGTGCTACAATCAGGTTTTTATTGGCCTACATTATATAAGGATTCTCATGACTACATCAAGGCATGTGATCCATGCCAACAGACTGGGAATATCTCTACCAGACACAAACTTCCGCTCCAGAACATCATGCCGGTGGACTTATTCGATGTTTGGGAGATAGACTTTATGAGTTCATTTCCACTATATTTTGGCAATATGTATATATATATATATATCCTTGTGGCAGTCGATTACGTTTCCAAATGGGTAGAGGCTATTGCCCTGCCAACAAATGATGCCAAGGTCATTGCCAAGTGATTGCACAATCATATCTTTACCTGTTTTGGTGCTTCTTGAGTGATCATTCATGATGAGGGTGCCCATTTTAAATGCAGTCTAATTTCTAAAGCTTTGTGCAGGTATAAGATACAACAATGGATAGCCACGGCCTATCATCCACAGAAAAATGGGAAAGTCGGAATTTCCAACAAACATATCAAGAATATCCTACAAAAGATTGTGAATCCTTTGAGAAAGGATTGGTCTTTGAGACTAGATGAGGCTTTGTGAGCCTATAGAACTGCCTTCAAAACTACGTTGGGCACTTCACCTTTCAAGCTTGTATATGGTAAACCATGTCATCTACCAGTAGAGCTTGAACATAAAGCCTATTGGGCAATCAGAACACTTGACATGGCATGGGCCGCAACGGGAGAAAAAATGATGCTAGACCTCAATGAGTTGGAAGAATTCCGAGCACTCGCCTATGAGAATGCCAAGCTATATAATGAAAATATCAAACGTTGGCATGACAAGAAAATTATGCCAAAACATTTCGAGGTAGGTCAACTTGTTCTTCTTTTTAACTCACGGCTTAAATTGTTTCCAGATAAGATTAAGTCGAGATGGTCGGACCCTTTTGAAGTAGTACAACCCTATGCTCATGGTGTTGTGGACATCAAGAATTTGAAAACCGGAGAAATCTTTAAGGTAAATGGACAGCGCTTAAAGCACTATTTTAAGAGACAGTAGAGAAATGTCAAGGAGACTGTTCTCTTGGCAAAAATATCATAACATCGTCGACAGGTTTGAATCTTTTTAAATATTAAGTTAATTTTTTTCTTTTTTTAGGATTTAGCATTTTTCATCAGTTTTCTTTTTCTTTTAGTCTATGTTTTTAGATTTTCTTTTTATAGGTTGAAATGTTTCATTTGACTAGATGTAGATTTGGTGTCAGACAGATATTTTAATTTTCAACGAGTGGCAGGATTGAATGATGTTGTGCTCAGAAGTGGTGCTAGAAGCTTGGCATGCGGCAGGAGTAACTTGGGGAAAAGAAATTACCCTAGCTTGAATTAATTTACACCATGAGGGAGAAAAAATAATTATATCCAACCCTTGATGCCCAAAAATTAAGGTGATTTAAATTTAATTTAATTACCTTATCACTCCATATCTTATCACTTTAAATCCTATCCTTGTCACTTATCATTTCTATAAACTATCACATCATCCATTTTTCCTCTCCCCAAAACAGGTAACCTTTCATCATTACTTTCTCTAAACCGATCATAATTACTCTTACCCTAACATTCAACCTTTCCATCTTTCAAGCCCTTCATTTTTCTTTTCTTTTCTTTTTCACTTCATCTTCTTTACCTAGCCTGTTAATTCTCTCTCTCGTTCCACCCAAGAAACTCAAGCTTTTATTTCCTTTCTTTTCAAACCCTTCCATGGCTTCTTCATCTAAACCCTTCAAGACCTTTTTCAACGATAAGATCCAAAATAAATATGAAGATCACTTTACTTCAAAGACTTTTTGCTTTGAGAGAAACTTCAGCTTCGAGCCTGAGAAAAATCAGGTTTTTCCCTCTAAGTTCATGGATATCGTCACCAAACACAAGTGGAAGACGTTTTGCCAACAAAAGAGTGAGATCTTTCCAAATCTTGTTCATGAAGTTTATGCACATTTAATTGCTAAAGCAAACCCATTTTTGATGATTATAGGAGAATGTGTGCGATTTGATGAAGGGTCTATCAATATACTACTCAAGTTGGATGGGGAGGATGAGCATGTCGCGTTTGCTGCCAATATGACCACTGCCAAACGTAAGACGCTTTTGGAATATTTGTGTGAATCAGGCACGAAGTCGATCGTATCCTCAAAAAGGACACCGAACGGTCAAAAGAATGGCCCTTAAACTACAAGCAAAGGGCTAGAACCATTTTCTCAAGGCAAGTTTGATGCTGATGACCCACAATGAGACTATTTTGGAGGGCTGGCTGATTTTGTTGCATTATATTCTGACAAGTCGAAAAATTAATGTTGGCCGGATTATAATCGATGAGATATACAAGTGTGCCCTCAAGCCAACTGGAGGTATGTTCTTCCCTCTTCTAATTTGTAATATTTGTCTGTGATACAATGTGCCCGCGACAGAGGAAGACATTTCCCTCAAGATGAAGAGATACACAATTACGCCAGCCGGCTAGAGGAACCTCAGTGGCATTACTATGAAGGACACAGACAAGGGTAAGGGTAAGGCTGTCACGCCAACACTGAAGGCCAAAGAACCAAAGACAAAGCCAACAGCCTCAATACCAGTGGAGACGACAGTATTGCTTGCCCAGATATATAACCAGCAGGCAGTAGGAGATCGTTCTTCAAAAATTAGAGGAGGCTGAGGAGCAGAGAAGGAAGCTCTAGCGATATGAGCGCGCCAGAGACGTTACCATCAAAGAGACCTTGGTGAGCCTGTCTCCAGGAATCATGTCAGCCTTCCATGCCTTCCCAGAGGAGATCCTTGTCGATGATAGTACAGTGCCAGCAAGCCCAGTTCCCAGTCCAATCCGTACTTCAGTGTCCAGTCCAGTACCGTCCACTTCCACATAACCTATATCCCCTGCCAAAGATAAAACTGACGAGTCTATTGCTACACCAACTTCATTTGAGCCGATGAAGGTTGTGAAGGACACCCTTGTCTCCATTGTCGCCCAAGGGTGGAGCAAAATGACGAGGATGGGTCCTGAACGTGGAAGCTTATCCCAAAAAAAATCCTTGAGCCAAGTTAGCAGCTGAAGCTCATGCCGCCCAAGGAGGAGTCTCTTCTGAAAGGGAGTCTTCTTCTTCCTAACTCTTTGCATTTCATTGGCATTAACAAGTTCATGCATTTTTATTTTTCTGTTTTTGTTGTATATATGTGTTGTTTCCTGCATTGAGGACAATGCACATCTTGGGTTTGGGGAGTGCATTTTCTCGCATTATGTCATAGATTCTATGTTTAAATTTTTGTTTTCATTCCATGCAATTTATATAGTTTAGTTGCATATCGTACCATTAAAAAAATAAAAGTGAAAAAGAAAATTTTGCCTACGCTGATTTTTAAAGCATGTTAACATTTGTTAGGAAAGTTTAATTTGACCTAGGTGTTTGTCCGATAAGAAAATTTAAAATCTTTAGATGCCTATGCCAGTAGGATAGTATGCCAAAATTGCTTGGCAATTGATCTCTAGTTTAGGGAATTGAATTTACACTTAACATGTGGTATGTATCTAGTTCCCTAGCAAACTTAGACTATTTGAAACTATGCTCAGATTCTAAAAAAAATAAAATAAAATGTCAAGGTAAAAAAAGGATAGCGCACCAATGTGTGCCAAATGCTAAAGAACTTTAGAACACTCCTTTGCCTAAGAAAAATTATTAACTTGGGAATTTGTGGCTTGCTCCCTCTTAGTTCTCAAGCCAACATGACTTAAGGTATGAGTGTAATAAGTTTGTAAGTGATGTAATCTGGACTAACATTGGTATTTGTGGTATGCTCCCTCTTATATCTCACGCCAAACAGTGCATGACGCTACCATAATCTAATGCCAACAATAATAATAATAATAAGGGTAAAGTACACAGACGGTCACTGAACTTTGGTTAAAAAAACAAAATGGTAATCAAACTTTCAAAACTCACAAAAAGACAATTAAACTTTATGTTTTATAACAAAATGGTAACTGGGCGTTAAATCCCGTTAAGTGATTGTTATAAAATTTGGTATAATAACACATTTAGTCCTTTATATTTATACATTCAATTAATTTAGTCCTAATTCGAAACAATTCACTAAATTTAGCCCTCGTTATTTACGCTTTCTTTCAATTTAGTCCTTAAACTAACCTGAAATTAGCGTTGGCCTTATGGTCCGGTAAGACATATAATTTACTTGTGGTTGGTTCTTGTCATCGTTCATGTCTTGGTGTTCAAAATCATTTGTAAGAATGATGCGAATTACTTATTCTGGAAGAAGGAAATTTTAATAAGTTTATGAATTTAAGAAATATTCACCTCTTATGTTAGTTAAAATAACCTGAAATTATCTCATCTTAAGTACTTATAAAATGATTAAAAAGGGGAAATGACAAATATGTGTCATTGAATGATTCCTACTCTTATGAATTTTATATATTTAGACTACCAATGGTATTAACTGTAGCGATGAGCTTTAGAGCCCTTCATATCTTTGTATTCTAGGAGTTTGTGTGAGAAAAGAAGCTTTATGCAAGATTTTATGTTACTTGTTTTATTAGAATAACGCTACTCTTCCTGTACTGGCATGATGATCGAATAACATGATTCGTATTTTATTTTAACAAAACATTAGAGTAAGTGGTTCACTTCAGTGGTTGATGATAGTAATGACGTTAATTTGTCTTATATAACTTCTAGAAAGAATTGATGCTATTCTTGTGTGATTTTATCACTTATAGTTGATGACGCATTATTTATTTCATTATTTGTATTTAGAATGAACAGTTTTCACATTGTCGTGAATGATGAGGGATTTGATGTCCAAATTGAATTTGTTTACAGTAGTTGGTCGGTCATATATCTCATATTCTCTGAAATTGAAAGTAATAATATACAGGTCGCAATTCTTACACCCTTCAATTTCCCACTCGAGATTCTTGTACTTCAACTTATGGGAGCACTCTATATGGGCAACAAACTCGTTCTTAAAATCCTTAGTTTAAGGACCAAATTGAAAGAATGCGTAAATAAAAAGGGTTAAATATAGTGAATTGTTTCTAATTAGGACTAAATTAATTGAATGTATAAATATAAAGGACTAAATGTGTTATTATACCAAATTTTATAACAGTCACTTAACGGGATTTAACGTCCAGTTACGATTTTGTTATAAAACATAAAGTTTAATTGCCATTTTGTGATTTTTGAAAGTCCGGTTACCATTTTGTTTTTTTTCACTAAAGTTCAGTGACCGTATGTGTACTTTACCCTAATAAAAAATCTGAGTTTAGGAAGTAAAATTGGCTAAGGGAGTGAAAGGATATTTGATGCACATTGTTCGCACATCATGCACTCTTCATGACCTTAGACTAGATTTATATTGTTGCTCTTGAATTATTATCTGTTTGGGCTTACTGCACTAAGATAACTGAGGACAGACATATGCCAACTTTTACTTGCCATCATTGGTTGGCATGCCAACCAAAACTTTGCTGAGGTATCATTTTTATCGTTTTAATTTTATTTTTCATTACTTGAGGACAAGCAATGAGCTAGGTGTGGGGGAGTCTTGACGCCCCAAAAGTACTAATTTTTTAGTTTATTTCACATGCTCTTCCTTGTCTTTTAAGTACACTTAGTTGCATTTAGGTCGCAAAATCATGCATTGCATAAAGAGTAAGGATTCAGTGTTATGCTAGTGTGAAGGGTTGTTTTTAGCACCTTTTTACATGTTGGCATAGCTGATGGCACAACAGCTGGTAGAGCATATTAGCCCGGGAAGGAGACGATGCCAAGGAGGATACTGAGTAGTCGTTGGCACAGAAAGACCTTTAATGTCAAGCACCGGTTGGCAGAGAAGAACATTTGATGCCAGGCCAAGAAGATGTTGACCCCGAAAAAATATGACTAGATCAGGATGCGAGAAAATAAGGATTGGATCAATCTCCGAAAAAATAGCAGACAAGCAGTGCCAAGCGCGGTTGGCAGTACCATGCCGAGCTACGATGCAAGAAGAGCAATGGCACGATGACATCAGCCCTAATCTAATCAGCCTTAGGATTCAAACGTTGGATAAGATGATCGCATCCCTTATCACTGCACGTTCAAATTCAAATCCAAGCTAATCTTGGGCTATCCATGGAGTCCTATTTAAACCCGATCAAAGCAAAATTAAAGCGCAAAACAAGGAAGAAGAGTGATCGGAGATAAGGTTCAAAATTCGACCAAGAGTCTGGATGTGAAGAGCTACATCGAGAGACCCTCTTCTAGCCCATCCTTTTTATTGTTATTTTATTTTTACTTAGTTTTAATGATGATGGATGTTAAAAAAAGATAATGGTTTTTTGGTTGATACCCTCACCATGAACTAATTTCATAGTTGGTGAGGGGTGGTTATGTTTGAACGCTATGTTTTTCTTTAGTTTTTAATAAATTGACATTGTTTCGGCACTGTTTTTCTTATTTGGCATGTTTACTACTTTTAAGTGTGCTGCTAAGCGACAGTTGGCACTCCCTTTTTAAAATACTATGTCAAGCGACGGTTGGTAAAGTTAGCCTATTGCAACTCAATATCATAATTGACTTGGATTGCGACGATCAGATGCTAGATACTAAGGTGAGATGCTTTGAGAGAAGATGTTCAAGTAGATGAACTTACTTCGGGAGTGAAATCTACCCCTCAGGAGTAAAGATTGACACTTAATCGAATTGATTTATGAAAAAATATTCACTATAAACATATAAGGGTTTTCCATGATTAATTTAGGGCAGTACTATCGACAAAGGCATTGCTACCTTTGAATATGCTCGGAAAACAATGCTAAGACGGGATTTATTAAAGGTTGGCATGGCATGAATAGCGTGAAAACCAGACACTCCTTGCCAACGCTTGTCATTTGCTAAAACACCTTTCTTGCCAACGTTTTTATTTACTTTGCGTACTTTCATTATCTTTTCATTTTCTTTCAAAACCACTCTACATCAAAAAACATCTTTTTCACAAGACAAATAATTAGCAAAGCGATCGAATTCCCAATGCAATCTCTATGGGATCGACACTCACCTTAACCGATATATTACTTACAAACAGTGTATACTTGCATGCAATAGATTTTCTTGACATTGTGTTAACACTTTTTCAATATCTTTTACGCCCTATTGTCAGCAAATATTCATCCACACTGAGAGTCTACAATGTCTAACATGTACTCTAAGATATGTCCCCATATCAGTGATTTCCTAAAGCCTAGTTGATTGCATATTAAATTGCGGATGTTAGGACATGTATTTGAGGAGAAGAAAACCTTAGCCTTCTACCTATTAACCATATGACAAGAGCATGTCCCAAAAAGATCAAGGACATATTCAATAACCGAGGCATTGTCAAGGGTAGCTTTGGCATAAAGGATGAGGTCGTCGGCGAAGAATAAGTGGGATATGGGCGTGTCGTTGCGGGTAAGACGAAAATTTGTCCATTTCCCAATGGAGACTTTGTGAAAATGATGTGAGCAAGTCTTTCCATCCTCAAATTGAATAGATAGGGAGACAGAGGATCTCCTTGTCGAATACCTCTCATAGGCTTAAATCTGACACTATATTCACCATTCCATTGGACTTGCAAGGCAGATGTAGTGACACATTTCATAATCAAATAAACAAGGGGGTCAGGAAGACCTGCATCAATCAGAGTTGTTTCAATGAATTCCCATCGGAGGCAATCAAATGCTTTCCGCAAATCAACTTGGATTGCCATCCAACCGTTATTACCATTCTTGAGATTTATAGACTGGACAATCTCATGATTAAGAATCACATTCTTCGTAATATTGTGGCCCTTCAGAAAGCTTGTTTGATGGGGACCAATAAGCATGGGCAAAATAGGCTATAGACGTCAGACGATAATTTTAGTGATAAGTTTATATAAGACGGAGCAAAGGCTGGTCGGTCTAAAGTCAGCAAAATTCTTCGAATGATCAACTTTACGTATAAGGACAATCCATGCCTTGCTAAGAGCCGGATCAATGCTTCCATCAGTAAAAAAAAAATATTGTACAGTGCGGCAAACTGAAGGGCTTATTGTATCCCAATGTATATGATAAAATTCAGCGTGTACACCGTATATGCTAGGGGCTTTTAACGGAGACATATCGAAAAGAGCTTCTTTAATTTCAGAGTCTGTCGGAATGTTGACCAAGGAGTTTTTATGTGTTTCAGGGAAAGAGGGGAACATGCCTGAAAAAGGAAACAGTGGGGGTGACACTCCATCAGTTGAGAACAAGGCAGAATAAAAATTTAAAGCAGTTGCCCGCAGCCGATCAACATCATCACACCATTCACCATCATAAAGTTGCAGCGAGCAGATGATTTTCTTACGTTTCTGGATCATTACTTTGGAGTGGAAGAAGTGAGTATTGCGGTTTTCAAATTTAATCCAATCAATTCGCGATTTTTGCTTCCAAAGCAATTCTTCTTGGTCGAGAACAACCTCAAGTTCTTAGAGGAGTTTCGATTCAAGCTTCACCATGTTACTAGAGCGATGTTGGTCAAGACGTCTCTAAACACCCCTCAAATGTGCCATGAGAATCTTTTTATTGAAACCAATTTCCCCAAAGACATCAGTGTTCCATTTGGCTGCATTGATTGAAAATGTTGGATTTCCTTCGTGATTGGAAAAAGATGTATTCCAATGTTCTTGGACAAAACGCTTGAAATCACGATGAAGAGACCATCCTGAGAAATATTTGAAAACGGATCGTCTTGTCGCTGAATGTTGATTACTAGAGGATATAAGAATGGGTCGATGATCAGATTTCATCTGAAGTAGGTGTTAAAGATAGGAGTCGAGGAAATGGTCAAACCAAGCAGCATTGCCAAAGCAACGATCCGAACGCACTGAACAATTACCACGATACAAAGTAAATTTAGGTCCAGAATAGCCAAGGTCTTGTAGACCACTATGAAAAACCATATCTTGAAATGAGGGTTCGGGAAAACTGGAGGAGCAGCCTTGGTGATCTTCAAGGAAGAGGGTGGCATTGAAATCGCCAAGGATAACCCACGGGCATGTTATCGAATAAGCCATAGAAGAAAGATGATTCCAAAGGCCTCTACGTAGACTGTAAGTTGGACTACCATAGATAAAAGTGGTTAAGAAAGAATCTGAAGAGTTATCCGGAGAGATGCTGCAATGGATAAATTAGAAATGATAGGTCAAAATATCAATATGAATATGATCAAACCAGCAAAGCCAAATACCTCCTGAAAATCCAAGAGCTTCAACACGATAAGAGTTGGAGATGCCAAGGGAACCAATCACAGGGTCTGCTCGTGTTTGACTAACGCGGGTTTCCATAAAGACACAAACATCATGGTGATAGTCACAAATATATTGTCTGGTCACATGGACAAAATTGTTGCTCCCACAACCTTGCGCATTCCAATCAAATAGTTTAATAGTCATTTATAACAAATGGTAATAGAGGAAAGTTGGGAGACTTGAGAGTCTCATTCAAGCATGGCCAAATGGCCAGTTGGAGTAGCTGTAGTAGCTAGCAAATTTGCATCAACGTGAGGGGTAGAAGGCAGGGCCGAGGCACGCTCGGTAGAGGAAGATGTTCCAGCCGTAGAAGGTTTATTACCCTGAGATGGTGGTTTAGCAGCTCGTGACCGATTAAGAATCACCACAGGGGCTGCAGAGGTAGCTAGTTCTTGTAACACCCTAATTTTGGGCTTGGAAGTTTAGGGTCTGAACCGGACCGGTCTGATTTTCGGTTCGAATATAAAAGGGGGTTTTAGGGAAAGCCTAGTTCGGGATGCTTTAAAAATATGGGAAAATATCTAAAAATCCTCTTTTAATATATATATAAGGGAGTGGTCAATTTTACAAAATAAGGTTTGGAAGTGCGACATTTTGAAATAGTGACTAAAATGCGATTTTTGAAAAGTTCAGTGGTGATTGTTTTGTAAGGATTGAAACTTTGAATCTTTAAGGAGCTAATTTACCCAAGAATGATTTCTCCAGATTTTTCTTAGATTTAAATGATTTAATTAATGTTTAATTAATTAAAGGGAAAGTGGAAAAACCAATTTTTAGATTTTCATAACTAACTTTTGTTAAAACTTTCTCATCTCATTTTCTCTCAAAATTCCCTCAGCCAAACACATTTCTACAGCAACATTTCTATTGATTTTCACACCAATTGATGAGGTTTCAATCATCAATTGATTTCTAATATTTTCTACATCAAATCCTATTGTTTTGCTTATTGGATTTTTAAGGAAATTGTCTCTAATCAAGGAGAAATCTACATTTAGAGGTAAGGATGTTCTTCTCCTCTAAATACTCAGTTCTTTACTAAAATTCCCAAGTTATCAATCCTTAATTGAAGTTTTATAAATGGATTTAATGTTATGAACTTGATTTTGGCTTAAAACTCAAGATTAGGAAGAAATCTTGAAGAAATTTGTGGTGATTGTTTGGGCTCTGTTTTGAGATTGATTTTAAATGTAATTTGAATGTTTAATGGTGTGTAATTGAGGTTTGATCAATGCAATCCCGAATAGGTTGAATTTCCTAAGTTTTTGCTTATGAAAATGGTGGTTTTTGGGGTGATCATGGTGTTCTGTTATAGCTGGAGGTATAAGGACGAGTTTAGGTTCATTTTGGATGTTAATTGATGTTCAGAAATGGTTAGAAGTGGTGGATCTTGGCTGGGTTATGTTGTGGAAGAGTTTGGGGGTGATTTCAGTTGTGTTTGGTAGCCGAAATGTTAGATTTGGTTAGAGCAGCGAGTTAAGGTGTAATGGCTAAAGATTTTAATGCATGATGATGCATTAATCCTCTGCTTTGATGTGTTTAAAACGGGGGAGGCATCTTCGGATACTTGTGGTGTTGATCCGGAGGCTTGAACGACGTTTCGGCAAGCTTGCGAAACGGAATTGGTGAGTGAAGTTGGGTTTTCAGCTTTGAAACCAATGTTTGAAGGTTTTGGGAGCTTAGTTTAAGTCTAATCAACTTAACTAAGCTCAAGAGTAAGTTTTCGGAAAAACTCTCTTGTATGAGCCATGGAGTGGTTCGATGCATTTATTGATAAATTGCATGTTTAAATTCTGTTTTGAAAGCATGTTTTAGCATGATTAATGCTGGTTTTGAAAGCCATGTGTTGAAGGATGCTCAAGGTAAGAGATCCTTGGTTTGATACTAGTAAATGTGGTTTTGATGCATAATGATGCATGATGGTTAATGGCTTTGATTCATGCTTTAAAATAGTGGATTATTGATGATAAATGATGTATATTGGCAAGTGATGTGTGGTTTTTAAGTACTTGAATCGGATATAGTTAGTCGGCTATAGGATTGGGTGCACCGTGAATAAAGTCGCCTTGGATGTTGAGGGGTTGTAATTGTACCGTAAACTCCATCCAAGTACACTAACGAGATGGTTAAGATCACAATGGTGGTTAAAAGTCCATGTGTGGATCTTGTGAAAAGGCTTTGTGAAAAGTGTTTTATAAAATGCATTATTGTGTTGTTTCTTTAGAGCATGCCTCACTAAGCATTTGTGCTTACGCTCTCTCTCTCTTGAACCAATAATGCAGATAATTGAGGTGTTTGAGGGCAGCAAGGAGGCTAAGAATCCAAGGGAAAGCTAAGCTCATGTATGGTGATGTTTTCACAACATTATTAGTTTTTTTATATTTGGCAATAGGAACCTAGATTGTGTTTTTGGGAGATGTTTTGGACTCCCTAGTTGTGGCATGATGCCTTAAATGATTTGGATTTGTAAATGGCCATTTTGATGCTTGTTTTGGTGATTTGATGGTTGGTTGGTTTTGGATATTAGGATGCATGCCTATAGACTTGTGGATTTCCTTGATTGATGCCATGAATGTGTTTTGATGTTGCAAACATGTATCTTATATGTATGTTGACTTGTTGGCATGTTTAGGAAGTCATTAGGATGTGTTTGAGTGGTTTAATGTATGTAAAACCAGCAAATTATGCAACTTCTGGGCATTCCGTATCGGAACGGGCACTAGCGTTTCGAAACGGGGGCTTGTAATGGCCTTCGAGTATCGAAACGGATAGAGGTCGTTCCGAAATGTTTTGGCCACTACCATGCCCTGTTTTGATACAGGTCTCGAAACAAACCCAAGTTTCGGAACGGTCAACACCGTTTCGAAACAGATGACCGTTGGGCATTGATTTGAATGGTTTTAAGGTTTGCAAGCTTTGCATTTTAGTCCTGAATTTTGTATTGGCAATTGCATGAGTTTGGGATGTCCGATTAAGGTGAAATTTGACAGGGAAGCATGTAATATGATTAATTTGATATTGGAAACTTAAAAGTCAGTTAAGTCTTCTATCTTTCCAGAATTTACAATTTGGTCCCTAATATTTGTAATTTGTGCAATTGAGTTCCTTATTGTAATTTGTTCGCTTTGCTTTTCACGTATGTGTTTCTCAAGAGTACGCTTAGGGTTAATGTGCATTTAGATAAGATTAAAAAGAAAAAAAGGGTTGTTAATCAAGGTTGACTTTCGGGTTGACTTCGGTTTTCCCCGTGTAATCTTCGTAGTTCGGGACAACTGTCTAGGCCGGGCTAAGGGGGTTACAGTTCTAAAGCAGCATACTTTGTGGAATTAAGATTGAAGCCATGACCCTTGGAAGCAAAACTGGAACGCGATTTCTTAGGCATAATATTTGTGTTCCTTGGTCTAAGGACAATCAGAGTAGTTTTGCGAGGCACTACAGGGTTTTTGCTCTTAGGCTTGGAGGCGCCGGGAGGGGCAGCGGGGGCAGTAGCGTTCTCAGTACCATGAGTGGCAGGAAATTGTTGTTCTGAGGCAGTCGGACAAGATTGTAGGGAGGTGGAAGATGGAACAATTGATCGTGAGGAGGCAGTTGCAACATTGGCAATCTCAACATCAACTTCAGATTCAGCATAAATTGGATTATACCTAAACGTGGTTGCAAAGGACGCAGCGGTAGAAGAAGCAGGAGCAAACTGATTTTTTGTTGGATTTCTATGTCGCTTTTCAACCAACATCCAAGGACCATAAGGTTCATCTGGGGCAGTTTGGATTGGAGTTGCGGTGTTAACATGCTCAATATTCACAGGGGTGTTTTCTTTTGGGATGGCCTACGAACATAAATTGTTAGCATGGCCATAGATTCCGCATTTGAAGCGCACCATCGGGAGAGATTCATAATCCACAAATCGAATCCGCTATTGATGGATATCTTAGATACAAGTGGTTGCTTAAGATTTATTTTCATGACCATACGCGCGAAACTACCTCGACATCCATTGTCTGTTTGATAATCAATCTTGACAACATACCCAATATGTGCACTGATGGCTTCAATTAGACTTCTCTTATACCAGGAGATTGGCAAACCCAGAAGAAGAACCCATGCCATGATGTGACTAGGATGGGATTGCGCCGGGTCGAAATCCTCGGACCATGGCTCGACTATTATGTAATGATCAAAGATGGTCCGGGGGGCCATCCGTGGGGGCACCAATGTAATCTGTTCGAGACGAGAATTTGACTAAGAAATAATTATTCTCAATATCTACAGTTTGATCGGCTTGGATGGTTTCTAGAGACTCGGGAGTCTATTGTATAGGGTCGTGTAACCCACTCTACGTCCCAATATCTTAAGGACTAGAGTAAATTCCATGCTTCTTAAGGCGAGTTCTTGAATTCTAGGTAAGAAGTCAATGAAAGGAACTCCATCAGAGACACCAACGTGAATATCTTCATCAGTAAGTTCAATATCATCATCATCGATCAGGATCAAGTCTCCATCATCATGATCATCAAAATTGCCAATAATCGCATCCTTATATGATACAACAGGTTTTGGAGCGGGGTGGGGGTCTGCGTGGAATCACAATCCATGGATACAACATGTTTTGAAGCGGCGGAATTCGTGGAGAGGGAGCGGTGCCATCCGGTGGATCTTCATCTGGCCGACGTAGTTTCTTGAATAGGCGAGGGTCAACGGGACAAGAACTCATTAGGGCAACATTAATGTATTAACTAAATTTAATTTTGAATATAAACTCAAACACATATATGTAAATTATATAAATGAACTTAAATCAAACTTAAATCGTAGTTGAAATTTTCAATTGAGATCAAACTAAATTTTAAATCAAGTTCAAACTCTAACTTAATGCTGGTCTAACTTGGTTGGCATATGTATTATTAAACTAACCATTAATAGTTCGTAAATCATACTACGAACAAAAATAATTTGTCTCTTCTCTGTGCTTTTTTCTATGCTTCAACCCTAAAAATTAGATTTTAAATCCTAGCATTAAATTCTAAGTCTTAAATCCTAAAACATAAATTCTAAGGCCTAAAAATATATCATATCTCAAATTTCTTAAACATTAATCCTAAACCCTGACCTTAAACTATAACTATAAACCCTAAACCAAACTTTTTAGTATGAAACATAAAAAAAGACGGAGAATTTCTATTCATCATATTACATTTTTTTTGAAATCGTTACATATTATATTAAGATTATATATGACATAATTAAAACATATATGTAAAGAAATAAACATAACTATTTGCATACATAATATGTAATCGTAAATCGCTTGTAGTTAATAAAAAAATGAATTAAAATTAATGAATAATGAAAAAAAAAGTTGTAACTAATAAATTAAATTTAAAAATTAATGGATAAACTTGTACGAAAATAAGGTTTATATATAACATTACACATTAAACAAAAAAATATATATAAGTTTAAGATTTATCTATATTAAAATGGATAAATATTCCATACACAGGCGGTGGAAACTGAAAGTTTCCACAAGCGCCTTAATTTAGGGTATAGGGAGTTAGTTTAGGGTATAGAGTTTAGGGGTTTAAGTGTACGGGGTTAGAATTTAAGGATAGTTGTTTCAATTTAAGTTTTAGGGTTATAATTTCGGGTTTATAGGTTAAAACTTAAATCCTCACCATATTACTCTAAAACTAAACCCTAAACCCTAAAATATAACCCTAAACTTTAAATTGAAACAACTAACCCTAAATTCTAAACTCATACACCTAAACCCCTAAACTCTATACCCTAAACTAACTCATATACCTTAAAATTAAGGCGCTTGTAGAAACTTTCAGTTTCCACCGCCAGTGTATAGGATATTAATCCTATTAAAATTAGTAATAATCGGGTAAAATCCTCCATTAAACCTCATATTGTTGGCATCAACAAAAAAACCATAATCAGTGTTCCCTCATGTTGTAGGCATTCCATCGATATTTATATAAATTTAGTAAATTAATGAAATTATTGCAAATTCGTTTGTAATATCATAGTGCATAACAATTTAGGATAGTCTAGATAAACTTATATTACACTAGACTTGAGCTATACACAAAGATGCTAGATTTCAGAACAAACAAGTTACTGCCATGTACCATACACATACAGCTTCAAATACTCACAGAGAAGTTTTCCATCACTGCTGGCCCTTCCACCTGACATTACAATTCCACAAACAAATACATTAAGGATTTTTTAAAATCTAGGTTTAATTAAAATTTTAAAATATGTATGTCAGTTTGTTGTTCAATTACACATTGTAGTGGCCTCTTTACTTTTTTATTCATAGGGTCTCTTTCTTCTATTGCTATAACCAGCAGGTAAAGAAGCTTTAAACCAGCCTTCTTGTGAATAAACTCCAATTGGTATCACATGTATCATGCCATAGAGGTTTGGTATTGTGACCATTATTTAATTTCCATTTTTTTTTACTGTCAAAGCATTATATTTAGGATGAATCTAGATTGTGCGACTACATTGCTACACATCATTAAGGCTACATACCGCTACACATTATTAATTTATTTAATAATTTTTAAATAAATATTTAAAATTTTAGGGACTCAGTTTAAGAGAAAAAAAAAGTTGGATTTGGGTTAAATAACCATTTCATCTTTTTATTTTTTTTAACAATTTCTTTAATCTTTAATTTAAAATATTATTATTAATTCATCTTCCTCAAACTGTAGACTCGTCCCTAATTTTAATAGGACTTACAAAATAAATTATTTATTTTAAAAATGTCAATAAATTCTTCATTTTTGTTTTTTAAAATGTGGTTAATTACGTGTTGAGTCCTTGAAATTTTTAATATATATTTAAAAATCATTAAAAACTAATGGTATGTAAAGATAGTGTGAAGCAGTGTGCATCGCTCATTTTAGAATATTTCTTATATTTATGAGTTCGATATGAATATATGTCCTATACAGATATGATCAATTTTTTTTCTAAGATTCTTGTAAATCATATTTATAGATTCATGTGTTGGATTTAAGAAAAACAAAGAGTGAGCAAAATTTATGTGATTGTGTTACCTTAAATTTTGCTCCCCATATCTCTTCCTCTTCAGCAGGTACAGCAGTGATCTTGTTCTTAGGATTCTCATAGCTCTTAAGTTCTCCAACAGCTGTGGAGTAGAAACAGCCTGTAGAAAAATGAATTCATGTGCTTGTCAAATTCACTGTAAATGTAAAAAAACAAAACAAAACTGTTTTAGTGAACCCACCTTGAGGGAAAGAAGCAAGGGATTTGCCACAGGCACCTTTAAGCAAGTCGGCATTATCAGCAAAGGCTACATATCCGTCAGCCGTGATTCCCCAGTAAAGAGGTACCTTACCAACTTGATCCTGTCAATATCATCCCACCTCACATCGTCAAATTCACATGTTCGAACTCTAATCACTTCAGGCTTGCGTTTTTTCGAGTTACTTTTGATTTTTGAATGATAATGACGCAGATAAGAAACAATCGCAAAGCAAAACAAGAAAATAAAGACACTAAGATCGTACAAGACTCAAGGGTAAACATCATCATTGGTCACTAAACTATTCTTGCTTTGCGTTTTTTTCTATTTTAATGTAACTAATGTTATTTTCTTTTTTCTGTTTTGGTCACCAATCTATTGCTTCTTTCCTATTTCGGTCCGTGAGAACTTACAGAAGCAACAAACAGGGTGGAGGTGGAGTTGTCAAAGACAATGAAAGAGAAGCATCCGTGGAGATGGGCAACCATGTGGTTGGGAGGGTAAGGTGCTCGGTCACGAAGAGCCTTGTAAGCTTCGATGACCAGCATCACCTCATTTGCAGACTTAGCCAGTCCATATTCCTGCTTCAAGCTCCCCAAGTTATCAAGTGCACCCTCGAACAAGCAGAAAATTTCATCTTTCACAGCGAATGATCTGCCATTAACCAACACCACCCCAAAAAAGATTAGCACCAAACCACCAACGCAAATTGCATTCAAATGTAAAGTGTGTTATGTATTTAGATCGAATGATTAAAAGTACTAATGTTGTTTTATTTCTCCACATTAATTATCTTAAGAATAAATTATAAGTATCCAAACCAAATCCAATTAACAAATGAATCAAAAAAAATTAAATACCTAAACTCAAATCCATAAAAAAAATTATGCATTGGATTTTGTATATGATGAATGATATTAAAATATGATTATTTATTTGTTTACTTGATAATAATCTAATTCACTACTCAAAATAATAATGGTCATCCCTCCAATTTCAATAACCAGTATTGAAATAACTTTCTTTTGCATTAAAGATTTCCTCCATTTGTTTTAATTAATTATCATGTTGAAAATCAATTAATACTAGTTGTCCACGAGAACAAAAAATTGCTTTTTAAGTTTTTAAAAGTAATCATTGAATATATATATATATATATATATATATATATAGCGGTTTCAATAAAAAAAGAAAATAATACTATTATCTTTTAAAAAAATAGAATTTAACAGTTAAATTATATATTATCTAAATATTATTAAAAGGTTGATAAACAGATATTATGTCGCAATGATGTTGTAAATATTAAAAATATTTCTTCCATTTGCATTGTTTTTCAACGTAAAGACATTAGCTTGAGTAAAAATCATCTCCCCTCTTCTTCTATGTCTCACACTTAAAAGTTAAATTTTAAACTATAATCTTAATCTTTAAACCCTAAACTCTACACCCTAAAAGTACACCTTACTCGTAATTTTTTAAATCTTAACCACAATCCTTAACCTTAAACCTTAAACTTTAAACCCTAATTCTATCCTTTAGCTTATCAACAACACTATCTAATTAGACACCTGTGCATGCTTTTGTCAAATGTTATGGACAAGAGATCACTACACTAATGGTTTAAAATCTTAGCGATGAGAGGAAATTCCTAATCCAACCCCAATTTTGCTGCTAAAACAAAGACTTCAGAACAAGTGGGAGATGATTGAATTCGAGGGGCAAAATCGACTTCCAAAATAAGATTTTTCAATCCACTAGATCCTCAGGCCTTAAATCACTAAACAACGACGTGGGTCCCTTTGTTTTGGAATAGAAACAACTTGCAACTAACATAAATATTACACAATCCTCGACGTGGGTCCCTTTTCAAATTACACAATCCTTATCCTTTAAAGGATAAATTCACCGCCCGCGCACACATGCTGCGGTTAATATACAGTGTGACCGGTTAAATAGGTGACCGATTAAACATAACAAAATAAGTAAAATTATTTATTTTGTTGATAAGAGTATCAATATATCCAGTAAAATTATTTATTTTGTTGATATTTTTGAGTAAATTACTTATTTTGTTGATACTTTCGAAAGTATCTATACTTTTCTAAAAGTATCGATATTTTTTTAAAAATCAATGTAACCGGTTGCAATGTGGCTCGAAAGTATCGATACTTTTAAAAAAGTATCAAGAAAAAGTATCGGTACTTTTTTAAAAAACAATGTAACCGGTTGCAATGTGGCTCGAAAGCATCGATACTTTTTAAAAAAGTATAGATACTTTCTAAAGAATCAACAAAAAAAGTAATTTACTCAAAAGTATCAATAAAATAAGTAATTTACTCAAAAAGTATAGATACTTTCCAAGGCTCCATCAGCTTAAAATAAGTAATTTACTGGATATGTTGATACTCTTATCAACAAAATAAGTAATTTTATCTATTTTGTTATCGTCGGATTTTCAAGGCCTCATCAACTTAAACTTTAATAACAAATTAGGCGCTACCGAATATGTTGATACTCCTATCAACAAAATAAGTAATTTTACCGATTTTGTTATCGTCGGATTTTAAAGGCCCCATCAGCTAAACTTTAATAACAAAATAGGTAAAGCGCTACCGAATATGTTGATACTCTTACCAACAAAATAAGTAATTTTACCGATTTTGTTATCGTGGGATTTCCAAGGCCTCTTCAGCTTAAAACTTTAATAACATAATAGGTACTACCTAATATGTTGATACTCTTATCAACAAAATAAGTAATTTTACCTATTTTGTTATGTTTGTGTCGATACCTACCGATAACTTAAGTTTTTCGGTTATCAATTTTTTTAAATATTTTTTCATGTTTTCTACCGGATACATTATTTTAAATCAACATATCCGGTAGCGCTTTACCTATTTTATTATTTATCTTACAATGTTTCTGGTAACGCCGTTTTTTAACAGTATATTTTTGACTTTCATTAGAATTTCCCCATGCTACATAGATGCAAAAATAAGGGAGACTTTTCTTTCTTTCTTTTTTGATAAATATTAAAATTTTCACACTGAATGATTTTAACCCTCCGTTAATTTGAATCTATATTTCTTAAAATAAACGTCATTCGTTTTTATACTAAAATATTTATTGGGTTCAAATAATTGTATAATTAAATATATAAATTTTAATTTAATATAATTATACATGTAAAGTTAAATTTAATATATTTTTAATAATTATAACACGGAAACTTTTTTGTTTTCAAAAAAAGTCTTAATTTTAAAATTTAACAATCTAATTTAAGGTTCATGGTTTAAGAATTTATGTTTATTTATTGAAAATTTAGGTTTTAAGGTTATATTTTAATATTTATAAGTTAAAACTTAAATCCTGACATATTACCCTAAAACTTAAAATCTAACTAAATTTTAAATTCTAAACCCAAATACTATTAAACATTAAACCTTAAACTAAATTACTAAATGTTAAAACTAAAACACTCGTGAAAACAATACATGGAATATTTTCTCATATATTTTTTACAATATTTAAAATTAAAGTTTAAAAAATTGATAAAGATAAACTATAAGATTTCAATTAAGAAAATAAAAAATGGATGCGTCAAATTTCCAAGATTCCTGTTAGATTCTAATCTAATCCAAACTTTTATTCCCATGAAAACGAGGGATCAATGTATAGTGGAAAAAATATCTGGCCGTCCACGTTTCAATAGCACTAGTGGAGTGAACGACACTAACAAGTTACAAGTTACAAGTCAATCAGTAGCCTGGATGTTAGACACGTGTGAAATCTAGAGAAATCCGATTAGAATTTAGAAAAACCATATTTATCAAAGTGATTAAAAGCTTTCCATCTGGATTCAATTAAATTATATTAAAGATAGCCACACATACACCAATCACCGGACCTCACTTAAAGGAAGAAAAGAGACACTATTACTTTTACATGGGTTGGTGTTAATTGTTATCTTGTTTGGTCCCCAGGGCCAGAACAAATGTCAAACCAATCACAGCCATGTAACCTCCCCACGCTTCCCAATTTCAATTTCCAAATATTGAAACGTCAATTTCAAGTTTATTTATTAACTACAATAAGTGACATGAAAAATATTAAATTAAACTAACACCAAAGCTCGAACGAAGGAAAATAAAATCAAATTATGTTAAAAAGGAAAGAAAGAAAAATTAACATCAAAGAGTATCAAATCTCTCAATTTAACTAATCATTTATTACAAGTTTTTTTAAATATTATAATTTAATCTATTAATTTTAAAAGTTGTATAAAGTTAGTGAAAGATATAAATATGTTTATAATAATATATTTTTTTAAAATAAAAATATATTAAACGTTTAAATATACTTAATTTCACGTAATTAAATTAAACTCAATCTAATTCTTAAAAAAATCAATTAATTTTTAAATATAATAATATGAATTTAGAAGGAAAAGGAGAGACGGATATTATGGACCAAAGAAGTATTAGGGAACAATTGCACCAATAAAAATTTTAAATTCCTTATATTTTAAAATATTTTGTATTTTTATGTTAATTATTTAATTTCCAACATTTTAAAATTTCTAAATAATTTTAGTAAGTATAAAAGTTCACATCTTTTACATAGAATCTTACTTCTATCCTTTGGAATAATTTATGTATAATATTAAAAAAATAATAGTATAAAATTTTAATCTCAAACATGTGATTTGTCGTTGATTCTTTTTAATGAATTAAATACGTCATGCAGCTGATACTTTCTATTGGTCTCTTTTTTTATCTTCTAAACAAACACCAGCCATAAGTCCATGAATCCGATTAAATTAATCACAGCGATTCCCTCAGTTCCTTGGTAAAGATCGGAGGACTAAGAATCTTGAGATTAGGTGGGGGGAAAGCCTACAAGCTTTTGAATGAGAACAATTTTCTTTTCTTTTAATATTTGCGTATATTTTATCGGATCAGTTGAACACTGTTTTGATCAACTCAAGAAGACAATAATCTAAAGATGCTGATTAAAGAAATGAAAGTTTTAAATTCTAATCATTTTCCTCTTAAACTAACTTATTATGCGATTGAAATTCCATCAAACAAACACACACGACGGTTTCTTAACCTTATGATCATCAAATGATCCTGAGATCCAACAGCGAAGCCATATTTGCAGAAATCGAAATCTTAATTACTTCTATTTAATCTGAATATTGAATAGTATTTTACCTGGGCTGTAAAGCAGATTCGTTTTGATGCGAGTAAGCGAGCTGAACATGGTCTCCGATCTGCAAGAACACGGCGGCGGAGTTTGTCTCGAGGAACCGTTTCACAAGAGCGTCCGCCGATATCTTTGGCGACGGAGTCCGGCAACCGGCCGCCACCAGCTCGTCCGGTGGGGACACAATCGCGCTGCTAAACACTCCCAACATTTTCTCGCCAAACTGAAATAATCCAAAGGAAAAGAAGGATCAGCGATTCTTTATATTGTGTTTTTGGTCTGAGCTGGAAGAATCTATAAAGAGCTCGAATATAGGAACTGAAAAACCAAATTGGCTGGGAAGTGGGGACGCAATTCAATTTATAGAAAAGTTATATACAAGTGTATAACGAGGGCCTTATTGTAAAAGTAAATGGTTTAATTACGGTTTTGGTCACTCTGCTATGCAAATATATGTGATTTAGTTTTTTATTCCTAATTTGACATGATTTTATCATTCTATTTTTATATAGTTATCCGTTGGTCTAAATAGTTACCACTGTTAATCACATTTATTAAAGAGTTTATGTGGATTTTTCTAAAAAAATATATTCAAAGAGTAATGGAGATTGTTTCAAAGGGAGGCCAACTATTTACGAAGTCAAGGGTATAACCAGGGGTGCTTATCGAGCGAGTCGATCGCAAGTTAGGTAGTGTTTGACTCGTGCTCGTTAAAAAATTTTGTTGCTCAACTCGACTCGTTGCTCGTTAAAATTGTGTTCGAATCGTGCTCGTTAAAAAAAATTGTTGGTCAACTCGACTCGCTGCTCGTTAAGCTCGACTCGTTGCTCATTAAACTCACTAAAAAATTTACGCGTATAAAGCACTTTCAAAGTTTAAATTCCATACTAATAATCCACAAATACACCAAACTAGCATATTAAAACTAAAGTAACAATCCACAAATTCATCAAACTAACATATTAAAACTAAAGTAACAATCCACAAATTCATCAAACTAACATATTAAAACTAAAGTAACAACCCACAAATATTTTAAAAAATTAACGAACTGCTCGCAAACTTGTCGAGTTAGACTTTGCTCAACTCAACTCGTTAAGGTTTCGAGTCGAGTTTGAGTGGAATTAACCTGAGTCGAACGTCTACCGAATTTTGATCGAGTCGAGTTCGAGCAGCACACGAGCTGCTCAACTCGTTAAGCACCCCTAGGATTGATCCGGTAAGGAGTTAAAGAGAGCATTATATATCTCAAATTTTGAAAAGTTTTTTTTAAAAAAAAAAAAAAGAGATTCTTTATATGGTGGTTTTCTAAAAGAAATTAAAAATTCATCTTATGACTATTAATAAAAAATATATAATTTTATAGTTGAAGATCTGCCCCTGGAGGAAGCAACGATGAAGTGTTTGAAAGATATAAATCAATAGAGGTTTCTAGGAAGAAATGTAAATTATAGATTAAAGGTACGGGCAGACGCAAACTTTCAGGGTGGAATTTTCGTACTTAGTAAATTTATATAAAAATTTTAAGGATGAGTCTATCACGTGCGACGAACACTACTAATAATGAATATTGATGAATATTATTAAATTAATTAATAAAGATTTAAAATTTTAAGGACCCACCAAATAATTAATAATTACTTTAAAAAAATTAAATTATTTTATTTTATATATATTAAAATTTTATTTTTTTAATAAGGGTAAACTATATATTTAGTACCTCGCTCATTTTCGTATTTTTATTGAACCCTCGTTATTTAAATATTATTTCAATTTGACCATATTCTTTATAAAAAATAATTTAACCCTTAACCTTCAACCTAAAACCCTAAACTATTAAACCTTAAACTCTTGAACTTATGCCCTAAAATTTATTTATATGAATTTGGGGTGTGTGTATATATATATATATTCATTATTTAAATATTAACCATGGAGAAGAAGATTTATTTGGAGAGGATTGCCCATTTTAAGATAACAATGAATTTACTTAAGAAATTGAAGGAGTTTCTGCTTCAGCATCATGGGATATTTTATGTTTCGAAAAGGGAGAATTATGGGAAACTTCACACAGTGTTTCTTAGGGATGCTTATAGGAACGAGGAGCTAATTGAGCCAAATGGCTTGTAATTGGCGAGAAGGAAGTTGGGCGAGTTAGTTTTACTGAGCTCTAGGAAGGCAAAGGTGGATAAGGATTTGGTTCGCTATAGAAGAGATAAGGAAGGTGATGACATTGTGTGTGTTAGACCGAACTATATGGAAAACGACTTCAAAGATTTCAGGGTTGAGGATAAAATTGAGCACAATGAGAAAGAAGGTGATTTTAATTCAGATTTAATTTCCGATAATATAGATGAGAATGACGATATGGATGGAAAGGAAGATATTGTATAAGAGAGTAATGAGACCGACTTTTGTCGGTTCTTTTTATTTTTGATTTTGTAATATTTAACTTATAATCAGCCACACATTACATTGGACAACTATCTTTTGCATTTGATGAGCAGTAACATCCAGAGGATATTTTGGATTAAGGATTGCCCCGTCAGATCTAGAGAGTGTCGATAGATTTCTAAGTTGTTGGTTGAAGTAGCACCGGCATCTCATGTGTGTTTACTGATAATTTGGGGCTTCGATGAACCAATCACAAAGTTTAAGGTTTAATAGTTTATGGTTTCAGGTTTAGGATTATGGGTTAAATTATTTTTATAAAGAATAGGGTCAAATTGAAATAATATTTAAATAATGAGGGTTCAATAAAAATATAAAAATAGGTGAGGTACTAAATATATAGTTTACTCTTATTAAAAAAATAAAATTTTAATATATATAAAAAATAATTTAATTGAATTTTTTTTAAGTAATTATTAGTTATTTGATGGGTCCTTGAAATTTTAAATCTTTATTAACTAATTTAATGGTGTTCATCAATGCTCATCATTAGTGGTGTTCATCGGTGTTCGTCGCACGTTGTAGAATTTTCCAAATTTTAAACTTTTAAAAGTGGAAAATTAAATCATTAATATAAAATATAAAAAATTTTAAAATTTTAAAGTGTGCGATTTGTCATGGGGTTAGAGTCTTGGCGCAGGGACATCTACCCGTGCGGCAACCTAGGGCTATTACCAGCCAAGGGCTAAGTCTTTTCCATCTCCGATGCTCACTGGTTTCGCCCTCCCATGGGCTCATCAGGGAAGCGGGGACAGCTCCCGACCAGTGTGGTGCCTACCAACGCGCCAGTCCGAGGACTAGATGGCTGTACGGCATGTACTACACCCTTAATGCTATCCCGCATCCTACATTAAGCACAACCAGCAAGCATCTTGCGCAGTCCCGCGTGTCACGACGAACGGTCCATGACATTCTCCCCCACCCGATTCATGCACGCCCTCGTGCATGGGGAGAAACTCTTTCCCTCTTTTGATTGGCCCGGAACTAGTGTGCAATTCCCTGCCTGCTCGCCCTCTTCACTTGAGGCTCCGACACTTACAGATACGAGTGCTTGGCGAACTTTCGCTGCGGCTTCCTGCCTACCCGTCCTCGTCTCAATCTCTTTATAGAGGACCCACTCGCGGACACCCCTTACACTCGGAGTGCGAGCTACACATGCTCGTCCACTTGACCCGCTCGCGAACACCCCTTCACTCGGAGTGCGAGCTACACACGCTCGTCCGATTGACTCGCTTACGCAGCATAGAGGCGCTTGGCAAACTCACAGCTAGCACACAGTCTGGCTCTGATACCACTTGTCACGGGGTCGGAGTCTTGGCGTAGGGACATCTACCCGTGCGGCAACCCAGAGCTATTACCAGCCAAGGGCTAAGCCTTTTACATCTCCGATGCTCACTGGTTTCGCCCTCCCATGGGCTCATCAGGGAAGCGGGGACAGTTTCCGACCAGTGTGGTGCCTACCAACGCGCCAGTCCGATGACTAGACGGCTGTACGGCACGTACTACACCCTTAATGCTATCTCGCATCCTACATTAAGCACAACCAGCAAGCATCTCGCGCAGTCCCGCGTGTCACGACGAACGGTCCGTGACATTATAGCATTAAGGGTGTAGCACGTGCCGTACAACCGTCTAGTCCTCGGATTGGCGCGTTGATAGGCACCACACTGGTCGGGAGCTGTCCCCGCTTCCCTGATGAGCCCATGGGAGGGCGAAACCAGTGAGCATCGGAGATGGAAAAGGCTTAGTCCTTGGCTGATAATAGCCCTGAGTTGCCGCACGGGTAGATGCCCCTGCGCCAAGACTCTGACCCCGTGACAGATTGCTTCCTTACATGAACATCCTTCCATTCATCCTTGATTAAGGGGTGGTAGACAATCGTACTCTTTAAAATTTTTATATTATTTTAATAATTTTTTAGCCGATGATCCTTTGTGCTCTTATTTGTGGCCGGGACTCACGAGGATGCTCGAGATAGTGTCTTCTTCTCAAATTAGCATTTAGCATTTGATTATTTTGATTAAAATAATGATTTATATAACAAATTCGATTTTATTGAATTAGGAGATAATCAAATAAGTTTTTGAGTAATGTTGACTTAACATAGCTTTAATTTAAAAATTCGTAATAAGCATGCTCTTGAAATTTGATTATAGAATTTTTAAATAATGATTTAATTGAAACATTTTTTTTTCAATTTTAGGAACTTATTTAATAACGGTTTTTTAACTAATAATTCAATTGAGGTTACATTTTACTTAAAAACTTATTTGATTATCGTCTAGCTCAACAGAAACAAATTTGTTAGATAAGCCTAAATCAATTAATGCAATAAAAATTCTCTATAAGTAATGTTTCTAGAATTAATCATAGATGAATTAATATTACCTCTTAAAAAGAATTCCTTAGTCAACCATACCTCTACCATTGATCCCATGAATTCTTCCATTTTCTGAAATTTGGTGTTTTTTAAGTTAATTTCATTTTTAAGGGTTAAACAAAATTAAATTGAGAAGTTTTATATTTATTCACATTTACAAAGAAAAAATATATTATGAGTTAAATTTTTTAGTTTAAATTCATGAGGTTAGAGATGAAGCAAAGATAAAATTATAATATATATGAAAAGAATGGAAACAAAATGTTTTGAAATAAAATTGACATTTGAAACTAACAGAGACAAGGTACAAGAAAAACAAGAAACAAAGAAAACAAAAGAACACAACACACAAGAAATACAAAGACACAACAAAAAAACGAACAAGAACAAAGACATAACAAGACCCAAGCAAACAGTAACACAACTACAAACAAAAAAAATCATACGAACAACCAAAATACAGAAAAACAAGAACAAAAAACGACAAGGAAGCTTAAGCCATCGGGACCAACAAAGATTCGAGGCAAGAAGCAATCCAACAACACCTAACTTCAGCTGCATGTTGAATTTGGGGTCACGGAAGCATCAAGCGTTAGTGAAAATGCATAAAGATGAACATCAACAGTCACCGTGGACCAAAATAAAAAAATCGTCAATAAAATATAGTCAACTCAGAACGAGAGATGTCGAAGAGTCTAGCCAATAGCCACCACCAATGATACATCAAGAGTCAATCGTCACAAAAGGATTGAAAGCCTCCAAAAAACGACCCAAAATAAAAAAAATTCAACAAACCAAATATAAGAGGAGAAAATGCAAGAAAGATAGATGAACCTCGACTTCCCCTGGTACCCTCCCCCCATCTATCATGTTAGTGAGGTCCAAATAAACCATGGTCGCCAGGAAAAGAGACTCATCAAACAGTAGGGATGACAATGGATCGAATTTGGATCGGATTGTATAAAATCTAAGTCTGAATCCGTTACAATCGGACTTGGATATTTTTTTGGATTTGGATTCAGATTTTTTTCAACCGAATTTGGATTAGATTGTTTTTGGATCAGATTTTTTCGGATCGGATTCAGATTTGTTTCAAGCGTATTTAGATCAGAGTTTTTGAATTTTAGCGTCTTTAGGGTATCATTGTGTTTTGGCCCTTTAATAATTTTAGGCTTAAGGGTATTAAAGGCCCCTGAACTTTTTTTAAAAAATCAATTAAGCCCTTAATGTTTTTTTACACTCAATGTCACCCTCAAACCTCAAAATTTAACCAACCTAACCCTTTGACCGACGGAATCCGCCATTGACCGACGTAATCTGTTAAATTCTTAAACATGGGTCGTTTATATGCCACATCACCTGCCAAATATTAAACATTTATTTATAAACTAATGACGTGGATTAAAAACGCTGACGTAGATTAAAAAATATTAAAAAAAACAAAACACTTATTAAATTCTAACCCTAACATTATATCCTTCCAAAACTTAAAATCTAGAAAGTGAAATCTGCAGGTTTTGAGAACACCCATTTTGATTTTTCTCTCTTGCATATCGTGAAATTCTCCTGCCTTGATTGTAAAATCTTAATAGGTGAGTATTCAAATTTCATTTTTTCCTAATCAATTATCTCTCTCTCACATCTCGCGTCTATCGCCATTATTGAGAAATACAGGTTTTGAAGATGACGATCTCGGCTAGTTCATCAAACTAAGGAGAAGCTGTGTTTTGTGATTACGGTCTAAAATGTCGTATGTGGACAACATGAAAAAGGAAAAATGCTGGAAGATGATTCTTCGGTTGTTCAAATTATAAAAATTCTAACTGTAATTTTTTTAGGTGGTGTGATGAAGATATGTCTGATAGAGCAAAATTTCTTATAAACAAATTGAAAAAAAGAAAATGATGAGTTAAGGAAAGTGAGTCGACCTAATGAGGAAGTTCAACAAATGAAGCTGGAATTGGAATTGATGCATAAATAACTGGTTTTAGCTATCGAACATGCTCATACATTTAGGAAGAAATCAACACTGTTTTACACCGGTGTAAATCAGTTCTTTAATTTACTAAACAATCAACACTATCTTACACCGGTGTAAATCAGTTCTTTAATTTACTAAACAATAAACATTGTTTTACACCGGTGTAAATCAGTTCTTTAATTTACTAAACAATCAATACTATCTTATATCGGTATAAATCAGTTCATAAACAATTACTTTTGTGTTTAACCAATATTGTTCATGTTCCATTAAACAAGATTGTTCACAACCCTTTATCCATTCATAAAAATCCATATTGAACATCTTTGTTATTTCTTCCTAAATGTATAAGCATGTTCGATAGCTAAAACCAATTATTTCTGCATCAATTCTAATTCAACCTTCATTTGTTGAACTTCCTCATTAGGTCGACTCACTTTCCTTAACTCACCATTTTCTTTTTTTCAATTCGTTTATAAAGAATTTTGCTCTATCAGACATATCTTCATCACACCACCTAAAAAAATTACAGTCAGAATTTTTATAATTTGAACAACCGAAGAATCCTCTTCCAGCATTTTTCCTTTTTCATGTTGTCCACATACGACATTTTAGACCGCAATCACAAAACACAACTTCTCCTTAGTTTGATGAACTAGCCGAGATCATCATCTTCAAAACCTGTATTTCCCAATAATGGTGATAGACGCGAGATGTGAGAGAGAGATAACTGCTTAGGAAAAAATAAAATTTGAATACTCACCTATTAAGATCTTACAATCAAGCCAGGAGAATTTCACGATATGCAAGAGAGAGAAAAAGCAAAATGGGTGTTCCCTAAACCTGCAGATTTCACTTTCTGGATTTCAAGTTTTGGAAGGATATAATGTTAGGGTTAGGATTTAATAAGTGTTTTGTTTTTTTTTAATATTTTTTAATCCACGTCATTAGTTTATAAATAAATGTTTAATATTTGGCAGGTGATGTGGCATATAAATGGCCATGTTTAAGAATTTAACAGATTTCGTCGGTCAATGACGGATTCCGTCGGTCAAAGGGTTAGATTGGTTAAAATTTGAGATTTGAAGGTGACATTGAGTGCAAAAAAACATTAAGGGCTTAATTGATTTTTTAAAAAAAGTTCAGGGGCCTTTGGTACCCTTAAGCCATAATTTTATTTTAGTGCAAATCAGTCCAAAATTTTGTATATTTAATTTCTTACGCATTTAATTTATGCTATTTAATTCTACACTTGTTCATTTTTATCCCTTGTTTATGACTACATTTATTTTTTATGTTTATTGTTTATACTTTTAATTTGCTTTCTATTTTAATTCATAATTTTAGCATAATATATCATAATTTTATCTATTAATTGCACATCACTTACTATTTCATTCACCAACTTCCTTAATTTTTAGTAATTCATTGATATTTACATTTATTTATTTCTCCATTGTATTTATTTTATTGTTTGTTTATCTATGACTTGATCTTGCATTTATTTTTTTTCATATTTATTTATACATGCATATGGTATAAATAGATATATTACACTATATTAAGGTTAATTAATATATATAAATCATAATAAATATTATTATTATTATTATACTTACATTCTTAATATCACTTTTAATATATATATATATATATATAAAGTTAATTTTGTTTTTGCCATTATTTTCAATTACCTAATATTTACATTTATGTTCTCGTTTAAAAAATATATGTAGTTATGTTTCTTTTAATGTATTTAGTTTAACTTTTTACTTTATTTATGTTGTCTTGTTTTAATGTAAATATTATACATGATATTTTGTTTTAAGGGATTAAAAGTCCTAAATGTTTTGATTCAGACTCAGATATGGATCGAATGCGTCAGATTCAGATCGAATATGGATTTGGATTGAATTCATATTCAAATTCAGATTTCGAATCTTGGCATGATCCATATCCAACCCATCTCCTATTAGGACTCGGACATTTTCTTCGGATTCGGATCAAATTGTCATCCCTATCAAACAGACTAACGAAAAAACTGAACGATCAAAATAGAAAAAAAAAATTAAAGCAAAAAAATAGAGAGAAAGAAGAGAGAAAGAAACACAAAAAATAATAAAAGAAAGAGATGTCAACCTCTGGTATCGACAATGGATGACCACTGCTAAAAGAACATAAAAAGACTTTTAAAGAAAGAAAGAGTAAAGTAGGATTTTTAAAAAGAGTTATCAAAAGTTTTAATTTGATAAATTTTAATTTTATCTAGAGAGAAAGGGATGAAGACTTTAAAGGTAAAAAAAGATACTACCAATGAGTTCAAAATTCATGACTTAAGTGAATATAAAAAAACAAATATAAAAAACTTTATTAAGGCCTTGGGAAAAAAACCTAAGATGAGTATTGCTTTTCCTCCGGCTTTTCCGAAACTTGATGGCGGCAAGGCTTTTCAATGACTCCAGTGGCCAGCCACCGGGAACGGTCGCTGATGTCCTTGGTCCGGCGGTGTTGGAACGGCAGGAGTCTCCGATGGTTTTGGAAACCCAGCCAGTACTACAGAAAACAAGCGACAGTGCTGAGGTGCATGGAGTGATCGACGTAGATATGGTGGGCGATGGGGTTGAGCAACCGGTGGCGACATGCTTAGAATCTGAACATGATGGGGTTGAAAGTGCGAGGAAAACATATGCGTCTATGGTGGCGGCATCATCGGCGAAGGGGGGTAGTGCGTGTAGCCGATGAGGGTCTTGAAGTCATGGATACGGATTTTGTCGTTGATCGTAGTGGTCTTTTCCCTCGTATCTCTTTCTCGAAGAGAATCCATGCACGAATTGATGACAATATGCAAACAACCATTATTCTTCGGCCTCTGGGAAGGGCGATAGGGTTTCGGACTTTGGTTAATTGGGTGCACGCGATTTGGAAAACTGAGAAGAATTTTCAGGTTATTGACCTAGATAATAATTATTTCCTAGTGAAGTTTAAATCGATTGAGGATTATACGAAGGTGCTAACGGGTGGTCCATGGACTTTGTTCGGGTGCTACTTGACAGTACAACCGTGGTGCAGGAATTTTTCGACCGCGGAAAAACATCCTTCTCAAGTCGTGGTTTGGATATGCTTATCGGGTCTTCTGTATAGATATTATACGAAAGCTTTGTTCAGAAGGATTGCGAAAGTTATTGGCCGTGTTATTAAGATAGATTACAGTACGACATTGGGCGAACGGGGCCGATTTGCTAGGCTTGCGGTGGTTGTCGATCTTAATAAACCGTTGTTGTCATGTATTGGGATCGATGGCTTTGTTCAGAAACTTGAATATGAGGGGCTTCATTTAATTTGTTTTAAATGCGGAAAGTATGGACATTCCATAGAATTATGTGCGGATGGTCATAATGATAGTACCATGGATGGTGAGCAACGTTCGGCTAGTGGTAATGTGGTGCAACAATCCATAGTTGAGGTATCGAGGGAGGAGTTGTTTGGCCCATGGATGGTTGTGGAGAGGAACCGGCGGCGGGCACCTCGGGCGGTTGGAAATAAAGGAGGTGGGAGCCGTGTGGATGGTGGAGGTTTTAGGTTTGGGGTACTACAAGATGTTCATGAGGAACCTGTGGCGAGTGATAATTCTCCGGGTGATAAGGGAGGGACTTTGCAACATGGGATTGTGCAAGATAATGCACGTGGGGGTGTTAAGGGGGTGCAGCACAGTTTGGCAGCTGCTGCTGGGGTTAGTTCGAAGGCTATTCCTAAGGCTCGTTCGTCGGGCAGTGGGGTGCGCAAGGAGGGGAGTGAGGCTCTTGGCAGTAGTGGAGG
Source organism: Hibiscus tridactylites (assembly GCA_958450335.1). Taxonomy (NCBI): domain Eukaryota; kingdom Viridiplantae; phylum Streptophyta; class Magnoliopsida; order Malvales; family Malvaceae; genus Hibiscus; species Hibiscus tridactylites. The sequence continues at coordinate 24,863,122 of OY288265.1, read as the reverse complement.
GCGTAGTGTTGGACGGGAGAGTGTGCCTAATACTATACGTGATGGGGACAAGGGGAAAGACGTCGCTATGGAGGGGGGTGCGGATGGTGCACAGCAGCAGGTGCTGCAGGGGGTTACGAACGGTGCGGATGGTACACAGCAGCAGCAGATGCCAGTAGTGGTTCCGTCCGTCGTGGGTGTTGAGGCACAAGCGATACCGCATACGCCAGGGATTGTGTCAGGTTCACATAGGGCTATATCGATTAGGGAAGGGAGGAGTGACTTTAAATCCACGTCACGACTTCGTGCTGGGGTGAATTCGGGTAAATGTAGCAGTAATTTATCCGCTGTGCAACGGAAGAGTTTAAAAGTTTCAAAGAAGTCGAAGACAAGGGTTCCGCCACGTCCGGTGCTCACAGAATGGGTGTCTTCGCTCTCTACGAAACTGGATAAATTACAAGACACGGGGAAAATGCATGTCGGGGTGGAGGCGAATGAGCTAAATCACGTTATGAGCCTTGAGAGTGCTCCGGTTGGTGGGCACGGTGTTGATGTCGGGAAGGAAAATATTCCACCGTCTCAGTAAGATTCTTTCGTGTTTGGTTCTTTTTTCATTATTTTTTAATGAATATTATGTTTTGGAATACTCAGGGCGCTGGAAGTGCAGAATTCCGGCGCCACTTTAGAAATTTTGTTAGATCTAATAATCCGCAGGTGGTAGCTCTGTTTGAACCACATGTGAGTTATGGTGAGCCTGATAGGGTTATTCGGAGTTTTGGATTTCAAAATTCATTTCGTGTTGAAGCTCGTGGCTTCAGTGGTGGTGTTTGGATCTTGTGGCGGGATGATGTGGAGGTTGAGGTCTTATCTGTGGGTAATCAATTTGTTCATGGGAAGACCCGTGAGGTGAGGTCTACACAGTGGATTTATTTTACAGCAGTTTATGCGAGCCCTAATGCTTGTATTAGGCGGTATTTGTGGGATAAGTTAATACATCTTAGTCTTGGAATGGAGGCCCCATGGGTTCTTGGGGGTGGTTTTAATGCAATTCTCCGTAAGGAGGAGCGTTGTGGTGGTTCGAGTGAGGCTTTGGGTACTAGTTCTCTTTTTCAGGAGTTTATCGATACTGCTGAGCTGACTGAAATTGATTACAAAGGCGATGCTTTTACTTGGAGTAGGGGTAATTTGTATCAGCATTTGGATCGGTGTTTGGCGAATTGTGCTTAGTTTGGGGAGTATCCGCTGCCGATTGTGGTTCATTTGGATCGTGTAGGTAGTGATCATTGTCCTCTTCTTCTTAAGCCCAAAGGTGTTTTGACTTCGAATTTGGAACGACCTTTTCATTTCTTAGCGGCTTGGCCGGATCATCCAGAGTTTCAGGGTCTCCTTGAGTCTGTTTGGGATGGTGAGTCTTCTGTGGTTGCTAATGCACAGAATTTTCAGGATGCGGTCAAGCAGTGGAATATGGATGTTTTTGGTCATATTGGGAAGAAGAAAAAGAGACTTCTGGCGCGACTTCGGGTATTGAAAAATCGCTGCAACGTTCACAATCGGCATTCTTGATTGATCTAAGGAGTCAATTGCGCAGTGAGCTTGATGTTATTCTTGAGCAGGAGGAGTCCTTGTGGTACCAGAAATTGCGCAGCCAATGGATTCTATCGGGCAATAAAAATACCCGATTTTTCCATGCATCGACTATGGCACGCCGAAGAGCTAATATGATTGGGGGATTGAAATCGAGTACTGGGTTTTGGATCACGGATCAGAGGGTTTTGCAAGCTGCGGCTATTGAGTTCTACAGGAAATTATTCACGGCTGATGCTAGTTGTCAGGGGAGGTACCATATCCGCGGATTGTTCCCCAGGGTATGCGACAATACATTGCGGGCGTTAGGCGGGCATGTTACGGATATGGAGATTCGAACTGCTATTTTTGATATGGATCCTTGGAAGGCTCTGGGTATTGATGGTTTACACGCGGCCTTTTATTAGCGCAATTGGGATGTAGTGGGAGATAGTGTTTGTCGTTGTATTCGGAACATTTTTTCTGGGGAGCCATTTCCGGTAGAGGTTAATCGAACGATTATGGTCCTGATTCCTAAGGTTGCTTCGCCTGAAACAATTAGTCAGTTCAGGCCTATCAGCCTCTGCACTGTGATTTACAAAGCAATTACTAAGGTGGTAGTTAATCGAATCAAGCCATTCCTATCAGATTGAATTTCGGAAAGCCAAACTAGTTTTGTGCCTAAGCGTGCGATATCTGATAATATTATAACCGCTCAGGAAATTGTGCACTCTATGAATAGGAAATCCGGAAAGCGTGGATAGATGGCGCTAAAGATTGATTTAGAGAAGGCTTATGATAGACTGGAGTGGGGCTTTATTGCTGATACATTGCATGATGTTGGTCTTCCTGATATCTTATGTTAGTTGATCTTGAAGTGTGTTTCTAGTGTTTCGACGCAGATTAACTGGAATGGGTCGTTAACTGATACCTTTTCGCCATTGAGAGGAATCCGTCAAGGTGATCCTATCTCTCCGTATTTATTCGTTCTTTGTATGGAGAGACTTAGTCAGGCGATTAATCAGACAGTGGCTTCGGGCCGATGGAAAGGTTTTAGTACCTCGCGACACAGCCCAATTATCTCCCACCTAATGTTTGCGGATGACATGGTTCTGTTTGTGGAAGCTTCCATGGAACAGTTAGACGAAATTCGGGATTTTTTGATTGAGTTTTGTAAATTTTCAGGCCTCAAAGTGAATGTACAGAAGTCGAGTATTTTTTTTCGCAGAATGTGTCGACTGAGATCCGGTATGATTTGAGCAGGGTGTTGGGCTTCTCTGAAGTTTCCGATCTTGGTCGTTATCTTGGGGTTCCAATGCTGCATCAACGAGTTACTAGAGTAACTTATTCTTACCTTGTTCAGAAGGTGCGGGATAGGTTATCATGATGGAAAGCTAAATACTTATCCTTTGCGGGGCGAATAATGCTTGCTAAGGCGGTGTTGTCGACAATTCCGTATTATGCGATGCAATCGAGAAAAATTCCTATAGGGGTGTGCGAGGAAATTGAGAAGTTGATTCGCAATTTTATTTGGGGCAGTTGTGCGGATAGAAAAGGTGTGCATCTGGTTAATTGGAATGAACTATGTACACCGATAGAGCTTGGTGGTCTAGGATTCAAGAAGCTAAAAGATCAAAATGCTGCTTTTTAATGAAGATTGGGTTCAATTTGATTGCGAAACGGGGGCAGCTTTGGGTGCGTTTCTTGCGAGCTAAATATAAGTGTGATGAGATTGTGCCGGAATCTATTACTCGGAGTAATATTTCACATTTATGGCGCGGTGTATCGGCGATTTGGCAAGAGGTCCGAGAGGGAGTAATTTGGCGAGTTGGTGACGGTGAATCCATTGATTTTTGGCGCGATCATTGGGTGCGTGGAGTTGGTCCACTTGGTTTAGTTGCGATGGAACCGAAAACTATTTCGGATGTTTTTTTTTATCTCTTAAGGAAATGTGTTTGAATGACGGACGTTGGGATGTTGGACAATTTCAGCACTATTTTGAGGAGGAGGTGCTCGACCAAATTATGGCCGTTAGAGGACCGGTTGATGGTGGCATGGCTGATTCGTCGAGATGGAGATGGGCGGATAATTTGGCCTTCACGGTCAAGTCCGCGTATGATGCGAACCAGTCGCATGGTGAGGTTTCACGGCATGATGTGTGGCACTTGTTGCAAAAGTTTCAAGGTCCGCAACATATCAAGTGCTTCCTTTGGTTGGTATGCAAGGGGAGACTTTTGACTAATTGCGAGCGTGTTCGACGTAATATGGCGGAGGAGGCTACGTGTTTAACGTGTGGGGCAAGTGAAGAGGACGTTGACCATATTTTGTGCCGCTGTTCGACAGCACAATCGGTGTGGAAGGAGCTGGTTCCGTCTGCATACCAGGGTCGGTTTTTCAGCGGTTCGATAATGGATTGGGTAATGGTGAATTTGCGGCATGATGCTGCTGCTGCTTGGGGAGGTATGGAACGGTAGGATTTGATGTTCGGGGCTGTGCTGTGGCAGCTGTGGACGACGCGAAACTGTGTTGTTTTCCGCAATGAAACACGAGCAACATATGTGCTCCTCATGTCCAGCAGGGGGCTGGTTCAAGAGACCCTACGGGCTCTGTCGAGTGCTCGATTATTGCAGGGTAATGCACTGCCTAAGTGCCAGATTTCTAGGCGTTGGTTGCCACCGTCACAGGGCATTTGGAAACTAAATGTTGATGGAGCCTGTGACAGTGGCTCTTGCTTGGCGTCGTGTGGAGGCGCTCTACGTGACAATATGGGCATGTGGGGTGGTGGTTTTTCGAAATTTGTTGGTAGGTGTCGAGCGATTGATGCGGAATATTGGGCGATTTATGAAGGATTGTTATATGCTTTGCATTGCAATGTTGACGTGGTTGTCGTGGAATCGGATTGTTTGGAGGCATTACGTACGTTGGGTAAAGATAATGCTAAGGGCAGTCCGTCATCGATGGTGTGTGCGATCCGTGCGTTAATTCCTCAATTTCGGATGTGTGAATTTCGTCATGTTTGTCGTGAGGCTAACCATGTTGCCGATGCGTTGGCTAAATTGGGACCGTGGCAAGGATATGAAGCGAAGTATTTTAGGTCTCCGCCTGATGCGGTGTTGAGGTTGTTACATGATGATTTACCGTGTTGGGTTAATGTTTTTTTTTTGCTTTGTTCTGATGTAATGCTATGGCGAGTACTCTTTTCCTCCTTCTAGGTTAGGGAGGTTTTTAATGAGGCTCGTCATGGTGTTCTTTCCCCTTATTAATAAAAAAAACAAATATAAACAGCTTACTCAACCACCCAAATATAATTACTCAGGATCATCCATTTTAGAATTAAAATGGCAGAGGCAAAACATGTGTCACAAAATCATTATCCGAACGAATCTAACAATTTAGGTTAAAATAAAAAAAAATGATTAAATAAGGTAGATTTGAAATTAGGTAAGGAAGGGCAAAAATGTAAGAAACAAGAAAGTCAAAGTGAAAGTCAACCTAGTTTGTAAGTGGAGAGATAGTGAAAGTTGTGCTCAACTTCTTTTCAATAATATAATAACAGTTTTAACTTTCATCTTCTCCTCCCCACCAATCCACCAAATTATTTTCCCCTTTTGTTTTCCAGTTTCTTCTTCATCTAGGGTTCCGATTTACTAACAAAATCTACTCATCCAAACCCAAACAACAAGCACCAGCGTAAGGTACAATTTTCCCTTCTTTTTTCTGTTATACTTTTATAGTAGTTCAGTTTATTTCTTCGATCATCGTTTATTTTTTTAGTTATTTTCGTAAATATAGAATTTGAGGAAGCAGTTTCTTTTGGTCTTGGTCTTGGTTTTGATTCTGATTCGTATTTGACACGGTAAGATGACCTATGGAGTAAGCTGTTGTATTAGGCGCTTATGTATTGTGTATTTTATATGTTTCTCTGTGCCTATATATGTACTTGAATGATTTCTGTGATTGTTTTTGGAGATGATTCGAATTAAATTTCATGTTATTTTAGAATACTTGGATTGTTTTCATGCTTTGGATTTTCAATTATGATTGATTTTGATGATGGCTGGGCTGTCATTTTAGCAGAATTTACAATCAAACAACAGTAATACAAGTATAACTCTTCCATTTTTTGTCAAATGTATTTAGTCATCTTGTCCGAATTTAATCTGTCGTTATATATAACCAGCAAATGCTTTATCTTAGATAGAAAATTTTATTTTAGTATTTATTGCAACTTGTCCTTTTTTTTTCTTTTTCTCTTTGGCCATTCATATTCGATTTTTCCAGATTTTGGGAATTCATTTTTCTATACTTTGTTCATTTCCTTTTAGGATGTTTATGGTTGTGTAGTTGTTAAAGAAATCCTCTACCATCGTTGTTTCTTGCATTAGTTTAGGTTCCGAGTTCCGGAAATCAATATATTGATTTTCTTATATAATTGCCTAATGGTTTATTTATTGCTCGACCTAGTCGATTAGATCAACCAGTATGGACAGGCAAGGCCATGGACAGACCTCTGCAACGGGAATTGTTGGTAGTGCAGCAGCGGTTCCGTATGGTATAACCGGTTATCAACCTAATCAAATGATGGGAACCTCAGCTCCTGGATCGGCTGGCTCAATTCGATCCCCTACTCAGCCTGCAGGCGCCTCTGCCCCGTCAACTCAGCTGGCACAACACCAACTTGCTTATCAGCACATCCACCAACAACAGCAGCAGCAATTGCAACAACAACTGCAGCGCTTTTGGTCGAACCAGTATCAAGAAATCGAGCAGACTACTGATTTTAAAAACCATAGCCTACCGTTGGCCAGGATCAAGAAGATTATGAAGGCTGACGAGGATGTTAGGATGATATCAGCTGAAGCTCCAGTAGTATTCGCTAGGGCCTGTGAAATGTTCATTCTAGAGTTGACGCTGAGGTCGTGGAATCACACCGAGGAAAACAAGAGGAGGACCCTTCAGAAGAACGACATCGGAGCAGCTATAACGAGGACTGATATATTCGATTTTCTGGTTGATATCGTCCCGAGAGAAGATATAAAGGACGAGGTTTTTGCATCTGTTCCGAGAGTTGAAGGTCCAGCTGATGGTCTTCCTTACTATTACATGCCACCACAGCTCGCTCCTCAGGCTGGTGCTCCGGGTATGACTGTCGGTAAGCCTGTTATGGACCATGTCTTTTATGGCCAAAACCCTCGTCCTTATACTGGTCAGCCGGTGTGGCCGCCACAGCAGCCACCTTCGGATTCGTAAACGTAACCTTAAACTCGAAGTGCAAGTGAATTGATCATTGTATCCGTAGTATATTAATATGTGATTGAATCCTACAACATATTAGTGCATTGCTATATCGCATTACAACCTAGCTACTCCCTATATATATGGTGTAAGATTTCAAAGATGCTTTTAATGTAAATTCGAATCTCTATATGTAACATACTATTTATCTTGTGGTATGCCAAACCATGGTTCTTTAGATTTGCAAAACATACCATTTATTTAACTAGCACCCGAGTGCAAGTGTTGGGGTATGTCTTACTCGTATTCAATACTTGAATACGAGTATGATCATATAATAACAGTAGAAATCTATATTACTCTCTACCCCACACTTCCAGAACACTGATAAGATTGAAAATGGACATTTTATAATCCGTTGAATCCTCAACTTTTACATTCCATGCAAGCACCGAAAAGTTATTATTCATTACATGAAACAAAAGTTCTAGCACACAAAGGGATTTTGTTGTCCAAGCAGCTTGCGAGAGCGGTCCGTCATCAAGATGCCGGACAAATCGCCTCCAAACTGCATTGTCGGAAGTAAATGATAAGATTAAAAAAGAAAATCACTTTAACTTGATTCTCAAGAGAGGAGAGGTACCTTTGCCCCAAGTGTTCAATGATATCAGTGGTAAGTGTGGATCTTTTTTTATGTTTGAAAGCAAGAGCTGCAGCCTTCCTCAGTAAAGCAGAGCCCGCAATGCAACCCAACACGGTCGGATTTGTTTGACTGCAATGACAGCGTGTTTAAGAAAACAATTGGCGAACAATAGTGAGTTAGCCAGAGCAAGGAATATGAGATAAAGCAGGCCAAAACTACCTGATAGTCGATTCCCTTTTGGTGGCTGAAATGTGCTGCCGAGCCCAAGATAAAAATACAGCAACACTGGTAGAAAAGATCAAAATTATTATATGCTCTTTGGAAGCTGACTTCAAGGAAATAAGTCCAATGGATCGTACAAAGCACGAGAAAAAACAAAAAAGGATGCCGGTGAAACTCGGCAAAAGGTTATCTCCCATAGATAGTAAATAGTTACCAAACAATCATTTGAGCTATTTCGAGAAACAAATATACAGATGAAATTCTAAAGAATCAATTACCTTCCAGAAAGTATATCACCTTGGCCACCACAACGCCGCGGGGACCCGTAAATGCTTACGGATTGGACTACATAACCAAAAGGTGTAGCATTAAAAACACTTCCACACATTCCAATCAAATATATACATACATATATATATGGAGCTTCGAAAATCTATTCCTAACTCAAAAGTTGTAATAAAGAGCATAATTTTTTTAGCATAATACATCTGCGAGTCGGGAGGTTCCATACCTATTTCACCATCACTAATGAGGTCAGACTTTCCTTTCCTTAAGATGGTTACACCACCAATCCTGAGCAATAGGTGCACTTCAAATTAGAAATTTATCGGAATATTGCATTAAAAAGGGAAAAAGATAAATCACCAGACCACCTATTGTTTACAAGATAGACTATAAGAGAGAGTACATAGTATAGCAAATACAACACTAACAGATGAAAAATCCAAAGCATGTGGTCCTCAATGTTCTATTTCCATCATTCAAAAGGCGAATGACCTCTAAAGGGATAATACTTATTAGCTGATGTGGTCTACTACGCCTATCATATAAAGAAGCCTCTTAGCGACTATACAATCGCGTTCATTTATTACCTGGAACATGGGATAAAAACTATATGCAGATTGAATCTCGATAATGTGATAGCTATAAGATTAATCCGTAAGTATGTCAGTTTGTGTGAACAATGTCCATATATTGACAGACGATATTAACAACTGAAAATCTACGAGGCTTTCACCAAAAAGAAAAAAAATGGTTTAGATCCTATATATTCACAACCAAAAAAAAAAAATCAACAGCAATATAGGTATTGCAGCTTTAAATGCATGTAATGGGGAAAAGTGAAAAAAGATAACTTGCAAAAGAAACATACTGTTTGGAGAGAGACAGCAGTTCCCCGTGAGTGTTTTGATCGTCTACATCACCACCTAGAACTTTCTGAACCAAGCGCTTGTATTCGTTCACATTTGGAGTCAAGACAGCTAAGCGATAGCCACTAACAAGCTCGATACTGTTTGTCACAAGGAAGAGTCCGTCCTAGGAAGTTAAGGTAACAAAAGGAAAATCAACAGCAAATTGCATAAAAATTACCCAACCCAACAACAAAAGGAAACTGGTATATCAAGCATGAATCTTCAGCAGGCAGTGCAGCCTACTTGTAGTTACTGATTACATACCCCGTCTACAACCATTGGAACATTTGATTCCCTTGCATGTGTCATGATTTTGCTTACACATTCCTGAACATGATATGCAATAGTTAAAAATTAAAATAGTAGCAGATTGGATACGGCAGGAAGTTTTGCCAAAGGAGAAAAGATGAAAGAGCTATTGCTAGGAATCCATGCAGTCACAAAGAATATTTGCATCGGAAAATATTATGCGTGTCTACCATTTCAGAACTCAAGAGTCAAAAAGAAACTGAACTTTCAACTCATAGTTTGCAAAACTTGTTAACAAAAAGACCAAAAGGAAGTCATTCAGACTTAGCTGTAAACACATTTTCTAAGAAAAAGGTTAGTTCATTTCGCATTAGAGAAGGAGCCAGAGAAGAAACCGTTTTTCGTTGAGATTAAAATAAGTATTTTGCATTCCACAAGGGCTTTGCTTGGTTTAAGCAGATCAAATGACAATTCTTGGTCAATGAACCAAGCATGGCATTGCTAAGAACTCCACACAAACAGGCATGCTAACTGCATTTGAACCACTAAGTACTGTTATATTGCATGTTTTAACCGTGAAAGCACAAAGCTAAATTCCCATGATAGCAATCTGGAAAAATGTCCTGCCATGCTACTTGAACATTCCCAAGTAGAATTAAGAAAACATCGAAAAGTTGCAATCTAACATGGACATTCCTCATACACAATTACAATTAGATTGAAAAAGGATTCAGGTATTTAGAGATCGGAAAAGCATAGGAATGTAATTTAAGTTATATTAACAATCAACACAAATCTTGAAGAACTAAGTGAGAAAAGCACACCAGAAGAAATGGGTCCCTTCCAAGGCCTGGACCAATAACCAAACAATCAAATCTTTCCATCCATTTATCAAACTCAGAAAGAATCTTCTTCGAGATCTGTCTTCTACCCTCATCATCAACATCACTTTTCCACATCAAAAGAGCAACACTAGTAAGAAATTAAGCCAATCGACATAGAAAGATTAACTTGCAACTAGAGAGAGAGAGAGAGAGAGAGAGAGAAATCACCTAATACTATATGACTCTTCTAAAATGGGGTGCACTATTAATTCAGGACTATAGCTCTTTATAACCGTGGCAGCACCTTGTGTACAGAAAACATGCGACAAATCCGCACCCTGCAAGGGTAAGAAAAAGATGTTCACATTCAATTAGACTCGATGGTCGTTTGCAGATACGAAAACAAGCCCAATGCTACAAATGGAACCCGGTAGAAGATGAAGGTCATCAAACACTAACAATTTTCAAAGCTGAAATAGCAGCAAAGTAAGGTGCACCGGTATATTCGCGACACCCTCCGATAACAGCTATCTTCCCTGACAAATAAGAAGTGAATTCCCATATCAAATTCAATTTTCAGTTAATCAAAGAAACGCCATTGTAACATTCATAAAACCTCAAGTAACTTCAACCGGGCTTACCAGCTTGGCCTTTATGCCTTTTAGGGTCAAGAGATGGAGTAATTGCTCTCAAAACACACTCGGCATCGGCCTCAAAAGAGGCTCCTCCACTCGAGCATTTCACAGCTTCCATTCTTTTCTTTAGGTGAGTAATGTCACTGACACTGTACACTCCTAGGGATCTTATCAAGAACTGTTGCCTCCTCAACACAGCTGATGAAGCTAAAGATGAAAACCCAGAATTCAATCCATGCTTTACAAACATCAGCAATCAAGCAAAGCAGCAATTTTTCCTAAAACTGAACCACAAGAAATGATATGTGTAAATTACCAAAGATTCTAATTGACAAAGTACTGTTCTTGAATTGAGCAAATAATCTAAATATATAGGGAATTATGATCATGGGAAATTGAAAAAAATTGAAACTTTATGCAAAAATCACCAGAAATTATAGAGATGTACTATGGATGAAAATGAATCAGCTTCGGCCTTTGCTCCTTAGCCTTCAGCAATTAGCTGAATTTTAACACGTCGTTTTGCTTATATTGTCCGCCGTTGGATTGAGTCGTTCGAAACAGGGTGCTCCGATCAAAAGTAAATACTACCGGCAAAAATTAGAAGTTTGAGGTGTAATTAGAGATTTGATCAGTAAAATCTGTTAATATTGTTTTTTGGTAAACAATGGATATATGAACTTTTGAGATTAGATGTTTTATATTAGAGTTGTAAAGACTCTTTGACCCTTACTAGTTACCAAAAATCTCAAAATAACTTAAATTAAATATTTTCCCACCCTATTTATAAGCTAATGTTATTTTTTTCTTTTTATTATCACATATTTATGTGTATTTAAATTTATTAATTAATTAAATTATATTAAAATAATTATATAAATAATAAATTAATATATAAATCATTCTAATATGTTTAGAAAATTTATATTAAAAATAATTTTATAGATTTAATTAATAATAATTAGATACAAAATATTTGATAACTAATATATTATTTAAACAAGTATTAAATATAATCAGCTAATACAATCTGCTAGCTAAATAAGCTAACACAATCAACTATCAGCTAATGTAATACGCTATCCGCTATCACATATTCACTAATTGCCAAACAAGGTCTACATGTCAAAAAAAGGCATGGATGAAACGACATCGTTCCTCAATGTTTAAGGTAAAATTCTATAGAAAGTACTTCCACTATAAATATTTCTGGCGGATTTAATATCATTTCTAATCAAGCTTAATTTTACTTAAATGTAAGATTATTATAAAATTATACCAATAATATCTGATATTGTAAAAGAAGTAAATTGGGTTAAAAATTGATGTAATATATGATATGAATTAGTCTACCAAAGAATTAGATACTCGACCATTATAAAAAATATTATCAAACTATTAAAATAATAAATAAAAGGAAATACTTTATAAATAAATTGCAGTGTCCTTACTTTTTTCAAGGAAGATTTACCCAAATATTATTTGGGAAATTTTTTATTCCAAGAATAAAGACTCGTTTAAATTAATTCCAAGAATAGAGATGTTTACTGTTCAAATTCATAAAGTCAAAGTACTACACCCCGTTTTTGAACAGTAACTTTGGGTATCGAGTACTGTTAAAAAACGAGTTATCCACACTATCCTTTCTAACAAATGAAATCCGACACGTGGCATTATTTTGGGGAATGGAGAACTGTTCAAAATCGGGTTCTCCACCTTCCGATTTTCTACGGTGCACGACAAAGGTTGCGCGCGCAGGGGGTGCAGGGCCCGAGTTGACTGATTTTTTTGGCTTTTAGAGAGGTTTGATTGGATGAATAAGAGGTGGATATTTTGTGGTTAAAATTGAAAGGGGTTGGGGATTATTTTTGCAGTTTAATATGAGAGGTGATAATTTTTTATTTTTGATTTCTTTAATTGGTTGAATGGGAGGTGATAATTTTTATTTTTATTTTGGATCGACTATAAAATAATAAATAATCATTATTTGAATATTAAATATTATAAATATGAGATCTTAATTTTTAATTTTATCTGAAAAAATATTTTACACTAATTATGTACTAAAATATAACTTAATTTTTAATTCAGTGATTAGTCTTTTCAGACTGAAAAAAATATTCGAATAATTATTTTAATTGATATTGGTGTAGGTGTAGGGTTTCAGTGATGTGAAATAATAGTGATGTAGGCGCAGATGTAAAGTTTCAGTGATGTGATATAGGTATTTCTAAAATATTTTTTAATTTGATTTAAAATATTTGTAATTGATACAGGTGAATGTGTAGGTGCAAGTGTAGGGTTTAAGTGATTGTGAAATAATAGTGGTGTATGGTTTTAGTGATGTGAAATAATAGTGGTGTAGGTGTATGTGTAGGGTTTCAGTGATGTGATATAGGCATAGGTGTAGGTGCAGATGTATGTTTCAGAGATGTGAAATAATAGTGGTGTAGGTGTAGGTGTAGAGTTTCAGTGATGTGATATAGGTGCAGATGTATGTTTCAGTGATGTGAAATAATAGTGGTGTAGGTGCAGGTGTAGGGTAGTAAAAAAAATTTTAATTGTTATAATAATTTTAAATTATATAGGGGTAGTGTAGTTTTTGATTGTAAATCTATTAGTGAATATTAATTTTCGTGTAGGGGTATTATAGAGAAATATTCAAGTTGAGTTTTTTTTAAATAGGTTATGTTAGTGTTGAAGAATGTAGTTTGATAGAAAACCGTTTAAGTTATATTTGAGTAAAGAGGGAGAAGAAGAAGTAGTAGAAGAAGAAAGTTGGAAGAAAAAAATGTAAGTTGTTTTGAAATATTGTTTTTTATGTGTATATTTTTGATGTTATTTGAAAATTAATTGTAAAATATTTTTTCGAATGTGCAGAGAAAATGAGCAACAACAGCTGTTTTGTGACTGTCCATTACATCGAATAAATGGTAAAATTTGATGTTGGTATCGTATTTCATTCGGAAAGGCCTACGAAGATGAGAATTAACAAAGAAATCACACTTCGAGTATTGAAAGAAGAGATATCAGAAAAATTGGAGCTCTGATTCATAGTTTGTGGTACCGGTGGATGACATGTTCGAATCCAGTCATATATTCCGCGATTGCTCTCTAAGATAATGAAGATGTGGAAGTTATGATCGCAGAGCATGAGTCAATGGGAATTCAAAATATCGAGTTGTTTGCCGAGATGCTTGATATTCCCGACATTTACCGGGGAATCTAGTCAAATGGGTGTCGGTAACGAAATTGATATGCCCGGAGGCAGTTTTGTTGCAATGTTGGCAACTGGGACATCTAGTGAATTTTATGAAGGTGGGTCGTCAACATATAGTCTATCGTACGAACCGACTATTGATGCTGATGCTAATATTGCACTTGGACGTGGCCGATGGGGAGAATCATTAGAAGATTCCAGCGAAGATGGAGATATTGGGGATCCTGATTTATTCCCGAATAACGTTGGTCAAGCCCCTGACTTTGGTGTTGGAGAATTTGTTCCGACCGTGGGCAGCATTACATTATACGAAGCTCCTGCTCATATGCACTTGGTGGATTTCGATGCGATGAGGGCGCCACAATTTCCAGATATGCCCCAGCTAAGTTCGAGTCAGAATGGCGACTTGTTTGGGGGGCTGTAATTTAAGGCAAATGATGAAGCTATATTGGCAATTAAGAGTATAACATCAGACAATATGTAGATTATGCGGTTGCAGAATCCAACACGAAAACTTTCCTTATGAAGTGTGTGAAGTACGGAGCATGGTGAAACTGGAAGATTCGTGTAACGAAGCTTAAGAAGAGTGGTCGTTGGGAGGTCTCACATACTGCTGGTTGCCGTTTATGCAAGATGGTGAGAGAAATTTCATTCCGATTGCATTCACAATTGTTGAGGGGGAAACTGTTGAAGCTTGGGATTTCTTTTTGATAAATTTACGTGAGCATGTGGTCCGAGAAGATGGGGTTTGTATTATCTCTAATCGAGGGACATGTATCAAAGCAACAATTAATCAAGAGGGAAGTCGTTGGACACCTCCCTATGCATACCCTGCATACTATGTTCGTCACATCGGAAAGAATGCCGTTGAAAGGTTCAAAAATCAGCACATTCGCAGTGAGATTATGAGCATGGGTAAATGTCATTCTTTCAAATTATGTTATATATGTGTATGCAGTGATGTGTTTTGATTTATGTTGATGCTAAGTCAAACAAATATTATGGCACAAGGTATCAATTACTACGAACAAAATTTAAAAGGAAGATGGCGAGTTTAATGAAAAATGGCGAGCGTGTTTAGAGTTGGGCCAACAACATCGAGAGAGAGAGATGGGCCCAATCATATGATAAAGGTGGTAGATGATACGGGCAAATGACTACCAACCTTGTGGAGTGCATTAATTGAGTACTCAAAGAGTCACGTCATCTCCCAATAGCCAGCTTGGTAATAGAGACATACTACCGTTTGGCTAAGGTTTGGGTCGTCAAAGGGAAGCAGATGCAGTCCTTAATAAATAGGGGACAACGGTGGGCTACTACAATAGTTGAAAATATGGATGAAAATGTGAGGAGTGCAACGACGTTGGTGGTTCACGCATTCGACCACCATAATCAGACTTTCGATGTTGTTTCTTCTAGATCCCGACACGGAGCCCCCCACTCGAACGTATTTTGAGTAGATTTCAAACGTAACTGGTGTGACCGTGGCGAGTTCCAAGCGTGGCGATATCCATGTGCTCATGCAGTTGCAACATGTATGTTCGTCAACGTTGACCCGTACACATTTGTTGATGAATGCTTCAGTCTCAGCCAGATGTTAGAAATTTACAAAATTAAATTCCCACCGATCCCGAATTCTATGTATTGGCCGCTAGTAGAGCATGATAAATGGTTACCAGATCCGACACTCCGTAGAAAGCCAACTGGGCAACCTAGATCGACTCAGATCTACACGAGTATGAATCTTCCTCGCAGAGAGAAGGGCCAACGCAAGAGATGCAGCATATGTAGGGGTGAAGGCCATTCGAAATTAAAATGTCCCAATGAACCAAGATATGTGGCCATGCCTCAATGATTATTTTCGGATTGTACTTGAAAATATAATGTTTGCATTTAAAATATTGTCCGAATTGATCTACCAAACGATTTCAATATTTAGTGACTATTTTGTAAACTATTCAAAACTGTTTTTATTCAAATTGATCTACCAAACAATTTCCAAAATTTACCAAATTTTAACAGAAACCTTAAAAACAATATTTCTAATAGCATAAAATTTTTAGGACGCTTCAAATTCATTTACTACATTTTCACTATTTAGTGACCATTTCGTAAACTATTCAAAACTGTTTTTATTCGAATTGATCTACCAAACGATTTCTAAAATTTACCAAATTTTAACAGAAACCTTAAAAACAATATTTATAATAGAATACAAAATTTTAGGACGTTTCAAATTCATTTACTACATTTTCACTATTTAGTGACCATTTCGTAAACTATTCAAAACTATTTTTATTCGAATTCATCTACCAAACGATTTCCAAAATTTACCAAATTTTAAAAAACCCTTGAAAACAATATTTCTAATAGCATACAAAATTTTAGAACGTTTCCATTTACTACGTTTTCACTATTTAGGCCAAAATATATCATTTATATCATATGTTAACCAAACAACGAATAATAAAAAAACAAAACACATAGTGAAAATTCAATATTCAAATTCAATCAGAACTCTAAGTTATTACACAAATAAATATAAAAATCATTTTTTCTTTTGCATCCGCTTACGTAATTTTTGACAATGAGCGGATATGGTCGAAAAATAGGTGTGTTTTTTGGTCCTCTTACGTTTTGGCCTCAATTCTTCCTCATTCACCGAGGGCATAGGAGGCGGTGTTGTGTACATGTCCACGCAAACCGTGGAGTAACGAGGTAAAAACTCTGGTAAATTCAGGAAATCTTGTATTTCCTGAAAATCCATGCTCTGTTCAAAGTTTGAGTAACGAGGTAACTGTAACACCCAGGTTTGAGGGTCGGGTGAAAATAATATTAAAATAACGTTTCGGGTTTCGGTTTCATAATTAAAATAATAAAATATTATTTTGGGCATCGAGTTTTCAAAACAAATAATTTATGTTGGACATGTTTTAGTTTTAAAGCCCAATTCTATGGAATTTGGAAATTGAGATAGCCATCTCATTAATGGCGTTTATGTAAATATTTCAAAGTTAGGAAAATATGAGCTTTTGAGTCAAAAAGGGGGGAGTCATCTTCTTCTTCATTTTCATTCCCACGTCAAAACCCAAAACCCTCTCCCTTTCACTATTCCATCATCTCCCTTGCTCATTGTTGGTGATTTTTGAAAGGTAAATACGTTTTTGACTTGTCCTTATCTTCCTCTTCATGTTGGTACCATTAGTTTTCAATAAAACCAAGTATTTTGGGTTTTGGGTTTTTCAAAGATTTTGTTAAAGGTTGTAGCTTTATGGATTTTTAACTAAGCTTTTGATTTATTATTGTTAGATAAGTTGTTTATAAACCATAAGGTCCAACATATATGAATTTTAAAGGGTTTTATGAAGATTCTCGGATTTGGGTTTTAGAGGGGGTTTTGAAGAGTTTTAAGTTGAGTTTTGGGGGTGTTTTATGTTGGAATTTGTTGGCTGATGGTTAGGCTATGTATGAGGGTTGTTTTGGGAGCTTTTGAGTGTGTTAAAAAGGTTGAAATCAAGGGTTTTGGACTGTGCTAAAGGGCTGCTCGGGAATGAGGTTTTGGGGATTGTCTTTAGCTTGAAATCTTGTGTTTTGTGCTTGGTTTGTGTTCACGGTTTGCTACTTTGATTTGTGAACTGATTTGAGGTTGTTTTGATTGTGTTGAGTTGATTAGAAGCAAGGATTTGTGTTGGTGAAGCCTCGGGAACAAATCCGGAATCGTTGGAAGCTTGATCGGCTAGTGTCTTGATCTTGGAATAGTCGGTGAGTGGTTAAATGTTTTTAAATGGTTTTCAAGTGTTGGTTCAAGCATGTGGACTAGGTTGGGCTTGGTAGACCCACCTAGAGTTGGGATTAGATTGGTAGTCTAATCCTAAGCTTTAGTTAGAGACTATGGTTGATCTTTATATGTTGTGGATGCCTCATGTGTAATTGTGATTATGGTGGCTATGTATATTGTGTTATACATGTATGTTGAGGCATGGTTTTGATGCATTGATATACGCAATTGGTTTGTGCATGACGGTGAGTCATGGTGAGTACGTGCTAAGCACGAAAGTTGTTATGAAATGATGTTGTGAAAGGTTAAGATTTGTGTTTAGTATTGGCACTAGTATGCTTGGGTACAATGATCGATCATTAGGATGTTTAGTGTGCACATATGAGTCAAATGCGCGCGTGGTCTTGGTGATGGAAGTCATCAAGATGGAGTACGGGTTTGCCCGTAAATTCTTCTTATATATGTTAGTCGATGATGAGTGTAATCCCATCGACGGGGCGTGAGGATGAGTGGAATCCCCTCCGCGTGAAATGGTGATGAGTGTAATCCCACCGTAAGGTAATGGTTGTGTTGGATGTGAGTTCCAACGGTTATCCGCGTATTCGAGTCATAGCTAGGTGCTAATATGGATTAATATATGTGTTTACATATGGTGTGGATATGGACTTGTTGAGCATGGCATAATATTGAGTTTATGTTCATGCATCATATATATATATATATATTTTGGCTTATGTGATTCGAAGGTAAGATCATACATTCTACTTTGGTTGTATGCTCGTGGTTGGACCCTGCATTGTCAAGGTTTGTTTTAATGAGCTACCCTCACTAAGCTTTATGCTTACGTTCTTCTTTGTTCGACAATGCAGATCCTTAGTTCATGGGTTGCTTGCGCAAAGAGAGGGCCTTCAAGTGTGCTTGTAGTGCTATCTTAGCTTTCAAGTATGGACTTTTAAGTTGTAAGGTGTAATAGTCAATCAATGGGATAGGTGTTGTTGACTTGAGCTTTTGATGTATGTTGATGGGTTGTTTAAGAGCATGTTAGACTCCTTGTTATGTGGATGTTTGCTTAAGGCTTGCTTATGCCCAGTATGTTGGCCTTGTGCCTTTTTGAATGCCTAAGTGTATGTTTGTCTAAAGCATGAATCTTGAATGCTATATATGTCTTCTTTTGGTAAATGCATGAATCCTTGAATGTATGATCCTTGTTCGTTTCGAATGCCTCGAATGCTGAAATCTTGGTTGTTAAATGTTGTATGCATGCTTGCTTGTGCGTAGGCGAGTCTTAATTTGCATCTAGAATTGTGTTTTGGTGTCCTTAGCTGCAAATTTGAGTATTGCAGTGCAGGGCGTATCGGTACGCCCAAGGGTCGTAACGATACAGCCCTACACTTTGGGACTCAAGTTTGGCTTAGCGTACCGGTACACGGGGGTGTATCGATACGCCAAGACCTCTATAGAAATCTAAGATTTTGACGAGATTTTGGCGTATCGGTACGGGTCTTGGGTGTATCGGTACGATCTTGTATCGTTGACTTTGAGAAGTTGACCAGTGAGGGCGTATCGGTACGGTCAAGCTGTGTATCGATACAGTCTCCCTGGGTTGACCTTGGGGTGTTGACCTAGTCAAGGCGTATCGATACCTTCTTCTAGTGTATCGATACGGCCTACTGTGAAAGTTAAAATGGGCTGTTTTTAAGTTGTTGTTCGTTTGCTTCACCTCGCTTGTTGCTTCCGCTGTCGTTGATTCACATAGGATATAATAAGGCTTCTAGACAAGATAATAAATGAAAAAGTTTTCTTAGGTCAGTAACCGAAGTGGAGCCTTAACGGGTTTCACCTCGGTTATCCCGGTGTAGCCCACTCGGGCCGGTTAGTCGCCCAGACCGAGACGAGGGGGTTACACTTGTTGGTATCAGAGCCTAAGGTTTCCGAGACCTTGGGCAAGTAAGTGAGGTAAGTTAAATTCTTATATTGCAATTGCACGGTGTTTGCTTGCCATGTAAGTATGATTGCTTGCTTATCAAGTATGCTTGATGGATGCTTGTTTGATTGTATATGTATGTTGTTTGAAGCATGTTGAGTAGAGTCTCATTGCTACTATTACATCGGAAAAACGATTTTTGAGTGAGGGAACATACTTGAGCCACTTGGACCCTTGCCCTTTCTAACCCTATCTTTTATGTTGTTGTTGTGTTGTATTTGTTATCTGTGATCGCATATGTCGAGGCCTAGAGGTAGACTGAGGTTGGTTTGTCAGGAACCTCGTGTTGCAGCTTCTGTTAATGAGTCGGTGGCTGGAGTAGAGGCTCATGTGGAAAAGCCTATTGTTGGAGTTGGAGCTCCTCCACCACCACCACCTTCTCAGCCTGAAGTAGGAGGCGAGACTGGAGCTGAGGGAGCAGGACCTCAGGTTGGTCAGGGTGGCCAAGGTCCTGCAGGAATAGATATGGCTCCACTAGTTCAAGCTATAGTGGGAGCGTTTCAGGCCGTAGTTGCCGGAGCTCAGGCTGCAGCTCAGCCGAGAGGTGATGATGCTAGCTTACCGTTAGAGAGGCTCCGTAGCCTAGGAGCAGAAGAGTTCAGGGGATCTACACCTGAGAGGTCAGAGTTGTGGTTGGAGAAGACAATCCGTATCTTAGCTCAGATGGGTTGTGTTGGTTCTCGTAAGTTGGGCTGTGTGATTTCATTGCTTCAGGGTGATGCCTACACCTGGTGGGTCACTATTACTACCGGTTTGTCGAAGGCCGAGATTGGTTGGGACTTCTTTGAGACTGCATTCAGAAAGAGGTATTTGGGGTCGAGATATCTTGATGAGAAGAAGCGGGAGTTTATGGCTCTTGTTCGGGGAGATGCTTCAGTGACTGACTATGAGATCCGTTTTGTCCGTTTGAGTCAGTATGCTCTAGAGTTGGTTCCTACTGAGAGGGATCGTTGTAATCTGTTCAGATATGGGCTTCACGAGGAAGTTAAGAGGTATACCTTAGCTTCAGATTATTTTGATTTTGATGTCTTGGTCGCTAGGGCCAAGGACATCGAGCATAGCTTGAAGCTGACCAAGCGTTCGGGAGGATCTAGTTCTGGGAAGAGGCATAACAACTTTGACCATGGTGATGCCAAGAGGCATCGGGGCGGTGGACATTAGTTTGACCATAGGCGCGGTGGTGGCAACCATGGTAGAGGCCATCAGGGCCATAGAGCTGGAGGGCGTTTGCCCGAGTGCACTCGTTGTGGGAGACAACATTCAGAAGAGTGTTGGGGTAACTTCCATGCTTGTTGGAACTGTGGTTCGAGAGACCACTTTAGGAGATAGTGTCCGCATCAGGCGACACAGGCACCGAATCTTACTCAGGCTTCTGCGAGAGCGATAGATTATCAGAGATGTCGTGGGCACGGCCGTGGTTACTTCCAGCCGAGGGCTGATGCACCTAGGATAGAGGCACCGAGGAATCTTGCTCATGTTGTGGTAGTACAGCCAGAGGCCAGTGGACCAGCTAGAGTCTACGCTCAGAGAGAGGCGGGGAATGACACAAATGTGATAGCAGGTAATTTTGAGTTACAGTCCATGTCTTTGCTTTCTTTAGTTGATTCAGGTTCCACGCATTCTTACATTTTGAGTGAGCATGGAAAGAAGTTAGACATACCTGTTGAGATCTTAGATGTAGGGATGCATGTGACTAGTTCTTTCGGTGAGACAGTTGTAGTTAGACGGATGTATAGGAGGTGTCCGTTGAAGATCCAGGGTCATGTGTTTCCTGGTGATATGATGGAACTTTCGTTTTATGGTTTTGATATTATTCTGGGCATGGATTGGTTGGTTGAGCATAGAGCTAGTGTAGATTTTGAGACGAAGAGAATTTCTTTAAAGCTTTCTGATGACTACGAGGTAGCAGTAGTAGGCGAGAACGTTAAGTTCTTGTCGAATGTTGTGTTAGCTTTAGAGGCTCATAGGTTGATGGAATCCGGTTGTAGGGCTTACTTAGCATATGTGATGAATCCGAATATGAGTGAGGTTAGACCGAAAGATATCATAACAATTTGTGATTATCCAGATGTGTTTCCAGAAGAGTTACCGGGTTTGCCTCCTGACAGAGATGTAGAGTTTGTGATTGAGATTGTTTCAGGGTCTACTCCAGTTTCTATTGCTCCGTATCGTATGGCTCCGAAAGAGTTGAAAAAATTGAAGAGTCAGCTTCAAGAGTTGTTAGACTGTGGTTTTATTAGGCCTAGTAGTTCACCTTGGGGTGCTCCCGTGTTGTTTGTGAAGAAGAAGGGTGGCAGTATGAGAATGTGTATTGACTACAGGTAGTTGAATTAGTTGACAATAAAGAACAAATATCCGTTGCCTCGTATAGATGACTTGTTTGATCAGTTGAGGGGTGCTTCAGTGTTCTCGAAGATAGATTTGAGACTAGGGTACTATCAGTTGAAAGGAAAAGAATGTGATGTTCCGAAGACAGCTTTTATTACTAGATACAATCACTATGAGTTCCTTGTGATGACGTTTGGGCTCACGAATGCACCAGCAGCTTTCATAGACATGATGAACATAGTTTTCCGAGACTATCTAGACCTGTTTGTGGTTGTTTTCATAGATGACATCCTTGTGTATTCGAGATCAGAAGAAGAGCATGATGAGCACTTGAGACTTGTTTTGCAGAGGTTGATGAGTAATCAGTTGTATGCGAAGTTGAGCAAATGTGAGTTCTGGATTAGAGAGGTTGTGTTTCTTGGCCACGTTGTGTCAGCTGAAGGTATCCGTGTTGATCCGACGAAGATTGAGGCTATTTTTGAGTGGAAACAACCTAAGTCAGTGACTGAGATTAGGAGTTTCCTAGGATTAGACGGTTACTATAGGAGATTTGTTGATGGCTTCTCTAGAGTAGCTGCTCCGTTGACTAAATTGTTGCAAAAAGGAGTGAAGTTTGAGTGGTCAGATGCGAGACAGAATGCATTTGAGAAATTAAAAGAAGCTTTAATGAATGCTCCAGTGTTAGTACAACCAGTTTCAAGGAAAGTGTTCGTGATCTATAGTGATGCTTCCTACATAGGTTTAGGTTGTGTTCTGATACAAGAAAGAAGAGTTGTTGCCTATGCTTCGAGACAGTTGAAAGTGCATGAGAAGAACTATCCTACACACGATATAGAGTTAGCCGCAATTGTGTTTGCGTTGAAGATTTGGCATCACTACCTGTATGGTGAGAAGTGCATAGTTTATACTGACCATAAGAGCTTGAAGTATTTGATGACTCAGAGATAGTTGAACTTGAGACAAAGAAGATGGCTTGAACTGTTGAAAGACTATGATTTGACTATAGAGTACCATCCGGGTAAGGCAAATGTAGTAGCCGATGCGTTGAGCAGAAAAGTTGCAGTTGAGTTGCGAGCTATGTTTGCTAGATTGAGTGTATGAGGGGATGGTGGTTTGATCACAGAGTTGCAAGTGAAGCCTTCTTTGATTCAGGTGATCAGAGAAAAACAGTTGCAAGATGTATCTTTAGTTTCTCATGTTCAGGACATAGCCGAAGGTAGACCGACCGAGTATAGTTTTAGTGGCGAGAATGTGTTATGTTTCAGAGATAAAGTTGTAGTACCTGAAGATGTTGAGTTGAGACGTCTGATTTTGAGCGAAACACATTCGAGTCCTTTTTCTATGCATCCGGGTAGTACTAAGATGTACCGTGATTTGAAGAGTGATTACTTATGGGTTGGTTTGAAGAAGGATGTAGCCGAGTATGTGAGCCGTTGCATGGTTCGTCAGAGAGTGAAGGCAGAACATCAACTTCCTTCAGGTTTGTTACAGCCTTTGAAGATTCTGGAATGGAAATAGGAGAGGATCACCATGGACTTTGTGTCGGGGTTACCGTTGTCTCCTCCAAAGAAGAATTCTGTTTGGGTGGTTGTTGATCGATTTACTAAGTGTGGCCACTTCTTAGCAGTGAACACCACAGATTCTTTAGATAAGTTGGCAGATTTGTACATTCACGAGATTGTGAGACTTCACGGGGTTCCGAAGTCTATTGTATCAGACAGAGATCCGAGATTCACTTCGAGGTTCTGGAGTTGTTTGCATAGCGCCCTAGGTAGCCGTTTGCATTTCAGTACTTCTTATCATCCGCAGTCAGATGGTTAGTCAGAGCGAATGATACAGATTTTAGAGGATATGCTCTGTTGTTGTGTGATTGACTTCCAGGGTTCTTGGAGAAACATTTGCCCTTAGTTGAGTTTGCTTTCAACAACAGTTACCAGGCTAGTATACAGATGGCTCCTTATGAGGCTTTGTATGGTAGACGAGGTAGGACTCCGATCTGTTGGGCCGAAACGGGTCAGAAATTGTTACCTATGCCGGATTTGCTGAAGGGGACTACTGATAAAGTAAAGTTGATTTGTGACCGTTTGAAAGCAGCTTCCGATCGTCAGAAATCTTATGCAGATTTGAAGAGAAAAGAGATTGAGTTCTTAGTGGGTGAGAAAGTGTTTCTGAAAGTATCTCCGTGGAAGAAGGTAATGAGATTTGGCCGGAAAGGCAAGTTGAGTCCAAGGTTTATTGGTCTGTATGAGATAGTTGAGCGGATTGGGCCAGTAGCTTACCATTTGAGATTGCCTTCGGAGTTAAAGAAGATCCATGATGTTTTTCATGTGTCGATGCTAAGGAGATATAGATCAGATCCGTCTCATGTTATGCCTGTTGAGGAGATAGAGTTGTATCCGGATTTGTCTTACAATGAAGAACCTGTTGAGATACTTGCTTCTGATAGCAAGGTGTTGCGTGGCAAGACCATTGAGTTGGTCAAGGTATTGTGGAGACATAGAGGTGTGGAAGAGGCCACGTGGGAGAGGAAAGCTGATATGCTTGAGCAGTTTCTGTACTTGTTTCCATCAGGTAAATTTGGGGACGAAATTCCTTAAGTGGGGGAGAGTTGTAACACCCGGGTTTAGGGGTCGGGTGAAAATAATATTAAAATAACGTTTTAGGTTTCGGTTTCATAATTAAAATAATAAATATTATTTTGGGCCTTGGGTTTTCAAAACAAATAATTTATGTTGGACATGTTTTAGTTTTAAAGCCCAATTCTATGGAATTTGGAAATTGAGATAGCCATCTCATTAATGGCATTTATGTAAATATTTCAAAGTTAGGAAAAGATGAGCTTTTGAGTCAAAAAAAAGGAGGGGAGTCATCTTCTTCTTCATTTTCATTCCCACATCAAAACCCAAAACCCTCTCCCTTTCACTATTCCATCATCTTCATTGCTCATTGTTGGTGATTTTTGAAAGGTAAATACGTTTTTGACTTGTCCTTACCTTCCTCTTCATGTTGGTACAATTAGTTTTCAATAAAACCAAGTATTTTGTATTTTGGGGTTTTCAAAGATTTTGTTAAAGGTTGTAGCTTTATGGATTTTTAACTAAGCTTTTGATTTATTATTGTTAGATAAGTTGTTTATAAACCATAAGGTCCAACATATATGAATTTTAAAAGGTTTTATGAAGATTCTCGGATTTGGGTTTTAGAGGGGTTTTTGAAGGGTTTTAAGTTGAGTTTTGGGGGTGTTTTATGTTGGAATTTTTTGGCTGATGGTTAGGCTATGTATGAGGGTTGTTTTGGGAGCTTTTAAGTGTGTTAAAAAGGTTGAAATCAAGGGTTTTGGACTGTGCTAAAGGGCTGCTCGGGAATGAGGTTTTGGGGATTGTCTTTAGCTTAAAATCTTGTGTTTTGTGCTTGGTTTGTGTTCCAGGTTTGCTACTTTGATTTATGAACTGATTTGAGGTTGTTTTGATTGTGTTGAGTTGATTAGTAGCAAGGATTTGTGTTGGTGAAGCCTCAGGAACAAATCCAGAATCGTTGGAAGCTTGATCGGCTAGTGTGTTGAGCTTGGAATAGTCGGTGAGTGGTTAAATGTTTTTAAATGGTTTTCAAGTGTTGGTTCAAGCATGTGGACTAGGTTGGGCTTCGTAGACCCACCTAGAGTTTGGATTAGATTGGTAGTCTAATCCCAAGCTTTAGTTAGAGACTATGGTTGATCTTTATATGTTGTGGATGCCTCATGTGTAATTGTGATTATGGTGGCTATGTATATTGTGTTATACATGTATGTTGAGGCATAGTTTTGATGCATTGATATATGCAATTGGTTTGTGCATGACGATGAGTCATGGTGAGTACGTGCTAAGCACGGAAGTTGTTATGAAATGATGTTGTGAAAGGTTAAGATTTGTGTTTAGTATTGGCACTAGTATGCTTGAGTACAATGATCGATCATTAGGATGTTTAGTGTGCACACGTGAGTCAAATGCGCGCGTGGTCTTGGTGATGGTAGTCATCAAGATGGAGTACGAGTTCGCCCGGAAATTCTTCTTATATATGTTAGTCGGTGATGAGTATAATCTCATCGATAGGGCGTGAGGATGAGTGGAGTCCCCTCCGCGTGAAACGATGATGAGTGTAATCCCACCGTAAGGTAATGGTTGTGTTGGATGTGAGTTCCAATGGTTCTCCGCGTGTTCGAGTCATAGCTAGGTGCCAATATGGATTAATATACGTGTTTACATATGGTGTGGATATGGACTTGTTGAGCATGGCATAATATT
This sequence comes from Hibiscus tridactylites, assembly GCA_958450335.1. Taxonomy (NCBI): domain Eukaryota; kingdom Viridiplantae; phylum Streptophyta; class Magnoliopsida; order Malvales; family Malvaceae; genus Hibiscus; species Hibiscus tridactylites. Next base: position 24,836,989 of record OY288265.1, on the reverse strand, counting down.
GAGTTTATGTTCATGCATCATATATATATATTGGCTTATGTGATTCGAAGGTTAGATCATGCATTCTACTTTGGTTGTATGCTCGTGCTTGGACCCTGCATTGTCGAGTTTTGTTTTAATGAGCTACCCTCACTAAGCTTTATGCTTACGCTCTCCTTTGTTCGACAATGCATATCCTTAGTTCGTGGGTTGCTTGCACAAGGAGAGGGTCTCCAAGTGTGCTTGTGGTGCTATCTTAGCTTTCAAGTATGGACTTTTAAGTTGTAAGGTGTAATAGTCAAGCAATGGGATAAATGTTGTTGACTTGAGCTTTTGATGTATGTTGATGGGTTGTTTAAGAGCATGTTAGACTCATTGTTATGTGGATGTTTGCTTAAGGCTTGCTTATGCCCAGTATGTTGGCCTTGTGCCTTTTTGAATGCCTAAGTGTATGTTTGTCTAAAGCATGAATCTTGAATGCTATATATGTATTCTTTTGGTAAATGCATGAATCCTTGAATGTATGATCCTTGTTCGTTTCGAATGCCTCGTATGCTGAAATCTTGGTTGTTAAATGTTGAATGTATGTTGGCTTGTGCCTAGGCGAGTCTTAATTTGCATCTAGAATTGTGTTTTGGTGTCCTTAGCTGCAAATTTGAGTATTGCAGTGCAGGGCGTATCGGTACGCCCAAGGGCCGTATCGATACGACCCTACACTTTGGGACTCAAGTTTGGCTTAGCGTACCGGTACGCGGGGTGTATCGATACGCCAAGACCTCTCTGGAAATCTGAGATTTTGACGTGATTTTGGCGTATCGGTACGGGTCTTTGGTGTATCGGTACGGTCTTGTATCGTTGACCATGAGAAGTTAACCAGTGAAGGCGTATCGGTACGGTTAAGCCGTGTATCGATACGGTCTCTCTGGGTTGACCTTGGGGTGTTGACCTAGTCAAGGCGTATCGATACCCTCTTCTAGTGTATCGATACGACCTGCTGTGAAAGTTAAAATGGGCTATTTTTAAGTTGTTGTTCGTTTGCTTCACCTCGCTTGTTGCTTCCGCTGTCATTGATTCACATAGGATATAATAAGGCATATAGATAAGATAATAAATGAAAAAATTTTCTCGGGTCGGTAACCGAAGTGGAGCCTTAACGGGTTTCGCCTCGGTTATCCCCGTGTAGCCCACTCAGGCCGATTAGTCGCCCAAACCGGGATGAGTGGGTTACAATAATTATGGAGTAATAAACTCGGGTGTGTATAAATTAGCATCAGAAAACCCGTGAGTATCGGAGGAGCTCGGGCCCACTTCTTCTACATGATGTGTTGGGACCAGTTCTTTTTCCCAAATAACTGGGGAGCCCACTTGTGGATGTTTCCAAGTTGTTGGCCAACCTTCAGGATTTTGAGACCAAACGTGATTTTGAGATACGGCCGCTGCTGCTATCTTGGAAGACTCAACTTTACCGCCATATTTTTCTTAAATGTTTGACATTGTTCTCGTTCTTCGACCGAAGTTAAGTAAGGCTTTCCATTATTAAAAAAATAAATCAGATACTCTAACCTCTGAAAATTAAAATCATCCTCTTCGATTTGAACGCTAAACGATATTGTTGAATCTTTGTTGTTTCACATCGTAACGTACTCAGCGTGTATGACTTCCCACGGAACATCTGCCCTGTCGCGTCCATCATAATTGTGCAAATAATCATGCTAAGTGTGGGGATACAGAATAGGCTGGTGGAAGCCAAATTGCCTAAGCACCCTGTCGGCAAAGTGGAACTCGATAATCACAAAGTGGATCAACGGTGTAACCGTACACCACTTGTTAGAATGGTAACACCCGGGTTTAGGTGAAAATAATATTTTAATATTATTTGGGCTCAGGTTTATAATTAAAATGATCCTTTAAAATTTCGGGTTTCGAAATAAATATTTGAAATGAGACCAAATTGATTTAATTGCAAGTTGAAGAGCTATTTAAAGAACAAGGGAATATCCATTCATTAATGGTCTTTTGGTAATTTACCCATCTTCTAATTTAAATCCCCTTTTATACAAAATAAAACACCATTTCTACTATTCACTCTCTTCCTCATCTCATCTCCAACGTGAAAGAACCCCTCCCCTCTTCAAGTTACTATTTCATCTCATTTCTCATCCATTTCAACTCCATTTTGAAAGGTAATAACGTTTTTGACTTCCCCTCAACTCTCTCTCTTTAAAAGTACCATTTATTTTGATTTTCATGGAAGTTTTGGAAAATGGAATTTTGGAAGATTTTGATTAAAAATGGAAACTTTATGCTGTTAAGTTAAATGTTTTGATTTAATATGGTTAGTTATGATGTATAGAGGTCAAATGGTATAACATATGTGAATTTTGAATGATTTTGAGCAATTTTGGATTTTGGTAAACATGAGGTTTTTGGAGGGTTTTGGGTGAGTTTTGGGAGTTGTTTTAGATGGGTTTTGATAGGCTATTGATAGTACTATGGATAGGGGTTGAATTGGGTCATTTGTGGGTGTAATGGAAGTTGGAAACATGGTTTTTGGACATGGTTTTGGGGATGTCCGAATTGGTGAAAATGGGATTTGTTCATGCTTTCAACATGGTAATTTGTGATTGAATTGTATTCCGGGTTGGTCTTTTGATGTTAAGATGATTTGGAATTGTTTGAAATGTGTTTGAGGTTGTTTAGAAGCGGAAATTGGTGTTGGAGAAGCTTTGGGAAGAAATCCGGGATTGTGAGAGTGGTTGCTTGCTTGGCTTGGAGCTTGGAAGCTTAGGTGAGTGGTTAATTATTTTACATGGTTTTAAAATGATCGGTTCGAGTATGTGGACTAGGTTGGGCTTGGTAGACCCACCTAGAGTTAGGATTAGGGTGGTAGCCTAATCCTAAACTTGATCTAGAGCCTTTGGATGAACTCATATATATGGATGTGTATGCCTCGTATGACTTGTGATATGATTGATTTATGTATATTGTGTATACATGTGAGATGGGGCATGATTTATGGTGCTTAAGGCATGCATAGTAATGGTTCATGATTGTGTTCATGGTGAGTACGTGCTAAGCACGGAATTGATTGAAATGAGTAATGTGGAATGAGTAAAATGTTGGCACTAGCATGCTTGAGTACAAATGATCGATCATTAGGATGTTAGTGTGTGCACATGAGTCAAAAGTCGCGCGTGACCTTGGTGGCGTTGAGTCACCAAGGAGGAGTACGGGTTCTCCTGGAAATTGTATTTAAATATAGTCGATGATGAGTGGAATCCCATCGACGGGGCGTGAGGATGAGTGGAATCCCCTCCGCGAGACCGGTGATGAGTGTAATCCCACCGTGAGGTAATGAGGTTGTTGGATGTGAGTTTCCAACGTATTTATCCGCGTATTCGGGTCATAGCTATGTGCCAATGTTGATTGATATGTGTATCAATGTGTTGTGATATATGATCCTTATTTGGATGTTTAAATGTGATTATATGTGTTGTGGAATATAGCTCATGATCATGGCATTTAATTGAATATTGCTCTTGCATCTTTATCTTGTGGCTCTTGTGGATCATTGGTAAATATGTGTTTTGCCTTGGCTAAGATCATGCTCGGACCCTGCAATGTTGAGGTTTGTTTTTAAGAGCTTACCCTCACTAAGCATCATTGCTTATGCTCTATTTGTTCAACATTGCAGATCCTTAGTTCGTGGGTTGCTTGCGCAAGTGGAAGGCCTCCAAGTGTGGTTGTTAGCTTTGAGTACATCAAGTATGAGTTTTTAATGTTGAACATGTAATAGTTAGGTAATGGGACATGAGCTATTTTGATGGATGATTGTTGGTTGTTTAGGAGCTTGCTTAGACTCCATGTTATCTTGCTTTTGTATGGCTTGTGATGCAATGTTTGAATTGTAATCCATGCCTAAATTGCTTACCATGAATGTTGGCTATGTGCCTTTGTGGTCGCCTTTGTGTTTGAATGTTGAAGTATGAGACTTTGAATGCTTAAATGTCATCTTTGATCAATCGCATGATTTCCTTAATGTATGTACATGTTGGGTGCTTGCATGGTTAAATATTGATCTGATAATATTGTATGAATGCTGGTTTGGGTCTAGGGAAGTCTTGAATTGCATCTAAGTTCGAGTCTTGTTCGTTTTTGCTGAGTTTGGGAGCTTTGCAGTGCAGGGCGTATCGGTACACCTGAGGGTCGTATCGATACGCTACTGCCTCCAGAGCTCAGTTTTGGCTGGGCGTATCGATACGCGGGGGCGTATCGATACGGTTTTTGGTCACTGGAATTTTGAGAAATTGGGGAGTTTTTAGAATATCGATACGGTGTTGGGGTGTATTGGTACGGGTTTATCTCGTTGACAACGAGATGTTGACTGAAGAGGGTGTATCGATATGCTCAAAGGTTGTATCGATACGGTCTTCTTCGAGTTGACTATTTGGGTTGACCAAGTCAAGGCGTATCGATACCCTTGATTGGTGTATTGATACGGCCTGCCCTGTAAGCATAAAATAGACTGTTTATGCATGGTCGTGGTTCGAATGTGATTTCCTATGATTGTTTTCCGCTGTCGTGATCACTTAGGACTTAACAATCCTCTAGACAAGATTAAAATGAAAGAAAAAAATAGGGTTGCTAACCGAGGGGGAACCTTAACGGATTTCGCTTCGGTTTTCCCCGTGTAGCCCACTCGGACCGGTCGTCCGGCCAGACCGGGACGAGGGGGTTACAAGAATCCTTCAACAGTTCATCTGGTACAAATATGTGATCATCATAGTACGCCATCCAAATAAATTGCAAAAATAATGATTATTATAATAAGACCTATCTATAATGTAAAAAAAACTATTAATTAATATATATCTTACTAAATTGTAAACAATACAGTTAACCACATACCCGCTCCTGACAATACAAATCAATTTCCGCTTTAAACACTTTCAAGTTGTTGTTCGCCAATCACGTGTGCGCTTTTTTCTCGCGCCATCTGCATACAATTCACAATTAATGTTTTAATTAATAAAAATAATTTAAAATTACCACAAAAATTAAACTTAAAATCAAGTTAATTACCTGGCGACAAGAGGGAACTGTATCGGTGTTCGAGTAATCGGTGTCCATAACGGAAGTCACTGCCAAGCCCACGCTTGCAGCAACAACAAACATCCACCAATACCTTGAACCTTATGACCATTCTCTATTTTAGCGCCCTTGCACAACTCACGATACAAGAACGCTAATATGGTCGATCCCCAAATATATTGAGCAGCTTCCCACTGGTACCTCAAAAAGCGTAGATACCGTGTATGTACAAAATTTCCAGATTTATCCGGCATCAATATACCGCCAATGAGCTGTAGAATATAAGCTCGACTGGCATATAAACTGCATCAATCGAACTATATTCATTGAGATTGAATTCTTTTTGCTGTCAACTCAGTTTCACACAATTTCCTGACAAATTTGATTGTCCGACACCTTCCCAAGAAAATAACCGCTAAGTGCTTCAGGTCTAACTTCAGTCTGGTCGATCGAGGCTTTCTCGGTCAATGGTGCCCCGATCAATGGTGCCCCATTTACCGGCACCCCAATAAGTATGACCTTATCTTCAAGTGTGATCGTGCATTCCCCACACGGCATATGGAACGTATGGGTTTCCAGCCTCCAATGCTGAATCAGAACAACAATCAACCCGGGCACCAACTTGTACCCTCAAAAGAATGTCGCATAATAAAATCCAGATTATTGCAACCATTCAGTGATTCGATCGTGCGGAGGATTTTTTTGCCATGGTCAGGTGACGTTTAAATGTATCCTCATAATCCTGTAATTAACACATCAATAAATAAAGGGATAAACCAAACAAAATATTATTAACATAATTGAATTGAATTTCTAATAAATCAATTATTAACAAAATTGTACCATCTCAGGAACCGGCAAACTACTAATGTGGTCATCCTGAAATCTCAATAGAGGAGCTTGCTCAGCCATCCTACATGATAAGTATGAATATATTATAACCGAGACTCAATTTTGTAAAATTCTACGCAATTAAAATTTTCATTCTAACACATTTATTACACTACTAAATAACTAAATAAATGCTTAGAATTTAAATTTCGTTGAATTTTACCAAATTAAAAATAATACTAGATATTATAAATTAATTTTATTTAAATTTCAATTCAACTACACTACTATTAAAAGACTAATAACATCCATATTTTTTAATACATACAATTTTAAGGTCACTAATTATTAAAAAACTCTCAAATTCATTAATATTTTTATTGCATTTATCACACTACTAAATAACTAAATAAATGCTTAGAATTTAAATTTCGTTGAATTTTACTGAATTAAAAATAAAATTAGAATTTAAAATAATTTCTTCAAAGTTACAAATAAAACTAGAATTAAAAAACTCCCAAATTCATTAAATTTCTTTGAAGTTTATAAATTAATTTTACCGAATTTATTTATTAATTTTCAACGACTCTTAAATAAAACAATTTCTTCAAAATTACAAATAAAATTTAAAAACATATTTTTTGCTACTACTATTACTAATATAACTTTAATCCTCAGTCCCTATATCATTCACTAATTTCCCTTTAAAACTCTTCAACTTTAAATTTTTTACAAATTACTCACTAATTTACTACTTTCCTTCATAACCTTCAATTTTAACATTTTTACAAACTAGTCATCAATCTACTTATAATAAATACCCTAATTACAATCGGTATATACATAATTTTTTTAAAAAGGTCATAAATTAAAATATTAATTACCTAAACCAACTCCTAACCAAAGTTAATTTTTTTTAAAATTACAAATAAATTTAAAAAAAACAACTTTCTACTAATAACTCTCAAATTAAAAAAACTTTAATATTTTTTACTATGTCAAATCCTAAGTTTTTTTCTTTCAAAATTACAAATAAATTTTAAAAATATTTTTTTTACTTTTTTGATTCAACTCCAAATATACTCATTTTACTTCCAATATACTCCAAATATAATCATTTTCAACATTAATGTTATAAAATCTAACATAAAATTAACAACAATAGAAATATTCAAACATTAAAATTTTCAAATATCAACTCCAAAATTTTAAAAAACAACAAATTAATCTCTTCATAAATTTATAAAATTCAACCACCAAATTAAAATTGCATTATACTTACTATATTTCTTCAAATCTCTCTTTCTCAAACTCTTCACAAATTTTCTTCTTCTCCTCTTCAACAACCTATTTAACACAAAAATTTCAATATTTCAAATATCAACTTCAAAATTTTAACATATATAAAATTAAAAAACTAATCTGAAAAAATAAAAAAATTGTAACTACAAAAAATACATACATTACAAATATAAATATAAATTTAACATAATTTTCTCAAATAAAATTGCATTATACTTACTATATTTCATCAAATCTCTATTTCTCAAACTCTTCACAAAATTTCTTATTCTCCTCTTCAACAACCTATTTAACAAAAAAAAAATTAATATTTCAAACATCAACTTCAAAATTCTAACATATATAAATTTAAAAAAACTAATCTAAAAAATTAAAAAAAATTCTAACTACAAAAAATACATACATTACAAATATAAATATAAATTTAACATATTTTTCTTAAATAAAATATAAATACTCACAAAATTTCTTCAAAATCTTCATCTTCTATCTTCTACCTTCTTTCTTCAACCTTCAACACAACCCCTATTTATCTTCAACTCATTTCAATTTCAACCACAAAATTATCACCTCCCATTCAACCAATTAAAAAAAGTTCAGATAAAATAAAGCTGACCCGCCTGCCACCCACCACCATTATTCGGTGCACTGTTCAAAGAAAGGGGGAGGGCAGCCCGACTTTGAACAGTGCCCGACACGCCCAGATCACGCCACGTGGCAGTGTGGCATCTTAGAAGGGGGGAGGATCACCATCCGATTTTGAACAGTAACGTCACTAGAAAAACACTGTTTAAAGACGGGTTGTAGTGCTTTGGCTTTCTGAATTTGAACATTAAACATCCATATTCTTGGAATTAATTTGAGCGGGTCTTTATTGTTGGAATAAAAAATTCTCAAACTAATATTTGGGTAAATCTTCCTTTTTTTCACAATTGTCCGTTAGGTTTTCTTATATTCTGAAATCATTAATTTTTTTCTTATCAATGTTAAAGATATCCTTCTTAAAATAGGTAATCAAATAATCATTCATCGATTGATAAAAAAATTGATTTTTAAAAAAAAGATTTAAAAATAAAACCGAATGAAAAATAGGTAAGAATTAAGCTTAAAAATAGAAGTAGGTGAAACGTGGTTATATTATAAACATAATGATTTGTAAGAAAAATAAAGAAAACTCAATGAATATACAATTGTAGTGAAGCAATCTAACATCTTATACTAGTTTATATATATATATATATATATTTATAAAATAAAATTTTCTTTTACTTTTATGAATGGTTTCATTTGACTCCACAATCATAAACATGATTTCGTGGTTGATCTTTAAAAGCTACTTGTAATTTTTAGAGTCATTTTTATTTAGTTGGAACTTAAAATATAATTGTTATAAATACTTGATGGAAGTATTTTTGTTTTTATAATCTGTCTCAACGAGAATAATCTCTACTTAAACCATTAAATAAATGAGTAGGTTGAGAACATTTGAGGTTATGAAAAAAAGGAATTGACATGATTCTCTCTAGTAACAATATATCGAGTGTGTTTAATTAGGGTTCTAATTGTTAAGAATATAATAAGTTAGTTAATTTTCATCTTACCCTAGTTAGGAATATCAAGTTAGTTAAGTCTGTTATGTAGCCTATATAAAGCTTATTTGTACCCTGATGAGATTAATGCAATATGAACCAGATTCTTCATTTCTCTTTTACCTCTCTCGTTAATACACAAATTCTTTCATCTTTGATTCAACTTTGATCCTATCTTAACATGGTATCAGAGCTTACTCGGGATCGATCCGGTGACCAATATCGTTGATTCCAAGGATCTTTTGCCTTGCAAGTGTTCAGGTTTTGTTTTAGATTTCTTTACTTCTTGTTTTTTTGTGTTCTTCTGTTTCTTGCATCTATGGAGACGGTGGTAGATTCCAATCATATACTCTATCTACATCCTTCTGATACGCCTGGAACTTTATTGGTTTCACACCAATTAACTAGGATAGAAAACTATAGTCTGTGGAGTAGGTCCATGCGTATAGCCATGCTTGCAAAGAATAAAATAAGTTTTATCGATGGTACTTGTACAAGAGAAAGTGTTTCTGTTAATCTGAGGTCACAATGGGATAGATGCAATGCTTTGGTTCTTTCTTGGATTTTGAATACAGTCAGTCAAGAGTTGTCTGCTGGTATTGTCTTTGCTTCTTCTGCATCTTTAGTTTGGAAAGATTTGAAAGGAAGGTTTGATAAAGTAGATGGCTCAAGAATTTATTTTCTCCATCGAAAAATAGTTACGCATACTCAGGGTCTTTCTTCAATATCAGTTTATTACACGCGTTTACAGTTGTTGTGGGATGAGTATGATGCGCTTGTGCCTTTTACAACATGTGATTGTGAAACATCACATCAAAATACAACGCACGTGACTCAACAAAGATTATTTCAACTGCTTATGGGGTTGAATGACACCTACTCTATGGTAAGGAGTCAGATATTGATAATGAAGCCACTTCCCACTGTTAATGAAGCATATTCAATGCTTGTACAAGAGGAAGGACAACATCAGAATTTAGGAACATCTAGTGTACTTGTAGAACCAACATCTTTGTATTCCAGCGTGCAATCAAAAAGGAGGTTTAATGGTATATGTGATTACTGTCACATAAAAGGCCACAAGAAGGAGTCTTGTTACAAGCTAGTAGGATATCCTTCTGATTCAAGGTTCACCAAGAAAGGGTCGTATAACAAACCAGTGGCAAATTCAGTAAATTCAAATGCCTATTCGAGTACTAATGCTTCTAGTTCCATTGCTTCTGATTCTATTGTCTCTGAAACTCAAAGTAGCATGACCAATTCTATGCCAGTACCAACTTTCACTCATGACCAGTATAAGTAGATTTTGAAGCTACTAGGAAAAGAGCCTTCCTGGCAAGCTTACATGACAGGTACAACTGTACAAGCATAGATGGCAGGTATATCAAACGATACATCCTTCTCAGGATGGATTCTTGATACTGGAGCAACAAATCATATAACCTTTAATATCAATTTCTTAACTTCTCCTACTCCTTGCACAACATCTTTTGTTGTTCAATTGCCAAATGGAAATACTGCAAGTCTTTCACATATAGGAACTTATAATTTGTCATCTACTGATATTTTAACTAATGTTTTATGTGCACCCAATTTTAGCTATAACCTCATGTCAATATCTAAGCTTACTGCTGATTTACAATGTGAAGTTGTTTTTTTTCCTGACTTTTGTATTTTGAAGGATCTTTACAATGGAAAGATGAAGGGGATTGGTAAAATGAGAAGAGGTCTTTACATTCTACAACCTTTTAGTTATTTAAATTCCAAGTTGCTTGCTGATATATTGCAAATAACCCAGCCTGATTCTGCTTGTTTTTCTTCTATAGCTTCTAGTGTGCATCCAACTAGCATTTGGCATGCTAGGCTTGGACACACCTCTTTTTACATAATATCTAAACCTCTTTTCTTAGATTGTATCAATGAACATAAAGATGAAATAAAACAGTGTGATATATGTCCTCTTGCGAAGCAGGCTTGTCTTCCTTTTCCTATTACTCAAACATGTGCTGATGCACCTTTTAGTCTTATTCATATTGATCTTTGGGGTCCATATCGTATAAATACACATAGTGGGGAACAATTTTTCTTGACTATTGTTGATGACTATTCGAGAATGACTTGGATTTTCTTGCTTAAGCTCAAAAGTGATGCTTTTGTGGCTCTTAAAAAGTTCCATGCTTATGTTTGTACTCAATTTGCTTCTAAAATTAAAATTGTTCTTAGTGATAATGATGCTGAATTTTTTTGCTGTAGAAGGTATTGAGTTTTTTTCTTTAAATGGCATTGTTCATCAACACTCATGTGTTTACACGCCACAACAAAACAGCGTGACTGAACGTAAACATGGACACTTGTTGAATGTTGCTAGGGCATTAAAATTTCAGTCCAATGTGCCAACTAAGTTCTGGGGAGAATGTGTACATACACCATGTTATATCATTAATCATTTATGTAGAACTAATGTTTTAATATAATAATTGAAAAATGTTTTGGACTGATTTAAAAAGTATTTAAAACAATTTCCAAAGTCCAAATAACTTGAAACTATGTTTAGAGATGTTTTTAAAAGGTTTTACATTTTTTCAAAGCCAAACTTCACAAAACTGTCCAAGCATTTCGAAACACCTTAGGGCGTTTCGATACGGGTGATTCCAGTAGCTAAAATGTTTCGATACTAGTATCGAAACGGGCTTTCCCTGGATAAGAATTTTGCCCAGCGTTTCGAAACGGGCTATGCCATTTCGATACGCCTACGTGGCTTCAACCACAACGGTCGTAAACCCCAACAACTATTTCCCAACTAGCATTTAAATATATGGCGTTTCGATACGGGTCTAGGCGTTTTGATACGTATTCCGAAACGGCCAGGGGGCATTCTGAAACGGGTGCCTTGTCAGACTGCAACGTCTCTTTCTACTTAAAGGGTGTTTCGAAACATGTTCGGGCATTTTGAAATGATGAGTTGCAGAACTGCATTTATGGTGGGAATTAAAGTCCTCAACGGCTCCAATTCATCCCCAACGTCTAGCAACGACTATAAACTCATCAAGGAGTATAAAAGGGACCTCCAAGCATCAAGTAAAGGCTAATGCTCATATTATCAATCAACAAATGATCAAATATTGTCTTAGTGCCTAAGTTGTCAATTCTTGTATAGACAAACACTAGTGAGCCAAAATTGTCAAATTTGCTCAAGTGTTTTAGGTTTTGGGTGAGTGCTTTAATTGTTCAAACAAACACCTATTAGAGGGATTTGTGTTTGCTTTTATTTTCTCTTTGTAAAAGAAAGTTTGATCAAGGCTTTGGGTAGAAAGCTTGATCGGTGTAAAGGGTTTCCTCCTAAGCCTAGAAAAGGGGATGAATCAATAGTGGATTGATTGGAAATCTTTAGTGGGGAGCTAAGGTAGGGATGTAGACCTTGGTTCGAAGGTTGAACCACTATAATTCATTGTGTCAATTATCTTTTTAGCCTCCACAACCCTTCCACCCAAAAATTCACCTCTCCACCACTTGGTGAGCCACATCGGTTGAACGAATTGAGCTCCATAAAACTCAACAATTGGTATCAGAGCTTGGCTCAATTTAGGAGGATTCACATCCTATTGAGAAGATCCGGCAAGCTCGATCACTATTTCATCAACCGGCTTAAATAGTACAATCAATCGACAAACCGCCTTTCTTTGACGGAACCCACTATGCCCATTGGAAGATAAAGATGAAGTTCTTCATCAAATCTAGAGATTACAAGCTATGTGATATAGTTGAAGATGGTCTGTTCGTGCCTCAAAGAAGCAAAATGGAGTGGAGTGCCGACGATCGCAAGAAGATGAAGCTTAATTGCAAAGCCTCGCACATCTTGTTTTTTGCATTTGGCCCAACCATCTATGAGAAGATGTCTTCTTGTGAGAGTGACAAGGAGGTATGAGACAAGCTTGGAGTCACATACGAGGGGACCAAAGAAGTCAAGGAGACCAAGATTGGGCTCCTAACCTTAGAGTATGAGAACTTCAAAATGGATCTGAAAGAAAACATCGAGAAGATGTTTGATAAGTTCTCCACTATCACCAATGGTCTCAGAGGCTATGGAGAAGCCATCCCAGAAGAAATGCTTGTTCGAAAGCTCATCTACTCACTTCCCGAGTCTTGGGACTCAAAGAGGACCACCATCATCGAAGCCAAGAATTTGAAGACCTTGAAGCTTGATGAACTCAAGGGGCCACTCCTTACTCATCAAATCATGAAGAAGAATAAATAAGATGAGAAGAAGAAGAAAGAAATTAGAGCTATGGGAGAGAAGAAAATCAAAGGGTTAGGCATCAATGCAAGTGCCATGGCTCTCAAATCCTCCACTTGCCATCACGTTGATTCAAGTGAAGAGGAGGATGAAGAAGAAGAAGAGATAGTTTATCTCTTCAAGAAGTGTGCCCCGTTCATGAAGAAAGCCTTAAGAGAGCTTGAACGAGAATCCAAGAAGAAGGAGGGGGCAAGCACTTCAAGCCATAAGAAGAAGGCACATATGGCTACTTGGAGTGATGAGGACTCCACCGACGATGAACAAGTCAACCTTTGCCTTATGGCCATCGAAGAAGATTCAAGGGTAAGTTCTAATTCATCAACTTCATGTTCTTACTCTTTTGATGAATTACAAGATGCCTATGATGATTTGGTTTTAGACTTTAAAAATCACATTTTGAAAAACAATAAAGTGATTTCAAAGTTGAAAATTCAAAATGATTTGATTTCTAAAACCAAACTTGAACTTGAAGCAAAACTCAAGGAGTTTGAACTAATATGTTTTGATTTACAAAAATTGCTTCAAAAAGTTCAAGAAGAAAAGGGTTTGATTTCCAAAGAACTTGAAAAGAAAAATAATTTTGGAAAATCAATTTTTTATGTAAGACAATCTAGTGCCCCTAGATTTGTAAAAGGAAAATGTTTTAGAAGTGTTTGGGTCTCAAAATGACTAACCACTTCAACTAAAAAGGATGACATTGAAAAATGGATTCCAAAGGGGACTAAAATTTGTGCTACTAATGTTCATGGATCCAAAGCAATTTGGATACCAAAAATTACTTGATTGTCTTTTGCTAGGTGTGACGGAGATGTTCAACAAGTCAAACATTGAGGGGGAGCTCCATGCACACTAAGGAAGAACACTTGAAGAAGGAAGGCTTCACATCATACCTTGAGTTCAAATGTGGTAAAATCTAGTTGCTTTTATTTTATTTTATTTATTTTTATTTAAGTCAACTAGATGATCATTTATGTTGGACTAACATTTTATTGATGCTTTGAGTAGGGGGAGCCATTTTAAAACCAATTTTTTTTTGTCAATTTTTACCTCTATTGTTATTTTGAACTTAATGTTTTAAATTCTTTTTTATATAACAAAAAGGGGCAGAAATGGTTTGAAAAATTGAATTTTCAAATGAATAAGGGGGAGCTTTATTTGATTTATATCCTAAATCTCTTATTCACATTTTTAAAGTTAAAGGGGGAGAATCCCAAACAATTTTTTCAAGATAGTTTTATTATATCAAAAAGGGGGAGATTGTAGAACTAATGTTTTGATATAATAATTGAAAAATGTTTTGGACTGATTTAAAAAGTATTTAAAACAATTTCCAAAGTCCAAAGAACTTGAAACTATGTTTAGGGATGTTTTTAAAAGGTTTTACATGTTTTTCAAAGCCAAACTTCACAAAACTGTCCAGGCGTTTCGAAACACCTTAGGGCGTTTTGATACGGGTGATTCTAGTAGCTAAAACATTTTGATACTAGTATCGAAACGGGTTTTCCCTGGATGAGGATTTTGCCCAGCGTTTCGAAACAAGCTATGTCGTTTCGATACGCCTACGTGGCTTTAACCACAATGGTCATAAACCCCAACGGCTATATCCCAACTAACATTTAAATGCATGGCATTTTGATACAGGTCTAGGCGTTTCGATACGTGTTCCGAAACGGCCATGGGGCGTTCCAAAACGGGTGCCTTGTCAGACTACAACGACTCTTTCTACTTAAAGGGTGTTTCGAAACGGGTTCGAGCGTTTCGAAATGGTGAGCTGCAGAACTGCATTTATGGTGGGAATTAAAGTCCTCAGCGGCTCCAATTCATCCCCAACGGCTAGCAACGGCTATAAACTCATCAAGGAGTATAAAAGGGACCTCCAAGAATCAAGTAAAGGCTAATGCTCATATTGTCAATCAACAAATGATCAAATATTGTCTTAGTGCCAAAATTATCAATTCTTGTATAGACAAACACTAGTGAGCCAAAATTGTCAAATTTGCTCAAGTGTTTTAGGTTTTGTGTGAGTGCTTTAATTGTGCAAACAAACACCTATTAGAGAGATTTGTGTTTGCTTTTATTTTCTCTTTGTAAAAGAGGGTTTGATCAAGGCTTTGGGTAGAAAGCTTGATCGGTGTAAAGGGTTTCCTCCTAAGCCTAGAAAAGGGGACGAATCAATAATGGATTGATTGGAAATCCTTAGTGGGGAGCTAAGGTAGTGGATGTAGACCTTGGTTAGAAGGTTGAACCACTATAATTCATTGTGTCAATTATCTTTTTAGCTTCCACAACCCTTCCACCCAAAAATCCACCTCTCCACCACTTGGTGAGCCATATCGGTTGAACGAATCGAGCTCCATAAAACTTAACAATTTACCAACTGTTACCCTGGATTGGAAATCACCTTATGAGCTCATGTTTTTGAAGATACCTTCCTTACAACACTTACGTGTGTTTGGTTGTTTGGCATACGCTACATACCAAATTGTACTGATAAGTTTACACCAAGAGATATACCTTCGGTTTTCTTTGGATATTCGTTAGAACAAAAAGGATACCTCCTTTTTAATCTTGAAACTAATTTTTTTGTTATTCGTGATGTAGTATTTCATGAAAGTATTTTTCCATTTAAATTTTCTTTTAAATCTACTTCTTTTTTTCCTTCAGATTCTTACAACTCGAATTTCTTATTCTTTCAAGATAATGATGTTCCAAATGTTGTGGAGCCAACCATCAACAATGATGCTTTGCGTGAGCAGCCAACATTAAGACGATCCTCACATGCCACTAGACCACCCATGTGGCCGAATGACTTTGTTTTCCCAATTAAGCCTAACACCATGCATGCAACTCCATATGCTACCTCTAATTGTATCTCTTATATACATTTGCCCTCACACAAACAGTCCTTTGCAGTTTCCTTATCATCCACCACGGAGCCAACATCTTATCGTGAGGCTGCTAAAGATAATAGATGGATTGAGGCCATGAAACAAAAGGTTGAAGCTCTTGAAGCAAATGGAACATGGGATTTAACAACCTTGCCACCTGAACATAAGCCTATCGGCTGTAAGTGGGTGTATAAAATCAAACATCGGGCTGATGGAACCATTGAAAGATTTAAAGTGTGTCTCATTGCCAAAAGGGTACAACCAGCGATAAGGTGTGGATTATCAAGAAACGTTTTCACCTGTTGCTAAACAAGTCACGATTCGTACTGTCATAGCTTTGGCAGTAATGTATGGATGGATGTTGTACCAAATGGATGTTTTCAATGCATTCTTGCAAGGAGACCTCTTTGAAGAAGTCTACATGAGTTTACCAGAAGGATTTCGCAATCACGGGGGCAACATGGTATGTCAATTGCGCAAATCTCTATATGGCTTGAAACAAGCCTCGAGGCAGTGGAACCTTAAATTGTCTGAAGCACTTATTAACAATGGCTATGCTCGAAGCCTATATGACTACTCTTTGTTTAAAAAGCGAGAAGGTGACAAGATAGTGATCATTCTAGTCTATGTAGATGATCTTCTTATTACAGGGAATTGTGAAACAATGATCAAAGAATTGAAGAACACTCTCAATCGGAATTTCAAAATGAAAGATCTCGGTGATCTTAAGTACTTTCTTGGAATAGAGGTACTAAGGTTTAAGGAGGGTATAATGCTTAATCAACGTAAGTATGCGCTGGAGCTGATTGTGGACACATGCCTAGGGGTGCTCGAAATGCTTCAACTCCTTTAGAGGTAAATCAAAGGCTGACTTCTATTGAATTCGACAAAGAGACTTCAAACAAGGACGCAACAAATAAGGAAGGAACCAAGGACGGTGAGCTTTTAGAAGATGTGCCTGTCTATCAAAGACTGATTGGGAGGCTTTTGTATCTCACCAACACTCGTCTAGACATCGCGTTCAGTGTACATCACCTAAGCCAATTTATGCAAGTTCCAAAGAAGAGTCATTATGAGGCAGCTTTAAGGATTGTTAGGTATATAAGAAAGAATCCAGGCCAAGGGACTTTATTTGCTGCAACAAATGAACTTCAGTTGGTTAGTTTTTGTGACTTTGATTGGGCAGCTTTCCCGATGACACGACATTCAATCATAGGATATTTTGTCAAGCTTGACAACTCGTTAATCTGTTGGAAATTGAAAAAAACATAACATTGTTTCTAGATCTTCAGCTGAGGCGGAATATAAAGGGATGGCATATGCAGTTGCAGAGATCGTTTGGGTGCAAGGATTACTAAGGGAGCTAGGAATGAAACATGAAGCACCAGCCTTGCTACTTAGCGATAGTCAAGCAGCACTGCAAAAAGCTGCCAATCCGGTGTATCATGAGCGCACTAAACATATAGAAATCGATTGCCACTTTGTTCGTGAAAAAATTTAGAAGGGGATTGTCAAAACGCAACATGTATCAACCAAAGAACAACAAGAATATATTCTTACCAAAGGTCTTGGGGTAGCACAACATGAATATCTTCTTGGCAAGTTGGGTGTGAATGATGTTTTTCACCCTCCAACTTGAGGGGGTGTGTTAAGAATATAATAAGTTAGTTAGTTTTCATCTTACCCTAGTTAGGAATATCAAGTTAGTTAAGTCTGTTATGTAGCCTATACAAAGCTTATTTGTACCAGATGAGATTAATGCAATATGAACCATATTTTTCATTTCTCTTTTACCTCTCTCGTTGATACACAAATTGTTTCATCTTTGATTCAACTTTGATCCTATCTCAACACTAATCAAGTTCAGTCAAGTTTGAATTCAATTTAATTTTTTAGTTCAAAATTACTATTATTTAAGTTTAAACTCAATTCGAAATAAAATCAAACTATATGAACTTGGTTTGATTAAGGTCTTTTACACGATTTATTTATTCATATTTGAGTTCTAGCTTGAACATAAGTTTGTTTTATATGTAATTTTCTAAGAAAGTATTATATTTTTAACGCAAATATTGAAACTTGAACTCATACAAAATGAGATAGTATAAGCATTCTTAGCCACTCGATCAACTAATGGATTTTTTTGGGTTGAATAATCTCAATCTCTCATCTCATGATAGGGGTAGGGATAACATTATTGAGGAAAAAGGGAAATAATAATAAATAATAGGTCAATTTCTTAACTAATTTATGGTATCTATTTTCTTACTTGTAGCCTCCTATTGGCTATTATTGAATTTGTTTGGCAAAGGCCATTTAAGGTTTGAAAGGCATGTTCAAGAGCATCTAAATTGTGTTTTAAATGTGATTTTATAATTAAATTGTAATTATACTATTAGTGGGGCCTGCAAACCGGTTTCGATTACTCATTAGTAAATAATTTCGATTAATTGATAAATTCAGTTTATTCAATTATTGATCATGAATTATATCAACCAAATTGAATAATTGATTGATCGGTTAATTAAAATATTCAATCCAGTTTAGTTTAAGTAATGAATATTTTATTACGTTTATTAAAATATCAAATTTAATAAAATGGTACATTTAATAAATTTTCTGTTGCGGTAAAAGTACAAAAACTATTAAAAAAATAAAAAATCGAGAGTTTGTACTTTTCTATTAATTGAACTCATGACCATAAATCTTCAAAGAATCAGAGGGCCATCGTAATTAGTATTAATCACTGGATTGTGAGATATTCTAATACATAAAAAATGTAAACATTATAGATAATCAGCTGGATCGATTAACAAATTTTGACTAAAACTATGAACTGTAATCAAATTAAAATATATTTTAAAAAAATTGTTGGGTTTTATGGTGCTCGATTTCCTACAACCGATGTGTTTGCCAAGTTTGGAGAAGATTGGGTTTTTGGGTGATAGAGGTGTGGAAGCTAAAATGAAAATGACAAGATGATTTATAGTGGTTCAATCTTCTAACCAATGTCTACATCCACTACCTTAGCTCCCCATTAAGGATTTCCAATCAATCTACTATTGATTCGTCCCCTTTTCTAGGCTTAGGAGGAAACTCTTACAAAACCGATCAAGCTTTCTACCCAAAGCTTGATCAAACCCTCTTTACAAAGAGATGAAAAATAAGCAAACTCAAATCCCTCTAATAGGTATTTGTTTGCACAATTAAGCTCTCACCCAATCCTAAAACACTTGAGCAAATATAACAATTTTGGCTCACTAGTGTTTTTCTATACAAGAAATTGACAATTAGGCACTAAGACATGTTTGTGATCATATGATGTTTGACAAATGAAACATTATCCTTCTCTTGATGCTTGGAGGTCCCTTTTATACTCCTTAATGAGTTTGTAGCCGTTAGGGTTGAATTGGAGCCGTTGGAGACTTTATTTCCCACCACAAATGCAGTTCTGCAGCCTACCATATCGGTACACGTAGAGGCGTATCGGTACGCCCTTCTTCAGAACTAGTCGTTGGGCTCTTTGTCAGCCTATGCGTATCGATACGCTTGAGAGCGTATCGGTACAGTCTGCAATTTAAAAGATCGTTGAAAAATAGCTGTTGGGGTTGTTAAAACAGAGATCAATACGCTTAAGGGGCGTATCGAAAGGATCCCTATCTGTATCGATACAGGTAAGTCTGTATCGATACAGGTTTTGGCAGATTCAAAATTTGGGTAAAAAGATATCGATATGAGGTATACCCTATTGGTACGAGCTTGCTGAAAGCATTAAAAACTTTGCCAAAAACCTTTTTAAACACCTCAAACATCTTTTCAAGTTGTTTGGACTTAAAGACAAGTTTAACATTCTTTTCAAATTTGACCAAAATATTTTTCAATTATTATATTAAAACACTTAATTCTACAAAAATAACCACCGAAACTAAATTTTTCATATATATATATTGAGTTAGGGATTCGATTTCGGTTTATCAAATTTTTTACACATTCCTATTGATAAATTACTATAGTGATGAATCATTAAATGTCAGCTACGAAATTGAAAATTTGGTGTGTTAGATTTGATAACCGTTCTCTTTTTCTAGGGTAAATTACGAAGAAGGTCACTTAATTATATGTAAGGTTACATTTAGATCACCCAATTATTAAAAGTTACATTTGAATCACTCAATTATGGGTAAGGTTACATTTGGGTCACCTAATTATTGAATATTACATTTAGGTCATTCAATTATGGGTAAAGTTACATTTGGATCACCTTTCATATTTAAAAAAAAGTATATCAATTTAGTCATTTTTCTTCCAAATCACTTGTACACCCTCGTTAACATTAGAGTACTTCATTTGAAATCATTAATTAACCTCATACACTTTATACTTTTTCTAAATATGAAGGGTGACCCAAATGTAGCCTTACCTATAATTGAATGATCTAAATGCATCCTTCAATAATTGGGTGACCCAAATGTAATCGTATTCATAATTGAGTGACTCAAATGTAACTTTTAATAGCTAAATGACTTAAATGTAACATTACTTATAATTGAGTGACTTCTGTTGTAGTTTACCCCTTTTTTATCATTCTTAATTCGGAACCATTTGTACACTTGTAGTATTTGTTATTTTTTTTAGCCTTTATAAACTCTTGCATACCTTACAAACAAAATCACTCAATTTCGAATGAATACATACATACATTCCCTTTTCCATTGAAACGGTTCATTAAATTCATTCGAATAACTTCTCTTAATTTATTCTATTCGGAGAAACTTGTGAAGCCTAATAAATAACTAAAACCCTTCTAAATCAAAACTGAATTACCACCGACAACGAAAATGGGAGATAATTTTCTTTCTATTTATTAAAAATATAAAATATTCAGTCTGGAAACTCTACTTCATAAATCCAATGCCTCGGTTGTGAAAACTTTGGATCAAAACTCCAATGTTTTGAGTTAAGTGGACAAACCTGAAATAAAATAAAAATAAAAGAGATGAGGTCAGACATTTGCGTCCAAATTAATTTGGAATTCAATCTAGAAGACACGTATTAACATTGAGATTGGATCAATAATTTAAAATTTAGTATTTTGATGAGCTGATTAATAATTTATTCAATCTATAAAATTCAATAAAATAGTTATAAAAAATAGTTTAATTCTCTAATGAAAAATTTGGGTTTATTTCCCAGCGTAAATCACGGCTGTAGAAAAAAACAATGTTGATTTTTTTAATAAATTTGTGTTCGAACAATTTTATTTATAAAGTGTGTATAAAAAAATTTAAAAATTGAACATACATTATTATCATGAGACCGAATTAAAAATGTTAAAAAATAAATTAAGTACAGACTAATTTTGTTAAGAACAGTAGGGCTAAGTAGAAATCAATCGATAGCAAATCAAGGTGATAGAGCAGCGATTTGATGACTGAGTAAAAAGTGATTTGGGATTAAAGCGTCGGAAGCAAAACAAAATTTACGGGGTGTTAGCCGTCGTTGGTACTTGGTAGGCTTTCTTTATTGATTTGGGTGAATTGTTGTATTGCGATGGTGTTGATTTGAAGAATATGGTGTTGATCTGCGAATTTCTTCTCTAAATATTGATCAATGAACTACTGAAAATTTCTGTTGATTGGTGATTGTTTAGTAGAAATAAGGTGTTTGATTAAAGTCCACATAGAATATCTTTTGAAATACATATGTTGAGCTCGATGGTCATAATCGAAATGCTTGCCAAGTGTGGAGAATATTGAATTTTTTGGTGTTTTTGTGGAAGCTAAAAATAAAAGAGTTGAACACAAGGATTTAGAGTGGTTCGGTCTTCTAACCGAGAGCCTATATCCACTACCTTAGATTCCTACTAAGGATTTCTCAAATTCACTATTGAATGTCGTCCCTTTTCTCGGATGAGGAGGAAACCGTTACAACGATCAAGCTTTCTACTCAAAGCTTGATCAAACACTCTCTTACAAAAGAAATTCAAAGCAAACTAGAAATCTCTCTACTAGGTATTTGTTTGCACAATTAAGCCCTCACCCAAAACCTAAACACTTGAGCAAATTTGACAATGTTTAGCTCACAAGTGTTGTCTATACAAGAAATATACAATTTAGCTCTAAAGATAATCTTTCATCATAATGTTGTTGACAAATTTAGCTCTAAAGACAATCTTTCTTCATAATGTTGTTGACAATTGACGCATTTTTTATCTCTTGATGCTTGGAGGTCCCTTTTATACTCCTAATTGAGTTTGTAGCCGTTGAGGACCGTTGATGTAACCCCCTCGTCCTGGTCTAGTCGACAGGCCGGTCCGAACGGGTTACACGGGGAAAACTGGGGCGAAACCCGCTAAGGCCTCACTCCGATTAGCAACCCTATTTTTTCATATTTAGTTATCTTGTCTAAATATTACATTTAGTCCTATGTGCGAAAGCGGCTACGGAAGACGATAGCGAAACAACCCAAGCAGAACATAAGTCAACTTTAAATTTACCAAGTGACATGTTAGTCCAATTTCATGCGTACTAAACAAAACCATTCATAAAAGATACATACGAACTCAATAAGGAAGCATTCAAACAATCGGGACTAAAATGTAACATCCAAGAACCTTTGAAGATGCCAAATAGCCAATTTACATGCATGCGTTTCGAAACAGGCTTGTCCGTTCCGAAACGCGGGCTCCAGTTTGAAAGCAAGACCAAGTCGTTCCGATACGGTCCACCTTGTTCCGGAACGGGGGTCTATAGTGACAAAACATTTCAAAACTTGTTCCAAAACAAGGGTTCTCAGTGGTAAACCGTATTGAAACACGTACCGAAACGATAGCTCACAGTGTCAAATCGTTTCGAAATGGCACCACCCCCGTTCCGATACAAGTATCCCTGGAGCTACAACCGTTCCAAAACTACCACGAGCGTTTCGAAATGCCTGCACACAGAGTGATCTGAAAACAGGTTTCAGCATCCTCAAACATCCCCAAACTTGCCCCAAAACATCAAAGATCACCAGGCATCAACATACAAACAAACTAGAGGCAACACATCCTACAAAAGAGCATGTTTAAAGCATACAAGCATGCATAACAAGTCCATTTAGCCAAAAAAAAACATGCATCAACATAAGCATCACATATACAAGGTTTACATCCTTCAACACAAAAACATTAACATTCAACATCATGGAAACCAACATAGGAGTCTAACAAACGCTCCTACAACACTTAGCATCCTTATTGCTATCTATTACATTATTTAAGAAAAACCATACTTGAGCAGCAACACACGCTCTTGGGTGCCCCTTCCTTGCTCCTTGCTAATTTCCACACTAATGATCTGCATTGTCCGAAATGAGAGCGTAAGCTTGAAAGCTTAGTGAGGGAGCTCAAAAATAAATATCGACAATGCAGGGTCCAAAGCATGGTATCCACAAACATCAACAAGGCATGCATTAACACCAACATAACAACATAGCCAACCGCTACTAGAATGCATTAACATGGCATCTTACATCATGTTATGCTTAGCATAGCTGTAACAACACATCTTACCACTTCAACCACACATAAACAAAGTATATTGGCAACTATATAGCTTACTCAAATATGCGGATAGCTTCCGTTGGGATTTTCACCCAACGTACTCAACAACAATATTACCTTCCGGTGAGATTTCACACATCACAGTTTTCTTTTACGGATGGAATTCCACTCATCATCACACACAAACACTTTTCGGTGGAATGTTACTTCATCGTACTCCTCCTTGGTGACTACACATCACCAAGGCCACGCACGAATTTGACTCTTACCGTGTGCACACTCATCCTAATGATCGATCATTTATATCCAGTAATATAACTAGTGCCAACATACTAAACGAGAACTCACCATGATTTCACAATCATGCAATACAACATACGAACCACCATCATGCAACATAAATACTTCATAACATGCATAATAGAACACTTATCACACAAGACCACATTTATGCACATTTAACAAGAATACATAAGATTGAACAAAGGATTAAGCTACAAACTTAATCCCACATTAGATTGGCCTACCAAGCACAATCTAATATCTCAACAACACATTTTTAACCAATTTAAAACCATTGAAAACAGTCCACTCA
The DNA here is from genome assembly GCA_958450335.1 of Hibiscus tridactylites. NCBI lineage: Eukaryota > Viridiplantae > Streptophyta > Magnoliopsida > Malvales > Malvaceae > Hibiscus > Hibiscus tridactylites. Next base: position 24,812,877 of record OY288265.1, on the reverse strand, counting down.
CCAAACACTACCAAAACAAGCCAAAAATGTCGATTAAGCCTCCAAGTTCCCCGGAATCGATCCCGAAGCTTCTCCAACGTTTCCCTTGCTTCTAATCAACAAAAAACAGCGTATTACTTATCACAACATCCAAAAAATCACTGCCACAAATCAGATTACAACTCAAGACGATTTCACTACAATTCCAAGCCAAGAACTAACCAAACTCTCTATTTTCGGACTTGATCTCAACCCATCAATTACCCATCAATTTCATTATCCAAATAATCATTAAACACGTTCAAAACAACTCCCAAGCATAATAATACCATCAGCCCAACTTTCCCTCACAAAACTACCTCAAAAACTCAAGATTTCTACCCTTAAACATACCCACAAATACCCATTTCGGGATTTCAACAAAACCTCACCATTTTAAGATATGTTACACTTAAAGGCAAGACTATAACATATATTAACTTTACAAATCAAAAACACATTAAAACCCCAACAAAGTTTCCACCTTTTACTTAAAATTTGAACATTTGAAATATCACAAAAATGAAGTTTAGGAAAATCTAAAACCATGGAAATGTTAAGGACGAAGAGGAGAAGTAAAAAACATAATTACCTTGATAAAAACACTTGAAATCGATGAGAAAGATGATGGAACAGTAACTTTGGTTGGGGAGAGGGTTTTGTCGTGGTTTTAGTTCTCAAGAGGAAGAAGAAGATGACTTTCAAAACATCCTTTTTACTTGTCTTATTTCATTTATTTAGAAAATCTCCATTTTGCCCTTAATGAAAACACAAGGCCTTTTTAGTTTAAAACCAAGCCCAAAGACCCGAACCCAAATTAACTCACCTAACACCTGGCCCCTAAACCTGGGTGTTACAGTTGGGGTTGAATTAGAGCCGTTGGAGCCTTTATTTCCCACCATAAATGTAGTTCTACAGCTTGGCGTATCGATACTCCTCAAACTGTATCGATACGGTCCCGATAAGAAAGTAGTCGTTGAGCACTTCAGCTGGTGCATATCGATTCGCATAGTAAGAGTATCGGTACGATCTTGCAATTTTAAAGACCGCTGGGGGTAGTTAGGCGTATCGGTACGCGATACAATCGTATCGGTATGCGAACTAGTCATTGGCTATTTAAAAGCACACCGTATCGATATGACAAAGCGTATTGGTATGAGCTTTGGCTACTGGAAAATCACAGTAGTTAAAACCCTAAAGGGTATCGATACAGTTACATACTGTATCGATACAGTTACATTAAAAGCTTGGTTTTGACTGTTTTAAATGCGTTTTAAATTGTTCCAAGGCCTTTTAAAAAACCCTTAAATATAATTTCAAGTTATTTTGACTAAAAACATATTTTAAATTTTTTTCAATTTAGTCCAAAATATTTTTCAATTATTATATCAAAACATTTAGTTCTACAATCTTCACTTTTTTGGTATAATAAAACCAACTTGAAAAATTATTTGGGATTCTCCCCCTTAGTATTTTAAAATTTTGAATAAGAGATTAAAATTTGAATGAAATTAAAGCTCTCCCTTATTCTCTTGAAAAATCAATTTTTCAAACCATTTCTCCCCCTTTTTGTTATATAATTTTTTTTAAAAAGACATTAGGCTCAAAATAACTTAGAAGATAAAAAATGACACAATTAAAAACTTTTGGTTTTAAAATTGGCTCCAAAAGCATCAAACAATTTTAGTCTAGCATATATGATTAAATTAGTTGAACTAAAAGAAATAAAACTAAATGAAAAAAAATTCAACGAAGTTTACCACACTTGAACCCAAGGGAGGATGTGAAGTCTTCCTTCTTCAAGTGCTCTCTTTGTGTGCATGGAGCTCCCCCTAAAATTTGACTTGTTGATCACTCTCCATCACACCTAAACAAGACAATCAAGTAATTTTTGGTATCCAATTTGCTTTGGATCCATAGACGTTAGTTGCACATAGTTTAGTCCCCTTAGGAATCCATTTTTCAATTTCATCCTTTTTGGTTGAAGTACTTAATTCTTTTGGGATCCAAATACTTCTAAAAACTTTTCCATTTAAAAATCTAGGGGCACTAGATTGTCTAACATAAAAATTTGATTTTCCAAAACTATTTTTCTTTTCAAGCTCTTTGAAAATCAAATCTTTTTCTTTCTTAAGATCATCTACCTCTCTTTGATGATCTTTTTCAATCGTTTGAAGCAAATTTTTTAAGTCTAAAACTTTAAGCTCAAAATCTTTGATTTTTGCTTCAAACTCTAAATTGGTTTTAGAAAGCAAATCATTTTCAGTTTTTAACTTTGAAATCAATTTCTTGTTTTTCGAAAATGAAGCCTTGAATTCAAAAACTAATTCATCGTAGGCTTCTTGTAACTCATCAAAAGAATATGAATTTTAACTAAATGGTTAGAAGTTACCTCCCTCTCATTGAGGGCCATGAAGCATAGGTGGGCTACCTCATCATCGGTGGAGTCTTCATCACTCCATGTCGCCACATATGCTTTCTTTGAAGATGATCACTTTTTGTTGGACTTGTGGGAATCTTTCATCTTCTTCTTCAATTCATGCTTAGATTTGTCCATCTCGATCTTCATGAATCAGGTGAACTTCTTGAAGAGATAGGCCATCTCTTTATCTTCACTATCATCCTCACTTAGTTCTACATGATGACATGTGGAGGGTTTGAGAGCAACGACACTCACGTTGATGCATAGCTCCATGATCTTCTTCTTCCCCATCTTTCTTATCTCTTCCTTCTTCTTCTCCTCCTCTTCTTTGTCTTTCTTCATGATTTGGTAAGTGAGAAGTGACCCCATGAGTTCATCAAGCTTCAAGGTCTTGAGATTTTTAGCTTCGATGTTGGCTGTCTTTTTCGAGTTCCATGACTCGAGAAGGGAGTAGATAAGCTTTTCTTCCAAAATGACCTTCATAGCCTTTTAGTCCACTGGTGATGGTGGAGAATCGATGGAACATCTTCTCAATGTCCTCTTCCAAATCCATCTTGAAGTTCTCATACTCGTGGTTGAGGAGGCCGCTCTTGGTCTCCTTTACATCGTTTGTTCCCTTGTATGTGACTTCAAGCTTGTCCCATACTTCCTTGACACTCTCACAAGAAGACATATTCTCATAGATGTTGAGGCTAAGTGCACAAAAGATGAAGTGAAAAGCCTTGCAATTTAGTTCCATCTTCTTGTGGTCGTCGACACTCCATTCCGCCTTGCTTCATTGTGGTACGAACAGACCATCCTCAATAATGTCCCAAAGCTTGTAGTCTTTAGATTTGACAAAGAACATCATTCTCGTCTTTCAATAAGCGTGGTTGGTCACACCGAAGAAGGATGGCTTGTTGATGGATTGCGCCATTGCTTCGGTTGGTTGGATGGATGTATCGAGCTTCCCGGATCACCTCAATAAGATGTTAATCCTGATCAATTGAGCCTTGCACTGATACCAATTGTTGAGCTCGATGGTCACAACCGAAATGCTTGCCAAGTGTGGAGAAGATTAGATTTTTTGGTGTTTTTCGTGGAAGCTAAAAATAAAAGAGTTGAACACAAGGATTTTGTAACACCCCTCGCCCGGGTTAGGAGCGAGGAGCGTTACATGGATGCAGAACATATTAACATAAACGAACTTAATACAAGCTTATAAGTTAATATATCAATTCATCAATACCATAAGCGAAAAGGTGGGCTAACAATTTTTTTAACTCTAATCAAACTATATAGGACAATTATCATACAAATTCATATTATTACATTTTCACTTCATAACAACATGTTTAAAACAATTGTATAATTCTAAATACATATTATGGACCCATTCGATCATCTAACATCATGTACAACTTAATTTTAGTTTAACTACCCTAATCGACATACACTTATAGGTTCAATCATAGTTCTTGTCAGAATTACATATTACTATTTTAAACAACCGATTAGACTATTACATTTGATCTAATCAACCAATTCTAAAGCTAGTATATATATATACTCCTAACACTAATTTCAGATTTCTTAATTCCATATACCATAGTCGAATACCAACAATTTACACAAGCCTTTCGATACATTCAACAACCTTAAATAACATAGTTATTTAATTCCAAGTCCTTCGAAACATACATAAGGTTGCATTTCCATCATAACTAACTTCATATGTTATATTCAAGGGTTATATACACAAACGTTTGAATACATCCTAGCCAAGGTAGATCACTTACATATAACAAAAATTTCCCTACAAAACATTAATAACTTGGCTATATATTAACATTACCACAATAGAAGCCCTACTTCCAAACTTAAACCATAGCATTCAAGGAGCATACAAAAGATTCATACACCAACTTATGTGCATACTTATGTCAAACAACACGAGACGAATATCTAGACATACTTCTAAGCCACCATATAAGAGTTTAAACGAGAGACTTATATCATACACGCTTGAGATCTTGTAGTTTGCTTCCGATCGAACTGGTAACTTCTCGCACAAGGTACCTTGTTGGTTGGGAAGAAGGGAGTGATAAGTACACTTTGTACTTAGTCATGTAGTTCTAATCTAATTCATTCTTTTACATGTTTTATTTTAATGTTTGAGGTTACCTAGCTAGGTTTAAAATCATCTTAAGCATTTCCTAGCTAGTTTCATTAACATTCAAGATCACATACCTAAATTACAAACAATTCCAATCATCATCATAGTACAATGTCATAAAATATTTTCATAAGTACTCACTCTATCCATCAAGTATAACAAAGAAACATGAATTGGCAACCAAACCTAGATTACCATTATCACATAGCATTCGAATGGTACATGGATTTCATACATGTTCATACGCCATCCAATCTTGTTATTCACCATATCATTCCTATAAGCAAATGTCTATCCATGAAATACATTAATCAACCATGAATAAACAAACAAGGTCAATGCCTCATTTAATTCTGGTCATTCGAATAGGATTATTCATTCCAATCAATCGAACCCAACTCGTATAATATATATCTCATTCTTTCATAAATTTACATGTAATTATCCATAATGTCATTTAACATTTCTTTACTTCCCTTGACCAAAACAAGATTCAACTATGATATTAAATATTTTTGCCTTGGAAGATTAGTGTGGACAAGGTAAACAAGTCCTTCAGAGGGTACAATGTACCAATCAGATGATGCATTAGGCATCAAATCAGAGGATACATTTTTGTATCAAGCAATTAACAAATTTTTTCTAGCACTTAGATTACCAACAAGGATGCTCAATCATCATCCATCTTAAGTGCATTTAAACCTTAATTCATAGAGTACATATTATACTAGTCAACAAGTGAGCTCTAGACTCTAAGGCATGCCCTACTACCTATGACCAACTAGTCATCCAAGATCTTTTAAGGCTTTAGAATTCATCAAACACAATCTAATTTATTTAGAAAACAAGATATACCATTTCATATTTCATTAATCATAATACACGTTTTCCTTGTAGCCTTCATACATCCTATTCATGCCACACATAACAATTATGTATATTTATCAAACTATATCTTAATTAAGCATTCAAAACAGTAGTGTTGAGTGTGTAAAAGTTCTATTATTTACCCCATATTTAACCCATATTTCTGCTGCATTCAAGCATAATTCATTGCATTTAGGCTAGTTTACAGTTAGACATCACAAATATATTAAAAGGCACAGTTTCTACTGAAATTGGTTGCTTTTGCAAGTTGCCGCTGTAGCAAATGGAGAGGCAGGCGCTGGGCAGTAAAGTAGAAGAGCTGGAACTGGACGAGCAGTCAAGAAGGACGATGCTGCCATGGTTGCCGCCGTGACAGCAGAGGACGACATCATTTTTGAGGAGAAGAAGCAAAGTGGACCTCGACAGAAAGAGAAAATTCAGCCTGTCTGTCGTGTAATACCATTATATTTTTCCAAGCCCTAGATCAGAATAAATACCAAGCCCAAAGTTCAAGGAGAGAAAATCCAAGCAAGAAGGAAGGACGAATTAAAGCTATATTCTCTGAAGATTTAGTCTTTATTAGAGTTGTACTTTAATTTAAACTTGTATTCTTGCTATTTTAGAAAACTTGGACCCAAAGCCTATATAAAGACATGTAATTCGACCTAGGAGGGGACATCACCTATCTCTAGCCTTCTTCCTAAAACCCTAGCCGTTTTCCCCTTCTCGTCATGTTCTAAATTCCCCTTAGGGCCACAGGTTGATTTGTAAAGTAGTTGCAAGGGTTGCTTTTGTTTTAGGAATTTTCAGTTCAATAAAATAAACTTCAAAGTTCTCTTATTCTGGTTATTAATATCTTGCAAGAGTATCGGGAGAGCATTGTGAGGTTATCTATTTACTTAATGTCGGGAGAGTTAAGTATACGAAAGGAATAAGTGCGAGTTCTCTAGTTTTTAGTTGAACTATCTCGGACCTAGGGATAGGACGAGGTTAAGTGGCTAAAGAAGAATTCAACAACATCGGTGTTCATCCTTCGATTCACGCTGGGAGGTATCATCAAAGACGTGATCATCGACAGACTTGGACCTAGGGATAGGCCAACACACTGCAGGGATTCTTGCCAAACTTGAAGTACAGAGTTGAGTGTTCGCTGCCGCGACAAGCAACAGACTGCCGCCGCGACAGGTGTTGCCGCGACGGGGACTATGACAGAGCTGACTTTCCTAGACTTAGCAATACCTACACTACTGAGCAATTCAATACCAGCCCATTCTCTCTATCTTGATTTCTTTAATCTTATTTTCCAGTATTCTTTATTATTCTCGTGACAAAATCTTAAATCATTCTTTTTACTTTCGTGCAGTAATTCAAGGTGAAGCTATTATCCAGTCCTTGTGAAGACAATATCCGATACTTTCGTATCACTTTACTACTTGCGTCGTGTACACTTGCACTACAATTGCGATAGACACTTTTACACGCAACAAGTTTTTGGCGTCGTTGCCGGGGACTGGCAACATAACTCTACCCTTTCTTTTACTGCACTTTTCTTTTAATTTTTATTTTTTCTGTTTTATTTTGGTTTGTTCAACTTGTGCTTTTCACAAGGTTTCTTGTTTATGCGCAGATCGAGACGAGGAGAAGAACCTGAGTATCCATTAGATCTTGAAATAGAACGTTCGTTCAATCTTAGGAACCGACTTCGTCACATACTAGCCAGGAACGAGTACCTTGAAGAACGGTTAGAGACGATGAACAACCAAGGAAAACCCCAGGGTAATAACCCTCCTGTTGGAGATGGAGAGATTATTCCTCCTGTCGGCGACCCTCCTACCGATGCCGCACGACGGTCCTGCCAAGACTATATGTTGAATGATCATGTAGAACTAGAAACCACGCTGCCGGATATAGATGTTGACAACTTCGAGCTGAAACCTGTTATGTTCAGCATGGTCAACAACGTCGGTCAATTTAATGGTGCTGCTACAGAGGATGCTAGGGAGCATCTAAAAACGTTCTAGGAAATCTGTGGTTCGTTTAGACTGCCAGGAGTTAATCCGGAGATACTGAGGCTTTGGTTATTTCCCCATTCATTGAGGGACAGAGCAAAGACTTGGTGGAATAAACTTACGTCAGGTTCAATTAGAACTTGGGCAGATTTATCTCGTGAATTCTTATCTCGTTTTAATCCTTCACACTTATCTGAGCGATTACGTAACGAAATTGCTACTTTTCAACAGGAAGATGACGAGCCAATGCACGAGGCCTGGGATAGATTTACCACTCTTCTACGGAACTGCCCAATGCATGGATTCCCCGTCTAGAACCAGGTAACCAAGTTTTATAATGCTGCCAATTTACAAACTCGTATTCGAATTGATTCAGCAGCAAACGGATTACTACTGGACAAAGACCCAGATGAGGCAATGCAAGTATTGAAAAATCTGGCTAAGAATGAGGAGCAGTTTCCGACAGCAACAAGAGGGGGTAAACGTGTCCTAGCTGTTAAGGATTATGAGACCGACATCACAATGAAATCACAGGTGGCATACCTCACTAAGGCAATGAAAAAGCTCTTGAACGATGATTCACAGCCGGTATTCGCTGTCGAAGAGGTATATGAAATTTGTGAAGGAAATCACAGTTCGGATGAATGTCCTATACAGTTAGAAGAGGGAAAGTATGTTGGAAACTACAATAAGCAGAATTATAACTCCAACAACTACAATCCCAGCTGGAGAAAGGATCCCAAGTTCTCTTGGAGTAATCCTAATAATGCCCTTAATCCCCAAGCACACAATAATCAGAATCAGGGAGGACCTAGATTGCTGACTCGACAGCAACCGCAGCAGCAGCATCAACAGCCACCAGCTACCACAAACAGTATACTGGAACAGACGCTAACTACGTTTATGTCTCAAACAGGAACCTACATTGAGAATATGAATCAATTTGTCAAGAAGATGGAGACATTCATGGATAAAACAGAGATGCGGATGACAAATCATGAAGCTACTCTGAAATCGTTGGAGACACAGATGAGTCAGGTTTCCCAACATATTAACCCAAGGCAGACTGGCGGATTTCCTAGCAATACTGAAAATGCTAGACAGCCCACACATGAGCAGTGTAAAGCCATTACTACTAGGAGTGGGAAGAAACTATCAGGGCCTGAGAAGAAAGCTGAATCAGTTGAACCAGCCTTGGACATACCTGCCGAGAAAGCTGCCCCGACAGGTAACAAACAGCCTGCTGCCGATGAACCTGTCACGACAGTAGAAGCGACAAAGAAGAAAGATGATGAACTCAAACCTCCTCAGATCCGTATGTAGTGGGAAGGAAGAATTGCTGATTATCGTCCCCCACCTTCTTTTCCTCAACAGTTACAGAAATTGAAACAAGAATCACAACTTAAAAAGATTTATGATATTTTCAAGCATGTTCATATTAACATCTCGCTGTTAGATGCTGTTAGGGAGATGCCCGGTTACGCCAAATTTCTCAAGGATGTCATGTCGAAGAAATCGAGACTTGGGGAATTTGAAACGGTTAAGATGACAGAAGGATGCATGAGTATTCTGCACAAGCATCCACCCAAGAAGAAGAAGGATCTTGGGAGCTTCATCATACCATGTGTAATCGGAGACAAATATGTGGGTAAGGCACTTTGTGATCTTGGTGCTAGTATAAATTTAATGCCAAAATCTGTTTTTCAGAAATTAGGTATTGGAAAAGCTTGGCCCACAACAGTAATTCTGCAGCTGGCAGACCGCTCTTACGTTCATCCGGAAGGAAAAATCGAAGATATTCTGGTAAAAGTGGATAAGTTTATTTTTCCTGCTGACTTTCTTGTTTTAGATTGTGAAGCAGATGAAAACGCACCAATCATCCCGGGGCGACCCTTCTTAGCCACGGGAAGATCACTGATTGATGTGGAAAAGGAGAAATCACCATGAGAGTGAACGATTAAGAAATAAAGTTGAATGTTCTCCAAGCAATGAAGCATGCTGATGCAGAAGAATAATGCAAGGTTATCACTGAAGTTACCCTTGACCAACCCTGCATCAGGTCGGGCTGTCACGACATCAACATTGGTCACTGCCTCGACAGCCACTTAGAAGACTGTCACGATAGCACTGACGACAGCAACTCCTCAGAAACTGATACATCTGATACTGAAGATCAGGAGGAGGTAAACTGGATAGGAAATCGTCCAGGTAAGTTATTCGAGCCTTTAAATTATACCTCAGATAACCATGAAATTCAAAAGCCATCAACTGTTGAGCCCCATGTTCTAGATCTTAAGCCCCTGCCAGGGCAGCTAAAATATTCTTTTCTTGGTTTAAATGATACGTTGCCCGTAATCATCTCTTCCAAGTTGATGCAGGAACAGGAACATCAGTTAATAGGGATGCTGCAGCAGCACAAAAAGGCTATTGGATGGACGATAGCTGATATTCAAGGCATTAGTCCGGCACTATGTATGCATAAAATCCTTCTAGAGGATGATCATAAGCCGGCTATTGATGCACAAAGGCGGTTGAACCATGCGATGAAAGAGGTGGTGTGAAAAGAGATAATCAAATGGCTAGACACTGGAATAATCTACGCCATCTCGGACAGCAAATGGGTAAGCCCGGTGTAGTGCGTTCCCAAGAAAGGAGGAATGATCGTGGTAACCAACGAAAACAATGAGCTAATCCCAACCAGGACTGTGACCGGTTGGAGGGTTTGTATGGACTATCGGAAGCTTAACAAAGCTACCAGAAAGGACCACTTTCCTTTAACCTTTATTGATCAAATGCTTGATAGATTAGCGGGTAAACCTTATTATTTTTTTCTTGATGGTTATTCAGGTTACAATCAAATAGCTATCGCACCGGAAGATCAAGAAAAGACGACATTCACACGCCCTTACGGAACTTACGCTTTTAGGAGAATGCCTTTTGAACTATACAATGCACCAACCACCTTTCAAAGGTGCATGATGGCAATATTTTCCGATATGGTGGAGGATTTCCTAGAGATCTTTATGGATGACTTTTCAGTCTTTGGAGACAACTTTGAAAGCTGCCTAAGCAACCTACAACAAGTGCTCGAAAGATGTGAAAAAGCAAACTTAGTTTTGAACTGGGAAAAATGTCATTTCATGGTGGATGAAGGGATATTCCTTGGCCATAAGATTAGCTGTCGTGGCATAGAAGTCGATAGAGCTAAGATAGAAGTGATCGAAAAGCTGCCGCCGCCTACCACAGTCAAGGGAATCAGAAGTTTCTTAGGACATGCTGGTTTTTATCGGAGGTTCATTGCGAACTTTTCAAAAATCACCAAGCCCCATATGCCATCTTCTGGAGCAGAACCGACCCTTCGACTTTAACAATGAATGTACTGAGGCATTCAAGGTTCTGAAAGAAAAGCTGGTAACAGCCCCAATAGTATAGCCACCAGACTGGACACAGCCATTTGAGATTATGTGTGATGCTAGTGACTATGTTGTCGGGGCAGCACTTGGGTAGCGGAGAGACAAACTTTTTCATGTCATATACTATGCTAGCAAAACACTGAACGACGCCCAAGTGAACTACACCACCACAGAGAAGGAGTTATTAGTTGTGGTATTCTTCATTGACAAGTTTCGCTCTTATATACTTGGAACGAAGGTCATAGTGCACACAGACCACTCTGCATTGAAGTATCTGTTCGCGAAAAAGGATGCAAAGCCTCGACTGATACGTTGGATCCTGCTATTGCAAGAATTTGACCTTGAAATCAAGGACAAAAAGGGGACAGAAAATCAAGTGGCAGATCACTTGTCAAGGTTGGAGAAGGGACAGAGTCTACCGACAGATGAGACAAACATATTGGAGACCTTTCCTGATGAGCAGCTATTTGCTGCCACAGTCACTGCCGCGACAGCCCTGGCGGCAGGTAAGTCTACTGAACTCCCCTGGTATGCAGATTTCGTTAATTTTTTAGTTAGCGGAATAATTCCTCCTGACCTTAATTATCAAACCAGGAAGAGGTTCCAAAATGATGTTAAGCATTTTTATTGGGACGAACATCTCCTTTTCAAAGTCTGTGCAGATCAGGTTATACGGAGATGCGTACCACAAGACGAACAAGAAGATATACTTTATCACTGTCATGCTTCACAGTATGGAGGACACTTAGGAGGCAATAAAACTGCTGCCAAGGTTTTTGCAGTCCGGATTCTATTGGTCGTCACTATATAAAGATGCTCAAATATTCTACAAGAGTTGTAATAAGTGCCAACGGATAGGAAACATCTCAAGGAGACACGAGATGCCGCTGCAAAATATTCTTGAAGTCGAGATCTTCGACGTTTGGGGATCGATTTTATAGGACCATTCCCATCATCATGTGTAAATTTATACATCCTTCTGGTAGTAGATTATGTATCTAAGTGAGTTGAAGCTATCGCCACTCAAAAGAATGATGTCAAGACAGTCCAAAGGTTTTTACACAAAAACATCTTTTCCAGATTTGGCATTCCTAAGGCGATCATTAGTGACGAAGGGAGGCATTTCGACAACAGGGTTATAGCTGCTGCCTTGAAAAAGTATTGTGTCAAGCATCGGATTGCAACAACATATCACCCTCAGACCAATGGACAAACTGAAATATCCAGTAGAGAAGTTAAGAACATTCTTGAAAAGATGGTTAAGCCAACTCGGAAAGATTGGTCTTTACACCTTAATGATGCGTCATGAGTTTATAGGACAGCTTTCAAAACTCCATTGGGAATGTCTCCTTACCGATTGATTTATGGGAAACATGTCATTTACCTGTCGAGATAGAGCACAGAGCATACTGGGTAATCAAGGCAGTAAATATGGACTTGGAAAAGGCATGGCAGAAAAGGCTACTTGACCTTAACGAAATTGAAGAAATTCGGACAATGGCCTATGACAACGCAAGAATCTACAAAGATAAAACTAAGAAGTGGCATGATAAAAAGTTGTTGCCACGACAGTTCTGCCTAGGGCAGCTTGTGTTGCTTTTTAACTCTAGGTTGAAACTCTTTCTAGGGAAGCTGAAATCTAGATGGTCTGCCCCGTTCCAAATTGTACAGGTTTTTCCCCATAGTGCCATCACAATCAGATCTTTAAAAGACGGGCACCAATTCAAAGTCAACGGACAGCGCTTGAAGCATTATCAGGGGACTGAAGCCCCAAGAATGCAGGAAGTGGTTACCTTAGGAGATGCCCCACCTGGCATCCCTAATTTAACCTAATTTCTATTTTTTAGTTTTATTATTATTTATTAGGAAATTAGATTTATTTTTAAATAATGTTTTTATTTTTATTATTTTTTAGGAAATAAAGAAGACAAGACGAAAAGGAGAATTGAATTCAGCCCACTATCCTTCCACCAGCCTAAAAAGCCCAAATCTTGGACCCTGTCGTTACAGCTGCCGCGACAGACGCAGAAAATACAGGTTGTCGACACGCTATCGCGACAGACACGAAAACGCGTAACAGACGTGTAGCAGACACGGAAACGCGTGACAGTTTAATGTTTAAAGTTAGTACAGTTTCCATAATTCAATTCTGCCAGTTTGCCTATAAAGTACTTTAAGCGTTAATTTAACCTTGTTACCTAAACTCATTACCAAAACCCTTTCTAATATAGTTCATACTATCTATTAACTTTATTTTTAAGTCCTTAGAAAATTCGTTAATCATCAGATTAGTCCACAATTTTACACAAATTCCATATTAGTCCGATTTTGTTTCTTATGATACTAGCTTATTCAATTCACTAAATTAAGTCATTCAAGGTCCAATTTAAGTTACCAAACTTTTTCTAACAAAATCACATGTTTCAAAATTAATTTTCCAGAATTATACTTAATCTAATTCTAATCCTATTATTTTTTATTTTATTGCAAAATAGTCCCCTAATTCCAGTTTTCATTTCTACTGAACCAGTCTACTGATTCCTTCAATCTAACTTCATTTTAATCACAATTCATTCAATTCAAAGCCTCAATTCTATAGTTAACAACATATTCTTCAATTTGTCCCTACTGAAAATTTTCCAGTTCTGTCCCTAACTATCTCTAATTTCCATATTAGTCCAGAACCACAAACTTTTGTATAATTTTTTTAATAAAATCATACTTGCCGATAAAAAAACTAATTTTGTTGTTGTATTTATTGATATTCAAACCCTAAATTTTAATTAAATTAGAACAATTTCGTATTAGTTAATCCATGGATATTTGTTACCTTTAAAAATGGTAAAATTTAATTTGATTTTTTTTTAAAATTATAAAATTGTACATTATATAATGATAAAGTTGTATCTAATCTTTTTAAAAGTTGTATCTAATCTTTTGAAAGTTGTACATATATATGTTTTTGACCCGCGAAAATAGATAATGTGGACTAAGGTTATCTAAATCTTTGACATATAAGATTCCATTTAGTGAGAAAATTGGTCAAATTTTAAAAAAAGACATTGTATTATGTAGTTTTGATTAATTTAACTTTTTTATTATAATTTTTAATCTTTTTAGTGATAATTTTTTCATTAATTTTATCAAATAATTTAACATCTAAAAATCCATTAAGATGTCATCATAAGAGACTCGAGTTCAATCATTTTGTCTATAATCAAGAATTTATAATTACCTTTAGACCATATTGAAAAACTGAGATGTTACAATATTCATACCTCGATATTTTTTCATAGGAACGATTTCTTTTTGCACACAATACATGTGCATTCTATAAATTTCAATAGAAAGAACTCCACACTTAGCTTTCTTTTCATCCAACGTGACAAGGGTTTTCGATTTTTCAAAAACCTTTTTAAGGAAAAAATTAGCATTCTATAAATTTTAATTAATTTAAAAAATAATAATTCTTTTTTAATTCAAGTATTAATTAAATAAATTCTTTATTCTTCAAAATTTCTAAATTTAAATACTTAATAGACTCTTGTCCCTCCTAATATTTAATCATAGCTCCGTCCCTAATTTATTTCAATTGAAAATGTTTATAGAAATAAAAAATCATTTCACTCATTCATTTAAAACGTTTTAAAAAATAAAATCTCTTAAAAGTAATTGCAAAAAAAATAAACAATATAGCATATAACTATTCATTTTGTAATAATTAGATAGTTCAATAATCATCTTGTAACAATTTAATAGTTCAATAATCATGTTGTAACAATTAAATAATAAAATGATTATTATGGGACAATTAAATAATTTAAAGACCATTATATAATATTTATAAATTTTAATGACCGTTTTATAATAATCAATATATTACCTTTAAGTGCTCATTAAATTCACAGTTAAAACATTTACTATAGTAATTTTATTTATAATAAAATCTAAAATTTAATGTTTATTTTATAATTTTTAAAAATTTAATGACTAAAATAATTATTTTAATAATTTAATAACAATGTGCGAACTTTACCCCTTATCCAAGTCTAAAGTGATGATAAAAGTAGTTGAAATAATTTATTGTCCCTGCGGAACTATTGTAATTAACCGACTAATTGTAATGAGCATAACTCATAACCCTCCTTCATTGCACGTGAAATCCACGCAACAATCACAAGAACGCAATGAAAAATGAGTGTCAAGTGTCAACCACGTGCTCAATGGAAAACTGGGATTTAATCATATCCGTTGCTCCCTTCATTAAAAAAACTCCCTACTCGCCCACTAATTTCCTTAAAAAGAACTGGAAACTGTAACTCAAATCTCAGCCACCCCATGTTTTAATCCCACAAATCCTCTCTCTATTTTCCCAATCAAGTTTTCTTAAACCCCAAAGTTTCATTTTTTATGACTTTTCCTCATGTTTTTTATTCTTGGATTTGGAAGTAGTATTTTACCAGTAGTTTTATATTGTTCTTTTGATTCTTTAACTCCACCATGAATGCTCCCTTGCTTCTTTGACACCTTTTTCCTCTGTTTTGTGTTTATCTTTTTCTCTCTCTTTGTTGTTGCCCATCATTTATAACTTAAACATGGTTCACCACCATTGGACAGGAATACCATTTTGTTTGAAAAGCACACACCTTTAGCAATTATCTCCCTTTCTCTCTCTCTGGATTCTCATCAGTCTTCGAAAACAAACAAACCCCAGATTTTATCTTCCTTCAAAAGATTCAAATGTGTAAGGTTCCGGTTCAACAAGACCATGAAACCATGCCAAGTTTCGATTTTTACACACGGTTCAAGCGGTTTAAGCTCTTCGAGCCATCCGTTGGTGTTCTCGGCTTCTTCCTCGTTGCTGTTTGTGTGATTTGCTTCTTCTTTTACTTGGATTATAGAGCTGTGGCTAAAGGGTATAGGGTTCAAAACCAGAGTGAAAGATTCATGTGGCTTAAACTGGATGGGTCTTCTTCTTCAATAAGTGAGATTAAAAGAGTTGATTTCTGGAGCCTTGAAGGTGAAGGGTGTGACGTGTTTGATGGTGATTGGGTCTGGGATGAAAGTTACCCTCTTTATGAATCTAGAGATTGCAGCTTTCTTGATGAAGGGTTTAGGTGTACTGAAAATGGACGGCCAGATTTGCTCTACACCAAGTGGAGGTGGCAGCCTAAGCATTGCAATCTCCCCAGGTTCCTATTTTTCCCCTACTGTTAATGGAGTCTGATTTTGATTTAGTAATCTTGTTGGTTTAGTGTTAGTGATCTTAATCATAGAGCTTTAGAAATCATATGTTACAATGAAAACACTGCCTTTTCCGGGGATTCCTATTTAATTTCAGCTGGTAGGGGTCTCGGTTCGAATCGGATACATGTGACTACCGGACACGGGGTCCGAGTAAAAAAGATATAGCATATGCAAAGCAAGTTGATTTAGAAATGGTTGATGCTAGAGCCAATTTGGGTGTGGTATCCCGTGATTTTTGATAAAGTTTGTCTTTTTACCTTTCATGTCAATTTCACCAATTGTTCATTTCTGTTCTGTTCCATTCAATTGTGGACTTGAAGCTTCTTTTTCAACCAATGAAGACAACATTTGCTTTCTGTTCTGTAGTAATTGAATTTGGTTCCATATTTTCTATTACTAGAAGCGATTGTTATTCTCAGTTTCTCTTGGTAAATGATATGCCAAAAGTTACATTAATCCTTTTTCGATTTCATTGTTAATTGGGTGACTGTGCGGTGTAGCTTTCGACTTACCTTTCATCAGTACTTGGTTAATGTGTTGTTTGCGTTGGTCAAACAGATTTGATGGAAAAGTGATGTTGGAGAAGTTGCGGAACAAGCGGTTGGTGTTTGTCGGCGATTCCATCGGAAGGAACCAATGGGAATCGCTCCTCTGCATGCTCGCTTCTGCGGTTGATAATAAGGATTCGATATATGAAGTGAATGGCAATCCGATTACAAAGCATAAAGGGTTCTTGGTATTCAAGTTCAATGATTATAATTGCACTGTGGAGTACTACCGTTCTCCTTTCCTTGTCTTACAGAGCAGGCCGCCGGCCGGGTCTCTGCAGAACATCAAGACAACCCTCAAGTTGGATCAAATGGATTGGAATTCTATTAGGTGGAAAGATGCTGATTTCTTGGTCTTCAATACCGGCCATTGGTGGAACTACGAGAAGACCGTTAGAGCGTAAACTCTTTTCTTTTCATCTTCTCAGTGTTCCTTATTGTCATCTCATCTCTATGTCATATAATGGAGATAAGTTGCATATGGTGGATGCCTAACATATCGATCATCATAGCTGTAGGTTTCGTATATTAGGATAAACGCAGGGCCCATATGGTTGATATTCAGAATGGGAAATTTAGGGTTTAAATTGAATGATACTGCATGGTATTGTACCAGCTCAACATCATTGGATGATAATTTGGACAGCTTTGCTTTAGTCCTTGCAAGTATGAAATCAACTTCTATCTTAGTAGGGCCGTTACGGCCCTAGTCGCAACTAACAGAGTAGGTAAATTTGAAATATGGTGACATGAATGCATGCATGTGTTGGTTTTAAATGATATTCTAACATTTAGCAGCAATGGACCCTGCATCATCTCATTTATTGATTTGGGTTGCAAATAAGTTCAATGCATGTATTGTTGGTCGGGTTTTGTTTCTTACACTACACAAGCAAGGGAGGAATAGTATGAAGGAGAAGGCCGGTTGTGAATAGAAACCGAGAGTCGGTGTTTGCAGTAGTCGTATATTCATGTATGCTTGCTGTAATAGGTGGAAGGAACGAGCTACCATAATCTGATTTTTTTTTTCATTTGTGCTGGTCAGGGGATGTTACTTTCAAGAAGGGAAAAAAATCGAAACTGAGATGACTGTCGAACATGCATATCAAAGGTCTTTAGAGACCGTGATGGAGTGGATACGTAATGAGGTGAACACAAGCAAGACCGAGGTCTACTTCCGCACATTTGCTCCCGTACATTTCAGGTTCGTTTTAGTTCTATTTATTTGCATGCTTGTTTTGACCTTTGCGTATCCATATTACTTTCTCTGGACATCCTTGTTTTAAACAATCAAACATTTGACATTGCAAATTGAACGTGAAAGTTTACGACCATAGTGAAATCTTCCACAACTTTTGCAGCGGAGGAGATTGGAAAACCGGGGGAAGCTGCCACCTCGAGACACTGCCAGAGCTTGGAACATCAGTGGCGCCATCGGAAACTTGGGAACTTCTTGAAATAGTAAAGAATGTGTTATCCATTCACTTGAATGCATCTAATGGAGTAAAACTCGACATATTAAACGTTACTCGAATGACAGCTCCAAGGAAAGACGGTCATGCATCGCTATATTATTTAGGCCCCAAGGAAAGCCCCGCTCCGATTCATCGGCAGGACTGCAGTCATTGGTGCCTACCTGGAGTACCCGACGCATGGAACGAGCTATTCTATGCAGTGTTCCTTAAGCATTCTAGTAATCACGTATTCAACTCGTCTGGCATACGAAGCAAAGGTGTGATCCAATGCAATGTTAAAGACACTAATTTATACACCAACTATACAAAAGTTCACAATGATTTTTTGGCATAGGATCAAATGATATGGTCTATCATTTTGGCAGTGTTAGATTATTATGGACAAGTGGAAAACCCTTTTTTCTTAGATAGTTGATATTGATTCAAGAACCCTAATTCTGGGAATAAAGCTGTAGGACAAATATGTAATTATCATTCTTTTTTCGTATTAACTGTTGTATATTGAGTAAAAATATATTAGTTTATTTGATAGCTGGTGGGCACTAAAAATGATGCCATGCCTTGTGATATTTGGAATTTTGGGTTAGGTGCCATGATTATGACAGCTTGAATGGGAATGTAATTGAGTGTGAATATTACTAGTTATAGTTTTGAGTCGATGAATATATTAATGGTGTTTATTGAGCTAGTTGACCACCAGCTATGTCGGACTTGAAAATTGTTTGACTCGAAAATTGTTTGACTCGTGCTCGTTAAGGTTGTCGGTATTTTATATTTTTATTTTTTAAGGTTAAATGGTCACTTTTGCCCCTGTAATATACGCGATTTATCAATTTCTTTCTTATTGTATTTTTGCATTAATTTGGCCCCTAAAATAGACTCAATTTATCACTGTTTGTCCCTTGACTGACGAAAGCCAACGTTGACCGTTAAGGTGGTGACGTGCCAGTTTACGATGATGTGGCAGGGGGCAAAATTATTTTTTTAAGCAAATTCGAGGGTAAAATTAATTTTTAGTTGAGTACGATGGTAAAATTAATTTTTAGCTAAAAATATGAATTTAAGAAAATATTAAAATGCTAGAATGATGTAAACTAATAAAATATTTAAATTTTTTTATTAATATATGAGTAAAAATAAAAAAAAATTAAAAAATAAGTAAAATTATAAAATTAAAATATCAGAAGCTATTAAATTATAAATTATTTAAAAATTAAAATTTAAAAATAAATTGTACCCACTAATGCTATTTTTTAAATTTCAAACCTTAAAAAAATCAAACTCTAAATTGCAAACCTTAAATCTTAAACGTTAATTAAATTTTTTATCAATATAAAGTGAGTTTGAATCATAAAAATATGTGTATAAGTTTTATCAAACAAATGTTTTAAATATTAGGGTTTAAGATTTGTGATTTAGAAATTAAACTTAGAGTGTAGAGTTTATTTTTTTTAGTATTAAAAGATATGAGCACCAAAAAGGTAAAAAAAAATTATTCGGTTGAGAGAATCACATTAACCCTATTTTAGGATTCTTTCTTCCTTGCATTTTTTGAAGGGAAAGAAAATCAAAATCGTTCAAATTTTTTTGACGAAGTTTTTTAAATTTTTTCATATTTTTTCATATTTTAAAATTTAATTGTTAATAATTTGTAATTTATTAACTTATAATATTTTAATTTTATAAATTTTACTTATTTTTAAATATTTTTATTTTATTTTTAGTCATATATTAATAAAAAATATTTATTATTATTTTTAGATACTTTATAAAAATGTTTTATTATTTTCACATCATTTTACTATTTTAATATTTTCTTAAATTTCTATTTTTACCTAAAAATTAATTTTACCCTCGTACTCAACTAAAAATTAATTTTGCCCTCGTACTTAAACATTTTTAAATGTTATTATTTTCACATCATTTTAGCATTTTAATATTTTCTTAAATTCCTATTTTTACCTAAAAATTAATTTTACCCTCGTACTCAACCAAAAATCAATTTTACCATCGAACTTGCGTAAAAATTAATTTTACCCCCTGCCACGTCATCATAAACTCGCACGTCACCACCTTAACGGTCAACGTTGGCTTCTGTCAGTCAAGGGGCAAACGGTGTAAATTGGGTCTACTTCAGGGGTCAAATTGATGCGAAAATACCATAAGAGAAAAATTGATAAATCGGATCTACTACAAGGGCAAAAGTGACCCTTTAACTTTTTTTAATATAAGTAAAATCTAATAATACTAAAATAAAAAAATGCTTTGAAAATTTAATAATACTATATAAAGCTTAATATCAACGTAAATTAACAGATTTTAACAAAAAGTATTAACAATTCACAAACATACCAAATTAACATATTTAAAAAATCAATGAGTTTTTGTAACTTATAGAGTCGAGTAGTAGCTTGTTCAACTAGAACATTAAGATCATTAAAATTTTGAATCGAGCTTAAATTTAATTCGAATTAACTCGAGTTGACTGTTGATCGAATCGAACTGCTCAACTCGATCAACACTTAGATGATATATTATACGAAGGAAATAAAAAGAAGACCCAATTTAAAGTACTGCATGTGCTATTTTATGATAAAACAACAAAATAAATAATATGATATACCCCATATACTTGTAAATTTTGCTTAGGACAAAAAAAAAGGGAACAAAATAATGAATGGGTGCGGTTTGAAAACTCTTGTGCCGGTCACAGTTCACACCACGTCTTCAGACAAGCTCTTTCCTTTCAGACAAAAAAACCCCCCCAATCTGAATATCTCATCTGCATCAAGCAATGGCATCCTCAAAGATCTCTCCTTTATTCCCATTGTTCCTTTCCATTCTCTTCATCAGCTCCCCTGTCTTCTGTGACACTGGTAAACCTTCCTTTTTGAACTTCTGAAATCTGTGTTAAGTAGTTCTCCAATGTGGGTATTATTATATTTTAAAATTTATTTATTGAATTTGAAAGTAGATATTTTGCTTTTACATCCATCTTTGTCTAATTATTAATCTAGATGTGTTTCAAATGATGTTCTGGTTCTTGTTGTTCCAAGGTTGCAATTCATCCTGCTTGTTCCTTGCTCTTGGTTGGAATCATAAGATAACTTGATCTACCGGTGTTAAACTTGTTAGAAACTTACTAGCCTTAGCAACTCCTGAATGTTATCGGTTATCTTAGTCCCGAGTTAATAGGTTCAAGTCTTGACATTCAAAGCCAATGAATCTAGATCTAGAAATCCGAGCACAATTTGATTAGAACCATGAACTAGTGTAGTTACCGCTTCCGTATTCTGAAAATGTGTTCATGGGAAAAGTGTTTGTCAAGTTGAATAAGAAATATTTCTCAGATATTGTAAGCTGATTCATAAGGTTCGGCTAGTTAAGCAAGAATCCGGGACAATCTAGCCTTGTTATGAGTTGCATTGTCTTTCTTACATTCAGTTGTTCGAAACACCCGAAATGGAACTTGTTTATTTGTTCTTTCACAAAGAAAATGGCAATGACACTATTTGTTTATTTTGTTAGCATCTCCTATAATGTATCTAATTACTGGATTTCATCTCGACAATCAACAGATGAGGAAGATGATCTTCTTAAAGGCATCAACACTTACCGGGCTTCGTTAAACTTGACGACTCTAACAAAAAACGAGAATGCCGAGTGCCTCGCTGATGAACTAGCTGATGAATTCAAGAACCAACCTTGCACAAACTCCACAGGTGCCAACACGGTTCCAGGCACTGAACCACAGTTTGCTAACTACCCAAACCTTCTAGCCAAATGCCATTTGAACGTCTCTGTCACGAGGGATGGAGCAGTAATGCCTGCCTGCGTTCCCAACCTGGTTCCGAGCCTTGTGCTCACTAATTTTACACAATCTCAGTACTCTGATAATCTCAACGAAACCAAGTATACAGGAATCGGGATCGGCTCCGACGGAGACTGGATCGTTGTTGTTCTGACAACCAGCACAGCTGAAGGAAACTATGCTACAGCTACTACTACTACTACCAGTGTGGCTAGTTCAGTTTCCGAGATGAGCGTAATTTCTCACCTGCTATTCCTCGTCTCGATCGCTTTCTACGTGTTATGAGCAGCAGCAATCTTTTGTTATTGACTGACTACACAAAGATCATATTTTTCATGTACCACTCTTTTCTCTGATGTTGTATTGTACTAATAAGCTTGGAAATTACTTTTCCCTTTTCCATCTCTATTATAAAAGAGACAAGAATTTTATAAATGCAAGTGATACAGCAATCTTTGGTACATTACAAATAAATATCATGCAACTACAGAGCTTCATTAAGCACTCTTTAATCTAGGTTGGACTGTAAAAAGATACCTTCGAATAGCAAGCAATAGTACCCATGTCGTCTTCGAGATCTTCTCCTTTATCATTAGAAGCAATGCTGAACTTAGAACGGTCTTCAAGATCTGTGCTTCTATTCCTTTGTAAAAACCCAACAGCCCTTCCCTTTTCCATATCGAATAGATTGCCCCCATAACCGTCTTTTTCTTTTTCGATTTAGCTTCCTTGGTTTCATCGTTATCATCTGAATCTGCAGCCTGAATTGTGACCTTACACCTGTAAAATGATTTTAACAAAAGAAAATAGAAGTTACCACTTCAATCAATGAAATGTTGGATAACAATAATAAGGAACTGCGACTGCCTGCCGGAGGACGCCGGATAGAATCGACAAAGTTACCTTATAGCAGGGTAAGTCACGAACGTTGCGATACACTTCGCGACTGCACCCAGCACAAATGCGGAGAAGGCTGAAAGAGACCGGGGAGATGAGTCTGTACCAGTTTTCTCCTTTAGCTGCGTCTTAAGTAGCCTTTGTTTCAATTGATCAAATGAAGTATACTGCAGAAAATATAACCTTGTAAATGTAATGTCATACTCATATCCTACTCGTAATGTTAGGAATCCAAGGAGGCAAGACTCGAACAAAATTACAAACTTAAACAATACAGTTTCCACTTTCCAGGTTCTTGAAATCGAGTAGCGATTCAACTACACTCCATGTACCTGATATTAGTACCTGAATAGATGGATTCGTAGTGAGGAGAAGAGATATGTCGAGAGCATCAAATGCTTCGCCCCAAGAGCTCTCGGAAAGCATCTTCCATAGTCCTTTGGACATGCCAAATTCACTTGTCTGCATTCTTGAGGCTGCTGTATCCAAGGGCTGTGATATCTTAAAGTTAGATTCCAATACCCAACAGTAACACAAAAACCGAATGTTCATTTCAAAAGGCACAGTAAGGGAACCGTAAAAAAGATACAGGAAAGATACGGAAGCTGCATGGAATTAAGAACTTCCCCATTCATTGTAGCAAAAGAATCAACTCCGTTTTCTAACTAAACAATCAAAATTCGAGTTCCGATCTCCAAAAGAAAGCAATGGCTGCAATATTTAACCCAATCTAATATTTGAATAAGATCCATCACATGGTTATCACAGTTCAATTAATGAATCTAACAACACAACACAAAGATCTTACATGGTTCACCAAAAGAAACTTTAACACCAAACATTCTGATCATATGTATGTATAATCAAAACACCAGTACCTGTGTAATTATAACAGTACATGCCCCAGCAACAACACCAACAATCAAGTTAGCTTTAGTACCAATAATCTTGTTTCCAGTTTTCTCCAAGTACAGCCTCTTAAAGAAGCTATATCCATAAAAATAGATAAACTGTGAAATAAAAGACTGCAGATTTTTGGTCCCAAGACCTTGGTACAATGAAAGAACTTGACCATTAGCTATTGCTTCCCACAGAACAGCTGAAGTGCTCCTGCATGAACCAATGCATATATCAACACTGATCAAAAACAATTGTTTGATTTTCGAACACATGTAGATCATTTCAACAAGGTTTTTAGGAGAGACCAGCTTACAAAATTTCTTAAACATATCCTAATTCCTACCCTTAATTTCTTGATCATCTAAATCATTCATTCTCCAAGAAATTCACAAACAAATGAAAAAAAAAGGTAGTAAACAAAAATATCTAAAAATTTCAAGTGGGACCCAAAACAAGAAACAAAAGTCTAGACATTTTTGGACCTGTATTTTTGTTGATGGTGAGCTCTAACTTCAGCTTGATACTTGGTTTTGCAAGTATCAAGAGGGTATAAAATGGAGGTGCTAACCAGAGCTCCAATGGCTCCTGATGTTGCCTCTGCTAAAGAATCAAGATCAAACGCCATATCTTCTTAGCAACAAAATTCTACAGTTCTATAGAAAAAAAATCCAACCCAAGATTTTGGGTAGATGGGTATGGATTAATGGGGTGGTTGAGTTGTTGAAATGTAAAAGAAAGAAAAAAGAAGGGTTCTGAGAAAATGAAAGCAAAATTTGGGAGCTGGGACTAATCTTTTTTTATAAGTTTTTGTCGTTTAATTGGGATGGAATCCGGGCTTACACCAGCTTCTTTGATCCCTTTTGATCTATGGGATGGAGCTGGATAGATTGACCACCACGGTGTCGGTCGAATCCCCGGTTTTGGTTTTTTCTTCTCCTCAAGGTTAATTAGGTTAAAATATTTTGGTCACTAAAGTTTCAAAACGTTTAATTTATTTATTAAAATTTAAAAACGTTTTTTTATCACTTTCTATTAACATTTTGACGACATCTATTTATCGGTAAAATGAGAGAATTTCTCCAAAATTCGAACAGTAAAAAATTTCATTGGTATGAAAAATTAACATACTGAAAAACGAATTTCATCCGACGATGGAAGAGAAAAATCGATGAGAGAGAAATTAAAAGATTTTTTTTGTCAATACGAGAACTTCTGTGCACTTTCTGACAAAATGAATGTTAGATTCAGACTCACGGACTGAAACAAAGTGGCTGGTGAAATTTGAGACAAAACGAGTACCATCTACGGCCGTTTGAGGTCTAAGAGTGACCAAAGACGTTCAATGTTTAAATTTTAGTGTTCAAAGACGTTTAATGTCTAAACTTTAGTGAGTAAATTGAACGTTTTAAAACTTCAATAGCTAAAATATGTTTAAGAGTAAATTTAGTGATGATTTACTTAATTTACCATTTTCTTAAATTAAATATGGAAGAGTTTTGGTCAAATTTTATTATCAGTCCTTGTGTTATGTTTAAATACCCCTTATATTATGTTTGAGTTATAAAATTGGCATAATACCAAAAAAATACCTCTAACGTTTGACTAAATTATCGTTTTGGCCCCTATTTTTTTTAAAACAATTTAGCCCTTAACGTTTTATTTTGGGTCAAAATGACCCCTCTGCGGATGAAAATTGTTAGTCAACTAACAGTAAAATGGATTGAAATGATATGAAAAACCTACATGACAATGCTCGTCGCGATAGCAGTATGATGTAGGCAAATATATTAACTTTACAGAATGACACATCAATAAAAAAATAATTTTATAAAATTGTATAGAATATAAAATATTTTTTCTTTTGATGTGTCATTCTGCCAAATTATTTTAAGTTGTTTATCGTCAGTTGACTAATAGTTTTTATCCACAAAAGGGGCAATTTGACCTAAAATAAAACGTTGAACGTTAAATTGCTTCAAGAAAAGAGGGGTTAAAATGAAAATTTAGTCCAATGTTAGGAGATTTTTTAGTAGTATGCCTATAAATTTAGTCTACACTCAGAATTTAATTTCTCAATATTAAAATAATTATAAAATATGCAATACGGAGGGTTTCTTTTTATCTAAATATAAATTTTATAAGTTACGTAGTTGCAATCCAAAATCAAATATTTATCAAAATATCATTTTATTGATCGAACATACTTAAAATAAAATGGTGTATTTTTTTAATATAAAGGCCAGCTGATTCATTTATTGAATAAACATGCAAACCGACAAATGTCAAAAGACAAAACAAAGAAAATGAAAGGGTAAAGAAACAGTCCGGCAACACAATCCCCAAGAGAAGACAAGGATGAGATTAGAAGTAAAGGGGGAAAAGATGGAAAATGCCCCTTCAGATAAACAGAGCGCACCGGTCTTCTACGGTGGTTCCACACTCCTTTAATCCGCCATCACATAGCTCAGTATAACCGACGGTGCGTCTTCGATCCACGATTCACCCTCTGATGACCAAAGACCAAACCTAGCCATTGCATGGGCCGCTAGATTTGCCTCTCGACCCGTGTGACGGAAAATACATCTCTCAAAACAGCGGCAGGAGGCTCTCACAGCAGACACAATCGGACCGATTTTCGACATGTCCAAGCCCGTCGAGTCTATTCGCCGTATGACTGATCGAGAATATCCTTCAAGGACGACGACTCGAATGCCCAGCTCCGCCGCAAACTCAAGACCATGCACCACAACAAAAGCTTCAGCGGCAAACGACGATTGAGCTCTCCTAACCCTTCGATGACACGCCCCCAAAAGGTAACCCAATTCATCTCTCACCACCACTCCTGAGACTGAATTTTTTTGGGTTTGAGAAAAAGCTGCGTCAACATTGATTTTAGCTAGCGATGCAGGTGGTGGTTTCCATTTCGCTGAAGGAAGAGAGGGCTGAAGTCGATTAAGGCGAGACAGCTGTAAAATTTCCCCTAAATAGCTTCGGACAAAGGTGATAAGCTCTTCCTCTCTCTGTAATACTCCTTCCTGCCATAACTTATTACGTGAATACCAGATTGCCCAAAAAGTTATCACTATTTCGAGCCTTCGTTGATTATTACTGTTGTTGAACAACCAGACTAACCATTCCTTACAGTTTAGCTGAGATGCATAACTAAACCAGGTTATATTCAATTGTGACCAAATACGAATAGCATAGGGACACTCTCGAAACAAATGTTCACAATTTTCCAAACTTCCATTGCACCTGAAGCACGTAGGATCAGTAGCCACTCTTTTGATGCATAAATTGTGCTTGGTAGGGATATAGTTATGAATAAATTTCCAGACGGCAATGCGTATCTTAGATGGGCAAGATAATTCCCATAGCTGTTTAAATAGAACATTCGGCAGACCTGAGTTTGGCGCATTTTGTTGAAGGAGACGATAGCTACTGCGGACTGTGTACTCCCCAGTATGCTCTCCCGACCACACGCGTACATCCATCTGGGGCAATGGGGGTAAAGGAATTGCTAAAATGGTGTATTTTTCAAAAACATGCCACATGCATTCTAAATATTATCTATTAATGGATACATATTTATTTTATGAGAATGATAATGCACCTAAGTCCTAACCAACTTACGTGATAGTTTATCAACAACAAAATATTTATTTCAAAGAACGAAAAGTAGGTTGATTAAATGAGACAAATTCCCTCTTTGACATCTTTTGGTGTATTTGTGCCGGTGGCTCCTGTACTTCATCACCTTTTGAAGTTTAGTCCTTATTATAACCGTGTTCGTTTTTTTTGAATAGTCTAAAGGTGATTATAATGCAGTATGTGTCCATACATATTATTACTCCTTTGACAATGCACACATACCTTGTAGACGAAGCGATTTGAACCCGTATCTCATAAGATGAATATCTGTTCCACTGTGACACTTGTTGGGTTCGTGTTCATCTTTTTAAAACATGTAACCATGTTAATTTTTCCGTCAAAGAAGCTAACTAGATAATATAAAAATAATATATTAATTATACATTACAATTCATTTTGTAATTAGTGTAAATGTTGTAAAACTAGTTTACAACCATAAAAATACTATAGATATTTTTTATTTAATTATGTAATAAAATACTATGTACCAAATGATTAATTGGACGGCATGTCCTCAAATTATGGCCCATATTTTAAAATGATCTCAAACTTTAAAATGTTCTGATTGAGACATCAAAATATCAACATTATATTGATCAATTACTTCTATAGTTTAGTCATTAGCGTATACATTAAATTCTAACACGTTACACATGATTCAAATGGTAAACACATGCGTAGTCATTACACTTAGAATTTGGATAACATATTTTTAAATAAAACAAAACAATCCTCCTAAAATTTTAAAAAGTTATTTTTATTTTAACATATCAAATTTAAATTGTTCATGTGATTCGTACACACATATCTATAATCTGATTTATAAGCATTAAATATGTTCTTTGTCTGAACCCAATAAGTGGTCCTAGTGAAAAAGTGAATAATGTTCATCCAAAGAGACCTGAATTCAATCGCTTTGTCTGCATGGTATATGTACCTTGTCAAAGGTTAAGAATGTATATAAACAGATACTATGTAAGCCCCTCGTCCCGACCTAGCCAATAGACCGGACCAAACGGGTTACACGGGGAAAACCAAAGCGAAACCCGCTAAGGCCTCACTTCGATTAGCAACCCTATTTTTTTCTTTTAATTATCTTGTCTACATGCTATATTTAATCCTACGCGAGTTAGGCAAACAGCGGAAAAGCAACCACGAAAACGACCCAAGCAAACCAACACTTAAAGGTACATTTTTAGCCATTTAACTCAGGCCGTATCGATACGGCAAGGACCGTATCAATACGCCTTCAACGGTCAACCCACCCCAGAGTCAAACTTGGGGACCCGTTTCGATACCCTCCAAGGCAGGTATCGATACGCACCCAACGGTCAAATTCCAAAGTCAACATCAGATGACCATATCGATACGCCTAAGCTTGTACCGATACCCTCAATTTCTCGTCAAAATCTCATATTTTCAGTAGCAAAAATGGTATCGGTACGCCTTCCCAAGTATCGATATGCTTGGCCTGAAACATGAAGGCCGTATCGATACGGACCTAACTGTATCGATACCCCTGACTCGACCAAACAGAATTTTGCTGGTTTAGGCACAAAGGCAACTCCAAAACACCAATCTAGGACCTCTAGGCATGCATACATACACTTTAAATGCAAAGGTACCCTAATCACAACATTTGACATGCATTCGAGCAACAAATGGATTCCATGCCTAAGGTTTACATAAACACTTGGATTCAAAACATTAACATGCCAAACACAAAGAATTTTACACGTGACCACATTAAACCTCAACATAACATAGCTTCAACATTTAAAAACATGCTTAAAACATAAACAAACCATAGCAAGGGAGTTTGAACACCAACTCTATAACAAGCTTAATATTCCCATTGTCTAAGTATTATTACAAAATATAAACCATACTTGAGCTACCTGAGAACTCCGAGAAACTCATTCCTTGCCCACCTACCTCCTAAACCACTAATAATCTGCATTGTTGGAAAAGAAGAGAGCGTAAGCGTAAAGCTTAGTGAGAAGAGCTCTAAACACAACAACAATGCAATTTTAAAACGTGAATAGTAGATTTATAACAAAACCATTTAAGGGAGACGTAATGAAACACAATCATCACAATACATGGTTTGCACATACATAACCAAAACCCGGTGGGACTACACATCACCGTTCGACTAGTAGTTTTCCGATGAGACTACACATCAACGTACTCTTCTACTAGTCATTACCGGTGGGACTACACATCACCGTAGTAACAACAACCATCATGTGAGGTTCGACACCAACATCGACTACACAACAACAATAAACGGAGAGTAAAAACAATATAAAACATCACCACAACACACATATCACGAGAACCGAATATCAACCAATAAACGAGATTAGATGAACTTACACTTGGGTCTAGGTTAGTCTCTAAGACTCCACCCAAACCCCAAACCTTCATTAAACATAAATAAGATTCCAAAACGGTATCCACTCACTGATGAACCCAAACGTAAGCCGAAACACCGATTTCAAGCCTCCGTAACACTCGGTATCGAGCCCGAAGATTCTCCAACGGTTTTCCACCAATACCCATCATTTTAACATTTTTAAGACACCCAAATATGATCAAAAACACCCTTAAACGCTACATTAGAAACCCACATCAAGAACCCATAAAAATACCCATTTCTCAAACCCCACACCAAATCAAAATACATTTTAATGGCTTTTAAAAGAGGGTTTTTCAAGAACACAAGCTAGATAATGTAAAAGCTGAAATAAGGAAGAGATTACCTTCAAAAATCTTGCTTGGATGAGTGATTTGAGCAATGAAATAGTGATTTAGGGTTTTAGAGAGGTTTTAGTGAAAAAGGGGGATTTTGGAGAAGATGACATCTTTTTCAAATTTCTTTTCTTTATTCCCTTTTACTCAAAATCCCCATTCTCAATTTCATTAATGGCATTTTAGTAAATAAAAGTAACTTTCATAAAATCATCATTTTAAATCCCATGTAACATGAACTAATCCCAGATCAAAATCGGTAAACTCCTGGGTACTAAACCGGAACGTTACATACTACATTGTAATTACCTTTAGACTATTCAAAAAATTATGCTCATTGTTACATATGACCAACATTTAACACATAAGCTGATGACTAATTAAGTATATGAAAGGATTGATTGCTACAATACTAATATATTAAGGATTTAATCAGGGCGCTTGCTTAGGGACCATTTGTTTAATATTTGTTATTAGAGTATGTTACTTTTCAATACTTATTGTTAAGGGTCTAAATTTTTTAATATTTGTTATTAGAATTTACTCTTAAAATATATTTTTTCCAACACTTGTTATTAGGGGTCCATTTTTTAATATTTGTTATTAAGGGCTCATATTTTTCTAATATTTGTTATTGAGGACCTATTCTTAAAATTCAGATTTTCTCAACACTTGTTATTAGGGTCTAATTATTTTCAATATTTGTTATTATGAGTGCAACTTTTCACAATACTTGTTATTAGGGGTCTACTCTTAAAATTCAATTTTTTCCCAATATTTGTTATTACCAGCCCAATTTTTCAATACTTGTTATTAGGGACCTGTTTTTTCAATATTTGTTATTAAGGGCATACTCTTAAAATTCATTTTTTCAACATTTTTATTATTATTTTGGATAATTTTTTATTTTTTTATCCAAAGAAGCAGTAAAAACTGCTACAAATTGTAATCACTAATTTTGTCCGGGGTGTTAACCTATTTTTATTTTTCATTAATCTATGTAATAAAGGGCTTTCTATCTATTTGATACCATATATGTATATTATTATTATTATTATTATTATTATTATTATTATTATTATTATTATTATTATTATTATTATCCCGTTCAAAAACCCCTAAATATCATTAGTGTATTATTTTGTTACCAAATGTTATCCTATATTATTAATATTACCATTATAGGTCATTCGTGGCATTATTATTATTATTATTATTATTATTATTATTATTATTATTAAATTAAAATATATATATATCCAATTAATATAAATAAAAAGCCCACATATATATAAATATTAGCCCATACGTTTTATATATAAATAAGAACCCTAGTTTATCACAATGTCCATTATTACAATTAGAGAGCCCAATATATATTACATAACAGAGACCCTAAAGCCCTTCTTCTTTTGTGCAGCCCAATCCTCACCATCAGGTCAACTCTTGATCTGACGGTCCAGATGCTTTCAAAAGGAAACCCTAACAAGGGCTATTATTGGCTTGGCCCAGCGCCATCTTGGCCTTTGGATCCCGGAGCTGCACGCGCGTCTTTTTGAGTCTCATACGCGCCCAAATCTCTGTCCTTGGATCAAGATGAGGAAGAACACTAAGATCACAGCGTGAGAGGGTCTCCAGATTCTACGCGCATCCCACACGCAACGGTTGGAACCCCTACGCGTGCGTGAACCACCCTTCATATCAGCACTCGCGTGTGGAGCTCATCGCCCGACGTTTCAGCTCTTCTCACTTGCGCGTGCGCCTCACGTCGCGTCTGTTGCCCTTCCAAGTTTCACAACCTTGCTGACAGAAGAGGCCAGTGGCTTGATGCCATATCACCGCCGTCCACGTCGGCCATCTTGCCAGGTCCCCCTCCTCGCCTGCGTCACATGCAAAACAAAAGACAGAGTGAGCAAGGGACATAAACGAGATGAAAGGAAAAAAACGCAAGGAACGTTAGAGCCTTTCCCCAACAAACCAGCATAATCAGCAATGTGCATGAATCAGGATAAAGGAGTGTAGAAGCCAATAGGGATTTTGGATAGTTTTTCCCATTTTTTCTAAATCCATGTAATTTGACAGGGCTATAAATACAATGCCCTAAAAAACTTTGTGAGCATTCTAGGATTCGAGCAATAGAGAACATAAAAAAAACAAAAGCTTTGAGGTCCTTTTCATTTTCATTTTTAGTGCACGCATATAGAAAATAGGATTTTTGTTTTTTTACCTTCGATTTCGGTTCACTTCCTCTGCGGCCGTTGCTCTACCTAGCCGGTGATAAGCCTTTTGGCCTCCCTGAGGCCATGCATGGTGAATCGGTGGGGAATCAAATGTTGAAAAGGATTTTTAAAATGGGTATTCAATCTCGGTTTTTGAGGGTTTAAGCAAAAAAGGGGGATTTTCATTAGAGTTTTGTTCTAGATCTGGTTTTAGATCGAAAAAGGGTTTCATTTTCGGCTTTTTTGAGTTCGCCGGCGGTAGCCGGCACGGTTTTCAGGCGACCGTTTTCTAGGTTTGGGAGAAAGCTTTTAAAAATGGCAAAAAGGATTTTGTTTTCTAAGAAAGGTGGGTTTTATATCCTTTTTATGTTTTAAAAGTGGGATAATCGCGTTTTAAGGACTTCCGCGTCCTTTAAATAACCTAATAAGCCATTCCGCGTTTTGAAACTACACACTAGGCCCTTGCAAGTTTTTAAAATCTATCAATTTCGTCACTGTTTAAGCCTAACTCGATTTTAAATGGTTTAATATTCATTTTACCCCTAAAACTTTAGTTTTGTTTTATTTTAGTCCTTATTCCAGTGTTGTTCCTTTATCACGCATATTTAATTTCTGCCACTGTGTTTTAATTTCTTTAATATAAGTCATTATTTTTGCCTTTTCATTATGTGATATGAGAAATGTGTGATATGTGTTGTGATTATGGTTTTAGTTGATAACATGAATATATGTGGTTGTCATGTACATAATATATGTCTTATGCGATTCCTTTTTTATAATGTAAGATTTAAATGATATATAATATGTATAATATAAGGTTTTTTGTATAATAGGTAGCCTTGCACATAATGTAACATGTAATTTTATAAAGTATATAACTCATGGTTTTAGTAAAGTATATTATTTATAGTTTTTTTCTTGTAAAATGTATAACATATAGCTTTTTTGTAAAAATAAATATATTTTATGAAATATAATATACTTTTTTAATATATCATGTAAATTATTAATGGATATTTATATTTTTAAGCTTGGGCCTTGGGCTTTGGGGGTTTAGAATTTTAGAATTAAGCTTGAGGCTTTGCTTAGTTTAGGTGGGCTTGGGCTAGTTAGATTGGGCCTTTTAGGTGAATTTAGATAAGGTCGATTTAATTGTTTCCAATCGTGTGCTCGTTTCATAGGGGCACGGTTCGTACAATTAAGTCGGTTTAGGTTTAGAGCTTGAATCGAATTTAGGACTTTAACTAGTTTAATTAGCTTAAATTTGTCCTTGCCTTATTGGGACGAATATTAAGTACATTAAATCGGTTACACATTTCTTAATTATTTCTTTAAGATAAAGTTAATATTAAATTTAGATGGACATAACACAAGATAATTCATAATTTATTAGGAGCTTCTAGGTTTTAGGGCACAATCAATTTAGGGTTATTATTAGGATCACCTAATTAATAATTAGACCACTAATCGGACTACCATAATTTGGGCCTTTTAGGATAGGACCTTGAGTGGGCCTTGTGTGTTTACCTTAAAACTTTTCTATGACATGCATTTATATTTGTCATCCATATGACCTTTAATGGTTTGACATGTTAATTAATCAATTTAAACCATACAAAAGGAGGTATCTATTAATCACGATATTTGTGTCGAAATAGTCCGAACTCAATGGATGTTGACCAAATACTTGGGTTAATCTTTATCGTCTCGAGGTAAGCAATAATTTAAAAAAGGAAATGTTATAACATCATTCCTAAATGTTTGCATCATGCATAAAGGTGACGGACGAAAGTCGAACCATAAATTAACACGACATTCAGACTTATATGATGTCGGTTTAATCTATGGTTCGATGTATCGTCATCCTTATTAATTAAATGCATAATTAATTCTAAAGCAACGATTTGATAAAATCAATACGATTAGAGTCAAATTTTCAGTTAAGAACATCTAATTAAATTCACTTTAAACTTTAAATAATTTCTATCGATTAAAGGCAACAAATATTTTGGTACCGATTTCCGGGCGTGATGAGGGTGCTAATCCTTCCCCACACGTAACCAACTCCCGAACCTTTTTCAAAATGAATCTCTAGTTTTATGGTGTCCGACCTACCTTAGTGGCCGGTGACGACTCTAAGTTTTTATCATTTTTCGAAACTCAATTTTTTTAAAAAAAACTCACTTTTAATCGATTTCCTAAAAAACGTGGGATACTTAAAAGTAGTTTTCAAAAAGTTATTACAGTTTGGCGACTCCGTTGAGGATTGAACTTTGTTTTACAAAACAAAAAGTGAGTTAAGCCAAGAAAATATTTGTTGCTTTTAATCGATGGAAATTTTTAAAGTTTAATTTGACTTTAATGAGGTTGTTCTTCCTTGAAAATGTGACTTAGATTGTACGAGCTTTGATAATTGGTGGCCTTCAAATTAATTTTTCATTTAATTTCTAAAGGATCACCGACATGTGTTGCATCATGATCATCAAGCTCTATACCCAAGCTTTGTCTCTTAAGGTGAAGTGAAACGCCCATACTCACGTGAGTATCCCTCCATGGGTCAGTAATTCACTTCCGGAATCCACGCCTTTGACACATGAGCATCCCTCCACGTCATTAGGTCGTGCTTTCCCTCGAACCGAAACCAATTCGCAAGCTTGTAATTGAATTGGGGTTCTTGTTGCCTTAGTAGGTAATAAGATAGGTTCGGGTACCCTTGTTTAGAACTGAAACCATGCGTGAGAATCTAAGAAGCCCACCCCATTAGAGCAATGCGAATAACCGTAGAACTATAATTCATATTGTAAGTTTTTTTCTTTATCTGTCTTGTTTTGGTTAATTAATTTCCTCCTTGCGATTATTTT
This sequence comes from Hibiscus tridactylites, assembly GCA_958450335.1. Taxonomy (NCBI): domain Eukaryota; kingdom Viridiplantae; phylum Streptophyta; class Magnoliopsida; order Malvales; family Malvaceae; genus Hibiscus; species Hibiscus tridactylites. The sequence goes on along the minus strand of OY288265.1, from coordinate 24,777,630 downwards.
TGTTCATTTAATTATTTATGTCCGTTACTAACACATTTCTTTCTTGATGTTATTTTGCTTATTCTATTTATTTGTTCTGCATATTCATAGCATCTTTATATGAAATGTTGATTCGAGAACAGTCCAAAAGTGAAGGTTTTCATAATAAGAGAATGAGTCAATAATAACGAGTTGAAGAATTTCGAAGATCAAGAGTGATTAGGGGTTAAACTAAGACAAAGAAGACAACGTTTCATGTGACTGTGTCAGATCTAGCCAATTTAGTGAGCATTGGCCAAGTTGACATGCTACCAATGATCAAAGAATCAAGTCGATCGAATTTGTCTCAATCCTCTAGAAGTCAAGTCATTCGATCGTCAAAGCAAAGCGCACCTCAATAATTCCAAGCCTTAGCACAAATAGCCATGGAGTTTTCGGAATGCGTTGATTCAGAAAAAGAAGATGAGCAAAACCTGTTGAAGGTTGTACCCTATGTGTAGTTGTCTTCTTTCCTCGTTGTAATGAGACTTGATCTCCGTTATGGAAAATTGTTTAATGAGGATGTTCGTCGATCAACACTTCTTTGCATCCATGCTCTCATATTAGCATTATTTCATGACATATTATTTAATAATACATTTTTGTACATTCATTGCATCATATGCATCACTAATCGGGGAAAGTATTCACCTCAAAAAATAGAAGTGAAAAGAGAATGACTTCAAGCCAGTACAGTTTCAAAAGCATGAATGACCTAGTGGCTAGGGTCGATAAGATCGAACAGCTCCAAGAGCATTTGGTTTGGAACTAAATAGAGATAATATCATATGTGAAGAATTTCCAAGAGGAAACAAAGAAGATTCCCTTTGGAAAATCTTATCTTCTCCAACAGATAATGAACCAACTCGGAGGCAAAAGGATCACGAGGAGACCCCAAAGAATGTCACAGCCTATCAATCTCAAGCTATGGTCGAGGGCTCCCAAAGTTTGAATAGGGAGAAAATGAAAGTGTAACCCCCTTAACCCGGCCCAAACGGTTGAACCGAATTAAGAAGTTTACACGGGGAAAATCAAAGTCAACCCGAAAGTCAACCTTGATTAACGACCCTTTTTTTCTTTTTAATCTTATCTAAATGCACGTTAACCCTAGATATGTTCATACAATCAGCATACTCAAAGATCAGCGCATTCGGAAAACATTCAGGGACTTAATTGCACAAAACACGAATTTAGGGACCAAAATGTAAATTCTGAAAATCATAAGGACTTAACCCATTTTGTATTACCGTTATGAAATTAGTCATGTTTCATGCTTCTCTGCCAAATTTCAACTCAAACGGACATCTCAAACTCATTCAATTGCATAAATAAGTTTCAGGACCAAAACGCAAAGATTTCAAAACATATAACCGTCAATTTCAGTGCCCAACGGTCGGGTGTTCCGAAACAGGGAGGACCTGTTCCGAAACGCGGGACCGTTCCGAAACACGTTTCGATACAGGGCTTGGCAGTAGCATTTTCGTTCCGGAACGGTTCCTCCCGTTTCGGAACACCTAGGTCATTTCAGGCCCCCGTTCCGAAACGGTAGCACCCGTTCCGATACGGCCTGCCCAGATTTGCAGAATTTTGCTGGTTTAACACACAATTGACTCATCAAACATGCTCCAAAGGCAACCAAAACATACCAGCAAGACATTACATGCATAAGGAACATAATTGCATCAACCATACTCAAACTTGGCATCAATTAAGCAAATCCCCAATTCTATAGGCATGCATCCTATTTAGAAAACCATTCAAGCATCATAATATCCAACCAACTTCACAAAGGCCAAATACATGTTCCAACATCAACAACAACATAAAACCAACTTAGGGAGTCCAAAACATCTCCCTAAACAACAACATTGGTCCCCCATTGCCAAATGCCAAAAGCTAATAGTGTTAAGAAACTTTCACCATACATGAGCTTAGTTCTTCACTTGGATTCTTGACCTCTTGCTGCCCTTATAAGCACTTCAATGCTCTGCATTATTGGTTCAAGAAAAGAGAGAGCGTAAGCAAATAGCTTAGTGAGGAATGCTCATTTAAAACAACTCAATAATGTATTTATAAAACACCTTTATAAACCTTAGTTCAAAACATCTTTTATACATGCACATAAGCATTTAAAACAAGCATTTCATGCTTCAAATTCATTAACATGTCATATTGGCCACAAGTGATGATCATAATCTTTTTCCATCTCAAAATACAATCAACACAAGATCCACACATGGACTTTTAACCACTATTGTGATCTTACAATTCACAAGGACCACACATGGACTTTTAACCACCATTGTATCCTTAGCACAAGAATCACCCATGGACTTTTAACCACCATGGTGTTCTTACAATCCACAAGGTCCACACAAAGACTTTTAACCACCTTTGTGACCTTAACACAAGAATCACCCATGGACTTTTAACAACCATGGTGTTCTTAAAATACACAAGGTCCACACAAGGACTTTTAACCACCCTTGTGACCTTACCATACACAAGGCTCACACAAGAACTTTTAACCACCTTTGTGACCTTAGCACAAGAACCAACCATGGACTTTTAACCACCATGTTGTTCTTAACACAAGAACCACCTATGGACTTTTAACCACCATAGTGTTCTTAACCTTTCTCAAAACATCACTTGCCAATATGCATCATTTAACAACAATATTCCACTGTTTTAAAGTATTTAACAAAGCCATCATCATCATGCATCGTTATGCAATAAAACCACATTTAACAATGTTCAAGAACAAGAATCTCTTACCTTGAGCATCCTTCAACACATGGCTTATAAAATCAGCAAATAAACATGCTAAAATATGCTTTCAAAACAGAATTTGAAACATGCAAACAATCACATTGCATTCAACCAACTCATGGTTCATCAACAAGAGAGTTTTCCCGAAAACTTACTCTTGAGCTTAGCAAAGTTGTTTAGACTTAAACTAAGCTCCCAAACCTTCAAAACATTGGTTTCAAAGCTGAAAACCAAAATCCACTCACCGATTCCGTTTCGCAACTTGCCGAAACACCGATCAAGCTTCCGGATCACCACCACAAAGATCCGAAGATGTCTCCCCTGTTTTAAACACATCAAAACAGAGGATTAATGCATCATCATGCATTAATATCTTCAATGAAAGCACCTAAACCCGCTGCTCTCATCAACACTCACATTTCGGCTACCAAACACAACCAAAATCACCTCCAAATATCTCCACAACACTACCCAGCCAAGATCCATCAATTCCAAACATTCTTAAACCTCAATTAACATCCAAAATGGATCTAAACACGTCCTTATACCTCTAGCTATAACAGATCACCAAGATCACTCCAAAAACCACCAAAAACTCAAGCAAAACTTAGGAAAATTACCCTATTCGGGATTGCATTGATAAAACCTTAATTTCTCATCAATTATACATTCATTTTACATCAAAATGACATCTCAAAACAATGCCCAATCAGATCATACGAATTTCATCAAAATTAAAGCAAATCTTGCATTTTAAAGCCAAGATCAAGAATACAATTGTAAAACCTTTAATAAAACACAAATCAAGGATTGAGAACTTGGGAATTTCAGTAAAGAACTGAGAATTTAGAGGAGAAGAACGTTCATACCTCTAAACTTGAGTTTCTCCCTTTTTGGAACCAAGATTCTTGAAAAACTAATAAGCAAATGCTAAGGTTTTGTTGTAGAATTGATTAGAGATCAAATGAGGATTGAAATCTCATCTTTAGTTATCAAAATCAGAGGAAATTTTGCTGGAGAAATGTGTTTGGGTTGAGAGAAAAGTTGAGAGAAAAGAAAATGGAAATTTAGAGAAAAGTTAGTTAAAATGCCAAAATATCTTTTCCCTCCTTTTTACACTTAATTAAAACCATTAATTAAATTGATTAATATTCAGAAAAATCTGGAGAAACTCTTTTGGGTAAATAGCTCCTTAAAGATTCAAAGTTTCAATCCTTTTTAAAACAGTCACCTAGTTTTCAAAAATTACATTTTGGTCACCAACCCAAAATGTCACTCTTCCAAACCTCATTTTGTAAAATTGATTTCACCTTTCTCTTATATATATAATAAAAGAGGATTTTAAGACATTTTTCCATATTTTTAATGCAACCCGAACTAGACTTTCCTAAATTCACCCTTTATATTCGAACCGCGAACCCGACCGGCCCGGTCCAAACCCAAAACTTCTAAGCCCAAAATTGGGGTGTTACAACTCTCCCCCCCTTAAGAAATTTCGTCCTCGAAATTTACCTGAAGGAAAGAGATACGGAAACTGCTTCAGCATGTCATCCTTCCGTTCCCACGTGGCTTCTTCAACACCACGATGCTTCCACAACACCTTTACCAACTCAATGGTCTTGCCTCGAAGAACTTTACTATCCGAATCCAGAATCTTCACCGGTTCCTCATCATAGGTCAAATCCGGATTCAATTCCACTTCTTCCACATGTATCACATGTGAAGGATCCGATCTATACTTCCGAAGCATAGAAACATGAAACACATCATGAATCTTCTCCAACTCTTGCGGTAACCTCAACTTGTACGCAACATGACCCACACGCTCAATCACCTCGTATGGTCCAATGTACCTAGGGCTCAACTTACCCTTTCGGCCAAACCTCATCACCTTCTTCCAAGGCGAAACCTTCAAAAACACACGGTCACCCACCGCATACTCAATCTCCTTACGCTTCAGATCCGCGTAAGACTTTTGTCGATCAGAAACTGCCTTCAAACGCTCACAAATGAGCTTCACCTTCTCGGTGGTTTCTTTCAACAAAGCTGGCATCGAAACCAACTTCTGACCTGTTTCAGCCCAACAAAGAGGAGTCCTACACTTCCTCCCGTACAACGCCTCATAAGGTGCCATTTGAATACTTGCCTGATAGCTATTATTATAGGCAAACTCCACCAAAGGCAAATGCTTCTCCCAAGAGCCCTGAAACTCAATCACGCAGCACCTCAACATATCCTCCAAAACCTGGATAACACGCTCGGACTGACCATCCGACTGCGGATGATAAGATGTACTGAAATTCAACCGTGTACCCAAAGCTTGATGCAAACACTGCCAAAAACGCGATGTAAACCTCGGATCCCTATCCGATACAATCGACTTAGGCACACCATGCAGCCGCACAATCTCAGCAATGTACAACTCCGCAAGCTTATCCAAAGAGTACGTAGTATGCACAGGCAAGAATTGTGCACACTTCGTCAGACAATCCACAATCACCCACACTGAATTCTTCTTCGATGGCGACAAAGGCAAACCAGATACAACATCCATGGTAATCCTTTCCCACTTCCATTCAGGAATTTTCAACGATTGCAACAAACCTGACGGAAACTGATGCTCAGCCTTAACTCGCTGACACACCATGCACTTGCTCACAAACTCAGCAACATCCTTCTTCAAACCCACCCAATAGTACTCATCACGAAGATCACGATACATCTTAGTACTACCAGGGTGCATAGCAAAAGGACTACTATGACCTTCAGTCAGAATAGCACGCCTCAACTCAGCATCATTGGGCACTACTATCCGACTCCCAAAACATAACACTCCATCATCATTAAAACAGAAATCTGAAGGCTTACCCTCCGCAATATCCTGAACATGCAGTACCAAGGAATCATCCAACAACTGCTTTTCCTTGATCAACTGAACCAAAGATGGTTTCACTTGCAACTCAGCCACAAGACCACCATCACGCGAAATACTCAAACTGGCAAACATAACCCTCAACTCAACAGCTACCTTCCTACTCAAGGCATCCACTACAACATTAGCTTTTCCAGGGTGATACTCAATCGTCAAATCATAATCCTTGAGCAACTCCACCCAACGTCGCTGTCTAAGATTCAACTCCTTCTGAGACATCAGATACTTCAAACTCTCATGATCAGTGTACACAGTACACTTCTCACCATACAAATAGTGTCTCCAGATCTTCAAAGCAAAAACCACTGCAGCCAACTCAACATCATGCGTAGGATAATTGCGCTCATGCACTTTCAACTGCCGTGACGCATAAGCCACAACCTTACCCTCTTGCATCAACACACATCCCAAACCAACGTAGGACGCATCACTATACACCACAAACTCTTTCCCTGATTCAGGTTGAACCAAGATAGGAGCTTGCGTCAAAGCTGCCTTAAGCTTCTCAAAAGCCTGCTGCCTTGCTTCCGTCCACTCATACTTAACATCCTTCTGCAACAACTTTGTCAAAGGTGCAGCAATCTTTGAAAACCCATCCACGAACCTCCGATAATATCCTGCCAAACTAAGGAAACTGCGGACTTCATGAACAGACTTAGGAACCTTCCAATTCATCACCGCCTCAATCTTCTGAGGATCAACGCGAATCCCTTCAGCAGAAACCACATGACCAAGAAACACCATTTCTCTAAGCCAAAACTCACACTTGCTCAGCTTAGCATAAAGCTGATTCTCCAACAAAGCTTGCAACACAATCCTTAAATGCTCTTCATGCTCTTCCTCAGTACGCGAGTACACGAGGATATCATCGATGAACACCACAACAAACTTATCCAAGTATTCATGAAATACTCGGTTCATCATGTCCATGAAAGCTGCAGGAGCATTTGTCAAACCAAACGGCATCACAAGGAACTCATAATGCCCATACCTCGTCCTGAAAGCTGTCTTTGGCACATCTACATCCTTCACCTTCAACTGGTAATACCCTGACCTTAAGTCAATCTTAGAGAACACAGCTGCTCCCCGAAATTGATCAAAAAGATCATCAATTCTCGGCAATGGGTACCGATTCTTGATAGTCAACTTGTTAAGCTGACGATAATCAATGCACATTCTCATAGTGCCATCCTTCTTCTTCACAAACAAGACCGGTGCACCCCAAGGTGACACACTCGGCCGAATGAACCCACGATCAAGCAACTCTTGCAATTGCGTCTTCAGCTCTTTCAACTCCTTAGGTGCCATTCGATAAGGGGTAATGGACATTGGAGTTGTGTTCTCATACAGCTCAATCCCAAACTCCACTTCGCGATTAGGAGGCAATCCAGGAAACTCCTCAGGAAACACACCAGGAAACTCTCGCACAGTCCTAATATCTTGCACACGTAACTCCTTAGAACTAGGATTCATCACAAAAGCTAGGTAAGCTTCACAACCTTGCCTCAGTATCCGGCTCGCCTCCAACGTAGACACCACATTGGCAAGAAACTTCACATTCTCACCAACCACAACAACCTCATAATCATCCGCAAGCTTCAACGAAACTCGCTTATTCTCACAATCCACTACAGCTCGATGCTCAACAAGCCAATCCATACCAAGGATTACATCAAAACCATAGAAAGGCAACTCCATAAAATCAACAGGATAAAACATGATCTTGCACAACCAAAGGACATCTTCTATAAAGCTTTCGAGTCACAACAGTCTCACCAAAAGAACTAGTGACACGCATACCAACATCCAAAGACTCAACAGGCAAACCAAGCAATTCAGCATGCTCACGCAAAATGTATGAGTGTGTAGATCCAGAATCAATCAAGGAAAGTAATGACAAGGATTGCAAAGTAAAAGTACCTGCGATCACATCCGTGTCATTCCTCCCCTCCCTCTGAGCATACGCTCTAGCCTGGCCGCCACCCTCAGGCTGAACAGCTACAACATGAGCCACATTATGTCCACCATCCTCCCTACGCTGGAAGTTACCACGGCCGCGCCCACGACCTCTCTGTGGTGCAACAACTACAGGAGCACGCCCTTGGCCACCAGCCAACATAGGACACTCTCTCCTCATGTGATCCGTAGATCCACAGTTCCAGCACGAATTACCAGCCGCCACAACAGGAGCTTGCACCTCCCTCACAGCTCGAGGACAATCACGTTTCATATGGCCACGCGATCCACATGTCCAACATGCGTTCGGATCAGCTCTTGCCTTGCCTCCCTGAGCAGGCACACCACCACCCCGCTTAGCCGAAGGCTGATACTTCTGATCACGTCCCCTCTTGTTCCGTCCACCACCGGAACTATACTCAGCAACTCGCTTACCAGCACCAAAGCCAGCACTTTTAGAAGATAAACCCAAATTCATCTCAATGTCCTTTGCTCTCCCAACCAACACATCAAAATCATTATACTCAGCAGCCAGCATATACGTCTTCACTTCCGTCACCAAACCATAACGGAACCTTTCACACCTCTCCCGCTCATCCAGAACAAGCTCAGGTGCATACTGACTGAGTCGAACAAACTGAACTTCGTACTCAGCTACAGACATGTTTCCTTGGGTAAGAGACATGAATTCTCTCTTCTTTTCATCTAGGTACCTCACACCCAGATATCTCCTATTGAACGCGTTCTGAAAGAACGTCCAAGTCACATCGGCATCCGCCATCCCAGAGATAGTGGTTGTCCACCACGTGTACGCATCATCTTGCAACAATGATACCACACATCCCAGCTTCTGCACATCAGTGCAATTCATTTTCCCCAAGATTCTCTTGGTACTCTCCAGCCAAGACTCCGAACCTTCAGCAGACAAACCCCTGAACTCATTCCCTCATAGACTGCGCAAACGTTCCAAAGGTAGTCTAACTCCAGCATCTCCCTGATGCCCAGCTCCTTGAGCTCCAGCCACCGCTGCTCGAAAAGCTCCAGCAATGGCTTGTACCAGCATTGTCATGTCAGGAACAACTTGCCCCTGACCAGCTTCAGGTCCAGCGCCCCCAGCACCAGCACCAGCTGCAGCTCCTTCACCCCCAGCACCACCACCACCAGGCGGAGGAGGTAAATCCACCACATTTTCAACATTCTCCTCATTTTTATTCTGAGCCATAGCCCGCGTATTAACCCTCAATTCTCTACGAGGTGCCATACACTAACAATGCAATCACAATGCAACAAACAAAGTCAGGCTCAACAAGGTAAGCAATCCAAGTACTCAAGCTCATTTCCACTTAAAAACAAAACATTACATTAGCTTTGATTTGGCAATGGGTCCCCCTAACATGCTTTCACCACAGCATACACCACAATTGTAACATGCTTACAATTCACACATCATGCTTTCACTCAACAAGCATACAAAGCATTCAGGCACTTAACACCCATTCATCAGTTCCCAATTACTCGAGAACTCAGCTCTGATACCACCAAATGTAACCCCCTTAACCCGGCCCATACGATTGAACCGAATTAAGAAGTTTACACGGGGAAAATCAAAGTCAACCCGAAAGTCAACCTTGATTAACGACCTTTTTTTTTCTTTTTAATCTTATCTAAATGCACGTTAACCCTAGATATGTTCATACAATCAGCATACTCAAAGATCAGCGCATTCGGAAAACATTCAGGGACTTAATTGCACAAAACACAAATTTAGGGACCAAAATGTAAATTCTGGAAATCATAAGGACTTAACCCATTTTTGTATTACCGTTATGAAATTAGTCATGTTTCATGCTTCTCTGCCAAATTTCAACTCAAACGGACATCTCAAACTCATTCAATTGCATAAACAAGTTTCAGGACCAAAACGCAAAGATTTCAAAACATATAACCGTCAATTTCAGTGCCCAACGGTCGGGTGTTCCGAAACAGGGAGGACCTGTTCCGAAACGCGGGACCGTTCCGAAACACGTTTCGATACAGGGCTTGGCAGTAGCATTTTCGTTCCGGAACGGTTCCTCCCGTTTCGGAACGCCTAGGCCATTTCAGGCCCCCGTTCTGAAATGGTAGCACTCGTTCCGATATGGCCTGCCCAGACACTCATTTTCTTGGCCGCTACCACAGTCAATCATTCATTTTTGCAAAGCCTCCGAAGGTTCTTTATCCGATTTCGATAACGTACACAGAATTGCTCACAATACTTGTGGAAAGAAAACTTCTGACTCCGGTGCAGTCCAAACCAAAAGGTCTTCCCTATCCTGATGGTTATGATGTTAATGCCGTGTGTGACTACCATGTGGGAGGTACGATCCATACCATAGAGAATTGTGGAGCTCTAAAAAATAAGGTTCAAAGTCTGATTGAGAGTGGTCGTTTGAAGCTTTGAGAAGAATGAGTTGGAACATGACTTTTGGAGGTGTTGGTCCCCCAATTTTAGTTTTCAGGAGTTCATTTTAAATTTCTTCGCATGTTGCATCTCCTTTTAATGCACTTTGCTATTGTTTACCCGAAGATAACAAGGACCTTTTGTAAGGGCTCATGTTGCGTTTGCTTGTTTCAATTTCAATGAAAGAGACTTTCATGTGCATTTCATTTGGCAAGCGTTTTATATTCTTTGATTTCTTTTAAACATTTCATTTATTCTTTATTATTATGAGCTTATTTTTGCTTTCCCAAACATATATGCATATACTTTTTGTAAGAATGATTTAGATTCAAAATTTAAAAATCGAATATTGTGAGGGTACTGCAAATGGGAACACCTTCTGTGCTATTTGGGCCAAGGGAGGAACAACAATGAGTGTTAAGGAATAATGGACATATCCCATTGAGTGAATTTTCCTCTCAGGTGTTGTTGTTTAAGGTCATTGAATGAAGTGATAACCCTAAAACATCTACCACCTGAAGACTATTTTTGATATCCATGTGTGGAAGGACATTTGGCATTCCTTCATTTCCCTTCACACAGAAAGAAAATAAGAAAAATATCCATTGTTGACCCCGTTTGAGCCTATTAATTTTTCTTTCGATTGAACCCAAACCAAGGATCACCCCTACACCGGGGGCAAACGAGATAGAAATTTGTGGACAAATAAATGACGTTGGATTTTGATTACGCTATAAAGATGATGCCTCATGAATTAGAGGGCAACAAAGGAGAATAAATGCATGGAATGCAACATTTAGTTTATAAAAACACCAAAAGGAAATGGTGAAAGGAAAGTCAGTGCTCAAAGAGTGCACCCAAACTAATTTGAAAGTTACCAACATAAAAGTTGAAGTTATCAAAAGTGAAAGCACTAAATTGAAAAGCGCGATTTTGTAAATAGAGAAAAGGGCTATATGAACTCTTCATCCAAATGAACGTCTACTTAGAAGAGCCTCACCTTTGAGTGGAAGCATGCATCATTACAATGTGAAGGTGCAAGTTGATCCGATGTTACACTTGACGAAAGGAAATGAACTCTAGGGTGAAAACCCAAAAAATGGGTAGTCTAGAGCGATCCAAAAAATAAAAGGGAAAATAGTATATCATCTGAGCATATCCAGAGCAGACAATACGTAATTGAGACTTTCAGTTGGAAGAAATGATCATTGGTTTCATCACCCTTAAACACTTATTTGGGCCTACATACCTTTTCTTTTATGACAATGAGACATGACCTACATTACAAGCCTCGAAAGACCATTTGAATCATATATGGATATCTGAGTCAATTGAGTTTGTCTTCAGATTACATCACGCCTATCAGAGGTATCCTTTCTTCAAGGATTTCCACACTTCTAATTCCTGATTGAGATCAGAAAAGAGGGAAATGTGGGGAACAGTGAGTTAGTGAGTTAAAGAGAGCCACCTTAAATTGGGTATAAATTAAGTATGAGAGTTGTTCCTCTCGGAAGCTTAGTATGCTTGTAAGGATTCCACGCGTTTATGTATCACCTCAACATTCGTGGTCGTTTAAACAAAAGTTTTGCTTAGGTTGATCTTTTTTTTTTCAAAACCTAAGCTTAATTTCAATAAACATTGCTTTCCATTCTTTAAATTATAAAATTATTTTATATATATCATCCTCATAAGTCTCTTGCATTGGAATGAACAAGTGGACAAACCTTCTTGTACTGCTAGTACATATGACTCAAGGGAAGGCGAGTAACACATAAGAGACATCTTTGGAAGCTCAACTATTCACCTTTGGGATGACAAGACTGCATGTCAGTAAAGTGCAAGATTGTAAAGTTGATCTTGGCCAAGAAGCATTGATGATGGCAAAAGTGAGGATTGAACATAAAGCGAGCTTAGGGGTTGGAGGGCGTGTACTTCCCCCAATGTTGAGATAGAAGAGAACTTGTCATGGTGAGTTAAGGCAAAAAGAAATGTTGAACCCTAAGACCGAGTGGGGGCAATGTGATAAGAATGAACAACACGAGAAGCGTTACGTTCTGTTTCGATCAGTGTAAATCAGAATCTTCTTTCAAGAAGAACGAATGAGGGAGATTCAATAAAGAGAAAAGAAGATCCGACTTTGTAAAAAGGGTTCAGAAGATTTGAGGGGTATGTGTTCATCCCAATATTAAGAGTGAAGAGGACTCATCATGAAGAGTCAATGAAGAGACTACAACTAAGCCCTAGTTGAGTGGGACAGTGCTTCGAAAGTGGACTTTAGGAGGTGACAGATTTCAATCAAGCCAATATAAGCTGTCCACATTCTTTCAAGATAAGATAAGATAAGAATGAAGGCTCAGCAAAGACTGAAAGCTCGTGAAAGTCAAGGATGATTGATAAGTGCCAAAAAGTCCTATATTTTTACCCCTTTTACATGGCAATTATCACTCAACCTACAACCATTTGAGCTGCATTATGGCCCTTCATGCATTGATTTCATCATTTATGCCTTTGATATTTATATTCTGTTTATTCTATGAAAAAGGTACTATTTGATGCATGTTTGGTGCTTTTGCAGATTTGCACGATGCCAGGGCAGGAGATGCCGTGATGGCACTGAAGAATAAGGAAAGATAAGTCAGAACCATCTAGTAACAGACCCTTGTTGAGCCATGCCACAACTGACAGCTTCCACTGAGGGAAGCTGATGAAGCCTTGCAGATTAGAACCAGTCACAGACCCATGCCGAGGTAGCAGAATGCCATGCCGCGACCGTGTACTGCTCAATCTGCCGAAGGAAAAAACATGCAAAGTGGTAGCCGATTTGTAGAGCTTTAAATGTTGGATTTTTCTACACACTTTGCATGGCAGTTGGAACTCAAGAAGAGGACGAAAACATGGAAGGAAGAATAAAGTTGGAATTTTGACCAAAAGTGAATAATGTATTAAATTAAAGAGATTCACCTCTTTAATAAAGTTAAGTCCAAGTCTAACTTAACTTCCTTTCCAAGAAGGATTTCTGCCTACACCTTCCCCTATATAAAGAAGGCTTTCCACCATCATCAAGGGACATCATGATCGAGAGTTGATAGAGCTTAGGATTTAGTTGTGTTTTCTTTCCATTCATTATGTTCTAATTTTCCTTAGGGTTAGGATTAGTTTGTTTAGTAGTTGTCTGAAGACTATTGTACTTTGTTTAAGTTCTTAATGCAAATAAGTTAAGGTTTGCTTATTCTTGGCTTTAATCATTCTTGCATACTTATCGAGAGAGAGTTTGTGAGATTATCCATTTGTTCAATATCGAGAGAGTTGAACTCATGAAACAATTAAGCACGGTTTTCATTCCATGTGGTGTTAACTAACTCGGCCTAGGGATAAGTTAAGAGTTTCAGCGGCTAAGAGAATCGTGTGATTGGTTGGTGTTTGTCTTTGGTTTACGCTGAGAGGTATGATCAAAGTTTAGCCATCAACAGTGTCTTGAGCTTAGAGAAAAAGAGGAGCCACCTAAGGACTCTTTGTCGAACCTTAACAACATATGTCCAAGAGCAAGAGATTGCCGCGATAGAGACTCAACCTTTGCGGTCGCGGCAAGGACTTCAATTACTGCCACGACAGTTTTGTGTTGTTGCATTCAAGAACGAAGACAAGTAAATAGGATTCCACACTATGACACATTCTAATCCGGCCCATTCACTCAACTTGATTTACTCTTAACTTTACTTTATGGATTATTTTAGTTTTAGTATTTTTAGATTACTCAACAACCCAACTTATCTGCGTTTTTACTTTATTTATTTTGTAGTGCGAGGAAGTGAGTTCAAAAGGCTAGCTCAATCCCTGTGGAGACGATACTCGATATACTTATCATTATATTACTTGACGTGTACACTTGCACTATTGCGAGGCACTTTTACGCGCGCATCAAGTTTTTGGCACCGTTGCCGGGGATTGGCAACTTTTGTATTTATTTTCTTGCACTCTTTTATTTTTCTTTATTTATCTTTGTTTATTTGTTTTAGTACTAATAAAACTCGATTTTGTTTTGGTGTATGACCAGAGTGAACCCAAGCAGCCCATTGCGAGACTTAGATCAAAAAATCGAACGCTCTTACTTAAAGCTTAGACAAAAGAATGCAACCGCAATGCAGGAACCTGAGGGCCGAGGCCTAAACAACAACCAAGGTTCCCCGACAAATAATGCCATTGGGCAACAACTTGCCGATAGGCAGCAGAATATCCCGGTAGGAGATGGAGAAAATCTGCGAGTTCCATTCGCACCGGTACGAAACTTAACTGTCCGAAACTACCTTGAAGAGGATCTAAACATACTAAACACGGGAGTTGTCACGCCAGAGATTGAGGCCGCCCACTTTGAACTGAAGCCCATGATGTTCAATATGATCAGTACCATGGGCCAATTCGTCGGCTCAACAATTGAAGATGCCAGACAACACCTCGAATCCTCCCTCCAGATTTGTAATTCGTTTAAAATACATGGAGTACATGAGGATATTTTAAGATTAAAATGTTTCCCTATTCACTAAGGGATAGGGCAAAAACCTGGCTCAACGGTATTCTAGCAGGATCAATTGGATCATGGAGTGGTTTATGTCGTGATTTCTTAGCACGGTTTAATCCTACAAATTTAACTAATAAATTGCGTAACGAAATCACTTTTTTTCGACAGGCTGATGACGAATCCATGCATGAGCCTTGGGAGCGATACAAAGAATTTTTACACAAATGCCCCTTGCACTGATTCCCATTATGGACGCATGTGACTATGTTCTATAACGCAGTCAACACGACAATTAGGATGATGCTCGATGCCTCGGCAAACGGCATACTCCTAGACAAGGAACCGGAAGAAGCCATTGATATTCTAAACAAGACGGCCAAGAACGACTATTAGTTCCCAACGGCCAGACGAGGAGGAATTCGATGCCAACCCACAATAAACGAAATAGGGTCCTCGGACTCAATTTCAGCTCAAATTGCCAGCTTGACAAAGCTGGTCATGAACATGCAATCACAAAAAAATCACTAGGAGGTCAAGGTAATGGATTTATTTTGTGAAAGCCGTGGAGGTAACCATGTTTCTTCTGAATGTGCACAAAACCTAGAATCGGCCTACTATGTTGGAAACTTTAACAGGAACAACAACATGACATCCAACAACTACAACCCAGCATGGAAAAAGCACCCTAACTTCTTCTAGAGCAACCCCAATAATGCACTTAATCCGCAAAACCAGAATGCTCCAGCAATGGGATTTCAACAATAGCCACGACAGACCATACCGCAACAGCAACACATGCCGCCGCAACAACCAATGTAGTCTAGTTCTTTAGAGGACACGCTTCATGCTTTTATGACTCAGACTAGTGCATATATGGCTAACACTGATAAGTTCATAAAAAAGACTAAAATTTTTATGGACAGGACTGAGATGAGGCTGCAGAACAACGAGGCAACGTTGAAATCTCTAGAAACACAAGTGGGGCAGATAGCACAGATTTTGAACACTAAGCCAGTAGGAGGTTTTCCCAGCGACACTAAAGTCGCTATGGGAACATCGTATGAACAGTGCAAAGCCGTAACCACCAAGAGTGGTATCCAACCCGAGGGGCCTTAGAACAAACAGCCAGCACAGTAGACACTAAATGAGTCAACTGTCACAACACAGTCCAAAGAAAACGAGGCCGCGGTAGCAACTAAGAACAATGATGCACCGGCAGAACCTATGGCAACACCCATGCCAGAGCCCAGAGACAACATACCAACTCCACCATTCCCAAAAAGGCTGAAACAATAAAAGCAAGAGTACTAGTTTAAGAAGTTCTTGGACATCCTAAAACATGTACATATTAATCTACCTTTGGTGGAGGCAATCAAGGAGATCCCAAACTACGCCAAATTCCTTAAAGACATCGTGTCAAAACGAAAAAGGATTGGGGAATTCGAAACGGTGGCCGTAACAGAGGAATGCATGACCGCACTACATAACCGAGCTCCACCTAAGCTAAAGGATCCCGGAAGCTTTCTCATACCATGCACAATAGGGAATCATTATGAGGGAAGGGCACTCTGTGACCTAGGAGCAAGCATAAACATCATGCCTAAATCAGTCTTCCAAAAATTGGGGATTGGGACGGCCAGACATACAACTATAATGCTACAAATTGCTAATGGATCCCATGTGCAATCTAAAGAGAAAATTGAGGATATACTGGTAAAATTGAATAAATTTATTTTCCCTACTGGTTTTCTCATTTTAGATTGTGATGCAGATGAGAAAGCTCCACTCATTCTAGGACGACCATTCTTTGTTACCGAGAGGACGATAATCGATATTGAGAAGGGAGAGAGGACAATGCGAATCAACGATGAGCATGTGAAACTCCACGTACTAAACACAAGGAAACATGCTGAGGATTCAGAAAGATGCCAAGCACTTCAGACCATAAGGAAACCAGACCTCAACAAAGAACCAACCTGCCCCAGCATAGAAGCTGCACAATGCTGCGACAAACACATAGGACCCTACCAGGACAACTGCCACGACACTCTAACGGGAGATCCTGGACACAAGCTGCTACCCCATTCGGGATCGCATGTGATGAGGGATAAGGAAATAAACACTTTAGGAGATGCATCCACATGCACTCCTTTAGTGCTCTAATATTTTCTCAATTTTTTAATTTTATTTTTAGTTAGTTTTTCAATTTTAGTTAATTTCAATTTTCTACATTTTTATTTTACGAATAAAATTTTATTTTTATTATATATTTTAGGATGGAGATCAAGAAAGGAAGAGGAGATGAACAAATGACTAGGAGAAAGAACCGTTAGCTGCCGCGGCATTTACCACTTAATGAACAGCAAAAGCCGTAATGGCTAGTTTTTAACGAGCATGAACCGCAATAGGCAGAAAACGACTAGTAACGGCTAGACAATGTCGCGGCCGAGATTTGCGCTCCAACGACATTATGTGCCGAAACTATATATAAAGGCCACTATTCTCCATTATTCTTCACTTTAACATTCTCTTCTATTGCCTTGCAATCTCCAAAGCTTATTATTTTCTTTTACTCTCGAACAACTACTCTCAACTCTTCTCAATTTCAGATGGCAATCTGAGGCGAAAGCTCTAGCACTGCCGCGACTAGGACTTATACCTGCTTTGCACCACCGAGAGTCGAACATCGATTCAAGAAATACTTCATCTCTCGGCAAGTGTAGGAAGAACGGGGATTCCAAGCTTCTGACGAACCTAACTATGACATCGACCACTATTTGATCCACAAGATCAATCATCAGAAGTGGTAAATATTCTGCCTTCAACCTGCCCAGTGACGATACGCTCTTCGTGCACGTAAACCACTTTTATGGCCTGCACATTAAAAGGGATGAGCACATGAAAATCTTGGAGGCGCTCACAAAAGAAGATTACCAATGGATTAAAGAAGAGTTTTGCTATGCTGGCACGACATGGGAGGCCGGGTCACACCGAGGGTCAGTCCAAAGGCGAAGCCTCAGACCAGAAGTGAAGCTGTGGTACAAATTCATCCACCACCGCCTCATGCCGACCTCACACAACACTGCCATTGATCAGCCTAGGCTCGCTCTAATCCATTCTATTATGCATAACTGAAAAATTAATGTTGGTAATCTTATCTGTCAGGAAATCTACAAGTGCGCTCAGAAGGACAAGGTGCCACTTTACTTTCCATCGCTAATCACCGACCTTTGCACGGAGAAGGAGGTTCCCGTCGATGAAGCTGATGAATACATGTCGCAACGGAAGGGATGGGATCGGGAGGCCTACCATAGACTAATAAAAATCACCGAAGCCGATCCTATCCAGGCCACTCCAATGCAAGGCATTTTCGGGGTAGCAGCCTCAACAACTATCTCAGAGACGCCACAGACACACGCCCCTACCGCGGCAGACCTTCAGCAAATCTTGTAAAAGCTGGAGGAAATGGACCAACGCCAACAACTGTTCATGGCGTATATAGAGCGTCTGAGTGTTTCTATTTATGAGCGCAAGTGCACACTCTTGTCAAGTTATAGTATAAAAGATATCTTCTCCCACAGGGATTAGAGCAGCTACTATGAATGTTTTCCTGCACAAGGAATTAGTAAATGCACAATTAAATTTATGAATGTGGAAAGATAAAAAACACAAGTAAATTAAGATAGAAATGATAGGGAGAGATAAGGTCGATAGATTGGGTAAGATAATTGTAGCTCACAAGTGTGTAGACTGCATTGTAAAGCCTAAGTGTGTGTTGCGCTGCCACGATCTGCTGCCTTGGCGGGTAATGGCGGATTAAGGCGGTGGCAACTTTCGCTGCCACAACGGAACTCTGCACTTGCAACTTTCGCTGTCTCGGCAGGTGAGATGGAGAGAAGTTCCGACGGCAAGTCTGGCAGATACTTCAAGTTCGGCAGAGCAATTTTGAAGTGATCCTTCATATGTCTAGGCAAGGATTCTGCCACCACGTGATGTAGGTAATACCCAGCAATCTCAGCGTAAACATAACACATGCAGTCGACATTTGGTTGATCCTTTTAGCCGCTGAAACTCAAACTTATGTCTAATCCAAATTAGTCAAAACCTTGACATGATGAGACCGTACTTAATTCTTTCGTGAGTTTGACACTCTCGTGCCCGACAAATGGATTTCTTCAACTGGACTTTTGGAACTAATTGAAGAAGTGAAGAACATGAATTAAGCAAACTTGAGAGTATTTCATTGAAAACACACTTCAACAATTACAACAGTTTCTCACAACTACTTTGCATACAAAAACCTAAACCCTAAGAGAGTTGGGTCGTGACCTCCAACACCTCTGTTAATTTGTCTATCTACCTCAACGCTATGCCCCTATACCCTCACATACATGGGTATATATAGTGCTCATAGCCTAAGTTGAGTCCTCCTTGGAGTAGGAGTTCTTAAAGTAACTTTACATTAAATGCTGACTCCTTTTTGACTTGAATATGGACTCTTTGGACGTTGACTTCTCCCGCAAGTAAGGGTAAGTACTCATACTTATCGATCTTTAATCAGCTCTTCATGCCGCTACAGGCTTCAGATAATTGCAAGATTGAGCTCATTGGGCTCAGGGAATTGCCCTCTTTCAATCATGACCCATCTTGACTAAGTCAGTTTAACTCCTGCCTGGGCGGCAGTTGGCGGCAATGCTGTTGCGGCGGCGTCCTTGGCGGCACTTGGAACTGCTTCATTACAGCTCCTTTTGCTTCTAGCTTTCTTATCCTCTCCTGTCCTCTCCTCTTCTACACGACTACAACACCTGAAAATAAAAACTAAACTAAAACAATATCTTTTCTTAACCAAACAAAGAATATTCAATAAAAGCTTGGTGAAAGAGCAAATACTGTTATTATGCATGCAATGCACCTAAATATGCCTAACCGAGCTTAAGAAAAACAATAATATGGGCAGGAATGTGTACAAAATATAGAACTTGTGGACACTCTACACACCCCCAAACTCGAACTATTGCTTGTCCTCAAGCAATGCAACCTAACTAGTAAACCTGCCCCTTGCACAAAATTAACAAAAACTTAGTCTTTAACTTGATTTCTTACCTCAAGGCCGTGGCACCTAATTTATGTTATTGACAGGGAATAACATGAAATAACTTAGAGTTTAATTTTCTTAGTGCCAGTGCAGTGTGTATATGTCTGTGTCTATGCTTAATATGCTGAGTATACTAAGTAAACAAGGAATGCTAAAAATAATTAGATTACGAAAAATGATGAGTTGCTGCCTTGGCAGCACAGTTAAGCACTTCTTTTCTTCTTTTCTTTTTCTCTGATCATGGCCTTAAGGGCTTCAGCTCATCACAACTATTCTCCGGGTCTGAAGCTAAGATAGGTGCACTCTACGAAACTCCGAACCCTTTGAATAGAGTCATCCCGTGAAGGCATTCATTCACTCTTGCTAATTTGTCCGCCACTTCAATTAATTTCAGATACTTGGACTTTGATAGCAGCGGAGTGTCCTTGCTCATGATCCTTCCTAGAGCCTGTTTCGGGCACCTCTAGGGTATTAAGCATCCTTCCTAGAGCCTGTTTCGGGCACCTCTAGGGTATTTAAACATCTTTGTGTTGCTGCCCTGTGCTGCCACAACGGCAAACCTGTATCCAATTAATAAATTTTCATTAAATAAAGCAGACAGTGTTAAACTTAGAACTCTAGCAAAAGTCAGCACTTAATAGACAATGTAATAATAATTGGCAAAAAGAAAAAAATTCTAAGTATTTTTCATGCTTCTTCCTAAGATTAATTTAATTTAAGTAGGGTTCGAAAATAAGTAATCGGCTAACTATCATAGGCACACGTTTTTAAACTAAGACTTTCTATTTCATTAAGTGCTTAAGGCATAATTTACATGTGCAACTATATGCTACTAAATGCATCTAAAGAAAACATAGAGGACTATCCCCCCAAACTCAAGGTTGGCATTGTCCTCAATGCCTTACACAAAAAATAATAAAAACTGAAAAAATTAAAATTAAACATAAAAAGAAAAAGAAAAGCAGAAAAATTAAAAGAAAACATAAAAAAGAAAGAAAAGGGTGCTATATACTGGGGGATTTCCCCTCTGTTTCTGCTGCTTCATCGGAGGAGGATTTTGAGGAGACAAGGAGGACGAGGCGGCGTGTGGTAGAAGGGTTGGCGGCTGGGCTCTTCTTCTTGCCACATGGCGCCAGGATGCGACTGGGAGTGGGTCTCTTAGGTGGTGGTTATGGTTCAGGTTCAGACCCTTCACCTTTAGGTTTAGTCGCATCAGCGGTTGGCCGCTTCCTTTTTCTTGCTACCTCTGCCAGTTCATCGTCGAAGGAATCAAGTATATCCATGTTTGAGTCCTCAGCTTCTTGAGTAGCTGCCTCCTTTTCAGCTGGGGAGGCAACGATAGTCTCCTTCTCTTTTTTAGAATCTGACAAGGAGGTGAGGTTGTACGGCTAGATGGGAGTAGGCGAGGTCCTTCTCTTGGGGCGGATGTGTGGCCCCTCGCTGTCGACGGCGGCTGGAGTGGAATCTGGTCTGGGTTTGATCTAGGTTGGTTTGGAGGCTGTAACTCTGATGGGAAGGCGAGCAAATTTGGGCCGTCGTCGTGGCATTTGTTTAACAAGTAGGCCACAAAGGCCTTTTGGACCTCCACAATGTATTTGGTGAAGATTACCTGCTTGTGCTCGATCCTTTGGCAGCTCTCCACAAGGCTTTGCAGCAGAGGAATCACGACAGATAGGATGACAGTATCAGTACTGCCCGCTGCGTTTGGGGTGGCGGCAGGTTGGGACGACGGCTGGGCGGTTGTTGGTGTTTCCGGCTTTGGCTCCTGCATCATCTAGAGGCGCGCCTTCCTTGTCCACCCTTCCTTGGCAGCAATGATGGTGTCTTTTGGGTGCGACGGTACACGAAAGTTGGCGCAGAGGCTCGTGATGAGTGCGGGGAAAACGAAGGGTCCTTTGGAGTTGGGCTTTTCTGTGTGGGCATGGATCTCTTCAAGAATGACTTCTCCAACGTTGATTGGCCGCCCCTTCATTATGTTGTGGATTAAGGCAGTCGCGGCCTGTTGACTGTATATCCGTGCGAAGTGGGCATTAGGCGGTGCTGGACAAAGTTACTTCAAAGATTGGCTTCCGGCAGCAGGTCGCGATGGTTGACTGAACCATTATTCTTGCCGGTTAGCCATTTGGTATTGGGCTGGCAGATGTCTTTTTTAATCTTTTCGTAGTTTGCTGCCGTTAGATACGATCTCCATTCTTCATGCGGATTCCCTCTGATTTCTATCCCATAGAAATTGTTGATTGTTGTCGCTGTGAGCTTGACTCCCTCGCCGCGAACATAGACGAAAGGGTTTCCCGGGGTAGGTTTGTGGGCATAGAATTCTCGCACTAGGTTTCTATTTATCTCCTCTGGCTGCAGTGCAAAAATATCCCATCCCAATGTATGAACCCTTTCGAATATATTGGGCTCCAAGCCAAGGTCCCCATCTTGCCTTGTGTATTGGAAACTTATCTCTTCCCATAGTTGCCACTCTGCGAAGTACAACCGGTAGGTTTCCGCTACATCATTATTCAAGAACCTATAGAAAGTTGGCTTGGAGGTTGAGGTGGTGGGTTTTGATGTTGCCATGGTTGTAAGAACGATTGTGTTTCCTAAAGAAAAAGAAAGAAAATGCAAGAAAGTAAAGCGAACGAAATCTTGAAAGCAAAGATGACAAGAAGAACTGAGAGTAAAAGAGAGAGCAAAGTGAAGAATGAGGAGAGAATAGTTGGCCTTATATAGCCACTTCTCTCCGCTACCTTGGCGAGCACGCTGTCGATGGACAACAATGATTGCGACGTATTTTACGCGATTTTAGTCGTTACGCAGATAGCCGTTGCTGCCAGCTGTTGCAAATGTAGCCGTTGCGGCTAGACGTTATGCTAATCTGCCTTGGGCCGCCTTGGCCGCTGGGTTGGGCCTCTTCTTTATTCTTTATCCTTCTTGGTCTTGCCTTCATTCCTAACCTGAAATAAATTAAATGCAAAAATTAAATAAAAATATCTGAAAATTAAACGAGTTTTAGGAAAAATAAAGATGTGGAAATTAATAAAAAAATTAAATCTGATCCTAATGTATAAAAATAAATTATAAGTTAAAAATAAAAATTAGGTTATGTTGGGTTGCACATTTCCCAAACATAACCACTTCCTGAGGATTTTGTGTTTGGCTCTTCGTCCAGGTATGTCCTTCATCTCCTCAGGTGGGTGTTGGTTGCCATCTTCGCCACCCTGGCGACTAGGTGTTGGTCCTGTATTTGCCCTGGTCATATCAAAGACAAACAAGAGGCGTAAAATTCTTTTTGTTTTTTTGAGAAAAAATAATGAAATAAACAAAAATTTAAATGCAAAAACTAAAAGTAAAAGTGCAGGAATTCAAACGTAGTTGTTGTTGCCAATCCCCGGCAACGACGCCAAAAACTTGTAGAGCGTATGGGTGATCTCTATTTGTGAGCGCAAGTGCACACTCTTGTCAAGTTATAGTATAAAAGATATCGTCTACCACAGGGATTGGAGTAGCTACTATGAATGTTTTCCTGCATAAGGAATTAGTAAATGCACAATTAAATTTCTGAATGTGGAAAGATAAAAAACACACGTAAATTAAGATAGAAATGATAGGGAGAGATGAGGTCGATAGATTGGGTAGGGTAATTGTAGCTCAGTAGTGTGTAGACTGCATTGTAAAGCCTAAGTGTGTTTTGTGCTGCCACGATCTGCTGCCTCGGCGGGTAATGGCAGATTGAGGCGGCGACAACTTTCGCTGCCACAACAGAATTCTACACTTGCAACTTTCGCTGTCTCGGCAGGTGAGAAGAAGAGAAGTTCCGGCGGCAAGTCTGGCAGATACTCCAAGTTCGGCAAAGCAATTCTGAAGTGATCCTTCTTATGTCTAGGCAAGGATTCTGTCCCCACGTGATGTAGGCAATACCTAGCAATCTCAGCGTAAACCTAACACAGGCAGTGGACGTTTGGTTGCTCCTTTTAGCTGCAGAAACTCGAACTTATGTCTAAGCCGAATTAGTCATCACCTCGACATGATAAGACCGTACTTAATTTTTCGTGAGTTTGAGACTCTCCTGCCTGACAAATGGATTTCTTCAACTGGACTTTTGGAACTAATTGAAGAAGTGAAGAACATGAATTAAGCAAACTTGAGAGTATTTCATTGAAAACACACTTAAACAATTACAACCGTTTCTCACAACTACTTTGCATACAAAAACCTAAACCCTAAGAGAGTTGGGTTGCGACCTCCAACACCTCCGTTAATCTGTCTATCTACCTCTCCGCTATGCCCCTATACCCTAACATACATGGGTATATATAGGGCTCATAGTCTAAGTTGAGTCCTCCTTGGAGTAGGAGTTCTTAAAGTAACTTTAAATTAAACGCTGACACTTTTTTGACTTGAATATGGACTCTTTGGACGTTTCCTTCTCCCACAAGTAAGGATAAGTACTCCTACTTATCGATCTTTAATCAGCTCTTCAGGCCGCTATAGGCTTCAGGTAATTGCAAGACTGGGCTCATTGGGCTAAGGGAATTGCCCTCTTTAAATCGTGACCCATCTTGATTAAGTCGGTTTAACTCCTGCCTGGGCGGCAATTGGCGGCAATGCTGCTGCGGCGGTGTCCTTGGCGTACTTGGAATTGCTTCAGTACAACTCCTTTTGCTCCCAGCTTTCCTGTCCTCTCCTCTTCTACACAACTACAACACCTAAAAATAAAAACTAAACTACAACAATATCTTTTCTTAACCAAACAAAGAATATTCAATAAAAGCATGGTGAAAGAGCAAATACTGTTATTATGCATGCAATGCACCTAAATATGCCTAAATGAGCTTAAGAACAACAATAATAAGGGCATGAATGTGTACAAAATATAGAACTTGTGGACACTTTACAACACACACGAGGGACTTCCATGCCTCAACTATCCAGCTGATCCAGAGGAAGTTCCCATACCAGACGGTCCAGTTTCCACCCTTCCCTGCCGTCTTCACTGCCACTGCTGCCCCCGAGCATCGAGAAGAAGCAACCCCTATCACCGCCACTACCCCGACATCCCAAGTACCCACTACTGTGGCCTTTGACACTCCATTTGCCACGTCACGCAAAGGTAAGCGCAAGGTTGATTTGGACACACCTGCTGGATCTCCATACCATGCTGCCTCTAGTTGGTCCGACACCAATCATTCTATCAGTCGGGTCTTTGAGGAACTAAAATGCAAGGCATCAACCGTGGACAAAATCTGCTCTGACTCAGAGAACGAGGAGGTTACTGCCCTGGCAGCAAAGCCCACCCCACCATCACGCATCCAGCCACCCCGTGAATCCAAACGAGTCAAGCACACGACATCCAAACCAAAGAGGTTGATCTTATAGAGCGAAAGTGACGAGGAAGATGAATATTCCAAATTAGCATCCATTTAAATTCCTCTTCTTTATGCCATTTATTTTAATGCCCTTATATTTTGTGTGCTAATTTTTTTCTATCTTAATGTATGAAATGTAAGCATTTAGGGCAATGCTTGATTCGAGTTTGAGGGTGTAGGTTCAGTTGCCAAGGCAAGGCTATGCCGCGACATTCTAATATAATTGCCATACAGTTTTGTGTCTTAATTGTTAATTTTTTTACTGTATTGCCTTAACCGAATTTTGCTTATGCCTCGTCTGTACTTTCTATCAATTGCCTTAGTTTAATTTTAATTAAATCTGCTTACTTGGCAATAGAACTCTCTCTTCTTACCATTTTTTAGAACTGTTTAGAGCCTTTAATTTTAGGATGCTTAAGGAAGATAACTTAGGATCATACTATGAGATTAGAACATTAAAACACCTTTGTGACTTGTATGATTTAAGGAGTTCTAGTACACTTAGGGCATAAGACTTGCTTAGAAAGAAAATTTTGGGTATAAAGTTAGAGGTGCCTAACACTGGCTCTAGCTTAAGGAAGCCCTAGAGGTGCCCGGAACCGGCTCTAGGCTAATCACTAGAGGTGCCCGAAACTGGCTCTAGTAGGTTAGGATGCTTATAAAAAGAAAAAAAAGAAAATACATAAAAGAAAAAAAAGAAAAAGAAAAGAAAATAATTTACCCAAGTTAAGTAGGTTAATGCTAAAGTGTTTGCTTAGAATCCTTATAATCATCTTGTCCACAATGCATGCACACACTCACAAATCTTATAGTTTGATTCCAGGGAATTCCTAAGGCATCCAAAGACTTAAGGGCCGAGCATTCTTTGCTATGGTTTGAAGAGAGAAGGAAAAGTAAGACCAATGAGACGATTTATAAAAATTAAGGTTCGAAAATTGATGGTTTGCATTGCTTGAGGACAAGCAATAGTTCAAGTTTGGGGGTGTTATAAGTGCCCAAAAGTCCTATATTTTTACCCCTTTTACATGGCAATTATCACTCAACATACACCCATTTGAGCTGCATTATGGCCTTTCATGCATTGATTTCATCATTTATGCCTTTGATCTTTATATTCTGTTTATTCTATGAAAAAGGTACTATTTGATGCATGTTTGGTGCTTTTGCAGATTTGCACGATGCCAGGGCAGGAGATGCCGTGATGACACTGAAGAATAAGGAAGGATAAGGCAGAACCAGCTAGTAACAGAACCTGATCGAGCCATGCCACAACTGACATCTTCTACTGAGGGAAGCTAATGAACCCTTGCGAAGCAAAACCAGTCACAGACCCAAGCCGAGGCAGCAGAATGCCATGCCGCGACAGTGTACTACTCAACCTCCCAGGAGGCAAAACAGACAAAGTGGTAGCCGATTTGTAGAGCTTTAAATGCCGAATTTTTCTACACACTTTGCATGCTGGAACTCAAGAAGAGGAAGAAAACATGGAAGGAAGGATAAAGTTGGACTTTTGACCAAAAGTGAATAATGTATTAAATTAAAGAGATTCACCTCTTCAATAAAGTTAAGTCCAAGTCCAACTTAACTTCCTTTCCAAGAAGGATTTCTGCCTACACCTTCCCCTATATAAAGAAGGCTTGCCGCCATCATCAAGGGACATCATGATCGAGAGTCGATAGAGCTTAGGATTTAGTTGTGTTTTCCTTCCATTCATTATGTTCTAATTTCCTTAGGGTTAGGATTAGTTTGTTTAGTAGTTGTGTGATGACTATTGTACTTTGTTTAAGTTCTTAATGCAAATAAATTAAGGTTTGCTTATTCTTGGCTTTAATCATTCTTGCATACTTATCGATAGAGAGTTTGTGAGATTATCAATTTGTTCAATATTGAGAGAGTTGAACTCACGAAACGATTAAGCACGATTTTCATCCCACGTGGTGTTAACTAACTTAGCCTTGGGAAAGGTTAAAAGTTTCAGCGGCTAAGAGAAGCGTGTGATTGGTTGGTGTTTGTCTTTGGTTTACACCGATAGGTACAGTCAAAGTTCAGCCATCAACAATGTTCCGAGCTTAGAGATAAGGAGGAGCCACCTAAGGACGCTTTGCCGAACCTTAACATCATCTACCCAAGTGCAAGAGATTGTCGCAGCAGAGATTCAACCTTTGCGGCCGCGGTAGGGACTTCGGTTATTGCCACAACATTTTTGTGTTGCTGCATTCAAGAACGAAGACAAGTCAATAGGATTCCACACTACGACACATTCTAATCTGGCCCATTCTCTCAACTTGATTTACTCTTCACTTTAGTTTCTAGCTTGTTTTAGTTTTACTATTTTTAGATTACTCAACAACCCAACTTATCTGTGTTTTTACTTTATTTATTTTGCAATGCAAGGAAGTGAGATTAAAAGGCTAGCTCAATCCCTGTGGAGACGATACTCGATATACTTATCATTATATTACTTGACGTGTTCACTTGCACTATTGCGGGGTACTTTTACGCGAGCATCAATGATCAACCAGGATGCAAGGGTTTTGCCCCAACATGTCCAAAAATGACTCCATTCACGCAATATACTTAGCTAGACGTCCCTAGATTAGGAGCATCCTGACTCATATCATCAAATCATTTTTATTATTTTGATAGATTTTGTAGACTGCAAAGGATTTTGACTTGAAACTCCTCGACGATGAGTCCCTAACGAGAAGAACTCAACTAACAAAGATTCGAAGAAGTTTCCAAGGAGGGGAACTCGCTTAGCCGAGGAGAGGGAAAAGTTCGCCAGAAAGAAAAAATAAAAAGGAGAGAAAAAGAAAAAGAGCAAAGAGAGTGAAAAAAAGAAAGAGAGCCGAAGAAAAAGAGAGAAAAAAGAAGAAAGAGAGCAAAAGAAAAGAGAAGAAAGAAAAAAGAGAGAAGAAAGAAAAGAGAGAGAGAGAGAGAAGAAAACTGTTGAGTGTGTAAAAGTTGTATATTTTACCCCCTATTTAACCCATATTTCTGCTGCATTCAGGCATAATTCATTGCATTTAGGTTAAATTTCATTTATACATCACAATTATATCAAATGGCACAGTTTCTACTGAAATTGGTTGTTTTTGCAGGTAGCTGCTGTAGCAGATGGAGAGCAGTGGAGAAGCAGACGCTGGGCAGTGAAGAAGCAGAGCTGGAACTGGAATAGCAGATAAGGAGGACGACACTGCCATGGCCGCTGCCGTGGCAGCCAAGGACGACAACAATGATGAAAAGAAGAAGTGAAGTGGGCCTCGACAAAAAGAGAAAAATAAGCCAGTCTGTCGTGGAGCACCCTTATATTTTTCCAAGCCCTAGATCAGAATGAAGGCCAAGCCCAAAGTTCAAGGAAGAAACTCCAAGCAAGAAGGAAGGACGAATTAAAGACATATGCTCTGAAGATTTAGTCTTTAATAGAGTTGTACTTTAGTTTAAACTTGTATTCTTGTCATATTAGAAAACTTGAACCCAAGGCCTATATAAAGGCATGTAATTTGACCTAGGGAAGGATATCTTATTCTCTAGCATTCTTCCCAAAACCCTAGTCGTTTTCCCATTCTCATCATGTTCTAAACTTCCCCTAGGGCTAAGGGTTGATTTGTAAAGTAGTTGCAAGGATTGCATTTGTTTTAGGAATTTTTCTGTTCAGTAAAATAGACTTCAAGTTTGCTTATTCTGGGTTTCAACATCTTGCAAGAGTATCGGGAGAGCATTGTGAGATTACACATTTACTAAATATCGGGAGAGTTAAGTATACGAAAGGAATAAGTACGGGTTCTCCAGTTTATGGTTGAACTATCTCGGACCTAGGGATAGGACGAGGTTAAGTGGCTAAGGAAGAATTCAATAACATCGGTGTTCATCCTTCGATTCACGCCGGGAGGTATCATCAAAGACGTGTTCATCGACAGACTTGGACCTAGAGATTGGCCAAGGCACAATAGGGATTCTTGCCAAGCTTGAAGTACAAAGTTGTGTGATCGCTGCCGCGACTAACAACAGACCGTTGCCACGACAGGCGCAATGACAGAACAGAGATTCCTAGACTTTGCAACACCTACACTACTTAGCAATTCAATACCGGCCCATTCTCTATATCCTGAATTCTTTACTCTTTTATTTTAGTATTCTTTATTATCTCGTGACAAACATCTAAACTCTTTCTTTTTCCTCGTGCAGTATTTCCAGGTTGAAGCTATTAGCCAGTCCCTGTGGAGACGATATCCGATACTTACGTATCACTTTACTACTTGCGTCGTGTGCACTTGCACTACATTGCGATAGACACTTTTACACACAACAAGTTTTTGGCGCCGTTGCCGGGGACTGGCAACATTTCTTTACCCTACCTTTTACTGCACTTCTTTTATTTTTCTGTTTTGTTTTACTTGGATTGTTCAACTTGTGCTTTTCACAAGGTTTTTTGTTTATACGCATATCGAAACGAGGAGAGGAACCTGAGTATCCATTAGACCCTAAAATCGAACGCTCGTACAATCTTAGGAACCGAATTCACTTCGTGTTAGCCAGAAACGAGTACCTTGAAGAACAATTAGAAACCATGAACAACCAAAGATATCCCAGGATGCTGAAGATCCTAGCGGAGATGGGAGGAACGAACAACCTGCCGATCCTCCTGTCGCTGCCGCACGCCGGTCATGCCGAGACTACATGCTCAATGATCATATGGAACTAGAAACAACCCTGCCAGACGTAGAAGTTGACAATTTTGAGCTGAAACTTGTTATGTTCAGCATGATTAACAACGCTGGCCAATTTAGTGGTACTGCTACAGAGGATGCTAGGGAGCATATGAAAACGTTCCAAGAAATCTATGGTTCGTTTCGACTACCAGAAGTAAATCCGGAGATACTGAGTCTTCGGTTATTTCCTCATTCATTAAGGGACAGGGCGAAAACTTGGTGGAATAAACTAACGCCGGGTTCAATACGAACTTGGGCAGATTTAACTCGTGAATTCTTGTCTCGTTTTAATCCTTCACATTTATCTGAGCGATTACGTAACGAAATTGCTACTTTTCAACAGGAAGATGACGAGCCGATGCACGAGGCATGGGATAGATTTACCACTCTTCTAAGAAACTACCCTATGTATGGATTCCCCGTTTGGAACCATGTAACTAAATTTTATAATGCTGCCAACTTACAGACTCATATGAGAATTGATTTAACAGCGAATGGATTGCTGTTGGACAAAGATCTAGAAGACGCAATGGCAGTATTGAAAAATCTGGCGAAGAACGAGGAACAATTTCCCACAGCAAGAAGAGGGGGTAAACGAGCACTAGCTGTGAAAGATTATGAGGCTGATAGTTCTCTAAAATCACAGGTGGCATATCTCACTAAGGCAATGAAAAATCTTCTGAAAGAGGATTCACAACCTGTCTACTCAGCTGAAGAGGTATGCGAAACTTGCGACGGGAATCACAGTTCGGAAGATTGCCCGCTACAGTTAGAGGAAGGGATGTATGTTGGGTACTACAATAAACAGAACTACAATTCCAACAACTACAATCCCAATTGGAGAAAGGATCCCAAGTTCTCTTGGAGCAACCCTAACAATGCCCTGAATCCTCAAGCACAGAACACTCAAAATCAGGGGGGACCTAGATTACTGACTCGGCAGCAACCACAACAGCAGTAGCAATAGCCACCAGCTGCCACAACTAGTATACTTGAACAGACCTTGGCTACATTTATGTCTCAAACAGGAACTTACATTGAGAACATGAATCACTTCGTCAAGAAGACCGAATCATTCATGGATAAAACAAAGATGCGGATGACCAATCATGAAGCTACTCTGAAATCACTGGAGACACAGACGGGTTAGGTTTTCCAACATATTAAACCGAGGCAGAATGAAGGATTTCCTAGCGATACTGAAAACGCTAGACAACCTTCACATGAGCAGTGTAAAGCCATCACGACAAGGAGTGGGAAGAAATTACCAGGGCCAGAGAAGGAAGCTGAATTAGTTAAGGAACCAACCTTGGAGTCGACTGCCGAGAACGCTGCCCCGGCAGACGACAAACAGCCTGCTGCCGATGAACCTGTCACGACAGCAGAAAAGACAGAGTAGAAAGATGAAGAACCTAAACCTCCTCAGATCCGAATGCAGTGGGAAGGACGTATTGCTGATTATCGTCCCCCACCTCCTTTTCCTCAGCGGTTACAGAAGTTGAAACAGGAATACCAGCTTAAGAAAATCTCTGATATTTTTAAGCAGGTCCATATCAATATTCCGCTGTTAGATGCTATAAAGGAGATGCCAGGTTATGCCAAATTTCTCAAGGATGCCATGTCGAAGAAATCCAGACTTGGGGAATTTGAAACGGTTAAAATGACAGAAGGATGCATGAGTATTCTGCACAAGCATCCACCCCAGAAGAAGAAGGATCCTGGGAGCTTCATCATACCATGCATAATCAAAGATAAATTTGTGGGTAAGACACTTTGTGATTTTGGTGCTAGTATAAATTTAATGCCCAAATCTGTTTTTAGAAATTAGGTATTGGAAAAGCTCGACCCACAACAGTAGTACTGTAGCTGGCAGACTGCTCTTACGTTCATCCAGAAGGGAAAATTGAAGATATTCTGGTAAGAGTGGATAAATTTATTTTTCCTGCTGACTTTCCTGTCTTAGATTGTGAAGCAGATGAGAATGCACCAATCATCCTGGGGCGACCCTTCTTAGCCACAAGAAGATCACTGATTGATGTGGAAAAAGGAGAACTCACTATGAGAGTGTATGATCAAGAGATCAAGCTGAATGTTCTCCAGGCAAAAAACATGTTGATGCAGAAGAAGAATGCAAGGCTATCACTGAAGTTATCCTTGACCAACCTTGCATTAGGTCGGGCTGCCATGACATCAAAATTGGCCACTGCCCCAGCAGCCATTTAGAAGACTGTCACGGCAGCAACGACGACATCAGCTCCTCAGAATCTGATACATCTGACACTGATTATCAAGAGGAGGTAAACTGGATAGGCAATCGTCCAGGTAAGTTATTCGAGCCTTTAAATTATACCTCGAATGAACATATAGTCCAAAAGCCATCAACTGTAGAGCCACCTGTTCTAGATCTTAAGCCCCTACCAGGGTAGCTTAAATATGTTTTTCTTGGTTTAAATGATATGTTGCACGTAATCATCTCTTCCAAGTTGATGCAGGAACAGGAACATCAGCTGATAGAGATGCTGCAGCAGCACAAAAAGGCTATTGGATGGATGATAGCTGATATCCAAGGCATCAGTCCGGCACTATGCATGTATAAAATCCTCTTAGAGGATGATCACAAGCCGACCATTGATGCCCAGAGACGTCTAAACGATGCTATGCAAGAGGTGGTTCGTAAAGAGATCATAAAATGGCTAGATGCTGGAATAATCTATGCCATCTCAGATAGCAAGTGGGTGAGTCCGGTGCAGTGTGTTCCTAAGAAAGGAGGAGTAACCGTGGTAACCAACGAAGAAAACGAGTTAATCTCAACCAGGACTGTGACCGGTTGGAGAGTTTGTATGGACTACCGGAAGCTTAACAAAGCTACCTGGAAGGACCACTTTCCCCTGCCTTTTATTGATCAAATGCTTGATAGATTAGCGGGAAAGCCTTACTATTGTTTTCTTGATGGATACTCAGGTTATAATCAAATAGCCATCGCACCGGAAGATCAAGAGAAGACGGCGTTCAGTTGCCCATACGGTACTTACGCTTTTCGGAGGATTCCATTTGGACTTTGCAATGCACCAGCAACCTTTCAGAGGTGTATGATGGCAATATTCTCCGATATGGTGGAGGATTTCTTGGAGATATTCATGGATGATTTCTCTGTCTTTGGAGACAATTTTGAAAGCTGCCTAGGCAACCTACAGAAAGTGCTCGAGAGATATGAGAAAGCAAACTTGGTATTGAACTGGGAGAAATGTCACTTCATGGTGGATGAAGGGATAGTCCTAGGCCATAAAGTAAGCTGCCGTGGCATAGAAGTCGACAGAGCTAAGATCGAGGTAATTGAAAAGCTGCCGCCACCCACCACAGTCAAGGGAATCAGGAGTTTCTTAGGGCATGCTGGTTTTTATCGGAGGTTTATCGCGAACTTTTCAAAGATCACCAAACCCTTATGCCATCTTCTGGAGCAGAACCGTCCCTTCGATTTCAACATTGAATGTACTGAGGCATTTAAGGTTCTGAAAGAAAAGCTGGTAACAGCCCTAATAGTACAACCACCAGATTGGAAACTACCATTTGAGATCATGTGTGATGCTAGTGACTATGCTGTCGGGGCAACACTTGGGCATAGGAAAGACAAGCTCTTTCATGTTATATACTATGCCAGCAAAACACTGAACGATGCCCAAGTAAACTACACCACAACAGAGAAGGAACTGTTAGCTGTGGTGTTCTCTATTGACAAGTTTCGTTCATATATACTTGGAACAAAGGTCATTATCCACACAGACCACTCTGCATTAAAGTATCTGTTCGCCAAAAAGGATGCAAAGCCTAGACTGATACATTGGATTCTACTACTGCAAGAGTTCGACCTTGAGATCAAGGACAAAAAGGGGACAGAGAACCAAGTTGCAGATCACTTGTCAAGACTAGAGAAGGGAAAGAGTCTCCCAGCAGACGAGACACACATACTGGAGATCTTCCCTGACGAGTAGCTGTTTGCTGCTACAAGCACTGCCGCGACAGCCATGGCGGCATGTAAGTTTTCTGAACTCCCCTGGTATGCTGATTTCGTTAATTATTTAGTTAGCAGAATAGCTCCTCCTGACCTTAACTATCAAGCTAGGAAGAGGTTCCAAAATGATGTTAAGCATTATTATTGGGACGAACCTCTTCTTTTCAAATATTGTGCAGATCAAGTTATCAGGAGATGTGTACCACAGGATGAACAAGAAGCTGTGCTTCATCACTGCCATGCTTCACAATATGGAGGACACTTAGGTGGTAACAAAACTACTGCCAAAGTTTTGCAGTCTGGATTCTATTGGCTGTCACTATTCAAGGATGCTCAGACATTCTACAAAAACTGTGACAAATGTCAACAGACTGGAAACATCTCAAGGAGACATGAGATGCCGCTGCAAAACATTCTTGAAGTCGAGATCTTTGACGTTTGGGGGATAGATTTTTTGGGACCATTCCCAACTTCATGTAGGAACTTATATATCCTCCTGGCAGTGGACTATGTGTCCAAATGGGTTGAAGCAATCGCTACTCAGAAAAACGATGTCAAGACGGTTCAAAGGTTTTTACATAAAAACATATTTTCCAGATTTGGCATCCCTAGAGCGATCATCAGTGATGAAGGGAGGCATTTCGATAATAGGGTTATAGCTGCTGCCTTAAAAAAATATGTTGTCAAACATCGGATCGTAACAGCATACCACCCTCAGACCAATGGACAGGCTGAAATATACAACAGAGAGGTTAAGAACATTCTTGAAAAAATGGTTAAGACAACTCGGAAGGACTGGTCTCTACACCTCAATGATGCATTATGGGCCTACAGAACAGCATTCAAAACTCCATTGGGAATGTCACCCTATCGACTGATTTATGGAAAAACCTGCCATATACCTATCGAGATTGAGCACGGAGTCTACTGGGCCATTAAGGAAGTGAATATGGACCTGGAAAAGGCAAGACGGAAAAGGCTGCTTGACTTGATTGAGATAGAGGAAATTCGAGCAATGGCCTATGACAACGCAAGGATTTACAAAGACAAGACAAAGAAGTGACATGATAAGAAGTTGCTGCCACGACAGTTCTGCCCAGGGCAGCTTGTGTTGTTGTTCAACTCTAGGTTGAAACTCTTCTCAGGGAAGCTGAAATCTAGGTGGTCCGGCCCATTCCAAGTGGTGCAAGTTTTTCCCCATGGTGCCATCACAATCAGATCTTTAAAAGACGGGCACCAATTTAAAGTCAATGGACAAATATTGAAGCACTATCAGGGGACTGAAGCCCTAAGAATGCAGGAAGTGGTTACTTTAGGAGATGCCCCTCTTGGCATCCCTAATTTAACCTATTATTATTATTATTATTATTATTATTTATATATATATATATATTAGGTAATTAGAATTATTTTATTTTTAGGAACTAAAGTTTTTATTTTTATTATTTTCAGGAAATAAAGGAGACAAGGAGAAGAGGAGAAGTGAATTCAGCCCACCATCTTTCGATCAGCCCAAAAAGCCCAACTTAGGAGCCTGCCGTTACAGCTGCCGCGACAGACGCGGAAAATCCAGCATGTCAACACGCTGTCGCGGCAGACATGCAAACGCGTAACAGACGCGCAGCAAACACGGAAACGCGTGCCAGATGCGTCAGAAACCGCGTAACAGTTGGCCCCGTTATTCGTGCCTGCCATTACAGCTCCAACGGGCATCAAACTCCCCCTCTATATAAACCTCGTTTTACTATTCATTTTTCACTCACTTTTACTCTCTCTACTTGTTTCCTCTAGAATTTTACTTGCTTTCATTTTCTTTCCACAGTCCTTGCAACATGAGTACCAGAAATACCCACCGAAGCGCTGCCTCAGGATCTGCCACAGCAGCATCCACTCCAAGCTCCTTCCAGATCCGAGATATGTGGGAGGAGAAAGGCTTCATTTACACCACCAGAACGGAGAACCTTGGGCTACAACTGTTCATAGCCCGCAAAATCAGAGCCCTGCAGTGGCAAATATTTGCCGAGCAGCCAGAGGAAATGAACGTGACCCTCGTACGGGAATTTTATGCTGCCATCGACAGCAGGGAAGCGACGGAAGTTACAGTCCGAGGAAAAGAGGTACCTTTCGAGCCCGAATACATCAACACACTCTACGGGTTTTATGTTGGGAGAAAGGAAGATGGCCACCAAAGATTTATCGAAAGTTTAGAGCCGACAGACTACGATGCTATGATGGCAGAACTCACAAAAGAGGGTACCGAGTGGAATATCGATCCTAAACATCCAAGGACGGTAAAACGAGTTCAACTCACTTGGAGGCAAAACTTTGGAATGCATTTATCAAGAAACGAATTATGCCCTCCTCGCACAACACAACAGTCGACCAACCAAGGTTAGCCCTCATCCATTATATTTTAAATAACATGCCAATTAACGTTGGCAGATACGTTCGGGAAGGAATATTGGACTGTGCATACCGGCCGTCAGGACCACTCTTCTACCCTTACCTCATTACTGCCCTCTGCCGCGGCCACAATGTACCGGAAGCTGCCGAAGACTTAAGAGTCTGAGGAAAAAGCTGGACAGACAGGAACATCCTCAGCCTGATGGAACTCAAAGCTGCCACACCCCTGTCGTCCTTTGACCCCATTGCCATGGCAGGTGAGCCGACAGAGCCCACCCACACCAAGCCTGCCACCACAGAACCCAGGCAGCCCACCACAACAGCTCCTCCAACAGACACCTCCACACAAATACTCGCTGCCCTACAGAAAATGGAGGAACGACAGCTAGGCCTGATGAGTTTCATCCGAGACTTCACCACCGCCACGGTACATTTCATCCACACCTCTCTTAATTTCCCTGATGTAATGTTCCCTGCATTCCCGAACCATTATTTTGCTTCCCCCACCCCTGCCCATACCCCTACCCCTGCTGCCACACCAAAAACGCCATTTGCCGCGTCCACTTTGACCCCTGCCACAATAGCTGTAGGAGGTAGCCGCACAGCAGAAACTTCCGCCAGGGGAGCCAAGAGAAAGGAGCCTATGTTCGACCTCGATAGGTTTATTGCTGGCTTCTTCTCCTCCGAAATTTGGGCGGCATCCGATGACGAGCCCTCTATAAAGAGGAACTTGTCCAAGGAGTTCACCTCGGAGAAACGGCAAAAAACAGGCCCCAGAGTCAAACCAGCAGATAAAGAAAAATCTGACGGCGGCAGCAGCAGCAGTAGCAGCTCCGAGGAGGTTCAGGTATTGGAGAAACCACCTCATATCTCCCCTACCCGCATCTAACCTCCACGGGAAGCCAAAACCAAGAACACTTCTACCTCTCCCATTCGTCTGCCGGCACCGACAAGGAAAGTCACTGCCCGTCGGCAGATTCAACTCAGCAGCAGCGGCAGCGGCGACGACATCGCTTGAAAATTTAAGTTTCTTATCTTATATTGTTGTCTGCCTTTTGTTATATTTTGTGATGTTATTTTTAATTTTCTTTTTTTCCTTTATGTCATTTGCACTGAGGGCAATGCAACCCTCGAGTTTGGGGGTGGCATCCCTCCATTAATAAAGTCTATTTAAGTTTAAAAATTATGTCTTTTAATTAGTTTATTTTTGCTTTAAAAAATGATGAAAATTTGGCTTAAGTCTTTGAACTGAACTTACCTGCCGTGACAGCCTCTGTCGTGGCAGTGCCTTTAGAATAATTTTAGGAGCAGTTTAGAGCCTTACTATAGTTCTAAATCTTAAACACCATTTGTGACTTTTATACTGTCTAGAAATCTGCTAGTAAACTAGAATAGAAAGCTTAACACTTGAGTTGCCCCTAGAGGTGCCTAACACTGGCTCTAGGAAAAGAAGTTAAGAAAAATAGACTCAATACACCTAGAGGTGCCCGAAACCGGCTCTAGGAAGTTAGCTAGAGGTGCCCGAAACCGGTTCTAGTCAAACTTAAGCTTGAGAAAATAGAATCGAGTCTGAATAAAAACTAAAGGAGCCTAAGAATTGCCTCCAAAAAGATGAAAATTGGCATAAAAATTCAAGTTAGAAGCCTAGCTATTCTAGTAAACTAAAGGAGTCTTGGCATATAATTGTTCACAAGCATGCACACACTGCACGAGAATTATAGCAAGGTTCCGGATGAATCCTGATTTATCCAACAAGGTGTTGCTCACAATAGGGAATGAATGGTAGGTAAGGAAATGTTCATTGTTTTAAGCCAAACAAAAATTTTGCTTTTCTTTTTTAGGTCAGAATTGCTTGAGGGCAAGCAAAAACTTGAGTTTGAGGGTGTGTTGAGTGTGTAAAAGTTCTATATTTTACCCCCTATTTAACCCTATTTCTGCTGCAGTCAGGCATAATTCATTGCATTTAGGTTAGATTTCATTTATACATCACAATTATATCAAATGACACAGTTTCTACTGAAATTGGTTGTTTTTGTAGGTAGCTGCTGTAGCAGATGGAGAAGCAGACACTGGGCAGTGAAGAAGCAGAGCTGGAACTAGAATAGCAGACAAGGAGGACGACGCTGCCATGGCCGCTGCCGTGGCAGCCAAGGACGGCATCAATGATGAAAAGAAGAAGTGAAGTGGGCCTCGATAGAAAGAGAAAATTAAGCCGGTCTGTCGTGGAGCACCCTTATATTTTTCCAAGCCCTAGATCAGAATGAAGGCCAAGCCCAAAGTTTAAGGAAGAAACTCCAAGCAAGAAGGAAGGACGAATTAAAGACATATGCTCTGAATATTTAGTCTTTAATAGAGTTGTACTTTAGTTTAAACTTGTATTCTTGCCATATTAGAAAACTTGAACCCAAGGCCTATATAAAGGCATGTAATTCGACCTAGGGAAGGATATCTTATTCTCTAGCCTTCTTCCCTAAACCCTAGTCGTTTTCCCCTTCTCATCATGTTCTAAACTTCCCCTAGGGCTAAGGGTTGATTTGTAAAGTAGTTGCAAGGATTGCATTTGTTTTAGGAATTTTTCTGTTCAATAAAATAGACTTCAAGTTTGCTTATTCTGGTTTTCAACATCTTGCAAGAGTATCGGGAGAGCATTGTGAGATTACACATTTACTTAATATCAGGAGAGTTAAGTATACGAAAGGAATAAGTACGGGTTCTCCAGTTTATGGTTGAACTATCTCGGACCTAGGGATAGGATGAGGTTAAGTGGCTAAGGAAGAATTCAATAACATCGGTGTTCATCCTTTGATTCACGCCGGGAGGTATCATCAAAGACATGTTCATCGACAGACTTGGACCTAGGGATAGGCCAAGGCACAGCAGAGGTTCTTGCCAAGCTTGAAGTACATAGTTGTGTGATCGCTGCCGCGACTAACAACAGACCGCTGCCGCGACAGGTGCTGCCGCGATAGGAGCAACAACAGAACATAGATTCCTAGACTTTGCAACACCTACACTACTGAGCAATTCAATACCAGCCCATTCTCTCTATCCTGAATTCTTTACTCTTTTATTTCAGTATTTTTTATTATCTCGTGACAAACATCTAAACTCTTTCTTTTTCCTCTCGTGCAGTAATTCCATGTTGAAGCTATTAGCCCAGTCCCTGTGGAGACGATGTCCGATACTTACGTATCACTTTACTACTTGCGTCGTGTACACTTGCACTACATTGCGATAGACACTTTTACACGCAACAAAAACAAAAAGGAAGAGGAAAGAGAGAAAGATAAAACGAGAGGGAAAGAAGAAGTGAGAAAAAATGAGAAAAAGTGAAAACTCGAAAGGGCTCTTTAATAAAAGCAAGTCTGAAGTGAAAACTTGGAAAGACGCTTAAAGATCAAATGTTCAAAACCCCTAAAAGAAAGAAACAAAGTTGGTTGAACTCGAATATAAGATGGGGTACCGCTCCCAAGAAGAAGAAGAAAGAAGAAAAAAAAGAGAAAGTAAAAGAGAGAAAAGAAAAAGGAAAGGAAAAAGAAGAAGAAAGAAGACAAAAGAGAGAGAAAGAAAAAGAGAGAAAATAAAAAGGAAAGGGAAAAGAAGAAGAAATGGAAAGAAAAGAAAAAAAGATGAAAAGAAGAGAAAGAAAAAGAAGAAAGAACGAAAAAGAGAGAAAGAAGAAAGAAGGAAAATGAAAGAAAAAGAGAGAGAAGAAGAAAGATGGAAAAAGAGAGAAAAGTAAAGAAGAGAAGAAGAAGAAGAAGAAGAAGAAGAAGAAGAAGAAGAAGAAGAAGAAGAAGAAGAAGAAGAAGAAGAAGAACTAATGTTTTGATATAATAATTGGAAGAAGAAGAACTAATGTTTTGATATAATAATTGAAAAATAGTTTCAGTTTTGGACTAAATTGAAAAGATTTCAAAAGTGCATTTAAGTCCAAACAACTTGAAAATAAGTTTGTGGATGTTTTAAATGGTTTTGGCAAGGTTTAAAACGTTTTTAAGTAACCAAACCAGACTTTTCAAGGTAACCGTTTCGAAACAGGGGACATATATCGAAACATTTTGAAACTGCCAAAACTCGTACCGAAACAAGGCTTGCCCATTTCGATATGGAGGGTTTTCGTTTCGAAACACCCCTTTGGTGTTTCGATACGCCCAACGATCAAAATCTTCCCAACAAAATTTTAAATTGCAGCTCAACTGTCACACTTTTAGAAACGGGGTTGCTACCGTTTTGATACGGATCAAGAGTGTTTCGAAACGACCAGAGGCGTTTTGAAACGGCTTACTACATCAGACTTCAATGGCTATTTTGAAGAAGAGCGTTCCGAAACGGGTTCGATTGTTTCGAAACGGACGTTTGTAGAACAACATTTATGGTGGGAAATAAAGTCTCCAACGGCTCCAAAATAACCCCAACGATCCTCAACGGCTACAAACAAAATTAGGAGTATAAAAGGGACCTCCAAGCATCAAGAGAAGACCAATGCTTGAATTGTCAACAACATAATGATCAAGAAATTATCTTAGAGCCTAATTGTTCATTTTCTTGTATAGACAACACTAGTGAGCTAAACATTGTCAAATTTGCTCAAGTGTTTAGGTTTTGGGTGAGAGCTAAATAGTGCAAACAATTACCTATTAGAGGGATTTCAAGTTTGATTTAGAATTTCTCTTGTAAAGAGGGTTTACTCAAGCTTTGGGTTAGTAAGCTTTGAGTGTGTATGGGTTGCCTCCTTAGCCTAGAAAATGGGAAGATATTCAAGAGTAAATTTGGTTGAAATACTTAGTGGGAAGCTAAGGTAGTGGATGTAGGTGCTTGTTAGAAGGCCGAACCACTATAAATCCTTGTGTCCAATTCTCATTCTTTAGCTTCCACTAAAACACCCAAAAATCCAACTTCTCCACACTTGGCGAGCTAGAACGGTTGAAGGAAATCGAGCACATAAAAACCCAACAATTTTTATCAGAGCTTGGCTCAATTGAAAAGGATTAACATCCTATTGAGGTGATCCGGAAAGCTCGATCAACATTTCAAACAACCGGCTCAATGGCGCAATCCATCGACAAGCCACCTTTCTTTGACGGGACAAATTATGCTTATTGGAAGACGAAGATGATGTTCTTTGTCAAATCCAAAGACTACAAGCTTTGGGATATTATTGAAGATGGCTCGTTCGTACCAAAAAGAAGCAAGGCAAAGTGGAGTGCTGACGATCGTAAGAAGATGGAGCTAAATTGCAAGGCTCTGCACTTCATCTTTTGTGCACTTAGCCTCAACATCTACGAAAAGATGTCTTCTTGCGAGAGTGCTAAGGAAGTTTGGGACAAGCTCGAAGTTACATACGAGGGGACAAACGAAGTAAAGGAGACCAAGTTCGGACTCCTCAACCTAGAGTATGAAAACTTCAAAATGGATCCGGAAGAGGACATTGAGAAGATGATCCATCGATTCTCCACCATCACCAATGGACTCAAGGGTTATGGAGAAGTCATCCTGGAAGAAAAGCTTGTCCGAAAGCTTATCTGTTCTCTTCCCGAGTCATGGGACTCAAAAAGGACCGCCATCATCGAAGCCAAGAATCTCAAGACCTTGAAGCTTGATGAACTCACGGGGTCACTTCTCACTCACCAAATCATGAAGAAAGACAAAGAAAAGGAGAAGAAGAAGGAAGAGATAAGAAAGATGGGGAAGAAGAAGATCATGGAGCTAGGCATCCATGCGAATTCCATGGCTCTCATAACCTCCAAGTGCAACCATGTTGATACAAGCGAGGAGAAGGAAGAAGAAGAAGAGATAGTTCATCTCTTCAAGAAGTGTGCACCATTCATAAAGAAAGCATTAAAAGAATTCGATCGTGAATTAATGAAGAAGAAGAGGGCAAGCACTTCAAGCCATAAGAAGAAGGCATATGTGGCTACATGGAGTGATGAAGACTCCACCGACGATGAACTAGCCAACCTTTGCCTTATGGCCATCGAAAAAGATTCAAGGGTAACTTCTAATTCATCTATTTCATTTTCATATTCTTTTGACGAATTACAAGATGCCTACGATGATTTGGTTTTAGAATTTAAAAATCACATTTTGAAAAAAACAAGAAAATTGTTTCAAATTTGAAAATTCAAAATGATTTGATTTCTAAAACCAAAATTGAACTTGAAGCAAAACTCAATGAGTTTGAACAAAAATATGTTTATTTACAAAATTTGCTTCAAAAAGTTCAAGAAGAAAAAGATTTGATTTCCAAAGAGCCTGAAAAGAAAAACAATTTTGGAAAATCAAATTTTTATGTAAGACAATCTAGTGCCCCTAGATTTTGAATGGAAAATGTTTTAGAAGTGTTTGGGTTCCAAAAGAACTAATCACATCAACTAAAAAGGATGAAATTGAAAAATGGATTCCTAAGGGAACTAAACTATGTGCTACTAATGTCTATGGATCCAAAGCAATTTGGATACCAAAAATTACTTGATTGTCTTATGTTAAGTGTGATGGAGATTGATCAACAAGTCAAATATTGAGGGGGAGCTCCATGCACACAAGGAAGAACATTTGAAGAAGGAAGGCTT
This sequence comes from Hibiscus tridactylites, assembly GCA_958450335.1. NCBI lineage: Eukaryota > Viridiplantae > Streptophyta > Magnoliopsida > Malvales > Malvaceae > Hibiscus > Hibiscus tridactylites. The sequence goes on along the minus strand of OY288265.1, from coordinate 24,734,851 downwards.
CACATCCTCCCTTGAGTTCAAGTGTGGTAAAATCTAGTTGTTTTAGTTGTTTAATTTGATTTTTTTTAATTTCAACTACATTATCATATATGTTGGACTAACATTCTTTGATGATGCTTTGAGTAAGGGGGAGCCATTTTAAAACCAAAATTCCTTTTGTGTCAATTTTTTTACCTCCCAAGTTATTTTGAACTTAAAGTTATCTAAATTCTTTTTGATATAACAAAAAGGAAGAGAGTTTGGTTTGAAAATTGCATTTTCAAATGAATAAGGGGAGCTTTAATTACTTGTCAATTTTGAAATCTCTTATTCAAAATTTTAAATTTAAAGGGGGAGAATCCCAAACAATTTTTCAAGTTGGTTTTATTATATCAAAAAGGGGGAGATTGAAGAACTAATGTTTTGATATAATAATTGAAAAATAGTTTTAGTTTTGGACTAAATTGAAAAGATTTCAAAAGTGCCTTTAAGTCCAAACAACTTGAAAATAAGTTTACAGATGTTTTAATTGGTTTTGGCAAGGTTTAAAATGTTTTTATGTAACCAAACTAGACTTTTCAAGGTAACCGTTTCGAAATAGGGTGACCAGTATCGAAACATTTTGAAACTGCCAAGACCCGTACCGAAACAGGGCTTGCCCATTTTGATACGGAGGGTCCTCGTTTCGAAACACCCCTTTGGTGTTTCGATACGCCCAACAGTCAAAATCTCCCCAACGGCTATTTTCCCAACGACTTTTTAAATTGCAGCCCAACTATCACACGTTCTGAAACGAGGTTGTTACCGTTTCAATACAGATCAAGAGTGTTTCGAAACGGCCAGAGGCGTTTCAAAACGGCTTGCTGCATCAGACTTCAACGGCTAGTTCTGAAGAAGGGCGTTCCGAAACGGGTTTGATTGTTTCGAAACGGACGTTTGCAGAACAACATTTATTGTGGGAAATTAAGTCCCCAACGACTCCAAAATAACCCCAACGGTCCTCAACGGCTACAAACACAATTAGGAGTATAAAAGGGACCTCCAAGCATCAAGAGAAGACCAATGCTTCAATTGTCAACAACATAATGATCAGGAAATTGTCTTATAGCCTAATTGTTCATTTTCTTGTATAGACAACACTAGTGAGATAAACAATGACAAATTTTCTCAAGTGTTTAGGTTTTGGGTGAGAGATAAATAGTGCAAACAATTACCTATTAGAGGGATTTCAAGTTTGTTTTAAAATTTTTCTTGTAAAGAGGGTTTACTCAAGCTTTTGGTTAGTAAGCTTTGAGTGTGTAAGGGTTGCCTCCTTAGCCTAGAAAAGGGGAAGAAATTCAAGATTGAATTTGGTTGAAATCCTTAGTGGGAAGCTAAGGTAGTGGATGTAGGTGCTTGTTAGAAGGCCAAACCACTATAAATCCTTGTGTCCAATTCTCATTCTTTAGCTTCCACCAAAACACCCAAAAATCCAACTTCTTCACAATTGGCGAGCTAGAACGGTTGAAGGAAATCGAGCACATAAAAATCCAACAGAAGGAAAAGAGAAAAAAGAAGAAGAAAGAAAAGAAAAAGGAAAATTTCTAAAGTGAAAACTTGTAAAGACGCTCTAGAGCAAGAGGTTAAAGAACTCAAGAAAAAGAAGGAGCATAAAGGGTGGACCCGAGGGGAGAAAGGAGGCACTGCCATTGTAAAGAAAAAGAAGAAGAGAATATCAAGATCAGGGGACCAAAAGGAGAAAGTATATCAGAAAGATAGGTTGTACCCTCCCTAAGATGATGAGTAAACGACAAAGCAAAAACCTGGAAAGAATTTCAGAGCGAAGGAGGTAGATACTCAAAGCTCAAGGATTTCAGGCGAAGGATTTCAGACTCGCCACGTAAGGATTTTAGAGCGAATGAGGTAGATACTAAAAGCTCATGGATTTCAGGCAAAGGATTTCAGACTCACCACGTTATGATTTCAGAGCGAAGGAGGCAGATACTCAAAGCTCAAGGATTTCAGACTCGTCACATCATGATTTTAGAGCAAATGAGGCAGATACTCAAAGCTCAAGGATTTAAGGCGAAGGATTTCAAACTCGCCACATCAGGATTTTAGAGTGAAGGAGGCAGATGCTCATAGTTCAAGGTTTCTGGAGCGATGGAGACAGATACTCATAACTCAAGGTTTTTAGAGCGAAGGAGGTAGATACTCGTAGCTCAAGGTTTTGGGAGCAAGGGATGCAGATACTCATAGTTCAAGATTTCCGAGCAAAGGAGGCATATACTCTCGGCTCTAGGACTTAGGGGCACAAGAGGCATATACTCATAGCTCTGACTTTCGAGGAAGAGGAAGGGTGAATAGTTCTGTATAAGAGGAACTCGCAGCTCAGAATCTTCAAACAGGGAAGTGGGACAAAATTAATGCTTATGGTCTTTGCTTTATCCTTGATATATAAGGATAAGCAAAGGGGGCAACTGTAATCACTAATTTTGTCCGAGGTGTTAACCCGTTTTTACTTTTCATTAATCTATGTAATAAAGGGCTTTCTATCTATTTGATACCATATATGTATATAATATTATTATTATGTTATTATCCAGTTCAAAAACCCCTAAATATCATTAGTGTATTATTTTGTTACCAAATGGTATCCTATATTGTTAATATTACCATTATATGTCATTCGTAGCATTATTATTATTATTATTATTATTATTATTATTACTATTAGTATATTATTATCATAATTAAACTAAAAAATATATATGCACAATTAATATAAATAAAAAGCCCACATATATATAAATATCAACCCATACGTTTTATATATAAATAAGAACCCTACTTTCTCACAATGTCCATTATTAAAATTAGAGAGCCCAAAATATATTACATAACAGAGACCCTAAAGCCTTTTTTTTTTGCGCAACCCAATCCTCACCGTCACATTAACTCTTGATTTGACGGTCTAGATTCTTTTGGAAGGAAACCCTAACAAGGGATATCATTGGCTTGGCGCCACACAATCTTGGCCTTTGAATCCTGGAGCCGCACGCGCGGCTTTCTGATTCCCATACGCGCCCAAATCTCTGCCCTTGGATCAAGATGAGGAAGAACGACCAAGATCGTAGAGTGAGAGGCTCTCCAGATTCTACGCGCATCCTACGTACGACGGTTGGAACCCTTACGTGCGCGTGAACCACCATTCAGATCACCACTCGCGTGTGGAGCTCATCGCTCGACGTTTCGACTCTTCTCACTCGCGCGTGTGCATCTCATCGCGTCTGTTGTCATTCCAAGCTTCACCACTTTGTTAACAGAAGAGGTCAATGGCTCGATGCCACATCATCGATGTACTTTCACGTCCGCAACCACGTCGACCATCTTGCCAGGTCCCCTTCGTCGCTCGCGTCACATGCAAAACAAAAGACAAAGTGAGCAAGGGACATAAACGAGATGAAAGGGAAAAAACGCAAGGAACGTCAGAACCATTTTCCCCAACAAACTGGCATAATCAGAAATGTGCATGAATCAGGACAAAGGAGTGTAGCAGGCAATAGGGATTTTAGATAGCTTTTCCCATTTGTTCTAAATCCATGTAATTTGACAGGACTATAAATACAATGCCCTAAAAAACTTTGTAAGCATTCTGAGATTCGAGCAATAGAGAACAGAAAAAAACGAAAGTTTTGAGGTATATCTTCCTCTTCAATTTCATTTTCAGTGCACCGTATAGAAAATAGGGTTTTTATTTTTTTACCTTTGATTTCGGCTCACTTCCTCTGCGGCCGTTGCTCTACTTCGCTGGTGATAAGCCTCTTGGCCTCCCTGAGGCCATCCATGGTGAATCGGTGGGGAATCAAATGTTGAAAATGATTTTTAAAATGGGTATTCAGATTCGGTTTTTGAGAGTTTAAGCAAAAAAGGGGAATTTCATTAGGGTTTTGTTCCAGATCTGGTTTTAGATTGGAAAAAGGTTTCGTTTTTAGCTTTTTTGGGTTCACCAGCGGCAGCCGGCACAGTTTTCAGGTGGCCATTTTCTAGGTTTGGGAGAAAGCTTTTAAAAATGGCGAAAAGGATTTTGGTTTCTTAGATAAGGTGGGGTTTATATCCTTTTTATGTTTTAAAAGTGGGATAATCGCGTTTTAAGGACTTTCACGTCCTTTAAATAACCCAATAAGCCATTCCACGTTTTGAAACTACACACCAAGCCCTTGCAAGTTTTTGAAATCTATCAATTTCGTCACTGTTTAAGCCTAACTCGATTTTAAATGGTTTAGTATTCATTTTACCCCCTAAAACTTTAGTTTTGTTTTATTTTAGTCCATATTCCAGTGTCGTTCCTTTATCATGCATCTTTAATTTCTGCCACTGTGTTTTAATTTCTTTAATTTTAGTCATTATTTTTGCCTTTTCATTATGTGATATGAGAAATCTGTGATATGTGTTGTGATTATGATTTTGATTGATAACATGAATATATGTGGTTGTCATGTACATAATATATGTCTTATGCGATTCCTTTTTTATAATGTAAGATTTAAATGATATATAATATGTATAATATAAGGTTTTTTTGTATAATAGGTAGCATTGCACATTATGTAACATGTAATTTTATAAAGTATATAACTCATGGTTTTAGTAAAGTATATTATTTATAGTTTTTTTTCTTGTAAAATTTATAACATATTGCTTTTTTTGTAAAAAGAAATATATTTTATGAAATATAATATACTTTTTTAATATATTATGTAAAATCTTTTATAATATATATATGCGTGTGTGTGTTTGTAAATGTCATACGAAGGCTTTTAAAGTATGTATAATATATTTTTTTAAAAAAATACATAGTATAGTATCCTATATAATGTATTGTTAGTATAGAATTTGTAATGGATATTTATATTTTTAAGCTTGGCCTTGGGCTTTGGGGGTTTAGAATATTAGGATTAAGTTTGGGGCTTTGCTTAGTTTAGGTGGCTTGGGCTCGTTAGATTGGGCCTTTAGGTGATTTTAGATAAGGTCGATTTAATTGTTTTGAATCGTGTGCCTGTTTTATAGGGGCACGATTCGTACAATTAAGTCGGTTTAGGTTTAGAGCTTGAATCAAATTTAGGGCTTTAACTTGTTTAATTAGCTTAAATTTGTCCTTACCTTATTGGGACGAATATTAAGTACATTAAACCGGTTAAACATTTCATAATTATTTCTTTAAGATAAAGTTAATATTAAATTTAGATGTACATAACACAATATAATTCATAATTTATTAGGGCCTTCTAGTTTTTAGGGGCACAATCAATTTAGGGTTAACATTAGGATCACCTAATTAATAATTAGACCACTAATCGGACTTCCATAATTCTGGCCTTTTAGGATAGGACCTTGGGTGGGCCTTGTGTGTTTACCTTAAAGCTTGTCTATGACATAAATTTATATTTGTCATGACCTTTAATGGTTTGACATGTTAATTAATCAATTTAAACCCATACAAAAGGGAGACATATATTAATCCCAATATTTGTGTCGAAACAGTCCGAACTCAATGGATGTTGACCAAATACTTGGGTTAATCTTTACTGTCTCAAGGTAAGCAATAATTTAAAAAGGGAAATATCATAACATCATTCCTAAATGTTTGCATCATGCATAACGGTGACGTACGAAAGTCGAACCATAAATTAACACAACAATCAGACTTATATGATGTCGGTTTAATCTATGGTCTGATGTATCGTCATCCTTATTAATTAAATTTCTAATTAATTCTAAAGCAATGTTTTGATAAAACCCGTACGATTAGAGTCAAATTTTCAGTTAAGAACATCTAATTAAATTCACTTTAAACTTTAAATAATTTCCATCGATTAAATGCAACAAATATTTTGGTACCGATTTCCAGGCGTGATGGGGGTGATAATCCTTCCCCACACGTAACCAACTCCCGAACCCTTATCAAAATAAATCTCTAGTTTTATGGTGTCCATCCTACATTAGAGGCCGGTGGCGACTCCAAGTTTTTATCATGTTTTGAAACTCAAATTTTTGGAAAGAAACTCCCTTTTAATCGATTTCCTAAAAAATGTGGGATGCTTAAAAGTAGTTTTCAAAAAGTTATTACAGTTTGGCGACTCCGCTGGGGATCGAATTTTATTTTACAAAACAAAAAGAGAGTTAAGCCAAGAAAATATTTATGGCTTTTAATCGATGGAAATTTTTGAAGTTTAATTTGACTTTAATGAGGTTGTTCTTCCTTGAAAAAGTGACTTAGATTGTACGAGCTTTGATAATTGGTGGCCTTCGAATTAAATCTTCATTTAATCTCTAAGGGATCAACGACATGTGTTGCATCATGATCATCAAGCTCTATACCAGAGCTCCGTCCCATAAGTGGGAGTGAAACGCCCATACCCACGTGAGTATCCCTCCACGTGAGCAGCCCTCCACGTCATTAGGTCGTGCTTTCCCTCGAACCGAAACCAATTCACAAGCTTGTAATGGGATAGAATGGGGTTCTTGTTGCCTTAGTAGGTAATAAGATAGGCTCGAGTACCCTTCTTTAGAACCGAACCCATGCGTGAGAATCTAAGAAGCCCACCCCGTTAGAGCCATGCGGATAATCGTAGAACTAGAATTCATATTGTAGGTTTTTTTTCTTTATCTGTCTTGTTTTTGTAACCCCCTCGTCCCGGTCTGGCCGGATGATCGGTCCGAGTGGGCCACACGGGGAAAACCGAGTGAAACCCGTAAAGGTTCCCCTCGGTTAGCAACCCTAATTTTTTTTTTCTTTTTATATTAATCTTGTCTAGAGGAACATTAAGTCCTAAGTGATTCACAACAGCGGAAAACATTCAAGGGAAAAACACATTCATACCACGGCCATACAAAACAGTCAAGGGTATCGACACGTTCTATTCTCATCCACAACACGCGGAACATAACACACGAAACAACATTTAAACCCCCGACCCACATTCAAACATCCCAACTTTAAGCTTGACTAAAGGCATCTTAGTACCTATATGTTTTTCTCTTTAAACAGGCCTACAAGGGTCAAACAGGACATTTCTGAATGAAGGTTTCGAAACCTTACCCATAGGTTTCGAAACTTTGGCTGGCAGTGACCCCTAGAACCCATTTTTCACCAAAAGTTTCGAAACCTTGGGAAGGTTTCGAAACCTTTGATCAAAGTTTCGAAACCTTGCCCAAAGGTTTCGAAACTTTGGTGGGCAGTGGCCTCTGGAATCCAAAAATTTGCAAAGGTTTCGAAACTTTACCCCCAGTTTCGAAACCTTGATGCAGGGGAGCATATTTTGCTTCACTATAAAGACTTTCAATGATACAAACACAATAGAATCATACATATAGCCATACATATGAGCTTAAAAACGCTAAAAGCACACAACACCAACCACCAAGTCTAGAGGCATCCATACTTAACATTCCAACAAGGGCAATTCATGCATATATGGACATACAAGCATTACATGGAACTCAAAGGCCATAAAGGGCACAAGGAAAGCACATGAGGTTTGCACCATGACAAGGCAATCTAAACATCTAAAGGCATGCCACCAAACCCAAACATTCATCATAGCATTCATGCATTACAAACCATAATCAATCCAAAGCATCAACATAAGGCATTAACAACATGTGGCCAACACAAAGGAGTCTAGATACAAGCTCCTAAAACACGTAGCATTTCCCATTGCTAGACTACTACATTATTTAAATAAATCATACTTGAGCAAACTACCACACGCTTGGACGCCCTTATCTTGCTCCTTGCTAACTCCAAGCTAAAGATCTGCATTGTCGGAAAAGGGAGAGCGTAAGCATAAAGCTTAGTGAGCGGAGCTCTAAAACATAACTACGACAATGCAGGGTTCAAAGCTTTCTTTAAAAATAAAGGTCAATGCATACAAATCATCCAACGACCTAATCCTTCTACTAACATACAAGTTCAACCACAATTCAACAATATAGGCATTTAACATGGCATTACACTTCATGGTATGCGTGAGGACATAATCCTAGATTAAAGCAAGACAATATGAAGACAATGATATAGTGAGATACAACATGAACATTACATGGCATGCACAAGCATAACCAAAACACACACGGTGGGACTACACATCACCGTTTCGACTAGTAGTTTTCCAATGGGACTACACATCAAAGTACTCTTCTACTAGTCACTACCGGTGGGACTACACATCACCGGAGTCTTATACCATTCGCTACCGGCGGGACTACACATCACCGGAGCAACGACAACCATCACGTGAGGTTCGACACCAACCATGCAACACAATATACAATCACTAGCATACGACATGTACTCACTATATCATGCACAATCAAAACAAGATGTAACAAAATCCACAATTAGGCATCACTTACTACTTAGAATCTTACCAATCACAAATGGTCTTACTCACCATTTTCGTGCACAACTTGCACCAACTTACTTACATCTTGCAAGACATATCAATATAAACATCATTACCATCACACATGATCAACGATATAATATTAAGAAATCATATTTCTTCCCAAATTATTTAAATTTTGTGCTTAGCAAAACATCACCACAAATAATGAAAACAAATGAAAAAAAAAGAGGAAATTAAAGAGGCAATCCACAACCACTTACTCTTGAGTTTAATTCGACTTCCCAAGCCCAATCTAAAATCTTTCAAAAACCATCTTTGAACCAAAACATTACTTGAAAATATTTTCACATCCACATGCTTGAACCAACCTTTGAAATCAATTTAAAACATTAACCACTCACCTTACTTCCTTAAGCAATTCCAAGCAAAGCCGACTCAAGTCTTCACAACTTCCGGAATCGTGCCCGAACCTCCCAAGGCCAAATCCGCTGTTTCTAGTCAATCAAATTCAATGTATTAACCTCTTAATCAACCACAAATTTACTGTTACACATCTCTTCTCAATTCTCAAACATTTTCTCAATAATTCAAAGCCGAAACCTTCCCAAATAATTCCATTTTCGTACTCCAGAAAAACCCAGCCATTACCTCCCAATTTTAACACTTAAAACACTCCAAAACATGTCCAAAACATCCTCATAATGTTGTACAACCATCAGCCCTTCATTTCCCCACACAAACACTTCAAAAACTCTTAATTTCCACTCCTAAAAACCACCTACAGCAGTAGCTACGGAAATCCCATCAAACTAACATTATAACCTCTCAAAAATCATCACAAAACATCTAAAAACACCCACCCAATGTTACTATAACATCAACCCAACAATTTCTCACAAAACCATTCCAAAAACACAAATTTTTGACACTTTAAATACACCCCTAAAACCCATTTCGGAAATCTTTATAAAACCCAACCAAAATGAGATATAATGTTCCATTGGGCAAGGTTAGATCAAAACTCAACTCTATTAATCAAAACAACCCAAAAAGCTATTAAAGTTCCATGCTTTTATTCAAACTTGAAAAGTTCAAAAACTCAAAAAGATGATTTCTATGAAAACTAAAGCTATAAAAATGTTGGAAATCATGAGGAGAATTCAAAATTATAATTACCTCAAAGAAAGCCTTTGAATTGATGAAGGGATTTGATGAAATAGTATTTTTGGGGTAGGAGGGTTTTAGGTTTTCAACAATGGTGGAATGAAGAAGATGAACATTTTTTTCTTTCAAATAAAACCCATTTTGTCATCTTATTTCTCATCCATTTTGTATTTGACCAAAATGCCATTAATGAATGGTCAAACCCACATCTCTTAAAGCCTATTGATTTGGACTTAAGAGGTAGGCCCAACATAGCCTTAAACATTTGAAATCCCGAGGCCCATAAAATATTTTATTATTTAATTGCAAAACCGAACCCGAAATAAAATTAAAATATTATTTCACCCGACCCCTAAACCCGGGTGTTACAGTTTTTGTTAATTACTTTCCTCCTTGCGATTATTTTTGTTCCTTTAATTATTTATGTCCGTTACTAACACATTTCTTTCTTGGTGTTATTTTGCTTATTCTATTTATTTGTTCTGCATATTCATAGCATCTTTATATGAAATGTTGATTCGAGAACAATCCAAATTTTAAGATTTTCGTAATGGCAGAATGAGTCAATAATAAAGAGTTGAAGAATTTTGAAGATCAAGAGTGATTAGGGTCAAACTAAGACAAAGAAGACAACATTTCATGCGACTATGTGTCAGATCTAGCCAATTTAGTGAGCATTGGCCAAGTTGACATGCTACCAATGATCGAAGGATCAAGTCGATCGAATTTATCTCAAGCTCCTAGAAGTCAAGTCATTCGATCTTCAAAGCAAAGTGTACCCCAATAATTCCAAGCCTTAGCACAAATAGCCATGGAGTTTCCGTACTGTGTTGATTCAAAAAAAGAAGATGAGCAAAACCTGTTGAAGATTGTACCATATGTGTAATTGTCTTATTTCCTTGTTGTAATGAGACTTGATTTCCGTTATAGAAAATTGTTTAATGAGGATGTTCGTCGATCAACACTTCTTTTCATCCATGCTCTCATATTAGCATTGCTTCATGACATATTATTCAATAATACATTTTTGTACATTCATTGCATCATATGGATCACTAATTGGGGAAAGTATTCACCTCAGAAAATAGACGTGAAAAGAGAATGACTTCAAGCCAGTACAGTTTCAAAAGCACGAATGACCTAGTGGCTAGGGTCGATAAGCTCGAACAGCTCCAAGAGCATTTGGTTTGGAACCAAAGAGAGATAATATCATATGTGAAGAATTTCCAAGAGGAAACAAAGAAGCAAATTCATAAGTTGATGAGTATAATGACCACCATGACCAAAGAAAAGGGCATGAGGGAAGACTCCCTACCAAGGGTGTGTGAGAATTGGGATCGAGACTTCATAACGGAAAAGATTTTGCCTACCAAAGATCAAGCCATCATCAACCAATATGAGGAAGACCACACCGCTTCTGAATATCCAACTGAATTTGTGTTAGATAAGATCGAAGATTCCCTTTGGAAAATCTTATCTTCTCCAATAGATAGAGAACCAACTCGGAGGCAAAAGGATTACGAGGAGACCCCAAAGAACGTCACAACCTCTCAATCTCAAGCTATGGCCAAGAGATCCCAAAGTTTGAATAGGGAGAAAACAAAGGGGCCTGAGAGAAAAAAACGAGAAATTCACCCCGCTACCAGTCTCATAGAAGGAGTTGTATTCATAACTATACCAGGCATATTTGGTTCGACCCTATCATGTGGTCCCCTTTAACCCACCCTACTCTTATTGGTATGATGCAGTGCTTATTGCGAGTATCATGCCAATGTTCAAGGACATTCTGTTTAAAATGTGTTGCATTTAAGAAGCCAATCTAGAATATGATAGAGTCTGGTGCATTGCAGTTGGGTGAGCCAAGCACAACCACTCGCAAGGGGCGTGACTCCCCGATTCGTATGGAGAGTCCTCGCCCAAACACTCAGTTTTATGGACGCTACCACTGTCAATCATTCATGTTTGCAAAGCCTCCTAAGGTTCTTCATCCGATTCTGATGACGTACACAAAATTGCTCCCAATACTTGTGGAAAGAAAACTTTTGACTCCGGTGCAGTCCAAACCAAAAGGTCTTCCCTATCATGTTGGTTATGATGTTAATGCTGTGTGTGACTACCATGTGGGAAGTACGAGCCATACCATAGAGAATTGTGGAGCTCTAAAAAACAAGGTTCAAAGTCTGATTGAGAGTGGTCTTTTGAAGCTTGGAGAAGAATGAGTCGGAACATGATTTTTGAAGGTGTTGGTCCTCAATTTAAGTTTTCAGGAGTTCATGTTTAAATTTCTTCGCATGTTGCATCTCCTTTTAATGCACTTTACTATTGTTTACCCGAAGATAGCAATGACCTTTTGTAAGGGCTCATGTTGTGTTTGCTTGTTTCAATTTCAATAAAAGAGACCTTCATGTGCATTTCATTTGGTAAGCGTTTTATATTCTTTGATTTCTTTTAAACATTTCATTTATTCTTTATTATTATGAGCTTATTTTTTCTTTCCCAAACATATATGTATATACTTTTTGTAAGAATGACTTAAATTCAAAATTTAAAAATCGAATATTGTAAGGGTACTGCAAATGGGAACACCTTCTGTGCTATTTGGGCCAAGGGGGGAACAACAATGAGTGTTCAAGAATAATGGGCAGATCCCATTGAGTGAATTTTCCTCTCAGGCATTGTTGTTTAAGGTCCTTGAATGAAGTGATAACCCTAAAACATATACCATCTGAAGACTATTTTTGATATCCATGTGTGAGAGGACATTTGGCATTCTTTCATTTCCCTTCACACAGAAAGAAAATAAGAAAAATATCCATTTTGTCCCCATTTGAGCCTATTAATTTTTCTTTCGATTGAACCCAAATCAAGGATCACCCCTACACCAGGGGGCAAAGGAGATAGAAGTTTGTGGAAAAATAAATGATGTTGGATTTTGGTTACGCTATGAAGATGACGCCTCATGAATTAGGGGGCAACAAAGGAGAATAAATGCATGTAATGCAACATTTAGTTTATAGAAACACCAAAAGGAAATGGTGGAAGGAAAGTTTGTGCTCAAAGAGCTCACCCAAACCAAGTTGAAAGTCACCAACATAAAAGTTTAATAAATCAAAAGTGAAAGCACTAAATTGAAAAGCGTGGTTTTGCAAATAGAGAAAAGGGCTATAGGAACTCTTCATCCAATTGAGCCTCTACTTAGAAGAACCTCACCTTTGATTGGAAGCATGCATCAATACAATGTGAAGGTGCAAGTTGATCCGATGTTACACTTGACGAAAGGAAATGAACTCTAGGGTGAAAACCCAAAAAATAGGCAGTCTATAGTAGATAGTATTTCATCTGAGCATATCCAGAGCAGATAGTACGTAATCTGAGCATATGAAGAGACAATAACTAAGCCCTAGTTGAGTGGGGCAGTGCTTCGAAAGTGGACTTTAGAAGGTGACAGATTTCAGTCAAGCAGTATAAGCTGGCCAAATTCTTTCAAGATAAGATAAGAATGAAGGCTCAACGAAAATTGAAAGCTCGTGAAAGTCAAGGATGATCAACCAGGATGCAAGGGTTTTGCCTCAGCATGTCCAAAAATGACTCTATTCATGCATCATACTTAGCTAGACGTCCCTAGATTAGGAGCATCCTGGCCAAATTTTTATTGTTTTGACAGATTTTGTAGACTACAAAGGATTTTGACTTGAAACTCCTCGACAATGAGTCCTTAATGAGAAGAACTCAGCTAACAAAGATTCGAAGAAGTTTCCAAGGAGGGGAACTCACTTAGCCGAGGAGTGGGAAAAGTTCGCCAGAAAGAAAGAAAAATGAGAGAAAAAGAAAAAGAACGAGAGAAAAGAGATAGAAAGAAAAAGAAAGAGAGCCAAAGAAAAAGAGAGCAAAAAGAAGAAAGAGAGCAAAAGAAAAGAGAAGAAATAAAAAAGAGAGAAAAAGAAAAGAATGAGAGAAAATAAAAAGAACGAGAGGAAAGAAGAAGAAAGAGAGAGAGAGAAAGGAAGGAAGCAAAAGAGAGAGAGAGAAGAAAACAAAAAAGGGGGAGGAAAGAGAGAAAGATAAAAGGGAAGGTAAAGAAGAAGAGAGAAAAAAGGAGAAAAAGTGAAAACCTGAAAGGGCGCTTTAAGAAAAGCATGCTTGATGTGAAAACTTGAAAAGACGCTTAAAGAGAAAATTTTCAAAACCTCTAAAAGAAAGAAACAAAGTCAGTTGAACCCGAATATAAGACCGAGTACCTATAAAGTGTCCATAAGTTTTATATTTTATGGACATTCCATCTCATATTATTGTTGTTTTTTAGTACATTTTAGGCATAATTAGGATCATGCATTGCATTTTACAGTATTCTTTACTTTGTCATACTTCTTATTGATTATCTTTTATTTGGTAAAGAAAAGGTATTGTTTTAGTTTAGTTTTAGTTTCAGGTACTAAAGACTGGTAGAAGGAGAGAGGAGTTGAGGATATGATGCTGAGGCAGCGGATCAAAGAGCTGTCCTGATACAATTCCAGACAAAGACAGCAGCTGCCGCGTAGCTACCGCCGCCATACCTGCCGCCCAAGACAGCAAGCTGAGGAATTAGAGAACTAGAGTGCGATCTGTAGAGCAGAAAATCCTGATTCTAATGAGGCCATCCACTCTATTTTTTTATGACTGTAGCAACAAGCAGAGCCATCGAATGAGGAGTTCGAGATTACTTGCAGAGCAAGGCAAACGTGAAGAAGTCCACATTCAACTCAAAGAAGTTAGAATTTAAGGTTGCATTTAATGCAAAAGCTACTTTGAAGACTTCTACTCCAAGAAGGACTAGACCTAGCTAATGCCTATATATACTCAATGTATTTTTAATTCAAAACAACTTAAGTTTTCCTTTAAGCATACTTTAGGTTTTCTTGCCGCCATTATGTTCTAAATTCTCTTTTGGGTTTGGGTTATGTTGTAAACTAGTGTGAGAACGGTTGTTTAGTATTTAAGTTTGTTTTTGCAAATAAAGCTTCAAGGTTTGCTTATTCCATGTTCTCCATAATTTTCAATTAAGGCGAAAGATTAGTTGATTACTATCCATTTGTTCGGTATCGAGAGAGTCGAACTCACGAAAGGAGTAAGTACAATCTTTATCTTAATCAAGTGTTGATCAATCCATCCTAGACATAGGTTATGGTATAAGGCAGCTTAAAGAGAACGAACCAAACATTGCCGTCTTTGCATGATTCATGTCGTGACTGGTATTATCTGCAGTGGGCATCAACAATATTCTGACTTAGACATAAACGGGATCACTTTCGAAGCGTTCTGCCGAGTTCGCTGCCAAGACGCACATCCATTCCACTACCGGGGTAGCGAGAGCATCACAACAACTAATCTGCCATCTCCCGCCGAGGTAGCGAAGTCTGGCAGCGCAAAGCAACTTGTCCTAATCAACACAGTTTCACACTAGGGAGCAACATAATCTGGCCCATTCCATCAATCTGATCTCTTCCCTTTAATTTACTTGTGTTTTCTTTTCTTTTCTTCTTAAACAATTCAACTTATTTGTGAATTTAATTTTCCATTGTGCAGGAGTTTGCGATTTGAGTCAAGCTGTCCAATCCATGTGGGAGACGATATCTTTTATACTATTACTTGACAAGAGTGTGCACTTGCGCTCATATTTAGAGAACACTAAAACACTCTACAAGTTTTCGGCACAGTTGTCGGGGATTGGTAACATCAAAATTCTTATTTAAATTTCTACACTTTTATTTTTATTTGCTTTTAATTTTTAGTCTTTATTTTTATTCAAAAAAAGAAAAAAAGGAAAAAAAAGAATTTTACAGTTTTTTTGCTAGTGCATGACCAGAGCAAATCCAAAGGGCGAAATCATTTACTTTTACGACATCGAACAAAGAGAGAGAGAACTCAAAAAGGAAATCAAAATAACCCTAGGGAAAGCTAAAGAAGAGGGGAAAACAGAGGCAAACATGAACGACCTAGACGACAACCCTGCCATCGATGCCCGTATCAGCAGGGATGGGCAGCTAGACCCGCCGCACAGAGAACAGCAGCAAGTTCCACCTAGGCAACAACCCTCAATTCTACCCAGGCAGCCACAATATGTTTGAATCACCATGGATTATTTGGAAATGACTTCAGAGGGTTCAATCCTATAGTGACAGAACCTGAAATTGAGGCGGATCACTTTGAGCTAAAGCCCATGATGTTCAATATGATCAACACCTTGGGGAAATTTGGAGGGTCTGCCACAGAAGATGCTCGACAGTACTTAAGAGGATTCTGGACATATGCAGAGCATTCAAAATACACATAGTCTACCAAGAGGTGCTAAGGTTGAGGTTATTCCCCTATTCAGTGAGGGATATGGTAAAACAGTGGTTGAACAACTAGTCGGCAGGGTCATTCAATACATGGACAGAGTTGTGCAAGGACTTCTTGGATCGTTTTAGCCCATCTAACGTCATAGAAAAATTGAGAAACAAGATCACAACCTTCAGATAGGGGGATGATGAGCCAATGCATGAAGCATGGGAGCGGTACCAACATATGCTAAATAACTGCCCGCTTCATGGTTTCCCGACTTGGACACAGGTGTCGATGTTTTTACAATGGGGTGAACTACCCAACTCGAATGCTGATCGACGCCTCAGCCAAAAGAATCATCCTCGACAGACCACCAGAGAAGGCACTACGGATCCTGAACCAAGCGGCCAAGAATGACTATAAGTACCCAACAACCCGTCGAGGCAGCATTAGGCGGCCAATAGCTGTGAACGAAGTGGAAGCCTCAGAATCTGTCAATGCCTGCCTTGACAAGCTGACAGAGCTGGTTATGAACATGGTAAAACCCACTGGAAAAGTCTTTGAGGCCAAGGCTGTAGAGCAATTCTGTAATGAGTGTGGGGGCAACCACGATTCCTCCGAATGTACTGCATCTACCAATTTTATGGGAGGATACAAGAGGAATAGCAGGCCCGCCACGAACACATACAAACCGAGGTGGAGGAACCATCCAAACTTCGCTTGGGGCAATCCAAAAACTTCTGCCAATCCATAACAGCAACATGGAGGTTACCAGCAGAACCAATCCAGAGAACAAGCTCAGCAACCACAGAACAATTGTAACCCCTTAACCCGGCCTAGACGGTTGACCCGAATTAAGGAAGTCACACGGGGAAAACAAAAGTCAACCCGAAAGTCAACCTTGATTAACGACCTTTTTTTTTCTTTTTAATCTTGTCTAGATGCACATTAACCCTGATTGTGATCACTCAACAACATATTCAAAGATCACAAGCATCAGAGATCAAACAGGGACCCAATTGAACAAATTACAACTTTAGGGACCAAATTGTAATTTCTGATAAATAGGAGGACTTAACCCAAATTAAAGTTACCAACTTGAAATTAGTCAGATTTCATGCTTCTCTGTGAAATTTCAGCTCAAAAGGACTTCCCGAACTCATACAATTGCACAAACAAGGTTCAGGACTAAAACGCAAACAATTCAAAACATTTAACTGCCAATGTCAGCCCCCAACGGTCACCCGTTCCGGAACAGGCAGAACCCGTTTCGGAACACGGGCCGTTCCGCAACGCGTACCGGAACACGGGCTGGCAGTAGCCTTTTCGTTTCGGAACGGTCCCTTCCGTTTCGGACGCCTGGGCTGGTTTAAGGCACCCGTTCCAAAACGGTAGGTACTGTTCCGAAACACCCTGCACAGATTGCCCCAAAATGCATACTTAAACATGCAATTAAACATCCAATCATGCTCCAATTGCCACCAAACTTTACCAACATGCAATTCAACATATATGAGACATACTTGCATTAACAATTCATCATAACATCAACATATGTGAAAAGCCCCAAATCTATAGGCATGCTTCCTACACAAGCAAACCATTCAAGCATAAACTTCCAATTCAAGCATGTAAAGGGCAAACACAAAAACCAGCATTCTCAACAATATTCAACATACTTAGGGAGTACTAAACATCTCCCAAAACATACACATAGGTCCCCCATTGCCAAATTACCAAAAGCTAAAAATGTACTTAAGAAAACCTTCCATACTTTGAGCTTTACTTCCACTTGAATACTTGCCTTCCTTGCTGCCCTCAAAGTACTCTAATGTTCTGCATTATTGATTTAAGAAAACGAAGAGAGCGTAAGCAAAAGCTTAGTGAGGAATGCTCAATAAAACCATTCAATAATGCATTTATAAAACACTTTATAAATCATGCTTCAAATCAACATTTACACATGCTCAAAAGCATACTTTAAACAAGCATCTCATGCTTCATATCATAACATGTCATATTGGCCACAAGTGATAAGTTCCATTTCATTAAAAACAAGTTCATCAACTTTCACCCCAAGGACTTTTAAACACCTTGGCCCCAAGGACTTTTAAACACCTTGGCCCCATGGACTTTTAACCACCATGGAATGGACCACACAAGGACTTTTAACCACCTTTGTGTCCGTATCAAGTTTCACCCCAAGGACTTTTAAACACCTTGGCCCCAAGGACTTTTAAACACCTTGGCCCCATGGACTTTTAACCACCATGGAAAGGATCACACAAGGACTTTTAACCACCTTTGTGTCCGTAGCAAGAATCATCCAAGGACTTTTAACCACCTTGATGTTCTTAAGTAAACAAGGCTCACTCAAGGACTTTTAACCACCTTAGTGACCTTAACCTTTTCAAAACATCACTTGCCAATATACATCATTATCATCAATTTATCCACTGTTTTAAAGCATTAAACCAAGCCATATTCATCATGCATTTAAAAGCATCGAACCACATTTAATCAATGTTCAAAAACAAGGAACTCTTACCTTGAGCTTCCTTCAACATATGGCTTACAAAAACAGCATTAACCATGCTAAATCATGCTTTCAAAACAGAGTTTAAAACATGCAATAAGCCACATTGCACAACAATCAAATCATGGCCACCACTAGAGAGTATTTCCGAAAACTTACACTTGAGCTTAGCAAAGTTGTTTAGACTTAGACTAAGCTCCCAAGACATTGGTTTCAAAGCCGAAAACCCAATTTCACTCACCGATTCCACTTCGCCTCTTGCCGAAGCACCAAATCAAGCTTCCGGATCAACAACTCTTGGATCCAAAGATGCCTCCCCTGTTTTAACACATCAAAGTAGAGGATTAATGCATCATCATGCATTAATTGCTTCAATGAAAGCACCTAAACTCGCTGCTCTCATCCACACTCCATTTTCGGCCACCAAACACAACCGAAAATGCATCCAAACCACTTCTCAACAAAGCCCAGCCATCAACCAACAAAACCAAACATCTATTAAAATCATTTCACATCTAAAAAGAACCTATTAACATCCTTATACCTCCAGCAACATCAGATCCACAAGATCACCTCAAAAACAATCAAGAATCACAAGCTAAACTTAGGAAACTCAACCTATCCGGGATTGCATTAATCCAAACTCAATTCCTTATCAATTTAGAGTCCAAATAACATCAAAAACACATCTCAAATCACAGATTTAACAGATCAAACGAAAATCATCAAAAATCACCAAATCTTGCATTATAAGCCAAGATCCAGTTCACAACTCAAAAGCCTTTAATAAAACATCAATTAAGGATTGAAAACTTAGGAATTTCAGTAAAGAACTGATAGTTTAGAGGAGAAGGACGTTCTTACCTCCAAACTTGAGTTTCTCCTCTCTTTGGAATCAAAAACCTTGATGAATCAAGTAGCAAATGATGAGGTTTTGTAGATATGTTGATTAGGAATCAAAAGAGAGTTGAAAGGAGGGATTTAGGTGAGAAAATCAGAAACAATTCTCTGGAAAGAAAGTGTTTGGGTTGAGAGAAAATGAGAGAAAGGAAAATAGGAAGTTAGTTATCAAAATGGCCAAAATGGCTTTCCCTCCACTTTTGATATGTTTTAAAATCAGAATAAATCCTTAAAATATCTTAGAAAAATCTGGAGAAACTACTTTTGGAATAATAGCTCCTTAAAGATTCAAAGTTTCAACCCTTTATAAAACAGTCACCAAACTTCCAAAAATTACATTTTGGTCACTAGCCAAAATGTCACCCTTCCAAAACTCATTTTCCAAAATTGATTTCACAGTTCACTTAATTATATTAAAAGATGATTTTAGAACATTTTTCCATATTTTTAATGCAACCCGAACTAGGCTTTCCTAATTTCACCTTTTTAGATACGAACAGCACTTTGACCAAACCGGTCAACGCCCAAAACTCCTAAGCCCAAAACCGGGGCGTTACAACTCCCCCCCCTTAAGAAATTTCGTTCTCGAAATTTACCTGAAGGAAAGAGATAAGGAAACTGCTTCAGCATGTCTTCCTTCCGCTCCCACGTGGCTTCCTCAACACCTCGATGCTTCCACAGCACCTTCACCAACTCAATGGTCTTGCCACGAAGAACCTTGCTATCCGAATCCAGAACCTTCACCGGTTCCTCATCATAGGTCAAGTCCGGATTCAAAACCACTTCCTCCACAGGCATCACATGCGAAGGATCAGATCTATACTTCCGGAGCATAGAAACATGGAACACATCATGAATCTTCTCCAACTCTTGAGGTAACCTCAACCGATATGCAACAGGACCCACACGCTCAACCACCTCGTATGGTCCAATGTACATAGGGCTCAACTTACCCTTCCGGCCAAACCTCATCACCTTCTTCCAAGGCGAAACCTTCAAGAACACACGGTCACCCACCGCATACTCTATCTCCTTACGCTTCAAATCCGCGTAAGACTTTTGCCGATCAGAGGCTGCCTTCAACCGCTCACAAATGAGCTTCACCTTCTCGGTGGTCCCTTTCAACAAAGCCGGCATCGAAACCAACTTTTGACCAGTTTCAGCCCAACAAAGAGGAGTCCTACACCTCCTCCCGTACAAAGCCTCATAAGGTGCCATTTGTATACTCGCCTGATAACTATTGTTATAAGCGAACTCAACCAAAGGCAGATGCTTCTCCCAAGAACCTTGGAACTCAATCACGCAGCACCTCAACATATCCTCCAAGATCTGGATAACCCGTTTAGACTGACCATCCGACTGAGGATGATAGGATGTACTGAAATGCAACCTTGTACCCAGAGCTTGATGCAAACACTGCCAGAATCGCGATGTGAACCTCGGATCCCTATCCGACACAATCGACTTAGGCACACCATGCAGCCGCACAATCTTAGCAATGTACAGCTCTGCCAGCTTATCCAGAGAAAACGTAGTATGCACAGGCAAGAAATGCGCACACTTCGTCAGGCGATCCACAATCACCCAAACAGAATTCTTCTTCGAAGGAGACAAAGGTAAACCAGATACAAAATCCATGGTAACCCTCTCCCACTTCCATTCAGGGATTTTCAACGGTTGCAACAACCCTGAAGGAATTTGATGTTCAGCCTTAACTCGCTGACACACCAAACACTTGCTCACAAACTCTGCAACATCCTTCTTCAAACCCACCCAATAGTACTCATCACGAAGATCACGATACATCTTAGTACTACCAGGGTGCATAGCAAAAGGACTACTATGACCTTCAGTCAGAATAGCACGCCTCAACTCAGCATCAGCAGGCACTACTATCCGACTCCCAAAACACAACACACCATCATCATTAAAGCAAAAATCCGAAGGTCTACCCTCCGCGATATCCTGAACATGAGACACCAAGGAATCATCCAGCAACTGCTTTTCCTTGATCAACTGAACCAAAGATGGTTTCACTTGCAACTCAGCAACAAGACCACCATCTCGCGATATGCTCAAACTAGCAAACATAGCCCTCAGCTCAACAGCTACCTTCCTACTCAAGGCATCCGCAACAACATTAGCTTTTCCAGGATGATACTCAATCGTCAGATCATAATCCTTGAGAAACTCCAACCAACGCCGCTGCCTAAGATTCAACTCCTTCTGAGACATCAGATACCTCAAACTCTTGTGATCCGTGTACACAGTACACTTCTCACCATACAGATAATGTCTCCAGATCTTCAGAGCAAAAACCACTGCAGCCAGCTCAATATCATGCGTAGGGTAATTGCGCTCATGCACTTTCAATTGCCGCGATGCATAAGCCACCACCTTACCCTCTTGCATCAGCACACATCCCAAACCAACATAGGATGCGTCACTATAGATCACAAACTCTTTCCCTGATTCAGGCTGAATCAAGATAGGAGCTTGCGTCAAAGCCGCCTTAAGCTTCTCAAAAGCTTGCTGTCTCGCTTCCGTCCACTCATACTTAACATCCTTTTGCAACAGCTTCGTCAAAGGAGCAGCAATCTTGGAAAAACCATCCACAAACCTTCGGTAGTATCCTGCCAAACCAAGGAAACTACGGACCTCATGAACAGACTTAGGAACTTTCCAGTTCATCACCGCCTCAATCTTCTGAGGATCAACGCGAATCCCCTCAGCTGAGACCACATGCCCAAGAAACACCACCTCCTTAAGCCAAAACTCACACTTGCTCAGCTTAGCATAAAGTTGATTCTCCTACAAAGCTTGCAAAACAATCCTCAAATGCTCTTCATGCTCCTCCTCAGTACGCGAGTACACGAGGATATCATCAATGAACACCAAAACGAACTTGTCCAGGTATTCATGAAACACACGGTTCATCATATCCATGAAAGCAGCAGGAGCATTTGTCAAACCAAATGGCATCACAAGGAACTCATAATGCCCATACCTTGTCCTGAAAGCTGTCTTAGGCACATCCACATCCTTCACCTTCAACTGATAATACCCAGACCTCAAGTCAATCTTAGAGAACACAGCAGCTCCCCGAAATTGATCAAAGAGATCATCAATCCTCGGCAAAGGATACCGATTCTTGATAGTCAACTTGTTCAGCTGACGGTAATCAATGCACATCCTCATAGTGCCATCCTTCTTCTTTACAAACAAGACCGGTGCTCCCCAAGGTGACACACTCGGCCGGATGAAACCACGGTCAAGCAACTCTTGCAACTGCGTCTTCAGCTCCTTCAGCTCCTTAGGTGCCATTCTATAGGGAGTAATGGACACATGAGTTGTATTCTCATACAGCTCAATTCCAAACTCCACCTCGCGATTAGGAGGTAAACCAGGCAACTCATCAGGAAAAACACCAGGAAACTCCTTCACAACTCGGATATCTTGCACCCTCAACTCCTTAGAGCTAGGATTCATCACAAAAGCTAGATAAGCTTCGCAACCTTGCCTCAGCATCCTGCTCGCCTCCAAGGTAGACACCACATTGGCAAGAAACTTCACATTCTCACCAACCACAACAACTTCATAATCATCCGCAAGCTTCAGCGAAACTCGCTTATTTTCACAATCCACCACAGCACGATGCTCAGCAAGCCAATCCATACCAAGGATCACATCAAAACCATAAAAGGGCAACTCCATAAGATCAACATGAAAAACATGTTCTTGAACAACCAACGGACACCTTCTATACAACTTTCGAGTCACAACAGTTTCACCAAAAGAACTAGTGACACGAACACCAACATCCAAAGACTCAACAGGCAAACCAAGCAATTCAGCATGCTCACGCAAAATGTATGAATGCGTAGATCCAGAATCAATCAAAGAAAGCAATGACAAGGATTGCAAAGTAAAGGTACCTGCAATCACATCCGCATCATTCCTTCCCTCACGCTGAGCATACACCCTCGCTTGACCTCCACCTTCAGGCTGAATAGCCACAACATGGGCTACTCCACGACCACCTTCCTCTCGCCTCTGGAAATTACCACGGCCGCGCCCACGACCTCTCTGTGGTGCAGCAACAGCAGGAGCACACACCTGATCACCAGCCAACCTAGGACAATCTCGCCTCAAGTGGTCTGCGGATCCACAATTCCAGCACCCATTACCAGCTGCCGCTGCAAGAGCTTGCACCTCTCTCACAGCACGAGGACAGTCACGCTTCATGTGACCACGTGAACCACAGATCCAACAAGCACTAGGATCAGCTCTAGCGTTGCCTCCTCTAGCAGATGCACCACCACCTCTCTTAGCTGAGGACTGATACTTCTGATCACGTCCCCTCTTGTTCCGTCCACCTCCGGAACTATACTCAGCAGCTCTCTTGCCAGAACTTGCTCCAGCACCTTTCGCAGATAAACCCAAGTTCATCTCAATGTCCTTGGCTCGGCCCACCAACACATCAAAATCATCATACTCGGTGGCCAACACATACATTGTCACATCCGTCACAAGACCATAACGGAACCTCTCGCACTTTGCCCGCTCATCAGGTATCAGCTCAGGTGCATACTGACTGAGTCGCACAAACTGCACCTCATACTCAGCCACACTCATGCTCCCTTGGGTAAGAGACATGAATTCACGCTTCTTCTCATCAAGATATCTCACTCCAAGATATCTCCGCTTGAACAAATTCTGAAAGAATGTCCAAGTCACATCAGCTTCAACCATCCCAGCTATGGTGGTCGTCCACCACGTATACACATCATCCTGCAGCAAGGACACAACACAACCCAGCTTTTGCACATCCGTGCAGCTCATCTGACCCAAGATTCGCTTGGTACTCTCTAGCCAAGCTTCAGAACTCTCAGCTGACATACCCCTGAACTCAGTCCCACCAAGACTGCGCAGACGCTCCAAAGGTAGTCTAACTCCAGCATCTCCCTGATGCCCAGCTCCTTGAGCTCCAGCTACTGCTGCTCGAAAAGCACCCGCAATAGCTTGTACCAACATAGACATATCAGGCATAGCTTGCCCCTGACCAACCTCTGGTCCAGCAGCTCCAACACCAGCTGCAGCTTCAGCTCTTTCTCTCTCAGCAGCACCACCACCAGGTGGAGGAGGAGGTAACACCGCACTACCCGTGTTTTCCTCGTTCTCATTCTCATTAGGAGCCGTAGCTCGCACATTACCTCGTAACTCTCTACGTGGTGCCATACTATTACCATGCAATCACAATGCAAATAAAACAAAGTCAGGCCCAGCAAGGTAAGCAATCCAAGTATTCAAGCTCAATTTCATTCAAAATCAACAACATTTCATTAGCTTCGATTTGGCAATGGGTACCCACATCATGCTACATCACAGCATACAACTCAATTGCATCCAATTCACAAGCCATTAAACATGCTTTCGATCAACAAGCATACAAGGCAAACATACTTCAATCATGCATACATTCATTCCCAATTACTCGAGAACTCAGCTCTGATACCACCAAATGTAACCCCCTTAACCCGGCCTAGACGGTTGACCCGAATTAAGGAAGTCACACGGGGAAAACCAAAGTCAACCCGAAAGTCAACCTTGATTAACGACCCTTTTTTTTCTTTTTAATCTTGTCTAGATGCACATTAACCCTGATTGTGATCACTCAACAACATATTCAAAGATCACAAGCATCAGAGATCAAACAGGGACCCAATTGAACAAATTACAACTTTAGGGACCAAATTGTAATTTCTGATAAATAGGAGGACTTAACCCAAATTAAAGTTACCAACTTGAAATTAGTCAGATTTCATGCTTCTCTGTGAAATTTCAGCTCAAAAGGACTTCCCGAACTCATACAATTGCACAAACAAGGTTCAGGACTAAAACGCAAACAATTCAAAACATTTAACTGCCAATGTCAGCCCCCAACGGTCACCCGTTCCGGAATAGGCAGAACCCGTTTCGGAACACGGGCCGTTCCGCAACGCGTACCGGAACACGGGCTGGCAGTAGCCTTTCTGTTTCGGAACGGTCCCTTCCGTTTCGGATGTCTGGGCTGGTTTAAGGCACCCGTTTCGAAACGGTAGGTACTGTTCCGAAACACCCTGCACAGATTGCCCCAAAATGCATACTTAAACATGCAATTAAACATCCAATCATGCTCCAATTGCCACCAAACTTTACCAACATGCAATTCAACATATATGAGACATACTTGCATCAACAATTCACCATAACATCAACATATGTGAAAAGCCCCAAATCTATAGACATGCTTCCTACACAAGCAAACCATTCAAGCATAAACTTCCAATTCAAGCATGTAAAGGGAAAACACAAAAACCAGCATTCTCAACAATATTCAACATACTTAGGGAGTACTAAACATCTCCCAAAACATACACATAGGTCCCCCATTGCCAAATTACCAAAAGCTAAAAATGTACTTAAGAAAACCTTCCATACTTTGAGCTTTACTTCCACTTGAATACTTGCCTTCCTTGCTGCCCTCAAAGTACTCTAATGTTCTGCATTATTGATTTAAGAAAACGAAGAGAGCGTAAGCAAAAGCTTAGTGAGGAATGCTCAATAAAACCATTCAATAATGCATTTATAAAACACTTTATAAATCATGCTTCAAATCAACATTTACACATGCTCAAAAGCATACTTTAAACAAGCATCTCATGCTTCATATCATAACATGTCATATTGGCCACAAGTGATAAGTTCCATTTCATTAAAAACAAGTTCATCAACTTTCACCCCAAGGACTTTTAAACACCTTGGCCCCAAGGACTTTTAAACACCTTGGCCCCATGGACTTTTAACCACCATGGAATGGACCACACAAGGACTTTTAACCACCTTTGTGTCCGTATCAAGTTTCACCCCAAGGACTTTTAAACACCTTGGCCCCAAGGACTTTTAAACACCTTGGCCCCATGGACTTTTAACCACCATGGAAAGGATCACACAAGGACTTTTAACCACCTTTGTGTCCGTAGCAAGAATCATCCAAGGACTTTTAACCACCTTGATGTTCTTAAGTAAACAAGGCTCACTCAAGGACTTTTAACCACCTTAGTGACCTTAACCTTTTCAAAACATCACTTGCCAATATACATCATTATCATCAATTTATCCACTGTTTTAAAGCATTAAACCAAGCCATATTCATCATGCATTTAAAAGCATCGAACCACATTTAATCAATGTTCAAAAACAAGGAACTCTTACCTTGAGCTTCCTTCAACATATGGCTTACAAAAACAGCATTAACCATGCTAAATCATGCTTTCAAAACAGAGTTTAAAACATGCAATAAGCCACATTGCACAACAATCAAATCATGGCCACCACTAGAGAGTATTTCCGAAAACTTACACTTGAGCTCAGCAAAGTTGTTTAGACTTAGACTAAGCTCCCAAGACATTGGTTTCAAAGCCGAAAACCCAATTTCACTCACCGATTCCACTTCGCCTCTTGCCGAAGCACCAAATCAAGCTTCCGGATCAACAACTCTTGGATCCAAAGATGCCTCCCCTGTTTTAACACATCAAAGCAGAGGATTAATGCATCATCATGCATTAATTGCTTTAATGAAAGCACCTAAACTCGCTGCTCTCATCCACACTCCATTTTCGGCCACCAAACACAACCGAAAATGCATCCAAACCACTTCTCAACAAAGCCCAGCCATCAACCAACAAAACCAAACATCTATTAAAATCATTTCACATCTAAAAAGAACCTATTAACATCCTTATACCTCCAGCAACATCAGATCCACAAGATCACCTCAAAAACAATCAAGAATCACAAGCTAAACTTAGGAAACTCAACCTATCCGGGATTGCATTAATCCAAACTCAATTCCTTATCAATTTAGAGTCCAAATAACATCAAAAACACATCTCAAATCACAGATTTAACAGATCAAACGAAAATCATCAAAAATCACCAAATCTTGCATTATAAGCCAAGATCCAGTTCACAACTCAAAAGCCTTTAATAAAACATCAATTAAGGATTGAAAACTTAGGAATTTCAGTAAAGAACTGATAGTTTAGAGGAGAAGGACGTTCTTACCTCCAAACTTGAGTTTCTCCTCTCTTTGGAATCAAAAACCTTGATGAATCAAGTAGCAAATGATGAGGTTTTGTAGATATGTTGATTAGGAATCAAAAGAGAGTTGAAAGGAGGGATTTAGGTGAGAAAATCAGAAACAATTCTCTGGAAAGAAAGTGTTTGGGTTGAGAGAAAATGAGAGAAAGGAAAATAGGAAGTTAGTTATCAAAATGGCCAAAATGGCTTTCCCTCCACTTTTGATATGTTTTAAAATCAGAATAAATCCTTAAAATATCTTAGAAAAATCTGGAGAAACTACTTTTGGAATAATAGCTCCTTAAAGATTCAAAGTTTCAACCCTTTATAAAACAGTCACCAAACTTCCAAAAATTACATTTTGGTCACTAGCCAAAATGTCACCCTTCCAAAACTTATTTTCCAAAATTGATTTCACAGTTCACTTAATTATATTAAAAGATGATTTTAGAACATTTTCCATATTTTTAATGCAACCCGAACTATGCTTTCCTAATTTCACCTTTTTAGATTCGAACAGCACTTTGACCAAACCGGTCAACGCCCAAAACTCCTAAGCCCAAAACCGGGGCGTTACAACAATTCACTAGAAGTAACTTTACAAACCTTTATGTCTAATACTAGTGAATTTATTGTTCATACTAGTAAGTTTATTGATAAAACTGAGTCATTTATGGACATGACGGAGATGAGGATGAATAATCAGGAAGCTGCGATAAAGAATTTGGAGACCCAATTTGGGCAATTCACTGCAATCTTTAGTAGCATGACAATGGGTGCAACATCCAGTAGTATAGAGGCAACGGCTAAACCCACATATGAGCAGTGCAAAGCCATATCCACCAGAAGTGGGAAAAAGTTGGATGAGCCTAGAGCGGAAAAGCCAACAGAAAAAAAGGCAGCACAGAAAGAACTACCTGCCGCGGCAGCATCAACACCAGCTGTCCTGACAGATGAGCTTGATAGCAGCACTAAAGCAGATGATCCTCCACAGATAAAATCCCCATGCAAAGAACGTATAGAGGACATCCGACTGCCAGCACCTTTCCCCCAGAGGCTTAAGCAACGGAAGCAAGAGCACCGATTTAGGAAATTCTTGGATATTCTGAAGTAGGTGCACATAAATATCCCTCTCATAGAAGCCATTCAAAACATGCCCAACTATGCAAAATACTCAAGGGACATGGTTTCTAAGAGGAAGAGAATTGGGGAGTTTGAAACAGTTGCTGTGACAGATGAGTGCATGGCCATGCTACATAACAAGTTGCCGCCCAAGCAAACAGATCCAGGCAGTTTTGTCATACCATGCAAAATTGGCAGCAAGCATGAAACAAAAGCCCTGTGCGACTTAGGAGCCAACACCAACTTAATGCCTAAGGAAGTCTTCGACAAACTGGGAATTGGGCAAGCCAAACCCACCTCCATTATGCTGAAACTCGCCAGTCATTCATTTGTACAACCGAAGGGCAAGATCAAAGACATCTTAGTTCGAGTGGGCATCCTTATTTTTCCAACAAACTTCCTCATCCTAGACTGTGAGGCTGATGAAAATGCCCCAATCATCCTTGGGCGACCATTCTTGGCCACATGCAGAACGTTAATAGATGTGGAACATGGGGAGCTGATCATGAGGGTAGACAATCAGAGTATCAAGTTGAATGTTACAACCCTTAGAAAAGGAAAATGAAGGATGCTCAGAAGCTCATGCCGCTATAATCAACACTAGGACAGGCTCAAGCAACAGCTGTCACGGTAGACCCAATGGCAGGCTGAAGGACCCAACAACACGCCGTCTTAAAGAACAGGAGGACCCCCAGGAGGGAAAGACAAGAAACACCACCTCAGGAAGTGGTTATGTCTAGGAGATGCACCAAAATGCACTCCCAACATAACTTAATTTTATTTTCTTTATTTTTATGTTTTAGGAATAGAGTTTAATTTATTGCAATTTATTTTCTGTTAGTATTAGATTTTAAATTAATTTAATTTATTTTTCACATTTTATTTTCTTCATAATTTATTTAATTATTGTTATTTTATTTTAGGCTTTAGGAATAAAAGAGCTGGATCAAGAAGAGGGCCCAAAAAGGAGCCCGCCCACCATCCCGCCAAGACAGCCAAGGGCGGCCCAGCGCAGACAGCGCGTAATGGCTAGTTGCCCGCTAACAGCTAGCTGCCAACGACTACATAAATAATGAGCAAAGATCCCGTAACGTGAGCAAGACAACTTGTCCGTTGGACATTTA
Source organism: Hibiscus tridactylites (assembly GCA_958450335.1). Taxonomy (NCBI): domain Eukaryota; kingdom Viridiplantae; phylum Streptophyta; class Magnoliopsida; order Malvales; family Malvaceae; genus Hibiscus; species Hibiscus tridactylites. Next base: position 24,705,215 of record OY288265.1, on the reverse strand, counting down.
ATGCTGCCCCGGCATCTCTCGGTAACCTCTATTTAAACCTCACTCAACTCATTCATTCATTTTACTTTCACCTCCTTGCTATACTCTTCTTGAATCCATTGCTATCTTTTCTCACAATATTTTCTTTAAGTTTTAGTTATATTTAAACCGTCTCACACATGGCATCAACGTCAGCACCCAAACCCACCTTCCAACGCTTCTGCTCTAAGGTAGATGAGAAGAGATATAAAACGCAGTTTGCAAAGCAAGCAATTTGGGAGGAACAAGGGTTCCACTACACGAAGCAAACAGGGGACCTCAGCTTAGATCCCACCTTATTCGAAACCATCCATAGCAAGGGATGGAAATATTTGCACGGTAGCCGGAGATGGCCAACATCACAATGGTAAGAGAATTCTATGCCCATCACCCCTGCCCAGAGCTGCCGTTCGTCTATGTCTGAGGGGAGCCTGTCAAGCTAAACGCCACCGTGATCAACAACTTCTACGGCCTAGAGATGGAAAACAATCCTAACGAGAAATGGAGGCAGTCACTGACAGTTGCCGATTACGATAGACTCAAGGCCAAGTTGTGGGAGCCCAACATACCGTGGTTGGCAAGAAAGCATGTCGGCTCCGTCCAATGCTACCGGCTGTTGCCCGAGCCCATGCTGTGGAATACTTTAATTAAACAATGTCTGCTGCCCACCTCCCACAACTCCACCGTCGACAGGCTGTGCCTAGCTCTCATCCATAACATCATTGTGAACCGACCCATCAACGTTGGGAAGATCATTTGCAAGGAGATCCACAACTGTTTCCGCAAGATGAAGGGCATGTTGTACTTCTCATCTCTCATCACTAGCCTTTATGCAAACTTCAACGTCCTAACTGATCCCGAAGATGAGATGATAGCTGCCAAAGAAGGGTGGACCAGGAAAGTTCATATGTAGATGATGTAGGCCCAAGAGACAAAGCCCATCACCCCCAGCCAGCCCTCTGCTGCCCAATCAACAACATCAGCTGCCAACGGCAGTACTGAAGCTACCCCAAACAATGAAGTCATCACGCTGCTACGCACTCTCATTGACAGCAAAAAACGGATCAAGCAACAACATCTGACTTTTATGAAGTACGTGGGGGAGGTCCAAGATGTCTTTGTGGCCCATCTTCTCTAGAAGTTCCCAGACGACGCCCCCACCCTGCCAACTTTCCCTGCCGACCTCCCCACCGCAGTTGAACCCAAAGAAGGTACACCATCACAAGCAGTTGCCCGTCACGCCGCCTTCCACCACTAGATGCCATCTCCGATGCACTACCCATCGTATTCCGCCACCTCTACTTCTAACACGGTGGCAGACTCTCCCGAGAGGCATCAACATCTTTCTCCTGTCTGTACAGCGGCAATGGTGTCAAACACCTCCTCATCAGATGAGGTCAAGCATGGGCCAACAGCAGCAGCAAAAATAACGACAGTAGCCCCAATTGTGACAGACCCTCCAGCAGAACCAACGGAGGAAGCATCAAGAAAAAGGAAGTGGCACATAATCTCTGTCGAGTCCGAGGACGAGGAGTCCGACTCTGAGACAGAAGAAAAGGAAGCTCCTCTTACCAAGCCTTGTGAAGAACCTCGCCCCACTCCCAAGAGAGTCCAGCCACTGCGGACAGCGAAGGTATCTCCTGCCAAGTCCGCTGCCCGGACATCGGCCAGCCGCCACCTAGTCATCCAATCCTCCTCTTCCTCCTCTGCCACCAAGACCCATGCCTCCTCTCAGCCTTCGGCCAATTTCTAGAGTTTTCTTTTCTTTTCTTCTCTCTATTTTATTTTTCTGTTTTTATCTTAATTGTATTTTCTATTTTTTGTATTTTATTTTGTGCATTGAGGGAAATGTCCGTCTCGGGTTTGTGAGGGTTAGCACTCATCATGTTTAGGCATATTTTAGTGTATATTATGTTGCATTTTGTATTTGCCTTAGAAAATTAATCGAAAAATGAAATTTTTAGGTTAGAACTTGTGCCTATGATAGGGTAGCCGACTTTAATTTTTCGCACCAAGTTAAAATGAATTTAATTTTTGGGGAAAGCATGAAGTAAACTTAGGATTTTCTATAATTGCAAAAAAAATTAAAAATACTACTGTTACTTGTTGACTTTGTTAGAATATCTGGTAAACATTGCCTGCTTGAATTATTTGAAAATTTTTAACATTGGTTGCAGGAAGCTGCTGCGACAGGTAACAAACAGAAAAAGAAGCACTGCCACGGTAGGAAAGAAATTTTTATGTTGTCTTTCCCTAGAGGTGCCCAAAACTGGCTCTAGGAAGAATCATGTGCAAGGACACTCCGCTGCTATCAAAGTCCATGAATCTAAAATTCCTTGAAGTGACGGACAAATTAGCATGAGTGATTGAAAGTCTTCAGAGGATGACTCTACTCAATGGGTTCAGGGTTTTGTAGTTTGCTCTATCTTAATTTCAGATCTAGAAGAGTAGTTGTGTTAAGCTAAAGCCATAATTTCCATGATTATTAATTGTGCTTAGCTATGCTGTCTCGACAACAACCTTATATACCATGACAACATCTTTGTTTACTTAGAATGTTCTTCATATTCAGCTTGTTCATAGTTTTTGCACACACTGCAATGGCATTATAGTTTAATTCTAAGGTAATATATGCTCTTCCCCTCTCACTAATCTAATGAAAGGTGCCACAACCTTGAGGTGTTAAATCAAGTTTAAAACATAATTTTTCTCTTCTGATTAATATAAAGTGCAAGTATGTTTAGGTTGCATTGCTTGGGGACAAGTGTAGAGCGTTTTAGTGTTCTCTAAATATGAGCACAAGTGCACACTCCTGTCAAGTAATAGTATAAAAGATATCGTCTCCCACAGGGATTGGACAGCTTGACTCGATTCATTGTTCCTACACAAGAAAAGTAAATGCACAAATAAGTTAGTTTGTTTAAGAGGAAAATAAAATAAAACACAAGTAATTAAAAGGGAAAAGTTCATATTGATGGAATGGGCTGGGTTAAGCTGATGTTTAGTGTGAAACTGCGTTGAATAGGATAAGTTGCTTTGCACATCTAGACTTCGTTGCCTCGGCGGGAGATGGCAGATTGGCTGTTGTGACGCTCTCGCTGCCCCGACAGTGGAATGGATGTGTGTCTCGGCGGTGAACTCGGCAGAACTACAAGGTTCAGCAGAACGCTTCAAAAGTGATCCCGCTTATGTCTAAGTCGGAATGTTGTTGATGCCCACTGCAGATAATACTAATCGCGATGTGAATCGTGCAAAGACAGCAATGTTTGTTCGTCCTCTTTTAGCCGCCTTAAACCCTAACATATGTCTAGGCTAGATTGATCAACACCGTCTATAGATGAGATCGTGCTTACTCCTTTCGTGAGTTCGACTCTCTCGATACCGAACAAATGGATAGTAATCAACTAATATTTCGCCTTAATTGAAAACTATGAAGAACATGGAATAAGCAAACTTTGAAGCTTTATTGCAAAAACAAACTTAAAATCCTAAACAATTGTTCTCACACTAATTACAACATAACCCAAACCTAAAGAGAATTTTAGAACATAATGGCGGCACGAAAACCTAAACTATGCCTAAGGGAAAACCTAAGTTGTTTTGAAGTAAAAGTACAATGGGTATATATATGCGTTAGCTAGGTCTAGTCCTTCTTGACGTAGAATTCTTCAAAGTAGCTTTTGCATTAAATGCAACCATAAATGCTAACTTCTTTGAGTTGAATGTGGACTTTATCACGTTGCCTTGCTCCGCAAGTAATCTCGAGTTACTTCTTCGGCGGCTCTGCCAGCTGCTACAATCATCAAAAAATTGAGTGGACAACATTGTTAAGATCAGGATTTTCTGCTCTACAGATCACACTCCAGTTCTCCAATTCCTCAGTTTGCTGTCTTGGGCGGTAGGTAGGGCGACAGCAGCTACACGACAGTTGTTGTCTATGTCTGGAACTGCATCAGTATAGCTCCTTGGTCTACGGCCTCAGCATCATGTCCTCAGCTCCTCTCTCCTTCTATAAGCCTCTAGCACCTGAAACTAAAACTAAACTAAAACAATACCTTTTCCTTACCAAATAATAGATAATCTATAAAAAGTATGGTGAAGTAAAGAATATTGTAAAATGCAATGCATGATCCTAATTATGCCTAAAATGTACTAAAAACAGCAATAATATGAGATGGAATGTGCATGAAATATAGAACTTACGGACACTTTACAACAAGCAATAGTTCGAGTTTGGGGGTGTGTAAAGTGTCCATAATTTCTATATTTTGTGCACATTCCGTCTCATATTATTACTATTTTTGAGTACATTTTAGGCATAATTAGGATCATGCATTACATTTTACAATATTCTTTACTTTGCCATACTTCTTATTGATTATCTTTTATTTGGTAAAGAAAAGATAGTTTTAGTTTAGTTTTAGTTTCAGATACTAAAGGCTGGTAGAAGGAGAGAAGAGCTGAGGACATGATGTTGAGGCAACATATCAAGGGGTTGTACTGATGCAGTTCCAGAAAGAGACAACAGCTGTCGTCGTCATACCTACCGCCCAAGACAACAAGATGGGGAATTGGAGAACTAGAGTGCGATCTGTAGAGCACAAAATCCTGATTCTAATGAGGCAGAGCCGCCGAAGAAGGAGTTCGAGATTACATACAGAGCAAGGCAAACGTGAAGAAGTCCACATTCAACTCAAAGAAGTCAAAATTTAAGGTTGCATTTAATGCAAAAGCTACTTTGAAGACTTCTACTCCAAGAAGGACTAGAACTAGCTAATGCCTATATATACTCAATGTATTTTTACTTCAAAACAGCTTAGGTTGTTTAGGATTACGATTATGTTCTAAATTCGCTTTTGGGTTTGGGTTATCTTGTAAACTAGTGTGAGAACAGTTGTTTAGGATTTAAGTTTGTTTTTGCAAATAAAGCTTCAACATTTGCTTATTCCATGTTCTTCATAGTTTTCAATTAAGGCGAAAGATTAGTTGATTACTATTCATTTGTTCCGTATCGAGAGAGTCAAACTCACGAAAGGAGTAAGTACGGTCTTCACCTTAATCAAGTGTTGATCAATCCAGCCTAGACATAGGTTAGGGTTTAAGGCGGCTAAAAGAGAACGAACAAAACATTGATGTCTTTGCTTGATTCACATCGCGACTGGTATTATCTGCAGTGGGCATCAACAACATTCTGACTTAGACATAAGCAGTATCACTTTCGAAGCGTTCTGCCGAACCTTGTAGTTCTGCCGAGTTTGACACCAAGACACACATTCATTCCACTACCGGGGCAGCGAGAGCATCACAACAACTAATCTGCCATCTCCCGCCGAGGAGCAAAGTTTGGCAGCGCAAAGCAACTTGTCTTATTCAACATAGTTTCACACCAGGGAGCAACATACCAGCCTATTCCATCAATCCGATCTCTTCCCTTTTATTTACTTGTGTTTTATTTTCTTTTCTTCTTAAACAATTCAACTTTTTTGTGCATTTAATTTTCCCTTGTGCAGGAGTTTACGATTTGAGTCAAGTTGTCCAATCCCTGTGGGTGACGATATCTTTTATACTATTACTTGACAGAAGTGTGTACTTGCGCACATATTTAGAGAACACTCAAATGCTCTACAGTACCGCTCCCAAGAAAAAGAAGAAAGAAGAAGAAAGAGAGAAAGAAAAAGAAAGTAAAAGAGAGAAAATAAAAAGGAAAGGAAAAATAAGAAGAAAAAAGAAAAAAAGAGAGAGAAAGAGAAAGAAAAAGAGAGAAAATAAAAAGGAAAAGGGAAAAGGAGAAGAAATAGAAAGAAAAGAAAAAGAAAAAAGAGGAAAAGAAGAGAAAGAAAAAGAAGAAGAAAGAACGAAAATGAGAGAAAAGAATGAAGAAGGAAAAAGAAAGAAAGGAAAAAGAAAAAAAAAGAGAGAAAAGTAAAGAAGAGAAGAAGAGAAAAGAAAGGAAAAAGAAGAAGAAGAAGAAGAAAGAAGGAAAAGAGAAAAGAAGAAGAAAGAAAAGTAAAAGGAACATTTCTAAAGTGAAAACTTGTAAAGACGCTCTAGAGCAAGAGTTTAAGAGCTTAAGAAAAACATGGAGCATAAAGGGTGGACCCGAGGAGAGAGATGAGGCACCACCATTGCAAAGAAAAAGAAGAAGAGAAAATCAAGATCAAGGGACCAAAAGGAGAAAGTATATCAGAAAGATAGGTTGGGCCCTTCATAAGATGATGAGTAAACGACAAAGAAAAAACCTAGAAAGAATTTTAGAGCGAAGGGGGTAGATACTCAAAGCTCAAAGATTTCAGGCGAAGGATTTCAGACACGCCGCGTTAGGATCTCAGAGCGAATGAGGTAGTTACTCAAAGCTCATGGGTTTTAGGGGAAGGATTTCATACTCACCACGTTAGGAATTCAAAGCGAAGGAGGCAGATACTCAAAGCTCAAGGATTTAAGGCGAAGGATTTAAGACTCGCTACGTCAGGATTTCAGAGAAAATGAGGCAGATACTCAAAGCTCAAGGATTTAAGGCAAAGGATTTCAAACTTGCCACATCAGGATTTTAGAGTGAAGGAGGCAGATGCTTATAGTTCAAGGTTTTCGGAGCGAAGGAGACAAATACTCATAGTGCAAGGTTTTCGGAGCGAATGAGGTAGATACTTGTAGCTCAGGGTTTTGGGAGCAAGGGAGGCAAATACTCATAGTTCAAGATTTTCAAGCAAAGGAGGTAGATACTCACGGCTCTAGGACTTAGGGGCACAAGAGGCAAATACTCATAACTTCAGCTTTCAAGGAAGAGGAAATAGTTCTGTATAGAAGGAACTCGCGGCTCAGAATCTTCAAATAGGGAAGCAAGACAAAATTAGTGCTTATGGTCTTTGCTTTATCCTTGCTCTACAAGGATAAGCGAAGGGGGGCAACTGTAATCACTAATTTTGTCCGAGGTGTTAACCCATTTTTACTTTTCATTAATCTATGTAATAAAGAGCTTTCTATCTATTTGATACCATATACGTATATAATATTATTATTATGTTATTATCCAATTCAAAAACCCCTAAATATCATTAGTGTATTATTTTGTTACCAAATGTTATCCTATATTGTTAATATTACCATTATATGTCATTCGTAGCATTATTATTTTTATTATTATTATCATTATTATCATTATTGTTATTATATTATTACTATTATTATCATAATTAAACTAAAATATATATATGCCCAATTAATATAAATAAAAAGCCTGCATATATATAAATAGCAGCCCATACGTTTTATATATAAATAAGAACCCTAGTTTATCACAATGTCCATTATTACAATTAGAGAGCCCAAAATATATTACATAACAGAGACCCTAAAGCCCTTCTTTTTTTTGCACAACCCAATCCTCACCGTCAGATCAACTCTTGATCTGGCGGTCCAGTGCTTTTGGAAGGAAACCCTAACAAGGGCTATCATTTTCTTGGCGTCGTGCCATCTTAGCCCTAAGATCCTGGAGCCCCACGCGCGACTTTCTGGTTCCCATACGCGCCCAAATCTCTGCCCTTGGATGAAGATGAGGAAGAACGACCAAGATCGCAATGTGAGAGGCTCTTCATATTATACGCGCATCCCACGCGCGAAGGTTGGAACCCCTACGTGCGCGTGAACCACCCTTCAGATCACCACTCGCGCGTGAAGCTCATCGCCCGACGTTTTGGCTCTTCCCACTCACACATGCGCCTCACGCCGCGTCTGGGGCCCTTCCAAGTTTCACCACCTTGCTGACAGAAGAGGCCAATGGCTCGATGCCACATCACTGTCGTACTTCCACATCCACAACCACGTCAGCCATCTTGCCAAGTCCCCCTCCTCGCCCGTGTCACATGCAAAACAAGAGACAAAGTGAGCAAGGGACATAAACGAGATGAAAGGAAAAAAACACAAGCAACGTTAAAGCCATTTCCCCCCAACAAATTGGCATAATCAGAAATGTGCATGAATCAGGCCAAAGGAGTGTAGCAGCCAATAGGGATTTTAAATAGTTTTTCCCATTTTTTCTAAATCCATGTAATTTGACAGGGCTATAAATACAATGCCCTAAAAAACTTTGTGAGCATTCTGGGATTCGAGCAATAGAGAATAGAAAAAAACGAAAGCTTTGAGGTATATCTTCCTCTTCAATTTCATTTCCAGTGCACGTATATAGAAAATAGAGTTTTTGTTTTTTTTTACCTTCGATTTCGGTTCACTTCCTCTGCGGTCGTTGCTTTACCTCGCCAGTGATAAGCCTCTTGGCCTCCCCGAGGCCATGCATGGTGAATCGGTGGGGAAGCAAATATTGAAAAGGATTTTTAAAATGGGTTTTCAGTCTCGGTTTTTGAGGGTTTAAGCAAAAAAGGGATTTTGATTAGGGTTTTGTTCCAAATCTTGTTTTAGATCGGAAAAAGGTTTTGTTTTCTGCTTTTTTGGGTTCGCAGACGGCAGCTGGCACGGTTTTTAGGCGGTTATTTTCTAGGTTTGGGAGAAAGCTTTTAAAAATGGCGAAAAGGATTTTGTTTTTTGAGATAAGGTGGGTTTTATATCATTTTTATGTTTTAAAAGTGGGATAATTGCGTTTTTAGGATTTCCACGTCCTTTAAATAACCCAATAAGCCATTTCACGTTTTGAAACTACACACCAGGCCCTTACAAGTTTTTGAAATCTATTAATTTCGTCATTGTTTAAGCCTAACTCGATTTTAAATGGTTTAATATTCATTTTACTCCCTAAAACTTTAGTTTTTTTTATTTTAGTCTATATTTCAGTTTTGTTCCTTTATCATGCATCTTTAATTTCTGCCACTGTGTTTTAATTTCTTTAATTTCAGTCATTATTTTTGCATTTTCATTATGTGATATGAGAAATGTGTGATATGTGTTGTGATTATGGTTTTGGTTGATAACATGAATATATGTGGTTGTCATGTACATAATATATGTCTTATGTGATTCCCTTTATATAATGTAAGATTTAAATGATATATAATATGTATAATATAAGGTTTTTTGTATAATAGGTAGCTTGGCACATAATGTAACATGCAATTTTATAAAGTATATAACTCATGGTTTTAGTAAAGTATATAATTTATAGTTTTTTTCTTGTAAAATGTATAACATATATATTTTTTTGTAAAAAGAAATATATTTTATGAAATATAATCCAAGCAACCCATAAGGACCCTTGGCAAGCCAATATATTACATGTTAGAAAGAAAATACATGCTTTATTTCAAAATTTTAGGTCCCTTAAACCGAGGCCCCTTCAGACTTAGGAGAACAAATATGTTTTCAACTAACCTTAGCACCTGCAGTCGAGGAGTTTGTTCCCTTCCAGAAGAATCAAGTACACATCTGCTCAATTTTTTTATAACAGCTTGAGGCAAGATAAGTTGGCGAGACCAATAATTTGCAATGCTGAAAAGAATAGATTGGATTAGTTGCAACAGCATAACTAAGCTTGAGGTTATACCAATACCCTAATTTAGTTTTGATCCTTTCAATAAGGGGTAACAATCTTTTTCAATCAATTTCTTGGTAACAAGAGAAACCCCAAGATATCAAACATGAAGGTGACCCAACTTAAACCTTAACAATCTCTGAATCTCCTCCATGGTGGAAGGACTAACCCTAGAAGCGAACAATTTACTCTTTACAACATTGAGTCTTAAGCCAGATCACTCATAAAATTGTTCCAAAACACATTTTATCCCAACCACGGAATCAGTGAATCTCTTATAGAAAATAAGGAGGTCATCAGTAAAGCTCAGGTGAGTCAATCTGATCTTCTTGCATTTATGATGATATTGAAAAATCCTCTTATCAGTAGCCACATCCAAAAGCTTCGGAAGCACATTCATGGCCAAGACAAAAGGGTAGGGAGAGAGGGGATCTCTATAAAGTGTCCACAAGTCCTATATTTTATGCACATTCCATCTTATGTTATTGTTGTTTTTAAGCACATCTTAGGCAAATTAGGATCATGCATTGTATTTTACAGTATTTCTTCTCTTTACCTTGTTTTTATAGATTATCTTTTATTCGGTGAAGAAGAGATACTGTTTTAGTGTATTTTTGGTTTTAGGTACTAAAGACTGACAGAGGGAAAAAGGAGCTGAGGATGCGATGTTGAGGTAGCGAATCATGGAGTTGTACTGATGCAGTTCCAGCCAAAGATAGTAGCTGCTGAGTAGCTGCCAAGTTCTGCCGTCGCCGACCTTGCTGCCCATAGTAGCAGACTATTGAGTTGGAGAACCGGAGTATGATTTGTAGAGCTAAAAATCCTGAGTCTATCGATGCCATCCACTCAATTTTCCGATGTATGTAGCAGCGGGTAGAGCCGCCAAAGTGAAATCTCAAGATTGCTTGCGAGACAAGGCAAACGCGATAAAGTCCACATTCAACTCAAAGATGTTAGAGTTTAAAGTCACATTAAATGTGGAAAGCTACTTTTGAAGACTTCTACTTAAAGAAGAACTAGACCTGGCTATTTGTCTATAAATACTCATTGTACTCCTAGTTCAAATCATCTTAGGTTTTCTTTAGACATAGTTAGGGTTTTCTTGTCGCCGCCATGTTCTAAACTTCTCTTGGGTTTGGGGTTATGTTGTAAATTAGTTGTGAAAATGGTTCTTTAGGTTTTAAAGTTGTTTTTGCAATAAAATATTTCAAGTTTACTTAATTCATGTTCTTCACTTCTTCAATTAGTTCCAAAAGTCCAGTTGAAGAAATCCATTTGTCGGGTACGAGAGTGTCAAACTCGCGAAAGAATTAAGTACGGTCTTATCATGTCGAGGTGTTGACTAATTTGGCTTAGACATAAGTTCGAATTTCAGCGGCTAAAAGGAGCAACCAAACGTCGACTGCATGTGTTAGGTTTACGCTGAGATTGCTAGGTATTGCCTAGATCACGTGGTGACAGAATCCTTGCCTAGACATAGGAAGGATCACTTCAGAATTGCTCTATTGAACTTGGAGTATCTTCCAGACTTGCCGCCGGGACTTCTCTCCATCTCACCTACCAAGACAGTGAAAGTTGCAAGCGCAGAGTTCCGCCGTGGCAACGAAAGTTGTCACAACCTCAATCCGCCATTACCCGCCGACGCATCATATCATGGCAGCGCAAAACAACTTGGCCTTTTCAACGCAGTTTCACACTAAGCAGCAGCATAACCCTGCCCTTTCTATCAACCTGATCACTTCCTTAATTACTTGTGTTTTTAGTTTACTTTTCTTCTCAACAATCACTTTACTTGTGCACTTACTTTTTCTGTGCAGAAACAACAATTCGAACCAAGTTGTCCAATCCATGTGGAGACGATATCTTATATACTATAACTTGACAAGAGTGTGCACTTGCGCTCATAAATAGAGTACACCCAAACGTTCTACAAGTTTTTGGCGCTGCTGCCGAGGATTGGTAACAGCGAATTTTGTTTTCAATTTCTGCACTTTTACTTTACTTTTTATTTTTAATTGAAAAAAATACGGTTGCCTTTGCTAGTGTATGACCAGGGCGAATCCGAAAGGAGAACTCCTCTTTTACAACGACATCAAGCGTAAAGTAAGAGAACTTAAGAATGAGATCAGAGTAGCCCTAAGGAAAAACAAAGAAAAAAGAAAGAAGTAAAGGTAAACATGGAAAACGACAACCCTGCCAACATTGCCGCTAACGGCAGAGATGGGCGGCAAGACTTGCCGCCCAGAGGTCAGCAAGATCCACCAAGGCATAATCCCTTTATTCTGCCCAGGCAGCCCCATAATGTTCGAACCACTAGAGATTACCTAGAACATGACTTTAGAGGGTTCGATCCGAAAGTGATGGAACCTGATATTGAGGCAGACCACTTCGAGCTGAAGTCGGTCATGTTTAACATGATCAATACATTAGGGCACTTTGGAGGGACTGCCACTGAAGATGCTCGACAGCACTTGAGAGGATTCCTAGACATTTGTAGAGCATTCAAGATACATGGGGTTCATCAAGACGTACTGAGGCTGAGGCTATTTCCCTATTCACTGAAGGATAGGGCAAAACAGTGGTTAAACAACCAGTCGGCAGGGTCGTTCAACACACGGACAAAGCTTTGTATAGATTTCCTAGATCGTTTCAGCTCGTCCAATGTCAAACACAGACTGCGGGATGAGATAACAGCCTTTAGACAAGGGAATGACGAGCCGATGTATGAAGCATGGGAGCGGTACCACCATATGCTGAATAACTGCCCGCTACATGTTCTTCCAGCTTGGACACAAGTATCAATATTCTACAACGGGGTGAACTACCCAACAAGAATGATAATTGATGCCTCAGCCAATGGGATCATCCTCGAAAAACCACCAGAGGAGGCACTGCGGCTTCAGAATCAAGCTGCCAAAACTGAATACAAGTATACAATAGCCCATCGAGGCGGCCTTAGGCGGCCAACCACTGTGAATGAGGTAAAGGCCTCAGAATTTGTTAATGCCCGCCTTGACTCACTTACGGAGCTGGTCATGAAGATTGTGCAACCTGCTGGGAAAGTCTATGACTTAAAGGCTGTAGAACCGTTATGTGGAGAGTGTGGGGGCAACCATGATTCCTCTGACTGCACCGCATCTGCCAACTATATGGGAGGATACGAGAGGAACAACAGACCTACCCTGAATACTTACAACCCTGGATGGAAGAACCATCCTAACTTATCATGGAGCAACCCAAAGATGGCTGCAAACCCAAAACAGCTACATGGAGGCTACCAACAAAACCCGTCCAGACAGCAGGCCCAACAGCCACAAAACAATAATTCACTAGAAGCAACCCTTCACACTTTTATGACTAGAACTAGTGATTTTATTGTACGTACTAATAAATTCAATGACAAAACTGAGTCTTTCATGAACAGGACAGAGATGAGGATGAACAACCAGGAGGCTGCTATAAAAAACCTAGAGACCCAATTTGGGCAATTCATAGAGATCTACAGCAACCGAACAATGGGAACATCATCCAACAGCTCAGAGGCAGCAGTCAAACCCACTTACGAGCAGTGCAATGCCATATCTACCAGGAGTGGGAAGCAGTTGGATGAACCCAGGGTGGAGAAACAAACAGAACCTCAGCTAGACCAGAAAGAACAGCCTGTCGCGGTAACACCAACATCAGTCGTCCCGGTAGGTGAACAAGACAACGGTCATGAAGCAGGTGATCCTCCCTAAATTAAGTTCCAACGCAAAGAGCGAATAGAGGACATCCGCCTGCCAGCACCTTTCCCCTAGAGACTTAAGCAGCAAAAGCAAGAGCACTAGTTTAGAAGATTCCTGGATATTCTGAAACAGGTGCACATAAACATACCTCTAATAGAAGCCATTCAAAATATGCCCAACTATGCCAAACATCTCAAAGATATGGTTTCTAAAAAGAAGAGGATTGGGGAATTCGAGACAGTGGATGTCATAGAAGAGTGCATGGCAATGCTGCACAACAAGCTACCGCCCAAGCAAACAGATCCAGTCAGCTTTGTTATCCCATGCAGGATAGGCAGCAAACATCAAACAAAAGCCCTACGTGACTTGGGAGCCAGCATCAACCTTATACCCAAGGAAGTCTTCGATAAACTAGAAATTAGGCCTGCCAAACCTACCTCCGTCATGCTAAAACTTGTCGATCACTCATTTGTACAACCGGAGGGTAAAATTGAAGACATCCTAGTGAAGGTGGGAAACCTGATTCTGCCAGCCGATTTCCTCATCCTGGACTACAAGGCCGATGAAAAAGCCCCAATAATCCTTGGGCGACCATTCTTGGCCACGGGCAGAACGTTAATAGATGTGGAACTTGGGGAGCTAACCATGATGGTAGACAACCAGAGCATAAAGTTAAATATGCTACAACCCTCAGGAAAAGAAGAGGAAGGACGCCCAGATGCAAGAGCTGCCAAAATCAGCATAGAGACAGGTCAGGGCAGTAGCTATTGTGACAGACCAAAGGGCAGGCTAAAGGACCTAATAGCGCAGCACCTGAAAGAACAAGAGGACCCCCTAGGACGGAGAGACAAGACAAACTACCTCAGGAGGTGGTTATGTCTGGGAGATACACCTAAATGCACTCCCAACATAACTTAATTTTTATTTTTATGCATTAGGATTAGATTAGTTTTTAGATTTTTTTTATTATTCAGAAGTTTTTTAATTAATTTTTTTGTTTTTATTTTCAGGTTTAGGAATAAAAGAGCTGGATCAAGAAGGAGGCTCAGCAACGACCCCGCCCACCATCCCGCCGAGACAGCCCGGGGCAGCCCAGCGCAGCAACGCATAACGGCTAGTTGGCCGCCAACGACTAGCTGCCAAAGGCTCCGAAAATGACAGGCAGAAATCCCATAACGTGCGCAAGACAACTGGACCGTTGGGCATTTATTGCCGCGACGACACCTCTCGACAACCTCTATTTAAACCCCTTCTCACTTATATCATTTACTTCACTTTCACCTCCTTGCTATCTTCTTCTTGCTTCCACAACTCTCTAATTATTTTTCTTTCAATGTTTCAGTTACTTCAACCATTTCACATGGCATCCGCATCATAGCCCAAACCCAACAACAAGAGATTTTGCTCCAGAGGAAACAAGGAAAGATATAGAGATCAATTCTCTAAGCAGAATGTATAGGAAGAACAAGGCTTCCACTACACAAGGGAGACAGGCGATCTCGACTTAGAGCCTGCCCTATTCGAGACCATCCACAACAAGGGATGGGAGATGTTCACACGGCAGCCAGAGATAGCCAACATCACCATGGTCAGGGAATTCTATGCCCATCACCCCCCGCCCAGGGCAACCATTTGTCTACGTCCGCGAGGAGCCTGTCAAGATGAACGTCGCCGTCATCAATAGATATTATGGTCTAAATATGCATGACAATCCCCACGAGGAGTGGAGGCAGTCACTAAAGGCTGCCGACTATGAGAAAATCAAGGCCAAACTCTGCAAACCCAACACGTCGTGGTTAGCAAGCAAGCATGTAGGATATGTCCAACGCCGCCACCTGCTGCCCACGGAAATGCTATGGAACACATTTGTAAAGAGGCGCCTACTGCCCACCTCACACAACTTTATCATTGATCAGCCGCGTCGCACCCTTATTCATAGAATTCTGATGAACCGGTCAATAAACGTTGGGGAAATCATATGCACGGAGATCCACAATTGCTTCAAAAAGACGAAGGGTAGGTTGTACTTCTCGTCCCTCATCATAGGCATTTGTGCCAACTTGGTGTTTCGCCTGCAGATGATGTAGGCCCTGAAGACAGAGCCAACAACTCCCAGCCAGCCATCTGCTGCCCAGCCCGACACTTCAGCCGTCCTCGGTAGTACTGAAGCTGCCCCAGACAATGAAGTCTTCACACTGCTGCACACCCTTATCAACAGAACCAAACGCATCGAGCAGCAGCAGCTTACCTTCATGAAATTCGTGGGGGAGGTCCAAGAAGCCTTTGTGGCTTATCTCCTGCAGAAATTCCCTAGTGAGGGACCCATCCTGCCTCCATACCCTACAGAGCTTGCAGCGGCAACCCCGGTACAAGGAACACCATCCGTCGCCGCTGCCCACCAACCCGCCCGCCAGGTGCCCTCTCCGGCGCACTACCCAACTTACTCAGCCACCACAGCATCTAACACAGTGGCAGATTCCTCCGAGAGGCATCAGCAACACCATTCACCGGCCTGCACAGCAACGACAGTGGCAAACACCTCCTCATTAGAGGAAATTGAGTAGTAGCCACCAGAGTCAGCAACAGCAGTGGTAGCGGTAACAGCAGCCATCCCAATGGCGATTCTCTCTGGTAGCACCCACGGAGGAAGGCACTAGGAAGAGGAAGCGACACATCATAGCCGCCGAGTCTGTGGACTTCGAAACAGAGTCAGAAGAGAGCGAAGCACCTCCTGTCGTTCGCCTGCCGAACCTCAAGAAGAACCCTATCCTACACCGAAAAGAGTCCAACCGTCGCGGAAAGCAAA
This sequence comes from Hibiscus tridactylites, assembly GCA_958450335.1. Taxonomy (NCBI): domain Eukaryota; kingdom Viridiplantae; phylum Streptophyta; class Magnoliopsida; order Malvales; family Malvaceae; genus Hibiscus; species Hibiscus tridactylites. The sequence continues at coordinate 24,689,191 of OY288265.1, read as the reverse complement.
AACCTCACCTGCTAAATCCGCCGCCAAGACATCCGTCGGCCGCTGTTTCATCATTCAAACCTCTTCATCCTCCTCAGCAAAAAAAGACTCAAGCCTCTTCTCAACCGTCAGCCAAATTTTAGTTTTTCTCTTTCTCTTTTCTTTATTTTCTTTTTCTTTTTTTGTTTTATTTATTTCTCACTTGTATTTATTTTTCTGTTTTGTTTTGTGCATTTAGGGCAATGCCCATCTCGAGTTTAGGGGGGATAGCTCTCGCATCTTTTATCTAGGCGTACTTAGTAGCATATAGGTTAAATTATACTTGCCTTAGTAATAATTGGAAAAGAAAATTTTGTTATATAACTTGTGCCTATGGCAGTAAGCCGATTAATTTATTTTCGCACCAAATTAAAATTGAACTTAATTTTGGGAAAAGCATGAAAATTGACTTAGAATTTTTTTCTTTTTGCCAAAACTATCAAAACACTACTGTTACTTGCAGAATTTGTTAGAATATCTTATGAACACTGCCTGCTTGCTTTTTGAATTCTTTGCAAAGTTCTAACAATAGTTGCAGGTAGCCACCGAGACAGGAAAGAGAAACAGAAAAATATAGCACTACCACGGCAGTAAAAGCAAAAACAAAGAACATTGTTGTTTTACCCTAGAGGTGCCCGCAACAGGCTCTAGGAAGTATCATGTGCGAGGACACTCCGTTGCTATCAAAGTCCATGAATCTAAAAGCTTTGAAGTGACAGACAAATTAGCATGAGTGAATGAAAGTCTTCACGAAATGACTCTACTCCAAGGGTTCGAGGTTTTGTAGTTTTCTCCTATCTTAACTTCAGACCTAGAAGAGTAGTTGTGATAAGTTGAAGCCCTCATTGCCATGATTAAAATATTGTGCTTAATTGTGCTGCCTTGACAGCAACCTTATATCATAAACAACATCTTTGTTTATTTAGTTATTCTGGATATTCAGCCTGTACACAGTCAGACATACACTGCACTGGCATTCGAAATTAATTCTGAGTTATTTTCTTGCTAAATTCCCTTCACTAACTTAATATAGGTGCCACGGCCTTGAGGTATGAAATCAAATTGAAAACTGGTTTTTCTTTCTGATTACTATTAGAGCAAGTATGTTAGGTTGCATTGCTTGAGGACAAGCAATAGTTCGAGTTTGGGGGTGTATAAAGTGTTCACAAGTCGTATATTTTATGCACATTCCATCTCATGTTATTGCTATTTTTAAGCACATCTTAGGCAAATTAGGATCATGCATTGCATTTTACAATATTTCTTCGCTTTACCTTGTTTTTATAGATTATCTTTTATTCGGTGAAGAAGATATATTGTTTTAGTGTATTTTGGTTTTAGGTACTAAAGGCTGACAGAGGGAAAGAGGAGCTGAGGATGCGATGCTGAGGCAGCAAATCATGGAGCTGTACTGATGTAGTTCCATCCAAAGACAGTAGCTTCCGAGTAGCTGCCAAGTGTTGTCGCTGCTGACCTTGCTGCCCACAGTAGCAGACTATGGAGTTGGAGAACCGGAGTGCGATTTGTAGAGCTAAAAATCCTGAGTCTATCGATGCCATCCACTCGATTTTCCGACGTCTGTAGCAGCGGGTAGAGCCACCAAAGTGAAATCTCAAGATTGCTTGTGTGACAAGGCAAACGCGATAAAGTCCACATTCAACTTAAAGAAGTTAGAGTTTAAAGTCACATTAAATGTGGAAAGCTACTTTTGAAGACTTCTACTTAAAGAAGGACTAGACCTAGCTATTTGTCAATAAATACTCATTATACTCCTAGTTCAAATCATCTTAGGTTTTCTTTAGACATAGTTAGGGTTTTCTTGCCACCGCCATGTTCTAAACTTCTCTTGGGTTTGGGGTTATGTTGTAAATTAGTTGTGAAAACGGTTGTTTAGGTTTTAAAGTTGTTTTTGCAATAAAATATTGCAAGTTTACTTAATTCATGTTCTTCACTTCTTCAATTAGTTCCAAAAGTCCAGTTGAAGAAATCCATTTGTCGGGCATGAGAGTGTCAAACTCACGAAAGAATTAAGTACATTCTCATAATGTTGAGGTGTTGACTAATTCGGCTTAGACATAAGTTAGAATTTCAGCGGCTAAAAGGAGCAACCAAACGTCGACTGCCTATGTTAGGCTTACGCTGAGATTGCTAGGTATTGCCTACGTCACGTGGTGATAGAATCCTTGCCTAGACATAGGAAGAATCACTTCAGAATTGCTCTACCGAACTTGGAGTATATGTCAGACTTGTTGCGGGACTTCTCTCCATCTCACCTACAAAGACAACGAAAGTTGCAAGCGCAAAGTTTCGCTGTGGCAGTGAAAGTTTCCGCAGCCTCAATCTGCCATTACCTGCCGAGGCAACATATCTTGGCAGCGCAAAACAACTTGGCCTTTTCAACGCAGTTTCACACTAAGCAACAACATAAGATAACTTGATCTACCGATGACGAATAAATCCAGTGATTTCTTGTTGTCGACCTGTCTTTGCTTTGTGATTTTGTTCTTTTCTTCTTCTATGTCGAAATCTTCTAGTGGGTTTGATTGAAAAAACCTTTTTACTGGAGCTGATGACCATTCTTTGGATTTTTGTCCTTCGAACGATGGTTCTTGTAAGGTTTCACTACCTTTTGAGGTCTTTGTGGAGGGTGTTCATGATTGGAACCACTCGTTAGTGGGGCAATTCGTTAGGCTTTCTCCGAATTTCAGTGCTCTCCAAAATAACTATTGGGATTATGTGGGGGAAATCCGCGAAGGCAAAAGCCAGTTTGGCTGGCTCGAACTTGTACATATTTTCTTTTGGCAATGTTGACTCTAGGGATTGAGTTTTAGAAAACGGTCCCTGGAATGTACATAATAGACCTTTGATTCTTAGGAAGTGGGAGCCGAATCTTACAAAGCTTGATTTTAATTTGTCTAAATTGCCTATCTGGTTTCAACTTTATAATGTTCCTTTAGAACTTTTCTCTAGGCGTGATCTTAGCTATATCTCCAGTGCCATCGGTTATCCTCTTTTTATGGATTCGATTACTGCTTCTAGACAACGTCTTGAATTTTCTAAAGTGTGCATAGAAATAGAGGTTGGTATTGAAATCCCCAAGTTTGTGGAAATGTTGCTTCCTGATTGTTCTCTGGTTAAATATCGAGTTGATGTGCTTTGGATGCCATCTTGTTGTTCTAAATGTTGCGTTTTTGGTCATTTTGATAAGTTTTGTCCTAAGGTTGAAAAGCCGGTTGAGAAGAAAGTTTGGCAGGTTAAAGGAAATAAGGATAAAGCTCTTGCAGAGGTTGTTGTTCATACAACCATTAAAACATTTGTTATTATGGGTCTATTTTTTTCAATATTTTTTATTAGATGCCTACTTATTTAATTAGTTTGTATTGATGTTTAGGGACTGTAAAACCAAAATTGATTTTGATATAACAATTTACCTTAAGGACTAAATTGCAAAACAATAAATTTTTAAGTATTTTCAAAGACTCACAATTTGACCAGCCATCTTGAACCAAATACTATTTCAACTCAAAGCACATTAAAAGGGTTCAAATTTTCTAAGTGTTTTCAAGCCAAAAAGCAACAAAATGCTCAGGCGTATCGATACCCTTAGGCGTATCGATACGGTTTTTCAACACTGGAATTTTAATCGTTCATAGCGTGCTGATACGGCTTAACCCCGTATAGATATGGAATTCATATGGCAAGACTTTAAGCTATAGCGTATCAATATGCATTGGGACCGTATCGATACATTTTTCATATAAAAATATTCTTTGCTATAGCATACCGATACGGTATGTCACCGTATCGATACGATATGCTGACCTTTGCAAAAACTCTTTGCATTTAATATTCGAACATTGGCTTGTCGGTTTTTGGAATCTAAAATTTTAAATAACCGTTGAACGGTATCGATACGCTAAGGTAGCACACCGATACGCTTTTTAGAACAACTCAATTCAGGATTCCAGTGAGCAAAATCTGTATCGATACACCCCTTAATACCGTACCGATACACCCTTCAAGCATATCGGTACGCCCTGTTTTTCAGTCACAACAGCTCATTCTTCTTTGAGACAGGTTTCGATACGCCCACGAACGGTACCGATACGGTAGGTTGTTGAGGAGCATTTATTGCGGGAAATTGCAGCCCAACGGTTAGATTAATGACTTCAACCACCCAAATGGCTAGAAATCAATGCAAGGGTATAAAAACATGTCTCAAATGCTGCAACAACAACTATTGAGCCTTCAAGCAACATCAAAGCATTCAAATTCAAACCTTGATCATTTAGAGTCAAATCTTGTACCCAACTCAATTGAGTTTTTCCATTGTAATTTTTATTGAGAGTTTGGGGTGTGATTGATTGTATTTGGGTAAACATCAACCTTTGAGATGTAATTGTAAGGTTTACCAAATTCCTTCTTTGTAAAGAGTGTGTTGGATTAAGCTTTGGGTAGAAAGCTTAATTGGTCTTGTAAGGTTTCCTCCTCATCAAAGAAAAGGGGAAGAAACAATTAGTGGATTGGTTGAAAATCCTTAGTGGGAGCTAAGGTAGTGGAGGTAGAGTTCATTTAGTAACTTGAACCACTATAAATTGCCTTGTGTCAAATTTTGTATTCATTCATTTTCTCCTTTCCAATTCACCCCCCTTGGCCATTTCCAATCGTTTGATCAACTCAACAATTGGTATTAAAGCTACACTCATTGGAAGGATTATAACCCTCTTGAGTCGATTCTAGGAGAGTTTGATCAACAACAACTTGAAGCAATGGCATCCACCTCCGGCCTCAACCTCTATGAGTCCCAATCCACTATCAAACCACCATTCTTCAATGGGGATAACTACCCATATTGGAAGAATCGGATGCGACTCTTCAACAAATCCAACGACTACATGGTATGGGACGTTGTAGAAGATGGGCCGAGCATTCCTATGAAGAGAGATGGTGAAGGAAGATTAGTCCCAAAGATCAAAGTCGAGATGACCGACAAAGATAGAAGACAGTTGCAAGTCAATGATAAAGTCTTGCATATGATATTTTGTGCTCTCAGTCTCGATATCTATTCAAAGGTGTCTTCCATCGAAAGCGCCAAGGAAGTTTGGGATACCCTTGAGACGACATATGAGAGAACTAGCGATGTTAAAGAGACGAAGATCGGGCTACTCAATTTAATCTATGAAAATTTCAAGATGGATCCTGATGAAAGCGTCTCTAAGATGTTTGATCGGTTCTCGGTCATCGTCAAAGGATTAAAGGGCTTTGGTGAAGTTATTCCTGAAGACAAGCTAGTTCGGAAACTTCTATATTCTCTTCTAGAATCTTGGGATGGAAAAAGAACAACCATCATCGAAGCTAGAGATTTGAAGACTCTCAAGTTGGATGCCCTGGTTGGATCTCTACTCACTCATGAGATCATGAAACAAGGAAGGGAAGAAGAGAAGAAGAAAGATGAGAAGAAAGTTGAGAAGAAGAAGATTGGAATCACACTTAAAATCTTCATACAACGATAGTGATTCGAGTGAACAGGAAGATGAGGAGATGGCCAAGTTGTCCAAAAGATTCACACAATTCATGAATTCCAATCGAGGAAGAAAATTCAATGGAAAAGGGGACTTCAAGAATATGAGTAAAGAATAAGTGAAGGACCAATCCGAGTGCCCTCAATTGAGAAAGAAAATCTTTGGGAAGATGAACAAACTCAAAGCTCAAGTGGCAACTTGGAGTGACAATGTGTAACACCCGGGTTTAGGGGTCGGGTGAAAATAATATTTAAATATTATTTTAGGTTCGTTTTATAATTTAAATAATAAAATATTTTCATGGGTCTCGGGATTTCAAAATGGTTAAGGCTATGTTGGGCCTATCTCTTGGGTCCAAAATCCATGGACTTTAAGAGATGTGGGTTTCGGCCATTCATTAATGGCATAGCTGTAAATATTGATTTTGTGTGAATTAAAAATAAAACAAAAGATGAGCATGTGCTCATCTTCTTCCTCATTTCCAATTTTTCAAACCAACGACAAAGGAAGAGCTCTCTCACCTAGTTACTATTCCATTCTCCTACAACCTCATCCTTAGAGCTTTTTGAAAGGTAAATATAGTTTTGACTTGGCCTTGCTATCCTCTACATTTTGGTATTTTTAGATTTCACTAAAACTATGTATTTTACATTTGGGTTTTTCAAAGTTTTAAGCTAAAGGTTAAAGCTTTATGGGTTTTTACTAAAGCTTTTGATTTATTATGGTTAGATATGTTGTTTGTGAACCATAAGGTCCAACATATGTTAAATTTGGGGTGTTTTATAAAGATTTTCGTATTTGGGTTTTATGGGGGGTTTTTGAAGGGTTTTTGGAAGGGTTTTTGGGTGTGTTTTATGTTGCTAATGGAAGGCTAATGTTAGTATGTTAGTTGAGGGTTGTTTTGGAAGAATTTGAATGTGTTAAACGTGTTGAAATCACAAGTTTTGGGCTGGGTATAAGGGCTGCTCGGGTTTGGTAATTTTGGGGGTTGTCCATGGCTTGAATTGTTGTGTTTGGTGTTTGATTAATATTCCGGGTTAGCTACATTGATGTTTGAGTTGATTTGAAGTTGTTTTGCTTGTGTTGAGGTGATTAGAAGCGAGATTTTGTGTTGGTGAAGCCTCAGGAACAAATCCGGAAATTTGAAGACCTTGGTTGCTTGGTAGTGGAGCTTGGAGGTGAAGGTGAGTGGTTAAAATGTTTTAAATGGTTTTGAGCAATTGGTTCGAGCATGTGGACTAGGTTGGGATTGGTAGACCCACCTAGATTTAGGATTAGGGTGGTAGCCTAATCCTAAGCTTTAGTTAGAGACCTTGGATGAACTCTTTACTCGATGTTATGCCTCATGATGATTTGTGTTATGATGTTTATGTATAATGTGATATACATGTATGTTGAGGCATGGCTTAATGCATTGTTGTATGCATGTTGATGATAAACATGATGGAGATTCATATGTATGGAATATTATGTGATAATTGTTTTGATGATATACATGTAGTGTTGACTTGTGAAATGATATTATGAGGTGATTGCATGATTTCGAGGATCATGATGAGTACGCACTAAGCACGGAAATTATGTTGAAATTGATGTTGTGAAAGGTTGTGGATTTTATTTAATATTGGCACTAGTATGCTTGGGTACAATGATCGATCATTAGGATTAGTGTGCACACGAGAGTCAAAGTCGCGTGTGGCCTTGGTGGCGTTAAAGCACCAAGGAGGAGTACGGTGATGTAATATTCCACCGGAAATCTTTATATATTAGTCGGTGATGAGTGGAATCCCATCGACAGGGCATGAGGATGAGTGGAATCCCCTCCGCAAGAACCGGTGATGAGTGTAATCCCACCGAAGGTAATGGTTGTGTTGGAAATGCGTTCCAACGTGTTATCCTCGTATTCGAGTCATAACTAGGTGCCAATATGGGATTACACATATATGCCTATATGATATGAAATGTGATTTCCAATATGAAGCGATTAATGATGTAGTTAATACATTGAGTTATGTATCATTGTATGTTGAGCTTGTGAGTTGTTGAGCATGGCATAATGTTGATTATATGTTCCTGCATCATATACATTTTTTGCTCTCGAGGATCGAAGGTACGATCATACATTCCATCATGGTAGTTGCTCGTGCTTGGACCCTGCATTGTCGAAGGTTTGTTTTATGAGCTTACCCTCACTAAGTTTTTATGCTTACGCTCCTTTTTGTTCGACAATGCAGATCAGTAGCTTGTGGGTGGCAAAGGCAAGGAAAGGTCTCCAAGTGTTGCTTATGGTTAGCTCAAGTATGATCTTTAAATTGTAAATGGTAATAGTCAAGCAATGGGATAGGTGTTGTTGATTCGAATGCTTTGTTGTATGCTGAATTGGTTCGGCTTTTGGATGCCTTAGTTGAATTGTAAATCTTGCTTATGATGCATGTCTTGTATGCCTATATGTTTTGGTTGCTAAGACATGAACCTTGAAGTGCTTTGTATGTCATCCTTTGGTTAATGCATGAATCTCTCGGATGAATGATGCTTGTTAGTGTTGGTTGCCTCGTATTCTTAGATTATGGTTGTTAAAGGTTGTATGTATGTTGTTTGTGTCTAGGGAGGTCCTAAATCGCATCTAGGTTCGAGTCTTGTGTTGTTTTGCTGAAATGGGGAGACTTGCGGTGCAGGGCGTATCGATACGGTCTTGCATGTAGGACTCAGTTTTGGCTGGGCGTATCGATACACGGGTGTGTATCGATACGGTTTTTGCTCTCTGGAATTCTGATATTTTGGTGAGTTTTTGGTGTATCGATACGGTATTGTGGCGTATTGGTACGGGTTCATCTCGTTGACCACGAGATGTTGACTGGGAAGGGCGTATCGATACGCTCATGGGCTGTATCGATACGGTCTTCCTATGTTGAGTGTTGACTTTGGTCAAGGCGTATCGATACCCTTGACAGGTGTATCGATACGGCCTACTTAAAAAGGATAAATTGGGCTGTTTATTAGCATGTCTTGTGGGTTTTGTATTCGTCTTTGTTCATTGCGCGTCCTATCACATAGGATTTAATAAAGGCATCTAGAAAAGATAAAGAAAATAAAATTAGGGTTGCTAACCGAAGGGGAACCTTAACGGGTTTCGCTTCAATTTTCCCCGTGTAACCTACTCGAACTGGTCAGCCGACCAGACCGGGGCGAGGGGGTTACATTTGTTGGTATCAGAGCCTAAGGTTTCCAAGACCTTGGGCAGGTAAGTGAGGTAAGCTTAGTTCTTATGTTGAATTTGCACGGTGGTTGCTTGTCATGTAAGCATGTTTGCTTGTTTATCAAGTATTCTTGATGTATGTTGTTTGATCGTGCGTGTGTGTTGCTTGAAGCATGTTGAGTAGAGTCTCATTTCTTCTATTACATCGAAAAAAGAGGTTTTAAGTGTGAGAATCATACTTGAGCCACTTGGACCCTTTCCTTTGCTAACCCAGTTGTATGTTAATTTTTTGTTGTTGTTGATTTATTACTTTTTAGTAAGTTTGAGGCCAATGAGTGGGCCATGAATTGGTAAGTAGAATTTGTGGTTTCCGGAAAGGTGGACGATGTTGAGGGAGTCCATCGCTTTAGTTAGGGAGGTATGGTTGTACCGGGGTTGAGGTACAATTTGTCTGTTTGAGGCAGTGTGTATGTGGGTTGATTTCTGTCGATGAGGGACGAAGTGATCGATTCTGGTATTAGTTGGTAAAAAGGAAGTGAAGACCTATGAGTGAGGTTCGGGTAGTGTCGATGTTATAGTAGATAAGCCCTTGGTGCTACTTTTGAGTTTGTTCCCTCCGGTTGATTCTGAGTCTGTACTTCCGTATGTTGTTAGCAAGCATGCAAAGTTTGAATGTGCCCGGTGAAGTGTTAGAGGTAGGTGTGAGTATCTTAGTTCTTTGGGCGAGATCAGGGTAAGGGTCTCGTGTGAGTAATCTGAAATTTAGAAATGTTAGTTGGTGATCGTCGGGGTTCGGCCTATGGTTTTAATACAAGACGGTCGGTTAGTATCCATGAGTGGAAATCGATTTGTGCGATTGGGCCAGTGTGCGTCTGAGTTGTCTTCCAGCAAGAAGGAGAGTTGAAGTCACTTCCGATATAGTGGAGCCGAAAAGGGAGTCTTGAGCTCTAACTCTAGATTGTTTGGTGGTGGGATGTTTTGAGTCGTCGGGATCGATGTTATAGAACAAGTTCCAGCATGATTGTTTGTGTGTGATCAGAATTAAATTTTGAAGTTTTGAGATGTTCTAAGAACGATTTTGATGAGTTAGCTTATGTTAGAGGACCAGCCTGAAGACAAGAGAATCGAAGACTATCAGCTGTGTATATATGAAGTTGCAATTTCTACGGACTCGTCCTTTTGTGTGAACGTGTGAGGAAGCTAGATATCTCTATTGAGACCTTAGACGTAGGGACGCATGTGACTAGTACTTTGTGGTAAGATAGTGGTGGTCAGAAATATGTACAGAAGATGTTTGTTGATGGTTTAGGGTTACGTGTTTCCAGTAGATGTGAAGTAATTGTCTTTTTACGGTTTCGATGTAACATTGGATATGGTTTGGCTTGTAGAGCACAGAGTTAGGGTATATGTTGAGACAAAGAGAGAGTTGCCTTGAAGTTGCAGATTTCTGTGAGACTGTAGTGGTAGGCGAAGAATGTGAACTTCTTATCGAATGTTGATCCAGCTTTAGAGGTCAAAGATTGATTGAGTTTGGTTGACAGGCTTGCCTAGCAAATGTGATGAATTTGATTTTTGAATGAAAATTAGACCGCAGAATGTTAGAATAGTTTGTGTTTTTCCTAAAAGTGTTTGGAAGATTTGCCGGTTTGTTCCTTGGTAGGGAAGAAGAGTTTGTTATTGTTACCGTCTCCGAGGTTGCTCTTGTTTTGATTGCTCTGTATCTTATGGTTCCCGAAAGAATTGAGAGTGTTGAAGAATAAACTACGAGATTTGTTAGACCTTAGATTCATTAGGCTTAGTACATAATCTTAGAGTGCGATAGTACAATTTGTGAAGAAGAGAGAAGGCAATACGAGAATGTGTTTAGATTACAGACAGTTGAAACAATTGACAGTGAATAGTTAGTATTCGTTTCCCAGCATCAGTGATTTGTTGATCAGTTAGGGTGTGCTCCAGTCCTTTCGAAGATTAATTCGAGATCCGTTTACTACCAGTTGAAAGTGAGAGAGGTTGGTGTACCGAAGACAGTTTTGGGGGTAAAAGTATGGTCACTTTGAGTTCTGTGTTATGCCGTTTTGTTTGACTGGTGTGTTAGTTACTTCTATAGAGATGATGAGCAGAATATTTCCTGAACTCCTTCATCAATTTGAAGTAGTCCTCATAGATGATACATAAGTATATTCAAGTACCGAAGAAGACCGTGACAAGCTTTGAAGTTAGTATTGTAGATCCTATTAGAGAATCAGTTGTATGCCAAGTTGAGCAAACGTGAACTCTGAGTTGAGGAAGATGTTCTCCTAGGACATGTAGATCAGTCGAGTGTATTAGAGTTAATCCTAAGTAGGCAGGTGAAGATGTGAGTTGGAAGAAATCGAAGACAGTGACAGGTATCTATAGTTCCTAGGTCTAGCATTGTTACTTTTGGAGGTTTATAAATGATCCTTTGAAGATAGCTGCTCCTTGACAGATTGCTACAGAAGAATATTCAGTTTGTGTGGTTAGATGCGAGACAATAAGCCCTAGAGAAACCGAAGGAAACTTTGAAGAGAACTTCGACCTTGATTCAGCCTATATCAGAGAAAGAATTTGTGAACCATAGTGATGTGCTACATGTAAGGTTAGGTTGTGTGCTTACGAAGACAGGAGATTGTGGCCTATTCATTGAGATAGTTGAAAGACCTTGAAAAGAATTATCCGACACTAGACATAGAGTTAATTACAGTTAAATTTTCTTCGAAGACTTAGAGACAAAGCTGTACAATAAGAAATGCACAGTATATACTTATCATCAGAACTTGAAATATTAGACGACTTAGGAAGGGTTGAAACTTGAACAACATAAGTTGTTAGAATTGCTTGAAGACCGTAATCTCAAGATTGAGTACCATCCGAAGAGAGTCAACGTAGTAACCAATGTTCCGAGTTGTATTTGTTGTTAGATTAGTAGTTGAGTTGCGAGTTGTATTTGTCGGATTCAGTTTACCAAATGATAGTAGTTTTGTGGTCGAGTTTCATGTTAAACCTACATTGAGTCAGAATACTTAAAGAGAAACAGTTACAAGACAGGTTCTTGGCACCTCACGTGCAAGACATAGTGGAAGGAAGACCTTCAGAATACAATTTTAGAGATGACAGAGTTTTGTGTTTTAGAGACAGAATAGTTGTGCTGAATGACATAGTGTTTTGAGACGTATTGTTTTGGCCGAAGCACACGGCAGTTCATTGTATTCCATCCGAGTAGTTTGAAGACGTATCGAGGGTTGAAGACGAGTACTTCTGGATTGAGTTGATGTATGATGTGGTTCAGTATGAGAGTAAGTGTATAATTTGCCAGTGTGTCAAGACCGAACATCAGTTTTCTTCTAGTTTGTTACATCCGTGGAAGATTCTTAATGAAAGTGAGTAATAGAGATTCGAGATCCCAACTAGATTTTTGAAGACGTCTGCATAGTGTTTGGTTACATGTTGAAGTCAGATGGTTAGTCAGAAAAAGGTTATGGGTCAAGTATTCAAACGGTACTGTATGAGATTGTGAATCAGGCTAGTTCCGTTGTTTATTTGTTGCGGTTACCAACAGAGTTAGAAAGAGGTTTGTGATGTGTTCCGTGTGTCTATGATTCGAAAGTGCGAGTCATATCTGTCCTGTGCTATGTTTGTAGAAGAGATTGAGTTGAGTTTAAATTTGACCAGCTATGGAGAGCCAGTTGAGGTCGTAGCATCAGATAGCTAATGTTGTGTGGTAAGACTACCGAGTTGGTTAGTATGTTGTGGTGAGAAGGTAAGTGTGGAGGAGTAGATTTCGTGGCTTTTCCTGTTCGATGAATTTCGGGGACAAAATTTCCTTAAGTGGGGGAGAGTTGTAACACCCGGGTTTAGGGGTCGGGTGAAAATAATATTTAAGTATTATTTCGAGTTCGATTTTATAATTTAAATAATAAAATATTTTCATGAGCCTCGGGATTTCAAAATGGTTAAGGCTATGTTGGGCCTATCTCTTGGGTCCAAAATCCATGGACTTTAAGAGATGTGGGTTTTGGCCATTCATTAATGGCATAGTTGTAGATATTAATTCTGGGTGAATTAAAAATAAAAACAAAAGATGAGCATGTGCTCATCTTCTTCCTCATTTCCAATTTTTCAAACCAACGACAAAGGAGGAGCTCTCTCACCTAGTTACTATTCCATTTTCCTACAACCTCATCCTTAGAGCTTTTTGAAAGGTAAATATAGTTTTGACTTGGCCTTGCTATCCTCTACAATTTGGTATTTTTAGATTTCACTAAAACTATGTATTTTACATTTGGGTTTTTCAAAGTTTTAGGCTAAAGGTTAAAGCTTTATGGGTTTTTACTAAAGCTTTTGATTTATTATGGTTAGATATGTTGTTTGTGAACCATAAGGTCCAACATATGTTAAATTTGGGGTGTTTTATAAAGATTTTCGTATTTGGGTTTAATGGGGGTTTTGAAGGGTTTTGGAAGGGTTTTTGGGTGTGTTTTATGTTGGTAATGGAAGGCTAATGTTAGTATGTTAGTTGAGGGTTGTTTTGGAAGCATTTAAATATGTTAAATGTGTTGAAATCACAAGTTTTGGGCTGGGTATAGGGGCTGCTCGGGTTTGGTAATTTTGGGGGTTGTCTATGGCTTGAATTGTTGTGTTTGGTGTTTGATTAGTATTTCGGGTTAGATACTTTGATGTTTGAGTTGATTTGAAGTTGTTTTGCTTGTGTTGAGGTTATTAGAAGCGAGATCTTGTGTTGGTGAAGCCTCGGGAACAAATCCGGAAATTTGAAGACCTTTGTTGCTTGGTAGTGGAGCTTGGAGGTGAAGCCGAGTGGTTAAAATGTTTTAAATGGTTTTGAGCAATTGGTTCGAGCATGTGGACTAGGTTGGGATTGGTAGACCCACCTAGAGTTAGGATTAGGGTGGTAGCCTAATCCTAAGCTTTAGTTAGAGACCTTGGATGAACTCTTTACTCGATTTTATGCCTCATGATGATTTATGTTATGATGTTTATGTATAATGTGATATACATGTATGTTGAGGCATGGCTTAATGCATTGTTGTATGCAAGTTGATGATAAACATGATGGAGATTTATATGTATGGAATATGATGTGATAATTGTTTTGATGATATACATGTAGTGTTGGCTTGTGAAATGATATTATGAGGTGGTTGCATGATTTCAAGGATCATGGTGAGTACGTGCTAAGCACGGAAATTATGTTGAAATTGATGTTGTGAAAGGTTGTGGATTTTATTTAATATTGGCACTAGTATGCTTGGGTACAATGATCGATCATTAGGATTAGTGTGCACACGAGAGTCAAAGTCGCGTGTGGCCTTGGTGGCGTCAAGGCACCAAGGAGGAGTACGGTGATGTAATATTCCACCGGAAATCTTTATATATTAGTCGGTGATGAGTGGAATCCCATCGACGGGGCGTGAGGATGAGTGGAATCCCCTCCGCGAGAACCGGTGATGAGTGTAATCCCACCGAAGGTAATGGTTATGATGGAAATGCGTTCCAACGTGTTATCCGCGTATTCGAGTCATAACTAGGTACCAATATGGGATTACACATATATGCCTATATGATATGAAATGTGATTTCCAATATGAAGCGATTAATGATGTGGTTAATACATTGAGTTATGTATCATTATATGTTGAGCTTGTGAGTTGTTGAGCATGGCATAATGTTGATTATATGTTCATGCATCATATACATTTTTGGCTCTCGAGGATCGAAGGTACGATCATGCATTCCATCATGGTAGTTGCTCTTGCTTGGACCATGCATTGTCGAAGGTTTGTTTTATGAGCTTACCCTCACTAAGCTTTTATGCTTACGCTCCTTTTTGTTCGACAATGCAGATCAGTAGATTGTGGGTGGCAAAGGCAAGGAAAGGTCTCCAAGTGTTGCTTATGGTTAGCTCAAGTATGATCTTTAAATTGTAAATGGTAATAGTCAAGCAATGGGATAGGTGTTGTTGATTCGAATGCTTTGTTGTATGCTGAATTGGTTCGGCTCTTGGATGCCTTAGTTGAATTGTAAATATTTCTTATGATGCATGTCTTGTATGCCTATATGTTTTGGTTGCTAAGACATGAACCTTGAAGTGCTTTGTATGTCATCCTTTGGTAATGCATGAATCTCTCGGATGAATGATGCTTGTTAGTGTTGGTTGCCTCGTATGCTTAGATTATGGTTGTTAAAGGTTGTATGTATGTTGTTTGTGTCTAGGGAGGTCCTAAATCGCATCTAGGTTCGAGTCTTGTGTTGTTTTTCTGAAATGGGGAGACTTGCAGTGCAGGGCGTATCGATACGGTCTTGCCGTTAGGACTCAGTTTTGGCTGGGCGTATCGATACACGGGGGTGTATCGATACGGTTTTTGCTCTCTAGTATTCTGATATTTTGGTGAGTTTTTGGTGTATCGATACAGTATTATGGTGTATCGGTACGGGTTCATCTCGTTAACCACGAGATGTTGCTGGGAAGGGCGTATCGATACGTTCATGGGCTGTATCGATACGGTCTTCCTATGTTGACTGTTGAGTGTTGACTTTGGTCAAGGCATATCAATACCCTTGACATGTGTATCGATACGGCCTGCTTAAAAAGGATAAATTGGGTTGTTTATTAGCATATCTTGTGGGTTTTGTATCCATGTTTGTTCGATGCGCGTCCTATCACATAGGATTTAATAAAGGCATCTAGAAAAGATAAAAAAAAATAAGGGTTGCTAACCGAAGGGGAGCCTTAACGGGTTTCGCTTCGGTTTTCCCCGTGTAACCTACTCGAACCGGTCAGCCGACCAGACCGGGGCGAGGGGGTTACACGATGAGCCATCCGAAGAGGAGGAGGAAGTGGCCAACCTTTGTCTCATGGCATTTGAGGAGGAACAAATGGTAAACTCTAACTCATCTCTTACTTATGCTAAATTATATGATGAATATGATGAGTTGCAAAATGTTTATGATGAATTGGTTGACAAATATAAAGAGTCTATTTTGAAAAACAAGAAAATCATTTTCAATTTAAAATCTCAAAATGAGTCTTTTTCAAAAACCAATTCTGAATTGGAAAAGAAGGTTTTGTATTTGATAAATCTTTCAAATGAGCTTAAAAAATCTTGATGTTGAAAAACTTTTTTTTTCAATTTCCAAGATTATCACACTAAGGAAGTGGATAATCTCAAAACTTCTATTACTATTGGGAAACATGGTTTTGAAAAACGAAGTTTTTCAAAAACCCAATATGTTAAGAGAAAACCATTTTACCTCAAACAAAGAGGTTTTCCAAAGCAATCCAAAGTTAAAAGAATTAGGAATGTATGGGTTCCTAAGGAACTCATTGTTTCTAATAATATGAATGATATTGCTTCTTGGATTCCTAAGGGAACCAAGCTTTTGGGAGCTAACACTTATGGACCCAAAAAATTTTTGGTACCAAAATCAATGAACTAATCTTTGTTTGTAGGGGGAGAATTGCTACAAGGCCAAAGCTTCAAGTCAAAACACATGGTACCTTGATATTGGATGCTCGAGACACATGACCTGTAACGCCCCGGTTTTGGGCTTAGGAGTTTTGGGCTTGGACCGGTTCGGTCAAAATGTTGTTCGAATATAAAAAGGTGAAATTAGGAAAACCTAGTTCGGGTTGTATTAAAAATATGGAAAAATGTTCTAAAATCCTCTTTTAATATATATAAGTGAACTGTGAAATCAATTTTACAAAATGAGGTTTGGAAGGGTGACATTTTGGCTAGTGACCAAAATGTAATTTTTGAAAACTGCGTGACTGTTTTAGAAATGATTGAAACTTTGAATCTTTAAGGAGCTATTACCCAAAGGGAGTTTCTCCAGATTTTTCTAAGATATTTAGTGATTTAATTCTGGTTTTTAAACAAAAGAAAAGTGGAGGGAAGTTATTTTCCTATTTTCAACTAACTTTTCCAATTTTCCTTTTCTCTCATTTTCTCTCAAACCAAACATCTCTCTCCAGAGTTTTTCCTCTAATTTTGTCACCTAAACATCTCTTTTCAATTTTCTTTTGGTTGCTAATCATCTCATCAACAAAACCTCACCATTTGCTAATTGATTCTTCAAGCTTTTTGGTTCTAAAAATGGAGAAACTCAAGTTTGGAGGTAAGAACGTCCTTCTCCTCTAAACTCTCAGTTCTTTACTGAAATTCCTAAGTTCTCAATCCTTAATTGATGATTTATAAATGGTTTTAAAGTTGTGTAATGGATCTTGGCTTAAAATGCAAGATTTGGTGATTTTTGATGGATTTTCGTATGATCTGATTGGGCTGTGTTTTAAGGTGTTAATTTGATGTTAAATGAATGTTAAATTGATAAGGAATTGAGTTTTAATTAATGCAATCCCGGATAGGTTGAATTTCCTAAGTTTAGCTTGTGAATCTTGGTTGTTTTGGAGTGATCTTGTGGATCTGTTGTTGCTGGAGATATAAGGATGTTGTTAGGTCCTTTTTAGATGTTATATGATGTTAAAGGATGTTTAGTTTTGATGGATTTTGGCTGGGCATTGTTGAGGAGTTGTTTGGATGCATTTTCGGTTGTGTTTGGTGGCCGAAAATGGAGTGTGGATGAGAGCAGCGAGTTTAGGTGCTTTCATTGAAGCTATTAATGCATGATGATGCATTAATCCTCTACTTTGATGTGTTTAAAACAGGGGAGTCATCTTTGGATCCAAGTGGTGGTGATCCGGAAGCTTGATTGGTGTTTCCGCAAGAGGCGAAACGGAATCGGTGAGTGGAATTTGGTTTTCAGCTTTGAAACCAGTGTTTTGAAGGTTTGGGAGCTTAGTTTAAGTCTAAGCAACTTAGCTAAGCTCAAGAGTAAGTTTTCGGAAAAACTCTCTTGGTGATGGCCATGGTTTTGGTTGTATGCAATGTGTTTGTTTGCATGATTTTAAATCTGTTTTGAAAGCATATCTAGCATGTTTATTTGCTGAGATTATAAGCCATGTGTTGAAGGAAACTCAAGGTAAGAGTTCCTTGTTTTTGAACATTGTTTAAATGTGGTTTGATGCTTAAAAATGCATGATGTTTATGGCTTGTTTAAATGCTTTAAAATAGTGGATTATTGATGATAATGATACATATTGGCAAGTGATGGTTAAGGTCACAAAGGTGGTTAAAAGTCCTTGTGTGAGCCTTGTACATTCAAGAACATCAAGGTGGTTAAAAGTCCTTGGATGGTTCTTGGTTAAAATCACAAAGGTGGTTAAAAGTCCTTGTGTGGATCTTGTAAAGTTTAAGAACAACATGGTGTTTAAAAGTCCATGGTTGGTTCTTGGTTAAGGCTCAAGGTGGTTAAAAGTCCTTGTGTAAGCCTTGGTTACTTAAGAACTCCAAGGTGTTTAAAAGTCCTTGCGAGATTCTTGTTGAGGACACAAAGGTGGTTAAAAGTCCTTGTGTGGTCCTTGCCATGGTGTTTAAAAGTCCATGGGCCATGGTGTTTAAAAGTCCATGGGGATAAGATCACAATGGTGTTTAAAAGTCCATGTGTGGATCTTATGTGAAATGTATCACTTGTTGCCAATATGACATGTAATGGAAAGGAAGCATGTATTGCTTGTTTTAAATGTTTAAGAACATGTTTAATGTTGCTTGAAGCTTGGTTTATAAATGAGTTTTATAAATGCATTATTGTATGGTTTTAAATGAGCATTCCTCACTAAGCTTTTGCTTACGCTCTCTCTCTCTTTTTCTTAAACCAATAATGCAGAGCATTAAAGTGCATTGAGGGCAGCAAGGAAGGCAAGCAATCAAGTGGAAGTTAAGCTCAAGTATGGGAAGGTTTTCTTAAACACTTTTAGGTTTTGGCATTTGGAAATGGGGGACCTATGAGGATGTTTTGGGAGGTGTTTTGAACTCTCCAAGTTTGTTTAATGTTGTTAATGATGCTGGATTATGTAATTGGCCATTATTTGCTTGGTTTGGAGTTTTAATGCTTGAATGGTTTGCTAAGTAGGAAGTATGCCTTTAGATTAGGGGCTTTTCATATTTGATGCCATGATGTTGATTGAATGATGCATTTATGTTCCTTACAAGTTGAATGTCTTGCTGGTAAAGTTTGGTTGCATTTAGAGCATGTATGGTTGATCAATTGTGTGTTTTAGCAGCCAATTTTCTGCATTCTGTGCAGGCCGTATCGGAACGGGAGCTACCGTTCCGAAATGGAAAGTCCTCTGCCAGCCCTCGTTTCAGAACACGTTGCGGAACGGCCCCGCGTTTCGAAACAGGTTCTCCCTGTTTCGGAACACCTGACCGTTGGGGGCTGACATTGGCAGTTATATGTTTTGAAATGTATGCGTTTTGGTCCTGAATCTTGTTTGTGCAATTGTATGAGTTTGGAATGTCCGTTTGAGCTGAAATTTGGCAGTGAAGCATGAAACCTGATTAATTTCAAGATGGTAACTCTGATTTGGGTTAAGACCTTATAATTTACAGAATTTACAATTTGGTCCCTAAAGTTGTAAATTGTTCAATTGGGTCCCTGTTTGATCTATGATGTTTATGATCTTTGAGCATGATGTTCGAATGATCATAACTAGGGTTATTGTGCATCTAGACAAGTTTAAAAAGAAAAAAAAGGGTCGTTAATCAAGGTTGACTTTCGGGTTGACTTTGGTTTTCCCCGTGTGACTTTCTTAATTCGGGTCAACCGTCTAGGCCGGGTTAAGGGGGTTACATGACCGGAGACAATAGTAGATTCTTGGAGCTTAAACCAAAAAGTGGAGGATGTGTGACATTTGATGACAACTCCAAAGGGCACATTGAAGGCATAGGTTCTATTGGTAATCTCTGATACACATTCCTTGAAAATGTGTTATATGTCAATAGTCTAAAACATAATCTTTTATGCATTAGTCAACTTTGTGATAAAGGCTTTAATTTTCATTTTGATAAAAATGGGTGTAAAATTGTGAAGATTAAAACAAATAAAATAATGCTCATTGGTCATCGCATAGGAAATGTTTATATGGTGCATTTAGATGACATACATTCATCTCATGCATGTTTAGTTGCACGTGATAAGAATGATGCATGGTTGTGGCATAGGAAACTTGGGCATGCAAGCATAAGTGTTTTAGAAAAATTAGCTTCCCAAAGTCTATTTGCCCAAACTAAAATTTTTATTAGATAAAATTTGTGATGCATGTGCTAAGGGTAAACAAAAGAGAACTTCATTTAAACACATTAATGATGTTTCGACTAGTACGTTATTATAACTAATCCACATGGATTTATTTGGGCATATTAGAACTATGAGCTTGGGTGGTAAGTCATATGCATTTGTATTGGTAGATGACTTTTCTAGATACACTTGGGTTCTATTCTTAAGTACTAAGGACGAGGCTTTAGAAAATTTTATTACATTTACAAAAATTACCCAAAATGATCTTGATCGTAAAATTTCACACATTAGAAGTGATCATGGAACCGAATTTCAAAATATGGGTTTTGAAGATTTTTACAATGAAAATGGTATTAACAATAATTTTTCGGCTCCTCCCACTCCTCAACAAAATGGGGTAGTTGAGAGGAAAAATAGAACTTTAGAAGAAATGGCTAGCACTATGCTTTGTGAAAACAACTTACCTAGGTATTTTTTGGCAGAAGCCACTAATACGGCTTGTTATATTATTAATAGAGTAATAATTAGGCCTATTTTAAAGAAAACATCTTATGAGATTTTAAAATCCAAAAAGCCTAACATTAGCTATTTTCACCCATTTGGTTGTAAATGTTTTGTTTTAAACAATGGAAAAGACAACTTAAGTAAATTTGATGCTAAAAGTGATGAAGCAATATTTTTGGGTTATTCCCTAAACTCTAAAGCCTACCATGTATTTAATAAAAGAACTTTGGT
Organism: Hibiscus tridactylites; assembly: GCA_958450335.1. Classification (NCBI taxonomy): domain Eukaryota; kingdom Viridiplantae; phylum Streptophyta; class Magnoliopsida; order Malvales; family Malvaceae; genus Hibiscus; species Hibiscus tridactylites. Next base: position 24,668,548 of record OY288265.1, on the reverse strand, counting down.
TGTTGAAAAGTCTATACATGTTTTTTTCGATGATAACCTCCTTTCGTGGAATGATTCTTGTGATGATGATGATGTAGGGATCATTGAAGCCATTGATGGAGGACAGACATCAAAGGTGGATGAGATTCCAACCAAAGAAGAAGATGCACAAGATCCACATCTTGAAGCTTTGAAGGACTTGGCTCTTGAGGAAAAAAAGGTGACATACCCAAGGGAGTTTAACTATATCAAAGGTGGTGAAATCTTGGGTGATCCATCCAAGGGGGTAACTACTAGATCCTCTCTTAAACTAATAAACCATGTTGCATTTATTTCATGCATTGAGCCTAAAAATTTCAAAGAAGCATTAAAAGATGATTTTTGGATTTTGTCCATGCAAGAATAACTTAATCAATTTGAGAGAAGTAAAGTATGTACATTAGTTGAAAGGCTTAGTAATCAATCTACTATAGGAACTAAATAAGTCTTTAGGAATAAACTAGATGAGAGTGGTAACATAGTGAGAAACAAGGCTAGGCTCGTTGCTCAAGGTTACACTCAAGAAGAGGGAATTGATTTTGATGAAACATATGCACCTATAGCTAGAATGGAAGCTATTAGGATGCTTCTAGCATTTGCATGTTACCACGATTTGAAGCTTTTTCAAATGGATGTAAAAAGTGCTTTTCTAAATGGTTTCATAAATGAAGAAGTGTATGTTGAACAACCACCAGGTTTTGAGGATCCTAAATTTCCAAATCATGTTTTTAAATTAACCAAAGCTCTTTATGGTTTGAAACAAGCTTCTAAAGCTTGGTATGAAAGGCTTTCAAACTTTTTGATATAAAAATGTTTTGAAAAAGGCAAGGTGGACACTACACTTTTCATAAAAAGATATTGTAATGACATCTTAGTAGTACAAATTTATGTTGATGATATCATTTTTTGTTCTACTAATGAATGTTATTGCAAAGAATTTTCTAAGCTAATGCAAGGTGAGTTCGAGATGAGCATGATGGGGGAGCTCTCATTCTTTTTGGGGCTCCAAATCAAACAAAGGAATGACGACACCTTCATCAATCAAGCAAAGTATGTGAATGAAATGTTCAAGAAGTTCAGCTTGGAGAATGTGAAGCCTCAAGTCACTCCTATGAGCTCTTCTATAAAGCTTGACAAAGATGAAGGAGGTAAGTGTGTCGATTCTAAGCTTTATCGATCTATGATAGGTTCTTTGCTTTACCTTACTACAAGTAGACCATATATTATGTTTAATGTTTGCTTGTGTGCTAGGTTCCAAGCTAGTCCTAGAGAATCACACTTAGTAGCCATTAAGAGAATTTTTAGATACCTTAGAGACACACCTAACTTAGGTCTTTGGTATCCTAAGGATTCTTCCATTAGCCTTCATGCTTATTCGGATGTGGATTATGGGGGATGCAAGATAGATAGGAAAAGTACCTCTGGAACATGTCAATTCTTGGGTAGTATGCTCGTATCTTGGTTCTCTAAGAAACAAAATAGCGTAGCCTTATCTACCACCGAAGCAGAGTACATATCCTTAGGTAGTTTTTGTGTTGAAGTCCTTTGGATGAAGCAACAACTCTTAGATTAAGGCGTTCAAGTAGATGCAATACCCCTTAGGTGTGACAACACTAGTGTCATTTTTCTCACTAAGAATCTCATCCAACACTCTAGAACCAAACATATAGAAATTAGACATCATTTTGAAAAATGATGTTGTTCTAGAATATGTTGACACCTTGAACCAATTAGCGAATATATTTATCAGACCTTTAGATAAAGAACATTTTTGGACCCTTAGGAGAGAGTTAGGTTTAACTAGCCTTTCTTTACCCTTTTAGGTCCCAAATGGTCAAAATTTTGCTTGAACTTGGTTGATATTCATGCTTATGTTAATTTGCATCATTTTGCTTCTATGCACATTGTTAGGGGGAGTATGGATCAATTTTAGCCATTAAATCTTTCTCATATGTCATTCACATGCATTTAAGGACGTTTAAAGTTGGATTTTTGGACTTGAAACTGTCAGAATTGCACTTTCTAGTAATGGCATATTGATACGGATAAAAGCATATCGATACGAGTTCGTCAATGGGAAGTGATACAGGTCAAACTATATCGATACGGTCACGCGTATCGATACGGTATTAAAAATCAATTTAAAATTAGGGCAAAGCGTGTCGATACACTCTACAAGCGTACCGATATTGTATCGGCAGAAAGCTTAAATTGGGCATTTTAATGAAAAACCACTTTTCATTAAAACTCCTCTCTTTACCCTAAACAAACCCTAGCCTCAAATAACTATAAAAGCACCCTTAATCTCTCAAATTTTTTACACTAAACTTCAAATTAATTGAGGGTTTTTCATCAACACATCAAAGTCAAGCTTTGTTAGCAATCTTGTGCATTTTCATCACCACATTCATCCATTCTCATAACTCAAGGTATAAATTTTTTTCCTTATTTTTTCTTTTTAATTTTCCTTTAATTTTATTAGTTGTTTTCAATTAATTATTGTATAAAACATATACATATGGTATGGGTTTTCAAGTTTTTACAAAAACTTTTCAAAATCTGAAATTTTTTCATTCGAATATAATTTTATACCGTATATTTTTATAAACTGTCTTTCAAAAAAAATCACCAAAAATTTCTTTTATACTTGTATATATTTTTAACCTTCAATTATTTTTCAATACCTTGAATTATTGGAATTTATTGTTGGATTGAATGAGATGATAATTGTATACATATTCGATTTGTTTTGATGTTGTTTTTCAGGATTATGGCACCCAAAAAGAGAGTGAAACGATGCTTAGTCTCTACATCTTCCGATCCTATCAAAGATGATGAGGGTTATCCTAAACCTAACCTCCCTTACATAATCCAAAATAGTCTTCCACACCCTTCGGACTTGTCACGTTATAAACTATTCCAAGGATTTACTCTTAGGGAATAACGTGTCGTGTCAATCCCTTTTTTGAACTCTGAACATTTTAAATTTGAATATCTTCCTTTGATTCGAAGATGGAAATTTATAAACTTTTTGAACCTACCTCCTATTTTATATCGAAATCCGGTCATATTTTTCTTTTCAAATGGCAAATGCATTCATGATGCACAAAGGGAACATGTTGTTGCTATAGAGTCTCATCTTATGGGCACAACTTTTCGAGTCGATCAAGATGTTCTTTGTAACGCTTTTGGTTTTGAAAATGTCGGGATTGATTATGAAAATTCCTTAGGTCATGGTCCCCTTGGTTCTCTCAATGTTTTAAATGCCCAAGACCGTATACTTCATCTCAAAATGTCATGGTTTATTCGTCCCTCGTGTGGGAAATTTTCAATTATTCGTCAAGTTGATGATTTTTGGCTTAGGTGTTTTCGTGAGGGTAAGCGCCCTAATCTTTGTCAAATTATATTTGATGATCTTGTCTACCTTATTCAACACTGTCACACCGATCAAGTCAAATCTTTTTACTACTCCACAGCGTTGAGTCATTTGTTTCACTCCCTTAAGCTAGATTGCACCCATGACTATCCTGAACCCCTTGGCCTACCCATAGATGAGCGTTCCCTCACTCGTGATCACTTTTCCTACATCAACAATGAATGGGTTCGTGTCTCTCGATCTCCTCGCTAAGATGTTCAAGCCAAAGCTCCACAAGGCTCTCAAGGTGCTCCTATTGCTCTATCCTCCATGGATACTCTTATGACGCTTCTTAATGAGAAATTCACCAACATGGAAGCCATGTTTTCCGCTATTGACACTCGATTCACATCATTGGAAGATAGAGTCAAGGGCCTTGATACTCGCTTCACGTCTTTGAAGGATCAAGTCAAAGTCGTTGCTCTTCAACAAAATTCCATGGATGTCTCTCTCATCGCCTTCCATGATGCTTGGCTCAATCAAACTAGGAGGCCTCAACCGAATCAAGATGATGAGGATGAAGAGGACGAGGATGACGACGATGGTGGGAACGAGTAGTCGTGCATTTCATCACATCTCATTTAGTTTTTCTAGTTTATGCACCTATCTATTAGAACCCTATGCTTTCATTTATGTTGTTAGGATTTGAGTTTGGCTTCATGTTTTTGAACTATTGGTTGCTTTGAATTGTTAAGTTTGCAGTTTGAATTTAATGATATTATGTTGCTATTATCCCTACCTTGTGCTATTATGTTTGATCTAACAAAAGGGGGAAGAAAGATTATATAGAGCCAATTTTGAAAATTTGAAACTTAATTTTGAAAACCCATTTTAAACTAAGGGGGAGTAAGCTTTTCAAAGTTTTCAAAACTTAAACATTTATATTTGGTTTTGTTATATCAAAAAGGGGGAGATTGTAAAACCAAAATTGATTTTGATATAACAATTTACCTTAAGGACTAAATTGCAAAACAATAAATTTTTAAGTATTTTCAAAGACTCACAATTTGACAAGCCATTTTAAACCAAATATTATTTCAAGTCAAAACACATTAAAAGGGTTCAAATTTTCTAAGTGTTTTCAAGCCAAAAAGCAACAAAATGCTCAGGCGTATCGATACCCTTAGGTGTATCGATACAATTTTTCAACACTGGAATTTTAATCGTTCATAGTGTACCGATACGGTTTAACCCCGTATCGATACAGAATTCATCTGGGCAAGACTTTAAGCTATAGCGTATCGATATGCATCGGGACCGTATCGATATAGTTTTCATATAAAAATATTCTTTTCTATAGTGTACCGATACGATATGTCACCGTATCGATACGATATGTTGACCTTTGCAAAAAAATCTTTGCATTTAATATTCGAACGTTGGCTTGTCAGTTATTGGAATCCAAAATTTTAAATGACCATTGAACGGTATCGATACACTAAGGTAGCGTATCGATACACTTTTTAGCAAAACTCAATTCAGGGTTCCAGTGAGCAAATATGTATCGATTCGACATTTCGTATCGCTACGCCCCTTAATACCGTACTGATACACCCTTCAAACGTATCGATACGCCCTGTTTTTTAGTCACAACGACTCTTTCTTCTTTTAGACAGGTACCGATACGCCCACGAACCGTACTGGTACGGTAGGTTGTTGAGGAGCATTTATCGCTGGAAATTGCAGCCCAACGGCTAGATTAATGACCTCAACCACCCAAACAACTATAAACAATGCAAGGGTATAAAAACAAGTCTCAAATGCTACAACAACAACTATTGAAACTTCAAGCAACATCAAAGCATTCAAATCCAAACATTGATCATTTATAGTCAAATCTTGTACCCAACTCAATTGAGTTTTTCCATTGTAATTTTTATTGAGAGTTTGGGGTGTGATTGATTGTATTTGGGTAAAAATCAACCTTTGAGAGGTAATTATAAGGTTTACCAAATTCCTTCTTTGTAAAGAGTGTGTCGGATTAAGCTTTAGGTAGAAAGCTTAATCGGTCTTGTAAGGTTTCCTCCTCATCCAAGAAAAGGGGAAGAATCAATTAGTGGATTGGTTGAAAGTCCTTAGTGGGTGCTAAGGTAGTGGAGGTAGAGTTCATTTAGGAACTTGAACCACCATAAATTGCTTTGTGTCAAAATTTTAATTCATCCATTTCTCCCTTCAAAATTTTAATCGCCAATTCACCATCTCTTGGCCATTTGCATTCGTTTGATCAACTCAACATGGACCTATATAAAATTTGGTTATAGTGTAGAGCCTTTTGTTGGAATTAACCCATATAATGAAATACACCTAACCGACAAATTCGATTCATATCAAAAGGTAAAAAATGTGACAACAAAGGGATAATGTACATGTGTCGATCCATGAGGCTTGTAGTTAAAATTCTTGGCTAATTTGGCCAGATATTCCCCTTTAGGTAATTATCTGGAAAAATACCCCCCATTTGGCTGACATCATGGTAAGTCGCGTTCTGCAGGGCGCAATATCCATAGTCGCATTGTACAAGGCGCGACTTATGTCCGAAGTGGAATATATTATACAGTATTTATATTTTAAAAAAAATAAATTGAAGTCGCAGTCTATAGGACACTACTTCCATGAGAATTTCAAACAACTCGTCGCGATAAGATTAAGTCGCGTTGTGTGTGTCGCGATTTCCGCATTAATAAATTGGAACGGTTGAAAATTTAATTACCGTGTTAGAGTTATGAAGAAGTTGCGCTCTATAGAACGTGATTTCTAAATTCGCGTCTTGTAGGACACGATTTGCTTTGAATAATCGCACCCCAACCGATACGATTTCAACTATAAATTGGTCCTCACCCTCCCTTCTACCCCACACCAAAAAATTCACTCTCTCTCAAATCTACTTTCTTTCAATTTCTTGGTTGATTTTTCGTGTTTGATATAATGGCGGGATTGATAAGGTTGGATCACAAGCACGTGTTCGATTATCATCGGAGACATGTAAGTTTTATCCCGTTTTTTTTATTTTTTATTATATATTGTTATTTTTACGTACATATTTTTTATATTTTTTATATAGTTTAATTTATACATACGCGTTTATATTTTCTAGAATATGGAATGACGTCTGGAGGTTTCTTACAACCGGATGACGAGATTATCGGACGTGTTGATCGAACTGTACTTAGAGCGGGTCGGGTTTTTGCAGGCATCCAAAATTGTTGGAGGTGCAAAAATAGACGTTGATTTGGTCAACGCTCTTTTGGAGAGGTGGAGGTCAGAGACACACACATTCCACCTTCCTTGCGGCGTGGTAACGATTACCCTGGAGGACGTGTCCCTTATCCTAGGTTTGCCTGTTGATGGAGAGGCTATCAATGGTCCCGGTGCTAATGCTTGGGTGGACCTATGTTTGAGTGGGCTAGGGGCTGCGCTGAAGCATTTTTACGGCAGAAAAATACAATTAGTGTGGCTGCGGAATAATTTTGGTGATGTACCCGTTGACGCGAGTGAAGAAGGTAACAATAGTTCTTTTAGTGAATATTATTGAAATAATATTTTTTTACATATGGTAATATATATATATATATATATATATATATATATATATTTGTATTGTAGGCATTTGTTCGCGCTTATTTTATAGACAATCGACGGGGTATTGATGCCTGACAAAACTCGGAACAAGGTTCACACGATCTGGTTGCGGCATTTGCAGAATTTTGAAGATGTCGGTAAATTAAGCTGGGGATCCGCAGTTTTGGCCACTCTGTTTAGGGAGCTATGTAAGAATATCGATCCAAAAATGTATTCCATTTGAGGTTTTTGGTGTTGCTCCAGTCCTGGGCGTGGTGGAGAATGACGTTTTTACGCCCTGAGCTTCTGGAGCCTACTCCATATGTTTTTCTACTAGCTCGGATGTAAGAAAAGAGTTGTTAATTTTTTAATATACATATTATTATAATTAATTAAAATTATCTTCTTATGTTGTAGGTGGACCGCTCGTTTAACTCATGTTGGTGTTGCGAAGGGCCTGGAGGTTATCAAACATGATATTAAGATTTTTTTTCAAAAGATTAGGTAACACTTTGGTATATTTATATAAAATAAATTTTATATTTAACTATACGTATTTTCTTTTTCTTTTTTAATATACACATTATATATTGTACATTTTTTATGGACGTCGTACGCGAATATGGAGTTGCAGCACTGCATCCCGATATTTTTGGCCGAGACGAAGCTTGTTTGGACAGCCTCTGTACTACTCATCTGCTATGCCACAGTTGAGTGGCATCCGACCGACCGCGTCCTACGGTAATTTGGTTGTTTCCAACGTATCCCAACCGAGCCTCCAAATTTGGATAAGTTGCACAAACTCACTCGACAAGGGAAGCCCAAGGTAATAAATATTTATATACTTACTGTATTGTTTTATTAATTCGAACGTAATTTATATCTAAAAAGAATAATAAATTTTTTTATTGTCCGATAGGTTGAATGGTTGGTGCACCACCACTCTTATATCGCTCACTGGAGGTAAAGGCTGAATCAGCGATGGCAATCCTGGAGTGAGTATCATATGTTTGATTCGATGGTGAGCGATGATTACGAGGACTGGTTAGGGCGAATGGGAAGCCATTTATTCTGACTCGAGAGAAGGCATCGGTCGTCTATCGATGTCTTCAACACAACCGCCCACGGTCTCAGAGTTCGAGGGGGAGGGGAGCACGGAACACCTCAGCGGTGCGTCATCATTAACGAGAAGTTGTGGTCCTGCACCACAGCTGACCCAAAGTCCAAGTCAAGGTTATTTAACACCTTCTATGTCAGACCCCTTTGCTCAATTTTTGGCGACGGTGAGTGGTGCCTCCAGCTATCCTGCAGGCTATATGCCCTACGTGCCGTTCATGTCACTCCCCCCGATGTCAGCCACATTTGGAACCAGGATTGTCAAACAAATGCCGCCACAGTCGATTTTCTACCTTAGTGGGCCCGGTGGAACGAGCGGTACTGCAAGAGTTGAAACCGAGGATTGTGATGATGATGATAATGATGATGATCGTGACAACGATCTCCCCCGATGCAATCCAGAGCGACATCGTCGTGCACCGTCTTGTGGTACCGGTGGACATAGGCACCATTAGTTTTTTTGTTGTTTATTTTATTTGGAAATATTGAACTTTATATTTTTATTTTGTTTTTTAATTAGTATATATTTTAGTTTAACCATGATTTGTAGTTTATTTGTTTAATTAGTATATGTTTTTTAATTTGCGTTTTTTTATTCTTTAATTAGTTTATATTTTATTTGAATTCCCGGATGTTGTGATTTGTTTTTGTCGACCGCCGTGAACAAAAATACTGAATAGTTAACACCTAATCAACATAGAGATGAAACTACAAATAACAAAAAATAACAATATCCAGAAAATCAGTTTACGAATAAATTTTCTAGATACGTGGTTTGTTGGCATTAGTAGTTACAGTCGAAAACTTCAATAACTACAATGCATATTTTTCCCTTCGAATGAGTGGTGCGAGATTCGAGTATTTATAGTGGCAAAGTAGCATTTTATACGACGAGATTTACCTGACACGTCAGAAATCCTGGCAAAGTCGCGTTCTGTACGATGCGATTTTCATGTCTGGTCTATATATGCCCTCCTTTATGAACCTTACTGGAAACTCACACTTGTATTGTGAGTTGTGGGTATATGCAGTTGTGGTTGGATACAAGTTGTGGTGTGATGTCTGTACCGTGCGTTTGTTCAAGATGATCGAAAAATCACAATATCTAGAAACGCGTGGTTGGGTGCCACGAAAATGATCGGTACCACGAAATCACAATAGCTGCAACTTTATCTGTCTTGTCCAGGGTTACAACTTTTGGTGGGTGCCGGTTACATTTGATAGCGCAGGTCAAAGCTTCTACCATTGTCGGTGTTTTCGAAACTATGTTAAGACCCTTACATGTAGCGGTGTTGGTGACATATGTATCGTGGAAGATGATGATTATCGTGTACTCACGAAATCTACGAAGCATGAGGGCTCCAACAACTAGGACAAACTATTGCACCTCTCGTAGGCCATTTATCCACAACAACAACACATCTCTCGTCGGCCATACAAATCGAAAAATACTATTGCACCTCTCGTCTATTTCAATTCATATGTAAATTGTTTGAGTCTGCATGTTTAGGGGTACAATTGACCGCGTGTTTAGGGGTACAATTGTTTTCAACATACAAAAAATAAAAATATAATTTACATATGTAATTTGAATGTAATATTTTACGTGTTTCAATGCATGTCTTCTATAAAGAACAATAATTTAAAGGGTAAAGTACACAGACAATCACTGAACTTTGATAAAAAAACAAAATGGTAACAAAACTTTCAAAAATCACGAAGTAGCAATTAAACTTTAGATTTTGAAACAAAATGGTAACTGGGGTGTTAAACCCCGTTAACCCCTAACGGAAATCTAACTGGGTATGCCACATCCCCACCCAGTTTTCCACCTCATATATAAAAAATAATAAAACTATATTCCACGTCATATTTAAAAATTAAAAACAAATCATTTTTAATCCCCTTTAAAAATGAGCCTTTCAATCCCTTTTTAAACCTGCAACCCCAAACCCGTCTTTTAACTTTGATTCCCCTTTAAAAATGAATTTTAGAGTTCAAAACCCAAACTCGCTTTCTTTTTAGAAACAATTTTCCAGATTCCGGTAAGAAACAAGACATGCAAATGTCATTGGAACTTAGTCGCAGAAGCTTTTCAAGGGAAGCAAACATTTTTAGAGAAAGGTAAACTTCATCCCTTTCACTTGAATTCAAAAAAAATGGAAGAAGAAAATTACCAGAAAAGAAGGCTTGCTTTATTCCTCTGAGAAATTGCTTACAACCTTTGCTTGCTACACTTGAATCTGAATGCTGAGTATATTGTGTATCTATTGTGTGTTTTTGTTGTTGTGTATTGTGTGTGTTGCATGAACAATTACATGGGTTTATATATTTTCCACCCCAAATTGTCTCTGATTTGATTGAAATTAAGCTTGATTTTGGCCATGGCTTCATTTTAGGGGTTTGCTCTTTGACTTTGCTTATGTCTAGGGATTTAACCCTCCTTGTTTCCTTTTTGCATGTTTCTGGTAGTTTCAAACAACGCCAGCGATGAGTAATTTGTGACAAAATCGGCTCGGGCGTTCCTCGAAGATGATGAAAAATGATTTGTTTTTAATTTTTAAATATGACGTGGAATATAGTTTTATTATTTTTTTATATATGAGGTGGAAAACTGAGTGGGGATGTGGCATACCCAGTCAGATTTTCGTTAGGGGTTAACAGGGTTTAACGCCCCAGTTACCATTTTGTTTCAAAATCTAAAGTTTAATTGCTACTTCGTGATTTTTGAAAGTTTGGTTACCATTTTGTTTTTTTTTATCAAAGTTCAGTGACCGTCTGTGTACTTTACCCTAATTTAAAAGACCACCGATTCATTTACACCCTTATAAATAGACCCCTCCGGTTCCTCAACAAACTCACTCTTTCTTTTCCTTTCATTGTAATTCGCTCAAAATTTCTCTTAGTCTATTTTTTTCCATTCCAGTTCTACAATTGCTGCAAACGTAGATGATTTACCATCTATTGGGAGTCAGTCCTGTGTTGTTGATGTCGATACTGACAGTGAACTACATGTTAGGATGGTATTCACTACGAAGAAAATGGAAGAGGATGCAATTAAAAAACTACAACATACGTTGGTCAGTTCGTTCGACAGTGAAGAAAACAATTGTGGACAACTATATCGCAAAATGTGTCGAAAAGCGCAACGGCTGTAACTAGAGGATTCATGTATCACTAACAAAGAGGTTGAACAACGTTTGACAGATAACAAGATACCAAGGACCTCATACATGCCAGTTTTCCCAATGTAATTGACATGTAATACGTTTTGTTAATTACATATTTTGTGATTGTTAACTGTTTGAAAATCGAAGCGATTAGATATAAAAAATAATATTTGTGAAAATTATATTAACGAAAAGTACTACAAGATTGTTACTTGACTTAATTACACAAACATTGAATTACTATGCCTACTTAAAATCTACAAAAGTGAATCATTTTCGCTGCCCTCGTAGTCGGTACTTATGTTAGACGTTAAGTTTAGTTCCTCAATTATTTGTTCCTTCTCCTACCGTCTCCTATAATTTCGTGTAGATATCGCATCCTTGTCTTCAAGCTTAAGTATTGTTGATGAACTGGAGTCGTCATCAAAGTTTACAATAAGCTCGATGTTCGTACCCCGGCACGTTTGTATGCCCGAAACATCTTGCGCATATCTTTCTGATTGGATAATGTTAGCATGTAATGTTCTTTTGGGCTGGGCTCATTCACTGGCACTTTGACACGCAAGACAGAAATTTTAGAGCTTGTAGACTCCCTAAACCGTGTTAAAATCAACTCAAACAATTCATCTCTTGTGATTTTTTCATTGAAAAAAGTGTAGAAGTAGGTTTCACGAAAGAAAACAGTAGCAGAAAAACGAGCCATAATTTCTAGTTGTAGTTTGGCACGGAATGTATGTAGAAATTGTTTGAGTGGTGTAAAAATTTTTGTGACTCCTGCAGAATATATAGGGTAAGAAAGTCGCATTTTACAGGACGCGATTTACGACATTTTTCAAAGAAATTGCTTTTTACAGGACGCGATTTTGCCTGGCACACCAGTACCCCTGGAAAGGGTGGTAAAACTCGCATTTTACAGGCCTGCCGGTACAGTCTTGGGAACCTCCCTATATTCATCATCGGTACCGTCTGCGGCACATTGCTGCAAATTACTACCAGAGGTATAAGAACAATGATGAGCGTATAATGGTTCTTTGTATGGATACGCCTTTCGCTCTCAAAATTATAAATTAAATTGCCAATTATTATTAATTCTCGTTAATTATTCCGTATTTTTTTGAATATGCAACGCATATCGAGTTGAGGTGGTTGAGGAGCTGCTAGAAGAGTTGAAAGTTAGAAATCAATTTGGATGTGACTATCTTCTTGATATCACGAGGGAGAAATGGTTACGATGTTATGATGGGGGTCGTCGATATGGTCACATTATGACGAACTTGGCTGAGGCGATCAATTTGTCTCTGAAGGGAACACGTCATTTACCTATCACATCAGTTGTGAAGGCAACATATTATCGACTAGCTACCCTTTTTGCAACCCTTGGAAAACAAGCTATGAATTAGATGACAGGTGGCCACAAGTTCCATCCAGATCTCCAAAAAAAATTCAGATATACAGTGCGCAAGCAAACGCGATGGGTGCCACATGCTTCTCTTGTCACCAACATAGGTTTACGGTTACTGAATTTTCACGAACACTTGAAGGAATTATGCACCACAACTACGTTGTTAATCTACAAGAGCGAGCATGTGATTACAGAGTCTTTCAGACATTCAAGTACTCGTGTGCTCACGTCTTCGCTGCATGTGCATCTGTTCATCTCGACGTAATGACACTCGTTGATCCTGTATACAAACTTGAAAACGTTTTCAAGGTATATCGATCCGAGTTTCCTCCAATCAGAAATGAACATCATCCTGATGTGGTTGAAAATGAACCTAAGATTCGACCAAATGAATCCCTGCAACGCAACAAAAAAGGTTGCCCAATGTTAAGTAGGATTCATTGTGCCGAGGATATGGTTCCTAGAGAACGGACTGACCAACCTAAGTTGTGTGGAAATTGTAGGAACCCTGGATACGACATCAGAAAATGTCCTTTTAGGACCCGCCCTCGAATCAACTAATTGTAATTGTAACTCTAATGTTTTAATCCTAAATAACATGTGTTCTCGTACTATTGTAAACATGTGTTATCGTACTACAACGTGAAAGTTATATAACAAAAAAAACCTACGACCATACACTAAAACAACAAAATCGACTAAAACATGAATATCGACCTATGTTTCCATTTTCTTAATGCAAAGGAATACACCAAGATAGCATTTTTAACACAATTTCTACACTCTTTAAGATGCCTTTTACACTTCAATTTGTGCACCATTGTAAATATGTGTTCCCGTACTACGACGTGAAAGTTAAATAAAAAAAACCGTGAAATTCCCATACAAATCAACCATAAACAACCCTACCAACCCATGTTCCCATTTTCTTCAATCAAAGAAACACAGCAAGGTAGCGTTTTTAACGCGATTTAAACACCGTTTCGGATGCCTTATGTACGCTAATTTTTACACCATTTTGAAGAGAAACATCTCTACTATGAGGTAAAAGATCAAAATCATGAAAAATTATCCCCCAAGACCATGCAAATTAACCCTAAACAACCCTATCCAGCATTGTATAAACAACAGATTTACGCAAAAGTCGCGTTCTGCAGAACGCGACTTCCGCAGATTACTTGATAAATTCGCGACGAGTCGTTTCAAATTCTCGTGGAAGTCGCGTCCTATAGACCGCGACTACAATTTACTTTTTAAAATAAATATTGGATAATATAATCCATATCGGACAAAAATCACGCCTTGTACAACACAATTTTAAATATCGCACGTTAAAGAACACAATTTACTGTGACGTGGGCTAAATGAGAGGCATTTTTTTCAAATGTTCCCAAAAGATATTTTCTCAAATAATTTCCAAAGGGAAATATTTGGCCAAATTAGCCAAAAATACTTAGCATTAAGATTTCGTAAAACAATTTAATTATTTGAATAAGAAAAACAAATTTAATCAATTTTAATACAGACATTTAGAGAAAAAAAATTGGAGGCAGTGAGGTGCGAGGCGACCAATTCAAAGCGAAGTTCTCGCGAAATCTATGATGGGAGAGAGCACGAGACGACGGTGGCGATGCCACAAAGCCTTGTCGTTTTCACTCTCATTCTCATTATGTTGATCATTCTCATAATCGCCATCCTCGTCTTCGCCTTCCGACCATGGCGCTTTTTCTCCTACACGTATTGCTCTCTCACCATCAAGGTATTTGTTTGTTCATTCATTTTCTAGTGAGGCAAAGTTTTCTTTAGATCTTGACAGAAATCTATTTTTTCTGCATCGTTTTTTTTTGTTATGATTGTATATTTTAGATTGCGGATCATCGCCTTTTGAGCTTTGGTGGATCTATTTTTTTAGAGGTTTCATTTGTTAATACATTTACAAAATTGATTTCGATACCGATTTGCAATGAATCAATGCGGCTAGGTTAATTAGTTATGTCCTGAAATGCATTTCTTAATTTTTTGTATTTGTTCTTCATATTGCCTTTCCTGTTATATTGATGTTAGTGGAGGATCCGATTTTCAAACGGATCTAAGATGATAGATGTATAAATTTTATCCGTTTATATTAGCGATTTGAAATGTGAATTTGATTATTGAGTAATGGATATGACATTTGATATGTACTCTCTTTTTCACCAGCTGTTTGGAAATGTGGATTTCAACAATGAATATCAGTTATGGCAAGTAGTTTGGCGGATTTAATATGGTAGGTAACATGCTCTGAGATCCATGACATCCATTCTGAGTTTGTTGGCAATAATTGACTTTTTACTGCATATTTGTTAAGAATAAATACCTATCCTAATGGCAATTTATTGAGTTATCATTTTTAGAAATATATATGCATCTGTTATAGCGTTTGAAGGTCTTTGTTTTTTGTTTTAATGACAATGAATTTTCATTTATTTTATTTATGAAGAATTAGCTTTAAGAAGTGTCAAGACCTTTGTTCATATCTCTTGTTTGGATGGCAAAAGTGGTTAATTCATTTTCATTTACAATCTATCCATAAGTGAGAAAATTAGGTTGTAGGTAATCAAACCAACCAACCGATAGATTGATTCTCCAAATATCTCCACTTATTCCTGAGTTAAAAATGGTGCAACAACCCTAATATCATATAATAATTAACTCATCTTCTTCTTCTTTTTCAATTCTTTTGTCATACATCAAAAATGAAAATATTGAAATTAAATTTCACTTTAATCGAGTTCTCTCTGTTTCTCTTCCTTTAACCTTTCTCCTATTTACCCAAACGCAAACTTATTGCATGTTATGGAAGGAAGACTTGGGATCTTTCTTTAAACTTGCTAAGTGTTTGTTTATCTAAATGTGAAACCTGTGATAACATTCGTGTATATTTACTATTTACTCCGGTCAAGTTATTCACTTATTCTATTAGTTCCTGCACCATGTGAAATTTGTGGATTTAGTCTCTCTACCCTAATTTGGTTACTTTTAGTCCCTGTATTAAAATTTTGAAATTCCAGTCCTAACCGAAACAGTTCGTGTTAAATTTGTTAAGTCAAATTTTGTTGTTTAGTTTCTGTAATATGTGTAAGTTACAGATTTAGTGTTCTCTAATCTTTTAATTCCCCATAATTTAGTCATTTTGTCCTTGTATCATTTGGGTCAGGATTGAAATTTCAAAATTTGAAAAGTATAGGGACTAAAATTGACCAAATTAGAGTACAAGGATTAAATCTATAACTTATGCATAGTACAAGGACTGATGAAAGAATTTGACCTTTTTCTTTTGTTCGATCCAACCCCCTCGGCAATAAAAATGAAATCCTGGAAACTGTTTTAGATTTGTTTTTGATTGAAACTTGTGGTCCTCATACGTTTGACACTTTACATTTATTTATAGATTGGTGAGTTGAAGAGACCTCTTGTATCAAATGATGTAGATGTAGCTCTAAATCAAAGCAACAATTTAACAAGAAATTATGATTTAGACGGACAGTGTCACCGAACTGAAGCACTTCTGCGGCCGCCTCGTTCTCAGGGGCTTGTTCACAAACAACGGCTTTCCGCTGTATCTCCCTGTTCGGCTCAGGGTATTAACTTTTATGCTTCCATCTTTTGTTAGTTTTCTTTTATAGTTATACTTTTAACTGTTCAACTTAGGCAACAAGTAACAACAAATGATAACGATTTGCTCTGTACAGGTGATAGCGTGGTTCTAGATGTATCTGATCCTTTAGAGGATATTTTGATTGGTGAGACAGTAAAGCGTCCATTTGGGCACTTAGTTGAACTGCAAAAGCATGGTAGGCCAGAAAAACAAAGTCAAAACTTGAGTTTTGGTGCGGAAAATGATAGACCACAGGGGTCTGGGCCCAACACTTTCAGTGATCAAAGTAATTTTCTTTTTCTCTAAGGAGATTAATATGTTGATCTCTTTCTATTAGACGGAATGTGTGAAGCATGTAATTATATCTTTCTGTTAGAAGTGCAGGAAGTTGCCTCTCTCTTGAGGTTGTGTCGGGTCCTTCTTCTGGACTTCATTGTTCTGTACTGTCAACGAGCACTGCAAGGCTACCATTGACCCTTGGAAGAGTTCCTCCATGTAATTTACTGTTGAAGGATTTAGAGGTTTCCGGAAAGCATGCAATGATAAATTGGAATTCAAATGTAAACTCCTTATAAGTTGTACTACATGAGTTTGCATTTGGTTGTGTCATGTATGTGTGGTGCACTAAGTAAGTGTTTCAAATCTGTTCAAACTTTGTAGAAATTGAGATGGGAGCTGGTGGACATGGGTAGTCTGAATGGAACACTGTTGAATTCTCATCCAATTAATTATTCTAATTCTGGAAGTAGGCAATGGGGCAACCCAGTGGAACTTGCAAGCGGAGACACAATAACAGTTGGCACAACCTCAAACATTTATGTAAGTCAACTGCTTTTCAATTTACTTGTAGTTCTGGCGCTTTTTCTTCTAAACATATCAAAATATTCTAGATAAATTCTAATATATCTATTTGTATTGGATTTTGCATGAACAAGATCTTCTCTTTATTCACTTCTTTGGGCTATTGGTGTATTTGCAAACTAGTAATTTTTTATGTTAGCAATTTTATGAGATTGTCATAATCTGGGAACATGACTTTAGAAATGGCATCTTTCTTGCCTTTTTGTTTAGTCTGACAGTCAGGATCATCATACTGTAGGGTACCTTTTAAGAAATTGTGTCATATTTCGCAAGCACCATGTACTTTTGAGATTCTAAAAATACAGATCTTTTTGCTCTTTATTTGTTTATTCTCAGGGAACTCTCATTTGCTTATGTTTCATAACTCTTCTTCTATGTTGCTTTCCAATCAATATGATCCAATCATTTATGGATAACGGGATTGTTTACATGATTGTTTATAATTGCTTGAATTTTCTGATGGACTCTTTTGTTGTTAAATATTTTCTTTTATGTGGTCAGTGCATATAATATGACCGTTTCAATTTGTAATACATGACATTATATTTGAAGCTATTTTTACTGATTGCCTTTTTAATTCTCTCCCATGATAGGTTCATATTTCATCCCAAAATGATCATTTGGTCCCTTTTGGAGTTGGCATGACTTCAGACCCCATGTCTTTGCGCCGAGGAGGAAAGAAGTTTCCTATGGAAGATGTTTGCTATTATCAATGGCCTCTTCCTGGGATTGATCAGGTTTTCAAGTTTTGATGTTTTAGTTTTATTTTTCTGCTTCTACCAAGAAGTGGCGGGTTTCATTTTTGTGCGGACATTGCAGTTTGGAGTTTTTGGCATCTGTGATGGACATGGTGGGGTTGAGGCGGCCAAATCTGCAAGCAAGTTAGTATTCTGTTCCATCTTTAGTGTGTTTCCTTGTCATGGTTTGGGGTTGACTCCACCTCTCAGCTAAACCCTTTTCTTTCCACATATCATAAATCATGCTCTAAAATTTATCATAGTCTTCAAGGCTTGAGACTAGCAATATGCATCTTTTCCCACTGTTTCTATGGATGGAGTTATGACAATACAAAATTAATTTTTAGATCTATGGTTTCTGATGGGACAAAATACTAGAAGTTCTGCCATTTCTTTAGATGTGTTGATTTTAAATAACTATTTTGCTAATGTTTCAAGCATTTGATGTATAGGATTCTGCCTGAGATGGTCGCTACCATTTTATCAGATTCTGTAAAAAGAGAGAGGGTTGTGTCACAGCAAGATGGTTCAGATGTTCTTAGAGACGCATTCTCTCAGACAGAAGCGCGTATGAGTAACTATTATGAGGTTTTTCCTTCACCTGTTTCCTCTTCTTTTCTTTGCTTGCCTTTTTAATTTTCATTGTTGTTTTCATTGGGAAGTCTCTTATGTGCACTAGAATGGTTTTGTACACCTTAACATCCTCTATTGTTACTTGACCTGGGGGTATCAGATATGGCTATGTGTCCAATACATGTATGCTCAATTTTTCGAAGTTTTTCCATCTACTTAAAGATCATACCCATACCTATGTCTGAATGTGTCGGACACAGGCGTCAGACCAGGGTACTTCACGGCAAAGGAATTGTGCTTCTAACATAGAAGTAGAACACCTTCGTAACACATTCCTATGTTGTATTTCTCCTTTTCCATTTTGTAGTATTTTGTACTGTAACTCATTCTTGTTGAATGATAATCTAACTATGCAAGTTGCATTTTCTTCACCTTTGGCTTTACAAGGCATTTTGGTCTTCATTAAATTTAATGGGTTTTTTCATCCTTTTTTTCTGCCTCAGTTGAAGTAGATTGTTCGCATATCATCATAGTTATTTACTTGCAGGGCTGTACTGCAACGCTGCTTCTGGTTTGGGCTGACGCCGATGAGAATTTATTCGCACAATGTGCAAATGTTGGAGATTCAGCTTGTTTTATGAAGTATGCGTTTCTATTCTTATTGCTCCAATTAGTAGGATCCTGTCATGCAGGATTTACTCTTTTCTATTTTTTCATATTACTTCTCTATCTTCTCGTTTATTATTCCAGTGATGCTTCTGTTAGTGTACTTATGACCAAATACAATTTTATGACAGTGTGGAGGGTAAACAGATTAAGATGACTGAAGACCATAAAATAGCGAGTTGTTCTGAAAGACTCCGAATTGAAGGAATCGGGATACCGTTAAAAGACGGGGAAACACGGTTATGTGGTATGCACAGATTTCTGTGTCTAATCTTTACAGTCAGGATTCAGCAGCATCACACAATTAAGGTACTTAGCATATTTGACCATTTGAATTTCAGGTTTGAACCTCGCTAGGATGCTTGGAGACAAATTTGTTAAACAGCAAGATTCTCGGTTTAGTTCCGAGCCTTATATAAGTCAAGTTGTGCGTATCAATAAAACCAGTGGGGCATTTGCACTATTGGCAAGGTGATTCTATTTATCTTTCACTGTTGGACTTTCTGCATACTAAAACATATTGCCGAAGCTGTAGTGGTATTTGTCATCAATTTTAACCAGACTCTTTATTTTTCTTAAAGTATTTGCGTTTTACATATATTTGGACATAGGTATGAGGGGTATAATCTTCCCAATATATGAAAGAACTTTCAAGTGAAATTTAGCATGCCCATATTAAAAGGATATCTGTATTAGACAAACCTCCGAGTCTGGGTGACATAGTTTGTCATAGAAACTATTTGTTTTATCTGCATTTCTTGGTTTAGCTTGTATAATATGACCCATCGTGGTTTGTCAGTTAAATCCATTTTGTTTTGTCTGCATTTTTGTATTTTCCGTGTTTGTATTCTTCATTATTTGGACATTTTGTTTGTGACATAGCTGAAATGTGGATCTGGTTTGTTTCAGTGATGGATTGTGGGATGTTATTAGCTTTAAGAAGGCAATTCAGTTAGTTGTACAGGTATTATTGTTATTCTTGCAACATAAACTCTACAAATACAGTTTCTTGCTCCGTCGGTTCTTTTACCTATCTTATCTTTTACTGGTTAGGCGAGGGAGAGATATTCGACCGGTAAGGGGAATCTGGCCGAGAAGATTGCTGATGTTTTGTTGAATGAGGCTAGAAGTCTGCGAACGAAGGATAACACGTCTCTAATTTTCTTAGATTTCGAATCCACTTCCACAGTTCCTTCTTGTAAAGTCCTTCCCTGATTTGTTAATTATTTCAATGTTGTTCTTTTATTTTGCAATCACTCTTCCTTTAGGCCTTAGCCACATGATGGATGGTTTGCTTCAATGGAATGTACTATTTTCTTATTTCTTTCCTTTACATGTATATAATTGAAAGGTTGCTATGTGTTGAAGAACTTATAGTTTACTCTTAATTCTTTCCTTCTCTCTCGAAAATCAGATGGTCAGATCGGTCATTTGATGTGAATTTTAAGGTTTGTATAAGCTTTACTTTATACAAGTTTCTGTATCAAAGTTTTTTTTATTAGAAAAAATATTTGATACATTGCCATTGTAAGTTATTCTATGGTTAATGGGTTTAGTTTTAATATTTAGAATTTAAGAGTTCTAATTTTAGGGTTAAAGGTTTTAGGAATAATGTTTCAGATTTTATACTAGGTCTAAAATCGACCGATTTATTTACTTTACACATCCCTTTCCCTATGTTTTGCATTGAGAAACTAAGGCCACTCCTTTATAAACGTAAGAGAGAGAAGGCAATTTCAAAATCATGGTTTTTGAATCAAAAAAAATTAACCCATCCCTAATTTGAATATTCCATAAATATGCCACGTAATTAAAGGGCCTTGATTATTTGAAAGCCGTCCGAAAGCCACGTGTCACATACGATATTTACCCCATTTATATCAAGATTCTTTAACTGCTTCCTCAGAGGCTCAGACGGTCAGTGATATAGGATTCTATGAATAGAGTGGAACAAGTGCAAGAAGAGATGGCGCCTTAAGAATGTTGGGCGGAATGCATGTAAGCATTTTGCAGTTTCTTAGACTCAACTGGATTAGGCATGTTGGTGTAAGACAATGAATTGAATCAAAAGAAAATAAGGTGAAGAAAAGCAGAAATTTAGATGAGAATCAGAAAAGAGAGAAATTCGGAGAGAGAGAGAGACATTCATTCAGTGTGATCTTAACAGATAAGGTTGCCTAACGGCTACAAACTCGATGATATAACGCTTAGACCTAACACGGCACCGTTTTATCTAATTACGGCACCCCCATACGCAGCGTTTCATTAAACTAACCACCCAGACTCAAATTAATTAACGAGAATTCAAACCAATCATATCCCAACGGTTATCTCAATTCATCTCTTTACAATGCTCCACTTCAACACATCCTTGTCCTCAATGATTGAATTGAGGAAACTGTTGCTAAAGCTGGTACAAAACCTCCTAAGTCGAATCCTCAGGAAATGAATTTGTCCACTCTACTAGAATTTCGGTTACAGCCCGACGTCTCCTCTTCCCAATTCTTCGATCAAAGATTCTGACAGGCTCCTTACAAATGCTTCCATCAAGTACTACCAAAGGTAGCTCTGTGCTGCAAACTGCATCTCCAATATGCTTTTCAACTGAGATACTTGAAATACATGATAAATTATGGAACCATCTGGCAATTACAACTTATAAGCCACTTCACTCACCTTACCAATAACCTTGAAGGGGCCAAACCATTTGGGAGATAACTAGTGTGAAATTTTCCTCTGCACAGAATGCTGCCTATAAAGTTGAAGCTTCAAATAAACTAGGTCTCCCACTTGAAGGTTACAATCAGATCTCAACCTGTCAGCTTGTTGCTTCATTCTATTCTGAGACCGTTTTAAATAAAACTTCAACATTCCGAGTGTTGTCTCTCTCTGCTGCAAGGATCTATCAACAGAAGCAACCAATGATTCTCCAGCCATGTAAGGAACATGAAGAGGCGGTTCTTGTCCATACAGTGCTTGATAAGGAGTTGTCTGGATTGAAGAATAGAAAGAAGTATTGTACCACCATTCAGCCAAGTAAAGTCATTCTTTTCATTCTCTTGATTTTTCCCAGTCATGCATCTCAAGTAAGCCTCCAAACACTTGTTCATCCTCTCAGTTTGGCCATTTGTTTGAGGGTGATAAGCTGTGGAGGGTGTCACTGCAGTACCCAGCTTTTCAAACAACTCTCTCCAAAAAGTGCTCATAAAAACTCTATCCCTATCACACACAATATTCTAAGGCATGCCATGTAATTTGAAGACATTCTCAAGGAATAGTTAAGCCACTTTTTTAGCTGAAAATGGATGAGCAAGTGCTATAAAATGGGCATACTTTGTCAGTCTGTCCACTATGACCCATATTACATCTTTCTTCCTTGATAAAGGTAACCCCTCAATGAAATCCATGCTTATTGAAGACCAAATCACCTCTGGTATAGGAAGTGGCTGCACCAGTCCTCTTGGATGGCTTAGATCCTCTTTGCTCCTTTGACACACCCCACATTCCCTCACAAAATTCTTCACATCCTTCCTTATACCCTTCCAACCAAGGACTCCACTCATCCTCTTGATTGTGGTTGCTGCCCCTAAATGTCCTCCAACAGCTCCTTCATGAAAAAATTGAAGTAATTCCCTTCTCAAGTCTGGTTCCTGACCCACCACAAGCCTCCCTTTTCTTTTAAGCATTTTTCCATCCTAAACATATTTGGAATGACTAGTAGATCCCTTCTCCAATTTCTCAATAATTTTCCTCAGCTTCTCATCACTTTTCCAAGACTCGGTTATTCTTGACAAAATATCAGTGGAAACACAACTCACAGCAATTAATTCACAACTCCCCATTTCAGGTTTTCTAGATAGGGCATCTGCTAACCTTTTCGATAACTGGCCTCATAATCAAATCCCATCATCTTGGCCACCCATTTCTGTTGGGCAGGGGTAACAGCTTGATTTGCAGCTAAAAATTTCAAGCTCTGGTGATCTGTTTTGATTTTGAAATGCCTGCCAACTAGGTAAGATGCCCATTTCTTCACAGCCATAAAGACTGCCAACATTTCTTTCTCATAAACAGATAATCCATAGTGTCTCACCCCTAGCCCTTTGTTGAAAAATGTCAAGGGCTTTCTTTTCTGCACTAACACTCCTCCAACTCCCATGTCAGAGGCATCATATTCTATTGTGAACGCAGTGTCAAAATTAGGCAAAGCCATCATAGGGGCTGAGCTAATAGCCCCCTTCAACTTAGCAAAGGCAGATTCTTCTAAATCAGTCCATTTCCATCCTCCTTTTTTCAACAAATTGGTCAAGGGTTTAGCAATGTAGCCATAATCTCTAATAAATCTTCTATAGTATCCTGACAGGCCTAGGAAACCTCTCAATTCCTTGAGTGACTTAGGGCTTGGCCAGCTTGTAATACAATCCACCTTGCTTCTGTCCATGTGGATTTCTCCATCAGATATCACATAACTCAGATATTCCACCCTTTTAGCTCCAAAACAACATTTACTTTCTTTTACAAACAATTGATGATGTCTTAGAATCTCCAAAACCTCTTCAAGGTGCAACAAATGAGTTTTCCAATTCACAGAATAAATCAAAATGTCATAAAAAAAATACCAAGACTGACTTCCTTAGGAAATGCCTGAAAACTCTATTCATCAACCCCTGAAAAGTAGTTGGGGCATTGGTCAATCCAAAGGACATGACCAAAAATTCATAATGCCCTTCCTGAGACTTAAAAGTTGTCTTATGTATGTCTGTCTCCCTCATCCTAATATGATGGTAACCATCTCTCAAATCAAGTTTAGAAAAAACTCTTGCAGACCCTAGTTCATCCAGCAACTCCTCAATAATTGGCATAGAAATTTTGTCTTTGACTGTAACCTGGTTGAGCCTTCTATAATCAACACACATTCTTCAGGAATTGTCTTTTTTCTTCACCATCACTATGGGTGAAGAGAAAACACTATTGTTGTGTTTGATAATTCCAGCTGCCAACATTTCTTCAATTTGTCTTTCAATTTCATTTTTCGGGCTTGCAGGGTACCTATAAGGCTTACTCTTGATCATTGTTCCCTCATCCATCAAAGTATTTTATGATCTTGTTCCCTCCTGAGTGGTAGCCCTTCAAGAGCCCTGAATACATCCTTAAACTTCTTCAAAATTTGTTGTAATTTTGCAGGCCTATCTTCTTGTTCCCCCTTCAATCCCAATTTGGTGTCCAGTAAAAGTAATGAAGCCTTATAAGGATTTTGGTTGCCTCTCAACATTTTGTTGCAAGTCTGAGAGCTTACTAACTCTAACTTCTCTGGTCGTACCCCTTCCAAACTCACCATTGTATCCTTCTTGTCAAACTGCATTTTCAAAGCACTGAAATCCCAGGTGATAGCCCCTAAAGTAGTCAACCAATGAACTCCCAGCACCACATCACAATTCTTCAAAGCCACCACCAAAAAATCTAAATTAAATTTCTCACCCTGGGTCTCCCATTTCAATTTGTTACACCACCTCAAGGTCCCCAAGACATTCCCATCAGTCATTGTCACTCTCAAATTACACCTTTTATCAATTACCAACCCCAGCTGCTTAACCAAAGTCAGACTCAAGAAGTTATGGGTGCTTTCTGAGTCCATTAAAGCCACCCATTCCATTCCCTTAATAGTCACAGTCACCTTCAATCTCATGGTTTCATAGATGTTGACTCCCCACATGGCTTGCAAAGATATAACTGGATCCTCAAATTTAGATTCCCCTTTTAACAACAATTCCTCATTCTCTTCACAATCTAAAAAAACTTCCTGCTCATTTTCTTCCTCCTTGCCTTCCACTACAATCTAAATCACTTGAGATTTTGAGCACTTATGCCCTGGTGTGTATTTAGCTGCACACCAAAAACATAATCCTTTTTTCTTACGTTCATCAATTTCTGCAGCTGACAAGGTCTTACCACCAGTGGTTTTGTTGGCATTTGATCTTGTTCCCCTTGACACACTAGAACCAAATGAAACTGTGGTTGAACTTCTAGGTGGTACAGTGGGTGATACTGAATTGCTTGAATTGAACAAAATTTTATACCCACTAGCTGTGGACCTAAGAGGTAATAACAGGGCAGCAGGAGCAGCTAATTTGAAAGAGGATTCCCCATAGGAAAAAAAATATTCTCTAAATGCTTAGCAGTATGGAAGGCTTCAATCAGAGTCTTAGGATGCAAAACATTCAAAAATTGGCTGATTTTCAATCGCAGATGATTCTTAAAAATGCTGAGTATATATTTGTCTGGGAGTTGTAACTGATTAACCAAGCTGACAAACTCTTCATAGTATTTTTCCACAGATTCATGCTGCCTCAATTCCAACAAGTCTGGGAAAGGGTCATCAAATTCCCCTGGAACAAACATGTCACGTATGAGTCTCAAATACTGGTTCCAACTCAGACTCATAAACTCTTTTTGGTTCTGCATTAAAAATTGATGCCACTGCAACGCCTTCCCTTCAAGGTGTAACATGACCAAACAGATCTTCAAATTTTCAGGAACCGATTTCGCCTCAAAATACTGCTACAACTTGGAATACCATCCCCTGAAATCGTTGTCATCGAACCGAGGACAAGGCAACTTAAAAGCCATATTCCCCAACTGCCCTTGACCTTCCATTCCAACACTACTGAGTCCCTTGCTACTTTGGCCATTCAAAACTTCCACAACCAGTTCTTTCTCTCCAAGGGATTGATTGTCTTCCACACTCACTCCTGCATTTGGAGTCGTTCCCGGAACTCCAAGGCCTCCCACCAAAACTTGGGTCTGATTTTCATTCGAGGTTGCTAATGGGTCGATGTGCTTACCCAGGGTGATTTTCAACATTTTTCGCATATCTTCCCCAATCTAAGTGCGAAACTCCACAAGCTTGGCCTCCATTTTAGAGTCAATACTGCTCTCCATACGGCCGATTTCATCCTGCAACTTGGAAGCTTCCTGTTGCCAAGATTGACTGCGCGTAGTCGGGGTTCCGTCCACCATTGCCAGAAACGATTAGCTCTGATACTTTTGTAAGACGATGAATCAAACCAGAAGAAAAATAAGATGAGAAAAGCAGAAATTTAGATGAGAATCAGAAAAGAGAGAAAATCGGAGAGAGAGAGAGAGAGAGTCATTCATTCAGTCTGATCTCAACAGATAAGGTTGCCTAACGGCTACAGACTCGATGATATAGCCCTTAGACCTAACACGGCACCGTTTTATCTAATTACAGGCACCCTCCCCATACGCAACGTTTCATTAAACTAACCACCCAAACTCAAATTAATTAACGGAAATTCAAACCAATCCTTTCCCAACGGCTATCTCATTTCATCTCTTTACAGTTGGGCGGAATGCATGTAAGCATTTTGCAGTTTCTTAGACCTGGAAGCCCTGCAATCGATGATGAATGCACCACTTCTATCGCAGTGTCTGCATTGTACTTGAAAAAGCATCCGGATGAATCAGTAGTTGATCAATTTGAGACATGTGTAGGGATTTATTAAACGAAATGGAAGATGTAAATTTAGTGAATATAAACATAAGAAATGTCGGTGTATCATTTTTGAGTAAGCAACAAACATCTTTATGGCTGAAGGGAGCCGTGATGGATTGTTTTTGTGAGAAAACATTTGAGCTAAACTCACTTCCTCTTCTCCAATTTCATCAAGAAGAAGATGGTTGTAGACTCTTCAAATCTTAGGCATTACAAGGATGATGATACTCTAACAATGAAAACAATCAAGGGTGCAACTACCCATTTTGTGGCTGAAACTATCTGGGGTGCCTCGTGTTGCCATATCAGGGCTTATGGAATGGCATTTGCTGTTGCAGAATCATAGGATGAAGCGACATTTTGTTAATGGTGAGAAAACATGGAGTTATAATATCAAGTACAAGATTAACTACTGCCAGCAACATGGTGGAGGAAGATGAAGAAGCCATGATTAAGAGAAGACCTAATTTAGGAAAAGTTGAAAAACAAAGGGACTGAAACTCGGCAAATCCAAGTATAAAGCAATAAAAAAAGCATTACAATCAGATAGTTGGAGTCATTCTCTCAAAGACTCTTAAGATTTCAGAAAGGACAATGCAGGCCCGCCTGTAATAATTTATTGTTACTACCATCTCATATTTCGTAGGCTAGATATACATATATACCACATTGTGGTTAAAATGTAGTTTCATTAATAATTTAAATAAAATTGAATTTTTTATTAATTGGATAAAAATTTGTATAAGTAACTGAATAAATTTTTATGTAGATTTTACCTTATAAATTCTTACCAACTGAATAAAAAATTGTGTAGGATCGTCTTATTTTAACCGCACCTTAAAGGCGTCTTACGATAAAACTTTTTCAAAAAGCACTCTAAAGAAAACTTGAGTAAAAATCACATGTTCTTTTTTGAGGCGTTAGTGCTTAGGATTTATATTTGGAGTATTGAATGCATTATATATATATTTTTAAGATTTGAGTTTAGATTTAAGATTTAAAATTATTTTTTTTTTAAAAAATTATCTTTGATTGAAACATGAAAAATTCCCATCTTCTTTTCTTTTTCTCTTCTTAAATTCTTCTTAATTTATAAAAAAAATATCTCAGGCGGTGGAACGAAAAGGTTTCACAAACGTCTTAGTTTTAAGTTTAGGACCTAATTTATGTATTATAGTTTATAAGTTTAAGTGTAGTCGTTTAGAATTTAGAGTTTATGGTTAAAATTTAGAGTTTAGCTATTAGAGTTTAGAGTTTAAAAAATTAAGGTTTAAGTTTAGGATAGCATAGTTAGAGATTTAAGTTTTAACCATAAACCGTAATTTTAGTCACACACCCTAAATTCAAAACTCATACACTCTAACTCCTAAACACTAGATCTTAAATGAAATCCCAAAATACTAAAACTAAAACACAAATTTCCACAAACAATTCAATTCAAAGTTGAATTGTGGCAATTGATAATCAGAGTTTGCTTTTTTTTTTTGGATCTACAACGTCAAGTTGTGACAAACCCTTAGTCTTAAGATTATTCTGGTCAAATTTAAACTACATGTTAAATTACCACAATAGAATATTTTATTTTGTCCCTCAACTTTGATTCATATTTTAAAAATAAATTTATTTATTTTTATAATCTAGTCCCTAAATCTTATGTTTGATTCAAATTAGTCTATCAACTGAAAAAAAAATCATTAATTTCTTGACTCATTTGTACTTGGATCAATATGTTGTCGTCTAAATCGAAACTAATATGTGTCATAATAGTATAAATAAAATTGAACCTTGACATTTAATTTATTAAATAACATTACAAATCTTACTTGCCTATATGAAAAAAAATGAAAAAAATATATGTATATATTATATAATTAGAAAAAATTATTTAAATTAAAATTAGTATTATAATATTATAAATAATTACATTATATTTAAAGAGGAACTTGAACAACTTGATTCAGAAAAGTTCAAATAAAATTTGAATCAAAGTAATTTTCTTTTTCTCTAAGGAGATTAACATGTTGTTCTCTTTTTATTAGACTGAATGTGTGAAGCATGTAATTATATCTTTCTATTAGAAGCAGAGGCGGATCACCCTAGAGCCTATGGCCCTAGGGGAGCCTGGGCATCCTCAAAGTTTAGAGAAATTAAATTTATACCCCTCAAATATTTAAAAAAAAAATTAAGTAGATCCCCTCAAATTTGTTAGAAATTTTCATTAAATTTAAAAATATTTTTAATTAAGTTCACTAAATTGTTAAAAATTTCATTAAGACTCCCATTTTTTTTTTTGAAAAATTTAATTAGACCCTCAATTTTTTTACAAATTGCATTAAATCCTCAAAATTTTCAAAAATTTTAATTAAATTCCCAAATTATCGCACCAAGATCCACCCTTGGTTAAAAGCGCAGGAATTGCCTTTTTCTGACCCTTGGAAGAGTTCCTGCAAGTAATTTACTGTTGAAGAATTTAGAGGCATGCAATGATAAATTGGAATTCAAATGGAAACTCCTTAAGTTGTACTACATGAGTTTGCATTTGGTTGTATTATGTATGTATGGTGCACAAAGTGTTTCAAATGTGTTCAAACTTTGTAGAAATTGAGATAGGAGCTGGTGGACATGGATAGTTTGAATTAGAGGTATTCATAACTGACTCAATGGTTACTCAGAGTCCTAATAAGTTCATAATGTAGAAGAGAAAATGAAAAATAATAATACTATGATAGTGATATTTGACTTATTGGGCCAAAGGGTACCCATGAGCCAATTATGAACACCCCTAGTCCAAATGGAACACTGTTGAATTCTCATCCAATTAATTATTCTAATTCTGGAAGTAGGCAATGGGGCAACCCATTGGAACTTGCAAGCGGAGACACAATAACAGTTGGCACAACCTCAAACATTTATGCAATTCAACTGCTTTTCAATTTACTTGTAGTTCTGGCATCTTCTCTTCTAAAAATATCAAAATATCCTAGATAAATTCTAATACATGTATTTGTATTGGATTTTGCATGAACAAGATCTTCTATTTATTCACTTCCTTGGGCTATTGGTGTATTTGCAAACTAGTAATTTTTTTAGAAGTTTTATGAGATTGTATCATCTGGGAACATGACTTTAGAAATGGCATCTCTCTTGCCTTTTTGTGTAGTCTGAAAGTCAGGTTCATCATACTGTAAGGTACCTTAACGTCCCCCTATGTTACTTGACTTGGGGGAATCAGATATGGCTATGTGTCCAATACATGTATGCTCAAATTTTCAAAGTTTTTCCATCTACGTAAAGATCATACCCGTACCTATGTCCGAATGTGTCAGACACAGGCGTCGGACCAGGGTACTTCATGGAAAAGGAATTGTGCTTCTAACATAGAAGTAGAACACCTTCGTAATACATTCCTATGTTGTATTTCTCCTTTTCCATTTTGTAGTATTTTGTTGAATGATAATCTAACTATGCAAGTTGCATTTTCTTCACCTTTGACTTTACGTGGTCTTTTGGTTTTCACTAAATTTAATGGTTTATTTCATCCTTTTTTTCTGCCTCAATTGAAGTAGATTGTTCGCATATCATCATAGTTATTTACTTGCAGGGCTGTACTGCAACGCTGCTGAGAATTTATTCGCACAATGTGCAAATGTTGGAGATTCAGCTTGTTTTATGAAGTATGCGTTTCTATTCTTATTGCTGCAATTAGTAGGATTCTGTCATGCAGGATTTACTCTTTTCTATCTTCTCGTTTATTATTCCAGTGATGCTTCTGTTAGTGTACAATTTTATGACAATGTGGAGGGTAAACAGATTAAGATGACTAAAGACTGTAAAATAGCGAGTTGTTCTGAATCGGGATACTGTTAAAAGACAGGGAAAACACGGTTTTGTGGTATGCACAGATTTCTGTGTCTAATCTATTTTATCTGCATTTATTGGTTTAGCTTGCATAGTTCATCAGTAAAACCATTTTGTTTTGTCTGCATTTTCGTATTCTTCATTATTTGGACATTTTGTTTGTGACATAGCTGAAATGTGGATCTGTTGTGTGGCAGTGATGGATTGTGGGGTGTTATTAGCTTTAATAAGGCATTTCAGTTAGTTGTACAGGTATTATTGCAACATAATATATACTACTACACAGTTTCTTGCTCCGCCGGTTCTTTTACTGGTTAGGCGAGGGAGAGATATTCGACCGGTAAGGGGAATCTGGCCAAGAAGATTGCTGATGTTTTGTTAGGATAACAAGTCTCTAATTTTCTTAGATTTCGACTCCACTTCCACAGTTTCTTCTTGTAAAGTCCTTCCCTGATTTAAATGTTGTTTTCATTTTGCAATCACTCTTCCTTTAGGCCTTAGCCTCATGCTGGATATGGTTGCTTCAATGGAATGTACTCTTTTCTTATTGCTTTCCTTTACATGTATATAATTGAAAGGTTGCAATCTGCTGAAGAACTTATAGTGCATTTGGTAGGCCACTAATAACATTTCCTGGTATGATTAATTTGCAGTCCTTCACTAATTCTTCATTTTAGGGTTAATCTCAAATAAGTCCACCCACTAATGACTCTTCCATAGGTTTTAATTGCACCACCAAATGACATTATTAAAAAGGTAAACTACACCCAAAGTGACATTAATTATAGGTTTTACAACAAACATCACTTTTTAAAAAAAGTTACAAACATGTCACTTATTTAACATATTATTACAAACATGTCACTCCATTAACATATTGCTATAAATAGGTCACTCTACATACAAACATGTTTTTTTTTTGTATAATAATATTTTTAGTCGCAAAACTTATATATTATATTGATTTTATCTTAATTCGATACAATTCACTAGTTTTAATCATTCATATTTAAAAAATTCATCAATTTAGTTTTTTTTATGATATTGTCAAAATAAGTGAGTCCATCAGAAGTTCGATACATGCATTATACTATAAAGCAACAACTTACTATAAGTTGTTATTATATTGGAAAAGTAACAAGAAAATACTACACCATTTATGGGATAAGAATAAGCAATTTAGGAGAAAAATAAAGATTAAAATGATGAAATTTTAAATATTAAGAGTTAAATTTATTGAATTGTTTCGAATTAGAATCAAATTGATAGACTATATATTTTGAGGCTACAAATGTTATTATACTATGCCGCATTAGAAAAAAAGTTACATGTTTGTAACAATATGTTAATCGAGTTACTCATTTATAAGTTGAGTGATATGTGTAAGAAATTTTTAATTAAGTGGTCTATTTGTAATTTTTAAAAGAAAAAACGACATGTTTATTAGATCTAAGATGTAGTTTACCCTTATTAATTAGCCTTAAAAGATAGGGTAAACTACTTCATTGACCACCATACTTTTGATAATGTTACGATTTGACCATATTATTT
This sequence comes from Hibiscus tridactylites, assembly GCA_958450335.1. NCBI lineage: Eukaryota > Viridiplantae > Streptophyta > Magnoliopsida > Malvales > Malvaceae > Hibiscus > Hibiscus tridactylites. The sequence goes on along the minus strand of OY288265.1, from coordinate 24,636,476 downwards.
TTTTTTGAAGCAATTAAACCACCAAACTATTTAAATGGTATCAATGTAACCACCAGCTGTTAGAGGTTAACGGAAGGGTGACGTGGTCAGTTAAAAATGGTATAATTACATATTTGGTCCCTACTATTTACACATTCTTTCAATTTAGTCCTAATTTTAAATTAATAAAATAAATTAATTATTTAATTAGGTGATGACACGTGTCAACATCTTGTTGGAGAACTTTAATTATTTATATTTGATTTAATAAATATATTTTCCTCCTTTAATCAGGTGGTGACATGTGATTAAGGTGGTGATCTAATTATTTATTTAATTAGGAGAAAAACGAAATCAAGCATTTTGCTTAAGGGTGAATTGAACTTGGGCATACCCTAGGGAACGAGAGTGGCTTAGACACTACACCAAACACAAGTTTGTGCTTTATATCACTAAATTAAATATATATGTCTTATTGTTTTTTGCATTTATTCTTTTAATTTCACATATATAATCATCGAATTAATTTCACATATATAACCCTAAACCCTAAATGCTAATTTCACATATATAACCCTAAATCTCAAGCCTCAAATCCCAAAATCTAATTTCACATATATAATTATCGAATTAATTTCACATATATAACCTGTAACACCCGGGTTTGGGGGTCGGGTGAAATTAAAATAATAAAATATTATTTTGGGCCTCGTGTTTTCAAAACAAAATATTTTATGTTGGACTTGTTTTTGATTTAAAGCCCAATTCCATGGATTTTAGGATTTTTGAGATAGCCATCTCATTAATGGCAAATTGGTAAATATTTTGACTTGTAAAATAAAACACCCTTATTTCAAAACACCCAAACTATTCATCATCTTCTATCTTCAAGCTTTTCTAACGTGAGCACCCCTTCAAGTTCACTATTCCATCATCTTTCTTGCATGTTGTTGGAGATTTTTCAAAGAAGCAAGGATTTGTGTTGATGAAGCCTTGGGAACGAATCTGGAACCGTTGGGAGCTTGATCGGCTTGTGTTGTTGAGCTTGGGATAGTCGGTGAGTGGTTAAATGTTTCTAAATGGTTTTCAAGTGTTGGTTCAAGCATGTGGACTAGGTTGGGCTTGGTAGACCCACCTAGAGTTGGGATTAGATTGGTAGTCTAATCCCAAACTTTAGTTAGAGACCTTGGTTGAACTTTAAATGGTTGAGTATGCCTCTTGTTTCATGTTAATTGTGATTATGGTGGTTATGTATATTGTGTTATACATGTATGTTGAGGCATGGTATTGATGCATTGTTATATGCATGTGGTTTGTGCATGACGGTAAGTCATGGTGAGTACGTGATAAGCACGGAAGTTGATATGAAATGGTGTTGTGAAAGGTTATGGATTGTGTTAGTATTGGCACTAGTATGCTTGGGTACAATGATCGATCATTAGGATGTTTAGTGTGCACACGAGAGACAAAATACGCGCGTGGTCTTGGTGATGGTAGTCATCAAGATAGAGTACGGGTTCGCCCGAAAATATTCTTATATATATGTTAGTCGGTGATGAGTGGAATCCTATCGACGGGGCGTGAGGATGAGTGGAATCCCCTCTGCGTGAAACGGTGATGAGTGTAATCCCACCGTAAGGTAAATGTGAGTTCCAACGGTTATCCGCGTATTCGAGTCATAGCTAGGTGCCAATATGGATTGATATATGTGTTGCCAATACAGATTGTGAAATGTGTTTGTTAATACATTGATATATGTATTTCCATGTGTTGAGCTTATGAGTTGTTGAGCATGGCATGATGTTGATAATTGTGTTCATGCATCATTTATATTTTGTCTCGTGTGGTTCGATGGTAAGATCATGCATTCTACCTTAGTTGTATGCTCGTGCTTGGACCCTGCATTGTCGAGGTTCGTTTTATGAGCTTACCCTCACTAAGCTTTATGCTTACACTCTCTTTGTTCGACAATACAGATCTGTAGTTCGTGGGTTCCTAGTGCAAGAAGAGGGCCTCCAAATGCGCTAGTTGAGCTTTTGCTATCCTCAAGTATGAACTATTTTAAGTTAATGATGTAATAGTCAAGCAATGGGGACTTATGTGGTTATTTTGTTTTAGGATCATGTTTAGACTCCTTGTTATGTGGATGATATGTTTAAGGTTTGCTTATGCCTAGTATGTTGGCCTTGTGCCCCTATCTTAAATGCTTAAGTGTATGTTCTTGTCTAAGCATGTTATTTTGAATGCTATGTATGAATCTTTTGATGAAATGATGATCCTTTGAATGTATGGCTTTTATATATGTGAAGTGTGTTAAGCATGCTTGTTTTAGGGTTCCTAGCATCTAGAGTTAATGTATGTTTAGTTGTGGGAGGTTTTAGTTGGTGTTTGAGACAGCCTTGTGCCATAAACCAGCTAAAACATGTCTGTTCGCAGCAGGTGTATCGAAACGGTTGGTCTCGTTTCGATACGGCCTCTTTTTTCAGGCCAGGCGTTTCGGTACGCAAAGGGGGTGTTTCGATACGTTTTTGCTACTGGAAATCTGAGTTTTTGACGAGAAATTCAGAGTATCGAAACGGTCCTAGGCGTTTTGGAATGGGCTTCGTAGCGTTGACCACGAGAAGTTGACCAATGAGGGCGTTTCGATACGGTCTCATCGGCTTGACTTTGGCCAGTTGACCTAGTCAAGGCGTATCGAAACACCCTCTGGGCATTCTGATATGGCCTGAAGTTTAAGTTTAAAATGGGCTGTTTGGTTGTTTGCCTCGCTTGTTTCTTCTGATGTTGCCTTCTTCTCATAGGACATAATAATGCATCTAGATAAGATAAGAATAAATGAAAAGTTTTCCCGGGTTGTTAACCGAAGTGGAGCCTTAACGGGTTTTGCCTCGGTTATCCCCGGTGTGACCCGCTCGGACCGGTCAGTCGCCTGGACCGGGACGAGGGGGTTACACTTGTTGGTATCAGAGCCTGAGGTTTCCGAGACCTTGGGCAGGTAAGTGAGGTAAGTTAATTTCTTGTATTGCAATTGCAAGGTGTTTGCTTGCCATGTAAGTATGTTTGCTTGTTTATCAAGTATGCTGTGATGTATGCTTGTTTGATCGTATTTGTATGTTGTTTGAAGCATGTTGAGTAGAGTCTTATTGCTTCTATTACATCAGAAAAAAGGATTTTTAAGTGAAGGAACATACTTTAGCCACTTGGACCCTTGCCCTTGCTAACCCTGTCTTTGTGTGTTGTTGTTGTGTTGTAGTTGTTATCTGTGAGCGCGTATGTCGAGGCCTAGGGGTAGACCGAGGTTGGTTTGTCAGGAACCTCGCGGTGCGGCTCCTGTTAATGAGCCGGTGGCTAGAGTAGAGGCTCATGTGGGAGAGCCTGTTGTGGGAGTCGGAGCTCCTCCACCACCACCACCACCTCCTCAGCCTGAAGTGGGAGGCGAGGCTGGAGCTAAGGGAGCGGGACCTCAGGTTTGTCAGGGTGGCCAAGATCCTGCTGGAATAGACATGGCTCCGCTAGTTCAAGCTATAGCGGGAGCATTTCAGGTCGCAGTTGCCGGAGCTCAGGCTGCAGCTCAGCTGAGAGGGGATGATGCTAGCTTACTGTTAGAGAGGCTTCGTAGCCTAGGGGCTGATGAGTTCAGAGGATCTACACCTGAGAGATCAGAGTTGTGGTTGGAGAAGACAGTCCGTATCCTAGCTCAGATGGGATGTGTTGGAGCCCGTAAGTTGGGCTGTGTAGTTTCGTTACTTCAGGGTGATGCCTACACCTGGTGGGTCACCATTACTACCGGTGTGCCTGAGGCCGAGATTGGTTGGGATTTCTTTGAGACTACTTTCAGGAAGAGGTATTTGGGGCTGAGATATCTGGATGAGAAGAAGCGGGAGTTCATGGCTCTTGTTTAGGGAGATGCATCAGTTACTGATTACGATATTCACTTTGTCCGACTGAGTCAGTATGCTCCGGAGTTGGTTCCTACTGAGAGGGACCGTTGTAATCAGTTCAGGTATGGGCTTCATGAGGAAGTCAAGAGGTACACATTGGCTTCAGATTATTCTGATTTTGATGTCTTGGTCGCTAGGGCCAAGGACAATGAGCATAGCTTGGGGCTGACCAAGCGTTCAGGAGGATCCAGTTCGGGAAAGAGGCACAACAACTTTGACCGTGGTGATGCCAAGAGGCATCGGGGCGGTGGACATCAATTTGATCATAGGCGTGGCGGTGGCCACTATGGTAGAGGACATCAGGGCCATAGAGCTGGAGGGCATTTGCTCGAGTGCACTCGTTGTGAGAGGAAACATTCAGGAGAGTGTTGGGGTAATTTTCATGCTTGCTGGAACTGTGGATCGAGAGACCACTTTAGGAGGGAGTGTCCGCATCAGGTGGCACAGGCACCGAATCTAGCGTAGGCTCCTGCGAGGGAGATTGACTATCAGAGAGGCCGTGGGTGCGGTCGTGGTTACTTCTAGCCGAGGACTGATGCACCTAGGATAGAGGCATCGATGAATCTTGCTCATGTTGTGGCAGTACAGCCAGAGGCCGGTGGACCAGCTAGAGTCTACGCACAGAGAGAGGCAAGGAATGACACATATGTGATAGCACGTAATTTTGAGTTACAGTCTATGCTTTTGATTTCCTTAGTTGATTCGGGTTCTACGCATTCTTATATTTTGAGTGAGCATGCAAAGAAGTTAGACATACCTGTTGAGATCTTATATGTAGGGATGCATGTGACTAGTTCCTTCGGTGAGACAGTGGTAGTTAGACGGATGTATAGGAGGTGTCCGTTGAAGATTCAGGGTCATGTGTTTCCGGTTGATATGACGGAGCTTCCGTTCTACGGTTTTGATATTATCCTGGGTATTGATTGGTTGGTTGAGCATAGAGCTATTGTAGATTTTGAGACGAAGAGGATTTCGTTGAAGCTTTCTGATGACTACGAGGTAGTGGTAGTAGGCGAGAACGTTAAGTTCTTGTTGAATGTTGTGTCAGCTTTAGAGGCTCATAGGTTGATGGATTCCGGTTGTGGTGCTTATTTAGCGTATGTGATGAATCCAAATATGAGTGAGGTTAGACCGAAAGATATCAGAACAGTTTGTGACTTTCCGGATGTGTTTCTAGAAGAGTTACCAAGTTTGCCTCCTGACAGAGATGTAGAGTTTGTGATTGAGATTGTTTCATGGTTTACTCTAGTTTCTATTGCTCCGTACCGTATGGCTCCAAAAGAGTTGAAAGAGTTGAAAAGTCAGCTTCAGGAGTTGTTAGACCGTGGTTTTATAGGCCTAGTAGTTCGCCTTGGGGCGCTCCCGTGTTGTTTGTAAAGAAGAAAGATTGCAGTATGAGAATGTGTATCGACTATAGGCAGTTGAACCAGTTGACAGTAAAGAACAAGTATCCGTTGCCTCGTATTGATGACTTGTTTGATCAGTTGAGGGGTGCCTCAGTGTTTTCGAAGATAGACTTGAGATCAGGGTACTATCAGTTGAAGGTAAAAGAGTGTGATGTTCCGAAGATAGCTTTTAGGACTAGATACAGTCACTATGAGTTCCTTGTGATGCCGTTTGGGCTCACGAATGCACCAGCAGCTTTCATGGACATGATGAACAGTGTTTTCAGAGACTATCTAGATCGATTTGTAGTTGTTTTCATAGATGACGTCCTTGTGTACTTGAGATCAGAAGAAGAGCATGATGAGCACTTGAGACTTGTTTTTACAGAGATTGATGAGTAATCAGTTGTATGCTAAGCTTAGTAAATGTGAGTTCTGGATTAGAGAGGTCGTGTTTCTTGGCCACGTGGTATTAGCCGAAGGTATCCGTGTTGATCTGACGAAGATTGAAGCCATTGTCGAGTGGAAACAACCTAAGTCAGTGACTGAGATTAGGAGTTTCCTAGGATTAGTTGGTTACTATAGAAGGTTTGTTGATGGTTTCTCTAGAGTAGCTGCTCCGTTGACTAAATTGTTGCAAAAAGGAGTGAAGTTTGAGTGGTCAGATGCGAGACAGAAGGCTTTTGAGAAATTGAAAGAGACTTTGACGAATGCTCCAGTTTTAGTACATCTAGTTTCAGGGAAAGAGTTTGTGATCTATAGTGATGCTTCCTACGTAGGTTTAGGTTGTGTTCTGATGCAAGAAAGAAGAGTTGTTGCTTATGCTTCGAGACAGTTGAAGGTGAACGAGAAGAACTATCATACTCACGACATTGAGTTAGCAGCAGTTGTGTTTGCGTTGAAGATTTGGCGTCACTACTTGTACGGTGAGAAGTGCACAGTTTACACTGACCATAAAAGCTTGAAGTATCTGATGACTCAGAGAGAGCTGAACTTGAGACAGAGAAGATGGCTTGAGCTGTTGAAAGACTATGACTTGACTATTGAGTACCATCCGAGTAAGGCAAATGTAGTAGCCGATGCGTTGAGCAGAAAAGTCGCGGTTGAGTTGCGAGCTATGTTTGCTAGACTGAGTGTATCAGGGGATGGTGGTTTGATTACCGAGTTGCAAGTGAAGCCTTCTTTGATTCAAATGATTAGAGAGAAGCAGTTGCAAGATGTGTCTTTAGTTCCGCATGTTCAGGACATAGCCGAAGGTAGACCGATCGAGTATAGTTTCAGTGGTGAGAATGTGTTGTGTTTCAGAGACAGAGTTGTAGTACCTAAAGATGTCGAGTTGAGGCGTATGATTCTGAGCGAAGCATATTCGAGTCCTTTTTCGATGCATCCAGGCAGTACTAAGATGTACCGAGATCTGAAGAATGAATATTTCTGGGTTGGTTTGAAAAGGATGTAGCCGAGTATATGAGCCGTTGTATGGTTTGTCAGAGAGTAAAGGCAAAACATCAGGTTCATTCAGGTTTGTTACAGCCTTTGAAGATTCCGGAATGGAAATAGGAGAGGATCACTATGGACTTTGTGTCGGGGTTACCGTTATCTCCTTCGAAGAAGAATTCTGTTTGGGTGATAGTTGATAGATTTACTAAGTGTGCTCATTTCTTAGCAGTCAACACCACATATTCTTTAGACATGTTGGCGAATTTGTACATCCGCGAGATTGTGAGACTTCATGGAGTTCCGAAGTCTATTGTATCAGACAGAGATCCGAGATTCACAACGAGGTTCTAGAGTTGTTTGCATAGTACCCTAGGTAGCCGTTTGCATTTTAGTACTTCTTATCATCCGCAGTCCGATAGACAGTCAGAGCGAGTGATACATAATTTTGAGGATATGCTTCGTTTTGTGTGATTGACTTTCAGGGTTCTTGGGAGAAGCATTTGCCCTTAGTCGAGTTTGCTTACAACAACAGTTACCAGGCTAGTATACAGATGGCTCCTTATGAGGCATTGTATGGTAGACGATGTAGGACTCATATCTGTTGGGCTGAAATAGGTCAGAAATTGTTACCTATGCCAGATTTTCTTAAGGGAGCTTCTGAAAAAGTGAAGTTGATTTGTGACCGTTTGAAAGCAGCTTCCGATCGTCAGAAATCTTACGCAGATTTGAAGAGAAAAGAGATTGAGTTCTCAGTGGGCGAGAAAGTGTTTCTGAAAGTATCTCCGTGGAAGAAGGTAATGCATTTTGGCCGGAAAGGCAAGTTGAGTCCGAGGTTTATTGGTCCGTATGAGATAGTTGAGCGAATTGGGCCAGTAGCTTACCATTTAAGATTGCCTTCAGAGTTAGAGAAGATCCATGATGTCTTTCATGTGTCGATGCTTAGGAGATATAGATCAGATCTGTCTCATGTTATGCCCGTTGAAGAGATAGAGATGAATCTGGATTTGTCTCACAATGAAGAACCAGTTGAGATACTTGCTTCTGATAGCAAGGTGTTGCATGGCAAGACCATAGAGTTGGTCAAGGTGTTGTGGAGACATAGAGGTGTGGAAGAGGCCACGTGGGAGAGGAAAGCTGATATGCTTGAGTAGTTTCCGTACTTGTTTCCGTTAGGTAATTTCATGGACGAAATTCCTTAAGTGGGGGAGAGTTGTAACACCCGGGTTTGGGGGTCGGGTGAAATTAAAATAATAAAATATTATTTTAGGCCCCGTGTTTTCAAAACAAAAGATTTTATGTTGGACTTGTTTTGATTTAAAGCCCAATTCTATGGATTTTAGGATTTTTGAGATAGCCATCTCATTAATGGCAAATTGGTAAATATTTTGACTTGTAAAATAAAACACCCTTATTTCAAAACACCCAAACTATTCATCATCTTCTATCTTCAAGCTTTTCTAACGTGAAACCCCCCTTCAAATTCACTATTCCATCATCTTTCTTACTTGTTGTTGGAGATTTTTCAAAAAAGCAAGGATTTGTGTTGGTGAAGCCTCGGGAACGAATCCGGAACCGTTGGGAGCTTGTTCAGCTTGTGTTGTTGAGCTTGGAATAGTCGGTGAGTGGTTAAATGTTTTTAAATGGTTTTCAAGTGTTGGTTCAAGCATGCGGACTAGGTTGGGCTTGGTAGACCCACCTAGAGTTGGGATTAGATTGGTAGTCTAATCCCAAACTTTAGTTAGAGACCTTGGTTGAACTTTAAATGGTTGAGTATACCTCTTGTTTCATGTTAATTGTGATTATGATGGTTATGTATATTGTGTTATACATGTATGTTGAGGCATGGTATTGATGCATTGTTATATGCATGTGGTTTATGCATGACGGTAAGTCATGGTGAGTACGTGCTAAACACGGAAGTTGATATGAAATGGTGTTGTGAAAGGTTATAGATTGTGTTAGTATTGGCACTAGTATGCTAGGGTACAATGATCGATCATTAGGATGTTTAGTGTGCACACGAGAGTCAAAATGCGCGCGTGGTCTTGGTGATGGTAGTCATCAAGATGGAGTACGGGTTCGCCCGAAAATCTTCTTATATATATGTTAGTCGGTGATGAGTGGAATCCCATCGACGAGGCGTGAGGATGAGTGGAATCTCCTCCGCGTGAAACGGTGATGAGTGTAATCCTACCGTAAGGTAAATGTGAGTTGTTGGATGTGAGTTCCAACGGTTATCCGCGTATTCGAGTCATAGCTAGGTGCCAATATGGATTGATATATGTGTTGCCAATACGGATTGTGAAATGTGTTTGTTAATACATTTATATATGTATTTCCATGTGTTGAACTTATGAGTTGTTGAGCATGGCATGATGTTGATAATTGTGTTCATGCATCATTTATATTTTGACTTGTGTGGTTCGAAGGTAAGATCATGCATTCTACCTTGGTTGTATGCTCGTGCTTGGACCCTGCATTGTCGAGGTTCGTTTTATGAGCTTACCCTCACTAAGCTTTATGCTTACGCTCTCTTTGTTCGACAATGCAGATCCGTAGTCGTGGGTTGCTAGTGCAAGAAGAGGGCCTCCAAGTGTGCTAGTTGAGCTTTTGCTATCCTCAAGTATGAACTATTTTAAGTTAATGATGTAATAGTCAAGGAATGGGGACTTATGTGGTTATTTTGTTTTAGGAGCATGTTTAGACTCCTTGTTATGTGGATGATATGTTTAAGGTTTGCTTATGCCTAGTATGTTGGCCTTGTGCCCCTATCTTAACTGCTTAAGTGTATGTTCTTGTCTAAGCATGTTATCTTGAATGCTATGTATGAATCTTTTGTTGAAATGATGATCCTTTGAATGTATGGCTTTTATATGTGTGAAGTGTGTTTAGCATGCTTGTTTTAGGGTGCCTAGCATCTAGAGTTAATGTATGTTTAGCTGTGGGAGGTTTTAGTTGGTGTTTGAGACAACCTTGTGCCATAAACCAGCTAAAACCTGTCTGTTCGCAGCAAGTGTATCGAAACGGTTGGTCCCGTTTCGATACAGCCTCTTGTTTCAGGCCAGGCATTTTAGTATGTAAAAGGGGCGTTTCGATACGTTTTTGCTACTAGAAATCTGAGATTTTGACGAGAAATTCAGAGTATCGAAACGATCCTAGGCGTTTCGGAACAGGCTTCGTAGCGTTGACCACGAGAAGTTGACCGATGAGGGCGTTTCGATACGGTCAACTCCCGTTTCGATACGGTCTCATCGGCTTGACTTTGGCCAGTTGACCTAGTCAAGGCGTATCGAAACACCCTCTGGGCGTTCCGATACGACCTGAAGTTTAAGTTTAAAATGGGTTGTTTTGTTGGGCTGTTTGGTTGTTTGCCTTGCTTGTTTCTTCCGCTGTTGCCTTCTTCACATAGGACATAATAATGCATCTAGATGAGATAAGAATAAATGAAAAGTTTTCCCGGGTTGTTAACCGAAGTGGAGCCTTAACGGGTTTCGCCTCGGTTATTCCCGGTGTGACCCGCTCGGACCGGTCAGTCACCCGGACCGGGACGAGGGGGTTACATAACCATAAACCCCAAACTCCAAAATCTAATTTCTCTTGAATTTTATTAAATTCATATAGGGTTATTTAATAATCAAGTTTTAAAAATTTAACGAGTGATTCTAATAAAAAAACTAACGATATTAATCATAAAAGACCCAAATTTAAGTATTTTGTATGCAAAATTTGTGTATTTTATAAAAGAATTATCACATAATTATATCGTATATTTAAAAAATTCAGATTTCCAATAATTGAATCTAAAATTAATGTCGACTGAAATAACGTTAAATCTTTTGCCAATATATTTGTAGTTTGATTATTTTTTTACATTTATAAAGTGTATTTTGATATGGAAAAGGAAGTTGATAGAATTTTGGGGTTTGGGGTTATATATGTGAAATTAATTTGATGATTATATATGTGAAATTAGATTTAAGGGTTTGAAGTTTAGTGTTTAAGGTTATATATGTGAAATTAATCTGATGATTATATATGTGAAATTAGTGTTTAAGGTTATATATGTGAAATTAATTCGATGATTATGTATGTGAAATTAAAAGAATAAATGCAGAAAACAATAAGACATATATATATTTATTTTAGTGATACATAGCACAAAATTGTGCTTGGTGCAGTGGCTAAGCCACTCTTGGTTTTAAAAGGCGCGAGGTGCTCCGAGGCGCAAAAGGTTCATGGAGCCGAGGCGCGTCGTAAGCGAGGCGCCCTTTTTTCCTAAAAATTTATAAATTAACCATATAGTATATTTTGTACTTAAAAACATGATAATTATATTATAAATGTTAAAAGATAAAAATATTTTCTACTTAAATTTATACTTAAATCTCAAATTAAACAAATGATATAAGAAAACAACCTAAAAAAATAATAAGTTAATAACCAAATAATAACCAACAATATTTCAAGACTGTGAATTTTAGTTTTATAAAACCAGTGTCCTACTGCCTTCTCGAATGTGAATTATAGTTTTATAAAACAATTCGGGGGTTGTAAAGTGTAAACAATTGGAGTTGAAGGTTGTAATCCCTATAACAATTTAATAAAACAACCCATTCAAATAAACATTGTCTCGGACAATTTGTTTGTGTTCTTTAACTTGAACCGATTCAAATAGACAAAAACACGTGCTATTTTTTAAAAACACACCTCAGTGATAAGAGTCGTCGCCTCGCTCGCCTCACGCTTAAGGGAAAAGCGACCGGAGGCGCGCGCATCCTGTATATCGCTTCGCCTCGGCCCTCGGATGCGTCTTCCTCAACTGCTTCCTCAGAAAGTTGAAGGCATACGATATTATTTATGGTTAGACTTGAACAACCATTCAGATCAAGTGCAAGAAGAGATCGCACCAAAAGAATGTTAGGCGGAATTAGGGCTGTAAATGAGACGAGACAGATCGCGAGCTACTCGAGCTCAACTCGGTCAAATTTAAATTCGACTGGACTCGACTCGAGCTCGAGTTCTTGACGAGCTGAGGTACTTGTTACTCGACTCGAAAACACGCCTCAGTGATAAGAGCCGTCGCCTCACGCTTAAGGTAAAAGGCGCGCGCATGCTGTATATCGCTTCGCCTCGGCCCTCGGATGCGTTTTCCTCGAATGCTTCCTTAGAAAGTTGAAGGCGGACCATATTATTTATGGTTAGACTTGAACAACCATTCAGATCAAGTGCAAGAAGAGATGGCGCCAAAAGAATGTTAGGCGGAATGCATGTAAGCATTTTGCAGTTTCTTCGACTCAACTGGATAAGACCTGGAAGCCTTGCAATGCATAATGGTGGCACTTCCTCTATCGCAGCTTCTGCTAAATATAAGTTGTTTGTGTTCACTGGAACACACGGAAAGCAAAGAGATAAATCCATAACTTAAGAATACTGCTGGGAAGATTACTGATCTTCGTGCCTCTCAAATCCAGACATTCAATTGACGAAGGTACTTCAGCTTAAGATCAATCTCTTTATGTGTTTTTGGGACCTCTGGGAATTTCTTGATGTTGTCACAACCACTAGGAAGAAATTTCAGATGGTAGTTCAACCAAGCTTCTGCATCCTCTAACCAACAATACTTGGAGATTTTCAAATTCACAAGATTCTGTACGATGAAATGGTTAACAAGATTAGCATAAATATTTAGAATTTTGGAGACACAAATTTACCAGGTCTCCGTCCCATCGCTTTCAGGTAATATCAATTCGACAAGATGAAATTACAAGGCAAAGACTTCAGTGGGCTACCTGAGCTCACCATGAAGAGAATTCAAACCATGCTGCAAAAGCAATGATCCTTTATGTTCCCCTAGAAAGCATAAAAGCAATGATCCTTTATGTTCCCCTAGAAAGCATAAAAGCAATGGTCCTTTATGTTCCCCTAGAAAGCATAAAAGCAATGGCCCTTTATGTTCCCCTAGAAAGCATTCAGGATAGTAGAACTTGATGATGATGAAGCCATGATTAAGAGAAGCCAAAATAAATCCAGTCAAGATTCTGGATCTACGAAATCTCACAATCAAATCAATTAAAAAAACAAAATTCATTCAAAACCCAGAAAGGGAAATTAAACAAGGATGAAACTCATATTTCTTAAACTCTAAACCAAGAAGATCGCAAAAAGATTTAGGAAACTACAAGCATGCTTCCGCCTTTTCCACTGTTTACCATTTTGGAGTTAGTATGACTTCAGACCCAACGAGGAAAGAAGTTTCCATGGAAGATGATATTCGAACATAGTTATTCGATTAAATTTAAAATAATTAATTGAGTAATTTGTTTCTAATTTTTTTAATTCACATATTTTGAAGGGTTATTTATGTGACCACTTATTTATATTTTAATCCTCAATTAATAAAAGTGTAATCTTCACCAGTGGTCCATTTCGTTTAGGGTGTGTTCTATTTTGGTCACCAAAATTTTAAAAAAATTATTCTGGTCACTTACGTTTAGAATCATTTATATTTTAGTTTCTAATTTAACCCCCAAACTTTTAAAATTTTATTTTTCACTATCTTCCCCAACAATTATAAAACTAAAACCCATAAAATTAATTCAAAACCCTAACCTCATTTGTTTTAATTTTGTAGGATCTATTAACATGACTTCACCAAACATTGATCCAATGTTGCCAAGTGATCCTCAGTTTGAAGATTGTAATACAACATTCATGCATGCATGTGGTAATCCATTGCTGCTTCTTCAAGCTCTTTTTAATCCTACGGAGGGAATGAGATCATCGAGGAAGCAAACACAAACAAAGTTAAGAGTTTATCACAACACACTATTTATTCCACGAATCTGAGCATCTGATGATCAACTTAACAATTTTATTTCACAGTGATAATTAGAGCAATGAATGTAAAAGGAGGCGTCGTCAGCCACATCGGGATTCCCCGCGCATGTTCGGTGTGAGAAGCTCTAGTTTATTCTAAAACCTGAGAGTTGAAGGGGAAGCCGTGGAAATGGATTGAAATCATCCAAGGCATGGTGCATGCTTTGTCTTACTTGCACAATGATTGCAGCCCTCCAATAGTTCACCGAGACATATCGAGCAAAAATGTTCTTTTAAACTCGAGTTTTGAGGCCTTTGTGGCTGACTTTGGAACTCCAAGAATGTTGGATCTGGATTCATCTAATCAGACCCTTCTTGTTGGAACCCGTGGCTATATAGCTCCAGCCTCCAGGTGATGTTTCCTTTGTCTACAACTTCATTTATTAACCCTTTTCTTAAAAAAGTGTATATAATTAATTGAACTTCCTTTGATTTGTGTATGCAGAACTTGCTTATTCAATGGTTGTGACCCAGAAATGTGATGTGTATAGTTTTGGAGTGGTGGCAACATTAATGGGAAAGCATCTTGAAGAAGTGTTGTTGTGGTTGTCATGGCCAACTTCTTTGGTGAATACGACGTTAATTGATGTGTTAGACAGCCGTTTACCACCTCCAGCAAGCCAACTAGTACCACAAAATCTTGTTTACCTCGCTACACTGACATTGGCTTGCTTAAATCAGCAAGCGACAATGAAAGAAGTGTGCAAAGAGTTCCCCTTCGGATGATTTCTTTGTTTCAACTTGTGAAGCAAGGAATGCATATCGGAAAAGGTTCTGAAATTTGTCCTGTATAAAGTCTCCATGAAATCTGTCGATAAGATAGTGTTTATCATGCTTTTTGATGATTTGTTTGTAATCTAAAGGATGATTGTCGACACAGAAACTCATCTGTTTTTCGAAGACACAAAATCATATAGTCAATTCTGCAAAATCTGCAATTTTCAGATGAGGATAAAATGACAAATTGAATTTTGAACTCGGATCGGATCAACCCTTTTCGTTGTTTCCATGAATTTACCAACAACTACCGTTTAATCTAATGAGATGAGAACTAGAAGTCTAGAACTCTCAAATAAATTCAGCAGTTTGAATTTTGAACGAATAAAAATCTGCAATACTTAATTCAGATTAGTCAATAAATAGATTAAATTTAGATATATATACCAATAAAAGTCAAAGTAAACAATTGAAGTAAAAGACCCCGCTGGTTAAGCCAAACTTTTCCAATTCGTGGAAAAAGAAGCAATATTTAATTTGTATACATTTTGGTTGTGTTCTCATTCGCCCCCATTCTCTCGGTGCAAGTTGTGGTATCTCAAATTGAAAGCCCCGCTGAGAAGGAGACTAAAGCTGCCAAACATGAGGATAAGACGGAGGATGAAAAAAAACCGAGAAATTGAAAAGGGCAAAAAGAGCAGCGGTTGAAATGGATAACGTTATGGGGCAAAAGTGGTTAAAATGAAGAGATCATGTAAAGTTTTTGGGGGGGAAAGTGCATTAAGCCCATATTTATTAAGATACACTACTTGGACGAGTGATCAAGAATGTTCATATTGTCTCATTTTGTATGACTTCGAATCCTGACTTTTGTCTTGATAATGTTATTATATCTACTTAATCAAAAAATATAATATATTTATTTATATTGTTTATGATTTTTTTCATGGTAGGATTTTTTATAATGATTATTATCACGATTAATTACTTTAAATATTAATCATAAAGTGACTAAAATTAAAATATCGATAATAATATCACGTTACAGTTAAAAATCTTGCAGGTAAGTGCCCACTGCAACTTCTTACGAGAAATTATAATTGTTTTTGCTTCCAATTTCGGCAACCAAGCAAGAAAACTTAATATAAAACACGACCATATAATTGTTTAGTCATGAGGTTATTTTGTGTTTGAAAAGTACACACAAGAAATTCATGAAGGGTCAAATCAAGCTGCGTAAGCTTAAGGTTTCTTTTGATCTACCAAGAAGAAACAACATCAAGAATAATTTCTATTCCACTTAGACATGATTTTCTTAAAAAAAATAAGTTGTATTAATTACAACATGAGACGGTAGGTCCTTTAAGTAAGGTTAAGAGATATCTCTATAATAAATATTTATAATACTCAGTTTATATTAGTTTGTCAATAAATTAAATCTCAGTGTTTATACAAAATGTATTCTATTTGTGGTAAACTTAATAATATCTCAAGACATCGATTGAGATTTAGTTCGATAATTTTTGTGATAAATGTAAGTATATTCATTTAAAATTTAAAATAAATTAAATCTTAAAGAAAAAGAGAATAAATAGTAAGTCCTAAGGAAAATGGGGTTGAAATCTTGTCATGTTGACTTGAAGTAGCTTCCTCGCTCAATAAATATTAACTTAAATGAACTTATTCCTTTCACAATGTATCAATATAAGGCATGGAAAAGCAAAGTATACCTTTTTTTAATCATAGCGTGCGGTCTAATTAATAGATGATATCCTTTATCCCAAAATAATATGTAATTCTACAACGTTAATATCATGGGATGAAAATAATTATCTATAATATAAAAGGGTAATTATACCATACATTTACAATGTAAATTTTTTATTTCCACAAGTATCTTTGTTTTAGGGTTCAAGAATTTATTTTAAGGTTTAAAATTTAGGGACTTAGATGTAAGTTTAAAATTTAGGGATTGTGGTTAGAATTTAGAGTTTTTAGGTTAAAACCTAAATCCCTAACATATTACCCTAAACCTTAAACCCTAACAGCTAAGTCTCAAACTCTAACCCAAGACCCTACATTTTAACCACAACCCTTAAATTCTAAACTCCTGCAATTAAACCCTTAAGATTTAACTCACGAATTAAAACCCTAAACACTAAAGGCATTTCACATTTGTAGAAATAAAAAGTTTCTATCGTCAACACATGAAATATTTTCCATGTATAAATCATCTAAAATTTAAAATGATTAAAATAGTTTTTATTTTTCAGCATATTACAAATTCAATATATATTTTTTAAAATATCAAAAAGTGTTAGGTCCAATGGCAAGGCACATTGTTCTCTCAATAAGAGAACTCGGATTCAAATTTTAGAGAATACATTGTTGGGAGGGAGCCAATAATCTTAAACATGAACCATAAAACTCTTATAAATTGTTTTATAATTTACTTTATAATAAATGTGGATAAAGACTCATGTGGTACAAAATAACATGAAAAAAATTAATGAAATGATTAAATATATTTTTAAAAATAGCATTTAATATGCTTTAGTTACTTATTGGGCTACAATTTCTATATAATAGTGCGTGATAGATGGAAATAACATGATAATTATATGTATGCGTCACAGGCCTGCGTGTATAGTGGGCCTGTATTTTAATTTAGTAAGCCGCGGAGTTATCGAGGAATTCATTGTAGAAAAGCTATTAAAAAAAGCAACACTCAAGAAGTTTGATGAAATGATAATATTAACCGTTTAAATATGAGAAAATGTTCCAACACCGACGGTGAAAAGAAATTAGTAATTGGGTTCAATTTAAGATTTAGAGTTTAGTGGTTTAAGTTTGAGGGGTTAAAATTTAGGTTTTATAGTTTATGTGATATAGTTTTAAGGTTATAGATTTGAATTTTAATTTTTAAGGTATATTTAAATATGCTTGTAGAAAAGTTTTTTTTATTCACTATCGGTGCCCGATATAACAACTCTTAAATATTTTTATTTATTACATTGATGACAACGCCAAACTAAATTAAAATCAATCAACATTACACAACATTTATTAGCTTTTTAAGGTCAATATTTCGGTATTTAGCAAAATTAGAGGTTCAAATGATGATGTGAATGGAACAAATTAGATTAAGAGAATCGCAATTATAATGAATTTATGTGACACACAATTAAAGTTATGGTATAAAAATTAAAAGTTTTGATACACAGGCATGTGTAAAACTAATTTTACACAAGCCTGCATATTTATACTATAAAACCCAAATTCTAAATTTCTAACCATAACCCTAAAAAGCTAAATCCTAAACTTAAACCTTACAACCTAAACCCCTAAACTTAAACACTAACCCCTAAAACTTAATCCCTAAACCATAAAATATCTCACCCGCCCAAATTAAGGGCATTTATTTCGGCCAGCTACCCCTCCTAAAGGTTCTAGAACCCTTTACACCTTCCCCGTCGATCCTTCACCTTCCCTAAAAAACCGACCACCGTCCTTTCGCTCACCGCCGCACTGTGTCACGCACCGCTGCCGCCAGTCGAGCCGTCTTGACGTCCCAAGCAAAACCCCTCAACCCCTCGCACGATTACCGTTCCGATCGCCGACAATCGAAGGAGAAAGCTTTGTCGAACCTAGGGTTGAAGCCGGTCGATCTTTTGTTAATTCCGGTGCCGATAAGCGTTCGTCCGCCGCGTTGTCACCGCGAGCGAGGTCCCCACTCTGAGGCGAACAAAACATCACCCGTCAAACGTTCGTCTGCCGTCGTTTAATCCGTCATCGGAGCCTCGTCAGTTTTGAACGTTTCCCTCTGTTTTGGGGTAAGATCGGTATTCATGGTTCTATGATACGAGATGTTGAGGGACGTTCCAAGGGTTGACTGATACAACAAGGATTGACTGATACAACAAGGATTCAAGGTAATACATTACTATCTCTTGTATGCCTAATGAACATGTTGGTATTCGGTTAATGCATGCATAAATACGACGATGAGTACTGTTAATTCAACTTAAGTCAAACCGGATATGAAAATTGGTATGACAATCTAGATAGGATTGGAATAATCGAATGAGAAAGTTGATAAATCAGAAGGATCTAGAGTTTAATAAATAATTAACAAGGTGGTCAATCTCCAAACCCGATTAATAATGTCAAATGATCAACGACAAAATATTTGGATATAAAATTACAAAAATGCCCTCAAGGTATAAATTAACTAAAATACCCTATGATACTAATACGGTAATGAGACTTAAACGTTCGAGAATGATAAGTGCTTGATTTAACATAAATCTCTGAAGATAAATTTATGGGGAAAATTCTTTGTATGTTCAGATCAGTCAAACTATTACAAGGTACAAAATTAATTTTAACAGCTGAATCGAGAGAGAGAATTGGAGATACTGATACGACCGAATTAGAAAAATGACCAAAACGCCCTTGAGCATTGGGATTACTAAATTAACAGAAATGACAGGTTTGCCCTTGAGTTTTGAAATAAATGGATGGCCGGAAAAGGGTCGAAAGGACCAAAATAACTAAAATGATTGAAAATATCGATTTGTGTGATTGGGATTAAGAAGAATAAGATACCATCGGGCACAAAGACTACCAAGTTAACCACATGATGAGATATAACCTAAAGATTAAAATGACTAAGTTGTTCAAAATGGCCGAAAGAACGTGAATGACTACAGTTTAATAATCGGAATACCCTCTTGACCCGAGATAAGTTAAAGCTTCAAAATCCTGAACTCCTGATAGCACGCAAGTGACTGCATAAATACATGTTCAACCTCTTGAGGCTTGTTCCGAGATAATGTGACAGTGATCTACAGATGTACAACGCAGTCAAAATTAAATGGTGAGCACAGAGAAAGTGTACCAATTTGAATGCGTGGAAAGTAATGTATTGGAGAAATGGGTATAGTGGGATGGTTGGGGAATTTGGTAAATCATCAGCAATCTTTAGCCCAACAAGTCATTGACCTATCCTACAGGGTTAGACTATGGAATTGCCCCGAAGTGTTAAAAGGATCAAAATGCCTTTGTTGGCCAAAAAATGATCGGAACACTCTTGATATTTGGTGTCCTAAATGATCGCATCGTATCGATTTCTGAATGCTTTGTTGGAGACATTGATTTCAAACCCCTTATAATAGGGAAGTAGTTTTTGAAATCAGGTCAACATTGTCAAAAGCTTAATGTTTCCTCTTTCCTCGTAAATACCAAGTATCTCCGAGAAATAAATTGTTCTATCTAGTGGCTTCCAAGTGCATATGAATATTCTCTCCGCTTGAACCGTAGATTGTCTCCTGATCTGAATCATGACTATTATTTAACCGAAATATACCTTTGTATCTGAACTTAAAAGTAAAGTTGCTTCATATCTATTGTTATAATCGATTAGTATCGATAGCTACTGATTGTCGTTATTACCGATTAATGTTGTTACCGATTATTATTATCACTGCCTAGACCGTTACCAGGGGTACTTGGATAGAGTATGAAGTTACCGTAGGTTTAGCCCTGATCAGGCTGGTAATTCCTTATCGTTTCAGGTTCCTATGCTTCGGCTAGGGTGATTCCTACTGTACCTAAGGTATCCCCTTAGGCTGGCACCTACGCCCAATGGGCATCGGTTAACACCCCTTATAGATGTAGTTATGGGGAACTGCATACTAGAGAGTTTGGTTGGAGGGTAGATAGGAAATTTCAAATGAATCTTATCGCTACTATTATATAACCGTGAAATAAACGTTCACCACACTGATACTTTGTAGGTGTTAACTTTGTACTGTTGGAACGCACACCGACTCTCTGAAATCAACTACTGTAATTCATCTCTCTATTTTGATTATACAGTATATATGATCCTCCTCTGATACTCAGTGATCTAATAACGAACACATTTGTTGTCTTCAGATACGTGTATTCAATATAATGAACCGTAAATTTGGAACTTGTTGTTTCTCGGAACACCATGATAGCTTCGTGCTCGACCGTATTCATGCATGTTACTTATAGAATCCATTGGTAGTACTGTATTACTGAGCTTTTCGAAGCTCACATTGTTTTTACTCTTGCATGTTAGAAGAAATCTATCATGGTTTTGTGATCAAAAGTTGTATTTGGAGTTCTCTTGGCGTTACTTTGGAGTACGGTACTGACATAATTAGTGGACATGTATGTCATGTATAGTTTTATGTTAGAAGAAATTACTGTTGTATGTTTATATGATTTCCTGAAATGACATTTAAGTAGAAGTTTGTTTTACAGTTTAATAAGTGTTTTAAAGAAAAATGTTTTTATGTGGATTTTTACGGTGGGTCACTCTTGTGACCCTAATGTGACTTCCTAAAACTCGTGGTAACGCATAGGCGGGTCTAGGGGGTTACATTTAGTGGTATTAGAGCTTAGAGTTGCGTCATTCTGGGTAGATCGACCGATTGTCTCTCATATGGTGTCTGTTCTATACACCCCCGTATACCGATACGTAAAGCCTAAAACAAGGTTCGAAGCATAGGACCGTATTGATACGGCCCTTACACGTATCGATACGCCCTGCACTGCAAACCTCATTTTGGCTGCTAAAAACACAAGAACTCAACTCTAGATGCATTTAACGACTCGATTAGCAACATACCAACTCTCATAGAGTGATTTAAACATACAACGAATCATCAATCACCAAGATAAGCATACATTGAGGAAACTTGCATACAAGCATACATAACGAGTCTATTTAGCCAAAGAAACATGCATCCACAAAGCATTGCATAAACAAGGGTACATGCCTTCAATACAAAACATAAGCATTCATAAAACAAGGATTACATGCTTTTTCACACAAACACCTCATAAATCACGATTTACAAACTTCAACACAAAAGCGTTAACAAAATAGGAGTCTAACACATGCTCCTACAACACGTAGCATCCCCATTGCTAAACTACTACATTATTCCATAAAACCATACTTGAGCAACCATAAACGCGCTTGGATGCCCCTTCCTTGCTAACTCCACACTAATGATCTACATTGCCGAAAACGAGAGCGTAAGCTAGAAGCTTAGTGAGGGAACTCTAAAACAAAACAACGGCAATACAGGGTTCAAGCATGATATCCTTAAAACATTCACAAGACATACATCTACACTAACATAGCAACATAGCCAAACGTTACAAGAATGCATGGACATGGCATCTTACCTCATGTTATGCTAAACACAAATGCAATAGAACATCATATCACAACCACCACACATAGACAAGTATATTGGCTACTATATAGCTTACTCGGATATGCGGATAACTTCCATTGGGATTTTTGCCCCAACGTACTCAAACAACAATTACCTTCCGGTGGGATTACACACATCACCATTTTCACTTATGGATGGGATTACACTCATCATCACATACTAACATTTTTCGGTGGAATGTTACCTCACCGTACTCCTCCTTGATGACTACACGTCATCAAGGCCACACGCGAATTTGACTCTTACCGTGTGCGCACTCATCCTAATGATCGATCATTTATACCCGATAATTATAACTAGTGCCAACATACTAAACAAGTCTCACCATGATTTCACAATCATGCAACACAACAAATCATCACCATTATACAACATCAATATATATATCAACATGCATAATGAACATATACTACACAAGTCCACAACTATGCACATTAAGAAAGAACTCATAAAGTCAAACAAGAGATTAAGCTACCAACTTAATCCTCACCTTGGATTGGCCTACCAAGCACAATACAACACCTCAACCACACACTTGAACCAATTTAAAACCATTTTAAATAATCCACTTACCGAACACCCTTAAGCAAACCGAGAAAGCCGATCAAGCCTTCAAATATCCCAGAATCGAGCCTGAAGCTTCTCCAACGGGTTCCCTTGATTCTAATCAATCAAAAACAACATATTACTCAACAAATCATCCACAAAACCACTGTCACAATCAAATTACAACCACAAGACTATTCTCTACAATTCCAAGCCATGAACTAACATGAAATCCTTATTTTCGGACTCACACACAACCCAGCAGAAATCTATCGAATCCAACACCCAAATCATCATTAAACACATTCAAAGCAACCCTCAAGCATCACCATAACATCAACCCAACTATCCTTCACAAAGCTACCCCAAAAACCCAAGTTTTCAACCCTTTAAAACACCCACAAAAACCCATTTCGGGATTTTCAACAAAACACCACCATTTTTAAATATAGTACACTTAAGGACAAGAGTTTAGCATAAATAAACTTTACAAATCGAAAATCAAACAAAAACCTATTAAAGCTTCTTCCTTTTCCCCAAAACTTGAAAACTTGAAAAGCTTCAAAAATGATGTTTACCAAAAACTAAAATTATAGAAATGTTAGGAATGATGAGGAGAAGTCAAAAACACTCTTACCTTGATGAAAGCTCTGAAAATCATGAAGGAAATGGATGGAATAGTGTTTTGGGGGTTAGGGGAGGTTTTGTCGTGAAAAGCTTGAAGGAAAAAGATGGGGAAGACTTTCGAAAAGTCTCTTTTTACTCATCTTATTTCCTTTATTTAAAAATTACTATTTTGCCCTTAATGAAAACTCAAGTCCCTTTTTCAATTAAAACCAAGGCCATTTTAATTAAAACGAGCCCAACGACTCGAACCTGATTCACATACTCAACTCCCGACCCCTAAACCCGGGTGTTACAACTCTCCCCCAGTTAAGAAATTTCTTCCTCGAAATTACTTGACTGAAAGAGATACGAGAACTGCCTCACCATATCCTTCTTTCTTTCCCAAGTGGCCTCTTCCACGCCTTGGCGTTGCCACTTCACTTTGACCAACTCAATTCATCTACCACGCAACACTTTGTTGTCTGATACTAAGATCTCAACTGGTTCCTCATCATATGTCAAGTCTGAATTCAACTCAATCTCTTCCACATGCATAACGTGCGACGGATCTGATCTATATTTTCGAAGCATCGAAACATAGAACACATTATTAATCTTCTCTAACTCGGATGGCAAACGTAACTAATAAGTAACCGGACCGACTCGCTTCACAATCTCATACGACCCAATGTACCTCAGACTCAATTTCCTCTTTCTGTCGAACCTCAAAACTTTCTTCCACGGAGAGACTTTCAAGAACACTCTATCTCCCACGGCATACTCAACTTCTTTCCTCTTTAAATCGGCATAGGATTTCTGCCTATCCGAAGCTGCCTTCAAACGATCACAGATCAACTTCACCTTATCGATAGTCCCCTTAAGCAAATATGACATCGATAACAACTTCTGACCTGCTTCGGCCCAACAAATCAGAGTTCTACACTTTCTACCATACAGTGCCTCATACGAGCCATCTGAATGCTCGACTGAAAATTGTTATTGTACGCGAACTCGACCAACGACAACTGTTTCTCACAAGTACCCTAAAAATCAATAATGCAACAACGCAACATGTCCTCCAAAATCTGTATAACTCTATTTGACTGACCATTTGACTGAGGATGATACGACGTACTGAAATTCAATCGGGTACCCAAAGCAGTATGCAAACACTCCCAAAATCTAGCTGTGAATCTCGGATCTCTGTCAGACACAATCGTCTTCGGCACACCATGCAGTCTCACAATTTCACTGATGTATAAATCGGCCAATTTATCTAATGAGTAAGTCATATTAACAGCTATAAAGTGAGCACACTTTGTGAAACGGTCAACTATAGCCCAAACAGAGTTCTTCTTCGAAGGAGTCAAAGGTAAACCCGAAACGAAGTCCATGGTGATATTTTCCCACTTCCATTCTGGAATCCTCAACGGTTGCAACAAACCTGATGGAACCTGATGTTCTGCCTTAACTCTCTTACATACCATACACTTAATCACGTAGTCGGCTACATTTTTCTTCAAACCATCCCAATAATATTCATTCTTCAAATCACGATACATATTTGTACTACCGGGATGCATGGCAAACGGGCTACTGCGTGCTTCGGTCAAGATAGTACGTCTCAAATCACCGTCATCCGGCACAACTATCCTATCTCTAAAACACAAGACCCCATCAACACTGAAACTGTAGTCTGATGGTTCACCCTCGGCTATATCTTGCACGTGAGGTGCCAAAGATCTATCTAACAACTGTTTCTCTCTAATCAACTGTGTTAAGTGGATCGAAAGATCGATATTTACCAAGAGGGGGGGTGAATTGGAAATTTGAAGGATTGTAGTGGAAATTGGCAAATTAAAATTGAAGAACAAGGAATTTAGAGTGGTTCAAGTTCCAAATGAACTCTACATCCACTACCTTAGTCTCACTAAGGATTTGCAACAATTTCACTAAATTGATCTTCCCCTTTTCTAGGACAATGAGGCAACCCTTTACAATATCGGTTGATTTTTCTACCCAAAAATCAACCCAACCCTCACACAAGAGAACAAAGGAATTTGTAGGCTAATTAGGTATCTCTCAATACAAATGATAGCCCCGATACAAGCACTCAACCCAATTTTACAAAATATGAATGAAGAACACAAATTGGGATTTTACACAAATTTGGGATTTTTGCTCAAATGCTTGAATTTGATGTTTGGATGTTTGCTTGAAGTTCAATAGTTGTTGCTGATGCTTTTGGATGTCCCTTTTATACCTTCTCATTGATTTCTAGTCGTTTGGGTGGTTGGGAACATAAATGGAGCCGTTGGAACCCTCTCTTGCCACCATTAATGCTGTCTGCACCAACCTGTTTCGGAACACGGGAAACCTGTTTCGGAACGGACTAAAATAGAAAGAGCCGTTGGGGTGCATTTAAGAGCCCGTTTCGAAACGCCTTATGGCCGTTTCGGAACGGTTTTGCCACTGTAAAAGGGTCGTTTCGGAACGGTCCGAGCCCGTTTCGAAACACCTTAACGGTTTTCAGAAAATCAGTTAAAACATACAACGGTCATATTTTCAAACTAAAACCTAGCCCCTGTTTCGGAACGGTAGTGATCCGTTTCGAAACGGAATGGCTACTGTCAAAGGGTCGTTTCGGAACGGGCTTGATCCGTTTCGAAACACCCTTTATATATTTGAAAATATGAAATATTTGAAATAATTTTAATTCTTTTTAAAGCCAACATGAAGAACAGTTTCGAAACGAGTTGTGCCGTTTCGAAACGCTCTCAAGTGTTTCGATACACGTTTCGGAACGGTGGTCGACAGTGGTGAAAATGTTTCGAAACGCCTTAGGGCCGTTTCGAAACGGGTGCTTGAAAAACACTGCTTTGGCTTGAAACACTTAGAAAAAGTATTTGAAAATGTATGTTTTTAACTTAGGCATAATACTAAAATTATATGGGGATATTTTATGGACTTAAAATTCGTTTTGACTTTTTCGATTTAGTCCTTAGGTTTTTAGTTATATCAAAATTAAAATATTTGTTTCACAATCTCCCCCTTTTTGATATAACAAAACCAAAGTTAGAATTTTTGAGAATTTTGAAAGTTTTGAAAATATTCTAACTCCCCCTGAATTTAAGATAGGTTTTTAAAAAAATTTGATTTGAAGTTTAAGTTTAAAAACCTTTTAAAATTTAAAAACGAATTTTAGTGTTGTGGCTCTTAAATTTCTTCTCCCCCTTTTTGTTAGATCAAAAAGAACAACATAAGCTCATAGAGAAGATAAAAGATTAGTACCAATAAGCAATAATAAGCAACCATAGAATTAATTCATAATAAAAATATCCAAAACATAATTCAAACATGAAGTTCAACATAATTCAAACAATAAAATCCCAAATAAAAAGTCATAAGCATAGGTTCCTAAAAACATGAGAAAACAAAAAGATGCATTCTTAATCCTAAAAGCATAAATAATATGATATGATATGATATGAAGTTCCTAGGCCTCGTCATCATCATCCTTGTCATCATCATCATCGTCCTTGGCTTGAGAACGTTGAAACTTCGTCCATTGCCCATAAAGAGTGGAGAAGGAAAGATCCAAGTTGGAATGAGAAGTCTCAAGAGAATGAAGACGATCCTCGACATTCTTCAACCGATTGCCCATAGTCTCAAAGCCCGAAGCAATGCTAGTGTCCAAAGCATTCATCCGAGTGTCCAAGGCATTGAACCGCTCGGTAAAAAAAGTTGTGAGAGCTTCATTGTTTGCCATTTGAACTTGCGGTGGAGGAGCAACGGGAGGAGGAACCGCTTCTCTATCAATTCTTTCCCAAATACCATTCACATACGTGAACCCGGACTTGCGAAGGGATGACTCACCAATAGTGGTCTTGCGAGGTTCCGGAGAGTCGTAGGTACAATCGATACCAAGATGGTGAAATAAGGCGCTCAAGACAATGCCATAAGTAAAGGATTTCAACTCATTTGTGTCAATAAGTTTGATATTATTGACTATCTCGGCAAAGATTATCTTAGGGACATTTGGGCGCTCACCCCTACGAAAACACTCTAGCCAAAAGTGATCGGTTTGACGGATGTGGGAATATTTACCGCCGGAAGGGCGAATAAACCAAGAGACCATTAAGTGAAGAACACGATCATGCACATCCAAATTTAGTGCCTTACCGGTGAAAGTGCCAAAGTGGCGTTCATCCTCAAGACCCGCATCCTTAAGTTTAAGAGCAGACTCTAAAAGTTTAACATTTATGACAACCTTTTTGCCTAGCAAGGATGACTCAATTCCTATGATCTCGGTTTTGGACTCATCATAAAGAAAGCGAGCATTAGAGTAAAAGATGAGTACCATATTTTTGTAGCAAACATCCGGAAGGCTCAAGAAGTCCATGAGATTCCATTCATCCAAACGAGGAAGATAACGAAAAAGGAATCGCTCGGAGTTGAGGAACTCAAGATCAATGACACGTTCTTTACGAACCGCGAATTCCTTGACATAAGAGAAACGAGCACGTGCCTCCGAAGTCTTGAAAGATTTCTGAAAAAGCATCGTGATATTCGGATGAATGCTCGAATCACCGGATTGAACGGCCTTCCGCTTCTTGTTCGATTGATCCGCCATCTAAAAAATATTAAGCAAGTGTTTTAAAATTGAGTGTATGCATTGATAATTAAAATCAATCCAATAATAAATCCCACTTAGGTTTTTGAAAACAAAATTAAAATAAAAACAGTTTAAAAAAATACGATTGAAAAATTTTATATTCGAATCAAAAATTTTGAGATTTGAAATTTTTTTTACAAGATTTTGAAAACCCACTACAAAAACATATAATTTATACAAAAATAAAATTTTCTAACCTAAGATTCGAACATAAATTGAAAGGAAAAAGAAAAGTAGAAAAATTACCTTAGTTTGGGATTTTGGATGATTTGAGAAAAATCCTTGCACAAGATTGATGAAACTTGCTTAGACTTGAGTTGTAGAGTAAAACCCCTCACAATTTTGTGAAAATCAAAGAGTTTGAGAGGGTATTTATAGAGAGGGAGGCGGTTTAGGGTTTTAGGTTTTGATAAAAAGTGAATATGTATCATTAAAAGGCCTAATTTAAAGCAGTCCGCGATGCCGTTTCGGAACGGTCAAGACCGTTTCGGAACGGGTGGCTAGGGTTTTGACCATTTTAAAACCATAAACAGAACGTTTCGATACGGTGTTGACTGTATCGAAACACCCTTTGACCCGTATCGGAACGCGTTCCGATACACCCCCTTGGCAGAATCAAAAATGTTTCGGAACGCTTTTGAGGCGTTTCGAAACGCCCTTCTCTCAGAGCTGGATTTAAGGTATCCGTATCGAAACAGGTTCACCCGTTTCGATACACCTGGGCCTGGAAGTGCAGATGAGGCTCTAAAAGTGCAGAAAAATGATCTTTTAAGAGGCCTAACATGCATAAATGTCATGAATGAGCAGGCAAAACATATTTAAGCATAAACATACTCCCCCTAACTATAAACATGGATGAAATTAGGAGTTTAAACACATCAACATGGCATTTCACAAAATCAAGCATATTTAAGCACAAAATAGGTCCTAAAAGATCAAGATAGGCTAGCTAGACCTAACTCTCTCCTAAGGGACCAAAAACGCTCTTTGTCTAAGGGTTTTGTAAAAATGTCCGCTAATTGATTCAAGGTGTCTACATACTCTATAACCACATCTTCCTTAAGGACATGATCTCTAATGAAATGATGCCTTATTTCTATGTGTTTGGTTCTAGAGTGTTGGATGGGATTTTTAGTTAAGCATATTGCACTAGTGTTGTCACATTTTAGGGGTATGGTTCCAATTTTAATTCCATAATCTAAGAGTTGTTGCTTCATCCAAAGGACTTGAGCACAACAACTTCCTAAGGATATGTACTCGGCTTTGGTGGTAGATAAGACTACACTATTTTGTTTCTTAGAGAACCAAGATATGAGCATACTACCTAAAAATTGGCAAGTTCCCGAAATACTTTTCCTATCAATTTTGCAACCCCCATAATCCGCATCCGAGTAAGCATGAAGGTTGAAGGTAGAGTCTCTAGGGTACCAAAGACCTAAACAAGGAGTGTCTCTAAGATACCTAAAGATCCTCTTAACGGCTATAAGGTGAGACTCTCTAGGACTAGCTTAAAACCTAGCACACAAGCAAACACTAAACAATATATCCGGTCTACTTGCGGTAAGGTAAAGCAAAGATCCAATCATAGAATGATAAAGCTTAGAGTCAACACACTTACCTCCTTCATCTTTGTCAAGCTTTGTAGATGAGCTCATAAGAGTGGCTTGAGGCTTTGCATTCTCCAAGCCAAACTTCTTGAGCATATCCTTTATGTATTTTGCTTGGTTGATGAAGGTGCCATCCTTCTTTTGCTTGATTTGGAGTCCCAAAAAGAATGAGAGCTCCCCCATCATGCTCATCTCAAATTCACCTTGCATTAGCTTAGAAAACTCTTGACAATGACATTCATTAGTAGAACCAAAAATAATATCATCAACATAAATTTGAACTACTAAGATGTCATTTTTATACATTTTTATGAAAAGTGTAGTGTCCACCTTACCTTTTTCAAATCCTTTTTCAATCAAAAAATTTGAAAGCCTTTCATACCAAGCTCTAGGAGCTTGTTTTAAACCATAAAGAGCTTTGGTAAGTTTGAAAACATGATTTGGAAATTTTGAATCTTCAAAACCCGGTGGTTGTTCCACATACACTTCTTCATTTATAAAACCATTTAAAAATGCGCTTTTAACATCCATTTGAAAAAGCTTGAAATTATGATAACATGCATATGCAAGCAACATCCTAATGGCTTCCATCCTAGCTACGGGTGCATAGGTTTCATCAAAATCTATTCCCTCTTCTTGAGTGTAACCTTGTGCTACAAGTCTAGCTTTATTTCTCACAATGTTACCACTCTCATCTAGTTTGTTCCTAAAGACCCATTTAGTTCCTATTGTAGATTGATTACTAGGCCTATCAACTAATGTCCATACATTACTTCTCTCAAATTGATTTAACTCTTCTTGCATAGCCATAATCCAAAAGTCATCTTTCAATGCTTCTTTTATGTTTTTAGGCTCTATGCATGAGATAAATGCAACATGGTTCATTAATCTAAGAGAAGAACGAGTGGTTACCCCCTTGGATGGATCACTCAAGATTTCACCATCTTTGACATAGTTCAACTCCCTTGGGTAGCTCACTTCCTTTTCCTCAATAGCCAAGTCCTTCAAGGCTTCAAGAGGTGGATCTTGTGTATCTTCTTCTTTTGGTTGAATCTCATCCTCCTTTGAAGTTTGACCTCCATCAAAGGCATTTATGATTCCTACATCATCATCATCACAAGAATCCTTCCTAGGAAGGAGGTTATCATCGAATACAACATGAATAGATTCTTCTACTACTAAAGTTCTTTTGTTAAATACTCGATAGGCTTTAGAGGTTAAAGAGTAACCTATAAAAATAGCTTCATCACTTTTTGCATCAAATTTACCTAAGTTGTCTTTTCCATTATTTAAAACAAAACACTTGCACCCAAAAGGGTGAAAATAGCTAATGTTAGGCTTTTTAGATTTTAAAATCTCATAAGGTGTTTTCTTTAAAATTGGCCTAATCATTACTCGATTTACAATATAACAAGCGGTGTTTGTGGCTTCCGCCCAAAAATATTTAGGTAAATTATTTTCACAAAGCATAGTTCTAGCCATTTCTTGTAAAGTTCTATTTTTCCTCTCAACTACCCCATTTTGTTGAGGAGTTCGAGGAGCCGAAAAATTATGGCTAATACCATTTTCATTCAAAAATTCTTCAAACCCTAAATTTTGAAACTCGGTTCCATGATCACTTCTAATGTGTGAAATTCTAAGTTCAAGATCATTTTGGGTTAATTTTGAAAATGTGATGAATTTTTCCAAAGCCTCATCTTTAGTACTTAAAAAGAGAACCCAAGTAAATCTAGAAAAATCATCAACTAACACAAATGCATAAGATTTACCACCCAAGCTCATAGTCCTAATTGGCCCAAATAAATCCATGTGAATTAATTGTAAGCATCTACTAGTAGAAACATCATTAATGGATTTAAAGGAAGACTTATGTTGTTTACCCTTAGAGCATGCATCACAAATTTTGTCATTTGAAAATTTAATTTTGGGCAAACCTCTAACTAGATTTAGAGAGACTAGTTTTTCCAAAACACTAATGCTAGCATGTCCTAGCTTCCTATGCCACAACCATGCATCATTTTCATTTTGAGCAACTAAACATGCATGAGATGTATGTATGTCATCTAAATGCACCATGTATATGTTTCCTATGCGATGACCTATGAGCATAATATTATTAGATTTAATGTCAACAATTTTGCATCCATTTTTATCAAATAAAATATTAAATCCTTTATCACACAATTGACTTATGCTCAATAAATTATGTTTAAGACCATCGACATATAAGACATTTTCAATGAGAATGGTAGAGTGATTACCTATGGAGCCAATACCTTTAATGTGGCCTTTGGAGTTGTCACCAAATGTTACTACTCCTCCACTTTTTGGCTTTAAATCCATGAATTGACTCTTGTCTCCGGTCATGTGTCTCGAGCATCCACTATCAAGGTACCATGAGTTTTGACTTTGTGCTTTGGCCTTGAAGCAATGCTCCCCCTACAAACAAAGATATTAAACTTTGGTTTTTGGTACCCAAATCATTTTGGGTCCATGAGTGTTAGCTCCCAAAACCTTGGTTCCCTTAGGGATCCAAGATGACATAGCAATAATATTATTAGATTTTACAAGTTCCTTAGGAACCCATACACTTCTAATTCTTTTAGCTCTACTATGTCTAGGGTAGCTACCTTGTTTGTAGTAATTAGTCCTTTTCTTAGGTTGGTGTGTTCTAGAGGATTCTCCTACTTCATGTTTGACACTACCAACATTTTTTAAGGACTTTTTGAGCTCATTTAGCTCACCTAACACCTTTTGGTGTTCACTATTGCATTGAGACAAAAGATTATTAAGATCAACATTTTCATCTTGAAAGAATTTAAGTTCATCTTTTAATCCTAAAATCTTTTTCTCAAATTTAGAATTAGCTTGAGTGAGTGAGTCATTTTTCTCATTTAGCTCTAAAATGATTTTCTTGTTTTTAATGACCGACTCTTTAAACTTCTCAACTAATTCATCATATACCTCTTGTAACTCATCATATGCATCATTTAATTCTTCATATGAAAAATCTAAAGTAGATGAGTTAGAGGTTACCAAGGAGGAATCTTCCTCAAGTGCCATGAGACAAAGGTTAGCCACTTCTTGTTCGTCATCCTCCGATGACTCCTCATCACTCCAAGTAGCAAGCTTAGCTTTGAGTTTCTTCTTCTTCTCAAAGCCCTTCTTCTTGAGTTGAGGGCACTCCGAACGGATGTGACCGGATTGTTTGCACTCATAGCAAATGATGGGATCCTTCCCTTCTTCTTTGTTCCTTCCTTTGAAGTCCATCTTTCTTTGGATTTTTCTTCCCCGGTTGGACCTCATGAAGCGTGAGAATCGTTTGGCTATCATAGCCAATTCTTCAAGTTCATCCTCCTCACAAGATGAGCTCTCATCATGTTGTGAAGCTTTTGCCTTGAGAGCTATTCCCATCTTCTTCTTCTTCTCAACCTCAAGCTTCTCTACTCTTTTCTCTTCTTTCTTTTTCTCATCTTACCTTCCTTGCTTCATGATCTCATGAGTAAGGAGAGAACCCACAAGCTCATCAAGCTTTAATGTCTTTAAATTCTTTGCTTCGATGATAGCGGTTCTCTTCCCATCCCAAGCTTCGGGAAATGAATAGAGTAGCTTCCAGACAAGCTTGTCTTCCGGTATGATCTCTCCATATCCCTTTAGACCATTGACGATTGTGGAGAATCGATCAAACATCTTTGACACCGTCTCATCGGGCTCCATCTTGAAGTTTTCATAACTAAGATTGATAAGTCCAATCTTAGTTTCTTTGACATCATTGGTGCCTTCATAAGTGGTCTCAAGAGTGTCCCACACTTCCTTGGCACTTTCAATGGATGAGACCTTTGAGTAAATGTCCGGACCGATAGCACAAAAAAGCATGTGGAGAGCTTTATCTTTGACTTGAATCTTCTTCCTCTCCTCTTCACTCATTTCGGCTTTCTTCTTCAACACCATTTTGCCTTCACCATCTTGCTTCAATGGAATGTATGGCCCATCCTCAATGACATCCCATACAAGGTAGTCACTTGACTTGATGAATAGCCTCATTTTGTTCTTCCAAAAGGAGTAGTTGTCACCATTGAAGAAAGGAGGCTTGGTGGTTGATTGTGACTCGTACATGCCGGAACCGGAGGTTGAAGCCATCTCTTGATAATTTGATGATCACACTCTTCCAAGGATCTCCTCTTGTGGTTGTTAATCCTCAAAGAGTTAAGCTCTGATACCAATTGTTGAGTGGATCGAAAGATCGATAATTACCAAGAGGGGGGTGAATTGGAAATTTGAAGGATTGTAGTGGAAATTGGCAAATTAAAATTGAAGAACAAGGAATTTAGAGTGGTTCAAGTTCCAAATGAACTCTACATCCACTACCTTAGTCTCACTAAGGATTTGCAACAATTTCACTAAATTGATCTTCCCCTTTTCTAGGACAATGAGGCAACCCTTTACAATATCGGTTGATTTTTCTACCCAAAAATCAACCCAACCCTCACACAAGAGAACAAAGGAATTTGTAGGCTAATTAGGTATCTCTCAATACAAATGATAGCCCCGATACAAGCACTCAACCCAATTTTACAAAATATGAATGAAGAACACAAATTGGGATTTTACACAAATTTGGGATTTTTGCTCAAATGCTTGAATTTGATGTTTGGATGTTTGCTTGAAGTTCAATAGTTGTTGTTGATGCTTTTGGATGTCCCTTTTATACCTTCTCATTGATTTCAAGCCGTTTGGGTGGTTGGGAACATAAATTGAGCCGTTGGAACCCTCTCTTGCCACCATTAATGCTGTTTGCACCAACCCGTTTCGGAACACGGGAAACCTGTTTCGGAACGGACTAAAATAGAAAGAGCCGTTGGGGTGCATTTAAGAGCCCGTTTCGAAACGCCTTATGGCCGTTTCGGAACGGTTTTGCCACTGTAAAAGGGTCGTTTCGGAACGGTCCGAGCCCGTTTCGAAACACCTTAACGGTTTTCAGAAAATCAGTTAAAACATACAACGGTCATATTTTCAAACTAAAACCTAGCCCCTGTTTCGGAACGGTAGTGATCCGTTTCGAAACGGAATGGCTACTGTCAAAGGGTCGTTTCGGAACGGGCTTGATCCGTTTCGAAACACCCCTTATATATTTGAAAATATGAAATATTTGAAATAATTTTAATTCTTTTTAAAGCCAACATGAAGAACAGTTTCGAAACGAGTTGTGCCGTTTCGAAACGCTCTCAAGTGTTTCGATACACGTTTCGGAACGGTGGTCGACAGTGGTGAAAATGTTTCGAAACGCCTTAGGACCGTTTCGAAACGGGTGCTTGAAAAACACTGCTTTGGCTTGAAACACTTAGAAAAAGTATTTGAAAATGTATGTTTTTAACTTAGGCATAATACTAAAATTATATGGGGATATTTTATGGACTTAAAATTCGTTTTGACTTTTTCGATTTAGTCCTTAGGTTTTTAGTTATATCAAAATTAAAATATTTGTTTCACAAACTGGCCTAAGGTAGGTCTAACATGAAGCTCGGCCACTAGTCCACCATTACCGGACAAGCTCAAACTAGCAAACATAGCTCTCAACTCAACAACTACCTTCCTACTCAAAGCATATGCCACTATATTGGCTTTACCTGGATGGTACTCAATCGTGAGATCGTAGTCTTTAAGCAACTCTAGCCACCTACGATGTTTGAGGTTTTACTCTTTTTGTGTCATTATATACTTCAGACTCTTGTGATCCGTATACACTGTGCATTTCTCACCATACAATTAATGTCTCCAAATCTTCAAGGCAAACACAACTGCGGCTAGCTCTATGTCGTGTGTCGGATAATTACGCTCATGAGTCTTCAAATGTCTCGATGCATAAGCCACAACTCTTCCATCTTGCATGAGCACACAACCTAACCCTACATATGAAGCATCACTGTAGAACACATAATTATTCTCCAACTCTAGCTGAATCAAAATCGGTGCATTGGTCAAAGCTTCTTTCAATTTCTCAAAGGTTTGCTGTCTCGCATCTGACCACTGAAACTGAACTTGGGCATACCCTAGGGAATGAGAGTGGCTTAGACACTACACCAAACACAAGTTTGTGCATTATATCACTAAATTAAATATATATGTCTTATTGTTTTCTGCATTTATTCTTTTAATTTCACATATATAATCATCGAATTAATTTCACACCCTAAACCCTAAATGTTAATTTCACATATATAACCCTAAATCTCAAGCCCCAAATCCCAAAATCTAATTTTACATATATAACCATCGAATTAATTTCACATATATAACCATAAACCCCAAACTCCAAAATCTAATTTCTCTTGAATTTTATTAAATTCATATAGGGTTATTTAAGAATCAAGTTTTAAAAATTTAACGAGTGATTCTAAAAAAAACTAATGATATTGATCATAAAAAACCCAAATTTAAGTATTTTGTATGCAAAATATGTGTATTTTATTAAAGAATTATCACATAATTATATTGTATATTTAAAAAACTCAGATTTCCAATAATTGAATCTAAAATTAATGTTGACAGAAATAACGTTAAATCTTTTGCCAATATATTTGTAGTTTGATTATTTTTTTACATTTTTAAAGTGTATTTTGATATGTAAAAGGAAGTTGATAGAATTTTGGGGTTTGGGGTTATATATGTGAAATTAATTCGATGATTATATATGTGAAATTAGATTTAAGGTGTAACCCCCTCGTCCCGGTCTGGACGACTGACCGATCCGAGTAGGCTACACGGGGAAAACCGATGTGAAACCCGTTAAGGTCCCACCTCGGTTAGCAACCCTAGAAAATTTATTTTAACTTTATCTTGTCTAAAGGCATTATTATGTCCTATGTGAAACACGACAGCGGAAACACAACAAAATAAAAACAACCATCCAAACAGCACTTTAAAACAGCCCATTTTAGTTTATACAACAGGTCGTATCGATACACTAGAAAGGGTATCGATACGCCTTGACCAGGTCAACAGCCCCAAGTCAACCTAGGGAGACCGTATCGGTACACTGGTTGAACGTACCGATACGCCCTCCTCGGTCAACATCTTGCGGTCAACGATACAAGACCGTACCGATACGTCTAGAGCCCGTACCGATACGCCAAAATATTGTCAAAATCTCAGATTTCCAGTGAGGTTTTGGCGTACTGATACACCCCCGTGTATCGGTACGCTAAGCCAAATCTAAGTCCCAAAGTGTAGGACCGTATCGATACGGCCCTTGGGCGTACCGATACGCCCTGCACTCCAAGACTCAAATTTGCAGCAAAACGAACCAAGACTCAACTCTAAATGCAATTTACGACTCCCCTAGCCACAAACAACCAGTCATACAACACTCAACAATCAAAACTAAACATGCAAAGCTATTTAACCCAACATTCATGGCATCCAACACAAGATGAGCACAAGGATAAGAAACTTTCAAATAGGCATACATAACCAACCATTTCATTCATAGGAGGATAAACACTTAAACGTTTCATACAAGGTTTACATGCCTAAAAACATAGCACACATAGCATTCATAGACATAACCTTTCAACACAAGCACTAGGCAAAACATAACATGACTTACAAATCCAAAACAAGACATAAACAACAAACCAACATCTATGAGTCATACAACGCTTATACCAACACATAACAGTCCCATTGCTAAACTACCACTTTATTTACTAAATCATACTTGAGCAACTACAAAAGCTTGGAATGCCCCTTTCCTTGCTCCTTGCTAACTCCATGCTAATAATCTGCATTGTCGAAAACGAGAGCGTAAGCTAGAAGCTTAGTGAGGGTGCTTTAAGACCAAAAACCACGACAATGCAGGGTTCAAGCATATCATCCTTAATATCACACACAAGCATACATATACATCAACATAGTACCATAGCTAACAACTCATAAATGCAATAACATGCCATCTTACATCATGTTAAGCTCAACAAGATATAACAATTATCTTAACAACAAAACCACATGAACAAGTACATTGGCCACTATTAGTTTACTCAGATATGCGGATACTTCCGTTGGGGCTTTCACCACCAACGTACTCAACAACAACATTACCTCGGTGGGATTACACTCATCACCGGACCTCGAATGTATGGGATTACACTCATCATCACATGCCCGACGGATGAGATTCCACTCCTCATCATATCTAATATAAAATTTCCGGTGGAATATCACATCACCGTACTCCTCCTTGATGACTTTACGTCACCAAGGCCACACACAAATTTGACTCAACCGTGTGCACACTAATCCTAATGATCAATCATTTATACCCGATAATTTAACTAGTGCCAATCATACTATTAAGCCACGCCATGACAATCCATCATGCATATCAACATATCCACCATCACACACATCAATGTATTTAACACATACAAAATCAACACATGCTCAACAAGTTTATATCAAGTACGATTAATCAAAGCTCATAAAACACACAAGAAGTTAAGCTACCAACTTAACCTCTACCTTGGATTGGCCTACCAAGCATAACCCAAATCCTCAACCATACACTTGAACCAATTTAAACCAATTTGAAAGATTCCACTCACCACACTTCCTTAAGAAAACCAAGCAAAACCGACTCAAGCCTCCACCAAATTCGGAATCGTGCCTGAACCTTCTTCGATGTTTCCCCTTGATTCTAACCAATAAAAAACAATGCATTACTACACAAACATCCACAAATCACTGACACAACTCAGATTTCCACCTTAACCCATTCCTCAACAATCTCAAGCCAAGCCAACAACCAAAATTTCCCATTTTCGCACTCCCATTAAACCCAGCTGTAAACTACCATTTCCAACACCCAAATTACCTTTAAAGACCTTCAAAACACTTCCCTAACAATATTATATCACCAGCCCTTCAACCCATCACAAAACCACCCCAAAATACAAGTTTTAACACTTTGAAAATGCCCCCAAAAACCCATTTCGGGATTTTGACCAAAACCCCACCATTTTAAGTTTTAAAACATTTAAAGACTAGATTAAAGCTTAAATAAACTTATCAAATCAAATGTTAAACGAAAAACCCATACAGCCTCTCCCTTTTCCTTCAAAAACTTGAAAACTTGAATTCCAAAAAGGTGATGTTTTTAAGAATCTAAAACCATGGAAAGGATCGGGATAGAGAGGAGAAGTCAAAAATGAAGTTACCTCGAAGAAATCTCTTGAAATGATGAATCACCTTGATGGAATAATGATTCAGAGGTTTTAGAGGTTTTAGGTCGTGAGATTGAAATGAAGAAGAAGAAGACTATTTTTTTTCAAAAAGGCTCAACTCTTTCCTTACTTTGAAATATTTACAAAAATGCCATTACTAAGATTTTAGTCTTATTAAATTAAAACCAAAGTCTAATTAAATTAAACCGAGTCTAATGACTCGAACCTAACTCACACACTCAACTCCCGACCCCAAAACACGGGTGTTACAACTCTCCCCCATTTAAGGAATTTCGTCCTCGAAATTACATGACTGGAAGAGATAAGGAAACTACCTTTCCATATCCTCCTTCCTCTCCCAAGTGGCCTCGTCCACCCCTCAACGTTGCCACCTCACTTTGACTAACTCAATTGATCTACCCCGCAACACCTTGCTGTTTGAGGCTAAGATCTCCATTGGTTCCTCATCATAAGTCAATCCGGATTCAATTCAATCTGTTCCACTAGCATAACATGCGATGGATCTGACCTATACTTACGAAGCGTCAAAATGTGGAACACATCGTGTATATTCTCTAGCTCGGATGGCAAACGAAACTATTAAGAAACTGGGCCAACTCGTTTCACGATCTCATACGACCCTATGTACCTCGGACTCAACTTCCCTTTTCTGCCAAATCTCATTACCTTCTTCCACGGAGACACTGTTGGGAACACCTTCTCACCCACTGAAAACTCAACTTCCTTCCTCTTCAAGTCGGTATAGGACTTCTGCCTATTCGAAGCTGCCTTCAAGCGGTCGCAAATCAATTTCACCTTATCAGTAGTCCCCTTAAGCAAATCCGGCATAGGTAACAATTTCTGACCCGCTTCGGCCCAACAATTCGGAGTTCTACACTTTCTACCATACAAGGCCTCATACGGAGCCATCTGAATGCTCGACTGAAAACTGTTATTATAGGCAAACTCGACTAAAGGCAAGTGCTTCTCCCAAGTACCCTAAAAGTCAATGATGCATCAACACAACATATCCTCTAAAATCTGTATAACCCTCTCTGACTGACCATCTAATTGAGGATGATACGACGTGATGAAATTCAAATGGGTACCCAAAGCTGTATGCACACACTCCCAAAATCGGCTCGTAAACCTCGGATCTCTATCAGACACAATCGACTTCGGCACACCATGAAATCTCACAATATCCCCAATATACAGATCGGCCAATCTTTCTAAGGAGTAAGTTGTATTAACAGCTAAGAAGTGAGCACACTTCGTGAAACGGTCTACTATAACCCAAACTGAGTTCTTCTTCGTAGGAGTCAAGGGCACACCCAAAATGAAATCCATGGTGATATTCTCCCATTTCCATTCTGTAATTCTCAACGGTTGCAACAAACCTAAGGGAACCTGATATTCCGCCTTCACTCTCTGACACACATGCACTTACTCACGAAGTCGGCTACGTCTCTCTTCAACCCAACCCAATAGTACTCATTCTTCAAGTCACGATACATCTTCGTACTACCGGGGTGCATAGCAAACAGACTACTGTGCGCTTCACTCAAGATCGTACACCTCAAATCACTGTCATCTGGCACAACTATCCTATCTCTGAAATACAAGACCTCATCGGTACTAAAACTGTAGTATGAAGGTCTACCCTCGGCTATGTCTTGAACGTGAGGTGCCAAAGATCTATCTAAGAGTTGTTTCTCCCTAATCAACTGACCTAGAGTTGGTCTAACCTGAAGCTCAGCCACTAGGCCACCATCTCCGGACAAGCTCAATCTAGCAAACATGGCTCTCAAATCAACAACTACCTTTCTACTCAAAGCATCGACCACTACATTGTCCTTATCCGGATGGTACTCAATCGTAAGGTCATAGTCCTTCAACAACTCTAGCCACCTACGCTGTCTGAGATTCAACTCTCCCTGAGTCATGATATACTTCAAACTCTTTCAGTTCTTTTCGGTGCCATACGGTACGGAGCAATCGAAACACGAGCTGAATCTGAATAAGTCTCTATAGCAAACTCTACCTCTTTATCAGCGGTAAACCCGACAATTCTTCCAGAAACACTATCTTTTGAAAACACTTTTTCATGCTCCTTCGATTTTTTTGTTTTGACTCGATTTCTCTATTTTTAAGCTTAAGTTTTACTAGAGCCAGTTTTAGGCACCTCTAGTTAACTTCCTAGAGCCAGTTTCGGGCACCTCTAGGGCTGTCGAGTCTCTTTTGCTAAACTTCTTTCCTAGAGTCAGTGTTAGGCACCTCTAGGGGCTATTCAAGTGCTAAGCTTCCTATTCTAGTTTGGCTAAAAGAAGTCTAAGCAGTATAACAGTCACAATGGTGTTTTAAGTTTTCAGAACTATAGAAAGGCTCTAAACTTCTCCTAAAACTATCCTAAAGTTACTGCCACGACAGAGCTGTCACGACAGGTAAGTTCAGTTCACAGTTTTCAGCCAAAATTTTCAAAATTTTCATCTTTTTTTAGAGAAAAAATAAACTAAGTAAAAGACACAAATTTTAAACTAAGATGTACTCCATTAATATGGAGGGTTGCCACCCCCAAACTCGAGGGTTGCATTGCCATCAATGCAAATGACAAAATAAAAATTAAAACATATGAAGGCAGTACATCATAATATATATATATAGCAGGCAACAATAAGAAGATAAGAAACTTAAATTTTAATCACTGTCTTCACTACTGCTGCTGAGGCAGATCTGGCGGCGGGTTCTGGTTCTCAGGGCGGGCTGTGGTGGTTGCGTTACAACCTGATTATCAGAGCTACTGCCGCTGCTGTCACTGCTGTTGCTGGCCTTTGGCAAAGTGTTCTTATCTGCCATTCGTTTCTGCCTCTTTATCGGTGAATAGAGGGTTCATCGTCACTGTCTGCCCAACAGAGGAGGAAGAGAACCCATCAACAAAGGCAGCAAGGTCATCCGATGGCATTGGTCGCTTTGTTCCTCAGGCAGATGTTTCGGCATGAGTGTTGTCGACTGCTGTCGGGGCAGGCGATGGTATGGAGGTAGAAGATGGTGTTTGTGGGGTAGCAGCAGGTGTAGGTGTGTGGAAAGGGGTGGTGACAGTGAAGTAATGGGCAGGGAAAGTGGGGGAAAACAGCATCAGGGAAATTTAAAGTATTTTGAATAAATTTTACCGTAGAGGCGACGAAGTCCCTGATGAATGTCATGAGGCCCAACTGTCTTTCCTCTATATTTTGAATGGCAGCTAGGATCTGATTGGAGGAATCTGTCGGAGCAGCTGCTGCGGCGTCAGGTTCAGGATTTGGCTACTCTGATGATTCAGCTGTGGCGGCAGCGGGGTTGAATGATGATAGAGGGGTGGCCACGGTCAGCTCCATGAGGCTGAGGATATTCTTTTTCGTCCAACCCCGTCCTTTGACTATTAAATCGGTGTGGGCTTCCGACACGTTATGGCCGCGACAGAGTGATGTGATGAGGTAAGGGAGGAAAAGGAGGCCCGTCGGTCGATGTGAACTTTCCAAAATACTCTCTCGAATATAACTACCCACATTAATGGGCCGTTCATTTAAAATAGAGTGTATTAAGGCTAACCTTTGCTGGTTGACGGTTATATGGTGTGATGACGGCATGATCCTCTTTTTGATGAAGGCATTCTATAGTTTTGCCTCCGGCGGCAGCTGACTCCGTTTCACCGTGCGTGGATTTTTCCGGCTGGTATTCCATTCAGTTCCCTCTTCCGTCAGTTCTGCCATGACAGCGTCATAGGCAACATCGTCCAAGGTGTTGAGGAACTGCTGGTGTGCATCATCATTGTGGCCTATGTAGAGGCCATATAAGGAGTTGATGTGCTCGGCTGTAAACGATACTTCTTTCCCTCTAACATTCACTGCTGTCGCCGTTTTGCTGCTGATGGCAGCATAAAATTCTCTCACCAGCGTCTCGTTCATCTCCTCTGGTTGCTCCGCAAAAGTTTGCCATAATAGAGCTCTAATCTTCCTGGCTATGAAAGGCTTAAGGCCAAGATTCTTTGCCTTTGGTGTATAGATGAAGCCTCGTTCTTCCCACATGTCTCTGGTTGCAAAGGACTGTGGGGGAGTTGCTGCCTGCGAGGAAGTAGAGGCAGCACTGCGTCGGGTTTTTCTGGAAGACATATTAGTGCAAGGGTTGTGAAAAGTAAATGAAAGCAAATGAAAACTAAAGGGGGAGAGCAAGTAAGAAAGGCAGAAGTGAGTGAAAATGAAAATGAAACGGGGTTTTATAGTAGAGGAATTGCTGCCCGTTGAAGCTGTAACGGCAGGCGTGAATAACGGGGCGACTGTTGAGCTTTAGCGTGTCTGACGCGTCTAACACATGTTTCCGCATCTGTTATGCGTCTGTGACGTGTTTCTGCGTCTGTCGTGACATTATGGTGAAAACTTGTATTTTCCGCGTCTGTCGCGGCAACTGTAACGACAGGCATC
The DNA here is from genome assembly GCA_958450335.1 of Hibiscus tridactylites. Classification (NCBI taxonomy): domain Eukaryota; kingdom Viridiplantae; phylum Streptophyta; class Magnoliopsida; order Malvales; family Malvaceae; genus Hibiscus; species Hibiscus tridactylites. The sequence goes on along the minus strand of OY288265.1, from coordinate 24,593,749 downwards.
AAATATTGGGCTTTGTTGGGCTGATGGATGGATGGTGGGCTGAGTTCACTTCTCCTGTTCTTCTTGACTCCTTTATTTCCTAAAAACAATAAACATAAAAAAACATTATTCGAATAAAATAAACCTTATTTCCTAATAAATAATAATAATAATAATAATAATAATAATAATAATAATAATAAAAAATAAATTTTAGGTTAAATTAGGGATGCCAGGTGGGGCATCTCCTAAGGTAACCACTTCCTGCATTCCTGGGGCTTCAGTCCCCTGATAATGCTTAAGGCGCTGTCCGTTGACTTTGAATTGGTGCCCGTCTTTTAATGATCGAATTGTGATGGCACCATGGGGAAAAACTTGTACGACTTGGAATGGGCCAGACCATCTAGATTTCAGTTTCCCTGGGAAAAATTTCAGTCTAGAATTGAACAACAACACAAGCTGCCCTGGGCAGAACTGTCGTGGCAGCAACTTCCTGTCATGCCACTTCTTAGTTTTCTCCTTGTAGATTCTTGCATTGTCGTAGGCCATTGTCCGTATTTCTTCAATCTCGTTCAGATCTAACAGCCTTTTTTGTCCTGCCCTGTCCAAGTTCATATTCACTGCCTTGATTGCCGAGTATGCTCTGTGCTCTATCTCGACAGGTAGATGACATGTTTTCCCATAAATCAATCGGTACGGAGACATGCCCAATGGAGTCTTAAAAGCTGTCCTATATGCCCATAATGCATCGTTTAGGAGTAAAGACCACTCTTTCCTAGTTGGCTTAACCATCTTCTCAAGAATGTTCTTAACTCCCCTATTAGATATTTCAGCTTGTCCATTGGTCTGTGGGTGGTATGATGTCACGATCCGATGCTTGACACCATATTTCTTCAAGGCGGCAGCAATAACCCTATTGTTGAAATGTCTCCCTTCATCACTGATAATTGCCTTAGGGATGCCAAACCTAGAAAATATGTTTTTGTGTAAAAACCTTTGGACTGTCTCGGCATCATTCTTTTGAGTTGCGATAGCTTCGACCCATTTAGAGACATAATCTACTGCCAGGAGGATGTATAGATTTCCACATGAAGATGGAAAAGGTCCCATAAAATCGATCCCCCAAACGTCGAAGATTTTGACTTCTAGAATGTTCTACAGCAGCATCTCGTTTCTCTTTGAGATGTTTCCTGTCCTTTGGCACCTGTCACAGCTCTTGTAGAAGATTTGTGCATCTTTATATAGTGACGGCCAATAAAACCCTGACTGCAGCACCTTGGCAGCAGTTTTGTTGCCTCCTAAGTGACCTCCATACTGTGAAGCATGGCAGTGATGAAGAATGTCTTCTTGCTCTTCTTGTGGTACACACCTCTTTATAACCTGATCTGCACAAATTTTGAAAAGAAGAGGTTCGTCCCAATAATAATGCTTAACATCATTTTGGAACCTCTTCCTGGCTTGATAATTAAGATCAGAAGGTATTATTCCGCTAACTATAAAATTAACGAAATCAGCATACCAGGGGAGTTCAGAAGACTTACCTGCCGCCATGGCTGTCGCGGTAGTGATTGCGGCAGCAAAGAGCTGCTCATCTGGGAAGGTCTCCAGTATGTTTGTCTCATATGTTGGTAGACTCTGTCCCTTCTCCAACCTTGACAAGTGATCTGGCACCTGATTTTCTGTCCCTTTCTTGTCCTTGATTTCAAGGTCGAATTCTTGCAATAGCAGGATCCACCGTATTAATCGAGGCTTTGCATCCTTTTTCACAAACAAATACTTCAGGGCAGAATGGTCTGTGTGCACTATTACCTTTGTTCCAAGTATGTACGAACGAAACTTGTCAATGGAGAACACCACAGCTAATAACTCCTTTTCTGTGGTGGTGTAGTTTACTTGGGCATCGTTCAATGTCTTACTGGCATAATATATGGCATGAAATAACTTGTCTCTCCGCTGCCCAAGTACTGCCCCGACAACATAGTCACTAGCATCACACATAATCTCAAATGGATGTGTCCAATCTGGTTGCTATACTACTTGGGCTGTTACCAGTTTTTCCTTCAGAACCTTGAATGCTTCAGCACATTCTTTATTAAAGTCAAAGGGTCGATTCTGCTCCAAAAGATGGCATGGGGGCTTGGTGATTTTTGAGGAATTTGCAATGAATCTTTGATAAAAACCAGCATGTCCCAAGAAACTTCTAATACCCTTGACTGTGGTCGGCGACGACAACTTTTCGATCACTTCAATCTTGGCCCTGTCGACTTCTATCCCACAACAGCTAATCTTATGGCCAAGGACTATCCCTTCATCCACCATAAAGTGGCATTTTTCCCAATTTAAGACTAGGTTTGCTTTTTCACATCTTTCAAGTACCTTTTGTAGATTGCCTAGGTAGCTCTCAAAATCGCCTCTAAAGACGGAAAAATCATCCATAAATATTTCAAGGAAGTCCTCCACCATATCGGAGAATATGGCCATCATGCACCTTTGGAAGGTGGTGGGTGCATTGCATAATCCAAACGACATCCTCCTAAAAGCATATGTTCCGTAGGGGCATGTGAAGGTCGTCTTTTCTTGATCTTCCGGTGCGATAGCTATTTGATTATAACCTGAATAACCATCAAGAAAACAATAGTAAGGTTTACCCGCTAATCTATCAAGCATTTGATCAATAAAGGGTAAAGGAAAGTGGTCTTTTCGGGTAGCTTTGTTAAGCTTCCGATAGTCCATACAAACCCTCCAACCGGTCACAGTCCTGGTTGGGATTAACTCATTGTTTTCGTTGGTCACCACGATCATTCCTCCTTTCTTGGGAATGCATTGCACCAGGCTCACCCATTTGCTGTCGGAGATGGCGTAAATAATACCAGCATCTAACCATTTGATTATCTCTTTAGGCACCACCTCTTTCATCACATGGTTTAGCCACCTTTGGGCATCTATAGTCGGCTTATGATCTTCCTCTAGAAGGATTTTGTGCATGCATAACGCCGGACTAATGCCTTGAATATCGGCTATCGTCCATCCAATTTCCTTTTTGTGCTGCCGCAGCATCCCTATTAGCTGCTGTTCATGTTCCTGCAGCAACTTAGAAGAGATGATTACGGGCAACGTATCATTTGAACCAAGAAAAGCAAATTTTAGCTGCCCTGGCAGGGGCTTCAGTTCTAAGGCAGGGGCTCAACAGTAGATGGCTTTTGGATTGCATGGTTATCCGAAGTATAATTTAAGGGTTCGAATAACTTACATGGACGATCGCCTATCCAGTTTACCTCCTCCTGATCTTCAGTATCAGATGTATCAGATTCTGAGGAGTTGCTGTCGTCGGTGCTGTCGTGACAGTCCTGTAGGTGGCTGCCGCGGCAGTGACCAATTTTGATGTCGAAACAGTCCGACCTGATGCAGGGTTGATCGAGGGTAACTTCAGTGATAACCTTACATTCCTCGTTTGCATCAGCATGCTTCATTTCTTGGAGAACATTCAACTTAATCTCTTGGTCGTTCACTCTCATGGTGAGTTCTCCTTTCTCCACATCAATCAGTGATCTTCCCGTGGCTAAGAAGGGTCGCCCTAGGATGATTGGTGCGTTTTCATCTGCTTCACAATCTAAAACAAGAAAGTTAGCAGGAAATATAAATTTATCCACTCTTACCAGAATATCTTCGATTTTTCCTTCCAGATGAACGTAAGAGCGGTCTGCCAGCTGCAGAATTACTGTCGTGGGCTGTGCCTTTCCAATACCTAATTTCTAAAAAACAGATTTTGGCATTAAATTAATACTAGCACCAAGATCACAAAGTGTCTTACCCACATATTTATCTTCGATTACACAAGGTATGATGAAGCTCCCGAGATCCTTCTTTTTCTGGGGTGGCTGCCTATGGAGAATACTCATGCAACCTTCTGTCATCTTAACCGTTTCAAACTCCCCAAGTTTAGATTTCTTTGACATGACATCCTTGAGAAATTTGGCATAACCGGGCATCTCCCTAACGGCATCTAACAGCGGAATATTAATATGAACCTGCTTAAAAATATCATAAATCTTTTTGAGCTGATATTCTTGCTTAGCTTGCTGTAACCGTTGAGGAAAAGGAGGTGGGGGACGATAATCAACAATACGTCCTTCCCATTGCATACGAATCTGAGGAGGTTTGGGTTCATCATTTTTCTCCTCTGTCGCTTCTGCTGTCGTGACAGGCTCATCGGCAGCAGTCTGTTTATTACCTGTCGGGGCAACTTCCTCGGTAGGTCTGTCCAAGGCTGGTTTCCTTACTGTTTCAGCTTCCTTTTCCAGCCCTGGTAATTTCTTCCCACTCCTAGTAGTAATGGCCTTACATTGCTCATGTGTGGGCTGCCTAGCATTTTCAGTATTACGAGGGAATCCTTCAGTCTGCCTTGGCTTGATATGCTGGGAAACCTGACCCATTTGTGTCTCCAAAGATTTTAGAGTAGCTTCATGATTCGTCATCCGCATCTCTGTTTTATCCATGAATGTTTCTGTTTTCTTGACAACCTGATTCATATTCTCAATATAAGTACCTGTCTGAGACATAAAAGTGGCCAGAGTCTGTTCCAGTATACTGCTCGTGGCAGCTGGTTGCTGCTGTTGCGGCGGCAGTTGCTGTCGCGTCAGCAATCTAGGTCCTCCCTGATTCTGATTGTGCGCTTGGGATTCAGGGCATTATTAGGATTGCTCCAAGAAAACTTGGGATCCTTCCTCCAATTGGGATTATAATTGTTGGTATTGTAATTCGGCTTGTAGTTTCCAACATATTTTCCCTCTTCTAACTGTATAGGACACTCATCCGAACTATGATTTCCCTCACAAATTTCACATACTTCCTCAACAGCAAATCCATGTTGTGCATCATCATTCAATAACTTGTTCATTGCTTTAGTAAGGAATGCTACCTGTGATTTCATCGTGCTGTCGGCCTCATAATCCTTGACAGCTAGTACCCGTTTACCCCCTCTTCTTGCTGTCGAAAATTGCTCTTCATTCTTAGCCAGATTTTTCAATATTTGCATTGCCTCGTCCAGGTCTTTATCCAATAATAGTCCATTTGCTGCTGAATCAATTCGAATACGACTTTGTAAGTTGGCAGCATTATAAAACTTTGTTACATGATTCCAGACGGGGAATCCATGCATTGGGCAGTTCCATAGAAGAGTGGTAAATCTGTCCCATGCCTCGTGCATCGGCTCGTCATCTTCCTGTTGAAAAGTAGCAATTTCATTACGTAATCGCTCAGATAAATGTGAAGGATTAAAATGAGATAAGAATTCACGAGATAAATCTGCCCAAGTTCTAATTGAACACGGCGTAAGTTTATTCCACCAAGTTTTTGCTCTGTCCCTCAATGAGTGGGGAAATAACCGAAGCCTCAGTATCTCCGGATTAACTCCTGGCAGTCTAAACAAACCACAGATTTCCTGGAACGTTTTGAGATGCTCCCTAGCATCCTCTGTAACAGCACCACTGAATTGACCGGCGTTGTTGATCATGCTAAACATGACAGGTTTCAGCTCGAAGTTGTCAACATCAATATCCGGTAGCGTGGTTTCCAGTTCTACATGGTCATTCAACATGTTGTCACGACATGACCGTCGTCCGGCAGCGGCAGCAGGGTTGCCGGCAGACGATATAATATCTCCGACAGGCGGGTCGTTTCCATTGTAGGCCATCTTCTCTAGCTGTTCCTCAAGGTACTCGTTCCTGGCTAGTAAGTGACGAAGTTGTTTCTTGAGGTTGAATGATCGTTCGATTTCCGGATCTAATTGATACTCAGGATCTTTACCTCGATTCGATCTGTGCATAAACAAGAAACCTTGTGAAAAGCAAGAGTTGAATGCACCAAAGAAAAACAAAAAAATAAAGATAAAAAATAAAAAAAAACGAAAAGTGCAGTAAAAGAAAAGGTAGAGTTATGTTGCCAATCCCCGGCAACGACGCCAAAAACTTGGTGCGTATAAAAGAGTCTATTGCAATGGTAGTGCAAGTGTACACGACACAAGTAGTAAAGTGATACGAAGTATCAGATATCGTCTCCACAAGGATTGGGCTAATAGGTTCATCTTAATTCACTGCACTAAAGTAAAGAAAATATTTGAGAAATTGTCACGAAATAATAAAGTAAACGTAAATAAAAGAGTAGAGATATCAAGATAGAGAGAATGGGCTGGTATTGAATTGCTTAGTAGTGCAGGTATTGTAGAGTTTAGGAAATCCAGTTCTGTCGCCGTCACCCGTCGCGGCAGCACCTGTCGCGGCAACAGTCCGTTGATTGTCGCGGCAGCAACACTCAACTCAGTACTTCAAGTTTGGCAAGAATCCCATATGTGCCTTGGCCTATCCCTAGGTCCAAGTCTGTCGATGATCACGTCTTTAATGATACCTCCCGACGTGAATCGAAGGATGAACACCGATGTGTATGAATTCTTCTTTAGCCACTTAACCTCGTCCTATCCCTAGGTCCGAGATAGTTCAACTATAAACTAGAGAACTTGCTCTTATTTCTTTCGTATACTTAACTCTCCCGATGCTAAGTAAATAGATAACCTCACAATGCTCTCCCGATGCTGTTGCAAGATATTAATAACCAAAATAAGAGAATTTGAAGTTTATTTTATTGAACTGAAAATTCCTAAAACAAAACAACCCTTGCAACTACTTTACAAATCAACTCGTGGCCCTAGGGGGAATTTAGAACATGATGTGGGAAGGAAAACAACTAGAGTTTGGGAAGAAGGCTAGGGTAATCGGTTATCAGTTATCGGTTATAATACATGCCCTTATATAAGCTTTGGGCTCAAGTTATCTAAAATAGCAAGAATACAACTTTAAATAAAAGTATGATTCTAATAAAGACTAAATCTTCAAGGAATCTACTTTCCAGCCGTCATCTTCTTGCTTGGGATTTTCTCTCCTTGAACTTTGGGCTTGACATATCTTTTGATCTGGGGCTTGAAAAAATATAAGGTTTTTCACACGACAGACGGGCTGAATTTTCTCTATCTGTCGAGGTCCACTTTGCTTCTTCTCCTCAAAATTGTTGTCGTCCTCTGCTATCACGGCAGCAACCATGGCAGCATCGTCCTCTTTGTCTGCTTGTTCAGTTCAGCTCTTCTGCTTCACTGCCCAGCGCCTGCCCTTTCCGTCTGCTATGGCAGCAACCTGCAAAAACAGCCATTCTTAGTAGAAGCTGTGCCTTTTAATATATTTGTGATGTTTTGCTGTAAACTAACCTAAATGCAATGAATAAAGCTTGAATGCAGCAGAAATATGGGTTAAAAAGGGTGTAAATAATAGAACTTTTACACACTCAACAATACACTTGAACCAGTTTAAACCAATTTGAAAGATTCCTCAACCTCATTGATAGTAGATCTTGAGACATTTTCCTATGAGGATCGAATGTTTTCGATAAAGCGAAGAGATATAAAGAATAGGAATAGAGAAGCAATGATAGTTGAAGGAGTCTTTCCTTCCAACCAGGAGTACAAGATCACTAGATTAAGTGAGCAAAATTGCAAAAGTCAAATGTTTTCCATGAGTCGAAGAAATATAATTGCTTATTTGGATTGAGCGAGCAAACATGTGGGAAAAAATAATTCGGAGAAAAAGAATTCAAAAAGCAAAACAAATGAGACATGCATTCATGTTTTATGCATCCCTAGGGGCATGCACATCATAATTGCATTGAATATTGTATTTTTCAGGTACACGAAGGACCTTTCAGCAAAAGAACTTGCCTATCCATTGGGGCATTTGGAGAATGGAACCCGTTTGTTCATCCAAGCGTAAGGTGGATGAAACAGTTTTTGGAACCTGCTTATTCATCCGAGCATGAGGAGGATGGAACCCTTTTTTAGAATCTGCTTATTCATCCGAGCATGAGGAGGATGGAACCCCTTTTTAGAACCTTCTTATTCATCTGAGCATGAGGAAGATGGAACCTTTTTTTAAATCTACCAATCTAGTCAGGAATAAGGTGAATACACTACAACAATATAGGTTTTTAGTGACAAATTGATAGTGACTAGGAATAATTTTGTCACAAATATTAACCTTTTGTGACAATTTTTTTTGTGCGACACTATTAGTATAAGTAATTGTGACATATTTTTATTTGGTCACTGTAACAATAATAATTGTGACGATTACATTTTTCACAAATGAATTCTCACTATAAGTATACAATTGTGACACAAAGTTCATTGTCACTAAAACTTTGACACATGATAGTGACGATATGTGAAGTGGTCACTATTATTTGATATTTGTTCTTGCAATGAAATTACTTGTCACTTAAAGTTTTATTTTTTGTTGTGATAAATTTTGTCACCAATAAAAAAAATAAAGTAATGACAAATTAGACATTGTCACAATGATAAATTTATTTTTATAATTATAAAAATTAAAGTTATCATAAACTAGTTTGTCAAAAGGTAAAATATTTCTATAGTCTATACTATGTGTAAATTGTTGTTTTAGTCAATCTATTTTGATCAACCTTAGTCCCTATATTTTTCAAATTTTAAAATTTTAATCCTAATCCTTACGGGACACCAACAATATGACTAAATTACAAGGACTAAAATTGATCAAATTAAAGAATAAAAATTAAATAAGCAAATTATGTATAACAAATTAGCTAAAAAGAAAATTTTACTTAACATATTTAAATACTACCATTCACGTCAGGATCAAAAATTCAAAATTTAAAAAGTATAGAAATTTAAAGTGATCAAATTAGAGTACAAAGACTACTATGTGATTTTAGCATAATATATGATATAATTTTTTTTTTGAAAATTTTAAAAGATATATTCCATTTGATTAGTTTTTTTCTTCAAAAAATTTAAATTGTTTCTTCAACATACGTACTTCGTATAAGAAACCATAGAAAATTTAGTTAAATTATTATTATAATAATTAGTGTTATAATTAATAAATATTTTTAAAATAAATAAAATTAATTTCAATTTCAATTAATCCTAAATACTATTTTTCTTTCAAAATAGTATTAAATTTCTTGCTTAGCCTAGTGGATAAGTATTGCACTCTCACCTTAAAGGTTCCAGGTTCGATCTTTTTTGAAGCCAGACACTGCATTTAAATATGTATTTATGATAGAATGTTTGTCACTAGTAAGAATAACATTAGTGTCTAAATTTTAGTCACTATTAATAATCATTTATGTCAAATAGTATGGTCATAAAAAAATATAATTATTGTGACGAATAGAACCCAGCTCAGCAATTCGAGCATTTGGGAGAATAGAACCCAACCAGCCTATCCGTTTGGGCGTTTGTAGAATGGAATTCGCTCATCTATTCGGGCAAAAGAAGAATAGAACCAGCCTATCCGTTCGGGCCTTTGGAAAAGGGAATTCGCTCATCTATTCGGTCATCTGGAGAATAGAATATGTCTATCCATTCGGGCATCGGAAGAATGGAGCCAACTAGAAAATTGGTGAAAATCAGTGCCTTTTGGTCTTTGCTTTATCCCTGTTGCACAGAGATAAGCAAAGATGGTCAACTGTTGTCACTAGATTTTCACCTCATTTATTTATTTATTTATGTTATCCATTTATTTTATTTTAAAAAAGAAGAATAAAATAAAATTAAACATTTTTAATAAGATCCATCCTATTTTAATAAGGGTTCATTTTAAACCCATTTTCTTAAAAAATAAAAGGACTCATTTTAATTAATTAGAAGCCAAAAAATTAACTAAAGGAGCCCAAACTAACCCATTTTGTGTTTTTTAGGTTTAATCAGAACTGTTGGATCTAGGGCTTAAGATATGGACGAATTGGATTGAATGAAGGGAAAAGGGGGGGAGAGCCCGCGCCAGTGCGTGCGCTGCACGCAAGCAGGATCATCTCCCCCAAATCGACCAGCTTGCACGATTTCCATTCGGTTGTCGTCTATGGTCGTGTCGTCCCTGGGTCACGGCGGCCGCCGAGGCTGGTACCATTCGACTCGCCTCGGCCGACTGAGTCCGATGTCGCAGACCCCGTCCCTTGCCGACATCGTTTGCTCGCCGATTGAGGAAGAAATGTTTTCAAACCCTAATTAATTTGGAGGCAAAATCTCACAAATTGGAGCTGGATCTGATGAAATTCAGATTGAATTTCAACAAATTAAAGCTTTGCAGATTAAATGGGATGATTTCATAGGACGAAAATGGGGATCCCCCCCCCCAATTGGCTTGATTTCTAAGCATCCAAACCCTATAAATTGAGCTTCTTTTCCCCATTGTAACACACACCAAAATTCATCCGAAAATCAACTCTGAAAAATCATCTGAAATTGCTAAAAATTGTTCAAGTTTGGAGTAGCTTTGGTTAGAAGTTTTGGGTTGGAAGCAAGCTTTTTTTCGGTGGCGATTGGAATCGGTTCGAGTGGAGAAAGTTCGAGGTTTCTACACTTTCGGTAATTTCTTTTTTTTTTCTTTGTTTTTTTTAATTTTATTTTCTTGGTTGAATTTTTTGTTTGTTCATGTTCTTAGGTTGCAATTTGGATAGAAGATAGAAATTGGTTTTTGGTAATAATTTTCGTTCTTCATTTTGCTTTTATTTTTGTTTTAATCCTTTAGATTCTTAAATAAATTTAAAATGTTTTTTGTTGGAAAACTGTGAACTTAATGAAATGTTGGTCATTTGATCCATTTGAGTATATAGGTGAAGAATAAAAAATGATTTTGTTAAGAATTTAAGATTAGTTGCTAGATTTGGAAAAAAATAAAAATTAGGTTTAAAATAATAAAGTTTTAATAACACGAGGTTTTTTTAAGAATAAGATGAGGGCTTCTTTTAAAGATGTTAAAAAGTTAGAAATTCAAAGTTTTCTTAAGAAATCTAAAAAGTTTATAATTAGAGATTCTTGATAAAATTTTAAAAAATGAAAAATGGGCTTTTTAAAAAAATTAATAGGGGTTTTGAAAATAAAAGAAAATAAAAGATGAACAAAAAGGTTTTTTTTTTGAAAATTTTGAAAATAAAAGATTTCTAAGTATATGAAAGAATAATAAAAAGTTTGAAAATGATTTAAGAAATATAAAGAATAAAAAGTTTTGATTTTTGAAAAAATAAAGGTTTAAAAGAAAAACTAGAAAAGGATAAAAGGCTTGATAAATTTAAAAATGGGGGTAGAGATTTTTTTAAAGATTTAAATAAAACTTTTAAATAAAATGGGTTATAAAACATAAAAAGGATTTTGGAAATAGGTTGGAAAAAAGAAAGTTTGGAAAATGATGTTTTCAATTAAAGGTTTGAAAAAAAAATAATAAAAACCTTAAAAATAAATAAAACTTTAATTTGTTGTTTGACTTTGTTTGCCTTCCTGTGTTTGAATTTTAGGGTATAGGATCTTTGGGCCTAGACTAGAAACTTGATTGTTTAAAACTTTCTTCACCATTCGAAATAAAACACACTTTTAAATATCATAACTTTGAATAAAATGAACTTAGATATAATTTAGGATTTAAACCTTAAACTATTAAAAGATGACAACTCATTAAATCTTCATGTTGTTTGAAAAGTGGAAACTAATTTAATGTGGTATTTTTTCAAACGGGAATAACGGGTTAACGCTAGAAATGTTGGCGGTGATAAAGTTCATCTATCGGGCGATAAGGCCATTAAAATAGACTAATATTCATTAAACGGGCAAATAAAGTCGAACCTCCGTGAACTTGCAAATTCTAGTTTTAAAAACGATTTTAAAATCAATTAGGTACCAATTTTGGGTGTTGTGGGGGTGCTAACCCTTCCCCACGCGTAACCGACCCCCGAACCTATTTTTTGGTTTTCGTAGACCAAAATCATTGTTTTATTAAAACAAAACGTTTTATTAAAATAACCCCGTTTTAAAGTGATCCAATCACACTTTTCAAAAAGATTAGTGGCGACTCATTTTTTTTTAAAGTTTTCCAAAAAGTTGAAGCCCTCCTTAAAAAGGGTTGCAACACCAACAATAGCAAATCAGAGTCAAACATCGTGAGAAAACTATTCACGAACGTAAACTAATATCCAAATTAAACTTGAGAGTCCAAAGCAGAGAAGATCAATAGGATAACAAATAAGTGTCATCTTGATCAGTCGAAGCGATGTCAAATCCAACCCTAAAAATGAAAAGAACGGTCAGACGACCGATAAAGAAGATCAAAAACGTGCCAAAAGGCAAGGAAAACTTACCACAAAGATAGAGAAAAACGTGTCACAAAACCAGAGTTGTTCTTATTAAAAACTAGGTGGGAAAGTAAAGATGTGATATAATAAAACAAAGAACAAAGAATGAGTATCGGTGGTCAACTATCAACGTCAAAATTAGTGTCGTCCCTGGCAAACTAAAAATGATAAAAGAGAGAAAACGGGTAAGTCTGCGGTACAACATCTAAATTACGGCTAAAAATCAACGTGATTTCGGTTGCAACCTAAAATGTTATATATATTGATAACAATTTCGATTGCAACCTAAATTGTTATGATTTTGAGTAACATTTTAGGTTGTCTTTTCAAACCTAAAATGTTATACGTATTGGTAACATCTTAAGTTGCAACCTAGATTGTTATGATATTGCATAACATTTTTAAATTGAAACCTAAAATCTTACCTACTCCAACCTAAACTGTTATATGAGATTTGATCGTCCCAGAATGAAAATATTTCACAACAAGTATCGAAACTTTCCTCTAAGTTTCGAAACTTCTGATAACTCTTTAAAGAGATTGTATTTCCTCTAGATTTATGGATTCAATTGTCCCCGCATCAATGTTTCATGCATTCATTTTTGCATTTTCATGTTTATTTTCTACATTTTGTCTAACTCAAGTCTTAGTTGCTCTTATTATATATATTTCTGTTTTTTGCTATATTGTTGTTGTATTACAAATGTACCTTCAGAGGAAGTTTCACCACTGCAACAGTCAACTGTCCAGACTATCAAGGATAAGAATGAATATGCCACCTGAAATTTCTATTACAATAAATTGTGTACGGCAGATAGTCACGCAAAACACCTGAAGGACTTGTGCCTTTTACCTTGACGGCCTATAAAACGATACGTTTAGAAGAGAGAGAAGAGAAATTCACGCGATATTCATTTTTCTATCATCTTCAACCTTCTGAGCTCTCCTCTGGGGGTGTGCAAAAAAACTGATTTCGAAACCCAAAAAATTTGTTAACCGAATCGAAAAAATCGGTTTCATTCGGGTTTTTGTTTTTAAAAAGAAAACCGGTTCAGTTATGGTTTACGGTTTTGGGAAAAACTGGGTAACGAACTGACCGGTTATATAATATAATATATATTATATTATATTATATGTCATTTTAATATTTTATATTAAAAATTAAATTTTATTTTATTTTCTGATTATCCAAAAGTAAAACCATAATTTCATTTTATGAAGTTTATGTGTTTAACTTGCTAGAATTTAAAAAATACGAATATCATGTGTCAGTTTTTAAAAGTATATAATTTTTTTCTAACATTTTATTAAAATTTATATTTTTAATAAACAAAAAAAACCGTTACCCAAAACGAATCGAACCGAATTTTTTGGTTAACCGGTTGAATGGTTATAGTTTAGGGTCAAGAATTGGGTGACCCGAACTTACCGATTAACCGAAATAATTAGATAATGGTTAACCGAACCCTATTTTGCACACCCCTACTCTCCTCCCATGGCGGCTTAAACTTCATTCTGGAGATCCAAGGCGAAGTGAGGCAAAAATATTTAAGGAAATGAGGAGTTAAGTGTTGGAACAAAAAAGAATACATGTTATCTTCTTGAAATCTTTCTAGAGATAGATGTTTATGGACAATTTTATTTTATTTTATTTCTTGTTTTAATGACGAAGGTTTAACTCTTTTAGCTTTGTATGAATTTATTTAAAATTTATTTTTTTAGCTTAATATAATCTTATTAGCTTCTTTCTATTTTTAATTGTTGGATCAGATCTTTGCTTGCACGAGAGTGTTTAGCATAGTCACTTACGTTGAGAAATGTAGTGACAAGTCGGGTTAACAAGTCATTACAATGAGAATTGAATGGGGATACAAAGAGAGTTGATCCACTTGTTTGAGGATTTGTAGCTTTGACAAACAATGAGAGTTGTGGTTGATCTACATCTTCACGTCATCAGTTGAGAATTTAAATAAAGCTAGTAAGCAAGCTTGGTATTTTATTTGTCAAATGAACCATCGTATATTGTTTCTTTGTTGTACTTGATGTTCTACCGAGTTAAACCGAGGGTATCCAGATCTTTACTTAATATTTCTCTTATCTTCATGATATTGTTCCTTTTTTTCTCTCTCACAATCAATTTTATATTCAATACTTTATTATTTCACTGCAGCCACTTTTCACACTCACAATCTCTTTATTTTTAGACTTTCTTGTAGCGACATAAATATTTCGGTAAACCATTTTTCTCGTGGGATCGATATCCGATAGGATCAACCAATCCATTATTCTTGCATCGACGTGTGTACGCTTGCAAAGTTTGTGTGACGTTTATTCATCGATCACATAACTAACCTAAATCCACATTTTACTAAAAATCAAGAATTGTTGCTTAAAAGCGATATCTCAATTTTCATCAATTACTGAATTTCAGGTTTGAATTGTTAAAATCAAGTTTAGATTAGTCATATACTCTAAGAAATCTTCATTATTCAATAGAAAATATTACGTTTAGGTCGGAATTAACGAAATTTGTAACACCCGGGTTTAGGGGTCGGGAGTTGAGTGTGTGAATCGGGTTCGAGTCGTGGGTTCATTTTAAATTAAAAATGGGCTTTGGTTTTAATTAAAAAGGGCTTGAGATTTCATTAAGGGCAAAGTGATAAATTTTTAAATAAAGGAAAAAAGATGAGTAAAAAGGGACTTTTTACTAAGTCTCCTTCTTCTTCTTCCTTCAAGTTTTCTCACGACAAAACCTCCCCCAAACCCCAAATCACTATTCCATCAATTTCCTTCATGATTTCAAGAGCTCTCATCAAGGTAAACACGTTTTTGACTTCTCATCATCATTCCTAACATTTCTATGGTTTTAGTTTTTAGTAAACTCCATTTTTGAAGTTTTTGAAGTTTTCAAGTTTTGGAAAAATGAGGAAGCTTTAATGGGTTTTTGCTTGGTTTTCGATTTGCAAAGTTAAATTATGTTAAACTCTTGCCCTTAGGTGTATCATATGTGAAAATGGTGGTGTTTTGATGAAAATCCCGAAATGGGTTTTTGTGGGTGTTTTAAAGGGTAGAAAACTTGGGTTTTTGAGGTAGTTTGGTGTAAGAGAGTTGGGTTGACGTTATGGTGATGCTTGAGGGTTGTTTTGAAGGTGTTTGATTGTAACACCTCAATTTTGGGCTTAGAAGTTTTGGGTTTGGACCGGACCGGTCGGATTGCGGTTCGAATATAAAAGGTGATTTTTAGGAAAGCCTAGTTCGGGATGCACTAAAATATGGAAAAATATCTTAAAATCCTCTTTTATTATAAATAAGAGAGTGGTGAAATCAATTTTACAAAATGAGGTTTCGAAGTGTGATTTTTAAGTTAGTGACTAAAATGTAATTTTTGGAAAGTTGGTGACTGTTTTAAAATGATTGAAACTTTGAATCTTTAAGGAGCTAATTTACCCAAGAAGAGTTTCTCCAGATTTTTCTTAATATTAAAGATTTAATTAATGGTTTTAATTAAAGGAAAAAGGAGGGAAATAGATATTTTGTGATCATAACTAACTTTTCTCAAAATTTTCCATTTCTTTTCTCTCAGCCCAAACACTTTTCTCCAGCCATTTTCCCTCTGATTTTGACATCTAAAAATGAGATTTCAATCTCCAATTGATCTCTAATCATTCCTACATCAAAACCTTAGCATTTGCTTATTGAATTTTCAAGAATCTTGGATCTAAACAAGGAGAAACTCACATTTAGAGGTATGAACGTCCTTCTCCTCTAAATACTCAGTTCTTTACTGAAATTCCCAAGTTCTCAATCCTTGATTTAAGTTTTATTAAAGGTTTTATGGTTGTGTTCTTGATCTTGGCTTTAAAATGCAAGATTTGGTTTAATTTTGATGAAATTCGTATGTTTTGATTGGGCACTGTTTTGAGATGTCTTTTTGATGTAAATTGGATGTATAATTGGTGTGAAATTGAGGTTTAATCAATGCAATCCCGAATAGGTTGATTTTCCTAAGTTTTGCTTGAGTTAATGATGGTTTTTGGGGTGATTTTGATGTTCTGCTATAGCTGGGGCATAAGGACGTGGTTAGATCCTTTTTGGATGTTAATTGATGTTTAAGAATGTTTGGATTTGATGGATCTTGGCTGGGTAGTGTTGTGGAGGTGTTTGGATGTGATTTTGGTTGTGTTTGGTAGCCGAAATGTGAGTGTTGATGAGAGCAGCGAGTTTAGGTGTTTTGGTTGAAGATATTAGTGCATGATGATGCATTAATCCTCTGCTTTGATGTGTTTAAAACATGAGAGACATCTTCGGATCCTTGTGGTGTTGATCCGAAAGCTTGATTGGTGTTTCGGCAAGCTTGCAAAACGGAATCGGTGAGTGAAGTTTGGTTTTCAGCTTTGAAACCAATGTTTTAAAGGTTTGGGAGCTTAGTTAAAGTCTAAACAACTTAGCTAAGCTCAAGAGTAAGTTTTCGGAAAACTCTCTTGTTGATGAGCCATGAGATGGTTGAATGCAAAGTGATTTGTTTGCATGTTTTAATTCTGTTTTTGAAAGCATATTTTAGCATGTTTATTGCTGGTTTTATAAGCCATGTGTTGAAGGATGCTCAAGGTAAGAGATCCTTGGTTTTACATTGATAAATGTGATTTCAATGCATAGTGATGCATGTGGATTTAATGTCTTTGTTAAATGCTTTAAAACAGTGAATTAATGATGTTAAATGATGTATATTGGCAAGTGATGTGTTGTTTTTAAAAGTACTTGAATCGGATTTAGTTAGCCGGCTATAGGATTGGGTGCATCGTGAATTAAGTCGCCTTGGATGTTG
Organism: Hibiscus tridactylites; assembly: GCA_958450335.1. NCBI lineage: Eukaryota > Viridiplantae > Streptophyta > Magnoliopsida > Malvales > Malvaceae > Hibiscus > Hibiscus tridactylites. The sequence goes on along the minus strand of OY288265.1, from coordinate 24,576,741 downwards.
AGGGGTTGTGATTGTACCATGCTCCATCCAAGTACACTAACGAGGTGGTTAAGAACAACATGGTGGTTAAAAGTCCATGGGTGGTTCTTGTTTTAAGGTCACAATGGTGGTTAAAAGTCCATGTGTGGACCTTGTGTATTGTTAAGGTCACAATGGTGGTTAAAAGTCCATGTGTGGACCTTGTGTATTGTAAGATCACAATGGTGGTTAAAAGTCCATGTGTGGATCTTGTGTTGTATGTCCCGTGATCTCGTTAGTGATGTTATACAACTACCAATGAGTGATGTGGAGGGGTTGTGATTGTACCATAGTCTCCATCACGGGTGTTGAGGGGTTGTGATTGTACCATGCTCCACCTTGATATTGGTAGTGTGTATGAAGTGTATGGGACAACGCTTGTAATCCGCGTATCCGATTGTCAATTGTGTTTTTGAGTTGTAAAATGTTGTGGATTGTCACTTGTAAGCCAATATGACATGATGATGGATAGAAGCATGAAATGCTCGGTTTGTAAGCATAATTGTTTGATAAATGTTGTTTTGAAACTAAAGGCCTTGAAAAGGTGTTTTTGTAAATGCATTATTGTGATGTTTTAATTGAGCATTCCTCACTAAGCTATGTGCTTACGCTCTCTCTTTCTTAAACCAATAATGCAGAGCATTGAAGTGCTTAAAGGGGCAGCAAGGTGGTCAAGAATCTAAGTGGAAGCTTAAGCTCATGTATGGTGACAATTTTCATAACTTGTTTAGCTTTTGGCATTTGGCAATGAGAACCTAAATTGTGTTTTTGGGAGATGTTTTGGACTCCCTAAGTTGGTTTTATGCCTTTGATGATGTTGAGACTTGTAATGGCCTTTTGATATGTGGTTTTGATGAATTGAAGGTTGCATGATTTTCATTATAGGTTGCATGCCTATAGAATTGGGTTTTTCTTAAATCGAGGCTATGATTGAGATTGGTTGATGCTAATATGTTCATTGAGTGTTGAATGACTTGCTGGTATGATTTGGTTGTCTTTGGAATATGTTTGATGGGTCAATTGTGCATTAAACCAGCAAAATTCTGCAATTCTGGGCAGCCCGTATCGGAACGGGTGCTACCGTTTCGGAACAGAGGGCCTAAAATGGCCTTGGCGTTTCGAAACGGGTAGAGCCGTTCCGGAACGGTTTTGCCACTGCCAAGCCTTGTTCCAAAACTTGTTTCGGAACGGTCCCGCGTTTCGGAACGGATCATTCCCGTTTCGGAACACCCGACCGTTGGGCACTGAAATTGACGGTTATATGTTTTGAAATCCTTGCGTTTTGGTCCTAATGTTTGCATATGCAATTGGTTGAGTTTGTGATGTCCGTTTGAGTTGAAATTTGGCAGAGAAGCATGAAACATGTCTAATTTCATATAGGTAACTTGAAAGTTGGTTAAGTCCTCTAAATTTCTAGAATTTACATTTTGGTCCCTAAATTCGTATGTTGTGCAATTGAGTCCTTGATCGATGTCTGATTGCTGTGGTTCTCGAGTATGTTTTCCTCGAGTGTTTGGTTAGGGTTAATATGCATCTAGACAAGTTTAAAAATAAAAAAGGGTCGTTAATCAAGGTTGACTTTTGGGATGACTTTGGTTTTCCCCGTGTAATCTTCGTAGTTCGGGTCAACCGTCTAGGCCGGGCTAAGGGGGTTACATTGATGATGATTTGGGTGTTGGATTTGATAGATTTCTGTTGGGTTGTGTGTGAGTCCAAAAATGAGGATTTTTGGGTTAGTTCATGGTTTGGAATTGTAGAGAAATAGTCTTGTGTTTGTAACCTTATTTGTGACAGTGGTTTGTTGATGAGTGTGCACATGGTAAGAGTCAAATTCGTACATGGCCTTGGTGACGTGTAGTCATCAAGGAGGAGTACGGTGAGGTAACATTCCACCGGAAAATGTTAGTATGTGATGATGAGTGAAATCCCATCCATGAAAGGAACTGTGATGTGTGAAATCCCACCGGAAGGTAATATGGTTGTTTGAGTACGTTGGGACGAAAATCCCAACGAAAGTTATTCGCATATCCGAGTAAGCTATATAGTTGCCAATGTACTTGTTCATGTGTGGTTGTTGTGTAAGATGATTGTTATATCCTTGTTTAGCATAACATGAGGTAAGATGCCATGTTCATGCATTCTTGTAGTTGTCGCTATGTTGCTTGTTGGTGTATATGTGTGCCTTGTGGATGTTTCATGGATGTCATGCTTGAACCATGCATTGTCAATCTTTTGTTTTGAGCTCCCTCACTAAGCTTCTAGCTTACGCTTTCGTTTTCGGCAATACATATCATTAGTGTGGAGTTAGCAAGGAGCAAGGAAGGGGCATCCAAGAGCGTTTGTGGTTGCTCGAGTATGGTTTTATGGAATAACGTAGTAGTTAGCAATGGGGATGCTACGTGTTGTAGAAGCATGTGTTAGACTCCTTTGTGTTTGGCTTACATGTTGTTAAGTGCCTATGCTTTTGTGTTGATGAATTGTAAACCATGTTCTATGAGATGTTTATGTTTTGAGTTGAAGGCATGTAACATTGTTTTATGCTATGTGATGTGGATGTATGTTTCCTATGAATGTTTTGGACTATATGTGTATGTTTATATATTTGAGCATGCTTGTGGTAGGATGAAATGCCTTTAGATTATGTGTATGATTGTTGTTTCATGATTCTTGTTGTCTTGGAGCATGTTTGGGAATGTTTGGAGATGCAGAATATTGTTTTCAGGGTCACTCAGAGTGCAGGCATTTCGAAACACTCGTGGTTGTTTCGGAATGGGTGTAGCTCCAGGGATACTCGTATCGGAACGGGGGTGGTGCCGTTTCGATACGATTTGACACTGTGAGCTCACGTTTCGGTACGCGTTTCGATACGGCTGGCCTCTGTGAGTGCCTGTTTCGGAACGAGTTCCGGAACGTTTTGTTACTGGAGACCCCCGTACCGGAACAGAGTGGACCGTATCGGTACGGTCTGGTCTGGCTTTTAAACTGGGGCCCGCGTATCGAAATGGGCAAGTCTGTTTCGAAACGCGGGCCTGTATTTGGGGCTTTTTGGCATCTTCAAAGGTTCTCGGATGTTGTGTTTTAGTCCGTTTGTTTGTTTGTTTGCCTTCTTGTTTAGTTCGTATGCATCTTTTATGATTGGTTTGGGTTCGTAAGCATGCAATCAGACTAATATGTCACTTGGTAAGTTTAAGTTACCTTACGTTTTGCTTGCATCTTTTCGTTATCGTTTTCCGCTGTCGTTTCTCATATAAGGCTAAATGATACATTTAGGCAAGATAGTTAAATGAAAAATTTTCTAGGGTTGCTAATCGAAGTGGAGCCTTAACGGGTTTCACTTTGGTTTTCCCCGTGTAACCTGTTCAGACCGGTCTGTCGTCTAGCACGAGACGAGGGGGTTACATTTGTTGGTATGAGAGCCTGAGGTTTCTGTGACCTTGGGTAGGTCAATAAGGTAAGTTGAAGTGTTATGTTGCTATGTCTCGGTGTATGTTGTACGGTGAATGTCTTGCTATGTATGCTTGTTGTTTGCTTGCTTGCATGGTGTTTGAAAGCATGTGTTGGTATGATTGTTGTGTTGAGGCGTAGTGTCGAGTTCCCATCGCTACTATTACTTATTTGAAAAGATAATGTAAAGGAATACTTTAGCACGTTGGACCCTTGCCTTTGCTAACTTAATCCTTGTGTGTTTGTTTGTTTGTAGTTGTTATCTTGCTAGCCGTAAGATGAGACCTAGAGGCAGGCCTAGGATTGTTCATCCGGAACCACGGGCAGCAGCTCCGGAAGTTGAGCCGGTTGTAGAGGCGCAGGCTCCTCCACCTCCTCCTTCTCCTCCTCGTCAAGAGGGAGGTGAGGCGAGAGCTGAAGGTGTAGGACCTCAGGTTGGCCAAGGTCCAGCCGGTATAGATTTGGCTCTGTTAGTTCAGGCAATAGCCGGGGCTTTTCAGGTAGTAGTGGCTGGGGGACAGGCAGTGGCACAACCTTAGGGTGAGGGCACCAGTTTGCCACTTGAGAGGCTTCGCAGTTTAAGAGGTGAAGAGTTCTGAGGGTTGTAGCCCGAGAGATCAGAGGCTTGGTTTGATAAGACTGTCCATATTTTGTCTCAGATGGGTTGTACTGGAGCACGCAGGCTGGGATGCGTTGTTTCTTTTCTTCAAGGTGATGCCTACACTTGGTGGGTCACTGTTACTATGGGCATGCCAGATGCTGAGATTACTTGGGAGTTCTTTGAGTATGCTTTCCGCAAGAAGTATATGAGTCCCCATTATCTTGATGAGAAGAAGAGAGAGTTCATGGCTTTGCTTCAGGGTAACATGACAGTGACCGAGTATGAGATACAGTTTGTCAGATTGTGTCAGTATGCGTCCGAGCTAGTTTCTACTGAGAGGGAACGTTGCGACCGTTTCCGTTACCGGTTGAGTGAGGAGGTAAAGAGGTACACTTTGGCTATGGATTACACAGACTTTGATGTATTGATTGCTAGGGCCAAGTACATAGAGCACAGTTTGGGTCTGACCAAACATTCTGGTGGTTCTAGTTCAGGGAAGAGGTATGCTGACTTTGATAGAGGTGATGCCAAGAGGCATGGGGACAATAGGCATCATTTTGATCATAGACATGGTGGTGGTAACCACGGGAGAGGACATCGGGGCCAGAGAGCTGGTGGGCATTTTCCCGAGTGTACTAGATGCGAGAGGCATCACACCGGAGAGTGTTGGGGAAATTTTCATTCGTGTTGGAACCGTGGAGCTAGATATCACCTTAGGCGTGATTGTCCACATCAGGCTGGGTTTGCACCAGTTTAGGTTCAGGCTCCTGCTAGAGCTATTAAATATTCGAGAGGTCGTGCGCGGTCGAGGTAACTTTCAGCCAAGAAATGATCGCCAGAGGAATATAGCACATGTAGTTGCGGTTCAGCCAGAGGGCAGAGGTCAGGCTAGAGTTTATGCTTAGCGAGAGGGACAGAACGACGGGGATGTGATTGCAGGTAATTTCTCGATATAGTCTATGAGTTTGCTTTCCTTGATTGACTCCGGGTCTACGCATTCATACATTTTGAGTGAGCATGCGAATATGTTGAATATACCTTGTGAGGTACTAGAGGTAGGTGTTAGTGTTACTAGTTCCTTCGGGGATACGGTAGTGGTTAGGAAGATGTACAAAAGGTGTCCGTTAATGGTTCAGGGGCATATATTTCTAGTGGACATGATGGAGTTACCATTTTATGGCTTTGATGTGATTTTGGGTATGGACTGGCTTACAGAACATAGAGCTAGGATAGATTTCGAAACTAAGAGAGTCTTCTTGAAGCTTGCAGATGACTATGAGATTGTGGTAGTAGGTGAGAATGTGAAATTTTTGTCGAATGTTGTTTCAGCCTTAGAGGCTCAGAGATTAGTCGAGTTGGGTTGTGAGGCATACTTAGCCTACATGATGAATCCGAACATGAATGAAGTTAGACTACAGGATATCAGAACAATGTGTGATTTTCTGAGTGTGTTTCCGGAAGAGTTTCCCGGTTTATCGCCTGACAGGGAGGTAGAGTTTGCTATAGAGACGTACTCAGATTCTGCTCCTGTTTCGATTGCTCCGTACCGTATGGCACCAAAAGAACTGAAAGAGTTGAAGACTCAGTTACAGGAGTTGTCAGATAGAGGTTTTATTCGTCCGAGTTCTTCACCTTGGGGGGGCTTCGGTATTGTTTGTGAAGAAGAAAGACAGTAGTATGAGGATGTACATTGATTATAGACAGTTGAATCAGTTGACAGTGAAGAACAAGTATCCTTTGTCACGTATTGATGATTTGTTTTATTAGTTGAGAGGGGCATCAGTCTTTTCGAAGATTGATTTGAGATTTAGATATTACCAGTTGAAGGTAAAGGAAGTCGATGTACCGAAGACAGCTTTTAGGACTAGATATGGCCACTACGTGTTCTTAGTTATGCCGTTTGGGTTGACAAACGCACCAGCTGCTTTCACGGATATGATGAACAGAATCTTCCATCGGTACTTAGAACAATTTGTGGTTGTTTTCATAGATGACAATTTGGTGTATTCACGTACTAAGGAAGATCATGACAGGCATTTGAGGTTAGTTTTGCAGACTTTGCTAGACAACCGGTTGTACGCTAAGTTGAGTGAGTGTGAGTTCTGGATCATAGAAGTAGTTTTCCTAGGACATGTAGTGTCAGTCGAGGGGATTAGAGTTGATCCGAAGAAGATAGAGGCCATTGTTGAGTGGAAGCAACCAAAGTCTGTGACAAAGATTCGTAGTTTCCTAGGCTTAGCGGGTTACTATAGGAGGTTTGTGAATGGTTTCTCGAAGATAGTCGCTCCTTTCACAAAGTTGCTTCAGAAGAATGTTCAGTTTGAGTGGTCAGATGCGAGACAGCAAGCCTTTGAGAAACTAAAAGAAGCTTTGACAGATGCACCGATTTTGATTCAGCCAGAGTCGGGAAAGATTATATAGTCTATAGTGATGCTTCTTATGTAGGATTAGGTTGTGTTCTCATGCAAGACGGAAGAGTTGTAGCTTATGCCTCGAGACAGTTGAAGACTCATGAGCGTAATTATCCGACACACGACATAGAGCAAGCCGCAATTGTGTTTGCCTTGAAGATATGGAGACATTATTTGTATGGTGAGAAATGCACCGTGTATACAGATCACAAGAGTCTGAAGTATATCATGACACAAAGAGAATTGAACCTTAGACAGCGTAGGTGGCTAGAGTTTCTCAAGGACTATGATCTCACGATTGAGTATCATCCGGGTAAAGCCAATGTAGTGGTAGATGCTTTGAGTAGGAAGGTAGCTGTTGAGTTGAGAGTCGTATTTGCTAGTTTTAGCTTGTCCGGTGATGGTGGTCTAGTGGCCGAGCTTCAAGTTAGACCTACCTTAGGCTAGTTGATTGGAGAGAAACAGTTGCTAGATAGATCTTTGGCACCTCACGTGCAAGATAAAGCCGAGGGTAGACCATCGGACTATAGTTTCAGTGTTGATGGGGTCTTGTGTTTCAGAGATAGAATAGTTGTGTCAGATGACAATGATTTGAAACGTACTATCTTGACCGAAGCACACAGTAGCCCATTCGGTATGCATCCCGGTAGTACAAAGATGTATCGTGATCTGAAGAATGAATACTATTGGGTTGGTTTGAAGAAAGATGTAGTTGATTTCGTGAGTAAGTGTATGGTGTGCCAAAGATTTAAGGCAGAACATCAGGTTCCATCATGTTTGTTGCTGCCGTTGAGGATTCCGAAATGGAAGTGGGAAAATATCACCATGGACTTCGTTTTGGGTTTGCCTTTGACTCATTCTAAGAAAAACTCAGCTCATAGTTGACCGTTTCACGAAGTGTGCCCACTTTTTAGCTGTTAATACGACTTACTCCTTAGATAAGTTGGTCGATTTGTATATCAGTGAGATTGTGACACTGCATGGTGTGCCGAAGTCGATTGTGTCTAACAGAGTTCCGAGATTTACAGCCAGATTTTGGGAGTGTTTGCATACTGCATTGGGTACCCGATTGAATTTCAGTACATCGTATCATCCTCGGTCAGATGGTCAGTCAGAGAGGGTTATATAGATTTTGGAGGACATGTTGCGTTGTTACATTACTGACTTTTAGGGTACTTGGGAGAAACACTTATCGTTAGTTGAGTTCGCTTACAATAACATTTATCAGTCAAGCATTCAGGTGGCTTCGTATGAGGCATTGTATGGTAGATAATGTAGGACTCCGATTTGTTGGGCCGAAGTAGGTCAGAAGTTGTTACCGATGCCGGATTTTCTTAAGGGGACTACTGATAAGGTGAAGTTAATCTGTGATCGTTTGAAGGCAGCTTCGGATAGACAAAAAATTTATGCCGATTTGAAGAGAAAAGAAGTCGAGTATTCCGTGGGAGATAGAGTGTTCTTGAAAGTTTCTCCGTGGAAGAAAGTTTTGAGATTTGGCAGAAAGGGAAAGTTGAGTCCGAGGTACATTGGGTCGTATGAGATTGTGAAGTGAATCGGTCTGGTTGCTTATCAGTTACGTTTGACATCCGAGTCAGAGAAGATTCACAATGTGTTCCATGTTTCAATGCTTCGTAAGTATAGATCAGATCCGTCGCATGTTATGCCTGTGGAAGAGATTGAGTTGAACCCAGACTTGACGTAAGATGAAGAACCAATTGAGATCTTGGCATCAGATAGCAAAGTGTTGCGTGGTAGACAGATTGAGTTACTCAAAGTGAAGTGGCAACACCGAGGCGTGGAAGAGGCCACTTGGGAAAGGAATGAGGATATGGATAGACAGTTTCCGTATCTCTTTTAGTCAGGTAATTTCGAGGACGAAATTCCTTAAGTGGGGGAGCGTTGTAACACCCGGGTTTAGGGGTCGGGAGTTGAGTGTGTGAATCGGGTTTGAGTCGTGGGCTCGTTTTAAATTAAAAATGGGCTTTGGTTTTAATTAAAAAGGGCTTGAGATTTCATTAAGGGCAAAGTTGTAAATTTTTAAATAAAGGAAATAAGATGAGTAAAAAGGGACTTTTTACTAAGTCTCCTTCTTCTTCTTCCTTCAAGCTTTCTCACGACAAAACCTCCCCAAAACCCCCAAATCACTATTCCATTAATTTCCTTCACGATTTCAAGAGCTCTCATCAAGGTAAACACGTTTTTGACTTTTCATCTTTCCTAACATTTATATGGTTTTAGTTTTTAGTAAACTCCATTTTTGAAGTTTTTGAAGTTTTCAAGTTTTGGAAAAATGAGGAAGCTTTAATGGGTTTTTGCTTGGTTTTCGATTTGCAAAGTTAAATTATGTTAAACTCTTGCCCTTAGGTGTATCATATGTGAAAATGGTGGTGTTTTGATGAAAATCCCGAAATGGGTTTTTGTGGGTGTTTTAAAGGGTAGAAAACTTGGGTTTTTGAGGTAGTTTGGTGTAAGAGAGTTGGGCTGATGTTATGGTGATGCTTGAGGGTTGTTTTGAAGGTGTTTAATGATGATTTGGGTGTTGGATTCAATAGATTTCCGATGGGTTGTTTGTGAGTCCGAAAATGAGGATTTTTGGGTTAGTTCATGGCTTGGAATTGTAGAGAAATAATCTTGTGTTTGTAACCTGATTTGTGACGGTGGTTTGTGGATGATTTGTTGAGTAATATATTGTTTTTGGTTGATTAGAATCAAGGGAAATCGTTGGAGAAGCTTCGGGCTCGTTTCCAGGAAATTTGGAGGCTTGATCGGCTTTCTCGGTTTGTTTAAGGGTGTTCGGTTAGTGGTTTGTTTAAAATGGTTTTAAATTGGTTCAAGTGTGTGGTTGAGGTGTTGGATTGTGCTTGGTAGGGCAATCTAAGGTGGGGATTAAGTTGGTAGCTTAATATCTTGTTGACTTTATGAATTCTTGTTAAATGTGCAAATGTGGTTATGTGATACATGTTCGTTTTGCATGTTGCTATATGTTTGATGTTGTATAATGGTGATGATATGATGTGTTGCACGATTGTGAAATCATGGTGAGACTTGTTTAGCATGTTGGCACTAGTTATAATTATCGTGTATAAATGATCAATCATTATGATGAGTGTGCACACGGTAAAAGTCAAATTCGCGCGTGGCCTTGGTGACGTGTAGTCATCAAGGAGGAGTACAGTGAGGTAACATTTCATCGGAAAATGTTAGTATGTGATGATGAGTGAAATTCCATCGGAAGGTAATATGGTTGTTTGAGTACGTTGGGGCTAAAATCCCAATGGAAGTTATCTACATATCCGAGTAAGCTATATAGTTTCCAATGTACTTGTTCATGTGTGGTTGTTGTGTAAGATGATTGTTATATCCTTGTTTAGCATAACATGAGGTAAGATGCCATGTTCACGCATTCTTGTAGTTGGGGCAGGAGTTCGTGATTCCTGATGAGTGGCAATAGATTGATGGCCTCTGCCTTGATTCCCAGACTGTGCTTGCCTCAGACCCTTGTTTTTGTTCTGAGACACCGGACTCAAATTGGTACGAGACTGAGTTGTAGCCTTGTTAGGATTCTGTGGGCAATCCTTAATAAAATGATCTGCCCCACCACATGCATAACATAACTTCATCTGAAGACGACAAGGACCCGTATGAAACTTCTGACAAAATTGGCAAGCAGAAGTTTTTCCAGAATTTCCCGTGCTATGAACAGAGGTAACCGGGGCTGAAGGTCTATTTACCGACTGAGGTCTCGGTACATAACGACTCTTGGATTCAAGATGGTAGGTCGAGGAGCCTTCCTTCTGGTTCTTGGCTTTCTTTGACTTCCAATCATACTTATCCTCCCGTTTATGCTTCTTGTCATTTCCACCCTTCCTCTTATCCGAAGCTTTCATCTTAGCTTCAGTTGCAATAGCCCGATTGACGAGAGTTTGGAAGTCAGTGATTCCCAAAGCTGTGAACATAGGGCTCATTTCATCATTCAAGCCATCGATGAACATTTGGCACTTCTGCTTCTCAGTCTTGACGTACTCTCCACCATATTTGCAGTACTTGCAAAAATCAGCCACATACTGCTCTATAGGCCTATTAGCCTGCTTAAGATACAAGAATAGTCTTCGTCGTTCAGCTAGATACTGCTCACTTATGTACTTCTTCTTAAACTCTTCCACGAAGAAACTCGAAGTAACTGAGTCAGTAGAAGCAGTCAAGGTCGTAGTCTCCCACCAACTCAAGGCCTCGTCCGCTAGAAGCGAGATAGCACATTCAAGCTTGTGCTTATCCGTGCAATGCAATTCTTTGGTTAGAATCAGAGTGGTACGCTCAAGCCAATTTTCAGCTTCTTCTGGCTTCTCCTCACTAACACCAGCAAACGTACAGGCTCGATGCTGAGCAAGTTTCTCAATAGGAGCCCGGCTTGGTGCAACAACAGCATGAGCAACAGGGCGATCTTGTCTAAGATTAGACACTAACTGATCAAACATCTCCTTCATGCTCAGAAGACATTCCCTTTGAACATTTTGGATAGCAGAGGCTTCCAGCTCAGGGGCAGCTTTTACGGGAGGTTGATCTTGTTCTTGTGGAGGATTTGATTCCATCCTCACATCGTCCCCTTTGTTAAAGGAGCCCTCAAGACCATCATTGTCCCGACCTTTTGGTGTTTCAGGCATTCTACAAATGGGTAAACAAGGAAAAGGTTCAAATAAGCAAGAACACAAGCACGTATGGTATACAACTCCTAGGTGGCATAGTTCAATTCTATGTGATGCATGCACATTCAAGTAGTCCTAGAACCCATACCTAAAGCTCTGATACCACTAAATGTAACACCCCTTTCCTGGTTTAGGAGCAGAGAGTGTTACCAAACTAAGCTGAACCGAATAGGTCAAAATTTCAAGGAAATTTAAAACTTTTTTTATATCCCCTCTAATCCAGTTGAATCATTTGACATAACTAATAGCTTATATTAATTTTCAAGGACACCTTTCATTTGCATATTATAAATTTAACTACTGCGATTACCTATTTCATCTTGTTCATATTAACTTATTTAATTATTACATGTTTAGACTACTTATACTTAATGCATATTTCGAACTTGCAAGGTTAAACTTATTCATTATTCCCTTCAGGTCACTAACCTTTAGGGTTCCTAATAGTACTAAGTACTAACTTGCCAAACCAATTATATAACACGATTTTTATTCATGTGACTTATACGTCAAATCGAATTACCATTGTAATCACATATCATTCGAAAGCCACTAAAAAACTAAATCCATGTCTAGACATTATCTAGTCTAAGGTCAGTTATGACATTATTTTCATATACCAAACCAAAACATGCATACATAACCTTTTGGCTTACTATATTTATATCCAAATCTTAACCATTTAATCCCATGCATTTAAGCAATCATTTCTAACTAAGTTAATCCAAATCATACAAGATCTATCTAAGCATAACCAAGGTTATCATATGTTAACGCTTAGAGATTAAACAAACCATTGGATAATTAAGTTTACTTGTCATGGCTTAGCTAATCTTAACAACAAACAAAAGTTAACCAACTTATACAAAACGTTCCAAATGCCAAAATGCATACTAGTATATGTACATCTATGCCACTCTTAGGAGGTGCAAACAAAATCGAAACATCATACATTGTTCCTTGCTTGTGCCAAGCTAGCTAGATCAACCTTGAGATGGCTCAAAATCCTAGATACCTGAAATTTTGGAAAGAAGGCAAAGCGAGTGATAAGTACATAGTGTACTTAGTGAGGTAGCACCTAGAGCTAACCAATTAATTTCATACATACACCAAAATACTACTTAGCCGAATGACATGGATCAATTAACCTCAATTAGCCAATAATTCAATCAGCATGCTTAATTCAAGTATATATTTTTACATCTAAGTCATGGCAACCAAATTAATTGAATGTATAATCATTCATACATATTACTCTTAAAGCATGATAATCAATCCAATTCAGGCTTATTTCAAACTATCATATATCACACAAGCATGCATAACTAAAACAAAAGCACATATGTTTATGCACTAACTAGTACATTTCGAATGCATAGTTCATTTAACCAATTTCCATATTAATGTATACATTGAGCCATGCTAAGATCAAATGTTATCATAACAATTTTCATATACTAAAACTCTTAATAGCCATATCGTAATCGAATGCTTCCTTAGCAACTTATCAAACAAATGCTATCATGGTAACTTTTAATTCCCAATGCTCTTTAAGCTATATCATATCAATTGCAATTCTTATTAACCAATTGCATACACAAATGCTTTTGATGCATTAGGTTCATATTAACCATTATTTACCATTTATTGCCTTGGTGCTAGTTAGACTAGGTAAACAAGTCAACAAAAGGTACACTAAGTACCTAACAAAAGTACCAAAAAGGTACTAACAAAAGATACCCAAAGTATCTAACTAAGGTGCACAAAAAACCATCCAAAAGTACACGAAGTACTGAACAAAGTACCGAAGTATTGGGCAAAAGTACACAAAGTACTAACAAGACGAGCTCAGACTTTAGGCATGCCTTACTACCTATGACCAACTACCAACCAAGGCTTCATTTATTTCTCATTAGCAATCGAATTCGTTTGTTAGGCTTTCAATTCATACTAGCCATGTTTCATGTCACAAGGTCAAGCATTCATAACATGCTATCAAACAAGGTCATTTATATTATCACATACATATCACATGCATGATTCACATACCTGGCACTCTGCAGCAGCGTGCCAAAACTTACCTCGGCATTTCCAAGCCATGCACATGAACTAGTCTAGTCCTAGAATTCTAGCAATCAATTCATGGCATCACACAAGTTATCAACCAAAATTATCCTTCTTCCCTTATTACCAAATATGATTTTAGTCCATTTACATGACAAATATTCAATTCAAGGCTGGTTAGGAACTAGGTCCTAACCCTAAGGGAGGCTACACTCACAATACTCCACGCTGTCCCACTAAGGGTTGTGGATGACCACTCTTTTGCTCTTTCTTTTTGATTGCTCTAGCAGCCTTTCTCCCTCGAAATAATCCACTTTCACGTCCTCTAACAATTTACACACACATAGTCATCAATTAGAATGCATACAATCAATCCATTTATGCATCTATATGCCATACAAATGCAAAATCCAAAACTGTCCCGTAACAGGCAGTTTATCGACCCTTTACTAAAATTTACATATCTTTTAATCCGTAAGTCGGTTTTTCAATTATCTTATACCGTTGGAAAGCTAATGAGACCCTCTATTTAACCATAATGGGTTTACATTTTATTATCTTTCCATTTAATATATTTTTTAACTAAAGACAGCCCTACTTTCATTTTCGGACAGCCTTGACCTATGAATTGATCTATTTCACGATTTTTCTCTATAACTCCAAATTGAGTTTCGTTTTTTCCCAAGTCTTCTAGACATGTGAAAGTTTAATCATACAAATATTTAGCTCAAATTGCCAACCACATTAGTCTCGGTAGCCATTTAAAGTGGCTGTTCCAGAACTGAAAATTCTGGACAACATGTTCTAGCTTAATTCACTAATTTTCTTAGGGACCAATTCACCTACAAATGTATATAAACATCACACCACATTTCTAATTAGTGTCTTAACTTAATATACACTTAATGACATAACCAATTACCAAGTTTCACCTATCCACTTCAGCCCACAACTCTAGTATAGCCAAAACAGTTTCGGTTTAATGCTCAATAACACATTGCTAATTCAATTTGGTCCCAAACATATACTTATGAATTTTTCAGCATCTTACACACATAATTAGCATCATTTAATCCATTTTACAGCAGCCATTTACATGCTTACACATTAATTATCCATTGACACGTTTTACACTTCTAAATTTTCACTATCATAACCTCAACATGCATGTTTATGTTCTAACAATTTGGCAGCACATTCAACCCAAAATCAACATATATCATGCATTATTAAAAGAGGATAATCATAAATTACCTTCTTAACAAAGACCATGCAAAAGCTCCCCAAAACTTGAGCCAAAACAGTCCCAAACTCAAGCTCTCTCTATTTTCGGCTAAGAGAAGAGAATGGTGACAGCTTCCCCAAACTCTTAGCTTTCACTCAAATTTCTCTATTTCCTAAGGATTTAGACTCACTAATCTCATGAAACAAAGGAACAAAAGTGAGCTCTCTAAGCTTTCTTGCAAAAATCAACTATGGAGACTAAGTGAAGATGAAACACACTTTCTCTTTCCTCTAAGAGAAGATGATAAGGTTGAAATCTCATTATTATGAATCTCATTGGTGGAGAATTGCCACCTCAATTCCCACTTATTATCTCTTAAAAGTTTAGCATGCAAACACCAAACTTTGCCTTGTTTTTATTTAAGTCATCTTAATTGTGCCAATCACTTTCTTTTTACTTCAATTTAAGTCCAAACTTTTAATTTAATTTATTAAGTATCAATTACTTATCAATTGAGCTACCTCACCTCATTTTATTATAATTTAATCCTAGTCTCCCTAGATTAAAAGATTAATTTCACCTTACTAAATTAATTGTCCATGTCACATATTCGAATTTCTCTTAATCTTAATGGCACGCGTCATCAAATAGGAAATGGCTTAATTGAAATCATCCTAGGCCCGGTTTAGGGTGTTACAATTCTCCCTCCCTTAAAAGAAATTCGTCCTCGAATTTACCTGAGGGGAAGAGATGTGGGTATTGCTCTTTTATAGTGGCTTCGAGTTCCCAAGTAGCTTCTTCTACCTTATGATTCCTCCAGAGGACTTTTACCAAGGGAATCGACTTATTACGAAGCCTTCTAACTTCCCGATCAAGAATCTGAACCGGTTCTTCTTCATAAGACAAGTCAGAATTCAATTCCACCTCTTCCGGTTCTAGAACGTGAGAAGGATCAGATCTATACTTCCTGAGCATTGAGACATGGAAGACGTTGTGGATCTTATCGAACTCACTAGGAAGTGCAAGACGATAAGCCACAGGACCAATTCTTTCAACAATTTCAAAAGGTCCAATGAATCGAGGGCTAAGCTTTCCTTTTCTTCCGAATCTGAAGACTTTCTTCCAAGGAGAAACTTTTAGGAAGACCTTGTCTCCAACATTGTGTTGAATGTCTCTCCGCTTCAAGTCGGCATAAGCCTTTTTTCCTGTCGAAGGCTTGCTTCAATCGATCATGGATAATTCGAACTTGTTCCTCAGTTTCCCGGAGCATTTGAGGTCCTAAAATCTTATTCTCTCCCAATTCAGACCAGCACAAAGGACTTCTACATTTCCTCCCGTATAGAGCTTCGAAAGGAGCCATCTGAATAGATGCTTGATAGCTATTATTGTACGTGAACTCTACCAGGGGCAAGGACTTCTCCCAATTCTTTCTGAAATCGATAATACATGCCCGAAGCATGTCTTCCAAGACTTGAATTACTCTTTCAGATTGACCATCACTCTGAGGATGAAAAGCTGTACTGAGATTGAGTTTGGTCCCAAGAGCTTGTTGTAACGACTTCCAAAATCGTGCAGTGAAACGAGGATCTCGGTCTGATATAATGGAAATAGGAATACCGTGAAGACGGATGACTTCTCGAATATACAACTCAGCTAAAGCTTCTAGTCTCATGCTCATTCTGACAGGAATGAAATGGGCTGATTTGGTGAATCTATCAACTATCACCCAAATTGCATCGTTCTTTCTTGGTGTACAAGGAAGTCCAAATACGAAATCCATGGTGATTAGTTCCCACTTCCATTGCAGAAATTTGATTGGTTGTAACAAACCAGTTGGAACTCGATGTTCAGCCTTCACACGTTGGCAATTCAAGCACCTAGACACATAATCGTTGATAGCAGTCTTCATTCCCGGCCACCAGTACAAGGGCTTGAGATCCTTGTAAATCTTTAGTGATCCCGGATGAACAGAGAAGGGACTTTGGTGAGCCTCACTGAGGATCTTCTCTTGTAATTCCTTATTACCGGGGATACAAATTCTATCTCGGAAATAGATTAGACCATTCGGCTAAACCGAGAAGTCAGAATTAGACTCAAGCTTAGAGATGATTTTCTGAAGTTTGGGATCAAGCTGTTGAATCTCTTTGATCCTGGTGATTATACTAGATTGAATTTGGAGTTCCGATAGATAATTTCGAGCTTTTGCAAGTCAAAAATGAGCATTGATAGCCGTTGGAGCTACAAGAGGTCAATTTAAAAATGTTATTATCAAGATTAAAGATTTCAGTTGACTTCCTTGTCTAACAAGGAAGTGTTCGAACTCTTTCTTGGAAATCAAGAAAGATTAAAATTTTCTCTCAAGAATTTAAATGAAGGTTTAAATGAATTTATGAATTTTTTTTAAGACTTACCGGGAGTCGGTTTTCTACTCAGTGCATCCGCTACTACATTAGCCTTCCCGGGATGGTAATCAATTACTAGATCATAATCCTTTAGTAACTCCATCCACCTTCTCTGTCTCAGATTTAATTCTTTTTAGGTGAGAAGGTATTTGAGACTTTTGTGATCCGTGAATAGGTGACACCGCTCACCGTATAAGTAATGTCTCCAAATCTTGAGTGCAAAGACGATTGCGGCTAACTCAAGGTCATGTGTCGGGTAATTAAGCTCATGTGGCTTCAATTGTCGGGATGCATATGCTATAACCTTTTCTTCTTGCATCAACACACAACCTAGACCCGAATGGGATGCATCACTATAAACTACAAATTCTTTGCCCGATTCAGGTTGGGTTAGTACCGGAGCATGAGTTAGAGCTTGTTTCAACTGATCAAAACTTCGTTGCTGATTTTCGGACCAAGAAAAGGGCTGATCCTTTCTAAGGAGTTTGGTTAGCGACAAAGCAATCGTAGAGAATCCTTTAACGAATCTTCGATAATAACCCACTAAACCAAGAAAACTGCGAACCTCACTAACATTCTTTGGAGGTTGCCAATCAATCACAGTTTGTATCTTCTTAGAATCAACTTTGATTCCATCGGCCGAGATAACATGACCGAGGAATGACACTTCCGAAAGCCAAAATTCACATTTGGAGAATTTGGCAAAGAGTTGATGCTCCCTAAGAGTTTGCAATACAATTCTAAGATGATCAGAGTGTTCTTCTTTGCTTCGGGAGTAAACAAGAATGTCGTCAATAAATACGACCACAAACTTATCAAGAAACGGCTTGAAGACTCGATTCATAAGGTCCATAAAGGCTGTTGGGCGTTGGTTAGCCCGAATGGCATTACGAGGAACTCAAAGTGACCGTAACGAGTTCGGAAAGCCGTTTTGGGTACATCCTCCTCCTTTACTATCATTTGATAGTAACCCGACCTTAAATCGATTTTAGAGAATACAGCTGCACCACGAAGTTGATCAAACATATCTTCAATTCTCGGTAATGGATATTTATTCTTAATTGTTATCTGATTTAGCCTCCGATAATCGATACACAGTCGCATCGAACCATCTTTCTTCTTTACGAACAAAAGCGGAGCACCCCAAGGAGAAGTGCTCTGTCGGATAAACCCCTTGTCTTGCAACTCTTCAATTTGCTTCTTTAATTCTTTCAACTAAATAGGGGCCATTCGATATGGTGTAATTGACACCGGATTAGTTCCAGGATGAATGTCAATTCTGAATTCTACTTCCCGAATTGGAGAGAGTCCAGGAAGTTCTTCCGAAAAGACATCGGTAAATTTTGACACCACTGGCATCGATGGCAAGCCGAAATCATAGTCATCTTGCAACACCATAGCGGAAAAAATCGAGGTAGGCTTCTTATCAATTAACATGATAGATTCCTTTCCTAAACCTCGGAGATAAAGTTTACGATTTTGACAGTCTACCCAAGCTTGATGCTTTCCCAACCAATCTAATCCCAAGATTAGATCGAATTCACATGTTGGCAAGACATAAAGGTCGATGGGAAATGGAATGCCTCGAATAGTAATAGGACAGTCTTTAACAAGAAGATTAATCAACTTATTTCCTCCTATCGGATTTGAGACTATAAGGCTAGATGCAACAGATTCAGATTTCATATTCAACTTAGCAAGCAATTTTGAACAGATAAAAGAATGAGTGGATCCCGAGTCAATAAGAGCATATGCAGGATTTAAGTTCAAATCAACAATACATGCAATCACGTCAGGTGATTCCTCCTCTTCTTTACCACGAATGTGATAAACTCGGGCAGGAGTTCGTGATTCCTGATGAGTGGCAATAGATTGATGGCCTTTCCCTCTGCCTTGATTCCCAGACTGTGCTTGCCTCAGACCCTTGTTTCTGTTCTAAGACACCGGACTCAAATTGGTACGAGACTGAGTTGTAGCCTTGTTAGGATTCTATGGGCAATCCTTAATAAAATGATCTACCCCACCACATGCATAACATAACTTCATCTGAAGACGACAAGGACCCGTATGAAACTTCTGACAAAATTGGCAAGCAAAAGTTTTTCCAGAATTCCCCATGCTATGAACAGAGGTAACCGGGGCTGAAGGTCTATTTACCGACTGAGGTCTCGGTACATAACGACTCTTGGATTCAAGATGGTAGGTCGAGGAGCCTTCCTTCTGGTTCTTGGCTTTCTTTGACTTCCAATCATACTTAACCTCCCGTTTATGCTTCTTGTCATTTCCACCCTTCCTCTTCTCTGAAGCTTTCATCTTAGCTTCAGTTGCAATATCCCGATTAACGAGAGTTTTGAAGTCGGTGATTCCCAAAGTTGTGAACATAGGGCTCATTTCATCATTCAAGCCATCGATGAACATTTGGCACTTCTGCTTCTCAGTCTTGACGTACTCTGCACCATATTTGCAGTACTTGCAAAAATCAGCCACATACTGTTCTATAGGCCTATTAGCCTGCTTAAGATACAAGAATAGTCTCCGTCGTTCAGCTAGATACTACTCACTTATGTACTTCTTCTTAAACTCTTCCACGAAGAAACTCCATGTAACTTAGTCAGTAGAAGCAGTCAAGGTCGTAGTCCCCCACCAACTCAAGGCCTCGTCGGCTAGAAGCGAGATAGCACATTCAAGCTTGTGCTCATCCGTGCAATGCAATTGTTTGGTTAGAATCAGAGTGGTACGCTCAAGCCAATTTTCAGCTTCTTCCGGCTTCTCCTCACTAACACCAGCAAACGTACAGGCTCGATGCTGAGCAAGTTTCTCAATAGGAGCCCGGCTTGGTGCAACAACAGCAGGAGCAACAGGGCAATCTTGTCTAAGATTAGACACTAACTGATCAAACATCTCCTTCATGCTCAGAAGACATTCCCTTTGAACATTTTGGATAGCAGAGGCTTCCAACTCAGGGGCAGATTTTACGGGAGGTTGATCTTGTTCTTGTGGAGGATTTGATTCCATCCTCACATCGTCCCCTTTGTTAAAGGAGCCCTCAAGACCATCATTGTCCCGACCTTTTGGTGTTTCAGGCATTCTACAAATGGGTAAACAAGGAAAAGGTTCAAATAAGCAAGAACACAAGCACGTATGGTATACAACTCCTAGGTGGCATAGTTCAATTCTATGTGATGCATGCACATTCAAGTAGTCCTAGAATCCATACCTAAAGCTCTGATACCACTAAATGTAACACCCCTTTCCTGGTTTAGGAGCAGAGAGTGTTACCAAACTAAGCTGAACCGAATAGGTCAAAATTTCAAGGAAATTTAAAGCTTTTTTTATATCCCCTCTAATCCAGTTGAATCATTTTACATAACTAATAGCTTATATTAATTTTCAAGGACACCTTTCATTTGCATATTATAAATTTAACTACTGCGATTACCTATTTCATCTTGTTCATATTAACTTATTTAATTATTACATGTTTGGCCTACTTATACTTAATGCATATTTCGAACTTGCAAGGTTAAACTTATTCATTATTCCCTTCAGGTCACTAACCTTTAGGGTTCCTAATAGTACTAAGTACTAACTTGCCAAACCAATTATATAACACGATTTTTATTCATGTGACTTATACGTCAAATCGAATTACCATTGTTAGGGATGTAAAAACAGGTCAACAGTTGGGTTTCAGGTCGGGCTCTGTCAGGTCGGGTCAAATCGGTTACAGGTCATTTTGGGTCATTTTTTGTTTTGACTCAATTCGGTTCGGGTTCGGGTTCATTTCGGGTCGGGTTCATTTCAGGTTGGGTTCATTTCGGGTCGGGTTCATTTCGGGTCGGGTTCATTTCAGGTCGGGTTCATTTCAGGTCGGTTCATTTCAGGTCGGGTCAAAACGGTTAATTGACAGGCTGATTTCAGGTCGGTTTCGTTTCAGGTCGGGTTCATTTCAGGTAGGTTTCGTTTCAGGTCGGGTTCATTTCAGGTCGGTTTCGTTTCAGGTCGGGTTCATTTCAGGTCGGTTTCGTTTCAGGTCGGGTTCATTTCAGGTCGGTTTCGTTTCAGGTCGGGTTCATTTCAGGTCGGTTTCGTTTCAGGTCGGGTTCGTTTCAGGTCGGTTTCGTTTCAGGTCGGGTTCTTTTCAGGTCGGTTTTGTTTCAGGTCGGGTTCATTTCAGGTCGGTTTCGTTTCAGGTCGGGTTCATTTTAGGTCGGGTTCCTTTGGGTTTATGGTTTATTGTGTTATGTGTATTATATATATTGACGGATTATGATTTTTATTTTTACGGTTTAGGGTTTATGGTTTAGGGTTAGGGGATTACGTATATGTGATATATATATATATAGTTGGTACTATTGGATTTATTTTTAGGGTTTAAGGTTTAGGGTTTAGGGTTTAGGGATTTTAAATTAATACAAACATACCTACATTAATTATATATATTGATAGATTATGGTTTAGGGTTTAGGGTTTAGGGTTTAGTGATCTTAAATTAATACAAACATGCCTACATTAATTATATATATATATATTGATGGATTATGGTTTTTAGGGTTTAGGGTTTAGTGTTTATGGTTTAGTGTTTAGGGTTTACTGATCTTAAATTAATACAAACATGCCTACATTAATTATATATATATATTGATGGATTATGGTTTTTAGGGTTTAGGGGTTATGGTTTAGGGTTTAGGGTTTAGGATTTAATGATCTTAAATTAAAACAAACATGCCTACATTAATTATATATATATATATTGATGGATTATGGTTTTTAGGGTTTAGGGTTTAGGGTTTAAGGGTTTAGTGTTTAGGGTTTAGTAATCTAAAATTAATGCAAACATGCCTACATTAATTATATATATTGATGGATTATGGTTTTTAGGGTTTAGGGTTTAGGGTTTAGGGTTTAGGGTTTAATGATCTTAAATTAATACAAACATGCCTACATTAATTATATATATATATTGATGGATTATGGTTTTTAGGGTTTAGGGTTTAGGGTTTAAGGGTTTAGTGTTTAGGGTTTAGTGATCTTAAATTAATACAAACATGCCTACATTAATTATATATATTGATGGATTATGGTTTTTAAGGTTTAGGTTTTAGGGTTTAGGGTTTATTGATCTTAAATTAATACAAACATACCTACATGTATTATATATATTGATGGATTATGGTTTTTAGGGTTTAGGGTTTAGGGTTTAATGATCTTAAATTAATACAAACATGCCTACATTAATTATATATATATATATTGATGGATTATGGTTTTTAGGGTTTAGGGTTTATGGTTTAAGGGTTTAGTGTTTAGTGTTTAGTGATCTTAAATTAATACAAACATGCCTACATTAATTATATATATTGATGTATTATGGTTTTTAGAGTTTAGGGTTTAGGGTTTAGGGTTTATTGATCTTAAATTAATACAAACATACCTACATGTATTATATATATATTGATAGATTAGGGTTTAGGGTTTAGGGTTTAGGGTTTATGGTTTAGGGTTTACTGTTAATAAAATGATACGTACATACGTACATGTAATATATATATATTGATGGATTAATGGTTTTTGTTTTTAGCGTTTAGGTTTTAGTGTTTAGTGGTTAGGGTTTAGGGTTTATTATTATTATTATTATTATTATTATTATATACTTAAATACAATTATTATTATTATTATTATATATTTACTATGCTTATTATTATTATTAGTTTTTATTATTATTATTATTGTTATTATTATTATTATTATTAGTTATTATTATTATTATTATTATTATTATTATTATTATTATTATTATTATTATTATTATTATTATTATTATTATTATTATTATATATTTACTATGCTTATTATTATTATTAGTTTTATGATTATTATTATTATTATTATTATTATTATTATTACTATTATTATTATTATTATTTGTAATTAAATGTATAAGGTTTAGGGTTTAGGATTAGGGACTATGGTTCATTGATTAAATATTAGGGTTTAGGGTTTAAACCCCTAATGTCTAATTCTAAACCCTAAGCATTAAACCCTAAAGCATAAGTAATTAACCCTAACCACTAAACCCTCGATCTAGGATTACGGACTATGAGCTATAGATTAAATATTAGAGTTTTATGGTTTAGAGGGTAGTGGTTATTGTTTAGGGTTTAGGGTTAGGGACTATGGTTCATTGATTAAATATTAGGGTTTAATGTTTAAACCCCTAATGTCTAATTCTAAACCCTAAGCATTAAACCCTAAAGCATGAGTAATTAACCCTAACCACTAAACCCTCGATCTAGGATTACGGACTATGAGCTATAGATTAAATATTAGGGTTTTATGGTTTAGAGGGTAGTGGTTATTGTTTAGGGTTTAGGGTTAGGGACTATGGTTCATTGATTAAATATTATGGTTTAAGGTTTAAACCCCTAATGTCTAATTCTAAACCCTAAGCATTAAACCCTAAAGCATGAGTAATTAACCCTAACCACTAAACCCTCGATCTAGGATTACCCTAAACCTAAAGGCTTCATAAACACTAAACCCTAATACCCTAAACCCTAAACATTTAACCTAAACCCTAAACCACAAATTAAGTTCCTAATGATTATTCCCGCCCAAATTTGGTAAACAATAGCCCAACAAACACAACTAAAGCTGAAAACCCATTTTTCCCGCTCAAATATGACAGGTGGCGCTCATTCATTGGTCCGTAAGCTTTGTCACAAATTATGTTCTTCTTCTCCCCATTAGCTGGATCCAGTTGGCACACTGATGTCAGCTCTACATCATCTCAGTCAACTACTATAAATAGGAGAGAGAGTATTGTCAGATTTTAATGACCATATTAATAATATACCATAAATATTAATAATAAAATAAGTAAGTAATAAATAACAAGATAGAGAGAAAAAAGGTATTTTGGGAATTTTACTGGCCATGTGAATTGCCCGGGCACCGAACCGACATTGTTGTAGAGTCAGAATGTATAAAAAAATAATTATTTAGCATTAATTTATTCCTATAATAAAAAATTTAAGTCATCTTATTTTAATTAAGAATAGATTTAATTTAATAATTTTTACTCATTTAACTTAATTTTATTAAGTATAAAATTTTAAATTAATAATGGTTATTCATTCCACTTAAGTTAATTAAGTATAATAGTTTATCTTTGAAGTTATTTTAAAATAATAGTCAAGTTAATTAAAAATACAATTTATTAATACTTAAAATTATTATTAATTCAATTTATCTTTTAATTGAAGTTAAGTTAATTAATTTATTAATACTTGAAATTATTATTAATTTTAAAATTTTTCAATACTTGACATTATTTTATATTCATTAAATATAACTTCTTTAAATGTCAGATAATTATCATTAATAGCAAATTAAATAATAGTATTAGTTCAAGTTAATATCAGTTCAGGTCAATATCAGTTCAGGTCAATATCAGTTCAGGTCAATAACAGTTCAGGTCAATAACAGTTCAGGTCAATATCAGTTCAGGTCAAGAACAGTTCAGGTCAATAACAGTTCAGGTTCAAAACAGGTCGGGTTCAAAACAGGTCGGGTTCAAAACAGGTCGGGTTCAAAACAGGTTGGGTTCATTTCAGGTCGAGTTCATTTCAGGTCGGGTCCAAACAGGTCAGGTTAAATCGGTTATCTGGCAGGTTAGTCTCGGGTTCGAGTTCGTTTCGGTCGGGTGCAGGTCGGGTTCGATTACTACAGTAACAGGTCAAATTCGGGTTTGGGTTCACTTCGGTCGGGTGCAGTTCGGGTTCGGTTTCTACAGTTACAGGTCAAATTCGGGTTCGGGTTCGTTTCGGTCGGGTGCAGGTCGGGTTCGGTCTTTGAATTCTCGGGTTAAACCAGGTTCTGACTCGATCGGGTTTCAGGCAGGTTACCAGGTCGGGTCAGTTTTTCACACCCCTAACCATTGTAATCACATATCATTCGAAAGCCACTAAAAAACTAAATCCATGTCTAGACATTATCTAGTCTAAGGTCAGTTATGACATTATTTTCATATACCAAGCCAAAACATGCATACATAACCTTTTGGCTTACTATATTTATATCAAAATCTTAACCATTTAATCCCATGCATTTAAGCAATCATTTCTAACTAAGTTTGTTAGGCTTTCAATTCATACTAGCCATGTTTCATGTCACAAGGTCAAGCATTCATAACATGCTATCAAACAAGGTCATTTATATTATCACATACATATCACATGCATGATTCACATACCTGGCACTCCGCAGTAGCGTGCCAAAACTTACCTCGGCATTTCCAAGCCATGCACATGAACTAGTCTAGTCCTAGAATTCTAGCAATCAATTCATGGCATCACACAAGTTATCAACTAAAATTATCCTTCTTCCCTTATTGCCAAATATTATTTTAGTCCATTTACATGACAAATATTCAATTCAAGGCTGGTTAGGACCTAGGTCCTAACCCTAAGGGAGGCTACACTCACAATACTCCAAGTTGTCCCACTAAGGGTTGTGGATGACCACTCCTTTGCTCTTTCTTTTTGATTGCTCTAGCAGCCTTTCTTCCTCGAATTCATCCACTTTCACGTCCTCTAACAATTTACACACACATAGTCATCAATTAGAATGCATACAATCAATCCATTTATGCATCTATATGCCATACAAATGCAAAATCCAAAACTGTCCCGTAATAGGCAGTTTAACGACCCTTTACTAAAATTTACATATCTTTTAATCCGTAAGTCGATTTTTCAATTATTTTATACCGTTGGAAAGATAATGAGACCCTCTATTTAACCATAATGGGTTTACATTTTATTATCTTACCATTTAATACAGTTTTTTAACTAAAGACAGCCCTACTTTCATTTTCGGACAGCCTTGACCTATTGAATTGATCTATTTCCAGATTTTTCTCTATAACTCCAAATTGAGTTTCGTTTTTCCCAAGTCTTCTAGACATGTGAAAGTTTAATCATAAAAATTTTCAGCTCAAATTACCAACCACATTAGTATCGGTAGCCATTTAAAGTGGTTGTTCCAGAACTGAAAATTCTGGACAGCATGTTCTAGCTTAATTCACTAATTTTCTTAGGGACCAATTCACCTACAAATGTATATAAACATCACACACATTTCTAATTAGTGTCTTAACTTAATATACACTTAATGACATAACCAATTACCAAGTTTCACCTATCCACTTCAGCCCACAACTCTAGTATAGCCAAAACAGTTTCGGTTTAGTGCTCAATCACACATTGCTAATTCAATTTGGTCCCAAACATATACTTATGAATTTTTCAGCATCTTACACACATAATTAGCATCATTTAATCCATTTTACAGCAGCCATTTACATGCTTACACATTAATTATCCATTGACACATTTTACACTTCTAAATTTTTACTATCATAACCTCAACATGCATGTTTATGTTCTAACAATTTGGAAGCACATTCAACCCAAAATCAACATATATCATGCATTATTAAAAGAGGATAATCATACATTACCTTCTTAACAAAGACCATACAAAAACTCCCCAAAACTTGAGCCAAAACAGTCCCAAACTCAAGCTCTCTCTCTATTTTCGGCTAAGAGAAGAGAATGGTGACAGCTTCCCCAAACTCTTAGCTTTCACTCAAATTTCTCTATTTCCTAAGGATTTAGACTCACTAATCTCATGAAACAAAGGAACAAAAGTGAGCTCTCTAAGCTTTCTTGCAAAAATCAACTATGGAGACTAAGTGAAGATGAAACACACTTTCTCTTTCCTCTAAGAGAAGATGATAAGGTTGAAATCTCATTATTATGAATCTCATTGGTGGAGAATTGCCACCTCAATTCCCACTTATCATCTCTTAAAAGTTTAGCATGCAAACACCAAACTTTGCCTTGTTTTTATTTAAGTCATCTTAATTGTGTCAATCACTTTCTTTTTACTTCAATTTATGTCCAAACTTTTAATTTAATTTATTAAGTATCAATTACTTATCAATTGAGCTACCTCACCTCATTTTATTATAATTTAATCCTAGTCTCCCTAGATTAAAAGATTAATTTCACCTTACTAAATTAATTGTCCATGTCACATATTCAAATTTCTCTTAATCTTAATGGCACATGTCATCAAATAGGAAATGGCTTAATTGAAATCATCCTAGGCCCGATTTAGGGTGTTACAGTTTTATGGAATAATGTAGTAGTTAGCAATGGGGATGCTACATGTTGTAGGAGCATGTGTTAGACTCCTTTGTGTTTGGTTTACATGTTGTTAAGTGCCTATACTTTTGTTTTGATGAATTGTAAACCATGTTCTATGAGATGTTTATGTTTTGAGTTGAAGGCATGTAACCTTGTTTTATGCTATGTGATGTGGATGTATGTTTCCTATGAATGTTTTGGACTATATGTGTATGTTTATATGTTTGAGCATGCTTGTGGTAGGATGAAATGCCATTAGATTATGTGTATGATTGTTGTTTCATGATTCTTGTTGTCTTGGAGCATGTTTAGGAATGTTTGGAAATGCATAAAATTGTTTTCAGGGTCACTCAGAGTGTAGGCGTTTTGAAACGCTCGTGGCTGTTTCGGAACGGGTGTAGCTCCAGGGATACTCGTATCGGAACGGGGGTGGTGTCGTTTCGATATGATTTGACACTGTGAACTCCCATTTCGGTACGCGTTTCGATACGGCTGGCCTCTGTGAGTGCCTATTTTGCAACGAGTTCCGGAACGTTTTTTTACTGGAGACTCCCATACCGAAACGGAGTGGACCGTATCGGTACGGCTTGGTCTGACTTTATTTATTGTTAATTATTAGTAGTTAACAACTTTATAACATGACATTTTCATTTTTTTAAATTATAAGAATCTCTGAAAATATTCTTTTTGATTTTGTGAAAATACTTTGAAATCTTTCTTCCCAAAATTTTAATATAATTTTTCATATTCCTTTTGATTTTCTGATGTTCAAACATCTTTTTTCAAATTCCAATAATGAGGAAGTGGAGAAGGAGGAGACAAATAATATACCATAATTTTATGTTGATCGGATGATGGAGATTGTAGTTCATAATAGTTTTTTTTTCTAAATTTTAGATTGAAGTTTCTCTAAGTTTTTGAGAAAATCTAAATTAATAAAGTGGTAAGGGAGGACGAAAAGAATTTGTCGGTCTCTAAAGTGGACTCTAAAAACGTCAAACTACGTGATTCATGTGACAATGTGACGTGAAGATTTAAACTCTAAATTTTTTTATTGAAATGTGGTCAAGAAAATAAATCATATTTCCCGTTGTTTTTTATTTAACGAATGAGTGATCAAAATAAAAACAATTGAAATTTCAATAGTTAAATTTAAAAAATTAAAATTATATCGAAATATGAATACGATCAAAGTTAATGGATGAAAACGTAATTTACTTTAATTTTGTTTTTCATTTTCTTTTCGTTATGGCCTTTGCTTCTTATTAAAAAAAGCAAGGATTAAAGTCCGGCCTAATCACTAGACTCTAAACCGGCTGTGCACGTTATTTAAATTTCCATACCTTAAATGAACTTTTTTTCTATTAGTTATTAGAATAATCATTTTGAGCTTGGGTAAATTACTCAAAAGACCACTTAATTATAAGGTTGATGTTAAACCCAGCAAGTGTCCAGTAGGAAAGCGAATGATATTTATCTTAAGAGATATGGGTTCAAATCGTTATATTTGCATGGGTTCAAATCGAAATATGAATACGATCAAAGTTAATGGATGAAAACGTAATTTACTTTAATTTTGTTTTTCATTTTCTTTCTGTTATGGCCTTTGCTTCTTATTAAAAAAAACAAGGATTAAAGTCCGGCCTAATCACTAGACTCTAAACCGATTGTGCACGTTATTTAAATTTCCATACCTTAAATGAACTTTTTTTCTATTAGTTATTAGAATAATCATTTTGAGCTTGGGTAAATTACTCAAAAGACCACTTAATTATAAGGTTACAAAACTTCTCTAAGATTTTCTTCTTCATCTTCATCGTTTTCTTTACCGGCGGCGGCCTTTGGTCGTTCTGCAGGTTCTGTACATAAATAAATTCATCTTTTTTGATGAATGTTTCGTTTTTCAAGTTTGTTTCTTGTTTTTCTTCTACTTTGCCGGATTTTTATTCAAATATGCTTTTATGGCAGTTCTTTTGTCTGTCTTGTGGCAGTTTTTTCGTCTGCTTTTTAGCAGTTTTTGTCTGTCTTCATGACAGTAGTCTGTCTTTTGACAGTTACGCGTTCGAGTGACGAGTATCAACGAGCGCTTTTCAACGAAGGAGGCCGTTCTATACATGCTATGATTCCCTTTTGTGGTTGTGCCGACATGCCAAGAACAAGCAACAGAAGAATTTTTGCTATATTCAAAGAGCACTCAAGGCAAAGTTATAGTTTTTCTGGATTTTTATCAGAAGATTTCTTCTGACAGTGTTAGGTATGGTATTTTAACGTTTTTCACACCTTTAGAATTTTATTATTTTGTTCTGCATTGTATTTATCTTGTAAAAGGTGTGTTTCATTTGTATTCCTTTCACTATTGAATATAATCCAGATTCAAAAAAAAAGACCACTTAATTATAAGGTTGATGTCAAACCCAACAAGAGTCCAGTAGGAAAGCGAATGATATTTATCTTAAGAGATATGGGTTCAAATCGTTATATTTGCATGGGCTATTCGCATTGTCAAAGGGTTAAGAATATCTATGAACAAATGCTACCTTGTATCACCTTTAGACTATTTAAAAAATTATTTAAATAGTATCAATCAAGCCACCTGTCGTTAAAGCCGGGTGATGTGGCAGTTAATTTTTTATATATAATTACACATTTAGTCTTTAATAATTACATATTTTATCAATTTGGTACCAGTTTTAATTTAATAAAATAAATTAATTATTTAATTAGGTGGTGACACGTGTCGTCGCCTCATTGGAGAACTTTAACTATTTTTATTTGATTTAATAATTTTATTTTCTTTCTCCAATCTGGTGATGACACGTCGCCACATGATTAAAGGAAGAAATAAATAATGCGCCAAAGGCTCTAGTAGGATTCAAACCTAATTTTATTTTTCTCCTCCAATTAGGTGATGACATGTCACCGTGTAATTAAAAAAAGAAAATAAATAATGCGGCAAAGGCTTTATGTAATTAGTACATGGGTGTGTTTGATGTAAAGGGCGCTGATTTATCGTTGTGCCAAGTGAACTTTTGTGTTTTAAAGTATGAAATTTATTATATGTCCTCATTTGTTTTTAATTAAAAAAAAGAAAATAAATATGGATAAGATGACTCGAACATGACAGAAGCATGAAAACATCTAAACCACCAGAAAAAATTTAATAAATTAAATTAAAATTGACAACATTATATATATATATATATATATTTAAATTATAGTTAATGCATGATTTCAAATAAATATGGTTTTGAGATTTTTTTTATTTTCAAACTAAATTTAATATATTTTTGTTTTTTACATTTTTTATAATTTCACATCTACATTTAATGAATAGATTTTTAACTTAATAAATAATTTTAATGTTTATTAAAAAAATTAATTTAATTATTATATAAGTTAAATTATATTTAAAAATTCAAAATTTTAAAATCTTCTTGAGTTTAGATTCACTAAATGAATTTTTAATATAATTTTATATTTTTTAATATAATTTAACTTATATAATAATTTAAATAAAATAATAATAAAAAATTAATTAATTAATTAATTAAGTTAAAAAATAATTCAATGATTATTTATATGAAAATATAAAAAAATTGTGGAAAGAAAAAATATATTGTTTGGTAAAGAGAGTTTTGAATCAAAATTAGAGGTTTGAGCTAAAAGTAGAGGTTTGACCGGTCAAATTTAGGGGTGTTCAAATTCAGGTACCGGGTATTCGGGTACCCAAAGAACCAGGTACCAGGATCTTTGGATAGTTCTTTGATCGGCCTGTGTCTCGGCCCTTGTGTTGCGGGTACCTGTTAGTTGGGTATCGAATGTTACGGGTACCCGCAAAATCAGATAATTGGGTACCTGATTTTTACCATTTTTAAATCATTAAATTTGAGGGGATCTGAACCGAATCTATTAGTTGAACTGATAATCTGAACTAAATCAGACTGTTAACCTGAACCGGATATAACTTGTTGATCGTTTGACTTTGACTGATCTATGACCATGTGACATCAGTTTTGACTAGTTTACCCTTGGCTGACAGAGTTAACTTTGACTTTGATCATACTTGACTTTGACCTTTGACAAAAGTTGACTTTTTCAGAGAACCTTCATCTTGACCTTTTTTGACGTTCTGAGTTCGAATTCGCTGCCCGTTTTGTTAAGTTCGAACCCGAAAGCTCTGTTTTTCTATTTACAATTTACTTGTACTTAATATCAAAAGAGTTAAGTTTTATAGAATCTGATTCGGAATATTCTCATGTTCAGGTGTCGCCTCTCAGGCCGTTGAGTTACCTCTAGTTGTTCTGACCGATTGGGCACGTTCTTTGAGATCTTTACATGAGTATATCTTCAGTTCAGTTCTTAGTGTTTTAGTCGATGGCTTAGTGTTAGTAATAAATGCTAATATAGAATTCATACATCGTAGGTCCTGATTTAGTGAGATCCGAGCGTAAGGTTTGCCCTTCTCGAGATTAGAGCTATTATCTGCTAAAGGTGTGTTTCTTGGGGTGTTTTAAATAAATGAATTTTATGTGTATTGCTTATCGTGCTATATTTTGTGAAATAATGTCTTATATGTCTTGCTTAATTTATTATCTGATTAATTGTGGTTTGAGACTGTTTGAAGCATCATGCATCATACATAAATTGTGTTTTGAAATCAAGCATCAAAATTTCAGGAAAAAAAAAACACTCATAAGAATTCAGATTTATGATTTTACAAATCATATCATGAGTCATGGGATCGGAAATGTATTCGGTAAAAGTGAGGGAAACCTCTACTATGGCGAGGGCAACCTCCACTCTGTATGATATCGGATTGTCGGGTATTGAGTCATGCATCGGACATGATATCATCATGATTTAGATTTATTGTGTTTTCGGAAAATATTTTATCAAAAAATAAAAATAAAATAGTATTTTGATTTTGTGTTTGTTTGCACTTTAGAGACTGATTAGTAGCTAGTTTGGTCAATATTTTCGTGCTAATTATGCTTAATTGGTTGCTTTGTGGTGTTGAATCATGGTCTATTGTGTGCTTTTCTATGCAAGACTTCGTGGCTGGAAAACAGATTTAAAAAGGTTGGATATTGCAAGTTTTCTAGATTCATGGCTGGATTAGTGGGCATGAATTGGGGAATGAATGCGCTGACTCGAGCCACATCAGCAGGCTTCTAGAAGATGACGTCAGCAGCGCGTGATAAGCTATCAATCGCGTCTGAGCACTTATCAGCCGAGATTAAGATCAAGCTTGAGGATTTATCTTTTGTTTTTAAATTTTAAACATTTTTGGGATTTTATTATTAACTCTTCGCATTTATCTTATGCATTTTAAATATTTTAGAGTATTTTTAGGGTTTTAGGATGCTATAAATACCCCCTTTGGGGTAAGACTCAAATCATCAATTGTTCTCATTCTTATTTTGCTTTGAAGTTTATTAGATTTCTTTTCTCTCCATCATTCTCTTGCTTTCTTTTTAAAGTTTTCTTTTTACTTATTTTTAAAATATGCTAAGCATGATTTCTTCCATAATCATGCTTAGCTAATTTTCTTTTAAGCCGAGGGCTACAACGATGACTCAATTCCAACGGGAGGGTTGAAAAGTGCTTTCAAAATTTTGGGAATCTCTTTCAGTTTTCTAAGATTTGATTTCTAAACCAAAATGATTTTGAAATTAAAGATTGACTTTGGTCAGAACGTTGTCTTTTTTGTTAAATATGTGGGAAGAAGGATCAGCTATTGAAGCACATTCGACTTCCTGGGAACACACTTAGTAAATTGATTACAAAAAAGAAAATTGAGATCAGAACCATTGTTATTAAAACAACATAATCTGAGTCTGTTTTTACTGAACTTAAACAATTTTGATCTACAACATTGTTGTTGACTAGATCAACTTCGTAAATCGATATCAAAGATAGAA
This sequence comes from Hibiscus tridactylites, assembly GCA_958450335.1. Taxonomy (NCBI): domain Eukaryota; kingdom Viridiplantae; phylum Streptophyta; class Magnoliopsida; order Malvales; family Malvaceae; genus Hibiscus; species Hibiscus tridactylites. The sequence goes on along the minus strand of OY288265.1, from coordinate 24,543,737 downwards.
CTTGGGTATTCGGTTACAAAAGCATAGTCTCAAGGATTGACCCTTGTAGGCAATTAATCGACGTGAATCCCGAAGTAAAAATATTTTCCAATGATCCGAGGAAAGTGAGTCAAAGCCAAAGCCTAAGGCTGATTAACACAAATTGAATTTATTTCTTTCTCAACTTTGCTATATTTCCTTTGTCTTCTTGCTTATTTTACAAACACCCCCTCTCATTTCACTTTAATATTACTCAATTCACTTCTCAGCTCAGAGATCAAACGAATATAATCAAGAAGTTTCTTAGTCCCTGTGGGATCGACCCTTACTTCTCTTTTACTACATTTAAATTCCTTTATTTACTATCAGGGAAGAAGGAATTATTTTGACGCGAAAACGATGCGTGTCAAATTGGCGCCGTTACCGGGGACTTCGGAAAAAAATTACTGATTATTTTTGTTTGTTTATGACCAGGAAGAATCCGGGAAAACTAGCAAACTACATCCTGGAAATCAAAGCATTCGCACGACGTCAGAACGCACAAACAAACCGAGAAAAGCAAAATAGATTGCACCAATAGAGATTACAAAGAGATCTTGAGCTAACATCCCAAACCGCAACGCACTTTAAGGATACCAACGAAGAACAAAATCCAGTGGCAGACGAGCAGACAATACAACAACTGATTAGGGCATCAGATGACAATCAACCATTATGCATAACCTTCCCGAATGGTACAACGCCATTTCAATTGAAGACCGATTTGATCCATCTTCTACCAATATTTCACGGCTTGCCCTCTGAAAACCCCCACAAGCACCTTAAGGAGTTTCATATGGTTTTTCTAAGTACAAAACTGTAGGGAGTGTCTGATGATCAAATTAAACTTCGAGCCTTTCCTTTTTCTTTATCTGATATTACCAAAGATTTTCTATTTGATCTTCCTTCTAACTCTATTACGACCTGGACTGATATGGCTCGTTTATTTCTTGACAGGTTCTTCCCAGCAGCCAAGGCAAGCAAACTTAAGGGAAGTATCTTGAGTATCCGACAAAAGGATACCGAATCGTTGTACGACTACTAGGAACGCTACAAGAAGCTATGCACCAGCTGTCCTCAACACGGTTTGACCGAATAAATGCTTCTTCAATATTTTTACGAGGGTTTGACGCCTATGGGCATGAAGGTAATTGATGCAACAAGTGGAGTAGTACTTGTCAACATGAACCCAACTGCGGCTCGAACCTTAATAACAACTATGGCATCCAACTCGCAACGGTTTCGCCAATCGACTGAACTGTCTCGGTGAGTCAATGAGGTAAGTGTTCTGAAAAATAAAATTGATAAGTTGTCTGATATAGTTCAAATCTCTTGTAGCAGATAAAAACATTACAGCTAGGCTTTGCGGAATATGTACAAGCCCATAACATCCGACAGACTGCTTTCATTTGGTGCAAGAAGAGGACGTTGCGCAAGTGAATGTCGTGGGGGAATTTCCCAGGACCTCAACAAAGGCAATATAACCCCAATGCCAACATGTATAACCCTGGATGGAAAGATCATCCAAACTTTAGTTATGCGCAGAACCAAAGGCCAAATCAGTCATACCAGCAGAAACAGCCTTATCATCAACAGAAGTCAAATTTGGAATCCATTGTTGAGCAGTTGGCAATATCTCAGAAAAAGTTCCAGAACCGTACTAAGACCCGTCTTCAAAACTTAGATAAATAAGTAAGCCAGTTAGCTCAAGCAGTGGGAAGATTGGAGTCACGAGGAAGACTTCCATCTCAAACGGAACCGAATCCAAAGGAGAACGTCAGTGCTATCACCCTCAGAAGAAGAACCATAGTCAACCCTAAAGTTCCAACGAAGGAAACCGAACAAACCAATGAATACAATGAAACGCCACCTTCAAACTCTGAAGGTACAACTTTTTCACGTACGCCTCCTCCACCTCCTTCTCATGCAATCACACCGCCTTTTCCATCAAGATTGGTGAGGTGAGATAAACGAGCTGAGGAAAAGGAAATAATAGAGGTATTCCAAAAAGTACAAGTCAACATACCTCTTCTAGAAATAATTCGGCAAGTACCAAGGTATGCTAGATTTTTAAAAGAACTTTGCACAACAAAGAGAAAGCTGACAGGACATGAGAAGGTAAATTTTGAAGAGAATGTATCCGCAATATTCCAACGAAAGCTCCCACAGAAGATGAAGGACCAAGGTATGTTCGATATACCCTGCAAAATAGGAGATGTTTTAATAAAATGTGTGATGTGTGACTTAGGAGCTTCAATTAACGTTATGCCTCTTTCTATTTATAAAAAGATTACTAACGAGCCTTTGAAGGAAACATGTGTTACTATTCAGTTAGTCGATCGTTCTATCATCTACACACAGAGAGTCTACAAAAATGTCTTAGTCAAGGTAAACGAACTTATTTTTCTGGTAGATTTTTATGTCATTGACATGGAAAATGACCAATCAAACACCTCTTCTGAAGTTCTGCTTGGCCGTCCCTTCCTTAGTACAGCAAATACAAATATTGATGTGAGAAGCGGTATGTTAACAATGGAATTTGATGGTGAGGTCGTAGAATTTGATGTTTATAAGGCGATTGAACATCTGGACTCTATGGAAAACGTTAGCTTCGTTGGTGTTTATGAACCTTTAGTTGATGATTTTGTGGAAATTAACTTATCTGATAATTTGTGCAGGAAATTGGAAGGGCGCGATGAAAAAATTAGGGAGTTGGAAAACACTTCATTTGTGAATCCTGATCTACACTTAACTCCCTTAAAAATTAAAAATCTCCCTTCTATTTTGCAGGCACCAGTGATTGAACTCAAAGAGTTGCCAAAACATCTCAAATATCTGTTCTTGGGAGAGAACGAAACCTTGCATGTGATTATATCGAATAAACTCTCGAAAGAGGAGGAAACTGATCTTGTGACTGTATTGCGTACTCATAAGGAAGCCATTGGATGGACAATAGCCGATATAAAGGGTTTAAGTCCCTCGACCTGTATGCACAAGATCAAGATCGAAGAAGGGGCGAGTCTTTTGCGACAAGGGCAGCGCCGACTAAACGAACCTATGATGGAGGTAGTAAAAAAGGAGATACAAAAACTCCTTGATGCGGATATAATTTATCCACTTTTCTGACAGTGATTGGGTAAGTCCTATCCACGTGGTCCCTAAAAAGACTAGAGTAACGGTAATCAAAAATGCGGAAGGTGAGTTAGTTTCGACGCGAGTTCAGAATGATTGATGGGTTTATATCGACTACAGGAAGTTGAACTCCTTAACCCGAAAAGATCATTTCCCATTACCATTTGTAGATCAAATGATAGAACGTTTAGCCGATAAAACTTATTATTGTTGTCTTGATAGCTTTTCAGGATTCTTCCAAATCCCTGTGGCGCTTGAAGATCAAGAAAAAACAACTTTCACATGTTCATTCAGAACATTCGACTATCGTCGAATGCCATTTGGGCTTTGCGACGCACTGGCAACTTTTCAGTAGTGTATGGTACGCATATTCTCCGACTGTGTTGAAAAGGGAATTGAGGTATTTATGGACGATTTTACTGTTTACGGTAATTCATTTGGTGAGTGTTTGTTAAACTTAACAAACGTTTTGCGATGATGCCTTGAGTTTAATCTTGTATTAAATTATGAGAAATGTCATTTTATGGTTGATACAAGTTTAATATTAGAGCATATCATTTCATCTAATGGAATTGTTGTAGATAAAGCTAAAATTGATATCATACGTTCACTTCCTTACCCCACAACTGTGAGGGATATTCGTTCTTTTCTAGGTCATGCAGGATTTTACCGCAGGTTCATTAAAGATTTTTCAAAGATAGCGCAGCCGTTGTGCAAGTTGCTCCAAAAAGATCAAGAATTTGATTTTGATGAGAAATGCAAGACTTCCTTCGATTTACTTAAAGAGAATCGCGTGACTGCACCAATCGTTCAACCACCGAACTGGGATTATCCATTCGAACTGATGTGCGACGCGTCAGACACGAGCGTTGGAGTAGTCCTTGGCCATAAGATTGGAAAAGAACCTCACGTTATAGCTTACACATCTCGCACTTTAGAACTAGCTCAAAAGAATTACTCAACAACAGAGATAGAGCTTTTCCCTATTATTTTTGCTTTAGAAAAATATCGATCATATTTACTTGGTACTAAAATTGTTGTGTTTTCTGACCACACAGCTTTGAAGTACCTTATGAGCAAAAAGAAAACAAAGCTGAATCTTATCTGATGGATTTTAGTTCTCCAAGAGTTCGATCTCGAAATTAAAGATAAAAAGGGATGGGAAAACCTTGTTGTGGACCATTTGAGTTGCATACCCCTTTCTACATCCGATCCGCCAGTTAATGATGAGTTACTAGAAGAACGAATGATGTTGGCGCAAGTATTGACATCATGGTACGCTGATATGGTGAACTATTTGGCAACGGGTAAGTTACCTCACGGTTTGCCTAGATCTGAAATCAATCAACTAAAGCGAGAGTCGTGATTTTATATTTGGGACGATCCGTATCTTTGGAAACAATGTTCAGATCAAGTAATTAGGCGATGCATCGCCAAAGACGAGGTAAATTCAATTTTAAAATTCTGTCATTCTTATTCATGCGGATGTTATTTTGGGCCTAGACGGGTTGCGCACAACGTGTTGGAAATTTAAGCCGAATGAGTGAAATGTCGCTTAATCCAATCCATGTTTGCGAAGTCTTCGACGTTTTGGGACTCGATTATATGGGGTCGTTTACCTCTTCTTTTGGAAATTTTTATATTATACTTGCAATCGATTACGTCTCTAAATGGGTACAAGCAAAGGCTACCTGAAATAATGTTGCTAAAACAACGACTAATTTCCTTCGTGATTTTATTTTTTCTAGGTTCGACACTCCAAGAGCGATCATATGTGATAGAGGGAAACACTTCATCAATCGGGTTGTGTAAGCGTTAATGAAAAAATATGGTGTTACTCAGCGGATAGCCACATCCTATCATCCGTAAAAGAACGGACAAGCGGAGGTGTCAAATCGAGAGATTTAATCTATCCTTAAAAATTGTCAAAGCAAACCGAAAAGATTGGAGTTTGAAGTTAGTTTGTAAACCCCTTAGCCCGGTCTAGACGGATGACCCGAACTAAGGAGCTTACACGGGGAAAACTGAAGCCAACTCGTTAAAGCCGACTTCGATTAGCGACCCTTTTTTTTTCTTTTTATCTTTTCTAGACGCAACTTAGATCCTATGTGATCCTCAAAGAGCAAAGGAAGAAACAATACAGCGATCAAATCTTATTAAGGGGTTTAATTGCATAATTTAACATCTAGGGACCAAATTTTAAATTCTATAAAATACGAAGACATTTCTGATTTTAAGGTTACCAATATTCGATTAGTCATATTTCATGCTTCTCTGCAAATTTTCATCACAATTAGATCATCCAAACTCAACTAATTGCATACACGAAGTTCAGGGACTAAAATGTAACGTTTCAGAACTTTAAAATATGCTTTTAACGGATTTTAACGGTCGAGTATCGGTACACCTAGGTGCCATATCGATACGCGGGAAGGCAGTCGCCAAATTTGGGGGAAAAGGTATCGATACCCCTTCCCAAGTATCGATACGCTCTTCAAAATTTTCCCAGGCATATCGATACGCTCTCTACTCGTACCGATACCCCTAGACCATTTGGGCACCAATTAACTTATGAGTATCGATACTCAAGCCCGAGTATCGATACCCATACCAGATATGTACCAAATTCAGCCCTAAACTTACATCTAACAACATCCAATCATCCCCAAAACGTATAGACATGTTAACAACATCAAAACTAACACAGAATCATTCAACTCTAAGCACATGGCAAGCATTTGACATAACGTCACCATAAAGATAAGCATACAAAAGAGCAAGCTTAAACCAAAAACCATAAGCATCCCAAAAGGCAAGGTAAAGCAACAAAATAATTATAATGGCCTTCTATAAACCAAATAGAGCACACATAACTTGCAACAACACAAGGGAGTCCAAAACACATCTCCCAAAATAAACTATTAAGTCACATTGCCATATTTCATTACTAAAGGTAAATGTAAAGCATCATACTTGATCTTATCTACTCCTTGGATTCCTTTAAGCCTCCTTGTTGCCCAAAATGTCTCAATTATATGCATTGTTGGTAAAAGAGAGCGTAAGCACAATAGCTTAGTGAGGCATGCTCTAGAAACACCAACACAACAATGCAAGCTTTTAAAACATAATCTTGAAATCCATTTCTAAAACCATGCTCTTTCTATCTCATGCTTGAGATCCATTTCAAGGCAAAACACCATTCGAAAACCACATGTACCATCTATCTATCTCATGCATTCAACCAATGCAAAACTCATGGCAAGGCCACACATGCTTGATATACAAAAGCATTTCATAGTCTCAAAATCTCATATGCATATCTCATAGCATAAAAACATTTCAAGCATTGGTACATGTGAATCATAACTCATTCTCATATATTGGCATTTCATTTTCTATCTTTACTCGGATATGCGGATTAGCTTGACATAGAGTCAAATCCTACCCCGGTGGAATCTCGCATCACCAGACTCTCATGGTGGTATCTATCTTCGCTACAAAGCTTGGGTATTTCACCAAGACCTATCTCTATGGAATCTCACATCATCGGACTCTCACTTTGGATCGGGATGGCACTACCCTCATTGCCTGACTCCAAAGAGCACGTACGAATTTTAGTTTAGAGTGCACTTTACATCATATTGGTCAACCAATTATATCTGGTAACATCTCATCAATTATGCCAATATATTATATTAAAAATATCATCTCACCTACTGTTTTGATGCAACATTTCTAAACCACTTTCATCCCATTTCAAAATCATAGTCCATGCATAGCATTTAATCAAAATCTCAAAACTCTTTGCAATATTGCTCAATCACATGGGATTAATATAACACATCATAACATGTCATAAACCATGCATAAAATAGTAGGAATTTATCTTTCTCAAATCAAGAGCATATCAAAAACATTTAGGGCATCATCCACATTTCGAGAGCAAATCTAAACATACTTACTTCCGGACTTAGGATGGTGTTTCAAACCAATCCTAAATCCCCAAAAACTTGTTTCCTTGTCCCTCAAGGACTTCTAAAACCATTTTCACTCACCGATGACGTTTCGCTTGCTCGTTGAAACGATTTATAAGCTTCTGGTGCTTCCGGATCAACACCAAACGCGTCCGATGAAGTCTCCCCTGTACAACACACATAAGAGCAGAGGATTAATGCATCACCATGCATTAAAATCACCAGCCACTCATTCTAACACGCTGCCCGTCTCAAACCTAGCATTTCGGCTATCCGAAAACACCTCCAAACTTTCATCAATCAAGGCCCAGGCAAGATCTATCAATTCTAACATTTTCTAAACTTCAATTAACACCAAAAATCAACATAAACACGACCTTATACCTCCAGCAAAAGCAGAACATCTAAAACACCTCAAAAACCACAAATCTAACATCTTAAACTTATGGACCCAAGCCTATTCGGGATTTATTTATTAAAACCTCATTCTCAACACCAAATAACATCCAAAACAAGTTGAAAATCAATCTCAATTCAGATAATTACATAGAAATACGAAAATCACCAAGATCTCATCAAGAATCTTGAATTTAACAACTCTGTCTTGTTTATAACATTAAAACAACTCAAAAACCATTAACAAATGATTGATAACTTGGGAATTTTAGTAAAGAACTGATCATTAGAGGAGAAGAACAAAGCTTACCTCTAATGGTTGGTCTCTCTTCAATTTGGGCAAGTTTTCTTAAAAAAATCCAAAGCAAAATCAATGTGATTTGATGAAACAAAGTTGAAGAATCATTTAGAGAATGAAATCTCAGCAATCAAGATGAAAATCAAAGGTTATTTGATGAGGGAAAAGTGTTTGGCTGAAAAGAAATTGAGAGAAAATGAGAATAGGAAAAACTAACGTGAAATTGGTTATGAAAAGTCAACTCTTTGTTTCCTTTTTAATTTCCTTTATTTTATTATAAAATCATTTATTAAAAGCTCCCAAATTAAAGAAAAATATGATGAAAATAAATGGTAAAAATAGCTCCTTAAATATTCAAAGTTTCAATCCTTTACAAAACAGTCACTAGTCAACTTTTGCAAAAACTGCATTTTGGTCACTATGCCAAAATGTAATATTTCCAAAACTCATTTTTGTAAAATTGTTTTTACCTTAATCACTTACATAATAAATAATAATTTTTAGATATTTTCCCATATTTTTAAAACATCCCAAACTAGGTTTTCCCTGAACGACCTCAAAGATTCGAAATGTTCCCGACCGGCCCGATCCAATGTCTAAAACATCTAGGCCCAAAACCAGGGAGTTACAACTCTCACCCACTTAATAAATTTCGTCCTCAAAATTTTACATGGTGGAAAGAGGTAAGGAAACTCTTTTTCATGTCATCCTTCATTTCCTACGTAGCTTCCTCAAGGCCACGATGTCTCCATAAGACCTTGACCAACTTGATGGTCTTACCCCTGGAGAACCTTGCTATCTGAATCAAGGATCTCAACAGGCTCCTCGTCATATGTTAAGACTGGATTCAACTCAACCTCTTCTATAGGCATAACATGCGACAGATCCGATCTATACTTCCGAAGCATGGATACATTGAACACATTATGTATCTTTTCTAACTCCGAAGGCAACCTCAACTTGTAAGCAACCAGGCCTACCCGCTCTATCGCCTCATATGGTCCAATGAACCTCGGACTCAATTTTCCCTTCCGACCAAATCTCATCACCTTCTTCCAGGGTGAAACTTTCAAAAAAACACGTTCACCAACTGCGAACTTAATCTCCTTACTCTTCAAAACTGTGTAAGAATTTTGCCGATCTGATGCTGCCTTCAAGCGCTCACAAATGAGATTCACCTTCTCAGTGGTTCCTTTCAACAAGGTCGGTATCGAGATCAACTTTTGCCCTGTTTCAGCCCAACAAAGAGGAGTTCTACACTTTCTCCCATACAAAGCCTCGTATGGTGCCATTTGAATGACTTTTAGATATTTTTTTCATATTTTTAAAACATCCCGAACTAGGTTTTCCCTGAGCCGACCTCAAATATTCTAACCGTTCCCGACTAGCCCGATCCAATGTCTAAAACATCTACGCCCAAAACAAGGGCGTTACATAGTCGATACATTATGGGCATACCGCATTGTTGGGTTACGTCAGCGCGCCCCGTGGCGCAGCGGAAAAATTAATTCGACGTAATCCAGCCAGGATCCATGTACAGGAACGAATCTAGGGTGAAAAGATGAAGAGTTACCTTTTAAAACTCTGGAAACTGGAAAACCGACGGTATTTCAGAATAACCACGTCAAGTAAAACCAGAATCGTCACAGGTTCGCAACGACCTCTACGGAGTCCACCTGAACAGAACGAACAAAGTTTCTGCCTCCCTAACACTTAGGGATAATTTTTGACAGGTTTGAACACCTTCCAGTGAGAAGTCGAAATCCCTCCAGGGATTCCTGAGGGAGTCTAAAATTGACCAGGGGTTCAATCAGGACTTGGATTCGAACTAGGGAATCGCCAGAAATATGCCAGGGGGCAAAAGGAACACCAGAAAAATATCGAACAGCTTCTTAGAAGAAATCTGGGACTTGTCGAAAATTCCAGAGGGAATTCCCAGGGATATGTGGAAATATTCAAGGAGGAATAGGGATGATTTGGTTGCTAGGCCTTGTCCTTTTAAATAGTATTCAGAGACTTAATTCTAGTTGAATTCCTTAAATCCAAGTTCAACCAAAATTCATAGAATCTAATTCTACTTGAAATTGGTTTATATTAAATATACATTATATTTAATAATATTAAATGAAATATATATATATATTTAATTATGTAGGATCTTATTCTACATAAAACATGGATTTAAATATACATTATATTTAATCCAAATATATATATATTTATTATATAGAATCTCATTCTATCTTTACTTGGATTTAAATATATTTAAATATATATTTTAATTATGTAGAATCTAATTCTACATAAACTTGGAATTAAATATACATTATATAAATTCCAAATATATATTTAAATTTCTAGAATCTTATTCTATAATATTTAAGTCTCTAAATATTTTTCATGCTCTAAATAATATTTGATAAATACAATATTTATCCAATATTATTCCCATTTAAGGGAATTGCCGATTTCCCCTATCCCATAGGGGATTTTCGGCAACCTCCCTAAAATAGGGAGTATGGTTTCCAATTTTTGTTCGTTTCATTCGAAGGGTGTGACCCTTATAGGTTCATGCAACGTTAGCAGCAAAATTAGAACTGTTCTAATTTTACAAACAATGAGTGGCATCTAGCAATACATCATTGCTACCTAAGTTGCATGAAGTCATGGTTTGACTTTCCTAATTCCTGAATAAACTTTCTTTGTGTATTTTATCCTTTTGTCGTTTAAATCTTAGATGAACACAAGTCATGGGTTAGTCACACTTGCGTTGTCCATCTAGTGTTTCTTGATGTCTTGAGTAGATTATTATAAATGAATCTCTATGATATCTCATATCATAATATTCGAGCATGGCCATGCATTTTCTAATCTCACTCAATCAAGTGGCCGAAGATATTTCTCTCATTATGTAGGAGGGACAAATCCTTTCTTGATCAACCATATTTCACTACATAGGTCATCACGTATCCTATCATCAGTCTTTATAATGTAGTCGATTACGACACACGTTTGACTATGTCAAAATACGTAAATCTTTTTGTTGAAATCATGTTGATCTCAAGTCTGAGGATCATACATATGTTTATCATGAGCAATGTTGTGACTGTCACATAATTACCCAAGAAACATGCTCATAGCGGGTCAATCCAGTATGTTGTTCTCTAACAAATACTTATGTGTTGATTTTGACATCTCTATGTCGATTACAACACTTGTTATCAATCAACCACATATTAGTCTTTATATATTATCATTGTCCATACCCGTAATAATATTCGTCTAAGGATTCTATTTAACAATAATCGTATTATCGTATGGACATTATTATCCAATGGTTAGTTTGATGCACAGAAACATACCAAATGATAATAACGGCAATGCCATTACTTGATAAATCTAGTAAAATAGTATGTCTATTCAATCATCATATGATTGGTATTTGGGCATACTCCAACAATCTCCCACTAGCACTAAGACCAATCATTCTCGTATCTAATATGATATGGCTTAGTGTAACTGACATGCTTATGCTGTGTCAAAAGCTTTGTCAGGGAGTTGATAAAGTTATCAACTTTGTGCGTATGTTGCATACTTTCACATCTCCAAGATGTAAGCACTTTAGAATATGTTTGGATTTATTGATGAGATCTGGGTTTTATTTGCTTACGCAAAGGTTCCATCATAACAGAGTTGTGTAGCATCTAATATGCTGGGAACAACCCATAGTTCAGAAGTGAACCCTTTAGATCCAAACATCCTTCTTTATTGCTATGTCGACTGTAATACATTCAGCCTATGTTGTAGAGTTAGATATTGTCTCATGTTGCTAACTCGCAATATCTTTTATTAATGCAAAACGGATTGCGATCTTTAGTTCCTTTTGATGAGTATGTCATCTACATACAATACTTAGGAAAGTAACAATGCTACCACTAGCTCTTTTGAAAACAAGACTACCCTTTGTTTCTAGATAAACAAAACCTTTTGATTGTATCTTCTAAAACGAATATCCCAACTTCGAGAAGCTTGCCTTAGTCTACGGATAGACCTTTGTAGCTTACATATCTTCCAAGTGTTTTACTGGAGTGACAAAACCTTCTGGATGTGTCATGTACACATCTGTTTCAAGTTTTTCCCTTAGGAAAGCGGTTTTGACATTCCTTTATTTGATTCCATAATCATGGTATGTAACTACTTGCAAATGAGATTAAGATGGATTAAACATAGCTACAAGGAAGATGTTTTATCATAGTCTATACTATGAAGTTTGTCGAAAACTTTTAGCGACGAATCATCCTTTGTATGTTTTATCATCCATGTCGGTTTTTCCTTTTTGAAAAAAAAAACTCATCCATACCTCTTAGGTTTTACCCTTTTAGGTAACCAAAGTCTATACTTGGTTTTAGACATGGATTTCATCTCATCTCTCATGGCTCTTAGCCATTTCTCGAATTTTGGGCTTCACCATTGCTTTCTGATAAGACCTAGTCTTTATCTTGATCCGAAAAGAAGAGTGTTTCCATGTATAGATAGTGAGAAATCCATATTTCTCAAGTAGATGGTATTGTCTTAAGGATCAACACAATGGTTGTGTTTTGTTCCAATGTTCCTTGATCATTTGCGGAACATTCTCAATCTTTGGTTCATAAATTTGTTGTCTAAAATTTCTTCAAATTCCAAATTCCATTTTTTTCTTTTGTGAGAGGTAATCTCTTTCGAGAGAAACTCTCGTTTGAGCAACAAACATTTTGTTCTCGTTGAAAATGAAATCCCTTAGTGATAAGTATTCTCTTTCGAGATAAACTATCGTTTGAGCAACAAATATTTTGTTCTCGTTAAAGTTGAAGAAATAAAATCCCTTTGTGAGAATTAATCTCTTTCAAGATAAACTCTCGTTTGAGAAACAAACGCTTTGTTCTCGTTAGGATAAACAACAAATGGAGTTTTTAAGGTTCGAACTTTGTAAACATTTTAACATGTAAGTAACCTTAAAACTTCAAAGGTATTCTAGAACAATTCTTAGTCCATATCTTATATGGCGTTTCGAACCAAGTTTAAAAAAATGATTAACTATGAGAGTTGTTTTTCTAGTGTGTAAAGAAGTCGAAAATGACTTGTTCTGAATCAAAACATGTCTAATATGTTTGATTCTCTTTCAAAGACTTTTCGTTCCACTTGTGAGATTTAATTATGGGACAATCCCATATTCTTTGAAAGTTCATCAAACTTTAAGTATTCTTGAATTTGATCTCATCAAATTACCTTAATACTTTTTACGAGTTTGAGATTAGTCATTTGTTTTATTTATCTTATAAATATTATTGATTTGATTAGTTTAAAGATCATTGATTCGTTGTGCCATAAGAGATTAAAAGAATAACATTTATTTAAATAATCTCAAAATTAAAATATCTTGTCCTTACAAGATAACTAAAACTTAGGCACAAAATAATAATCTTAAAAACTAAAACAAATCTATTTAAGCAAAAACACATGTCCTAATGGATGATGTAGCAACTCTTGCTTTATTTCCATTCGCAGGTCCATGTCTATTCTGATGCCTTCTCTTTAGAAGCCTCTGAGGTTGATGCCTCACTCGTTTTTGCTTTCTTGACTTCTCGTAGATGTGTGGGGCAGTTTCTCTTCCAATGTCTGGTCTTGCCGCAATGGAAACATTTTCCATCCTTCTTGATTCCCTTCTTAGGTTTCAGTGCCTCCTTTCCATCGGTTTTGGTCTTACCATCACCTTTATACTTTTCTGCCAATTTACCTTTCTTCTTGCCCTTGCGGACCATCAGAACAGGTTTAGGTCCTACCTTCTTCAGGTTGATTTCAGCAGTTCTCAACATGCCGAGCAATTGTGGCAGCGTCTTGTTAATTTCATTCATATTGAAATTAAGGACGAACTGATTGAAACTATCCGTCAACGATTGCAGGATGACATTAGTAGCTAATTCGTCTTTCAGCGGAAAACCGAGCTTCTCCAACGTTTGGATGTAGCCCATCATTTTGATGACGGGAGATCCCTCACTCATCTTGAATTGAAATAGAGCTTTAGAGGTCTCGTACCTCTCTTAACGAGCTTGCCCTTCATAAATCTCCTTGAGATTTTGAATCATATCATAAGCTACCATGTCCTCATGTTGCTTCTGAAGCTCAGGGGTCATGGAGGCAAGCATAAGACAACCGACATCCAACATGTCATCCATGTGTTTCTTAAACTTGTCTTTGTCAGCTCTGGAAGCAGTGGAAACCGGTTCATCAAGAACAGGTTCTTCAATGATATATTCCTTCTTTTCTTGTTTGAGAACAATTCTCAAATTGCGGAACTAGTCAAGGAAGTTTATGCCATTGAGCTTATCCTTCTCAAGGATAGATCGCAGTGATAGAGTATTATTTGCCATTAATTCTACAATAAAGAAAATATGCTATATAAGTTTTACTAAATTTTAAAATTTATATATAGGTCTTTACTATAAATTTACTCCCACTATTTTCTTCAAAATAAAAAACCCTCTAGTTTTAGTTTCGGAAAAACGTTTTGATAGTTTTCTAGTGAGTAAGGATCCGTATTTCACCATTCCTAAATCAGCTTTGGCCAGTCTTTTAGGAAATGGTTATTTAGGTAAGTAACACCTTACTAATTACATCTCATGTAATTCCTCATCTTTTGGCGAACAACTCTTGTTCTTTAAATCATCTTATGATTAACCAAAACTTTTAACCACTAGGTTTTCTAATCCTATTAGAACAACCCAGCTAAGTCAATACCAATATCTCAACTGGCGAATATCACTAGCTTATTCTTCGAGGTTAACTAAGATAGATAAATGTGACATTGCTTTGGCAAAGCTCGCATTATATTGATCGAAGCTTTAACGAGGGTAAATATTGGATGGTTAAAACAGACTTAGAATTATAGTGAGGGATTTACTTAATTATCTCATCATTTTAACATTGATCCTATCAATAGAACTATGTTTAATCATGCTTATAAAACATCCATTGCATCACATACAAGGTAAATATAAGTAGTAAATAAAAATGCAATGATTATAGCCCTTCTTAACCTAAGGTGACCCGTCCCAAGCCAATGGGAGGACCATTCTACTGAAGATAGAATCTGCTTCTGAAATGTCCGGTCCACCAGGGAAGGCCCACCACACTGCTACCTTGGTCCTTGCTTTATCTCCATGAGTATTTACAATTTTCAGAAACTCACGTTACATGCGAGGGAGTGAGATGAGAAGAGAAGTGCAATAGAAGATAGAGAAAGGAACGACACGAAGGCCGTATTTATAAAAACCAAAACTATAAAGGCTATGGGCTATAACCATGCAAAACAAACACCGTGCAATCTAACATGCATTTCAAACATCGTGTCAGTGTTTATGGAGTTTTAAACTGATTATCCCTATGTTGCGGTTAATGGGCCAAAGAAGGATCACGAGGTTTCATAAACCATTTTCGTTAATGAACAAATGCACCAGGTAGGTCAACATGAAAGAGAGGTGGCGCACTAGGCACACTTAAGTACCAGGTCTTTGATGATGCCAATCCTAGACATTCATTTTTCATAACGTCTAACCATAACTCTTATGGATTCAGTGTGAAAGATAGTTTGATAACTTTTATCAAATTAGAAGCCCTTTCAAAGATTTCATAAATCTATGAAACTACGAACAACTACTTGTTCTCTAGACTAACTATCAGTCTCAACATGTTAACATTTAACATTGAAGCAACCTAACATAGTTATTTAACTCTTAATCATTCAGTGATAATCAAAATAAGTTTTTATTAGGTGTGATACGATAAACGATAAATATCTAAATCGAATCAAACAACATACATCTCATACATAAACATCACCAAAGAATTTAAGTCTGAATTCGTATGATACAAGTGGCTCTGATACCACTGTTGGGTCACGTCGGCACGCCCCATGGCGTAGCGGAAAAATTAATCCGATGTAATCCAGCTAGGATCCATGTACATGACCGAATCCGGGGTGAAAAGATGAAGAGTTACCTTTTAAAACTTTGGAAACTGGAAAACCGATGGTATGTCAGAATAACCACGTCAAGTAAAACTGGAATCGTCACAGGTTCGCAACGACCTCTACGGAGTCCACCCAAACAAAACGAACAAAGTTTCCGCCTCCCTAAAACTTAGGGATAAATTTCGACAGGTTTGAACACCTTCCAAGGAGAAGTCGAAATCCCTCCAAGGATTCCTGAGGGAGTCTAAAATCGACCGGGGGTTCAACTGGGACTTGGATTCGAACTAGGGAATCGCCAGAAGTTTTCCAAGGGGCAAGAGGAACACTAGAAAAATATCGAACAGCTTCTCAGAAGAAATCTGGGACTTGTCGAAAATTCCAGAGGGAATTCCCAAGGATATGTCGAAATATTCAAGGAGGAATAGGGATGATTTGGTTGCTAACCCTTGTCCCTTTAAATAGTATTCAGAGACTTAATTCTAGTTGAATTCATTAAATCCAAGTTCAACCAAAATTCATAGAATCTAATTCTATTTGAAATTGGTTTATATTAAATATACATTATATTTAATAATATTAAAGGAAATATATATATTTAATTATGTAGAATCTTATTCTACATAAAACATGGATTTAAATATATATTATATTAAATCCAAATATATATATTTTTATTATATAAAATCTCATTCTATCTTTACTTGGATTTAAATATATTTAAATATATATTTTTAATTATGTAGTATCTAATTCTACATAAACTTGGAATTAAATATACATTATATAAATTCTAAATATATATTTAAATTTCTAGAATCTTATTCTATAATATTTAAGTCTCTAAATATTTTCCATGCTCTAAATAATATTTGATAAATACAATATTTATCCAATATTATTCCCATTTAAGGGAATTGTCGATTTCCCCTATCCCATAGGGGATTTTCGGCAACTTCCCTAAAATAGGGAGTGTGGTTTCCAATTTTTGTTCGTTTCATTCGAAGGGTGTGACCCTTGTAGGTTCATGCAACGTTAGCAGCAAAATTAGAACTGTTCTAATTTTACAAACAATGAATGGCATCTAGCAATACATCATTGCTACCTAAGTTGCATGAAGTCATGGTTTGACTTTCCTAATTCCTGGATAAACTTTCTTTATGTATTTTATCCTTTTGTCCTTTATATCTTAGATGAACACAAGTCATGGGTTAGTCATACTTGCGTTGTCAATCTAGTGTTTCTTGATGTCTTGAGTAGATTATTATAAATGAATCTCTATGATATCTCATATCATAATATTCGAGCATGGCTATGCATTTTCTAATCTTACTCAATCAAGTGGCCGAAGATATTTCTCTCATTATGTAGGAGGGACAAATCCTTTCTTGATCAACCATATTTCACTACATAGGTCATCATGTATCCAATCATCAGTCTTTATAATGTAGTCAGTTACGACACACGTTTGACTATGTCAAAATACATAAATCTTTATGTTGAAATCATGTTGATCTCAAGTCTGAGGATCATACATATGTTTATCATGAGCAATGTTGTGACTGTCACATAATTACCCAAGAAACATGCTAATAGCGTGTCAATCCAGTATGTTGTTCTCTAACAAATACTTATGTGTTGATTTTGACATCTCTATGTCAATTACAACACTTGTTATCAATCAACCACTTATTAGTCTTTATATATTATCACTGTCCATACCCATAATAATATTCGACTAAGGATTCTATTTAACAATAATCGTATTATCGTATGGACATTGTTATCCAATTGTTAGTTTGATGCACAGAAACATACCAAATGATAATAACGGCAATGTCATTACTTGATAAATCTAGTAAAATAGCATGTCTATTCAATCATCATATGATTGGTCTTTGGGCATACTCCAACACGCACAGCTTACAAAGGACCTATTGGAATGTCGCTGTATCGACTTGTGTACGGCAAGCTGTGCCACTTGCCAGTCGAGCTAAAGCACAAGGCGTACTGGGCCGTTAAAGAATGCAACATGAAAATGGATGCGATAGGGGAAGCACATAGGTTGCACATCCAAGAGCTGGATGAAATTCATAGAAATTCTTATGATAGCGCACAGATCTTTCAAGAAAAAACAAAAGCATTTCATGATAAAAACATTTCATTTAAGTCTTTTTTTTGTTGGTCAAAAAGTTTTATTATTTAATTCGAAGCTAAAACTTTTTGCAAGAAAACTGAAGTCAAAACGGCTCGGACCTTATAAGGTGACTCAAGTATTTCCACATGGCGCGGTCGAAATTCAAGATGACTCGGGAAATTGCCTCAAAGTAAACGGGCAACGATTAAAATATTTGTATGAAAGTGCACAGATTGGTTTAATTGAAAAAGTTCGCTTAGAAATGTCAATCACATAATTAAGGTTGTCAAGCTAATGACGTTAAATAAGCGCTTAATGAGAGGCAACCCATTTTTTTCTTTTCTTTTCTTTTATTTACCTTTAATTGAATGTTTTATTTATTTATTTATTGAGCTTCTTTCAAATTTTCTTTAAATTGTTTGAATTTATTTTATTTTTGATAATCCTTTGTTGATCGGCTTTTGCATCGAATATGTGCAAGATTTTGAGCATGAAGCACGTTAGCAATTCCTTTGGAAAAGACGATGCATTTTGGCAAACCCCCACCGATCCCTATCTTCATCCTTACCTTTAAAAAACCCACGTGAGCCATGTAGATATATATATATCTAATTATATTTTAAATTTTAAATATATGTTTTATTATTATTATTATTTTTAAACTACATCCGCAAGCCCCACCTACATGACAAAGCTTCACCCTTTTCTTCTTTTTAATTTTCAGGTAACACATCCCTATCCCCACATACTTTTTCAAAATTGCGTGGGACCCAACTCCAAAACCCCTTTGACCAAATATGCTTGAACCAATTCCCTACCTTTCAATAAATGTGTGGGGCCCACTAGCTTATCCTTATCATCAGATTTTTATCTCTATCACCTTTCCTTATTTTTAAATTCGTGTGGCCCCTTTTTCTTTTCAATTTCCCATGTGCTCTTAAAGAAAAAGAAAAAAAAAAAACTACAAGTAAAACCCCTCTGCAGCCGTTTTCTTTTCAAAACTCTCCCTCAACCTCTCGATCCCACCCATCTCTTGCCGCCATCTTCAACCTGCACCACCCCAACCTTCTCCTTTCAATCGACGCGCCACTATGGTCAGGACTCGGGAGTAAGCTCGACACCTCCCTAACCGCTAGGAGCCGTAACTAGTTCAGAGAGTTTTCTCATTCCCTCTCTTTTAATTTTATTTGCATAATGGGACATCATGCTTAAAGTGAGAGGAGTGAGTATCCATGTCAAAATCTCATAATTGCTTGTTCGATTGCTTGTTCTTGATTTTATTTAAATTTAAGTTACTTTTTGATTTCTTTTATTTCGCTTTGTCTCTTTGTTTTCGTATGACTTTGGTATTTTTCTTGTAAGAAATTTTAGGTTGCACAATAAATTATGGTATGCTTGAAATTTTTCATATAACCCTTGTCATTCCTTACTTTGTTAATTGCTTACCTATGTACACAAGATAATTCATGAGAGCTTTTGAGCCTAATGAGCATGCATTATTTTTGTTCTTTGTTTCTTTGAGTGTGCATAGCTAATTAGTTGCATTCTAGAACTTGTGGTTTAAATACTTTTCGAGATTACATTTTTGTTGTGATTGATTAATATGATAGAGGCATTAAGTTTAACCATATTCTCTTCTCAAAAAGCATACCCCTTGTTATTATCCCTTAGTGAAACAATTTTGATCCTTAACCTTTTTTATTAGATTGCCTTATTATTTAACATACACCAATTCTGTTTTTATTTCCTCTATTTTTGTCACCCTTTTTCAAGACAAAATTGTCTAAAAAAATATATTCGAATCAACACTGCAATATATATATATATAAGTAGTTTCGAACAGTGCAGTCCAGCAGTGCAGAAAATACACTGCAGAAAAAATTAAGTGCAGAAAATGGTTCGAATATGCAGCAGAAAAAAAACTGCATGAAAATACAGTGCAGCAGAAAGAATTTTGGGATGATTTTTGTCTTGAATTTTAACCCCTATTTTTTGCCTTTATCCTACCCGAACCTTACCCCTCATTACAACCCTTTTAAAAGACCTCTTGATTTTTGTGTCACATTCATATTTAGTAGTGGAGATTAGATTTAACCACAAGCTTATGGTTCTCTAACTAGTTTTGGCTCGAGTGATTTTCTCTACACTTAAACACTTTGAGTGACATGAGCGATTCCTTGTGAGGGTGCTTGGTTTGCATCATTGTTGTTAACAGGGTATTGGAATGTTGCTTTTGCTAAAATTATTTCTAAGTCTTGTCATTTCTCTTTTGCTCCTTTTATTTTCTTTTATGTTTAGATACTTAGTCATACCGAAAACTTTGAGACTTTGTGAAATTAAGGATGACAACTTGAGCTTAGATTTGTTTAATTTTGAGATACTTGAGGACAAGCATCGAATAAGTGAGGGGGAATTTGATTAGTAGCTAGTTTGGTCAATATTTTTGTGCTAATTATGCTTAAATGGTTGCTTTGTGGTGCTGAATCATGGTCTATTGTGTGCTTTTCTATGAAAGACTTCATGGCTGGAAAACAAATTTAAAAAGGTTGGATATTGCAAGTTTTCTAGATTCATGGCTGGATTAGTGGGCATGAATGCGCTGACTCGACGCCACGTCAGCAGGCTTCTAGAAGATGATGTCAGCAGCGCATAAGTTATCAGCCGCGTCCGAGCACTTATCAGCCGAGATTAGGATCAAGCTTGGGAATTTATCTTTTATTTTTGAATTTTAAACATTTTTGGGATTTTATTATTATCTCTTAGCATTTATCTTATGTATTTTAAATATTTTAGAGTATTTTTAGGGTTTTAGGATGCTATAAATACCTTATTTAGAGTAAGACTCAAATCATCAATTGTTCTCATTCACATTTTGCTTTGAAGTTTATTAGATTTCTTTTCTCTCCATCATTATCTTGCTTTCTTTTTAAAGTTTTCTTTTTATTTATTTTTAAAATATGCTAAGCATGATTTCTTCTATAATCATACTTAGCTAATTTTATTTTAAGCCGAGGGATACAACGATGACTCAATTCTAACGGGAAGGTTGAAAAGTGCTTTCAAATTTTCAGGAATCTCTTTCAGTTTTATAAGGTTTGATTTCTAAACCAAAATGATTTCGAAACTAAAGGTTGACTTTGGTCAGAACGTTGTCTTTTTGGTTAAATATGTGGGAGGAAGGATCAGCTATTGAAGCACATTCGTCTTCCTGAGAACACACTTAGTAAAT
Source organism: Hibiscus tridactylites (assembly GCA_958450335.1). Lineage (NCBI taxonomy): Eukaryota > Viridiplantae > Streptophyta > Magnoliopsida > Malvales > Malvaceae > Hibiscus > Hibiscus tridactylites. Next base: position 24,522,551 of record OY288265.1, on the reverse strand, counting down.
TGATTACTAAGAAGAAAATTGAGATCGGAACCGTTGTTATTGAAACAACATAATCCGAGTTAGTTTTTACTAAACTTAAATGATTTTGATCTATAACATTGTTGTTGACTAGATTAACTTCGTAAATCGATATCAAAGATAGAACTTGGGTATTCGGTTACAAAAGCATAGTCTCAAGGATTGACCCTTGTAGGCAATTAACCAGCGTGATTCTGAAGTAAAAATATTTTCCAATGATACGAGGAAAGTGAGTCAAAACCAAAGCCTAAGGCTGATTTACACAAATTGAATTTATTTCTTTCTCAACTTCGCTATATTTCCTTTGTCTTCTTGCTTATTTTTACAAACACCCCCCTTTCACTTTAATATTACTCAATTCACTTCTCAGCTCAGAGATCAAACAAATATAATCATGAAGTTTCTTAGTCCCTGTGGGATCGTCCCTTACTTCTCTTTTACTACATTTAAATTCTTTTACTTACTATCAGGGAAGAAGGAATTATTTTGACGCGAAAACAACGCGTGTCAGAGACACACTAAGCTCTGTAGCTTACACCCCATAGTCTTTCTCTTTCAGATATATACTCAGACTATTAGGCAACTCTGTACTTGGAGCATCTCGTATTTTATTCAGATATTTTTACCATTTAGTATTAACTCTTTTCCAAATATTTCAGACTATTGTTTTGACATTATTTTTGGAATATTTATGTAATTCGAACATTGTGATTGTCTATAATTTGGGTATTTATTGGATGCATGCATTTATGAATTTGTTTTCAGGTATTTTAATTAATTATCAAAATATTGTTTAAAAGATTTAGATTTATAATAATTGAAGTATTTATGGAGTTTACTTATTTTATCGATTATTTTGAATTACAAATTATTTTAACCTAAAAACATTTCTTGAGTGATAAGTTTTCAACGTGACTTCTTAGATTTGACTCATTTATTCTGGGTCGGGTTTAGGGGGTTACAAATTTTCAGGTCAATATAAATCCATTTACTTTGATTTCCCTTTTTAAGCCAAGTATGCTATTTTAGTCACTACAAACTAAACTCAAAAGTCATAATAGGGTTTTATAACCTTATACAAAACATAGGCAACATATGCACAACAAAAGGGCTACAAGTGCCTAGTTAACCTACTTTTAGCTTGTAATGACTTGTCTAGCTCCGACTTCTCCGATCTTCAACAACGACAACCTTCTTATCCTGAAATGTATGGAAGATGAAAGCATTAGACTTACATAGTCTAAGTGAGGTAGCCATAACAATCTCCAAAACATCAATATGCATTTCGATCAAGAGTTCATCAATATCAATGCTATGATTCCATATTAACAAAGCAATGTTCACGATCAACAATAATATTCTCATATTTCAATATTAACCCTTGGATTGAATCAAGATAGTGGATACGCGGATTCCTACGCCTCGCCAAGTCAATAAATGGTCTAATCCCTCCGCCTCGCCAATGACCAAAATTACAAACATCTCTTCGCCTCGCCAGATCAATATAGGCCATAGCCCTAGGACCGTAGTCCACCCGTACACTGAGCTCATGAATTCTATGACATGCCAATTGTATCCAATGTCCGGTTCAATCCAAGGTTCGGTGACAATATTAATAATCAGTGATTGTTGCGTGTAAAAGTGTCCATCGCAATGTAGTGCAAGTGTACACGACGCAAGTAGTAAAGTGACACGTAAGTATCAGATATCGTCTCCACAGGGACTGGGCTAATAGCTTAACCTTGGATTACTGCACAATAGGGAAAAGAAATAGTTTAATTGTTTGTCACGAAATAATAAAGAAGATTGAAAATAAAGGATGAAAGTATTCAGAGTAAAGAATGGGCCGGTATTGATCTGCTCCGTTGTGCAGGTGTTTGCACTGTCTAAGACTTCTCTGTTCTGTCGTAGCGTCTGTCGCGGCAGCACCTGCTGCGGCAGCGGTCTGTTGTTGTCACGGCAGCGAACACACAACTCAGCACTTCAAGCTTGGCAAGAATCCCTGCTACGCCTTGGCCTATCCCTAGGTCCAAGTCTGTCGATGAACACGTCTTGATGATACCTCCCGGCGTGAATTGAAGGATGAACACCGATGTTGTTGAATTCATCCTTAGCTACTTAACCTCGTCCTATCCCTAGGTCCGAGATAGTTCAACCATAAACTAGAGAACCCGTACTTATTCCTTTCGTATACTTAAATCTCCCGATATTAAGTAAATGTGTAATCTCACAATGCTCTCCCGATACTCTTGTAAGATGTTGAAAACCAGAATAAGCAAACTTGAAGTCTATTTTATTGAACAGAAAAAATCCTAAAACAAAGCAATCCTTGCAACTACTTTACAAAATCAACCCTTAGCCCTAGGTGAAGTTTAGAACATGATGAGAAGGGGAAAATGACTAGGGTTTAAGGGAAAACAGCTAGAGAGTAAGATATATCCTTCCCTAGGTCGAATTACATGCCTTTATATATGCCTTGGGTTCAAGTTTTCTAATATGGCAAGAATACAAGTTTAAATTAAAGTGCAACTCTATTAAAGACTAAATCTTCAAAGTAGATGTCTTCAATTCGTCCTTCCTTCTTGCTTGGAGTTTCTTCCTTGAACTTTGGGCTTGGCCTTCATTCTGATCTAGGGCTCAGAAAAATATAAGAGTGTGTTACGACAGTCCGGCTTAATTTCCTCTTTCTGTCGAGCTCCACTTCACTTCTTCCCTTCACCATTGCTGTCGTCCTTGGCTGCCACGACAACATCCTTCTTTTTAGCTGCAGTCTAGTGTTCCAGCTCTGCTTCTCCACTGCCCTTCATCTGCTACAGCAACTACCTATAAAAGCAACCAATTTCAGTAGAAACTGTGCTATTTAATATAATTGTGATGTATGAATGAAATTTATCCTAAATGCAATGAATTATGCTTGAATGCAGTAGAAATATGGGTTAAATGGGGGTAAAATATAGAACATTTACACACTCAACACACCCCCAAACTCAAGTTTTTGCTTACCCTCAAGCAATTAAGACCTAAAAAAAGAAAAAAATAATAAGAAGTAAAATTTTTGTTTGGCTTAAAACAGTGAACTTTTCCTTACCTACCATTCATTCCCTATTGTGAGCAACACCTTATTGGATAATTCAGGATTCATCCGGAACCTTGCTATAATTCTTGTGTAGTGTGTGCATGTTTTGTGAACAATTATATGCCTAGACTCCCTTAGTTTACTAGAATAGCTAAGCTTATAACTTGAATTTTTATGCCAACTTTCATTTTTTTGGAGGCAATTCTTATGCTCCTTTAGTTTTTACTTAGACTCGATTCTCTTTTCTTAGTTTAAGTTTGACTAGAGCCGGTTTCGGGCACCTCTAGCCAACTTCCTAGAGCCCGTTTAGGGCACCTCTAGGTGTATTGAGTCTATTTTTCTTTAACTTATTTTCCTAGAGCCAGTGTTAGGCACCTCTAGGGGCGATTCAAGTGTTAAGCTTTTCCATATTCTAGTTTACTAGTAGAGTTCTAGACAATATAAAAGTCACAAAGGGTGTTTTGAGAATCAGAACTATAGTAAGGCTCTAAATTGTTCCTAAAACTATCCTAAAGGCACTGCCACGACAGAAGCTGTCACGGCAGGTAAGTTCAGTTCAAAGACTTAAGCCAAAATTTCAGATATATATATATATTAAGAAAAAATAAACTAAATAATAGACACAATTTTTAAACTTAAAGACACTTCATTAATGGAGGGATGCCACCCCCAAACTCAAGGGTTGCATTGCCCTCAATACAAATGACAAAATAAAAAGAAAATAAAAACAACATCACAATTATAATAAAATAGCAGACAGCAAATATAAGAAAAGAAACTTAAGTTTTAAGCGTTGTTGTCGCTGCTGCTGCTGCTGATCCGAATCTACCGGCGGGCAATGACTTTCCTCGTCGGTGCCGGCAAATGGCTGGGAGAGGCAGAGGTGGTCTTGTTCTTGGCTTCCATCGGAGGCTGAATGCAGGTAGGTGGAATATGTGGTGGTTTCTCCAGCACCTGAACCTCTCCGGAAGAGCTACTGATGATGCTACTACCGATGCTGCTACTGCTGCCGAATTTCCCTTGGTTGGATGGTCCGACTCCGATGTTTGGTTTTTTCCGTTTCACCGGGGTGAACTCCTTAGACAAGTTCGTCTTGACCGAGGGCTCGTCATCGGATTCCCCTCAAATAGAGGAGGAAGAGAAGCCAGCTATATACCTGTCGAGGTCGGACATGAGCTCTTTTCTCTTCTCTCCCCTGGCAGATGCTTTGGCAGTGTGGCTGTCGCCTGCAGCTGTCATGGCCGGTGTTGAGGTGGACGCGGAAGATGGTGTTTTTGGTGTGGCAGCAAGGGTAGGGTTATGGGCAGGTGTGGGGCAGCAAAATAATGGTCGGGGAAGGCACGAAACAGTACATTAGGAAAATTAAGATTGGTTTTAATGAAATGTACCATTGCTGTTGTGAAGTCCCGAATGAAGCTCACCAGGCACAACTGTCGTTCCTCTATTTTCTACAAGACAACAAGGATTTGGGTTGCAGAGTCTGCTGGGGGAGTTGCTGCAGTGGGCTGCCTTTGTTCTGTGGCGGCAGGCTCTGTCTGGGTGGGCTCTGTTGGCTCGCCTGCCGCGGCAAAAGGGTTGAAGCTGGATATAGGTGTTGCAGCTTTCAGCTCCATCAAGCTGAAAATGTTCCTCTCCGTCCATCCTTTTCCTCGGATTCTCAAATTCTCGGCAGCTTCAGGTACGTTGTGGCCATGGCAGAGGGCTGTTATGAGGTAGGGGAAGACGAGTGGTCCCGATGGCCGGTACGCGCAATCCAAAATTCCCTTCCGAGCATATCTACCAACATTGATAAGCCTCTCGTTTAAAATTGAATGGATGAGAGCTAACCTTGGTTGGTCTACCGTGCTGTTGTGCGAGGAGGGCATAATCCTCTTTTTGACGAATGTGTTCCACAACTTGGCTTCGGGGGTGAGTTGAACTCGTTTCACCGTCCATGGATGTTTGGGATCGGTATTCCATTCGGTGCCTTCATCGGTGAGTTCTACCATGACATCATCATAATCTGCCGTCTCCAAGCTCTTCACAAATTTCTGGTGACCGTCTTCCCTTCTGCCAACATAGAACCCATAAAGGGTGTTAATGTATTCTGGCTCAAAGGGTACTTCCTTCCCACGAACCGTCACTGCTGTCGCCTCCCTACTGTCGATGGCAGCATAAAACTCTCGGACTAGGGTGACGTTCATCTCTTCCGGCAGCTCGGCAAACATCTGCCACTGTAGAGCTTTGATTTTACGGGCTATGAATAGTTTGAGCCTGAGATTCTCCGTTCTTTGGGTGTAAATTAACTCTCTCTCCTCCCACATATCTCTGCCTTGGAAGGAGCTGGGAGTGGCTGCTGCTGGGGCAGATCCTGAGGCAGCACTGCGTCGGGTGTTTCTGGTACTCATAGTTGTAAGGGGACTGTAGAAAAAGATGAAAGCAAATGAAATTCTAGAGAGGAAACAAGTAGAGAGAGTAAAAGTGGGTGAAAATGAATAGTAAAACGGGGTTTATATAGATGAGGATTTTGCTGCCCATTGGAGCTGTAACGGCAAGCGCGAATAACCGGGCTAGCTGTTTTGCGGTTTCTGACGCGTCTATCATGCGTTTCCGTGTCTGTTGCACGTCTGTTACGCGTTTGCGTGTCTGCCGCGATAGCATGTTGACAGGCTGGATTTTTCGCGTCTGTCACGACAGTTGTAACGACATGCTCCAATTTTTGGCTGATGGAAAGATGGTGGGCTGAATTCACTTCTCCTCTTCTCCTTGTCTCCTTTATCTCCTAAAAATAATAAAAATAAAAACTTAGTTCCTAAAAATAAAATAATTCTAAATACCTAATAAATATATATAAATAAATAATAAAAAATAAAATTAGGTTAAATTAGGGATGCCAGGAGGGGCATCTTCTAAATTAACCACTTCCTGCATTCTTGGGGCTTCAGTACCCTGATAATGCTTTAATCTATGTTCGTTGACTTTAAATTGGTGCCCGTCTTTTAAGGATTTGATCGTGATAGCACCATGAGGAAAAACTTGCACCACTTGGAACGGGCCGGACCACCTAGATTTCAGCTTCCCTGAGAAGAGTTTCAACCTAGAGTTGAACAACAACACAAGCTGCCCTGGGCAGAACTGTCGTGGCAGCAGCTTCTTGTGATGCCACTTCTTCGTCTTGTCCTTGTAAATCCTTGCGTTGTCATAGGCCATTGCTCGAATTTCTTCTATCTCATTTAAGTCAAGTATCCTTTTCTATCCTGCCTTTTCCAAGTCCATATTCACTGCCTTGATGGCCCAGTATGCTCTGTGCTCAATCTCAACAGGTAGATGGCATGTTTTTCCATAAATTAGCTGGTAGGGTGACATTCCCAATGGAGTTTTAAATGTTGTTCTGTAGGCCCATAGTGCATCGTTGAGGTGTAGAGACCAGTCCTTTCGAGTTGGCTTAACCATCTTCTCAAGAATGTTCTTTACCTCTCTGTTGGATATTACAGCCTGTCCATTGGTCTGATGGTGGTAAGCTGTTGCGATCCGATGTTTGACACCATACTTTTTTAAGGTAGCAGCTACAACCCTATTATCAAAATGCCTCCCTTCATCACTGATGATCGCCTTGGGGATACCAAATCTGGAAAATATGTTTTTATGCAAAACCTCTGAACAGTCTTGGCATCGTTTTTCTTTGTAGCGATCGCTTCAACCCATTTGGACATGTAGTCCACTGTCAGGAGGATATAAAGGTTCCCACATGATGCTGGGAAGGGTCTCATGAAATCAAAGCCCCAAACATCGAAGATTTCGACTTCAAGAATGTTTTGCAGTGGCATCTCATGTCTTCTTGAGATATTTCCAGTCCGTTGACATTTATCACAGCTTTTGTAGAATGCCTGGGTATCCTTGAACAATGACAGCCAATAAAAACCAGACTGCAAAACCTTGGCAGCAGTTTTGTTACCTCCCAAGTGACCTCCATATTGTGAAGCACGGCAGTGATGAAGCACAACTTCCTGTTCATCCTGTGGTACGCATCTCCTGATGATCTGATCTGCACACATTTTGAAAAGAAGAGGTTCGTCCCAATAATAATGTTTAACATCATTTTGGAACCTCTTCCTAGCTTGATAGTTAAGGTCAGGAGGAAATATTTCGCTAACTAAATAATTAACGAAATTAGCGTACCAGGGGAGTTCAAAAAACTTACCTGTCGTCGTGGCAGTCACGGCAGTGCTTATGGCAGCGAACAGCTGCTCATCAGGGAAGGTCTCTAGTATGTGTGTCTCGTCTGTTGGGAGATTCTTTCCCTTCTCTAGTCTTGACAAGTGATCTACGACTTGGTTCTCTGTCCCCTTTTTGTCCTTGATCTCAATGTCGAACTCTTGCAGTAGCAGAATCCAACGTATCAGTCTAGGCTCCGCATCCTTTTTGGCGAACAGATACTTTAGTGCAGAGTGGTCTGTGTGGACTATGACCTTCGTTCCAAGTATGTATGAACAAAACTTGTCAATCGAGAACACCACATCTAACAGTTCCTTCTCTGTTGTGGTGTAGTTTACTTGGGCGTCGTTCAGTGCTTTGCTGGCATAGTATATAACATGAAAGAGCTTGTCCTTCCTCTGCCCAAGTGCTTCCCCAACAGCATAGTCACTAGCATCACACATGATCTCAAATGGTAGTTTCCAATCTGGTGGTTGTACTATCGGGGCTGTTACCAGCTTTTCTTTCAGAATTTTGAATGCCTCAGTACATTCAGTGTTGAAGTCGAAAGGACGATTCTGCTCTAAAAGGTGGCATAACGGCTTGGTGATCTTCGAAAAATTGGGTACAAACCTTCGATAGAAACCAGCATGCCCTAAAAAACTTCGAATTCCCTTGACTGTGGTGGGCGGCGGTAGCTTTTCAATTACCTCAATTTTCGCCATGTCGACCTCTATGTCGCTGCAGCTTACTTTGTGGCCTAGGACTATCCCTTCATCCATAATGAAGTGACATTTCTCCCAGTTTAATATCAAGTTCTCCTTCTTGCATCTCTCGAGCACTTTCTGCAGGTTGCCTAGGCAGCTTTCGAAATTGTCTCCAAAGACTGAGAAATCGTCCATGAATATCTCTAGGAAATCCTCCACCATGTCGGAGAATATTGCCATCATACGCCTCTGAAAAGTTGTTGGTACGTTGCAAAGTCCAAATGGCATCCTCCGAAAAGCGTAAGTACCGTACAGGCAAGTGAAGGTCGCTTTCTCTTGATCCTCCGGTGCGATGGCTATTTGGTTGTAACCTGAGTAACCATCAAGAAAACAGTAGTAAGGCTTTCCCGCTAATCTATCAAGCATTTGATCAATAAAAGGTAGGGGAAGTGGTCCTTCCAGGTAGCTTTGCTAAGCTTCCGGTAGTCCATACAAACCCTCCAACTGGTCACAGTCCTGGCTGGGATTAGCTCATTTTCTTCATTGGTCACCACGGTTATTCCTCCTTTCTTAGGAACACATTGCACCGGGCTCACCCACTTACTATCCGAGATGGCGTAAATTATCCCAGCATCTAGCCAATTGATAATTTCTTTTCGGACCACTTCTCGCATAGCATCATTTAAACGTCTATGGGCATCAATGGTCGGCTTGTGATCATCCTCTAAGAGGATTTTATGCATGCATAATGTTGGACTGATGCCTTGGATGTCAGCTATCGTCCATCCAATAGCCTTTTTGTGCTGCTGCAGCATCCCTATCAGCTGATGTTCCTGTTCCTGCATGAACTTGGAAGAGATGATTACGGGCAACATATCATTTAACCCAAGAAAAACATATTTAAGCTGCCCTGGCAGTGGCTTAAGATCTAGAACATGTGGCTCTACAGTTGATGGCTTTTGGACAATATGTTCATTCGAGGTATAGTTTAAGGGCTCGAATAATTTACCTAGACGATTGCCTATCCAGTTTACTTCCTCATGATCTTTAGTATCAGATATGTCAGAGTCTGGGGAGCTGTTGTCGATGTCACTGCCATGACAGTCTTCTAAATGGCTGCTGGGGCAGTGGCCAAATTTGATGTCATGGCAGTTTGACTTGATGCAGAGTTGGTCAAGGATGACTTCAGTGATAGCTTTGCATTCTTCTTCTGCATCAGCGTGCTTAATTGCTTGGAGAACATTCAGCTTGATCTCTTGATCGTTCACTCTCATAGTGAGTTCTCCTTTTTCTACATCAATCAGTGATCTTCTTGTGGCTAAGAAGGGTCGCCCCAGGATGATTTGTGCATTCTCATATGCTTCACAATCTAAAACAAGAAAGTCAGCAGGAAAAATAAATTTATCCACTCTTACCAGAATATCTTCAATTTTTCCTTCCGGTTGTATGTAAGAGCGGTCTGCCAGCTGCAGCATAACTGTTGTGGGTCGTGCTCGTCCAATACCTAATTTCTGAAATACAGATTTTGGCATTAAATTAATACTAGCACCTAGATCACAAAGTGCCTTACCCATAAATTTATCTCTGATTATGCACGGTATTATGAAACTCCCAGGATCCTTTTTTCTGGGTGGATGTTTGTGCAAAATAGTCATGCATCCTTTAGTCAGTTTAACCGTCTCAAATTCCCCAAGTCTGGATTTCTTCGACATAACATCCTTGAGAAATTTAGCATAACCAGGCATCTCCTTGATAGCATCTAACAGCGGAATATTGATATGGACCTGCTTAAAAATATCATAGATCTTCTTAACCTGGGATTCCTGTTTCAACTTCTGTAACCGCTGAGGAAAAGGAGGTGGAGGACGATAATCTGCAATGCATCCTTCCCACTGCATTCAGATCTGAGGAGGCTTAGGTTCTTCATCCTTCTCCTCTGTCTCTTCTACAGTCGTGACAGGTTCATCGGCAGCAGGCTGTTTGTTGTCTGCCGGGGCAGCGTTCTCGGCAATCGACTCTAGGGCTGGTTCCTTAACTGGTTTAGCTTCCTTCTCTGGCATGGTAATTTCTTCCCACTCCTAGTTGTGATAGCCTTGCACTGCTCATGTGTGGGTTATCTAGCGTTTTCAGTATCGCTAGGGAATCCTCCATTCTGCCTCGGTTTAAAATGCTGAGAAACCTAACCCATCTGTGTCTCCAGTGATTTCAGAGTAGCTTCATGATTAGTCATCTGCATCTCTGTTTTATTCATGAATGACTCAGTCTTCTTGACGAACTGATTCATGTTTTCAATGTAAGTTCCTGTTTGAGACATAAACGTAGCCAAGGTCTGCTCCAATATACTGGTCGTGGCAGCTGGTGGCTGTTACGGCTGCTGTTGCGGTTGCTGCCGAGTCAGTAATCTAGGTCCCCCTAATTTTGAGTGTTCTGTGCTTGAGGATTTAGGGCATTGTTAGGGTTTCTCCAAGAGAATTTGAGATCCTTTCTCCAGTTGGGATTGTAGTTGTTGGAATTGTAGTTCTGCTTGTTGTAGTTCCCAACATACATCCCTTCCTCTAACTGTAGTGGACAATCTTCCGAACTATGATTCCCATCGCAAGTTTCACATACCTCTTCAGCAGAGTAGACAGGTTTTGAATCTTTCTTCAATAGCTTTTCCACTGCCTTGGTGAGATATTCCACATGTGTTTTTAGGGAATTGTCGGCCTCATAATCTTTCACAGCTAGTACTCGTTTACCCCCTCTTCTTGCTGTAGGAAACTGTTTCTCGTTCTTTGCCAGGTTTTTCAATACTACCATTGCTTCATCTGGATCTTTGTCTAATAGCAATCCGTTCGCTCCTGAATCAATTCTCATACGAGTTTTTAAGTTGGCAGTATTATAAAACTTAATTACCTGGTTCCAAACGAAGAATCCACGCAACAGGCAGTTCCTCAATAGAGTGGTAAATCTGTTCCATGCCTCGTGCATTGGCTCGTCATCTTCCTGTTGAAAAGTAGCAATTTCGTTACGTAATTGCTGAGATAAATGTGAAGGATTAAAACGAGACAAAAATTCACGAGTTAAATCTGTCCAAGTTCGTATTGAACCCGACGTCAGTTTATTCCACCAAGTTTTCGCCCTGTCCCTCAATGAATGAGGAACTAACCGAAGCCTCAGTATCTCCGGATTTACTCATGGTAGTCTAAACGAACCACGGATTTCCTAGAATGTTTTCAGATGCTCCCTAGCATCATCTGTAGCAGCACCACTAAATTGGCCAGCGTTATTAATTGTAACACCCGGGTCTGGGGGTCGGGTGAAAATAATACTAAAATAATGTTTTGGGTTTCCTCTTTTTATCTTAAAAATTTAATTATGTGTTGGATCAATTTTGGAATTTAATTAGGACCCTAAACCTCTTGGAAATTAAGATTTATGGTGATAGCCATTCATTAATGGAAAAATGGTAGTTATTTGGAACTTCAAAATGAATACCCTTTTATTTCAAACACTCTACTATTCATCATCTTCTTCTCTCCCCTCTCATTTCATTTCCAACGTCAAAAACCCCTATTTCCCCTAGGTTACTATTCCATTTTCTCTCTTGCTCATTGTTGGAGATTTCTCAAAGGTAAACTCACTTTTGACTTGTCCTCATTGTTCTCTACAAGTCTATGGTTTTATTTTTCATTTTAATCCATGATTTCACATTTTGGATTTTTTGAAAGTTTAGATTAAAAATGTTATCTTTGTTGTCTTTAACTTAAGTTTTCGATTTTTTGAAGTTATATGAGTTATTTACAACCTAAAAGCTCCAACATAATTGATTTTTACAAGGTTTTATGGAGTTTCCCGGATTTGGGTTTTGAGGGGTTTTTGGGAGGGTTTTAAGTTGAGTTTTGGGGGTGATTTATGTGGAAATGTGATGGCTGATGGTTAGACTATATGTAAGGGTTGTTTTGAAGGCCTTTAAGAGTAATTTAAGTGTTGGAATTATTGGATTTAGGGTGTGCTTAGGGGCTGCTTGGGAATGTGGAATTTGGGTTTGGTTTTTAGTTGAAACTATATGTTTTGTGCTTGGTCTGTGACCCGGGTTGACTACGTTGAATTGTGGACTGATTTGAGATTTGTTTTAATTGTGTTAAGATGATTTAGAAGCAAGAAATTTGGTTGGTGAAGCTTCGGTGACGAATCCGAAAGTTTTAGAGTCTTGAGCTTGGTCTTCGATCTTCTCTTGGGTAGCAACGGTGAGTAGAATTGTTAATCTTTGATTTGTGCTCGATATGGAATCTTTGGGGGTTTGGGTGGGACCTTGAGGGTTCACCTAAACCCGAGTGTAAGTTTCTACTCCTATGCTTTGTTGTGAGTGGATGAATGGCTATGTGCTGTGATTTTCATGTGCATCTTAAGTTGTCTTATACAGTTGATAATGTGTAGTCGTGTTGAAGTCGAGCCTCACGTGATGGTTGTCTTAACTACGGTGATGTGTAGTCCCACCGGTAGTGACTAGTAGGAAAGTACTTTGATGTGTAGTCCCATTGGAAAACTACTAGTCGAAACGGTGATGTGTAGTCCCACCATGTGCGTATGTTGGTTGTGCTTGTGCAAACCATGTGTAGTTGTTAAGAAAGTCATTCGTGCATCCATTGTTTTATTTCCATTTATGAAAAGTGTTTTGAAAATTGCATGTTTGTTGAATTGTAGAGCTTCTCTCACTAAGCTAGTTAGCTTACGCTCTCTTCGTTTTCAACATGCAGATCGTTAGAGTTCGGGAGGCGTGGGCAAGGGAGGAGCTTTGGAGTTCTCAAGTCAGCTCAAGTATGATTTACATGTTTGTAATAATGCCTAGACGATGGGGAATAGACTAGTAGGAGTTGGTGCCAAACTCCTTAGATGATTTGTGTTAGTTGAGCATGTTAAATTATTGATGTGTTATGTTTCGTCTCGTGGATTGTGGACCATGCCTATTTTGTTGCTTAACTATATGTGCCATTTGGCTTTTTGAGCTTTCAAGCATGCCTATTTTTACAATATCTATCCTCTATATGATTGCCATGTGTTAATGCATTATTGTTCATCTAAATTGCTCTATATGTTTGATCTTGGTTATGCAATGTTGTACGAATGCTTGAATGTGGATAGGGGAGTCTTAAAATGCATCTAGAGTTGTGTTTGAGGGTTCTTTGCTGAAATTTGGAGACTTGCAGTGCAGGGCGTATCGATACGCCTAAGGGCCGTATCGATACAGTTTGCCCTCCAAGACTCGGTTTTGGCTTGGTGTATCGATACACGGGGGTGTATCGATACGCTCAAAGCTCACTGGAAATATGATATTTTGGTGAGACTTTGGCGTATCGATACGGGCTCTACGCTTATCGATACGGGTCTATCTCGTTGACCACGAGATGTTGACCGAGAAGGGCATATCGATACGCTTAAGGGTTGTATCGATACGGTGTTCCTGTGTTGACCGAAGGGTGTTGACTTGGTCAAGGCATATCGATACCCTTGATTGGTGTATCGATACGGCCTGCTCTGTAAGGGTAAATTGGGATGTTAACATGTTGTTTTGGGTTCGATTGTGTTTCTTTCTTAAAGTTTTCCGCTGTCGTGATCACTTAGGAAATAATATGCCTTTAGACAAGATTTACTTAAAAGAAATTTTCCAGGGTTGCTAACCGAGGTGGAACCTTAACGGGTTTCACTTCGGTTTTCCCCGTGTAGCCCACTCGGACCGGTTAGCCATCCAGACCGGGACGAGGGGGTTACATTTAGTGGTATCAGAGCCTGAGGTTTTCGAGACCTCGGGCAGGTAAGTGAGGTGAGTTAATGTGTTATGGGTGTTTTGCCATGTATGCCTACATTATGTTGCTAGCACGATGTATGATTACATGTTGTAATGACTATGTTGTTGCTTGAGAGTAGGTCCAAGTCCCTATTGTTAGGCGTTGTTATAAAAATAAAAAGGAAAATTGTTTTGGTTTAACGAGCTTGAGAACCGAAGTTCTTGCCCTTTTGCTAACCTAATGTTTCCTTTGTTGTTGTGTGTTTGCTGTTTTAGATTACTATTTTTGCTATGGTGAGACCGAGGGGACGGCCTAGAGCGGGTGACCAGGCACCCGAGGACGTGCCTCCTGCTCCTCTTGCTCCCGATGGTAATGGAGAAAACACTGGAGGCGATGGTAATGGGCCTCAGGTTTAGGCTAATGTGGGAGGTAACAAGGCTCAAGCGGTCCAAGGTCAGGCAGGTCCAGATGTGGCCCATTTGATTCAGACCATAGCCGGAGCTTTTCAGACAGCTTTGGCCGGTATGCAGGCTGCAGCACCACCTCAGGGTGCGGGGACATGACTACCCCTAGAGAGGCTTCGTAACATGGGGGCAGTTGAGTTTCGTGAGTTGTCTCCGGAGGGTTCAGAGGGGTGGCTTGAGAGCACTACTCGCATCTTGGGTCAGATGGAGTGTTCAGATGCCCGTAAGTTAGGATGCATCGTCTCTTTGCTTCAGGGGGACACTTATACTTGGTGGACCACTGTTACTTCCGGTATGGCCGAGGCAGATATCACATAGGAGTTCTTGAGAAATTCCTTCAAGATGAAGTACCTTAGAGTTCGGTACTTGGATGAAAAGAAAAGAGAGTTTATGGCCTTGGTTCAAGGTAACAGGACCGTATCTGAATACGAGGTCCAATTTGTGAGGTTGAGCCAGTACGCACCGGAGTTGGTCCCGGATGAGAGGGAGCGGTGTGAGCGTTTCAAATATGGATTGACTACAGATGTGAAGACCTATATGCTACCCTCCGACTACACCGAGTTCAATGTTTTGGTCTCTAGGGCCAAGGATATAGAGCAGAACCTAAGCTCTAGAGCACGTGCTAGTGGGTCTGACTCCGGAAAGAGACATGTGAACTGGGATAGAGATCATGCCAAGAGGCATAGGGATAGGAGGTACCAGCCGGATACGAGACATAGGGGTGGTAACTATGGTCAGGGCCGTCAGGGCCAGGGAGCTGTTGGGCACATTTCGGAGTGCACTAGGTGCGGGAGACGCCACTCGGGCGAGGGTATGGGTATTTATGGAGCGTGTTGGAACTGTAGCTCCCGAGACCATTTGAGGCGTGATTGTCCACACCCGGTTAGGGGCGGACCGACTCCAACTAGGGGCTTTGAGAATCAAAGAGGTCGTGGGCACGATCGTGGAAACTTTCAGCCAAGGAATGAGGGCCAGAGGAACTTGGCTCACGTTGTAGCAGTCCAGCCCGAGGGAGGAGGACCGGCTAGGGTGTACGCTCAGCGAGAGGCTAGGAATGACACTAATGTCATAGCATGTAACTTCTCAGTACAGTCTTTGAGTTTTCTTTCTTTGATAGATTCAGGGTCGACACATTCATATATATTGGGTGAGCACGCAAGGTCATTAGGATTACCATGTGATTGGTTAGAGGTAGGTGTAAATGTCACTAGCTCTTTTGGTGATACTGTGGTAGTTAGGAAAGTGTATAGGAGGTGTCCTTTGATGGTTCAGGGCCACATATTTCCAATCGATATGATGGAGTTACCCTTCTATTGTTTTGATGTGATTTTGGGCATGGATTGCTTGTAGAGCATAGAGCTAGGGTTGACTTCGAGACCAAGAGAGTCTCCTTGAGGCTTACCGATGATTTGGAGGTTGTGGTAGTTGGGGAGAATGTCAAGTTTCTGTCCAATGTGGTTTCGGCTTTGGAAGCTCAGAGGTTGTTGAGTTTAGGATGTCAGGCTTACTTGGCTTATGTAATGAACCCGGATATGAGTGAGGTGAGACCTCAGGACATCAGAACAGTATGCGATTTTCCGAGTGTTTTTCCGAAAGAGCTACTAGGCTTGCCTTCAGATAGAGCATTTGAGTTTGCTATTGAGACGTATTCTGATTCTGCACCAATGTCGATTTCTCCGTATAGAATGGCACCAAAATAGTTGAAAGAGTTGAAGACACAGCTTCAGGAGTTGACTGATAGAGGCTTCATTAGGCCTAGTGTATCTCTGTGGGGTGCTCCGGTCTTGTTTGTGAAAAAGAAGGATGGTAGCATGAGGATGTGTATAGATTATAGGCAGTTGAATAAGGTAACAGTGAAGAACAAATATCCTTTGCCTAGGATAGATGACTTGCTAGACCAGTTGAGAGGTGCTTCTGTGTTTTTGAAGATTGACTTGAGGTCTGGATACTATCAGTTGAAGGTAAAGGATGTGGACATACCGAAGACAGCCTTTCGTACATGTTATGGACATTATGAGTTTTTGGTGATGCCTTTTGGATTGAATAACGCTCCAGCAGCCTTCATGGATATGATGAACCGAGTGTTTCATGAGTTCTTGGACAGGTTTGTGGCAATGTTTATAGATGACATCCTAGTATACTCTAGGACCGAAGAAGAAAACGATGAGCATTTGCGGTTAGTACTTCAGACCCTACTTGAGAATCAGTTGTATGCCAAGCTAAGCAAATGTGAGTTTTGGATTAGGGAGGTAGTCTCCCTAGGTCACGTGATCTCGGCTAGTGGGATTAGTGTGGATCCCAAGAAGATAGAAGCTATAGTAAATTGGAAACAACTGAAGTCAGTGACAAAAATCCGCAGTTTCCTAGGTTTGGCGGGATACTATAGAAGGTTTGTTGAGGGGTTCTCAAGAATAGCGGCTCCGTTGACTAAGCTGCTACAGAAGAATGTTCCGTATGAGTGGTCGGATGCAAGACAAGAAGCGTTTGAGAAACTGAAAAAAGCTTTGACCGAAGCTCCTATCTTGATTCAGCCTGAGCCGGGGAGAGAATTTGTGATTTATAGTGATGCATCCTACGTAGGGCTAGGTTGTGTGCTTATGCAAGAAGGTAAGGTGGTAGCATATGCTTCGCGACAGTTGAAAGTTCATGAGAAGAATTATCCCACACATGACATACAGTTGGTTGCAGTAGTGTTCGCATTGAAAATTTGGAGACACCATCTTTATGGTGAGAAGTGCACCGTGTACACCGACCACAAGAGTTTGAAGTATTTGATGTCTCATAGGGAGTTGAACCTCATGCAACGTAGGTGGTTAGAGCTTATTAAGGATTATGACCTCACCATAGAGTACCATCCGGGTAAGGCAAACGTAGTGGCCGATGCCTTGAGTAGAAAAGTGGTCGTTGAGTTACGAGCTATGTTTGCAAAGTTGAGTGTGTCTAAGGATGGTGGGTTGTTATCCGAGCTTCAGGTTAAGCCTTCATTAGTCCAGTTAATCCGAGAGAAACAGTTACGAGATGAATCTTTGGCACCTCACGTGCAAGACATAGCCGAAGATAGACCTACTTAGTATTGTTTTGGAGAGAATGGGATCCTATGTTTCAAGGATAGGATAGTGGTTCCAGAGGATGCCGAGTTGAGGCGTACGATCTTGAATGAGGCTTATAATAGTCCTTTTGCTATGCATCCGGGTAGCACGAAGATGTATCGAGGGTTAAAAGAGGAGTACTATTGGGTTGGTTTAAAAAGGGACGTGGCAGAGTTTGTGAGTAGGTGTATGGTTTGTCAGAGGGTCAAGGCCGAGCACCAATTTCCCTCAGGATTGTTACAGCCGCTGAAAATTCCAGAATGGAAGTGGGAACGTATTACCATGGACTTTTTGTCAGGACTACCGTTGACTCCTTTGAAGAAGAATTCAGTGTGGGTGATCGTGGACAGATTTACTAAGTATGCCCACTTCATACCAGTTCATACTACATATACTTTAGACAAATTGGCCGATATGTATATCCGTGAGATAGTGAGACTACATGGGGTACCAAAGTCGATTGTGTCAGACCGAGATCCGAGATTCACCGCTAGATTTTGGGAGTGTTTGCATCGAGCTTTCGGTACTTTGTTGAACTTCAGCACTTCGTATCATCCGCAGTCAGATGGTCAGTCTGAGAGAGTGATTCAGGTGTTGGAAGATATGTTGAGGTGTTGTATCATTGATTTTCAGGGGTCATGGGAGAAACATCTATCGTTAGTGGAGTTTGCGTATAACAACAGCTTTCAGTCGAGTATTCAGATGGCTCCTTATGAGGCCTTGTATGGTATGAAGTGCAGAACCCTGATTTGTTGGGCCGAAGCCGGGTAGAAACTTGTACCGATGCCCGAGTTGCTTAAGGGCACCACCGAGAAGGTAAAGTTGATATGTGATCGCTTGAAAGTAGCTTCAGATCGACAGAAGTCCTATGCCGACTTAAAGAGGAAAGAGGTGGAGTATTCCGTGAGAGATAAGGTGTTTTTGAAAGTCTCACCTTGGAAGAAGGTGATGAGGTTTGAAAGGAAGGGCAAGTTAAGCCCAAGGTTCATAGGGCCTTATGAGATAGTTGAGAGAATTGGCCCCGTTGCATATAGATTGAGGCTCCAGACTGAACTAGAGAAGATTCATGATGTCTTTCATGTATCGATGCTTAGGAGATATAGATCGGATCCGTCCCAAGTTATGCCAGTTGAGGAAATAGAGTTGAATCTGGACTTGTCTTAAACGAGGAACCAGTTGAGATACACCCACAAATTTATCTCCGATTATGCACGGTATTATGAAACTTCCAGGATCCTTTTTTCTGGGGTGGATGCTTGTGCAAAATAGTCATGCATCCTTCTGTCAGTTTAACCGTCTCAAATTCCCCAAGTCTGGATTTCTTCGACATAGCATCCTTGAGAAATTTAGCATAACCATGCATCTCCTTGATAGCATTTAACAGCAAAATATTGATATGGACCTGCTTAAAAATATCATAGATCTTCTTAAGTTGGGATTCCTGTTTCAACTTCTGTAACCGCTGAGGAAAAGAAGGTGGAGGACGATAATCTGCAATGCGTCCTTCCCACTGCATTCGGATCTGAGGAGGCTTAGGTTCTTCATCCTTCTCCTTTGTCCCTTCTACTGTCATGACCGGTTTATCGGCAGCAGGCTGTTTGTTGTCTGTCGGGGTAGCGTTCTCGACAATCGACTCTAGGGCTGATTCCTTAACTGGTTCAGCTTCCTTCTCTGGCCCTAGTAATTTCTTCCCACTCCTAGTTGTGATAGCCTTGCACTACTCATGTGTGGGTTGTCTAGCGTTTTCATTATCGCTAGGGAATCCTCCATTCTACCTCGGTTTAATATGTTGGGAAACCTAACCCATTTGTGTCTCCAGTGATTTCAGAGTAGCTTCATGATTAGTCATTCGCATCTCTGTTTTATCCATGAATGACTCGGTCTTCTTGACGAAGTGATTCATGTTTTCAATGTAAGTTCCTGTTTGAGACATAAACGTAGCCAAGGTCTACTCTAATATACTGGTCGTGGTAGCTGGTGGCTGTTGCGGCTGCTGTTGCGGTTGCTGCCGAGTCAGTAATCTATGTCCCCCCTGATTTTGAGTGTTTTGTGCTTGAGGATTTAGGGCATTGTTAGGGTTTCTCCAAGAGAATTTGGGATCCTTTCTCCAGTTGGGATTGTAGTTGTTGGAATTGTAGTTCTGTTTGTTGTAGTTCCCAACATACATCCCTTCCTCTAACTGTAGTGGACAATCTTCCGAACTATGATTCCTATCGCAAGTTTCACATACCTCTTCAGCAGAGTAGACAGGTTTTGAATCTTTCTTCAATAGCTTTTCCACTGCCTTGGTGAGATATTCCACATGTGTTTTTATGGAATTGTCGGCCTCATAATCTTTCACATCTAGTACTCGTTACCCCCTCTTCTTGCTGTAGGAAATTGTTCCTCGTTCTTTGCCAGGTTTTTCAATACTACCATTGCTTCATCTGGATCTTTGTCTAATAGCAATCCGTTCGCTGCTGAATCAATTCTCATACGAGTTTGTAAGTTGGCAGCATTATAAAACATAATTACTTGGCTCCAAACGGGGAATCCATGCATCGGGCAGTTCCTCAATAGAGTGGTAAATCTGTTTCATGCCTCGTGCATTGGCTCGTCATCTTCCTGTTGAAAAGTAGCAATTTCGTTACGTAATCGCTCAGATAAATGTGAAGGATTAAAACGAGACAAAAATTCATGAGTTAAATCTGTCCAAGTACGTATTGAACCCGACGTTAGTTTATTCCACCAAATTTTCGCCCTATCCCTCAATGAATGAGGAACTAACCGAAGCCTCAGTATCTCCGGATTTACTCCTGGTAGTCTAAACGAACCACAGATTTCCTGAAATGTTTTCAGATGCTCCCTAGCATCCTCTGTAGCAGCACCACTAAATTGGCCAGCGTTATTAATTGTAACACCCGGGTCTGGGGGTTGGGTGAAATAATACTAAAATAATGTTTTGGGTTTCCCCTTTTTATCTTAAAATTTTAATTTATGTGTTAGATCAATTTTGGAATTTAATTAGGACCCTAAACCTCTTGGAAATTAAGATTTATGGTGATAGTCATTCATTAATGGCAAAATGGTAGTTATTTGGAACTTCAAAATGAATACCCTTTTATTTCAAACACTCTACTATTCATCATCTTCTTCTCTCCCCTCCCATTTCATTTCCAACGTCAAAAACCCTTATTTCCCCTAGGTTACTATTCCATTTTCTCTCTTTCTCATTGTTGGAGATTTCTCAAAGGTAAACTCACTTTTGACTTGTCCTCATTGTTCTCTACAAGTCTATGGTTTTATTTTTCATTTTAATTCATTATTTTACATTTTGGAATTTTTGAAAGTTTAGATTAAAAATGTTATCTTTGTTGTCCTTAACTTAAGTTTTCGATTTTTTGAAGTTATATGAGTTATTTACAACCTAAAAGGTCCAACATAATTGATTTTTACAAGGTTTTATGCAGTTTCCCGGATTTGGGTTTTGAGGGGTTTTTGGGAGGGTTTTAAGTTGAGTTTTTGGGGTGATTTATGTGGAAATGTGATGGATGATGGTTAGACTATATGTAAGGGTTGTTTTGAAGGCCTTTGGGAGTAATTTAAGTGTTGGAATCATTAGATTTAGGGTGTGCTTAGGGGATGCTCAGGGATGTGGAATTTGGGTTTGGTTTTTAGTTGAAACTATGTGTTTTGTGCTTGGTCTGTGACCCAGGTTGACTATGTTGAATTGTAGACTGATTTGAGATTTGTTTTAATTGTGTTGGGATGATTTAGAAGCAAGAAATTTGGTTAGTGAAGCTTCAGGGACGAATCCGGAAGTTTTGGAGTCTTGAGCTTGGTCTTCGATCTTCTCTTAGGTAGCAACGGTGAGTAGAATTGTTAATCTTTGATTTGTGCTCGATATGGAATCTTTGGGGGTTTGGGTGGGACCTTGAGGGTTCACCTAAACCCGAGTGTAAGTTTCTACTCCTATGCTTTGTTGTGAGTGGATAGATGGCTATGTGTTGTGATTTTCATGTGCATCTTAAGTTGTCTTATACAGTTGATAATGTGTAGTCGTGTTGAAGTCGAGCCTCACGTGATGGTTGTCTTAACTACGGTGATGTGTAGTACCATCGGTAGTGACTAGTAGGAAAGTATTTTGATGTGTAGTCCCATTGGAAAACTACTAGTCGAAACGGTGATGTGTAGTCCCACCGTGTGCGTATGTTGGTTGTGCTTGTGCAAACCATGTGTAGTTGTTGAGAAAGTCATTCGTGCATCCATTGTTTTATTTCCATTTATGAAAAGTGTTTGAAAACTGCATGTATGTTGAATTGTAGAGCTTCTCTCGCTAAGCTAGTTAGCTTACGCTCTCTTCATTTTCAACATGCAGATCGTTAGAGTTCGGGAGGCAAGTGGGCAAGGGAGGAGCTTTGGAGTTCTCAAGTATGATTTACATGTTTGTAATAATGCCTATACAATGGGGAATAGACTAGTAGAAGTTGGTGCCAAACTCTTTAGATGATTTGTGTTAGTTGAGCATGTTAAATTATTGATGTGTTATGTTTCGTCTCGTGGATTGTGGACCATGCCTATTTTGCTGCTTAACTATATGTACCATTTGGCTTTTTGAGCTTTCAAGCATGTCTATTTTTACAATATCTATCCTCTATGTGATTGCCATGTGTTAATGCATTATTGTTCATCTAAATTGCTCTATATGTTTGCTCTTGGTTATGCAATGTTGTACGAATGCTTGAATGTGGATAGGGGAGTCTTAAAATGCATCTAGAGTTGTGTTTGAGGGTTCTTTGCTAAAATTTGGAGACTTGCAGTGCATGGCATATCGATACGCCTAAGGGCCGTATCGATACGGTTTGCCCTCCAGGACTCGGTTTTGGCTTGGTGTATCGATACACAGGGGTGTATCGATACGCTCAAAGCTCACTGGAAATCTGATATTTTGGTGAGACTTTGGCGTATCAATACGGGCTCTACGCGTATCGGTACGGGTCTGTCTCGTTGACCACGATATGTTGACCGAGAAGGGAGTGTCGATACGCTTAAGGGCTGTATCGATACGGTGTTCATGTGTTGACTGAAGGGTGTTGACTTGGCCAAGGCGTATCGATACCCTTGATTGGTGTATCGATACGGCCTGCTCTGTAAGGGTAAATTGGGTTGTTAACATGTTGTTTTGGGTTCGATTGTGTTTCTTTCTTAAAGTTTTCTGATGTAGTGATCACTTAGGAAATAATATGCTTTTAGACAAGATTTACTTAAAAGAAATTTTCTAGGGTTGCTAACCGAGGTGGGACCTTAACGGGTTTCACTTCGGTTTTTCCCGTGTAGCCCACTCGGACCGGTTAGCCATCCAGACCGGGACGAGGGGGTTACATTAATCATGCTGAACATGACAGGTTTTAGCTCGAAATTCTCATCTTCCACGTCTGGCAGGGTGGTCTCTAGTTCCACATGATCATTGATCATGTAGTCTCGGAATGACCGGCGTGCGGCAGCGGTAGGAGAATCGGCAGGTCGTCCGTTCCTTCCATCTCCGACAGGATCTTCAGGACCTCAGAGATTATCTTGGTTGTTCCTCCTGTCTTCGTGTCTTTCGTTCACCATTGCTTCTAATAGTTCCTCCAAGTACTCGTTTCGTTCTACTAGGAGGCGGACTCGTTTTCTGAGGTTGCACGTTCGTTCGATTTCAGGATCTAATTGGTGCTCAGGTTCTTTCCCTCGTTGAGATCTGCGCATAAGCAAACAAAAGACCTTGTGAAAAACACAGGGTGAACAATCCAAGTAAAAACAGAAACATAAAAGAAGGTGCAGTAAAGGTTGGGTAAAGTTATGTTGCCAGTCCCCGGCAACAGCGCCAAAATTTTGTTGCGTGTAAAAGTGTCTATCGCAATGTAGTGCAAGTGTACACGATGCAAGTAGTAAAGTGATATGTAAGTATCGGATATCGTCTCCACAGGGACTGGGCTAATAGCTTAACCTTGGATTACTGCACAAGAGGGAAAAGAAATAGTTTAATTGTTTGTCACGAAATAATAAAGAAGATTGAAAATAAAGGATGAAAGTATTCAGAGTAAAGAATGGGCCGGTATTGATCTGCTCCGTAGTGCAGGTGTTTGCACTGCTAAGACTTCTCTGTTCTGTCGTAGCGCTTGTCGCGGCAGCACCTGCTGCGGCAGTGGTCTGTTGTTGTCGCGGCAGCGAACACACAACTCAGCACTTCAAGCTTGGCAAGAATCCCTGCTATGCCTTGGCCTATCCCTAGGTCCAAGTCTGTCGATGAACACGTCTTGATGATACCTCCCGGCGTGAATCGAAAGATGAACACCGATGTTGAATTCTTCCTTAGCCACTTAACCTCGTCTTATCCCTAGGTCCGAGATAGTTCAACTATAAACTGGAGAACCTGTACTTATTCCTTTCATATACTTAACTCTCCCGATATTAAGTAAATGTGTAATCTCACAATGCTCTCCCGATACTCTTGTAAGATGTTGAAAACCAGAATAAGCAAACTTGAAGTCTATTTTATTGACAGAAAAAATCCTAAAACAATGAAATCCTTGCAACTACTTTACAGAATCAACCCTTAGCCCTAGGGGAAGTTTAGAACATGGTGAGAAGGGGAAAACGACTAGGGTTTAAGGGAAAACAGCTAGAGAGTAAGATATATCCTTCCCTAGGTCGAATTACATGCCTTTATATAGGCCTTGGGTTCAAGTTTTCTAATATGACAAGAATATAAGTTTAAATTAAAGTGCAACTCTATTAAAGACTAAATCTTCAAAGTAGATGTCTTCAATTCATCCTTCCTTCTTGCTTGGAGTTTCTTCCTTGAACTTTGGGCTTGGCCTTCATTCTGATCTAGGGCTCAGAAAAATATAAGAGTGCATCACGACAGTCTGGCTTAATTTCCTCTTTCTGTCGAGCTCCACTTCACTTCTTCCCTTCACCATTGTTGTCGTCCTTGGCTGCCACGGCAGCGGCCATGGCAGCATCCTTCTTTTCAGCTGCAGTCCAGTGTTCCAGCTCTGCTTCTCCACTGCCCTTCATCTGCTACAGCAGCTACCTGCAAAAGCAACCAATTTCAGTAGAAACTGTGTTATTTAATATAATTGTGATGTATGAATGAAATATATCCTAAATGCAATGAATTATGCTTGAATGCAGCAGAAATATGGGTTAAATAAGGGGTAAAATATAGAACTTTTACACTCTCAACAGTGATCAATGACAACAGCAATATTCAATGTCCTTACCAATAACAATGTTTCAATGGCAATGTTTAATAACAATATCAATAATCTATATTTCCATAATTCAATGAAAATGACAATGGCGATATCTATATATGATGATATATAACAATAACAATGACGATGACAATGTTCAATACTCGATGTTATAACTTACCTATACTTACCACGATGTCCACTAAGTGGTCTGATGCAATAGTTCTTAATAATGAAAGCAATGATGATAATTTTAATAACAATGGAATCGGGAAGGGCGTCTAGCCTAATCCCGAGACTCCGACTACACTCACCTCAAAATCTGATGCTCCTACGGCTCTCAGATAACACTCCTCTTGTTCCTAGCTTTG
Organism: Hibiscus tridactylites; assembly: GCA_958450335.1. Lineage (NCBI taxonomy): Eukaryota > Viridiplantae > Streptophyta > Magnoliopsida > Malvales > Malvaceae > Hibiscus > Hibiscus tridactylites. The sequence continues at coordinate 24,497,668 of OY288265.1, read as the reverse complement.
GATGAAGACTATGGATACTCTTTATCAACTTCTTGAGCTAGGAAATCAATATGAGAGTGTTAAGAATGATACTACGATATCATAATCAAATTAACGATATCAATTTCGATATCTAAACTAGTAATAGCTATTAGATATCAATATGACCATGGATAAGCAAACCCTAATTTGTGATGGAGCTTGATATATTCATGAAATTCAATAATTGTTTGAGGGGATAGACTTACCCGATCAATACCAATGTTTTGATAGCAACGATTCAAGGAAAACTAAGATTTAAACTAAGCTCTAATGGAGGTGTGTGCTTAGGTTGAAGGAGACGATGACTTTAAGGGGAGTGTTGAGATATTTATTTTAATATATCTCAATGAAAAATGTTTTTGGACTTGAACAAATATTGCAAAATTAATTCAAAGTTCATTCATCTTAAAAATATATTTGAAAGGTTTTTGAAAAGTGTTCTTCACTTAAACAAATATTTTTAAGTATTTTAAGAGTTTCTAACAGCTGGTTTTTCATTCCACTCTATATATACAAGCCAATGACACTTGAAGAATGGAGTGTATGGACATCCAAGCTTAAAGATCAAGAGAGTAGAATTTTAATGTCTATTTCTTGTAATCTCTTGTATTTATTTAGTCCAATCCTAGTGAACCAAAAATGTATAAACCCCCACCTAGAGAGGTAATTAGTTTACAATGTCAAGACCTCATTATTGAGGGATAGGTTCTAGTTGATCCTTATAAAAACTAGGGAGAGGGTTCTATCTTAGCCCGTGAAAAGATAGGGATGTAAAGGTTGCCTACTTAGCCTATAAAAAGGGAAGAATTCATTGTTAGTGAATTGGGAAATCCTTGGTGTGGATGCTAAGGTAGTGGATGTAGACCTTGGTTAGAAGGTTGAACCACTCTAAAATCGAATGTGTCAAAGTGTTATTTCTTTTTCGGTTTTTGTTTTCCCAATTTCAAAAGAAACCTCTACACCCTTCATCGGTGTTAATTTCGGTTGAAGACATTGAGCCCAACAATTGGTATCAGAGCTTGGCTCAATTGAAGAGGATTAACACCCTATCGAAAAGATCCGGAAAGCTCGATCAACATTTCAAACAACCGGCTCAATTGCGCAATCCATCGACAAACCACCCTTCTTCGACGAGACCAATTATGCTTATTGGAAGACAAGGATGATGTTCTTTGTCAAATCCAAAGACTACAAGCTTTGCGATATCATAGAAGATGGCTCGTTCGTACCATAAGGAAGCAAGGTGGAGTGGAGTGTCGACGATCGTAAAAGGATGGAGCAAAATTGCAAGCCTTTGCACTTCATCTTTTATGCACTTAGCCTCAACATATACGAGAAGATGTCTTCTTGCGAGGGTGCCAAGGAAGTTTGGGACAAGCTCGAAGTTACATACGAAGGGACTAACAAAGTAAAGAGACCAAGATCGGCCTTCTCAACCTAGAGTATGAGAACTTTAAAATGGATCCGGAAGAGGATATTGAGAAGATGTTCCACCGATTCTCCACCATCACCAATGGACTCAAGGTCTATGGAGAAATCATTCCGGAAGAAAAGCTTGTCCAAAAGCTCATCTACTCCCTTCCTGAGTCATAGGACTCAAAAAGGATCGCCATCATCGAAGTCAAGAATCTCAAGACTTTGAAGCTTGATGAGCTCATGGGGTCACTTCTCACTCATTAAATAATGAAGAAAAACAAAGAAGAGGAGGAGAAGAAGGAAGAGATTAGAGCTATGAGGGAGAAGAAGCTCAAAGGGCTTGGCATCAACACAAATGACATTGCTCTCAAATCATCCACATGCCATCATGTAGATTCAAGTGAAGAGGAGGATGAAGAAGAAGAAATAGTTTATCTCTTCAAGAAGTGTGCCCCTTTCATGAAGAAGGCCTTGAAATAACTTGAACAAGAATCCATGAAGAAGAAGAGGCCAAGCACTTCAAGTCATAAGAAGAAGGCATATGTGGCTACTTGGAGTGATGAAGACTCCACTGACGATGAACAAGTCAACCTTTGCCTTATGGCCATCGAAGAAGATTCAAGGGTAACTTATAATTCATCTACTTCATGTTCATATTCTTTTGATGAATTACAAGATGCCTATGACGATTTGGTTTTAGAATTTAAAAATCACATTTTGAAAAACAAGAAAGTGATTTCAAATTTGAAAATTCAAAATGACTTGATTTCTAAAACCAAAATTGAACTTGAAGAAAAACTCAATGAGTTTGAACAAAAAAATTTCAATTTGCAAAATTTGCTTCATAAAGTTCAAGAAGAAAAAGATTTGATTTCCAAAGAACTTGGAAAGAAAAATAAGGTTGGAAAATCAAATTTTTATGTAAGACAATCTAGTGCCCCTAGATTTGTAAATGGTAAAGTTTTTAGAAGTATTTGGGTCCTAAAAGGACTAAGTACTTCAACTAAGAAGGATGAAATTGAAAAATGGATTCCTAAGGTGACTAAATTTTGTGCTACTAACGTCTATGGATCCAAAGCAATTTGGATACAAAAAAATTACTTGATTGTCTTATGATAGGTGTGATGGAGATTGATCAACAAGTCAAAAATTGAGGGGAGCTTCATGCACATAAGGAAGAACACTAGAAGAATGAAGGATTCACATCCTCCCTTGGAGTTCAAGTGTTGGTAAAATCTAGTTGTTTTTATTCTCTTTTCTTTTAATTCAACTGGATTATCATGTGTTGGACTAACATCTTTTGATGATGCTTTGAGTAACGGGGAGCCATTTTAAAACCAAAATTCTTATTTGTGTCACTTTTTTAACCTTCTAAGTTATTTTGAACTTAAAGTCATTTAAATTCTTTTTGATATAACAAAAAGGGGGAGAAATAGTTTGAAAATTTGAATTTTCAAATGAATAAGAGGGAGCTTTAATTGATTTTGAATCTTAATTCTCTTATTCAAAATTTATTTCACAAAGGGGGAGAAATCTCAAATAATTTTTCAAGATGGTTTTATTATATCAAAAAGGGAGAGATTGTAGAACTAAGTGTTTTGATATAATAATTGAAAAATGTTTTGGACAAATTTGAAAAGAATTTAAAACTTACCTTTAAGTCCAAACAACTTGAAAATATGTTTGAGGTATTTAAAAAGGTGTTTGGCAAATTTTTTAATGCTTTAAAGTAGTCAAACTTGACTTTTCAGCAAGCTCGTACCGATACAGTATACCTCGTATCGATACCTTTTTACCCAAGTTTTAAATCTGCCAAAACTCGTACCGATACAGGCTTAGCCGTATCGATACGGATATAGGTCGTTTCGATACGCATCTTAGGCGTACTGATCCCTATTATAACAACCCCAACGGTTATTTCCCAACGGTCTTTTAAATTGCAGATCGTACTGATACGCTCTCAAGCGTATCGATACGCATAAGCTGACAAAGAGCCCAATGACTAGTTCTGAAGAAGGGCGTACCGATACGCCTCCACGTGTACCGATACGGTAGGCTACAAAACTACATTTATGGTGGGAAATAAAGTCTCCAATGGCTCCAATTCAACCCTAAAAGCTAGTAACGGCTACAAACTCATTAAGGAGTATAAAAGGGACCTCCAAGCATCAAGAGAAGGCTAATGCTTCAATTGTCAAACACCATATGATCAAAGCTATGTCTTAGAACCTAATTGTCAATTTCTTGCATAGACAAACACTAGTGAGCCAAAATTGTTATATTTGCTCAAGTGTTTTAGGATTGAGTGAGAGCTTAATTGTGCAAACAAATACCTATTAGAGGGATTTGAGTTTGCTTATTTGTCATCTCTTTGTAAAGAGGGTTTGATCAAGCTTTGGTAGAAAGCTTGATCGGTTTTGTAAGGGTTTCCTCCTAAGCCTAGAAAATGGGACGAATCAATAGTGGATTGATTGGAAATCCTTAGTGCGGAGCTAAGGTAGTGGATGTAGACCTTGGTTAGAAGGTTGAACCACTATAAATCATCTTGTCATTTTCATTTTAGCTTCCACACCTCTATCACCCAAAAATTCAATCTTCTCCAAACTTGGCAAACACATCGGTTGTAGGAAATCGAGCACCATAAAACCCAACAATTGGTATCAGAGCGGGACTCAAATTTAAGGTCTAACAACCATTGAGAAGATCCTAGGAGTGCTCGATCTATTTATACATTCAACCGACCTTGAAGAGTTAATTTGTTCGACATCAAGCTCAAGGAATCAAGATGAACCATTTTCCTCTCATTTGCAAAGGTGAAATGCTCACACATTAAAGATAGGTAACCTCTAAACTTAATCTCTTTGATTATTTGGTTACTTATTTTTAATGGTTTTTTAAAAGCCCGTGCATATTTTTAATTGTTAATTTTTTTATAAATGCATGACATCGAAAAAGTTTTTATGCATAAGTGTGTTTAACATACTCATTCTTATTTTTGCATGAACTCCAAAAAGACTTGGACAAATTGAATTTCATGGATTTTAAAAATTAATATTTTTATTGAAATTCAATGATTTTCTTAAGTGTCAAAGTATTTTAAGCTAAAATTTAAAGTGGAATGCACTTATTAAGGGGGAGCTTTTGTTTTTTTTAATTTACTTACTCTCCATTGTTATTTTGAACCTTAAATGATTTTGAATTATTTTTGATATAACAAAAAGGGGGAGAGATAAGTTTGAAAATTTAAATTTCAAAAATAAAAAGGGAAGCTTTAATATTCTCTCAAAATATTCTCTTTTTCTAATATTATTTTTCTAAGGGGAGAAATTTCAAAAACAATTTTTACAAGTGGTTTCGTTATATCAAAAAGTAGGAGATTGTTGAGATATTTATTTTGATGTAACTCAATGAAAAATGTTTTTTGGACTTGAAAAAATATTGCAAAATTAATTCAAAGTCCATTCATCTTAAAAATATATATATATATTTGAAAGGTTTTTGAAAAGTGTTCTTAACTCAAACAAATATTTTTAAGTATTTTAAAAGTTTCCAACGGCTAGTTTTCTAACGGCTAGTTTTCCAACGGCTAGTTTTTCATTCGACTCTATATATACAAGCCAATGACACTTGAAGAATGGAGTGTATGGACATTCAAGCTTAAAGATCAAGAGAGTAGAATTTTAATGTCTATTTCTCTTAATCTCTTGTATTTCTTTAGTCCAATCCTAGTGAACCAAAAATGTGTAAACACCTACCTAGAGAGGTAATTAGTTTACAATGTCAAGACCACATTGTTGAGGGATAGGTTCTAGTTGATCCTTATAAAAACTAGGGAGAGGGTTTTATCTTAGCCCGTGAAAAGATAGGGATGTAGAGGTTGCCTCCTTAGCCTATAAAAGGGGAAGAATTCATTGTTAGTGAATTGGGAAATCCTTGGTGTGGATGCTAAGGTAGTGGATGTAAACCTTGGTTAGAAGGTTGAACAACTCTAAAATCGAATGTGTCAAAGTGTTATTTCTTTTTTGGTTTTTGTTTTCCCAATTTCAAAAGAAACCTCTACACCCTTCATCGGTGCTAATTTCGGTTGAAGACATCAAGCCTAACAGGGAGATACTTGCTTACATTAACGATCATGTAAGTTTCCTTTCAATCCCTTTTTACCATATTATAATACAATGAACCGATGACTTTCCTTCACATGAAGGATGCTCATCCAATTCACCCAAGTAGGTGGTGTTTTCATTTGAGGAGGGGTTAATCATATGTTTAGTCCCTCTAGTTTCCGTACTTTATGCTATTACCTTCGACCTTCCAGTTTTCACAATTTAGCCATTAACAATTCTTAATAAATTTAATGGAGTCCTTAAATGATAAACTGACTCAATTAGAGTCTAATATGATACTGTGACTACACAAATTAAGCCAATAAAACATTTAGACCTTTGAAAATTAGATTTTTCGATCACCGGAACCTAATTTTTTCTAGACTGGTTTTCGGGGTGTTGCATCAAGTATACGAACAATCAAGGACTTACCCTTTAGATTTTCAATAGCCCAACGCAGTTCCTCATCCCAGGTGGTAGCCACCCTGTGTACTCCACATAACAAGAGAATAGATTCTCATATTCTCTTTGATAAAGAGCATTCGAAGAATAAGTGGTTACGTGACTCAGAGCTAGCTCCACACATTCGACATAGCACATCAATAATATAGAACTAATGTTTTGATATAATAATTGAAATTTTTTTGGACAAAGTTAAAAAGAATTCAAAACAATTTCTAAGTCCAAAAGGTTTTCAAATGTTTTTAAAGCCAAATCCAACAAAACAACTCAGGCGTTTCGAAATGCCCCTAGGTGTTTTGATACGGGTATTTATAGTGGCAAAACGTTTCGATACAACCTTAAGTTGTTTCGAAACAGGTTTCAATCTGTGTGGGCATTTTTGCTTGGCGTTTTGATACGGTCTTACCCATTTTGCTACGCCTATGTAGCATGACCTCAACGGTCATAAAACCCCCAATGGCTATTTCCCAACTACCTTTTAAATGCAGAGCATTTCGATACGGGAACAAGTGTTTCGATACGCAGTTTCGATACGGCCAAGGGCGTTTTGATACGGGTGTTGCATCAGACTGCAACGGCTCTTTTTATTTCAAGAGTGTTTCGAAACGAGGTCGAGCGTTTCAAAACGGGGAGCTGTAGAACTGTATTTATGGTGGGAAATGAAGTCTCCAACGGCTCCAATTCAACCCCAACGGCTACAAACTCATTAAGGAGTATAAAAGGGACCTCTAAGCATCTAGTAATGGTTAATGCTTCAATTGTAATACAACATATGATCAAAATGTGTCTTAGTGCTTAATTGTCAATTCCTTGTATAGACAGACACTAGTGAGCCAAAATTGTTAGATTTGCTCAAGTGTTTTAGGATTGGGTGAGAGCTTTATTGTGCAAACAAATACCTATTAGAGGGATTTTAGTTTGCTTTTTTTTATCTCTTTGTAAAGAGAGTTTGATCAAGGCTTTAGGTAGAAAGCTTGATCAGTTTGTAAGGGTTTGGCATCAACACAAATGTCATTGCTCTCAAAACCTCCACGTGCCATCATATAGATTCAAGTGAAGAGGAGAATGAAGAAGAAGAGATAGTTCATATCTTCAAGAAGTGTGCCCCTTACATGAAGAAAGCCTTGAAAGAGCTTGAACGAGAATCTATGAAGAAGAAGAGAGCAAGCACTTCAAGCCATAAGAAGAAGGCATATGTGGCTACTTGGAGTGATGAAGACTCAACCGACGATGAACAAGCCAACCTTTGCCTTATGGCCATCGAAGAAGATTCAATGGTAACTTCTAATTCATCTACTTCATGTTCATATTCTTTTGATGAATTACAAGATGCTTATGACGATTTGGTTTTAGAATTTAAAAATCACATTTTGAAAAACAAGAAAGTGATTTCAAATTTAAAAATTAAAAATGACTTGATTTCTAAAACCAAAATTGAACTTGAAGCAAAACTCCAAGAGTTTGAAAAAAATGTTTTGATTTACAAAATTTGCTTTATAAAGTTCAAGAAGAAAAAGATTTGATTTCCAAAGAGCTTGAAAAGAAAAATAATTTTGGAAAATCAAACTTTTATGTAAGACAATCTAGTGTCCCTAGATTTGTAAATGGTAAATATTTTAGAAGTGTTTGGGTTCCAAAAGGACTAACCACTTCAACTAAAAAGGATGAAATTGAAAAATGGATTCCTAATGGGACTAAATTTTGTACTACTAACGTCTATGGATCCAAAGCAATTTGGATACCAAAAATTACTTGATTGTCTTATGATAGGTGTGATGGAGTGTGATCAACAAGTCAAACATTGAGGGGGAGCTCTATGCACACAAAGAAAGACACTTGAAGAAGGAAAGCTTCACATCCTCCCTTGTGTTCAAGTGTGGTAAAAATCTAGTTGTTTTATTTGTTTAACTTGATTTATTTTTTATTTCAACTAGATTATGACATATGTTGGACTAACATTGTGATGATGCTTTGAGTAAGGGGGGCCATTTTAAAACCAAAATTCTAAATTTTTTTCATCTTTTTAAACCTCCTAAGTTATTTTGAACTTAACGTCTTTTGAATTCTTTTTGATATAACAAAAAGGGGGAGAGTTTGGTTTGAAAATTTGCATTTTTAAATGACTAAGGGGGAGCTTTACTTTTTTTAATTTTTCATCTCTTATTCACATTTTTAAACTTAAAAGGGGAGAATCTCAAACAATTTTTCAAGTTGGTTTTATTATATCAAAAATGGGGAGATTGTAGAACTAATGTTTTGATATATTAATTGAAAAATGTTTTGGACAAAGTTAAAAAGAATTCAAAACTATTTCTAAGTCCAAAAGGTTTTCAAACGTTTTTAAAGCCAAATCTAACAAAACCACCCAGGCGTTTTGAAACGCCCCTAGTTAGGGCTGTAAACGAACCGAACGTTCAGCGAACCGTTCGTGAACCGTTTGGCGGGAAGTTCGTTTATGTTCGTTTATTTATTAAACGAACGAACATGAACAAGATTTTTTGTTCGTTTAATTAAACGAACACGAACAAAGGGCTTGTTCGTTCATTTATGTTCGTGAACGTTCAGTAATTCGTTCGTTTATGTTCATTTATGTTCGTTCGTTTAAATTTATTCAGATATGTCTAGGGGTGTTCATTATTCGGTTAAACCGAACTAACCGACCGAACCAAAATAAAATTGGTTAATCTATTCGATAATTTTAGGTTTCGGCTAATGATTAAGAGTTTTTTCAAATTTCAATTATCGATTAATTTGGTTTAAAATTGATTAATTAACTGAATTAATCGAACTAACCAAAAATATTAAATATTTAACAAATTATATATGTTCGTTTATGTTTGTTTACCATTTAAACGAACGAACATGAACGAACACGAACAAGCTACATTCCTTAATGAACGAACACGAACAAGAAATTTTGTGTTCGTTTATGTTCGCGTTCGTTCATTTGTTCGGTTAAAGTTAAACGAACGAACATGAACATACCCTCGTTCGTGTTCGTTCGGTTCGTTTACAACCCTACCCCTAGGTGTTTCGATACAGGTATTTACAGTGGCAAAACGTTTCGATACAACCTTAAGTTGTTTTGAAACGAGTTTCAATCTGGGTGAGCATTTTTGCTTGGCGTTTCGATACGGTCTTACCCGTTTCGATACGCCTATGTGGCATGATCTCAACAGTCATAAAACCCCCAACGGCTATTTTCCAACTACCTTTTCAATGCAACGGAGAGCTGCAACGGCTCTTTTTATTTCAAGAGTGTTTTGAAACGGGGTCGAGCGTTTCGAAACGGAGAGCTGCAGAACTACATTTATGGTGGGAAATGAAGTCTCCAACGGCTCCAATTCAACCCCAACGGCTAGTAACGGCTACAAACTCATTAAGAAGTATAAAAGGGACCTCCAAGCATCTAGTAATGGTTAATGCTTCAATTGTAATACAACATATGATCAAAATGTGTCTTAGTGCTTAATTGTCAATTTCTTGTATAGACAAACACTGGTGAGCCAAAATTGTTAGACTTGCTCAAGTGTTTTAGGATTGGGTGAGAGCTTTTTTGTGCAAACAAATACCTATTAGAGGGATTTGAGTTTGCTTATTTTTATCTCTTTGTAAAGAGGGTTTGATCAAGGCTTTGGGTAGAAAGCTTGATCGGTTTGTAAGGGTTTCCTTCTAAGCCTAGAAAAAGGGACGAATCAATAGTGGATTGATTGGAAATCCTTAGTGGGAAGCTAAGGTAGTGGATGTAGACCTTGGTTAGAAGGTTGAACCACTATAAATCATATTGTCTTTATTCCTTTTAGCTTCCACACCTCTATCACCTAAGATTCCACTTCTCTACCACTTGGCGAGTAAGAACAGTTGAAGGAATTGAGCAAGAACAAGTTGGTTTAATCCCCTAAATTTGTTCCCATCGGTATTAATCTCAACCTAACTTAATTTAATTTGATTCTGATTTTTATAATAAAATACACATCTATTTTATAATTTATGTTCGGGATAGGTGGCTCTCTCTCAGCAATGTCTTCTCCAAAATTCAAACTCGAAATCTCATTTTTAAGAAGAGAGCAATGATATTTGCACACTAACAATTCTTGATTTTCAATGTGATTCTAATTTGACATAGTAAAAAGTATAATTCGCCAATATTAATTTCAACCCTTAAATATGTTACATAAAATAATTGAAAATAAAAACCAATAATTTTGCCAAATATATTAGGATGAGAGGGTTCATTGATGTAAACTAGAGATGATCGTGAATCGGTCGGGTCAGATTTTCAACTGGTCCACATGCAACTCGATAATTTAAAGTCACTATTTGAACTCAACCTGACTTGACATTTTGAAGACACTTCACCAATTTTGAACCCAACCTAAAGTTTGGAGTAAAAACCAAAACCTCATCGACATAAATAATTATATTTTTTTTATTTTTATTCATTAAATTAATGATGTAAATGAAAAATAAAATAAAGAGATGTGCATTACAATTTATCTTTAAATATTTAAAATAAAATTATACTAATATTTCGAATCAGTTCAAGTACTTTTCAACATTATGGATGTAAAAAGCTGACCCGACCTGTAAAACTGACTGAAACCGACTTGAGTCAGAACTGCTTGTGACCTGAGGTGGTAGTGATCCGAAAGCGATTCGAGTCGAAACTGGTGTTGACCTGAACCCGAGTCGGACCTGAAAATTTTGGATCTGCACCCGACCTGAGAACGACTTGAACCTGAATTCAATATGATAATGTGATAACCGAACCTGACCTGCATCCGTCATGATATAAACCTGAACCGAGATTAACCTGGTAAATAACTGATATTACCCGACCTATTATCAACCTGACCTCTTATGAACCTGATCTATAATTGACTCAACCTGTAAATGACTTGACTTGTTATTGAACTGATCTGATATTTATCTGACTTGATATTTATCTGACTTGTAATAACTAATAAGTTACAATTGATAAATTTGTGAGATTATGAATTTATTATATTATAGTGTGATAAAATGCATCTTTACACTTTAAAGTACATTAACTATGATCATTAAATTAATATGATCACTATATATATATATATATATATATATATATATATATATATATATATAAATTATAGTGTATAAAAATATTTAAAAATTTTATTAAATATCTAAATGTTGTCAACATAATTCCTTAAGCTTTATGATTTATGGTTTAATATTAATAGTTTATGGTTTAGTTTAGTATTACTGGTTTATGAGATTAATTCTGATTCTTTAAGATTTATGGTTTTGTTTAGTGTTTTAGTTTAGGGTTATTGGCTTATATGATTAATTTAGATTCCTTAAAGTTTAGAGTTTAGTATCAATGGTTTATGATTTAGCGTATGGTTATTGGTTTATGAGATTAATTTTGATTTCTTAAGGTTTATGGTTTTGGGTTAAGTATTAATGGCTTATGATTTATTATAGGGTTATTAATTTACGAGATTAATTCCGACTCAACTTGATAATTTATGCATTTGAATTTGATTAAATATTTAAATCAAAGCTTCATGTGTACAATTGAACTAAATTAAAGTTTCAATTTTCATGTGTACAATTACATATTTACATCCAAATAAAAAATTTGTGTATAATTATATTAAATCAAAATTTATATGTTATAATAATAATGTTCGAATTGAATTAACGTATTAAACTTAGGATCTAATTGAGCTAAAATAAAACTTAGAAGCATAAATCACATACATAATTAAAAGAATTCTAAAACTAAATGTGGAATTTTAATTAATTTAATTTAAATTAGGATTCAATTGAATTAAATTAAAACATAAAAGTGAAAGTTTGGAACTTAAATGAAAAACATCTAAAATTGGAAGGGCTAAAAAATTTATCTTACCCTAAAAACCCACGCGGGTGAGAAATTTTCCCTCTCACCATTTCACTTTAATTAAAACCATAAAAAAGAATAATTCGTAGGGGATAAGGATAAAAATTTGGAGGGAATTAAACCCCTAATATTTTAGTTTTTTCCTTTCCAAAATTCAAATGAAATTTGATTCAATAATTTGCTCGTTTGTCATTTGCCTCCTAATTTTTTGCTTAGTGATTAATTACCTTTTAGGTCATCACTTGTTTAAATTTTCATTTTAGTCCTAACATTTACTTTTAAATTTTAGTTTAGTTCAATTTAGTCATAATTATATATATATATATATTAAATTGTAAAATATTTCGGCATCATAAGGGATATTTTGGTTCATATTAATCCCTAAATTTTTTATTTTTATTTGAAATTTGCGCACAATTACCATACCGAAATCTATTTGTACACGGTAAGACCCAACTTGAACTTCAACCAAAACTGATATTCCCCGACCTAAATTTTATCTGTCAACGACGTGACCTGACCTGAACGTGGCCCGACCTGAAGTCCATCCGAACATGAATTAACCCGTTAATTAACCGATTCGGACCTGAACCGTTTTGGCCTGAACAGAAACTTACCAGACCCAAACCCAAACTTAATCTGATTTAAAATCAACCTAATAATGACCTGAATCTGAGTCGACCCAAATCTAACCTGATTCGAGTCAAACTATTAAATTAACCTAACATAACATGTATTTGATTTGATTTAACCTAAAATGACTTGACCTGAAACCTAAACGATTACTTAATTTCACACCCCTATTTAACATAATCCAAAACCTAACTTCATCCTAAAAAATTGACCAGAACCTTATTTTTTTTTTAAATCAACAATATACGAGGTGAATGATATCGTTTCTCTGAAATACCTGCAAAACCTCGTGAAAATATTAACTCCTCCTAATCATCGACACCAAGGGAATAAATGCTTGCACTTAGATTTATAAAATTGATTAAATTACATATTTCATCACCGAACCTTCCCTTTTTACTTTTATTATAATCATTAAAGTCATTTTTTAATTTAATCATAAAATTTTTTAATTTATTTTTGTTTTAAACACTTTGTCGTTAAATATTATAATTACAAATTTATCTTTTAAAAATTATAAAATGACCCTAAACTTTGTTTTATTTTGTGTGAAAAATCCTTAGTTTTAAATTGCCTTTAATTTTTTGACGATAAAATATCTTCTTCAAAATTTCAATATCGAAAAACAGAAAAGGAGGAAACGAGTTAAATATTATGATTGCACATTAATTGAAGGGTGGAAATTGTATGTCGAAGTGGTTTGAGTTTTTATGTCTTGGTTTTTGGGTTGGGTTTCATAGGTTTTAAAGAGACTTTGAGGAAAAAATATCTAAACTTGTAAAGTGAAAGAAGATGATTAGACAAGTTAGTTATTGTTTTGAGTGGTTAGAGAAGACATCAAAAATAGCGATTCTAATAGCGTTACACAAGAATAAAGCTATAAAAGTTTTATATTTGCAGGGAGAAAATAAAAAATATGTAGACAACATATGGTTGGTACATCGACAAAAAGTAATTCATGTCAACACATGTGGCAGTCACGCCACCCTCATCTATTTGATTCAATACAATAGTGACTAAAACATAAGCAAATTGAAATTTTTTAAATTAAGTCTAATGATTAAAATAAGAGTAAGAATAGATTTTAGTGTTAATTTTTGTAACATACCCTTAAAATTTTACTAAACTTAAGTTTTAAATAAAAAATAAGTACCAAAATTGTACTTCTTTTAAACTTTAGGTGTTTATAGTATTTTTTTGCTAAAAATAGATGTATAAAATTTACTTCGTTATAATTTTAGGTGCCTAATAATTAATTATCGTTAATATAAACTCGTTAACCAATTAAAACATAACATGTGGCATTCTCATTTTATTCTTTTCAAAAGTAAAAATTTAAAACAATTTTTTTACTCAAAATTTAAATTTTTCAGAAAATCCTGAAAATCTCCGATGTTTACAACATAGTATTTAAATCACTAAAAATTTCTAAACCTAAACCCCTAAATTGCGGCCGTTTCCACCGTTGATTGTCGCCTTGAGCACACCCCTTTAGTCGTCGAACTTAGCCGGTCATTTTTTTAACACGGCGTCACCGAAAACGACGAACGACGTTCTAGCTGAACATCGAATGCGAAACAACGTTCGGCTAGCATGTCGTTCTTCGTTTTCAACAATGTCGTGTTGGGAAAAACGATCGGTAATTAACTATTATGCACTTAAAATTGTAACAATGTAACTTTTAGGCACCTAAAGTTCAAAAAGAGTATAGTTTGTGCACTTATTTTTTTATTTAATCCTAAAGTTCAAAAAAGTAATAATGCAGCTTGATAAAAATATATGGACTAATTGTATAATTTGGCCTAAACATTTCGGCATATGAAAATAATGGATCAAATTATAGTATTCTAAGTGCGTTCTGAATCCTGATTAACTCATAAGAAGAGAAGAGATACTCACGCAAAAACAGCTTTATCCTCAGCTTTTGATTTCTTCTTCTTCTTATCTAGATCTGCACTATTGTTTCAGGAAAGAAAATTCTTTGTTATTTATTGTTGGTGCCTGAAAAGAAAAAGTGGTTGTCTCCTTTCCAAGTTATACGATTGCAGCCGCCAGATTCTTGCCCGGAGTCATAGCTTTTCTCATCACCAAAAAGCGTTAGATATTGACGAAAATCTCAAATTTATTGAAGAAATTGAAAAAAAACAAAAAATTGAATAGTAGTATGTGAGCTGGGAGATGGGTTCAGGCAAAGGCGCGACTTCTTCTGCTCAGCAAATGGAATCATCAATCGAAGGTAAGTTCTTTTTTTCCCTGCACTCTCTTGTGTTTTTTTCCTCCTAAAAATTTGATTTTTTACTGTTTATTTTCGTTTTTGCGTCATTGAGGGGTTTCCCCTCGTTTAATTCTGCTTCACGAACTTGAATGAAGTTGGGTTTTGCTAGATCTCTTATCGTTCATCAATTAGATTAGTTTATTTTACTATAGTAATATGGTAAAAATCAGCTATTAATTTAGCCGAGTTCCTCTGAAAAATATGTTGGTTAATTATAAGATCGATTAAAATGAGCTGATTGTATGTCAAAGATTAGAAATAAAGTAGATTTTGGGTTTGAAGGCACAGAAAGGTAATTATTAATTGAATACTTTCTGCATCTTAGATTAGTGAATTAAAGGAGGATGTGAATGTTTCTTTTATTTTGATTTTCTGTATAAAGAGAAATTGTTAAGAGTAAATGTAGATTTCTGTACAAATAGCTGATGGACTTGTTAATTTTGCAGATATATGCGAGAGACATCGGCTAGAACTAGAAAATTTAACATTGACAACACAGCCCTTCAAAACATTAAAGCTTTTCATTCTGGCTGTCCTTCAGTATTTCACTCGATCCGTATCATATCTTTTGGCAAAGGGTGGTTGGCTTGTGCTTTCAAGCACTCTTATAGCTGTTCTTGGAATTTTGCTTGTGACTGTTGAGGGTCCTCATGAGAAGGTAATCAAATTCGTAGGTTGTCCTACTATATCCATCATTCTTTGTCATAGTTTTCTTTTGATATACAGTGTACTTCTTTATGCTTTTGGAAAGATTTTAATTTGTTTGGAGTGAGTGCTCTGTATTATCTGCTACATTTAGCTATGCAATTAAGAGATGCAAATGTTACATATGAGATTTATCATTATTATTTGTCTTATTTATTAATTATTGGTTATAAATATAGATGGCTAGGATTATTAAGTGCATTTGGTTTTTAAATCTAGGGTTAGGATTAAAACTCTATTTGTAACTCTCATATGGATAGATTTACAGCCACATTATTATTATTTTCTCTCAAGTAATAGACAAAACCTACAGTGTTTTTTTTTATTAACTGTTGTTTTCTTTTCCTTCTATGTGGGGGTTAGGGGGGTTGGGGTGGGGTGGGGGTTTTCCAGTTCCTATTGTCCCTCGATGACTAAATATTTTGAAACTTTTTTGTTTTATATGTAAGTTTCGGTCCGATATTTAGTTGAAGTAATTTTTTTTTTCATTCTTATTTTTCATCATTTATTGTAATCAGATTAATGGAAACAATAATTAACGGTTGATGTCTTGATTATATTTTTCATCAGCATGTTGAGGAAGTTTCTCAGTATGTTCGATTTGGATTATGGTGGATTGCACTTGGTGTTGCATCTTCAATTGGTCTTGGTAAGAACATTGCTTTCCGAATATCTTTTATGTTGTCTGGAGGAGTGTGCTTAATGAATAATTCGTCGCTGTTATACCAGCATGCTTTGGCAGACCGGGATTATGTGAATATTAGAATTAGCACTTCAATGATTGTTGTGTATGATGTACCGCTGTGTTTTAAACATTTTACCTGGATGAAAGGGAGGAAATCCATTTATCTGCTTTCTGCTATTCACACTTAATATATGCAGATGGATTTTCTGCAATCTGATCTGCTTATTGTTTATACTGCCTTGATACAAAAAGAAAACTTTTTTGAGTGCCAGAAGAAATAGATCGGATTCATGTTCTTTTCTAATTCACCTTTCTTATTCTAGGATCTGGTCTGCACACTTTTGTGCTTTACTTGGGTCCTCATATCGCCTTGTTTACAATAAAAGCAATGCAATGTGGACGAATAGACCTGAAGAGTGCTCCATATGATACGATACGGTTGAAGAGAGACCCTTCATGGCTGGATAAACCCTGCGGAGAGTTTGGCCCGCCATTATTTTCATCATCACATGGGTCAAGGGTTCCTATTAGCAGCATATTGCCTCATGTGCAGATGGAGGCTATCTTATGGGGTCTTGGGACTGCACTTGGAGAGCTTCCTCCTTACTTTATCTCAAGGGCAGGTGTGAGTCCCATCTTTACTCTATATACCTTATCACTACAACAAGGTTTGCTAGAAGAATCTGTTTATGGAAGGCTGATTAGGGCACTTTTGGAAGATGCCCCAATCTTTTTTTGCATTGGGCTTGATAACTGATGTAATGCTAACTTTGCAACTTAACATTATCTGATACTGACAGGGCAAAGGAGTTCCTTGATCCCATTTATCTCAAGATATTATGAAGCCCGTCCTTTCTTTTCCCCCTTTTATAACACTCTTTGAAAATGGGGTTTCATGTTTAAAGTTTTACTTTGATTAATAACTTTGTAGTTGCCCCCTCTTTTTTAAAAAAATATTATTTTTATTATTTTCTCCATGAATTTCAGTCCCGTGGTTGCTCTTTGTCCAATTGTTGGTTGTCAAAGAGTTATATTTTTATTTCCTTCTAGCACTCCATACTGTTAGAATAACCAGCTTATGTTGATCTTCTATTGTATCCAGCTAGTGTATCAGGCAGCAGAATTGATGCCTTAGAAGAGTTGAATCCTTCCTCAAGTGAGAATAATGGAGTCATAGCTACTCGCCTGAGGCAAATCGAGCGCTGGCTGTTATCCCACTCTCAACACATGAACTTTTTCACCATTTTAGTGCTCGCCTCGGTCAGTTATAATTTCATTGTTCTTTTACATTTGTTGCACATCAATTTGAATAATGCAGCGTAAGATGTTTTATTTTTAGTGCATATTTGGTTGTCTGACTGTTATCTCTGTTCTATTTTCTGCATGCACGTTAACAAATGCACACCTACACCTTCAACCACACTGGCATAAAATAACAATGTTCGGATGCATTTTCTTCAGAGCAAATCCTTGTTTAGGACATTATCTATATCAATCCAGTAAAATTTTCAAGCTAGAAACATTTGTTGCTAAGATAAATGTAATTTCCGAATTTCCATGTCAATTGCGAAGTGTGCTATTATGTTGTGCGAGTAAGATAGAAAAACTTGAATGGTGAGCACCGCCCCTTGTTAATTATTATATTTGTTTAAGATCATTTAAGTTGATTGCGGAGTATAAATGTTATTTATGCCATTTTTTATTGATTTATTATGTAAACCTGCTGCTGACGAACTGAGTTATGCTCAGATCCCAAATCCTTTATTTGACCTTGCCGGCATCATGTGTGGACAATTTGGGATTCCATTCTGGAAGTTCTTTCTTGCTACATTGATTGGGAAGGCGATCATTAAAACTCACATACAGGTCTGTGAATTGTGATGTTCTTGTTGTTTTTTACATACAAACTGAGCTTCAACCGTGATGCTTTCTTTGTGTTCATTGTCCGTCTTTCGGTATTAACATTGTCCAAAATGCTCTGACTCTTTTGGTGGAATTGAGCTTCAACTGTGATCCTTTTTTTACAGACGGTGTTTATTATCTCTGTCTGTAACAATCAACTCCTAGACTGGATAGAGAATGAATTGATCTGGGTGCTCAGCCTTATACCAGGATTCGGTTCTTTCTTGCCCACACTCACAGCAAAACTTCATTCAGTCAAAGAGAAGTACTTGGCTGCCCCACCTCCCGTGCCTTCAAATATCAAGGTACTTTCCTTAAGCCAGTACAAGAAATCTATTTTAATCCCGAGTTTTAGTCTACTATCCTACAGTTTACAAAATCAGATCCGATTTATATATATATATATAAATCCGTTATATGAAACTTTGCTGCAGGAAAAGTGGGATTTTTCGTTTACTTCGATATGGAATACCATTGTGTGGCTTATGCTTATGAACTTCTTTGTCAAGATCGTTAATGCAACTGCACAGAGGTATCTGAAAAAGCAGCAGGATGAGCAACTTGCGGATAATTTATCCGCTTCAACACATTCAGATTAGGAATTCGAGGAAAGCACTCGCCATCCTTCGTTATTATCTTTTACAAGTAGCGGTAGCGAACTACAATTTAATTGTCCTTCATGAATTACCATTGAAGTTTTCCCCTCTTAGAAGCTTGTATATAATAGGGGGGAACATATACAAGCAGAAACTACAGATTTTATTTATCCTTCATTGTTGGGACTGCAAAATTTGGGTGAATGCTCCATTAACTTCTGGCTTAGAATCATTACATTTTCTTTCAGTTATTATTATTAATATTATAATTTAATGGAAATTGGAGTATTCATTTGATTAAGTGGGATTTACTTTTGGAACGTAGCAAGTTTTCCATTTTGATTCATAAATATCTTTATGGTTCACATTTCTTTTTGAACTTGGATTTTAAATATATTGTTATCACTTAGTCCTGATAATGTGACAGAATCATCGCATTATCAAAAGGACTAAAAAAGTTGTTAATTTTATGGGCAAATGTGGATATCAACAAAGTTTGGGGATTAAAAGTTATTTTAGTCATATTTTTTTGGAACAAAGTTATTTTAGTCGTAATTAATTTTTCATGATAGTGTATTATAATTCTTAACGTAGTATCTATTGATATATTTTTTTTTAACCTTGAATTTTAATATCTTAAAATAAATATCGATATTTTTCCTATTAGCCGTTTTTTCAAAATTAGAAGTTTCACCTCAATTTACTATTTTAATTCGCTCTTTACCAAACAATCAAATTAGTGAATTTGACCGGTCAAATCTATAATTTTGACTCAATTTTTTTTACCAAACAAGACAAATAACTTTAAAAAAACTGTTTTTTATTTGACATGACAAAACATTAATGATGATTCATTGGTTAGAAAAAATAATGATTGAGTCAGTAATTTTTATTAGATGAGATTATGACTAATGCAATAAACCAGACGTATAATATAATTTTTCGATTGAAACTAAAAATATTTGGACAGCAAAGACGAAATACTAAATAGGCATAGATGTGGAATTCTAAATTTGTAGAAAGGAAATAGTTTTAATCACCCACAATCGAACAAAACAAACGATGCTTCCTACACACTTGTAAAGCCTATCAATCCAAATCATTTTCAACCGTTTTAACACCCAGAAAACGATTTAAATATATAAGCAATCAGACAAAAACCCAGAAATGTTTGTGTGTTTTCAGGCTAAAACCGCGAAAGAAAAAGAGAAAAAAAGGATCGTTGTACATTGTTGTTGTTGTTTCCTGTAACTTGTTTTTAAAAATAACCTGGCAACGATAGAAGGAGATAGTTCATCGTAGTAGGTTGCCAATGGCTTTCCCGCTGGCCTCTGTTCTCAGGATCCTTCTTCTTATCCTTCTTCTCGCGGCTATTTTGTATGCTTGTTTCACCCTCCCCGTTGAAGCGGTTTGCTCCTTTTTCTAGCTATTTACACTCTTTTTTTTTCTTGATCTGAGTGAATTCTGTTATCTTTTCTTAATAATAATTTTGCTTGCATTTTGTGTTTTCTCATTTGGGTATGTGTTTCTTCCTCTCGTATTTTGATTGATCTTTCTTGTTTCTATGGTTATTTTTATATTCGTAATCTGGGTTTTTCTTGTTATTACTTTTTTAGTGTCAAATTGTGGAGTTTGAGTGCTTGCATTGATTGAAGATTTGAAATGTGGGGTTTGTTTTTGTTCTCGTTCAATGAATTATCTTTGTGGCACGTTTTGGAAACTGTTTGTGAATGGCTTCCTATCTATCGACATTTAGGACATGAGAATATGAACGCAGTTTATATGTTAAATGTATTCCTTTGCTAAAATTACTACAAAATGCAAAGTTGGTGTAATTCAAGGCGAGAGTTATGATTATGAATTCTTAGTGATTGGATTTCCATTCTCTCCGCTTTCCAAATGTTAAATGTTCATCTTAAATGAAGCCTGATTGTTATTTTGCTACATTCTTGCATTGCTGAAAATAAGTTTTTTCTTGCAGATTCTGAAGGATTTTTTGTTATGGGTTGATAACGAGCTTGGATCTTGGGGTCCACTTGCTCTGTAAGTCACTCACTTGAATCCCACCTAAATATCTTTCTGTTTTCAATCAGCATCATGGACTTTGCTTGCTTAATTCTTTACTATGGAATTCGTTTTTTGTACTGTTTGTTGTAATATTTAATTTACGAAGTCTAATTTAAATTGTTTTCGAGACTTTGTCAAACCTGGTCCGAGTTGAAAGTTTGTCGTTTTGATTTAATCTTATATTCTGTGGTAATATGTTTGCGTTACGTCTAAATGGAAACTGGATCGTCTTGTTTATGTGAAACATGGGAACAATGTAACTGTATGTGTTCTCTAGCATTGCATGAATAGAATGCCCTCGATGAATATCAATCTTAGCCAGTTGTTATGTAGACTACCCCTGAATTTGAAGCTACTGGATGGATGATTGTCACGTTTCTGGTGAATTGAGTGGCTATAAATGATTTGACTCCGATGTATTAGGATTTTTTTACCTTTCAACTCATTTTTCCTACTTGATGTGCAGGGCTGTCGCTTATATTCCTCTAACAATCTTGGCTGTTCCAGCTTCAGTGCTTACTGTAAGCTTTAAACATCTGTACTGAGGCTTCAGTATAGCCAAATTTATTATCATTTCATAACATCATGCAATTTTCTTTTCTTTTCCACTTTTCCTTTTAACTTAATGATGATGATTGGTTTGTTCATGTTTGTGTTATCTGGAGTAATGATCCTAATTCTTGCATTCCTTCTTAGTGGTTGTCTTATGTGCAGTAGGGCCATCTCTAAGTATCTGAATCTGATAAGCTATTGTTAACTTGACACTTGTTAAAACCTATTCTATGTATCGGACAATTAAAAGAGCAACATTTCTTATCTTATAATTTTGATTCCGGTTTATTAGAGGGAAGTAATCTATGATCGACTTGCATTGTTACAATTAATGGGAAATTAAACTAACCATGTGATCTTTTAACTTGTTTTCTTATTTATTTGTGACCCGTCTTATTCAATTTCTTCATGTTATTTGACATATTTTACTTTGCAATATGCTTGTGTATTGAAAAATCTCTTTCCAAATTTTAAATGAGAAATAAATAAGGTTTTAACATTACAAGGCACTGTGTTTTATCCTTCAGCTTGGTGGTGGTTATCTTTTTGGATTGCTTGTGGGATTCATTTCAGATTCTGTTGGTTCGACTCTTGGTGCAGGAGCAGCATTCTTTCTTGGCAAAACAGTATGCTCATTGATTTCTTATGGAACTCTCAGTGATTTATCTTACTGCTTTACCTTTCATTGAAAAATACAAAACATTGATATGTTAGATATCTCTTTTCACTAATCTGCATACCCTGCTTTCTATTTCTTCCCTTTTTAATTAATTTTTGTGCTTCTCTTTCAATTTTCATCTTATTAGAGTTATGATGCTCTTGTACAGATTGGGAGATCATTGGTTGTTTCAAAGTTGAAAGATTATCCTCAGTTCCGGATAGTAGCAATTGCAATAAGGAGATCTGGCTTTAAGGTTTGCATGCTTCATATTAATTTTTGAAAGCTGTACAAGGCCTTGTTTTAAAACACCACATAGTATTTCCTAATTATATATGATTTGATGGTATTTGACATAAATAACCCTTAATGCATTGGAATGATTGCTTGAATGTGAAAGTATCACGACTTCATGAAAAGTGTTATGAGTTGCATAGTGGAATAAATAACTTAATTGTGTGTTTCACCTCAGACGTTTGAGAAGAGAAGTGTTTTCTTCAGGCTTTCAATATGACGTTTCAGACTATCTAGAGAAAAAACGCAAGATAGGCAGTCCAGCCATTTGGATTGACTGTTTCATTCACTGCTGAAAATTCTGTCAGATTTTTAAACTTCCTTTTTCTGAAAATGGACAGATTGTTTTGCTGCTTCGACTTGCACCTTTAGTCCCTTTTAGCCTGTTGAATTATCTGTTGTCTGTGACCCCGGTCTCATTCGGAGAATACATGCTGGCCTCTTGGTTAGGGATGGTGGTACTGCATCTATATAACCTTCCTAACATTCTTTCCAATAATATCTGTTTATGGTATTTTTGTTATACTGCGGATTTAACATTGAGATTGGTGTTTGTTCCAGCCATTAACCCTTGCTTTAGTTTACGTCGGAACAACAGTTAAGGATCTTTCTGATGTGACGCATCATGGATGGAATGAGTTTTCACCTGCTCGTTGGGTATGTGTCATGTTGCATTGTTGCTCTTTATACACCGTTGCATTTTTTTTTCTTTTTATTTAGAACGATTTGGACCGAGGTACGTTTTAGGCCAAGAAAATGTACTTCTAGCTACTTTTCTGCAGGACTCTTTCTTTTGAAAGACAAAAAACGAACCTCCGTACATTTTTGTGTTTGTATTTTGCAGTCCTGATTAGAATGATACGAATACTTAACTTGCTTTCACGTCATTTATGTTTTGTGTTCTTATCCGCGTTTTTGCTTTTTATGAATGCAGGCATTTCTCATAGTGAGCCTTGTTGTGTCTGGTAAGTGGACAAATCCAACTAGTTAGTGTCGGGGAATTTGGATTTCAAAGTAGTGCAAGCTGTGTGATAAAACACATATAGAAACATTCATGATTATTTTTGAATCCATGATGGATATTCTGTAGAGGTATCCATGAGCCGGGTTCAGTCGGGCCGTGCCCTGGAACTTCTTGAAATCCTTTGTCCAATCCCATTTAGTGGGGCACATGCCGGCCCGAATAACCTATATTTTTTAAAATAAAAAATATTTATTTTTAAAAATCTATTGTTTCGACTTTTGAGTAGAGTGGGGTTGACCTAAGAAATCACGGATTAAGATATAACGTCATGTAATCAGCGTAATCAAATGGTATGGTGTCTCATATGTGATAATAATATATGGTAGTTAAGGAAATGCTTGACATAAAATTTACACGAAACAAAGATTACACAACGTTTGACATTTGTATTGTTGATTTATATGCAGTGGTTCTAATGGTTTGTGTGACTAAAGTTGCGAAAACGGCTCTGGAGAAAGCCTTGGCTGAAAGTGAGGACATAGATAGCATCATAAGCTCGTCTCCGGGATCTCCCGTTGCCGGTGAAGAACCTCCGGATCATCACCAGCCTCTTATAATAAAGATAGGGCCCGGTGACAACAGCACTCATGAAAAAGTAAAACCCGAAATATCAGCCGTATATTCATGATCTTACTGATAATCTGGTGCTTTGTACATACATATATAGCCTTATTGACAGAGTTTTAGCTCCCCATAGAAATAGATGATCACTGATAATTTGTTTGGTGAATGAAAATAATTGTTCTGTTTTTTTTTTGTCTCCCCCTTTTCTTGCTGTGCACGCAATGCTTTTGTGCATGTTGAGTTTGACTCGGATTTTTGCATCTAAGTCTCTCAAGATAAAGTGTTTGGTTTTGGGAATAATAAAAGATGAAGCAACATCATCATTGTGGGTGCTGCCATTAACTTCTTTTCACCATATTTACCTTTCCCCACTGTCTACTCTTGTTGAATTTTGGGGGACCCTCCAATTTCCTCCATTTACTCAAAAGGCTTAAAATTCATATGTAATAATAAGATATTGTATTTATATGTTTGAATATATGTAAATCTGTCAATAGAACAAGTCGAGTTAGTTTTGTGTTTACTCAATCCAGATCAGGTTAACTCAAGTTTTAGAATTTCATAATGCTTTTAGTTCCCGTGTCGATTCAGGTTCGAGTCATTTTGAGTTTAAGATCATTATGAGCTCATATCATTTCTGGTTTTTTACTAACTTCGAGTCTTGACCATTTGAGTTATTTTAGGTTTGGTCTGATCTGGTCATTTCAGGCTTGTGTTGTTTCAAATACGGACTAATTCAAGTTTAGATTATTGAGTCTAATCTAATCAAATATTTTAAAATTGAGATCTAAACACAAATACACTAAAAAAAACCTAATAACGTAGCTTAAAACAAGGGCAAAGAATAATCTAAACTTGGAAATGATAACATCCCATTGGTGGGGATCACAGCCGTTGATGAAAGTGACAAAAGCTTCACCTTTTCCATGTATATAATGCTTGTTGAATATAGTCTTATAAGACACAATGAGCATGGTTCCCAAGCCCCAAATCACCAAACGCAAGATGCCAAGCTTGGGTGGTTGCTTTGACGGGTGCCGAGACCACACTCTCGGCACCCGGGTGTGGAACCACAGCGACAGGGCCGTGGAGCTTCAAGTACGAGTGGGATCGATACTCAAAAAGGTTCACACGTTGAAACCGGGGTGTTCGAAGAGACTGAAGTCCAAGAGCATATACAAGGCATATATGCCCGGCAGCGGCAGCGGCAACGGCGGTGCAGGGATGAAAAGCTTGCTTTATTACTATGATCAAACTTGCCATCCATACATTTGGGTGCATGACACGGTGGGTGATTCCTCAAGGATGGTTAAGCAACAGTACATTAGCCTTGAAGATCTAAGGGATTGTTCCGAAATTCGGGTTTTCAGAGATCATCAACGAGCTTGCATCTCGGTTCGTAAGAAACCAAGGCCGGATTTTTGCTGAAATGCTTTGTTTCTATATTCGAATTCGAAACTGATGTCAACTCTTTCTGTTTCAAGGTGATATTTTAGTATGCAACATCTTTTGTTGTTCATGGGATTAATGTTTTTTTTTCCTTCCACTGTCTTTCCCCCTTTTTTCCATGTTTTGATCATCGGTTTGATGACATTTCCCCGTCTTCTAGTTTGTGCATTTGAAGAACTAAAGATGTATTTGTTTTTAGAATGAAATTAATCATGTTTTCTTCTCCTCCTTTCATTTTTTTATTTTAAATTTTATTGCACAATTGAAAATAAAGGGTTAATTCTACCAAACGTTCTTAAATTACAGGTTAAATTGTAAATTATTACTTAATCTTCGAAATGTTTCGGTTTAAGTTTTAAACTAAATTATCATTCGTATCGATTTAATTTGAATGTTGAATTAAAATGTTCAAGTTTTAGGTCTAATTTAAGAGTTAATTAATAACCGGAGGATGTCTGATGTAATTAACCCAAAAACAATTGCGGATTTTAATATTTTAACTCTCTCCTAAAAGTGGTTAAATGAAGTAACTAAACTCTAGGTTTGTTTATGAGAAGGAAAATAAGGTCCCTTAAGCATTGGCTAATTGTGAAACCGATAATTTGATTTTGATATAACTAAAGAATTTAAAGACTAAATTGAAAATGTGAAAACGAATTTTTAAGTCCTAAAAACTCTCTATTTGTTTAAAGGGAAATGCCTAAGTTAAAAACTTATATTGTCAAAAATTTTCTAAGTGTTCTTGAAGCCAAAACAGTGTTTTTCGAGTCTCCGTTTCGGAACGGCCTAAGGCGTTTCGAAACACTTTTGAAACTGTGAACTCGTGTTTCGGAACGGGTATCAAAACGATTTTGAAACTGTGAACCCTTGTTTCGAAACGAGTTTCAAAACGGCTTAAGAACATCGAGACACCGTATCGAAACGACATCCAACGTTTCGAAGCGGTATTCAAGTCAGATTTAAAAATATGACCGTTGAAAGTTTTTAACTGATTTTTCACAAGTCGTTAAGGCGTATCGAAATGATTTCAAGCCGTTTCGATACAGGCCTTGACAGTAGCTAAAATGTTTCGAAACGAGTTTCGAAACGACTCTTAGCGTATCGAAACACCTTCAGCCCGTTTCGATACGAGCTCTTTAATGCACCCCAACGGCTCTTTCTATTTTGGTCTGTTTCGAAACAGGGTCGGGCGTTTCAAAACGATTGGTTGTAGACTGCATTTATGGAGGGAAGATAACATCCCAACGACTCTATTGATGAATGCAACAACCACAACGACTAGAGTTCAATGAGAAAGTATAAAAGGAACATCTAAAAGCTTCAACAACAACTATTGATCCAAAAGCAAACATCCAAACATCAAATCCAAGCATTTGTGCCTAAATCTCATTATTGTCTTGTAACCCAATTGTATTTTTCATTCTTATCATTTCAATTGGGTTGAGTGCTTGTAATTGGGCTACATTGTGTATTGAGAGATACTTGTTTTAGCCAACAACTTCTTTGTTTTTATTGTGTGAGGATTGGGTCAAATTTTGGGTAGAAAATTTGACCGAAATTGTAACGATTACCTCTTTAGCCTAGAAAAGGGGAAGAGCAATTAGTGAAATTGTTAAAAATCCTTAGTGAAGCTAAGGTAGTGGATGTAGAGTTCGATTGGAACTTGAACCACTCTAAAATTCCTTGTCTACCATTTTTATTTGTCAATTCCACATCCAAAATCTTTAAAAACCCAATTCACCCCCTATTGGTTTATATTGATCATTTGATCCACTCAATAATTGGTATCAGAGCCTACCTCTTTGAAGAATTAACAACCACAATAGGAGTTCCTAGGAAGAGTGTGATCATCCAAAAATCAAGATATGACATCTACCTCCGGATCTAGCATGTATGAGTCTCAATCCACTACAAAAATGCCTTTCTTCAATGGTGACAACTATCTGTTTTGGAAGAATCGGATGCGCCTCTTCATCAAGTCCAACGATTACTTGGTTTGGGATGTCATTGAAGATGACCCCTACATTCCATTGAAGCAAGATAATGAAGGAATGATGGTTCTAAAGAAAAATATGGAGATGAGTGAAGAAGAGAGGAAGAAGATCCAAATAAATGACAAAGCTCTTCACATGCTCTTTTGTTGTTTCGGTCCCGACATCTACTCCAAAGTTTCCTCTATTGAGAGTGCCAAGGAAGTATGGGATACTCTAGAGACCACCTATGAAGGAACCAATGATGTGAAGGAAACCAAGATTGGAATTCTCAATCTTAGTTATGAGAATTTCAAGATGGAGCTCGAAGAAACGCTGTCCAAAATGTTTGATCGCTTCTCAACCATCGTCAACGGGCTTAAAGGATTTGGAGAGACTATTCCGGAAGACAAGCTTGTCCAGAAGCTACTCTACTCACTTCCCGAATCTTGGGATGGAAAGAGAACCGCCATCATCGAGGCCAAAAACTTGAAGACTCTAAAACTTGATGAGCTAGTGGGTTCTCTCCTTACTCATGAGATTATGAAGCAAGGAAGGGAAGAAGAGAAGAAGAAGGAAGAGAAAAGAGTAGAGAAGCTAGAGGTGGAAAAGAAGAAGAAAATGGGAGTGGCTCTCAAAGCTTCATTACTTGAGGAGAGCACCTCTAGTGAGGAGGATGAGTTAGAAAAATTGGCTATGATAGCCAAAAGATTCTCACGCTTCATGAGGTCCAACCGAGGAAGGAAAATTCAAAGAAAGATGGACTTCAAAGGTAAAAACAAAGAAGAAGTGAGGGATCAAATCATTTTCTTCGAGTGCAATAAGCCCGGTCACATTCGTTCGGGGTGCCCTCAACTGAAGAAGAATGACTTTGAGAAGAAGAAGAAGCTCAAAGCCAAGCTTGCTACTTGGAGTAATGATGAGTCATCCGAGGATGATGAACAAGAAGTGGCCAACCTTTGCCTCATGACACTTGAGAAGGATTCCTCCATGGTAACCTCTAACTCATCATTTTTTGATTTTACATTTGATGAATTAAATGATGCATATGATGAGTTAGTTGAGAAATACAAGGAGTCGGTCATTAGGAATAAGAAAATTATTTCATAATTAAATGATAAAAATGACTCACTTTCTCAAGCTAACCTAAAATTTGAGAAAAAGATTTTAGGATTGAAAGATGAACTTAAGTTTTTCCAAGATGAAAATGTAAACCTAAATAATCTTCTTTCTCAATGCAATAGTGAACACCAAAAGGTGTTAAGTGAGCTTAACAAGCTCAAAGAGTATTTTAAATATGTTGGTAGTGTGAAGCATGAAAAAGGTGAATCTTCTAAAACATACCAACCTAGGAGAAAGACTAATAGCTACAAACAAAGTAACTTCCCTAGACATAATAAAACTAAAAAGATTAGAAATGTATGGGTTCCTAAGGAACTTGTAAAATCTAATTATATTGTTGTTATGTCACCTTGGATTCCTAAGGGAACCAAGCTATTGGGAGCTAACACTCGTGGACCCAAAATGATTTGGGTACCAAAAACAAAAGTTTAATATCTTTGTTTGTAGGGGGAGCATTGCTACAAGGCCAAAGCACAAAGTCAAAATTCATGGTACCTTGATAGTGGATGCTCGAGGCATATGACCGGAGACAAGAGTAGATTCATGGATTTAAAGCAAAAAGTGGAGGAGTGGTGACATTTGGTGACAACTCCAAAGGCCACATTAAAGGTATTGGCTCCATAGGTAATCACTCTACCATTCTTATTGAAAATGTCTTGTATGTCGATGGCCTTAAACATAATTTGTTGAGCATAAGCCAATTATGTGATAAAGGATTTAATGTATTATTTGATAAAAATGGGTGCAAAATTGTTGACATTAAATCTAATAATATTATGATCATAGGTCATCGCATAAGTAACATTTACATGGTGCATTTAGATGACATACATACATCCAATGCATGTTTAGTAGCTCAAAATGAAAATGATGCATGGCTATGGCATAGGAAACTAGGACATGCTAGCATTAGTGTTTTAGAAAAATTAGTTTCCCTTGATCTAGTTAGAGGTTTACCCAAGATTAAGTTCTCAAACGATAAATTTTGTGATGCATGCTCTAAGGGTAAACAACATAAGTCATCTTTTAAATTCATTAATGATGTTTCTACAAGTAGGTGTTTGCAACTTATCCACATGGATTTATTTAGGCCAATTAGGACTATGAGCTTGGGTGGTAAATCTTATGCATTTGTTCTTGTTGATGATTTTTCTAGATTTACTTGGGTTCTATTTTTAGTTACTAAAGATGAGGCTTTAGAAAAATTCATCACATTTTCAAAACTAACCCAAAATGATCTTAAACTTAGAATTTCTCATATTAGAAGTGATCATGGAACTGAATTTCAAATTTTAGGGTTTGAAGAATTTTTAAATGAAAATGGTATTAGCCACATTTTTTTAGCTCCTCGAACTCCTCAACAAAATGGGGTAGTTGAGATGAAAAATAGAACTTTACAAGAAATGGCTAGAACCATGCTTTGTGAAAACAATTTACCTAAATATTTTTGGGTGGAAGCCAGAAACACCGCTTGCTACATTATAAACCGAGTAATGATTAGGCCAATTTTAAAGAAAACACCATATGAGATTTTAAAATCTAAAAAGCCTAACATTAGCTATTTTCATCTATTTGGTTGCAAGTGTTTTGTTTTAAATAATGGAAAAGACAACTTAGGTAAATTTGATGCAAAAAGTGGTGAAGCTATTTTCATAGGATATTCTTTAACCTCTAAAGCCTATCGTGTATTTAACAAGAGAACTTTAGTAGTAGAAGAATCTATACATGTTGTATTCGATGATAACCTTCTTCCAAGGAAGGATTCTTGTGATGATGATGATGTAGGAATCATTAATGCCTTTGATGGAGGACAAACTTCAAAGGAGGATGAGATTCCAACAAAATAAGAGGTTACACAAGATCCACCTCTTGAAGCCTTGAAGGACTTGGCTCTTGAGGAAAAGGAAGTGAGCTACCCAAGGGAGTTCAACTATGTCAAAGATGGTGAAATCTTGGGTGATCCATCCAAGGGGGTAACCACTAGATCTTCTCTTAAACTTATGAACCATGTTGCATTTATCTCATGCATATAGCCTAAGAATATAAAAGAAGCATTGAAAGATGATTTTTAGATTATGGCTATGCAAGAAGAGTTAAATCAATTTGAGAGAAGTAATGTTTGGACACTAGTTGATAGGCCTAGTAATCAATCTACTATAGGAACTAAATGGGTCTTTAGGAACAAACTAGATGAGAGTGGTAACATTGTGAGAAACAAAGCTAGACTAGTAGCACAAGGTTACACTCAAGAAGAGAGAATAGATTTTGATGAAACCTATGCACCCGTAGCTAAAATAGAAGCCATTAGGATGTTGCTTGCATATGCATGTTATCATGATTTCAAGAATTTTCAAATGGATGTTAAAAGCGCATTTTTAAATGGTTTTATAAATGAAGAAGTGTATGTGGAACAACCACCGGGTTTTGAAGACTCAAAATTTCCAAATCATGTTTTCAAACTTACTAAAGCTCTTTATGGTTTAAAACAAGCTCCTAGAGCTTGGTATGAAAGACTTTCAAACTTTTTAATTGAAAAATGTTTTGAAAAAGGTAAGGTGGACACTACACTTTTCATAAAAAGGTATAGAAATGACATTTTAGTAGTACAAATTTATGTTGATGATATTATTTTTTGTTCTACTAACGAATGTCATTGCAAAGAGTTTGCTAAGCTAATGCAAGGTGAATTCGAGATGAGCACGATGGGGGAGCTCTCATTCTTTTTGGGACTCCAAATCAAGCAAAGGAAGGATGACACCTTCATCAATCAAGCAAAGTACATCAAGGATATGCTCAAGAAGTTTGGCTTGGAGAATGCAAAGCCTCAAGCCACACCTATGAGTTCATCTACAAAGCTTGACAAAGATGAAGGTAAGTGTGTTGACTCTAAGCTTTAACGTTCTTTACCTTACCGCAAGTAGATCGGAGATCTTATTTAGTGTTTGCTTGTGTGTTAGGTTTCAAGCTAGTCCTAGAGAGTCTCACCTTATAGCCGTTAAGAGAATCTTTAGGTACCTTAGAGATACTCCTTGTTTAGGTCTTTGGTACCCTAGAGACTCCACCTTCAACCTTCACGCTTATTCGGATGCGGATTATGGGGGATGTAAAATTGATAGGAAAAGTACTTCGAGAACCTGTCAATTCTTAGGTAGTATGCTCATATCTTGGTTCTCTAAGAAACAAAACAGTGTAGCCTTATCTACCACCGAAGTCGAGTACATATCCTTAGGGAGTTGTTGTGCTCAAGTCCTTTGGATGAAGCAACAACTCTTAGATTATGGTATTAAAGTTGAAACCATACCCCTTAAGTGTGATAACACTAGTTCCATATGTTTGACAAAAAACCCCATCCAACACTCTAGAACCAAACATATAGAAATAAGGCATCATTTCATTAGAGATCATGTCCTTAAAGAAGATGTTGTTATAGAGTATGTTGACACCTTAAATCAATTAGTGGACATCTTTACAAAACCTTTAGATAAAGAGCGTTTTTGGTCCCTTAGGAGAGGGTTAGGTCTAACTAGCCTATCTTGACCTTTTTGGACCTCTTTTGTGCTTAAAATTGCTTGATCTTGTGAAATTTCATGTTTATGTGTTTTTACTCCTAATTTTATCCATGCTTATAGTTAGGGGGAGTATGTTTATGTTTGCATATGTTATTCCTACTCATTCATGTCATTCAAGCAAATTAGGACTTATAAAATCCATTTTTCTGAACTTTTAGAGCCTCATATGCACTTCCAGGCCCATGTGTATCGGAACGGGTCCAACTGTTTCGATACGGGTGCCTTAAAATTCCATCTGAGAGAAGGGTGTTTCGAAACGCCTTCAAAGGGTTTCAAAACATTTTTGCTACTGCCAAGGGGTGTATCGAAACGTGTTTCGATACGAGTCAACGTGGGATTCGATACGGTCAAAGCCGTATCGAAACGTTCAGCTGGACTTGAAACGACAATCAACCTTCAGTGCCCGCGTTTCGGAACGGTCGAAACCTGTTCCGAAACGGGTTAGCGGACAACTTTAAAGAGGGCTTTTAAAGTTAACGTTTCACTTTAATTAAAATCCCCTCAAACCCTAAAAACCCTAAATCAATTTTTTCCTATAAAAACCCTCTTAATCTCATTGTTTTTCACCAAATCATGAGGGCTTTTACTCTTAAACACAAGTCTAAGCAAGCATAAACAATTTTGTGCAAGTATTTCCATCTATTCATCCAAAATCCCAATTTAAGGTATATTTTCATCTTTTTCTTTTTCCTTAAATTTATATTCGAATCCTAGGTTAGAAAATTTTAATTTTGTATAGTTTATGTGTTTTGATACTTGGGTTTTTCAAATCTTGTGGAAAAAATTTCAAAATCTTAAAAAAATTTATTCGAATATATGATTTTTCATTCGTATTTTTTTATTGTTTTTTAATTGTTTCTCTTAAAAAAAATTTCTATGTTCTTAAAATTTGTTTTTAAACCTAAGTGAGATTTACCATTGGATTGAATTAAGGACTTTCATGCATACACCTCAATTTTAGTTACAAATTGCCTACTTTATGTTTTTAGGATTTTTTCAATGGATCCCGCTAACAAGAAACGCAAGGCATCTCAATCGAGTGAGGCTTCAAATCAAGCCGCTATCCGTCCCAACCTTACTCAACTCTTTCTCAAAAGTCTTCGGACTCAAGAGATTAGAGATCGTTTCTTTTATGTCAAAGAGCTTGTCGTTCGTCGTGAGCGTGTTGTTGACATCTCGTTCCTTGATTCCGAGCGCTTTCTCTTAGGTTATCTCCACCGTTTACAAGAATGGGACCTCCTTAGTTTCTTGGGTATCCAGGATATTTGCTACAAGCACATGGTTCTTATATTCAACTTAAATGCCCAACTTATTAACAGTGAAGACAACTCCGAAGTTGCTCGCATTGAGTCTCTTATCTTGGGGAAGAAGATTGTCATTGATATCCCTTATTTAGAGGCTACCTTTGGTCTCAAGAAAGAAGGAATCGAAGATGAGACTCACTTTGGTTCTCACACCGGTTCAGTGCTTGCCTTGGATGCTCACGATAGGTTCCTCCACTTGATGATCTCGTGGTTTATTGCCCCTCCGGAGGTAAATTCTCTCATGTTCGTCAAGTAGATTATTTTTGGCTTGAATGTTTTCGTTGTGGAGTGCGCCCAAACCTTGTCAAGATCATGTTCGTCGAGATGGTGAATAATGTCAAGCTCCGTGAAACCGATGCACTCAAGTCCTTCACTTATGGGACTGTTTTGAGTCATATCTTTGGCGTGCTTAAACTTAATTGCACTTATGACTCTCTGGAACCCCGCAAGCAAAAACTTGGTGAACCTTCTCTCCGCAAGTTCGGATTTCATTACATCCACAATGGCCAATGAGAACGTGTTGATAGGGAAGCACCTCCACCTCCACCTCCACCTCCACCTCAAGTTGAACCTCAACCACAAGCTCCAGTTGCAAACAATGAAGCTCTCATGGGTTTTCTTACCGAGCGGTTCAACACTATGGAGGCGAGTCTTGGCACTATAAATACTCGATTGCAATCCATGGAGAATCGACTCACATCCCTTGAGAACAAACATCAATCTATGGACATGTCATTCTCCACTTTTTATGGTCAATGGATGGATTTTCGTCGCTCTCAAGCTAAGGACGATGATGATTCCATGGATGGTGATGGCGACGACGACGAGGCTTAGGATTCTCATGTCATCTCATATTAGCTATCCATATTAGGACTAAGATTGGATCTTTATTTCCTTTATATTTTATGAACCTATGCTTTGCTTATTTTGTTTGGGATTAAGCTTTGAACTTATTGTTTAAGATTTATGTTTTGGATATTTAAATTCTATAAATTTATATTATGTTACTCATTGGTTATTACTTATTGCTTTTAACCTTGTTT
Organism: Hibiscus tridactylites; assembly: GCA_958450335.1. Classification (NCBI taxonomy): domain Eukaryota; kingdom Viridiplantae; phylum Streptophyta; class Magnoliopsida; order Malvales; family Malvaceae; genus Hibiscus; species Hibiscus tridactylites. The sequence continues at coordinate 24,463,367 of OY288265.1, read as the reverse complement.
CTTCTCTTTGAGCCTTGTTTATTATTTTTTATCTAACAAAAAGAGGGAGAAGTAATCTAAGAGCCAAAATTCGTTTTAAGTGTTTTAAGTGTCTTTGAGTTTTTAAAAACTTGGATTTAAATCCTTTTAAAAACTTAAAACCCATCTTAAATTGAGGGGGAGTTAGAATGTATTCAAAATTCTCAAAACTCTTATAAATTCTAACTTTGGTTTTGTTATATCAAAAAGGGGGAGATTGTGAAACCGATAATTTGATTTTGATATAACTAAAGAATTTAAGGACTAAATTGAAAATGTGAAAACGAATTTTTAAGTCCTCAAACCTCTCTATTTGTTTATAGGGAAATGCCTAAGTTAAAAACTTATATTGTCAAAAATTTTCTAAGTGTTCTTGAAGACAAAACAGTGTTTTTTGAGTCACAGTTTCGGAACGGCCTAAGCCGTTACGAAACACTTTTGAAACTGTGAACTCGTGTTTCGGAACGGGTATCAAAACGGTTTTGAAACTGTGAACTCTTGTTTCGAAACGAGTTTCGAAACAGATTAAGAACATCGAGACATCATATCGAAATGACATCCAACGTTTCGAAACAGTATTCAAGTCAGATTTAAAAATATGAGCGTTGAAAGTTTTTAACCGATTTTTCACAAGTCGTTAAGGCGTATCGAAACGATTTCAAGTCGTTTCGATATAGGCCTTGATAGTAGCTAAAATGTTTCAAAACGAGTTTCGAAACGACTCTTAGTGTATCGAAACACCTTCAGTCCGTTTCGATATGGGCTCTTTAATGCATCCCAACGGCTCTTTCTATTTTGGTCTGTTTCGAAACAGGGTTGGGCGTTTCGAAACGATTGGTTGCAGACTGCATTTATGGAGGGAAGATAACATCCCAACGGCTCTATTGATGAATGCAACAACCACAACGGCTAGAATTCATTGGGAATGTATAAAAGGGACCTCTAAAAGCTTCAGCAACAACTATTGATCCAAAAGCAAACATTCAAACATCAAATCCAAGCATTTGTGCCTAAATCTCATTATTGTCTTGTAACCCCAATTGTATTTTTCATTCTTATCATTTCAATTGGGTTGAGTGCTTGTAATTGGGCTACATTGTGTATTGAGAGATACTTCTTTTAGCCAACAACTTCTTTGTTTCTATTGTGTGAGGATTGGGTCAAATTTTGGGTAGAAAATTTGACCGAAATTGTAACGGTTACCTCCTTAGCCTAGAAAAGGGGAAGAGCAATTAGTGGAATTGTTGAAAATCCTTAGTGAAGCTAAGGTAGTGGTTGTAGAGTTCGATTGGAACTTGAACCACTCTAAAATTCCTTGTCTACCATTTTTATTTGTCAATTCCACTTCCAAAATCTTTAAAAACTCAATTCACCCCCTCTTGGTTTATATTGATCATTCGATCCACTCAACACTAAGGGTGTGTTTGGTTCGTGGAAAAGATGATTACCAGAGGTAATAATCTTTTCCAGACTTACATTCCCATGTTTGGTTTAGGAGGATTCCCACTAGGAGGTATTATTCTTTTCCCAATAGTGGTTCTTTTCCCCCTAAATGGTGGGAATGCTATTCCCCTCATTTTCTTAGGTATTACACAATTCCTTTCCCCTTGGACAATATTACCCTTATGATTATGAATTGTGTTCATGTTGATCCTTTATTGCATTTTTAATTAGGTAACTATTTATTTATGGTGTAAATTTATTAAATAGTTATATTTAATATCAGTTTAATATATAAATGGTGTTGTATATGTTGCGTGTAAAATAGTCTATCGCAATTGTAGTGCAAGTGTACACGACGCAAGTAGTAAAGTGATACGAAGTATCGGATATCGTCTCCACAGGGATTGGGCTAATAGCTTCACCTTGTTTACTGCACGAAAGTAAAAGAGATATTTGAGAGTTGTCACAAGAATAATAAAGTAAAAACGTAAATAAAAGAATTGAGATATCAAGATAGAGAGAATGGGCTGGTATTGAATTGCTCGGTAGTGCAGGTATTGGATTGCTTAGGAACTCCAGTTCTGTTGTCGCTCCCGTCGCTGACAGCACCTGTCACAGCGGCTGTCCGTTAGCTGTCGCGGCAGCGAACACACCAACTCCGTACTTCAAGTTTGGCAAGAATCCTAAATCTGCCTTGGCCTATCCCTAGGTCCAAGTCTGTCGATGATCACGTCTTTGATGATACCTCCCGGCGTGAATCGAAGGATGAACACCGATGTGTATGAATTCTTCCTTAGCCACTTAACCTTGCTCTATCCCTAGGCACAAGATAGTTCACTATAAACTAGAGAACTCGCTCTTATTTCTTTCGTATACTTAACTCTCCTGATGCTAAGTAAATAGATAACCTCACAATGCTCTCCCGATGCTCTTGCAAGATGTTAATAACCAAAATAAGAGAACTTGAAGTTTATTTTATTGAACTTGGAAAATCCTAAAACAAAACAACCCTTGCAACTACTTTACAAAACAACTCGTGGCCCTAGGGGGAATTTAGAACATGTCGGTGACGGGTAAACGGCAGAGGGGTTTAGGTTATCGGTTATGGGGTATTATGAGGGGTTCCTTTCTAGGTTAAAACCTATGCCCTTATATAAGCTTTGGGCTCAAGTATTCTAAGTTAACAAGGATTACAACTTTAATTAAAAGTAAGATTCTAATAAAGACTTAATCTCTAAGTATCCTACTTTGCAGCCGCCATCCTTGTTTCTAGGAATTTCCTCTCCTTGAGCTTTGGCTTGACATATCTTTTGATCCAGGGCTTGGAAAAATATTTGGCTTTCACACGACAGGCGAGCAGATTTTTCTCTATCTATCGAGGTCCACTTTACTTTTCCTCTTCATAAGGCTGTTGTCACCTTGCTGTCACGACAGGTCCATGGCAGCTTCGTCCTCGTCGTCTGCTTGTCCAGTTTAGCTCTTCTGCTTCTCTGCCCTGCGCCTGCCTTCTTCGTCTACGATGGCAGCATCCTGCAAAATCAGCCATTTTTAGTAGAATCCGTGCCTTTTACATATTTGTGATGTTTTGCTGAAAACTAACCTAAACGCAATGCAATGATGCTTGAATGCAGCAGAAATATGGGTTAAAAAGGGTATAAATAATAGAACTTTTACACACTCAACACACCCCCAAACTCAAGATTTTGCTTGCCCTCAAGCAATTAAGACCTAAAAGAAAAATGAATATTTTTGTGTTGGCCTTCAAACAGTGAACTGTCCCTTACCCGTCGCTCACTCTCTATGGCGGCAGCAACCTGTCGGAAATGTTAGGATTTATCCGGAATCTCCCTATAGCTCTCGTGCAGTGTGTGCATGCTTGTGAACAGTTATATGCTAAGACTCTCTTAGTTTCACTAGAATATTCAACTCTTTAACTCGAATTTTTATGCCAAAGTTTTTTATTTTTTTTTGAAGGCACATTTTCATGCTTCTTTTTTCTTCTCTTTTCAAGCTAAATTTTTCTAGAGCCAGTTTTGGGCACCTCTAGTTAGCTTCCTAGAGCCGGTTTTGGGCACCTCTAGGTTTTTGATTTTCTTTTTGCTAAACTTCTTTCCTAGACAGCATAGTCACTAGCATCACACATGATCTCAAACGGCTGTGTCCAGTCTGGTAGCTGTACTATGGGGGATGTCACTAGTTTTTCCTTCAGAACCTTGAATGCTTCTGTACATTCATCATTAAAGTCAAAGGGTTGGTTCTGCTCTAAGAGATGGCATAGGGGCTTCGTGATTTTTGAGAAATTTGCAATGAATCTCCGATAAAAACCAGCATGCCCTAAAAAACTTCTAATGCCCTTGACTGTGGTCGGCGGCGGCAGCCTCTCAATTACTTCAATCTTAGCCCTGTCGACTTCTATCCCACGGCAGCTAATTTTATGGCCAAGGACTATCCCTTCGTCCACCATAAAGTGGCATTTTTCCCAATTTAGAATAAGATTAGCTTTTTCACATCTTTCAAGTACCTTTTGAAGGTTGCCGAGGCAACTCTCAAAATCGTCTCCAAAGACGGAAAAATCATCCATAAAAATCTCAAGGAAGTCCTCTACCATGTCGGAGAATATGGCCATCATGCACCTTTAGAAGGTGGCAGGTGCGTTACAGAGGCCGAACGACATCCTCCTAAATGCGTATGTTCCGTAGGGGCATGTAAAAGTCGTCTTTTCTTGATCCTCCGGTGCGATAGCAATTTGGTTGTAACCTGAATAACCATCAAGAAAACAATAGTAAGGTTTACCCGCTAGTCTATCAAGCATTTGATCAATAAAGGGTAAAGGAAAGTGGTCCTTTCGGGTAGCTTTGTTAAGCTTCCGATAGTCCATACAAACCCTCCAACCGGTCACAGTCCTGGTTGGGATTAACTCATTGTTCTCGTTGGTTATCACGGTCATTCCTCCTTTCTTGGGAACACATTGCACCGGGCTCACCCATTTGTTGTCGGAGATGGCGTAAATAATACCAGCATCTAACCATTTAATTATCTCTTTACGCACCACCTCCTTCATCGCATGGTTTAGCCGCCTTTGGGCATCTATAGTCGGCTTATGATCTTCCTCTATGAGGATTTTGTGCATGCATAATGCCGGACTAATGCCTTGAATGTCTGCTATCGTCCATCCAATTGCCTTTTTGTGCTGCCTTAGCATGCCGATTAGCTGTCGTTCATGTCCCTGCGGCAGCTTAGCAGAGATGATTACGGGCAGTGTATCATTGGAACCAAGATAAGCATATTTTAACTGCACTGGCAGAGGCTTAAGTTCTAAGGCAGGTGGTTCAACAGTAGATGGCTTTTGGATTAAATGGTTATCTGAAGTGTAATTCAACGGTTCGAATAACTTACCTGGTCGATTGCCTATCCAGTTTACCTCCTTCTGACCTTCAGTATCAGATGTATCAGATTTAGAGGAGTCGCTGTCGTCGGTGCTGTCGTCGTCGTTGTCGTGACAGGCCTGTAAGTGGTTGTCGCAGCAGTGAGCAAATTTTATATCACGGCAGCCCGACCTGATGCAGGGGTGATCAAAGGTCACCTCAATGATGGCCTTGCATTCCTCGTCCACATCAGCATGTTTCATCGCTTGGAGAACATTCAACTTAATCTCTTGATCGTTCACGCGCATGGTGAGTTCTCCTTTCTCCACATCAATCAATGATCTTCCTGTGGCTAAGAAGGGTCGCCCAAGGATGACTGGTGCGTTTTCATCTGCTTCATAATCTAAGATAAGAAAGTCAGCAGGAAAAATAAGCTTATCCACTCTTACCAGAATATCTTCAATTTTCCCTCGGGATGAACGTAAGAGCGGTCGGCCAGCTGCAGAGTTACTGTCGTGGGTCGCGCCTTTCCAATACCTAATTTCTGAAAAACAGACTTTGGCATTAAATTAACACTAGCACCAAGATCACAAAGTGCCTTACCCACAAATTTATTGCCGATTACACAAGGTATGATGAAGCTCCCCGGATCCTTCTTTTTCTGGGGTGGCTGCCGATGAAGAATACTCATGCAGCCTTCTGTCATCTTTACCGTTTCAAACTCCCCAAGTTTAGATTTTTTCGACATAACATCCTTGAGAAATTTAGCATAACCGGGCATCTCCCTAACAGCATCTAACAACGGAATATTAATATGAACCTGCTTAAAAATATCATAAATCTTTTTAAGTTGAGATTCATGCTTAGCTTGCTGTATCCGTTGGGGAAAAGGTGGTGGAGGACGATAATCAGCAATGCGTCCTTCCCACTGCATGCGAATCTGAGGACGGTAATCATCTTTTTTATCCTCTGTCGCTTCTGCTGTCGTGACAGGCTCATCGGCAGCAGTCTGTTTATCACCTGTCGGGGCAGCTTCCTCGGCAGGTTTATCTAAGGCAGGTTCCTTTTCTGTTTCAGCTTCTTTTTACGGCCATGGTAGTTTCTTCCCACTCCTAGTAGTAACCGCCTTACACTGCTCATGTGGGGGCAGTCTAGCATTTTCAGTATTGCTAGGGAATCCTCCATTCTACCTCGGCTTAATATGTTGAGAAACCTGACCCATTTGTGTCTCTAGAGACTTCAAAGTAGCTTCATGATTTGTCATTCTCATCTCGGTTTTATCCATAAAGGTTTCCGTCTTCTTGACAAACTGATTCATATTCTCCATATATGTACCGGTCTGAGACATAAAAGTGGCCAGCGTCTGTTCCAATATACTGCTCGTGGCAGGTGGTGGCTGTTGTTGCTGCTGCGGCGGCAGGTGCGGCGGCAGTTGCTGCGGCAGTTGCTGTCGCGTCAGCAATCTAGGTCCTCCCTGATTCTGATTATGTGCTTGCGGATTCAGGGCATTGTTAGGATTACTCCAGGAAAATTTGGGATCCTTCCTCCAATTAGGATTATAATTGTTAGAATTGTAGTTCGGCTTGTAATTTCCAACATATTTTCCTTCTTCTATTTGTATTGGGCACTCATCCCGACTATGATTTCCCTCACAGATGGTACAAACTTCCTCGACAGCAAATCCTTGTAATTCATCTTCATTCAATAACCGTTTCATTGCTTTAGTAAGGAATGCTACCTGTGATTTCATAGTGCTGTCGGCCTCATAGTCCTTGACAGTAAGTACCCGTTTACCCCCTCTTCTTGCAGTCGAAAACTGCTCCTCATTCTTGGCCAGATTTTTCAAGACTTGCAGTGCCTCGTCTGGATCTTTATCCAATAATAGTCCATTTGCTGCAGAATCAATTCTAATGCGAGTTTGTAAGTTAGCAGCATTATAGAACTTAGTTACCTGATTCCAAACAGGGAATCCATGCATTGGGCAGTTTCGAAGAAGAGTAGTAAATCTGTCTCAGGCCTCGTGCATTGGCTCGTCGTCTTCCTGTTGAAAAGTAGCAATTTCATTACGTAATTGCTCAGATAAATGCGAAGGATTAAAACGAGATAAGAATTCACAAGATAAATCTGCCCAAGTTACGATTGAACCCGGCGTAAGTTTATTCCACCAAGTTTTAGCTCTGTCCCTCAATGAATGGGGGAATAACCGAAGCCTCAGTATCTCCGGATTAACTCCTGGTAGTCTAAACGAACCACAGATCTCCTGGAACGTTTTGAGATGCTCCCTAGCATCTTCTGTCACAGCACCACTAAACTGCCCGACATTGTTGATCATACTAAACATGACAGGTTTAAGCTCAAAGTTATCAACTTCAATATCCGGCAGTGTGGTCTCCAGTTCTACATGATCGTTCAGCATGTAGTCTCGACATGACCGTCGTCCATCTGCTGCGGGCGGGTCGCCGACAGGTGGGTTATTATCGTCAAGGGGTGGTATGCGACTGCCAGCAGGTTGGTTATGGCCTATCTTCTCTAGCTGTTCCTCGAGGTATTCGTTTCTGTCTAAAAGGCGGCGAAGTTGTTTCTTGAGATTGAAGGAACGTTCAACTTCCGGATCTAGTTTATACTCAGGGTCTTCACCTCTTTTGGATCTGCGCATAAACAAGAAAACCTCGTGAAAAGTAAGAGTTGAAAGTACTAACGAAAAATTAAAGAAAAATAAAAATAAAAACGAAAACGAAAATAAAAATAAAAACTAAAAGTGCAATAAAAGAAAGAAAGATGTAGTTATGTTGCCAATCCCCGGCAACGGCGCCAAAAACTTGTTGTGTGTAAAATAGTCTATCGCAATTGTAGTGCAAGTGTACACGACGCAAGTAGTAAAGTGATACGAAGTATCGGATATCGTCTCCACAGGGATTGGGCTAATAGCTTCACCTTGTTTACTGCACGAAAGTAAAAGAGATATTTGAGAGTTGTCACGAGAATAATAAAGTAAAAACGTAAATAAAAGAATTGAGATATCAAGATAGAGAGAATGGGCTGGTATTGAATTGCTCGGTAGTGCAGGTATTGGATTGCTTAGGAACTCCAGTTCTGTTGTCGCTCCCGTCGCCGACAGCACCTGTCGCGGCGGCTGTCCGTTAGCTGTCGCGGCAGCGAACACACCAACTCCGTACTTCAAGTTTGGCAAGAATCCCAGATCTGCCTTGGCCTATCCCTAGGTCCAAGTCTGTCGATGATCACGTCTTTGATGATACCTCCCGGCGTGAATCGAAGGATGAACACCGATGTGTATGAATTCTTCCTTAGCCACTTAACCTTGCCCTATCCCTAGGCACAAGATAGTTCACTATAAACTAGAGAACTCGCTCTTATTTCTTTCGTATACTTAACTCTCCCGATGCTAAGTAAATAGATAACCTCACAATGCTCTCCCGATGCTCTTGCAAGATGTTAATAACCAAAATAAGAGAACTTGAAGTTTATTTTATTGAACTTGGAAAATCCTAAAACAAAACAACCCTTGCAACTACTTTACAAAACAACCCGTGGCCCTAGGGGGAATTTAGAACATGTCGGTGACGGGTAAACGGCAGAGGGGTTTAGGTTATCGGTTATGGGGTATTATGAGGGGTTCCTTTCTAGGTTAAAACCTATGCCCTTATATAAGCTTTGGGCTCAAGTATTCTAAGTTAACAAGGATTACAACTTTAATTAAAAGTAAGATTCTAATAAAGACTTAATCTCTAAGTATCCTACTTTGCAGCCGCCATCCTTGTTTCTAGGAATTTCCTCTCCTTGAGCTTTGGCTTGACATATCTTTTGATCCGGGGCTTGGAAAAATATTTGGCTTTCACACGACAAACGAGCAGATTTTTCTCTATCTATCGAGGTCCACTTTACTTTTCCTCTTCATAAGGCTGTTGTCACCTTGCTGTCACGACAGGTCCATTGCAGCTTCGTCCTCGTCGTCTGCTTGTTCAGTTTAGCTCTTCTGCTTCTCTGCCCTGCGCCTGCCTTCTTCGTCTACGATGGCAGCATCCTGCAAAATCAGCCATTTTTAGTAGAATCCGTGCCTTTTACATATTTGTGATGTTTTGCTGAAAACTAACCTAAATGCAATGCAATGATGCTTGAATGCAGCAGAAATATGGGTTAAAAAGGGTATAAATAATAGAACTTTTACACACTCAACAATATATATTTAAATAATGTTGTAATATTTAATAGTACATTTTATTAATATTGTATTTACGATGTTTCTAGGGTTATATGATGAGATTATGTGTTGTTTGAGACTGAATGCGTTAAGACTTGATGTTATTAATTTTATTATTTGATTTATAAGATATTTTTTATCTTAAAAAATCAGTAGGTTAATTTATTTTTATCACTTTTTACTACTTCTAGATTTGTTTTATTATTTACTTTAATTTGTTTGATAAATAGTCGAAAGTAATAAAAAATTACAAATCTAAGCATATTAAACGTTTAATATTTTGATGTTCAAAAAAATTTAAAAGAAATAAATGTATATAAATATAAAACATTTTTAAAAATAATTTAATAATATTAATTATATTATATGTTTTTTTGCAAATTTTAGGTAATGTAACGAAAATACTTCTATAATTTTTTATGTAAATATTTTTAATTTAATAATTAAAAATTAAACTTGTTAAAAATAAAATATATCATAAGGACATGTTGGTAAATTTTGCTTCCAATTAATCTTATATTCCTCCAACCAAACACTACAATCATATATTCCTACCAAATAAACCAAACAAGGTAATGTAACATTCCCAGTAATGTGTCAGGTAATATTACATTCCCGTAATCCTATTCCCAGAGGTAATCTTACATTCCGTGAACCAAACACCCCCTAATGGCTATAGAACAACTAAACGTATCGTGTGTTTATTTAAATTTAAAACCATACTAAATTACCGACCATAAGAGCTAACCTAATTAAAAGTCGGTCGGAACAATATATTTTGTAACCCCCTATACCCGCATATGCATTTCCACATATCCTAGGAGGCCACATTAGGGTCACAAGAGCAACCCACAATAACTCATATAAAATTCATTTATTTAAATACATTAAAGCTGTAAAACAAATTTATGTTTGAACTATCATATATTTATGAACATCATGTAAACACATAACGGGAACTCACAAACATTATACATACTCTAACATAAAACAATACACGTCATACATGCATTGCCCATTAACTATGCCGATATCGTACTCCAAAAGCAACACCGAGGAAACCCAAAAAGGTATTGATGCCAGTAACTTTATCATGACGGATTTCATCTGACCTGCGATGGTAAAAACAACATGAGCTTGGGAAAGCTCAGTAGTACATGACTACCAAATTATGCGGCAAGCACGTGCAAGTACATGGCAGACATTACATTGACATAATGTTTCAGGCAACAACGAACTCCATTTACGATTTAATATTTCAGTGTAACGTTATAATTGAAGATAACATAATTGTTCTTTATTCCAGCATTGTGTATCACGCGTAAAGCCTACAGTCCCGAGATTTAGAAAAGTGAATGATTAAATTGAACTAGGGAGTTTAGTGTGTCCCATCAGTGCTAAATTGTATCAATATGGTAAACATTTTATTTCACGGGCATATAATTCAAGCAACAATAATGTTCATCATTTTTTTATTCTTGTCTACCCTCTAAATGTACACTAATATATAATTTTGAGATGCGTCTATAAGGACATTAAAGGGCATGAGTATCATCCTAAGGGAATACCTTGGGCCCGACGAAATTTCCTTAACTGAAGCATAGGAACCTATAGTTGTAATGATAAGAATTACCCTAGCCGAAGCAAAAGGACATGTAACTGTAACTATAAGGAATTACCCTAGCCGAAGCATAGGAACCTGTAACTGTAACGACAAGGAATTACCCTAGCCGAAGCATAGGAACCTGTAACTGTAACGATAAGGAATTAACCTAGCCGAAGCATAAGAACATATAACTGTAACGATAAGGAATTACCCTAGCCGAAGCCTAGGAACCTATTACATAATTAATTACAATCGGGTCAGGGTTGAACCTTTAGAAACTTCATATCATAACCCAAGTACCCAGTGAATCAGTCTATTCAGTATTACAGTGAGCACCATAAATCGTAATAATAATAAATAGGCATTTGTATACAAAAACAGTAACTAGATATCATGTTCTTCATATCAGGTACTAGGCATATATCAGACATATAATCTAGTCATGCTTAAATTCGTAAACGTGTTATGCTTATGTGAAATCAAGTATGTTAGTCATGTGCACACGATCAGTTTAATAAAGCATGCAAACCATTATACAGAACAGTCGTGCAACATACAAGGATTACGCCAGGTGGTCCAATTTAATTCTCGAAGACACTTGGTAATTACAGGAAATGGGACACTGAACTTTTGACAATTTCGAACTTATTTCAGAAACAAGATTCCCTAAAAAGGGGTTTAAAAACTAATGGCTCCATCCAAACATTCAGTAATTATTCCAGTATGATCGTGCAAAATTCAAATACATAAGGAATTATCACTTTATTAAGCCTACGGAGTCCATTTAGTCATTTAGCTTTTAGGGGTATTTAGGTCCTTTTATACCTCAAAAGTATTTTCATAATTTCTCATCCAAATATTTCAAAAATTAAATCTCGTAACAATAAATAATCGAAATTTAAAGTTCCAAGTTTAACTACTTTATCAATTATTCACTATCAATTATTCACTAAACATGGATTTCTTAGCGATCGTCAATTCCTTATTCAAGTACACGGCCTTAACCAATTTATTTTCTTATTACTTAAACAGTACCATTTAAAATAATCAACGATAATCATATAACCAAACATATTTATTCATACATTAACCAATTGCTAACTCGTTCCAAAAATCACAAAAAGACAGTGGGGTATTACCTCGGCTCCAAGCTACATCGGCCAACCTTGATACTCTTTTCGGCCACTCTTTAACATGAACTCGGTGTCCCTCAATATCTCAGATACGAGACGAAAATGAGTTACATCAGAAGTTAAACTTAAATATAATTATCGGTTTGAATCAAAGGGTCAAATATTGAAAATCCACTTACCAAATTCGAAATTGGCGGAACGGGCCTTGAAAATAAACTCCGAATGTCAAAGAAAACTGAATTATATATTTTCAAACAAATATAACCTCAGGTCGGGTCAACGATCGGTAGGTCAGGTCAACGCCCGAGACAATGAGTTAAAGCTGGTTCGAATCGGGTTAGTATATTTGGATTCGGTTCAGATTAAGAGGTTAGACTGAACCGGGTTCTAGGTTTAGTCAAATCTTAACTAGAACCATAAGGGTTTGGGTTCATGTAAACTAGACTTTTATCAAATTTATGGACAGATTTGGGGCTAGGCAACTCGGGCTTCATAAATAGATCATACACATATGGGCTTCTTAGATTTGGGCTCGTACACAACCCACATAGTCTGGCCTAATGCCCATTATCAAAGCAACAAATAATTAGGGTTTACCACACCCTATTGTTGGCGGCTCGCTGACGGTTCAATACCAGATCAACGGAGGAGACGTTGGCGGCACAACAACCCTGAAGAGTGGATCAGAAAGGTTTCGTCATCGCTTCTCACCAACGATAGGAAGAAATGATGATCGGAAGGCATGGTTCAGCTCACGAGGCGACGAGGAAGACGTCGATGATGGCGGTGACATTCACGGAGCACGACGGTGACAAGGATCTTCAACAGTTCACGGTGAGTTTTCCACCGTTTCGCATCAACAGAAACCGATGAGGGATCATGGTCGGAAGAATTTTGCTCGCCGAACGACGAGGAACAACGATATAGTGGCGGTGTAACCCACGGGCCGGCAAAGATGGGTGGCCGGAGTTCGGAGAAAACGATGGGAAAGATGGGCTTGGCAATCTTTCAAACGGATCTTTACGACGAACGGCGGTGGCTGTCCGCGTGAGAAGGATGGATCTAGGGTCGGGGTGCAACGACGCTTCTGACGACAGAGGCGGTGGTGGCCAAAAACGGTGGAGATAGAGGCGGTGGTTGGGCTCGCCGAACTTTGAACCTGTCATCCATGGCAAATGGCGGCCCAACCGCGCGAGTAGTTACCGCTGGGTGGTCGGGGCATGACGTCGAGCACGATGTTAGTGGTGATGATGCTCACCGTCGAGCGGTGGGTGAGACCTGCATAAGGACATGGTGGTCGGGAAGGAGTTCTCCAGAGACTCTTCGTTTTCCTTATTATTTTTTTCCCGATCTGAAAATAATTGGAATGTGAGGGGTCACTTTAGAGTTTTTATTAAATTTTTGACTAACATTCTAGAATTCGTCTTTAAGTATCATATAATCCATTATTTGATAAATATGAGCCTTTAGCTCAATGGTTAAACTTAGTGGTTGATGGGTATGTGGTTGTGGGTTCAAACTCTCACAACCACAAGATCTCACTTTTATATTTTTCTTTCTCTATTATTTTTTATTTTATTTTTTCCTCATAAAAAAGTAATTACAAATCGGAGTGTTACATATTTAGTTTCAACGTTGTTGTTTATTGTCCTATTGCATTCAATTGATATTAGAATCATTGCAAACATTTATGAATTTAGAGCTTGAATAAATTTAAACGTGTAATATTTTTAAGTTACTAACCAGTTAAAGATTTAAGTTGTAACACCCTAAGATTTGTGGTAAAAAAAAGGGAAAAGAAAAGAAAATGGTGTTGTTGTGGGGTTTTGAACCCTTAACCCTTAGCTTGATGAACCAAGCCTCTGACAACTAAGTAAGGTTAAAGCTTGGTTTCCATTTAGCCCAGATAATTTTTGAATGATGTTCCCTGATCTATATCGAGTTTTAATTAGACCCACAACCCCTTAGTGCATCGAATATGAGTCTAAAAAATAATATCAGGAGTTCTAGAATCCTCTTTGACCCTTCATCTTCCCTAAATCACCATTCGACTTCTGCTCCAATCTCTAGCCACCGACCCGTCATGGCGTGCACCGTCGTCACCTACTCATTCACCGTCGTACCCTGACATGACCCCGGTCACTACTCGCGGAGATACCCATCCGTTCACCGTAAAATCTTGTTGGAAGATTCGTCGAGAAGTGAGAATTGCTCCTCGTTTTTTTAATTTTCTGGCCGATCCCGCCGTTGGTTCTTTACGTGGCCGCCAAATCTGAGCTCCCCACACCGCAGCAAGCAAAACCAAACCGGCTGATCGGCTTACTGACACCAACAAGGGCGTCACCGGAGCTTCGTCGAATTTGGCCATCTCAGCTTCATTTTGGGTAAGATTCGATGAGTTTTCAACTTTCTATGCGTCGATAATGAGTGTGTTGGGTTGTTGAGTTGATGAGCCTTCTTTTTTCGACAGATTCGTGGCATCTAGGGTCTCCGGCGACTGGCCGGCAAAAACTTCATCGGTAAGGTAAGTGGGTCGGGCATATTGGCCCAATTCCTTTCGAACCGGTCCAAACCCGAATCGAGCCCATCAACATGACCCGTGTCTAACATGACCCAAACCCGTATCTGACCCGAATCGATCCAACCCGACCCGTATCCAAGCCCAACTCGTCTACCAAGTCAACTCAGCCCGAGTCAGCTTAGTGAGTCAGCCGAGTCAGCTTAGTGAGTCAGCTAATGAGTCAGCCGAATCAACTCAGTTGACCTCTGCCCGTTGACTACTGATGTTGATCATTGACTCTGGCCCTGCTGACCGTTAACCTCCTGACGTCAGCGTTGACTTTGACCATTGACCAAAAAGTCAACTTTTTTTAAAACTCCTATTTTTTGTTTTTCGACGTCCTGAGTTCGTTTTTGAAGCCCGTTTCACAAAATTTTGACCCGAAAGCCTCCGAATTTGACCTTGAACCCGGACTTGTATATGTATTTAATTATTCAGTTAAGGGTACTGTGAATAATGACTGAAATGAGGATTTTGTGTGATTAAAGGTACTCACAGTTCCTTACGTATGAATTGTTGAGGAACGTCAAATTTGGGTTCGAAAGTGTTCGGATGTCAATTTGAAGGATCGATCGATATAGCAATGATTTAAGGTAATACAATACTACCCCTTGTATGCTTTATGAACATGTTGATATCCGGCTAACGCATGCATGCTTATGATGAAGTGTATTGTAAACTCTGCTTAAGCCGAATCAGATACGAGAAATAAGTATGGAAAATATTAAAACCTAAATATTTGAATAAGTACATTAATAGACCAAGAGTATTGAAAGTTCTAATAGTAATAAATAATACAGTTAAATCCGTAACTCAATCAATAGTGTCTAAGAATCAATGCCCAGAATATGGAGTAAGGGATATTGGATATGAGATTACAAAAATTGCCCTTGAGGTATAAGAATGACTAAACTGCCCTTAATAAAGAAAGTGACCTGGATTCTGCATTCGACCTGATTGAAAAATTACCCTACCTAAGATGTATGTTCTAATGGAAAAGACTTCGGCATCATTATTCAAATGCGTGTGATACTAAAAGAAACTTGGATTTTCCCTCGAGCTCTGTATAACACATGAAGGTGGATTTACTGGAAATATCGTTGTATTCCTGAGTCGATCCTTACGACAATAATGAATGAATGAATTAGAATGATCGTAATGACCAAAAAGACTGTAGTGCCCTCGAGCACCGAAATTCTTAATTAATCAGAATGACAATTATACCCTCAAGTTCTAAAATGAATAAACCGCCTGTAAGGGCCGAAGGGATTTGAACGACTTAATCTCTACCAAATACGTAAATGATGGGGGTGCTAAATAGTAAAATTGACAAAATGGTGGATTTATCCCAATTTCCAAAATGATCGAAATGCCCTCTTGAGTTAAATAGGCAGTTATGCATTTGATGAAATTCTGGGATTTCTAATAAGACTTTAAGGGCTAAAGTGCCCCTAAGTGTTAAG
Source organism: Hibiscus tridactylites (assembly GCA_958450335.1). NCBI lineage: Eukaryota > Viridiplantae > Streptophyta > Magnoliopsida > Malvales > Malvaceae > Hibiscus > Hibiscus tridactylites. The sequence goes on along the minus strand of OY288265.1, from coordinate 24,447,560 downwards.
AAGCACACTCATGTATGTCCATCACTCATGATGTCAATGTAAGGTAGGAAGATGCGCATGGATTATATGTTTGATTACTCAAAGCTAAGCCTTATAGTGAAGTATGAAGGCGACCGATCAGACATACGATACAGTCGATGTCAAGTCATGATACATGCAAATTGCTCACATTTGAATGTTGGTGAGTACTGCCAGGTTGGGACATGCTGCTTTAAACGAATTTTAGAGGCTTGATAAACCGTTGGAGCCCCTAAGCATTACAATCGTCATTCTGTTATGATCATGTTATATTATAAAATTGACATGCTAGTCAAATAACTAAAATACCCCGTTGGCCAAAATGGTTGGAGTATCCTTGGAAATATCTGATAACCTGAAAGATCTTGATATAGAAATTCTCGAATGCCTTGTTAGAAAAACTGATGACCAAACAGAATTCCCGAGTTCTGCGAATCACTGCTTATTCATTACCGGTATAATTTACTAAAATGCCCATGAGCATTGAAATGGCCATAATGCCCTCGTGGGCTTAAATGATTGAATCGTTCATGATATATCTGAATTCAAAGAATCTAATGTATAAACTCTTGAAATGTTTGATTTGAGCCGAAGGTACAAGTCCTATTTAATAGGGACCTCGTTTTTGAAATTCGTTTAAAGTGCCAAAAGTTCAATGTGTGCTACATTCAGTTGTATGTGTTGTATGATCATTACACATTAGTAAACAATCTAATGATTTAACTATGAACGGTGATATGCTTGATGCAATAATGAACTAGATAGATGATACCATACTCTGCCTACTAGTTGTATGTCCGCTCGATCAATATACATAATATGTAATTGTGCTATGTGGTTGCTTGATCTTTGATAATATCGTCTGTCTGTCTGATATAATCGGTAGTGTAATCTATTAGCTTGATCTATGATTGTACACTCTGTCTGCATGATGAATGATAATATTGTCTGTTCTGCTCAATGGTATGCCCATTTATCTGTCAAAAGCATGAATCTTCCGTTTCTAATACTCTGAATAGAATATGTATGTCATATGTATTCTGTTACTCATGTCTGGAATTTGAATACCAGTTGTTATTTGGGGTATACTGTTGGGTTATATTATGAAGTCTCTGTCGGTACAGCCATGATCCAACTGGTAAATCCTTATGGACTCAAGGTCTCCCCTTGGGTAGGTTCCGATGCTTTAGCACGGGTAAATTCTTATGGACCTAAGGCAGCCCCTTAGGTGGCACCTATGCCCATCGGGCCTAGGGTAAGTCTCTATGGATACAGTTCTGGGAGACTGCATATTGGTGTAAGGTTGGAGGGTAGTTACTAGTAAACCCTTGTATGAACTTGAATATTTGCATTGAATTGTTATGTGTTCGTATGATATGAATGATATGTACTTATGCATGTTGATCTACACTCATCGGAACACACTAGGCTTCTTGATTCAATACACTCAATTCACTACCCTACCAACTCTCAGAATGTTAAGCTCTCATTTGATACCTAGTGATTGAATTCAGAACAAATCTCGTTTCCCTCATGTACGCTATATTGAAATAGCGAGTCGCATGGAGTCTGTTGCTGCATGGAATATCATGACATCATGCCTACCATATATCTGCATGTGCTTATAGCATATTTTTGGTAGTTTTGTATTACTAAGTTTTTTCCCAAGCTCATGTTGTTTTTACCATCTCAGGGCAAAAGATCATACATGTTGCACCTATCAACGTCGGTAAGGAGTTTCTTCGGCTTGCTCGTGGAGTATGATACCTGTGTAACTAGGGGGCATGTGTGTCACGTCTTGCGTTATATATATATATGAGTTTAACGGTTTAGCAATTTGTTATTTGAAATTTTAACGCGGATCGCTTATGTGACCCTAATGTGACTTCCTAGGATCCGTTGTAAAACATAGGCGGCTCTAGGGGTTACATAAGTGATTAAAGATAAATTAGTAAACTGCATAAAAAGTTTTGTTTTCTGTTTTTATAAATTAACTGTTAGGTTTGGCATAAACAAAAATACATAGCTGGTGATGACAAATAATGATTTGGGACATTTGGGGTCATAATTGATTGCATTAGGTACCAAATATGATCTTGAATTTAAATTATTTGAGCTAGAACATGATTATGGGTTAAATTTTAGCTAATAAAGGGCTGTTTATTAAAAAAATCTTTTATATTTTATGAATTTAGGGAAAATGATGTACCTATATACGTATCACTTTAACTAATTTAGTAGCTAAATTATTCATTAAAATTAATCTTAGTTTTAAGTTTAGGTTATTATAAATAATATAATCAAAATTAACTTTAGATTCGAACCTTTTAAGTTCGGATTATCTCATACATCGAGCCCATGTGCTCATGTTTGAATTTAAGTTTTTTTCAAAAAGGATTTTTAGGTACATCCAGAGACGAACCTAAAGTAAAAGTTGGTCGTGTCCAAAAAAAATTATGATTTAAAAAATGAATGAGATTTTTACTTAACCCTAAATTTCAATTCTCCATATTTTTTATGATTAATTATACTTTGTCTCCCTTAGTCTTGAGTCTTTTTTTTTTTAAACTTATTATGTAATAGATATAAAAGAACCGCCATTAGCAAGTGCCTCATTAAAAAACCTCCCTAAACCTAAATGGAGGAAAAAGAGTGCAACTTGCTAATAGGAAACAATGACCCAAAATAAGGACCAAAACATCCACATTTACAAGCCACCAAATCACAACAGTTAAAAATAAAACATGCCTACAGCATCAAAAGTCTGCTTCCTTTCATAAAGCACACATGTCAGCATCCTCCTTCACCCATCGCATAACCTTGCAATTCCTTATGCCCTTTTTTGCAAGTTTATCAGCAGTTATGTTTGCTTCCCTAGGAATCCATTCAATCGACCATTTCATCCCCACACATAGTTGCACACATTCAGCCACCGTTTCCGCAAAAGGTGCAGGAGCCAATGAGGGTTGTCGTAGCCAATCACAGCATAAGGAAGAGTCAGTTTCCAAAATCAACAACACTGCATTTTCCAGTTTCAATTCTTTAAACATCAATATTGCCTCCTTAATAGCCAATAACTCCGCCGAAGTAGCATCAATGACCCCAATTGACTTAGAAAACATCGCTAGAGACACATTATTACAATTTCTTAAAATACCACCAATACCCGCCTCTCCGAATCCGCCCATCACAGCCCCATCTACATTGAATTTCACAGCATTAATTGGAGGATTGGACCATACACACCCGTTCTTCTCCTGCTTTTTCAGCACACCCATTTTCAGAATCGTGGGATCTTGAAGTAATGAATCGGAAGAAACAAATGAATCTGGCCACTTGTATCGACACCACCAGCCTAGTCTAGCGAACATGTTGTCCGCTAATTGCTTTTCGTCAACCTTTCTACCTTTAAAAATTACCTCATTTCGATAGGTCCAAATAGACCAACAGAAGCAAAAAAGACTCAATTTCCATACCCCAACAGAATTCCATGCTATTCTACTTTCACACCACATCATCACAAATGATTTAATATTACTTGGCATAACAAAGGGAAGGCCCCAAACGTCCACCCAACGCATCAACAGTTTCCAACTCACATAGCAATGACAAAATAAATGATCCACAGTTTCAGTTTCAAATTAGCATAAGGGACATACCAAATTCTGCAGATTGTATCCTCCTCTTCTTGCAAGCTCGGCTTTTGTAGGAAGTCTGTCGTGAACCAATCTCCACATAAAGGCTTCGACGTTAGGTGATGCAACGTTTGACCATATGTACTTCCAAATTTGTTCCTTTTCCTTCCCACCTGTACTCAGAATATCACAATAGTTTTTTACATTATATAAGCCAGTGGCGTCACCTTTCCACCTCACGGAGTCTTTCTGAAATCTTCCGGGGGTTCCGATGTTAATGGACGCTACAAATTCTTCCCAAATACTTAATTCCCAGTTAAAAACATCCCTCCGCAACTTGATCTCCCACTGCCAGGAGTTATTCACTAATTTGCCAAACTTAGCTATCGGGCCTGATTTCTCAATCGCTAGCGCGAAAATTCTGGGGAAACGAAACTTAAGTGGAACGTTTGCTGTCCAAACATCCGTCCAAAACTTAATACTCTGACCATTACCCACCACAAGGCTTAAGTTCTGAAAGAAAACATCGTTCGGGTTTGTCAAGGGAGCAATAATCTTTTTCCAAACCCAAGATTTCCGCCATGTCCCTATATTCCTTGGAATCAGATCGTCTGCATTTTCTAAGTATTTAGCATTGATCACTTTTCGCCACAAGCTCTCACCTTCGACTCCGAACCTCCATAACCATTTACTCAGCAACGCTCTATTTCTAATAGGGAAAGAAGTCAAACCCAATCCTCCAGATCCTTTAGGCAACGCTACAGTATCCTTGCTGATCCAGTGTATTTTCTTTTGATCTGTCGCTCCCCATAGGAACCTTGAGATCAGGCTGGTTAACTGTTTATTTATAATTGCAGGCATCGCAAACATTGACATATAAAACACCGACAAGCTGGCAAAGACAGATTTAATAAGTGTTATACGACCCCCAAAGGATAACAGTTTGGATTTCCAACCGCCCAATTTCCGCTTAAAATTATCAAGAATATGAGACCATATATGCAAGGAGTTTCTAACCTCACCCAAAGGAAGGCCCAAGTAAATGCTCGGAAGTGACTCAACTTGACACTTCACCAGTTCTGCCCACTTGGAAAGTTGCTGAACTCCCACATTAATACCAATCATTTTAGACTTTTTCCGATTGAGTTTAAGACCAACCGCTACCTCAAATCCCTTCAACACTCTGAAGATATTTCTTATCTGATTTTCGCCTGCATTGCAAAACACTATGAGATCATCCGCATATTGAATATGAGACACAACTAGCCCATTTAGACCAACACTAATCCCCTGGAAGAGACCGCGCAAATGCGCCTTATACAATAAAGCACTAAGTCCTTCCGCAACCAAGTTAAATAACAAAGGCGATAGAGGACAACCTTGCTTGAGACCTCTACCAATCGCAAAAGGCGGAGTTGGAGAACCATTAATCAACACAGAGATATATGTTGTGGATATACACAAATGAATCCATCTGCACCATACCAATCCGAATCCCATATTGCTCATCATATTTATGAGGAAATTCTAGTCAACAGAATCATACGCCTTGTAGAAGTCGAACTTTAGAACTAAACCTTCTAGCCCATTACTTCTCACATAATCTATGGTCTCATTTGCAATAAGCGAACAGTCGATCATCTGCTTACCACGACAAAAGGCAAATTGGTTCTCCCCGATTATCTTGTCCGCCACTTCATTCAATCTAATTGCCAAAACCTTGGCCAAGAGCTTGTAAACACAACCCATTAAACTAATAGGCCTATATTCTTCAATAGTTGTGGGATTCAGCTTCTTCGGAATAAGAACAATGAACGAGTGGTTAAAAGCGAAATCCTGTACCTGACCCGCGTGAAACTGGTTGAAAAATATGAGAATATCAGTGTTTAAGCTCTTCCAAAACTTCTTTAAAAATCCCATATTAAACTCGTCCGGTCTGGGGGCTTTAGAACACTCCATGGAATTCAGAGCTGACCAAATTTCTTCTGAAGAAAAAGGCCTTTCCAGCCTACTAGCATCCTCGGCAGTGATCTTCTTTAACTCCCACCTCGACATATCTATGGGAAGTGTATTAGAATGGTTATACAACTTTTTGAAGTGCAGAGCGATATTCTTCATAACATCCTCAGGATTACAAAACTCCTTGATGTCAACACAAATTTTCCCTATAAAGTTTTTCTTTCTTCTAACCGAAGCAGAAATATGAAAAAAATTTGAATTTCTGTCCCCCTCCGCAGCCCATTTGATTCTAGACTTCTGAATCCATTATCGTTCTTCACGTCTAATGGCATCCCACAACCTCTTTCTTGTTGCAAAAAACTCAGTCCTGACTGACTCTTCCTGTATCCCAGCCAACCACTTGTTTTCTAGCTCAGCACATTTTTTTCCTAGCACTTTTACTGATCCATCAATATCCTTTTTACTCCTCGCCACCCAATCTTTGGACAATTTTTTGCACAACTGCAGTTTTAGCCCTAAATTCACACCACTGATTTTGGAACATTCACTCTCAATTGCTTTGACATATTCTTTATCCTCTGCTAGATAATCAAACCATTTAAAGTAGCTAACCCCTTCACCTTTGCGTACCTCAACCAACTCAATTGGATTATGATCCGAGATATTTTTCGGATGCAACGCTTGAATTACATTTGGCCAGATACTTAAGAACTCCGGCGAGAAGATTATTCTGTCCAATCGACTAAACGAATGTGTGTCCCGAAAATTAGACCAAGTATATTTACCCCCCTGCAATGGGAGATCCACCAAGCACAAGCTATCGATAAACTCGCAAAAGTCTTCCATTGCTCTTCTGTTTACGCTGGCCCCAATTCTTTCTTCTGCACTTCTAACCACATTGAAGTCCCCTCCAAACAAAACAGGTAAATTAATCTCAGAGATGATACTGTGTAACTTATGAAAAAACTCCCTTCTGTCAGCAACTTCATTTGGCCCATAAACGTTTATCACTACACATTTGAAATTTATTCCAACAAAATTGCCAATTAACACCACAAAATGATGATCACTAATGCACCCTTCAGAGTTAAAAAAATTGGGATCCCAGCAAGAAATGAGACCACCGGCCGTTCCAATTGCTGCTGAATATACGAACTTAAAGTTATTCTTACGCCCACAAATTTGACTTATGAGCCTATTTTCCACTGAGCTTAATTTTGATTCTTGCAGAAAAATCATTTTTGCCTTTACACTGAAAATCATCTTTCTCACCGCTGCCTTTTTTTCCCATCTACCTAAGCCTCTAATATTCCATGAGAGCAAAATGGAATTATTCATCTAATTAACGTTTATCACAAGGACTCACCTGGTACACTACACCACCCTTATTCCTCTAAACTGCCTTCAATTTCCGCTAATTTACCCAACACCGCATCTTTATCCGCCCAGAAATGAAGACCAACAGCTTCACATACTTCGAGAGTTGCTATCGCTTCCGCCATACTTTCAGAATCCGTGACTTTCGAGGATAACTGGTAAGCCTTTCTCGATTTGGGGCTACCACTCTTCAATTTCCTTTCGTTTACCAGCTTCTGCGACACACCCGAGGGAGGGTCTGAGCCAAGAGCTGGGGAGGAAGAGACACCCACAGCGTGTCTTGATTTTTTTCAAGTTAGATAATTTTGCAAATGGGCTTTTCAGAATATTATCACCTTTAACCAACTTCGGTCTGATTGAGAAAAGACCCGAAATTGGGTCTAACACAGGCTCCAAAGATAGACTAACATTAGAAGAGGCAAAGGATTCAGAGGCCTCGTTGACTGGTACTTCAAACAGGCCTTCCCCATTCTTGGGCTTAGCAGGCCCGGTTGGACTGCATATGTCACAAAACAGTGGACTGCTACTATTTACATATGTGGCCTGCACATTTTGGCACGTGTTCTCCAGACCTGTTTCTTTCCCTTTTACTTCACACATCCTCTTCGACTTATGGTGTCCCCGAGATGACAGAGAGTTAGAGGAATGATTAAAGTATTGCGGCTGTAGTAACTTCGCGCCGCCCTCCGAATTTTTAGGAAACACAAATTGTTCCCTAACGGTTGGTGAATGACTCGAATCACGATGGTGGTGTGCCGACGCCACCATCTGATCACCGAACACAGCAACGTCGTCGATCCACCGTCTATCATCTTCATATTCAGTCACCGACACTCTCAAGAAGAACCTGGTATTATTCATGTCCAGGTAAACAATCGACGGAATCTTCGAAAGGCTTTCAACTCCAATCAGTAATCTCGCCACACCCAGACTTTTCCTCGATGTCGTATCTTCATCCATTCGAACCACCTTGCCAAAGCAATCACCGATTCGATTTAAATTTTCCTCATTCCACGCCTCTAAGGGCATCCCTTCCAGCCCGATCCAGACTAACAGTTTCTTAGAGTTTCGAAAGTTTTCCAGCGAATCAACATCTGAGAACCATTGCTTTAATGACGAATCTTTTAGCTCCCAAAAAATCTCCACTTGTTCCATTTCTTCGAAGGAAATAATAACGTAAAAACCATACCAGTGGTGCACGTTAATTCTAAAACCCTCAGACCTCAATATTTGTTCAATGAAATCTGCATCGTACATCAGAGCTATCTATCCGAAAATTAGTTAATAAGCACCATGATTTTGATATAATTAAGTGTACAAGATCAATTACCCAAACCCTTTCAAAAATGCTCAGCAGAAGGTGGAGAATAGAATGCCTCAACACTATCCTCTCAGCAGAAGGTGGAGAATGCCTCAACACTCAACACTATCCTCTCAGCAGAAGGTGGAGAATGCCTCAACACTATCAGTTTGGACAATGATACGTTCAAAACCATGTTCCCATACTAATCCAACATTTCATCCAATCATATGTTTCTATTATTCAGGATTCCAATAAATTTTATTAAATGCATTTTTTATCACTTATTAATTGGATTTATAGAATCAAACGTTTGGTATTTTATTTACTTTTTATCAAATAAAAATTAGGGTAAACTACACTGGTGGTCCCCAAACTATTATCATTTTCCTATTTTGGTTCCTAAACTATTTGTTTCGGCAAAAACGTCCCTTATGTTACATAGTTCTCCTATTTTGATCTCCGACGTTAAATAGCTAACGGTTTTGCTGACGTGACATTTTTAAAATATTTTTTAATAATTTCTCTCTCCTCCTATATTATTTTTATTTAAATTTATTCACCCAATCATGTGGTGCCACGTGGCATTACCCTATTGGTTGAAAAAACCACAAAAACATTAAAGCCACATTTGGTGCTGCTAAAATTCAAACCCAAGACCTCAAGCACACAAGCCATGTACATGAACCACTTGTGCTAGGCTGATTACTTGATTCAAATATACTAACAATTATATATAAGCTATACATATTAACCCAAAAAAAACCTTAAAAAACAAACTATGGCCACCAAGATTTGAACCCAAGCAACCAACATGCAAGGCCAATGTGCAAACCAGCTTTTCTAAGCTAATTATTTGATTTAAATCTTCTAACATTTATATTTAACCTATACAAATTAGAAATAACACATGATTAATGAATATAAAAGGTGGAGAGTAATTCGAACACAATACCTTATTGATAAAATTTTAAATATTTAACCACCAAGTTAAACTAATAAATTGTGTTATTTTTAACTTAAATATTTTTTAAAAAATATTTATTTTTATAAAATAAATAAATATTTAATTAGTTTTTTATTATCTAACAAAGTAAAAAAAATCTAGTTTGATTTTTAAAAATTTTAAACATAATTTAGTTAAATATTTTTAAGTTCAAAATAGCACAATTTATTAGTTAACTTGGTGGTTAGATATTTAAAATTTTATTAATAAGGTATTATGTTCGAATTACTCCTTACCTTTTATATTCATTAACCATGTGTCGTTTCTAATTTTTATAAGTTAAATATAAATGTTAGAAGATTTAATTCAAATAATTAGCCTAGCACAGTTGGTTTGCAGGTGGGCTTTGCATGTTGGTTGCCTAGGTTCGAATCTTGGTGGCCCTAATTTGTATTTTTAAGGTTTTTTTTGGGTTAATATGTATAGCTTATATATAATTGTTAGTAGATTTAAATCAAGTAATTAGCTGAGCACAAGTGGTTCATGCGCATGGCTTGTGTGTTGGAGGTTTTGAGTTTGAATCTCAGTAGCACCAAATGTGGCTTTAAGGTTTTTTTTTTTTTTGGGGGGGGGGGTTCAACCAATAGGGTAATGTCACGTGTCACCACATGATTGAGTGAATAAAGTTAAATAAAAATAATATATGAGGAGAGAGAAATGATTAAAAATATTTTTAAAAATGTCACGTCAGCAAAACCGTTAGCTATTTAACGTCGGGGGACCAAAACATGAGAACTATATAATAGAAGGGACGATTTTGCCGAAAAAAATAGTTTGGGGACCAAAATAGGAAAATAATAATAGTTTGGGGACCACCGGTGTAATTTTCCCTAAAAATTATTTATACTAATTATTTGTTAGTATAATAGGATGAGATATAAAATTTCTTAAACATTATCATAGATTTGAATTGTAGTGTTATATATGTATAAAGCTAGATTCGAGTTACTCTTGAATTAATCGTCAATAAATCAAATACATGTGATTATTAAAAAATTATAACAAATGAGGGTTTCAAAAACTTTCCCTTTTATTTTACTTAATTCATAGTTGCATACAAGGATGGACACAAAACTGTGTTACAGGGAACCTATAAAATTTTAGTACGGCGAATTTAAAATTTTAGGGGGGAAATAATTTTTTAATAGAAAATATATAAAAATATTTAAATAGTATAAGAATTATATATTTTCAAGGGCGATAAAAGTGTTCGAAAAGGATGCCATTAACGAGGCTCGACCGTTGTTGAGGAAGTACAATGGTAATTGGAAGATGAGAGTTGAAGAGAAAGATGGTTATGTTGGGTTGTGTTGGAAAGGGCAATCTGTATCTTTTTGTTCATTGTAGAGTATTAAGTTATTTCTAATTAAAAATATGACCAAAATGAAAAAAAATGTTTAAATAATAATAGTTAAATTTAATGAATAATTTTTTTTCAAATTATAACTAAATTGATTGAATGTATAAATAGGAAGAGTTAAAATGTATTATTATACAAATAATTATAAATGGCACGCCACTCATTTAACAACGGTTAACGACTTGGTGACGATTTTATAACAAAAACTAAAATTTAATATTCATTATGTAACTTTTAAAATTTTGGTGATCATTTTATATCTTTCAAAATATTTCAGTGATCATTTATATGCTTTAACTTAAATTTATTTTTTTAACAAAAAAATATCTTAGTGACCGTTTTACCCTAAATGTTATTTTTAAACAATCACTTTCTTAGGTGTGAAATCGATGATAATTGTTCTCTATTGAACTAAAACTTCTTTTTTTCCAATTAACACGAACTTAAGGATGAAATGGAAAGTACGTACTATGTATTTAAATAGGCGTAATGTTAAAATATCTCCTAATGCTTAACTGAATATTGGCTCTTATTTTCTTCAAGTAATTTAATCTTTAACTTTTTTTGAGTTAAAATGTTTATTTCCAAATAAAAAATATTAGTCAACTAATGATTTATGACTAAGGACGTGAAATCATGTAATCGTTTAGGTTTCAGGTCAGGTCTTGTCAAATTAGATACAGGTTATGTCATGTCAATTTAATAGTTCGACTCGGATCAGGTCGAGTTCGGGTCGACTCAGATTCAAGTCATTATCAGGTTGATTTCAAATCAGATTCAGTTCGGGTTCGGGTCAGGTTAATTTCAGATCGGGTAAGTTTCAGTTCGGGTCTGAATCACTTAATTAACGGGTTAATTCAGGTTCAGATGGAGATCAGGTCGGGCTACGTTCAAGTCAGGTCACGTCGTTGAAGGATAAAATTCAGGTCGGGGAATATCGATTTCGATTAAAGTTCAAGTTAGGTCTTACCGTGTACAAATAGATTCCGATATCATAATTGTGGGTAAATTTTAGATAAAAATAATTTTTTAGGGATTAATATGAACTAAAATATCCCTTAGAATGCCAAAACATTTTAGAATTTAATATATATATATATAATTATAACTAAATTGAATTAAACTAAAATTTATAAGTGAATGTTAGGACTAAAATAAAAATTTTAAACAAGTGAAGACCTAAAAGGTAATTAATCACTAAGCAAAAAAAAGAGGTAAATGCCAAATGAACAATTAATTATTGAATCAAATTTAAAAAGATTTCATTTGGATTTTGGAGGAAAAGAACCTAAAAATTATGGGGCTTAATTCCCTCCAAATTTTTGTCCTTCTCTCCCCCACCAATTATTTTTTCATAATTTTTAATTAAAGTGAAATGGTGGGAGGGAAAGTTTCCCACCCGTGTGGGTTTTTAAGTTATGATAAATTATTTTTTAGCCCTTCCAACTTTAGATGTTTTTCATTTAAATCTTAAATTTTTACTATTGGGTTTTAATTTAATTCAATTTAGTCTTAATTTAAATTAATTTAATTGAAATTCCACATTTAGTTTTAGAATTCTTTTAATTATGACCGTGATTTATGCTTCTAAGTTTTAACTTAGCTCAATTAGATCCTAAGTTTAATAAGTTAATTCAATTCAAATATTGTTATTATGCCATATAAATTTTGATTTAATATAATTATACACATTTTTTGATTTGGATGTAAATATGTAATTGTACACATGAAAGTTGAAACTTTAATTTAGTTCAATTGTACACATGCAGTTTTGATTTAAATATTTATTCAAATTCAAATGCATAAATTAGCAAGTTGAATCGGAATTAATCTCGTAAATCACTAACCTTATATTAAACCATAAGTCATTAATACTAAACACAAAACCATAAACCTTAAGGAATCAAAACTAATCTCATAAACCAATAACCATAAGCTAAATCATAAACAATTGATACTAAACCCTAAACTTTAAGGAATCCAAATTAATTGCATAAACCAATAACTCTAAACTAAACACTAAACTAAATCATAAATCTCAAAGAATCAGAATTAATCTCATAAACCAATAACACTAAATTAAACCATAAACTGTTAATATTAAGCCATAAATCATAAAGCTTAAGGAATTATATTGACAACATTTAGATATTTAATAAAACTTTTAAATATTTTTATATACTATAATCTATAAATATAAAAGATAAAGATATTAATTTAATTATCATAGTCAATCATGTACCTTAAATTGTGAAGATGCATTTTGTCACACTATAATATAATAAATTTATAATCTCACAAATTCATCAACTGTAACTTATTAGTTATTACAAGACAGATAAATACCAAGTCAAGTAAATATCAGATCAGTTCAATAACAAGTCAGGTCATTTACAGGTTGAGTCAATTACAGATCAAGTTTATAACATGTCATGTTGATAACAGGTCGGGTAATATCAGTTATTTACCAAGTTAATCTCAGTTCAGGTTCATATCAGGTTGGATGTAGGTCGGGTTCGGTTATCACAGTATCAAGTTGAATTCGGGTTCAGGTTGTTCTCATGTCGGGTGCAGGTCGGGTTCAGATCCAAAAGTTCCAGGTCCAACTCGGGTTCAGGTCAACACCAGTTTAGACTCGAATCGATTTCGAATCACCACCACCTCGGGTCACAAACAGTTCTAACTCAAGTCGGTTTCAGTTAGTTTTATAGGTCGGGTCAGCTTTTACATCCCTGTTTATGACTTGAAATGACGTGATAAACGTATATAGTAATACACCAACATGACAATATCATATAGATAAAGGTGTTGACCTGAAAGAATATCACATCAGTCAAAATATAATTTTATAAATTTTTTCTACTGACGTGTCATTTTATCAAGTCATTTTAAGTTGTTTGTTGTTAGTTGACTAGCAGTCTTCATCCGCAGATGAATCATTTTGACATAAAATAAAACGCTAAAAGTAAACTGCTTAAAAAAGATCAAAATGACTATTCAGTCAAACGTTGAAAACATTTTTAACCTTTCTACCATTTTAATATTTATGACATTTTTATGCCATTTAAATTAATCATAAATATTTTTTTTGTTCAAGAATAATATTTTACGTTTTATTAATCTATATAAAATGTAGACGAGGAGTATAAATAAACTTGAGATTAACTTTCGTTCAAAAAAAACTTGAGATTAACTTAGACAGTGGAAAATAAGATAATATAAAATTGATTAATGTACATGACATGGGTGGTAAAGAAATCAAAGTATAATGTCACCGAAAGTGGTCTGCATGTGTCATGTGTGAACTTAAGAGACATACATATTAAATATGGTACAAAATTGGAAAGCAATGTGTATTTTTGTATAGCTTTCCAAGTTATGAAACAAGAAGCTGCGTTGCATTTCTTCTTTACAAAGAATTCCCACCAATAGAAATTCACCCCCTATGGGTATGGGGGCTGGAATCTGGTCCTTTAATTATCAACTAATTAGCACATAAAGACATTGGATGCTTCCAATTTCTAAATTAAATGTGGTCCTATCTTATGTTCAAATTTAAAATTCAATCCCTATATTTTAATTTGATTTTTGTCTGTATTGTTTTTAATAACATTAGTTAGTTCAAATAGTTGACACAACAAATTACTCCAATTAAAGTGTTCATATTTTTTTATTATTAAAAATAGTATTTTAACTCATCATGTTGACAAACCCAACAAGTGTCCTAATAAAAAAGCAGATGATGTTCATCTCAAGAGACACGGGTTCAAATTGCTTTGTCTACATGGTGTATATTCATTGAGACTTTTAATTTAAGAATTTAAATCTCATTTAAAAATTGAAATCAATTTCATAATATTTTTAACTAACACTGTTAAATTTGAATATGTATTATCAATTAAAATTTATTTTTGAAAATAAACCTTTGAATATCAATATGTCGCACATCCAGATTTAATGAGAATCCATTAATAATGCTCTCAATTGGATTTTATTTTTTTCAAATCAGACAAATAGAGGGACTATATTCCTAGAAATAAAAGTAGTGGGATTAACTTTCAAAAGTCCAAGGAGTGGAAGGACTAGAGGGTAATTAAACCAAAATAGAATATCTTAAATTACCGTGTCATTTGGAAGTATTTAAAACCATGATTCGTTTCATCCAAGTCTTTCCCAAGTCAAGAAAAACCAGACACAAAACCTGTCTCCCTCCATACATTCATTAGCATTACCAAATTATCAAGTATCAACCACTTGAAACTACGAAGATCAAATCTTTCTTTTTCGAACAAAAGAAAGATCAAATCGTTTCATCCAGCAATCTTTCATGGGGTTCTGTCCAAGTTCAAGGGTGTTCAAGTTGTGTGGGAAGCCAAAAACAGAGGACAAAGGCATGTCCGAAGAGAACAAGGACAAGAAGAAGATCAAAGGAACAGTGGTTTTGATGAAGAAAAATGTTTTGGGCATCAACGATCTCAAATCTTCTTTGCTCGATCGAGTTCATGAGCTGCTCGGCAAAGGTGTTTCTTTGCAACTTATCAGTGCTGTTCATACAGAACCTGGTTAGTTTCCTACATGTTTGTCTTTTTGTGTTTTTTATATTGCCAATGTTTGTTGCTTGTCTTAAGCAATTCTCATTTGTTTGAGTCTTGCAAGCAAGGGGAACAAGATTAGTAAGTGTGTTCATTATTCGGGGTTAACCGAATTAACCCATCAAAACATAACTCGGTTCGATTAGTTTAAGAAATTTTCGGTGTGTTACAGCCGATGGGTTGCGAGGGAAGCTAGGCAAGCCGGCACATTTGGAGAAATGGGTCACAGAATTGACGGCCGTGTTTAGCATCGAATTCGAGTGGGATGAATCCATGGGTGTTCCTGGAGCTTTCATCATTAGAAACCATCACCACAGCCAGTTGTACCTCAAGACACTCACTCTCGACGATGTTCCAGGCCACGGCCGCCTCCATTTCGTTTGCAATTCATGGGTGTATCCAGCTCATCGTTACAACTATCATCGAGTATTCTTCTCCAACAAGGTAACTTTCGTTTTCCTACGTAACATAATCATTGTTTGTTTGGTCCTGTTGTGTTAATAATTATGAACATTATGTCTGGTTGTTAAGACACAACTTTGATGTGTTGGATTTTAGACCTACCTTCCATGTCAAATGCCCCAACCATTACGCAAGTACAGGGAAGAGGAACTGCTGAATCTCAGAGGAAATGGGAAGGGAAAAGGAAAGCTCAATGAATGGGATAGAGTTTATGATTATGATTACTATAATGACTTGGCAATGCCGGAAAAGGGTCGCAATTTCGATCGTCCGGTCCTCGGCGGATCGCAGGAGATTCCGTATCCGAGAAGAGGGAGAACCGGTCGGAAACCACACAAAAAAGGTCAGCATTTACAACTATCTTAGCATAAGCAGCATTTGGAATCTAATGTAATGTTTTGTTTTACCATTGCAACAGATCCTAATACAGAGAGCAGGCTATCTCTTCTAAACTTGAACATTTATGTTCCACGAGATGAACAGTTCAATATGGTGAAATTTTCGGATTTTCTAGCCTATGCTGTCAAATCATTGTTTCAGGTATTGGTCCCCGAGATTGCGGCGCTATGCGACAAGACCATAAACGAGTTCGATTCCTTTCGAGATGTACTCGATCTATATGAAGGTGGTATCAAACTACCGAATGATGACACTCTTAAGAAGATAAGGGATTGCCTCCCTTGGGAGATGATTCGCGAACTTGTTCGAAACGACGGTGAACGATTCATGAAGTTCCCACTGCCTTCTGTCATCAAAGGTATATACAGAAACTACCCCATCTAGCCCTTAATTCCAAAGAAGTTGCTTATTGTGTGTTGTTGCAGAGGATAAGTCGGCCTGGAGGACGGACGAAGAGTTTGCACGAGAAACACTAGCCGGACTCAATCCAGTTGTCATCAGGCGGCTCGAGGAATTTCCACCAGCCAGCAAGCTTGATCCAAAAGCATATGGGAACCAGAACAGTACGATTACAATGGAACACATCGAGATGAATATGAATGGACTCACAGTGAAAGAAGTATCGGCTTTGCTACCTTTACCGCATTATAGTTTGTAATGTTTTTTTTTGTTGAATACTAATTGCTTTGATCATATGTAATTCAGGCACTTAAAGGCAACAGACTGTTTATATTGAATCACCACGATGCGTTGATGCCGTACCTGCGACGGATAAATTCGACTAGCACGAAGACTTACGCCACAAGAACTCTATTCTTATTGCAAGTTGATGGCACACTAAAGCCGTTAGCAATTGAGTTGAGCTTGCCACATCCACAAGGGGACATCCATGGTGCTGTCAGCAAAGTTTTCACCCCGGCAGAGGACGGAATCGGAGGTTCAGTCTGGCAGTTGGCCAAAGCTTATGCTGCCGTGAACGATTCCGGCTACCATCAGCTCATTTCTCATTGGTATAACATTGCAAAGCCAAAGCTCGATAAATGTAGTACAAAGTCTATGATTTCACAATGCTTATTTGGCAATGTTTGTAGGTTGAACACACATGCTGTGATTGAGCCATTTGTAATTGCAAGTAATAGGCAGCTGAGTGTGGTTCACCCCATATATAAGCTCTTGCATCCCCATTTCCGGGACACGATGAACATAAATGCTTTGGCCCGGCAGATCCTCATCAATGCCGGCGGGGTTTTCGAGTTGACCGTCTTTCCGGGTAAACATGCCCTGGAAATGTCTTCTTCTGTTTACAAGAACTGGGTTTTCACTGACCAGGCTCTCCCTGTTGATCTAATTAAGAGGTAAGCCACGCACGCGCGTACATACATACACATGCTCACGCGCAGACGCAGACGCACATGCACGCACACACGTACATACATTTTTAAGTAGCCACCTTTGAACCGTTCATTTCTTTGCAGAGGAATGGCAGTTAGGGACAGAGGAAGCCCATTTGGCCTCAAACTTCTGATAGAGGACTATCCTTATGCTGTTGATGGGTTAGAAATATGGTCAGCCATCGAAACTTGGGTCACCGAGTATTGCTCATTCTACTACCCTTCAGACGAAGTAGTAAAATCGGACACCGAGATCCAATCATGGTGGAACGAGATTCGAAACGAAGGCCACGGCGACTTGAAACACGAACCATGGTGGCCCGAGATGAAGACACGAGCCGAGCTCATTGAAGCATGCACAATCATCATATGGATCGCTTCTGCATTGCATGCGGCAGTCAACTTCGGGCAATACCCTTACGCAGGCTACCTCCCTAATAGACCAACAATTAGCCGTCGCTTCATGCCCGAACCAGGCACAGCCGAGTACACGGAACTCGAGAAGGACCCTGACTTGGCCTTCCTCAAAACAATCACACCACAGTTCCAAACTCTGCTAGGCGTGTCACTTATCGAGGTCTTATCGAGGCATTCGAGTGATGAAATATACCTCGGACAGCGAGATACACCGGAGTGGACTTGGGATGCTGAACCCTTAGCCGCATTGGAAAGATTTGGAAGGAAGCTTGTGGAGATTGAAAAGAGAGTAATGGAAAGGAACAATGATAGTAGATTGAAGAACAGAAATGGAAGAGTGAAGGTGCCATATACATTGCTTTATCCCAACACCTCAGATTACTCAAGAGAAGGTGGACTCACTGGCAAAGGAATCCCAAACAGTATCTCAATCTAAATATATACATTTTCTGTTTAGTTTCTTCAACAACTGTGCAGATTCTTAGCTACATTATCAAAGAAAATACAAATGTTCTTTGCATGGTATAAATTTTTAATTATTTTTTATTTAAAATTCGACGTCTAAATAAAGAAGATTCATTGCTTTCACATACCAACTTTTGGATATATTTATATTATTTTAAAATAATTAATTAATAGTGAAAATATACATACACATGAAGTTGCTTGCTTGAACAGAGAGCTAACATAATTCTTCTTTGTATATGTTTCCCCAAGTTTCAACACACACGCGTGTATATATCGAGGGTAAATTGTATTATATATCCTTAAATTATAAATTAAGTTTCAAATTGGTCTTTAAACTTCAAAACGTTTCGATGAGATCATCGAATCCTTCCAATTAGGTCCTTCTATTATCTGTCATTTGATTTGATGTGGGTTCTCTCTTTAAAAATGTGTGAACTAATCAATATTTTTAAACATGTTAAATTTGAATTAACATTTAACACTGAATTTGATGGTTAGAATGATCAAACGACTTGATTTGAAGATTCTGGTATAATTAACCCATATATAAAAGGAATAAAGCAACAATTAGGCTTTAAACTTGATATTTTTTTCCAACAAAATCTCTAGACTTTTTTTTGTCTACATTAATCCCTAAACTTACAATATTCTCATTTTTAGTCATTTTGATTATATAGTGTCACGTCAAAACCTAATGTCGATAAAGAAAAAAGTTGAGGGACTAAATCATACTTTCTCCCTATATTAAAGAAAAGATTTCAACGAAGAAAAGGGTGAGGTATGGGTAAGCCTAAGTATCAAAATCACATACTCTAATTGGTCCAACACATCCCATTCCCACCTTATCCACTACCCAACATTTCCACCACTTATTTTCTCTATGGTCCATTTTCTAATCTGATCATCTCCCACAAAACCAAACTTCACCACCAAAAACTACACCACATTCCCAATCCTCAATGGCAATGGCAACCCAAGCCTCCATTTTCACTCCCACAACCCTCAAAACCGGCAACCGAGTCGCCGTGCCATGGAAGCAACCATCATCCGTAAAACTCCCCACCTTCAAGTCCTCGAAACGTAACACCATCAAGGCCGAAGCAACCGAAAAGACAACCGAATCAACGACCGCCACAAAGGAAGCCCCGGTCGGATTCACCCCACCCGAGCTCGACCCGAACACCCCGTCGCCGATATTCGGCGGCAGCACGGGTGGACTTCTACGTAAGGCACAAGTGGAAGAGTTTTATGTGATCACATGGGAGTCACCCAAGGAACAAATATTCGAGATGCCGACGGGCGGTGCAGCCATCATGAGACAAGGTCCGAACCTGCTGAAGTTGGCTAGGAAAGAGCAGTGCTTGGCTCTGGGGACTAGGCTTAGGTCCAAGTACAAGATCAAGTACCAATTTTACAGGGTGTTCCCCAATGGCGAGGTCCAATATTTGCACCCCAAAGATGGTGTGTACCCGGAGAAGGTGAACCCTGGTCGACAAGGCGTGGGGCAGAACTTTAGGAGCATTGGGAAGAATGTTAGCCCGATTGAGGTCAAGTTCACTGGCAAGCAGGTCTATGATCTGTAAACTGTCCAAAATAAAAGTTTGATTTAATATGATTATGTGTTAACATGTCTGTTTAATGTTGTTTGTTTGTAATTTAAATACCCGAAAGAATCTTGCATGTTTCTAATATTTATTGATGCAAACTATATAGTTCAATTTTTGTGCTTAGTAAATTTTGCAATCTTAATTTTTTTCGAGTATGGGAGTAAAAACTTTGATTTTACCACTGTATTGATTTTAACTTTGTAATTCTTTAGAGGCTTAAGGGTACCAAAGGCTCCTGAATTTTTTTAAAAAATTAATTAAACCTTTAATGTTTTTTTTTCACTCAATGTTACCCTCAAACCTCAAAATTTAACCAATCCAACCTTAAAACCGACGAAATCTGTTAAATTTTTAAACATGGGCCGTTTATATGCCACATCACCTACCAAATATTAAACATTTATTTATAAACTAATGACGTGGATTAAAAACGCTGATGTGGATTAAAAAATATTAAAAAACAAAACGCTTACTAAATCCTAACCCTAACATTATATCCTTCAGAAACTTGAAATCTAGAAAGTGAAATCTGCAAGTTTAAGGAACACCCCTTTTGATTTTTTTCTCTCTTGCATATCGTGAAATTTTCCTGGCTTGATTGCAATATCTATCGCCATTATTGAGAAATACAAGTTTTGAAGATGACGATCTCGTCTAGTTCATCAAACTAAGAAGAAGCTGTGTTTTGTGATTGCGGTCTAAAATGTCGTATGTGGACAACATGAAAAAAAAAATGCTGGAAGAAAGTTCTTCGATTGTCCAAATTATAAAAATTCTGACTGTAATTTTTTTAGGTGGTGTGATGAAGATATGTCTGATAGAGTAAAAAATTTTATAAACAAATTGGAAAAAAAAATGATGAGTTAAGGAAAGTGAGTCGACTAATGAGGAAGTTCAACATATGAAGCTGAAATTGGAATTGATGCAGAAACAATTGGTTTTAACTATCAAACATGCTCATACATTTAGGAAGAAAAAAAAATATTTTGTAGGGATGATATTTGGTTGAATAATATCTGTAGTATTTGTATTAGTGTTTATGTCTTAGGATAGCCTATGGATTATGATTTATGAGTTGTAAGGAGTTTGGTTTAATGCAAAACCTTGCTTTTTGTGAACAAAGATGTTGAATGTTGGCATTTAGTTGTTTTTGTAGAAGCTCCTATGTATTTTGTGGTTTAATGAATGGATTAAGGTTTGTGAACAATCTTGATATTTTATGAACTGTAACATTTGGATGTTCAATATGCATTTTCTTGTTTAGTGTAAGGATTAACGATTGCTACTAGAACATGAACAATATTGGTTAAACATAAAAGATAAAGATGTTGGCATTTAGTAGTTTTGTAGAAGTTTCTATGTATTTTGTGGTTTAATGAATGAATTAAGGTTTGTGAACAATCTTGCTTAATGTATGGATTAAGGATTGTTTATTGTTAAATACAAAAGTAATTGTTTATGGTTTTAGAGTTTGGATGTTCAATATGCATTTTCATGAATGGATTAAGGATTGTGAACAATCTTGTTTAATGGAACATGAATTGGTTAAACACAAAAGTAATTATTTATAAACTGATTTACACCGGTGTAAGATAGTGTTGATTGTTTAGTAAATTAAAGAACTGATTTACACCGGTGTAAAACAGTGTTGATTGTTTAGTAAATAAAACGCTTATTTATAGCCTTCATGTTCGAACTGGCGACTCGATCCGGGTACGGAGATCTCCCGGTAAAGTCGAGCGATTGTTGTTGCTTCTCCGGACGATTAACATAGTCTAGGGTTTGCGTGCAACTAAGAACAGCAGCACCGTTATGATTCTCATCTCGAACCGGCGTCTTAATATCGTCTTCTTCCCCTCTCACTTCCGTAATTCAAGAAAAAAATTATATTCTCCACACAATGCAAAACAAAAAGCTAAAAACAAAAGCTCATTATTCAATTAATTCATCTAAAATTTTGAAACGTTTTTGTAAAATAGATGATGATGATGATGCAAGAAGCTTATCAAGATAACTTGTTGTTTCCCTCCCCCCCCCCCCTCGTATTTCTCCCGATTTTCAGCTAAAATCGATCAACTCATACCGCTAATTTCATCTGTTACAACATCTGTAAGCTGAGAGAGAAAAAATAAAATCAACATCTTCCAGAAAGTTAAATATGTATGTTAGGGTTAGGATTTAATAAGCGTTTTGTTTTTTAAAAATATTTTTTTAATCCACGTCAGCGTTTTGAATCCACATCATTAGTTTATAAATAAATGTTCAATATTTGGCAGGTGATGTGGCATATAAACAGCTCATGTTTAAGAATTTAACAGATTACGTCGGTCAATGACGGATTCCGTCGGTCAAAGGGTTGAATTGATTAAATTTTGAGGTTTGAGGGGTGACATTGAGTGCAAAAAAACATTAAGGGCTTAATTAATTTTTTTTAAGTTTAGGGGCCTT
Source organism: Hibiscus tridactylites (assembly GCA_958450335.1). Taxonomy (NCBI): domain Eukaryota; kingdom Viridiplantae; phylum Streptophyta; class Magnoliopsida; order Malvales; family Malvaceae; genus Hibiscus; species Hibiscus tridactylites. The sequence continues at coordinate 24,425,121 of OY288265.1, read as the reverse complement.
TGGTACCCTTAAGCCTTCTTTAGAAGGCTTAAATTATAAGTTTGTCATGTCAAGCGGTCAAAATACAGGATTTTAGTGAAATTTGTACATGATTTTAGGGTAAAGTGCATTGGAGGTCATTTAATTGAGGGACGGTTCAAAAGTTTACAGATCCTGTGTAATTTATTATAACGAGACTCTCTAATTTATAATCCCAAATATATATAAGGTTGTTTTAAAATATATATATTTTTATCTTAGTAAAAAATATATTATGTGGCTCTCTTTAAAGTTATTTTTTTATAATTTATTAACAGAAAACTTTTATTTTTTTCCTATAAACATTTAATTTAATTCATTTGGGGTTCTTTTTATTGGGGCCTTGTGTTATCACTCATCTCGCATGTGTCCAAAACTCTAGTGACTAAATCGTTAGTAAAGTTACATTAAGTCACTCAATTATTAAGGGGTAAAAATACAATTTTTTAGAGAGAATTACACATGATTTTTATCGATTTAAGGGTTCGAGCTTAGCTTTATTTGATTATAGCCTAACTACTTGCTCTCCGTGAGAAGCTTTTCTTTCAATTTCCTTGTGTTCACACCTGTATTATACATTGATATGTTTAATTTTTTTTGAAAGGTCATTGATATGTTTAATTATCTATTCAGTTATAATAAGTTTAATTTTTTAAAAGGTATAATTGTTTTATTTGATAAGGCGTTCGAATTTGAAGTAAAAAAACACCAACCGATCACTAGAGTTCTTAAATTGATTCTCGACTAAAAACTGAACGCAAACTACTATAAGACCACATTAAAAATGTTTACAAAATAATTATATGGCATCCCATGTTTCGTACATAGGGTCTTAGCATAAGGGAGTGGTCGTTAAGGCCTCTCTTCCAATTTATAATAAGTCAAAATATGTTAGTCCTTATATCACTTGTAAGTTGTAAATTTAGTACTTATACTCTAATTTGGTCATTTTAATCCGCATATTTTTCAAAACTTTAAAGTTTATTCATAATTCGAACAATAATTGTTAAATTATTTTAAGTAAAATTTTAACATAACATGACCCTTATTCTTACTAAATATTAGAGGTGTTCAAACTTCGGTTTTAACCAAATTAATCGACTGAACCGAAATTCTTTTAGTTAATTTTAGGTTTGGTCGGTTAACGGTTAATGGTTTTTTCAAACTTCGTTTATCGGTTAATTCGGTTCGTTAATTAATCGAAATTTTTATATATTATATATTACATATATTTATTTTTTGTCATTGAACTTTTAAAAATTGTAAAATGAATGTATTATAAAATGGTCATTAAATTTATTGAATTATTAAAAAATGATCATTAATTTTTTTTAATATTTATCAATAATTTATAACGCGCAATTAATCAATGGTCATTTTGTAATAGTTCGATAAGTTTAATGGTTATATTATAATTTCTAAAAACTTAGTGGCTAAAAGGATCATTTTAACATAGTTTAGTGTCCATTTGTGTAATTTACCTAAAATTTTGTAACAAATTTCGGCTAATTCGAAAACATGCCGAATTAACCGAGCTTTTTCGGTTTGGTTAAAAAATTTCAAAAAAAGTTTCGGTTCAATTAACGGTTAATAAAAAAAATATGATTAAGAGGTTTTTGATAGTTGAGTCAATTAACAAAAGTGGCCGATTAAACACCCCTACTAAGTATGAAGTGAGAAAAAAAAGGTCCATGAGAAAGGTGGTGTATGGTGTGAATCATGAGTGTCTTGACATAATAGGCATACTGCAATCCAAATGGTGCAGCCCACCTCTAGTGGTCCACATTTTGAGCCTGCACCCTGCACAGGCACAGCTATTTCAGTTTGCCTTTCAACCCGATCCTATTAGGTTTAATTATTGTTTTAGCCTCTTTACTAAGTTAAATTTTGAAATTCCACTTTAATTTCATACATTTGCATCCAATATTTTTATAATATTATTAGTGGGTTTGTATTAGTAACATTGTTAGCTGTTGCCATTGAAGAGATGACATGTTTTTTAATATAAAAAAATTAAGCATTTTGTTGACACGTAAATATAGTATTGATTAAACATGGTTATCTGAAAAATTATGCTACCGCCAATGATTTGCCTCTTTTCGATGTCTTTTTATATTCTCAGCATTAAAAATTCAAATTCTAAGCTATAACTTTAAATTTTAAATTTTAAATTTTAATCCATAAACCCTAACAGCACACTTTGCCTCAAATTTTCTAAACTCTAATTCTAAACTTTAACCCTAAACCCTAAACTCTAAACTTATATTTTTAGTGTAAGCATAAATAAAGGCACGGAAAAGAGGCAGAGGATTCTATTTACTACCAACGTAATCGATTTGGACAACTATAATATCATTATAAAAGTAAATATATCAAATTAAAGTAGATGATTAAACCCTATATCTCGACTTAGTTAAGAACTAAACTTGTTATTAAACCCAATGATCTAAATTAAATATGTCACGGATCATTATCATCTTCTTAAAACATATTAGGATTTCTAGTGTCACAACTCTTACACTTCAAGATCTCACTTTTTTTTCGATATGATATTTATACCTTTACATTTTTTAAAACATGATTGTTCAAAAATTTAGAAGGCACTATACAATATACTAAAATGAGATCCTCAATTTAAAAAAGTAAATATTTGTTAAATTGTAGTGTGCATGGTAAATTGACTTTTGAATAAAAATGAGTATAATATAACTCAAAATTTACAAAGTACAATAGTATTTTATTTTTCTTGTGCATTTTACAACTAATTTATAATTAATTTTTTATTTTTTCTTTGTTAGCATTTAAATTAATTTATTTCGAACCCAGTCATATAAGAACACATATATTGTATATGTCTAAGAAACACCCGACCTATAACAAGAAAGGGGTTGTAGGAAGCAAATAAGTCAAACAAGATCACCATGTGGCCATTTTCAACTCATTGGAGGAGCTATCAAAGCAATTTGTTTTGTACATTTTTAGATATTATAATTAAAATAATAAAAGTCGGGGGGTTAAGGATTGCATGTAAGGCTTAAACTTGTTTTTATCGTGTAGCAGATGACTGCTTCCTTTTGGAATTTTTGAAAAAAGAGATTTCTATTTTATAGAGCCTCGATCCTCACTAAAAGTACTTTGAGATTAAAATATTGACGTACTAATAAATCAAATATAGAAAATATGCCTATAAGATAAAAAAAAATATTAAAAGGGGTTTAAATTGACAAACGTATTTGTACTATTTCAAAACTTCAAATTTAGTCCTTGTACTTTGTTTCTACCGCATTGAGCCCTGTATGCTTTTTTATTTGAAAATTTTGGTCCATCTACTAATTTCTCCTTGTACTTTGTTTCTGCCGCATTGAGCTTTGTACGCTTTTTTATTTGAAAATTTTGGTTCCTATACTTATTTCTGTTCAGGTTTACACTTTCCCTCGTAATTATTAACATTGATATTAAAAAAGTGAAATACTTTTTAACCCTTCATGTTTACAGTTTTTATCAATTTGACCCTTAAAATTATAAATATGGTAAAAGTGTATTGTCCAATGTCCAATGATGAATTTTATGAATTTTTTGAAGATCTAATATTGGATTGATAAAAAAACTATAAACACGGGGAATAAATTAGTTATTCTAATGTTTTTATTGTTATTTTGTTGAGGGTTGACGGTAAAATAAAATAAAAATTTGAGGAGGATTAAAATTTTTAAATAAGAAATATTATAGGGACTTAACGTCCAGAAATGATAATTCCACCTAAATAAAAATATATGAAAATAAATTTTAAAAATGAAATGGTCCAAAAAGGAAGAAATGAGTGAAGAGTTGAAAAAGATAATTCCAATTTCCACCTAACAACGTAAAAAGGGGACGTTCAAATCTCTCTGAATCTAAAATCGGTCCTTTTTATGAGCAGAGACTACTGCTTTCTCATTATTACGTTAATGTGATGAATGTCAGACTAATAATAATAATAATAATAATAATAATAATAATAATAAATTCTATTTATATATTCCAAATTTTCAAGGACTATTTTTTTATAAAAACAGAAAATTATTCAATATATATGTTGTTTAGTACTCTATTTGTTTTGGAGTTAGAGATTTAGTTTAAGATTTAAAATTTGGTGATTAAGTTTATAAGCTTTATAGTTTAGATATTTAATTTAGAGATTAAAAGTTTAGTATATTGCGGTTATAACTTATAATTTAGAATTTAAGATTTAAAGTTTAAGATTTAAAAGGTAAATATGTAGGCTTGTGTAATTTTTTTATTTCTCAATATGTCCACTAGAGCGAGCTTAGTGATTAATCCTTTCGCGTTCCATTAGCCCTTATAGGTAGCAAACGCTGATCACAAATTTTAAAGCTGCTACATGTTCAGGTTGAAAATCGAACATTCGATCATTAGTTGAGATAGAAGGGACGACATATATACCAAATAATTATTCAAAAAATGACAAACATACATCTTTAAGCGTTCCAATTAAATCTTCTAACGAAAATATCATTTTAATATAAAATAGTTAATTTAAATATCTAATTATCAAGTTTTTTATTAAAAAATAACCGAATAACACCACATAGTGAATGGTTGGCTGTATTAGACATCTCTAAATTACAGGTCAAATTCTATATGGATTTTGAACATCAAAATCTTTCAATTGAATCCTCGTTTTAAAATACAATCCGAATCAGATGTTTCTTTCGGTACAATCGTTGGTTTCGACACTGAATATTAAGTGAATTATAAGATAGTATATGTTTATATTTTTCTTAATTATTTGATAACGCACACAACTTATAGATAAAAGTTGATCGAACTCGAGTCTCTTATGAAAAATATCATCATTTTCTCACTGTGACTACTCGTTAGATTCTATAAAATAATAGCTAAATTTACATAAAACATGATTAAATCATATTTCACTTCATTATTTAAACCATAATCCGAAGGTTGCAATTAACTCAAATGAAATTCCCCTTGAAACCCAAACGAAAGCAACACTTGGCAGAAGTTGCAAACAAAAGACAGGGTCTGAGGAACTCAGAAACCCCATTTGTCCATTTCCACCACTCATGAATTTTATACTCTCCATATTCAGATTAAGCTACCCATAAAATCCCAAACACAAACTGACCCTCTCCTGTCCTAAACGACAAAAACTCATTTCCCCTTTCTTTTTCATTTTTTTTACCCACCCAAAATTGCTCTTCGTACATGCTGCTATTAAACAATTAGATTTTATATTTCATGAGCATTTGACTTCTCACAATCAAATAACAAAGAAACGACACATATCCGACCCATTTCTGCCAACATTCAAACCAAGGCACAATAAAAATGTAACATCATATTTAGAGATATAAAATATAACATTCAGCGATGTTCAGTGTTAATGGTGTTCAGTAGTGATCGTCGAGCGTGGTAAAAATTTATATATATATATATATATATATATATATATATATATATTTGTGCGTGAGAGAGAGAATGAAGTTATAAGATTTAAACTCAAATGTAACCTTTTTGCTTCTTTTTTTTTTTACTTTATTCATCTCAGAAACCAAAGTCCATGTCAAGTAAAGTCATAGATTCTCCAGCTCCCCGAAACTTGAAGCAAATAATATATATTTACAAACATCAACTTCCTTTATATATATGGAGTAGTACTTATTTTCAACGCTTTGGTACAATGATTTCCGATGCAATGTTCAACGTTTCGACCACGGTGTCGCCTTCCCATATGCTTCCATAAACTCAAAACAACGCCCACATTATTTTAACCTCTTTTTTTTTTTATAGGACATTATGTTCAAATTTTAGCACAAGTATTCACATCCCACCTCGCACGTACTCTTCTTCATTAATTTACTTGAATTAATTCTTTCATTCTCTCATCTCGTGTTGATTAAATAAAAAAATATTAATTTAGTTCAGTTCGATTGATATGTCATATAACATATAAAAAGTATAAAATTAAACATACATAAACTTTCAATAAAATACTATTTTATAGGTGGATAGTATAAACATTGTATCAAATTATATTGAATTCGAAATTTCATCCGTATACTTAAATTCCATATATATTTTTTGAAATAAGCTATGTAATGATAGAAAATTAAATGATGTTAAATTAAATAATGGAGGGATTAAAACCATAATTTGACCATTGAATTTATAATCACAAGGCCATTAACGATAAACATAAAGTAAACAAATAATTAATGGAATTATTAGTAATTTAGTAGTGTTGTTTAAAACACTTGGGATTCAATGTTAACATTATAATAGCACTATGCACTCTTCTCTTTGTCCTTTTTTTGCGGTCTAGAACCGTTGAGATACGGACATGTGGCGACGTTTAACGATGGAGATCAAGCCACCTAGTGGTGGCCTCATCATTGATCGATAAATCATCTCATCGTACGGCCTCCGATAGAATTTCAAAAACGGCAGGAACGATTCCCGAGACCTTTCCGCCTTGTTGCTGACGTGTCCGTCACGTCGGAAGAACATCGCCGGCGATTGGAGGAACGACGGTCGTGGGGTCCGCGGATGTGCGACCTTGACGGGCTCGAAGGCTTTGCTACGCTGCGGCAAGGGTGTGGACGGGAACAAGCTCTTCCTCATGCTGAAGTTGCCACGCGCCGTCCTGGCGGTCGGCGATGCGAACGAGAGGGACCGGGCGTTGAGCGGCGAGATTAAAGCCGGGCCCAGCGGGGAGGGGCTGGCGGTGGGCCCGACTTTGGACGACGGCGGTTCGGTCGTCAAGGTGAGGTACCAAGGCTTGAGAGAGTCGAAATGGTGGGATACGGTGAAGGAGAAGCGGGACGATGAGCATGAGCCGATCTTGGCCGTTGATCTGATCGAAGATGGGTCGAATCGTAGAGATGATGCTCTCGGGTACGATGTGAAATCATTGAATTCCAGTGAATCTTCGTAGTCTAGTGAAGAAACCACCGTCGTAGCCGCCGATAACTCCAAAAATGGACGAACACCCTGCAAAACGATAAAAAATGGTTTAATTCACTTTTAGTCCTTCCATTATATCTAAGAGAACAAAATACACAACAATAAAAAGGTCAAACTTGGTTTTAGTCCCTCTATTATATTTAAAATCAATAAATAGTCTATATGTTTTTAATTTGTCCAAATAGTAATATTTATTCTCAAAAAGCACCCTTAAGAAAGTTAACTATGTATAAAAAAACAAATTATGTCAAATCAAAATATACTGAAATTTTGAATTTTAAAACAAAATTTGCAAAGAATGGGATGTGAAGGAGAATGTGTAACAAAATGTAACCTTCCAAAGATAAGAAAACAATGAAGGTGGGTCGATGACAAAGGCCTTGTAAAGTCGTCCGGGGTAGTACTCGCCCACAATTTTCAATGCTGCCAGCAGCAAGTTCATGAAAGCAGATGCCGATCTGAAAAAGCCTGTGCCCCATAAAACAAATTGTTATAATCCCTTAATCCCACTTTTGCAGGCTTATCGTTTTGTAGGGATTAAGGCCTCTTACAAAATTGACCAATTGTTTTAAACACTGTTCAATTCCCGATACTACCCTACTAATCTCGTGAACAAACTAACATTTGAAGGGGCACTCCGGACATATTGTCTCAGACCCTCCCACATTTATTGCATTATTTGGACAAAAAAACAATATGACCAACGGTTAAGTAACGTTCGGGGTTTGAATTTGTTACGGAAAAAAACAATATTGAAACAGAAAGTTCGATATGACCAACGGATACTGAACTGAAAACTTACTCGCATCGAAGAGTAGAACGAGCTGTTCGATGTTTTTCGACATGGTCGATATTGCAACTTCCAATGTAAATACCAGCAGACGAGTAAACCTAAACCGAATACAATTCAAATTTTCGTGTTTTTTCGAAGAAAAAAAAACATGACAAACAAGTAGGGTTAGTATGTAAAACTCACATCTTTTGAGAGTGGAACTTTTGATAATCTTGTTTCATCCTCAAAACCTGTAAAGGAAAGATCATACAAAAATCAATTTTTTATTTATAATAATACTAATTAATAATCATAAATATTTAAGACAAAATTACCATGACAGGCCTGCACTGTTCATCATGACCGGCTATATAAGCAACTCCCTCAGCTATCTCCGTTGAGAATTCATCTGCTATCAAATTTTCTGTATTTTCCCAACCATGAATATTTAATAATTCGACTAAATCGAATCGGATATTTAATATTATAATTAACAATATTAATCTTGTTGTTAGTTTACTAAATGGAAGTATAACTTTTTAAACGAAAAAGCAATTTTAGATATAATCTCGTACCAGTGCAAATACTCTCTCTCCAAGCAAGACAAGCTCGTAAATGCTTAGCAGCTTTCTTCACATTATCACCTTTTGCTCTTAGAAACCTCTCAACACAAGCATTATTGCAGAACTTCTCCTGTTCCATGAATCAAAAACATTTTCTTTCACGAAACTAGTAGAAACCCAGAAAATCTGGGGATGGGTAAAACAATAATTTACCTGTTTGGGTGTTAATGGAAACTGCTTCTTAAGGAGCTGAAGAACAGCTTCAACTCTCTGCTTCATTTTCTCTTCTGTCGACTCATCTTTCTTCCCCATTTCCCGAGAAAACTGGAATTTTACTCAAAGCCAAAGCTCAGATCTTTTCTTGTTTCTAGCAACACAGAAACACCAATATTCCAAGCTTTTGCTTCACGCAACCATTAAAATAAACTTGCAGAGTAAAAGAGATGATTAAAAAAAGAAAAGGAAAAGAAGCAGAGAAAGAGAGAGTGGGAGGGAAGAAGATGTTCAAAACTAGAAAACGTTGAATAATGAGGATGGGAGTGTTGAATAGAGAGCAAAGGGGATGGTTATATATAGCCAAGGTGACGGCTGATAACGCCGTTATAATATGAACAAATAAACAGTAAAATTTGAAGGACAAATCTTGGTTGTGGTCCCTCCACTATACTAACATTTTAAATTTAGTCATATTTTAGTTTGACATGGTTTGGTTCACTTACTTTTATGATGTGTTTCTTACTGCCCAAACAAGCATGGGCTAATTATGTATTTTGATAAAATGTACAATGTGAGTTGGGTGGGGGGGGGGGGGGGGGAGATTTTTTTTGAACCTTGTATATTTAGTTGATATATAGACTTTTTATTGGTTTAAACTACTGGGATAATTATGTATTTTGATAAAATGTACAATGTGATTTGTATTTTAGTAAAATATTCAGTATAATACATGCACCTTTTAAAATATTCATTGTGATACTTGCAGTTTGACAGAATGTCTACTATAGTACATAAACTATAATATCATGCAGTCTTATGGTACTTGTGGTTAGCATCGCTAATGCCAAATCAATCAATGAAAGTTCAACATGCGGAAGAAAAAATCATTAAGTTCGTATGGATATTATAATATTATGTGAAAATATAAATAAAACAAGATGGAAATTATCTTTTTCAAATTAGACAATTTTCAAAGTTTAAATACCACGTTGAACATTTTGTTGAAGTACACGTATTATATTCTATATTTCAAAAGTATAAATACTACTTTAAACATTTTATCAAAAATACATATATCACATTGGCCATTTTAAAATATTGATATTGCATTAATTTTTCAAAGTACAAAGATCAAATATGATATTATCCCGAAACTATTTAAATAAGATTCTTTAAAAATAATCTTAAGCATTTGACTCGTATGTAATCTTTTCCCCCCAAAAAACATCCATACCAACCAATGGCGGAACATAAGTGAGACCTGAGGAGGCCATAACCCTAAAATTTTGAATATTTGTTATTAGACCTTTGGAATTTTAAATTTTTATATGGTTCCCTCAAATTTTTGAAAATTGATATTTGGACCCTAATAAATTTAAAAAAAATAATTTGACCCCTTAAAAGTAAGGAAATTTTAATTAAATTGCAACTTTTTTTTAAATATTTTTAATCAAATCCCTTCCAAAATTTTTAAAAGTACGCTTCTCAAAATAATTGAAAATTTAGGTAGGCCGCTCTTTTTAAGAAATGTGAATTAAACTCTTCAAAAAATTTAAAGATTTTATTTTAATCGTCTATTTAGAAAATTAAGTCCCCCCCTCTTCGATTAAGTTCCGCCACTTGTATCATCATTTTACCAGGAATTGCTTACAATTATAACAAGAGTGAGGCTAGAATTTTTTTTACCTAGATTAGTATAAAGGTGTGGGTGCTTTTATCTAAATTCAAAAGCGAACACAAATATTATATTGTACTCGAATAAAATTATAAAAAAAAAAAAAAATGTGGGTTTTTTTTTACCATGTTACCTCTTTAGATTCACCTCTAGGTGACAACAATTTTGACGAACTAATAACATTATAAAAAAAGAAGAAAGTTGAATAAAAGCACAAGGACTAAATTCGAAATTTCAGCATATTAGACAGACCAAAATGAGAAATTTCAACAATTATTTAGTGGAGTGAGGTTATGATTTGAAAGGGAACCGTTGAGTTGTTGCTTTACTCTTTAATTATGTTGCTTAGGTTTAAAAAAGGAATAAAGAATATGGCAGACTCGGCATTTAATTTCTGCATATACACTCCCAAAATAGCTTCATTTCCAGGTACCCATTACTGCTTGTACAAAGCTTCATTTATGGGAACTGGACTCTATTGCCATGCTTAACTGTAACACAGCTCCTATTGCCATTCTAATACCATTGAAAATGAAAGGTGGACCTTTACCTGTATGTATGCATGCATGCATGCCATTGCCCCCATCCAAACTCATAAGCAAGTTGTTCGGTTCGAGTTAGACCTGTCAATTCTAATCCAAATATTAAAATTCGATATGATCATATATATGATTTACAAGTGCATGTTGTCTCATCTGAGATAGTTGAGAATATATATGAAGTGAGAAATGGGACATTAGTCCCATGTATAAAAACCGAAAAATCAAATTATACTTTTTCAAATCGAATTATTCAGTTATTGCTGTTGCTTTACTTTGACATCTGAAATTTTATCTCCAAAATTCTCATGTAATCAGGGTCCAAGGGGGAGGGAAGGGAGACCCGTGAAGGGATATTTGGGGATATAATGCCATGATGACACTTATGAAGCTAACTATAAACATGTGTTATGGTGTTTGGATTTTAACTCTTTACTTTTGCAACATTGTACATGTGCCATGAATGTTAATGTTGCAACAAAATCAAAATGTTGCTTCCTTTTCTCTTATTCCAACCTTCTTTCATTTTACCCCTTTTGTCCACTCACAAGTCTGTATTATAGTACAAACAACCCTATACATCAAAATAATTTGTAACAGTGGATTTAATAAAATGATGTGTTATCAATTTAAAATATAATGTGATATGTTTAAGAAACGTATGCCATGTTTATCTGACTCAATATTGTTTTAAAAATTTATATCGTTATATTTAATCAATAATTATGACATGAATTTGAGTGTAATTAAATATAGAGGGTCACCTCATAATGAATTTCATTAATTGATTAATTAATCGGATATTAAAACTATACAATAAAAATTCATCATTTTAATTTCTATACAATAAAGTCAAGGTGGGAAAACATATTATATTTAGTACGTATGTATGTACAGACCCACACACCCATGCAGCCAGAATGCATATGCAATCAAATATAACTTTTTATTATTATTATAAATGAAGTCATCAATTAACACTGGCTTTTGCTTCTTTATATATATTGGCATTTGCGTTTTATTGCAGTGGCAATAAATTTAATATTTAAACATACAAACACATAGCTCCACCAGTCAAAATGTTGATATTTATAGTATCAAAAAAATAATAACAATAATAATTAATGAAAAAAATGTTACCAAAGTATACAATCCAAGACGATAATAAAATAAAACTTTAATCAAATAAATAGAAGAGAAAAATAATAAAACCAGATTAAAGTTGAGGCCTGCGAAGAGCAGTTTCCTTAAGACAAAATTCGACCACTCCGCGGTGCTTGAGTTTAATTGATCGTTCGTCTCCCAGGATACAACAACAAGAAGATCTTCTACAGAAGCACGTACTGAAGAGATCTCGAACTAGAGCCTTGTCTTAGCCTATCACCGGTTAAAAGAAAAACCAGAGAGAAAACGATTTTTGGAGTGATTTGAAACTGAAGAGAAGCATTCTTTATATAGGGGAGTGGAGGAGGAAAAATATGGAAGGTAAATATTCCGAATTAAGGTCATTGACTTTATATCCGAGCAAAATCGGAAATAATCAATTAGTGCCTTATTTAAACGGATATATTCCTTATGAATTGATTTAATACCTTTTAATATTCGATTTAATGAAAGTCACAAATTATTCTATTAAATTCGGAATATTCAAAAGGATATGTGTTATATAAGGAAAATATTTAATTCGAAGTGGGTAAAATATCTGCAGGTTCTAAGTGGAACCCGACCGGTCCGGACATTCGCGTCGCCCACGACGTGCGAGCGCGCCCTAACCCGAATGGGTTCGACGAGCTTCGATTTGCACCCCCCCTGCGCCTGCGCGCGAGGCATAGTATTCATTCAAGTCATTCAATGACTCCCAAATGGGTTGGTGTATTTAAACCATTCCCAAGTTTGTTATCCCACCCATGTGGGATAAGGGGTTCATATTTTCCTTAACACAATTCATAACAACCTCACTTTGAGCATCAATTTCTCATTCATTTCTCAACCGTTTTGAGCATATGAGATATCGTTGTAAAGGTCTCATGGAGTAGAATATAAATTGATAAATTTATCATTCGAACATCCACCTTTACCACTAGTAAATATGGCTCAAAGTTTCCAATTTCTCACATTTTTCCAACAATCCCCCACATGAATGAAATTGATGTTTTTATCAAAATATTTTGACTCGATGTGGTGATAGGATCTACGATTGATAGTTGCATAGGATAGGTAGGTTTCCTCCTTTGAACCTTCCCTTGTGAAAGTATATTTACTTTACTAGCTAATCAGTAGACGTGATGTCCTTGAACTGTTCAGCTGTTTGTGTAAACGATGATATACTTCACACAACTATCTTTCTGACAAGATTATTAGTTCTCATGGTTATGTCCATGTGGCCGTGGACATCGCCTGGTTCTGCAAGAGTTTAAAAGAACTATGCCCAATAGTCTCCTTGAAGCGGCCCCACTTCACTCTTACATAGGTGACTTATGTTGCTCGGCTCACCGAAGCATGCAATGGTCATTAAAAGCTTTGCTTAACCTATAACGTTTTTTATCACTGTTTGCATCATAGGAATGGACTTGGGAAAAATCCCCACAGTGATCGCACAAGTCTATGTAATTAGGTTGTCCCTTTGAACCTAGATCTTGGGATCTCCAGTCAGCTAGGTAGGGTTTTCCTTCACATAGTGCCTTTAATTCTCATGGGCTTTAGTCCCATTCCTTTAGATGTTTTCTCAACTTGATCTCGATTCAATCCTTTGGTTAGTGGATCAGCAATGTTATCCTTTGATCTTACAAAGTCAATAGAGATAACTCCATTTGAGATCAGTTGTCTGACGGTGTTATGTCGACGGCGCATATGCCTTGACTTACCGTTATACATGAAACTCTGTGCCCTAGCAATTGTTGCTTGATTGTCACAGTGTATACATACTGTGGGCACAGGTTTCGACCATTCAGGGACATCCTCAAGGAATTGACGAAGCCATTCTGCTTCTTCTCCAGATTTGTCTAGAGCGACAAACTCAGATTCCATTGTGGATCTGGTTATAATAGTTTGTCTTGAGGATTTCCATGACACGGCTCCTCCCCCCAAAGTGAATACATATCCACTTGTGCCTTTGGTATCTTGAATATCAGATATCCAACTGGCATCAGAGTATCCTTCTAAGACAGCGGGGTCTCTGGAATAATGCAGTCCGTAGTCCCGAGTATATCTTAGATATCTCAGTATTCTCACAATTGCTTTCCAGTGATCTTTCCCTGGATTGCTTGTGAATCTGCTTAAACTACTCACAGTAAAAGCGATATCTGGTCTAGTGCAGCTCATGAGATACATTAGGCTGCCTATGACTCTTGCATATTCCACTTGGTGGATACTTTCCCCACGATTCTTTGATAGATGTGAACAAGGATCTAACGGAGTTAAGGCTATGCCAGAATCCTCCTTATTAAATTTCTCAAGAATCTTGTCCACATAGTGTGACTGACTTAATATGAGACCCTCCGGTGACCTTTTGATTTGGATGCCCAAAATCGTATCGGCCAGTCCCATATCTTTCATGTCAAATTTCAAATTTAACATGTTTTTGGTACGTTTTACCATTTCATTGTTGCTTCCAACAATAAGTATGTCATCAACATATAAACATAGGATGACATATCCAATGTCTATAGTTTTGACATATATACATTTGTCACACTCATTTATTTTGAAACCGTTAGTCATCATGACATTATCGAATTTCTCATGCCATTGTTTTGGCGCTTGTTTAAGTCCATAAAGAGACTTAACCAATCTGCATACTTTCCTTTCTTGACCTGAAACTACATAACCCTCAGGTTGTTCCATGTAAATTTCTTCATCAAGATCTCCATTTAGGAAAGCTGTTTTAACATCCATTTGATGTACTTCTAGATTTCGCAGAGCAGCTATTGCGAGTATCATCCTTATGGATGTTATTCTTGATACAGGGGAAAATGTATCGAAGTAATCAAGGCCTTCTTTTTGTCGGTATCCTTTGATTACCAACCTTGCCTTGTACTTATCAATTGTTCCATCTACTTTTATTTTCCTTTTAAAAATCCATTTTGAATTTAGTGGTTTAATTCCAGGAGGAAGGTCCACTAATTCCCATGTATGGTTTTGCATGATGGAATCAATTTCGCTCTTAATGGCATCTTTCCATAAGGTGCCTTCAGAGGAGCGTATAGCATCACTATACGTTAGAGGTTCAGCCTCCAGCATAAAGGTTAAGAAATCAGATCCAAAGGATTTTTCTACCCTTGCTCGTTTGCTCCTTCTTGGCTCTATCTCATTTTCAACCTCTTGTTGATTACTTGGAATCATTTCATCCAAAATTTGTTCTGTTGAACTTTGATCAAGTTCCCTAGATTTATAAGGGAATGTATTTTCAAAGAATGATGCATTCTTTGATTCCATTATCGTGTTCTTGTGAATGTCAGGATTTTTTGATTCATACACAAGAAATCGATAAGCATTGCTATGTTCAGCATAACCAATAAAAATACAATCCACAGTTTTTGGACCTATTTTCATTTGTTTTGGTAATGGAGCCATTACCTTGGCAAGACACCCCCACATTTTCAAGTGTTTGTAGGAAGGTTTTCGACCTTTCCACAACTCATATGGTGTCTTATCCTTTTCCTTTCGAGGAACCTTATTCAAAAGGTAATTAGCCGAAAGAACTGCTTCCCCCCACATGTTCTGTGGTAACCCAGAGCTTCCTAACAAAGCATTCATCATTTCTTTTAGAGTCCGATTTTTACGTTCGGCTACTCCATTAGATTGGGGAGAATATGGTGGTGTTACTTCATGAATAATTCCATGTTGTGAACAATATTCACCAAATGGATTAACATATTCACCACCACGATCACTTCTTACCACCTTAATCTTTTTATTAAGTTGGTTTTCAACTTCTTGCTTATAGAGTATAAATTTCTCTATAGCTTCGTCTTTGCTTTTAAGCAAATATACATAGCAATACTTTGTGCTATCATCGATGAAGGTAATAAAATATTTATTTCCTCCTTTAGTTTGAACAAATTTCAAATCACATACATCGCTATGTATTAGATCAAGTGGTTCTTTACTTCTTTCAATTGTTTGAAAAGAAGAACTTGTTAATTTTGCTTCTACACACGTTTCACATTTATGGTTATAATTAATGTGAAATGAAGGGATGTGTTCCAAGTTAATTAACCTACGTAAGGTATCATAATTAACATGTCCAAGTCTACCATGCCATAAATTAAATGATTCGAGCATGTAAGCAGAAGAAGAAGCTGCATTCTTATTCATTATTTTGGATTTTACAGAGATAGCATTGTGTTTCCACATTCCATTCAATACATATCCCCTACCCACAAACATCCCCCCCTTTGACAGAATTAACTTCTGGGACTCAAAAACCATTCTAAAACCATGAACACTTAAAAGTGTTCCAGAAACAAGGTTTTTGCGTACGTCAGGCACGTACAATACATTCTGCAGCTTGAGTTCTTTTCCAGAAGTCATCTTCAAGACCACTGTTCCCTCCCCTTTGATCTTGGAAGTCGCAACATTTCCCATGTAGAGCTTCTCCCCATTGTCGCAAGGTATCAGCTCAGAGAAAGAATTTTCGTCACAACAAATATGGCGAGTGGCTCCAGTGTCAAGCCACCATTCCCTCGGGTTAGAGTCAACCAGGTTGACTTCAGAAATCACCGCGCACAGATCTTCATCCTCCATAGCATTGGCCTCCTTAGCTCTAGCTCTTTTCGGATGTCTGCATTCAGAGGACCTGTGCCCCATTTTGCCACAATTGAAGCACGACCCTTTGAATTTCTCCTTTTTGGAGACTCCGCCATTAGGCCTCAGATTTGGCTTGGCCTGGTGATGTTGGAGTTGCTTACCCTTCTTGACTTCGACAACATTTGCCTTGGCCTCTTTGAAAGCAAGTTTCCTGGCATTACCTCTGTTGTCCTCTTCAATTCGAAGTCGGGTGATCAGTTCTTCCACTGACATTTCCTTCCTCTTATGCTTCAAATAATTTTTGAAGTCATTCCATCCGGGAGGCAGCTTTTCCGTGATGGCAGCTACTTGAAAAGATTCACTGATAGTCATCCCTTCTGCAATAATTCCATGAATGATTAGTTGGAATTCTTCAACTTGATTTACTATTGGTTTTGAATCAACCATAGTAAAGTTCAAAAATTTGGCTACTAAAAACTTTTTAGCCCCAGCATCCTCTGCTTTGTACTTATTATCCAGTGCTGCCCACAACTGTTTTGCTGTTTTGTACACATCATATACCGGATACAAAGAGTCTTGCAGTCCGTTGAGGATGTAGTTTCGACACAGAAAATCAGCATTGTTCCAAGACTCTGTGATACTGAAGGCGGTGAGATCATCCACCTCTCCTTCTCCATCCCCTACAGCGACAACTGGAGGATCTTCCTTTAGATACTTTGCCAGATTCAGCATGGTCAGATAGAACAGCATCTTCTATTGCCATGTCTTAAAATTCTGTCCGCAAAATTTCGACGGCTTCTCATTGTGACTCATTGCCACTGCCGTTGCATTCAGATTCGGTATCTGTTGTTTCAGAGTCTGTACAGGTGCAAGGACCTTAGCAGTAGAATCAACAGAATCTCCAATAGTCATCGTTTCTGTTCAAAAGAAACAAAGAGGAATTAAAATAAATTCCAATAAACAGAAAATTAATTTCTCGTTTATTACCGACAATTTCTGTAAACAGATTTGTCCAACTTTGAGATTTTAGCAAATCCGTTAAAACGGCAGGATAAATCCTGAAACCAATTTATTTGCTATCTCTATCACGATTATATCGTCTCGGATTTATAAGAAAGGTAGAAGAAGAGTTTTTGTCTTAAGATTGTTACCAAAGTATACAATCCAAGACGATAATAAAATAAATAAAATAAAACTTTAATCAAATAAATAGAAGAGAAAAATAATAAAACCAGATTAAAGTTGAGGCCTGCGAAGAGCAGTTTCCTTAAGACAAAATTCGACCACTCTGCGGTGCTTGAGTTTAATTGATCGTTCGTCTCCCAGGATACAACAACAAGAAGATCTTCTACAGAAGCACGTACTGAAGAGATCTCGAACTAGAGCCTTGTCTTAGCCTATCACCGGTTAAAAGAAAAACCAGAGAGAAAACGATTTTTGGAGTGATTTGAAACTGAAGAGAAGCATTCTTTATATAGGGGAGTGGAGGAGGAAAAATATGGAAGGTAAATATTCCGAATTAAGGTCATTGACTTTATATCCGAGCAAAATCGGAAATAATCAATTAGTGCCTTATTTAAACGGATATATTCCTTATGAATTGATTTAATACCTTTTAATATTCGATTTAATGAAAGTCACAAATTATTCTATTAAATTCGGAATATTCAAAAGGATATGTGTTATATAAGGAAAATATTTAATTCGAAGTGGGTAAAATATCCGCAGGTTCTAAGTGGAACCCGACCGGTCCGGACATTCGCGTCGCCCACGACGTGCGAGCGCGCCCCAACCCGAATGGGTTCGACGAGCTTCGATTTGCACCCCCCCTGCGCCTGCGCGCGAGGCATAGTATTTATTCAAGTCATTCAATGACTCCCAAATGGGTTGGTGTATTTAAACCATTCCCAAGTTTGTTATCCCACCCATGTGGGATAAGGGGTTCATATTTTCCTTAACACAATTCATAACAACCTCACTTTGAGCATCAATTTCTCATTCATTTCTCAACCGTTTTGAGCATATGAGATATCGTTGTAAAGGTCTCATGGAGTAGAATATAAATTGATAAATTTATCATTCGAACATCCACCTTTACCACTAGTAAATATGGCTCAAAGTTTCCAATTTCTCACATTTTTCCAACAAAAAATTATATATAAATCATGTAAAAATTATTTTACACGACTATTTAAATATCATATGCTGTTTAAAAAAAATCATATGTTATATGTCGATTGAGTTTAGTTCAGTTGACATGTCGTTAGTACAATATACAAAAAATATTAAATTTAACATACTTAACTATATATTTCGAGTTATGAGTGGGAAGATGTTTAAATAACATTGACATTATATAAAAGGGTAATTGTTCTATACACAAGCGCTTGTGGAAACTTTTTTACACAAGTGCCTTAGTTTTAGGGGTTAGGGACTTCGTTTAGGGTTTAAAATTTAGGGGTATAAGTGTAGTAGTTTTGAATTTAGGGATTGTTGATAGAATTTTGGGTTTAGGGTTAAAATTTAGGATTTATAGGTTAAAACCTAAATCCCCACCCATATTACCCTAAAACTAAACCCTAACCCTAAACCCTAAATTTTAACCCTAATTCCTAAATTATAAACATGAACCCTAAGTTCTAAACATTTACACTAAAACCCCTAAACTCTAAACCCTAAACACTAACCCTAAACCCTATAATTGAGGCGCTTGTGGAAATAAAAACTTTCCACCGTCAGTGTATAGGATATTAATCCTATATAAAATTGTTTGCTAAAAGAACAATATTTGTTATATTTATGGTTAAAGTTTAATTTTTAAATTTAAGTTTAAAGCTTAGAGTTCAAATGAAGGTAATTGTATAAAATTAATGTACATAATCTATTATATTAAATAATTATCCACCAAAATGTCCCAACATTCTCCCCGTGTAAAGTTTTTTTTTCAATGGAGAAAACTAAATTCAAATTTCTACTTTGAAACTATGTTAAGTTACTTAATTTATTACTACCACTAACAATAATAAATATCTTTTTTAATTTTTAATTTAGTTTATTAACAAAGTGGGGAGGATAAAGTCAAAACGAACCCAAACGTGTGAGTAAATCCCAATCAAGTGACAAATAACATCCAAAGCATTGATGAGGATTGGCTTATAATGGTAGTACCCTTGTTATGTTTTTTTTTTTGACAATATAGTACCCTTGTTATGTTGTTTTGACAATAGGGGGTTCTGCAACATTCTGAACTCCATTGAATAATGCCCTGACACTTCCAGTTTCATCCCCTAATAATTTTGCATTTTCAAACTCAATAATGCCCATTCTTTAAAGCAAATTAAAATATAGTAAAGGGTTAACTATTGGAATAGTCACTTATGTTTCCCCTAATGCAGAGTTAGTCACCGATTTTGAAAAACGACCAGTATGGTTACTTACGTTTTTGGGGCGTAAATTTTTTGTCACTTAGCCGTTTATTGTCGTTAAACGTTGACGGCTTGGTGACCTGGCAGTGAAAAAAATAAGCGTAAATTACTGCAATGGCTACTAAAGTTTATCTCATGTACATTTTTAGTCTCCGATTTTAAAAAATAAACATTATGGTCACTACTGAAAAAGTTTCTTTCTAATTTTACCCTTGTATTTTTAAAAATTCAATTTTTAACCCTAAAACTTTGCAATCAATTAGTACAATAATATTATAAAGGCTTAAATGAAAAATATGTGCATAAAGTATACCCTTTTTGAATTTTAGGTGTCGAAAGTATTTTTTTGGGGAAAATTACACCGATGGTCCCCAAACTATTATCATTTTCCTATTTTAGTCCCTAAACTATGTTTTTCAGCAAAACCATCCCTTCTGTTACATAGTTCTCCTATTTTGGTCCCCCGACGTTAAATAGCTAACGGTTTTGCTGACGTGGCATTTTTTAAATATTTTTTAATCATTTCTCTCCCCTCTTAAAAAAATGTCACGTCAGTAAAATCGTTAGCTATTTAACGTCAGGGACCAAAACAGGAGAACTATGTAACAAAAGGGACAAGTTTGCCAAAAAACATAGTTTGGGGACCAAAATAGGAAAATGATAATAGTTTGGGGACCACCGGTGTAGTTTTCCTTTTTTTTGTAAAAATAGGTGCCTTAAGTTTCAAAAGTTAGAATTTTATGTGTCTGTCCGTTAATGGGTGTTAAAAAAATTTATTTAACCAATCAATGCTTGACACGTGGCACAAATTTGATTTTTTTAAAAAAGAACTACACCTAAAAATTTTAGTTTTTTATAAATCCTGAAATTTTGAAAATTTCACAAAACAATCTCAAAAACCCCTAAAATTACTTAAACCCAAACTCCCAAATTGTCGCCGCTTCTACTGCGGATCGTCGCACCTGAGCACACCCATTTGGTCGCCGGATCAAGACGTTTATTTTCCCAACACGGCGTCGCCGAAAACGATGAACAAGATGATAAGACAAATAAGTCTCGGACCAACTCTGCTTTGTAATTATATATATATCATCTCATTTAATATATATTACATTTATGCGATAAGAACCTATTACCTGGAAATTTTGTAATGCTTCAAGGATATAAGCAGTTTCCTCTTTCTCCGCTTCTTAATGTATGCCTATTCTGATAATCCTTTCTTTTTCCCCTGCTACGAGTATTATTTATTTTTAAACAATATTAAACTTTAATATTTTATTTTAAGTTGGTTTTATTTTTTTTAAATAACTCGTTAACATTTTAATTTTTATCACTTTAAACTCTACTAACCTAACCACTGTAATTATTAATTAATATATATTATAAATTTACTTTTCAATATATATATATATATTATAAATTTAATGAATTTTCCATCCATTTTAG
This sequence comes from Hibiscus tridactylites, assembly GCA_958450335.1. Classification (NCBI taxonomy): domain Eukaryota; kingdom Viridiplantae; phylum Streptophyta; class Magnoliopsida; order Malvales; family Malvaceae; genus Hibiscus; species Hibiscus tridactylites. Next base: position 24,403,735 of record OY288265.1, on the reverse strand, counting down.
TTAATACTAACATGTATTGGTACAAATTGATTGATACAAGATGTTAATATTTTAAAGGGAAAACTACACCACTGACCACCGAGCAAATTGGGGATACATATTTAGACCATCAAACTATAGAAATCGTCAATCAAACCACCAAACTTATAAAATCAACCTATTTTGACCACCGCCGTTAAAAACCTAACGGTGGAGTGACAGAACTGCCACTTGGCAATTGACGAAAAAATTACACATTTGGTCTCTATTATTTACACATACTTTCAATTTAATTCTAATTTTAAATTAATAAAATAATAAATTATTTAATTAAGTGGTGACATGTGTCAACACCTTATTAGATGACTTTAATTATTTATATTTGATTTTATTAATTTATTTCCCCCCTCCAATCAGGTGGTGACTAAAATTCTCTTCAACCGCGCTAAGCAGGATTCAAATTAATTCCACCCTAAATATTTTAAATTAAACCCAAAACTCTAAAAATTTCAAGTTAATTTCATGATAAATATTTCAAATTAAACCATAAATCCTAAACCCTAAAAATTTCAAATTAATTTCATGCTAAATATTTCAAATTAAACCCTAAACCCTAAACCAAAACCTTAAACCCTAAAAAATCCAAATTAATTCCACGCTAAATATTTTAAATTAAACCCTAAACCCTAAAATTTTCAAATTAATTCCACAATAAATATTTTAATTAATCCCTAAACCCTAAATATTTGAAATTAATTACACGCTAAATATTTCAAATTAAACCATAAACCCTAAAAATTTCAAATTAAGTCAACACTAAATATTTCAAATTAAACCCTAAACCCTAAAATAGGATTTAAGGTTTAATTTAAAATATAGCATAGAATTAATTTGAAATTTTTAGAGTTTGGGGTTTGGGTTTAGGATTTAATTTGAAATATTTAGGGTTTATGGTTTAATTTAAAATATTTAGCGTGGAATCAATTTGAAATTTTTAGGGTTTAAGATTTGGGTTTAGGGTTTAATTTAAAATATTTAGCGTGAAATTGATTTGAAATATTTAGGGTGTAGGGTTCAATTTGAAATATTTAGCGTGAAATTAACTTGAATTTTTAGGGTTTAATTTAAAATATTTAGTGTGAAATTAATTTAAAATGTTTAGGGTTTGGGATTTAGGGTTAAATTTGAAATATTTATTGTGAAATTAATTTGAAATATTCAGGGTTAGAGTTTAGGGTTTTTGAATTATATATGTGAAATTAGTGTTTAGGGTTTGAGCTTTTTGCTTATAAATGTAAAAACTAATAAGAGGTTTATATCATATCTGGAGATTTATAGAATAAAGTTGTGTTTGGTGCAGTGGTAAAGCCATTGATTTTACACTTGATAAAGCCAGGTTCGAATCTTGCTTAGTGCAGGTGGAGAGAATTTTATTTTTCTCCTCTAAATTGGCGGTGACACGTGTCACCACTTGATTGGAGGGGAAAATAAATTAATAAAATCAAATATAAATAATTAAAGTCCTCCAATAAGGTGTTGACATGTGTCACCACTTAATTAAATAATTTATTGTTTTATTAATTTAAAATTATGACTAAATTGAAAGAATGTGTAAATAACAAGGATCAAATGTGTATTTTTTAAATTTTCCCATCAATTACCACATGGCAGTTCCGTCACTCCACCGTTAGGTTTTTAACGACGGTGGTCAAAATAGGTTGATTTTATAAGTTCAGTGGTCTAAATAGGTATCCCCAATTTGTTTGTTGGTCAGTGGTGTAGTTTTTCCTATTTTAAATCAATTTGTTCATAATATTATTGGTACGAATTGGTTAATACTTTCGGCACCTAAAATTAAAAAAATGGATTCTTTCGACACCTATTTTTCATTTAAGCCTTTATAATATTATTGTACTGATTGATTGCAAAGTTTTAGGGTTAAAAATGAATTTTTAAAAATTCAATGGTGAAATTAGAAAGAAACATTTTCAGTAGTGACCATAATGTTTATTTTTTTTTTTGAAATCGGAGACCTGAAATGTATATGGGATAAACTTTAATGTCCATTGTACTAATTTACCCTTATTTTTTTCGCTATCATATCATCAAGCCGTCAACGTTTAATGGATGAGTGACCAAAAGTTTACGCCACGAAAACGTAAGCGACCTTATTGGTCGTTTTTCAAAATCGCTGATCAACTCTATACTGGGGAAACATAAGTGACTATACTAGTAGTTAACCCTATAGTAAAATACACATGATATTTTTTTTGAACGTAAGTCATTTGACATTAAACAAAAATAAAGAAATACAAACATAAAAAATGGACACAAGCGGCTAGAGAAGAACTATCGGGAATCAATGAAATGAGGGAGAACAGATGAAACACATCAAAAAAACAAAAGCAAAGAACATGGCAAAGCTTGAGAAAACAGGAAAAAGGCTTGCTAGAACTAAATTATAAATTAATATGAAATCTAAACTAAGATTTATCATGTCAAATCATCAAGAAATAAACTGAATGTGGAAGCGTACCCTTGATGAAGATTGCCTAAAAGGTTATTGCGATCTTCCAAGAAGATAAGTTATCCTTTACCGTAAAAACTCTCTGACGGGGACAAGAATAATACAAGTTAATATATTTCTTGGGGAACACTACCTCTTTGTATAGTTGATTATTAAATCTACTATTAAATATTTATAACTCTGTCTCTCATTGAATTATAAATATATCTTACGGTATCTACACTTTTATTTCCATGACACTTGAATACCATGACACGCCTAACATAATTGGTCACTTGATTTTGTGTCATACTTTATAATAGCATCATACATTTGATGTATGTGCCCACAATTGCAGATTTTAATCCAACAATCTCTCACTTGTGCAACATATGTTTCCTGATAAATGTACAACCTTATGAACTCAAAAATTTGCTATTATATAATAAATATTCTATAACAATTTTGTCCATTAATTATATTCATATAGGATCAAAGCGGTCTTCACCATATCAATCATGACTTGACCCATCAATGGTCATGTATACAAACATAATCAAATGAAATAGATCAATCATGGATGAGTAGCATGGAAATTACATGTAAATGTGATCCGAACATGTCTATTTCCAACTGATCCTCCTAAGCCTTAGGAAGATCAACTTTACTGAATTCAGAGTGTACATAAACTAAAAGAACTTTAGTTTGTAGAAAATAATCTTAAAATATCCTTAAACTGAAGTAACCGAAATTGTGTTTAAAACGAATGAGTATTTTTCAAAATTACAAACTCCCATCTAAAACTGAATATCTTTAAATAACATTACACTCACATGAGTAGTGTGCTCATGAAAGACCTAAAGTGATAGTTTCTTAATAAGCGTGCAATTATGGAGTTTGTACCAATATGCTCTATAAACACATGACCATTCTAATTTTCTTTAACAACTAGGAACTAAATATTTATGTGCTTCAATTTTGAAGTGTTCATATTGTTTATAGAATAAATGGATGCATATTTATTGTCATAAAATAACTGAAGTGGTCTTTCTATTTAATCTATAATAAGCAGCCCATGTGAAAAAAAAAATCTTTTTGCATCAATATTCGAATAAAATCGAAGTATATAAACTTGATGATCTCTAATTTACCATAACTCCAATATGTGAGCATGTAATTTTTGTTCTTTAAATATATCTCATAACCTTATTGGCTGCTATCCAATAGTTCTTACTAGAATTGTTTAAATATTTGTCTAACATTTTAACAATGTACATAATATCTGAACAGATACATACTTGAGCATAAATTAGATTCTCAATAGCATATGCATATGGAATCATTTGTATTTTCTAAATTTCAATATTACGTTTAGGGCATTGAGTAAGAATAAATTTGTCTTCTTTAACAATATGAGTATCACTTGGTTTACTCCCACTGAACTTGTAGTATTGATAACTGCATAAATATCCTTGTTTTCATACCTTTTTGCTATAGCACTTGCCTGTTCTTGAGGTCATACTATATCATTCAGACTGCATTTAGGTTGCATTTTCTTCTTCTTGGGGCATTTTTATCTTTGCTGGTTATTGGTCCATATTGAGGGGTACTGCTCGGAAGGTTGGTTTTGGTTTTGTTGGTGCGCAGGAAAGGAGTCAAGAGAGAAAGCCAGTGCTGAGAATTGCTATAGCATGATGGAAGTGGATATTGGCTAGCACGTGAGATACACATGAGCTGCAGAAGCACATGAACACGCAGAAAATGACGACCTGACATGTGCAGCAGCCGGTACCCACCTACAGACTGTCCTCATTGTCCCCTCGTGGCAGACCTTGTCGGTGGATATTCCCTGGGATTATCAAGGCATCTTTAGGGCACCAAACCCAAGAAGCCTCCACTATATAAAGGGGAGAGAAGCTTGGAGAAAAAGGGGGTGTTTAGGCAAGTGTGGTGAAAGAGAGAGAAAAGGAGAGGGAAGTTTTCACCCTTATCTTCTCCAGCTTGGTGTCCTTCATCGTTGAAGCTCCAAGGAGTGGCCTCACCGACCTGAGAGAGGCGGTGAGCCTAAGATAGTCCGGAGGTCCATGGAGGAGAGGGAGTTCACCTTTCTTTATGTCGCTATAGTAATTTCTTTTCATATCTTTATATTTGGTGATGTTATCGCAATTATACATTGGATGATATTGCCCATCCACGAACTGTTTTAGGTGGCTTGGGTTTGATGGATGGTTTTATTTTGAGTACTTTTTAATGCATGCTATGGTTTTTTCAGTGTTTATCATGTTCTATGCTTTCCTTATGCATTTCTCATTTCCTTAATGTTGTAAGAGCCCTCGAGAGTTGGTCATTCTTTAAGTGTTTGTTGGGGTTAGTAATCGAGAGAGCTATCCTTAGAACCATCATAAGCAATGGAGTGGCTGTCGAGAGGCAAGCTCTAACCTACCTTAGAGATAAGTGATAGGTTTCAAGGGCTAAAAAGGATAGTTCGTGAAGGGTAGGGGAGTGTTAAGAGTTTACGCCGAGAGGTATTGCTGTAGCATTTCTGACTCCCTATTTCTTGACTAGAGATAGTTTAGGAGCACTCTTAGCAAATCCCGCCTAGCACAGAAGATAGTTGAAGAGCCTTAGTATCGTTAAGAAACTTAAGTTAGGTTGTCCACCACTCCTTGCAGTCATTTCATAGTGAGTTTCGCATACGAAAGGGGGCCTATTTATCATATTGTTACCTCATCTTTCTCTGCACTATTTTGCTTCAGCATTATTTTACACCATCTCTTTTACTTTATCATTGTCATCTGCAAAAAGTTCAATCTTTATTGTTACAGCAACCGTGAATACCTCGAATCCCTATGAAGACGATACTCACTCATCACTTTATTACTCGTCCGACGTGTATACTTGCACCATTTGCGTATCATTTATAGTACACTGCACGATCGCGAACAAGTTTTTGGCGCTGCTGCCGGGGATTGGCAATTGGTTGTTTACGGGGTTTTTTTTATCGCTTGTTCTTTTTGTTTTTGTACAAATTTAGTTTAGGTTTTTCATTTTTCTTTTCAAGTGTCTTGCTAGTGTATGACCAGAAGGCAACCTAGAGGACCCCTGCAATCACCTATTTTTGAAATCGAGCATTTCTTTAGACTTAGGAGACGTGTTCGAAAAGAAGAAACTAGAAACATGAACGGAGAAATACCACCACCTCAAGGTAACGGAGATGCTATGGCAAATGGACAGGGAGAAGCAGCTCGACCACGAGCAATTAAAGATCATTTGACTCCTATCTTGGACGATCTATATCCCGAAAGAGTAGCTCCAGAAATTCATGCAGCCCAGTTTGAGCTTAAACATGTTATGTTCAACATGTTGAACACTATTGGTCAGTTTGGAGGTATGCCTCACGAAGATGCAAGACAACATATCCGTGCTTTCTTGGAAGTTTGTGACTCGTTCAAACAACAAGGAGTGCACGAGGATATGCTAAAGCTTAAACTATTTCCATATTCTTTACATGATCGTGCTAGAGCATGGCTAAGTGGAGTGCCAGCTGGATCAATGGAGACTTGGACAGATCTATGCAAAAGTTTTCTGCTATGGTATAATCCACCCAATAGAAACACCAGTTGAGAAATGATATTGCCGCTTTTCGTCAAGCTGATGACGAATCCATGTATGAGTGTTGGGATCGATTTAAGGGATTATTGAGGAAGTGCACAAATCATGGTTTTCATGATTGGGCCCAAGTGGTTATGTTCTATAATGGAGTGAATGCTCCCACAAGGATGATGCTAGATGCTTCAGCAAATGGGACCTTGTTAGACAAATCACCGGAGAAAGCATTTGACATTCTTGATAGGGTAGCCAACAATGATTACCAGTTTCCGACCACAAGGCTTGGAACGGGGAGGAGAACCCAAGTAGCTCGAGACAGTGAAGCTAATGACTCAGTAGCCACCCAGTTAGTTGCTATCACAAATATGCTAAAGAACCTCCAACGTCCCAACGAAGTCAAAGAAGTGAAGTCAGCAACCTCATGTCTCAGATGCGATGACAATCACCATTTGAGTGAATGCCCTGACAATCAAGAGTCATCCAACTATGTGGGGAATTATAACCGCAACAACAATCCATACTCCAATACCTACAACCCAGGATGGCATCAGCATCCAAAATTTCAGTTGGGGTAATCAAGGGCACAATAATTCTGCACAACTAGTGCCACAACAAAATCTGATCGAAGCACCATCTTCTAACCAGATGATGCCATGGCAAGGTCACAAGGGTGCAACATCTTCATCGAACAGCTTGCTAGAGACTACATTCAAAGAATTTATGGCTATGACAAAAGATTTCATGGGAACCACGAAAGTTTTGCTACAAGATCATGCAATACACATTAAAAATCAAGGAGCCTTAGTGAAAAGCCTTAGAAATTAAAGTTGGTCAGATAGCTCAAACCTTGCATGCACGACTACAAGGAAGTTTGCCTAGTGACACTGAAGCCACTAAGCAACATAGCAAGGAACAATGCAGCGCGCTCACAATAAGGAGTGGCAAGGAAATTAGCAAAAAAGACAAGTTTGGGGGAAAAAAGAATAAGGACTCTCAGCCCAACTTGCCTCAGGAAGAAGATAACTTACAAGATCCTCCAGTTGAAGAGAAGGGTGAAGAAGTCATAAAAAAACATCAGAGGAGGAGCCTACTTTTGCTACAACAAAAGATGCAACTCAACCAGTTCAGACAAATGAAGTTAGACCCCCACCTCATTTTCCTCAACGACTCAAGAAGCAGAAAGAAGACTTTCAGTTCCAGAAATTTATAGATATCCTAGACAAATTACATATCAATGTCCCATTTCTGAAGGCCATTGATCAGATGCCAACATATGCCAAGTTCCTCAAGGATATAGTCACGAAAAAGAGGAAGGCCAAGAAGCAAGAAACTGTCGCTATAGCAGAAGAATGCTTTTCTATGTGGAGCAAGCTGCCACCTAAGAGGAAGGACCCAGGTAGTTTTGCTATCCCGTGTTTTATTCGCGACAAGTTTGTTAGAAGAGCACTTTGTGATTTGGGATCAAGTGTTAACTTGATGCCTAAGTCGATTTTTCTGAAACTGGGAATTCAAGAGGCACAACCCAACAAGGTTGTGCTACATCTAGCAGATCATTCTCATGTTCGCCCAGAAGGAGGAGTTGAAGATGTTGTGGTAAAAGTGGCATATTTATCTTTTCAGTGAACTTCTTAATCCTCGACTGTGAAGCTGATAGTAACACACCCATTATCTTGGGTAGGCCAGTTTTATCTTTTCATGACACCCTCAAGTATGCAGACAACCCAGGAGTATGCCAATATGTAGATGCTACAACACATAATATGATTGATGAGTTTTGCTATAGCAATGAGATGCAAATGGAAGAGTTTGAAGCACTCTGCAAAGATGATGATTCAGACCAAGAAGAGCTCTCAAGGGAACTGAAGCAATCTAGTCGACTCAAGGCTAGACCAGTTACGCACTTTGAACCTCTTGATTTTTTTAGAATTTATACCTCCTAAACCTTCCCTTGAGCATGCACCTTCTTTAGAACTGAAACCTTTGTCATCACATCTTAAATATGTTTACTTAGGGAGCAATGAAACTTTGCATGTGATAATCTCATCTAGTCTCACACCCAAGCAAGAAACTAGTTTAGTAAATATGTTGTTACAATATAAAAATGTGATAAGGTGGACTATGGATAATTTGAAGGGTATAAGCCTTGATATATGTATGCACAAAATTTTGTTTGATGATTGTCACAACAATTCAGTTGAGCCTCAGAGGAGACTAAACCAAATCATGAAGAATGTGGTGATGAAAGAGATAATCAAGTGGCTGGATGCTGGAGTAATCTACCCTATATTCGACAGCTCATGGGTCAGCCCAGTGCAATGTGTACCGAAGAAGGGAGGTGTGACCGTGGTAAGCAACAAGGAGAATGAACTATTGCCTACTAGAACCGTCACGGGGTGGAGGATTTGTATGGACTATAGGAAGCTCAACAAGGCGACCAAGAAGGACCATTTTCCCGTCCTATTCATTGATCAGATGTTGGATCGACTAGCAGGCAAGGCATTCTACTGCTTCCTCGATGGGTATTCTGGGTACAATCAAATTGCTATAGCACCTGAAGACCAAGGAAGACGGCTTTCACATGCCCTTATGGAACTTATGCTTTCCGGAGAATTCCCTTTGGTCTCTGCAATGCTCCAGCAACTTTTCAAAGATGTATGCTGGCTATTTTTTCAGACATGGTCGAGGATTTTTTAGAAATTTTCATGGATGACTTCTCGGTCTCCGGAGATGACTTCGACACATGTTTGGGCAATCTCGCCAAGGTCCTAAAGAGGTGTAAGGAAGCTGACTTGGTGCTCAATTGGGAAAAGTTCCATTTCATGGTAACATAAGGAACGATCTTAGGCCACAAGATTTAAAAGCAAGGGATAGAAGTTGACAAGGCAAAGGTCGAGGTTATTGAAAAACTACCTCCCCCCACTACTGTCAAGGGAGTAAGAAGCTTCCTAGGGCATGATGGCTTCTATCGAAGAGTAATCAAGGATTTTTAGAAGATCTCCAAGCCACTATGTAATTTGCTACAGCAAGATCAACCATTTGTGTTTGACAAAGATTGCTATAGCACATTTCAATAACTGAAGGAGAAGCTTATCTCAGCACCAGTTGTCATTCCACCTGATTGGAACGAGCCGTTTGAGCTGATGTGTGATGCAAGTGACTACGCCGTCGGTGCAGCACTTGGACAACGTCGAGGTAAACTCTTTCATGTTATCTATTATGCCAGTCGCACTTTGAATGATGCACAAATCAATTACACCACTACTGAAAAAGAATTGCTTCCTGTAGTATTTGCCTTTGATAAGTTTAGGTCATACTTGATAGGCACTAAGGTCATAGTTCATACCGATCACTCAGCCATTAAGTACTTAGTGACTAAAAAGGATGCTAAACCTAGACTTATTAGATGAATACTCTTGCTACATGAATTTGACTTAGAAGTTAGAGATAGTAAAGGATGTGAGAAACAGGTAGCTGACCATTTATCTAGGGTAGAAAGTGCTATCACACAAGGTAGTGAAAATGAAATTAAGGAGGAATTCCCTGATGAGAAACTGTTAGCTGCTACAACAATTCCGTGGTATGTTGATATTATTAATTATCTTGTTAGTGGTATTTGCCTCCTGATTTATCTAGCCAGGGACTCAAGAAATTCAGACATGATGCAAGATTCTACTATTGGGATGACCCTACCTATTCAAGCAATGTCCTGATCAGATCATAAGGAGATGTGTTCCGGTGAAAGAATGCCATAGCATTTTGTACCATTGTCATTCATCACCGTGTGGAGGGCATTTTGGTGGTGCTAGAACTGCTGCAAAAGTTCTTCAAGTAGGATTCTATTGGCCTACACTTTTTAAGGATGCACACGAGTTCTATAAAACTTGTGACAGATGCCAAAGAACGGGGAACATCTCCAGGCAGAATGAAATGCCATTGCAAAATATTCTGGAGGTTGAAATCTTTAATGTGTGGGGAATTTACTTTATGGATCCGTTTCTTGCATCATATGGAGATCTATATATTTTGCTAGCAGTCGACTACGTGTCAAAATGGGTGAAGGCTGTTGCTACCCCAAGGAACGACTCCAAGACAGTTATGAAGTTTCTTCACAAGAACATCTTCACTAGGTTCGGAGCACCCCGAGCCATCATCAGTGATGAAGGAACTCACTTTGACAACAAGCTTATTGCTAAAGCATTACATCGCTATGGAGTCAGGCACAAGATTGCTACAACATATCATCCGCAGACAAATGGACATGCTGAAGTTTACAACCGAGAAATCAAGCACATCTTGGAGAAGGTGGTTAATCCTAAGAGAAAAGATTGGTCCCCCAAGTTGGATGAAGCACTTTGGGCATATAGGATAACCTTCAAGACGCCTTTAGGCATGTCACCCTTCAAGCTTGTATTTGGAAATGAGTGCCATTTACCCGTGGAGCTTGAGCACAAAGCTTATTGGGCAATCAAGAAACTTAACATGGATGCCCAACTTGCTGGTGAAAGGAGGTTGCTAGAGCTTAATGAGATGGAGGAATTTAGAGCCCAAGCATATGAGAATGCTCGCATCTACAAGGAGAAAACCAAGAAGTGGCATGACAAACACATTTTTCCAAGGCATTTCTCAGAAGGTCAACAAGTGCTTCTCTACAATTCCAGGCTAAAGCTTTTTCCTAGAAAGCTGAAATCAAGGTGGTCAAGACCATTCATCATACACAAGGTGTACCCTCATGACGCGGTTGATATCAAGAAGTAGGACGATGGTGAAGTCTTCAAGGTCAATGGCCAATGCCTGAAGGTGTACAGTGGAGCCCCTATCCTCAGAGACAAGTCACGCCTGGATCTTCACAATCCTTGAAAGTTTTGCATCTCTAAACTCTATCTTTTATGTTATAGCATGTTCATAAATAATGCTTTTCTTTTTAGTCTAGTTTTATGTTTTCTTTGTTTTTAATTTTCATATCTTTTCACGTGACCCTCGTACAAGGCTTTTTCTTTCCTAGTACAATGTTAGGTACAGAGCAGGAGAGTGTGTCGTCTACAAGGTTGGTAGCAAAAGGGAGAAGGACATGTAGTTTCTTTTTATCCACTTTTGGAAGTACGAAAGAAAAGGGGAAAAGAAAAAAGATAAGGAGAGGTTTTATCCGAAAAAGTGGGGAGGATGAATTAAAAAAAAGAGAAAAAAAATAAAAAGCAAGAGAGAGAATATCCACCTATTTAATGAGGAGAAACCCTAGCCACATAAACACATATTCTCTCTCTATCTGTCAGCTATCACATTAACTCCAAAAAAATTTCTCTCTCCCTTAAAGACGACACACGTCCCCATTACCTCCCACCTTCCATTAATTCTTTAGTTTTTTTCCACCTTTTTCAACTCCTCATATTTTCCTCATCATCATCAATCGCCCCCTCACCTTTTCATCTTCTTCAACACTCAAAACTTTTTCTTCTTCACTCCATCTCTTCGATTTTCTCCCAAACACACATAAAACCATTCACCATTTTCTTTCCCTTCACATATTCACTCCTCCTCATTTTTCAACAAAAACTACATGGCTCGTTGTAAGAACGCCCCTGAGACTTCCGATCGTCCTAAACAACAACCAGTCCTGGAAATTTCTAAGTTTCTTGACGAGGCAGCAAAGGAGAGATGGACAAAGCTCAAAGATAGGAATGTTCTTCTAGAACTAGAGTTTAAATACCCTAAAGACGAAGAAGAACAGTTCGATCAGGCTATAATGGATGCCATTGGCACACATGAATGGAAAACCTTCGCTGCTCACCCTGAGATCTGTACCTCACTTGTAAAGGAGTTCTATGCACACCTCACAAGTCCAACACAGTCTACAGTTCATGTGCGAGGAGAGCAGATAAAGTTTACTGCTGCAACAATTAACAAGTTCTATGAGCTAAAGCACACTGTAGACCACCACACTTCTTTTGTGATGACAATGGACGCGCAGACACAACGCGAGGTGCTAGAGGATATTTGTTTTCAAGGAACGGTGCTGGACAACAACAGGTCAGTCGTGAGAGGACGCCTTAAATCTGAGGCATAAGCTTGTGCCTACACTACACACTGCCACCGTCCACATCTCTAGACTATTTCTCATTCACTCGATAATACATGGTAGACGCATTGACATAGGAAAGATAATACTGGATGAGGTATATGCTTGTTTGAAACGGCCTCGTAGTCCTCTTGTTTTTCCTAACCTGATTACTGCCTTGTGATAAAAGAAAAGACGTCCTCATAGACGATCTTGTGGATGCAACTCTTTCAGGAAAGACAAGTTTAACTCCAGCCCTCGTCACAGAACTCTGATGATTCAATGAAGACATGCCTCAACAAACAGTGGAGGGAGGAGCTAAAAGTTTTGCTGCAGCACGTGCACGAGTAGCAGTATTGCTAGCAACAACAAAAGAACTGAGCACTAAGCTCAACCTAATGAAGGCACACCAGCGGGCGTACTTCAAGTATGCCCATCATCGCGATAGTGCCATAGCTTCTTGTTTAAGTAAACTCCTGCCAGACCAGAACATGTCATTTCCATTGTTCCCCACGGAGTTACTGCAAGCGATCACCACTGCTACATCAAGCACAGTGTCCCCTAGTGACCCTAGCTTCGTCCAACCTGATACCAAGAAGAAGACTCTAAGAAAAAAGATGCCTACAACTCCTACTTCCCAGCCAGAAAAAGAAACTTCTTTTGTTCCACCCACTGTAGAAGAGACCGACCTAGTGGCTACCTCGACCAAGAAAAGAAAATGTACAAGGATGGCAACTAACCCAACACTATCACAATCAGAAAACCCAATTCTTGAGCCAGAGCATATACCTAGTGATCCTGAGGAAACCCCTCAGAAGGAGACCACTACAACACAACCAACTGAGCCGACACCTGCGCGATCTGCGGATGCTACAGCATCTAGACCAAAAACACGCATCAAACATACTGCTGGACGTGCCAGGCCCTCATCAAGTGATCAATCAATATCCTTAGAGAGTGTGGACGATGTAGCAGACCCACACCACTACTTCTCTGAAACATCAATGGACAATACCAGCAGCACGACATAGCCTCCGCACCCAGGAGGTAACTAACTTTTTTCTTTTCATTTTTTTTATTTTTTCTATTTTTCATGGCATATAGTGTAAATTAGTTTATGCATTGCGAACTCTGCATCTCTCAAGTTTGGGGGGTGTTAGTGTTCATAGCAAATATTTTGCTTTAGCATATGCTTTATATGATAGAACAAAATTTTTACTATGGCATTCTATTTAGTCTAGAGACAACCTATGAATATATTTATGATGTCTGACGACGAAATCTTAAATACTTGAACTAATTTAGAAAAAAAACACAACTAGTTGAGATACGTAGAACTGACTTTAGGATCTAGTTGTTAAAAAAATTGTTACACAACTGCCCTCTTTCTATAACTAAGTTTGTTAGAAAAAAAATTCAGGAAGAACCCTAGTAAACTCTGATATGTAAACTCTAGAGAATTTAAAAGAAAAACTAGACGACCATGTGCTCAAACAAACGAATAAATGCTACGACATATTTGTAGAAGGACACTCCGTTTTGCTATAGCTTTATTAAAAAAAGAAGAAATAAAGCTTTGTTATAGCATATGAGTGAATGAAAGTTATCACGAGATAACTCTGCCTACTAGCTCGGGGTGAGAGATTTGCTCCCTGCTCATCTAGAGTTAAGGACGGTAGGTGTGATGAGCTGACACCCTTCGTAGCAGAAAACCCATATCTTTGGGAGTCTAAAAATTGGAAAAAAAAACTAGAGAACATAGTTAGGGTATAACTAAGGAGCTTCATTGAAAATTTGTCTCACCAGCTTAAGTATAGGAGGAAGGCAGCCACGCACACACACACAGCTTAGTCATAAGGAATGCACTTAAGGATCTCACGTCTAGTTGTATATATTTATTTATTTGCCTAAGTTATTTCTGAGGACTGAAATATTTCCATAGCAATCCTCTAGGTTAAATCTTTGCCATAGTAATTCGTTTGTTATGTTCTATTCATTGCTTGAGGTCAAGCAATAGCTTAAGTTTGGGGGTGTGATAACTGCATAAATATCATTGTTTTCATACATTTTTGCTATAGCATTTGCTTGTTCTTGAGTTCATACCATAGCATCCAGACTGCATTTAGGTTGTATTTACTTCTTCTGGGGAATCTTTATCTTTGCTGGTTATTGGTCCATATTGAGGGGTACTGCTCAGAAGGTTGGTTTTGGTTTTGTTGGTGCGCATGAAAGGAGTCAAGAGAGAAAGCTGGTGCCGAGAATTGCTATAGCGTGATGGAAGTGGATATTGGCTAGCACGTGAGATACACGTGAGCTGCAAAAGCACGTGAACATGTAGAAAAGGACGATCTGACATGTGCAGCAGCCGGTACCCACCTGCAGACTGTCCTTCTTGTCCCCTCGTGGCAGACCTTGTTGGTGGATATTTCTTGGGATTATCAAGGCATCTTTAGGGCACCAAACCCTAGAAGCCTCCACTATATAAAGGGGAGAGAAGCTTGGAGAAAAATGGGGGTGTTAAGGCAAGTGTGGTGAAAGAGAGGCGGAAGAGAGAGAAAAGGAGAAGAAAGTTTTCATCCTCATCTTCTCCAGCTTGGTGTCCTCCATTGTTGAAGCTCCAAGGAGTGGCCTCATCGGCCTCGAGAGAGGCAGTGAGCCTAAGACAGTCGGGCAGTCCATGGCGGAGAGGGAGTTCACCTTTCTTTCTGTCGCTATAGCAATTTCTTTTCATATCTTTATATTTGATTATGTTATCGCAATGATAGGTTGGATGATATTGCCCAGCCACGAACTATTTTAGGTGGCTTGGGTTTGATGGATGATTTTATTTTGAGTACTTTTTAATGCATGCTATGGCTTTTTCAGTGTTTATCATGTTCTATGCTTTGCTTGTAACCCCCGTAGCCCGGTCTAGACGGTTGACCCGAACTACGAAGATTACACGGGGAAAACCAAAGTCAACCCGAAAGTCAACCTTGATTAACGACCCTTTTTTTTTCTTTTTAATCTTATCTAGATGCACATTAACCTTAAGTGTGACCATACAGACAACGTATCAAAAGATCACAAACATCAGAGATCAAACTGGGACCCAATTGAACAAATTACAACTTTAGGGACCAAATTGTAAATTCTGATAAATTAAGGGACTTAGCCCAAATTAAAGTTACCATCTTGAAATTAGTCAGGTTTCATGCACCTCTGTGAAATTTCAGCTTAAAAGGACATCCACCGCTCATGCAATTGATCACGCAAGATTTAGGACCAAAACGCAAACATTTCAAAACATGTAACTACCATGTCAGCTCCCTAACGGTCGACCGTTCCGAAACAGGCTAGCCCTGTTCCGAAACACGGGCCGTTTCGAAACGGGTTCCGGAACATGGCCTCGGCAGAGGCTAAACCGTTTCGAAACGGTGCATACCGTTTCGGACGCCTGGGTTCATGCAAGGCACCCGTTCCGAAACGGTACACCCCTGTTCTGAAACGCCTGCACAAAAACCAGCAAACAAGCATACTAGATCATGCAATTGGACACTCAAACATGCTCCAAACATCACCAAACTTTACCAGCATGCAATTAAACATATTTAACACATATAAGCATCATCAATTCAGCAAGATAACATCTCATGCAAAAAGGCCCAAATTTAAGGTCATGCTTCCTACACAAGCTAACATTCAAGCCTTAAACCTTCAAAAGCAAGCAATAGAAATTCAATCCAAAAACCAGCAACATCAACCACATACAACATATTTAGGGAGTCATAAACACCTCCCAAAACAAATACATTGGTCCCCCATTGCCAAAAACATACAAAAGCTAAAACACTTATAAAACCTTCATACATTGAGCTTTACTTGTACTTGTTTGCTTGCCTCCTCTTGCTGCCCTCAATGCACTCTAATGCTCTACATTATTGAATCAAGAAAATCGAGAGAGCGTAAGCCAAAGCTTAGTGAGGAGTGCTCTTTAAAAACCATTCAATAAATGCATTAAAATTCATTTGTAAATCATGCTTGAAAACAACCTTTATACATGCTCAAAGCATACTTTAAATCAAGCAATAACATGCTTCCACATTTCATTTAAACTAGCATCTCATGCTTCAACATAAACATTAAATCATGCATCTCATGCATCTCATGTACAATACATGTCATATTGGCTCAAGTGATACATTTCATTTAGAAATCAAGTTCAACAACTTTCCCCAAGGACTTTTAAACACCTTGGACCCCAAGGACTTTTAAACACCTTGGCCATGGACTTTTAAACACCATGAATGGACCACACAAGGACTTTTAACCACCTTTGTGTCCGTAGCTTGAAATACCCCAAGGACTTTTAAACACCTTGGCCCCAAGGACTTTTAAACACCTTGGCCCCATGGACTTTTAACCACCATGGAAAGGAGCACCTAAGGACTTTTAACCACCTTAGTGTCCGCAACAAGATTCATCCAAGGACTTTTAACCACCTTGATGATCTTAGATAACAAGGCTCACTCAAGGACTTTTAACCACCTTAGTGACCTTCACTTTTACAAACCATCACTTGCCAATACACACTTTATACATCATGTAATCCACTGTTTTAAAGCATTTAAACCAAGCCATTTCATCATGCATTTCAAAGCATTAAATCATCATTTAACAATGCATAAAAACAAGGCACTCTTACCTAGAGACACCTTCAACACATGGCTTAAATCATCAGCATAAATCATGCTAAAACATCAGCAATTAACATGCTAAAACATGCTTTCCAAAACAATAGCAAATCATGCAAAATCATCATTTCACATTTCATCAAAACATGGCACCCACTCTAAGAGAGTAATCCGAAAACTTACACTTGAGCTTAGCAAAGTTGTTTAGACTTATACTAAGCTCCCAAAACCTTCAACCTTTGGTTTAAAAGCTGAAAATCCATTTTCACTCACCGATTACCAAACAAGCCTAGCCAACAAGCTTTCCAAGCTTCCGAAACCTTCAGAAAACACCTCCAAAACTCAAGGATCAACCTCCCCTGTTTCAAGCACATAAAAACAGAACATTAATGCATCCTTATGCATTAAAACACCAGCAACATCAACACAACTCGCTGCTCATCACAAATCTAACAATTTGGCTACCAAACACAACCGAAATCATCTCCAAACACTTCCAAAACTTAACCCAGCCAAGATCCATCACTTCTAACCATTTTTATACATCACATAACATGCAAAAAGATCACAACCACGTCCTTATACCTCCAGGTATAACAGATCACCAATTACACTCCAAAAACAACCAAAAACTCAAGCCAAACTTAGGAAATTCAACCTATCCGGGATTGCATTGATTAAACCTCAACTTCTAATCGTTTTAGCATTCATTTAACATCAATTTAACACCTCAAAACCATGCTTAAACAGATCACACGAAATTTTCACCAAAATCACCAAATCTCGCATTTTAGCCAAAAATCAAGATCTCAATTGAAAAGCCTTTAATAAAACATGAATCAAGGATTGAGAACTTAGGAATTTCAGTAAAGAACTGATAGTTTAGAGGAGAAGGACGTTCTTACCTCCAAACTTGAATTTCTCCATTTTAGAGCCAAAATGCTTGATGAATCAACTTGTAAATTGTGAGGTTTTGATGATGAGATGATTAGAAATCAAATGAGAGTTGAAATGAGAGATTAAGAAGTCAAAATCAGAGAAAGAAATCTGAGGAAATCTTGTTTGGGTAGAGAGAAAATGAGAGAAAAGAGAATTTGAGAGAAAATAGAAAAATTAGTTAAGAATTGGTTAAAATGATTTCCCTCTCTTTTCTTAATCTTTAAAATCAGATTTTAGACTTAAAATATCTTAGAAAAATCTGGAGAAATCCTTTTTGGAATAATAGCTCCTTAAAGATTCAAAGTTTCAATCCTTTATAAAACTGTCCCGCAACTTTCAAAAATTACATTTTGGTCACTAGCCAAAATGTCAACCTTCCGAACCTCATTTTCCAAAATTGATTTCACAGTTCACTTTTATATATTAAAAGATGATTTTAGAATATTTTTCCATATTTTTAATGCAACCCGAACTAGGTTTTCCTAAATTCACTCTTATATATATTCGATCAGCACTTTGACCGAATCGGTCAACGCCAAAACTTCTGAGCCCAAAACCGGGGCGTTACAACTCTCCCCCCCTTAAGAAATTTCGTCCTCGAAATTTACCTGAAGGAAAGAGATAAGGAAACTGCTTCAGCATATCCTCCTTCCGCTCCCACGTGGCTTCCTCAACACCGCGATGCTTCCACAGCACCTTCACCAACTCAATGGTCTTGCCACGAAGAACCTTGCTATCTGAATCCAGAATCTTCACCGGTTCTTCATCATAGGTCAAATCCGGATTCAATTCCACCTCCTCCACAGGCAACACATGCGAAGGATCAGATCGATACCTCCGGAGCATAGAAATATGGAACACATCATGAATCTTCTCCAGCTCCTGAGGTAACCTCAACCGATACGCAACAGGACCAACACGCTCAACAACCTCATACGGTCCAATGTATCTAGGGCTCAACTTACCCTTCCGCCCAAACCTCATCACCTTCTTCCAAGGCGAAACCTTCAAGAACACGCGATCACCTACCGCAAACTCTATCTCCCTACGCTTCAAATCCGCGTAAGACTTCTGCCGATCAGAAGCAGCCTTCAACCTCTCACATATGAGCTTCACTTTCTCGGTGGTACCTTTCAACAAAGCAGGCATCGAAACCAACTTTTGACCAGTTTCAGCCCAACACAGAGGAGTCCTACACTTCCTCCCATACAGAGCCTCATAAGGTGCCATCTGTATACTTGCCTGAAAACTGTTGTTGTAAGCGAACTCAACCAAAGGCAGATGCTTCTCCCAAGAACCTTGAAACTCTATCACGCAACATCTCAACATATCCTCCAAGATCTGAATAACTCGCTCAGACTGGCCATCCGACTGAGGATGATAGGATGTACTGAAATGCAACCTTGTACCTAGAGCTTGATGTAAACACTGCCAAAAACGCGACGTGAACCTCGGATCCCTATCCGACACGATCGACTTAGGCACACCATGCAACCTCACAACCTCAGCAACGTACAGCTCTGCCAGCTTATCCAAAGAAAACGTAGTATGCACAGGCAAGAAATGTGCACACTTCGTCAGGCGATCCACAATCACCCAAACAGAATTCTTCTTCGACGGAGACAAAGGCAAACCAGATACAAAGTCCATGGTAACCCTCTCCCACTTCCATTCAGGGATTTTCAACGGCTGCAACAAACCAGAAGGAACCTGATGTTCAGCCTTAACGCGCTGACACACCAAACACTTGCTCACGAACTCTGCCACATCCTTCTTCAAGCCCACCCAATAGTACTCATCACGAAGATCGCGATACATCTTTGTACTACCAGGATGCATAGCAAATGGACTACTATGACCTTCAGCTAGAATAGCATGCCTCAACTCAGCATCTGCAGGCACTACTATCCGATTACCAAAACACAACACCCCATCCTCATTAAAACAGAAATCCGAAGGTCTACCCTCCGCGATATCCTGAACATGAGACACCAAGGAATCATCCAACAACTGCTTATCCTTGATCAACTGAACCAACGAAGGTTTCACCTGCAACTCAGCAACAAGACCACCATCCTGCGATATACTCAAGCTAGCAAACATAGCTCTCAGCTCAACAGCTACCTTTCTACTCAAGGCATCCGCAACAACATTGGCCTTTCCAGGATGATACTCTATCGTCAGATCATAATCCTTGAGCAACTCCAACCAACGTCGCTGCCTGAGATTCAACTCCTTCTGAGACATCAGATACCTCAAACTCTTGTGATCCGTGTACACCGTACACTTCTCACCATACAGATAATGCCTCCAGATCTTCAGAGCAAAAACCACTGCAGCCAGCTCAATATCATGCGTAGGATAATTGCGCTCATGCACCTTCAACTGCCGCGACGCATAAGCCACAACCTTACCCTCTTGCAT
The DNA here is from genome assembly GCA_958450335.1 of Hibiscus tridactylites. NCBI lineage: Eukaryota > Viridiplantae > Streptophyta > Magnoliopsida > Malvales > Malvaceae > Hibiscus > Hibiscus tridactylites. The sequence continues at coordinate 24,383,553 of OY288265.1, read as the reverse complement.
CAGCACACACCCCAAACCAACATAGGATGCATCACTGTAGACTACAAACTCTTTCCCTGATTCAGGCTGAATCAAGATAGGAGCTTGCGTCAAAGCCAACTTCAGCTTCTCAAAAGCTTGCTGTCTCGCTTCTGTCCACTCATACCTAACATCTTTCTGCAGCAACTTCGTCAAAGGAGCAGCAATCTTGGAAAAACCATCCACAAACCTTCGGTAGTATCCTGCCAAACCAAGGAAACTACGAACCTCCTGAACAGACTTAGGAACTTTCCAGTTCATCACCGCTTCAATCTTCTGAGGATCAACACGAATCCCCTCAGCTGAGACCACATGCCCAAGAAAAACAACCTCCCTAAGCCAGAACTCACACTTGCTCAACTTAGCATAAAGCTGATTCTCCAACAAAGCTTGCAACACAACCCTCAAATGCTCTTCGTGCTCTTCCTCAGTACGCGAGTACACAAGGATATCATCAATGAACACCACAACAAACTTGTCCAGGTATTCATGAAAAACACGATTCATCATGTCCATGAAAGCAGCAGGAGCATTTGTCAAACCAAACGGCATCACAAGGAACTCATAATGCCCATACCTTGTCTTGAAAGCTGTCTTAGGCACATCCACATCCTTCACCTTCAACTGATAATACCCTGACCTCAAGTCAATCTTAGAGAACACCGCAGCTCCCCGAAATTGATCAAAGAGATCATCAATCCTCGGCAAAGGATACCGATTCTTGATAGTCAACTTGTTCAGCTGACGGTAATCAATGCACATCCTCATCGTGCCATCTTTCTTCTTCACAAACAAGACAGGAGCACCCCAAGGCGAAACACTCGGCCGGATGAAACCACGATCAAGCAACTCTTGCAACTGCGTCTTCAGCTCCTTCAGCTCCTTAGGTGCCATTCTATAGGGAGTAATGGACACAGGAGTGGTATTCTCATACAGCTCAATACCAAACTCCACCTCGCGATTAGGAGGTAAACCAGGCAACTCCTCAGGAAAAACATCAGGAAACTCCTTCACAACCCTGATATCCTGCACCCTCAGCTCCTTCGAACTAGGATTCATCACAAAAGCCAGAAAAGCTTCACAACCTTGCCTCAGCATCCTGCTCGCCTCCAAGGTAGAAACAACATTGGCAAGAAACTTCACATTCTCACCAACCACCACCACTTCATAATCATCCGCAAGCCTAAGCGAAACCCGCTTATTCTCACAATCCACAACAGCACGATGCTCAGCAAGCCAATCCATACCAAGGATCACATCAAAACCATAAAAGGGCAACTCCATAAGATCAACAAGAAAGACATGCTCTTGAACAACCAAAGGACACCTTTTATAAAGCTTACGAGTCACAACAGTTTCACCAAAAGAACTAGTGACTCTAACACCAACATCCAAAGACTCAACAGGCAAACCAAGCAACTCAGCATGCTCACGAAGAATGTATGAATGCGTAGATCCAGAATCAATCAAAGAAAGCAATGACAAGGATTGCAAAGTAAAGGTACCTGCAATCACATCTGCATCATTCCTTCCTTCGCGCTGAGCATACACCCTCGCTTGGCCTCCACCCTCAGGTTGAATAGCCACAACATGAGCTACATCGCGCCCACCTTCCTCTCGCCTCTGAAAATTACCACGGCCGCGCCCACGACCTCTCTGCGATGCTGCAACAACAGGAGCACGCTCTTGACCACCAGCCATCCTCGGACAATCACGTCTCAGATGATCAGCAGAACCACAGTTCCAGCACTCATAACCAGCTGCTATCACAGGAGCTTGCACCTCCCTCCCAGCACGAGGACAGTCACGCTTCAAGTGACCACGGGAACCACAAATCCAACAAGCACTAGGGTCAGCTCTAGCATTGCCGCCCCTAGCAGGTGCACCTCCACCTCTCTTAGACGAGGACTGAAACCTCTGATCACGCCCTCTCTTGTTCCGTCCACCGGAACTATATTCAGCAGCTCTTTTCCCAGAGCTAGCTCCAGCACCCTTAGCAGACAAACTCAGGTTCATCTCAATGTCCTTCGATCGACTAACCAACACATCGAAATCATTGTACTCAGCAGCTAACATATAGGTCTTAACCTCCGTCACCAAACCATAACGGAACCTTCTGCACCTTTCGCGCTCATCAGGTACCAACTCAGGTGCATACTGGCTAAGACGTACAAACTGTACCTCATACTCAGCCACACTCATGTTCCCTTGGGTCAGAGACATGAATTCACGCTTCTTTTCATCCAGATATCTAACTCCCAGATATCTCCTCTTGAACGCATGCTGAAAGAACGTCCAAGTAACATCAGCATCAGCCATCCCAGAGATTGTGGTCGTCCACCACGTATAAGCATCACCTTGCAGCAGTGACACCACACATCCCAGCTTCTGCACATCAGTGCAACTCATCTGTCCCAAGACACGCTTGGTACTCTCCAACCACGCTTCAGACCTCTCAGCTGACATACCCCTAAACTCAGTCCCACCAAGACTGCGCAAACGTTCCAAGGGTAGTCTAGCACCAGCATCTCCCTGATGCCCAGCTCCTTGAGCTCCAGCTACTGCTGCTCGAAACGCACCCGCAATAGCTTGTACAAGCACAGACATGTCAGGTATCGCTTGCCCCTGACCAGCTTCAGGTCCTGCAGCTCCAGCACCAGCTGCCTCAGCTCCAGCTCTTTCCCTCTCCGCACCACCACCACCAGGTGGAGGAGGAGGTAACACAGCACTACCAGTGTGCTCATCATTCACATTCCCCTCCGGGGTCGTAGCTCTCGCGCTACTCCTTAACTCTCTACGTGGTGCCATACTTTACCATGCATAACAATACAAAATAAACAAGTCAGGACCAGCAAGGTAAGCAAATTCCAAGTATTCAAGCTCAAGTTCTTTCAAAAACAACATCATCCCTTTAGCTTTTGTTTGGCAATGGGTACCCTCATCATGCATCATCACAACATGCATCACATACACATCATCATATCATAACACTGAACATGCTTTCACTCAACAAGCATACCAACCAAACCATGCTTCAATCATGCATTCGCACATTCCCAATTACTCGAGAACCTGGCTCTGATACCACCAAATGTAACCCCCGTAGCCCGGTCTAGACGGTTGACCCGAACTACGAAGATTACACGGGGAAAACCAAAGTCAACCCGAAAGTCAACCTTGATTAACGACCCTTTTTTTTTCTTTTTAATCTTATCTAGATGCACATTAACCTTAAGTGTGACCATACAGACAACGTATCAAAAGATCACAAACATCAGAGATCAAACTGGGACCCAATTGAACAAATTACAACTTTAGGGACCAAATTGTAAATTCTGATAAATTAAGGGACTTAGCCCAAATTAAAGTTACCATCTTGAAATTAGTCAGGTTTCATGCACCTCTGTGAAATTTCAGCTTAAAAGGACATCCACCGCTCATGCAATTGATCACGCAAGATTTAGGACCAAAACGCAAACATTTCAAAACATGTAACTACCATGTCAGCTCCCTAACGGTCGACCGTTCCGAAACAGGCTAGCCCTGTTCCGAAACACGGGCCGTTTCGAAACGGGTTCCGGAACATGGCCTCGGCAGAGGCTAAACCGTTTCGAAACGGTGCATACCGTTTCGGACGCCTGGGTTCATGCAAGGCACCCGTTCCGAAACGGTACACCCCTGTTCCGAAACGCCTGCACAAAAACCAGCAAACAAGCATACTAGATCATGCAATTGGACACTCAAACATGCTCCAAACATCACCAAACTTTACCAGCATGCAATTAAACATATTTAACACATATAAGCATCATCAATTCAGCAAGATAACATCTCATGCAAAAAGGCCCAAATTTAAGGTCATGCTTCCTACACAAGCTAACATTCAAGCCTTAAACCTTCAAAAGCAAGCAATAGAAATTCAATCCAAAAACCAGCAACATCAACCACATACAACATATTTAGGGAGTCATAAACACCTCCCAAAACAAATACATTGGTCCCCCATTGCCAAAAACATACAAAAGCTAAAACACTTATAAAACCTTCATACATTGAGCTTTACTTGTACTTGTTTGCTTGCCTCCTCTTGCTGCCCTCAATGCACTCTAATGCTCTACATTATTGAATCAAGAAAATCGAGAGAGCGTAAGCCAAAGCTTAGTGAGGAGTGCTCTTTAAAAACCATTCAATAATGCATTAAAATTCATTTGTAAATCATGCTTGAAAACAACCTTTATACATGCTCAAAGCATACTTTAAATCAAGCAATAACATGCTTCCACATTTCATTTAAACTAGCATCTCATGCTTCAACATAAACATTAAATCATGCATCTCATGCATCTCATGTACAATACATGTCATATTGGCTCAAGTGATACATTTCATTTAGAAATCAAGTTCAACAACTTTCCCCAAGGACTTTTAAACACCTTGGACCCCAAGGACTTTTAAACGCCTTGGCCATGGACTTTTAAACACCATGAATGGACCACACAAGGACTTTTAACCACCTTTGTGTCCGTAGCTTGAAATACCCCAAGGACTTTTAAACACCTTGGCCCCAAGGACTTTTAAACACCTTGGCCCCATGGACTTTTAACCACCATGGAAAGGAGCACCTAAGGACTTTTAACCACCTTAGTGTCCGCAACAAGATTCATCCAAGGACTTTTAACCACCTTGATGATCTTAGATAACAAGGCTCACTCAAGGACTTTTAACCACCTTAGTGACCTTCACTTTTACAAACCATCACTTGCCAATACACACTTTATACATCATGTAATCCACTGTTTTAAAGCATTTAAACCAAGCCATTTCATCATGCATTTCAAAGCATTAAATCATCATTTAACAATGCATAAAAACAAGGCACTCTTACCTAGAGACACCTTCAACACATGGCTTAAATCATCAGCATAAATCATGCTAAAACATCAGCAATTAACATGCTAAAACATGCTTTCCAAAACAGTAGCAAATCATGCAAAATCATCATTTCACATTTCATCAAAACATGGCACCCACTCTAAGAGAGTAATCCGAAAACTTACACTTGAGCTTAGCAAAGTTGTTTAGACTTATACTAAGCTCCCAAAACCTTCAACCTTTGGTTTAAAAGCTGAAAATCCATTTTCACTCACCGATTACCAAACAAGCCTAGCCAACAAGCTTTCCAAGCTTCCGAAACCTTCCGAAAACACCTCCAAAACTCAAGGATCAACCTCCCCTGTTTCAAGCACATAAAAACAGAACATTAATGCATCCTTATGCATTAAAACACCAGCAACATCAACACAACTCGCTGCTCATCACAAATCTAACAATTTGGCTACCAAACACAACCGAAATCATCTCCAAACACTTCCAAAACTTAAACCAGCCAAGATCCATCACTTCTAACCATTTTTATACATCACATAACATGCAAAAAGATCACAACCACGTCCTTATACCTCCAGGTATAACAGATCACCAATTACACTCCAAAAACAACCAAAAACTCAAGCCAAACTTAGGAAATTCAACCTATCCGGGATTGCATTGATTAAACCTCAACTTCTAATCATTTTAGCATTCATTTAACATCAATTTAACACCTCAAAACCCTGCTTAAACAGATCACACGAAATTTTCACCAAAATCACCAAATCTCGCATTTTAGCCAAAAATCAAGATCTCAATTGAAAAGCCTTTAATAAAACATGAATCAAGGATTGAGAACTTAGGAATTTCAGTAAAGAACTGATAGTTTAGAGGAGAAGGACGTTCTTACCTCCAAACTTGAATTTCTCCATTTTAGAGCCAAAATGCTTGATGAATCAACTTGTAAATTGTGAGGTTTTGATGATGAGATGATTAGAAATCAAATGAGAGTTGAAATGAGAGATTAAGAAGTCAAAATCAGAGAAAGAAATCTGAGGAAATCTTGTTTGGGTAGAGAGAAAATGAGAGAAAAGAGAATTTGAGAGAAAATAGAAAAATTAGTTAAGAATTGGTTAAAATGATTTCCCTCTCTTTTCTTAATCTTTAAAATCAGATTTTAGACTTAAAATATCTTAGAAAAATCTGGAGAAATCCTTTTTGGAATAATAGCTCCTTAAAGATTCAAAGTTTCAATCCTTTATAAAACTGTCCCGCAACTTTCAAAAATTACATTTTGGTCACTAGCCAAAATGTCAACCTTCCGAACCTCATTTTCCAAAATTGATTTCACAGTTCACTTTTATATATTAAAAGATGATTTTAGAATATTTTTCCATATTTTTAATGCAACCCGAACTAGGTTTTCCTAAATTCACTCTTATATATATTCGATCAGCACTTTGACCGAATCGGTCAACGCCAAAACTTCTGAGCCCAAAACCGGGGCGTTACATTGCTTATGCATTTCTCATTTCCTTAAAGTTGTAAGAGCCCTCGAGAGTTGGTTGTTCTTTAAGTGTTTGTTGGGGTTAGTAATCGAGAGAGATAGCCTTAGAACCCTTATAAGCAATGGAGTGGTTGTCGAGAGGCAGGCTCTAACCTACCTTAGAGATAAGTGATATGTTTCAAGGGCTAAAAAGGATAGTTAGTGAAGGGTAGAGGAGTGTTAAAAGTTTACGCCGAGAGGTATTACTGTAGCATTTCTGACTCCTAGTTTCCTGACTAGAGATAGTTTAGGAGCACTTTTAGCAAATCTCGTCTGGCATAGAAGATAGTTGAAGAGCCTTAGTATCGTTAAGAAACTTAAGTTAGGTTATCCATCACTCCCAGCCAGTCATTCCATAGTGAGTTTCGCATACGAAAGGGGACCTGTTTATCATATTTTTACCTCATCTTTCCCTGCACCGTTTTGCTTCAGCATTATTTTACACCATCTCTTTTACTTTAGCATTGTCATCTGCAAAAAGTTCAATCTTTATTGTTACAGCAACCGTGAATACCTCCAATCCATGTAGAGACGATACTCACTCATCACTTTATTACTCGTTCGACATGTATACTTGCACCATTTGCGTATCAAGTATATACGATTGTCAACCAAATTTATCTCAAAATCGAATGAGATAATCGATATGAAATTTATAATTTCATTAATGAGAGTCTTACTTAAGCTCATAGATAAACTTTTTAATTTACATATCATTGATTTTGTATCATAAGATACAATTCTATGATTGTACTATATAAATAATTTCTTCAATGTCGCCTTTGAAAACACAAGCTTAACATCCATCTTATGTAGCTCAAGATTAAAATAATCACCAAGCCTCATGATTATCCTAAAAGCGTCTTTCAATGAAATTGAAGAGAAAGTCTCTACAAAATTAATGTCTTCTTTTAGAGTATATCCTTAATTTAAATACAAGACATGCCTTATAATTATCCACATAATCATTTGCATCCCTTTTTTTTTAAATATCATTTACAACCAATTGGTTTCCACCTTCAGGTAATGAGACAAGTTACTAAACTTTAGTGTTTTGCATAAAATTATACTTCTTTTGAGAGTTAGAACTTTTATGGTTTAATAAAAAAATGATTGGGTCATTTTCTATCATTCTATTATTATCTTTATTTTCTTGAAAAAGTACACTATAATAATCTCGAATAGTATTTCTCCTTCCTTTCATGGACCTCTTTAATGAAACTTCTTTTTTTAGGTTGTTGAATTTGTTCCTATGAAATAATTACTTTATCTTGAACATGAGTTGTTCAACATTACCTCGTTGAGGTACTTTATTCACTTATTGATTGATGATAGGTGTGAAAACTTATAATCGTCAAAAGTGATAGTAGAAAATGAATTGTAATTCAATTCCTCCTTAATAGCAATGTATTTAACCTTATTTATTCCTCCAAACTCAACATCCTAAAAATATTATAAATTTCTCCTTAAAATAATCTTAATCGTGATATCATAAAATTTACAGCACATGGATCACTCAAAATGACCAAAGTAGTTGCTCGATTTTGAAGTTTAATTTCTTCACATTTTTTCTAACTTATACAAAAGAATCAACATTTTGTAACTTATTGTTGTTTCTTTTTAGTATGACCTTTAACAACTTTATACTAATAATTTTTTTATTGCACTTATTCTTAGAGACACTAACTAAATGAGGACTAACCAAATGAGTACTTTTACACTTATAATGCTTCAACTTTTCTTCCTCTTCAACACAATGAGAAATGAACCAGTTAGAGCCTACTTCTCCTTTTGACAGTTGTAACTATATTTTAAATTGGTTAAATTGTATAGGAAGCGATACTAAAAACATAAGAACAAACAATTGTTAGAAAGTTTGATCATATGTGCCTTAAATTTTGAAGTAATATTAAATATTTTTATAATGTACTCATTCACATTTCTTTAACCCTTATACTTCATAGACATCAAAGAAGGCATAAATGATGTCATCTTAACCTTAATGTTTTAGGTAAAATATTTTTTAATTCCGTCAAGAGAACCATTAGTATGAGTAATCTCTTTAGATTTGTGCTCCAAAAGACATCTAGAATGTTGTGCTTTACAATCATTAGACTCATGCGATTCGAACGATCTCACCTCTCAAAATACCTTTTATGGGTGCTTACTACAATGAGAGGTGCAAAATGTTTTTTCCTTAGTGCAAAGTTTATGTTCATACATTCAAATACTATATGTAAGTTTCTTTCCTATTCCTTGAAATTAGTTTCACTAAACATGAGTGTAGATGTATATTAACAGATATTGTGACAAAAAAAAGATAAATTAACTAAACATAGAATAAGAATAAATAAATAAAATAAAAACAGGCTCACATAAATATTCATAAGTAAACAAATGAATTCAAAATAATGGCTAGTTTCCTTCAAGATACCAAGCACAACATTATTGGACATTAATATTAACTGTAAGCGGTAATCTTGTTGTAGCAATCAAACACTGACAATAAACTATGTCAAACAATAGATTAATCTTTGGAGTAATGTATTGCTCACGGAAAATATCATATAATTGTCACACATTTATCACCACAATTGTCGTTGTAATTCTCCCAAATATTAACTTTCCTTTGGGCCAATTAATAAACGCATAAATTATAAAAACTCATAAACATCTTGATATTTCAAATAAACTAATCTACACAAAAGCGGTCACTTTGGTGACATTATGTTTCAATTACTCTATTACAATATTAGATATCTGAAGCCAAAATATGAATTTATTTGCTTCAAAATATTTTCCTTAATTTTATCTTTCAATTAAATTAAAAGATAACCAAAATGATAATAAATTTGAATAAAGGTAAACCTCATATCAAGATACCAGACACTCCATTATTATTTCATCTTTGGATAATACATTAACTTGCAAGTGATATCTTGGTAAAGTAATCAAACATTGATAATAACAATATGCCAAACAGAAATATTCCTTTGGGCCGATTTATTGGTCACATATAAAAGTGGATAATTATCACATGCTCATTACCACAGTTGCACATGTAATAATGTTAATTATTAATCTTCCTTTGGGCCGATTAATACTAACATAACCCGACTTACATGCACAAAACTTCTATATTTTAAAATAAAATAATTTCCACAATATAGATCAATTTGGTGACTTAATGTTTCCATTAATTTATCTCAAAATATATAATATAAATATACCGATATCCAAATTTAAAATTTTGCAACAGTCAAAACTAAAATTTCTGATAACACTCAAGTTTCCGAAATAACCCAAAATAGGTTGTCTGAATGGGGCTATCAGAAATCGAAAAACTTAAATCTTTTATTGTTTCTTAAAAAAGTTCCTTAAGCATGCATTTGTCGAAATTACAGTCGAATTCAAAACAATCAATCTTTAACTAAAAGTCAAAATTAGAAGTACCATACAAATAAGTAATTAAAATTCTAATGATCATAATTAAGCAAACTGAAACGAATATACATCAAAACCAAATGTAAATATGTATATTCCGTAGATAACATTAACGACATAATTAAGCATAATGTCGAACAAATTTAAATATTTTGTAAAAAACTAAACATGATTCAACAAAATTTAACCATAATTTATTAGAAATAAATCGAATATAAAGCTTCGAGAGCTAACCTAATTATAAAGTTTCTAAGTCACGGTAAATTTATCATGACAAAGTCCAAGTTAAACTTTATATTTTCTTTCTAAATTACTAACGACCAAAACTAAAATTTTGATAAACCAAATTGTTGAGTGTGTAAAAGTTCTATATTCTACCCCTATTTAACCCATATTTCTACTGCATTCAAGCATATTTTATTGCATTTAGGATAGATTTTAATTATACATCACAATTATACAAAAAGGTACAGCTGTTGTTGATTTTGGTTACTTTTGCAGGTAGCTGCTGTAGCAGACGCTGGGCAGTGGAGAAGCAGAGCTGGAACACTAGACTACAAACGAGAAGAACGATGCTGCCATGGCCGCTGCCGTGGCAGCTAAGGACGACGACAATGGTGAAGGGAAGGAGTGAAGTGAAGCTCGACAGAAAGAGGAAATTAAGTCGGTCTATCGTGAAGCACTCGTATATTTTTATGAGTCCTAGATCAGAATGAAGGCCAAGCCCAAAGTTCAAGGAAGAAACTCCAAGCAAGAAGGAATGACGAATTAAAGACATATACTCTGAAGATTTAGTATTTAATAGAGTTGTACTTTAATTTAAACTTGTATTCTTGCCATATTAGAAAACTTGAACCCAAGGCCTATATAAAGGCATGTAATTCGACCTAAGGAATGATATCTTACTCTCTAGCCGTCTTCCCTTAAACCCTAGTCGTTTTCCCCCTTCTCACCATGTTCTAAACTTCCCCTAGGGCTAAGGGTTGATTCTGTAAAGTAGATGTAAGGATTGCATTGTTTTAGGATTTTTTTTGTTCAATAAAATAGACTTCAAGTTTGTTTATTATGGTTTACAACATCTTGCAAGAGTATCTGGAGAGCATTGTGAGATTGCACATTTACTTAATATCGGGAGAGTTAAGTATACGAAAGGAATAAGTACAGGTTCTCTAGTTTATGGTTGAACTATCTCGGACCTAGGGATAGGACGAGGTTAAGTGGCTAAGGAAGAATTCAACAACATCGGTGTTCATCCTTCGATTCACGCCGGGAGGTATCATCAAAGACGTGTTCATCGACAGACTTGGACCTAGGGATAGGCCAAGGCACAACATGGATTCTTGCCAAGCTTGAAGTATTGAGTTGTGTGTTCGTTGCCGCGACAACAACAGACCGTTGCCGCAGCAGGTGCTGCCGCAACAGAACAAATAAGTCTTAGACAGTACAAACACCTGCACTACGGAGTAGATCAATACCGGCCTATTCTTTACTCTGGATATTTTCCTCTTTTATTTTCAATCTTCTTTACTATTTTTTGACAAACAATTAAACTATTTCTTTTCTCTCTTGTGCAGCAATCCAAGGTTAAAGCTATTAGTCCAGTCCCTGTGGAGACGATATCCGATACTTACGTATCACTTTACTACTTGTGTCGTGTACATTTGCACTACATTGCGATAGTCTTATTTACACGCAACACAAATCAAATATATATTAAAATTATATACTAATATATATTCTGTAAATAACATTAAAGATAAGCTTATTAAAAAAATACAATAGCATACTTATCCTTTGCCTAATAACATGCCATCCAAATCTTAGTTTAGCAGACTTCACATGGACCCTGTCTTAATTGAATTCAATAGCAAACTTATCCTTTGCCTAATAACATGTCGTCCAAATTTTGATTGCTAAAGTCGTGAAAGACTTAAAACCCTAAAATCTTTTTAATTATGAAATTTATACGGCGACAACAAGATTCAAAATCATTAAACACAAACTGCACAGTAAAAAAGTTCCTATACGCATGTGTTTATCGATTCATAGAGATTATCGGATAAAGGAAGATTACATATTGAAAAACTGAATCCATGAGAAATAAAATTTCAACATAAATCTGTAATCGAAATATTGGATTAAAATATTAAATCCATAAAACCATAGGAACGAAACAATCCAAAAAAATAGAAAATAAATTTATTCTCAGTGATTCAACATGACAAGGCACTAACGCCACTTGTTAGAATCAAGCTATAAATTAATATGAAATCTAAACCAGGATCTATCATCTCAACCATCAAGAACAATAAACTGAATGCAGAAGCGTACCTGAATTAATCGATAGATGAAAACCTTAAATCCTTTGATGAAGATCGCCTAAAAGGTGGTTGTGATCTTCCAAGAAGATAGGTTATCCCTTACCGTAAAAACTCTCTGACGGGAACAAGAGTAGTACAAGTTAATTGTAGAACTAATGTTTGGATATTTCAAAAAGGTTTTCATGAGTTTTTAAAGCCAAATTTAACAAAACCATCCAGGCATTTTGAAACGCCTCTAGGTGTTTCGATGTGGGTCTTTACAGTGGCAAAACGTTTCGATACAGCCTTGTATGTTTCGAAATGAGCTTTAATCCGTGTGAGATTTTTGCACAGCGTTTCGGTACAGCCACTATCATTTTGATATGCCTATGTGGCAATGACCTCAACGATCATAAACCCCAACGGCTATTTCTCAACTACCTTTTAAATTGCAGGGCATTTCGATACGGGAACAAGCGTTTCGATACGACCATTTCGATACGGCCAAGGGTGTTCCGAAACGGGTACTGCATCAGACTGCAACAACTCTTTCTATTTCAAGAGTGTTTCGAAACGATATGATGTAGAACTGCATTTATGGTGGGAAATAAAGTCTCAAACGGCTCCAATTCAACCCCAACGGCTAGTAACGGCTACAAACTCAATTAGGAGTATAAAAGGGACCTCTAAGCATCAAGTAATGGTTAATGCTTCAATTGTAATACAACATATGATCAAAATGTGTCTTAGTGTCTAATTGTCAATTCCTTGTATAGACAAACACTAGTGAGCCAAAATTGTTATATTTGCTCAAGTGATTTAGGATTGGGTGAGAGCTTAATTGTGCAAACAAATATCTATTAGAGGAATTTGTGTTTGTTTATTCTTATCTCTTTGTAAAGAGGTTTGATCAAAACTTTGGGTAGAAAGCTTGATCGGTTTTGTAAGAATTTCCTCCTAAGCCTAGAAAAGTGGACGAATCAATAGTGGATTGATTAGAAATCCTTAGTGGGAAGCTAAGGTAGTGGATGTAGACATTGGTTAGAAGGTTGAACCACTATAAATCATCTTGTCATTATCTTTTTAGCTTCCACACCTCTATTACCCAACATTTCACTTCTCCACCACTTGTCGAGCAAGAACAGTTGAAGAAATCGAGTACCATAAAACCCAACATTAACCTATTTCTTGGGGATCGCTACCTCTTTATATAGTTGATTATTAAATCAACTATTAAATATTTATAACTCTACCCCTCATTGAATTATAAATATATCTTACGATATCTACACTTTTATTTCCATGACACTTGAATACCCATGGCATGCCTAACATAATTGGTTGCCTGATTTTGTGTCATACTTTATAATATCATCATACATTTTACGTATGTTCCCACAATTGCGGATTTTAATCCAACAAGGGAAACAAAGAAACATCGACAAAAACGACCAAAGCCGAAACAAATCATGATGCCAATAATCAGGTTCTCCAATCTGCATGTCGATTCAGGAGTCACCGGAGGATGAGGGCGGTTTGGGTATTGTAGATGGAACCACCTTCACCAACATTAGTCAATGATAAGAACATTGATGGCAAAGGTCCAGGGGAAACGGGCTGGAAACCAAGACAACGACTGCAACTGGACACAAGTACCAGGAAGGGACGACGCTAAGACTCTCAGACCACAACGTTGTCATTATCGTTCCTAAAACAAACAAAAATAGAAAGAAAACAAGAAAAAGAAACATAAGGAAAGCCACTAGAAGGTTGAGAACAAAACACCAGCAGTGGAGGCACCGCCGAACCTCCAAACCTCGGTGATAACGACCACCCAAACATGCTCAAACTGTTTCCTGAGAAAATCGCTCCCCTCAAAACGACCGACACAAGGGATGAACAAAAAATGAGTCTCAAAAGATCAGCCAACGACCACCAAAAAAGTCAAAAGACATATCAAAGATGAAGGAGGCTTATTTAGTCGAAAGTAAACTCGACCAAACCACTGACGGCTGGTGACCGATGAGAGCGGCACAAAACCCAATTAAAGTTTTTTTTTGGAGATAAAGAGAAATTCGAGCTTGTTGTGGTTTGGATTCTTGGTTATGTTTGAACAAAATACATATAATGCTCAATTTTTTTTTTAAAAAAAAAGAAGATAGTTGCCACATTTTTTATGTTGTTTAGTAGAGGATATTTTCTGAAATTATACATACTAATGCGTTTTTTTTATTAAAATAATAAATAAAATCATCAACAATCAGTTGATTTAGTGGAACAAGGTGCTAGGTCCTTAAAATAGGTTAAAAGTTTAAATTCTGATGTTTGAAAGAAAAAAATTAAGTTGAGAAAATCGATCTCATAATGAATCTATGTAGCATCTAATTCGAATTAATTGATCAATAAATTTAATATCGATGATTATATTAAAAAAAATAATCATAAAATAATTATAAAATAAATTTGTCGGTTGTGATTTATATATTTAAATTATAGTTTAAAGTCTTTGACAAGTCAGCCTAATAACTACTCAGTAGGTGAAACTAAAAACAATCAAATCCTAAAAATAAAATGCATATGTTATAAGAAAAATTATGGTCATATTTGGTAAATAGCGGTTTGGGCAAAAATTAGAGGTTTGACTAGTCAAATTCGCTAATATTTATGTTTGGTAAATAGCGGATTGAAAGAGCGGATTGGAGTGAAAAAACTAATTTTAAAAAAGCTTCTAATATGAGCTTTTTGAGATTAGAGGTTTAGTATTAGAGTTGTAATGACTCTTTTACCCTTAACAATTACCAAAAATCTCCAAATAACCTAAATTAAATAATGATATTTTTTAATATAAATAAAAACATATTAAATATTGAACTTATTTGTTGTTACTACTAATTTATATGGTGACATTTGTAAGTTAATTTTATTTTTTATTATCATATATTTATATGTGCATATAAAAAATTTAATAATTATATAAATAATAAATTAATATATAAATCTTTCAAATATGTTTAGAAATTTATATTAAAAAATAATTTTTACAAATTTAATTAATATTTATTAGATACAAAATATTAATAACTGATAAATTATTCAAACAAGTATTAAATATAATCATGTCCTTATATGTCATTTTGCTTGTTAAATAATCAAACAGCTATCCGCTATCAGTTAATTTTACCAAACACTTTTATACAATCAGCTAATACAATCCGCTAGTCAAATCAGCTAATGCAATCAGCTATCAGCTATCAGCTAATGTAATCCGCTATCAGCTATCCGCTAATTGCCAAATAGGACCTATATCTTTTATCATTTTAAAAGTATATCAGCTATCCGCTAATTGCCAAATAGGACCTATATCTTTTATCATTTTAAAAGTAAAAACGGAAATTATTTCTCTAAAAAAATATTCATGTTCATTTAACCTCATATATGTTTAATCATAGTTAATATTTTTTTAATGTTTTATTAGTATATATTTTAGTCAAGTAAACCAATAAAATATTCACAAAGGACTTTTTCTATAACCATATGTATATAGTATGGGATACTATAAAGGTTTATAATGTGGACAAATCTTTTTAATTCATTTTGTTCCATTTATAAATCAAGATTTTAAACTCGAATCTTATTTTATAGATCTAGTGTTTCATCTTACTAGATCATCTAATAGTTGACATAAACAAATGACTTCTCATTGAATCTCGAACATTCCCTTTTCACTTAACTTTTTAAAAAATTAACCCTCTATGACATTTCGTGTTACCAAGATCAATTAACAAATGAAAATTGTGTGTAAAAGCAAAATAAAGGGAAGATATTTTTGGAGTTGGGGAGTTAATCAAGGTTAAACATGGGAAAATCGAAGCTTAAGCTTTTTTAAATTGGGTTTCCCAAAATTAAAGTGTAAGTAAGCTTTGATTATTTTAGTTTTATTTAAATAAAGATGGAAAAGTTTGTATTTAGTTGAACATTAGGTTTCATTTGTCCCATTCAAATGTGGAGTAGATTCTCCTCTTTATCCAAACCCCCTCTATCTCTTCCTTCTCTACTATCTCTAAAGCAAATTAAAGTAGAGATTTTTATATTATTAAAAAACAAGAAGAAATTAAAGTAAAGATTTGTTTGATATTTGCCAACTCTGTCAGTTTGGACAGTGAATTAATTAAAAATTTAAACACTTAGATGATATATATTTTAATATACTAAAAAAGTTATATGGAGTGGTGAAGTTAGGAATTTTATGTTGTAGGGGTAGAGATAACATTAAATAATTTTGAGGGTCAAACTTAAACATTGTGTTAGAAGAAGCTAAATTGAATTATTTATCTTTAGAAGGACTGAAAATACAATTTCTTTTATTTAGTTAAGGACTAAAAGGCTTAAATTGCACTATTAATCTTGAAGGGGGTCAAAAGTAGAGTTATCTCATTTAACAAAGAGGAGAAAAGTCCCCTTGACTTTGTCCGTGCCTCATGCCAACATAATGTTTAGTTTAAAAATATTTGTACCTGGCTCAAATATAATCCTGACTCAACTCGATTTAGCATAATTTTATTATTTTTATATTTTTTTGTTAAAATAAAAGATAATAATCGAATCAAATACTAATTCATTTTAATTACATATTAATATCATAATTATAGTAATTTTACGCTATCTCTTACATATACTTTTTTTTAGTAAAATCTAGCTAAAAATATACAAATAATAAGAGTATTTTTGTAATTATCTCTGACATGTTATCTTTGAATCTAAACTCGACCCAATTTGAAATTAAAATTTATTAAAGAAATATACTATTATCATATCGGATCAAAGTTCACCCGTACGATTTTTTTATCATCCCTAATTATATCCTCTCTGTCTCACTCAATATGTCTAGTATTAACTTTTGAAAAGTCAATTTTTTTAAACTTTGACCATAACTATTTTAATTATTTTAATTAATTAAATTTTATAAAATATATACTTTTAAACGAATAATTCTATAGTAAATGACATGTACCGCAATGTATCATTAACTATTTTAATTAGTTTTGAAATCCTAAGGACCGAAAGTGTTATTATCCCGTTTTTAGAATAAAATGTTAAAAGATAATTTTTATATTATTTTTTCAGATTTTCTTTTATTTTTGAATTCAAAATATAATTAAGCTTTTATTACTATAATAATGCTTACATTGACTCTAATTTAATGAATAAAGTTCATAAATAGTCACTAAACTTTGATCAATTATTCAATTTGGTAATCAAACTTTCAATTGCTTCAATGTTACAATTAAATTTTTAATTTTGTTTTTATTTGGCCATTGATTCGTTAACAACCGTTAAAAGGTAGCATACAAGTTAATTCTTAGATCTTTAATATTCTTCACACCGACATATGTCAATCCTTCTCCGCATATTTCCAAGGATCGCAAGTTCTTCAAATCTTTTACACACACAAGCAATTCGGTCTCAAAAGGTTGCATACAAGTTAACTCTTAGATCAAAAGAATAGCGGTACAAAAAGGGAATTGAAAACTTGGTGCAAAACATACTTTCGAAGGTAAATTGTCCTAGAATCAGTTATGCGAGCTCCGAAAATATCAAGATTAGTTAATCCAGTCAAATTTGTCTTAAGAAGAGAAGAAATAAGAGCAGTACAACAAACCTAGAAAACTGAGTGTACTAACTGATATATATATATATATAATTAAAAATATGGTCAAATCAAAATAATGAGGGTCAGATTTATTATTTATTTCTAATTAGGACTAAATTGTTTGAATGTGTAAATATGGAGGACTAAATGTGTTATTATATAAAATATTTTAATAGCCACATCACTCTGTTAACGGTTGTTAGCGGGTCAGTAGCCAAATTGAAACAAAACTAAAAGTTTAATGGTAATATTAAAGCAATTAGAAGTTTGGTACCAAATTGAATAATTGATCAAAGTTTAGTTGCGAGTTGTGAAATTTACCCTAAATTAAAGTGCACGTATGAATTATTATAGTAATAAAAGTTGAATTAAAAAATAATATAAGTTTATTTTCTAAGATTTTATTCTAAAAAGGGAATTACAACCCTTTCGGTCCATAAATTTTAAAACTAATTAAAACCGTTAATGGTACATTGTGGTATATATAAATAGTGGTACGTTGTTGTATATGTCATTTACCGTAGAATTATCCTTTTTAAACTACTTGATTGAAGATTTTTAAAATATATTTTCACATTTTTATTAATAATAAATTTAAAGTAATAATGAGTTAAAATTGAAAAAAAATTAACCCAAAAAAGTTAATAATGAACAAATTGAATGAAACAAATGGAGTATTATTTTTGTATTCTTATATTTTTAGCAATATATTTTAAATTATTAAATCTAAATATGGTTTATATATATATATATATATATATATATATATAATATGCTGGCTAACAGCCAATATATCCCTTGTGGCCCAAGTGTTGTAAAGTTGGTTTCACCTACCAATACCATTTTTCTTTATTGGTAAGTGATGGTTGATTTTTTTTTAAGATTTCAAATTTTGAAACACACTCGTTATGCTCTCTCTTTACACCCCACACAAATTTCATTATCTTCTCCTAACAATGATATTCTTTTATCGCAATGTCTTAATCATTGCATTTCAAAAAAATAAATAAGTTCAAACTAATTATAATGCTTTCTTTCCATTTTTTTTATAATTACTGATATTCAATTCATTAACTAACTAATCTATTTCAAATGAATTTAGTGCAAAGATGATCATTCTAATCCAAAAATCGTACTTCTAATCTTATTTAAAGGAATAACATATTATACTACTAAACCAACTGATAGTTGGTTCTTTTCTTTCTTTAAATGTCGGTCGATAAAATTAAAAAAAAAAGTAATTAAGGTGTTAATTAAGAGGTATATTTACTTGTTTTATTGATGTTTGTTTTGGACAAAACTAGATCGGCGGGTGTTTTCACTGTGTTAAAAGGTAACAAGTTTGGAGTAGCAAAATAATGGTCAATTTTGTCTATCAATGTACAATACTTAACTTGTGAATTTAATCTTTATATTTTAGTTTGATAAATTTTAATCTTTATAATTTATCCGGAAAAATTAATCTTTGTACTTTTTCTGAATTTTAAAATTTCAGTATTAACCTAAATTGTACAAGGATAATAACACTAAACTACAGGAATTGAAATATCAAAGTGTAGAATATATCACACACAATTTACGCTTAGTGCCTAAATTAATAGCAATTTTTTGACTTTAACGATTTTCATGGCTATTGTTTGCCTTATAACATAAATTTGAAATTTTGAAAAATATAAAAATTAAAAATAATCAAATTAAAATAAAGCTTAAATTTGCGATTTACGTATGGTATAAGGCTAGTACAAAAATTGTACCCAAAATAAATATATTTTTAAAAAAATATATAAAGTAAATAGGGAAAATAGCTTATGCACGGGCGATGAAAATAAAAAGTTTTCAGGAGAGCTTAGTTTCAGACTTTAGGGATACAATTTAAGGTTTTAAGTGTATGACTTTAGAATTTAGAGTTTATGGTTAGATCTAGAGTTTATAGGTTAGGATTTAGTGTTTAGGGACTAGGGTGATATAGTTAGAGATTTTAGTTCTAACCTATAAATCAAAATTTTAGCCCTAAAACCTAAATTTTAACCATATAAATTCAAAACTCATACACTTGAACCCCTAAACATCAAACCTTAAACAAAATCCCTAAACTCTAAAATTAAGGTGTTTGTGAAAACTACTTATGCACGAAATAATTACTCAAATAAATAAATATAAATCTTTGTTTTTTTATGAAAGTAAAAAAATATTTTTTGGTTAAAAAACAAAAAAAAAACAAAAACAAAAGGTAATGGATTTTTAAGATTATAGTGCAATTCTAGCTTACAGATGAATACGTAAAACTTCTTCACTAGAAGAACTTGAGAGAGTCCAAATCATTTCATTGATTTTATAAATAAGTATTGTGCACTTACTTCTTCTCAATTGTTTGGTTTTTTGTTTTAAAACAATCAATGATTATTTTTAACAAAATGACTATAGTTCAATATAATATTCGATTTTTTACAAGATTGATGTCTATAATATGTAAAAGTAATATATTATTCTATATATGCTGTTAATGGACTAAAAAATAAGTTTATAATGTTGTCATGTGTTTACAAATAAAGTAATAATACACAATGACACAAAATAATTGATTCAGTTCAACACGTAATACATTTTATCAAAAAAAAAAAGTTCAACACGTAATACATCGTTTTTTTTATATATCAATTTTATTTGAAAAGAAAAAAAAGGTTAAGGGTAGATGAAAAAGAGAGAGGATTTAAATGTCTTTTTCAAGTTTAAGTGTCAGAAATATCACTAGATATTTTATTTCATTGAAAGTATAAAGAATAATTACTAGGGATTAAATTAAAGAAGATTGTGATCTCAAACTTTTGGGTTTAGTGATAATTTAAATATTAAAAAAATTAAATCTTTATCTCCCAATTTTGATTTCAAATATAACCCTTATATTTTTAAAATAAAATTCAATAAATTAATTCATTATTATATTTCATTCTGACTTCGTTCTAATACGAACATATTTCGTCTACTCTTTTTTCTGTCTTTTTATATGTTTTACCAATAATTTTATGACATGTGTATTAATAATTTATTTTTACTATTTTATTAATTGTTTATGTTTTATTAATAATACACGTGACACAAAATTATAATTGAGACATATAAAAAATAAAAAAAGCGAGATACGAATTTTATTTGTACTTATACTCACGTATATGTAAACATTCTTCTTTTGTGGACTTTATTGGAAAGGAAAGAATGAGATTGAAGAAATGCATGCGTGGTCCGACTTTCTGCAATTTTATCACATTTTAACTTTTATAATCACATTCAAACATTAAGCATTATTATATTTTTCCTTAAAAGAAACATTAATTATTTCTTATCTTCATGCCTAACTCTTTGGAAAATAATGGCTGATAAGGAAGCAATTATTAAACAACTCAAGTCAAAATGGTTGATATCTATTTCTTTTTCCATCTTACATCATCATCCCCATATTCAAATTAAACACTAGCTCACAAACAAGCCAAATGCATGGAATAAATTATTTATTAAAATTATATTTGATATACTGAAAATACATAATTATTATAAATGAATTCACATCGATATATTTAAAGAATTTTTTTTTACGTTGGCCGACTTGACATCGAGCCCTAATAAAGATAGAAAAAATTATTATATGGTCCAAGCTCACCACGTTATCCATGGTTCCATCTACTATCAGCTAATTAATTTCTTTGTTTTCTATGTCATTTTTCAAAGATGAATCTTTACATTTTTTTGCCATGTAAATAGATAGTGAATGGTACATAAAAGTCAATTATGAATAAATTAGTTAACTGATTTTAAGTAGATGAAAACCATTAGTGTCGTACTGACCTAGGTCCATATAATAATTTCTCCAAATATAGAGATAGACAAGGATCTTGGTTCTCTGATAATGGATGAAAATTCTCTACCCCTTTTCGGTGCCCCTACATATGCTCCCACACTCAAAATTAACTTTAGGGTTTAGGGTTTAGGGTTTTAGGTTAGGGGTTGTGGTTAGGGTTTAGGGAATTTAGGGTATGGTATATTTTTTAGGGTATAGGGTGTAGGATTTAGGATTTAGAATTTAGGGTTAGGTGTTAGATTTTAATTTTGTAGTGTTTTTTAGTGTTGGGGCATATGTAGGGGCACCGAAAAGGGGCAGACGAATTTTATCCTCTGATAATATTATGTTTTAATTTCCTTTTTAAATCAATAAAATTATAAAGTAATACACGCTAAAAATACATTTTATCCCTCCTAAAATTATAAAATTGTGATTATGTCCTTAGAAAAATTGTAAACATCTAAGATAACTTATAATTCAATTCCGTTCCCCCCATATTTTTTTGGCTTTGGCTCTGTTTGCGAGTTAAGACTTAAAACACATACTATATGAACTCATCAAATAGTCAAAGTGAATATAAAAGATTTGAGTTCAAGCAACTTGTTTGTACAATGTTATTAATGTGTTAAAATTAATGAACAAAAATTTATAATTCAGTTTTGTTTCCCCAAAAAAATTCAACTTCAACCCTATTTACGAGTTGAGTGGACTAAAAGATGTTTATATAAAATTATACGTTGTCAGCGCAATCAAACATGCGTTCGATTATCATTACTTAACTTGTTAATATTAAACACGGTCACATTATTTTCAAATCCATTCATCTAAGTCATAAAATTTGTTGACCAAACCATCAAAACCACACTTTATTAGTTTGTATACGTTGGAACAAAAAAGAAAAAAAAGAATTGTGAACATGAGGTGTCAACCATCAAAGCAACCAAAGACAAAGAGGCAAATTGATTTTGCTTTTAGGAACCGTTAAAGGAAAGAGATGCAAATGTGGAATAAGCACTAAGAACTCAGCTTTATCTTCTGATGATGAATGCAACAGTTCCCCATTGTGGGCAATGTCATATGTTGACCACACCTCATGATTCCTCACATGCTGTAGGGGACCCCGATCTGCGTCTTTGAACAATTTATTTTATATTTGTCGTACTCTAATCGTACATGTATCCTGTAATTTTAGAAATTGACGTTTTTTATCTTTGTTTTTGTACTCGTATCCGCATCAGTGCAACATAGTTGAGAAATTCATATGTTGACCACAGCTCATGGTTCCACACATGGTGTAGGGGACCCCCAGGCCCCATCGGCCTTTGTGGCTGCACCAATTGGTCCCGCCGTCGAGACCAAAGGGTCTGTTTTAGTGGGTTCGGATGAGCTGCACAATCACCTCTTTTTAGGGCATCAAAATGATGTGTTTGGAAACACACTTTTCACCAGACAATAACTCGATGGAAGCATGCATTTGCTTTATACCACACGAAACTACTAATAATGCACCAATACAACAATGTAAAGTTATTGGGATTTTTGTTGCTACCATTTTTGAATTTTCAAAACTTTTGTGTATCCTTTTGTTAACCTAAAGTAAGAGGGTGTTTTATTGTTTATTTGTTTGAATTCGAATTCTTTGTGTCATGAGGGTATTTTAGTATAGACTTAAGGTGTCAAGTTATTCGTCTAAATTTATGGACTTGTTTGAAATTTAAGAGTACTTAGATTGAAATAAGTTCGAAAAATAGGGGAAATTGTTATTTTTAATTTGATTTAGGTTTTGAGCAGAATTTTCAATCACAAATTCAACTGGACGTGATAATCGCTACACGAACGTTAAGCTGCCAAAACGATAGACAATAGCAATATTTAATGCAGACAAAAATTATACCACAAGACATCATAATCGTGCCACAAAGGAAGACGCAGCAAACACAATAGAATGGACGAAAATGAGGAATCCAAGACATATAAGATTCTTACCGAAACCGTTTGGTTTTAAAAAAAAATATTTTCTGTTTTTGTTTTATGTTTTCATTTGCAGAAAATAATTTTTATTTTCAATTCTAAAAATTAGAAAACATGCTTGGTTAATAGAGATGAAAAGTTATTTTAAAAAATGAAAATAGTGAAAATGTGTTTGGTTTATAGCTTTTCAAAATAGAAATGAAAAAAAAATAATTAAAATAAAATATAGTTAGAAAATATTATTATAATTATAATAAATAAAATATGAGTAAATAAACCAAAATTTAAAAAAAAATGACATTAGAATAATTCGAATCTGGGTTAAAATGACGTTAAAATTAAAAAAACACTTATTTTTATATTTTCCATTTTCTAAAATATTTTCAATGAAAACATATTTTTTATATTTTAAAATTTTCACTTATTTTTATTTTCATTTTCTAAAAATTATTATATGTTTTTCCAACCTAATATTTTCAGTATCCATTGTTTTTCAGTATTAAACGCACCCTAATATTTTCTGTACCCATTGTTTTTAGTTGTTTGAGGTGTTAGCATTCAACATTTGGGTTGTAATTGTAGATTTAAAAAACCCAAAAGTGTGTAATCTAAAGCAAGGTCGAGTGCCCAAGCAAAAAGCCTGGCATCGACATGGGTGAGGCCCATGGCCATGAGGGAAATTTTACAGCATTCAATTCAAAGGGTATTTGCTTTTACTTATCAATTTGGATTAGATACTATTGTTAGAAAACATCCTAAGTTACTATTGTTAGAAAAAGCATAATCTACAAATTTATTTAAATTTAAAACTAAATTAAATATTACCTTATCGTTGAATTAAAATGTAAAAGAAGAAAAACACTGAAAAAACATCTTTAAGTTACTATTGTTAGAGAGGAGGAATTATATCATAGGCTCGCCTCGCCATGTCATTCATAGTCTTAAATAATAAAAACCATTCATTTCATTAATTTTTTCATGTCATCTTTTACCAAGTGAATCTTCACTTATATTTACTGTAAATTAAATTAAAAAACACTTTTTATCAAGTGAAGATTCATTTGATAAAAAAATGACATAGAAAAAAAATAATAAAATAAATATTTTTATTAATTGGATCATATATAATAATAAGACAAACCGGACCTATAATATAATTTCTGATCAGAGAAAGATTTAGGAATGCTAATTCTACCTAAGAGATTGACAAGCTAGTGAAAGAAGGGGTAAGGGTTGTTTAATAACCAGAACCGGTGTTAATTAAAGACTTGAACTCGAGCTAGCTCAATTCTAAATTTCAAAATGTTCAATCTTGACTCGTCAAATTATTCGATTTAAAAAAACTAAAAATATATATTAAATTATATTTGTGTCGAACTTATTTGTGAATTAAAAATCTTTGACCACTTGGTAAAAACTATTATTTAAATTTAATTTATAATAAATATGAGTGAAAATTTACTTGATAAAAAGACGATATTAAAAAAATTAATAAATTAAGTAGTTTTTTATTGAGACTATAAATGACATGACGAATATGGCTTATAATATAATTTAGGGTAAAGTACACTGTTGGTCACTAAACTATACCCGAAAAAACAAAATGGTAACCAAACTTTTAAAAATCACAAAATAGCAATTAAACTTTATATTTTACAACAAAACGGTAACTAGACGTTAAATTGCGTTAAGTTTCCGTTAAAATTTTAGTATAATAACACATTTAGTCCTTCAATTTTATACAGTCAATCAATTTAGTCTTAATTTAAAACAATTCACTAAATTTAGCCCTTGTTAATTACACATTCTTTCAATTTGGTCATTAAATCAAAACTTCAAAATATGGTAACATGATAAACAATTACAATTAAATTTTTATGGGAACTCGAAAACTCGACTCGACTTGCCTCGAATCGAAAAAATTTCAAATAAAGTTTGAGTTATAAAATATGACGTGTCAACTCGAATAACTCAAATTTTTTTACTCGACTCGATCGAACGCTCACATCTATCTTAAGATATGACGTGTCAACTCGAATAACTCGAAATATTCGAATATTTAAATCAATTTTTCTTTTAAATCGAATATTTTTTTTAAAATAGAGCATTTAATGTTTCATATTTAAATCACATCAAATATTTAATAACTACTTTAAATAATTGATTTAATTTAAAAATATTCGATTTTAAAAAAATTAATTTAAAATATTAGAATATCCGAAAAGAGCACCAAATGCACCAACAGAGATGTTGTTTCGGATAAATAAAGAGGAGAGTACACTTCCACCGAATCCGGACACGACATAGAGAATTCCAATCCGCACTGCCATGTTTTAAATTTGTATATCAGATCATTATAACATCTCAAAATCTAACATCACACAGTTTTAAAGGGAGAACATGATAAGTTTTAACCGGAAGGTGATGTACCAAACCGAAATGTTGTTCGAGACGAATACCAATGAAAACTTTAAATAATTTTTTCTTTTAAATTGAATATTTTTAAATTAAACTGAATATTTAAAGTAGATATTAAGTATTCGATGTGATTTAAATATGAAACATTAAATGCTCTATTTTAAAAAATATATATTCAATTTAAAAGAAAAATTGATTTAAAATATTCGAATATTTCAAGTTATTCGAGTTGACACGTCATATCTTAAGATAGAGGTGAGCGTTCGATCGAGTCGAGTAAAAAAATTTGAGTTATTCGAGTTGACACGTCATATTTCACAACTCAAACTTTATTTAAATTTTTTTCGATTCGAGCCAAGTCGAGTCGAGTTTTCGAGTTCCTATAAAAATTTAATTGTAATTATTTATCATGTTACCATACTTTGAAATTTTGCTTTAATGACCAAATTGAAAGAATGCGTAATTAACTAGGGCTAAATTTAGTGAATTGTTTCAAATTAAGACTAAATTGATTGACTGTATAAAATTGAAGGACTAAATGTGTTATTATACTAAAGTTTTAACGGAAACTTAACGCAATTTAACGTCTAGTTACCGTTTTGTTGTAAAATATAAAGTTTAATTGCTATTTTGTGATTTTTGAAAGTTTGGTTACCATTTTGTTTTTTCGGGTATAGTTTAGTGACCAACAGTGTACTTTACCCTATAATTTATTCTGATTTTATATTAGCTTTTTTTAGAAAAATATTAATCATATCTTTGAGGCCAATCCCATGAGATCACAATTAAAGTAAAAGTAGAGCTAATCATGCCTCTGCTTTTATCTTTTAAGCTTTACTTTTAAACTAATTAATTAAACTATGGCATGATTGGAACACAAATTCGTACATGTAGTAAGTTATCCGTTGAATCAGATAAATTTTTTTTTTATTTCGGTTAAAAGTTCAACTTATTTTTTTTTTATATTATAGGATTAACTATTGGTCACTTACGTTTTCGGGGCGTAAACTTTTGGTCACTCAGTCGTTTGTTGTCGTTAACATTGAAGGCTTGTTGACCTGGCAGTGAAAAAATAAGGGTAAAATACTGCAATGGCCACTAAATCTTATCTCATGTACATTTTTGCTCCCCAATTTTTAAAAAATTATTATTATGGTCACTACTAAAAATGTTTCTTTATAATTTCACCCTTAAATTTTTAAAAATTGATTTTTCAACCCTAAAACTTTACAATCAATTAGTACAATAATATTATAAAGGCTTAAATGAAAAATAGATGTTCAAAGTATACCCTTTTTAACTTTTAGGTGCCCAAATTGCTCCTATTTAATAACTAAACTTTTAAATTGCTCCTATTTTTTCAATCTGGATTATTTTATTATTATTATTATTATAACATGACATGACATGTCATTTTTTATTATTGTTAAATCAAAAATAATTTAAAAATAAAATAAAACAAAACCATTTTTATTATTATTCAATTTAAAATATTTTCAAAATATTACTTCTTAAAATAATTTAGGTGTCTAAAGTATTTTTTTTGTAAAAATAGGTGCCCAAAGTTTCGATAGTTACAATTTTAGGTGCGCGACTGTTAAATTGATCTTAAAAAATTGTCAACCAATCGGTGCTTGACACATGACATTAATTTTATTTTTTAATTTTTTTAATGGAAAATACTCAAATTTTTATAAAATTTCGATTTTATAATAATAATTTTTAAGGATTTAGGGACTGTTTTGTGAAGCTTGTAAAATTTTGAGATTTTATAAAAATTTGAAAAATCTATGTATTTTCCGTTAAAAAATTAAAAAAATAAAATTAATGACATGTGTCAAGCACCGATTGGTTGACAATTTTTTAACAAGAAATTAACAACCGAGCACCTAAAATTGTAACTATGGAAACTTTGGGCACCTATTTTTACAAAAAAAATACTTTAGACACCTAAATTATTCTAAGAAGTAATATTTTTTAAATATTTTAAATTTAATAATAATAATAATGGTTTTATTTTTTAATTTTTTTTTTGATTTAACAATAATAAAAAATGGCATGTCATGTTATAATAATAATAAAATAATTCAGAGCGAAAAAATAGAAGCAACTTGAAAGTTTAGTTATTAAATAGGAGCAATTTGGGCACCTAAAATTTAAAAAGGGTATACTTTGGGCACTTATTTTTCATTTAAGCGTTTATAATATTATTGTACTAATTGATTGTAAAGTTTTAGGGTTGAAAATGAATTTTTAAAAATTCAAGGGTGAAATTATAAAGAAACCTTTTCAGTAGTGACCATAATGTTTATTTTTTAAAATAGAGGAATAGAAATGTAAATGGGATAAACTTTAGTGGTCATTACAGTAGTTTATCCTTATTTTTCGTTGCAAGGTCAACAAGCCGTCAATGTTTAACGGCAACAAACGGTTGAGTGACCAAAAGTTTACGCCCCGAAAACGTAAGTGACCTTACTGGCCATTTTTTTAAAATCGGTGACCAACTCTATACTGGGGAAACATAAGTGACTATTCCAGTAGTTAACCTTATATTATAAAACTAAAGTAATTTATTATTATAAAACAAGTAAGTTAATTCATATAAGTTTGAAATTTTCAATCAACATTTACTTAATTGCACAAATATCTCAATTATATATGAATTAAATACTTAATTATATGTTTAGGGATGATAATCAGATTAGAGATTTAGAGTTATTCATAGAGTGGATTATAATCTAATTTCGTTTTTTTTAGTTTAATTGAGATGATATTTTAACCCGACCAAACATAAAAGATTTTTCCAATCTCATAACAGAGCCACGTAAAGGGAATGGTGACAAATAATACCCAAAACTTTTTTTTAATTTTTTATAAAACAATATTAAAAATAAAACTTACATCATTTGATAAAATATTGACACGTCTTAAAAAAATATTATGTATTATTTTTTTAGGTTTTGGCACAACATTTTAAATTTTTTAGCTCTGTTATGCTCTTATCTAGAGATGGCAAACGAGTGGAACGGGTGTAGATATTCCTTCTTTATACAGATACCCACCTAAAATTTTTATATTCACCACCTACCCATCACTCACAGTGGGTATAATTTTTAAATCTACACCCGCCCACGCGGGTAATTCTCAAATTCATCCCCACACCCACTACCGAACTGGACATCAACAACCCAACCCGTACCCACTTGTACCCGCATACAAACAACCTCTAATATCGGCTTATGTAAAAATAAATCATAAACTTTTGTAAAGAAGAGTACAATTTCACATATTTTATTGATTGATCAAGTGTATATATATAATACATTTACACCGGTATAAATTTAATTACAGCTAACTAACGATCGCTAACTTGACTATAGCACATTTCCACCCGTATAAATTCTACTTAACTACAACTAACTAATTAACTATACTTAACTTAACTAAAGCATATATACACCTGTATAAATTTTACTTAGCTACGCATATTACAAATTTACAACCTAATTAATTCAAGCTCGATCATAAACCATCATTTTTTTCAAACTAAATTAATTGATATTAAAATCTACAAACATAAAAATTAACATAGATTTTAAAACAAACAATATCTTAGTACATAAAATACTATGCATAATCAAAGTCTACAAACATAAATGGTCCAAAATTCATATGGTGGGTAATTAGTGGGTAGGCAAATGCAAGGCGGGTAAGGTCTCAAACCCATCACCTACCCACTACCTACGACGGGTATGACTTTTTACATCCACACCTGCCCACTGCCTACCAAACTCGTACCCATCCCCACCTCAATTGGAGCGGGTGTGGTACAAAATCTACGAAACTGTACCAATTTGTCATCCCTACTCCTATCCACCCATGTTGTATTCAAAACTTGGTTGCTAACTTGGTCGAGGTGGTGGTAACGGTCTCTCTCGTAAGCAGGGACGGACACATGATTTTATGTAAGGGGTGTAAATTATTAATAAACTATATTAGAAATGTATGGGTACAAAATTACATAATTTTAAGGGGATACAAAATTAGATTATTTATAGAAAATACAAATGAAATATATATAATACAAGAAAACTTAAATTTATAGGGGTAAGAACACAAATGAAATATATATAATACCCAGCACCCCGTGTCTATCCTGCTCGTAAGGGTAAGAACACAAGTTCAATGTTCGTAAAGTCCACTTTATCGAAAGAATTTTACCTTAAACCGTTCAAACTCGAAAGAAATAAATCTCGAATCCTATGTGACTCGAATATCCTCCGTTAAACCAAACCAAAACTTTCTAGAAATTGATAATGTAGAAACTAGAAACATTTATGGCTTGAGCAACAAGGGAAGTAAGTGAAACCCTATTTTACATGTGAAAAATAGTTGGAAAATGACACTGCACCAAGACCAAAATTCCATAGATGCATGAAGCAAGCAAGGAAATATAAAATTATTACATAAACATAATGCTGCTTGTCTAAGCAAACCTGCAATTCTTTCTCAGTGTTGTTGTTGTTGGGCTTGTCTTTTTTCTTTTTTTTATAAACCACATGAGCCACACCCTCTTCTTCTCCAAATGGGGTTGCTGCTCAAATCCCTCCTCTCTCTATTGAAGAAACTCTGGTTCCGTTGACACTTGGTTCGAAACAAGAGTATGTTCATCACCCATCACTGCATTTTCCATCTTTTATGCTTACATTCTTCATATACATCTTCCCTTCCATGCTTTTACCGATATTTGTTCGATTCTCAAATATTTTTCAGGAAGAGGGATATACATTTTATATGAGGATGTGAAATCCTGCCCCTGCGAAGATGTGCAGGTGTTATGGTCCATGCTGGTTGAATCAAACAAATCTTCCATGATGTAGGCTAAGTAGTGAACGATGTGTATATAATGTATTTATGATGTTTCGATCTCTATGAAACAATTGTTTTTTGTTTCAGCATCGCGTTACGGTCAGTAACGTCACCACACACGAACAAATACCGTAAAGAATAATATTGATTCGCGTGTGATGACAATATCGACCGTCAAACGACGAGCCTCGTCGAAACTTTCTTTTACTTGAAGTTTGGTTTGTAATTTTTGTTGCTTTGTCACTTTCAGAAGTTGACTGGGGAAGGTTTTTGAATGGATGAGATAACCTACATGCTTGCTTGTTCATGTCTTCAATCACACACTTCAACTGTTGGTGAATAAAACTACATAATGTACAAATTTTGCATATAAATTGACCAAGATATGCTAATTTAATTAGCATTTTATCCATACTCACTGTGTAATGAGAGGGAAATTTAATTGTTCATAATGAATTATTTTATATATTTATAGCAAAAGATGTAGTTGTAAGCAATAGCATAATGGAAAAGCATTAATATCGAACAACAACAAGACTTGTTACCATGGGCGCGCGGAGCCAGGAATTTATATATGGAGTGTCATTTTTTGTTACCCTTTCGGTTTCTAAAGCTTCATCCTGACTAATCTAGATCGATGCATACACAACACCTCAAACTCGAGACCTACTTAAACGATACCAAACTGCTTACCACTTGGATCAACTCCGTTAGTAGGGGTATCATTTTTTTATTGTATCTAAAAATTAGTCAATTATTTATAAATAGGTGATATATAGAAGACAATTTTGAGGGCTCGATTTCAAATAGGTCAGCTTCATCTTCACTACTGTCATTTGATTTGATAAACAACAAAAATATTGTGGTATATTCTTTAAATACCATGTGATTTTGATACAAGAATTGAAATCGATAGGTAAAGTTAAGTAAGTAGCATAAGTTAACAAATTTGGTTTGAAAAATTATCAAAAACAATGAACGCGAGCAGTGAAAGACGCCGTCGATGTTGGACTATCTTTGTGGGTCATCTTTCGGATCAAATTCATTAGAAGGAGTGTGACAAGTATTTGATCGGCACAGACAAGTGATAGATGTCTCTGTTCCGATGAAAAGAGCAAGAGATGGTTCACAGTTTGAATTTGTTCATATGAGGACGAAGATGGAGGGTAAGCGGGTTATTGAGCGTTTGCATGGTAAGTGGATATATAGATCACAAATTAATGTCTCATTCGCCCGTGGAGCGTCTCGAGATTACTATTGGAAACGAAAAGATAGAGTGGGGTTGAAGAGTGTGAAGTAGTCGAAGGCACAGTTTGGGGAGGTACAAGAGGAGAAGCGGGTTCGGGTTGTACAAGGTGTGATCGCCACAGATAAAGTTGAGGTTTGCAAAGTTGTGCGATTGCGTGGTGTTGATTTCCAATTGAAATTGCAGTGTTGGCGAGAGAATTAAATGTGGCGGGGATTGAAGGTCTTTCAAAAATGCGTATTGTGGGGTCTCAACTATTGTTAATGTTTACGAGTCTAGAAGTTAGAAGATGAGTTCTCGATAATATGGCGCTCGATAAATGATTTACAAGTGTGCAAAATTGGGTACCTGGTTTGGATTCGGTGAATCGACGTGTGTGGTTAGCGATTAGTGGATTGCGCATGTATGTCTAGTCGCGGGGGACTTTTGATCATGTGGCTTCGCTTTGGGGAAGTATGATCATATGTGATGACTTAAATCTTGAGCCACATTGATTCGAACGAGGACAAATTCTCAATGAGACCTCACAATTGGAGTGGATTGATGAGGTTATAGAAATACAAGTACATGGCGAGGCATTTTGAGCACATGTGATTGAGATAGAACCAAATGTAGAACAAATAGTGTGTGCCAATTGTGATGGGGCATGTGAGTCTGATGAGGAGAGTGTTAATGATAAGCTGCAATCGGATGATTGTGTCAAGGATCGGAAAGTAATGGAATGTGAGGAACACGAGCATTGTGCTTCGAGTGAGCGGAAAGAGGATGTGAAGTGTGATAGAGAGGTAGCATGTGAGCAGTTTAGTTTCCGAAGGGATAATGCACAATAAGAAAATTTAGATATTAGTATAGTACCGTATTGGTGAGATAATTAGTTGTGGAATGTACAAGAACCGGTTGAGGAACGTGTGAGCGGTGGAACGACACACTCGGGGGATCATATTGCGGATGAGGAGGTAAGATTAGTGTCGAGAGTCGAGCCTATGGAGGTGTTTGGGGTGGATGGTGGATTGGGGCTGAATGAAATGGCATTGTTTGATTGTTCGGTGCAATGTGCCTCGGTGAATTTAGAGGCGGGTGTTAGAAGGCTAATGGTTACTAGTTTTGATGTCCTTGTGGAGCCTATAGCAGTACTCAATTTTGAGTACTCTGTGCAGGAGAAACGTGCAAATATAGAACAATTAACAATTAAAAAGGGGAAAAGATCTTAGAAGAAGATTAACAAAATTGGGGATTCGCTGAAAGGACCAACTTCTAAATCAAAGTCATTACAGCAACGAGAGGATATCCTAAGGGAGGCACGTGAAATGGTACAACTTGGTCGATTGATAAGGGCTCACACTATTGGGAATGAGGATGAAATTGTGAAGGATATTGTAAAGATTATAGAAGAGTGAGAAAGGGGGTGTTAGAAGTCGCGATGCGTGTGTTGTCGCGAAACACAAGAGGGTTAGGTTCTTCGGAGACACGGAAATTGGTGTAAAAGACACTACGACAACATGGTTGTGATTCAATCTCTTGGGAGGCTAACACGTTTGCGATTGTATTGGCGAAGGGGGTGTAACTCGCATAGCTTGGTTTAGAATGCTTGAATGATCCAGACTGTTTTTCCATACACATGTTGCAATTTATCTTTTATGATGATCTTTTGTGATTAAGGGTGTGTTGTGTGTCGTGTGGAACGTTTGTGGGGTTCATATCAGGGTGAGATTTTGTTCTGGTTTTACAGACGTGCTTGCAAAACAAGGGGTCGATATTCTCGGATGGATTTGCCAATGTATTTAACTTCCCACAACATTTGGCTTGCCACAATAATGTGTAGTTGTTGGGTGTCTTGGCTGGGCGTCATGGTTGGCAGCTACGACATTGTACTGTTTTACTGCAATGTGAGAGGTTGTGGCCGTGGGTGGTCTGGTTCGGTTGCGATGGATGTTAGAGTTAGAGAGTGTTGGGTGATTAGAGTTGTTTTTGGCTTTGGCCATATGCTGTTGGGATTGGTATTGGGGTGTTGTTGCTTTTTTGTTCGAACGTTTGTCTGTATTGGTGTTTCAGGGTGTTGTTTCGGTGTTTTTGTTTACTCGTTGTATAACATGGCCATATGGTACTCTTTTCCTCCATTTAGGCTTAGGGAGGTTTTTAATGAGGCTTATGACCATGACTCAGATTGTATGATTTCTCTTAATAAAATCACACTTTCTTGCTCATAAATTTTTTCTATAATTACAGACACTTTACTTTTTTTTATAATTACAGACACCTAATTTATTGATTGATTAATTTAGATAGGATATTGTAGAGATTTATTATGAGGTAATCCTCCCAATTCAGTTGCTTCATTCATAACATAAAAATTCGAACCTTTAACCTTCCTTAAAAAATCTAACAAATCATCCTACTAGGCGAATTGATGAATGGCTTCACTTGGCTATATTATTAGACAAACCAAAGCAAAATTAAGCTATCATTATTCTTTTATAATATGTGCGTAAGTTATGGATTTAATCTCTATACAATTTGGTTGATTTAATTTATGTAATTTTTTATTTTTAAATTTTCAGTCCTATCCCAATTGACACATTTATAACGTGATTAAATTATATGACTGAAAACTTTCAAATTGAAGAACGTGAAGTAAATCTACAATTTACGTTTAGTAGTGAAATTAATAATAATATGGCTTTACATATTTGATGACTATCATTCAACTTAATATTAAAATTTTAAAATTCGAAGAATACATGAATTAAAAACAATCAAATAAAAGTACATAGGTTAATGGTGAAGGGTTTCTTTTCGAGAGTATACTTAATTCTTTCAACATTTTCATACCATAATTAAATCCAGGAGTGAAATCACATTGTCCAAATTAGAGTGATTGAAAGTTTTGTTACCAAATTGAATAATTGATTAAAGTTTAGTGATTATTTATAAATTTTATTTAAATTTTTTAATGAGGGGTTAAAGATTGTATTATAAATCTATTGAGAGGAATTTTGTAATTTTGAGGTATAAATATAAAAACTCTACACAAACTATGTAATAGTTTATGCATGGTATGTTTCAAAAAAAATAGTTTATGCATAGTATCAGGGTCGGGTATAAGATTTTATATCATAGAATGTAAAATTTTAAAAATTACGAAATTATAAAATTTAAAGCGGTGTAAATTATGTTATCATTTTTTTAAATATATAAAAATTTAAAATTGTAAGAGGTGTGATCGCACTCTTAATACTCTTGATCCATAACTGTATGGTTTAAAAAACAAATAGAGAAGAATTATTCTATCATTATGGCCAAGTTGAATTTTTTTACCCTAAAGTCAACTCCGAATTTATCTTTCACAAAACTCGACCAAACTAGAATTTTAAACAAAAACCAATACTATAAAATTAGATTGAGTCAGAATTGTATAATTTAACTATCCCTGATTATACATATTATTTTATTTTAATTTTATTTCATATTTCTTCAAGTTCGATCTTGTGCAACCCAAAGTACATATCCAAATATTTGTTCGGAAAATATTCATATTTATAAATGACAAACATAAACTTATTTTAAACTCATTCATTTTATGTTAATAAAACTAAAATTATATTATGCTATTTTTAATTTAATATTTAATAACTTTATATATTTTTTATTTATTGATTTTGTTATCGTGTTTTTAATATTTATATTATTGTATTATATATTATTATAAATTTATTTTTATGATGTAAATTACATACATCACATAAAAATATAACATAATATATTATAAATTTAAAAGACAAATCTAAAATATTGAAGTTCAAGTCGAGTTCGCTTATAAAATAGATTTTATGGTTATTGAATATTGAATAGTCCAGTAATAATTTTCTGTTAGACTCAATTCTAACAGAAATGCAGAAATGAAATAAGGGAGGAAGAAGCAGAAGTTTTATAGAGTATAAGGAAATTCTCAATTTTTTCACATAACGGCTAAGCCAAGCTAAAGCTATTATTTATACTAGGGAAGCCCCAATATACGACAAAACCTATTAAACCCTTAGGCATATTTCTCTCTCTGCGAGTCTCACGCTCATTCCCTGTTGGGTCAGGCTCACTTGATCACATTGTCCTTCATTTGTGACATTACCCCCTCCATTTTTGAGAAACGTGTCCTCAAGGTTCGCCTCTGCAGTTGTAATTATAGGTTCAGCCGTATCCAACAAAGGCAATGCAGTAATTTGTTCAGCTGGTTGTCTCTTACATGCCTTCAATTTTGACACATGAAAAATTAGATGTATGCGAGTCGATTCTGGTAAATCAAGCTTATACGCCACAGAGCCAACTCGTTTCAAGATACGATAAGGACAAAAGAAACCCAGACCCAATTTTTGATTTTGCCTCAACTTCAAGGACAATTGTCGATATGGTTGCAAACGAACAAATGCCCATGAACCTTCTTCAAGCTCTACTTCTCGACAATGCTTATCAGCTTGGTTTTTCATCCTTGCCTGGGCACGCATCAAATTTTCCTTCAGCTCCTTAAGAATTAAATCTTTTTCCTTCATTTGTTTGGCTACTTGGTCATTGGCAGTAGCTCCTTCTAAATAAGTCACAATAGTTTAATGTTCTCTCCCGTATAGGGCCTTGAAGAGAGTTATACCAGTCGAGGCTCGATAGGATGTGTTGTACCAATATTTTGCCCATGCTAGGAATTTTTCCCACTGTGTTGTATCAATAAAAATTAGCTGATACCCGATGGAATGTTCGAAGGACCCCTGCATGTCCACCCGTAGCTGACTGGTGAAACTCGCGGAGAATACGTGCCTGCAACACACTTTCCTTAGGAACCACCATTCTTCCTTGAAATAAAAGTATACCTTCGGTCGTGACATACCCTGGATATTCACTGTTGCCTTGGACCAATTGTTCCTGTATAGCTCGAAGTTCATCGTCAGATTGGGTAGCCCTACAAATGTCTTCGATGATGCCAAAAGTGGTATGGGTTAAAGATAATAATGTGGACTTAACCTCCCTTGATAACGCGTCTGCCACTGAATTAAATTTCCCCGGTCGATAATGGATTTCAAAATCATAATCAATCAACTTTGACAACCATTGTTGTTGTTCTGGTGTTTGTATCGTTTGTTGAGTGAGCTCGCGTAATGCTTTTTGATCAGTGATGATGATAAATTTGCGCCCAAGCAAATATTGCCTCCTCGACGGCTTGCGTGATCGCAAACATCTCGCGATGATATGTTGGTGCCCCTTGCATTCATGGGCTGAGTTTTTGACTAAAGAAAGTCAATGGTCGATTGTCTTGTGTAAGGACAGCCCCGAGGCATCCGTTTCCACATGAAATTCCTTGTCAAAACATGGCAGTCCCAACACTTGAGCTTTACTAAGCAGCAACTTTAATTTCTCAAAAGCTAAGTGAGCCTTTTCTGTCCACTGAAATTTCTCGACATGGCGTAGCAAATCTGATATCGGTGTTGCAATTATGGAAAACTCTTTAATAAACCAACGATAATACCTCGTTATTCCAAGAAATTCCCGAACTTCCTTGATGTTGGTAGGAACTGACCAATCACGAATAGCCTTAACTTTTTTCGGATCCATAGTTAAGCCTTCTCTCGACAAAATATGCCCTAAATACTCTACCGATTCTTGTCCGAAAACACATTTAGATTTTTTTGCTACAAACCATGAACTTGCAGAACTTGTAATACTTGTCTAACATACATCAAATGATCTGGCCAGGTCTT
The DNA here is from genome assembly GCA_958450335.1 of Hibiscus tridactylites. Taxonomy (NCBI): domain Eukaryota; kingdom Viridiplantae; phylum Streptophyta; class Magnoliopsida; order Malvales; family Malvaceae; genus Hibiscus; species Hibiscus tridactylites. The sequence continues at coordinate 24,345,649 of OY288265.1, read as the reverse complement.
TCTACAAATTAGTATGTCGTCTAGGAAGATTAACACGAATTTCCTCAAGTACGGTTTGAAGATACCGATCATTGTTGCTTGAAAAGTTGAAGGTGTGTTAGTGAGCCCGAATTGCATTACGAGGAACTCGTAGTGCCCTTCATGTGTACGAAACGTTATTTTCGGAACATCCTCAACTTTTACTCGTATTTGATGGTATTCTGCCAATAAATCCAATTTAGAAAAGTATTTTGATCCACCAAGCTCATCAAACAATTCAACTGCGGTTGGGATCGGAAACTTATCTTTGATTGTTATAGTGTTTAGGGCTCGGTAGTCCACGCAAAATCGCCATGTCCCGTCTTTTTTTACTAGCAGAACCGATGAGGAGAATGGGATGTTACTCTTCCATATCGACTGATTTTCCAGCATCAGCTGCACCTGCCGTTCAATCTCATTTTTTGGAAATATGAATATCGATATGGATGGACGTTCACTGGCTTTTGCCCAGGTTCAAGATGAGTTGCGTGATCTGTATCTCGAATTGGTGGCAACCCTTTCTCTGCATCAAACACTTCGGCAAACTCTTGCAATAGCTGGGCGATCTCCTCTCAGTTTTCTTGTTGAATCATCCCAGACTCATCTTGCAACTGCAAACGAAAATAACTAACCACCCTCTTGGTATCGTATATCCTATGCAAAGTTTGGAGATGAACAGGTCGTGGTCCCATCGACGCCTCGCCTTGCCAACGGTGGAGCTTTTTCCCTTGCCTAAATTCAAATGTCAATTGCGAGAAATCCATGGTGACCGGCCCCATCGTAGCCATCCACCCAACACCAAGCACCATCTCTGCCCCTTCTAGTGGAAGAACATAGAAAGCAGTCGTCAATTCCACACCTTGTACTCCCACTAGCAAATTTCACACACAACCTCGCTACGCAATTTATCATCGTTACCCACCAGAACGCAAAAATTTGGCGCTGCAGCAATTGGTAATTTCAGATGTTTAGTGACGCGAGCTTGAATGAAGTTGTGGGTACTTCCCCCATCAATCATGTAACACCCCAATTTTGGGCTTGGAAGTTTAGGGTCTGAACCGGACCGGTTTAAATTACGATTCGAATATAAAAGGTGGTTTTAGGGAAAGCCTAGTTCGGGATGCATTAAAAATATGGAAAAATATCTAAAAATCTTCTTTTATTATATATAAGAGAGTGGTGAAATCAATTTTACAAAATGGGGTTTGGAAATATGACATTTCAAGTTAGTGACTAAAATGTAATTTTTGAAAAGTTGGTGACTGTTTTAAAAGGGTTGAAACTTTGAATCTTTAAGGAGCTAATTTACCCAAGGGAGGGTTTCTCCAGATTTTTCTTAAATTTTAAACACTCATTTAATGTTATTTAATAAAAAGAAAAGAGGGAAAAGAGATATTTTGGTTTCATAACTAACTTTTGCCAAAATTTTCCCATTTCATTTCTCTCAATTTTTCCACAGCCAAACACATTTCCATAGCCACTTTTCCTTTCATTTTCACACCTAAAGTTGAGATTTCAATCTCTAAATGATTTCTAATCATTTCTACACCAATCCTCATCATTTGCTTATTGAATTTTCAAGAATTTTGGCTCTAAACAAGGAGAAATCTACATTTAGAGGTATGAACGTCCTTCTCCTCTAAATACTCAGTTCTTTACTGAAATTCCCAAGTTCTCAATCCTTAAATTGAGTTTTATTAAAGGTTTTAATGTTGTGTTCTTGATTTTGGCTTAAAATGCAAGATTTGGATTTAATTTTGAAGAAATTCGTAATAAATGATTGGGCTCTGTTTTGAGATGTCTTTTTGATGTATTTTGGATGTCTAAATGATGTGTAATTGAGGTTTAATCAATGCAATCCCGAATAGGTTGATTTTCCTAAGTTTTTACTTGAGTTAATGGTGGTTTTTGGGGTGATTTTGATGTTCTGCTATAGCTGGAGGTATAAGGACGTGATTAGGCTCTTTTTGGATGTTAATTGATGTCTAAGAATGATTGGAATTGATGGATCTTGGTTGGGTAATGTTGTAGAGGTGTTTGGATGTGATTTCGGTTGTGTTTGGTAGCCGAAATGTGAGTTTTGATGAGAGCAGCGAGTTTAGGTGTTTTGGCTGAAGATTTTAATGCATGATGATGCATTAATCCTCTGCTTTGATGTGTTTAAAACAGGGGAGACATCTTCGGATCCTTGTGGTGTTGATCCGGAGGCTTGATCGGCGTTTCGGCAAGCTTGCGAAACGGAATCGGTGAGTGAAGTTTGGTTTTCAGCTTTGAAACCAATCTTTGAAGGTTATGAGAGCTTAGTTTAAGTCTAAACAACTTAGCTAAGCTCAAGAGTAAGTTTTCGGAGAAACTCTCTTTTTGAAGAACCATGAGATGGTTGAATGCAATGTGTTTATTTTTGCATGTTTAAATTCTGTTTTGAAAGCATATTTTAGCATGTTTAATGCCGGTTTTGTAAGCCATGTGTTGAAGGATGCTCAAGGTAAGAGATCCTTGATTTGAACATTGATAAATGTGGTTTGATGCATTGTGATGGATGATTATTTAATGGCTTTGTTAAATGCTTTAAAATAGTGGATTGATGATGGTAAATGATGTATATTGGCAAGTGATGTATTGGTTTAAAAGTACTTGAATCGGATATAGTTAGCCGGCTACAGGATTTGGTGCACCGTGAATAAAGTCGCCTTGGATGTTGAGGGGTTGTAATGGTACCATAAACTTCATCCAAGTACACTAACGAGATGTCTAAGATCATAATGGTGGTTAAAATGCCATGTGAGGATCTTGTGTTGTGTGTCCCGTGTTCTCGTTAGTGATGTTATACAACTACCAATGAGTGATGTGGAGGGGTTGTAATTGTACCGTAGACTCCATCACGGGTGTTGAGGGGTTGTGATTGTACCGGTAAACTCCGCCTTGAGTGTTTGGTAGTGTGTATGGAGCGTATGGGACAACGCTTGTAATCCGCGTATCCGATTGTGTTTTGAGTTGAAATATGGTTATGGATTATGACTTGAAAGCCAATATGACATGTTGATGAATTGAAGCATGAGATGCTTGGTTTGTATGCATAAATGCATGATAAATGATGTTTTGAAATTAAAGGCCTTGGAAAGGTGTTTTTACAAAGTGCATTATTGTGTTGTTTTATTAGAGCATTTCTCACTAAGCATACGTGCTTACGCTCTCTCTTTCTTGAACCAATAATGCAGAGCATTGAAGTGCTTTAAGGGCAGCAAGGAGGTCAAGGATCCAAGTGAAAGTCTAAGCTCATGTATGGTGACTATTTTCACAACACTATTAGCTTTTGGTATTTGGCAATGGGAACCTAGATTGTGTTTTTTTGGGAAATGTTTTGGACTCCCTAAGTTTGGTTTAATGCCTATGGTGTTTGGAACATGTAAATGGTCATTTGGTATTTTGTTTTGGAGATTTGATGATTGCTTGCTTTTCTATATAGGATGCATGCCTTTAGACTTGTGGTTTTTCTTATTTGAGGCCGTGATTGAGCTTTGATGATGTAAATGTGTTCCTTTAATGTTTGATGACTTGTTGGCATGACATGGAGGTCTTATGAGCGTGTTTGGTGGGTCGAATGAGTGTAAAACAGGCCTTTCTGCTGTTTCTGGGCAGGGTGTTTCGAAACACCCTTGCCTGTTTCGAAACAGGTGCATATTTTGGCCTGGGTGTTTCGAAACGGGCAGAGGTGTTTCGAAACACTTTGGCTACTGCCAAGGGGTGTTTCTGAACGGCCTAGACCCGTTTCGAAACACTTGACCGTTAGGCACAGATTTGAATGGTTTTGAGGTTTGCAAGCTTTACGTTTTAGTCCTAATTTTTGTATATGCAATTCATTGAGTTTGAGATGTCCGTTTGAGATGAAATTTGACAGAGAAGCATGAAACATGACTAATTTCATAATGGTAACTTAAAAATTGGTAAAGTCCTCTTAATTTCTAGAATTTACAAATTGGTCCCTAAATTCGTATGTTGTACAATTGAGTCCCTTATTGTTTTCCGATTGCTGTGATTTTTGAGTATGCTTATCTCAAGAGTACATCTAGGGTTAATATGCATTTAGACAAGGTTAAAAAGAAAAAAAAGGGTCGTTAATCAAGGTTGACTTTCGGGTTGACTTTGGTTTTCCCCGTGTAATCTTCGTAGTTCGGGTCAACCGTCTAGGTCGGGCTAAGGGGGTTACATTTGGTGGTATCAGAGCTGAGTTCTCGAGTATTTGGGAATTGTTATGTGGGTGATAAGTGTATGATTGCTTTGTATGCTTGTTGAATGAATGTATGATGTATGAATAGTAAGTATGTTGCAATTGTGGTGTATGCTGTGGTGAAGCATGTTAGAGGGACCCATTGCCATATCAAAGCTAATGAAATGATTTGTTTTTAATTGGAAATGAGCTTGAGTACTTGGATTGCTTACCTTGCTGAGCCTTACTATGTTTATTGCATGGTGATTTCATTGTATAGTGAATGGGACCTCGTAGAGAGACGAGGATTAATACGCGAGCTATGGCTCAAAATGAGAATGAAGAGAATGCTGAAAATGTAGTGGATTTACCTCCTCCACCCGGTGGTGGTGGTACTGGGGGTGAGGGAGTCGGTGCTGGTGCTGGGGTCGCTGGACCTGAAGCTGGGCAGGGGCAAGCTGCCCCTGACATGACAGTGCTGATTCAGGCTATTGCTGGAGCCTTTCAGGCGGCGGTAGCTGGAGCTCATGGAGCTGGGCATCAGGGAGATACTAATGCTAGACTACCTCTGGAACGCTTGCGCAGTCTGGGAGGGACTGAGTTCAGGGGTTTGTCTGCTGAAGGTTCTGAGTCTTGGTTGGAAAATACCAAGAGAATTTTGGGACAAATGAACTGCAATGAAGTACAGAAGCTGGGTTGTGTAATATCGTTGTTGCATGACGATGCGTATACCTGGTGGACAACCACTATCTCCGGAATGGAGGATGCTGATGTGACTTGGACGTTCTTTCTGAACGCGTTCAAGAGGAGGTATCTGGGTGTGCGGTACCTGGATGAAAAGAAAAGGGAATTCATGTCTCTTACTCAAGGGAGCATGTCAGTGGCTGAGTACGAGGTTCAGTTTGTCCGACTCAGTCAGTACGCACCTGAGCTTATCCCTGATGAGCGGGAGAGGTGTGAACATTTCCGTTATGGTTTGGTGACAGAAGTGAAGACCTATATGTTGGCTGCTGAGTACACTGACTTTGATGTGCTGGTTGGTAGAGTGAAAGATATTGAGTTGAATTTTAGTTTATCTTCTAGAGGTGTTGGTCTTAGTGCGGGCAAGCGAGCTGCTGAGTATAGTTCCGGTGGCGGACGGAATAAGAGAGGACGTGATCGGAAGTATCAGTCTTCAGCTAGACGTGGTGGTGGAGGGCAAGTTGTGTCTGTTCAGGGAGACAAAGCGAGAGCTGATCAGAACACATGTTGGGCATGTGGATCGCGTGGTCATCTGAGGCGTGATTGTCCTCGAGCAGCGAGGGAGGTACATGCTCCTATTGTGGTGACCGGTAATTCGTGCTGGAACTGTGGTTCGACGGATCACATGAAGAGGGAGTGTCCTCTATTGGCCGGTAGTGGTCAGAGACGTGCTCCTGGAGTTGTTGCACCACAGAGAGGCCGTGGGCGCGACCGTGGTAACTTCCAGCGCAGGGAGGATGGTGGAAGGAATGTGGCTCATGTGGTAGCTGTTCAGCCTGAGGGTGGTGGCCAGGCCAGAGTGTATGCTCAGAGGGAGGGGAGGAATGACACGGATGTGATTGCAGGTACTTTCACTTTGCAATCCTTGTCATTACTTTCCTTGATTGATTCTGGATCTACACACTCATACATATTGCGTGAACATGCTCAATTGCTTGGGTTGCCTGTTGAGTCTTTGGATGTTGGTGTTCGTGTAACTAGTTCTTTTGGTGAGACTGTTGTGACACGAAAGCTTTATAGAAGGTGTCCTTTGGTTGTGCAAGACCATGTTTTTCATGTTGATCTTATGGAATTGCCTTTCTATGGTTTTCATGTAATCCTTGGTATGGATTGGCTTGTTGAGCATCGAGCTGTAGTGGATTTTGAGAATAAGCGCGTTTCGTTGAAGCTTGCGGATGATTATGAGGTAGTGGTGGTTGGTGAGAATGTGAAGTTTCTTGCCAATGTGGTGTCTACATTGGAAGCGAGCCGAATGCTGAGGCAAGGTTGTGAAGCCTACCTAGCCTTTGTGATGAATCCTAGCTCTAAGGAGTTGCGTGTGCAAGATATCAGGACTGTGCGAGAGTTTCCTGGTGTGTTGCCGGAGGAGTTGCCTGGATTGCCTCCTAATCGCGAAGTGGAGTTTGGGATTGAGCTGTATGAAAACACAACTCCAGTGTCCATTACTCCTTATCGAATGGCACCTAAAGAGTTGAAAGAGCTGAAGACGCAACTTCAAGAGTTGCTCGATCGTGGTTTCATTCGGCCGAGTGTGTCACCTTGGGGTGCACCGGTCTTGTTTGTGAAGAAAAAGGATGGCACTATGAGAATGTGCATTGATTACCGTCAGCTTAACAAGTTGACTATCAAGAATCGGTATCCATTGCCGAGAATTGATGATCTTTTTGATCAATTTCGGGGAGCGTTTGTGTTCTCTAAAATTGACTTAAGGTCGGGGTATTACCAGCTGAAGGTGAAGGATGTGGATGTGCCTAAGACAGCCTTCAGAACGAGGTATGGGCATTATGAGTTTCTTGTGATGTCGTTTGGGTTGACGAATGCTCCTGCAGCTTTCATGGACATGATGAATAGAGTGTTCCATGAATACTTGGATAAATTTGTTGTGGTGTTCATTGATGATATTCTCGTGTACTCTCGTACTGAGGAGGAGCATAAAGGGCATTTGAGAATTGTGTTACAGGCTTTGTTGGAGAATCAGCTTTATGCCAAGCTGAGCAAGTGTGAGTTTTGGCTTAGAGAGGTTGTGTTTCTTGGTCATGTGGTCTCTGCTAAAGGAATACGTGTTGATCCTCAGAAGATTGAGGCAGTGATGAATTGGAAGCCTCCTAAGTCTGTTCATGAAGTCCGTAGTTTCCTTGGTTTGGCGGGGTACTATCAGAGGTTCGTGGATGGGTTTTCAAAGATTGTTGCACCTTTGACGAAGTTGTTGCAGAAGGATGTTAAGTATGAGTGGACGGAAGCGAGACAACATGCTTTTGAGAAGCTTAAGGCAGCTTTGACGCAAGCTCCTATCTTGGTTCAACCTAAATCAGGGAAAGAGTTTGTGGTGTATAGTGATGCGTCCTACGTTGGCTTGGGATGTGTGTTGATGCAAGAGGGTAAGGTGGTGGCTTATGCATCGCGTTAGTTGAAGGTGCATGAGCGCAATTATCCTACGCATGACATTGAGTTAGCTGCGGTGATTTTTGCTTTGAAATTTTGGAGACATTACCTGTATGGTGAGAAGTGTACTGTGTACACGGACCACAAGAGTTTGAAGTATCTGATGTCTCAGAAGGAGTTAAATCTTAGGCAACGACGTTGGGTGGAGTTGCTTAAGGATTATGATTTGACTATCGAGTACCATCTGGGTAAAGCTAATGTTGTAGCGGATGCCTTGAGTAGGAAGGTAGCTGTGGAGTTGAGGGCTATGTTTGCCAGTTTGAGCATTTCGCGCGATGGTGGTCTTGTGGCTGAGTTGCAAGTGAAACCATCCTTGGTTCAGTTGATTAAGGAAAAGCAGTTGTTGGATGATTCCTTGGTGCCACATGTTTAGGATATTGCGGAGGATAGGCCATCGGATTTCTGCTTTAATGATGTTGGAGTTTTATGCTTTGGGAGTCGGATAGTAGTGCCCAATGATGCTGATTTGAGGCGTGCTATTCTGACTGAAGCTCATAGTAGTCCTTTTGCTATGCACCCTAGTAGTACTAAGATGTACCGTGATCTTCGTGATGAGTACTATTGGGTGGGTTTAAAGAAAGATGTTGCTGAGTTTGTAAGCAAGTGCATGGTATGTCAGCGGGTTAAGGCTGAGCATCAGTTTCCTTCAGGGTTGTTGCAACCGTTGAGGATTCCTGAGTGAAAGTGGGAGAGGATTACCATGGACTTCGTGTCTGGTTTGCCTTTGTCGCCATCGAAGAAGAATTCGGTGTGGGTGATTGTGGATCGCCTGACGAAGTGTGTGCATTTCTTGCCTGTGCATACTACGTACACTTTGGATAAGCTTGCGGAGCTGTACATTGCTGAGATTGTGCGGCTGCATGGTGTGCCAAAGTCGATTGTGTCGGATAGAGATTCGAGGTTTACGTCGCGTTTCTGGCAATGTTTGCATCAGGCTTTGGGTACACGGTTGAATTTCAGTACATCTTATCATCCGCAGTCGGATGGACAATCTGAGTGTGTTATCCAAGTGTTGGAGGATATGTTGAGGTGCTGTGTGATTGAGTTTCAGGGTTCTTGGGAAAAACAATTGCCTTTGGTGGAGTTTGCCTATAATAATAGTTATCAGGCAAGTATTCAAATGGCACCTTATGAAGCTTTGTACGGGAGGAAGTGTAGGACTCCTCTTTGTTGGGCTGAAACAGGTCAGAAGTTGGTTTCGATGCCAGCTTTGTTGAAAGGAACCACCGAGAAGGTGAAGCTCATTTGTGAGCGATTGAAGGTAGCTTCTGGTCGACAAAAGTCTTACGCTAATTTGAAGCGTAAGGAGTTTGAGTATGCGGTGGGTGACCGTGTGTTTTTGAAAGTTTCGCCTTGGAAAAAGGTGATGAGGTTTGGCCGAAAGGGTAAGTTGAGCCCTAGGTATATTGGACCATACGAGGTGATTGAGCGTATGGGTCCTGTTGCGTACAAGTTGAGGTTAGCGCAAGAGTTAGAAAAGATTCATGATGTGTTTCATGTTTCTATGCTACGGAAGTATAGATCGGATCCTTCTCATGTGATGCCTGTGGAGAAAGTGGAGTTGAATCCGGATTTGACCTATGATGAGGAACCAATGAAGATTCTGGATTCGGACAGTAAAGTTCTTCGAGGCAAGACCATTGAGTTGGTAAAGGTGTTGTGGAAGCATCGTGGTGCTGAGGAAGCCACGTGGGAACGGAAGGATGACATGTTGAAGCAGTTTCCGTACCTTTTTCCTTCAGGTAAATTTCGAGGACGAAATTTCTTAAGGGGGGGGGAGAGTTGTAACACCCCAATTTTGGGCTTGGAAGTTTAGGGTCTGAACCGGACCGGTTTAAATTACGATTCGAATATAAAAGGTGGTTTTAGGGAAAGCCTAGTTCAGGTTGCATTAAAAATATGGAAAAAAATCTAAAAATCCTCTTTTATTATATATAAGAGAGTGGTGAAATCAATTTTACAAAATGGGGTTTGGAAATATGACATTTCAAGTTAGTGACTAAAATGTAATTTTTGAAAAGTTGGTGACTGTTTTAAAAGGGTTGAAACTTTGAATCTTTAAGGAGCTAATTTACCCAAGGGAGGGTTTCTCCAGATTTTTCTTAAATTTTAAAGACTCATTTAATGTTATTTAATAAAAAGAAAAGAGGGAAAGAGATATTTTGGTTTCATAACTAACTTTTGCCAAAATTTTCTCATTTCATTTTCTCTCAATTTTTCCTCAGCCAAACACATTTCCACAGCCACTTTTCCTTTGATTTTCACACCTAAAGTTGAGATTTCAATCTCTAAATGATTTCTAATCATTTCTACACCAAATCCTCATCATTTGCTTATTGAATTTTCAAGAATTTTGGCTCTAAACAAGGAGAAATCTACATTTAGAGGTATGAACGTCCTTCTCCTCTAAATACTCAGTTCTTTACTGAAATTCCCAAGTTCTCAATCCTTAAATTGAGTTTTATTAAAGCTTTTAATGTTCTGTTCTTGATTTTGGCTTAAAATGCAAGATTTAGATTTAATTTTGAAGAAATTCGTAATAAATGATTGGGCTCCGTTTTGAGATGTCTTTTTGATGTATTTTGGATGTCTAAATGATGTGTAATTGAGGTTTAATCAATGCAATCCCGAATAGGTTGATTTTCCTAAGTTTTTACTTGAGTTAATGGTGGTTTTTGGGGTGATTTTGATGTTCTGCTATAGCTGGAGGTATAAGGACGTGATTAGGCTCTTTTTGGATGTTAATTGATGTCTAAGAATGATTGGAATTGATGGATCTTGGTTGGGTAATGTTGTAGATGTGTTTGGATGTGATTTCGGTTGTGTTTGGTAGCCGAAATGTGAGTCTTGATGAGAGTAGGGAGTTTAGGTGTTTTGGCTGAAGATTTTAATGCATGATGATGTATTAATCCTCTGCTTTGATGTGTTTAAAACAGGGGAGACATCTTCGGATCCTTGTGGTGTTGATCCGGAGGCTTGATCGGCGTTTCGACAAGCTTGCGAAACAGAATCGGTGAGTGAAGTTTGGTTTTCAGCTTTGAAACCGATCTTTGAAGGTTATGGGAGCTTAGTTTAAGTCTAAACAACTTAGCTAAGCTCAAGAGTAAGTTTTCGGAGAAACTCTCTTTTTGAAGAACCATGAGATGGTTGAATGCAATGTGTTTATTTTTGCATGTTTAAATTCTGTTTTGAAAGCATATTTTAGCATGTTTAATGCTGGTTTTGTAAGCCATGTGTTGAAGGATGCTCAAGGTAAGAGATCATTGATTTGAACATTGATAAATGTGGTTTGATGCATTGTGATGCATGATTATTTAATGGCTTTGTTAAGTGCTTTAAAACAGTGGATTGATGATGGTAAATGATGTATATTGGCAAGTGATATATTGGTTTAAAAGTACTTGAATCGGATATAGTTAGCCGGCAATAGGATTGGGTGCACCGTGAATAAAGTCGCCTTGGATGTTGAGGGGTTGTAATGGTACCGTAAACTCCATCCAAGTACACTAACGAGATGTCTAAGATCATAATGGTGGTTAAAATGCCATGTGAGGATCTTGTGTTGTGTGTCCCGTGTTCTCGTTAGTGATGCTATACAACTACCAATGAGTGATGTGGAGGGGTTGTAATTGTACCGTAGACTCCATCACGGGTGTTGAGGGGTTGTGATTGTACCGGTAAACTCCACCTTGAGTGTTTGGTAGTGTGTATGGAGCGTATGTGACAACGCTTGTAATCCGTGTATCCGATTGTGTTTTGAGTTGAAAAATGGTTATGGATTATCACTTGAAAGCCAATATGACATGTTGATGAATTGAAGCATGAGATGCTTGGTTTGTATGCATAATGCATGATAAATGATGTTTTGAAATTAAAGGTCTTGGAAAGGTGTTTTTACAAAGTGCATTATTGTGTTGTTTTATTAGAGCATTTCTCACTAAGCATACGTGCTTACGCTCTCTCTTTCTTGAACCAATAATGCAGAGCGTTGAAGTGCTTTAAGGGCAGCAAGGAGGTCAAGGATCCAAGTGAAAGTCTAAGCTCATGTATGGTGACTATTTTCACAACACTATTAGCTTTTGGTATTTGGCAATGGGAACCTAGATTGTGTTTTTTTGGGAGATGTTTTGGACTCCCTAAGTTTGGTTTAATGCCTATGGTGTTTGGAACATGTAAATGGCCATTTGGTATTTTGTTTTGGAGATTTGATGATTGCTTGCTTTTCTATATAGGATGCATGCCTTTAGACTTGTGGTTTTTCTTATTTGAGGTCGTGATTGAGCTTTGATGATGCAAATGTGTTCTTTTAAGGTTTGATGACTTGTTGGCATGACATGGAGGTCTTATGAGCGTGTTTGGTGGGTCGAATGAGTGTAAAACAGGTCTTTCTGCTGTTTCTGGGCAGGGTGTTTCGACACACCCTTGCCTGTTTCGAAACAGGTGCATATTTTGGCCTGGGTGTTGCGAAACGGGCAGAGGTGTTTCGAAACACTTTGGCTACTACCAAGGGGTGTTTCTGAACGGCCTAGACCCATTTCGAAACACTTGACCGTTGGGCACAGATTTGAATGATTTTGAGGTTTGCAAGCATTACGTTTTAGTCCTGATTTTTGTATATGCAATTGATTGAGTTTGAGATGTCCGTTTGAGATGAAATTTGACAGAGAAGCATGAAATATGAATAATATCATAATGGTAACTTAAAAATTGGTAAAGTCCTCTTAATTTCCAGAATTTACAAATTGGTCCCTAAATTCGTTTGTTGTATAATCGAGTCCCTTATTGTTTTCCGATTGCTGTGATTTTTGAGTATGCTTATCTCAAGAGTACATCTAGGGTTAATATGCATTTAGAAAAGGTTAAAAAGAAAAAAAAGGGTCGTTAATCAAGGTTGATTTTCGGGTTGACTTTGGTTTTCCCCGTGTAATCTTCGTAGTTCGGGTCAACCGTCTAGGCCGGGCTAAGGGGGTTACAAATCAGAATATAGATCTCGCTCGTGCACTATTACTGTTACCCGTAATGTATTCGGAGTGTAGCAACCGGCCAGGGCATTGAATGACACCCACATTTGTTTTGGTGGTTCCTCTTTGGGTGAATCATCGACATCGTCATGGGCCCTTTCTTCTCCAGAAGTTTCATCATCTAAAATAAACAGTTGAGGGGTTTTGCACTTATACCCTAGAACGAACCTCTCATCGCAGTAGAAACAAAACCTTTTTTCTCGACGAGCTTTCACCTCTGCGACTGATAATTTGCGGGGAACCAGATGAGAAGATTGTGGCGATGTATCCGAAGGTGGGGGTCGCCCCGGCATATTCTTAGGTGCTTGTGGGCTGTACACTAGAGTAGGTAAAAGGGGCAGTAACTTGGGCCCAATACCTCGACCCATAACTCTTTTAGCCTCGTTAGTTTTTGCTTCATGAAAACGGGTTGTGGCAACAACCTCTTGCATGGATGTGGCCCAGTGAGCTAACACTTCGTTCTTCAAGTCAGCACGTAATCCAGAAATGAAACATTGAACCAGAAAAACCTCCAGCAAATCAGCCGTTCGCATTGCCATTTCTTCAAACCGTGTTTGATAATCATCTATCATCGTCGTCTGAGTCAAATTGGTGAGTTGACCTTCTGGTGATTCAATTTCGGTGATAACAAACCTCTTTTGAATGGCTTCAACGAAATGGTCCCAACCCGCTAGCTGTCGACGGCGCTGCATCTAGCGAAACCAGCGTTTGGCGATGTCTTCCATCCTAAACGAGGCCATGGTTACACGATGACGACCCTCAGTGCCGTAGAAATGAAAGAAATCTTGGGCTAACGCGATCCACTCCTCAGGATCGGCTCCTATGAACAAGGGAAGTTCCAAATAAACATGCTTATGGGGAACGAAAATCCCTCTTCACTGTCATCCTTGAGTTTCTCTTTGCCACGCATCGATTTTGTGCCGCTGGCTCCGTCTTGTTCCACGGTTGCCTGAACCTGAGCCGACTGCCCCAACTGATCCGAGATGGTTGTCAATTGGCGCATAACATCCTGGAGTGCTTGGGCATTGCTTGTCGCAATGGTCTGAAGAGTTTGCAAAGTATGTTCATGGGGGGCGGAAGCATCTTAAAGGGCTCGGATGGCTTCAGTGTTGTTAACCATTGGAAAGGAGTCAATGAAAGCACCAATGTTAGATTTAATTCTAACAGAAATGTAGAAATGAAATAAGGGAGGAAGAAGCAGAAGTTTTATAGAGTAGAAGGAAATGCTCAGTTTTTTCACATAACGGCTAAGCCAAGCTAAAGCTATTATTTATACTAGGGCAACCTCAATATACGATAAAATCTGTTAAACCTTTAGGCATATTCCTCTCTCTGCCACTCCTGCGAGTCTTATGCTCATTCCCTGATGGGTCAGGCTCACTTGATCCCACTGTCTCTTGCTTTTCTGGTCCTTCATTTGTGACATTCTCATATGTGATTCATATTCAAACAGTGTAGTCCACTAATATACGTAGATTTATTCAAGTATAAAATTAAACTAAAATACTATCTTATAATGAGAATTGGTATATTACAAAAATCTAATTTTTGTTATATATATATATATATTTGAGAAATTCTGTTATATATTTTTCAAACTCAATATTTTTATTTAGAATATAACCGAACCTCAAAATAATTTGACCCTTAAATAGGTTTATCGACGTCGAAATCCTTTAGAGATAGACTGAGAGCCACTGATTAAGGCCCAGCCCACGGGATACTGTTGAACGAAACAATGTTCCAGAAAAAATAAAAAATAAAAAATTGTTGAAATAAATATTTTGTAGAACCAAAAGGCATCACAAGATTTCCATGACGCAGAAAATATTGTCTCCTTTTTTTATTTTCCACAAAATGGAAAATGAACCCATAAATAAAAAGGTAAAGTACACCAATGGTCATTAAACTATGCCCAAATAATTAATTTGGTCATTGAACTTTTAAAAATTATAAAATGACTATTAATATTTATTGAACTATTACAGAAATGATTATTAAATTTATACATTATAATTATAAAATTGCAGTGATGTTTTGTAACGGTTTGATGAGTTTAATAATTTTTTTGTAATTTTCCAAATTCTGTGACAAAAAAATGATCATTTAAGCATATTTTAGTAACTTATTGTGTACTTTAACCTAAATATAATCCACTTGGCAAACAAAAACCACAAAATAAAATGAAAATGAAAAAAAAAGGAGAGAAAATGGTTGGTTCATGTCGTGCAAGGTGTTGCAGTAGAGTTAAAAAGGACAGAAAAAGAAAGAAACACTGGTATTAGTCAGCGCTAGGAGAGACGTGTTTTTCTTGTTTATTTTGGGCTAATTTGTGGAACTTCCTCACACTATGACGTAAATTCCAAATTAGTCCTTATATTTTAAAATATTTTAATTGATTTTTTTATATCATTGGCGTATCAATCATGTTCTTCCCTCAGCCTTGCCTTCATTAGCTTCCATGTTGAATACGAACCCAGATATGAACTGAAGCATATTTAAAATACATAAATTAAATTTTAAATATGTTTCTACACTAACGGATCCAAAAATCTTTTTGAGAGTGGGCACAAATCAAAATATATTTGAAGGTGGGCACAAGTTATAAAAATTTCAAAATTTCAAGGTGAGCACAAATTATACAATTTAAGAACTAATATATAAAAATTCAAAAAATTCAAATAAAATGTGTGAACTTTAAAAAATTTAGGGTAAGCATGTGCCCACCCAATCATACACGTGGCTCCGCCACTGTGTTTGTATGTATGCTGGATGAACAATTTGAATCTGACATATCAAAAATACTAGCTCGGACAATTTTTAATGGTATTGTTTGTTTTTTAACACGTCAAAACCAAATGTCTATTGACATGCTTAAATGATTAATCGAAATTTGGGTTAGATTTAGGTTATATATATACATAATATATATATATATATATATATATATATAAATATCTTATGCACTGACGGTGAAAATGAAAAATTTCTACAAGCGATTTAGTTTTAGGGTTTAAAAACTTAGTTTAGGGTTTAGGAGTTTTGAGTGTAGATATTTAGAATTTAGGATTTTGAGTTATAATTTAAGGTTTATAGATTAGAGTTTAGTTTTTTAGGATAATGGTTAAAATTTTAAGTTTTAACCTATAAATTGTGAATTCTAACTATAACACATAAATTCAAAATGTGTACATTAAAACCCCTAAACACTAAACCTTAAATAAAACTTAGTTTGAATAACCTATATATATTACATATTCCGTTGAAAATATACAAAAATCAGTTAAATCAATCAATTCAACTATGAATTTTATTACCTAAACATCGGTTGACTTAAATAGGTCACTATAACATTCTAAACCAAATAAAACAAAACCCAATGTGCAGATTAAGTCGTTTTTCGTCGACTTTTATTCACCCTTAAATTTGAAAATTCAATTAAAATGTTACGAAGCTTATGAATTAATTTAAAATTCGAATGAAATCTCGGGGACTTCAGTGCAATTAAGCCTTTTCCTTTAATTACAATTTTGACAGCCCGTGAGGAGATAGAAGAGGAGAGGGAAAAGAGTTGAAAAAGGTTGGGTTTTGTCAGTTTGTATGTAATAATTAGAGCAAAAGAAAGGCAAAACCTTGTGAAAATCTCTGCCTCGTTTCTCCATCAGTAGCTATTAGTTGGCAATTAACCTCAACTCTTGTCCTTTTGAATATATCCCCCACTGCTCCCTCTCTCTCTTTGCCTTTTCTCCAATAAACAAATAAAAAAAGCACAAATTCATCAGGTCTCTGTTCTTCCTTTTTTCCATTTTTTCTGTGATTCTTAAAACCATTGTTGAGATTCTTGAAGCTAGAAATGAATGGTGAAACAAGCTTTGAACCTGATTGTTTAGAATTTGTTGAAGTTGATCCTACTGGAAGATATGGAAGGGTAAATTTCTAAATTCTAAATACTAAGCACCCTTTTTGGCGAATTTTCGGTTTTCAATTTTCTGGGAATTGAATTCTTTGATTTGGGGTGCCAAATTTTGTTGCTTTTTTGCAGTATAATGAAATTCTGGGCAAAGGGTCTTCAAAAACAGTGTAAGAAATTCTCTTCTGTTTTATAAAAAAAATGATTTATTTTGTGTTTAGTACGTGTTTGTGTATTTGTCTCTTTGAATATTTTTTCAGCTACAAGGGTTTTGATGAGTATGAAGGAATTGAAGTAGCATGGAACCAGGTGAAGCTCCATGATTTGCTACAAAGTTCAGAGGATCTTGAAAGATTGTACTGTGAAATCCATCTCCTCAAAACCTTGAAACATGAAAACATCATGAAATTCTACACCTCTTGGGTTGATACTGATAACAGGAACATCAACTTTGTCACTGAAATGTTCACCTCTGGTACTCTCAGACAGTAAGTACCATGTTGTTTTTCTGTCTGTTTTGGTTGAATAGTGTCTTTTTCATTTCAGGGTGCCCTTAGTTTTTCATGTTTTCGATGATAGGTATAGGCTAAAACATAGAAGAGTAAACATTCGAGCTGTGAAGCATTGGTGTCGACAGATTTTGCGGGGGCTTTTCTATCTACATAGCCATGACCCCCCTGTCATTCACCGAGACCTCAAGTGTGACAACATTTTTATTAATGGAAATCAAGGGGAGGTCAAGATCGGTGATCTTGGCCTGGCTGCGATTCTCCGTAAATCCCACGCAGCTCGTTGTGTCGGTATGTTACCGAGCAAACCTTTCTTTTATGCTTAATTGTTAGCTCGGTCCTTGTATGAACACTTGAGTTCTTTTTCTATGCTCTCAGGAACACCGGAGTTCATGGCACCGGAGGTGTATGAAGAGGAATATAATGAACTAGTCGACATATATTCTTTCGGGATGTGCATTTTGGAGATGGTCACTTTCGAATACCCCTACAGTGAATGCACTCATCCTGCTCAGATTTATAAGAAAGTTGTTTCGGTACGAACCCTATCCCTCGTAACATCTCCTGTTCTTAGTCTTAGAGTAATTTGACATACTTTATGTTTGATATAGGGAAAAAAACCTGAAGCTCTATACAAGGTACAGGATCCTGAGGTTAGAGAGTTTATCGAAAAATGTTTAGCCACAGTATCCCATAGGCTTACCGCCATGGAGCTTCTAAGAGACCCTTTTCTTCAAATCGATGATTTCGGATCCGAGTTCAGATTATTAGAGTACCAAAGGGACGATTATGATGCAGGGCCTCCCGTGAGACAACCTCTTTATGATGTTCACGTTAGTAACAACAGCTCTTTGGTCAATGGATACACCAATTATCTCAGTTATGGACCCGAGAATTATATCAGCTATAATTCCCTGGAGTACGAAAGAAGTGAAATCGATCTTTTTGCTAATCAAGAAGATGGGCATTCGGGAGATGTTGACCTTATAATCAAGGGCAAGAGGAGAGAAGACGATGGCATCTTTTTGAGGCTCAGAATTGCAGATAAAGAAGGTTATAATAGTTCATTTGATTCTTTTGTTATTTTTCAAGTCCAAGTGTAGTTGTATTAACGTTACAGAATTTATTTCTTTAAGCAGGTCGATTCCGAAACATCTACTTCCCATTTGACATCGAGTCCGATACTGCTATAAGTGTTGCGACTGAAATGGTTGCAGAGCTTGATATTACCGACCAAGATGTCACGAAAATAGCAGATATGATTGATGGTGAAATTGCATCTTTGGTACCGGAGTGGAAGAGGGGCCCGAGCATAGACGAAAATTCGAATTTTTGTCAAAATTGTGCTTCAAATGGCCGTCTATCGGATTACTTAGCATCGAGTAGTGCAGGTGCCAAGAATGTGCAAGTTCTGGAGTGCTCAAAACAGGGCTGCACCACTGTCCATGGGCGTTTTGAAGAGATCACGTACCAAGTTGGAGGGCCTGAACAATGTGTTCCGGAAGGTGCAGAGGCTTCCATTAGTGAATCGGATAGTATCCATTATGCTGACATTTGGGGGCAGCGGGAAGGATCGGAACAAATTCCTCCAGGTCCAAAGGACATTCACTGCAATGACGCAGCAAATGAGATGTCTGAGCAATCGATTTTGAGGAAGGAGGAGAGAATTATTAGCATAGATAGTCAAAGTGCAAGGAACTCTCTTTCGGCCTACAGTTCAATTGATTCCGGTTTATTGGATGATTATGAGAATGAAATTAGGCAAGAACTGAGATGGCTGAAAGCCAAGTATCAAATGCAGTTGAGAGAACTTAGAGACCAACAATTAGGAAGTAAACCCAAATATCCTACCTTCACCCAAACTAACGAAATCCCTAACAGAGAAACCAACGGACCTCCCTCGGGAAACCACCTTCCTACTAGTGACAAAAAATGCGCCATTTTTGCTAACCAAGGACTCCATCATTCGTATAATCCGGAGAGAGTAGCCTCCACCAAGAGCTTCTACGCCGGTGCATTGCTTCCGCATCCGCTTCACCGTGCGTCATCCCTTCCGGTCGATGCCGTAGATGTGTAGAGGAGGCTGCAAGAGTTTGCTACCAAGTCAGTGAAGTTCTATTGTATACTACCCCTTCTACATTAAAGTATGAAAAGCTTTCACTTCCATCTAAATCCACATACCACATTGATTCATTGTCATTTGAGAGCAAGTGTACATTTAATAGTAATAATTTACAAATAATGTTAATGGAAGCTAAGAATGGTCTAATTACAGTTTTAGTCCCTTTAATTTGGCATAATCTCATACCCCCTCCATTCCAAAAAGAAAACCCACATCATCATTATTTGTGGCAACAGTTAACAACGTTATCAACTTGAACCTACTACTAATGTAACAAACACTAAAACTGTAATTAGACCGTTGGGAATTTGCATCCACAGAATTATTCAACTCTAACCATATCCAAATAAATTCTCCTAAAGGCCTGCAACCACATAGTATGAAGGCCATCACCATGTGAATTGATGAGAATAAAGAGGTAGGATGGTCCAAGCAATTTTGATGGTTCCTAGTGGCTCAAACACTATATGTATATGTATATGTCACCAATCTAACTGCGGCGCCCTGTGAATTGGCTGGTCCACGTCCACAACTTGCCAACTTGGTTAGATATTTTTGTATTTTCAGGTTATTATACCCAACTAAACTATGTATATATCTTCCTACACTTCCCTACTTTCTAAATATAAACTGTGGATTCTACTCAAAATTCATTACCGCGCAAGGGAACCACGTATGATTTTATGTCACGGGTTTGTTAGAGAGTTATATTCAAAATTCAGGATGTAAAATTACAAAATTTTAAGAGGTGCGAACTTAGATCATCGATAGAAAATACAAAATAATATAAACTATATGAGAGTGAAATTTTCAAGGAGTGCGACTGTCAGCACCACTCAGTCCATCTTTAATTACAACAAAGACAAAATTAGAATAAAATTATTAAATTGTCATATTCAGACATCAATATGGTAAAAATTGATGGACATAATTTAAAAAACTATAAAATTTAGGGACTAAAATTTATTCTGTCAATAGTAAGGAGATGTTAAATTTGTGAGTTAGTAAACGTAACTTTCGTAAACTAAAAAAAAGTTAATGCATCGTAGCAACCATTGACACCAAGAAAAAAGCAATAGTACCAGAAAAGTTAGGTCATGGGAAGATTGCTCTTTTACTAACACGTATCGATATTCCTTCGTTACTTTTTTTCGATTCAAAAGTTAGAGCTAATCTCTTGATCGGTGTTCCTCAAAAAAAAAAAAAAAAAAACAGGCTAGGAATGATTATGATAATGAAGATCAGGTATGGACATATGGGTGTTAGGGCAGTCGCACTTTCTAAAAATTTTATGTTTCTTTATTTTTTTATTAATAATTTAATTTTATATCACTAAAATCTTATAATTTTACACTACCTACATTTATAATATAGCTTCCTAATAGTTCGCACCCCTTACATGAAATCATGCGTTCGTCCCTGATGAAGATGGTGATACTATCATAATAATGTTTAGAACGTAGGTAGGCATGGATGGATCTAAAAATTTAAACTTGGTAGTTCACCGACTCGATAGTAATATAGAATCAAGGGTAAAGTACACAAGCAGTCATTTAACTATCTCAAAAAATATAAAATGGTTATCAAACTTTCAAAAATTACATAATAGACATTAAAATTTAGTTTTTGTTACAAAATGGTCATTGAGTCGTTAATTGAGTGACATGCCAGTTACGAAAATTTGTATAACAACACATTTAATCCTCAATATTTACACATTCAATCAATTTAGACATAAAGAATGGGGTTAAATTAGGACTAAATTAATTAAATGTGTAAATATGGAGGATTAGTATGTTCTTATTTAAATTTTCGTAACTGTCACGTCATTCAATGAACGCCAATTAATGACTCAATGATTGTTTTGTAACATAAACTAAAGTTTAATGTCTATTATGTATCTTTTAAAAGTTTAATGACTAATTTATATTTTTTGGTATAGTTTAGTAACTATTTGTGTATTTTACCCTATAATCAGTTTACATCAATGTAATAATATATTGACAAAGGATAAAACACACTAAAAAAATGATGTGAGTATTTTCACGGATTATGAATATAAATAAACTTATTTTTATTCAAATGTCATTTTATTACACACAAATTAAATATTTATTTTTATAAGATTGAAGGCTTCGTTCTTTTGAATCATTTAAAGGCTTTATTTTAATAATTGTATTGAACCTTTGAATTTTTAAGTAGTTCAGAGATGTATGTATATATGTAAATTTTTAAAATTTTATGTTAGAAGTATAAATTATAAAAATTTAATAAGTGAAATTAAATAATCAATAAAAATAAAAAATTTCAAAAGAATTCAAAATTTCCATAACATCAACCGCCTTTAGTATCATATTGGTTTACATAAGGTGTTCTCTTAGAGAAGGGATATGATAGAACGGGTATCTGATTCCTTAATTTGTTTGTACACTGTTCTTTAGGTGTGTGCAAAATAGTCTTTAGTTAATTGTTAAAAAAAATATTTTGGTTAACTGGTAAATTTGAGTGGTTTAATTTTCAATTTTCAATTATATAAAAATTTAAATTTTCTAGACAATATAAGTGCCTTAAACATACATGATCCTAAACCGATTAATTAATATTTAATTTGGTCAGAGTTGAGTATGCGAGAACGATCTTGTGGTCAGAGCACGCTCACCTGCTCCATTCCCTTCTCTTTGATCTCGGGTTCAAGACTCTTCAGAAGCGTTGTCTTCACCTAAATTTTCCCCCTCCCCTCTAAGAAGAAGTAGAATAGGTTTTTCAAAAAATTTAACAAAATGGTAACTAGACGTTAAATACCGTTAAATGTATGTTATAAAATTTGGTATAATAACACATTTAGTCCTTCATATTTATACATTCAATCAATTTAGTCTTAATTCGAAACAATTCACTAAATTTAGCCCTCGTTATTTATGCATTCTTTCAATTTGGTCCTTAAAGCAAAATTCCAAAGTATGGTAACATGATAAATAATTAAAATTAATTTTTTAAAGGAACTCGAAAACTCGACTCGAATAAAAAAAATTCAAATAAAGTTTGAGTTGTAAAATATGACACGTCAACTCGAATAACTCGAATTTTTTTAACTCGACTCGATCGAACGCTCACCTCTATCTTAAGATATGACGCGTCAACTCGAATAACTCGAAATATTCAAATATTTTAAATCATTTTTTTCTTTTAAATCGAATATTTAATATTTTTATATTTAAATCACATCGAAAATTTAATAACTACTTTAAATATTCAATTTAATAGAAAAAATTGATTTAGAATATTCGAATATTTAATTAAATTTTTATAGGAACTCGAAAACTCGACTCGAATCGAAAAAATTTCAAATAAAGTTTGAGTTGTAAAACACGACGCGTCAACTCGAATAACTCGAAATTTTTTGACTCGACTCGATCGAACGCTCGCCTCTATCTTAAGATATGACGCGTCAACTCGAATAACTCAAAATATTCAAATATTTTAAATTATTTTTTCTTTTAAATCACATCAAATATTTAATAATTACTTTAAATATTCAATTTAATTTAAAAATATTCAATTTAAAAAAAATTGATTTAAACTATTTGAATATTTAAAGTAATTATTAAATATTTGAAAATAATATTTAAAGTAATTATTAAACATTCGAATATTTTAAATCAATTTTTGAATATTCTATTTTAAAAAATATTTGATTTAAAAGAAAAAAATAATTTAAAATATTCAAATATTTCGAGTTATTCGAGTTGACGCGTCATATCTTAAGATAGAGATGAGCGTTCGATCGAGTCGAGCCAAAAAACTTCTAGTATTCGAGTTGACGCGTCATATTTTACAACTCAAACTTTATTTGAAATTTTTTCGATTCGATTCGAGTTTTCGAGTTCCTATAAAAATTTAATTGTAATTATTTATCATGTTACCATATTTTAGAATTTTGCTTTAAGGACCAAATTGAAAGAATGCGTAAATAATGAGAGTTAAATTTTGTGAATTGTTTTGAATTATGACTAAATTGATTGAATGTATAAATATGAAGGACTAAATGTGTTATTATACCAAATTTTATAATAGACATTTTTTTTACCAAGTTCAATGACGATACAATTTAAAAATATCGTAGACAAATAATTAGATTAGTTACTCAATTTTGTCCGAAATTGTGAACAAAAAAACTAAACTGAAACAGTGTTTTTTAAAAAAATCGCATCGAAACCGAATTGTTGAATTTTTTATTTGGGTTTCAGATTTGCTTTCGATTTGTCGGATTTTTTTTTTGCGCAACACTAAGTCGTTCTAGATTCCCTTTTGGTCAAATTGTTGTTTCGGTCATTGGATTTATTGGAGTTTTCAATTTTAGTATTTAAACACTCGTTGGTAAGCCCAATTTTCTCTAGGGGTTGTTGGACGTTTAGCCCATCTTCACAAATCAATCTCACCCATTCTCCATTGCTCTATCGACCAATTCTAAAAACCTAATGTACTAGAGCTAATAGCACTTCCGGCTTTCTCCAAAACCCTAAACCCTAATTTTAACGCCAAGATTGTGGAAGCTAAAATGAACAAACAGAAATCTCCACAAGATTCCAAGCCTACTCCAGAAGAAGAAAAGATGCCAGTAGAACGCAATGGAGAGCAAGAAGAAGAGGAGGAGAAAACCTTTGAAGAATTAGGCCTGGATCATCGATTAATCCGAGCTCTTCTCAAGAAAGGCGTTGACAAGCCTTTTCCAATTCAACGTGTTGCAATCCCTCTCATTCTTGTAAGCTTGAAATCATGCTTAGTTCTTTGCATAGTCAATGGTTAGTTTTCCTTTTTTGATTTTTAATTGCTTTCGGAATGGCGAAACACGTGTTATTAGCAAGGTAAAGACGTGGTAGCTCAAGCTAGAACAGGCACCGGCAAAACCTTTGCATATCTACTTCCGTTGCTTCAGAAGCTGTTTCCCTCGGATTCTGGTTTGAAGTCCCGGCTTGCTCCAGGCGGGCTCATTCTCGTTCCCTCGCGTGAATTATGTCAGCAGGCATGCTATATTTTTATTAACTTGTAGTAAAATCGGAAAATTTAAATATAAGTTTCGTGAATAGCAGGTAGCCAGTAGTTTCACTTTCAGCATTATATTTTTATGAACTTTTTGGTGTTTGCTTGTAAAATTGGTTTCCAGGTTTATAAAGAGGCCGTTTCGTTGGTTGAACTATGTAGGGTTCAGTTGAAAATTGTGCAATTGACCAGTGGAATGCCAACTTCTGATTTGGTTAGTTTGATTATTTATGTATCATTCTTTTAATGCTTTAGCATTGAACCACATTTGCTGACTTTATTTCTTGTATTTTTAAATTTGCAGCGAGCTGCGTTGGCAGGGCCTCCGGATCTTTTGGTAACTACGCCAAAGTGCATAAGGGATTGCTTGTCTGCTGGGTTACTTCACCCAGCTTCTATCAGTGAATCACTAAAAATTCTTGTCCTTGATGAGGTAAAAATTTGAGTTAAATCTAGTGCAACTTTCTAAAGTTCTATCACTGGTGAATTTATGGATGGAGCAAGATGTACTCATATGATTTGCAAACCGCTCTTCAAACATGTTATGCTGTTATCTGGAATGTGGCTGCATACCTTAAATGCTCACTCCTTTCTAACTTAGCACGTGTCAAATAAATCTGCAACCTATATTGCCATGTTCTGTCTTTGTACACTTTCTACCATTGAAACATTATTCCTCGGTATTTCTAAAGGAGAGGTCATTGATAGATATTTGTTTACAGGCAGATCTTTTATTGCAATTTGGCTTTGGAGATGATCTTAAAGCTCTTACTCCTGCCATTCCTAGATGTTGTCAATGCCTTCTTATTTCTGCTACATCAAGGTGTGTTATAAGCGTTGTATGTTTTGTAATTTGGGTTACGTTTTTTGTAAATTGTTTTATTCTTCTTTTTTCCTTTAAGATTGCCAATCTCTTCTGATCAATCTATTTTGGCATTTGATATTTGGCAGCCCTGATGTTGACCACCTTAAAAAGCTGATTTTGCACAATCCATTCGTTTTGACCTTGTCAGAGGCAGAAGATGTTAAGGATGAGGTTATCTCAAAAAATGTTCAGCAGTTTTGGGTAAGAACCTATAACCTATATTAGGAAATTTTCATGGCTATTGCATTTCGTTGGTTGATTTTGATCTAATTTTAGAACAGTGGTTTATGTAAGTTAGTCTCCAATGTTCTTTAATGGATTGCAAAACTTATTTGTAGTTTTACTAAGTAATAAGCTTCCTGATTCTTTACCACTTTATCTTATGTTTTTCAGATTTCATGCAATACGAGTGATAAGTTACTTTATGTTCTTGCTCTCATAAAGTTGGAGTTGGTGTTGAAGAAAGTTTTGATTTTTACCAACACTATTGATGCTGGTTTCAGATTGAAACTATTCTTCGAAAAGGTATTCTGTTGTCATCTTAAACTTAATGCTTCCTCACCCTTGCTATTCAGTAGTCACTAATTAGCTTAGTCAATATTTATTGCATGCTTTCTATTTGAGTTCCGATCATAAAGTTTACTGTGTGCAGTTTGGAATCAGGTCTGCTATCTTGAATGCCGAGTTGCCTCAAAACTCTCGTCTACATATCCTGGAGGTATACTAAATAGTCCCGTTTCAACGAGTTTTATTTAGATTTAAAAGACTATGTATTGTTATGTATGCAATGCTAGAACTGAAAGATGAAAATTTTGATAATACCATTTGCAATGTATATTGTGATTGTTTGCCATAATAATATCTACGAACAGTTGTTAGTTTAGTTGCTTACTACCTGCATTTTTTCCCTTTTATCAGGAATTCAATGCTGGGCTTTTTGATTATTTGATCGCGACTGATGACAACCAAATAAAAGAGAAGGAACAGGCTACTGGGGACAAAGATGTGGCCTCAAGGAAGTCCAGAAAGGGTGCTAAGACAAAAATTGACTCTGAATTTGGTGTTGTGAGGGGAATTGACTTCAAAAATGTTCACACGGTAAGCTAATTTAAAAAAGCTAAGCTTCAAAAGTTATTGGTGCTGTGTACTATAGTTACTGGTCTTTGGTTTTATTGTTGTTTCCATGTTTCTTTCTGGCGCAGGTTATAAATTTTGACATGCCTTCAAGTGCTTCAGGATATGTACATCGTACTGGACGCACTGGAAGAGCATATAGTGCTGGTGCTTCTGTTTCTCTTGTGAGTTTGTCTGACAAAATTATAAATAACTTTTGTAGGGCCATGTCATTGGCTAAATGACTCATTAATCACTGTGCATAGCTTCAAATGAATATACATTTTGTTTCAACTTGTTATTCATAGCTTTTGCCAATTAATCCTTCTCTCATTAACAGGTTTCACCAGAAGAGATGGAAATTTTTGAAGAAATTAAATCCTTCTTGGGTGAAGAAGACGACAATGGCGCAAATATTATCATTCCATTTTCACTGTTGACCAAGGATGCTGTGGAGTCTTTACGTTACAGGGCTGAGGTGATGTTATTTTGTTAATTCAATGTCCAATGATACATTTTAATTACTATTTAATGGCCGTTAAACAGTGGAAGTTTTAGCTTTTACGAATTCTTAGTTTCAGTGCTAAGTGGTTTATAGATTTAGTGCATGTTGCTTATTTTGAGAGGGGGGATCTTGCAGGATGTGGCAAGGAGCGTGACGAGAATTGCCGTTAGAGAATCACGAGCTCAGGATTTAAGGAATGAAATTCTCAACTCTGAAAAGTGAGTAATTACTGTTTGTTAAAGATTTCAACAGTGAACCTGTAATTTAGCCTGGTTGCTGAGTTTAGTCTCGCATTTTTTGAGGTGGTTGCTTTTGTTTGGTTATAGGTTGAAGGCTCATTTCGAAGTAAATCCAAGGGATCTAGGTAACGGATTGTAACGCTTTCATTATTTCCAACGTGTCCCGAATCCTTATGCCTCATGCATTTTACCGTGCCAGATTTATTGAAGCATGACAAGGTTCTGAGCAAGGACCCTCCTGCTCGCCATCTCCGTGATGTGCCCGATTATCTGTTAGACCAAAAAACACGTGATGCCAGCAAAATGGTTAAGCTTACTAGGGCTGCAATGGGAGATGACAAATCCGGTCGACGCCAGGGAGCCAAGAAAAGATACAGAAAAAGCAGAGACCCTCTTAAGAGTTTCTCGGCGGAGGTAATAAACCAAACATCAGTTTTATGTTTATCTGAGAATGTTGTGACATTGCTATGTTTTGTGATTTAATCTTAACACCTTTGGTCTCAGGCACCGAAGAGAGTTGGCAAAGATAGGGTGAAGGGAGAGGGAAAAGGTTTGGATTTTACTCGTAAATCCAAGAAGCAAAAATCTGTATGATTATTCAGACAACTAGCTCATAATGTAAATTTGATTGAGAAAGTTTGATTAAGGTAATGCAAACTTGATTTGAGTTGGAGCTTTTATATTTAATACGGGAGTTTGGCTTGCAAGCTTAAGACAACATTGTTAATTGTTATTGACATCTGCTCATCTATGGGTTACTTTCCAAGTTTAAGACTTTTTTTTGGGTAATAACTTACACAATTATTTTTTCACTAAAAAATCAACTTCCGTAACTACAAGACATTTATATTGTTTAATGTACCAATTTTATCAAGGATAAATTTTCTATACACAGGCGGCGGTGGAAACTGAAAGTTTCCACAAGTGCCTTAATTTTAGGGTATAGGGAGTTAGTTTAGGGTATAGGGTTTAGGGGTTTAGGTGTGGAGGGTTAGAATTTAGGGATAGTTGTTTCAATTTAAGTTTCCACCGCCAGTTATAGGATATTAATCCTTTTATCAATATAAAGTTTTTTTTTTCAAGATATAACGAAAATAGTTCTATAAATGTTTTCAATTCAATATTGGAAGATTTTGACGTGTTAAAAGAAAAAAGATATTACAATAATATTTTGGTAAAATTCGTTTCTAAGTAATGTTATATTCTTAAATCAAAACGTAATTTTATTCTTAAATCAAAACGTAATTTTACATAATATCAATTAAAAGGGTGATGTTACATTACGATAATTCTATGATATAGATAATCTTTCATACCATGAATTAAACGCATCGAATTTTTAAGCGATAAGTTCAAATGCACCATAAGTATAAATATCCTTATGGTGTAAGAAAATAATGGTATTTAGATCTAATTTAAAAGAAAAAACGGTAAAAAAGTAAAAACAACCAGATCACTAACGAGAATTTGCCACGTAAGCGAAATGAAATTGTAGTCCCCAGCTGACGTGTTCAATAAACGATGTCGTACTATCTGCCTCGACTCTTATAAAACAGCTGATTTGGACGTGAAACGGGATGTCGAGATTAATTAATTAATCATAATTTAATTTGGATTTTGTTATGTAATCCGAAGCCGAAGTATATATAATTCTCTCTGTTTTTTTCCCTCTATTTCTCTCCTCTCGTTTTCTTCGCCTGAAAATTGCGTCAGTTATCGCCGGTAAAAGGAAACTGCATTTTATCAACAGAGAGGTATCACTTTTCGCTTGCGCAAGACATTATCTCGTTTGAAAATTTTAGACATTCTTTAAAATTTTATATTTATTCAGCCTGGTTTTTCACTTTTCCTTCAATTCTTTTCTGGGAATTTTCACCACAGATCTGGTGGATGAGCGAGATTTAGGTTTTATTCTACTGTTTCTAACGGATTTTGTTTTAATTTGCGATGAATTTGAGGAAAATAATAGGGATTTAGTTTTCTTCTTTGTTTGTTTGGTTTTTATGGAAGAGCGATTGAGATCTGGGGAGCATTCGGGGATTGTGGTGAAGAGTAGGAGCCAATCGGGGTGTTTGGTCGTGAGGAAGAAAGGGGATGGTTCGGGTGGAGCCGGGTTCACAGGGACCCGTAACATTTACGAGTCTAAAACAGAGAAGAAGAGCTCTAGGATGATTATGAGTGATTCGGGTTCTAGCGATGAGCTAGTAATGCCACCTCGAAGGAGGGTTGGGACGTTTCAGGTTTGTAATGGTTTAACTGTTTATGAAGAGAGTGAAATTGGTAGGAAGAGGAATAGGGAGGAGAGGATAAGGCCAAGTGAGGAAGATTTCATTGGTTGGAATGGTGAGGATTTGAGTTCAAGTAAGAGGAATAGGTTAAATTTGTTTGACTTTAATGAGTCTGATGGACTTTATGAGGATATGACTATGATAGGGAACGTGTTTGATTATGGTGGAGACGATGTGCGAGGGAGGAGACTGTTGGGTTCTATGCCTGCGGTTGCTCGGATGAGTATTGAGAGGGAGCATGAGAGTGGTCCAAGCAGGCATGGTTTTCCTGAAAAGAAGAAGAAAAAGAAGAAGAATTTGTACTTTGATAAAAGTGAAGGGATGAGTCAGGGTGATCATGATGATAGAAACAGGTTTAGGAAGGATAGCGACGGCACTCCGATGCATTATCCCTTGTTGAGGGAGAGGTATATGGTTGAGTCTGGTGAAATCATCAGGGTTCAGGGCAAAAATGGTGTTCTGAAAGTAATGGTGAACAAGAGAAAGAAGATTGGTGAGCCTTTGAAAAATTTTGATCACTTGGAGGTTGAGGAAGGCCAGAGTGGTTCAAGGATTGATGATGCAGTTAGGAGGAACTTGCAAGTTCGTCCATCATTGTACTCGGAGACAGAAGTTCTCGAGAAGCCTGTTTCATTTGGTAGGAAAGAGAAAAAGAAAAAGAGTTTGCTAAGGACACCAACAACTAAGAAGAATAAGGTCTCTGACTGTGATTCAGAGGACAGTGATACATCTCCGAAGCTACGACCAAAGGATTCTGAAGCTTCTAACCTAAAAAAGAGGGTAAGTAGAAAAGAGGAGAAAACTCAAGTTGAGCAGCTTCAGCCTACTGGAATCAAAGAAGGAAAAGTTAGGCGTGGATGTGGCACAGAAAAACAGCAATTACGTGAACGAATAAGAGGGATGCTTCAGGAAGCAGGTTGGACAATTGATTATAGACCAAGGAGGAACAGGGATTACTTGGATGCAGTGTACATCAACCCTGCTGGTACTGCGTACTGGTCCATCATCAAGGCATATGATGCACTTCAAAAGCAGCTAGACGAGGACGATGACGGGAATCCCTTTGGGGATGGTCCTGCATTTACCCCACTATCAGATGAAGTACTCAGCCAATTAACAAGGAAAACAGGAAAGAAGAGGGAGATGAAAAAGAAGCGAAAAGATGAAAGTGGCAGTGAGAATGCTCAAGAACCTGTT
Source organism: Hibiscus tridactylites (assembly GCA_958450335.1). NCBI lineage: Eukaryota > Viridiplantae > Streptophyta > Magnoliopsida > Malvales > Malvaceae > Hibiscus > Hibiscus tridactylites. The sequence goes on along the minus strand of OY288265.1, from coordinate 24,315,432 downwards.
GCTAGGAAATCTTCGAGTACCAGGCATGAAGAAGAGAGTATGGATAGCTTGAGTCATGAAGAGAAACTAAGTTCCTTCATGAAGGGTAAGTCATATAAATGTAGGATGGATGACAATGATGCCTTCAGTGGAAATTCAAAAGGTCAAAGTTCTATCCATGTGCATGATAGCTATGAAAAACCATTCTCTATATCCAATTCTCATCTTGTTCATGGAAGAAAAAGTAGAAAACTTGGCAGATGCACCTTGTTGGTTCGCGGTTCTATTGTGGGTCCAAGTTCGGAGGGTGGCGACTTTGTTCCATATTCTGGGAAAAGAACACTGCTTGCCTGGCTGATTGATTCTGGGGCTGTGCAGTTGAGTCAAAGGGTGCAGTATATGAACCGTAGGTGTAAAAAAGTGATGCTAGAGGGCTGGATCACAAGGGATGGAATCCACTGTGGTTGTTGTAGTAAGATCCTAACCGTTTCAAAATTTGAGATTCATGCTGGAAGCAAATTGCGCCAGCCATATCAGAATATATATTTGGATTCTGGTGTTTCTCTCCTTCAGTGCCAAATTGATGCATGGAACAGACTAGTGGAGTCTGAGCAGATTGGTTATCATTCTGTAGATGTAAAAGGTGATGACCCCAATGATGATACTTGTGGCATTTGTGCAGATGGTGGGGACCTGATATGTTGTGACAGTTGTCCCTCAACATTCCATCAGAGCTGCCTCAATATAGAGGTACTGCTGCATAACTTTTGCACCTGCTATAAAATGTTTTGCATTTATAAATGGTGGTCAGTTTCTCTTGTTTGGTTTTTCTTCTTCTTCCCTATAAGTTTATCCTCCTTACAGCAACACTTTTTTTGAAAAAAAATATTTTGAATTTGTACTCCTGTTGAAAGTTTGTTTTCTTGACCTTTTGTGCTTGTTGACTTATACTGCTTAGTAGTTGAACACAAACTTGGCTTGCCCGTGTTAACAATGCTGCTTAGCGGCTTCACTTAGCTTTCATATCTACACTTTTACAGTTTTTACCAGCGGGTGATTGGCAATGTCCATATTGTATATGCAAATTTTGTGGTAATGGCAGCGGCATTGCTCAAGAGGATGATATAATTGATTGTGCCCTTCTCACTTGCAGCCTGTGCGAGAAAAGATGTACCCATTGTCTTCTTTTTGGCGTTCTCAATTCTTTTAAGTTTGAAGTTCCTTTGTAGTTTCCTCTCCTTGATTTCTTTTCGAAATTAATCTGATCCTTTCCACTTCCGCAGACCACAAATCTTGCATCGAAGTGACAGATGAGACTCATATCGAATCTAACAGTTTAGCTCTTCCTTTTTGTGGGCAGACATGTAGTGAGGTAATATATTTTTCTTCTGATGGAATGCTGAATATTGTGATTAGATGTAAACCAAGAAAATGGGAAAATCGATTGTAGAAGCATTCATTCCCTCTGTATACCATCTAAACCTATCTTGCATCAAATTGTCGAGAAGCCAATAATGTTGATTTGAAAATAACTTCGGTTTATTCATTACATGATGGCACTGGCTTTTTTTGCTGTGGTTATGGCTAACTCAATGTTACTATGAACCATATTGACAATGAAAATTTATTCGTATGTGGTGTTCACTGTTTTACCACGATTTAAATGTAAACAGTCCATCAAGGTTTATATGTGTTTTTTGCTAGATTGTATAGTATGCCGATTGACTTGGGATTTTGTTTCCTTATTGCTGTTTTTATGCATCTCAAAGTTTCTTTCTTAATCATTGTTTGGGAATCATAACAGTTTCTTCAAAATGCTTGAAGTGTGCAAATGTCACTTCGGGTAAAACTGTTGCCATGAAGTGTAGCAATAAAAATTATATTTGCTTCAGTGTTTGCTTTTTTAATTATAAATATTGTTTAAACAGAAAGGTTGGTTTGTAGGTGTGTAATATATTGTTATCAGGTAGAAGTACCTTATCTCATCATTTGATTCTGGAATTATTTTTAGGTATTTCCCGTATTGAGTTGATGCATTATGAAGTCTTAGTTCCTCACTTTTTATTTTCCGGGAGTAAAAATTGTATACTTTTTGCTTGTTTCCATGCATTTTGTTCTGGTTCATGGCTTGTCTGCTTTTATATCATACTATGAAGGCACTATGTTTAAACATATGAAGGCACACATTAAAAAATGTTTTTGTTGTTTCTACAGCTCTTTGAGCATTTACAGAATCATCTAGGGGTCAAACATGAACTAGAAGGAGGATTTTCATGGTCTCTTATTCGAAGAACAGGTGCAGATTCAGATATATTTGCCAGAGGGCTTCCCCAAAGGGTGGAGTGCAATTCTAAACTAGCTGTTGCTCTGACTGTGATGGATGAATGCTTTTTACCAATCCTTGACAGGAGAAGTGGGATCAACTTAGTAAATAATGTCCTTTATAATTGTGGGTAAGCATTTTGGTTGCTAAAGTTTGAAGGATGCTGGTCTTGTTAGTTTATCCACAGTAGTGCTTGTCTAGCAGATCACACCTTTTTTTTTGTTTCTTGATGTTAATTTTTAGTCTCGTTCTAATTTGTGAAATGGATTTTTGTTTATTTTATCCTTTGATTTTTGAATTTTCCCACTATGTTTACCTAGATCATGTTTGATTTGTTAGAATGAACAGGTATTCCCGGATCTGGATGAACAGAATGATTCACTATGCACATTTTGATTTTTTTATTACATTTCTGGTCAGATTTTGGTTATGTTTTCAGAGAACTGTCAGATAGTAACTGTATGCTGTAGTTTTATATAGTATAACAGTTTTCTAAAGGGTCTGAGGGTCAAATTCCGTAATTAAGCACTGTTTGATGTTATTTTATTGAACAGTTCAAAATTACATTAAACTCTTGCTATGCTATGAAATGTTTATATCCGTTTTCATCTTCTTTGTCAAATATCAAATGTCTAACTGTTTGTAATTTGCTGCTTTTATCTTCAAAGATCAAACTTCAACCGGCTGAACTATTCTGGATTCTACACTGCAATTCTGGAGAGAGACGATGAAATAATTTCTGCAGCATCAATCAGGTAATTAACATTTTTGGCATCTGTATGCTGCACCTTTCCCCCTTAGTGAAGACTAGGATCACTAAAAAGACTTGCTCACCTGACTTCTCGGAATAGATGTTACTGGTTGGGTGGATTTGGTGAATGCATCTGGATTATCTATTATTCTGATAATTGCATACCGATTTGGCATCTTATTTCTGTATGTAGGTTCCATGGAACTCAGCTAGCAGAGATGCCATTCATCGGCACACGTCACATATACAGGCATCAGGGAATGTTCCGACGGCTTTTTGGTGCTATTGAGTCGGTAAGCCATGAGGAGCATGTTCATATATGCATATCATGTCTGCATCGTGCTTAACTCAGTTCTTTGTTTTTTTCTTCTGAAGGCTCTCTGTTCTCTCAAGGTTCACAAACTAGTCATCCCTGCTATAGCTGAAGTTACACATACCTGGACTGCAGTTTTTGGTTTCACTGCTCTAAAGGAATCGGTTAAACAAGAAATGAGGTCCATGAATATGTTGGTCTTTCCGGGTATAGCTATGCTGCAGCAGGTTCTGTTGAAGCTAGAAAACACCGATGCAAACTCGATGGCTAACACAGGTTTTAATTAATACAATTGTTGCCATTTTTTTCTCGTTATGTTTATTTACTATTCTTAACTTTCACAAAATTTGTCCCTCTAGGTGCAAAGCAAACTGAACCAAGATCTAATGAGAATATCACACCTGAGGTGGCTAACGGAACAGAACCCGGTTCATCATCTGGGAATAATGGTCAAGAGTATGATGTTGGTTTGCATCATTCTAGTCGGTTGAATGGTGAAACTACAGTTGCAGGTTCAGATTCAGATTCAGATTCCCAATGTCCAAATGTGTCTGTAAATGATACTTGTGGAACCAGTGGTTCCTCAGATGAATCCCCGGAACCTAATGACGAAACTAGGAGGAATTTATGTTGGCCGGATAGTAAATATGATGCAAGCCCTAGCTCAAGCCATGATGCACTTGAGGTGCAGAATAAGGCAGGATTGGATTATCCTGCTGAAGATAATCTGTCTGATGACGGGAGTACTGAATCACAATCAGGGAATAAGGCAACCGGATCTGCTTCGGACAGTGATAATACCACTACCTCTACGGACTATAACGCTGTAGACAAGGGAAATAAAACAGAATCAGAGTCTGGTATCGAGAAAAAGACTCAATCCCGAGAGGATTGATCTGGAAGCTGTCAACAAAGATAATGATATTGATGCTGCTTCTGATGTCAAAACTAAGTTCACAGCTGAAGAGAATGCAGAGATGGAAAAATTAGATTCTCATGATGAACATAACAGTCAATCTTCCGAAGGAAGCGACACGACGAGTAATGATGTTCATTGAGTTGATAATGAAGCCGTTTCCGACGAACTTTGAAGTTTGAGTTTCGATTAAGGAAAACAAACTTGCCAGTTCCGTTTCCGGGGACAAATTAGCAAAGCCAACTTCCCCCGAGAAATCCGAATGCATTATGGAGATTGAAACTAAATCAATATCCGAATGCATAATGTGTGATCAAGAGCCGAGTCATTGAAAATGATGTAATTACCACAAGTTTTTAGAAGAAAAAAAGGATTAATTTCTCCACCGATTTTTAAAATTTAAATGCTTGTCAAAAATATGGTTTTTTACTACCCAACCTATATAAAATATATAAATTATTTTATTAGAGATTTTTATATCAATTCATACTAAAATAAAAAATATGTTAAATATACTGTGTTATAGTATTTCTTAAATCACTGTATAATCAATATTTTTAAACTTAAAAAATATATTAATAAACTTAAAAAAGTCTTGAAAACTACAACAACAATAGTAAAGGTTCTGTCAAACGGTAAAAACGGTGAAAACGAGAATTGCCACGTAAGCAATTGATCGTGGGATTTGGACGTAAGCAATAGTAAAGGTTCTGAGTATCTGACGTGCATTAAACGATGTTGTTGCACACTTGCACTCTGTCCCAACTCCCAAGAGATGTTGCACACTTGCACTCTGTCCCAACTCCCAACTCTTGTAACTGTGAGATTTGGACGTGAAACGGGGGTGACGAGATTAATTAATTAATGGCTTAAGGTTGCATAAATACTTAAAAAAATCAACTGAACTTTAAAATTTTTAAGAAACCATTTTGGTATTTTTATTCTAAAATTTCATTTGTTCATTCATTGAACATTGATGGTTAAATTTAATAATATTTTATTTTGAAGTCAAATTATTTTATGTGTCGCATTTTGATGGTGTTATATGGTATTTATTTATTTTTACTTTTTTAAAATTTATATTAAGAACCTAATGAAAAATTAAATGATGTTTATTTTTTTAAAAAGAATAATGTCTGTTTTAGGAGACTCGTGTTCGAGCAATCTTATCTGCAAAGTGTGCGACTTATTAAAGAGTTAAAGAAAAAGTATGAATATATAATACACTGTAATCACCCTTAAGACTTTGAAAATATAAAAAAAATATTATTTTAAATATAAATAAAAATGTATTACCAATTTGAAAGATTATTTAAAATTATAAGAAAATAAATATTATTAAATTTTTCTAAAAAAATTATCTTTTGTTTTATATTTTTTAGATTTCTTTTTATAAATTTTAGTAACATTTAATAAATTTTTTATATATTTAATTAAAAACATTTTTAGATTATAATATTTTTTTATAAATTTGATAACCTTTTAGAATTTTTTTTTAAAAATAAATATCACATGGCCGAACCACATTATATCACATGGAAATAATATTTCAAAAAAATTATAAAAATTTAACGATAAAAATTAAACAAACGATTTAATTGATTTTTTTCGATTTTATGGCTTTATTAGTTTAAATTCTCAGTTCAAAAAATTTAATTGAGTGTAAAAAATCAAGGACATAACTGATTTTTTATTAAAAAAATTAAGTGTACAATCATCAAAATTCAGGTTATCGAAAATAAACAGTACTAATCATATTCATAACTTAATTAATTTCACATCACATTTGGATTTGTTTCCTTTGTTATTATAATTTTATATAATCCAAAGCGGAAGTATATATATGTTTCTCTCATCTTTTCCCCTCCTTTTCCCTTTTCCTCCAATTTTCTCCTCTCGTAATCTTCACCGGAAAATTGCGTCAGTTATCGCCGGCGAATTGCCGGTATAAGGAAACTGTGGATTGTCTACAGCGAGGTATCACTTTTCACCCAAGACATTATCTCGTTTGAAAAGTTCAAAACGTTTTATAAAAAATATATATTTATTCAGTCTGGTTTTTCACTTTTTTTCTTCTGGGAATTGTTCACTACAGATCTGGTTGATGATAGAGATTTAGGCTTTATTCTTCTGTTTTTAACGGATTTTGTTTTGAATTTGTGATGAATTTGAGGAAAATAATAGGAATTTAGGGCCTTTTTTTGGTTTGGTGTTTGATGGAAGAGCGATTGAGATCTGGTGAGCATTCGGGGGTTGTGGTGAAGAATAGGAGCCAATCGGGATGTTTGATTGTGAGGAAGAAAGGGGAAGGTTCGGGTGGAGCCGGGTCCACATGGACCCGTAAGATTTGCGGGTCTAAAACAGAGAAGAAGAGGTCTAGGATGATTATGAGTGATTCGGGTTCTAGCGATGAACTAGTAATGCCGCCTCGAAGGAGGGTTGGGCCAGAAACAATTCAAGTTTGTAATGGTTTAGCTGTTTATGAAGAGAGTGAAATTTGTAGGAAGAGGAATAGGGAGGAGAGGGTGAGGCCAAGTGACAAAGGTTTCATTGGTTGGAATGGGGAGGATTTGAGTGACAGTAAGAGGAGTAGGTTAGAGGTGTTTGACTTTGATGAGTATGATGGACTTGAAGAGGACGTGATGATGAGAAGGAACAGATTTGATTATGGTGGAGAAGAGGTTGGCAGGAGGAGACTGTTGGGTTCAATGCCTGCAGTTGGTCGAATCAGTATTGAGAGAGATTATGAGAGTGGTCCAAGCAGACATGCCCTTCCTGAAAAGAAGAAAAATAAGAAGAATTTGTATTTTGATAAAAGTGAAGGGATGAGTCGGGGTGATTATGATGATAGAAACATGTTTAGGAAGGAAAGGGATGGCACTCGGATACAATATCCGTTATTGAGGGAGAGGTATATGGATGATTCAGATGAACCCATCAGAGTTCAGGGCAAAAATGGTGTTTTGAAGGTAATGGTGAACAAGAAAAAGAAGGCTGGCGAGCCTTTGAAAAATTTTGATCACTTGGAAGTTGAGGAAGGCCGGAGTGGTTCAAGGATTGATGATAGAGTTAGGAGGAACTTGCATGTCCATCCATCTTTGTACACTGAAGCTGAAGTTCTCAAGAAGCCTGTTTCATTTGGTAGGAAAGAGAAAAAGAAAACGAATTTGCTAAGGACACCGACGTCTAAGAAGAATATTGTCTCTGACTCTGATTTAGAGGACAGTGATACATCTCTGAAGATATGGCCAAAGGATAAAGAAACTTCTAACCGGAAAAAGAGGGTAAGTAGCAAAGAGCAGAAATCACAAGTTGAGCAGCATCAGCCTACCAGAATCAAAGGAGGAAAAGTTAGGCGTGGATGTGGCACAGAAAAACAGCAATTACGTGAACGAATAAGGGGTATGCTTCAGGAAGCAGGTTGGACAATTGATTATAGACCAAGGAGGAATAGGGATTACTTGGATGCAGTGTACATCAACCCTGCTGGTACTGCATACTGGTCCATCATCAAGGCATATGATGCACTTCAAAAGCAGCTAGATGAAGACGATGAGTGCAAACCTTTTGGCGATGGTCCTGCATTTACCCCGTTGTCAGATGAACTACTAAACCAATTAACAAGGAAAACAGGAAAGAAGATGAAAAATAAGCGAAAAGATGAAAGTGGCAGTGAGGATGCTCAAGAACCTGTTGCCAGGAAACCTTTGAGTACCAGGCATGAAGATGAGAGTATGGATAGCTTGAGTCATGAAGAGAAACTAAGTTCCTTCATGAAGGGCAAGTCAATGAAACGTAGGATGAATGGAAATGATGCCTTCAGTAGAAATGCAAAAGGTCAAAGTTATCTCCATGCACATGATAGCTATGAAAAACCATCCTCTATACCCAATTCTCATCGTGCTCATGGAAGAAAAAGTAGAAAACTTGGCAGATGCACTTTGTTGGTTCGTGGTTCTAATGTGGGTCCGAGTTCAGAGGGTGATGACTTTGTTCCATATTATGGGAAAAGAACACTGCTTGCTTGGCTGATTGATACTGAGGCTGTGCAGTTGAGCCAAAAGGTGCAGTATATGAACCGTAGACGAACAAAAGTGATGCTAGAGGGATGGATCACAAGGGATGGAATCCACTGTGGCTGTTGCAGTAAAATCCTTACAATTTCAAAATTTGAGATTCATGCTGGAAGCAAATTGCGACAACCATTTCAAAATATATATTTGGACTCCGGTGTTTCTCTCCTACAGTGCCAAATAGATGCATGGAACAGACAAGTGGAATCTGAGCAGATTGGTTTTCATTCTGTAGATATAAATGGTGATGACCCCAATGATGACACTTGTGGCATTTGTGGAGATGGAGGGGATCTGATTTGTTGTGACAGTTGCCCCTCAACATTTCATCAGAGTTGCCTAAATATAGAGGTGCTTCTGAATAACTTTTGCATCTTCTTTATGGCGTTTTACATTTATAAATTGCTATAAGTCTCTCTTGTTTGTTATCTTTTCCTATAAGTTTTCCTTGTAGACCTCTGGGTCAGTTACTTTGGTTATGCAGGTTTGGAGTTGAATAGATTGTTCTTAGTGTTGAGAATTTAGGGAATACTTGAGGGGCAATTACTACAGTTCATGGATCTTGGGTTCTTTAGTCTAAATGTATTATTTATTTATTTTTCTCCCCCTCCCTGGCCTGACTCCGACTCTTTTCTTGGGAAATATGTTGTTAGGCAGTACAATTTCTTCCATTAAGCTGATGGTTATGTTCTTTTAAAGTTCTTAACTATTGATTTATGGATATGGATCCCTAAATTTGTTAGAGCTTGAAGAGTCCTTTGAGTAGCAGTTAGACATGTAATTTACGTGACAAGTGAAGGCGTATGTCACTTCCATTTCTATAAACTTTAGAAGACAACCCTTTTACTGAATGTTTTCTCCTAGTCAACTGTTCTTAGGACCTGCTCCCTGAGTTGATATCACCAATGTTTTGGATTTTAATGTTAGAAATGTTTTTCAGCGGCTTAATGCGGCTTCCATCAAGAAATTTTTAACTATGACTGTTAGTTATTTTAGTTTCTTTCTATCTTATGTTTCGATGACCTGAAACCATCGGCTTTGAATTTGTTAACAATGCCGCTTAGTGGCTTCACTCAGCCTTTTTATATACACTTCTACAGTTTCTACCAGATGGTGATTGGCACTGTCCAAATTGTATATGCAAAATTTGTGGTAATGGCAGAGGCATTGCTCAAGAGGATGATGCAACTGATTGTGTCCTTCTCACTTGCAGCCTGTGCGAGAAAAGATGTACTCATTCTCTTCTTTTTGGTGTTCTTAATCCTTTGAACTTTGAAGTTGCTGTGTAGTTCTCTGTTGATTTCTTTTCAAAAATATTTTGATCCTTTCCACTTTTGCAGACCACAAATCATGCATCAACGTGACAGATGAGGTTCATATTGATTCCAACAGTTTAGTTCTTCCTTTTTGTGGGGCAACATGTAGAGAGGTGAGAATTTTTTTCTTCTTTTGATGGAATGCTAAATATTGTGATTTGATGTAAACCAAGAAAGGGGAAAAATCTACTATAAAAGCAACCAAGCCCTCTGTATACCATCTCTAAGAGATGTTGAACCTATTTTACATCAAATTGTTGAGAAGGCAAATGTTTCTCCGAAAGAAACTTCGGTTTATTCATGACACGATGACATTGGCATTTGTTGCTAATTGCTATCCTTGTGGCTAACTAAAATGTTACTGTGAACCCTATAGACAATGAATTTTTATTTGTATGTGGTGTTCGCTATTTAACCATGATATTGTTAAATTTAAACAATTCATTTAGGTTTATATATGGGTTTTCTGCTAGATTGTAGATTATGCCATTTGACATGTTAAACATGTAAAGGCACATTAATAAATGTTTTTGTTGTTTCTACAGCTCTTTGAGCATTTGCAGAAGTATCTAGGGGTCAAACATGAACTAGAAGGAGGATTCTCATGGTCTCTTATTCGGAGAACAGATGCAGATTCAGATATATTTGCCAGAGGGCTTCCACAAAGGGTGGAATGCAATTCTAAACTAGCTGTTGCTCTGACTGTGATGGATGAATGCTTTTTGCCCATTGTTGACAGGAGGAGTGGGATCAACTTAGTAAATAATGTCCTTTATAATTGTGGGTAAGCATTTTGGGTGCTGAAGTTTAAAGGATGTTGGTCTTATTAGTTTCTTCATAGGGTTGCTTGTCTCTAGCAGCACACAATTTTTTTTTTCATTTCTTGATGTTAATTATTGGTCTCGTTCTAATTTGTGAAATGGATTTTTTCTTATTTTATCCTTTAATCCTTGAATATTCCCACTATGTTTATTTGGACTATGGTATATTAGATGAACAGGACAGCGGGTATTTCCTGGTTTGGATGAACATAATGTTTCAACATGCACATTATGATTTTTTATTGCATTTCTTGTCAGATTATGGATATGCTTTCAGAGAACTGTCCGATAGTGATAGTGATTGTATGCAGTTTAATATATATATTATTCAACAGTTTAAAATTACATTGAGCTCTTGCTTTGTTATGATTTGGGCTAATGTTTTAATCCGTCTCATTTTCTGCTTGACAATCTTGAGTATTCTTCTGTAGTCTATTCCTTTGCTGGATTATACTTGTTGTAATTACTGTGGTTGTAATATTCTTTGTCGAACATCAAATATCTAACTGGTTGCAAGTTGCTGCATCTATCTTTAAAGGTCAAACTTCAACCGGCTGAATTATAGTGGCTTTTACACTGCTATTTTGGAGAGAGGCGATGAAATAATTTCGGCAGCATCAATCAGGTAATTAACATTTTGCATCTGTATGCTGCACTTTTCCCCCATCTTGCAGTTATTTATCTTTGGTTGGATTGATAATAATGCCGGACAAACATTGTGAAGACCGGAATCACCTAACAAAAACAGGCTCACCTGACTTCTTCAAGTAGATATTACTGCTAGGTGGATTTGTGCACTCATCTGGATTATCTATCATTCAAATATATGCTTACAAATTTGATATGATATTGCTGCTTGTAGGTTCCATGGAATTGAACTAGCAGAGATGCCATTCATTGGCACACGCCACATATACAGGCATCAGGGAATGTTCCGACGGCTTTTCTGTGCTATTGAATCGGTAAGCTGTGAGGAGGGATTATATATGTATGTGTGCGTGTAATCCTTAGGCTTAACCCTGTTGTTCCTTGCATCATTGATTTAGTTCATTCTTTTTGTTTCTCTGAAGGCTCTCCATTCTCTCACGATTCACAAACTAGTCATCCCTGCAATTGCTGAAGTTACGCCTACATGGACTGCGGTTTTTGGTTTCACTGCTCTAGAGGAATCGGTTAAGCAAGAAATGAGGTCCATGAATATGTTGGTCTTCCCCGGTATAGATATGCTGCAGAAGTTTCTGCTGAATCAAGAAAACACGAGAGCTGACACAGGTTTTTGTTAATGCAATAGCTGCCAATTGTTTTCCATTATGTTTTATTTACTGTTCTTAACTTTCTCAAAATTTGTCCCTCTAGGTGTTGATCAAACCGGACCAAGATCTAATGAGCAAATCACACCCAAGGTGACTAATGGATCTAAACGCGGTTCATCATCTGGGAATGATACAGAAGAGTGTGATGATGGTGATTTGCATCATTCTGGTCGGGTAAATGGTGAAACTAGAGTTACAGATTCAGATTCCCAATGTCCAAATGTGTCTGTAAATGATACTTGTGGAACCAGTGGTTCCTCAGATGCATCCCCGGAACCTAATGACGAAACTACAGGGGACACGAGGAATGTATCTAGGCCGAATGGTAAATATGATGCTAATCCTAGCTCGAGCCATGATGCACATGAGATGCAGAATAAGGCAGGACTGGATTTCCCTGCTGAAGATGATCAGTCCGATGATGGGATTGATTCACGGTCAGGGAATAAGGCAACCGGATCTGCTTCGGACAGTGAAAATCTCACTACCTCTACGGATTATGACGCAGAAGACAAGGGAAATAAAACAGCATCAGATTCTGCTATCGAGAAAAATACTCGGACCCGTGAAGAGTGTGATATGGAAGCTGTCAATGCAGTCGAATATGCTGATGCTGCTTCTGATGTCAAAACTAAGCTCACACTTGAAGAGACTGCAGAGATGGAAATGAAAATAGTACCAGATTCTCCTGATGAACATAACCGTCAATCCTCTAAAGGGAGTGATATGACGAGTAACGATGTTCATCGAGTCGATAATGTAGCGGTTTCCGATGAGCTCGAAGCATGGGTATCAGTTAAGGGAAACACACTTGCCGGGGACGAGTTAGCTAAGTCAGCTTCCCCCGGGATGGAAACTAAATTGACATTGGATCTTTGCAAAAAAGATGTTTCTGATTCATGTGAGGAGACTAATGTGTGATCAAAGAAAGGGATTTACAATGAAGGCAGATGCCCGCTCCCCAGTCCCAATGAAATGATTTTACCGTCTGGTTGTATTATGTAATTACCACAAGTTTTAGAAAATATTTTATTATCCCATTTTAATTTTGATTGGGGTCAATTTACATAATCAGTTGGCTTTTTTTTATTTATTTATAAAAAATATCAGTTCCCATCATCTGTCACCGGACGAGTTCAACAAAGAAGTTAGTTCACCACTGGGTCGATTCCGACGGCGACAGCCTTTTGTAACTTCTGAAATTTACGTGCTTGAAAATGGAAGCTAAAGAGTCCTGGAACTTGGTGGTTGGCAGGAAGAAAGATATCAATTTGTTAGAGAAAATTCCGGCTGCTTTATCTGAGGCCATATCGGAGGTGCTTCCGGTGGGAGCGAGGGAAGAAATGATTTAGGATGGGCTTGTGTTATGCATTAAGTCATATGGAAGTTCTCATTACTAGGACATGGCACTCAACTGCGACGGCGACCCATCCTCCCTCAACTGAAATGCAGTCCTCTTTGCTTTAAAAAGGGAATGAACAACAATTTCATGAAGTTACATTGGTTGTCCAATTTAAATGTTGTTATTTGTTTCGGTCTTATTTTATGTTCACCGTTCATAAAAAATAGTAACTCCAACATTAATTTCCATTACAAGAGAAAAGACAGATTACAAACAAATCATCTAACACTACCTAATCAACAACAAACATCTCATGGAGATTTTGTACATGGCAAGTTTCAGAACTTTCTCCCATATGCATTCCCTGCTTCCCAAGTTGAAACAAAGAAATCATCCGGAGGGGAACGCTCAATTATGTTTGACGAGAAAGGAACTCTTTGCACACTTCTTTCATTGTCAGCCGTGATTTTGCTTGCTGGTTTAAGCAGACGAATGCCAGTGTAGCGACATGAACAAGATTTTTTGTTACTAGTTGGCTTGTTGAAAGCGGTAAACGACTGTCTAACACGTCAATCAACTTCATATTCACCAGAGAAGACGGTGACGACTAGGGGTGATAATGAGCCTGACCGGCTCGCGAGCTACTCGGGCTCGGCTCGGTCAAAGCTCGGTCAAAGCTCGGCTCGAGTGAGCTCGACTCGGGCTCGGGCTCGGCTCGAAACCTTAACAAGCCGAGCCGAGCTTACCCAGACTCGGCTCGAAAAGCTCGCGAACAGGCTCGGAATCTACATATGCACTAAAATAAATTTTGTGTTTGTATTTTCTTTCATTAGTTGATTATTGTTTGATTTTGTATTTTCTTTAATTATGTATTTGTATTATAAAAATATTTATTGATTATTTGGATTCATCTAATTTTTGACACTTTTTCCCCTTTCTGGTCATTGAATTTCGTTTTAGTGCTGGTTATGAAAGAGATTTTTAACGAATATTTTATATAAAAAAAACTATAGCAAATTTTTCCATTTCGAGCCGAGCCGAGCCTGACGAGCTTCGAGCCCAATAGAAATGTTTTCGAGCCGAGCTTGAGCCTAAAATTCCGAGCTCGGCGAGCCTCGAGCCCGAGCCGAGCCCAAATACATTGTTTCCGAGCCGAGCCGAGCCTGGCCAGGCTCGGGCTCCGCTCGGCTCGTTATCACCCCTAGTGACGACAACCACGACAGCACATCTTCCGGATGTTTTCCATTAACGTTTCAAGTGCCATTACTCCAAAACTATACACATCACATCTTTCGGTGACAACTATTGTATAGGCAAGTTCTACATGCACAAATAATACAGAAAAAAATTCAATCAATTATATTGTAACACTCTGATTTATTTTAAGAAAAATAAACAAATGTGTAAGGCTGAAAAAAAATGAAGCAAAGGAGATTGATGTTGTGAGGTTTTAAACCCACAACCTTTAGTAAAGCACCCAACCTCTCATGTTTAATTGTTGAGCCAAGTGCTTATATTTATAGAGTGATATGTTGAATTTGTTTTGAAGTTAAGATTTGAGGGTTTTTATTTTGAACTAAATAAGTCTGGTTTGACTTTTTATTTGCCTAGAGCGACTTTTCGAATCTAATATGGGAAGAGAGGTTCTAGAATTTTTCAAGCCGCTCTTCTCAACCACCCCCGTTCACCATCTCCGATCTCGGCCACCGCCGCGTCGTGGCCTTCACCGCCATCGTGGGTTTGTTCACCGTCGAACCCCGACCAAAACCCTGTGCTCCACTCGCCGAGGCGCCGCGCTGTTCACCGTGAAGATTTGGTTAAAGGTTCGAATGTAACCTAACTCTCGTCACCTCTGTTTTTCGACGATTCCAGCGTTGATCAACGTCCGTTAATCGCACCCTCGTCGCGGGCGAACTCCTCACTTCGAAATGAGTGAAACCCAGTTACCGGATCTATTTTCCGAGGACGTTTAGTCCATCGTCGGAGCTACGCCGAATCAACCGCGTCACCTTCGTTTTTGGTTAAATCCGGTAAGGTTCCGGCTTATTTTATGTTTTTAATGAATGGGTTCGTTATGGATCTGATAAACACCCTTTTTTGGCAGATTCGACATAAAAAGGCGTCTTCGGCGACCGTCCGATGATCGATAAGCTTTAGGGTGAGTGATCGGTTTAATTGCGGTTTAAGGATTCGAACCGGACTGAACCGTCCAACGCGGTCCGAACCGGTCTAACCCGATCTGAGCCCAACCCGAGTCTGACCCAACCCGTACCCGATCTGACCTGTGTCCGACCCGAACTTGACGCCCAACCCGTCTACTGATTTAACTCAGCCCGAGTCAGCTTAGTGAGTCAGCCGAGTCAGCTTAGTGAGTCAGCCGAGTCAACTCAGTTGACCTCTGCACGTTGATTGCTGATGTCAGCGTTAACCTGCTGACGTCATCGTTGACTCTGACCCATGTTGATCGTTGACCTGCTGACGTCAGCGTTAACTTTGACAAAAAAGTCAAAATTTTCCGAAAAGCCCTAACTTATGTTTTTCGACGTCCTGAGTCCGTTTTTGAAGCCTGTTTTGCAAAATTCAAACTCGAAAGCCTCCGAATCTGACCTTGAACCCGAACTTGTATATGTATTTAGTTATGCAGTTAAGAGTACTGTGAATAAGGACTAAAATGGGAATTTGTGTAATTGAAGGTACTCACAGTTCCTTACATACGAATTGTTGAGAGACGTCAAATCCGGGTTCAAGAGTATTCGAATGTCAATTTCAAGGATCGACCGATATAACAATGTTTTAAGGTAATACATTACTACCTCTCGTATGCTTTATGAACATGTTGGTATTTGTTAATGCATGCATGAAAATGATGATGAGTACTGTTAATTCTGCTCAAGTCAAATCAGATATGAAAATGAGTATAACCATCTAGATAAGATTGCAATGCTCGAACGAGAAGATCAATAAATCAGAAGGATCTGGAGTTCATAAGTAATTAATAAGGCAACCAATCTCCAAATTTGACTATTTGTGTCAAATGATTAAATGTGAAGAATTTTTGGATATGAAATTACGAAAATTCCCTTAAGATATGAGAAGAACTAAAATGCCCTTGGAATTGGAATCGATATAGAAACCTACACTAGACATGGTAAAACAACCTGATTCATCTGAAAACTTCGAACTACTTGGAAAGTCATGGTAACAAGATTTGAACCTTCGAGATTGTAAGATGTTAAGTTTCCTTGAATTTGGAATGAATCTCCGAATATAGATGTACGGGAAACTATCCATACCTCTGAATTAATCAAGCGGCTCAAAATACTGAATTGACTGAAATGACTAAAAGTATTGGAAATACTGTTATGGTTAAATTAATCGGAATGATCGTATTGACCAAAAAGGCTAAAGTATCCTCAGACACCGAGGGCTGCAAATTAACTGGAATGATGGGTGGACCTTTGAGTTCTGAAATTGAATGAAGTGGTTGGAGGTAGCGAAATTACGTGAATGGACGAAACACCCACGAGTACTTAAATGATTGAAATACTATAAATGGTTCAATTGACATGAATGATGGATATCCCGAGCTTCAAAATGACTGAAATACCCCATTGACTGGAAGTAAATTGCCTTTGATAAAATTCTGGAAATGCCAATAAAGCTAAAAATAACTAAAATGCCCCTAAGGGTTGAAGCATGACTCATGTATGTCAATCACTCATTATATTAATGTAAGGATGGAAGTTTTTCCGCACAGAATATAAGTTTGACTACTCCGTGATGAGTTCTGTGGTGAAATATGAAAGCAACCGTTCAGATATACGATACAGCTGGATACAATAGTAGGGTTGGTTAGTACTGCATGGTTGAGATACGTTAGTTTGAATGGTTTTGGAGCCTCGATAAACTTCTGGAAATCTTAAATATTGTAAATCGCCATTTTATCATTATTGGGAGAAATTACAAAATTGCCTCTGATAGTTTGTTGAGATTTTAGGGGCTCGATTAGATCAACCGTTTTTGCTCGCCAAGAGTGGAGAAGTTGGATAATTGGGTGTTTTAGTGGGAGATGAAAATTTGGCAATTTGACACAAGGATTTATAGTGGTTCAACCTTCTAACCAAGGTCTACATCCACTACCTTAGCTCCCCACAAAGGATTTCCAACAAATTCACTAAGAATTTCTTCCCCTTTTCTCGGATTAGGAGGAAACCGTTACAACCCTCAAAGCTTTCTACCCAAAGCTTGAAGGAACACTCTCTTTACAAAGAAAGACTTAGCAAACTAGAAATCCCTCTTAAAGGTGTTTGTTTGCAATTCTTAGCACTCACCCAAAACCTAAACACTTGAGCAAATTTAACAATGTAAGCTCACAAGTGTTGTCTAAGAAAGAAATGAACAATTAAAGTTCTAGACAAATTTTGACATCATAATGTTGTAACAATTGAAGCATTAACTTGTTCTTGATGCTTGGAGGTCCATTTTATACTCCCAATTGAGTTTGTAGCCGTTTAGGACCGTTGGAGTTGAAATAGAGTCGTTGGAGCCTTTATTTCCCACCATAAATGCAGTTCTGCAGCTGGGCGTATCGATACTCGTCAACTCGTATCGATACGGTCTCAATGAGGAAAGAGCCGTTGGCTTCTTCAGCTTATGCGTATCGATACGCTTACCTGGCGTATCGGTACGGTCCTGCATATTTAGAAGACCGTTGGGGGTAGTTAGGCGTATCGGTACGCGATACAACCGTATCGGTACGCGACTAGCCGTTGGGCTATTTCAAAGCACACCGTATCGATACGGCAAGGCGTATCGGTACGGGTTTTGGCTACTGGAAAATTTAGGTAGTTTGAAACCCTAAGGCGTATCGGTACGGTACTATACCGTATCGGTACGGTCACTTGAAAATCATGGTTTTGACTACTTTAAATACACTTTAAATCATTCCAAAGCCTTTTGACAACCCTTAAACATATTTTCAAGTTGTTTTTGACTAAAAACATATTTTAAATTCTTTGCAATTTAGTCCAAAACATTTTTCAAATATTATATCAAAACTTAGTTCTACAATCTCCCCCTTTTTGATATAATAAAACCACCTTGAAAAATTGTTTGGAAATTCTCCCCCTTTAACTTTAAAATTGTGAATAAGAGATTTAGATATGAAATCAAATAAAGCTTCTCCTTATTCATTTGAAAATTCAATTTTTCAAACCAATAATTTCTCCCCCTTTTTGTTATATCAAAAAGAATTTAAAATGACTTTTAGCTCAAAATAACATAGGAGGCAAAAAAAATTTTGACACACTTAAAATTTTGGTTTAAGATTGGCTCCCCCTTACTCAAAGCATCATAAGAATGTTAGTTCAACATATATGATTATCTAGTTGACTTAAATGAAAATAAATCAAATAAAAACAAAAGCAACTAGATTTTACCACACTTGAACTCAAGGGAGAATGTGGAGTCTCCATTCTTCAAGTGTTCTTCCTATGTGTGCATGAAGCTCCCCCTCAAAGTTTGACTTGTTGATCACTCTCCATCACACCTAGCAAAAGACAATCAAGTAATTTTTGGTATCCAAATTGCTTTGGATCCATAGACATTAGTAGCACAAAATTTAGTCCCCTTAGGAATCCATTTTTCAATTTCATCCTTTTTAGTTGAAGTGGTTAGTCCTTTTGGGACCCAAATACTTCTAAAACATTTTCCATTCAAAAATCTAGGGGCACTAGATTATCTTACATAAAAATTTGATTTTCCAAAATCATTTTTCTTTTGAAGTTCATAGGAGATCAAATCTTTTTCCTTCTTAAGATCATCAACTTCCTTTTGATGATCTTCTTCCATTGTTTGAAGCAAGTTTTGTAAGTTTAAAACTTTAAGCTCAAAATCTTTAATTTTTGCTTCAAACACTAACTTGGTTTTAGAAAACAAATCATTTTCGGTTTTCAATTTTGAAATCAATTTCTTGTTTTTCGAAAATGAAGCCTTGAATTCAAAAACCAATTCATCATAGGCTTCTTGTAACTCATCAAAAGAATATGAATTTGAAATAGATGAGTTAGAAGTTACCTCCCCCTCATTGAGGGCCATCAAGCATAGGTGGGCTACCTCATCATCGGTGGAGTCCTCATCACTCCATGTGGCCACACATGCTTGTTTGGAAGATGATCCCTTCTTTTTGGATTTGTGGGAGTCCTTCATCTTCTTCATCGATTCATGCTTGGATTTTTCCATTTTGCTCTTCATGAACCGGGCAAATTTGTTGAAGAGATAGGCCATCTCTTCATCTTCACTTTCCTCCTCACTTGAATCTTCATGATGGCATGTGGAGGATTTGAGAGCTACGACACTAGTATTGATGCCTAGCTCCATGATCTTCTTCTTCCCCATCGCTCTAATCTCTTCCTTCTTCTTCTCCTCTTCTTTGTTTTTCTTCATTATTTGGTGAGTGAGAAGTGACCCCATAAGTTCATCAAGCTTCAAGGTCTTCAAATTCTTGGCTTCGATGATGGCGGTCCTCTTTGAGTCCCATGACTCGGGAAGGGAGTAGATGAGCTTTCGGACAAGCTTCTCTTCCGGGATGACTTCTCCATAGCCTTTAAGACCATTGGTGATAGTGTAGAAACTATCAAACATCTTCTCGATGTTCTCTTCCGGATCCATCTTGAAGTTCTCATACTCTAAGGTTAGGAGCCCAATCTTGGTCTCCTTGACTTCATCGGTTCCCTCGTATGTGACTTCAAGCTTGTCTCATACCTCCTTGGCACTCTCACAAGAAGACATCTTCTCATAGATGGTTGGGCCAATTGCACAAAAGAGCATGTGCAAGGCTTTGCAATTAAGCTCCATCTTCTTGCGATCGTCGGCACTCCATTCCGCTTTGCTTCCTTGAGGCACGAACGAACCATCCTCAACTATGTCCCATAGCTTGTAATCTCTTGACTTCAAGAAGAATTTCATCTTTGTCTTCCAATGGGCATAGTGATTTCCGTCGAAGAAATGCGGTTTGTCGATTGATTGTGCCATCGAGCCGGTTGGCGAAATGTTGATCGAGCTTGCCGGATCTTCTCAATAGGATGTGAATCCCCTTCAATTGAGCCAAGCTCTGATACCAATTGTTGAGATTTTAGGGGCTCGATTAGATCAACCGTTTTTGCTCGCCAAGAGTGGAGAAGTTGGATAATTGGGTGTTTTAGTGGGAGATGAAAATTTGGCAATTTGACACAAGGATTTATAGTGGTTCAACCTTCTAACCAAGGTCTACATCCACTACCTTAGCTCCCCACTAAGGATTTCCAACAAATTCACTAAGAATTTCGTCCCCTTTTCTCGGATTAGGAGGAAACCGTTACAACCCTCAAAGCTTTCTACCCAAAGCTTGAAGGAACACTCTCTTTAAAAAGAAAGACTTAGCAAACTAGAAATCCCTCTTAAAGGTGTTTGTTTGCAATTCTTAGCACTCACCCAAAACGTAAACACTTGAGCAAATTTAACAATGTAAGCTCACAAGTGTTGTCTAAGAAAGAAATGAACAATTAAAGTTCTAGACAAATTTTGACATCATAATGTTGTAACAATTGAAGCATTAACTTGTTCTTGATGCTTGGAGGTCCATTTTATACTCCCAATTGAGTTTGTAGCCGTTTAGGACCGTTGGAGTTGAAATAGAGTCGTTGGAGCCTTTATTTCCCACCATAAATGCAGTTCTGCAGCTGGGCGTATCGATACTCGTCAACTCGTATCGATACGGTCTCAATGAGGAAAGAGCCGTTGGCTTCTTCAGCTTATGCGTATCGATACGCTTACCTGGCGTATCGGTACGGTCCTGCATATTTAGAAGACCGTTGGGGGTAGTTAGGCG
This sequence comes from Hibiscus tridactylites, assembly GCA_958450335.1. Taxonomy (NCBI): domain Eukaryota; kingdom Viridiplantae; phylum Streptophyta; class Magnoliopsida; order Malvales; family Malvaceae; genus Hibiscus; species Hibiscus tridactylites. The sequence continues at coordinate 24,294,418 of OY288265.1, read as the reverse complement.
TATCGGTACGCGATACAACCGTATCGGTACGCGACTAGCCGTTGGGCTATTTCAAAGCACACCGTATCGATACGGCAAGGCGTATCGGTACGGGTTTTGGCTACTGGAAAATTTAGGTAGTTTGAAACCCTAAGGCGTATCGGTACGGTACTATACCGTATCGGTACGGTCACTTGAAAATCATGGTTTTGACTACTTTAAATACACTTTAAATCATTCCAAAGCCTTTTGACAACCCTTAAACATATTTTCAAGTTGTTTTTGACTAAAAACATATTTTAAATTCTTTGCAATTTAGTCCAAAACATTTTTCAAATATTATATCAAAACTTAGTTCTACAATCTCCCCCTTTTTGATATAATAAAACCACCTTGAAAAATTGTTTGGAAATTCTCCCCCTTTAACTTTAAAATTGTGAATAAGAGATTTAGATATGAAATCAAATAAAGCTTCTCCTTATTCATTTGAAAATTCAATTTTTCAAACCAATAATTTCTCCCCCTTTTTGTTATATCAAAAAGAATTTAAAATGACTTTTAGCTCAAAATAACATAGGAGGCAAAAAAAAATTTGACACACTTAAAATTTTGGTTTAAGATTGGCTCCCCCTTACTCAAAGCATCATAAGAATGTTAGTTCAACATATATGATTATCTAGTTGACTTAAATGAAAATAAATCAAATAAAAACAAAAGCAACTAGATTTTACCACACTTGAACTCAAGGGAGAATGTGGAGTCTCCATTCTTCAAGTGTTCTTCCTATGTGTGCATGGAGCTCCCCCTCAAAGTTTGACTTGTTGATCACTCTCCATCACACCTAGCAAAAGACAATCAAGTAATTTTTGGTATCCAAATTGCTTTGGATCCATAGACATTAGTAGCACAAAATTTAGTCCCCTTAGGAATCCATTTTTCAATTTCATCCTTTTTAGTTGAAGTGGTTAGTCCTTTTGGGACCCAAATACTTCTAAAACATTTTCAATTCAAAAATCTAGGGGCACTAGATTGTCTTACATAAAAATTTGATTTTCCAAAATCATTTTTCTTTTGAAGTTCATAGGAGATCAAATCTTTTTCCTTCTTAAGATCATCAACTTCCTTTTGATGATCTTCTTCCATTGTTTGAAGCAAGTTTTGTAAGTTTAAAACTTTAAGCTCAAAATCTTTAATTTTTGCTTCAAACACTAACTTGGTTTTAGAAAACAAATCATTTTCGGTTTTCAATTTTGAAATCAATTTCTTGTTTTTCGAAAATGAAGCCTTGAATTCAAAAACCAATTCATCATAGGCTTCTTGTAACTCATCAAAAGAATATGAATTTGAAATAGATGAGTTAGAAGTTACCTCCCCCTCATTGAGGGCCATCAAGCATAGGTGGGCTACCTCATCATCGGTGGAGTCCTCATCACTCCATGTGGCCACACATGCTTGTTTGGAAGATGATCCCTTCTTTTTGGATTTGTGGGAGTCCTTCATCTTCTTCATCGATTCATGCTTGGATTTTTCCATTTTGCTCTTCATGAACCGGGCAAATTTGTTGAAGAGATAGGCCATCTCTTCATCTTCACTTTCCTCCTCACTTGAATCTTCATGATGGCATGTGGAGGATTTGAGAGCTACGGCACTAGTATTGATGCCTAGCTCCATGATCTTCTTCTTCCCCATCGCTCTAATCTCTTCCTTCTTCTTCTCCTCTTCTCTGTTTTTCTTCATTATTTGGTGAGTGAGAAGTGACCCCATAAGTTCATCAAGCTTCAAGGTCTTCAAATTCTTGGCTTCGATGATGGCGGTCCTCTTTGAGTCCCATGACTCGGGAAGGGAGTAGATGAGCTTTCGGACAAGCTTCTCTTCCGGGATGACTTCTCCATAACCTTTAAGACCATTGGTGATAGTGGAGAAACTATCAAACATCTTCTCGATGTTCTCTTCCGGATCCATCTTGAAGTTCTCATACTCTAAGGTTAGGAGCCCAATCTTGGTCTCCTTGACTTCATCGGTTCCCTCGTATGTGACTTCAAGCTTGTCCCATACCTCCTTGGCACTCTCACAAGAAGACATCTTCTCATAGATGGTTGGGCCAAATGCACAAAAGAGCATGTGCAAGGCTTTGCAATTAAGCTCCATCTTCTTGCGATCGTCGGCACTCCATTCCGCTTTGCTTCCTTGAGGCACGAACGGACCATCCTCAACTATGTCCCATAGCTTGTAATCTCTTGACTTCAAGAAGAATTTCATCTTTGTCTTCCAATGGGCATAGTGATTTCCGTCGAAGAAAGGCGGTTTGTCGATTGATTGTGCCATTGAGCCGGTTGGCGAAATGTTGATCGAGCTTGCCGGATCTTCTCAATAGGATGTGAATCCCCTTCAATTGAGCCAAGCTCTGATACCAATTGTTGAGATTTTAGGGGCTCGGTTAGATCAACCGTTTTTGCTCGCCAAGAGTGGAGAAGTTGGATAATTGAGTGTTTTAGTGGGAGATGAAAATTTGGCAATTTGACACAAGGATTTATAGTGGTTCAACCTTCTAACCAAGGTCTACATCCACTACCTTAGCTCCCCACTAAGGATTTCCAACAAATTCACTAAGAATTTCGTCCCCTTTTCTCGGATTAGGAGGAAACCGTTACAACCCTCAAAGCTTTCTACCCAAAGCTTGAAGGAACACTCTCTTTACAAAGAAAGACTTAGCAAACTAGAAATCCCTCTTAAAGGTGTTTGTTTGCAATTCTTAGCACTCACCCAAAACCTAAACACTTGAGCAAATTTAACAATGTAAGCTCACAAGTGTTGTCTAAGAAAGAAATGAACAATTAAAGTTCTAGACAAATTTTGACATCATAATGTTGTAACAATTGAAGCATTAACTTGTTCTTGATGCTTGGAGGTCCATTTTATACTCCCAATTGAGTTTGTAGCCGTTTAGGACCGTTGGAGTTGAAATAGAGTCGTTGGAGCCTTTATTTCCCACCAAAAATGCAGTTCTGCAGCTGGGCGTATCGATACTCGTCAACTCGTATCGATACGGTCTCAATGAGGAAAGAGCCGTTGGCTTCTTCAGCTTATGCGTATCGATACGCTTACCTGGCGTATCGGTACGGTCCTGCATATTTAGAAGACCGTTGGGGGTAGTTAGGCGTATCGGTACGCGATACAACCGTATCGGTACGCGACTAGCCGTTGGGCTATTTCAAAGCACACCGTATCGATACGGCAAGGCGTATCGGTACGGGTTTTGGCTACTGGAAAATTTAGGTAGTTTGAAACCCTAAGGCGTATCGGTACGGTACTATACCGTATCGGTACGGTCACTTGAAAATCATGGTTTTGACTACTTTAAATACACTTTAAATCATTCCAAAGCCTTTTGACAACCCTTAAACATATTTTCAAGTTGTTTTTGACTAAAAACATATTTTAAATTCTTTGCAATTTAGTCCAAAACATTTTTCAAATATTATATCAAAACTTAGTTCTACAATGTCCCCCTTTTTGATATAATAAAACCAACTTGAAAAATTGTTTGGAAATTCTCCCCCTTTAACTTTAAAATTGTGAATAAGAGATTTAGATATGAAATCAAATAAAGCTTCTCCTTATTCATTTGAAAATTCAATTTTTCAAACCAATAATTTCTCCCCCTTTGTGTTATATCAAAAAGAATTTAAAATGACTTTTAGCTCAAAATAACATAGGAGGCAAAAAAAATTTTGACACACTTAAAATTTTGGTTTAAGATTGGCTCCCCCTTACTCAAAGCATCATAAGAATGTTAGTTCAACATATATGATTATCTAGTTGACTTAAATGAAAATAAATCAAATAAAAACAAAAGCAACTAGATTTTACCACACTTGAACTCAAGGGAGAATGTGGAGTCTCCATTCTTCAAGTGTTCTTCCTATGTGTGCATGAAGCTCCCCCTCAAAGTTTGACTTGTTGATCACTCTCCATCACACCTAGCAAAAGACAATCAAGTAATTTTTGGTATCCAAATTGCTTTGGATCCATAGACATTAGTAGCACAAAATTTAGTCCCCTTAGGAATCCATTTTTCAATTTCATCCTTTTTAGTTGAAGTGGTTAGTCCTTTTGGGACCCAAATACTTCTAAAACATTTTCCATTCAAAAATCTAGGGGCACTAGATTATCTTACATAAAAATTTGATTTTCCAAAATCATTTTTCTTTTGAAGTTCATAGGAGATCAAATCTTTTTCCTTCTTAAGATCATCAACTTCCTTTTGATGATCTTCTTCCATTGTTTGAAGCAAGTTTTGTAAGTTTAAAACTTTAAGCTCAAAATCTTTAATTTTTGCTTCAAACACTAACTTGGTTTTAGAAAACAAATCATTTTCGGTTTTCAATTTTGAAATCAATTTCTTGTTTTTCGAAAATGAAGCCTTGAATTCAAAAACCAATTCATCATAGGCTTCTTGTAACTCATCAAAAGAATATGAATTTGAAATAGATGAGTTAGAAGTTACCTCCCCCTCATTGAGGGCCATCAAGCATAGGTGGGCTACCTCATCATCGGTGGAGTCCTCATCACTCCATGTGGCCACACATGCTTGTTTGGAAGATGATCCCTTCTTTTTGGATTTGTGGGAGTCCTTCATCTTCTTCATCGATTCATGCTTGGATTTTTCCATTTTGCTCTTCATGAACCGGGCAAATTTGTTGAAGAGATAGGCCATCTCTTCATCTTCACTTTCCTCCTCACTTGAATCTTCATGATGGCATGTGGAGGATTTGAGAGCTACGACACTAGTATTGATGCCTAGCTCCATGATCTTCTTCTTCCCCATCGCTCTAATCTCTTCCTTCTTCTTCTCCTCTTCTTTGTTTTTCTTCATTATTTGGTGAGTGAGAAGTGACCCCATAAGTTCATCAAGCTTCAAGGTCTTCAAATTCTTGGCTTCGATGATGGCGGTCCTCTTTGAGTCCCATGACTCGGGAAGGGAGTAGATGAGCTTTCGGACAAGCTTCTCTTCCGGGATGACTTCTCCATAGCCTTTAAGACCATTGGTGATAGTGTAGAAACTATCAAACATCTTCTCGATGTTCTCTTCCGGATCCATCTTGAAGTTCTCATACTCTAAGGTTAGGAGCCCAATCTTGGTCTCCTTGACTTCATCGGTTCCCTCGTATGTGACTTCAAGCTTGTCTCATACCTCCTTGGCACTCTCACAAGAAGACATCTTCTCATAGATGGTTGGGCCAATTGCACAAAAGAGCATGTGCAAGGCTTTGCAATTAAGCTCCATCTTCTTGCGATCGTCGGCACTCCATTCCGCTTTGCTTCCTTGAGGCACGAACGAACCATCCTCAACTATGTCCCATAGCTTGTAATCTCTTGACTTCAAGAAGAATTTCATCTTTGTCTTCCAATGGGCATAGTGATTTCCGTCGAAGAAATGCGGTTTGTCGATTGATTGTGCCATCGAGCCGGTTGGCGAAATGTTGATCGAGCTTGCCGGATCTTCTCAATAGGATGTGAATCCCCTTCAATTGAGCCAAGCTCTGATACCAATTGTTGAGATTTTAGGGGCTCGATTAGATCAACCGTTTTTGCTCGCCAAGAGTGGAGAAGTTGGATAATTGGGTGTTTTAGTGGGAGATGAAAATTTGGCAATTTGACACAAGGATTTATAGTGGTTCAACCTTCTAACCAAGGTCTACATCCACTACCTTAGCTCCCCACTAAGGATTTCCAACAAATTCACTAAGAATTTCGTCCCCTTTTCTCGGATTAGGAGGAAACCGTTACAACCCTCAAAGCTTTCTACCCAAAGCTTGAAGGAACACTCTCTTTACAAAGAAAGACTTAGCAAACTAGAAATCCCTCTTAAAGGTGTTTGTTTGCAATTCTTAGCACTCACCCAAAACGTAAACACTTGAGCAAATTTAACAATGTAAGCTCACAAGTGTTGTCTAAGAAAGAAATGAACAATTAAAGTTCTAGACAAATTTTGACATCATAATGTTGTAACAATTGAAGCATTAACTTGTTCTTGATGCTTGGAGGTCCATTTTATACTCCCAATTGAGTTTGTAGCCGTTTAGGACCGTTGGAGTTGAAATAGAGTCGTTGGAGCCTTTATTTCCCACCATAAATGCAGTTCTGCAGCTGGGCGTATCGATACTCGTCAACTCGTATCGATACGGTCTCAATGAGGAAAGAGCCGTTGGCTTCTTCAGCTTATGCGTATCGATACGCTTACCTGGCGTATCGGTACGGTCCTGCATATTTAGAAGACCGTTGGGGGTAGTTAGGCGTATCGGTACGCGATACAACCGTATCGGTACGCGACTAGCCGTTGGGCTATTTCAAAGCACACCGTATCGATACGGCAAGGCGTATCGGTACGGGTTTTGGCTACTGGAAAATTTAGGTAGTTTGAAACCCTAAGGCGTATCGGTACGGTACTATACCGTATCGGTACGGTCACTTGAAAATCATGGTTTTGACTACTTTAAATACACTTTAAATCATTCCAAAGCCTTTTGACAACCCTTAAACATATTTTCAAGTTGTTTTTGACTAAAAACATATTTTAAATTCTTTGCAATTTAGTCCAAAACATTTTTCAAATATTATATCAAAACTTAGTTCTACATAGTTAAATGACCAAAATGCCCTCGTTGGCCAAAGTAATCAAAATAGCCACAGCTGTATTTTGATATCGTGAAAGATCTTGATATAGAAATCTCTGAATGCCTGGTTGGAAACCTGATGAGCAAATAGAATTCCCGAGCCACTTTTATGCCTTGTTGGCATAAATTACCAAAATGCCATATGTGATAAAATGACCATAATTCCCTTGTTGGCTTAAATGACTAAATCACTCATGAAGTGTCTAAACTCTCAAAGATCTTGATGTATCATCTCCTGAATATCTAGGTTAAACCGTTAGTTCGAACCCCTTTTAATAGGGGCATCGTTTCAGAAATCCGTTCAAGTTGTCAAAAGTTTAATGTGTCCCTTCCGTAAATGGCAAGTATATCTCCAAGAAATGATCTGTCCCACCTAGTGTGTTCCATGTGTGCTACACTCAGTTGAATGTGTTATATGACTATTACATGTTAGTAAACAATCTAATGGCTTAATTATGAACGGTGATATGCTTGATGAAATGATGAACTGGACATATGATAACATTTTCTGCCTACTTGTTGTAAGTCTGCTTGATCTGTATACTTAGTATATGACTGTGCTATGTGGTTACTTGATCTGCGATAATATTGTATGTCTGCCTGATGTAAGTAATAGTATAATATGTTAGCTTGACCTATGATGGTAAACTCTATTTGCATGATGAATGATGATATCGTCTGCTCAATGGTATGTCCATATATGTGTCTAAAGAGCATGAACTTCTATTTCTGTTACTCATGTCTGGAATCTGAATACCGATTACTATTTGGGTATACTGTTGGGTTATGTTATGAAGTTTCTACAGGTGCAACCCTAATCCAGCTGGTAAATCCTTATGGGCTCAAGGTCCCCCCTTGGGTAGGTTCCGATGCTTTAGCACGGGTAAATCCTTATGGACCTAAGGCAGCCCCTTAGGTGGCACCTATGCCCATTGGTGTAAGGTTGAAGGGTGGTTACTAGTAAACCCTTGTATGTACTTGAACATTTGCATTGAATTGTTACGCGTTCTTATGATATGACTAGTATGTATTTATGCCTAATTGATCTGCACTTATTGGAACACACTAGACGCTAAACTCTTTGTTTCCATCTTCGTAATCTATTAGCTTGAATAATTCCCGTTTATTACCCGATGATTGAATAAAGAGCAAGTACCGTTATTCTCAAGTATAACGTTACCCTAAAATAGCAGAAAGGAAATGAAGATTGTTACTACTTGGAACATCATGAAAATGTTATGCTTACCATGTATCTGCATGAGCTTATAGCATCTTTGGGTAGTTCTGTATTACTGAGCTTTTTCAAGCTCACGTTATTTTTACCATCGCAGGTTAAAAGAATATATCATGATATAATGTATGACATCAGTGTTCGGAGTTCTCTCGGCGTTGCTTTTGGAGTACGGTGTTGTATAGTTGGTGGGCATGCATGTCATGTATTGTTTTATGATAGAGTCTGTAAAGCACTTTCTGAAATTTTTGTTATGTGTTTAAATGATTTCCTGAAATGGTATTCTAAACAGAAGTTGATTTTACAGTTTAATCAGTGTTTTGAAGAAATAAAAATATTTTTATGTGTATTTTTATCGTGGGTCGCTTTTGTGACCCTAATGTGACTTCCTACGATCCGTTGTAATGTATAGGCGGGTCTAGGGGTTATATATATATATTGAAAAGGGTCGGTAAATGAAGTTGGAGAGAGAAAAAACTAGTACCTGAAGCTATATACCTACGGGTTCCAACAAGAAGGGTATGATTGGATGAATCCAACTCCAACATTTTAGCAGTTCCAAAGTCAGCCAAAAAGGCCTGAAAGCACGAGTTTAACAGAACATTGTTGCTCGACATGTCTCGATGAACTATTGAAGGGATACAATCATGGTGCAAGTAACACAAAGCATGTGCCATGCCCTTGATGATCTCAATCCTTTTCGTCCAATCCATTTCCACGGCTTCCACTTCATGTCTCATGTTGCAGAATAAATTCCCTTTCTCCATGTATTCGTAGATCAAGAACATGGACAAAATTCATGAAGCTTTATGATATTCCGATGCCGTATTTCTGTTAGAAACTTGATCTCATTCCTAAAACACACTTCATTAACCCTTTAATGATCTTCAAATCCTAAAATTTTGATTGTCCCTATCATGTTTTTTAAACTCTAAAACTCAAAAAAGTGTCCGACTAGAAGAAAAAAATTGAGGAATTTACATTTTTAATCCAAAAAATAAAATAATGTTTAAATTGATACAATTTTAAGCTAAATTGATAGATTGTATAATTTTTTAACTAAAACTGTCATTAATGCAAGTCACGTCATAATTTCTGTTAATTTTAAATGACAAAAGTACCAAAACGGAACGTTAGGCATCATTTTACAAAAAAAATAATAGTTGAGGTACCAAAACGGAACGTTAGGCATCATTTTACAAAAAAATAATAATTAAGGTACCAAAACAGTAATACGAGATTAGTTGAGGTACTAAATATGTAATTTTCCAATTATTTAAGGGCACGCGTCAAGTAGAATTTGTGGCTGCGCAGGGGCTTGTAAATTGATTTCTATGAGACAAAGACAATGATGTTGCTTAATTTCCTTCCAACTCCAGAATTTTTTAATTCGAGTTTTGGATTATTGATGATTGAAAAGTATAGGTTCCGTTGATAATTCTGTTGTCAAGCTTTCAGCACTTAATTCTTCCGATTCTAAACATCTCCCCCTAAGTCTAACTGGTATTTTGAATAAAGGATTCTACTAGCAATGAATCATTAACATCTCCCCCCAAGTCTAACTGGTATTTTGAATAAAGGATTCTACTAGCAATGAATCATTAAATTTAGATGGAAACGCACAGAAATTCAGTAACACCCAATGTCATCATCTTCCATGTACCTGGAGGCACACAAATGTTTTTTTTAAAAACTAGTTTTGGCCATTGTTTACTACCAGTACATGCAAATTTAACATCCAGAACAGAAGATCAAGTCCGCAATAAAATCTTCAGGCTTAAGAAACTGCGGCATCCTTGACAGATTCACGCCAGGCATACTCTCTGGCTCCGTCTTTGTCCACGATCTTGATCACAAAGTTTGGCGGTGCCACAACCAGTCTTGATCTGATCTCCATTATACATTTATCGACCAAATCGATGGCTTCTTTCACTGTCATGCCACTGTGGAAGTGCCTGTCCATCATGGCGAGAGAGAAGTAGGATCCATAACCAAATGCTCCCTTATCAACCTTATGAAGTGTAGCAATGTAGTCGATATAGTACAGAGACGGGCCTGTCTCTTTGTCATACCCAGCAAGAAGTATGTTCACAGAGTATGGATTCTGGAAAAGCCATGTCATTGTCACAAGAAGCAGCAGGTTAGAAATAGACCAATTCGGCATTATCATGGCACCCAGTACAGAATTAAAAAGTCTCTCATGCATGGATGAATACGCATATCTTCAGTGTGTTCAAAAGCACTTAAAAACAACGCAAATGAAGTTATCTACATTCATTTCTATTAACTTCTAATGAGTTGACATCATTTAACGCACTGACAGTGCAAGTATCCACCATCAGTGCATCAATTATGAACTTTAAAAATAAACTCACTGCGAAAAGAAATATAACTTATTTCAAAACTAGATGCACACGATTTCATGACCACAAAGACCATTTGAATTGAACACCAGGACACAGAAGCTAACCAGATAAAGAAGAAACAGAGACACCAAAAAGAATGAAATGTTACAATTCATCACTGGAACACCAAAAAGATAAAATATTTTCATGGTATACTTCAAAATTTCTGAACTGTTCAAACCTGATCTTCAAATAAAACAACAAGAACCAATGCCATAAAGCTTCAAAAGGTGTTCCATCATAAACTACATCATACTGAACTGAAGAAAAGTAAGATAAGGTCAAGGATTCATGCAATAAAAGTATCAACTCTACTTTGAATCATATATCAAAGTTACATGGTTTTATAGCTCCCTAGCTCGAAAGATTCTAGGTAAAAATAGCACAAGAGATTCTAGTCTTGTTCAGCACATGTACTTGAAGCATACGTTTTAAGTACCAAGTTCCAGTGCCCACTCTTCACAGATACCAGGTTTAATTGCTTTGTTTCTACTGAAAGAATATATTTACAAGAATCTCATTAAAGAACATTGGGAATAGGAAATCACACCATTTTACGAGTCTAGTATGTCGCACAATACTTCCAAAGAAGACAGCTAAAGAGCCAAATAAAAATTGAGGTAAGTGAATCCATATCCAGGAAACTCAAGCATCATAAACAAATGCAGTGGTCAAAACTAGTTTGCTTTGGTAAGCAGAGAATGAGGTTTCCAAGAAAGATCAGCCTTACCTACAGGTTAGCTAAGCACTTCATTTAAATCACCAAATCACAGAAAGTAGCTACTATTACCTAGAGAGAGGTCTCCTAAATTTTGGCTATACCTAGATATTCAGCTGTAAGTAAAAAGCATGACCATTAGAGCTTAGCAGTCATTAACAACGCTGCATCTCAAGTTCAATTTGTTATGAAGTAAGCGGGCAAAGAAGTATTGTAAACATTTATTGTACACGGTGATTGCTACAATTCTAGAAGCCAAAAATCTCCAAATCATCAAACCTTTTCTACCAATTTTCAACTAAACAAAAGTTTAAATTAGTCACAATTACAACGCTGTTAAAACCCTAATTACAAGTCAGAAGATTTGATACCTTCCTTAAGGCAGTGGCAAGCTCACCGCGAGTGAAATTAGCGGCTGCGGCGGTCGTCAAAGGAATACCGTTTCGGAACTGATACAGAGCCACGTTTTTCTGTATGTATTCCGTGAACTGCACTCTGTTAAGGAGAAAAAGAAAGTTACATTATTTTTCTCTTTGAATTTTACTATGACAAATAAATATCCTAGATTTACACCGAGTAAATCAGAAAAAGAAAAAGAGAGGGGAAACCTGTCGCCGGATTCACCGCTGGCGGCGATAAGCTTGTGAGAATCGAGGACCATGATCTTGTCCTCGTTAGATTTGTGGACGAGGATGCTGTGAACCGCCGATGTGTCCGCCGCAACGACGGCGAAATCGTTGCCCACTAAACCGAACACGCACTCCATTTTCACTTCGATCTGTTAAATTTTTAGGTTATTTCGAGTTTCCGTTTTCCTCCCTATTTCGGAGTTTTGGTTTCGTCTGTATTTAATGGAACTGTCTTGAGGAAGAAGTCGCTCACGGAGTGGCAAAATAAGGGGCCCAAAAGCCCATAACTGAATGAGGGCCCAAACAAACAAAACGTTCAACTGTGATAGGAGAAAACGTTAGTGTTAGACTGCGGGCGAGTAAAATTTGTTTCGATTCGAAAATTGAATATTTTGAATGATTCAATGTAAAAAAATTTGATTCAACATGACTTGAATCATAATTTTTTAATTTGAATTAACACGATTTTTTTAAATAAAGTTTAAATTATAAAATAAATTTGAATAACTCGAAACTTTTGTTAATTAGTGGATCAATTTTTAAGTTCGAGTTGAGTCTCTCAACTCTGTCTGATATATGTATATCATATATGAAAAAACATGAAGAAATGTATATGTATATCATATATATGGTTATAAAAAGTTGTTTAAATTAGAACCAATTACTACTAGGAGTGTATACGGTTCTGTTCGGTTCGATTCGATTCGGTAAATTTTTTTAATAGTTTCTTGATTTTCGATTCGATTAACCTCAATTTCAGTTTTTCTCTATTAACTTTGAGTTTTAAAATTTTGTATTTTATTTTAGCAAAATAGCTTCATTCTATAACTTTTAAACATTAGTTAATAAAATTTTAAAGTCTTTATAATAAATATTTCTTAAATTATAATTTTTAAATCAATAAAAATTAATTAATAATTCATGTATAATATTTTTAAGTATAAAATATTTATTTTTACATTACAAAATAATTATAAATTGAATAAAAAAATTAAATTCGGTTCAATTCAAGTAACCGTGATTTTGTAAACTTGTGAACCATAAACTATCCGAGCACTACGATTTATGTCGATTTTCGATTTATCGATTTTTGTTGCTAAGCACTAATTAGTACAATAATATTATTTAAATATTTACAATTAAATTTGAACAAAAACTCGAACAACTCGACTTGATTTGAATTTCATAATATTTACTCGACTCTAAAAAATTTCAAATAAAATTGCAGTTGTAAAGTATGACTCATCAATCCAACTAACTCGAATTTTTTTTAGCTCATTGTTTGAGGTTCACGGCTCTCCCTCCCAACAATGTCATTTTTAAGGTTCGAACCCGAATTCTCTCCTTAGAAAGGCAATGTGCCTTGCTATTATACTTAGAGACGGGCCTTGGTGGGAGCAAATGGGCCCTAGCTCCCCCAAAGTTTTGGGCGATTTGCTTTTACTCCTTCAATTTTTTTGACCCTTCAAAAATTTCAAAATTCTCATTAAATTTTATTTTTTCTAATTATTTTTAATTAAGTCCTTTTAATTTTCTTAAAATTTTTCTCATTAAGTCTATTTAAAAAAAATAATTAGACCTCTAAATTTTGAAATTAAAAATTTCAAAAGGTTTAAACATCTTATGCTATACTTCTAAAATTTTCGAAAATTTTAAGTAGCCCCCTCAACTTATTTGGTCAAGATCTGCCCCTTATTATACTCGTTCCTGGTTGGTAGAGATTGTCCATTTTGATCTCTCTTCTTGATGTGGAAAAAATGTAGTGAATCAACCCTCTTGTTTCCTTTGCTAAAGCTAAGCCGATGAGAGATCAAACGCTTATCGAGTCCGAAGCCAGAGCTCTGGTAGAGAGTGGTTGGTGGAGTAACCATCCATATGGTAACGAGACTTCACAAGTGTTGCAAGTGGCCTGGTATCTCATGCCACCCTGAACATGTTTCCCGGTTGAACACAAATTTAGAATGTAAAAACATAATAAATTTTGGTTGCAAGTCCAACCCTGAACGGTGAGAAGCTTGCCTGAGTTTTTCAATGGTAATAATTTCTGGGTTCCACTGGTACAATAGTGCATGTGCATGCTTCAAAAGTTTATGGCGTGAATCAACTCAGAAACTTTGTTTCCAACTTTCTTGATTCGGAAAACATCTAGCCAAAGCATGATCATTTCATTTTTCGATTATTTTCTCCTTTTAGAGACGAATAGAAGAAGTCAGATTTCTCCATTTGTCATTTCTCTTTAGTCTTTTCCATGAAAAAACACAGTGAAGGGATCCTCTCGGTTGCTTCCATGAATTTTCATCAACTTAGAAACAAAGGTAAAACAACTATAAATTCTTTAGTCTGGAAACCGTGCAATGCTACAACCGAACCTGCAGCAGATCAATCATAACCACATCCTTAATCAATACCATTATTCTCGGGGTACGGTTGGTTATCATCCTTGTTTCCTTTGCTACAACTATGTCAGCGGCAGATCAGTCGCCATTGGAGTCTGAAGCCAAAGCTCTGGCAGAGAGTGAGCGGTGGAGTTGTTGGAAAAATTATATATGTTGGTTGAATAATATTGATGCTAAGTCATGTCACTGAGTGAATACTGAATAAACATGTTAATAATAAGTTATGTCACTTGGTGAATAGACTTACTAATTATTGGTTTAAAGTTACATCAATTTAATTATATCTATTAATTTTTCAACAAATCTTTCCATTAAAATGTTTAATCTTTTCACCAAACGGTTTAATTTTTTATCCACTATATAAAATGATTGTTGTGACTCATTTTTTACATCAACTTTGGAAAACTCAAAATCTTTGAAAAATGTTTTTGGTCTCCGGTGATAGAGGAAGGTAAGATTGAGTTTGACTATTCACTGCAACTGTGCTATTGCTGTGAACGTTTGTTCTTGTATCCTGGGAGATAGACGTCCAACGTTACTCAAGCACTGAAGAGAGAACGAATTTGTCTTAAGGATACTGTTCATACAAGCCTCAACAAAAATTCTTATAATTTTAACTATGTCTGTTTTCATGTTCTGTTTTTAATTTATTGTTATTTATTTTTATTACGATATTCTATTATTTTTGGATTATTATTACACCGATTTTTTTAACAATCTTAAGACAAACTTTTATTCACAAGAATACGATATTGAAATTTAAAAATGCCTCATTCTTTTGTAAGATTATTGTTGTGTGTAAAAGAGTCTATCGCAATTGGATGCAAGTATACACGTCGCAAGTAATAAAGTGATACGAAGTATCGAATATCGTCTCCACAGGGACTGGAAATACTTCTATCCTTAAATCTCTGCACAAGAAAAGAAATAATATTAATAAAGTGATTTTGGAAGACTTGAAGATAAACTAAAGTAAAAGAGAAAATCAGATTGAGAGAATAGGCTGATATTGATTTGCTCAATAGTGCATATATTGCACTGTTCAAAGGAACTTCTGTTGCTCCTGTCGTTGCGCATGTCGCGGCAGCAGTCTGTTGTTGTCGTGGCAACGACCAACAACTTTGTACTTCAAGTTTGGCAAGAATCCCTGTTGTGACTTGTCTTATCCCTAGGCCCAAGTTCTGTCGATGAACATGTCTTGGATGACACCTCCCGGCGTGAATCGAAGGATGAACACCGATGTTTGTGAATTCTTCTTTAGCCACTTAACCTTGTACCTATCTTTAGGCCAAGATGGTTTAACCATAAACTGGAAAACTCGTATTTACTCCTTTCGTATACTTAACTCTTTCGATATTAAGTAAATGAATAACCTCACAATGCTCTCCCGAAACTCTTATAAGATGTTGAAACCAGAGTAAATAAACTTGAATCTTTTATTAATTGAACAAAAAAAAAATCCTAAGAAACAATACAACCCTTACAACTACCTTACAAGATCAACTCTTAGCCCTAGGGGAAGTTTAGAACATGATGGAGAGAGAAAACGACTAGGGTTTTGGGGGAAGACGGCTAGAAGCTAGATTGTTCTTCTCTAGGTCGAATTACAAGCATATATATATAGGCCTTGGGTACAAGTTTTCTTAATGTCCAAGAATACTAGTTCGAATTAAAGTACAATTCATTAAAGACTAAATCTCTGAATAAACATCATTTTGTTCGCCCTATCTTCTTGCTTTGACTTTTTCCTCAAACTTTGGGCAAGGCCTTCTTTGTGCTTCTAGGCTCCGACAGTTATGCGAGTGGTCCACAAAAATCAGGCTTTAAATGCTCTATTAGTCGAACTCCACTTCGCATTTTCCATCACCATAGTCTTCACTGTCGCCTCCTCTACCACGGCAGATGTCACGACAGTGTTGAAATAGGCCGTCTCTGGCAATCATTCACTCTAGCTCTGATGTTATCTTCTGTTCCTCTGCTGCCCTAGATACTGCCACGACAGGTACATGTAAGATTAGACCAAAATCAGCAGTATTTGTGCAATATTTTCCATTTGTGATGTTTATGCAAAATCTATCCTAAAATGCAACTAAACATGCTTGAGTGCATCAATAATATAGGTAAATGAGGGTTAAAATATAGAACATTTATGCACTCAACACACACCTAAACATTTATGCTTGTCCTCAAGCAATTGTAACCTAACTAAGAGTGAAACTTTTTGGCTTTGGCTTAACTTAGTGAACAACCATTACCTACAACACATTCACCATCAAGATCAGTACCTTTTCGGATGTTTAAGGACTTATCCGGAGCAATGCTATAATTCTCGTGTAAGTGTGTGCATGTTTTATGAGCAAATATGTGCCTAGACTCTTTAGTAACTAGAATAGTTATTTTAATCAATTGAGTTTTATTTTTGAAGTCATTTTTAACTGGAGGCAATTTTTGGGCTCCTTTAGTTTTTTCTAACTTAGCCCAAAGTTTTCCGTTAATTCTACTAGAGTCGGTTTTGGGCACCTCTAGCTATCTTCCTAGAGCCGGTGTTAGGCACCTCTAGGAGTACTTCTAATTGTCTAAGTTCTCTCTTTTTTTTTTCTTTTTTTTTTAAACTCAAGTGGTTAAGCTTCCTATTCTAAGTTTACTAATAGTAGTCTAGACAACATATAAGTCACAAAGGTGTTTTTAGAGTTTAGAATTATAGCAAGGCTCTAAATGTTTCCTAAAACACCCTAAAGACACTGTCATGACAAAGAATGCCGCGACAGGTAAGAGCAATTCAAAGACTTAAGCGAAATTATTTTTTGACACAAAAATAACACAAAATAAAATAAGTTCATTAATGATAATTAAGAGGAATGCCTACCCCCAAACTCGAGGGTTGCATTGTCCTCAATGCATGACACAAAACAGAAAAACAAAAACATCACAAAATAGAAAATAAAACATAGAAAACAGCATGAGCAAAAGAAAAAAAACTTAAGTTGAAGAGCTGTCGTCACTGCTGCTGTCGATGCAGAGCTGTTGTCGGGCAGCTATTTTTATGGCAAAGGCTGGCTTTGGGGTTGGAGAGGGTGAGGCTACCTTTTTCTTTGCCTCTCGAGGTGGCTGGACTCTAGTGGGTGAATTTTTTGGGGCCTTGTCCAAGACCTCGAGCTCATTGTCACTGCTGCTGCTGCGGCTACCGTCTGCTCTATCACGGCAGGGTCCCTCAACATCAATATCAAGCTTTTTCTTCTTCATCGGAGGGAAGTCCTTGGCTATCTCTTGGACGACAGAGGGCTCAGAGTCGGAGTCATCCTGCCAGACTAAAGAGGAGGAGAAACCTTCAAAATATTTTGGGTCTATTTCTGGCAGTAGTTCCTTTCGTTTGGTTTCTCGAAGAGTGGCAGATCATCTGTCGCCGTCGTCAGCCATGGCAAATGGTGAAGCAGAGGTAGCTGTCGGTGTGGGCGTCTTGGGACTGGCAGCAAGTGTTGGGGCAGAAAAAAGGGTTTCTGGAAAAGGAGGGAACTACACATTTGGATAATTAAGCTCAACTTTAATAAAGTTTACCGTTGCAGTGGTGAAGTCCCTCATGTACTCCATGAATCCCAGCTGTCGTGCCTCCATCTTTTCAGCAGTTGAATTATTTGGTTGGAGGAGGTGGCTTATGGTTGTGCAGGTTCTGTCTGCTCAGGCTCTGCCGCGACAGGTTCTATGGAGTTTGGTTCTGTCGTGGCAGAGAGATCAACATATTCCATTCGGGTGGCTGCATTCAGTTCCATCAAGTTGTAGATGTTCTGATGCGTCCACCCCTTGCCCTGGATCTTCATGTCTTCATCAATTTCGGGCACATTGTTGGCTCGGTAGAGGGATGTGATTAAGTAGGGGAGAAAAGGGGGCCCTTATCTTTTAATGCACACTCATGGATGCCATCGAGGATGTATTTACCCACGTTGATATGTCGTTCATTAATGATGGAGTGCACGAGGGCAAACCTATGTCGGTCCACTGTTGTGTTGTGAGACGTTGGCATGAGACGTTTTTTCACAAAGTGGTTCCACAGTTTGGTAGCCGGTGTGAGTTGAGTTCTTCGCATCGCCCATCTATGTTTTGGATCTTCGTTCTAGTTGGTGCCCTCTTCAGTCAGGTCTGCCATGCTACCGTCATAATCTACCGGCGATAGGTTACTGATGAACCTGCTGTGTGTATCCTCTTTCCTGCCCACATATATTCCATATAGAGTATTGATGTAGACTAGTTCGAGAGTGATTTCCTTACCCATAATAGTGACTGTCGTGGCATCCTTGGATGTGACGACATCATAAAATTCACGGACAAGTGTAACATTCATCTCCTCGGGTTGTTCCACGAACATCTGCCACTTTAATGCAATGATCTGTTTGGCAATGAACCCTTCAAGCTCTAGATCTCCGGTCTTTCTTAGGTTGGTGAAGCCTCTTTCCTCCCACATCTCCCTTTTTCTGAAAAGATTCATAATATATTTTCTCTAATTCTACCGAGGCGAACCTTCTACAAATTCTGCTGTGGCTAGGAATGAAGACTTCCACAACAGATGTGGAGGCAACACTTCTTCTGGTCGATCTCGTCGTCATTGTAAGGATACTGTAGAAATGAAAGAAAATACTTGAAAAGCTAAAATGCTCGGAAACAATGTAGAGAGAAGAGAATGAGGTGAAAAATGAAGTATAGGTGGTGTTTTATATAGAACGGAGTTCTTCCCATTGAAGCCGTAACGGGTGGCGTGAAAAACAGAGCCAGCTGTCACGCGGTTTCCTAACACGTCTGTTACGCGTTTCCGTGTCTGCTGCACGTCTGCTGCGCATCTGCTGCGTGTCTGTCGCGACAGCTTGGTGATAGGCTGTATTTATGCGTCTGTCGCGATAGCTGGTGATCAGCTGTCACGACAGCCTTGTTACCATTTGGCTTCTTGGGCTGTTGTGGATGGGTTGGACTGGTTCATCCCTTCTCTTTTCTTTGCTTCTTTTATTTACATGAAAACTAAAATAAATAAATATTAAATTCTTATTTCCTAAAGCAATAAAAATAAATAAAATAAAATAAAATAAAAACTAAGTTAAATTAGGGATGCCTTGAGGGGCATCTTCTAAAGTAACTACTTTATGCTCTCTTGGGGCTTCAGTCCCCTGATAGTGCTTTAGCCTTTGTCTATTGACTTTGAATTGGTGCCCGTCCTTGATTGATCTTATTGTGATGGCACCATAAGGAAAAACCTAGACTACTTGGAAGGGTCCAGACCACATAGACTTTAGCTTTCTTGGGAAGAGCTTCAATCTAGAGTTGAACAACAACACCTTCTGCCCTGGTGTGAACTGTCGTGGCAGTAGTTTTCTGGCATGCCACTTCTTTGTTTTGTCTTTATAAATTTCGGCGTTGTCGTAGGCCATGGCTCGGATTTCTTCAATTTCATTTAAGTCCAATAGCCTTTTCTGCCCTGATTTGTCCCAGTCCATGTTAACTGTCTTGATAGCCCAGTATGCTTTATGTTCTATCTCGACAGGTAGGTGGCAAGTTTTCCCGTAGATGATGCGGTAGGGTGACATTCCTAATGGTGTTTTAAATGCAGTTATGTAGGCCCATAATGCATCATTTAAGTGAAGAGACCAGTCCTTTCTAGTTGGTTTTACTATCTTTTCCAGGATGCTCTTCACTTCTCTATTTTAGATCTCAGCCTGCCCATTGGTTTGAGGGTGATATGTTGTTGCAATCTTGTGCTTAACTTCATACTTCTTCAACGCACTAGCAATTACCCTATTGTCAAAATGCCTACCCTCATCACTAATTATCGCCCTTGGGATGCCAAACCTGGTGAAGATATGTTTGTGGAGAAATCTTTGTACGGTCTTGGCATCATTCTTTTGTGTGGAGATAGCTTCTACCCACTTGGATACATAGTCTACTGCCAACAGTATGTATAGATTCCCACAAGAAGCTGTGAATGGTCCCATGAAGTTGATTCCCCAAACATCGAAAATTTTGACTTCGAGAATGTTCTACAGGGGCATCTCATGCCTTCTAGAGATGTTTCCAGTCCTTTGGCACTTGTCACAATGCTTGTAAAAGGCTTGTGCATCTTTGAATAGTGTAGGCCAGTAGAAACCAGCTTGCAGAACTTTGGCAGCAATTTTGTTTCCTCCAAAGTGTCCTCCATAAGGAGCAGCATGGCAGTGGTGGAGCACTTCTTCCTGTTCTTCTTGTGGTATACATCTCCTAATGATCTGATTTGCACAATGCTTAAATAGAAGAGGTTCGTCCCAATAATAATGTTTTGCATCATATTGGAACCTCTTCCTTGCTTGGTAGTTAAGTTAAGGAGGTAATAAACCACTAACAATATAGTTTACTATGTAAGCATACCAAGGGATTTCGGAAAGTTTCCCTGTCGCCATGGCTGTCGCGGCAGTGCTGGTGGCAGTGAATAACTGCTCGTCTAGGAAAGTCTCCTGTATGTGAACTTTGTTTTTATCTTGATCCTTTCTCATCTCCAGTCTTGACAAGTGATCAGTTACTTGGTTTTATGTTCCCTTTTTGTCCTTGATGTCTATATCGAATTCTTGTAATAGCAAAATCCAACGTATCAATCGTGGTTTTGCATCCTTCTTGGTGAACATATATTTTAGTGCTAAATGATCCATGTGAACCGCCACTTTTGTTCCAAGTATATATGGTCTGAACTTGTCAAAGGCGAACACCACCGCTAGCAACTCCTTCTCTGTTGTGGTGTAGTTTATCTGGGCATCATTTAAGGTCTTGCTGGCATAATATATAACATGGAAGAGTTTCTCCTTCTGCTGCCTTAGTGCTGCCCTGATAGCATAGTCACTGGCGTCACACATTATCTCGAACAGTAAACTCCAGTCTGGTGGCTGCACTATTGGGGCTGTTACCAGCTTCTCTTTCAGTGTCTTGAATGCTTCAGTACATTCAATATTGAAGTCAAAGGCCCTATTTTGTTCCAACAAGAGACACAAGGGTTTAGTGATTTTAGAAAAATTAGAAATAAATCTACGATAAAACCCTGCGTGTCCCAAGAAACTTCTAATGCCCTTGACTGTGGTGGGTGGCGGCAGTTTTTCAATAACTTCAATTTTTTCTCTGTCCATTTCTATGCCGCGGCAGGAGACCTTGTGTTTTTCTCTGTCCACTTCTATGCCGCGGCAGGAGACCTTGTGTCCCAACACTATGCCCTCATCTACTATAAAATGGCATTTTCCCAATTCAATACAAGGTTTGCCTCTTCGCAACTTTCAAGCACCTTCTTCAAATTGCCTAGACAATCGTCGAAACTGTCTCCAAAGACAGAAAAGTCATCCATGAAGATCTCCAGGAAATCTTCCACCATATCAGAGAATATCGCCATCATACATCGCTGAAAAGTTGATGGTGCATTACATAATCGAAATGGCATTCTTCGAAAGGCGTACGTTCCGTATGGGCATGTGAAGGTTGTCTTCTCCTAGTCCTCTGGTGCAATTGCAATTTGATTGTAAGCTGAGAAACCATCAAGGAAACAATAATAAGGCTTTCCTGCTAATCTATCTAACATTTGATCAATAAAGGGTAAGGGGAAGTGGTCCTTACATGTAGCTTTATTAAGTTTTCGGTAGTCCATGCAAACCCTCCAACCGATCACAGTCCTGGTTAGGATTAGCTCATTGTCCTTGTTGGTTACCAAAATTATGCCTCCCTTCTTGGGTACGCATTGCACAGGGCTCACCCGTTTGCTATCCGAGATGGCATAAATAATTTCAGCGTCAAGCCATTTGATAATTTCTTTTCATACCACCTCTCGCATAGCTTCGTTTAGTCTTCTCTAGGCATCAATCGTTGGCTTATGGTCATCCTCCAAGAGGATCTTATGCATACAAATTACTGGACTGATGCCTTGGATGTCGGCAATGGTCCATCCAATCGCTTTCTTATGCTGCTGTAGCATCCTGATCAGCTGATGTTCCTATTCCTGCATCAACTTAGAAGAGATGATTACATGCAACGTATCATTAAGACCAAGAAAAACGTATTTAAGCTGCCTTGGCAGGGGTTTAAGATCTAAGGCAGGTGGTTGATCTATGGAAGGCTTTTGAGTCACATGTTCGTTAGAGGTATAGTTCAAGGGTTCAAAGAACTTACCTGGGCATGTGCCTATCCAATTTACCTCCTCAGGACCTTCAGTATCATATGTATTATTGTCTGAGGAGTTGTTGTCGTCAATGTTGTCGTGGCAGCCTTCTAGGTGACTTTGATGACAATGACCCAATTGTCTGTCGTGACAGCGTGTTCTGATGCATGGTTGGTCTACAATTACTTCTGATGTTGCCTTACATTCTTCCTCTACATCAACTTATTTTATGGCTTGGAGAACATTGAGCTTTATCTACTGGTCATTGACTCTCATAGTCAGTTCTCCTTTCTCTACATCGATCATTGTTCTACATGTGGCTAGGAAGGGGCGCCCTAGGATGATCATTGCATTCTCATATGCTTCACAGTCTAAAACAAGAAAGTCAGCAGGGAATATAAATTTATCCACTCTTACCAAAATATCTTCAATCTTTCCTTCCGGCTGTACATAAGAGCGGTCTGCCAATTGCAGCATGACTGTTGTGGGTGTGTCTTGTCCAATACCTAGCTTCTGAAAAACATATTTGGGCATTATATTAATACTAGCACCAAGATCACAAAGTGTCTTACCCACAAACTTATCACCAATTATGCATGGTATGATGAAACTCCCAGGATCTTTCTTTTTTGGGGGTGGACGCTTATGTAGGATTTCCATGCATCATTCTGTCATCATTACAGTTTCAAACTCCCCTAGTCTAGATTTCCTGGACATTGCATCTTTCAGGAATTTTGCATAACCAAGCATATGCTTAATGGCCTCCAACAACGGAATGTTGATGTGTACTTGCTTGAAAACATCGTAGATCTTTTTAAGCTGGTACTCCTATTTCTGTTTCTTTAACCACTGTGGAAAAGGGGGTGGAGGGCGATAATCTTCGAGGCGTCCTTCACATGGGAATCGGATCTGAGGAGGCTCACAATCTTTAGCTTCTTTTGTCGCCTCCTCTACTTCTTCTGCTGTCGTGGCAGGGTTGACGGCAGTAGGCTGTTTACCTTCTGTCGGGGCAGTGTTCTCGGTAGGTGTCTGTAGGGTCGATTCCTTACTAGATGTTTCTTTAATTATCGGCCCTTGTAGTTGTTTCCCACTTCACGTTGTAATGGCTTTACATTGCTCGTGTGTAGGTTTTCTAGTGACCTCAGTATCACTAGGAAATCCTCCATTCTGCCTTGTGTTGATGAACTGTGAAACCTGACCCATTTGTGTCTCTAGAGATTTTAAGGTAGCTTCATGGTTTGTCATTCTCATCCATGTCTTATCCATAAAGGTTTCATTTTTCTTGACAAAATGATCCATGTTGGCCATATATGCTCCAGTTTGAGACATGAAGGTTGCTATGGTCTGTTCCAGTATGC
Organism: Hibiscus tridactylites; assembly: GCA_958450335.1. Classification (NCBI taxonomy): domain Eukaryota; kingdom Viridiplantae; phylum Streptophyta; class Magnoliopsida; order Malvales; family Malvaceae; genus Hibiscus; species Hibiscus tridactylites. The sequence continues at coordinate 24,270,882 of OY288265.1, read as the reverse complement.
TTGTGGTGGCTGTCGGCTACTGTTGTGGCTGCTGTTGTGGTTGCTGTCGTGACAGAATTCTAGGACCTCCTTGGTTCTGGTTATTCTGGACTGGAGGATTCAATGCATTGTTTGGGTTAATCCAGGAAAATTTGGGGTCCTTCCTCCAATTCGGGTTGTAATTGTTGGAGTCATAGCCTTTATTCTTGTTATAATTTCCAACGTACATTCTCGTTTCCAGCTATAAGGGACACTCATCTGTACTATGGTTTTCGCTGCAAGTTTCACACATCTCTTCTACAGAAAATACAGCTTTAGTTTCTTTTCGCTGCAGGTTTTCAACCACCTTGGTGATGTATGCTAACTGAGTTTTTACCGAATTGTCAGATTCGTACTCCTTGACAGATACTCCTCGTATTCCTCCTCTTAGAGCTGTGGGGAACTGTTCATCGTTCTTTGCTAACTTTTTCAACACCAGCATTGCATCTTCTGGTTCCTTGTCTGGTAACAAACCGTTCGCTGCTAAATATATTGTCATCGGAGTGTTTGCATTGTCAGTATTATATAATTTGATGACCTGATTCTATGCAGGGAATCCATGCATCGGGCAGTTTCGTAAGAGAGTTGTAAAGTGGTCCCACGCTTCATGCATTGGTTCGTCATCTTCATGTTGAAAAGTAGCAATCTCGTTACACAATCTTTTAGTTAAAAGAGAAGGATTAAAACGAGAGAGAAATTCACGACAGAGATCCGCCCAAGTTCGTATTGAACCCGACGTTAACTTGTTCCACCAGGTTTTCGCTCTACCCCTCAATGAATGAGGAAATAATCGGTGTCTCAGTACTTCCGGGCTTATTCCTAGTTGTCTGAATGATCCACAGATCTCCTAGAAGGTTTTCAGATGTTCACGTGCATCCTCTGTAGCAGAACCACCAATTTCTCTAGCTGAATTTATCATACTGAACATCACAGGTTTAAGTTCAAAGTGTTCAGCTTCCACATCTGGCAGTGTAGTTTGCAATTCAACGTGATTGTTGTCCATGTAATCTCGGCAAGTCTGTCGAGCTGCTGGGGCAGCAAGAGCTGACCGATCGTTTTGGACATCAATAGGAGGATCAACATCAACCCTGTGTTGTTGTTGTTATCTGCCCCATTACGTTGTCTTTCGTTCACCATTGCTTCAAGTCTTTCCTCAAGATAGTTGTTTCTTTCTATCAAGAGTCGGGTTTGGTTCTAGAGATGGCATGTCTGATCGATTTCTAGATCTAGTTCGTATTCAGGTTCTTTACCACGTCTCGATCTGCGAATAAGCAATGGAAGAACCTTGTGAAAAGCAAAGGGAAATAAAACAACTAAAAACAGAAAAGAAATAAAAACAAAAATAAAAAGGTGCAATAATTAAAAGTAAAGGTATGTTGCCAGTCCTCGGTAACGGCGCCAAAAACTTGTTGCGTGTAAAAGAGTCTATCGCAATTGGGTGCAAGTATACACGTCGCAAGTAATAAACTGATACGAAGTATCGGATATCGTCTCCACAAGGACTGGAAATACTTCTATCCTTAAATCTCTGTACAAGAAAAGAAATAATATTAATAAAGTGATTTTGGAAGACTTGAAGATAAACTAAAGTAAAAGAGAAAATCAGATTGAGAGAATAGGCTGGTATTGATTTGCTCAGTAGTGCAGGTATTGCACTGTTCAAAGGAACTTCTGTTGCCCCTGTCGCGGCAGCACCTGTCATAGTAGCAGTCTGTTGTTGTCGCGGCAGCGGCCAACAACTCTGTACTTCAAGTTTGACAAGAATCCCTGTTGTGACTTGTCCTATCCCTAGGCCCAAGTTCTGTCGATGAACACGTCTTGGATGATACCTCCCGACGTGAATCGAAGGATGAACACCGATGTTTGTGAATTCTTATTTAGCCACTTAACCTTGTACCTATCCCTAGGCCAAGATGGTTTAACCATAAACTGGAAAACTCGTATTTACTCATTTCGTATACTTAACTCTTCCGATATCAAGTAAATGAATAACCTCACAATGCTCTCCCGAAACTCTTATGAGATGTTGAAACCATAGTAAATAAACTTGAAGCTTTTATTAATTGAACAGAAAAAATCCTAAGAAACAGTACAACCCTTACAACTACCTTAGAAGATCAACCCTTAGCCCTAGGGGAAGTTTAAAACATGATGGGGAGAGAAAACGACTAGGGTTTTGGGGGAAGACGTCTATGAGCTAGATTGTTCTTCTCTAGGTCGAATTACAAGCATATATATAGGCATTGGGTACAAGTTTTCTTAATGGCCAAGAATACTAGTTCGAATTAAAGTACAATTCATTAAAGACCTAGTCTCTGAATAAACATCCTTTAGTTCGCCCTATCTTCTTGCTTTGACTTTTTCCTCAAACTTTGGGCAAGGCCTTCCTTGTGCTTCTGGGCTCCGACAGTTATGCGAGTGGTCCACAAAAATCAGGCTTTAAATGCTCTATCAGTCGAACTCCACTTTGCATTTTCCATCACCATAGTCTTCATTGTCGCCTCCTCTGCCACGACAGATGTCACGACAGTGTTGAAATAGGTTATCTCCTGCAATCCTTCACTCCAGCTCTGTTGTTATCTTTTGTTCCTCTGCTGCCCTGGATACTACCACGACAGGTACCTGCAAGATTAGACCAAAATCAGCAGTATCTGTGCAATATTTTCCATTTGTGAAGTTTATGAAAAATCTATCCTAAAATGAAACTAAACATGCTTGAGTGCATCAAAAATATGGGTAAATGAGGGTTAAAATATAGAACATTTATGCACTCAACAACTATGAAAGTTGATCAAGGTCAATGAACGAACTATAAAGACTTTTGATGAAAACTGTCAAGACTTCAACAAGAGGTTGATGGGTAATGTGGGAAAATCCTTTGAATATGATTTTCTAACCTATATGCTAGGCTGAATGACTACGGAATTTACTAGAGAATATCCCAAAATGGCCAAAGTTTGTGCCCACAATATGTATATATTGTGATAACCAAGCAACATTTAGTAGAGCACAAAACGTAATGGTAAGTTGAGACACATACGTCATCGATATAATATCATTTGAGAACTGATCTTAACTTGAATTTTCTCTATTGTTTTTGTAAGATCAAAAGAAAACACTGCGGATCCGCTAACCAAAAGTTTAGAGATCAAGTTGATAAAACATCAAAAGAAATGCGACTAACGCCCATAGAAATTTAAGGCGCTATGTGAAGGAAAACCCTACCTAGCTGACTAGAGATCCCAAGATCTAGGTTTAAAGGGACAACCTACTTGCATAAACCTTGTGCGATCACTATTGGGTTCATATCTCAAGTCCATTTCTATGATATAAATAGTGACTAAATCGTAGAAAAGGTTAAGCAATGCTTTTAACGACCATTGTGTGTTTCGGTAAACCGAACAACATAAGTCACCTATGTGAGAGTGAAGTGGAGCTGCTTCAAGGAGACTATTGGGGCGTAGTTCTCTAAGCTCTTGCAGAACCAGGAGATGTCCAAGACTATATGGATATAACCACGAGAATCAAATTCTTGTTAGTAAGATATTTGTGTGAGGTATGTCATCACTTACACAAACAGCAGGACAGTTCAAGGACATCATGTCTACTGGACATCCAGTAAGGTAAACATATTTTCATAAGGGAATGTTCAAAGGGGGTGCCTACCTATCCTATGCAAATATCAAACGTAGAATTTATCACCACCTCAAGTCAATGTTTTTGAACCATCAATTTTATTCATGTGGGGGATTGTTGGAAAAATTATATATATTGGTTGAATAATATTGATGCTAAGTCATGTCACTTGGTGAATAGACATGTTAATAATAAGTCACGTCACTTGGTGAATAGACATGTTAATAATAAGTCATGTCACTTGGTGAATAGACTTATTAATTATTGGCTTAAAGTTGTATCCATTCAATCATATCTATTGATTTTTCAACAAATATTTCCATCAAAAGGTTTAATCTTTTCACCAAACGGATTAGTTTTTCTATCCTCTATATAAAGGAGAGATTTCCAAAACATTTTTCACACATCAAATCAACCTACGAAAAAAACATAGAAGAATGTTTTTGGTTTCCAGTGATAGAGGAAGGCAAGATTGAGTTCGACTGTTCACTGTAATTGTGCTACTGCTGTGAAAGTTTATTGTTGTATCATGGGAGATAGACGTCCAACGTTACTCAAGCACCGAGGAGAGGACAATTTTGCCTTAAGGAAACTGTTCATACATGCCTCAACAAAAATTCTTCTGGTTTTAACTATGTCTATTTTCAAGATCTGTTTTTAATTTATTGTTATTTATTTTTATTACAATATTATATTATTCTTGGATTATTACTACACCCATTTTCCTAACAGGAGTAGCTATCATAACATTTCACAATATTACAAGTGGCCTGGTATCTCATGCAACCCTGAGCATCACCGAGATTAGCTTATCCGATACGTTTGATATTATCGAGGTCCGAGATAGACTTGGGAAACAGAATTTATCTTCATTTCCAAATCTCGTCCATCTTGATCTTAGTTATCATCAGATCGATGGGAATGTCCCGCATCATATAGGTGATGTATCAACATTGAAGCACCTTGGCTTGTTCAAATGTGATTTATCCGGTGAGTTACCTCCCTCTCTTGGAAACCTTACACATTTAGAGGTTCTCGACATCTCCTATAATGTTAATATTAATGGTTCCATCCCTCCACAACTAGGGAAATTAGAAAATCTTGTTAGTATAGAGAGTTTGGGCTTTGGTCCCTTCTGCTTTGGGTCAATTAACCAATCTTAGAGAGCTGAGGTTTTCTGGCAACCAAATTAATGGATGCATCCCACCAGAATTTGGATTTTTATCAAATTTGGTTCATTTGTTTCTGTATAACAACATGTTTGTTGGTTCAATCCCTTCTTGTATTGGTAGTTTATCCAACTTGATAAACCTGTCTTTTCATTCAAATCTATTACAAGGTTCTATTCCCCGAGATATTGGGAATTTAGAAGCATTAACTCTCTTAGACCTCTCCCAAAACAGATTGTTTGGTTCCATCCCCTCTCAGATTGCCAACCTTTCTAGGTTATCTGATTTGAACCTGACCTTCAACCAACTATCTAGTAATGTCCCTATCTTATCCGCTACTAGGCTTCATATTGTCGATGATACAAATGGTTGTTACACGATTTCTCCTGATCTTTTTCAAGGAAACAAGGATTTATCACCTTGTATCACTTCCTCAAATACCAGCACAACCAACAACACTAATATTCCTCTCTACATCAAAATAGGCCTCCCTATTGTCATCTTTTCTGCATTCTCCATTTTGGGTTGTTTGTTACTTACTTACTTTCACAGTTTAAGGCCAAGAACAACCGTGTTTGCGTACAATCAACAAAGAACAGGGACCTATGTTCCATATGGAACTACGATAGAAAGATAGCATACGAGGATATCGTTGCAGCTACAGAGGATTTTGACTTTCGTTACTGTATTAGACTTGGTGGTTACGGAAGCGTTTACAGAGCGCAACTCCCTTGTGGGAAAGTTGTTCCCTTAAAGAAACTGCACCATTTAGAAGCTGAGAATCTGGCTTTCGACAAGAGTTTCAGGAACAAGATCAAGTTTCTAACATAAATACAGTATCGGAACATCGTGAAGCTTCATGGGTTTTGTCTACACCGACGCTCCATGTTCTTGATCTATGAATACATGGAGAAAGGCAGTTTATTCTACAACCTAAGAGATGAAGTGGAAGCCCCGGAAATGGATTGGATGACAAGGATTGAGATCATCAAGGTCATGGCGCATGCTTTGTGTTACTTGCACCCTATTAGAATGCAAAGAAGAGGAAACTCTGTAAAGAATGCTTTCTTTATTAACCAAAAGATTAAGATACAAAATGGATTAAGGTTTCCTTTTATAGACTCAAAATATATTTAAAACCCTAAACTAACTAACTAACCGTAATATCCCCCCTCAAGATGGATAGTCTTGTGGATGAATATTAACAAGACCTAGCTTGACTACAAAGGAATGAAACGCCGGACCATGAAGAGCTTTAGTAAGTATGTCTGCTAACTAATTTGTTGAATTAACATGGAAGAGTTTGAGGAAGCCGTCTCGCACTTTGTCTCGTATAAAATGACAGTCCACTTCAATGTGTTTGGTACGCTCATGAAACACTTGGTTTGATGCTAGGTGAATGGCGGATTGATTGTCACAATACAAGGAGGCTGTTGTAATAGGGATATGAAATGATGATAACAAGGAAGCTAACCAAACGAGCTCGCAAGTTGCTGCAGCCATGACTCGATATTCCGCTTCACAAGAAGATCTACTGACAGTGGTTTGTTTCTTTGATTTCCATGAAACAATGTTATCGCCAATGTACATGTAAAAGCCATAGACTGACCTTCGTGTATCAGAGCATGAGCTATAGTCTAAATCTACAAATCCATGAAGTTGCAATTTTGAGTTAGCAAAGAAGAACAATCCCAAAGCTAGTGTCTTCTTGATGTAGGATAAAAGATGATAAATGACCATGAGATGAGGATGTTGAGGAGATGATATGAATTGGCTAAGAAGATGGACAATGTATGTTATATCAGGTCTTGTATTAGTGAGGTATAAGAGCCTACCAACCAATCGTCTATAGAGTTGAGGGTTTGCCAAAGGTTCTCCTTCATGAATGCTTAACTTTTGGGAAGCTATCATCGGGGTGTCAGCAGGCTTCTTGCCAAGTGATCCTATATCTTCAAGCAAATGGAGAGCACAATTTCGTTGTTACAAAGAAATTCCTGTAGAATTACGAGCGATTTCAAAGCACAAGAAGTACCGCAAGGTTCCCAAATCCTTTAATTTGAAGTGTTGGTGAAGAAAAGCTTTGACATTCGAGAGCTGGTCCAAATTTTTCCCAGCTAATACTATATCATCAACATATACGAGTAATATTATCATATCATCACTCGAGCCATAAATAAAAAAGTGAATGTTTGAAAGGTGACTGTGTGAAACCAAACCGAAGAACAACCTTTGAGAAAGCATTAAACCATTGTCGGGAAGCTTGTTTGAGCCCATAGATTGACTTATTAAGCTTGCAAACTAGATTCGAATCTGTAGAATCAGAAAATATCCTTGGGGCAATTTCATGTACACTTCTTCATCGAGGATTCCATTAAGGAACGCGTTATTAACATCTAGTTGCAGCAAATGCAATTTTTGGAAGCTGCCAATGCAAGAAGGACCTTGAAAGATGTCATTTTAGCCACAAGTGAGAAAGTGTTTGTATAATCAATTCCTTCTATTTGAGTGAAGCCTTTTGCAACCAAACGAGCCTTGTATCTATCAAGAGAACCATCAGCCTTATATTTTATACGATACACCCATTTGCAGTCTATTGCTTTCTTCCCTTCAGGTAATGGTACCACTGTCCAGGTTTGAAGATTCTCCATAGCATGTAGTTCTTCATCCATGGCAGTCCTCCATGCTGGAATTTTAGCCACTTGATGATAAAAGGTAGGTTCATAAGTAGATGAGATGTTGGCTATGAAACTAGTATAAGCTGAAGAAAGCTTTGTAGTAGACAAGTGGTCTTCGATAGGATATGTTGGAGAGCAAAATGGAAAAGAATCAGTGAGATTGTTGCAGTAATACTGTCTCAGGTAAGAAGGCGGTTGAGAATGTCGAGATAACCTTCGAGGCACGATCAAAGATTGATTAGAAACATGATGTTCTGAAAATCCTGCTTCTGCATTATGAATGACATGTTCTTCATGTCCAACGTTGACTGCATGATCCATGTTGACTACATGATCCACGTTGACTGTATGATCTTCATGGTTTGCATGGCCTGCATGATCATCATTAATTACATGTCCTTCATGATTCGTTTGAGCATGTTCTCCAGGATCGTTATTAGCTTCATGTATGTCATAGTTCAGTGGAGTATTGTGTTATGCATGATGAACATGAGCAGGCTGGCCATTGCAATGTCCTGCAAAATCAGAAATTGTTTGGGGATCGAATTGATGCAAATAGTATGGATTTGCACCATTGTTGAAATCATCATTGAGATTAATATCTCCCATGATCAAGAAGATTAAAGAAGAAAACAAAAAATCGAGGCAGAAGCTTTAAAGAAATTCAACTGATACCATATTAGAATGCAAAGAAGAGGAAACTCTGTAAAGAATGCTTTCTTTATTAACCAAAAGATGAAGATACAAAATGGATTAAAGTTTCCTTTTATAGACTCAACATATATCTAAAACCCTAAACTAACTAACTAAACGTAATACACCCCTCCAATAGTTCATCGAGACCTATCGAGCAACAATGTTCTGTTAAACTCAAGTTTTTAGGCCTTTTTAGATGACTTCGGAACTTCTAGAATGTTGGATCTGGATTCATCCAATTGCACCCTTCTTGTCGAAACTCGTGGCTATATAGCTCCAGGTGATGTTTCCTTTCTCTACAACTTCATTTATTAACCCTTTTCTTAAAATAGTATATATAATTAATTGAATTTTTTTTGATTTGTGTATGCAGAGCTTGCTTATTGAATGGTTGTTAACGAGAAATGTGATGTGTATAGCTTTTGAGTGGTGACGCTGGAAACATTGTTCTCGTCGCTGCACTGACATTGGCTTGCTTAAATCCGCAAGCAAAGTCGCTGCAAGCAATAAAAGAAATGTGTTAAGAGTTTCTTTCTCGCCAAACATTCTTGAAGGTTCCCCTTCGAATGCATATGGGAGAAAGTTTTGAAACTTGTAAGGTATAAAGTCTCCATGAGATGTTTCAATAAAGAGTGGTTTATTATTGTTTTAAACTTGAAACAAACAACTTTATTAATAAACAAAAAAACAAAAACATAATCTTTCAAAAAATTTACAACATTAAAAAAATGTCAAATCTAAAAAGAAAACTAAAGGGTTGTTCCAGTCAGATTAGACACTCCTCTTTGTACCACTGCAAATCTCTGAAGTCCATTGTAGGAAGAGTCACTGGGGAGTTGTCAAAACATGAACTAGATGAAATCTCCACTAGAAAACCGCAAATACATTTCTCGTCCACTTTAAAGGTACCAATCCGCTCCACTTCTGATTAAATCGGAAAACAACCACAAAGGGGATGAAACTATCCATGACCACCGACAAACTCAAATCAAAAACAAACATCGTGAGGAACACTGCACGAGCATCAAACGGCCGCAAAAGTATCCAGAAAACGTGTCATGAGATAGAGATGTGCCATAAAGGCAGAGAAAAGGCGTGCTCTAAAGACAGAGGACAATAAGCGCAAATAGAATAGGGTTGAAAGGAAGAAGAGAGGTTTTATGAGAATTTCATTGATAATTCAAGCATAAAGCAACCGTAGTACAATTCTGGGTATATAACAAACATGTACCAACAATCATGTGCTAACTAATGAAATAAAAACATGTGTCATCAACATATTGAGCCTCCAACAGTCGTTATTCCCTATTGTGTGCTGGCATTCTGCTTACGATCAGTGGTGCAGACTGGATCATTTTCTGCAGTGGGCTTAGCATCCTCAATAGGCCCATCAGAAGCCATTCTTCACTCATGTAGATCGTATAGGAGTTCTCTAAATTGAGTGCAAGTGTACACTGCTACCAAGTTATAGCAGTTAAGATATCGTCTCCATAGGGATTGGAAGTTACTTCAATGATTAAATTCCTGCACAAGGAAAAGTAAAAACACAATTAAGTTGGGATTTGATTTGATTTGATTAAAACTAAAAGCAAGTAAATTAAAAGATTGAGAATTCAGTTTAAGAGAACGGGCCGGTATTGGAATGCGTTGTAGTGTGGATTTTGAATGTTTCGTCTTGGTTCAAGTGCTACAAAATCGATTCTGCTGTCAAGGTGATGCCTTGGTAGATAACCCGCTGCAGCAGACAATGACGTGTTGCCCGGGCGGCTAAGTAATGCTTCAAAGTTTGAAAAGGCTTCCTTCAGTGACTCCTCCTTATCCCTAAGTTGAAGTGCTATTGGCAAACACGTCTTGATAATACCTCCCGACGTGAATCTAAGGATGAACACCAACCAATTCTTAAGCCTCCTTTAGCCGCTGAACTTCTAACTTATCCCTAAGCCGAAGTAACTTCACCCCAAGTTGGATAAAATCGTATTTACTCATTTCGTGAGTCTAACTCTCTCGATATTAGACAATTTGATAATTGCTCTCTCCTCTCCCTATTTGATTGCAAACAAGAACAATGCCAAGAGTAAACAAACTTTGAAATTTTATTGCAACATGAAAAACCTAAACGAATACAAACAATCTCTCACAACTACTCAACAAAACAAACCCTTAACCCTAGGAAAAGTTTAGAACATGATGGATGAATGGAAGCACTAGGGTTTTGGTCTAAGGAATCTCGATATCTTCTCTAGTCGACTAAGATGCCTTATATATAAGCCTTGGCCTACTCGAAGTTGGTTAAAGGACTAGAGTACAAGTTGGAATTAAAGTAGATCTCATAAAAAGATTAAACTCTAATTAAATCTTCTTTTAATCCAAGCTTGACTTCTGGTTGACTTTAAATTCCTTGAGTTTTGATCGTGGCTTTTCCTGGGCTTTTGGGCTCTGATCTGCATGCAAATGGTCTCTAAAAATCGAGCTTGATGTGTTCTTCCAGTCGCATACCACTTTGCATGTTTTCAGCTACCTTGGGATGCTGCCTCGGTGGTGCACCATCTTCTGCCTCGCAGAGGTCTGACTCAGCAGGGCTCCTTAGTCTGGGTTTCTCCTCTGTAGCTTAGTCTGATCAACTCTCCAGCAGGTACATCAACGTCGTCCATCGAATGTTCAGCTCCTTCCTTCTGCCCTCATTGATGTCGTGGTTACGTCTGTCTGGGTGGGTATCTGCGCACAATGAAACATATACCTAAGCAGTATCTTTTATAGATAAAAACAGTGGAATTCATCAAGTAGGGCAAAGTATATAATCTATGCAGTTTTTAGTATGTTTACCTAATTATGGAACTAAAATGAGCTTAAGTCTAACAATAGTTGAGCTATCCTATGGCTAAAATCTAGAACTTTTTCACACTTAACACACCCCCAAACTCGAACTATTGATTATCCTCAAGAAATGCAATCTAATAGTAACATGCCAAAACTTAAAATCGTAGGAAAACTTAGCTTAAAAAATACCTTGAGCGACCCTTACATACCGTGCAGCTACATGCTTTACAGCAACCCTTCGAATGACAATGGATTTACCCAGAACCGAACTATGTGTCATGTGTAACCCCCTTAGCCCGGCCTAGATGATTGACCCGAACTACGAAGATTACACGGGGAAAACCAAAGTCAACCTTGATTTACGACCCTTTTTTTCTTTTTAATCTTGTCTAGGTACACATTAACCCTAAGTGAGTACCCACAAGTTACGATAGAGAAAGACACAGCGATCGGATTTCAAAAAGGGACTCAATTGCACAATATACAAATTCAGGGACCAAAACATAATTTCCAAAAATTAGAAGGTCTTTACTGATTTTAAAGTTGCCAATATGAAATTAGGCAAGTTACATGCTCCTCTGCCAAAATTCAACTTAAATGGACATCTCAAACTCAAGCAATTGCAACTCTATCATTTGGGACTAAAATGTAAAACTTGCAAACTTCAGCACCATTCAAATCAGTGCCCAACGGTCACCTGTTTCGAAACACCCACCTGTCGTATTGAAACGCAGGATCGGAACGACGTTGACCATTTCGATACGCGGGTTGGTTCCGAGACTGGTTCCGTAACGAGGCCTTTTAGTGGCCAAATCGTTTCGAAACAGTCTCCAGCCGTTTCGAAACACGAAGGCCATTACATGCCCCCATTTCGAAACGCTAGAGAGTGTTTTGATACGGTTTGCCCAGAAACTGCAGATTTTGCTGGTTTTTCATACGTAAACCCGTTCCAACTCGTCCTAATGACTTCCCAAACATTCCAATAAGTCATCAAATCTATAAGGTGCATGTTTAGAACTCCTAAACACATTCATAGCATCAAACATGAAATTTCACATGTCTAGAGGCATGCTTCCTATTATCAAAACCAAGTAGGCAAACAAACTTCAAATTAAGCATTAAAGGCCATTTACAATTCAAATCAACCAAGGCACACATGCCACAACCTTAGGAAGTTTAATACATCTTCCAAACAAAATTTAGGTTCCCATTGCCAATTTATCAAAACTAATAGTGTATAAAAACATCACCATACGTGAGCTTGGATTCCTTGGACACACTTAGCTTTCTTGATGCCCTTAAACACCTCAATTATCTGCATTATTGGTAAAAGAGAGCGTAAGCACAAATGCTTAGTAAGACAAGCTCTAACTAAAACCAATACAACAATGCATTCTTAGAAAACACTTTCAACAAAGCTTTATAATTACATGCTCAACTCTTTCTCATGCTACCTTGCATCATTTTCAAGCATCTCATGCTTCGTTACATTTAAATACATTATATTGGCTTTCAAGTGATAGTTCATAACCATTTCAACACAAAACACAATCGGATACGCGGATTACAAGCGTTGTCCCACACGCTTCATACACACTACCGGACTACACAAGGTTCACACTCAAGAGCAATCCCTCCATTGATGTGACACTCGTGGTGGAGTATAACGGTACAATCTCAACCCCTCAACACCACTCATCGGTAGTTGTATAATTCCACTAACGAGAGTAAGGGACACACAACACAAGATCCACACACAGAATTTACAACCACCGTTGTGATCTTACCTCAATCGTTAGGGTACTTGGATGGAGTTTACGGTACAATCACAACCCCTCAACATCCAAGGCGACTTTACTTACGGTGCACCCAATCCTATAGCCGGCTAACTATATCCGATTCAAGTACTTAAAAACCATTTCATCACTTGCCAATATACATCAAATACCATCATCAATTCACTTTTTTAAGCATTAATCAAAGCCATTTAACATCATGCATCTCCATGCATCATTACCAATTTAATAACATGTCAAACCAATGATCTCTTACCTTGAGCATCCTTCAATACATGGTTTTCAAAACCAGCATTAATCATGCTAAAACATGCTTCCAAAACAGAAATTAAACATGCATTTTATAACTAATGCATCAAACTACACCTTAGCACATCCGAGGGAGTTTTTTTTTCGAAAACTTACTCTTGAGCTTAGCTAAGTTGTTTAGACTTAAACTAAGCTCCCAAAACCTCCAAATAATTGTTTCAAAGCTGGAAAACCATCTCCACTCACCAATTACGTTTCGCTTGGTTGCCGAAACGCCAATTAAGCTTCCAAAACAACTCCAAAGGTGTCCGAAGATGTCTCCCTTGTTTTAGACACATCAATGCAGAGGATTAATGCATCATCATGCATTGAAATCTTCAGCCAACACTACTAAACTCGCTGCTCTACCTAAAACCAACATTTCGGCTACCAAACACAACCGAAATCACCTCCAAACTCTTCCAAAACTTTACCCAGCCAAGATCCATCACTCCTAATCATTTCTAAACATCAATCACCATCAAAAACAATCCTAAACTCGACCTTATTCCTCCAGCTATAACAAAACACCAAGAACACCTCAAAAACCACCATTTTCTTAAGCAAAAACTTAGGAAACTCAACCTATTCAGGATTAGATTGATAAAACCTCATTTCTAACATCATTTAATAACCAAAATACATTAAAGAACCACCTCGAAACATAGCCCAATCAATCACAATGAAATTCTTCAAGATCTCTTCCAAAATCTTGAGTTTTAAGCCAAAACCATGTTTCTAACATTAAAACCATTTATAAAACTTTAATAAAGGATTGACAACTTGGGAATTTCAGTAAAGAACTGAGTATTTAGAAGAGAAGAACAATCTTACCTCTAAATGATGATTTCTCCTTGATTTGGGCCAAATTCCTTGAAAATTCAATGTGGAAATCAAAAGGATTTGATGCAAGATTGATTAGGAACCAATAGATGATGGAAATATCATCAATTGAAGTGAAAACATATGTGAAAGTTGCTGGAGAAAAAGTGTTTGGATGATGGGATTTTGAGAGAAAAAAGAATGACAGAAAATTAGAGAAAAGGTAGTTATGAAAATCAAAAGGTAGTTTTCCTTTTCTTTTATTTAATTAATACATTAATTAAATCACCCAAATTAAGGAAAAATCTGGAGATTTTTTTTTGGGTAATTAGCTCCTTAAAGATTCAAAGTTTCAATCCTTTACAAAACAATCACTACTAAACTTTGCAAAAATCGCATTTTGGTCACTACACCGAAATGTAGTATTTCCAAACCTTATTTTGTAAAATTGATTTCACCACTCTCTTATATATATTAAATGAGGATTTTTAGATATTTTTCTATATTTTTAAAGCATCCCGAACTAGGCTTTCCCTAAAACCTCCTTTTATATTCAAACCGTTTCTCAGACCGGTCCGACCAAACCCTAAACTTCTAAGCCCAAAATTGGGGTGTTACAACTCTCCCCCTCTTAAGAAATTTCGTCCCCGAAATTTACCTGGAGGAAAAAGTAAGGAAACTGCTCCTTCATGTCATCCTTTCTTTCCCACGTGGCTTCCTCAACACCACGATGCCTCCACAACACTTTAACCAATTCAATGGTCTTATCCCGAAGAACTTTACTGTTTGAATCCAGAATTTCAACCGGCTCTTCATCATAGGTCAAGTCTAGATTCAACTCCACTTCCTCCACAGGCATAACATGCGAAGGATCCGATCTATACCTCCGAAGCATAGAGACATGAAACACATCATGTATCTTTTCCAACTCTTGCGGTAACCTCAGCTTATAAGCAACAGGACCCACACGTTCAATCACCTCGTATGGTCCAATATACCTAGGGCTCAACTTACCCTTCCGGCCAAACCTCATCACCTTCTTCCAAGGTGAAACCTTCAAAACACACGGTCACCCACCGCAAACTCAATCTCCTTACGCTTCAAATCCGCGTAAGACTTCTGTCGATCAGATGCTGCCTTCAACCGCTCACAAATGAGCTTCACCTTCTCGGTGGTTCCTTTCAACAAAGCTGACATCGAGACCAACTTTTAACCTGTTTCAGCCCAGCAAAGAGGAGTTCTGCACTTTCTCCCATACAAGGCTTCATAAGGTGCCATTTGAATACTTTCCTGATAACTATTGTTATAAGCAAACTCCACCAAAGGCAAATGCTTCTCCCAAGAGCCTTGGAACTCAATCACACAACACCTCAACATATCCTCAAGCACTTGGATAACACGCTCAGACTGTCCATCCGACTGTGGATGATAAGAAGTATTGAAATTCAACCGCGTAGCCAAAGCTTGGTGCAAACACTCCCAAAAACGCGATGTAAACCTCGAATCTCTATCTGACACTATAGACTTTGGCACACCATGCAGACACACAATCTCAGCTATGTACAACTCTGCAAGCTTATCCAAAGTATACGTGGTATGCACAGGTAAGAAATGCGCACACTTCGTAAGGCGATCCACAATTACCCACACCAAATTCTTCTTCGATGGCGACAAAGGCAAACTAGACACGAAGTCCATGGTAATCCTTTCCCACTTCCACTCAAGAATCCTCAACGGTTGCAACAACCCTGAAGGATACTGATGCTCAGCCTTAACCCGCTGACAAACCATGCACTTACTCACGTACTCCGCAACATCTTTCTTCAATCCCACCCAATAGTACTCATCTCTCAGGTCACGATACATCTTTGTACTACCAGGGTGCATAACAAAAGGACTACTATGAGCTTCAGTCAGAATAGTACGCCTCAACTCCGCATCATTCGACACTACTATCCGACTTCCAAAACATAGAACTCCATCATCATTAAAACAGAAATCCGATGGTCTATCCTCAGCAATATCCCGAACATGTGGCACCAAAGAATCATCAAACAACTGCTTATCCTTTATCAACTGAACCAAAGATGGTTTCACTTGCAATTCAGCCACAAGACCTCCATCTTGTGAAATACTCAAGCTGGCAAACATAGCCCTTAACTCCACTGCCACCTTCCTACTCAAGGCATCCGCTACAACATTAGCTTTTCCCGGATGATACTCGATTGTCAAATCGTAATCCTTAAGCAACTCCACCCAACATCGTTGCCTAAGATTCAACTCTTTCTGAGACATCAGATACTTCAAGCTCTTGTGATCCGTGTACACCGTACACTTCTCACCATACAGATAATGTCTCCAAATCTTCAAAGCAAAAACCACCGCAGCTAACTCAATATCATGCGTAGGATAATTGCGCTCATGCACCTTCAACTGTCGCGATGCATAAGCCACCACCTTACCCTCCTGTATTAGCACACACCCCAAACCAACGTAAGATGCGTCACTGTACACCATAAACTCTTTTCCTGATTCAGGTTGAACCTTCTCAAAAGCATGCTGCCTTGCTTCTGTCCACTCATACTTGACATCCTTTTGCAACAACTTCGTCAAAGGTGCAGCAATCTTTGAAAATCCATCCACAAGCCTCCGGTAATATCCTGCTAAACCAAGGAAACTACGGACTTCATGAACAGACTTAGGAGGCTTCCAATTCATAACCGCCTCGATCTTCTGAGGATCAACACGAATTCCCTCAGCCGAAACCACATGACAAAGGAACACAACTTCTTTTAGCCAAAACTCGCACTTGCTCAGCTTAGCATAAAGCTGATTTTCCAAAAGCGCTTGCAAGACAACCCTCAAATGTCCTTCATGCTCCTCCTTAGTACGAGAGTACACAATGATATCGTCAATGAACACCACAACAAACTTATCCAAGTATTCATGGAACACTCTATTCATCATGTCCATGAAAGCTGCATGAGCATTCGTCAAGCCAAACGTCATTACAAGGAATTCATAATGCCCATACCTCGTTCTAAAGGCTGTTTTTGGCACATCCACATCTTTCACCTTAAGCTGGTAGTATTATTGCGTGTAAAATAGTCTATCGCAATGGTAGTGCAAGTATACACGACGCAAGTAGTAAAATGATACGAAGTATCGGATATCGTCTCCACAGGGATTGGGCTAGTAGCTTCACCTTAATTTGCTGCACGAAAGTAAAGAAAATATTTGAGAAAGTTGTCACGAGAATAATAAAGTAAACGTAAATAAAAGAGTAGAAATATCAAGATAGAGAGAATGAGCTGGTATTGAATTGCTCAGTAGTGCATGTATTGCAGAGTTTAGGAAATCCAGTTCTGTCGTCGCGCCCGTCGCGGCAGCACCTGTCGCGGCAGCAGTCCGTTGGTCGTCGCGGTAGAAAACACACCAACTCAGTACTTTCAAGTTTGGCAAGAATCCCAGATCTGCCTTGGCCTATCCCTAGGTCCAAGTCTGTCGATGATCACGTCTTGATGATACCTCCCAACGTGAATCGAAGGATGAACACCGATGTGTATGAATTCTTCTTTAGCCACTTAACCTCGCCCTATCCCTAGGCACGAGATAGTTCAACTATAAACTAGAGAACTTGCTCTTATTTCTTTCGTATACTTAACTCTCCCGATGCTAAGTAAATAAATAACCTCACAATGCTCTCCCGATGCTCTTGCAAGATATTAATAACCAAAATAAGAGAACTTGAAGTTTATTTTATTGAACTGAAAATTCCTAAAACGAAACAACCCTTGCAACTACTTTACAAATCAACCCGTGGCCCTAAGGGGAATTTAGAATATGTCGGCGGCGGGTAAACGGCTAGGGGTTTTGGATATCGGTTATGGGGTATTCGGCTATGGGGTATTCAACTATGAGTTATTTCCTAGGTTAAAATACATGCCCTTATATAAGCTTTGGGCTCAAGTTATCTAAGTTAACAAGGATTACAACTTTAATTAAAAGTATGATTCTAATAAAGACTTAATCTTCAAGGAATCTACTTTCCAGCCGTCCTCCTTGTTTCTTGGGATTTTCTCTCCTTGAGCTTTGGGCTTGACATATCTTTTGATCCGAGGCTTGGAAAAATATAAGGTTTTCACACGACAAACGAGCAGAATTTTCTCTATCTATCGAGGTCCACTTTGCTTTTTCTCCACTAACTTGCTGTCGTCCTCTCCTGTCACGACAACACCATGGCAGCATCGTCCTCTTTGTCTGCTTGTCCAGTTCAGCTCTTCTGCTTCTCCGCCCTGTGCCTGCCTTCACTGTCTACGATGGCGGCAACCTGCAAAAACAACCATTCTTAGTAGAATCTGTGCCTTTTAATATATTTGTGATGTTTTGCTGTAAACTAACCTAAATGCAATGAATAATGCTTGAATGCAGCAGAAATATGGGTTAAAAAGGGTGTAAATAATAGAACTTTTACACACTCAACACACCCCCAAACTCAAGTTTTTGCTTGCCCTCAAGCAACTAAGTCCTAAAAGAAAAATGAAATATTTTTGTTTTGGCTTTCAAACGGTGAACTTTCCCTTACCCGTCGTTCGTTCCCTGTGGCGGCAGCAACCTGTCGGATAATTTAGGATCTGTCCGGAATCTCACTATACTCCTCGTGCAGTGTGTGCATGCTTGTGAACAGTTATATGCTAAGACTCTCTTAGTTTCACTAGAATATTCAACTCTTTAACTCGATTTTTTATGCCAAAGTTTATTTTTGAATGCACATTTTCATGCTTCTTTGATTTCTTTCTTTTGACTCGCTTTCTCTAAAATTTTACTAGAGCCAGTTTTAGGCACCTCTAGTTAGCTTCCTAGAGCCAGTTTCGGGCACCTCTAGGGTTTTTGAGTCTCTTTTGCTAAACTTCTTTCCTAGAGCCAGTGTTAGGCACCTCTAGGGGCTATTCAAGTACTAAGCTTCCTATTCTAGTTTGGCTAAAAGAAATCTTAAGCAGTATAACAATCACAATGGTGTTTAAGTTTTCAGAACTATAGAAAGGCTCTAAACTTCTCCTTAAACTATCCTAAGGATGCTGCCACGACAGAGCTGTCACGACAGGCAAGTTCAATTCATAGTTTTAAGCCAAAATTTTCAGTTTTTCAGTTTTTTTTAAGAGAATAAATAAGTAAAAGACACAATAATTAATTAAGATGTACTTAGACTCCATTAAAATGGAGGGTTGCCACCCCCAAACTCAAGGGTTGCATTGCCCTCAATGCAAATGACAAGATAAAAATGAAGGTAGTGCATCACAAAATATAGATAAGGCAGGCAGCAATAAGAAAATAAGAAACTTAAATTTTAAGCATTGTCTTCACTGCTGCTGCTGAGGCGGATTTGGCAGCAGATTCTGGGCTGTGGGGCAGGCTGGGCTGGTCGCTCTACAACCTGGATATCAGAGCTGCTGCCGCTGTCCCAGCTACTGCTACTGGTGGTGGCCTTGGGGCAGAGTTTTCTTGTTGGCCATTCTTTTCTGCCTCTTGACTGGTGTAAATTCTTTCTCCAAGTTCCTCCAAATAGAGGGTTCGGTGTCGCTTTCTGCCAAGGCGGATGAAGAAGAGAACCCAGCTACAAAGGCATCAATGTCATCCAAGGGTACCGGTCGCTTTGTTCCTTGGGCGGATGTTTCGGCTTGAGGGCTGCCGGCTGGGCAGGTGATGGAATGGAGGCAGCAAATGGTGTATGCGGTGTGGCAGCAGGTGTAGGTGTGTGGGCAGGGGTGGGGACGGTGAAGTAGTGGGCAGGGAAGGTGGGAAAGACAACATCAGGAAAATTTAAAGTATGGTGAATGAAATTTACCGTGGATGCGGCAAAATCCTTGATGAATGTCATGAGACCCAGCTGTCTGTCCTCCATCCTCTAAATAGCAGCAAGAATTTGAGTGGATGGGTCTGTCAGAGCATTTGCAGCAGCGGCAGGTTTAGGGTTTGGCTGCTCTGACGATTCAGCTGGGGCGGCAGCAGGGTTGAAGGAGGAGATGGGGGTTGCCACTGTCAGCTCCATGAGGCTGATAATATTTTTGTCTGTCCAGCCCCGTCCCTTCACGAGGCGATCGGTGGTGGCTTCCAATACGGCAGAGCAGCGACAGAGAGACGTAATAAGGAAGGGAAGGCAGAGGAGGGCCGTCGATCGATGGGCGCAGTCCAAAATACTCTCACGTATATAACTCCCCACGTTAATTGGTCGTTTATTCATAATGGAGTGTATCAGGGCTAACCTCTGCTGGTCCACCATGGTGTGATGTGAGGACGGTAGAATCCTCTTCTTAATGAAGGCGTTCCACAGTTTGGCTTTTGGCAGCAGCTGCCCCCTCTTCACGGTGTGGGGATTTTTGCGGCTCGTGTTCCATTCAGTCCCTTCTTCTGTCACTTCTGCCATGACAACGTCGAAGGCAGCGTCGTCTAGAGTGTCAAGGAACTGCTGGTGAGCATCGTCGGTGGGGCCGAAGTATAGGCCATAGAAAGAGTTGATGCGCTCGGCTGTGAACTGAACTTCTGTCCCTCGGACGGTTACTGCTGTTGCCGTCATGCTGCCGATGGCAGCATAGAATTCCCTCACCAGTGTTTCGTTCATCTCTACTGGTTGCTCCGCGAATTGTTCCCACAAGAGGGATCTAATTGTCCGTGCAATGAAAGGCTTGAGGCCCATATTGACTGCTCTTGGGGTGTAAATAAAACCTCTTTCTTCCCATAGATCCTTAGTTGCGAAGGACTGCGGGGTGGGTGCTGCCGGTGAAGAAGTTGAAGCAGCACTGCGACAGGTTCTTCTAGAAGACATGTTAGTCCAAGGGTTGTTGAAAGCAAAAGAAAGCAAATGAAAACTAAGGGGGAGAGCAAGTAAGAACAACAGAAGTGAATGAAATGAAAATGAAACGGGGTTTTATAGAAGAGGAGTTGCTGCCCGTTGAAGCTGTAACGGCAGGCGTGAATAACGGGGCGACTGTTGAGCTTTAGCGTGTCTGGCGCGTCTGACACGCGTTTATGCGTCTGTTACGCGTCTGTCGCACGTTTCCGCGTCTGTCGTGACAGTCTGTTGATAGCCTATCTTTTCCGTGTCTGCCGCGACAACTGGAACGACATGTTTCAATATTGGCCTTTGTTGGGCTGATGGATGGATGGTGGGCTGGGTTCACTTCTCCTGTTCCTCTTGACTCCTTTATTTCCTAAAAAAAATATAAAAACATTATTCGAATAAAATAAACCTTATTTCCTAATAAATAATAAAAATAAATAAAAATAAAATTTAGGTTAAATTAGGGCTGCCGGGTGGGGCATCTCCTAAGGTAACCACTTCATGTATTCCTGGGGCTTCAGTCCCCTGATAATGCTTGAGGCGCTATCCGTTGACTTTGAATTGGTGCCCGTCCTTTAATGATCGGATTGTGATAACACCATGGGGAAAACTTGTACGACTTGGAACGGGCCAGACCATCTAGATTTCAGTTTCCCTGGGAAAAGTTTCAATCTAGAATTGAACAGCAATACAAGCTGCCCTGGGCAGAACTGTCGTGGCAGCAACTTCCTATCATGCCACTTCTTAGTTTTCTCCTTGTAAATTCTTGCATTGTCGTAGGCCATTGTCCGTATTTCTTTAATTTCATTCAAATCTAACAGCCTTTTCTGCCCTGCCCTGTCCAAGTCCATATTTACTGCCTTTATCGCCCAATATGCTCTGTGCTCTATCTCGACAGGCAGATGACAGGTTTTCCCATAAATCAATCGGTACGGAGACATGCCCAATGGAGTCTTGAAAGCTGTCCTATATGCCCATAACGCATCATTGAGGAGTAAAGACCAATCTTTCCTAGTTGGTTTAACCATCTTCTCAAGAATGTTCTTAACTTCCTTATTAGATATTTCGGCTTGTCCATTGGTCTGTGGATGGTATGCTGTCGCGATCCGATGCTTGACACCATATTTCTTCAAGGCGGCAGCAATAACCCTATTGTAAAAATGTCTCCCTTCATCACTGATAATCGCCTTAGGGATGCCAAACCTAGAAAAGATGTTTTTGTGTAAAAACTTTTGGAATGTCTTGGCATCATTCTTTTGTGTGGCGATAGCTTCAACCCACTTAGAGACATAATCTACTGCCAGGAGGATGTATAGATTTCCACATGAAGATGGAAAAGGTCCCATAAAATCAATCCCCCAAACGTCGAAAATTTCGACTTCTAGAATGTTCTGCAACGGCATCTCGTTTCTCCTCGAGATGTTTCCTATCCTTTGGCACCTGTCACAGTTCTTGTAGAAGGTTTGTGCATCTTTATACAGTGACGGCCAATAAAACCCTGACTGCAACACCTTGGCAGCAGTTTTGTTGCTTCCTAAGTGACCTCCATATTGTGAAGCATGGCAGTGATGAAGAATGTCTTCTTGTTCTTCTTGTGGTACACACCTCCTTATAACCTGATCTGCACACATTTTGAAAAGAAGGGGTTCGTCCCAATAATAATGCTTAGCATCATTTTGGAACCTCTTCCTGGCTTGATAATTAAGATCAGAAGGAAGTATTCCGCTAACTATAAAATTAACGAAATCAGCATACCAGGGGAGTTAAGAAGACTTACCTGCCGCCATGGCTGTCGCGACAGCGATTGCGGCAGCAAAGAGCTGCTCGTCTGGGAAGGTCTCCAGTATGTGTGTCTCATCGATTGGTAGACTCTGTCCCTTCTCCAACCTTGACAAGTGGTCTGCCACCTGATTTTCTGTCCCTTTTTTGTCCTTGATTTCAAGGTCGAATTCTTGCAATAGTAGGATCCACCGTATCAATCTAGGCTTTGCATCCTTTTTCGCGAACAAATATTTCAGGGCAGAGTGGTCTGTGTGCACTATTACCTTCGTTCCAAGTATGTAAGAACGAAACTTGTCAATGGAGAACACCACAACTAATAACTCCTTCTCTGTGGTGGTGTAATTCACTTGGGCGTCATTCAGTGTCTTGCTGGCATAATATATGACATGAAATAGCTTATCTCTCCGCTGCCCAAGTGCTACCCCGACAGCATAGTCACTAGCATCACACATAATCTCAAACGGCTGTGTCCAGTCTGGTGGCTGTACTATTGGGGCTGTTACCAGTTTTTCCTTCAGAACCTTGAATGCTTCAGTACATTCATCGTTAAAGTCAAAGGGTCGGTTCTGCTCTAAAAGATGGCATAGGGGCTTGGTGATTTTTGAGAAATTCGCAATAAATCTTCGATAAAAACCAGCATGTCCCAAGAAACTTCTAATGCCCTTGACTGTGGTCGGCGGCGGCAGCTTCTCGATCACTTCTATTTTAGCCTTGTCGACTTCTATCTCACGACAGCTAATCTTATGGCCAAGGACTATCCCTTCATCCACCATAAAGTGGCATTTTTCCCAATTTAAAACTAGGTTTGCTTTTTCACATCTCTCAAGTACCTTTTGTAGATTGCCGAGGTAGCTCTCAAAATCGTCTCCAAAGACTGAAAAATCATCCATAAAAATCTCAAGGAAGTCCTCCACCATATCGGAGAATATGGCCATCATGCACCTTTGGAAGGTGGCGGGTGCATTACATAGTCCAAAAGGCATTCTCCTAAAAGCATACGTTCCGTATGGGCATGTGAAAGTCGTCTTTTCTTGATCCTCCGGTGCGATAGCAATTTGATTATAACCTGAATAACCATCAAGAAAACAATAGTAAGGTTTACCCGCTAATCTATCAAGCATTTGATCAATAAAGGGTAAAGGAAAGTGGTCCTTTCGGGTAGCTTTGTTAACCTTCCGATAGTCCATACAAACCCTCCAACCGGTCACAGTCCTAGTTGGGATTAACTCATTGTTTTCATTGGTCACCACGATCATTCCTCCTTTCTTGGGCACGCATTGCACCGGGCTCACCCATTTGCTGTCAGAGATTGCGTAAATAATACCAACATCTAACCATTTGATTATCTCTTTACGCACCACCTCTTTCATCGCATGGTTTAGCCGCCTTTGGGCATCTATAGTCGGCTTATGATCTTCCTCTAGAAGGATTTTGTGCATGCATAACGCCGGACTAATGCCTTGTATATCAGCTATCGTCCATCCAATCGCCTTTTTGTGCTGCCGCAACATGCCTATTAGCTGCCGTTCCTGATCCTGCGGCAGCTTAGAAGAGATGATTACGGGCAACATATCATTTGAACCAAGAAAAGCATATTTTAGCTGCCCTGGCAGGGGCTTCAGTTCTAAGGCAGGTGGTTCAACAGTAGATGGCTTTTGAATTAAATGGTTATCCGAAGTATAATTTAAAGGTTCGAATAACTTACCTGGACGATTGCCTATCCAGTTTACCTCCTCCTGATCGTCAGTATCAGATGTATCGGATTCAGAGGAGTTGTTGTCGTCGGTGCTGTCGTTCATGCTGTCATGACAGTCCTGTAGGTGGCTGCCGCGGCAGTGACCAAATTGAATATCGTGACAGCCCGACCTGATGCATGGTTGATCAAGGGTAACGTCAGTGATAGCCTTGCATTCCTCGTCTACATCAGCATGTTTCATCGCTTGGAGAACATTCAACTTAATCTCTTGATCATTCACTCGCATGGTGAGTTCTCCTTTCTCCACATCAATCAGTGATCTTCTCGTGGCTAAGAAGGGTCGCCCAAGGATGACTGGTGCGTTTTCGTCTGCCTCACAATCTAAAACAAGAAAGTCAATAGGAAAAATAAATTTATCCACTCTTACCAGAATATCTTCAATTTTTCCTTCTAGATGAACGTAAGAGCGGTCTGCTAGCTGCAGAGTTACTGTCGTGGGCCGCGCCTTTCCAATACCTAATTTCTGAAAAACAGACTTTGGCATTAAATTAACACTAGCACCAAGATCACAAAGTGCCTTACCCACATATTTATTTCCGATTACACAAGGTATGATGAAGCTCTCTGGATCCTTCTTTTTCTGGGGTGGCTGCCGGTGAAGAATACTCATGCAACCTTCTGTCATCTTTACCGTTTCAAATTCCCCAAGTTTAGATTTCTTTGACATGACATCCTTGAGAAATTTGGCATAACCGGGCATCTCCCTAACGGCATCTAACAGCGGAATATTAATATGAACCTGCTTAAAAATATCATAAATCTTTTTGAGTTGAGATTCTTGCTTAGCTTGCTGTATCCGCTGAGGAAAAGGTGGGGGGGGACGGTAATCAGCAATACGTCCTTCCCACTGCATACGAATCTGAGGAGGTTTGGGTTCATCGATTTTCTCCTCTGTCGCTTATGCTGTCGTGACAGGCTCATCGGCAGCAGTCTGTTTGTTACCTGTCGGGGCAGCTTCCTCGGCAGGTCTGTCCAAGGCTTGTTCCTTTATTGTTTCAGCTTCTTTTTCTGGCCCTGGTAGTTTCTTCCCACTCCTAGTAGTAATAGCTTTACACTGCTCATGTGTGGGCTGCCTAGCGTTCTTAGTATTACTAGGAAATCCTCCAGTCTGCCTCGGCTTAATATGTTGAGAAACCTGACCCATTTGTGTCTCCAAAGATTTCAGAGTAGCTTCGTGATTCGTCATCCGCATCTCTGTCTTATCCATGAAATTCTCTGTCTTCTTGACAAACTGATTCATATTCTCAATGTAAGTACCTGTCTGAGACATAAAGGTGGCCAGAGTCTGTTCCAGTATACTGCTCGTGGCAGGTGGTGGCTGCTGTTGCTGCTGCGGCGGCAGTTGCGGTGGCAGGTGCGGCGGCAGTTGTTGTCGCGTCAGCAATCTAGGTCCTCCCTAATTCTGATTGTGTGCTTGAGGATTCAGGCATTATTAGGATTGCTCCAAGAAAACTTGGGATCCTTCCTCCAATTGGGATTATAGTTGTTGGAATTGTAATTTGGCTTGTAATTTCCAACATATTTTCCCTCTTCTAATTGGATTGGGCACTCATCCGAACTATGATTTCCCTCACAGATTTCACATACCTCCTCAACAGCAAATCCATGTTGTGTATCATCATTCAATAACCTTTTCATTGCTTTAGTAAGGAATGCTACCTGTGATTTCATTGTGCTGTCGGCTTCATAATCCTTGACAGCTAGTACCCGTTTACCCCCTCTTCTTGCTGTCGAAAACTGCTCCTCATTCTTAGCTAAATTTTTCAATACTTGCATTGCCTCATCCGGATCTTTATCCAATAATAGTCCGTTTGCTGCTGAATCAATCCGAATACGAGTTTGTAAGTTGGCAGCATTATAAAACTTAGTTACCTGATTCCAGACGGGGAATCCATGCATTGGGCAGTTCCGTAGAAGAGTAGTAAATCTGTCCCAGGCCTCGTGCATTGGCTCGTCATCTTCCTGTTGAAAAGTAGCAATTTCGTTACGTAATCACTCAGATAAATGTGAAGGATTAAAACGAGATAAGAATTCACGAGATAAATCAGCCCAAGTTCTAATTGAACCCGGCGTAAGTTTATTCCACCAAGTTTTTGCTCTGTCCCTCAATGAATGGGGAAATAACCGAAGCCTCAGTATCTCCGGATTAACTCCTGGCAGTCTAAACGAACCACAGATCTCCTGGAACGTTTTTAGATGCTCCCTAGCATTCTCTGTAACAGCACCACTGAACTGCCCGGCATTGTTGATCATACTAAACATGACAGGTTTCAGCTCGAAGTTGTCAACATCAATATCCGGCAGCGTGGTTTCCAGTTCTACATGATCGTTCAACATGTAGTCACGACAAGACCGTCGTCCGGCAGCAGCGGGCGGGTCGCCGACAGGCGGGTTAATATCGCCGACATGTGGGTCGTTTCCTTGGTAGGCCATCTTCTCTAGCTGTTCCTCAAGGTACTCGTTCCTGGCTAGTAAGTGACGAAGCTGTTTCTTGATATTGAATGAACGTTCGATCTCCGGATCTAATGGATACTCAGGATCTTCACCTCATTTCGATCTGCGCATAAACAAGTAACCTTGTGAAAAGCAAGAGTTGAATGCACCAAAGAAAAACAAAAAAATAAAAATAAAAAAAACGAAAACGAAAAGTGCAGTAAAAGAAAAGGTAGAGTTATGTTGCCAATCCCCGGCAACGACGCCAAAAACTTATTGCGTGTAAAATAGTCTATCGCAATGGTAGTGCAAGTATACACGATGCAAGTAGTAAAGTGATACGAAGTATCGGATATCGTCTCCACAGGGATTGGGCTAATAGCTTCACCTTAATTTGCTGCACGAAAGTAAAGAAAATATTTGAGAAAGTTGTCACGAGAATAATAAAGTAAACGTAAATAAAAGAGTAGAAATATCAAGATAGAGAGAATGGACTGGTATTGAATTGCTCAGTAGTGCAGGTATTGCAGAGTTTAGGAAATCCAGTTCTGTCGTCGCGCCCGTCGCGGCAGCACCTGTCGCGGCAGCAGTCCGTTGGTCGTCGCGGCAGAAAACACACCAACTCAGTACTTTCAAGTTTGGCAAGAATCCCAGATCTGCCTTGGCCTATACCTAGGTCCAAGTCTGTCGATGATCACGTCTTGATGATACCTCCCGTCATGAATCGAAGGATGAACACCGATGTGTATGAATTCTTCTTTAGCCACTTAACCTCGCCCTATCACTAGGCACGAGATAGTTCAACTATAAACTAGAGAACCTGCTCTTATTTCTTTCGTATACTTAACTCTCCCGATGCTAAGTAAATAGATAACCTAACAATGCTCTCCCGATGCTCTTGCAAGATATTAATAACCAAAATAAGAGAACTTGAAGTTTATTTTATTGAACTGAAAATTCCTAAAACGAAACAACCCTTGCAACTACTTTACAAATCAACCCGTGGCCCTAAGGGGAATTTAGAACATGTCGGCGGCGGGTAAACGACTAGGGGTTTTGGATATCGGTTATGGGGTATTCGGCTATGAGTTATTTCCTAGATTAAAATACATGCCCTTATATAAGCTTTGGGCTCAAGTTATCTAAGTTAACAAGGATTACAACTTTAATTAAAAGTATGATTCTAATAAAGACATAATCTTCAAGGAATCTACTTTCCAGCCGTCCTCATTGTTTCTTGGGATTTTCTCTCCTTGAGCTTTGGGCTTGACATATCTTTTGATCCTGGGCTTGAAAAAATATAAGGTTTTCACACGACAAACGAGCAGAATTTTCTCTATCTATCGAGGTCCACTTTGCTTTTTCTCCACTAACTTGCTGTCGTCCTCTCCTGTCACGGCAGCACCATGGCAGCATAGTCCTCTTTGTCTGCTTGTCCAGTTCAGCTCTTCTGCTTCTCCGCCCTGTGCCTGCCTTCACCGTCTACGACGGAGGCAACCTGCAAAAACAACCATTCTTAGTAGAATCTGTGCCTTTTAATATATTTGTGATGTTTTGCTGTAAACTAACCTAAATGCAATGAATAAATGCTTGAATGCAGCAGAAATATGGGTTAAAAAGGGTGTAAATAATAGAACTTTTACACACTCAACAAGTATCCTGACCTTAAGTCAATCTTGGAGAACACAACTGCTCCCCGAAATTGATCAAAAAGATCATCAATCCTCGGCAAGGGATACCGATTCTTGATAGTAAACTTGTTCAGCTGACGATAATCGATGCACATTCTCATAGTGCCATCCTTCTTCTTCACAAAAAAGACCGGTGCACCCCAAGGTGACACACTTGGCCGAATGAAACCACGGTCAAGCAACTCCTGAAGCTGTGTCTTCAATTCCTTCAAATCCTTAGGTGCCATGCGATAGGGAGCAATGGACACTGGAGCTGTGTTTTTATACAACTCAATTCCAAACTCCACCTCTCGACTAGGCGGCAACCCAGGTAACTCCTCCGGAAACACCCCAGGGAACTTACGAATAGTTCTTATATCTTGAACGCGCACCTCCTTCGAACTTGGATTCATAACAAAGGCCAGATAAGCCTCGCAACCTAGCCGCAACATTCGACTTGCTTCCAAGGTAGACACCACAGTACTAAGAAACTTCACATTTTCACCCACCACCACTACCTCATAATCATCCGCAAGTTTCAATGAAACTCGCTTGTTCTCAAAATCCACTACAGCTCGATGTTCAACAAGCCAATCCATACCAAGGATTACATCAAAACCATAGAATGGCAATTCCATGAGATCAACAAGAAAAACATGGTTTTGCACTTTCAAGGGACATCTTCTATACAACTTCCGTGTTACAACTGTCTCACCAAAGGAACTAGTCACACGCATACCAACATCCAAAGACTCAACAGGTAAACCAAGCATTTGAGCATGTTCACGCAATATGTACGAGTGTGTAAATCCAGAATCAATCAAGGAAAGTAATGACAAGGATTGCAAAGTAAAGGTACCTGCGATCACATCCGTATAATTCCTTCCCTCACGCTGAGCATACACTCGAGCCTGGACACCACCCTCAGGTTGAACAACCACAACATGCGCCACATTCCTCCCACCATCATCTCTGCGCTGAAAGTTACCACGGTTGCGCCCACGACCTCGCTGTGGTGCAACTAACCCAGGAGCACGTCCCTGACCACCACCGGCCAACAAAGGACACTCCCTCCTCATGTGGTCTGCCGAACCACAATTCCAACATGAGTTACCTATCACTACAACAGGAGCCTGAACCTCTCTTGCTGCTCGAGGACAATCTCGCCTCAAATGGCCACGAGATCCACACATCCAGCACGTGTTCTGATCAGCCCTCATCCTATCTCCCTGAACAAGCGTACCATGTCCTCCATTACCACGCCTAACAGTAGACTGATACCTCCTATCTCGTCCTCTCTTGTTCCGTCCACCACCAGAACTATGATAAACAACTCTTTTTCCCGAGCTAGAACTAACGCCTCTGGAAGACAAACCCAAGTTCTGCTCGATGTCCTTCGCTTGACACACAAGCACATCAAAATCTGTATATTCAGCCGCAAGCATAAAAGTCTTCACATCCGTTACCAATCCATAACGGAAACGTTCACACCTCTCCCGCTCATCAGGGATTAGCTCAGGTGCATACTGACTAAGGTAGAAAAAATGGATCTCATACTCAGCTACCGTCATGCTTCCTTGCACAAGAGACATAAATTCTCTTTTCTTCTCATCTAGGTATCGCACACCCAGATACTTCCGCTTGAACGCATTCAAGAAGAACGTCCAAGTCACATCATTGTCCTCCATACCAGAGACAGTGGTCGTCCACCACGTATAAGCATCATCATGCAGTAGTGACACCACACAACCCAACTTCTGCACATTATTGCAGTTTATTTGCCCCAAAATCCTCTTGGTACTCTCCAACCAAGACTCAGACTCTTCCAGAGATAAGCCTCTGAACTCAGTCCCTCCCAGACTGCGAAGACGTTCCAAAGGCAATCTCATATTAGCATCATCCTGATGCGCAGCTCCATGAGCTCCAGCTACTGCTGCCTGAAAGGCTCCAGCAATAGCCTGAATCAACACAGTCATGTCAGGAGCAGCTTGCCCCTGCACACCTTCAGGTCCAGCGACCCCAGCACCAGCACCAACACCAGCATTATCACCTCCAGCACCACCACCGTCGGGTGGTCCATCACCAGGGGGAGGAGGTAAATCCACAACATTCTCAGCATTCTCATCATTCTCATTCTGAGCCATAGCTCTTGTATTCATTCTCATCTCTCTACGCGGCCCCATTTACAAGAAAACAATGCACTGACACAAATGCAATAAACACAATTAGGCTCAATAAGGTAAGTAATCCAAGTACTCAAGCTCTTTTTTGAAAACAATTCCTTTCATTAGTTTTGATATGGCAATGGGATCCCCTAACACATTCCAACATAGCATATCATCACAATTGAAGCCATGCATCACTATTCAAACAACATTCTTTCACCCAAAAGGCATATCATGCGAATACACATACGTCACCCACATAACCATTCACGAGAACTAAGCTCTGATACCACCAAATGTAACTCCCTTAGCCTGGCCTAGATGATTGACCCGAACTACGAAGATTACACGGGAAAACCAAAGTCAACCCGAAAGTCAACCTTGATTTACAACCCTTTTTTTCTTTTTAATCTTGACTAGATACACATTAACCCTAAGTGAGTACCCACTAGTTACGATAGAGAAAGACACAGCGATCGGATTTCAAAAAGGGACTCAATTGCACAATATACAAATTCAGGGACCAAAACATAATTTCTGAAAATTAGAAGGTCTTTACTGATTTTAAAGTTACCAATATGAAATTAGGCAAGTTACATGCTCCTCTGCCAAAATTCAACTTAAATGGACATCTCAAACTCAAGCAATTGCAACTCTAACATTTGGGACTAAAATGTAAAACTTGCAAACTTCAGCACCAATCAAATCAGTGCCCAACGGTCACCTGTTTCGAAACACCCACCTACCGTATCGAAACGCAGGATCGGAACGGCGTTGACCATTTCGATACGCGGGTTGGTTCCGAGACTGGTTCCGAAACGAGGCCTTCTAGTGGCCAAATCGTTTCGAAACAGCCTCCAGCCGTTTCGAAACACGAAGGCCATTACAGGCCCCTGTTTCGAAACGCCAGAGAGTGTTTCGATACGGTTTGCCCAGAAACTGCAGATTTTGCTGGTTTTTCATACATAAACTCGTTCCAACTCGTCCTAATGACTTCCCAAACATTCCAACAAGTCATCAAACATATAAGGTGCATGTTTAGAACTCCTAAACACATTCATAGCATCAAACATGAAATTTCACATGTCTAGAGGCATGCTTCCTATTATCAAAACCAAGTAGGCAAACAAACTTCAAATCAAGCATTAAAGGCCATTTACAATTCAAATCAACCAAGGCACACATGCCACAACCTTAGGAAGTTTAATACATCTCCCAAACAAAATTTAGGTTCCCATTGCCAATTTATCAAAACTAATAGTGTATGAAAACATCACCATACGTGAGCTTGGATTCCCTTGGACACACTTAGCTTCCTTGATGCCCTTAAACACCTCAATTATCTGCATTATTGGTAAAAGAGAGCGTAAGCACAAATTCTTAGTGAGACAAGCTCTAACTAAAACCAATACAACAATGCATTCTTAGAAAACACTTTCAACAAAGCTTTATAATTACATGCTCAACTCTTTCTCATGCTACCTTGCATCATTTTCAAGCATCTCATGCCTCGTTACATTTAAATACATTATATTGGCTTTCAAGTGATAGTTCATAACCATTTCAACACAAAACACAATCGGATATGCGGATTACAAGCGTTGTCTCACACGCTTCATACACACTACCGGACTACACAAGGTTCACACTCAAGAGCAATCCCTCCATTGATGTGACACCTGTGGTGGAGTATAACGGTACAATCTTAACCCCTCAACACCACTCATCGGTAGTTGTATAATTCCACTAACGAGAGTAAGGGACACACAACATAAGATCCACACACGGAATTTACAACCACCGTTGTGATCTTACCTCAATTATTAGGGTACTTGGATGGAGTTTACGGTACAATCACAACCCCTCAACATCCAAGGCGACTTTACTTACGGTGCACCTAATCCTATTGCCGGCTAACTATATCCGATTCAAGTACTTAAAAACCATTTCATCACTTGCCAATATACATCAAATACCATAATCAATTCACTGTTTTAAGCATTAATCAAAGCCATTTAACATCATGCATCTCCATGCATCATTACCAAATTAATAACATGTCAAACCAAGGATCTCTTACCTTGAGCATCCTTCAATACATGGCTTTCAAAACCAGCATTAATCGTGCTAAAACATGCTTCCAAAACAGAAATTAAACATGCATTCTATAACTAATGCATCAAACCACATCTTAGCACATCCGAGGGAGTTTTTCCGAAAACTTACTCTTGAGCTTAGCTAAGTTGTTTAGACTTAAATAAGCTCCCAAAACCTCCAAATAATCGTTTCAAAGCTAGAAAACCATCTCCACTCACCAATTACGTTTCGCTTGCTTGCCGAAACGCCAATTAAGCTTCCTAAACAACTCCAAAGGTGTCCGAAGATGTCTCCCTTGTTTTAGACACATCAAAGCAGAGGATTAATGCATCATCATGCATTGAAATCTTCAGCCAACATTCCTAAACTCGCTGCTCTACTTAAAACCAACATTTCGGCTACCAAACACAACCGAAATCACCTCCAAACTCTTCTAAAACTTTACCCAGCCAAGATTCATCACTTCTAATCATTTCTAAACATCAATCACCATAAAAAACAATCCCAAACTCGACCTTGTACCTCCAGCTATAACAAAACACCAAGAACACCTCAAAAACCACCATTTTCTTAAGTAAAAACTTAGGAAACTCAACCTATTCGGGATTGGATTGATAAAACCTCATTTCTAACATCATTTAATAACCAAAATACATTAAAGAACCACCTCAAAACAGAGCCCAATCAATCACAATGAAATTCTTCAAGATCTCTTCCAAAATCTTGAGTTTTAAGCCAAAACCATGTTTCTAACATTAAAACCATTTATAAAACTTTAATAAAGGATTGACAACTTGGGAATTTCAGTAAAGAACTGAGTATTTAGAGGAGAAGAACAATCTTACCTCTAAATGATGATTTCTCCTTGATTTGGGCCAAATTCCTTGAAAATTCAATGTGGAAATCAAAAGGATTTGATGCAAGATTGATTAGGAACCAATAGGTGATGGAAATATCATCAATTGAAGTGAAAATATATGTGAAAGTTTCTGGAGGAAAAGTGTTTGGATGATGGGATTTTGAGAGAAAAAGAAATGAGAGAAAATTAGAGAAAAGGTAGTTATAAAAATCAAAAGGTAGTTTTCCTTTTCTTTTATTTAATTAATACATTAATTAAATCACCCAAATTAAGGAAAAATCTGGAGAAAAACATTTTGGGTAATTAGCTCCTTAAAGATTCAAAGTTTCAATCCTTTACAAAACAGTCACTACTAAACTTTGCAAAAATCGCATTTTGGTCACTACACCGAAATGTAGTATTTCCAAACCTTATTTTGTAAAATTGATTTCACCACTCTATTATATATATTAAATGAGGATTTTTAGATATTTTTCTATATTTTTAAAGCATCCCGAACTAGGCTTTCCCTAAAACCTCCTTTTATATTCGAACCATTTCTCAGACTGGTTCGACCAAACCCTAAACTTCTAAGCCCAAAATTGGGGTGTTACATCATGAGTGTGTGCAGGTCTTGTGATAAGAATGATTCTTTGGCTTCTATGTAAACTCTAGCAAAGCACCTTAATTTCCTTGGGTTTCTTCAAAGTTTCTAGAGCCAACGTTAGGTGTGTGTGTGTTTGTTTGTTTGTTTATATGCACCTGACTAGAGCCGGTTTCGGGCACCTCTATCCTATCCTAGAATATAGTTGGTTTCTAATTGCTTTAAGTTCTACCTAAGTTTACTAAGTAAATTGCCTAAGTTTCCTAGAAGTCCTAAAATCAAACTAGTCACAAAGGGTGTTTCTTTAAGTTCAAAACATGGTTGGATTCTAAATACTTCTAAAGTTATGCTAAGGTTGTTGTTTCGGCGGGTAGTCTTCCTAGGCGTGTAAAGAATACTCAATTTTTTTTTTCAAACTAAAGTTTTCCTTCAATGTTAAATAAAGGCAGTTACACCATGGTTCTTAAATTCTTCTAACTATGCAACTACATAATGAAAACATAAAATAAATAAAAGAAAAGATAAAAAAATAGGACACATTTTCTTCCCAAACTCGAGAGGAGCATTCTCCTCAATGCATGCATACATACTCAAAATATAACATAAATTAAATAAAGAAGAAGAAGAATGATAGCTTAGATTTCTGGCGAATCGAAGGAGGTGTCATCTTCTTCGTCGTCGCTAAGTATCATCCGCCTTTGAGCTCCTGCTTTGAGTCTTTTGGCCGCCCTCGGCGGCTACTTGCGTGATGTTGGTGTTGGTTGGTCCGGTTTTGTAACTTTCTTCTCGTAGTCGTCCTCGCTGTCTGGGCATATCTCCTCGGTGTTGGAGGCTTTTCTCTTTTTGGCTGGGGAGTATGCGGTTTCGAGCTTTTTGGTGACGGACTGAAACGCGTCTTTCCATACCGAATATGATGATAAGGAGTTGAGGTAGGCAGAATCAGATGGTGCTGGTGCGCCGGCTGCTGCCCGTGATGTCTGCCCTATTTCTCTGATTGGGGCTGCTGCAGTGTCCACACGGTCATTGGAGATGGAGAGGACTTTGGTGGTTGTGGCTGCTGGAGAAGCTTAAGGCGCTGTGGAGATTGGGGCGGTTGGAGTTGCGGAGGTGACTGTATGGGTTGTCATGGCAGAGGACACGACATACATGTCTGGTGCGGCTTGGGCGAAGATCTCAACAAGAAACTCTGGGAACTGGGCCATCGGGAATTCCTCCCGGAGAGTATTGATGGTGGCGTTGTTGAAGTCCCGAATGTAGGCTATAAAGGTCAGCTGACGACGTTCCATTCTATCCAGCTGTGCTGCCAGGCCGCCTATTGTGGTTGTTGAGGCGGGCTGTTAATAAGGTTGATGGCTGCCCATTTCCGATGCCTCGTCGTAGTTTTCTAAGGTGGAAGTTGTGATTTCCATTTTGCGCAGTATGACCTTCTTTGTCCACTCGATTAGTTTTGGCGTCATGCTGTCAGATG
This sequence comes from Hibiscus tridactylites, assembly GCA_958450335.1. Lineage (NCBI taxonomy): Eukaryota > Viridiplantae > Streptophyta > Magnoliopsida > Malvales > Malvaceae > Hibiscus > Hibiscus tridactylites. The sequence continues at coordinate 24,235,314 of OY288265.1, read as the reverse complement.
GATCTGCCGGGACAAATGCCTTCTCGCATAAGGCATTGATGAGGCTGGGAAAGCAGAGCTGGCATTTTGATTTCTGCCCACAATCAAAAATTTTATTAGCGATAATCTCACCCACATTGATATACCTTTTATGCATGATCGAGTGGATGAGTGCCAATCGCGGTTTGTCGACCGTAGAGTTGTGGGATGTTGGCAGCAGCCTCTTCTTCACAAAAGTATTCCACATCTTGGCTTCAGGCAGTAGGTTCCGCCGGTTGACTGTGCCCTTGTTTTTCCCTACATTCCAGACTATCCCCGGAATGCACAGCTCCTCGTTCATCGCCTTGTAACTGTCTGGTGTGAGGGAGGCGAGGAATTCCTTGTGTTGATATTTTTGAATGTGAAGGCCATAGAAGAGGTTGATCTTATCGGCATCTATCAACAATGGCCGCCCTCAGACATTCACCGTCGGCCCATGGGCATAAAATTCACGCACTATCGTCTGGTTTGCTGGCTTCGGTTGCTGAGCAAAGATTTTCCATCTTTGATGTGCGATTTTTGTGTATATAAATTGCTCGAGCCCAAAATTTCTTTTCCTCGTCTCGCAAAAGAACCCTTGTTCCTCCCACACCGATCTCTCATTGAATTTCTCGTTGTGGCAAGGTTTTATTTCCGGTGAAGCGAAGCGTTGGAGAGATGCCTCGGACTCTACCTGGGCGGCGCGACGCCGTGGATTTCTTTCCATTCTTGGTTTAAGGTTTTTGAATTGGAGAAAGTTGTTAGAGTCTTGAAAATGATATGAAACTAGAGAAAATCTTGTAAAACAAAGTGCAAAAGAGAGTAAAGAAGAGTGAATAGTAAAAATAATGAGGGTGTTTAAATAGGAGTGAAGAGTTGCTTAGTGATGGGTTTCTGTCGTTTCGTCTGCCGAGGCAGCCGTTGCCTGGGCAGAGAGCTGTTAGAACGAAACAACTTGTTCTGCAACGTCTAGTTTTGACGGGAAGCAACGTCTGAGGTTGTGTATGCCGTGGCGGGCTTCACGGGCAGGCTTGAATGGTGGATTTGGTTGGGCTTCATTCTTCTCCCTTCTTTTGGGCTTTGTTTCTCCTAAAATAAGCTGAAATGAAATTATTAGTGCTTAAAAATTAAATGCATGTTGAAATTAAATCTAATACCTAAAAACAGAAAATTAAAAATGATGTGGTTGAAAAATAAATGCATGAAATTTAAATCTAGTTCCTAAAAATTAAAAACAGAAAAGAAAAAAATAGGTTGAGTTAGGGGGTGCATTTGGATGCATCCCCTAACATGATCACTTCCTTGTCTTTTGGAACATGAAGTCCTGTGTAGTGCTTTAACCTCTGCACATTCACTTTAAATTCATGCCCATCCTTGGTAGATTTGGTCGTGACTGCACCATGTGGGAATGCCTTCACAACTTCAAAGGGCCCGTACCATCTGGACTTCAGCTTTCCAGGGAATAGCTTCAGGCGGGAGTTGAACAGTAAGACTAGTTGCCTTGGCAGGTACTACCGCAGCAGAATCTTGTTGTCTTGCCATTTTTTATTTTTTCTTTGTAAAGCTTGGCATTATTGTGTGCTTCCCTTATGAATTCTTCCATCTCATTAAGATCTAGAAGTATCTTTTCCCCAGCTTAGTCCTAATCCATATTGACAGCTTTTATCGCCCAATAGGCCTTGTGTTCGATCTCGACTGGTAGGTGACAAGCTTTTTCATACACAAGTCTATAGGGTGACATACCTAGAAGGGTTTTGAATGCTGTCTGATATGCCCATAGTGCATCATCCAATCTAAGGGACCAGTTTTTCCTAGTTGGGCTGACTACCTTTTCTAGGATGTTCTTCAATTCTTTGTTTGAAATTTCAGCCTGTCCATTAGTTTGTGGATGGTACGCCGCGACAACCTTGTGACAGACACCAAGTCTTTTTAAGGCTTTAGCGATGAGCCTGTTATCAAAATGTTTACCTTCATCACTAATTATCACCCTTGGGATTCCAAACTTGGTGAATATGTTCTTATGAAGGAATCAGTGGACGGTCTTGGCATCATTCTTCGGAGTTGGCACAGCTTCAACCCATTTGGACATGTAATCAATAGCCAGGAGGATGTATAAGTTACCACATGATGATGGGAAAGGTCCCATGAAATATATCCCCCAAACATCAAATAGCTCAACCTCCAGAATGGGTTGTAGGGGCATCTCATTCCTCCTTGAGAAATTCCTGGCTCTTTGGCATCTATCACATTGCTTGTAAAAAGATTGGGCATCTTTGTAGAGAGTAGGCCAATAGAAACCGGATTGAAGTACTTTGGTTGCTGTCTTTGTGCCTCCAAAATGTCATCCAGAAGGGGCGACATGGCATTGGTAGAGCACTGCATATTGTTCTTCTTCTCGGATACACCTCCTTATAACATGATCTGCACAATGTTTGAACAAAAGAGGCTAATCCCAAAAATAATACTTAGCATCATATTAGAATCGCTTCTTGCCTTGATAGTTAAGGTTATAGGGTAACACACCGGTAACTAAATAATTCACAATATCAGCATACCAGGGTGTTGAGGGAGTAGTTGTCGCCGATGTGTCTGCCGCGACAGCGTGTGCATTAGTCAATGTCGCGACAATGCTCTTTGTAATGGTAGTTGCTAGTAGCAACTGCTCATCTAGAAATGCATCTTTGATTTCTGTACTGGTGCAGGTGCTGTCGCACTGTTCCAGGCATGACAGGTGTTCGGAAACTTGGTTCTCTGTACCCTTTCTGTCTTTGATATCAACGTCAAACTCTTATAGTAACATAATTCAGTGAATCAATTTTGGCTTGGCCTCTTTCTTTTCAAATATGTACTTGAGAGCTGAGTGATTTGTGTGGACAATTACCTTTGTTCCTATTAAGTATGGTCGAAATTTGTTAAAGGCAAAAACTACTGCTAACAGTTCTTTCTCGGTTGTGGTGTAGTTGACTTGGGCAGAATTTAGGGGTTTTATTGGCATAATAAATCACATGGAATGTCCTGTCCTTTCTCTACCCAAGGGCGGCTCCTACGGCAGTATCACTGGCATCACACATTAGTTCAAAAGGTAGGGTCCAGTCGGGTAGGATTACAATAGGGGCGGAGACTAGCTTCTTCTTTAGTGTCTCGAATGCTTCAGTACATGAGTTATCAAACTTGAAGGTTTTATCCTGTTCAAGCAAGGTACAGAGAGGTTTAGTAATCTTTGAAAAATTTTCAATAAATCTACAATAAAAACATGTGTGTCCTAAGAAGCTTCTAATGCCCTTGACAGAGGTTGGCAGCGGTAGTTTTTTTATCACTTCAATTTTTGCTTTCCCGACCTTAATCCCCTTGACTTCCTGTTCAGCCTGCAACTTGGAAGAGATAATTACGGGCAACGTATCATTGGGTCCCAAGAAAACATATTTGAGTTGCTCATGTAAGGATTTTAACTCAAGGATAAGGGATTCTTGAATAGATGGTTTATGAATTTTACCTCCCTTATCGGTGTAATCTAAGGGTTCAAAGTACTTACTTGGCCTTGTTGCTATCCAATGTACTTCATCCTGCTCCTCTGTCTCTTCCTCATCTTCAGCTTCTGTACTCTGGCCCCGAGGCGGGTGTTAGGGCAGTTCTCCAAGTAACTACCAAGGCATTCACCAGAATCACTACCGAGGCAGTATTTTCACATGCATGATTTATCGACGTCGAACTCAAACTTAAATGTGGCATGAAGCATTTTGCATTCTTTTAAGCCATCATTCTGTTTTAGGGTTTGGAAAGCATTTATTTTTATCTCCTGATCGTTTACCCTCATTGTAAGCTCTCCTCTTTTGACGTCGATTAGCGTCCTTCCAATAGCCAAAAATGGTCTTCCAAGTATAATAGGTGCTTGTTCATCTACTTCATAATCTAAAACCAAAAAAATCAACAGGGAAAATAAACTTATCAACTTTTACCAGTATTTCTTCGATTTTCCCCTCTGGTTGAACGTAAGATATGTCCGCCAGTTGGAGCATGACAGTAGTAGGGTGGGCCCTTCCTATTGTTGAGTGTGTAAAAGTTATATTATTTACCCCCTATTTAACCCATATTTCTGCTGCATTCAAGCATAATTCATTGCATTTAGGTTAGATTTCAGTCATACATCACAAATATATCAAATGGCACAGTTTCTACTGAAATTGGTTGCTTTTGCAGGTTGCTGCTGTAGCAGATGGAGAAGTAGGCGCTGGGCAGTGAAACAGAAAAGCTGGAACTGGATGAGCAGTTGAGGAGGACGATGCTGTCATGGCTGCTGCCATGGTAGCCAAGGACGACAACAGTTTTGAGGAGAAGAAGCAAAGCGGGCCTCGACAGAAAGAGAAAATTAAGCCCGTCTGTCGTGGAATACCCTCATATTTTTCCAAGTCCTAGATCAGAATGAAGGCCAATCCCAAAGTTCAAGGAAGAAACTCCAAGCAAGAAGGAAGGACGAATTAAAAATATATTCTCTGAAGATTTGGTCTTTAATAGAGTTGTACTTTAATTTAAACTTGTATTCTTGCTATATTAGAAAACTTGAACCCAAGGCCTATATAAAGGCATGTAATTCGACCTAGGAGAGGACATCATCTATCTCTAGCCTTCTTCCCAAAACCCTAGCCGTTTTCCCCTTCTCAACATGTTCTAAACTTCCCTTAGGGCCACAGGTTGATTTGTAAAGTAGTTGCAAGGATTGCTTTGTTTTAGGAATTTTTCTCTTCAATAAAATGAACTTCAAGTTCTCTTATTCTGGTTGTTAACATCTTGCAAGAGTATCGGGAGAGTATTGTGAGGTTATCTATTTACTTAATATCGGTAGAGTTAAGTATATGAAAGGAATACGTGCGGGTTCTCTAGTTTATAGTTGAACTATCTCGAACCTAGGGATAGGACGAGGTTAAGTGGCTAAAGAAGAATTCAACAACATCGGTGTTCATCCTTCGATTCACGCCGGGAGGTATCATCAAAGACGTGTTCATCGACAGACTTGGACCTAGGGATAGGCCAAGGCACAACAGGGATTCTTGCCAAGCTTGAAGTACAGAGTTGTGTGATCGCTGCCGCGACTAACAACAGACTACTGCCGCGACAGGTGCTGTCGCGACAGGGACGACGACAGAACAGATATACCTGGACGTTGCAACACCTACACTACTGAGCAATTCAATACCAGCCCATTCTCTCTATCTTGATTCTTTTAATCCTATTTTCTAGTATTCTTTATTATTTTCGTGACAACAACTTAAACTATTGTTTTTACTCTCGTACATTAATTCAAGGTGAAGCTATTGGCCCAGTCCCTGTGGAGACGATATCCGATACTTCCGTATCACTTTACTACTTGCGTCGTGTACACTTGCACTACATTGCGATAGACACTTTTACACGCAACAAGTTTTTGGCGCCGTTGTCGGGGACTGGAAACATAACTTTACCCTACCTTTTACTACATTTGTTTTATTTTTCTGTTTTACTTGGATTGTTCAACTTATACCTTTCACAAAGTCTTTTGTCTGCATATGCACAGGTCTCAACGGGGGAAGGAAGCTGAATACCAGTTAGATCCTGAACCCGAACGAACGTTCAATCTTAAGAAAAGAGTCTGTTACCTCGTTGAAAGGAACGAATACCTGGAGGAACAACTCGAAGCAATGGAGAATGAAAGACGTGAAGAAAGAAGGGACAACCAAGGGTATCCCCATAATAATAACAATCCTGCCGGAGGGAATGACCCTCATGTCGCTGCCGCACGCCAGTCATGCCGAGACTACATGCTCAATGATCATGTAGAACTAGAAACTACCCTGCCAGATGTCGATGTTGACAACTTTGAACCGAAACCTGTTATGTTTAGCATGATCAACAACGCTGGCCAATTTAGTGGTGCTACTACAGAGGATGCTAGGGAGCATCTGAAAACGTTCCAGGAAATCTGTGGTTCGTTTAGACTACCAGGAGTTAATTCGGGGATACTGAGGCTCAGTTATTTCCTCATTCATTGAAGGACAGGGCAAAGACTTGGTGGAATAAACTTACGCCGGGTTCAGTTAGAACTTGGGCAGATTTAACTCGTGAATTCTTATCTCGTTTTAATCCTTCACACTTATCTGAGCGATTACGTAACGAAATTGCTACTTTTCAACAGGAAGATGACGAGCCAATGCACGAGGCTTGAGATAGATTTACCACTCTCCTAAGGAACTGCCCGATGCATGGATTCCCCGTTTGGAACCAGGTAACAAAATTTTATAATGCTGCCAATTTACAAACCCGTATTAGAATTGATTCAGCAGCAAACGGATTACTGCTGGACAAAGACCCGGATGAGGCAATGGCAGTACTGAAAAATCTGGCGAAGAAAGAGGAACAGTTTCCTACAGCAAGAAGAGGGGGTAAACGCGTTCTAGTTGTAAAAGATTATGAAGTCGACAGCTCATTAAAATCACAGGTGACATATCTCACTAAGGCAATGAAAAAGCTTTTGAAAGATGATTCACAGTCTGTCTACCCTACTGAAGAGGTGTGCGAAACTTGTGAAGGAAATCACAGTTCGGAAGAATGTCCATTACAGTTAGAAGAAGGGATGTATGTTGGAAACTACAATAAGCAGAAATATAACTCCAACAACTACAATCCCAACTGGAGAGAGGATCCCAAGTTCTCTTGGAGCAATCCTAATAATGCCCTGAATCCTCAAGCACAGAATAACAAGAACCATGGAGGACCTAGATTGCTGACTCGACAGCAACTGCAGCAGCAGCAGCAACAACCACTAGCTGCCACAAATAGTATACTGGAACAGACTCTGGCTACGTTTATGTCTCAAACAGGAACCTACATTGAGAACATGAATCACTTTGTCAAGAAGACATAAACTTTCATGGACAAAACAGAGATGCAGATGACCAATCATGAAGCTACTCTGAAATCATTAGAGACACAAATGGGTCAGGTTTCCTAGCATATTAAACCAAGGCAGAATGGAGGATTTCCTAGCGATACTGAAAACGCTAGACAACCCACACATGAGCAGTGTAAAGCTATCACTAATAGGAGTGGGAAGAAATTACCAGGGACAGAGAAGGATGCTGAATTAGTGAAGAAACCAGCCTTGGAGTTGATTGTTGAGGAAGCTACCCCGACAGGTAACAAACAACATGCTGCCGATGAGCCTGTCACGACAGCAGAAGGGACAGAGGAGAAAGATGATGAGCCTAAACCTCCTCAGATCCGTATGCAGTGGGAAGGACGTATTGCTGATTATCGTCCCCCACCTCCTTTTCCCCAACGGTTACAGAAATTGAAACAGGAATCACAACTTAAAAAGATTTATGATATTTTTAAGCAGGTTCATATCAACATTCCGCTGTTAGATGTCGTTAGGGAGATGCCCGGTTATGCCAAATTTCTCAAGGATGCCATGTCGAAGAAATCCAGACTTGGGGAATTTGAAACGGTTAAGATGATAGAAGGATGCATGAGTATTCTGCACAAGCATCCACCCCAAAAGAAGAATGATCCTGGGAGCTTCATCATACCATGCGTAATTGGAGACAAATTTGTGGGTAAGGCACTTTGTGATCTTGGTACTAGTATAAATTTAATGCCCAAATTTATTTTTCAGAAACTAGGTATTGGAAAAGCTCAGCCCATAACAGTAATTCTGCAGCTGGCATACCGCTCTTATGTTCATCCAGAAGGAAAAATTGAAGATATTCTGGTAAGGATGGATAAATTTATTTTTCCTGCTGACTTTCTTGTCTTAGATTGTGAAGTAAATGAAAACGCACCAATCATCATGGGGCGATCCTTCTTAGCCACGGGAAGATCACTAATTGATGTGGAAAAAGGAGAACTCACCATGAGAGTAAATGATCAAGAAATCAAGTTGAATGTTCTCCAAGCAATGAAGCATGCTGATGCAGAAGAAGAATGCAAGGCTATCACTGAAGTTACCCTTGACCAACCCTGCATCAGGTCGGACTGCCACGACATAAAAATTGGTTACTGCCTCGGCAGCCACTTAGAGGACTGTCATGACAACACCGATGACATCAACTCCTCAGAACCTAAAACATCTGATACTGAAGATCAAGAGGAGGTAAATTGGATAGGCAATCGTCCAAGTAAGTTGTTCGAGCTTTTAAACTATACCTCGGATAACCATGTAATTCAAAAGCCATCAACTGTTGAGCCCCCTGTTATAGATCTTAAGCCCCTGCCAGGGCAGCTAAAATATGTTTTCCTTGGTTTAAATGATACGTTGCCCGTAATCATCTCTTCCAAGTTGATGCAGGAACAGGAACAACAGTTAATAGGGATGCTGCAACAGCACAAGAAGGCTATTGGATGGACGATAGCTGATATCCAAGGCATCAGTCCGGCATTATGCATGCATAAAATTCTTTTAGAGGATGATCATAAGCCAACCATTGATGCTCAAAGACGTCTAAACCATGCTATGCAAGAAGTAGTGCGTAAAGAGATAATCAAATGGCTAGATGCTGGAATAATCTACGCCATCTCGGATAGCAAATGGGTGAGCCCGGTGCAGTGCGTTCCCAAGAAAGGAGGAATAACCGTGGTAACCAATGAAGAAAACGAGCTAATCCCAACCAGGACTGTGACCGGTTGGAGGGTTTGTATGGACTACCGGAAGCTTAACAAAGCTACCCGGAAGGACCACTTTCCTTTACCCTTTATTGATCAAATGCTTGATAGATTAGCGGGTAAACCTTACTACTGTTTTCTTGATGGTTACTCAGGTTACAATCAGATAGCCATCGCACCGGAAGATCAAGAAAAGACGACATTCACATGCCCATACGGAACTTATGCTTTTAGAAGGATGCCATTCGGACTTTGTAATGCACCAGCCACCTTTCAAAGATGCATGATGGCAATATTCTCTGATATGGTGGAGGATTTCCTTGAAATATTTATGGATGATTTTTTAGTCTTTGGAGACAACTTTGAAAGCTGCCTAGGAAACCTACAGAAGGTACTCGAAAGATGTGAAAAAAGCAAACATGGTATTGAACTGGGAAAAGTGTCACTTCATGGTGGATAAAGGGATAGTCCTTGGCCATAAAATTAGCTGCCGTGGCATAGAAGTCGACAGAGCGAAAATAGAGGTGATCGAAAAGCTGCCGCCACCCACCACAGTCAAAGGAATCAGAAGTTTCTTAGGACATGCTGGTTTTTATCGGAGGTTCATTGCGAACTTTTCAAAGATCACCAAGCCTCTATGCCATCTTCTGGAGCAGAACCGTCCCTTCGACTTTAACGCTGAATGTACTGAGGTATTCAAGGTTCTGAAAGAAAAGCTGGTAACAGCCCCAATAGTACAGCCACCAGATTGGACTTTGCCGTTTGAGATCATGTGTGATGCTAGTGACTATGCTGTCGGGGCAGCACTTGGGCAGCGGAGAGACAAACTTTTTCATGTCATATACTATGCCAGCAAAACACTGAGCGAGGCCCAAGTGAACTACACCACCACAGAGAAGGAACTATTAGCTGTGGTATTCTCCATTGACAAGTTCCGTTCTTATATACTTGGAACGAAGGTCATAGTCCATACAGGCCACTCTGCATTGAAGTATCTATTCACCAAAAAGGATGCAAAGCCTCGACTGATACGTTGGATTCTGCTACTGCAAGAGTTCGACCTTGAAATCAAGGACAAAAAGGGGACAGAGAATCAAGTTGCAGATCACTTGTCAAGGTTGGAGAAGGGAAAGAGTCTACCAGCAGACGAGACACACATATTGGAGACCTTCCCTGATGAGTAGCTGTTTGCTGCCACAATCACTGCCGCGACAGCCATGGCAGCTGGTAAGTCTTTTGAACTCCCCTGGTACGCTGATTTCGTTAATATTTTAGTTAGCGGAATAATTCCTCCTGACCTTAATTATCAAGCTAGGAAGAGGTTCCAAAATGATGTTAAGCATTATTATTGGGACGAACCTCTTCTTTTCAAAATCTGTGCAGATCAGGTTATAAGGAGATGCGTACCACAGGATGAACATGAAGATATACTTCATCACTGTCATGCTTCACAATATGGAGGACACTTGGGAGGTAACAAAACTGCTGCCAAGGTTTTGCAGTCGGGATTTTATTAGCCGTCACTGTACAAGGATGCTCAAATATTCTATAAGAACTGTGACAAGTGTCAACGAACTGGAAACATCTCAAGGAGACACGAGATGCTGCTGCAAAATATTCTTGAAGTCGAGATCTTCGACGTTTGGGGGATAGATTTTATGGGACCATTCACATCTTCATGTGGGAACTTATATATCCTCGTGGCAGTAGATTATGTGTCCAAGTGGGTTGAAGCAATCGCCACTCAGAAGAATGATGTCAAGACAGTTCAAAGGTTTTTACATAAAAACATTTTTTCCAGATTCGGCATCCCTAAGGCGATAATCAATGACGAAGGGATGCATTTTGACAATAGGGTTATAGCTGTTGCCTTGAAAAAGTATGGTGTCAAACATCGGATTGCAACAGCATACCACCCTCAGACCAATGGACAGGCTGAAATATCCAACAAAGAGGTTAAGAACATTCTTGAAAAGATGGTTAAGCCAACTCGGAAAGACTGGTCTCTACACCTCAATGATGCATTATGGGCCTACATGACAGTGTTCAAAACTCCATTGGGAATGTCTCCTTATCGGCCGATTTACGGGAAAACATGCCATTTACCTGTCGAGATTGAGCACAGAGCATACTGGGCCATCAAAGCAGTTAATAGGGACTTGGAAAAAGCAGGGCAGAAAAGGCTACTTGATTTGAACAAAATTGAAGAAATTCGAACAATGGCCTATGACAACGCAAGAATCTACAAGGATAAAACCAAGAAGTGGCATGACAAGAAGTTGCTGCCATGACAGTTCTGCCTAGGGCAGCTTGTGTTGTTATTTAATTCTAGGTTGAAACTCTTCCCAGGGAAGCTGAAATCTAGATGGTCTGGCCCATTCCAAGTGGTGCAGGTTTTTCCCCATGGTGCCATCACGATCAGATCTTTAAAAGACGGGCACCAATTCAAAGTCAATGGACAACGATTAAAGAATTATCAAGGGACTGAAGCCCCAAGAATGCAGGAAGTGGTTACCTTAGGAGATGCCCCACATGACATCCTTAATTTAACCTAAATTTTATTTTTAATTATTTTTATTATTTATATATTAGGAAATTAGATTTATTTTATTTTTAGGAAATAATGTTTTTATTTTTATTATTTTTAGGAAATAAAGGAGACAAGAAGAACAAGAGAAGTGAATTCAGCCCATCATCTTTCCATCAGCCCAAAATGCCCACCTTTGGAGCCTGTCGTTACAGCTGCCGCGACAGACGCGGAAAATACAGCCTGTCAACACGCTGTCGTGACAGATACGCAAACACGTAACAGACGCGCAGTAGATGTTGCGTGTAAAAGTGTCTATCGCAATTGAGTGCAAGTGTACACGTCGCAAGTAATAAAGTGATACTAGAGTATCGGATATCGTCTCCACAGGGACTGGGCTAACTCTTTCCTTCGCTATCTGCACAAGGGGAAAAGAATAGATTAAGATATTTGTCACGAAAATAATAAAGAATACTGGAAAATAAAAGTAGAGAAATCGAGATAGAGAGAATGGGCTGGTATTGAATTGCTCAGTAGTGCATGTATTGTAGAGTTTAGGAAATCCAGTTCTGTCATCGGCGCCCGTCGCAGACAGCACCTGTCACGGCGGCAGTCCGTTGATTGTCGCGGCAGCAAACACTCAACTCAGTACTTTCAAGTTTGGCAAGAATCCCAAATCTGCCTTGGCCTATCCCTAGGTCCAAGTCTGTCGATGATCACGTCTTGATGATACCTCCCGGCGTGAATCGAAGGATGAACACCGATGTGTATGAATTCTTCTTTAGCCACTTAACCTCGCCCTATCCCTAGGCACGAGATAGTTCAACTATAAACTAGAGAACTTGCTCTTATTTCTTTCGTATACTTAACTCTCCCGATGCTAAGTAAATAGATAACCTCACAATGCTCTCCCGATGCTCTTGCAAGATATTAACAACCAAAATAAGAGAACTTGAAGTTTATTTTATTGAATTGAAAATTCCTAAAACAAAACAACCCTTGCAACTACTTTACAAATCAACCCGTGGCCCTAGGGGGAATTTAGAACATGTCGGCAATGGGTAAACGGCTAGGGGTTTTTGGTTATCGGTTATGGGGTATGATGTCTTCCCTAGGTTAAAATACATGCCCTTATATAAGCTTTGGGCTCAAGTTGTCTAATTTAACAAGAATTACAACTTTAATTAAAAGTATGATTCTAATAAAGACTAAATCTTCAAGGAATCTACTTTCCAGCCGTCTTCCTTGTTTCTTGGGGTTTTCTCTCCTTGAACTTTGGGCTTGTCATATCTTTTGATCTGGGGCTTGGAAAAATATATGGTTTTCAGACGATAGACGGGCTGAATTTTCTCTATCTATCGAGGTCCACTTTGTTTTTTCTCCTCAAAATTGCTGTCGTCCTCTGCTGTCACGGCAGCACCATGGCAGCATCGACCTTTTTGTCTGCTTGTCTAGTTCAGCTCTTCTGCTTCTCTGCCCAGCGCCTGCCTTCACCATCTACGACGGCGGCAACCTGCCAAAAACAACCATTTTTAGTAGAATCTGTGCATTTTATATATTTGTGATGTTTTGCTGTAAACTAACCTAAATGCAATGGAATGATGCTTGAATGCAGCAGAAATATGAGTTAAAAAGGGTGTAAATAATAGAACTTTTACACACTCAACACACCCCCAAACTCAAGTTTTTGCTTGCCCTCAAGCAACTAAGACCTAAAAGAAAAATGAAATATTTTTGTTTTGGCTTTTAAACAGTGAACTTTCCCTTACCCGTCATTCATTCTCTGTGGCGGCAGCAACCTGTCGGATAATTTAGGATCTGTCCGGACTCTCACTATAGTTCTCGTGCAGTGTGTGCATGCTTGTGAACAGTTATATGCTAAGACTCTCTTAGTTTCACTAGAATATTCAACTCTTAACTTGAATTTTTATGCCAAAGTTTATCTTTTTGAAGGATCATTTTCATGCTTCTTTTGTTTTGACTCGATTTCTTTATTTTTCAAGTTAAAGTTTTACTAGAGCCAGTTTTAGGCACCTCTAGTTAACTTCCTAGAGCCAGTTTCGGGCACCTCTAGTTAACTTCATAGAGCCAGTTTCGGGCACCTCTAGGGCTGTTGAGTCTCTTTTGCTAAACTTCTTTCCTAGAGCCAATGTTAGGCACCTCTAGGGGCTATTCAAGTGCTAAGCTTCCTATTCTAGTTTGGCTAAAAGAAGTCTAAGCAGTATAACAGTCACAATGGTGTTTAAGTTTTCAGAACTATAAAAAGGCTCTAAACTTCTCCTTAAACTATCCTAAAGTTACTGCCACGACAGAGCTGTCACGACAGGCAAGTTCAGTTCACAATTTTTAGCCAAAATTTTAATTTTCGTTTTTTTAGAAAAGTACTAAGTAAAAGACACAAAATTTAACTAAGATGTACTCCATGAATATGGAGGGTTGCCACCCCCAAACTCGAGGGTTGCATTGCCCTCAATGCAAATGACAAAATAAAAATGAAAACATATGAAGGCAGTACATCACAAAATATATATGGCAGGCAGCAATAAGAAGATAAGAAACTTAAATTTTAATCACTGTCTTCACTGCTGCTGCTGAGGCGGATCTGGCGGCGAGTTCTGGTTTGCGGGGCGGGCTGGGGTGGTTGTTGTACAACCTGAATATCAGAGCTGTTGCCGCTGCTGTCACTGCTGCTGCTGGCCCTTGGCAGAGTTTTCTTATCTGCCATTCTTTTCTCCTTCTTTACCGGTGTAAATTCCTTCGACAGGTTCCTCTGAATAGAGGGTTCAATGTCACTGTCTGCCCAGACGGAGGAGGAAGAGAACCCAGCAACAAAGGCAGCAAGGTCATCCGAGGGCACTGGTCGCTTTGTTCCTCGAGCAGATGTTTCGGCATGGGTGCTGCCGGCTGCCATCGGTGCAGGTGATGGTATGGAGGCGGCAGATGGTGTTTGTGGGGTTGCAGCATGTGTAGGTGTGTGGACAGGGTGTGGACACGGAAGTAGTGGGCAGGGGAGGTGGGGAAAACAACATCAAGGCTGATGTGCATCATCATTGGGGCCTATGAAGAGGCCATATAAAGAGTTGATGTGCTCGGCTGTGAATGGTACTTCTGTCCCTCTAACACTTACTGATGTTACTGTTTTGCTGCTGATGGCAGCATAAAATTCTCTCACCAGCGTCTCGTTCATTTCCTCTGGTTGCTCCGCAAATGATTGCCATAATAGAGCTCTAATCTTCCTAGCGATGAAAGGCTTGAGGCCCAGATTCTTTTCCTTTGGAGTATAAATGAGGCCTCGTTCTTCCCACAGATCTCTGGGTGCAAAGGACTGTGGGGGAGTTGCTGCCGGTGAGGAAGTAGAGGCAGCATTGCGGCGGGTTTTTTCTAGAAGACATGTTAGTGCAAGGGTTGTGAAAAGTAATTGAAAGCAAATGAAAACTAAAGATGGAGAGCAAGTAAGAAAAGCAGAAGTGAGTGAAAATGAAAATGAAACAGGGTTTTATAGAAAAGGAATTGCTGCCCGTTGAAGCTGTAACGGCAGGCGCGAATAACGGGGCGGCTGTCGAGCTTTAGCGTGTCTGATGCATCTGACACACGTTTCCGCGCCTGTTACGCGTCTGTCGTGACAGCATGGTGACAGCCTGTCTTTTCCGCGTCTGTCATGGCAGCCGTAACGACAGGCTTCAATATTGGGCTTTGTTGGGCTGATGGATGGGTGGTGGGTTGAGTTCACTTCTCCTGTTCTTCTTGGCTCCTTTATTTCCTAAAAGCATTATTCGAATAAAATAAACCTTATTTCCTAATAAATAATAAATAATAAAAATAAAAATAAAATTTAGGTTAAATTAGGGATGCCAGGTGGGGCATCTTCTAAGGTAACCACTTCCTGCATTCTTGGGGCTTCAGTCCCCTGATAATGCTTGAGGCGTCGTTTCTGGTACTTCTTGAAGTCCATCCGTACCCTCCATCTGGTGATTATTCTCATGGTGGGGGATCCTTTCTTTCTCTTCCCTTTGTAGTCCATGAAGTCCTCCCTTCTTGGTAATGTTTATGAGGGCATAAATATATGATTAGAAAAAATTAATTTAAAATTCGGCCACAAACTTACCTTGTTTTCGTTGAATGTTGTTGTGGTTGAATGTATCCCTTGCTGTCGTGCCTGTTGCTGCGGCAAGCAGTTATTTTGACAATTCTTTATCAGGTTACTTTGCAGGTCAATGGGACATTGGTAAGTGCCATCACTCTCTATATGAAATTCTGTTGACCACTCGTAGATCTCCATCAGTAGAGACTTTGATAATTCTGAGTCCACCGGTGTTGGTTCCTCTAATATCTGCAATGGAATCGGTGAGTTTTCAAAGAATTCAAAAGGTTCGTTTATTACCTGCTCGTATTCCATTTGTGAAGAACTGTCATTGGGTAGCTCTTCTAGGTGGTCGTGCGAGTGCCATGACAGAGATGGATGTGTGCACTCCTGGTCGGGCATAACCGAGGTAGTGGGTTGAGAGTTTTCCTTGGATGTGGTTGCTGCCGTGACATTCTCTTGAATTTCACTCAGCGTTGTTGCGGTGTTGCTCCATTCCGGCTCCTCGGTCATTGCCATGGCAGGTTGTTGCTCAGACTCATCATATGTTGGGTATTCCTTCACATAGGCGTCCTCGTCATCTTTCCTCGGGATTTCAGGTTTAGTTGTGGCATGAATGAGGACCGGTCTGCTCAAGAGTGCATCAATCTTGGCGATACTTGCGTCCATAGAAACCGACACTTCTTGAGTGAGTGCCATGAAGGCTTGCAGTGTGTCTTCTAAGGATTTTGACTGCTCTTGAGGATGATGACATTGCCAGGGCAGGTCGGGTTATGTAGTAAAATTGTTATGGTATAAAAAAATTTGGGGGTTTTGATCATACCATAAAAATTTTTGCTGATGTGGCATCGGCATTTGCTGCCCCTGTTGCTGTCGTGGCAGCATATATTTACGGTAATTGCAAGAACTTTCCCACATCAACTCTCGAATGGTTTTTCCTGGCATGTTGATGCCCTTGAACCTGTATTTTCACCTGAGTTTTTTTATGTTAAAAAATAATAATAAAATAAAAATAAAAATAAAAGAAAAGTGCAGAAGCTAGGGTAAGAGTGTGTTGCCAGTCCCCGGCAACAGCGCCAAAAACTTGTTGCGTGTAAAAGTGTCTATCGCAATTGAGTGCAAGTGTACACGTCGCAAGTAATAAAGTGATACTAGAGTATCGGATATCGTCTCCACAGGGACTGGGCTAACTCTTTCCTTCGCTATCTGCACAAGGGGAAAAGAATAGATTAAGATATTTGTCACAAAAATAATAAAGAATACTGGAAAATAAAAGTAGAGAAATCAAGATAAAAAGAATGGGCTGGTATTGAATTGCTCAGTAGTGCAGGTATTACAGAGTTTAGGAAATCCGGTTCTGTCGTCGGCGCCCGTCGCGGACATCACCTGTCACGGCGGCAGTCCGTTGATTGTCGCGGCAACAAACACTCAACTCAGTACTTTCATGTTTGGCAAGAATCCCAGATCTGCCTTGGCCTATCCCTAGGTCCAAGTCTGTCGATGATCACGTCTTGATGATACCTCCCGGCGTGAATCGAAGGATGAACACCGATGTGTATGAATTCTTCTTTAGCCACTTAACCTCGCCCTATCCCTAGGCACGAGATAGTTCAACTATAAACTAGAGAACTTGCTCTTATTTCTTTCGTATACTTAACTCTCCCGATGCTAAGTAAATAGATAACCTCACAATGCTCTCCCGATGCTCTTGCAAGATATTAACAACCAAAATAAGAGAACTTGAAGTTTATTTTATTGAACTGAAAATTCTTAAAACAAAACAACCCTTGCAACTACTTTACAAATCAACCCGTGGCCCTAGGGGGAATTTAGAACATGTCGGCGGTGGGTAAACGACTAGGGGTTTTTGGTTATCGGTTATGGGGTATGATGTCTTCCCTAGGTTAAAATACATGCCCTTATATAAGGTTTGGGCTCAAGTTGTCTAATTTAACAAGGATTACAACTTTAATTAAAAGTATGATTCTAATAGAGACTAAATCTTCAAGGAATCTACTTTCTAGCCGTCTTCCTTGTTTTTTGGGATTTTCACTCCTTGAACTTTGGGTTTGTCATATCTTTTGATCTGGGGCTTGGAAAAATATATGGTTTTCACACGACAGACGGGCTGAATATTCTCTATCTGTCGAGGTCCACTTTGCTTTTTCTCCTCAAAATTGCTGTCGTCCTCTGCTGTCACGGCAGCACCATGGCAGCATCGTCCTTTTTGTTTGCTTGTCCAGTTCAGCTCTTCTGCTTCTCTGCCCAGCGCCTGCCTTCACTGTCTACGACGGCGACAACCTGCCAAAAACAACCATTTTTAGTAGAATCTGTGCCTTTTATATATTTGTGATGTTTTGCTGTAAACTAACCTAAATGCAATGGAATGATGCTTGAATGCAGCAGAAATATGGGTTAAAAAGGGTGTAGATAATAGAACTTTTACACACTCAACACACCCCCAAACTCAAGTTTTTGCTTGCCCTCAAGCAACTAAGACCTAAAAGAAAAATGAAATATTTTTGTTTTGGCTTTTAAACAGTGAACTTTCCCTTACCCGTCAATCGTTCTCTGTGGCGGCAGCAACCTGTCGGATAATTTAGGATCTGTCCGGACTCTCTCTATAGTTCTCGTGCAGTTTGTGCATGCTTGTGAACAGTTATATGCTAAGACTCTCTTAGTTTCACAAGAATATTCAACTCTTAACTTGAATTTTTATGCCAAAGTTTATCTTTTTGAAGGCACATTTTCATGCTTCTATTGTTTTGACTCGATTTCTTTATTTTTCAAGCTAAAGTTTTACTAGAGCCAGTTTTAGGCACCTCTAGTTAACTTCCTAGAGCCAGTTTCGGGCACCTCTAGGGCTGTTGAATCTCTTTTGCTAAACTTCTTTCCTAGAGCCAGTGTTAGGCACCTCTAGGGGCTATTTAAGTGCTAAGCTTCCTATTCTAGTTTGGCTAAAAGAAGTCTAAGCAGTATAACAGTCACAATGGTGTTTAAGTTTTCAGAACTATAGAAAAGCTCTAAACTTCTCCTTAAACTATCCTAAAGTTACTGCCACAACAGAGTTGTCACGACAGGCAAGTTCAGTTCACAATTTTCAGCCAAAATTTTTAATTTTCGTTTTTTTAGAAAAGTACTAAGTAAAAGACACAAAATTTAACTAAGATGTACTCCATGAATATGGTGGGTTGCCACCCCCAATCTCGAGGGTTGCATTGCCCTCAATGCAAATGACAAAATAAAAATGAAAACATATGAAGGCAGTACATCACAAAATATATATGGCAGGCAGCAATAAGAAGATAAGAAACTTAAATTTTAATCACTGTCTTCACTGCTGCTGCTGAGGCGGATCTGTCGGCGGGTTCTGGTTCGCGGGGCGGGCTGGGGTGGGTGCTGTACAACCTGAATATCAGAGCTGTTGCCGCTGCTGTCACTGCTGCTGCTGGCCCTTGGCAGAGTTTTCTTATCTGCCATTCTTTTCTGCCTCTTTACCGGTGTAAATTCATTCGACATGTTCCTCTGAATAGAGGGTTCAATGTCACTGTCTGCCCAGATGGAGGAGGAAGAGAACCCAGCAACAAGGGCAGCAAGGTCATCCGAGGGCACTGGTCGCTTTGTTCCTCAAGCAGATGTTTCGGCATGGGTGCTGCCGGCTGCCATCGGGGCAGGTGATGGTATGGAGGCGGCAGATGGTGTTTGCGGGGTTGCATTATGTGTAGGTGTGTGGACAGGGGTGGGGACACTGAAGTAGTGGGCAGGGGAGGTGGGGAAAACAACATCAAGGCTGATGTGCATCATCATTGGGGCCTATGCAGAGGCCATATAAAGAGTTGATGTGCTCGGCTGTGAACGGTACTTCTGTCCCTCTAAAACTTACTGATGTCGCGTTTTGCTGCTGATGGCAGCAAAAAATTCTCTCACCAGCGTCTCGTTCATTTCCTCTGGTTGCTCCGCAAATGATTGCCATAATAGAGCGTTAATCTTCCTAGCGATGAAAGGCTTGAGGCCCAGATTCTTTGCCTTTGGAGTATAAATGAGGCCTCGTTCTTCCCACAGATCTCTGGTTGCAAAGGACTGTGGGGGAGTTGCTGCCGGTGAGGAAGTAGAGGCAGCATTGCGACGGGTTTTTTCTGGAAGACATGTTAGTGCAAGGGTTGTGAAAAGTAATTTAAAGCAAATGAAAACTAAAGATGGAGAGCAAGTAAGAAAAGCAGAAGTGAGTGAAAATGAAAATGAAACGGGGTTTTATAGAAAAGGAATTGCTGCCCGTTGAAGCTGTAACGGCAGGCGCGAATAACGGGGCGGCTGTCGAGCTTTAGCGTGTCTGATGCATCTGACACACGTTTCTGCGTATGTTACGCGTCTGTCGTGACAGCATAGTGACAACCTGTTTTTTCCGCGTCTGTCATGGCAGCCGTAACGACAGGCTTCAATGTTGGGCTTTGTTGGGTTGATGGATGGGTGGTGGGTTGAGTTCACTTCTCCTGTTCTTCTTGGCTCCTTTATTTCCTAAAAGCATTATTCGAATAAAATAAACCTTATTTCCTAGTAAATAATAAATAATAAAAATAAAAATAAAATTTAGGTTAAATTAGGGATGCCAGGTGGGGCATCTTCTAAGGTAACCACTTCCTACATTCCTGGGGCTTCAGTCCCCTGATAATGCTTGAGGCGTCGTTTCTGGTACTTCTTGAAGTCCATCCGTACCCTCCATCTGGTGATTATTCTCATGGTGGGGGATCCTTTATTTCTCTTCCCTTTGTAGTCCATGAAGTCCTCCCTTCTTGGTAATGTTTCTGAGGGCATAAATATATGATTAGAAAAAATTAATTTAAAATTCGGCCACAAACTTACCTTGTTTTCGTTGAATGTTGTTGTGGTTGAATGTATCCCTTGCTGTCGTGTCTGCTGCTGGGACAAGCAGTTATTTTGACAGTTCTTTATCAGGTTACTTTGCAGGTCAATGGGACATTGGTAAGTGCCATCACTCTCTATATCAAATTCTGTTGACCACTCGTAGATCTCCATCAGTAGAGACTTTGATAATTCTTAGTCCACCGGTGTTGGTTCCTCTAATATCTGCAATGGAATCGGTGAGTTTTCAAAGAATTCAAAAGGTTCGTTTATTACCTGCTCGTATTCCATTTGTGAAGAACTGTCATTGGGTAGCTCTTCTAGGTGGTCGTGCGAGTGCCATGACAGAGATGGATGTGTGCACTCCTGGTCGGGCATAACCGAGGTAGTGGGTTGAGAGTTTTCCTCGGATGTGGTTGCTGCCGTGACATTCTCTTGAATTTCACTCAGCGTTGTTGCGGTGTTGCTCCATTCCGGCTCCTCGGTCATTGCCATGGCAGGTTGTTGCTCAGACTAATCATATGTTGGGTATTCCTTCACATAGGCGTCCTCATCATCTTTCCTCGGGATTTCAGGTTCAGTTGTGGCATGAATGAGGACCGGTCTGCTCAAGAGTGCATCAATCTTGGCGATACTTGCGTCCATAGAAACCGACACTTCTTGAGTGAGTGCCATGAAGGCTTGCAGTTTGTCTTCTAAGGATTTTGACTGCTCTTGAGGATGATGACATTGCCAGGGCAGGTCGGGTTCTGTAGTAAAATTGTTATGGTATAAAAAAATTTGGGGGTTTTGATCGTACCATAAAAAATTTTGCTGATGTGGCATCGGCATTTGCTGCCCCTGTTGCTGTCGTGGCAGCATATCTTTACGGTAATTGCAAGAACTTTCCCACATCAACTCTCGAATGGTTTTTCCTGGCATGTTGATGCCCTTGAACCTGTATTTTCACCTGAGTTTTTTTATGTTAAAAAATAATAATAAAATAAAAATAAAAATAAAAGAAAAGTGCAGAAGCTAGGGTAAGAGTGTGTTGCCAGTCCCCGGCAACAGCGCCAAAAACTTGTTGCGTGTAAAAGTGTCTATCGCAATTGAGTGCAAGTGTACACGTCGCAAGTAATAAAGTGATACTAGAGTATCGGATATCGTCTCCACAGGGACTGGGCTAACTCTTTCCTTCGCTATCTGCACAAGGGGAAAAGAATAGATTAAGATATTTGTCACAAAAATAATAAAGAATACTGGAAAATAAAAGTAGAGAAATCAAGATAAAAAGAATGGGCTGGTATTGAATTGCTCAGTAGTGCAGGTATTGCAGAGTTTAGGAAATCCAGTTCTGTCGTCGGCGCCCGTCGCGGACATCACCTGTCACGGCGGCAGTCCGTTGATTGTCGCGGCAACAAACACTCAACTCAGTACTTTCATGTTTGGCAAGAATCCCAGATCTGCCTTGGCCTATCCCTAGGTCCAAGTCTGTCGATGATCACGTCTTGATGATACCTCCCGGCGTGAATCGAAGGATGAACACCGATGTGTATGAATTCTTCTTTAGCCACTTAACCTCGCCCTATCCCTAGGCACGAGATAGTTCAACTATAAACTAGAGAACTTGCTCTTATTTCTTTCGTATACTTAACTCTCCCGATGCTAAGTAAATAGATAACCTCACAATGCTCTCCCGATGCTCTTGTAAGATATTAACAACCAAAATAAGAGAACTTGAAGTTTATTTTATTGAACTGAAAATTCTTAAAACAAAACAACCCTTGCAACTACTTTACAAATCAACCCGTGGCCCTAGGGGAATTTAGAACATGTCGGCGGCGGGTAAACGACTAGGGGTTTTTGGTTATCGGTTATGGGGTATGATGTCTTCCCTAGGTTAAAATACATGCCCTTATATAAGGTTTGGGCTCAAGTTGTCTAATTTAACAAGGATTACAACTTTAATTAAAAGTATGATTCTAATAAAGACTAAATCTTCAAGGAATCTACTTTCTAGCCGTCTTCCTTGTTTTTTTGGGATTTTCTCTCCTTGAACTTTGGGCTTGTCATATCTTTTGATCTGGGGCTTGGAAAAATATATGGTTTTCACACGACAGACGGGCTGAATTTTCTCTATCTGTCGAGGTCCACTTTGCTTTTTCTCCTCAAAATTGTTGTCGTCCTCTGCTGTCACGGCAGCATCGTCCTTTTTGTTTGCTTGTCCAGTTCAGCTCTTCTGCTTCTCTGCCCAGCGCCTGCCTTCACCGTCTACGACGGCGGCAACCTGCCAAAAACAACCATTTTTAGTAGAATTTGTGCCTTTTATATATTTGTGATGTTTTGCTGTAAACTAACCTAAATGAAATGGAATGATGCTTGAATGCAGCAGAAATATGGGTTAAAAAGGGTGTAGATAATAGAACTTTTACACACTCAACACACCCCCAAACTCAAGTTTTTGCTTGCCCTCAAGCAACTAAGACCTAAAAGAAAAATGAAATATTTTTGTTTTGGCTTTTAAACAGTGAACTTTCCCTTACCCGTCAATCGTTCTCTGTGGCGGCAGCAACCTGTCGGATAATTTAGGTTCTGTCCGGACTCTCTCTATAGTTCTCGTGCAGTTTGTGCATGCTTATGAACAGTTATATGCTAAGACTCTCTTAGTTTCACTAGAATATTCAACTCTTAACTTGAATTTTTATGTCAAAGTTTATCTTTTTGAAGGCACATTTTCATGCTTCTTTTGTTTTGACTCGATTTCTTTATTTTTCAAGCTAAAGTTTTACTAGAGCCATTTTTAGGCACCTCTAGTTAACTTCCTAGAGCCAGTTTCGGGCACCTCTAGGGCTGTTGAGTCTCTTTTGCTAAACTTCTTTCCTAGAGCCAGTGTTAGGCACCTCTAGGGGCTATTCAAGTGCTAAGCTTCCTATTCTAGTTTGGCTAAAAGAAGTCTAAGCAGTATAACAGTCACAATGGTGTTTAAGTTTTCAGAACTATAGAAAGGCTCTAAACTTCTCCTTAAACTATCCTAAAGTTACTGCCACGACAGAGCTGTCACGACAAGCAAGTTCAGTTCACAATTTTCAGCCAAAATTTTTAATTTTCGTTTTTTTAGAAAAGTACTAAGTAAAAGACACAAATTTTAACTAAGATGTACTCCATGAATATAGAGGGTTGCCACCCCCAAACTCGAGGGTTGCATTGCCCTCAATGCAAATGAAAAAATAAAAATGAAAACATATGAAGGCAGTACATCACAAAATATATATGGCAGGCAGCAATAAGAAGATAAGAAACTTAAATTTTAATCACTGTCTTCACTGCTGCTGCTGAGGCGGATCTGTCGGCGGGTTCTGGTTCGCGGGGCGGGCTGGGGTGGTTGCTGTACAACCTGAATATCAGAGTTGTTGCCGCTGCTGTCACTGCTGCTGCTGGCCCTTGGCAGAGTTTTATTATCTGCCATTCTTTTCTGCCTCTTTACCGGTGTAAATTCATTCGACAGGTTCATCTGAATAGAGGGTTCAATGTCACTGTCTGCCCAGACGGAGGAGGAAGAGAACCCAGCAACAAGGGCAGCAAGGTCATCCGAGGGCACTGGTCGCTTTGTTCCTCAAGCAGATGTTTCGGCATGGGTGATGCCGGCTGCCATCGGGGCAGGTGATGGTATGGAGGCGGCAGATGGTGTTTGTGGGGTTGCAGTATGTGTAGGTGTGTGGACAGGGGTGGGGACACTGAAGTAGTGGGCAGGGGAGGTGGGGAAAACAACATCAAGGCTGATGTGCATCATCATTGGGGCCTATGCAGAGGCCATATAAAGAGTTGATGTGCTCGGCTGTGAACGGTACTTCTGTCCCTCTAACACTTACTGATGTCGCGTTTTGCTGCTGATGGCAGCATAAAATTCTCTCACCAGCGTCTCATTCATTTCCTCTGGTTGCTCCGCAAATGATTGCCATAATAGAGCTCTAATCTTCCTAGCGATGAAAGGCTTGAGGCCCAGATTCTTTGCCTTTGGAGTATAAATGAGGCCTCGTTCTTCCCACAGATCTCTGGTTGCAAAGGACTGTGGGGGAGTTGCTGCCGGTGAGGAAGTAGAGGCAGCATTGCGGCGGGTTTTTTCTGGAAGACATGTTAGTGCAAGGGTTGTGAAAAGTAATTTAAAGCAAATGAAAACTAAAGATGGAGAGCAAGTAAGAAAAGCAGAAGTGAGTGAAAATGAAAATGAAACGGGGTTTTATAGAAAAGGAATTGCTGCCCGTTGAAGCTGTAACGGCAGGCGCGAATAACGGGGCGGCTGTCGAGCTTTAGCGTGTCTGATGCATCTGACACACGTTTCCGCGTCTGTTACGCGTCTGTCGTGACAACATGGTGACAACCTGTCTTTTCCGCGTCTGTCATGGCAGCCGTAACGACAGGCTTCAATATTGGGCTTTGTTGGGTTGATGGATGGGTGGTGGGTTGAGTTCACTTCTCCTGTTCTTCTTGGCTCCTTTATTTCCTAAAAGCATTATTCGAATAAAATAAACCTTATTTCCTAATAAATAATAAATAATAAAAATAAAAATAAAATTTAGGTTAAATTAGGGATGCCAGGTGGGGCATCTTCTAAGGTAACCACTTCCTGCATTCCTGGGCTTCAGTCCCCTGATAATGCTTGAGGCGTCGTTTCTGGTACTTCTTGAAGTCCATCCGTACCCTTCATCTGGTGATTATTCTCATGGTGGGGGATCCTTTCTTTCTCTTCCCTTTGTAGTCCATGAAGTCCTCCGTTCTTGGTAATGTTTCTGAGGGCATAAATATATGATTAGAAAAAATTAATTTAAAATTCGGCCACAAACTTACCTTGTTTTCATTGAATGTTGTTGTGGTTGAATGTATCCCTTGCTGTCGTGCCTGCTACTGCAGCAGGCAGTTATTTTGACAGTTCTTTATCAGGTTACTTTGCAGGTCAATGGGACATTGGTAAGTGCCATCACTCTCTATATCAAATTTTGTTGACCACTCGTAGATCTCCATCAGTAGAGACTTTGATAATTCTGAGTCCACCGGTGTTGGTTCCTCTAATATCTGCAATGGAATCGGTGAGTTTTCAAAGAATTCAAAAGGTTCTGAGTCATTAGGTAGCTCTTCTAGGTGGTCGTGCGAGTGCCATGACAGAGATGGATGTGTGCACTCTTGGTCGGGCATAACCAAGGTAGTGGGTTGAGAGTTTTCCTCGGATGTGGTTGGTGCCGTGACATTCTCTTGAATTTCACTCAGCGTTGTTGCGGTGTTGCTCCATTCCGGCTCCTCGGTCATTGCCATGGCAGGTTGTTGCTCAGACTCATCATATGTTGGGTATTCCTTCACATAGGCGTCCTTGTCATCCTTCCTCGGGATTTCAGGTTTAGTCGTGGCATGAATGAGGACCGGTCTACTCAAGAGTGCATCCATCTTGGCGATACTTGCGTCCATAGAAACCGACACTTCTTGAGTGAGTGCCATGAAGGCTTGCAGTGTGTCTTCTAAGGATTTTGACTGCTCTTGAGGATGATGACATTGCCAGGACATGTCGGGTTCTGTAGCAAAATTGTTATGGTATAAAAAAATTTGGGGGTTTTGATCGTACCATAAAAAATTTTGCTGCTGCGGCATCGACATTTGCTGCCCCTGTTGCTCTCGTGGCAGCATATCTTTACGGTAATTGCAAGAACTTTCCCACATCAACTCTCGAATGGTTTTTCCTGGCATGTTGATGCCCTTGAACATGTATTTTCACCTGAGTTTTTTTTTTTTAAAAATAATAAAAAAATAAAAATAAAAATAAAAGAAAAGTGCAGAAGCTAGGGTAAGAGTGTGTTGCCAGTCCCCGACAATGGCGCCAAAAACTTGTTGCGTGTAAAAGTGTCTATCGCAATTGAGTGCAAGTGTACACGTCGCAAGTAATAAAGTGATACTAGAGTATCGGATATCGTCTCCATAGGGACTGGGCTAACTCTTTCCTTCGCTATCTGCACAAGGGGAAAAGAATAGATTAAGATATTTGTCACGAAAATAATAAAGAATACTAGAAAATAAAAGTAGAGAAATCAAGATAGAGAGAATGGGCTGGTATTGAATTGCTCAGTAGTGCAGGTATTGCAGAGTTTAGGAAATCCAGTTCTGTTGTCGGCGCCCGTTGCGGACAACACTTGTCACAGCGGCAGTCCGTTGATTGTCGCGGCAGCAAACACTCAACTCAATACTTTCAAGTTTGGCAAGAATCCAAGATCTGCCTTGGCCTATCCCTAGGTCCAAGTCTGTCGATGATCACGTCTTGATGATACCTCCCGGCGTGAATCGAAGGATGAACACCGATGTGTATGAATTTTTCTTTAGCCACTTAACCTCGCCCTATCCCTAGGCACGAGATAGTTCAACTATAAACTAGAGAACTTGCTCTTATTTCTTTCGTATACTTAACTCTCCCGATGCTAAGTAAGTAGATAACCTCACAATGCTCTTCCGATGCTCTTGCAAGATATTAACAACCAAAATAAGAGAACTTGAAGTTTATTTTATTGAACTGAAAATTCCTAAAACAAAACAACCCTTGCAACTACTTTACAAATCAACCCGTGGCCCTAGGGGGAATTTAGAACATGTCGGCGGCGGGTAAACGGCTAGGGGTTTTTGGTTATCGGTTATGGGGTATGATGTCTTCCCTAGGTTAAAATACAT
Source organism: Hibiscus tridactylites (assembly GCA_958450335.1). Taxonomy (NCBI): domain Eukaryota; kingdom Viridiplantae; phylum Streptophyta; class Magnoliopsida; order Malvales; family Malvaceae; genus Hibiscus; species Hibiscus tridactylites. The sequence goes on along the minus strand of OY288265.1, from coordinate 24,208,537 downwards.
GCCCTTATATAAGCTTTGGGCTCAAGTTGTCTAATTTAACAAGGATTACAACTTTAATTAAAAGTATGATTCTAATAAAGACTAAATCTTCAAGGAATCTACTTTCCAGCCGTCTTCCTTGTTTCTTGGGATTTTATCTCCTTGAACTTTGGGCTTGTCATATCTTTTGATCTGGGGCTTGGAAAAATATATGGTTTTCACACGACAGACGGGCTGAATTTTCTCTATCTATCGAGGTCCACTTTGCTTTTTCTCCTCAAAATTGCTGTCGTCCTCTGCTGTCACGGCAGCACCATGGCAGCATCGTCCTCTTTGTCTGCTTGTCCAGTTCAGCTCTTCTGTTTCTCTGCCCAGCGCCTGCCTTCACCGTCTACGACGACGGCAACCTGCCAAAAACAACCATTTTTAGTAGAATCTGTGCCTTTTATATATTTGTGATGTTTTGCTGTAAACTAACCTAAATGCAATGGAATGATGCTTGAATACAGCAGAAATATGGGTTAAAAAGGGTGTAAATAATAGAACTTTTACACACTCAACAGTAGACACGGAAATGCGTGACAGACGCGTTAGAAACCGCATAACAGCTGGCCCCGTTAGTCGCGCCTGCCGTTACAGCTCCAACGGGCAGCAAACTCTTCTCTATATAAACCCCGTTTTACTATTCATTTTTCACTCACTTCTACTCTTCTTACTTGTATTCTCTAGAATTTTTACTTGCTTTCATTTTTCTTCTTACACAATCCTTGCAACCATGTCTTCTAGAAACACCCGCAGAAGTGCTGCTTCAGGCTCTACCACGGCAGCATCAACCCCACGATCCTTCCAGATACGTGACATGTGGGAGGAAAAGGGCTTTATCTACACTTCCAAGGAGGGGAATTTGGGACTGCAGCCGTTCATCGCCAGGAAAATCAAGGCCCTGTAGTGGCAGATGTTTCGCAGAACAACCAGAGGAGATGAATGTGTCTCTGGTCCGAGATTTCTATGCTGTCATCAGCAGCAGAGACGCGACATCAATCACCCTTAGAGGGAGAGAGATGCCCTTGGAGTCAGAATATATCAACAATCTATACGGATTTTATGTGGGCAGTAAAGAGGATGGTCACCAGCAATTTCTGGATAGCTTAGACCCTGCTGCCTACGACGCTGTCATGGCAGAACTAACGGATGAAGGTACTCAGTGGAACACTAATACTAAGAACCCGAGGACAGTGAAGAGAACTCAACTCATCCTGGAGGCTAAACTGTGGAATGCTTTCATTAAAAAAGCGAATCATGCCATCCTCGCACAATACAACCATAGACCAACCCAGGTTAGCCCTAATTCATTCTATTCTACATGAGAGGCCTATTAATGTTGGCAGCTACATCCGGGAGAGTATTTTAGAGTGTGCACACCGGCCGATAGGACCACTCTACCTCCCCTATCTCATCACAGCCCTCTGCCGCGACCATCATGTACCAGAAGCTGCCACTGATTTACGAGTCTAAGGGAAGGGCTGGACTGAGAAAATATACTCAGCTTGATGGAACTTACTGCTGCCACCCCGCTGTCATCTTTTGACCCCACTGCCACGGCAGCAGAGACGACAGAACCGACAGACACTGAGCCTGCTGCCACAGAACCCAGGCAGCGTACAGCAGCAGCACCTCCGGCCGACACCTCCTCCCAAATCCTTGCTGCCATACAAAAGATGGAGGAACGACAGCTCAGCCTCATGAGCTTCATCAGGGATTTCACTACAGCTACGGTACAATTCATTCAAACTTCTCTTAATTTCCATGATGCTGTATTTCCTACCTTTCCATCCCAATATTTTGCTGCCACCACCCCTGCCCATACTCCTACACCTGCTGCCACACCAAAGACGCCTTTTGTAGCGTCCACACCAACCCCTGCCACGACAGCTGTAGGCAGCAATCGTGCAGCTGACATCTCTGCCCGAGGAACCAAGAGAAGAATGCCTTCGGAAGAACTCGATGCATTTATAGTCGGTTTCTCCTCTTCCTCAATTTGGGAGGAATCCGAAGATGAACCCTCTGTTAAGAGGAATTTGTCCAACGAATTCACACCAGTGAAGCGGCAGAAAAAAATGACAGACAAGAACAAGAAAGATAGCGACAGTATCAGCGGCAGCAGCAGTGACAGCGATAGCAGCAGCAACAGCTCCGAGGTACAGGTAGTGGAGAAACCTCCTCACATCTCCCCTACCCGTATTCAACCTCCAAGGGAGGCCAAAACGAAGAACACATCCGCCTCCGCCATCCTCCAGCCAGTCAAGAAGGCCTTTGACCGCTGATAGATCCGACTTAGCAGTAGCAGCGACGACAACATAAAATTTGAGTTTCTTACCTTATTTTGCTGTCTGTCTTTATATATTTTGTGATGTACTTTTTATTTTCTTTTTATTGTCATTTTCATTGAGGGCAATGCAACCCTTGAGTTTGGGGGTGGCATCCCTCCATTAATGGGAATCTTATTTAGTTTAAAAATTGTGTCATTAATTAGTTTATTTTTGCTATAAAAAAAATATGAAAATGAAAATTTTAGCTTAAGTCTTTGAACTGAACTTACCTGTCGTGATAGCTCTGTCGTGGCAGTGCCTTTAGGATAGTTTTAGGAGCAGTTTAGAGCCTTACTATAGTTTTGAAACTTAAACACTATTTGTGAATGTTATATTGCCTAGAACTCTACTAGTAAACTAGAATAGAAAGCTTAGCACTTGAATAGCCCCTAGAGGTGCCTAACACTGGCTCTAGGAAAAGAAGTTAAGAAACTAAGGGAGTCTTGGCATATAATTGCCTCCAAAAAGATGAACTTTGGCATAAAAATTCAAGTTAGAAGCTGAAATATTCTAGTGAAACTAAGGGAGTCTTGGCATATAATTGCTCACAAGCATGCACACACTGCACGAGGACTATAGAAAGGTTCCAGACGAATCCTGAATTATCCGACAAGGTGTTTCTCACAATAGGGAATGAATGGAAGGTAAGGGAAGGAAGGTTCACTGTTTTAAGCCAAAACAAAAAAAATTCTGTGTTTCTTTTTTTTAGGTCTGAATTGCTTGAGGGCAAGCAAAAACTTGAGTTTGGGGGTGTGTTGAGTGTGTAAAAGTTCTATTATTTACCCCCTATTTAACCCATATTTCTGCTGCATTCAAGCATAATTCATTGCATTTAGGTTAGATTTCAGTCATACATCACAAATATATCAAATGGCACAGTTTCTACTGAAATTGGTTGCTTTTACAGGTTTCTGCTGTAGCAGATGGAGAAGCAGGCGTTGGGCAGTGAAACAAAAAACCTGGAACTGGATGAGCAGTTGAGGAGGACGACGCTGTCATGGTCGCTGCCATGGCAGCCAAGGACGAAAACAGTTTTGAGGAGAAGAAGCAAAGTGGGCCTCAACAGAAAAAGAAAATTAAGCCTGTCTGTCGTGGAATACCCTTATATTTTTCCAAGTCCTAGATCAGAATGAAGGCCAAGCCCAAAGTTCAAGGAAGAAACTCCAAGCAAGAAGGAAGGACGAATTAAAGATATATTCTCTAAAGATTTAGTCTTTAATAGAGTTGTACTTTAATTTGAACTTGTATTCTTGCTATAATAGAATACTTGAACCCAAGGCCTATATAAAGGCATGTAATTCGACCTAGGAGAGGACATCATCTATCTCTAGCCTTCTTCCCAAAACCCTAGCCGTTTTCCCCTTCTCAACATGTTCTAAACTTCCCTTAGGGCCACAGGTTGATTTGTAAAGTAATTGCAAGGATTGCTTTGTTTTAGGAATTTTTCTGTTCAATAAAATGAACTTCAAGTTCTCTTATTCTGGTTGTTAACATCTTGCAAGAGTATCGGGAGAGCATTGTGAGGTTATCTATTTACTTAATATCGGGAGAGTTAAGTATATGAAAGGAATTAGTGCGGGTTCTCTAGTTTATAGTTGAACTATCTCGGACCTAGGGATAGGACGAGGTTAAGTGGCTAAAGAAGAATTCAACAACATCGGTGTTCATCCTTCGATTCACACCGGGAGGTATCATCAAAGACGTGTTCATCGACAGACTTGGACCTAGGGATAGGCCAAGGCACAACAGTGATTCTTGCCAAGCTTGAAGTACAGAGTTGTGTGATCGCTGCCGCGACTAACAACAGACTGTTGCCGCGACAGGTGCTGCTGCGACTAACAACAGACTGTTGCCGCGACAGGTGCTGCCGCGACAGGGACGACGACAAAACAGATATTCCTAGACGTTGCAACACCTACACTACTGAGCAATTCAATACCAGCCCATTCTCTCTATCTTGATTCTTTTAATCCTATTTTCCAGTATTCTTTATTATTTTCGTGACAACAACTTAAACTATTATTTTTACTCTCGTGTAGTAATTCAAGGTGAAGCTATTGGCCCAGTCCCTGTGGACACGATATTCGATACTTCTGTATCACTTTACTACTTGCGTCGTGTACACTTGCACTACATTGCGATAGACACTTTTACACGCAACACCTATCCCTAGTTTCTAAAAAACAGATTTCGGCATCAAGTTGATACTTGCTCCCCAAATCACATAATTCATGCCCAGTATAATTGCTGCCAAATTTGCAAGGAATGATAAAACTGCCCGGATTTTTTCTCTTTAGTGGGGCTTTGTTGTGTATCATGGTCATGCATCCCTCTGTAACTGCCACTGTTTCAAACTCACCGATCCATGTTCTCTTAGAAACTATGTCCTTGAGGAACTTGGCATAGTTGGGTATCTGTTCAATAAGTTCCACCAAAGGTAGGTTAATATGGACTTGTTTCAAGATATCGAGAAATTTCTTTAACTGGTAATCTTGCTTCTGCCTTTTCAGCCTTTGTGGGAGTGGTGGTGGTAGTTTGATGTCTTCAATTCTCTCTTTGTAGGGAAATTTGATTTGAAGGGTGGGAATTTCCTCAGAATGATTTTCCTTATCTTTGGCCAATTTAGATGTGTCAAGAGTTACCACGGTATCAGGACCTACCATGGCATCTTTCTCAGCGGGCATTTAAGAATGAGTGGGTTGTTTCGTTGGTGATTTCCCTTTCATTGCCTGACCCTTTGGTTCTTACAAGATAATTCCACTTCTGGCGGTTATTGTTTTACATTGTTCATGGGTTTTTCCTCTAGAGACCTTAGTATCACTAGGTAAACCTCTAACTGGTCGTGTATTTAGAATTTGTGCAAATTGACCCACTTGAGTTTCTAGTGTTTTCAAAGATGCTTCCTGATTCTGCGTCCGCATTTCTGTCATGTCCATTAAAGCATTAACCTTGTTAACAAACTTATCAGAATTAGTAATATAAGCACTAGTATGAGACATAAAAGTATTCAAAGTTGCCTCTAGAAAATTGTTTGTTGTTGGTTGCTACTGTTGCATTTGCTGCCGAGGCGGGTTTCTTTGATAGCCTGTATTCTGATTGGTAGGATTTTCTGTAGTGGTAGGGTTACTCCATGATAAGTTTGGATGTTTCCTCCAGCCCAGATTGTATGTGTTTGTGTTGGGAGTACTATTCCGGTTGTAGGTTCCCATGAAATTTTCGGATTCTGTACACTCTGAAGAGTCATGGTCTCCACCACATTTATTGCAGAAAGCTTCCACTGCTTTTACCTCATATGATCTTCTTGTTGGTATGATCATGTTTTCCACCAATCTGGCCAGTTTGTCTATACGGGTATTAACGGGCTCTGATGCTTCCAACTCATTCATTGTGGCCTGCCGTCCAATGCCGCCTCGACGGGCGAACAAAAACTGATAATCATTTTTGGCCAACTGGTTCAGAATCCTAATTCCCTCCTCTGGTGCTTTATCAAGTAGTATGTCATTTGCTGATGCATCTAGCATCATCCTAGTGGGTTGATTAAAACCATTGTAGAATAAAGATACTTCCGTCCAAAGCGACAGTCCATGAAGCGGCCATTTGTGTAGAAGTTCTCGGTAGTGCTACCATGCTTCGTACATCGCCTCATCATCAGCCTGTCGGAAATAGGTAATCTCACTACGAATACGATCAGTAACATTTGAAAGATTGAAACGAGCCATAAAATCTCGACGCGGGTCTATCCATGACTCAATAGAACTAGCAGTCTGGCTATTTAACCAAGTTTTCGCCCTATACCTCAGTGAATAGGGGAATAATCATAGTTTCAGAACATCAGGGGGTAATCCTTGAATTCTAAAAGACTTGTAAATCTCTAAGAATGACTTCATATGCTTCCGTGCATCCTCATTCGATGTGCCCCCAAATTGTCCCAGTTTTTCAATCATATTGAACATAACTGGCTTGAGTTCAAAATGATTGGCCCTAATATCTGGTTCTAGGACTGCATAGTCGAGGCTATATATGTCTTCCTCCATGTAGTCTCGAGTGGTACAGACTCATCTTTGCTGGCCAGGAGGGAGAGGTGGTGGTTGTTAATCTTGCCGCTCACCATCTGTCGCGACATCTGCCACGATGGCATTTTTGGCATTATTGCTGTTATTTATTGCAGCTTCTGTTGCTCCTGCCGCTTTTGCTGGTACTAATGCCTCACGTACCTCGTTTTGGATTTTTCTTGTTGTGCGTTCGATCTCATCAATAGACATGTGTTTTGTTGAGTGTGTAAAAGTTCTATCATTTACACCTTTTTAAACCCATATTTCTGCTGCATTCAAGCATCATTGCATTGCATTTAGGTTAGCTTTCAATAAAACATCACAATTATATAAAAGGCACGGATTCTACTGAAAGATGGTTATTTTTGCAGGTATCTGTCATAGTAGATGTCGAAGGCAGGCGCAGGGCAGATAAGCAGGAGAGCTGAACTGGACAAGCAGCTGAAGAAGACGAACCTGTCACGGACCTGTCGTGACAGCATGGTGACAGCAGATTCATGAAGAGGAAAAAGTAAAGTGGACCTCGATAGATAGAGAAAAATCTGCTCGTCTGTCGTGTGGAAGCCGAATATTTTTCCAAGCCCCGGATCAAGAGATATGTCAAGCCAAAGCTCAAAGGAGAGGAAATTCCTAAAAGCAAGGATGCGGCTGGAAAGTAGGAGACTTTAGAGATTTAGTCTTTATTAGAATCTTACTTTTAATTAAAGTTGTAATCCTTGTTACCTTAGATAACTTGAGCCCAAAGCTTATATAAAGGGCATAGATTAAACCTAGGGCATAGCCGACTACCCCATAACCGAAACCTAAACCCTGCCGTTTACCTGTCACCGATATGTTCTAAATTCCCCCTAGGGCTACGGGTTGTTTTGTAAAGTAGTTGCAAGGGTTGTTTTGTTTTAGGATTTTTCAAGTTCAATAAAATAAACTTCAAGTTCTTTTATCTTGGTTTTAACATCTTGCAAGAGCATCGGGAGAGCATTGTGAGGTTATCTATTTACTTAGCATCGGGAGAGTTAAGTATACGAAAGAGATAAAAGCGCGTTCTCTAGTTTATAGTTGAACCATCTCGTGCTTAGGGATAAGGCGAGGTTAAGTGGCTAAGGAAGAATTCATACACATCGGTGTTCATCCTTCGATTCACGCCGGGAGGTATCATCAAAGACGTGATCATCGACAGACTTGTGCCTAGGGATAGGGCAAGGCAGATCTGGGATTCTTGCCAAGCTTGAAGTACGGAGTTAGTGTTCGCTGCCGCGACAGCTAACGGACAGACGCCGCGACAGGTGCTGTCGGCGACAGGTGCTGTCGGCGACGGGTGCGACGACAGAACTGGAGATCCTAAGCAATACAATACCTGCACTACCGAGCAACTCAATACCAGCCCATTCTCTCTATCTTGATATCTCAATCTTTTATTTACGTTTTTACTTTATTATTCTCGTGACAACTCTTAATTATTTCCTTTACTTTCGTGCAGTGAATTTAGGTGAAGCTATTAGCCCAATCCCTGTGGAGACGATATCCGATACTTTGTATCACTTTACTACTTGCGTCGTGTATACTTGCACTACAATTGCGATAGACTATTTTACACGCAACAAGTTTTTGGCGCCGTTGCCGGGGATTGGCAACATAACTACACCTTTTTTTCCTTGCACCTTTTGTTTTTATTTTCGTTTTTGTTTTTGTTTTTATTTTTACTTTTCTTTAATTTTTCTTTTGAGTTTTAAACTCTTGCTTTTCACAAGGTTTTCCTGTTTATGCGCAGATCGAAAAGAGGTGAAGATCCTGAGTATAAATTAGATCCGGAGATTGAACGTTCCTTTAATCTCAAGAATCAGATTCGCCACCTTTTAGACCGAAACGAATACCTTGAAGAACAGCTAGAGCAGATGGCCCGTAATCAGCCTGCCGGAGAAGAAATCCCGCCTGTCGGTGACCCGCCCGCGGCAGGTGGACGACGGTCATGTCGTGACTACATGCTGAACGATCATGTAGAGCTAGAGACCACGCTGCCGGATATTGATGTTGACAACTTCGAGCTTAAACCTGTCATGTTTAGTATGATCAACAATGCCGGGCAGTTTGGTGGTTCTGCGACAGAAGATGCCAGGGAGCATCTCAAAACGTTCCAGGAGATCTGTTGTTCGTTTAGATTACCAGGAGTTAGTCCGGAGATACTGAGGCTTCGGTTATTCCCTCATTCATTAAGGGACAGAGCTAAAACTTGGTGGAATAAACTTACACCGGGTTCTATTATGACTTGGGCAGATCTAACTCGTGAATTTTTATCTCGTTTTAATCCTTCACATTTAGCTGAGCGATTACGTAATGAAATTGCTACTTTTCAACAGGAAGATGACGAGCCAATGCACGAGGCCTGGGACAGATTCACAACTCTTCTTCGAAACTGCCCAATGCATGGATTCCCCGTCTGGAATCAGGTAACTAAGTTTTATAATGCTGCTAACTTACAAACTCGCATTCGAATTGATTCTGCAGCAAATGGACTACTATTGGACAAAGATCCAGACGAGGCCCTGCAAGTTCTGAAACATCTGGCTAAGAATGAGGAGCAGTTTCCAACCACAAGAAGAGGAGGTAAACGGGTACTTGCTGTCAAGGACTATGAGGCCGACAGCACTATGAAATCACAGGTAGCATTCCTCACTAAAGCCATGAAACACTTATTGAGTGAAGAGGAAGTACGAGGGTTTGCTGTCGAGGAAGTCTGTGCTACATGTGAGGGAAATCATAGTAGGGATGAGTGCCCTATAAATATAGAAGAAGGAAAATATGTTGGAAATTACAAGCCAAACTACAATTCCAACAATTACAACCCTAATTGGAGGAAAGACCCCAAATTTTCCTGGAGTAACCCTAACAATGCCCTAAATCCGCAAGCATATAATCAGAATCAGGGGGGTCCTAGATTGTTGACGCGACAGCAGCCGCAGCCGCAAAACCTGCCGCAGAACCTGCCGCCTCAGCAACAACAGCAGCCACCACCTGCCACGAGTAGTATATTGGAGCAGACTCTGGCCACCTTTATGTCTCAGACCGGCACGTATATGGATAACATCAATAAGTTTGTCAAGAAAACGGAAGACTTTATGGATGAAACCAAGATGAGAATGACAAACCATGAGGCCACCTTGAAATCTCTAGAGACACAAATGGGTCAGGTGTCGCAGCATATTAAGCCACGGCAGAATGGAGGATTCCCTAGCAATACTGAAAATGCTAGAACGCCCCCTCATGAGCAATGTAAGGCGATTACTACTAGGAGTGGGAAAAAGTTACCAGGGCTGGAAAAAGAAGCTGAAACAGAAAAGAAACCTGCCTTGGATAAGCCTGCCGAGGAAGCTGCCCCGACAGGTAATGAACAGACTGCTACCGATGAGCCTGTCACGACAGCAGAAGCAACAGAGGAGAAAAAAGATGAGTATCGACCTCAGATTCGCATGCAGTGGGAAGGACGCATTGCTGATTATCGTCCTCCACCACCTTTTCCGCAACGGATACAGCAAGCTAAGCATGAATCTCAACTTAAAAAGATTTATGATATTTTTAAACAGGTTCATATTAACATTCCGTTGTTAGATGCTGTTAGGGAAATGCCCGGTTATGCTAAATTTCTCAAGGATGTCATGTCTAAAAAATCTAAACTTGGGGAATTTGAAACGGTAAGGATGCAAGAAGGGTGCATGAGTATTCTTCATCGACAACCACCCCAGAAAAAGAAGGATCCAGGGAGCTTCCTCATACCTTGCGTAATCGGAGATAAATTTGTGGGTAAGGCATTATGTGATCTTGGTGCTAGTGTTAATCTAATGCCCAAATCTGTTTTTCAGAAATTAGGTATTGGCAAGGCGCGGCCCACGACAGTTACCCTACAGCTAGCCGACCGCTCTTACGTTCACCCCGAGGGAAAAATTGAAGACATCTTGGTAAGAGGGGATAAACTTATTTTTCCTGCTGACTTTCTTATTTTAGATTGTGAGGCAGATGAGAACGCACCAGTCATCCTAGGGCGACCCTTCTTAGCCACGGGAAGATCATTGATTGATGTGGAGAAAGGAGAACTCACCATGCGCGTAAACGATCAAGAAATTAAGTTGAATGTTCTCCAAGCAATGAAACATGCTGATGTGGATGAAGAATGCAAGGCCATCATTGAGGTGACCTTTGATCAACCCTGCATCAGGTCGGGCTGCCGGGATATAAAATTTGGTCACTGCTGCGACAGCCATTTACAAGCCTGTCACGACAGCAACGACGACAGCACCGACGACAGCGACTCCTCTGAATCCGATTCATCTGATACTGAAGGTCATGAGGAGGTAGACTGGTTAGACCATCGCCCAGGTAAGTTATTCGAACCCTTGAATTACACTTCGGATAACCATTTAATCCAAAAGCCATCTACTGTTGAACCACCTGTCTTAGAACTTAAGCCCCTGCCAGGGCAGCTTAAATATGCTTATCTTGGTAGTGATAAAACACTACCCGTAATCATCTCTGCTAAGCTGCCGCAGGAACAGGAACGACAGTTGATCGACATGTTGAGGCAGCATAAAAGGGCGATAGGATGGACTATAGCAGACATTCAGGGCATTAGTCCGGCAATCTGTATGCACAAAATCCTCCTAGAGGAAGATCATAAGCCGACTATTGATGCCCAACGGCGGTTAAACCTTGCAATGAAGGAGGTAGTACGTAAAGAAATAATTAAATGGTTAGATGCTGGTATTATTTACGCCATCTCCGATAGCAAATGGGTAAGCCCGGTGCAATGTGTTCCCAAGAAAGGAGGCATGACCGTGATAACCAACGAAAACAATGAGTTAATCCCAACCAGGACTGTGACCGGTTGGAGGGTTTGTATGGACTATCGGAAGCTTAACAAAGCTACCCGAAAAGACCACTTTCCTTTACCCTTTATTGATCAAATGCTTGATAGATTAGCGGGTAAACCTTACTATTGTTTTCTTGATGGTTACTCAGGTTATAACCAAATTGCTATTGCACCAGAGGATCAAGAGAAAACGACTTTCACCTGTCCCTACGGAACATACGCATTTAGGAGGATGTCGTTTGGACTCTGTAACGCACCTGCCACCTTCCAAAGGTGCATGATGGCAATATTCTCCGACATGGTAGAGGACTTCCTTGAGATCTTCATGGATGATTTTTCTGTCTTTGGAGACGATTTTGAGAGCTGCCTTGGCAACCTTCAAAAGGTACTTGAAAGATGTGAAAAAACTAATCTTGTTCTTAATTGGGAAAAATGCCATTTTATGGTAGATGAAGGGATAGTTTTAGGCCATAAGATTAGCTGCCGTGGGATAGAAGTCGACAGGACAAAGATTGAAGTCATAGAGAAGCTGCCGCCGCCAACCACAGTCAAGGGCATTAGGAGTTTTTTAGGGCATGCTGGTTTTTATAGGAGATTTATTGCAAATTTCTCAAAAATCACGAAGCCCCTATGTCATCTCTTAGAGCAGAACCGACCTTTTGACTTTAATGAAGAATGTACTGAAGCATTCAAGGTTCTGAAGGAAAAACTAGTGACAGCCCCCATAGTACAGCCACCAGACTGGACGCAACCGTTTGAAATTATGTGTGATGCTAGTGACTATGCTGTCGGGGCAGCACTTGGGCAGCGCAAGGACAGGCTGTTTCATGTCATATATTATGCCAGCAAAACATTGAATGATGCCCAAGTGAACTATACCACCACAGAAAAGGAGCTGTTAGCTGTGGTGTTCTCCATCGACAAGTTTCGTTCTTATATACTTGGAACGAAGGTTATAATACACACCGACCACTCTGCTCTCAAGTATTTATTTGCAAAAAAGGATGCAAAGCCTAGGTTGATACGGTGGATCTTACTATTACAAGAGTTCGATCTTGAAATCAAAGATAAAAAGGGGACAGAAAATCAGGTGGCAGATCACTTGTCGAGGTTGGAGATGGGACAGAGTCTACCTGTAGATGAGACACACATACTATAGACCTTCCCAGATGAGCAGCTCTTTGCTGCCGCAATAGCTGTCGCGACAGCCATGGCGGCAGGTAAGTCTTCTAACCTTCCCTGGTATGCTGATTTCGTTAATTTTATAGTTAGCGGAATATTACCTTCTGATCTTACTTATCAAGCCAGGAAGAGGTTTCAAAATGATGTTAAACATTATTATTGGGACGAACCTCTTCTTTTCAAAATGTGCGCAGATCAGGTTATAAGGAGATGTGTACCACAAGAAGAACAAGAAGACATTCTCCATCACTGTCATGCTTCACAATATGGAGGACACTTAGGAGGTAATAAAACTGCTGCCAAGGTGCTGCAGTCAGGCTTTTACTGGCCGACACTGTATAAGGACGCACAGGAATTTTACAAAAACTGTGACAGGTGCCAGCGGACAGGTAACATCTCAAGGAGAAACGAGATGCCACTGCAGAATATTTTAGAAGTCGAAATCTTTGACGTTTGGGGGATTGATTTTATGGGACCTTTTCCATCTTCATGTGGAAATCTTTACATCCTCCTCGCAGTAGATTATGTCTCCAAGTGGGTAGAAGCAATCGCAACTCAAAAGAATGATGCCAAAACGGTTCAAAAGTTTTTGCACAAAAACATCTTTTCTAGATTTGGCATCCCTAGAGCGATTATCAGTGATGAAGGGAGACATTTCGATAACAGGGTAATTGCTGCCGCCTTGAAGAAATATGGTGTCAAGCACAAGATAGCGACAGCATACCACCCACAGACCAATGGACAGGCTGAGATTTCCAACAGGGAAGTAAAGAACATTCTTGAAAAGATGGTTAAACCAACTAGGAAAGATTGGTCTCTACTTCTGAATGATGCATTATGGGCATACAGGACAGCTTTCAAAACTCCATTAGGCATGTCTCCATTTCGGTTAATCTATGGGAAAACCTGCCACCTGCCTGTCGAGATAGAACACAAGGCATATTGGGCAATCAAGGCAGTAAACATGGACTTAGACAAGGCAGGCAAGAAAAGGCTGTTAGATTTAAATGAGATCGATGAAATACGGACGATGGCCTACAACAACGCAAGAATATACAAGGAGAAAACAAAGAAGTGGCATGACAAGAAGTTGCTGCCACGTCAGTTCTGCCCAGGGCAGCTTGTACTGTTGTTTAATTCTAGGTTGAAACTCTTCCCAGGAAAGCTCAAATCTAGATGGTCTGGCCCGTTCCAAGTGGTTGAAGTTTTTCCCCATGGTGCCATTACAATTCAATCATTAAAAGACGGGCACCAATTCAAAGTTAATGGACAATGCCTCAAGCATTATCAGGGGACTGAAGCCCCAGGAATACATGAAGTGGTTACCTTAGGTGATGCCCCACAAAGCATCCCTAATTTAACCTAGTTTTTATATTTATTTTATTTTATTAGTATTATTAGGAATTAGATTTATTTTAATAATGTTTTGTTTTTAATTTCAGTTTTTAGGAAATAAAGGAGTCAAGTGAGAAAGAAGAAGTGGCCCAAGCCCACCACTCATCCACCAGCCCAATAAAGCCCATTTATGGTAACCTGTCGTTTCGGCTGCCGGCGCAGACGGATTTGACAGGCTGTCAACAGACGCACAGCAGACGAAGAAGCGTGCGGCAGACGCGTAGCAGACGCATTAATGCGTGTCAGACGCGTCAGACACGCAATATCCAATCTGCCGCCCCGTTATTCCCACCTGCCGTTGCGGCATTAAATGGGCAGCTACTCGACCGCTATATAAACCCCTTCTCCCTTTCATTTTTCCTCACTTCTGATTTTTTCTCTCTTGTATTCTCTTCTAGTTTTATCTACTTTCTTTCTTTTTCAGCCCTTGCAACCAAAAATGTCTTCACGACAGACTCGCCAAAATGCTGCTGCCACCTCTTCTTCAGCAGCAGCATCCCCGTTCGCCAACAAGGAACTTTGGGAGGAGCGGAGCTTCATCTACAACAGAGATGCTCCTCTTTTTGGACTCCGGCCGTTCATTATGAAGGCCATTACGGCGCAACTTTGGGAAGACTTTGCCGAGCAGCCGGCAGAGCTTAACGATACTCTGGTCAGGGAATTCTATAAGGCGATCGAGAGTAAGTCGGCGACATCTGTCGTCGTCCGAGGAGTGACAGTTCCTTTCACCGCCAGCAGCATCAACCATGTATTCGGCCTCTTCTTTGGCCCCAATGACGATGCTCATCAACAGTTTTGGGACTCCCTCGACGCTGCCGGCCACGATGCTGTCATGAGGGAACTGACAGAGGAGGGCACGACCTGGAGCACCAGCAAGAAGAACCCCAACTCCGTCAACCGGGCAGAGCTACTCCCCGAGGCTAAACTATGGAACGCTTTTATTAAAAAGCGTATCCTGCCCTCATCCCACCACACGACAGTCAACAGGCAGCGGCTGGCCCTCATCCACTCTATCATGCATGACAGGCCGATCAACGTGGGCAGGTACATGCGAGACAGCATTCTCGATTGTGCCTTCAGAACAGATTCACGATTATGCCTGCCCTTCACCATTACTGCCCTCTGCCGCTGCGCTGCCGTACCGGAGGACCCTTCAGACAAAATCAAGAAGGGCAGCGGCTGGACCGACAGCAACATCTCCAGCCTCATGGAGATCATCGTCGTAACGCCCCTCAACGCCTTCGATCCAAACGCCCCACCTGCTGAGTCTGATGATGAACCTGCCACTGAACCTGCCCCAGAAGCTGCGACCAACACCGCTCCGGCAGATCAGAACGCCAACATCTTAGCTGCCATCTTGAGGATTGAGGAGCGGCAGATGGGTTTAATGACATTCATCTGCGACTTCTCCAACGCAACGGTAAATTTCATTACCAATAATTTGAATTTTTCGGATGTCATTTTCCCCACCTTCCTCGCCCATTACTTTAATATCCCCTCTCCCACTCCCACACCACCTGTCTCTCCCCACGGAGAATCTGCCTCCTCCACACCCTCTCCGTCAGCAGCCGGCAGCCCACCGGCGGACACTTCCCCTCGAGGCACCAAGCGAGCTGCCACTGACGACAGCCCTCTTGTCCGGAGGAACTTGGACAGCGCCTTCACACGGGTGAAAAGAATTAAACATGTGGCCAACAAGAGGATGCTGTCCAAAGCCATTACGAGTAACAGCTGGGATAGCAGCGGCAGTTCTGATGTCCGACTAGTGGAGCCACCTGCCCTTCAACCTGCTGACGACCCTGTCCCCCAACCGGAGGAAGAACCTGCACCTCAACAGGCTGATGAACCTGTTGACCAACCTGCTCCGGAACCTGCCCAGCCACCTCCCCAACGCAGACGCTACCATCAGATCCGCGTCAGCAGCAGCAGCGAGGACAGCGCATAAAATTTAAGTTTTTATTTCTTTTACTCCTCTTATTGCTGCCTGCCCTTATATATTTGTGATGTACTTTTATTTATCATGTTTTTCTTTCTTTGTTTTTATGTCTTTTTGCATTGAGGGCAATGCAACCCTCGAGTTTGGGGGTGGCAACCCTCCATATTTAATGGAGTCTTTAGCACATCTTTTGTTTAATTGTTGTATTAGTTATTTAAGTTCTTTAAAAAAAATCAGAAAAATCAGAAAAATCAGAAAATTTGAACTGTTGGCTTAAAACTGTGAAGTTAACTTACCTGTCATGACGGCTCTGTCGTGGCAGCATCTTTAGGACAGGTTAAGGAAAAGTTTAGAGCCTTTCTATAGTTCTGAAAACTTAAACACTTTTGTGACTGTTATATTGCTTAGATTTCTTTTAGCCAAACTAGAATAGGAAGCTTAGAACTTGGATAGCCCCTAGAGGTGCCTAACACTAGCTCTAGGAAAGAAGTTTAGCAAAAGAAAATCAAAAACCTAGAGGTGCCCGAAACCGGCTCTAGGAAGCTAACTAGAGGTGCCCAAAACTGGCTCTAGAAAAACTTAGCTTGAAAATAGAAGAAAAAGAAGCATGAAAATGTGCCTTCTAAAAAGAAAGTAAACTTTGGCATAAAATTCAAGTTAAGGAGTTGAATATTCTAGTGAAACTAAGAGAGTCTTAGCTTATAATTGTTCACAAGCATGCACACACTGCACGAGAGCTATAGGGAGATTCCGGACAGATCCTAACCCTTCCGACAGGTTGCTGCCGCCATAGAGAATGAGCGACAGGTGAGGGACAGTTCACTGTTTGAAGGCCAACACAAAAATTTTCAGTTTTCTTTTAAGTCTTCATTGCTTGAGGGCAAGCAAAAACTTGAGTTTGGGGGTGTGTTGAGTGTGTAAAAGTTCTATCATTTACACCTTTTTAAACCCATATTTCTGCTGCATTCAAGCATCATTGCATTGCATTTAGGTTAGCTTTCAATAAAACATCACAATTATATAAAAGGCACGGATTCTACTGAAAGATGGTTATTTTTGCAGGTATCTGTCATAGTAGATGTCGAAGGCAGGCGCAGGGCAGATAAGCAGGAGAGCTGAACTGGACAAGCAGCTGAAGAAGACGAACCTGTCACGGACCTGTCGTGACAGCATGGTGACAGCAGATTCATGAAGAGGAAAAAGTAAAGTGGACCTCGATAGATAGAGAAAAATCTGCTCGTCTGTCGTGTGGAAGCCGAATATTTTTCCAAGCCCCGGCTCAAGAGATATGTCAAGCCAAAGCTCAAAGGAGAGGAAATTCCTAAAAGCAAGGATGCGGCTGGAAAGTAGGAGACTTTAGAGATTTAGTCTTTATTAGAATCTTACTTTTAATTAAAGTTGTAATCCTTGTTACCTTAGATAACTTGAGCCCAAAGCTTATATAAAGGGCATAGATTAAACCTAGGGCATAGCCGACTACCCCATAACCGAAACCCAAACCCTGCCGTTTACCTGTCACCGATATGTTCTAAATTCCCCCTAGGGCTACGGGTTGTTTTGTAAAGTAGTTGCAAGGGTTGTTTTGTTTTAGGATTTTTCAAGTTCAATAAAATAAACTTCAAGTTCTTTTATCTTGGTTTTAACATCTTGCAAGAGCATCGGGAGAGCATTGTGAGGTTATCTATTTACTTAGCATCGGGAGAGTTAAGTATACGAAAGAGATAAAAGCGCGTTCTCTAGTTTATAGTTGAACCATCTCGTGCTTAGGGATAAGGCGAGGTTAAGTGGCTAAGGAAGAATTCATACACATCGGTGTTCATCCTTCGATTCACGCCGGGAGGTATCATCAAAGACGTGATCATCGACAGACTTGTGCCTTGGGATAGGGCAAGGCAGATCTGGGATTCTTGCCAAGCTTAAAGTACGGAGTTAGTGTTCGCTGCCGCGACAGCTAACGGACAGACGCCGCGACAGGTGCTGTCGGCGACGGGTGCGACGACAGAACTGGAGATCCTAAGCAATACAATACCTGCACTACCGAGCAACTCAATACCAGCCCATTCTCTCTATCTTGATATCTCAATCTTTTATTTACGTTTTTACTTTATTATTCTCGTGACAACTCTTAATTATTTCCTTTACTTTCGTGCAGTGAATTTAGGTGAAGCTATTAGCCCAATCCCTGTGGAGACGATATCCGATACTTTGTATCACTTTACTACTTGCGTCGTGTATACTTGCACTACAATTGCGATAGACTATTTTACACGCAACATGTTTAGACGTCGAATTTGCTCTGGTCATAAACTAGAACAAAGATGCTGTAAAAAATTATGATAATAAAGAAAAACTAAAACTGGTAATTAAATGCAATAAAGGAAAAGTGCAAGAAAGTAAAGATGAAGTTGCTATTACCAATCCCCGGAAATGGCGCCAAAAACTTGTAGAACGTATAAGAGTTCTCTAAATTTAGTGCAAGTGTACACTGCTGCCAAGTTATAGTAGTTAAGATATCGTCTCCACGGGGATTGGAAGCTACTTCAATGATTAAATTCCTGCACAAGGAAAAGTAAAAACGCAATTAAGTTGGGATTTGATTTGATTTGATTAAAACTTAAAGCAAGTAAATTAAAGAATTGAGAATTTAGTTTGAGTGAATTGGCTGGTATTGGAATGTGTTTTAGTGTGGATTTTGAATGTTTCATCTTGGTTCAAGTGCTGCAAAATTGATTCTGCTGTCAAGGTGATGCCTTGGCAGATAACCCGCCGCAGCAGACAGTGACGTGCTGCCCGGGCGGCTGAGTGATGCTTCAAAGTTCAGCAAGGCTTCCTTCAGTGACTCCTCCTTATCCCTAAGTTGAAGTGCTATTGGCAAACACGTCTTGATAATACCTCCCAGCGTGAATCTAAGGATGAACACCAACCAATTCTTAAGCCTCCTCTAGCCGCTGAACTTCTAACTTATCCCTAAGCCGAAGCAACTTCACCCCAAGTTGGATAAAATCGTCTTTACTCGTTTCGTGAGTCTAACTCTCTCGATATTAGAACAATTGATAATTGTTCTCTCCTCTCTTGATTTGATTGCAAACAAGAACAATTCCAAGAGTAAACAAACTTTGAAATTTTATTTCAAGATGAAAAACCTAAACGAATACAAACAATCTCTCACAACTACTCAACAAAACCAACCCTTAGCCCTAGGAAAAGTTTAGAACATGATGAATGAATGGAAGCACTAGGGTTTTGGTCTAAGGAATCTCAATATATTCTCGAATCGACTAAGAGGCCTTATATATAAGCCTTGGCCTACTCGAAGTTGGTTAAAGGACTAAAATACAAGTTGGAACTAAAATAGATGTAGTTAGATAGGTTGGAGTTGTTGGGGGTCGCGGCCCAACTCTCCTAGGGTTTAGGCGCGTGTATGTAAAGTAGTTTGTGGGAAACAGTTGTATTAGTTTTGAGTTGTTTTAAATAAAATTCCAAAGTTTGCTTAATCTATGCTCTCTGTTCTTTCAATTATTCTACACCATTCAGTTGAGAGAAAATCCATTTTTCAGGCACGAAAGTGTAAGGCTCACGAAAGGGTTAAGCACAGTCACAACTTGTTGGGGCGTGACTAACTTGGTTCTACACTAGTCCACAAGTTTCCGCGGCTAAGAAGGATCACCAATCGAATGGACATGCCTGTGTTAGGTTGATGCTGAGATTACTAGGTATTGCCTACATCGCGTGAGTGTTCGAGCATCCTAACCTAGAAATAGGAGGGATCGTTGTAGACTATCCTGCCGAACTTGGAATTTCTACCAAACTAGCCGTCAAGACTTATTTTTGTTCCACCTACCAAGACAGTACACTCTTGCAGTGGTAGTGACCTGCTGCGGCCGCGTGACAGGGTCGTAGTTTGTCGCCCGCCATACCCGCCGAGGCAGCAATTTATGGCAGCACAAAACATTCTCAGACTTTACAATGCAGTCCACATGCTACTGAGCTACATTAGTCTTACCCAATCTATCGCCCAAATCTCTCCCTATCATTCCTCTCATCACTATCTTTATATTATTCGTGTTTTTATATTTCCACATCGTGAGATTTAATTGCGCATTTACTAAATCTTTGTGCAGGAAACCATTCATAGGAGCTGCTCCAATCCCTGTGGGAGACGATATCTTTTATACTATAACTTGACAAGAGTGTGCACTTGCGCTCATAAAAAGAGAACACCTAGATGCTCTACAACGACACACCATTTGCTGCCTCGGTAGAGGCCTGGCTCAGTAGGGCTCCTTAGTCTGGGTTTTTCCTCTATAGCTTAGTCTGATCAGCTCTCCAACAGGTACATCAGCATAGTCCATCAAATGTTCAGCTCCTTTCTTCTGCCCTCCTTGCTGCTGCGGCAACGTCTGTTTGGGCGGGTATCTGCGCACAGTGAAACATATACCTAAGTAGTATCTTTTATAGATAAAAACAATGTAATTTATCAAGTAGGGCAGAGTATCTAATCTATGCAGTTTTTAGTATGTTTACCTAATTATGCAACTAAAATGGGCTTAAGTCTAACAATAGTTGAGCTATCTTAAGGCTAAAATCTAGTACTTTTTCACACTTAACAACTCCTTCAACATCTTGGGCTGCTTCATTAATCCCCCTTCACAAGCCTTTTGTCTTTCTTAGCTTGAATAGCCTTATTATTTTCCCCAATTTCTTCCCCGATCATGACATTACCCCCTGCTCCAAAAGAGCCTTGTCCCCAAGGATCAAATTCGAAAATTTGAGATTGCAAAACAGTGAAATATTCTCAAGTAGCTTCTTCCGGTGTAACGCCCCAATTTTGGGCTTAGAAGTTTTGGGCTTGGACCGGACCGGTCGGGTTGCGGTTCGAATATAAAAGGGTGAAATTAGGAAAGCCTAGTTCGGGTTGCATTAAAAATATGGAAAAATGTCTTAAAATCCTCTTTTATTAAATATAAGAGAATGGTGAAATCAATTTTACAAAATGAGGTTTGGAAGAGTGACATTTTCGGTTAGTGACCAAAATGTAATTTTTGAAAACTGTGTGATTGTTTTAAAAAGAATTGAAACTTTGAATCTTTAAGGAGCTATTTACCCAATAGGAGTTTCCCCAGATTTTTCTTAAATATTAAAGATTTAATTAATGGTTTTTAAATAAAAGTAAAAGGGAGGGAAGATATTTTGGCATTTTCCAACTAACTTTTCCTAAATTCCATTTTCCTTTTCTCTCAATTTTCTCTCAACCCAAACACATTCTCCAGCACATTTTCCCTCTGATTTTGACATCCAAAGATGAGATTTTAATCCTCTTTTGATCTCTAATCATCTCTTCATCAAAACCTTATCATTTGCTATTTGGATCTTCAAGAATTTTGGTTCTAAAAAGGGAGAAACTCAAGTTTAGAGGTATGAACGTCCTTCTCCTCTAAATTCTCAGTTCTTTACTGAAATTCCCAAGTTCTCAATCCTTGATTTGTGTTTTATAAAAGGTTTTGTAGATGTGTTCTTGATCTTGGCTTTAAAATGCAAGATTTGCTTTAATTGTGATGAAATTCGTATGATCTATTTGGGTAGTGTTTTGAGGTGTCTTTTTGATGATAAATGAATGTTTAATTGATGAGAAATTGAGGTTTAATCAATGCAATCCCGGATAAGTTAATTTTCCTAAGTTTTGCTTGAGTTTTTGATGGTTTTTGGAGTGATCTTGATGATTTGTTATAGCTGGAGGTATAAGGACGTGGTTAGATCCTTTTTGGATGTTAATTGAGGTTTATGAATGTTTAGAATTGATGGATCATGGCTGGGTAGTGTTGTGGAGTTGTTTGGAGGTGATTTCGGTTGTGTTTGGTAGCCGAAATGGGAGTGTTGATGAGAGCAGTGAGTTTAGGTGCTTTCATTGAAGATATTAATGCATGATGATGCATTAATCCTCTGCTTTGATGTGTTTAAAACAGGGGAGTCATCTTTGGATCCTAGTGGTGGTGATCCGGAAGCTTGATTGGTGTTTCGGCAAGTGGCGAAACGGAATCGGTGAGTGGATTTTGGTTTTCAGCTTTGAAACCAATGTTTTGAAGGTTTGGGAGCTTAGTTTAAGTCTAAGCAACTTAGCTAAGCTCAAGAGTAAGTTTTCGGAAAAACTCTCTTGATGATGAACCATGGTTGGTTGTATGCAATGTGATTTGTTTGCATGTTTTAAATCCTGTTTTGAAAGCATATTTAGCATGTTTAGTTTCTGATTTTATAAGCCATGTGTTGAAGAATACTCAAGGTAAGAGATTCTTGTTTTTGAATATTGTTAAATGTGGTTTTGATGCATAATGATGCATGATGATTATGGCTTTGATAAATGCTTTAAAACAGTGGATTGATGTTGTAAAATGATGCATATTGGCAAGTGATGGTTAAGAACACTATGGTGGTTAAAAGTCCATAGGTGGTTCTTGTTTAAGAACAACATGGTGGTTAAAAGTCCATGGTTGGTTCTTGGTTAAGATCACAAAGGTGGTTAAAAGTCCTTGTGTGAATCTTGTGTATTTTAAGAACAACATGGTGGTTAAAAGTCCATGGTTGGTTCTTGGTTAAGGTTATAAAGGTGGTTAAAATTCCTTTTGTAAGCCTTGTTTATTTAAGAACACCAAGGTGTTTAAAAGTCCTTGGGTGATTCTTGTTAAGGACACAAAGGTGTTTAAAAGTCCTTGCGTGGTCCTTGTGAATTGTAAGAACATCATGGTGTTTAAAAGTCCATGGATGATTCTTGTTAAGGACACAATGGTGTTTAAAAGTCCATGTGTGGTCCTTGTGGATTGTAAGATCACAATGGTGTTTAAAAGTCCATGTGTGGATCTTATGTTGATTGTATCACTTGTGGCCAATATGACATGTTATAAACTTGAAGCATGAAATGCTTGTTTAAGATGCTTATGTGCATGTGTAAATGTGGTTTGAACTAAGGTTTACAATGGTGTTTTGTAAATGCATTATTGAGTTGTTTTAATGAGCATTCCTCACTAAGCTTTTTGCTTACGCTCTCTCTTTTCTTAAACCAATAATGTAGAGCATTGAAGTGCATTTGGGGCAGCAAGGAAGCCAAGAATCCAAGTGAAGGTTTTAAGCTCATGTATGGTGAACATTTTCCTAAAACTATTAGCTTTTGGGCATTTGGCAATGGGGGACCTATGTTGTTGTTTTGGGAGATGTTTTGGACTCCCTAAGTTGGTTTTATGTTGTTGATGATGTTGGTACATGTAATTGGCCTCTTGATATTTGTTTTGGTGATTTGAGGATTTCATGGTTTGCTTTATAGGATGCATGCCTATAGAATTGGGGATTTTCATAATTGATGCCATGTTGGTGTTTTGTTGATGCAATTATGTTCCTTATGCATGTAATGACTTGCTGGTATAATTTGGTTGCATTTGGAGCATGTTTGATGGGTTAATTGTGTGTTTAATCAGCAAATTTCTGCAAATCTGGGCAGGCCGTATCGGAACGGGTGCTACCGTTTCGGAACAGGGGCCTGAAATGGCCTAGGCGTTCCGAAACGGGAGGAACCGTTCCGGAACGGAAATGCTACTGCCAAGCCCTGTTTCGGAACCCATTTCGGAACGGTCCCGTGTTTCGGAACAGGTCCTCCCTGTTTCGGAACACTCGACCGTTGGGCTCTGAATTTGATGGTTATATGTTTTGAAATGTTTGCGTTTTGGTCCTGAATCTCGTTATTGCAATTGAATGAGTTTGAGATGTCCGTTTGAGCTGAAATTTGGCAGAGAAGCATGAAAGATGATTAATTTCATATTGGTAACTTTTAATTGGGTTAAGTCCCTGTAATTTTCAGAATTTACAATTTGGTCCCTAAAGTTGTAATTTGTGCAATTGAGTCCTTGAATGATCTTTGAATGTTATGATCTTTGAGTATGCTGATCTTGTGAACAAAACTAGGGTTAATGTGCATCTAGATAAGATTAAAAAGAAAAAAATGGTCGTTAATCAAGGTTGACTTTCGGGTTGACTTTGGTTTTCTCCGTGTAAACTTCTTAATTCGGGTCAACCGTCTAGGCCGGGTTAAGGGGGTTACATTTGGTGGTATCAGAGCTGAGTTCTCGTGTAATTGGGAGTGATTATGTGAATGATTAAAGTATGTATGCTTTGTATGCTTGTTGAGTGAAAGCATGTTGAGTGATTTGTAAATATGTTGCAATTGTGGTGTATGCTGTGGTGAAGCATATTGTGGGTACCCATTGCCAAATCAAAGCTAATGTAATGATGTTGTTTTTAAGTGAAAATGAGCTTGAGTACTTGGATTGCTTACCTTGCTGAGCCTGACTTGTTTTATTGCATTGTGATTGTATTGTTAGAGTATGGCACCTTGTAGAGAAGTAAGGGTTAATACGCGAGCTATGGCTCAAAATGAAAATGAAGAGAACGCTGAGAATGCTATGGATTTACCTCCTCCGCCTGGTGGTGGTGGTGCTGAGGGTGAAGGAGCTGGAGTTGCAGCTGGTGCTGGGGTCGCTGGACCTGAAGCTGGTCAGGGGCAAGCTGTTCCTGACATGTCGATGTTGGTGCAAGCTATTGCTGGTGCTTTTCAAGCAGCGGTAGCTGGAGCTCAAGGAGCTGGGCATCAGGGGGATGCTGGAGTTAGACTACCCTTGGAACGCTTACGCAGTCTGGGAGGGACTGAGTTCAGGGGTTTGTCAGCTGAAGGTTCGGAGTCTTGGTTAGAGAGTACCAAGAGAATCTTGGGGCAGATGAGTTGCACTGATGTGCAGAAGCTGGGGTGTGTGGTATCATTGCTGCAAGATGATGCATACACGTGGTGGACAACCACTATCTCTGGGATGGTGGAAGCTGATGTAACTTGGACGTTCTTCCAGAACGCGTTCAAGAGAAGGTATCTAGGTGTGAGGTACCTAGATGAAAAGAAAAGGGAGTTCATGTCTCTTACCCAGGGGAGCATGTCTGTGGCTGAGTATGAAGTTCAGTTTGTTCGACTCAGTCAATACGCACATGAGCTTGTTCCGGATGAGCGGGAGAGGTGTGAAAGGTTCCGTTATGGTCTAGTGACGGATGTAAAGATGTATGTGCTGGCTACCGAGTATAATGATTTTGATGTGCTGGTTGGCCGAGCAAATGACATTGAGATGAACTTGGGTTTATCTTCTAGAAGTGCTGGGTCAAGTGCTGGTAAGCGAGCTGTTGAATATAGTTCCGGCGGTGGACGGAACAAGAGGGGACGTGATCAGAAGTATCAGTCCTCAGCTAAGCGAGGTGGTGGTGCGCCTGCTCGGGGAGGCAACACTAGAGTTGATCCGAGTGCATGTTGGACATGTGGTTCGCGTGGCCATATGAAACGTGATTGTCCTCGAGCTGTGAGGGAGGTGCAGGCTCCTGTTGTGGCAGCTGGTAATGCGTGCTGGAACTGTGGATCTACGGATCACATGAGGAGAGAGTGTCCTATGTTGGCTGGTGGCCAAGTGCGTGCTCCTGTTGTTGTTGCACCACAGAGAGGTCGTGGGCGCAGCCGTGGTAACTTCCAGCGTAGAGAGGAAGGTGGTCGGGGTGTGGCCCATGTTGTGGCTATTCAGCCTGAGGGTGGCGGCCAAGCCAGGGTGTATGCTCAGCGGGAGGGGAGGAATGACGCGGATGTGATCGCAGGTACTTTTACTTTGCAATCCTTGTCATTACTTTCCTTGATTGATTCTGGATCTACGCACTCATACATATTGCGTGAGCATGCTGAATTGCTTGGTTTGCCTGTTGAGTCTTTGGATGTTGGTGTGCGTGTCACTAGTTCTTTTGGTGAGACTGTTGTGACTCGAAGGCTTTATAGAAGATGTCCTTTGGTTGTTCAAGATCATGTTTTTCCTGTTGATCTTATGGAGTAGCCTTTCTATGGTTTTGATGTAATCCTTGGTATGGATTGGCTTGCCGAGCATCGTGCTGTAGTAGATTGTGAAAATAAGCGAGTTTCGTTGAAGCTTGCGGATGATTATGAGGTAGTTGTGGTTGGTGAGAATGTAAAGTTTCTTGCCAATGTGGTGTCTACATTGGAGGCGAGTCGGATGCTGAGGCAAGGTTGTGAAGCTTATCTAGCTTTTGTGATGAATTCTAGTTCTAAAGAGTTGCGTGTGCAAGATATCAGGATTGTGCGAGAGTTTCCTGGTGTGTTTCCTGAGGAGTTGCCTAGATTGCCTCCTAATCGTGAAGTGGAGTTTGGGATTGAGCTGTATGAGAATACAACTCCTGTGTCCATTACCCCTTATAGAATGGCACCCAAAGAGTTGAAGGAGCTGAAGACGCAATTGCAAGAGTTGCTTGATCGTGAGTTCATTCGGCCAAGTGTGTCACCTTGGGGTGCACCGGTCTTGTTTGTGAAGAAGAAGGATGGCACTATGAGAATGTGCATTGATTATCGTCAGCTAAACAAGTTGACTATCAAGAATCGGTATCCTTTGCCGAGAATTGATGATCTCTTTGATCAATTTCGGGGAGCAGCTGTGTTCTCTAAGATTGACTTGAGGTCAGGGTATTACCAGTTGAAGGTGAAGGATGTGGATGTGCCTAAGACAGCTTTCAGGACGAGGTATGGGCATTATGAGTTCCTTGTGATGCCGTTTGGTTTGACAAATGCTCCTACAGCTTTCATGGACATGATGAATCGTGTGTTTCATGAATACCTGGACAAATTTGTTGTGGTGTTCATTGATGATATCCTCGTGTACTCGCGTACTGAGGAGGAGCATGAAGAACATCTGCGGATTGTGTTGCAAGCTTTGTTGGAGAATCAGCTTTATGCCAAGCTGAGCAAGTGTGAGTTTTGGTTAAGTGAAGTGGTATTTCTTGGGCATGTGGTTTCTGCTGAGGGGATTCGTGTTGATCCTCAGAAGTTTGAGGCGGTGATGAATTGGAAGGTTCCTAAGTCTGTTCATGAAGTCCGTAGTTTCCTTGGTTTGGCGGGATACTACCGGAGGTTTGTGGATGGGTTTTCTAAGATTGCTGCACCTTTGACAAAGTTGCTGCAGAAGGATGTTAAGTATGAGTGGACGGAAGCGAGACAACAGGCTTTTGAGAAGCTTAAGGCAGCTTTGACGCAAGCTCCGATCTTGGTTCAACCTGAATCAGGGAAAGAGTTTGTGGTCTACAGCGATGCGTCCTATGTTGGTTTGGGATGTGTGTTGATGCAAGAGGGTAAGGTGGTGGCTTATGCATCACGGCAGTTAAAGGTGCATGAGCGCAATTATCCTACGCATGACATTGAGTTGGCTGCGGTGGTTTTTGCTTTGAAGATCTGGAGACATTATCTGTATGGTGAGAAGTGTACTGTGTACACGGATCACAAGAGTTTGAAGTATCTGATGTCTCAGAAGGAGTTGAATCTTAGACAGCGACGGTGGGTGGATTTGCTAAGGATTATGATTTGACGATTGAGTATCACCCTGGAAAAGCTAATGTTGTGGCGGATGCCTTGAGCAGAAAGGTAGCTGTTGAGTTGAGGGCTATGTTTGCCAGTTTGAGTATTTCTCGTGATGGTGGTCTTGTGGCTGAGTTGCAAGTGAAACCATCTTTGGTTCAGTTGATTAAGGAGAAGCAGTTGCTGGATGATTCATTGGTACCGCATGTTCAGGATATCGCGGAGGGTAGGCCTTCGGATTTCTGTTTTAATGATGATGGAGTGTTGTGTTTTGGGAGTCGGATAGTAGTGCCCAATGATGCTGAGTTGAGGCGTGCTATTCTGACTGAAGGTCATAGTAGTCCTTTTGCTATGCACCCTAGTAGTACTAAGATGTATCGTGGTCTTCGTGATGAGTACTATTGGGTGGGTTTGAAGAAGGATGTTGCTGAGTTTGTGAGCAAGTGCATGGTGTGTCAGCGAGTTAAGGCTGAGCATCAGGTTCCTTCAGGGTTGTTGCAACCGTTGAGAATCCCTGAATGGAAGTGGGAAAGGATTACCATGGACTTTGTGTCTGGTTTACCTTTGTCGCCATCGAAGAAGAATTCGGTGTGGGTGATTGTGGATCGCCTGACGAAGTGTGCGCATTTCTTACCTGTGCATACTACGTATTCTTTGGATAAGCTTGCGGAGCTGTACATTGCTGAGATTGTGCGGCTGCATGGTGTACCTAAGTCGATTGTGTTGGATAGGGATCCGAGGTTTACATCGCGTTTCTGGCAGTGTTTGCATCAAGCTTTGGGTACACGGTTGAATTTCAGTACATCTTATCATCCTCAGTCGGATGGTCAGTCGGAGCGTGTTATCCAGGTTTTGGAGGATATGTTGAGGTGCTGCGTGATTGAGTTTCAAGGCTCTTGGGAGAAACATTTGCCTTTGGTGGAGTTTGCCTATAACAATAGTTATCAGGCAAGCATTCAAATGGCACCTTATGAAGCTTTGTACGGGAGGAAGTGTAGGACTCCTCTTTATTGGGCTGAAACGGGTCAGAAGTTGGTTTCGATGTCGGCTTTGTTGAAAGGAACCACCGAGAAGGTGAAGCTCATTTATGAGCGTTTGAAGGCAGCTTCTGATCGGCAAAAGTCTTACGCGGATTTGAAGCGTAAGGAAATTGAGTATGCGGTGGGTGACCGTGTGTTTCTGAAGGTTTCGCCTTGGAAAAAGGTGATGAGGTTTGGCCGTAAGGGTAAGTTTAGCCCTAGGTACATTGGACCATACGAGGTGATTGAGCGTGTGGGTCCTGTTGCGTACAAGTTGAGGTTACCTCAAGAGTTGGAAAAGATTCATGATGTGTTTCATGTTTCTATGCTTCGGAAGTATAGATCTGATCCTTCACATGTGATGCCTGTGGAAGAAGTGGAATTGAATCCGGATTTGACCTATGATGAGGAACCGGTGAAGGTTCTGGATTCGGATAGTAAAGTTCTTCGAGGCAAGACCATTGAGTTGGTAAAGGTGTTGTGGAAGCATCGTGGTGTTGAAGAAGCCACGTGGGAACGGAAGGATGACATGCTGAAGCAGTTTCCGTACCTCTTTCCTTCAGGTAAATTTCGGGGACGAAATTTCTTAAGGGGGGAGAGTTGTAACGCCCCAATTTTGGGCTTAGAAGTTTTGGGCTTGGACCGGACCGGTCGGGTTGCGGTTCGAATATAAAAGGGTGAAATTAGGAAAGCCTAGTTCGGGTTGCATTAAAAATATGGAAAAATGTCTTAAAATCCTCTTTTATTATATATAAGAGAATGGTGAAATCAATTTTACAAAATGAGGTTTGGAAGAGTGACATTTTGGGTTAGTGACCAAAATGTAATTTTTGAAAACTGTGTGACTGTTTTAAAAAGGATTGAAACTTTGAATCTTTAAGGAGCTATTTACCCAATAGGAGTTTCTCCAGATTTTTCTTAAATATTAAAGATTTAATTAATGGTTTTTAAATAAAAGTAAAAGGGAGGGAAGATATTTTGGCATTTTCCAACTAACTTTTCCTAAATTCCATTTTCCTTTTCTCTCAATTTTCTCTCAACCCAAACACATTCTCCAGCACATTTTCCCTCTGATTTTGACATCCAAACATGAGATTTTAATCCTCTTTTGATCTCTAATCATCTCTTCATCAAAACCTTATCATTTGCTATTTGGATCTTCAAGAATTTTGGTTCTAAAAAGGGAGAAACTCAAGTTTAGAGGTATGAACGTCCTTCTCCTCTAAATTCTCAGTTCTTTACTGAAATTCCCAAGTTCTCAATCCTTGATTTGTGTTTTATAAAAGGTTTTGTAGATGTGTTCTTGATCTTGGCTTTAAAATGCAAGATTTGCTTTAATTGTGATGAAATTCGTATGATCTGTTTGGGCAGTGTTTTGAGGTGTCTTTTTGATGATAAATGAATGTTTAATTGATGAGAAATTAAGGTTTAATCAATGCAATCCCGGATAGGTTAATTTTCCTAAGTTTTGCTTGAGTTTTTGATGGTTTTTGGAGTGATCTTGATGATCTGTTATAGCTGGAGGTATAAGGACGTGGTTAGATCCTTTTTGGATGTTAATTGAGGTTTATGAATGTTTAGAATTGATGGATCATGGTTGGGTAGTGTTGTGGAGTTGTTTGGAGGTGATTTCGGTTGTGTTTGGTAGCTGAAATGGGAGTGTTGATGAGAGCAGCGAGTTTAGGTGCTTTCATTGAAGATATTAATGCATGATGATGCATTAATACTCTGCTTTGATGTGTTTAAAACAGGGGAGTCATCTTTGGATCCTAGTGGTGGTGATCCGGAAGCTTGATTGGTGTTTCGGCAAGTGGCGAAACGGAATCGGTGAGTGGATTTTGGTTTTCAGCTTTGAAACCAATGTTTTGAAGGTTTGGGAGCTTAGTTTAAGTCTAAGCAACTTAGCTAAGCTCAAGAGTAAGTTTTCGGAAAAACTCTCTTGATGATGAACCATGGTTGGTTGTATGCAATGTGATTTGTTTGCATGTTTTAAATCCTGTTTTGAAAGCATATTTAGCATGTTTAGTTGCTGATTTTATAAGCCATGTGTTGAAGAATACTCAAGGTAAGAGATTCTTGTTTTTGAACATTGTTAAATGTGGTTTTGATGCATAATGATGCATGATGATTATGGCTTTGATAAATGCTTTAAAACAGTGGATTGATGTTGTAAAATGATGCATATTGGCAAGTGATGGTTAAGAACACTATGGTGGTTAAAAGTCCATAGGTGGTTCTTGTTTAAGAACAACATGGTGGTTAAAAGTCCATGGTTGGTTCTTGGTTAAGATCACAAAGGTGGTTAAAAGTCCTTGTGTGAATCTTGTGTATTTTAAGAACAACATGGTGGTTAAAAGTCCATGGTTGGTTCTTGGTTAAGGTTACAAAGGTGGTTAAAATTCCTTGTGTAAGCCTTGTTTATTTAAGAACACCAAGGTGTTTAAAAGTCCTTGGGTGATTCTTGTTAAGGACACAAAGGTGTTTAAAAGTCCTTGTGTGGTCCTTGTGAATTGTAAGAACATCATGGCGTTTAAAAGTCCATGGATGATTCTTGTTAAGGACACAATGGTGTTTAAAAGTCCATGTGTGGTCCTTGTGGATTGTAAGATCACAATGGTGTTTAAAAGTCCATGTGTGGATCTTATGTTGATTGTATCACTTGTGGCCAATATGACATGTTATAAACTTGAAGCATGAAATGCTTGTTTAAGATGCTTATGTGCATGTGTAAATGTGGTTTGAACTAAGGTTTACAATGGTGTTTTGTAAATGCATTATTGAGTTGTTTTAATGAGCATTCCTCACTAAGATTTTTGCTTACGCTCTCTCTTTTCTTAAACCAATAATGCAGAGCATTGAAGTGCATTTGGGGCAGCAAGGAAGCCAAGAATCCAAGTGAAGGTTTTAAGCTCATGTATGGTGAACATTTTCCTAAAACTATTAGCTTTTGGGCATTTGGCAATGGGGGACCTATGTTGTTGTTTTGGGAGATGTTTTGGACTCCCTAAGTTGGTTTTATGTTGTTGATGATGTTGGTACATGTAATTGGCCTCTTGATATTTATTTTGGTGATTTGAGGATTTCATGGTTTGCTTTATAGATGCATGCCTATAGAATTGGGGATTTTCATAATTGATGCCATGTTGGTGTTTTGTTGATGCAATTATGTTCCTTATGCATGTAATGACTTGCTGGTATAATTTGGTTGCATTTGGAGCATGTTTGATGGGTTAATTGTGTGTTTAATCAGCAAATTTCTGCAAATCTGGGCAGGCCGTATCGGAACGGGTGTTACCGTTTCGGAACAGGGGCCTGAAATGGCCTAGGCGTTCCGAAACGGGAGGAACCGTTCCGGAACGGAAATGCTACTGCCAAGCCCTGTATCGGAACCCGTTTCGGAACGGTCCCGCGTTTCGGAACAGGTCCTCCATGTTTCGGAACACTCGACCGTTGGGCTCTGAATTGTTTGCGTTTTGGTCCTGAATCTCGTTATTGCAATTGAATGAGTTTGAGATGTCCGTTTGAGCTGAAATTTGGCAGAGAAGCATGAAAGATGATTAATTTCATATTGGTAACTTTTAATTGGGTTAAGTCCCTGTAATTTTCAGAATTTACGATTTGGTCCCTAAAGTTGTAATTTGTGCAATTGAGTCCCTGAATGATCTTTGAATGTTATGATCTTTGAGTATGCTGATCTTGTGAACAAAACTAGGGTTAATGTGCATCTAGATAAGATTAAAAAGAAAAAAAAAGGGTCGTTAATCAAGGTTGACTTTCGGGTTGACTTTGGTTTTCCCCGTGTAAACTTCTTAATTCGGGTCAACCGTCTAGGCCGGGTTAAGGGGGTTACATCCGGTCTAAGTTTCGACCACTGAATTAGTAGCTGGGTTACATCCTGGTTGTTACGCTTGACCATTCGCTTGTCCAGGACGGCAACATGAAACACCTTCAGTTGACCATCATCTCCAACTTTTGGTGGATTAATTGAGGTAATGGCTTTGTCCCTAATTTTCTTTTTTAGTAAACTAACATGAAAAACTAGGTGAATATGGGAAGTTAGGGGCAGTTCCAATTTATATGCCACTGATCCAATTTTGTTAAAGATCTTGTAAGGGCCATAAAAATGTGCAGACAACTTCAGATTTTTGCGTATTGCTAGTGATGTCTGACGGTAAGGTTGCAGCTTTAGGTAAACATCATTACCCACTTCAAATTTTTTGTCTGTGCGATGTCTGTCAGCATATTGTTTCATTCTATGTTTTGCGTTGTGTAATTGATCCTGTAGTAGCTTATCCATGTATTGCTTTTGTTGCATTAACTCATTAACTTGATGAACTCGGGATTCACAGTTCCAGGTCATTGTTAGAGGCTTGTAACCATACAATGCTTCGAAAGGGCTTGTTTTTAGTGTTGTGTGGTAACTGATGTTGTACCAACATTCAGCATGAGGCAGCCATTTGCTTCAATCTTTAGGCTTTAAAAAATAGAGTCCCAATAGGTATTGCTGAAGGCACTGGTTGAGCTGCTCTATTTGGACATCAATTTGTAAGTGGTATGAGGTGATAAACAGAGTAGTGGTTCCCAATTGCTTTATCAGTTCCCTCCAGCATAAACTGGTAGAGGTCGTGTTCCTATCTGAAATGGTCACCTTTGGTTGACCATGCAATTTATAGACGTGGTCCATGTATTTCTTTGCCACTTCCACAATTGTATAAGGGTGAGACAACCCTAGGAAGCGTACATACTTGGTAAATGTGTCAACAATAACAAGTATGTAATCTAAGCCCTCAGAAGTAGGAAATCCTTCCACAAAATCCATACTAATTGTCTCCCAAGCATGGTTAGGGATTGTCAATGGTTGTAGTGAGACCACAATTTCATGTTTGATTCTCTGGCAAGTATCACATTGTTGCACATAATCTACCACCATTTTCTTTATTCCCACCCAATGAAAATAAGACTTAACCCTTTAGTAGGTAGCCCAAATGCCAGAGTGGCCTCCCACTAGAGAGTCATGGAGTGTGTTCAAAATGTCCTTCCTCAAATTACCACCATCCCCCACATAGAATTTGGACTGAAATCTCAAAATTCTCTTACTGTAAGTCCAGCCTAGCACATCATCTTGGTCAAGAGAGGGATGGAATGAGTTACTGGTGCCATTTTTTGAAATTCTGCCATCAGTTTCATAGATTTTTTTCAATATTTGTTACCCAGCCATGAGTAATGGCTACTACTGCCATTTGTTGAAATTATGCATTCTTCTCAAAGCATCTGGATAATGCATCAGATGCCAAATTAGTCTTATCCTTTCTATATCGAATTACATAGTCCAACCCCAGAAGTTTAGTCAAGCCCTTTTTCTAAATTATAGTAGTCAACCTATGTTCAAGCAAGTGTTTAAGGGGTTCGTGGTTAGTTTTAATCACAAAAGCCTTCTTTCAAAGTAATGCCTCAACTTGGAGACTAACACTAAAATGGCCAAGTACTCCTTTTCATAAATCAACAAATCCACATGAGCAGGAGCCAAAGCTTTACTAAGATAAGCAATTGGCCTTCCCTCTTGGGATAGGACTGCCCCAATAACCCTTAAGCTTTCATCAGTCTTCAAGTAAAATGTCATGGTGAATTTAGGCAAGGCCAAAACGGGTGCCTTGCACATGGTTTCCTTGAGCAGCAAGAATGCTTCCTTGCCTTCAAAAGTCCAGATAAAGCCCTCATTTTCAACATTTTTGTCAGGGGTCTGCTTATGGCACCATAATTTCTTATAAACTTCCTATTATAGCCAGAAAGGCCCAAAATCTCATCAAGAATTTAAGTGTAGTTGGCATATTCCAGTTCTTCATGGCCTCAATTTTTTAAGGGTCAGTTGCCACCCCTGATACTGAGATTATATGCCCCAGATATTCAACTTTTTCATGTCCAAAAAAGTTTTTTTCTCCTAGCATAAAGATGATTAGTTAGTAGTATCTCCGCAACCCGTCTGAGATGATCAAGGTGATCCTGGATAGTCTTGTTGTAGACTAAAATGTCATCAAAAAAGACTAATACAAATTTCCTTAAGTATGGACCAAATAAGGAGTTGATAAGGGATTGGAATGTGGCAGGTGCAGTAGTGAGGCCAAAGGGCATTACCTTCAATTTGAAATGGCCATGGTGTGTCCTGAAAGTTGTTTTTGGCACCTCTTCCTCCTTAACTCGAGTATACCAATAGCCAGACTGAAGGTCAATTTTTGAAGAAAAAAAATAACTCCACAAAGCTCATCTAACAAATCTTCAACCACAGGAATGAGAAATTTATCCTTCACAGTCAGGGTGTTCAATTGCCTGTAGTCCCCACAAAGTCTCCAAGTCCCATCTTTTTTTCTTGAGCAGCAAGCAAGGTGAGGCAAAAGGGCTCTTGTTATCTTATATGACAGAAGCTGTTCGTAGTTCCTTCACCTGTTTCTCCACCTCTTCCTTTCGATGGTAGGGAAACATGTAGGGTCTAAGATTAACAGGTTGTGCTCCATTTTTGAAAGAAAATGGCATGGTCATGTGTTCTTTTAAGGGTTTCCAATCCTTTTAGTTCAACAAAAACCTGCTGATACTCATCCAAAAGTGGCAGCAAGGCGTACAATGTTTCACTCTCACTGGCTTCTGCACTCAAGAAGTACAGTTCGCCCATAACTTGTGGATATTTAGTTATAAGCTTCTGCATTTTCTCCCCAGTGATCCATTTCAGTAAAGGGTTCATTTTTCCTCCTTAGAGCACAATCTCCTTCACACCCTTTTTAAATCTTAGGGTCATTTCATTGAGGTCCATGATTATTGGATTGTATTTTTTTTCATCCAATCCACCCCTAACACCATGTTAGTACCTCCCATTTGCAACACTCTAAAATCATGCTCAAAGTAGTAACCTTGCATCTTCCATCCAAGCTTGTTACTCCTTGTCGTGCTTTGTAATTTCTCCACATTGACCACATTTATCACTAATGGCTCAGTTTTAACCATTTCCATCCCATCCTTGGCCCAACTAGCTATTATGAAGCTATGAGTATTCCTATTGTCAACTACGATATTCAGAGTTATGCCTCTAATGGTTCCTTGCAGCCTTATGGTGTTATAAGCAGCATTTCCTTTAAGGACATTGATTGAAATTTCAAGGGTCCCTTTCTCATTTTCCACATCCTAACTCATGTTCAACTAGGCTGCCTCATATTCTATTTCTCCCAACTCATTTGGACTCTCAGTGTCTTGTTCCTCCATCATATATAACTGTTTCATCTTGCATTGGTGTCCTGGTACATACTTCTCCACACATTTAAAGCACAAGTTATTAGCTTTTCTGTATTTCATCAGCCCTTGCTTCTGATTACTCACTAGAGTTGTAGCCTTAGGAATGGTCAATGGTCCACTGAAATTCCTCCGAATTGCATTCTGGTATCCTCCCACAGATCCCTTGTAGGTATACTTGTTTTTTTTACTCTCCACTTCCAAGGCTAACTCATATAACTTGGCCTTTCTCTAAGCTTCAAACAAGCTTTTTGGCTCATGCACCTTCACCTTGTGTTTGACATCTTCCTTAAGGCCACTCACAAAGCTGGACACGAAATAATCTTCCCCCAACTGTGAGTTATATTGTAATATGAAGGGCTTGAGCTCTTCAAACCTTTCATGATACTCTTCTATAGTAGTTTTCTGGGACAGTTTGTTGAACTCCTCAATCACATCCGTATAGTTTTTATCACAAAACCTGTGGCACAAGTCAACCACAAATTCATGCCAGGTAACTCTACTCTTTTGCATTACATATCCATCAAACCAAGTCTCTACTTCCCCCTAAGTACATGGCAGCCACTTCCAACTTTTGGTGCTCAAGAATGCCAAAAATATTGAAGTATTTCTGACATTTTTATACCCAGCCCCTAAGGTTCATGCCCTCAAATATTTGTAATTATATATTTGGCCTAGGAATGAATGACCGTTCAACATTTGAACAACCCTTCTCTCAGGGTTCCTTTTCTTGTAACATAGAAGGCCCCTTAACTCACTAACACCACTGCTCATTTTTATTTTTAGGGTGTTATTACTAATGTTAAAGTGTGATGGAACCTCTTTGAGTTTAGGAGCTAACACGCCTAGTTCTTCTACCTTAAATGAGTATTTTTCACGTTCACCCATAAAAATGGTTTGAAGTGGTTTCCTTCCTGAATCTTTTGACAGAGATTTAGTCGATACCTAGGTCTCACCCTTTGGAAATGGAGTCTCTGGTTCCTCAGCTCCTATTGTTATTGCATCTAAGATCTTCGCCAAGTACCCACGATGTAACCCACTTGACCCGGCATAGCCGCCAGACCGCATCAAACGGGTTACACTGGGAAAACTGAAGTGAAACCCGTTAAGGCTCCACTCCGATTAACAACCCTAGAAATTTTCTTTTAAAGTTCTCTTGTCTAGATGCTTTAATTATATCCTATGTGAGAGGACACGCAGCGGAAACACACATGGATACAAAACACACGAAGTAGACAATTAAACAAACCCCTTTTTAACTTTTACCACAGGTCGTATCGATACGCTAGAGGACCATATCGATACGCATGGACCTGGTCAACACCACAAAGTCAACCCAGGGAGATCGTATAGATATGCTAGAAGACCGTATCGATACGCTCTCAACGGTCAACTTCCCAAGGTCAAACTACGAAGACCGTACCAATAACCTCAAGACCCGTACCGATACGCCAAAATCTCGTCAATTTCTCAGATTTCCAGAGAGCTTTTGGCATATCGATACACCATCGCGTACCGGTACGCATAGCATAAAACAAGGTGCAAAGCAAGGGACCGTATCGATACTGCCCTTGAGCGTATCGATACGCCCTGCACTACAAACCTTGGATCCTCCCATTGCTCTATACTAGTTATTGAAGTCTAGACCATACTTGAGAAAACCACTCCCTTGGATCCTCCCTTGTTCCCCGAGCTGCTCCGAAGGTCTAAGGGCCTGCATTGTTGGAAAAGAGAGCGTAAGTGTTTAAGCTTAGTGAGCGGTGCTTAAAACGGTAGCTACAACAATGCAGTTTTAAAACATAGTTTGCTTGAAAACCAAAACCGTTTCCAAATCATTTCCACATGCTTGAAAAAACAATTTCATGCATTTACCTTCACGTGCATTTACCGAATGCAACTACAAGCTATAGGCTTACCACATGATCATTCTCACAACCCAAGCAAAGTAAACAACAATGCATAAGCATAAGCATAAG
Organism: Hibiscus tridactylites; assembly: GCA_958450335.1. Lineage (NCBI taxonomy): Eukaryota > Viridiplantae > Streptophyta > Magnoliopsida > Malvales > Malvaceae > Hibiscus > Hibiscus tridactylites. The sequence goes on along the minus strand of OY288265.1, from coordinate 24,171,077 downwards.
CATAAATATAAGGAAACATCAACATGCTTAACATGAGAATTAGAGAAAACATGGGTATATTGACATTCAACGTTTTTACTCGGATATGCAGATAACTTTCTCAAACCCACTAGACACTTTCGGTGGAATCTCACATCACCGTACTCATCCGTCTAGATATAACATGATTTCCGGTGGAATCTCACATCAACGTACACCTCCTTAGTAGAATCTAACACCACTAAGGCCACGCGCGAATTTTACCTCGAGTGCACTCTAATCCTATTGATCGATCAATTATATCTAGTAATAACCAAACACATGTCAATATACTCAAACTCAACCAGAAGCATTACCGATGCTTGAACCACTTACCAAATCCAAACTTTCATGCAAGGCATGAACTCACAATGCAAGCATAACACAAGTCTCACTTCTCAACATGCATAACAAATGCAATTCAACATGTTGTGAACCACTTACGAAATCCAAACTTTCATGCAAGGCATGTACTCACAATGCAAGGCATGTACTCACAAGTCTCACTTCTCAACATGCATAACAAATGCAATTCAACACATTACAACATAGCATGTTCATCTCGCATTCAAGAAATCGTAAAACACAATTTAATTGCATAAACCTTTAAAACTTACTCTCGAGCTTGGATTGGCCTTTCAAGCTCAATCCAAACTCCCAAAGCACTCCCTTAACCACATTAAGGCTTTTAAAATCGATCCACTCACCGATAAAACCCAACACAAGCCGAAAATGTCGATCAAGCCTCCAAGTTCCCCAAAATTGAACCTGAAGCTTCTCCAACGTTTTCCCTTGCTTCTAATCAACCAAAAATAGTGCATTACACATCAAAACATCCACAAAATCACTGCCACAAATCTGATTACAACCCAAGACAAATTTCGTTACATTTCTAAACCAAGAACTAACCCAAACTCTTCATTTTCGGACCTAGACACAACCCAGCAGTTACTCATCAATTTCATCATCCAAATCATCACTAAACATGTCCAAAACATCCCCCAAGTGTAATCATACCATCAGCCCAACTTTCCCCTCACATAACTACCTCAAAACTCAAGGTTTTCACTTTAATTTAAAACATATATGAACTTTACAAATTAAGAACTCAACGGAAAACCAACAAAGTTTCCATCTTTAATTTAAAACTTTGAACACTTGAAACAACTCAAAAATGGATTTTATGGAAATCCAAGACCATGAAAATGTTGAGGATGAAGAGGAGAAGTCAAAACGTTATTACCTTGAAGAAATCACTTAGTTGAGAGCATTAAAACCAATAGAATAGTGACTAGGGTTTAGGGAGGGTTTTAGAACGTTAATTTCAAAATAGAGAAAAAGATGACTTTTTGATAAAAAAAAATCCCTTTTTTATTTCTTTCTATGAAAAATCCCTTTTTTGCCCCTTTAGTCTTTTAAAACTCTTTTGGTGTATTAAAAATAGTTTGTCTCCAATTTAATTTAATTGACCCAGTCTAAAAAACCCGATAACTCCTGGCCCTAAACTCAGGGCGTTACAACTCTCCCCACTTAAGGAATTTTGTCCCCGAAATTTACCTGGCGGGAATAGATGCGGAAACTGCTTTCGCATGTCATCCTTCCTCTCCCAAGTGGCTTCTTCCACCCCTCGGTGTCGCCACTTAACCTTAACCAACTCAATGGTCCTTCCTCGCAACACTTTGTTGTCTGAAGCCAAAATCTCAACTAGTTCTTCATCGTAGGTCAAAGCCAAATTCAATTATATCTCCTCAACTAGCATAATATGTGAAGGATCTGATCTATACCTCCGAAGCATCGAGACATGAAACACATCATGAATCCTCTCTAGTTCGGCCGACAGTCTCAATCTATAGGTAACAGGACCAACTCTCTCAACTATCTCATACGGACCAATGAATCTCGGGCTCAACTTGCCTTTCTTACCAAACCTCATCACCTTCTTCCAAGGTGAGACTTTCAAGAACACTTTGTCGCCCATGGCAGACTATATTTCTCTTCTTTTCAAATCTGTATAGGATTTCTGTCTATCCGAAGCTGCCTTCAAAGGGTCGCAAATCAACTATACTTTCTCGGTGGTACCCTTAAGCATATCAGGCAATGGTATCAATTTTTGTCCCACTTCGGCCCAACAAGCAGGTGTTCTACATTTTCTACCATACAGAGCTTCGTAAGGTGCCATCTGAATGCTCGCTTGATAAATGTTATTATACGCAAACTCTACTAGCGGTAGATACTTCTCCCACGAACCTTGAAATTCAATAATGCAACATCTCAACATATCTTCCAACACTTGTATGACTCTCTCTGACTGACCATCGGTATGAGGATGATATGAAGTGCTGAAATTTAGTCGAGTACCCAAAGCACTATGCAAGCTCTCCCAAAATCTAGTTGTGAACCTCGGACCTCTGTCTGACACTATAGATTTCGGTACACCATGCAGTCTCACTATGTCACTGATATACAAATCGGCCAACTTATCTAAGGTATAAGTGGTGTGAATGGCCAAAAAGTGTGCACACTTCGTAAGACGATCAACAATTACCCAAACTGAATTCTTTGTAGAAGGTGTCAACGGAAAATCCGATACGAAATCCATGGAGATTCTCTCCCAGTTCCACTCAGGAATTCTCAACGGTTGTAACAAACCTGAAGGAAACTGGTGCTCGGCTTTAACTCGCTAACAAACCATGCACTTACTCACAAACTCGGCAACATCTTTCTTCAAACCAGCCCAGAAACACTCATTTTTCAAATTGTGGTACATTTTCGTGCTCCACAGATGCATAGCAAACGAACTACTGTGAGCCTCAGTCAGGATGGTGCGTCTCAAGTCTACATCTTCCGGAACAACTACTCTATTCTTGAAACACAAAACTCCATCACTACTAAAACAAAAATCTGTCAGTTTACCCTCTGCGATGTCTTGTACATGAGATGCTAATGATCTATCTTGCAACTGTTTCTCTCTAATCAACTGAAGCAACGAAGGTCTAACTTGCAATTCGGCCACTAAACCACCATCTTGAGACAAACTCAATCTAGCAAACATAGCTTGTAATTCCACTACTACCTTTCTACTCAAAGCATCAGCCACTACATTGGCTTTACCCGGATGGTACTCAATCGTGAGATCGTAGTCTTTAATCAACTCTAGCCACCTACGTTGTCTAAGATTCAACTCTCTTTACGTCATTATATACTTTAGACTCTTGTGATCCGTATGCATGGTGCATTTCTCACCATACAAGTAACGTCTCCACACTTTCAAAGCAAAAACCACTTCAGCCAATTCTATATCATACGTAGGATAATTACGCTCATGAGTATTCAACTGTCTAGACGCATAGACCACTACTCTTCCCTCTTGCATAAGCACACAACCCAAACCAACATACGACGCATCACTGAAGACTACAAACTCTTTCTCTGACACGGGCTGAACTAGAACAGGAGCTTCTACTAAGGCATCTTTCAATTTCTCAAATGCTTATTGTCTTGCATCAGTCCACTCAAACCGAACATCCTTATGTATCAATTTAGTCAAATAAGCTACAACCTTCGAGAAACCCTCAACAAAACGTCTATAGTAACCGGCCAAACCTAAGAAACTACGAATTTCGGTCTCTGTCTTTGGTGGTTTCCAACTAACAACTGCCTCAACCTTCTTAGGATCCACTCGGATTCCCTCGGCTGATACAATATGGCCTAAGAAAACTACTTCCCTAATCCAAAATTCACATTTGCTCAAATTGGCATACAACTGATTGCCTAATAATTTCTGCAACACCAATTGTAAATGTCGATCATGATCTTCCTCGGTACGAGAGTACACTAAAATACCATCAATGAACACTACTACAAACTGATCTAAGTACTCATGAAACACTCTATTCATCAAGTCCATAAAAGTTGTCGGTGCATTAGTCAAACAAAAGGGCATCACTAAGAATTCGTAGTGCCCATAACGAGTGTGGAAAGTTGTCTTCGGTACATCTTGATCTCTTACTTTCAACTGATAATAACTGGATCTCAAATCTATCTTCGAGAAAACTGAAGCACCTCTCAACTGATCAAACAAGTCATCAATTATCGGCAATGGATACTTTTTCTTCACTATCAACCTAATCAATCGTCAGTAATCGATACACATTCTCAAACTACAATCTTTCTTTTTCACAAACAACATTGGTGCACCCCAAGGTGAAGTACTCGGACGAATGAACCCTCGGTCTATCAATTCCTAAAGTCGTGTCTTCAACTCTTTCATTTCTTTAGGAGCCATTCTGTACGGTGCAATCGATATTAGAGCTGAACCTGAATAAGTCTCAATAACAAACTCTACATCTCTATCTGGAGGCAAACCATGCAACTCTTCCGGGAATACACTTAGAAAGTCACAAACTGGCCTAATGTCTCGCGGTCGTGCCTCATCCATATTCGGATTCATAACATAGGCTAGGTACGCCTGACAACCCACATCCAACAACTTCTGAGCCTCTAAGGCTGAAACTACACTGGACAAGAACTTAACGTTCTCACCCACTATTACTACCTCATGATCCTCTAAAAGTCTCAAGGACACACGTTTTGTCTCAAAATCTACTCTAGCCCTATGCTCTACAAGCCAATACATGCCTAATATTACATCAAAACCATAAAACGGCAATTGCATCATATCCAAAGGAAAAACAAGACCCTGAACCATCAAAGGACATCTTCTATACATTTTTCTGATCACAAATGTCTCACCAAAGGAAGTAGTGACATTCATACCCACATCTAATATCTCAACCAGAATATCTAACAATCTTGTATGCTCACTCAATATGTACGAATACGTATAATCGGAATCAATCAAGGAAAGCAAAATCAAGGACTGTAACGAGAAATTACCTGCAATCACATTTGTGTCATTCCTGTCCTCACGGTGTGCATACACTCTAGCTGACCCACCTCCCTCGGGCTAAATCGCTACAACATGAGCCACATTACTCTGACCGTCATTCCTAGGATGAAAGTTACCTCGACCGCGCCCACGGCCTCTCTGATGGTCGACAGCTCGTGCAGAAGCTTGTCCATCCCTAGACGAATGTGGACAATCGTGCTTCAAATGCGCCCTAGACCCGCAGTTCCATCAAGAGCCATAAGTGCCCCCAACACTCACTGAAATGACGTTTACCACACTTGTTGCACTCGGGAGTACGATTCTCAGTCCCATGGCCGTGATAGCCTCTCCCCGGATTACCACCTCCGCGTTTATGATCATAATGAGGTTTCTTATCCTTGTGCCTCTTGGCGCGATCTCTGTCCCCATCAGCAGCCCTCTTCCCGAAACTAGATCCACCCTTACGATCCGCAAGTCCCAAAGACTGCTCGATGTCCTTGGCCGTAGCGACCAACACATCGAAATCAATATAGTCGGAAACCAACATGTAGGTCTTCACATCCTGAACCAACCCATAACAGAAACGCTCACATCGTTCCGCCTCAGTGGGAACTAACTCAGAAGCATACTAACTCAGTCGTACAAACTGCACCTCATAGACGGATACAGTCAAGCTACCTTGAACTAGAGCCATGAACTCTCTCTTCTTCTCATCTAGATATCAGGACCTAAGTACTTCTTACGGAAAGCATTCCTGAAGAACTCCCAAGTAACCTCGGCCTCAGGCATACCCGTAGTGATAGTAGTCCACCAAGTGTAGGCATCTCCCTGAAGCAAAGAGACAGTGCAACCCAACTTATGTGCTTCAGAGCACTCCATTTGACTCAAGATATGAACTATGCTCTCAAACCATGCCTCGAAACCCTCGGGCGATAACCCACGAAACTCGACCCTGCCCAAGCTACGGAGTCGCTCTAACGGTAAACCAGAACCTGCACCCTGAGGTGGTGCTGCAACCCGAACACCCGCTAAAGATGTCTGTATAGCCCCGACTATGGCCTGAATCAACGGATTCACATCAATACCTACATGTCCCTGACTAGCCTAGGGTCCAACACCTTCCGCATTTGCTCCACCACCCGGAGGCAGACGAGGAGGAGGAGGAGGCAAGTTCTCTCCTCGCACATCCTCGATATTCTCAATCCGTTCAACCCTCGGCCTTCCTCTCAGTCTAATCATGCTAACAAATGCAAAGTTAAACAACAAACACAACAAGTGAAATGATTTGGGGTCAGCAAGGAACAAGGTCCAAGGTGCTCAAGTCCTTAAACTTAAAATTACTTACAATAATAGTATACTAGAAATGGGTTCCTTTAACTACCTCTCAACCAACGCAAGGATAACCACAAGCATGCATACAATCACCGTGCAATCACAATCAACAAGCTTACACCACAAAACTTACCTCACTTACCTTTCGACTTGCGGAAACTCAACGAACCTAGGCGGAACCTAGGCTCTGATACCAACAAATGTAACCCCCTCGAACCGGCCTAGCCGCCAGACTACATCGAACGGGTTACACGGAGAAAACCGAAGTGAAACCCGTTAAGGCTCCCTTCGATTAACAACCCTAGAAAATTTCTTTTAAAGTTGTCTTGTCTAGATGCTTTAATTATATGCTATGTGAGAGGACACGCAGCGGAAACACACATGGATACAAAACACGCGAAGCAGACAATTAAACAAACCCCTTTTTAACTTTTACAACAGGCCGTATCGATACGCTAGAGGACTGTATCGATACACGCCTGGACCTGGTCAACACTCCAAAGTTAACCCAGGGAGACTGTATCGATACGCTAGAAGACTGTATCGATACGCTCTCAACGGTCAACTTCCCAAGGTCAAACTACGAAGACCATACCGATACCCTCAGGACCCGTACCGATACGCTAAAATCTCGTCAATTTCTCAGATTTCCAGAGAGCTTTTGGCGTATCGATACACCCTCGCGTACCGGTACGCATAGCCTAAAACAAGGTTCAAAGCAGGGGACCGTATCGATACAGCCCTTGAGCGTATCGATACGCCCTGCACTACAAACCTTATTTTAGCTGCTAAAAACACAAGGACTCGACTCAAGAGGCATTTAACGACTAGCTAAGCAACATACAAACTCAAATACAACACAAGACATCCATGGATAAGCATACGAAGCAATTTAAACACTCAACGAAACAACATTCAACAAGGTAAGACTCAAAAGGGAAACATGCATACAAAGCATCCACCAACATAGCCAAAAGTTAAATAAAAGCATACTTCAACATGGCATAAGGCAAAACAAGCCCCAAAACGTCAAGGCAAATTTGTCAAAGCAAAAGAACATGCCAACAACATCACAAAACACAAAGGTCATATCCTATTGCTCTATACTAGTTATTGAAGTATAGATCATACTTGAGCAAACCAAACTCCCTTGGATCCTCCCTTGTTCCCCAAGCTGCTCCGAAGGTCTAAGGGCCTGCATTGTTGGAAAAGAGAGCGTAAGCGTTTAAGCTTAGTGAGCGGTGCTCAAAACGGTAGCTACAACAATGAAGATTTAAAACATAGTTTGCTTGAAAACCAAAACCGTTTCCAAATCATTTACACATGCTTAAACACACAATGCCATGCATTTACCTTCACGTGCATTTACCGATTGCAACTACAAGCCATAGGCTTACCACATGCTCATTCTCACAACGCAAGCAAAGTAAACAACAATGCATAAGCATAAATATAAGGAAACATCAACATGCTTAACATGAGAATTATAGCAAACATGGGTATATTGACATTCAATATTTTTACTCAGATATGCGGATAACTTCCTCAAACCCACTAGAAACTTTCGGTGGAATCTCACATCACCGTACTCACTCGTCTAGAAATAACATGATTTCTAATGGAATCTCACATCATTGTATTCCTCCTTAGTGGAATCTAACATCACTAAGGCCACGCGCGAATTTTATCTCGAGTGCACTCGAATCCTATTGATCGATCAATTATATCCGATAACAACCAAACACATGTCAATATACTCAAACTCAACCACAAGCATTACCGATGCTTGAACCACTTACCAAATCCAAACTTTCATGCAAGGCATGTACTCACAATGCAAGTATAACACAAGTATCACATCTCAACATGCATAACAAATGCAATTCAACACATTACAACATAGCATGTTCATCTCGCATTCAAGAAATCGTAAAACACAATTTAATTGCATAAACCTTTAAACTTACTCTCGAGCTTGGATTGGCCTTTCAAGCTCAATCCAAACTCCCAAAGCACTCCCTTAATCACGTTAAGGCTTTTAAAATCGATCCACTCACCGATGAAACCTAACACGAGCTGAAAATGTTGATCAAGCCTCCAAGTTAATTATTTGACGTAAAATTTAAAAATTATGATTAGAATTTAAAATTTAATTTTGTAGTGTTAGGCATAAAATGGGCATACGATTTTTGTCCAAGATATGACAATTTACAACAGTACTATCACCATGCTTTAAACAGCTTGTCTTGAGATTCTGATCCACCATATTATTTCGTTCTTTCGGTACATATATACATAAAATGTGCGAATGATATCATCCAAGCGATCTCGTCAAATATATTCTACCAGCGCAATGGCCGAAGTAGAGGACTACCTATATAGTTCAAAGCCACTTAAGAGTCGGATTCCGTAATGAAACTCGCCTTACCAATCCAATTCTCCTCCTTCAGCAGTGCGTCATTCTTTACGGTTTTAATCCAAATATAAACAAAATTTTGTTTGGGAGGCTACCGGAGGTGGTTGATCAAATTGGGGTAGTACAGGTATGGGAAAAGTAATGGGGATCGTAATACGCATTTTTTTCTTGCTTCGACCATGGCGAGACGTAGAGCTAATATGGTGTTGGGATTGTTTAATGAGGAAGGGTAGTGGTGCAAGGATCAAGAGGAGTTAAGGTCTCTGGCCATTGATTATTTCAAAACCTTGTTTGCAACTTTGAGGGTGGATCCTAGAAAGTATAAGGTTCGTGCCTTGTTTCCAACTATGCCAGAATGATTTGTGTCGTGTAGTAACTAGGGAGGAGATCAAGAATGTGATATTTATAATGGGGAATCAACGGTATGCATTTAGTTTTCTACCAACGTAATTGGGATGTTGTTGGGGAGAGTGTGTGTAGGTTTATATTGGAGATTTTTTATACGAGACAGCTGCCAGTAGATTTAAATCGCACTATTATTCTGCTTATTCCCAAAGTACCGCAGCCGACTTTGATAAGTCAATTCCAATCTATCAGTTTGTGTCATGTTTTGTTTAAGGCGGTTACGAAATTGGTGGTTAATCGTATTAAACCGTACTTATTTGAATAGGTTTTTGGGCCGCAATCGAGTTTTATTCCGGGGAGGTCGATTTCGGATAACATTATTGTAGTATATGAGGTTATACATTCTATGCGTCGAAAAAAAAGGAAGGTCAGGCTGGATGGCGGTCAAAATTGATCTTGAGAAAGCCTATGATCGCTTGGAATGATCTTTTATTGATGATAACTTGCGCGATGTTGGTCTCCAAGATATAACTCGACATCTTATTATGTCTTACGTATCTTCGGTTACATCGCAAGTGTTGCGGAATGGTTCCTTAACTAATTCTTTCTCGCCATCATAAGGTATACGACAAGGTGATCTGATATCTTCTTATTTGTTTGTTCTATGCATGAAGCGGCTTAGCCAGGCGATTCTAGTGGCTGTGTAGAATGGTGTTTGGAAGCCATTTCGGCTATCACGTAATGGAGAGGGGATCTCCCGCTTGTTCTTTTCCGATGATATGATTTTGTTCGTCGAGGCCTCTATGGACCAGCTGGAGGTAATCTGAGATATTTTGGGTGACTTCTGCTCTGCTTCTAGGCTAAAGGTTAGTATTCTGAAAACAACTATACATTTTTCTAAGAATGTGGATACTCTTTTGCGTGGACAGATTAGTAGTTCGTTTGGATTTACTGAAGTTGAGGATTTGGGGAGGTATTTGGGGTGCCAACATTGCATTAGAGAGTCACGAATGCTACATATCAACACCTTGTGAATAAGGTTCAGGATAAGTTGTCTGGTTGGTCTGCGAAGAATCTCTCTTTAGCCAGACGTATTGTGTTGGCGAAAGCAATATTAGCGGTCATTCCTTCGTATACAATGCAAACATCTTTTTTTTCCATACTTTGGATCATGGAGGGATTCACCTTCTTCACTGGGATGATTTATGCAAACCATTGAATGAAGGAGGTATTGGTTTTAAACGTTTGTATTTTTCAAAATGAAGCTTTTTTTATGAAAATTACATTTTAGTTTATTACAAATCAGGATAATTTGTGGGTACGAGTTTTGCATGCCAAATATAAATGGACGGATAGTTCAAAGGGCCCGGTGCTATATCCTAATTGTTTTAGGTTGTGGCGTGGGGTGTGCATGGTATAGGATGATGTCCGCCGCAATATTGGATGGAATTTAGGCAACAGACACTAGGTATGATTTTGGAGGGATTCGTGGCTGTCGGGGGTTAGACCATTGTTATCTAATTTGAGGTCGGGGCTTCAGTTGCGGATTTGGATGTGAGGGTGGTCGAGATGGTTGATGGTACCGGGTATTGGAGGTGGGATGAGTTTGGCCAGCATCTGAATGGCGCGGTGCAGCAGGCAGTGGCGGTTGCTAAAGCCCCGTCGCTGCCACATATTCTCGATGGGTTGAGTTGGTTGCCGAGTGCGACTAGGAAATTTCAAGTGCGTACAACTTATCATGTTCGAGCAGATTTGGAGAATTGTGGTTAGATTTCGTGGCATGCCACGCGTACGTACATTCCTTTGGTTGGTTTTCCATGGGCATATAATGACAAATTTTGAGCGCATTCACTGTCATCTGGCTATGGATCGGTCGTGTGCAGTGTGTGGGACAGTTGAGGAGGATATTGATCATATTTTGAGGTTTTGCCCAAACATGTATGTTTCGTGGTCGACGTTGATTAAATCTGAGAGTTTGGATGAATTCTTTGCGCTCGAGACTAAAGAGTGGATTTATATTAATCTCATTAAGCTGGATTATTTCGTGATTCAAAGCAAGGACTGGATGTTTTGTTTGGTTCGCTGCTTTGGAATATTTGGAGACATAGGAATGCGTAGGTTTTCAATGAGGAGGATGTAGGGCGTGAGCCGATCCTTACGGCTAGCCTTCGGATGCAACGCGAATTAGCTGCTACGACACCAGGTATCGAGGGGTGTGGTGCGATGGAATCGTCCACCAGCTGGGTGGTGCAAGTTGAATTGCGATGGGGCTTGGTGTCGGGTAACGGGGGATGCCTCTTGTTGTGGTGTGATCCGTGATGAGGCTGACAAATGGTTGATTGGGTTCTCACGATATATTGGAAAGTGTACAGTTCTTGAAGCGGAATTGTGGGCTATTTTGGAGGGTTTATCGGATTCTTGGTCAATTGGTGTTACCCATTTAATTGTGGAGTCAGATTCTAAAGATGCGATTGCTTGTGTGTTGCGGTATAAGGGTGGATCCTCCTCATTTACACTTATCTCGTACATTGATGGTATGTTGCAAAAGGAGTTGAAAACCTAGTTGGAACATGTGGTTCGTGAAGGGAATCGTGTTGTAGATAGATTGGCTACGCAGGTTGATTATGAGGACTCAATTTGTCGTCACTTTTTTTCTCCCCCAGAGGATGTGGTGAGCTTGCTACGTGATGATGTCGATGATATAGATTTGGATTTGTTTTAGTTTGGTTCTATTTTGATGTTATTTGTTTCATTGCAAATTGACATTTTGTCATTTTATTACTTTATGAGTACTCTTTTTTTTTCATTTAGGCTTAGGGAGGTTTTTAACGAGGTTAATAATAATAATAATAATAATAATAATAATAATAATAATAATAATAATAATAATAATAATAATAATCCCTTATTTATAAAAAAACAATAAATAACAACCACTAGCTTACAAGATTACCGCTTTAGAAATTATCAAAGTTGTAAAGGTAGAAGGTAATACCCTGAGCAGTCGCTCATGTTGCTCCCCCATCCGAGACGGCCACGCTGGGATGTAACATTTTTACTCAACGTAACTTTGAACTTTCATGTCGACTTTTTTGGTGTCACCTCTTCAATCGACTCTCGTCAGTCAAAGAAGAGAGAGAATTAAGAAAATAAGAGAGAGCGGAGACAACTTGTATTAAAATTTTAAGGTTACTTTTTTCTTTTATAAAAAATTAACCAAAATTTACAAATGATCTTGAGTGCACGGGGAAGTTCAAAAGTCATCTCGATACATCTCCTGCAATCTTGCAAATGTACCCAGTTAATTTTAACCATACTTTTAAATGAAAAAAACATCATCGGCACATACTCAAGTTTTATCCAACCGGTACTCGTTTGGAGATGTATTGGGTACATGAGACGGTATTAGGCTGTCATAGGCTAAAACTAAGTCAGCTGCAGATCAAGTCAAACTCCATTGGAGTCCGAAGCTAGTGCTCTTGTAGAGAGTGGGTGGTGGAGTACTAGCCATCCCTATGGTAACCACACTTACTTTTTTAGCTTTTACAGACAAACAGATTCCCCATTTTGATATCAGCTTTTACAGACAAACAGATTCCCCATTTTGGACATCAAAACATTCACACCAAAACAATGTTGTTTTGGTGCAGCATCCACGTCGACAACCATCAGCCATATCATCGTGTAATTACTGAGTTATCTGTTAAAGTTTGGTGGTGAGAGTCGGCAATTAATGAATCTTTTATCTGATCAGAACTGCTATATCCTTTCGTAAGCTTGTATCGTATTCGTTAGTGTTTACCCGATCAGAACTGTTGTATCTTTCTGCATGTTGTATCGTGTTCGATGGTGTTTAGTTGTGCATACTCTTTTACTCTATTTAGGTATAGGGAGGTTTTTAACGAGTCACACAACTAGATAATTGAAGCGAAAACCAAAGTCGGGCAAAAAGAAGCAACGTTGAACTTGTATAAATTCATTAGCCTGGTAAACATGCAACGCTACATCGATCTGAACCCTTAGCAGATCATAAGTCTTAGCTAATTAAACATGTTCCATTATATTAAGGTTACTGTGTGCTAGCATCCTCGTTTCGTTTGCTACAAGTATGTCGACATACTTGATCTTAGGGAATATTGATGTATCGGCATTGAAATACCTTGGCTCGTCAGTCGGCATTGGAGTGTGAAGCCAAAGCTATGTTAGAGAGTGGGTAGTGGAGTGGCTCTCTCAACATTTCACAACATTGCCATTGGCCTGGTATCTCAATTCTCATGCAACGCTGCTAGAAGCATCATCGAGATCAACTTATCTTATACGTGTGATGTTGAGGTGGGAAATTAAACTTCTCTTCTTTTCCAAACCTCATCCATCTTGATCTTAGTGGAAATATTGATGTATCGGCATTGAAATACCTTGGCTTGTCCGATTGTGATTTATCTGGTGAGTTACCTCCTTGCTCGACATTTCCTATAATCATGAGATTAATGGACAGATTCCTCCATTTCTTGGAACTTTAACCACCCTTAGGCATCTTCGTTTAACTGGAAATCAGTTTGATGAAGGTCCGGTCCCTCAAAACATCTGGAATTTGACTTTGAGCCTTGCCCAATGTGGAATTGTTGGTCCAATCCCTTCTGCTTTGGGTCAATTAACCAATCTTAGATGGCTGAGTCTTTCTGAAGGTCCAGTCCCTCAAGATTTTTCCGGCTCCTTTTGAAGGAAACATATCACTTCCTCAAAACCAGTAATATTCCTCTCTATATTAAAATATTCCTCCCCATTGCCATCTATTCTACATTCCCCATTCTATGCTGTTTGTTATTTTCATGGTTTAAGGCCAAGAAGAACTATGTGGGCATACAACCGACAAAGAACGGGGACGTCTGTTCCATATGGAACTATGATGGAAAGATAGCATATACGAGGATATCATTGCAGCTAAAGAGGATTTCGACTCTCGGTATTGCATCAGAGTTGGTGGTTACGGAAGCGTTTACAGAGCACAGCTCCCTTGTGGGAAAGTTGTTGCCTTGAAGAAACTTCATCGTTTAGAAGCTGAGAATCCCGCTTTCGACAAGCATTGGAGGGTCAAAACTCCACGATTGATATGCCGACGAGAATACTATAATCACTAATTTTGTCCGGAAAAACTCATTATTATTATTATTATTATTATTATTATTATTATTATTATTATTATTATTATTATTATTATTATTATTTTGTTTTATTATAAGGATAAATATTCTATACACAGGCGGTGGAAACTGAAAGTTTCCACAAGCGCCTTAGATTTAGGGTAAATGGAGCTAGTTTAGGGTATATAGTTTAGGGGTTTAGGTGTAGGGGGTTAGAATTTAGGGATAATTATTTTAATTTAAGGTTTAGGGTTATAATTTAGGGTTTATAGGTTAAAACCTAAATCCTCACCATATTACCCTAAAAACTAAACCCTAACCTATAAACCCTAAATTATAACCCTAAACCTTAAATTGAAATAACTATCACTAAATTCTAACCCCCTACACCTAAACCCATAAACCCTATACCCTAAACTAACTCCCTAAAACTAAGGCGCTTGTGGAAACTTTCAGTTTCCACCGCCAGTGTATAGGATATTAATCCTTATTATAATGGGCTTATATGAGATGTTGTTTAGTTGTACAAATGTGTGTAAGTGGCTGTAATTAAAATCCAAAAGTAAAAAAAAAAACGTTATTATTATATTGTTATTATCTATTTCAAAAACCCCTAAATATTACTAATATATTATGTTATAATATTTTTCTATCTTTTTCATCATCTTACTATTTATTATTATTATTATTATTATTATTATTATTATTATTATTATTATTATTATTATTATTATTATTATTATTAAGCTGAAAATTGAAAGAGGAAAATTATTATTATATATATATATATACTAATTAATTTAGAATAAAGCCCAAGCTCATTAATAAAACAAACCATTACTACAAATATTAAAACCCAAAAATAATTTTATTACATAGGCCCAAATAATTAAAACTCTAGCCCTAATCTGATAAAACAAGAAAAAACTAATTTCCTATCTCTTTTGCGCAGCCCATCCTCCACCGTCAAATCTAATCTAGATCTGACTGTCCAGATCGAGCCTCGGATGAAAACCCTAGGAGCCCCTCAAACCCTTCAGCATCGCATCGATCACGACCGCCGGATCCGAGAGCACACCAACGGTCTGGATCAACGCGGAGAAGCTTCCAAAGCTCTACGTGCCTATGCGTTCGTCGATTCAGCTCTCCACGCGCGCGAGTGCGAGCCACACACCGTTCGAGCCTCTTCAGGTTTTTGCCACAACAGTCCAGATCCCTCATTGACGGCTGAGATCGCTCCACGACGTCCGGCCGGTCCCTAACCTCCTCATTCAGCCACGACACCATGCGCAAACAAACAAAAAACAAGAGCGTCAGAGCCGTTTTAGAGAAAAATGAACATTTCGCAGATGAATACAAACAAATCAGGAGCAACCAATGGGGAATTTCTATTCAATGTAATTTCATTTTTAAATTTGTAATTTTCGGCTATAAAAGCCGAAACTAAACAATGTAAGCAAAAGGCAACATTGGGGGAATTTTCAGAGAACAATCAATACAAAAGCAGTCTTCTGAGGTATACCCTCTATTTTTTATTTTCGAAATATATTATAAACAAAAAAGGGGTTTAGGGTTTCTGTTACCTTGGTCGTTCTCATCTTCCTGCGCGTCGGTCCGCCTTCCTTCGACGATAATAAACCATCTAACAATCGTAAAGCCGTGGAAGGTGAATCGATGAATGGGCGATCAGAAATGGGCTTTCGGCTTTTCGAAAAAGAGGAACTTTTGTTTGGTTTCTTTTCAAACGAGTTTCGAATTTGGGTTTACAAAGAAAAGGGGTTGCGAAAGTTTTTTTTAGGTTTTTGGCGCCGGCTAACAGCGACCGAAACGGCGACGCGCGACAGAGCTCTCAGGTATTCAGAAAAAGGTGAGGGGTTCAGTTTAAAGAAATGAAAAAAGAGAGGATAAGTTGGTTTTTTTAAAATGAAAAAAATGGTTGAATCCCATTTTAAGGACTTTATTGTCCCTTTAATCGCGCCGCGGCCCTTCCGCATTTCAAAATCCTCTTCGTGGTCCCTCCAGCTTTTTAGAAGTTTCTAATTTCGTCCATGTTTTGATTTTAGTCAAATTTCGAATGGTGTAATGTGGTTTTGCCCCTTTAAATTTTGTTTCTGTTTAATGTGGTCCCTTTCCAGTATTAATCCCCCTTGTTCATGCATATTTAATTTCATTTCTCTATTATATTATTATTGTTGTTATTCTTGCCCTAATGTTGTAGATCTATCTAATTCGAGGTTTGTTGTAGATATTTATGTTATGTGGTTGTTTTTTAGTCTTGTTTGATATTTTATGTTCGTTTATATAGTATTTTTTATAATGTATAATTTATACATAATATAAGGTTTTTATATAGTAATATAGTTCATATATAATATAATTTATACATAATAATATATTATTATAATATAGTTTATATAATATAGTTTATACATAATACATTTCATATAGTATTAGTTTTATATGTAATATATAGTATGTATGTAGTATATAGTATATAGTTATATATATATATATATATATAATATGGTTTTAACATAATATATACATAATATAAGGTCTCCTCATATAATATAGTTTTTATATAATATATAGTTTTAAAATATATACTTTAATACATGGTAAAATATGATGTTTTAACGTGATGTTTATACGTGGCATGCATTTTTAATCGTCATTCATAAGACCCCTAATATTTTGGTTGCGTGGTAGTTAATTTTAAATTTTAAAAGGAGCTATTTATTAATTTCAATATTTGCGTCATAACAATCTTGCTTTAATGGATGTTGGCCGAATATTTGGATTAATTCTCATCGTCCGAAGGTAAACATTAATTTAAAATCGACAATATCATGACATCATTTCTAAATGTTTGCATCATGCATAAAGGTGACGTACGAGAGTCGAACCATAAATTAACACGGCAGTCAGACTTATGTGATGTCGGTTTAATCTATGGTCTGATGTATCGTCATTCTTATTAATTAAATGCCTAATTAATTCCAAAGTGCCAATTTGATAAAGCCCATTCAATTAAACTCAATTTTCAATTAAGAACACCTAATTAAATTCATTTTAAATTTCAACAATTTCCATCGATTAAAGGCAATAAATATTTTAGTACTGATTTCCGGGCGTGATGGGGGTGCTAATCCTTCCCCACACGTAACCAACTCCCGAACCATTTCTAAAATGAATCTCTGGTTTTTATGGTGTCCGGCTACCTAAGTGGCCGGTGGCGACTCCAAATTTTTACTGTTTTCCGAAACTCAAATTTTTAGAAAGAGAATCCCCTTTTAATCGATTTCCTAAATATGTGGGATACTTTAAAGTTTTTTTTTCTTTCAAAAAAACGTTATTACAAATACGAGGGGTGTGAAAGGGATGAGACAAAATTATATAAAAAATAAGATGATGTTTTACCTCAAAATTAAGATGATGTTTTAAATTGATTAATTTTGGACTAAATTAATAATATATATAAATGTTTTGGACTAAAACTATGATTATACCAAGCCACATCATCATCTCCGTTAATTTTTAATGGTCGAGGTACCAAAACATAACAAAAACGTAACATTATGTATCATTTTACCAAAAATAATAGTTAGGGTACCAAAACAGTAACACAGACATAGTTGAGATTTACTAAATATGTAGTTTTCGCTTAAATAAATGATCAGTTAGCAAGACAATAAGTACATTAATTATATACATGTCAACTTGGAACGTGATTATAAGTGTATAATATCATTTTTTTTTTGGGAGAATACCCTTACCTAACCTATTCATCCTCTGAATTGTTGTTGAGAGGCGTGAGCAATCTTAGGCCAGTCTTCACCGGTTTCTTCCATACATCTTTTGCCTAAATTTAGACACTCTATAATCTCCAATTTTCTGATGCTCAACTCGAGAAAAGTTTTTGTGGATCCATTTGGAAAGTGACTCCACCTTTCTCCGAATTCCAGGGGCTGTTAGGCTTTGCATGTCGTCAAGCAAATATTTCAAATTTTCACACCAAAATCTGAAGAGAAGTCAGGCACCCTATTCCATTCAGTTGAAAACTCGTTTGTTTTGTTGTTATATATAATGCTCTAAGGTTATAATAAGGTACCTTATACATAATGTTCTAAGGTTAAGAAACAAAGACAAACAATCATCATCAGAGAAAAGCTCTAAATCATAGTGAGACATTGTTGCCTGTGATTGTAGCCACTTTGCGACTACGAGTTGTGACATTATTTTCTCCTTTGGGCTGCTCCCCCACACAACGCCACCGTCTCTTGTCGCCGTTCCAAACATGGTCTAAAACAAGAAAACTTTATGTAATTCCTCCTTATTCATGCCCATACACTTCGTACCAGTGGAAAGGTTGATGATTTTGATCATCAAAATCCTCTGCAACACACACCCAAATCCTCGATTCAAAATGCTTCTCTATTATTTTATTGTTAAACACAAATTGGGCAAAGAGATAGACATCATCACAATTACCACGTTAGGTTTAGATATATATTTTTATCACAACTCGTTGGTTGCAATCGGAAGTGCCAAGAACCCCTCTTCAGTTTCCCTTAAAATTTATCTCTATAAACTCACTTGCATTCCTGACCCATCCATCTAATTGTTTAATCTATTTACATTCAATAACATCTAAGAATATACCAGTCATTGTGGGATTCGACAACCCAACACACATTCTGTGTGTCCACTTTATTACTTGTGTTAACAGTATATGCTTGCACTTTTTAATTGTCGGTACACAGACATACACCAATTATATACACATCAAGTTCGAAATTGATTAAATGCATTGTATCTTTGTGTTGGGTGCGAGAAGATATTACACTTACCTAATCTTTTATCATCTGAATTTCTATGAGTTGTTGAGATCTGTAGCATTCCAAAAACCAGTCTAGAATTTTTCTGACTTTCAATTATCAAAAAATACTTTTGTATAACTAATGTTTTGATATAATGATTGAAAAATAGTTTTGGACTAAATTGAAAAGATTTCAAAAATGTTTTTAAGACCGAACAACTTGAAAATATGTTTGAGGAATTTTTAAAGAGCTTTTGAAGTGTTTTTAAGACTAAATTTAAAAGATTTCAAAAATGCTTTTAAGACCTAACCACCCAGGTGTTTCGATACGACCATTTACAGTTTCAAAACATTTCGATACAATTATGTCTGTTTCGAAACGAGCTTAATCTGGGTGAGGGTTTTTACATAGCGTTTTGATACGAGCTTCACCGTTTCGATACGCCTATATGGCAAGGACCTCAACGGTCAAAACCCCGAACGATCATATTTTCCCAATGGTTTTTTAAATGCAGCTCAACTGTCACTCGTACCGAAACGGTTTGTAACCGTTTCGATACAGCTAAATACAATTTCGATACGGCCAAAGGCGTTTCGATACGGCTTGTTGCATTAGGCTTTAACGGCTAGTTCTAAAGAAGATCGTTCCGATACGGGCTCGTGTGTTTCGATACGGACATCACCAAAACTGCATTTATGGTGGGAAATAAAGTCTCCAACGGCTCCATAACAACCCCAACGGTCTTCAACGGCTACAAACTCAATTAGAAGTATAAAAAGAACCTCCAAGCATCAAGGATATGTTAATGCTTCAATTGTCAACAACATTATGATGTCAAATTGTCTTTAGGGCCTAAATTGTATATTTCTTGTATATACAACACTTGTGAGCTTAATTGTTAAATTTGCTCAAGTGTTTAGGATTTGGGTGAGGGCTTAATTGTGCAAACAAATACCTATTAGAGGGATTTCGTGTTTGCTTTGAATTCTCTTTTTACAAGAGTGTCTTGGTTAATCTTTGGGTAGAAAGATTAACCGGTTTTGTAAATGTTTTCTACTTAGCCTAGAAAAGAGGAAGAATTCTTAGTGGGGAGCTAAGGTAGTGGATGTAGGCTTTGATTAGAAAGTCGAACAACTCTAAATCTCAAGTTAATTTTTCTTATCTTTTACCACCACCATAAACACTCAAAATCAACTTCTCCACTACTTGGCAATCCATAATGGTTGATGGAAATCGAGCCTATCAAACCTAACAACTTTCTAGGAAGTTATCAATAAGCTTAGAAGCGTTATTTAGTAATTGACTAAAAAGGGACTGAATTATAAAGGTATCACAATTAATAGTGACTAAATTGTAAAGAATTGAAAGTTGAGTGCCTATAGTAAAAGGCGAATTTCATGCTGCTAAAGGTGTGAAAGACTAATATTTAAAGGACTAGAGATTAGATTTGACCATAAAGGATGGATGGTAATATGAGGAAAGATGAAGGATCAGATCTTGAAATTAGACCAATCTCCTATATGTGTCAAGCTCACGGATGAAGAGGGAGGAAATTACCATTACCTTCTTCATTTTTCTTAAGCCGCCATTGATGAACACTTGGAAGCCTTCAAAAATTTCTCTAAAGTTTCTTGTAATTTGGTCACCAAAATTTAATTTTGATTCGAGAATTGTGAAGCTTTGAGCCAGGGCTTCCTGTTGGTGTAGTTGGATCATTGGTTAGGTAAGTATACTAAATGCGTAGAATTGGATTTTTCATAAATTGAGTATGTGATAGGAGGGGTATGGTAATCTTAGGACTAAACATGCTTAAATTCAATGTTTAAGCAGTTAAAATTAGGAAAACCCTAAAAATCGATAAATTAGGGTTTAACTGTATATTAAAGGATTCATAGAATTTAGCCTATTTTAAAATTAATCATGCTTAAACTTCTTGTTAAAGTAATTAATGAAGCTAAAATTCAACTTAGTGGAATCTGCCCAGAAATTTATACATTGACCGTAAGTTTGAAAATTTATAGTAAATTCTATAAGTTAAACTAGAGAATGAACCTTATATGTGTAAAATCGTATGTGGGTCTAGTTTCTTTCAAAAAAAATGACAATTGATTTCGATCTGTATATTAAAATATATGGATTTTTGAGTAAGTGAAGATCAGGAAAACATGATAACAATTTGCTCTTGAAACCGCAACAACAATTACTTTAGAAATTAATTATAAATTGTATAAGAAGAATCCAAAGCTATAATCTATATGATTAGAAAATATATTCAGTCTAGTTTTATTTAAAACAAAAGAAATTGAATTTCGAGTTATAGAATATTTTACAAAAACATTTCTTTAAGGACAGTGCAAACTACCAAGTCATGATAAGTTTATGTATGTGTATATTTATTGCCAGTGAAAACTGTTACGTGTAAAAGTGTCTATCGCAATGTAGTGCAAGTGTACACGACGCAAGTAATAAAGTGATACAGAAGTATCGGATATCGTCTCCACAGGGACTGGGCTAATAGCTTCACCTTGGATTTCTGCACGAAAGAGAAGAGATTTGTTTAAGTTGTTGTCACGAGATAATAAAGAATACTTAAATAAAAGAGTAATGAAATCAGGATAGAGAGAATGGGCTGGTATTGAATTGCTCAATAGTGTAGGTGTTGCAAAGTCTAGGAATATTTGTTCTGTCGTCGTCCCTGTCGCGGCAGCACCCGTCGCGGTAGCAGTCTGTTGTTAGTCGCGGCAGCGATCACACAACTCTGTACTTCAAGCTTGGCAAGAATCCCTGCTGTGCCTTGGTCTATCCCTAGGTCCAAGTCTGTCGATGAACACGTCTTTGATGATACCTCCCGGCGTTAAACGAAGGATGAACACCGATGTTGTTGAATTCTTCCTTAGCCACTTAACCTCGTCCTATCCCTAGGTCCGAGATAGTTCAACTATAAACTAGAGAACTCGCACTTACTCCTTTCGTATACTTAACTCTCCCGATATTAAGTAAATAGATAACCTCACAATGCTCTCCCGATACTCTTGCAAGATGTTAAAAACCAGAATAAGCGAACTTGAAGTTTATTTTATTGAACAAAAAATTCCTAAACAAAAGCAATCCTTGCAACTACTTTACAAATCAACCCGTGGCCCTAGGGGGAATTTAGAACATGTTGAGAAGGGGAAAACAACTAGGGTTTTGGGAAGAAGGCTAGAGATAGATGATGTCCTCTCCTAGGTCGAATTACATGCCTTTATATAGGCCTTGGGTTCAAGTTTTCTAATATGGCAAGAATACAAGTTTAAACTAAAGTACAACTCTATTAAAGACTAAATCTTCAGAGAATATATATTTAATTCGTTCTTCCTTCTTGCTTGGAGTTTCTTCCTTGAACTTTGGGCTTGGCCTTCATTCTTATCCAGGGCTTGGAAAAATATAAGGGTAATCCACGACAGACCGGCATAATTTTCTCTTTCTATCGAGGCCCATATTGCTTCTTCTCCTCAATATTGCTGTCGTCCTTGGCTACCAAGGCAGCGGCCATGGCAGCATCGTCCTCCTTGTCTGCACATCCAGTTCTAGCTCTGCTGTATCACTGCCCAGCGCCTGCTTCTCCATCTGCTACAGCAGCTACCTACAAAAGCAACCAATTTCAGTAGAAACTGTGCCATTTGATATATTTGTGATGTATAACTGAAATCTAACCTAAATGCAAAGAATTATGCTTGAATGCAGCAGAAATATGGGTTAAATAGGGGGTAAATAATAAAACTTTTACACACTCAACACACCCCCAAACTCAAGTTTTTGCTTGCCCTCAAGCAATTCAGACCTAAAAGAAAAACACAATATTTTTGTTTGGCTTAAAACAATGAACTTTCCCTTACCTTCCATTCATTCTTTATTGTAAGCAACACCTTGTCGGACAATTCAGGATTCATTCGGAACCTTGCTATAATTCTCGTGTAGTGTGTGCATGTTTGTGAACAATTATACGCCAAGACTCCCTTAGTTTCACTAGAATAATTCAGCCTCTAACTTGAATTTTTATGCCAAATTTCATCTTTTTGAAGGCAGTTCTTAGGCTCCTTTAGTTTTTTGTTTAGACTCGATTTTATTTTCTCAAGCTTAAGTTTGACTAGAGCCGGTTTCGGGCACCTCTAGCTAACTTCGTAGAGCCGGTTTCGGGCACCTCTAGCTAACTTCGTAGAGCCGGTTTCAGGCACCTCTAGGTGATTTGAGTCTATTTTTCTTAACTTCTTTTCCTAGAGCCAGTGTTAGGCACCTCTAGGGGCTATTCAAGTGCTAAGCTTCCTATTCTAGTTTACTAGTAGAGTTCTAGGTAGTTTAAAAGTCACAAATGGTGTTTAAGTTTCAGAACTATAGTAAGGCTCTAAACTGCTCCTAAAATTATCCTAAAGGCACTGCCACGATAGAGGCTGTCACGGCAGGTAAGTTCAGTTCAAAGACTTAAGCCAAAATTTTCATTTTTAAAGAAAAAATAAACTAAGTAAAAGACACAATTTTTAAACTTAAACGACTCCATTAATGGAGGGATGCCACCCCCAAACTCGAGGGTTGCATTGCTCTCAATGCAAATGACAGTTTAAAAGAAAATAAAAAGTACATCACAAAATATATAAAAGGCAGACAACAATATAAGGTAAGAAACTTAAAATTTAGGTGATGTCGTCGCTGCTGCTGCTCAGTCGGATCTGTCGGCGGGCAGGGGCCTTCTTGGCTGGCTGTCGAATGGGAGAGGCAGAGGTATTCTTCGTTTTGGCCTCCCTTGGAGGTTAAATACGAGTAGGGGAGATGTGAGGAGGTTTCTCCACTACCTGAACCTCGGAGCTGCTGCTGCTACTACTGTTGTTGTCGCTGCCACTGCCGCTATCTTTCTTGTTCTTGTCTGCCACTGTTTTCTACCGTTTGACTGGTGTGAACTCCTTAGACAAATTCCTCTTGATAGAGGGTTCATCGTCGGATTCCTCCCAAATCGAGGAAGAGGAGAAAACTGCTATGTAGGCATCGGGTTCTTTTGAAGGCATCCTTCTCTTGGTTCCTCGGGCAGAGGTGTCAGCTGCACGGTTGCTGCCTGCAGTTGTTGTGGCAGGGGTCGGTGTGGATGCTGCAGATGGCGTCTTGGGCATGGCAGCAGGTGTGGGGGTATGGGCAGGGGTGGTGGCAGCAAAATACTGGTTTGGGAAGGCAGGAAATACAACATCAGGGAAATTAAGAGAGGTTTGAATAAATTAAACCGTGGAAGTGGTGAAATCTCTGATGAAACTCATGAGGCCGAGCTGTCGTTCCTCCATTTTTTGTATGGCAGCAAGGATCTGGGAGGAGGTGTCGGTCGGAGCTGCTGCTGCTGCTGTATGCTGCCTGGGTTCTGTGGCAGCAGGTTCGGTGTCGTTTGGATCTGTCGGCTCTGCTGCTGTGGCAGTAGGGTCGAATGACGATAGCGGGGTGGCAGTAGTGAGTTCCATCAGGCTGAGTATATTTCTCTCTGTCCAGCCCTTCCCTTGAACTCGTAAATTTGTGGCAGCTTCTGGTACTTGGTGGCCGCAGTAGAGGGCAGTGATGAGATGAGGGAAGAAGAGTGGTCCTGTCGGCCGGTGTACACATTACAATATACTCTCCCGGATGTATCTACCAACGTTAATTGGCCTCTCATTTAATATAGAATGAATGAGGGCTAATCTGGGTTGGTCTACGGTTGTATTGTGTGAGGATGGCATGATTCGCTTTTTGATGAAGGCGTTCCACAATTTGGCCTCCGAGGTGAGTTGGACTCTCTTCACCGTCCTTGGGTTTTTCAGATCAGTGTTCCACTGTGTACCTTCGTCCGTGAGTTCTGCTATAACAACGTCGTAGGTAGCAGGCTCGAGACTCTCCAGAAATTGCCGATGGCCATCTTCTCTTCTGCCCACGTAAAATCCGTAGAGAGTTTTGATATATTCTGGCTCGAAGGGCACCTCTCTCCCTCTGACTGTTGTCGTGTTTCTGCTGCCGGTGGCAGCATAAAAATCTCGGATAAGAGACACATTCATCTCCTCTAGTTATTCTGCGAATATCTGCCACTGTAGGGCTTTGATTTTCCTAGCTATAAATGGATGCAGTCCCAGGTTCCCTCCTTGGAAGTGTAAATAAAGCCCTTCTTCTCCCACATGTCACGAATCTGGAAGGATCGTGGGGTTGATGCTGCCGGGGCAGAGCCTGAAGCAGCACTTCTACGGGTGTTTCTAGAAGACATTTTTTTGTAAGGATTGTGTAAGAAAAAAGAAAATGAAAGCAAATGAAAATTCTATAGAAAACAAGTAAGAAGAGTAGAAGTGAGTGAAAAATGAATAGTAAAACGATGTTTATATAAGGGAGAGTTTTGCTGCCCGTTGGAGCTGTAACGGCAGGCGCGAATAACGGGGCCAGCTGTTACGTGGTTTCTGACACGTCTGTCACGTGTTTCCGTGTCTGCTGTGCGTCTGTTACGCGTTTGCGTGTCTGTCGCGACAGCGTGTCGACAGGCTGTATTTCTCGCGTCTGTCGCGGCAACTGTAACGGCAGGCTCCAAAGTTGGGCTTTCTGGGCCGATGGAAAGATGGTGGGCTGAATTCACTTCTCATTTTCTTCTTGTCTCCTTTATTTCCTAAAAATAATAAAAATAAAGACGTTATTTCCTAAAAATAAGAGAATTCTAATTTCCTAATATATAAATAATAAATAATAAAAATAATAAAACTTAGGTTTGGGTTAAATTAGGGATGCCAGGTGGGGCGTCTCCTAAGGTAACCACTTCCTGTATTCTTGGGGCTTTAGTCTCCTGATAATGCTTCAATCGATGTCCACTGACTTTGAATTGGTGCCCATCTTTTAAAGATCTGATCGTGATGGCACCATGGGGAAAAACCTACACCACTTGGAATGGGCCAGACCATCTAGATTTTAGTTTCCCTGGGAAGAGTTTCAACCTAGAGTTAAATAGCAACACAAGCTGCCCTGGGCAGAACTGTCGTGGCAGCAACTTCTTGTCATGCCACTTCTTGGTCTTGTCCTTGTAGATTCTTGCGTTGTCATAGGCCATTGTTCAAATTTCTTCAATTTCATTCAGATCCAGTAGCCTTTTCTGCCCTTCTTTTTCCAAGTCCATATTAACTGCCTTGATGGCCCAGTATGCTCTGTTCTCAATCTCGACAGGTAAATGACATGTTTTCCCGTAAATCAGCCGATGAGGAGACATTCCCAATGGAGTTTTG
The DNA here is from genome assembly GCA_958450335.1 of Hibiscus tridactylites. Lineage (NCBI taxonomy): Eukaryota > Viridiplantae > Streptophyta > Magnoliopsida > Malvales > Malvaceae > Hibiscus > Hibiscus tridactylites. The sequence goes on along the minus strand of OY288265.1, from coordinate 24,144,876 downwards.
AACGCTGTCTTGTATGCCCATAATGCATCATTGAGGTGTAGAGACCAGTCTTTCCGAGTTGGCTTAACCATCTTTTCAAGAATGTTCTTGACCTCTCTGTTGGGTATTTCAGCATGTCCATTGGTCTGAGGGTGGTATGTTGTTGCAATCCAATGTTTGACACCATACTTTTTCAAGGCAGCGGCTATAACCCTATTGTCGAAGTGCCTCCCTTCATCACTGATGATCGCCTTAGGGATGCCGAATCTGGAAAAAATGTTTTTATGTAAAAACCTTTGAACCGTTTTGGCATCATTTTTCTGAGTGGCGGTCGCTTCAACCCACTTAGACACGTAGTCCACTGCCAGGAGGATATATAAGTTCCCACATGAAGTTGGGAATGGTCCCATAAAATCTATCCCCCAAACGTCGAAGATCTCGACTTCAAGAATATTTTGTAGCGGCATCTCGTGTCTCCTTGAGATGTTTCCAGTTCGTTGGCACTTGTCACAGTTCTTGTAGAATGTTTAAGCATCTTTGTACAATGACGGCCAATAAAATCCTGACTGCAAAACCTTGGCAGTAGTTTTGTTACCTCCTAAGTGTCCTCCATACTATGAAGCATGACAGTGATGTAGTATAGCTTCCTGTTCATCATGTGGTACACATCTCCTTATAACCTGATATGCACAACATTTGAATAGAAGAGGTTCGTCCCAATAATAATGCTTAACATCATTTTGGAACCTCTTCCTAGATTGATAATTAAGGTCAGGAGGAGTTATTCCGCTAACTAAAAAATTAACAAAATCAGCATACCAGGGGAGTTTAGAAAACTTACATGCTGCCATGGTTGTCGCGGCAGTGATTGTGGCAGCAAACAGCTGCTCATCAGGGAAGGTCTCCAATATGTTTGTCTCGTCTGCCGGTAGACTCTTTCCCTTCTCCAACCTTGACAAGTGATTTGCAACTTGATTCTTTGTCCCCTTTTTGTCCTTGATTTCAAGGTCGAACTCTTGCAGTACCAGAATCCAACGTATCAGTCGAGGCTTTGCATTCTTTTTGGTGAACAGATACTTCAATGCAGAGTGGTCAGTGATGACCTTCGTTCCAAGTATATAAGAACGGAACTTGTCAACGGAGAATACTACAGCTAATAGTTCCTTCTCCGTGGTGGTGTAGTTCACTTGGGTGTCGTTCAGTGTTTTGCTGGCATAGTATCTGACATGAAAAAGTTTTTCTTTCCTCTGCCCCAAGTGCTGCCCCGACAGCATAGTCACTAGCATCACACATGATCTCAAACGGCAGTGTCCAATCTGGTGGCTGTACTATTGGGGCTGTTACCAGCTTTTCTTTCAGAACCTTGAATGCCTCAGTACATTCAGCGTTAAAGTAGAAGGGACGGTTCTGCTCCAGAAGATGGCATAAGGGCTTGGTGATCTTTGAAAAGTTTGCAATGAACCTCCGATAAAAACCAACATGTCCTAAGAAACTTCTAATTCCCTTGACTGTGGTGGGCGGCGGCAGCTTTTCGATCACTTCTATTTTAGCTCTGTCGACTTCTATGCCACGCCAGCTAATTTTATGGCCAAGGACTATCCCTTCATCCACCATGAAGTGACACTTTTCCCAGTTCAATACCAAGTTTGCTTTTTCACATCTCTCGAGCACCTTCTGTAGGTTTCCTAGCCAGCTTTCAAAGTTGTCTCCAAAGACTGAAAAATCATTCATAAATATTTCTAGGAAATCCTCCACCATATCGGAGAATATTGCCATCATGCACCTTTGAAAGGTGGCTGGTGCATTACAAAGTCCGAATGGCATTCTCCGAAAAGTGTAAGTTCCGTAAGGGCATGTGAACGTTGTCTTTTCTTGATCTTCCAGTGCGATGGCTATTTGATTATAACCGGAGTAACCATCAAGAAAACAATAGTAAGGTTTACCCACTAATCTATCAAGAATTTGATCAATAAAGGGTAAAGGAAAGTGGTCCTTCCTGGTAGCTTTGTTAAGCTTATGGTAGTCCATACAAACCCTCCAACCGGTCACAGTCCTGGTTGGGATTAGCTCGTTTTCTTCGTTGGTTACCACGGTCATTCCTCCTTTCTTGGGAACGCACTGCACCAAGCTTACCCACTTGCCATCCGAGATGGCGTAGATTATTCCAGCATCTAGCCATTTGATTATCTCTTTACGCACTACTTCTGGCATAACATGGTTCAAACGTCTTTGTGCATCAATGGTCGGCTTATGATCATCCTCTAAAAGGATTTTATGCATACATAATACCGGACTGATGCCTTGGATATCAGCTATCGTCCATCCAATAGCCTTCTTGTGCTGCTGCAGCATCCCTATTAGCTGTTGTTCCTGTTCCTGCATCAACTTGGAAGAGATGATTACGGGCAACGTATCATTTAAACCAAGGAAAACATATTTTAACTGCCCTGGAAGGGGCTTAAGATCTATAACAGGGGGCTCAACAGTTGATGGCTTTTGAATTACATGGTTATTCGAGGTGTAGTTTAAGGGCTCGAACAACTTACCTGGACGATTGCCTATCCAATTTACCTCATCTTGATCTTCAGTATCAGATGTATCAGATTCTGAGGAGCTGCTGTCATCAGTGCTGTCATGACAGTCTTCTAAGTGGCTGCCGAGGCAGTGACCAATTTTTACGTCGTGGCAGCCCGACCTGATGTAGGGTTGGTCAAGGGTAACTTCAGTGATAACCTTGCATTCTTCTTCTGCATCAGCATGTTTCATTGCTTGGAGAACATTCAACTTGATTTCTTGGTCGTTCACTCTCATGGTGAGTTCTCCTTTTTCCACATCAATCAGTGATCTTCCTGTGGCTAAGAAGGGTCGCCCCAGGATGATTGGTGCGTTTTCACCTGCTTCACAATCTAAGACAAGAAAGTCAGCAGGAAAAATAAACTTATCCACTCTTACTAGAATATCTTCAAATTTTCCTTCTGGATGAACATAAGAGCGGTCTGCTAGCTGCAGTATTACTATTGTGGGTCGATCTTGTCCAATACCTAATTTCTGAAAAACAGATTTGGGCATTAAATTTATACTAAGGACCTATCAATGGCCATTTATTTCTATTGCATATAATTATCATGGATTAAAGATTAATTTATTCAAGTCTTTAATCACTATACATCATTCGAACAACATGCTTCAATTTCATATATTCGAACGAAATCAATTTTAGATAAACAAGTAGCAGCAAACTGTAGCAGAGAATCAATTAATTTACTATTTTATAATTAACATGATACGATCCAAATCAAAAAAAATCACCAAATCAAGAAATTAAATTTCGAATTTCAATAAATTTCTTTCTTGTTATATCAATTTGCATGCCTTGGATAGTATAGTAAGCTAAGTAATCGAGTCACGTATAACTGAATTGTGAATCAAATTCACCATATAATAGGTACCACGTACCAATTTCATATCATCGTATCACATATCATAATGTCCACTGACATTAAGCAAGAAGGTACACTTACGTACCACAATATCGAGTACACTAACGTACCGATTTCTTATCGAGCTCAAGACTCTAGGCTAGCCGTACTACCTGGACAGACTGTACACACCAAGGGCTTTGCTAATTGATCTTTAATTTTAATCATGTACCTATTCGATTAAATTTCAGAATTTCTTTATTAATCCTTTCGATTAATTTCTTGTACTATCCATTCTAATGTCTCATATTATCACATATAATCATATAATAGATTGCAATTCAATTTGCATATCCACATATCAGTAAATATACAATCTCAATCTCATAGCACATAGCTCAATTTTCCAATTGAGTTCACCAACACATATATATATGCAAGAACAATAATTGATCATATGCCAATCGAACAATACTACCAATTCACCAAACAACCACAATCAATATCAATAATTCTAATATCCAGCATCTCAATTTCATCCATAATCAAGCCAATACACCTCAAATCAGTTTCAAAATAAACATGGCATAATCAATTTTCAATTCAAGCATATAGATCACAAAAATCACATAGCACATGCATTCAATCCAATTTCCTTTATTCCTTCTTTCCTTATCAATTACCAATATTTAATTAGTCCAAATTTCATGCTCAATATATATTAAAATCAATCTAAAGGGTAGTTGAGACTCTAATCTCAACTCTAAGTTTGTTTCACTCACAATTCGTCGAGCTAATTCTGAATTTGGAGGCCTTTTGCGCGATCCGCGACGGCTCCAGCTACGGTTTCTTCTTCGATTCTTTCTCCTCTAGGATCTAATACATTTAAGCCAAATAATAGAAGAAATTTCATAACTTTTATTATTCAATTTAAATTCAGATTCTCCACATTTTAATTTTAGTCCCTATACCAATTTGTTTTCGAACATGACCAACCTATTTTCACCAATTCATTCTAATTATTGCTCAGGTGTTCAAATTGCTTACTTATTCATATGAATTGCAATTTAACACTTTTATTTATCAATTTACCACCTTCTTTCATGTCCAATTTCTTCAATTAAATTTTTTAGAGTTCTTCAAATTCCCATATTTTATTTTCCAAACTGTTTTGACCACTCAACTTAACTTATTTCCCATTTTCAGCATATAACTCCAAATTAGTCTCTGTTTGTTTCTAAATTCAATTAACATCTTCAATTTCATCATATTAAAGTTTCAGGTCGAAATTCCAAGTAACTTATTTTTCCCAATTTTTCAAAGTTCATTGTTTAGCTAAGAACACTGTTGGGCAGATTTACATGTTGTTCGAATTTCATTCCCAAATTTTTCTATACATCACTAAATTTATTTTTATGATTTTTCTATCAGATTATAGACATATCAAAATTTGTTATATCAAAATTTCATAATGAAATTCTTACTATTTATTTTTCTATAAATTTCTAAAGTTGCATGTTCCTACTAACATGCAATCTGTCCAGCTTTGGTCTATCATGTTCAAAGGCCTATTAACACTTTAATTTCTTAAATGTTTCTCATGTCTTTCAAATTCCAGCAGCATCTCCCTTAACCTAATCACTTTCATGAATTTTTAAAGGTACTAAAACCACCAATTCTTCAATTAATTTCACATACTTGAAAGGTAGGGGAAGAGTGCTACTTACTTTATATTTTTGCTTGAATTTTCTAGGCCAAAATCTAAGCCATGCATGCCATTCTTCTTCCTCACCGAGTGTTCTTCCAATTTTCCTCTAAATTTTATGTTTCAAGTATGTGTTAAATGAACACAAAGGTTGTTTAACTATGATGGTTTGGTGCAGCCAGTTAGGGGAGGGAGGGGAACACATTAATGAGATGAGACTTACAAGGTCATGTCTCAACTAATGTCTCCCTAATATGCCCTTATTTATACTATCATTTTATTTTAATCCAAGGGCAATTCCACGAATATAAAATTTTAGAATGCATCTCTTCTATTTGGTCTTTAATTCGGTTTAGTCACTTGACAATTAACCGAATTTTTCTTATACTTTTATTTGGATTTCAATTTGGTCCTTATCGAATCCATTTTCAATTTAATTATTTAAGGCTTCTATTCTAATTAATTCTCTAATTAATTAATTAAACTCCCAAACTTCTAAGCTACTTTTTGGGATGTTACATTTCTAACCCCCTTAAAGAAAGAATTCATCCTCGAATTCTTACCTGAACTGAACAAATAGGGATATTGGTTTCGCATTGTTTCTTTTGGTTCCCATGTTGCCTCTTATACTTTTTGTGTGATCGTTGCCGCGACTATCAACAAACCGCTGCCACGACAGGTGCTGCTGCGACGGGGACGACGACAGAACAGATATTCCCAGACATTGCAACACCTACACTACTCAGATATTCCCAGACATTGCAACACCTACCCTACCCTTTTACTGCATTCTTTTTATTTTTCTGTTTTATTTTGGATTGTTCAACATGTGCTTTTCACAAGGTTTCTTGTTTATACGCAGATCGAGACGAAGAAAGGAACCTGAGTATCCATTAGATCCTGAAATAGAACGTTCGTACAATCTTAGGAACCGACTCCGCTTCGTATTAGCCAGAAACGAATACCTTGAGGAACAGTTAGAGGCCATGAACAACCAAAGGAATCCCTAGGATAATAACAATCCTGCCAGAGGTGGAGGGAACGATCCACCTGTCGACCCTCATACCACTGCCGCACGCCGGTCATGCCGAGACTACATGCTCAACGATCATGTAGAACTAGAAACCACCCTGCGAGACGTAGATGTTGACAACTTTGAGCTGAAACATGTTATGTTCAGCATGATTAACAACGCTGGGCAATTTAGTGGTGCTGCTACAGAGGATGCTAGGGAGCATCTGAAAACGTTCCAGGTAATCTGTGGTTCGTTTAGACTACCATGAGTTAATCCAGAGATACTGAGGCTTCGGTTATTTCCTCATTCATTGAGGGACAGAGCAAAGACTTGGTGGAATAAACTAACGACGGGTTCAATTCGAACTTGGGCAGATTTAGCTCGTGAATTTTTGTCTCGTTTTAATCCTTCACACTTATCTGAGCGATTACGTAACGAAATTGCTACTTTTCAACAGGAAGACGACGAGCCAATGCACGAAGCCTGGGATAGATTTACCACTCTGCTAAGGAACTGCCCGATGCATGGATTCCCCGTTTGGAACCAGGTAACTAAATTCTATAATGCTGCCAATTTACAAACTCGTTGTAACCCCCTAGACCCGCCTATGCGTTACCACGGATCCTAGGAAGTTACATTAGGGTCACTGGAGCGACCCACATTAAAATTTAAAATAAACAAATTGTTGACCATTTAAAATCATAAATCAAATTTTGAATTAGAATACAATTCTAGAAAATATTCAGACTACAAAATAAAACTATGATACAAATTGCTAAAACAAGTTTTAGACTCGAATGTAAATCAAGATGTGACATACATGCCCCTAATTACACAAATACCATACTCCGCAAGCAAGCCGAAGAAACTCCATACCGATGTTGACAGCTACGACATGGTCAATCTTCTAACCTGTGATGGTAAAAACAACGTGAGCTTCGAAAAGCTCAGTAATACAAACTACCAAGGGATGCTGAAAGCACAAGCAGGTATGGAAAGCTTAACACTGTCATGAAGAACTAGGTAACGATAAGCTCAAATTACGATTCGAGATTTCAGAGGAGCATTATACCAGAAGGTAACAAAGTTGTTCTTTATTAGATCACCCGAACCTCAAGATGTGAGTCTAAAGTAGAGATTCAAAAGAGATTCGGATTTCAGAAGTTGAATTAAGGAGTTCAAAGTGGTTCATTAAACGTGAATTGTAAGTTTACTGAGCGTTCAACTTTAATACATTAATTTAGTAGGGTATACATAAGAAGAGGTCAGAAAGTTTTATTAACTTACTTAACTACCCTCCAACCGAACCCCAAAATGCCATTCCACCTGAACTGCATACAGAAGGTCTTACCCTAGGCCTGAGGCGTAGGAGCCTACCTAAGGGGATACCTTAGGTCTAGAAAGACTTACCCTAGGCCCGTGGGCGTAGGAGCTTAATAGAAAGGCTTACCCTAGGCCCATTGGGCGTAGGAGCTTTGGTATAGAAGGACTTACCAGCGCTGAGCCTACAGATCATCATTCATATCCAGATAATATTACCACATATGATTTCAATTTATATTCAGAAGACAATATTGCAGAAAATAAATATCGAATCTATTTCATACTAGAAGATATGTATCAAATTTATTTTATTATCATTATCATTATTATTTCGTATTCAATGTCATATATCAGATATATTTTTCATAACAGAGGTCAGAAATCAGAGAATTGCTTTCCTTTCGTATTACACTATCATACTTTAAAATTTTAAGCATATTGTCTTGGTTTAGAACAGAAAGTATTTACAGATACAGGGTACGCGCTTTATGGCCTAATTCATTTCGTAGAGGTACTTGGTAGATATCAGAAAGATGACATTTGACGAATTTAGACTGATTTCATAACGAGGTCCCTACGAATAGGGGAGTTCGGTAAGACGGATCGGATTAACATCGAAAGTTAATGCATCAGAATCATTGGGATTTCAGATGTATCGAGAGTGATTCGATCGCTAAAGCTTATGGGGGTATTGTTGGTCATTCCGACCTTCGAAGGGTAATTTGGTAAACTAAAACAACAAGGTATAAACGGTGATGTACAGAATTTAGGAACTCTAATTGCTCATTAATATTCTGAGCCCCTTTGACTAATTGAAACCCATTAACACGGTATTTAATATCTCACCGAAAGATACACCTCAACCATTCATTTCTCAGAACTGACTACCGAGCAAAACAACCATAGTTCGCCTTCACCAATCGTCCATTGAACTTATTACCAGAAATCAAACATATATTCGAGCGGTACTTTTCCAAGTGTTCAAACATGTGCATTGTAGCTGAACTCATCCCAAAACATTAAATATGCCTTAGGAGAACAGATCCCTTTCATTATTAACTATGTACTTTCCCCAAATAAATTGCACATGCATTCACACGGTAATTTCCCTCTATCATCATAGTGTCTGAATCGACCAACTGACATGTGTCGTATTTTACCACTTTTAGAGTCATTACATATGTTTGTCTTTATTGAGATTTCTAATTCCATGTCTTATAAATATTCTCTGACATTCTAGTATTCGAGGGTATTTCAGACATTACGATGCTCGAAAACGTTTTAATTATTCAGAGTTTCTCAGTTCTTCCATTTATTCATTCGTTTCAGACCTCGAGGATATATCACATATGTCGGTCGAATGATAATTGATGCCCGAAGAAAAAAAATATTAGTCTCTAGGGTCATTGTGACCCATCTCAGCCTTATCAGTATATCCAATCCTTTTTAGTCATTTCAAACAATTCAATCTTTTTCGCCCCATTGCTCAATTCATACATACGAATATTTTTTCGTGCATTTATCTTCATCGAATTATTCAGAATTCTTGCAACTCAAGCAATTTACAATATCAAGGGTTTAAGTCTTGTTACCGTGACATTCAACCGTTTGAGGTTTTCAAGTGTATCAGATGTCTTATCGAATCATGTATAGCTTTTCGGGTTGTGATTATAGTTAAGGGGGTATTTTCGTCATTTGTTAATCAGATATGCCTGCCATTTATACTTTTAATAAAAGAGATAATCAGACTTAATGATTTACCGTCTCAATAATCGTGTACTAAACTCGAAAGTCTCTTCGATTTATCAAACCACTTATTCGAGTATTTTTGCCTTGGCCAATTATTATTCTTATTTCATAATTGATCGATATAGGCAGAGATAATCATATGCTTAAACATGGTCGTGCAAACATAGTCAAATACCAACATGTTTCAAGAGCATGCATAGGGTAGTAATGTATTACCTTAACTCCGAGCTATTTCTGTCGATTCATGAAACCCCATTCGATTGCACTCAAACTCGAATTCGACGCCCAACAACAATTCGTATTCAAGGAGCTAAGAGTATCTTCAATCACACAATATTCCATTTTAGTCCTTATTCACAGAGCTCTTAACTGAAAAAAATTAACTACATAAACAAGTTCGTGTTCAAGGTTAGATTTGGAGGCTTCCTGGTCAGAATTTTGTGAAACAGGCTTCAAAAATGGACTCAGGACGTCGAAAAACATAAAAAAGGAGTTTTCGGAAAAGTTGACTTTTTGGTCAACGGTCAAAGTCAACGCTGACGTCAGCAGGTCAACAGTCAACGGGGTTAGAGTCAATGCTGACGTCAGCAGGTCAACGGGCTTGAGTCAACTGAGTTGACTCGATTGACTCACTGTGCTGAGTTAACTCAGCGGTTGACTCGGACCGAGTTGACCGCTGAGTTAAGGGTTGGGCGTCGGGTTTGGGTTGGACCGGTTCGAACCGGGTTCAGACCGATTTGGACCGGGTTCAGACCGGTTTGAACCGGGTTCAGACCGGGTCACTTACCAAATCGGAAACCTGCCAGAAAAATCACCGAAAACCCCATCGAAAATTCGTCGGAGACCCCCAAAAGCCTGATTTCACCGGAAAACAAAGAGAACAACATTGTTAGATCAACTCATACATCAACAACACGAAAAATAAGCTGAAATACGCACCGGAATCACCTAAAACACCTGGGAACGGTCGGAAGCAACGTAGCTCCGATGAGGCCTCTCCCAGTGTCGGATGAGCAAACGGCCGGGGGTTTTTGTCCGCCGTGGCATGAGGAACCTATTGGTGCTGGCGGCGCGATGAACGGAAGACGGACGGCAGCAAAATCTCCGGAAAACAGAATGGTCGACTTAGGGTTTCACGGATCTTTCGAACCAATCTTCACGGCAGACGGCGGCGCTAACGCGCGAGTGGGACGGTGGGCTAGGAGCGGGGTCCGACGGGGAGCGCCAAGGAGGTGGCGGTGCATGCCACGAACGACCAGAGAAGGAGATCGGAGTGGCGTTCGGTTTAGGTAGCTGAAGCATTTGGGGAGGAGTTTTAGATCTAGAAATTTCTCTCTATTTTCGAAATGGACAGACAGAGGTAGATGAACGGTTCCATTTTTTATTTTCTATATAACTGGACGAATAACTTAAGAAGGAACTATGGTAGGCTACAACCAGAAATTACCTTAGCTCAAACGGTCAAGGCTTGTACTCTCTAACCTTAGGTCGGGGGTTCAAACCCTCATACAAGCACCATTCTCTTCTTTCTTTCTTTCTTTTTCTTTTTTTAGGAAAAACAGGGTGTTACAGTCATATCAGAACTGATTCAGTAGCAAATGGATTACTGCTGGACAAAGACCCAGATGAGGCAATGGCAATATTGAAAAATCTGGCAAAGAATGAGGAACAATTTCCTACAGCAAGAAGAGGGGGTAAACGAGTTCTAGATGTAAAAGATTATGAGGCTGACAGTTAGTTAAAATCACAGGTGACATATCTCACTAAGGCAATGAAAAAACTCTTGAAAGAAGATTCACGGCTTGTCTACTCTGCTAAAGAGGTATGCGAAACTTGCGATGGAAATCACAGTTCGGAAGAATGTCCATTACAGTTAGAAGAAGGGATGTATGTTGGGAACTAAAATAAGCAGAATTGTAACTCCAACAACTACAATCCCAACTGGAGAAAGGATCCCAAGTTCTCTTTGAGCAATCCTAATAATGCCTCGAATCCTCAAGCACAGAATAATCAGAACCAGGGAGGACCTAGATTGCTGACTCGGCAGCAACCGCAACAGCAGCAGCAACAACCACCAGCTTCCACGAATAGTATACTGGAATAGACTTTGGCTACATTTATGTCTCAAACAGGAACCTACATTGAGAACATGAATCACTTTTTCAAGAAGACGGAAACATTCATGGATAAAACAGAGATGCGGATGACCAATCATGAAGCTACTCTGAAATCATTGGAGACATAGATGGGTCAGGTTTCCCAGCATATTAAACCAAGGCAGAATGGAGGATTTCCTAGCGATACTGAAAACGCTAGACAACCCACACATGAGCAATGCAAAGCCATCACTACTAGGAGTGGGAAGAAACTACCAGGGCCAGAGAAGGAAGCTGAATCAGTTAAGAAACCAGCCTTGGAGTTGACTGTCGAGGAAGCTGCCCCGAAAGGAAACAAACAGCCTGCTGCCGATGAGCCTGTCACGACAGCAGAAGGGACATAAGAGAAAGATGATGAACTAAAGCCTTTTCAGATCCGAATGCATATCGTCCTCCACCTCCTTTTCCTCAGCGGTTACAGAAATCGAAACAGGAATCCCAGCTTAAAAAATTATGATATTTTTAAGCAGGTCCATATCAACATTCCGCCGTTAGATGCTATAAAGGAGATGCTTGGTTATGCCAAATTTCTCAAGGATGTCATGTCAAAGAAATCCATACTTGGGGAATTTGAAACGGTTAAGATGACAGAAGGATGCATGAGTATTCTGCACAAGCATCCACCCCAGAAGAAGAAGGATCCTGGAAGCTTCATCATACCATGCATAATCGGAGACAAATTTGTGGGTAAGGCACTTTGTGATCTTGGTGCTAGTATAAATTTAATGCCCAAATCTGTTTTACAGAAATTAGGTATTGGAAAAGCTCGGCCCACAACAGTAGTATTGCAGCTAGCAGACCGCTCTTATGTTCATCCAGAAGGAAAAATTGAAGATATCCTGGTAAGAGTGGATAAGTTTATTTTTCCTACTGACTTTCTTGTCTTAGATTGTGAAGCAGATGAAAACGCACCAATCATCCTGGGGCGACCCTTCTTAGCCACAGTAAGATCACTGATTGATGTGGAAAAAGGAGAACTCACTATGAGAGTGAACGATCAAGAAATCAAGCTGAAAGTTCTCCAAGCAATGAAACATGCTGATGCAGAAGAAGAATGCAAGGTTATCACTGAAGTTACCCTTGACCAACCCTGCATCAGGTCGGGCTGCCACGACATCAAAATTGGACACTGCCTCAGTAGCCATTTAGAAGACTGTCACGACAGCACCGACGACAGTAGCTCCTCAGAATCTGATACATCTGATACTGAAGATCCAGAGGAGGTAAATTGGATAGGCAATCGTCCAGGTAAGTTGTTCGAGCCCTTAAACTATACCTCAGATAACCATGTAATTCAAAAGCCATCAACTATTGAGCCCGCTGTTCTAGATCTTAAGCCTCTGCCAGGGCAGCTAAAATATGTTTTCCTTGGTTTAAATGATACGTTGCCCGTAATCATCTCTTCCAAGTTGATGCAGGAACAGGAACAACAGCTGATAGGGATGCTGCAGCAGCACAAGAAGGCTATTGGATGGACGATAGCTGATATCCAAGGCATCAGTCTGGCATTATGCATGCATAAAATTCTTTTAAAGGATGATCATAAGCCGACCATTGATGCACAAAGACGCCTGAACCATGCTATGCAAGAAGTGGTGCGTAAGGAGATCATAAAATGGCTAGATGCTAGAATAATTTATGCCATCTCGAATAGCAAGTGGGTGAGCCCGGTGCGGTGCGTTCCCAAGAAAGGAGGAATGACCGTGGTAACCAACGAAGAAAACAAGCTAATCCCAACCAGGACTGTGATCGGTTGGAGGGTTTGTATGGACTACCGGAAGCTTAACAAAGCTACCCGGAAGGACCACTTCCCCTTACCCTTTATTGATCAAATGCTTGATAGATTAGCGTGTAAGCCTTACTATTGTTTTCTTGATGGTTACTCAGGTTATAATCAAATAGCCATCGCACCGGAAGATCAAGAGAAGATGACGTTCACATGCCCTTACGGTACTTATGTTTTTCGGAGGATGCCATTTGGACTTTGTAATGCACCAGCCACGTTTCAAAGGTGCATGATGGTAATATTCTCTGATATGGTGGAGGATTTCCTAGAAATATTTATGGATGATTTTTTAGTCTTTGGAGACAACTTTGAAAGCTGCCTAGGCAACCTACAGAAGGTACTCGAAAGATGTGAAAAAGCAAACTTGGTATTGAACTGGGAAACGTGTCACTTCATGGTGGATGAAGGGATAGTCCTTGGCCATAAAATTAGCTACCGTGGCATAGAAGTCGACAGAGCTAAAATAGAAGTATTTGAAAAGTTGTCACCACCCACCACAGTCAAGGGAATCAGAAGTTTCTTAGGGCATGCTGGTTTTTATCGGATGTTCATCGCGAACTTTTCAAAGATCACCAAACCCATATGCCATCTTCTGGAGCAGAATCGTCCCTTCGACTTCAACGTTGAATGTACTAAAGCATTCAAGGTTCTGAAAGAAAAGCTGGTAACAGCCGCAATAGTACACCCACCAGATTGGAAACTACCATTCGAGATCATGTGTGATGCTAGTGACTATGCTGTCGGGGCAGCACTTGGGCAGAGGAAAGACAAGCTCTTTCACGTCATATACTATGCCAGCAAAACACTGAATGACGCCCAAGTGAACTACACCACCACAGAGAAGGAACTATTAGTTGTGGTATTCTCTATTGACAAGTTTCGTTCTTATATACTTGGAACAAGGGTCATAGTCCACACAGACCACTCTGCATTAAAGTATCTGTTCACCAAAAAGGATGCAAAGCCTCTACTGATACGTTGGATTCTGCTATTGCAAGAGTTCGACCTTGAAATCAAGGACAAAAAGGGGACATAGAATCAAGTTGCAGATCACTTGTCAAGGTTGGAGAAGGGAAAGAGTCCACCGACAGACGAGACACACATATTGGAGACCTTCCCTGATGAGAAGATGTTTGCTGCCACAAGCACTACCGCGACAGCCATGGTGGCAGGTAAGTTTTCTGAACTCCCCTAGTATGCCGATTTCGTTAATTTTTTAGTTAACAGAATAACTCCTCCTGACCTTAATTATCAAGCTAGAAAGAGGATCCAAAATGATGTTAAGCATTATTATTGGGTCGAACCTCTTCTTTTCAAAATTTGTGCAGATCAGGTTATAAGGAGATGTGTACCACAGGATGAGCAGGAAGCTATACTACATCACTGCCATGCTTCACAGTATGGAGGACACTTAGGAGGTAACAAAACTGTTGTCAAGGTTTTGCAGTCAGGATTTTATTGGTCGTCATTGTTCAAGGATGCCCAATCATTCTACAAGAACTGTGACAAGTGTCAACGGACTGGAAACATCTCAAGGAGACATGAGATGCCGCTGCAAAATATCCTTGAAGTCGAGATCTTCGACGTCTGGGGGATAGATTTTATGGGACCATGCCCAACTTCATGTGGGAACTTATATATCCTCCTGGCAGTGGATTATGTGTCCAAGTGGGTTGAAGCGATCGCCACTCAGAAAAATGATGCCAAGATGGTTCAAAGGTTTTTGCATAAAATTTTTTTTCCAGATTCGACATCCCTAAGGCGATCATCAGTGATGAAGGGAGGCATTTTGACAATAGGGTTATAAATGCTGCCTTGAAAAAGTATGGTGTCAAACATCGGATTGCAACACCGTACCACCCTCAGACCAATGGACAGGATGAAATATCCAGCAGAGAGGTTAAAAACATTCTTGAAAACATGGTTAAGCCAACTCGGAAAGACTGGTCTCTACACCTCAATGATGCATTATGGGCCTACAGGACAACATTCAAAACTCCATTGGGAATGTCCCCATATCGGTTGATTTATGGGAAAATGTGCCATTTACCTGTCGAGATTGAGCACATAGCATACTGGGCCATTAAGGCAGTTAATATGGACTTGGAAAAAGCAGGGCAGAAAAGGCTACTTGATCTAAACGAAATTGAAGAAATTCGAACAATGGCCTATGACAACGCAAGAATCTACAAGGACAAGACCAAGAAGTGGCATGACAAGAAGTTGCTGCCACGACAGTTCTACCCAGGGCAGCTTGTGTTGCTATTTAACTCTAGGTTGGAAACTCTTCCCAGGGAAGCTGAAATCTAGATGGTCTGGCCCATTCCAAGTGGTTCAAGTTTTTCCCCATGGTGTCATCACAATCAAATCTTTAAAAGACAGGCAACAATTCAAAGTCAATGGATAGCGATTGAAGCATTATCACGGGACTGAAGCCCCAAGAATGCAGGAAGTGGTTACCTTAGGAGATGCCCCACCTGGCATCCCTAATTTAACCTAAATTTTATTTTTATTTATTTTTATTATTTATTATTTATATATTAGGAAATTAGAATTATTTTATTTTTAGGAAATAACGTTTTTATTTTTATTATTTTTAGGAAATAAAGGAGACAAGGAGAAGAGGAGAAGTGAATTCAGCCCACCATCTTTCCATCAGCCCAAAAAGCCAACTTTGGAGCCTGCCGTTACAGCTACCGCGACAGACGCGTAAAATCCAGCCTGTCGACATGTTGTCGCGACAGACACGCAAACGCCTAACAGATGCACAGCAGACACGGAAACGTGTGACAGACGCGTCAGAAACCGCGTAACAGCTGGCCCCGTTATTCGCGCCTGCCGTTACAGCTCCAACGGGCAGCAAACTCTTCCCTATATAAACCCCGTTTACTATTCATTTTTTCACTCACTTCTACTCTTCCTACTTGTTTTCTCTAGAATTTTTTACTTGCTTTCATTTTTTTACACAATCCTTGCAACATGTCTTCTAGAAACACTCGCAGAAGTGCTGCTTCAGGCTCTGCCCCGGCAGCATCAACCCCACGATCCTTCTAGATCCGTGACATGTGGGAGGAGAAGGGCTTTATTTACACTTCGAAGATGGGGAACCTGGGAATGCAGCCATTCATAGCTAGGAAAATCAAAGCCCTGCGGTGGCAGATATTCGCAGAACAGCCAGAGGAGATGAACGTGTCTCTTGTCCGAGATTTTTATGCTACCATCGGCAGTAGGAACGCGACAACAGTCACAGTCAGAGGAAGAGAGGTGCCCTTCAAGCCAGAATATATCAACACTCTCTACGGATTCTACGTGGGCAGAAACGAAGATGGCCACCAGCAATTTCTCGAGAGTCTAGACCCTGCTGCCTACGAAGCTGTGATGGCAGAACTCACGGGCGAAGGTACATAGTGGAACACTGATCCGAAAAACCCAAGGACGGTAAAGAGAGTCCAACTCACCTCGGAGGCCAAACTGTGGAACGCCTTCATCAAAAAGCGAATTATGCCATCCTCGCACAACACAACCGTAGACCAACCCAGGTTAGCCCTCATTCATTCTATATTAAATGAGAGGCCAATTAACGTTGGCAGATACATCTGGGAGAGTATATTGGAATGTGCATATCGGCCGACATGACCACTCTTCTTCCCTTATCTCATCACCGCCCTCTGCCGCGACCACCAAGTACCAGAAGCTACCACAGATTTACGAGTCCAAGGGAAGGGCTGGACTGAGAGAAATATACTCAGCCTGATGGAACTCACTGCTGCCACCCTACTGTTGTCTTTCGACCCTACTGCCACAACAGCAGAGCTGACAGAACCCACCGACACCGAACCTGCTGCCACAGAACCCAGACAGCCTACAGCAGTAGCACCTCCGACCGACACCTCCTCCCAGATCCTTGCTGCCATACAAAAACTGGAGGAACGACAGCTCGGCCTCATGAGTTTCATCCGAGACTTTACCACTGCCACGGTACACTTTATTCAAACCTCTCTTAATTTCCCTGATGATGTATTCCTTGCCTTTCCAAATCAATATTTTGCAAAAACCACCATTGCCCATACCCCCACACCTGCTGCCACGCCCAAGACGCCATCTGCAGAGTCCACACCGACCCCTGCCACAACAGCTGCAGGCAGCAGCCGCGCAGCCGACACCTCTACCCGAGGAACCAAGAGAAGGATGCCTTCAGCTGAACTCGATGCCTATATAGCAGGTTTCTCCTCTTCCTCAATTTGGGAGGAATCCGGCGGCGAACCCTCTGTCAAGAGGAATTTTTCCAAGGAGTTCACACCAGTAAAGCGGCAGAAAACGGTGGGAGACAAGAATAAAGAAGATAGCGGCAACAGCAGTAGCAGCAACAGCTCCGAGGTTCAGGTAGTGGAGAAACCTCCTCATATCTCCCCTACCTGTATTCAACCTCCAAGGGAGGCCAAAACGAAGAATACCTCTGCCTCCCTCATCCGCCAACCAGCACCAGCCAAGAAGGTCCCTGCCCGTCGGCAGATCCAGCTCAACAGAAGCGACGACGACAACGCCTAAATTTTAAGTTTCTCATCTTATGTTGAGTTGTGTGGGGCTCGATTCGTTCAACCGATAAGGCTCACCAAGTGGTGGAGAGATGGATTTTTGGGTGGAAGGGTTGAGGAAGCTAAAATAAAGATTGACACAATGATTTATAATGGTTCAACCTTCTAACCAAGGTCTACATCCACTACCTTAGCTCCCCACTAAGGATTTCTCAATCAATTCACTATTGATTCGTCCCCTTTTCTAGGCTTAGGAGGAAACTCTTACAACCAATCAAGCTTTCTACCCAAAGTCTTGATTGAAACCCTCTTTACAAAGAGACAATATAACCAAACTTAAAACCCTCTAATAGGTGTTTGTTTGCACAATTAAGCACTCACCCAAAACCTAAAACACTTGAGCAAATTTGACAATTTTAGCTCACTAGTGTTTGTCTATACAATAAATGACAATTTAAGCTCTAAGACAATCTTTGATCATTTGATGTTTGACAATATGAGCATTAGCCTTTACTGGATGCTTGGAGGTCCCTTTTGTACTCCCAATTGAGTTTTTAACCGTTACTAGCCGTTGGGATCAAATTGGAGCCTTTGAGGACTTTAATTCCCACCATAAATGCAGTTTTGCAGCTCCCCGTTTCGAAACGCTCGAACCCGTTTCAAAACACCCTTTAAGTAGAAAGAGCCGTTGCAGTCTGTCAGGGCACCCGTTTCGGAACACCCCCTGGCTATTTCGGAACACGTATCGAAACGCTTTACACCCGTATCGAAATGCCCTACATTTAAATGTTAGTTGGGAAATAGCCGTTGGGGTTTATGACCGTTGTGGTCAATGCCACGTAGGCATATCGAAACGGCATAGCCCGTTTCGAAACGCTGGGCAAAATCCTCATCCAAGGAAAGCCTATTTCGATACTCGTATCGAAACGTTTTTGCTACTGGAATCCCCTATTTTGAAACATCTTATGGCGTTCCGAAACGCCTGGACGGTTTTGTGAAGTTTGGCTTTGAAAAACATGTAAAACCCTTTTAAAAACTTCCCTAAACATAATTTCAAGTTGTTTGGACTTTGGAAATGTTTTAAATACTTTTTAAATCAGTCTAAAACATTTTTCAATTATTATATCAAAACATTAGTTCTACATCTTATATTGATGTCTGCCTTTTGATATTTTGTGATGTACTTTTTATTTTCTTTTAACTATCATTTGCATTGAGGGCAATGCAACCCTCGAGTTTGGGGGTGGCATCCCTCCATTAATGGAGTCTTTTAAGTTTAAAAATTGTGTATTTTACTTAGTTTATTTTTGCATAAAAATGATGAAAATTTTGGCTTAAGTCTTTGAACTGAACTTACCTACCATGACAGCTTCTGTCGTGGCAGTGCCTTTAGGATAGTTTTAGGAGCAGTCTAGAGCTTTTCTTTAGTTCTGAAACTTAAACACTATTTGTGACTGTTATACTGCCTAGAACTCTACTAGTAAACAAGAATAGGAAGCTTAGCACTTGAATAGCCCCTAGAGGTGCCTAACACTGGCTCTAGGAAAAGAAGTTAAGAAAAATAGACTCAATACACCTAGAGGTGCCCGAAACCGGCTCTAGGAAGTTAGCTAGAGGTGCCCAAAACCGGCTCTAGTCAAACTTAAGCTTGAGAAAATAAAATCGAGTTTGAATAAAAACTAAAGGAGCCTAAGAATTGCCTCTAAAAAGATGAAATTTGGCATAAAAATTCAACTTAGAGGCTGAACTATTCTAGTGAAACTAAGGGGGTCTTGGCATATAATTGTTCACAAGCATGCACACACCACAAGAGAATTATAGCAAGGTTCCGAATGAATCCTGAATTATCCGACGAGGTGTTGCTTACAATAGGGAATGAATGGTAGGTAAGGAAAAGTTCACTGGTTTAAGCCGAACAAAAATTATGTTTTTCTTTTTAGGTCTAAATTGCTTGAGGGCAGCAAAAACTTGAGTTTGGGGTGTGTTGAGTGTGTAAACGTTCTATAATTTACCCCTATTTAACCCATACTTCTGCTGCATTCAAGCATAATTCATTGCATTTAGGTTAGATTTCAGTTATACATCACAAATATATTAAATGGCACAGTTTCTACTGAAATTGGTTGCTTTTGTAGGGAGCTGTTGTAGCAGATGGAGAAGCAGGCGCTGGGCAGTGAAGAAGCAGAACTGGAACTAGATGTGCAGACAAGGAGGACGATGCTGCCATGGCCGCTACCGTGGCAACCAAGGATGACAACAATGTTGAGGAGAAGAAGCAAAGTGGGCCTCGACAGAAAGAGAAAATTATGCCGGTCTGTCGTGGAATACCCTTATATTTTTCCAAGCCATAGATCAGAATGAAGTCCAAGCCCAAAGTTCAAGGAAGAAACTCCAAGCAAGAAGGAATGACGAATTAAAGACTTATGCTCTAAAGATTTAGTCTTTAATAGAGTTGTACTTTAATTTAAACTTGTACTCTTGCCATATTAGAAAACTTGAACCCAAGGCCTATATAATGGCATGTAATTCGACCTAGGAGAGAACATCATCTTCATCTCTAGCCTTCTTCCCAAAACCCTGGCCGTTTTCCCCTTCTCATCATGTTCTAAATTCCCCTAGGGCCACGCGTTGATTTGTAAAGTAGTTGCAAGGATTGCTTTTGTTTTAGGAATTTTTTGTTCAATAAAATAAACTTCAAGTTCGCTTATTCTGGTTTTCAACATCTTGCAAGAGTATCGGGAGAGCATTGTGAGATTATCTATTTACTTAATATCGGGAGAGTTAAGTATACGAAAGGAATAAGTGCGAGTTCTCTAGTTTATATTTGAACTATCTCGGACCTAGGGATAGGACGAGGTTAAGTGGCTAAGGAAGAATTCAACAACATCGGTGTTCATCCTTCGATTCACGCCGGGAGGTATCATCAAAGACGTGTTCATCGACAGACTTGGACCTAGGGATAGGCCAAGGCACAGCAGGGATTCTTGCCAAGCTTGAAGTACATAGTTGTGTGATCGCTGTCGCGACTATCAACAGACCGCTGCCACGACAGGTGCTGCCGCGACAGGGACGACGACAGAACAGATATTCCCAGACGTTGCAACACCTACACTACTGAGCAATTCAATACCAGCCCATTCTCTCTATCTTGATTCCATTACTCTTTTATTTAAGTACTTTTTATTATCTCGTGACAACAACTTAAATAATTTTTTCCCTCTTGTGCAGTAATCCAAGGTGAAGCTATTAGCCCAGTCCCTGTGGAGACGATATATGATACTTCCGTATCACTTTACTACTTTCGTCGTGTAAATTTGCACTACATTGCGATGGACACTTTTACACGTAACAATTTTCAGGTGGAGGTTGTTCTGTGTCCTGAACATGTTCTTTATTGGATTGTTCAACGATCTGAACATGCTCTTTAGTGATCCGTACAGTGACTTGAGCAGGCTTTTTGATAATTTGCTCAGTGATCTGAGCAGGCTCTTTGTTTTTCTCCTTTCTCGGAGTTTCAATTCGGGCTGGTGGATTATCACCCAATCTCACGCTTCCACCTTCACTCGAAGATTCATGTGAGCTCACATTCTTTGGGTCCGTCATTTTCTATCATTCATTTAAACAAGAAGATCAGAAAAGCTCAATACAATTATCTTAGTATGATATTCATGGGTGGCATACCTAAAACAGTGCAGATGCATGCAGACTCAATTAGACTTTTAGGAATTAACCTAAAAAAGCTCTGATTACCACTTTATATAACACCCATCACCCCGGATTAGGGGCAAGGAGTGTTATATGTTCGGATTCGTATTATCTTATTAACTTAATTAGGCAGCGGAAGAATACAGGTGATATATATATATATATATATATATATATATATATAAATTACACTAACTTAAATTCATTTGTTACACATATACCATACATAATTCCATATCATAATTCGATTGATAGCTAGGTGGGCCTATCTAATTCATTCACTTATCTCATGATTTATAACATGATCTGATTTAATTTCTAAATTTCATTCGAATACAATCATACATGTAATACATTTCATTAGTTTCAATTCATTCGAATGCTACTCTAGCCATTCCAATTCGATTTCAACATAGCATATCCGATAACATCCATAGTTTTTACGTTTCCCTTATACAAAATATTTCCCCCGAGGTAACTATCTATGGCTAAACCTATCGGTTGCCTATACAAAATATAACAAAAAGAATCATGGCCCAAACATATACTAAGGGCGATCTATACCCCAAAATATATACCCCTTAACTACATAACAAAATGAAGGAAACCAGTTTAATAAGTTCATACATTGTTAAAATAGTAATTCATGAACATAACTATTAAAGCAAACTGCACTAGCATGCTGACCGTTAAGCCACCCATCATGAGCATGACAAAGACAAAGAAATGCATACTTAGTCTTCGTGCTAACAGATATCAGAAGGTAGATCAACACGCTACTACCTGAAATTTTGGGAAGGAAGGAAAGGTTCGAGTGGTAAGTACTTCTAGTACTTAGTGAGGAAACCTTAATCTAATCAATATTCCATTTATTAACCAAGTGATCACACATTAGATCATATCTTAGATTATTTCATTCCTTTCCATTCCATTCGAATAGAACAAATCCATAAATAAAATTCCACAATCAATCAACAGCATACGAATTGTCAATTCAATGAAACAAACATTTTACAATCGAATATGAGCAAATCAAGATATTCATCATATCATAACCGAACCATTTAAGGACCTATCAATGGCCATTTATTTCTATTGCATATAATTATCATGGATTAAAGATTAATTTATTCAAGTCTTTAATCACTATACATCATTCAAACAACATGCTTCAATTTCATATATTCAAACGATATCAATTTCAGATAAACAAGCAGCAGCAAACTGTAGCAGAGAATCAATTAATTTACTATTTTATAATTGACATGCTACAATCCAAATCAAAGAAATTCACCAAATCAAGAAATTAAATTTCGAATTTCAATAAATTTCTTTCTTGCTATATCAATTTGCATGCCTTGGATAATATAGTAAGCTAGGTAATCGAGTCACGTATAACTGAATTGTGAATCAAATTCACTATATAATAGGTACCACGTACCAATTTTATATCATCGTATCACATATCATAATGTCCACTGACATTAAGCAAGAAGGTACACTTACGTACCACAATATCGAGTACACTAACGTACCGATTTCTTATCGAGTTCAAGACTCTAGGCTAGTCGTACTACCTGGACAGACTGTACACACCAAGGGCTTTGCTAATTGATCTTTAATTTTAATCATGTACTTATTTGATTAAATTTCAGAATTTCTTTATTAATCCTTTCTATTAATTTCTTGTACTATCCATTCCAATGTCTCATATTATCACATATAATCATATAATAGATTGCAATTCAATTTGCATATCAACATATCAGTAAATATACAATCTCAATCTCATAGCACATAGCTCAATTTTCCAATTGAGTTCACCAACACATATATATGCAAGAACAATAATTGATCACATGTCAATCGAACAATACTACCAATTCACCAAACAACCACAATCAATATCAATAATTCTAATATCCAGCATCTCAATTTCATCCATAATCAAGCCAATACACCTCAAATCAGTTTCAAAATCAACATGACATAATCAGTTTTCAATTCAAGCATATAGATCACAAAAATCACATAGCACATGCATTCAATCCAATTTCCTTTATTCCTTCTTCCCTTATCAATTACCAATATTTAATTAGTCCAAATTTCATGCTCAATATATATTAAAATCAATCTAAAGGGTAGTTGAGACTCTAACCTCAACTCTAAGTTCGTTTCACTTACAATTTGTCGAGCTAATTCTGAATTCGGAGGCCTTTTGCGCGATCCGCGGCCGCTCCAGCTACGGTTTCTTCTTCGATTCTTTCTCCTCTAGGATCTAATACATTTAAGCCAAATAATAGAAGAAATTTCAGAACTTTTATTATTCAATTTAAATTCAGATTCTCCACATTTTAATTTTAGTCCCTATACTAATTTGTTTTCAAACATGACCAACCTATTTTCACCAATTCATTCTAATTATTGCTCAAGTGTTCAAATTGCTTACTTATTCATATGAATTGCAATTTAACACTTTTATTTATCAATTTACCACCTTCTTTCATGTCCAATTTCTTCAATTAAATTTTTAAGAGTTATTCAAATTCCCATATTTTATTTTCCAAACTGTTTTAACCACTCAACTTAACTTATTTCTCATTTTCAGCATATAACTCCAAATCAGTCCCTGTTTGTATCTAAATTCAATTAACATTCTCAATTTCATCATATTAAAGTTTTAGATCGAAATTCCAAGTAACTTATTTTTCCCAATTTTTCAAAGTTCATTGTTCAGCTAAGAACACTATTGGGCATATTTACATGATGTTCGAATTTCATTCCCAGATTTTGCTATACATCACTAAATTTATTTTTATGATTTTTCTATCAAATTAGACATATCAAAGTTTGTTATATCAAAATTTCATCATGAAATTCTTACTATTTATTTTTCTATAAATTTATAAAGTTGCATGTTCCTACTAACATGCAATCTGTCTAGCTTTGATCTATCATGTTCAAAGGCCTATTAACACTTTAATTTCTTAAATGTTTCTCATGTCTTTCAAATTCCAGCAGCATCTCCATTAACCTAATCACTTTCATGAATTTTTAAAGGTACTAATATCGCCAATTCTTCAATTAATTTCACATACTCGAAAGGTTGGGGAAGAGTGTTGCTTACTTTATATTTTTGCTTGAATTTCCTAGACCAAAATCTAAGCCATGCATGCCATTCTTCTTCCTCACCGAGTGTTCTTCCAATTTTCCTCTAAATTTTATGTTTCAAGTATGTGTGAAATGAACACAAAGGTTGCTTAACTATGATGGTTTGTCAGCCGGTTAGGGGAGGGAGGGGAACACATTAATGAGATGAGACTTACAAGGTCATGTCTCAACTAATGTCTCCCTAATATGCCCTTGTTTATACTATCATTTTATTTTAATACAAGGGCAATTCCATGAATATAAAATTTTAGCATGCATCTCTTCTATTTGGTCTTTAATTCGGTTTAGTCACTTGACAATTAACCAAATTTTTCTTATACTTTTATTTGGATTTCAATTTGGTCCTTATCGAATCCATTTTCAATTTAATTATTTAAGGCTTCTATTCTAATTAATTCTCTAATTATTTAATTAAACTCTCAAACTTCTAAGCTAATTTTTGGGATGTTACACTTCCCCACAAGGTAACCAACTCCTGAATCCTTTCAAATGAATCTCTGGTTTTAGTTTTTTATGGTGCCCGACCTACCTTAGTGGCCGGTGGCGACTCCAAAAAGATTTTTAAGGATTTTCCGAAACTCAAACTTTTCAAAAAGAAGTTCCCTTTTTTAATTGAATTTTCTAAAAAAGTGGGACACTTCGAGGTTTGTCCTTTTTTCGAAAAAAACCTTATCACAGATGTCAATGCCACTTTCAGTTGGATCGCCATCACGCACTGATCTCGTCCCTGTGCACCACTCGTGCAGTCGTGATGTCGTCTGCCCTGGAGAGAGGCTCAAAGGCTCAAATAGAAACCAAGCATCACCCTCTATTTCCTCTAATTCCGACCGCCTCGACATTTCGTTCGTCGCGTTGTTACTCCCATCGTCATCTCCGTACCATGGCGAGCAAAACTCCACTAGCCGATCGTCTGTCCAACTCTGACAAGGCTCCTGTCGGAGCTTCGTGTATTCCAGAAAAGGCTTGACATTTTAGTTTGGCGACCATTTGGGACTCCGGCAACCATTTTCGAAGACCGGTCGACGGGGCTCTATCGGAAGGTGTTCATGTACCTTCGTATCTGTGTTGTTAAGAGATGTCGAATTCGAGTTCAAGAGTGATCGAATGGATTATTATGGTTGACCGATATAGCAAGGATTAAAGGTAATACATTACCTGTAACACCCCAATTTTGGGCTTGGAAGTTTAGGGTCTGAACCGGACTGATTTAAATTACGGTTCGAATATAAAAGGTGGTTTTTTAGGGAAAGCCTAGTTCGGGATGCATTAAAAATATGGAAAAATATCTAAAAATCCTCTTTTATTATATATAAGAGAGTGGTGAAATCAATTTTACAAAATGGGGTTTGGAAATATGACATTTCAAGTTAGTGACTAAAATGTAATTTTTGAAAAGTTGGTGACTGTTTTAAAAGGATTGAAACTTTTAATCTTTAAGGAGCTAATTTACCCAAGGGAGGTTTCTCCAGATTTTTCTTAAATTTTAAAGACTCATTTAATGTTATTTTATAAAAAGAAAAGAGGGAAAAGAGATATTTTAGTTTCATAACTAACTTTTGCCAAAATTTTCCCATTTCATTTTCTCTCAATTTTTCCTCAGCCAAACACATTTCCACAGCCACTTTCCCTTTGATTTTCACACCTAAAGTTGAGATTTCAATCTCTAAATGATTTCTAATCATTTCTACACCAAATCCTCATCATTTGCTTATTGAATTTTCAAGAATTTTAGCTCTAAACAAGAAGAAATCCACATTTAAAGGTATGAACGTCCTTCTCCTCTAAATACTCAGTTCTTTACTGAAATTCTCAAGTTCTCAATCCTTAAATTGAGTTTTATTAAAGGTTTTGATGTTGTGATCTTGATTTTGGATTAAAATGCAAGATTTGGATTTAATTTTGAAGAAATTCGTATTAAATAATTGGGCTCTATTTTGAGATGTCTTTTTGATGTATTTTGGATGTCTAAATGATGTGTAATTGAGGTTTAATCAATGCAATCCCGAATAGGTTGATTTTCCTAAGCTTTTACTTGAGTTATGGTGGTTTTGGGGGTGATTTTGATGTTCTGCTATAGCTGGAGGTATAAGGACGTGATTAGGTCCTTTTTGGATGTTAATTGATGTCTAAGAATGATTGGAATTGATGTATCTTGGCTGGGTAATGTTGTAGAGGTGTTTGGATGTGATTTCGGTTGTGTTTGGTAGCCGAAATGTGAGTTTTGATGAGAGCAGCGAGTTTAGGTGTTTTGGCTGAAGATTTTAATGCATGATGATGCATTAATCCTCTGCTTTGATGTGTTTAAAACAAGGGAGACATCTTCGGATCCTTGTGGTGTTGATCCGGAGGCTTGATCGGCGTTTCGGCAAGCTTGCGAAACGGAATCGGTGAGTGAAGTTTGGTTTTCAGCTTTGAAACCAATGTTTGAAGGTTGTGGGAGCTTAGTTTAAGTCTAAACAACTTAGCTAAGCTCAAGAGTAAGTTTTCGGAGAAACTCTCTTTTTGATGAACCATGAGATGGTTGAATGCAATGTGTTTATTTTGAATGTTTAAATTCTGTTTTGAAGGCATATTTAGCATGTTTAATGATGGTTTTATAAGCCATGTGTTGAAGGATGCTCAAGGTAAGAGATCCTTGTTTTGAACATTGATAAATGTGGTTTGATGCATGGTGATGCATCATTATTTAATGGCTTTGTTAAATGCTTTAAAACAGTGGATTGATGATGGTAAACGATGTATATTGGCAAGTGATGTGTTGGTTTAACATTACTTGAATCGGATATAGTTAGCCGACTATAGGATTGGGTGCACCGTGAATAAAGTCGCCTTGGATGTTGAGGGGTTGTAATGGTACCGTAAACTCCATCCAAGAACACTAACGAGATGTCTAAGATCATAATGGTGGTTAAAATGCCATGTGAGGATCTTGTATTGTGTGTCTCGTGTTCTCGTTAGTGATGTTATACCACTACCAATGAGTTATGTGGAGGGGTTGTAATTGTACCGTAGACTCCATCACGGGTGTTGAGGGGTTGTGATTGTACCGGTAAACTCCACCTTGAGTGTTTGGTAGTGTGTATGGAGCGTATGGGACAACGCTTGTAATCCGCGTATCCGATTGTGTTTTGAGTTGAAAAATGGTTAGGCTTTATCACTTGAAAGCCAATATGACATGTTGATGTATTGAAGCATGAGATGCTTGGTTTGTATGCATAGATGCATGATAAATGATGTTTTGAAATTAAAGGCCTTGGAAAGGTGTTTTTACAAAGTGCATTATTGTGTTGTTTTATTAGAGCATTTCTCACTAAGCATACGTGCTTACGCTCTCTCTTTCTTGAACCAATAATGAAGAGCATTGAAGTGCTTTAAGGGCAGCAAGGAGGTCAAGGATCCAAGTGAAAGTCTAAGCTCATGTATGGTGACTATTTTCACAACACTATTAGCTTTTGGTATTTGGCAATGGGAACCTAGATTGAGTTTTTGGGAGATGTTTTGGACTCCCTAAGTTTGGTTTAATGCCTATGATTATGTTTGAGACATGTAAATGGCCATTTGGTATTTTGTTTTGGAGATTTGATGATTGCTTGCTTTTCATTCTAGGATGCATGCCTTTAGACTTGTGGTTTTTCTTATTTGAGGCCGTGATTGAGCTTTGATGATGCAAATGTGTTCTTTTAATGTTTGATGACTTGTTGGCATGACATGGAGGTCTTATGAGCGTGTTTGGTGGGTCGAAAGAGTGTAAAACAGGCTTTTCTGCTGTTTCTGGGCAGGGTGTTTCGAAACACCCTTGCCTGTTTCGAAACAGGTGCATGTTTTGGCCTGGGTGTTTCGAAACGGGCAGAGGTGTTTCGAAACACTTTGGCTACTGCCATGGGGTGTTTCTGAACGGCCTAGACCCGTTTCGAAACACTTGACCGTTGGGCACTGATTTGAATGGTTTTGAGGTTTGCAAGATTTACGTTTTAGTCCTGATTTTTGTATATGCAATTGATTGAGTTTGAGATGTCCGTTTGAGATGAAATTTGAAAGAGAAGCATGAAACATGACTAATTTCATAATGGTAACTTAAAAATTGGTAAAGTCCTCTTAATTTTCAGAATTTACAAATTGGTCCCTAAATTCGTATGTTGTGCAATTGAGTCCCTTATTGTTTTCCGATTGCTGTGATTTTTGAGTATGCTTATCTCAAGAGAACACCTAAGGTTAATATGCATTTAGACAAAGTTAAAAAGAAAAAAAAAGTCGTTAATCAAGGTTGACTTTGGTTTTCCCCGTGTAATCTTCGTAGTTCGGGTCAACCGTCTAGGCCGGGCTAAGGGGGTTACATTACCACCTTCTACATGATTTTAAAACTTGTTGGTTTTCGGTTAATGCTTACAAGACCATGATCAAGGTGAGGGAGCTGGTGTTGCTGTTGGTGCTGGGGTCGCTGGACCTGAAGCTGGGCAGGGGCAAGCTGCTCCTGGCATGACAGTGCTAATTCAGGCTATTACTGGAGCCTTTCAAGCAGCGTTAGCTGGAGCTCATGGAGCTGGGCATCAGGGAGATGCTAATGCTAGACTACCTCTGGAACGCTTGCGCAGTCTGGGAGGGACTGAGTACAGGGGTTTGTCTGCTGAAGGTTCTGAGTCTTGGTTGGAAAGTACCAAGAGAATTTTGAGACAAATGAACTGCAATGAAGTGCAGAAGCTGGGTTGTGTAATATCATTGTTCCATGACGATGCGTATACCTGGTGGACAACCACTATCTCCGGAATGGAGTATGCTGATGTGACTTGGATGTTCTTTCTGAACGCATTCAAGAGGAGGTATCTGGGTGTGTGGTACCTGGATGAAAAGAAAAGGGAATTCATGTCTCTTACTCAAGGGAGCATGTCAGTGGCTGAGTACGAGGTTCAGTTTGTCCGACTCAGTCAGTACGCACCTGAGCTTATCCCTGATGAG
The DNA here is from genome assembly GCA_958450335.1 of Hibiscus tridactylites. Taxonomy (NCBI): domain Eukaryota; kingdom Viridiplantae; phylum Streptophyta; class Magnoliopsida; order Malvales; family Malvaceae; genus Hibiscus; species Hibiscus tridactylites. Next base: position 24,115,380 of record OY288265.1, on the reverse strand, counting down.
CGAGAGAGGTGTGAACATTTCCGTTATGGTTTGGTGACGGAAGTGAAGACCTATATGTTGGCTGCTGAGTACACTGACTTTGATGTGCTGGTTGGTAGAGCAAAAGACATTGATTTGAATTTGGGTTTATCTTCTAGAGGTGCTGGTCCTAGTGCGGGCAAGCGAGCTGCTGAGTATAGTTCCGGTGGCGGACGGGACAAGAGAGGACGTGATCGGAAGTATCAGTCTTCAGCTAGATGTGGTGGTGGAGGGCAAGGTGCGCCTATTCAGGGAGATAAGGCGAGAGCTGAACAGAACACATGTTGGGCATGTGGATCGCGTGGTCATCTGAGGCGTGATTGTCCTCGAGCAGCGAGGGAGGTACAGGCTCCTATTATGGTGACTGGTACTTCGTGCTGGAACTGTGGTTCGGCGGATCACATGAAGAGGGAGTGTCCTCTGTTGGTCGGTGGTGGTCAGGGACGTGCTCCTGGAGTTGTTGCACCACAGAGAGGCCGTGGGCGCGGCCGTGGTAACTTCCAGCGCAGGGAGGATGGTGGAAGGAATGTGGCTCATGTGGTAGCTGTTCAGCCTGAGGGTGGTGGCCAGGCCAGAGTGTATGCTCAGAGGGAAGGGAGGAATGACACGGATGTGATCGCAGGTAATTTCACTTTGCAATCCTTGTCATTACTTTCCTTGATTGATTCTGGATCTACACACTCATACATATTGCGTGAACATGCTCAATTGCTTGGTTTTCCTGTTGAGTCTTTGGATGTTGGTATGCGTGTAACTAGTTCTTTTGGTGAGACTGTTGTGACACGAAAGCTTTATAGAAGATGTCCCTTGGTTGTGCAAGATCATGTCTTTCATGTTGATCTTATGGAATTGCCTTTCTATGGTTTTGATGTAATCCTTGGTATGGATTGGCTTGTTGAGCATTGAGCTGTAGTGGATTTTGAGAACAAGCGAGTTTCGTTGAAGCTTGCGGATGATTATGAGGTAGTGGTGGTTGGTGAGAATGTGAAGTTTCTTGCCAATGTGGTGTCTACATTGGAAGCGAGCCGGATGCTGAGGCAAGGTTGTGAAGCCTACCTCGCCTTTGTGATGAATCCTAGCTCTAAGGAGTTACGAGTGCAAGATATCAGGACTGTGCGAGAGTTTCCTGGTGTGTTTCCGGAGGAGTTGCCTGGATTGCCTCCTAATCGCGAAGTGGAGTTTGGGATTGAGCTGTATGAAAACACAACTCCGGTGTCCATTACTCCTTATCGAATGGCACCTAAAGAGTTGAAAGAGCTGAAGACGCAACTTCAGGAGTTGCTTGATCGTGGTTTCATTCGGCCGAGTGTGTCACCTTGGGGTGCACCGGTCTTGTTTGTGAAGAAAAAGGATGGCACTATGAGAATGTGCATTGATTACCGTCAGCTTAACAAGTTGACTATCAAGAATCGGTATCCATTGCCGAGAATTGATGATCTTTTTGATCAATTTCGGGGAGCAGCTGTGTTCTCTAAAATTGACTTAAGGTCAGGGTATTATCAGTTGAAGGTGAAGGATGTTGATGTGCCTAAGACAGCCTTCAGAACGAGGTATGGGTATTATGAGTTTCTTGTGATGCCGTTTGGTTTGACGAATGCTCCTGCAGCTTTCATGGACATGATGAATAGAGTGTTCCATGAATACTTGGATAAATTTGTTGTGGTGTTCATTGATGATATTCTCGTGTACTCTCGTACTGAGGAGGAGCATGAGGGGCATTTGAGAATTGTGTTACAGGCTTTTTTGGAGAATCAGCTTTATGCCAAGCTGAGCAAGTGTGAGTTCTGGCTTAGAGAGGTTGTGTTTCTTGGTCATGTGGTTTCTGCTGAGGGGATTCGTGTAGATCCTCAAAAGATTGAGGCGGTGATGAATTGGAAGCCTCCTAAGTCTATTCATGAAGTCCGTAGTTTCCTTGGTTTGGCGGGGTACTATCGGAGGTTCGTGGATGGGTTTTCAAAGATTGCTGCACTTTTGACGAAGTTGTTGCAGAAGGATGTTAAGTATGAGTGGACGGAAGCGAGACAACAGGCTTTTGAGAAGCTTAAGGCAGCTTTAACGCAAGCTCCTATCTTGGTTCAACCTGAATCAGGGAAAGAGTTTGTGGTGTATAGTGATGTGTCCTACGTTGGTTTGGGATGTGTGTTGATGCAAGAGGGTAAGGTGGTGGCTTATGCGCCGCGTCAGTTAAAGGTGCATGAGCGCAATTATCCTACGCATGACATTGAGTTAGCTGCGGTGGTTTTTGCTTTGAAAATTTGGAGACATTACTTGTATGGTGCGAAGTGTACTGTGTACACGGACCACAAGAGTTTGAAGTATCTGATGTCTCAGAAAGAGTTGAATCTTAGGCAACGACGTTGGGTGGAGTTGCTTAAGGATTACGATTTGACTATCGAGTACCACCCGGGTAAAGCTAATGTTGTAGCGGATGCCTTGAGTAGGAAGGTAGTTGTTGAGTTGAGGGCTATGTTTGCCAGTTTGAGCATTTCGCGTGATGGTGGTCTTGTGGCTGAGTTGCAAGTGAAACCATCCTTGTTTCAGTTGATTAAGGAAAAGCAGTTGTTGGATGATTCCTTGGGATATTGCGGAGGATAGGCCATCAGACTTCTGCTTTAATGATGATGGAGTTTTATGCTTTGGGAGTCAGATAGTAGTGCCCAATGATGTTGATTTGAGGCGTGCTATTCTGACTGAAGCTCATAGTAGTCCTTTTGCTATGCACCCTGGTAGTACTAAGATGTACCGTGATCTTCGTGATGAGTATTATTGGGTGGGTTTAAAGAAGGATGTTGCTGAGTTTGTAAGCAAGTGCATGGTATGTCAGCGAGTTAAGGCTGAGCATCAGTTTCCTTCAGGGTTGTTGCAACCGTTGAGGATTCCTGAGTGGAAGTAGGAAAGGATTACCATGGACTTTGTGTCTGGTTTGCCTTTGTCGCCATCGAAGAAGAATTCGGTGTGGGTGATTGTGGATCGCCTGACGAAGTGTGCGCATTTCTTGCCTGTGCATACTACGTACACTTTGGATAAGCTTGCGGAGCTGTACATTGCTGAGATTGTGCGGCTACATGGTGTGCCAAAGTCGATTGTTTCGGATAGAGATCCGAGGTTTACATCGCGTTTCTAGCAGTGTTTGCATCAGGCTTTGGGTACACGGTTGAATTTCAGTACATCTTATCATCTGCGGTCGGATGGACAGTCTGAGCGTGTTATCCAGGTGTTGGAGGATATGTTGAGGTGCTGTGTGATTGAGTTTCAGGGTTCTTGGGAGAAACATTTGTCTTTGGTGGAGTTTGCCTATAATAATAGTTATCAGGAAAGTATTCAAATGGCACCTTATGAAGCTTTGTACGGGAGGAAGTGTAGGACTCCTCTTTGTTGGGCTGAAACAGGTCAGAAATTGGTTTCGATGCCAGCTTTGTTGAAGGGAACCACCGAGAAGGTGAAGCTCATTTGTGAGCGATTGAAGGCAGCTTCTGATCGGCAAAAGTCTTACGCGAATTTGAAGCGTAAGGAGATTAAGTATGCGGTGGGTGACTGTGTGTTTTTGAAAGTTTCGCCTTGGAAAAAGGTGATGAGGTTTGGCCGAAAGGGTAAGTTGAGCCCTAGGTACATTGGACCATACGAGGTGATTGAGCGTGTGGGTCATGTTGCGTACAAGTTGAGGTTACCGCAAGAGTTAGAAAAGATTCATGATGTGTTTCATGTTTCTATGCTTCGGAAGTATAGATCGGATCCTTCTCATGTGATGCCTATGGAGGAAGTGGAGTTGAATCCGGATTTGACCTATGATGAGGAACCAGTGAAGATTCTGGATTCGGATAGTAAAGTTCTTCGAGGCAAGACCATTGAGTTGGTAAAGGTGTTGTGGAAGCATCGTGGTGCTGAAGAAGCCACGTGGGAACGGAAGGATGACATGTTGAAGCAGTTTCCGTACCTTTTTCCTTCGGGTAAATTTCGAGGACAAAATTTCTTAAGGGGGGAGAGTTGTAACACCCCAATTTTGGGCTTAAAATGCAAGATTTGGATTTAATTTTGAAGAAATTCGTATTAAATGATTGGGCTCTGTTTTGAGATGTCTTTTTGATGTATTTTGGATGTCTAAATGATGTGTAATTGAGGTTTAATCAATGCAATCCCGAATAGGTTGATTTTCCTAAGTTTTTACTTGAGTTAATGGTGGTTTTTGGGGTGATTTTGATGTTCTGCTATAGCTGGAGGTATAAGGACGTGATTAGGTCCTTTTTGGATGTTAATTGATGTCTAAGAATGATTGGAATTGATGGGTCTTGGCTGGGTAATGTTGTAGAGGTGTTTGGATGTGATTTCGGTTGTGTTTGGTAGCCGAAATGTGAGTTTTGATGAGAGCAGCGAGTTTAGGTGTTTTGGCTGAAGATTTTAATGCATGATGATTCATTAATCCTCTGCTTTGATGTGTTTAAAACAGGGGAGACATCTTCGGATCCTTGTGGTGTTGATCCGGAGGCTTGATCGGCATTTCGGCAAGCTTGTGAAACGGAATCGGTGAGTGAAGTTTGGTTTTCAGCTTTGAAGCCAATGTTTGAAGGTTGTGGGAGCTTAGTTTAAGTCTAAACAACTTAGCTAAGCTCAAGAGTAAGTTTTCGAAGAAACTCTCTTTTTGATGAACCATGAGATGGTTGAATGCAATGTGTTTATTTTGCATGTTTAAATTTTGTTTTGAAGGCATATTTTAGCATGTTTAATGCTGGTTTTATAAGCCATGTGTTGAATGATGCTCAAGGTAAGAGATCCTTGTTTTGAACATTGATAAATGTGGTTTGATGCATGGTGATGCATGATTATTTAATGGCTTTGTTAAATGCTTTAAAACAGTGGATTGATGATGGTAAACGATGTATATTGGCAAGTGATGTGTTGGTTTAAGAGTACTTGAATCGGATATAGTTAGCCGGCTATAGGATTGGGTGCACCGTGAATAAAGTCGCCTTGGATGTTGAGGGGTTGTAATGGTACCGTAAACTCCATCCAAGAACACTAACGAGATGTCTAAGATCATAATGGTGGTTAAAATGCCATGTGAGGATCTTGTATTGTGTGTCCCATGTTCTCGTTAGTGATGTTATACCACTACCAATGAGTGATGTGGAGGGGTTGTAATTGTACCGTAGACTCCATCACGGGTGTTGAGGGGTTGTGATTGTACCGGTAAACTCCACCTTGAGTGTTTGGTAGTGTGTATGGAGCGTATGGGACAACGCTTGTAATCCGCGTATCCGATTGTGTTTTGAGTTGAAAAATGGTTAGGCTTTATCACTTGAAAGCCAATATGACATGTTGATGTATTGAAGCATGAGATGCTTGGTTTGTATGCATAGATGCATGATAAATGATGTTTTGAAATTAAAGGCCTTGGAAAGGTGTTTTTACAAAGTGCATTATTGTGTTGTTTTATTAGAGCATTTCTCACTAAGCATACGTGCTTACGCTCTCTCTTTCTTGAACCAATAATGAAGAGCATTGAAGTGCTTTAAGGGCAGCAAGGAGGTCAAGGATCCAAGTGAAAGTCTAAGCTCATGTATGGTGACTATTTTCACAACACTATTAGCTTTTGGTATTTGGCAATGGGAACCTAGATTGAGATTTTGGGAGATGTTTTGGACTCCCTAAGTTTGGTTTAATGCCTATGATGATGTTTGAGACATGTAAATGGCCATTTGGTATTTTGTTTTGGAGATTTGATGATTGCTTGCTTTTCATTCTAGGATGCATGCCTTTAGACTTGTGGTTTTTCTTATTTGAGGTCGTGATTGAGCTTTGATGATGCAAATGTGTTCTTTTAATGTTTGATGACTTGTTGGCATGACATGGAGGTCTTATGAGCGTGTTTGGTGGGTCGAAAGAGTGTAAAACAGGCTTTTCTGCTGTTTCTGGGCAGGGTGTTTCGAAACACCCTTGCCTGTTTCGAAACAGGTGCCTGTTTTGGCCTGGGTGTTTCAAAACGGGCAGAGGTGTTTCGAAACACTTTGGCTACTGCCAAGGGGTGTTTCTGAACGGCCTATACCCGTTTCGAAACACTTGACCGTTGGGCACTGATTTGAATGGTTTTGAGGTTTGCAAGCTTTACGTTTTAGTCCTGATTTTTGTATATGCAATTGATTGAGTTTGAGATGTCCGTTTGAGATGAAATTTGACAGAGAAGCATGAAACATGACTAATTTCATAATGGTAACTTAAAAATTGGTAAAGTCCTCTTAATTTTCAGAATTTACAAATTGGTCCCTAAATTCGTATGTTGCGCAATTGAGTCCCTTATTGTTTTCCGATTGCTGTGATTTTTGAGTATGCTTATCTAAAGAGAACACCTAAGGTTAATATGCATATAGACAAAGTTAAAAAGAAAAAAAGGGTCGTTAATCAAGGTTGACTTTCGGGTTGACTTTGGTTTTCCCCGTGTAATCTTCGTAGTTTGGGTCAACCGTCTAGGCCGGGCTAAGGGGGTTACATTACCACCTTCTACATGATTTTAAAACTTGTTGGTTTTCGGTTAATGCTTACAAGACCATGATTAAGCATGTGATTAGTTCTACTTTTGTCAATCAATTAAGAAAAAAAAATAGTAATGGCCAAGTTAAAAATATTCGAATAAGAGCCTTAATAAATTGAAAAGGACTTCAGAGTTCTGTAAACGATTAATAAAACAGTTGATATCTAAGTCTAATTATTTTTATTAAAAGAGCAAGTGCCGAAAATATTTGAATAATGAATGACGAAAATACTCTTGAGGTGCAAGAATGACTAAAATAACCCTCACAATAAAAAAACAACCCGAGAAGCTGCATTTGATCTGGTAAAACATATGATGCATCTAAAAACTTCATATTACTTGGGATGTTATGGTAACATGTCTTAAACCTTCGAGATTGTAAAGTACTTGGGTTTGCTAAAATTCTAAATAAATCTCTAAAGATAAATCTATAGAAAAATATTTGTATGTCTGAATTAATCAATGTGGCATAAAAGACTGAGTTGATTGAAATGACTAGAAAGGATTGAAAATACTAATAAGGTTGAAATGATTAGAATGACCATAGTGGCCAAAAGACTAAAATATCCTCGACACCAATTTTCAAATTAATCGAAATGATTGATATAACCTCGAGTTCTGAAATGAACAATTAATTGGAATGGCCTAAAGCATCTGAATAATTGAACCAACTTCGAGCATCGAGTGTCTGAAATGCCTTTGAATACTAAAATGACTGAAAATACATCTAAGACTCGGAATAAGAAATACCAATAAACCAAACAAATGTAATGTCTTTGAACGTGGTAATACACAACCAGTATTTGTTGGTCGTTTCTGATACTAATGTGATATTGGGAAAGTACCATGTGAAGGCAAGTTTGATTGATTTGGAGAATGTATAAAGTTAATGGTAAGAGTAACCTATTCTTCGAAGGAACGTCTGATACTATGGATTGAGTTCGGGTGCAATGCACATGTTCAAATACTTGGAAAGTATCGCTCAAATACATGTTCGTTTTCTCGTTGGGAATTCGGTGATAGATTGGAGAAGGCGATCAATTTCGTTATACTATGTTATCCGTAATGAAAGCTCAACTCGTGGCTTCTGTCTTCTGATACAGAAATATATATGATATCCGTATTTGATACAAAAATAAATCTGACATTTGCCTTCTGATATAAAAATATAACTGATATCTGTTTAATGATATTAATGTTTACTAGATAAAATCTAATCTTATCTGGATATATTATTTGGGATATAATGGAAGATCTGTAGGCTAAGCACTGGTAAGTCCTTCTGGACCTATGCTCGTACGCCCAATGGGCCTAGGGTAAGCTTTTCTGTAAGCTTCTACGTCCAATAAGCCCATGGTAAGTCTTTCTGGATATTGTTATGAGATATTGCATATCGGTGTATGGTTGGAGGGTAGTCAAATAATTAAAATAAAAATTTATGTTCCTTTTTTATAATCTTACTTTACTGAATTAATTTACTAAAGTTTGAACTCTCTGTATGCTCCCAATATGCGCTTAATAAAACAATAAACATCATAGTTCGCTTTCCGTAATCTACCTCTCTTTTGATTATCTGAGTTGTAGGCTTTTTGTCAGTACTCAGATGATTCGATAAGAACAACCTTGCTGCCTTCAAGTGAATCATTTCTACGAATATCGAATTATAATTGGAGTCTGTTGTTGCCCGGAATGTCATGACAGTGTTATGCTTGTCATATATTTGCTTGTGCCTTTAGCATCTCTTGGTAGTTCTGTTTTACTAAGATTTCTAAAGCTCACGTTGTTTTTACCATTACATGTTAAAAGAACTTGATCAGGGTGTAGTGTCAACATCAGTAATGGAGTTCCATCGGCTTTGCTTGTGGAGTACGATATTGGTATAGTCAGTGGGCATGTATTTCGTGTATTGTTTTATGTTAGTGTCTGTAAAATACTTTCTGAACTATTATTATATGTTTAAATGATTTTTTGAAATTGTATTTTGAATAGAAGTTTGTTTTACAGATTTTATTGTATTTAAAAAAACATTTTCATGTGGATTTTATTGTGGGTCGTTCATGTGACCTTTTAGATTTAGTGGTATCAGAGCTTAGAGTTGTGTCATTTTGGGTAGATTGGTCGATCGTCTGTCATAATGTGTCTAGTCTGTACACGCCCCTAGATCATAACCGTACTCCTCGGGCCAAAACTCTGGTGTCAAATTCTTTTCGTGTAATAAGTGCATATAACCATTTTGTTCATAATAGCTCGATCTACACTAGAAAAAAATGTATGTAATGTTTCCTTTCTATTTGGATTAAATTGATGGATTTGAATCTGGATAAAGAACTTGAGATGGTTTATGCATGTGAAATTGAAGTTCTGAATCAGATTAAGAAGAAATGTTTGATCATATGAGGTAACTGATATAAGATTACATGTAAGGTAGCTCAGTGATAATGATTGTGTTTGAAAATATTCTGATGAAAATTTGATAAAAGTATTATGAATTTAAAAGAAAGGTGTCTGTGAGATTGGTGAAAGTATAGATTATGTGGTGACTCTGTATGCATGAAGGAAACAATTATCGGAATATTGCGCTGAAGGTAAGTAATATTCGTTTAAAACCTTGGTTATGTTTGGTCGGCTTGAGGAAAGACCTTTTATATGAAATGTGGTGTGGTGTATCGTTATATCATCCCTGACTGAAATCTGGTGTTACATCCTGATTCTAGAAGGCTCTATTGGAGATTTTGAGTACTCGTCTAGATTTCAGGTACTGTTTTCACCCATAAATTGACGTCCAACCTAGGAGAATAATTCAGATTATAGTGAAGATACTTCAGGTTCGTAAGATTGACTTTGGTGGTAGTTGGGAAGGTTCCATATTTCTGATTGAGTCAACTTATGAGGCAAATGATTATTTTTCATTGTATGAAGTTTGATATGGATTCAAATGTTGTGTTCTAATTAATTGGTCCAAAATGTATAAAGGGGTGACTATGGGTCCAAAGTTGATTTGAGTAACTGAGGACACTGCAGATTGATATGTAACCGTCTGATAGTCTCGAGAAAAAAAAGATACTTTACTGGATAAGTTTCAGTACAAGAATGAATGAAAGAGCAGTTTCTGCATTTATCTGACTTTGGTAAATTTTGAGGACAAAATTTCTTTTAAGGGGGGAGTTGTAACACCCTAAACATTTATTTGTATTATTATAAGTGAAGTGAGACAAACATGAAAAAAATATTTGTAGTTGTGGGCTTTTGAACCCCGCGCCCTCTAACAATGTGGATAAGTGTCTTAGCCATCAGGGACAAGACCATTCTTGGTCTAAGTCTATCTCGGGGTTAGTTTTAAACTATACTTGTTGGGTATATATATAATAATAATAAAAAAATCCGATTCGACTCTCCAGCTACCCTGTAACCCCCTTAGCCCGACCTAGACGCTAGACCTGAACTACGAAGATCACACGGGGAAAACCAAAGTCAACCCGAAAGTCAACCTTGATTAACGACCCCTTTTTCTTTTAAAAACTTCTCTGGATGCGCATTTAACCTATGTGAAAGCCCAAGAACCTCGGAAGAGAAAAGCACAGCGATCAGAAATGTTTAAGGACTCAATTGCAAGAAATAAACTTTTAGGGACCAAAATGTAAATTTTGGAAAATAAAAGGACTTCCAAGATTTTAGTTTTACCAAACCTCAATTAAACATATTACAAGCCTCTGCCAAATTTCAGCTTAAAAAGACATCTCAAGCTCAAGCAATTGCATTTACAACTTTCAGGACTAAAATGTAAAGCATATAGACTTCAAGCAATTCAAAATTGTGTTCAAATGGTCACCTATTTTGAAACACTGACAACCGTTTCGAAACACCCACGTCGGACGCCCGTATCGAAACGGTGTTGACCGTTTCGGTACGCGGGTATGTTCTGAAACCAGTTCCGAAACAGGCACTTCCAGTAGCCAAAGTGTTTCGAAACACCTCTAGCCGTTCCAAAACGCCCAAGCCATTTCAAGCACCCGTTTCGAAACAGCCAAGGGTGTTTCGATACACCCTGCCCAGAAACAGCAGAAAAATCTGGTTTTTCTCTTCAAAACACCATTAAACATAAATGAAACCATTCCATAACATATCATCCACATGATAAGCATAATAACCATCAAATTACATCAAAGACTAGATGCATTACAAACATTAAGCACACCTACTCATTCATCACATCCAACACATGATCTTGCTTTTAAAACAAAGAGCATAGTATAACAACGTATGAATAAGAAGATTCAAATATTGCAAAGCGATCATCAACAAGATTCAAACCATAAACCGAACATGGTCAACATACTCAATCTCCTTACACAACAACATATAAGACTCTCCCCCCATTGCCTTTATTATCTATAGCTATAAACCAATACATACTTCTCAAGTGGAGCTCTTCTTGAATCCCTTGCTTCTTGTTGTCCCAACTTAAAATATCTGCATTGATGGACAAAAAGGAGCGTAAGCACATAATGCTTAGTGAGGAATGCTCAAAACCAAAACACCATCAATGCAGCGAATCATAAAACCTTCTTAAAATGTAGTCACCATTCAATAAACCAAGCATTGTTTGAAAACCTCCTTGAAACGACACTGCTTTAAATCATGCATTGCTCAACATGAAAACCAACCTTTAACTTTGAATGCTAAACAACTCACCCCAAACCACATTCTTAAAAATACTATCATTTAAACATTTCCATGCATGAACACCTCATGCATAGTTTAACTCAATTTCCTTGGAAATTACTTCCACATCACACCATACTTTTCTCATGCTTAAAGATCATTTCAAAGCAAATATGCCTTTTAAAAACCAAGTTCCTTCTACCTATCTCATGCATTCAACAAATACAACTCATGAACTACAAAAGCAACATTTTGCATTACATGCCTTTTTAAAACAAGCCTTCACAAGACTTCAATGCACTTATGAAATTCTATGCACATATGCACCATTCACAATAGAGGATATACTTTTGTTCATACTTAACAAATATCACATCCATTCTTGCATCATTTTCAAGCATCTCTCGCTTCATCACATTCAAATACATTATATTGGCTTTCAAGTGATAACTCACAAACCATTTCAACACAAGACACAATCGGATACACGAATTACAAGCATTGTCTCACACGCTTTATACACACTACCGGCTTACAAGGTGGGGTTTATCGGTACAATCACAACCCCTCAACACCCGTGATGGAGTTTATCGGTACAATCACAACCCTTCAACATCACTCATCGGTAGTTGTATAACCCACTAACGAGAGTACGGGACACATAATACAAGATCCACACACAGACTTTTAACCACCGTTGTGACCTTAACAAGATCCACACACGGACTTTTAATCACCGTTGTGACCTTACCTCTCTCGTTAGGAATACTTGGATGGAGTTTACGGTACAATCACAACCTCTCAACATCCAAGGCGACTTTACTTACGGTGCACCCAATCCTATAGCTGGCTAACTATATCCGATTCAAGTACTAAAAAAAGCAATACATCCCTTGCCAATATACCTCAAATACCATCATCAACTCACTGTTTTAAGCATTAGTCAAAGCCATTAAACACCATGCATCTCCATGCATCATTACCAAATTAATAACATGTCAAATCAAGGATCTCTTACCTTAAGCATCCTTCAATACATGGCTTTCAAAACCAGCATTAATCATGCCAAAACATGCTCTCAAAACAGAAATTAAACATGCAATTTATAACTAAAGCATCAAACCACAACTTAGCACATCCAAGGGAGTTCTTTCAAAAACTTACTCTTGAGCTTAGCTAAGTTGTTTAGACTTAAACTAAGCTCCCAAAACCTCCAAATAATCTTTTCAAAGTTGGAAAACCATCTCCACTCACCGATACACAAAACTATGCTAGCCGGCAAGCCTTCTAAACATCCGAAACTCCTAACGCCACCTCTATTGCTTACGGATCATTTTCTCCTGTTTTAAACACATAACGACAGAGGATTAATGCATCATCATGCATTAAAATCTTCAGCCAACACACTTAAACTCGCTGCTCTACTTAAAACCAACATTTCGGCTACCAAACACAACCGAAATCACCTCCAAACTCTTCCAAAACTTAACCTAGCCATGATCCATCACTTCTAACCATTTCTAAACATCAATTAACATCCAAAATAAACCTAAACTCGTCCTTATACCTCCAGCTATAACAGAACACCAAGATCACCCCAAAAACCACCATTTTCATAAGCAAAAACTTAGGAAATACAACCTATTCGGGATTGCATTGATAAAACCACATTTCCACATCATTGGACATCCAAAATACATTTAAGAATCATCTCAAAACAGAGCTCAAGCAATCACAACGAAATTCTTCAAGATTTCTTCCAAATCTTGAGTTTTAAGCTAAAATCAAGTTTCTAACATTAAAACCATTTATAAAACTTAAATTAAGGATTGACAACTTGGGAATTTCAGTAAAGAACTTAGTATTTAGAGGAGAAGAACAATCTTACCTCTAAATGGTGATTTCTCCTTGATTTGAGCCAATTTTCTTGAAAATCCTATGAGGAAATCAAAAGGATTTAATGCAAGATTGATTAGGAACTAATTGATGATAGAAATCTCATCAATTGAAGTGAAGATCAATGCAAAAGTTGTTGGAGAAAAGTGTTTGGATGGTGGAATTTTTTGAGAAAAAGAAATGAGAAAATTTTAGGAAAAGGTAATTATGAAATTCCAAAAAGTAGTTTCCCTTTTTCTTTCAATTAATTAAAATATTAATTGAATCACCTAAATTAAGGAAAAATCTGGAGAAATCATTTTTGGGTAAATTAGCTCCTTAAAGATTCAAAGTTTCAATCCTTACAAAACAGTCACCACTAAACTTTTCAAAAATCGCATTTTAGTCACTATACCAAAATGTAGTATTTCCAAACCTTATTTTGTAAAATTGATTTCACCATTCTCTTATATATATTAAAAGAGGATTTTTAGATATTTTTCCATATTTTTAAAACATCCCGAACTAGGCTTTCCCTAAAACCTCCTTTTATATTCGAATCGTTTCTCAAACTGGTCCGGTTCAGACCCTAAACTTCTAAGCCCAAATTTAGGGTGTTACATACCCCTTTTAGTGTTGACTGTTCGAGTGTGAGAGAACTTAGAAGGTTCTAAACCTCTCTACATCTCTCAGCCATCGTCTCTGATCTCCCTCACCGTTGCGGCGTGAATGTCATCGCCAATGTCGGTTTCATTGTTATCACGCACTGATCTCGTCCTTGTGCACCACTCGTGCAATTGTGTCATCGTCCGCCCTGGAAAGCGGCTTAAAGGCTCGAAGAGAACCCAAGCTTTGACCCCATATTTCCTCCGATTCTGGCTGCCTCGACAGTTTGTTCATTGTGTCGTTACTGCCATCATCATCTTTATACCATGGCGAGTAAAACCCCTCTAGCTGATCGTTTGTCCAACTCTGATAAGGCTCCCTTCGGAGCTTCATGTATTCCGGTGAAGGTTTGACATTTCAGTTTGGCGACCATTTGGGACTCTGACGACCATTTTCTGGTGACCGGCTGACGGGGCTCTATCAAAAGGTGTTCATGTACCTTCGTATCCATGTTGTTGGGGGATGTTGAATTTGAGTTCGAGGGTGATCGAATGGATTATTATGGTTGATCGATATAAAAAGGATTAAAGGTAATACATTACCACCTTCTGCATGCTTTTGAAACTTGCTAGTATTCGGTTAATGCTTGCACGACCATGATTGAGCATATGATTAGTTCTACTTCTGTCAATCAATTAAGAAAAAAAATAATAGTAATTTCCAAGTTAAAAATATTCGAATAAGAGGTTTGATCAATTACAAAACGACATCAGAATTCAATAAACGATTTATAAAACAGTTGATCTCCAAGTCTAATTATTTTTATTAAAAGGGAAAGTGCCAGAAATATTTAAATAATGAATGAAGAAAATACTCTTGAGGTACAAGAATGACTAAAATAACCCTGACAATAAAAAACAACCTGAGAAGCTACACTTGATCTGGTAAAACATCTGATGCATCTGAAAACTTTGGATTACTTAGGATGTTATGATAACAGGTCTTAAACTTTCGAGATTGTAAAGTACTTGGGTTTTCTAGAATTCTAAATAAATCTCCGAAGATAAATTTACGGAAAAATAATCGTATGTCTGATTTAATCAATGTGGCGTAAAAGACTAAGTTGATTAAAATGACTAGAAAGAATTGAAAATTCTTATAAGGTTGAAATGGTTGGAATGACCATAGTGACCAAAAGACTGAAATATCCTCGACGCCAATTGTTAAATTAATTGAAATGATTGATACATCATTGAGTTCAGAAATGAACAATTAATTCAAAGGATCTAAAGGCTCTGAATAATTGAACCACCTTCGAGTATCGAGTACGGTGTATACCGTATCGGTACGGTGACATTAAAAACATAGGTTTTGCTACTTTAAAACCATTTTAAGTTATTCCAAAGCCTTATAAAAACCCTTAAACATATTTTCAAATTGTTTGGACTTACGAAACATTTTGAAATCTTTTTCGGTTTAGTCCAAATCAATTTTTCAATTATTATATCAAAACATATATCTTAATAATCTCACCCTTTTTGATATAATAAAACAACTTGAAAAATTATTTGTGATTCTCCCCCTTGTAAAATATTTTTTTAATAAGAGACATAATTTTTTAAAATTTGAAGCCCCCTTTATTCTCACTTGAAAAATCAAATTTTCAAATCATTTCTCCCTTTTTGTTATATAAAAATGAATTCAAAAGACTTTAAGTTCAAAATAAAATAGGAGGTTAATTTTTTTTGACACAAATAAGAATTTTGGTTTTAAAAATTGCTCCCCATTACTCAAGCATCAAAAAGTGTTAGTCCAACAAATATGATAATCTAGTTGAAATAAAAAATAAATCAAATTAAACAAAAGAAAAGAAAATCAACTAGATTTTACCACACTTGAACTCAAGGGAGGATGTGAAGCCTTCCTTCTTCAAGTGCATTTCCTTGTGTGTATAGAGCTCCTCCTCAATATTTAACTTGTTGATCATTCTCCATCACACCTAAAACAAGACAATCAAGTAATTTTTTGTATCCAAATTGCTTTGGATCCATAAGCGTTAGTAGCACAAAGTTTAGTCCCCTTAGGAACCCATTTTACAATTTCATCCTTTTTAATTGAAGTGGTTAGTCTTTTTGGGACCCAAACACTTCTAAAACATTTACCATTTAAAAATCTAGGGGCACTAAATTGTCTTTGATAAAAGTTTGTTTTAACAAAATTAGATTTGAAGCATTCTCCAATTTCACATGTTTGAACATTTTTGTAAAACAAATTCTTTTTGAGGTCATCAATTTCCCTTTGATGATCCTCTTGAACTTTTTGAAGCAAGTTTTATAAATCAAATTTATTTTTCTTAAAGGCTTCAAACCTTGCTTGAAGTTTGAGATTTGTTTTAGGAAGCAATTCATATTCAATTTTTAACTTTTAAAGCAACTTTTTGTTTTTAGAAAATGAAGGCTTGAATTCCAAAAGAAAATCATCATAGGTTATTGTAAGTTGTAACTCATCAAAAGTGCGTGTGTGTTTAATTTATAAAAATTTAAAATCTAAAGGACTCGACGTATAGATCAAAATACTTATCTACCCCTAAATTATAAAATCTTAATTTTTGTTCATTTAAAATTTAAATTGTCGTTGATGTCGCTGCCCTGTGGCTTAAAAGAATTAACCGGATGAAATCCTTCCAAATTTTGAAATACTATTCAAATGTCCAAATTTTGAATCCTTCCACTTTTGTCGATTCTTTTTATAGACAAATCAAAAATCTTTTTTAAAGTTTTCGGGGCGTAAACGTTTGGTCACTTAGCCGTTTGTTGCCGTTAAACACTGATGGATTGATGACCTGGCAACGAAAACATAAGGGTAAATTACTGCAATGGCCATTAAAGTTTATCTCATGTACATTTTTGCTCACAAATTTTTAAAAAATAAACATTATAGTCACTAATGAAAATGTTTCTTTATAATTTCACCCTTTAATTTTTAAAAATTCATTTTTCAATCCTAAAACTTTACAATCAATTAGTACAATAATATTATAAAGGCTTAAATAAAAAATAGGTGCCCAAAGTATATCTTTTTTAATTTAGGTGCTCAAATTGCTCTTATTTAATAACTAAAGTTTCAAATTGTTCATATTTTTCCACTCTAGATTGTTTTTAATATTATTGTAACATGACATGTCATTTATTATTATTATTAAATTAAAAATAATTTTAAAATAAAATCATTTTTTATTATTAAATTTAAAATATTAGTAAAAAATATTACTTCTTAAAATAATTTAGGTGTTTAAAGTATTTTTTGTAAAAATAGGTGCCCAAATTTACCATAGTTACAATTCTAGGTGTTCGACTCTTAAATGGGTGTTAAAAAAATTGTCAACCAATCGGTACTTGACATGTGGCATTAATTTTATTAATTTTTAATGGAAAATACTTAGAACTTTCAAATTATTATAAAATCTCAGAATTTTACAAGCTTCACAATAGTCTCTAAATCCCTAAAAATTCTCAAACTTTCATCGTCGATTGTCGCCGCTTCCACCGTCAGTTGTCGTCGCTGACCGCACCCACTTGGTCGCCGAACCAAGGCGATCATTTTCCCAACACAACGTCGTCAGAAACGCCCAACGACGTGCAACCAAACGTCAAATACAAACGTCGATTTCGTATTTGATGTTAGGCTGCACGTCGTTGGGCGTTTCTTATGACGTTGTGTTGGGAAAAATGATTGCCTTGGTCCGGCGACCAAGTGGGTGCGGTCAGCGATGACAACTGACGACGGAAGCGGCGACAATCGACGACGAAAGTTTGAGAATTTTTAGGGATTTAGAGACTATTTTGTGAAGCTTGTAAAATTTTAAGATTTTATAATAATTTAAAAATTCTGAGTATTTTCCATTAAAAAAATTTAAAAATAAAATTAATGACACATGTCAAGCACCAATTGGTTGACATTTTTTAACACCCATTTAACAATCGGACACCTAAAATTGTAACTATAGAAACTTTGGGCACCAATTTTTACAAAAAAAATATTGTAGACACTTAAATTATTTTAAAAACTAATATTTTTTAAAATATTTTAAATTTTGTAATAATAAAAATAAATTTATTTTATTTCAAAATTATTTTTAATTTAAAAATGATAAAAAAAATATATGACATGTTATAATAATAATAATAATAATAATAATAATAATAATAATCCAGAGTGAAAAAATAGGGGCAATTTGAAAGTTTAGTTATTAAATAGGAGCAATTTGGGCACCTAAATTTAAAAAGGATATACTTTGGACACCTATGCGACAGTAATTTCAAATGAACAAAAATTAGGGTTTTGTAATTTAGGGGTAGATAAGTATTTTGATCTATGTTTATAAAATTAAAAATAAAATATTATATTTTAATTAATTTACCTTTTAATTTTTTAAATAATTTATAATTATATGAGTACTTTAGATTTTAAATATTTATAAATTAAATTAATAGTGTTCATCGGTGCTCGCAGTTAGTGGTGCTCGTCGAGCGCTGTAAAATTTTCATATATATATATATATATATATATATATATATATACTTTTAAAATTATAAATTAAATAGTCTCGTTTTAATAAACTGTACAAGATCCCGTAAATTTTTGAACCGCACATGAAGCAAAACCCTAAAATTTTCTCCTCGTTTCTTTTCCTTACTCTTCGTCTTTTTCCATGGATAAAATCTTCCTCCATCGAAGCCATTAAAAAATCTGTGGCCTTCGCCATCTGCAGCAACCAAATGTTGAAGCAACAGATCCAACGGTGGAGGCAAAATCTTGAGATTTGAAGCAAGAATTGAGATCAGTTCGAGTGTTAAATTTATAGATCTGTTTTTGGATCTGGGTGAAAATGGAAAATTTTGATGAATGGTTGAAATTTTGAAGGAAAATTGTTGATTTAAGCAACGGGTTTAAGAAAAAATCGGTTTTGGGTATTTTAGGGAGAGAAATTAGGGGTATTTATTTTTGAAATATAGTTTCAGATTTTTTTAAAAGTCTATTGTAGATATTAAGATTAAATTCGTATCTCTTAAAATAAAGATCATTCATCTTTTCACTGGGACACTTGTTAGGTTCAAATATATAGTTTCAAAAATTAAAAAACGCACATGTAAGTTTATTATTGCATAACGAAAAAAATTAACGAATGTGGCGGGAAAATCCTACAATGGTAACGAAATTAAACTTTAGACTCCTATTTGGATTAAAAAATACTTTAAGCACTTATATAAAAAATATAATTTCGGCACTTTTTTGCCTATTAAACCTAAAAATAATTTCATTTGAGATCTATTAATTAGTTTAGTAGTCAAAAATATTTATATTGCGCTATTTTATATAAGTTTGAATCATATTATTTATCTTGAAATGTAAATATATATCTTACTTGATAAAAAAATTATTTAATGTCTTAATAATTCTAAATTAATGGTTTACGTGTAAAAATAAATTATTTTATCACAACTTTTATATATATATATATATATATATATATATATATATATATATATGAGCAAATTACATATTCCATCAGAGCAATTCAAAAATGCAGTACCTAGTTTTATTATTTTATTAGATTTAATAGCTAAAATAAAAATGAGAAGAAAATTGAGGATGAATTTTGTAATTTATCTAATAAATATCACCAAATTTTACTCCAATAGAATAATCTAGATAGAATAAAAAGTAAGAAATGGAACTGGTAAGCATTGGATATACGGCCAAAGCAACACGTGGCGTTCAGGACATTAAGATCAGGAAACTTCAGTTTTGTCCTAGAAAATTCTCAAAACAAACAAGAATAATCCAGAGAAATCCCTTCAACCAGTATATGTATATATATATATATATCGTCGTCGTCGTCATCATCACTGCACATTCGACAAAGCTTAGCAGAGTTTCCACTTCTCCTCAACAATTTAACAATCTGGTTTCATTTTCTAAACCCCATAACCAAAAATGGCCATCAAAAACCTCACCAGAGCTTTCATTTTCTTAATGGCAACAACCATAATGGCAAGCCAAGTGAATGGTCTGATGCCCTACACAAGGTCAGTATTTGACATGATGATCCCCGAAGACCCATTCAAAATCCTCGAACACACGCCGCTCGCCGTCCCCAAAGCCACGGAGCCGGTGGCTGTGGCATTGGCTCGTGCCGACTGGAAAGAAACCCCGCGGTTCCACATCATCGCCGTGGACATCCCCGGGATGAAGAAGGAAGACGTGAAGATCGAAGTGGAGGAAAACCGGGTGGTGAGGATCAGCGGCGAGAGGAAAGAAGAGCAGGAGGTGGAAGGAGAGAAATGGCACAGAGCGGAGAGGACGAACGGGAAATTCTGGAGGCAGTTCAGGTTGCCTGGGAATGCAGACTTGGATCATATTAAGGCTCATTTGGAAGATGGGGTTTTGAGGATCAGCGTGCCCAAGTTTTCCGATGAGGCCAAGAGGCAGTCAAAGGTCATCGATATTGGTGAGAATGTTGAGACCAGCTCCAGGGCAGCCCAGTAGTGTGGACTGTGGATAATGTCCTCCGCCGTGTGTCTTCGTTTTATGTGATGGGTCGATTAATAATCATGATGAAATGATGATGCATCTTATGTATTTTTAATATATTAATGTATTACTAAATTGTAATAATTTTGGGTTCAATGTGAATGTTCTTCTTCTTCTTGTTTTTTTTTACCATTTATCCCTGAATTACGTTTATTTTATCAAATCAGCCTTAAACTATTTTTAATGTTTTTAATCCTTAAATTACTCTTATATCAAAATAAGTATTAATTGAATTGTTATTTTAATTTCTATTTTACGTTTTGTAATATTCGTTGATATTTTAGTATCATATAGACAAAGATGTTGACTTAAAATTATATGTCATAAATTTTTTTTCTATTAACGTATCATTCTGTCAAATCAATTTAAGTTGTTTATCATTAGTTGGTTAACAGTTTTTAACTACGAACGAATTTTTTTGAAGTTGGGGTTAAATTACTTCAATAATTATTCAATCAAGCGTTAAAAATATTTTTTGATATTATGCCTTATTAAAAATATTATTTCAACTAATAAAATTTTGACACATCACAAAAATTTAAGTACTTATTTTGACTAAAAAGATAATTTAAGAACTGAAAGTGAAATATATAAGTTAAATATTTTTGACAAAAAAAATAATTTAAATACTTAAAGTGGTCAAAAATAATAGTTTGAGTATTTATTTTAATAAAAATAATTAAAAAATAGTATAGTTTAATGGTTGATTTTTAATTTAAGTATTTTATTAATAATGACTATTTTTTCTAATTGATGAAAAAATAAAAATTTCATATAATATTTAGACACCTTTATACTTATATTTGTTAAAATTACACGTTATAAAGTTCTGTTGGACCCATGAGCCCACATGATTGGCTAGATGGGCTACAAATTATGAAATTATATTACTGTTGAGATTACTGTGGTTCAATCATTATCTCAAAGTGTAATTTTCTTGAAGGATTTAAGACTTAGATATTTAAAATAATATCTGAATGTATTAAAAAAGTAAATAATTAATCCATAAATAAATTGATTAGTTGATTTACCAAAATATATATATATATATATATATATATATATATATATAGAGAGGGGTTAGGATCCCGTTACATATTATATATATATATATATATATATAATTAACCAGGGGATTAAAAAAAATCCATTACAAAAATCAATACCTTGTAATTTTATTACTAAAATAAATACACAAAACTATCAGTTTATTTAGAAATAATAACCCAATACATGCTCTGAAAACAATAGTTTCATACCATTAAAAGAATATACTTCTCAACCAATCCATAAATAGATACATATAAATAGAGATATTGGATTCTAGTAGTACTTCAAAACAACAAATCCTGATGTCAACAACAGCACAAGTGTTGGTGAAAAACTGTAAGAACGACCGGCAGCTGATGATGGGGGGTTAAGTACAGGGCGGCTCCCCGTCGTGGCGGTTGGGGATCCGGAACCAGGTGTCGAGGATGGTGGAGTTAAAGCCGGTGTGGTGTCGGATTCCGGGGATTCAGCGGATCCGGTTGGTTCTGGGATAATGGAACCTGTTGGGCTTAAAGCTGGTGAAGCTCCTGGAGAAAGGGTGGGTGCAAGAGACATTGGACCTGCCAATGAATAATTTAACTAATTAGCACCTATGAAAACTCTAATTTTAGGAATTTGGAAAAGAAAACACTGTTAAATATTTCGAATTTAAACAAATATTACTATGAGATCAAATTAAAAATATTAAAGAAACAAAAAAAACTCAAGTTTATGTAGGGATGGGCAAGAGAACTGGATTCGACAGGTTTCGACTGAACCTAATTTTATAGGGTCATGTTTTTTAAAAAGATATTCGAGTTTAGGTAGAATCAAGTGAAAAATTATTGAATGTCGGGTTAGGTTAATGGTGAAAAATACCTGACCTGACTCAATATATTTATATAATTTTTCATATATCTAAAGGTAATTATTATAATGCCCCTATATATATTTCAATTACATCTTCAATTTTATCGAATAAAAAATAATAAACATAATTACTATAAATACTCTTGGTTATATATTTTTTCTTATTATCCCCTTTACTTTTTAATAAAAGATGGGGAAAGTATTTTATTTTATTTATTTATTTATTTTGAGTCGGATCGAGATGGATTTTAATCCTAAAATCCAGGTAGGATGAAAATTTATCAATGATGGGTTAGGGTTGGATTGGTCAAAAATCCGACCCGACCCATGCCAATCCCTAAATTTTATGGAAGGACGAAATTAAAGCTTAGAAAAAGGGGACAAATAGGTTAAATTAAATTATCAGGACTAAATACAAAATTTGAGCATACTAGAAGACCCAAAATCATAATTTGAACTTTACAAGATATGTTAGTCTAACCATACCTGGGGCAGGAACAGGTACACCAGCAGGGGCTGCAAAACAAGAAAAATTCTCAAATGAGCATTCCCATTACTCAAAACATACAAAACAATGTAAAATGTAATCTCCAATATATATATCCCACCTCTGCATTGAACCGGAACACCGGGCATGTTACAAGCTCGGGGAAGCGAGATGGCCAGCGTTCTATTGATCGGTAAACGGAACGGAACACTTCCAGTGAGGAGGAGGCACAAACAGTCCATGCCACGGGAAGTGAGGTTCTTAAGAGAATCGCAACAATCCGAAGTCGGTGAAGTACCACTGGCACTGCTATTGGTAAGAAAGTTCATACAAGGAGTGAATCCAATGCTGAGCGTCGACGGATTGCACGGTGTGTTGATACCCTGCCCGTAAACAGGCACCGACAATGCGGTCCAAGCCAAAACAAGAGCTAGGACAAGCCAGCAAGATGTATTGAAGAGCTCCATTGTTAAGGGAATTTATGTTGGTGAATGAAAAGAAAGAGATGATTGGGTTTGGAAATGGAGTTTGATTATTGGAAGGTAAAGAGAAAGTGTGGATTTATAGGTAAAGGAGATGTGGAGGGAAAGGAACAGGTGGAATTGAAGTTGGTTTTGAAGCTCAACTACCTTTAACTATATTTAAATTTGAGTGAAGAAAAGGAGATTTGTTTAGCCACGTTAGTGTAATAAAAGTTTATGTTGACCTAAAACCTTATGAAATGTCAAAATCTTAAACAATTTTAGGCTTAATGAAGTCAAAAGTTCCTATGGTCCTTTGCATGGAGTGAAACTGGCAATAAAATTAAGGTATAATTAAAAAAAGCTCTCAAACACTATTCTTTATTTGAGTTAAGTATATAAACTTACAATCAAGGATGGACCGAGGTGGAGATAGAGTGGGTCGGCCCTGAAAATTTGAACTTCGTATATGATTTAGAATTTTTCTTTGTATGTCTATTGGAAATCTATTTTTTGTTCGGCAAATATGATTTATTAAGAATGAACCATACAAGCTTAAATTTGATTGTGTGCCTCGTAGTGGCAGAGCCAGGATTTTCATATGGTGGGGTCAGGAGTGAAGTATGATGTATGAAAGATTCTCATACCACTTCAATAAGTATTGTTGACTAGAGATGGGCACGAGTCGGGTTTTTGGCCCACCCGTACCCGACCCAAAAATATATACTTCAAATTCGGACCCGACCCGACCTCACACTTGAAAAAACCCGACCTGAAAACTATATACTCAAACCCGACCCGATCTATTAAAAAATAATAAATTTTAGGGATCTAATTGTAAAAAAATAAATTTTAGGGACCTAATTGTAAAAAAAGATAATTTTAATGACCTCATTGTAAAAATAAATAAAGAGTGAGCATTATTATAAACATGCCTGAAAATTTTAAGAGAAAATTACACTATTAGTCCTGGGTCGGGTCGGGTCGGATTTTTTTCACCATAAACCCGAACCCGACCCGACTTTACCCTTTAAAAAACCCGACCCGACCCTACCCAACCCCGAATTTTCTATGAAAAATCCAACCCGATCGGGCCGGATCGGAATCCGATCGAGCCGGGTCGGGTAAAATGCTCATCCCTATTGTTGACCTCATACCCCAACAAATCAAGTAAGGTCAAATCTAATATTTCTAATGAAAATTTTATATTACCTCTTTGAAAATCTCATCCCAATAAGTCAAGTGGGG
This sequence comes from Hibiscus tridactylites, assembly GCA_958450335.1. Classification (NCBI taxonomy): domain Eukaryota; kingdom Viridiplantae; phylum Streptophyta; class Magnoliopsida; order Malvales; family Malvaceae; genus Hibiscus; species Hibiscus tridactylites. The sequence continues at coordinate 24,091,007 of OY288265.1, read as the reverse complement.
TCAATTGCACCCTTTTTCTATACTACATTTGCCTATAATATCTCGTTAAAAACCTCTATAATCCTAAATATAAGAAAATAGTACAACACAATCATGAAAATATGATTTATTAAGACGTGACCGATAATGCTAATTATAAGTAAACTCTACCTAACCCTCTTTTCTTGAAGCAATTACTTTCATTTGATGTCTCACGTGACATCAAATTATAGCTAATTTAAATGTTTATGTTAAAAGTTATTGTTCATTCTTGAACTCAACTTTTAATGGTTTGGATGTTTATTTGTACCAGTTTATGTTATCACGTAAATGATATAATAAGTTAATTATTAATTATATTAAGATTTAATTCTGCCTTCAACCCCTATACTTTTTTGACATTTGAAATTTTAGCCCCTTTACTTTTAATTTTATGAATTAAGTCTTTCTATTTGTCTGATTTAGAAACCAACCTCCAACTTAAATTAAATTTAAGTAAGTTTTATTTTTCGCTAAATCATCATTATTTACTAAATAATGATAAAACTCAAATAGACAAAATTCGAAAATGTCAATCTAACGATCGACAATCCACAAAATACAAAATTGACTGCCAAAACAAATCCGTCAAGATCAACAAACACTTATACGAGGTTCACCACAAAATAATCGAACCTCAACCCTTATACGCAAATACTACAAGAAAACGATTAAGCAATATAACTGGACCCCAACTTCAATTATATTAAAATGTTGCATAGTCAAAGTTAACGAACGTCTATTAACAGTGTTATCGATTTGACTCGAACCATGGCCGAATTGGACTGCACCGGTGTGGTAATCACGATGGCTCCATGCGTGACCGGCAACTCCTCGACGCCATCTGCTACATGCTGCTCACAACTTGCTGCCATTGTTCGGTCATAAATAAGATGCCTCCGCGTGGTGCTCAATGGGGGTGGTCCATAGTTAGGGGTGCAAATAAACCGGGTTCTTGCACTTGCACTCCCTCAACTTTGCAGTGTGAAAACTGCACCTCCTAGCGAGTGCAAAAGTAACAACAACAACAAGACTAATATGTTCAATTTTGCTGAATTTATACAACATTAATTTTCATACTAACTTCTAGCAATGGGCTAAACTTGTTGAATAGAAATTTGATGTTCCTTTTTGGTGTCCTTATATATGCTCTAACATTAAAAAAATAGGTTTATAGTTTAGAGTTGAGTTTAGGGTTAGAATTTAGAGTTTATGATTTATGGTTTAGTTTGTAGGGTTTTGGGTTAGAGTGTAGGGTTTGATTTTTTTATTCAAACTTGTTGAGTATCAATCTTTACTTATTTCATATTATGCTAATCTAAAAGTTAGTTTACATTTAATGTTTGGTAAGAAACTTGAGATTTAGGATTGAGAATTGTGTAAAAACTGAGCCTAAAATTGGATAGAAATGTTGATTTGAACGGGTGTAGGTGGATCCAAAGATGGATCTATTCAATTGGTGAGAGGGGTTGTGCCCCCAACCCCACCCTTCAAAAAAATCCCTTTATTTATGTAATAGATTTGAAAAATTATAAAATAATGATATATTCTCCTTCAATTTTTTAAAAATATATATTATAATTATCGAAATGATAATAGCTAAAAACAAACCATCATAAAAGCAGAAAAAATAACAAGATTTACGTGAAAAACTCAAGAAAAAAATTACAAGTAGAGGAGAAGAAAATTCACTATGACGAAAGAGATTAACATTGATGATATTAATTATAATCTTACTATCTATTTGTAGGGATAGGTTGCTTAGTTACAAAGTAAACTTGCACAAAAAGCAATTCTAATCAAACTGAATTTCTTACCCTTCAACGTATATCCAAAGGGTGAAGTAAATTCGCACGAATTGATCAATTCCGTTACCACTTTTTTCACTGCTTCTTTATAAATGTTCAAGCCGGTCCAAAATAAACTTTGAATCATAGTACTAATAATATATTTTGCTCCTCTCTGTAATCACTAATTTTGTCCGAGTTAACCTCTTTTTATTTCATCTTATAATAATGGGCTTTATTACTCTTATATATACGTCGAATAATTAAAAACTAAAAAAGGAAAAAGGAAAACAAAAAAACAAAAAAAACAGTACATATATATAAATGTTATACACATATTTATTATATTATCACTACTATTTTATTATCATATATTGTTATTGCTATTTATTATATTATTATTATTACCATTATATTTATTACCATTATATTATAACTATTACTAGTATTATATTTATTATTACTACTATCATATATTATGTTGTTATTATTATTACTATGTTATTATGTTATTATATTATTATTACTATTATACTATTATGCTATTGCCGTAGACTATTATATTTATTATTAATATTATTATTATTATTATTATCTTTTATTATTAATATTATTAGTATCAAAATAAATCTAAAAGAGACTAATATATATGTAAAAGCCCAACTAAATAAAATCAGTCCATATAAATAAAAAGCCCAAGTATATTATAACACGGTCCAGTTACAAATAAATAATAATAATGATACAAGCCGTTTTGGGCCCAACACCAATTAAACAGAAACTCTAATTGTTGTCCTTTGTCTTTGCAGCCGCCCCATCCTCCACCATCAGATCTGATCTAGATCTGATGGTCCAGATCGCACCAGGGGATGGAAACCCTAGAGGTCCTAACCCTCTCCACGCCGCGGCATCTCAGCCGTCAGATCCAATTCGGATCTGGCGGTCCAGATTCAAGCAGTCTCCTCACGCGCGCGTCAAAGACCTACGCCAGTCGTTTCGGTTTCCCACGCGCCCCGCGTGGAATTCATGCGCGTCTCCTTAGATCCTTTGTGACCATACAGACGCGCACCGCGTTGATCATGCTCTCTGCTGGTCCCTTCCTCAGCCGTCCACCATGCCAGTACATGCAAAAAGACAAACGAAAATGTCAGCATCCCCAACCTAATTCCAGAGGAAAAATTAGAGGCGAATGTGAATACAAACAAATGATAACAAATCAGCCAATAGCAATATATAGGACATTTTTCTATTTTTCTAGAAATCGATGTAATTCCAGCTATAAAAGCCGAAACCAATTGTAATAAAGAGGAAGAGAAGTTGTAATCAAAAAAATTCGGAGAAAATACAAGCAAGAAAGAAGCTTTCTGAGGTATATTACCATCTTATTTCGTTTCATTTCGAATCGAAAAAGCAAAAAAAAGGTTAGAGTCTTCTTTTTTACCTTTGTAGTTGCGTCTTCCCTCGCCGGTGACAAGCCTTTTGGTCTCCTCTGAGACCATGCACGGTGAAATGGTGAGGGAGAAGGCTTTGTGAGTTTTTTTAAACTGTTTTTGGGTTTTCGATTCTCGAAAGGTGAGTGAAAAGAGGTTTTTGGGTTCGGTTTTCGTGAAAAGAAAATGTTTTCTATTTTTTTGAGGTTTCAAAGAGACGAAAAAAGGTTTCTTTTTAGGGCTCCGGCACCGGCAACGACGACCAGAGTGAATGACAGCGCCGGGTTTTCAGAGAAAAAGGATGAGGCTCTGTAGATTTTAGGGTTAACAATTTGAGAAAAGGGATTGAAATTTGTTTTAACCTGGCTTATATAGTGTTTTAAATGTTTTAAATCGGTTTAATATGTTTCTTAGCTCCTCCGCGTCTTACTATTTATGCGAGCAGGGCTTCCGCATTTCAAAACTACGCTCGTGGCCCTCCAACTTTTTCATATATTTTCAATCTCGTCCCAATCTAGTTTAAATTGATTTCCGAACGGGATATTTACCCTTTTAGTCCTTGTAGGTTTCCGCATCATTTTAATTAAGTCCCTATTTTGCTTTTTAATTAGCTTTTTAAATAGTTTATTTACAGTTTTGATCCCTGCCAGTTTGCATTTTTTTATTATTAGCATTTTATTATGTTTTTTTTGTTAATCATGCATGTTACCTATTTGCATCGAATTTATGTTTGGCCATATTGTTTATGTTATTATGTGCATATATGTTTTTACTGTGGCATGCCTATTTGTTTTAATGACAATCGAATATGTTTGTTGTGACATGCATTTTAATTGTCATCCATGTGACTCCTTAATGTTTAAATTTGCATGATAATTAATTTAAATTATAAAAAGGAGATACTTATTAATTCGCGTATCCGGGTCGAAATATCCTAGCTTATTGGATATTCCTCGGATATTTAGATTAATTCGAATCGTCTGAAGGTAAACTCGTAAATGATTATAATGGACAAGACCATGACATCATTCTTTAATTACTTGCATCATGCATAAAGGTGACGTACGAGATCCGAACCCTAAACTAACACGACAGTCAGCCTTATAAGATGTCGGTTTAGTCTTTGGTCCGGTGTACCGTCATCCTTTCTAATTAAATGTATAATTAATTCCAAAACCACAATTCGATATAGCACGAGCTATTTAAGTCATATTTTCATTTAAGAATCCTTTATTAAATTCACTTTGGCTTTTAATAATTTCTATCGATTAAAAAGGTAACAAGTCATTTGGTACCGATTTTCGGGCGTGATGAGGGTGCTAACCCTTCCCCACACGTAACCAACTCCCGAACCCGTTTTTAAACGAATCTCTGGTTTTGTGGTGTCCGGCCTACCTTAGTGGCCGGTGGTGACTCCAAATTTTTACGATTTTCCAAAGTTCGAATTTCCCTTCTTTTTTGATATAAATCTCTTTTTCTTTCAAAAAGTGATAAGACCTAGTCATTTTAAAAAAGGTTATCACAGTTTGGCGACTCCGCTGGGGACAAAATTTTTGTTTTTACAAAACAAAAAAGAGAGTTAAGCCAATAAAAACACTTGTTGCCTTTAATCGATGGAAACTATTTAAATTTCAAAGTGAAGTTAATAAGGTTGTTCTTTCATGAAAATATAACTTAAATAGAATGTGCTTTGAAAATTTGTGACCTTCGAATTAATCCTACATTTAATTTCTAAGGAGTCACCGACATGTGTTGCATCATGATCATCAAGCTCTATACTCGAGCTATCCCTCTTAAGTGGGAGTGAAACGCCCATACCCACGTGAGTATCCCTCCACGGGTCGGTAATTCACTTCCGAAATCCACGCCTTTGACACGTGAGCAGCTCTCCACGTTATTAGGCCGTGCTTTCCCTCGAATCGAAACTAATTCGCAAGCCTATAGTGGGCAAGAATTGGGGTTCTCATTGCCTTAATAGGTGATGAGATATGTTCGGGTACCCTTGTTAGAACCAAACTCACGTGTGAGAATATAAGAAGCCCACCCCATTAGAGCCATGCGGATAACCGTAGAGTTTAGAGTGGCTATGGTCGTCTTGTTAATTGCTTGCCTTCTTTATTTTGGTTGTATTTAGTTATCATTGTTTATCTTGTAACTAACGTGTTTTCTTTTGTGCTTCCTCCTTTATTTTGCATATTTCATCATGGTAAAGAGCACATTGAGTTGGAAATAGTCTGAAATTAAAGACTTGATTAGTGGGAAATCCGGTCCGTAACAATAATAAGAAGGATCTTGACGTACGAATATAGCCATAAGGAGAGCAACTACATGGTTGGGTTTCCGAGACAAGAAAGGCTTTCAAAAAATGGCCACCTCACATATTTGTTAGATATTCCAGTTAGGAAATACCGAGTCTTGCAAGGAAATTAGCGAGAACCACACCGAACAAGAACTAAGCTTTCCGGGGCAAGATCGGAAGTTTCTCGGGCATAGCGAGAACCACAATCAAGTCTCGACCTAGAACAAAAAAAATACTTCAAGTCAGAGGGAATTCCGACCTCAGCACCCCCGTTACGCCTTGAAGGTTGGGTTCAGTGGATCCTTTTCAAAGACCAAGTCAAGAGTACCAAATATCAATATTGGATCAATCATAATTCGTCGCCTACATCACTCGAGGGCAGGGCCAAGGATTGGCGTATTTGTTAACGCTCGATTCCTAGCGAAAGATCCTCCAATGCTTCTAAGAAAGAAGAAGGGATTGTGGAAATCTTGAAGAAAATTGACGACCTAGATGCTAGCTTGAGAACCATATGTAGTGGGTTGCCGTCGATCGTTGTAAAAAACCAAGGTTCCCATTGATATGAGTTGTTTAACGAGGATATTTGTCGAACTCAGTGTTGCTCTTTGCATTTCAATTATGCATTTTGTTTGATTACCTTTAGTCATGTGTTTCTGTTGTACATATGACACATCGCATTCATAAAATTAATGGTCAATGCACCTTTGCATTCAATTATACATTTTGTTTGATTACCTTTAATCATATGTTGTATATATAACACATTGCATTCATGAAATTAATGTTCAATGCACCTTTGCATTCAATTATACATTTTGATTTATTACTCTTAACCATATGTTGTACATATAACACATTGCATTCATGAAATTAATGTTCAATGCACCTTTGCATTCAATTATACATTTTGTTTGATTACCTTTAATCATATGTTGTACATATAACACATTGCATTCATGTTCAATGCACCTTTGCATTCAATTATACATTTTGATTGATTACCTTTAATTATATGTTTCTGTTGTACATACGACACATTCATTCATTCATTAAACAAATAAAATTAATGTCCATCAAATTAATGCATCTTTGCATTCAATTTTACATGTATGTTTGATTACTTTTAATCACCTACCCTTGTTGTGCATACAACACATTACATGCATTCATTCTTAAAATGAACAAATGAAGGAAAGTTTTGCTAAGCTAGAGGCCGATTTGAGAGGTCAGATGGAACGAACTCAGCAAGAATTAAGGGATACCATCATCAAGTCCCAACAAGATATGATGAAGGGAATGTCCCAACTGTTACAGTCCAATCTGGGAGGAAAGAATGTTGTTGAGAATCTTGCTCAAGGTTCGGGAGACCGCTCAGCCACCCCGATCTTTAAGAATCCTCTTGTTATCTGTCCCTCGTCCAACCCACCCCAAGGGGCATCTTCTGCTCGTCAAGACGGAGCCTTTGCTCAAAGCTCAACCTGGCATGACCTTCGGAGACATGACCTTTAGGGTTTTGGTTCTCGGTTTTCGTCTTTGGGAATTGGCGTGTTTAAGTCGTGCATGTTGCATTTTCTCTTGAAGTAATGCATGGAACAAACATTGCTATTATTTGCCTAAAGATAGCAATGATCTTTTTTAGGGCACTTGATCGATTGAATGTTGTGATAACGATGAAGTGAGATTTCCTGCTCTGTCCGCTCTGGTCGGTAAAGCAAGAGAAGCAAGATTACTATTCCTTCAATGGTGTTCGATGATAAGTAAATCTCCTAAGAAAGCCTAAATAGAGTTGCTTGAATGTGCCTAAAAAAGAAAAGAAAAAAATAAGGAAAAAATAAGAAGAAAAAGAGAAAAAGAAAAAAGAGAAGAAGAAGGAAAAGAGAAAAAATAGACTATTTCAAAACAAAATGTTTTTAACTTCAGAGCTTGGTAACAAGCATTAACAAAAAGCACTCCAATGTTCGAAACCTAGTAATAGGAATTTTTGAATATGAGTATGGAATTTTAGGGGCACTCCGCTGAAGCCCGAAACTCTTTGCTTCATGAGTGATGGTAATATTTTCAAATTGTGACTATGCCGAGTAGCTCGGGGTATCGTTGTATGCTCCATCTTTATTCTCGAGCCAAAGGACTGTGACAAGTTGAATTCCCCTAAGAAAAAGAAATGAATGAAAAAATTGAATAAGTCCTGAAAAGGAATCCTTGAGGACACCGACACAAATCAATGGTAATCATAAACGCACATGTCCCATGGGCTAAACAAAGGTTGAAACTTTAAACATATATATGAATGGAGAAACATGATAAGAACTAGAAGGAATGGTAATCGAGCTGATCCAGCAAGTACCATAATCATGAGGATGAACCGAGCGATTAGGGAGGAGTTTCATAACTTCAAATATCGCCACAACATTTAAAGTCTTCATAGACGCAAGTGATCACCGGAAAGTTGAATCTAAGACGCTATTGCATTTGATATCCGGGGCATCCTATTCAGTTTTCTTTTAATCAGAATTTTGGTTTCAAGGTTCTGTATATTAATCTGAGAATCCGTTCTTCATTAGAATGACGACCAGCGAATTGACATATTTTGAAAACAAAGAGATCTCCTTGTATTACTTTCGAGATAAATGCATCGCCGTCAGTAAGGCCCAAAGTTGAGGGACACTACATGGTGTGGGGATGGTGAAAGAACCATTGAAGTTAAGTTGTTGCGAAGGGGTATCATTGTCCGCGGAACAACAAAGGCTTTTGCATATAGAATTTCGAATCAGAATAGATGAGAGATGTCATACGGATTGGAAGTGCTTGACATTGGACTCAGGGAATGAGCAACGACAGACGAGAGCAAAGTTTGGCAGGACATATGACTGAGGAGTGGTTGTAGTCCCAAGATGATGACCACCGACCTTAGAGAATGAAGACAAACTAAATTCATGCATCTTTGCATTCTTATGACCACATGCATCTTTGCATCATGAAAAAATGCTCACGCATCATTGATAGTTAGACATCCCTATATTAGGAGCATGCTAACTCGTACCATCATAGCATTTTGTTTATTTTTTAACAGGTGTAAAGATTGATAAAGAGATGGATCTACCACTTTACAAGAGAAGAAATAAATCTCATAAGAACCAAGAGTCCTTTTACTGGTATCAAGATTTTAATCCATGATTCTGATCTCCCCAAATGATGTTTTCCTCAAAACTCAAATTTTTCAATGTTATCCTTCCAAAAGGATGTTTTTCTTAGAATTCAAATTTCTCAATTTTATTCCTTTTAAAATGAAGTTTTTCTTAAAACTCAATTTCTCAATCTTATCCTTCTTAAAGGATGTTTTTCTTAGAATTTCAATTTCTCAATCTTATCCTTCCTAAAGGATGTTTTTCGTAGAATTTCAATTTCTCAATCTTATCCTTTCAAAATGGGGGTTTTTCTTAAAACTCAATTTCTCAATTTCATTCCTTCCCAAAGGATAAATTTTCTTAAAATTCCAATTTCTCAATTTTATCCTTCCTAAAGGATGTTTTTCTCAAAACTCCATTCCTCAATTTCATTCCTTCCAAAATGATATTTTTCTCAAAATTCAAATTCCTCAATTTAATCCTTCCTAAAGGATGTGTTTTCCTCAAAAATCCAAATTCCTCAATTTTGCCCTTTCCAAAAGGACGTTTTCCTCAAAATTCAGAGAAAGAGAGAAGAAAAAGAAAAGAAAAGGGAGGAAAGGAAAAAAGAAAAAAGATAAGAAAGGAAAAAGGAAGAAGAAATGAATGAGAAAAAGAACAAGAGGAAAGAAGAAGAAAAAAAAGAAAGGAGAAGAAAAAGAGAGGAAAAAAAGAGAAAAAGAGAGAAAAAAGAAGAAAGAAGAAGAAGAAGAGAAATAAGAAAGCAAGAAAAAGAGCTAACGTCAACAAGATTAAAGAGCTCCTAATGAGAAGAGCTCGATTGACAAAGGCCAAAGAGCTTATAGCGAGAAGTACTCGTTTAAAAAAGAAGTAAGAACTCATGGAGAGAAGAATTTGCCATTCTTTCAAGGATTTCAGACGAAGGATTTCGAACTCGCCACATCAGGATTTCAGAGCAAAAGAGGCAGATACTCAAAGCTCAAGGACTTCAGGCGAAGGATTTCAAACTCGCAGCGTCAGGATTTCAGAGCAAAAGAGGCAGATACTCATAGCTCAAAACAGCGGGCGAAGGATTTCAAACTCGCCACGTCAAGATTTTAGAGCAAAAGAAGCAGATACTCATAGCTCAAAACAGCGGGCGAAGGATTTTAAACTCGCCGCATCAGGATTTCAGAGCAAAAGAGGCAGATACTCATAGCTCAAAACTTCGGGCGAAGGATTTCAGACTCGCCGCATTAGATTTTCCGAGCAAGAGAGACGGATACTCATAGCTCAAGGTGAAGAATTACAGATTCACCATAATCAGGACTTCCGAGCAAAAGAGAGACAGATACTCATAGCTCAAGGTGAAGAGTTTCAAATTCACCGTAATCAAGACTTCCGAGCAAAAGAGAGGCAGATACTCACAGCTCAAGGTGAAGAATTTCAAATTCACCAAAATCAGGACTTCCGAGAAAAAGAGAGGCATGTACTCATAGCTCAAGGTGAAGAATTACAGACTCACCATAATCAGGACTTCCGAGCAAAAGAGGCAGATACTCATAGCTCAAGGTGAAGAATTTCAGACTCACAGTAATCATGACTTCCGAGCAAAGGAGACAGATACTCACAGCTCAAGGTGAAGAATTTCAAACTTACCATAATCAAAACTTCCGAGCAAGAGAGACATATACTCATGGCTCGAGGTGAAGAATTTCAAATTCGCCGCGTCAAGTTTTCAGAGCGAAGGAGGCAGATACTCAAAGCTCGAGGATTTCAGGCGAAGGATTTTGAACTCGCCGCATCAAGATTAAGAGCAAAAGAGCTCAAGGGTTTTCCTACAGAAAAACCAGAAGGCCTGTTCAGTTTGTTTTTGCCGCTTCGGTAAAACAAGTTATTTGGGTTTGTTCTCTGCCGCTTCAAAAAATGAATCAATTCTGTCCCTTGCCGTTCCGGAAGGACATGCCAACGCTACCCACTTTGTTTTTGCCGCTTCAAGGGAGCAAATCACCCAAACAGGGAAGTTGGACAAAATTAGTGCTTATGGTCTTTACTTTATTCTTGTTCCACAAGTATAAGCAAAGATGAGCAACTATAATCACTAATTTTGTCCGGGTTAACCTCTTTTTACTTCATCTTATAATAATGGGCTTTATTACTCTTATATATATATATATATATATATATATATATATATATATATGTCGAATAATTAAAAACTAAAAAGGAAAAAGGAAAACAAAAAACAAAAAAACAATATATATATATATATTAATGTTATACACATATTTATTATATTATCACTACTATTTTATTATCATATATTGTTATTGCTATCTATTATATTATTATTATTATTACCATTATAGTATAACTATTACTAGTATTATATTTACTAACACTACTATCATATATTATGTTATTATTATTACTATGTTATTATGTTATTATATTATTATCACTATTATACTATTATGATATTGCCGTAGACTATTATATTTATTATAAATATTATTATTATTATTAATATTATTATCAAAATAAATCTAAAAGAGTCTAATATATATGTAAAAGCCCAACTAAATAAAATCAGTCCATATAAATAAAAAGCTCAAGTATATTATAACACAGTCCAGTTACAAATAAATAATAATAATGATACAAGCCGTTTTGGGCCCAACACCAATTAAACAAAAATCATAATAGTTGTCTTTTGTCTTTGCAGCCGCCCCATCCTCCACCGTCAGATCTGATCTAGATCTGACGGTCCAGATCGCACCAGGGGATGGAAACCCTAGCGGTCCAAACCCTCTCCGCGTCGCGGCATCTCAGTCGTCAGATCCAATCCGGATCTGACGGTCCAGATTCAAGCAGTCTCCTCACGCGCGCGTCAAAGACTTACGCCAGCCATTTCGGTTTCCCACGCGCCCCACGTGGAATTCACGCGCGTCTCCTCAGATCCTTTGTGACCATCCAGATGCGCACCACATCGATCATGCTCTCTGTTGGTCCCCTCCTCGGCCGTCCACCATGCCAGTACATGCAAAAAGACAAACAAAAATGTCAGCATCCCCAACCGAATTCCAGAGGCAAAATCAGAGGCGAATGTGAATACAAACAAATGATAACAAATCAGTGAATAGCAATATATAGGACATTTTTTCTATTTTTTTAATATCGATGTAATTTCGGCTATAAAATCGAAACCGATTGTAATAAAGAGGAAGAGAAGTTGTAATAAAAAAATTCAGAGAAAATACAAGCAAGAAAGAAGCTTTCTGAGGTATATTACCATCTCATTTCGTTTCATTTCGAATCAAAAAAGCAAAAAAAAAAAGTTAGAGTCTTCTTTTTTACCTTTGTAGTTGCGTCTTCCCTCGCCGGTGACAAGCCTCTTGGTCTCCTCCGAGACCATGCACGTTGAATCGGTGAGAAAGAAGGCTTTGTGAGTTTTTTTAAAATTGTTTTTGGGTTTTTTATTCTCGAAAGGTGAGTGAAAAGTGGTTTTTGGGTTCGGTTTTCGTGAAAAGAAAAGGTTTTATGTTTTTTTGGGGTTTCAAAGAGACGGAAAAAGGTTTCTTTTTAGGGCTCCGATGCCGGCAACGGCGACCAGAATGAATGATGGCGTCGGGTTTTCAGAGAAAAAGGGTGAGGCTCTGTAGGTTTTAGGGTTAATAATTTGAGAAAAGGGGCTGAAATTTGTTTTAACCTGACTTATATAGTGTTTTAAATGTTTTAAATCGGTTTAATCTGTTTCTTAGCCCCTCCGCGTCTTACTATTTACGCGAGCAGGGCTTTCGCATTTTAAAACTACTCCCGTGGCCCTCCAACTCTTTCATATATTTTCAATCTCGTCCCAATCTGGTTTAAATTGATTTCCGAACGGTATATTTACTCTTTTAGTCCCTGTAGGTTTCCGCATCATTTTAATTGAGTCCTTATTTTGCTTTTTAATTAGCTTTTTAAATAGTTTATTTACAATTTTGATCCCTGCCAGTTTGCCTTTTTTATTATTAGCATTTTATTATGTTTTTTTTGTTAATCATGCATGTTACCTATTTGCATCGAATTTATGTTTGGCCATATTGTTTATGTTAGTATGTGCATATATGTTTTTTAATGTGGCATTCCTATTTGTTTTAATGACATTCGAATATGTTTGTTGTGACATGCATTTTAATTGTCATCCATGTGACTCCTTAATGTTTAAATTTGCATGATAATTAATTTAAATTATAAAAAGGAGATACTTATTAATTCGCGTATCCGAGTCGAAATATCCTAGCTTATTGGATATTCCTCGGATATTCGGATTAATTCGAATCGTCTAAAGGTAAACTCGTAAATAATTATAACAGACAAGACCTTGACGTCATTCTTTAATTGCTTGCATCATGCATAAAGGTGACGTACGGGATCCGAACCCTAAACTAACACGGCAATCAGCATTATATGATGTCGGTTTAGTCTTTGGTCCGGTGTACCGTCATCCTTTCTAATTAAATGTATAATTAATTCCAAAGTCACAATTCGATATAGCCCGAGCTATTTAAGTCATATTTTCATTTAAGAACCCTTTATTAAATTCACATTGTCTTTTAAATAATTTCTATCGATTAAAGATGCAACAAGTCATTTGGTACTGATTTCCGGGCGTGATGGGGGTGCTAACCCTTCCCCACACGTAACCAACTCTCGAACCCGTTTTTAAACGAATCTCTGGTTTTGTGGTGTCCGGCCTACCTTAGTGGCCGGTGGCGACTCCAAATTTTACGATTTTCCAAAGTTCAAATTTCCCTCCTTTTTTGATATAAATATCTTTTTCTTTCAAAAAGTGATAAGACCTAGTCGTTTTCAAAAAGGTTATCACACTCTCAAGTTGATATTCTGACTTTGTTCCTAGGTGGATTTAAATAAAATGCAGCCACTCTCAGTGCCGTTTTCTTCAAAAATTTCCACTTCAGTTCATACTGCTGTTGCTTCCCTTAGCTCTCTATCCTTAAACTTGGACCAACATCTTCTGATGCTCCTATGTTCATATGGGACATGCTCTCTATCATTAGTTTCTATGGTTTGCTTTATAAATTAAGGACAAGATCTGTAATAAAAAAAATATTTTTGAAGTCTACATTACGCTATTCTCTTCCAGGATCATTTAAGTATTTTTGTGCTATTCAATCCGAGGAGGAAGGTGACTCCATAGTTTTAGTATATAGAGATTGTAGCAAATTGTGTTATAATCTCAAGGATCGCACAATAAAGAAAGGTCTGCATTGTATTCTCAATACTTTGAGACCCTTGCTTGTATTCTCTGAGTTTATGGGTTTCTTTGGATTATATGTTTAATTAGGATTTCAAATTTATTTTTAATTTTTAGTTGTCCAGTCTTAGGAAACCCTAATAACTAACGATAGTATGAAGAAGAAGATGAGAAGTAAAAGTAGTGAAAGTTTTATTGATGAATTTCTTGCTCTCAAATACAAACGTAGAGATACTTTTATAGAGAGCTTAGCTGGGCTAGGAGCTTCTCAACAGAATTTGTTGAGCTGTTAACAAAGAGAATAATTTCAACAATTGGGCTAACAACTCCAACAGCTTTTCCCGCGCTAACAGCATCAAGACATTTCCCGCACTTCTATTCTTTAATATGCTTCCTTCTCTTTTCGTTCTTTAGTTCTTCAACAGACAAGACTCCCAATTTCTGACGAAACATCTGAAAGTATGCTTTTGTGAGAGGTTTAGTAAGGCCATCTGCAACTTGATCCGCTGCAGGAACATAGTTGATCATAAGATCATTTGCTGCCACCTTTTCCCTGACAAAATGAACATCCAACTCTACATGTTTACTCTTCGAATGATAAACTGGATTTGCACTCATAGCTATGGCCCCTGAATTATCACACCAAATGATCGGGACTGCAGACGTATGAATTTTCATTTCCTTAAGGAGAGTGTCTATCCAAGTGACTTCAGAGGCAACATCATCTAAACTTCGATATTCAACCTCCGTTGTTGATCGAGACATTGTTTTATGCTTCCTAGAGCTCTATTGAACAAGATTCCCTCCGAGGTACACACAATTTCCAGAGATTGAACGTCTATCATCTGTATTGCCTGCCCAGTCTGCATCGGCAAACACAACCAGCTGACAAGGATCTGAAGATGGAGAGAATACCATGCTATAATCAAGTGTGCCATTCAAATAGCGTAACACTCGTTTAGCTGCAGACAGATATTGCTCACAAGGACTGTGCATGAATTGTGCAAATTTATTTACACTGAAAGCAATGTTAGGTCTCCTGTGACATGCATACAATAGTGACCCAACCAAGCTTCGATATTCTTGAGCATTACTCAAAGAATTGCCAGCCTTTTGAGTGAGTTTTAGAGATGGCACCATAGGTGTAGGCATTGTTGTTGCATTGGTCATTTGTGCTTTAGCCAGAATTTCCGTTATGAATGTAACCCCCTCGCCCCGGTCTGGCCGGATGACCGGTCCGAGTGGGCCACACGGAGAAAACCGAGTGAAACCCGTTAAGGTTTCCTTCGGTTAGCAACCCTATTTTTTTTCTTTTTACATTAATCTTGTCTAGATGAACATTAAGTCCTAAGCGATGCACACAGCGGAAAATAATACAAAGGAAAAAACATTCGAACCACGGCCATACATAACTGTTCATTTTTTTAGTTCACAGGGCAGCCCGTATCGATACCCTAGCTAGGGGTATCGATACGCCCTGTCTAGGTCAACCCAAGAAGTCAACCACGAGAAGTCCGAATCGATACAGCCCTTGAGCGTATCGATACGCCCTTCTCGGTCAACCCTTCTTGGTCAACAGCGTAGACCCGTACTGATACTCGGGAACCTCGTATCGGTACGCTCTATTCTCACTCAAATTTCCAAATTATAGTAACTTTGGAGGGTATCGATACCCTTAGGGTATCGGTACGCCAGGCAAAATTTCTGGCTTTTGGGCATGACCGTATCGATACGGCCCTGAGGCGTATCGATACGCCCTGCACTGCAAATCCTCAAATTTCAACTTAAACGACCCTAACACGACTCTAAATGCATTTCCCGACTCACCTAAGCATATACAAACATGTAAGCATACATAAATTAGCCAAGAGAACCAATCATACATGAATTAAAGCATTCGCACGTAGCATTTTAATGAGAGAGCAATTTAGGCCATATTATGCATACTTAAAAAGCTCAAGTGGTCATAAAGCCACAAGACAATCAAAAGAGGTTTGCACTCACACACAAGGCAACCTAGAAATTCTAAAGCATGCCATCATTCACACCATCAATCACCATAGCATTACATGCTTACAAACCATAATCAAATCAAACATCATCATATGTAATGAGTCATACAAGCTCATACAAACACACCCTATTGACACATTGCTTATCTACTACAAAATTAACCATACTTGAGCAACAACTTGGAAAGCCCTTCTTGCCTTGCTCTGAGCCAACACCACGCTAATGATCTGCATTGTTGAACATTGAGAGCGTAAGCTATAAGCTTAGTAAGGGTGCTCTAAAACGAAAAACATCAACAATGCAGGGTTCAAGCATGTTAATCCTAATCTTACATATAACAAGCATAGGCATATAATCAAGTAGACCTAGCTAGTCTTTCAAGTGGCATATATGGTCTCTCAATCCTAACAAGCTCAAATCTCATGTATCAACATCATGTAGCAACACATATAACACAACCATATATCACCATATAAGAACAAGTTAATTGGCAACTTTAATTACCCCGATTGTGCGAATTTAAACCTTGACAACACTTTACCTCGGTGGGATTCCACTCATCACCGGACCATGCATGTGCGGGATTCCACTCATCGCCACATGCCCTACGGATGGGGTTCCACTCATCATCCCGTAGAAATATATAAAAAGCTTCCGGTGGAATGTTACATCACCGTACTCCTTCTTGATGACTTAACGCCATCAAGGCCACGTACGTTTTGACTCAATTTGTGTGCACACTATCCTAATGATCGATCATTTACAACCGGTAATTATTTTAGTGCCAATTATCATCATCAATCACATATCATCAACCACACTCATGCTCATCACATATATCCTCATCATGATATATATATATATATATATATATATATATGCATGCACCATAAAATCACAAGTACAAGAGCATAGTCATTAAGCACATTGGCATTTAAAGAAACAAGACTAAATTAACTACTTGGGTTTTAAGGAAGTGGCCTACCAAGCACACTTTACACACACTCACTACTCATGCCCGAACCAAACTTTAAAACAAGTTAAGACCACTCACCGCCCTTCCTTAGCACTTCGATCCAATCCTCCTACGATCCCGGATTCGGTCCCAAAGCCTCTTCAACGTTTCCTCTTGCTTCTAGTCAAACAAAACACACTTATTACACCATGATTCAATGCTAAACTCAACCATCAACTTACTTTGCAAACACAACCCAATTTCCTCAAATTCCCAAACCACATAATGTCCAAAAACCCAATTTTCGTGCTCCCCTAAAACCATGCTGAAATTTCCATTTCCAAGCATCCAAATGACTTCCAAAACATCTCAAACACCCTCCCAACATACCCTAACCATCAGCCCTTAGTTTCCAACCTAAAACCCACCAAAAACCGAAATTTTACTACCTTAAAATTGGTCTTAAGAACATATTACGAATTTTCATCCAAATTCAACCAAATTGATATATGTTACACCTTTTAACATGCTTAACTAAAGCCCCAACTCAATTTGTCAAAACCAATTGGAAAACCCCCTTAAAAACCCAAACTTTAATATAAACCCTAATTTCCAAAACCTCATATTTTTGAAATCTAAGACTATAGATAGATAGAGGGAAAAGAGGAGGTTAAGAAAACATATTTACCTCTTAAAATGGTGTTGAGATCAAGTAGCAAAATCAATGGAATATTAGCTAGGGTTTTGGGAGAGTTTGAAAATGGGGGAGAGGGGTTTGACGTTGGGAAAGGGAGGGTGAGAAAGAAGATGACAACTTTTTCCTTAAAGTTATCTTGCTTTATTTAAAATTTGGGTAAATTACAACATAAGTCCTCATCTTTTTACTAAAGTTCAATTAGGTCACTATTTAGGTTGAATTGATTTAATTAAATTTCATTTGACTCGAACTATAAACCCGGTTAACTCCTAGGCCCAAAACACGGGTGTTACAACTCTCTCCCACTTAAGGAATTTCGTCCCCGAAATTACCTAACTGAAAGAGATACGGAAACTGCTTTTCCATATCCTCCTTTCTCTCCCAAGTGGCCTCGTCCACACCTCTACGTTGCCACCGCACCTTCACTAACTCAATCGATCTACCCCTCAACACCTTATCGTCAGAAGCTAAGATCTCCACTGGCTCTTCTTCATAGGTCAAATCCGGATTCAATTCAATTTCCTCTACGGGCATAACATGTGATGGATCGGACCTATACTTACGAAGCATCGATATATGGAACACATCGTGTATCTTCTCAAGCTCGGACGGTAAACGCAACTGATAAGCAACAGGACCAACCCTCTTCACAATCTCATACGACCCTATGTACCTCGGACTCAACTTCCCTTTTCGGCCAAATCTCATCACTTTCTTTCACGAAGACACCTTCAAGAAAACCTTCTCACCCACTGAGAACTCAACTTCCTTCCTCTTCAAATCGGCATAGGACTTCTGCCTATCCGAAGCAGCCTTCAAACGATCACAAATCAATTTTACCTTGTCTGTGGTCCCTTTGAGCAAATCCGGCATAGGTAACAGTTTCTGCCCTACCTCGGCCCAACACACTGGAGTCCTACACTTCCGGCCATACAAGGCCTCATACGGAGCCATCTGAATGCTCGACTGAAAGCTGTTATTGTACGCAAACTCTACTAGAGGCAAATGCTTCTCCCAAGTACCTTGGAAGTCTATGATACAACATCGCAGCATATCCTCTAAGATCTGAATAACCCTCTCTGACTGACCATCTGACTGAGGATGATAAGAAGTGTTGAAGTTCAAACGGGTACCCAAAGCTGTATGCAGACACTCCCAAAATCTAGAAGCAAACCGCGGATCTCTATCTGACACAATGGACTTTGGCACACCATGCAGTCTCACAATCTCACCAATGTACAAGTCGGCCAATCTATCTAAGGTGTAAGTAGTGTTGACTGCCAAGAAGTGAGCACACTTCGTAAATCGACCCACTATCACCCCAACTGAGTTCTTCTTCGTAGGAGTCAAAGGCAAACCCGTAACAAAATCTATGGTGATGTTCTCCCATTTCCATTCCGGAATTCTCAACGGCTGTAACAAACCTGAGGGAACCTGATGTTCCGCCTTCACTCTCTGACACACTAAGCACTTACTCACAAAGTCGGCCACATCTCTCTTCAAGCCAACCCAATAGTACTCATTCTTCAAATCACGGTACATCTTCGTACTTCTAGGATGCATAGCAAACGGACTACTGTGGGCTTCAGTCAAAATCGTACGTCTCAAATCACTGTCTTCTGGCACAACTATTCTGTCTTTGTAACACAAAACCCCGTCAGTACTGAAACTGTAGTCTGAAGATCTACCTTCGGCTATATCTTGCACGTGAGGTGCCAAAGATCTATCTAAGAGCTGTTTCTCTCGAATCAACTGACCTAGAGTAGGTCTAACCTGAAGCTCGGCTATCAAGCCACCATCTCCGGACAAACTCAATCTAGCAAACATAGCTCTCAAGTCTACGGCCACCTTCCTACTCAATGCATCGGCCACTACATTGGCCTTACCCGGATGGTATTCAATAGTAAGATCATAGTCTTTTAGTAGCTCTAACCACCTACGCTGTCTGAGATTCAAATCTCGCTGAGTCATAATGTACTTCAAACTCTTGTGATCGGTGTACACTGTGCATTTCTCACCGTACAGATAATGCCTCCAAATCTTCAGAGTAAACACAACTGCAGCTAACTCTATGTCATGGGTCGGATAGTTGCGCTCATGAGTCTTCAACTGTCTAGAGGCATAAGCCACTACTCTTCGGTCTTGCATAAGAACACATCCTAACCCTACATAAGAAGCATCACTGTAAACTACAGAGTCCTTCCCAGACTCAGGCTGAATCAAAATCGGAGCTTGGGTCAAAGCTTCTTTCAATTTCTCAAAGGCTTTCTGTCTTGCATCTGTCCACTCAAACTGAACACTCTTCTGAAGTAACTGTGTCAATGGAGCGGCTAATTTAGAGAAACCCTCTACAAACCTCCTATAGTATCTGGCTAAGCCTAGGAAGCTACGTACCTCTGTCACAGACTTCGGTTGCTTCCACTCAACAATGGCTTCAATCTTCTTCGGATCAACTCTAATCCCATCGGCTGACACTACATGTCCTAAGAAGACTACCTCACGGATCCAAAACTCACACTTGCTGAGCTTCGCATACAACTGATGATCAAGCAAAGTCTTCAAAACAAGTCTCAAGTGTCGGTCATGGTCTTCTTCAGTTCGCGAATACACTAAAATGTCATCAATAAATACAACCACAAACTGATCTAAATACTGATGAAAGATCTTATTCATCATGTCCATGAAAGCTGCCGGTGCATTAGTCAACCCAAATGGCATGACTAAAAACTCATAATGGCCATATCTAGTCCTAAAGGCCGTCTTCGGTATATCAACCTCTCTTACCTTTAGCTGGTAATAACCCGATCTCAAATCAATCTTCGAAAAGACGGATGCTCCTCTCAACTGATCAAACAAGTCATCAATTCTAGGTAACGGATATTTGTTCTTCACTGTCAACTGATTTAACTGTCTGTAATCTATGCACATTCTCATGCTCCCATCTTTCTTTTTCACAAACAACACTGGTGCACCCCAAGGTGAAGAACTAGGCCTAATAAAACCTCTATCTGTCAATTCTTGCAACTGAGTCTTCAACTCTTTCAATTCTTTTGGTGTCATACGATACGGAGCAATCGAAACAGAAGCTGAATCAGAATAAGTCTCAATGCTGAACTCTACCTCTCTGTCTGGTGGAAACCTGGCAATTCTTCCGGAAACACACTAGGGAAATCACATACTGTCCGGATGTCCTGAGGTCTAACCTCACTCATGTTAGGGTTCATCACATACGCTAAGAATGCTTCACACCCCAACTCAACTAACCTCTTAGCCTCTAACACTGAAACCACATTGGACAAGAACTTCACGTTCTCGCCCACCACTACAATCTCATAGTCATCTGTGAGCTTCAAAGAAATCCGCTTAGTCTCAAAATCTATCCTAGCTCTATGCTCCGTGAGCCAATCCATACCCAAAATCACATCAAAACCATAGAAAGGAAGTTCCATCATATCCACTGGAAACACATGCCCCTGAACCATCAACGGACACCTTCGGTACATCTTCCTAACTACTACCGTGTCCCCAAAGGAACTAGTAACACTAACTCCTACCTCTAACATCTCACAAGGCAAATTCAAAGACCGTGCATGCTCACTCAATATATAGGAATGTGTAGACCCAGAGTCAATCAAAGAAAGCAAACCCAAAGACTGTATCGAGAAGTTACCTGCGATCACATCGGTGTCATGCTGATCTCCCCGCTGAGCATAAACTCTGGCCTGACCTCCGTCCTCTGGCTGAACTGCGACTATGTGTGCTATATTCCTCTGACCATCATTCCTTGGCTGAAAGTTTCCTCTACCGCGCCCGCGGCCTCTCTGAAAGTCATTGGCTCTAGCAGGAGCCTGAGCTGGTGCCTGTCCCACCTGATGTGGACAGTCACGCCTAATGTGGTCTCTAGCACCACAACTCCAACAAGAATGGCAATTCCCCCAACACTCACCGATGTGGTTCCTCCTGCAAGTAGCACATGTGGGTAACTTCCCACCAGCTCTCTGACCCTGATGGCCCCTACCGTGGTTACCGCCACCACGCCTATGATCATATTGATGCCTGTTGTCCCTATGCCTCTTGGCATCACCTCTATCAAAGTTGCTGGACCTCTTACCCGAACTAGATCCACCTGACCGCCTGGTCAAACTCAAATTGTGCTCCAAGTCCTTGGCCCTCGCGACCAAGACATCAAAATCGGTGTAATCTGAAGCTAGAGTATAGGTCTTGATCTCCTCATTCAGCCCATAACGGAAACGGTTACAACGCTCCACCTCAGTAGGTACAAGCTCAGGTGCATACTGACTCAATCTAACAAACCGGACCTCATAATCGGTCACAGACATATTCCCCTGAAGCAATGCCATAAACTCCCTCTTCCTCTCATCAAGATATCGCAGACCCAGATACTTCTTACGGAAAGCTGTCTCAAAGAACTCCCAAGTGATCTCGGTCTCATCCATTCCCGAAGTAACGGTGACCCACCAAGTGTAGGCATCACCCTGAAGCAGTGACTCAACGCATCCCAACTTGCGCTCACCAGTACGCCCCATCTGAGCAAGAATACGGACAGTCTTCTCAAACCATAACTCTGACCGCTCTGGAGTAGCACCTCTAAACTCTTCGGCCCCAAGGCCCTGAAGTCTCTCTAAAGGTAATCCGGTGCCCTCACCCTGATGGTGAGCTGCCTGACCTCCAGCTACTGCAGCCTGAAACGCCCCGGCTATTGCCTGTACCAACGGAGCTAAGTCAATCCCGGCCGGTCCTTGGCCACCTTGACCTCCTTGTGGTCCCTCTCTTTCGGGCCCGGCCTCACCTCCCACTCCCGGTGGAGGAGGTGGTGGTGGTGGAGGAGCTCCAACTCCAACCACAGGCTCTCCCACTTGAGCCTCAACTCTCACTACTAGCTCAGCTCTCGGAGCCTCTGCCCGTGGTTCCGGTCGAACCATCCTAGGCCTCCCTCGTGGTCTCATGCTACACTAGCAAGGTATAAACTACAACAAGAAACAGATAAGGATTACGTTAGTCAAAGCAAGGGTCCAATAGTGCTCAAGTACTCCTTTTTCCAAAAATCTTTTCAAATTAAGTAATAGCAGCAATGGGCACTCACTCTATACCAGACACAACAGTTCATGCGTTCAAAACAACATACGATCAAACAAGCATCAAGGGTTCATGGCAAAACATGCATCGAACAACACAATCAGTTAACATTTCAAGCTTACCTCACTTACCTGCCCGAGGTCTCGGTAACCTCAGGCTCTGATACCAACAAATGTAACCCCCTCGCCCCGGTCTGGCTGGATGACCGGTCCGAGTGGGCCACACGGGGAAAACCGAGTGAAACCCGTTAAGGTTCCTTTCGGTTAGCAACCCTATTTTTTTCTTTTTACATTAATCTTGTCTAGATGAACATTAAGTCCTAAGCGATGCACACAGCGGAAAACAATACAAAGGAAAACACATTCGAACCACGGCCATACATAACTGTTCATTTTTTTAGTTCACAAGGCAGCTCGTATCGATACCCTAGCTAGGGGTATCGATACGCCCTGTCTAGGTCAACCCAAGAAGTCAACCACGAGAAGTCCGTATCGATACAACCCTTGAGCGTATCGATACGCCCTTCTCGGTCAACCCTTCTTGGTCAACAGCGTAGACCCGTACCGATACTCGGGAACCCCGTATCGGTACGCTCTATTCTCACTCAAATTTCCAAATTACAGTAACTTTGGAGGGTACCGATACCCTTAGGGTATCGGTACGCCAGGCAAAATTTCTGGCTTTTGGGCATGACCGTATCGATACGGCCCTGTGGCGTATCGATACGCCATGCACTGAAAATCCTCAAATTTCAACTTAAACGACCCTAACACGACTCTAAATGCATTTCCCGACTCACCTAAGCATATACAAACATGTAAGCATACATAAATTAGCCAAGAGAACCAATCATACATGAATTAAAGCATTCACACGTAGCATTCTAATGAGAGAGCAATTTAGGCCATATTATGCATACTTAAAAAGCTCAAGTGGTCATAAAGCCACAAGACAATCAAAAGAGGTTTGCACTCACACACAAGGCAACCTAGAAATTCTAAAGCATGCCATCATTCACACCATCATTCACCATAGCATTACATGCTTACAAACCATAATCAAATCAAACATCATCATATGTAATGAGTCATACAAGCTCATACAAACACACCCTATTGCCACATTGCTTATCTACTACAAAATTAACCATACTTGAGCAACAACTTGGAAAGCCCTTCTTGCCTTGCTCCGAGCCAACACCACGCTAATGATTTGCATTGTTGAACATTGAGAGCGTAAGCTATAAGCTTAGTGAGGGTGCTCTAAAACGAAAAACATCAACAATGCAGGGTTCAAGCATGTTAATCCTAATCTCACATATAACAAGCATAGGCATATAATCAAGTAGACCTAGCTAGTCTTTCAAGTGGCATATATGGTCTCTCAATCCTAACAAGCTCAAATCTCATGTATCAATATCATGTAGCAACACATATAACACAACCATATATCACCATATAAGAACAAGTTAATTGGCCACTTTAATTACCCCGATTGTGCGGATTTAAACCTTGACAACACTTTATCTCGGTGGGATTCCACTCATCACCGGACCATGCATGTGCGGGATTCCACTCATCGCCACATGCCCTACGGATGGGATTCCACTCATCATCCCGTAGAAATATATAAAAAGCTTCCGGTGGAATGTTACATTACCGTACTCCTCCTTGATGACTTAACGCCATCAAGGCCACATACGTTTTGACTCAATTTGTGTGCACACTATCCTAATGATCGATCATTTACAACCGGTAATTATTTTAGTGCCAATTATCATCATCAATCACATATCATCAACCACACTCATGCTCATCACATATATCCTCATCATGATATATATATATATATATATATATATATATATATATGCATGCACCATAAAATCACAAGTACAAGAGCATAGTCATTAAGCACATTGGCATTTAAAGAAAACAAGACTAAATTAACTACTTGGGTTTTAAGGAAGTGGCCTACCAAGCACACTTTACACACACTCACTACTCATGCCCGAACCAAACTTTAAAACAAGTTAAGACCACTCACCGCCCTTCCTTAGCACTTCGATCCAATCCTCCTACGATCCCGGATTCGGTCCCAAAGCCTCTTCAACGTTTCCTCTTGCTTCTAGTCAAACAAAACACACTTATTACACCATGATTCAATGCTAAACTCAACCATCAACTTACTTTGCAAACACAACCCAATTTCCTCAAATTCCCAAACCACATAATGTCCAAAAACCCAATTTTCGTGCTCCCCTAAAACCATGCTGAAATTTCCATTTCCAAGCATCCAAATGACTTCCAAAACATCTCAAAACACCCTCCCAACATACCCTAACCATCAGCCCTTAGTTTCCAACCTAAAACCCACCAAAAACCCAAATTTTACTACCTTAAAATTGGTCTTAAGAACATACTACGAATTTTCATCCAAATTCAACCAAATTGATATATGTTACACCTTTTAACATGCTTAACTAAAGCCCTAACTCAATTTTTCAAAACCAATTGGAAAACCCCCTTAAAAACCCAAACTTTAATATAAACCCTAATTTCCAAAACCTCATATTTTTGAAATCTAAGACTATAGATAGATAGAGGGAAAAGAGGAGGTTAAGAAAACATATTTACCTCTTAAAATGGTGTTGAGATCAAGTAGCAAAATCAATGGAATAGTAGCTAGGGTTTTGGGAGAGTTTGAAAATGGGGGAGAGGGGTTTGACGTTGGGAAAGGGAGGGTGAGAAAGAAGATGACAACTTTTTCCTTAAAGTTGTCTTGCTTTATTTAAAATTTGGGTAAATTACAACATAAGTCCTCCTCTTTTTACTAAAGTTCAATTAGGTCACTATTTAGGTTGAATTGATTTAAATAAATTTCATTTGACTCGAACTATAAACCCGGTTAACTCCTAGGCCCAAAACACGGGTGTTACAATGAATTTCTTTTGACTTAGCACCACTAAGTCTCCAATCATGATAACTTCAATGCCCAGAAAGAAGCTGAGAGCTCCAAGATCTTTCAGTGAGAACTCATCTCCGAGTTGTTAAACAATCTTTTCAATCTTTATGCTTGATGAGCCAATAACGATGATATCATCTACGTACACAAGGACATATATTGCTGATTTGCTGCCAATTTTAACAAACAATAAGTTATTAGCTTGAGAGCTTTTGAAACCATTCTCAATCAAATGTTGCTTGAGTTTCGAATACCAATTCATAGGTACTTGTCTGAGGCCATAAAGTGCCTTTTGTAGCTTACACACCGACTGTGAGTCGTTTGGTGCAGTTTCTTCAAAACCTGGTGGCTGTTGCATGAAGACATCTTCATGCAATTCTCCATTTAAGAACACATTATTGACATCCACTTGCCTGAGAACCCACTTATTGTGCACAGCCAAAGCTAACACCACATTCACAGTGGAGGACTTTACTACTAGACTGAATGTGTGCTAAAAATCTTACCCAGGGACCTGTGAGAAACCCTTGGCAACAAGTCTTGCCTTGCACCTTTGAACTGAGCTGTCAACATTTTTTTTTGACTCGAAAAAGCCATCTGCAGCCAACAATGGTTCTGCCTTCAGGGAGAGGAACCAGGGACCAGGTGCCATTTTTCTGTAGAGCTTCGAATTCAGCTAGCACAACACCTCTCCAATTTGGAGACTCAAGTGCTTCTTGTATAGATTCATGTTCTCCTTCTGCACTCTTGAGTTCAGTGACATAGGTTTTGGGTTTGTAAATACCCAATTTGCTTCTCGTGACCACGTAATGTCCACCTGCTGGAACATGTGTTTGTGAAGTAGAAATTGGTACACGGATCATGTCAGTGACACAGGTGCTAGTGTCACAGGTGCCTTGTTGAACAATATCACACACTCCTTGGACTACCGCAACACTATCATCTACATGATCATTAGTATTGCCTTCATTTGTCCTTTTTGGTGACTCATCATCAGGAGATAAGTTCATCTCTGTATTCTGCTCTTGTGGATCCTCCCTGAGGTTGCCTGTGTCATTATCACCTAACCCAGGTTGAGTAGCTTCTGAATGAGGGCTTGTGTCTGCAAGTGGTTCACCCCCAGGAGACTCATTCGATGAACTACTTCTAGTGTCAGCCTTAGGTTGTGGGGTACACTGTTCACATGACCCGTCACCCCATGACTTGGAAGCACCTCAAAGAACAAGAAATGAGACTTGAGATCGTGAGTTTGGAGTATTAGAGGGACCTGAGGTAGACTCGCCTAGAAAGGGGAAACTATTTTCATCAAATACTACATGTCATGAAATATAGATACGACCATCCTTTTCCATGCACACGTATCCTTTGTGTTGTGCACTGTAACCAAGAAATGTACACGCCTGAGACCTAAAACTCAGCTTTTGGTTCTAATAAGGACGCAGGTAAGGGAAGCAACAACACCCAAATACCCTGAGAAATCCATAGTCTGGTTGCTGAGCATAGAGCTTCTCAAATGGTGATAGGCCTGACAACACTCTTGTAGAAAGTTTGTTGATTAAGTGCACTGTTGTACTAACAACATATGACCAAAATCGAAATGGGAGAGAGGCTTGAGCAAGCAATACAATAGCAAGTTTGACAATGTGTCGATGCTTGCATTCAACCACACCATTTTGTTCTGAGGTATGGGGGCAAGTGATCTTGTGCTTAATACCCAAGGAACTAAGGAGTGTGGAAAGGGTTCGAAACTCACCACCCCAGTCACTTTGCACTTCTTTTATAGTGTCATTGAACTGATTCTTAACCATCTTCTCGAACAATTGGAACGCATGACATGCTTGATCCTTTGTTTTCAACAAATATAGCCAACAATGTCTCGTTGTAGCATCTACAAACGATGCATAATATCTGTAGCCATTCGATGTAACCTGTGCAGGACCCCAAAAGTCAGTGTAAACTAGGGAAAAGGGGGTAGAATATTCAGTTGTTGACTCAGTAAATGGAAGCTTATGGCTTTTGCCCATACGACAAGCTATGTAAACATCGAGAAACACTTTATTATCATGTAAAGGGAGTACAATGTTCAATTGTTTACAAATCTACACAAGTGTGGACTGAGCAAGATGCCCTAGCCTCTTGTGCCACAGTGCAGCCAACTGACTAGATCTACTAACAACATTAACTTCAATCTTATTGTGTGCAACTGCTGAATCATCTCCAGTGAACTGGTACAACCCTTCACGTTCTTCACCTTTCAACATGACCTCTCCACTAACTTCATCTCGAACAAGGCAATTTGAGGCATGAAATTCGAAGTAAACACAATTATCTCTAGCAAGCTTTGACACAGATAAGATGTTCTTAGTAATCGAGGGAACATGAAGCAAATCATTAATCAACAAAGCTTTAGAGGAAGTCATTAGCAAAGATCTACTAGACTTGCAAATATCTAAATTATGCCAATTGCCAACCACCAACTGACCTGGTCTTGTGAATTCAAAACCATGCATGACTTTCGTTGCATCATGAGTGACATGGTGTGTGGCGCCTGAATCCACGATCCATGGGTCAGATCCAACTGAGGCAGTAGATCCCTGAGCATGAGTGCAGGTAAAGCACGAGTTAGGTGCACCCATAACAGTCACAAGAGCATTTTATGAGTCTTTGTTTGTGGCAGCAGAATTGCGAAACGTCTGATCGAAGCGATGCCAGCAACGATCAGCTAAGTGACCTGGTTTTCCATAGATCTGGCAATGAATCCGAGGTTGTCCTCTTCCATGAGCACCATTCCTTCCTCCATGAAATTGTTATGAGTGGCCAGATTGTGGTTCTTGAGGAGAAGAAAAGGATAAGTTGTTATGAAATCGAGCTACAGTAACACTCATGGGTAACTGTGGCTGATTATGAAAACCACGAATCTGAGTCTCAGCATCAACGGGCACAGATTTGACACCATCGAGAGTGTAAGGCTCTTTGCTAGCAAAGATCACCGCCATGAAAGGTTGATACTCAGTAGGGAGACCGTTCAAGATTGTAGCTATTTGTTCCATTTCAGAGAGATGGAACTGCCACAAGCAGCAAGAGCATCACTGACCTCCTTGACTTGAGTGAGGTATGATCTGATTCTTTCATCGCCTTTACGCAGAGATTAGATCTTACAATGTAAACTCATGGCAGTAGTTGTGGATCTATTCGC
This sequence comes from Hibiscus tridactylites, assembly GCA_958450335.1. NCBI lineage: Eukaryota > Viridiplantae > Streptophyta > Magnoliopsida > Malvales > Malvaceae > Hibiscus > Hibiscus tridactylites. The sequence goes on along the minus strand of OY288265.1, from coordinate 24,062,187 downwards.
AAAGAACTGAACGACGGTTGTCCAAACATCAGAAGCCGTTTCTGCACCAACAAATTGTGGAAGAAGTTGTGAGCTGATTGTTAAAAGTAACCAGGACGCCAGGGCACTGTCCTGAGCAACAAAGTCTTCATACTCCTCGTTGAGAATCATCTGGCCATTTTCACCAGCCACCATTTCCGGGAGGGCTTTAACTTTCCTGGTGAGAAGACGCTCTAACCGATGGTTGCGAACCGTTAAGAGCACCTGTTGCTTCCAGAGGAGAAAGTTCATTTCATCAAGCACAATGTTGACCTTTTGTTGGTGAACATTTTTCCACTCTTTGACGAGCAAATCGGATCAGACTGTTGATCAGAAGAGTCACCAGGCATAGTGGCAGACGTGTAGAGTTACAGCGGAATATGAGAGATTCCCAAGACGCCGGCAAATGATACCATCTTAGGAAACCCTAATAACTAACGATAGTATGAAGAAAAAGATGAGAAGTACAAGCAGTGAAACTTTTATTGATGAATTTCTTGCTTTCAAATACAAACGTAGAGATGCTTTTATAGAGAGCTTATCTAGGCTAGAAGCTTCTCAATAGAATTTGTTGAGCTGTTAACAAAGGGAATAATTTCAACAGCTGGGCTAACAACTCCAACAACTTTCCCCGCGCTAACAACATCAAGACATTTAAATAGGTTTTAACTTTAAAATATCTAGTTTTTCTTGCTTATATGAACTTTAAAATATCCAGTTTTTCTTGCTTATATGAACTTTAAAATATGAAACTTGAATTTGATCCTCTTCAAAGATCATTAATACAGTGTTTTTAACTGTTACCATTTCAGTTTAGTTTTAACTCTCTAGTTTTAATTGCTAGTTTTGGATAGTTCATTTAAATAGGTTTTAACTTTCTGGTTTCTTGTTCGCATTCTATTCCGATTATCTGCCAACCTTCCAAGCTCTTTATTCTCCAGAAGAGAAATATCACATCCATTCCAAATATCAGATGCATGACTTTTGGAGGGTCTATATTAATTTCGGTTTGTAGTTCAGTGCATCGATCAAGGACAGAACTAGGATCGAACTATAAGAGGGGACAACAGATTAATTTTAGAGAGTCTATGTTTACCTCGGTGTGTTGTTCAATGCAACAATCAAAGCCGGAACCAAAATTGAACTACGAGAGGCTAAACGGATTACTGATTAATTTTGAAACAATTAGGGTCTTACAAAAATTAAGCCATAAAATTAAAGAAGTTTAGATTTGATTTTAAAATTGAAAGTTCTTGAAAAATAATCCGCATTAAGATAACATCTGTCGATGAATCTTCGAAGAGTCCTAGGAAATATGTTAACCTAAAAAGGATATTATAGGTTTTCCTTCTCTCTATATAGTATAAGAAGTCGTCCAGGCCTAGCCACACACATAGGAATCCCTAAACTTTTGTTTTTGTTAGATACATACAATGAGTGATTTCGACTCGGAAGACAAACCAAAGTCTCGGCTCTACAGAGGAGATTGGGTACAACGAGGATCGTTTAACTCAAATCCTTGTCAATTTGCCTACAAAAATCTCTCCTCACATTCAAAGTGGTCTCAAATCCTAAATTATAAACCCTATAAACTAAACCATACATCATAAACTCTAAATTATAACTCTAAACTCAACTCTAAACTCTAAACTTATTTTTTAATGTTAGAGCATATATAAGGACACTAAAAAAGGACATCGAATTTTTATTCAACAAGTTTAGCACATTGAAAAAAGTTAAGTATGAAAATTAATGTAGTATAAATTCAGCAAAATTGAACATATTGGTTTGCTACAATCTCTATATACTAAAACTATGGTTTGCTTATAATATACTTTGTAATTTACCAATTGAATTTGACTTCCGCAGCACCTTTCAATTCATCTAAAAAAATTAAAGTTTGAGGGAGTTATTTAAAAAAAAGTCCCAAGTTTCTTTTATTGAATTTATTTTCGGCGATAGTTTTTATATCATCGACTGATTTTTAATTTTTATATTTATTGTATATAAATAAAATTATTTTCTTTTGATGAACAATCATTTATTCTTTATTAGTTTTGTTGTTTTTTTTTTTGTTTTTTACCAGAATCATACTACATCTTATTTTTTGGTTTATTCGCCTGCTTGTATGACAATTTATTTATTTTGTATTTTTGCAAGTTTGTCTGTCATTGTGACAATACTGTTTATTATAATGACAATTTAACGTTCAGATAAAAAGAATTATTGAGAGTTTCTAGTTACAACCGGTCTGGTATTTTTCTGATTCTTTTATGGTAGTTTGCCAATGTGCTAAGAACTTGTTGTTGATTTCATTTAGAAGATTATGCAAATTTTTCTGCAAAGTGATGAGTTTTGCTTCTCATGTCTTTCATACTTTTTGATATTTACTGTATTTATTTTTTAATGGTTATGGTGTGATCATTTTGTAATTCTTTTCACTTTAAACACAATCTAGTTTACATTTCTTGTTCAGAAAAAAGTTAAAGCCTGTTAAAATTAACAATCTTTTGTTCTCCTCCTAAATTTTAAGGTTTTGTCTTGATTAGTTCGAATCGATCGCATCGCACACTTAGTTGTAGTAAGTGAGTCTCTTAGCAAGAATTTTTTACATATACAAAACCTCAAACTCAAAACTTTCTTGAAAGATATCAAACTGCTTATTACTTGGACTAATTTTATTAGTACTAAAAATAATATTAGCAACGAAACTTCAAGGATATGCCATATTTTACACAGATTTAGGTGAAGAAATACCTGAACCAACCACCATATGTGTCCCTTACCATTGTCGATGACAATGACTGTTATGTTTTGTTTCCAAGTCAGCCCTTAGACCTTAGATTAAAACTTGTGCCGTGTCTTAATGGTAAGATCAGTTCGATTCAGTTGAGTTTTTTTTTTTTTTAGTTTTTTGGAGTGTTCAATTTAATTTGATTTAATTCGGTTTATTTTCCACACAAAAAATTATATAAATTTGGATTTTAATCTTTTTACTTTATTTTAATAAAAATATATTTGTTTTATGCTTTTTTATATTTATTGATAAATGTTCAAAGTTTTTTTTCATAAATATTTCTTAAAAGATTAAATTTTCAAATATATAAAATCAATTAATAATTTCTGTATAATTTTTTAAAGTTATTTCCATTATTATAAACACAGAAGATTTATTTTTACATCATAAAAAATAATTACTATTCATATTGGTTTTCGATACGGTAGTTTTTTAAACTTAATTATGGTCGAGTAACCATAGTTCAATATATAATTACAATTCTTGTTCAAAAATAATAATTACAATTCAGATTGGTTTTGTATTCAGTCGATTTTTTTACTCAGCCCTGCCTAAAAACGACAGGGAGGTTTCTTAGGTTCCAAGCAATAAACAAGAGTAGATATCATCTTCAAAAAGAACCCCAAAGATGAAGCAACCAAGCAAATGCCTTCTCATTGTCTTTTATTCACATCGCAAAGAATGTTTTTTCTAAGCCAGATCATCATATATTCTCAAAAGCTAAAATTCTCTGGAAAAAAGTAAAAGAGTCAGACCCACGTTATGCTTTCTTCATAGTTGAATCCATGAATCTTTATATATATATATATATATAGGTTGGTCACCCACATAAAATCTTCCACCTTTGAACAGTTCAAAGATATACACCTCTAGTTGGTCACCTACACCTGCCATCATTGCATAGTTTCCCCCTATAAAAGCCTCACAATCTGCTGGAATTCTCAGACAGTTCCATATATCGAGAGAACTAACGGCGAACCGGAAGATGGCGGCGACATATCTTGTTCTGGTCCTAGTAGGTATGCTTTGTGCAGGGGCGACAGCTCAGTCGGGTTGCACTAATATATTGATCAGCCTGTCGCCCTGTTTGAACTACATCACCGGGACCTCATCGACCCCGTCTCAACAATGCTGCACGCAACTCGCAAACGTCGTGCGTTCCTCACCGCAATGCTTGTGTCAGGTCCTCAACGGTGGTGGTTCGTCGCTCGGGATCACCATCAACCAGACTCAAGCTTTGGCCTTACCTGGCTCGTGCAACATCCAGACTCCGCCCATCAGCAGATGTAATGGTAAGGATGCAAATGCAATTACATATATGCATTTCATTATACCAACACAAGATTAATAATTCTGATCAAAACATTGCCTGCATGTTATCAGCTGTTTCTCCGGCTCCAGCAGAATCTCCGGTAGGATCACCGGAATCCGGGAGCATTGTACCGACAGGTATAAGAACTAGTTATTACTTGTTTTATCACCGAATTACTCCCCTGCATGCTCAAAACATTAACAATGGATGCAGGAGATGGATCGAAAAGTGTACCATCGGCACAGGAGGGTGGCTCATCGGACGGAAACACCGCCAAATTGTCACTCTCGATGTTCATCTTCCTTCTTGTGGCTACATCATATAGTTCGATCTTCTTGTCACACTGAGAATCTTCCTTGTTAGCATAGATTATACGCTGTTCTTGATTTCTTACTTAGTTTCCCTGTCCATATGGTTGAGGATACATACATACGTACACACATATATATATATACCTGCAGATAGTTCTGTATATATACTTGTGATTACTTGTTGAATATGATATGATTTTGATATGTTCAGAAGATTTGGATTGTGTATGGGAGAAAGGGTCTTTGCTTGCTTGCTTTCATATCTTTGGTTGTTGTGTCTGAAAATGATATCTACTCTTGTTCATTGCTTGGGACATAAGAGAACTCACTGTCTCCATTCATGATTTAGGACATCCCACATGTCTTAGGCTTTGTTTTTGGTTGCGGTGGGAAAACCAAAATTTTACAAAAGCTAAAAAAAATAGCTTTTGACAAATCAAAGTTTAGGAAGCTAAAATGGTGAGCAAACCAAGATTTTAACACTCAAAAGTTGAGTGTTTTTTTATTGCTTTTAAAAAAAATTAGGTGAAAAAGCTAATTTAGCCTTCCAAACCCAACAAAAAAACAAAGCCTTAGTGTTCAAGGGCCGATTTTAAAACAAAAACATAATCAAGCCATTATCATCGACATGGTGAGAAGACACGTATGTGGTTGGTCGTTAATAAATAAATAAATAGACAAATTATAAATAGAGTTTTTACGTTTTAAAGGTAAATATAAAGATTCGAATCTATAGAAATTGAGCTAATGTGATTATTTTTGAGTCTTGACCACTTTCAAATTGGAATGTTTCAATTAATCACTCACTCACTAAATTTTAAATTGAATAATATTAAAAAATTTGATTAAAAATAAATTGATTCAAATATTAACCATCAAATTTTAGACATGATCTAAACAGTAACCGTTTAGTTCAATGTTACTATTAGTCTATGACTATGTATAAGTTGTAAATTTAGTTTTTATTTTCCAATTTGAACTTTTTTAATCCTGCAAGTAAGTCTTATTGTTCCACTATCATTTGGGTCAAAATCAAAAGTTTAAAATTTAGAAACTAGCAAAATTAAAACCGACCAAATTTGAGTATGATAATTAATTTCACAACTTATACATAGAATAAAGACTAATCCCAGAATTTGACCTTTTGTTTGTTCGGATTTGACTAGAAATGGCAAACATGTCGTTCAGGTCGGGAAATTTATGTCTGGCTTCGTTCGGTTTAGGTTTGGATCAGATATGGTTCGATTTTAGTTCAGGTCATGTATCAGGTCGGTTGATTTCAGGTCGGGTCGATATCGAGTTAATAGAAAATCAGTCGATTTTTTATTCAGGTTGAGTTGAATATGAGCCCAATCGAAATATATATAAAAAAACACATCTTTTTGTTTGTTAATTTTCATTTAGATTATTCTTTTTATTTAAAAAGAGTTCGATCCTTAAATATGAATGATACACTGCTGATGCTGATGTAAAACTCGTTTCAACTCGAAAATTAATTTTTTCCTTGTAGCAATCATATATATATATATATATATATCCGGCAACAAACCAGTAAAAATTTGTTTGGTCCAGTTGGGTTTGGGTAAAATAAATTCCGGTTGCTTTCGGTTCGAGATTCCTTTGGTTTGGGTGAAATCGGTTTGAGTTGCCTTCGGTTCATGTGAAATCAGTTCCGTTTATTTTCGGTTCGGTTGAAAATTGGTTCGTATCCATATCGCTTCAACTAAAATTTGGGTCAGTTTCGTTTGGTTTATTTCGAGTTTTATATCATCATATATGAGTCGAAATGCTAAAATAAATATTTAAAAAATAAAATAAAATGCTAAAATAAATATTTTCATTAATATTTAAATATTTCCATTAACAGAGAGATATCCTCAATTAAATAGAGGCATGTCCCATATGACCATAGGAACCTTACAAGATGCTGGTCCATGTCGAAGAATAGAGACCTATGGTCAGCAGCAGAAGCATGAACTGAAGTAGAATTTTGAAGATAACATCACTCTGAGTAGCTTTTGTTTTAGATCCTCCTGCACCCATCCAAATCAATACTATAAATGACATGAATCATAAATAACCGAATAATTTAAAATTTTTAAAACTCAAACATACTCGATTCAGATTAACCTAATCCAACAATAACAAAACTCACCCAATTGAAGATGGCTGTAGTAGTAACATTGTAATGTGTTAAAAGTGGTACTCTACAGCATTGGTTAAATCTTGTATACTCAAGTAAGATTAGATATGATCAAAACATTATCAAACCCTGAATAAATTCGAATATATTTGGATATGTTCAGACACACGAAGAAAGTTTTCCTTTTTCTAACTATATCGATATCGTATTATACTCGTATCGTGCCTATCACCTGATGTTGGTGATTTGGGGGGTGGGGCATCATTTGATTTGTTCGCCGGAGAACCGGAAGAAGGAGTAGGAGGAGTAGGAGGAGATGGCACTGAAGTTGCTGCAGGTCCTCCAGCAGCGTCTATCCAAAAATCATAATATTATCATCAGTATGAAAACTAATATAGTATAAATTTACTGAAATTGAACATATTGGTTCCCCTTTTTATACTTTTGCACTCGCTAGGAGCTGTCACATTGCAATGTTTAGAGAGTACTTGTGCTTGCGTCTGGTTTATTTTTGGCATTCCCGGTGGACCGCCCCCATTGAGCACCACGCAAAGGCAACTCGGGTGCGAGCCGACTACATTGGTTAATTTAGTGCAGCAGGCGGCCGTTGGGGTCGAGGAGTTCCCACTCACAAAATCGAGGCATGGAGCCATCGTCATTAGCACACCGTTGCAGTCCGTTTCGGCCACGGTTCGAGCCCATAGCACGGTAACTGTTAGCATCGCCATCGCGAGACCCGGCTCAAGGGATATCTTCCATGAGGCCATTTGATGAATTGTAGGGTACATGGGGACTGGTTTATATGGACTATGTTGTGGATTGTAGAGTACAAGGGGGAGTGGTTTATGTAGGAAAAAATATATGAGAAAATTGGATTTATTGAGAAGTGATTTGGGAATGAAAAGGCTTAAACTAAAACATACAACCTGAGTCTGAGATAAGGTTTGTAAAGTAGTAATATTGGAAGTAATTAAAGGCTTATCGGCAAACTCGCCCGAGTGTTTGGGGCCATTGTTTATCGGCAGAAAAATATGTTAAGATTTGAACTTGGTCAAATTTACAGAATTTTTTTTTAATAATTATAATTTGGTCAAATTCATATTTCGATTTTTTAATAGTAAATTAACTGTCAATATTTTTTTTATTCTATATTTTTTATTCTTGACTTATAGTGTTATTTTAAATGCACGAGCTCATTTAATAATTTATTTGTTTATATAAAATAGTGTTATTTAAATGGTTATAAAACATGAATGATATAGTTAAAATAAAAATTAAACTCATTTTTATTTATTATTTAGAAGAATGACCCTGTCGTCTTTTATTTAAAAAAATGACCCCTAAATCTGCCAGGTATGAAGAACTCGTTTTCTGAGAAACGCGAGACGCAATATCATTTTCTGCATAAAGCGAGTTCTATATATGTGTCAACGCTTTTCAGAATAACGAATTTAACAGGAACCGCGTTCTGCAGAAAGCGAGTTCCCCGAGAATTTGAAGAGCTGACTTTATATCATTTGTTCTTCATTTTATTTTTACTTTGAGTTTTATAAATCTCCTTTTCTCTTCAGTTTTTATTCTCTTATTTTTTTTACTTTATTTTTTCAAAAATTATGCTAAGCATAGTCAATTCAATAATCATGCAAAGCTGAATTTTTCATAGCCAAAGGCAGTAGCAATAACTCGATTTCAACGTGAGGAATGAAAAGCGCTTAAATAACTTCAGGTTTTATTTCTCTCTGTTTTCTAAATCTAAACTTCAAACCAAAACGATTTTCGAAACGAAAGATTGACTTTTATAAAAATATGGTTTTTGGTTAATATGTGGGAGGAAGGATTGGCTATTGAAGCACATTCGACTTCCTAGGAACACACTTAGTAAATTGATTACTAAGAGAAAATTTGAGATCGAAACCGTTATTATTGAAATAACACCATTCGAGTCAGTTTTATTGGGCTTAAAACGACCTTGGTCTACAACATTGTTGTTGATTAAGATCAAGTTCGGATATCGATATCAAATATAGAACTTGAGTATTCGGTATACAAAGTGAAGTCTTAAGGATTGAACCTTGTGGACAAGTAATCGACGTAAATCCTAAAGTGAAAATCTTTCTCCAATGATCCAAAGAAATTGCGTCAAAGCGAAAGCTTGAGGCTACTTTTTAGATATCAAATTTATTTACCTTCAACTATTTCAACCACAATTTTTATTTATTACCTTTCTTTAATCAACCACCCTCATACATAAAACACAATCCACTTCAAGGCTCATAGGTCAACAATCATAATCAAGAAGTTTCCTAAATCCCTATGGGATCAACCCTTACTCTCACTATTCTACTTTAATTTAATTTCTTTTTTGAGAATAAGGAATTATTTTTGACGCGAAAACGACGCGTGTCACTCCTACGATTCGTGACTGTGTTCCGGGAGACATTATGGACTCCTCTTGTAACGCCCCGATTTTGGGCTTAGAAGTCTTGGGCGTTGACCGGTTGGTCAAAGTGCTGTTCGAATCGTAAGAGGTTAAATTAGGAAAGCCTAGTTCGGGTTGCATTAAAAATATAGAAAAATGTTCTAAAATCATCTTTTAATATAATTAAGTGAACTGTGAAATCAATTTTGGAAAATGAGTTTTGGAAGTGTGACATTTTGGCTAGTGACCAAAATGTAATTTTTGAAAGTTTGGTGGCTGTTTTATAAAGGGTTGAAACTTTGAATCTTTAAGGAGCTATTTACCCAAAGGGAGTTTCTCCAGATTTTTCTAAGATATTTTGAGTTATAATTCTGATTTTAAAGATTTCATAAAGGAGGGAAATCTCATTTTAGTCATTTTCTCAACTAACTCCTCATTTTCTTTCTCTCTTTTTCTCTCAACCCAAACACTCCATTTCCAGAGATTTAATTCTGATTTGCTCACCTAAATTCCTCCTTTCAACTCTCAATTGATTGCAAATCAACATATCTTCAAAACCTCTTCAATTGCTACAAGTTTCTTCAAGGTTTTTCATTCCAAAAAGAGGAGAAACTCAAGTTTGGAGGTAAGAACGTCCTTCTCCTCTGAACTTCAAGTTCTTTAATGAAATTCCTAAGTTTTCAATCCTAAATTGATGTTTAATTAAAGGCTTTTAAGTTGATTTATGGATCTTGGCTAATTATGCAAGATTTTGATGATTTCACATGATTTTCGTTAGATCTGTTAGATCTGTGTTTTGAGAGGTGTTTTTGATGTTAAATGATCTCTAAAATGATGTGGAATTGAGTTTTGATTGATGCAATCCCGGATAGGTTGAGTTTCCTAAGTTTAGCTTGTGTTTTAAGGTAGTTTTTGAGGTGATCTTGGTGATCTGATGTTGCTGGAGGTATAAGGATGTTAATAGATTGTTTTTAGGTGTTATATGATGTTAATGGAAGTGAGGTTTTGCTGGTTTATGGCTGGGCTTTGTTTAGAAGTGTTTTGGATGCATTTTCGGTTGTGTTTGGTGGCCGAAAATGGAGGTTATGTGAGAGCAGCGAGTTTAGGTGCTTTCATTGAAGCAATTAATGCATGATGATGCATTAATCCTCTGCTTTAATGTGTTGAAACAGGGGAGGCATCCTTGGATCCAAGAATTGTTGATCCGGAGGCTTGATTTGCTGCTTTGGCTTGAAGCAAAGTGGAAATCGGTGAGTGAAAATGGTTTTCGACTTTGAAACCAAGGTTTGGGAGTTTAGTCTAAGTCTAAACAACTTTGCTAAGCTCAAGTGTAAGTTTTCGGATTACTCTCTAGTGGTGGCCATGATTTCGTTGTAATGCAAAATGATGATTTGCATGTTTTGATTACTGTTTTGAAAGCATGTTTAAGCATGGAATTTGCTGATGTTTTAGCATGATAATTGCTGATGTTTTAAGCCATGTGTTGAAGGTAACTCTAGGTAGGAGTTCCTTGATTTTATACATTGATTAAATGTGGATTTGATGCTTTGAAATGCATGTTGAAATGGCTTGGTTTAATGCTTTAAAATAGTGGATTATATGATGAAAAATATGTATATTGGCAAGTGATGTTTTGTAAAAGTGAAGGTCACTAAGGTGGTTAAAAGTCCTTGAGTGAGCCTTGTTACCTAAGAACATCAAGGTGGTTAAAAGTCCTTGGGTGGTTCTTGTTGCGGACTCTAAGGTGGTTAAAAGTCCTTAGGTGCTCCTTTCCATGGTGGTTAAAAGTCCATGGGGCCAAGGTGTTTAAAAGTCCTTGGGGCCAAGGTGTTTAAAAGTCCTTGGGGTGATTCAAGTATTGGACACAAAGGTGGTTAAAAGTCCTTGTGTGGTCCTCATTCATGGTGTTTAAAAGTCCATGGCCAAGGTGTTTAAAAGTCCTTGGGGCCAAGGTGTTTAAAAGTCCTTGGGGAAAGTTGTGAACTTGTTTTAGTAAATGAAATGTATCACTTGAGCCAATATGACATGTTAAGTATATTATGAAGCATGAGATGCTTGTTTTAATGATTATGTTGAAGCATGAGATGCTTGTTTAAATTGTGTTTTGAAGCATGGAATTGCTTGATTTAAGTATGCTTTTGAGCATGTACAAAGGTTGATTATAAACATGTTTTATAAATGGTTTTAATTGCATTATTGAATGGTTTTTAAAGAGCACTCCTCACTAAGCTTTTGCTTACGCCCTCTTCGTTTTCTTAATTCAATAATGCAGAGCATTAGAGTACATTGAGAGGCAGCAAGAAAAGGGCAAGCGATCAAGTTCAAGTAAAGCTCAATGTATGAAGGTTTTATAAATACTTTTAGCTTTTGGTTGATTTGGCAATGGGAGACCAATGTGTATGTTTTGGGAGGTGTTTGAGACTCCCTAAGTATGTTAAATGTTGTTGTGGTTGCTGGTTTTTGGATTGAATCCTTATTGCTTGGTTATGAAGGTTTATGCATAATTGGTTAGCTTAAGTAGGAAGCATGCCATTTAAATTGGGGCTTTTCATGTGTGATGGTTATGTGTTGAATTGATGATGCATTTATGGTCCCTGCATGTTGTATATCTTAGTGGAATGATTTGGTGTTGCTAATTTGAAGTTTGCTGCATGTATGATGATGATTTTGAGTCGAAATCAGGCAGGGGTATCGGTACTCGGGCTTGTGTATCGATACGCCTGAGCCAAATATGCACATTTCTGCCCAGGCGTATCGGTACGGTTGAACGGGTATCGATACCGTATGAATGCAGTATCGAAACGGGGGAACTCGTATCGATACCGTCGCTAGAGTTTGGTTACTGCCTTCCCCGCGTATCGATACGACACCAGGCGTATCGATACCTGACCGTTAATTCGGTTGAAAGTATCTTTGTATGTTTTGTTTTGTTTACGTTTTGGTCCTGAATCTTGTTTGTTCAATTGTATGAGTTTGAGAAGTCCTTTTGAGCTGAAATTTCACCGGGAAGCATGAAACCTGACTAATTTCAAGATGGTAACTTTAATTTGGACTAAGTCCTCATATTTGTCAGAATTTGCAATTTGGTCCCTAAAGTTGTAATTTGTTCAATTGGGTCCCTGTTTGATCTCTGATGTTTGTGATCTTTGAGTATGTTGTTTGTGTGATCACAACTAGGGTTAATTTGCATCTAGAAAATATTAAAAAGAAAAAAAAGGGTCGTTAATCAAGGTTGACTTTCGGGTTGACTTTGGTTTTCCCCGTGTGACTTTCTTAATTCGGGTCAACCGTCTAGACCGGGTTAAGGGGGTTACATTTGGTGGTATCAGAGCTGAGTTCTCGAGTAATTGGGAATGATTGTATGCATGATTGAAGCATGGTTTGCCTTGTATGCTTGTTGTATGAAAGCATGTTCAGTGGTTTGAAATGTTGATGCTTTTGAGATGTATGATGTGATGATGCATGATGAGGGTACCCACTGCCAAACAAAAGCTAAAGAAATGATGTTGATTTCGAAAGAAATTGAGCTTGAATACTTGAAATTGCTTACCTTGTTGGTCCTGACCTTGTTTTATTTTGTATTGTTATGCATGGTAAAAGTATGGCACCACGTAGAGAGTTAAGGAGTAGCGTGAGAGCTACGACCCCGGAGGGGAATGTGAATGATGAGAATACGGGTAGCGCTGTGTTACCTCCTCCTCCACCTGGTGGTGGTGGTGCGGAGAGGGAAAGAGCTGGAGCTGAAGCAGCTGGTGCTGGAGCTGCAGGACCTGAGGTTGGTCAGGGGCAAGCGATGCCTGACATGTCGATGCTGGTGCAAGCTATTGCGGGTGCTTTTCGAGCAGCAGTAGCTGGAGCTCAAGGAGCTGGGCATCAGGGAGATGCTGGAGCTAGATTACCCTTAGAGCGTCTGCGCAGTCTTGGTGGGACTAAGTTTAGGGGTATGTCAGCTGAGAGGTCGGAAGCTTGGCTGGAAAGTACCAAGCGTGTCTTGGGACAGATGAGCTGCACTGATGTGCAAAAGTTGGGCTGTGTGGTGTCTTTGCTGCAAGGTGATGCTTATACGTGGTGGACGACCACAATCTCTGGGATGGCTGAAGCTGACATCACTTGGACATTCTTTCAGAATGCGTTCAAGAGGAGATATCTGGGAGTGAGATATCTGGATGAGAAAAAGCGTGAATTCATGTCTCTTACTCAAGGGAGCATGAGTGTGGCTGAGTATGAAGTACAGTTCGTACGTCTCAGTCAGTATGCACCAGAGCTGATACCTGATGAGCGAGAGAGGTGCGAAAGGTTCCGTTATGGCTTGGTGACGGAAGTAAAGACCTACATGTTGGCTGCTGAGTACAATGATTTTGATGTGTTTGTTAGTCGATCCAAGGACATTGAGATGAACCTGAGTTTGTCTGCGAAAGGTGCTGGAGCTAGTTCTGGGAAGAGAGCTGGTGAGTATAGTTCCGGAGGTGGACGGAACAAGAGGGGACGTGATCAGAGGTTTCAGTCCTCATCTAAGAGAGGTGGAGGTGCACCTGCTAGGGGTGGCAATGCCAGAGCTGACCCTAGTGCTTGTTGGATTTGTGGTTCGCGTGGTCACTTGAAGCGTGACTGTCCTCGTGCTGGGAGGGAGGTGCAAGCTCCTGTTGTGGCAGCTGGTTATGAGTGCTGGAATTGTGGTTCTGCTGACCACTTGAGGCGAGATTGCCCGAGGATGGCTGGTGGCCAAGAGCGTGCTCCTGTTGTTGCAGCACCGCAGAGAGGTCGTGGGCGCGGCCGTGGTAATTTTCAGAGGCGTGAGGAAGGTGGTCGTGGAGTAGCTCATGTTGTAGCTATTCAGCCTGAGGGTGGAGGCCAGGCGAGAGTGTATGCTCAGCGCGAGGGAAGGAATGATGCTGATGTGATTGCAGGTACCTTTACTTTGCAATCCTTGTCATTGCTTTCTTTGATTGATTCTGGATCTACGCATTCATACATTTTGCGTGAGCATGCTGAGTTGCTTGGTTTGCCTGTTGAGTCTTTGGATGTTGGTGTTAGAGTCACTAGTTCTTTTGGTGAAACTGTTGTGACTCGTAAGCTTTATAGAAGGTGTCCTTTGGTTGTTCAAGAACATGTCTTTCATGTTGATCTTATGGAGTTGCCCTTTTATGGTTTTGATGTGATCCTTGGTATGGATTTGCTTGCTGAGCATCGTGCTGTTGTGGATTGTGAGAATAAGCGGGTTTCGCTTAAGCTTGCGGATGATTATGAAGTGGTGGTGGTTGGTGAGAATGTAAAGTTTCTTGCCAATGTTGTTTCTACCTTGGAGGCGAGCAGGATGCTGAGGCAGGGTTGTGAAGCCTATCTAGCTTTTGTGATGAATCCTTGTTCTAAGGAGTTGAGGGTGCAAGATATCAGGGTTGTGAAGGAGTTTCCTGATGTTTTTCCAGAGGAGTTGCCTGGTTTACCTCCTAATCGCGAGGTGGAGTTTGGAATTGATCTGTATGAGAATACCACTCCTGTGTCCATTACTCCCTATAGAATGGAACCTAAGGAGCTGAAGGAGCTGAAGACGCAGTTGCAAGAACTGCTTGATCGTGGTTTCATCCGGCCGAGTGTGTCGCCTTGGGGTGCTCCTGTCTTGTTTGTGAAGAAGAAAGATGGCACTATGAGGATGTGTATTGATTACCGTCAGCTGAACAAGTTGACTATCAAGAATCGGTATCCTTTGCCGAGGATTGATGATCTCTTTGATCAATTTCGGGGAGCTGATGTGTTCTCTAAGATTGACTTGAGGTCAGGGTATTATCAGTTGAAGGTGAAGGATGTGGATGTGCCTAAGACAGCTTTCAGGACAAGGTATGGGCATTATGAGTTCCTTGTGATGCCGTTTGGTTTGACAAATGCTCCTGCTGCTTTCATGGACATGATGAATCGTGTTTTTCATGAATACCTGGACAAGTTCGTTGTGGTGTTCATTGATGATATCCTTGTGTACTCGCGTACTGAGGAAGAGCACGAAGAGCATTTGAGGATTGTGCTGCATGCTTTGTTGGAGAATCAGCTTTATACTAAGCTGAGCAAGTGTGAGTTTTGGCTTAGAGAGGTGGTGTTTCTTGGGCATGTGGTCTCAGCTGAGGGGATTCGTGTTGATCCTCAGAAGATTGAAGCGGTGATGAACTGGAAAGTTCCTAAGTCTGTTCAGGAGGTTCGTAGTTTCCTTGGTTTGGCAGGATACTACCGAAGGTTTGTGGATGGTTTTTCCAAGATTGCTGCTCCTTTGACGAAGTTGTTGCAGAAAGATGTTAAGTATGAGTGGACAGAAGCGAGACAGCAGGCTTTTGAGAAGCTGAAGATGGCTTTGACGCAAGCTCATATCTTGATTCAGCCTGAATCAGGGAAAGAGTTTGTAGTCTACAGTGATGCATCCTATGTTGGTTTGGGGTGTGTGCTGATGCAAGAGGGTAAGGTTGTGGCTTATGCGTCGCGGCAGTTGAAGGTGCATGAGCGCAATTATCCTACGCATGATATTGAGCTGGCTGCAGTGGTTTTTGCTCTGAAGATCTGGAGGCATTATCTGTATGGTGAGAAGTGTACTGTGTACACAGATCACAAGAGTTTGAGGTATCTGCTGTCTCAGAAGGAGTTGAATCTTAGGCAGCGGCGTTGGTTGGAGTTGCTCAAGGATTATGATCTGACGATAGAGTATCATCCTGGAAAGGCTAATGTTGTTGCGGATGCCTTGAGTAGGAAGGTAGCTGTTGAGCTGAGAGCTATGTTTGCTAGCTTGAGTATATCGCGGGATGGTGGTCTTGTTGCTGAGTTGCAGGTGAAACCATCGTTGGTTCAGTTGATCAAGGATAAGCAGTTGTTGGATGATTCCTTGGTATCTCATGTTCAGGATATCACGGAGGGTAGACCTTCGGATTTCTACTTTAATGAGGATGGAGTGTTGTGTTTTGGAAGTCGGATAGTAGTGCCTGCTGATGCTGAGCTGAGGCGTGCTATTCTGGCTGAAGGTCATAGTAGTCCTTTCGCTATGCACCCTGGTAGTACTAAGATGTATCGTGATCTTCGTGATGAGTACTATTGGGTGGGTTTGAAGAAGGATGTTGCAGAGTTTGTGAGCAAGTGTTTGGTGTGCCAGCGGGTTAAGGCTGAACATCAGGTTCCTTCTGGTTTGTTGCAACCGTTGAAAATCCCTGAATGGAAGTGGGAGAGGGTTACCATGGATTTTGTATCTGGTTTACCTTTGTCTCCATCGAAGAAGAATTCTGTTTGGGTGATTGTGGATCGCCTGACGAAGTGTGCGCATTTCTTGCCTGTGCATACTACGTTTTCTTTGGATAAGCTGGCAGAGCTGTACATTGCTGAGATTGTGAGGCTGCATGGTGTGCCTAAGTCGATCGTGTCGGATAGGGATCCGAGGTTCACATCGCGTTTCTGGCAGTGTTTGCATCAAGCTCTGGGTACAAGGTTGCATTTCAGTACATCCTATCATCCTCAGTCGGATGGTCAGTCTGAGCGAGTTATTCAGATCTTGGAGGATATGTTGAGATGCTGCGTGATAGAGTTCCAAGGTTCTTGGGAGAAGCATCTGCCTTTGGTTGAGTTCGCTTATAACAACAGTTATCAGGCGAGTATACAGATGGCACCTTATGAGGCTCTGTATGGGAGGAAGTGTAGGACTCCTCTTTGTTGGGCTGAAACTGGTCAAAAGTTGGTTTCGATGCCTGCTTTGTTGAAGGGAACCACCGAGAAGGTGAAGCTCATTTGTGAGCGGTTGAAGGCTGCTTCTGACCGGCAGAAATCTTACGCGGATTTGAAGCGTAAGGAGATAGAGTATGCGGTGGGTGATCGTGTGTTCTTGAAGGTTTCGCCTTGGAAGAAGGTGATGAGGTTTGGTCGGAAGGGTAAGTTGAGCCCTAGATACATTGGACCGTATGAGGTTGTTGAGCGTGTGGGTCCTGTTGCGTATCGGTTGAGGTTACCTCAGGAGCTGGAGAAGATTCATGATGTGTTCCATGTTTCTATGCTCCGGAAGTATAGATCTGATCCTTCGCATGTGATGCCTGTGGAGGAAGTGGAATTGAATCCGGATTTGACCTATGATGAGGAACCGGTGAAGGTTCTGGATTCAGGTAGCAAAGTTCTTCGTGGCAAGACCATTGAGTTGGTGAAGGTGCTGTGGAAGCATCGAGGTGTTGAGGAAGCCACGTGGGAGCGGAAGGAAGACATGCTGAAGCAGTTTCCTTATCTCTTTCCTTCAGGTAAATTTCGAGGACGAAATTTCTTAAGGGGGGGAGAGTTGTAACGCCCCGGTTTTGGGCTTAGAAGTCTTGGACGTTGACCGGTTGGTCAAAGTGCTGTTCGAATCGTAAGAGGTTAAATTAGGAAAGCCTAGTTCGGGTTGCATTAAAAATATGGAAAAATGTTCTAAAATCATCTTTTAATATAATTAAGTGAACTGTGAAATCAATTTTGGAAAATGAGTTTTGGAAGTGTGACATTTTGGCTAGTGACCAAAATGTAATTTTTGAAAGTTTGGTGGCTGTTTTATAAAGGGTTGAAACTTTGAATCTTTAAGGAGCTATTTACCCAAAGGGAGTTTCTCCAGATTTTTCTAAGATATTTTGAGTTATAATTCTGATTTTAAAGATTTCATAAAGGAGGGAAATCTCATTTTAGTCATTTTCTCAACTAACTCCTCATTTTCTTTCTCTCTTTTTCTCTCAACCCAAACACTCCATTTCCAGAGATTTAATTCTGATTTGCTCACCTAAATTCCTCCTTTCAACTCTCAATTGATTGCAAATTAACATATCTTCAAAACCTCTTCAATTGTTACAAGTTTCTTCAAGGTTTTTCATTCCAAAAAGAGGAGAAACTCAAGTTTGGAGGTAAGAACGTCCTTCTCCTCTGAACTTCAAGTTCTTTAATGAAATTCCTAAGTTTTCAATCCTAAATTGATGTTTAATTAAAGGCTTTTAAGTTGATTTATGGATCTTGGCTAATTATGCAAGATTTTGATGATTTCACATGATTTTCGTTAGATCTGTTAGATCTGTGTTTTGAGAGGTGTTTTTGATGTTAAATGATCTCTAAAATGATGTGGAATTGAGTTTTGATTGATGCAATCCCGGATAGGTTGAGTTTCCTAAGTTTAGCTTGTGTTTTAAGGTAGTTTTTGAGGTGATCTTGGTGATCTGATGTTGCTGGAGGTATAAGGATGTTAATAGATTGTTTTTAGGTGTTATATGATGTTAATGGAAGTGAGGTTTTGCTGGTTTATGGCTGGGCTTTGTTTAGAAGTGTTTTGGATGCATTTTCGGTTGTGTTTGGTGGCCGAAAATGGAGGTTATGTGAGAGCAGCGAGTTTAGGTGCTTTCATTGAAGCAATTAATGCATGATGATGCATTAATCCTCTGCTTTAATGTGTTGAAACAGGGGAGGCATCCTTGGATCCAAGAATTGTTGATCCGGAGGCTTGATTTGCTGCTTTGGCTTGAAGCAAAGTGGAAATCGGTGAGTGAAAATGGTTTTCGGCTTTGAAACCAAGGTTTGGGAGTTTAGTCTAAGTCTAAACAACTTTGCTAAGCTCAAGTGTAAGTTTTCGGATTACTCTCTAGTGGTGGCCATGATTTCGTTGTAATGCAAAATGATGATTTGCATGTTTTGATTACTGTTTTGAAAGCATGTTTAAGCATGGAATTTGCTGATGTTTTAGCATGATAATTGCTGATGTTTTAAGCCATGTGTTGAAGGTAACTCTAGGTAGGAGTTCCTTGATTTTATACATTGATTAAATGTGGATTTGATGCTTTGAAATGCATGATGAAATGGCTTGGTTTAATGCTTTAAAACAGTGGATTATATGATGAAAAATATGTATATTGGCAAGTGATGTTTTGTAAAAGTGAAGGTCACTAAGGTGGTTAAAAGTCCTTGAGTGAGCCTT
This sequence comes from Hibiscus tridactylites, assembly GCA_958450335.1. Lineage (NCBI taxonomy): Eukaryota > Viridiplantae > Streptophyta > Magnoliopsida > Malvales > Malvaceae > Hibiscus > Hibiscus tridactylites. The sequence continues at coordinate 24,043,253 of OY288265.1, read as the reverse complement.
GTTACCTAAGAACATCAAGGTGGTTAAAAGTCCTTGGATGGTTCTTGTTGCGGACTCTAAGGTGGTTAAAAGTCCTTAGGTGCTCCTTTCCATGGTGGTTAAAAGTCCATGGGGCCAAGGTGTTTAAAAGTCCTTGGGGCCAAGGTGTTTAAAAGTCCTTGGGGTGATTCAAGTATTGGACACAAAGGTGGTTAAAAGTCCTTGTGTGGTCCTCATTCATGGTGTTTAAAAGTCCATGGCCAAGGTGTTTAAAAGTCCTTGGGGCCAAGGTGTTTAAAAGTCCTTGGGGAAAGTTGTGAACTTGTTTTAGTAAATGAAATGTATCACTTGAGCCAATATGACATGTTAAGTATATTATGAAGCATGAGATGCTTGTTTTAATGATTATGTTGAAGCATGAGATGCTTGTTTAAATTGTGTTTTGAAGCATGGAATTGCTTGATTTAAGTATGCTTTTGAGCATGTACAAAGGTTGATTATAAACATGTTTTATAAATGGTTTTAATTGCATTATTGAATGGTTTTTAAAGAGCACTCCTCACTAAGCTTTTGCTTACGCCCTCTTCGTTTTCTTAATTCAATAATGTAGAGCATTAGAGTACATTGAGAGGCGGCAAGAAAAGGGCAAGCGATCAAGTTCAAGTAAAGCTCAATGTATGAAGGTTTTATAAATACTTTTAGCTTTTGGTTGATTTGGCAATGGGGGACCAATGTGTATGTTTTGGGAGGTGTTTGAGACTCCCTAAGTATGTTAAATGTTGTTGTGGTTGCTGGTTTTTGGATTGAATCCTTATTGCTTGGTTATGAAGGTTTATGCATAATTGGTTAGCTTAAGTAGGAAGCATGCCATTTAAATTGGGGCTTTTCATGTGTGATGGTTATGTGTTGAATTGATGATGCATTTATGGTCCCTGCATGTTGTATATCTTAGTGGAATGATTTGGTGTTGCTAATTTGAAGTTTGCTGCATGTATGATGATGATTTTGAGTCGAAATCAGGCAGGGGTATCGGTACTCGGGCTTGCGTATCGATACGCCTGAGCCAAATATGCACATTTCTGCCCAGGCGTATCGGTACAGTTGAACGGGTATCGATACCGTATGAATGCAGTATCGAAACGGGGGAGCTCGTATCGATACCGTGGCTAGAGTTTGGTTACTGCCTTCCCCGCGTATCGATACGACACCAGGCGTATCGATACCTGACCGTTAATTCGGTTGAAAGTATCTTTGTATGTTTTGTTTTGTTTACGTTTTGGTCCTGAATCTTGTTTGTTCAATTGTATGAGTTTGAGAAGTCCTTTTGAGCTGAAATTTCACCGGGAAGCATGAAACCTGACTAATTTCAAGATGGTAACTTTAATTTGGACTAAGTCCTCATATTTGTCAGAATTTGCAATTTGGTCCCTAAAGTTGTAATTTGTTCAATTGGGTCCCTGTTTGATCTCTGATGTTTGTGATCTTTGAGTATGTTGTTTGTGTGATCACAACTAGGGTTAATGTGCATCTAGAAAAGATTAAAAAGAAAAAAAAGGGTCGTTAATCAAGGTTGACTTTCGGGTTGACTTTGGTTTTCCCCGTGTGACTTTCTTAATTCGGGTCAACCGTCTAGACCGGGTTAAGGGGGTTACACCTCTCATGTATGGTTGCTGCTAGTGCTACCCATTAACTACGAAATTGTCGAGTGGCATCTTGCGGACCAGGTTCTGCGACAATTTAGCTTCTTCCAAGAGGTTCCGCTGCCGCCACCCAATTTGAACGAATTACATCAGTTGACGCGGCAAGGGAAGATAAAAGTCCATTGGGGCCATCATCATGTTGATTGGGTCGGGCAATAGATGACAAGATATGGCAGACGACCGCCCATCTGTGCACCCATTGTGGATTAGGTCGTCACTTTTAACTATATACAGTGGTACACCAAAATAGGAAGCTGCATATACTCACTTCGGAGGAGCACGAGCGAGAAATTGATGTGCCTTCCAAAACCGCCCGCCCACACAACGTCAAGCCACCCAGAGCCAACTGACGCAGCGCGGTCCGAGAATGGGGCCTGAAAGCCAAAGACGACGAATTCACACTACATGGGCCTCGTCGTCTGGAACAGCGTTTCAGCAGATGAGTGGTCCGGAGACATTTCAGCAGATAAGGCCTCCACTCGAGTTTGATTTCATGGATGCCTATCGTTCTTTCATGCCGATGAGTGGTGCTCTAGTGTTTGATGTTCCACCGTTGACATCATAGTTCGACTACAGCATTGTCGAGCATACGCCGCCGTAGAGCTTGTTCTACACCAACCCCGGTCCCAGCAGTGGTCCGTGTTTCGAGGATGTTCATAGAGCCGATGATGATGTTGCTGCTGATGAGAACGACCCTGGAGCACATGAAATTCAGAGGAATCCGCCACGGGATCGTCGTGCACCCTGCTGCAGAACGGGTGGACATAGGCATCATTAGTACGAGGGGTTGTCTAAAAAATTTTAGGTCTGTTTGTTTCACTGTAATTGGATTTCCTAAAAACGTTTTCATAACTTTCCGCTGTTTGGTTCATAGAAAATAAAGAAGTCAAAGGAAAATCAACTACGGTTAATAGAAAATAGACCTTGTTTCAGTGTAAATTGACTTACCCATTGATTTTCGGTAAGTCGCTTTCCTTCCTCCCACTCTCTCTACAAATACTAACTTAAACCCTAAACCTTAAAACATAAACCCTAAACCCTAGCATAAATACTAAACCTTAAACTTTAAATCTTAAACCATAAATACTAAAACTTAAACCTAAACATTAACAAAAACCTTAACCAATAAACCTTACATGTTAACATAAACCCTAAACCCTAAATATTAACATAAACACTAAACACTAACAATAAACCCTAAACATTAAACATTAACATAAACCTTAAACCATGAATGAGAAATAAAACCCTAAACACTAACCTAAATCATAAACACTAAACACTAAACCATGAACTTTATATAATATACCCTAAACACTAACATAACCTTAAACCATAAATATTAACTCATAAACATAAAACCCTAAACATTATATCCTAAACATAAACCTTAAACCTTAAAACCATAAATGTTAAACCCTAGACACTAAATGCTAACATAAACCTTAAATCCTAAATGTTAAACCATAAATATTAAACCTCAAACACTAACATAAACCCTTACACTGAACACTAACCCATAAAACCTAAATGCTAACATAAACACTAAACCATATACAATAAACACTAACATAAACCCTAAACCCTAAATAGTAATATAAACATTAAACCCTAAAACCTAAACACTACCCTAAACCCTAAACCTTAACATAAACACTAACCCTTAAACCTTAAATGTTAACATAAACCATAAACACTAAGCACTAACATAACATTAACCCTTAAATGGTAACCTAAACCCTAAGCCCTAAACACTAAACCCTAAACCATAAACACTAACCTAAACCTTGAATGATAAACCCTAAACACTAACCCTAAACAATAGGCCCTAAATACTACCATAAACCATAATCACTAAACTATAAACCCTAAATGTGACCATAAACCTTAATTCCTAAACCATAAACCCTAACCACCAACCTAAACCATGAACCATAAACTTTAAACACTAACATAAACCATAAAACCTAAATACTATAATAAACCATAAACCCTAAATCATAAACACTAATCTAAACCCTAAATACTAATCTCTAAACCATAGATACTAATCTAAACCATAAACCATAAATGATATCTTAAACCATAAACCCTAAACACTAACCTAAACCTTAAACCATGTTTTGGTTGAAACTTGTTTTTAGCATTATCGATGCTTGTTTGTGGATTGTTCATGAAATTTACATGAAACTCCACCAAACAGTGTAAAATGAATTGTACAACATTATCCAAACACCGGGAAACGGTTTCTGCAATTAGTTTTTCAAAAATTGTAGTTCATTTTCCAGAATTCATTTTCCGAAAACAGTTTTCAGTAAAACAAACAGACCCTTAATTATGTTTAAGCAAGACATTATTTTTTTTAGTTTTATAATTACCAATATTTTATTCTGCCTTATTTATTTTTTTACATAATTTTTGAATTTATATTTAATTTCGTTTTCTTTGGATAAACAATAACATACATTATTCGATTAATAAACCGAGCCTATCACGCCTTTTTAAAAGCAAAATCTTTCAGAAAAAAGCTATGGAACCGTTTTCGACGCGAATTTTAGTCGGTTTAGAATAGACCGAACTTTTCCATATTGATGTCAAATGAAAGAAAAGTTCAAGTACTACGAACTCAAACTCAATGTTTACTAAAAATATACTATTAATAAGCCTGAAATATTGGTCGAACATGCCTATAAACGCTTGGTCTGCCAACCCGATTTACAAATAATTCATTTTCTACAAAAAGCGATTTCCCGCGATAAATTCAACTGACTTTTCAAATTCTCAAGAAACTCGCGTTTTGCAGAAAGCAAGTTTCTGTTAAATTCATTATTCTAAAAAGTGTTGTCACGTATCAAGAACCCGCTTTCTGCAGAGCGCGAGTTTGTGTCTCGCTTTCTCCAAACCGCGAGTTCTTCCTACATGCCAAATTTGAGGGTCATTTTTTTAAATAAAAGTCAACAGGAGTCATATTTCTAAATAATGAATAAAAAAGTTTGTGATTTAAAAATGACTAAGATAAAATCAAAATAAAATAGACAACAGCAAAAAACCCTTAATGTTTACTTTTTTCAATTGCACCAATAATGTTTCCCAACAACAACAATAATAATAAAACCTAACCCAACAAGTAACTCCTAACCCCGGTAAAAAGAATGATAATGTTATCTTAAAAAACTCAAATCCAGATATGTGTGCGCAGGGTGTGTGTGAGCGTTCGAACAACAAGGTTGACGAGTATAAAGTTGGCAATGGATGTACGAGTTTGTAAAATAATAATAATAACAATATGTAAATTTCATTAAAATCCATTGTCTACACTGATAATAAGATCTATTGCTTCAAATTCCAAGCATATTTTCTTCAAAGGGAAGCTGGGATCGGACAGAAGAGCTTAACTCAGGCCGTCTTAAAAGGCTTAGCCATCGAGTACAAACATTCTGCATATTGTCTGGAACGCACTAATCTACATGGTCCAGTAGGAAATGAACCCTCAAATCTCATCAATATGATAACTTGAACTACAATTTTGAAGCTGCCACCCATAAACCAATGCATCACAAGAATAATATATAAAGATATCGCCGATTGTCATAACATGCTTATGAATGTTCTTGAATCCTTGAAAAAATATTCAAATACATACGGGATGAAGGCCATAGCGCATGAACATCAGACATGTACATGTTTATGTTACCTAAAGGCCTGCCCGGCTTATGAATGTGATCGTCCCCGCACAAATTCTTCTAGTCTGTCCCAGACCTCCAGAGCTGCAGCCCTATCTTGGTGTCTCTTGTTCTTGCTAATCTGCAAATTCAGATCAATTGGAAACCGATAAACGAAGAGGATAGAACAGAGGAAATTTACTAGGTTCCACCAAAAGTTGGAAAAGTAAAATAGCCTAGGGGAAAAAATCGCTTACCGATATAATCTTCACATTCCATTGCTTCACGATCTTGCAAGATTCTACACTGTCGTCTTCAAACCGCATAAAAAAACCAATAACTGCAAAAAATTCAAGATGAGCATTTATCGTAATCAAGGAGGCGGAACCAAAGTAGATATATTGGCTAATCAAGAATGTGAAAGCAACCTTAAATCTTGACAGGTGAAAACAACATTGCTAAAACTATCATGTATTCGAACTCCATAACTGCACAAAAACTCATCATGTGCATAGTTTAAAATGTACATGATACATATTAAACAAAATTCACAGCAAAGTTGAGTTCTACACACACTTAAAACGACCAGCACTAAGATAATAAAAACACAAATAGCAATCCAGCTAAAGCTAGAAAATCCCACTTACTCTTATTAAAAATCTCCACATGATCCTTGAAAGGCCAATCCTTGAACTGCCACTCTTTCCCCAACACAAATACTGCCACCACGCGATCCCAATCTTCCGACTTCAAAGCAGAAGGCTTATCTCTAACTTCATAGGCCGTTACGACCCTATCTCTGTCCCTACTAAACTTCTTCTGCACCGTAACACACTCCGGTCTCACCCCTTTCATCTGCTTCACCTTCACATCAGTAGGAACAAAAACCCCATCTTCCAAAAACTCCTTCACATTATAAATAGTAATCAAAGTCTGAAAAGCACTCGGCACTAAAATAATCGGCACTCCTTCCCCGAGTTTGCTACCTTTCAAATGCATTTTCGGTTTCGAATCGTATCCCATCATTTCATCCCCATAACTTAACCCCAATCCCCCCTCTTCAGCACCCATTAACCTACTCTTAGCAACTAATCCATCTTTCCTCTGCTGAGACTCAAGTCTCTGCCTTTCTTCTTCCCTTTTGGTAGCAGCAACAAGAACACTATAAAAATCCTTATTTTTACATTCCAAAATCCCTTCTCTATCCTTCAAAGGTTTCTCAATTGATCGAATTATTCCAATATAATCAGCAGTTTCAATCTCTTTATCCTTAACACTAAAATGGGTATCTCGCATTTCATCCAAAACAACATCGTTGGCGTTATTACCTTTGGGTTTGGCGCTATCCGGATCGAACCCAGATGGGTCGGGTCGGAACTCGTCGGGGAACTTGGGTGGGTTCCAAACGATGGAATCGGAGGTGGAGACTTTTCCGGTGAGGTAATCGAGGAGGGGTTTCCGGTCGGTGAAGGTGACAGCGGGGATGCGGAGGGCAAGAGAGTTGTGCATGTAATCGGTGTGCTTGAGATGGTGGTTTTGGATGTAGAAAACCAGGGTCTCGAGATTGTAGAGATTGCCTTGCTTGGAACGGTAGGCGGTCTCGGCGGAGCAGGGGAAGGAGTACTCGGTGCCGAATCGGAACTCGTCGTTGACTCGGACGATTTTGTCGAGCTCGCCTCGGATTGTGAAGTCGCGGAGGGCGGAAAGAGGGTCCATTGGTTATGGTTTTGGAGGGAAATTCTGAGATGGGCGATGGTTTTAGCAACAGAGAATCGTGTTTGTTGAATTGGATTTCGATTTGTAACTTATGATCGTTGCTAAAGTTATGAGCTTTTCGTTTTCGTTTTCGTTTTCTTTCTCATTCTCTATTGGAACTTGAAGGCGTAGCTGCCTAGAGGAATCGACTCACCGGGTTTGGGTGCAGATTCGGATTACTTGGATTGGACCCTTTTGTGTTATGACTTTCTTTTTGCCCCCAAACGTTTTTAAAATAGTAATTTTAGTCCTTGCACTTTCTTATCTCGATTTTTTAAAATTTTTTTTATCAAATTGAATAAACGGACGGAAAAGGTAAACAAAAGACAAAAATAGGGGTACTAATCGATCGAGTCGATCGCGAGTTGAGTAATGCTCAACTCGTTGCTCGTTAAGTTCGCTAAAATTTTGCTCGACTCGTGCTCATTAAAATATCTTGTTGTTCGACTCGACTCATTCGTTAAGCTCACCAAAATTTTTACCTTATTTTTTTTTAAATATAGGTAAAATCTAGTGATGCTATTAGAGCTTAATACAAATTCAGAAGAAGAAAAAAATTTGTGTGGACTGAGAAGACAAATAAAAAAACATGTCATGATTGAGTTAGAGATGAAGTCGATATTCGAGTGTGAAACTCTTTTCAGTTTCTCAACAATCTTCAATGAACTAAAAAGGAGAGAATGTCTTCGAGTTTTTGGTGTTTTGACTTTCAATCGTATTTTTTTACGAGAACTAAATATTTCTTTTCTTTTTCAACTTTTATACATAAAATAATATCATAAAAATGTTTTAATAAAAAAGAAAGAAATACTAATTAATATAATTTGATTTTTTATTAATACTAATTAACTTTTGAAATTCTTGAGAAATATAAAACGATTTTGAAAACTTGAAATTAAATATTTTATTGGTAAATTACCTAGCAAGTCACTAATTTTTTCTAGAGTTTTCAGCTAGCATTTAAACTTTTTGGAACATAATTTTTTAAGGTAGCACAAAAAATCATTAAAAATTTCTTAGAAAATATAACGAGTTGCTCGCGAACTTGTCGAGTCGAGTCGGACCTTGCTCAACTCATTAAGATCTCGAGTCGAGCATTAATCGAGTTTTGACCGAGTCGATCTCGAGCTGTTTGCGAGCTGCTCAACTCAATAAGCACCATCTTAAGTCAGTTTTTCTAAGCATGACGGCTTAAAATGAGACTAAAAGAGGTGCAACTTAAATTTTAATAAAAAATTGTAAGAATTTTGGTATCGACCTTTTGGTATATACTAAGTTTCTTACAAAAAGTGTAACCCTTTCGAAATTTTATTTTTTTTGTAAGAAATTCGGTTTGTACCGAAATTCTTACACTTTTTGTAAGAAATTCGGTATATATCAAAAAAATCACTACCAAATTCTTACAATTTTTATAAAAATTTCAGTTTAATCTCATTTATGGCGCCTCACCCTAGAACTTTACGTTGATAGAATGATAAAATGATTAATATTAATTTAATAGGTTTATTATTTTTTTAGACTTAAGCTCTTTGACCAATTTTGACCATTATTTTTTGACTTTTTTCTTCAGATATTATTGTCACATGACACACTGCAATTCCGTCACGTGACATTTATAGATTAAAAAAAACTATTTTTTAGAGTTTTTTAGACTTTTTAGAACTTTTAAAGAATTTTTTAAATAAAATAGAAAATCCTGAAAGATACCCGGTGACAACATTGTAACACGATATATTACACCAACTAATTAAAAAAACCTTTTAAATTCAACAGTAAATGTTGGTCCAAGGGGTGAATTGATAAAATCTTAGAGTATAAGAGCTTAATTTGAGTACTAAAAAAATTCAAGAATTTAATTTTTTTTTAAAGTTCAAAGACTTATGATACCTTAAGCCTATTTTTTTATCAACTGATTCGATTTAATAAATAAATAAAATTTCAAGAGTTAAAAGAGGTAAAGAAGTTTAAGAATTAAAATGATTATTTCTTTAAATTTGAAGGCTAAAAATTGTTTTTAGCCCAATTTCCCCCTAGTCCTAGGATAGTTGTGTATGTCATTTTTTGGCAAATTAATTTTGATGCGCATTTTATGCTTTTTAAACATATATATTTAATTAGACTTAATTTATACCCTCCTTTCTTTCTTAGGTTAACGGGTATTATATTTATTAGAAGTAAATATTTTTTTCTCTGCTAGATAGGAAATGTTCAAATGAGTTAGCTTTAGTCATGATTAATTGGTTTTTAAGGGAATATTGGGGTGGGGGATATTAAGGATATATAATATGTTAGAGTTTATTGAATAAATTAGAGTATTTGTTACAGTGAAGGAAAATTCGTCATGTGTATCTAGCGAGTTTTTTTAAATATTATTTTTGAATGCACATAAAAAAATTATTTAGTGGACTCGTCAGGCGCACATAATGAGTTCCCCTTACCCTATTAAAAATAATATTTTTTAAAAAACTCATAAGCAAACACTACGAATTTCACTTCAATATTGTCAATATCCTAATTTGTTAAATAAACTCTAACTTACCCTATATTCTAAGGGCCTGTTTTTGGTTGCGTTTGGCAACCAAAAATCACTTTTTTAAGTGCTTTTAGTTAAAACATATTGTTTTTGGTTGCTTTTAAAACTAGCTTTTCAACCCAAACCAAGAAGCTGGATTTTATAGCTTCTTGGGTGGAAAAGCTAGTTTGAAAATAAAATTACTTTTTTACCCTTATTATTTTATTATAATTTATTGTTAAAATAATGTTTATGCATACATAATTGTAAAATAATATATATTTTATAATATTTATATTGAAAATAAAATTGTTTTATTTGTACTTTATTTTATATTTATTATTAATGTGTAAATGGCATGCCCGTATATAATTTAGAATGTAGTTTATATTTTCAAATTAAATTTTATAAAAAAAAATAATTTTTTATTATAATTGAAATTAATTTATTTCATAAATCATAACATTAATTAATTTGAATAATCACCCAAATTTAATTTTACTTTTCAATATCATGTCTAAAATAGACATTTTATCTCCTCAAAATCACTTTTTGACATCAATGACAAACACTAACCAGCTTTTCAAAACTACTTTTCAACAACTAGTTTGAGAATCACTTTTTTCACCGCACTTTTTAAAAGCAACCACAAACTAAGCCTAATACTTTTTCTTCATCCTAATATTTTCCTTAAAAAGTCGGATTAATTAGGATTGGAGTGTTAAGATCCATTAGATCTTTGATTGTTGAAAACTTATACGAATTTCAAGAACTCATTAGAATTTTATATCAAGAGTATTTAATAAAATTATATGAGAATTTAAAAATTAAATTAGCAATATAAAAAGAAATTAAAATTGTGAGCCCATACATGAGCATAACTATAATTATAGAAATAAGAAGCGAAAACATATAAATCTTGTTCCAGAAACAAACATCAAGTTGGAGGAATACGAATAGGATGATCCGTAGACAGAAGACTAAACATAACCATATCTCGAGACCTCCCCTTTAGAACAACATACTTCCTTAAAACACCTTCTCTTTGGAACCCAGCCTTCTCCAATACCCTCTGAGACGCCAAATTCTCCACATCAACAAGTGCTTCAAGTCTCTCCAAATGACTCCATTCATCAAATATGGTCTCCGCCACCATTCCCACTGCCCTCGTCGCAATCCCTCTGCCCCAGTACTTCCACGCCAGAACATACCCGAGCTCTCCCCGGCATCTATCGTTCCCCGAATTCGATGTCACCGAAATGGCCCCGATCGGTCCGTCGTCGACGCATATTGCTCGGAACCAAGGATGAGGCAATATACTGTTCTTGATGTAGTTCAAGCCGTCTTCTTTGTTGCTGTAAGGCTCCCATGTGCAAAAGCGAGTCACTTTCTCGTCAGTGGCCCAGACCATGAAAGCATCTATGTCTGAAACATCTAATGGCCGAAGAGACAGGTTTGAGCATTCATCCTCGGCTTTGTTTTGATGTGATTGAACAACAGAGGTGTCCTCCATGTTTGGTTTCTTGTGAGAAAATCTGGGTTGGTCTTTGAATTTGATGAGATGGAGATTATGGGTATGAAATTAAGCAGATTTGGGTTTGCTATATATATAAACGAACAAGATGATAGCTTGAAGAACTTGCTAGGAACCTCAGCCGGTTTCCTTTGAGTGAGGAGCAAGAAGCAAGTGGTGTGCTTTTCTTTTGTGTAGCCGCCTTGTTGGACTTTTGTGTCTAACAAGTAAGCGCAGCCGATTTGTTTATTTTATCTATTCAAGTGTGGTAGGCAAAATTAGTGGTCAAATTTTGATTTTAGACATGTACTTTTCTTATTTAGTGATCTAGTCCATATGCTTTAATGTGACATAATTTGTAGGTAGTATTTGTTCAGACTTTTCTTTAACTCTTTGAAAATGCACACGCACCTTATATATAAAGCTGTTTGAACCCGAGCCTCTTAAAATGAATGTCATTCCTGCTGCATTAAGATTTTATTAGTAGATTTCTGCTGGACATTACAAGGGAAAAGGCAAAGTTCCATACTAAACATCTGGTTTAATTATCAAGTCTAGCTTTGTGAAACAGAACCCTTGATATGGCTCTGATGGTGTTTGGTGTAGTCCTGCAGCAACCACCAAAGAGAGAAGCCCCTGCATCCCTCCATTTCCCCACATATGATACAAACCCCTCTCCTATTTTCCCTTCTGATTTCTGCATTATCTCAAAGTTCGAAGATTGGATCAAACGATTGAATAAGAATCGAACATCAGACAGGCCAAATTGTGTAGCAAAAAAGAAAAAGGTTGCTCACCTCCCATTGCTTGGTTTCTGCATTGTAAGTCTCACCACTGTTGGGATATATGATCACTGGCTTATTTGTCACCTGAGATTACAATATCATTGTACTATAATGTCAAACATTTCATCTCATATGATGACTTGATCTGCACGCCTCAAATGAGAATTTGTTTACCTTTTTAATAGAGAGGATAAGTCCATGGATTAGCCTTGGTGGGGTACAGTTGATTCCTACGGCAACGAATTGGTCGCATGAATCGGCAATGTAGGCACATTCGGCGATGGAATCACCATTGACTGTATTGATTCCGTCTTTAGAAGCGAATGAAAACCAGGCTGGGATGTTTACATTTTCCTCCTCGAGAAGCTCTGCGTATGCCTGCATTAGATTCGAACGGAATTCAATGTTTAGGAATGTTGTTTTATGGTTTTGGTTTTGTCTGTATGAACATGGGGTCCGTTAGTATATATACCTGTGCTTCTAGCTTGTTCGGGATTGTTTCGAAGGCGATGAGATCTGCACCGGAGTTGGCTAGAATTTGCACCCTTCTCCTATGGAAATCCTTCAATGTTTCCAATGTCACTGAATCACCATAGTTGCCACTGTTAAAACTTAAAAGGAACACATGAATGAATGAGATGTTGCCAGAACAATTACCAAAACCAAACCGACCCGTAAAACCATAAATATTAACAGCATTGCAGTTTACCTATACTCGGATCCATCAGCCAAATAAGCACCATAGCTGCCCACAGAAGCAGCAACCAGAACCGGACGCTGTGTAGTTTTCCCAGCATCAAGGAAGTCCCAACAGCCTTTGGCACATCTTTGGAGGTGGATTTGGCGAGCCTCACAGGCAATGTCAACGCTTCTCTTGATCAATGTTTCAGCTTCTTCAGTGGATAGCCCTTTGGCTTCAAACCCCTGAATAGTGGCCTGGTATGATGCACTTACAATCACATTTGCACCTGCTTCAAGGTAATCTAGGTGAACCTGTCAAACATGTCCATACACAAACAAAATTAAAATTAAAAAATGTGTTTGAATTAAGCTGCGTTCAGCAATGCTTTGTCAATGGGAGTTGGAGCGCAAAAAAGAGAAACAATGTCCAACAGGGACAAGGTGCGCTCTAAACTGACGTTTCCCCGCCTGATTTAAATCCCAAACAGATGTTCCGTCACAGCTCCGCAGCTCCGAAAACGAACGTTTGACAATGAACGGGTGTTAAATCATTTGTACTTAGTTTTAGTCATTATTTCAAATGAAATGTCGGTTTACGTTAAAAGTGTTCTTTTAGTATTCATTATATAGGTTAGAGCTTCTTTAGATATAAGTTAGACATTATGGGTCTATTTGAACAGAAATTAAAATTTAAGGGTTTATTTGGATATAATATAGGAATAGTGCCTTATTTAAAGAAGGGTTAATTCACCAGACATGTCATCCACAAACTATGCCTGAATTCTAAATCGGTTCTTAACTTCAAAACAATCAAATTTGAGTCCTCGGAGTATTAATATCAAGAATAATTTAACGCTTAAATTCTCTCAACTCACACGCCAAGATTATAATCCTAATATTATTTTTTAGCACAACAAATCCAAACTTTAAACTTTAGCTTTGGAAAGCATTTGCCCATAACATTATTGGGGGATGAGAAATATACTTTTAATAATTATTGAACCCACAATTTAAGACAGAAAAAATGATGTCAATCAAAAAAATTTAATCACATACTCTATATATTGTTGACCCATAACGCTCATTTTAGTTTAGAAAAAGTAATTTCAAAGGAATTAGTATATAATTAGTTTGTCTCAGTTTTTAAATAGCAAAATTCCAAAGTCTCTAATTATTACTCACGAGTCACGACCACCTCATCCAACAATGTGTTTCTGTTTATATACATCAATCGATCTATATATAATTGCATAAATTAAAACCTAAGCACTAAAATTAGAATACCTAATCTTTCTTAATAAAATAAATAATTAGATCTATTCATGGGTAAGATGACATGTCTGGTCCAATAAACTAATCTAGATTAGGCGGTTCCCGTTTGATTTTCTATAATTTAGATTGATCCGATCTAAATTAATATTTAAATAGTAAATTATATTTTAAGATTTATTATAAAATATATTAATATTAAAAATACATTTTAAATTATATTGAAAATTTCAGAAAACTATTACTTTTGGTAATTATAGGATGAACAAAATTTGATTCAATTTAAAAAAATAATAAAAAATTTCAATTCGATTGGACACAAAAAAATTAACTTGTTCGAAATATAATTTCATAAATTTGACTTGACTTAAAAAAATTTTAAATAAAATTTGTTTTATAAAATAGAATTTGAATAACTTAAAATTTTAAATAATTATTAGATCGGTTTTCAAGTTTGAGTCGAATCATTTAACTCTATCTAATATATGTATATCACATATGAAGATATATATATATATATATATATATATATATCCTATATGGTTATAAAAAATCATTTGAATTGTAAACAATTAATATTATAATACTATAAATATTTAGAATTAAACTTGAACAGAAATTCGAACAACTCAACTCGATTTTACTCAAAAAAGTTTAAATGAAATATGAGTAATAAAATAAGTCTCGTCAAATCGACTTATTCAAAATATTTTTAAGTCTACTCGATCCAGTACTCACCCTTGAATAATTATATAGTTAAATAAAAATTATAATTTAATATAATTATAGATGACGTGTTATAGAAATAGACAAATGTCATGGACATGGAAATCTCACATGACAACTAGGGGTGTGAAAAACTGACCCGACCTGGTAACCTGCCTGAAACCCGATCGAGTCAGAACCTGGTTTAACCCGAGAATTTAAAGACCGAACCCGACCTGCACCCGACCGAAACGAACCCGAACCCGAATTTGACCTGTAACTGTAGAAACCGAACCCGAACTGCACCCGACCGAAGTGAACCCGAACCCGAAATTGACCTGTTACTGTAGTAACCGAACCCGACCTGCACCCGACCGAAACGAACCCGAACCCGAGACTAACCTGCCAGATAACCGATTTAACCCGACCTGTTTGGACCCGACCTGAAATGAACCCGACCTGTTTTGAACCCGATCTGTTTTGAACCTGAACTGTTATTGACCTGAACTGTTATTGACCTGAACTGTTCTTGACCTGAACTGATATTGACCTGAACTGTTATTGACCTGAACTGTTATTGACCTGAACTGACATTGACCTGAACTGATATTAACCTGAACTAATATTATTATTTGATTTGCTAATAATGATAATTATCTGACATTTAAAGAAGTTATATTTAATGAATATAAAATAATGTCAAGTATTGAAAAATTATAAAATTAATAATAATTTCAAGTATTGATAAATTACTAACTTAACTTCAATTAAAAGATAAATTGAATTAATAATAATTCTAAGTATTAATAAATTGTATTTCTAATTAACTTGACTATTATTTTAAAATAACTTCAAAGATAAACTATTATACTTAATTAACTTAATTGGAATGAATAACCATTATTAAATTAAAATTTTATACTTAATCAAATTAAGTTAAATGAGTAAAAATTATTAAATTAAATCTATATTCTTAATTAAAATAAGATGACTTAAATTTTTTATTATAAGAATAAATTCATGCTAAATAATTAACTTGCATTCATTTAAGGTTTGGGGTTTTAATTTAGGAGTTAGGGTTATAATTTATAGTTTAAGGTTATAACTTAGGGGTAAGGTTTAAGGATTAGTGCTACTATTTCAATTAGTGTTTGAGTTTTGGGGTTTAAGGTTTAAATATTTAAGGTTTGTGGTTTAGGGTTTAGGTTAAATGTTTAGGGTTTAGGGTATTGATTTAGTGTTTATGAAGCCTTTAGGTTTAGGGTAATCCTAGATCGAGGGTTTAGTGGTTAGGGTTAATTACTCATGCTTTAGGGTTTAATGCTTAGGGTTTAGAATTAGACATTAGGGGTTTAAACCTTAAACCCTAATATTTAATCAATGAACCATAGTTCCTAACCCTAAACCCTAAACAATAACCACTACCCTCTAAACCATAAAACCCTAATATTTAATCTATAGCTCATAGTCCGTAATCCTAGATCGAGGGTTTAGTGGTTAAGGTTAATTACTCATGCTTTAGGGTTTAATGTTTAGGGTTTAGAATTAGACATTAGGGGTTTAAACATTAAACCCTAATATTTAATCAATGAACCATAGTCCCTAACCCTAAACCCTAAACAATAACCACTACCCTCTAAACCATAAAACCCTAATATTTAATCTATAGCTCATAGTCCGTAATCCTAGATCGAGGGTTTAGTGGTTAGGGTTAATTACTTTATGCTTTAGGGTTTAATGCTTAGGGTTTAGAATTAGACATTAGGAGTTTAAACCCTAAACCCTAATATTTAATCAATGAACCATAGTTCCTAATCCTAAACCCTAAACCCTATACATTTAATTACAAATAATAATAATAATAATAGTAATAATAATAATAATAATAATAATAATAATAATAATAATAATAATAATAATAATAATAATAATAATAATCATAAAACTAATAATAATAATAAGCATAGTAAATATATAATAATAATAATAATAATAATAATAATTGTATTTAAGTATATAATAATAATAATAATAATAATAATAATAATAATAATAATAATAATAATAATAATAATAATAGTAATAATAATAATAATATTACTAATCATAGTAATAATAATAATAATAATAATAATAATAACTAATAATAATAATAATAATAATAATAATAACTAATAATAATAATAAGCATAGTAAATATATAATAATAATAATAATAATTGTATTTAAGTATATAATAATAATAATAATAATAATAATAATAATAATAATAATAATAATAATAATAATAATAAACCCTAACCACTAAACCCCAAAACCTAAACGCTAAAACCTAAACGCTAAAAACAAAAACTATTAATCCATCAATATATATATATATATATTACATGTACATATGTAAGTATCATTTTATGAACAGTAAACCCTAAACTCTAAACCCTAAAAACCATAATCCATCAATATATATATATAATACATGTAGGTATGTTTGTATTAATTTAAGATCAATAAACCCTAAACCCTAAACCCTAAACCCTAAAAACCATAATCCATCAATATATATATAATTAATGTAGGCATGTTTGTATTAATTTAAGATCACTAAACCCTAAACACTTAAACCCTAAACCCTAAACCCTAAAAACCATAATCCATCAATATATATATAATTAATGTAGGTATGTTTGTATTAATTTAAGACCATTAAACCCTAAACCCTAAACCCTAAA
This sequence comes from Hibiscus tridactylites, assembly GCA_958450335.1. Classification (NCBI taxonomy): domain Eukaryota; kingdom Viridiplantae; phylum Streptophyta; class Magnoliopsida; order Malvales; family Malvaceae; genus Hibiscus; species Hibiscus tridactylites. The sequence continues at coordinate 24,025,963 of OY288265.1, read as the reverse complement.
AACCATAATCCATCAATATATATATATAATTAATGTAGGCATGTTTGTATTAATTTAAGATCACTAAACCCTAAACCTTAAACCCTAAACCCTAAAATTCATAATCCATCAATATATATAATTAATGTAGGCATGTTTGTATTAATTTAAGATTAGTAAACCCTAAGCACTAAACACTAAACCCTAAACCCTAAACCCTAAAACCATAATCCATCAATATATATATAATACATGTAGGTATGTTTGTATTAATTTAAGATCAATAAACCCTAAACCCTAAACCCTAAACCCTAAAAACCATAATCCATCAATATATATATAATTAATGTAGGCATGTTTGTATTAATTTAAGATCACTAAACCCTAAACCATAAACCCTGAAAACCATAATCCATCAATATATATATAATTAATGTAGGTATGTTTGTATTAATTTAAGATCCCTAAACCCTAAACCCCAAACCCTAAACCCCAAACCCCAAACCCTAAAAATAAATCCAATAGTACCAACTATATATATATATATATATATATATATATATATATATCACATATACATAATCCTCTAACCCTAAACCCTAAACCCTAAACCCTAAACTGTATAAATAAAAATCATAATCCGTCAATATATATAATACACATAACACAATAAACCATAAACCCGAAGGAACCCGACCTGAAATGAACCCGACCTGAAACGAAACCGACCTGAAATGAACCCGACCTGAAACAAAACCGACCTGAAAAGAACCCGACCTGAAACGAAACCGACCTGAAACGAACCCGACCTGAAACGAAACCGACCTGAAATGAACCCGACCTGAAACGAAACCGACCTGAAACGAACCCGACCTGAAACGAAACCGACCTGAAATGAACCCGACCTGAAACGAAACCGACCTGAAATGAACCGACCTGAAATGAACCCGACCTGAAATGAACCCGACCCGAAATGAACCCGACCTGAATTGAACCCGACCTGAAATGAACCCGACCCGAAATGAACCCGAACCCGAACCGAATCGAGTCAAAACAAAAAATGACCCGAAATGACCTGTAACCGATTTGACCCGACCTGACAGAGCCCGACCTGAAACCCAACTGTTGACCTGTTTTTACATCCCTAATGACAACATAAGAAAACCTGTTAGTTGTCAAGTACAGATCTTTACACGTTGCTTGTCCCATGGTAGCAATAAAATTACGACAAAAGATTTAAATTATAACATTTATAGAACTAAAGTTAATTATAATTATTAAATAATATTTAGTAAAAGTATAATCAATGTATCAAATAAAAAATTAATTTCCATTCTAACCCCAAGATAATACTTACATGAAAATTTTTCCCGAAAATCAAACAATATATATATATATATATATATATATATATATATATATATATATATATATATTGCGTTATGTTATGTATATGTTGAATTAAAGAGGGTAGAAGAGAAGAGAGTACCCTTCGGACCAGTTGGGGAGAAGAGATAAGACACTTGGCACTCCATAGTGGATCATTGAGGTCTTGACCATGGCGTTCGAGCTCGGTGGCGAACCCACCGTCCACCGCCGCATACCCACCGCACTCTGCCAGAAAACCTCTCATCAACGCCGACGGTTCAACGCCTTCCAATCCCATGTTCCAGACAGATAGCAAAGAAAAAGAAGAAAGGTAGCTATTGACAATTAAAGGGCGTAAAAGGTGGTGAGGTTTCAGCTCTGTATTTGAACACGCGCCTCGCCATTTTATAGATGCAAGGTTTCTTGTTAATTTACAAATTTCACCCTTGTATTTGTATATTGGTAATGCTATCCTATGCTATACTCATACATATACACTTATACATTATACATATACAATGCTAGTATTGAATCCTACATGTGACTTCAGTAGAAAAATAAAATAATAATGTATATCTTGAAATACCCAGGTTCGTGCACCTGTATTTGCGTCTTCAAAATGTTAAAGAAGAAATATAGATTAAAAAAACATCACTTATTATTATTATTATTATTATTATTATTATTATTATTATTATTATTATTATTATTATTATTATATAAAATAAAGACGATGAACTAAAGGAAGAAATTTTTTTATAACTATTTGCATTTAATTTATTAATTGATTAATTAAAATCAAATATAGTAAAAGTTTTATTGTACGAGTAATTTTCTTAATCCAATTATTTCATTCACAACCCACTTTGATTATTGTAACACCCCAAAAGTTCAAGGTTAAAAAAATAAATTTGGGGTTGTGGGGGTTTGAAACCGTATCCTCTAACTTTGTGGATGAGGGCTTTTGCCATCAAGGCCAAAACTTTTCTTGGTCTAAGTTTGTCTCGGGGTTAATTTTAAATTATACCCGTTGAGTATACTCAATAATAAATAAAACAGACCACCGATCCATCTATCCTCTAATTTTAGGTGTCTATTCGAATTTGAGAAAATCTAGAGGGTTCTAAAACTCCTCCGACCGCCACCACCCTTGCCCTTGCTCGATCTCTGCCACCGCCGGGTCGTGGCGTGACTGTCACCCTACCCCGACCGTGACCCAGCCCTCCACTCGCAGTGATGTGTCGACATTCACCGTGGAGAGCCGGTTGAAGTCCTTCAAAAACCCAAGCGTCGCCCTTCGTTTTTCGCCGTTTTCGGCCATCCTCGCCGCTCGTTCGTGTCACGGCCACCGGATCTGGGTTCCCCACGTCGCGGCGACCAAAACCTTGGTCATCGTTCATCATTTGATCGTCGTTTGAGCCCTGAACGGAGCTGCGTCGTTTCTTGATCGTTATCTTACGTTTCAGGTATTTCCGACGAGATTTCGGTTAGTTAGGTTGTTCTTTTTGGTTAGTTTAGTTGATTGGTTGATGATCTCGTGTTTTCCAATAGAATAGGGCTTTTGGGGTCGCCGACGACATTTCGGTGACGATTTCGATGAGTTCCCAGGCATGGTAAGTGAATCGGCCCCCAGTCTAACCCGGTCTGAACCGGCCCAACCCGATCTGAAGCCAGAACCGGAACCGAGCCTAGGCCCGTCCACCCAACCCGTCTGTCCGACCCGTCCGACCCGACCCATTAACCTGAGTCAACTCGTCCGAGTCAACTCAGTTGACCCTTACCAGTTCGCTACTGACGTCAGCGTTGATCTGCTTACGTCAGCATTGACTTTGACCGTTGACCAAAAAGTCAACTTTTCCGAAAACTCCCATTCTATGTTTGTCGACGCACTGAGTCCGATTTTGAAGCCCGTCTCGCAAAATTCTGACCCGAAAACCTCCGATTCTGACCTTGAACCCGAACTTGTATATGTATTTATTTATTCAGTTAAGAACTCTATGAATAAGGACTGAAATGGGATTTTGTGTGATTGAAGGTACTCGCAGTTCCTTGAATACGAATGGTTGAGGGACGTCAAATTCGGGTTCAAGAGTGTTCGAATGTCGTCCGAGGGTCGACCGATATAACAAGGATTCAAGGTAATACATTACTACCTTCTGCATGCTTTCAAAACTTGTTGGTATTCGGTTAATGCTTGCACGACCATGATTGAGCATGTGATTAATTCTGCTAATGTCGATCAATTAAGAAATAAGCATATTAGTGACCAAGGAATATATTCGAATAAGAGGTTTGATAAATCGAAAGGACTTATGAGTTTAGTAAGCGATTAATTAAAAACACTTGATCTCCAAATCTGATTATGTTGGCTAATGAATTACGAAAATGCCTTTGATGTATGAAAATGACGAAAATACCCCTATCTACAAAAACAACTTACAAAGCTAAAATTGATCCGATAAGACATCTGATGCACTTGAAAACCTCAGATTACTAAAATGTCACGATAACAAGACTTAAACCCTCGAATTTGTAAAGTACTTGAGTTACTAGAATTCTGAATAATTCGGCGAAGATAAATTTACAAAAAACTATTCGTATGTATGAATTGAGCAATGGGGCGAAAAAGTTTGAATTGATTGAAATGACTAAAAATGATTGAATATATATTGATAAGGCTGAAATGGGTCAAAATGAACCTAAAGACTGATATTTTCTTCGGGCATTAATTGCCAACCGGCCGACATATGGGATATATCCTCAAGGTCTGAAACGAATGAATAGTAGGAAGAATCAAGAAAATCTGAATAATTGAAACATTTTTTAGTATCGTAATGTCTGAAATACCTTCGAATACTAGAATGTCGGAGAATACTTCTAAGACATAGAATTAGAAATCCTAAAAATGGCAAACAAATGTAATGGATCCAAAAGTGGTAAAATACGACCCGTGTCAGTTGGTCGTTTCAGATACTATGATGATAGTGGGAGAATATTGTGTGAATGCACGTGCAAATTATTTGGAGAAAGTACATAGTTAGTAGTGAGAGAGATATGTTCTTCTAAGGCATATTCGATGTTTTGGAATGAGTTCAGGTACAATGCACATGTTTGAATACTTGGAAAATATCGCTCGATATATGTGCTTGATTTCTGGTAATAAGCTGAGTGGACGATTGATGAAGGCGGAATATTGTTGTTATGCTCTGTAGTCGGTTCTGAGAAGTGAATGGTTGAGGTGTACCTGTTCCGTGAGATATTAAACACTGTGTTAATGGGTTCGATTACTTCTAAGAGGCTCAGAAACTTGTTGAGCAACTAGAATTCCTAAATTATGTACATCACCGTTTATACCCTGTTGGTTCAAATTACCAGATCACCCCCGTAGGTCAAAATGACCTTAATACCCTCGTAGGTTGTAACATTTAAATTTGCTCGCGATATATCTGAAACCCCAACGTTTCTGATGCATCAACTTTCAGTGTTGATTCGATCCGTCTTATCGAACTCCCCTATTCGTAGGGACCTCGTTCTGAAATCAGTCCAAAATTGTCATATGTCATCTTTCTAATATCTATCAAGTACTTCTGAGAAATGAATTGAGTCATAAAGCGTGTACCATGTATCTGTGAATATTTTATGTTCTAAACCAAGACCATATGCTTAAAGTTTAAAAGTATGACATTGTTATACGAAAGGAAAGCAATTCCCTGGTTGCTGACCTCTAATATGAAAAAATATATATCTGATATATGACATTGAATACGAAATAATAATAATAATAATAATAATAATAATAATAATAATAATAATAATAATAATAATAATAATAATAATAATAATAATAATAATAATAATAAATTTGACATCTGTCTTCTGGTATAAAAATAGATCTGATATCTATTTTCTGTAATACTGTCTTCTAAATATAAACCGAAATCATCTTGGGCATATTATCTGGGATATGAATGAAGATATGTAGGCTCAGCGCTGGTAAGTCCTTCTAGACCTAAGCTCCTACGCTCAATGGGCCTAGGGTAAGTCTTTCTGGACCTAAGGCATTCCCTTAGGTAGGCTCCTACACCTCAGGCCTAGGGTAAGACCTTCTGTATGAAGTTTAGGGGGAATTGTATTCTGGAGTTCGGTTGGAGGATAGTTAAGTAAATTAATAGAACTTTCTGCCCTTTTCTGAAACACACCCTACTAAATTAATGTATCAAAGTGGAACTCTCCGTAAGCTTATAATTTGTGCTTAATGAACCACTCTGAACTCTTTGATTCAACTTCTGAAATCTGAATCTCTTTTGAATCTCTGGCTTTAGACTCATCTCTTAAGGTTCGAGTGATCAAATAAAGAACAACTCTGTCACCTTCTGGTATATTGCTCCACTAAAATATCGAATCGTAATTTGAGCTTACCGTTACCAGTTCTTTATGACAATGTTAAGCTTGCCATTTACTTGCTCGTACTTTTAGCATCTCATGGTAGTTTGTATTACTGAGCTTTTTGAAGTTCACGTTGTTTTTATCATAACAGGTTAAAAGATCGACCATATTGCAGCTATCAACGTCGGTATGAGAGTTTCTTCGGTTTACTCGCGGAGTATGGTATTTGTGTAATTAGGGGGCATGTACGTCATGTTTTGGTTTATATTCGAGTCTGAAACTTGTATTAATAATTTGTATCATAGTTTTGTTGCATTGTCTGAATGTTTTCTAAAATTGTATTTTAATTCAAAACTTGATTTATGATTTTAAATGGTTTAGTAATTGTTTATTTAAAATTTTAATGTGGGTCGCTCTGGTGACCCTAATGTGACTTCCTAGGATCCGTATTAACGCATAGGCGGGTCTAGGGGTTACATTTAGTGCTATCAGAGCTTAGAGTTGTGTCATTCTAGGTAGATCGTCCGATCGTCTGTCATAGGGTGTCTGGTTTGTGTATGCCCCTAGATCCTGACCGTACTCCACCAAACCGGGACTCTGACGTCGATTTTTTTAAATAGCTGAATATAAGTTTTCTGTCCGTTGTAGGTCGAATCGTACTGACAAAGAATGTCTGTAACATTCGTATGTGAATTGGATTAACTTAATTGATCTAAATCTGGATAAAGAACCTGAGATGGTTTATGCATGTGGAATTGAAGACTTGAATCAGATTAAGAATAAATGTTTGATCATATGAGATAACCGATATAAGATTACATATAAGGTATATCGACGATAATGATTGTGTTTGAGATTATTCTGATGAAAATTTGATAAAAGTATTACGAATTTAAAAGAAAGATGTTCGTGAACGTGTTGGAAGTTTAAATTCTGTGGTGACTCTGTCATACATGAAGGAAACAATTGTATGAGAATTTTTGTTGAAGGCAAGTGACATCCGTTTAAAACCTTAGTTATATTTGATCGGCTTGAAGAAAGGCGCTTAAAAAAAGTGGCACGTTAAACTGTCATATGTATCATACTGATTGAATTTGATGTTTACATTATGATTCTGGAAGGCCATCTTGGAGACCTGGAGTACTTGCTTGAATTTCAAGTACAGTTTTCATTTATAAATTTGAGGGTTAACCTAATAGAGTGATTCGGTTTCTAGAGGGGATGCTTCTGGGTTGTACGATTAACTTCTATGGTAGTTTGGAAAGTTCCTTATCCTTGATAGAGGTCATTTGTAATAAAAGTTATGAGACAAGTGTTTGTTTGGCTCCGTATGAAGTTCTGTATGGATTCATATATACCACATTCTGATAAGTTGGTCTGGGGCGTATGATGGGATTGTTTTGGGTCGAATTCAGTCTAAGTGATAGAGGACGCTACCAGATTGATTTGAGATTGTTTGAGAGTCTCGAGAAGCAAGCATGCTCAGATGGATAAATTGTAGTGCAAAAATCAATGAAAGATCGATATATGCATTTCTCTGTCCGATAAATTTCGAGGATGAAATTTCTTTTAAGGGGAAGAGAGTTGTAACACCCCAAAAGTTCAAGGTTAAAAAAATGGATTTGTGGATGTGGGGGTTTAAAACCGCATCCTCTCGCTTTATGGATGAGAGCTTTTGCCATCAGGGCCAAGACCTTTCTTGGTCTAAGTTTGTCTCGGGGTTAATTTTAAATTATACCCGTTGAGTATACTCAATAATAATTAAAACAGACCACCGATCCATCTATCCTCTAATTTTGGGTGTCTATTCGAATCTGAGAAAATCTAGAGGGTTCTAAAACTCCCTCGACTGCCACCACCCTTGACCTTACTCGATCTCTGCCACCGTCGGGCCGTGGCGTACACTGTCAACACCGGCGTAACCGTCACCCTACCCTGATCGTGACCCAGCCCTCCACTCGCAGTGATGTGTCGCCATTCACCGTGGAGAACCGGTTAAAGTCCGTCAAAAACCCAAGTGTCGCCCTTCGTTTTTCGCCGTTTCTGGCCATCCTCGATGACCGTTCGTGTCACGACCACCAGATCTGGGTTCCCCACGTCGCGGCGACCAAAACCTTTGTCATCGTTCATCATTTAATCATCGTTTGAGCCCTCGACGGAGTAGCGTCGTTTCTCGATCGTTATCTTACGTTTCAGGTATTTCCAACGAGATTCCGATTAGCTAGGTTGTTCTTTTTAGTTAGTTTATTTGATTGGTTGATGATCTCGTGTTTTCCAACAGAATAGATCTTTTCGGGGTCGCCGACGACATTTCGATGACGATTCCGATGAGTTCCCAGGCATGGTAAGTGAATCGGCCCAACCGGTCTAACCCGGTCTGAATCGGCCCAATGCAATCTGAGCCTAAACCAGAACCGAGCCCAGGCCCGTCCACCCAACCCGTTAACCCGAGTCAACTCATTCGAGTCAGCCGAGTCAACTCGTCCGAGTCAGCCGAGTCAACTCGAGTCAACTTAGTTGACCCTTACTAGTTGACCTGCTGACGACAGCGTTGACTCTGGCCCTGTTGACTGTTAACTTGCTGACGTCAGCGTTAACATGCTGACGTCAGCGTTTACTTTGACCGTTGACCAAAAAGTCAACTTTTCTGAAAACTCTCGTTTTATGTTTGTCGACGTCCTAAGTCCGATTTTGAAGCCCGTTTTGCAAAATTCTGACCCGAAAGCCTCCGAATCTGACCTTGAACCCGAACTTGTATATGTATTTATTTATTTAGTTCAGAGCTCTATGAATAAGGACAAAAATAGGATTTTGTGTGATTGAAGGTACTCACAGTTCCTTGAATACGAATGGTTGAGGGACGTCAAATCCAGGTTCAAGAGAGTTAGAATGTCGTCCGAGGGTCGACCGATATAACAAGGATTCAAGGTAATACATTACTACCTTCTGCATGCTTTCAAAACTTGTTGGTATTCGGTTAATGCTTGCACGACCATGATTGAGCATATGATTAATTCTGCTAATGTCGTTCAATTAAGAAATAAGCATATTAATGACCAAGGCATATATTCGAATAAGAGGTATGATAAATCGAAAGGACTTCTAAGTTTAGTAAGAGATTAATTAAAAACACTTGATCTCCAATTTTGATTATGTTGGCTAATGAATTACGAAAATGCCCTTGATGTATGAGAATGACGAAAATACCCCTATCTACAAAAACAACTTATGAAGCTATAATTGATCCGATAAGACATCTGATGCACTTGAAAACCTCAGATTACTAAAATGTCACGGTAACAAGACTTAAACCGTCAAATTTATAAAGTACTTGAGTTACTAGAATTCTGAATAATTCGACGAAGATAAATTTACGGAAAACTATTCGTATGTATGAATTGAGCAACGGGGCGAAAAAGTTTGAATTGATTGAAATGACTAAAAAGGATTGAATATATATTGATAAGGCTGAAATGGATCACAATAATTCTAAAGACTGATATTTTCTTCGGGCATTAATTGCCAACCGACCAACATATGGGATATATCCTCAAGGTCTGAAACGAATGAATAGTTGGAAGAATCGAGAAACTCTGAATAATTGAAACATTTTTTTAGGATCGTAATGTCTGAAATACCTTCGAATACTAGAATGTCGGAGAATACTTCTAAGACATGGAATTAGAAATCCTAAAAATGACAAACAAATGTAATGGCTCCAAAAGTAGTAAAATATGACCCGTCTCAGTTGGTCGCTTCAGATACTATGATGATAGTGGGAAAATACTGTGTGAATGCACGTGTAAATTATTTGGAGAAAGTACATAGTTAGTAGTGAGAGAGATATGTTCTTCTAAGGCATATTCGATGTTTTGGAATGAGTTCAGGTACAATGCACATGTTTGAATACTTGGAAAATATCGCTCGATATATGTGCTTGATTTCTGGTAATAAACTGAGTGGACGATTGATGAAGGCGAACTATTGTGGTTATGCTCTGTAGTCGGTTTTGAGAAGTGAATGGTTGATGTGTACTTGTCCGGTGAGATATTAAACACTGTGTTAATGGGTTCGATTAGTTTTAAAGGGCTCGGAAACTTGTTGAGCAACTAGAATTCCTAAATTTTGTACATCACCGTTTATACCATGTTGGTTCAAATTACCAGATCACCCCCGAAGGTCAAAATGACCTTAATACCCTCGTAGGCTGTAACATTTAAATTTGCTCGCGATATATCTGAAATCCCAATGTTTCTGATGCATCAACTTTCGGTGTTGATTTGATCCGTCTTATCGAACTCCCCTATTCGTAGGGACCTCGTTCTGAAATCAGTCCAAAATTGTCAAATGTCATCTTTGTTATATCTATCAAGTACCTCTGAGAAATGAATTGAGTCATAAAGCGTGTACCATGTATCTGTGAATATTTTCTGTTCTAAACCAAGACCATATGCTTAAAGTTTAAAAGTATGACATTGTTATACGAAAGGAAAGCAATTCCCTGGTTGCTGACCTCTAATATGAAAAAAATATATCTGATATATGACATTGAATACGAAATAATATTAATAATAATAACAACAACAACAACAACAACAACAACAACAACAACAACAACAACAACAACAACAACAACAACAACAATAATAATAATAATAATAATAATAATAATAATAATAATAAATTTGACATATGTCTTCTGGTATAAAAATAGATTTGATATTTATTTTCTGTAATATTGTTTTCTGAATATAAACTGAAATCATCTGGGGCATATTATCTGGGATATGAATGAAGATCTATAGGCTCAGCGCTGGTAAGTCCTTCTGGACCTAAGCTCCTACGCCTAATGGGCTTAGGGTAATTCTTTCTGGACCTAAGGAATTCCCTTAGGTAGGCTCCTACGCCTCAGGCCTTGGGTAAGACCTTCTGTATGAAGTTCAGGGGGAATTGCATTCTGGAGTTCGGTTAGAGGATAGTAAGTAAATTAATAAAACTTTTTGCCCTCTTCTGAAACACACCCTACGAAATTAATGTATCAAAGTGGAACTCTCTGTAAGCTTATAATTTGTGCTTAATGAACCACTCTGAACTCCTTGATTCAACTTCTGAAATCTGAATCTCTTTTGAATCTCTGGCTTTAGACTCATCTCTTAAAGTTCGAGTGATCAAATAAAGAACAACTCTGTCACCTTCTAGTATATTGCTCCACTAAAATATCGAATCGTAATTTGAGCTTACCGTTACCAGTTCTTCATGACAATGTTAAGCTTGCCATTTACCTGCTCGTGCTTTTAGCATCTCATGGTAGTTTGTATTACTGAGCTTTTCGAAGCTCACGTTGTTTTTATCATAACAGGTTAAAAGATCGACCATGTTGCAGCTATCAACGTCGGTATGAGAGTTTCTTCGGTTTGCTCGCTGAGTATGGTATTTGTGTAATTAGGGGGCATGTACGTCATGTTTTGGTTTATATTCGAGTTTGAAACTTGTATTAATAATTTGTATCATAGTTTTGTTGCATTGTCTGAATGTTTTCTGAAATTGTATTTTAATTCAAAACTTGATTTATGATTTTAAATGGTTTAGTAAATTGTTTATTTAAAATTTTAACGTGAGTCGCTCCGGTGACCCTAATGTGACTTCTTAGGATCCGCATTAACGCATAGGCGGGTCTAGGGGTTACATTTATAAATTATTAATTTTGTTAGCATGAGATTATTATATCCAAAAATCCCTAAATGATAGTATTCAAGAAAAAGTTAGCTTCACAAATAAATAAATAAATAAATAGTAGTGATAAAATTTAGGCTTAAGGAGCAATTTTGTCATGTTGTAAAGATAAATTAACAATGTTGCTCGTCATTTATAATTACATTAATTATATCGGTGATGTTGTCGCTCTTTTTTAATTTTATCAATTTCGTTTACAAACGTCTGAATTACATCAATCTCGTCCTTTGATTGTCGTTGAATAATATAATTGTTATCACCATTCGCTCTTTGTCGTATCATGCACTTTATCGTTAAATAATTAATGACGTCCGAGTTAGTATGTCAATATGCCATTTTCTTTAATAAATTATCATTCTCTAATAAGATGACGACGAGTCACTTTTAATGATGTGACAGTACAGTTGACGTAAATTTAAAAAAATTAATTTTCAAATAAATAAATACTTTTAAAATTTTACATTCATACTATCACGTCATCAAAACTAACTCGACATCATCGACACAACAAGACAATTGTCGATAACAACTAGTGTAGAATCATAATCACATGCACAAAAACTAATGATTCAATCTGTCAATGACATTCACATGACGAATTTGATATAATTCAAGAATTCAGAAGCTGAATTAAAACAAGAGCAATTATTGTTGACTTTGAAAAATAGCATGAACTAAATTAATAGAATTAAAAATAATAATATTATCGATTTAGAATTACTATCGCAACAAAATTACATCTTAGGCTTAAAATTTATCAGTGCACCTTTTATTAATACGTGAGAATTGCGTGTGGAAGAAGGGAAAAGAAAGGCATGGCAACAGCTAGATAGGTGCCATTGCCCATTACAATTAATCCAATTTTATGTATGTGTGCGTATATCATCATCCTGTTCATAGGGCACTTGTCGTGTAAGAAAACCCTAACAGCCTAATGGATAAATGCTCAAACTTTTTTTAGAGAGAATAAATGCCCAAACATAAGTTATAATTAAGGAGTATATATGTTTGATTAAAGAAGAAAAAAAACATAATTAAGTAGCTTGGTCCAAATAGTAAGTAACTTTGTATCGTTTAAGTATGTCTCGAGTTCGAGTACTTGTGTATGTAGAAATTCCCGTTGGAAGACTCACCCACCAAAATTAGGTGTGCAACACGGGTTGGTTCGGATTAATCATGACAAAATCTTAGAAACCGGAAGGGCAACCAAAAAAGAAAATATATATAAATTAGAACCTCTATAAATTAATACACAATAAATTAATAACCTCTCTTAAATAATATTTTTTTTCGTTCTGACTTAGGCCCAAGGTCTAAATTAATAGTTTTGATAAATTAATACGATAGTAATTTTTCGGAAGACCCTTGTATAAATTTATGGTCCCTTCAATATTATAAATTAATAATTCTATAAAATTATAAATATAACTAGGACAACTTAGTAAAATATGATTCTATAAAATTTATGGTCCTTTTATTTGGATTGACTAATTAGGAATGTGCGATGTTGTTTATATAGTGGATGATTTTCTTACCATACATGAACTTGCATTAAGTTTTAACCAGTACTACGTACTACAATGAACTTTGTTTTTTTAGGGGTATGTATTATATTTAATTAGTCACATTGTACATGAACATCATTCAATTAGTCAATACAATGTATATGTTTTATTTATGAAGAATAATGTAGGTTCGTTAAATCGGAAAAATCTCTTTAAATTAATAAATTATTAATTTATCGGTTAATTAATATCTCTTTAAATTAAATAAAAGGTTGAATAAATGGACAAAAAAAACCCTATGTCACTTTTCGGTGTCCCTTTCTATACCTAACAGTACAAAATTAAGTTCTAAGCTCTAAACCTAAATTCTAAATCCTAAACAATAAACCTTAAGCCCTAAAAAATACACCCTACCCATAATTCTCTAAACTATAACCTTAACTTTAACCTTATCCTAAACCTATTTTGTAGTGTAAGGCATATATAAAAGCACTGAAAATGGATAGATAATTTCTATTTTTGTATAAAGTGCATTTTGCAGTCCAAATTCTATATATACCATGAATACAACCATCAAAGCGTCCAAGTTCCTTTTTTTTCATTTGAACGTGTACCAAACTCCACAACCCTTTTTCAATGGTTACTGTTGAACCAATCAATTAAACGAGTCGTCAATATGATTTCCAATGTAAATTATTTTAGGTTTGGATTTTTTTAGTGCATATGAGTTGTTGATTTAGATTGTCAGATCGAACCAACTTGAGTAAGGCTTTAGATTAATCGAATCAAATCAAATTATTAATATATTTATATTTTTCAATTATTTGACAATATATATACACATATATTTTATAGACAAATCTGATTTAATCGTATCCATAATGTTGAGTCCTAATCAACGAAAAGACACATTAATGGGAAACATATTGCTAAAAATACATAGGAATGGAGTGAATTAGTGGAAAGAAGATGAAAACATAAGTGCATGCTGCCGTGTCAATGACTTCAAAGATAATGGATTCGACCACTTTGCCTTTACGTGCAAATAGACTCATGTAATCTTTTTTGTCTACGTCATCTTTTATGATAAGTGTATGATCATCCCTTGTGTTATGGTAGCAAAGGTAAATGTTCATAATCCCTTTGGACTCGGGTTCGAACACTAGTAATGCATGTTGTGTGTGCCATCTTTGAAAAGATTAAGAAAGTTGAACTGATGTTACCCTTGCATCATACCAGCATATTAAAAAAAGAAATTTGAGTTAATTGTACCACACATCTTTGAACTATGATTTTTAGTTTAAATTAGTCCTCAAACTTTTTATTATTTTAATTTCATCTTCAAACTATGACCTTAATTTTAAATCGATCTCCAAACTTTTAAACACTTCAATTTCATTCACAAACTGTGACTCTCATTTTAAATCGGTATTCAAACTTTTGAATGTTTTAATTTCATCCTCAAATTATCAGTATATGTCAATCACATCCGATGTTAATAAAAGCATTATAAAATTGTTAATTTCCATGTAAACGCTGATGTTTATTATGCTGTGGCATAAATAATAATTTGAAGATAAAATTAGAACATTCAAAAGTTTTTAGAGACTAATTTAGCATGAGGGTCACAATTTGGGATGAAACTGAAACATTTAAAATTTCAGGAACCAGTTCAACATGAGAGTCATACTTTGGGATGAAATCTGAATATTTAAAAATTTCTGGACATATATAGAATGAGAATTATAGTTTAGGGACGTGTTGTGTAATTAACCCAAAAAAATTAATTTATGAAGTGATCTCAACGAGAAAAGGGATAATATTATCTTCAGAAGTTTCATATTTGAACAATATTATTTGTAAGTTGTGTATAAATTTTATCAAAAAGTTAAAAATGGAATATATACCACCATAAAATCATATTACAAATGATAAATAAATAAAAATCTTTTTAGGTCAAACATAGGCGAAGCCACATGGGGGCGGGCAGGGGCCAGGCTTGGTGAACCTGAGCCTTAACCACTCGGGCTAAGGACTATTCTTAGCTAAATCTTGTATCAGCTTCCTTTAAGCTATGTTTTAGTGACCTCATCCAATAAAAAGGCAGAGTGTTGTCTAGGAGTGTCAATCCCGCAACCTCTAGTTTGGTGTGCAAGAGCCTTAGCCAACCAAGCCAAGGCCATATTTGGTTTTAATCTGACTTGGGATATTCTTGATCTGTTTCTTGTGTTTGTATACCGATAATAAATAAGCGAATGATCTTTAAACTACCTCAATAAATGTAATTTTTGAATCTAAAAGAAAAAGAAATATCCATATTGTTCTTTCTTTGCAACTTTCCATCTTCCCATCCGGCCACCGTCTAATCTCCCTCACCGCGTCGCTGTTGTCATCACCACCCTCACTGATGGAACCATCATACCGTCCCGACCACAATCCCAACCACTACTCGCGGAGATGTATTGTTGTTCGTCCTAAGAGCCATGTTGAAGGTTCGTCAAGAACCCATGGTCGCACCCCACTGTTTCTTCGTTGTTCTGCCGCTGTGAGTCGTTGGTTTGCAACACACTCCTCACCGTTGAGTTCTATGTGGTCTCGCGAGCAAACCCTTGGTCACCGATCATCAGACCTCTACCGTTATAACCTTGTCGGGGTTACACTGTATCTAGCCAGATTTTTGCAAGTTTGGTAAGGTTTCGATCACATTCTGGGTTATTTGAGATGATGACTGTGCTCGAAATGGGTTTTTGCATCTTCTCGATGGTGTTTTCGGCTGTCTAAGGTCGCGTGTGGGCTTCACGCGTGGTTCGGGGCGATTTTCAGCCACCCTAGACGGTGGCTATTAAACTAGTCTAGCCAGACCCGGCTTGACCTATAGACCGAGCCATCCAAACCATCCCAAACCAAACCAAATGGCCTGAGCCAATAATAAACCGAGCTTACTCATGTTGACCCGATCTGAACCCATATCTGACTCGACCCGTGTTTGACCCGAAATTGACCCGACTAAGTCAACTAGTTGACCGAGTTAACTCATTGAGTCAATTCAATGAGTCTTCTCGCCCGAGTCAACTCACCCAAGTCAATTCAGTGAGTTAATGTACTATAAATGATACGCAATTAATGCAAGTATACACGTCGAGGCAAGTAGTAAAGTGATGAGGGAGTATCGTCTCCACAGGGATTTGAGGCATTTCAAGTTAAGTTTAAGCACAAAAGTAAAAACTGAAATATAAATGAAATAGCAACTAGAACAAGTGAATAAATGCGATAGCAATTAAATAGAAGTAAAGTGAACCAAAACAAGAATATTTTGAGTTCCTCTCACACGTACGAAACTCTCTAATGGAATGATAGGTCGGGCTTGCTAAGGACTTCTGTGTCTAATCCTAAAGAATGTCTAGAACTACCTTACCCACAACATGCTCGATAGAGTTTACTTAGATGTTTCTAATCTATCTCTAGCAAGAAACCTGAAAGCCAGAATCTAAGTCAATATCTCTCAGCGTGAACCTTAGCAAGCTACTTATCGATGAAGTTTTACTCATTTTAGTAGTTGAAACTTTATCCTTATCTCTAAGGTGAGTTAGGGTTTTGCCTCTTAGCATCAAACCCCCATTTTCCACATAGATCTAAGCATAACTCTCTCGAATATTAAGCTATCTAACACCTAAACTAAGGCTAACTCTCGAAAGCTCTTACAAGTTTAGGGCAAACAAACAATGGACAAAGCATGTAAAAGATAAGAAAGCAAACCAAACATTCATTTAAACTTAAAAATAAACAAAAATAACAATCCCAAGCCACTTAAAATTAGTTCATGGCTGGGAAAATATCATCCGCGATCATTCGTTTAAAATAACCCATCATAGAAATAAGAAATGAAACAACAAAAGCAACTAGAGTAAAAGAAACTCCCAAGCCGCCTTGGACTGTTGTGAACCACTTCAAGCTTGTTGATTCTCTCAAAGGCCATCAAGAACACTCCTTGGAGCTTTAGCAATGGAGAACACCACACGAAGAAGATGAAGAAAGGAGCCACATTTCTCTCTTTCTTAGCTCACCCTAAAAATATCCTCATTTTCCGCTCTCCCTTTCATGTGGGTGTCTTGTCCTTTATATAGTGAGGGCTCCTAGGATTTTATGCCCTAAATTCCAACAGAATATTCCTTTCACATGTGGGCTCATAACTGGCTAATTGGTTCACGTGTCAGGCTGCACAGTGTCCTCTAGTGTGCCCAAAAATGTTATCCAACATACTATAGCATTCTACCTCTACCCTGCTCTGCTCCTCATTTCCCTGAACATCACCACAACAACCCAAACCTTCCTAAGAAGCATCATTCAAGCAAATAAACAAAGAAAATTAAACAAGCAACACCAAATGCAACTATATGAACTAAATGCATCTATATGCTATAAAATGTAATGCAATGGGCTTGATTTCTTACAATAACTTTAGTAAAAAGGCATTAAAAGTTAACCTTTTGCAAGGTTAACAGTTAACTCACCAGAGTCAACCCAATTGACCGATAATATCAGCATGACGTTAGCGTTGACTTTGACCGCTAACGTTAGTTTTGACTTTGACCAAAAAGTCAAAATTTTCTATAAAAAAAACCCGTATTTTATGTTTTTCGGCGTCCTAAGTCCGATTTTGAAGCCCGTTTTGTGAAATTCTAACCTAAAAGCCTCTGAATTTGACCTTGAACCCGAGAATGTTTGTGTTTAATTATCCAGTTTAAGTGCAATATAAATAAAGATTGATTATGGGTTTTGATTAATTGAAGGTATTCAGAGTTCCTTCTATATGAGATGTTAAGGACGTCGATTTTGGATTCGAGGGTGATTGAATGGAGTATCACTGTTGACCGATATAGTAAGAATAAAAGGTAATACCTTATTACCTCTTGTATGCTTTATGAACATGTTAGTATTCGGTTAATGCATGCATAGTTGATGAAGTGTATTATTCAAATTAGATACGAAATATAAGTATGATAATCTAGATAAGATTGAAATACTCGAGTGAGATATTTAATAAATCGGAAGGATCTGGAGTTCAATAAATAATTAATAAGGTAGTTAATTCTTCAAACTTGATTAATAGTGTTAAAGGATTTAATGTTAAAAGTATTTGAATATGAAATTACAAACACGCCCTTAAGGTATTAGAATGACTAAAATACCTATGATAATGAAAGTGATCTAGAAATTTACACTAGAACTAGTAAACATCTGATTCGTCTAAATACCTTGAATTACTTGGAAAGTTGTAACAAGACTTAAACTTTAGAGATTGTGAAGTACTGGAATTATCTTAAAATCTGAATAAATCCCCAAAAATAAATTTACAGAAAACTATTTGTATGCTTAAATTAATCAAAGTGGCAAGAAGTACTGAATTGATTGAAATGACAAATAAGATTGGAAAGCTGATAAGGAAGACTTGATCAAAATGATCGTAATGACCAAAAGATGGAAGTATCCTCGGTCACCAAAATTGTTCCAAATTAACTGGAATGATGGATAAACTCCCGAGTTCTGAAATGAATGAAATGACTAGAAGTACTGAAAGTACCTAAATGACTAAAATACCATCAAGCACTTAAATAATGAAATACATGCATGACTTGAGATAAGTTGAACTTTGGGAAATCGTGAAATCTCTAATAGAGCCTAAAATACTGTAATACCCCTATGGATTTAAATATTGTCTTATATATATATATACTAGTCATTATTAATATTGTTACAATAATGGAAGAATATTGCATAATACTTGTTCAACTGCTCGGGCCCAATCAATGATGTTTTAGGTGGTGTTCAGTTAATTATATGATGTTTCTAATACTAATGAATGAACACTCTTGAGATGTACATGTCTATAAGCGGGGGAACATAATATCTTTGAGTTATAGCTATTGGATGGAGATAAAGGTTCAATTAATCACTCAAGATCGCGAACATTATGAAGTTTTGGATCTAATCCTATTGGGAATTTAGTTACGGAATCACCCTTGAGAGCTAAAATGACCAGAATACCCTTATGAGAAAAATAGATTAGAACACTCCTGATATGTTTAAATCCCTAAATGAGTTTGATACATCTAAAGTCTTTATTGATCTTGATGTTTTAAGAATTTTGAAATATATCATAATACACTTGAATTCTTGCATAAATAAGATGTATCATAGTTTCATAATGCCATTGAAGTATAACTCTTGAAAACTTAGAAGAAGTTGATATTTATCGGGTTCATTTGATTAAGGTTCTTAAATTCTGGAATCAAACTAGAAGGGACTATAGTTCAAAATTTTCCTTCTACTTTTAATAAAGACATCAAAGAGATGATTTGGAATCATCTGGTGTGTTTCAAGTATGCTTGAAAAATCTTCTTAATTCGAATTTAAGTCTATTCGTTCTATTTTCTACTGATCAAGTTACCTGAAGCAAAAATATGACTTATAGTTCCTGATATCTGATATTCGTATACACGATTTATGAGTCTTGATATTCTAGTTTGTTGATTACCCATCTGCTTGTATCTTGAATTCCTGACATATTGCTGCTAATTACCGAGATGATTGTTACCATTCAAAATTGTTTTATTGGGTATTGGATATTGACCTAAGATTGTAGGCTCAGACCTGATCAAGCTGGTAAGTCTGCTCGTATTCGGTTCCTACGCTTCGGCTAGGGTCTGCCCGTATTTGGTTCCTACGTTTCGGCTAAGGTCTGACCGTATTCGGTACCTATGCTTTGGCTAGGGTCTGCCCGTATTCTATTCCTAGCTTCGGCTAGGGTAATTCCGCCTGGACTCAAGGTATCCCCCTAGGATGGTACCTACGCCCAATGGGCCTTGCTTAATGCCTTTATAGATGCAGCCCAAAACTGCAAATTAGAGTACAATTGAAGGGTAGATAATATTTAAAATGAACCGTAATTGGAACTTGTTGTTACCTGAAACACCATGACAGTTTTATGCTCTACCATATACATGCCTTACCATATAGTTGCATGTGCTTATAGCATCTTTTCGTAGTTATGTATTACTGAGCTTTTTCAAGCTCATGTTGTTTTTACCATCGCATGTAGAAGAAATCTATCATTGTATAGTGATCGACATTTGTGTTTAGAGTTCTCTCGATGCTACTTTGGAGTACGGTACTGGTACATTTTCTTATTTGGGTTTTTATCGTGGGTCACTCTTGTGACCCTAATGTGACCTCCTAGTATTCGACGTAATATATAGTCGGGTCTAGGGGGTTACATTTAGTGATATTAGAGCTTAGAGTTGTGTCTTTCTGGGTAGATCGACCGATCGTCTATCATAGAATGTTTGGTCTATGCATGCCCCTAGATTTTAACCATACTCCACCAAGGCAAGACTCCGATGTCGAATCATTTCCTACAATAAATGCATCTAAAGGTTTTGTCTATAATAGTTTGATCTGTAATGGAAAGGAATATCGGTAATGTTCATCTATGAATTGATTAACGTGATGAAACTGAATCTGGATAAAGAACCTGAGATGGTGGAGGCCTGTGAAATTGAACATATGATTCATATTGAGAATAAATGTTTGACTATGTGAGATGACCGATATAAGATTTCATGTAAGGCTATTCGGTGATAATGATTATGTTTAGGAATATTTTGATAGAAATTTGATAAAAGTATTATGAATTTAAAAGATTATTGTCCATGAGCATGGCAAAAGTATAAGTTCCATGGTAACTCTATTATACACAAAGAAAAAAAGAAAAAAAGAAGAATTTTGAATATTACGCTGAGGATAAGTCATATTCGTTCAAAACCTTGGTTATGTTTGATCGACTTGAAGAAAGACTTTTCTTTGAAAATGTGGCATGGAGTATCGTTATATATATCATCATCCCTAACTAAGATACGATGTTTACATCCTGATTTTGAGAGCTCTATTGGAGGCCTAGGGTACTCGTTTGAACTACAGTAACAGTTCATCCATAAACTGATGGTCAATCTAGGAGAATAATTCAGGTTCTAGAAAAGGGTTCTTATCCCTTAGTGAGATCTCTTATAATAAAAGTTACGAGACAAATGTTTGATTGGCATTGTATGAAGTTCGGTATGGATTCAAATAATGTATTCTGATTAGTTGGTCTGAGATATATGATGGGATGACTCTGAGTTCAAAGACAACTCGTGTGATTGAGGACACTACCGTATTGATTCTTGATGTTTGAGAGTCCCAAAAACAATGATACTCTAATGGATAAGTTTTTAGGACAAGAATGAATGTAAAAGCAGTTTCTGAATTTCTTAAACTCCGGTAAATTTTGAGGACGAAATTTATTTTTAGGGGGAGAGTTGTAACACTCCTAAAATATTATGATATAGTTAAAGTTAGGAAATAAAAATATTAATAAGAGAAGAAATATTTAAAATTAAAAATGAGGTGACTGCAATTGTGGGGATTTAATCCCCTGGACTTCTTGGTAAACTCGAGCCTTAACCACTCAGGCTAAGGACCATTCTTGGCTAAATCCTACATCAGCTTCCTTTAAGGTATGTTTTAGTGACTTGGTCCAATAAAAAGTGAAAAGAGTTGCTTTTGAGTGTCGAACCCGTGACCTCTAATTTGGTGTGCAAGAGCCTTAGCCAACCTAGCCAATATCATATTCGGTCTTAATCTGACTTAGGATATTCTTGATCCGTTTCTTATGTGTGTATACTGATAATAAATAAGAGATCAACCTTTAAACAACCCCAAATGAATGTCAGTTTTTTAATCTAAAAGAAAAAGGAAATATCCAGATTGTTCTTTCTTTGCAACTTTCTATCTTCCTATCTGACCACCGTCCAATCTTTCTCACCGCGTCGTCGTGGCCATCACCGCCCTCACCAACAATACCATCGTACCGTTTTGACCACAACCCCAACCATCACTCGCAGAGATGTACCGTCGTTCGTCCTGGGAGCTCCGTTGAAGGTTTGTCGAGAACCCATGGTCGCACCCCACTGTTTCTCCGTTGTCTTGCCGACATGATTCGTCGGTTTACGACACGCTCCTCACCATTGAGTTCTCCGTGGTCTCGCGAGAAAACCTGTAACACCTAAAAACGGGTCTATTAAAAATTAAGTTCGAAACCTAGTTATTCGGTTATTATTATTATTAAAAATAATAAAAAAGAGGACGTGGCAGCCAAATTGGCCACCGCAATGGCCATTCGACCGATTAAAATCAATTGTGGCAAAATGCCACAAACGTGGCTTAAATTGGCCATTTGAAGTGGCCTTATGTGGCTAAATCATGCCCCAAATTTGTGCCACCAAACTTCTATGCGTGGAGCATGAAGAGT
Source organism: Hibiscus tridactylites (assembly GCA_958450335.1). NCBI lineage: Eukaryota > Viridiplantae > Streptophyta > Magnoliopsida > Malvales > Malvaceae > Hibiscus > Hibiscus tridactylites. The sequence goes on along the minus strand of OY288265.1, from coordinate 24,003,646 downwards.
GGATTAGGGGGGACGGCAGTTCAAGTATAAAAGGGGCAAGGGGCATTGGTCACTCACGGCAAGGTGAGAAAGAATTCAAAAAAAAATAGTAAGATAGACCGAGTGAGAAAGAAAATATTAATGAGATACATCGAATAATTAGGTGGTTCAGTATTAAATTGGTGGTCCGAAATTTTCAATATAGTAATATCGAATTTCTGCCGACGTCAGGGTAAGCTCAAATTCTTGGTTGGTCTAAGTTTCGATATCGAGTCTGATTAATATTTTCATATTTATTCGATATTGTCTTGTCGGTCCTAACCAATTCCTATTTAATCTAGTTCAAGAAGTCGAGAAAGAACAACCGTCAACCAAGAAAAAAGGCGTCATTATACAAGAACCCTCATATCGAGGTGAGTGTAGTCGGAGTCTCGAGAGTTGGCTAGGTGCCATCTCGAATCATTGTTTATTGATTTGCTAATCATTTTATTGAAGGTCATTGCATAAAAACTATATTGAAATCTTTGTTTAGTAAGTTTGATTAAGTATTGCATATCGAACATTAAATAACAATTATTGCATATTGTTAATGAAATTTTGATATATGTCTATTGTCATTGAATTACCGTTATTGATATATTGATGCTAAAATATTGCTATTGATTTATTGCTATTGAAATATTGAATAACGAACCTTGGATTCGAAAGTATCGGATACAATTGGTATACCATAGAATTCATGAGCTCATTGGTACGGGTATTGGGCTTCGACCATTGGTGCGGAGGAGGGATGTGTTGTGTGTTGGTCAATTGGTGCGGAGGAGGGAATATGACACGACCATTGTCGTTATTGTTGGTGTTGCGGTGAAATTCATGTATCTAAATACGTTTGAATCAGTCCAAGGAAAAATATTGATTATTGATATTGCTTTTGTTATGATGCTTCGATATTAATTATTGGATAACATGTCTTTCATTTATAATATGTATATAGATTGCTTATGTGAAATGTGCTATTAAATATGCCATTAAAGTATGAAACATTGCATAACATGCTCATTCATTGTTATTGGCTACCTCACTTAGGCTATATAAGTCTAATGCATTCATGTGCATAAACATTTCAGGTTAAAAAATTTATTGGTTCGAGATCGAAGCTAGTTGGTAAAGTGTTAACCTTGTAAAAAGTCTATTTGTCATGCCTTTTTACTTAGAATGTTGCTTGGTTTTAAGGTCATTTCATTGCATATAGTTGTATTTAGTTCATATAGTTGCATATGGTGTTGTTAGCTTGGTTATTTTGATTAAATTATGAGTTTGATGTTGTTTGAGGAAGGTTTGGTTTGGTGTTATGATGTGCAGGTGAAGCAAGGAATAATGCTGGAAAATGAGAAAAATATTGCAGCATTATTGGACGCATTTCTGGGTGCAGAAAAGACAAAAAAAAAAGATATTTTGAGAACCACACATGTGAACCCACCAACCACCTATGACATTCATGTGACTTAAGAAATATTCTCTAGGGCACAAAATCCTAAGAGCCTCCACTATATAAAGGACAAGACACCCACATTAAAAAAGGGGCTAAAAAATTACTTTTGAAGATAAGAGAGAGAGAAAAGAAGAGGTGGCCACTTTTCTTCTTCTTTTTCTCCTTCACTGCGTCATCCATTGATGGAGCTTTAAAGGGAAAATCTTACTGGCCTTTGAGAGAAGCAGCAAGTTTGAAGCGGTTCAAGGCAGTCCACGACAACTTGAGAGTTTCCTTTACTCTTAGTTGCTTCTGCTTTAGCATTTTCTATTCTGAAAATGGATTGTTTAAAATGGATAATTTTGGATGATATTTACCCAACCATGAACTAACTTTAAGTGGCTTGGGTTTGTTTTGGATGATGATGTTTTAGTTTTAATGGATGTTTTCAGCATTTTTCAGTTTTCATATGCTTTGTCTACTGTTTTATTGCCCTGAGTTTGTAAGAGCTCTCGAAAGTTAACCTTTATTTGGGTGTTAGATTGGCTTAATGGTCGAGAGAGTTAAGCTTAGATCCACATAGACAATGAGGTTAGATGCTTAGAGGCACAACTCTAACTCACTTTAGAGGTAAGGATAGAGTGTCAACGACTAAAAGGAGTAGTACTTAAACGATAAGTAGTTTGTTGGGGTTCACGCTGAGAGGTATTGTCATAGCATTCTGGCTGCCAGGTTTCTTGCTAGAGGTAGTTCAGAAACACCTTAGTAAACTCTGTCGTGCATAGTTTGAGCTGGAAATTGTTAGACATGCATTAGCACTAGGCATAGGATTTCTCAACAAGCCCAATATGTCTTCCTATCTGAGAGTTTTCACACGTGTGAGGGTGTTTGAAGTCTTATCATTTAACTCTATTTTTATTTACAGTTTTTGCTATAGCATTTCTTTAAAACTGCTCATATCAACTCTTTCATTCAATATTTAGTTTGTGTTTGGAGTGCTTAAACTTGACTTAATTTACCTTCAATCCCTGTAGAGGCGATACTCACTCATCACTTTACTACTTATTTCGACGTGTATACTTGCACTATTTTGTGTGTCATTTATAGTACGTCACACGCACAAACATAAAGTGACAAGTCACCTCGAGCCTAAGTAAAGTATTTTGTCTTTATAAACTCCTAGAATGGTGACAAAATAATTATGATATGGTTGTTAAGACTATATTCTGTATTGAGTTAATGTTTTAAGTCTTAAAAGAGATTAATAAAATATCTTGAATAAGATTTTGAACTCCGTTTAAGCTTCGTTCTCCGAATATGTTTCCGGTAACACTTTTCGACCCGGTTTTCGACTAGGTCGGGTAGGGGTGTTACAATTAGTGGTATTAGAGCTAGAGTTTAGTCGGTTCTGGACTAAACCTATGTTTGTCTGTATTGTATATTATGTTACTTTGCCACCTATAAGTTATTTATTGTGACTTTCCGACTAATTCGATCTTTTATTTATAGATGTTTAACCCTATTAAGAATTCTGATAGCCCGAAACAAGAAATGGAGTATCCCCTTGTAACTTTTGTCAACATAAGCACCCTAAAAGGCAGTGACATAACGAGTCTTGAGCTTGTTTCTTGTAAGATAAAATAGGACACTTCTTCCATAATTGTCCAAAGAACCTCCTCAATTTCAAATCTACCCGATTTGCTAAAGCTAAAAGAGATTGGCCAATAGGCTTTGGAAGGACGAATCCTTCGACGCCAGAAGAATTTGAGCCTGAAGAATGTGACGATGATCAGCATATTAATTCAGGTAAGAATTCGAGAATGAATTCTTTTTAAGGGGGAGTTTTGTAACACTCTAAAAATCGGTCTAGTAGAAATTAAGTTTGAAACCTAGTTATTCGGTTATTACTATTATTATTAAAAAAATAAAAAATAAAAGAGGACGTGGCAGCCAAATTGGCCACCACAAACCATTCGGCCGATTGAAATCAATTGTGGCAAATTGCCACAAATGTGGCTTAAATTGGCCATTTGAAGTGGCCTTAGGTGGCTAAATCATGCCCCAAATTTGTGCCACCAAATTTCCATGCGTGGAGCATGAAGAGTGGATTAGGGGGGACGACAATTCAAGTATAAAAGGGGCAACTGGCAAGGGGGCATTGGTCACTCACGGCAAGGTGAGAAAGAATTCAAAAAAAATTAGTAAGATAGACCGAGTGAGAAAGAAAATTTTAATGAGATACATCGAATAATTAGGTGGTTCAGTATTAAATTGGTGGTCCGATATTTTCGATATAATAATATCGAATTTTTGCCGACGTTGGGGTAAGCTCAAATCTTTGGTTGGTCTAAGTTTCGGTTTAGGGTCTGATTAATATTTTATATTTATTCGATATTGTCTTGTCGGTCCTAACCGATTCCTATTTAATCTAGTTCAAGAAATCGAGAAAGAACAACCGTCAACCAAGGAAAAAGACGTGATTATACGAGAACTTTAATATCGAGGTGAATGGAGCCGGAGTCTCGAGAGTTGGCTATGTGCCATCTCGAATCATTGTTTATTGATTTGTTAAGCATTTTATTGAAGGTCATTGCATAAAAATCATATTGAAAGTTTTGTTTGGTAAGTTTGATTAAGTATTGCTTATCGAACATTAAATATCAATTATTGCATATTGTTAATGAAATTTTGATATATGTCATTATTGTTATGTTATTGCTGGTGTTGCGATGGAATTCGTGTATCCAAATACGGTTGAATCGGTCCAAAATAAAATTTCTATTATTGATATTGCTTTTGTTATGATGCTTCGATATTAATTATTGGATAACATGTCTTTCATTTATAATATGTATATAGATTGCTTATGTGAAATGTGCCATTAAATATGCCATTGAAGCATGCAGCATTGCATAACATGCTCATTCATTGTTATTGGCTACCTCACTTAAACTATATAAGTCTAACGCATTCATGTGCATAAACATTTTAGGTTAAGAAAGTTATCGATTCGAGATCGGAGCTAGTTGGTAAAGCGGCAAGTCACCTCGAGCCTAAGTAAAGTATTTTGTCTTTATAAACTCCTAGAATGGTGGCAAAATAATTATGATATGGTTGTTAAGACTATGTTCTGTATAGAGTTAATGTTTTAAGTCTTGAAAGAGATTAATAAAATATCTTGAATAAGATTTTGAACTCCGATTAAGCTTCATTCTCCGAATATGTTTTCAGTAATATTTTTCGACCAGGCCGAGTAGGGGGTGTTACAAAACCCTTGGTCGCCGATCATCAGACCTTTACCGTTATAACCTTGTCCGGGTTACACCGTATCTAGCCAGATTTTTGCAAGTTTGGTAAGTTTGGTAAGGTTCTGATAATGATTATGTTCAAAATGGGGTTTTGCATAATTTCGATAGTGTTTCTAGTCATCCAATGCCACACGTGGGCTTCACGTGCCGTTCAGGGTGATTTCCAGCCGCCCTGGACGGTGGCCATTGAACCAGCCTAGCCAGACCCGGCCTGACCTGTAAACCGACCCGAACTGAGCCATCTAAAATGGCCCAAACCAAACAAAACAGCCTGAGCCCAATAATAAATTGAGCCCACTCAAGCTGACTCGATCCGAACCCATTTTCGACTCGACCCGTGGTTGACCCAGAACCGACCCGATTGAGTCAACTCATTGACCGAGTCAACTCATCCGAGTTAACTTAGTGAGTCAACTTACTCGAGTCAACTTAGTGAGTTAAACCGCCCGAGTCAACTCAGTGAGTTAACTCCCCCGAGTCAACCCAGTTGACCGGTGATGTCAGCATGACGTAAGTGGTGCCTTTGACCAAAAAGTTAAAATTTTCTAAAAACACATATTATATATTTTTTGATGTCTTTAGTCCAATTTTGAAGCCCATTTCGGGAAATTCTAACCTGAAAGCCTTCAAATTTGACATTGAACTCGAGAATGTTTGTGTTAATTATTCAGTTTAAGTTTAATGTAAATAAGGATTGATTATGGGTTTTGATTAATTGAAGGTATTCGAAGTTCCTTCTATATGAGATGTTAAAGACGTCAAATTCAAGTTCGAGAATGATCGAATAGAGTATCACGGTTGACCGATATAGTAAAGATTAAAGGCAATACTTTAAACTTTGGAGATTGTAAAGTACTGGGATTATCTTAAATTCTGAATCAATCCCCGAAGATAAATTAAAAAAAAAAACTATTCATATACTTAGTTTAATCAAAATGGCGGGAAGTACTGAATTGATTGAAATGACTAAGAAGATTCGAAATGTTGATAAGGCAGACTTGATCGGAATAATTATAATGACAAAAAAGATGGAAGTATCTTTGGTCACCATAATTTTTCCAAATTAACTGGAATGATCGATAAACCCTCGAGTTCTAAAATGAATGAAATGACTGGAAGTACCGAAAGTACCTAAATGACTAAAATACCATCAAGCACTTAAATAATGAAATACCTAAGTGTTGAGTTTTAAGGTGCTCGATTCCTTAAACCGTTCTTGCTCGCCAAGTGGTGGAGAAGTGGAATTTTGGTGAAAGAGGTGTGGAAGCTAAAAATGATAAAGACAAGATGATTTATAGTGGTTCAACCTTCTAACCAAGGTCTACATCCACTACCTTAGCTTCCCACTAAGGATTTCCAATCAATCCACTATTGATTCGTCCCCTTTTCTAGGCTTAAGAGGAAACCCTTACAAACCCGATCAAGCTTTCCTACCCAAACCCTTGATCAAACCCTCCTTACAAAGAGATAGAAATAAGAAAACTCAAATCCCTCTAATAGGTATCTGTTTGCACAATTAAGCTCCCATCCAATCCTAAAACACTTGAGCAAATCTAGCAATTTTTGCTCACTAGTGTTTGTCTATATAAGGAATTGACAATTAAGCACTAAGACACATTTTGATCATATGTTGTATTACAATTGAAGCATTCCCCATTACTAGATGCTTAGAGGTCCCATTTATACTCCTCTTTGAGTTTGTAGCCGTTACTAGCCGTTGAGGTTGAATTCGAGCCGCTGGAGACTTGAATTCCCATATTAAATGTTGTTCTAGAGCCTTCCGTATCGATACGCGAGGACCTGTATCGGTACGCTCTTCTTTAGAAACTAGCCGTTGGACTCTTTCCAGCCTAAGCGTATCGATACGCTTGAAGGTGTATCGGTACGGTATGTCATTTAAAAGACCGTTGGGAAATAGTCATTGGGGACGTTAAAACAGGGATCGGTACGCTTAAGGGGCGTATCGAAACGATCCATATCCGTATCGATACGACAAAGCCTGTATCGATACGGGTTTTGGCAGAATCAAAATTTGGGTAAAAAGGTATCGATATGGGGTACATTGTATCGGTATGGGCTTGCTGAAAAGTCAAGTTTGGCTAATTTAAATCATTAAAAACTTTGCCAAAAACCTTTTTAAATGCATCAAACATATTTTCAAGTTGTTTGGACTTAAAGACAAATTTTAAATTCTTTTCAAATTTGTCAAAAATATTTTTCAATTATTATATCAAAACACTTAGTTCTTCACTAAGTGACTTGAGATAACTAGAACTTTAGGAAATCATGAAATCTCTAATTGAGCTTAAAAGACTGTAATACCCCTGTGGGTTTAAAATTTGTCTTATATATCTATATATATCGGTCATTATTAATATCGTTACAATAATGGAAGAATATTGCATAATACTTGTTTAATTGATCGGGGCCCGATCAATGATGTTTTAGGTGGTGTTCTAGTTAATTATATGATGTTGCTAATACCAATGAATGAACACTCTTGAGATGTACTTGTCTATAAGCGGGGGACCATTATATCTTTGAGTTATAGATATTGGCTGGATATAAAGGTTCAATTAATCACTCAAGATCGCGAACATTGTGAAGTTTTGGATCTACTCTTATTGGGAATTTAATTACAGAATTGCCCTTGTGAGCTAAAATGACTAGAATACCCTTATAAGAAAAATATATTGGAACACTTCTGATATGTTTAAATCTCTAAATGAGTTTGATACATCTGAAGTCTTTATTGATCTTGATCTTCTAGGAATTTCAAAATATATCCTAATACACTTGAATTCATGCATAAATAAACAATATCATAGTTTCATAATGCCTTTGAAGTATAACTCTTGAAAACCTAGAAGAATTGGATATTTATCGGGTTCCTTTGATTAAGGTTCTTGAATTCTAGAATCAGTCTAGAAGGGACTACAGTTCAAAGTTTTCCTTCTACTTTTAATAAGGACATCAAAGAGATAATTCAGAATCATCCAGTGTGTTCCAAGTATGCTTGAAAAATCTTCTTAACTCGAATCTAAGTCTATCCATTCTATTATCTACTAATCAAGTTATCTGAAGCAAAAATATGACTTATAGTTCATGATATCTAATATTCGTATACCCGATTCACAGGTTTTGATATTCCAGTTCGTTGATTACCCATCTGCATGTATCTTGAATTCCTGACATACTGCTGCTAATTACCTAGATGATTGTTACCATTCAAAATTGTTTTACTGGGTACTGGATATTGACCTAAGATGTAGGCTCAGCCCTGATCAAGCTGGTAAGTCTGCCCGTATTTGGTTCTTACGCTTCGGCTAAGGTCTGTCCGTATTTGGTTCCTACGCTTAGGATAGGGTCCACCCATATTCGGTACTTATGCTTCGATTAGGGTCTGCCCGTATTCGGTTTCTAGCTTCGGCTAGGGTAATTCCGCCCAGACCTAAGGTATCCTCTTAGGATGGTAGTTACGCCCAATGGCCTAGATTAATGTCTTTATATATGCAGCCCAAAACTGAAAATTGAAGTATAGTTAGAGGGTAGATAAGAATTTAAAATGAACCGTAATTGGAACTTGTTGTTACTCGAAACACCATGACAGTTTTATGCTCTACCATATACATGCCTTACCTTATATTTGCATGTTCTTATAGCATATTTTGGTAGTTCTGTGTTACTGAACTTTTTTAAGCTCACGTTGTTTTTACCATCGTTGGTTAGAAGAAATCTATCATGGTATAATGACCGACATTTGTGTTTAAAGTTCTCTTGGCGCTGCTTTGGAGTACGGTACATGTATAGTTAGTGGGCATGTATGTCGCGTATTGTTTTATGCTAGTGTTTGTAATAAAATTTATGAACTTCTGTTATATGTTTACATGATTTTCTGAAATGGTATTTTGAATAGAAATTTGATTTATAGTTTTGATGTATTTAAAGAAAAACATTTTCTTATTTTGGTTTTTATGGTGTGTCACTCTTGTGACCCTAATGTGACCTCTTAATATTCGACGTAACGCATATACGGGTCTAGGGGGTTACAGAGTGTTATCTTAGTTGTAAAGCTTGCATAGAAAATTAAGTTTGTTTTACTTAAAGTGTGTACAGAAAAACCAGTTAAGCCTACGAACTTATTTTTATACTCAATTGAGCTCTTGAACCAAGAAATGAATTAATTAAGCATTTTGACCAATTTTGACCATTAAATATTGAAATTCGTTTTCTATAGATATTACTAGCACATGATACACTACAATTCTATCATGTCGCATTTACATATTTCTTAAAAAATGTTTTTTATCTTTTATACGTTTTTAGAATTTTTAGAACTTTCAAACAATTTTTAAATAATTTTTTTTGAAAATGTTAAGTCGAGACATTATGACTGTAACACCCGGGTTCGGGGGTCGGGTGAAAATAATATTTAAATAATTTTTCGGGTTTCCCTTTTTATCTTAAAAATTCATTTTATATGTTGGATCAATTTTGAAATTAAATTAGAACCCAAAATCTCATGGATTTTAGGATTTTGGTGATAGCCATTCATTAATGGCAAAGTGATAATTAATGGGGCTTTTAAAATAAAAGCTCCCTTATTTCGAAAGACTACTATTCATCATCTTCTTCTCTCCTCTTCCATCCCATTCCAATGTCAAAAAAAACCCTTCCCCTTAAGGTTACTATTCCATCACATATCTTGCTCATTGTTGAAGATTTTTCAAAGGTAAACTCATTTTTGACCTGTCCTCACCATTCTCTACAAGTTAGTACCCTTAGTTTACATTATTTTTCATGATTTTGAAATTTGAAGTTTTGAGGGTTTTGATTAAAAATGCTATCTTTATTGTCTTTAACTTAAGATTTTGATTTGTTAATGATATATGAGTTGTTTACTATCTATGAGGTCCAACATAGTAGATTTTTACATGGTTTTATGGAGTTTCCCGAATTTGGGTTTTGGAGGGTTTTAGGTTGAGTTTTAGGGTGTTTTATGTGGGGGAGTGTGGGCTGATGGTTAGACTATGTATGAGGGTTGTTTTGGAAGCCTTAGAGAGTAATTTAAGGGTTGAAAACAAAGGTTTTGGACTAGGCTTCATGGCTGCTCGGGAATGAGGAATTTGAGAGTTGTTCTTAGCTTGGATCATGTGTTTATGTGCTTAAATTGTTTTCTGGGTTGCTACTTTGATTTGTGAACTGATTTGAGGTAATTTTGATTGTGTTGGGATGATTAGAAGAAAGGAATTTAGTTGGTCGAGCTTCGGGGACGAATCCGGAGATTTTGGAAACTTGAGTTTGGTTTTCGGCCTTCTTTTGGGTAGCGACGGTGAGTAGAAATGTTAACCTTTGATTTGTTTTCGAAATGAAACTCTTGGGGGTTTGGGTGGGACCTAAAGGGTTCACCTAAACCCGAGTGTAAGTTACTACTCCTACGTCTTTGTTATGTGTTGATGAATGGTTATATGTTGTAATATCATGTGCATCTCGAGTTGTTTTACATCATTGTTGTTGTGTAGTCTTGTAGAAGTCGAGCCTCATGTGATGGTTGTCTAAACTACGGTGATGACTGGTCCCACCGATAGTGACTAGTAGTAGAGTAAGTTGATGAGTGGTCCCATCGGAAAACTACTAGTCGAACGGTGATGTGTGGTCCCACCGTGTGAATGTTGGTTGTGCATGTGGAAGCCATGTGTAGTCTTGTTGTGATAATCATTCGTGCATCCATCGATTTATTGTCAATTATGAAAAGTGCTTTGAAAACTACATGCTTGTTGATTGATAGAGTTTCTCTCACTAAGTTAGTTAGCTTACGCTCTCCTTTATTTCCAACATGCAGATCGTTAGAGTTCGGGAGGCAAGTGGGCAAGGAAGGAGCTTTGGAGTTCTCAAAGTAGCTCAAGTATGATTTACATATTTGTAATAATGCCTTGACGATCGGGGTGTAGACTTGTAGGAGTTGGTGTCAAACTCCTTAGTTGATGATGTGTTTTGTTGAGCATGTTGATTTGTTGAGTTTATGTTGGCCATGTGTATGCCTTTATGCTATGGATTGTAAACCATATTTACTTGATGCATGCTTGCCTTGTGGTTGAAAACTTATATCCCTTTTATGAATGCTATATGTATGTTTGTCTAAAGCTTGAATCTTGAATGCTATGTATGAATCCTTGTTGAGCTTATTGATCCTTTTAATGTATGGCTCTTACATGTTTGATGTGTGCTAAGCATGTTTGTATAGGGTGCCTTGCATCTAGAATTGATGTATGTTGAATGTGGGAGGTTTTGGTTGGAATTTGGGGCTGCCTTGTACCAAAAACCAGCTAAAATATGTCTTTTCGCAGCCCGTGTATCGAAACAGTTGGTCCAGTTTCGATATGGCCTCTTGTTTCAGGCCAGGCGTTTCGGTACACTAGATGGTCGTTTCGATACGTTTTAGCCACTGGAAATTTGAGATTTTGCCAATAAAATGAAGTATTGAAACGGGCCTTGGCGTTTCGGAACGGTCTTCATATCGTTGACCACGAGAAGTTGATCGTTGAGGGTGTTTCGAAATGGTTGACCACCGTTTCGATACAGTCTCTTCGTGTTAACTTGGGCCTGTTAACCAGGTCAAGGCGTTTCGATACACTACTTGGGTGTTTCGAAACGGCCAGCCTTTTTAGCTAAAATGGATTGTTTTTGATATGTTCTTTGGGTTGATCGTCTCGTTTGTTGCTTTCATTGTTGTCCTCTCATTTAGGATTAAATAATTCATGTAGACAAGATAATAGTTAAAGAAATTTTCTAGGGTTGCTAACCGAAGGGGAGCCTTAGCGGGTTTCACTTCGGTTTTCCCCGTGTAGCCTGCTCGGACCGGTCAGTCATCTAGACCGGGACGAGGGGGTTACATTAGGTGGTATCAGAGTCTGAGGTTTCCGAGACCTCGGGTAGGTAAGTGAGGTAAGTTGATGTGTTATGATGTTGCTTTGAATTGATGAGTGTTTTATCATGAATGCTCGAATGTTTGCTTGCTAGTATGGTGTTTGAAGCATGTTTCAGTGGCTTTTTCTGGTTGGGTTAAGGGCTAGCCGAATGTCCCCATTGTTAGGTGTTGTTGTCAAAAAAGGAAAATTGTTTTGGTTTAACGAGCTTGAGAACCGGAGTCCTTGCCTTTTTGCTAACCTAACATTTTCCTTGTTTGTTGTGTGTTTTCTGTTTTAGATCTTATTTTTGCTATGGTGAGACCAAGGGGGCGACCTAGAGCGGGTGACCAGGCACCCGATGACGTGCCTCATGTTCCTCATGCTCCTGATGGTAATGGGGCTAATGATGGAGGTGATGGTAATGGGCCTCAGGTTGATGCTAATGTGGGAGGTAACATGGCTCAAGCGGGCCAGGGCCAAGCAGGTGCAGATGTGGCCCATTTGATTCAGACCATAGCCGGAGCTTTTCAGATAGCTTTGGCCGGTATGCAAGCCGTAACACCACCTCAGGGTGCGGGGACAGGATTACCCCTAGAGAGGCTTCGTAATTTGGGAGCAGTTAAGTTTTGTGGGTTGACTCCTAAGGGTTCGAAGGGGTGGCTTCAGAGTACTACTCGTATCTTGGGCTAGATGGAGTGTTCAGATGCCCGCAAGTTGGGTTGCATTGTCTCCTTGCTTCAGGGGGACGCTTATACTTGGTGGACCACTGTTACCTCTAGTATGGCCGAGGCGGATATCACATGAGAGTTCTTTATAAATGCCTTCAAGAGGAAGTATCTTGGAGTCCGGTACTTAGATGAAAAGAAGAGAGAGTTTATGGCTTTGGTTCAAGGTAATAGGACCGTGTCTGAATACGAGGTTCAGTTTGTGAGATTGAGCCAATATGCACCTGAGTTGGTTCCTAGTGAGAAGGAACGGTGTGACCGCTTCAAGTATGGGTTGACTACAGATGTGAAGACCTACATGCTTGCCTCCGACTACACTGAGTTCGATGTCTTGGTCTCTAGGGCCAAGGATATAGAACAGAACCTAGGCTCTAGAGCACGTGCTAGTGGGTCCAATTCCGGAAAGAGACATGTGAATTGGGATAGAGACCAGGCCAAGAGGCATAGGGATAGGAGGTACCAGCCCGATTCGAGACATAGGGGTGGTAACTATGGTCAGGGCCAAGGAGCTGTGATGCACACACCATAGTGTAATAGGTGTGGGAGACGCCATCAGTGCAAGTGTGCGGGTACCTTTAGGCCGTGTTGGAATTGTGGATCTCGAGACCACATGAGGAGTAACTGTCCACACCCGGCTAGGGGCGGACCGGCTCCAGCTAGGGGCTTTGAGCATCAGAGAGGTTGTGGGCGCGGTCGTGGAAACTTTCAGCCAAGGAATGAGGGTCAGAGGAACTTGGCTCATGTAGTAGCAGTCCAGCCCGAGGGAGGAGGATCGTCTAGGGTGTATGCTCAGCGAGAGGCTGGGAATGACACTGATGTCATTGCAAGTAATTTCTCATTACAGTCTTTGAGTTTGCTTTCTTTGATAGATTTGGGGTCAACACATTCGTATATTTTGGGTGAGCACGCAAGGTCATTAGGGTTACCATGTGATTGGCTAGAGGTAGGTGTAAATGTTACTAGCTCTTTTGGTGACACAGTGGTAGTTAGGAAAATGTATAGGAGGTGTCTCTTAATGGTTCAGGGCCACGTATTTCTGGTCGATATGATGGAGTTACCCTTCTACGGTTTTGACATGATTTTGGGCATGGATTGGCTTGTAGAGCATAGAGCTAGGGTTGACTTCGAGACCGAGAGAGTCTCCTTGAGGCTTACTGATGACTTTGAGGTTGTAGTAGTTGGTAAGAACGTCAGGTTCTTGTCCAATGTGGTTTCGGCTATGGAAGCTCAGAGGTTGTTGAGTTCGGGGTGTCAGGCTTACTTGGCTTATGTAATGAATCCTAATATGAGTGAGGTGAGACCTCAGGACATCAGAACAGTATGTGATTTTCTGAGTGTTTTTTCGGAAGAGTTACCGGGTTTGCCTCCAGACAGAGCAGTTGAGTTTGCTATTGAGACGTATTCTGATTCTGCACCATTGTCGATTGCTCCGTATAGAATGGCACCGAAAGAGTTGAAAGAGTTGAAGACACAGCTTCAGGAGTTGACTGATAGAGGCTTCATTAGGCCTAGTGTATCTCCGTGGGGTGCTCCGGTTTTGTTTGTAAAAAAGAAAGATGGTAGCATGAGGATGTGTATAGATTATAGGCAGTTGAATAAGGTGACAGTGAAGAACAAATACCCTTTGCCTAGGATTGATGACTTGCTAGACCAGTTGAGAGGTGCTTCTGTGTTTTCGAAGATTGACTTGAGGTTTGGGTACTACCAATTGAAGGTAAAGGATGTGGACATACCGAAGACGGCTTTCCGTATACGTTATGGGCATTATGAGTTTTTGGTGATGCCTTTTGGATTGACTAACGCTCCAGCAGCTTTCATGGATATGATGAACCGTGTGTTTCATGAGTTCTTGGACAGGTTTGTGGTAGTGTTCATAGACGACATCTTAGTGTACTCTAGGACCGAAGAGGAGCATGATGAGCATTTACGGTTAGTACTTCAGACCCTACTAGAGAATCAGTTGTATGCCAAGCTAAGAAAATGTGAGTTTTGGATTAGGGAGGTGGTCTTCCTATGTCACGTGATCTCGTCTAGTGGGATTAGTGTGGATCCCAAGAAGATAGAAGCTATAGTGAATTAGAAACAACCGAAGTCAGTGACAGAAATCTGCAGTTTCCTAGGCTTGACGGGATACTATAGAAGGTTTGTTGAGGGGTTTTCTAGAATAGCGGCTCCATTGACTAAGTTGCTACAGAATAATGTTTCGTATGAGTGGTCAGACGCAAGACAAGAAGCATTTGAGAAATTGAAGAAAGCTTTGACCGAAGCTTCTATCTTGATACAGCCTGAACCGGTGAGAGAATTTGTGATTTATAGTGGTGCATCCTAAGTAGGGCTAGGTTGTGTACTTATGCAAGAGAGAAAGGTGGTAGCATATGCTTCGCGACAGTTGAAAGTTCATGAGAAGAATTATCCCACCCACGACATAGAGCTAGCCGCAGTGGTGTTCGCATTGAAGATTTGGAGACACCATCTTTATGGTGAGAAGTGCATCGTGTATACCGACCACAAGAGTTTGAAGTATTTGATGTCTCAAAGGGAGTTGAACCTCAGGCAACGTAGGTGGTTAGAACTTCTCAAGGATTATGACCTCACGATAGAGTACCATCCGGGTAAGGCAAACGTAGTGGGCGATGCCTTGAATAGGAAAGTGGCCGTTGAGTTACGAGCTATGTTTGCAAGGTTGAGTGTCTATAAAGATGGTGGGTTGATAGTCGAGCTTCAGGTTAAGCCTTCATTAGTTCAGTTAATTCGAGAGAAGCAGATGCGAGATGAGTCTTTGGCACCTCACGTGCAAGACATAGCCGAAGATAGGCCTACCGAGTATTGTTTTTGTGAGAATGGGATCCTATGTAGGATAGTAGTTCCGGAGGATGCCGAGTTAAGGCGTACGATCTTGAATGAAGCTCATAATAGTCATTTTGTTATGCATCCGGGTAGCACGAAGATGTATCGAGGGTTAAAAGAAGAGTATTATTGGGTTGGTTTGAAAAAAGACGTAGCCGAGTTTGTAAGTAGATGTATGGTTTTTCAGAGAGTCAAGGCCGAGCATCAGTTTCCCTCAGGTTTGTTACAGTCATTGAAGATTCCGAAATGGAAGTGAGAACGTATCACCATAGACTTTGTGTCAGGGCTACCATTGACCCCTTCGAGGAAGAATTCAGTATGGGTGATTGTGGATAGGTTTACTAAGTGTGCCCACTTTATACCAGTTCATACCATCTATACTTTAGACAAGTTGGTCGATCTGTATATCTGTGAGATAGTGAGACTACATGGGGTACCGAAATCGATTGTGTCAGATCGAGATCCGAGATTTACAGCTAGATTTTGGGAGTGTTTGCATCAAGCCTTGGGTACTTGGTTGAACTTCAGCACTTCGTATCATCCGCAGTCAGATGGTCAGTCTGAGAGAGTGATTCAGGTGTTGGAAGATATGTTGAGGTGTTGTATCATTGATTTTCAGGGGTCATGGGAGAAACATCTACCGTTAGTAGACTTTGCGTATAACAACAGTTTTCAGTCGAGTATTCAGATGGCTCCGTATGAGGCCTTGTATGGTAGGAGGTGTAGAACTCCGATTAGTTGGGTCGGAGCCGGACAGAAGCTTGTACCGATGCCCGATTTGCTTAAGGGCACCACCGAGAAGGTAAAGTTGATATGTGATCATCTGAAGGCAGCTTCAGATCGACAGAAGTCCTATGCCGACTTAAAGAGGAAAGAGGTAGAGTATTCTGTGGGAGATAAAGTGTTTTTGAAAGTCTCACCTTGTAAGAAGGTGATAAGGTTTGGGAGGAAGGGCAAGTTGAGCCCAAGATTCATTGGACCTTACGAGGTAGTTGAGTGGATTGGGCCAGTAGCTTACCGTTTGAGATTGCCTTCCGAGTTAGAGAAGATCCATGATGTCTTTCATGTGTCGATGCTTAAGAGGTATAGATCGGATACGTCCCATGTTATGCCCGTTGAGGAGGTAGAGTTGAATCCGGATTTGTCTTACAATGAAGAGCCGGTTGAGATACTTGCTTCTGATAGCAAGGTGTTGCGTGGCAAGACCATGGAGTTGGTCAAGGTATTATGGAGACATAGAGGTGTGGAAGAGGTCGCGTGGGAAAGGAAAGTTGATATGCTTGAGCAGTTTCCGTACTTGTTTCCGTCAGGTAATTTCGGGGACGAAATTCCTTAAGTGGGGGAGAGTTGTAATACCCGGGTTCGGGGGTCAGCTGAAAATAATATTTAAATAATGTTTCGGGTTTCCCTTTTTGTCTTAAAAATTCATTTTATATGTTGGATCAATTTTGAAATTAAATTAGAACCCAAAATCTCATGGATTTTAGGATTTTGGTGATAGTCATTCATTAATGGCAAAGTGGTAATTATTGGGACTTTTAAAATAAAAGCTCTCTTATTTCAAAAGACTCTACTATTCATCATCTTCTTCTCTCCTCTTCCATCCCATTCCAACGTCAAAAAAACTTCTTCCCCTTAAGGATGCTATTCCATCACATATCTTGCTCATTGTTGAAGATTTTTCAAAGGTAAACACGTTTTTGACATGTCCTCACCATTCTCTACCAGTTAGTACCCTTAGTTTACATTATTGTTCATGATTTTGAAATTTGAATTTTTGGGGGTTTTGATTAAAATTGTTATCTTTATTGTCTTTAAAGATTTTGATTTATTAATGATATATGAGTTGTTTATTATCTATGAGGTCCAACATAGTAGATTTTTACATGGTTTTATGGAGTTCTCCGAATTTGGGTTTTTTAGGGGTTTTTGGAGGGTTTTAGGTTGAGTTTTGGGGGTGTTTTATGTGGGAGAGTGTGGGCTAATGGTTAGACTATGTATGAGGGTTGTTTTGGAAGCCTTGGGGAGTAATTTAAGGGTTGAAAACAAAGGTTTTCGACTAGGCTTCATGGCTGCTCGGGAATGAGGAATTTGAGAGTTGTTCTTAGCTTAGATCATGTGTTTATGTGCTTAAATTGTGTTCCGGGTTGCTACTTTGATTTGTGAACTAATTTGAGGTTTTTTTTATTGTGTTGGGATGATTAGAAGCAAGGAATTTAGTTGGTGGAGCTTCGGGGACGAACCCGAAGATTTTGAAAACTTGAGTTTGGTTTTCGGCCTTCTTTTGGGTAGCAACGATGAGTAGAAATGTTAACATTTGATTTGTTTTCAAAATGGAACTCTTGGGGGTTTGGGTGGGACCTAGAGGGTTCACCTAAACACGAGTGTAAGTTACTACTCCTACATCTTTGTTATGTGTTGATGAATGGTTATATGTTGTGGTATCATGTGCATCTCGAGTTGTTTTACATCGTTGTTGTTGTGTAGTCGTGTAGAAGTCGAGCCTCACGTGATGATTGTCTAAATTACGGTGATGAGTGGTCCCACCGGTAGTGACTAGTAGTAGAGTAAGGTGATAAGTGGTCCCATCAGAAAACTACTAGTCGAACGGTGATGTGTGGTCCCACCGTGTGAATGTTGGTTGTGCATGTGCAAGCCATGTGTAGTCTTGTTGTGATAATCATTCGTGCATCCATCGATTTATTGTCAATTATGAAAAGTGCTTTGAAAACTGCATGCTTGTTGATTGATAGAGCTTCTCTCACTAAGCTAGTTAGCTTACGCTCTCCTTTATTTCCAACATGCAGATCGTTAGAGTTCGGGAGACAAGTGGGCAAAGAAGGAGCTTTTGGAGTTCTCAAAGTAGCTCAAGTATGATTCACATATTTGTAATAATGCCTAGACGATGGAGGTGTAGACTTGTAGGAGTTGGTGTCAAACTCTTTAATTGATAATGTGTTTTGTTGAGCATGTTGATTTGTTGAGTTTATGTTGGCTATGTGTATGCCTTTATGTTATGGATTGTAAACCATATTTACTTGATGCATGCTTGCCTTGTGGTTGAAAACTTATATCCCTTTTATGAATGCTATATGTATGTTTGTCTAAAGCTTGAATCTTGAATGCTATGTATGAATCCTTGTTGAGCTTATTGATCCTTTTAATGTATGGCTCTTACATGTTTGATGTGTGCTAAGCATGTTTGTATAGGGTGTCTTGCATCTAGAATTGATGTATGTTGAATGTGGGAGGTTTTGGTTGGAATTTGGGGCTGCCTTGTACCAAAAACCAGCTAAAATTTGTCTTTTCGCAGCCCGTGTATCGAAACGGTTGGTCCCATTTCGATTCGGCATCTTGTTTCAGGCCATGCGTTTCGGTACGCTAGAGGGTCGTTTCGATACGTTTTAGCCACTGGAAATCTGAGATTTTGCCGATAAATTGAAGTATCGAAACGGGCCTTGGCGTTTCGGAACGGTCTTCATATCGTTGACCACGAGAAGTTGACCGTTGAGGGTGTTTCGAAACGGTTGACCACCGTTTCGATACGGTCTCCTCGTGTTGACTTGGGCCTGTTGACCAGGTCAAGGCGTTTCGATACAGTACTTAGGTGTTTCGAAACGGTCAGCCTTTTTAGCTAAAATAGATTGTTTTTGATATGTTCTTTGGGTTGATCGTCTCGTTTGTTGCTTCTATAGGATTAAATAATTCATGTAGACAAGATAATAATTACAGAAATTTTCTAGGGTTGCTAACCGAAGGGGAGTCTTAGCGGGTTTCACTTCAGTTTTCCCGTGTAGCCTGCTCGGATCGGTCAGTCATCCAGACCGGGACGAGAGGGTTACAATGACACAACACATTGCATCAATAGATCAAAAAAACTATCGAGATTTAATGGTCAAAATTAGTTCAAGAGCTTAATTGATTCAATTTCTTGATTCAGTGGCTTAATTAAGCGCAAAAAAGTTTAAGGACTTAATTGATTTTTTTCAAAAGTTCAAAGACTTTTTATACCCTTGTTTTTTTAGCCCATTTAACTTTAAATTTCTGGCTTCGCCCTGAGGCAAAATATGCCTTTAACAAAAATAAATAAATTACATTTTTTAATACAAAATGTGGAAATTACAAAAAAAAATATCTGAAACCCCACATTGTTCCATGGTCTCATGGACCACGAGAAGCAAGACAGAAGCAGTTTGTTTTACGGTCTTCTGGTATCATCCCTCCCCCTTTGCTTGTATTCACTACTTCCAGCATTTTCACCACCTCATTCATTTCGGGACGATTAATTAGATTCGGATTTCCTCATGATGTTCACTAGCGTGGGATTTCTGGTTGTAAATTCTGCCCATAAAATGTCGAGTTTAACAATCATGCTACATACTATAGTAACAACATAACATGCAAACTAACCTCTCCAACAACCGTGAATGATTTTTGGCGAAGCTCAGGTCCGTATAAGCCATGTCGCAACAATAGATTTCTCACAACAAAATGCTGAAGCTGTGGACATCGCATTTTTTATTGTACGGCTTACGGTTAATAACCTATTGATGCTTGTCAAATAGCGATGCACTTTAGAGCAAATATACTCGTCGTATCAAGTAATAAAGTGAAGAGTAGACTGTCAAACTCAAGTAACAACGTGAAGAGTAGAGTGTCGAACCCACGATGATTGGATTAATAACTACGAATTTATTATGCCTAAGAATTTGTTTGCAAGTATTGGTGATTGTAGATTTGATTAAAATTAATAACTAATTTAAAGATAGCTATGATTAAGACAAACAGCTGCAGCGACTTAACAGATAATTATGGAGGTTGAGATTATTACTAAGGATATATGCTTAATTACCTATGTCAATGCTATAGAGACTGGAAATACATATTTGAGTAAACCATTAAATTTTTTATCTACTCAACAAGATTTTCTAATAATCTTCTGATTCTCAACAAGATTTTCTAATAATCTTCTGACTCTCCCGATGCCTAGAAATTAATAGTGTTGAGGTTAAGGTAATACATGTCTGCGTGAACCCTAACAACCCTATTATTTGTTTAAGAACTTTCTTTTTGTGTCTAAGTCAAATTAAGACTAAGTTAACAGCTTAGCCTCACTATTCACGTTTGTATTACCTAACTCTCTCGATATTGAGGCACAAATCAATAGTTAACGGCCTCTCTCGATAGCTCTTACAATTAACGATGAACATAATAGATAAAGAGAAAACAACTAAAGCATTAAAATAGAATAATCAAAACATAAAATCCTGGGACGCAATATTTCTAACTAAAATATTTAGCTTATGTCTGAGCCTAAAACATTCATAATTAAAAGTATAAAATATGACAGTTTATCAAGTAAGGAAAAGAAAAGAGTCTAGCGTTCTCGACAAAACTCCCTTCGTGCCCTCCAACTATATTGCAGGTCCCCTCTCCGTTAGCCTCTTTCGATGGCGTCGTTCGTTGAGGGGAATTGTTTAGCTTCGTCCCAGGGTTCTTTACAAGCTCTTTTGGACGCTACAATGATATCAAGAATTTGTCTATAGCGATCAAAAACCTGCCAAACACCTTGTCAATGTATATGATCTGATAAATTTCCCACGTAAATAGTCCAACATTGCCGCTGACTGTTTTTTCTCTTCGGCGACTACAGCGGCATTAAAAACTTCAGTGCAAGTGTTTGATTTAGGGCGTTTGTATGTTTCCCACTTTAAATAAATCTACTTAACAACAATAGTTATCATCCGAGGATAATATTTAAAGAGTAAATTTAATATATTATCTTCACTATTTTATTTGTTTAATATTGAATTTTCTTCATCGTATTTCAGTATCCAATAACTTGACAGATTTATCTGTTATATATTTCGATAATTTCAATTTTAACCTTTCAGCCTAATTTTGAAGCTACTTCATTTATGTGGGAAATAACTTGATTTTCCCAGGCCAACAAAAGGCAGGGGAGTATACAATGCAATTCAAAGTTAGATACCTAGTTGGGCTCCGAATAAAAGAGTTTGGGTATTAAATTGAACATCAAAGTCCAGTATCGAATGGTGGCCGTCGATCAACAACATTAGTTTTAAGGGCCAATTTGTATTAACAAAAATTCAAAGTTAGGTATCTAATTAACAAAAAAATTAGATCTCAGATTGAACATTAAAGTTAAAGTTAGATATCAATTGATATTATTAACCTTCTATTTTTGAGTGTTACATGTCCAAACTAGTTGAACCATGGGCTCGGACAAGGAATAGAACCAACTGTCCAACAAGATGAGTGTTGCTGAAACTGATATTGTTTTCCATGATGTAGGGGTGAGCAAAATTTAACTCGACTTGAAAAAATCGAATAACTCGATTCAAGGCAAGAATATTTGATTTGTCTTGACTTGACTCGAAATTTCATAAACTAGAACGATTCGGAAAAAAATTCAAATAAGGTTTGAGTTGTTAAATGGAAATTCGAATAACTCGAAATTTTTAGTAATTAGTGGATTTATTTTTAAGTTCGAGACGAGTCCCTCAATTTTTTATGATATATACATACCAATATATAAAAATATGAAGAAATATTGTCACATGTGAAAAATATGAAGAAATATATATGTGCATATCTTATATGATTAGAGAAAGTCGTTTAAATTGGAATAAAAACTGCACTATAACATGATAAATAATTACAATTAAATTTTTATAGGAACTCGAAAGCTCGACTTGACTCGAATTTTTTGAACTCGACTCAAAAAATTTCAAATAAAGTTTGAGTTGTAAAATATAACGCGTCAACTCGAATAACTCGAATTTTTTTTACTCGACTCAACTCGGTCGAACACTCACCCCTACTATAGTGAGAACTGAAAATGGCAAGTGTTGATTCAGCATGTTTATAGACAAGGGAATCATGTGGTTGGTATTTGTCACTTTTTAGTGCTCTTATTTATGTCTCACATTAAAAAATAGATTTATAGTTTAGAGAATTAGTGTATGACGTATTTTTAAGGTTTATAGTTTATCATTTAAGATTTAAAATTTAAAATTAAAATTTAAAAATTAATTTTTTTAATGTAAAAACATGAAAAAGAGCAAAAAAAAAAAATAACATAAGATTTTTGTTCGGTAGTGTTAGTATGGCTTATTACTTAATGATGTATATGAACACCAAGGCCGTGAGTAAATAAAACTCTCTTTCCTAAAATAAATCTAATACAGAACTATAGATTAAGTTCAAATTCTATCCTTAAAAAAATTAAGTTCAAATTTTAAAATTAGAAAAAGTTAGAAAAAGTATATACTTATCCAATATTTTAGACTAACAATCAGTGGCATCTTACATGAGGGAGTAACATGAGCGTTAGTCAGATTAGGGTCCTACCTTCTATCTTTATAATTTCACAAAATTTTCAAGTGACAATTTAGCAAGTTAGTGTTTGCCCTTATTATTTTAGTTGTATTTAGGGGGCGTTTGGTTCGCGGAAAAGATCATTACCAGAGGAATAATCTTTTCCGGAATCACATACCCACGTTTGGTTTAAGAGCATTCCCTCCCAAGGGTAATGAAATATTCCTAACAGTAGCTATTTTTGAGTCTTTTCCTGGGAATGTCATTCCCTCCCTTTTCTTAGGTATTAGACAATTCCCTCCCCTTTGGACAAGAATACCCCTAAAAATATAGTTATTTTAAAATGATCTTTCTTTTTTGTATATATAAATCTATTTTATTTTTTAGTGGTTTAGGGTTTTAATACTTATTATAAAATAATATTATAAAATAATTTGATGCATATAAAATAAAAATATATCAAATTTTTATTTTATTTCGATTTTTTTATATATGTGTTTGATTCAAATTTTATTATTGGTATGTGTTTTATTACATTTATTATTTAGATCAATTTTCGTATTATATTTTTTATATTTTCTATGAACTTTTATGTAAATATTTTGACTTTAATCATAAAATTTCAGTTGGTTAAAAAAGAAAATATATTTTAAGGACAATTTGGTAAAACATGCTTTTTTCCTATCTTATATTCCTTCAACCAAACAATGTAATCTTACATTCCTATCAAACAAATCAAACAAGGTAATACAACATTCCAGGTAATATGTTAAGTAATGTAACATTCCAGTAATCTCATTTTCAAAGGTAATCTTACATTATGTAACATAAACTCAATTGTAATAATGTTTCTATAGTTTATTAATGAAATTTAAAATAATATATATACTCAATACCCGCATAAAATTCATTATATTTTTGATGCAAGTGACATAAACTCAATTGTAAATTAACTTAAAAATCATTTATATATATATATATAGTTAAATTTAAGGAATCTTTCAATTACTTACATACTTGAAAAGTAACTACAATCTAAAAAACCTACCGGTCGTTTTAAATGTTACTATTTATTTAAAGGAAAATTTTATAACGCTTGACAAGCACCGATGAACACTTTTAATTCAATTTATAAAGATTAAAAATTTAAAGTACGCACCGTATAATTATAAATTATTTAAAAATTAAAAGATAAACTAATTAAAATATATTGGACATTACATTAGATCCATGGTCGCTGCTCTGCCACTGTTCAATTTCCCCAAGCCCTTCCAATTTTACGCTATAGTGCACTCCATTAATTTGGACGATTTAAACCGCCATTAGTGGAAGGATTCAAATTTTGGGCATTTGAAACAGCGGCGGGTAGCGGCGTCGACGACCGTTTTAATTTCAAATGAATAAAAATTAGGAGTTTATAATTTAAGAGTAGATAGGTATTTTAATCTATGTTTAAATGAAAAATAAAATTAAAAAATATATTTTAATTAATTTACCTTTTGATTTTTAAATAATTTATAATTATATGGTAAGTTCTTTAGATTTTTAATATTTATAAATTGAATTAATAGTGCTCATCGGTGCTCATCGTTAGTGGTGCTCGTCGGTGCTCGTCGGTGCTCGTCAAGCGTTGTAGACTCATCCTTATTTAAATTATAAGGTAAACTATGTCAGGTACCACCGAACTATAGAGGATGACTCGTTTTTACCATCGAACTTCAAATTGGTCCAAATTTACCACCAAACTTTATTTTTTGATTCGTTTATATCATCGCGCCGTTAACTTTCTAACGCCGTGATGACTTGGACGCCAGACCAAAATGACGTCGTTTTGCTAGAAGAAAATATGAAAAATCATGCGGACAATGAGATTTGAACCCAAAACCTTTAGAGTCAAAGGTATCATCTTAACCACTAAGCCAACTTAACATCTTCTCTTTTTTTTTATTTCCAACACAAATAATATATATTCTAAACTGCAGTTTATCATATAAATAATATTACTCTATATAAATTTTCTAATATAAATATATTATAAATATATTAATATATAAATAATAAATAAAATATATATAAATATTTTTATATTATAAATAATATTAAATAGATAAATATATAATTATAAAAATAAAAGACTAATTTTCAAAAAGCCCAAATTCCAACAAAACCTTAAACTCTAAACCTTAAATTATTTATAAATTTTAGGTTTAAGGTTTATAGTTTATGGTTTAATGTTTTGTTGGGTTTTTTTAAAATTTCGAGGTTTTGAAATATTATTATAAAAACTAAAAGACTAATTTTCAAAACCCCAAAACTTTCAAAAACCCCAAAAATCTAACAAAACCTTAAACCCTAAACTACAAACCTTAAACCCTAAAATTAATAACTAGTTTAGAGTTTAGAGTTTAAGGTTTTGTTGGAATTTGGGCTTTTTAAAAATTTCGGGATTTTGAAAATTAGTCATTTATTTTTATAATAATATATTTATCTATTTATATATTTAATATTATTTATAATATAAAAAATATTTATATATTTTTATTTTATTTATTATTAATATATTAATATATTTTTAATATATTAATATTATTTATATAGAGTAATATTATTTATATGATAAATTGAAGTTTAGAATATATACTATTTGTGCTGGAAATAAAACAAAAATGTTAAGTTGGCTTAGTCGTTAAGATGATGCCCTTTGATTTCAAAAGTTCCTGGTTCTATTTTCATTGTTTGCATTATTTTTCATATTTTCCTCCATCAAAACGACGTCGTCTTAGGTAATTTAGTATTAAAATAACGACACCAAAACGACGTCGTTTTGGTCTGGCGTCCAAGTTATCTCAGCATTAGAAAGTTAACGGTGCGGTGGTATAAACGAGTCGAAAATAAAAGTTTGGTGGTAAATTTGGATCAATTTGAAGTTCGGTGGTAAAACGAATCACATCCTATAGTTCGGTTGGTACCAGTCATAGTTTACCCTAATATATATATATATATATATATATATATATATATATATATATATATATATGCTTATAATATTTTTGACCAACTATGATATAATTTAGTATATAATATTCTTTTGGGAACCCAGCCATGAATGTAAGTCAAGGTTAGATTGATATGCACAAATTCAACTAGGTTAAATGTAGCATGTCCATTTTTCTCCATGTTTAGGTCAAATAATAGAATTTTGAACTGTTTATTTTTTTATGTTCAATGAAAACATGATAAATAAAGTCTTATTTTTATTTTCTCCGTCTATAAGTATTTAAATTTTAATTATTTACACCCCATAAATAGATTGAACTCAAACGTCTCTTGAATCAAATAATAATATTTTTTATCTTTTAAATAAGATTTTAAGTTCAAATATTGTGAATGAAAAATAACATAGAAAAAAACCCCAAACAAAAGTCACCTTAATACATAAAAAAAACAAACCATTAAAAGCATAAAAAGATGGTTCCCAGAAACCCAGATAAGATTAAGATTTTATTACATTGACCCACCAAACAAACAGGATCTAATAATTATCTGTAAGAAAATAATTTGTCCAGACATGCCATGGATCATCTCAGAAGGAATTAACAGAGAGTTTATCGTATCATTAACTTTTTTAATCCATTGCTGAGTTTTCCTTTGTTCACTTTCATACAGCAAAAGCATCCTGGGATTAATTAATTAAAAATTAAATCCTAAGTAGTTTAGTAAGCTAATGTATGCTTTAATTATTCTATGAATCCACTGTCTGACGTTAAGAAATAGACTCCCAGTTAATTTTGTTTATTTTTAAATACCAAAATATATATTGTGAACGTTCGCAGTTACTGAAGATAGTTCGTGAGTGAGTTATAGTAATGTCATTTGTTAAATGCATTTTTATGTTCGAGTTGATGATGTTTATCCATCTTTGACTATAGTGTTTGTATCTATCATTTATCTGAGTTGTTTGGTTGAGTTTTTAACTTTTTCTGTGTTTGGTCATATTTTATTTTTAAGTTGCTAGTTTGTGCACTAAGATGATTTTAGGCGAAATATCTCAATTAATTTATTATTGTTTTTACTTTTATTGTAATTTTAAGCCATTTTATTTTTTTTCAATAAAACTAGCCGCTATTATTTATTAAAATTCAAAAAAATACACATGCATAAGGATTAACTTACATGGTGTGAAATTATTAATTTTATAATTTAATATATTGTAGATATTATAGTAGGTTCATTATCGAGGGTCGAATTTTAACTCATAATATAATTTAATTGAATCAAATAATACTATATTCGCTAAAAATATTATAATAATTATAATTTTCTAAAAAAATATAAATTCATCATTATAATTAGTATAAATTATGATGTACTTTTTCTTCTAAATTTTAGTGATATATTGTCTCGGTTGTTAATGTGGCACGTGCTAAAAGTAGGCATGGAGGAGTCGACACAATGATTTTGGCATGAAGTTTGATCGCAAAGATTTTGGGTGAGTTGGGAAAAGCATGTAGTTATTGCATATTGTAATTTTAGATCTTACTTTAATTTTTTAACATTATAATGTAATTATATGACAATATTTATTTTAATTTTTTTAAATATACATATATTGTACAAATTAAACTGCTCAAATTTGAGTCATTTAAGAAAAAAACGACAGTTTATCTCTATTAAAGATATTATGAAAAGGCACGTGACATACCTATGGCCTTTGTGGGAGTATGGACCAGGGTTAACTGCCCTAATGGAGGTCACCCCTTCCCCCATCCCCAAAGGTCATTTCCAGACCAATAATGTTTCTACAAAAGCTTTGGAAAAGTAGCCAAAAAAGTTGTCTTGGATGAGAATGAGAAACATGAAATTCTTGTGTCCCAAATTTGACTTTAACTACTTGTATCATTGTCGGTGAAATCTTAGTTCAATGGTAATAAGGTTTTGAGTTTCATTTTTATATGTGAATTCTGATTTACATCTATTATATGTGATACAATGATAACTGGTATTATTTTAATCTTAATTGGTATTAAATTTTGATTTCTATCCGAAACAATTACTCTCCCTTTCCTTTATAAAATATATATGATTTTGGTGAGTAATGTTTAAAATTACTTGTTTAGATCAATGAAATTATTACTTGTGTACGAACACAATTGCGAATGGTTAATTCGATAACTTTTAGTATGTTAATAAAATAAATTAAAATAATGCTTCAAATAACACCCATTAGCAAAATCCATACAAGATTATAAAATATAAACTATGTAAAATGGAAACAGGTTTGTTCTTGATAATGGAACTCAACTTATTTTTATTATTTTATCTATGTAATTAATCTTTCGTATTGATCTTAGCATGATAGTTTTAAATAATGCATTGATCTAATACATATATAGCTTCAAATATTTGTTTTAACTTAAGGTTTACTCTTTATAGAATTCGATTTTAAAATGTTTGTATTTTGTATTTATTTAATTTAAATTGTGATAATTTATTCGAACACATATATTATATTTTGTTTTAACTTATCATATTTGTTATTATATTTTATTCCACTATACTCAAACTCGAGATAGTGGGGTGTCATGACCATGAACAAAATTCTTTAAACCCTTTAAATTTTCTGAAATGATAAACTAGTTTGATAATAAAAATGTACTTCCCTCTCCAATAATTTAAAATTCAGCTTCGCCCCATACCAACTTCGTCCTTAACTCAAGAAACATCGATTTTTTTATCACTCGATCAAACGTGAGTAATTGACCCCTTCTAACACGTTTCTTAGAAGGTATCTAGCCAAATAGTACCACGTATGACATTTGTGGTGAATTGTAGCCATGTGGTGGGGTGGAACCCTACCAAACAATGTATAACATATACCAACCATTTTTTTAAAATTTTGGGCGCCAATTGCTTTGTTTGCTACTTGCCTTCGTTTTCACAATTATGTCTATGCCTATTTGGACCATATGCCACAATAATAACAATACAAACACCGGTGGAAGAATCCTAGACTTAATAATTCATATCAATTTTCTTTTTTAAAAAGTTAAACATGACACATAGTGATAAGAATTTTTTTTAACCACCAGAATTCAATCTATTAACTAATTAATTTGAATCGAGTATTAAAAAGGTCCATTATGAGGCTACACTCTAATTCAGTCATTCTATTCACAACGCCAGGATTCAAACTCTTAACTTTATTTGAGGTATCCAGTATTCTATCTCGACCAAATTAAAATTTTTAACTTCGAATTCCATTAAAATTTGGGATTTACATTTTGTATCTAAAAAAAGGTAAAACTTTAGTAATGAAATAGGTTAGTACTCCCTCCGTCCCAGTAAAACTGTCACATGTTGACATTTTTCCGGTCAAATTTTTTCAACTTTGACTATAATTTATTTAAATATTTTAATTAATTAAAAATTATAAAAAATATATTTAAAAACTAGTTGATTCAAGGTTTTTAAAATATATTTTTTCATATTTTTATCATTAAAAAATTTTAAATTATAAGAGGTCAAAGTTGAAAAAGTTTGACCCAGAAAAAGTCAACATGTGACAGTTTTAGTAGGACAGAGGGAGTAGTAATTATGAAAACTTTCTTCTTTATGAACTCACGGGGGAGCCATGTTCATATGTAGCACATTTAATATCACATTCGTGACATGCCATAATTCTACCGTGATTAATTTCCTCGTGCCAGTAATATTCCATGGGTTTATGTCATTGTTTCTATTTTTTTTTTTGTTAAAGTATTTCACATGGGTTAGGTTTTGTATTAATTGTGGTTTTTCATATTTAAATTAGATGTTTTCACTTACTATCAATTGATTTTAGGTTACATAATTATTATTATATCAATAATTAGGTTTTGTTATATTGTTGTTTGTTTCTATCAAATAAACTTTTTCGAGTTTGCCGACTATTTTTTCTAATTTCGTTTTTCTGATTATACATGATGAGACATGTCAAAGTATTTTACATTAGTTAAATTGATCTAAATCAAAAACTTGATATAAATATTTTGTCATTCTACTTGTGATTCGTTCAACTCATAGAAATATGTTTTTTAACTTTGAGAAAAAAATATGTAAGTGATTTAATTGTTTCATATGCAGGATATAGGGAAGTGACAAACATGTAGATTGGGCAGTTCATATCAAAATATGTTGAATTTTTTTGTATTAAAATTTTCCAGACTACTTTTTTTATTAAGTTGTGTTACAATAATATTCTCAAAGTAAATGTCGAGATTCGAACCTACACAAAAAGAATAAAATATATGAGCATCTATGACCACTAAATCAACTAGTAGATTATTTTAAGACTTGATTTTTTAATTACACCTAACCATCTAGATATAATTTGAATTAAGCATAGACAAATATAATATTGAAACCATGCTTAGCCCCAACTCAAACCTACTCCACATAAGCCTAATTACTTGACAGCCGTTAATAATAAACGAATATTTAAGAGCTTTTTAACTCTCATAACGATCTAAATTTAACGCACTTTAAATGTATATTTTAATTTAATGATATATATTGAAGTTTATGTTACAGATGACGCATTAATTTAATGCTAATTATTTCTTTAGGTTAAAATTAATAGGATATCATTAATATTTATTAAAAATAATATAGAAATATTGTTGGACTAATTACCTAGCAGGGCCCTAATTTTACTTATTTTGCTTATGCCCATTTCCTATTGTTAATTATATTTTACCCGTCTGAGTACTAATTCTGACTTTGGTTTTGTGTAAATCATTATTTATTATTATTTTTGAAAAATGGTATTTTTTATATAAATAATTATAATTTTTACACTTGCTTTTATAAAACTAATACTATGTTTATAATGTTTTTTTATAATATATGCATGTCGACATTGTTGGACATAAAGGTAATGGTCCCCTCCCTCCCCTCTCGTTAAATGGGGGTATGAAAATAGATTATTATTTTTACCAAATTTATAAAATTACCATTCAGGAAAAAGTTGGAAAATTATTGTTCTAATGTGAACAATTACAATTTTTTGAACTATTTATTTATTATTACTAGAAAATAATATCTAGTTATTAAAAGCATATAGTCTTCTTTACAATTTGGTTTTATATTTAAATATTATTTGAGTATAAATTTATATACTGACAAAAAATTATAATATCATATATTATAAAATTTAATTAATTATTAAATGTGATCTTTTATAAATAATAAATTTGATTATTTTTTGAAAACTATGTAATATGTGTAATAAATATGTAATGATAGATTTAAATATAAATAATACAATTATTATGATACCCATTAATTATAAAAAATTGCGTATATTAGACCTAATAATTTTTTTTGCACATAATATATTAGACCTAATAATTAAATCTATCAAAAATATTTATTACATATGTCTAATAATTGTATTATTTTTATTTAAATCTATCAGTACATACTTTTAATTATATTTATTGTTTAAATTTTAAAATTATGTTTTTCATTGACAAAACCTTCGATGAAATAAAAAGTACCATCAAAGTTAGCAATCTACTACAATTGACAATGTCCGAGAAAAAAAAACCGTAAAATATTGAAACTTTAATTCATACAAATATTGAATTTAAGTTGAAATTATGAAAAAATATTTAAATCTGATTCGCTTTTCGATTCTATAAATTTAAATAGTTATGAGAAAAATAGTCTTAAACTTTTTTGACCATTAAACAAGGTAAATTTATTGATAAATAAAATTAAAATATAACTTAATAGAAGTTTTAGAACATAAAAAACAATAAAAAATAAAACAATAAAACTTAAAAGAAAAGATAAGCGTTTCACTAGTTAGATTGACATTTCCTTTTTGCACAAAAAAAAAATCTCTATGGTCCATTGTAGGAAGGGTCATTGGGGAGTTATCGAAACACGAACTAGATGAAATCCCTAAAATCGACAACCACCTTTCATGTCTGTTCTCAAAAAACGACGATTCACTCTAGATTACATCGACAAACAACTCAAAATGGAATCAAACTCTATGCGACTACCAACAAACACGAATAAAAAACAAACATTATGAGGGCCACCGTATGAACACCAAAAACCTGCAAAAGTAATCATAGAAACGGGCCAAAAATAATTTTAAATTTTAAACAATAGATATAATTAAAAGAATTATTATAATTGTAATTATAAACAATATATGTATATATATACTTTATATTGTTCATTTTCAACCTTTAATACTCACAATTTACATAAAATATTGTTCAAATTAGAATCTTTTAAAAAACAATTTAAAACATTTTCATTAAATAAAACATAATTAAACTCGAACTTAAAATTTTAAATAATAATTTGAACATTTCCATAAAGGGTAAACAACACCATTGGTCACTAGATTATTATTATTTTTGTTTTGGCCATCAAATTATTCTTTTGACAAAATCGTCATTAATTTATGTTTTTTCTTGTTTTGTCCATTAATGTTACATTTTTCCTATTTTGATCATTAATGTTACTTTGTTTCCTATTTTGGTCGCTAATCTATTGCTTCTTTCCTGTTTTGGTCACCAAAGTATTGTTTTTCCAGTGAATTCTTTAATGACAAATGACCAAAATAAAAAAAAACGTAATATTAGTGATGATGTTGTAAAGAAATAATAGTCTGATGAACGGAACAGAAAAGTGAGAATAATATAATGACCCAATAGTGTTGTTTACCCTTAAATAAAAAACCTAGTTTTGTTAGTTTATTGCGTAAAGTTCATATTTTTCTTTTATCTTTTGTTTTCCCTCCAAAAACAAATAGAAAGAGAATATACGTTTTCGTATTAAAGAGGAAAAGAAGAAGAAGAAAGATTATAAATTGTAGAAAATCCAGTAAAAGTCTAAAAAGAATGAAGAAGAGTGCAAGGAAGGAAAGGAAGACGAAACCACTGTAGCATGTTCTTTTACTTTATGTTGTTAAAGTGAGAATTTCAGAGTGTTGGCCATGGAAACCTTAGGACAACTGTGTACAAAGTGGGCCTCTCTCTTTGCTTTTATCTCTTCTGATTTGCTCTGTAAATTCTAAATATAAACAAATCTAAATTTTGGGTCTTTTCTTCTTCTTCTCACCTTCCAATATCACTGTCTCTTTCCACGAGAAAATCCCAAGCTTCCCCGCCTTCCCGCTTCTTCTTTATTGCTCCTTTGTTCCTTATCTCTTATCACTCTGTTTACTATCTTGGAAAGTTGAAGCAGATTGATAGAAAAAGAGGGAAAATTTTCAACAGTTGGGAGAGAGAGAGAGTGAGGAGTTTCTTTCTCTGGAAATGATGGATACCCCAGAAAAGACCCGGACCAGCTCTTCACTCTCTAAATTTGAGGTACTAATTTTCTTCAACAATTTGATCTTTTTTTTGTTGGGGGGGGGGGGACCCTTTTGATTTCTGATGCATTGCATGTTCTTGTTATTTGGTTTCTGTGAGAAGGTTGATCATTATTTCTGGGTTTTGTTTACCAAAGGTTCATTCTTTTAGTTCAAGGTCACAGTGGGGGTGTGAATTTGTTTACTTTCATGTGAATTAGATCTCTTGGTAGAATTCAATTTTTCTTGCCTTCTGATT
The DNA here is from genome assembly GCA_958450335.1 of Hibiscus tridactylites. NCBI lineage: Eukaryota > Viridiplantae > Streptophyta > Magnoliopsida > Malvales > Malvaceae > Hibiscus > Hibiscus tridactylites. Next base: position 23,970,454 of record OY288265.1, on the reverse strand, counting down.
TCTGGGTTTTTTCTGGTTTTGGTGTTCATTGATAGGGGTTGCAAAGATTCCCTTTTAGTCTTGTTTGATTTTAAATTATTTTCTCTTGACTCACATTGCAAACAGCACCATTATTTGCATTTAATTTGCATTTTCCTTCAAACTAATGACCTGTGAATTTTATCTTCTTTTTCCATTTGAAAATCTTTTTTCTGTCTCTAGAATTCAGCATTTGTGTTCTGATTCGAGCCAATTATTAGTTCAACAGCTTTCTTTTACAGAGATTTCAAAGGATTTGCTGTTGTTGCAGCATAGATGTTCACTTCCCCTGCTTTTGTATTTATCTTTGTTGCTAAATTTTCGGCCTTTTGCATGTCAGAGAAGCATTTGATTTGTATCAAAAGATATTTTTTTAGGGGAAATATTATGTGATGCTGAAGAACATCCAAGTCCATGTTAGAAATTGATTAACATAAGCATCTGATATTACCTTTGTAACGTTGTTTTTCGCAGGATTCTCCGGTCTTTAACTATATCAACAGCCTTTCCCCCATCAAGCCAGTCAAATCTGTGCATGTTACGCAGACATTCAACCCCCTTAGTTTTGCATCACTGCCCTCGATTTTCACTTCACCCCATGTCAGCTCTCACAAGGAATCTAGATTCCTGAAACGGTAATGAACTAGTATGATACATTTTTCATTGTTTAGTTCCATGCCTTATTATCTCGTTTTCGTTTTGGTTTTCTTGCGATGCTAATTATTTTTTCTTTGATGGCTGGCATAGCTCTACAGATCCATCGAAACCCGAGTTGTCTTCTGCAGATGGGACTAAAGTTAGTACAAATGAGGAGGCGGGTGTAGACATACGGGAGAGTTTTGATACAGGAGTTTCCCTGGGTGAGGTCTCTTTCGAGCTGCCTAACGAACCGTCGAGGATTGCAATTGAGCTGCCACAAACCTCAAAGTATGTTTGTGGTAGCTCCAAATGTGATCCAGCACCTTGTGTTATTGAGATGAATTGTGTCTCTGAGTCGACTTGCACATCTCTTGCAATTGTTCCATTCGTTCAAGAGGCCTCTCAGAAGGGTTCATGTGATGGAGTGGAAGTAGCAGCCACTTTCCAGATCGAGCAAAACAGGGAAACAATTGGATGCGAGTGGGAGAATTTGATTTCCGATACATCTGACCTATTGATTTTTAACTCCCCTAATGATTCCGAGGCTTTTAGGGATGCAATTCAGAAATCGTTGGAACCTGGTACTAGATTTTGTTCTACTCTTATTTCTCAGTTCCCAGAAGATGATATCAATGAGTATAAAGATCAAAATGAAGGAACTGGCGAGCTCAACGAAATAAACCATGTGAATGAAAGTTTTGAGGATAATAATGTGAGGAACTTTGTGTTGTCGGCCAGTCTGACTGATTATATGGAAACTCGCATGTCTGCCCCATATTCTATGAAGGTAACAGATGTTGTATATTAAAAGTATGCAGCCTGAGTTGCAGAGAAGTAGACACTCTTACAAATGCACTAATCCGTTATTACAGGGATTGCTTTGTTTGTTTGTTTGTTTGTTTATGCAACATAATGCTCCCAAGAAAATTATCATGCAAATCTATCTTGATCTTCTTTTACTGATGATACTTTTATATGTTTCTGCACAGCCTGGTTCTAATTTGCATTGTGGATTCAGACGGCGCTGTTTAGACTTCGAGATGCTGGCAGCTCGGAGGAAGAGCTTAGATGGCAGTTCAAATACGAACTCCTCTGTAGATAGTGAATTGGAGCCTGGAAAGCCCAGCGGTGATTCCTCAAGGTGCATTGTACCCGGAATTGGTTTGCACCTAAATGCTCTAGCAATAGCCTCAAGGGATAACAAGAACTCAAAGCTCGAAACTTTATTGTCTGGGACACAAAAGCTAATTTTCCCTTGCTCCACTACATCCAATACACTGGCAGCAGATCAAGAAACTGCTCATGAATCATTTTTGGCTTCTGCCTCGACTGAAAGAGAAACCAATGATGTCGAAAACGGGGTTCAACTTTCAGAAGATGCTTCTCAGGCATCTGCGTATTTTGTTAATGAAGAGTTCAATCAAAATAGTCCGAAGAAGAAGATGTATGAGAACTTGACAGTCTGTAGTCGATTGGTTTATTAGTTATTACTATCTGATATTACATGTCTTAATGATTGTTTTGTTCATCATCATGTTACGGATTTTCAGACGGAGATTGGAACAAGCCGGAGAGAGTGAGGCCTGTAAACGATGCAACTGCAAGAAATCGAAGTGTCTGAAACTGTAAGGACATGCTTCTTAATATTCATGCTTACCTCTGTGATCTACTAGGATGTTTTGATATCGGAACCTTGTTTTTCAGCTACTGCGAATGCTTTGCTGCTGGTGTATACTGCATCGAGCCATGTTCATGTCAAGACTGCTTTAATAAGCCTATCCATGAAGATACTGTACTCGCAACTCGCAAGCAGATCGAGTCACGAAACCCACTTGCATTTGCTCCCAAAGTGATCAGGACCTCTGATCCAATACCTGAAGTTGGGGTACAGAATAACTCCATGCTTCCTCATCTAGTTGGTCAACTGCAAGTTGCTACAGAGCCTAACTGCCATTTTTTATTGCAGGATGAGTTGACAACAACACCAGCTTCAGCTCGACATAAACGAGGTTGCAACTGCAAGAAATCAAATTGCCTGAAGAAATATTGCGAATGCTTTCAGGTTTTCCTCCTCAGAAAAAAGCCTCTGTGCTGATGTTGTTCTCCATAGGCATAAACTGATTTGAAAGTGGTTTTCTTTTGTCTTAAAGGGCGGTGTCGGCTGTTCCATCAACTGCAGATGCGAAGGCTGTAAGAATGCATTCGGTCTGAAGGATGGTAATTGTCCTTTAGCTTGCATGATTGTTGAATCTATTTGATGTCTCGTTGTTAACTGTTGGGCGTTGTTCAAGTTCTTATTCACTTGATGGTTCGAAACACAGGGTCTGCTATTGTGGAAGCCGAAGAAGAAGAAGAAGAAGAAACGGATCCTTCTCACAAGAATGCAAAGAAGATCTTGAATACGGAGCCATCTGCTCTCCCAACAACTCCACTACAACTTTGCAGGTTTCTACCGTTTTCCCTTATAAAATCAATGTATATTATTGCTAAAAAAGTCTATTATTTTTCTCCACAGACCTTTGCCATTTTCATCCAAGAGATCCTTTATCACCATTGGATCGTCTTCCGCAATGTATACTGGGAACAAATATGGAAAGCCTAATATCATCCGACCACAAAGCATTATGGAAAAGCGTTTCCAATCCGTTGCAGGGGATGAAACCCCCGAGATTCTGCGAGCCAATTCTTCTCCCGGAACTGCCATTAAAACTTTGTCCCCCAACACTAAGAGGATCTCTCCTCCTGAATGTGAGTTAGGGTCAACATCCGGTGGTGCTCGGAGTGGCCGGAAGTTGATCTTGCAGTCAATACCATCATTTCCTTCTCTTACTCCTAAGCATTAAAATGGTTTACATAAACTTGAGAGATGAAAATTCTTTAAAATCTTTGTTTTCTGTTAGTCTTTGTGTAATAAACTTGTATGCTATCTTTGTATCACTAGTTCAATCTCCAACCTCAATTTTGTAAAGTTCATTATTGCTCTCTACTTTTTTCCATTATCATTTGACCTTTGGATCACCAGCAAAACCCATATTTTATTTTCTCAAAAAAAAAAAAAAGTTAGGCTCAATACATAATTGGCTTAAACGCTCATTTACACTTTCGTCTAATACCGTTTAAAAAAATATAAGCCAATTAGAACGTGACATGTGTTATTTTATTAAAAAAAATTGACATAAGGGTTAATTTGGGTTAAATAAAGATTTTTAGTGACTAAAATGAACAACAAATAAATTTTGGCATACTTAATGTGTAATTTACCCTTTTCATTTAAGTCAGGTTATTTTTTTTAAATAAAATGACATGTGGAGCGTTTTAATTGGCCTATGAATTTTGTTTAACGGCGCTAGACGAAGGGGCCAAACGAGATAACGATTTTCAGCTCAGGGGCTACAACGTCCCAAAAAATACTTTAAGGGCAGTTCGGTATTTTGAGTATACTTCAGGGAGCAAATGAGCCTTTAAGCCTAGATAATTTGGCCTTTAATGTATGTGTAACGCCCAAAAAATAATTTGCTCGTTGATTGATTCTAGCTCGACACATTCATACATTTTGGGTGAGCATGCAAGATCTTTAGGTTTGCCTTTTGACTTGTTAGATATAGGTATGAATGTTACGAGTTCTTTTGGTGAGACAATTGTAGTTAGGAAGGTGTTTCGGAGATGTTCTTTGATGGTTCAAGGTCACGTGTTTCCCGTTGACATGATGGAGTTACCCTTTTATGGTTTCGATGTAATTTTGGGTATGGATTGGCTTGTGGAGCATAAAGCTAGGATAGATTTTGAGATCAAAAGAGTTTCTTTGAGGCTTTCGGATGATTACGAGGTAGTAGTAGTTGGCGAGAACATTAAGTTCTTGTCTAATGTTGTTTCAGCTTTAGAGGCTCAAAGGATGATGGATTCGGGTTATCAAGCTTACTTAGCCTATGTAATGAACCCAAATATGAGTGAAGTTAGACAACAAGATATCGGAACAGTTTGTGACTTCCCGAGTGTTTTCCTGGAAGAATTGCTTGGTTTGCCTCCAGTTAGGGATGTTGAGTTTGCTATTGAGACGTATTCAGATTCTGCTTCTGTATCGATTGCTCCGTATAGAATGACACCAAAAGAGTTGAAAGAGTTGAAGACACAGCTTCAGGAACTGTCAGATAAAGGTTTTATTAGGCCTAGTATTTCACATTGGGGTGCTCCGGTTTTGGTTGTAAAGAAGAAAGATGACAATATGAGGATGTGCATAGATTATAGGCAGTTGAAAAAAGTAACAGTGAAGAACAAATATCCCTTGCCGCAGATTGATGATTTGCTTGATCAGTTGAGAGGTGCTTCAATGTTTTCGAAGATTGATTTGAGATCAGGCTACTATTAGTTGAAGGTAAAAGATGTGGACATACCGAAGATAGCTTTCCATACGCGATATGGGCACTAAGAGTTCTTGGCAATGCCCTTCAGTTTGACTAATGCCCCAACTGCATTTATGGACATGATGAACATAGTGTTTCACGAGTTTTTGGATATGTTTGTAGTAGTATTCATAGATGACATTTTGGTGTACTACAGGACCGAGGAAGAACATGATGAGCATTTGCGATTAGTGCTACAGACTTTGCTTGAAAATCAGTTGTATGCCAAGTTGAGTAAATGTGAGTTTTGGATTAGGGAAGTAGTCTTCCTAGGTCATGTGATCTCAGCCGATGGGATTAGTGTGGATCCCAAGAAGATAGAGGCAATAGTGAGTTGGAAACAACCAAAGTCAATGACAGAAATCCGTAGTTTTCTAGGGTTAGCTGGATATTATCGAAGGTTTGTTGAGGGGTTCTCGAAGATTGCTGCACCTATGACCAAATTGTTGTAGAAAAATATTACGTATGAGTGGACAGATGCAAGGCAACACGCGTTTGAGAAGTTGAAGAAAGCATTGACAGAAGCTCATATTTTGATTCAGCCTGAACTAGGGAAGGAGTTCGTAATCTACAGTGATGCGTCATATGTAGGTTTAGGTTGTGTGCTTATGCAAGAGGGAAGAGTTGTATCTTATGCTTCGAGACAATTGAAGGTTCACGAGAAGAACTACCCTACCCACGACATAGAGTTAGCAGCTGTGGTCTTTGCTTTGAAGATTTGGAGACACCATCTTTATGGTGAGAAATGCACAATCTATACCGACCACAAGAGTTTGAAATATTTGATGACTCAGAGAGAGTTGAATCTTAGACAACGTAGGTGGTTAGAGCTTCTTAAAGACTACGACCTCACAATAGAGTACCATCCGGGTAAAGCGAATGTAGTGGTCGGTGCTTTGAGTAGGAAGGTGGCAGTTGAGTTGCGAGCTATGTTTTCGAGATTAAGTGTGTCCCGAGATGGTGGTTTGATAGCCGAGCTGCAGGTTAAACCTTCGTTAGTTCAGTTGATCCGAGAGAATCAATTGCAAGACAGATCTTTGGCACCTCACGTGCAAGATATAGCTGAGGGTAAACCCACAGATTTCTGCTTTGGTGAGAATGAGATCTTATGTTTTAAGGATAGAGTAGTTGTTCTGGAAGATGTCGAGTTGAGACGTACTATTTTTGAATGAAGCTCATAACAGTCCTTTTGCTATGTATCCGGGTAGTACGAAGATGTATCATGGGTTGAAAGATGAGTACTTCTGGATTAGGTTAAAGAAAGATGTGACCGAGTATGTGAGTAGATGTATGGTTTGCCAGCGAGTTAAGGTCGAACATCAGTTTCCTTCAGGTTTGTTACAACTGTTGAAGATTCCGAAATGAAAGTGGGAACGGATTACTATGGATTTTGTGTTAGGTTTGTCGTTGACTCCTTCGAAGAAGAATTCAATATGGGTAATAGTTGACAAATTCACTAAGTGTGCTAATTTCATACATGTTCATAGTACTTACACCTTAGACAAGTTGGTCGAGTTGTATATCAGTGAGATTTTGAGGTTATATGGTGTACCGAAGTCGATTGTGTCTGATAGAGATCTGAGGTTTACAGCTAGATTTTGAGAGTGTTTGCATCGTGCCTTGGGAACCTGGTTGAACTTCAGTACTTCGTATCACCCACTGTCAGATGGTCAGTCAGAGAGAGTTATTCAGATGTTAGAGGACATGTTGAGGTGTTGTATCATCAACTTTCAGGGTTCTTGAGAGAAACATCTATTGCTAGTAGAGTTCGCGTACAATAACAGTTATCAGGCTAGTATTCAGATGGAACCGTATGAAGCTCTATATGGTAGGAAATGTAAAATTGATTTGTGATCGCTTGAAGGCAGCTTCAGACAGAAAAAAATCGTATGCCGATTTGAAGAGAAAAGAGATTGAGTATGCTATTGGCGACAAAGTGTTCTTGAAGGTTTCCCCGTGAAAAAAGGTAATGAGGTTTGGTAGGAAGGGAAAGTTAAGTCCGCGATTCATTGGTCCTTACGAGGTAGTTGAGAGGATTGGTCTTATTGTATATAGGTTGAGATTGCCATCCGAGCTTGAGAAGATTCATGATGTGTTTCATGTTTCGATGCTCCGAAAGTATAGATCAAATCCGTCTCATGTTACGCCAGTGGAAGAGATTGAATTGAACTTAGATTTATCGTATAATGAAGAACCAGTCGAGATTCTTGCTACGAATAGTAAGGTTTTGCGTGGGAGGACCATAGAGTTAGTCAAGGTTTTGTGGAGACATCGGGGTGTGGAAGAAGCCACTTGGGAGAGAAAAGCGGACATGGAAGAGTAGTTTTTGTACCTCTTTCCATTAGGTAAATTTCGAGGACGAAATTCCTGAAGTGGAGGAGAGTTGTAACGCCTCGGGTTAGGGGCTGTGAGTTCGGACCGAGACTCGAGAAAGGTTTGTAGATTGAGTTTTGGGGTTCAGGTTCTCTTTAAATGAAATGGTTTCATAAAAGGGGTTTTAAAAATTAAATTTAGTTTTAAGGTTAAATACAAATAAATTAAGGCAAGAGAGGATTTTTTTTATTAAAAGAGAGTTTTAAAATAAAGGGTAAACTATACTAATGACCACCGAACTATGGGGTTGGTGTCGATTTGACCACTATATTTTTAATTGTGTTAAATATACCACATAACTATTTAATTGGTTCCAATGTAGCCACCTGCCGTTAAATGGTAACGGAAAGATGATGTGGCAGTTAAAAATAAATTGGTATAATTACACATTTAATCCCTATTACTTAGGCATTCTATCAATTTAGTCTTAATTTTTATTTAATAAAACAATTAATTATTTAATTAAGTGGTGACACGTGCCACCACCCATTAAAGGAATAAAATAAATTTTACTCTATAATAAAAGTAGTAAGGTTTGAACCAAGTACCTCTTGGTGAGAGGTGCATCTATTTACCATCAAGCCAAACACACATTTGTGATTTGTTGTACAACATTTATTATTTATCCTTAAATGATGGTAAGACTGGTGGTGGCTACCAGCCAACTGCACCACCACTTACAGTTGTTTGTTATAACGGGAAGGTAGCTGCTCCTGGTGGCTATGGTCCGGGAAAAACAATTGGAGTAGTGGCACCGATGAAAATGTCTGCAAATAAAGCTATGTAACGGGCTATTTGCCTTCTTACAAGCACTTCAAACGGGACCTATATATATCAAAGTTGCATTACAACAATATGCACAACAGTTTGGGGGAGATTGTTCTTAGATAAAAAAGATTTAAAGTATGAGCCACTAGAACGTACTTCAGGTACAAATAGTGCAGATCGTGGACCAGTTGCATTCTGAATGGTAGTCCGAATGTCATCATCAGTCAAGCATTCACATGGATCAACCTCCTGTACAAAAATCGGTTAATAACAAAACTCAAAACCAGCATCAAGCGAAGCAATTACATAAACGCTAACATTCAGAGGCGCATCCAAGGCTCTGAGCAATTTCTAAAGTTGCAGTGTAATAACTAACGTGTCTATGTTTTGCATGAAACAATAGTACAGAAAAAGAAAATAATATCATGAAACCAAACAACCACTTGTATCAATGAGGTTTTGTCATATTTATTTGAAACATCCTTTCCTTGCAGACAACTAGTGCATAACCGCATGGGGGAGTGAAATGCACTCATCACTAAAATCAATAGAATATTAATGATAAAGAGATGTATAATATATGCACCACTAACACGAAATGGAAAAGAAATCCAGCAAGCAAAAATCCTAGGTGGAAAGCACATTCTAATATCAAAGGCACAAATATCAGTCTACACACCTCTAATCTCTTAACAAAGATTGATTAGAAAATATAATGAATCCTTGCTCCACCAGACAGCTCAGATGTAGACATTTGTTCATTTTCCCCCTCAACCATTGACGAGAAAGCTGTTTCCATCATAGCATTGATTTATGGTATCATACCAACATAGTATAATGTAATAATAGGTGTTTCAAAATATTAATAAGAAATTTACAGAAATCCAAACAAAACATTTACCCTCACAGTACTTCGAAAGAATATTCAACAGAAGAGCCCCCTGGCCAGCCTATAGGTTACAAAACCATAGTCTTGTCATAAGAAAGTCATTTGGGTGCTTTATGCACAACCAAGTTCATGCTAAGCAAACAAATATACATGCCTTTGATTCAGTGATCTCTCCATAGCTTGCATGCTCCTTTGCCACAGAAACCAGTGCCGAACTAATGCGTGATTTCAGCCCAGGAAGTATTGCCTTGATATGTTGTACTAAAATCTACACAGGAAACAAAAAAAAGATTCAGCAGAGAAATAAAAGAAATAAAAAATCCCTAATGCCAAGCATACATTGCTCAACAAACGGGATGCAAATAAGTCCTCAACTAGCATAAATCCTTAAACAACTCTTTAGAGCACAGACTTGGTTCAGATAGAAGGTACAAGGAAATCAGGAATACTTAAGATAATATAAATAAGGCTGCAGAGTTAGATAGAGTGAGATAATATAAATAACACTAAATAGGTCCATGTTCCAATCTGGTTGGAAGTAAAACGTAGAACTTAGGCTAGTAGTGGTGGTGCAGTTGGCTGGTAGCCACACAAGTCTTACAATCATTTAAGGATAAATAATAAATGTTGTACAACAAATCACAAATATGCATTTGGCTTGATGGTAAACATGTGTGCCTCTCACTAGGAGGTCCTTGGTTCGAATCCTATTACTCTCATTATAGAGTTAAATTTATTTTCTTCCTTTAATGGGTGGTGACACGTGACATCACTTAATTAAATAATTAATTGTTTTATTAAAAAAAATTAAGACTAAATTGATAGAATGCCTAAGTAATAGGGATTAAATGTGTAATTATACCAATTTATTTTTAACTACCACATCATCTTTCTGTTAGGATTAAACGGCAGATGGCTACATTGGAATCAATTAAATAGTTGTGGTATATTTAACACAATTGAAAATATGGTGGTCAAATCGACACCAACCCCATAGTTCGGTGGTCATTAATATAGTTTACCCTAAAATAAAAGTGGAATAAAATAGAATATTTCAAAAGAAAAAAGGAGATAAATATTCACTTTCTTCTTCCCCTTTTCAAAATCTTTTCACGTCAAAAGCTCCCAAAGTCAAGCCACCATCCATTTCCACCAATCTTCACCATTTTGAAGGTTCCAAAGAGGTAAACAACTTGATTTTTACTATTCTCTTCATTTAAATCTTATTTGTAACATTTTCTTTCCAAGAACTTGGTGATTTCTCAAGTTCTCTCATTTTTGGTAAAATAGGTTTTTAAAGGGGGTTTAAGCAATTCAGTGAAAACAATGGTTTGGGTGAGATTCAAATAATGTTTTTGAGTATAATATAAGGTTAAGATGGTGGGTTTATCAAGAAATCTCGAAATGGAATAAATAGGTAAATTTTGAGTTGGGGAAATATGGGTTTTAGGTTGTTTATGGTTGAAAATGGCTTCTAAGGGACTTGTGGATATGTGTTAAAGATTTTGAAGCTTTTGGGTGTGTTTTGGATGTAAATTGATGAGGTTTTGGCTGATTTTTGGTTAGAGTGGAAATGTGATTGGTTTTGATTAGTTTCGGGTAGGAATCGAAAATGGTTGTTGTTGAATTGAGATAGAGTTGATTTTAGTGGGTTCGATTGTTGAAAAGTATGTTAACTCTTTGTTTTGATTTGGGTAGAAGTAACAAATAGAGATTTGGGTACTTTGGACGCGACACTCAGTGTCGCAAAGGCTTGAAATCGGTGTGTTCGGCTATCGTTGGGTTCTATCGTGAGTGAAAATGTTTTTGAGAGTTTAGGTTGTGCTTGAAAGGCCAACCTAAGCTCAGGAGTAAGTATTTAAAGTTTACGTTTTACTTTTTCGGAATTCTATTTTTAAATCTTGTTAAGCATTGTTGATATGAGATGAGATGAATGTGTGTATTTGAACTAATGAGTGTGATATTGTTATGATAGCTTTTATGATGTTCAGTATTAGAAAATATGAGGGTCTTACCGGGTATAATTGGTCGACCATAGGATTAGTGTGCACTTGTAAAATTTGCGTGTGGCCCTAGTGATGTAAGATGCCATTAAGAAGGAGTACAGTGATGTAAGATGCCACCGAAAGCTTTATTGTTAAACTTCAGTGATGTAAGATGTCATCGATTTCAATCTGCGTATCCGAGTAATGTAATCATAGTTGCCATTATACTTTTGTGTTGGAAGGTTAATATGGTTATCTTGGTAGATGTTGAGAGTCATGACATGATGTTATATGTTGTTGTATTGCTTGATGTAAGATGCCAAGCACATGTTAGGTTGTTGATAATCTTATTGTTGGAAATCATGCTTGTGGTTTTGTTTTCAAACCTTAAATGGTTTTGTTAAAACTGCATTGTTGTTGTTGTGGTTTGAGCACCACTCACTAAGCTTTTATGCTTACGCGCTCCTTTCCAACAATACAGATCGTTAGTGATCTGGGAAGCAAAGGAAGGCAAGGGAAAGGCTCTGGTGATCGTAGCTTAAGCTCAAGTATGAAGTTTAAGCTGTAATAATGATTTAGCAATGAGAATACTTTCTTTTGTGGTTAGGGAGGTGGTTGTAAACTATCATGTGTTTGACCATGTTGCTACATGTTTTAAATGTTGAAACCATGTTTTAGCTTTTGGTTAAATGTCTTGTGTTTTGGCTTGTTGGTATTTTTGAGTTAAAGTGTCTTTTTTTGAGCTTTCATGTTTGAGATCCATGTTTGAGTGTGTGTTTGTTTGAAACCTGCTTTTAGGGTGTTTTGCCTCTAGAATGTTTGCTTAACATGTTTCCATGTGGTTTGTGATATTTTGGGGTAAGTTTGGAAATGTTTGGGATGCCAAAATATATTTTAGGGCCAATCTGTGCCCAAGCGTTTCGGAACATCTGGTATGGTTTTTGGAACGGCCGAACTTTTAGGGCACTTGTATCGGAACGAGAGTGGTGCAGTTTCGGTACGTTTTGCCTCTGGAGACTCCCATTTCGAAACCAAAAGGAGCCGTTTCAGAACGACCTAATTTTGCTTTTTGCTGAGAGCCCGCGTTTCGAAACGGGCAACCACTGTTTCAAAACACAGGCAGTTAAAAGGCATCTTTGAAGGTTTCCAAATGTTACGCTTTAGTCTCTAATGCTTGTATGTTTCTTAAATGAGTTTATGTCTCGTTGGTGTTGGTTTAGCCTCGTGTGCTTGAAATATGACTAATAAACTACTTGGTAAGGTTTAAATTACCTTTTGCCCATGTTTTGGTGTGGTTTTGCAAAATGGTCCTTTGTGACTGTTTGGCTCCAATTAGACATTCGATTGATGTCCGATTGAGACGTTGTTCTTCCTCTATAATCATTAACACCATAGGACTGTTAAATTGCATTTAGACAAGATAAATTTTAATCTAGGGTTGTTAATCGGAAGGAAATTCTCAAATTTTTCTTCGGTTATCCCCATGTGACTCTCCCAATTCGATCTTGCGACTAGACCGGATCGAGGGGTTACAATATGTCTCGTTTAGTCATTTCTCATTTTGTCCCTTAAAAGGGTTTTTTGTTTAAAAAAAGATATTAGTCTTGTTTGGTAAAGAGAGGTTTGGGCAAAAATTAGAGGTTTGACCAGTCAAATATGCTAATATTGTTGTTTGGTAAATAGCGGATTGAAAGAGCGGATTGGGGTGAAAACACTAATTTTGAAAAAGCTCATAATATGAGCTTTTTGAGATTAGAGGTTTGATATTAGAGTTGTAAAGACTCTTTTACCCTTACCAGTTACCAAAAATCTCAAAATAACCTAAATTAAATATTTTCTCACCCTATTTATGAGCTAATCCTATTTACTTTTTTTCTTTTTATTATTTTCTCACCCTATTTATAAGCTAATTCTATTAATTAATTATATTAAAGACTCTTTTTTTCTTTTAGTATTGAATATAAACATGTCCTTATATGTCATTTTACTTGTTTAAATAATCTAACATCTATCAGCTATCAGTTAATTTTACCAAACACTTTTATACAATCAGCTAATACAATTCGCTACTCAAATCAGCTAATGCAATCAGCTATCAGCTAATGCAATCCGCTATCTGCTATCAGCTATCAGCTATCCGCTAATTGCCAAACATGGCCATTACATTTTCAGGACAAATATTCTTATTCCTTGGTCAATTAATGAATTTATGACCTTTAAGGATTTTTTAACCAATGTGAAACTTTAAGAGTTTTTTTTTCATCGACAGTTTTGATTCCTTCATCTATGTCCCTTAAACACTCTACCTTGTACATTTGATAAATTTTATCAATATATTTGTGTTTTTGAAAATTTTAATCCCTAAGATTTTTCGTTTGGAACAAATTTGTTCCTATACAAAATGTGATCCGCACTAAAATTTCATATTAAATATATTAACGATTAAGACAATATTCAAAACCCCAACAACAATGATCTTGATGATTAACACTTAACCATCGATTATAAGAACATTTTAGAACTGGATTAAGAGCTGGTTAATTATGATTGAACTGATTTGTTGGTACAAACATTATATATTCGTCAAATAAATAGTTAAATAACATTTATTTTATACAATTGCACCACTCAAGTAATTAAAACTTGAATCCTTATCGTATAAGTGGCTCTAATATTATTTTTAGGTCTGACACTGATAGAATCAAATCATAAATTAATATGAAATCTAAACCCCAGGATCTATCATGTTAAATCATCAAGAACAATAAATTGAATAAACTGAATGCGGAAGCGTACCTGAATTAATCAATAAACTAAAAATCTTGAATCTTGATGTTGAAATCCCAAACCTTTGGTATTGATCTTCCAAGAAGATAGATTATCTCTTAAAGTAAAACTCTCTGACGGGGAAGGAGAGAAAAACAAGTTAACCTATTTCTTGGAGACCACTACCTCTTTATATAGTTGATTATTAAATCAAACTATTAAATATTTATAACTCTGCCCCTCATTGAATTATAAATATATCTTATGATATCTACACTTTTATTTCCATGAGATTTTAATACCTATGACACGCTTAACTTAATTGGTCACTTTATTTTGTGTCATACTTTATAATAGCAACATACATTTTACATATGTGCCCACAATTGCGGATTTTAATCCAACAATCTCCCACTTGGGCAACATATGTTTCCTGATAAATGTACAACCTTATGAGCTCAAAATTTTGCTATTATATAATAGGTATTCTATAACAATCTCGTCCATCAACTATATCCACATAGGATCAAAGCGGTCTTCGCCATATCAATCATGACTGGACCCATCAATGGTCACGTATACAAATATAGTCAAATGACATAGATCAATCATGAATGTGTAGCATGGAAAATTACATGAAATGTGAACCATACATGTCTATTTCCAACTGGTCCTCCTAAACCTTAGTGAGATCAACTTTACTGAATTCAGAGTGTGCATAAACCAAAATAATTTTATTTCTGCAGAAAATAATCTTAAATTACTTTAAACTGAAGTAACTGAAATTGTGTCTAAACTGAATGAGCATTTTTCAAAATTACAAACTCCCACTAAAACCGAATATTCTTAAATAACATTACACTCACATGAGTAGTGTGCTCATGAAAGACCTAGGGTGACAGTTTCTTAATATGCGCGCAATTATGGAGTTTGTACCAACATGCTCTATAGACACACAACCACTCTGAATTTTCTTCAACAACTAGGAACTTAATATTTATGTGCTTCAAATTTGAAATGTTCCTATTGTTTATAGAATAAATGAATGCATATTTATTGTCACAAAGTAACTGAAGTGGTCTTTTATTCAATCTAAAATTAGCAGCTTATGTGACAAAATTCGTTTGCATCAATATTCTATTAGAATCGAAGTCTGTAAACCTAATGATCTCTAACTTACCAGAACTTCGACATGTGAGCATGTAATTTTTGTTCTCTAAAGATATCTCATAACTCTATTGGCTGCTATCCAATAGTCCATACTAGAATTTCTTAAATATCTAACATTCCAATAATGTATACAATTTCCGAACGCATACATACTTAAGCATAAATTAGATTCTCAATAGCTTATGTATAGAGAATCTTTTGAAATTTCTAAATTTTCAAGGTTACTTTTAGGGCATTGAGCAAGATAATACTTATCTACTTTAGCAATATGAGTGTCACTTGGTTTACTCCCACTGAACTTGTAGTATATACAAGTGCCAACCAAATTTATCACAAAATCGAATGAGATAATCAACATGAAATTTATAATTTCATTAATGAGAGTCCTACTTAAGCTCATATATAGATTTCTTTAATTTACATATCATTGATATTGTATCATAAGACAGAACTTTATGATTGTACCGTATAAATAGTTTCTTCAATGTCGCCATTGAAAAAAAACAAGCTTAACATCTATCTAATGTAGCTTAAGACTAAAACAAGCAACAAGTGTAATAATTATCTTGAAAGAGTCTTTCAATAAAACTGAAGAGAAAGTCTCTAAAAATCAATGTCTTCTTTTAGAGTATATCCTCTAGATACAAGACGTGCTGTATACTTATCCACATTACCATTTTCATCCCTATTGATTTTAAATATTAATTTACAATCAATTGGCTTGCCCCTTAAGGTAATGAGACAAGTTCTTAAACTTTATTGTCTTGCATAAAATTATACTCTTCTTGAATGACATCAATCCACTTTTGAGTGTTAGAACTTTTATGGTCTGATATGAATGATTGAGTCAATTTCTATCATTCCATTATTGCCTTATTTTCTTGAAGAAATACAATAAAATAATCTGAAATAGTATTTCATCTTCCTTTCGTGGACCTCTTTAAAGACACTTGTTTTTTTAAGGTTGTTGAGTTTGTTCTTCTGAAACAATTACCTTATCTTGAATGGGAGTTGTTCAACATTATTTTGCTGAGGTACTTGATTCACTTCTTGATTAATGATAGGTGTGAAAACCTAAACATCATCAAAAGTGATAGTATGAATTAAATTATAATTCAATTCCTCCTCAATAGTAATGTTTCTAACCTTATTTCTCCCCCCAAACTCAACATCCTAAAAAAAATTATAAACTCTCCTTAAAATAATCTTAATTGTGGGATCATAAAATTTACGGCCCATGGATCACTCAAAATAACCGAAGTAGTTGCTCACTTTTGAAGTTTAATTACTTCACATATGTCTTAACTTATACAAAAGAATCAACACTTTGTAACTTATTGTTGTTTCTTTTGACTAGAACCCTTAGCAACTTTATTCTAATATTTTCTTTTATTGCCCTTATTCTTAGAGACACTAACTAAATGAGCACTAACCAAATGAGTACTTGTACACTTATAATGATTCAATTTTTCTTCCTCTTGAACATAATGAGAAATGAGCCTAATTAGAGTTTATTTCTCCTTTTGGCTATTGTAACTGAATCTGAATTGGTTAAACTATATAGGAAGCGTTACCAAAATCATAAGAACAGACAATTGTTAGTTTGATCTTACGTGCCTTAAATTTTGAAGCAATATTAAGAATTTTCATAATATACTCTCTCACATTTCCTTGACCGTTATACTTCATAGAAGTAAAAAAAACATAAGTGATGTCATCTTAACCTTAATGTTTTGGGTAAAACATTTCTTAATTTCGTTAAGGAAACCCTTAGTTTGATTAGTTTCTTTAAATTTGTGCTCCTAAAAAAATAGAATGTTGTACTTTATGATCATTAGACTCACGCGATTCGAACGATTTCACCTCTCAAATTATTTTTTATAGGTGCTTACCGCAATGAGAGGTGCAAAATGTTCTTTCCTTAGTGCAAAGTCTATGCTCATACAACCAAATACTATATGTAAGTGTCTTTTCTTATTCCTTAAAATTAGTTTCACTAAACATGAGTTTAGAATGTATTTAACAGATATTGTGACAAGAAATGATAAATTAACTAAATATAGAACAAAAAATAAATAAATAAAATTAAAACAAGCTCACATAAATATTCATAAGTAAACAAATAAATTCAAAATAATGGCTAGTTCCCCTCAAGATACCAAGCACAACGTTAATATCAAGTCTTTGGACAGTAATATTAACTGTAAGCGGTACTCTTGTTGTAGCAATCAAACATTGACAATAAACTATGTCAAACAATAGGCTAATCTTTGGACTAACGTATTGCTCACATAAAATACCTTATAATTGTCACATATTTATCGCCACAGTTGTCGTTGTAATTCTGCCAAATATTAACTTTCCTTTGGGCCAATTAATAAACGCATGAATTACAAAAACCCATAATCATCTTAATATTTTAAATAAACTAATCTACACAAAAGCGGTCACTTTGGTGACATTATGTTTCAACTAATCTATTAAAATATTAGATGTCCGAAGCCAATATATGAATTTATTTATTTCAAAGAAAATTCCTTATTTTTTTAAATCTTTCAATTAAATTAAAAGATAACCAAAATAATAATAAATTTGAATAAAGGTAAACCTCATATTAAGATATCGAACACTCCATTAATATTTCATCGTTGGACAAAACATTAACTTGCAAGTGATATCTTGATATAGTAATCAAACATTGAAAATAAGAACATGTCAAACAGAAATCTTCCTTTGGGCCGATTTATTGCTCACATATAAAACTGAATAACTATCACATGTTTATTACCACAGTTGCACATGTAATAATGTTAATTATTAACCTTCCTTTGGGCCGATTAATACTAACATAATCCGACTTACATGCACAAAACCTTCTATATTTTAAAATAAAATAATTTCCACAATAGAGGTCACTTTGGTGACTTAATGTTTCAATTAAATTATTTTAAAATATATACAATAAATATACCGATATCCAAATTTAAAATTTTGTAACAGTCAAAACTGAAATTTCTTATAACACTTGAGTTTTCTGAAATAACCTAAAATAAGATTGTCTGAATGGGGCTATCAAAAATCGAAAAACCTAAATCTTTGACTGTATCTTTAAAAAAAATGTCTTAAACCTTAAACATGCATTTACCAAAATCAAAGTCGAATTCTAAACATTCAAACTTTAACTAGAAGCGAAAGTCAGAAGTATCATACAAATGAATAATTCATATAATGATCGCATGAAACTTTAATATATCCATAATAACCTAATAACCAAAATTAAAAATTTTGATCAAATTGATTCAAATAAAAAAAATCATAAGATTAATGGCATTGCGACAAATAACAATAAACCCAAAATAATCTAAAGTCAAAATCGAAGTCATGCAATCAAATGCCCTAAGATATTTATAAAACTGTAGCATATTGTACAACACAATTAATTGAATACTAAACCCACATAAATAAATTGCGATGAACGCGAATTCAAAGTACAACATGTTAGTCCATTTTTAATAGAGAGCTAAATACTTATTATTACTGGAATCTTAAGAAACCACCCATATTAATATATTTCAATTAATTGCCGAATACCAGAATTTAATTATGAATTCATGAGAAAACAATTTTCATATGTAATTCATAAAACCAAAACTAAAAAACTGAATATTTATGATGCATTAAAGTTTCAGTATAAACCCTACGAAGATTTTAATGCTAAGAAACCATTTTATTATACTTTATTAATGAATTCTCAAATAATTTTGATAAAAAAAATGGCACGAATATTAATGGTATTATAAACCCAAAATTCATGAAAGGTGAACCATATAATAATACCAACTGCAGTAAGAATTTCAAAAACGACAAAATTGCCATGATTCGTTAGTTCATACGAAACATCAAAGCCCTAATAATTTATTTCTTATTCATACAAAATATCATAAAACCTAAAACTTAATTTATAATTAACCAAAATAATATATATATATATATATATATAGCCAAAGCACCGTATCAATCACCAGTTTTTTTAATTCTGCATTAATCTTTAATCAAAATACCAAAATAATATACAAGATCACAATATCTTAAAGAACGAATCAACCCGAAAAAAATAGAAAATTGATTGATTCTCAATGATTCAGCATGACGAGGCTCTGATGCCACTTGATAGAATCAAATCATAAATTAATATGAAATCTAAACCCCATGATCTATCATGTTAAATCATCAAGAACAATAAATTGAATAAACTGAATGCGGAAGCGTACCTGAATTAATCAATAAACTAAAAATCTTGAATCTTGATGTTGAAATCTCAAACCTTTGGTATTGATCTTCCAAGAAGATAGATTATCTCTTAAAGTAAAACTCTCTGACGGGGAAGGAGAGAAAAACAAGTTAACCTATTTCTTGGGGACCACTACCTCTTTATATAGTTGATTATTAAATCAAACTATTAAATATTTATAACTCTGCCCCTCATTGAATTATAAATATATCTTATGGTATCTACACTTTTATTTCCATGAGATTTTAATACCTATGACACGCTTAACTTAATTGGTCACTTTATTTTGTGTCATACTTTATAATAGCAACATACATTTTACATATGTGCCCACAATTGCGGATTTTAATCCAACAGATACAACGAAAAATTTATTAGGCAATCACCTCAAGAGATTCATGTACGAGAAACGAATTAGGGCGAATAAAAGTGAAAAATTACTTATTTAAAATTTGAGATTTCGAAAATTGAAGAAGATAGAGATCCAATCATGAATAAGGGGAGCTTATTCATTTTGTTTTCCTCGTAGGGAAGCAGCTGAAATCTTATAACCTAAGTCGCTAATTTGGAGTGGTGAACAAACGAGGCTTTACATCTACAGATGACCACTTTATGCTCCTACAATTAGTGGTAGTGAGTACATATAACAATCGAAATGTCCTACTAAAATCAACATACAATGCTGAAAATTTCAATTTATGTATTAAATGAGTGGCAGTCGATTCTACTTGTTGTTGACAAATTCTAATCTAAATTCGGATATAGAACGCCTACATTTCGGATGCAAACAAGTTAGGCACAAGTGGAACATTTCTTCTACTTTTTTACCAAAATTTGTTATTTTTTTATCTTAATTCTCGGTGCGATTTAAACAGAGGGAGAAGATGTTTATATAAGAAAGCGTTGGGAACATGTCTTTTGATTTCAATTAAAGATAAAAAGGGTAAACTACATGAAATGGTCATCGGCACTTTTATTTCATCACTGAACTTTTAAAACTTTTATTAGGATCACTTAAATTTTATTTTGCTTTTATTTTGGTCATCTCCTTACATTCTGTTAGAAAATACTGACGTGACCTGTTTGTTTTCGTTTTTTTTCAATGATAATATCACCAAACTTTTAAGACTCTTTTATTTTGATCACCAAACTATTAAACTGTCATCGGGGTCAACCAATTTTTTAATTCCCTTTCATGTTGACGTGGACTATATCAGCAAACAAGACTAGCTTGCCCAACTAAACTTCTCCTCCAATAAAAGTTTTTAAGATTCAATAATCAAAATGAAAAGATCTTAAAAATTGATGACCATTTATATAGTTTACCCTGCGTGGGTTAAAAGAACATCTTTTGCAAATTTTGATTTCTTTCGAGGAAATCACATCTAAAAAAACACGTATTTAATGACAGTTTCAAAAATTAAAGCATTGTATTTGTACGTCGATTGTCGGTTAAAAACGGTAATGCCCTATATATTCAATGTAATCGACATATCGCTTCTCTCAAAAACCCTAACTCGTATTTTCTCTCGTCGGCGTCGTCTTCACGGACCTTCTTCCACTCTTCGTTCTTTAGCGGTACGTAGTTTGTGAACTGTTTCATTCTCAATTACTTTACCTTTATTTTTCTATACATAGTTTGTTCAGTGAGAAGATGAGCGGAAATTTAATGATAAATAAGATTTAGTTGTAGATTGATGTATTTGTACGTAAACTAAGTTGATTATTCTTGATGTTACCTGGCATGAGAATCGGGATTGCTATCAATGAAGTTAGGTTTAAATATTGTAGGATTTTTGTTTTTCATATTTACGAATTCCTTTATTCCTCTTTCGAATGTAGAGAGATCTGTGTAAAATTTTGTAGGGGAATCTTTCTGCGTTGGTTGCAGCAAGTTCATTTATCTGCATTAGAAAATTATTTTATATATAATTATATATCTTCTTTAGGTACTATCATGTTATAAGTTAATGCTGAATTTAGAAATCACAATGTTCGTGAACTTGCATAGTTTATGATCAAGCTATCTGGACTTATATCCCACCTCGATAATTTTGTTGTTTACAGTAATCTTCGATATGGCAGAGAGAAAAGTGCTTAACAAATACTATCCTCCTGACTTTGATCCCTCAAAGCTGCCGAGTGTCCGTCGATCAAAGAACCACCAAATCAAAGTTAGGATGATGCTTCCGATGAGCGTTCGTTGCAGGCATTGTGGAAATTATATAGGGAGGGGTACTAAATTCAATTCCCGGAAAGAAGATATCGGCGAGGTAAGTTTATATTTTCTTTAAACTATTTAGTTTCAATTTACAAATATCTCTATTGATTCTTTTTCCAAGCCCTCACTTTCCACTAATTAGTGATTAAGATCTTAATGTTTTAGTGTAATTAGTCACTTTTCCCTTCACTTATTTGCAGACATATTTAGGAATTCAAATATTCAGATTTTATCTCAAATGCACCAAGTGCTCGTCTGAGATTGCAATTAAGACTGATCCAAGAAATTCGGATTATATCGTTGAATCGGGCGCAACTAGGAATTTCGAACCATGGCGTGCTGAGGATGAGGTGAGAGCTTTGTGTATCAATCTAAACGTTGCCATAGTTCTTTTAACATTGCTGAAAATGTAGCAATGACTTGTATAATGATATCTTTCATCTTTCCTTTGGTTAGGAAGCAGAAAAAGAGAGACAGAAAAGAGAATCTGAAGAAATGGGAGACGCAATGAAATCATTGGAGAAGAGGACTTTGGATTCAAAAAGACAGTTGGACATCCTTGCCGCCCTTGACGAAATGAAGTCTTTGAAGGTAGTTAAACACTTAAACCAACATTTGTTCAATATGCAAGATTACTGTCATAAAACGAAATGGAAGTATTTACTTTGTTTTGATTGTGTCTGTGTATCTATATTGCAGTCGAGACATGCTACTGTGAGCGTGGATGCAATGTTGGAAGCCCTGCAGCCTACTGCCGCAGAAAAGGTAAAATATTTCTTAATGGTTTAAGCTGTTATTTTGCAGAAAAGTCCCGTGAGTGTGCTTTATTTGTACTCTATTTGAAATTATCCAATTTTATTTCCTCTAAAACAAAGGTACAACTTATGTTGTAATTGTTCCTGAAGGATTTTATGGTTTCATTGAGCACTTTTATGCTGCATTTCTGTAACTGTAGATAAACCATTAAAAATAAGGAGTGAGACAACAAAATAGGGAAACATGTTGAATTTGCTTTGTGGAGAAATCTTTTTTCCTGAATTGTTCTGCTTAATTTAATTGTATCAGGTGTTATTAGGATAGTGTTGTTGAGTTATGCTTAATAAAAGCATCTTAAAATATGATCTCTGAGATTAGAATCTTTATGAATGTTTGCATTATATACCCTTGTACTTGTTGAGACGGTGTGCATGAAAGCAGAAAGTTGGTGTGATAGGTGATAAGTAAATTGCTTAATATGCTTATATTTCTCATCTTTTCTGACTCTGACTACAAGGTAATAATGTGCTTACAGGATAAGAAAATAGAAGAAGAAGATGAAGCCCTTATACAATCAATCTTCCAGGTTAGAGTTGTTTGTCTTCTTTTCTTAGCGCCCCTCGTCATTCTTGGTGGGAATGTTTGTAACCCTGGTGTCAACTTTTTTGCAGGGGCCAAAGGAAGCGATTCAAAGGATATCAGATGACGTTTTTAATGATGATGATGATGGGGATTTGACCAGTTTATCATCGAGTGAAACTGGCTCAAAGGTATTATATGGTATAACTTAAGCTAAAATTTTTAAATGCATACAAGTAGGTTATCTTTGTTTCTGGTATTTTTAAATGAACTTGCCATGTATTGATTGTTGACTTTTAGTAATAATTTCATGTGACATCAGAGGATAGGACTAGAGTTTTTAGGTAGGTAAAGGGTTCACTTTGAGGGTGAAGAGTCGGACATGTTTAACATATGTTTACTTTGAGGTGGACTGTTTCCGACACTGGAAAAGTATTCTTCAACTATTTTCAAAATGAAATAGGCAAGTTGGAGAAAACCGTTGGGTAGAAACTGGTATTTGCAGTGTTTATCTTTTATTTTGCCTATAAATTGTACTCTGACCATATACTTGTGCTTTGGTTTGTATCATATACAGAGGAGAAGGTTGTCTGAAGATTCCGGCAGTAAAGGTACTTGTAGTATTCCTATGGATGCGTCTGACGATTCCGGCAGTAAAGGTACTTGTAGTATTCCTACACTGTATACCATTTTAAAATACTCTGAACACATTCCTTATGATATTTAGTGTTGTGAATTTGACAATGAACAGGTTCTAGCGGTTCGAGCAGTCGTCAAGCTGCAGCATTCAGGCCACCAGTGATTGTTGTGAAGAAACCTTCCAAGGAAGACAAGAAGAATACAAGCACAGGTCTCGTATCCCTGTGTTACTATGACGGTGACTATTAGTGTATTGGTTATATAGGTGGTTCTAAGCTTTGTTTCAATATTGGGTGGGCAGTGATACGGCATACATGTTGCCATTTTCCTGTTTTATGTCTTTGAAGTCGGCTTCGAATGTTGTATTTGTATATATGATAGTTTAGGGCGCTCTTTTTATCCTACCGCTGTTGATGATTTTTATTACGAAAGAAGTTTTTAACGAGTCCTACTTTAAATAAAATTTGTAATCCTTCCTTTAGCAAAGCAAAGGAATATTTGATAATACAATATTATCAACAGCTTTTAATACTATATTTAAAAGAAAATAAGCAAAGGCAACAATTAAGTAATCGCCCTTATTCTTAAGGGTTAACTGCTGCTATAATAATAAGGGTTAACTATACCATTGACCACTGAACTACTATTTTGACCACCGAATTAACGAACTCGTAAATTAGACCACCAAACTTATAAAATCATCTTATTTTGACCACCGATGTTAAAAACCTAAAAGTGGAGCAACAAAATTGCCACATAGCAATTAACGGGAAAATTTTAAAATTACACATTTGGTCGACGTTATTTACATATTCTTTCAATTTTGTCTTAATTTTAAATTAATAAAATAATAAATTATTTAATTAAGTGGTGACATGTGTCAACACCTTATTGGAGGACTTTCATTATTTATATTTGATTTTATTAACTTATTTTCATACTCCAATTAGGTGGTGACTAGAGGTGGCAATCGGATCGTTCGGTTCGGGTCGTTTCGGGTCTATCTAGAATCGGTTTAAATTCGGTTCGGGTCGGTTCGATTCGGGTTCGGGTCTAATTCGGGTCTGTGATGAGTTGGATCGGGTCAAAATCGGATCGATTGTTTTCGGGTCAGGTCAATATCGGATCGGTTGCTTTCGGTTCGGGTCAAAATCGGTTCGTTCGGGTCGCTTTCGGTTCGGGTCAAAATTGGGTCATTCGGGTCGATTTCGGGTCGGGTCAATATTTGAATTTTCGGGTCAACTCAGTGTGAGTTGGGTTTAGGGTTTGAGGTTTAGTATTTATGGTTTAGTTTAGAGTTATTGGTGTATCAGATTAATTCTTATTCAACTTGTTAATCTATGCATTTGAATTTGATTAAATATTTAAATCAAAACTTCACGTATCCATATCAAAATTTTGTGTAAAATTATATTAAATCAAAGTTTATTATGTGTAATAATAATAATAATAATAATAATAATAATAATAATAATAATAATAATAATAATAATAATAATAATAATAATAATAATAATAATAATAATAATAATAATGACGATGTCTGAAATTAATTAATTTATTAAACTTAGGATCTAATTGAGCTAACTAAAATCTAGAAGCATAAATCACGAACATAATTAAAATAATTCTAAAACTAAATGTGAAATTTCAATTAAATTAAGAAAAAGAGAAAGACAATTGGTAAAAATAGAGAGGGAAAAGACAAAATTTTGGAGGGAAATAAACCACCAATTTTTTAAGCTAGATTGAAAAGAAAAAGAAAAAGAAAAAGACAATTGATAAAAATAGAGAGGAAAAAGAGAAAATTATAAATTTAAAAACTAGTAGGGACAAAAGTTTTATTTAATTAATATTTAAACGTAAAATGACATAAAATATTATTATACCACAACTTTGACAAGAGCAACGGTCTCTTCCATGGTATAGTACAAAAAGATAATAAAACATACATCATTTTATTATTTATTATATTGTTAAAAATAGATAATATTAAAAATAAATTATTCATTTATTTTACCTTAATTTTCGGGTTAAAATCGGGTCAATATTCTGTTCAGCTTTCGGTTCGGGTAGCATTCGGTTCGGGTCAAATCGGTTCAACAAAAAAATTTGGTTCGATTTCGATTTATTTTAGGTCAACTTCGGATCATCATGTTCAGGTCAAAATCGGGTCTCGGTTTGGATAATTCGGTTCGAGTTTCGGGTCTCGGGTCAAATTTGCCAGGTCTAGTGGTGACACATGTCACCACCTATTTAAAGGAGGAAAATAAAATCCACATGTTGGGGGAGGATCAAACCTGGGCAATGATTGGGTAAAGGTGGTGGTTTAGCCACTGCACCAAGCACAACTTTGTGTTTTAAATCACAAAATTTAATATATATCTTTTATTGGTTTCTACATTTATAAGCCAAAAGATCAAACCCTAAACACTAATTTCACATATATAACCATAAACCTTAAACTCTAAATATTTCAAATTAATTTTACACTAAACATTTTAAATTAATATCACATATATAAACCCTAAACCCAAACTCTAAACACTAATTTCACATACATAGCTCTAAACATAAATTTCACATATACACCCTAAACCCTAAATATTTCAAATTAATTTCACATATATAACCATAAACCTTAAACCCTAAATTACTGTTTAAGGTTATATATGTGAAATTAATTTGAAATATTTAGTGTGAAATTAGTTTGAAATATTTAGGGTTTATGGTTTAGGGTATATATATATGTGAAATTAATTTGAAATATTTAGGGTTTATGGTTTATACATGTGATTTAAAGCACAAAGTTGTGCTTGGTGCAGTGGCTAATCCATTGCCTTTACCAAGCATTGTCCAGGTTTGATCCACCTCTAATGCATGTTGAGGGATTTTATTTTCCTCCTCTAAATAGGTGGTGACATGTGTCACCACCTGGTTGGAGGAGGAAAATAAATTAATAAAATCAAATATCCTTTCAAAAAAATTAAAAAAATAAAAATAATTAAAGTCCTTCAATAAGGTGTTGGCAAGTGTCACCACATAATTAAATAATTTATTATTTTATTAATTTAAAATTATGACTAAATTGAAATAATGTGTAAATAACATGGACCAAATGTGTAGTTTTAAAATTTTCCTGTTAATTGTCATGTGAGAGTTCCATCACTCCACCGTTAGGTTTTTAACGACAGTAGTCAAAATAGGTTGCTTTTATAAGTTCGGTGGTCTGATTGAAGAGTTCGTTAGTTCGATGGTCAAAATAGGAATCCCCAATTAGTTCGGTGGTCAATAGTATAGTTAACCCTTAAATAAAATATGTGTTATGGTTCCTTTAGTGAAGCAAAGGAATATTTGATAATACAATATTATCAACATATTTTAAAATTGGGTAATTATTTGATACGCTAACGGTATAAACTAAAAGTTTTTACGAGTGCCTTAGTTTTAGGGTTTAAGGACTTAGTTTAGGGTGTATGGTTTATGTAACGTCCGAATTTAGGGCTCGAGAGATGTTCGAATTTGGTTAAGCCGGTTCGGGTTAAGCTAATTTTTGGGGAAACCAATTAAAATAAACAAATTTTAAAGCTTTTGAAAGAAGAGAAAATTTTAAAGAGGTATTTTTGGTAAAATGGGTACAAATAGGTTTTGGAGATGGATTTTAAATTAAAATAAAATACTATATTTCAAAAATAAAGTTCACCTCTCCTTCTTCTCCAAAGCTATTTCACGTTATTTTGCTTCCCTCCATCAAAGCTCCACCATTTTTGAGGATTCATCAAGGTAATTGCTTTATTCCTAATATTCCTTCACATTTTCTTATTTTCTATTAATTTCTTTCCAAAACTTTGAAAGGATTTCTCAAGTTCTTCTGTTTGAGAAATAATGGGGTTTTGAAGGGTTTAAGAGAAGTGAGTCAAAAGAGTGTTTTGGGGTGAGTTATAAACCATATTTTGGGTGTAAAATGATGTTAAGACAATGGGTTTAACAAGAAATCTCGGACTTTGGAAAATGGGTAATTTTTTGTTAGGAGATATTTGGGTTTTTGGCTTGGAAATGGTAGAAAAGGACTTCTAATATTTTGATGGTGTTGGGTTGATGTTTTTGGTGTGTTTGAACATGGTTTGGATGATAAATTGATGAAGTTATGGTTGATTTATGGTTAGAGTAGAAATGAGGATGATTTTGGTTAGTTTCGGATAGGAATCGAAAACTTGTTGTTGTCGGATTTTGATAGGATTGATTCCAGTGGGTTAGATTGTTGAAAAGTGGGTTAAATCCTTGTTTTGATTTGGGTAGAAGCAGCATATAAAGATTCGGGTTCTTCAGACGCTACACCGGGAGTTGAGGAAGCTTGAAGGTGAACCGTTAGCTTGATTTGGTATTGTGCTTGTGAGTGGTAATGTTTTGAAGCTTTAAAATGTTTCGGGTTTGGATGGAGCCCTAGGGGCCAACCTAAACCCAAATGTAAGTTTAGCTAATTTTACCTTGTTTCGTTAAATGATGGTGTATGCGATTATACATGTTGTTGGGTGAATTACGATTTGCTTTTACCTCCTTTTAATGTTGTTATGATGTTGTTGTCAAAGCCTCACGTGATGGTTAATGGGAAGTGTGTTGTTGAATACGGTGATGTGTAGTCCCACCAGAAGTTGACTAGTAGATGAGTACAATGATGTGTAGTCCCACCGAAAATATGCTAGTTGTTGTGAAAGGTGATGTGTAGTCCCACCGAGAATGGTTGTGCATGTGCATACCATGACTTTGTTCTTATGCTTTAGGTTTAATATTTTTCCTTCCAAATGGTTTTATCTTTAAACTAGATACATGTTTTGAAACTGCATTGTTGTTGTTGTTGTGATTTTGAGCTCCGCCCACTAAGCTTTTAAGCTTACGCTCTCTTTTTCCAACAATGCATATCGTTAGTGGCTTCGAGAGGCAAGTGAGGCAAGGGAGAAACCTTGGTCTTCTTTTGCTAGCTCAAGTATGGTTTTTCATGGTTGTAATAATACTTAAGCAATGAGAATGCTAGACTTTTGTGTTGGGGAGTTGGTGTCCAAACTCCTATGTGGGTGTTATTGTTGTTAACATGTTTAAAATGTTGAAGTATGCCATGGTTTGTCTTTTGACCTCTTTATGAATGCCAAGCATGAGTGTTTCCTTTAGCTTTTTGGGCCATGTATCCATTTTGTGTATGTATGCATGTCTGATGCTGGTTTTAGGGTGCCTTGCCTCTAGTTTCTTTGTTTATCGTGTTGCCATGTCGTTTGGTATATGTTGGGACGAGTTCGGGAATGTTTGGGGATGCAAAAACGAATTTTTGAAACCCATATGTGCCCAGGTGTTTCGGAACATCTGGTATGATTTCGGAATAATTAGGCTTTTGGGGCACCCGTATCGGAACAATGGTGGTACCGTTTCGGTATGTTTTGCCACTAGAGGCTCCCGTTTCGGAACCAAGAGGGACGTTCTGGAACAACTTAGTTTTGCTTTTTGCTGAGAGCCCGCGTATCGGAATGGACAGTCCTGTTCCGAAACACATGTAGTTAAAGTGGTTAAATAGCATCTTTGAAGGTTTCCAAATGTTACGTTTTAGTCCCTGATGCTTGTATGTTTCTTAAATGAGTTTATATGTCTTGTTGGTGTTGGTTTTGCCTCGTGTGCTTGGAACTTGACTAATTAACTAATTGGTAAGGTTAAATTACCTTTTTTCCCTGTTTAGTGTTGCCTTTGTAAAATGGTCATTCGTGACTGTTTGTCCTTAATTGGACATCAGATTGAGAAGTTGTTCTTCCGCTGTGACCCCCTTAACACCATAGGACCGTAAATTGCATTTAGAAAAGATAAATCTTAATTTAGGGTTGTTAATCGGAGGGAAATTTTCAGATTTTTCTCCGGTTATCCTCGTGTAACTCTCCCGATTTGATCTTGCATCTAGACCGAGTCGAGGGGGTTACAGTTTAGGTGCATGAGTTTTGAATTTGGGGATAGTGGTTGAAACTTACAATTAGGGTTTATAGATTAAAACATAAACCCTCACCATATTACCCTAAAAACTAAACCCTAATAGTTAAACCCTAAATTCTAACTTTAAACCCTAAATTTTAACCATTATCCCTAAGTGTTGAGTTTTAAGGTGCTCGATTCCTTCAACCGATCTTGCTCACCAAGTGGTGGAGAGGTGGAATTTTGGGTGGATGTGGTGTGGAAGCTAAAATATAAATGACACAATGATTTTAGAGTGGTTCAACCCTCTAACCAAGGTCTACATCCACTACCTTAGCTTCCCACTAAGGATTTCCAATCAACCCACTATTGATTCGTCCCCTTTTCTAGGCTTAGGAGGAAACCCTTATACACCGATCAAGCTTTCTACCTAAAGCCTTGATCAAACCCTCTTTACAAAGAGAAAGATAAGCAAACTTAAATCTCTCTAATAGGTGATTGTTTGCAAAAATAAGCTCTCACCCAAAACCTAAAACACTTGAGCAAATTTGACAATTTTGGCTCACTAGTGTTTGTCTATACAAAGAAATGACAATTTAAGTACAAAGACAATTCTTGATCATTTGTTGATTGACAATTGAAGAATTAACCATATCTTGATGCTTGGAGGTCCCTTTTATACTCCTTAATGAGTTTGTAGCCGTTACTAGTCATTGGGGTTAAATTGGAGCCGTTGGAGACATAATTTCCCACCATAAATGCTGTTCTGCTGCTAACCGTATCGAAACGCTCGAACTCGTTTCGATACGCTCTTCAAGTAGAAAGAGTCGTTGCAACACCCATATCGAAACACTGTTGGCCGTATCGAAACTCCCGTATCGAAACGCCTAGTACCGTATCGAAACGATCTACATTTAAATGATAGTTGGGAAATAGCCGTTGGGGTTTATGACCGTTGTGGTCGATGCCACGTAGGCGTATCAAAATAGAATAGCCCGTATCGAAACGCTGGGCAAAATCCTCTTCTAGAAAGGACCCATTTCGAAACCCGTTTTGAAACGTTTTGACACTAAAAGACCCCGTATCGAAACACCTAGGGTGCTTCGAAACGCCTGGAAGGTTTTGTTTAGTTTGGCTTTGAAAACATGTAAAAACCTTTGAAAATATTCCCTAAACATAGTTTCAAATTATTTGGACTTTAGAAATAGTTTTGAATTCTTTTTAACTTAGTCCAACATATTTTTCAATTATTATATCAAAACATTAGTTCTACAATCTCCCCATTTTTGATATAATAAAACCAACTTGAAAAATTGTTTGGGATTTTCCCCCTTTAAATTTAAAAATGTGAATAAGAGATCAAAAATTTGAAATCAATTTGAGCTTCTCCTTATTCATTTGAAAATTCAATTTTTCAAACTATTTCTCCCCCTTTTTGTTATATCAAAAAGAATTCAAAATACTTTTAAGTTCAAAATAACAATAAAGGTAAAAAAATGACAAAAAAGAAGAAGTTGGTTTTAAAATGGCTCCCTCTTACTCAAAGCATCATAAAAAGTGTTAGTCCAACATATATGATCATCTAGTTGATATAAATAAAAATAAGTCAAATAAAACAAAAACAACTAGATTTTACCACACTTGAACTCAAGGGAGGATGTGAAGCTTTCCTTCTTCAAGTGTTCTTCCTTAGTGTGCATGGAGCCCCCCCCCCCCCCCTCAAAGTTTGACTTGTTGATCACTCTCCATCACACCTAGCAAAGAGACAATCAAGTAATTTTTGGTATCCAAATTGCTTTGGATCCATAGACGTTAGTAGCACAAAATTTAGTCCCCTTAAAAATCCATTTTTCAATTTCATCCTTTTTAGTTAAAGTGGTTAGTCCTTTTGGGACCCAAACACTTCTAAAACATTTTCCTTTTACAAATCTAGGGGCACTAGATTGTCTTACATAAAAGTTTGATTTTCCAAAATTATTTTTCTTTTCGAGTTCTTTGGAAATCAAACATTTTTTCTTCTTGAACTTTATGAAGCAAATTTTGTAAATCAAAACATTTTTGTTCAAACTCTTCGAGTTTTGCTTCAAGTTCAAGTTTGGTTTTAGAAATCAAATCATTTTGAATTTTTAACTTTGAAATCAACTTATTGTTTTTCAAAATGTGATTTTTAAACTCTAAAACCAAATCATCGTAGGCATCTTGTAATTCATCAAAAGAGTAAGAACATGAAGTAGATGAATTAGAAGTTACCCTTGAATCTTATTCGATGGCCATAAGGCAAAGGTTGGCTTGTTCATCGTCGGTGGAGTCCTCATCACTCCAAGTAGCCACATGTGCCTTCTTCTTATGGCTTGAAATGCTTGCCCTCTCATTTTTCATGGATTCTCGTTCAAGCTCTCTCAAGGCTTTCTTCATGAACGGGGCACACTTCTTGAAGAGATGAACTATCTCTTCTTCTTCATCCTCCCCTTCACTTGAATCAACATGATGGCAAGTGGAGGACTTGAGAGCAATGGCATTGGTGTTGATGCCAAGCCCCTTGAGCTTCTTCTCTCCCATAGCTCTAATTTCTTTCCTCTTCTTCTCATCTTCTTTGTTCTTCTTCATGATTTGATGAGTAAGGAGTGACCCCATGAGTTCATCAAGCTTCAAGGTCTTCAAATTCTTGGCTTCGATGATGGAAGTCCTCTTTGAGTCCCATGACTCGGAAAGTGAGTAGATGAGCTTTCGGACAAGTTTCTCCTCCGAAATGACTTCTCCATAGCCCTTGAGACCATTGGTGATTGTGGAGAACCTATCAAACATCTTCTCAATGTTCTCTTCCGGATCCATCTTGAAGTTCTCATACTCTAAGGTGAGGAGCCCAATCTTGGTCTCCTTAACTTCATCAGTTCCCTCGTATGTGACTTCAAGCTTGTCCCATACCTCCTTGGCACTCTCACAAGAAGACATCTTCTCATAGATGGTTGGGCCAAATGCACAAAAGAGGATGTGTAAGGCTTTGCAATTTAGCTCCATCTTCTTGCGATCGTCGACACTCCACTCCGCTTTGCTTCGTTGAGGCACGAACGGACCATCTTCAACTATGTCCCATAGCTTGTAGTCTCTTGACTTGATGAAGAACTTCATCTTTGTCTTCCAATGGGCATAGGGGGTTTCGTCGAAGAAGGGCGGTTTGTCGATCGATTGCGCCATTGAGTCGGTTGTGTGAAATGATGATCGAGCTTGCCGGATCTTCTCAATAGGATGTTAATCCTCTTCGATTGAGCCAAGCTCTGATACCAATTGTTGAGTTTTAAGGTGCTCGATTCCTTCAACCGATCTTGCTCACCAAGTGGTGGAGAGGTGGAATTTTGGGTGGATGTGGTGTGGAAGCTAAAATATAAATGACACAATGATTTTAGAGTGGTTCAACCTTCTAACCAAGGTCTACATCCACTAACTTAGGTTCCCACTAAGGATTTCCAATCAATCCACTATTGATTCATCCTGTTTTCTAGGCTTAGAAGGAAACCCTTATACACCGATCAAACATTATACCCAAAGCCTTGATCAAACCCTCTCTACAAAGAGAAAGATAAGCAAACTTAAATCCCTCTAATAGGTGATTGTTTGTGATGCGTGTAAAAGATTCCTATTAAATTGGAGCGCAAGTGTACACCCGTGTTAAGTTATAGTATAAAAGATATCGTCTCCACGGGGATTGTGACAACTTCAGAATTAATTTTCCTGCACAAGGGAAAAGATAAATTTAATAAAGAGTTGTGAAAGTTCTTGAATATAAACTAAAATAGGTAAAGGAATCAAATTGAGAAAATAGGCTGGTATTGATTTGCTCAGTAGTGTAGGTGTTGCACTATTCAAAGGTCTTTTGTTGTGTCTGTCGTCGAGCCTGTCGCGGCAGAGGTCTATTGATGTCGCAGCAGCGAACAACAACTCTGTACTTCAAGTTCAGCAAGTATCCCTATTGTGACTCGTCCTATCCCTAGGTCCAAGTTCTATCGATAAACACGTCTTGGATGATACCTCCCGTCGTGAATCGAAGGATGAACACCGATGTTTGTGGATTCTTCTTTAGCTACTTAACCTTGTACCTATCCCTAGGCCAAAATAGTTTAACCATAAACTGGAAAACTCGTATATACTCCATTCGTATACTTAACTCTCCCGATATTAAGTAAATGGATAACTTCACAATGCTCTCCTGATACTCTTATGAGATATGAAAACAGAGTAAATAAACTTGAAGTTTTATTGAATTGAACAGAAAATCCTAAGAAACAGTTTAATCCTTACAACTATTTTACAATATCAAGCCATAGCCCTTGGGAAGGTTTAGAACATGATGAGGAAGAGGAAAAACTAGGGTTTATGATGGAAGACGGCTAGGAGCTAGGTTTTTCTCTCTAGGTCGAATTACAAGCATATATATAGGTCTTGGGTACAAGTTTTTCTAATGGCCAAGAATACTAGTTCGAATTAAAGTACAATTCATTAAAGACTAAATCTCTGAATAAACCTCCGTTAGTTTGCCCTATCTTCTTGCTTTTACTTTCTTCTCAAACTTTGGGCAAGGCCTTCCTTATGCTTCTGGGCTCCAAAAATTATGCGAGTGGTCTCTAAAAATTAGGCTTGAAATCCTCTATCAGTCGAACTCCACTTCGCATTTTCCATCTCTTCTTCATCACTGTCGCCACCTCTGTCACGGCATCTGCCACGACAACTATTGTTGAGTGTGTAAAAGTTCTATTATTTACCCCCTATTTAACTCATATTTTTGCTGCATTCAAGCATAATTCATTGCATTTAGGCTAGATTACAGTTAGACATCACAAATATATTAAAAGGCACAGTTTCTACTGAAATTGGTTGCTTTTGTAGGTTGCTGCTGTAGCAGATGGAGAAGCAGGCGTTGGGCAGGACGCAGCAGAGCTGGAACTGGATGTGCAGACGAAGAGGACGATGCTGCCATGGATGCCGCCGTGGCAGCCAAGGACGACAACAATTTTGAGGAGAAGAAACAAAGTGGGCCTCGACAGAAAGAGAAAATTGAGCCTGTCTGTCGTGGAACACCAATATATTTTTTCAAGCCCTAGATCAGAATGAAGGTCAAGCCCAAAGTTCATGGAGAGAAATTCAAAGCAAGAAGGAAGGACGAGTTAAAGCTATATTCTCTGAAGATTTAGTCTTTATTAGAGTTGTACTTAAATTTAAACTTGTATTCTTGCCATATTAGAAAACTTGGACCCAAAGCCTATATAAAGGCATGTAATTCGACCTAGGGGAGGACATCACCTATCTCTAGCCTTCTTCCCAAAACCCTAGTCGTTTCCCCCCTCTCAACATGTTCTAAATTCCCCTTAGGGCCACAAGTTGATTTGTAAAGTAGTTGCAATGGTTGTTTTTGCATTAGGAATTTTCTATTCAATAAAATAAACTTCAAGTTCTCTTATTCTGGTTATTAACATCTTGCAAGAGTATCGGGAGAGCATTGCGAGGTCATCTATTTACTTAATATCGGGAGAGTTAAGTATACGAAAGGAATAAGTGCGGGTTCTCTAGTTTATAGTTGAACTATCTCGGACCTAGGGATAGAACGAGGTTAAGTGGCTAAAGAAGAATTCAACAACATCGGTGTTCATCCTTCGATTCACGCCGGGAGGTATTATCAAAGACGTGTTCATCGACAGACTTGGACCTAGGGATAGGCCAAGGCACAACAGGGATTCTTGCCATGCTTGAAGTACTGAGTTGTGTGATCGCTGCCGCGACAAGCAACAGACTGCCGCCGCGACAGGTGTTGCCGCGACGGGGACATCGACAGAGCAGATTTTCCTGAACTTAGCAATGCCTACACTACTGAGCAATTCAATACCAGCCCATTCTCTCTATCTTGATTCTTTTAATCCTATTTTCCAGTACTCTTTATTATTTTCATGACAACATCTTAAACTATTCTTTTTACTTTCGTGTAGTAATTCAAGGTGAAGCTATTGGCTCAGTCCCTGTGGAGACGATATCCGATACTTCAGTATCACTTTACTACTTGCGTCGTGTACACTTGCACTACATTGCGATAGACACTTTTACACGCAACAACTATCACGGCAACTGTCACGGCATCTGCCACGACATCTGTCACGGCATCTGCCACATAATCTACCACGTCATCTGTCATGGCATCTGCCACGATAACTGTCACGGCAACTGTCACGACAGTGATTTATAAGGCAATTTTCTTCGACCCTTCACTCCAGCTCTACGGTTATCTTTTGTTCCTCTGTTGCCCTGGATTCTGCCACGTTAGTTATCTTCTGTTCCTCTGCTACCCTGGATTCTGCCACGACAGTTATCTTCTGTTTCTCTGCTGCCCTAGATTCTGCCACAACAGTTACCTGCAAGAATTGACCAAAATCAGCAGCTTCTGTGCAAAATTATCCAATTGTGATGTTTATGCAAATTCTATCCTAAAATGCAACTAAACTGCCCGAGTGCATCAATAATATGGATAAATGAGGGCTAAAATATAGAACTTTTATGCACTCAACACACCCCAAACTCGAATTATTTCTTGTCCTCAAGCAAATGCAATCTAACTAAGAATATTTTTTTTGCTTTGGCTTAACTCAATGAACAACCATTACCTACAACATCTCCACCATCAAGATCAATACCTCTTCGAGTGTTTATGGATTTATCCGAAGCAATACTATAATTCTTGTGTGAGTGTGTGCGGGTTTTGTGAACAAATATGAGCTTAGACTTCTTAGCAACCAGAATAGTTACTTAACTTACTTGAGTTTTACTTCAAAAATAATTTTTAACTAGAGCAAGTTTCGGGCACCTCTAGTTTTCTTCTAAAGTTTTTCTATTTTTACTAGAGCCGGTTTTGGGAACCTCTAGTTTAATTTCCTAGAGCCAGTGTTAGGCACCTCTAGGAGTACTTCTAGTTTTTTTTTTGCCTAGAGCCAGTGTTAGGCACCTCTAGGAGTAAGACTGAATCTAAGTTTTCTTTCTAACTCAAGTGGCTAAGCTTCCTATTCTAAGTTTGCTAACAGAGTCTTAACAGCATATAAGTAACAAAAGTGTTTTAAAAGTTCAGAACTATAGTAAGGCTCTAAATACTTCCTAAAACATTCTAAAGCTACTGTCACGACAGTGAAGGCCGCGACAGGTAAGAGATTCAAAAACTTAAGCCAAAATTTTTTTAGACACAAAAATAAATAGTTATAAACACATAATAATAAGAGGACTGCATACCCCCAAACTCGTGGGTTACATTGTCCTCAATGCATGATAGACAAAAATAGAAAGATAAAAACATCACAAATAGAAAATAGAAACAAAGAAGACAAAAGGGGCAAGAAACTTAAGTTGAAGTGCCGAAATTGCTGTCGTCACTATCGCGATAGATGTAGCTGGTGATACTAGGGTGGCAGGATGGGCAGGTGATGCTGGGCGGCGGGTGCAGGGCGACATCATTAGTACTGTCGGGTGGCGGGTGCAGGGCGGCAGCATCAGTACTGCCGGGTGGCGGGTGCAGGGTGGCAACATCAGTACTACCAGGTGGCAGGTGCCTAGGTTGTCGATCTTTCAAAGGATGCCTCCTCTGCTGCCAGGGCAGCGAAACTAGATACTGCCGCGGCAGAGAACATCATGTCTTGATGGCTTTGGGTTTTTCGGTTGTTGTGAGTTCTTTATTGGAAAAGACAAGAAAAACAAATAAAATAAAAACGTAAGAGTTCAAGAGGGAATTAATCCTTGAAACTCTTATCCTAAAATAACAAAATTAAAAATTGAGACTAAATAAAATTTGAGGAGCGTCGTTTCTGATATTTCTTATGGTCCATCTTCATCCTCCATCGAGTTACAATTTTGCCCAAAAAAGGTTGGGCCAATGTGCTCATGGCTACTTCTTTTTGTTTTATCATGGTGGAGGTGACTTTCTTTCTGGTTTCTTTGTAGTCCATAAAGTCTTCCCATCTTGGCATTGTTCCTGAACATATGTTTAGGAAAAATTATATCTATATCTAACCATGTACTTACCTCATTCTCGTCAAAGTTCGTTATGGTGGAAAGTAGCCTTTACTGTCGTGTCTGCTGTTGCGGCAGCCAGTTATTTTGACAGTCCTTTGTCAGGTTGCTTTGCAGGTCAAGGGGACATTGGAAAGTGCCATGACTCCCCATATCAATTTATGTTGGCCACTCGTAGGTCTCCATCGGTAGAGATCTGGATGATTCTAAATCCACCGGCGTTGGTTCCTCAAATACCTGCAATGGAATTGGTGAGTTTTCAAAGAATTCAAAAGGTCCGTTTATTACCTGCTCATATTCCATTGGCAAGGCATTGTCATCGGGTTGCTCTTGCATGTGGTTGTGCGAATGCCATGGCGAAGGTGGATGTATGCAATCTTTTTTTGGCATTGCCGAGGTAGTGGGTTGAGGTTTTGCCTCGGCAGTGGTTGCTGCTTCAGCATCAGTCGCTGCCGAGGCGGCAGTTTCTGCTTCGGAAGTGGTTGCTGCCGTGACATTTTTCTCAACTTCACTAGGTGTTGTTGCGGCATTGTTCCATTCAGGCTCCTCGATCATTACCAAGGAAAGTTGGTGCTCAGGATCATCATGTGTTGGGCAGTCTCTTTCACTGGCATCCTTGTCATCTTGCCTCGGGATTTCAGGTTCATCCGTGGCATGAATGAAGACCGGTGTGCTCAAGACTGCATCCACCTTGGCGATTCTTTTGTCCATAGAAGCCGATATTCTTGAGTGAGTGCCATGAAGGCTTGTAGTTTGTCTTCTAAGGATTTTTTACTGCTCTTGAGAATGATGACATTGTCACGACATGTCGGGTTCTGTAGTAAAACTGTTATGGTACCAAAAATTTTGCGGGTTTTGATCATACCATAAAAAATTTTGCTGCTGCGGCAGCAGCATCTGTTGTCCCTGTTGCTGTTGTGGCGGCGTATCTTATTCTTGTTGGTTCCATCGTTGGTTGTCCATATATTCACCAAAAAATGGGGACAACTTTCGAGTGCATGATTACCTTTACGGTAATTGCAAGAACTTTCCCACATCAGCTCTCGAATGATTTTTCCGGACATGTTGATACCTTTGAACCTGTATTGCACCTCAATTTTTTTTACAAAAGAAAAAAAACGAATAAAATAAGGCAAGAAAATAAATATAAGTGCAGAAAAAAACACGAAGTTGTGCGCCAATCCCCGGCAACGGCGCCAAAAACTTGATGTGTGTAAAAGAGTCCTATCGCAAATAGTGCAAGTGTACACGACGCAAGTAGTAAAGTGATACTTGGAGTATCGATATCATCTCCATAGGGACTGGAAATAACTTTATCCTAGAATTGTTGCACAAGAGAGAGAAAGAGTTTAATTGGATTGTAAAGTTATCTTGATAAACACTAAAATAAAAGAGTAAAGAATCATGTTTAAGAAATAGGCCGGTATTGAATTGATCAGTAGTACAGGTGTTGCACTGCAAGAGAACTTATATTCTGTCGTCGTCCCTGTCGTGGCAGCACCTGTCGCAGCAGAAGTCTGTTGATGTCGCGGC
This sequence comes from Hibiscus tridactylites, assembly GCA_958450335.1. NCBI lineage: Eukaryota > Viridiplantae > Streptophyta > Magnoliopsida > Malvales > Malvaceae > Hibiscus > Hibiscus tridactylites. Next base: position 23,931,447 of record OY288265.1, on the reverse strand, counting down.
AGCGATCACACAACTCTGTACTTCAAGCTTGACAAGAATCTCTGCTATGACATGTCCTATCCCTAGGCCCAAGTTCTGTTGATGAACACTTCTTAGATGATACCTCCCGGCGTGAATCGAAGGGTGAACACCATTGTTGTTGAATTCTTCCTTAGCCACTTAACCTCGTACTTATCCCTAAGCCGAGATGGTTTAACCATAAATTGGAAAACACATATTTATTCCGTTCGTATGCTTGACTCTCCCGATATCAAACAAATGGATAACCTCACAATTCTCTCCCGATACTCTTGCGAGATATGAAAACCAGAATAAATAAACTTGAAGTTTTTATTGCTTGAACAGAAAATTCCTAAATAGTACAATCCTTGCAACTACTTTATAGAATCAACCCTTAGCCCTAGGGGGAGTTTAAAACATGATGAAGAGGGGAAATAGACAAGGGTTTTGGGAAAGACGGCTAGGAATGAGATATCCTTCCCTAGGTCGAATTACATGCTTTTATATAGGCCTTAGGTCCAAGTTTTCTAATATGGCAAGAATACAAGTTTAAACTAAAGTACAACTCTATTGGAGATTAAATCTTCTGAGTATATTGTTGCGTGTAAAATAGTCTATCGCAATGGTAGTGCAAGCATACACGACGCAAGTAGTAAAGTGATACGAAGTATCGGATATCGTCTCCACAGGGATTGGGCTAATAGCTTCACCTTAATTCACTGCACGAAAGTAAAGGAAATATTTGAGAGTTGTCACGAAAATAATAAAGTAAACATAAATAAAAGAGTAAAGGTATCAAGATAGAGAGAATGGGCTGGTATTGAATTGCTCAGTAGTGTAGGTATTGAAGAGTTTAGGAAATCCAGTTCTGTCGTCGTCACCCGTCGCGGCAGCACCTGTCGCGGCAGCAGTCTGTTGATTGTCGCGGCAGCAAACACATCAACTCAGTACTTTCAAGTTTGGCAAGAATCCCAGATCTGCTTTGGCCTATCCCTAGGTCCAAGTCTGTCGATGATCACATCTTGATGATACCTCCCGGTGTGAATCGAAGGATGAACACTGATGTGTATGAATTCTTCCTTAGCCACTTAACCTCGCCCTATCCCTAGGCACGAGATAGTTCAACTATAAACTAGAGAACTTGCTCTTATTTCTTTCGTATACTTAACTCTCCCGATGCTAAGTAAATAGATAACCTCACAATGCTCTCCCGATGCTCTTGCAAGATATTAATAACCAAAATAAGAGAACTTGAAGTTTATTTTATTGAACTGAAAATTCCTAAAACAAAACAACCCTTGCAACTACTTTACAAATCAACCTGTGGCCCTAAGGGGAATTTAGAACATGTCGGCGGCGGGTAAACGGCTAGGGGTTTTTGGTTGTCGGTTATGGGGTATTCGATATGATATATGCCCTAGGTTAAAATACATGCCCTTATATAAGCTTTGGGCTCAAGTTATCTAAGTTAACAAGGATTACAACTTTAATTAAAAGTATGATTCTAATAAAGACTTAATCTTCAAGGAATCTACTTTCCAGTCGTCTTCCTTGTTTCTTGGGATTTTCTCTCCTTGAACTTTGGGCTTGACATATCTTTTGATCCGGGGCTTGGAAAAATATATGGTTTTCACACGACAGACGGGCTGAATTTTCTCTATCTGTCGAGGTCCACTTTGCTTTTCCTCCACAAAATTGCTGTCGTCCTCTTCTATCACGGCAGCACCATGGCAGCATCGTCCTCTTTGTCTGCTTGTCCAGTTCGGCTCTTCTGCTTCTCCGCCCAGCGCCTGCCTTCACCGTCTTCTACGGCAGCTACCTGCAAAAACAACCATTCTTAGTAGAATCTGTGCCTTTTAATATATTTGTGATGTTTTGCTATAAACTAACCTAAATGCAATGAATAATGCTTGAATGCAGCAGAAATATGGGTTAAAAATGGTGTAAATAATAGAACTTTTACACACTCAACACACCCCCAAACTCAAGTTTTTGCTTGCCCTCAAGCAACTAAGACCTAAAAGAAAAATGAAATATTTTTTTTTGGCTCAAACCGTGAACTTTCCTGTTGAGTGTGTAAAAGTTCTATTATTTACACCCTTTTTAACCCATATTTCTGCTGCATTCAAGCATCATTTCATTGCATTTAGGTTAGTTTACAGCAAAACATCACAAATATATAAAAGGCACAGATTCTACTAAAAATGGTTGTTTTTGGCAGGTTGCCGCCGTCATAGACGGAGAAGGCGGGCGCAAGGCAGATAAGCAGAAGAGCTGAACTGGACAAGCAGACAAAGAGGACGATGCTGCCACGGTGCTGCCGTGACAGCAGAGGACGACAACAGTTTTTGAGGAGAAGAAGCAAAGTGGACCTCGACAGATAGAGGAAATTCTGCTCGTCTGTCGTGTGAAAACCATATATTTTTCCAAGCCCCGGATCAAAATATATGTCAAGCCCAAAGTTCAAGGAGAGAAAATCCCAAGAAACAAGGAGGACGGCTGGAAAGTAGATTCCTTGAAGATTAAGTCTTTATTAGAATCATACTTTTAATTAAAGTTGTAATCCTTGTTAACTTAGAAAACTTGAGCCCAAAGCTTATATAAGGGCATGTATTTTAACCTAGGGCATAGAGGATAGCCGAATACCCCATAACCGACAACCAAAAACCCCTAGCCGTTTACCCGCCGTCGATATGTTCTAAAACCCCTCTAGGGCCACGGGTTGATTTGTAAAGTAGTTGCAAGGGTTGTTTTGTTTTAGGAATTTTCAGTTCAATAAAATAAACTTCAAGTTCTCTTATTTTGGTTATTAATATCTTGCAAGAGCATCGGGAGAGCATTGTGAGGTTATCTATTTACTTAGCATCGGGAGAGTTAAGTATACGAAAGAAATAAGAGCAAGTTCTCTAGTTTATAGTTGAACTATCTCGTGCCTAGGGATAGGGCGAGGTTAAGTGGCTAAAGAAGAATTCATACACATCGGTGTTCATCCTTCGATTCACGCCGGGAGGTATCATCAAGACGTGATCATCGACAGACTTGGACCTAGGGATAGGCCAAGGCAGATCTGGGATTCTTGCCAAACTTGAAAGTACTAAGTTGGTGTGTTTGCTGCCGCGACGACCAACAGACTGCTCCCGCGACAGGTGCTGTCGGCGACAGGCGCGACGACAGAACTGGATTTCCTAAGCATTGCAATACCTGCACTACTGAGCAATTCAATACCAGCCCATTCTCTCTATCTTGATTTCTCTACTTTTATTTTCCAGTATTCTTTATTATTTTCGTGACAATATCTTAATCTATTCTTTTCCCCTTGTGCAGATAGCGAAGGAAAAGGTTAGCCCAGTCCCCGTGGAGACGATATCCGATACTCTAGTATCACTTTATTACTTGCGACGTGTACACTTGCACTCAATTGTGATAGACTCTTTTACACGCAACAAGTTTTTGGCGCCGTTGCCGGGGACTGGCAACACACTCTTACCCTAGCTTCTGCACTTTTCTTTTCTTTTTCTTTTTTCTTTTTTTCCTTTTTCTTTTTCTATTTTTATAAAAAAAAACTCAAGTGAAAATACAGGTTCAAGGGCATCAACATGCCAGGAAAAACCATTCGAGAGTTGATGTGGGAGAGTTCTTGCAATTACCGTAAAGATATGCTGCCACAACAGCAACAGGGGCAGCAACTACTGATGCCGCAGCAACAAAATTTTTTATGGTATGATCAAAACCCGCCAAAATTTTTATACCATAACAGTTTTGCTGCAGAACCCGACATGCCCTGGCAATGTCATCATCCTCAAGAGGAGTCAAAATCCTTAGAAGACACACTGCAAGCCTTCTTGGCACTCACTCAAAAAGTGTCGGCTTCTACGAACGCAAGTATCGCCAAGATGGATGAACTCTTGAACAGACCAGTCCTCATTCATGCCACAAATGAACCTGAAATCATAAGGCAAGGTGACGAGGATGCCTATGTGAAGGAATACCCAACATATGACGAGTCTGAGCAACAACTTGCCATGGCAATGATCGAGGAGCCGGAATGGAGCAACACTGCGACAACACTGAGTGAAATTCAAGAGAACGTCACGGCAGCAACCACTTCTGAGGCAGAAACCCCCGTCAAAGCGGAAACTGCCACCTCGACAGCAACTGATTCTGAAGCAGCAACCACATCAGAGGCAAATTCTCAACCCACTACCTCGATTATGCCTGACCAAGATTGCACACATCCATCCCTGTCATGGCACTCGCACAACCACCTAGAAGAGCTACCCAATGACAATGTCTCACCGATGGAATATGAGCAGGTAATAAACGAACCTTTTGAATTATATGAAAACTCACCAATTCCATTGCAGGTATTTGAGGAACCAAAGCCGGTGGACACAGAATCATCAAAGTCTCTACTGAAAGAGATCTACGAGTGGTCAACAGAATTTGGTATAGAGAGTGATGGCACTTACCAATGTCCCATTGACCTGCAAAGTAACCTGACAACGGACTGTCAAAATAATTGGTTGCCGCAGCAGCAGACACGACAACAAGGGCTACATTCAACCACAACATTATTCAACGAAAACAAGGTAAGTTTGTGGCCGAATGTCAATTTGATTTTTTCTAATCATATATTCATGCCCTCAGAAACATTACCAAGAAGGGAGGACTTCATGGACTACAAAGGGAAGAGAAAGAAAGGATCCCCCACCATGAGAATAATCACCAGATGGAGGGTACGGATGGACTTCAAGAAGTACCGGAAACGACGCCTCAAGCATTATCAGGGGACTGCAGCCCCAAGAATGCAGGAAGTGGTTACCTTAAAAGATGCCCCACCTGGCATCCCTAATTTAACCTAAATTTTATTTTTATTTTTATTATTTATTATTTATTATTTATTAGGAAATAAGGTTTATTTTATTCGAATAATGCTTTTAGGAAATAAAGGAGCCAAGAAGAACAGGAGAAGTGAACTCAACCCACCACCCATCCATCTGCCCAACAAAGCCCAATATTGAAGCTTGTCGTTACGGCTGCCATGACAGACGCGGAAAAGACAGGCTGTCACCATGTTGTCATGACAGACGCGTAACAGACGCGGAAACGTGTGTCAGATGCATCAGACACACTAAAGCTCGACAGCCGCCCCGTTATTCGCGCCTGCCGTTACAGTTTCAACGGGCATCAATTCCTTTTCTATAAAACCCCATTTCATTTTCATTTTCACTCACTTCTACTTTTCTTACTTGCTCTCCATCTTTAGTTTTCATTTGCTTTCAATTACTTTTCACAACCCTTGCACTAACATGTCTTCCAGAAAAAAAAAACCCGCCACAATGCTGCCTCTACTTCCTCACCGGCAGCAACTCCCCCACAGTCCTTTGCAACCAGAGATCTGTGGGAAGAACGAGGCCTCATTTATACTCCAAAGGCAAAGAATCTGGGCCTCAAGCCTTTCATCGCTAGGAAGATTAGAGCTCTTTTATGGCAATCATTTGCGGAGCAACCAGAGGAAATGAACGAGACGCTGGTGAGAGAATTTTATGCTGCCATCAACAGCAAAACAGCGACATCAGTAAGTGTTAGAGGGACAGAAGTACCGTTCACAGCCGAGCACATCAACTCTTTATATGGCCTCTGCATAGGCCCCAATGATGATGCACATCAGCCTTGATGTTGTTTTCCCCACCTCCCCTTCCCACTACTTCAGTGTCCCCACCCCTGTCCACACACCTACACATGCTGCAACCCCACAAACACCATCTGCCGCCTCCATACCATCACCTGCCCCGATGGCAGCCGGCAGCACCCATGCCGAAACATCTGCTCGAGGAACAAAGCGACCAGTGCCCTCGGATGACCTTGCTGCATTTGTTGCTGGGTTCTCTTCCTCCTCCGTCTGGGCAGACAGTGACATTGAACCCTCTATTCAAAGGAACATGTCGAAGGAATTTACACCGGTAAAGAGGCAGAAAAGAATGGCAGATAAGAAAACTCTGCCAAGGGCCAGCAGTAGCAGTGACAGCAGCGGCAACAACTCTGATATTCAGGTTGTACAGCAACCACCCCAGCCCGCCCCGCGAACCAGAACCCGCCGCCAGATCTGCCTCAGCAGCAGCAGTGAAGACGGTGATTAAAATTTAAGTTTCTTATCTTCTTATTGCTGCCTGCCATATATATTTTGTGATGTACTACATTCATATGTTTTCATTTTTATTTTGTCATTTGCATTGAGGGCAATGCAACCCTCGAGTTTGGGGGTGGCAACCCTCCATATTCATGGAGTACATCTTAGTTAAATTTTGTGTCTTTTACTTAGTACTTTTAAAAAAAACAAAAAAAAACAAAAATTAAAAATTTTGGCTGAAAACTGTGAATTGAACTTACCTGTCGTGACAGCTCTGTCGTGGCAGCGACTTTAGGATAGTTTAAGGATAAGTTTAGAGCCTTTTTATAGTTCTGAAAACTTAAAACACCATTGTGACTATTATACTGCTTAGACTTCTTTTAGCCAAACTAGAATAGGAAGCTTAACACTTGAATAGCCCCTAGAGGTGCCTAACACTGGCTCTAGGAAAGAAGTTTAGCAAAAGAGACTCAATAGCCCTAGAGGTGCCCGAAACTGGCTCTAGGAAGTTAACTAGAGGTGCCTAAAACTGGCTCTAGTAAAACTTTAGCTTGAAAAATAAAGAAATCGAGTCAAAACAAAAGAAGCATGAAAATGTGCCTTCAAAAAGATAAACTTTGGTATAAAAATTCAAGTTAAGAGTTGAATCTTCTAGTGAAACTAAGAGAGTCTTGGCATATAACTGTTCACAAGCATGCACACACTGCACGAGGACTATAGTAAGATTCCGGACAGATCCTAAATTATCCGACAGGTTGCTGCCGCCACAGGGAACGAACGACGGGTAAGGGAAAGTTCACTGTTTGAAAGCTAAAACAAAAATATTTCATTTTTCTTTTAGGTCCTAGTTGCTTGAGGGCAAGCAAAAACTTGAGTTTGGGGGTGTGTTGAGTGTGTAAAAGTTCTATTATTTACACCCTTTTTAACCCATATTTCTGCTGCATTCAAGCATCATTTCATTGCATTTAGGTTAGTTTACAGCAAAACATCACAAATATATAAAAGGCACAGATTCTACTAAAAATGGCTGTTTTTGGCAGGTTGCTGCCGTCGTAGACGGAGAAGGCGGACGCAAGGCAGAGAAGCAGAAGAGCTGAACTGGACAAGCAGACAAAGAGGACGATGCTGCCACGGTGCTGCCGTGACAGCAGAGGACGACAGTAGTTTTTGAGGAGAAGAAGCAAAGTGGACCTCGATAGATAGAGAAAATTCTGCTCGTCTGTCGTGTGAAAACCATATATTTTTCCAAGCCCCGGATCAAAAGATATGTCAAGCCCAAAGTTCAAGGAGAGAAAATCCCAAGAAACAAGGAGGACGGCTGGAAAGTAGATTCCTTGAAGATTAAGTCTTTATTAGAATCATACTTTTAATTAAAGTTGTAATCCTTGTTAACTTAGAAAACTTGAGCCCAAAGCTTATATAAGGGCATGTATTTTAACCTAGGGCATAGAGGATAGCCGAATACCCCATAACCGACAACCAAAAACCCCTAGCCGTTTACCCGCCGTCGATATGTTCTAAAACCCCCTAGGGCCACGGGTTGATTTGTAAAGTAGTTGCAAGGGTTGTTTTGTTTTAGGAATTTTCAGTTCAATAAAATAAACTTCAAGTTCTCTTATTTTGGTTATTAATATCTTGCAAGAGCATTGGGAGAGCATTGTGAGGTTATCTATTTACTTAGCATCGGGAGAGTTAAGTATACGAAAGAAATAAGAGCAAGTTCTCTAGTTTATAGTTGAACTATCTCGTGCCTAGGGATAGGGCGAGGTTAAGTGGCTAAATAAGAATTCATACACATCGGTGTTCATCCTTCGATTCACGCCAGGAGGTATCACCAAGACGTGATCATCGACAGACTTGGACCTAGGGATAGGCCAAGGCAGATCTGGGATTCTTGCCAAACTTGAAAGTACTGAGTTGGTGTGTTTGCTGCCGCGACGACCAATGGACTGCTGCCGCGACAGGTGCTGTCGGCGACAGGCGCGACGACAGAACTGGATTTCCTAAGCATTGCAATACCTACACTACTGAGCAATTCAATACCAGCCCATTCTCTCTATCTTGATTTCTCTACTTTTATTTTCCAGTATTCTTTATTATTTTCGTGACAATATCTTAATCTATTCTTTTCCCCTTGTGCAGATAGCGAAGGAAAGGGTTAGCCCAGTCCCTGTGGAGACGATATCCGATACTCTAGTATCACTTTATTACTTGCGACGTGTACACTTGCACTCAATTGCGATAGACTCTTTTACACGCAACATTTCCCTTACCCGTCGTTTGTTCCCTGTGGCGGCAGCAACCTGTCGGAGAGTTTAGGATCTGTCTGGAATCTCACTATAGTCCTCGTGCAGTGTGTGCATGCTTGTGAACAGTTATATATGCCAAGACTCTCTTAGTTTCACTAGAATATTATACTTTAGCTTGTTTAGAGTTTTTCTTACGAGACTGATTTCTTTCTTTTTCTTACTAGAGCCAGAATCGGGCACCTCTAGTTATTCCTTTTTTCTAATTTCTTCTCTTTTCTACTAGAGCCAGTATTTCAGGCACCTCTAGTTAACTATCTAGAGCCGGTGGTAGGCACCTCTAGAAGTTTTTCTCTGGTTATCTGCCTAGAGCCAGTGGTGGGCACCTCTAGGTTCCTGAGATTTTAGTCTCTTTTCTACTCTAAGTGCTAAGTTTTCTATTCTAGTTTGGCTAAAAGAAGTCTAAGCAGTATAACAGTCACAATGGTGTTTAAGTTTTCAGAACTATAGAAAGGCTCTAAACTTTTCCTTAAACTATCCTAAAGTTGCTGTCACGACAGAGCTGTCACGACAGGCAAGTTCAATTCACAGTTTTTAGCCAAAATTTTCAATATTTTCATTTTTTAGGATAAAAATAACTAAGTAAAGACACAAAATTTAACTAAGATGTACTTGGACTCTATTAATATGGAGGGTTACCACCCCCAAACCCGAGGGTTGCATTGCCCTCAATGCAAATGACAAAATGAAAATAAATGAAGGCAGTACATCACAAAATATATATTAATAGCAGGCAGCAATAAGAAAATAAGAAACTTAAATTTTAAGCACTGTCTTCACTGCTGCTGCTGAGGCGGATTTGGCGGCGGATTCTGGTCCTTGGGGCGGGCTGGGGTGGTTGCTGTACAACCTGGATGTCAGAGCTGTTGCTGCTGTCACTGCTGCTACTGTTGCTACTGCTGCTGGCCTTGGGCAGAGTTTTCTTGTTTGCCATTCTTTTCTGCCTCTTAACCGGTGTGAATTCTTTTGACAGGTTCCTCCGAATAGAGGGTTCAACGTCGCTGTCTGCCCAAACGGACGAGGAAGAGAATCCAGCTACAAAGGCAGCAATGTCATCCGAAGGTACCTGTCGCTTTGTTCCTCGGGCGGATGTTTCAGCATGAGGGCTGCCGGCTGCCGTCGGGGCAGGTGATGGTATGGAAGCAGCAGATGGTGTATGTGGTGTGGCAGCAGGTGTAGGTGTGTGGGCAGGGGTGGGGACAGTGAAGTAGTGGGCAGGGAAGGTGGGAAAGACAACATCAGGGAAATTTAAAGTATTGTGAATAAAATTTACCGTGGATGCGGCAAAGTCCTTGATGAATGTCATGAGGCCTAGCTGTCTGTCCTCCATCCTTTGAATAGCAGCAAGGATTTGACTGGATGGGTCTGTCGGAGCGGCTGCGGCGGCAGGTTCAGGAGTTGGCTGCTCTGATGATTCAGCTGGGGCGGCAGCGGGGTTGACAGATGAGATAGGGGTTGCCACTGTCAGCTCCATGAGGCTGATGATATTTTTGTCTGTCCAGCTCCGTCCTTTCACTATGCGATCGGTGTCGGCTTCCGGCACATCATGACAGCGGCAGAGGTACGTGATGAGGTAGGGAAGGCATAGGAGGGCCGTCGGTCTATGGGCGCTTTCCAAAATACTCTCTCGCATATAACTCCCCACATTAATGGGTCGTTTATTTAGAATGGAGTGTATTAGGGCTAACCTCTGCTGGTCAACGGTGGTGTGATGTGATGACGGCAGGATCCTCTTCTTGATGAAGGCATTCCACAGTTTGGCCTTTGGCAGCAGCTGCCCCCTCTTCACTGTGTGGGGATTTTTGCGGCTTGTGTTCCATTCAATCCCTTCTTCCGTTACTTCTGCTATGACAACGTCATAGGCAGCATCATCTAGAGTGTCAAGGAACTGCTGGTGAGCATCATCATTGGGGCCGAAGTGGAGACCATAGAAAGAGTTAATGCGCTCGGCTGTGAACTGCACTTCTGTCCCTCGGACAGTCACTGCTGTTGCCGTCTTGCTGCTGATGGCAGCATAGGATTCCCTCACCAGCGTCTCGTTCATCTCTGCTGGTTGCTCCGCGAATGATTCCCACAAGAGGGCTCTGATCGTCCTTGCGATGAAAGGCTTGAGGCCCATATTGACTGCTCTTGGAGTGTAAATGAAGCCTCGTTCTTCCCATAGATCTTTGGATGCAAAGGACTGTGGGGTAGGTGCTGCCGGTGAAGAAGTTGAAGCAGCACTGCGGCGGGTTCTTCTGGAAGACATGTTAGTGCAAGGGTTGTTGAAAGTAAAATAAAGCAAATGAAAACTGGATGGGGAGAGCAAGTAAGAAAAGCAGAAGTGAATGAAAATGAAAAAGAAACGGGGTTTTATAGAAGAGGAGTTGCTGCCCGTTGAAGTTGTAACGGCATGCGTGAATAACGGGGTGACTGTTGAGCTTTAGCGTGTCTGACGCGTCTGACACGCGTTTCTGTGTCTGTTACGCGTCTGTCACACGTTTCCGCGTCTGTCGTGACAGTCTGGTGACAGCCTGTCTTTTCTGTGTCTGTCGCGGCAGCTGGAACGACAGGCTTCAATGTTGGGCTTTGTTGGGCTGATGGATGGGTGGTGGGCTGAGTTCACTTCTCCTGGTCTTCTTGACTCCTTTATTTCCTAAAAACAATAAATATAAAAACATTATTCGAATAAAATAAACCTTATTTCCTAATAATAAATAAAAACAAATAAAAATAAAATTTAGATTAAGTTAGGGATGCCATGTGGGGCATCTCCTAAAGTAACCACTTCCTGCATTCCTGGGGCTTCAGTCCCCTGATAATGTTTGAGGCGCTGTCCATTGACTTTGAATTGGTGCCCGTCTTTTAATGATCGGATTATGATGGCACCATGGGGAAAAACTTGTACGACTTGGAACGGTCCAGACCATCTAGATTTCAGTTTCCCTGGGAAGAGTTTAAGTCTAGAATTGAACAACAATACAAGCTGCCCTGGGCAGAACTATCGTGGCAGCAACTTCCTGTCATGCCACTTCTTAGTTTTCTCCTTGTAAATTCTTGCATTGTCGTAAGCCATTGTCCGTATTTCTTCAATCTCGTTCAGATCTAGTAGCCTTTTCTGTCCTGCCTTGTCCAAGTCCATATTCACTGCCTTGATTGCCCAGTATGCTCTGTGCTCTATCTCGACAGGTAGATGTCAGGTTTTCCCATAAATCAATCGGTACGGAGACATTCCCAATGGAGTTTTGAAAGCTGTCCTATATGCCCATAACGCATCATTGAGGAGTAAAGACCAGTCTTTCCTAGTTGGCTTAACCATCTTCTCAAGAATGTTCTTAACTTCCCTATTAGATATTTCAGCTTGTCCATTGGTCTGTGGGTGATATGCTGTCGCGATCCGATGCTTGACACCATATTTCTTCAAGGCGGCAGCAATAACCTTATTGTCAAAATGTCTCCCTTCATCACTGATAATCGCCTTAGGGATGCCAAACCTAGAAAAGATGTTTTTATGTAAAAACCGTTGGACTGTCTTGGCATCATTCTTTTGAGTGGCGACAGCTTCAACCCACTTAGAGACATAATCTACTGCCAGGAGGATGTATAGATTTCCACATGAAGATGGAAAAGGTCCCATAAAATCAATCCCCCAAACGTCGAAGATTTTGACTTCTAAAATGTTCTGCAGTGGCATCTCGTTTCTCCTTGAGATGTTTCCTGTCCGTTGGCACCTGTCACAGTTCTTGTAAAAGAGTTGTGCATCTTTGTACAGTGACGGCCAATAAAACCCTGACTGCAGCACCTTGGCAGCAGTTTTGTTGCCTCCTAAGTGACCTCCATACTGTGAAGCATGGCAGTGATGAAGTAGGTCTTCCTGCTCTTCTTGTGGTACACACCTCCTTATCACTTGATCTGCACAAATTTTGAAAAGAAGAGGTTCGTCCCAATAATAATGCTTAACATCATTTTGGAACCTCTTCCTGGCTTGATAATTAAGATCAGAAGGAATTATTCCGCTAACTATAAAATTAACGAAATCAGCATACCAGGGGAGTTCAGAAGACTTACCTGCCGCCATAGCTGTCGCGGCAGTGATTGCGACAGCAAAGAGCTGCTCGTCTGGGAAGGTCTCCAGTATGTTTGTCTCATATGTTGGTAGACTCTGTCCCTTCTCCAACCTTGACAAGTGATCTGCCACTTGATTTTCTGTCCCTTTTTTGTCCTTGATTTCAAGGTCGAATTCTTGCAATAGCAGGATCCACCGTATCAATCTAGGCTTTGCATCCTTTTTCGCGAACAAATACTTCAGGGCAGAATGGTCTGTGTGCACTATTACCTTCGTTCCAAGTATGTAAGAACGAAACTTGTCAATGGAGAATACCGCAGCTAATAACTCCTTTTCTGTGGTGGTGTAGTTTACTTGGGCATCGTTCAGTGTCTTGCTGGCATAATATATGACATGGAATAATTTGTCTCTCCGCTGCCCAAGTGCTGCCCCGACAGCATAGTCACTAGCATCGCACATAATCTCAAATGGCTGTGTCCAATCTGGTGGTTGTACTATTGGGGCTGTTACCAGTTTTTCCTTCAAAACCTTGAATGCTTCAGTACATTCATCATTAAAGTCAAAGGGTCGGTTCTGCTCTAAGAGATGGCATAGGGGCTTGGTGATTTTTGAGAAATTTGCAATGAATCTCCGATAAAAACCAGCATGTCCCAAGAAACTTCTAATACCCTTGATTGTGGTCGGCGGCGGCAGCTTCTCGATCACTTCTATTTTGGCCCTGTCGACTTCTATCCCACGACAGCTAATCTTATGGCCAAGGACTATCCCTTCATCCACCATAAAGTGGCATTTTTCCCAATTTAAAACTAGGTTTGCTTTTTCACATCTTTCAAGTACCTTTTGTAGATTGCCGAGGCAGCTCTCAAAATCGTCTCCAAAGACTGAAAAATCATCCATAAATATTTCAAGGAAGTCCTCCACCATATCGGAGAATATGGCCATCATGCACCTTTGGAAGGTGGCGGGTGCATTGCATAATCCAAACGGCATTCTCCTAAAAGCATACGTTCCGTAGGGGCATGTGAAAGTCGTCTTTTCTTGATCCTCCGGTGCGATAGCAATTTGATTATAACCTGAATAACCATCAAGAAAACAATAGTATGGTTTACCCGCTAATCTATCAAGCATTTGATCAATAAAGGGTAAAGGAAAGTGGTCCTTTCGGGTAGCTTTGTTAAGCTTCTGATAGTCCATACAAACCCTCCAACCGGTCACAGTCCTGGTTGGGATTAACTCATTGTTTTCGTTGTTCACCACGGTCATTCCTCCTTTCTTTGGAACGCATTGCACCGGGCTCACCCATTTGCTGCCGGAGATGGCGTAAATAATACTAGCATCTAACCATTTGATTATCTCTTTACGAACCACCTCTTTCATCGCATGGTTTAGCCGCCTTTGGGCATCTATAGTCGGCTTATGATCTTCTTCTAAAAGGATTTTGTGCATGCATAACGCCGGACTAATGCCTTGAATATCAGCTATCGTCCATCCAATCGCCTTTTTGTGCTGTCGCAGCATCCCTATAAGCTGTCGTTCCTGTTCCTGCGGCAGCTTAGAAGAGATGATTACGGGCAAAGTATCATTTGAACCAAGAAAAGCATATTTAAGCTGCCCTGGCAGGGGCTTCAGTTCTAAGGCAGGTGGTTCAACAGTAGATGGCTTTTGGATTACATAGTTATCCGAAGTATAATTCAAAGGTTCGAATAACTTACCTGGACGATTGCCTATCCAGTTTACCTCCTTCTGATCTTCAGTATCAGATGTATCGGATTCAAAGGAGTTGCTGTCATCGGTGCTGTCATCGTTGCTGTTGTGACAGGCCTGTAGGTGACTGCCGAGGCAGTGACCAATTTTGATGTCGTGACAGCCCGACCTGATGCAGGGTTGATCAAGGGTAACTTCAGTGATAGCCTTGTATTCCTCGTCTGCATCAGCATACTTCATTGCTTGGAGAACATTCAACTTAATCTCTTGATAATTCACTCTCATGGTGAGTTCTCCTTTCTCCACATCAATCAGTGATCTTCCCGTGGCTAAGAAGGGTCGCCCAAGGATGATTGGTGCGTTTTCGTCTGCCTCACAATCTAAAACAAGAAAGTCAGCAGGAAAAATAAATTTATCCACTCTTACCAGAATATCTTCAATTTTTCCTTCCGGATGAACATAAGAGCGGTCTGCCAGCTGCAGAGTTACTGTCGTGGGCCGCGCCTTTCCAATACCTAATTTCTGAAAAACTGATTTTGGCATTAAATTAACACTAGCACCAAGATCACAAAGTGCCTTACCCACATATTTATTTCCGATTACACAAGGTATGATGAAGCTCCCCGGATCCTTCTTTTTCTAGGGTGGCTGTCGATGAAGAATACTCATGCAACCTTCTGTCATCTTTACCGTTTCAAATTCCCCAAGTTTAGATTTCTTTGACATGACATCCTTGAGAAATTTAGCATAACCGGGCATCTCCCTAACGGCATCTAACAGCGGAATATTAATATGAACCTGCTTAAAAATATCATAAATCTTTTTGAGCTGAGATTCTTGCTTAGCTTGCTGTATTCGTTGAGGAAAAGGAGGTGGGGGACGATAATCAGCAATATGCCCTTCCCGCTGCATATGAATCTGAGGAGGTTTGGGTTCATCGTTTTTCTCCTATGTCGCTTCTGCTGTCGTGACAGGCTCATCGGCAGTAGTCTGTTTGTTACCTGTCGGGGCAGCTTCCTCGGCAGGTTTATCTAAGGCTGGTTTCCTTACTGTTTCAGCTTCTTTTTCTGGCCCTGGTAGTTTCTTCCCACTCCTAGTAGTAATTGCCTTACACTGCTCATGTGTGGGCTGCCTAGCATTTTCAGTATTACTAGGAAATCCTCCAGTCTGCCTCGGCTTAATATGTTGGGAAACCTGACCCATTTGTGTCTCCAAAGATTTCAGAGTAGCTTCATGATTCGTCATCCGCATCTCTGTTTTATCCATGAATGTCTCTGTCTTCTTGACAAACTGATTCATATTCTCAATATAAGTACCCGTCTGAGACATAAAAGTGGCCAGAGTCTGTTCCAGTATACTGCTCGTGGCAGCTGGTGGCTGCTGTTGCTACTGCGGCGGCAGTTGCGGCGGCAGTTGCTGTCGCGTCAGCAATCTAGGTCCTCCCTGATTCTGATTGTGTGCTTGAGGATTCAGGGCATTATTGGGATTACTCCAAGAAAACTTGGGATCCTTCCTCCAATTGGGATTATAGTTGTTGGAATTATAATTCGGCTTGTAATTTCCAACATATTTCCCTCTTCTAACTGTATAGGACACTCATCCGAACTATGATTTCCCTCACAGATTTCACATACCTCTTCAACAACAAATCCATGTTGTGTATCATCATTCAATAACCTTTTCATTGCTTTAGTAAGGAATGCTACCTGTGATTTCATCGTGCTGTCGGCCTCATAATCCTTGACAGCAAGTACCCGTTTACCCCCTTTTCTTGCTGTCGGAAACTGCTCCTCATTCTTAGCCAGATTTTTCAATACTTGCATTGCCTCGTTCGGATCTTTATCCAATAATAGTCCGTTTGCTGCTGAATCAATTCGAATACGAGTTTGTAAGTTGGCAGCATTATAAAACTTAGTTACCTGATTCCAGACGGGGAATCCATGCATTGGGCAGTTCCGTAGAAGAGTAGTAAATCTGTCCCAGGCCTCGTGCATTGGCTCGTCATCTTCCTGTTGAAAAGTAGCAATTTCATTACGTAATCGCTCAGATAAATGCGAAGGATTAAAACGAGATAAAAATTCATGAGATAAATATGCCCAAGTTCTAATTGAACCCGGCGTAAGTTTATTCCACCAAGTCTTAGCTCTGTCCCTCAACGAATGGGGAAATAACCGAAGCCTCAGTATCTCCGGATTAACTCCTGGCAGTCTAAACGAACCACAGATCTCCTGGAACGTTTTTAGATGCTCCCTAGCATCCTCTGTAACAGCACCACTGAATTGTCCGGCATTGTTGATCATACTAAACATGACAGGTTTCAGCTCGAAGTTGTCAACATCTATGTCCGGCAGCGTGGTTTCCAGTTCTACATGATCGTTCAACATGTAGTCACGACAGGACCGTCGTCCGGCAGCGGCGGGCGGGTCGCCGATAGGCGGGTTAATATCGCTGATAGGCGGGTCGTTTCCATTGTGGGCCATCTTCTCTAGCTGTTCCTCAAGGTACTCGTTCCTGGCTAGTAAGTGACGAAGTTGTTTCTTGAGGTTGAATGATCGTTCGATTTCCGGATCTAATTGATATTCAGGATCTTTACCTCGATTCGATCTGCGCATAAACAAGAAACCTTGTGAAAAGCAAGAGTTGAATGCACCAAAGAAAAACAGAAAAATAAAAATAAAAACAAAAATAAAAACGAAAAGTGCAGTAAAAGAAAAGGTAGAGTTATGTTGCTAATCCCCGGCAACGGCGCCAAAAACTTGTTGCGTGTAAAATAGTCTATCGCAATGGTAGTGCAAGTATACACGACGCAAGTAGTAAAGTGATACGAAGTATCGGATATCGTCTCCACAGGGATTGGGCTAATAGCTTCACCTTAATTCACTGCACGAAAGTAAAGGAAATATTTGAGAGTTGTCACGAAAATAATAAAGTAAACGTAAATAAAAGAGTAAAGGTATCAAGATAGAGAGAATGGGCTGGTATTGAATTGCTTAGTAGTGCAGGTATTGCAGAGTTTAGGAAATCCAGTTCTGTCGTCGTCACCCGTCGCGGCAGCACCTGTCGCGGCAGCAGTCCGTTGATTGTCGCGGGAGCAAACACATCAACTCAGTACTTTCAAGTTTGGCAAGAATCCCAGATCTGCTTTGGCCTATCCCTAGGTCCAAGTCTGTCGATGATCACGTCTTGATGATACCTCCCGGCGTGAATCGAAGGATGAACACCGATGTGTATGAATTCTTCCTTAGCCACTTAACCTCGCCCTATCCCTAGGCACGAGATAGTTCAACTATAAACTAGAGAACTTGCTCTTATTTCTTTCGTATACTTAACTCTCCCGATGCTAAGTAAATAGATAACCTCACAATGCTCTCCCGATGCTCTTGCAAGATATTAATAACCAAAATAAGAGAACTTGAAGTTTATTTTATTGAACTGAAAATTCCTAAAACAAAACAACCCTTGCAACTACTTTACAAATCAACCTGTGGCCCTAAGGGGAATTTAGAACATGTCGGCGGCGGGTAAACGGCTAGGGGTTTTTGGTTGTCGGTTATGGGGTATTCGATATGATATATGCCCTAGGTTAAAATACATGCCCTTATATAAGCTTTGGGCTCAAGTTATCTAAGTTAACAAGGATTACAACTTTAATTAAAAGTATGATTCTAATAAAGACTTAATCTTCAAGGAATCTACTTTCCAGCCGTCTTCCTTGTTTCTTGGGATTTTCTCTCCTTGAACTTTGGGCTTGACATATTTTTTGATCCGGGGCTTGGAAAAATATATGGTTTTCACACGACAGACGGGCTGAATTTTCTCTATCTGTCGAGGTCCACTTTGCTTTTCCTCCACAAAATTGCTGTCGTCCTCTGCTGTCACGGCAGCACCATGGCAGCATCGTCCTCTTTGTCTGCTTGTCCAGTTCAGCTCTTCTACTTCTCCGCCCAGTGCTTGCCTTCACCGTCTTCTACGGCAGCTACCTGCAAAAACAACCATTCTTAGTAGAATCTGTGCCTTTTAATATATTTGTGATGTTTTGCTGTAAACTAACCTAAATGCAATGAATAATGCTTGAATGCAGCAGAAATATGGGTTAAAAAGGGTGTAAATAATAGAACTTTTACACACTCAACATATATGCCTTTAATACGTCATCTTTTCTTGCCTTGAGTTTCTTCCTTGGACTTTGGGCTTGGCCTTCATTCTTCCTCAGGGCTCAAAAAAATATAGGAGTTGCCCACGACAGACCGGCTTGAAATCCTCTATCTGTCGAGCTCCACTTCACTTGTCCACTTCGTCCTTCTGTCGTCATGGCTGCCACAGCAGTGGCCACGGCAGCGTGTGCTCCTTGACTCCAGTTCTGTGCTCCAGCTTTTCTCCTTTGCTGCCCTGTGTAACCCCCTCGTCCTGGTCTGGCTGGATGACCGGTCCGAGTGGGCCACACGGGGAAAACCGAAGCGAAACCCGTTAAGGTTCCCCCTCGGTTAGCAACCCTAACTTTTTTTTTCTTTAACTTAATCCTTTCTAAATTTTCATTTAGGTCCTATGTGATCAAACAGCGGAATAAGATACATGAGATAATCATTCGAACCCAAAGCAGCATTTGAACAACCCAATTTTAATCTTTTATACAGGCCGTTTCGAAACACCCTTGAGGCATATCGAAATGCCTTGACCAGGTCAACTGCCCCAGAGCCCTTATAAGGGGCCGTATCGAAACGGGGGTCAACCGTTTCGAAACGCCCTCAACGGTTAACTTCTCGTGGTCAACGAGATTTTGACCGTTTCAAAACCCTCAGACCCGTTTCGAAACGCCTTCATCTTGCCATTTTATCAGAATTCCAGTAGCCAAAACGTTCCGAAACCCGTATCGGAACAGGGGCTCTCAGAGGCCAAACCGTATCGAAACGCGTTCTGATACGGGGTCCCTGAAGCCTACCCGTTCCGAAACGACCCGGCCCGTTTCGAAACGCGGGCTGCCTGCAACCTTTGAAAGACAGATTTAGGGGAATTTCAACAAGTCTAAAGGTCCCATAGGACCCCTAAAGGCACACAACACCAACCAACAAAGTCTAGAGGCATACATCCTAGGTTTAACATACTCAAACACCCACAAGACATGGATTTAAACAATCTTTCATACATGGCAAATACTCATTAAAGACATATCATAAAAAACATGCTTGAAGACTTTAATAGACAAAAGATACCAAATCGTCATATATAGGTTTACATGCCATCGAGCAATCTTAAGCATCCATAAGACATACATCATTCAAGCATTTGGCAAGTTATATCATGCTTACAAACCAAGTCAAGCCATAGACATCAAAATCATATATGAGTATTACAAAGCTCATTCGAACACACCCTTGCCATATTGCTAAACTACTACATAATTAATAACCGTACTTGAGCAACAAAACTTGGAAGCCCTTCTTGCCTTGCTCCGAGCTAACACTACGCTAATGATCTGCATTGTTGAAAAAGAGAGCGTAAGCTATAAGCTTAGTGAGGATGCTCTAAAACCGAAAACATCAACAATGCAGGGTTCAAGCATGTATTCCCTAATTCTCATTTCTATCATGCATATGCATAAAGGCGAGTAGACCTAGCTAGTCTTTCAAGAGGCATAATATGGCATCTTACATCATACTAAGCTCAAACATCACTTATCAACATCATGCATCGCAAATATAAGATCAAGTTCAATTGGCCACTATTAGTTTACCCGGATGTGCGGATTTAATCTCAACATTCACATTACCTCGGTGGGATTACACTCATCACCGGACCTTGCATGGGCGAGATTCCACTCATCACCACATGCCCTACGGATGGGATTCCACTCATCATCCCGTAGAATATATAAAAGCTTCCGGTGGAATATTACATCACCGTACTCCTCCTTGATGACTTAACGCCATCAAGGCCACGTACGTTTTGACTCAATTTGTGTGCACACTAATCCTAATGATCGATCATTTACACCCGGTAAGTTAATTAGTGCCAATTTTCATTTACCACATCACATACCCATCCATCATATCTCATGCTCATCACATACACATATCATGGTACACATGTACAAATTAACCCACATTTCGCAAGAGCATAAATAGGCAACCACAATAGCATTTAATGGAAATCAATAGCTAAATTAACAACTTGAATTCACATAGAAATGGCCTACCAAGCACATTTCAACTCACACATTACACACACTCGAACCAAACTTTAAAACATGTTTAAAGTCACTCACCACCCTTCCTTAGCAACCAAAGTAAGCCTCCTACAAGCCCGGATTCGATCCCAATGTTCCTTCGACGTCTCCTCTTGCTTCTAGCCAACCAAAAACACATCCATTATTCCAAATCAATGCTAAAATTCAGTCAACACTCAACTCTTGAGCTCAAACCAGCTTCAACAAATTTCCCAATCAAATAAATCCCCCAAAAATGCCCATTTTCGTGCTCCCTCAAACCCTAGCTAAAAATTCCATTTTCAATCATCCAAATGACCCCCAAATGGTCCCAAAACATCCTTCTAACATACATAAACCATCGGCCCTCTAATTTCAACCTAAAACCCACCAAAAATCAAGTTTTAGACACCTTAAAAATTGTCTCAAGAACCCATTTCGGGTTTTCACCCAAACCTAACCATTTTAACATATAATGTACATTTTAATGTGAATAAACTAAAACCCAACTCTATATTTCAAAACAAATTGAAAATCTTCATAAAAACTCAAACTTTCACCAAACCCTAACTTTTCAAAAGTGGGTAGTTTTAAAATCTATGACCATGAATAGATAGAGGATGAAGAGAAGAGTTAGAAAATATTTTTACCTCTCAAAATGGCCTTAGAATGAAGATGAGATTCAATGGAATAGTAACTTGGTAGTTTTAGAGAGCTTTGGGGTTTCTAACGTTGGGGGGAAAGAGAGTGGGGAAAGATGAGAGCTTTTCCTTTCTTTTTGATTTGAAAAGTTGTCTTCCATTTTAATTGGCTAAATCACCAACAAGGTCCCTCCTTTATTATTTAAAACCCAATTAGATCATAATTAAGGTTGAATTGATTTAATTTAATTTTACTGACTCGGACCACTAACCCGACTAACTCCCAACCCCAAAACACGGGTGTTACACCCTGAGTCTACCGCAACAGATACCTACAAAAGTGACCAAAATCAGTAGCAATTGTGTCATTTTATCTAATTGTGATGTATATGCATAAATCTATCCTAAATGCAATGAAATATGCTTGAATGCAGCAAAAATTATGGGTAAATGAGGGGTAAAATATAGAACTTTCATACACTCAACAGTTTGCACAAATAAGCTCTCACCCAAAACCTAAAACACTTGAGCAAATTTGACAATTTTGGCTCACTAGTGTTTGTCTATACAAAGAAATGACAATTTAAGTACGACAATTCTTGATCATTTGTTGATTGACAATTGAAGCATTAACCATATCTTGATGCTTGGAGGTCCCTTTTATACTCCTTAATGAGTTTGTAGCCGTTACTAGCCGTTGGGGTTGAATTGGAGCCGTTGGAGACATAATTTCCCACCATAAATGTTGTTCTGCTGCTAACCGTATCGAAACGCTCGAACCCGTTTTGATACGCTCTTCAAGTAGAAAGAGCTGTTGCAACACCCGTATCGAAATGCTGTTGGCCGTATCGAAACGCCTAGTACCGTATCGAAACGATATGCATTTAAATGTTAGTTGGGAAATAGCCGTTGGGGTTTATGACCGTTGTGGTCGATGCCACGTAGGCGTATCGAAACGGCATAGCCCGTATCAAAACACTGGGCAAAATCCTCTTCTAGAAAGGACCCGTTTCGAAACTCGTATCGAAACGTTTTGACACTAGAAGACCCCGTATCGAAACACCTAGGGTGTTTCGAAACGCCTGGAAGGTTTTGTTTAGTTGAAAACATGTAAAAACCTTTGAAAATATTCCCTAAACATAGTTTCAAGTTATTTGGACTTTAGAAATAGTTTTGAATTCTTTTTAACTTAGTCCAACATATTTTTCAATTATTATATCAAAACATTAGTTCTACACTAAATTTTAAATTCATATACTTAAACCCCTAAACCATACACCCTAAACTAAGCCTCTAAACCTTAAAACTAAGGTGCTTGTGAAAATTCTTAGTTTCCACCGCCAATATATAGGATAACAATCCTTTAATGATAATTATTTAAAAAAAATAAACTACTAAAAAAAGCAAAACAAACAATTAAGGATATGCTCCTTATTCTTAGAGCAATTATATTATTAAGGCTTAAGTAGCAAATAAGTGCTCAAACTATACTTTTTTTAGATAGGTGTCTAAACTTTGTTTTGAGTCAAATAGGTGTCTAACATTTTTAACATTACTCAAATAGGTTTTCCGTCGTTACTGTCCGTTAATTTAAAAATTAATAAAAAAATAACCTTAAATTTCACAAAATAACCTCAAAATTTGAAATCTCTAACACCCCAAAACCCAAATCCCAATTTAACCTTATTTCGCCCCCGATTGCCACGTCGCCGCCCATCACATCCGTCACAGGACCATCACGACAATTTAGCCCACCACTTCATCGCTAGAAATCAACAAACGTCGTGCAAAACATCAAAATCGCCAAATAGTTCATTCGAATAATTCACGATGAATGGTGATATACCGGACGATGAACGGTGTGTGGACCATTTGGCGAGGGGATGCTGCTTTATTTCAATGTTGGAAACGCGACTAACGCCGGTAGGAGTGGCCGATTTGCAAGTTTAGAGGTTTGAGGACTATTTAAAAATTTCAAGATATTTCAAAAATTATGATTTATTTTTTTTAAATCAGAAAATGTTTAATATTGCCACGTGTCATGTTTTTTATTGACTAACGAAATTTTTTTAACGGTTGTTAACGACAAAAGACCGAAATGGAAACTTTGAAAACGTTAAACACTTAATTTTCCTAAAAAATACTTTTAGCACCTATCTAGAAAAAATATATAGGCCCTGTTTGGCAATTAGCGGATTGCTGGTAGCGAATTACATTAGCTGATAGCGGATAGCTGATAGCATTAGCTGATTTGACTAGCGGATTGCATTAGTTGATTGTATAGAAGTGTTTGGTAAAATTAACTGATAGATGATATCTGTTTGATTCTTTGAACAAACAAAATGATATATAAGGACATGATTATATCCAATACATGTTTGAATAATTTATTAGTTATTAATATTTTGTATCTATAAATATTAATTGGATTATGAAAATTAATTTTTTTAACATCATTACTAAGCATATACGAAGGATGTATATATTATTTTTTATTTGTAAAATTCTTTTTAGTGTATTTTTAATAATTATTAAATTTAAATGTATATATTAATCTACATATTAATTTCTTATTTTCAATAAAATTATACTTACTTGCCGATAAAAAATAATTTTTTATTTAAGAAATTATTTTTTAATTTTATTAGTTATTCAAATTTATGTTATTTAGAAAAAAATTATAATTATCAAGGAGAAAATAGTCTTTACAAGTATTTTATTTAAACCTCTAACTCAAAAAGCTCCTAAAAAGAGCTTTTTCAAAATGAGAGGTTTTACCTTAATCCGTTATTACAATCCACTATTTACTAAACATCTAAATTAGTGGATTTGACTGGCCAAACCTCTAAAAATGCTTCAAACCTTTAATTTTAGCTCAAAAAGTTGTTTACCAAACAAGGTTATAATTTAGACACTTATCTGCCACTTAAACCTATTATTAATACTAAGCAACAATTTATAATAATAATAATAATAATAATAATAATAATAATAATAATAATAATAATAATAATAATAATAATAATAATAATAATAATAATAATAATAATAATAATAATAATAATAATAATAATAATAATAATAATAATAATAATAATAATAATAATAATAATAATAATAATAATAATAATAATAATAATAATAATAATAATAATAATAATAATAATAATAATAATAATAATAATAATAATAATAATAATAATAATAATAATAATAATAATAATAATAATAATAATAATAATAATAATAATAATAATAATAATAATAATAATAATAATAATAATAATAATAATAATAATAATAATAATAATAATAATAATAATAATAATAATAATAATAATAATAATAATAATAATAATAATAATAATAATAATAATAATAATAATAATAATAATAATAATAATAATAATAATAATAATAATAATAATAATAATAATAATAATAATAATAATAATAATAATAATAATAATAATAATAATAATAATAATAATAATAATAATAATAATAATAATAATAATAATAATAATAATAATAATAATAATAATAATAATAATAATAATAATAATAATAATAATAATAATAATAATAATAATAATAATAATAATAATAATAATAATAATAATAATAATAATAATAATAATAATAATAATAATAATAATAATAATAATAATAATAATAATAATAATAATAATAATAATAATAATAATAATAATAATAATAATAATAATAATAATAATAATAATAATAATAATAATAATAATAATAATAATAATAATAATAATAATAATAATAATAATAATAATAATAATAATAATAATAATAATAATAATAATAATAATAATAATAATAATAATAATAATAATAATAATAATAATAATAATAATAATAATAATAATAATAATAATAATAATAATAATAATAATAATAATAATAATAATAATAATAATAATAATAATAATAATAATAATAATAATAATAATAATAATAATAATAATAATAATAATAATAATAATAATAATAATAATAATAATAATAATAATAATAATAATAATAATAATAATAATAATAATAATAATAATAATAATAATAATAATAATAATAATAATAATAATAATAATAATAATAATAATAATAATAATAATAATAATAATAATAATAATAATAATAATAATAATAATAATAATAATAATAATAATAATAATAATAATAATAATAATAATAATAATAATAATAATAATAATAATAATAATAATAATAATAATAATAATAATAATAATAATAATAATAATAATAATAATAATAATAATAATAATAATAATAATAATAATAATAATAATAATAATAATAATAATAATAATAATAATAATAATAATAATAATAATAATAATAATAATAATAATAATAATAATAATAATAATAATAATAATAATAATACATGCGTAGACTTAATAATAACGAAGACGTAGCGATAGTCATTTGTTCAGTGAATTTTGTTGATGATGGATTCAATATTACTTTTTACTAATCGTTATTTGGCGTCTTTTTTTTGTTTGTAAAACTGTTCTTTTGATCCTTCTGATTTTGTGCAACTATATAAATCAAATCTTAATTTGATTCAATTTTATTAAAATTATTACAGCGATAATCAAACATATAATATTTTTTTACGTTAGGGTTAACCCCCGGTGGTGGTCGGAGATTGCAGTCAATACCATCTTTAAAATCTTTGTGTTTTGTTAGGGAAAATTCTACGACGTGTGACGAACACCGCTAAACACCATAAATTGATTAATAAAGATTAAGAATTTTACTTTAAATTGAAAACTATAAACCCAAAATCCTAAATCCAAACTATAAACATAAAACCCTAAACTATAAACTCAAAACCCAAAACTCTAAATTTGAAAATATTATTGTTTGCTATATTTGAGAAATCAAAAGCTACCGTACAAAGAAATCGAGAGAAAGAAAGCAATAAAGTCCGACTATAATTTAACAAAATGCGTATTTTCAAAAATGTGTATTACAATACGATTCTCTCTGCTGAATAGCATGATTCTCTCTGCTAAATAGCACGATTCTTTGTTTCTTTCACTGTTTTGTTTCTGCTGCCTGGCACGATCTTTCTTCGTTCTGTTTGTGGTTGTGTCCCCCTTGCTTTTGATTTATGGCCGATATGGAGAATGAGATGGCTGGTCTTGCTATTGATGATGGCGAGGATGATCTCCTGGATTTTGATCTACAAGCACCGGCACTTTTTGCTGATTATGAATTTTGTTTGGTAGGTATTTTTCTTACAACAAGTGTAATCAATTTTCCATCTATGCGATCTACTTTGGCGAATCTCTGGCGCCCTGTTGGAGGTATTTCTGTTTCCGATCTGGGGGAGGGTCGTTTTTTGTTTTGCCTCTATAATGAGGTGGATACTGATCGGATTGATTCTGGTGGTCCTTGGAACTTTAACTCCCATCTCTTGATCCATCATCGTCTACAACGAGGGGAGGATCCTATGCTGGTTCCATTAACTCATCTGTGTTATTGGATTTTAATTCATGAGGTTCCCCATGGTTTCATGTCGGAGCGGGTTGTGCGTTTACTTGGTGATTTCATCGGTTCCTTTGTTGAATATGACGTTAAAGTCGTCTCGTTGGGTTACAAGGGTATTATGCGTGTCCGTGTACGTATGGATATCCGAATCCCTCTCAAACGACGCAAAAAAATCCTACTTGCAAATGGAAAACATCACTTTGTTCGTTTTGAGTATGAAAGACTCACTCTATTTTGTTTTATTTGTGGAAGATTGGGGCATGGTGAGAATTTTTGCCCAATCCGGGTTGCTAAAGGTGCTGCAAATGTTTCTCGTAAGTGGGACTTATCTTTACGTGCTTCTCATCACCGGGCTATTCCCCTGACCAGCGTTTGGCTACGGGATCCGGTAGCTAGCTTCGCATGATTCAAGGGATTCTTTAGTCCATAATTGCGCTGATGAGAATTCTTTCCCACGAGATTTCAAGTTTCCTTTTCCTAATCTAACTGCGTTAAATTAGGGGGTGGCATTTCATCAGGACCCTCCATCCAGACATCAGTGCTGAAATCTATAGATACTAATCAATTTGGCTTAATCAGTGGTCGAGCTGATGGTATGGATGTTTTCATGGACCCCATTGGAGAGGAAAGTCCACTTGAGCCCACTGAGAGTATTAAATGCCCCAGAGTTCAGCCCATTTCCCCAGGAGTTTCTCATGTTTCTGATTCGACTGAGGGTACTATTATTTTATCGGCAAGCCTTGGTAAACAGGCCAGCCGTCCGCAATGAAAATATTAAGCTGGAACGTTTGTGGCCTGGGGAAGCTACGAACGGTTACACGTCTCATGCACAAACTGAGAGATAATCATCCTCAAATTATATTTCTTATGGAGACAAAATTATCTACTAGGCGTATGGAAGGTGTTCGTAGGAAATGTGGCTTTCTTTTCGGAATAGATGTTCCTGCTGTTGGTACCAGGGGTGGTCTCAGCCTTGGTTGGACTCAGGATGTTCAGACTAATTTGTGTAGTTTTTCTCAACATCATATTGATGTTATAGTGACTGACTCGGCCTCTAATGATACTTGGCAACTGACTGGCTTCTATGGAGACCCTATTACTAGTCGGAGAACTGAGTCCCGGGATCTGTTACGTTCCCTTGGAGCGAACCAAGTTTTGCCTTGGCTTGCTCTTGACGATTTTAATGAGATTTTACTTGCTAGTGAAAAGCGAGGTGGTCGTGTCCGTTCTAGTGGACAAATGAATGATTTTCGTTCAGCTATTCAATATTGTGGTTTGTCCGATATGGGTTATATCAGTAGGTGGTATACGTGGGAAAAAGGCCGTCTCTCTACATCGAATATCCGTGAAAGGTTAGATCGTGGCCTTGATTCGCCTAGCTGGTGGGATATGTTTCCCAATTTTCCCTTCGGCATCTTACTCATACAATTTCGGACCATTGTCTATTGTTGGTCGACACTTTGGGTTGTGTTGCATCCTCTTCTGATCAGTCATTACAGGGCTTCCGTTTTGATGCCAATTGGATTTTGGAAGAAGATTTTGAGCAAATCATCGAGCAGTCTTGGAAGTCTACCACTATCGATGTTCCTTCTAAGTTGGTACGGTTAGTCACCAGTATTAAAAAATGGTGTCGCACCTTAAAAAACTGGCGCACTAGGCGAAATTCTCTCCTGCAATCTAGTCTTGAGGAGTTATCTATTGCTGACCCGGATGATGAGACTCTTGCTGAACTGTTAGAAGTTAAACTTCCACTCAATTTGGAAGCTGATAAGGATGAGTTATTCTGGGAGCAACGCGCAAGAGTGAATTGGCTTAAGCGTGGGGATAGAAATACGAGATTTTTTCATACTTGGGCTTCGTATCGGAAAAAGAAGAACCAAATTTCCAAGCTTAAGCGTGATGATGGGAGTTGGGAAAATCATGAGGAAGCTATGGCAACTATTGCTACGACACACTTTCAGCAAATTTTCACTTCTCAACAGGTCTCCAATCCTAGTGAGATTTTTAATAGTATTCGTCCGACAATCACAAAGGATGATAATATTATGTTGTGGAAGCAGGTTACTAAAGATGAAATTTTTTGTGTTGTTAAGAAAATGGCGCCCTTGAAAGCTTCGGGTCTTGATGGTTTTCTAGCTTTGTTTTATCAAAGCTTTTGGCATCTGATAGGGGATGATATAACTAAATTTTGTATTTCCCTTATTAATGGTTCCGCAGATTTGAATACAGTTAATTTGACAAGTATAGTTTTGATTCCTAAAATTGATTCTCCGTCGTCTATGGACCATTTCTGCCCCATTAACCTTTGTCAAGTTCTTTATAAGATTGTTGCTAAGAATTTGGCTAACAGATTGCGTTCACTTCTTGGCAAGTGTATCGATGAAACACAAAGTGCCTTTGTTCCTGGCAGGTCTATCTCTGATAATGTTCTCATTGCCTATGAACTTTTGCATTCGATGAAGACTAAGAAGAGGGGTACCAAAGGCTCTTTTGCACTGAAATTGGATATGGCGAAAGCTTATGATAGAATGAATTGGAGTTTTCTTGAGAAGATGATGTTGAGAATGGGCTTTGATTTGGACTGGGTATCTCTGATTTTAAGGTGTATCTCTTCTGTTGCCTACTCAGTTAATTTTAATGGTTCTAATTCTGAGATTTTCACTCTTTCTCGTGGTTTGCGGCAAGGTGACCCACTTAGTCCCTATCTTTTCCTTTTTTTGTGCTGAAGGGTTGTCTTCTATTCTTCATGAGGCAAAATCTGCTAATGTGATTTTCGGGGCCAAATCGGGTAGGTTTGGTATTGCGATTTCTCACCTTTTCTTTGCTGATGACAGCATTCTATTTGGAGGCAGCACTATCGATGAAGCTATCAGACTAAAATCCCTTGTTTCTAGCTATGAGCATGCGTCGAGGCAATTGGTAAATTTTAATAAGTCTGCCATCTATTTCAGTGGTAATATGCCCTATGCTTTGTCTGTGTCTATTAGCCATCTTTTTAATGTTCGTATATCAGCAAATCCTGAGAAATATCTAGGATTGCCGAACATGGTTGGTCGCAATAAGAAGGCTGCTTTTTCTAATCTAGCAGATAAGCTTAACAAGAAGTTCGATGGTTGGAGTGTTCGTTTTCTCTCTATGGGGGGAAAGAAAGTTTTTATTAAGTCAGTGCTTCAAGCTATACCGATCTACGCTATGTAGTGTTTCCTATTTTCTAAATCTTTGTGTGCAAATCTGGAACAAATTATGAATAAATTTTGGTGGCGTAATAGCAGTTCAAAAATAGGGATTCATTGGTCTACATGGAGTAGCATTTGCCTCCCAAAGAAATTGGGTGGGCTGGGTTTTCGCGACTTGGCTAAATTTAATATAGCTCGTGTTTACAAGACAAAGTATTATCCAAATGGTGATTTTCTATCAACAAGGTTAGGATCTTACCCCTCGTACACATGGAAAAGCATTTGGTGCTCTCGGGGTCTTCTTGAGCGGGGACTTGGGTGGAGAGTGGGTGATGGTCGGTCGATTAATATCTGGGAGGATTTTTGGATTGCTGGTCCTAGAAATGGCAAGGTTAATATTCACGCACCAAATCAAACATTAAACTCAGTAGCTGATCTTATTGATGGTGATAATCATACCTGGAAATCTGACTTGATTCATGATCTGTTTGATCCTCATACAACAATTAAAATTTTGTGTATGCCTCTCCCTTCTTGTAATTCTCCAGATTGTAGGATTTGGAGAGGGGATAGCTCGGGCTTATACTCTGTGCGTAGTGGATATCGGTGGCTTTTGAATGTCTCGATGGGCTTGAGTGGTAACCCTATTGACTCCAAGGATGACTGGTATTCCAGGTTTTGTGGTTCATTTTGGTCGTTGCATCTCCCATCGAAGATTAGGGTCTTTTTCTGGCGTTTTGCGCATAATTTGATTCCCACATGCCAAAATCTGTTGATTAGAAGGATGCAGGTTAACAATCAATGTATTCTTTGTCGATCTGGGGCGGAATCAGTGACACGTCTAGCTTGTGAATGCCATTTTGTTCAGCAAATTATGCATGCTTTAAATGTCTCAACTAATTATGTGCCGAGTGAACAAACTTTCTTGTTGTGGCTTGCTAATCTATTCAAGACTTTGACTATCGTTCAAAAGCGCAATTTCGTAGTGGTGCTATGGGTTTCCTGGAATGCACGTAACAAGCTTTTGCATGAAGGAGTATCACAGACTATCTTTGATCTGGTATATTTTTTCAATTCCTACATTCTAGAGTTTGATGCATCTAATATGCCAATTCATAAGACTCCTAGGCCTAGAATTTTATTTTGGAATCCCCCCGAAGAGGATACTGTGAAGGTTAACTTTGATTCAAGCTTTTCGTCTACCTCTTCAACTTCAGTTTCCGGTATAATATTCAGAAATTCATATGGATTAGTTATGGCTGCGGGTACTTACCCCCATTCAAATGTTCTTAATCTTGAACTGTTATGACAATTAGGGGAAAGTCAGAGATGAAGAAAGGGGAAACTGAAGCTGAAATGGAAAGAGGATCGAGCGGCAAAACATGTTCAAATACAAAGGAGCAAAACGACGGCGTTGTAATTAAAATGACCCCAGGGCAAAACAACAGCGTCACGGGAGAAACCACAATTGAGCCCTTTCGACCAGCATATAAACCAACTGTCTGTGATCCATAGGCACGTGATGGAATCGAGCAAAAATAGCTGATGAGGCAAGACGGTTATCCAGCTGTCCTGACCTGCACAGGTGTCCAAAAATAATTAGTTATTGTACTGTGTAATCCAGCTAAATAGGAGAATGTTGTAAACACTGAATTTTTATCGAATGAATGAAAATACAACTCTTTCTCCTACCTATTCTCTCTGCTTCTGAAATCCTTTCTTTCTTTTCAATCCATAACAATTTGGTACCAGAGCTCGGTTTATTTGATCCAAAAAGCCAAGCTGGGAAAACAAAAGAAAAACCTGAACATGACTGAAGGCACAGGAATCTCTCATCCAACAGAACCTGCAGCTACTCAGGGATGGGAAACTAAAAGCAAAGAACTGGAAGACAGAATGGACAACCTGGAATCTAGATTTGAGAGGACTGAAGCTCTCATGGAGAAGATATGGTCTGTGGTGAGCACGAAAGCTGGAGAAACGAGCCCAGATAGCCAAGCAAGGGGCGCAAACACTGATTATACAGCAACCCAGAGAGAAGGAAAACAAAAGATTCAGGTAACTGTCTTAGACAACAAAGAAAGATATTCATTCAGAACTGAGGAACCTGGAATTCTTAACAAACCAGACTTCATGAATGAGCAAAAAACAACCTTTAATCCTTTCAACAACAAACCTGGATGGGGAGGTGAAAGTTCCTTGATGAATGAGGAAGGAACCATGTCAAAAATGGGGCAAAATACTTTCTTTCCTAGACACAGAGTAAAAATACAAGTGTTTGAAGGAATTAACCCAAGGGGATGGGTCAGGAAGTGTGAAAAATATTTCTCATTGTTTGGTGTTGCTGAAAATCAAAAGGTAGAGTTGGCAACAATGTACCTAGATGGTAAAGCAGAAGCCTGGTTCGATGGATATATTATGCAGAAGCATAGGTTGACCTGGCATGAATTTGCAGCAGACATTTGCCATAGGTTTTGTGACAAAACCTATAGTGATATCATAGAAGAGTTCAGTAAGCTAATGCAAAAGGGGTCAGTAGAGGAGTATCAGGAAAAGTTTGAAGAATTAAAGCCCTATGTGTTGCAACAAAACCCTATGCTCGAAGAAGGCTATTTTGTATCCATGTTCATTAGTGGATTAAAAGATGAGCTCAAGCACAAGGTTAAGGTGTTACAACCAAGAACACTTTTTGATGCCAGCAGACAAGCTAAGCTGTATGAGCTTTCCCTGAAAATGGAACTCAGAAAGCAAAGAAACACAATGAGGAGTAACCCCTATCCCAATGCAAACAACATTTCGAAGCCATTTCAAAGTAACACAATCCAGAAACCTACAAACAGTGTGCAGAACAACAAACAGAACCTGATAGAGTTCAGGAGAACCAACAATCTCTGTTTTAAATGTGGGGATAAATTTGTACCTGGTCATCAATGTAAGGTTAAACAACTTAACCTTATGGAGGAAGAAAACATGGTTGGGGAGATTTACTTACTGAGTGCTGAAGCTGTTGATAACAGTATTCCTGAGGTGTTGCAACCCCTCCTAAAGGAATACAAGGAAGTTTTTGAAGAACCAAGAGGAATGCCCCCTCCCAGAAACCATGATCATGCTATTGTTCTAAAAAAGGATGCTACACCAGTCAACCTAAGACCCTACAGGTTCCCTCATGCCCAGAAAACTGAAGTGGAGAGACAGATCAAAGATATGTTGGCTAGTTCTATCATTCAAAACAGCAACAGTCCATTTGCTTCACCTTGCCTACTGGTTAGAAAGAAAGATGGAACATGGAGACTCTGTGTAGACTACAGACACCTAAACTCCTTGACAATCAAGAATAAATTCCCCATTCCAGTTGATGATGATCTGCTAGATGAATTAGAAGGGGCTGCTTTTTTTTCCAAAATTGATCTCAGGTCTGGTTATTGGCAAATTAGAGTTAAACAAGAAGACACTCCAAAAACAGCATTCAGAACACACCAAGGCCACTTTG
Source organism: Hibiscus tridactylites (assembly GCA_958450335.1). NCBI lineage: Eukaryota > Viridiplantae > Streptophyta > Magnoliopsida > Malvales > Malvaceae > Hibiscus > Hibiscus tridactylites. The sequence goes on along the minus strand of OY288265.1, from coordinate 23,898,206 downwards.
AGTTCAAGGTTATGCCTTTTGGCCTTACTAATTCCCCGGCTACATTTCAATCTCTTATGAATGATATTTTTAAACCTTATCTCAGACAATTTGTGTTAGTCTTCTTTGATGACATCTTGGTATACATTCCTAATTTGCTACTTCATGAAGAACATCTCAGACAGGTTCTACGGGTTCTAAAAGAGCATCAACTGGTGGCTAAAAGAAGTAAATGTTTTTTTGGACAAACCAGGGTTGACTATTTGGGGTACATCATTTCTAGAGAAGGAGTTTCAACAGATCCTTCCAAAATTGCTGCTATGCAGGACTGGCCACTGCCAAAGAATTTGAAGTCCTTGAGAGGTTTTTTGGGGCTTACTGGATACTATAGGAAGTTTATCAAGGGCTATGGGAAGATTTCCAAGCCCCTGACTGAGATGCTAAAGAAAAATAACTTCCATTGGTCTGACCTTGCAAAGGAAGCATTCCAACAGTTGAAACAAGCTATGTGTCAAGCCCCTATCATAGCTCTCCCCAACTTCAACAAACCATTTTGTTTGGAAACTGATGCAAGTTCAAGAGGCATTGGGGCAGTATTATCACAGGAGGGCAGACCTATTTCTTATTTGAGTAAAGCCTTGGACCCAAGACATGTAGACCTATCCATCTATGAAAAGGAATATTTAGCCATCTTAATGGATGTTTCAAAATGGAGACACTACCTTGAAAACAACACCTTTGTGATCAAAACTGACCATGAGCCCCTCAAGCATTTGTTGGAGCAGAAAATCACTACAACAATCCACAAGAAAGGCTTGTCTAAACTCCTAGGCCTAGATTATGTTATTCACTACAGAAGGGGTAAAACAAATGTTGTGGTTGATGCCCTATCTAGAAGACATGAAGAGGAGCATGCTACATTTAACATGGCAATGGTGCAAATCACTCCCACTTGGATTCAAGAAATAGAGAAGAGTTATGAAGGTGATCCTATGGCCACAGAACAAATTACAGCTTCAGTAACAACTCCTAACAACAATTCAGATTGGACCTTCTCTAAAGGTATACTTCAATTTAAGAAAAAAGTCTATGTGGGCAGTTCTGGGGACTTGAGGCAATCTCTAGTACAATCCTTACATGACTCTGCTCAAGGGGGGCATTCAGGGATTCAGGCAACTCAGAAAATGGTGCAACTGTATTTCTACTGGCCAGGGTTAAAAACATCAGTTCAAACTATAGTCAGAGCTTGTGATGTCTGTCAAAGAACCAAGGTTGAACATATTGCCAAACCATGTCTCCTCCATCCTATACCAGTACCTTATCAAGCTTGGGAAATCATCACTATGAATTTCATTGAGGGACTCCCAAGATCCCAGAAGGCTAATTGCATACTGGTAATTATTGATAAGTTCACGAAATATGCTCATTTTTTGCCCCTATCTCATCCCTACACTGCTTTGGAAGTGGCTAAAGCATATCTAGACCAAGTCTACAAACTCCATGGCCCCCCTAAGATTGCCATTTCTGACAGAGATAAGACTTTTACAAGTCCTTTTTGGAAAGACCTAATGAAGCAGCTGGGCACCTCTACCCTGTTTAGTACTGCTTATCACCCCGAGACAGACGGGCAATCTGAAAGACTCAATCAATGCCTTGAACAATACCTTCGCAGCATGTGTTTCAAATGTTCTTAATCTTGAACATGCCGAAGCCCTTGCCTGTGAGGAAGCTCTCACCTTAGCTCAAGAGTTGGGTTTTAGGCGTTTGATAGTGGAGGGAGATTCCCTTCTGGTTGTATCAAAGATTAATTCCCCTGCCAACAACCGTTCGTTTCTAAGCAATTTGTATGAAAATATTCTGCGCATGAAGGGATTTTTCGAGTACCTGCTCTTTCTTCATGTCAATCGGGAGAGAAATCAAGCTGCCCATCATTTGGCACAAGTTGGGATTTCTTTTCTAGAGCCATGCATCTGGATTGAAGAAGTTCCGCCGGTGGTGGAACCGACAGTCGCGCGCGACAGACAGTGGTTTTCCTCCCCAAATTGATCGATGGGCTTTGTTGAATTCTCGACCTTGTCTTATCGGAGCTTCATCTATCTTTTCTCTGGTTGCTTTCAAGGCAATTTTCCCCTTTCTGGTTCTGTATCGTCTCCTTATTCCGATGTGTCGGTGTTGAAGAAGGAGCTTTTGGTTTGGCTGAACGGTTTATCTTCTCTGATTTTGGTTACTTGTTTTGTCTTTGTTTTGTGTGGCTTGCTATTGTAATTCCCACGTGGCTTTTACTAGCCTCTTTTATTATTAATAAAATATAAAAGTTCAGTCGTTCCTTTGTTAAAAAAAAATGGAATTCTACTTACACAGCATATAATGCTACATTTGTCAACACATTCAAGAACGGAAAAATAAAATAGTTTTTTATAGTTCGATATGAAGTTATCAATTCAAGATGAAGAACCGGATCATATATCATGCTAAAACTGAGACATGTTAAGATGATAAAAAAAATAGTGTAAAATGTTTAACTTAAAGTAACTTCGATATTATTTGGAACTAAGAGGTACAATGCTTCAAGAAAAGTAAGAGATTTATATGACCTAGTCTAACGGGGATTGACAATTTCAATTTCAATTTTGTCACCACAAACCCAACCTAGCATTTACAATTTCAATTTTGTGCTCCCAGGTACGTTAGAAAAGTTTTTTATAACCATCACAACATAGTTTTAATAGTAATGCAAATAAGTTTAAGTTAAATGTATCAGCTCCAACTAACAAAAACTGTTGACATAGGTAGGGCTTTTCACTTAATAATTTTAGTGTTTAAGGTTTATGGTTTATGATTTAGTGTTTGGGATTTTTTTATTTTTTAAATTGACTAAGATTGATATTTGATCCGATTATTTAAAAAATTAAAAAATATAATATATGTGAAAAATAATTTAAATATAATTTTATTTTTAAATAATTTATAATTATATGTTGAGTCCTTAAGGTTTTTAAATTTTATTAATCAATTTAATGGTGTTCAGCGATGTTCATCATTAATGGTGTTTAACGATGTTCATCGAACGTGGTAGACTCATTCTTCTGTTAGTCTTTGTGTAATAAACTTATATGACATCTTTGTATCACTAGTTTAATTTCCAACCTCAATTTTGTAAAGTTCATTATTGTTCTCTACTCATTTTATTATGTTCAATATTGTGTAATAAGTCACTACTAGTATCATGTACGATGGTATTTATTATTTTAAACGATTATACACTATCTTGAACCAATAAGAGTCCTAGTTGCGGAACGGATATTATTTATCTTATAAGACACGAGTTCAAACCGTTTTGTCTACAAGATATATGTACATTGTCTAAGGGTTAAAAATATCTATAAACAGATACTATATCGTAATTACTTTTAAACTATTAAAAAAATTACATAAGCCGGAGATTTAAATTTTATAGCTTAAATACGAAAGGTTGTGCAATTTTTTTTACATAATTTGTTTATTAAAATATAACCTTTAATGGATTATCCGCGAATATCGGACTTGCCTAGTATGACTAGGGTTGACTCAACTGCGACGGATCTCCAGCCGTCAGCGGGCAGAACAGTGGGTAGGCCACCGGATATCTTAGACCAAAGACCATCTCCGGTGACGGTGGTATTGCCGGATCCCACGCTGTGGGAGAAACAGACTGTGTCTGGAGAGAACTCTAAGGGCTTAATGGTGCCTATTAGTGAATAGATGAAGGCTTCTTTGATTTTGCAGGAAACTCTAGCACTAGATGTTGAGGATATGATGTGTGATTCTGTGCAGGACACGCATGCCAAGGGTGGGCTGGCGATAAATGATTCGATGGAAAACGATGTAGTATTGAGTCTAGAGAAATCAACGAGTAAGGTGGGAGAGAAAGTATCGTTTCGGGACATAGTGGTGGGACAATCAACGACACAACGAGTGACCAATATTAGGATAAAATTCGTCTGCCCCTTTTCGGTGCCCCTACATATGCCCCAACACTAAAAAACACTACAAAATTAAAATCTAAGCCCTAACCCTAAATTCTAAATCCTAAACCCTACACCTTATACTCTAAAAAATACACCCTACCCTAAATTCTCTAAACCCTAACCACAACCCCTAACATAAAACCCTAAACCCTAAACCCTAAAGTTAATTTTGAGTGTGGGGGCATATGTAGGGGCACCGAAAAGGGGTAGAAGATTTCCATCCCCAATATTATCCCTGATTTAGACGTCGATATGAAGCCGGAGGACGTGAGAATGAGAATTATAGATGGGACTCCGACTATTGATTTTTTTTAGAGGCTCCATGTTCTTATCGATTCACAGTTAGCGAACTCAGTAATTGTGAGATTGTTGGGAAGATCCATTGGTTATTCCGCATTACTATCAAGAATAAAATCCCTATGGAATACTACTAGTGAGATTTCGCTCATTGACATAGACAGTGGATATTTCCTAGTGCGTTTTGCTAATGCGGATGACTGCTCAAAGGTGATGTCTGGCGGTCCGTGGTTGATCTATGGTTGTTATCTAACAGTTCAGCCATGGAGCCGATCCTTTTCAACCTCGGTTGATCATCCGGACAAGATTGTGGTGTGGGTGCGTTTACCGGGTTTACCATATCGCTACTATACCAAGAGCATGTTCCGCTATATTGCTGGGACTTTGAGAGAGGTTGTGCGGATTGATTATAACACAGTTGAAGGGAAACGTGGCCGTTTCGCTCGATTGGCTGTTGTGATTGACCTTAATAAACCGATGGTATCTAGTATTGTTATTGATGGTTTTAAGCAACGAATATGAGGGTTTGCCGAAAATTTGCTACTCTTGCGGAAAATGTGGACACAAATTAGAGGTGTGTAAACAGGTTTTAGAGGATGCTAGAGATGTGAACACGAATGCTGCGGACATGGCGGTAGCTGCTCCTGAGGAAAAGTTTGGACCTTGGATGCAGGTAACCAACCGACAGCAACGTCGAGTAGAAAATAGTAATGAGCCTAGTAGGCAAGCTACGGATGGAAAGCTAGAGAAAGTGGCTGCCGAGAATCGTTTTAATATTTTGGGGTCTGACACTGCAGTTGTGGGGTCAAAGGCTGGACCGTCCAACTTGTCAAGCAGCCCTATAAAGCTAGTATCCAGTGGTGAAAATTCGACAATGGGTGATGCTACAAATGTTGATGTTTCAGGGGCTAGTATGACCAGTGTTGAACGGTCACAACAGGAAATTGCGATGGAATGGAAAGACAAGGGGCGTAGGAAAGGTAAAGCTCCGACTGTGGAGTGAAGAACTAAAGAGGGGTTACCAAAGTCGAAAGTTGGAGTTAGGAATGGTGTTGGGAACATGTCTAAAGGTATTGTTATAGGTGCACCAAGGGATTTGCAAAAGACGAAAGTTGATGCTGGAACACCAAGTGATGGTAATGCAAGGTTGGTGAACGAAGTGGTTTCAACGGAGGTGATTATTCCAGTTAATAGCGGCTTGAATTCTGCAAATCATGTAGCTGTCCAGGTGGTTCCTAAAAACACTATTGTGAGAGGGAAAGATGGGCAACAAAATGTTGATGGCGGTGAACATGTTTCTAGGACACCATCTACCGAACGTCGATTATCAAAAGTTAAAACAGCAGCGCGTAAAGGCCCTTATCAGTTGAAACGTGTGGTGGAACTGCACAAGGAGAACCGAGAGCGCAGTAAGGAAACATCGGTTGATGTGGGTGAATGGTTACATAAGATGTCAAAGGAGTTGGTAGCGTCCGGGTCCAATAGCACGGCGAATCTTATGTCGTTGTCGAGACCAACTCTGGCGGTTGTCGATGAGGTCTAATGGCAGGATAATAAAGCTTTTGTTGGTGATCAATAGATGAACTAGGTGTTCCGTGATTCTTTCTTTTATTATATTTATGTTTAATTTTTTTTTGGAACGTTCAGAGAGCTTTAGTACCTGAATTTAATCGTTATTTAAAGCTTATTGTGAAGTCGCAGGATCCCGACATTGTAGCCTTAATGGAGACACATGTGAGTGGGAGGAAAGCCGATGATTTTATTCGTAAGTATGGTTTTGCACATTCTTTCCGTATTGAAGCTTGTGGTTTTTCATGGGGTATTTGGGTTATGCGGAAGGATAGTGTTCAGCTGGATGTTGTTGCGGTTTCCCATCAGTCTCTTCATGTTATTTGTGTTGATAACCAGACAAAAAAGGTGTGCGTTTTGACAGTTGTCTATGGTAGCCCGGATATCTTTCGCCGCAATATGCTTTGGAACCTATTACTTGCCTTCAAGCCTTTGCCTGATATGCCTTGGATTTTGGGGGGGCGATTTTAACGCAATCCCGAGTGCTTGTGACCGTATGGGAAGGTCTATTAGAAAGGATGGTATTTGTAGGCGATTTGGCAATTTTATCGATGTTGCGGATTTGCACTCTTTGGATTTTTAGGGGCCTCGGTTTACTTGGATGAGAGGGACCTTGCACCAAAGACTTGATCGATGTCTTGGTAATGATGCTTGGCATGACTCTTGGCCTATGTCGAGTGTCTTCTACTTGGATCGTATTGGTTCGAACCACCACCCTATTTTGTTGATAGCTTCACCATCTCAGACTCGTCGACAGCCTGCTCCATTTAAGTATCTTGCGGCTTGGCAAGACGATCCGAGTTTTCTGAAGATGTTGCAGAAAACGTGGAAACCGAGTAATTCTATTACTACTAATCTATCTAATTTTACTGAGGCTACGAGTGTTTGGAATCGTGAGTCGTTTGGTCATATTGGTAGGAGAAAAGCTCGCTTATTGGCACGTATACAGGGCATTGAGAAAAAATCTGAACTTTCTACGAATGATCACCTTTTTGAGCTTGAAAAAGATTTGAAGTGAGAGCTGAATAATGTGTTTGTTCATGAAGAAAGTCTTTGGTTTCAACGGTCAAGGGCCAAATGGATTATAGATGGTGATTGGAATACTAGTATTATCATTGTGTTACTAAAAGCCGCCAAATTCGCAGGAGGATTATGATGATTAAACTAAGTGATGGTAGTTGGTGTGACAACTCAGATTTAATGAAGCATGGTGCGACATCTTTTTTCTAAGCCCTCTTCACAACGTCTAGGACGGTGTTGCATAGTTGACCAATCCGCAATTATTTTACTCCGTTTTCGGATTGGGATATATCTCTATTAGTGGAGAATGTAACGAAGGGTGAAGTTCGTGATGCAATTTTTGATATGGATCCTCTGAAAGCTCATGAGATTGATGGGATACATGCAATGTTCTATGAGAGAAATTGGTTTGTTGTTGGAGAGGATGTATTTGTTTTTGTTCGTAACTGTTTCTGTAATCATGAAGTACAAGCTGAGGCCAAATTTATTGGTTCTTATTCCAAAGGTGAATTCACCTGAGACTTTCTCGCAATTTCGGCCTATCAGTCTCTGTCCGGTTATATACAAGACTCTGATTAAGGTCATAGTAAATCGCATGAAGCCTATACTTCGTTCTTTGATCTCTTCAACGCAAGTCAGCTTTGTACATGGGCGTAATATTATGGATAATGTAGTTTTGACCTAGGAGGTTATACATTCGATGCGGCATAAAAGTTGGCGAAAGGGTTTGATGGCCGTGGTGATTGATCTTGAAAAGACATACGATCGTTTGGAATGGTCCTTTATCGCATACACTTTGCATGATATTGGTTTGCCGAGGGATTTCATTGCGCTTGTTATGGGTTGCATCACAACTGTCTCTACGTAAATTGTTTGGAACGGTGAGTTGACTGAAAGTTTTCGACCATCAAGAGCTATTCGACAAGGTGACCCGTTGTCACCATATATTTTTGTCCTTTGTATAGAGCGTCTATCCCAGGCTCTACGGTTGACTATTGGTAACGGGTATTGGAAAGAAATTAGACTAAGCCGCAATGGTCCGGGCATTTCTCATCTATTTTTTGCGGACGATATCGTGTTATTTGCTGATGCGTCAGTTCACCAAATGCAGACAATTAAACAGGTTCTTGATTCTTTTTGCGCATCTTTTGAGCATAAAGTTAGTAAGCTGAAAACCAATATTTTCTTTTCGAAGAATACAACTGGGGACATAAGGACAACAATTATACATGGTTTTGGTTTTAATGAGGTGACGGATTTGGGGAAGTGCCTTGGCATACCTCTGTTACATAGCAGGGCAACGAAAGCGACTTATAGTTACTTAATTGACAAAGTGAGAGCTCAAATCACATCGCGATCGGCAAAATCTCTTGCCTTTGCTAGGAGGGTTACTCTGGCCAATCTATTTTACAGGCAATTTCTTTCTATACAATGCAGGCGACGTGGCTTCCTAAAGGAGTTTGCAGGGAAATGGAAAAACTTATTAGAGGTTTTATTTGGGGGAATAATGCAGATCATAAAGGGGTTAATCTTGTGTGTTGGGATGATGTGCAAACTCCGATTGCTAATGGCGGTCTTGGTCTTCAAAATTTGGAGTGTGTGAACCTCTCTTTTCTTATGAAATTGGGCTATCAATGCTTATTGTGGAGAGTAAACTCTGGGTTAGGGTGATGCGTGCTAAGTATAGAGTGGAAGGCGATTTTCCTCTGACTTTCATGGCTCCAAATTGCTCTCGTTTATGGTTTGGCATTTGTCAAGTATGGGACTCTGTTATTGAAGGAATGTGCTGGATTGTGCGTGATGGGTGTCGTATCGACTTTTGGTACGATGTTTGGTTAGATTTTATTGGTCCTTTGTATCATTTTTATATTTTAAGTGGTTTACCATCTCCTTGCCCAGTTATAAACTTTGTCATGGTCCTCATGGACAATGGACATCGGGATGTTATTGCGTTGTAGTTAGTTTTGCCAGAGGAATGTCTTCAATGGATTCTTGCTATTTACCCGCCGGCTCAGCAACTCGGACCTGGTCGTTTAAAATGGAAAGTTGATAGAAGGAATGGATTTTCTGTGAAATCGGCCTATAATCTCATTACCGAATTTGTTGATTCGCCGAACTCTAATGTGCTGAAAGTGATATGGCAATTGAAAATTATGCAACGTATTAGGGCATTTTTTTTGCTTGTGGCACGTTGTAGTTTGCTCACTAACATGGAATGTGTGAGGCGCCATATGACAAGTGACTCGCGGTGTTCCTTGTGTGGATGTCAATGTGAAGATGTTTTACACGTGCTTAGAGATTGCCCCTTATCAAGAGGTATATGGCGGCAGCTTGTCAACGGTCAAAAGTGTACTTTGTTTTACACCTTACAGCTACAGGATTTGATGTTGGCGAATTTGATTGGTAATGGTCCGTTCATGGGGCTTAGTAATGATTGGCGTACTTTGTTCGCAATTACCTGCTGGAAACTATGGAATCGCAAGAATAAAAAGGTATTTGATCCATGTTTTGTTGAACATCACGATTTAGTTGTGGAATGCAGGTTGTTCATGGAGGAGATAATTGCGGCCAATGCGAAGCCACGGTTGATTGGTGGGAGTCGGGGTGACGGCCAGCAACAGCGACATGTGTGGGAATGTCCACCGATGAATTGGGTTAAAATAAATGTTGATGGTGCCGTGAATATGAACTCAAGGGCAGCAGCTGTTGGAGGAGTCGGTCGGTCGAGTACCGGGGAATGGCTCTTTGGTTTTAATAGAAAGCTTGGGTGTTGCTCGGTACTCAACGCTGAGTTGTGGGCTATATTGGAAGGGGGCTTAGACATGGTTGACGAAGAGGCTTTCGCCGTGTTCAAATTGAATCGGATAGTCGTGAGGCGATTAATGTTATTGTTAATAATTTCAATCATTCGAGTAATAATGCTTTGGTCGCGGCTATTGCTGCATTGTTGCAACAGGATTGGGAGGCGAAAGTAAAACATGGTTGTCGTGAATTGAATAATGTTGCGGACTGGTTAGCTTGTGATGTGCAAGACCGAGATTTGGGTGAAAATATTTTCACAGAACCACCTGCTAGGTTGCGATCCTTACTAGAAACTGATAGGTTATGCGGGGAAAGTGATATTGCAGAAGGCATTGGTTAGTGCTATTTTATTTTGGTTTTTCTGCATGTTTTGATCTGGAATAGGATTGTTGGGTGGTGCATGTATGGCATGTTGTTATCTGCAACCATTTGCAGTATAAGGGCTTTCTTTGTATTGGCTCTTGCCTTGGTTTTATGATTCATTCTGTGTATGTATAGCCCTACACCATGTACTCTTTTTCTCTATTAAGTTTAGAGAGATTTTTTAATGAGACATGGCGTAGCCACTATTCTTTATTCAATCGAAAAAAAATATTACTTTTATAATAATTTTATGTATTGATTATATATATGATTATTTAGTACATGATAATCATTAAAATTAAATTATTATCCGCTCATAACTATTATTAAGAGTTAAATTGTGAACATATCATTGAACCGTAAAGTTATCCTAGTGGTAAAAATGATGTATCTCATCCAAATCTAGCACCATATGTGCACAGTATATGTAGATTATTAAAAGTTTAAAAAAATTAAATAAATACTAGTACTTTATTATAACATTTTAAGTCAATAAAAAGTTAAAAATTCCTAATTTTCATATACAATAAATATTCAGAAACGAACAAAATAATTATAAACTAAAATACTCGATTAATATAACCATACATTAATTCTAATTCGACTAGGGTAATTATAAGTTAAAATATTAAAAAATTTGACAATTTTAACAATTATAAATTATACTAAACTAATCTATTCAATTAGGATAATTATTAACTTTGTTTCCTAATTGAATTACCCTAATTATAAATTAATCAAAAATTATAATTATCATAATGAATAAATAAAGATTTAAGTTATTGTATTAAGAATTTAAAAAAGGGTTATCAAAAACAAACTCAACTCATGTTTTCAACAACAAAAAAGAAAGATAAATTCATGGAATCTTGATTCAAGCACCAACGACCTCCGGGGTAGGCTCAGCCATGGTTTCATCGGCTGGTCTCTCTAATTTGACACCGACATCTTCCGAGTAATCGCCATGAACCTAAACAAAAATGACATGAACAAAGATATTAATACAAAGACACAATGCAGAGATAGTTTGATGCTTAATCATGGAAAATATACAAAAAATTAGATAAACATACCTCCATCAACTTCCCAAGATCAAACTTGGGAGCCTTCAAGATTTTGACTTTCCGGATGAACACATTCTGCAAAGGATAAATGCTAGATGTTGCCTTTTCGATTTCTTTTCCAATCATCTCGGGGATGAATTTCTGCACCAATTCCTTCAAATCACATGATGTTGCCTGAGCAGTCATTATCTCTCTCATCTTTCGGCGAATCTGAAAAACAAAAGCCAATTATGGGAATCTTAATTGAAGTTCGAATGTCAGCTTTGACACAGTTTCAGAGTATTATTACCTGTCTAATCTGGCTGGATTGTGCATAGCAAGTCCTTTTAACCTGGTTTGGGCGTCTCTTAGTGAATCCGATACAGAACATTCTCAAAGTGTAATTATCGGTTGTCTTCACATCCACGTGTGCTTCAATCAGTGTTTGCCATTTCCGCACCAAGGACCTCAGTTTGTCAGTTGTAAAATTCATTCCCTGCATATTAGTTAATTTATTACAACAAGCAACATTGAAACAATAATGTGAACAAAGATGATTCATGTTTGCCATACCCAAAAGTTGGTCAAAACGTTCTTTCCTTGAACATCTTCGGCTCTCAAACGAATCTTCCTGTATGCGTGATCCTCATCACCGCCTTGAAGATCAGCCAATGAAATCTCAAACACACGGTGTTTGAGACCTTCCGAAGCAATCTATCAAACAAAATACAAAACTTCAAGCCATATAAAACTGTAGATAGAGATCAAATAGTAAAACTGCACATTAAGCATATGTATTAAGCAAAGTTCAATACCATAAGGATTTCTCCACATACAAATAAGTAGAAAAAACTCAAGATTTACTTAAGTGGCAAAACGAACAAAGCCGACTAAGGAGGAGGCAAGACTGAAAAGGATAGGGGGGAAAACATGGTTCAAGCATTTCAACAAATGATTCCCTTGGAAGATAAATTAAGGAAACCAATCTTCGCGTGAAGGCTCATTCTAGAACTCCTAGCTCAGCAATTGTTGCATCCTCCTCTAAGAAATCTTGACGAAAAATTAACTCGGTACCAGACGCAAGGTTTCCACAATCAATTAAGAACTCGATATAACCATGGCTAGCTAAAACAAGAATCTCCATTTTTACAAAGATCAGAACAAACAACATTGAACTTCATTATCATCATTCTACAAAGCTAAAACAAAGAATCCAATAACTTAGCTAGATGTTCAATGTAATCTAAATGAAACCCAGATTCCTCACAGGATCAAAATATACATAAACAAAAACATTTTCAAAAGGGTAAGAATATGAAAATTCAGAACAAATGCAACAAACCTTGGTACCCTGAGTACGGGTAACAAGAGTCTTCCCAACATTTCTGGAAGTGAAAACCGATGGAGCCTTGATATCATACCAATCTTTCTTAGCAAATGGATCAGCTCTAAACAAAAACAAAAACCCAACAACCAAAAATCAAAACTTTAACAAAAAAAATCATATTCTAAATACACTCAAAGCATGATTGAAGCTGAAAATTCAAATAAAACAAACACTCACGCCTTCTTCTTCCCTCCCTTCTTCCCTTTGGAAATCCTCTTGTTCTTCCTGTATCACAACACAAAGAATGAGCCCCAAAACAGATGAGATAAAGAGTGGAAGATGAAGAAATGAATACCCGACGGCCATGGTTGAAGCTCTGCTGGGTTAGCTGCAAAGATAAAAGGCAGACTGCTGGTAAACCTGGGAAAGATTTCAAAACCCTAATTTTCGTTTTCTAGTTTATATACAACTCTTTGATGGATTGGTTTTGGGAATCTAAGAATTTGGTTTGAACAAACTTAAGATCCAAGAAATTATGGATTCGGGCTTCACAGTCTTGTTGTTCATAACTGGACCAAGATCAAATTTTTGAACCACCAACTTAGTCCTTAGCCCTATGGAGTATTATTTTGTAGATATTCTGTTTTTTTTAATTAAATTAAGAGTAATATTCTAATTTAAATATTTTAATTATTTTTTATCAATTTTTAATAGTCTAAAAGTGATTACATTGTAATATTTATTCATACAAATTCTTACCTCTTTGACAATATACACACTTTGTTAACAAAACGAATTGAACACAAATCTCTTAAAATGAACATTCTTTTACTAGAACCGATTTTAGAATAAATTTTTATTACATATATATATTATTTATGTGTATAACATACATTAATTATCAAGTTGTTTTCGGCGTGATTTAAATGAGGGGGGGGGGGGGGGGGGATTTATACATGTAATTTTGTTTTAATTCCAAATAAAAGGTGCATAACAAGTCTTTTGAAAAATTTAATTTTTTTCGTAAAAAATATGTATTTTCAAGAAAAATGGAAGGTTTGTCCATCTAACTAGGGTTGTAAATGAGGTGAAACAGACCGCGAGCTATTCGAGCTCGACTCGATTAAAGTTCGGTCAACATTTGATTGGATTGGACTCAACTCGAGTTTGAACTCAGCTCAAATTTTTAATAAGCCGAATCGAGCTACTCAATACTCGACTTGAAAAGTTCACGAGCTACTCGAAAATATAGTATATTATTTTTTTTGGGTAAACTACACAGTTGACCACCGAACTATGAGTTTGGTGTCAAAATGACCACTATATTATTTTTTGACTCAAAATGACCACACAACTATTTAAATGGTGCCACGTTAGCCACACGTCGTTAAAAAAACAAAAAAGTTAACGAAACTGTTAAAAAAATTGGTATAATTACACATTTGGTTCTTTATATTTATACAATATATCAATTTAGTCTTAATTTTAATCTAATAAAATAAATTAATTATTCAATAAGACGGTGACACGTGTCACACCCAATTGGAGGTGGGAAAATAAAAGCAACAAAACCAACCCTCACCAGGATTCAAACCCAAGACCTTGGGGAACTAAAGTCCTGCGCTTACCACTAAACCAATCACCCTTTTGTGCTAAAAGGTACACCAATTAATATATGTCTTAATGATTTTAATGCCCAGAAAAATTAAAGAGTTGAAAATGCAAATGGATGGATTCGAACCAAGGACCCTGAGGTCCAAAGTGCATATGCTTGCCACTACACCAAATGTATACCTTGTAAAATAAAGTAGAACATTTAATATATGTCTTATATAGATTTTAATGCTTGGAAAAAGGAAGGAAATTTGGTTTTAGGAAACTCGAATATAATATTTTTATGATGCATAGAAACATATAACCTAATTAAATAAATATAATAATTAAATTAAATTTAAGAATATTTTGTATATATTTTAAACTATAGTTAGTGCACGATTTAAAATAAAAAAATTAATATTATTATTTTAATTTTTTAATATAAAAATCATTTTAAAATTTTTATATTTTAAACTAAATTTAATATATTTTCAATTCCAGATTTATTTTTATAATTTCACGTATATAATCATTGAATTGATTTTTTAACTTAATTAATAATTTTAATATTTATTAAAAATTAATTAAATTATTATATATAATTATATTTAAAAAAAATTAAAAATATATATTAAATTCATTTAGCGAATTCAAACTCACAAACATAATTTAATATTGTTAACTTTAATTTAATTATTAGATTTGTTTAATTGGGTTAGATGTTTTTTGCATCATAAAAATATTATATTCGAGTTTCCTAAAACCAAATTTCCTTCCTTTTTCCAAGCATTAAAATCTATATAAGACATATATTAAATGTTGTACTTTATATCACAAGGTATACACTTGGTCCAGTGGAAAGCACATACACTTTGGATCACAAGGTCCTTGGTTCGAATCTATCCAATTGCATTTTCAACTCTTTAGTTTTTCTGGGCATTAAAATCATTAAGACATATATTAATTGGCGTACCTTAAAGCACAAAAGGGCGATTGGTTCAGTGGCAAGCGCAGGACTTTGGTTCCCCAAGGTCTTGGGTTTGAATCCTGGTGGGGGTTGGTTTTGTTGCTTTTATTTTCCCACCTCCAATTGGGTGTGACACGTGTCACCACCTGATTAATTAAATAAAAATAATTAAAGACTTCCAATAAGGTGGTGACACGTGTCACCGTCTTATTGAATAATTAATTTATTTTATTAGATTAAAATTAGGACTAAATTTATATACTGTATAAATATAAAGGACCAAATGTGTAATTATACCATTTTTTTAACAGTTCCGTTAACTTTTTTGTTTTTTTAACGGCGTGTGGCTAACGTGGCACCATTTAAATAGTTGTGTGGTCATTTTGAGTCAAAAAATAATATAGTGGTCATTTTGACACCAAACTCATAGTTCGGTGGTCAACTGTGTAGTTTACCCTATTTTTTTATTTTTTTTAATTTAAAATCTAAATTCCTAAACCTAAAATCCTAGAACATAAACCCTAAACATATGTCCTAAACCCTAAAATCTAAACTCAACAACCTAAACCTTTAAACCATAAACTAACGCCCTAAACTTGTATATCAAAGTTTTTTTCTTAATATGGTTTTAAATGGACGAGACAGATCGCGAGCTATTCGAGTCCGACTTGGACAAAGCTCGGTCAACACTCGACTCGATTGAACTCGACTCAAGCTCAAACTCGACTAGAGTTCTTAACGAGCTGAGCTCAGATTATTCATGCTCGTTAAAAACTATTCAAGCTCGAACTCGACTCGAAATCTTAACGAGCAGAGTTGAGCTTAGCACTACTCGAGCTCGATTCGGCTCAGTTACACCCCTACATCTAACAATACATAATAATGAATTAAATATAAAGAGAATCTGATCAAGTATGTCACATCGACGGAAAAAACACTTTTCAAATGGTATACTTCTCTCAAAACGGGAGATTCTAGGGAACAACCTTTAAATACAGGCTAAAGAACGACAGACCTGTTTACCGGGTAAAAAGCGGTACACAAATTGTTACATGAAGCGGTACACAAATTGGTACAATATTGTAATAGAAGAATGTATATACATTTTTATTAAAAAGATGCATTGTTTACCTTGTAAAAAACGGTACACAAATTGTTACATGAAGCGGTACACAAATTAGTACAATTTTGTAATAGAAGAATGTATATACCCTTTTATAACACATGCACGAATTTTTAGAATGGATTATGTACGTGTAAGAAATGTGTACATACACAAATTTTGACCTAAAAGCATACTTTGGTACAATATTTGTATGGAACTGTGTATATACATATATTACCAGCAAATATACAGAAATTGTTACAAATTTGTAAGAGGAAAAGGTATATACCTTTTCTTTTACACGGTTTCACAAAGGTTGAAAAAGGACTTTTACTTGTAAGGAAATGTGCACATACAGAATTTCTTACCCGAAAAGCATAATTTGGTACAATATTTGTATGGAACTGTGTATATACATATATTACTAGCAAATATACAGAAATTGGTACAAATTTGTAAGAGGAAAAGGTATATACCTTTTCTTTTACACGGTTTTACGAAGGTTGAAAATGGACTTTTACTTGTAGGGAAATGTGTACATACAGAAATTCTTACCCGAAAAGCATAATTTTTTACAAGTTTTGTTAAGATTTGTGTATATACATTTAATAGGACGAATTGTACAGGAATTGGAACAAATGTGTAAGAGGAAACGATATATACCTTATATATTACATTGTTACGAAGGTTGAAAATGGCTCATGTACTTGTAGGAAATGTGTACATACACAATTTCTTACCCGTAAAGCATATTTTGGTAAAAGTTCTGTAAGGAGTTGTGAATATACACGTAATAGTACCCAATGTACACAAATTAGTACAAATTGGTATGAGGAAATGTTATATACCTTATTTATTACAAAATAGTAGAACTCTGTACGTATAGTTTTTTTATTACACAATATTTCCCTGGTTCGTCGAAATGTCCAATTTGTTTGTAAGGAAATAAGTACATACAAATATTCGTATCGAAAAACATACTTTCGTAGAAGTTATGATAAGGGCATCGAAACCACGTAAAGGTGGTTTCGGTTCTGGTTTTGCTGAATGGTCAAAAGTTAGTCTTTTATGTAGCATCGAAACCTCGTATATATGGTTTTGGTGCAGGTTAAGCGCGAAAATATTTGAAGGTCTTCAACCTTATGAGTTGAAAATTAACATTTGGTTTGGTTTACCAGAGAACGATCATATGAAAACTAAAGATGAAGAAATTTAGGAAAGAAATAAAATGCATTCCAAACAAAGTTTTTCAAATACATTAGACATTAAAAAAAGTAACATAATAAATCCTACTCAGTCCTCATTCCTGCCCCGGAAAACGACCTCCATGCCCTCTGCCACCCATGGCACTGGAACCAGCCTCTCGTTGGTGCTGACCAACCATCTCTGCATAAGATCGAATCTCATATCTGACCCTATTGTTGCCTAATGAACAAAACATGTATGTATTAGTATGAGAAGAAGTTCATCTTGTATAAAAGAAGAAACTGATGATAGAGAAAACCTTGAGAATGGCGGTTGAAGTAGTCTATGTCCTCTTTGGTAGGCATGTAACCATAAAGTTGGCGCGCTGTGCCTGGACCATACAAGAAGCCTTGACATTGTTCCCGAGCTTTTCTATCGAAACCTTGGGCAGCAAACTGGTTATGCAGACGCTGAGCGTTGAGATAACCTGTTGCCGTGCTCTGAGAAATCAGAAGGCTCATCCCACGATGGCCTTCTGGACCGTATGAATGGCGAGGCTTGGCAATAGTAGTATAGGAACTGAAATAGTTCCGAAGCTCTTGGTTTCCCATACCAGTCCACTGAAGCATAAAATGCAAGAGATTAGAAGTGAAGCAATTGTAATAATATAGAAAACTTAATTCAAATTTGTTAAATAACTACCTTCCCAACATCATCTTTTTCCAGCCTTGTGTTCATTATCATGACCATGGGCGGCCAGAGTATTTGGTGATCATCAACCTCGTTGTTTGCAGGCAGGGGCAGGCAATATTAGCAGCAGTCGGATCATCTCTCAAAGCAGTCCATTGGCCAAAAGCTTGACACTGAGGAATAGAAGAAATACCCCTTCTAAGCAATTCCTCATCAAAGAGCTCAGCAAGTTGGCGATGGAGTCTGAGCTTTGGTCCACCTTTCGTTCTGGCATGTGTCAGTAGGGACTGAATACCATTAAACCTGTGAGAGGCACCAAGACTTTCTTGGCATGCTGGACAAAGCCAGCTTGTAGAAGGGTCAGTGATTGTCAACATTGTAGCGATGGTCTGGAAAAAGTTGTTGAACCATTTGCTTTTTCTGAGAGTGTCATGGCTTGGTTGATCCTCCTCATCAGAATCGAAATATAAATCATCCTCATTATTTTAGTCTGACTCAAGTTCTAGTTTCCTCTTGGAGAATTGGTGAGGATTGTTTTTCGAAGATCTGCTTGAACTCATTTTAACGGAAGGAAGTTAAAAGTATTTGGTTCAGAAGTGAATATAGAGCGAAGGGTTGAGATGAGTATAGCGAATTTTTGATGTTGTAAAGAGTATAGAGAAGAGTTGTTAATATATAGGGAAATTCAGTTGGGAGGGAAAGTGAAAAAGTCTATGGAGGGAAACTGAGAGAGAAGACACGATGTGTGTTTGTTCATTGAACGAAGTACATGAACCTGAACCCCTTCATTAATGAAAAGACAGAAAACTGAAAAGGCTGAATCGTTTTGCTTGGTTTCGAAACCAGCTGTAAACACGATGAGGAAGATGAAACGGTTCATGTGATTATAGTGAAAAGACAGAACACTGAAAAAGCAAGATTCCTTTTATTGGGTTTGATACCATCTGAAGGGGTTTCGGAACTATATACACTTATTAGTAGCATAATGTACACAGATTGGTACAAGTTTCCAAAAGAAATCGGTATATACATGACTTTATTACACAGTTTCACGAAGGTTCAAGTTGGGTCATTTAATTGTTAGGAAATGTGTACATACATAAATTGTTAACCAAATGCAAAGTACATCATTTAGAGGGGCATCGAAACCATCTCAACGGGGTTTCGGTGACTGTTTGAAGTGCAGAAAAAGTTACTACCTTGTTCGTACAAGCTTTATAAGGTTATGCGATTATACATAAAATATTAGCCCTTTCATGTAATTGTTTGGTTTAAAATGCCTCATGAGATGTCTGTTCATTGAAGCAGGTGATGACAGCAACTGAAAAGGCTGACTCGTTCTGGGGGTATCGAAACCAGCTTTATTTTTGGGTAACACGAAACGGTACATGTGATGATAGTGAAAAGAGAGAACCCTGAAAAGGCAGATTCCTTTTACTGGTTTCGAAACCTTCTTAAGGGGTTTCAGTACTCTATACACATAGTAGTAACAAATGTATAGAAATGTGTAGTCTTTGTACATGATGTGTAGGGGTATCGAATCCACAAATAAGAGGTTTCGGTGCTATGTTTTCATACGGGGGCATCGAACCCAGACGTATGGGGTTTCGGTGCCTGTTGGACATTGTGTTACAAAAGTTAATATAGACGCTATGAGAAAAATAATATGTTGACATACACAATTTTCATACGAAGAATCATACTTGTGTACATGTTTTGTAAGGGGCATCGAACCCAGACGTATGGGGTTTCGGTGCTGGTGTGACATTGTGTTAAACAGTGTAGACCTTTTTTACAATGAGATTTGTACATAAATGCGTAGTCTTTGTACATGATGTTGTTTTTTGTACAAACCTGTAAATTTATCATATAATAAGTACAAAATTTTTCACAATGAGATTTCTGAATATATAACATTGTATGTTGTATTTACAGAGATACAAAAGACGATCAAACATATAATACAAAGGAGATTAGCAGAGAAAAATTGGTTAATTCAATTGACGAACGCTTTCAGCTGCATTTAATCCAAATATGGATGATGCTTCACGTACTCCTGTACATTTTCTGCTGCGGACAAGTTTTGTAAATATACCCGAATGGAACCACTTATTTCTATGATCAAGTGTAAGTACATAATTAGGTTGCAGTTTAAGAAATTGCTTCATTTTTATAATGAATATGTTTGATTTAGGGTGTTTTACCTAATGCGTTATGAGTTGTCTCATCTTCTACCTTGTAGGATTTAGGACATATTGTTACCGACTCACTTTTTGAGACTTAGTCAGCCGCACCCATAGGTGCTAAACTTCGCGCACCACACGCACCACCCGACCGAGGGACACAAAGTGTTGTTGTTTCCACGCACCAAGGGGCCATGCACAACGTCCTTGGTGATGTCTGCAGCCTAGCGAACCGAGTTGGGCCTATTTCTCTGCACTATGGGGCCTTGTCACGCACCCCATGTGCTACCCACAAGACTAGCACCCGAGGGGGCCCAACACACGCACCCGAAGGGCCTTTTCCACGCACCCTCCATGCCGGTCAAGACATGGAGCCCGAGTCCGCACCCGATGTGCGAACCATGGAGACCAAGTCCGCACACGAGGGGGCCTTGCCATCCAACCTTCATGCCGCCCAAGTCATGAAGCCCGAGCCCGCACCCGACGTGCTCACCAAAGAGGCCAAGTCCGCATCCGAGAGGGCCTTGCCTTGCATCCATGCCGCCCAAGCCATGGAGCCTGAGCCCGCACCCGACGTGCACGCCAATGAGGCCGAGTCTGCACCCGATGTGCACGCCAAGAGGCCTATGAGATGTCCATCCGAGTTGCCCACATCCCTAGAGCCCGATTTAGCACCCAACAAGCTAAAGAGGAGGTTTTGGACACAATTCCCGGGCCATGCCAAGCCCAATCCGCCCAAGCATCCAAGACCCAAGCCAAGGTGTCATCTTTTCACCAACGCTCATGGTAAGATATCTTCCATGGATCTTATTCGAGGAAAGCTTCCATCCTTGAAGCCACAATCAAGGAAAGTTCTCAAAGACAACCAATGTGTGATGTCATAGCCATTTATATTAGGCGTTTATGTATTTTGAGTGACTAGCATTCCTTAGTTAGGAGATTCTCTTTGTAAGACTCATCCATAGCCATTGGATCGAGTCAATCGTAGCCATTAGATCGAGGGGGCCAAGGCTATAAATAGGAGCCTTCCCCAACCATTGTAATCACTCCACAATTCCTTTCACTGTTCTTTCTTTGTTCTTTAATACAAGAGGTCATCGAGTACTCTTTTATCCTCGTCTAGGTTTAGGAGGAGTTTTTAACGAGGCTCGCTTGCTAGTTAAATCCCTTGCCTCTTTCCTTTTGCCTTACTTAGCCATCACCCTTATTTTCCAAAGCTTCCGCACAACACGTTCTAAGTGCATCAACTTAGTTTTTCGAAGGCGTACTTAGTCCCCGACCTAAGATCGACGACTAAGGCCGCACGGGTTAGCGGGTCGAAATCTAGCCCCATGACAATATGTAGGTGTTCTCCTGAAAAATGAACATAATCGAAAACATAATTATTTTCTACAAATTCATTGACTATATTGCAGAAAGTAAGAGCAAAATAGGTGCGTTCTTCACTGACTGGATTATTAATCATTTTAGCTTCGGAGTCGTGAACCAACAACGTGTTTCCTTCGTTATACTGAGGCATATTATCCCACACGCGCCTCAGATTTTTCGTAAATATATTTGGATCGGAGGGATGTTGTTCGCAGTGACTTTGATCCTGCAATATTCAAATGAAGTCCATCAGATTTGTCAAATTCTATTTAGATGCTTTAACGAAGATAAACTTTGAAGTTACCCAAATGAAGGCAAGTCTTGGTTTAAGATCATTAATTTTCCAAAGTGCCCACTCTAGGTTTTCTCTGCATTGATGAACAGTTCAGGCACAAATAAAGTAAGAAAACAAATATTCTTAAAGGTTCGGGTAATTCAATTGAATTAGGGGGTGGCATAGGTCCACATTACCTTGTCCTTGAAGACCAAATAACAACCTCATAGGCAGTAAAACAAGAATACAAAAACTCAGAAGCACCAGGTCTGAGTTCCACACTTGCAATTGAAAAACATAAATTTCCTAATCTAATTTCTGAACAGTTGTATTAAAAGTGAGCCACAAAAGGAATACCGTCTCTACTAACACTGGCTAGCACGCCATTGTAATCAATAATAAGAAGCTTCTTATTCGCCGTGGTAGGTGGTACGTTCTTGTACCAGTCGCCATACATTTGAGGAGGACGCCTAGGTCTCTGAATTTCAGAGTCTATTTCATTACTTGGCGTTATGCCATGGCGATGAAGCTTCTTTCGCATGTAAGTGCGAGTCACTTGAGGCGTAGAAGCACGCGCATGAGCATGGCCTTCTGCTGGAGCAGATGCCTGATCATGAACTGCAGCTGCAGAATATGCATCATAGTTCTCTTTTGCATAAGTACCTGGGACATTTTATGTTGGGCCAGATGCCTGATAATGCCCTCCTGGTGCAGAATATGCATCAAACTGCTCCTCAGCAGAGGTACCTGTGACATTCTCTGTATAGAACAATCCAATGTTACGTGCACGAACACACCCTAAACTTGTCAATGAAACTAAACAGAATGCAACACGATATGCAAGGGAGGTGTAAATAGACAGCAGTGTAACAAATGTCAGTCAATGTTCATGAAGCAGTCTAACAAATTCAACAAATGTTTATTCATGTAATACAAGAAACTCCATATACTATGCATACTAGCCTAACCATCTTCAGGAGCATTTGCATCATGAGGCGATGTCGGTCGAAATACATGTTGATTCCGTTCATGTTCCAATTAATAAACACAAGCTTCTAGTTTCTCAAATTGGGAATGAGCCTCTGCCACATTACTGCGCAAAAATGCATCCAAGTTCTTTAGTGTGTCGTACATGGCGTCAATTTTATCGGGGGGTGGAGCATCGGGTACATCGTCACTTCCTCTGGCAATTCTTGCTTCATCTTCATCTCTTTTATGGACCCATTCACCCTGAATGAACGTCCACCCCGTCTTCTTAGTTGTTTTTTCATCAATTTTACTCGGTAGCGGAATTCTAGGGTCCATGTAGGTGTCGATCCCTAAACATTCAAATATGTGACTTAGCACACATCCATAAATGAGGGAGCCTCTTGAAGGGTTGCTAACAATTTCCGCAATAGATCTGAAGATGATTGTAGCTATATCGGGTTTATTTTCCGACCGAAATTGGTGCAACCACCAATAATCAATATGACGCATGCTAGTGCATCGTCCACCTGATGGCCGAAAGAACCAAGTTGTCATTAGATGCAGAAGCCTTTCATGGATATGAAGATGAGTTGGGTTGTCATCATCGAACTTCAAGGGGACACGCTCGAATTCTTGCTCTTCACCAGTAGCTTCCATACCAAGGTGTTGGGCAATAATTTTCGGAGTGATTGTAAATTCAATTCCCATTAGATAGGACTCGATAGCTACAGAATGTTGGGTTCTGCCATCATGCTGAAGGGTAGCATTTGCATAGAAGATCTTCACCAGGTTCTGATAAACATGGGGTTTAATATCGAGATATCTGATCCAACCCCATTCCACAAATAAAGGCCAGAAGTTGAATTGATAATCATGGGACATCAAAAAATCCAAGTCAATCGTTCGCTCCTTCATAATCTTCTTCACCTCGTACACTTCGTGGTACCGCTCAAGACACGCGGGATCACGGAAACAATGGCTCAAAATATTTGAGGTTGTGGCGCGTCGGCTTCACTTGAACGGATAGAACCACCTGTTTCAATCCGACCTCGTTTACCTTTACTGGGTTTGTTTTTTGGAGCCATGTATGAGTTTTTGGTAGGAATATCTGAAAAAACCCTAAACAATCGAAGAAGAAGAAACGAACGGTCTCAGGCTTCAAATATGGCCGATAATCGAAGAACAAAAAAATAAAAAGCCTTAAAATTCTAGGGTTAGGGTTATAAAATTGTGTTTTCCGAGATGAAGGAGGGAAGTTTTCATTTACAGTCTATATTTCCCGCTATTTACTATTTCAAACAGGTTTCGAATCCTCACCTGGGGTTTCAATGCTAGTTTGGCAGAACACTATTTTGAATATCCTCAATGTGGTGTCGAAACCGGGAATAGGGCTTCGATGTTGTTTTGCCAGAGACGCCCAATTGCATTCTTCTATATTGGGGTTTCGATACTTGACGTTTGGTTTCGATGCGGGTTTGGCAAAGACGCCAATTTGTAGTGGATGTTTAATGGGGTATCGAAACCTCCGTAAAACTGTATCGAAACCATTTGAAGCTATAGCATTTATTGTATTACCTACCATCCCATCTGTCAAGTTATTGCAATTTAAAGTGGCAGCTGATATTAAAGGTTTTCCACAACTACTTCTCCTTATTTCATCCTCAACGTCAGAAGTAAGAAAGGAAGGATTAAACAACATATCGTTGTAGAGATTTTTTCCATCTTTCGTGTGGAAATATGGCTGGTGTAAGAGTTGAAGAAGCTCAAATTGGTGAACCAGATGAGTGCACAACAAATGAAGTTGGTGCTTCCGAGAATTTGGTTGGTATGGTGTTTAACTCTCGTGTGGAGGCGTGGAACTATTATCGAGTATATGCGAAGAATAACGGGTTCAGTGTCAGTCGTGCAACAACTAGGCATGATGGTATGGGAAATGTACATATGCAAGAGTTTTGTTGTTCACGGGGAGGACAGCGCAGACGAAAAGTTCATGACTCCGACCGGAAACATGCGCCACGTGATATAACACGAATTGGTTGCAAGGCAAAGGTGACTGTTAAGTGCAGAGAAGAATCAAGGTGGGAGATAGCAGTATGTCACAGTGAACATAATCACCCGTTGTGCCCACCTATAATGCAACCATATCTTCGGCCGAGTAGAGAAGTTAGTAACGATGATGTATTTGAGGCACAGGCTTTGGAAAGTGTTGGCCTGCGAACGTCGGAGGTAATGAATTATTTCACGCAACAGTCAGGTGGTTTCCACAATGTTGGTTTCATTCAGAAATACTTGTACAACTCCCTTCAAAAAGCAAGGGCGGATGAATATCGTGACGGTGATGTCAATGCTCTTCTTGCTTACTTTGTCTTCAAGAAAGATCAAGATACAGGATTGTACACGCAGTTCAACACTGACCAGTCAGGGGGGTTGCATAATATTTTTTGGTCCGACTCAACATCCAGGTCCGACTACGTATGCTTCGGCGATGTCAATGCATTTGACACAACGTACAAGGGTAACATGTATGGCCGGCCTATAATGCCTATTGTTGGTGTTAATCACCACCATCAAACCATTGCCTTCGGTGTGGCAATTTTAGCAGACGAGACTGCAGACACATTTGAGTGGGTACTTAGTGAGTTCTTGCAGGCAATGTCTAACAAAGATTTTGTCTCAGTCGTCACAGATGGTGATAGGGCCATGCACAGGGCTATCAAGACAGTGTTCCCATGTGCACATCATCGCATATGTTCTTGGCATCTTTCTCGAAATGCCCAGACAAACGTAGGTGGTCCCAAATTTACATCCGCCTTTACACGGTGCATGTCCTCTTAGTGGACACTTGAGGAATTCGATCGCTAGTGGAGATCAGTTATGAAAGAATTTAACGTGGACCAACATCCGTGGGTTGTGGAGAAGGATCACATGGTTGGTATGTGGGCACAAGCATATCTCAGAGGAAATTTCTTCGCAAATCTTCGCTCCACACAACGCTGTGAATCTATGAATTCCTCCCTCAACATTATCCTCGAACATAAGAAAACATATCTTGAAGTTGTCTGTGCCATTGAGAAGGGAATAAATGACATGCACATAAATGAGTTGAACGATGAATACAAAAATTCTTCCTCGAAGTCTTTCCCAATGACCAAATTGCATGACCTTGAAGGGAGTGCAGCTGACATCTTCACACGGGCATCCTTTGAAAAAGTTCAGAAGGAACTCAAATATGAGACACTATATCGTGCTCTACATCCGACACTTACGATTGAAGGTGCGTGGACGTATCGTTTGACACAGTATAAGGATCCGGAAGCCATCTATGAGGTTGTGCTTGATGTCACAACAAATAACATTACATGCAGTTTTCGAAAATTTGAGACGATCGGGCTTCCATGTCGCCATCAACTGCACGTTCTTAAGTTGGAAGACTTCTCCGACATCCCAAATTGCTTAATACTACCACGGTGGACAAAAAATGCTAAGGTATCTGCTCCATCTTATCTTCACAGCAAAGTCTGTCCCGAATTAAGACAAATGTCTCGATTTGCTTCGCTACGCTCACTTTCATCGCGGTTGTGCTACCTTGCGTCTCAAACAGACGAAAGTTTCAAAACCACAAAAGATGAGTTACTACGACTAACTGCTCAATTTGAGCAGTCCATAACATTCAATGACTCCTCATCACATAGGGTAAGCCAACACAGCGTTCGAGACCCGCAAAAGAAGGACGCAAAACGAAAGCAGAAAATAAACACTAATGCGTCCACAAAACGAAGGAATCAATGTTCATTTTGCAAAATGGAGGGACACAATAAGAACACATGCCCGGGACTGAAGCTTCAACTTCCAACGGGTACTACGGGGACAAGTTCAGACGTAGACATGTCCCAACCATAATGCAAATGTGATTCAAATCTTTGTAAGTAAAACCTAAAAATTCATCGTGCTTCCAAATGACAATTTATTATTTACTGTTATGCAGATTCCAAACGTGTACAGAGTATCTCCTCTTCAGACATACAAATTCACTTATATATGATTCAAATCACTATAAGTACAACCTAGAAATTATCTCACTCCAATATGAATCAAATACATGTACATACAACCAAAGATATCCTCTGCAGACATACGAAATCATGTGCATATGCAACTTTTGGGCTTTTCTAAAAACAGGCAGCTTAAAAGCAGGCTAAATACAAACCAAGAAAAAAAGACCATTAGATGGAGCCGGTTTAATATAGGCCGTTGGATTTAAAAAAAAGGAGATAAGGTTACCCGATGAACCGGTAACCCTTTTATGATGGTATAACTTCAGGAAAAAATGACGAGCGCGAAAAGAAAAGCAAAATTTAGGGCATCGAAACCAAGAGGACGAAGCCGGTTTTTCCATCAACCAAAGAAGAAAATCTGAAGGAAATTTGTTGAGTAGGTTGGGTTTGAGCACGGTTTGTAGGTAAGTTCTTGCTTCTTGCTTCTTGCTTCTTGCTTCCTTTTTCCGGATTTTTTTCTATTTGAGCGAAACCACATTGCAAATGATGAAGGTTTTTGTATAAACCGTTCGAATGTGGATTTCTTTGTACTTTATAATGAATATTGTAGAGGAGATTGGATTGGAAGGAATTTTTAGGGTTTTGAGTTATTGGTTGTTTAGGGTTATTGGCAAAAAAAAGTAATTGCAAGAAAATTCATATAGAGAGTAGGAACAAAGATAACAGTAGTTAAAAGAAGTGTTGAACACCTTTATTAAGTAGTTATTTCGGCTTGAATAACTCGTTCACCGTGTTCTTGAATAACAAAAGAAATAAGGTTAAATAATTAAGTGATGTTTCAGTTAGGTTAGTTCGTGATAAACCAGTGATAAATGTTACAAATTGTAGTTGATAAGGTACGAAAAGGAGAAAGAAATATTGTCGAGGAGATTGGATTTGTAAGAATGATTTAGTTGAAATCCATGTATTGATTATGATTGTTGGCTGAGATGGTTCTTGTATTTGGTTTTAAAACTAGTTTGCATATTCTATACAACTGTAGTATTGAATGTGTTGGAAGGTATGATTGTTTCTTAAGATCAAATAGCTGATTTGAAGTAGTATGTCAATTTCGGAAAGTCATATGTAAAAAACTGGTTTCTATCTTTGATTATTTTAGGTACACGTTGCAGACAATGAAACATAAGAAGAAGTCTGATAAAGGGGATGCAAAGGCTAAGACACCTAAGATATGTACTTCATATTTCCATTTCTAGTAAGTTGAAGTTGAATGTATATAGAACTGTCAAATTTATTAAATATGAGTTGCATAAGCTAACAGAGAAATTATGTTTTATAGTAAAGGAGAATGTAAACGTTTGGATGGGAGAAGATAATGAACAACAAAGTAAGTGTGTTGTGTAATGGTTTGTTAAGTGTACATTATATTTGTATTGGACTAATTGTGAGAGTGATACATGAAAGAAAAGCATTGGGTTTGAGGTGGAGGCAGATGAGTGAAGATGAAAAGGAGCCTTATCAAAAAATGTTCAAGGAGCAGAAGCAGGCTCTGGCTGAATGAAATGCCTCCAATGTGAAGGATATTGTAGTACCTGAGAAAGAGAAAAGGAGCCTTATGGATATGCTGCAGACTGTACTGTTAGAGTTGAGTGGAATAAAAGATAGTCTACAAGCCCGTATGGATAAGGAAAAAGAAATCGAAGAGAGTATAAGGGAATTGAAGGAGGAATGCAAGAGTTTAAATGTGAACATGATAGAATTGCAGAAGTCGTTGAGGAAATCTGATGGAGAAATTGTTGTTCATGTTAAAGAAGAAGAAGAAGAAGTGGTTGACAAAGGGCAAGTCAAAGTTTCTGATCCGAACAAAGGAGTTCATATTGAGGAGGACCCAATTATGGAGGACGATGTCGAGTGGTTGAATGAAGAATCCATTGCTGTCCCGAAAATAAAGAAAAGGTATAATAAGTTCTTTTGATCAATCTTTCATGAAGTTAATGAATGAGATTATTGTTGTTGATATTGTTTGTGTAACTTGTAGGGCAAGACAACAACAATAGCTACTGCAAAGGTTAGGGGCAAAGGAATAAGAGTAGGAATCACAACTCGGAACATGAATAAAGTCAGCCATTGAATGAAGAATGATGTGTGACAATGTTTGGTTTAAGTAGGATTTGTTGTCCACAATAAATGATGTGTGTGTTTGATTACATTTATTATAGACAAATATGGATGAAATTCGAATGTTATTCAAACTAATTGTTTAGGGGTTGAATAATTAATGAGGTTTTCTAATAAAACTTATATATTTGAACGTGCAGTACTTATTTGTGTTATTAAGTAGATTAAGTATTGAACAACAAATGTGTAAGTATTGCAGATACTGACATACGTGCAAGTATCGGATGGAGTAGGCCAGTCAACAAAAAACACTTGTGACTATATATGGAATACGCCATTGCATGAATCGTAAGCAATCTGAATCTGAAAGTATTCCTCAATGATGTTGTTCTGTTCAATATAAAATGTAAGTTTTTTGTATGGGTGCAGTGAATCAATTGCAGATTTTGGCCACTCATATTTGTCTGTAAGCGATGCAGATACGATACGACCTGGAAGTTGGGTGGGTTCAATGGTTAGTAGGTTTGACTATTCCTTTTAAGCATTTTGTAGCATATTTGAAGAAATTTAGTATGATAGTTGCTATATGTTTGTGGTTTAGGTTATAGATGCTGTTGGTTTTACCATTGTTGATGAAGATATAAGGAAGAAATCTAAAAGAAGGAGAGGGTACATCCCGTGTACATTGAGTGTAAGTTTCATATTAAAGAATCTTATGTCTATTATGAATAAGTGGATATGGTTTTGTAAGGATACATGGTTAATAATAAATGATGTATTGTAGTCTCAGCTTCTACAAGGGATAAATGTTGGTAAAATTGCTGACTATTGGCGTAGGGTTGGCAATCCGTATGGCTTGTTGACGGACTATAAAGTGGTACGAAGAAGCATAAATAAATTAAACATCTCATGCACTTTCATGTCATCTGTATATTACAATGGAAAACGTTGCTTGTTTCAGCTCTTTATCCTCGTGAATGAGAACAAAACTCATTGGTTTATGTGTGTCGTCGATATTGATGCTGGTGTAGTGAAGCTACTGGACAGCTTGCCAAATACCCGAGCCAATGGTGCAAGAGTGTGTATGGCCGAGAACCTGGTAATAATCGAGAACTACGAACTTTTATTCTTCCATTGTTTTAGATGTTACAGAGTATGTAAAAACAGAAAAATGTTTCTGCATGTAGACCAATAGTCTAAAAGAATGTTTAAAAGATAAGAAGTTTGTCCAAGTGTTTGGCTCACCATCAAGGTCGTTGACCGATCTGCACGTGATGGTGGAAAAAGTCAAAAATCAGGATAATGTGTACAGATTTGTTATATTCTAGTACTTTGTGTTAATTTTGTTTAACAAATTGTGAAGGATTACTCGTGGTATTATGTTAACATGGATTTGTTTTCTAACAGAGATGATTGTGGTATGTTTTGCATCAAATGGATGCAACTTTGGAATGATAAGCATATAGGGGAAGTGGTAAGGTTTTAGGTTAATCTTCATTCAACTTTCCTTACTTTGGTCATCTATACTGTAATAATGCTCTTTAATAAAAGCTTAATTTGTTTGTACTTGTCTTAATAGAGCGTTGGAAAATGGGATCGGATGATTCTTTTGTACGAACTTATCAGTCATGATAAGAATAATTTGCCGAGGACTATCAATGCTGATGTAAGCCAATGGTTTCACATGAAGGCAAACGAACCAAAGGTTCCAAAACATGGCACCTTTCAGCGTCCGAAATGGTAAGGCTTTAGGAATGAATGCATTCTTTATTATGTATTTGAATGCATTAGGACGTGTTGTTCGTTATTGTAATCTAATGCAATTTTGTTTGGTGAAGAACATGTTAGGGGAGGGGGCAGCGGTGAGTGGATGGTAATGGATTTTGACTTTTTGTTTGTGGCATGGCACTGCGTAAAGGAACCAACTTTTTTATGGGTCGTAACCATGTTTGGATGTATATGTACTGAAAACATTTTGTAGTTGACATGTGGTGCAAGCATAAATAGGTTAGGAAAGAGTGAAATGTACACATTTTGAATGTATATTATGCAATTTCAGGGCCATAATGTGGTAAAACGCTTGTACATAAATTTTACAATATATGATAAATTTCAGTGGATAAAAGTAGCGGGGGATTCTGGGGAACAACCTTTAAATACATGCTAAAGAACGACAGACCTGTTTACCGGGTAAAAAGCGGTACACAAATTGGTACAATATTTTAATAGAAGAATGTATATACCTTTTTATTAAAAAGATGCACTATTTACCTTGTAAAAAGCGGTACACAAATTATTACATGAAGCGGTACACAAATTAGTACAATTTTGTAATAGAAGAATGTATATACCCTTTTATAACACATGCACGAATTTTTAGAATGGATTATGTACGTGTAAGAAATGTGTACATACACAAATTTTGACCTAAAAGCATACTTTGGTACAATATTTGTATGGAACTGTGTATATACATATATTACTAGCAAATATACAGAAATTGTTACAAATTTGTAAGAGGAAAAGGTATATACCTTTTCTTTTACACGGTTTCACGAAGGTTGAAAAAGGACTTTTACTTGTAAGGAAATGTGTACATACAAAATTTCTTACCCGAAAAGCATAATTTGGTACAATATTTGTATGGAACTGTGTATATACATATATTACTAGCAAATATACAGAAATTGGTACAAATTTGTAAGAGGAAAAGGTATATACCTTTTCTTTTAAACGGTTTCACGAAGGTTGAAAATGGACTTTTACTTGTAGGGAAATGTGTACATACAGAAATTCTTACCCGAAAAGCATAATTTTTTACAAGTTTTGTTAAGATTTGTGTATATACTCTTAATAGGACGAATTGTACAGGAATTGGAACAAATGTGTAAGAGGAAACGGTATATACCTTATATATTACATTGTTATGAAGGTTGAAAATGGCTCATGTACTTGTAGGAAATGTGTACATACACAATTTCTTACCCGTAAAGCATATTTTGGTAAAAGTTCTGTAAGGAGTTGTGAATATACACATAATAGTACCCAATGTACACAAATTAGTACAAATTGGTATGAGGAAATGTTATATACCTTATTTATTACAAAATGGTAGAACTTTGTACGTATAGTTTTTTTATTACACAATATTTCCCTGTTTCGTCGAAATGTCCAATTTGTTTGTAAGGAAATGAGTACATACAGATATTCGTACCGAAAAACATACTTTTGTAGAAGTTATGATAAGGGCATCGAAACCACGTAAAGGTGGTTTCGGTTCTGGTTTTGCAGAATGGTCGAAAGTTAGTCTTTTATGTAGCATCGAAACCTCGTATATAGGGTTTCGGTGCAGGTTGAGCACGAAAATATTTGAAGGTCTTCAACCTTATGAGTTGAAAATTAACATTTGGTTTGGTTTACCAGAGAACGATCATATGAAAACTAAAGATGAAGAAATTTAGGAAAGAAATAAAATGCATTCCAAACAAAGTTTTTCAAATACATTAGACATTAAAAACAAAGTAACATAATAAATCCTACTCAGTCCTCATTCCTGCCCCGGGAAACGACCTCCATGCCCTCTGCCATCCATGGCACTGGAACCAGCCTCTCGTTGGTGCTGACCAACCATCTCTACATAAGATCGGATCTCATATCTGACCCCTATTGTTGCCTAATGAACAAAACATGTATGCATTAGTATGAGAAGAAGTTCATCTTGTATAAAAGAAGAAACTGATGATAGAGAAAACCTTGAGAATGGCAGTTGAAGTAGTCTATGTCCTCTTTGGTAGGCATGTAACCATAAAGTTGGCGCGTTGTGCCTAGACCATACAAGAAGCCTTGACATTTTTCCCAAGCTTTTTTATCTAAACCTTGGGCAGCAAACTGGTTATGCAGACGCTGAGCGTCGAGATAACATGTTGTCGTGCTCTGAAAAATCAGAAGGCTCATCCCACGATGGCCTTCTGGACCGTATGAATGGTGAGGCTTGGCAATAGTAGTATAGGAACTGAAATAGTTCCGAAGCTCTTGGTTTCCCATACCAGTCCACTGAAGCATAAAATGAAAGATATTAGAAGTGAAGCAATTGTAATAATATTGAAAACATAATTCAAATTTGTTAAATAACTACCTTCCCAGCATCATCTTTTTCCAGCCTTGTGTTCATTATCATGACCATGGGCGGCCAGAGTATTTGGTGATCATCAACCTCGTTGTTTGCAGGCAGGGGGCAGGCAGTATTAGCAGCAGTCGGATCATCTCTCAAAGCAGTCCATTGGCCAAAAGCTTGACCCTGAGGAATAGAAAAAGTACCCCTTCTAAGAAATTCTTCATCAAAGAGCTCAGCAAGTTGGCGATGGAGTCTGAGCTTTGGTCCACCTTTCGTTCTGGCATGTGTCAGTAGGGACTGAATGCCATTAAACCTGTGAGAGGCACCAGGACCTCCTTGGCATGCTGGACAAAGCCATCTTGTAGAAGGGTCAGTGATTGTCAGCATTGTAGCGATGGTCTTGAAAAAGTTGCTGAACCATTTGCTTTTTCTGAGAGTGTCATGGCTTGGTTGATCCTCCTCATCAGAAATGAAATATAAATCATCCTCATTATTTGAGTCTGACTCAAATTCTAGTTTCCTCTTGGAGAATTGGTGAGGATTGTTTTTCGAAGATCTGCTTGAACTCATTTTAACGGAAGGAAGTTAAAAGTATTTGGTTCAGAAGTGAATATAGAGCGAAGGGTTGAGATGAGTATAGCGAATTTTTGATGTTGTAAAGAGTATAAAGAAGAGTTGTTAATATATAGGGAAATTCAGTTGGGAGGGAAAGTGAAAAAGTCTGTGGAGGGAAACTGAGAGAGAAGGCACGTTGTGTGTCTGTTCATTGAACGAGGTACATGAACATGAACCCCTTCATTAATGAAAAGACAGAAAACTGAAAAGGCTGAATCGTTTTGCTTGGTTTCGAAACCAGTTGTAAACACGATGAGGAAGATGAAACGATTCATGTGATTATAGTGAAAAGACAGAACACTGAAAAAGCAAGATTCCTTTTACTGGGTTCGATACCATCTGAAGGGGTTTCGGAACTATATACACTTATTAGTAGCATAATGTACACAGATTGGTACAAGTTTCCAAAAGAAATCGGTATATACATGACTTTATTACACAGTTTCAGGAAGGTTCAAGTTGGGTCATTTAATTGTTAGGAAATGTGTACATACATAAATTGTTAACCAAATGCAAAGTACATCATTGAAGCAGGTGATGACAGCAACTGAAAAGGCTGACTCGTTCTGGGGTATCTAAACCAGCTTTATTTTTTGGGTAACACGAAACGGTACAAGTGATGACAGTGAAAAGACAGAACACTGAAAAGGCAGCTTCCTTTTACTGGTTTTGAAACCTTCTTAAGGGGTTTCGGTACTCTATACACATAGTAGTAACAAATGTACAGAAATGCGTAGTCTTTGTACATGATGTGTAGTGGGTATCGAATCCACAGATAAAGGGTTTCGGTGCTATGTTTTCATACGGGGGCATCGAACCCAGACGTATGGGGTTTCGGTGCATGTTGGACATTGTGTTACAAAAGTTAATACAGACGCTATGAGAAAAATAATATGTTGACATACACAATTTTCATACGAAAAAGCATACTTGTGTACATGTTTTGTAGGGGGCATCGAACCCAGACGTATGGGGTTTCGGTGCTGGTGTGACATTGTGTTAAACAGTGTAGAACTTTTTTACAATGAGATTTGTACATAAATGCGTAGTCTTTGTACATGATGTTGTTTTTTGTACAAACCTGTAAATTTATCATATAATAAGTACAAAATTTTTCACAATGAGATTTCTGAATATATAACATTGTATGTTGTATTTACAGAGATACAAAAGACGATCAAACATATAATACAGAGGAGATTAGCAGAGAAAAATTGGTTAATTCAATTGACGAACGCTTTCAGCTGCATTTAATCCAAATACGGATGATGCTTCACGTACTCCTGTACATTGTCTGCTGCGGCCAAGTTTTGTAAATATACCCGAATGGAACCACCTATTTAAATGATCAAGTGCAAGTACATAATTAGGTTGCAGTTTAAGAAATTGCTTCATTTTTATAATGAATATGTTTGATTTAGGGTGTTTTACTTAATGCGTTATGAGTTGTCTCATCTTCTACCTTGTAGGATTTATGACATATGTAGGTGTTCTCCTGAAAGATGAACATAATCGAAAATATAATTATTTTCTACAGATTCATTGACTATATTGCAGAAAGTAAGAGAAAAATAGGTGTGTTCTTCACTGACCGGATTATTAATCATTTTAGCTTCGGAGTCGTTAACCAACAGTGTGTTTCCTTCGTTATACTGAGGCATATTATCCCACACGCGCCTCAGATTTTTTGTAAATATATTTGGATCGGACGGATGTTGTTCGCAGTGACTTTGATCCTGCAATATTCAGATGAAGTCCATCAGATTTGTCAAATTCTATTTAGATGCTTTAACGAAGATAAACTTTGAAGTTACCCAAATGAAGGCAAGTCTTGGTTTAAGATCATTAATTCTCCAAAATGCCCACTCTAGGTTTTCTCTGCATTGATGAACAATTCAGGCACAAATAAAGTAAGAAAACAAATTTTCTTAAAGGAACGTGTAATTCAATTGATTTAGGGGGTGGCATAGGTCCACATTACCTTTTCCTTGAAGACCAAATAGCAACCTCATAGGCAGTAAAACAAGAATACAGAAACTCAGAAGCACCAGGTCAGAGTTCCACACTTGCAATTGAAAAACATAAATTTCCTAATCTAATTTCTGAACAGTTGTATTAAAAGTGAGCCACAAAAGGAATACCGTCTCTACTAACACTGGCTAGCACACCATTGTAATCAAGAATATGAAGCTTCTTATTCGCCGTGGTAGGACTCGATAGCTACACAGTGTTGGGTTCTGCCATCATGCTGAAGGGTAGCATTTGCATAGAAGATCTTCACCAGGTTCTGATAAACACGGGGGTTTAATATCGAGATATCTGATCCAACCCCATTCCACAAATAAAGGCCAGAAGTTGAATTGATAATCATGGGACATCAAAAAATCCAAGTCAATCGTTCGCTCCTTCCTAATCTTCTTCGCCTCGTACACTTCGTGGTATCACTCAAGACACGCGGGATCACGGAAACAATGGCTCAAAAAATTTGGAGGTTGTGGCGCGTCGGCTTCACTTGAACGGATAGAACCACTTGTTTCAATCCGACCTCGTTTACCTTTACTGGGTTTGTTTTTTAGAGCCATGTATGAGTTTTTGGTAGGAATATCTGAAAAAACCCTAAACAATCAAAGAAGAAGAAACGAACGGTCTCAGGTTTCGAATATGGCCGATAATCGAAGAACGAAAAATAAAAAAGCCTTAAAATTCTAGGGTTGGGGTTATAAAATTATATTTTCCGAGATAAATGAGGGAAGTTTTCATTTACAGTCTATATTTCCCGCTATTTACTATTCCAAACAGGTTTCGAATCCTCACCTGGGGTTTTGATGCTAGTTTGGCATAACGCTATTTTGAATATCCTCAACGTGGTGTCGAAACCGGGAATAGGGCTTCGATGCTGTTTTGCCAGAGACGCCCAATTGCATTATTCTATATTGGGGTTTCGATACTTGACGTTTGGTTTCGATGCAGGTTTGGCAAAGACGCCAATTTGTAGTGGATGTTTAATGGGGTATCGAAACCTCCGTAAAACTGTATCGAAACCATTTGAAGCTATAGCATTTATTGTATTACCTACCAGCCCATCTGTCAAGTTATTGCAATTTAAAGTGGCAGCTGATATTAAAGGTTTTCCACAACTACTTCTCCTTATTTCATCCTCAACGTCAGAAGTAAGAAAGGAAAGATTAAACAACATATCGTTATAGAGATTTTTTCCATCTTTCGCGTGGAAACATGGCTGGTGTAAGAGTTGAAGAAGCTCAAATTGGTGAACCAGATGAGTGCACAACAAATGAAGTTGGTGCTTCCGAGAATTTGGTTGGTATGGTGTTTAACTCTCGTGTGGAGGCGTGGAACTATTATCGAGTATATGCGAAGAATAACGGGTTCAGTGTCAGTCGTGCAACAACTAGGCATGATGGTATGGAAAATATGCATACGCAAGAGTTTTGTTGTTCACAGGGAGGACAGCGCAGACGGAAAGTTCATGACTCCGACCGGAAACGTGCGCCACGTGATATAACACAAATTGGTTGCAAGGCAAAGGTGATTGTCAAGTGCAGAGAAGAATCAAGGTGGGAGATAGCAGTAGTCACAGTGAACATAATCACCCGTTGTGCCCACCTATAATGCAACTGTATCTTTGGTCGAGTAGAGAAGTTAGTAACGATGATGTACTTGAGGCACAGGCTTTGAAAAGTGTTGGCCTGCGAACGTCGGAGGTAATGAATTATTTCACGCAATAGTCGGGTGGTTTCCACAATGTTGGTTTCATTCGGAAAGACTTGTACAACTCACTTCAAAAAGCAAGGGCGAATGAATATCGTGACGGTGATGTCAATGCTCTTCTTGCTTACTTTGACTTCAAGAAAGATCAAGATACATGATTGTACATGCAGTTCAACACTGACCAATCAGGGGGGTTGCATAATATTTTTTGGTCCGACTCAACATCCAGGTCCGACTACATATGCTTCGGTGATGTCATTGCATTTGACACAACGTACAAGGGTAGCATGTATGGCTGACCTATAATGCCTATTGTTGGTGTTAATCACCACCATCAAATCATTGTCTTCGGTGTGGCAATTTTAGCAGACGAGACTGCAGACACATTTGAGTGGGTACTTAGTGAGTTCTTGCAGGAATGTCTAACAAAGCTCTTGTCTCAGTCGTCACGGATGGTGATAGGGCCATGTACAGGGCTATCAAGACAGTGTTCCCATGTGCACAACATCGCATATGTTCCTGACATCTTTCTCGAAATGCCCAGGCAAACGTAGGTGATCCCAAATTTACATCCGCCTTTACACGGTGCATGTCCTCTTGGTGGACAATTTTAGGAATTCGATCGCCAGTGGAGATCAGTTATGAAAGAATTTAACGTAGACCAGCATCCGTGGGTTGTGGAGAAGGATCACGCGGTTGGTATGTGGGCACAAACATATCTCAGAGGACATTTCTTCACAAATCTTCGCTCCACACAACGCTGCGAATCTATGAATTCCGCCCTCAACATTATCCTCGAACATAAGAAGACATATCTTGAAGTTGTCCGTGCCAATGAGAAGGGAATAAATGACATGCGCATAAATGAGTTGAACGAAGAATACAAAAATTCTTCCTCGAAGCCTTTCCCAATGACCAAATTGCATGACCTTGAAGGGAGTGCAGCTGACATCTTCACCCGGGCATCATTTGAAAAAGTTCAGAAGGAACTCAAATATGAGACACTGTATCGTGCTCTACATCCGACACTTACGATTGAAGGTGCGTGGACGTATCGTTTGACACAGTATAAGGATCCGGAAGCCATCTATGAGGTTGTGCTTGATGTCACAACAAATAACATTACATGCAGTTGTCAGAAATTTGAGACGATGGGGCTTCCATGTCGCCATCAACTGCACTTTCTTAAGTTGGAAGACTTCTCCGACATCCCAAATTTCTTAATACTACCGCGGTGGACAAAAAATGCTAAGGTATCTGCTCCATCTTATCTTCACAGCGAAGTCTGTCCCGAATTAAGACAAATGTCTCGATTTGCTTCGCTACGCTCACTTTCATCGCGGTTGTGCTACCATACGTCTCAAACATATGAAAGTTTCAAAACCACAAAAGATGAGTTACTACGACTAACTACTCAATTTGAGCAGTCCATAACATTTAATGACTCCTCATCACATAGGGTAAGCCAACACAGCGTTCGAGACCCGCAAAAAAAGGACGCAAAATGAAAGCAGAAAATAAACACTAATGCGTCCATAAAACGGAGGAATCAATGTTCATTTTGCAAAATGGAGGGACACAATAAGAACGCATGCCCGAGACAGAAGCTTCAACTTCCAACGGGTACTACGGGGACAAGTTCAGACGTAGACATGTCCCAACCATAATGCAAATGTGATTCAAATCACTGTAAGTAAAACCTAAAAATTCATCGTGCTTCCAAATGAAAATTTATTATTTACTATTATGCAGATTCCAAACGTGTACAGAGTATCTCCTCTTTAGACATACAAATTCACTTATATATGATTCATATCACTGTAAGTACAACCTAAAAATTATCTCACTCTAATATGCTTCAAATACATGTACATACAACCAAATATATCCTCTGCACACATACGAAATCATGTGCATATGCTACTTTTATCTACTGAAATTTACCATACATTGCAAAATTTCTGTACAA
Organism: Hibiscus tridactylites; assembly: GCA_958450335.1. Classification (NCBI taxonomy): domain Eukaryota; kingdom Viridiplantae; phylum Streptophyta; class Magnoliopsida; order Malvales; family Malvaceae; genus Hibiscus; species Hibiscus tridactylites. The sequence goes on along the minus strand of OY288265.1, from coordinate 23,858,922 downwards.
GTGTTTTACCACATTATGGCCCTGAAATTGCATAATATACATTCAAAATGTGTACATTTCACTCTTACCTAACCTATTTATGCTTGCACCACATGTCAACTACAAAATGTTTTCAGTACATATACATCCAAACATGGTTACCGCCCATAAAAAATTGGGTTCCTTTACGCAATGTCATGCCACAAACAAAAAGTCAAAATCCATTGCCATCCACTCACCACTGCCCCCTCCCCTAACATGTTCTTCACCAAACAAAATTGCATTAGATTACAATAATAAACAACATGTCCTAATGCATTCAAATACATAATAAACAATGCATTCATTCCTAAAGCCTTACCATTTCGGACGCTGAAAGGTGCCATGTTTTGGAACCTTTGGTTCGTTTGCCTTCATGTGAAACCATTGACTTACATCAACATTGATAGTCCTCCGCAAATTATTCTTATCATGACTGATAAGTTCGTACAAAAGAATCATCCGATCCCATTTTCCAACGCTCTATTAAGACAAGTACAAACAAATTAAGCTTTTATTAAAGAGCATTATTCCAGTATAGATGACCAAAGTAAGGAAAGTTGAATGAAGATTAACCTAAACCCTTACCACTTCCCCTATATGCTTATCATTCCAAAGTTGCATCCATTTGATGCAAAACATACCACAATCATCTCTGTTAGAAAACAAATCCATGTTAACATAATACCACGAGTAATCTTTCCCAATTTGTTAAACAAAATTAACACAAAGTACTAGAATATAACAACTCTGTACCCATTATCCTGATGTTTGACTTTTTCCACCATCACGCGCAGATCGGTCAACGGCCTTGATGGTGAGCCAAACACTTGGACAAACTTCTTATCTTTTAAACATCCTTTTAGACTATTGGTCTACATGCATAAACATTTTTCTGTTTTTACATACTCTGTAACATCTAAAATAATGTAAGAATAAAAGTTCGTAGTTCTCGATTATTACCAGGTTCTCGGCCATACACACTCTTGCACCATTGGGTCGGGTATTTGGCAAGCTGTCCAGTAGCTTCACTACACCAGCATTAATATCGACGACACACATAAACCAATTAGTGTTGTTCTCGTTCACGGGGATAAAGAGCTGAAACAAGTAACGATTTCCATTGTAATATACAGATGACATGAAAGTGCATGGGATGTTTAATTTATTTATGCTTCTCCGTACCACTTTACAGTCCGTCAACAAGCCATACGGATTGCCAACCCTACGCCAATAGTCAGCAATTTTACCAACATTTAGCCCTTGCAGAAGCTGAGACTACAATACATCATTTATTATTAACCATGTATCCTTACAAAACCATATCCACTTGTTCATAATAGACATAAGATTCTTTAATATTAAACTTACACTCAATGTACACGGGATGTACCCCCTCCTTCTTTTAGATTTCTTCCTTATATCTTCATCAACAATGGTAAAACCAACAGCATCTATAACCTAAACCACAAACATATAGCAACTATCATACTAAATTTCTTCAAATGTGCTACAAAATGCTTAAAAGGAATAGTCAAACCTACTAACCATTGAACCCACCCAACTTCCAGGTCGTATCGTATCTACATCGCTTACAGACAAATATGAGTGGCCAAAATCTGCAATTGATTCACTGCACCCATACAAAAAACTTACATTTTATATTGAACAGAACAACATCATTGAGGAATACTTTCAGATTCAGATTACTTACGAATCACGCAATGGCGTATTCCATATACGGTCACAAGTGTTTTTTGCTGACTGGCCTACTCCATCCGGTACTTGCACGTATGTCAGTATCTGCAATGCTTACACATTTGTTGTTCAATACTTAATCTACTTAATAACATTCAAATATATAAGTTTTATTAGAAAACCTCATTAATTAGAAAACCTCATTAATTATTAGAAAACCTCATTAATTATTCAACCCCTAAACAATTAGTTTGAATAACATTCGAATTTCATCCATATTTGTCTATAATAAATGTAATCAAACACACACAACATTTATTGTGGACAACAAATCCTACTTAAACCAAACATTGTCACACAGCATTCTTCATTCAATGGTTGACTTTATTCATGTTCCGAGTTGTGATTCCTACTCTTATTCCTTTGCCACTAACCTTTGCAGTAGCTACTGCTGTTGTCTTGCCCTACAAGTTAACACAAACAATATCAACAACAATAATCTCATTCATTAACTTCATGAAAGATTGACCAAAAGAACTTATTATACCTTTTTCTTTATTTTCAGGACAACAACAGATTCTTCATTCAACCACTCGACATCGTCTTTCATCATTGGGTCCTCCTCAATATGAACTCCTTTGTTCGGATCAGAAACTTTGACTTGCCCTTTGTCAACCACTTCTTCTTCTTCTTTAACATGAACAACAATTTCTCCATTAGATTTCCTCAATGACTTCTGCAATTCTATCATGTTCGCATTTAAACTCTTGCATTCCTCCTTCAATTCCCTTATACTCTCTTCGATTTCTTTTTCCTTCTCCACACGGGCTTGCAGACTATCTTTTATTCCACCCAACTCTAACAGTGCAGTCTGCAGCATATCCATAACAACATCATTTGTTCAATTCTTTCGATCCCCTTCTTCCCCTTCCACTTTCTCATCATCATACCCAAGTACCTGCAAACATCATCAGTAAATCATTTCATATAACCACAACATCCTATATAATACCATGTTGGTTTAACCCACTTACCTTGGGTTTTTTTGGATGGCTTTCTTCCTTGAGGCTGTTTACAATCTTCCTTACTTCCTTCTTGTTGCCCCATACATGTATGCGACCGCGACCTTCAGAGGCAGCAACTATTCTGCTCGCGACTCCACTCCAAAAATCAAATAACCTCACCTACATTTATTATTCATCAAAACATTATAATATAACTCAATAAACTCAATCCCATGAAACAACTACTACGTTCGAACAAAACATACTTTTAAACATATATTACCTCTAATATCGCGATGCATCCGGTCATGTATGCCAAACCACCACGAACTTTCCAGTTCTCTACTCCATCAAGTAACTTGTTGTATGCATATTTTCACCAATTGAGATTTCCCTTCAACCCCTCTAGGCACAACAACCGTAAATGTTCCGAGGAAGGCATATTGTTCGCATTTGGACTTATAAAAATACCAACAATGAAAAGAAGAACGCGAGCTTTCAACTCGTCTCCCTCAAATTTACCGCTACGTATGTCCTCCTGAAGTTCCTTCACTGTGGCATCCCTCTTTATTCCGTACTTCGATGCCATTTCTTTTGCATTAACATTTCTCGTTCCAATTTCAACATCGACTCCTTCATTCTTCAAACTCAAAACAGCCTCCGTATCTTCCACCAACACTGGAATTTTATGTCCATCAAATTCCATGATCGACCTCTGGACATCAAAATTCTCTACGAAAGTGCGACATAGGTCGCGATGAATTGCTCTCGGTTTTATTTCCATTAAAGGACCAAACCCTAACTCATGTACCACACCCTCAATATTCAACTTCCTCATCTCTTCAAACACCTCTGACAGCTTAATGAGGCTACATCTTGAAGACTTCTCCTACAACATTTCATAAATACATTATTTACTTCACTGTTACACAAATATACCTTATGTTAGAACATTTTCATCTCTTTCTCCATAAATAATTTCAAAAATTCACTTACCTTTTTCTCTTTCTCAGGTACTACAATATCCTTCACATTGGAGTCATTCCATTCAGCCAGAGCCTGCTTCTGCTCCTTGAACATTTTTTTGATAAGGCTCCTTTTCATCTTCACTCATCTGCCTCCACCTCAAACCCAATGCTTTTCTTTCCTGTATCACTCTCACAATTAGTCCAATACAAATATAATGTACACTTAACAAACCATTACACAACACACTTACTTTGTTGTTCATTATCTTCTCCTCCTCCAAACGTTTACATTCTCCTTTACTATAAAACATAATTTCTCTGTTAGCTTATACAACTCATATTTAATAAATTTGACAGTTCTATATACATTCAACTTCAACTTACTAGAAATGGAAATATGATGTACATATCTTAGGTGCATTAGCCTTTGCATCCCCTTTATCAGACTTCTTCTTATGTTTCATTGTCTGCAACGTGTACCTAAAATAATCAAAGATAGAAACCAGTTTTTTACATACGACTTTCCGAAATTGACATACTACTTCAAATCAGCTATTTGATCTTAAGAAACAATCATACCTTCCAACACATTCAATACTACAGCTGTATAGAATATGCAAACCAGTTTTAAAACCAAATACAAGAACCATCTCAGCCAACAATCATAACCAATACATGGATTTCAACTAAATCATTCTTACAAATCCAATCTCCTCGACAATATTTCTTTCTCCTTTTCGTACCTTATCAACTACAATTTGTAACATTTATCACTGGTTTATCACTAACTAACCTAACTGAAACATCACTTAATTATTTAACCTTATTTCTTTTGTTATTCAAGAACACAGTGAACGAGTTATTCAAGCCGAAATAACTACTTAATAAAGGTGTTCAACACTTCTTTTAACTACTGTTATCTTTGTTCCTACTCTCTATATGAATTTTCTTGCAATTACTTTTTTTGCCAATAACCCTAAACAGCCAATAACCCAAAACCCTAAAAATTCCTTCCAATCCAATCTCCTCTACAATATTCATTATAAAGTACAAAGAAATCCACATTCGAACGGTTTATACAAAAACCTTCATCATTTGCAATGTGGTTTCGCTCAAATAGAAAAAAAAAACTGGAAAAAGAAAGCAAGAAGCAAGAACTTACCTACAAACCGTGCTCAAACCCAACCTCCTCGACAAATTTCCTTCAGATTTTCTTCTTTGGTTGATGGAAAAACCAGCTTCGTCCTCTTGGTTTCGATGCCCTAAAATTCTGTTTTTCTTTTCCCGCTCGTCGTTTTTTCCTGAAGTTATACCATCATAAAAGGGTTACCGGTTCACCGGGTAACCTTATCTCCTTTTTTTAATCCAACGGTCTATATTAAACCGGCTCCATCTAATGGTCTTTTTTTCTTGGTTTGTATTTAGCCTACTTTTAAGCCGCCTGTTTTTAGAAAAGCCCTCTCAAAACACGTTTGACTGCGTAGGTCTTCGTCATACATGACCAAATTGAGTGTTGTTTACGTAAATAATATGAAAAAATCAAATTAAAGCGTTGAATCTTGGTGCGACCAGGAGTTTTGAACCATGTCGTCCTAAGGATGAGATGTGAGCGTTGTGAATCTTGGTGATCAGAGTAGTGGTGCGGTGGTCGTTAACAAGTTTGATCTTCATAGTGGATTGTGAAAAATCAAGCGGTGGTACTAGCGGCGGAGTTGTGTCAGAAAAGTTGAATCTCATCGAATTCCTAAAGAACTCGATGAACATTCAACCAAAATACATGGTTTTTGAATCGTATGGGTGGAATATTTTGAGTTTTTAGGTGTTAGCTGCAGAGGATTTTGGGGTGTGAGAGAGAAGAGAGAGGGGGAGGCCGGGTGAATTGAACAAATTAACTCGTTTTTGGCTTATGTAACTTGAGTGAAACAATGTCGTTTTGGCACCGGGTCAACTTGGGATTCGCACGTTTTCATTCAGGTTGACCCAAAGTCCGCGTGTTTTTTTAAAAAGCGTAATTGTTCATTTGGTCCTTGAATTGTTAAAATGTAATGCAATTTAGTCTTTAATTCAATAAAAATCAGATTTAAAGTTTGTAATTCTTTAAATTTGGTCCTATATTTAATTATTTTATTTAATTAAATGTAATTAAATTATATGCTTGATACATGTTTTATATTGGGCATTTAGTTTTGATTATTAGACAATTTAATCACCTACGTTGATTAATTGTTTAGAGCCTTAGTATTTAGGTTCTCTAATTAGGATCTAATAATTTAAATAGGATAGATAATTGTAGAAAATTAACAAGTATTATTTGGAAAACTTAGAAGTTTTAATTTGAATGGTACCCTAAGGTAATTGGGTGTTAGTCAACATAAACTTTTAAGATAGAACAAATAATATTTGTTAGAACTAAGAATATGATAATTAATTTAGTTAGTCAATTAAATCCTTATTTAAGACTGATGCTTAAATAATTAGATTAACCATACAATTAGTGAATATTATAAAGTTTAGGGTTTTGATATGAATGGTGCTCAAGCAATTGGATGCTATCTCATAAAAGCCTTTAAGTTTGATAATATTCTTAATCGTAAACAATTAAAATGATTAGAGCCTTATTTAAGTTATCACTTAAAAATAGACAAGATAATAAATGGTTCATGCATTTAAAAACCTTTTATAGTCGAATATATTTTTTAGAATATAAATAGAGATGTCCTAAACGCATAGGGCGCTTCCAATCTTACATTCGACACACAAAAATATATTCCTTTATAAAAGGAATGTTCTCATTCTAAATACGAATCCAGTTAATAATTAAGGAATAAATTAAATTCAAGTTATTGTTCTTTAAATACCAATATGCCACGCAAATTAAAAGGTATCGATAACAGACATTTGTGTGGTGCTAACCCTTCCCCACACGTAACCGACTTCCGAACTTAAATTTTAAAGTAATAAATTTATGGTTGTTTTTATGGTGTTCGGTCTACCAAAGTGATCAGTGGCGATTTTAATTTTTTTAAAAAAATAAATAAAAGGGCAAATTTGATTTTTTATAAGACTGATTATTTTAAAAATGCAGATTTAAAAGGAAAAAATGATTTTCAAGGTTAAAAAGGTAAAATGATTTTAAGACTAATTTTAAAACTAAATAAAGAGGAAAAACTCCATTTTTGTTACTTAATTGCAAGATCAATTCAATACGAAAAAAACTACTTTTTTAAGATTTAATGAACTAAAAGGAAGAAAAAAACTTTTAATTTTCAAAAACTAATCGTCGAGCTATTTCACATCGGTTAAAAAATAGTTTCGACAGCTTGAAAACTCCGCTGGAAAAATCAATTCGAGAGTCAGGCCTTAATTAATTTTTCGTGACATATTGACATTTAAGAATTGTAATTTGATCAATAATTATTGGGTGGATTTGTATAGAGAATGGAAATATGCATTTTATTTACATGGTTGTGGTTTGTTGATTAAAAGTGTGTTTGGATAAACGGTGGGAAAATTTATTTTGGATCATCGTGATTTTAAGAATTGATTTTTGTGTAAAATTGATTTTAAAGTAACGTGATTTATGTTTGGGAGTTTTTTTCTTAAAAATCACGATTGTGTAAAAATATAGTGTAAAAATCACGACGAAACGCAAAAGCTATTATTCTGTAGCTTTTACCAAAATCACGTTTGGTGCCCAGAATCGATTTTGGATTTTTACATCCAAACATGTATGCATGACGTTCGAGACACAAAATCCCGATTGAACGGGACTTTGACCCTACCACTGCAGAAACAAACACGCATATGTTGCTTAAAATTTGGGTAAATTAAAATTAAAAATGAAAAGTTAATTTCTTGCTAGAGGTGCCCGAAACCGGCTCTAGTAGTTAATGCACATTAAAGAATCACTAGAGGTGCCCGAAATTGGCTCTAGTGAAAACAAAAATAAATAAATACCAGTAATGGAATTGTTAAAAACTTATTGTTCACATAGAATCTTGAAAATCAACTTGTATACAACTACGCACACACATTATAACAAGCATTATAGTTTAGTTCCGGGTAATTTTTGCGCTATCCGAAAAATTTAAAAGGTGATCATACTTATTATCACGATTCTAAGGACTGGATTCAAGTTTGAAGCATGTCTTTGATTATTAAAGTCTTGGCAGGTAATTGTTAGTTTGCATTGCTTGAGGACAAGCGATAGTTCGAGTTTGGGGTGTGTTAAGTGTTCAAAAGTACTATTTTTATTACCTTTTTACTCATATTATTATTAGACTTAAGCTCATTTTAGTTGCATTATTAGGCATTCATGCATATTTTCATAATTTCTTTCACCGTTATGCTTGAGTTCGTGTTTTGATTAGTTTTTGTGAAAAAAGATGATGCTAGAGGTTGTTTTGTGTATGCAGGATTTACTGCCCGTGCAAACTGGAAGTTGTCGAGGCAACCCAAGAAGGACATGCCGAACTTGTTACAGTGGAAATAGCCGACTAGAGGATAAGCTGATGTGGCTGCCGAATTTGATGAATGGATAAACCCTACATGGCGTAGAGCAAGAAGAAATCTTAAAAGAGTTGGAATTCCATAAAAAAGTCAAAGAGAGATTGAAGTTCCATGAAAGTAGGAGAAGTTTTAGGAAGATAAATAAATTAAAGAGATTTATCTCTTTAATGCTATTTAATTTCAACTTAACTTCCTCTTCAAGAAAGACTTTGACCTAGCTATCTCGTATAAATAAGAAGACCTAGCCGCCAATTAAGGGAGGTTCGATTGAGAGAGAAAAATCAAGGGGCTGCTCGACATCTTCTTCTTCTTTTTTGTTCGATTAGATTCATGCTAGAGAGATTATTCTTTGTAAATCTTTCGAACCCAGCCATAAACTAATTTTATTTGGCTTGGGCTATTGTGTTTTTGTGGTTGTGAGAACGATTGGATTTGTTTAGGTATTTGAGTTTGCAATTTTAATTCAAGGTTTGTTCCTTACTGGTTCTTAATTTTGTTTGCGAGTGAATTGAGAGAGGATCTCGTGAATTCATCCATTTATCTAATATCCGGAGAGTTAGATTCAAGAAACGAATGTACATGGTTTTCATTCAAACGATCATTGGTGAAGACTAATCCAACTTAGGAATAAGTTGCGAATTTCAACGGCTAAGAGGAGCGCAAGATCGGTTGTTGTTCACCCTTGGTTCACGCAGGGATGTATTATCAAGGCATGCACAATTAACCATTGTTTCGAATTAGGGATAAGGAGAAACCATTGAAGAACGCTTCGCCGAATCTTGAAGGTTGGCGACAGTTGCCCAAGCAATCGTTCTGTTTCTACATTGCCCAGACATCGGCTTCACTCATTGCCCATGCAATCGCTTCATTCATTCACTGCCCAAGCAACTGCTTAACCCATTGCCCAAAAAATACGATTGCTGCCAATTGCCAAAGCAATTGAGTCATTCTTGCACTCAAGTACCAAGACAGTTCATTCAATTATCACTCCTCAAATTCACGATAACTCGGTCTGCTCTCTCTTATTCGATTTCTCTATCTTTTATTTTTTATTGCTCTTTTATTTTATTAATTAGAACTCCTACAATCACCTACTTGTGTTTTTTTCTTTTCTAATGTAGTAATTTAAGCAAAGTAGCATAAAACAATTCCTGAGAAAATAATACTCGATACTTATCACTTTATTACTTGCGATGTGTACACTTGTACCAATTGCGAAGCACTTATTACACGCAACAAAGTAATCGTCTAAAATTGAATAGTGAAACGGCTAATGCTTTATACTTTATTTTGGCAAAACGAGTTTTTTTATGGATTCTGAATATTATTTAATAAAGTTTCAAGTCTTTTTATAAATATTTAAAAAAAATATCTTTTTTCTTCAAATAAATAATTAACAATTATTGTATAGTGTTTTAAGTGATTCCCACTATCTTGAATATAAAGTAATTATTTTACATCATAAAAAGTAAAATTAACTGTACATTAAATAAAAATGAAAGTCGGATCAACACGATTAAAATAACATTAATTTTTAAATTTGTGAACCAAATATCGCAGTTTGAATCGATTTTTGATTCCTTTGCTCAACCCCAGAGATTACCCTAGATTAAGCCCAAATAAAAAACGATTTTATTTATTCAGATTCGAATCATGAATATTCTACATAGGTACATTTATGAATTTCACCTCTCTATTATAGGAAAGTTGAGAAGTTAGTTGATTTGCTTTCATTTGTTAAAATTTGGTCCTCACACTTCATGAAATTGAAAAGCAAATTCAATGGTTGGTTAACAGTTAACACATGGTCATCTTGGTCTTTTGTTTAAGTGGGAAGTGTTGTGTCACTAAGGTGTAGATGGATCATAATTTAATCATGAATATCCTAATTGTAGTGTGTGAATGTTTGTTATCTCGGTTAGCATGGTGCAATCTTTTTCTTCCATCTAAGTCTAATGAGGTTTTTTAACGAGGTACCGTTAATGATTATTATTATTAATAAATTATAACTTAAAAAACAATTAACACATGAATTTGAACGGTTAACTTTTGCTAATTTTTTTACGTATTAATCATTGAACTATTTTTCTCTGCTAATTTCATGCACATAAATTGCTAGATTGTAGTTTTGCATATAAATAATAATAAGGTATAACTGTGTTATTCAATTAGATTAGCTCCTTAATTTTCATAAAGTACGAGAACATAATTTTAATAAATTAAAATAGGAAAAATATTTTTTTTTATTTTTAAAATTAAATTAATGAAATATATAGTTAGATTATTATTATTTTTTTACAAATTACTTAGAGGTGAGGGAAAGGGGAGACTCTAGGGGAAGGAAGGGGGTGTTCCTAGTCGGTCTATAACTCATGACCAAAGGAAATGAGAGAACAAAAATAAATTGTTTAGCCAACCAGCTAAATATACTTGTTCATAGATAGATCATCTAAATACTATCTCTTATTAATAATCATATAAACCAATTGAGTTAAACTCAAAGTTATCCTCTATCTCTTTCTATCCAATCTTTATCTTCAAAGTACTCAAACTTCTTGACATTGTTTTCAATTGTGAAAAGTAGAGGTTTAAAAAACAAAATAAATTTGAAAATGAAGTCGTTTACTTTTCAATAATATTGCAAGCAGGGGATTTATGGGGAAGGCTTTGATTGAAAAATGAATGATTGGACCATTTTAAATATAGTTGTTATATGTTTCAAGTAAGATTATGAATTTAAATTCTATTGTTATAAATGAGAAAATTGAGTTAAAAGTATTAGTCTTTTTAATAAATTTTTACAATATATAATTTAAATTAATCATGATAGAGTTTCACGAGCAAGAATTAAATGATGAGATAAGATATGTGAGAATGTGATGTTTGTTGTCCACTCACCAGTCACCAGCATTCATACATAATTAAGAGTTGGACCAACCTTTGTTGGCTGAAAATTTAGATTCTACGTATATTCTTCAATTTATTCACGATGTCTCTTTTTAAAATAAAATAAAATAAAATTTTAGGGAATACTTAATTTATCAATTTCACTTTTATGGTATTTTCATATTAATTTAATGTAACCCCCTCGTCCCGGCCTGGTCGGATGACCGGTCCGAGTGGGTCACACGGGGAAAACCGAGTGAAAACCCCTAAAGGATTCTCCCTCGGTTAGCAACCCTATTTTTTTTATATTAATCTTGTCTAGATGGATGTTAAGTCCTAAGTGATTCACAACAGCGGAAAATAAACGAAGGAAAACACATACGAGCCACGACCATGCATAAACAGTCAATTTTAAACTTATAAGGCAGGCCGTATCGGTACCCTAGCTAGGGGTATCGATACGCCCTGTCTAGGTCAACCCCGGGATGACCGTATCGATACAGCCCTTGAGCGTATCGATACGCCCTTCTCGGTCAACCCTCCTTGGTCAACAGAGTAGTAGACCCGTACCGATACTCGAGAACCCCGTATCGGTACGCTCTACTCTCACCCAAAACTCCAAATTCCAGTAACTTTGGAGGGTATCGATACCCTTAGGGTATCGGTACGCCAGGCAAAATCTGTGGCCTTTGGGCAAGACCGTATCGATACGGTCCTGAGGCGTATCGATACGCCCTGCACTGCAATTCCACAAATTCTAACTTAAACGACCCCTACACGACTCTAAATGCATTTCTCGACTCACCTAGGCGTTTACAAACATGCAAACAAACATACTTAAGCCAAAGGAAGCATTCATACATGGATCAAAGCACTCATACATAGCATTTCAACTAGAGAGCAATTTAGGCAATATTGGCATACATAAAGACTCAAAAGGGTCTTAAAAGGCACAAGTCAATTCACAAGGGGTTTGCACTCATACATAAGGCAACCTAGACATTCTAAAGCATGCCATCAGACACACCAACATTCATCAAAGCATATCATGCTTACAAACCATAGTCAAACCAACATCAACACATGAAAATGAGTCATACAAGCTCATACACAACCTTTGTCACATTGCTAACTAATACAAAATTGATAACCGTACTTGAGCCACAAACTTGGAAGCCCTTCTTGCCTTGCCTCGAGCTAACACCACGCTAATGATCTGCATTGTTGAACATTGAGAGCGTAAGCTATAAGCTTAGTGAGGGTGCTCTAAAACGAAAAACATCAACAATGCAGGGTTCAAGCATGTAAATCCTAATCTCACATACATCAAGCATAGGCATATAATCAAGTAGACCTAGCTAGTCTTTCAAGTGGCATAATATGGTTTCTCATAATCTACTGAGCTCAAACATTAGTATCAACATTATGTAATAACACCATATACCACAATCATATATCACAATACATGAACAAGTTTAATTGGCCACTATTAAATTACCCCGATTGTGCGGATTTAAACCTCAACAACACTTTACCTCGGTGGGATTACACTCATCACCGGACCTTGCATGTGCGGGATTCCACTCATCGCCACATGCCTTACGGATGGGATTCCACTCATCATCCCGTAGAAATATATATAACAGCTTCCGGTGGAATATTACATCACCGTACTCCTCCTTGATGACTTAACACCATCAAGGCCACGTACGTTTTGACTCAATTTGTGTGCACATTAATCCTAATGATCGATCATTTACAACCGGTAATTTATTTAGTGCCAATTATTATAACCACATTATATATCATCAACCACACTCCATGCTCATCACATACATATACATTTCGTGAATACACAAGCATCAATTTACCACAAGCACAAGAGCATAGGTCAACAAGCATATTAGCATTTAAGGTGAACAAAGGCCAATTTAACTACTTGAGTACAAAGGAAGTGGCCTACCAAGCACACTTTACACACACACTACACATACTCGAACCAAACTTAAAATCAAGTTTGAAACCACTCACCGCCCTTCCTTAGCTACTAAGCGAAACTCCTACGAACCCAGATTCGGCCCCAATGCTCCTTCAACGATCCCTCTTGCTTCTAGCCAACCAAAAACACAACCGATAACCAAAATCAATGCTAATATTCAATAATCGCATAACCTCGAATTCAAACCAACCCCATCCAAAATTTCCAACCAAAATAAATCCCCAAAATGCCAATTTTCGTGCTCCCCAACAACCTTGCTGAAATTTTCATTTCTAAACCTCCAAATGACTCTCAAATGATCCCAAAACATCCTCATAATATAGGTAGACCAACATCCCTTCAATTTCAACCTTAAACCTCCCAAAAACCCAAGTTTTAATACCTTAAAATTTGCCCTAAGACCATACTACGGATTTTCATCCAAATTCAACCAAATTGATATATGTTACACCTTTTAACATGATTAACTAAAGCCCCAGCCCAATTTTGTGAAACAAAATGAAAAACCCTTTAAAAACCCAAACTTTGATACAAAACCCTAATTTTCAAAACCCCATAACTTTAAAATCTAAGACCATGAGTTGATAGGGAATAAAGAGGGGATTAAGAAAACACATTTACCTTTCAAAATGGTGTTAAAATCAAGTGGCAAATCGATGGAACAGTAACTTGAATATTTGAGAGAGTTTGGAGAATGGGGGAGGTGTTTCACGTGGGGTTTGTGGGAAAAGAGGGAGAAGATGACAACTTTGAAAGTTGTCATCCTTTTTTAAAAACTTTTGGGTAAATTACAATATAAGTCCATCCCTCTTTAATAAAGCTCAATTACACCACATTTTAGGTTGAATTGTTTTAATTAAATTTTATTGACTCGAATTATGAACCCGGTTAACTCCTAGGCCCAAAATACGGGTGTTACAACTCTCTCCCACTTAAGGAATTTCATCCCCGAAATTACCTGACTGAAAGAGATATGGAAACTGCTTTTCCATATCCTCCTTCCTCTCCCAAGTGGCCTCGTCCACACCTCTACGTTGCCACTGTACCTTCACTAACTCAATCGATCTACCCCTCAACACTTTACTGTCAGAAGCTAAGATCTCCACTGGCTTCTCCTCATAAGTCAAATCCGGATTCAGTTCAATTTCTTCTACGGGCATTACATGTGATGGATCGGACCTATACTTACGAAGCATTGAAACATGGAACACATCATGTATCTTCTCTAACTCGGATGGCAAACGCAACTGATAAGCAACGGGACCAACCCTCTTCACAATCTCATACAGCCCTATGTACCTCGGACTCAACTTTCTCTTTCGGCCAAATCTCATCACTTTCTTCCACGGGGACACCTTCAAGAATACCTTCTCACCCACTGAGAACTCAATGTCCTTCCTCTTCAAATCGGCATAGGACTTCTGCCTATCCGAAGCAGCCTTCAAACGGTCACAAATCAATTTTACCTTGTCGGTTGTCCCTTTGAGCAAATCCGGCATAGGTAACAATTTCTGTCCTACCTCGGCCCAACACACTGGAGTTCTACACTTCCGGCCATACAAGGCCTCATAAGGAGCCATCTGAATGCTCGACTGAAAGCTGTTATTGTACGCAAATTCTACTAGAGGCAAATGCTTCTCCCAAGTACCCTGAAAGTCAATGATACAACATCGCAACATATCCTCTAAGATCTGAATAACCCTCTCTGACTGACCATTTGACTGAGGATGATAAGAAGTGCTGGAGTTCAAACGGGTACCCAAAGCTGTATGCAGACACTCCCAAAATCTAGAAGTAAACCGCGGATCTCTATCTGACACAATGGACTTCGGCACACCATGCAGTCTCACAATCTCGCCAATGTACATATCGGCCAATCTATCTAAGGTGTAAGTAGTGTTGACTTCCAAGAAGTGAGCACACTTCGTAAAACGATCCACTATCACCCAAACCGAGTTCTTCTTCGTAGGAGTCAAAGGCAAACCCGAAACAAAATCCATGGTGATGTTCTCCCATTTCAATTCCGAAATTCTCAATGGCTGTAACAAACCTGAGGGAACCTGATGTTCCGCCTTCACTCTCTGACACACTAAGCACTTACTCACAAAGTCGGCTACATCTCTCTTCAAGCCAACCCAAAAGTACTCATTCTTCAAATCACGGTACATCTTCGTGCTAAATTGATGCAGAAATACCATAAGAGCAAAATTGATAAATTAAGACTATTGCGTAGGGATGGCAAAAAAATCCGTACCCGGCGAGTTTCGATCCGACCCGACCCTATAAGGCGGGTTTTCTTTTTTAAATTTCGGGTTCGAGAGGAGGGGCGGGGCGGGTTATTTGATGGGGAGACTTGGGGTCGGGTTTATGGTGAAAAATCACCGACCCGACCCGACCCGGATACAATTAGAAAATTATTATTATACATTATGATATTTACAAAACTGACATCTTATATATCTATGTATGTTATGTGAACCTTAACTCATTTCTTTCTTTCCCTCTCCCTTACCCTTTCCCAACCATTCCTCCTTCACTTCCTCTTTATTTTTTCTCCCCAGACTCTTCATTTCTTCAATCATCCCTTCTATTTTTTTCTTTGATTTCTTTTTTTTTCATAATTTTTGCAGCAATAGCTTAACAATCCAAGATTTAGTCATTTATTCGTGATTTCAGCTAAGACATTAAAGTTTTTTTTTCAACTTATTTTTGTCTAGGATTTCATAGCTCTTTAATTTATTCTTTAATTTTACATATTTCCATTCAATCGATTCCTTTCTATTCATATTTTCCCTTCGATTTGTTACTGATATTTTTGATATTTTCTTTTACTTTATCCTGATAATTTTCTACTAATGTCTTTTATAATTATAGTTATTTGATGTTTTTATAGGTAAAAAGTAAATATTTTTTTAAAAAAAATGGTATGATATGATTAAATTATTAACCATACAGGAATATTGAACTATGAGTAACAGAAAAGAAAAGAAAAGAACAAAGCTTAAAGAAGAAGATTTAAGCAATGTTGTTTATTGAAGAAGAAGTATGAGATGAATAACATTGATACATAAGCTGATACAAAGATGAGACTTATATACACACATGCACACGTTAAACTTCAACAAACTTCAACAAACCCTAGAAGCAACCACCCTAACAACCTCAACCTCCTAACTGATCAAGCTCAACTCCCTCACTGACTCAGCTTATCTACAACATTCTCCCTGCTCCTTCCAGCTTCGCATTCTACAGCAGACAACACCATCAGGCGCTCGCGAAAAACATGAAAGGAATCTCGAGTTAACGGTTTAGTCATTCCGTCAGCTATCTGATGTGCAGCAGGAATGTAATTGACCTGTAACTTCCCAGCTGCCACTTTCTCTCGTACAAAATGAACGTCGAGCTCTACATGCTTCGACCTAGCATGATATACAGGGTTAGCACTCATAGCCACAACACTAGTGTTATCTGACCAGATTACATGAGCTTTAGTTTGTGACACACCAAGCTCTCCTAGCAAAGACACAATCCAAGCTACTTCAGCAGTAGCATCAGCTACACTCCGATACTCGGCCTCTGCAGTAGATCGAGACACAACCTTTTGTTTTCGAGAGCTCCAAGAGACCAAATTTCCTCCTATAAACACACACCAACCAGAGATGGAACGCCTATCATCCACACACCCTGCCCAGTCTGCATCAGCAAAGGCAGCTATATTGCAGTCACCAACACCCTTCGAGAACACTAACCCAAAATCAATGGTACCATGTAAATAACGCAACACAGGCTTAGCAGCACGCCAATGAACTTCACATGGTTCATGCATAAATTGTGCCAATGAACTTCACATGGTTCATGCATAAATTGCGCCAATTTGTTAACACTATAAGCAACATCCGGACGAGTATGACATACATACAACAAACCACCAACTAAACTCCTGTACTCATTGGCATTTTCAATGATAGAGCCTCCATCTTTGATCAATTGCGGTGACCCCACCATTGGTGTTGGTGTTGAGTTCGAATTCTCTATTCGAAACTTAACTAACAACTCTCGTATATATTTTTGTTGATTGAGAACAACACACCCTGCAACTTGATTAACCTCAATACCAAGAAAATAATGCAAGTCACCAAGATCCTTCAAAGAGAACTTGGCATGCAACACATCAACAATCCAATCAACAACACCCACAGCTGGTCCTGTAATCACATTATCATCAACATAGACCAGCATGTAGGTAACAACCATTTCTTTGTATAACATGAACAAGGAAGAATCTGCTCGAGACTCGACAAATCCCATATCTAGCAGACACAACTTAAGCTTATTATGCCAATTATGAGGGGCTTGTTTAAGGCCATACAAAGCCTTATTCAGCTTGCAAACCAACCGTGAGACATCTACAGCCACCTCCTCAAACCCAGGAGGTTGGTCCATAAACACATCCTCACTCAAATCGCCATTCAAAAAGGCATTGTTCATATCAACTTGCCTTAGCTTCCAACCACTCATCACAGCCAACGAAAGAATTACATTAAGGGTTGTAATCTTAACAACAGGACTGAATGTGTCCTGAAAGTCACACCCTGGTACTTGAGAAAAACCACGAGCAACTAACCTTGCTTTATAACGATGAATGGAGCCATCGGGATTTCTTTTTAATTTGGACAGCCATTTGCAGTTGATTGTACTACGCCCTTCAGGAAGACACACCAAAGACCAAGTACCATTCTTCTTCAAAGCTTCAAGTTCAGCAACAACTGCTTGTGTCCAATTAACTGATTGCAAAGCCTCTTGCACAGTCACTGGCTCTACTTCATCAAGCTGAACCTCATAAACCTTTGGTTTGAAAATACCATGTTTACCTCGTGTAACCATTGAATGAGCATTGACCACTGAACCTGAAGGTACAACAACACCAGGCTGGGACAATTCATGTGCCATCACGGGACAGACACCTTCAGAAGCAACACCTAAGTCAGAACGAGTCACTCCCTGGATATCTTGTAACCCTGAACTTGACTCATGTTCAGGCACAACTGGCTCACTCTCATGATCAGTCATAACTGGCACATCCTCAGAAACAACTCCACTATTCCCAATGCCAACATCACCATTACCAGAAACAAATTCATTTTGACTAAAGTCATTTTCAACTCTAGCATCAGGTGCTATAAAACTAGTATTAGGTACCTCACCACCACCAGAGGGAACATCAGTGGGTGCACCATCACCTGCTGGAACAACATCCTCAACCTGTGACTCACACCCTGAATCACCAGCAGGCTCTTGCAAACCACCAACTCTTACCTGCCTTGCTCGAGAAACAACATGTATAAATGCAGACTTTGACACCTTCCCATGTCCCTGTGCAACACTTGTAACCTGAGCAAAAGGAAAATGCATTTCATCAAACACTACATGCCTCGAAATATATATCTTACCATCCTGTGCCAAACATTGATAACCACGATGTTGAGGACTATAGCCTAGAAACACACAAGCCTGAGATTCAAAGTCAAGCTTGTGCTTCTGAAAGGCTCACAAATGTGGAAAGCACCTGCAACCAAACACCTTTAAACCAGTGTAATCAGGTTTCTTGGCGAACAATCTTTCAAAAGGTGATACACCATCAAGTACCCTTCTTGGGAGCCTGTTAATCAAGAAAACAGCAGTACTAACTGCATAAGACCAAAACTTCACACTCATAGAAGCTTGAGCCAGCAGAACAAGAGCAAGCTCGACTATGTGTCTATGCTTACGCTCCACTACTCCATTTTGCTCGGAGGTGTGTGGACAGGTTACCCTATGTCTGATTCTAGCTTCAGCTAACACCTTAGACAAGCTCCTATACTCACCACCCCAATCACTTTGTAATTCCTTAACTGTTTTGCCAAACTGAGTTTGAACCATTTTTGCAAACAATTGGAAAGCATACAAGACTTGAGACTTGCCTTTAAGTAGATACAACCATGTGTGGCGTGAGAATGCATCAACAAACGTAACAAAGTAGCTAAATCCTCCTGATTTTTCATGCGCTGGACCCCAAAGATCCGTGAAGACAAGTTGAAAGGGCTTAGTGTAAACAGTGGAAGACTGTGAGAAGGGTAACTTATGACTTTTGCCTAGCTTACACGGAACACAAGTTGGTAAGTCAATTTTATTCAAATGCAAAGAAGAAATTACATCATTTTCTTTACAAACTTGCACTAGACAGTCTCGAGCAGGATGCCCAAGACGCCTGTGCCACAACTCAAACTGCTGAACAACCTTAGAACTAGCAATATTTGCCTCTGGAGCATTACACCCATCAGCAACACCACCACTATCTTCCGTAGCAACAGATGCAATAGAAAACTTGTACAAGCCATCCTGTTCCACACCTCTCAACAAAACTTTGCCCGTTTCTTCATCTCGAACCACGCAAGTTGTAGCATGAAATTGAAAGAAGACATCATTGTCTCTAGAAAACTTCGAGACCGAAAGTAAATTCTTTGTTATACTCGGAACATGAAGCAAATCATTTAAGAATAAAGTACGTTCAGTTGTGTGAAACATAGACTGACCCTTATTCAAAATAACTAACTGATCACCATTACCTACACGCAGCTTACCTGCACCATTATAGCTAGAAGATCGAAGCATGTTTGCTGCCTCAAGTGTCACATGATGAGTAGCCCCAGAATCAACCACCCACGAGTCAGGTGCAGTAGTAGCAAGATGAACCTGTGGTGCCTCCTCTGAAGAACCTTCACCCGTAGTACCATGCAAACCATCACCAGACCAGGCATCCAAAACCCCAAACTGAGCACTAGGGGATTCATCTTTTCTTGAGAATGAAGCACCAGCAGTAACACCAGGAAAGGACTGATCAAAGCGGTACCAGCACCGATCCACCAAATGACCAACCTTGCCACACAATTGGCACTGCAATCGAACACGACCACGAACCCTCCCCATGGGACCTGAGTTTCTCCCTGTGGTGTAACCATCACGACCACCACCTCTATGCCCAAATGTCCCACGAGAAGCACCATTAGAAGTATTAGAAAAGGAATTATGTGCAGCATTTACCTGAGCAACATTAGCACTGATCAGAACATCCTCATCTTGAGCTTTAAACACAGCCAACTGAGCCTCTGCGTCAATCAGCATAGATCGAACACCATCAAGAGTAAATGGCTCTCGACTTGCTGTTATCACAACCATGAACGGCTGATAATCTTTGGTCAACCCATTAAGAATGCTGGCAATTTGTTCCACATCTGAAACCTTGCTTCCACACGCTCCCAAAGAATCACAAATTTCTTTAACATGAGTAAGATATGTACGCATACCTGTATCCAGTTTCTTGATCGATCGAAGCTTGTAATGCAGCCCCATAATCGAAGTAGTAGACCGATTGGCAAAGTATTTCACCACCATTGCCCAAACCTCAGCGGCTGTCTCAGCTCCAACAAATTCTGGCAACAAATGAGAACTGATCGTCGACAGCAGCCACGACGCCAAGACACTATCTTGAGCCACAAAATCCTCATACTCCTCACTGGGAGACGACACCCCTCCTTCCACCGTGACAGTCGCAGGAGGCAGTTTCATTGTACCAAGAAGCAATTTCTCCAGTTTGTGACTACGCACCGTAAGCATGATTTGCTGCTTCCACAAAAGGAAGTTCATGTCATTCAGCACAACACTGACCTTCTTGTTGGTAAACATAACGAGAAGATACCAAGAAGAAAGAAAACAGAACCACGCAGCACAACAAAGTAGCAAGAACCAGTGTATCCAGACTTCAAGAACGCAGCAATCAAGCGAACAAGGGCTCCAGGATCTCCGACGATGATACCATATTGAACTATGAGTAACAGAAAAGAAAAGAAAAGAACAAAGCTTAAAGAAGAAGATTTAAGCAATGTTGTTTATTGAAGAAGAAGTATGAGATGATTAACATTGATACATAAGCTGATACAAAGATGAGACTTATATACACACATGCACACGTTAAACTTCAACAAACTTCAACAAACCCTAGAAGCAACCACCCTAACAACCTCAACCTCTTAACTGCTCAAGCTCAACTCCCTCACTGACTCAGCTTATCTACAACAAGGAATGAGATCTAATACGCGCCTCATTAAAAATTCTTCCTAAAACCTAAATGAAGAGAAAAAAGTGCAACTTATGAAGCCATACATATAGATAAACGACGATTACATTATGTCTAGCGTAGTTTCTGCATGGACTAGTTGACTTTGAAGCTAGCAAAATTAATCAATCCCTTCCATCCATATCAGTTGGTCAAACATGATGCATAAACCTTGTAGGAGCACACACATAGCGGAACCTGTAATTAAATATTCACGATGATGTCCATAAGAAAGGATACTCTTTGCCAAGGAGTGAGCCACACAGTTTTTTTTTCCAGAAATCAAAGACAATTTTCCTTAAAGTTTTGAATGCAATAGGAGTGATATTTCAGCACTGTATCAAAGAAAATTGAGAGAGCGCTCTTGGGTTTTTCAATCCATTTAACCGAACAACACTATTTGTTTCAGGTTGAACCACTTTGAGACGGAGTATAATTGGTACGCTTCTAGTATTGCTGCTAATTCCGCTCCGGTTGGATGATGTTTTTTGCACACAGTTTGATGATGTTTGGTTTGTGAGAAATGTAAGAAAATTGCAACAGAAAAATACATGGTTGGGCCGGATCCGGGTATATTTTTATTTTTTCGGTTCGGAGTCAAATCGGGTATATTAGTATTTTATTTCAGGACATGTCAAGGTCGGGTATTCTGTTTGAATTTTTGGGTCGGGGTCAGAGCGGTCAAAAATTTGACCCGTCCCGCCCCGTTGTCATCCCTACTACTATGGCGCAAAAGTAATCTTTAAGCTTAAAATAAATAATTGGATTTTTAAACATAAATTATTAAAATTATAATAAATTTTATAAAAAAAAACTTTTAATTTTTATTTCACTTAAATAAATATTTAATCTTAAAGAACTCATTGCTAAAGCCTCATTCGGCAATTTTTAATTTGCATTCAAATAAGTTATTCACCTTTGATTTATATTTAAAAAAAAAACTTAATATAATTTCATTTATTTAAATTAATATTTCATTTTTATACATATAATATATATATTTTAATACGACAAAAATAATAATTCAAAATTTACTATTTAATATACTACTGGACCAGTGGTGGAGTTTTTTTACTTCAAGGGCGGAACTACTCCACCGCCATGTGTCCTTAATTAATATGTAAATAAACAACTAAGGACACATGACGATGGAATAAAACTTTGCGATGAAAAAAATTCTACCGATTATATATTAAATAATACATCGTTTAAAACCTTCTTTTATATACATAATAGTTAGCATATATAAATGTTAACGTCGTAAATTGAATAAATTAAATTAAAATGATCGTTCTTTTAACATACATATGCAATACTAAATTTGTATTTATCAGTCAATAAATCATATACTAATGGTAATTCTTTAAACCCTTAATTGAGTTGATGACCAAGGAAAGAGAAGATACAATGGTGCCATTAATCAAAGATTCCATTGATATTGAAATGGAAATTAAGGAGGCGGGGGAATATATAGTATTTGGGCAAGTGGGAGAACTTGTTTAGGAGATAGCAATTATATTGGCTTTTATTTTCATAAGTCCAAAAGAAGAAATGGTAGGGTCTCCTTTGTCATCCACAAACAAAATTATTTTGTTGGTACAAAAATCATGGAATTTTGTGTGCAATTTCAATGGACTTCCTCGAGCTTGGAAGTTGGTGGTGGGTTTTAATCTCCCATTAATCCCCATCTCATAATTTCTAGTTTTCCTAAATCTATGCAAAAGTAGTGATTTTAATATAAGGAGAGGATGTTTGATACTAGTATAAAATTATTTGTGTTCTATGTACTTGTATAGTTGTTATTATGAAGTTAATATATTCACTTGAATCGATCTGGTATCTCTGTTATATCAGTTAATAATGTTATTTTTAATATATTTATTATTGGAAAGTTTTTCTTGGTATAACTGGCGAAATCTGACTATTAACCTACTAATTTGAATAAGATATTGTAGTGACCATTACGCGACTCTCTCAACTTAATTTGTTTCATTCACAATGTTAGAAGTCAAACTATAGACGATGTTTAAGATATCTAGTGCCTCATCTCACTACTCCAAGTAATAATTAGTTCTAATTTTTAACATCAAGCAAATGATAATATATTCAAAACTCAGATAGAACATGAAATACATTGGTAGGAATAAATAAATGTAAATCTTATAAAAAATGATATAATCATCTATATTCGACTCATTAGTGATCAGTTATTGCGGAGGACAATTATGAGATAATTCTCTCAATCTAATTTTTTTTTCAATTCACAACATCATAATTCAAACTACATATGTTGTTTATAGAACCTAACGCTTCATTCCGTTAGAATATATGTATTGCGTAGGAACCTTAATATGTAAGATCAAAAACAAAAATAATTTTATTAGGGAGATCGAAATAAAAAATATATATCAAATTATAAGTTTCTGAAAAATTAAATATTTTTTACTAAAAGATTTAAAGGAAGAAATGGTTATGCATTACAGGACATTACAAATTAGGAGTGCACAAAAAATATATTTTATTCTTGATTTAGTTTTGTGAATATCTTGCATGAAAATAATATGTAATCATGTATCCTTAATTAAGGATGAACATGAGTGGGATTTTTGACCGTCTTGACATAGACCTGACACAAGATTTGATAATATTCCATCCAATCTGAAGTTCGGGTAAAAAATCGTTCTTGATTCGATCTGATACAAATATTTTTTTTATTTGTCAGAATATGAAGATAATTAAAAAAAAATATAGAGAGCGTTATTTTCGACAATGACCAACTGCACATCAGGGATGTGGTGCGTTTTGCTGTGCGTATGAGGGATGAGTGCACAACTGCTCCTTTAGTGAATCGAATGCCTCCACAGATGCGTGTTGGTGTGCTGAAAACCATGGATGTTAGCTGGACCAAACCAAAGCCGGGGCATGTGAAGATCAACTCCGACGGCGCTGTTGGTGGTGCGAATGACATAACTGTCATCGGGGGTGTTATCCGCGATGATACGGGCAAGTGGTTATTTGGGTTCTCAAAAGGTATTGGCGTTTGTTCGGTGATTATGGTTGAGTTATGGGCAGCGCATGAGGCTCTGAAATATGCTTGGGATCTTGGATATCGCCATGTTAATTTAGAGGTTGATAATGTTATTGTGGTTAAGATTATTGGCAACACTTCTTTGTGCCTTCATGATAATGCTTTGGTGGTGAGCATTAAGAATTATGTGAGTCGAGACTGGGATATCACTGTGAATCATGTCTCTCGGAAGGCGAATATGGTTGTGGATAGGTTGGCGAGCTTGGTTCGGGGGCATCCGGTGGGAGAATGGACTTTCACGATACGTCCGCCTACGATTGAGGTACTTGTTACTCGGGATCGTACGTGAGTACCCTTTTGTTTTTCATGTAGCGCTTTTGCGCATGTCGCTTCTTCTCTTATGATGTATATATCACCATGTGTACTCTTTTCCACCATTAAGTTTAGGAGATTTTTAACGAGGTACAAGGAGTATTTTTTTTCAATAAAAAAAACAATTATCTAACTTGAGGATTTTTCACTCTAATCTAAACTCGATTTACTCTTAAAAAAACATGTTTTGATCAACCCAAACCCAAATTTTAAAACAAACTTTACCTTATAAGGTCGGGTTCGAATAATTTGATCATCCATACCCTTAACGATATTAAAATATTAAATTATTTTAACTTAATACAATAGCACACGTCCATTAATCTTTATTTTTTAAATATTATAAAATAGGTTGAATATCATAGAATTGTCATTTTCACTCATTGTCTTCTTATAGCATATCATGTTAAGTGAACATTCTAAACTACAATTATGAATATTCAGATTTTTGGTATAATTCCATAATCATAGTCATTATGTGATGAATAGGTTCTATTACCTAATAAATTTGGTTGGAACAAAAGAAAATGAAATTACATCATTTATCTTTTTAATTCATGTTCTTTATTTATTTTTAAATTTATATTTGTTGATTTATTTAAAATTGAATAGTCGTATCAATTTGTTTAATATTCACAAACATTAAATAAACATGTTTGTAAACATTAAATAAACGCGATTATAAATATTAAATAAATAATAGATATTAGATATATTTATGAAAATTGTTCTAAAAATATGTTTATGAAAATATACTTGAACATGTTCACAAACAATTAAAAACCTTTCATGAACAATAAACATATTGTATTCTTTTTAGATATAAAATAATCAAACATAAATATTAGTAATTATAAAATAAACATATAAGCAATGATAGAATTATTAATTATATAATAATCAAATAATAAACGAGATTTACACAATTTATTAAACGAGTTTTATGTGTTGATTATGAATATAAATGAATTGAACATGCCTTGTTTGTATCTATAAGTAAGTATAAAATTTTTGTTCATGTTCATTCATTTAGCTTGATAAACGAACATAAAAAAATATTCACAAAATGTTCATCAAATTCACTTGTAATCCTACATTTATCTAAGATACAATCATGTTTTTAAATCTATGTGCTAGAAAAATGTCTTTAACATTTGACTGAATAGTTACTTTAACTCATGTTTTTTAAGCACTTTAACCTTCAATGTTTCATTTTAGGTCAAAATGTCTCATTCGTGGATGAAAATTGTTAGCCAACTAACAGTAACGACTTGAAATGACGTGACAAATTTACATGACAGCGCACACTGACATAGCAGTGTCATGTAGACAAACATGTTGACTTGATAGAATCACACAACAGTTAAAAATAATTTTATAAAACTATATAAAATATAAAATTATTTTTTATGTTAATGTACCATTCTGGCAAGTCATTTTAAGTTGTTTATTGTTGATTGACTACTAATTTTTATCCACAGAGGGGCACTCTGTCCCAAAATAAAAAGTTGAAAGTTAAAGTGCTTAAAAAATAAAGACTAAAATAACTATTTTGTTAAATTTTAGAGAAAAAAATTATCATCATACCTAAATTTTATAATAACATCGATATCAATTGAATTAATACTAATGTGGATGAAAAAAAAAATTATGGTTAATAGCTATGAATATCTTAATAATCAAGGTTTACAAAGGACCACGTAGGCATAGCAATTGAGTCTTAAATGCTGAAAATGAGATACCTATGCCCTACCCACTCATTCACCCATTCTTCCACTTCGGTCCCTATCCCTTTAGATATAAACACACAACAATTCCATGAGCAAAAAGAATATATATATATATATATATAATTTCATCCGTAAATCCATACATGGATATAAGAAGTTTCAATTATGATTATCAATACTTAGGTCGATACCAGCATAGATGGAGTCAGAATTATGAGGGGTAAAATATAAATGTCCAAAAGTGACGGTAAATCATCATTAATTTTATTTTTATTTTTAAATATGTAAATAAAAGGGTAAAAAAATTGTGCCTTGTGGGGGAAGGAGCCCCTCCCACCATATAAAAGGCCCCGTCCCTGATACTAGCTATATCCATTGATATATTGTTTTTTATCAGCAAGGAGGTATGATTTTATTGACGATATATTCATACAACCAAAACACATGGTCAGAAGCCTGATTAAAAACCTCCCTAACCTAAAAATAGAAGAAAAGAGTACTCCTAAGTCCTAACCATGACAATAAGGGAAAACACACACCAAAACCAGGAAAAAACACCCAATCTAAACTTAAGCAACCCAACACCACACTAAGCCTCAAGCCACAATCAGCACCATTCAAACAAAAAAATAGCAACCATCTTCCTAGGCAACCTGAGCAGCAATCAACATTTTCTCGACTCAATACACGCTTGCCAACCATCCAAACATGCTTCAAGAATGCACAATCAAGCACTCAACCGATCCAAGGCAACAACCATGCCCGACGCAAGCACCGGAACCAATATGCCACACACATCTCACAACTACAATCACAAAACATCAACAAAAAATACGATCGATCAACCCCATCCTTTTCCAATACATCTGCAAGACCATTCGCCTCTCTATAAATATGCGAGAAGCAAACACAACAAAAATCGGCACACGCGACATCAATCTCTACAAAATAATTTCATAGACGCCATAGACGACAATCTCTTTGTAACACCCAACCAACCGCCACACACGAATCCGATTCAAGAATCAAACTCCCCACACTACGCCATTGAGGCCTCAAAATGAGCTTCAACGCACAAGCCACAGTTCGAAAACAAGGACATCAAAATCACCAAGTTGTCTAACAATATCCTCACATAAACGCATAGAATCTGATCCTTCACATGGTGTATACACAATCATGATCCAACCCTCACAATCTTCTTGTACCCAATTGCCTTTCAACATAACCAAATGTCGCTCCACTGGATAAGAATTGAAATGAAAACGTGGCAGGTTCCAAATCATCACCATCCCTCCCGAGGCCCCAATCGATGGTGAATGAACGAAACCAAAGCTGTTCGATGACCACAACCTAGACACGATAAAATTCGTCACCACCTCCAATTTACTATCTTGAAGAAAAATCATGTCACACCGATGTTTCTTCAATTCATCCTTGACTCCCCTTTTCTTCGCGGTAGTACCCAACCTCCTTACATTCCAAGAGAAGAGTCGCATCGCGCTAATTCGCCTTTCGACGATCAACAATCATTTTGATAGGTCCTTAATCAAATCTTCTTCTTTACCCCTCGTCGAAATACCAACGAGCTTGCACAACTTTAAAGTCGAAACTGCGTCATTCTCCAGCTCCTGTTACTTCAAATTTCACTGCCCTTTCGCACCAACAATTGATTTATGTGGTTGACCTTGACGTTTCTTTTGGTCGTCCTCTGCTACAACGCAATCCACCAATTCTTATTCATCCACATTCTCCATGGACAAACAATGATCCACCTCTAAGCTTATCCTCTCTTGACTAGCATATTCACAACCAAACTCAAACTTCTTGTGTTGATCCAAATGACGCACCTCTGTTAAAAACTCCTCCAAGATATGAACTCCACCCTCGTGATTCACATCCTTATCTTGCCCGTCCAAATTAACAAACTAAGCCGATCCGATAAATTCTTCCAACATGTTGAAATGGTAGAATGAAGTTTAGAGAAGATAACACTTTTTAATTATTGCATGCTTAACACAGTACACCAACTTAGCTTTTATACACAAACTAGGGCTAAACTAATTTCCTAACTGCATGGCCAGTTGGCATAACAGCTTGAACAACTCTAACAGCCCTAACGTCTATCGTTATGGCTAACACTCTCCCTGCTTTTCTTTCTCTTCTTTCAACTCGTCAAAGGAAAGCACATTGAGTCGTTGGCGAAACAAATCAAAGAGCGAGCTGGTTAGAGGTTTCGTGAACCCGTCTGTAGTCTGAAACGCCACTGGAACATGATTTACTTCAACAGACTTGTTAGCTACTCTTTCTTTTACAAAATGCACATCGAGATCCATGTGTTTAGACTTCGAATGATACACAAGATTCATACTCAAAGACACATCACTGGTATTATCGCTCCATATCTTTAGAACCTCTTTTTGCTCAATTCCCATGTCGTGCAACAAGGCCTTGAGCCACATGACCTCAGAGGTTGCATCCGCAATACTCTTATACTCAGCTTCCATGGTTGACCGAGAGACACTCTTTTGTTTCTTTGAGCTCCAGGTCACCAGGCTATTCCCAAGGTAAACGCGACACCCAGAAACAGACCGTCTGTCAGCGACGTTGCTTGCCCAGTCAGCATCAGCAAAGGCAACCAAGGCAGAGAACCTTTCAGAGGGTTTGAACACCAGTCCATAGTGCATCGTGCCATTTAAATATCGCAAAATCCTCTTGACAACATCTAGATGGCCCTCGCATGGATTGTGCATGAACTGAGCTACTTTGCTCACACTAAACATGATGTTTGGGCGTGTGTGGCACATGTACAACAGTGCTCCAACAATACTTATGTAGCCTGTTGCATCTGCTATGGGACTTCATGCATCCTCGCTCAACTTCACAGATGCCAACATCGGGGTAGACGCTGCTTTCGCATTGTCCATCTTGGTCTTTGTTAGAAGCTCTTGAATGTACTTTTGCTGACTCAGAAAAATGCATCCATTACTTCGTTTGACTTCAATCCCTAAAAAATAACTAAGGGATCCCAAATATTTCAATGAGAACTGCTCTCCCAGCTGTGTAACCACTGTGTCAATACAACCATCTGAGATGCCACTAACTATAATGTCACCGACATATACTAATATATACACAATGCTCGTAACTGTCTTTTTAATGAACAAGGAGGCGTCTGCACTCGAACTATGAAATCCAAGCTGCACCAAATAGTCCCTCAGCTTCGCATACCAATTCCGAGGGGCTTGGCGTAGTCCATACAACGCCTTTTGCAGCTTTCAAACCAGCTTCGACCCATCAGAAGCATATTGCTCAAAACCAGCAGGTTGCTCCAAAAATACTTTTTCTTGTAGATCACAATTGAGAAAGGCATTGTTTACGTCCACTTGTCGCAAGCTCCAACCATTCGAGACTGCCAAAGAGAGAACCACATTGACTGTTGAAGACTTCACCACAGGACTATATATATCTCAGAAGTCTTGGCATGGCACTTGAGAGAAGCCCTTGGCAACGAGACGAGCCTTGTACCAAGAAATGGAGCCATCAGGATTGCGTTTGATCTTAAAGATCCATTTGCAACCAACATGAGTCCTTCCTTCAGGCAAAGACACCAGCACCCATGTGCCATTTTTAGCAATTCTTCATATTCTTCAAGAGCAGCTGCCTTCCACTTAGGATCACGCAGGGCTTCTTGTATCGACACAAGCACCTCATCATCAGACATTTGACCATCAAGAGAGGTTGAAGCAAAATAAACCTTTGGTTTATAAACTCCCATTTTTCTCCCAGTCAACATAGAATGAGCATTAGAGTGATGTTGTTGTTGACCTTCACCAACAGAGCCAGTAAGAATTGGAGGTTGAGGAACAACAGTATTATGGGCATCCACCTTATCAGGGTGAGACTGAGGGTCAACAGCAGTACCAGGGTCACTTGCTTTACCCGGGTGAAACTGAGAGTCAATAGCTTCAACTGTATCACCAGCTTGAGGTTGAGAGTGTTGTTGTGGTGAACTAGCAACAGGAGTCGAATCACCACGAGTTGTGCTGCTGAAGGCGGGAGAGCCATTTGCACTTGGACCAGATGAAGTAGTCTCTGAAATAACACGAGTTGATTCACTATGGGTGGAGCTCCGACCCGGGCTACCATGCTGAGAATCACATGTTGGGCCTGTAGCCTATGACTGTAATACACGCTCAGCACCTGGAACAATTGAAAGGCCCTGCACACGCGTTGAATCAGGCTGCGCATGGGCACTTGCATTGTGAACATTTGATTTGCCTGCAAAGGAAAAAACAGACTCATCAAAAATGACATGACGGGAGATATAAATTCTTCCATTGGAGGCCAGTAGCCCTTGTGCATCAGACTGTAGCCTAGAAATGTTGAAGGAAGTGATAAAAAAGAGAGCTTATGATTGTTGAACGGTCGCAAGTGAGGATAACAACGACATCTAAACATCTTCATAAGATCATACTGTGGCTTCTTGTGATAAAGTTTCTCATAAGGTGACAACCCTTGTAACACTCTCGTTGGCAATCTGTTAATTAAATAAACAGCAGATATCACTGCATAAGACCAGTATTGCATAGGGAGAGAAGCCTGAGCGAGTAAGGTTAATGCCAACTCAATGATATGTATGTGCTTACGTTCCATAACACCATTTTGCTGTGAGGTGTGTGGACACGTAACCCTATGGACTATCCTTGCAGAGCGAAGCACAGGAGACAGACTTTTGTACTCTTCACCCCAGTCACTTTGCACCTCCTTGATGACACCACTAAACTGAATCTTAACAAGCTAATAAAAGGCTTCGAAGGCAGCCATAGCTTGAGACTTACTCTTCAAGAGATAGAGCAATGTATGCCTTGTGTACGCATCAACAAAGGCAACATAGTATGAGTAACCGCTGGAAGTTACGTATGCTGGTCCCCAGAGATCTGTAAACACAAGTTGAAAAGGTGCAGTGTAGGTTGTAAGAGAAGGCAGGAAAGGAAGTTTCTGGCTCTTTCCCATTTGACACGCAGCACAAAGTTCTAAAGTTTTATTAACAGAGTTTGAAAGCTCCACATTACAATCCTTACAAACTTTCAACAATGATTCATGAGCTGGGTAACCAAGCCTCTTATGCCACAGCTCATAGACACTAGAGGACTTGTGAGCTACATGAAGTTCTGGAGTACATTTATTTGCACATGTAGATAACAAAGAAGAAGTAAAAATAGTAGGAAACCGAAATAGACCACAAACTTCATCTCTTGTGAGCAAAACATCTCCTGTGACTTCATCTCGCACAACACACGCCCGTGCATGGAATTCTAAGAAGACTTTGTTATCTTTAGCAAGCTTTGAAACCGAAACAAGGTTCTTAGTCACTTTGGAAACAATTAGCAAATCATTGAGTAAAAAAGGACGTGACTGGGAAGTTAAAGAAGACTGACCAACCCTAGTTATGCCTAGACCCATGCCATTACCAACAACAAGCTTACCAGGCCCGAAATAATCGTCACTCTCATGAGCATTGGCATCTTCAGTAGTGACATGATGCGTGGCACCAGAGTCAACAAACCATTGGCCCTACCCCGAGCTTGAAAAGTGTGCCTGTGGACCACCAAAACCTTGAGTATCAGATACACCACTGGAACCTGCACAGGTGCATGCACATCGAACACCAGTAGCATCAAAGGCAGAGAGATTCACAGCATGTGGGTCAGCCTGAGATTTAGTTGACTGTTGAGAGGTAACGCCTGGAAAATTCTCATCAAATCTATACTAGCAGCGGTCATTGAGGTGGCCAATTTTGCCACACAGTTGACACTGTGGCCGCGACCCACGCTGACCAAACATGCCTCGTCCTCTAGGAGAAGGTGATTGGCGAAAAGGAGGAGGCCTACGATTGGTGGACACCTCAGCATTGGAAATGAGCTTTCCAGAATCAGAAACCTGTGCAACACTAGCACTAGGAGAAAAATTAGTGGATTGATAGAATCTACTCAACTGAGTTTCGGCATCTACTAAAACAGATTCAACTGAATCTAAAGTGTGAGGTTCACGACTAGCCGTGATCACGGCAACAAACGGTTGATATTCAACGGGTAAACCATTGAGAACAGACGCAACTTGCTCTATTTTCGAGATCGAACTACCGCAAGAGGCGAGAGCATTGCAAACTTCCTTGATCTGAGAGATATAGGATCACATGCTCATGTCTCCTTTCTTCAACGAACGGAGCTTGTAATGAAAACTCATCACAGTCGTTGTAGATCGACTGGAGAAATACTGAAGAACAGTGGACCAGATTAACACCGCCGTGTCCGCAGCAACAAATCGTGGCAACAAGTGAGAACTGATCGTAGGTAAGAGTCAGGAGGCGAGAGCACTGTCTTGAGCTATAAACACCCCATGATCTTCATTCTCGGTCTTCTCTCCTTCCGCCGTTGTAACAAAGGTAGGCGAAGGTTTAAGCGCACCGGTGAGCAATTTCTCCAAGCGATGACTGCGAACCGTCAGCAGAATTTGTTGCTTCCACAAGAGAAAGTTGGATTCATCCAACACAATACTGATCTTCTTGTTGGAAAACGACTTGCTACCTTTAAGGACGGAGGTAACATCAGGAACAGAGACTTGCGACGCAGCTAGATCTTGCAAATGAGCCATAAGAAATACACATAAATAGAAGTGGAAGAAAAGAGATAGCAAAAGGAAAAACGCAGGAAGAAGAGATGCAAAACAGACTCAGGAAGTAACGAAGGAACAAACACACAACAATGAAGGAATGACCGGCAAACAAACTCCGACAACGACGAGGTCCCCAGCGAATGATACAATGTTGAAATGGTAGAATGAAGTTTAGAGAAGATAACACCTTGTTTATTAATGCATGCTTAACACAGTACACCAACTTAGCTTTTATACACAAACTAGGGCTAAACTAATTTCCTAACTGCATGACCAGCTGGCATAATAGCTTGAACAGCTCTAACAACCCTAACGTTTATCGTTATGGCTAACACAACAACACCAGTTTAGCCACAAATTCCAAAAGCACTTGTGCCCCTTCCTTATCGAGACATCGCAGCTCATCCCCACTCTGCACTGCAGCATGCTCATGTAAATAAGACTATTCCCATATAGAATTCAATCTCCACCGATAGCAAACCACAATCGATGAATGGCTATTGAAATTACCAACATCTCCTGTGACGCTAGACTCAATCTCAAGCCCAATTTCATTTCCACTCTCAACCACGTTAAAAACTCTATTATCAAGCTCCACCCCACACTCACTAACTTCCAATCGCTTACTTGGAACTATTGACCTCTCCCATGTATCCATGTTCGACATAGAATCTGTTTCTAACTCTGATTCAATAACAATTCGAGTGTTATTAAAAAACGGAATGTCCTCCGTCACCTGAATTGGGAACACCTTGTCCTACACTTGAAGATCAACCATCGAATCTATTTTATCCATATAACTCGTGATAATGATCAAATTAGCCCTCTCAAACTATGCCAAAGCTGTAGTCTCATTATCAACATCGATTAACGATCCCCACAGCGATACAATATTCTCAAACGTCGCTCACGACCATGCATGTACAGGGATCCCATACACCGTAACCCACACCTTTCTACTATGAAAGCTTGATGCCTCAAACGACCACTCTTCAACTTTGCTAAACCACCTAAGAACATCTCCCTTAATTCTAAGAACGATCGATGCTTCTCAACATTATTAAACACAATCAAAACCATCAAGCCCTGACAAGCATCGTAACTGTCAAATAAATATTCTTTAATCACAAATAAAATAAATAAATAAATAAATAAAGACGTAGTATAGAGAAGAAGACGTCGATCTGTAGGGACTTTGAAGCTTCTCATATCTAAAGGTTTTGATTCTGACTGTTGTGAGGCAATATAGTGAACGGGGGTGAGTAAGAAAGCTAGAAAATAACTGTAGAGTAAAAGTGAAAACGTTGGATGTAACGCCCGTGTTCTGGGGTTAGGAGTTAGTCGGGTTTGTAGTCCGAGTCAATAAAATTAAATAAAATCAATTCAACCTTAATTAAGACCTAATTGAGCTTGAATAAAAAGGGGAGGGACCAATGTAGTAATTTGACCAAAAAGATTTAAAAGCAAGATAACTTTTAAAGAAAAGTTGTCTTCTCTTTCCCCCATCATCCCCCACCAACGTTAAAACCATCTTCAAAACCCTCCCAAGCTTAAGGTTACTATTCCATTGATTTTCAACCTCATTTCAAGACCATTTTGAAAGGTAAAATCATATTCTCACTCTCCTCTTCACCCTTTATCTATCCATGGTTTTAGATTTTAAAACTATGAGCTTTTGGAAAATTAGGGTTTGGTTCAAAGCTTGAGTTTTTATGGTGATTTCCATTTTGTTTTGAAATATAAAGTTAGGTTTTATCTTAATCACATTAAGAGGTATTATATATCTCAATTTGGTTGAGTTTTGTTGAAAACCCGAAGTGGGTTCTTGGAGCTATTTTTGAGATGTCAAAACTTGATTTTTGGGTGGGTTTTGAGTGAAAATCAAAGGGTTGATGGTTTATATAGGTTAGAGGGATGTTTTGGGACCTTTTGGGGGTCATTTGGGTGATTGAAAATGGAAATTTCAGCTAGTGTTGTAGGGAGCACGAAAATTGAAATATTTGGGGATTAGTTTGATTTGGAAATTTGGGTGAAGTTGGTCTGAACTCAAAGGTTGAGTGTTGTTTGAATGCTAGCATTGATTGAGATTATTGGTTGTGTTTTTGGTTGGCTAGAAGCAAGAGGAGACGTCGAATGAGCATTGGGACCGAATCCGGGTTCGTAGGAGTTTTGCTTTGGTTGCTAAGGAAGGGCGGTGAGTGGTTTTAATCATGGTTTAAAGTTTGGTTCGAGTGTGTGTGGAATGTGCTTGGTAGGCCATTTCTTTATTTCAAGTTGTTAATCTTAGCCATTGAGTTCCCTTAAGTGCTATTGTGTATTGCCTATCTATGCTCTAGTGATATGTGGTTAATTTGTACATGTATGCCATGGTATGAATATGTGATGAGCATGATGATATGGTTGATGGAAATGTGATGTGGTAAATGAAAATTGGCACTAAATAAATTACCGGTTGTAAATGATCGATCATTAAGATTAGTGTGCACACAAATTGAGTCAAAACGTACGTGGCCTTGATGGCGTTAAGTCATCAAGGAGGAGTACGGTGATGTAATATTCCACCGGAAGCTTTTATATATTCTACGGGATGATGAGTGGAATCCCATCCGTAGGGCATGTGGCGATGAGTGGAATCCCGCACATGCAAGGTCCGGTGATGAGTGTAATCCCACCGAGGTAAAGTGGTTGTTGAGATTTAAATCCGCACATCCGGGTAATTAATAGTAGCCAATTAAACTTGTTTATATGATTGCAATTTATGATGTTGATACATGATGTGGATATATGATGATAGAGCTTAGTATGATGTAAGATGCCATATTATGCCTCTTGAAAGACTAGCTAGGCCTACTCGATTTTCCTTTACCAATGTATGTTGTAGGTGAGATTAGGATTCACATGCTTGAACCATGCATTGTTGATGTTTTCGTTTTAGAGCACCCTCACTAAGCTTATAGCTTACGCTCTCAATTTTCAACAATGCAGATCATTAGCGTGGTGTTAGCTCGGAGCAAGGCAAGAAGGGCTTTCCAAGTTTGTGGCTCAAGTACGGTTATTAATTATGTATTAGTTAGCAATGTGGCAAGGGTATTTGTATGAGCTATGTATGACTCATTTGTACGTTGATGTTTTGGATTGACTTTGGTTTGTAAAGCATGATATGCTATGATGAATGTTTGTGTGTGGTGACATGCCTCTAGATGTTTAGGTTGCCTTGTTAGTGTGTGCAAACCTCCTATATGTTGACTTGTGCCATTTTGGCCTTTTGAGCTTGCATGTATGACCTTAAATGCTAAATTTGCCCTTTTGTTGGAATGCCATGTATGGATGCCTTGTCTCATGTTTGATTGCTACCTTTTACTCAAGTATGATTGCTTAAATGATTGTATGTGCATAGGAGAGTCTAAAAATGCATCTAGAGTCGTGTTTGAGGTCACCAAGTTGAAAATGGTGGAATTGCAGAGCAGGGCGTATCGATACGCCTGAGGGCCGTATCGATACGGCCTTGCCCAAATGCTACGATTTTTGCCTAGCGTACCGATACCCTGGGGGTATCGATACCCTCCAAAGTTACTGGAATTTGGAGAAGTGAGGGAGGGTAGGGCGTACCGATACGGGGTTCACGCGTATCGATACGGGTCTACTCTGTTGACCAAGAAGGTTGACCGAGAAGGGCGTATCGATACACTCAAGGGATGTATCGATACGGTCTTCCCGGAGTTGACTCTTTGGGTTGACCTGGTCAGGGCGTATCGATACCCCTAGTTAGGGTACCGATACGGTCTGCCCTGTAAGCTTAAAAATGGACCAGTATTGTATGATTGTGGTTCGAATGTGATTTTCCTTTGGATGTTTTCCGCTGTTGTGAATCACTTAGGACTTAATATTCCTCTAGACAAGATTAAAATAAAAAGAAAAAAATAGGGTCGCTAACCGAGGGTGAACCTTAACGGGTTTCGCTTCGGTTTTCCCCGTGTGGCCCACTCGGACCGGTCATCCGGCCAGACCGGGACGGGGGGTTACATTTGTTGGTATCAGAGCCTGAGGTTACTGAGACCTCGGGCAGGTAAGTGAGGTAAGCTTGATGTGTTAAATGATTGTGTTGTTCGATGCATGTCTTGCCGTGAATTCTTGATATTTGACTGTTTGTATGATGTTTTAAAGCATGCGTTGTTGTGTCTGGTGTAGAGTGTGTGCCCATTGCTACTATTACTTAATTTAAAAAGGATTTTTGGAAAAAAGAGTACTTGAGCACTATTGGACCCTTGCTTTCGCTAACGTAATCCTTATTTGTTTCTTGTTGTAGTTTATACCTTGCTAGCTGTATCATGAGACCACGTGGGAGGCCTAGGATGGTTCGACCGGAACCACGGGCAGCGGCTCCAGGAGTTGAGCCAGTAGTTAGGGTTGAGGCTCAAGTGGGAGAGCCTGTGGTTGGAGTTGGAGCTCCTCCACCACCTCCACCACCACCACCTCCTCCATCGGGAGTAGGAGGCGAGGCCGGGGCCGAAGGAAAGGGACCTCAAGGAGGCCAAGGTGGCCAAGGACCGGCCGGGATAGACTTAGCTCTGTTGGTTCAGGCGATAGCCGGGGCATTTCAGGCTGCAGTAGCTGGGGGTCAGGCAGCACATCATCAGGGTGAGGGCACTGGATTACCTTTAGAGAGACTTCATGGCCTTGGGGCCGAAGAGTTCAGAGGGTCTACTCTAGAGAGATCCGAGTTATGGTTTGAGAAGACTGTCTGTATCCTTGCTCAGATGGGGTGTACTGGTGAGCGCAAGTTGAGATGTGTTGAGTCCTTGCTTCAAGGTGATGCCTACACTTGGTGGGTAACCATTACTACGGGTATGGATGAGGCCGAGATCACTTGGGAGTTCTTTGAGACAGCATTCCTTAAGAAGTATTTGGGTCCGCGATACCTCGATGAGAGGAAGAGGGAGTTTATGGCATTGCTTCAGGGGAGTATGTCCGTGACCGATTATGAGATCCGATTTGTCAGATTGAGTCAGTATGCACCTGAGCTTGTTCCTACTGAGGTAGAGCGTTGTAACCGCTTTCGTTATGGGCTGAGTGAAGAGATCAAGACATATACTCTAGCTTCAGATTACACTGATTTTGATGTCTTGGTCGCGAGGGCCAAGGACTTAGAGCACAGTTTGAGTTTGACCAGGCGGTCTGGTGGATCTAGTTCGGGTAAGAGGTCCAACAACTTTGATAGAGGTGATGCCAAGAGGCATCGGGACAACAGACATCATTATGATCATAGACGTGGTGGCGGTAACCACGGTAGGGGCCATCAGGGCCAGAGAGCTGGTGGGAAGTTGCCCACATGTACTACTTGCGGGAGGAACCACACCGGTGAGTGTTGGGGAAACTTTCATTCTTGTTGGAGTTGTGGGGCTAGAGACCACATTAGGCGTGACTGTCCACATCAGGTGGGGCAGGCACCAGTTCAGGCTCCTGCTAGAGCCAATGACTTTCAGAGAGGCCGCGGGCGCGGTAGAGGTAACTTCCAGCTGAGGAACGATGGTCAGAGGAACATAGCACATGTAGTTGCGGTTCAGCCAGAGGGCGGAGGTCAGGCCAGAGTTTACGCTCAGCGTGGGGATCAGCATGACACCGATGTGATTGCAGGTAACTTCTCGATACAGTCTTTGGGTTTGCTTTCTTTGATTGACTCTGGGTCTACACATTCCTACATATTGAGTGAGCATGCACAGTCTTTGAATTTGCCTTGTGAGATGTTAGAGATAGGAGTTAGTGTTACTAGTTCCTTTGGGGACACAGTAGTAGTTAGGAAGATGTACCGAAGGTGTCCGTTGATGGTTCAGGAGCATGTGTTTCCAGTGGATATGATGGAGCTTCCTTTCTATGGTTTTGATGTGATTCTGGGTATGGACTGGCTCACGGAGCATAGAGCTAGGATAGATTTTGAAACTAAACGGATTTCTTTGAGGCTCACATATGACTATGAGATTGTAGTGGTGGGTGAGAACGTAAAGTTCTTGTCCAATGTGGTTTCAGTTTTAGAAGCTAAGAGATTAGTTGAGTTGGGGTGTGAAGCATACTTGGTGTATGTGATGAACCCTAACATGAGTGAGGTTAGACCTCAGGACATTCGGACAGTATGTGACTTTCCTAGTGTGTTTCCGGAAGAGTTGCCAGGGTTACCACCGGACAGAGAGGTAGAGTTCACCATTGAGACTTATTCTGATTCAGCTCCTGTTTCGATTGCTCCGTATCGCATGGCACCGAAAGAATTGAAAGAGTTGAAGACTCAGTTGCAAGAATTGACAGATAGAGGTTTTATTAGGTCTAGTTTTTCACCTTGGGGTGCACCGGTTTTGTTTGTGAAGAAGAAAGATGGAAGCATGAGAATGTGTATAGATTACAGACAGTTAAATCAGTTGACAGTGAAGAATAAATATCTGTTGCCTAGAATTGATGACTTGTTTGATCAGTTGAGGGGAGCATCGGTCTTTTTGAAGATTGATTTGAGATCGGGTTACTACCAGCTAAAGGTAAGAGAGGTTGATGTACCGAAGACGACCTTTAGGATTAGATATGGTCATTATGAGTTCTTAGTCATGCCATTTGGGTTGACTAACGCACCGGCTGCTTTTATGGACATGATGAATAGGATTTTCCACCAGTACTTAGATCAGTTTGTAGTTGTGTTTATAGATGACATTTTGGTGTACTCGCGAACTGAAGAAGACCATGACCGACACTTGAGACTAGTTTTGAAGACTTTGCTAGATCACCAGTTGTATGAGAAGCTAAGCAAGTGTGAATTCTGGATCCGAGAGGTAGTCTTCTTAGGACATGTAGTGTCAGCCAATGGGATTAGAGTTGATCCGAAGAAGATTGAGGCTATTGTTGAGTGGAAGCAACCGAAGTCTGTAACAGAGGTACGTAGCTTCCTAGGCTTAGTCGGATACTATAGGAGATTTGCAGAGGGTTTCTCTAAGTTGGCCGCTCCATTGACACAGTTACTTCAGAAGAGTGTTCAGTTTGAGTGGACAGATGCAAGACAGAAAGCCTTTGAGAAATTGAAAGAAGCTTTGAGCCAAGCACCGATCTTGATTCAGCCAGAGTCCGGGAAGGACTATGTAGTCTACAGTGATGCTTCTTATGTAGGGCTAGGATGTGTTCTTATGCAAGACAAGAGGGTAGTGGCTTATGCCTCAAGACAGTTGAAGACCCATGAGCGCAACTATCCGACCAATGACATAGAGTTAGCTGCAGTTGTGTTTGCTCTGAAGATTTGGAGGCACTATTTGTACGGCGAGAAATGCACAGTGTACACCGATCACAAGAGTTTGAAATACATTATTACTCAGCGAGATTTAAATCTCAGACAGCGTAGGTGGTTAGAGTTGCTAAAGGACTATGATCTTACCATTGAGTATCATCCGGGTAAGGCCAATGTAGTGGTTGATGCATTGAGTAGGAAGATGGTCGTGGACTTGATAGCCATGTTTGCTAGATTGAGTTTGTCCGGAGATGGCGGCTTGGTAGCCGAGCTTCAGGTTAGACCTACTCTAGGACAATTGATTCGAGAGAAACATCTCTTAGATAGATCTTTGGCACCTCACGTGCAAGATATAGCCGAGGGTAGATCTTCAGACTACAGTTTCAGTAATGATGGGGTTTTGTGTTTCAACGATAGA
This sequence comes from Hibiscus tridactylites, assembly GCA_958450335.1. NCBI lineage: Eukaryota > Viridiplantae > Streptophyta > Magnoliopsida > Malvales > Malvaceae > Hibiscus > Hibiscus tridactylites. The sequence goes on along the minus strand of OY288265.1, from coordinate 23,818,207 downwards.
ATAGTTGTGCCAGAGGACAGTGACTTGAGACGTACGATCTTGACTGAAGCCCACAGTAGTCCGTTTGCTATGCATCCTGGAAGTACGAAGATGTACCGTGATTTGAAGAATGAGTACTTTTGGGTTGGCTTTAAGAGAGATGTAGCCGACTTTGTGAGTAAGTGCTTAGTGTGTCAGAGAGTGAAGGCGGAACATCAGGTTCCCTCAGGTTTGTTACAGCCGTTGAGAATTCCGGAATGGAAATGGGAGAACATCACTATGGATTTTGTTTCGGGTTTACCTTTGACTCCTACGAAGAAGAACTCAGTGTGGGTTATTATGGATCGTTTTACGAAGTGTGCTCACTTCTTGGCAGTCAATACTACTTACACTTTAGATAGATTGGCCGATTTGTACATCGGTGAGATTGTTAGACTGCATGGTGTGCTGAAGTCCATTGTGTCAGATAGAGATCCGCGATTTACTTCTCGATTTTGGGAGTGTCTACATACAGCTTTGGGTACCCGTTTGAACTTCAGCACGTCTTATCATCCTCAGTTAGATGGTCAGTCAGAGAGATTTATTCAGATCTTAGAGGATATGTTGCGTTGTTGTTTCATTGACTTTTAGGGTACTTGGGAGAAGCATTTGCCTCTAGTAGAGTTTACGTACAATAATAGCTTTCAGTCGAGCATTCAGATGGCTCCGTATGAGGCCTTGTATAGCCGGAAGTGTAGGACTCCAGTTTGTTGGGCCGAAGTGGGACATAAGTTGTTACCTATGCTGGATTTACTCAAGGGGACAACCGACAAGGTAAAATTGATTTGTGATCGTTTGAAAGCTGCTTCGGATAGGTCCGTAAGTATAGGTCTGATCCATCACATGTTATGCCCATAGAAGAGATTGAATTGAATCCGGATTTGACTTATGAGGAAGAGCCCGTGGAGATCTTAGCTTCTGACAGTAGGGTGTTGAGGGGTAGATCGATTGAGTTAGTAAAGGTGCGGTGGCAACGTCGAGGTGTGGACGAGGCCACTTGGGAGAGGAAGGAGGATATGGAAAAGCAGTTTTCGTATCTCTTTCAGTCAGGTAATTTCGGGGACGAAATTCCTTAAGTGGGAGAGAGTTGTAACGCCCGTGTTCTGGGGTTAGGAGTTAGTCGGGTTTGTAGTCCGAGTCAATAAAATTAAATAAAATCAATTCAACCTTAATTAAGACCTAATTGAGCTTGAATAAAAAGGGGAGGGACCAATGTAGTAATTTGACCAAAAAGATTTAAAAGCAAGAAAACTTTTAAAGAAAAGTTGTCTTCTCTTTCCCCCATCTTCCCCCACCAACGTTAAAACCATCTTCAAAACCCTCCCAAGCTTAAGGTTACTATTCCATTGATTTTCAACCTCATTTCAAGACCATTTTGAAAGGTAAAATCATATTCTCACTCTCCTCTTCACCCTTTATCTATCCATGGTTTTAGATTTTTAAAACTATGAGCTTTTGGAAAATTAGGGTTTGGTTCAAAGCTTGAGTTTTTATGGTGATTTCCATTTTGTTTTGAAATATAAAGTTAGGTTTTATCTTAATCACATTAAGAGGTATTATATATGTCAATTTGGTTGAGTTTTGTTGAAAACCCGAAGTGGGTTCTTGGAGCTATTTTTGAGATGTCAAAACTTGATTTTTGGGTGGGTTTTGAGTGAAAATCAAAGGGCTGATGGTTTATATAGGTTAGAGGGATGTTTTGGGACCTTTTGGGGGTCATTTGGGTGATTGAAAATAGAAATTTCAGCTAGTGTTGTAGGGAGCACGAAAATTGAAATATTTGGGGATTAGTTTGATTTGGAAATTTGGGTGAAGTTGGTCTGAACTCAAAGGTTGAGTGTTGTTTGAATGCTAGCATTGATTGAGATTATTGGTTGTGTTTTTGGTTGGCTAGAAGCAAGAGGAGACGTCGAAGGAGCATTGGGACCGAATCCGAGTTCGTAGGAGTTTTGCTTTGGTTGCTAAGGAAGGGCGGTGAGTGGTTTTAATCATGGTTTAAAGTTTGGTTCGAGTGTGTGTGGAATGTGCTTGGTAGGCCATTTCTTTATTTCAAGTTGTTAATCTTAGCCATTGAGTTCCCTTAAGTTCTATTGTGTATTGCCTATCTATGCTCTAGTGATATGTGGTTAATTTGTACATGTATGCCATGGTATGAATATGTGATGAGCATGATGATATGGTTGATGGAAATGTGATGTGGTAAATGAAAATTGGCACTAAATAAATTACCGGTTGTAAATGATCGATCATTAGGATTAGTGTGCACCCAAATTGAGTCAAAACGTACGTGGTCTTGATGATGTTAAGTCATCAAGGAGGAGTACGGTGATGTAATATTCCACCGGAAGCTTTTATATATTCTACGGGATGATGAGTGGAATCCCATCCGTAGGGCATGTGGCGATGAGTGGAATCCCGCACATGCAAGGTCCGGTGATAAGTGTAATCCCACCGAGGTAAAGTGGTTGTTGAGATTTAAATCCGCACATCCGGGTAATTAATAGTGGCCAATTAAACTTGTTTATATGATTGCAATTTATGATGTTGATACATGATGTGGATATATGATATTAGAGCTTAGTATGATGTAAGATGCCATATTATGCCTCTTGAAAGACTAGCTAGGCCTACTCGATTTTCCTTTACCAATGTATGTTGTAGGTGAGATTAGGATTTACATGCTTGAACCCTGCATTGTTGATGTTTTCGTTTTAGAGCACCCTCACTAAGCTTATAGCTTACGCTCTCAATTTTTAACAGTGCAGATCATTAGCGTGGTGTTAGCTCGGAGCAAGGCAAGAAGGGCTTTCCAAGTTTGTGGCTCAAGTACGGTTGTTAATTATGTATTAGTTAGCAATGTGGCAAGGGTATTTGTATGAGCTATGTATGACTCATTTGTACGTTGATGTTTTTGATTGACTTTGGTTTGTAAAACATGATATGCTATGATGAATGTTTGTGTGTGGTGACATGCCTCTAGATGTTTAGGTTGCCTTGTTAGTGTGTGCAAACCTCCTATATGTTGACTTGTGCCATTTTGGCCTTTTGAGCTTGCATGTATGACCTTAAATGCTAAATTTGCCCTTTTGTTGGAATGCCATGTATGGATGCCTTGTCTCATGTTTGATTTCTATCTTTGGCTCAAGTATGATTGCTTAAATGTTTGTATGTGCATAGGAGAGTCTAAAAATGCATCTAGAGTCGTGTTTGAGGTCACCAAGTTGAAAATGGTGGAATTGCAGAGCATGGCGTATCGATATGGCCTTGCCCAAATGCCACGATTTTTGCCTGGCGTACCGATACCATAGGGGTATCGATACCCTCCAAAGTTACTGGAATTTGGAGAAGTGAGGGAGAGTAGGGCGTACCGATACGGGGTTCACGCGTATCGATACGGGTCTACTCTGTTGACCAAAAAGGTTGACCGAGAAGGGTGTATCGATACACTCAAGGGCTGTATTGATACGGTCTTCCCGGAGTTGACTCTTTGGGTTGACCTGGTCAGGGCGTATCGATACCCCTAGTTAGGGTACCGATACGGTCTGCCCTGTAAGCTTAAAAATTGACTAGTTATGTATGGTTGTGGTTCGAATGTGATCTTCCTTTGGATGTTTTCCGCTGTTGTGAATCACTTAGGACTTAATATTCCTCTAGACAAGATTAAAATAAAAAGAAAAAAATAGGGTTGCTAACCGAGGGGGAACCTTAACGGGTTTCGCTTCGGTTTTCCCCGTGTGGCCCACTCGGACCGGTCATCCGGCCAGACCGGGACGAGGGGGTTACATTGGAAGTAAATTTTGAAGAGTAAAATAATTAAATTAATTATCCTCAAGCTTTGCTCTGCTTCAATTCAAAATGATCATCGAAAAAGAATTTTTACTCCGGATACATACCGGTTGCAGTCTACAAGGCCCAACTCTTGTAACTCGTTTTTCTCTCCGGTAAACCATCAATCTAAAATTAATTTTTAGATTCCAGTTTTCTGGTTAGACTAACCACGGCTATCGTCGTTAGAATAAAATAGTTTTAGAATTTGGAAAAACTCGACTCGGATTATGTTGTCTCGATGAGAATCAAATCTTCTCAATTTCCCTTAGCAAATCTGTCGCTAAGTGTGTTCATAGGAAGTCGAATTTGCTACAAGCCGATCCTTCCTCGCAACTATAAATCTAAATAACAATCAAGTCAACGTACACTTTTGAAATGAAAGCGAAAAGATTTTAATAAAAAGATCGATTGTCGATCTAAGCTTTCAGAAAATTGAGAATGTAAAACGAAGTTGTTGAGTGCTTTTAATTCTTACAAGGTGAATTAAAGCTTCGCTTTAAGCCTTTGGCTAATCATAAATTTTAGCTAAACATGATTATGGAAGAAATCATACTTAGTGTAATTTTAAAATAAAGTTAAAAAAAACTAAAAGAAATTAAACGTAAAGGGAAATGAAATTTTATAAACTTTAAAAGTTAAAACAAGATAAGAACAAGAGATGATTTTCTACCTTGCCCCAATGGGTATTTATAGTATTCTAAAAACCCTAAGATAACCCTAGAATGATAGAAGATAAATCCTAAAAAATATTCAAATTAAATTCTAAATACAAAAGATAATTCTCAAATTTGAATTTAAAATCTCGGCTGATAAACTATCTGATGATGCTGACGTCAGCTTCTAAAAACTATTGACTGGACACCACGTCAGCTTTAATGGCCAGATTCATGTCCGCTAGTCCAGCCTTTTAGCATAATTTTTGGAATCCAATGTCCTACACATAAAACAAGAGAAAACGCCCAAATAAACAATATAATTCGACAAACAAAGAGTAATTAATAACAAAATAATAACTACTTAAATCACTCATCAAGCCCGCAATTCGCAACAAAGTAAAACCATCAAAGCCTGCGTCCTTCAACTCATCCGCTAATTCGCGTAAACTATGAAACTGATCACACCAGCTAATTGCACTTTGATTAAACCTGGTTTTACTTTCCGTTCACCCAGATTCACTGCCTTCGCATTCTCCGTCCTCAACTCGGTTGTCCTCGCAATTCGATCAGAACTACCACTCCCCCTTTGTACAAAAATTTTCTTCCAAAAAGAATTATGCGCCTTATGTTTTGCCTTAAACACCAACACATAAGATCCAAACAATCTGTGTCCATTGAACACTTCTACGGCTCGCTTCGCTGCTTTCATTATCGCCATTCTAACGAAACTAAAACGACTACCATTTTTTGCACGCTTCCGCGGAATGAAAGCATCCCAACATATAACGTTACGCACTCCCTGATTTCCTTTGCCGGTCTCTCAACCGGCCAGATAAACTCCGACGATCTCACCGGTGGCGCACCCTCTTGCCTCAACACGAAACCTCTCGCCATTTTATTTAATAGATATATTGTTTCAATTCTAAATCAATTAGGGAAAAAGTTATAAAAAAAATTCTAAAGATTAGAACAAAATTATAAATTTTTAAGCGGATAAATATATAACTTTATCATTATTTTAGCTTATAATTATATAATTTTAAGGGACAAAACTAAAATTCTATTGTCCTTTGGGCCGAAATATAATTTTTACACATAGTTTTATAACTTTATATTTTCAAGGGACTAAAGTCAAATTTTTACCATTTAGGAGAGTCAAGGCCATGGTCAGCCCCTGAAACCAATATCATGTACTCTAAATTTTATTCCAATCAAAATTTCGATATGTTCAATCTATTCAATGAGTACTAATGTGTACTGGTTGATACAATACATAGTCAAAATATTATCATAAGAATTTTATCAAACACTTGATACAATTTTATCTCAGAACAACTAATAACCACAAAATCAATTGAGATTTAAATTTTTTAAATTCTAAAATATTAATTCAGATACGAATACTACATATTTGAAGCTACAATAACTATAGCAAAAGTTGGGTCATGTTCATATAATATTCACTATGACAATTGACAAGCCAAGGAACATCCACCATGTAGCTATAGGCACATGAAAATGTGAGAAAACAAAGGAATTAATGTCAATAAATTAGACCACCATTGTTTTAGGGGTAGATGGTGCATTGCTATCAATCTGTCACTTGACTCGTTTTCATGAGAAATCAAAATGAAGTTTGAATGAAATGAAATATGGCCTTTTATTTGTGAATAATTCGACAAATTTAGTTTTCGTATAAGGGAGAAGCACCTTATCTATTATGGATCAATATCACCATTAATAATCGGTTTTCTAGCAATCTCAATGCCCATTTTCAAAAGAAAACATCTCTTTCGTGTATGTTTCGATTTCCGAGAACATATGTTTATGAGTAGGATCGAGCTATATTTCGAAAAATATACATCATTTATTCAAGATTTAATTTGTTGGGAATGATCAATCACGTATGTATTGTACATTTGTACTGATAATGGACATCATCTTAGGCTTGGTTTACATTAGGGTTTAGGGTTTAGTCTCGAACAACTCCTCCCCTCCACTTATAAAAGAAAGGGTAAACTACATAAATGGTTTTCCGACTATGTTCTAATTATTTTTACATCCCCCGACTATCAAAAGTTACAAACTGGTCCCTCGACTTAAAAAAAATAACAAATTGGTCTAACGTTGTTAAAAATTTAACGGCCGATGACATGGCAGTTAATATGAATTGATGTAATTACATAATTAGCCCTTAAATTCTACACTTATTTTAATTTGACCTTAATTCTAAAAAATTAATCCACGTAATTTTAATAATATATCAATTTAGTCCATATTCTTTTCTATTTTTCAGAGCCAAAAAAAAATATAAATTTTACATCTTTTTGATACATAAGTTTAAAGAAAAGATCTGAATATTTAAGTTACACAAACTAAAAATAAAAAAATAACCAAATTACTATAAAATTAAATATCAATAATCGTGTGCATTAAACAATAATCGTGTTAACAACCCTAAATTTCACAGCATAAAAAACTTGGAAATTGGGACTTATAAATCATATCGCTGCAACAGCTGCAACATCTACATTGATCCCAATCACTCCAATGTTATGATCAATACAATGTATAAAATAAAAATAAAACTATAATAATTTTTACATCCGGAAGAGACATGTGACTGCAATAATCAAGCGATGTTAAAAACTCGGAGATGGTATAGATTGTCGATGATAAAAGAAGGACAAGGCTGGCACCTACGTGCAATGGGCCTGGGTTAATGCCCGTTATAGTTGCAGTTTTGGAGAACTGCGTACCGGAGTTTGGTTGGAGGGTAGTTAAGAAATCTAAAATGAACCTTATCGCTAACATTATATAACTGTGAAATAACGTTCACCACACCGTTACCTCGTATGTGTTAACCTTGCACTGTTGGAACACACACTAAGCCCCTGACTCAACTACCGTAATTCATATCTTGACTAATTATTCGGTCTATATGTTCCTAGTGTGATACTCAATGATTGAATAAAGAACAATCCTATCATCTACATGTATACCGCTTCTTTGAAATATCTTATCGTATTTTTTGAGCCTATTGTTGCCCGAAACATCATGATAGTGTTATGCCTACCATATACCTACATGTTACTTATAGCATCCATTGGTAGTTCTGTATTACTGAGCTTTCCGAAGCTCACGTAATTTTTACCATCGTAGGTTAAAAGAAATCTAGCATGACTCGATGACCGTCATCAGTGTTTGGAATTTTCTCGGTGTTGCTTTTGGAGTACGGTACCTCAGAGTAATACAACACAAGTATTCACTCATTTCTCTTGTTCTTTGTGCCATCTTTCATTTTCCGCGACGCTTCTAAGTATTCTAACTTAGAGATTTTCTAGGTGACTTAGCCCAGTTTTCAACCGAAAAAGCAGCTAAGGCCTCACGATTGTTTAGCAGAAGTTTAGCCCCGTGACAATATTTGCACAAACAATATCCTTTGGTTTGGGAACTATGAGCAATTTAGACTCGTGTAATTATATATTTGTCCTTGGAGGAGTCTAAGGAACGACATGGTTAAAAACGGTTAAAAAGGGCAGAACTGAAATATTATCAAAAAGGTATAATATTTTTGGATGTACGTCACCGTGGGATAACATTTAGGTTACAACAAAAAATGTTACAAAAAGTATAATATTTCGGTTGTGTGTGTAACATTTTAAGTTTTATGTTTTCTAACATTTATTTTGCAACCTAAGTTATTTTTCGTACCAACCGAAAGTGTTATACCTTTTAATAATATTTCGATTGGATCGATTTTAACCTTAATTTATACTGTTGTACCGCATATTCGCCCTTTATCCTTAATTACAACTTAGTTGTAAAATCTTTTCCCACATTTTTCTCCTAAGAACATGATGATACTTGACACAAACCTCAATAAACTTGCATTGGTAAAGGGAATTTTTTCAGCACTTGTTGAAGAAGTACAAAGATTCTTCATTTATTCCCTAATAATTCCACGTTCGCCCACTTATTTGACCCTAAGGAATCACTTTCTGTGATATGTTTATTTAAATATTCCTAGGTATACTTGAATCCATCTAGCATAAACTTATATATTAAAAAAGATAAACAATTGTAAAAATAAGACCCAAAAACTATAGTAATCAGAATAATTTGAATAATGGAAAGATGGATAGCCTTAAGAAGGGGTATTGGACACAACATGTACATGTTCAACACTCAAAATGTTCTTTTAGACACAAACATTGAGCTAATGGCACTATTTTTATGGAGTTTTGCTAGTGTGACTTGCTTTTCTTTTATTATAGAAAACACCATAAGTTTTATATTTTTAATAATTTTATGATATATATATATATATATATATATATATATATATATATATATATATAACCTCTAAATCATCTGAATTCTCTAAACGTTTATATTAAAAAGAGGAAAATCGTACTCAAATATGCTTAAAATTATGTCATCTTAAATGTTACAATAACAATCATAACAACCGAGCTACATACACTCATCTAGCATACATACATACATACATATACCGAAGTTACAGACACAAGTAATACATTTGTATACGAGCCAATTGAGCTTAGCTCGGTTGTCATAATTATTGTTGCAGCATTAATGCAATCACAGTCGGCTCGTATTATTAAATCATGAAATGTTTTAAAAGTCTAAAGAATGTGATGATTCAGAGTTTTCTTAGTCCCCTTACGAGAAAACTCCCAACGTTGAAACTCGTGTTATTTACAAGATTACAAATGTTGAATTTTCATAATGTGATCCTTAAAATTAAAATGTTGTAATCTTATATTATATGAGTAATAAATAGAAAGTAATGACATTACACCATATATTCATAATCATAGAGTTAATGGAAATTTTATTTTTATTATTTTATACGGGGAATTAAAATTGTTCGGGGGTGTGATATGAATTCCGATCATAACTATATTGTTAGGAGGGTGTACAACGAATCTCGATTATGAAGTATAAAATGAACTATAAAAAGGCTTAAATCAGAAATAGGTGTTTAAAGTTTATACCGTTATAATTTTAGGCGTCTGACCGTTAAGGGGTGTTAAAAAATTGTCAACCAATTAATGTTTGACACGTGACACTAATTTGATTTTGTTTAATTTTTTTAAGAAAAAAATCCAGAATTTTCATTTTTTTAAGAAAATCTCCAAAATTTTCAGTTTTTACAAAAGTTTTTTTTTAAAAAAATCAATCGGAATTGGCGGCGATTTGGGGATTTGGGTTTGGGTAATTTTAGTGATTTTGAGATTGTTTTGTAAAAATTGAAAATTTTGGAAATTTTCTAAAAAAATGAAAATTTTAGATTTTTCTCTTAAAAATTCAAATTACTGTCACGCGTAAAGCATTGATTGGTTAAAAAAATTTAACACCCCTTAACAGTCATGCACTTAAAATTATAACACTGTAAATTTTATACACTTAAAATTATAATAGTTTAAACTTTAGGCACCTATTATTAGAAAAAAAGAATATAAGCACCTAAAATTCGAAAAGTATATACTTTAAACACTTATTTTTTATTCAAGCAATAAAAAATATGAATTATTTTGATTTAACTGCTAAAATTAACAAAAAAAGAAAAGAAAAGTAAACGGCTTGGTGATTATATCAGGGATTTCTCTCCCCTGTCTGTAATGTGGTTAGAAAAGGGACAGGAATGGATCAGCTGATTCACCTGCTCCGTGCCTTCAAATGTTTGCTCTACAGTGGCAGCCATTTGCTGGTTAATGGAAGTATAGGTCGGACCCACTGGAATTTAAGTAGCGCCTTGTCTTAATTTCATTGAAAATTTTAAGGAATGTGAAGGCTCCCCTTTGTTCTCCCTCCTAAAAGATCCACTAGGAATAAAAAATTTGATGAGATTTAATTCATTGGTCGAATAATCATGTCACTTTTTAGTAAATAGTAGTTTGAGCTAAAATTAAAAATTTAAATTCATACTAGAAATTTAATCGGTCAAATCTGTTAATTTGAATGTTCGGTGAGTAACAGATTAGAGTGAAACTTTTACTTTTGAAAAAGTTGTTAATAAGAGCTTTTTGAAATTAGAGTTTTTGACATAAGAGTTGTAAAGACCCTTTTACCCTTAACAATTATTAAAAGTTTCCAAATAACTTAAATTTAACATTTTCTATTTTAATTCTCCACTCTCACGTATTTTCGTTGTGACATTTGTAATTAATATTTTTTTCTTTTTATTTTCACACATTTATATTTAAATTTAATATTTAATTAAATTATATTAAAAATAATTATACAAATAATAAATTAATATATAGATCTCTCAAATATGCTTAGTAATGTTATATTAATTTCCTTTCATAATCTAATCAATATACAACATATTGATAACTAATTAACTAATAAGTATAAAATATAATCATGTCCTTATATGTCATTTTGCTCGTTTAAATAATCAAACAACTATCGGTTAATTTTACCAAACACTTTTATACAATCCGCTAGTTGAATCAGCTAATGCAATAAGCTATCAGCTATCAACTATCAACTATCCGCTAATTTCCAAACAGGACCATTAACATAAAATTTAAATTTAATTTTAGTATAATAAATTATTACCTTTAAAATGGTTCAGAAAATAATCGATTTCATATATATTTTTTAGTTGTTCATATAATTTTTTTATTAGGTCGAGAGAAATTATATTTTTAAGTTAAATATCGAAATTCGAATATACATAAAGTGGAATAACATGAACATCATTAACCATTCGATCAAATAATATATTTTAATTGTTCACATAGATTTTAAAATTAAATTTAATACATTTGAAATGTTTTTAGGTAATTTTCCCCGATAATGTTGTGGGAAATTTTATTTTTTGAAATGGGATGAGTGATTTTTTTATTTCATAAAATAGGGATGATTGATTTGATTTAAGACGAGTTCTTAAGAATGTTAGAATTAGAGGACGATTATATGCACACTTCTTTTTCTCAATTTAACTTCTAATCAAATTCAATGATTAATCCCTGCCGTCTGATTACTTTACCACACTGTACCTCATCATACAGCACGTGACATCCAAAAATCCCAAAAATAAAAAGCCATATTACCAATTTTACCCCCCTCTTTTCTCAAAATTACAACTCTATCATCCACAGTAGAAAAGAAGAGGCACGATCATTTCATTCTCTTCACCACTGTCACACTCTATATAAAACTCAGCTCACTCATTTCTCTCACCAAAAATCAAAGCTAAGAAAACGATGGAAAAACCCGTTGTCGAACAATGGAGACCGGAGCTACTTCCGGTGCCACCACCGTTCAGGCCACCGGAGACGCCAATGGAACCAATGGAGTTCCTCTCACGTTCATGGAGCGTCTCGGCTTTGGAAGTTTCAAGGGCTTTAGCTCCTCCTCCGCCGCCGCCGCCGCCTTCAAACCATCAAATGTTTTCAAAAGGTTCATCGAGTGGCAACGCCGTTATACAAGAAGACATAGCCGACGAGCAGCAGATAGAAGAAAACGTCATCGTTTCCGGCAACCCTTTCTCCTTTGCTTCCTCCGAAACTTCCCTAATGGTCCTCGAAAGAATCATGTCACAGTCGGTAAGAAATTAGTATTTTTTTCCCTCTCAAAGTTTTGGTTTTTTTGTTGTTTCCATTCGAAAACAAAACATGGGTTTTGTTGTTTTGTTTATTACTTTATTTATAGCGACATAAATTATGGACTTTGTTCCATTTTTTGCCTTTTAAAAATCTGGTTTTTTTTCTTCTGTTTCTGTTGTGTCTCTTTTGTCTTAACAGCAAGAAGTATCCCCAAGAACATCAGGGAGGTTATCTCATAGCAGTGGACCATTAACAGATAGCCCACCGGTTTCACCTTCAGACATTGATGATGTTAAGGTTTGTTAATTGTTTTTAATTAACTTTAAAGGAATCAAATTTTTGTAGATAAGTGTTTTTTTCCTACAGTTTTTTAAGCAAAAGAACTGGATTTAGCTTCTGAATCAGACACAGAATCAGAAACATAAATCTCAGGCTTTCTCTGTAACCAAAGCTGCTTTGTTGGGAACAAAGCTGCTTCCTTTATCAATGGAGCTTAGTTCTGTAATTCTTTAATGGCGGTTGTTGATAATAAAGTAATAAATAATAATTGTTATAATATCAAGATTCCTTTTATTTTCTGGGTTCATTCATGGATAACGATCGGTTTACTATTACCTTTTGCAGCAATTTTGCCGCGCCAATAATTCCCTCAACATGCAGTACCGTACCAGCACGGCGATGGCGGCAGCTACTCCCGCCACTGGTGGTGGGAAGACGGTGGGGAGATGGCTGAAGGATAGGAGGGAGAAGAAAAAGGAAGAGGCGCGTGCTCACAATGCTCAGCTACACGCGGCCATTTCCGTTGCGGGGGTTGCTGCGGCTGTGGCAGCCATCGCGGCCGCCACTGCAGCCTCCTCGAGCGCTGGAAAAGACGAGCAGATGGCGAAGACGGATATGGCCGTGGCATCCGCTGCCACTCTAGTGGCCGCGCAATGTGTGGAGGCGGCGGAAGCCATGGGAGCCGAACGTGACCATTTGGCCTTTGTCATCAGCTCTGCTGTCAACGTCCGGTCCGCGGGTGATATCATGACCTTAACTGCCGGTGCAGCAACAGGTACTCACACATACACATTTGGTTTTCGTTTTTAATTCTATTTCCACCCCTAAAATAAAATCCGTAACTTTGGGACAGCTTTACGAGGGGCAGCCACATTGAAAGCAAGGGCATTGAAAGAAGTATGGAACATAGCAGCTGTAATCCCTGTGGAAAATACTAAAAATGGTGGCAATGGGAGCAACCATGGTAGCTCAAATGGCAGCTTTAGTGGTGAGCTTGTTCCTGAAGAGAATTTCTTGGGAATCTGCAGCAGAGAATTGCTGGCTAGAGGCTGTGAGCTTCTCAAGCGCACCCGAAAAGGTAATCCCGAAACATATCCATATCCGGTAAAAAAAAACTCGAGTTAACATCATTGGAATGTTACAGGTGATCTTCACTGGAAGATTGTCTCTGTTTACATAAACAGAATGAATCAGGTAACCATTTCCCCCTCTTAATTCGACCAAATCGTTCAATTATTGAGGAATCAATTCTTGTTTTATTAACCCTTTTGAAACTTCTTTTTGTTAAGGTTATGTTAAAGATGAAGAGCAGACATGTTGCTGGGACCATAACAAAAAAGAAAAAGAGTATGTCATTGATTGCCTTTGTCTTTCTGTAATAACAATGGATGTCTGAATTCTTCTGTTCCAATTTGGGGGTTTGAGAAAAGCTAAAGAGAGTGCCACTAAAGTAAAAGGGAAGGATCAAAAGGGGTTGTCTTTAACATCAGAATTCTTTTTTTTTTTTTGCAGATGTGGTGTTCGAGGTGATTAAAGACATGCCGGCCTGGCCCGGCCGGCACTTGCTCGAGGGTGGGGAGAACCGGAGGTACTTTGGGTTGAAGACAGTTATGCGCGGCCTGGTCGAATTCGAGTGCAAGAGCCAGAGAGAGTATGATGTATGGACCCAAGGTGTGTCAAGGCTGCTCTCCATTGCTGCTGTGAAGAACAATAGGAATAGGATTTGAAAAGGGTTTGGGATTTGGAAAATTTGACAAAAAAGGGTATACATATTTGGGGGATTTTTTGGGCACTTTAGGGACTCAGATTAGATATTTGGGTGTTTAAATATTGTAAAAAAAAGTTGGAAATTAAAGGGAAAAAGGTTTATGGTAATGGATTTGTGAGCATTTCTTGTTCTTTTCCATTTTTTTTAACTAAAGAAAAGGGTAAAGTTGGTTTGAATCAAAGTATGCCAAATCCATGTGATTGTCCAAGTTGCTTGTTCTTTTCACTGTTAAGGAAATAGAATTTTGGATTATCTTTGGAGTGGGGATGGTCAAAAAGAGAAAGAAAAGTATCCATTTTGCTTTTATTTTCTCTTCACTATATTCATTTGAATTAAAAAGCTTTAATTTTAACCGATTGATTCAAGTGGTAAGCAGTTTAGTAACATTTAACTAAATTTCGAATTTGAGGATTTATATATGCAGAAAATTCTTGTTAAAAGATTCACTCACCAAAATTAGATGTGTAATGGCGAATAAATCCGAATTTGCCAAGGCAAAGCTCTGAAGAATCGAGAAGGCAACATTTTTATTTTATTTTATCAACAATAAGTAGGTTTAATCAGATGATGTGTTAAGCCAGATGTTTGAATCCTGGTGTTTTAAACAAAGTAAATTAAATTAGAATGGTTGTTTTTATAATAAATTTCTATAGCTATGGGTGAGTAAAATCTGACTCAACTCAGAACAATCGAATATTTCAACTCGATGCGGAAAAATTCGGCTTGACTTTACTCAAATTGTAATTTCATAAATTTAACTTAACTCGAAAATTCAAATAAAGTTTGAATTATAAAATGAAATCGAATAACTTGAATTTTTAGTAATTAGTGTATCGGTTTTCAAGTTCAAGTTGACTCCTTCAACGATGTTTGATATATCTATATCACATATGAAAAAGTATGAAGAAATATATATGTATATCGTATATAGTTATAGAAATTTGTTTAAATTGAACCAATTAATATTGTAATATTATAAATAGTTACAATTAAATTTGAACATAAACTCTAACAACTCGACTCGAAAAAATTCCAATAAAATTTGAGTTATAAAATAAAACTCTAATACAAATTTTTTTACCTCAACTCAACTTGATTGAATACTTACTTTTACCTCTATATATAGTATTCATTTTAAATTAATTGACAAAAAAATCAAATACAAATGATTATAAAAAAAAACTCACTTTATCTTTTGATTTTAAAATTAGCCATTTGGCTCTTGGATTTAGGTCTTGAAGTAAATGGTGGGACTATGATCGTAACATTCTTCTTCTTTTTTTTCTTGTTTCATTTTAATATGTATTATTATAATGTGAGTTGGAATAAGTGGATCAAAAGACTTTGGTGGGAATATTTTTTTAGGAATCTTAGAATATGATGTGTGTGTTTTTACATAAAATAATGGAGTAGACAAAACCCAGATTCTAGTTGTTGTGAATGTTTGAAATCATAAGAATGTCTCAGAAACTGTTCCAAATCATGCCTTTTCTGGACTTGGATGAATCAACATTAATATGGTCTAATGCTACATATCCATTATTTTAATTCATTTTGTATATGCTTTTATTATTATAATTGTTTGCTTTGTTAATGACAAATTGGTATTTTTGGAGTGATGTGCTCAGTACAAATAGATAATTATATATACAGAGTTACACAAAGGTAAAGGTTTTAACTTTTTGTTGTTTCGAGTTAAATTCCCTTTTTTATAAATCATATGTAAGTTCTCTGATTAATTTTAGGCTTTGTTCAGTAATGTTTCTCTAACAAGTGTTGGGGCGCCAAACAGAGAAATAATACCGAACAATCACGAGATACACGCTGAACGAACGATTTTACTCTTGATTTATTGATCAAACGAACGTTTCGCTACAGCTGGAAAATATAGCTTTAGTTAAATAATCTATGTTGAACGGGCCCTTAATATCTTTAGTTATACGCACTTGCTTAAATTTAGGTTATTTAAAATGCAATCATTCGATGAGTTATCATTCGATGAGTTCAGTTTTCTAATTAGTTATAGTGTAAGTTTAATTAATTGTTAAGTTGATTATATTATACAAAAACATTATTGAAATATTAATTATTTTAGTTATTGGATTAATATGTTGCTTTTATACCGAAACTAAAATCAATCACCATTCTTTATAGCCATTATTTTTATTCTTCGAGGTATCTTTATAGCCATTTTTATTATACATTATATTGTCATTGT
The DNA here is from genome assembly GCA_958450335.1 of Hibiscus tridactylites. Taxonomy (NCBI): domain Eukaryota; kingdom Viridiplantae; phylum Streptophyta; class Magnoliopsida; order Malvales; family Malvaceae; genus Hibiscus; species Hibiscus tridactylites. The sequence continues at coordinate 23,801,854 of OY288265.1, read as the reverse complement.
TGATTCAAATAATAAACCCAATCATTAAATACTACTAATGTAGGATGAATAGAGGGGTATGGTAGCTATTAAGAATATTTTAAATCGTCGTGTAATCTGGGTATTTTTTATATTTTTTATTTAAAATTTTATAATTTTACATTTCTTGATTTTTAAAAATATTTTTACACTATTAACATAAAATTACGTGTTTGTTCCTATAACATGTCTGAATCATTGATTTAAATCTCCCTTAGCATGGTGATTTAGTCGTTTTAACTTTTTTTACATCTCTACAATCTGAGTTTTTGATGGAGGCCGACGTGAATTTTTTTTACCGTCGTTCATCGGCTCGTGGTGGGCGGTTCATTTCGACGATGGTTTGGAGTGAGGCGACGCCTCCAACCTTTCGTCGTTTTGTTGTTTGTTTTTTCCCTCCTTCTTGCTCTGTTTGTTTCGTAGGTTTGGTATGGCTCTGCCCATTGTCGGTCGAGCAATGGCCCGGTTCATCATTTTGCCTCCCTCTCGCCATCAGCCTTCGTCGATCTTAGATTTTCACGCGAAGTTGTTTGGTTGGCTCAATATGCATTCCCATCATCGTCCTTATCCTCCGGTGACATAGGAATGACATGCAGGCCGGCTATGGTTCCTGGCATTGTTTCTGTCTCGACTCCGGTTGAGTTTCTTGGTTGTCTCTTCTGCTGTGCTCTGGCTCTCTCTTCTTTGGCCATTGTACTTAGGGGTGTTCATATCCGGGTAGCCGAAATATTCGGGTATCAAAAACTCGACCCATGACCCAGCCCATAAGAATTGAGTACCCGCAAATTGGATACCCGTAAAATCTGAATACCTATAAAATCAGGTATCGAATACCCGATTTATTTTTTACATTTTTTAAATCCAAAATTTTCAACCTTCCATGGTGCAAGGAAAATAAAAAATATATATGGCAATGAAAAGTTGAACTTTTTCCAACATTTAACACGGTGAAAGCTCAAAACATCTGTATTGGTCAGATACTTATGGCTGAAAGTAGATAATGGTATGTGATTTTCTGACTTTAGATTTTAGTTCAATTTGACATGAGATAACTAAGCCTATGTGTAATATTTGTATGATTTAACCTTTTCTCAGTCAAATATCTCCTAACAGCTTGATGTTATGATAGATTGCATGCTCAATGTTAAAGCTAAGGATTAACTTCGAAAAGAATGAGATATCTATGTAAATTACTCATCTTATTTTCTAGTTTTCACCAATATATATTTTTTCGATGAAAAGGGAGAAATACCACGTGCCTCGTTAAAAACCTCCCTAAACCTATTTGGAGAAAAAGAGTACACATGGTAATTTGTACAGAAAACAATGAGCTAGGCTCGACTAAAAGGAATCACAAAGAAAACATACAACCGTGCAAACTCACATTACAAACTCAATCTCCAACGTCTACACTAAGCAGAAATTCTACCGACCCAGGAGGTGTATGAAACGCCCTAACATCCAAGACTGCTATATCAGCTAACTTTGCCATATGATCAACAACTTTATTAGCCTCGCGTCGAACGTGTCAAAATAAAACCTGCCATTGTCTTCCACAAAACTCCTTGATGTACAAAACTAATCCGGGTAGCCCTTGGGAACGAGACTCTGACAGAATTAGTCTTAAGGCTTCGAGACTATCCGTTTCAACCATAATATTCTGAAGACGAAGATCACATGCACAAGACATGCCCGTAAACACACCCCAAAGCTCAACATCCACAACTAAACAAGCACCAAAAAACTTTGCAAAGCCAAACGTCCAATGCCCTGTGGAATCGTGAATACTACCACCACAAGTCGTTGTCCCATCAATAACCCGTCTCGCACAATCTGTATTGACCTTGTACCAACCCGGCACTGGCGGTGACCACCGCGCAGACTGTCTCACAAACCCACCCTGCAAACTTTCGGTCACAATAGTTTGAGTTGTAGCGTGCACCACCGATTCTTGCAACTATCAACATGTATCTAAAATAGGTCCACGATCATCCGCACTATCCTGAAACACAATGGAGTTTCTTTGCTTCTAAAGCTGCCAAAGAACAATCCCAAACAGCAGGTCCCAATCTTTTCCATCCTTCGCAACTTATGCTGAGCCGTTCAAGTTACATTTCAGCCACTCCTTGAAATCCAACGAACAAAAGACAATGAGGCATTCAGGCTTGATCAAGGTTGTCCAAACAGCGAGAGCCGACGAGCATAAACGCAGTAAATGATTCGTGCCCTCCTGCTCCGAGTGACATACATGACAACTCTTATCTGTCGCAAAGTGACGCTTATCACACTCAACATTCGTCATTAATTTATCGCAACACACAAGCCAGATGAAGTGTTTAATACATTGAATACCCCTAAACTTCTGTATGACCCTTCAAATATCTTTATGAGGACCGAAAGGTAAGGCTGCGCATAACCCATAAATAGATCGCATGGTAAATCGAAGAATCTTGTCGCCATTCTAACAAATTTCATCATGTCGCACACTACTACTCGGGCCTTTAACAGCTGTGATATGCAAGAGAACATAAGGAGACAGCTTATGGGCAAACAAATCACATTGCCATTTCCATCAGGCAGTGCCATATCAACGACCCTTACCCCGGTAATCACACTAGGTTGGTTCGGTAACACATGGTCACGCAAAGGACCAATATTGGGCACCTACGGATCTATCCAAAAGTCAACCTCACAACCATTTCCAATGCTAAATTATATTATATTTCACATCCTTCCATATGACGCTAAGTCCCTTCCAAAGCAAAGACACATTGCGACACCGAAGAGCGAGCGGAACAATTGTGTTACATTTTTATTTAGCACGAAGAAATCGTACCCACATCACCGCTCTGTTAGTTAGCAACCGAAACGCCACCTTTATCAAAAACGCATCATTTTGCAGTTGCACTTGTTGAATGCCAAGACCACCATGGTCTAAAGGATGACACACATCCGCCCATCTCACTAAATTCACCCCCTTACCATCCTCGGAGATCCCCCAAATAAACCTTCAAAACAAACGTTCCAATTCCAAGCAAGTTTTCTTAGGCATCACAGCCGTTTGCATAGTATAGGATGGAATAGCCGAGAGCACCGCCTTGGCCAAAGTAACTCACCCTGCCATCAATAAAGAACGCGCCTTCCGCCCACAGAGTTTGTTTTGAACCATTTTAACCAGGTATTTATAAGATGCAGTGGTGACCCGTTTGTGGAGAACTGGAACCCCTAAGTACCTCCCTAGATCAGTCACTTCTTTAAACCCCAACAATTCACTAATCTGATTTCTTAAGCCACGCCCAACATTCTTCGAAAAAAACATAGTTGTCTTAGCAAGACTAACCTTGAGTTTGGAAGCTGAACAGAACTTATCAAGCACTGACTGAACAATGTGACACTATCCAATGGAAGCCTCAAAGAATAGAAGCATATCCGCAAATAATAAATGTGATATACCAGGGTTGTGCTTTGAAATTCAAAAAGGTTTCCAAGAACCCCTAACCACCTCTAGCTTAATTGCCTGCACAAGACATTCAACACAAAGAACGAAAAGATAAAAAGATAAGGGGTCCCCTGCCGAATTCCACGTGATGGCGAGAAAGCTTCCACCGGCGAACCATTCCAGAGAACTTGCGTAGTGACAGACGATACACAATGCATAATCAACTGTCTCAAACTCAACGATAAACCCAAATCCTCTAGAGTATTAGTAATAAAACTCCATTCTAATCGATAATGCGCCTTCTCCAAATCTATCTTAGTTTCCATCTGTTGCGTGTAAAAGAGTCCATCGCAATTAAGTGCAAGTATACATGTCGCAAGTAATAAAGTGATACGAAGTATTGAATATCATCTCCACAGGGACTGGAAATACTTCTATCCTTAAATTTCTGCACAAGAAAATAAATAAATTTATCAAAGTGATTTTGGAAGTCTTGAAAATAAACTAAATTAAAAGAGGAAATCAGATTGAGAAAATAGATTGGTATTGATTTGCTCAGTAGTTAAGGTATTGCACTGTTCAGGGGAACTTCTGTTACTCCTGTCGTTGCGCCTGTCGTAACAGCACCTGTCACGGCAGCAGTTTGTTGTTGTCACAGTAGCGGCCAACAACTCTGTACTTCAAGTTCGGCAAGAATCCTTACTGTGACTTGTTCTATCCTTAGGCCCAAGTTCTATCGATGAACACGTCTTAGATGATACCTCCCGGCGTGAATCGAAGGATGAACACCAAAGTTTGTGAATTCTTCCTTAGCCGCTTAACCTTGTACCTATCCCTATGCCAAGATGGTTTAACTATAAACCGAAAACCTCGTATTTACTCCATTCATATACTTAGCTCTCCCAATATTAAGTAAATGAATAACCTCACAATGCTCTCCCGAAACTCTTATGAGATGTTGAAACCAGAGTAAATAAACTTTAAGCTTTTATTAATTGAACAGAAAAAATCCTAAGAAACAATACAACCATTAAACCTACCTTACAAGATCAACCCTTAGCCCTAGGGGAAGTTTAGAACATGATGGAGAGAGAAAACGACTAGGGTTTTTTGGGGGAAGACGGCTAGGAGCTAGATATCCTTTGCCTTGTCGAATTACAATCATATATATAGTCCTTGGACTTGATTTTTCTTAATGGCCAAGAATACTAGTTTGAATTAAAGTACAACTCTATTAAAGACTAAATCTCTAAGTAGATGTCTTTTAATTCGCCCTATCTTCTTGCTTTGACTTTTTCCTCAAACATTGAGCAAGTCCTTCCTTGTGCTTTTAGGCTCCGACAGTTATGCAAGTGGTCCACAAAAGTCAGGCTTTAAACGCTCTATCAGTCGAACCCCACTTCGCATTTTCCATCACCATGGTCTTCATTGTCGCCTCTTCTGCCACGGTAGATATCACGATAGTGTTGTAATAGACAGTCTCCTTCAATCCTTCACTCCAGCTCTACTGTTATCTTCTGTTCCTCTGCTGCCCTGGATGCTGCCACGACAGTTACCTGCAAGAATAGACCAAAATTAGCAGTATCTGTGCAATATTGTCCATTTGTGATGTTTATGCAAAATCTATCTTAAAATGCAACTAAACATGCTTGAGTGCATCAATAATATGGGTAAATGAGGGTTAAAATATAGAACATTTATGCACTCAACACACCCCCAAACTCAAGTTATTGCTTGTCCTCAATCAAATGCAACCTAACTAAGAATGAAACTTTTTGGTTTTGGCTTAACTCAGTGAACAACCATTACCTACAGCACATTCACCATCAAGATCAATACCTTTTCAGATGTTTAAGGACTTATTCGGAGCAATGCTATAATTCTCGTATAAGTGTGTGCAGGTTTTGCGAACAAATATGTGCCTAGACTCTTTAGTAACTAGAATAGTTATTTTAATCACTTGAGTTTTGTTTTGAATTAATTTTTAACTAGAGGCAATTTTTGGGCTTCTTTAGTTTTTTCTAACTTAGACCGAAGTTTTTCTTATTTCTACTAGAGCCGGTTTTAGGCACCTCTAGCTATCTTCCTAGAGTCGGTGTTAGGCACCTCTAGGAGTACTTCTAATTGTCTAAGTTATCTCTTCTTCTTTTTTTAACTCAAGTGGTCAAGTTTTCCTATTCTAAGTTTATTAACATTAGTCTAGACACATATAAGTCACAAAGGTGTTTTGAGAGTTTAGAACTATAGTAAGGCTCTAAATATTTCCTAAAACACCCTAAAGACACTGTCACGACAGAGAATGCCGCGACAGGTAAGAGAAGTTCAAAAGCTTAAGCCAATTTTTTTTCAACACAAAAATAACTAGTAATGAGACACAAATTAGATTAATTTCATTAATTAAAGGAGGACTACCTACCCCCCAAACTCAAGGGTTGCATTGTCCTCAATGCATTACACAAAACAAAAATAAAAACATCACAAATATCAAATAAAAACACAGATGACAGAAGAGTAAAAGAACTTAAGTTGAAGAGGTGTCGTCACTGCTGTTGTCGATGCAGAGCTATCGCCGGGCAGTTGCTTTTATGGCAGAGGCTGGCTTTAGAGTTGGAGAGGGCGAGGCTACCTTTTTCTTTGCCTTCGAGGTGGCTGGACTCTAGTGGGTGAAATTTTTTGGGCCTTGTCCAGGACCTCGAGCTCACTGTCACTACTGTTGTTGCTTCTGCTGTTGTCTGCTCTGTCGCAGTAGGGTCCCTCAACAAAAATATCGAGCTTTTTCTTCTTCATCGGAGGGAAGTCCTTGGCTATCTCTTGGACGGTAGAAGGTTTGGAGTCAGAGTCATCCTGCCAGACTGAGGAGGAGAAGAAACCTTCAAAATATTTTGGGTCTATTTCTGGCAGTGGTTTCTTTCATTTGGTTCCTCAATGAGTGGCAGACCGTCTGTTGTCGTCTCCGGCCGTGGTAGATGTGAGGCATAGGCAACTGTTAGTGTGGGCGTCTTAGAGATGGCAACAGGTGTTGGGGCAGAAAGAATGGTTTCTGGAAAAGGAGGGAACTACACATTTGGATAATTAAGCTTAACTTTAATAAAGTTTACCGTTGCAGTGGTGAAGTCCCTCATGTACTCCATAAATCCCAGCTGTCGTGCCTCCATCTTTTTCAGCAGTTGAATTATTTGGTTGGAGGAGGTGGCTTCTAGTTGTGCAGGTTCTGCCCAGGCTCTGTCGCAACAAGTTCTGTGGAGTCTAGTTTTGTCATGGCAGAGGGATCAACATATGCCATTGGGGTAGCTGCCTTCAGTTCTATCAGGCTATAGATGTTCTAATGTGTCCACCCCTTGCCTTGAATCTTCACGTCTTCATCAATTCCAAGCACATTGTTGGCTCGGCAGAGGGATGTGATCAAGTAAGGGAAAAAGAGGGGACCCTTATCCTATAATGCACATTCGTGGATTCCATCGAGGATGTATTTGCCCACGTTAATCTGTCGTTCGTAAATGATGGAGTGCACGAGAGCAAGCCTCTGTCGGTCCACTGTTGTGTTATGAGACGTTGGCATGAGACGTTTTTTCACAAAGTGGTTCCACAGTTTGGCAACAGGTGTGAGTTGGGTTCTTCGCACCGTCCATCTATGTTTTGGGTCCTCGTTCCAGTTGGTTCCCTCTTCAGTCAGGTCTGCCATGATGCCGTCATAGTCTGTCGGCGACAGATTACTAATGAACCTGCTGTGTGCATCCTCATTTCTGACCACATATATGCCATATAGAGTATTGATGTAGGTTGGTTCTATAATGATTTCCTTATCCCTAATAGTGACTGTAAAGGCATCCTTGGATGTGATGACAACATAGAATTCGCGAACAAGTGTAACATTCATCTCCTCGGGTTGTTCCGCGAACATCTGCCACTTTAATGCAATGATTCGTTTGGCAATGAACCCTTCAAGCCCTAGATCTCCGGTCTTCCTTAGATAGGTGAAGCCTCTTTCCTCTCATATCTCCTTTTTCTGAAAAGGTTCATAATATCTTTTCTCTGATTCTGCTGAGGCAGACCTTCTGTGGATTCTGCTGTAACTAGGAGTGGAGACTGCCGCGGCAGATGTGGAGGCATCACTTCTTCTGATCGATCTTGTCGTCATTGTAAGAATACTGTAGAAATAAAAGAAAATACTTGAAAAGCTAAAATGATGGGAAACAAAGTAGAGAGAAGAGAACGAGGTGAAAAATGAAATGGAGGTGGTGGTTTATATAGAACGGGGTTTTGCCCATTGAAGCCGTAATGGGTGGCGTGAAAAATGGAGCCAGTTATCATGCGGTTTCCTGGCGCGTCTGTTACGCGTTTCCGTGCCTGCTGTGTGTCTGTCGCGACAGCTTGGTGACAGGCTGTATTTGCGCGTCTGCCGCGACAGCTTAGTGACAGATTGTATTTGCGCGTCTGCCGCGACAGCTGGTGAATGGCTGTCACGACAGCCTTGTTACCATTGGGCTTCTTGGGTTGTTGTGAATGGGTTGGGATGGTTCACTCCTTCTCTTTTTCTTGCTTCTTTTTTATTTACCTAAAAGCTAAAATAAACAAATCTTAAATTCTTGTTTCTTAAAGCAATAAAAATAAATAAAATAAAATAAAACTAAGTTAAATTAGGGATGCCTTGAGGGGAATCTCCTAAAGTAATTACGTCCTGCTCTCGTGGAGCTTCAGTCCCCTAATAGTGCTTTAGCCTTTGTCCATTGACTTTGAATTGGTCCATGTCCTTGATTGATCTTATTGTGACGGCACCATGAGGAAAAACCTGGACTACTTGTTAGGGTCCAGACCACTTAGACTTTAGCTTCCCTGGGAAGAGCTTCAACCTAGAGTTGAACAACAACACCTACTGCCCTGGTGTGAACTATCGTGGCAGTGGTTTTCTGCCATGCCACTTCTTTGTTTTGTCCTTATAAATTCTGGCGTTGTCGTAGGTCATGGCTCGAATTTCTTTAATTTCATTTCAGTCCAATAGCCTTTTCTGCCCTACTTTGTCCTAGTCCATGTTAACTGTCTTGATAGCCCAGTATGCTTTATGTTCTATCTCGATAGGTAGGTGGCAAGTTTTCCCATAGATTAGGCTGTAGGGTGACATTCCCAATGGTGTTTTGAATGTAATTATGTAGGTCCATAATGCATCATTTAAGTGAAGAGACAAGTCCTTCCTAGTTGGCTTTACCATTTTTTCCAGAATGTTCTTCACTTCTCTATTTGAGGTCTCAGCCTGCCCATTGGTTTGAGGGTGATATGTTATTGCGATTATGTGTTTAACTCCATACTTTTTCAACGTGCTAGCAATTACCCTGTTGTCAAAATGCCTACCCTCATCACTAATGATCGCCCTTGGGATGCCAAACCTGGTGCAGATATGTTTGTGGAGAAATCTTTGCACAGTCTTGGCATCATTCTTTTGTGTGGCAATAGCTTCTACCCACTTGGACACATAATCCACTGCTAGTAATATGTACAAGTTCCCACAAGAAGCTGGGAATGGTCCCATGAAAGTCGATTCCCCAAACATCAAAAATTTCGACTTCGAGAATGTTCTGTAGGGGGCATCTCATGTCTTCTAGAGATGTTTCCAGTCCTTTGGCATTTATCGCAATGCTTGTAAAAGTCTTGTGCATCTTTGAATAGTGTAGGCCAAAAGAAACCAGATTACAGAACTTTGGCAGTAGTTTTGTTTCCTCCAAAGTGTCCCAATAATAATGTTTTGTATCATTTAAGAACCTCTTCCTTTCTTGGTACTTAAGTTCATGAGGTAATAAACCACAAACAAGATAGTTTACTATGTTAGCATACCAAGGGATTTCAGAAAGCTTACATGTCGCCATGACTGTCGCGGCAGTGCTAATGGTAGTGAATAACTGCTCATCTGGGAAGGTCTCCTGTATGTTAACTTTATTCTTATCTTGATCCTTCCCATTTCCAGTCTCGACAAGTGATCAGCTACTTGGTTTTTTGTTCCCTTTCTGTCCTTGATTTCTATGTCAAATTCTTGCAGTAGTAGAATCCAACGTATCAATCGTGGTCTTGCATCTTTTTTGGTGAACAAATACTTTATTGCTGAGTGATCCGTGTGAACCACCACTTTTGTTCCAAGTATGTATGGTCTGAACTTGTTGAAGGTGAATACCACCGCTAGCAGCTTCTTCTTTTTTGTGGTGTAGTTTATCTGGGCATCATTTAAGGTCTTGCTGGCATAATATATTACGTGGAAGAGTTTCTTCTTCCTCTGCCCTAATGCTGCCCCTACAACATAATCACTAGCATTACACATTATCTCGAATGGTAAAATCCAGTCCGGTGACTACACTATTGGGGCTGTTACCAGCTTCTCTTTTAATGTTTTGAATGCTTTAGTACATTCAATGTTGAAATCAAAGGCTTTATTATGTTCCAACAGGAGACACAAAGGTTTAGCGATTTTAGAAAAATTTGCAATAAACCTTCGATAAAAACCTGCGTGCCCCAAGAAACTTCTAATGCCCTTGACTATGATGGGTGACGGCAGTTTTTTTATAACTTCGATTTTGGCTCTGTCCACTTCTATTCCGCAGCAGGAGACCTTGTGTCCCAGCACTATGCCCTCATCTACCATAAAGTGGCTTTTCTCCCAGTTCAATACTAGGTTTACCTCTTCACATCTTTCAAGCACCTTTTTAAGATTGCCTATGCAATCATCGAAACTGTCTCCAAAGACAGAAAAGTCATCCATGAAGATCTCCAGGAAATCTTCCACCATGTCAGAGAATATTGCCATCATACACCATTGAAAAGTTGCTGGTGCATTACACAGTCCAAATGGCATTCTCCTAAAGGCATGCGTTTCGTAAGTACAAGTGAAGGTTGTCTTTTCTTGGTCTTCCGGTGCAATGGAAATTTGGTTATAACCTGAATAACCATCAAGGAAACAGTAATAAGGTTTTCCTGCTAATCTATCTAAACTTTGATCAATAAAGGGTAAGGGGAAGTGGTCCTTCCGGGTAGCTTTGTTAAGCTTCCGGTAGTCGATACAAACCCTCAAATCGGTCACAGTCCTGGTTGGGATTAGCTCGTTGTCCTTGTTGGTTACCACAGTTATGCCTCCCTTCTTGGGTACGCATTGCACAGGGTTCACCCACTTGCTATTTGAGATGGCGTAGATAATTCCAGCATCAAGCCACTTGATAATTTCTTTTCTTACCACCTCACGCATAGCTTCATTTAGTCTTCTCTGGGCATCAATCTTCGGCTTATGGTCATCCTCCAAAAGGATCTTATGCATACAAATGGCCGGACTGATACCTTGGATGTCCGCAATGGTCCATCCAATTGCCTTCTTATGCTGCTATAGCATCCTGATCAGCTGTTGTTCCCGTTCCTACATCAACTTAGAAGAGATGATTACGGGCAACGTATCATTGAGACTAAGAAAAACATATTTAAGATGCTCTGGCAGGGTTTAAGATCTAAAGCATGTGGCTGATCTATGGAAGGCTTTTGAATTATATGTTGGTTAGAGGTATAGTTCAAAGGTTTAAAGAACTTACCTAGACGCGTGCCTATCCAATTTACCTCCTCAATACCTTTAGTATCAGTTGTGTCATCGTCTGAGTAGTTGATATCACCATTGTTGTTGCGGCAGTCCTTTAGGTGGTTGTGGCGACAGTGACCAAATTGTATGTCGTGACAGTTTGAGTTGATGCAGGGTTGATCTAAGATTGCTGGTGATATTGCCTTGCATTCTTCCTCTACATCAGCTTGTTTTATGGCTTGGAGAACATTGAGTTTTATCTGCTGGTTGTTGACTCTCATAGTCAGTTCTCCTTTCTCTACATCGATCATTGTTCTACCTGTGGCTAGGAAGGGTCGCCCTATGATGATCGGTGTATTCTTGTCTGCTTTATAGTCTAAGACAAGAAAGTCAACATGAAATATAAACTTATCCACTCTTACAAGAATATCCTCAATTTTTCCTTCCGATTGAACGTAAGAGCGGACTGCCAATTGAAGCATAACTGTTGTGGGTCTTGCTTGTCCAATACCTAATTTCTGAAATATAGATTTGGGCATTAGATTAATACTAGCACCAAGATCACACAGTTCCTTACCCACAAACTGGTCACTGATTATGCATGGGATAATGAAACTCCCATGATCCTTCTTCTTTGGGGGTGTACGGTTGTGTAGGATTGTCATGCAACCCTCTGTCATCATTACAGTTTCAAACTCCCCAAGTATGGATCTCCTAGACATTGCATCTTTAAGGAATTTTGCATAACCAGACATTTGCTTAACTGCTTCCAGCAACGGAATATTAATGTGTACTTGCTTAAAAACATCATAGATCTTCTTAAGCTGGTACTTCTGTTTCTGTTTCTTCAACCGCTGTGGAAAAGAGGGTGGAGGAAGGCAATCTTTGAGGCGTCCTTCACATGGGAATCAGATTTGAGGAGGCTCATAATCTTCAACTTCTTTTGTCGCCTCCTTAGATGCTTCTGCTGTCGTGGCAGGGGTGACGGCAGCAGGTTGCTTCCTTTCTTCTGGGGCAGTGTTCTCGGCAGGTGTCTGTAAGGTCGATTCTTTACTAGATGTTTCTTTAATTATCGACCCTTGTAGATGTTTCCTACTTTTCGTTGTAATGGCTTTACACTACTCGTGTGTGGGTTTTCTAGTGACCTCAGTATCACTAGGGAATCCTCTATTCTGCCTTGTGTTGATGAATTGTGTCACCTGACCCATTTGTGTTTCTAGAGACTTCAAAGTGGCCTTATGGTTTGTCATTCTCATCTCTATCTTATCCATGAATTTTTCAGTCTTCTTGACAAAGTGATCCATGTTGGCCATGTATGCTCCAGTTTGAGACATGAAGGCTGCTAGGGTATGTTCCAATGTACTAGTGGATGTTGTCGGCTGCGGTTGTGGCTGCTGATGTGACAGTATTCTAGGGGCTCCTTGGTGTGGTAATTCTGGACTGGAGGAATCAATGCATTGTTTTGGTTACTCCAAGAAAATTTAGGGTCCTTCCTCCAATTTGGGTTGTAGTTGTTGGAGTCATAGCCCTTATTCTTGTTGTAATTTCCAACATACATTCCATCTTCCAGTTGTATGGGACACTCCTCTGTACTGTGGTTTCCACTACAATTTTCACACATCTCTTCGGTAGAAAATACAACCTTAGATTCTTTTCACTGCAGGTTTTCAACTACCTTGGTGATGTATGCTAATTGAGTTTTTATCGAGTTGTTAGATTTGTATTCCTTAACAGATACTCCTCGTCTTCTTCCTCTTCGGGCTGTCGGGAACTGTTCATCGTTCTTTGCTAACTTTTTCAACACCAACATTACGTCTTCTGGTTCCTTGTCTAGTAACAAGCCATTAGATGCTGAATCTATCCTCATTCGAGTGTGTGCATTGGCAGCATTATAGAATTTAATGACATGATTCCATACAGGGAATCCATGCATCGGGTAGTTTCGTAAGAGAGTTGTAAAGCGGTCTCACGCCTCATGCATTGGTTCGTCATCTTCCTGTTGAAAAGTAGTAATCTCGTTACGCAATCTTTCAGTTAAAATAAGAGGATTAAAATGAGAGAGAAATTCACGACAGAGATCCGCCCAAGTTCTTATTGAACTCGGCGTTAACTTGTTCCACCAGGTTTTCTCTCTATCCCTCAATGAATGAGGAAATAGTCGGAGTCTCAATACTTCCGGGCTTATTCATGGTTGTCTGAATGATCCACAGATCTCCTGAAAGGTTTTTAGATTTTCACGTGCATCCTCTATAGCAGATCCATCGAATTGTCTGGCTGAATTTATCATGTTGAACATCACCGGTTTAAGTTCAAAGTGTTCAGCTTCTACATCTGGCAGTGTAGTCTGCAGTTCGACATGATCATTGTCCATGAATTCTCGGCAAGTCTGTCGTGCTACCGGGTCATCAAGAGGTTTCTGGTTGTCATGAACATAAACATGAGGATCAACATCAACTCTGGGGTTGTTGTTGTTGTTAATGTTGTCTGCCTCATTACGTTGTCTTTCGTTGTTCATTGCTTCAAGTCTTTCCTCAAGATAGCAGTTTCTTTCTATCAAGAGTCGGGCTTAGTTCCTGAGATGGTACGTCCGATCGATCTCCGGATCTAGTTCGTATTCAGGTTCCTTACCACGTCTCGATCTACGCATAAGCAAGAGAAACAACCTTGTGAAAGGCATATGGGAATATAACAACTAAAAACAGAAAAGAAATAAAAACAAAAATAAAAAGATGCAGTAATTATAGGTAAAGGTATGTTGCTAGTCCTCGGCAACGACGCCAAAAACTTGTTGTGTGTCAAAGAGTCTATCGCAATTGAGTGCAAGTATACACGTCGCAAGTAATAAAGTGATACGAAGTATCGAATATCGTCTCCACAGGAACTGGAAATACTTCTATCCTTAAATTTCTGCACAAGAAAATAAATAAATTTATCAAAGTGATTTTGGAAGTCTTGAAAATAAACTAAAGTAAAAGAGGAAATCAGATTGAGAAAATAGTCTGGTATTGATTTGCTCAGTAGTGCAGGTATTGCACTGTTCATGGGAACTTCTGTTACTCCTGTCGTGGCGCCTGTCGCGGCAGCAGTCTGTTGTTGTCGCGGCTGCGGCCAACAACTCTGTACTTCAAGTTCGGCAAGAATCCCTGTTTGTGACTTCTCCTACTCCTAGGCCCAAGTTCCGTCGATGAACACGTCTTATATGATACCTCACGGCGTGAATCGAAGGATGAACACCGAAGTTTGTGAATTCTTCTTTAGCCGCTTAACCTTATACTTATCCCTAGGCCAAGATGGTTTAACCATATACTAGAAAACTCGTATTTACTCCCTTCGTATACTTAACTCTCCCGATATTAAGTAAATGAATAACCTCACAATGCTCTCCCGACACTCTTATGAGATGTTGAAACCGGAATAAATAAACTTGAAGCTTTTATTAATTGAACAGAAAAAAATCCTAAGAAACAGTACAACCCTTAAAACTATCGTACAAGATCAACCTTTAGCCCTAGGGGAAGTTTAGAACATGGTGGAGAGAGAAAACGATTAGGGTTTTTTGGGGGAAGACGGCTAGGAACTCGATATCCTTTGTCTTGTCGAATTACAATCATATATATAGTCCTTGGACTTGAGTTTTCTTAATGGCCAAGAATACTAGTTTGAGTTAAAGTACAACTCTATTAAAGACTAAATCTCTGAGTAGATATCTTTTAATTCGCCCTATCTTCTTGCTTTGACTTTTTCCTCAAACTTTGGGCAAGGCCTTCCTTGTGCTTCTGGGCTCCGACAGTTATGCGAGTGGTCCACAAAAATCAGGCTTTAAACGCTCTATCATTCAAACTCCACTTCATATTTTCCATCACCATAGTCTTCACTGTCGCCTCTTCTGTCACGACAGTGTTGTAATAGACAGTCGCTTTCAATCCTTCACTCCAGCTCTGCTATTATCTTTTATTCCTCTGCTGCCCTGGATGCTGCCACGGCAGTTACCTGCAAGAATAAACCAAAATCAGCAGCATTTGTGCAATATTATCCATTTGTGATGTTTATGCAAAATCTATCATAAAATGCAACTAAACATGCTTGAGTGCATCAATAATATGGGTAAATGAGGGTTAAAATATAGAACATTTATGCACTCAACACCATTCATCCTTTACACCACACTTTTCGACGCAACGAATGAATGACATCCTAAGTGATTATAATGTTATCAATTATAGCACGCCCTGGGACGAAGCTCGTCTGATTTTCTGAAACCCACGTCAATAACAACGGTTGTTGTCTACTAACAATGATTTTAGATATCACTTTATACAAAATCGTGCACAAATTAATAGGCCAAAACTGACTCATCTTTTCTGGGGTAACAACTTTCGGCAATAAGACTAACAAGGTATGATTGATATCATTCGGTAGTACACCTTCCTTAAAGACCTGCCAGACAAGTTTGCAAATAGAATCACCTATAACCGCCCAGTTCTGTTGGTAAAACAGTACATGCAAGCCATCCACCCCTGGCGCCTTCAACGGCCCCATACCAAACATCGTCGAACGCACCTCTATATCAGTGACTAGCCGAGCCAAATCTGCAAGCTTCACCTATTGTACCGCCGAGAATTGCCCTCGTTTCAAGAATTGGTTCAGTCTCGAACCAGCAAGATGAAATAAAAGCGGGCGATGGTCCGAACCAATTTTTTCAAGGTGTTAAACATAAGAATCTAGAAAAGACCAATTCCATTGATTATTACCAAGGTAACAATCCAATCTCCCATAGAGATCTCCACGGCTCCAAGTAAAAGACTGACAACAAAAACCCAAGTCCATTAAACCAGCATCATGCAAGAAATCGACAAAAAGACGGCTACCACTCCCAACACTTTCAGTCCCACCTCTCTATTCATCCTTTGAGAGGAAAACATTGAAGTCACCCCAACCACCCATGGTATATCTGCCCCTGGATTTAAGGCAACAAGCATGGCCCATACATGTTTACGTTTAGACGCCTTCGAGCTGACATACACCGAGGTAAAATAAATCGAAGCATAAACTCCTTCGGTGCAGAAATGACCATGCAAAAACTAATTGGAAACTGATAAAATCTATAGCACAACTAACTCATCCCATAAAAACCACAAGCCACCACTAAATTTGTGCGCCTCAATTTGAAACGAGCTATCAAAACCCAGCGATGTAATAACCATGTCTGCCAAACTACCATTGACACGCGATTCAAACAGGGACACCACCTTCGACCGATGTTCCTGAGTAAGCGATCTGAAAATACGACGAAAAGGGGCGCTTGCCGCGTCTTGACAGTTCTAAAATAAAAGACTCGTCATTAAGAAATTAACAAAAAATTGGAAAACTTACTGCTTTATAACCTGCACCGTGTCAGCCGAGCCATCAGCACCACACGCGGCCATCGAAGAATCCATGACGACTAATGGTTTATCCGGAGCCAAAGGAGAGCTACCCACTTTTCTTGACACAGTGACCTCCAAGCTTCTCGGCTTACTACTACCAGAAGGTTGCACCGAATCAATTTTCTTAGCAAAGCTACTCATCCAATCTAGTAAACCTGATTGTGTACCAGTTTTAATTTCAGTAGGTTTTTTCATTTGAAATCCTCGGCGCCCTCCATCATTTAAACTTCTTTCGGCTTATCCCCTTGCTTTCACTATTTTTCCTCCTGATGATCTAGTCGTAGTTGTTTGTTTGTCTGAAATAGTAACTGCAGCGTGTTTTCTGGATCATTTTACCTTGTCATATACAACGCACTCAACCTCATGATCATCAGACATAGCAACCACATTCAATTTTCCTGTGGAATGCGCAACATCCTTTGATTTTTTGTCCAGATTCGAGGCCATGTAGGCAGCATTTTTCGTCACAAATGTCGGTCTCGAACCAGCTTGAGCATTTCCCACCACTGCCTTGTCTTTAGTCCCACTGTCTCTAACACGACTCTAGGACGTAGAACTAATATTATGCACCTCATTTATATATTAAGCGACATCCCTACTGAATGTTCATCAAGATTTGTGCTATCTTCCTCTGCTAACGAAGCGAACCAGGAACCACTAGGTACTTCCGCCGGCACCCTCTTCTATGTCGCATTCCTAGAACCAGCGCCATAACAGCAGAGCGACAACGTCTCGTGTCGACCAACATCCAGGAACCATACAACGCTTTCTCGCTTGGTTCACTCATTGCTTCCGGAACTATTCCCTCCAGCCCATTAGTTTGTTCAATCGGACCATCTGTCGTATTCAAAATACTACCACAACTTTCCTTCAAATTCCCATAAATCTCGCACCCAAAGCATATCTACTGGAGACCTTCGTATTCTAATTTCTGAATCTTCCCATCAATATTAATACACGATAAAAAAAAGGGCTTACTTAAATCAACCGTTACTACAAGACACGCAAACTTACCCCGCTCATCCACATGTGTATTGTAATCAATCCGCACTACCCTTCCAACAACATAAGCTATGAGGCAAAACAGAGCTTTAAAGTAGTACCGATAAGGTAATTCGGGAAGATGAATCCAGACTTCCACGTGGGATGGATGTTTCTCTCTTTGTATTTCTCCTTTGTTTTTTTAATGCCAAATACTCTCGATTCAAAAACAAAAATTACAATTTAACTTATTCAATTTAAAACTTAGAATGTGTCTGGAGGATTAATTTCAAACCTAAATAACGAACGCAGTAAAAAAATAGAATGTTATTCTTCTTAAAAGATATAAGTTTAAATAATTTTGTCGGTATTCATAAATTTATGACTTAAAAAATAGAACATATGTTACCATGAGATTGCATTAAGAATGCTAAAAAAATTAGTTTCTTTTAATTAGAATGATTTATATTTTTTGGTAATATTCATGTTCGTTTTACGGTCTATGTTCGGGGTGCGAGATTGTCCCTCCCAACAATGTTGTCTTTAAGGTTTGAACTCGTGTCATCTCCTTGAGAGTGCAATGTGTCTTACCAATTCATTCAACACTTGCGGGTCGAATGATTTATTTTTTAGGCTAAACTACCTGGGTGACCATTCAATTATTGAGTCTGGCCTATTTTGATCACCGAACTACAAAAATTCAAAATTCGACCACTAACTATTTAATTGGACCTAATTTGGCCACCAACCGTTAAAATCTAAAGGAGATGCGACGTGGCAGCTAAAGAAAATATGTATAATTATACATTTGGTCCGTGTTAATTACATATTATATCAATTGGTCATAATTTTAATTTAATTAAATAAAGTTAATCAACCATCCAGATGACGACATGTGTCATCGCCCAATTGGATGAATTTACTATTTTTTTAATTTAATTTATTTAATATTTAATATATTTATTTTCTTCAAATCATGTGATGACACGTGTCACCATCTGGTTAAAGAAAATTTAAAGAAATAAAAGTGGGCTTGGTGTGGGTTGAACCTAAAATTTTCTAGGTAAAATATCCAAGCCATTACCACTACAACAACCTATTCATATTGATATAAATTACACCCTTTAATATATATTTTGGTCGCATCAAATCTCCATCCATGTTCTCTCCAAGCTTGGGTTAGCCAGGATTTGCTTGCTACTGGAGGAAATTGATCTAACGGATTGTTGTGGTGTAAATGACAGAGGTTACGATCTTGAACCATTCTCTTTGTGAGAAAGTTGACGATTCAGGCTTTTTGACACTTTCTTTGTGACTATGTCATTCAACCCAACTCCAGGCCGTGGATGGTAGTGATTCAGTGAAGAAGAGAGCAAGAAAAGAGGTTCTTATGTAGTGACATGTGTCACTACCTAATTAAATAATTAATTTATTTTATTAAATTAAAATTAGGACTAAATTTATAGAATGTATAAGTAACGAGGATCAAATGTGTAATTATATAAATTTTTACTAGTTGTCATGTTACTTCTTCTGTTAGGTTTTAACGGCTGGTGGTCACATTGCATCTAATCAAATAGTTTGATGGTTTAATTGCTTAGAAAAAAATAAGATAGTCAAATCGCGATCTTATCAATAGTATGGTG
Source organism: Hibiscus tridactylites (assembly GCA_958450335.1). NCBI lineage: Eukaryota > Viridiplantae > Streptophyta > Magnoliopsida > Malvales > Malvaceae > Hibiscus > Hibiscus tridactylites. The sequence goes on along the minus strand of OY288265.1, from coordinate 23,782,804 downwards.
GTCATTTATGTAGTTTACCCTTTTTTATTAGCAGTTGACGTTAATTTATTTGATTATTTTTTTAATAGAGTTTATTTGATTAATTCGATATATGTTTGATTTTTAAAATTAATAATTTGGCTCAATCAACATAAATAGAGAGTAGTTGATGTTATACATATAACGTGCGTGAAAATGTAAATCATGTAAAAATATATATATTTTTAATTGTTTTTAAAGAAAGCACGATTTTAATAGATAAATATGTTATTTATTGATATATTAAAAATATAATTCCATTATATTATTTTTAATAAAATTGATCCATTCGAAATTATTTGTGTTAGGAGATTGTATACAAGTATAGTTATAAGGATTTATATTTAATACACTTTAAAATGAATCTCTAAACCTTAAACTTTTAGTTTTCAGTTCAGTGGGAGTTTTGGACATGTGCAAGGGAAGCGACCGTACAGGGCTCTCATAAAAAAGAGGCCCAAAAATAAAGATCATATATAAATTAGATAGTTATATTTTTTTTATTGAAAAAGAATACCCCACGTGCCTCGTTAAAAACCCCCTAAACCTAAATGGGGGAAAAGAGTACACATGGAGGTATGTACATCATAACAGAAGAAACGACATGCGCAAAAGCGCTACATGAAAAACAAAAGGGTGCTCACATACGATCCTGATAAACAAGCACCTCAATCGTAGGCGGAGGTATCGTGAAAGTCCATTCTCCCACTAGATGCCCCCGAGCCAAGCTCGCCAACTTATCCGCAACCATATTTGCCTTCCGAGAGATATGATTCACAGTGATATCCCAATCTCGACTCACATAATTCTTTATGCTCACCACCATATTCGTCCTGGTTTGGTCCAGCTAACGTCCGTGGTTTCCAGCACACTAGTACGCAGCTGTAGAGGCACCTGATTCACCAAAAGAGCGGTTGCGCGCTCATCCTACATACGCACAGCAAAGCGCACAACATCCCCGATGCGCAGTTGATCATTCTCGAAGGTACAGGCGCATCGATCCTTCCACAAACCCCAACATACAATTGCAAACAACAACGACCAGTGGGGTTGTGGCTATATTCTAAAATTCGTGCCCATTATATTGGATGAGAACCATTCATGTAAGAGTAGTTGCATGAATCCATGAAATTGTGAAGGGAAAACAAAGTAAGACCATACCCGACGCGCCATGGGGAAAGAACGAAGAACATTATTTGTATCCTCCAAGTCACTACCACAAGAAGAACAGTTGCTAGAGGAGGTCATGTGCCGTCGACAACATTCAGCATTAGTAAGAATACGATCATGGGCGACTAGCCAAATAAAGGTGCGAACACGTTGGGGGACATTAAGCTTCCAAATCACCTTCCAAAGTGCACTAGCCTGACCACCCATCTCACCATCTAAAGCAACATACGCAGTAGCCGTTGAGAATGCCCTCGAGTCATCCTACCTCCATCCTAGCTTATCACAACCAAATGACGCGCGAGGCGGGTGTACTGCAGCAATGACCATAACCTTACTAGGCGGAAGCACCTTAGCAAGCTTGTCCCAAACCCAAGTATCCGAGCGGTGCACCATGGCAGCCACGGGAAGCGAGGTCGGTTGAGCACTAACCAAGCAAAACGATGCAAGGGGTTGATCAATATCAAGCCAGCGATCCCACCAAAAATTTGTGTGCCATCCATCACGAACTTGCCAACACACACTATCGCAAACCATATCTCAAATACGGGTCAATCCCTTCAAATTAATTGCAAAATATAAACATTAATATCTCCTAAGTTTATAATTGAATGTTTCTTTTATATTGTCGATCAATCTATTATTTTTTTGGATAAGAAATTTGATCAACATCAATTATTTGAGAAATATTTTGGCCCTGTTTGGCAATTAGCGGATAGCTGATAGCTGATAGCGGATTACATTAACTGATAGCTGATAGCTGATTGCATTAGCTGATTTGACTAGCGGATTGTATTAGCTGATTGTATAAAAGTGTTTGGTAAAATTAACTGATAGCTGATAGCTGTTTGATTATTTAAACAAGCAAAATGACATATAAGGACATAATTATATTTAATACTTGTTTGAATAATTTATCAGTTATTAATATTTTGTATGTAATAAATATTAATTAGATTTGTAAAAAATATTTTTTAATATAAATTTCCTAAACATGTTTGAAAGATTTATATATTAATTTATTATTTATATAATTATTAAATTTTTTTATATGCACATATAAATATGTGATAATAAAAAATAGAATTAACTTACAAATGTCACTATATAAATTAATAGTAACAACAAATAAGTTCAATATTTAATATGTTATTATTTATGTTAAAAATATTATTATTTAATTTAGGTTATTTGGAGATTTTTGGTAATTATTAAGGGTAAAAGAGTTCTTACAACTCTAATATCAAACCTCTAATCTCAAAAAGCTCCTATTAGGAGCTTTTTCAAAATTAACTTTTTCACCCCAATCCGCTCTTTCAATCCGCTATTTACCAAACATCAATATTAGCGGATTTGACTAGTCAAACCTCTAATTATACCTCAAACCTCTAATTTTTGCCCAAACCGCTATTTACCAAACAGGACCTTTGTGCTTCTTGTTTCATTATAATAAATCACTTTCATTAATAAATTTAAAAATGCTCTTAAGAATTGTGAGTTATCTAATGTTGATGGAAATGCATCATTTATTAAGCTGAAATTATTTAAAGAACTTTTACCTAATAAAAAAATGAAAGCAATAAATTTATTAAGGTTTTAAAACGTTTTAATTGTTTCTCAAATGTGATAATTTCTTGTAGAATCTTGTTGACTATTCATATTATTGTTGCTTCTACATAACGAAAATTTTCAAAATTAAAATTGTTGAAGTTATATTTACGGACAACTATGTCGCAAGAAAGGTTAAATGAACTTGCGTTGATGACAATTGAGTGTGGTTTTTTTTGGAAGAAGTTAATATTTGAAATATTGTAAATGATTTTGCTCAAAACATGCAAAAAGATTGGCATTTTAAGTGAAAATATTAGATTTTTAGTTGTTTTATATGTGAAATTTTGTTGTTCAATAGAGTAATTAAACAATTTTTTTAAAAAAAATATTTGGACTATAAATTAAAGGCCCTATTTTAATAAATTGCACATAACCCATAAATTTTTGAACTACTCTTAACTTTTACCATCAGTGTATGAAATAATTATCCTAATTATAAATCACTTAATTTTAGGAATAAAAATGAGTACTTTAGCCAACTAGCCAAACATGCTTGCTTGATTTAAGTCGTATTATGTTTGAACATTATCTGGCATTGTTTCTTAATTATAAATCACACATTTTTTCTATCATTTGGCATTGTTTCTTATATCTTTGTGGTTGTTTAGTGTTCGTACAGATATTCTCACGACTCTTGTTTTTTTATTTGGGGTTTGTCGACAGTCATAGAAAACTTAATTTTCTTTGATGGTTGTTTACCAATATAATTAGATTTAGATAGCAGAGCAATCTGCCTGATAGTTTAATTTTTTTATCACTCATTTTTCACCTTGTTAAGTGTCTTGTCTGGATTAAGACAAAATAGATTCATGAAAGTTTTTGGTTCTTCGTTGATGAATGTCGTTCTCAAGGGAAAGATTCACTTTTCTTTTGCACTTTTGATTTCTATGTTCTTTTGTATGAGTTTTTTAGTGGGTCCCTATTTTTTTCTTTAGGTGCATTGTATTTGTGATTCTTTCTTTAATTTTTTTTATTGAATTCACTTGCCATTGATAAAAAAAATTCAATTAAAATTTTATTTTGTGTAGGGTTGTAAACGAACTAAACGCCATTGAACTATTCACAGAAAAGTTCGTTTATGTTCACTTATTTATTAAACGAACGAATGTTTCATTAAATGAACAAACAAACAAAAAAATTGTTTGTTTATTTACGTTCGTGAATGTTCGATAATCCGTTCGTTTGTTTTTGTTATTTTAAAATTATTTATATATGTCAATTCATATTTATTATTTTTCATAACAAAAGTATTATATTTTTAAAAAAATTAAGTTTATTCACATATGTTCGTTTAAATTTATCCACATTTTTTTGTTTACGTTTGTTCGTTTATCATTTTAACGAACGAACACGAACAAGTTGCATTCATTAACAAATAAACACGAACAATAAATAATATTCGTTTAGTTGTTTATGTTTGTTCGAATAAAATTAAACGAACATAAACATACCTTCATCCATGTTCGTAGGTTCGTTTACATGGTTAATTTTGTGCATCGTATTTATTGATTCTGATTATAATCATACGAGTGCACAATTGCAAGTAATTGTCATTTAAAAAAAATACATTTATATTTATTTGACAAGCTCAATTAAACCCAAATAGCAAGCCCAATAGTACCCGATAGCTAACCCTATTTTTTAACCCAACACTCAAAATTCCAAAATCCCAAATTTATTTCTGCAACCGTCGCTGCTCCGGCCTCCGAGACTTCAGCTGACCAAGGCCCTCCTCCTCTCTCCACCGCCTCCACCAACGGTGTCTTCCTCGGTGCTACCGTCGCTGCCACTTTCTTCGCCGCCGCCCTTCTGGCTTAAGAAAGTGAGCTCTTGCTTTTCCTTTTCTGGCTATTCACTGGCTTTTCGATCACGATTCTTGCTCTCTTTGTTCATTTGACTTAGATTTATTTGTTTTCTTCCCAATCGGAACCGTTCAAGGCATAGTTTTATTCTTTTATCGATTTATTCAATCATGCTTTATTTCGATTGTTATATATGTAGTTCTCTGTTTTCACATTTGCAGGACCTAGTGTTCTAGTTGAAACTGCTTGCGCTTTTGAATTGCCCTTGTAATCTATCATCTGCACTTACTCTTAAGGATGAAGATGTATGTCCCATCCCTTCTTTAGCTTTACTTTGTAACTCTTAAGTTTATTTCTTATCATTTTTCAGTCAATTTGTTGGCCATTTATCTTCTGTAATAAGGTTGAGTCTTCTGCAGAAAAGAAGCTAATGCCGGCGCACTTACCAATTCCGAAGTACTGGATTTTCTACGATCTCGAGGGGCGTCGAAGGATCCGACAAGAGTTATTGTTGCAATAGCACCGTCTGAGTTCAAGGTTGAATTTTTATGTTGATTTGCTTTCCTAATTAGACTCTTATGGTATTAGAAATGAGAGACGGTATCCGTCGTCTGAGTTTTCTTATTGTATTCTAGGTTTATGATTATTTACTGGAGAGCCCCGCTTGCAATCAAACGAAAGAACAAGTGAACGAGTTCTTGACAAGGTGTAAAAGTTATAAACTTGCAAAAGCTGAGGTGCTCAATATCATCAACCTGAGACCATCTGCATTAGTCGAAATCCACCCGGTAAAACTTTTCTTTTGCATGTTTGTGTGTTCCAGTATTGCTTTGAGCACCATTATCTTATTCATGCCATCCATTGTCGAATCTTAGTTGTCAAATGGTATGTCGAACGTTGGAGCATAATATTGTTGTTCCGCAGAAGAGAGTGACATTATTACATAGCTACATTGATTTGTCAAAGAATCGTCTTCTTTGAACCCATGGTAGCCACTTGTATGAGGTGGTCTCAAGTAGGTTTAGAGTTCGAATTCCAACATCTGGTATCTTTTATTAGTAGTTGGTAGTTGCTTTACTTGATTCTTCCTTTTCTCTTCCCAGATAATAGAGGAATCCGAGGAGCGATTTGGAGAAAAACTAGAAGAGCTGGTAAATTTGGTGGTAGAGGTGTTGCCGGAGCCTCCTAAAAAAAATGATGTCCCCGAAGAAGAAAATAATGAGGTTAAAGAAGACACTGCGGATGGAAAAAGCACAGATGAGGATAAAACGGAAACCGCAAACCTTGAACAGACCGATGAGGATCAAACGAAACAAAACGAAGATGGTGAGCAAATGGAGGTTAGTTAAATGCCCTGATAATTCCAATGGCAATGGTGCTCCTGGTTTGTCGAAGTTCATGCATTTGGAAACCTCTGTAGCCTTTAGTGGAATCATCCTAGCTCTTTTCTTTTTCTTGGTTCAGATGATGTAAAATTAAACTCTATTACTATGTCATGCATTTATCTATATGGTGTAAGGTTGTCTGTGACCTGTTTATTTTAGGGTATAGGGATCAGGGTTTAGGACTATTATTTCAACTATTAATGAAGAGAATGAGGTGCATTGTATTAGTGTATTTCATATTGACAGTAAAACTAGTTACACATAATCGCAAGGGCAATTTAGTAAAATGTGATTGTAGGTAATCTTACATTTCTTTGTTTAACCATTGGTTAACTAATTCGGATTGAATTTTGCACAGGTCCATACAGGGGCGACCCTCTTAATCCAAAATTTTCATTTATAATGTCATGATTTGAATCTCTAGTTTTATTTAGAGATTTAACGTCTCATCTCGTACACTAACTAGTTAGTTGATAATTTTATATTTTGTCAACCAAACATCATAATTTTATTTTCTGATTAAATGTATCAATCAAAGTAATATTATATTGTCAGTAAAGTGTCAAGCAGGCTTAAATTTTGGTAATCCTATTTCCAAATGTAACATATGCGATGTTACATTTGAATTAAACGACTATTTACGAGAGTTTTTTCATCTTTTTCTCTTTTCAATTTTTTAATTTTTTTTTGTTTATTATGAATATTTTCATGTTGAATCTCTTTTCGAGTATTAAAAATTATCCCGTATTATATTAAAAATAATTATTTTTTGGTATTTATAAGTCCAAATATGTATGTTTTCCGAACATTGTAGAATGATTCATTATTTAATATTAATAAAAAAGGCAAAATGACAAAAGATGCTCCTAACGTTTGCATGTTTTGTCATTTGGCCTCTTATTTTTTTTGGTCTAAATATGTCTCTAGCGTTTTAATTTGGTCTAAATATGCCCCTAAAATTTAAATTTGGTCCAAATATACCCTTGATGGATGTAAACTGATGGTCAACAGCTGATATTGACTAGACTTGCCACGTGTTAAGATTTGTTGACGTGTCAACATTATATTTGCTATGTATTGTCATCAGGTTCGGCCACGTGTCAGCATGATAGTCGTCCATGTGTCACTATAAAAGGCATAACAATTTTTTTTTTTAAAAATGACATAGCATCAGCAGACCTTAACACGTGGCAAGTCCTGTCAGCATCAGCCGTTGGTCGTCAGTTAACTAACAGTTTTCATTCAACGGGGGCATATTTGAACCAAATCAAAACGTTAGAAGCATATTTGAATTAAAAAATAAAGGGCTAAATGACAAAACATGTAAACGTTGGGCGCATGTTTTATCATTTTGTCATAAAAAACGAACTATCTATATAAAATATCAAATGATGAGATGTGTGTCGTTCATACATTGAATAGCGACCAACATTTTACTTATGACCATTATTTTAAGCGTTAGCTACTGGAATGGTCACTTATGTTTCCCCCAATACAGAGTTGGTCACAAATTTTAAAAAGCGACCAGTAAAGTTATTTACGTTTTCTATCTGTAAATTTTTGGTCAATGAAACTTTTGTTCCCGTTAAACTTTAACGTGAGGCTGATATGACACAATAAAAATAAGGATAAATTACTTTGATAGTCCCTAAACTATTAGTTCACTTTTATTTTGACCACCAAAATAAAACAATTTACATAATTACACATTTAATCCTCTATTTACAATTTTTTATTTTTTCTCTTCTCCACCCTCTTCCTACAAAAAGCAAACATCTTCCTTTGCCACTGATACTAAGAGGTTCTAATTTAAATGTATGGTTCATCCTTTTCTATTAGCAGTTATGATATGCTAAGAGGTTCCATTGGAAATATTTTTTTTACTGAAACTTATTCTCTTAATGATGTGTAGCATGATTTTAGTTTTTTGGTAGGAGAAAATTATTTTTCTCTTTCTCACATTGGTTGTATTCTGAATCCAGATTAGTGCAAAATGCTAAATTTTTTTTTATCACTTTCCTAAGAGCCTATCTTTCAGGGTTCAGTCATGGTGAGATATCTTGATCGCCAGAGAGAACTTATTTAATTCATACATTTTTGCCATTAGGATTCAACTTTGGAGAGGCTTTTAATATTGCAACTCCAGAATGGTTGAGAGTAGCAAGAGATGCAATCAATTATCCTCCTATGGTCTATCAATATCATGATCTTGTACTCGAATTATGCTCAAGGTAAGCCACGTGTCTATCAAAGAAGCAATATGAATACATCTAATGCCCGGGTTCTTAATTTCTTGCTGCATTCTGACTTCTCAACCAAATATAGCTGAAACTCTTTTTGTTTTAGGTTGTTGCTCTTGCTATTAATATTATAGCAATTAATTTGAATATTTACTTGGGAAATTTCTGTGGATAGAAAAATAGCTTAGAAAATGTTTTACTTTGAAATGTTATGCACGTGGCCAACCTTGGTACCTTAGAATTTTGAAGAGTCTTACTTCTTAAGTAACATACTCCCTTTAGTTTTATTTCTTGTCATTACTTAGTTAATGTCCAGATGATCTAAAGGTCAGACATCTGTGAATATTTATTCGAATTGTCATCCAAACTTTGTTTGTCGTATGCTGGAGCGAGATGAATACTATATATTTTGCATGTCCACATTTTTGTTGAATTCTCCTTGCAGTGAACCTATGAGCATCAGTGCTAAGCCAAAGAGTTCTAGACTAAGAGCAAGAAAAAAAGTGAAGGAGAAACCTTGGTTAAAGAATTATTTGTCCAGTCTTTTATACAGAACAATACTAATAATAATAATAGGGTCTGAGAAATAAATGGATGGAGAGGGAAGATGTTTGCTTTTTTAGAAGAGGGCGAAGAAAAGAGAAATAAAAAAATTGTAAATATGAAAGATTAAATGTATAATTATACAAAATATTTTTATTTTGGTGGTCAAAATAAAAGTAAAGTAATAGTTTAGGGACTATTTAAGTAATTTATTATTCTTTTTATTGTGTCAGATGAGCCTCCCGTTAAAGTTTAACAGTAACAAACGTCTCAGCGACCAAAAATTTACAAATCAAAAATGTAAGAGACCTTATTAATCGTTTTTACAAATCGGTGACCAACTTTGTACTGAAATAAATATAAGTGATCATTCTAGTAGTTAACCTTTATTTAATTTGCTTTCAATTTTTATTGGTAGTGGAGGTGTTATTGACCCCCCTCCTAATTTAACTGGAATGATTTTTATATCTTTCAATTATTACATTTTTTTACTCTTAAAATTTTATTTTTGTCAAATTGACTTGACCGTGATGAAATAATAACGTTATTTTGTTCTTATTAAAATACTGACCTAAAGTTAATTTGTCTTTTTCTGTCACGTCATTAAAAAGTATTAAAAATTTTGTAAAAAAGAAAAAAAAATAGTTGACACGAGCTTAAAGATGAAAGACAAATTAGCTATTTTTCTTGGTGATTGGCGGAAAATGATGAACAATTGACGCGAACTTAAAGATGTTATTGTTCCGTCACATTTAAATTAATGCGATAAAAAAAATAAAAGTTTGAGGACAAAAAAACACAATAAAAAGTTTAAAGGTTAAAAATGACAAAATAAATAAAATTTGAGGACAAATGGATCATTAAGCCTTTTAATTTTAATAATAGTTTTCTTAATTGTTTAATCCCAAATCAATCAAATAATCATTATTTTTAGTATTATAATATCCAAATTCAAATTCAAATCCTTTTGTCCTCTGTATCCAAGTTGACCAGAGATGAATTCACGGAATATTAAATCTATATCTGGATATGAAAATGATCATATCCCCTAAAAATAATAGATATGGAATTAAACGAGAATTTTAAATTTTCATGTTCAAGTTGCAATTTTATATAAATTATATTTCGATTTGTTTTTAAACTTTCATTCGGTTTAAGTTTACAATGTGTTTATTTCAAGAAAAGAGAGTTGAATTTATATATTTTAATCCGGTTTTTATAAGGATTATTATCTTATACACAGGCGGTGGAAACTTTTAGTTTCCACAAGCGCCTTAGTTTTAAGATTTAAATGTTTAGTTTAGGATATAAAATTTAGGGATTTAGGTGTAGGAATTTATAATTTATGGATGGTGGTTAGAATTTATGGTTTAGAGGTTAGGGTTTAGTTTTTAGGTAATATGATGAGGATTTAAGTTTTAATCTATAAACTATAAATTTCAACTACTATCTCTAAATTCAAAACCATACACCAATCCCCTAAACTATACACTCTAAACCAAATCCCTAAACCCTAAAACTAAGGCACTTGTGGAACTTCTAGTTTTCACCATAGTGTATCAAATAAGAAATAAAATAAAACAGATCATATAACACTAAACTTTAAGTTTAATATCAATTATTACATTAAATTAAAAGTCGATATTATTTTAACATTAAAATTTACTAATTATACTATTTTAGCATTAAACTTTAGCTTAAAGATCAATTATACCTAAACACTTAGGATTTTTCTCTTTTTTCTTAGTGCCGTCACTCTTTCTCTTTTTGGTTCAAATATAGGCCGACGGCGGCAATAGTTTTCGGGCTATTTGTCGACCGCCGGTCACCCTCTTTCATTTATTTGTTTCGTTCTTTTGATTTTCAGTCTTTTTAATTTAATAAATCTGTATTTATGACACGCTTTTCTCTACCATTTGGTACGTTTTTATACTTTTTAGCATGTTTTTCTGTCTCTTGGCACGTTTTTCTATTATTTATTTTCTATCATGGTTGATTTGACGACACCACGACTGATCAAGATGACGATTATTTGTAATCATGTTGATCTTCCCTGTCATGGACCTTCGGTTTGAATTTGGATTTGCGGTTTGCGCTTGTGATAAGTTTCTCAGGTGCTCGGCTCTGATTTGCGTTTTTTCGGTGGTCTATCAATAACTTTATCCCCTTTTGTGGTTCGTTTTGCCAATGCAGTCAGGTTTCGTATCTATTTTCGATCGAGTATTTGAATGAGTTTATAACCTTTTCATGTAAGGTTCATATCTGATCTAAAGTGGCTAGTTTTAGACGGAAGTTCAAATTATGTATTTAGTTTACAATGATAATTTGTAAACCCTTATTGTAATTTTAGGTATTTTCTCATTAATAAAACTAGTGACTTATTTTCAGAAAAAAAAATCAATTATACCACTAAATCATTAAAGTTGATAACATGAATGAATCTTAACAGTCCCCTTAGAATGATGTGAGAGAATTTTAACAGTCTAATAATATAATTAAAGAATAAATTAAAATCCAATAATAAAATAAGTATCATTTTTTAGTTTAGTGATATAATTGATAACACATAAAAAAAACAAGGGTAAAATACTTAAATCATCACTCAACTTTGCTCTAGGACCTATTTTGGTCACCGAACTTTCAAAAAACTCAACTTACTCATTAAACTTTATTTTTTGACCTATTTTGATCATTTTAGATTATTTTATTAATATTTAGGTATGACATAGTATATTTTATTATTATTAAATATAAAAATAATTAAAAATAAAAATAAATTATATTTTATTTATTAATAAATAAAAAAGTAATTTAAAATAAAACTCTAACCTCAAACACCCCAAATATCGTAAATCCCAAACACTCAAACTCTCAAACCTGGCGCCACTCTCACCAGCGGCCACTACTTCTTCTACCGCTAACGACAACATCGCCCGCCGCTGACGGTGCCATCGCCCACCGCCAACGGTGGCAAACAACCACAAACCAAAGTCGCTGAAAAATTCGAAAAGGTTCAAGCTTCGACAAGTGAAATTATTCAGTAACCAACTAAATATGAACTGAAAAACAATGACGGAAGAAACCAATTTACTCAAAAACAACAAATCAATAGTATCAATAAAGTAAAAAGAAGAATCACCTTAGGAGCAACGACGGTAGCCACTTTAACAACCAAACCTTTAAAGGACCTGTGGGACAAAGCCCTATGCTTCAATGTTCCAAAGGAAACGAATTTCACAGTGAACGACGACCTAAACCCTTTAAAAATGAATTTTACAGCGAAAGAAGAAGTGAAGAAAGAAACAAAGTAAATCAATGCAGGAAATAGAAAACTTGAGTTAAAATTGAGTTGTAAGAGGGGTAATGAGTTGGCGGCGGTGGGCGATGCCACTGTCGGTAGCGAGCGATGTTGTCATCGGCGGTAGAGGGAATGGTGGTAGCCGGCGAGAGTGACGCTAATAAGGGTTCGAGAGTTTGAAATTTAGAATATTTTAGGTGTTTGAGGCTAAGGTTTTTATTTTAAATTACTAATTTTTTTATTAATAAATAAAATATAATTTATTTTTATTTTAAATTATTTTTTATATTTAATAATAATTACTTAAATATTAATAAAATAATTTAAAAAGACCAAAATAAGTCGAAAAGTAAAATTTAATGAATAAATTGAGTTTTTAAAAGTTTAGTGACCAAAATAGGTCCTAGAAAAAAGTTGAGTGATGATTTAAGTATTTTATCTAAGAAATAATTAGTGGAGTATTATATATTGACCATAAAATCCTCTGTCCATCTCAATAATGATATTAAAAAAAGGGAAAACTACACTGGTGGTTCCCAAACTATTACTATTTTCCTATTTTAGTCCCCAAACTATATTTTTCGGCAAAATCGTCCTTTCTGTTACACAGTTCTCTTGTTTTAGTCTCCAACGTTAAATAGCTAACGGTTTTGTCCACGTGACATTTTTTTTAAGAGGAGAGAGAAATGATTAAAAAATATTTAAAAAATGCCACATCAGCCAAATCGTTAGTTATTTAACGTCAGGGACCAAAACAGGAGAACTATGTAACAGAAGGGACGATTTTGCCGAAAAACATAGTTTAGGGACCAAATTAAGAAAATGGTAATAATTTGGGGACCACTGATGTAGTTTTCCCTTAAAAAATTAAATTTCAACGCTTGCACGTCCTAATTAATATAAAGGGTGTATCCGTCTTTTCATTCTCACCAGCGAATTCTTAAATCTCCTTCGGCAAATTCTCCATCTTGTAGCGTTGCCTCGAAGCGATTTTTTTGTAGAGGAAAGGAGAATTTTCATCTTCTTTTATTTCACGAAAAAAAACTCTCTCGATATGGGTTCTTTGGACAAGGTAAGCTGTTTGTTTCATTGAAAAAATTGTTTATCGCATCATTAAATTTTCCCGGGAAAATTTTTCTATCAGCAGTTTTTGTTCATGTTAAATGTTTGCGATTTTGGGTTTTAGTTTTTCCTTGTTGATAAACTGCTACCTTTATTTAAGTTATTGGTTATCAAGGGGATTTGTTTTAAGGGAAAGTGGAATTTTTTTAGTTTAAAATTATAGCCACGGAATTGAAAAGCTATTACCTTTACTTCAGCTATTGGCATAGCTTGGTAAAGGCGTTTGCTTTATTGTGTAGCTTTATGTTGATTTTGCTCCTTTTGGTTGTTAATTATAATTGGGGTCTTGTATTTACATGTGTTCTTTTGAATCTTCATGTTTAGTTACTATTGATGCTTGTTGGTATGTTGCTTGAATCTTGTGCTTTAAGGATTAGAAGATAAAATTCCAAACCTTTTGTGGTCATTTTTGAAGAATTACTCCTCAGATTGAGGATTTGATGGATAGGCTTGTTCTATTGTGTTTAATGATTGCTTGCAATAAGTTGTTGTAAGACTAAGTGTGATATTGAACCAGATAAACTTTTCTGATTAAATTCATTCTGATCTCTTTCCTTGATTGTTTATGATGTGGCATTGTGAGGAGTAAATTGGTTCGTAAAATAGTTAATGTTGATTTCCGTGTTTTCTTTGGTTCAATATGTTACCTATTTCAGAAGAATATCGGAAAAAGAAATGATTTTTTTTGTTTTTTGGTGTCATTAACATTTGTGTTATGTAGAGGGAGGAAGTGATTCAAGCTTGGTACATGGATGATAGTGATGAAGACCAGAGGCTTCTGCATCACCGTGACCCTAAGGAATTTGTATCATTGGATAAGCTTGCTGGTAAGCATCTTGGTTAAAAGCAATTGTTATTAGATTATCGAAAGATTTCTGACATAGTACTCATTGTGGTAGTCATGTTTACCTTGCAGAACTTGGAGTACTCAGTTGGCGATTGGATGCTGATAACTATGAAAATGATGAAGAGTTGAAGAAAATTCGTGAAGAACGTGGTTACTCATACATGGTGTGTACCTTATTTTATTTCCTTTTAGAAGTTTGTCCCTTGGATTTTGATGCAAACAAATGAATCATTCTTGGCCTTGAGGAACTGTAAAAACAAATCACTCTCCACTTGTTTGTTTGCCTGCATACCAGTTGATCATTCGATATTTGGATGGTAGTGTATTAAAAAAGAACAATAGTCAAGTTTCCTCTATTTCTTACCGTGTGTCGATTAAGTGGTTCTCGTTTAAAGCTTCTAATTGTTCTCTTCTTCCTCTTGATAACCTATAATCGGACTGTACTAAACCCTTTCTTCTTCTTCTTCTTTTGGATAAATATAAAAAAAATAACGAATTGCTGTACTAAACCCTTTCATTGACAAGATACTCTTTCTTTAGGACTTTTGCGAGGTTTGCCCTGAGAAGCTTCCAAACTATGAAGAGAAGATAAAAAACTTCTTTGAAGAACATCTCCATACTGATGAGGAGATCCGGTACTGTGTGGCAGGAAGTGGTAAAAATGATCATATGCTGACTATTTTCTTTACCGATCACAATTTTTCTTGCTAATTTCTACCTCTCTTATTGATTATTTCTTTGTGAAGGCTATTTTGATGTCAGGGATCACAGCGATAAATGGATTCGCGTATGGGTGAAGAAAGGAGGCATGATAGTTTTACCTGCTGGGATTTATCATCGCTTTACTCTGGATACAGACAACTATATTAAGGTACTAAGCTACCCACCTTCTCTGTCTTATTCTTCCAGAAAGTGGTTTTGTTGGAAGCATTGTTGTAAGAGTTTCCCCTTGTTTCTTTTAATAAATGAGTGTGAAAGTTCGATAATGTTTGAAAAGAATATCTTCTTATCCCGCCACTTCCACAAATATATCGATGCAGGCAATGCGACTCTTTGTTGGTGATCCAGTTTGGACTCCATTCAATCGTCCGCATGATCATCTTCCCGCAAGGTATGTTTCTTCCTCCGAATGTGGTGAAAATCTCGACTTTCTCTTCACGTTTTTCGGAGGGACTTGATCATAATCAACATTTTTATTTCCATTGCAGGAAGGAGTACATTGAGAACTTTTTGCAGAAGGAAGGTGGTGGCCAAGCTGTCAACGCTGCAGCATGAAATCGGCAGCAATGTCTATGGTATTATGTCTTGGAACCCTAGTATAAATATGAAACTTCGGATTGGCTGTAATAAACAAGTCTAGGCTTGTCTGCATGTGTTGTGTGGATATATGGCTTATTATGGTTGTTGGCTTGTTGCTTGCTCATGTATTGATATTCCATGCCGAGAACTCGCAGAACTTGCTGAAGATTTCTACATGTTATTTGCTTTGTACCAGATAGGCTCTTTAATTTGGGGTAATTTTCACTGCTTAATTTATAAGCATGAAAGTTGAACTACATAGAACAAGAAAGAGAAGCCAACAAGCTTGAACTCACTAATTTTCTCTACTTAGAGATCTAATTGCCCCCTTATTTCTATTTATTTTCCTTTGTATTAACTTTTTTTTTCACTTCAATGGGGTATTAGCAAATTTCCAGGTAAATTCAGATAAGATACCCATTTCCCTTTTGCCACTGATTTCATCAACAGGCACAGCATCACAAATTTCCTTCAAATCCTCTTCACTAAGCTTCAATGCCAAGGATCCAACATTGTTGATAATGTTCTTCACCTTAGTTGTCCCTTCAATTCACAATAATGGGGGGTTAGGAATCAAATTCACATGATTCGAAGAAAAAAAAAAACTTGAATTCGCTTCGACTTTTATCAGGTTGAGTTCAAGCACAAGATATTATATTCAACAAAGCTCGAGTCGAGCTTGACCTTGCACGTATTTAGACTCGACTCAGCTTGACTACACAAAGCAAACATACCAGGGATAGGGACAATATCATCTCCTTGGTGTAGAAGCCATCCTAAAGCAAGTTGAGGAACTGTACAACCATGCTTCATAGCCAGGTCTGATACTTGGGTGTATAATAGTTTGTTCTTCTCTAGATTCTCTCCATTGAACCTTGGATAGTTTGCCTGTTCCAGGAAACAACCCGTTTGTAACCTGTCATTCTATATCCGATTCGACCCGATTCGTGAATGCATAATATGAAGACCACATTCAAGGTTTTGTCACCTTAAATACATCTATACAGATTCGAATATGAAACATAACAATCTAATATGTGTGTATAAAGAATACAATTTTGAGTTGTGTTCTCATGACACGGTCCGGCGAGTCGGAATTCAGTGAAAAAAGTCTGAGAAATTATTGTTTGTCCCATTACCAATTGGCTGTCATTGGGTATACTTTCC
Organism: Hibiscus tridactylites; assembly: GCA_958450335.1. Classification (NCBI taxonomy): domain Eukaryota; kingdom Viridiplantae; phylum Streptophyta; class Magnoliopsida; order Malvales; family Malvaceae; genus Hibiscus; species Hibiscus tridactylites. The sequence continues at coordinate 23,766,305 of OY288265.1, read as the reverse complement.
ACAACCACCTTGCCTCCAAAAAAGCCTCTACCAAGAGGACTATATGCCACTATCCCAATTCCAAGCTCTCTGTAAGAATTTATGCAAGAAATGGTTCAAAGCAACATAACATGAACTTGATTTTGTAAACATCAAACCCCAAAATCTCAGCTTTACCGGCAAAGTGGGAGTATTTCGTCTTCGATTTCACGAGTCCAGAGCGAATACTCCATTTGCAAGGCAGTGATGGGATGAACTTTATGTGCTCTCTTTATTGTATCAATGCTAGGCTCTGATAATCCAATGTATTTTATCTTTCCTTCTTCCACCAACTTCTTCAGCTCTCCCATCTTTACAGAAAGCAAAGTAAAACAATAATTTACGACTAACCGATCGATTAACCGAAAAGCTTAACTCAAAAGCAAAGAAGGTTTCTTGATACTTAACTGTTTCTTCTATGGGCACTGAAGTATCCACACGATGTTGAAAGTAAAGATCAATGTAATCGACATCAAGCCTCTTGAGACTTGCTTCACAACAGGCTCGAACATGCCTAGGGGTACCCTTGACCTCGATTAGAGGATGCCCATTCGATTCTGAATACACGAATCCAAATTTCGTTGCCACTTGAATTTTGTCTCGAGGAAGTTGTTTAAGTGCCTAACAGTCGAGAAGAAAATGAATTTGTGGATGAAAACCAGAATTTAAGAGAATTGCTTGGGACACAAGAAACATGTATTCGAATAATATTACCTTGCCGAGCATGATCTCATTATCGTGCTTGTCACCATAAATGTCAGCCGTGTCGAAGAAGGTGATTCCACTATTGAAAGCTTCTTTTATGATTGCACATCCATCATCATGGGATAGAGGTGCATTGTATATCCCGGAAAGTCCTACGCATCCGAATCCTAATCTTGAAACCTACAACAAAAAATGACTAAAAAAATGAGCTGAACCCAGAATGACAAACTCAAAATGGTCTTGACTCGGAATGACCTAAACATAACCGATTTAAATTCAGAATGACTCAAACAAGAAATGACCCGAAATTTGATTGATCCGATCTAAAAACCAACCCGACCTGTCCAATTGACAGGTTTATTACCTCCAATCCTTGACTGCCTACTTTCACCCTTGAATGTTGAATTTGGGGTTCCTTCTCCATTGCAAAGAAGGTAGAACTTGAAGTATTGTTGGATGGTAATAATATGAAAGGTTATCTCTTTTATATACAACAAAAGGTTTCTTGTATAAAACGCCAACATTTTTGTTTTCATTTTTCATGTTGACGGGGGTAGATACTTCAGTTTGTTTCCATTTTAAATCTTACATGGGACAACAAAGAGCATTTTCCCCTTCATTTATCATCCTTGATTGTGATAAGTGCAGTTCATCCGTAATTGTCCCGATAAATATGAAGAGTCGAGGCAACATAGTCCCGATAAATATGAAGAGTCGAGGCAACATAGTCCCGATAAATATGAAGAGTCGAGGCAACATAGTCCCGATAAATATGAAGAGTCGAGGCAACATAGTCCCGGTAATCGTCGACAAGATTGCACTTTCATTGGAATGCTTGATATGTTTCGGAAGCAGCAGTATCACAATCAAAACTCTGTTCTTCTCTAGATTCTCCCCCATGGAATAAACCACTTTTGTAATCTAACATTCTAGATATATTTTGTCACCGATTCGACCTGACTCGTCGGATTATGCTCTCACAACATGGCCCGACCAGTCATGACATATTCACTACAAAAGGCACAGAATTAGTTGCTTGTCCCATTACCAATCGGACCCTATTGGGCATAGGTTCCACAGCTACCTATTTGCACCTGTGTATCGACACGGTGTTGAAATAATTACAGCAAATAAGACGAGACATACTGATTTATTCAAGTCCGACTCGGTTAACACTCAACTCAATTGACTCGAGTTCAAATTCGCATCGAGTTCTTAACGAACCGAGCCGAGCTACTTGATACTCGACTCGAAAAGCTCGTTAGCTACTCGAAAATATAATACACTATTTTTTATTTTTTAAAATTAAAGTGAACTAAAATGTAGGTTGGTTGGTTTTGGTTGTTATGTTATGTCAGTTTATTTTTTATAGGGAAGGATCCTTTAAAGGACAGGTGAGGTTCCACGCCCCCCCCCCCCCATTTTAAAAAATTTAAATTTTGCCCCTAACATTTTAGAAAATTTTAAATTGCCCCTCAATATTTTAAAAAATTTATATTAACCTTCAAAATTTTGAATATTTTTAATTAAACTCCCTCTCAAAAATTTTAAATTTTTTTATTAAATTTCTCAAAATTATTAAAAATTTAGTTAAAACCTCAATTTTTTTTAAAAAAAATATTCGTTTAAGCCTCCAAATTTTTTAAAAAAATTAAGTTGGTCCCCTCAAACTTTTACTCTAAATTCCGCCACTGAATTTTTAGTTTAACTTTATGTATATTTTCATGTGTAGGGGTTTTTTAATGAGGTACATGCAAATATTTCTTTTGCATGATTCTATCTATAATATATATTATTAGGGTTGTAAATGGAACGAGACAGGTCGCAAGCTACTCGAGTCCGACTCGGCCAACACTCGACTTGATTGGACTCGAGTTCTTAACGAGTCGAGCTCAGCACACTCATGCTCAAATCAAGCTCAATCTCATCTCGAATTCTTAACGAGCAGAGTCGAGCTCAGCACTACTCGAGCTCGACTCGTTTACACCCTTAGTTGAAGCTAGAGATAAATGTAATCCACATGAACTTGCTTTGCAGCATGCTCGAACATGCTCGGCGCTTCCCTTGATTTCGAATACCTGACGCCGCTCGGACTCGTATTTGATAACACCGAACTCGGTTGCTACTTGAATTTTGTCTCGAGGAAGTTGCTTCAGTGCAGAGAAAATGAAGTTGTTGATGAAACACAGAATCTAGAAATGTTGCTTGGGATAAAAAAAACATGTACTTGAAGGGGTTGTTACAAAATAATATTAAAATTTAGAGATTAATTTAAAATGAGTTATAATTTAGGGGTATTTGGTGTAATAAACTCTCTTTATTTTTTAGTTTCTCTCTCAGTTTTTTTAGATTTTATCTTGACTAACCGGACCGATCCGTGTTGCACACCTAACTTTGGTGAATGGGTCTCCCAACGAAGATTTTTTGCATGCACAAGGCCTTGAACTCAAGACCTACTTAAGCGAAACCAAGTTGCTTACCATTTGGACCAACCCATTAATTTTTTTCTTAACTCTTTGATAACACATAGACACCTTACAGAAAAAACTACTCTTACTTGGGTGTTCTAAAATGAACATAATTCTTTTAAAAGAAAGGAACGAAAAATTGAAGACATTTTTTAATAATGACATCTGAATTTTATTGTACACAATGAAAGATATTATAAATACAATACATTAAAAAAAAAAAAGAGATTAATCCACTAAAAATCTCTTACAAAGGCACAAAGAAAAAATTTTTTTTTTGGGAGATTAGCATACCATCAAAACCCAGAAACTTTCATGATTCTCATTGGCTCTAATCAAACGAGACAATTTACGAGATGGAAAATGAGTGGTGAGCGAACAAAACTATCAGGCAGATTGCTCCGCTACACATTTTTGATTATTTCGACTAACAAACCATCAAATGAGTAGAGATCAATCTTTTCTATGACCACCGACATAATCAAATCAGAAAGCTAACATCGTGAAGATCTCTATATGAACATCAAACGACCGCTAATAGGGGTGTGCAAGACCGGGTACCTGGCCAATTTGTCCAAAATTGGTCCCGGTAACCACCAGTTCCTGAAAACTAGAACCAGTCTCGGTTCCGGTTAGACCGGGTCTAAAATTTCAGGAACCGGTACTAGTGGGAGTCGGTACCAATACCGGGTACCTGGTCAATTAATCTATTATTAATAAAATTTGAGCAGCGGGGGGAAAAGTTTCAACCATCAATAATAATATTAAATACAAAGTCGGAATATTGTAGGCTCGAAGGTTGAAGTTTTAAAATGAGTCATACTGATAATATTCATATATAAAGAGAAATAAAAGAGCGCATTTAGTTGTTTCCAACCTCTTCAACGCCATTCGGTATCATACCAGTACCAGATATTGGTCTCGATTTCATTCGGTACCCACCGTGTACCGAGTCCAAAAATCAAGATCCAGTCTCGGTCCTGCTTACAACCGGGACCTAAATTTTGGATTCAGTCCCGATCCCACCGGAATCAATTTCAGGTAAAAATTCACCGAGTTCGACTGGGTCTGGAACCGGGTAATCGGGTTTTTACCCACTATAACTGTTAAGGTATGCAGAGAAAACACGTGTTATAAAAACAAAAATTCTTATTAAAATTAAGAAAATAAAATATAAAAGAACAAAAAAAAAATATAGTAAACACTGATGATCGAAAATGAATACTAAAATTAATTATGGTCGCTGGTGAAGCAAAGCAGATATAAAAAAAAGTTTTTGTTGGCTATGTAGAGAAAAATAGATATTCTAAGAGAGAAAATTACTTTTTAATAAAAATTCTGTATACACTATTGATAGTAGAAAACGACAATGATAAAATAATAAGCGGAAAAGAGAGAATCAAACAAAGATTTTGAATGTGGACGTAAAAAGGGGAAAGTTCAATATGGTTAAAATGTTCCGTCAGCACTTGCGATATAGGAATCTACATTTCGTGGGGAAAGTGTCGTTCTGCTGCATCTTTGAATTCAAATAAGAAAGATTCCACAAAAACAATGCAATACTAATTTGTGAAAAATAAGTAGGAAAATTTTAGACCAGCTTTCTACACTGCTGAATAATTTTAATATATCAATTAAAAATGTTATAAAAGAGTTTATTAAATTTAATTTTTATTTTTTAAATAATTTTAACTATAATTCGAGTCTTTCAGTTTTCTAATTTTTATTAAAAAAATTAATGGTGTTTAGAAGTGTATTGCGCGGTGTGCGATGCTCGTGGTAGACAACGGCGGAACTATGATTTTTTTAGGGTGAGCACATGTCAAAATATTTTTTAGTGTGAGCACAAATTATAAAAATCTCAATATTTCAAGGTGAGTATAGGTCATAAAATTTAAGTTAAATGTGTAAACTTTGATACTAGTGTTTTACAAATAAAACTTTATCACAAATGAAATTAGCCAAAATAGTAAGCAGCTAGATATCACTTAAGTAAATCTTGAATTTAAAATATTGTGTAGGTAAAAAAATATATGCGACACATGTTGGAACTGATTAATAAGATTATTTATAAAAAAACATAATCATTTATAAATCAGATAAATTAATTAAAGCTTTGATGAGAAGAGCAATGGCGGATTGCACGAATGAATGGTCAAAATTGACCTAAAACACCACAAAAACTTAAGAAAAAAAGAAGGTCCGGATTCATCTTCCCTAACACAAGCTTATAAAACCCACCATCTGCTTTGTCTTTCTCAACCAAATCAAATTGGCAAAGGCCAAGGCCACAAACAGTACCCACTGCCACACCTGACACCTGGGCTTTTTCCATTCAGAATTTGGTTTTTCTAGTCGCCGATCAAAGCTCTCAACACCCTAATCTCCGATGGCTTCCACCATTTTCACTCAGATGCCGTTTCAATCCAACTCGTTGAACAAATACTTGAATACCCATTTTGTTCCTTCGTTCAGAGTCCCTTTTTCCCTTTCTTTCAAGCCCCGGGCCCCTCTCCCCAAACGCTTCGGCATCCGAGCCGCTTTGATCGAACCGGACGGCGGGAAACTGGTGGACCTCCACGTGGCGGAGCCGGAGCGGGAGTTGAAAAAGCGGGAGGCGGCTTCATTTCCCAGGGTGAAGCTGACTGAGATCGACGTGCAATGGGTTCACGTTTTGAGTGAAGGCTGGGCCAGTCCGTTAACCGGGTTCATGAGGGAAACCGAGTTCCTCCAAACTCTTCACTTCAACTCGCTCCGGCTTGACGACGGCTCGTTCGTCAACATGTCGGTCCCGATTGTCCTGGCTATCGACGATTCTCAAAAGGCGAGTATAGGTGAGTCCAACAGTGTCGCTCTCGTTGACTCGGATGATAAACTCATCGCCATACTCACTGAGTAAGTTCATAAACTCGTAGTAATATCATCTTCATTATAATAGAACGGGAAAATCTAGGGGTAGGTTGTTCTAATGGTCAAGTTTTCATTGTAGTCCTTGTAAAGTTTTTATAATTCAGTCCAGGTCTTTTTAATGGAAAATTTCTGCCTTGACCCCCTGAAAATTTCAATTTTTTGATCCCCTAAAATGAAATTCTGGCTTCTGCCCTGATAATAGGTCCAGAATACTACCTATATGAAATGAAATCGATGAGTATTATTGGGAATGAAATACATGTAAAACATTTGTTTCTTATGCTTAATTACTGGATTTGTTTCAGCATTGAGATTTACAAGCACCCAAAGGAAGAAAGGATAGCAAGGACATGGGGAAGTATTGCCCCTGGATTACCATATGTTGAAGAAACAATAACAAATGCTGGGAATTGGCTAATTGGAGGTGATTTGGAAGTTATAGAGCCGATCAAGTACAACGACGGTCTTGATCGTTTTCGGCTGTCACCCTTTGAACTACGTCGAGAGTTTGAAAGGCGCAATGCTGATGCTGTGTTTGCTTTCCAGCTCAGGAATCCTGTCCATAATGGCCATGCTTTGCTGATGACAGATACTCGTCGACGACTTCTTAAGATGGGCTACGAGAATCCCATTCTTTTGCTTCATCCATTGGGAGGGTATACAAAGGCAGATGATGTTCCTCTTAGTTGGCGAATGAAACAGCACGAGAAGGTAACTTGAAAGCCAAGCAACCTAAATTTCTCACTGTTAGGAAAATGATTATACTTTTGGCTGACTAATGATAAATATGTTAATTCAGGTGCTTGAGGATGGTGTTCTTGATCCCGAAACAACCGTGGTCTCGATATTCCCATCTCCTATGCACTATGGCGGCCCAACTGAAGTACAGTGGCATGCTAAGGCTCGAATTAATGCCGGAGCCAATTTTTACATTGTTGGTAGAGACCCGGCTGGCATGGGCCATCCGGTTGAGAAGAGAGATTTATACGACGCCGATCACGGGAAAAGGGTCTTGAGCATGGCTCCCGGACTCGAACGACTTAACATCCTTCCTTTCAGGGTATGTAACAAGCATTCAATGATACTACTTCTGCGATAAGATTCAAAAACCCTTTCGATGATAATAATGTGTTCTGATTGCAGGTTGCTGCATATGACAAGACACAAGGTAAAATGGCATTCTTTGATCCCTCGAGGGCACAAGACTTCCTCTTCATATCCGGCACCAAGGTAACTTCCTGATCATTATTACAAATTAGCTAGATTTTAACGCCGACTTAATCCGAAAAATGGATGCTTCTGGTTTTTACAGATGCGGACTTTGGCAAAGAACAAAGAGAACCCTCCTGCAGGATTTATGTGCCCTGGTGGCTGGCAAGTGTTGGTCGAGTACTACGACAGCTTAACACGGTTGGACATTGGCAGAATTCCAGAACCTGTTCCTGCTTAGACGAAACCTTAAACACTATTTATACACATCTCCATATTCTGGACCTTGTGAAATCTCACTCTAGATTTCTTCAATAAAACAATGTGAGGCATTGTTCGAAAATTCGGATGCCCATTAAGGCATCCGCCATTGGTGCCCTTAGCCATTGAACATGAGGGCAAAGTGTACTTACTATATATCACTCTGTGTTCTTATGAACATGGATTGTCAAAATAGACAAGAAATTTGTACCATCTTCCATTGTTGAAATTGCTGGAAGTGACAAGAGCTCATGTTTCATCTTTACCAAACCTGACCTACTTTGAGATATTACAAGTGCTCCATTTAAACTAGACATAGTCCAAAGACTTTTAAGCCAATAGCTTTTCCTCTTAATTTTTGTGCACAAAAGCTTGTCTAATTTAGTTTTGATTAAAGGCAATTGGCGAAGCCTACCCCCATCTCCCCAAATGGCGCAGTCATTTCAATGCCTAAATCTTTAGTTAAAGAAATGATTATGGTGGATGTCCCCACCCACCATACTCCTACCATTCCCGCCTCAATTAGAGAAAATAAGATGAAATGGGTCCAATTACTCTTAGAAAAGCTAAAAGATTTATAAACTATATAATTCTAACTCTTTATCTTTCATGAAATATTCGTGTCTGACACTTGAATATAACCTCCAAAAATCATTCAAATATATGAAAAAGCTTAGAAAATTCTAATCATATCTGTATTAAATGCATACCCTTATCCAAGACTTGCACCCGACCTGAGTCTGAATAACATAACTTAAGATACGTGTCCTTAGCCACCCTGCATTAATCTTCGAATTGAAAAATCCACACTTCTTCATGGCCTTATTACAACAATTATTCCATAACCCATTACAGTGGTAAATATTAGTTAGATACCCTAAGCTGGTCAATCCTAGTTCAACATATTGCATAAAAACCATATATATATATATATATGGCTAGGATCAACTTACACAGTGTAAAACTCTTTAAGTTTTACACGTTTTTTGGAACGTTAGATGGGAAAAATAGATGATTGTGATTAACTTCTTACTTTTATTTCTCAAGTGATAATCTTCACATATTTTACTGTTAATCTCATCTATCCGTTTCACCCATCCAACGACTCAAAAAAGTGTAAAATTTAGAGAATTTTATATTGTGTAACTAGATCTTATCCCATATATATATATATATATATATTGTTGAGTGGATTAGATGTTGAAGATCTGTCAATGTGATGATAGACTAATCCATATGGACCATCAAAAATGGGGTTCAAAGTTTACTGGGATTTTTTTAAGTTGTCTTTGGATTCTAATAATGTCCCCTTACCCATCTTTTTGATCATAAAGTTCAACTCTGTACAGCCATGTAGGGTCCTTTTTCCTTATGCTTTTTTTTTATCAATATTTCAGACTAAAATTAGGCCATTTCTTATCACATTTTTCTTAAGTGTGTTTGATCAGCCGACCTACTGTCCAACTCATTTGGTGTTTCCAACATGTTCCTACTTGGAAAAAAAAAAAAAACATAAATTTACCTGTTCCTAGGAGTAACATCTATACGTGCCAGCAGTGGCGGATCCACGCTATGTCTAAGGTCGGTATATGCCCACCTTAAAATTTGATTTTTTTTCTATTAGTTATTTATTGGGTTGACTACTGGAATAGTCACTTATGTTTTTCCCCAGTAATAAAGTCATTTACGTTTTTGGGGCGTAATTTTTGGTCACTCAGCCGTTTGTTGTCGTTAAACACTAAAGGATTGCAGACCCGACAACAAAAAAATAAGGGTAAATTACTGCAATGGCCATTAAAGTTTATCTCATTTACATTTTTGCTCCCCAATTTAAAAAATAAACATTATAGTCACTAATGAAAATGTTTTTTTTATAATTTCACCCTTGAATTTTAAAAAATTAATTTTTCAACCCTAAAACTTTATAATCAATTAGTATAATAATATTATAAAGGCTTAAATGAAATACAGGTGCCCAAAGTATACCTTTTTAAATTTAGGTGCTCAAATTGCTTCTATTTAATAACTAAACTTTCAAATTGCTCATATTTTTCTCACTCTAGATTGTTTTTAATATTATTGTAACATGACATGTCATTTTTATTATTGTTAAATTAAAAATAATTTTAAAATTAAATAAAATCATTTTTATTATTATTAAATTTAAAATATATATTTTTAAAAATATTACTTCTTAAAATAATTTAGGTGTTTAAAGTATTTTTTTTGTAAAAATAGGTGCCCAAATTTACCATAATTACAATTTTAGGTGTTCGACTATTAAATGAGTGTTAGAAAAATTGTCAACCAATCAGTACTTGACATGTGCCATTAATTTTATTAATTTTTAATGGAAAATACTTAGAACTTTTAAATTATTATAAAATCTCAAAATTTGACAAGCTTCACAAAACAGTCTATAAATCCCTAAAAGTTCCCAAACTTCCGTCGCCGATTGCCGTCGCCAGTTGTCGTCCCTGACTGCACCCACTTGGTCGCCTGACCAATGCGATCATTTTCCCAACACAACATCGTCAGAAACGCCCAACGACGTGCAACCAAACGTCAAACATGAAATTGACGTTCGCGTTTGACGTTCGACTGCACACCGTTCAGCGTTTCCGGCGACACCGTGTTAGGGAAAATTGTCGCCTTGGCCTGACGACCAAGTGGGTGCGGTCAGCGACGACAACTGTCGGCGGAAGCGGCGGCAGTCGACGACGAAAGTTTGGGAATTTTTAGGGATTTAAGGATTGTTTTGTGAAGCTTGTAAAATTTTGAGATTTTATAATAATTTGAAAATTCTGAGTATTTTCCATTAAAATTTTAAAAGATAAAATTAATGCCACGTGTCAAGCATCGATTGGTTGACAATTTTTCTAATACTCATTTAATAGCCGGACACCTAAAATTGTATCTATAGAAACTTTGGGCACCAATTTTTACAAAAAATTACTTTAGACACCTAAATTATTTTAAAAACTAATATTTTATAAATATTTTAAATTTAATAACAATAAAAATAATTTTATTTTAAAATTATTTTTAATTAAAAATAATAAAAAATGACATGAAATGTAATAATAATAATAATAATAATAATAATAATAATAATAATAATAATAATAATAATAATAATAATAATAATAATAATAATAATAATAATAATAATTCAGAGTGAAAAATATGAGTAATTTGAAATTTTAGTTATTAAATAAGAGTAATTTGGGCACCTAAGTTTAAAAAGGTATACTTTGGGCACCTATTTTTCATCTAAGCATTTATAATATTATTGTACTAATTGATTGTAAATTTTTAGGGTTGAAAAAAATAAAATTTTAAAAATTTAAGGTTGAAATTATAAAGAAACATTTTTATTAGTGACTATAATGTTTATTTTTTAAAATTGGTGAGCAAAAATGTACATGAGATAAACTTTAATGGTCATTGTAGTAATTTACCCTTATTCTTCGTTGCCAGGTCAGCAGTCTGTCAGTTTTTAACAGCAACAAACGGCTGGGTGACCAAAAGTTTACGCCCCGAAAACATAAGTGACCTTACTGGTCGTTTTTCAAAATCCGTGACCAACTTTGTACTGGGGGAAAACATAAATGACTATTCCAGTAGTTAACCCTTATTTATTTTATCAATAGTACTCACCCTGAAATTTTATTTGTGCCCACCTTAATATTTTATGAAAAAAAATTGTGCTTATTCTGAACTTTTATTTGTCTCAGTCACTTATTCTTTTTTAAGAGTCCACAAACAATTCATTTGGGCTCAATTCATTACTTCCTTAAAGTCTAAAAATTAATAACCAATTAGAAGAGAAATGGAAGCTTGTAGAACTAATGTTTTAATATAATAATTGAAACATGTTTTGGACTAATTTGAAAAGAATTTAAAACATGTCTTTAAGTCCAAACAACTTGAAAATAAGTTTGAGGCATTTTAAAAGGTTTTTTGGCAAAGTTTTTAATGCTTTTAAATAGCCAAACTTGACTTCTCAACAAGCTCGTACCGATACGGTATACCCCGTATCGATACGTGTAGAACTAATGTTTTGATATAATAATTGAAAAATGTTTTGGACTGATTTAAAAAGTATTTAAAACAATTTCCAAAGTTCAAATTACTTGAAACTATGTTTAGGGATATTTTATAAAGGGTTTTGCATGTTTTCAAAAGCCAAAGTACACAAAACCTTCCAGGCGTTTCGAAACACCTTAGGCTGTTTCGATACGGTGCATTCCAGTAGAAAAAGTGTTTCGATACGGGTATCGAAACGGGCATTCCCTGGATGAGATTTTTGCCCAGCGTTTCGAAACGGACTATGTCGTTTCGATACACATACGTGGCTTCGACCACAACGGTCATAAACCCCAACGACTATTTCCCAACTAACATTTAAATGCAAGGCGTTTCGATACGGGTCTAGACGTTTTGATACGTGTTCCGAAACGGCCAGCGGGCGTTCCGAAACGGGTGCCTTGTTAGACTACAACGGCTCTTTCTACTTAAAGGATATTTCGAAACGGGTTCGAGCGTTTCGAAACGGTGAGCTGCAGAACTGCATTTATGGTGGGAATTAAAGTCCTCAACGGCTCCAATTCAATCCCAACGGCTAGTAACGGCTAGAAACTCATCAAAGGGTATAAAAGGGACCTCCAAGCATCAAGTAAAGGCTAATGCTCATACTGTCAATCAACAAATGATCAAGAATTGTCTTAGAGCTTAAATTGTCATTTATTGTATAGACAAACACTAGTGAGCCAAAAATGTCAAATTTGATCAAGTGTTTTAGGTTTTGGGTGAGTGCTAAATTGTGCAAACAAATACGTATTAGAGGGATTTAAGTTTGCTTATTGTTTCTCTTTGTAAAGAGGGTTTCGATCAAGGCTTTGGGTAGAAAGCTTGATCGGTGTATAAGGATTTCCTCCTAAGCCTAGAAAAGGGGACGAATCAATAGTGGATTGATTGGAAATCCTTAGTGGGGAGCTAAGGTAGTGGATGTAGACCTTGGTTAGAAGGTTGAACCACTATAAATCATTGTGTCAATTATCCTTTTAGCTTCCACAACCCTTCCACCCAAAACTCCACCTCTCCACCACTTGGTGAGCCATATCGGTTGAACGAATCGAGCTCCTCACAACTCAACAATTGGTATCAGAGATTGGCTCAATCGAATGGGATTCACATCCTATTGAGAAGATCCGGCAAGCTCGATCACTATTTCATCAACCGACTCAAATGGCACAATCAATCGATAAACCGCATTTCTTCGACGGAACCCACTATACCCATTGGAAGACAAAGATGAAGTTCTTCATCAAATCTAGAGGTTACAAGCTATGGGACATAGTTGAAGATGGTCCGTTCGTGCCTCAACGAAGCAAAGCGGAGTGGAGTGCCGATGATCGCAAGAAGATGGAGCTTAATTGCAAAGCCTTGCACATCTTGTTTTGTGCTTTTGGCCCAACCATCTATGAGAAGATGTCTTCTTGTGAGAGTGCCAAGGAGGTATGGGACAAGCTTGAAGTCACATACGAGGGGACCGATGAAGTCAAGGAGACCAAGATTGGGCTCCTCACCTTAGAGTATGAGAACTTCAAGATGAATCCGGAAGAGAATATCGAGAAGATGTTTGATAGGTTCTCCACCATCACCAACGGTCTTAAAGGTTATGGAGAAGCCATCCCGGAAGAGAAGCTTGTTCGAAAGCTCATCTACTCACTTCCCGAGTCTTGGGACTCAAAGAGGACCGCCATCATCGAAGCCAAGAATTTGAAGACCTTGAAGCTTGATGAACTCATGGGGTCACTCCTTACTCATCAAATCATGAAAAAGAACAAAGAAGATGAGAAGAAGATGGAAGAAATTAGAGCTATGGGAGAGAAGAAAATCAAAGGGCTAGGCATCAACGCAGGTGCCATGGCTCTCAAATCTTCCACTTGCCATCATGTCTACTCAAGTGAAGAGGAGGATGAAGAAGAAGAGATAGTTCATCTCTTCAAGATGTGTGCCCCGTTCATGAAGAAAGCTTTGAAAGAGCTTGAACGAGATTCCAAGAAAAAGGAGAGGGCAAGCACTTCAAGCCATAAGAAGAAGGCACATGTGGCTACTTGGAGTAATGAGGACTCCACCGACGATGAACAAGCCAACCTTTGCCTTATGGCCATCGAAGAAGATTCAAGGGTAACTTCTAATTCATCTACTTCATGTTCTTACACTTTTGATGAATTGCAAGATGCCTATGATGATTTGGTTTTAGACTTTAAAAATCACATTTTGAAAAACAATAAATTGATTTCAAAGTTAAAAATTCAAAATAATTTGATTTCTAAAACCAAACTTGAACTTGAAGCAAAACTCGAAGAGTTTGAATTAAAATGTTTTGATTTACAAAATTTGCTTCAAAATGTTCAAGAAGAAAATGATTTGATTTCCAAAGAGCTTGAAAAGAAAAATAATTTTGGAAAATCAAATTTATATGTAAGGCAATCTAGTGCCCCTAGATTTGTAAAAGGAAAATGTTTTAGAAGTGTTTGGGTCCCAAAAGGACTAACCACTTCAACTAAAAAGGATGACATTGAAAAATGGATTCCAAAGGGGACAAAAATTTGTGCTACTAACGTTTATGGATCCAAAGCAATTTGGATACCAAAAATCACTTGATTGTCTTTTAATAGGTGTGATGGAGATGCTTAACAAGTCAAACATTGAGGGGAGCTCCATGCACACTAAGGAAGAACACTTGAAGAAGGAAGGCTTCACATCCTCCCTTGGGTTCAAGTGTGGTAAAATTTATTTGCTTTTGATTTTATTTGATTTATTTTTTTTGATGTCAACTAGATGATCATAAATGTTGAACTAACACTTTTAATGATGCTTTGAGTAAGGGGGAGCCAATTTAAACCAAATTCTTATTTTTTGTCAAAATTTTTACCTCTATTGTTATTTTAAACTTAATGTTTTAAATTCTTTTTGATACAACAAAAATGGGGAGAAATGGTTTGAAAAATTGAATTTTCAAATGAATAAGGGGGAACTTTATTTGATTTATATCTTTAATTCTCTTATTCACATTTTTAAAGTTAAAGGGGGAGAATCCCAAATAATTTTTCAAGATAGTTTTATTATATCAAAAAGGGGGAGATTGTAGAACTAATGTTTTGATATAATAATTGAAAAATGTTTTGGACTGATTTAAAAAGTATTTAAAACAATTTCCAAAGTTCAAATTACTAGAAACTATGTTTAGGGATATTTTATAAAGGGTTTTGCATGTTTTCAAGAGCCAAAGTACACAAAACCTTCTAGGCGTTTCGAAACACCTTAGGGCGTTTCGATACGGTGCATTCCAGTAGCAAAAGTGTTTCGATACGGGTATCGAAACAGGCATTCCCTAGATGAGATTTTTGCCCAGCATTTCGAAACGGGCTATGTCATTTCGATACGCCTACGTGGCTTCGACCACAACGGTCATAAACCCCAACGGCTATTTCCCAACTAACATTTAAATGCAGGACGTTTCGATACGGGTCTAGGCGTTTCGATACGTGTTCCGAAACGGCCAGGGGGCGTTCCGAAACGGGTGCCTTGTCAGACTGCAACTACTCTTTCTACTTAAAGGATGTTTCGAAACGGGTTCGAGCGTTTCGAAACGGTGAGCTGCAGAACTGCATTTATGGTGGGAATTAAAGTCCTCAACGACTCCAATTTAATCCCAACGGCTAGTAATGACTACAAACTCATCAAGGAGTATAAAAGAGACCTCCAAGCATCAAGTAAAGGCTAATGCTCATATTGTCAATCAACAAATGATCAAGAATTGTCTTAGAGCTTAAATTGTCATTTATTGTATAGACAAACACTAGTGAGCCAAAATTGTCAAATTTGCTCAAGTGTTTTAGGTTTTGGATGAGTGCTAAATTGTGCAAACAAATACCTATTAGAGGGATTTAATTTTGCTTATTGTTTCTCTTTGTAAAGAGGGTTTCGATCAAGGCTTTGGGTAGAAAGCTTGATCGGTGTATAAGGGTTTCTTCCTAAGCCTAGAAAAGGGGACGAATCAATAGTGGATTGATTGGAAATCCTTAATGGGGAGCTAAGGTAGTGGATGTAGACCTTGGTTAGAAGGTTGAACCACTATAAATCATTGTGTCAATTATCCTTTTAGCTTCCACAACCCTTCCTCCCAAAAATCCACCTCTCCACCGATGATGAACAAGCCAACATTTGCCTTATGGCCATCGAAGAAGATTCAAGGGTAACTTCCAATTCATCTACTTCATGTTCATATTCTTTTGATGAATTACAAGATGCATATGACAATTTGGTTTTAGAGTTTAAAAACCACATTTTGAAATACAAGAAAGTGATTTCAAAGTTGAAAATTCAAAATGATTTGATTTCTAAAACCAAACTTGAACTTGAAGCAAAACTTGAAGAGTTTGAACAAAAATGTTTTGATTTACAAAATTTGCTTCATAAAGTTCAAGAAGAAAATGATTTGATTTCCAAAGAGTTTGAAACGAAAAATAATGTTGGAAAATCAATTTTTTATGTAAGACAATCTAGTGCCCCTAGATTTGTAAATGGTAAAGTTTTTAGAAGTATTTGGATCCCAAATGGACTAAGTACTTCAACTAAAAAGGATGAAATTGAAAAATAGATTTTTAAGGGGATTAAATTTTGTGCTACTAACGTCTATGGATCTAAAGCAATTTGGATATCAAAAATTACTTGATTTTCTTAAAATAAGTGTGATAGAGAGTGTTCAACAAAGTCAAAATTTGAGGGGGAGCTCTATACACACAAGAAAGAACACTTGAAGAATGAAGGCTTCACATCCTCCCTTGGTTTCAAGTGTGGTAAAATCTAGTTGTTTTTGCTTTTATTTGATTTATTTTTTTACTTATTTCAACTAGATTATCATATATTTTGACTAACATCTTTTGATGATACTTTGAGTAAGAGGAGTTATTTTAAAACAAAAATTCTTGATTTTGTCATTTTTTTAACTCTATTGTTATTTTGAGCTTAAAAGTGTTTAAATTCTTTTTGATATAACAAAAAGGGGAGAAATGGTTTGAAAAATTTAAATTTCAATTAAAAAATGGGAGCTTTAATTGATTTTAAATCTTAATTCTCTTATTCAAAATTTTTTTCACAAAGGGGGAAAAATCCCTAACAATTTTTCAAGTTGATTTTATTATATCAAAAATGGGGAGATTGTAGAACTAATATTTTGATATCTTAATTGAAAAATGTTTTGGACTAATTTGAAAAGAATTTAAAACATGTCTTTAAGTCTAAACAACTTGAAAATAAGTTTGAGGCATTTTAAAAGGTTTTTGGCAAAGTCTTTAATGCTTTAAAATAGCCAAACTTGACTTTTCAACAAGCCCGTACTGATACGATACACCCCGTATCGATACGCTTTTGCCCAAGTTTTGAATCTGCCAAAACCCGTACCGATACGGGTCAAATTGTATCGATACGGATAGAGATCATTTCGATACGCCCTTTAAGCGTATTGATCCCTGTTTTAACAACCCCAACGGTTATTTCCCAACGGTCTTTTAAATGACATACCGTACCGATACGCCCTCAAGCGTATCGATACGCTTAGGCTGGTAAGAGTCCAACAGCTAGTTTATGAAGAAGAGCGTACCGATACGGGTCCTCGTGTATCGATACAGAAGGCTCCAGAACAACATTTAATATGGGAAATAAAGTCTCTAACGGGTCCAATTCAACTCCAACGGCTAGTAACGGCTACAAACTCAATTAGAAGTATAAAATGGACCTCCAAGCATCAAGTAATGGTTAATGCTTTAATTGTAATACAACATATGATCAAAATGTGTCTTAGTGCTTAGTTGTCAATTCCTTGTATAGACAAACACTAGTGAGCCAAAATTGTTAGATTTGCTCAAGTGTTTTAGGATTGAGTGAGAGCTTAATTGTGCAAACAAATACCTATTAGAGGGATTTGAGTTTATTTATTTTTATCTCTTTGTAAAGAGGGTTTGATCAAGGCTTTGGGTAGAAAGCTTGATCGGTTTGTAAGGGTTTCCTCCTAAACCTAGAAAAGGGGACGAATCAATAGTGGATTGGTTGGAAATCCTTAGCAGGAAGCTAAGGTAGTGGATGTAGACCTTGGTTAGAAGGTTGAACCACTATAAAACATCTTGTCTTTATCATTTTAGCTTCCACACCTCTATCACCCAAAATTCCACTTCTCCACCACTTGGCGAGCAAGAACGATTAAAGGAATCGAGCACCATAAAACCCAACAAAGCTCATAAAAAATAAAAAAAATTATTCAGGTTCTGCTCCTACTTTTGACGTTTTTTTTTCTTCAAACACAAAATTCTTATTTTTCAAAGTTCAAAACTCTCGAATATCTCAAGTCTAGGTATCCGATTTTTTAATCTTTATTTATTAAATATATAGAAGTATATTTCAATTAGCATTATTTAAAATTTGTTTTACAAGATTTCAAGAGTTCACGACCATTTGTTTTTTTATCTTACAACTATAACAATACAAATATGGATAAATAAATAAAGATTTAGTTAATTTATATTTATCTTTTCCTTTTCTAACTTTAGATTTTAAGTTAAAGATTAAAGTAATTGAGAGTAGAAATAAAGATATGTGTAACACCCGGGTTTAGGGGTCGGGTGAAAATAATATTTTAATATTATTTTGGGTTCGGTTTCATAATTAAAATAATCTTTTAGGCCTCGGGTTTCAAAAACAAATATTTTTGAGTTGGACTAAATTGAATGAAATACAAATTGGAGAGATTTTAAAGAAAATGGGAAATAACCATTCATTAATGGCAAACTTGTAAATAATACAAGTTTCAATTTTAAATCCCCTTTTATCAACATTTCACTATTCATTCTCTTCTCCAAATCAAAAACCAACGTGAAGAAGAGCTCTCTCATCCCCTCCATTATTCCATCTAATTGCTTCTCCATTTCAACTCGTTTTTGAAAGGTAATGTCATTTTTGACTTGTCATCAACTTCCTCTCTTCAAAAGTACAAATGGTTTTCATTTTCCTCAATGTTTTGGAAATTGAGTTTTTAGAGATTTTGATTAAAAATGATAACTTTATTATGTTTAACTTAATATTTCGATTTAATGTTGTTAGATATGAAGTCTATGAGCTAAATGGTTCAACATATATGAATTTTACATGGTTTTGAACACATTCCCGAAATTGGGTTTAAAGGGGGTTTTGAAGGGTTTTGGATGAGTTTTGGGGGTTGTTTTAGGTTGGAATTGGTGGGCTAATGTTAGTACTATGGTTAGGGGTTGCTTTGGGATCATTTGTGGGTATAAAATGTGTTGGAAACATGGGTTTTGATCAAGGTTTATGGGCTGCTCGAATTGGATAAATTTGGGGTTTGTTCATGGCTTGAAATGTTGAGTTTGATGTTTGAATTGTGTTCCGGGTTAGTTACTTTGATGCTTGGGCTGATTTGAAGTTGTTTGGATTGTGTTGAGGTTGTTTAGAAGCAAGAGCTTGTGTTGGTGAAGCATCGGGAGTGAATCCGGGAGCTTGAAGGTGGTTGCTTGCTTGGTATTTGAGCTTGGGAGTAAAGGTGAGTGGTTAATGTTTTCAAAGTGTTTTCTAAGTGTTTGGTTCATGCATGTGGACTAGGTCGGGCTTGGTAGACCCACCTAGAGTTAGGATTAGGGTGGTAGCCTAATCCTAAGCTTAAACTAGAGACATTGGTTGAACCTGAAATTGATGTTTATGCCTCGTGATGTTTACGATATGTTGATTTATGTATAATGTGTTATACATGTGTGATGAGGCATAGTTGTGATGCATTATGATATGCATGTGGATTGTTCATGATTGTGATCATGGTGAGTACGTGCTAAGCACGGAATCGGTTGTAATTGCTTTTGTGGATTGAGTTAAATGTTGGCACTAGTATACTTGGATACAAATGATCGATCATTAGGATGTTAGTGTGCACACATGAGTCAAAATTCGCGTGTGGCCTTGGTGGCGTTGAGTCGCCAAGGAGGAGTACGGGTTCGCCCGGAAATTGTTATATATATATATTAGTCGATGATGAGTGGAATCCCATCGACGGGGCGTGAGGATGAGTGGAATCCTCTCCGCGAGACCGGTGATGAGTGTAATTCCACCGTGAGGTAAAGTTGTTGTTGGATGTGAGTTCCAACGTGTTTATCCGCGTATTCGAGTTATAGCTAGGTGCCA
Organism: Hibiscus tridactylites; assembly: GCA_958450335.1. NCBI lineage: Eukaryota > Viridiplantae > Streptophyta > Magnoliopsida > Malvales > Malvaceae > Hibiscus > Hibiscus tridactylites. The sequence goes on along the minus strand of OY288265.1, from coordinate 23,746,479 downwards.
ATATAAATTGATATGTGTATCAATATGACGTGGAAATGTGCTTCCTATTTGGATGATTATATGTGTTTACATATGTTGTGGAAATGAGCTTGTTGAGCATGACATATTAATGGATATTTGTTCATGCATCTTTGACATTTTGGCTCTTGAGAACCGGAGGTAATATCATGCATTTTCCTTGGTTGAGATCGTGCTTGGACCCTGCAATGTCGAGGTTTGTTTTTAAAGAGCTTACCCTCACTAAGCTATATTGCTTACGCTCTCTTTGTTCGATATTGCAGATCCTTAGTTCGTGGGTTGCTAGCGCAAGTGGAGGGCCTCCAAGTGTGGTTGTTGACCTTGAGTTTATCAAGTATGAGTTTTTAATGTTTTGGACATGTAATAGTTAGGCAATGGGATGTGTGCTTTGTTGGTTGTTTACGAGCATGTTTAGACTCCTTGATTATGATGTTTTGTGTGGCTTGTTAATGCCATGTGTGGATTGTAAACCATGTTTATTTTGCTTATCATGTATGTTGGCCATGTGCCTTTGAGGTTGCCTTTGCGTTTGAATGTTGGAGTATGAGACCTTAAATGCTTGTATGCTATCCTTGATCAAATGCATGATTTCCTTGCTGAATGATGTATGTACATGTTGGGTGCTCGTATGACTAGATCTTGGGTTGTAAATGTCGTATGTATGTTCGTATGTGGCTAGGGAGGTCTTATTATGCATCTAGAGTGTAAATCTTGTGTGTTTGTGCTGAAAATGGAAAATTACAGAGTAGGGCGTATCGGTACGCCTAAGGGCCGTATCGATACGGTCTTGCCTATAAGACTCAGTTTTGGCTGGGCGTATCGATACACGGGGGTGTATCGATACGGTCTAAACTCACTGGAATTCAGATTGGGCTGGGCGTATCGATACACTGGGGTGTGTCGATACACTGGGGTGTATCGATACCCTCTTGACTCTTTGGAATTTTGAGATTTTGGTGAGTTGATAGTGTTGAGTGGATCGAAAGATCGATATAAACCAAGAGGGGGTGAATTGGATTTTTAAAGTTTGTGTGGTGGAAATTGCAAATTAAAAAGATTGACAAGGGATTTTAGAGTGGTTCAAGTTTCAAATGAACTCTACATCCACTACCTTAGCTTCACTAAGGATTTGCAACAATTCCACTAATTGCTCTTCCCCTTTTCTAGGCTAAGGAGGCAACCCTTACAATTTCGGTTAAATTTTCTACCCAAAATTTAACCCAATCCTCACAACAAGGTAACAAAGAATTTGATGGCTAATAGAGTATCTCTCAATACAAATTGTAGCCCAATTACAAGCACTCAACCCAATTGAACAAGATAAGAATGAAAATTACAATTGGGGTTTCTAGACAATATGGGATTTTTGCACAAATGCTTGGATTTGATGTATGGATGTTTGCTTTTGGATCAATAGTTGTTGCTGGAGATTTTAGAGGTCTCTTTTATACCTTCTCATTGATTTCTAGCCGTTGTGGTTGTTGCACTCATCAATAGAGCCGTTGGGGATGTTATCTCACCTCCATAAATGCAGTCTGCAACAACCTGTTTCGAAACGCAGGGTACCAGTTTCGGAACGGACTAAAATAGAAAGAGCTGTTGGGTGCATTTAAGAGCCTGTTTTGAAACGTGTTAAAGCCATTTCGAAACACTTTTGCCACTGGAAAGGGCCGTTTCGAAACAGCCTAAGCCCGTTTCAAAACACCCTAATCGATTCTAAAAAATCAGTTAAAAACTTTTACAACGGTCATATTTTCAAATTAGAATGAAGAACCGTTTCGAAACACGTGGACTCGTTTCGAAACAGTTTTGCTACTGTAAAGGGTCGTTTCGAAACTGATTGAGCCCGTTTCGAAACACCATATTGATCTTTGAAAAATTAGTTAAAAAATATTAGAACCGTTATAGTTTTCAAATAAAAAATGAAGAACAGTTTCGAAACGCATGAAGCCGTCTCGATACGGGTTCAAGTGTTCTAAAGCCGTTTCGATACGCGTTTCGGAACAGGGGTTGGCAGTGATGAAAACGTTTCGAAACGCCTTAGGCCGTTTCGAAACATGGACTTGAAAATCACTGTTTCGGCTTTAAACACTTAGAAAAATGTTTGAAAACTTTGTTTTTAACTTTGGCATAATCTTAAAATCATATGGGGATGTTTTGAGGACTTAAAAATTCATTTTGACATTTTCAATTTAGTCCTTAGGTTTTTAGTTATATCAAAATTAAAATATTGGTTTCACAATCTCCCCCTTTTTGATATAACTAAACCAAAGTTAGAATTTTTAAGAGTTTTGAAAATTTTGAAAATATTCTAACTCCCCCTTAATTTAAGATAGGTTTTTAAAGTTTTTAAAATTGTTTAACTTTGAAATCCAAGTTTTAAAACTTAAAAAACCTTTTAAACATTTTAAACGAATTTTAGTTTGTGGCTCTTAAATTTCTTCTACTCCTTTTTGTTAGATCAAAAAGAATAAATAAAGCTCATAGAGAAGACAAAGGATTAGTACCAATAAGCATTAACTAATAAGCAACAATAATATTAATTCATAATATTAAAATATCCAAAACATAAATCAACATTAAGTTCAAAATAAAATCCCAAACAAAAGATCAAAAGCATAGGTTCCTAAAACATAATAAAACATAAAGATGCAATCTTAAACCTAAAGTGCATAAATAATATGATATGATATGATAGTCCTAGGCCTTGTCATCATCATCGGAAGTCTCATCGTTGCTCTTGACTTGAGAACGGTGAAACTTTGTCCATTGGTCATAAAGAGTAGAGAAGGACAAATCCAAGTTTGAATGGGAAGTCTCAAGAGTTAGGAGGCGATCCTCGACATTTTTCAAGCGAGTGTCCATGGCATCAAAACCCGAAGCAATGCGAGTATCCAAGGCATTGAACCGCTCGGTAATGAGAGCCGTAAGGGCTTCATTGTTTCCAACTTGAACTTGCGGTGGAGGAGCAACGGGAGGAATAGGAGCTTCTTTATCAACTCGTTCCCAAACATCATTCACATATCGAAACCCGGATTTGCGAAGGGATGACTCACCAATCTTGCACTTGCGAGGTTTCGGGGAGTCGTAGGTACAATCGATACCAAGGTGGCTAAAGATGTAGCTCAAGATTGTGCCATAAGTAAAAGACTTCAACTCATTGGTGTCAATAAGCTTAACATTATTGACCATCTCGGCAAAAATAATCTTGGCAACATTAGGGCGCTCACCTCTACAGAAACATTCAAGCCAAAAGTGACCAACTTGACGGATATGAGAGTATTTACCTCCGGAAGGGCGAAGGAACCATGATACCATCAAGTGAAGAAAACGGTCGTGCACATCCAAAGTAAGTGCTGGACTGGTGAAAGTGCCGAAGTGACGTTCATCCTCAAGACCTATATTCTTAAGGGAAAAGGTGGACTCCAAGAGTGCAATATTAACAGTAAACTTTTTCTCTAATATGAAAGATTCAATTCCTACAACCTCGGTTTTGGTTTTATCATGAATAAGACGAGCATTAGAGTAAAAGATGAGTACCATATGTTTGTAGCGAATATCCGGAATGCTCAACAAAGGAAGAAGATTCCATTCACTCAAACGCTCGAGGTAACGGAATAAGAATCGCTCGGAATTGAGGAAATCAAGATCAATGACACGTTCACGACGAACTTCGAAATCCTTGACATAAGTGAAGCGAGCTCGCATCTCGGTAGTTCGAAAGGGATTTCTGAAAAAGCAGAGCTAGATTCGGACGAATGCTCGAATCACCGGTTTGAACGGCCTTACGCTTTTTGTTAGCTTGATCCGACATCTAAAAACATTAAGCAAGCATGTTTTAAAATTAAGTGTATGCATCGATTTTTAAAATCAATCCAATAATAAATCCCACTTAGGTTTTTAAAAAAAATTAAAAAAAAATTTAAAAAAATAGTAAAAGAAAATACGACTGAAAAATTTTATATTCGAATCAAAAATTTTGAGATTTTGAATTTTTTTTACAAGATATGGAAAACCCAAACATGAAAACATATAATTAATACAAAAATAAAATTTTCTAACCTAAGATTCGAACATAAATTGAAAGAAAGAGAAAAAGGGGAAAAATACCTTAGTTTGGGATTTTGGATGATTTGATGAAAATCCTTGCACAATGTTGATGAAACTTGCTTAGACTTGAGTTTTAGAGTAAAACCCCTCAAGATTTGGTGAAAAAAAAGAGGTTTAGAGGGTATTTATAGAGAGAAAGTCGGTTTAGGGTTTTTAGGGTTTTTAAGAGTTTGATATAAAAGAGGATTTTAACATTAAAAGCCCTAAATAAAGCTATCCGCGATACCGTTACGAAACGAGAGCACTAGGGTTTGACCATTTTGAGACCTTCAACTGACTGTTTCGATACGGTGTTGACCGTATCGAAGCCCTATTGACCCGTATCGAAACACGTTTCGATACACCCCTTGGCAGTAGCCAAAACGTTTCGAAGCACTTTGGAGGCGTTTCGAAATGCCCTTCTCTTAGACATGGATTTAAGGTATCCGTATCGAAACAGGGTCACCCGTTTCGATACACCTGGGCCTGGAAGTGCAGATGAGGCTCTAAAAGTGTAGAAAAATGATTTTTTCTTAGGCCTAACATGCATAAATGACCTGAATGAGCAGACAAAACATATGCAAACATAAACATACTCCCCCTAGCTATAAGCATGGATGAAATTAGGAGTCTAAACACATAAACATGGCATTTCACAAGATCAAGCAAATTTAAGAACAAAAGAGGTCCTAAAAGGTCAAGATAGGCTAGCTAAACCTAACTATCTCCTAAGGGACCAAAAACGCTCTTTGTCTAAAGGTTTTGTAAATATGTCCGCTAATTGATTTAAGGTGTCTACATACTCTATAACTACATCTTTCTTAAGGACATGATCTCTAATGAAATGATGCCTTATTTCTATGTGTTTGGTTCTAGAGTGTTGGATGGGATTTTTTGTTAAACATATTGCACTAGTGTTGTCACATTTTAGGGGTATGGTTTCAACTTTAATTCCATAATCTAAGAGTTGTTGCTTCATCCAAAGGACTTGAGCACAACAACTCCCTAAGGATATATACTCGGCTTCGGTGGTAAATAAGGCTACACTATTTTGTTTCTTAGAGAACCAAGATATGAGCATACTACCTAGGAATTGACAAGTTCCCGAAGTACTTTTCCTATCGATCTTGCAACCCCCATAATCCGCATCCGAATAAGCATGAAGGCTAAAGGAAGAATCTTTAGGATACCAAAGGCCTAAAGTAGGTGTGTCTCTAAGGTATCTAAAAATTCTCTTAATGGCAACTAAGTGTGATTCTCTAGGACTAGCTTGAAACCTAGCACACAAGCAAACACTAAACATGATATCCGGTCTACTTGCGGTAAGGTAAAGCAAAGAACCTATCATGGATCTATAAAGCTTAGAATCAACACACTTACCTCCTTCATCTTTGTCAAGCTTTATGGAAGAACTCATAGGAGTGGCTTGAGGCTTTGCATTCTCCAAGCCAAACTTTTTGAGCATATCATTCTCGTACTTAGCTTGATTTATGAAGGTGCCATCCTTCCTTTGTTTGACTTGGAGTCCCAAAAAGAATGAGAGCTCCCCCATCATGCTCATCTCGAACTCACCTTGCATTAGCTTAGAAAATTCTTTACAATAACACTCATTAGTAGAACCAAAAATGATATCATCAACATAAATTTGAACTACTAAGATGTCATTGTTATATCTTTTTATGAATAGAGTTGTATCCACCTTTCCTTTTTCAAAACCCTTTTCAATTAAGAAATTTGAGAGTCTCTCATACCAAGCTCTAGGAGCTTGTTTTAAACCATAGAGAGCTTTTGTTAATTTAAACACATGGTTTGGAAATTTTGAATCCTCAAAACCCGGTGGTTGTTCAACATACACCTCTTCATTTATAAAACCATTTAAAAAGGCACTTTTCACATCCATTTGAAAAAGCTTGAAATTATGGTAACATGCAAATGCAAGCAACATCCTAATAGCTTCCATTCTAGTTACGGGTTCATAAGTCTCATCAAAATCAATTCCTTCTTCTTGTGTATAGCCTTGAGCAACAAGTCTAGCCTTGTTTCTCACTATATTACCACTTTCATCTAATTTATTCCTAAAAACTCATTTTGTTCCTATAGTAGATTGATCATTAGGCCTTCCAACTAATGTCCAAACTTTACTCCTCTCAAATTGATTTAATTCCTCTTGCATGGCCAAAACCCAAAAATCATCTTTTAAAGCTTCTTTAATATTCTTAGGCTCAATGCATGAAAGAAATGCAACATGATTCATTAATTTGAGAGAGGATCTAGTAGTTACCCTATTGGATGGATCACCCAAGATTTCACCATCTTTGACATAGTTCAACTCCCTTGGGTAGCTCACTTCCTTTTCCTCAAGAGCCAAGTCCTTCAAGGCTTCAAGAGGTGGATCTTGTGTGTCCTCTTCTTTTGTTGGAATCTCATCCTCTTTTGAAGTTTGTCCTCCATCAAAGGCATTTATGATTCCTACATCATCATCATCACAAGAATCCTTCCTAGGAAGGAGGTTATCATCGAATACAACATGAATAGATTCTTCTACTACTAAAGTTCTTTTTTTAAATACTCGATAGACTTTAGAGGTTAAAGAGTAACCTATGAAAATAGCTTCATCACTTTTTGCATCAAATTTACCTAAGTTGTCTTTTCCATTATTTAAAACAAAACACTTGCAACCAAAAGGGTGAAAATAGCTAATATTAGGCTTTTTAGATTTTAAAATCTCATAAGGTGTTTTCTTTAAAATTGGCCTAATCATTACTCGATTTACAATATAGCAAGCGGTGTTTGTGGGTTCCGCCCAAAAATATTTAGGTAAATTGTTTTCACAAAGCATAGTTCTAGCCATTTCTTGCAAAGTTCTATTTTTCCTCTCAACTACCTCATTTTGTTGAGGAGTTCGAGGAGCCGAAAATTGTGGCTAATACCATTTTCATTCAAAAATTCTTCAAACCCTAAATTTTGAAACTCGGTTCCATGATCACTTCTAATATGTGAAATTTTAAGTTCAAGATCATTTTGGGTTAGTTTTGAAAATGTGATGAATTTTTTCAAAGCCTCATCTTTAGTACTTAAAAATAGAACCCAAGTAAATTTAAAAAAAATCATCAACAAGTACAAAAGCATAAGACTTACCACCCAAGCTCATAGTCCTAATTGGCCCAAATAAATCCATATGGATAAGTTGTAAACATCTACTAGTAGAAACATCATTAATGGATTTAAAGGAAGACTTATGTTATTTACCCTTAGAGCATGCATCACAAATTTTATCATTTGAAAATTTTATCTTGGGTAAACCTCTAACTAGATTAAGGGAGACTAGTTTTTCTAAAACACTTATGCTAGCATGTCCTAGTTTCCTATGCCACAACCATGCATCATTTTCATTTTGTGCAACTAAGCATGGATGAGATGTACGAATGTCATCTAGATGCACCATGTATATGTTCCCTATGCGATGACCTATGAGCATAATATTATTAGATTTAATGTCTACAATTTTGCATCCATTTTTATCAAATAAAACATCAAATCCTTTATCACACAATTGACTTATGCTCAATAAATTGTGTTTAAGACCATCGACATACAAGACATTTTCAATGAGAATAGTAGAGTGATTACCTATGGAGCCAATACCTTTAATGTGGCCTTTGGAGTTGTCACCAAATGTCACTACTCCTCCACTTTTTGGCTTTAGATCCATGAATCTACTCTTGTCTCCGGTCATATGCCTTGAGCATCCACTATCAAGGTACCATGAGTTTTGAATTTGTGCTTTGGCCTTGTAGCAATGCTCTCCCTACAAACAAAGATATTAAGCTTTTGTTTTTGGTACCCAAATCATTTTAGGTCCATGAGTGTTAGCTCCCAAAACCTTGGTTCCCTTAGGAATCCAAGATGACATAGCAATAATATTATTAGATTTTACAAGTTCCTTAGGAACCCATACACTTCTAATTCTTTTAGCTCTACTATGTCTAGGATAGCTACCTTGTTTGTAGTAGTTAGTTTTTTTCTTAGGTTGGTGTGTTCTTGAGGATTCACCTATTTCATGCTTGACACTACCAACATTTTTCAAAGACTTTTTGAGCTCATTTAGCTCATCCAACACCTTTTGGTGTTCACTATTACATTGAGACAAAAGATTATTAAGGTCAACATTTTCATCTTGAAAGAATTTTAGTTCATCTTTTAACCATAATATCTTTTTCTCAAATTTTGAATTAGCTTGAGTGAGTGAGTCATTTTTCTCATTTAGTTCCAAAATAATCTTTTTGTTCCTAATGACCGACTCTTTATATTTCTCAACTAATTCATCATAGACCTCTTGTAACTCATCATATGCATCATTCAATTCATCATATGTAAAATCTAAAGTAGATGAGTTAGAGGTTACCATGGATGAATCTTCCTCAAGTGTCATGAGGCAAAGGTTAGCCACTTCTTGTTCGTCATCCTCCGATGACTCCTCATCACTCCAAGTAGCAAGCTTGGCTTTGAGCCTCTTCTTCTTCTCAAAGCCCTTCTTCTTGAGTTGAGGGCACTCCGAACGTATGTGGCCGGGTTGTTTGCACTCAAAGCAAATGATTGGATCCCTTGCTTCTTCTTTGTTCTTACTTTTGAAGTCCATCTTTCTTTGGATTTTTCTTCCCCGCTTGGACCTCATAAAACGTGAGAATCGTTTGGCTATCATAGCCAATTCTTCTAGTTCATCCTCCTCACTAGAAGAGCTCTCTTCATGTAGTGAAGCTTTGAGAGCTATTCCCATCTTCTTCTTCTTCTCAACCTCAAGCTTTTCTACTCTTTTCTCTTTTCTCTTCTTTCTTCTTCTCTTCTTCCCTTCCTTGCTTCATAATCTCATGAGTAAGGAGAGAACCCACAAGCTCATCAAGCTTTAAAGTTTTTAAATTCTTAGCTTTAATGATGGCGGTTCTCTTCCCATCCCAAGATTCGGGAAGTGAATAGAGTAGCTTCCGAACAAGCTTGTCTTCCGGTATGATTTCTCCAAAACCCTTGAGCCCATTGACAATAGTGGAGAACCGATCAAACATCTTGGACACCGTCTCATCGGGCTCCATCTTGAAATTCTCATAACTAAGATTGAGAATTCAAATCTTAGTTTCTTTAACATCGTTGGTGCCCTCGTAGGTAGTCTCAAGAGTGTCCCACACTTCTTTGGCACTCTCTATGGATGAAACCTTAGAATAAATGTCCGGACTGAATGAACAAAAGAGCATGTGGAGAGCTTTGTCATTTACTTGAATCTTTTTCCTTTCTTCTTCACTCATCTCCATCTTTTTCTTCAAGACCATATTGCCTTCACCATCTTGCTTCAATAGAATATAAGGGCCATCTTCAATGGCATCCCACACTAAGTAGTCATTAGACTTGATGAAGAGACACATTCTATTCTTCCAAAAAGAATAGTTATCACCATTAAAGAATGGAGGCTTTGTAGTGGATTGAGACTCATACAAGCCCGAACCGGAGGTTGAAGCCATCTCTTGATATTTGATGATCACACTCTTCCAAGGAACTCCTCTTGTGGTTGTTAATCCTCAAAGAGGTAGGCTCTAATACCAATTGTTGAGTGGATCGAAATATCGATATAAACCAAGAGGGGGTGAATTGGATTTTTAAAGTTTGTGTGGTGGAAATTGCAAATTAAAAAGATTGACAAGGGATTTTAGAGTGGTTCAAGTTCCAAATGAACTCTACATCCACTACCTTAGCTTCACTAAGGATTTGCAACAATTCCACTAATTGCTCTTCCCCTTTTCTAGGCTAAGGAGGCAACCCTTACAATTTCGGTTAAATTTTCTACCCAAAATTTAACCCAATCCTCACAACAAGGTAACAAAGAATTTGATAGCTAATAGAGTATCTCTCAATACAAATTGTAGCCCAATTACAAGCACTCAACCCAATTGAACAAGATAAGAATGAAAATTACAATTGGGGTTTCTAGACAATATGGGATTTTTGCACAAATGCTTGGATTTGATGTATGGATGTTTGCTTTTGGATCAATAGTTGTTGCTGGAGCTTTTAGAGGTCCCTTTTATACCTTCTCATTGATTTCTAGCCGTTGTGGTTGTTGCACTCATCAATAGAGCCGTTGGGGATGTTATCTCACCTCCATAAATGCAGTCTGCAACAACCCGTTTCGAAACGCGGAGTACCTGTTTCGGAATGGACTAAAGTAAAAAGAGCCGTTGGGTGCATTTAAGAGCCCGTTTCGAAACGTGTTAAAGCCGTTTCGAAACACTTTTGCCACTGGAAAGGGCCGTTTCGAAACAGCCTAAGCCCGTTTCGAAACACCCTAACCGATTCTAAAAAATCAGTTAAAAACTTTTACAACGGTCATATTTTCAAATCAGAATGAAGAACCGTTTCGAAACACGTGGACTCGTTTCGAAACAGTTTTGCTACTGTAAAGGGTCGTTTCGAAACTGATTGAGCCTGTTTCGAAACACCATATTGATCTTTGAAAAATTAGTTAAAAATATTAGAACCGTTATAGTTTTCAAATCAAAAATGAAGAACAGTTTCGAAACGCATGAAGCCGTTTCGATACGGGTTCAAGTGCTCTAAAGCCGTTTCGATACGCGTTTCGGAACAGGGGTTGGCAGTGATGAAAACGTTTCAAAACGCCTTAGGCCGTTTCGAAACAGGGACTTGAAAATCATTTTTTCGGCTTTAAACACTTAGAAAAATATTTGAAAACTTTGTTTTTAACTTTGGCATAATCTTAAAATCATATGGGGATGTTTTGAGGACTTAAAAATTTGTTTTGATATTTTCAATTTAGTCCTTAGGTTTTTAGTTATATCAAAATTAAAATATTGGTTTCACAGATAGCGTATCGGTACAGTGTCTTAGCGTATCGGTACGGGTACATCTCGTTGACCACGAGATGTTGACCAGGAAGGGCGTATCGATACGCTCAAGGGCTGTATTGATACGGTCTTCCTGTGTTGTCTGGAGGGGTTGACTTTGGTCAAGGCGTATCGATACCCTTGACAGGTGTATCGATACGGCCTGTTTAATTATGAAAAATGGGTTGTTTTGCAAATGCTGTTTGGATGATCGTTTTTATGATTGCTCGTGTTTCCGCTGACGTGTTTCACATAGGTCATGGTAATGCATTTAGACAAGATAAATAAAAGAAATTTTCTAGGGTTGTTAACCGAGGGGAATTATTAACGGGTTTCGCTTCGGTTTTCCCCGTGTGACCCACTCGGACCGGTCAAGCGTCCGGACCGGGACGAGGGGGTTACAATATGACTTTATGAATTAATAAATTTTTATACTAATTTCATTGAATTAATTTAACAAAGACATTCATTTTTTGTTCAATTTTTTTATTGATTGAATATAAATTGGTTATAGGCACAAATTAAGTTTTTTCGAATTTATTGTAGCCTTATAGATATTATATATATCACATTGTTTTGCAATTGTAATTTGAAGATTTTTAATCCACTGATATGTTTTTATGGCCGGCATGAATTGTATTGTATGCTTTCCTCCCCTTTGCTATGTAGGATTGTACTCAATCCCCACTACATGGAGGAAGCCAAATGTTTGCATAAATTGTCCACGTGAAGATGTTATATAAGTTTGTCTTTGTTAGTTGTAATATAATACATTATTTTAACTATAGTGGCGGATCCACCATATAGTCCGGGTGGATAAGTTATTTAGACAACGTTTTCCGATTCACTAATGACTGCATTGATAACTTATTTACATAGTTGCAAATAAGTATTGTTAGCTTATTTACACCTATTCGTTTATGTTCGCAAGTACTGAACGAACATTTTCGCAAATGCAAAATGAAAATGTTAGCGAAAACTAAAAGAATCGAGCACGAATACACTAAATAATAAATGAACCGAATTCGAACAAGATGTTAATATATGTATGTGCCTAGCCTTAAAAATATTTCTGGATTCACCACTATGTCTCAGATGCAAATATGTTCGATTTAGAGGATAATATCATATCCTCAAATCTATATCTAAAACTGTTTGAAGAGTCGGAACAACATAGACACGAACATGCCATCTAGACACATCTAGTGTTTATCTCAGCAGAAAGGTTTAGATTAAGCTATTGGTTCCTCAGACATGTGTAGAATTTGGAATAATCTAGCAACAACATAGTTTTATGTAAAAAAATTCGAGTTGCTATAAAGTCATTGAATGTCCATGTGTCACAAAAAGGAAAGCAGAAATATAAGGCAAATGCTGAGCAACTTAAGTTGAGTGAGGTTTTATATGAATTAGGGTGACAGGGGACCCCTTCTCTCTCAGGCTTATGCTTAAAGGCTAAAGCAAAATACCATCAACTGCTGTGAAGAGTGAACACCCTGGCAGGTCTCAAAGACATCACAATCGGAACTCGAATGTTCCTATAGTTATGTGCATGTGAATGGTAAGGGACTTTTCTTGGGAATGTTTATATTTTTAGTTCATATACTTCAATAAGAAAGTTTTGTAGGTATCATAGGCATTGATCTTAAGGTTCAATATATTCAGGGCTTGGTGTTTTGAACATGGGGAACAACAACACATCCGGTTTAAGAGGTAAGCGTCTCGCAAGGTGTTTCGGGATTCATTTTTTAAGTTAATGTTTTGCAGAAGAAGATAACACGGTCGAGTGCAAGGATTTGATCATGCAGATGATTTGAAAGGACCGAATGGTGGAGTTCCTGCAACATGAGATAAAGGTTGGTGAATTCAGCATTTGGTATGCTTAAAATGTGTTAATGTGAATGATGCAGAAGAAGTTAATATGAAAACCCAAGGCGAGGAATCTCGGGAAGATGCTGGCCGAACAGATTATGAAAAGGAACAAAATCATGAAGATATACATGTAAATGGAAAAGATGAAAAAGGTTAGTGATATAGTGTTTTCTTGCTGCTATATTGTGCCAAAATACATCATAATATCAACTGATTTAAAAGTATTTCATGTATATATGCAATGAACAGAAGGTGAGGGGACAAGCGATTCCATGTCTGGTGCAGCATGATTCTGTTACATGTATATCAACTGATTTAAAAGTATTTCATATAGAGACTGAAGAGCATGAGCCGGTTCATATTCTGACTCACCAGCTGCTGCTACACTGCAACGGGCCACTCATCATACCAACTTTAACATGCTCTCATCAACAACATTATTTGTAGAATTCAGAAGCCTGATCGGATAAGGATCCTATTTCCATAAAATTCAAACGCATCTAAATCCCTCTTATCAACATGACACCAATCGGAACACCACTATAAAAGAGAGATCAAATCTGAGATTTGGAGGGATTGGAGGAGAGAGAGAAAAAGGTGCTGATCACAACTTCATCTTTTTCTTCATTGATTCTATGTGATTTATGTTGGAGAATATTTTTTTATTTCTTTTACACCAGCCATTAACTGGCTTAGGTTATTGGATTTTTGTGGTTGTGAAAACGTTTAGATTTTTTTATCCAAGAAGAAAGAAAATGCATTAATAAGAAAAAACATTACAAAGGCGCAAGTCAAGACCCGCTAACAAAGATCAAAGGACATGCAAAAACATGCAGTCCGAGACACCAACCAAGATAACAACACCGCAGGGATCCTCCCTGTGCAACACCATAAACAGCGAAAAGTAAAAACTGACAAATTCAATAACTTGGCGAGCAAGCTAAAAGCGAAGGTATTCCCATACCAAAAGGATATCCCTAAACCGATAAAGGAGAAGAAACACACAACTGAAACCCTTACCAAAGCGAACATAGAACATGATAAGATCCCTGAGGGAGGGTTCAAGTGGACCACCAAATTTTGACCCTCCCTATTGAAAATGGTGACGACAAATGTGATTGTTTTTGATGCGAATAACCTTCGAAAGAGTTATCCGCTTGCCTGATAGAGGTGGACCTTACAACCATAAAAAAAATCCATCGACCATACACTGATGTTCGCTTGAAAAACATCGAAAGAGATAAGGGATCGAGCGAAAATATAAAAAAGTGAAGAGAATCCCATGATATACGGGCCAAAGCTGAAAAATGGGGTACAACATCCCACCAAATATGGATCTTTGCTGCTGCATCATAAAGTAGTCAAAAAGGTCCCATGAACATAGGCCAACTCTTACTAAAAGAGGAAAAAGGCTTGACATCGTGGGAAAAGACCAAACAACCCCTGTCATCATGCCTTTCTCCACACGGAAATCAAGAGTCACCGTCGGTTTAGCTATTGGCCCCTTTCCGGCAGGCCAACAGTTTCTGGGACCATCACCAAAGAACAACGCGGCCAGCAACGTGACCTCGTCGACCACGGATCCATTCCCGCTTGGAACGCTGGCGGCCCATCCATCGAGCCAAATCTCGTCCCCCATAAAGTCGCCGACAACCAAAGTCAATAAAGATTTCCGGCCACCGAGCTGTTTAGAACCAAGCCACTAGGGAGGATAACAGGAAACCATCAGAACTTTTAACTTTGAAAAGTAAAGTTTCCAACGCTCAAACCACGCGTGGAGGTGGAATGGCGCAATTTCCGGCAACGAGAATGGCCATGGATTGAGATAGACGACGGGATTCGAGCCTAGAGAACGAACAGTAGAGTCATTCTTCCCACTCTCAAACACTCCCAGCGAGACCCAGGGCCGCTTGCCCCCGGTCGTGACAAACCTGGACTAGAGGGTCTCCAAACCACCTTCCAAACCTGCTCAACTACCCATTGTAGAGCCGACGATGGAGCTGGGGAAGGAAGATCCCGCTCCTGAGACTGCCAAACGATCAGAGCTTGCAATGGTTGAGGCAAGAAATTGAAAAAGGGAAACATAAGGTTCCGGTATGCACAGCCAAAAAGGATCATGACGTTCTTCATCGGAAAAGAACTGCTAGTACTAGTTATGGATATAACTAGAACGCTAGGGTAGTGAGAAGGTGAGAAGATGACAACTTGTGAAAACGTTTGGATTGTTTAGGCTTTTGTTTGCAATTTGAATTCAAAGTTTGTTCATTCTTGATTCTTATTTTAATTTCGAGTGAATTGGGAGAGGTCTCGAGAGATATCTATCTATATAGCATCGGGAGAGTTAGATTTAAGAAACAAATGAACATGATTTTCATTCAACAAATCGTTAATGGAGGTTAATCCATTTTAGGAATAAGTTTTGAATTTCAACGGCTAAAAGGAGCGGAGCGTAAGATCGGTTGTTGTTCACCCAAAGTTAACACGCAGTGATGTATCACCAAGGCATGCACAATTGATCAGTTTTTCGGGTTAGGGATAACAAGAAGACATTGAAGAACGCTTTGCCGAGCTTTGAAAAAAAAAACCTAGTTGCTACGACAATTGAACAATTGCCACAGTAATCAAGTTGCCTCAGCAATCAATTGCACAGATTATCCATTCGACCACCACACCACAGATCACGATAACCTAGCTTACTCTCTTCAATCTTCTTTTATTTACTCGCGTATTTATCTTACTTGTTAATTTCAAAACTTCTATCACCACCATTTATTTTTCTTCAGTGCAAGAAGTTAGAATTTAGAGTTATACCAATTCTTGTGAAGACGATATCTTTTTACTCTATAACTTGTGACGTGTACACTTTCACCAATTGCGAAGCACTCAAAACACGCAATACTAGATATCAACTAGAATAAAATGGAGAAATATATCTGATCCTTTTAACCTAAAATGGTCAAATTTAACTTTTTGAACATTAATGGACATCAAAAGGGGAAGAGGTACAACAAATTAGAGAAATTACTTCTTAGGAGGTGGAAAACAAAAAACGAATTTTGAATACAAATACAAATTAATAAAATATATATGTTGATCAATCAAATGGTTGATGGAAGTAGTAGATTTTTTTTATTATTCTCATCCAACGGTGGTCATCATTTTGACAAATTCATCATAGTTGACCTGACCATCACCGTCCAAATCAGCTTCTTTGATCATCTGCTCAACTTCCTCATCCGTTAATTTCTCGCCTAGGTTGATCATCACGTGCCTCAGCTACACACAATCAAATCAGGAAAAAACGAATTTAAATTAATCATACAATTAAATCCAATAATAATTATGATAATAATAAATTCAAATCCAAAACCCAAATTCAATGTCTTGTAAAAACCATGGCTAAGATTCATTGCATGCGAGCAAACATTACAGCCTATCATATAAATAGATGTCCACACATTAATTTCTTAGGTAATTTCAAGAATTTGAATTTTGATATTGTGAATAAATTAGTTGAGAAAATCGTCACGTAAGAATTTTTTACAGTAATCGATTTGAATTAATTAATCAGTAAATTAAATATCGATAGGTATACAAAAAAATACATACGATAATTTTTTTCAATTTAGTCCTTATATTATATATTTTTTTCCACCTTGGCACTTATATATTTTTTGTACATTTTGATATCTAAATAAACATACCGTCTCATTTTATAATCCAAAAAATTAATGACAACTCTTAAGAATGTGACACGTTCGGATGAAAAAAAATTCAAGTATCAAAGTGACACGATTTTAGTTCAAAAGTCAAATCACAAATTAAATCAAAATAAAAGAAAAATCTAAAAAAGAAATGTTGATAGACAATACATGCAAAAAGAAAGGGTCAAATTATCTATTCTTAAAAATATAGAGGTTAAATCTTAAGTTTGAGTATAATACAGAGACTAAAATCATAATCTGACCAAAACGAAAAACATAATTAATATGTTATTTTCATAAATTCAGTAAGAAAAGAATATTAAATAAAAATACCTCACTGGCTGATATATACCCATTTTGATCCTTGTCAAAAACCTTGAATGCCTCTTTAAGTTCCTCCTCTGCATCAGTTTCCTGGATTTTAACAAGCAACAACTTCAATCTCTTTCTACTTCATATATATATATTCGAGTCGAGTCAAGGATAAATTAACTGAATAACCCTTTAAGTAAATTCTAAACTTCGAGTTTTATAAATGAAAAATAAAAATCAAACTTCAGTCGACCTGTATGTATGTATGTATACATGCAGAGAGACGATTATTAGGCTTTGTGTTACAGGACGAATCTATAAATTTCTAAGGGGCGGACTTATAAAATTCTAAGGGGTAAAAAAAAAATTTCAATAAAAAAATTCTAAAACAAAATTTTAAATCATATACAAATTTCAAAATTTACTCATATTACCTTCATTTTCTTGGCCATCAAGTTCAAGAACTCTGCAAACTCAATAGTTCCATTTCCATCGGCATCAACTTCACTTATCATGTCTTGGAGCTCTTCTTCAGTGGGATTCTGATCCAGGGATCTAATCACTGTTGCCAGTTCTTCCACAGTAATGCAACCTGAAATTAGCAAATACCATTAATTAATTTCAACCAAAAAGAAACAAGAAATACACACACACACATACCATCTCCATCTTTGTCAAAGAGTCCAAAAGCTTCTTTGAACTCAACAATCTGTTCTTCACTCAGTATATTATCTCCCATCCTATTTCTGTTTGGTTGTCTAGAAAATGAAAAAGCTCAGGAAAGTTTCAAGAGAGACAAAGAGGTGATATGAAAGAGAGAAAAGTATGTGTGTTGTGTTGAGTATAGCTCAAGCTTAGCTGGGTTTATGTAGCATTCCAATGCAGCTAAGTTTACCCATATTTTCTAAGCTTAATGAATTCAATAATCATAAGTCAAATCAGGCTATCAACCATGGTAAAAAGTTTTGGTATTGCTTAAACAAGTTCAAATTTGAGATTATGTATATGCAGAAAACTTTTACTAGGAGATTCACTTAGTAAAATTATGTGTGCGACGTGGGTCATCCGGATTAATTAGGGAAAATCTTAAGAAATCGGGAAGACAGCAGTAAAAAGTCAAATCATGCTTATGACTTAAGATTGTAAATATGTTTTTATCGTGGTTGCAGACATAATAAATAGTATTACAATAAATATCGATACATATTCGAGATTAATTAAAATAGGTTAACCTACCTTGTGTTTGTAAGGATTAAAACTGGGAAGACAGCTGTGAGGGTTTGAAGATTAGGAGACAAAGCTAAAAGAGCATTCAAAGCTATGAAAGTTTTTGGGGGGACTAATGTGAACACTCTGCATATTCCATAGTCGTTTTTACTTAATTTTTATTTTCTTTTTTTTCAATCCCCATAAAGCACGCTGCGTTGCTTGCACGAGCCCCATCCATACTCTGTTTTCTTTAACACCTTTCGCATAATCTTTTGGCTAAACAAATTGTCAGGTCGGATCAGATTAATTCGAAAAAAATTATTTTTTAAAATATAAATGTTTAGTGTTTACGGACTTAATCGATCTATTAAATGTATGTTATGAGTACTTTCATTTTTCATTAAGAGATAAATGATTAATCATAAAATATATTTTATTCACGTAAAAAATAGATATTTATTAATTGATTGAGTGATCAAAGATATTCTTATTGTCTCACCATATGAGTTCGAATCGTAACATTTATCCTGTGAGTGTAATATTGTAAAAATTAGAACCCTAATTTTAAATATATTAATGTATATTATGGAAAAGTCGACCTATGGTCAATAAATAAAGGAAACCCATAAATGTGCATGGCTGTCAACGCGGTTTTATAAACTTCTTTTTAGGGTTAGAGTACGGTTGTACTCTTTGAAAAATGGGTGCAAAGTTTGAGATATTATTAATTTATTATAATAAAAATATTTATTGTGAAAATCGATACATGAATTTTGTAATCCTTTTAATTTCATACTTGGATTTATTTTTTTAAAATTAAGTATTTAGTGCTAACACAACAATTCAATAATTAATCAAAATGATTTCGTGATATAGATCAATCAAAATACTGACGTCATTAAATATGAATGATTTTTGAAATATCAAGATAACATCAAGTATCGATTTGAATTATATTCAAGTTTAAATGCCAATTTTGATTTACTCAAATAATTGCGAGCATTCGGTCGAGTTGAATAAAAAAATTAGAGTTAGTCGAGTTGATGAATCTTATTTTATAACTCAAATTTTATTTGAATTTTTTTAGTCGAATTATTTAAGTTTATGTTCAAATTTAATTGTAAATATTTATAGTGTTATGATACTAATTAGTTCCAATTTAAACGTCTTTCTATGCCATATACATTACACATATATTTCTTCATATATATATATATATATATATATATATATCGGGCATGATTGAGGGACTCGACCTGAACTTGAAAATTGGTCCACTAATTTTTAAAATTTTTGAGTTATTCAAAATTTTATTTTATGACTCAAATTTTATTTAAAAATTTTCGAGTTAAGTTTTTCCGCGTCAAGTCAATTAATTTCATTTTTTAGTCAAATTAAGTTTTGTTCATCTCTACTAGGATACAATATTTATAAAAAATTGTTAAATTCATATACCTATTTATATAATAAACTCGATGAAAATACCAATAAAATTAAAATAGTTGACTTAGCCAAGGAGGACTCTACGCTCGACGTAACATTAACATACCCGTAAGAAATAAGCAGAGAGATAAAGTCATATGGTCCACACTTTAGACTTTGATTTTCAACCTTCAAACCTCGTGCTATAAACTTTATTTATTTTGTTACTTTCCCGATTTTTATGGATTTTTCATGATTAATACCAATTGATTCTCGTCGTACAATTAGTTTAATAGCTGAAATTTTCAGTTAGAAATTTTTGCATGCACAAAACTTCAAACTCGAAAACATGTTTAAACAATATCAAACTGTTACCACCTAGACCAACCCCGTTGATTATTTTTATACATAAATATACGAGTTATTTTTTATACGTGGACTATATAAAATTTATTTTAAACAGAAATTCTAGCATTTAAATCTAAACTCATAAATCCTAATTCATAAATTCTAAAAATTAAAATTTAAATCTTTAATCAGATCTTAAATAAAACAACTAAATCTCAAAATTGACAAGTATGTATAAACTAACACATCATATGTATCAAAATATTTCCCTAAATATATCAATATCTATGTACACATATACATGTAAAAATTATCAATTGTTACACGAACCAACTTGTCTCAGTAGTTAAGGGAACAATTGTTGTTCTTAGAGATCACGGGTTTGCACACCAACAACTGCAACAAGATAACTGAGCATGCATTGTCAAATGGTAGAGAGTATATTTAGAACATATATTACTTATAATTACCTTAGCATTTTAAAAAAAAAAACTACCAATTGTTATAATAAAACATATTGTTTATAAAAACTAATAATATGGGATATGCATACAAATTAAACGAAATAGGATAATTTAAATAGTGATTAAAAGATAAATAAATATAGAATATATATAATAATACAATGGTTTTTTGGGTTGTCCACCTGATTTTCTAGGACTTTATCTTGATTAATTTAGACCGACTTGTGTTGCACACTTAGCTTTGGTGGGTGAGTCTCCTAATGGAGATTTTGTGCATACACAAGACCACGGAACCTACTTAATAGATATCAAACTACTTACCGTTTGGACCAATTCGTTGGTTATAATACAATAATTTAAAAGAAAATTTTACAACGCTCGATGAGCATTGTTGAGCACCACTAACGACGAGCACCGCTGAGCACCATTAAATTAATTTATAAAGATTAAAAATCTAGAGGAATCAACATATAATTATAAATTATTTAAACATATAATTATAAATTATTTAAAATAAAATATTAATTAAATTATTTTTCATACATATTATTTTTAATTTTTTTAAAATAATTAAATTAAATATCAATCTTAGTCAATTTAAAAAATAAAAAACTCTAAACCCAAAACTGTAAACTCAAAACCATAAATTAACACAAAATTCAAACCCTAACTCATAAACCAAAAACCTTAAAATGTAAACCCTAAATTATATACACAAAAACTTAAACCCTAAACCATATCACCAACCCACTGTCTATTTCACTAGAACCAAATATCAAAAACACCTCACTTTCAACAAAACGAAGCAAAACTTGGATAAACAACCCAAAATTGAAAACTCATCTTCACCAAATCGAAGCAAAACTGGATAACAACCCCAAAATTGAAAAGCATCCCATCTTCATCAAACCAAGGCGAAATCGAAAAACAAAACCCATAATCGAAAACCATTTCATCTTCATCGAAGAAAAAAAACACAAGTAAAAATAAAAGAGTTTAGGGTTTAGGGATTCAAGTATGGCTTATGGTTTAGTGTTTCATGTTTAGGGTTTAAGGTTTTGGTATTAGGGTTTCAAGTTTATAGTTTAGGGTTTTTTTATATTTTTAAATTGACTAAAGTTGTTATTTGATCCAATTATTTTTTTAAAAAATTAAAATTATTATATATATATATATATATATGAAAACTAATTTAATTAATATTTTATTATAAATAATTTATAATTATATGTTTAAATAATTTATAATCATACGTTGAGTCCTTTAAATTTTTTTTAATTTTTATTAATTAATTTAATATACTCATCGCTAATGGTACTCAGTAGTGCTCGTCGAGCGTGGTAAACTCATCCTGTAAAATGAAAAGATGTAACATTGTTAGAAAAGTTTAAAATATTTTAATTTTTTCATAAATATATTGAGAAGGTAAAGATTTTAATTTTAATGTGGAAATGTGATCGTGGCGGTATTGACATTGGGTGTTCTAAATTGTTGTGTGTATACTTCGAAAACGTGTTGCGGGAAACGAATAGCTTGGCAGATGTGTTGGCTAAGGGTGGATTTGAGCGAGTGGTTGCTGGCTGGTTTGATTTGTCCGATTCGTTGTGTGGGTTTGTGGTCCTCTGCGCAGTGGTATGTCATTTTTAAGGTGGAAATTAGGTGGGAAATATCTGAAAACAATGAGGATTTGAACTTACGGGAATGGAAAATAATTAAAATCTCTACTCATAAGTACGAAGACGGAAAGATTTTATCATCGAAGTTCAAATGGGGATGAGGATGGATATTGTTATATCTGGACCGTGGAGATAACTGAATCGTAACCGTATAAATAACCGTGGGGATCTCCGAAAAATATCTGTAAGGATCTTCAATATTTTATATATATATATATATACTTAACTCTCATTTACTTGTATAACATATCTAATTATCAATATTTCAGTCTATTTAGATATTTGTGCATTTTGTTTAAATCTTATTAAATTTGAGTGACCTCTCTAATAATTTATCCTATTAGTTTCTACTTAATTCTTGTATTATTGATGCATATGAATCTATGATATTTACTTTTTCATATTATTTGATGCAAATGATATTTACTTTTCATATTATAGATTGATGACAAGAATGATCAAAACAAGAATACAAAGAGCGTCATCAAGTACCACATGTTAGATTGATTTGGCTAAAATAAGCTCACTGTTCAACCGAATCTCTTCCCTGCAAGTTTGCCCCTTGGGAGTTTCAAGAATTCTGATGCGTTATGGGCTCCAGTGGTGGAGAAATTTAAACATAGACTAGCGGGGTGGAAATCAAGGATGTTATCGATCAGTGGAAGAATCGTGATCGTTAAAGCGGTTCTGTCCAACCTTTCGATTTATTATATGTCGATGTTTAAAATGCCTGCTGCAATAAGCAACCAATTGAACAAGTTAATAGCCAATTTCATTTGGGACAGTACCGAAAGGAGATCCATCCATTGGATAAGTTGGAAGGACTTATGCAGGCCTAAAAGTAGAGGAGGTCTGGGTCTTACAAATATGAAAGTAAAAAATATGACTCTTTTAAACAAATGGATTTGGCGGTTCGGGGCTGACCCGGAGTCAATGTGGAGAAAAATTATAAAAGTCAAACATGAGAAAAACTCTTCAGGCCTTATACCTTCGAATCTGAATAATTCCAATAAGTCATGGGTTTGGCATGGGATTATTTCTCCACTCAAAACTGCATTAGACCCTTTCTCTAGTAACATTTATTTCTTTGTAGGAGATGGAAAACACATTAATTTTTGGGAGGATGTGTGGGCTAGATTCGCTCCTCTCAGAACCAAATTTTCCAGGATCTTTGCACTCGCTTTGAAGAAAGAAGGGACAATCGCAGATTTCGGTAAACCCGAAGGTAATGTTTGGCGATGGATAATTCCTCTTCGAATGAGGCTTATTTGACTGGGAGGTTTCAGTTTGGGACGAGTTGTTAGGCGCTATTAATTCTTCCAGGCCTGGAGGGGTATCGCACGATAGCATTCGTTTGAGGGGATCGTCAAACGGATTGTACAGTTCTAAAGTCTTATGTAGATTGGTGAATGGTTCCAGCATGGCATCGAATAGAATCTGGAAAATATTTTGGGCTAATGTAGCTCCCCCTAAAGCGGAGAGCTTTGTTTGGGGAAAAATTCCAACAAAGTCAGAACTTAGCAAACGAGGTATGAGCTCCAACTTATTCGCTCTATGTGTTTTTTGTGGCCTGTCAGACGAATCATCCAATCACTTATTTTGTGAATGCGAGACATCGTGGCATTTGTGGCAAAAATGGTGTAATATCTAGGGCATCCATCTCGTGATACCCAACAATCCGAGAGACCTATTATTAAGTTGGTTCAAGTGTACTTCGTGTTTCAGGGAGGCTATAGTTTGGAGATTAACATATTTTAGTATGTGTGGACTATATGATTAAGCCGAAATGATGTAATTTTTAATGGGAAGAGTGTCACGGTTAATTGGATGTTCGAAATGATGGTGACTAGAATGGCTTGGTGGTGTAAAGCCAAGTGGCCCAATCACATAGTTTATGTGTTCGACTTGTGTAACATGCCCTTATCCTTCAAAGAATTGTCTTTCAAAGATAAATGCGTGGTTGAGTCTACGTGGATCCCCTGAACATGGGTTTTCTCAAATTCAACGTAGATGGGGCCGTGTCGGGTAGTTTTGGAGTTGCAGGCATAGGGGGAATTTTGAGAGACAGTTCATCAAAATCTCTGATAGTGTTTTCCAAAGCGGTGGGTGTTATAGATGCATCCTCAGCAGAAGTTCTTGCAGTGATCGAAGCGTTGAAGCTATTTAAATCCTCCAAATGGGCGAAGATAACTACACTTCTTGTCGATAGCGATTGCAACAGCGTAGTGTACTGGTTTAAGCATCCGCAAATGGATCCAACAATTTTTAAACAGATTATCATCCCAACCTTGAAGAAGCCTCAGGCCTCAATTGGATCATTAATGCTACACCTAGAAAATCGAATACAAGCGCTGATATCTTGGCAAAAAAGGTATTAACAGAAGCAAAGATTTTCTGCTCTTTAAACTAACTTAGAGATGAACAGGCTGTTGAAAGACGTACAGGTGGATAGTAGGATTTTTCACTGGCCCTTGTGAAAAGGAAGTCAAGGTGTTGAGTGAACAAATGTGATGATCAGGGGTCACAAGCCTTAAGGCCAGGACAAGGAAAATAATGTTGTGGTCTTTAGTTAGTTTTGACTTTTCAGTTTATCATCACTCTTTTTCTTTATAGGCTTTAGGGAAGTTTTTTAATGAGGTCGATGTTCTTGCTACTTTTGCTACTCTCGAATAAAATTCTTTTAAAAAAATCGTTAAATGTTAAGTTGTTAGTATAGCTTTCAAATAGATTATTTATTGTTTGTAAAATTAAATTTATCATTTATGTTCGTGATTTTAGATATTTGATGTAGGGTATTTAATGTTGAGTATATGTTTTAATATATTAAGATTTTGATATTTCTAAGTGTATTGAATATATGACTTGTAAATTGAAATTGATCATATATTTTGGTCGGTAAATTAGTAGATTTTGTTTAATCTTTTTGGGTATCGAAATTCTCTAAAAACCGTAGGAATCCGATGGATATGGGGATGGAGACGAAAAAAACTCTAAAACATATAATGGGGATTCCCCAAAACTGTCCCCGCAAGTGTTGGGGACTGAGTAGGAAATGCAAAATCGTCCCCACCTCGCCCAATTTCTACCCCTGGCCATTTTGTTTCTTGGGCGTTTGTGGGATTTGTCTAGTGCTTGTTTTGTTAGTTTTTTACATCATGCGAGTATATTCTTTTCTTTCAATTTAATTTAGAGAAATTAAAAAAGAACAGCCAAGCTGAATGAGAAAAATCTTCTAGTTAATTAATTCACAGGTCATCTGCTCTCTGTGGCACGTTCTTCCTCTGCTCTCTGTGGCACGTTTTCTTGAATATTTATTTTTTTCTTCTCCAATTCTTTCTTTCTCCATGACTGATGTTCAGCAGGAAATGGAAAATTTATCTATTACGGAAGGTGAAGACGATGATGTTCAAATAGATCTGGGAATCCCAGATTCTTCTGCTCCCTTCGAGTTTTGTTTTGTATGTTCTTTCCTAACTAGCAGCATTATCAACTTCCAGTCTATGCGATCCACTATGGCATCCGTTTGGCACCCACCGGGAGGGATTTCAATTTCTGACCTGGGAGAAGGTCGCTTTCTTTTTCGTTTATATCATATTCTGGACTGTGAACGTATCGCTAGTGGTGGCCCTTGGTTCTTCAACACCCATCTTCTAGTTCTACATCGCTTACAACAAGGGGAAGACCCGTTGCTGGTTTCGCTTAATTTTGTGGATTATTGGATTTTAATTCATGATATCCCCTTAGGTTTTATGTCTGAAAGAGTTGCAAAGGTTCTCGGTGATTTTATTGGTACTTTTTTACTCTATGATTCGGAAGCTATTTCTTTGAGCTACAAGCGTATCATGAAAATTCGGGTGAGGGTGGACATCCGAGTGCCTCTGAAGCGACGAAAGAAATTGATTTTAACAAATGGAAATCACCACTATGTCCGTTTCGAATATGAGAAGTTAACATTATTATGCTTCCTATATGGTATTCTCGGTCACGGGGAGAGCTTCTGCCCTCTCCGCTTTGCAGAAGGAGGTATGGATCTTGTTCCGAGCTGGGACGCTTCTCTCTGGGCTCCGTCACGCCGGGCTACTGTGACCCTGTGTCGATGGCTGGTCGAGGAAGGTATGGATCACCCAGTTGTCAATCCCGCTCAGTCTGCACAAGCAAATCAGATGGGATTTAATTTCCATGTTTCACGCCCCAGTAATTTGAGTTAATTAGGTAATCAAGGGAATCTCTTGATTAATTCTGGGATCGCTAATCAAGAGTCAGTTCCTCCTAATCATGGGATACGATATGCATCCTCATCTAAGTCCTCTGCTGAGTTGGATACTACACATCAGGTTTTATCTACAAATTATAAGGATGGGCGGGTTCTCTCTAATGTCAATTTGGGCTTTGATACTGAGATGGGCCTATCCGAGGAAGATCGGCCTTTGGCTGAATATGATAACCCAAAGAGACAACGCTCTCAACAATCCAAACTAGGAGTTTCCCATACTAGGGATTCAAATGGTGACCAGAACATCTTATTGGCAGGCCTCCAGGGTGGGGCTGGCCAAGCCCAATGAAGATTCTAAGTTGGAACGTTCGTGGCCTGAGGATGGCCCGAATAGTTCGTCGTGTTCGTGCTATGATGCGTGATATATCCCCTTCTATGGTTTTCCTGATGGAAACCAAATTGCAATCTTCTAAGATGGAACGTATTCGTAAACTTTGTGGTTATGTTAATGGGCTGGATATTAGTTCGAACGGTAAAAGTGAGGAGCTCTCAATTGGTTGGAGGAACGATGTGATTGTTTCTCTCTGCTCTTTTTCTACACACCATATAGACATGTTGATTTCGGAGGTTAACAGTCCACAACAGTGGCGCCCAACAGGATTCTACGGTGCCCCTGAGGTTGGTAATAGATATCGAACTTGGCAGCTTTTACGACAGTTAAATGACTGTCCTGATTTACCTTGGTGTGTAATTAGAGAATTTAATGAAATACTTAGCTTAACAGAGAAGTCGGGTGGATTGGAAAGACATGGGTGGCAGATGAAGAATTTTAGTGATGCTCTTGAAGACTGTGGCCTATCTGATATGGGCTTCAAAGGCCCCTGGTTTACATGGGAATGGGGACGTACAACGGCTAATAATATTAGAGAAAGATTGGATCGGGGAGTGGCTAATGAGGCTTGGAATGATCATTTTTCGAACTATCAGATTGATCACCTATCACATTCTTTCTCGGACCATTGTCCAGTGCTTCTCACTACATGTGTCAACCCATCCCAACCCAATCGAGTTTGGAATTTCAAGTTTGAGGCGGCCTGGC
This sequence comes from Hibiscus tridactylites, assembly GCA_958450335.1. NCBI lineage: Eukaryota > Viridiplantae > Streptophyta > Magnoliopsida > Malvales > Malvaceae > Hibiscus > Hibiscus tridactylites. Next base: position 23,719,166 of record OY288265.1, on the reverse strand, counting down.
TTTTGGAGGACTCTTGTGAAGACGAAGTTCGGAAATTATGGGCTTCTGCATGTGGGACAGTTCTAGACAGGCTTGCGGTCGTCAGTCTTGGGCTTGATAAGTGGTTTCGCAAAATTAAAAAAAGCCAAAAAAACTATCGATCAAAGAACTACAGAGTCGCATTGATACTCTTAACGAAAAACAAGTTTCAGATGAGAATTTGGGGGATCTGATTGAGGCGAAACTGAGTTTAAATCTGGAACTCGATAAGGAGGAAATTTACTGGGAGCAACAGGCTCGGGCAAACTGGATGAGAAATGGGGATAGAAACACTAGTTTTTTCCATCGTTATGCAAGTCAACGACATCGGATCAACCGCATCAATGGTCTGATCGGTGAAGATGGTACCTTCCATGATGAATAGGATTCCGTTTGGCATATTGCAGTCCAGTATTTCTCGGAACTTTTTAGTTCCTCAGGAGTATCGGATCCCTCGACCATTTTGCAAGGAATTAATCCGTGTATCACCCCAGATATGAACAATCTCTTACTTGGAGAGTTCACAAAAGAGGAGGTCTTTTTCAGTGCTTAATTCTATGAGTCCGCTAAAGGCATCCGGAGCAGATGGTTTAGGGGTTATTTTTTATCAGCGTTTCTGGGGATTATTGGAAATGAGGTAGCGAATTATTGTATTGAGGTGTTGAAGGGGAACTATCCGATTGAGGAAATCAATAGAACTCATATCATGCTAATTCCTAAGGTTAGTGATGCAAAAGAAATGACTCAATTCAGACCCATCGCTCTTTGTAATGTCTTGTTCAAGATTATCTCTAAGATGCTGGCGAACAGACTCAAATTGGTCCTGGATGTATGTATAGACAAGGCACAGAGTGCATTTGTCCCAGGAAGATTGATTACGGATAATATCATCGCTTCATATGAGATCCTTCACTCTTTCAAAAAGCGAAGAACTGGCTGACTGGGCTCATTTGCTCTAAAATTGGATATGAGCAAGGCGTACGATCGTGTTGAGTGGGATTTTCTCCACAGTGTCATGAGTAAGTTGGGTTTTGAGCAGGCTTGGATAGATTTGGTAATGACTAGAATCACCACCGTATCTTATTCTGTTGTGGTCAACGGATGTACGAGTGACTATTTCTTGCCCGCATGTGGTCTTCGCCAGGGTGACCCAATAATCCCATATATTTTTCTAATGTGTGGAGAGGGTCTGTCGTCTCTACTGCGTGGTGCTATGGCCAATGGAACGTTGCAGGGTGCTCGTATCGCTCGTGGTGCCCCCTCGGTTAGTCATTTACTCTTCGCGGATGACTGCTTGATTTTTGGGGAGGCTCTAGCTATGTGTGCTGATAATCTCTGGGCTATCCTAAATCTTTTCGCAGGCTGTTCTAGTCAGGTAATTAGCTACGATAAGTCCAATATTTTCTTTAGTTCGAATGTTATTTCTGATAACAGATTGGATGTTTGTCGTATACTGGGCGTTACTGAAGTGGATAATCCAGAATCTTATCTGGGCCTATCGGCAGTTGTTGGACGAAATAAAAAATACGCTTTCAACTATCTGAAAGATAGATTCGGTAACCGTGTCTCCACTCTTAGTTTGAAAACTCTTTTCTAGGGGGAAAGGAAGTGTTTATAAAGTCCATCCTCCAAGCGATTCCCATATTTGCTATGTCGTGTTTTCTTCTTCGGCATCCTTTTGTCGAGAATTAGAGGCAATTGCAGCCCGCTACTGGTGGCAGAAGTCTTCTACTCGACGAGGTATACATTAGTGTTCTTGGGAGGAATTGAGTAAGCTGAAGGACGAGGGTGGAATGGGTTTGCGAGACTTCGGTAAATTTAATATTGCCCTGTTGGCTAAACAGGGATGGAGGATCCTTACTAATCCGAACTCTCTTGTGGCCCGTTTACTTAGGGCTAAGTACTTTCCTAATTCTACCTTTATACGGGCTGAAGTGGGCTCTTCACCATCTCTAATATGGCGAAGCATTTGGTGTTCTAGGGGGATTTTAGAGAAGGGTATGGGCTGGACTATTGGTACGAGCTCGATAGTTTCCATCTGGAACGATTATTGGCTCCCGGGTCTACCTTCGAGGAGTGTAGCATCGCACCATACCGAATAAGTTACAGTGGTTTTGGATTTACTTATTCCTAATGAGCAAAGATGGAATCGTCCCCTAATCGAGTCTATTTTCGAACAAAATGAGGTACATGATATTCTCAGTATCAAACTCCCCCGTTCTCAACAACAAGATGTTCTTTCCTGGAGGGGAAAAGGGTTTGGACTCTATTCAGTACGAAGTGGTTATCTTCTCCTAAAGAGTTCTTCCCTAAGTGGTGTTTTGCAGCATAATATTTTAAAGTAATCTGGTCAGTACCATACCCCTCCAAAATCAAAATTTCAGTTTGGAGGATGCTTCGCAATTTTTTACCTACAATGCAAAATTTGACCTATAGAAGAGTTGCAAGCGATTCAAGGTGCCCTAGATGTAAGAGGGACATAGAGACTGTGGTTCATATGATTTGTGAGTGTTTTTAAGCAAAGGAAGTATGGAGACTATTGGGATTTACTTCAATTAATTGGAGCCTATTACCAGATTTCAGTAATTGGTTATTTCACTTTCTTCATGATACAAACAGAAGTAATCACAAATTAATTTTCATTACTTTGTGGGCTATTTGGTATTCCAGAAACAAAATGCTATACGAATGAGTTATTCAACGCGTGGAGGATGTGTTTACCTTTGTCAAAGCATATAATGCTGAATTTGAGAATCTATCTTCTGTGCACCGACACCCCAGCCGCCTATATGATGTCCACTAGGTTCCTCCGCCCCCATCTTTCTACAAAATAAATGTGGATGCAAGTTATAAGAGAGGGGAGAATATTTCTGCATCAGGTTTCATCATTAGAGATATAGAGGGTCAAATTATGGGGTCCTGGATATAGATTTAACTTAAACATCACCTCGATTTTTGAAGCGGAAGCTCTTGCTTTCCTTCAGGGTTTGGATTTTGCCTCCGATTTAGGGCTCCGCCGCGTCATTGTCACTGGTGACAACAAATCGGTAGTTTTCAAGCTTAACTCCGCCTCAACCGACCCCTCTGTAATAGGCCCCATCATCCGTGACATTAAACGGGTCGGGTCGTATTTCACCTCCTGTCGTTTTAGCTTCTCGGGACGTCAGGGGAATGGTCCGGCACATGCATTAGCGGCTGAAGGTTTGCGGCATTCTACTGATCGATTCTGGGTCGAAGATGCTCCACACTCGGTGCTGCAGCTAGCGGCGTTGAATCGACGATTCTCTGATCCACCTTGACCCTGTTTCAGATGGCTTTCATTTGGGGAATTTGCTACGCTTTTTTAGAAGATCCCCTGTTTCTTCCTCCTTCGCCTCGGGCCTTCATCGTCTTCTTCTCCAGTGGAGGATTGTCGGTTCGCATGCATCTTTAGCTTTTTTCTTTTCTGATTCTTTTTGGTTGTTTTCTCTTTCTTCATTTGTTCTTTTAATTTCTTTTTATTTTCGCTTTTATGTTTTGGCGTGTAACTGAAGCTGAACGATGGTTCAGTTTCCTAGAGACAACTTTTCATCGTTTCAATAAAGTGCTAACCGACACTTTAATAAAAAAAAATTAGAGAAATTTTTAACGTAAATGATTTTTTATATATGATTCTTTTCCGGTTTATGAAATCATACATGATTCGGATAAAAAATTAATTTTACTTAATCCTTCATATGATGTCCGCTTTATGGTTTAATAAAGCTCGATATAAAGGTAAATTTAATTTTTTAATATTTACATTTGCTTATCAAATTGGCCCTTGTTATTATTTTAAATTATATTTAATTCTCAGTGTTTTTTTTTAAGAAATTCTCAGTGTTTTAAATAAGAATCAAATCATTTTTTAATAAAACTGTTGACTAAATATTTTTAAGGATTTTGAAGTGACTGTTTATGTGACTGTCCACATGTAATTCAACTATAGAATTATTTATCTTATATATTACGTCAATAAATAATTTAAAATTATAAAATTATTTAATTTTTTTAAATTTTAAAAAATAAACATTAAAAGTATAAAATCTAATGATCTAATTTTCATTTATTTTTATTAAATTTAAAGATTTTAAAGAACATTTTATATTTTTGCATTGTTTTTTATTTTTTTAAAATTTTATTTTCTTTTTACACGTGACAAAATTTAATGGGGTGATATTAGATTTTTTTAATAGAATTGATCGATGAACTAACATGGTAATAAAATGAAATTTGAGGAGTCAAATTGAAAAAAAAAATCATAGAATAAAAAAAAACTATAAGACACGGATACGTTAGATATTAAACCAATATTAAATTGTTAAGTCATAAACATCTTAATATTGGATATGAATTAATCAATTAATGAGTTAAATACCGATGATTATACTTACAACTATCAAATCCGCTCAGACTCTTTCTCTAAATGGACATATTTAGGATAAAATTCACAAATGGTCACTAAATTCTGGTTAATTATTCAATTTGGTAACTAAACTTCCAATTGTTTCAATGTTATCATTAAACTTTGTGTTTTGCTTCAATTTGGCCACTGAGCTCTTAACGGAGGTAAGAAGATGACGCGGCAGTTAACAGATTTTGTATAATAACACATTTAGTCATCCACATTTGTATATTCAAATAATTAGTCCTAGATTGAAAAATAATAACAAATTTAACTTTCATTGTTTACACATTATTTCAATTTGACCCTATTTTTAATTAAAAATACTTTAACCCTAAACCTTACACTTAAAACCCTAAATCTAAAACACTAAACCCAAAAACCTAAATCCCAAAACCCAAAATCCAAAACCTTGAGCCTATAAACCCAAACCCCTTGAACCTTAACCATAAACCCAAAACATGAAACCCATAACCTCTAACCCTAAACATTAAACCATAAATCCATACACTAAAAATCCTAAACCACTAAACCATAAACACAACCCTAAATTTAAACCTTTAAAGTTTCAAGTTAGGTTTTATGGGCTTTGAATTTTGGTTTAGGGTTATGGTTTATGGTTTATGAGTTTTAGGGTTTCGAGTTTATATGCTTTAGGGTTTTGGATTTAGGGGTTTAGGTGTATGGTTTATGTGTTTAAGATTTTGGAGTTAAGGTTTATGGTTTTAGGGTTTAATGTTTAATATTTAGGGTTTATGATTAGATTACTTTTAATTAAAAATATGGCCAAATTGAAATAATGTGTAAATATTGAGGGTTTAATTTATTATTATTTTTGAATTATGACTAAATTGTTTGATGTACAATTGTGGATGACTAAATGTGTTATTATACAAAACTTTTAACAGCCATGCCATGCTCAATGGCCAAATTGAAATAAAATACAAAGTTTAATGGTAATATTGAAACAATTAAAATTTTGGTTACCAAATTGAATAATTAACCAAAATTTAGTGACCATTAATGAACTTTACCCATATATTTATGTGTAGAACAAGGAATTGACTTCGTGGAAATATGGTTTCAGAATTGAGATTATTTGAAATGGGAAATTGAGGGTTTTTTTTTTGTTTCCTACCGAGTCAATCGTCGACTTCTTCCACCATGGAAATAAAAAAAACAATTTGGTTTTTTATCCTTCCGTTTTCTTATTCTTCTGTTTTTTTTAGATTTTACTTTGACTAATTTAAACCAAAACGTATTGTACATTTAATTTTAGTAGGTGAATCTTTCGACGGAAAATTTTTGTATATACAAGCCTTCAAACTCAAAACTTGTTTAAACGATATCAAGCTGCTTATCACTTAAACCAACTCAAATGTAAAAAAAAAGAATAAAATGAATTTATTGATTTGTAGTTTTAGAGTATTTGTATTGCATCATTATGCTTTTTTCCGTTTTTCAATCAATTGGTAGAAATATGGATACAATTTAGAAAAATTTTACAACGTACGACGAACATTGTTGAACAATACTAACGATGAACACCATTAATTATTTTAAAAAAATTTAAAAATAGAACTAAAATTATAATTAAAATTATCTCTTAAAAAAACAGAAATCAAATTTAATAGGTATTTTATAATATTTTTTTAATAGATTAGAATTAAATATACTCAACTCACCTAAACCCTAACAAATTCAACCCCTAATATTCTAGTGAAAAAAAAAAGAACACCTAGAGCTAGTTGTCTGTAAATTGTATATATTGCTCTGCTTTATAACTTAAAATTAGATCATAGTTGAAGTTTTTAATGGCTATTAAAAAAAGATTTTGATGATCCAAAAACACTTCGCAAATGAGCTGTGTAACAACTCAAAATTTCAGATTCTTTAAAAGTACATCGATGAAGTGAAAAGGCTGTGATTTTGAGAATATTTGAAGGCAAAAACGATGGCTCTGGCGGCGCCGACTGCAAAGAATATTAGAGGTTAAATTTGCTAGGGTTTAGGAGAATTCGGTATATTTGATTCTAATTTATTAAAAATATTATAAAGTACCTATTAAATTTAATTTTTATTTTTTAAAATATAATTTTAATTATAATTTTAGTCTTTATATTTAAAAAAAATAAAAAAATTAATAGTGTTCATGTGTTTAGCAATGTTCGTCGCACGTGGTAGACTCATCCTACAATTTAATGCTAATTTCAATACAATATGGAATATATTTGAAAATCGTAAATCAAATTTCAAGTATATGTTTATCTATTACATATTTACATGAGCAGTTTGAATTGGACATAATTCCAAAGTAAGAAGTATTTTTAAAATTTAATAAGATTATTTACTTTTAGCGTATTAGATCCAAGTCGTTCAAACAATTGATACGTGGATATAGTTTAATCAGTGTGTTCCAATTATAATTCGTGTCAAATTTTGAGCTGAAAGGAGTTATTTATACAATATTAATACTTAAAAATTGAATTAGAAGAACCCAACAAGTGTCCCAATGAAAATGTGAATAAATTTCACCTTAAGAGACACAAGGTATAAGGTGTGGTGTATACACACTATCAAAGGGTTAAAAATGTCTACGAACAGATACTACCTTATACGGATTGATTCAAAACTTAAGAACATATGATGCAATTAACCATTTTTAGAAAAATGCAGTACTTATATTTTCTATTACATAAAGGAAAAAGGCTTTGATATAACCCTTAAACACAACATAAATAAACTCATAAATAAACTGAAAAAGAAGAAAAACCTCATAGATAATACCTGAAAGAAGAAAAACCCTTAAATACACCACCTATGTATCAAAATATAACCCATAAATAAACTGCCAACCGAACCAGAAAAAGAAAAAGAAAAACCTCATAGATAATACCTGAATAGGCTCCCATGATGAGATCTTAGACATATAACATAAATACAACATGAATACACAAATGTATCAACATATATAACATGTCGAATTTTGATATAAATATGATAATGACACGAAAAAACGATACATAGATACACAAATACACGGATTGATAGGTCTGATATCTCCAAAAACCTTGGAAAGATGAGCAAAAGAATAACCAGTAAAATAAAGCAGTCCAGTCATTTCATATAGGTTGGCCCTTTGGAACAATTTGATCTTTGATCCACATGTAAATGGGAACCAATACAAAGTAAGTTGCTGCAATTGTTCCAATAATGAACCGAGAAAGGAACACTAATGGATTAACAGATTTCTTCACATCCTCTGCCTTTGGACCAAGCTGCAACAAGATTTATATACCCCATTAGTACTAATGAAACTAGGGTCACCATATGCGGTTAGAAAACGGTTAAGACGACTCGAATGTGAGTGTCTGACATGATTAAGTTAATTTCTTTTCAAGTTTTTCGTATGATTGTATCCTTACACCTATGTATTCATGTGTAGAACACGAATGTCAGACATGAGTAGAACAATAAGATTTCTAGAATGATGCATGATTTTAATACAAAATGGGGATGCAGTTTTACTAGTTGAATTGAATTCTTCAACAATCATATGGAAGCTATTCTAATATCATTTATTCTATAGGAAAAGAATCAAATAGATTATGCTACCTTCAATGGAGAGTCTCCCGAGTAGGGCTTCACTCCGGTCACGGAACACCCCATGATCAAGCCGTGTCTTCGGACACCACGATACCATTTTGGTCCAATCCTTTTCACTTTCACATCTTTGAAACCAGCCTTTTCGAACCATTCTATATACTCTTCCTCTTTTGGGAATAGCATCCACATATCCGCAAAAAAACGAGACAACCAGAATGTTGGATGTACAGGACCTATAACACAGGCTTTCCCTCCTATTTTTAGTACTCTGTAAGCTTCCTTGATTCCACGCTGCGGATCCGGCCAGTACTCGATACTGAGGAATACAAACATAAAATACATATAATATGAATATCACAGACAACAAAACAGTTCTACATTTCCGCAACAATACAATGGAAAATTTGTAATACAAGAAAGGTAAATTGAGACATTACCTTCCCGCCGACACGTATCGGTCGGCATAATCAGTAGGAAATGGTAGATCCTCGGCATCGCCTTCGATTATCTTGCATTCCTTCAAAGGTTCCTTCTGCCTAGCCTTGGCAAGCTGGTGAGGTGACTGATCTAGAATTGTGACATTCTCGGCATTAACATGCTTAACTATACCAAGAGTAGTAAACCCTGTTCCGCCACCAACATCCACTACTTTCATATTCCTAGCATAAAGATCGGCGGGTTCGAGCGCCTCGTCGCGCATATCCTCGGTCCAATGACCGGGGTTTATGATATGGTCATACACTATTGATAAGAACCTATAAAACCAAAATGCTTCTTGCTTGTGTTGTATGAACCTAGGCTGGGAAGCAGGCCTTGAGGATGATAAACTGCATTTGGGTGTTATGATTCTAGCTTTCTGATTCTTGCTATAACAAAGTAAACCCTTTTGTGGCAAACGCCTAAAATGAAAATTAGACCCTAAAAAGGCTAACCTTGTTGGGGTTGCTGTTGCTCCACTAAGCATTGAAGAAGCCATGGAATGATACAACTATGAAAAAACAGAAACCCCAAAGCCAAAATAGTGAAAATACTAACTCTCAGAACATGTGATAGTGATAATCCAAATATATCATCTAAATATGAGCATTGGAAAGAAAGGGAATCAAAATGGCTTACAAATGTATGTAAGAGAGGTGTTGGAGATGGTGATTTCGAGAAAGGAGGATTGTAGGCTACCAATCTGGGCATTGAATTGGAACCACACATTATGGTGGCTTGAGATAAGCTGACTGCTGGCCCTTCCTTGGCCTTTTTGTTGTCATGGTCCTATGAAAAAAACCCAACCATTTCAAGGTTTAAGTTTACCTTTGGGTCCCCCCTAGCACTCATTTGGCAAACGGGCTGGCTCAGACAGGTTCAAGCTCGAGCTTTTTCGAGTTCAGCCTTTTCCAAATTTGCATTTTTATGATCTCAGGGTTTTCTAAGCTCGAGATTGTAGCAATAGTGAGTCCGATCTTGTTCTCACTTAACGACTGCCCCAGGCTCGTAATAACGACGACAAAGAAGAAATGCATGTTATACAACATCTCACTTTTCAAGTTTCGATGGGCTGAGGTAAGCCAGCACAATTCACACTCATTATATTTCACTTAGTTTTGTAATGTAGTCTTATTAATTGTCATGGTGATGACAAGGATTCAATTCTGTACTATATTCAGTCACCTATCAAATAACATAGACTTGTAGATTCATGCCTTGAAACACACCACTTTGCCATATTCCCTCCTCCTTCCCCTTCCACTTTAAGAGGATCATATATAAACCGGAAATTGGCATACATGATAGCAAAAAACGAGCTACCTTGATCAGAAGTTTCTTTACTACCTACCATGAAAGTTTACGAGACCAGAAAGTCCGTCCGCCCATCATGTGACTCCACCGTTGCCTTCAAGTTCATGCAGCAATACTTCGCTTCAAAACTAGAGCATATCGTGCACAAAAGCATAAATAGGGCACTGATTTATCGAAATGTATAGTAGGAAGAACTTAACAAGGGATTTCAATGGTTAACTTATCAATAAAGGTCGGTGAAGAAAATAACAAAGATTTTGCCAATCAAAGAGTGAATTTCCATGCTCAGCAAGCAAACAAGTTAGCTATAAAATTTTAACAACTAATGTTACTTATACAAACCAGACATAGTGTTTCCTGTCTGAGAAACACGATACTTTATTATGGCATACTTACAAAAAGCAGGTTTTGTAGAATAGTCCTAGGTGCAACCAGAAAAGCTACATAGATCACTTACAACCCCCAAAGAGTATCAACGGATATTTTTCTTCCGAGCTAGCTCACGAGCCATCTCTCTTAACTCCTCGGGTGATTGAGGTCTTGGTCCCTCTGGAGGATACACTATATAGGACCGCTTCACATCAAAGTTAAAAAAGAAATGATTTAGACTCTATAAGAAATAATCTACGACAAGCAAACACGTAAACATATATTTCGAGATAGGCAGATATAAGCAACACTTGTAAAAGCATCAAAATGATCATTCTAGTTAGAATTAATTCCCAGAAGAAAAACTTCTGTAGGAAATCACCATTCCAGACATTGCAATGTCCAGGCAATTTTGATCTACAGAAATCTGATTCAGTGTCACATTAAAACCATAAGCCCTTAACATGTTATACATCCAATCACCAAACAGAAAAAGACATTTTATATATAATGAAAAAGAACGGTGCTAAGAGAATCCATGCATATCTTTTAAGGTCGAGTAGAAGTTGTATTAGTATCTAGACGGAATGCAAAATACATTATATTTATAATAAAAAAAACGAGGCTAAGAGAATTCATGCATATCTTTTGAGTAGAAGTTGTACTAGTATCTAGATGTAATGCAAAATACATTTTATATATGATGAAAAAGAACAGGGTTAAAAGTATCCATGCATAGCTTCTAAGGTCGAGTAGAAGCTATGGGAAGGCATCTTATATGAATAAGAATTCTTCCATATTTTGGATGAGATGAAAGCATTGAATTTGAACTTGAATAAGAAAATTTGGTGTCAATAACGGAGAATGAAATGATTTTCATTCCATACTCTTATGCTAGTGCTAAATGATTCATATACAGGTAGACATATTATTATTACGCCTTATACAAGTCTTCAACTCCACAAGAAAGCGCAAACAACCTCGAAGTTACACAGGTATCAGGGTCTTGCCCGACTAATCTTTTAAGGATCCATTCACTGTCCGAGATGGATATAGCAATCAGCTAGAAGCCTCAGCAACACATCAAAAACAAAAAAATGCCTTCTCCCAACATGTGTAGCTGGAGCTAGCAAACATGTTTTCTATCAGTTCACTTACATCTTTCATCCATGAAATTTACTTGCATCACATGGCCTCGAAATGATGTTCCTAAATTCATCATTCCACTTATATACAAGCTCACTAACGAATTTCTATGTAACTTGAACTCGGATGTTAGTGCCGAATATGTGTTATACACCTATAAAAATATAATTCAACTCCACCATCTCACTTGCATACAAATATCCAGGGAAGGATTTCATCCATCAACTTAAAGAACATGTCCCCTCCAAATCTCAACCAACAAGCTAAAACAATTTTTTTACAACAAATCATGTTCAACAGCAATAAATAAACACCCAAATTTCAGGAAACTCAAACAAATATCAAACTTGGATCTAAATTCAAGCTAACCAAAGAATAAAATATCTCAATCCCTCATAAGATTCAAAAAAATAAAATTCATCCAGCTAAATCTAAAAAAATAATAACAATACAGTGATTTATAGTATTATACACAATGAATAGAAGGGATAAGAGAAAACCTACATTTCCCATAAATTTCTGGAGATTTTTAGTGTTATTGGCGAATGTGTACATAAGAACCATGGGGATCGTAACATAGAGACCAAATTTGGCGATTTCAAGAACACCCTTTGAAGTGCCTAAAGAAGACATTTTCCCCTACTAGTTTTCCTGGGAAAATTGATGGGAATTTGCAAGAAAATTTGTAGTTTAAACCCTTCAAGCGGCTGAACCGCTGAAAAAATCTTGGACACGCCATATCCTTATCCAGTAAGATATGTGCTAAAGGGCTCATCATATGAGAGCCCAGAAACATGAATGTGGCCCAAAATTACATGTTTTGGAAATTGAGTTTTGATCATTGAAATAGAGTTTCTTTAATTTGTGGAAAAAACTTGTAAACTTTAATTTACACTAGCATTTTAGTTTTAGGAGTTATAGTTTTATTTTAAGAAGGCTTAATGCATTAAATGCCCCCTAACGTTTACCCCATTTCTCATTTTGGTACCTAATGAATTTTTTCGGCCATTCTGCCCCTTAAAGGTTACGCCGTTACCCTAATGACTCCAAAAATAAACGCCGTTTGAAAAAAAAATCAATAGCCAATAAAACAAGGCCACGTCACCCTCTTTATTTATAATTTCCGAATTTTAATAATAATTTCAAAAATCAAATAAATATAATATAATAATAATAAAATAAAATAAAAACTCTTCAATACCCACAAATCGTTTTACCCCCATTCTCAGTTTTACTCCCATTCTCACCCATCTTCAAGTTTTACCCAGAATCAATTTGGATTTCAGTTGTGGAAGAAGATGATGAAACACGATTAACTTAAACCCATTCTCAGTTGAAGACGATTAACCTTAATCGTGTAAAGGAAACTGATTGAAGGCATTTTCAGAAGAAACCATTACGACGTGAACCAATCAAGTAAGTTAACCATTATTTTGTTAGTAGATTAGTGAGTTAATGCATGATTAAGATTAACATTTGCTTTGTTACAGGATTTCAAGATTCTGAAGTAACTTATTAGAGGGGATAGTCGAAGTTAGAAGTACCCCGTTCTTAGTAGAAAGGTACTCTGTTTTCTGGTTTTTTTTAAGGTTTTTACTAAATGCTTCAATAGAACAATTTAATTAGTATTTACTGTTTATTGATGGATAATTAATTGATTGAGTGTTTGATTGTTTGAAACGACTAACATAAACGACTAACTTTTTTTGATTGTTTCTCATGGCTATTTTAATGGTTACCTTAATAGTTCAACTGATTTGTTCTGTTTGATTGAAGTAGTTTTTTTATTTCTATAGGAAAAATGGCATGGGATGAGTGTTCTTTAGTAATACACTTTGGGGGAAGGTTCAGTAATGTTCCTAAGTTTAGTTATGTTGGGGGCAAACAAATAGAAAGGAAGATAGACCCTGATTACATATGTTACCCTACCATTGCCTCATTTATTGAGGAAGCAGGAATTCCCAGTTCTAACATTGCCTATTTGGCTTATTTAGAACCTGGTTGCAATTTACTAGGAGGTTTAAGGGTATTGGGATCTTATAATTCTAGTTTCTTGAAGTTAATTGAGCATTTGACTGCTGAAGGAAGCATACACATATATGCAGAACATGGATTGCTTGCAGATGATCCAAATTTTTGTCATGAGAAAACTGGTGAAAATAAAGGTGATGCAGAGCCTGTTGTGGAAGAGAATGATGATATTGGGCCTGTTGTGGAAGAAAATGATGATATTGGGCCTGCTGTAGAAGAAAACAATGATGATGGGCTTAGTGTGGAAGAAAATAATGAAGCTGTCAATGAGAGGATGGATGGAGTTGGGCTTGGTGTGGAAGAAGATGATGAAGCTGTCAATGAGAGGATGGATGGAGTTGGGCTTGGTGTGGAAGAAGATAATGAAGCTGTCAATGAGAGGATGGATGGAGTTGGGCTTGGTGTGGAAGAAGATGATGAAGCTGTCAATGAGAGGATGGATGGAGTTGGGCTTGATACAACTGTAAATGAAGGTGTTAATGAGGAAAAGGATGATATAGATAGTGAGAGGACAGGTACAACTGTAAATGAAGGTGTTAATGAGGAAGAAACTGTAGCAAACGGCAGTGAATCATCAGAGACTGAGTCAGAAGATTTTGGGGCTGCTGGATGGCTGACTGATGAAGATGATGAGGAGATAACAAACATCTTAAAAAACAAAAGAAGATTCAAGAAAAGAATTGTTAGGGATGAAGTGCAACAAGAGGCAGAAGTTGATGTCAGTGGTGGTCACAAGAAAGAAGCAAATGTAGAGCATGAAAGCAGTGACACAGATTACATACCATCAGATGATCTTGGAAGTTATGGAACTGATTCTGAAGGTGAAATTGTTTGTAAGAAAGGTAAGAAAATTTACTTTGATGAGAATAGTGAAGTACCTAGGTTGGATTTAGGTATGATATTTGAGGACACAAAACAATTTAAGGAAGCATTGACTACTTATGCTATTTGTAAGAGATTTGATTTTAAGTACATTAGAAATGAGAAGGAAAGAACTAGAGCAAAGTGTAAGGGGGTAGGTTGTCCTTTCTTGATTTATGCATCTAAGGGGAAAAAGGATGGGATTGTTAGGATTAGAACATTTGTGAGCACTCATTCTTGTTCTGTAACCTTTAAAAATAGCAGGGCAAATTATAGGTTTATTGGGAAGCATTTTTTAAGTAAGATAAAGATTATGCCAAACTTGAAATTGAGGGACATGATGAGCCTTGCTAAGGAGGAGCTGAAAGTAGAGTTGAACAAAAATGTTTGTCATAGAGCTAGACTTTGGGCAACAAAGAAAATAAGGGGTAGGTTAGAGGAGGAGTTTAAAAAACTGTTTGATTATGTGTTTGTATTGAGAGAAGCAGATCCTAATGGCACATTTGACCTATTTGTTGAAAAACCTACTCCTTCTGCAAATCCTATATTTCGAAGGTTGTATGTATGTTTTGGTGGCTTGAAAGAAGGGTTCAACAAGTATTGTAGATCGGTTTTGTGCCTAGATGGTTGTCACTTGAAAGGTGACTTTAAGGGTGAACTACTAGCTGCTGTAGGTAGGGATGGGAATAACCAAATTTATCCTGTAGCATGGGCAGTAGTAGAGGTGGAGAATAGAGAAACTTGGGCATGGTTCTTGGAACACCTTCAATCTGATCTACAAATGGGAGATGGAAAGAAGTTCACCATAATCAGTGATATGCAAAAGGTATGAATAAAGTTTTGATATTGTTTTCATCTGAAAATTGTAGCTTCATTATTGTTTTTTGATTTCTGTTGGTATGTGGACTGTTGCAGGGATTGTTAGAGGAGGTACCACTGATTTTCCCTACAATTGAGCACAGATTTTGTGCAAGACACATGTATGCTTCTTGGAGGAAGGAGAATAGGGGAAGTGATCTACAACAAATGTTTTGGGCATGCTGCAAATCAACCACTGAAGCAGCTTTCCAAAAACATTCTGCAAGGATTACTGCATTGAAGAAAGATGCAATGTCAAGTCTACTGAAGAGAAATCCAAAACATTGGTCAAAGGCTTTCTTTCAGACACATTCAAAATGTGATTCAGTGGACAACAACTTTGGAGAAGCTTTTAATTCTGCCATCATTTCTGCAAGGTACAAATCAATCATATCTATGATGGATGACATTAGACATTATGTTATGAATAGAAACCTTGCACACAAACAGAAAAGTCAAAAATGGGAAGCTGTTTTAACCCCAAAAATTGCTAAGTTAGTTGAAAAGCATAAATCCTCTTCTGCATTTTGTCATGTAACTTGGAATGGTCAAAATGGGTATGAGGTATATTCTAATGGGATCTCACAGGTATATTCTAATGGTGGATTTAGAAGCTCATAAGTGCACATGTAGATATTGGGATCTCACAGGCATTCCATGTTCACATGCTATATGTGTGGTATTGTATAATTATGAGCCAATTGAGAGGTATGTTCATGAAGCATACAAGACAGAGACATACCAGAATTTGTATAATTGTGCACTGCCAACCATTCCTAGTGAAATTTTTTGGAAGGACACCAAAATGGGTCCTATTGATCCTCCCTTGAAGAGAAAACTACCCGGAAGGCCTAAAAAAAGAGAAAGAGAGAGGAATGGGAAACAAGCAAGGGGAGTAAGCTATCTAAAAAAGGTGTAACACCCGGGTTTAGGGGTTAGGTGGAAATGATATATTAATATTATTTTGGGCTCGGTCTTATAATTAAAAATGATTTCCAAGAATTTCGGGTTTCATTCCCAAATTTAATTAATTTAATCCTAGTTACAATGTTTTTGCAAATTCATCTCAAATAGCCATGGTTTTGGGTGCCCTTGTGAATGATTCATTTCATTAAGGGCAAGATAGTCTTTGTGCCTTTAAATTTTAAACAAACTAAAACCCCAACCCATTCACTATTCACTTTCTTCCTCTTCCAAATTTCCCAACGTGAGAAAGAAGCTCCCCCTCTCCAATCTACTATTCCATCCTATTTCTTCTCCGTTTCAACCCCAAATTGAAAGGTAATGGTAATTTTGAACTCCCCTCACCTTCCTCTTCCTAAAAGTACAATTTATTTTAGTTTCCATGAAGATTTTAAAAATGGAGGTTTTGAATGTTTTGACTTAAAAATGAGAACTTTATGTAGTTAAATGGAGTATTTTGATTTAGTATGCTTAGTTATGGTATATAGAGATCAAATGATATAGCATATATAAATTTCAAATGATTTGGAGCAAATTTTCGGAATTGGGTTTTGAGAGGGTTTTTGGAGGGTTTTAAAGTGGGTTTTGGGGTTGTTTAAGGTTGGTTCTTGAGGGCTGTAGGTAGTATGATATATGAAGATCATTTTGGATGAAATTGAGGCTTGTTTGGGTGCTTGAAATGGAAGAAATCAGTGGGTTATAGAGGCTACTCGAAAATTCTGTTTTGTGACTTAGTTTGGGGTGTTAAATGCTTGTTAATGTTAATCCGGGTTGTTTCCAATGACGTGTTATTGATTCGAACGTTTTGGTTGTGTTTGAGATGATTAGAATCGAGCTTGGGCATCGGTGAAGCATCGGAAGTGAATCCGAAGAGTTGAAGGTTGTGACTTGCTTGGTCTTGTGCTTGGAAGCTTAGGTGAGTGGTTGATTTTCTTGAATGATTTAAATTAGTTGGTTCGAGTATGTGGACTAGGTTGGGCTTGGTAGACCCACCTAGAGTTAGGATTAGGGTGGTAGCCTAATCCTAAACTTAATCTAAGCCTTTGGATGAACTCAACTATATAAATGTGTGTGTGCCTTGTATGCCATGTGATATGGATGTTTATGTATGTGGTTTTATACATGTGAGTTGAGGCATGAATTGTATTGCTTAAAGCATGCATGGTGATGGTTTATGATTGTGTCCATAGTGAAGGCGTGCTAAGCACGGAAATGATTGAAATGTGTGATGTGGAATGAGTAAAATATTGGCACTAGTATATTAAATACAAATGATCGATCATTAGGATGTTAGTGTGTACACATGAGTCAAAAAGTCGCGCGTGGCCTTGGTGGCGTTGAGTCACCAAGGAGGAGTACGGGTACGCCCGGAAATGGTATTTAATAATAGTCGGTGATGAGTGGAATCCCATCGACGGGGCGTGAGGATGAGTGGAATCCCCTTCGCGAGACCGGTGATGAGTGCAATCCCACCGTCAGGTAATGGTTGTGTGGTTGGATATGAGTTCCAACAGTTGTCCGCGTATTTGAGTCATAACTAGGTGCCAATGTTGATTGATATGAGTATCAATGTGTGGAGATATATGAGCTGTTTGGATGTTTATATGTGTTTGCATGTATGGCAATATTGAGCTCATAATTGTGGCATACATGTGATATATTGCTCATGCATCTCTACCTTTTGGACTTTTTGGTAAGTGTAAATGGCTTTGGCTAGATCGTGCTCGGACCCTGCAATGTTGAGGTTTGTTTTTAGAGCTTACCCTCACTAAGCATCATTGCTTACGCTCTCTTTGTTCAATATTGCAGATCCTTAGTTTGTGGGTTGCTCGGGCAAGAGGAGGGCCTCCAAGTGTGGTTTGGATTGAATTCACCAAGTATGGGTTTAAAATACTAGACATGTAATGGTTAAGCAATGGGATATGAATGCTTTGTGGTTGTTGTTGGTTGATAGGAGCATGTGTAGACTCCTTTATATTTATGGCTTTTGCATGGTTGTGTTGCCATGGTGAATGTTAACTTATGTCTACTTGCTTACTTGATATGTTGGGCTATGCTTTAAGAGCTTTTACTTGTGCTTGAAAGACGCTTGATCGAATGCATGTATTTGAGATGTGGCCTTGGTTTTAAGCATGTCTAAATATTGTTGAAGCATGCTTGTATGATTGCTATACCTTAATTTGTCTTGTATTGATGTTGCTTGGTGTTGTGGGGGTATCTTGGGGCATTCTTGTGCCTCAAAACAGCCCAGGAAAATCTGCAGACAGGGGGCGTTTCGGAACGGGTCCCCGTGTTCCGAAACGGCCCATGTGTAAATGGCCTGCCGTTTCGAAACGGATGAGGGTCGTTCCGGAACGTTTTCGCTACTGGAATTTTGAGAAATTGGCGAGATGAAGCCGTTCCGAAACGGGCCTTTGAAGTTCTGAAACGGTCAAATCTCGTTGACCACGAGATATTGACCGTCAAGGTCGTTCCGATACGGGTCACCCCTGTTTCGGAACGGTCACCTTGTGGTTGACCCAGGCCCGTTGACCAGGTCAGGGCGTTTCGGAACACCCTATAGGTGTTTCGAAACGGCCTGCTATAATGAAGAAAAATGGACTGTTTGCTTTTGTTTGGTCGGTAAACGTTTCTTTGTTTGTAATCTTCCGCTGTTGCGCTTCACATAGGGGCTTAGTATGCATCTAGATAAGATTAAAATTAAAAGAAATTTTTTTTTGGGGTCGTTAACCGAGGGGAAGCCTTAACGGGTTTCGCTTCGGTTTTCCCCGTGTGGCCCACTCGGACCGGTCATCCGACCAGACCGGGACGAGGGGGTTACACTTGTTGGTATCAGAGCCTAAGGTTACCGAGACCTTGGGCAGGTAAGTGAGGTAAGTTTAAGTTCTTAAGTTGAATTGCACGGTGTCTGCTTGTTCTGCAAGAATGATTGCTTATATGACAAGTATGCTGATTGTTTTACTTTTAAGCATGTGTGTGTGGGTCCCATTGCTACTATTACATTGGAAAAATGATTTTTAAGTGAGGAAACATACTTGGACACTTGGGAGCCTCACCTTGCTAACCCAATTTGTGTGTTGTTGTTGTGGTTGTAGTTAATATCTGAGAGAGCAATGTCTAGACCGAGAGGTAGACCGAGGTTGGTTCGTCAGGAACCACGAGTTGTAGCTCCTGTTGAGCCGGTAGTTGGTGCGGGAGCTCATATAGAGGGACCAGGGGCAGCGGGAGTTGGCGCTCCTCCACCACCTCCACCACCACCACCTCCCCCACCGGGAGTTGGGGGCGAGGATGGAGCCGGAGGAAATGGACCTCAAGGTGGCCAAGGTCCAGCTGGAATTGATATGACTCCGCTTGTGCAAGCAATAGCGGGAGCATTCCAGGCCGCAGTTGCGGGAGCCCAGGCTGCAGCTCAGCCTAGGGGTGATGATGCTAGCTTACCGTTGGAGAGGCTCCGTAGCTTAGGGGCCGAGGAGTTTAGAGGATCTACTCCGGAGAGGTCGGAGTTATGGTTAGAGAAGACAGTTCGTATTTTGGCTCAGATGGGTTGTGCGGGCTCACGTAGATTGGGTTGTGTGATCTCACTGCTTCAGGGTGATGCCTACACCTGGTGGGTCACCATCACTACCGGGATTCCAGAGGCCGAGATAGATTGGGATTTCTTTGAGTCTGCTTTCCGGAAGAGGTACTTAGGACCGAGGTACCTAGATGAGAAGAAGAGAGAGTTCATGGCTCTCACTTAGGGAGATGCTTCAGTGACTGATTATGAGATCCGCTTTGTTCGCTTGAGTCAGTATGCCCCAGAGCTGGTTCCTACTGAAGTGGAACGCTGCAAACGATTCCGATACAGATTGAATGAAGAGGTTAAGAGGTACACGTTGGCTTCTGACTACTCAGACTTTGATGTGTTGGTCGCGAGGGCCAAGGATTTGGAGCATAGTTTGGGTTCAGCCAAACGAGCTGGTGGTTCTGGATCTGGAAAGAGGCATAACCACTTTGATGGTAGAGATGCTAAGAGGCACAGAGGTGGCGGACATCAGTTTGATCAGAGACGTGGCGGTGGCCACCATGGTAGGAGCCATCAGGGCCATAGAGGAGGAGGGCGCTTGCCCGAGTGTGCACAGTGTGGGAGACAGCACACTGGAGAGTGCTGGGGTAACTTTCATGCTTGCTGGAACTGTGGTTCGAGGGACCACTTTAGGAGGGACTGCCCGCGTCAGGCAGCTCAGGCACCGAACATTGCCCAGCCTCCTGCGAGAGGTAATGATTTTCAGAGAGACCGTGGGCGCGGTCGTGGCTACTTCCAGCCGAGGGCTGATGCACCTAGGGTAGATGCTCTGAGGAACCTTGCACATGTCGTGGCTGTGCAGCCAGAGGCGGGAGGACCAGCGAGGGTCTATGCTCAGAGAGAGGCCGGGAACGCGACCGATGTGATAGCAGGTAATTTTGAGTTACAGTCTATGTCTTTGCTTTCTTTGGTTGATTCGGGTTCTACACATTCCTACATTCTGAGTGAGCATGCACAGAAGTTAGATATTCCTGTTGAGATCTTAGATGTAGGTATGCATGTTACTAGCTCTTTTGGTGAGACAGTTGTAGTTAGACGTATGTATAGGAGGTGTCCACTGAAGATTCAGGGTCATGTGTTCTCAGTTGATATGATGGAACTTCCTTTCTACGGTTTTGATATTATTTTGGGTATGGATTGGTTGGTTGAGCATCGGGCTAGTGTGGACTTTGAGACAAAGAGAATTCCTTGAAGCTTTCTGATGACTACGAGGTAGTGGTAGTGGGCGAGAACATTAAGTTCTTGTCTAATGTGGTGTCAGCTTTAGAGGCTCATAGGTTGATGGACTCTGGATGTGGGGCCTATTTACCTTATGTTATGAATCCGGACATGAGTGAAGCTAGACCGGAAGATATCAGAACAGTGTGCGACTTTCCAGATGTGTTTCCTGAAGAGTTGCCGGGTTTGCCTCCCGACAGAGATGTTGAGTTTGTGATTGAGACAGTTTCAGGGTCTAACCCAGTTTCGATAGCTCCGTATCGTATAGCTCCGAAAGAGTTGAAAGAATTGAAGAGTCAGTTGCAAGAATTATTAGACCGTGGTTTCATTAGGCCTAGTAGTTCTCCGTGGGGTGCTCTAGTGTTGTTTGTGAAGAAGAAAGATGGTAGCATGCGCATGTGTATTGACTATAGACAGCTGAATCAGTTGACTGTGAAGAACAAATATCCGTTGCCGCGTATAGATGATTTGTTTGATCAGTTGAGGGGTGCTTCAGTGTTCTCGAAGATAGATTTGAGGTCCGGGTACTATCAGTTGAAAGTGAAAGAGTGTGATGTTCCGAAGACAGCTTTTAGGACTAGATATGGTCACTATGAGTTTCTTGTGATGCCATTTGGGCTCACGAATGCACCAGCAGCATTCATGGATATGATGAACAGAATTTTTAGAGACTATCTAGATCGGTTTGTGGTTGTCTTCATTGATGATATACTTGTGTACTCGAAGACAGAAGAAGAGCATGACGAGCACTTGAGATTTGTTTTGCAGAGATTGTTGAGCAATCAGTTGTATGCGAAGCTTAGCAAGTGTGAGTTCTGGATTCGAGAGGTTGTGTTTCTTGGCCACGTTGTTTCGGCCGAGGGCATCCGAGTTGATCCATCAAAGATTGAGGCTATTGTTGAGTGGAAACAACCTAAGTCCGTGACCGAGATTAGGAGTTTCCTAGGACTAGCTGGTTACTATAGGAGATTTGTGGATGGCTTCTCTAGAGTAGCTGCTCCCTTGACTAAGTTGTTGCAAAAGGGAGTCAAGTTTGAATGGTCAGATGCAAGACAAAAGGCCTTCGAGAAGTTGAAGGAAGCTTTGACAAATGCTCCAGTGCTAGTACAACCTGTTTCAGGTAAGGAGTTTGTGATTTACAGTGATGCTTCCTACGTAGGCTTAGGGTGTGTTTTGATGCAAGATAGGAGAGTTGTTGCTTATGCTTCTAGACAGTTGAAGATTCATGAGAAGAACTATCCTACTCATGACATAGAGCTAGTCGCGGTTGTGTTTGCATTGAAAATTTGGCGTCACTATTTGTATGGTGAGAAGTGTATAGTTTACACAGATCACAAAAGCTTGAAGTACTTGATGACACAGAAAGAGTTGAACTTGAGACA
This sequence comes from Hibiscus tridactylites, assembly GCA_958450335.1. NCBI lineage: Eukaryota > Viridiplantae > Streptophyta > Magnoliopsida > Malvales > Malvaceae > Hibiscus > Hibiscus tridactylites. The sequence continues at coordinate 23,696,935 of OY288265.1, read as the reverse complement.
GAGGAGATGGCTAGAGTTGTTAAAAGATTATGATTTGACTATCGAGTACCATCCGGGTAAAGCAAACGTAGTAGCTGATGCTTTGAGTAGAAAAGTGGCCGTTGAGCTGAGAGCTATGTTTGCTAGATTGAGTGTGTCTGATGATGGTGGCTTGATCACCGAGTTACAAGTGAAGCCTTCTTTGATTCAGTTGATTAGAGAGAAGCAGTTGCAAGATGTGAGCCTAGTTCCTCATGTTCAGGACGTAGCCGAAGGAAGACCGACTGAGTATAGTTTCAGTGGTGAGGGTTTGTTGTGCTTTAGAGATAGAATCGTTGTACCGGAAGATGTTGAGCTGAGACGACAGGTTTTGAGTGAAGCACATTCGAGTCCCTTTTCTATGCATCCGGATAGTACCAAGATGTACCGAGATTTGAAGAATGATTACTATTGGGTTGGTTTGAAGAGAGATGTAGCCGAGTATGTGAGCCGTTGTATGGTTTGTCAGAGAGTGAAGGCAGAACATCAGGTTCCTTCAGGTTTACTACAGCCTCTGAAGATTCCGGAATGGAAATGGGAGAGAATCACCATGGATTTTGTATCGGGGTTGCCTTTGTCTCCTTCGAAGAAGAATTCAGTTTGGGTGATTGTTGATAGGTTCACTAAGTGTGCTCACTTTTTAGCAGTGAACACTACGGATTCCTTAGACAAGTTGGCAAACTTGTACATTCGTGAGATTGTGAGACTTCATGGAGTTCCGAAGTCTATAGTTTCAGATAGGGATCCTAGATTTACTTCGAGGTTCTGGAGTTGTTTACATAGTGCTTTGGGCAGTCGTCTGCATTTCAGCACATCTTATCATCCGCAGTCCGATGGGCAGTCAGAGCGAGTGATACAGATCCTAGAGGATATGCTTCGTTGTTGTATAATTGACTTTCAGGGTTCTTGGGAGAAGCACCTACCTTTGGTTGAGTTTGCTTACAACAACAGTTATCAGTCTAGTATCCAGATGGCACCTTATGAGGCCTTATATGGTAGACGGTGTAGGACTCCGATTTGTTGGGCTGAGACAGGTCAGAGATTGTTACCTATGCCAGACTTGCTTAAAGGAACCACAGAAAAGGTGAAGTTGATTTGTGACCGTTTGAAAGCAGCTTCCGATCGTCAGAAGTCTTATGCAGATTTGAAGAGGAAAGAGATCGAGTACACAGTGGGTGAGCAAGTGTTCCTGAAGGTATCTCCGTGGAAGAAGGTAATGAGATTTGGCCAAAAGGGCAAGTTGAGTCCGAGGTTCATTGGTCCGTATGAGATAGTTGAGCGGATTGGGCCCGTAGCTTATCGTTTAAGGTTACCTTCTGAGTTAGAAAAGATCCATGATGTCTTTCATGTATCTATGCTTAGGAGATATAGATCAGACCCTTCTCATGTGATGCCCGTTGAGGAGATAGAGTTGAATCTGGATTTGTCCTATAATGAAGAGCCCGTTGAGATACTTGCTTCTGATAGCAAGGTGTTGCGTGGCAAGACCATAGAGTTGGTCAAGGTGTTGTGGAGACATAGAGGTGTGGAAGAGGCCACGTGGGAGAGGAAAGCTGATATGGTTGAGCAGTTTCCGTATCTGTTTCCACCAGGTAATTTCGGGGACGAAATTCCTTAAGTGGGGGAGAGTTGTAACACCCGGGTTTAGGGGTTAGGTGGAAATGATATATTAATATTATTTTGGGCTCGGTCTTATAATTAAAAATGATTTCCAAGAATTTCGGGTTTCATTCCCAAATTTAATTAATTTAATCCTAGTTACAATGTTTTTGCAAATTCATCTCAAATAGCCATGGTTTTGGGTGCCCTTGTGAATGATTCATTTCATTAAGGGCAAGATAGTCTTTGTGCCTTTAAATTTTAAACAAACTAAAACCCCAACCCATTCACTATTCACTTTCTTCCTCTTCCAAATTTCCCAACGTGAGAAAGAAGCTCCCCCTTTCCAATCTACTATTCCATCCTATTTCTTCTCCGTTTCAACCCCAAATTGAAAGGTAATGGTAATTTTGAACTCCCCTCACCTTCCTCTTCCTAAAAGTACAATTTATTTTAGTTTCCATGAAGATTTTAGAAATGGAGGTTTTGAATGTTTTGACTTAAAAATGAGAACTTTATGTAGTTAAATGGAGTATTTTGATTTAGTATGCTTAGTTATGGTATATAGAGATCAAATGATATAGCATATATAAATTTCAAATGATTTGGAGCAAATTTTCGGAATTGGGTTTTGAGAGGGTTTTTGGAGGGTTTTAAAGTGGGTTTTGGGGTTGTTTAAGGTTGGTTCTTGAGGGCTGTAGGTAGTATGATATATGAGGATCATTTTGGATGAAATTGAGGCTTGTTTGGGTGCTTGAAATGGAAGAAATCAGTGGGTTATAGAGGCTACTCGAAAATTCTGTTTTGTGACTTAGTTTGGGGTGTTAAATGCTTGTTAATGTTAATCCGGGTTGTTTCCGATGACGTGTTATTGATTCGAACGTTTTGGTTGTGTTTGAGATGATTAGAATCGAGCTTGGGCATCGGTGAAGCATCGGAAGTGAATCCGGAGAGTTGAAGGTTGTGACTTGCTTGGTCTTGTGCTTGGAAGCTTAGGTGAGTGGTTGATTTTCTTGAATGATTTAAATTAGTTGGTTCGAGTATGTGGACTAGGTTGGGCTTGGTAGACCCACCTAGAGTTAGGATTAGGGTGGTAGCCTAATCCTAAACTTAATCTAAGCCTTTGGATGAACTCAACTATATGAATGTGTGTGTGCCTTGTATGCCATGTGATATGGATTTTTATGTATATGGTTTTATACATGTGAGTTGAGGCATGAATTGTATTGCTTAAAGCATGCATGGTGATGGTTTATGATTGTGTCCATAGTGAGGGCGTGCTAAGCACGGAAATGATTGAAATGTGTGATGTGGAATGAGTAAACTATTGACACTAGTATACTTAAATACAAATGATCGATCATTAGGATGTTAGTGTGTACACATGAGTCAAAAAGTCGCGCGTGGCCTTAGTGGCGTTGAGTCACCAAGGAGGAGTACGGGTACGCCCGGAAATGGTATTTAATTATAGTTGGTGATGAGTGGAATCCCATCGACGGGGCGTGAGGATGAGTGGAATCCCCTCCGCGAGACCGGTGATGAGTGCAATCCCACCGTCAGGTAATGGTTGTGTGGTTGGATATGAGTTCCAACAGTTGTCCGCGTATTTGAGTCATAACTAGGTGCCAATGTTGATTGATATGAGTATCAATGTGTGGAGATATATGAGCTGTTTGGATGTTTATATGTGTTTGCATGTATGGCAGTATTGAGCTCATAATTGTGGCATACATGTGATATATTGCTTATGCATCTCTACCTTGTGGACTTTTTGGTAAGTGTAAATGGCTTTGGCTAGATCGTGCTCGGACCCTGCAATGTTGAGGTTTGTTTTTAGAGCTTACCCTCACTAAGCATCATTGCTTACGCTCTCTTTGTTCAATATTGCAGATCCTTAGTTCGTGGGTTGCTCGGGCAAGAGGAGGGCCTCCAAGTGTGGTTTGGATTGAATTCACCAAGTATGGGTTTAAAATACTAGACATGTAATGGTTGAGCAATGGGATATGAATGCTTTGTGGTTGTTGTTGGTTGATAGGAGCATGTGTAGATTCCTTTATATTTATGGCTTTTGCATGGTTGTGTTGCCATGGTGAATGTTAACTTATGTCTACTTGCTTGCTTGATATGTTGGGCTATGCTTTAAGAGCTTTTACTTGTGCTTGAAAGACGCTTGATCGAATGCATGTATTTGAGATGTGGCCTTGGTTTTAAGCATGTCTAAATATTGTTGAAGCATGCTTGTATGATTGCTATACCTTAATTTGTCTTGTATTGATGTTGCTTGGTGTTGTGGGGGTATCTTGGGGCATTCTTGTGCCTCAAAACAGCCCAGGAAAATCTGCAGACAGGGGGCGTTTCGGAACGGGTCCCCGTGTTCCGAAACGGCCCATGTGTAAATGGCCTGCCGTTTCGAAACGGATGAGGGTCGTTCCGGAACGTTTTCGCTACTGGAATTTTGAGAAATTGGCGAGATGAAGCCGTTCCGAAACGGGCCTTTGAAGTTCCGAAACGGTCAAATCTCGTTGACCACGAGATATTGACCGTCAAGGTCGTTCCGATACGGGTCACCCCTGTTTCGGAACGGTCACCTTGTGGTTGACCCAGGCCCGTTGACCAGGTCAGGGCGTTTCGGAACACCCTATAGGTGTTTCGAAACGGCCTGCTATAATGAAGAAAAATGGACTGTTTGCTTTTGTTTGGTCGGTAAACGTTTCTTTGTTTGTAATCTTCCGCTGTTGCGCTTCACATAGGGGCTTAGTATGCATCTAGAAAAGATTAAAGTTAAAAGAAATTTTTTTTTGGGTCGTTAACCGAGGGGAAGCCTTAACGGGTTTCGCTTCGGTTTTCCCCGTGTGGCCCACTCGGACCGGTCATCCGACCAGACCGGGACGAGGGGGTTACAAAAGGGAGCAAGCAAATGTGTAGATCATGTGGGGTGCTTGGACACAATAGTAGAACTTGTCCTCTAAAAGAAAATGTTGTAAGTATATTTTCTTTTACTTGGTTTTACAATTTGTTTGAGTTTTACTATTATGTTTTGTTTAATACTTTGTTTGTTCTACAGTCTCAACCAACACAACAATCTGCATCCACTCATCCAGCTCAAGGCACTCATCCACCACCAGCTCAAGGCACTCATCCACCCAGAGTGCACTCTGCACCCATGCCTCAACCTCAAACTCTATCACAGTCTGAATCGTCTAACCCTGCACCAATGACTCAATCTACAAGAGTCACAAATCCCAACAGAAGAATCCCAAAATTAATTCCAAGGAGGAAGCCAACTTAAGCAATAAACTTGTGATGTGTTTTGTGTTGAAATGTTGTTTAATAACCATTTCAAAATACTTTGTGTAATGTTTAAGTAGGATAAGGGCTTCATGCACAAAATGCCCCTAACTTATTTTGTGTAATGTTGAATGGTAGGGTGCTGTCTTTAAGCCCCTAACTTATTTTGTGTAATGTTGAATGGTAGGGTGCTGTCTTTAAGCCCCTAACTTATTTTGTGTAATGTTGAATGGTAGGGTGCTGTCTTTAAGCCTCTAACTTATAAATATCACTCTTTTGTCCATGTTTAGTCCATGTTTGTTTGATAAACATCAATCATTTGTATAAGTTCAACAACAACATTAAACTTCATTATACCATAACATTACACACATTAAACTTAGTTACATCATTACATACACATAAAACACCAAATCAGTCTTTAACAACATTAAACTCCACAACATTGCATAACAATCATGAAAAACATGTCTTCTACAACATTCAAATTCTCAAGTTTCACACTCTAAATAAAAAACTTCATTGCATAACATAAACATACAACAATTAAAATAGTCTTGTATAATATTGCATCATTCTTCAACTTTCTTGTTTCAACTTTGTATTTCTCTTTCATCTTCTCCAGCTTTGTCTCCAATCTTCTAATTTCATCAATATTCACCATCTTCTTCAATTCTTCATTTTCAACTCTATTTTCTCTATTCTCAACCAATAAATTATGAACTTGATTTCTTAATTCTTCATATTCATTTGGAATTGGGTCATCATAGTCAATTCATCTAAAAAAATTACATCCACTCTACAAAAATACAAAACAATTCAAACAATTCATTAATTCAATCACAAGCAAAAAACACTTAATTCACATACAAAAATAATTTCTTACATCTCGGCCTTTAGCACACCCATAGAATCTCCTTCCTTTGCTCTTTGGAACAGTTGAAGTGCAAATTGGTGATTTCAACTTGCATTTACATTCTACAAGGTCTCCTTCAGCACTAAATTTTGAACTTCCAGTTGACATGGTTCAACAAAAAATGTCGACTTCCTAGAATTCAAACTCAATGAGAAAATATTAATCTAAGCAAATACAAGCAAAAAATTACATAATGGTAAGAAGGGATTTACCTCAACACAATCTCCTACGTGTTTCTTTACTTTCAGATGCAGACCCTCCTTTGATTAAAATCACAAACCCGACTAAACTCAAAATCTGTAAAAACAGAGGTAAAACTTGTAAAAAAAAGTCAGTAATAAGATGATAGAGAGTCTAAAATCCTAAACCCGTTAGGAACGAATTCACAAACCCAGTCACAAACCCAGAATCTTGTTCAATACAATGATTTCTTCCCCCAATTCGTCTACATGAAATCAATTTGAAAGGAATCGGTAAAACTGAGAATGAGGGTAAAAAGATTTGTGGGTAATTTATTTATTGAAGAGTTTTTTTATTTATTTTATTATTATTATATTATATTTATTTGATTTTTGAAATTATTATTAAAATTCGGAAATTATAAATAAAGAGGGTGACGTGGCCTTGTTTTATTGGCTATTGATTTTTTTTTCAAACGGCGTTTATTTTTGGAGTCATTAGGGTAACGGCGTAACCTTTAAGGGGCAGAATGGCCGAAAAAATTCATTAGGTACCAAAATGAGAAATGGGGTAAACGTTAGGGGGCATTTAATGCATTAAGCCTTTTAAGAATTAGGATGTAGGATTTAAAATTTAAGGTAGTGTTTAAAATTTAGGGTATAAAATTTAGAGTTTAGTTTTTTAGGGTTAAAGTTAAAAATTTAAGATTTGAGTTTTATAACACAATTGTGTATCAAAAATTTTACCCTTAATTTATTTATCTATATTTGATATTTAATACATTGTTTGTATATAAATTTATATTAGTTTAATAGTAAAATAAGTGATCAAACTATATATGTTGTTAATTTTTTGTGTCTAGACTATTTTTTGCTCAAAACAATTGCGTAACGTTTTCTCCGTTATCAATTTAGGTGCTTGAAGTTTCATTTCGTTACCGCTTTAAAGTTGGTACATTAAGAAAAATATCACTAAATCAATGCTTGACACGATTGCAGGTTTTATTTTATTTTTTTTAAATTGAGAATTAAAAAACCCCTAAAATTCTCAAAATAGTCTCCAAATCCTCTAACCCCTAAATTGATCGGCACACATACCGTCAGTTGTCGGAGATGTATGGTTAAAAAAATGGACGACGACATCCGACGACTGTAGTAGTAAGGCCCGACGAGGCTACCGACGATGGCAACATCAACAATTCTGTAAAATTTGAATTTTGGCTTAGGGATTTGAGATCATTGTTTAAATAAACCTAAATTTTTAAGTTTTTTTTTTAAACAAAGAAAATAATAAAAATATGTCACACGTCATGTTTTGATTGGATAACGAATTTCTTTTAACTGGCGTTAACAACTATGCACTTAAGATTAACTATATAAAACATTAGAAACATGCATGTTTTGAACAAAATAATTTAAATATCAAAATTAAAAACAAATATAGTTTGGACGCTTATTTTACTATTGAATGATTTATATTTTATTTGTTACGTGTGGAATGTTCATAAAAATTCGTATAAAAAGCAATCACCAATCGAAAATATGGGACCATTAAGTGCTGGATTATATCACCACTACAACCAGAAGATTTCTGGGAAATGGAATTGAACCACATGCTAAAGCAACAAGATACGAAGGAGGGGCCAATCCTTGAAATAATTGGTGGCTTAATCTATCAGATGAATGTTTATATTATACGATGTTTTAGATGTTTGAAGTATTTTTTGACTTAAATAAGTGTTTAATATTTGATTTTATAACTCTCTAAAAGTTGTTTTGTCAATGACCGTTAAAATTTTTTTGTCATCCAATCATTACATGACATATGACCTATTTATTTATTTTTATTTATTTTTTATTAAAAAAATCAGAACATCGTCAACTTTTTCTTAAAAAAACCCTCAATTTTTTTATTAGGGTAAACTATATCGTTGACCACCATACTTTGGTTAACGTATTAAAATGACCACTTTAAAAAATTGACTCAATTGACCACCCAAACTATTGAAATTGGATCAATGTGACCACCAGTCGTTAATGGGCTAAAGGAAGGTGACGCGGCAGTTAAAAAATTAAAGGTATAATCACACATTTGGTCCTTATTATTTACATATTCTTTCAATTTAGTCCTAATTTTAAACTAATAAAATAAATTAATTAGGTGGTGACACGTGTCAACACCTTTTGGAGGAATTTAATTATTTATATTTGATTAATAAATTATTTTCCTCCTCAAATCAGGTGGTGACACGTGTCACCACCTATTTAGAGGAGGAAAACAAAATCACCAAACTTGAGCTTGGAAGGAGTCAAACCAAGGTCTTCAGGGATAAAAGCAGCATTTTAACCACTACACCAAGCACATGTTTGTGCTATAAATCATTAATTTTATTATATGTCTTATTGTTTGTTACCATACTGTGTCTATTTGCCTTGTTGTGTAAAATCTGATGAACTTCAAATATTATTGAACCTGAAATATGCTCTTAATGAATCAAGCACCAATATTTTCGATTCATGGGAGTATGCAAATTCTGTTTGTAGCTTCAACGGAATCACTTATAGCGTCGAAGGATCTGTTAAGAAAATTGAACTTTCGAACCAGAACCTGATGGGGGTTCTTCCTTTGAATTCGATATTTCAGCTTCAATCCTTGGATAAGCTCTCGTTGGGGTTCAATTCATTGCTCGTTGAAATCATTGAAGAATTGGGTAATTGTTTAAATCTTCAATATTTGGATCTTGGAAACAATCATTTCATTGGTTCGTTTCCAGATATATAATCTCTTAGCAAATTACAATCTCTTGAATGGAACTGAATTTTCCAGCGTTTTCCATGGAAATCGCTTGAAAACATGACGAATCTTGTTGTTCTAAGCTTCAAAGACAATACTTTCGATCAAGCTTCGTTCCCTGATCAGATTTTACACAACAACGCAAATAGACACGGTATGGTAACAAACAATAAGACATATAATAAAATTGGTGATTTTTAGCATAAACATGTGCTTGGTGAAGTGGTTAAAACACTGCTTTTATCCCTGAAGTCCCTGGTTTGATTCCCTCCAAGCTCAAGTTTGGTGATTTTATTTTCCTCCTCTAAACAGGTGTTGACACGTGTCACCACCTAATTAATTTATTTTATTAGTTTAAAATTAGGACTAAATTGAAAGAATGTGTAAATAATAAAGACCAAATGTGTGATTATACCTTTAATTTTTTAACTGCCACGTCACCTTTCGTTAGCCCATTAACGGCTGGTGGTCACATTGATCCAAATTCAATAGTTTGGGTGGTCAATTGAGTCGATTTTTTTAAAGTGGTCATTTTAATACATTAACCAAAGTATGGTGGTCAACGGTATAATTTACCCTTTTTATTATTATAAAAAACCCTAAAACCCTTCACCTCAGTGAAATCTCCTCCTCTTGTCGCACGAGCCTTAAGGCTCGGTTTGTTGTTCATACATTTGTAGTTCAACGTTCAATTGAAGATTTCACGTTCGACGTTCTTTTGACAGTTTATTCGTCGATTTTTGACAAGAAAGGTTAGAGTTATCGGCTGTAGGGGTCAACGAAAGAATGGGTGGCCGATAATGGTTGAATTGATGGTTGAACGGTAGGAATTAAGGGGTTTATAAATTTAGGGTTAGGGATTAGTGAGTTTTTTTTTTGAGAAATTAAAGTTTTTAAGATTATTTTATAAAAGTAAAGATTTTATGATTTTAAAAAATAAAAAATACAAGAATAAGACACTTGTCATATTTTAATTAGATAACGAAAACTTTTTAATTTATTTCATAGAAAAACTTTAAAATAGCTACGAAATACGACATTTAAGCATTTTTTTACGGGGACTATGTGCAACTTCAATTCATTTTGTTCAGCTTTACAATGAGTTTTGCTTTAAGTTCAAGTTCTTTTATGTTCTCAAATGGTTAGCGTGTTTTGTTTTATTATATCAAGGATGAAGTTCGAATTTAAAAAATTAAAACAACTAAAATAAATTGTATAAACTAATGATTGATATCAACATATGTTGAACCAATGCATAATACGATTATATGTAAGATTATTACAAAATAATTAAAACGGTACATCATACTAATTTCAATAGTTAAATTTTGCTTCTATTTTTAAAAAATAACCATGAGATGTAGTGTGGTGGTTGCTCACCTTACGCCTTAAACTTGATGTTAGGAGTTTGATTCATACCAATAGGAATAGAGTACATTTTATTGCCAACTGTTTACTTTATAGCAAGAGCATCTGTGGCGAAGAGATAATTATTGCTATTTAAAGGAAAACCTCAAACTAAAAAAAATTAAATCTTGCATTTTTCACGGTTGCCCACATGTTTTTATGTGTTTAACATTTAGAGCAAATAAATATAAATTTCAAACACAATTTTTTTCGTGAAATAAAAAAAACCAAAGTATCTTTTGTCGGTATGAAAATGCAATATGTCAAACATAAGGTAAACAAAAATTACACTAACAACAACAATTTCTAAACAAAAGTGCTAAATTTCTAATTATAATCAAGAAATTCAAGATTATAAAGACAATCGATAATAGGAACTAAAAATTCTAATTTTTAAAATCCTAATTTTTGGAAATGTGTTTACCTTTAATGAGAATTATTTGGGAATTAGCCTAATATCCGTGTTTGGCAAGAGCTAGGCTACAAGCATTGTCGATATTAGGCGCAAATTAAAAATCCTTATTTTTGATTGGCCCCAAAACCTTCACCCACTCTCCAATTTAGTCCACAAATTTTCAATAAATTTATAATTAATCCTTAACTATATAAATTATAAAAACTGACCCTAAAGATTTAACATTTAGAGGATCATTTTTTTATAATTTCTGGACTAACTAAAAATTCTACATTCGGGATTAAATTAAAAATACTAGATTATTATTTTTTAAATGTCACAGCCCGATTTTATCCCCGAATTAAAAATCCTAATTTCTAAAACCCTGATTTTTGGGAATGATTTTACTTTGGTACTTAGCTTTATTTCCAAGGTTGGACATAAGGTTGATTCCATTTTATTGTTTTTACTATGTATATTTTAAGATAAATTATAAATGGGTAAAATACTCAAATCATCACTCAACTTTACTCTCTAACCTATTTAGGTCATTGAACTTTCAAAACGCTCAATTTAATCATTAAACTTTACTTTTTGACCTATTTTGATCATTTTGAATTATTTTATTAATATTTTAGAATAACGTGGCATAATTTATTATTATTAAATATAAAAGTAATTTAAAATAAAAACAAAATATTTTTATTAATATCTAATTATAAAAAAATATTTTCCAACAACATTTCATCCCCTGCTTATACTCCACTCTCTTTCCGCCGCCTCCTCATCGCGTTATTTTTCCCATGTTGTTGCTGAAACAATCTAAAAGGCATCGATGTTATTAGAACAGAATCAAACTTAATAGTAATTGCAATCAACAAGTTGGCAAAATGCTATCGAAGCAAAATATAAACAGAGAAACTCTAAAATCCCATCTCACACTCAGCAATTTCATCAAAACCAGAAGCAAATTAAAGTGCATCAGAAAATGGATTCAATTTAAATCAAGATTTAAAGTTCCACAATAAGCTTGATTTTTATAGATGCCATACCTTAATATTAGAATTTGTTATAGGTTGTTGTACATTCTTGCTGAGTTGGCAAGAATTAGAAATTAGTTAGATCAGTTGTAACGTATTATATAAACTAATGGCTTGGTATGTAATTTTTCAACTTTGTATTTTCTTTTCATTAATAATAAAACTTCTCTATTCGTATTCTCTCTTCTATACGATTCTTAAATCCCCAAATCGATAAACTCAAAGAAATCCTAGAACTTCTACATGGTATCAGTGAATTCTTCATCGGCCGACGGTTTCTCTGCCGACGGTCTTTTCTTCTACATCGATAATCCGTCCAGTGAATATTATATTCACCCTAACGAGAACCCCGCTCTTGTACTCACCTTTGCCTTGCTCGACGAAGGAAATTATCACAGCAAGGCTCGGTCAATGCGCATGTTGCTCATCTCCAAAAACAAATGGAGCTTCGTAGATGGTTCGATTCAAGAACCTGTTCAAGATTCGTCTAAATACAGAGCCTGGGTCAAGTGCAACAATTTGGTGTTGTCATGGTTGCAGCAAGCTTTGATTCTTGAAATTTCCCAAAGCGTCATGTGGTTCGATACGACCTATGATCTTTGGAAGGACCTCTTTGATAGATTTAATCAGGGAGATCTGGTGAGAGTGTCGGACTTGCTTCAAGAATTCTATTCTTTACAGCAAGGTAATAATTCCGTTACTTCATATTATAACAACTTAAAGTTGTTTGGGATGAGATATGTAATTTTAGGCCCCTTAAGTCTTGCGATTGCGATACTGTTAAATACAGAAATTAGGATTTTTTGCTTTGATTTCTTCGAGGGTTGAATGATGCCTTTTCAATTCCTAAATCACAATGTTTAATGATGAAACCTATTCCAAAGATTAATGATGTTTTCGCCTTAATTCTCCAGCATGAAGGGTCTTTAGGATCTGTACCTACCCTTGAATCTAATGTTTTGTTGGCTGAAAGACATTCTGGGAAGGTGGCTGAGTCTAAGTCTGATAATAGGGTTGTTAATAAGAAATTCTTTAATGTTGGTCCTTCAAAAAGACCCTTGTGTACCTTTTGTGGGTTATATGGTTACACAATAAAAAATGTTATAAAAAATATGGTTTTCCACCAGGATATAAGACTCGAAAATCAGTCTAGCAGAGTTAATCAGATAGGCCAGTCTGTGGTTGATGAAACTGTTAAACCTACCCTAAATTCTAGTTCCCCTGTTGTTTTTTCTAAACAACAATATGAGAATCTATTGAATATGTTACAAGAAAGATCTTTGTCTGCTCCAAATCCTACTATTCAGAATTCCTCTGTTATTGACTCAAAGATCAATGCCCTCTCTTCTGCCTTTGACATTGCAACTGGTGATGCAGGTACTCTTCAAGTTTGTTGTTCTTCTTCATGCATTAATTCATCCTGGATCTTAGATTCAGGAGCTACAGATCATATCTGTAGTAGTCTTGAAATATTTGATTCTTATTATTTTGTTCATAATAAATTCATAAGATTGCCTAATAATTCTATTGTCAAAGTTACTCACATAGGTAAAGTTAAAATCAATGATTCCTTACTATTAAATAATGTTTTCTTTATTTTTGGTTTTATTTTCAATATTATATCAATATCCCAACTAATTAAAGATTCTCTTTTTTATTCTTTTTCTTCTGACTTCTGTTCTATACAAGATACAGTAACCTGGAAGATGATTGGTATAGCTAGAAACATCAGTGGTCTTTATCAACTTGATGCTAATGTTTCTGCATCAAGTAACTATGTTTCCGATTCTGTGTCAGTTTCTTCTTTACAATCTGCTGTTTCTAATTCCAAATCTGTTTCAGTTTCTAATTCTGTTTGCATGTCTGCTGTTGAAACTTTTAGGCTTTGGCATTCTAGGTTAGGCTACCCCTCCGTAAAAAGAATGAATTTTTTTGATATCAATAAAGACTTTTCATTGCCTCCTAATTTTGTCTGTGAAACTTGTCACCTTGCAAAACAGAAACGTCTCCCTTTTCCTACTAGTATTACATGTTGTGAATCTGTATTTGATTTAATACATGCTGATGTGTGGGGACTATTCCCAGTTCAAAGTCTTTATGGTCATACATATTTTCTGACTATAGTAGATGATAAAAGTAGGTTTGTGTAGATTTTTCATTTAAAAGCTAAATCTGAAGTCAAAAGTGTACTCATTGATTTCTTTACTTTTGTTGAAACACAATTTTCAAAACAAATAAAATGTGTAATAACTGACAATGCAAAGGAATTTGAGTTAAATGATTTTTTCAAAACAAAAGGGGTTGTCCATCAGAATTTTTGTACTTACACTTCTCAGCAGAATAGCATTGTAGAAAGGAAACATTAGCATCTTCTTTCAGTTGCTAGATCCTTAAGAATACAAGCATGATTGCTGTAACACCCGGGTTTGGGGGTCGGGTGAAAATAATAATTTAATAATGGTTCGGGTTTCGGTTCCACATTTTTAAATAATAAAATAATAGTTTGGGCCTTGAGTTTTAAGAAAAATAAAAATTTAATTGGGCCATTTTCAAAACAAGCCCAAATAGCTATGGGTGTCACCTATTGTGGTTATCTAAATTCATTAAGGGTGTTTTGGTCTTTTGACTCCCCAATTTTAAACAAACATAAAATAATTTCTTTTGGCTCATCTTCTACATCTCACCATCCCTATTTTTAACGTCAAAGAGCCCCCACCCCTCCTAGATACTATTCCATCCAATAGCTTGCTCGTTTTGAAGGGTTTCGCAAAGGTAACCACGTTTTTGACTTACCCTCGTTATTCTCTACAAGTTGATACCTTTTGTTTTCATTTTTGTACATGTTTTGAGATTTGAAGTTTGGAGGATTTTGGATTAAAAATGTTGTCTTTGAAATCTTTAATTTAAGTTTTCGATTTGTTGAAGTTCTATGAGTTGTCTACAACCTAAAAGGTCCAACAAAACTGATATTTTTCAAGGTTTTGGGTGTTTTCCCGGAATGAGGTTTTGGGGAGGTTTTTGGGGGGTTTTAAGTTGAGTTTTGGGGGTGTTTTAGGTGGAATTTTGAGGGCTGATGGGTAGGCTATATGTAAGTGTTGTTTTGAAGGCTTTAGGGAGCAATTTAAGGGTTGGAATAAATGGATTTAAGGTGTACTTAAGGGCTGCTCGGGTTTATGGATTTTGGGTGGTTTTCAATGGAAAATTTGATGTCTTGTGCTTGGTACGTAATCCGGGTTGACTATTTTGGAATGTGGACTGATTTGGGATTGTTTAAATTGTGTTGGAATGTTTAGAAACGAGAAATTTGGTTGGTGAAGCTTCGGGGACAAATCCGGGGATTTCGGAGTCTTGAGCTTGGTCTTCGGTCTTCTCTTGGGTAACAACGGTGAGTAGAATTGTTGATTTTTGCATTGTGCTCGATATGGGTCCTTTTGGGGTTTGGGTGGGACCTTGAGGGGTCACCCAAACCCGTGTGTAAGCCTCTCCACTCCCATATTGTTGTGATATGTTGAATGTTTATATGTTGTGATTATTAAGTGCATTTTAAGTTGTTAATGTGTAGTCGAGTTGAGTTCGTGCCTCACGTGATGGTGGTCTAAACTACGGTGATGTGTAGTCCCACCGGTAGTGACTAGTAGGATAGTACTTTGATGTGTAGTCCCATTGGAAATCTACTAGTCGAAACGGTGATGTGTAGTCCCACCGTACGTGTATGTTGGTTGTGCTTGTGCAAACCATGTGTTGTTGTTGAGATAGACCTTTCGTGCATCCATTGCTTTCTTGCATATAAAACATGTTTTGGAAAACTGTATGTTGTGGATTGTAGAGCCTCTCTCACTAAGCTAGTTGGCTTATGCTCTCTTTGTTTCCAACATGCAGATCGTTAGAGTTCGGGAGGCAAGCGGGCGAGGAGGAGCTTTTGGAGTTCTCAAGCTAGTTCAAGTATGGTTTGCGTTTTGTAATAATGCCTAGACGATGGGGTATAGAGTTTTAGGAGTTGGTGTCAAACTCCTTAGGAGATTGTGTTTGAGCATGTTAAACTCATGGTTGTGTTATGCTTTTATTTCATGGATTGCGGTCTATGCTTATTATGTTGCTTATTTGAACATGCCTAAATGTGTATGTTGTTGGCCTATGTATGCCTTATGATTCAACATCTAGTGTATGAGGCCTTATGCTTGCTAAGTATGCTCCTTTTTGTGGAATTGCATGAAGTCTTTGATTTGCATGATTTTCGTTAGATTCAATGCCTCGCATGCTAAATCCCGGTTGTAGTTTTGATGTATGTATGTTTGTATGAGCTTAGGGGAGTCCAAAAATGCATCTAGAGTTGTGTTTGAGGTCACCAAGTTGAAAATGGTGGAATTGCAGAGCATGGCGTATCGATACGCCTAAGGGCCGTATCGATACGGTCATGCTCAAATGCCACGATTTTTGCCTGGCGTACCGATACATTGGGGGTACCGATACCCTCCAAAGTTACTGGAATTTTGTGAAATGGGTGAGTGTGGGGCGTACCGATACGAGCTTTACGCGTATCGATACGATCCTATATCGTTGACCCAGCAGAGTTGACCGAGAAGGGTGTATCGATACGCTCAAGGGCTGTATCGATACGGTCTTCCCGGAGTTGACTCTTTGGGTTGACCTGGTCAGGGCGTATCGATACCCCTAGTTAGGGTACCGATACGGTCTGCCCTGTAAGCTTAAAAATGGACTAGTTATGTATGTTCGTGGTTCGAAGGTGATTTTCCTATGGGTGTTTTCCGCTGTCGTAATTCACTTAGGACTTAACATTCCTCTAGACAAGATTAAAATGGAAAAAAATATAGGGTCGCTAACCGAGGGGGAACCTTAACGGGTTTCACTTCGGTTTTCCCCGTGTGGCCCACTCGGATCGGTCATCCGGCCAGACCGGGACGAGGGGGTTACATTTATTGGTATCAGAGCCTGAGGTTTCCGAGACCTCGGGCAGGTAAGTGAGGTGGGTTTAGGTATTATGGGAGTTTTGCCATGTATGTCTAAATTTTGTCTCTAGCACGGTGTATGAATGCATGCTATAGTGACCTTGCTGTTGTTTGAGAGTTGGTTCGAGTCCCCATTGTTAGGCGTTGTTGTCAAAATAAAAGGGAAAATTGTTTTGGTTTAAAGAGCTTGAGAACCGGAGTCCTTGCCCCTTTGCTAACCTAACGTTTCCTTGTTGTTGTGTGTTTGCTGTTTTAGATTATTTTAATTGCTATGGTGAGACCGAGGGGACGGCCTAGAGCGGGTGACCAGGCACCCGAGAATATGCCTCCTGCTCTTCATGCTCCCGATGGTAATGGAGGGAACGTTGGAGGTGATGGTAATGGGCCTCAAGCTGAGGCTAATGTGGGAGGAAATGGGGCTCAAGCGGGCCAAGGCTAGGCAGGTCCAGATGTGGCTCATTTGATTCAGACCATAGCCGGAGCTTTTCAGACAGCTTTGGCCGGTATGCAAGCTGCTGCACCGCCTCAGGGTGCGGGGACAGGATTACCCCTAGAGAGGCTTCGTAATTTGGGGGCAGTTGAGTTTCGTGGGTTGTCTCCGGAGGGTTCGGAAGGGTGGCTTGAGAGCACTACTCGCATCTTGGGTCAGATGGAGTGTTCGGATGCCCGTAAGTTGGGATGCATCGTCTCATTGCTTCAGGGAGACGCTTATACTTGGTGGACCACTATTATTTCCGGTATGGCCGAGGCGGATGTCACATGGGAGTTTTTCAGAAATGCATTCAAGAGGAAGTATCTCGGGGTTCGGTACTTGGATGAAAAGAAAAGAGAGTTCATGGCTTTGGTTCAAGGCAATAGGACCGTGTCTGAGTATGAGATCCAGTTTGTGAGGTTGAGCCAGTACGCGCCAGAGTTAATTCCGGATGAGAAGGAGCGATGCGAGCGTTTCAGATATGGGTTGACTACTGATGTGAAGACCTACATGTTGGCCTCCGACTACACTGAGTTCGATGTCTTGGTTTCTAGGGCTAAGGATATAGAGCAGAACCTAAGCTCTAGAGCACGTGCTGGTGGGTCTGACTCCAGAAAGAGACATGCGAACTGGGATAGAGATCATGCCAAGAGGCATAGAGATAAGAGATACCAGCCGGATACGAGACCTAGGGGGTGGTAACCATGGTCAGGTCCGTCAGGGCCAAGGGGCCGTTGGACACATTCTCGAGTGCACTAGGTGCGGGAGACGCCACCCAGGTGAGTGTATGGGTATGTTTGGGGCGTGTTGGAACTGTAGCTCCCGAGACCATTTGAGGCGTGATTGTCCACACCCAGTTAGGGGCAGACCGGCTCCAGCGAGGGGTTTTGAGCATCAGAGAGGCCGTGGGCGCGGGCGTGGGAACTTTCAGCCAAGGAATGAGGGTCAAAGGAACTTGGCTCATGTTGTAGCAGTCCAGCCCGAGGGAGGAGGACCGGCTAGGGTGTACGCTCAGCGAGAGGCTGAGAATGACACCGATGTCATTGCAGGTAATTTCACATTACAGTCTTTGAGTTTGCTTTCTCTAATAGATTTGGGGTCAACACATTCGTATATTTTGGGTGAACATGCAAAGTCATTAGGTTTACCTTGCGATTGGCTAGAGGTAGGTGTAAATGTCACTAGCTCTTTTGGTGATACAGTGATAGTTAGGAAAGTATATAGGAGGTGTCCTTTGATGGTTCAGGGCCACATATTTCCGGTCGATATGATGGAGCTACCCTTTTATGGCTTTGATGTGATTTTGGGCATGGATTGGCTTGTAGAGCATAGAGCTAGAGTTGACTTCGAGACTAATAGAGTCTCTTTGAGGCTTACCGATGACTTTGAGGTTGTGGTAGTTGGGGAGAATGTCAAGTTTTTGTCCAATGTGGTTTCGGCTTTGGAAGCTCAGAGGTTGTTGGGTTCAGGGTGTCAGGCTTACTTGGCTTATGTAATGAACCCGGATATGAGTGAGGTGAGACCTCAGGACATCCGAACTGTATGTGATTTTCCGAGTGTTTTTCCGGAAGAGCTACCAGGCTTGCCTCTAGATAGAGCAGTTGAGTTTGCTATTGAGACATATTCTGATTCTGCACCGGTGTCGATTGCTCCGTATAGAATGGCACCGAAAGAGTTGAAAGAGTTGAAGACACAACTTCAGGAGTTGACTGACAGAGGCTTCATTAGGCCTAGTGTTTCCCCATGTGGTGCTCCAGTTTTGTTTGTGAAAAAGAAGGATGGTAGCATGAGAATGTGTATAGATTATAGGCAGTCGAATAAGGTAACGGTGAAAAACAAATATCCCTGCCTAGGATAGATGACTTGTTAGACCAGTTGAGGGGTGCTTCCGTGTTTTCGAAGATAGACTTGAGGTCCAGATACTATCAGTTGAAGGTAAAGGATGTGGACATACCGAAGACAGCCTTTCGTACACGTTATGGACATTACGAGTTTTTGGTGATGCCTTTCGGGTTGACCAACGCTCCTGCAGCCTTCATGGATATGATGAACCGATTGTTTCATAAGTTCTTGGACATGTTTGTGGTAGTGTTTATTGATGACATTCTAGTGTACTCTAGGACCGAAGAGGAGCATGATGAGCACTTAAGGTTAGTGCTTCGGGCCCTACTTGAGAATCAGTTGTATGCCAAGCTAAGTAAGTGTGAGTTTTGGATTAGGGAGGTGGTCTTCCTAGGTCATGTAATCTCGGCCAGTGGGATTAGTGTAGATCCTAAGAAGATTGAAGCCATTGTGAATTGGAAACAACCGAAATCAGTGACAGAAATCCGCAGTTTCCTAGGTTTGGCGGGGTACTACAGAAGGTTTGTTGAGGGGTTCTCGAGAATAGCGGCTCCGTTGACCAAGTTGCTACAGAAGAATGTTCCGTATGAATGGTCAAATGCGAGACAAGAAGCGTTTGAGAAGTTGAAGAAAGCTTTGACCGAAGCTCCTATTTTGATTCAGCCTGAGCCAGGGAGAGAGTTTGTGATTTACAGTGATGCGTCATATGTGGGGCTAGGTTGTGTGCTTATGCAAGGAGGTAAGGTAGTAGCATATGCTTCACGACAGTTGAAGGTCCATGAGAAGAATTACCCTACACATGACATAGAGTTGGCTGCAGTGGTGTTCGCGTTGAAAATTTGGAGACATCATCTTTATGGTGAGAAGTGCACCGTGTACACCGACCACAAGAGTTTGAAATATTTGATGTCTCAGAGGGAGTTGAACCTCAGACAGCGAAGGTGGTTAGAGCTTCTTAAGGATTATGACCTTACCATAGAGTATCATCCGGGCAAGGCAAATGTGCTGGCCGATGCCTTGAGTAGGAAAGTAGCCGTTGAGTTGCGAGCAATGTTTGCAAGGTTGAGTGTGTCTACGGATGGTGGGTTAGTAGCCGAGCTTCAGGTTAAGCCATCATTGGTTCAGTTGATTCGTGAGAAGCAGTTGCGAGATGTATCTTTGGCACCTCACGTGCAAGACATAGCCGAAGATAGGCCTACAGAGTATTGTTTTGGAGAGAATAGGATCCTATGTTTCAAGGATAGGATAGTGGTTCAAGAGGATGCCGAGTTGAGGCGAACGATCTTGAGTGAGGCTCACACTAGTCCTTTTGCTATGCATCCGGGTAGCACGAAGATGTATCGAGGATTGAAGGAAGAGTATTTTTGGGTTGGTTTGAAAAAGGATGTAGCCGAGTTTGTAAGTAGATGTATGGTTTGTCAGAGAGTCAAGGCTGAGCACCAGTTTCCCTCAGGGTTATTGCAACCGTTGAAAATTCCAGAGTGAAAGTGGGAGTGTATCACTATGGACTTCGTGTCAGGACTTCCGTTGACTCCTTCGAAGAAAAATTCAGTGTGGGTGATTGTAGATAGATTTACTAAGTGTGCTCACTTCATACCGGTTCATACTACCTATACATTAGACAAGTTGGCCGAATTGTATATTCGTGAGATTGTGAGACTACACGGGGTACCGAAGTCGATTGTGTCAGACCGAGATCTGAGATTTACCTCTAGATTCTGGGCGTGTTTGCATCGAGCTTTGGGTACATGGTTGAACTTCAGCATTTCGTATCATCCACAGTCAGATGGACAGTCAGAGAGAGTAATTCAGATATTGGAGGATATGTTGAGGTGTTGTATCATTGACTTTCAAGGGACATGGGAGAAACACCTACCATTAGTGGAGTTCGCGTATAACAACAGCTTTCAGTCGAGCATTCAGATGGCTCCCTATGAGACATTGTATGGTAGGAAGTGTAGAACCCCGATATGTTGGGCCGAGGCCGGACAGAAACTTGTATCGATGCCCGAATTGCTTAAGGGAACCACCGAGAAGGTGAAGTTGATATGTGATCGTTTGAAAGCAGCTTCTGATCGACAAAAGTCCTATGCCGACTTAAAGAGGAAGGAGGTAGAGTACTCCGAGGGGGATAAAGTGTTTTTGAAAGTCTCACCTTGGAAGAAAGTGATGAGGTTTGGGAGGAAGGGCAAGTTGAGCCCAAGGTACATAGGACCTTATGAGATAGTTGAAAAAATTGGTCCGGTTACGTATAGATTGAGGCTCCCAGCTGAGCTAGAGAAGATTCATGATGTATTTCATGTGTCGATGCTTAGGAGGTATAGATCGGATCCGTCCCATGTTATGTCAGTGGAAGAAATAGAGTTAAACCCGAACTAGTCTTACAACAAGGAACCAGTTGAGATACTTGCTTCTGATAGCAAGGTGTTGCGTGGCAAGACTATAGAATTGGTCAAAGTATTATGGAGACATAGAGGTGTGGAAGAGGCCACGTGGGAGAGGAAAGCTGACATGCTTGAGCAGATTCCGTATTTGTTTCCAATAGGTAATTTCGGGGACGAAATTCCTTAAGTGGGAGAGAGTTGTAACACCCGAGTTTGGAAGTCGGGTGAAAATAATAATTTAATAATGGTTCGGGTTTCGGTCCCACATTTTTAAATAATAAAATAATAGTTTGGGCCTTGAGTTTTAAGACAAATAAAAATTTAATTGGGCCATTTTCAAAACAAGCCCAAATAGCTATGGGTGTCACCTATTGTGGTTATCTAAATTCATTAAGGGTGTTTTGGTCTTTTGACTCCCCAATTTTAAACAAACATAAAATAATTTCTTTTGGCTCATCTTCTACATCTCACCATCCCCATTTTTGACGTCAAAGAGCCCCCACCCCTCCTAGATACTATTCCATCCAATAGCTTGCTCGTTTTGAAGGGTTTCGCAAAGGTAACCACGTTTTTGACTTACCCTCGTTATTCTCTACAAGTTGATACCTTTTGTTTTCATTTTTGTACATGTTTTGAGATTTGAAGTTTGAAGGATTTTGGATTAAAAATGTTGTCTTTGAAATCTTTAACTTAAGTTTTCGATTTGTTGAAGTTCTATGAGTTGTCTACAACCTAAAAGGTCCAACAAAACTGATTTTTTTCAAGGTTTTGGGTGTTTTCCCGGAATGGGGTTTTGGAGAGGTTTTTGGAGGGTTTTAAGTTGAGTTTTGGGGGTGTTTTAGGTGGAATTTTGAGGGCTGATGGGTAGGCTATATGTAAGTGTTGTTTTGAAGGCTTTAGGGAGCAATTTAAGGGTTGGAATAAATGGATTTAAGGTGTACTTAAGGGCTGCTCGGGTTTATGGATTTTGGGTGGTTTTCAATGGAAAATTTGATGTCTTGTGCTTGATATGTAATCCGGGTTGACTATTTTGGAATGTGGACTGATTTGGGATTGTTTAAATTGTGTTGGAATGTTTAGAAACGAGAAATTTGGTTGGTGAAGCTTCGGGGACAAATCCGGGGATTTCAGAGTCTTGAGCTTGGTCTTCGGTCTTCTCTTGGGTAACAACGGTGAGTAGAATTGTTGATTTTTGCATTGTGCTCGATATGGATCCTTTTGGGGTTTGGGTGGGACCTTGAGGGGTCACCCAAACCCGTGTGTAAGCCTCTCCACTCCCATATTGTTGTGATATGTTGAATGTTTATATGTTGTGATTATTAAGTGCATTTTAAGTTGTTAATGTGTAGTCGAGTTGAGTTCGTGCCTCACGTGATGGTGGTCTAAACTACGGTGATGTGTAGTCCCACCGGTAGTGACTAGTAGGATAGTACTTTGATGTGTAGTCCCATTGGAAATCTACTAGTCAAAACGGTGATGTGTAGTCCCACCGTACGTGTATGTTGGTTGTGCGAGAAGGGTGTATCGATACGCTCAAGGGTTGTATCGATACGGTCTTCCCGGAGTTGACTCTTTGGGTTGACCTGGTCAGGGTGTATCGATACCCCTAGTTAGGGTACCGATACGGTCTGCCCTGTAAGCTTAAAAATGGACTAGTTATGTATGTTCGTGGTTTGAAGGTGATTTTCCTATGGGTGTTTTCCGCTGTCGTAATTCACATAGGACTTAGCATTCCTCTAGACAAGATTAAAATGGAAAAAATATAGGGTTGCTAACCGAAGGGGAACCTTAATGGGTTTCGCTTCGGTTTTCCCCGTGTGGCCCACTCGGATCGGTCATCCGGCCAGACCGGGACGAGGGGGTTACAATTGCCTTTAATTTTTTTGGCTTGACTGTGTAATACATGTTGCATATCTAATTAACATCACACCTACACCTATTTTACAAAATAAAAGTCCTTATAGCATTTTATACAATGTTTCTCCTAAGCTAGATCACTTAAGGGTTCTTGGTTGCACTGCCTATGCCTTAGTTCTACCCAAACCTAAGACAAAAATGGATCCTAGGGCAATTAAGTGTATTTTCCTTGGTTATCCTAGAAATGTGAAAGGTTTTCGATTATATGATATAAATACTAATTTTTTTTTATATCTAGGGATGTTTTCTTTGATGAATCTCAGTTTCATTTTAAAACATCTAATTCTCCTAGTCAAATTATATTTCCAACTTATGCTAATAATGAAGATTTTGAAGAAGATACCTTTCTTGAACAAACTTTGGCACATGAAAATAATAATTCCAGTACCACTATGCAGCCCATTTTACCTAATGAATCTATGCAGCCAAGTAAATTTATTTCAGTCTCTAGAATTCAAGAGAATCAATCACATCCTGCTGCTACAATTTCCAGACCAAAGAGGAATGTTTGCTTACCTTCTAAATTCAAAGATTATCAGGTAATTGTACCAGGTTCTAAGACATCTCCTCATAGTATAAATAATGTGATTTCTTATAATGCTTTGTCTACAAGTTATAGTGCTTATATTAACAACATAGACATTCTTGCTGAACCTAAGACTTTTACTCAGGCTAGTAAACATATTTGTTGAAAAAATGCTGTGACTAAAGAGATTAAGGCCTTAGAATCAAATAATGCTTGGAAATTGGTTCCTCTTCCTCCTGGGAAGACTACTATAGGGTGTAAATGAGTCTTTAGAACCAAATTGAACTCTAATGGAACATTAGAAAGGTATAAAGAAAGACTTGTAGCAAAAGAGTATACTCAACAACCTAGAGTTAATTTCTTTGATACATGTCCTGTTGCTAGAATAACAACAATTATGACCTTGTTGGCTGTTGTTGTATCAAATAAATAGCATTTACATCAGTTAGATATAAATAATGCATTTTTGCATGGATTTCTTGATGAAGAAGTATATATGGATTTGCCTCCTGGCTATAAGACTGACAAACCAAGTTTAGTCTGTAAATTAACTAAGAGTTTATATGGTCTTAAACAAGCTAGTCGCCAATGGAATGAAAGGCTTGCTTCAGCCTTGATCCAGCAAGGATTTAAGCAAGCATCTGTTGATATTTCTCTTTTTATTAGAGGGACAAGATCTAATTTTATTGCTCTTGCTGTCTATGTAGATGACACAGTATTAACTAGTCCAAATGAGCATGAGATATCTGGTGTTAAAGCTTTTTTACATGACTGTTTCAAAATCAAAGACCTAGGACCTTTAAAGTACTTTTTAGGTCTTGAAATAGCCAGATCTGACAAAGGAGTTTTCCTTTGTCAACGCAAATACATTTTAGATTTACTCAATGAAACTGAATTTTTGGATTCTAAGCCTGTCTCTACACCTTTACATGCTAAGACCAAACTTTCTAAGAATGATGGAGTCATCTTAGATGATATTACTTCATATCAAAGATTAATAGGCAAATTAGTGTATTTAACAAACACCAGACAGATATATCTTTTGCTGTGCACCATCTTTCTCAATTCCTTTCTGCACCTACTGATGTTCATCTACAAGTTGCACATCGAATCTTAAGATATCTAAAAGGATCTCCTGGTGAAGGCATTTTCTTTCCTGCTACTAATCCTATTAAAATTAATGCGTTTTGTGATTCTGATTGGGCCTCCTGCCCAGATTCAAGACGTTCAGTTACTGGTTTTTGTATTTTTATTGGCACAATTCTTGTTTCCTGGCGTTCCAAGAAACAACAAACAATTTCACGCTCTTCAAGTGAAGCAGAATACCGTGCACTTGCTTCTGTGTCTTGTGAAATTAAGTGGCTACAATACTTACTTTCTGATCTGCAAATTAATAATATTTCTCCTGCTAATCTTTACTGTGATAACATGTCTGCCATTCGAATTGCAGAAAATCCAGTGTAGCATGAACGAACTAAACATATCGAAATTGATTGTCATCTCATTCGTGAGAAATTTCATCAAGGGTTGATCACTCTTCTTCCAGTTTCTATACAACACCAGTTGGCAGACTGCTTTACAAAAGCCTTGCATCTATCGTCATTTTCTCAAGCCATATCCAAGTTGGGCATACTTAATATATATGTTCCAACTTGAGGGGCTATTAGAATTTGTTATAGGTTGTTGTACATTCTTACTGAATTGGCAAGAATTAAAAATTAGTTAGATCAGTTATAATGTATTATATAAACTAATGACTTGGTTTGTAATTTTTCAATTTTGTATTTTATTTTCATTAATAATAAAACTTCTCTATTCATATTATTTCTTCTATACGATTCCTAAATTCCCAAATCGATAAACTTAAAGAAACCCTAGAACTTCTACACTTAAAGGGGTATTGATGCATTTTGTTCCGGCTAAGGATCACTTTTGTACAGATGACATACCTTTCTTTGTGCAGAGATAAGCTTGAGAAAATCGAAAGTGGGTGTTGACCCATTTGCTAAGTCGATTCGCGAACCCAATAAGGCAATTCATCGCTGAGATCGGATCGAGGATAAGAAAAATGAGATGGGTTATTATTGGCCTTGCATGAAACTGAGATGGTTCGCCTGAGTTGTGGCCGAGTCAGTGAAGGTATGAAACTGGGTTAGGGAGAGTAAATGAGAGGGCTTTCTAGAGATCTCTAAAGGAGTTGAACAAGAAGAGTATAGAAACCTTTCCATGGCTTCTATTTCGATTTGAGAATTTGTTGAAGAGTATAGAAGCCTTTCCATGGCTTTCATTTCCAGTACAAAAGAAAAACAATTCTGGGTTTAAGACATTAAAAAGGTGAAGTTTTTAGCAAAGAAATTTGAGAATTTGTAAAAGATAAAGTTTTGTAAGGCAAAAAAAAAAAAAATAAGGGATAAAATGTTGAGTGATGATTTGACGACGAAGAGGAGATGATGATGGTGGAAGGCAGCGGAAGGAGAGTGGAGTATAAGCACGGATGAATTGTTGACGAAAAAGTATATTTTTATAATTAAATATTAATAAAATATAATTTATTTTTATTTTAAATTATTTTTTATGTTTAATAATAATAAATTATGTCACGTCGTACCAAAATATTAATAAAATAATTTAGAATGATCAAAATAGGTCAGAAAATAAAGTTTGATGAGTAAATTGAGCATTTTGAGGTCAAAGAGTAAAGTTGAGTGATGAATTAAATATTTTACCCATTATAAATTTCATCACTCAACTTTACTCACTCCTATTTTGGTCACTAAAGTTTAAATTTTTTTAAATTAACCACTCAACTTTAAACATTGAATTTTGTTTGTCGGTATCTCTCTACGACTTTATGACATGGCTATATTAATTAAATTTTTAATGTGATAAAATCCACATATGAACAAAATTAAAAGAAAAAACATAACAATTAAAATAAAAAACAATGAGGGTTGGTACAAGTGGTAAGCAGTTTGATATTGCTTGTAGTTCCTGTTGGGTCATGTCGGTACACCTTATGGCGCAACAGAAAAATTATCCGGCGATCACCACCAAAAATTCATGTACGAGGAATGAATCGGGATGAATAAGGGTGAAGATTTACCTGTTTAAAATATGGAATTTGGAATTTGGAAAAGATATATATCCAATCACGATTCCACGATGTCGATTCCTAAGCTGCAACGATAACGCTCTGTCCTCTACTTAGTTCACCCAGTTGAAACGAGCATATAAAACTCTCTAAACTATTTAGAGGGTTTTTCAAAAAAACATTAATGACTGCTAGATCTCTCATGTCTTTATATAGCCTTTGTAATCCTAATTCAACTCATATTAAGATTTCAATATATATATTAGGCTAAAGGGTTAATTTTGCCCTTGTAGTAATACGAAATCAGCAATGTTGCCCCTAATTTTTTCTATAAATTTGCCCTTAGACCAAACTAATTTCAGCAATGTCACCTTTTGACCGTTATTGACTAACGGGCCCGTTAAGTTCTACGAAGTTGGCCTCCAGAACGCCTGTTATTCCCAAGTGGCATGCCACGCTGGACGTTGACATGTATTAAAAAAATTCAAAAAAATTAAGGCTTTTCCCGTATATATCAAACGTGTTTAGCACAATGAAATCCATTTTCCCTCTTTCTACTAATCAACAACAAAAATTGAAGGAGCACTCCCTGGAAAATCGACCCCTTTCTACTAGTCTAGTACAAGAGATTTCTTCATCACGCACTCTAATCACCAAGTATTGTGATTCCTCTCCTAATTTGAGAATAAATTTCTCCCCAACGAAATGCAATATTTGGTTTGGTTTTAGGTTTAGGTTGAAATACTGTGATTTCAGTCTTGGTGATGTTTTTGAATTGAAATCCATTTCCCCCTCTTTCATTTGTGTTGCTTTGTTAATTTATAGTTACTTTTGAAGATGTCAACATTCTCTTGCACATCATCTGGACGTAGCGAGAGTAAGGTTCATTCGGGGACCTAATTGGTGGTACGAGGGTGAAGAAATTTTTTGTGACTGTGGTGTCAAATGTTCTATGTGGATCGTGTGGAAGAACTCCCCAAATTTAGGGACAAGATTCTTATCCCAAATTACAAGAGTAAAGATTGTGAATTTCTTAGATGGATTGATGAACCACTCTCAGAAAGAGCTAGGGTTCCTCATTTACGAGCTGAAGAAGGAAAATGATGCATTACACAGATCGAATGAAGATTCTTCAAGGGAAGAATGCGTACTTGAAATGAAGAAAATGCAGAAGCAAATAACAATGGTAATGGAGAAAGTTGATTCCTTTAGAAGGGAAAAATATGATATTGAAAGGGTTGATAGTATCTTGGATGATACTTGTATTGATGTTAGTTGGATCAAATGTGTAATATGGTGGATTATGTTAATGAAATTTATGTTATGGATTATTGAAAGGCTCGATGTCTTCAAATGAAATTAGCGCCGATGAAGGGTGTAGATGTTTCTTTGAATTTGGGAAAACAAAAACCGAAAAAGATGGACATTTTGACACGATAGATTTAAGAGCGGTTCTACCTTCTAACCAAGGTCTACATCCACTACCTTAGTACCCACACTAAGGATTTCCCAATTCACTAACAATGAATTCTTCTCTTTTTACAAGTTCAAGGGGTAATCTTACATCCATATCTTTTCACGGGCTAAGATAGAACCCTATCTCTAATTTTTATAAGGGTAAACTTGAACCCATCCCTCAATTATGATGTCTTGACAATGTAAACTAATTACTTATCTAGGTGGGTGTTTACACATTTTGGCTCACTAGAATTGGACTAAAGAATTTATAAGAGATTACAAAATAAGACAATAAAAACTCCACTCTCTTGATCTTTGAGCTTGGATGTCCATCCTCTTATTCTTCAAGTGTCCTTGGCTTGTATCTATAGTGTGTGAAAAACTAGCCGTTGTGGACTTTAATTCCAGCCTTAAATGAAGTTCTACAACCTTGGGTATTAGTACGCGACTTTGGGTATTGATAGTGTAGACTTTCGGCGCGAATGATTATTTGTTGGCAATAGGGCGTAAAAGATATTGGAAAAGTGTTAACACAATGCCAAGAAAATCTATTGCGTGTAAGTATACACGATCTACAAGTAATACAATAATTAAGCCGAGTGTCGATCCCACAGAGATTGTATTTGGGATTCAATTGCTTTGGTAATTACTTGTCTTGAGAAAAATATGGTTTTAATGTAGAGTGGGTTTTGAAAATGAAAAGATAATGAAAGTACGAAAAGTAATTAAATCATTGGCAAGGAAGGTGTCTTAGCAAATGACGAGCGTTGGCAATGAGTGCCTAGTTTTCACGCTATTTTTGCCATGCCAACCTTTAATAAATCATGTCTTGGCATTGTTTGTCGAGCAGATTCAAAGGTAGCAATGCCTCTATCGATAACATTGCCCTAAATTAATCATAGAAAACCCCATATATGTCTATAGTGAATGTTTTTTTCATAAACTAATTTGATTAAATACCAATCTTTACTCCTAAGGGGTAGATTTCACTCCCGCAGTAAGTTCATCTACTTGAACATCTCCTTTCGAAGCATCTCTCCTTAGTATCCAGCATCTGATCGTTGCCACCCAAGCTAGTTATGATATTGAGTTGCAATAGGCTAACTATGCCAGTCATCGCTTGGCATAATATTTTAAAAAGGGAGTGCCAGCTGTCGCTTGGCAGCACACTTAAAAATAGTAAACATGTCAGATATGAAAAACAATGCCGGCGCAATGTTGATTTATTAAAAACTAAGCAAAAACATAGCGTTCAAATGCTAATACCCCTCACTAACTATGAAATTAGTTCATTGTGAGGGTATCAACCAAAAAACCATTATTGTTTTTAACATCCATCATCATCAAAACTAAGAAAAATAACAACAAAGAGGATGGGGTAGAAAAGGGTCTCTCGATGCAACTTTTCACGGCTGGGCTCTCAAATGTTGCACCTTATCTCCGATCACTCTCTTTGTTTTCTGCCTCCCTTTCAATTATTCTTTGATTAGGTTTAAATAGGACTTCATGGATAGCCTAGGATTAGCTTGTATTTGAATTTGAACGTGCATGGATAAGGAAGGTGATCATCTTATTCGGCGTTTGAATCCCAAGGCTAATCAGATTAAGGCTGACGTCATCGTAGCTCGGCAAGGTACTGCCAACCGCGCTTGGCACTGCTTGTCCGCTATTATTTTGGAGATTAATCCAATCTCTATTTTCTCACAGCCTGATCTGGTCCTATTTTTTCGGGGTCAACATCTTCTTTGCTTGACATCAAATGTTCTTCTTTGCCGACTGGTGCTTTGCATTAAAGGTCATTTTACGCCAACGACTACTCGGCATCCTCCTTGGCGTCGTCTCCTTCCTGGCATAACCTGCTCCTGCTCTACCAGTTGTTGTTTCATCAGCTATGCCAACCTGCAAAAAGGTGCCAAAAACAACCCTTCACACTGACATAACACTGAACCCTAACTCTTTATGCAATGCATGATTTTACGACCTAAATGCAACTAAATGTACTTAAAAGACAAGGAATAACATGTGAAATAAGCATAAAAATTAGTACTTTTGGAGCGTCAACACTCCCCCACACCTAGCTCATTGCTTGTCCTCAAGTAATGAAAAAAGTAAAATTAAAACGATAAAAATGATACATCGGAAAAATTAGTACTTTTTTCCTTCTTCTTTTTAGAATCTGAGCATAGTTTCAAACAGTCTAAGTTTGCTATGGAATTAGATGCATACTACGTGTTAAAGTGTAATTCAATTCCCAAAACTAGAGATCAATTGGCAAGCAATCCTGGCATTACTAATCTGATGGCATAGGCAACTAAAGATTTATATTTCTTCATTGAGCAGAAACCTAGGTCAAGTTAAGCTTGCCTAAAAAATGTTAACATGCTTCAAAATTCGACCGAGACAAAATTTTCTTTTTCACTTTTTTAGCGGTTCGGAATGCATGGTATTAATCCTAATCTAACCTATATAGCATGGCATGAAAACAGAATACAGTACATAAAATAAACATGAATGGTATGGCATAAATGTGAGAAAATGCGCACCCCAAACCCAAGATGTGCATTGTCCTCAATGCATGAAACAACACATATATACAACAAAAATAGAAAAATAAAAATGCACGAACATGTGAATGCAAATGAAATGCTAAGAGTTAGGAAGAAGAAGACTCTCCTTCAGAAGAGACTCCTCATTGGGCGGTACGGGCTTCAGCTGCTAGTCTGGCTCGGGTCTTTCTCTAGGATAAGCTTCTACGGTCAAGGGCCATCCTCTTCTTTCTGCTCCACCCTTGAGCGACAGTGGAGGCAAGGGT
Organism: Hibiscus tridactylites; assembly: GCA_958450335.1. Classification (NCBI taxonomy): domain Eukaryota; kingdom Viridiplantae; phylum Streptophyta; class Magnoliopsida; order Malvales; family Malvaceae; genus Hibiscus; species Hibiscus tridactylites. Next base: position 23,665,831 of record OY288265.1, on the reverse strand, counting down.
CTCTTTCACAACCTTCACCGACTCAGATGAGGTTGGTATGGCAGCTGATTTGGCAGGGGCAACAGGTTTCTTCTCACGTTCATCCTCAAATACTTGTGGCATAGCATACTTGGCGGTTTCATCTTTGACAGGGGAAATATGTTTCGTGGCAGTGGACGGTACTAGACTAGGCACTAGGCTAGTTGGCATTGCACTGTCATCGGCAAAGGTCCCCACTGGGAAGGCAGGGAAGGTTAGCATAATTCATAGAGAAAGGCTCACCAAGGTCTCTTTGATGGCAGCGTCTCTAGCGCGCTCATATTGCCAGAGCTTCCTCCTCTGCTCCTCAGCCTCCTCTAATTTTCTAAGAATTATTTCTTGCCGGTGATATATCTGGGCAAGCAATGTCGTTGTCTCTGCTGGCATTGATGCTGTTGGCTTTGCCTTTGGTTCCTTGGCCTTGGGAGTTGGCGTGGCAGCCTTGCCCTTACCTTTGTCTGTGTCCTTCACAATAATGCCAGTGAGGTTTCCCCAGCCAGCTGGTGTGATTGTGTAACCCTTTACCTCGAGGGCAACGCCTTCCTCTATCGTGGGCACATTATATCACCGACAAATATTATAAATTAGAAGATGGAAGAACAAACCTCTAGTTGGCTTTAGGGTACACTTGTATATCTCATCGATTATAATCTGACCAACATTAATTTTTTGACCCGTTAGAATAAATGCAACAAAATCAGTCGGTTCTCCGAAATAGTCTTATTGTGGGTCTTTAGCATCAGACTTGCCTTGAGAAAATGGTTCCAACCATTTGCTTGTGGTTTAAGGGCCACTTTTTTGACCGTTTGGTGTCCTTTGGTGGATATGATCCACTCAGTGCTTGGTTCACACAAATCTTCCAAAAGCGTCTTACGTTTGGCATTAGTCATGTTGGCAGCAAATGCGGCATGCTCATTCCCCCCATCCAACTTGAGCAATATTCATCAAAACACATACATTCTCCTCTAATCATCAAAAACGTGTTTGCTTTAGTAGTTAAATGTGCATAAACTTCATGAATAAGATTTGGAAAGATCTCACCCTTTTGTTGGAAAAATGTCTTACACTTGTGTTTGGCGACGATATCCATGAACTCAGAGGGAAAGACCTGATCTTTCTCAAACTCAAAACTGAAGTTTCTCTTGAAGCAAAAAGTCTTCGAAGCAAAATGATCTTCATACTTCTTTTGGATTTCCTCGTTGAAAAAGGTCTGAAAGGGTTTAGATGAAGAAGGCATGGAAGGGTTTGAAAAGAAGAGAAACAAAAGCTTGAGTTTCTTGGGTGGAACAAGAGAGAGAGAATTAACCGGCTAGGTAAAGAAGATGAAGTGAAAAGGAAAGGGAAAGAAAAATGAAGGGGTTGAAAGATGGAAAGGTTGAGTGTTAGGGTAAAAGTAATTATGACGGGTTTAAGGAAGGTAATGATGGAAGGTTGCGTGTTTTGAAGAGAGGAAAAATGGATGATGTGATAGTTTATGGATAGGATAAGTGATAAGGATAGGATTTAAAGTGATAAGATATGGAGTGATAAGGTAATTAAATTGAATTTAAATTACCTTAACTTTTGGGCGGCTAGGTTTTATTATTTTTCTCTCTATCATGATGTAAATTAAATCAAGTTAGGGTAATTTCTTTTCCCCAAGTTACTCCCACCGTCTGCCAAGCTCAACTGCTGACACCACTTCTAGGCGCGACATCATTCAATCCTGCCATTCATAAAAAATTTAATACATCCGTCTGGCACCAAATTTACATCCACTCAAATGAAACCTTTCAACCCAGCAAAATAAAATAAAAATAAAGACTAAAAGAAAAAGAAAAACTGATGAAAAATTTTAAATCCTAAAAACAAAGAAAAACAACTAACCTAATATTTACAAAGTTTCAAACATGTCGACGGTGTCATGATATTTCTTCCAATATAACAGTCTCCTTGGCATTTCTCTGTTATCCCTCAAAATAGTGCTTTAAACGCTGACCATTTACCTTAAAAATTTCTCCGGTTTTCAAATCCTTGATGTTCACGGCACCATGGGCATATGGCTGTACTACTTCAAAAGGACCCGACCATCTCGACTTAAGCTTGCCTGGAAACAATTTAAGCCGTGAGTTAAAAAGAAGCACAAGTTGACCTACCTCGAAACGTCTTGGCAAAATTCTTTTGTCATGCCAACGTTTGGTTCTCTCCTTATATAGCTTGGCATACTCATAGGCGAGTGCGCAGAATTCTTCTAACTCATTAAATTCTAGCATCCGTTTTTCTCCCGCTATGGCTCATGCCATGTCAAGTGTTCTGATTGCCCAATAGACTTTATGTTCAAGCTCTACAAGCAGATGGCATGATTTACCATATACAAGTTTGAAAGGTGAAGTGCCCAACGGAGTTTTGAATGCAATTCTATAGGCCTACAAAGCCTCATCTAGTCTCAAAGACCAATCCTTTCTCAAAGGATTCACAGTCTTTTCTAGGATATTCTTGATCTGCTTGGTGGAAATCTCGGCTTGCCCATTTTTCTGTGAATGATAGGCTGTGGCTATCCTTTGTTGTATCCCATACCTGCACAAAGCTTTAGAAATTAGACTGCATTTAAAATGGGTGCCCTCATCATGAATGATCACTCGATGAGCACCAAAACGAGTAAAGATATGCTTATACAAAAACTTGGCAACGACCTTGGCATCATTTGTTGGAAGGGCAATAGCCTCTACCCATTTGGAAACATAATCAACTGCCACAGGGATATATATTTCTAAAAGATAGGGGGAAATAGACCCATAAAGTCTATCCCCCAAACATCGAATAGGTCTACTGGCATGATATTCTAGAGCGGGAGTTGATGTCTGTCAGAGATATTTCCAGTCCGTTGGCATGGATCACATGCCTTGGTGTAGTCATGAGCATCCTTATACAGTGTAGGCCAATAAAAACCCTACTGCAACACCTTGGCAGCATTTTTTAGTCCAGCAAAGTGTCCACCATATGGCGCGACATGACATGATTGCAAAATATCATGCTTCTCATCCTTTGGCACACAACGATGGATCACTTGATCAACACATTGCTTAAATAGGAAAGGCTCATCCCAATAGTACTGCCGAACATAACGCAAAAAATGCTTCCTGGCATTGTAGTCCAAATCTGATGGCATGACATTGCTCACTAAATAATTGACGATGTCAGCATACCATGGCACGACATCCACTGTGAGTAAATACTCACATGTGAACTCATCTCCAATAGCTTTAACCTTGTCATCCTCACGATGATGCTCTAGTCATGATAGGTGATCAGCTACTAAGTTTTCACTGCCTTTCTTGTCCCGGATCTTGAGATCAAATTCTTGTAGTAGGAGCGTCCATCGTATCAATCTCGACTTGGAATCTTTTTTTTGCTAAAAGGTATTTCAATGCCGAGTGATCTGTAAAAACAACAACTTTATTACCTATCAAATAAGGTCTAAATTTATCAAAAGCAAATAAAACTGCAAGAACTTCTTTCTCGGTTGTGGTATTATTCAGTTGTGCTTCATTAAGTGTTCTGCTGGCGTAGTATATGGCATGAAAAACTCTGCCACGTCGTTGTCCAAGCACTACTCCGATGGTATAGTCGCTGGCATCACACATGAGCTCGAAGGGATCATTCCAGTCTGGTGCCACGACTATATGGGCATTAACCACCTTCTCTTTAAGAACCTGAAACGCTCTCAAACAAGAATCATCAAATGCAAAAGCGACATCTTTTTCTAATAACAAGCATAAAGGTTTAGAAATTTTAGAAAAGTCCCTAATGAATCGTTGATAAAAACTTGCATGACCTAAAAAACTTTTTACACCTTTAACACTTGTGGGGGTGGTAATTGCTTGATTACTTCGACTTTTTCTGGATCAACCTCCAGTCTATTCTTGGTCACCATGTGCCCGAGAACAATGCCCTCCTTCACTATGAAGTGGCATTTCTCCCAGTTCAAGACTAGATTGGTCTCAATGCATCTCCTCAAAACTTGCTCCAAACTCAGAATGCATTCCTAAAATATGTTACCAAATATTGAGAAATCGTCCATAAACACTTCCATGTTGTGCTCAATCAAATTATGAAAAATAGAAATCATACAATGTTGAAACGTTGTCAGCGCGTTGCACAAACCGAATGACATCCTTATGAAGGAAAATGTCCCATATAGACAGGTGAATATAGTCTTTTCTTGGTCGTCGAGGGCTGTTGCAATCTGATTATAACGTGAATAACCATGTAAAAAGAAATAGAAAGCTTTACCTGTCAGTTTGTCTAACATCTGATCGATGAAAGGAAAAAGGAAGTGGTCCTTCCTCGTGACTTTATTTAGCCTCCTATAATCCATGCACACTCTCCATCCCGTGATTGTTCTAAAGGGAATTAACTCATGTTTGCTACTCTGGACAATAGTCATGCCACCCTTCTTTGGCACGTACTGCACCGGGCTAACCCAAGAGCTATCGGATATGAGATATATTATTCTGACATCAAGCCATTTGATAATCTCTTTTTCTACAACTTCTTTCATGCTCGGGTTCAGCCTCCTTTGACCTTTAATATTCTTGCCATGATATTCCTCCAAAATAATCTTGTGCATGCAAATGGTTGGGCTTATGCCTCGGATATCTACCAAGGTCCAGCCCAACGCTTGCTTATAGGTTTTAAATATTGCCAGCAATCTTGCCTCCTGATCATTAGTGGGATCAGTGGTAATAATCACTGGCAGAGTTGAGTGCTCGCCTAGATAGGCATACTTTAAGTGTTCTGTCAGTGGCTTAAGCTCCAACTCTGGTGGTTCCTCGATTGAAGGTTTCGATTGCTTCATATCTCTGTTAGCCAACTAGAGTGTCTCAAAGTAACTCACATCTTCAGTCTCTAAGGCTGGTTTCTCATGTTCCTCAAACTGTTTAACTATGCTGTCAAGCATGTTGGCATCAAATTCTGCATCCTGGCACAACTATGCCATATCCAAAGTATAAATGGCCTCCATCATCTCCTCGGCTCGACATTCACCTGATTCATCTGTACATTTCAAAGCTTGAAACATGTTAAAGGTAACATGTTGCTCATTCATTCACATTGTTAGTTCCCCTTTATGAACATCAACAAGAGCCCTTCCCGTGGCAAGGAATGACCTACCCAAAATAATTGGCACATTAGTGTCAGCTTCATAATCCAAAATGATAAAATCAGCTGGAAATATAAATTTGTCTACCTTTACAAACACATTCTCAATCTTACCATTGGGATGTACCTATGATCGGTCTGCCAACTGGAGTGTCACTGTGGTAGGTCTTGCTTCTATGCCAAGCTTCTTGAAAACAGATAGTGGCATCAAACTAATGCTGTATCCTAAATCACACAATGCATTCCCCATGAATTTATTGCCAATTGTACAAGGGATAGTAAAACTCATCGGATCCTTAAGCTTTGGTGGCAATCGATTAAAGATCATGACACTGCATTCTTGTGTAAGGGCAACAGCCTCGAACTCTCCCAACTTTCTCTTTTTGGACATGATGTCCTTCATGAATTTTACATAGTTGGGCATTTGCTCAAGGGCCTTCACCAATGGAATGTTAATTTGTAATTGCTTAAACACTTCCAAAAAGCACTTAAATTGATGATCATGCTTGTGCTTTTGAAGTCTGGCCGGAAATGGTGGCGGTGGATACACATATGATGGCACTGTTGGCTTTGCCAAGGCAATGCTAGCATCCATCTTGGCATTAATATGCTTTTTGGCCTCATGCTTCTTGTCATCATTATTAACATCATCGTCGGCATTGAGACTGGCATCCTGTTGAGCAATGGAACTGGCATGAGTGTTGGCATTATTGTGGGCATCGCCACTGACATCATCTGCTTTGGCTTTCTCCTTCTCTGATTCCCTTGGCTCATCTATTGGCACTGATTTTCCATCTTGGCAGTCGACCGACTGCTTGGCAGCCGTTTCTGCCTCACAATGTTTACCACTTCGAATGGTTATGGCCTTGCACTGCTCATTACCTTTGTTCCGAGCATCTTCAGTGTCACTTGGTAAAGCTCCTTGTGGATGATTGTTGTATGCATTCGCAAGTTGTCCCATCTTAATCTCTAAATTCCTTATTGAAGCTGCCAGACTATGAACTGTGACATCATTCTGCTCTGTGTACTCTGTAAGATTGCCTCCTTGATTGAGTCTTTGCCCTTGCTGGAAATTATTTTGAACTCTCTATGGCATAGTATTTTGACAGAATGCTGGCATGGCATTATGGTTTTACCTCTGGGCATTCTAATGTTGTGAATTGTATTGGTTTCCCCCTTGATTTCCCCAAGCTAAGTTAGGGTGCTTTCTCCAACCTGTATTATAAGAGTTGAAGTTAGAATTATAATAACGTCCAGAATTGCCAATGAAATTTACCGACGCAAGATTGGCAGGGCATTCATCCACATGGTGGTTCTCTCCACAGATAGTGCAAAATGTCTCTAATGCTTTGACTTTTTGGGACTCGTTGCTTTTTTTGTAAAGTTCTCAGCATGCTGTTAAGGTTGGAAATCTCGGCATGGATGGACGTTAGCTTATCCAACTGTAGTTTCCCACTGGCTGTGGATCCAGTCCCAAGTCTAGCAACAAGATATTCAAAATCATTTATGACTATCATTTCAAGGATACCGATAGCTTCTATATAATTTTTGTCAAGCAATGATCCAGCTGCTGAAGCATCAACAACAATCATTGTCTGTACGTTCAATCCGTTGTAGAAGGTTTGTATCTAGGTCCAATTTGGGAACCCATGCATAAGGCACCTTCTCAACAAGTCTTTAAATCTTTCCCATACATCATATAGGGTCTCATCCTCAGCCTACTTGAAGGTAATGATCTCACCACGCAGCTTGGCAGTGAGTGTCGGTGGCTGAAATCGTGTTAGAAAATTTTGGCATAGATCTGCCCATGAAGTGACTGAGCCTGGTGGCAAGGAATTGAGCCATGTCTTTGCTCTGTCTCTCAAAGAAAAAGTAAATAGTTTCAGCATCACAATATTCTCAGATACTCTAGGTTGCTGAAACAATTGTCATATCTGCATGAATTGCTTTAAATGCTACCTTGGATCTCTAGTCAATGCTCCATCGAATTGTCATACCTTCAAAAGAGTTTAGATTATTACGAGTTTGAGTTCAAAATTTGATGCATTTACCTCATTGCCAATGACTCATGGCATTAAGCCTATGATGTCATGTGCTAACTTCTCTCGAATGGGTCTCTGTTCTTCGGCATTGTTGATGACATTATTATTCTGTAATGGTATTCCTTCATTTCCTGGTTAATTCTCTTAATTGTTTTGAACACCATTTACTCCTCAGTTTCCTTGATTTTTGTGATTCATCTCTTGAATCTTCTTTCTCAATCTATGCAAGGTGCATTCAATCTTAAGGTCTAATGGTCTAACTTCCCTCTCACCACGTTTCCTGGTCATACACCGATGAAAACAAAACAAGTAAAAAACTAAAAACAATCAAATTCGTTGCAATTCCTCGACAACAGCGCCAAAAACTTGTAGACACTCGGCGTGAATGATTATTTGCTGGCAATAGGGCGTAAAAGATATTGGAAAAGTGTTAACACAATGCCAAGAAATCTATTGCGTGCAAGTATACACGGTCTGCAAGTAATACAACAATTAAGCTAAGTGTCAATCCCACAGAGATTGCATTTGGGATTCAATTGCTTTGTTAATTACTTGTCTTGAGAAAAAGATGTTTTTGATGTAGAGTGGTTTTTGAAAATGAAAAGATAATGAAAGTACGAAAAGTAATTAAATCGTTGGCAAGGAAGGTGTCTTAGCAAATGACGAGCGTTGGCAATGAGTGCCTGGTTTTCACGCTATTTGTGTAATGCCAGCCTTTAATAAATCATGTCTTGGCATTGTTTGCCGAGCAGATTCAAAGGTAGCAATGCCTCTGCCGATAGCATTGCCCTAAATTAATCATGAAAAAACCCCTATATGTCTACAGTGAATGTTTTTTCATAAACTAATTTGATTAAGTACCGATATTTACTCCTAAGGGGTAGATTTCACTCGCAAAGTAAGTTCATCTACTTGAACATCTCCTTTCGAAGAATTTCTCCTTAGTATCCAGCAACTGATCGTTGCCACCCAAGTCAATTATGATATTGAGTTGCAATAGGCTAACTATGACAGTCGTCGCATGGCATAGTATTTTAAAAAGGGAAGGGAGTGCCAGTTGTCGCTTGGCAGCACACTTAAAAATAGTAAACATGCAGATAGGAAAAACAGTGTCGTGGCAGTGTTGATTGATTAAAAACTAAGCAAAAACATAGCGTTCAAACGCAAACACCCCTCATCAACTATGAAATTAGTTCATGGTGAGGGTATAAACCAAAAAACCATTATCGTTTTTAACATCCATCATCATCAAAACTAAGAAAAATAACAACAAAGAGGATGGGCTAGAAAAGGGTCTCTCGATGCAGCTCTTCACGGCCAAGCTCTCAAATGTTGCACCTTATCTCCGATCACTCTCCTTGTTTTCTGCATCCCCTTCAATATCAGGTTTAAATAGGACTCCATGGATAACCTAAAATTAGCTTGGATTTAAATTTGAACGTGTAGGGATAAGGAAGGTGATCATATTATCTAGCGTTTGAATCCTAGGGCTGATCAGATTAGGGCTGACGCCATCGTGCCATTGCTCTTCTGGCATCGCAACTCGGCATGGTACTACTTACTGGGCTTGGCACTGCTTGTCCGCTATTTTTTCGGAGATTGATCCAATTCTTATTTTCTCGCAGTCTAATCTGATTCTATTTTTCGGGGTCAACATCTTCTTGGCCTGGCATCAAATGTTCTTCTTTGCCGACCGATGCTTGGCATTAAAGGTCCTTTTGTGCCAACGACTACTTGGCATCCTCCTTGGTGTCGTCTCCTTCTTGGGCTAACTTGCTCCTGCTCTACCAGCTGCTGTGCCATCAGCTATGCCAGCCTGCAAAAAGGTGCCAAAAACAACCCTTCACACTGGCATAACATTGAATCTTAACTCTTTATGCAATGCATGATTTTGCGACCTAAATGAAACTAAATGTACTTGAAAGACAAGGAATAGCATGTGAAATAAGCATAAAAATTAGTACATTTGGAGCGTCAACAGGTACCTACAAAAACAAAAAAGAGTCGTTGCAAATGCACAGAGAGTACTAGTACAAGATACATCCTTGTCGGTACGCTAGTGCCTTACGTATCGGTACGGCCAAGCCTGTACCGGTACGAAGGTTGCTCACAAGATATTGGGGACACACTGCGTAGCGGTACGAAGAAAGACCGTACTAGTACGAGCAGTCAATTTTTGACTTTTAAGACATTTAAAAAAATTTTCAAGGCAAAAAAAACTTTTTAAAAACTTTTCAAATGTATTTTTCAAGTTGAACAAACCTTGAATTAATTTTACAATATTTGTTCAAGTCTAAAAATATTTTTCATTGAGTTATATCAAAATAAATATCTCAACACTTATAATTGCTTCAAGTTCATTGTAGAATATTTTTTGTTAAAAAACAATATTGTGTTGTATTGCTTAAAGTTCATGAGTTCATATAGACAATATTGAACACTCGTTACTTTGGACAATAAATGAAGTAATAACATCAAAAATAACTTGACATTAACAAAAGTATTGTTTTGGACAATATTCAACAGACATTTGTTACTTGACATTAACAAAATAAGGTTTAATCCCATTACCAAACAAAATCTCTTTTTAAATATTCTCAAAAGTATTTGAATATTCATCTCAACAACATAAGTTTTAAAACAAAAAGATATCATCTAAAGTTTTAAATATTCCCTAATTCTTCTTTGCAGCCATTTTCTTCTGCTTCATGTGGTCATCATACTATTGTTGCTAAAGTTGCCTTGTGGTAACTACTTGCTTCCCTTTCCATTTCAATCCAAGTCCTTTCTATTCATGCTGATATTTAGAAGTATCAGCTTCAATCTTTCTTTTAGTTGTTGTTGTAAGAACTCTTTCACTAGGTAAACCAGGCTGTAAACAGAAAATTCAAATCAATAGAAGCATTGTACATTTGATATATGTCAGTGAAAACAAAATGTCAAATTCAAACTTGCATTATAAATTTCCTTTCCAGTTTTGAGGTCCTTGTAAATTTTAATTTCAATTGTTTGCTATTTTTGTTGGATGTAGAGGATGTAGCAAATTGGTTTGAATTTTCTTAAAATGCTCTTTTCATGTTTCTAGTAATTGGATTGTTATTGTCAGTCTGAGATGAATCCTAATACAAAACATTCAATACATCAAAGTTAGAAAAATAACATTTTGTTACTTTACTAGTATGACAACAAATTGAAAAAACCTAAGTCCTTGTTACAACATCTTGAGATATTTGAACTGAATTTATTACAACATATTGAAATTTTTGAACCGGAGTTATTCTCGTGCTACAAGCTGTTCCAGCGGTGGCATCCTGAATATGAAAGTATAATGGGTTTAAGAGAAAAATATAGTGGAAAGAAAAATATTTTACATTTAAAGGTTTACTTGTCTAGTGGGTTTAAGAACTTTGTTGGGAAAATTGATATTTCTGTGGCCAAATCCCTTGCAAATACTGCAAGCCGTTTTCAATCATTCTCTACTGATTTTTCCATATTTGTTCTAACATGCTCGTTTTTATCTTTTGTACTTTTTTTCTTAAGTCTCCCAAGCATGGCTTTTAACTTAGGGGGTTGAATTAGATCATCTATTTTGGGCCAAAATTTCTTTTTCCTATCTGGATGTAGGACATTACTGTAACTTGCCAAATATGTTTTTTTGAGTAGAACTTTACAATGTAATTGTGAGGATCTTTAGAATCATTATACATTGCAGAAATTGAATGGAAACATGGTATTTCAGTGAGTTCCCATTCCCTGCAAGTACAAGTCAGTCTTTCTAAATCAATTGTGTGTTGGTCTTCACCCTGAGTCACCTCGAATCCCCCATGGCCATTCCAAATCAACCTACATTGGGATGAATGGTCTATATTCTTTTCTAATTCTGCTTAGCCACAGGTAAAATTTCAGTTGGCCACTTAGTTGTCCAAATTTTCTTCACATGCATTCTTTGCATAATTTTTTTTAATTTCTTCTAGCATACTAATGATTGGATAGCATCTTTCATCCAAAATCTAGTCATTGAAAGCTTCTTCCAAGTTATTATCAAGAACATCACATTTGGATGTTCCTGTGAAATATACACGACTCTAATGTTTTGTAGGAATTCCTAGCAAATCATTAGTAAATCATTTTCTCATTTCTTCAAGTTTTTTCAATTGATACCCTTACACAATTTTAAAATTGAATTTTTTTATTGACACCTTTCTATTTTTTGTGCCAATTTGTATATATGTGTTTTGCACACATCTTATGGTCAACTTTAATAAATAATTCATTTAGGATTGGCACCAAACCCTACAATATGAAAAATAATTAAAATAGATTTGAATTCAATCTAAAATTTAATTAATACATAACAAAATTTAAAGATTTTTCATACCTTTTGTTGGTCAGACATTAAGGTCAAATCTTTTTCTTCTGAATGATTTAAATCATCCATTAACTTGGTGAAATACCATTTTCATGATTCTTTGCGTTGTCTTTCAACCACTACCCAAGCTACATGAAATATTTGATTGTTATTATCTCTTCCAATAGCAACTCAATTTGGGTAACAATCTTCAAGAAACAACCATCCACCCCTATAAAGGGTTTGCACCCTTCTCTCCAACCTACTAACAGTTTATATTGATTCAATTGTTAATTATCTATACTAAAAAATTGAATGAAATATAAAAATATAGAAATTCTTAACCTACCTTTTTTCAGAGCAGCAAAACATACATACATCCTATAAAAAACGCATTGTTATCATTATCTCTATGAACTTGAATCAAAATTGTACTTTCAAGATTGCTAGAAATTAACTCAGCAGCATACCCTCGTAAATTGGCATACTCCTCAACATAAAAACTCATACTCTTTCTAAGAATAACTTTTTTAGCTTTCTGACACATGTCTTTAGTAGCATTTGCTCTTATTTTCTGCTTGCAAAGGATCACCAAGGTAGCAATTTTCATTTTTGGGTCAACTAGGATTCTTTCCTTGAAAACCTTATGAATATTCTTTCAGCTCGGCAACTTATTCTTATTACTCATAAAACAAGTGTGGACATGATTGCATGTTTTCATCGACATTCATACTTTCTATCAAAACTTGCAAATAACAACCAAGGACAACCATCTCTGCATCGAACTCTTAATCTTTTTGGTTCACTCTTCAAATACTTCAAAGCTACACCTTTAGCAATAACATATTTTATGACTGCCTATTTAAAGTAAATATGATCCATAAGTCTAAGTCTTAATTCCCACAAAAAAAATTGAGATAATGACACCAATGCCTGATGTACTTTGACAAAAAGTTCAATGTGGGGTCAATATTTTTTATGCGTTCAATGTGTCCCATGTATTTTACTTCCGTCTTTTTAAATGCCCCTCAAATTTAACACCGTTAACTGATGACATGACAAGACACATGACACATTCTTATGTTGTCACGTGAAATTTTTTATAATAAAAAATAAAAAAAACTAATCCAAGGACATCTAAGTAATTTGACCATTTTATTTTATTAAATAAAACATTTTCAACCTTTTATTTTTCGCACCAAAAAAAACAAAATGGGAATAAATTGAGGATATATGAACAATTTTATCTTTTTTATTTTATCTTGTCTGCCTCCTTTCTTCACGTTTTCAAAATTCATTTTTCCTTCCATAAAAACCTAAAGTGTTTCTCTTCTACCTTTGTCGAGATCGCTATCGCCGTTGATTTCTGCCACCGTTTAGTCAAAGGCCACCACTAAATTGGAGTGCTTCATATCCTCTATTATTCTATCCATTCAGATTTTCGTAAAAAAATCCCATTTCACACGAAATCAAAACAATAGCTTTGGAAGATTTCATCATAAATCATTTGTTGTGCTGTCAGATCTAACCGACGCTAGAATATGTTTTCCATAATTCTCTCATTTTTCACCATTTGAATCGAGCTAAAACAACCATAAACTTCGTGAATCAAAATGGGTAAAAATGAATCTCTTTAATTTTTTTTTTTGATTTTTATGCAGTAATAGTTAAGGATTGAATGTGGGTGTCGAAAGACATGTATGAAATACCACTTTAATTTTTAATAAAACTTATCAGTACATTCTATGTTACAATTTTTGCTCCAGACATGAATGTGGGTGAACCATTTTTTCTTAATAGTGATGTTACCAACGAGTTTTTATTTCAAAGAAATGATTGAATTCCACATAGCCCATAGAGGAGAAGCTTCCGTTTCACTCTTACTAATATTTTTCAATTCTTCATCTGTAAACATTTTTCAACACTAATAATTTTTTAAATAAAAAAACTTAGACAATATTATTTGTGATAAAATGTTGAGGGAACTTCTCAACATAAATTCATAAAAAAAGAGAGGGAGAAGAAGATGAACAAGGAGAAGACTCTCTGCGTTCATTTTCTCTTCTCTTTTTATTTTTTTACTTAACAAAAATGGTCAAATTGTTTAGATGTACTTAATTAGTTTTTTCTTTTTATTTTTTTATTATTGAAAATTTCACGTGACAACATAAGAATGTGTCATGTGTCCTGCCATGTCATCAGTTAATAGTGTTAGACTTAAGGGGCATTTCAAAAGACGAAAGTAAAGTATATGGGCACATTGAATGCATAGAAAGTATTGACCGTGCATTAAACTTTCTATCAAAGTACACGGAGTCTTGGTGCCATTATCCCAAGAAAATTTACAGTCTGGACCATATGCGTGCCAAGATTTTTTGTTACTTTTGTATGCACCACATATTTTATCCTCATCTTCATCACAATCCTCATATTTTTTTGGATCATCAGAGCATAGATAACCACTTTCATTACCTTCTAATTTGTCATTATCTTCATTTAATGCATCTTTTACTATTGTATTATTTCTCACAAATGTTTGTGCTTGAGTTCAAAATTATTTTACTTTTTATCTTCACTGTCATCTGATAGTCTCTTCTGTCTACTTTTCCTCAATTCTTCTCTAATTTCTTCAACTTTCTCATCCAAGTCAGAAAGCACCTCAATGTTAACTATAGAATCATCTTCACAACTTTGAAGTTGTTCTTCATCACCAACAAAATCATAAAGGTTTACATCATGTCCTAAATCTTTAATTTCAAATTCAAAATCTACAGTAGTACCTCCTCCAGTATTTACAGCCCTTCCAGTATTTTTAAATAGAAAGCCTTGATCTTAAGTCATCCACAACAGTTACACCTTCTACATCTGATGTATTAACACCACCAATCTTAATCACCTAATTAATATTCTCAATGCCCTCACCTACTTCATTACGTTTTTTCAAAAAGTTCATAAATATTTTTTTGGTCCACAAAGGTCTACAATGCCTCTATTGTTTAAAAATTATAAACATTGTCTAATTGAATTGTCACCATTTACTAGCACCAATGCATCACTATTGAATTCCACCCCTAGCACCCTATAATATACTCGTGGATTAGTCTCATACCCAGATCCTTTGCATTACCAATTATGTCCCAATAACATAAAATATCTGAATCAACTTGTAATTTCTCAAAATTTCCACCAATATAACCAAACTTAGGTTTTGTTACAAATTTACTATCATGGTAATATTTTAACACAAAAACATTTAGATACATTGATCATCCTGCATCAGCAACATTGCATATATTAACATTAAAAAATTTTGTCCTATATCAGCAATATTGCATATAACTAAAGACAATTAACTAATATTTAAGTCACACAATTTTATATATATGTGTATATATGTAACATGGTTCTACCTCAATTTAATACATCATCTTAATATTTATCCTATATTCTTTCAATTTCATTCACACATTTCAATATAAAACAAAACATTTCAGTTAAAAAGCAAAAAAATCACTATTCAAATACAAATTCTATATATAAAACAGAATATCAACATGTTTTAGTCAAAAAGCAAACACAAAAGACAAGAGTGTGTAGATTCAAAACACATTCACATGTGGGGTCATGCTCACTGAAAAGAAAGACTAGAACAGATACTCGAGTATTAAAATCAACAAAAAAGACAAAAAAATTGTATCAGTAATGGAGAAGTTTAAAGTGTAAAATAATATTACATTTAGGCTTTTATGTCTTACTTCCACTTTCTCTTTTGGGTGTAAAATCCTAAAACTACTGCAAAAACATAAATAGGTTAGACGAATCTCCATAAAACAATTGCCAAATCAAAACATTTTTTGGTAAAAACCCCTAAACCATCGTTTAGATTTAAAAAAACTTATCGATTTTTATTAGCCCTTCGAATTTCAGAACAAGCTTCTTCAGTGCCTTCCAAATTTGACACCAATTTTGAAGTTTTTAGAGAATCAACCTTTTTTTTTTCTTTGTACGAGTGAGAATGAACTTTATAGAGAGTTTTACCGTTTTTAGCCCTAATTATTTTGAATTTTTTAATACATGTCCACGTCATCCTTTAGCCACGTCATTAAATTTGACCGTTTAGCATCCAGCGTGGCATGCCACCTAGGAATAACGGGCGCGCTGGCGGCCAACTTCGCAAAACTTAACAGGCATGTTAGTCAATAACGATCAATGGGTGACATTGCTGAAATTAGTTTGATATGAGGGCAAAATTACAAGAAAAAAAAATTAGGGTCAACATTGCTGAAATTAGTTTGATATGAGGGCAAAATTACAAAAAAAAAATTAGGGTCAACATTGCTGATTTCGGATTACTACATGAGAAAAATTATCCTTTTAGCCTATATATTAATCTTAATTTAACTTTAATTAGGATTTCAATATATATAATCCTAATCCAACTTATTTAGGATTTCAATATATATATATATATATATATATATATATATATATATATATATTAATATATGTAATCATAATTTAACTTAATTAGGATTTTAATACATATATATATATTAATATATATAATCCCAATTCAATTTTAATTAGGATTTTAATATATATATATATATTAATTTAAATCAAATTATATTTTTTATATATTAACAAAGTCATAATTACAATAATTTTTTTAATATTTATCCAATAGTTAAATGATATATATATATATATATATATATATATATATATATATATTGAAATCCAAAGTCAACGCTGACGTCACTGGTCCAAAGGCTGACTCAGCGAGTTGACTCACTGGGTTGACTCAGGCGAGTTGACTCACTGAGTTGACTCGAACGAGTTGACTCACTGAGTTGACTCGGGTCAACGGGTCAGGTCAAAGGGTCGGGTCGGGTTAACGGGTTGGGTTAACGGCTCGACCGAGCGGTTCGGTTCAACCGGACCAACCGGTTCAGACCGGTTCGGTCTACGCGGATCGGCTCTTACCCTTAAAACTCTAAAGTCGCCGGAACCTCACCGGAAAATCTGTTTCACGTCGTTTCTAGCGAAAAAAACGCAAATAAGCAAGCCATCATTTATTATCGAAATGACACCGAAAACTAACCAAAACTCACCGAATTTGTCCTTAAACATTCGAACACGTCGGAAAAATGCGTATCTCCGACGAAGGGAAAAACAACGATGAACGGGTGAACGGAAACCTGAGTTTTGATCGGCTTGTGACGGGGATTCCAACGGCGGTGGTGGTGCGGTGAACGGAAGTCGAACGGTTCCGGAAAACTCGAAGGAAAGGTCGACCAGTTTAGTCCTAGGTTCACGAATCTTCAACGGCCGATTGCCGGTGAAAGGGGCGGTGATTGAGTGTGTGGGTTGAGGGGTTTTGCTCGGGGTTTGAGGGTGAACGTTTTAACGCCGACGGTGAGCGTCACAGCGCGGCGGTGAGGGCTGATCGACGGTGGCCGGTTCAGTTTAAGGAAACAAAGGGGAACGACGATGAGAGGGGAGGGGTGTTTTTGGAAGCTTTTTCGGGATGGTGGGCTCATTAATTTCCAATAAGATAGCAGGTAGGATATTTTAATTATTTTATTATTATATTATTTTTAGAATCTAATAAAATTTAATAAGGGTGGCTTATAACCAAGAGCTTCAATAGCTCAATTGGTTGGGCACCCGGTTGAAACCCCTTGAGGTTGTGGGTTTGATTCCTACAACCTTCACTTCCTTCTCTTTTCTTTTTCATTTCATTTTAAGGGTGTTACAACTCATATTATGTAGGAGGGGCAAATCCTATTTTGAGCAACCATATACCACTACATAGATTGTAACATATCCAATAACAATCTTTATAGTGTAATCAGTTATGACACACGTTTGAGTAAATCAAAATATGTAACACACTATGTTGAAATAATGATGATCTCAAGTCTGAGAATTATACATGTAGCTATCACTATGAGAAATGTTTGTGAATGTCACATAATAATCCAAGAAACATGCTCATGGCGAGTTAGTCCAATATGTCGTTCTCTAACACATACTCATGTATTGATTTTGACATCTCCATGTCAATGACAACATTTTATCATCAATTAACTACACATTAGTCTTAAATGCATCATTGTTGTTCATGCCCACAAAGATACTGGACTAAGGACATTTAAGAATAATTATGTTATTCTAAGGACTTTATTATAATTCCTCTTATTTATGAACGCAGAATAGTAATTGAAATAATAATGGCAATGCAGAGGTATTATTAAACAAGGTATAACAAATGTCATTTACAATCATCTTATGATTGACCTTTGAGCATGCTCTAGCAGTTCCACCTTATTGGAATCGATAATACATCTGTCTCTTGTTATTACGCAACATACTGCCACACCTTGCCAGCCCCGATTTCCTCTCGTTGAACTGTCAACATTAAATTTTAGCACCATAACTGGTGGCAGACACCATCGGACACCCAAACATGCCAAACCCGAGCTAGATCGCACATCACACAACCAAAGGCATTACCGCTAAGTCAACTTAACAATCGTAAACTGTGATGTAGCAGTATGAATCCAATACAATGACAATAATTTAATCAAGAAGAACAACTCACTCACATGTAGACGCTTGACATTAAACAATAAATCATTTCAGGCAAGCCACTTAAATCAAAGCACCGCCGCGCATCCTGCCAACCAACACCTACACATCAAACCCGAAAAAAAATTATGAAAGCTGTAACCCCCACACCCGGCCTAAATTATATGACCAAATGTGAAAGGTCACAAAAATCATTGAAATGACCTCAAATTTATTGTTTTCTAAAATAATACACATAACAATAAATGCATCAACAAACCATCAAAAAATATATGGTATATCTCTTCCAAATTAATAAAAAGTAAGACGAGTAAATTTATATTTCTGAAACTAAATAATAATTTTCAAGTCTTTAATAACAAAATAAAATACCATGCCACAAATTCAAAATAAAATAAATAGAGAATGTGTTTATCTAAATCAATAGAAAAGTCTAAGACTTAATCCTCCAAAAGCCAAGCCTACTCCTAAAATTTGGAAAAATGAAATTGGAAGTTACAAGGGAGCTAAAGAGCTCAATGTGGTGAAGTTGCATAATAAGGAAAATAGAAAGTAACAAGAGAGTAGATTTTATCAAAACAAATAAATCATGCATTTGGATTAATGAGCCAAGATACTAATAAGACCATTACACAAACCCACCAACCTTACCCCGCGACAGAAGTAAAAACTTTAAGTATTATTCAGAAGTAAAAAATGTTATCAGATCTCCATAATCTCATATGTTAGTGCGGCGTCCGGCATGATCTCCGTCATTCATCCGCCATCACCGATGCATGTAGGTAATACAACACTATGATGCATGTTGATGACATTAATCAAGAGATACTATGGTAACATATCAATTAACATACTCTTAGTGTAAATCAGAATTCAGAACATATCAGATATTCTCAATAAAAAAAAGAGTACAAGCAAACCAAGTGCACAAACAAACAAAGTTTTCAGACAAATCACATAACATACAGAATTGGTGTGAATACGACAACCAAAACTCTAACTTGATTTATTGTGAAATATAGCAACTGAAAAAGACACGCACTTAGAAAAGATTCAGAACCATTTGAATTATTAGACGACATCTTCCTCACGATCTAGCGTAGTATTGAGTCTGACACAATCATATTTTACACGAAAAATGATCTACAAATTAGTAAATCCCAAATCGAGTATAAACTTTAGTTAATAATAATAATAATAATAATAATTTTCCTCAATCAATTTGCGGCAGGGGGGAAATTAAAACACGACTTTGAGCCTTTCATTGCTATAATTGACGGCTAGGGCCACTTGGATAAAGGGACGATGATTGTAAAAGAGGTGTGAATATAGGAGGTTAATATGGCGCAACGTGGTTGATGTTGGCATGAGAACTGAGAAGGTATACATATGTTGGGGGGTTGTCGAGAGTTGCTTACCGAGAGTATGGACGAGTTGTAATGTAGCTTGGCAAGGTTTTAATGTTTTGGAGGTGTTTTAAAAAAGAAACTTTAAAGAATACAATTTAATATATATATATATATATATTGTTGTGAATAAAATAAGGAAGAACAAAGAGATGAGAGAAGGGGGAGATTTGTATTATTCTCAAAATATAGAATTGTCTACAATGCCTTCAATGAATCATCTATTTATAGGCATAAGAAGTACATAATACATTAAACTCTAATTCATAGAGATAATATTCCTAATAATAAATAAATCAAACTCCTTTGATAAAGTTCTAATCATGATAGACATCCACATAGATAAATATTCATAACACTCCCCCTTGGATGTCTATGAAGATAATGTGTCTCGTTAAAACCTTACTAAGATAAAAATCCAGTGGGAAAAAAAATTCTTTAGTGAAGGAAAAAGAGTACACACATCTTTGATACGCATAACATGTTGCCTCATTAAAAACCTTACCAGGAAAACCCATTGGGACAAAACCTCGGTTAAGGAAAAAAGAGTGCAACGCGTATTTACTCCCCCTCATGCAAACATCAGAGAAGATCTTTGAATCTTCATAAGTTAATCTTGAATATCATTTTTCTAAAGATCGTGAGGGATGAAACTTTGGAGTAATATGTTCCATGATGTATCCATTTTCAAACTGAGATATACATCTTGCGTTATCTTCACACAAGATAGCTTTTATCATATCTTGTAAAAGTAAATCCACATATCTTTTGGATATGTTGGGTCAATAATCTTAGCCAAACACATTTTTTTGGCTTGCCTCGTGCATAACAATTATTTCTACGACATTTGAGGAGGCATCAACGAATGTTTGAAGATCTAAATGTAATGATCTTTGTATATTCATAGATATTTCTTGACCAACTAATATATAGTGCTTCAAGACCAAGAAAAGATATAATTATCTTTATTCACATCCAATAATCTTACAACTATTGGGATACTCAATAGATATGCTCTATTCATATTGAATCTTCTTTAAGATTCTTTCAGCTTATGTCTATTCATAGACAAAAGAAATATATAAAAATGCTCGATCTTTAGGTCGAGATAAACTTGATGTCAATATTCAAGTACTTGTATTGAAAGTACTTCATGAGTTTCCAATTTGAAGCTCTTTAGGAGTTCTAAAATTATCATAATGGATCTTGATCCAAACTCCTTTATAAAATACATAAGACAATCTGATCATTCTTATAGTATTTTCTCAATTAGTATTCACTAAGGCGATTATACCAAATGCGCCAAAAAATATTCATGAGACATGTCTAAATAAATTTCCTCAGAAATTTCCAAATGCTTATAGCATTTTAGATCCTTCAAGGATAAATATGGATCCACAAATAATTAGACGCATGTAAAATTTTCAAAACTGCCAAAGTAATTGCATCCACCATGAAGTAATTAAAACTTTTCATAAATCACAGTTCAAGTCGTATTTACGATTACTTATTTGTGCCTCACTTGCATTACACCTTTAGGTGTTTGGACTGGTGGTCCAAATACTTCTATTTTAGAAGTTCAAAGCGTCTTTCAACATTGGTCAATTCAATATCTATACTTCTGGATAGATTTTATACAAGATCCTCGATTTCTTTCTTTACTTCTATAGAAGTATTTTATGTAAAATTGTTTGTAAAATCGTTGTCAACAACTTTCTAATTTTTCTAGTTCCATTCTCATAATGACATAACTCATCGAGATCTCTTCAAGATTTCAATCTTTATTCCAGGTACCTGAAACTCTTCAAGAGTTTTATTATTTGTTATGTCTTGGGTCTCTTCAGGAGCACCCGCCTCCAATATATGACCATCTCATATTACTTTCTATTTACGAGAATTTTGATCATTGGAACCATTTCAACTATCATGCTTCAGGCATGATTTACATTCTCTCACTCTAACATGTAATTTAAACTTAGAGCATTTCAGCTGGTATATGAGACTTAATTACTCTCATTGGGTCAGTAAATATGTCTGGCAGTTGACATGTAATAACATGAATTATCTTATGAACTTCTAGTTCATATACGAGGATCTAAATAATGATAATTCATTTTCCTCTATCCAGCTGATTATTATCTCCCCCTGATGTTGAGAAAAATCATGTCATAAATGATTCTCCAATTAATGTTTAAGAATTTAAACATAAAAGGAGACTCATACTCAATATATATTCTCAACCCTTTTTATTTACCCATTTTGTGCGTTGTGGTGGAGCAATTCATATCGCACATTCAAAAATCATAAAATGGGAAATGTATGGTTTCTGACCAAAAACCAATCATAACGGGGAGTTTATTATAACTCGTTGGCTTGATGCGTACAAGTGTTGCTATATGGAAACACCATATAAATAATAACTCTTTTGTTCTCATAGTTTAGCTATTAAATAGGAGGCATCCAATTGAAATTTTGCTAAACTATATTTTTCATAATCAATAGGCTTTGTAACAACTGATATAGCCTAAAATATAAACCCACTAGCTTTTCAAGACGAATAGTCTAACTGCATAATCTGAATATTTTTAGAATCAATCTCACAAACTTCTGGTTGTAAGTTGATAAAACAATGTAGATGCATCTACTAAAATCATATAAAACTTTCCATATTTGTGGATATATGGGCCCATATTTCGTTCAGATATGCAAGACATACAGTCTCAACTTCAATACAAGAACTTTAAGTTCTAATTCTTTTGGTAAGTGGGATCATCTATATCCTTTGAGAACAAACAACACAAGAACTTTAGGTTCTTTTAGTAAGTGGAATTTAATCAATTCCTTTAAGCAACACAAGAACTTCACGTTCTTTAATAAGTGGAATTTAATCCATTCCTTTGAGAATAAGCACCATAAGAACTACAGGTTCTTTTAATACATGTGCATGTAAATCTCAATAATTTCTGCACCATTGATCAGGATGGTCTAACCGATCATGCCAACTATATATATGTGTGTATATATCTCTGAATTTGTAAACTCCTTGTTTACCATAACTTGTAATTCAATCTCACTCGTACATGTCTAGTACGGCCATCAAAATTGTTCCTTTAAATAGGAATATATTTAGCTCTTTCGGAGCTTTCAATTGAAATCATCTTTTGGTAGTAATATATAGCTCTTCTAGAGCTTTCAACTGACTTTTTGGCTACCAAAACTTATATCAATATTGGCTTATTTCAAATGCCAATTGATAACATATGTTATCTATAATTCCCAAAGGGATAGTTTGCGAACTCATATTACTCTCTTTATGACTTTGACGAGTATAATGCACTGTGAATATGAAATAAAGTTCCATTTGACAATAACATATTTGCTCAACCAGAGCCTTTTGTGATATTAGTACTTCCGGATATAGTACTCACATTATTCCCTTGCATTTTAATCGAGAAATGCATAATTGTGCACCTTTCAAAATGTGCTTTGTTTCATTTACTTCAGGTAATGAAAATATGTACTTTGTATCATTCACTTCGAGGAATGAAAATATAAAATATAGCACATCATATCAAGTCGATTATCTATCAGAGATAAACTTTCAAGTGCTCTTCCGGAGTATTGATATTTTAGTACTTTGAGAAATACTACTCATATTTCCCCTTGCATTTAAATGGGAAAAATATTTCTTATGCTTAAGTACAATATGAGTACTTGCATTATCTGCTAGGCATAAATAGCCACAATTCTAGGCATAAATAGCCACAATTCATTGTATATTTTATTCCGGAGGTAATCATATTCTTCAAATAATAAATTAACATAAAACGTAAATAAATAATATGTGAAATAAATAAACATAAAGCAAACTAACATAAATAAATAATAAATAAAACGAATTAACATTAAAAAAATAAAATAAATAAATAAAAACAATTATTCCTGTTAGAAGTTATAAGGGAAATAAAATAAATGGTAAATTATTCCCTTCAAGGGTTATGAGAAAATTAACAATATCCAATTGAGTTGGATCAATAACGCCATAATTATTTTCGCCATAAACAAATTTTGTTTATATTTTATTTCATTTATCATTCATGATTATGGATAAAGTCCATAATACTTTGGCGTTTGACAAGTACGAAACCAATGGTTTATAACATCACATTGGTAAAAGGATTTCACTTCCTTAGAATGATCTTTATCACTCTTGTCATCCTTATAACTTCGCTACCAGCGGGTAGAAGTATTCTTAAAATGACTATATTTTTCATGTGTATATTCATAGCCTCGACCACGACCACAACTTTTAATGTGATTTTTTATTCCTTTCATAATATAATCTCACATTCACTTCAGGGAATGGAGTAGAGCCAGTGGGCCTTTAAAACCTTTTTCACATATCCTTATCACAGAGAACAAAGATTTAATCCTCGTACGCGGCATTGTTAAACCTGTCCACAATGTCCTTTAAAAACCTCATTTGAGACCAGTAGCCTCGCAGAACGGGATGTCCAACCAATTATACTTGGATTATATCGAAATTATGTCTCTAATTGAATAATGATTTACCATGTTTGCATTCACTTCAGGGAATGAAACAGATCCAATAATTGCATGGAATAAACATCATGCTTGCATTCACTTCAGGGAATGCCCCATCATTGATAATTGCATGGAATAAACATCATGCTTGCATTCACTTCAGGGAATGCCCCATCATTGATAATCGCATGGAATAAGCATCATGCTTTGCATTCACTTCAAGGAATGCCTCCCATAAAACTTTTTGGATCAAGACGATTTTTCGTAACTTGAAATTGGGAGAAGTCTATGGTCGAGTTTTTCGACGAATAAGAAATATTGCTTTCAAGCAAATATAGACTTTATAATAATCTTCTTGTAAATCCAAAATCATCATGATTTATCGCACTTTAAAATTGTATTTTAAAAGATAAAAATAAAATAGAGTTTACCGATATTGAATTTCGTCTCAAAGACAATGATGACGTAGCAAATGAACCAAGGCATCTTCTCATAATCTTTTTTACACCATGTCTCTTTCCAACTCATTTGAATACATGTAAAACTCAAAACACGGTTAAAAGCATCGACTTTTATCAATAGAATAAAAAAAATTTATTTGAGACTAGATCAAAAAGTATAAAAGTAGTCATAGATCAAGTTGAATAAACATAACTATAATTGATGAGATCAAATTATAAACAACCATAGTTAAAATCAAGCGACATTTTGATGAATATGTAAACACATCAAAGTAACGTATTCCTTTTGCCTTTGATTCACATATAAAGTAATTGATACAAATAATAAAGTTGTTTTATATCTCGAATTTATTCATATAAATTACCATAATAATAATAATAATGATAAAACAAATATATAACAATCACATGACAACACAATCCTTGAATTGAATCAATTATAAATTAGAATGGAATAATAAAAACTTTGAATAAAACTAATATATTGTGTAATAAAATGTTCCAACTTGTGCGCCCAATAGCATTTAGCCGAAATCCTTGAGGGCTTTAATTTGGTTTGCTTTATCAATCCATCTAATGAAGTACGACGATAATTTTAATTTTCGTTAATTCAAGAGTTACTTCAAGTATGAATAAAATAATAATAAATTAAAATAATAACCAAATAATAGATATGAATATACTAACTTTTGGAGAATGATAAATCAATCATTATATTAGTATATAAATAAGTAAAACATACCATAATTTCCAAGGTAAGCTGAATATATGATAGATGTAGTCACCAATATCAAATTGAAATTCTTTTCGAGAACCACCAACAATAATCACAGTAATTGAGCGAGCGAGATCGTGCTGATAACGTGTTGTGAATAAAATAAGGAAGAACAAAGAGATGAGAGAAGGGGGAGATTTGTATTATTCTCAAAATATAGAATTGTCTACAATGCCTTCAATGAATCATCTATTTATAGGCATAAGAAGTACATAATACATTAAACTCTAATTCATAGAGATAATATTCCTAATAATAAATAAATCAAACTCCTTTGATAAAGTTCTAATCATGATAGACATCCACATAGATAAATATTCATAACATATATATATATATATATATAATAACAAAGATTCGACTAACTTGTAATTTATTATTAATTGAAGGGTTAACTATTGGAATAGTCACTTATATTTTTCCCCAGTACAGAGTTGGTCACTGATTTTGAAAAGCGGCCAGTAAAGTCTCTTATGTTTTCGGGACGTAAACTTTTGGTCACTCAGCCGTTTGTTGCCGTTAAACATTGACAGCTTGTTGATCTGGCAACGAAAAAATAAGGGTAAACTACTGCAATGGCCACTAGAGTTTATCCCATGTACATTTCTGCCCCCCCCCCCGATTTTAAAAAAATAAACATTATTGTCACTACTGAAAATGTTTTTTTTATAATTTCACCCTTGAATTTTTAAAAATATATTTTTTAACCCTAAAACTTTACAGTCAATTAGTATAATAATATTATAAAGGCTTAAATGAAAAATAGATGCCCAAATTATATCTTTTTACATTTTAGGTGCCCAAATTGCTCCTATTTAATAACTAAACTTTTAAATTGCTCTTATTTTTCACTCTTGATTATTTTATTAATTATTATAACATGACATGTCATTTTTTATTATTGTTGAATAAAAAATAATTTAAAAATAAAATAAAACCATTTTTATTATTATTAAAATTAAAATATTTAAAAAATATTACTTCTTAAAATAATTTAGGTGTCTAAAGTTTTTTTTTTTTGTAAAAATAGGTGCCCAAAGTTTCGATAGTTACAATTTTAGGTGCCCAAAGTTTCAATAGTTACAATTTTAAGTGTCCGACTGTTAAATGGGTGTTAAAAAAATTGTCAACCAATCGGTGCTTGATACGTTGCATTAATTTAATTTTTTAAATTTTTTTAATGGAAAATACTCAAATTTTTATAAAATCTCAAAATTTTACAAGCTTCACAAAATAGTCCTTAAATCCCTAAATTTTCCAAAACTTCTGTCGTTGATTGCCGCCGCTTCCGCCATCGGTCGTCGTTGCTGACCACACCCACTTGGTCATCGGACTAAGGCGACCATTTTCCTTAACACGGCGTCGGAGGAAACGCCTAACGGCGTGCAGCCGAACGACGAACACGAAATTGACGTTCGGCTGCACCCCGTTCGGTGTTTCTGGCGACACCATGTTAGGGGAAATGGTCGTCTTGGTCCAGCGACCAAGTGGGTGTGGTCAGCAACGACGACCGATGGCTGAAGCAGCGACAATCGAGGACGGAAGTTTGGGAATTTTTAGGGATTTATGGATTGTTTTGTGAAGCTTGTAAAATTTTGAAATTTTATAAAAAAAATAAAAAATGAGTATTTTCCATTAAAAGAATTTTAAAAGAAAAATAAAATTAATGTCACGTGTCAAGCACCGATTGGTTGACAATTTTTTTAACACCCATTTAACAATCGGACACCTAAAATTGTAACCATGAAAACTTTGGGCACCTACTTTTACAAAAAAATACTTTAGACACCTAAATTATTCTAAGAAGTAATATTTTTGTAAAATATTTTAAATTTAATAATAATAAAAATGATTTTATTTTATTTTTAAATTATTTTTAATTTAACAATAATAAAAAATGACATGTTATGTTATAATAATAATAAAATAATCCAAAGTAAAGTTTTAGGGTTAAAAATGAATTTTTAAAAAATCAAGGGTGAAATGTTGTGTGCAAAAGTGATGTGCATATTGCATGCAAGTATACACGGTGCCAAGTTATAGTATTTAAGATATTGTCTCCACAGGGATTGTGACAACCTTCAGAATTCACCTTTGTGAACAAATAAAAATAAAAGCACTAGTATTAAAAGTAGTTTAGATTTAATTAAAACTAAAACTAAAACAAATAAAATAAATTGAGAAATCAGAGTGAGAGAATGGGCCGGTATTAGAATGCTTCGTAGTGTGGAGATTGGATGCACTGTCTCGGTACTGTTTTGCAGATCAACTTAACAACTTTCGGTAGCCGCCCACGAGTATGCCTCGGTAGAAGTCCGCCTTGGCAGAGACCAATGTGACTACTTGGGCAGTTAAGCGATGATTCAAGGTTCGACAAGGCTCCCTTCAATGACTTCCTATTATCCTTAAGCTTGAAATACTATTGGCGAACATGTCTTGGACAATACCTCCCAGCGTAATTCTAAGGATGAACACCAACCGATTATGAAGCCTCTCTTAGCCGCTGAACTTCTAACTTATTCCTAAGCCAAAGTAGCTTTATCCTATGGCTGGATAAAACCGTGTTTACTCATTTCGTGAGTCCAACTCTCCCGATATTGAACAAATAGATTGATGCTCTATTCTCTCCCGACAAAGATTGCACACAATGAATAACCAAAAGTAAACAAACCTTGAGTTTTATTGCAAAAACTGAAACCTAAACAAATACAAACAAAACTCTCACAACTACTAGGCAACCAACCCTTAGCCCTGGAGAAGGTTTAGAACATAATGGAGATCGCGACACAAGGGTATTTTCTGACAAAAATGAGGGTTTCTCTCTAATCTCAATTGTGTTTTTCTCCTTCAAGTCGGTTTACATTTATATGGGAGGATCCTAGGTCTAAGTCGGTTTAGGGCAGGAATCCTAGTTAGAATCTAATTACAACTCATTAAAAGAACAAATCTAACATTAAATCTTCCTTGATTCCCGTTTGACTTTTTCCACCTTGACTTTGACCATGGCTTTTCTTTGTCTGTTGGGCTCCAATGCACGTGCAAGTAGTCTTAAAAAATCGAGCTTAATGAGCTCTTTCAGTCGCATACCACTTTGCATATTTCCACCCTTCCTCGAGTTGCTGCCTCGACGGCATACTGTTGTCTGCCTCGGCAGAGGTCTGGGTTAGTGTGCAGGGGTTGGCACAGCTCTTCATTATGGGCCTCTCCTCGTTGTCAATTCTCGATCAGCTCTCCAGATGGTTCAATAGCTTCCTCCATCAATTTCTAGCTTCTCCTCTTCTGCCCTCTCTGCTGCCTCGACGACATCAACTTGGGTGGGTACCTGCGCACAGAGAAAAAACGCACTTGAACAGTATCTTTTATATAAAAACAATTAAGTTAATCAAATAAGACAAATTATCTAATCTATGCATTTTTTGTGTATGTTTTCCTAATAAATGCAACTAAACTATACTTAAGAACAACAATAATTGAGCTAAACTAGGGCATAAATATATGACTTTTGCACACTTAACACACCCCCAAACTCAAACTATTGCTTGTCCTCAAGCAATGCAATCTAACAATAACATGCCAAAACTTAAAATCATATGTAAACTTAGTCGAGAACATACCTTGAGCGCAACCCTTACATACCGTGTAGATTTACGCCTAATAGCAACCTTTCGAATGACAATGGACTTACCCGGAACCGAACTATGTATCTCGTGAGTGTGTGCGGTCGTTGTGATAAGAATGATTCTTCGGCTTCTAAGTAAACTCCGATAAACACCTTAATTCTCTTGGGTTTCCTCAAAGTTATCTTTACTAGAGCCAATTTTGGGCACCTCTAGTTTCTTTTGCAATTCATAACATAATAAACAATAAAGGATTTAAACCACTAGAGTCGATGATAGGCACCTCTAGCTTATCCTAGAGCCAGTTTTGGGCACCTCTAGGACATATATATTTTTTTCTCTTTACTTCAAGTTCTACCCAAGTTTACTAGGTGAAATACCTAAGTTTCCTAGAAGTCCTAAAATCAAACTAGTCACAAAGAGTGTGTTTTTAAGTTCACATCATGGTAAGATTCTAAGTAAATCCAAAGTCATGCTAAGGTTACCGCCCAGGCGGGTAATCTGCCGCGGCGGGTAAAAACTACTCAAGAATTTTTCTCAAAGTAAAATTTCATTAAATTTTAAATAAAGGCATGTTACATTAGAACCTATATGCAACTACTTAATAAATAAAATAGAAAAATAAAGACATAAAAACAGAAAGAAAAACTGAAAAAAATAAAAGAAAAAAATTAGAGGACTAATTCCCCCCCCCCCAAACTTGAGAGGAGCATTGTCCTTAATGCATGCCTACATACACAAAATTTAGCATAGATTAGACAAAAATAAAGAAAAGGTTGAGAAAGCTTAGATTGATGGTGATTCAGAGGATGCTTCATCGCTGTCTTCGTCTAGTATAATGATCATCCTCCGTCGAGCTGGGACTTTGAAGCGTTTGGCCGCCATCGTCGGCTGCTGGAGGGAAGGTGGAGCTGGTTCTACTCTTTACATGACTTCCCGTTTGCCGCCGTCTTCGTTGTCTAGGAAGACTTCTTCGGTGGTCGAGTGCGTTGTTTTTGTACCTGGGGAGAACGGCGGCTCAAGTTTCCTTGTTACCGACCAAAATGTGTCTTCCCAAACTGAATCGTCTGACCATGACTTGAAGAAGGTGGATTCGAACTCTTCGACTGCTGGGGCTTTGTCTTTTGTCGCCCTAGATGACTGCCCTTCTTCACGGACTGGGGCAGCTGCTGCGTCAGCTCTGTCTTCAGACTCTGAAAGTACCACTGTGGCTGTCAGAACTGGAAAAGCTTGGGGATTTTGGGGGCAAGAGAAACAGAGGCGGCTGCTTGGGTTGCCGAGCCAGAAGGTGCAGCAGACGTTTCTGGTACGGCCTTGGCAAAGATTTGGCCGGAAATTCTAGAAATGGGGCCGTCGGGAACTTCTCCTTGATGGTAGTGATGGTTGCATTGTTGAAGTCCCAGATGTAGGCCATGAAGGTCAGTTGGCGTCTTTCCATTCTATCCAGCTGTGCTTCCAAGCCGCCTATTGTGGTTGCCGATGCGGGCTGTTGGTATGGTTGCTGGCTGCCCATTTCCGATGCCTCTGTAACACCCCAAAAATTACGCTCAAATTGTAAACCCTAGATTCAAAAAAATCCCTAATTTAGAAACTTACTTTTGAAATCCCTAATTGAAAACCCTAACAATTGGGAATTTTTAATTCAAAACCCTAATTTTCTATGATGGACTAAATAAGACTTTTATCAAACTTGGAAGTTAATATGAAATTTCTTGAAAGTTTAATGACTGAATCCATAAATAACCATTTTATCAAATTGAATTTCAATCCCTTCAAAAGCTCACGTCTTTTTTTATTTTGTTTAATTTTTTTAATTCAAATTGAATTCTAATTCCTTTTTCTACTCGTCTTCTTTTAATTATTTTATTTATTTTTATTCTTTTCTATCTTATATCACTTTCATTATTTTACTTAAATTAGGTTTACTCTCCCTATAAATATACACACACATAGTTCAAATAAGTTCATCTCAAGAACCCTACTTTTTTATATAGTTTCATGCCGCCAAAATCCCTTACTGATTTGTTAAATTCCTATGTAATAATCTCCACCACTCTATACCCCTTCTTGTTCGTTAATCCCTTCAACACCATGTTTAGTCTTGTACCAATACAGTTGGATCCAATACTTCTGATCATGGAAAATCACATCATTCTATAGGTTGAGTATAACTTGGCTAAGGTGTGTTTTCTTCCGATGCTATAATTAAATTATATGTTATTTTTCTATGTGTTGGTGTTTTACCCTTTTATGTGATTGTTTATATGTGTTATGATTTTTATGGTTGGCATCACATGCATACGTTTTCAAAATATGTTTTTACTACGATTTACGAACCGTGATTTATGACTATGATTTATGAACTATGATTTATGGACTATGATATATGAAGTATGTTTACGGAATACCAGTTTTTGGAATTTTGTTTATGAAATTTGATTTCTAATCATCATATCATTGTATGAGCATGGGTTGTGATTTGTTCGGAGAAGTTCAGTGGTTTCACCCTTCGGGCTGAATTCCACTTTGGATTGGCGGTTGTAGTGAGGAGTTTTGGGGAACTTTCCTCTTGGCGGTTGTAGTTGGGTGCACTGCATTGCGCTTGTGATTTATGTGTTATGCTTTAAATAATTTTAAGAAAATATTACTATATTTTTACGACTATGATTTTCTTGCACTTTAGTGACACATGTTGCGTGTAAAAGTGTCTATCGCAATGTAGTGCAAGTGTACACGACGCAAGTAGTAAAGTGATACGGAAGTATCGGATATCGTCTCCACAGGGATTGGGCTAATAGCTTTACCTTGAATTACTGCACGGAGGTAAAAAGAATAGTTTAAATTGTTTTCACGAAAGTAATAGAAAGAACTGGAATATAAGATTAAAGTAATCAATATAGATGGAATGGGCTGGTATTGAATTGCTCAGTAGTGTAGGTATTGCTAAGTCTGGGAAAATTTGTTTTGTCGTTGTCCCTGTCGCGGCAGCACCCGTCGCGGCAGCGGTCTGTTGTTAGTCGCGGCAGCGATCACACAACTCTGCACTTCAAGCTTGGCAAGAATCCATGCTGTGCCTTGGCCTATCCCTAGGTCAAAGTCTGTCGATGAACACGTCTTTGATGATACCTCCCGGCGTGAATCGAAGGATGAACACCGATGTTGTTGAATTTTTTCTTAGCCACTTAACCTCGTCTTATCTCTAGGTCCGAGATAGTTAAACTATAAACTAGAGAACCCGCACTTATTCCTTTCGTATACTTAACTCTCCCGATATTAAGTAAATAGATAACCTCACAATGCTATCCCGATACTCTTGCAAGATATTAACAACCAGAATAAGCGAACTTGAAGTTTATTTTATTGAACAAAAAATTTCTAAAACAAAAGTGATCCTTGCAACTACTTTACAAATCAACTCGTGGCCCTAGGGGGAATTTAGAACATGTTGAGAAGGGGAAACAGCTAGGGTTTTGGGAAGAAGGCTAGAGATAGATGATGTCCTTTCCTAGGTCGAATTACATGCCTTTATATAGGCCTTGGGTTCAAGTTTTCTAATATGGCAAGAATACAAGTTTAAATTAAAGTACAACACTATTAAAGACTAAATCTCCAGAGCATAAGTCTTTAATTCGTCCTTCCTTCTTGCTTGGAGTATCTTCCTTGAACTTTGGGCTTGGCCTTCATTCTCATCTAGGGCTTGGAAAAATATAAGGGTATTCCACGACAGACAGGCTTAATTTTCTCTTTCTGTCGAGGCCCACTTTGCTTCTTCTCCTCAAAACTGTTGTCGTCTTTGGCTGCCACGGCAGCGGCCATGGCAGCATCGTCCTCCTCGACTGCTCATCCAGTTCCAGCTTTTCTGTTTCACTACCCAGCGCCTGCTTCTTCATCTGCTACAACAGCAACCTGCAAAAGCAACCAATTTAAGTAGAAACTAGGCCATTTAATCTATTTGTGATGTATAACTGAAATCTAACATAAATGCAATGAATTATGCTTGAATGCAACAGAAATATGGGTTAAATAGGGGTAAATAATAGAACTTTTACACACTCAACACACCCCCAAACTCAAGTTTTTTCTTGCCCTCAAGCAATTCAGACCTAAATACAATATTTTTGTTTGGCTTAAAACAGTGAACTTTCCCTCACCCACCATTCATTCCCTATCGTGAGCAACACCTTGTCGGATAATTTAGGATTCGTCCGGAACCTTGCTATAATCCTCGTGCAGTGTGTGCATGCTTGTGAACAGTTATATGCCAAGACTCCCTTAGTTTCACTAGAATATTTCAGCCTCTAACTTGATTTTTTATGCTAAAGTTTATCTTTTTGGAGGTAATTCTTTAGGCTCCTTTAGTTTTTATTCAGACTCGATTTTATTTTCTCAAGCTTAAGTTTGACTAGAGCCGGTTTCGGGCACCTCTAGCTAACTTCCTAGAGCCGGTTTCAGGCAGCTCTAGGTGTATTGAGTCTATTTTGCTAAACTTATTTTCCTAGAGCCAGTGTTAGGCACCTCTAGGGGCTATTCAAGTGCTAAGCTTCCTATTCTAGTTTACTAGTAGAGTTCTAGGCAATATAACAGTCACAAATAGTATCACGGCAGGTAAGTTCAGTTCAAAGACTTAAGCCAATTTTTTATAGCAAAAATAAACTAATTAAAGACACAATTTTTTTAACTAAAAAGACTCCATTAATGGAGGGATGCCACCCCCAAACCCAAGGGTTGCATTGCCCTCAATGCAAATGACAGTAAAAAGAAAATAAAAAGTACATCACAAAATATATAAAGGCAGACAACAAAATAAGGTAAGAAACTTAAAATTTAAGTGTTGTCGTCGCTGCTGCTGCTCAGGCGGATCTGTCGGCGGGCAGGGGCCTTCTTGACTGGCTGGCGGATGGGGGAGGCAGATGTATTTTTCGTTTTGGCCTCCCTCGGAGGTTGAATGCGGGTAGGGGAGATGTGAGGAGGTTCCTCCACTACCTGTACCTCGGAGCTGCTGATGCTGCTACTGCTGTCACTACCGCTGCCGCTGCCGCTATCGGTCTTGTTCTTGTCTGCCACCGTTTTCTGCCGCTTGACCGGTGTGAACTCTTTAGATAAATTCCTCTTGACAGAGGGTTCATTGTCGGATTCCTCCCAAATTGAGGAAGAGGAGAAACCGGCTATGAATGCATCAAGTTCTTCTGAGGGCATTCTTCTCTTGGTTCCTCGGGCAGAGGTGTCAGTTGCGCGGTTGCTGCCTGCAGTTGTCGTTGCAGGGGTCGGTGTGGACGCTGTAGAGGGCGTCTTGGGTGTAGCAGTAGGTGTAGGGGTATGGGCAGGGGCGATGGCAGCAAAATATTAGGGTGGAAAGGCAGGAAATACAGCATCCGGGAAATTAAGAGAAGTTTGAATGAATTGTACCGTGGCTGTGGTGAAATCCCTGATGAAGCTCATGAGGTCGAGCTGTCGTTCCTCCATCTTTTGTATGGCAGCAAGGATCTGGGAGGAGGTGTCGGCTGGAGCCGCTGCTGCTGTGGGCTGCCTGGCTTCCGTGGCAGCAGGCTCAGTGTCTGTCGGCTCTGCTGCTGTGGCAGTGGGGTCGAAAGATGACAGCGGGGTGACAGCAGTAAGTTCCATCAGGTTGAGTATATTTTTCTCAGTCCAGCCCTTCCCTTGGACTCGTAAATCAGTGGCAGCTTCTGGTACATGATGGTCGCGGCAGAGGGCTGTGATGAGATAGGGGAGGTAGAGTGGTCCTGTCGGCTGGTGTGCACATTCCAAAATACTCTACCGAATGTAGCTGCCAACGTTAATATGCCTCTCATGTAAAATAGAATGAATGAGGGCTAACCTGGGTTGTTCTACGGTTGCATTGTGCGAGGATGGCATGATTCGCTTTTTGATGAAAGCGTTCCACAGTTTGGCCTCCGGGGTGAGTTGAGTTCTCTTCACCGTTCTCGGATTCTTCGGATTAGTGTTCCACTGAGTACCTTCGTCCGTGAGCTCTACCATGACAGCGTCGTAGGCATCAGGGTCTAAGCTATCAAGAAATTGCTTATGACCATCCTCGTTGCTGCCCACATAAAATCCGTCTAGAGTGTTGATATATTCTGACTCAAAGGGCACCTCTCTCCCTCTAACGGTGACTGTTGTCGCGTTTCTGCTGTCGATGGCAGCATAAAAATCTCGGACAAGAGAAATATTCATCTCCTCTAGTTGTTCTGCAAATATCTGCCACTGCAGAGCCTTGATTTTCCTAGCAATGAACGGTTGCAGTCCCAAATTTCCCTCCTTGGAAGTGTAGATAAAACCCTTCTCCTCCCACATGTCACGAATCTAGAAGGATCGTGGGGTAGAGGCTGTCGGGGTAGAGCCTGAAGCAGCACTTCTGCGGGTGTTTCTAGAAGACATGGTTGCAAGGATTGTGTAAGAAAAATGAAATCAAGTAAAAATTTTAAAGAATGCAAGTAAGAAGAGTAGAAGTGAGTGAAAAATGAATAGTAAAACGGGGTTAATATAGAGAAGAGTTTGCTGCCCGTTGGAGTTGTAACGGTAGGCGCGAATAACGGGGCCAGCTGTTACGCGGTTTCTGACGCGTCTGTCACGCGTTTCCGTGTCTATTGTACGTCTGTTATGCGTTTGCGTGTCTACCGCGACAGCGTGTCGACAGGCTGGATTTTCCGCGTCTGTCGTGGCAGCTGTAACGACAGGCTCAAAAGTTGGGCTTTTTGGGCTGATGGAAGGGTGGTGGGCTGAATTCACTTCTCCTTTTCTTCTTGTCTCATTTATTTCCTAAAAATAACAAAAATAAAAGACATTATTTCCTAAAATAATTCTAATTTCCTAATAATAAATAATAATAATAAATAAAAATAAAATTTAGGTTAAATTAGGGATGCTAGGTGGGGCATCTGCTAAGGTAACCATTTCCTGCATTCTTGGGGCTTCAGTCCCCTGATAATGCTTCAATCGTTGTCCATTGACTTTGAATTGGTGCTCGTCTTTTAAAGATCCGATCGTGATGGCACCATGGGGAAAAACCTGCACCACTTGGAATGGGCCAGA
Organism: Hibiscus tridactylites; assembly: GCA_958450335.1. Lineage (NCBI taxonomy): Eukaryota > Viridiplantae > Streptophyta > Magnoliopsida > Malvales > Malvaceae > Hibiscus > Hibiscus tridactylites. Next base: position 23,629,836 of record OY288265.1, on the reverse strand, counting down.
CCATCTAGATTTCAGCTTCCCTGGGAAGAGTTTCAACTTAGAGTTAAAAAGCAACACAAGCTGCCCAGGGCAGAACTGTCGTGGCAGCAACTTCTTGTCATGCCACTTTTTGATCTTGTCCTTGTAGATTCTTGCGTTGTCATAGGCCATTGTCCGAATTTCTTCAATTTCGTTCAGATCAAGTAGCCTTTTCTACCCTGATTTTTCCAAGTCCATATTAACTGCTTTGATGGCCCAGTATGCTCTATGCTCAATCTCGACAGGTAAATAGCACGTTTTCCCGTAAATCAGTCGATAAGGAGACATTCCCAATGGAGTTTTGAATGTTGTCCTGTAGGCCCATAATGCATCATTGAGGTGTAGAGACCAGTCTTTCCGAGTTGGCTTTACCATCTTTTCAAGAATGTTCTTGACCTCCCTGTTGGATATTTCAGCCTGTCCATTGGTCTGAGGGTGGTAAGGTGTTGCAATCCGATGTTTGACACCATACTTTTTCAAGGCAACAGCTATAACCCTATTGTCAAAATGCCTCCCTTCATCACTGATTATCGCCTTAGGGATGCCGAATCTGGAAAAAATGTTTTATGCAAAAACCTTTGAACCGTCTTGGCATCATTTTTCTGAGTGGCGATTGCTTCAACCCATTTGGACACATAATCCACTACCAGGAGGATATATAAGTTCCCACATGAAGATATGAATGGTCCCATAAAATCAATCCCCCAAACGTCGAAGATCTCGACTTCAAGAATATTCTGCAGCGGCATCTCGTGTCTCCTTGAGATGTTTCCCGTCCGTTGACACTTGTCACAGTTCTTGTAGAATATTTGAGCATCTTTGTATAGTGACGACCAATAGAATCCTGACTGTAAAACCTTGGCATCAGTTTTGTTACCTCCCAAGTGTCCTCCATACTGTGAAGCATGGCAGTGATGAAGTATATCTTCCTGTTCATCCTGTGGTACACATCTCCTTATAACATGATCTGCACAAATTTTGAAAAGAAGAGGTTCGTCCCAATAATAATGCTTAACATCATTTTGGAACCTTTTCCTAGCTTGATAATTAAGGCCGAGAGGAGTTATTCCGCTAACTAAATAATTAACGAAATCAGCATACCAAGGGAGTAGAGAAGACTTACCTGCCGCCATGGCTATCGCGACAATGACTGTGGCAGCAAACAGTTGCTCATCAGGGAAGGTCTCCAGTATGTTTGTCTCATCTACCGGTAGACTCTTTCCCTTCTCCAACCTTGACAAGTGATCTGCCACTTGATTCTCTGTTCCCTTTTTGTCCTTGATTTCATGGTCGAACTCTTGCAGTAGCAGAATCCAACGTATCAGTTGAGGCTTTGCATCCTTTTTCGTGAACATATACTTCAATGCATAGTGGTCTGTGTGGACTATGACCTTCGTTCCAAGTATATAAGAACGAAACTTGTCAATGGAGAATACCACAGTTAATAATTCATTCTCTGTGGTGGTGTAGTTCACTTGGGCATCGTTCAGTGTTTTGCTGGCATAGTATATTACATGAAAAAGTTTGTCTTTCCTCTGCCCAAGTGCTGCCCCGACAACATAGTCACTAGCATCACACATGATCTCAAACGGCAGTGTCCAATCTGGTGGTTGTACTATTGGGGCTGCTACTAGCTTTTCTTTCAGAACCTTGAATGTCTCAGTACATTCAGCGTTAAAGTCGAAGGGACGGTTCTGCTCCAGAAGATGGCATAAGGGCTTGGTGATCTTCGAAAAGTTCGCGATGAACCTTCGGTAAAAACTAGCATGTCCTAAGAAACTTCTGATTCCCTTGACTATGGTGGGTGGCAGCAGCTTTTCAATCACTTCTATTTTAGCTCTGTCGACTTCTATGCCACGACAGCTAATTTTATGGCCAAGGACTATCCCTTCATCCACTATGAAGTGACACTTTTCCCAGTTTAATATCATGTTTGCTTTTTCACATCTCTCGAGCACCTTCTGTAGGTTTCCTAGGTAGCTTTCAAAGTTGTCTCCAAAGACTAAAAAGCATCCATGAATATTTCTAGGAAATCCTCCACCATATCGGAGAATATTGCCATCATGCACCTTTGAAAGGTGGCTGGTGCATTACAAAGTCCAAAGGGCATTCTCCTAAAAGCATAAGTTCCGTAAGGGCATGTGAACGTCGTCTTTTCTTGATATTCCGGTGCGATGGCTATTTGATTGTAACCTGAGTAACCATCAAGAAAACAATAGTAAGGTTTACCCGCTAATCTATCAAGCATTTGATCAATAAAGGGTAAAGGAAAGTGGTCCTTCTGGGTAGCTTTGTTAAGCTTCTGGTAGTCCATACAAACCCTCCAACTGGTCACAGTCATGGTTGTGATTAGCTCGTTGTCTTCATTGGTTATCACAGTCATTCCTCCTTTCTTTGGAATGCACTGCACCGGGCTCACCCATTTGCTATCCGAGATGGCGTAGATTATTCCAGCATCTAGCCATTTGATTATCTCTTTACGCACTACTTCTTGCATAGCATGGTTCAGACGTCTTTGTGCATCAATGGTCGGCTTATGATCATCCTCTAAAAGAATTTTATGCATACATAATGCCGGACTAATGCCTTGGATATCAGCTATCGTCCATCCAATAGCCTTCTTGTGCTGCTGCAACATCTCTACCAGCTGCTGTTCCTATTCCTGCATCAACTTGGAAGAGATGATTACGGGCAACGTATCATTTAAACCAAGGAAAACATGTTTTAGCTGCCCTGGCAGGGGCTTAAGATCTATAACAAGGGGCTCAACAGTTGATGGCTTTTGAATTACATGGTTATCCGAGGTATAGTTTAAAGGTTCGAACAACTTACCTGGACGATTGCCTATCTAATTTACCTCCTCTGGATCTTCAGTATCAGATGTATCATAGTCTGAGGAGTTGCTGTCGTCGGTGCTGTCGTGACAGTCTTCTAAGTGGCTGCCGAGGCAATGACCAATTTTGATGTCGTGGCAGCCTGACCTGATGCAGGGTTGGTCAAGGGTAACTTCAGTGATAACCTTGCATTCTTCTTCTGCATCAGCATGCTTCATTGCTTGGAGAACATTCAACTTGATTTCTTGATCGTTCACTCTGATGGTGAGTTCTCCTTTTTCCACATCAATCAGTGATCTTCTTGTGGCTAAGAAGGGTCGCCCTAGGATGATTGGTGCGTTTTCATCTGCTTCACAATCTAAGACAAGAAAGTCAGCATGAAAAATAAACTTATCCACCCTTACCAGAATATCTTCAATTCTTCCTTCTGGATGAACGTAAGAGCGGTCTGCCAGCTGTAGAATTACTGTTGTGGGCCGAGCTTTTCCAATACCTAATTTCTGAAGAAGAAAAATTGGGCATTAAATTTATACTAGCACCAAGATCACAAAGTGTCTTACCCACAAATTTGTCTCTGATTATGCATGGTATGATGAAGCTCCCAGGATCCTTCTTCTGGGGTGGATGCTTGTGCAGAATACTCATGCATCCTTCTGTCATCTTAACCATTTCAAATTCCCCAAGTCTGGATTTCTTCGACATGGCATCCTTGAGAAATTTGGCATAACCGGGCATCTCCCTAACGACATCTAACAGCGGAATGTTGATATGAACCTGCTTAAAAATATCATAAATCTTCTTAGGTTGTGATTCATGTTTCAATTTCTGTAACCGTTGAGGAAAAGGAGGTGGGGGACGATAATCAGCAATACGTCCTTCCCACTGCATGCGGATCTGAGGAGGTTTAGGTTCATCATCTTTCTCCTCTGTCCCTTCTGCTATCGTGACAGGCTCATCGGCAGCAGGCTGTTTGTTACCTGTCGGGACAGCTTCCTCGACAGTCGACTCCAAGGCTAGTTTCTTAACTGATTCAGTTTCCTTCTCAGGCCCTGGTAGTTTCTTTCCACTCCTAGTAGTGATGGCTTTACACTGCTCATGTGTGGGCTGTCTAGCGTTTTTAGTGTCGCTAGGAAATCCTCCATTCTGCCTTGGTTTAATATGCTGGGAAACCTGACCCATCTGTGTCTCCAATGATTTCAAAGTAGCTTCATAATTGGTCATCTGCATCTCTGTTTTATCCATGAATGTCTCCGTCTTCTTGACAAAGTGATTCATGTTCTCAATATAGGTTCCTGTTTGAGACATAAATGTAGCCAAAGTTTGTTCCAGTATACTAGTTGTGGCAGCTGGTGGTTGTTGCTGCTGTTGCAGTTGCTGCCGAGTCAGCAATCTAGGTCCTCCCTGGTTCTGCGTATTCTGTGCTTGAGGATTTAGGGCATTATTAGGATTGCTCCAAGAGAACTTGGGATCCTTTCTCCAGTTGGGATTGTAGTTGTTGGAGTTATAATTCTGCTTATTGTAATTTCCAACATACATCCCTTCTTCTAACTGTAATGGACATTCCTCCGAACTATGATTTCCTTCACAAGTTTCGCATACCTCTTCAGCAGCGTAGACAGCCTGTGAATCCTCCTTCAAGAGCTTTTTCATTGCCTTAGTGAGATATGCCACCTGTGATTTTAATGAACTATCGGCCTCGTAATCTTTTACAGCTAGAACTCGTTTACCCCCTCTTTTTGCTGTAGGAAACTGTTCCTCATTCTTCGCCAGATTTTTCAATACTGCCATTGCCTCATCTGGGTCTTTGTCCAGCAGTAATCCGTTTGATGTTGAATCAATTCTAATACGAGTTTGTAAATTGGCAGCATTATAGAATTTTGTTACCTGGTTCCAAACGGGGAATCCATGCATCAGGCAGTTCCTTAAAAGAGTGGTAAATCTGTCCCAGGCTTCATGCATTGGCTCGTCGTCTTCCTGTTGAAAAGTAGCAATTTCATTACGTAATCGCTCAGATAAGTGTGAAGGATTAAAACGAGACAAAAATTCACGAGTTAAATATGCCCAAGTTCTAATTGAACCCGGTGTTAGTTTATTCCACCAAGTCTTTGCCCTGTCCCTCAATGAATGAGGAAATAACCGAAGCCTCAGTATCTCCGGATTAACTCCTGGTAGTCTAAACGAACCACAGATTTCCTGGAACGTTTTCAGATGTTCCCTAGCATCCTCTGTAGCAGCACCACTAAATTGGCCAGCGTTGTTGATCATACTGAACATAACAAGTTTCAGCTCAAAGTTGTCAACATCTATATCTGGCAGGGTGGTTTCTAAATCTACATGATCGTTAAGCATGTAGTCTCGGCATGACCAGCGTGCGGCAGCGACAGGAGGGTCGGCAGGTGGATCGTGCCCTCCATCTCCGGCATGATTGTTATTATCCTGGGGATTCCTTTGGTTGTTCATCGCCTCTAACTGTTCTTCAAGGTATTCGTTTCTGGCTAGTACGTGGCGAAGTCGGTTCCTAAGATTGCACGAACGTTCGATTTCAGGATCTAATGGATACTCAAGTTCCTTTCCTCGTCTCGATCTGCGCATAAACAAGAAACCTTGTGAAAAGCACAGGTTGAACAATCCAAAATTAAACAGAAAAATAAAAAGAATGTAGTAAAAGGTAGGGTAAAGTTATGTTGCCAGTCCCCGGCAACGTCGCCAAAAACTTGTTGCGTGTAAAAGTGTCTATCGCAATGTAGTGCAAGTGTACACGACGCAAGTAGTAAAGTGATACAGAAGTATCGGATATCGTCTCCACAGGGACTGGGCTAATAGTTTCACCTTGAATTACTGCACGAAGGTAAAAAGAATAGTTTAAATTGTTGTCACGAAAGTAATAGAAAGAACTGGAATATAAGATTAAAGTAATCAAGATAGAGAGAATGGGCTGGTATTGAATTGCTCAATAGTGTAGGTATTGCTAAGTCTGGGAAAATTTGTTCTGTCGTTGTCCCTGTCGCGGCAGCACCCGTCGCTGCAGTGGTCTGTTGTTAGTCACGGCAACAATCACACAACTCTGCACTTCAAGCTTGGCAAGAATCCCTGCTGTGCCTTGGCCTATTCCTAGGTCCAAGTCTGTCGATGAACACGTCTTTGATGATACCTCCCGGCGTGAATCGAAGGATGAACACCGATGTTGTTGAATTCTTTCTTAGCCACTTAACCTCGTCCTATCCCTAGGTCCGAGATAGTTCAACTATAAACTAGAGAACCTGCACTTATTCCTTTCGTATACTTAACTCTCCCGATATTAAGTAAATAGATAACCTCACAATGCTCTCCCGATACTCTTGCAAGATATTAACAACCAGAATAAGCGAACTTGAAGTTTATTTTATTGAACAAAAAATTCCTAAAACAAAAGCGATCCTTGCAACTACTTTACAAATCAACCCGTGGCCCTAGGGGGAATTTAGAACATGTTGAGAAGGCTAGAGATAGATGATTTCCTTTCCTAGGTCGAATTATATGCCTTTATATAGGCCTTGGGTTCAAGTTTTCTAATATGGCAAGAATACAAGTTTAAATTAAAGTACAACTCTATTAAAGACTAAATCTTCAGAGCATAAGTTTTTAATTCGTCCTTCCTTCTTGCTTGGAGTTTCTTCTTTGAACTTTGGGCTTGGCCTTCATTCTCATCTAGGGCTTGGAAAAATATAAGGGTATTCCACGACAGACGGGCTTAATTTTCTCTTTCTGTCGAGGCCCACTTTGCTTATTCTCCTCAAAACTGCTGTCGTCCTTGGCTACCACGACAGCGGCCGTGGCAGCATCGTCCTCCTCGGCTGCTCATCCAGTTCCAGCTTTTTTGTTTCACTGCCCAGCGCCTGCTTCTCCATCTGCTATAGGAGCAACCTGCAAAAGCAACCAATTTCAGTAGAAACTGTGCCATTTAATATATTTGTGATGTATAACTGAAATCTAACATAAATGCAATGAATTTTGCTTGAATGCAGCAGAAATATGGGTTAAATAGGGGGTAAATAATAGAACTTTTACCCACTCAACAACACGCTAAGCTCTTTAGCTTACTCCCCCATAGTTTCATCTTACAGATATCTTTGGGCTTTAGGCGACGTGGTACTTGGAGGATCTCAATTTTATCCGGTTATTTTATTATTTAGTACGAAACTATTTTAGTTTAATCCGATTTTAATTTATTATTTTGGGATATGGATGTAATTTTGGACTATTTATGTTTTGGGATTATTTTTTTTAACATTCATTTACTGTTATTTTAATTTAGAGATTTTATATAAACATTCGAATATTTATTATAATATTTATATTTATTTATTATTAAATTCATGTTATTTTATTTTAATTAAAGTATAATTTTCAAAATTGGATTTCTTGAGAGAAAAGTTTTCAAACGTAACTTCCTAAATTCGGTCTTTTCTCATAGGTCGGGTTTAGGGGTTACATTTAGTGGTATCAGAGCTAAGTTCAACCCTCAGACTGTGAGGCTCACTTAAAATTTTACACTTAAAATGATTTTTGCATGCATATTAAATGTTTTGGGGGCAAACTGAGATTTTCTGATAAATTTATTATTTTAAAGAATTAAAGATATGTTTTGAATAGAAACTCCAAGTACCAACTCTAATTCTAAGATTGTCCTTATTGTATATAGATTACTATGCCACCTCGTAGGAGCTTTAAATTAGCGACCGATCGTGATCATACTTGTTCTTATGAAATTGAGATCAAAGTCTATCTGAAAACCATGTGTTGTCATTCGTAACCTGATCTAAAATGATTTTTTAAAATTGTTATCAAAACCTCTTTTTTTCTTAAGTCGTTAGTTTGAAAATTTTGAGGACAAAATTTCTTTTAAGGGTGTGAGAGTTGTAACACCCCAAAAATTACGCCCAAATTGTAAACCTTAGATTCAAAAAATCCCTAATTTAGAAACTTACTTTTGAAATCCCTAATTGAAAACCCTAACAATTGAGAATTTTTAATTCAAAACCCTAATTTTCTATTATGGACTAAATAAGAACTTTTATCAAACTTGGAAGTTAATATGAAATTTCTTGAAAGTTTAATGACTGAATCCATAAATAAACATTTTATCAAATTGAATTTCAATCCCTTCATAAGCTCACGTCTTTTTTTATTTTGTTTAATTTATTTTGTTTAATTTTTTTAATTCAAATTGAATTCTAATTCCTTTTTCTACTCGTCTTCTTTTAATTATTTTATTTATTTTTATTCTTTTCTATCTTATATCACTTTCATTATTTTACTTAAATTAGGTTTACTCTCCCTATAAATATACACACACATAGTTCAAATAAGATCATCTCAAGAACCCTACTTTTTTATATAGTTTCATGCCGCCAAAATCCCTTACTGATTTGTTAAATTCCTATGTAATAATCTCCACCACTCTATACCCCTTCTTGTTCGTTAATCCCTTCAACACCATGTTTAGTCTTGTACCAATACAGTTGGATCCAATACTTCTGATCATGGAAAATCACATCATTCTATAGGTTGAGCATAGCTTGGCTAAGGTGTGTTTTCTTCCGATGCTATAATTAAATTATATGTTATTTTTTTATGTGTTGGTGTTTTACCCTTTTATGTGACTGTTTATATGTATTATGATTTTTATGGTTGGCATCACATGCATACGTTTTCAGAATATGCTTTTACTACGATTTACGAACCGTGATTTATGGACTACGATTTATGAACTATGATTTATGGACTATGATTTATGAAGTATGTTTACGGAATATCGGATTTATGGAATTTTGTTTATGAAATTTGATTTCTAATCATCATATCATTGTATGAGCATGGGTTGGGATTTGTTCGGGGAAGTTCAGTGGTTTCACCCTTCGGGCTGAATTCCACTTCGGATTGGCGGTTGTAGTGAGGAGTTCTGGGGAACTTTCCTCTTGGCGGTTGTAGTTGGGTGCACTGCATTGCGCTTGTGATTTATGTGTTATGCTTTAAAGAATTCTAAGAAAATATTACTATATTTTTACGACTATGATTTTCTTGCACTTTAGAGACACACTAAGCTCTTTAGCTTACTCCCCCATAGTTTCCTCTTACAGATATCTTTGGGCTTTAGGCGACGTGGTACTTGGAGGATCTCAATTTTATCCGGTTATTTTATTATTTAGTACGAAACTATTTTAGTTTAATCCGACTTTAATTTATTATTTTGGGACATGGATGTAATTTTGGACTATTTATGTTTTGGGATTATTTTTTTAACATTCATTTAATGTTATTTTAATTCAGAGATTTTATATAAACATTCGAATATTTATTATAATATTTATATTTTTTATTTATTATTAAATTCATGTTATTTTATTTTAATTAAAGTATAATTTTCAAAATTGGATTTCTTGAGGGAAAAGTTTTCAAACGTGACTTCCTAAATTCAACTATTTCTTCTACGTCGGGTTTAGGGGGTTACAACCTCGACAAAGTTTTTCGGAGTGGCCACTGTTATTTCCATTTTCTGAAGGATGATGTCCCTCGTCCACCCGGTTCTGTCCAGCGTCAAGGTGTCAGTTAGGACGGCCGCAATGTGTGCCTTCTCGCACAATGCCATGATGAGGCTGGGGAAGTAGAGATGGCCTTTTGTTTTCTGCCCACATTCATAAATTTCTTTAGTGATAATTGCACCCACATTGATATACTTGGTTTGTATGATGGAGTGGATGAGTGCCAAGCACAACTTGTCAACGGTATAATTGTGGGATGTGGGTTGTCGCCTTCTCTTCACAAAGGTGTTCCACAGTTTTGCCTAAGGCAGCAGATTTTGCCGAATGAAAAAGCCTCTATTTTTGCCCACATTTTAGACTGTCCCCGGAATGCAAAGTTCTTCTTTCATTGCCTCATAACTTTCTGTCGTGAGAGAAGGTGAGGAACTCTATGTGTTGATCTTCTTGAATGTGAAGGCCATAGAAGAGGTTGATCTTGTCTTCATCGATCAACACTGGCCGCCCACGGACATTCACCGTTGGTTCTTCTACTATCGGCCCATGGGCATAATATTCGCGCACCATTGTCTGATTTGCTGGCTTTGGTTGCTGGGAAAAGATCTGCCATCTTTGGTGTGCGATCTTGGAGTATATGAAATGCTCGAGCACAAAGTTCCCCATCACTCTATCGTGGAAAAAAACCTTGCTCCTCCCACACCGATCTCTCTTTAAATTTCTCGTTATGTCAAGCTTTGACTTCTAGTGTAGCAAAACGTTGGAGAGATTCCTCGGACTCTGCCCGGGCAGCACGACGACGTGGGGTTCTTGCCATTCTTAATTTTGGGCTTTAGGGTTTTGATGCAAATAGGGTTGTGAGAGTTTGTGAGAATCTGAAAATAAAAGGAAATTTGAAAGCAAAAGAGAATAATTGAAACAATATGCAAAAGAGAGAGTAAAAAGAGTGAATAGTAAAAAATAAGGGGGTTTAAATAGAAGGGAAGAGGTTGTCGTTTCATCTGCCGAGGCAGACGTTGCTGGGCAGAGAGTCGTTGGAATGGAACGGGCGTTTGGGAACGGCTAGTTTTTGCGGGACGCAACGTCTGTCTGCTGCGGCAAACTTAGCAGGCGGGCTGGAATGGGTGATAGAATTGGGTTGGCTTCTTTTCTCTTTTCTCCTTAAAAAACCTAAAATAAAAATTATTAGTGAGAGAAAATAGATGCTAAATTTAAATTTACTTCCTAAAACTAAAAATTTAAAAATTCTAAGTCTACGAAAGCATAAAAAAATGTTGAAGATAAAATAAAAATCATGTTACTCTAGGAGTGCATGGGCATGCATCTCCTAAAGTGACGACTCCCTTGTCTATTCGAGCTTGAGGGGGTCGTTTCCGATACTTCTTGTAATCCACCTGCACCCTCCATCGAGTGACTATTTTGCCCATAAAAGGGTGGACCACTGTGTTTGCAACTGCTTGCTTTTGCATTATCATGGTAGAGGCTCCTTTCTTCCTTGTTCCCTTGTAGTCCATGTGTACCTTCCACTTTGCTATTTTTCCTAGAGGCATGAATATGTGATTAGAAAAAAAATTGTATCAATATCCAACCATGCACTTACCTTATTCTCGTCGAAGTTCGTTATGGTGGAAAGTAGCCTTTGCTGCTGAGGCAACTGATCCGGTGACCAATTGTTATGGCAATCTTCTGTCATAATGAGGTGCAGGTCAATGGAAAACCCAATTTTATGAAGATCCTTGTGAACACCATTTTCTTTAGGTCTCTCAATCATCTCCATTAGTAGAGATTCTGTTGGATTCAACTCTGTCGGTGTTGGTTCCTCGGGAAATACCTGCAATGGAAAAGCTGATTTTTCAAAGAATTCAAAAGGTTTAGCTATTTTCAGCTCATTCTCCGTTAGCAAAGTATTTCTATCGTGTTGCTCCTTTATGTGGTCGTTCAATTTCCCAAGCAAAGGTAGATGAGAGCAATCTATAGATTCCTCAGCTGCCGAGGCAGGTGTAGCTGCCGAGGCATAGCTTTGTTCAGGTTTCTCAGTCCTTGATAGGGCAATCTGTTGCATAGGCTCATCAATGTGTTCTTCGTATTGCTCCGCGTCTTCTTGCCTTGGGATGTCAGTGTCCATGGGACGTAGTTATTGGTGATCAATGGTTGTCGAGGCAGAGGTTGCCGAGGCATCATGTTCATCCATGGTATTAATGGGGACCGAATTTCTCAAAATTGCGTCCACCTTGGTGATTATTATGTCCATAGAAGCTAACAATTCTTGAGTTAATGCAATGAAAGCTTGAAGCGTGTCTTCCAAGGATTTCGATTGCTCTTGAGGAGGACTATACTGTCAGAGCATGCCTGCTGCTACGGTAGCACAATTGTCATGGTAGGGAAAATTTTGAGCTTGTTGGTCGTACCATGAATAATCTTGTTGTTGGTTCCATCTTGGTTCGTCCATGTATTCACCGAAAAGATGAGGGCAACTTTCGAACTCATGATTTCCTTCACAAAAATTGCAGGAATTTTCTAACATCAACTCTCGAGTGTTTTTTCTTGACATGTTGATGCCCTTGAACTTGTATTGCACCTAAAATATTTTTTTCAAGCAAAGGAAAAACTTAATAATGCAAGAAAATAAAGATAAGTGCATAAAAATAAAAACAAAGTTGTACGCCAATCCCTAGCAACGGCGCAAAAAACTTGTTGCATGCAAAAGTGATGCGCAAATTGCGTGCAAGTATACACGGTGACAAGTTATAGTATTTAAGATATCGTCTCCATAGGGATTGTGACAACCTTTAGAATTCACCTTTGTGCACAAATAAAAATAAAAACACAAGTATTAAAATTAGTTTGGATTTAATTAAAACTAAAGCTAAAGCAAATAAAATAAATTGAGAAATCAGAGTGAGAGAATGGGCCGATATTGGAATGCTTCGTAGTGTGGAGATTGGATGCACTGTCTCGGTACAGTTTTGCAGATCAACTTAACAACTTTCGGTAGCCGCCCACAAGTATGCCTCGGCAGAAGACCGTCTTGGCAGAGATCAATGTGACTGCCTGGGCTGTTAAGCGATGATTCAAGGTTCGACAAGGCTACCTTCAATGACTTCCTCTTATCCCTAAGCTTGAAGTACTATTGGCGAACATGTCTTGGATAATACATCCCAACGTGAATCTAAGGATGAACACCAACCGATTATGAAGCTTCTCTTAACCGCTGAACTTCTAACTTATTCCTAAGCCGAAGTAGCTTTATCCTATGGTTGGATAAAACCGTGTTTACTTGTTTCGTGAGTCTAACTCTCCCGATATTGAACAAATAGATTGATGCTCTCTTCTCTCCCAATAAAGATTGCACACAATGAAGAACCAAGAGTAAAAACAAACCTTGAGTTTTATTGCAAAAACTGAAACCTAAACAAATACAAGCAAAACTCTCAAAACTACTAGTCAACCAACCCTTAGCCCTAAGAAAGGTTTAGAACCTAATGGAGATGACGCCACAAAGGTATTTTCTGGCAAGAATGAGGGTTTCTCTCTAATCTCAATTGTGTTTTTACCTTCAAGTCGGTTTACATTTATAAGGGAGGATCCTAGGTCTAAGTCGGTTTAGGGCAGGAATCCTAGTTAGAATCTAATTACAACTCATTAAAAGAACAAATCTAACATTAAATCTTCCTAGATTCCTGTTTGACTTTTTCCACCTTGACTTTGACCATGGCTTTTCTTTGTCTGCTGGGCTCCAATGCACGTGCAAGTAGTCTCCAAAAATCGGGCTTGATGAGCTCTTTCAGTCGTATACCACTTTGAATATTTCCACCCTTCCTCGAGTTGCTGCCTCAGCGGCATACTGTTGTCTGCCTCGGTAGAGGTCTGGGTTGGTGTGCAGGGGTTGGCACAGCTCTTCATTATGGGCCTCTCCTCTTTGTCAGTTCTCGATCAGCTCTCTAGATGGTCCAATAGCTTCCTCCATCAATTTTCAGCTTCTCCTCTTCTCCCCTCTCTGCTGCCTCCGCGACATATGCCTGGGCGAGTACCTGCGCACAAAGAGAAAACGCACCTGAGCAGTATCTTTTATATGAAAACAAATAAGTTCATCAAATAAGGCATATTATCTAATCTATACATTTTTTGTGTATGTTTTCCTAATAAATGCAACCAAACTATACTTAAGAACAACAATTGAGCTAAACTAGGGTATAATTATATGACTTTTGCACACTTAACATGAAATTATAAAGAAATCTTTTTAGTAGTGACCATAATGTTTATATTTTAAAATTGGGGAGCAGAAATGTACATGGGATAAACTTTAGTGGCCATTGCAGTAGTTTACCCTTATTTTTCGCTGCCAGGTCAGCAAATCATCAATGTTTAACGGGTGGGCAACAAACGGCTGAGTGACCAAAAGTTTACGCCTCAAAAACGTAAGTGACCTTACTTGTCGTTTTTCAAAATCGATAACCAACTCTGTACTAGAGAGAAACATAAGTGACTATTCCAGTAGTTAACCCTTAATTATATTAAGGGTGAAAAAACTCAAACCACCTACCGGATTCCACACCGATTCATCTCGAATAGGGTGGATTTTTCTTTTTGAAGAGTAGATGCGGGACGGAGTGGAACAATTTTTTTCCTTGGAAGGTGGATATGGAATGATTTTTTGTATTTGCTAGCCATTTTACTCTTTTATATATTTACTCAAATGGTGAAAATGTGAAATTAAACATAGAATGAACCCTGATTGCTAGCTCCACTTTATTATTCATCAAATAGAAAATAAACACAAATATCTTTATTATTTATCAAACAACCACCCCACAAATGGATAAAATTCGGCTGCCCCTTTTCGGTGTCCCTACATATGCCCCAACACTAAAAAACACTACAAAATTAAATTCTAAGCCCTAACCCTAAATTCTAAATACTAAACCCTACACCCTATACCCTAAAAAATACACCCTGCCCTAAATTCCCTAAACCCTAACCACAACCCCTAACCTAAAACCCTAAACCCTAAAGTTAATTTTGAGCGTGAGGGCATATATAAGGGCACCGAAAAGGGGTAGAGGATTTCCATCCCCCCCACAAATACAATACTATTAATACAATGGTTGGGAAAACTCGTTGAGCCAGAGGTGAAGCCAGAAAACTTAATTATTTTGAATTTTTGTAGTTATTTTGGGGAAGCGAATTCAAGGAATTCAGAATCACACCTCAAAAAATCCATTGTCTTGGCGTCTAAAGTAATCCATGCTTCAATGACCTTATTATTCTCAATGGCTTTTATAATAAAATATTTGTTAAATGAATTGTACCGAGACTCGGGACACCCCGCACACGACCAAGTTACTGGTCCCCATCCGAAATCGCCTCCAGACTCATCAACAGTGTTCAACCAACTAACGAATTCGAAAATTTCAACATCGTCTCGTGAGACGATATCCGCGACCAGATTGTATTGATCGTTTTGAAATTTCTTTGTTTCCCCGATTTTTAAGAGGGAAATTTGATGGTTGAAAACGTTAAGTGCTTCTCTAGCCAAATAGGCCAACTGATTCAACTCGATGTGTCTCTCAGCTGAGTTATATGTCGAAACCGCGAAGCCATGCAGGTTCCCGATTGCATAGTTGGGTAACATTGGCTTCATTCTTGGACGTAAACTCGCTGATTGAGCTAAGACCGATGGTTTTGAATGTCCGAACGCCGCTCTAGAAGCCAATGTGGCGTGTTTCCATAGAAATGCAGCGAGAGCTGCGGCTCGAGTTGGATGCTCAAGACGTTCGCTTTTGACTCTGAATTTTAGAGCCGTTATTGCATGGTCATCGAACGTGAATCTCTTCGTCGCAAACCAGCCTTCTTCGAACCAAAATCTTTCAATTGAAGATACGTAATTTGGCGGGATCGGATCCAACGGAGGAAACAACCGTGACCCTTCGTCTAACATCTCGGGATTAGGTATCTTCCCATCGGAACCTCGATTGAAAGCTGCCCAACTTTTGATGAAAGTCGCCGCTGTTGTTGCATCGACGACCTTGTGGGAACCGCATAGGGCAATGGCGATCCCGCCACAATCGAAGATGTTGATTTGGATAGCTAATTGGGGTGATGTCGAAGTTGGAACACTGCAGTAACATTGCACAGGAAGCAACTGATTGAACGACTCTAGCTCCGTTTGCGCAATGCAATCGGCAATGCAGCCTTTCACCCTGGCTTCTACATATGGCACTCCTTTGTCGTAGGAACTGATGTAGAGGTTGTCTTTTGTCCGACCAGACAAAGGGTAAAACTGATCCAACGCTTTCGACAGAGATTCCTTTAATTGGAACAAGATTTGGGCAGTAGTGTTGAAGTGGGAATCATTCGGTTTGTTGTAAAAAGAGATATATGATACATAATGTGCTGGTAGCACTTGATCTATCGATGATAACGAGAATGGCTTCCGAAGATAAACTTCCTTAGAAGATGGCTTAACCATTTCACTTGAAGTCACATGAACTTCCATCTCGACTTTGATTGCTTCAACTATAGGTATAACTTTGATGTTTGATTCAGGTGATGGAAGTTGTGGCATCCAACACTATATTTATAAGCTCCAATTCAGTGCTTATACTTTAATTTTAAGTTTTAATTTAATTATCTTGTCTTTTGTCTCTAATAACAAGTAATGAAAAAATATAAATTTTAAGAGTAGGTCTATAATGACAAGTATTGAAAAAATTGTGCCCTAATAGAAAGTATTGAAAAAATTGAATTTTAAAATTATACTCATAATAAAAAATATTAAAAAATCGAGACCATAATATCAAGTATTAGAAAAAAATGAATAGTAAGAATAGACCTAGAGCTGGTCCTGAGATTTTAGAGGCCTTGTGTGAACTGGAAAATTAGGCCAATTTTAATAGTATGCCCCTAATAACAAATATTTAAAAATGAATTTTAAGGGTAAGCTATAAACAAATATTGAAAAATTTTAATTTTAAAAGCATGTCTCTAATAACAAATATCGGGGGAATGAGTCTATAATAACAAGCATTAAAAATTTAGACCCTAAATAACAAGTATTGAAAAAATTGGAGCCTAAATAACAAGTATTGAAAAAATTGAATTTTAAGAGTAGGTCCCTAAGAACAAATATCATGAAAAATTGGACATTAAATAACATGTGTTGAAAAAAATGGTCTCTTAATAACAAATATTGAAAATAATGAATTTTAAGAGAAGCTCATAATAACAAAATATTAAGAAAATTGAGCCTCTAGTAACAAGTATTGAAAAAATTGGACCCTAAATAACAAGTATTGAAAAAATGAATTTGAAGAGTATGTCTCTAATACTAACTATCAAGAAAAATGGGTCTCAAATAACAAATATTGAAGAAAAAAATTGGACCCCTAATAATAAATATTATTTTTTTTTAAGAATAAGCCCATAATAACAAATGTTGGAAAAAATGAGCCTCTAATAACAAGTATTGAAAAAGTTTGGGCCCCAAATAACAAGTATTAAAAAATTGGACCCCTAATACTAACTATTAGGAAAAAATAAACTATAACTATTTAAGTAGTAAAAATTAAAAAAGTGGACCTCTATCTAATATTATAACCGAATTATTATTTCGTTTACTTGTCATTTATGGCCCAAAGTGGAGATTTCTATCTAATATTATAATTAATTTTTGGTGTCTTTTCTATTAAATTTTTAAATAGTAAAAATTAAGAAAAATAGGGCTAAGGGCGGCCGACCGGTTCGACCTGCCCTAGAGTCGACTTTGAATAGACCACTAGTAATAAATATTTGAAAAACTTAGCCTTCTATCAATAAATATTAAAAAATAACCCTAATAACAAGTATTAAAAAATCAAAATGAATTAGTGCGAAATCCGTCGGGTGGTTTGAGTTTTTCGTCCTTGATTCAACTAATAATAAATTACACGTGAGTTGAATCCTTAGGGTTATTTTTCAAAAAGAAAATCAATTACTTTAACAATAACAACGGACAATGTTCTTAATTTGAGCCTAATAATAAAATTATAAAAGTAAAGGAATTAAATAATGTGAAACAAAACTTGATGGACTAAATCTCAATTTTCAATATGATAGAAGAATTATAATCGTAATTAGAGCAGTAAGATTCAAATGTGAATGCAAACACAAACTCGGATTCATAAACATCAACTTCAAGTAGTTTTGAAATTCAAATCTTAACATTTAAAAAGAATCACGAATTCTAATTCTAATTCTATCTAAATGAAAAAAGAAAAAACTCTAAAGGGAAAAATGGTACTTCTAGTAGATCTAGGATTCATGATCAAAGGGAGTATTAGAGAACAAAAATATGCAGCTTAATCAACCGGCCAAATACTTGCTCTTACTTTTTACAACTCGTAAGTAAATAGCTTAACTGTCAAATAAGTGCTCAAACTATGGCCCTGTTTGGCAATTAGCGGATAGCTGATAGCTGATAGCGGATTATATTAGCTAATAACTGATAGCTGATTGCATTAGCTGATTTGACTAGCGGATTGTATTAGCTTATTGTATAAAAGTGTTTGGTAAAATTAATTGATAGCTGATAGCTGTTTGATTATTTAAACAAGCAAAATGACATATAAGGACATGATTATATTCAATACTTGTTTGCATAATTTATCAGTTATGAATATTTTGTATCTAATAAATATTAATTAGATTTGTAAAAATTATTTTTAATATAAATTTTCTAAACATATTTGAAAGATTTATATATTAATTTATTATTTATATAATTATTAAAAAAATTATATGCACATATAAATATGTGATAATAAAAAAATAAAATTAACTTACAAATGTCACCATATAAATTAGTAGTAACAACAAATAAGTCCAATCTTTAATATGTTGTTATTTATATTAAAACAATGTTATTATTTAATTTAGGTTATTTGGAGATTTTTAGTAATTGTTAAGGGTAAAAGAGTCATTACAACTCTAATATCAAATCTCTAATCTCAAAAAGCTCATATTAGGAGCTTTTTCAAAATTAACTTTTTCACCCCAATCCGCTCTTTCAATCCGCTATTTACCAAACATCAATATTAGCGGATTTGACTAGTCAAACCTCTAATTATACCTCAAACCTCTAATTTTTACCCAAACCGTTGTTTACCAAACAGGGCCTATATCTTTTTTTTTTCTAGATAGGTGCCCAAACTATATTTTGGGTCAAATAAGTGCTTAATGTTTCATTTCGTGGCTCATTTAAGGTTTGGCCGTGACGGACGTTAATTTTGTTTTCTGTTATCCAATCAAAATCGAACACCTGATAATATTAAACATTTTCTGATTTTTTTAAAAAAATCAATTTTTTTTAAATATCCTAAAATTTTCAAATAATCTCAAAATAGTCCTCAAATCCCTAAACCCCCAAATTCGGCCACTCCCACCGGCGTTGTTCGCGTTTTCGGCGACAGAATGAAGCGTCATCCCCTTGCTAAACGACCCACACATTGTTCTTCGTTCGTTATGCCACCGTTCGTCGTGAATCATTCGAATGAACCATTCGACGATTTCGACGTTTCACATGGCGTCGGTCGATTTCTGGCGACGAGATAGTGGGGTAAATGGCCGTGATGATGCGGCGACATATGTGATAGGCATCATCGTGGCAATTGGCGGCGAAATCAAGTCAAATCGAGATTTGGGTTTTGGGTTTTAGGGATTTTAAAATTTGGAGTTATTCTTGTAAAATTTGAGGTTATTTTGTTTTATTAATTTTTATTTTTTAAATATAATTTTTGGAAATTTAAGAAGATGACACGTGTAAGATAACAGAAGTTAACGATGAAAATTAACGGACAATAACGGTGAGGCACCTATTTGAGTAACGTTGAAAACGTTAAGCACATATTTAGTCCAAAACAAAGTTTAAATACCTAACTAAAAAAATATATAGTTTGGACACTTATTTAACTATTTAGCCTAATTAAATTACTCCACCCCTTTTACAGCTTATCAACTTTTGTTGTAGCCAGTCGGTCCTGCATTTTCCTTTGCAGATTCCCCAATCTTTTTTATACGATCAAAGTATTTTACTCGTATGTTTTACAGTTTATGAAGACTAATTTATTAGAGTTTTTAGCGTATAGTATACAAATGATCACTAAACTATTTTAAAAAAATAAAATAGTTATTAAATTTTTAAAAGTTACATAATGGGCATTAAACTTTAGTTTTTGTTATAAAATGGTAAGTTAGCTGTTAACCACCATTAAATGAATAATGTGACCGTCAATAAAATTTGAATAATAGCACACTTAACCTTTTATATTTATATATTCAATCAATTTAATCATAACCTGAAAACCTAAAAAATTTGGGGACTAACTTCCTAATTTTCTCACACTTTTCTCATCAGCGGCATCTTTACCCCACTTTTCACCTCCTCTACTCCACTCCCCGTCGACTTTTTTGATGGGAGTTCCATGTTTGATTGATGCACAAATAATAAAGACAATGAAAATGCAATCTTGGGAGTATTAAAATGACGAATGCGTTCATTTTTTTGGGTGAAATAATGCGTTCTTTTTTTTACGTTTCTCTCCTCACACATTCAATCGATGTTTGATATGGTTTTTAACTCCAACACGAGAGTTATTGTGTTTGACCTGCAATTTTCATGTTCATATTTAGTCGGTTGACCAAACTGTCCATCTTTGTTCCTTCATTTCTCTTAGATCATGGTTCTAGACCTACTAAGAACACTTATTCTTCCTTCCTTTAGAGTCCTCTTCCCTCTAAGTAGAATTAGAATTAGAATTAGAATTAGAATTGAGATTTGTCAAAAAAAAAATGAAAATAAAAACACCATTATGTGAGATATCAAGGGAAGAAAAATCAATAATTACCCCCAACAACCAAACAATTGCCCTTATTTGCAGCCCCATCGCCGTCTAAAGCAAAGGTCATGGCTTCGTCTTTACAATATTTTTGAGAAAACATCAAGCCACATCTTAACGGAACCTGAGCTCCGACAATTCCATGACAGCCATAAAAAATCGAATATTTCTTGTGGTGACCATCGGAGAGATTGTCGGCGTTAACGAGACGCTGATGAGGAGGGGTATTGGGTTTTTACTTGGGGAAGATGAAAAGTATGGAAAAATTAGGAAGTGAGTACCTATATTTTCTAGGTTTTCGAATTAAGATTAAATCGATTGAATATATAAGGTTTAATGTCAAAATAAGTGTCCAAACTATTATATTTTTCCCTTTTAAGGGCTTAAACTATTTTTGCCCCTTTTAAGTGCCCAAACTATCATGTTTATCCCTTTTAGGTGCTCAAACTATCATTTTTTGCCCCTTTTAAGATCAAACTCAAGCACATACTTTGACAAAAAAAATTATAGTTTGGGCACCTACTTGGGCCAAAAAATGATAGTTTGGGCATTTAAGAGGGGCAAAAATAGTTTAGACACCTAAAAGGGGAAAAGGAGATAGTTTGGGCACCTAAAAGGGGCAAAAAATAGTTTAGGCACCTAAAAAGAAAAAGCGGGATAGTTTGGGCACTTATTTTGGTATTAAACCAATATATAAATGTAAAGGGTTAAGTGTGGTATTATTCAAATTTTATTAACTGCCACGTCACCCATTTAACAGTGGTTAATAGCTTAGTTACCATATTGTAACAAAAACTAAAGTTCAATGCCCATTATGTAACTTTTGAAAATTCGGTGACCATTTTATTTTTTTAAAATAGTTTAGTGACCATTTGTGTACTTTACACAAGTTTTTATTATCCTTTTGAACCATGCAAGGCGAAGTCAGAAATTTTCGTAGGGACCGGAAGTAAATTATAAAATTTTAAATGGTTAAAATATAATTCAATTGTTGCTTTAACTTATAATTTTATGGTTTTAAAAAGGATCAAATGGAATTTGTCATTTAAGAGGGGTGAAAAATACAATTTTACCTTTATCTTAACTTTAAAATTTTAAACTTTATAGGGTTAAACTCAAATTTTACCATTTTAGAGGTGTCATGGCCCCTAGTAGCCAATTTTTTTTTTCTCTCGGAGGAGCCAAAATTGAATTACATATTTTTGGAGAGTCAAAAATACAAATTTACCAATGAAATAACTTCTAACTTTATAATTTTTTTTAAGGAACTAGAATGAAGTTTTACCATTGGGGGATATGTAATTTCCCCCATTGAATTACTCTTTTTTTTGCAATTTAAAAGGATTGAAATTGTAATTTTTCCATTTCAACGGGTGTGGATAGACTAGGCCCCTACTTGACTTTGTATAGTTAAGTCTATACTGTAACCCCCTAGACCCGTCTATGCGTTACAACAGATCCTAGGAAGTCACATTAGGGTCACAAGAGCGACCCACAGTGAAAATACACATGAAAACATTGTTCTTTCTCAAAACACTTATTAAACTGTAAAATCAACTTCTGTTTAAAATACATTTTCAAGAAATCATTTAAACACATAACAAAAATTTCAGAAAGTATTTTACAGACACTGACATGAAACAATACATGACATACATGCCCACTAACTATACAGTACCGTACTCCAGAGGCAACGCCGAGGGAACTCCGAACACTGATGTCAAACATTATACCATGCTATAATATTTTAACCTGCGATGGTAAAAACAACGTGAGCTTGGAAAAGCTCGGTAATACAGAACTACCAAAAGATGATATAAGCTCATGCAGATATATGGTAGGCATAACATTTTTATGATGTTCTAGGCAATACTTGTCTCCATTTATGTTTCGCCAATTTAGTGAAGCACTATTCTTGAGGACAACAAGGTTTGTTCTTTCTATGTTACTGAGTATTAAAAGAGAGCTTATTGTTCAGAGAATCAACAGAGTGGCGGGTTGGAGAAGTTAAACCACGAAGCCTAGTGTGTTTTAAAGTTGCATATCAAACATACATAAGTACTTAACATCATATCATATGAGCACATAACAGATTAAATGCAAATGTTCAATGTTCATACAGAAGTTTACAAGAACTACCCTCCAACCTTACACCAATATGCAGTCCCCCAATACTGCATCCATAAGGACTTACCCTAGGCCCGATGGGCATAGGTGCCACCTAAGGGGATGCCTTAGGTCCATAAGGACTTACCCTAGGCCCGATGGGCGTAGGTGCCACCTAAGGGGATGCCTTAGGTCCATAAGGACTTACCCTAGGCCCGATGGGCGTAGGTGCCACCTATGGGGATGCCTTAGGTCCATAAGGACTTACCCTAGGCCCGATGGGCATAGGTGCCACTCAAGGGGAGACCTTGAGTCAATAAGGATTTACTAGCTTGATCAGGGCTGTACCAACAGAGACTTCATAACATAACCCAACAGTATACCCCAGATAGTAATCGGTGTTCAGATTCCAGACATGAGTAACATAATACATGTAACAGACATATTCTATTCAGAGTATCAAAAACAGAAGTTCATGCTTTTGACAGATAAATGGGCATACTATTGAGCAGAGCAGACATTTTCAGCATTCATCATGCAAACAGATTGTACCATCATAGGTCAAACTAACAGATCATGCTAACAAATTCATCAAACAGTCAGACAATACCATCACAGATCAAATGATCACATACCAAGTATACAGATTGAGCAGACATATATCAGGTAGGCAGAGAATGTCATCATATATCAAGTTCATCAAACACAATATTATTCATGATTAAATAATTATACAATCCATTCAACAGAATATATCACACCTGGAACACACTAGGTGGGACAGATCATTTCTTGGAGATACTTGGCATTTACGAAATGGGACATATTAAACTTTTGACGATTTGAACGAATTTCTGAAACGTGGCCCCTATTAAAAGGGGTTCATACTAACGGTTTAACCCAAATATTAAGGAGGTAATACATCAAGATCTTTGAGAGTTTAGACGCATCATGAGTTATTTAGTCGTTTAAGCCTACAATGGCATTATGGTCATTTCGACGTTCATGGACATTCTGATAATTATACCAACATTGAATAAGCAATGGTTCATAGAACTCGGGTATTCTATTTGCTCATTAGTTTTCTAACCGGACATTCAGGAATTACTAAATTAAAGTCTTTTTAAGTTATCAGATATTTTCAGTGATGTTCCGATTATTTAGGCTATCATGGCCTTTTAGTTATTTGACTATCATGACAAATTTTATACTATGACACAATCATATCAGAACGAAAATTATAATTCTCAGGGGCTCCAGCAATTTATCATACCTCCAGAATTTGTTTAATGCGGCGTAACCCAACTTGACAATACTTACCAACGTTCAGATGTGAGTAATTAGCGTGCATCAGAACTTAACACTGACTGTATTGTATGTCTGAATAGTTGCCCTCATACTTTACTATACGGTTTAACTTTGAGCAATCGAACATACAATTTATGCGGATCTTCCTACCTTACATTGATATGGTGAGCGATGGGCATACACGTGTCGTATTTCTCAACACTTAAGGGAACTTTAGCTATTTAAGTCTTATTAACAAATCCAGAATTTCGTCAAATAAATAGTTACCGATTAACTCAGGAGGGTATTTCGGTTATTTTAGACTAAGATAAATCTACCATTTCTTTCTGAATTACAATTTGGTACCTCCATCATTCACGTACTCAAACGAGATTAAGTCATCCTAACTCTCTAGCCCTTTACAGACGATTCATTCATTACAGAACTTGAGGGTATAACATCATTCAAATTAATCAGACATTTAGGTGCTCGGGGGCATTACCATCTTTTTGGTCATTATGATCATTCTCATTTAATTCACGCATTACTGTCATAAGGATCGACTTAGGATTTCAACAATATTTCCAGAAAATTCTCATTCATGTGTTATACAGAGTTTGAGGGATTATCCAAGTTTTTATCACACGTATTGCATAATGATGCCGAAGTCTTTCCATTAAAACATACATCTTGGGTAGTGTAAATTGCATAATCAGGTCGAATGCAGATTTTCGGTCATTTCCTTTATCAGAGGGGGTAGTTTAGTCATACTTATGCTCCAAGGGCATTTTCGTAATTTCATAATTAATATCTCTCACTCCGTATCCTGAGCCTCGATTCTTACACACTATTGATTGAGTTGCGGATTAACTGAATTTAACTATTAGAACTTCTGATACTGTTAGCCCATTAGTAATCTTATCCGGATAATTTGGTCTTATTAATATCCATACTTATTGCTCGAATCTGATTCAATTTAAGCAGAATTTATAGTACACGTCATCATAAGCATGCATGCGTTAACCGAATATCAACATGTTCATAAAGCATACAAGGGGTAGTAGTGTATTACCTTAACTCCGAGCTACATCAGTCGATTCATGATAGGACATTCGAATACCCTCAAACCCAAATTTGACATTCCTCAACATCGTGTATCCAAGGAATCGAGAATACTTTCAATTACACAAATTCCAAGATCAGACCTTACTCAAAAGCTCTTAACCAATTAATTTAGTACAAAAACAAGTTTGGGTTCAAGGTCAGATTTGGAGGCTTTTTGATTAAAATTTTGCGAAACGGGGTTCAAAAACGGACTCAGGACGTCGAAAAACATAAAATAGGAGTTTTCAGAAAATTTGACTTTTTGGTCAACGGTCAAAGTCAACGCTGACGTCAGCAGGTCAATAGTCAATAGGGCCAGAGTCAACTGGTCAAAGTCAATGCTGCCGTCAGCATGACGTCAGCAATCCACCTGGGTCAACTGAGTTGACTCGGTAGTTAACTCACTGAGTTGACTCGGTTGACTCATTGAGCTGACTCGGACTGAGTTGACTCGGTAGACGGGTGACTCGAACCGGGTCAACGGGTCGGACAGGCGGGTCAAAGACAAGTCGGGTCGGACGATGGGCTCGGGTTGACTGGGTTTGGGCTTTGGGCCAAACCGGTTCGGGTTTGGCTGATGGGCCGACCGGTCCAGCCGGTTCAGACCGGCTCACTTACCCAAACGGAAGCAACGTCGGACGGCCACCGAAAACTCGCCGGAGAGCTCGTAATGGCTCGATTTCACCTGAAAAATTTAGCAAACTCGATTATTGACCTAACCTAACCCACACAAGTCCGAAAATCACCAAAAAATGACCGGAATCCTTGCGAAAAAAAACAAAAGATCATCGGCACTTACGTAGCTCTGATAGGGGCTTCGCCGGCGTCGGCTGGGCACGAAACGTTGGGGGTTTTGCACGGCACAACGCGAGGAGTGCACTGGTGGTGTCGGCGGCACGAACGGGTAACTCGGGCCGCCAGAAAATGCCAAAAACCGAGGCGATCTCTTGGGTTCATCGTCGAACCTTCATACTGATATTCACGGTGAACGGTGACCATTCACCGCGAGTGGGAGGCAGGGTTGAAGTCAGGGAGACACGACAGACAAGGCTACAGGGGCGGTGGTGGCCACGGTCGGGCGGTGGAGGAGATCGGAGGTGGCGACAAGATGGGTTAGGTGAGAGAGGCTTTGAAGAAGACATACCATTCTCATATTCGAATGGTCATTTTTGGTAGGTGGAGAGTCAGATCGAATTTTTATTATCTTTGGTAAATCCGTATTAAATATTTAAGGTTAATTTGTGGTAAAACATAACCAAATTATCACCTTAGCCTAAATGGTTAAAACACTACTCCCTTGGTAGCAAAAGTCCCGAGTTCAAACCTCCTTGGCTGCAAATTCCTCTTATTCCCTTTTTTTTGCCAAAACTTAGAGTGTTACATATACTTTCAACAATATCATCTCTAAATTTTGAATATGCCCCAAACAAAGGCAATATGCCCTTTTGAAGGAACCCAAACACCCTTGTGAACAAGGACAGATGCAAGACTTATGTTAGAGTAGACCTGGAAAATTTGACCCGAGACCCGAATCGAACCGAACATAATGACCTGAAATTAGGAACCGAACTGAAAATGAACTGATTTTTAGTTGAACCGAATGGACCTAAACCGATGGACCCGAACCGAAAACAACCCGAACCGAAGACAACCCGAAATAAATAAAAGATACTAATAGAAATAAAGAAAGATGAGATATGAACAATCGCACAACTCACCAAGAAGTCAAATATATTGGCTTTATAAAGTCATATAATAAAGGGTGTAAAAAACCAACCAACCTAAAAACTTGATTAAAATCGACCGATCTCTCATCGACCCGACATTGACCCGAACCGAAAATCAACCGACCCGAAATGACCCGAAGCACAATAGAACTGAACTAGAACCGAACCAAATATAAACCGAATGATATCAGACCCGAAATAACTGAAACCGAAATGACCCGAACTGAACCCGAACCGATTGACTTGTTTGCCACCTCTATATTAGAGGGACGAACCTATAAATTTTAGAAGGAGAACTTATAAAATTTTAAAAAAATAAAAATAGATTTTAAATTATATATGAATTTTAAATGTTTAGATACACAACCGTCTCTCATAGCCCACTCGATTCATTAATGCTTGTGAAGGGAGGTAGGGCCTAGGGGTAGACATGATTAGGGTGGGGTGTGTGCTAGAATTGGATGGCAAGTTCCATTTGCATTCAAATGCGTGGGGATTCGCTTCACTGGCTTTCAAGGCAATTACGGGTCCGCCAATGCTATGATATCTTTCAATTCTATATAGCATTTTTGTTGGCATAATTAAGAGGGAGATGTAAATCGAGTTGAGTAAAAAAATCTGAGTAAGTAAAGTTTACACGACCTATTTTGTAAATTAAATTTTATTTGAAATTTTTTTGAGATGAATTTATAAAATTACGAGTCTAGTTGTTCGAGTTTATATTCAAATTTAATTGTAAACATTTATAATGTTATGGTACTAATTAGTTCAAATTTTAACGAATTTCTATAACCATGTAAACACACACACACACACACACACACACACACACACACACACACACACACACACACACACACACACACACACACACACACACACACACACACACACACACACACACACACACACACACACACACACACACACACACACACACACACACACACACACACACACACACACACACACACACACACACACACACACACACACACACACACACACACACACACACACACACACACACACACACACACACACACACACACACACACACACACACACACACACACACACACACACACACACACACACACACACACACACACACACACACACACACACACACACACACACACACACACACACACACACACACACACACACACACACACACACACACACACACACACACACACACACACACACACACACACACACACACACACACACACACACACACACACACACACACACACACACACACACACACACACACACACACACACACACACACACACACACACACACACACACACACACACACACACACACACACACACACACACACACACACACACACACACACACACACACACACACACACACACACACACACACACACACACACACACACACACACACACACACACACACACACACACACACACACACACACACACACACACACACACACACACACACACACACATATATATATATATATATATATATCTTTATATTTTTCATATGTGAAATATATTTTTTTAATCTTGACTTAAACTTCTCGACTCGAACTTGAAAATCGATCTACTAATTACTAAAAATTTTGAATTATCTGACATACCATTTTACAACTTAAACTTTATTTGAAATTTTAAGTCGAATCGAGTTTATGAAATTATGAATCAAGTTGAAAAAGTAGACTTTGCTAACACTTGGCAAAAGATAAAATTTTTAGTGTAAAAGTGCCAAGGAATAATGCCAATGTGAGTCATATGTGTGCAAGTATACACGGTCAGCAAGTAATACAACAGTAAGCTGAGTATCAAATCCACTGGAATTATTTACTCAATGTTTACTTGTTTTGAAGAAGTATTCGAAATGTTTTAGATTTTAGATTAAAAAGGTGGCAAAATAGTGTAGTGAAAATGAAAGCAGTCTTGCAACGAAGTGTTCAATTGAATGATGATCGTTGACAAGGGATGCCCAGATTTCACGCTACTTATGACAACCTTTAATAATGCCTTGCCTTGGCTTATTGCCGAGCTAATTAAAAATAGTATTGCCTTTGTCGATGACAATACCCTAAGTTAACCACAATAAAACCCTTATATGTCTATAGTAAAAAAATTCATTAATTAACTTGATTAAGTATCAATATTTACCCCTAAAGGATAGACTCACTTCCGAAGTAAGTTCATCTACTTGAACATCTTTCGTCAAAACTTCTCTCCTTAGTATTTGGAAACTGACCTGTAACCCCCTCGACTCTGTTTGAGCGAAAGACCGAACCGAACAGGTCACATAGAGAATATTGAAGTAAACCGGGAAGTTTACCTCAATAAACGATCATATTTTTCCCTTTTATCTTGTCTAGATGCTCATTATTATCCTATGTGATAAACTTCGCAGTCAAACAATTTGCAACTCGATCAGACAACACTTGGGGTCTCAATTGCATATAAACACCTTTTAGAGACCATTTTTTAATTTTACCAAATTAAAGAGACTTCTTCAATTTTAAGTTACCAACCTTTAATTAGTCACATTAATGCCCCTCTGTCAAATCTTAGCTCAAAACAACCATCAAAGCTCATTTAATTGCATCCACAACATTTAGGGACTAAAACGTAAAGAAACAAAATTTCAGAAGATTCCAATAACCAACTAAATAGCTGGGTGTTTCGGTACAAGTTGCCCTATATCGGAACACCTTTTTTGGAACAGGTTCAACCGTCTCAAAGCTCGGGCTCGTATCGAAACACCCCTAATGGTGTTTCGGAACACGAGATTCTAGTAACCAATCTCAAGGAGCCCGTATCGAAACACTTGTCTCGTTTCGAAACCCTAAGGCCAATTCAGGCTCACTATTTCGGTATAACCCTAGGTGTACCGAAACACATGGGCCTGTAATGACACTTTTTTGCTAGTTTTTCACACTTTAATCCAATCAAAACATCCCAACATGCACACAACATATATAAACATCAAACCTCAATCATACATGACAATTTCAATATCATAGCATGGCCATAACATTAAGGAAATCTATAGGCATGCTACCTATGCAAAATGACCACTCAAGAGCTAAAACTCAAACCAAAGCAAATATCAACAAGTAAAGACCATTTACAAGTCATCAAGGGCATCATAAACTTGCCACAAAACAAGGAGTTTCAAAATACAGTCTCCAAAACATTAAGGCATCCTCCCATTACCGATTTATTACTAATAGGTAAACATAAAACCATACTTGAGCTAAGTCTCACTCCTTGGGATCCTTCTTGCTTCCTTGCTGCCCAAATATGCTATTTCTCTTCATTGTTGGAAAAAAAGAGGATAAGCAATAATGCCTAGTAAGGGATGCTCAATGCAAACCAACAATAGCAATGCATTTTAAAACCATTTCTCATTTAGAAATCTCTATCTCATCATGTTCATTCTATCTCATGCTTGAAATCATTTTCAAAGCAAAAACTACATCATTAAAACCACATGTACCATCTATCTCATGCATTAACCAAAATACAAAGTTTCAAGCAAAGTCATATATGCTTGTTTCTCAAAAGCATTTCTCAAAGGATAATCTCATATAAAAAACTCAATTCATTAAATCATTTATAAACAAGGTACATGTAAATCTCATATATTGGCAATTTAGGAACATTACTTGGATATACGGATAGCTTTACAACATCTCACATCGTCAAGTCCTACCTCGGTAGAATCTTATATCACCGAACTCTCATGGCGGTATCTCTCATCGCCACAAAGCTTGATGGAATCTCACATCATCAAGACCTACCGTGGTGGAATCTCTCATCACCATACTCTCACTTTGGAACGGGATGGCACTACTCCCATTGCCCGAACCAAAGAGCACATACAAATTTTGTATATTATAGTGCACTTCTCATCCTATTGGTCGACCAATTATATCTGGTAACAATAATTTCATCTCATGTCAATATACTCATTTTAAACATCATTTACCTACTGTTTTCCAATGCATCAACATAAAACATTCTCATCTCATTTCAAAAGCATAATTAAAGCATAACATTTTCTCAATAAGTTATATCTTTTCAAAATTATAATTCTATCTCATGGGATCATATAAGTCATCAATCATTTCTCAAAACACGTATAAAGCAGTAGGTTTATATCTATCTTCAAAACAAGAGCATGATCATAAAAACCAATGGGATAAAATCGAGGAACGAGAACAAAACATCTCAAACTTACTTCCGGCTTAGATTAGTGTTTCAAACTCAATATAAACCTCCAAACCATACTTTCAAGTCTTTGAAAAGGCTCTAAAACCAATTTCACTCACCGACAACGCCTCGCTTGCTTTACCGAAGCGTAATCAAGCTTTCAAAGCTCCCAGAACTTCACCAATTTTTTTCGATGCGTTTTCCCATGTTTATACCACACAAAAATAGAGGATTAATGCATCTCAATGCATTAAAATCACCAGCAACCAAAGCCACCATGCTGCTCTGCCCAAAAACACCAAAACGCCCATCTGAAACAACCGAAAACACTTTCGATTACTCTACAAACTCTATCCAGCCAAAACCTAACACTTCCATCCAATTTTAATCATAAATTAACATCCAAAAAAAATCTATTTGCATCATTATATCTCCAGCAACAACAAAACCACACTATCACCACAAAAACCCAAATCTAGCATCCTAAACAACTAGAGTTCCAACCTATTTCAGGATTACTGTTGAGTGGATCAATGGTTTGATCAAAGCCAAGAGGGCTGAATTGGGTTTTTAAAATTTGTTGGAGAAAGTGGAATGACTAAAATTGAAGAACAAGAGAATTTAGAGTGGTAACCTTTACAATACCGGTCAAATTTCTACCCAAAATTTGACCAAACCCTCACAAGGATACAAAGAAGAATTTTAAGGCAAGTAGAATATATCTCAATACAAATCTTCCCCTTTTGATACAAGCACTCAACCCAAATTAGAATACAAGATTGGAATTACACACAACATAATTTGGGATTTTACAAGAATGAGAAATTAGGCACTTTGAGCTTGGATTTTTGTATGGATGTTTCTCTTGGATGAAATAGTTGTTGCTAGTCTTCAATTGGCTTGATTTTATACCTTCTTCATTAATTCTAGCCGTTTGGGTGGTTAGGGTATTGATTATAGCCGTTGGGACCCTCTCTTTCTACCATAAATGCACTTCTGCAGCCTATCGTATCGGTACACGGGAAGGCGTATCGATACTTATCTCAAAACAGAAAGAGTCGTTGCACAATTACATGAGGGGCATATCGATACGCGTGTAAGCATATCGGTACGGGATAGGGATCCGTTTCGATACGAATAGAAGCATATTGATGCAATTTTTACTTTAAAGCTCACTGGAAGAATCCGTATTAGTACGAGACAACCAACTCTTTAAAAGTCTGTTACCTAACAACTGGCACCAACGGTCAAAAACATTTAAGGCTCTGAAATTTAAAATTACTTTAAATTCGTATCGATACAGGAGACACTGTATCGGTACATCATTCAAACTCAGTGTGATTTTATAGAGAGAGCGTATCGAAACAGATACAATCTATTTCGATACCCTGTTTCGATACAGTAAGGGGCGTATCGAAACAGATTTCTCCCGTGGCCAAGTTTGTAAAAAGGTATAGATACGGCAAGTAGCGTATCGATACGCATATGCGATTTTCAATAGTTTGGCCTTGGAACACTTAGAAAATATTTTAGAGTTTGATTTTTTCAAACTAAAGTAAAGCCTTGTTGATTTGAAACCTTTTGAGGGACTTAAAAATCTATTTCAAATTTTTCAATTTAATCTTTAAAATACTTTGTTATATCAAAAATCAAACATAGGTTTTACAATCTCCTCTTTTTTGATATAACAAAACCTAAACTTGAAATTTTTAAGACTTTTGAAAAACTTTGGAAAATAACTCCCCCTTAATGTTAGCTAGGCAAAATTTAAGTTAAAAATTTAAGTGAGCTTGTTCCCACTCCCCCTTTTTGTTAGATCAAAAATAAGAGACATAGGCAAAAGGCATAAACAATAACCAAGCAACATATAATAGATAAACATTAAGTTCATAATTGAGGAGCATCAAAAATAAAATCCAAACAACAATAATCAAAGCATAGGTTTTAAACTTAATCCTAAGAACAAAATTTAAAGTGCATAAACTAGAAATCCTAAATGACATGAATGAAATGCAAAGAAGATCTACTACTTTTCTCCATCGCCATCTTCATCATCTTTATCGTCATCTTCGTTGGCATCATCATCATTCCTCCTAGATTGACGCCGCTCATCATGAAAGGCCGTGAGAGAGATGTTCATTGAGTTGTGCCCGGCCTCGATGGATGAGATACGCTTCTCCACATTCGTCATACGATCTTCTAAGCATGTGAAGCGTGTGTCTATGGCGGCAAACCTTGAATTCATGACTTGATCCATTGAAGCAATCCTCGTGCGTAGGCCCGTGAATTATTCATTGAGAAAAGTCATAAGAGCATCCATGGATGGAGGAGGAGGAGCTTGAGGATTGGCAATCTCTTCCGGAATCGCATCACTAGGAAGCTCGGAGAGGCGAAGCCAACTACCATTGAAGTAATGAAACTTCCCCCTTGAAAGAGATCTCTCATCAATAGGATCGGTGAGGGGTGTAGGATAGTCGTGAGAGCAATCAATCTCCTTTTGAGTGAAGAAATAACTCAAGGCGGAGCCATATGTAAATGAAGTGACAAGAGTGGTGTGGCGATGTTGCACGAGATAGACAATCTCCGCAAACATGATGCGAGCAAGGTTTGGTTGTTGTCTTTAGCCAAAGCACCGAATCCAAGAGTCATCAACTTAGCGGATGGTTGAATATTTTCCTCACGAAGGTCTAAACCACCAACTAATCATCAAGTGAAGGATTCGATCTTGAGCATTTAGAACGGTCACATAACCCCCCAAGACATGGCCAAGACAATTTTCATCTTCGATACCCTCATCCTCTAACTTAAAAGCAGCACAAGAAGATGAGACATCTACGGTAATCTTTTTGCCCATGAGATAGGAGTTGACGACAACAACATTACCCGAGGGATCGACAATGAACTTGGCATTAGCATAAAATATCAAAACCAAATTGCGAAAGAAAAAGACAGGAATTTGTAGGAAATCCATGAACTTCCCTTCTTGGAGCAAAGATAAATAGAAAATTTTGAAGCGCTTCGAATTAAGAAAAGGAACGGAAATTACCCTCTCTGGTCGGATTTTGTAATTTTGGAAAGAGCGAAAGTAGTTGAGTTCCCTAGTGGTTCTAAAGCATCTTTGATAGATAAGGGTCAAATTAGGGTGAGTACCATCTCTGGGATTGGATGCTTCACTGACTTCGCTAGTACGCGCTCTCTTTTTGGGTGTCATTGTCTAGAGAAATTGATCAAAACAATGTGTATGCATTAATTTTCTCATTCAACCCGTGGAAAATCAATAATCAAGGTTTTTAGAAGAAAAAATTGAAAGATAAAAACAAAAGGTTTGATAAAATTTGTTTTTGAAAGAGCAAAAAAAACAAAAGGAATTTAAAACGTAAATCACAAAGAAAATAAAAAAGAGAAAAAATATTTTATACCTTGATATTGATATAGAGAGGAATGGATGAAGAACTTGCACCAAATTGATGGAGAGCTTTAAAAGCTTGGCTTGATGTTGAAAAACCCTTAAGAGATTTTTAGTTTTGTGGTGAAAATAAGAGGGATTGAGAGGCTTTTTATAGAGTAAAAACGACTAAGGTTTTGAAATTTTAGTTTTAATAAAAGTGAAACTCTTTTAATGCAATTAAGTAGCTGTCTGCGCAATTGAGTATCGATACGCCAAAGGGTGTATCGATACGGGGGTAAAATGGTAATTCCCTAGAAACGTGTGTCAAGGGACCGTATCAAAACGGATAGAATCCGTATCGAAACGTTCACAACTCGTATCGAAACGGGTTTAACTGTATCGATACCCGTAAGAGAGAAAATGCAATCTGGTCAACTAATAAAGTTCTCGTATCGATACGCATAAGGCCGTATCAATACTCTATGCCTAGAAATGCATTTTTGGCTTTTAAAACAACCAAAGGATCGACTTTAACACCTCCTAAATGAATGCAATTGATGAATGAGCAAGTCTAAGCATATACTAACAGAAGCATACTCCCCTAGCTATAAGCATGGTTTCTATCAAGATCAACAACACATAAACATGCATTTTCACAAATTCAAGCAATTTTATCCTCAAAAGAGTCCTAAAGGGTCAAGATAGGCTAGTTAGACCTAACTCTCTCCTAAGGGACCAAAAACGCTCTTTGTCTAAAGGTTTGGTAAAAATGTCCGCTAGTTGGTTCCAGGTGTCAACATTGTAACATCCTAAAAATTAGCCTAGAAGATTAGAGGACTAATTAAATGATCAAGTGAATAATTAGATTGATTTTCCAAAATTTAGAATTTAAATTTGGTTCATTATGGACTAAATCGAAATGTAGATAAATGTGTAATAAGAATTCGGTCAATAAGCTCAATGACCAAACCGAATAAGGTGGAAAAGTGGAGGCTTGCATGCTAAGGTTAAAGAACATGGATTAACTCATGAAATTCCATGTAATTATAGGATTTATAAGACTTTATATAGCTAAAAGTAGTATAATTAAGATTGGTATTAAGGGAGATTAGTTGAGATATGACATGAAAGTCATATCCCATTAAATTTGTCCCCTCCCTTTCTCATTCCTTAACCGGCTACACAACCAAACCACTATTCCATTTGCTCTTTCACACCCAAAAACATAACATAGAACTTGAGAGAGAGTTGAGAGCTCGGTGGAGAAGAAAGAAGCTTGCATGATGGTGTAAAATTCTTAGGAAATTAAGAAGAAAATCGGAAGTAAGTAGATCCTTCCCTTCTTGATTCGGTTATGGTGAAAATTGTAATAGATCATGTGATTCGAGGTGTCTAGAAAATTATAAGATGATGTTCTTGAGTATAGTTGCTGGAAATATGGAAATTTATAAGAATCCTTAAGGATTAAGAGTCATAAAATATTAAGAACATGCATGCAAAGTATGTTGGCAGATTTGTAAAGTTCATGACATGCACCTTTGAAAAATTATAGAAAAATGTATAATCAGAGTCAAATGCTAAATTTTGGATATGTTTCACTTTAACATGTTTAGAATAATAGAAAAATGATAAAACGGGGTTCTAATGGCTGTGTTAAAATCTGGAAGCATGAAATTGAATAACATGCAAAACTGTCCAGCACTGATTCGAGCTGGACAGTGAACTTTGGAAAATCGTAGAAATAAATCTACTGAGAGTCTTGATCTGAATTTTTGATATGTTAAAATTGGATATGTAAACTGAATTTAGGAACAAACGGTGTCTGATTTGGAGTTGTATACAGGGAAAACGAAGTGAATCAATATAGGTGGTCAGAAATGAGTATAAATGAGAATATGTGAAATTAGAAATTTGGATTTATAAAATTGGTAAAATCAGGTCATATGAAGTATGGTTAAATTGAGTTATAAACTGTAAGATATGAAATTCATTAATTTTGGTGGTCAATTTGAAGGATTAAAGGGCTAATTGAAGGAATTAGGAAAAATGGAAAGAGTCGAATTGAACCAAAATAGTTAAGGGACTGTTTTGAATAAAAATGCAAAATTCAGTCTTTAATTGCATAAATTGAATTCTGAAAATTTTTTATTTGCTTGGCTTGAATGCCTTAGATCCTAGAAGCGAAAGGGTAGAAGAAGAGATTACTCCGGGATCGGCTTCGGATCGGGCGAAGGGCATACGGATTCAAAACTAGCTCGGCGAATTGTGAGTGAAACGAATCTTTAGAGTTGGAATTAGAGTTCCAACTGCCTTAATTTGATTTTAGTTATGATAAGTATGCAAATTGGACTAAATAAATATTCGACTATAGTAAGGGAAGAAGGAATTTAAAGGAAAATGACCATATGCATGTGACTTGTGATTTTGGCATCTTAAAGGTTGGATTTAAATGTGATGTTTATCATGTTAGTTTGAATCTGAATTTCTATGAATGTTGGACTGATTTTGAACGTATTGAACTGCTGATTGTTAGCTTAATTGATATAATGATTAAGTGATTAATGTGTGATTTAATTTGGTTAAATCCATGAGTATGCTTGATACGCTTACCTTGAAGTTTAAATGTGCTATGTGAATTTTTGAAGAATTACATGCGTGAATGGAACATGATGTTGCCATGCTGATTTGATTAATGCCAAGTTTATACATGTTTGATAAGCTAAATTGAAATGTGAATTGTGAAATGTGGCTTGATTATGTGATTTGAAATTTGGCTATGGATAGGCCGATTTGATAATGTTAGATTGAATTGGAGATTTATGATTTCAATCGAAAGGATTGAAGATTTAATTCTGATAAATTTTGAATATTAAAATGACTAATTAAAGATTTAAATGCAAGCCCTTGGTGTGTACAGTCTGTTAGGTAGTACGGCTAGCCTAGAGTCTGAGCTCAATAAGAAAATCGGTACGTTAGTGTACTCGATATTGTGGTACGTAAGTGTACCTTCTTGCTTAATGTCTGCGGACATTATGATATGTTATATGTGATACGATTTGGTACGTGGTACCTTTACATGGTGAATTTGATTCACAACCTCTGTTATATGTGACTTGATTACCTATCATACTCTACTATCCAAGGCATTGCTAAATGATTAAAATGAATAATTAAAGTATTGAAATCTGAAATTGGAAATAAATTCATGAAATTGGTTGTGGAAGTATTCGAATGAAATGCTGAATTTCATGATTTACCATTCTTGATATGCTATGAAACTTTAATTGGAATAAATTGATAATTGGGAGTTAATTTGGGTTTCATGGCTTGTATGTGTATTCTTGATATAAATGATATGGAAATTTAATGTTTGTATTCGAATAGAATTACATGATTCCTTGATGCATATATTCGAATGATTTGTTATAGTGCATGATTAATTGTGGATTGATTATATTGCTTGATTCATTCGAATGAGCTAATGTGCAAAGTGAAAATTAAATCGATTGATCATAATGTTTAATTTGGAAACTGAATAGAATAGGGTTTCCTCACTAAGTACGAGAAGTACTTACCACTCGAACCTTCCTGCCTTCCCCTAAATTTCAGGTTCTAACATCGTTGACCTCTACCCGTAATCTATCCGTACGAAGCTTAAGTATGATTTTCCCTATCTTTGTCGTACTCATGATGGGTGGCCTAGCGTTCAGCATGTTAGTCCAATTTGGTTTAATGGTTGTAACACCCGGGTTTTGGGGTTGGGTGAAAATAATATTTTAATATTATTCGGGTTCGGTTTTATAATTTAAATAATAAAATATTTTTACGGGCCTCGGGATTTCAAAATATTCGAGACTATGTCGGGCCTATCTCTTGGGTCCAAAATCCATGGACTTTGGGGGATGGTAGCCATAGCCATTCATTAATGGCATTTTTTGTAATAAAGTGCACTTCATTTTAAAAAGCCCCATTTTTAATTAAAACCCCCATTTTGTCATCTTTTCCACTATTCATCTTCTCCATTAGAACGACCAAGAAGAGCTCCCTCCCCCTTTCACTATTCCATCTCCTTTCTCCCCCATTTTGGCTCGGTTTTAAAAGGTAATTACGTTTTTGACTTCCCTTCAACTCCCTCTCTTTAAAAGTACCACTTATTTTCATTTTCATGGAAGTTTTGGAAAATAGAGTTTTGAAAGATTTTAATTAAAAATGGAAACTTTATGTTGTTAAGCTTAATGTTTTGATTCAATATGGTTAGTAATGATGTATAGAAGTTAAATGGTATAACATATGTGAATTTTGAATGATTTTGAGATATTTTCGGATTTGGGTAAACATGAGATTTTAGGAGGGTTTAGAAGTGAGTTTTAGGGCTGCTTTATGTTGGAAAATGAGGGTTGATGGTTGTATGATAGTTAAGGGTTGTTTTGGGAGCTATTAGGTGTGTTAAAAGAGTTGGAATCATCGGTTTTGGACTGTGCTAAAGGGCTGCTCGGGAATGGCTTTTTGGGGGTTGTTCTTGGTTCGAAAAACAAGTGTTTAATGTTTGAATTGTATTCCGGGTTTGCTATGTTGTGTTGTGGACTGATTCGAGGTTAATTCACTTGTGTTGAGGCGATTAGAAGCAAGGAATTGCGTTGGTAAAGCTTTGGGATCGAATCCGGAAGTGAGGAGGCTTGATTCGGCTTTGCTTGTTTTGCTTAAGGAAATGAGGTGAGTGGTTAAAATGTTTTAAATGGCTTTGATCAATTGGTTCGAGCATGTGAATGTGGAAAAGTTTTCAAGTAACATTTGGTTCAAAGTTGGTTTTGAAGAAGTTTAGTTTTGAGCTTGAAAAGTCAATTTTAAACTCAAAGAGTAAGTGATGTGAAATACCTCTTTAAATTTCCCCCTTTATCATTGTTTTTCATCTCTTGAAATGATATTTTGTTATACATGAAATTCCAATACTTTGGGAAGAAGCTTGTTGCTATTTATTATATCGTTGCTCATGTATGATGGTAATAATGTGGATGTTGATATGCCTTGTAAGGTGTGAGTAAGTTGGTGCAAGTGGTGCACGAAAATGGTGAGTAAGACCATTTGTGATCGGTAAGATTCCAAGTAGTAAGTGATGCCTAATTGTGGATTTTGTTACATCTTGATTTGGTTGTGCATGATATAGTGAGTACATGTCGTATAGTAGTGATTGTATTTAGTGTTGCATGGTTGGTGTCGAACCTCACGTGATGGTTGTCGTTGCTCCGGTGATGTGTAGTCCCGCCGGTAGCGAATGGTATAAGACTCCGGTGATGTGTAGTCCCACCGGTAGTGACTAGTAGAAGAGTACTTTGATGTGTAGTCCCATTGGAAAACTACTAGTCGAAACGGTGATGTGTAGTCCCACCGTGTGTGTTTGGTTATGCTTGTGCATACCATGTGTTGTTCATGTGTATCTCACTATATCATTCTCTTTTATGGTTTTGCTTTAACCTAAGATCATACCTTTATGCACACTATGAAGTGTAATGCTATGATAAATGCCTATATTGTTGAATTGTGGTTGAACTTGTATGATAGTAGAAGGATTAGGTCGTTGGATGATTTGTATGCGTTGACCTTCATTTTTAAAGAAAGCTTTGAACCCTGCATTGTCGTAGTTATGTTTTAGAGCTCCGCTCACTAAGCTTTATGCTTACGCTCTCCTTTTTCCGACAATGCAGATCTTTAGCTTGGAGTTAGCAAGGAGCAAGATAAGGGCGTCCAAGCGTGTGATGGTTTGCTCAAGTGTGGTTTAAATTAAATAATGTAGTAGTTTAGCAATGGGAAATGCTACGTGTTTTAGGAGCTTGTATCTAGACTCCTTTGTTTTGGCCACATGATGTTAATGCCTTATGTTGATGTATTGGTTTGATTATGGCTTATAACGCATGATATGCTATGATGAATGTTGTGTGTGTTGGCATGTCTTGTTTTGGTTGCTAAGGCATGAAATCTTAAATGCTTGTATGCCCATATATGCATGAATTGCTCTTGTATGAATGATATGTATGGATGTCTTGTTAATATGCTTGGTTGCTATGTATGGCTTATGTATGATTGCTTGAATGATTGTATGTACGAGTCTTGTGAGTGTTAATTCATGCCTTTGGTCTCTTTCGAGCTTCTACATATGTCTATGCATGATCTTAGTGTTTTGCATAGTTAGGGAGTCCTTAAGTTGGGCAGTAAGTGATCCCCTGCACTAAGGTTTCGAAACCATGGGTAAGGTTTCGAAACCTTTGCAGAAAATTTGGTTCCAGGGGTCACTGCCAGCCAAAGTTTCGAAACCTTTGGGGTAGGTTTCGAAACTATGGTCAAAGGTTTCGAAACCTTCCCTAAGGTTTCGAAACCTTTGGTGAAATTTGGTTCCAGGGGTCACTGCCAGCCAAAGTTTCGAAACCTTTGGGGTAGGTTTCGAAACTATGGTCAAAGGTTTCGAAACCTTCCCCAAGGTTTCGAAACCTTTGGTGAAAATTGGCTCCAGGGGTCTCTGCCAGCAAAAGTTTCGAAACCCTTGATAAAGGTTTCGAAACTTCTGCTTAAAACTGCACTGTTTGACCCTTTTTGGCCTGTTTGAAGAGAAAAACACATAGGTGCTAAGATGCCTTTAGTAAAGATTAAAATTGGGGGTTTGAATGTTGTCTCGTGTGTTATGATCCGCTGTTTGATCTCTTAGAATTTAATACTCGAATGTGACAAGATTAAAATGAAAAAAATAGGGTTGCTAACCGAGGGGGAACCTTAACGGGTTTCGCTTCAGTTTTCCCCGTGTAGCTCTCTCGGACCGGTCATCCGGCCAGACCGGGAAGAGGGGGTTACAATGGTTATGTTCATGAACTACTACTTTGGTTCGATATAAACTTTTAATATGTTTCCCTATATTTTGTTATGTATGTAAGGGGGTAAATATTTGGGGTATAGATCGCCCGCGTATATGTTTAGGGCTTGATTCTTTTTGTTGGAAGTCACTTTTTGTATAGGCAACCGATAGGTTTAGCCGATATAGTACCCCGGCTTATTTTGTAAAAGGGAAACTAAAAACGTTATGGATATATGACTCGGATGATGCATTATATATATATGATGAATGTTTCGGTTATGTATGGATTGAATTAACCTTGTTTTGCAATGTAGATTAATTACTTGAAATGGATCAAATGTATGTTATTCGAATGGATTAAAATAAGGATTTAGTATTTAGAAATTGTATAAACCAAATGAAATTGGCTATATGTCATTCGAATGAAATTGGATCTTTAAATTGATCTTGATTGTTTAGTATATTCCTTGTAACATAGTTGGTTATTCTAATCGAATTAGATGTAAATATGTCATCCAATTCGATAGGAAATGAGCTAATCTATTCGAATTAGGTATTACCGATGAATTTAGAAATTAAATATATGATTCACATATACATGATAATTTGTATGCAAATGGTATTTTAATTAGATTGGATTATAGATTAAAGATTGATATCCGAATAGTATGAGCCCACATTAGAATCAATAGAATGATAAAATGAGAATTGGTATATCAAATGTTTTATGATAGAATTGATATGATTGTTATACATGTGTATTGTTGAGTATATGATAGCCATGTATGTATATTGTATTCGAAAAAAATAAAAAAAAAATTACACGAATTTGATAACCATCCTTCCGCTGCCTAATACGATCCAATTTCTGTTTAAGTTAATATAACGCTCCTTGCCCCTAATCCGGGTGAGGGTGTTATAAACATACTCTATAACAACATCTTGCTTAGGGACATGATCTCTAATGAAATGATGCCTTATTTCTATATGTTTGGTTCTAGAGTGTTGGATGAGATTTTTGGTTAGGCATATAGCACTAGTGTTATCACACTTAAGGGGTATGGTTTCAACTTTAACTCCATAATCTAAGAGTTGTTGCTTCATCCAAAGGACTTGAGCACAACAACTCCCTAAGGATATGTACTCGGCTTCGGTGGTAGATAGAGCTACACTATTTTGTTTCTTAGAGAACCAAGATATGATCATACTATCTAAGAATTGGCAAGTTCCCGAAGTACTTTTCCTATCAATTTTACATCCCCCATAATCCGCATCCGAATAAGCATGATGGTTGAAGGTTGAGTCTCTAGGGTACCAAAGACCTAGACAAGGAGTATTTCTAAGGTACCTAAAGATTCTTTTAACGGCTATAAGATGAGACTCTCTAGGACTAGCTTGAAACCTAGCACACAAGCAAACACTAAACAATATATATGGTCTACTTACGATAAGGTAAAGCAAAGATCCAATCATAGAGCGATAAAGCTTAGAGTCAACACACTTACCTCCTTCATCTTTGTCAAGCTTGGTAGATGAGCTCATTGGTGTAGCTTGAGGCTTTGCTTGCTCTAAGCCAAACTTCTTGAGCATATCTTTCACATACTTTTCTTGATTGATGAAGGTGTCATCCTTCCTTTGTTTGATTTGGAGTCCCAAAAAGAATGAGAGCTCCCCCATCATGCTCATCTCGAATTCACCTTGCATTAACTTAGCAAACTCTTTGTAATGACACTCATTAGTAGATCCAAAAATGATATCATCAACATATATTTGCACTACTAAGATGTCATTTTTATATCTTTTTATGAAAAGTGTAGTGTCCACCTTACCTTTTTCAAAATCTTTTTCAATCAAAAAGTTTGAAAGTCTTTCATACCAAGCTCTAGGAGCTTGTTTTAAACCATAAAGTGCTTTGGTTAGCTTAAAAACATGATTTAGAAATTTTGAATCCTCAAAACCCGATGGTTGTTCCACATACACTTCTTCATTTATAAAACCATTTAAAAATGTATTTTTACATCCATTTGAAAAATCTTGAAATTATGATAACATGCGTATGCAAGCAACATCCTAATAGCTTCCATTCTAGCTACGGGTGCATATGTTTCATCAAAATCTATTCCCTCTTCTTGAGTGTAACCTTGAGCAACTAATCTAGCTTTGTTTCTCACAATGTTACCACTGTCATCTAGTTTATTCCCAAATACCCATTTAGTTCTTATTGTAGATTGATTACTAGGCCTTTCAAGTAATGTCCATACATTACTTCTCTCAAATTGGTTTAACTATTCTTGCATAGCCATAATCCAAAAATCATCTTTTAATGCTTCTTTAATGTTTTTAGGCTCAATGCATGAGATAAAAGCAACATGATTCATGAGTTTGAGAGAAGATCTAGTAGTTACCCCCTTAGATGGATCACCCAAGATTTCACCACCTTTGACATAGTTGTACTCCCTTGGGTAGCTCACTTCCTTTTCCTCAAGAGCCAAGTCCTTCAAGGCTTCAAGAGGTGGATCTTCTACATCTTCTTCTTTAGTTGGAATCTCATCCTCCTTTGAAGTCTGTCCTCCATCAAAGGCATCAAGGATTCCTACATCACTACAGCAAAACTGGTCTTTAGCGACGTTTTTTTAGCCCTATGGCGGCGTTTTTTAGCGCCGCTAAAAACACTCCCGGCGCTTAAAAAAGCGCCGCAAGAAGTGCCGCTTAAAGTAGCGCCGCAATAGTTCGCGGCGTTTTTGGGGGGAAAATGCCACAAAAAGTCATGATCTATAGCGGCGTTTTTAAACACAAACGCCGCTAATAACTGGTCTTTAGTGGCGTTTTTCATAAGAAACGCCGCAAAAAGTCAAGATCTGTAGCGACGTTTGTGTCTACAAACGCCGCGAATAACTGATCTTTAGTGGCGTTTGTTTTAAAAACGCCGCAACAAAACATGATTTGTAGCGGCGTTTTGGAGCTTAAACGCCGCGAATAATTGACCTTTAGTGGCGTTTGTGATTAAAAACGCCGCAAATAACTAGTCTTTAGTGGCATTTGTACAAAAAACGCCGCGAATAACACCATATTTCAAAAAAAAATCAAATAAAAATATTCATTACA
This sequence comes from Hibiscus tridactylites, assembly GCA_958450335.1. NCBI lineage: Eukaryota > Viridiplantae > Streptophyta > Magnoliopsida > Malvales > Malvaceae > Hibiscus > Hibiscus tridactylites. The sequence goes on along the minus strand of OY288265.1, from coordinate 23,585,814 downwards.
TTTAAAAGGCATTACATTTAAACAAAAAAAAAACGTTATGAAAGAGTCTACAAAGTAAAGGCGAATAACACCATGGTCCAAAACAAATCTATCCACATTCCTATAATTTCAGCTTCTAGTGGGGAAAGAAAGAACTTGGCTCTCTTCATTGTTGCACCTGAACATTAACCTCAAACTCATTTCCTTTGGTAGCCGTCACATCCTGGCAGGCAGCAATTTAATAGGCAGTTCAGTGCGTAAACATGTAACTATAACATTTGAAATGCGTCCAAATACAAACTGTGCCGCTATCGTGCCTTGTAATGAGAGAGAGATGTTATTAAAATAAGATTATATACTTCCAAAAACGAAGTAATGGAAGCCAAAAATAGCGCTTTGTATGTAAGTTCAATTTATAAAGCCTCAACATCATAGAATTAGGTATAATTGTATATAAATTCATAAGATAGCCAGATGTAAAGAAGAGTAATCCACTTGCATTACCAGAATAACAAAAAGAGGCGATTTGTTCTTTACCATTCTAAAGAGCTGAGAAATTTTTTTATAGTTTCATAAAGGTATGGTGATGGTAATGATTATCAACGTTAAATCCATAAACCTAAGAACCTATGCTGCAATTGCATTCTAAACATAACTGATAAAAGCATATCCTTTAACAAAGTTTTTAAAATGATAGTTCTGCTATATTATACCATTAACAAGGACCTATATGAGGAATATATACCTCTGTTTTGTGGCGTGTATCCGGTGGTGGGATCTTTAGCCTTGCCTTCCAATCTTGTGAACTGAAAAAGGAAAACGCAAATTTAGAATCATGTACAATAAACACAATATGTTTGTTAAAGGAAAGCACGGTTTTTGAAAAATCATCACAAGTTTAAGTTTGAATCTATTGCATATACAAGAGATATTCTCAACTGATAGTTATACCAAAAGAGAGGTTAACAGCTTAAAGATAAAGAAGTGAAAAGTAACAACAAAGGTAATACATAAATTCCATTCTTCACTCATCAGGTACTTCCTAATGGGAAGTTTGGAACTAAATCAAACCCTAAAATCCATTGCCTAAAATCATTAAGAACTCTCAAAAAGTGAATAGTCGATTATGGAAGAGAGATGATGCCACATGATACAACAGAGAACAAGATAGTCATAAACATGGAGAAGAAATGAAATTCAAAAGTGACCTTACCGCAGTCTAAATACTTTTACTTCAGTAATGACAAATAAGAATCTAACACAATATTCTCATGACCATGATTCCTAAGGAGGGCAGTCTAATACATTTAACTACAACTGCTCTCAAACATAAGAAGCAAATTCAAATCGAAGCGAATTCAATTCATCTAGGAACTTATATTTAGATGGTGTTTTTCAAAGAGGATCCAGCTATAATACATGAAACAACCAGAATATTTCAAAAGAAAATGTTTCAGGCTCATTTATATCTCGATAAAACACGAAAAATTATTGCATAATCATGTTAAGCTATCATTGAGACATACACAGATACACTATGTAAAACGGATAACTAAAAATTTTTATATAGCAAGGAAATATTTAACTACAACTACTCTCAAACATAAGAAGCCACCATGAATAGCCAAAGATTTCACTAAACACTAATATTTAGCTCTAAATTAGAACAATGAAAGTCTTCCCGCTATATGAATTGATAATTTACATCCAACAAAACCAAGACAAACAGCTTTCCTAGAGAAAAACAGCAACCAATTGGGATTAACTCGCATATAGTTTATCAACACATTCATCCTCCTAAAGCTACAATTCATGGAATTCTTATAAAACTAAAAGAACAAACAATAATAAACAAAACCCAAACCTGGAATATTGAAGAGACCAGTAAAAATATTGGCAAATCTTCTCAAGAATCACAGCACTTATCTCCGGAAAAGTCACTTCCCCATGCTCCGCCTCCGCAAAACCACCTTCATCGTCATCACCGAAAAGGGAAAAAAAGTTAAAAATTAGACCTTTCCAAGTAAGAACCCAGAAAACCCAATTGCCCAAAACGATCAAACAAGAGGAAATAAAAGAAAAAAATAAAAATAGACCTGGAGAAGTAAGCATGTTACAGATGGTTTGAGAAACCATGGCAGCTTCCTTGTCGATAACAAATTCCATCCCTTCAGCGCTGATGAGTTTCACTGTGTCCTCTTTCTTCATCTTTTCTTCGAGATCAGTTACAAAATAACTAAACAAAAATAAATAAATAAATAAAATAGTGGTATTAAATGATTTCAGATACTCACCTGACCAGCTTGGGAAGAAATAAGAGCGATGGAAGCGGGCAAACGGTCCATCCTCTGCTTCATCGAAGGCAAAGCAGCTTTGATGACATTAAAACTCCCCATCAAATTCACATCTACCACAAACTGGTGCAAACGAATTGAAAAATTTTCCGCAAACAAATCAGTAAAAGCACCAATTTCACCAAACATTTTAAGAATCTTTAATAACCCCCAACCACCACAATAAAAGTAAATACAGTAAGAAGGAGTTAGAGCAAGCAAGCCTGAAACACTGACCTTTAGGAGCTCGATTTAGAGATCCTTAGCGTTAGCAGAACTGCCACCCCGTCGCACCGGAGTCGAAGGAGACGCCACCCAAATCAGAGACGAGAACATATCATCACCGTTAACAGAGAAAGGGAATATAATGACTGAGTTAACAAAGGAGACGAGAGATAGAAATAGACTAAGAGAGGCAAGGGAAGAAATTAGGGATTGTGTTTTGCTGGGTTTGGATATCGGGGGTGAGGGAGTGCTTTAGTGAAATAATAAAATTAAAAAATAAAAATATTGCGGAAAATCAGATTATTGTGGCGTTTATAAGGTAAAACGCCACTATAGCAAGAGTACTTGTGGCGTTTATAAGGTAAAACGCCACTATATATCAGTCTATTGCGGCGTTTTTACTACAAACGCCACTAAAAGTATATAAATTTGTCATTTTGTGGCGTTCTTCCCATAAACGCTGCGAGATGTAAAAAATTAGCGGCGTTTACTCTAAAAACGCCGCTAAAAATGCCGCTAAAAACCTGTTTTGCTGTAGTGCATCATCATCATCACAAGATTCCTTCCTCGGAAGGAGGTTATCATCGAAAACAACATGAATAGACACTTCTACTACTAAAGTTCTTTTATTAAATACACGATAGGCTTTAGAGTTTAAAGAGTATCCTAAGAAAATAGCTTCATCACTTTTAGCATCAAATTTACCTAAGCTGTCTTTTCCATTATTTAAAACAAAACACTTGCAATCAAATGGATGGAAATAGCTAATGTTATGTTTCATAGATTTTAAAATCTCATAAGGTGTTTTCTTTAAAATTGGCCTAATCATTACTCGATTTACAATGTAGCAAGCGGTATTTGTGGCTTCCGCCAAAAAATATTTAGGTAAATTGTTTTCACAAAGCATGGTTCTAGCCATTTCTTGTAAAGTTCTATTTTTCCTCTAAATACCCCATTTTGTTGAGGAGTTCGAGGAGCCGAAAAATTGTGGCTAATACCATTTTCATTTAAAAGCTCTTCAAAACCTAGATTTTGAAACTCGGTTCCATGATCACTTCTAATGTGAGAAATCTTAAGTTCAAAATCATTTTGAGTTAATTTTGAAAATGTGATGAATTTTTCTAAAGCCTCATCTTTTGTGCATAAAAATAGAACCAAAGTAAATCTAGAATAGTCATCAACAAGTACAAAGGCATACGATTTACCACCCAAGCTCATAGTTCTAATAGGCCCAAAAAGATCCATATGAATTAATTGTAAACATCTACTAGTAGAGACATCATTAATGAATTTAAAGGATGATTTGTGTTGTTTACCCTTAGAGCATGCATCACATATTTTATCAATTGAGAATTTAATCTTGGGTAAACCTCTAACTAGATTTAGGGAAACTAATTTTTCTAAAACACTAATTCTAGCATGTCCTAGTTTCCTATGCCATAACCATGTATCATTTTCATTTTGTGCAACAAAACATGCATGAGATGAATGAATGTCATCTAGATGCACCATATATATGTTACATATGCGATGACCAATGAACATTATTTTACTAGATTTAATGTCAACAATTTTACAACTATTTTTATCAAATAAGACATTAAACCCTTTATCACACAATTGACTAACGCTCAATAAATTGTGTTTTAGATCATCGACATGCAATACATTTTCAATGAGTATAGTAGAGTGATTACCTATGGAGCCAATGCCTTTAATCTGGCCTTTGGAGTTGTCACCAAATGTCACCACTCCTCCACTTTTTGGCTTTAAATCCATGAATCGACTCTTGTCTCTGGTCATGTGCCTCGAGCATCCACTATCAAGCTACCATGAGTTTTGGCTTTGTGTTTTGGCCTTGTAGCAATGCTCCCCCTACAAACAAAGAGATTAAGCTTTGATTTTTTGTACCCAAATCATTTTGGGTCCACGAGTGTTAGCTCCCAAAAGCTTGGTTCCCTTAGGAATCCAAGGTGATATGACATCAACATTATTAGATTTGACAAGTTCCTTAGGGACCCATACACTTCTAATTCTTTTAGTTCTATTATGCCTATAGGAGCCACTTTGTTTGTAGTTATAGTTCTTTCTTTTAGGTTGGTTTGTTCTAGATGATTCACCTATTTCATTTTTCACATTACCAACACTCTTGAAAGACTTTTTGAGCTCATTAAGCCCATCTAACACCTTTTGGTGTTCAGTGTTACATTAAGAAATAAGATTATTTAAATCTACATTTTCATTTTGAAAGAATTCAAGTTCATATTTTAGACCTAAAATCTTTTTCTCAAATTTCAAGTTAGTTTGAGAAAGTAAATCATTTTTAGCATTTAAATCCGAAATGATCTTTTTATTTTTTAAAACAGACTCGTTATATTTCTTAACTAACTCATCGTATACCTCTTGTAACTCATCATAAGCTTCATGCAATTCATCAAATGTACAATCAAAAGTAGATGAGTTAGAGGTTACCATAGAAGAATCCTCCTCAAGAGCCATGAGGCAAAGGTTGGCCACTTCTTGTTCCTCGTCCTCGGATGATTCCTTATCTCTCCAAGTAGCAAGCTTAGACTTGAGCTTCTTCTTCTTCTCAAAGCCTTTTTCTTGAGTTGAGGACACTCGGAACGAATATGACTCGATTTCTTACACTCATAGAATATGATCATATCCTTTTCTTCTTCTTTATTTTTGGTCTTAACGTCCATCTTTCTTTGAAACTTCGTACCCATGTTGGACCTCATTAACCGTGAGAATCTCTTGGCTATCATAGCCAATTCTTCAAAATCTTCCTCCTCGCTAGAAGTGCTCTCATCATGTAGAGAAGCTTTAAGAGCCACTCCTAGTTTCTTTTTCTTGTCTACCTCAAGCTTCTCCACTCTTCTTTCTTCTTTTCATCTTCCCTTCCTTGCTTCATGATTTCATAAGTTAGGAGAGAACCAACTAGCTCATCAACGTTTAGTGTCTTCAAATTCTTTGCCTCAATGATAGCGGTTCTTTTCCCATCCCGAGACTCAGGAAGAGAGTAGAGTAGCTTCCAGACTAGCTTGTCTTTCGGGATGATCTCTCCAAAACCCTTTAGCCCATTGACGATTGTTAAGAAACGATCGAACATCTTTGAAACGATTTCTTCGGGCTCCATCTTGAAATTCTCATAGCTAAGATTGAGAATTCCAATATTTGTTTCCTTCACATCGCTTGTTCCTTCATATGTAGTCTCAAGTGTATCCCACACTTCCTTAGCACTTTCGATGGAAGAAACTTTGGAGTAGATATCGGGACCAAAAGAGGAAAATAGCATGTGAAGAGCCTTGTCGCTGATTTGAAGCTTCTTTCTATCATCTTCACTCATTTCATTTTTCCTTTTTGGCACTAGTCTTCCTTCATCGTCTCTTTTCATCAGAATAATGGGACCATCCTCTATAGCATCCCAAACAAGATAATCACTAGACTTTATGAAGAGACGCATCCGGTTCTTCCAAAAGGGATAGTTGTTACCATTGAAGAAAGGCGGTTTTGTGATAGATTGAGACTCGTACATGCTAGAGCCGGAAGTAGATGTCATGACTTGCTTTGTAGTTGATCACACTCTTCCTAGAATCTCCTCTTCTGGTTGTTAATCCTTCAAAGAGGTAGGCTCTGATACTAATTGTTGAGTGAATCAATGGATTGATCAAAGCCAAGAGGGGGTGAATTGGGTTTTTAAAATTTGTTGGAGAAAGTGGAGTGACTAAAATTGAAGAACAAGGCAATTTAGAGTGGTTCAAGTTCCAAATGAACTCTACATCCACTATCTTAGCTACCACTAAGGATTTTCCAACAATCCACTAATTGATCTTCCCCTTTTCTAGGCTTAGGAGGTAACCTTTACAATACCGGTCAAATTTCTACCCAAAATTTGACCAAACCCTCACAAGGATACAAAGATGAATTTTAAGGCAAGTAGAGTATCTCTCAATACAAATTTGCCCCTTTTGATACAAGCACTCAACCCAAATAGGAATACAAGATTGGAATTACACACAACACAATTTGAGATTTTACAAGAACGAGAAATTAGGCACTTTGAGCTTGGATTTTTGTATGGATATTTCTCTTGGATGCAATAGTTGTTGCTAGTCTTCAATTGACTTGATTTTATACCTTCTTCATTAATTCTAGCCGTTTGGGTGGTTAGGGTATTGATTATGGCCGTTGAGACCCTCTCTTTCCAACATAAATGCACTTCTACAGCCTACCGTATCGGTACATGGGAAGGCGTATTGATACCTGTCTCAAAACAGAAAGAGCCGTTGCACAATTACAAGAGGGGTGTATCGATACGCGTGTAATTATATCGGTACGGGATAGGGATCCGTTTCGATACGGATAGAAGCGTACCGATGCAATTTTTACTTCAAAGCTCACTGGAAGAATCCGTATCGATACGAGTAAGAGCGTATCGGTATGGGACAACCAACTCTTTAAAAGTCTATTACCTAACAACTGACACCAACGATCAAAAACATTTAAGGCTCTGAAATTTAAAATTACTTTAAATCTGTATCGATACGGGAGACACCGTATCGGTACACCATTCAAACTCAGTGTGATTTTATAGAGAGAGTGTATCAATACAGATACAATCTATTTCGATACGCTAAGGGGCGTATCGAAACGGATTTCTCCAGTGGCCAAGTTTGTAAAAAAGGTATCGATACGGCAAGGAGCGTATCGATACACATATGTGATTTTCAATAGTTTGGCCTTGGAACACTTAGAAAATATTTTAGAGTTTGAGTATTTCAAACTAAAGTAAAGCCTTGTTGATTTGAAACCTTTTGAGGGACTTAAAAATCTATTTCAAGTTTTTCAATTTAATCTTTAAAACACTTTGTTATATCAAAATCAAACATAGGTTTTACAATTACTATGATAAAACCTTTATTTCAACATCATTTAACACCCAAAACATGATTAAAATCAATATCAAATTAACCAAAACAGTACCATTACGAAAATCTTAAGAAATCATCTTTCATGCCCTGATTTAACCATTTTCATCAAATAGATTATAAGACATTGTTAATAAACACAATTAGAGAGCCAAAGACTTGGGAATTTCATTAAAGAACCTTGATTAAATGAGTTGAACGAAAATTACCTCTAACCCTTGTCTATTCCTTCAATTGGCAATATTTGTTGAGAAACCTTCAAGATTCCTTTGAGATAAATGAAAAAAAAAACCAAAGAAATCATTTGTAAACCAAAGTAAAGTGGAAAGATGAAAATCTCTGGAAGTTTTGAGAGAAAATGAGGTGTTTGACTGATGAGAAATAAGAGAAATGAAAGTTACGTCAAAATAGATTTTGGAAGACTAAATCCCTTTTTAATAAAATCTCTCTTTATTCTTTTTAATAAAACATATTTAAAATGGTCAATTAAAGGAAAAATGCTAATTAATACCATATTAGCTCCCTAAAGATTCTAAGTTTTGGCTCTCTTTCAAAACAGTCCTTTAAAAATAGATTTTGCATTTTTTTACAAATTAGTCACTAACCCGAAATGTCAATCTTCTAAAAGTCATTCTCCAAAATTGACTTCACCAAACCTTTTTATATATATTTAGAGGATTTTAGGATTTTTTTCCAAAATTTTACCACATCTCGAACCAATCCGGATCTCTAGTCTAGGTCCCACGAACCCCGAGCCAACCTTAAAGACTCATAGGCCCAAAATCAGGGCGTTACATGATAATTTCCCCTTAAGTATGTTAAGATATTAAAGTGCAATAAATCGGGGCGTTACATGATCGTTGCCTCTTAAGTATGTTAAGATATTAAAGTGCAATAAACTGGGGCGTTACATGATCGTTGCCCCTTAAGTATGTTAAGATATTAAGGCACAATAAGCACACAATGCCAACTGTCGTATGACAATGGATTTAGAAAAAGTAAGTACTAGCAGATAGAAAATAATGCCAAGGCATTCTGATTATTAAAAACCAAATATAATATAAGCGTTAATCGCAAACATCCCCAACCAATTATAAAAGGTTAGTTCATGGTTGAGGGTTCATCCACAAAACATCATCGTTTCTCATCATCATTTCAAAATAAAAACAAATAAAACTAAAAGAATAGGCAAGAAGAAGATTTGTCGATGCAACCCTTTGAATGCTCTAGAGCTCTCGGTCTTAGCGGGTCGAACCACGTCGTCTCTCGGTTCACCATGGTGCAGCCTCTCTTCAATCCTCCCCCGACATGGTTTTCTGATCTCCTTTAAATAGGCTTGCGTAGAAACCCTAGGATAAGCCTTTGAGTTTGAATTTGAATGCGCAAGGGATAAGACGCGTGATCATCTTATCCAGATTTGAATCCTAGGGCTGACGTGTACAAGGTCCAATGGCTACTTGGCCGGGCATCAGACTTCACTTCTATGCCAGCCGAGCTTGGCAATCTTTGGTCCAAATATGCCAACTGCAACCCAACATTCTCCTTGCCATTCCCTGCTTCTGCTCCTATGTTGCTCTGCCAAGCCTGTCATGCTCTGCCTAACCTCTATTAATGCCGACAAAGCAACCCTTCACACTAACAAAGTACAAAAACTCCACATCTCCTTAACTCCTTATGCAAATGCATGATTTTAACATCTAAATGCAACTAAATGTACTCAAAGGGCAAGCAAAAGCATTGTACAGTAAGCATAAAAACAATACTTTTGAGGAGTTAACACAGTCGTATAACAGTCTTTTGATCCCTTAACTTTATCACTTTAATTATTATAAGGAAAAATATTTCATGTACTGGTAGTGAAAACTTTTTGTTTCCACAAACGCCCTATTTGTAGGGTTTATGAATTTAGTTTATGGGTTTAGAATTTAGGGTTTAGTGTTAGAATTTAAGGTTTTATAGATTAGGGCTTAGATTTTAGGGTAATAAGTTAGGGATTTAGGTTTTAAACTATAAATGCTAAATTGTAATCTTAAACCCTAAATTCTAAGCAAATAAACCCAAACACTTAAACAATAAACCCTAAAATTAGATTCTTAAACCTTAAAACTAGGACGCTTATAAAGACAAAAAAATTCTACCACCTATACATAATATAATTACCCTATTCTAATCCTTAAATTTTATTGTATTATTTTTTGCCCTCTAACTTTTTTATTGTAAGGAGCTACGGTGTTCCCAAAGTTGAAGAATTTTCAATGTTTGGGGTATGTGCCAAAACCAATTGATGTTGTTAGGGCAACAGAGACATTGGGGGAGGGTTGAAATTTTAATTTTTGGTCCAACTCTTTTGGTGAAATGAATTTACACAGAGAAACAATTGTGGAAAAAAATTGAGTCAAGCTTCAATGTACCATTATCTAACTTAAGAAACAAGGGTAAATTGTACAAATTATCACTCAACAATTTTCTCACTCCTATTTTGGTCATTCAACTTTCAAATTTTTTTTATTTAATAACTAAACTTTATACATTGAACATTTTTTGTCACTTGCGAATATTTTATTATTATTTTTTATTTTTAATATTATTAAATATAAAAATAATTTAAATAAATAATAAAATGATATTTTACTATTATTAAATTTTAAAAATATTTGAAATATTCGCTGCCGCTTGTCATCATGGCGGATGTTTAACCCTAACTTGCACCGAAAAACTCGTTTTGACACGCTGAGTTCAAATCTGGTAGTTGTTTCACCGAAAAATGTCCTGAAACTCACGAATCTCGATATAAATGTTTCGATTTCTTCACTTTTGATCTCCTTTTCATGAATTTCGGAGCACTTTTAAGCAAAATGGATGTCGAATTCAAACTCAGGGAAGTGAGACAGAGTGACCGGTGAAATATGAGACCGAACGACCACCATCTACGGCAGTCGACAGTGGCGGTGAATGGTGGCCGGTGGACAATTTGATTTTTCTTTTTTATTTTAAATTATTTTTATATTAAATAATAATAATAATAATAATAAATGTCATGTCATGTCATGCTAAAATAATAATAAAATATTCGTGAGTGACCAAAAACGTTCAATGTATAAAGTTTAGTTATTAAATAAAAAAATTTAAAAATCGAGCGACCAAAATAGAAGTAAGAATATTGTTGAGAGATGATTTGTGCAATTTACCCTAGAAACAATTACTATTTGTTACAATATTTTTAGCCGAATCAATATTTATAATGAATTTAACCCGATCTTAATGAATTTGTAATTATTCGACACGTATTATGTTGTGTGTTTTATACAAACTTCATATATCTCTTATTGGACACATCGTCGTCGTCGTTGTCATCATCATCATCATTATCACCATCACCATTATTACTATTATTATTATTATTATTATTATTATTATTATTATTTCAATAAATAATAATATCTTCATCCAAACTGACCAAGTGCACATTTATAGGATTGTATAACGTTCGTCGAAAAAGCATCCGATTAGATGCACCTTTGAAGCATTGTGTCATGACCATCAAAAGTGTACCCAATCAACTGTGTCTTCTAGGGTTAAAGTAAAAAAGTGTCATTTCGATAAATAATAATATTTTGGGTAAACTATACCATTAACCACCATACTTTGGTTAATGTATTAAAATGATCACCTTAAAAAATCGACTTAATTGACCACCCAAACTATTGAAATTGGATCAATGTGACCACCAGCCGTTAATGGGCTAAAGGAATGTGACGTGGCAGTTAAAAAATTAAAGGAATAATCACACATTTGGTCCTTATTATTTACACATTCTTTCAATTTAGTCCTAATTTTAAACTAATAAAATAAATTAATTAGGTGGTGACACATGTCAACACCTTATTGGAGGAATTTAATTATTTATATTTGATTAATAAATAATTTTCCTCCTCCAATCAGGTGGTGACATGTGTCACCACCTATTTAGAGTAGAAAAATCAAATTCCCAAACTTGCTCTGGCTGGGAATCTAACTTGGGTTTAGCAGTGGTTAAGGCGTTAGCTAAAAATCACCAATTATATTATATGTCTTATTGTTTGTTACCATTCAAATTCATCTTCTTCCTCATCACTCCACATAATCCAGGCAAAGTATCTATGTTCATCCAGATGCTGCAATTCTGCAGTTCTTTTTCCGGATTTTCCTTTCTAAAGTTTAGATCCATGGATATTAATTTACACTTAATCTTAATCATACACCCTAATTGTCGGCATAATTAGTTTAATCATACAGGTTAACAAACTTTACAAATAAACATATTAAAGATCTTTGTTCCCTTGATCAGATTCTTAGTTCTATTTCTAATATTCTAATGCATGCACGTGTATCCCCCTCTCCACAGACAACTTCATTAAAAACAGATTAAGAAATTGGAATAAAATAGGCTTGGAATCCAGCAATGGGAAACTTCCATGCTTTTACAGCACTTTCTTCTATATATATATATATATATATATACTCTAACCAGACCCCGTCCATAAAATCAAAAGACAAAAGCACATTTAACAACCCAACATCGAATTTGATTCGAGAATGGCTCGGTTTCCTCTTCTTTGCTTGGTCTTGGTAAATGCTGTTGTGGCTATGGGTAGTGAAAATGCTCAAACATCTGGTTCAGCTGATCTCAAACATGCTCAAAAATACAACGCGACTGGATTATGTGGAGGGATGAAGAAGAAGATAATTTGAATGGTAACAAACAATAAGACATATAAAATAATTGGTGATTTTTAGCACAAACATGTGCTTGGTGCAATGGTTAAGGTGTTGCCTTAAAACTTGCGAAACCTAGGTTTTATTCCTAGCAAGAGCAAGTTTGGGGATTTGATTTTTCTCCTCTAAACAGGTGGTGACACGTGTCACCACCTGATTGGAGGAGGAAAATTATTTATTAATCAAATATAAATAATTAAATTCCTCCAATAAGGTGTTGACATGTGTTACCACCTAATTAATTTATTTTATTAATTTAAAATTATGACTAAATTGAAAGAATGTGTAAATAATAAGGACCAAATGTGTGATTATACCTTTAATTTTTTAACTGCCACGTCACCTTCCGTTAGCCCATTAACGGCTGGTGGTCACATTGATCCAATTTCAATAGTTTGGGTGGTCAATTGAGTCGACTTTTTTAAGGTGGTCATTTTAATACATTAACCAAAGTATGGTGGTCAATGGTATAGTTTACCCTAATATTTTCATCCAAAATGTTTATGGGTGTCATTTCGAAATTGGATCGAGTAAATGTATTATTTTGAGGGTGTGTATATTTAAATCTAAACCATAATAAAATTTAAAAATATTAACTTCAAAAGTTTTATATATTTAATATATATTTTTATTAAATTTCAAAAAAAATTATTTTCTAAAGGATAATTATTTGATACACTAGCGGTAGAAACTAAAAGTTTCTACAAGCACCTTAAGTTTAGGGTTTAAGGACTCAATTTAGGGTGTAGGGTTTAGAGGTTTAAGTTTTGTAGTTTAAAATTTAGGGACCGTGAATAGAATTTAGGGTTAGATTGTAGGGTTTATAGGTTAAAACCTAAATCATCAACATATTACACTAAAACCTAAACACTAACCTTTAAACCATAGGCGGAGCCGCCTTATAGAATAAAGTGTCTCATGACACCCTAAAATATTTTTGGAAACTTTTTTTCCCAATGTAATTTGTATATAAAAAATTAAAAATATATATAAATAACACCCTTTATAAATAAAACGACTTCCTTTTATAAATAATTAACCCTCCTTAAATACCGTTGAAAAAATGATACTCCTTAATAAATTTATGGTTATGCCCCTACTTTAAACCCTAAATCCTAACCCTAACCCCAAAATTCTAACCATTACCCCTAAATTCTAAACCCTACACTTAAACCCCTAAACCATACACCCTAAATTAAGTCCCTAAACTCTAAAACTAAGGCGTATGAGGAAACTAAAAGTTTCCACCACCAGTGTATTAGATAAAAATTGTAAAACCCTGGCAAAAAAAAAAGAGAAAGAGGAAAATAAATTAAGCTGTTGCCAAGGGGTTTTGAACCTATAACCCTTGGCTGCATAATCCCACAACTTAACTAGTTGAGCTATATCAGCTCTTGGTTATATTTTTAGACACGTTTATTATTATGGTATTCTAAAAAGGTTAAAATAATAAAATAATCAAAATATCCTATCAAACTCATTAATGAGTCTTTAATTTTGGTCTAACCCCCCAAAAGGTTATCATAAACTTCACCCGTCGACCCTACATCTCCCCTAAACTCGATCACCGTCCGTTAGCCTCACCGCCGCGTCGTGCCACTCACCTTCGGTGCCCTTGAAACCACCGTCGAACCCCGAGCAAAACCCCTCAACCCACGCGCTCAATCACCGTTCCTTTCACGGGTAATTAGGGAAGGAAGATTCGGTGAACCTAGGGCTAAACCGATCGGCTTTTCTTTCGAGTTTTTCGGTGCCGCTCGACGTCCTTTCGTCGCGCTACCACCGTCGTTAGACTCCCCGTCGCAGGCCGATCAAAACCCATGTTACCGTTCGACCGTCCATCGTTGTTTGTCCCGTCATCGGAGCTACGTTATTTTTCGACGTGTTCAAACCGTTAAGACAAATCTGGTAAGATTTGGTTAGTTTCCGGCGTTATTTCGATTCTTAGATGTGTAATAAAATGATGGCTTGATTATTTGTGTTTTCTCCGGAAGAAACGACGCAAAATGGACTTTCCGGCGACGTTCTGGTGACTGTCCAGCGACCTTCGATTCTTAAGGGTAAGAGTCGATCCGCGTAGACCGAACCGGTTAACTCAGTCAAGCCCGTTGACCGATCCGACCCGTTGAGCGAGTCAATTTAGTGAGTCAACTCGTCCGAGTCAACTCAGTGAGTCTACTCGTCTGAGTCAACTCACCCGAGTCATCCCAGTGAGTTAACTCGCTCGAGTCATCCCAGTGAGTCAACTCTCCGAGTCAGCCATTGGACCAGTGACGTTAGCGTTGACTTTGACCGCTGACGTCAACGTTGACTTTGACCAAAAAGTTAACTTTTCCCAAAAAGCCCTATTTCATGTTTTTCGATGTCTTGAGTCCGATTTTGAAGCCCGTTTTGCGAAATTCTAACCCAAAAGCCTCCAAATTGGACGTTGAACCCGAACATGCATAAAGTTATGTCATTTAAGAGAAATTGATTATTAAGGACTGATATTGATCTTCTTGTTTAATAGGTACTCGTGGATCTCCCGATCGTGCCTACGCCCAGCCCAGCTCGTCCCGATCTATATCGCCTCGTGATCCTATCGTCACTCGTACGACCCCAAAACTTAGTATTTTATTACGAATCAAGGTGTAAATCTGATAGTAACCATAATCCTTGTCTATCTAGGTTCCAGTACTGTAGCGGAGCGTGATCCCGGTGCTCGGTAGACCTTTCGACTGACCAATCTGATCTTTTGAAGTGTGTTCCTTGTGTGCTATATGACTGTTGCATATTTATTGTTTTACATGCTTTATATGTTTTAATAAAACGGATCATGTGCACATGATTGTCAAACTTGATTTGGTGTAAAACTAGCATGTTTTCTTTTTATGAAAGAAACTCGAATGTAATGTATGTTTGATTTATGCCCTAGCATCTGATATGACAAGCTTTATATGTATGTTTTCCATTGTCTGCTATGACAAGCATCTGATATGACAAGCATCTGATTTGCTTTATATACTTTATATGTATGTTTTCCATTGTCTGCTTCTAGTATCGGCATGACTACTCCGGACAGATGAGTGACTATTTCTTGGCCCGAGCCTATGACTGGAGTTACGGATGAGACCTTGAGTAGACAGTTTCTCCAGTTGATTCAGGGTGTAGTCAGAGCGTCGGGAGTCACACCTGAAGTTCCTATCTCCCAGACCCTGATTTCCAACGGGATCAAGACCTTTTCGGGATCTCTTAGTGGACCATCGACCGAGGCTGAGGAGTGGTTATATGACATCGAGAGACGTATGGGTGAGATGGGTTTTGAGCCATCCAAAAAGTATTTGGGTGTTGTATCTATGTTGAATGGGAATGCCCGCACCTGGTGGGAGTCCATCATGAGTAGTGTTCCTTCTGATCGACGGACAAGGGATTTCTTTAAGGAACACTTTAGGAACCGTTTTCTGGGCGAGCGGTTCTTGAGAGAGAGACGTCATGCTTTTAAAGACATGGTGCAGGGTACCATGACAGTGGCTGAGTATGAGATACAATTTCTAGAGTTGTCGAAATATGGTACTGGCTTGGTTTCTACTAAGAAAGACATATGTGACAAGTTCTTGGAGGGCCTTCGTATTGGGATACGTGATAGAGTGGCTACCCACCATGATTAGGTGTTTGAAGATTTAGTAGGCCGGGCTAAGACTGTAGAACATATGGGGATCTTGACAGCTAGTCACAGTAATAGAGATGGAGATTGAGATAGAGGCAAGGATCGAGGGCGGGACCAAGATTGATCTTGGAGATCTTCTAGACAGGGAGAGTCTCACATGCGCTCTAATAAGAGGGCTCGTACTATGTATCAGGGAGGTGGTTCGAGTTATAGGCCCGCAGTACAATAAGGTCCATCAGTTAGTCGGGGTGATTCATCAGGGTCCACTCTCTTACTTGTATGTGAGTATTGCGGTAACCTTCACCGAGGGGAGTGCAGGAAGATGTCGGGTGCTTGCTTCAGATGTGGATCTATTGACCATTTCAAGAAAGATTGTCCACACCCACCTTCTGTAGATCGATCGTCGTTTCAGACCCCTGCTCGATCCTAGACTCCAGTCCATTCACAGACATCTGTTCAGACACCAGGTTCAGGACGTTATCAGAGTAGAGCTCCTAGGTTTTCTGCTAGATCTGATAGTATAGGCCGATCACATCAGAGTGGGGGACCAGTCATGACTGAAGCTAGACACCCTGCACTTGTTTATGCTACTAGAGGTTGTGACGACATAGATGAGTCAGACGTCATTGCAGGTACATTCACTATATTTTCTGTTCCATACTTTGCATTGCTTGACAACGGTTCCACTCATTCCTTTGTATCAAGATCTATGTCCCGAGACCTTCAGATTATAGATGAGACTATAGAGAGCAGTTACTGTTATGAATCCAGTGGGTCAGTCAGTGGTTGTGGATAGGGTTTTCAAGTGATGTCCCCTCGAGGTTCAAGGGGAAATCTTTCCAGCCAACCTTATGGAGCTACCGTTAGAGGAATTTGATTTGATTCTTGGCATGGATTGGTTGATCGAACGCCGGGTTAACTTAGATTGCGAATCTTAGAGAGCAGTTTTGAAGACTTTTTATGATCGTACGATGGTTCTTATTGGTGAGCGGTGAGGGTATCTGTCTAATGTGATATATGTTTTGGCTACCGACGGGATGATCCGGAAGGGCTATCAGACTTTAATCGTATGTTCTTGAATACCAAGGGTTATTTGTCGAAGATTGAGGAGATTGTCACTGTTAACGAGTTTCCTAATGTCTTTCCCGAGGAATTACCTGGATTACCTCCAGATAGGGATGTCGAGTTTTAGATTAAGATCTATTCGGGCTATGCACTAGTCTCCATGAACTCTTACTGTATGGCTTCTAAGGAGCTTAAGGAGCTGAAGATTCAGTTGCAAGAGCTCCTCGATCGAGGCTTTATCCGACCTAGCTCTTCGCCTTGGGGAGCTCCTATTCTTTTCGTGAAGAAGAAAGATGGTTCTCTCAGACCGTGCATTGATTATCGTAAGTTGAACAAGTTGACAGTCAAGAATAAGTATCCTCTACCCAGGATTGATGACTTGTTCGATCAGTTTCGAGGAGCCACAGTTTTCTCGAAGATTGATCTTCGTTCTGGTACTATCAGGTAAAGATAAAGGGGTCTGGTGTAGCAAAAACGACCATTCGCACCAAATATGGGTATTACAAGTTTTCAGTGATGTCGTTTGGTCTGACTAATGCTCATGCCGCCTTTATGGATCTGATGAACCATGTGTTCCGGCCCTATTTGGATCAGTTTGTGGTGGTATTCATTGATGACATCCTAGTCTATTCCCAGACTAAAGCAGAACATGCTGAGCATTTGAGGATTGTTCTGCAGACTCTTAGAGAACACAAATTGTATGCCAAGTTGAGCAAGTGTGAATTTTGGCTCAACGAGGAGACATTTTTGGGGCATGTGGTATCGGCTCAGGGTATTCAAGTTGATCCGAGCAAGATAGAGGCTATTGTGAGTTGGAAGCAAGCCAAGAATGTTTCCGAGATCTGTAGTTTCTTGGGTTTAGCTGGGTATTACAGGCGTTTCGTCGAGGGCTTTTCCATTATTGCGGCTCCCTTGACGAAGCTGTTGAGGAAGGATGTTCCATTCATCTGGACAGATGCTCAGCAGGATAGTTTCGAGAAGTTGAAGACAGCTCTAACACAAGCTCCAGTTTTGACGCAGCCCGAGTTTGAGAAGGATTTTGTAGTTTATATTGATGCATCACGCTCCGGGCTTGGATGTGTTTTGATGCAGGATGGCAAAGTAATAGCTTATGCGTCTCGTCAGTTGAGGCTGCATGAGTGTAATTATCCTACCCATGATCTAGAGCTGGCCGCTGTGGTCTTTGCCTTGAATATTTGGAGACACTATCTCTACGGAGAGAAGTGTTATATCTACACAGATCACAAGAGCCTGAAGTACATTCTTACACAGAAAGAGCTTAATCTGAGACAACGCCATTGGATTGAGCTTCTTAAGGACTATGACTGTGTGATTGAGTACCACCCAGTGAAGGCTAATGTTGTTGCTAATGCTTTGAGTTGTAAGACTACATCAGACTTGAGATCCTTGTTTTCCAGAATGAGTATATATAGTGATGGCAGTTTACTAGCCGAGTTGCAGGTTAAACCGATATTGGCCGAGCAAATTAAGGCCAAACAGCTTCTAGACAGTTCCTTACTCCTTGCCATACAGCAGGTTGAGCAAGGATCTACTTCTATCTATGCCTTTGATCAGGATGGGGTTTTGTGCTTCAAGGGCCGTTATTGTGTACCGGATGATGACGAGTTGAAGCGGGTCATTCTTAGTGAGGCTCATAATAGCCCTTATGCTATGCATCCCGATGGGGACAAGATGTACCAAAACCCGAGACAAAGATATCGTTGGGAAGGTATGAAGAAGGACAAAGATCTTGGTGTTTTACTTGCCAGCGGGTTAAGGCAGAACATCAGCATCCTCTGGTCTGATGCATCCCATTAAGATTCCCGAGTGGAAATGGGAGCGTATCACGATGGATTTTGTTACATGGTTACCTCTAACTCCTTCCAAGAAGGACTCTTCCTGGGTGATTGTTGATAGACTCACTAAGTCAGCTCATTTTATCCCTGTCTGAGTTACTTATCCCCTGAAAAAGCTGGCCAAATTGTATATTTCTAAGATTTTCAGACTCCATGGCGTACCCTTGTCTATCATTTCGGATCGAGATCTAAGGTTCACCTCTTGGTTCTAGAAGGCCTTACAGGAGGCCTTGGGAACACGTCTGAATTTCAGTACATCTTATCATCCGCAGACCGATGGACAGTTAGAGAGGGTGATATAGATTCTTGAGGACATGTTACGGGGATGTGTGATTGATTTCAGTGGTAGTTGGGAGGATTTCTTGCCCTTGGCTGATTTTGCATACAATAACAGCTATCAGACTAGTATCCGCATGGCACCGTATGAGGCTCTGTATGGCCGTAAGTGTCGTACTCCCATCTGTTGGACAGAGTTGTATGATAAGAAGACTTTAGGCCCAGAGTTGGTTCGAGAGACCGAAGAGACTGTCAGATTGATACGTAACCATTTGAAAGAGGCTTTTGACAGACAGAAGTCTTATGTTGACCAGAGTAGGAAAGACATTGAGTTCGAAGTTGGTGATCAAGTTTTTCTAAAGGTGTCTCCATGGAAGAAAGTTTTGAGATTTTGGTACAAAGGCAAATTGAGTCCAAGATTTATCGGACCATACCGTATTCGGAAGAGAGTCGGGCATGTTGCTTATCAGCTTGAGTTACCTCCTCAGCTTAGCTGTATTCATGCTGTGTTTCATGTATCTATGTTGAGACAGTACCGCCCAGATCCGAGTCATGTTATTCAGGTACAAGATATGGAGTTGAGACCAGACTTATCTTATGGGGAAGAGCATATTCAGATCTTGGATCAAGATGAGAGGATTTTGAGGAACCGACGTATTTCTATGGTCAAAGTACAATGGAATAATTGTGTTCTTGAATAAGCTATCTGGGAGACTCTTGAGTCAATGGAAGAGCAGTTCCCACATCTGTTCAACTCATGTAAATTTCGAGGCCAAAATTTCTTTTAGGGGGAGAGTTGTAACACCCATAATGTAGCAAAAAAAGAAAGAGGGAAATGAATTAAGCTGCCGCTAAGGGATTTTGAACTCGTGACCCTTGGCTGCATGAGCCCATAGCTAAACCAGTTGAGCTATATCAGCACTTGCTTATATTTTTAGACACGTTTATTATTATGGTATTCTAAAAAGGTTAAAATAATAAAATAATCAAAATATCCTATCAAACTCATTAACGAGTCTTTAATTTTGGTCCAAACCCCCAAAAGGTTACCAGAAACTTCACCCGTCGACCCTACATCTCCTATAAACCCGATCACCGTCCGTTAGCCTCACTGCCGCGCCGTGCCGCTCACTACCGATACCCTTGAAACTGCCATCGAACCCTGAGCAAAACCCCTCAACCCACGCGCTCAATCACCATTGCTTTCACCAATAATCGGGGAAGGAAGATTCGGTGAACCTAGGGCTAAACTGATCGGCTTTTCTTTCGAGTTTTCCAGCGCCGTTCAACGTCCTTTCGTCGCGCTACCACCGTCGTTGAACTCTCTATCATAAGCCAATCAAAACACATGTTATCGTTCGACCGTCCGTCGTTGTTTGTCCCGTCGTCAAAGCTACGTTATTTTCCGACGTGTTCGAACCGTTAAGACAAATCTGGTAAGATTTGGTTAGTTTTCGACGTTATTTCGATTCTCAGATGTGTAATAAAACAATGGCTTGATTATTTGTGTTTTTCCAGCAGAAATGACGTGAAATGGACTTTTCGGCGACGTTCTGGTGACCGTCCGGTGACCTTCTATTCTTAAGGGTAAGAGCCGGTCCGCGTAGACCGCACCGGTCTGAACAGGCTAGACCGGTTGAACCAGTCAACTCAGTCAAGCCCGTTAACCGACCCGACCCGTTGACTGAGTCAACTCAGTGAGTCAACTCGTCCGAGTCAACTCAGTGAGTCAACTTGCCCGAGTCATCCCAATGAGTCAACTCGCCGAGTCAACCATTGGACCAGTGACGTCAGCATGACGTTAGCGTTGACTTTGACCGCTGACGTCAACGTTGACTTTGACCAAAAAGTTAACTTTTCCCAAAAAGCCCTATTTCATGTTTTTCGACGTCCCGAGTCCGATTTTGAAGCCCGTTTCGTGATATTCTAACCTGAAAGCCTCCTAGTTGGACGTTGAACCCGAACATGCATATGTATAAAGTTATGTCATTTAAGAGAAATTGATGATTAAGGACTGATATTGATCTTCTGATTTAATAGGTACTCGTGGATCTCCCGATCGTGCCTACACCCAGCCCAGCTCGTCTCGATCTATATCGCCTCGTGATCCTATCGTCACTCGCACGACCCAAGAATTTAGTATTTTATTACGAATCAAGGTGTAAATCTGATAGTAACTATAATCCTTGTCTATCTAGGTTCCAGTACTGTAGCAGAGCGTGATCCTAGTGCTCGGTAGACCTTTCGACTAACCGATCTGATATTTTGAAGTGTGTTCCTTGTGTGCTATATGACTGTTGCATATTTATTGTTTTACATGCTTTATATGTTTTAATAAAACGGATCATGTGCACATGATTGTCAAACTTTATTTAGTGTAAAACTAGCATGTTTTCTTTTTATGAAAGAAACTCGAATGTAATGTATGTTTGATTTATGCCCTAGCATCTGATATGACAAGCATGCTCTATGGTTTTCGGCTATCAGTGTAAAAATACGTTATTAAGCATTGCTATAACTGTTATTGTTGCGTACTATGTTACTGCGTAGACTAATTAGTAGGGTTACTTGGGTATGATGTGGAGTCACTATCGGCTCAGCCCTGATCCAGCTGGTAAGACCGCCTGTATTCGGATCCTAAGCTTCGGCTAGGTCCTCCCGTATTCGGTTCCTAAGCTTCGGCTAGGTCCGCCCGTTTTCGGTTCCTAAGTTTCGACTAGGGTCGCCCGTATTCTAAGGTATTTCCTTAGGGTGGTACCCCACCCAATGAGCTTGGGTTAATGCCAGTTTACGATACTATTCCGGAGAACTGTATCATGTTGTTCGGTTGGAGGGTAGATAGGTTGCATGGAAACTTGGATGCTTTTATGATATGTTTTGCATGGCATGATATATTATGTAATGATGCAAATGTTTTACTTGCATTGTTGGAACACACTGAGCTTTCTAGCTCACACCCCCAAATTCTTTTTCCCTTTCAGATATTTTGGATAGGCCACCCTGTAGCTGACACTTGGAGGATCGACACATTTGGTATTCTTTTTTAATGCAATGTTTCTATCCACCGTTTGAACTTCCAGGGTGGCATGTGCCTATATTTGGATATGTATGGTATTAAACTAGAAATATTTTGATACGTTAATTGATACTTATTTTGTAACCATCTTATGATGAGTTTACCTAAGTGGTCATGACTGCCTACTTTATTTTACGAGTCTATGTTATGATTGACTTTGGAAATACTACTTGATATACTAAACATGTTTATCTAACTTGATGGTTTTCACCGAGTCCTGCCGTTATGCTGTCAAAATAAATTTTTAATTTGCCAGCAGGTTTTCCACTTGAGTTCGAATCGCGATGTGCCTTGCTAGACATGGTCATTCCGCATAGGCCGGTCTAGGGGTTACATAAATCCTTTTCTAAAATAAGATTAGGGATGGTAATGGCTCGGGTTGGGATTTTGCTTGACCCGACCCGATAATATTTTTATTTCATCTACCCTGAACTCGTCCCGAGATTTAAAATAAAAATTTGACCTGACATGACCCTAACATTTTTCAACAAAGATCTGCCCTAAAACTCGATTTTAATAATTAAAAAACCCGTCTCGATCAGGTCAGATCAAGATCTGTCGAGAACATATTTTTGTCATCCCTAAATAAGATTACAAAAATAATGTTAAAATAAGGACAATTACATAACATTTTCTCTCTTTTAATAGAATTTAAACCAATACCAATAGAGAGAAACAAAGATTAAAGAGCCCATCCACCCTATTTTGAAGTTTGAACCTTTCGAAATTGAACCATAAAAAAAACAATAATTGAGTCAATGACGGTACCAGTGGACCCAAAGTGGTCGGATATCGAAACCACGATTTAAACAAGAACCAGCAAGAGTCAGCAACTGAACTGACAAAATGATAGCATTATAATCGGATTGTACAAGTGTGACGATCTGATGCAACTTGATTGGTCAAGTGGGGTCGTACTATTTTCAGTGTCCCATCTAGTGGTTAGCAAAACTCGACTCGAAAAATATAAAATTTTCGAGTTGACTCAAAATTTATAAACTCGACTCGAAAAATTTTAAATAAAATTTGAGTTGGAAAATAAAAACTCGAATAACTCGAAAATTTTAATAATTAGTGAATTAATTTTTAAGTTAGAGTCGAGCCACTTAATTTTTTCTGATATATATACACCGGTATAAAATTATGAAGAAATATATGTCACATATGAAAAAATGTGAAAAATATATATGCATATCTTATATGATTAGAGAAGGTTGTTTAAATTGAAATCAAATCGTACTATAACATGACAAATAATTACAATTAAATTTGTATACCAACTCGAAAACCCGACTCGACTCGAACTCGACTCAAATAGAAAAATTTCAAACAAAGTTTGAGTTATAAAATATGACGCGTCAACTAGGCCTATAAAAGAACCGAATGAACACGAACGAGGGTATGTTTATGTTTGTTGTTTAATTTTAACCGAACAAAAAAACGAACATAATTTCTTGTTCGTGTTCGTTTGTTAAGGAATGTAACTTGTTCGTGTTCGTTCATGTTCGTTCGTTAAAATGATAAATGAACGTAAACGAACACAAACGAACGAACATGAAAGGACACATGTAAATAAATTTAAACAAACATAAACGAACGAACATATGTGAATACTTTTTTTTAAAATATAATGCTTTTGTTATGAAAAATAATAAATATAAATAGACATATGTGAATAAATTTAAACGGACATAAACGAACGTTTTACCGAATGTTCACGAACGTAAATAAACGAACGAGCCATTTGTTCGTGTTCGTTCATTTAATTAAACGAACAAAAAATCTTGTTCATGTCCATTCATTTAATAAATAAACGAACTTCCCGCCGAAGGTTTCACAAAACGTTTGGTTCGTTTACAGCCCTAGCGTCAACTCGAATAACTCAAATTTTTTTACTCAACTCGATCGGACGCTCACCCCTAGTCCAAGCACAAGGGGTCTCATATAGGAGTGTAAGTGAACCGAGCTTGAACTAACAAGACTATATCTGTGTTCGTTTGTTTATTTTTAAATGTATTCATGCTCGGTTCATGTTGATTTAAATTTTTAATATTGTGTTCGTATTCATTTAAATATTTTTAAAGGTGTTCATGTTCTTTTGTTTAGTGTTCACGAACATGTTCGTTTGTTTAGTATTCATGATTATGTCTGTTTAAGTGTTTGCAAACGTGTTTGTTTAGTGTTCGCGAACGTATTCGTTTAAGTGTTTGTGTACGTGTTTGTTTAAGTGTTTGCGTACATGTTCGTTTAAGTGTTTACAAACATGTTCGTTTTAGTGTTCACGAATGTGTTCGTTTATTCATTCGCGAACGTGTTCGTTTATATGTTCAGAAATGTTAGCTAAATTAACAATAAATAAATAAAACAAAAGCTACAAAATAAAATTTATATTTCAACATGAACTTATATAACATCTAGCAACAACAAAAAGTAGTATTTAGGTACATCTACAAGCATTTTCATCCTTTAAACAAACCTATAAACGAGCATGTTTGTTGCGTGTAAAAGAGTCTATCGCAATAGAGTGCAAGTGTACACGACACAAGTAGTAAAGTGATACACGAAGTATCGGATGTCGAATCCACAAGGACTGGAAATAGCCTTAACCTTGGATTGCTGCACAAGAAAGAAGATAATTTTAATTGTTTATAAGGGAATAATAATGAATACTGAAGATAAAAGATTAAGAGATTCAAGGTAGAGAAATAGGCCGGTATTGATTTGCTCAGTAGTGCAGGTGTTGCACTGTCTAGGACTTTCTGTTCTGTCATCGCTTCTGTTGCGGCAACACCTGCGGCGGCAGCGGTCTGTTGTTGTCGCAGCAGCGATCACACAACTATGTACTTCAATCTAGGCAAGAATCCCTGCTGTGACTCGTCCTATCCCTAGGTCCAAGTCTGTCGATGAACACGTCTTTGATGATACCTCCCGGCGTGAATCGAAGGATGAACATCGATGTTGTTGAATTCTTCCTTAGCCACTTAACCTCGTATTATCCCTAGGTCCGAGATAGTTCAACCATAAACTGGAGAACCCGTACTTATTCCTTTCGTATACTTAACTCTCCCAATATTAAGTAAATGTATAATCTCACAATGCTCTCCCGATACTCTTGCAAGATGTTGAAAACCAGAATAAGCAAACTTGAAGTCTATTTTATTGAACAGAAAAAATCCTAAAACAATGCAATCCTTGCAACTACTTTACAGAATCAACCCTTAGCCCTAGGGGAAGTTTAGAACATGATGAGGAAAGGGAAAACGACTAGGGTTTAGGGGAAGACGGCTAGAGAATAAGATATATCCTTCCCTAGGTCGAATTACATGCCTTTATATAGGCCTTGGGTTTAAGTTTTCTAATATGGCAAGAATACAAGCTTAAATTAAAGTACAACTCTATTAAAGACTAAATCTTCAGAGTAGATGTCTTTAATTCGTCCTCTTTCCTTGCTTTGAGTTTCTTCCTTGAACCTTGGGCTTGGCCTTCATTCTGATCTAGGACTCAGGAAAATATAGGAGTACTCCACGACAGACCGGCTTAATTTCCTCTTTCTGTCGAACTCCACTTCACTTTTTCCCTTCAACATGGTTGTCGTCATTGGCTGCCACGGCAGCGGC
Organism: Hibiscus tridactylites; assembly: GCA_958450335.1. Taxonomy (NCBI): domain Eukaryota; kingdom Viridiplantae; phylum Streptophyta; class Magnoliopsida; order Malvales; family Malvaceae; genus Hibiscus; species Hibiscus tridactylites. Next base: position 23,560,055 of record OY288265.1, on the reverse strand, counting down.
CACGACAACGTCATTCCTTTCGACTGCAGTCCTGTGTTCTAGCTCTGCTCTCCACTGCCCTGCGTCTGCTACAACAACTACTTGCAAAAGTAACCAAAATCAGTAGCAACTGTGCCGTTTTATATAATTGTGATGTATAAATAAAATCTATCCTAAATGCAATGAATTATGCTTGAATGTAGCAGAAATATGGGTTAAATAGGGGGTAAAAAGTAGAACTTTTGCACACTCAACAATGTTCGTGAACATAAACCAACCGAACACACCTCTGTTCGTGTTCGTTTGTTTATTAAACGAATATGAAAATTTGTTCATACTCGTTTATTTAGCTTAAGAAATAAATATAAACAAACGTCATACGAACGATTCACGAACAAGTCAAACGCTCTATTCATTTACGCCCTAGTCCATATTCTGATCCAGAGATCAATCCTTTGTTTGTTTGGGGATTTAACTGACCACTATGTTTGCAATTTAGACAAGAAGACAGCTTATAGGGTTTGATTGTTTTGAATTTGAAGGTTTGGAAGTTTAAAAAGGAGAGAATAGTAGTGGTAAACATGGGCGAAGTCGAAAATTAAAAGTTAAGGGGTGAAAATTTTAAAAAATAAGAGTGTAAAAAGTTTTAGAACTTTTGAAAAAAAATTAATTAAGCCTCTAACCAATTAAGCTCTTGAACCAATAAATTGAATCAATTAAGCTATTAAACCAATTTTGACCATTAAATTCCGATAGTTTTTTTATCTATTGGTGCAGTGCGTTGTGTTGCAGTGTCTCAACTTGATATTTTAAAAAATATATTTTATTTAAAAAATTTAAAATTTCTAAAAAATTCTAAAAAAATGTATAAAATGTAAAAAAACATTTTTTTGAAGAAATTTGTAAATGCAATATGATAGAACTATACTGTATCATGTGCCAATAATATCTAAATAAAAATTATCAAGATTTAATGGTCAAAATTGGTCAAAATGCTTAATTAATTCAATTTCATGGTTTAAAGAGCTTAATTGAGTTAAAAAAAATTCAGGTGCTTCATTGGTTTTTTTCTTAAAAAAGTTTAAGGGTTTCTTACACCTAAGCCTAAAAAAACAAAAGAGTGAAAAGCACCATCAATAGGATCGATTCACTAGCTTCAAGTAAAATAAACTTAATTTTCTGTACACAGTTTACCACTAAAATAATATTCACTCTATTATATTAAAATAAATTATAATTTAAAATTTTACGAAGGTCAAATTAAAAAATAAATAAATCGTAGGGGTGTGCCACGGGCTTCACCCCTGCTAGCCCTATGTGGATTCTCCCATGGTGGTAAAGCCACGTCGATGCATGAGTGACCATTCATGGCTCGATCAAAATGGTCCCTCTTGGACTTTCTGGAATACTTGGAAACTGTAAAATTTGGGACCATTTTGTGTTCAGTCTTTGTTTTGGGTTTTTACCACTTGCAACGTTAGCTTCAAACTAAATATCTAAATGCAAGTGGTCCATTGCTACATGTCATTACAGGCTTGCAGCCCTATCCAAGTAGATGGGCTATTAACTTTTTTTTTGCTAGGCAAAGTAATAGGCAAAGGCTTTGTCTAACGTGTGCTTTAGTTAAAAATCAATTCATATTCTAGATTAAATTAAAGATACTTTTTAAAATTACACCTCATTTAGTTAGGTAAAAAAAACCTTTTTTCATTAAACCTTTTATTTTATAATTAAATTTCTCTCTTATTTTTGAGTGATTTGTCTTCTCTAATAAAATGTTTAGGGTTTAAGATTTTAGGATTTTAAAATTTAGTGTTTGTGTTTTAGGGTTTAAGGTATAATATTTAGAGTTTATGATTTAGGGGTTTGGGTTTTAGAGTTTAATGTTGATTGTTTGGGGTTTAAAGTTTGGGGTTTGTGATTTAGAAGTTTAGTGTTTAGTGTTTTAGGCTGAGGGATTAAAGCTTGGGGTTTAAAGTTTAGTTATTAGGGTTATGATTTAGGGTTTGGATTTTTAAGATTTATAGTTTATAGTTTGGGGTTAGAGCTTGCGGTTTAATAGGAGAGACAAATCACTTAGAAATAAGAGAGAAGTTTAATTATTAAATGAAATATTTAATGAAAAAAATATTTATATCTAATTAGATGAGGTGTAATTTTCAAAGAAAATCTTTGATTTAATTTTGAATATTAATTGATTTTTAACATGTGCCCTAGGGCACACGTTAGACAAAGCCATAGACAAATAACACAGTTTGAGACTCATTTCCAGAAGTTCCTATAAAGTTTAGGATTTATAGTTTAAGGTTTTAGGTTGTAGGGTTTAGAGCTTTAATTTACAGTATATGTTTAGAGTTTATCGTTAAAATTTTAGATTTTATAACTTAAATATATTATAGGTAAGATTATTACAAAACAATTTTTTTTGAAAGGTAAAATACTTAAATCATCACTCAACTATGCTCTATGACCTATTTTGGTCACTGAACTTTCAAAACACTCAATTTACTCATTAAATTTAATTTATGACCTATTTTGATCATTCTGAATTATTTTATTAATATTTTGGTATGACATGACATGTTTTATTATTATTAAATATAAAAATAATTTCAAATAAAAATAAATTATTGGTAAATTACAAAAATCATCATTGAACTTTACTCTCCGACCTATTTTGGTCACTGAACTTTTAAGACGATCAATTTATCACTGAAATTTATACATTGACCTATTTTAGTCACTCCACCGTTAAATAATTAATGATGTTATGCCATTTCACACCAAACCAAAACGATGTCGTTCTATATCCCTATAAAAACATTTTCTTTAATTTTCCCTATAAAAATCATTTATTTCTTCTAAATAAATTTTAGCCATCGTCAGTCTTTTTAACGTCGTCGTCGTCGTCGCTTTTATATTCTTCTTCATTGTCGTCACCAAAGATTTGATGAAATGAAAGTTTATATATTCTACCAATAGCAAAAACAACAAGTTCTAGACGAAAAAATGTCTAATTTGACATATGCATCCCGCGAAGCAAGTGTTTTTTCAAGGAACAGTGTCAGCGACGCTACCAACTAACCACCTCAATCTCAGCCGGTCAAAAGAAAGAGAAACCAACTAGACAATTCAGGTTTTTGTCCAAACTTCAAAAACCATTATCTTAAAATAAAACATTGTTCAGTAAGGAAACGATGAAGATGAATATGCAATAAGCTCTTTAAGGAGACGATGAAGTTTTGAGATGAGAAGGTGATGTTGGTGGAGTTTGTGTAGAATTTAGGAATTTTATTTTTTATTTTTAAATTCTACATGTCAACCAAATATTAATAAAAAATTTATGTCACAACCAAATATTAATAAAATAAGCCACGTCATCGGGTGGTTAATGAGAAAACAGAGGAGTGACCATAATAGGTCAATGTATAAAGTTTAATGAGTAAATTGATCATTTTGAAAGTTTAGAGAGTATAGTTTAGTGATGATTTTTGTAATTTACCCAAATATTTTATTTTTATTTTAAATTATTTTTTTATTTAATAATAATAAAACATGACATGTCATCAAACTATTAATGAAATAATTCAGAGTGATTAAAATAGCTCAGAAAGTAAAGTTCCATGCGTAAATAGAGCGTTTTGAAAGTTCAGTGACTAAAATAGGTCAAAGAGCAAAGTTGAGTGATGATTTAAGTATTTTACCTTTTTTGAATAGTCTAAAGGTAATTACAAAGTAGTATATGTTCATACATATTCTTAACCCTTTGACAATGCATATACTCTGTAGACAGAGCGATTTGAACTTATATCTTTTAAGATGAACATAGACACTTGTTGAGTTCGATTATTACAAAAGAATTACAAAACAATTAAAACAGTAACTATAGGTACATCATACGAACTTCAATAATTAAATCTTGCATTTTTCACGGCTGCCCACGATGTTTTTCATGTGTTCAACATTTAGAACAAATAAATATATATAATTGTAAACATTATTTTGTTCTTTAAATATAAGCACGTAAGTATCTTATGCTGGTATGAAAATACAACAGGTCAAACGGTAAACAAAAGTCACACTAGCAACAACAATTTCTAAACAAAAATGCTAAGTTTCTAATCATATTCAAGAAACTCAAGATTTTAAAGGCAATCGATATTAGAAATTAAAAATCCTTATTTCTAAAACCATGATTTTTTCGGTTCGCCACCAAACTTTTTTTTCGTTCGGTGAGCGATTAAAGAATTTTTTAAAGTTCAGTTATCGGTTAATTCAGTTCGAAATCGGTTAATTATCCGAATTAACCGAAATATAACAAAAAATAAATATATTATACTTATTAAACCCATACCCATTAAAATTTTAAAACCCACTTCTAACCCAAATGAAAAAATCTAATGTTTAATCTAAAATTCTAATGTTTTATCTATTTTTAGATATTTCTTAAAATAAATACAAATTATTATTGTGAATGAAAAAGTATTTCCAATGATTTTTATTGTTTAATAATTTTGATCAGGAAAATTAATGATAAATTTCGGTTAATTTGAAAACCGACCGAATTAACAGAAATTTGTTCAGCTCTGTAGATAATTATCATGTAAATAGAGTTAATTCCTTTGTAAATATCTAAGTAATTTAGATATATTATAACTCTAATCTCTTAAGGTAGTTTAGATAGCATATAACTCTTATCTATTAAGTAGTTTAGATAACCTTTATCTCTTATATTTTATAGGATTAAATTCTATCTAGACTAGTTTGAGTTTTATTAGAACTCCTTGTACTAAATCTATATATAGTTGGCTTGTATATACTCTTCATATCAATTCAAGGAAAAACAGTGAATCAAATTGATCACTACTCAAAATACTCTTCTTTATTTTTCTACATGGTATCAGTCTAGGTTTTTCAGATCCTTTCTCAAAAATAAAAAACTTTAGTTCATGGCTGGCGGAAAAATATTCGAGATTAGCGCAAAGGCTAGTCAATCCCCACAACCACGGAGGGACAATCAACCACATTTGGTCACTTCAGTAAAAAATGCTAGTGACCAATTTTGCAAGCAACATGGAGGTAATCTTTCTTTTGCAAATACTGTTGACAACACAAATTTCACTACTTGGATTGTCGATAGTGGAGCTTCTAACCACATGACAGGATATCTGAGCTTATTTACCGAATTCATCAAGCTTGAGGCCCAATCGAATGTAAAGACAACAGATGGTTCCTTAGCAGCTATTGAAGGAAGTGGAACAATTCGAGTAAATCAGGATATTGAATTGAACTCGGTGCTTTATGTTCCAAAATTAGCTTGCAACTTGTTGTCTGTTAGTAAATTGTCTCGTGACTTGGGCTGTTATACTAAATTTGATTTACATGGTTGTAAATTTAGGTACTGGATTCAGGGAAGATAATTGGCAATGCTAGGTTGCACTGTGGACTCTACATTCTTCAAGGTTCTTTGCCTTCACCAAAACAAGCCTATTCCAGTTGCATCTCCGAATCTATTTTCACATCAGACCCTATTTCCGGTAAAATTATGTTACTACACTTTAGACTAGGGCACCCCAATTTCTTTTATTTGGCCAAGATGTACCCAAATTTGTTCACCAATAAAAAGATCAAATCCTTTCATTGTGACATCTGTCAATTTGCCAAACATCAAAGAACCACATACCCTCCATCCACCTATAAGCCTTCTCACCCTTTTTCCATCGTCCATAGTGATATTTGGGGTCCTTTCAGAGTTAAAAATGTTAGTGGAGTTAGATGGTTTGTAACCTTTATAGATGACCATAGTAGGACTACTTGGACCTTTCTTATGAGGGAGAAATCTGAAGTTAGTGAAAATTTTGAAACCTTTCACAATATGGTTGAAAATCAGTTTCAAAGTAAAGTTCACATTTTTAAAACTGATAATGGGAGTGAATATTTCTCAAAGAGTCTAGGATCCTATTTTAAAGAAAAGGGCATTGTTCATATTAGTTCTTGTGTTGATAGTCCTCAACAAAATGGGGTTGCCGAGAGAAAAAATAGGCATCTTTTGGAAGTAGCTAGGTCTCTTTTATTCTCTTCCAATGTTCCTAAATATTTTTGGGGGGTAGCTGTCCTAACTGCCACTCATCTTATTAATAGGATGTCTAGTCGAATTCTAAAGTTTCAGTCACCTAAAAATGTCCTCCTTAAAAAATTCCATTGGTTCAAACCTATGTCATGTGATCTTCCACTAAAGATTTTCGGTTGTTCAACTTTTGTTCATGTTTATCAACAACATAGGTCTAAGTTGGATCCAAGGTCACTTAAGTGTATTTTCTTAGGTTACTCATCCACTAAAAAGGGTTACAAGTGCTACTCCCCAATTACAAAAAAGACCTATGTTACTATGGATGTTACCTTCCTTGAAAATAAACCTTATTTCTCTAAAATTGAAATTCAGGGGAGATTCAAGATGAATTTCAATTTCAATTTTTTGATAGCCTTTAGAATTTGTCAAGTTTCTCATCACAACCTACTTCTAATTCACAATCCACTTTTATCCCACAGCCCGTGCTTTCATCTCCTTTACAACCATCTTTACATTCTTCTCCTACTTGACAAAATTCTAGCCCTGTTAGAATTCTAGAAAGAACCCATCCATCACCTTCCAAAACCCCTCAAAAGACCCAACCAGAAGGGAGAGAACTTAGCGTCTACAAAAGGAGAGAGAAGTCCACCTTGCAACCTAGACGCTGTCAAGAATTGGAACTGAGTCCAATTACCATGGAAAACTTGGAAGGCATGGAATCTCCTCTTAATGAAAATCTTATTCCTTTTGTTAATACTGATGATTTGCCGATTGCTCAAAGGAAAGGTGTGAGGAAGTGTACTGCTCATCCAATAGAAAAAGTATGTTACTTATAGTCGTTTAATGCCACCATTCAAGGCATTCACGATGAAAATTGATAACATTCAAATTCCAAGAACAATAGAGGAGGCTTTGAATGATCCTAGGTGGAAGAAGACAGTCGAGGAAGAAATAAATTCCCTCGAAAAAAATGAGACTTGGACTCTGACAGACCTACCACAAGGAAAGAAGCCAGTGGGGTGCAAATGGGTTTTCACAGTGAAGTACAATTCAGATGGCAGCATTGAAAGATTCAAAGCCAGGTTAGTGGCTAAGGGGTTCACAAAGTCTTATGGTATATATTACCAAGAAACCTTTGCTCCAGTTGCAAAATTAAACATGGTAAGAGTTTTATTGTCTCTTGCGGTGAACCAAGATTGGCCACTTCATCAATTAGACATAAAAAATGTCTTCTTGAATGGCAATTTGACAGAGGAAGTGTACATGGAAATTCCAGAAGGCATCAAGAGAGATCCAACAATTCACAAAGTATGCAAATTGCGAAAATCCTTGTATGGCCTAAAGCAGTCCCCAAGGGCCTGGTTCGACAGATTTGCCAAGGTAATTATTGGGAGTGATTATAAACAATGTCAAACTGACCATACCTTGTTTATTAAGGTAAATCAAAATGGTAAAAGAACAATTTTAATTGTTTATGTGGATGATATAATAATCACTGGGGATGATATTGAAGAATTAAAGAGGCTAAAAGATTCACTAGCCAAGGAGTTTGAAACCAAAGACCTCGGTAGTCTTAGGTACTTTTTTGGAATGGAAGTGGCAAGATCAAAAATCGGTATAGTTATCTGTCAGAGGAAGTACATCCTTGATTTTTTGACAGAAACTGGCATGCTCGGTTGTAAACTAGCTGAAACCCTAATGGAGCCCAACTTAAAGTTCAGAAAAGATGATGGAGGTGTTCCAGTAAGCAAAGAGCAGTACCAGCGATTGGTTGGTAAGCTAATTTATTTATCTCTTACGAGGCCTGACATTGCTTTTTCTGTTAGTATTGTTAGCCAGTATATGAATGATCCAAGAGAAGAGCATCTTGATGTCGTATACAGAATTTTACGGTACCTTAAAAATGACTCCGGGACATGGCTTGTTATTTAAGAAAAGAGAAGAAAGGCCGGTAAGAATTTTTACTGATTCAAGTTGGGCTGGTGAGTTAACTGATAGAAGATCAACTAGTGGATATTGTGCTTTCGTGTGGGGAAACTTGGTCACTTGGAGGAGTAAAAAGCAAGCCGTGGTGTCTAGGAGTAGTGCAGAAGCCGAGTATCGAGCACTAGCACTTGGGATTTTTGAAGGCATGTGGTTACAAAGAATGCTGACTGAAATGAGATTAGATCACTTCAAGCAATTTGAGTTGCAAACTGATAGTGAATCTGCTATTAGTATTGCAAAAAATCCTGTCCAACACGACCTTACCAAACATGTGGAGATAGATAGACAATTTATCTCTGAAAAAAATAGCAATGGAGTTATCAAACTCGGCTATGTTCCTACAAAGCAACAATTAGCATATATTCTCACCAAGGCTCTTCCAAGAGTAGTTTTTGACGATCTTAAATTCAAGTTGGGTATCTACAATATGTATTCACCAGCTTGAGGGGGAGTGTAGATAATTATCATGTAAATAGAGTTAATTCCTTTGTAAATATCTAAGTAATTTAGATATATTATAACTCTAATCTCTTAAGGTAGTTTAGGTAGCATATAACTCTTATCTATTAAGTAGTTTAGATAACCTTTATCTCTTATATTTTATAGGATTAAATTCTATCTAGACTAGTTTGAGTTTTATTAGAACTCCTTGTACTAAATCTATATATAGTTAGCTTGTATATACTCTTCATATCAATTCAAGGAAAAACAGTGAATCAAATTGATCACTGCTCAAAATACTCTTCTTTATTTTTTTACACGGCTAATTTTTTTCGAAAAAAGTTCGGTTAGATTAATGGTTAAAGATTTAAAAAATTCGATTAATTTAATTTTGGGTAATTTGATTCGGCCACTAACGGAATTAACCGTTTGAACACCCCTAGATATAAGGCCAATTCCAATTTTATTGTTTTTAATAAAGATTATAGGGATATGATTCTCCTACAGTAAAATGGAAAGTTTTACACATTTTTTGGACCATTGGATGAAGGTAAATGGATGAATGAGATTAACAGTAGAAAATGTGAAAATTATCACTTGGAAAAAAATAGGGTAAACTACTGCAGAAGTCAGTTATGTTTATACTAAGTACAGAGTTAGTCCCCAAATTTAAAAAATGACCAGTAAGGTCCCCAAACGTTTTCGGGACGTAAACTTCTAGTCACTCAGCCGTTAAATCTAAACGGAAGGGTGATCTGACACAATAAAAAATGATAAATTACTTAAATAGTCCCTAAACCATTACTTAACTTGTATTTTAACCACTGAAATAAAAATAATTTATATATTTTCACATTTTAATCCTCTATATTTATAATTTTTTTTATTTCTCTTCCCTCCACTACTCCCTACCGCTTTGTTGCGAGTATATACGACTTACCGGAGACGATGAGAGGAGCTGAAATGGCCCTAACTGAGCCTGGATCGATTCCAACTCGAATGAAGTTTCAGAAGTAATTATGTTTGACATGTTTGGCATAGACACAGGGTTCGAAGAGTTGCATTGGTTGGGTAGATCGAAAACCATCTGCACTGAGGTTTCTTGATTTTCTGGTACCGTGCCGGACACGTTCATGGAAAGAGACCCACTTTCGTCGCCCAAGTTTATTCTTGTTTGGGAAAACTGGAGTGGTTGCAGAAGTCCAAGCAAGCACATATGATGCAAGCTTAATCCATTTCTCATTGATAGCATCTAATAAACGGAGACGACGTACATAAATCAGAAACATATCATCACTCATTGTACTCGTATTGTTTTTCGTTATTAGCAATGCTACATGGAAAATAAAAAGATACATTAATTAGGCTACAAACCAAACATCCTGCAAAAGAAGAGGATTGTTTTGAGGATATTCGTGTGTTGCGTAAACCTTGTCTCGTAACAGAAGAAATAAGCAACCATTAAAACTCTTAAAGACAATCCACTTTCACCTTTAGCCATGATTTTTGACATATAGTGTTGTTTTCAACTAGCTTCTGGCCATATTATATACATTTGGCAGCAACTCTAAAGCAAGAATTCATCAAAACTATAGCAGCACCGACGATAACTCTGTAGTCTTATCATCTTCCCTTGAAGCCGTGAGTGAATTTCTCAAGACATGCACGTATACAATCCGGTTACAATTTTTGAACTTCAATCATCTACAAGCAAGACTAACAAAGAAATTAAAAGGACTGTAAACACTTTAACAAAACCAAAATGTGGTTTATTTTTTACCAACTCAACCAGATGCACTACCACATAGGCCATCTCTTCTTCTGAAAGAAGACAATGGTAGCTTATGAACTTGGTACCGAGCTTCGAAATGCTTCAATGTCGTAAAAACAATTGTCTTCCAAAACAAAAATAATAAAGAGAGAGGGCAGATTGACCAATGTGTGCAATATAAACTAAGGTAGAGCTGCAGGTTGGCCAACAAAAGAGAGGGAGAGGGGAAAATTTTTGTAAATATGTTGACATATATACCTGAACTTGAAGCTGGAGCTGTTAGCGAAAAGATCGAAGGCTTCATAGCGGTAGGGAGTAGTGGAGGGAAAAGAAATAAAAAATGTAAATATAGAAGATTAAATGTGAAATTATATAAATTATTTTTATTTCAGTGGTTAAAATACACGTTAAGTAATGGTTTAGGGACTATTTAAGTAATTTATCATTTTTTATTGTGTCAGATCACCATTCCGTTTAGATTTAACGGCTGAGTGACTAGAAGTTTACGTCCTGAAAATGTTTGGGACCTTACTGGTCATTTTTCAAATTTGAGGACTAACTCTGTACTTAGTATAAACATAAGTGACTTCTGCAGTAGTTTACCCAAAAAATAAGGAAATAATTTTAGCAATTTATTACTCTCATCCAACGGTCCAAAACTGGTGTAAAAGTGATTGAGTTTTACACAGTGTAAAAGTTTTTAAGTTTTACACGTTTTTTGAATCGTTAGATGAGTGGAATGGATTGATGAGATTGATAGTAAGATAGGTGAAGATTATCACTTAGGAAAAAAAGGTAAGGAGTTCATCTCAGCCATCCATTTTCCTCATCCAACGATCTCAAAAAAATATAAAACTATGAGTTTTACATTCTATTTTGGTCACTGACTTACAAATTTCATCACTCAATTTTACTCTCATTCCTATTTTGGTCACTGAAGTTTAATTTTTTTAATTTAATCACTCAATTTTAAATATTAATTTTTTTGGCCAGTATCTCTCTATGGCATTATGACATGGCCATAATGGGATAAAAATCCACATATGAACAAAATTAAAAAAATATAAGAACCCAACCAGTATCCCAGTGAAAAAGCGGATAATCTTCATTCGAGGAGATACGGGTTCAAATCACTCTGTGTACAAAATATTCTAGTTTAATATTCTAAAATCATTATGTTTGAAAGAATATTTTTTTCTCATTTATATTGTCTCATATGAAATGAGTTATTACTATTTTTTTAGCCGTAGAAAGATATTAAGATTATTTTATAAGAGATTCTAGTTTGATATTCTAAAATCATATTTTCATGAAATTCTCCAGACTTCGAGGAATGCATCATGATTCTCTTAGAAGCTAGAGAATTCGTAATTATTTTAAAGAGTTGTGGATTTCCACAAAAATGAGACATCTTCTCGAGTGAGTCTAATTCTCGACGTTCACCTAGTCGTAGGAGAAATACTCAAAATTTCTCACTAAAGATCATGCTTTAAAATTTTAATAGATTAATGCATAAATTTTTGAAGTGTTCGAATATGATTTTGATTCTCTTAGCCGTTAAAGAATTTGAAGTCATTCTTGAAAATTTAAAAATATTGTACTAATCTAGAACAAAGTAATCACATGCATGCCAACACTACAATTACAATATGATCATGTTTCCAATTCTTAAAATACTTCTCCACGTGAACAATGAACATCACATTCACATGCAAGAATTGAATTTTATAATATCACTTGTGTCAAAAGAATATGTAAAAACTTTATCTTATGTCAACGTATGAAAATAATAAAATGGATGCGATTGATTAAGATAATCCACAAACAGAAGGAATAAATCCCATTTGATGTTGTCTTTTCCTCAAGAGCCTGGATCATTACCAGGTTTTCCAGCTGGCCTGTGATTGGTTACAGAGACAATTAAACAATTAATGTTCTTACCAGCAAAAGGCTGTATTTTATGAATCCGAGTTTAGTTTCTAATATTTATCTGTCTGCTCACTTTTTCTTAATATTGGTTTAGTATGATATTATTAAAAGGGATCTTACGAGCAACTATTGTCACGAGCCTCGTTAATTATCTCTTTATGCTTTAATAGAAGAAAAGAGTACTCATGACAATGCAAAAACGGGACAAACACCGAAAGGTCTATAAGGATGTCCAAAACAAAGCGACAAAAAAAGCACTCAGCCTGACTCAAATACCCTGCAAACACAACCAAGCAACCGCCCCCACATACTACTTAATCACCTGAAACCATGAAGATCTATCCACGCCCCCTTTAGCTAGGACGCCGGCCAAACTATTCGCCTCTTGATACATGTTGTGGAAACAGACGCGAGTCAGCAATGCACATGCATTATCAACTTGGCGAAACCATGTCCACAATTTCCACGGCCTTCTATCATAATGTAACACCCACACGAGACAACCACTATAGAATTCGATTCGATAATGACTGAAACATCCCTCAATTTCGAACATAGAAGTATTGCCAAAGCATGGCGTATTGCTTGTAGTTCCACTCATTGGAATCGATAACACCCAACGGACGTGAAAACAATGCTAGGATCTGTCTCTCGTTATTATGCAACATACCGCAACTGTAACGCCCCGGGTTTAAGGCTGGGAGATAACCGGGTTTGGTTAAATCTGTTCAGGTTAAATTTAATTGAGAGAAAACATTTTTATTAACTAAAAGGGGTTTTGATGAAAAAGGGCAAAAGGAAAATTTTGAAATTTTAAAAAGGAATTTCTTTTAAAAATATCATCATCTTCTCCAAGTTTTTCTTTTCACGTTACTTTACAAAAATACCCACCATTGTTACTATTCCATTCCTCCAACCTTCACCACAAACAAGTTTTCAAGGTAAGCTCTCCATTGTTTTGATTTTTGGTTTCCTTAAGGTTGTTATTAGATAAATTTTCCTTAAAACTCATTGTTTAAAGCTATTTCAAAAATGCCTTGAGTTTGAAAAAGAGTAAAATGAAGGGATTTTCGTTTGGGTCTTTTGATGCCATGTTTAAGGGTGTTTTTTGTAAAACTCCAATAAATATGGTGTTTAATTATAAAAAAATATTGACATTTGAGGATTTAAAATGCATGATTTAAAATTTTGGAAGTTGCATTTGTAGTATCTCAACAGTTTAGGGCCTTGGGCCTGATTTCTCTCTTACCTTTGGCCTTCTAAAAATGGAGAAAAGAAGAAAAATAATGAGAAGTGCTAACAAGGAGACTCGAACCACACGTCTTTAGGGATGGCTTGTTAGGGGGCATGCATGTCATTATTATTTCATGACAGTGTCTGTAAAATGTTTTCTGAAATTTTTGTTATGCGTTTAAATAATTTGCTGAAATAGTATTTTAAACAGAGGTTACCGTTACAATTTAATAAGTGTTTTTAAGAGAAAATTTTTTATGTGTATTTTTACGGTAGGTCGCTCTTGTAACCCTAATGTGACCTCTTGAGATTCGTGGTAACGCTTAGGCGGGTCTAGGGGGTTACATTTAATGGTATCAGAGCTTAGAGTTGCGTCTTTCTGGGTAGATCGGTCGATCGTCTGTCATAGGGTGTTTGGTTTGTGCATGCCCCTAGATCATAATCGTACTCCTTGGTGCCGAGACTCTGATGTCTAATCTTTCCTCCCGTGATAAGTGCATCTAATCATTTTGTCCATAATAGCTCGATCAACAATGACAAGGAATGTCTATAACATTCATTTGTGATTCATATTCACTTGATTGAATTGAATATGGAAAAAGAACCCGAGATGATTCATGCATGTGAAATTGAAGATCTAAATCAGATTAAGAATAAATGTTTGATTGTGTGAGATGACTGATATAAGATTTCATGTAAGGCTATGCGATAATAATGATTAGGTTTGAAAATACACTTGTGGAGATCTGATAAAAGTATTATGAATTTAAAAGAAAAATTGTTCATATACGTGGCAAGTGAAAAACATTTGAAGTAATTCTCTTATATCTGAAAGAAGTAGTTATGTTCGAACAATGCACTATAAGTAAGCAAGTTATCTATGCCCTTTCAGTTATGTTGGACGCATGATTCTTGAGTTAGACAATGAAATTTTGTATGTTAATTATGTTGCTATACGAGATAGATCGCTCCATTTTGTAACTGATATATATATATATATATATATATATATATATAAGATACGATATTCGAAGGTATGTACGTACGAACGAATAAGTAAGCTCTTTCTTACTGTTTAATTGGTTAAAATTTATCTATGATTGTCCGAGTGAGGTTTTGACAAACAAGAGACTTATGTTAATTTGAAAGATTGTGGCATTGAGTTCAGGGTTGAAGTTTATGTATTATTCGAGTATCTTTGTATGCGAAAATATTGAGATATGGACGTATGGACAAGTAGAGCTTTAGATTACCAGAGTTCTCTAGAGAGTTGGACAAAATGCTTATCAGCTTGAGTTGCCTCCGTAGCATAGACGCATTTATGATGTTTTCTATGTATTTTTTATTGAGGTAATACCGTTCGGATTTGAGATATTATTCATATTGAGGTTTGGGAATTGAGGCCAAACTTATTTTATGAGGGGCTTATGCATATTTTGGGATCATGATAAGAGAGTCATGTGGGGTAGATGTATCTCAATGAATAAGGTTTGGTGAAGTAATTGCAGCCCCACAAGTTACCTGAGAGTTCGAAGAATCCGTGAAGAAGCAATTTTTGCATCTTTTTAACTCATGTAAATTTTGAAGCCGAAATTTTTTTAGGGAGGGAGAGTTGTAATACACCGATATATATGGCGTTTCATTATAAAAAAACTATTGACATTTGAGGATTTAAAATGCATGATTTAAAATTTTGGAAGTTTTATTTGTAGTATTTCAACAGTTTAGGGCCTTGGGCCTGATTTCTCCCTTACCTTTGGCCTTCTAAAAATGGAGAAAATAAGAAAAAGAATGAGAAGTGCTAACAAGGGGACTCGAACCACACGTCTTTAGGGATGACTTTTTAGTGGGCATGCATGTCATTATTATTTCATGACAGTGTCTGTAAAATGTTTTTTTTTTGAAATTTTTGTTATGTGTTTAAATAATTTCCTGAAATAGTATTTTAAACAGAGGTTATCGTTACAATTTAATAAGTATTTTTAATAGAAAATGTTTTATGTGGATTTTTACGGTGGGTCGCTCTTGTGACTCTAATGTGACCTCCTAAGATTCGCGGTAACGCATAGGCGGGTTGAGTGGGTTACATTTTAATCTTGTTTTAGTGTCCTAAAATGCTAAAACAATAGCTTTAATGCCCAGTTTAGGGCCCGGGAGATATCGATTTTTGATCTAGGACTAGATTCGGGTTAAAATTAGATTAAAATGCTGATTTTATCAAAATTGCCATTATTTACAACTATGCCATTAATGAAATTGAAAAGGGTTTTATCTCATCTTTTTCTCAAAAACCAAAAAGAAAGGCTATCATCTTTTTTAAAAGCAAAAAGCTCAAAACCTTTCAAGAGCAAGCCTTCTTCATCAAATTTTCATTTGTGGTGATTTCTTCAAGGTAAATGTCTTAAACTATTGGCTTTAACTAGATTAAGACAGATTTCATCTTAGTTTTCCATTTACCTAATGATTTCTAAGTTTACCCTAAAACCCATTATTTCGAAAATGGTAATTTCTTGATGATTTTCAAATGGTATTTGATACCTGTGTTTTTGGGTGGTTAAGAATCACATTTTGGTGTTAATAAAGTGTTGAAATGAAACCTTAAATCAATAAACCCGAAACTAGGCCAGTGGGTAATTTTTGAAGGTGAAAAAGTGGTGTTTTGGCTTAGTTTCGGGGGTAAAACGAGGGCTGGAGGTATATAGACCTAGGTTGGGTGTTTTTAGATGATTTTGGTGTGTTTTGGGTGTTCAATTTGATAGGTTATTGTTGGGCTTCACTCAAGAACAGATTAGATGATATTTAGATGGATTTCAACTTTGAATCGTTGAGAGAATGTTATAGAATTGTGAATTGATGTTTGACAGTGAAATTATGGAAGAGTAGGAGAGTACTACTTTGTTTTTGGTTGATGAGAAACAAGGAAAACAAGATCGGGTGATACGGGGGCTTGAGATCGGCGTTTTGGCTTTCATTTGGGCTCAATCGGTGAGTAGTAATGTTTGAAGTTTTAAATGATTTCAAAGTGGATTCTTGGGGGTTTGGGTGAAGCCTTAAAAGCTAACCTAAACCCAAGTTTAAGTTTGCTAATTCACCTTATTCGTTAAGTGTTGGTGTGTGCGATTATTTGTGTTATTGTGTGAAATGTGGATTGCCTTTACTCTCTGTATAATGTTGTCGTGTAATCGTTGTTGGTGTCAAGCCTCACGCGATGGTTGTCGTTGCTACGGTGATGTGTAGTCCCACCAGTAGTGATTAGTAAAAGAGTACGGTGATGTGTAGTTCCATCGGAAAACTACTAGTTGTTGTGAACGATGATGTGTAGTCCCACCGGGAATGGTTGTGCATGTGCAAACCATGTTTGGTCAATACTTCTGTTTAGTTCATCTCATACTTATATGATTTTGATTTTCAAAACTAAAGTTTGCTTTAACTGCATTGTTGTTGTATTTATAGCTCCGCTCACTAAGCTTTAAGCTTACGCTCTCCTTTTCCAACAATGCAGATCGTTAGAGACTTCGGGAGTCAAGTGGGAAAGAGAGGAGTTCTTGGAGTTTCTTACTAGCTCAAAGTATGGTTTTGTGTTTGTTATAATGCTTAGACAATGGGAATACTAGATTTGTATGTTAAGGAGTTGTGTTCAAACTCCTATACTTTGACTTTGTTCATGTTGCTATCATGTTCTAAATGTGGGTGCTAAAATATGTTGGTGCTCGTTGTGGCCATGGATAAATTGCTATGCTTTTGGACTTGTTAGTATTTTGAAACCAAGTGTTCTTGGGAGCTTTAGATTTGAAATCCATTTTGTTGCTTGAATTCATGTATGTTGATGTGATTAGGATGTTTTGCCTCTAGATTGTATGTATGATATGTTGCTATGTGATCTTTGATGTTTCGGGGCGAGTTTGAGGATGCCAAAACATGTTTTCAGGCTAAACTGTGTGTAGGCGTTTCAAAACGCCTGATATGTTTTCGGAACGGTCGAGCTCTAGGGGTACCCATATCGGAACAGGGGTGGTACCGTTTCGGTACGATTTGCCATTGGAGGCTCCTGTTTCAGAACCATGTAGGGTCGTTTCGGTACGATTTGCCACTGGAGGCTCCCGTTCTAGAACAGGGTGGGACCGTTTCGGAACGGCTTGGTTTTACCCTTTTGAATGGAGCATGCGTTTTGGAGCGGGCAAGCCTGCTTCGAAACGCAGGCAGTTGAAACAGTTAAAACGACATATTCGAGGGTTTTCAAATGTTGCTCTTTAGTCCCTATGGCTGGTATGGTTCCTAATTGAGTTGTATGTGCCCCTATGTAATTGTTTTGCCTTGTGAGCATGAAAATTGACAAATGAGCTATTGGTAAGTTAAGATATCATATGCCCTGCTCGGTTCGTATTTGTATTCGTTTTCCGCTATTATTTTCACACTTAGGATTAAATGTGGTATTTAGATAAGATAAATAAAATAAAAAAATAGGGTTGCTAATCGGAGTTAGGCCTTAGCGGGTTTCACTTTGGTTTTCCCCGTGTAATATGTTCGGTTCGGTCTGTTGGCTAGGCCGGGACAAGGGGAGACATTTGGTGGTATCAGAGCCTCGTTTACGAGGTCTCCCAGGAAGGTAAGTCAGATAAGTTGGCTTGTTTGGATTGGTTGTTATTGCACGGTGTATGAAAGTTAATAAAGGGTATGTTGCTTCAGAAACAACTGTCATTTGTTTGTAACGGATCTAGGATTGTAGCAAGCATGTTTCTACAACAAACACAATGTTATGGATGTTAGAATGATGTTAAAACAACAAGAACAAAGGAAAAAAACGAAAATAAAGAAAGAAATGAGAAGAAGGAATTTTCTGGCAGTTTCGGAATTCAAATGTTGATGAATGCTTCAAAGGGCTTTCATGGCAGCAAATGAACGTCTAAAATGGCAGAAAATGGTGTTAAAGTTGCTAGAAATTAACAAGACGTTGAACTCGAAAGAACCCAAACAATGTATTGAGCGGACCCGAATCGAATATGTTCTTCGCCAACGGACTTGGACCCTCTAGATAGCGATCTAGGAACCCGAAGTATCAAGGAGGATGACACAATCAAACAAAGTCTGAAAATGCCAAAGAAGTTCAATGAAGAACCGAAATTGAGAGAATAACTCACAATAATTTTGTTTCATAAAATTGTCTAGCCAAATTACATTGTTTAAACACATATATATAGGTACAAGGGCTGCCAAATTCGTTTAAGTTGTGTGGCTGATATTAAAAAGAGTTTAAAAATTGAATTTGAGTGGAAATAACTCCTTTTGGGCGGACTCAATTGGCAGCCACAAGTTTAGGCGCCCAAAACACATGAAAATCGCATTTAACATGTGATTTTTATGTTTGAAATTCAAACATAACCACTCGGGCTTATCCTTTCTTGCAAATGGCGCATAATGAAGGAGAAAACGGGCTAATTCGGTTGCACATTCACACACATGTGTCAAGCTGCCACGTGGGTGCATGAGATGACCGGATGCCACCTAGGCTGCCACATGTGAACTAGCACACTCCCCGATATGCAAGACGCTTTTCAGCTACTTCTGAACTTCTCAGCTGAAATTGAGCTAGTGGAGCTAAAGTTGAGCTGAAATGAGCTAACTGAAAGTGTCAGGAGCTGAACTGAGCTGGAGATGAATTGGTAACACTCTCCTGAGCTGGGAATGAGCTGGTCACACTCTCCTGAGCTGATGTTGAGTTAGTGACACTCTCCTGAGTTGAAGATGAGCTGGTTACACTCTCCTGAACTGAAGATGAGCTGCATACACTTTGGTGAGCTAGAGTTGAGCTACCTACACTCACTTGAGCTAGTTTCCTCCTACTTACCTACGTCAAAAGGCAACAAGCTTCCATCAAAGCATTATAAACATAATGGAAACAATAATACAAGTCATAAACACACCATAAGTAATTTCAAACTAAGTTAAAACACGCCAAACATACTATATACATAGTAAACACAATAATATAAATAATATAAGTATAAGAAATGTTACACATTAGTATGTAACAAATGAAAAAGCAAATTTCCCTGAAAGTTTGAAGTTGCATCGTTGGGTGGCAAAAACGTGCTCACATCATAAGTTGGCTTGTTTGGATTGGTTGCTATTGCACGGTGTATGAAAGCACTATTTATTGTTCTTGTTGTTGGTTGAGGTTCAGTCGAGTGTTCCCATTGCTAGGTATTGTTATTGAAAAATTGTTTTGGTTTAAAGAGCTTGATAACTTGGATTCTTGCCCTTGCTAACCTCATGTTTTCTTATGTGTGAGGTGTTTGTTGTTTTAGATTTTATCTTCGTTATGGTAAGACCGAGAGGACGGCCTAGAGCGTGTGACCAGGCACCCGGGGATGTGCCTCCTGCTCCTCCTGCTATCGATGGTAATGGGGTGGGTGGCGATGGTAATGTGCCTCAGGTCAGTGCGAATGCGGGAGGTGATGGTAATGGACCTCAGGCCGGTGCAAATGTTGGGGGTAATGGAGAGCAGGTAGGTCAGGGTCCGGCAGGTGCGGACATGACTCATTTGATTCAGACTATAGCCGGGGCTTTTCAGACAGCTTTAGCCGGTATACATGTTGCAGAACCACATGTGGGTGCGAGAACTGGTTTACCCCTAGAGAGGCTTCGTAGTTTGGGTGGAGTTGAGTTCCGTGGTTTGACTCTCAAGGGTTAGGAGGCTTGGCTCAAGAGTACTACACGCATCTTGGGTCAGATGCAGTGCTCAGACACTCGTAAGTTGGGTTGTGTCGTCTCCTTGCTTCAGGGAGATGCATATGTTTGGTGGACTACCGTTACTTCGGGTATGGCAAAAACGGATGTCACTTGGGAATTCTTCAGAGCAGCTTTTAAGAAAAAGTATCTCGGAGTCCGATATCAGGATGAGAAGAAGAGAGAGTTTATGGCCTTGGTCCAGGGTAGTAAGACGGTGTTAGAGTATGGGGTTCAGTTTGTGAGGTTGAGCTAGTATGCTCCCGAGCTGGTTCTTAGTGAGAGGAAACATTGTGAGCGTTTCTGTTATAGTTTGACTAGAGATGTGAAGACTTATATGCTTGCCTCTGACTACACCGAGTTCGATGTTTTGGTCTCTAGGGCCAAGGATATTGAACAGAACTTAGGCTCGAGTGCTCATTCTAGTGGTCCGATTCCGGGAAGAGACATGCGGATTGGGATAGAGATCATGACAAGAGACATAGAGATAGAAGGTATCAGCCCGATTCGAGGCATATGGGCAGTAACCATGGATGGGGCCATCAGGGCCAAGGAGTTGTTGTTCACACTCCTGAGTGCACTAGATGTGGGAGACGCCATCAGGGCGAGTGTATGGGTACCTTTGGGGTATGTTGGAATTATGGTTCCTGAGATCATTTGAGGCATAACTGTTCACACCCGGCTAGGGGCGGACCGACTCCAGCTAGGGGTTTTGAGCATCAGAGAGGCCATGGGCCCGGTCGTGGTAACTTTCAGCCGAGGAACGATGGTCAGAGAAACTTAGCTCATGTGGTGGCAGTTCAGCCCGAGGGTGGAGGACCGGCTAGGGTGTATGCGCAGCGAGAGGCTAGGAATGACACAAATGTCATTGTAGGTAATTTCTCGATACAGTCTTTGACTTTGCTTTCTTTGATAGATTCGGGTTCGACACATTCATATATTTTGGGTGAACATGCAAGGTCCTTAGGTCTACCGTATGAGTGGTTAGAGGTAGGTGTAAATATTACTAGTTCTTTCGGTGATACAATGGTAGTTAGGAAGATGTATATGAGGTGTCTCTTGATGGTTCAGGGCCACGTGTTTCCGGTCGACATGATGGAATTGTCGTTCTATGGTTTTGATGTGATTTTGGGCATGGATTGGCTCGTAGAACATAGAGCTAGGGTAGACTTTGAGACCAAGAGAGTCTCCTTGAAATTCAAACATAACCACTCGAGTTTATCCTTTCTTGCAAATGGCGCATAATGAAGGAGAAAACGGGCTGATTCGGCTGCACATTCACACACATGTGTCAAGCTGCCACGTGGGTGCATGAGATGACCGGATGCCACCTAGGCTGCCACATGTACACTAGCACACTCCCCGATATGCAAGACGCTTTTCAGCTACTTCTGAACTTCTTAGCTGAAGTTAAGCTAGTGGAGCTAAAGTCGAGTTGAAATGAGCTAACTGAAAGTATCAGGAGCTGAACTGAGCTGGAGATGAATTGGTAACACTCTCCTGAGCTGGGAATGAGCTGGTCACACTCTCCTGAGCTGATGTTGAGTCAGTGACACTCTCTTGAGTTGAAGATAAGCTGGTTACACTCTCCTGAACTGAAGATGAGCTGCATACACTCTGGTGAGCTGGAGTTGAGCTGCCTACATTCACTTGAGCTAGTTTCCTCCTACGTACCTACGTCAAAAGGCAACAAGCTTCCATCAAAGCATTATAAACATAATGGAAACAATAATACAAGTCATAAACACACCATAAGTAATATCAAACTAAGTTAAAACACGCCAAACATACTATATACATAGTAAACACAATAATATAAATAATATAAGTATAAGAAATGTTACACAACAATATGTAACAAATGAAAAACCAAATCGACCCTCATTAAAAAAGGAAACAATTTCAACTTTCACTTGGCAGGGAACTTCTTCAGTCGTCTTGCTCGACACATATGCCCTTCTCTTGAACAAAGTTCTTTTACAAAGAACACAAATGGAAATGCCTTCTTTCTTGTACCTTTCCGAATAATGCACAACATATAGTCAGACAATGCTCGTTGCACATTCGTAATCCTACAAACAATGACATACAAAGGCAACTCCAAAGAACAACAAGAATCTTGAAGATCATCCAGAATCACAACACAAGGTTGTTCACAATCCAATGTACAACCAAACAAATCAGCATATTAAAATGAAAAATCAATAGCATAATGGAAAGGAACGTCAAATTGTGGTAAAGAAGGTTGCTGAATTTCTGGAAAGAACATAGATGCACTAGACATACCAACAGTAGCAACCTTGGGAACTTCACATGGCATCACCTTATTAACCTACAAGTTAGAAGAAGAAATAGAAGAAAATGCCGAATCAGATAATACCTGTGAATTTTCTTTCTTCTTTTCGCATTCATTCTTCTCTTTGTTGGCCTTCCAAGCTGCAATACTTGCTTTCAAACGAACTTCGTCTTCATATACTTCACTTGGAGTCATAGGTGCCAAAGTTACCTTTTTACCCTCATGAGTAAAAGAGTATCTATTGGTGTAACAATCGTGCAAAACTCTCTTATCATACTGCCACAGTCTTCCTAACAACAAATGACAAGTATCCATAGAACAAACATCACAAGTTACCTCATCCTTGTATTTACCAATGAAAAATGGTATAACAACTTGTTCGGTAACTTTGATTTCAACACCATCATTCAACCATTGTAACTTGTATGGATTGGGATGCGTGGTCGTCTTCAGTCCTAACTTGTCAACCATGAGAGTACTAGCAATGTTAGCACAACTACCACTATCAATAATCACAATACATACCTTGTCGTTCACATTGCATCTAGTATGGAAGAGGTTGTTTCGTTGCGGTTCATTCGGACTTCTCTTGTCAACAAGTGCTTCACCGATAGCCAATGTCTGCACATTGTCATAATTTATCTCTTCATGTACAGAATGGGAACCACCCCCATCAAGTCTATCCATTCGATAATGTATAGATTTCAACGCATTAGAAATCACTCGTTGCATCATGCGCTCTATGGCTTGCATCTGGAGATTCAGTGGCTGTTGTTCACCCAAATTATCATCGGAACCTGCCATGTTGAAAAATTAAAACAACAAACAAAAACACACAATATATATATATATATATATATATATATATATATATATATATGTTAGTGAAATAAAAAAAAAATGGACCTCACTGCACACTCAACAAAAATCTCACAGATCGCTCCAAGGAAAGATCGCTCAACAATTGCACTCAAACGCTCGTGTTTCACTCGGGAGAATACTTGAATGGCTTTTTTTGTCTCCCCTTCTGTTCTCACACGCTCAATTGCCTTTTCCACTCGATCTCTCACAGTCAGTTCTTTAATGAACTAACTTGATCTTTCGGACTTGTTAAATGTGTCAAACTTACAAGATAATATAATAGGTAAACAAACAAATGGTTAAAGGAAAAATAGGGGCCGTTAGGTGAAATAAAAAGAAAAAAGGCAAAAAAAAAATAATAATAAGGCTGGAAATTGGTGATGAAACAAAAGAAATAAAGGTTGATAAAAAATGAAGGAAAAGGAAACAACTTACTGCAAAGAAATGCTTACAACGATCCTATCACCGAACAAACAAGAACAAGTTGTTTCGGGTGATTTCGAAGCATTCCATGGCAAATTTGATCATCCTTCATCATTTTCACGAACCAACAACACATATGAACGTAAAAATACACCAAATATTCGAATCTGATTTTTTTGAATTTTTTTCGATTTTTTTGTTGACTTTGACTTTTTTGTCAAACGTTGACTTTTTTCGATTTTTTTTACTTTTGTATATATATATTTTTTTGATTTCTGGTAGTGCAGAAAGTGCTAAAATCCAACCAAAGCTCTGATACCATATGATAAAGGGTACGTTGCTTCAAAAACAACGGTCTTTTGTTTGTAATGGATCTAGGATTGTAGCAAGCATGTTTCTACAATAAACACAATGTTATGGATGTTAGAATAATGTTAAAACAACAAGAACAAAGGAAAAAAACGAAAATTAAGAAAGAAATGAGAAGAAGGAATTTTCTGGCAGTTTCGGAATTCAAATGTTGATGAATGCTTCAAAGGGCTTTCATGGCAGCAAATGAACGTCTAAAATGGTAGAAAATGGTGTTGAAGTTGTTGGAAATTAACAAGACGTTGAACTCGAAAGAACTCGAACAATATATTGTGCGGACCCGAATCGAATACGTTCTTCGCCAACGGACTTAGACCCTCTAGATAGCGATCTAGGAACCCGAAGTATCGAGGAGGATGACACAATCAAACAAAGTCTGAAAATGCCAAAGAAGTTCAATGAAGAATCGAAATTGAGAGAAAAACTCACAATAATTTTGTTTCATAAAATTGTCTAGCAAAATTACATTGTTTTAACACATATATATAGGTACAAGGGCTGCCAAATTCGTTTAAGTTGTGTGGCTGATATTAAAAGGAATTTAAAAATTGAATTTGAGTGGAAATAACTCCTTTTGGGCGGACTCAATTGGCAGCCACAAGTTTAGGCGCCCAAAACACATGGAAACCACATTTAACATGTGATTTTTATGTTTGAAATTCAAATATAACCACTCGGGCTTATCCTTTCTTGCAAATGGCGCATAATGAAGGAGAAAACGGGCTGATTCGACTGCACATTCACACACATGTGTCAAGCTGCCACGTGGGTGCTGGAGATGATCGGATGCCACCTAGGCTGCCACATGTCCACTAGCACACTCCCTAATATGCAAGACGCTTTTCAGCTACTTCTGAACTTCTCAGTTGAAGTTGAGCTAGTGGAGCTAAAGTTGAGCTGAAATGAGCTAACTGAAAGTGTCAGGAGCTGAACTGAGCTGCCTTGAGCTGGAGATGAATTGGTAACACTCTCCTGAGCTGGGAATGAGCTGGTCACACTCTCCTGAGCTGATGTTGAGTTAGTGACACTCTCCTGAGTTGAAGATGAGCTGGTTACACTCTCCTGAACTGAAGATGAGCTGCATACACTCTGGTGAGCTGGAGTTGAGCTGCCTACACTCACTTGAGCTAGTTTCCTCCTACGTACCTACGTCAAAAGGCAACAAGCTTCCATCAAAGCATTATAAACATAATGGAAACAATAATACAAGTCATAAACACACCATAAGTAATATCAAACTAAGTTAAAACACGCCAAACATATTATATACATAGTAAACACAATAATATAAATAATATAAGTATAAGAAATGTTACACATCAGTATGTAACAAATGAAAAAGCAAATTTCCCTGAAAGTTTGAAGTTGCATCGTTGGGTGGCATAAACAAGCTCACATAATAAGTTAGCTTGTTTGGATTGGTTGCTATTGCACGGTGTATGAAAGCACTCTTTATTGTTCTTATTGTTGGTTGAGGTTTAGTCTAGTGTTCCCATTGCTAGGTGTTGTTATTGAAAAATGGTTTTGGTTTAAAGAGCTTGAGAACTTGGATCCTTGCCTTTGCTAACCTCATGTTTTCTTATGTGTGATGTGTTTGTTGTTTTAGATTTTATCTTCGTTATGGTAAGACCGAGAGGACGACCTTGAGCGTGTGACCAGGAACCCGGGGATGTGCCTCCTATTCCTCTTGTTCTCGATGGTAATAGGGTGGGTGGAGATGGTAATGTGCCTCAGGCCGGTGTGAATGCTGGAGGTGATGGTAATGGACCTCAGGCCGGTTAAAATGTTGGGGGTAATGGAGATTAGGTAGGTCAGGGTCCGGCAGGTGTGGACATGACTCATTTGATTCAGACTATAGCCGGGGCTTTTCAGACAGCTTTAGCCGGTATACATGCTGCAGAACCACCTGTGGGTGCGAGAACTGGTTTACCCCTAGAGAGGCTTCGTAGTTTGGGTGGAGTTGAGTTCCGTGGTTTGACTCCCAAGGGTTCGGAGGCTTGGCTCGAGAGTACTACACGCATCTTGGGTCAGATGTAGTGCTCAGACACTCGTAAGTTGGGTTGTGTTGTCTCCTTGCTTCAGGGAGATGCATATGTTTGGTGGACTACCGTTACTTCGGGTATGGCAGAAACGGATGTCACTTGGGAATTCTTCAGAGCAGCTTTTAAGAAAAAGTATCAAGGATTCCGATATCAGGATGAGAAGAAGAGAGAGTTTATGGCCTTGGTCCAGGGTAGTAAGACGGTGTTAGAGTATGAGGTTCAATTTGTGAGGTTGAGCCAGTATGCTCCCGAGCTGGTTCTTAGTGAGAGGGAACATTGTGAGCGTTTCCGTTATAGTTTGACTAGAGATGTGAAGAATTATATGCTTACCTCTGTTTACACCGAGTTCGATGTTTTGGTCTCTAGGGCCAAGGATATTGAATAGAACTTAGGCTCGAGTGTTCATGCTAGTGGGTCCGATTCCGGGAAGAGACATGCGGATTGGGACAGACAAGGGGCATAGAGATAGAAGGTATCAGCCCGATTCGAGGCATATGGGCGGTAACCATGGATGGAGCCATCAGGGCCAAGGTGTTGTTGTTCACACTCTTGAGTGCACTAGATGCGGGAGACGCCATCAGGGCGAGTGTATGGGTACCTTTGGGGTATGTTGGAATTATGGTTCCTAAGATCATTTGAGGCATAACTGTTCACACCCGGCTAGGGGCGGACCGACTCCAGCTAGGGGTTTTGAGCATCAGAGAGGCCATGGGCTCGGTCATGGTAACTTTCAGCCGAGGAACGATGGTCAGAGGAACTTAGCTCATGTAGTGGCAGTTCAGCCCGAGGGTGGAGGACCGGCTAGGGTGTATGCGCAGTGAGAGGCTAGGAATGACACAAATGTCATTGCAGGTAATTTCTCGATACAGTCTTTGACTTTGCTTTCTTTGATAGATTCGGGTTCGACACATTCATATATTTTGGGTGAACATGTAAGGTTCTTAGGTCTACCGTATGAGTGGTTAGAGGTAGGTGTAAATGTTACTAGTTCTTTCGATGATACAATGGTAGTTAGGAAGATGTATAGGAGGTGTCTCTTGATGGTTCAATGCCACGTGTTTCCGGTCGACATGATGGAATTTTCGTTCTATGGTTTTGATGTGATTTTGGGCATGGATTGGCTCGTAGAACATAGAGCTAGGGTAGACTTTGAGACCAAGAGAGTCTCCTTAAGGCTTACGGATGATTTTGAAGTTGTAGTGGTTGGCGAGAACATTAATTTCTTGTCCAATGTTGTCTCTGCTTTGGAAGCTCAAAGGTTGATGGATTCGGGTTGTCAGGCTTACTTGGCTTATTTGATGAATCCAAATATGAGTGAGGTTAGACCGTAAGACATTAGAACAATTTGTGATTTTCCGAGTGTTTTTCTAGAAGAGTTGTCGGGTTTGCCTCTAGATAGAGAAGTTGAGTTTGCTATTGAGACGTATTTAGATTCTGCACTCGTATCTATTGCTCCGTATAGAATGGCACCGAAAGAGTTGAAAGAGTTGAAGACACAGCTTCAGAAATTGTCAGTAGAGGCTTCATTAGGCCTAGTATTTCTCCGTGGGGTGCTCCGGTCTTGTTTGTGAAAAAAAGGACGGCAGTATGAGGATGTGTATAGACTATAGGCAGTTGAACAAGGTAACAGTGAAGAACAAGTACCATTTGCCTCGGATAGATGACTTGCTTGATCAGTTGAGAGGTGCTTTAGTGTTTTCGAAGATTGATTTGAGAACCAATTACTATCAGTTGAAGGTGAAAGATGTGGACATACCGAAGACCGATTTCCGTACACGTTATAGGCATTATGAGTTCTTGGTAATGCCTTTCGGTTTGACTAATGCTTCACCTGCATTTATAAATATGATGAACCGAGTGTTCCACGAGTTTTTGGATAGGTTTGTTGTAGTGTTCATAGATGATATCTTAGTGTACTCTAGGACCGAGGAAGAGCATGATGAGCATTTGCGGCTAGTGCTTCAGACTTTGCTCGAGAATCAGTTGTATGCCAAGTTGAGTAAATGTGAGTTTTGGATTAATGAGGTAGTCTTCTTAGGTCATGTGATCTCGGCCCATGGAATTAGTGTGGATCCCAAGAAGATAGAAGCCATAGTGAGTTGGAAACAACCGAAGTCAGTGACAGAAATGTGTAGTTTCCTAGGTTTGGCGAGATACTACCGAAGGTCTATCGAGGGATTTTCGAAGATTGCGGCACCTTTAACTAAATTACTTCAGAAGAATGTTCCGTATGAGTGGTCAGATGCAAGACAACAAGCGTTTGAGAAGTTGAAGAAAGCTTTGACCAAAGCTCCTATTTTGATTCAGCCTGAACCGGGAAAAGAGTTTGTGATTTACAGTGATGCATCATATATAGGTTTAGGTTGTGTGCTTATGCAAGAGGGTAAGGTTGTAGCTTACGCTTCGAGACAGTTGAAGCTTCACGAGAAGAACTACCCCACCCATCATATTTATGGTGAGAAGTGCACAGTTTATACCGACCACAAGAGTTTGAAGTACTTGATGACTCAGAGAGAACTGAACCTTAGACAACGTAGGTGGATAGGGCTCCTTAAGGACTATGATCTTACGATAGAGTACCATCCAGGTAAAGTAAACGTAGTGGTCGATGCTTTGAGTAGAAAGGTGGCAGTTGAGTTGCGAGCTATGTTTGCGAGATTGAGTGTGTCACGAGATTGTGGTTTGATAGCTGAGTTACAGGTTAAACCCTCGTTGGTCCAGTTGATTCGGGAGAAACAGTTACAAGACGAGTCTTTGGCACCTCACGTGCAAGATATAGTCGAGGGTAAGCCTGCAGATTTCTGCTTTGGTGAGAACGGGATCTTATGTTTCAAGGATAGGATAGTAGTCCCAGAAGATGCTGAGTAAAGGCGTACTATTTTGAATGAAGCACATAACAGTCCTTTTGCTATGCATTCGGGTGGTACGAAGATGTATCGTGGGTTAAAAGAAGAGTACTACTGGATTGGGTTGAAGAAAGATGTGACCGAGTTTGTGAGTAGGTGTATGGTATGTCAGCTAGTTAAAGCCGAGCATCAGTTTCCTTCAGGTTTGTTACAGCCGTTGAAGATTTTGAGATGGAAGTGGGAACGTATCACCATGGACTTTGTGTCGGGTTTACCGTTGACTCCTTTGAAGAAGAATTTAGTGTGGGTGATAGTCGATAGATTCACTAATTGTGCTCGTTTCATACATGTTCATACTACCTACACCTTAGATAAGTTGAACGATATGTACATCAGTGAGATAGTGAGATTGCATGGGGTACCAAAGTCGATTGTATCAGACCGAGATCTGAGGTTTACAGCTAGATTCTGGAAGTGTTTGCATCGTGCCTTGGGTACTTGGTTGAACTTCAGTACTTCGTATCATCCGCAGTCAGATGGACAGTCAGAGAGAGTTATTCAAGTGTTGGAGGACATGTTGAGGTGTTGTATCATTGACTTTCAGGGTTCTTGGGAGAAACACCTATCGTTAGTGGAGTTTGCATACAACAACAGTTATCAGGCTAGTATTCAGATGGCACCGTATGAGGCTTTGTATGGTAGGGGGTGTAGAACACCTATCTATTGGGCCGAGGCTGGGAAAAAGCTTGTACTGATGCCAGATTTGCTTAAGGGCACTACCGAGAAAGTAAAACTGATCTGTGATCGCTTAAAGGCAGCTTCAGACCGACAGAAGTCGTATGTCGATTTGAAAAGTAAGGAGATGGAGTATGTCGTGGGCGACAAAGTGTTCTTGAAAGTCTCACCTTGGAAGAAGGTGATGAGGTTTGGTAGGAAAGGTAAGTTGAGCCCGAGATTCATTGGTCCTTACGAGGTAGTGTAGAGGATTGGTCCCGTTGCTTATAGATTAAGATTGTCGATAGAGTTAGAGAAGATTCACAATGTGTTCCACGTTTCTATGCTTCGGAAGTATAGATCGGATCCGTCTCACGTAATGTCAGAGGAAGAAATTGAGTTGAACCCTGACCTTTCATATGATGAAGAGCCAGTTGAGATTCTTGCTACGGACAAGAAAATGTTGCGTTTGAGGTCTATCGAGTTAGTCAAGGTTTTATGGAGACACCGAGGTGTGGAAGAGGCTACTTGGGAGAGAAAGGAAGACATTGAAAGACAGTTTTTGTTTCTTTTTATGTCATATAATTTCGGGGACGAAATTCCTTAAGTGGGGGAGAGTTGTAACGCCCCGGTTTAGGGCCCTCGAGTTATCAGTTTTTGATCTAGTACTAGTTTCGGGTTAATATTAGATTAAAATGCTGATTTTATCAAAATTGTCATTATTTACAGCTATGCCATTAATGAAATTGAAAAGGGTTTATCTCATATTTTACTCAAAAATTAAAAAAAAGGCTATCATCTTTTTCAAAAGCAAAAAGCTCAAAACCTTTCAAGAGTAAGCCTTCTTCATCAAATCTTCATTTGTGGTGATTTCTTCAAGTTAAATGTCTTAAACTATTGGCTTTTACTAGATTAAGATAGATTTCAACTTAGTTTTCCATTTACCCAATGATTTCTAAGTTTACCCTAAAACCCATTATTTCAAAAATGGTAATTTCTTGATGATTTTCGAATGGGGTTTGATACATGTGTTTTTGGGTGGTTAAGAATCACATTTTGGTGTTAATAAAGTGTTGAAATGAAACCTTAAATCAATAACCCCGAAACTAGGGCAGTGGGTAATTTTTGAAGGTGAAAAAGTGGTGTATTGGCTTAGTTTCGAGGGTAAAATGAGGGTTAGAGGTATATGAACCTAGGTTGTGTGTTTTTAGATGATTTTGGTGTGTTTTGGATGTTTAAATTGTTGGGTTATTGCTAAGCTTTACTCAAGAACGAATTTGATGATATTTAGATGGATTTCAGCTTTGAATCGTTGAGAGAATGTTATAGAATTGTGAATTGATTTTTGACAATGAAACTATGGAAGATTAGGGGAGTAATACTTTGTTTTTAGTTGATGAGAAATAGGGGAAATGAGTTCGGATACTTTGGACGCGATACCAGGTGATACGGGGGCTTGAGATCGGCGTTTCGGCTTTCGTTTGGGCTCAATCGGTGAGTGGTAATGTTTGAAGTTTTAAATGATTTCAAAGTGGATTCTTGGGGGTTTGGGTGGAGCCTTAAGGGCTAACCTAAACCTAAGTGTAAGTTTGCTAATTCACCTTATTCGTTAAGTGTTGGTGTGTGCAATTATTTGTGTTGTTGTGTGAAATGTGGATTGCCTTTACTCTCTGTTTAATGTTTTCTTGTAAGTTTAAAATCGGTTTGGGTCCAGTCGGTTTGAGCCCATTTTCGGAACAACTAAAATTTGGGTCGGTTTTGGTTCGATTTATTTCGGGTCTTAGATCAAATTCGGGTTATTGTGTTCAAGTTGATTTCAAGTCTCGGTTCGAATAAATCAATTCGATTCTCAAGTCTCGGGTCAAGTTTTTCAGGTCTAATAAAGAATAACAACATACTCTGCTTCCAATGGGTGGGCTTCTCATGAAATTTTGTTATGCTTGTTGTGTGTGCTTATGTAATATTGCTCCTACTGGGATTATGTTTGCTAGTTCTGGTTGGTAGTCATTTTGTATGATGTAGTGTTCTAGGTAGGTGTTTGAGTGTCCTTGTTTTCTAAGGCGTTTTGTTTCTCTTTATATTTTAGGTCGTCATCGTGCGCTTTTTTCCGCTTCTAAAGTGGAGGTGTTTTTTTAATGAGACATGTGAGGAAAACTCATAAGGCCATGTGAGAAACCAGAAAATTTAGTTATTTTGGGAAAGCGAATTCAAGGAATTTAGAATCACGCCCCAAAAAATCCATTGTCTTGGCATCTAAAGTAATCACTGCTTCAATGACCTTATTATTCTCAATGGCTTTTATAATAAAACAATTGTTAAATGAATTATAGCGAGACTCGGGACACCGCGCATACAACCAAGTTACTAGTCCTCATCCGAAATTGACTCTGGAGTCATCAACGACATTCAATCAACTGGCGAATTCAAAAAATTTGACATTGTCTCGTGAGACGATATCTGCGGCCAGATTATATTGATCATTTTGAAATTTTAGCGTTTCCCTGATTTGTAAAAGGGAAATTTGATGGTTGAAAACGTTGAGTGCTTCTCTCGCCAAATAGGCCAACTGATTCAACTTGATGTCTCTCTCAGTGGAGTTATTTGTCAAAACCGCGATGCCATGCAGGTTCCCGATTGCATAGTTGGGTAAGATTGACTTCATTCTTGGACTTAAAATCGCTGATTGAACTAAGACTGATGGTTTTGAATGTCTGAACACCGTTCTAGAAGCCAATGTGGCGTGTTTCCAAAGAAATGCAACGATAGTTGCGGTTCGAGTTGGATGCTCAAGATGTTCACTTTTGACTCTAAATTTTAGAGCCGCTATTGCATGGTCATCGAACACAAATCTCTTCGTCATGTATATCTTTAAATGGCTTGGAAAGACAAAAGAGATTATGAGGAGCTGTCTTGGTCATGTATATCTCCATTGTCCTTGAGAGGAAAATCAATATCGGTAAACTCTAATTTTATTTTTATTCTTTAAATTTATGATTTTAACGTGTTATAAATTATGGTGATTTATGTTTTTATTTTGATGGTTTAATCCAAGTATATTGACTGGACATCCTGTTCTGCGAGACTACTGGTTTAATTCGCGTATGAGGATTAAATCTTTGTTCTCTATAAGTGTTGTATATATATTGGTTGCTCAATTATTCTTTAATGGTATGATTGTTATAAAGTTTATATTTTCTTGAAAGCAATATTATTTTTGTGTCGAAAATTTTGACTATAGACTTCTCCCAAGTTCAAGTTACGAAAATCGTCTTGATCCAAAAATTTTATGGGAGGCATCGTTGAAGTGAATGCAAGCATGATGTTTATTCCATGTGATTATTGGACTTATATCATTCCTTGAAGTGAATGCAAGCATGATGTTTATTCCATGCGATTATTAGATTTATTTCATTCCTTGATGTGAATACAAAGATGATAATTCACTATATGGTTAGTGAATAAAACTCAGTTATGTGCCAGAGTATCACTGATGAGGTTATAAAGACCTA
Organism: Hibiscus tridactylites; assembly: GCA_958450335.1. Classification (NCBI taxonomy): domain Eukaryota; kingdom Viridiplantae; phylum Streptophyta; class Magnoliopsida; order Malvales; family Malvaceae; genus Hibiscus; species Hibiscus tridactylites. The sequence goes on along the minus strand of OY288265.1, from coordinate 23,526,860 downwards.
TTGGCCTCTGCTACATTCCCTGAAGTGAATGTGATATTTTTATAGCAAAAAAAAATTAATGTCACTTTAGCAATTGTGGTCGCGATTGAGGCCATAAAAAATAGACATGGATAAGATGATCCTTTTGAGAATGTTTATATCCACCGAAAGTGGGATTATAAGGATGACAAGAATGATAGATATCATATCAAAATCTTTATGTTATCAATACGATGGTACAAACCATTGGTCTCGTACTTGTCAAACACCAAAGTATTATGGACTTTATCCATAAGCATGAATCATAAATGAAAGAAAATATAAACAAGTTTTGTTTATGGCGAAAATAATTATGGCGTTATTAGTCCAACTCAATTGGATATTGTTAATTACTTCATAACCCTTGAAGGGAATAATTCACCATTTATTTTATTTCCCTTATAACCTCTAAAAAATAATTGATCTTTTATTTATTTTATTTTATGTTAATTTTATTATTTATTTATGTTAATTTACTTTATATTAACTTATTTTACATATTATTTATTTATATTTTATGTTAATTTATTCTTTGAAGAATATGATTACTTTCGGAATAAAATATACAATGAATTGTGGCTATTTATGCCTAGCAGACAGTGCAAGTACTCAAGCGTAAGAAATATTTTCTCATTTAAATGCAAGGGAAAAATGTTAGTATTATTTCCCAAAGTACTAAAATATCAATGTCGTAAGAGCAATAAGTTCTTGAGGGTTTATCTCTGATAGATAACCGATTTGATATGATGTGCTATATTTAATATTTTTATTCCCCGAAGTGAATGAAACAAAACACATTCTGAAAGGTGCATAACTGTGCATATTTTCCCATTTAAAATGCAAGGGAATAATGTGAGTATTATATCCGGAAGTACTAATATCACAGAAGGTTTCGACTGAGCAAATATGTTATTGCCAAATGGAACTCTATTCCATTTTCACAGTGCATTATACTCGTCAAAGACGCAAAGAGACTTATTGAATTTTAAAGATATTTACAGAAATATATTGAGAATATTAGTCGAGTGGTGCTGACTATCTCAATATTACGAGTATAACTCAAGGCAATAATAAAATCTTGAAAAAATATGCATTGTCATCCATATTGTACTACACAATAATTAGTACAAATTAAAAGCTCATGCTATTGTAAATCAGAAGTTTACTGATAACTTTATTATTTGACAAGACCAGTTAGGCCATCTCGGTTTAATTATGATGCAAAATATTTGTTGACACTTTTCATGTGGTCATTATTGAAGAACTAAAATTTTCTTCAAGGTAATGTTTTTCATGTGATACTTGATATCAAAGCAAATCGATTATTCAATCATCATCAGCTAAGATAGATTGTGAATCTATTAATTTTCTGGAACGGATACAAGGTGATATATGTGGGCACATACACCTTTCTTACAGTCCATCTAGATATTTTACGATTTTAATCGATGCATCGAATATGTGGTCATATGTATCCTTGTTATCAACTCGTAACTTGGTGTTTGCGAGGCTACTTGCCCATTTGATAAAATTATGAGCACAATTTCTAGATTACCTTATAAAGACAAATGGTTCTGATAATACTTGTGACATGTCATTTTACATGTAGTATCACTAATTCACATCAAGCTAACAAATTATCATAAGTTCTCCCCATTACAAATGGTTTTTGGTCAAAATCAAATATTTCTCATCTTAGATTTTTTTTGTGCGGTATATGTTATGATTCCTCCACCACAACGCACAAAGATGAGTTCTCAAAGGAGGTTGAGAATATATGTCAGATTCAGATTTCCATTGATAATTAAATATCTTGAGCTTCTGATAAGAAATTTATTTACAACTCAATTTACTACTATCATTTTAATGAGTCAGTTTTCCTAACATTAAGGGGAGAAAATAAAATAGCTGGAAAAAGAAATAAATTAGAATGAATTATCATTATCTTAAGTTGATCCTCGTACTCAACAATGTGAACTATAAGTTCAAAGGATAATTCATTTAGCAAATCAATTGCCAGATGATTTTTCTGACTCTAATAGAGTGACTAAGTCACATATACCAGCTATGAATGTTCCGTTTAAATTTGATGTCCCGGAAGAAAAAACTCTAGTTGCTAATGAGTCTAACTTACGCTTGTAGCGTGGTAGACAAGTAGGTTCCAAAGATAAAAAAATCCTCGAAAAAAAGAGAGCTATAGTTATGATGGTCTGATCGAGGAATCAATGAATTATGAAAATCTCAAGAAGAGATTAAAAGGTCTCCAATAGAGACATTAACATGACTCGGGTACCTGATAATAAAGAGATCCCAATAGATTATGTCATGTCTGGTAATAAGTGGAACTGAAATTAAATCGACGTCGATAATACTTTTGCATGCAATATAGCACTAGAGATTTTATTTGATGATGTGGATCATGAATCATTGTCAATTGGACAATGTAAACAAAGAAATGATTGGCTAAAATGAAAAGAGGCAATTGAGGCGAAACTAAGATCTCATTCGAAAAGAGAAGTATTTGGGCCTATAGCCTGTATATTGAAATGTGTAAAGCTCGTGGATATTAATGAGCCTTTGTGAGAAAGAGAAATCAAAAGGGGAAATCACGAGATATAAGCTCGTTTGGTTGCACAAAAATTCTCACAAAGACATGAAATTGATTATGAGGAAAATATATTCCTCGGTGGTGGATGCAGTTACTTTTAGATAGTCTGACAATATATGAAATAACTCAGTTTTCGCCTAATGGATGTTGTTACATCTTATTTGTATGAGCCTCTTGATAGAAACATTTACAAGAAGCTTCTGGAAGGATTTAGACTGCCAGAAGCAATTAATTCAAGTTCTCGAGAACATTATTCAATTATATTGAATATATCTTTTTATGGATTAAAACTTTTTGGGCACATTTGGTATAATCGCCCCACTGAATACTTATTAGCGGAAGGCTATAAGAATGATTTAATTTTCGGAGCATTTTATTAAGAGGTTTAACTCTATATTAGTCTTTGTTTTTATTATGTATGTTGGCGATTCATTGAGACTTATGAAGAGATCTCCTTAATAATGAAATCATTGTGCAACAATCGGCATACACAGAAAAATGTTCAAAGAGACTTTACATACATAATGCATATTCGTTGATAACTATTTGGTTGCTAGGTCTCTTAATGTAAACAAAGATTCATTCCGCCTCGAGAAAAAGGTGATGATATTCTTGGTCTAAAAGCACCATATATACATTAATTGATCTAGAAGCATCGTATCTTAGCTGGTCCAGAAATACTATCTAAGTGCTACGAGACCAAGCCTTTAAATAATTGCTATGCATGAGGCAAAGTCGAAATATGTGTTTGGCTAAACATATCCAGAAGATATGTGAATTGCTTTCACAAGATAAAATGCAAGCTATTTTATATAGAGATAATGCAGAATTTATATTTCAAGGTGGATACATCAAATGTGATAAAACGAAACATGTCTCTTTAAAGTTTCGTCCCTTGTGATCTTCAAAAGAATAGTATTTGATGAATCATTTCAAGCAATAATTTAGAAGATTTATCCACTAGTGCATACTCTATTTCAACATTTGAAGATAATATTCAAGATTGAATTATGAAGATTCAAAGATCTTATGTGATATTTTTATGAGGGAGAGTAAATACGCGTTGCAATCTTTTTCCCTTAACCGTAGTTTTGTCCCAATGAATTTTCCTAGTAAGGTTTTTAATGAGGCAACATGTTATGCGTATCAAAGATGTGTGTACTCTTTTTCCTTCACTGAGATTTTTTTTCCACATGGTTTTTTATCTTAGTAAGGTTTTAACGAGGCACATTATCTTTATAGATATCCAAGAGGGAGTGTTATGGATATCTTTATTTATGGTGAATATTCATATATTAAATGAGACTTTAATGGGCTTTATTATTAGGGTTTAATACCCATTGGAATTAGGGTTTTCATTTTATGCCTATAAATATAGAATTTTGAAGGAAGCGTTGTACACAACCCTACATTGAGAATATAATAAAAATCTCTCTATTTGTCTCTCATCTTTACTCTTATTTATCTATCTTATTATTCTTTACTTTATTCACAACACCCAACAAAAGGTATCATTAGTTTAATTGTCTCTCTAACCAATCACTGGCCAGTTGGAAAACCTGGTATCCATGCTCTTGAGAAAAAGACAACATCATATGATGGTATAAGATATAGTTTTTTTACATATTATAAAATTCAATTCTTGCATGTCTTGTTCACGTGGAGGAGTATTTTAAGAAACGGAAACCACGAAAAGATGATTAATATAATCTATTGTAGTGGTGGCTTGTTCATTTCCTAGGATTCTTACTACTTTCGATGCAGCTTTCAAGAATCATCTCTAGAGTCAGCTTCTTGCTTCTTTGCCCTGGAAGTATGTGATCCTTCATCATATTATGTTTTAGGGACTTAACAGAATAATTGGGGTCAACTTTTATATATTTTTAGATACTCTTTAGCCAACCACCTTAAAGTATAATTAATTTCCACTCTTTGCATCTTTAACACATTTAAGCTCTCTAACATATGTCTTAATATGCCAGTCTTATCTTTAGAATTCAATTTTGATGCCTAAACCATCCAACGGCACCTGTCTTTGCACACAACTTAAAATTTTGAAGAGTCATTAACGTTTAGCCTTGAATTAAATTTATTTTTCATTGCATATCGTTTCATTGTTGTTTTGATGACTTTCTGGTTAGGAAATATAGTAAACTTTTTTTTTCTGAATTAGGGTTTTTTTTCTACACTTCTGTTGAACTCAGTGAATTTTCTCTTTTTAGCTTTTGTTTTAGAATTAGTGGTTCTGTTTCATCTTCACTATCTACTTCTTCATCACTCCCTTCAGTTTAATGTGATGTTCACGTAGGAGAAATAAAAATCTTCTGTCTCTTTTCGGTGCTCTTATGTATGTCTCACACTAAAAAAATAAATTTGAAGTTTATAGTTAATGTTTAGGAAATTAAGGATATGCATATTTTTTAAGGTTTGGAGTTAAGGGTTTAAAATTTAAGGTTAGGGCTTAGAATTTATTTTTTTAGTGTTGGAGCATAGAAAGAGGCATCGAAAAGGGGCTGAAGACTTTTATCCCACTTAGAGGAGTATTTTAAGAGAATATAATTTTTTGTTCTTTTTAGGTGCCCCTTTCTATGCCTCAACATTAAAAAATTATATTGTAAACTCTAGCCCTAAATTCTAAATACTAAACCCTAAAAAATACACCCTACCCAAGTTCCCTAAACTCTAATAATAAACTTTAACCCTTAACCCTAAATCTAAACTTTTAATATGAGGCATAAATAAGAGTGGCAAAAAGACACCAATATTTTATTCATTTTAAAAATGGGAAACAACTAAAAGATGTTGAATATAAAGTATTTAGGGAAAGATATAGGTCTCGCGAGGGGAAGGGTTAGTTTATCATTTTATTCTAATTTATGGGTCATGTACGTGATTAATGTATTCTAAATTAATAATAAATTATTATATTTTCAAAAATAACTTCAAATTCTCTAACGACTAAAAGAATCAAAATCAAATTCGAACGTCTTCAAAATTTATTAATCTATTAAAATTTGAATGCATAGTCTCTTTTTTTTTTGGAATTAAAAAAGGGAGCTCACAGAGCTTAAGAAACTACAAAACTATCGGATGCCAGAATAGGCACCAGGGGAGGCGGAGGAGCGTCGAAGATCGTCATGGTGTAGTCTAAAGGGGAAGCCATAGCCGCAAGGGCGTCAGCGAATTTGTTTTCTTCACGTGGGAACCATCGAACCACAGTCTCCCAACCTTGACTCCGGAGCTTGGCCATGTCTCGGACTATGGGGTTAGCGTCCGAGGAAGCAGCAGCATAGTCTTTAGTGGTAAAATTTCAGCATTTCTCCAAGGGCTAAGGAAACGTCAAGAATTAACATCAGTCGAGAAAATATCTCTTTTTTATAGAAATTCACAACTCTTTAAAATAATCACGAATTCTCTTTTATTGTGTGCTTGGTGTTTGTTACCGTTTTGTGTCGAGTGATGTTTCTTTTGTTTTGTTTTGGTATTGATTTTGTTTTGCTGATGTTTTTTTATGGTCATGATGCTTAAAAAAAATTTAATGAGCCTCGTGATAATATTTTCTGTATGATTGTCTTTTAATAAAATTATATTTTTATAATAAAAAAAATTCATGAAAATATAATTTTAAAATACCGAGTCGGAATCTCGTGTAAAATAATTTTAATATCTTTCGACGACTAAAATAATAATAAAAACTCATTTCACATGAGACAATATAAACGACAAATAAAAATATTCTTTCAACATAACGAAATCAATATATAATGTCGATTGGTAAATAAGTAGAAAAATAGATATATTTACATATATGAATACACATATACTAATAATGGTAATAAATAAAAGCTTTATATTCATATATACATACAAGCTTTAAAAAACTTATTATAATATTACAATAAAATGACACATGTACTATAATCTCAAGACTATGTTGTTGAAATCGAATATTTGAAGATTATATAGATTTGAAACATTTCAATTCTTTTTTATATATTTATTTTTTTTATAATCTTGATGATGCTATCTTAATGTTTTTGTTTTAGAAACTTGATTTCTGAAAATGAAGGAAATTTGATTCAACTTAAATTAGCAGAAATAGCTTAATGCAAGCAATTAGCAATAGGATTTGCTCTCTTCACAGAGAAGGAAATTTGGGATTAAACGACCTTTTGTTTTTTATTTTGATTTTTATGTTTTTTTTTCTTTTAATTTTGTCCATATGTGGATTTCATCACATTAAATGTTTAAAGTTGAGAACAAAAATCTTATATTTTTTGTGTCTCTATTCATGCCCCAACACTAAAAAATTAAGTTTTAAATATAATCTTAATTTCTAAATTTTAAACTCTAAAGATTAAACCCTACACCTTCCGGGTGTAATATACGGACACTCTCCAACATACGGTACCAGGTGTTGAAGGGCCTCCAGCGCCCATTCTCCAGCCTCGGTTTGCAAACGACAAATACTTCACCTTCCATCCTATCAACTTATCAGGAACTTTCTGTACCAAATATCTTTATGATTCCTTCATTACTTTTTTGTATAGTAACGAAACGCCACATTGAATAGCTTGGGAGAAATGCTCCATACAAAGAACAAATAAGTGTTGGAAAATGAGAGAAAACGACTACTTTGAGCTATATTTCGAATAGGTAGATGTTGAGTTTTGAATATAGAATCGTTTGGGTCTTATTCTTTTTTATTACTTGACAATAAGAATATTATTAAGAAAGCCAAATCTGCATTGTAAGTCTCATTAAAAACCTCCCTAAACCTATTTGGAGGAAAAGAGTACTTACAAGGAGAGCAAGATACAGACAATAACGAATGCAAATTAACACACAACCGAAAACAAAATTACCCCTCATATATCATTGGCATATGCCAAATTAAAGCTAACACACACAGTCAGCCCCATACATAGCAATAAACCAAGCCTAAACCAACTTAAACATATACAGAATATGATTCCTCAACCTCCCATAGACAATTAGCCAGAGACTCTTGTGTAATCATGTACATGGTACTGAAAAACAAAAAGTATATAGGTTCAAATTGTCTATGGGTTCCTTCCAACTCACGCTCCACCATTGACAAAATTCAGACCAATAAAGCCACATCCAACAAATAAATGATCTACGTTTTCAATCTCTGCACCGACAATTTTCTAAAATTTATCTTCAGGCCAGAACTTACTTCAAAATATCTTATAAGTTTTAAATTCTTCAAGAATTTCTCGACTAACTGCAAAAATAAGATTGTGTCATCTGCGAATTGTAAGTGTGTGAACGTCTGATTACGAATTACCCCTTTAATACCTCCAATTTCACCTTGAGCTTCTACCACCTCCAACATCAAATGAAGAGCTTCCGTTACAATTATGAACAAAAAAGAGGAAATATGGTCCTCTTGTCGCAACCCCTTTTGCATTCGAAATTCTCTTGTAGGAGATCCATTTACAAGAACAGACACCCTTGCTGAAGATATGCATTCTCAAATCCATTTTCTCCATTTAACTCCAAAGCCCATCCTCAATAACACCATGTCCAGAAATTCCCAACGCACACTGCCGTAAGCTTTGGAGAAATCCAACTTAAGGACATCACCCCCTTAGTCATTCCCCCTTTCCATAGAGTGAATAACTTCATTCGTAACATGAATTCCATCAAATATTTGCCTGCCTCTAAGAAAGGCACATTGGGTGTCGCTTATTAAATTTTGTAAAATATGTTTCAGACGTTGTGATAGCACCTTTGCAATTATTTTATAAATCGACCCAACCAAGCTTATTGGTCAAAAATCTAAAATTGCCACAAGATTACATATTTTAGGAATGAGCTCAATAAAAGATGCATTAACGTTTGGAGATAATCTGCCCGATCTGTGAAACTCATCCATTAAACGTTTCAATTCTCCTTTCACATCCTCCCAACTACTTTTGTAAAGTTTCAATTCTCCTTTCACATCCTCCCAACTACTTTTGTAAAGTTTCATGTTAAAACTATCGGGACCGGGAGCCTTGGACTCATTAAAACTCCAAATTGGATCTTTTATCTCATATCGCATAAAAGGCTCCTCTAACCAGATTGCTTTTAGTACTGAAATCTTTTTGAAATCAAGGTTTAAGCCAGCCCTTCATAGTCTTCCATTGCAGCTGAAATGTTTGTAAAAGTGATCATAAAACTATGGATGTAAAAACTGACCCGACCTGGAAATCCGACTGAAACCTGCTCGAGTCAGAACTTGATTTGATCCGAAGATTTGATGACTCGAACCCGATCTGTAACCGACTGTTGTTGACCCGAACCCGAATTTGACATGTTACTGTAGTAACCGAACCCGATCTGCGTCCGACTGAAAATGACCCGAACCCGAATTGAACCTGTTACTGTGGACCTGAAACTCGACCTGCGTCCAACTGAAACGAACCCGAACCCGAAGCCGACCTGGCAGATAACCGAATTTACCCGACTGAATTGACCCGATATTCGATTTTACCCGACCTGAAATGGACCCGACCTGTTTTGAACCCGACATGTTTTAAACCCGACCTGTTAAATGACCCGACCTATTGTTGACCTGAACTGATAAAATACAAGAAGTTTGTTTGTAATAATATTAGCTCTCGCATCTTATAGCAAAGACATAGTTTATCTCACACAAAATACTTTATTTCAATACAAAAGAGAAATCAAGATTGAACATTTGGAGGAATTAAAATATTGAATTTCAAAATTACAAGGACTTAATAAGTATTCAAACTCAAAATTTAAGGACAATACATAATTTATCTAATAATTATACTTATATAGACCTAAATTGTTATTAGACCAAAAAATTGAGGACACATGTGAGTTGTGACATGCCCATCCTTCTTTTAGTTCAACCATGTTTAATTAAATCAAAAGAAACTATACCAAAAATTAGCACTAAAGAAAACAAACTAAAACTTAAATAATCTAAACCCTAAGCATCTAATTAAGGAAGGGCCTAAAGGGTAATTAACCCTTAAATAACAAATTCAATTAAAAAAACCCTCCCCCAATCAATTTTCACTCAATTTGGCGCCTCCCCTCCACCTCAATTTTCCCCCCAATTTTTTTTTATCGAAAATCTCCCCCCCCCCCAATTTGGCTACACAAACTTTCCCCCTAAATTAAAAACTAAAGTATTTTTAATTTTTAACTTCTCCCCTAATTAAATTTTTTAATAAAATAAATTTTTAATTTAATGATCATAATTAATAAAATGATTTAAATTTTAAATAATATATTTTTAAATCATCCATCACAAGTTATTAATTTAATAAAACTTTTAAGTTATTAACGCCACAAATAATTTATATTAAATGAGTTAGTACTAAGCATATTGAATTATTTAATAAAATTTAAAACTTAAAAGCGTGAAATGAATATTTAAATACAATTTTTTTATACATATATTAAATTGATTATATATGTATATTTAACAGAAATATTATTTAACACTTTAAATTGATTTAAAAAATTAATAGTTAATATTTTACATTTATCAACACTTTAAATTCATCAAATCATAGACCCTAAACTCTAACCCTAAACCATAAACTCTAAAATATAATGTATATAAGTATGTATATATCTATCAATGTATGAACTCTAAACCCTTGATGAGTTTTACCTTAAACTCTAAACACTAGACCCTAAATCCTAAACCCTAATGTATGTAAATATGTATGTATATACCTATCAATGTCTAAAGCCTAAACCATTAATGAAGTTTTCCATAAACCCTAAACCCTTAAATCCACAACCTAAACCCCTAACCATAAAATCTAAACCCTAATGTATGTAAGTATGTTTGTATCTATCAATGTATGAACTCTAAACCCTTAATGAATTTTCACTACACCCTAAACTCTAAACAATTAACCGTAAACCTTAAACCCTAATATATATAAGTATGTATATATGTAGCTATCAATGTATGAGCCCTAAACCCTTAATGAATTTCTCCCTGCACCTTAAACATTAAACACTAAACCTAAACCTTAAACCCTAAACACTTAATGACATTTTCATAAAGCTCTAAACCTTAAACCATAAACCCTGAACCTCTAAACCCTTAAATCCACAACCTAAACCCTTAAACATAAACTTTAAACCTTAAACCCTAATGTATGTAAGTATGTTTGTATCTATCAATGTATGAACTCTAAACTATTAATGAGTTTTCGCTACACCCTAAACTCTAAACCTTAAACTCTAAACCTTAAACCTTAAACTCTAAACCCTAATGTATATAAGTATGTATATATGTAGCTATCAATGTATGAGCCATAAACCCTTAATGAGTTTTACCCTAAACCCTAATGTATGTATGTAAATATACATACAGATGTATGAACCCTAAACTCATATTCATTATTTTTTTAATATGTCCAATATTTTATAATTTTAATTTGATATTTTCATCATTCTAGACCCTAAAACTTTATTTTTATTCTAAATTGACCCATATTTATTTTTTTAATTTGTTCAATGTTTTATTATTTTAATTTAATATTTTCTTTATTCTAGTCCCTTAACTTTATTTTAATTCTATATTGACCCTTGTATATATTTTAATTCATCATGTTTTATAATTTTAATTTGAAATTTTGTTCATTCTTGACCCTAAAACTTTATTTTTATTCTAAATTGACCTCTACTTATTGTTTTTTTAATTACTCTAATTTTTATACTTTTAATATGAAATTTTTGTTCATTATAGTCCCCAAAACTTTATTTTTATTCCAAATTGACCACTTTTCCTTGTTTTCTTTTAAATTTGTCTAATGTTTTATAATTTTAATTTGATATTTTTGTTCATTATAATCTGTGAAAGTTTATTTTTAATCCAAATTGACCCCTTTCCAGTCTAAATTGACCCATTTTCATTATTTTTTAATTACTCCAATGTTTTATAATTTTAATTTGATATGACTTTAAATAATTAACTCAAAATCAATGACGATTGACGGAGGCCAACCTAAAGTCTATCAACTACTTATACGGTTGTACCGAACTCAAACTTAATACGAAATCCAATTCCGAAAATACCCTGACCTGAATTACCCGACCTGAAACTACCCGACCTAAAATTACCTGACCTGAAATGCACCCGACCTGAAATGCAACTTACCTGAAATTAACCCAACCTAAAATGAACCCGACCTGAAATGGACCCGACCTGAAATGGACCCGGCCAGAAACGGACCCGACCTGAAACGGACCCGACCTGAAATGGACCCGACCTGAAGTGTATCCGAACCCGAATTAACCTATCAATTATCTGCTTCGGACCCGACCCGTTTTGACCCGACCTGAAATGGACCCGCACCCGACCTGAGTCGAGTCAAAATAGAAAAATTACCTGAAATGACCTAGATCCAATTTTACCCGACCTGACAGTACCCGACCTAAAACCGTCCGATTACCTGTTTTTACATCCCTACATAAAACATACCTTTCAACTTCACACCAAGTTTCCCCAAATCGCAGCCCCTGGATTATCTTCCTTTTCACTCGAATCTTAATAGTTTTGTGGAAGAAAGCAGTATTTGAGTCCCTCCAATTCTAGCCTTTTGTTTCTACAGTTCCTCATTTACCCTCAACGTTTCCCATAACTCCATCTTACAATTTTTCAATTCCTCTCGTTTTTCAACATTCAAGCTACCTCCATTACCCGCTTCCTTCAGCTCATTGATTTTCTTCTCTAGGAATTTAACCTTTACAAGTCTCGGAATTCCATTTATTCAAGCCTTTGTTAACGCATTCCATCTAGTTGGACAAAGATCTTCCGAACAGCTTCGAAGAATCCAAATTTTTCTTGTTTAATTTGCTCCTCCTAAAACCCCGATCTCTCCTTTTTCCTTTCCAAATCAGCCCTGCATTTTCTCCCAAAGCTTCGAGTTTACCCCACAATTCCGCCACCTTCTTTAACGTGACATGGTTCCAACAGTGTAAAGGGACACCAAAAACTTTGAGCCATGTCACTCTCTCCAGAATCCTCCAACCTTCATACCATAATTCCACTTTGCTGAATATTTCCTTAAGATAAGACCAGTCGAGGTTCTCAAGCATTATGAACAACTCTTCATCCTCGATCATTAACAGAAATAACTTGCCTCCCAAACTCTGGACTTTGATGTCCCCCAGCTCCCACTCCATCAATCTCGAGGTTATGTTCTTGACGATGCACACCGTCGCCATCTCTCTCACAATGCATCTTTTCATCTTCCAAAGCTCCTTTGTCTCCACATGACCACCACCCTTTTAACCACGTTCTCCCTCAAGATGCTTGACTCGCCACATTCTTTTACCTTACTTTGCTCCGTAGTCATCTTAGCTCCTTTTAGATTTCGAATTGGACAGTTCTTGATTTCGGATGAACCTGCCATGTTTCTTTGTACTGGTTTACCTCTCATAATCTCACTTTCGCCCTTTTTTTATTTTCCTTTATCTTTTGCCAATGCTACTATTAGTTTGAATCCATATAACTTGAAGCCATACAGTCTCTCTATCGCACGAAGAGCGTCAGTCATGTTCTCAAACCTCACAAAACCAAATCTTTTCCCTCCTCTTCTCTGCATCTTGGCTATGTAAGCATCACGCACATTCCCATGTCTTGCCAACGCGAACCACAAGCCTTTCCAATGCATAGCCCTCAATATATTTTCCACAAACAAAGTGACTATCTGTTGTACTCCGGTTGCCTCCTCTGATCTCTGGCCACTGCCTCCTAAATTCTCCTTTTTTGATATAAACTGGAGCAAAGAATGAGAAATCGATGCTCAAAACGGATGAGTAATGAATGAGAAATCGATGCTCAAAGTAAGGTGGTTGTGAATTGGAAAAAGATATGAAAACTCCAATCCCACATTGATGGGATAAAAGGAGTGGGTAGTGTTTATATACATTTACTCACCTTGAGGTCATTGAATGACTTGAACCAAAATTATGGCTGGCGCGCAGGAGGTACAAATTCAATCTCATTTGGGTTGGGGTGCACCCGCATTACATGGGCAACGCGAATATCCAGACATTGGGAATTAATGAGTTTTTTCAACACCTGAAGGTCGGGCCCTTCATGGGCCTACGAATATTTTACCAAGAATATTTATATTTTATAGTTTCGCATGTCTAACCTAACTCTTCCCTATAAATACATGATTTATCTTCAGTTTTTTAGAGCAGATCAAACATATCAAAAATTATTTTTCACTCTCAAAATTCTTTGTATTTTTTTCAATGATAGTCAAAGGCAAGTTTTGTTCGTGATTTCACCAGTAACGCTGCTACAAAAAATCATCCACTATTGTATCTTGGGAGACTAACGATCAAAGAACTCTAGGAGTGGTCGAATCTGTCTTAAGAAAATTGCGTTCTGCAGGCCTCAATCAACTGTTTCGGGTTATTTCGATTTAATTTATATTTTGTTTATTATTTTATTGTTTTCCAAATTTATTTTCTTTGATTGTATCGAATTAACCTTGAATTGTCCAACAATCTTAAGACATATCCTTCTTCTCTTCTTTTCAAGGCGATTCGGTTTAATCATTGTTCGGTGATAAGCAAATAAATTCGTTTTTAGGAATAATCATGACTCATTCTTTGAAAGAATATTTTTCCTATATAGGGAAGTTAATCCAAGTTCAAAGAAACGAACCTTGGAGACTATCAATGGAAAATAGTCCATACGTTCAACAAAAAGTTGAAACTAAAATATTTTCATGATGACAAATAAAGTGTGAAAAATGTGTATATGTCAAAACTATATATGTTGATGACATACTCATTAATGGAAGCAACGATGAAATGATAAAACGTACCAAAACATGTTAAATTTGAGATTTGGCATGAAGGATATGGGACTGGCTGATACGATTATGGGGAACCAAATCAAACGGTCATCTGAAGGTCTCATATTGACTCAGTCACACTATGTGGACAAAATCCTTGAGAAGTTTGGTAAGGATGATTTTGGCATAGCCAAAACACCAATAGACACGTGCCAACATTTGTCCAAAAACAAAGGCCAAAGTGTTGACCAAGTGAAATATACAAGGGTCATAGGCAGTCTAATGTACCTCATGAGCTGCACTAGACCAGATATTGCTTTTATTGTGAGTAGTTTAAGAAGATTCACAAGCAATCCAAGTGAAACCTACTAGAAAGCTATTGTGAGGGTATTGAGATATCTCAGATATACTCGAGACTACGGATTGCATTATTCCAAAGATCCTGCTACTTTAGAAGGATACTCTGATGCCAGTTGAATATCAGATATTCAAGATACCAAAGGCACAAGTGGATATGTCTATACATTGGGAGGAGGAGTTGTGTCATGGAAATGCTCAAGACAAACGATCATAACCTGATCCACGATAAAATTTGAGTTTGTTGCTCTGGATAAATCCAGAGAAGAAGTCGAATGGCTTAGGCAATTTCTTGGGGATATTCTTGAATGGCTGAAACTCGTGCCCACAGTATGCATATACTGCGACAACCAAGCAACAATTACTAGGGCACAAAATTGTATGTACAAAGGTAAGTCGAGACATATGCATCACCGACACAACATCGTTAGACAACTGATCTCAAATGGAGTTATCTCTATTGATTATGTAAAATCAAAGGATAATGTTGCGGATCCGCTAACCAAATGGTTAAATCTTGATCAAGTTGAGAAAACATTGAAAGGAATTGGACTAAATCCCATGGAAAATAAAGGTGCTATGTGAAGGAAAAACCCTACCTAGCTGACTGCAGATCCCAAGATCTAGGTTCAAAGGGACAACCTAATTGCATAAACTTGTGCAATCACTGTGGGGTTCCTCTCCCAAGTCTGTTCATATGATGTAAACAATGACTAAAATGGAATACGCTAAGCAAAAGATTTTAATGACCATTGTGTGCTTTGGTGAGCCAAGCAACATAAGTCACTTATGTGAGAGTGAAGTGGGGCTGCTTCAAGGAGACTATTTGGGCGTAGCTCTCTCAAACTCTTGCAGAACCAGGCGATGTCCATGGCCATAAAGACATAACCATGAGAACAAATACTCTTGTCACAGAGGTAGTTGTGTGAGGTATATCATCGTTTATTCGTTTACCCAAACGGCAGAACATTTCAAGGACATCAAATCTACTAGGCAGCTAGTAAAGAAAATATACTTTCACAATGTAAGGTTCAAGGGTGGACACTTACCTATCTTATGCAACTATCAATCGTAGAAGCTATCACCACATCGAATCAAAATATTTTGATAAAATCATCAATTTCATTCATATGTGAGATTGTTGGAAAAATATGAGGAAATGACTACTTTGAGCTATATTTCGAATGGATAAAGGTTGAGTTTTTAATATATATTCATTTGGGTCTTATTCTACTCCGTAAGACCTTTACAACGGTATCTCATAAGCTCAAGACGGATGACTAATGAATGAGAAATTGATGCTCAAAGTAAGGTGGTTGTGAATTGGAAAAGGAAATGAAAACCCCAATCCCACATTCATGGGATAAAAGGAGTGAGAAGTGTTTATATACACTTACTCACCTTGTGGTCATTGAATGACTTGAACCAACAATGTGCCTCGCGAGCAGGGGTGCGAATCCAATCCCATTCGGGTTGGGGTGCACCCGCACGATGTGGGTGACGCAAATGTCCAGATCGGTCGGGCCTTTCATGGGCCTACAGATACTTAATGGCCAAAATTAATCCAGAATATTTTATGATTTCTCATGTTTAACCTAACTCTTCCCTATAAATACATGATTTCTCTTCAATTTTTAGAGCAGATCAAACAGATCAAAATCTTTTTTTCACTCTCAAAATTCTTTGTATTTTTTCGGTGATAGCCAAAGGCAAGTTTTGTTCATGACTTCTCCAATAGTGATGTTGTAGAAAAGCATCTGTTGGTGTATCTTGGGAGACTGACTATCAAAGAATTCTAGCACCGATGAGTGGTTGAATCTGTCTTAAGGAAACTATGTTTTCGCATGCCTCAGTCAACTGTTTTGGGTTATCTTTTAATATGTATTTCGATTTAATTTATATTTCGTTTATTCTTTTATTGTTTTCCATTTTTATTTTCTTTGATTATATCGAATTAACCTTGAATTTTCCAACAATAAGTAGAGAGATAATAGATCATATTGTCAGATATCTCTCGTAGGATTAAAAGTACTCAACATCGACGCTCCAAACACACTGAAAGATAATTTCTCGAAGATAAGACAATAAGCTAACGTCACAAAAGGTGGCATCAATAGAAGTCCATTCGAGACGATTGTACGCCTTTTACAATTTGATTTTAATAATCATGCAAGCATTCCTTCCAAACTTCTTTCGCATAGAGTGAACCACTTCTTATGCAATATAATTATTATATGATATCGCTCTATCAAAAATAAAACTCGTTTGGTTAGTCGAGACCCACTCTGGAAGATACAATCTAGGTCGATTGACAATCATTTTGGTAACCACTTTATACAATATTGTGCTGAGATTGATAGGTCGAAATTGACTCATAAGTTATGATTTAACTTTAAGAATTAAAGCTGAAAAATTACGGTTCATTGATTTGTGAAGCGGAGCTCCATCAAAAACCTTTTGGACATAATTGCATACACCACTACCCACCAAACGCCAACTATATTGATAAAACACCGCATGAAATCCATCCACCTCGAAGCCTTAAAAGGGTTCATACCGAAAACCACATATTTCACTTCATCATTCGTGATTGAAGGGACAAGAGACCGCATCACATTATCACGCACTCCATATACATATCCATCGACTTCATAACTAGTGAAGAGATCGGAAAAATACTCCAATGCCATTTCTGTTGTAATAATGTTCCTGCGTGCGTGCTTGACGCGTTTTTCTATAAAAATTAGTTTTCGGTTTGAGTGGGAGCCGCCATTAATCTTTTAATTTAGGTGAGATTGGATAATTTGAAAAATCGGTTATTTTAATAAAACTTGTGTTTGTCATTTTTATTAAAACAACGAGTTTTGGTTTGAGAAAACCAGAAAATAAGTTCGGGAGTCGATTATGTGTGGGGAAGGGTGAGCACCCCGTAACGCCCAAATATTAGTACTTGTCGATTACGTAATGCCTTAACGGTGGAAATTAAGAATTCGAATTTAATTTAAAAATTGTGATCCCTGAAAATATTTAAAAGAATATTTCTTTGTATGAAATAAATTTACACCCCTACACTTGGGCATAATTTCTGTTAGATTCTCGAATAAAGAGAATCTGTGAAAAATTATAATCTAGAATTAAAAATGATATTTTGTAATAGAGGCTTACGGAAAGCGGCACCCTTTTAAGTTCGAGGTACATTTTTCACAATAATCCCTAATAAAAAAGTTGTCTTTTTCATTTAAGATTCGATTAAAACTTATATAGGATATATACAAATATAATAACATCAATAGTAGTTGATAATAATAATAATAATAATAATAATAATAATAATAATAATAATAATAATAATAATAATAATAATAATAATAATAATAATAATAATAATAAAGTAATGCTAAAAATAATATGATAATGATAATAATATAATAATATAATATACTTATATATATATATACACATACAAATATAATAATGATAATTAATTATAATAATTATAATAGTAATGATAATAATAATTAAAACTAAAAGCAGTGATCAAACTGAAGTAAAAACAAAATTAAAATGCTGAATTGCAAGGATACAGAGGCAGAGGGACTTGTAGTGTAATTTCCCCATTTCATTAAAAAAGCGCGGATCCTCGGCCCAAAAAATTCATTTTTCATATAATAAGCGTAAGCCCTCTGCCCAAAAACTGGCCACCGGCCCCCCGTCTTGCTCCGCCGCGAGCCGCCGTCTTCGATGGCCGGAGTTGATAAAAAAGAGTCGCAAGGTTCGGTTTTGGCTCCTTATCTTCCCCCATTTTTTGTATTTTTGGTTGTTTTAGGTTTAACGTCTCTCTTTTCTCTCTATTTTTTGGTCCGAAAATGATCTCCCCTCCTTCGTGTTGTTGCAGTGGCCTATTTATAGGAGGTGAGAGTTGCTTCTCCTTCAGCCACATAGATAGTGATGAGGCAAATGATAGGCGTCCGCAAAGTAGGGCGGTGGTGGCAGAAAAGAGATAAAGGCGACAGAGGGGCAATGCGGCTTGCGGCTCGGCGGCGGCGACTTGACATGGATGAGTGGCGGCGAACAATGGTATTGCGCGTGGTGGTCATGGGG
The DNA here is from genome assembly GCA_958450335.1 of Hibiscus tridactylites. Taxonomy (NCBI): domain Eukaryota; kingdom Viridiplantae; phylum Streptophyta; class Magnoliopsida; order Malvales; family Malvaceae; genus Hibiscus; species Hibiscus tridactylites. The sequence goes on along the minus strand of OY288265.1, from coordinate 23,507,951 downwards.
CACTGAGGTGCCGCACGTGGCGGCCACACGCGGGGGATGGAAAGATAAGGGCAGCGACGTCAGATAAGGAATGCTTATTAGAGTTTTGGATTTTTAGGTTATAATTTGGGTTGCGTTTAATTATTGGGCTTGTAATTAGGTTTGGGTTTAGTAAGATGGGTCTGGTGATTGTTTATTAGGCTGTTGGATTAAGATTCAATAATATGGGTATTAGTTTTATGTAATGGTTTTTTGGATATTGGGTTAAGGAAACAATAATAAAATATCTGTTTTTTGTTTTGGATTTTAGTTTGTAATATTTGTTTGGGTTAGGCCGGGGTAAAAATGGGCATCTACAGTTACCCCTCTTTGTTTATTGATGTGCAACAACAATTGAGCAAAGGTAAAAAGATGATTATTTTTGCCCGATCAGGTCAGGGCTTATTTCTTTGGTCACCGCTTTTTCTTGAACTTCACTTAATCTGCTCGACCACTCTTGTAGGCAAATTTTTAAAAAGGATGATCCATTGGGGAGCAAAATCTTCAAACTATGGTGATCCATTGAGGGAGCAAAATGAGTTCGGCTTGTTACGACTCTAGCAACGACGCAATACTTGGAGAAAAATTGACCTAGCTGCAACACTAACGAAGAGGCAAGGTCTGCAAAACTTGATCCAGGTGCAACACTGACGGAGAGGAAGGATGGAAGTTCTAACATTTGATCTGACTACAACATTAATGAGGAGGCAGGATCAAATGATGATGGCTCTGATGTTTGATCCAGCTGCAACACTAACGAAGAGGCCGGATCGAAGGATGAAAGTTCTAACATTTGATCCGACTACAACACTGATGAGGAGGCAAGATCGATTGATGATGACTTTGATGTTTGATCCAGCTGCAACAATGACGAAGAGGCGGGATCGAAGGATGAAAGTTCTGACATTTAATTCGACTACAACACTAATGAGGAGTCGAGATCGAATGATGATGGCTCTGATGTTTGATCCAGCCACAACACTAACGAAGAGGCGGGATTGAAAAATGAAGGCTCTGATTTTTTGTCCAGCTGCAACACCGACGGAGAGACAAGATCTAAAAGAATTTTTATTTTTATTTTTCTTTCTTCTTTTTCTTTTTTCTCTTTTTCTTGCTCTTTTTTTCTTTCTTTTCTTTTCTTCCTTTTGTTTTTGTGTTTTTTTTGTTTTTGTTTTTCCTTTCTTTCTTCTTTTTTAGCCACTGTATAGACAAAGAGAGAAATTTAAAATTCATTAAATTTTGACCAAACTACAACACCGACGAAGAAGCAATGTCTATAGTTAGTAAGGTTGATCTAGCTACGACACCGACAAAGGATCGGGAGTTAGCGAATTTGGTCTAGCTATAACACTGAACTACAACATTGACGAAGAGGCAAGGTCTGAGAAAAAATTTTGATCAAGCTACAACTCTGACGAAGAGACAAGACCAGGATTTGACCGAGTTGCAACAATGATAAAGAGGCAAGGTCTGTGAGTAAGTTCTGGTCAAGCTACAACTCTGACGAAGAGGCAAGACTGGGATTTGATTTTGATCAAGATACAACTCTGACAAAGAGGCATGATTTAAGGGTTTGATTTTGATCAAGCTACAACTCTGACGAAGAAGCATGATCTGATAATTTGATTCTGATCAAGCTACAACACTGACGAAAAGGCAAGACTTGTTGTCATGTTTTATCTGTTCCACTGAGACGAGTTCGTTGCACCCTTATGGAGATGAACTCGTTTTGTGCTCATTCTGATGCATGTTTAGGGAGACGAGTTCGTCGTAGCTTTGTTCTGCTGCAAATTCAGGGAGACAAACTTGTTGTTTGGTGTTCTCATTCTGCTACAAATTTAGGGAGATGAAATTGATGTTTGTGTTCATTCTGCTGCAAATTTAGGGAGAAGAAATATTTGTCTGCAAATTTAGGTAGATGAGACTATCATAGCTTCATTTGTTCCGCTACAAATTTAGGGAGACAGACTTGTCGTTGAGTTCATTCCACTACAATTTATGTTCGTGAATGTTTAGTAATCCGTTCGTTTATGTTTATTCAAATTTATTCACATATGTCCGTTTATATTTATTATTTTTCATAAAAAAAGTATTATATTAAAATAAATTAAAAACATATATTAATAATATGAACTAAAAAGAAAAAATTAAACAACACTCATTGTTCGTTTGCGTTTGTTTGTGTTCATTTATTATTTTAACGAACAAACATGAAGGAACACGAACAAGTTCAATTCCTTAACGAACGAACACGAACAAAAACTTATGTTTGTTTAGTGGTTTGTGTCCGTTTTAAACGAACGAACGTGACACACACTCATTGGTGTCCGTTCGATTCATTTACATGTCCAGAATTATGTACCATCAACACATTAAGTAACCATTCATATTTTTTTGTGTGAACCATGTGTATCCTACTGTTTTACAATCTAAGCAGAGTATATTCTCATTGATCCGGATGAGACCGCATGCAGAGAAGGAGAATTTCAATAATATTAAAAGCAAGAATACAAGAAGATTGTGGTTTAGCACGATTTATAAATTATTATATTATATCTTGATTCTAACTCAAATATCAATTTATAGAAATATATACTTGATTGCAAAATAATTTACTCAAACTGTATTTCCTTCACATCCACCACAAAATTTTTCTTCAATTTTACTTTTTCACCAAACTAATCGTACAATAAACTTGTTCAAATCAGAACAAAACGGAATTTAAATTATAATTTTTAATTGTAGTCCATATTGATAGGGGTTACCTAACTGTGATCAGCAGTTTTTTTTTTTTTTGTATACAAGATACAAGGCCCATATCTTTGGGCTCAAATGTATATAATATATGCAGAAGGGAGCTCAGTATGACACACAGGTGTAAAAAGTGTTTCATCGTATCATTAGTTGCTTCAACTGAACCCAAACTGATTATCTTATATTGAACCCAACGAGTTATTTTAGTGTAAAAGAAGATAATGTTCATTTTAAAAGATCTAGGTTCAAAGTAATTTTTTTGCAAGGTATATTTAATAAAAATGTTAATAAAAAATAATTAACAAATATTATCTTTTAATCACATTCAAACTATTTAAAAATATATTATCTTAGGTCAAATATCATATTAATTACACTCAATCTCACTACATGGATTATCTGAACATGAAATATAATTGAATATGCGTTCATACATACACGGGAACAAAAAACTATCAAACATGTCATGTGCTTTGTTTTAGACTATGTTTATTCAACAATAGAATTGTGAGAAAAGTTTAGGGCAGGAAGAATCTGTTTACTGCTAAACAGATAAGAACGACCAAAATATATACATATCAGTGAGTAGTTTGAGACATGTTTTTTTTGTATTCAAACATCTAAATGAAAGACTTTGGGATCACTTGATTCAGATCCTGGAATCTTGTCAGATAATGTTTCTTGAGAATTGAGATACCCTTCAAGGCTAACTTACATGGAGACTGATACAATCTTGATGTTTGTGGTGAAAGTGAAGACATGAATTAAATTATTTTACAAATGTGCTTTATTTATGTATCAAAATTATTTTTTTCTATGTAAATCAATTTCATCAAGTTCAAATCTTAATATCTACAATTCTTTCTCGAGTATGTTTAAAATTTGAATCCTAATATCAATTACTCTTCTCGTATTGGGCATAACCCACAAAAATATTAAATATTATAAACAAATATGGTAAAATTATTCTTTGACCTCTCAAGTAATATAAAATTCAGTGCTGGACCCCTAAGATTGAATTTTTAGAAGTGGCCCCTCAACAAATAATGTTGATTCTACAAAGCGTTAACATTATTATCATCTAACAGTCAATACATTTTTATCTTATTACAAACTAAACCGATATTAAAAAAAAGTGAGCAGTCATATTTGATTAATGGCGTGGGGCTCCCAAGTCCCAACAAAGTACACCCTTTTGCTTAAAAGAAACATATAGGGCAATTTTTTACTAAGCCCCAAAAATTTTCTCGTTGCTCGATAAATATTTTCCCAACAGAAGGTATTATTAGTTTAATTGTCTCACTAACCAAACACCAGCTAGAAAATCTGGGAATGATCCATGCTCTTGAGAAAAAGACAACATCAAATGGGATTTGTTCCTTCCTTTTGTGGATTATGTTAATGAATCTCATCCATTTTATAATTTTCGTACGTTGGTATAAGATAAAGTTTTTTTTTTTTACATATTCTTTTGAGACACAAAGACATTATTAAATTCAATGGTTGCATGTGATGTTCACGTTGTAGTGTTGGCATGTTCATTTCCCTGGAATATGTCTCACTGTTTTCGATACAGCTTTCAAGTTTCATCTATGGATGGAGGGAAAGATTTAGAGCTGTTGGAAAACAAAGACGAAAAAAAAACAAGTTTTTTCAACTGTACAGATTGATTTAGTTTATGTACTCTAATTTAATTACTTTTTTATTATACTTTTTGAAATTTAAAATTTTAGTTCTAACCCAAATTCTCTAAGGATAATATCGGTAAATTACAATGACTTAAAATGATTAAATCAGAGAATAGAAGCTAAATCTTTAACATATGTATAATACATGGAATAATAGCTGAATTTAACAGATTTCGTGACTATTATTTGACTCATGGCCTAAATTTCAAACTTTGAAGATTATAGGGAGTTAAAAACAACTAAATAAAAGTAGAAAAAGTAAACCCACATCATATGGACCAATAAAAGAATTTGATCATCTTTTAAAGGACCAGTAACGGATTCAAAAAAAAAATTGAGGATGAACGTATATATTAACAACACAATTTATTTTATACGTGGGTGACCGTGAATAAAATATAAATACTTTCAGTAAAATAAATAATTAATAAAAGATATTTAAACTGTTTAATATTTGTATGTTTTGTCATTTGGTCTTTTATTTTTTGGGTCCAAATATGCCCCAACGTTTTAATTTGATCCAAATATATCTCTGTTGGATGTAAATTGTCAGTCAACTGACGATTAACGACTGATATTGACTGGACTTGCCACGTGTTAAGATTTGTTAACATGTCATAATTATATTTGTCATGTATCGTTATCAGATTCGGCCACGTGTCAGCATGATAGTCGGTCATGTGTCACCATAAAAAAAGGTATAACAATTTTTTTTTAAAAAATATGATGTGGCATCAACCGATCTTAACACGTGGCAAGTCCATACGTTGACCGTCAATTGACTGACAGTTTCCATCTAATGGGGGCTTGGACCAAATTGAAACGTTGGGGGCATATTTAGACTAAATTGAAACGTTAGGAACATATTTGGACCCAAAAAAAAGACAAATGATAAAATATGCAAACATTGAAGACATCTTTTGTTATTTTGCCTTTTATTTAAAAGAGCTAAACATTTGATTTAGCTAGATCAACCAATAGCTGAAAACTAATTTATTTAATAACAAACCCTTTTTATCATTTCTTCATCTTCTAAATGCAATCACACATAATTAAAAAAAGAAAAAAAAAACTTTAATAATCCTTCAAGTCTCCTCTTACGCGTAAACAATAGATGGTTGATATTGAAATTTGAATTCATATGTATTGAGGGGTAAAAATTTCCTGCCCCTAATCATGCCTCTTTCTATGCCCCTGCCTAAAAATACTTCAAAATTAAATTTTGCCTCATAACCTTAATTTTCATATCCTAAATTTTAAACCCTAACCCCTAAAAAATACACCCTACCCCTAATTCCCTACACCCTAACCTTAAGCCTCAACCTTAAACCCCAAATTCTAAACTCACTATTTTAAAGTGGGGCACAAATGGGGGCATACTTTGAGGGCAGATAATTTCCATCATGTATTGAGTAGCATCTTTTAAAAATAAAATTCAAAGTTAAAATACTGAAATCATATGAATTAGACAAAGAGAGCAACATGATCGCGGATTCTCAGTGCTTTCATACCATTACTTTTGAATGCACCGGCCGAGGTTCAAGGTCTAGTGGCTCCAGATATCTCCGGAATGTTCCGGCTTTGTTTTAAAAAATCTGTTGATGCTACATCATATTTTTTTGGGTAAAGTATTCTAGGTATCACCGAACAATAGGGTGTGACCTGTTTTTACCATTAACCTTTTAATTGGTCCAAGCTTACCATCAAACTTTATTTTTCGATTCGTTTATACCACCCTGCCGTTAAATCGTTAACTCCGTGATGACATGGACGCTGCACCAAAACGACGTCGTTTTGCTAGTGAAAATATGTAAAATTGTGCACTCAATGGGATTTGAACCTAGGACCTTAAGCATCAAAGACAACCTCTTAACCAACAAGCCAACCTAATATCTTTGAATTAGTTTTAGCACAAATAATATATATTCCCAACTGTAGTTTGTCATATAAATATATTAAAATTTTAAACCTTAAAATTTTATTCATAAACAAATAATATTAAAATATATAAACAAATAATATATTATTATAAAAACTAAAATACTGATTTAAAAAATATAAATTTTCAAAATTTACGAAAAGACCAAAAAATTCACCAAAATCTTAAACTTTTGGGGTTTAGAGTTTAGGATTTATGGTTTAGGGTTTAGGGTTTAAGATTTTGGTGAAGTTTTGATGATTTTCGTAAATTTTGAAAATTTTATATCTTTTAAATCAGTTTTTTAGTTTTTATAATAATATATTATTTGTTTATATATTTTAATATTATTTGTTTATGAATAAAATTTTAGGGTTTAAAGTTTATAGTTTAGGGTTAGGGTTTATGGGTTTAGGGATTAATATTTTGTCGAATTTTAGATTTTTTAAAAAAAATTTATTTTGAAAATTAGTCTTTTAGTTTTTATAATAATATATTTATCTATTTATATATTTCATATTATAAATAATATAAAAATATTTATATATTTTCATTTAATTTATTATTTATGTATTAATATATGTATACAAATATTTGAATATTTTTATATTAGAAATAATATATTTATATGACAAACTACAGTTGAGAATATATATTATTTGTGCTAAAACTAATTTAAATATATTAGGTTGGCTTGGTGGTTAAAAGGTTGTCTTTGATGCTTAAAGTCTTAGGTTCAAATCCCATTGATTAAACAATTTTACATATTTTCGCTAGCAAAACGACGTCGTTTTGGGTCATTTATTATCAAAATAGCGGCACAAAAACGACGTCGTTTTGGTGCAGCGTCCATGTCATCACGGAGTTAACGATTTAACGGCAGTGTGGTATAAACGAGTCGAAAAATAATGTTTGGTGGTAAGTTTGGACCAATTGAAAGGTTGATGGTAAAAACAGGTCACACCCTATTGTTCGGTGGTACCTGTCATACTTTACCCTATTTTTTTTTATATAATTCGAGTTGAAAAGTTAATTTTAATATATATTTTAAAAAGAATGTTAAAACAAATGAAACCGATGATGAAAATGGAAAGCACACTCATTTTATTTTGACAGATTCAACAACATAAACCCATACAAGTTTTAATCATACAGAGATAAAGACAACTGATATACAAAATACAACTTTGTTTCTGAGTATTATATTACACAATCAAAACTTGGGGACATCAGCATCCATTTGTTCTTTTTCTTACAAAAAGATTGCACTTGGTAATTTCCTTAATCCCTTCAAAAACTTTCCCAGTCCATTGATTCTCTGAGAATATGAACTACCAATTGAAAGGAAACGGAGAATCAAATCCAAAAACCCTCCCCCGACAACCCAAGCTGGTCATAGATTTTCCTCTCCGTTAGAGCAAATGAATCTTCTGTGTTTTAACTTTTAAGCTCAAGTGTTGTTCATTGTTCATACACCACAACCCAAGCCTCTAGCTTCTGATCCTTTCATGATTCTTAGTCTCTTACATGATGTAGTGAACATTCTGCAACATCAAAAAAACCAGACAACCTCGTAAGTTACGTGTCCAAACAAAATACAAGCAGATAGATAGATAAACAGATAGGTATAGAGAGACGTACTCCCATGGAACATCTCCGACAAGCATCCAATCACCATCTTTGTCTTCATAAGTAGGCGCATAATCCGATCCTTTGTAGCCTTCTCTCTCAGAATATTCACCTATGGTGAACTTGAACATGTTCTCAATAGCCTGCAACAACTCCGGGTAACCGGAGTAAACTTTGAGGTCAATCTTCCTCAGATACGGCGCTCCATCCATGCTTACTTTTATATAAACCGGCTGAGAGTTGTTCTTCCTGTACGACCGGACCGGTGGCCACCCAACAATCTGTGCCCTGCACATGTTGTAATAAAGAACCAATTAGTTTCCAATCTAATTCCACAGCAAATCAAACAAGAAAAAACCAAGGCAAATAGATCAAATATGCTTACTTGGGAGGAGGGGCAGTTTCGTTTTCGACACTAGGTCGTTTGTTGTTTCTGACATTGGAAACTGCTTGTTGTTCTTCATGTGTTCCCGGCAACCCTAATCTTAGTTCAGTTGCTTTGAGATTTAGATCACTGTCGTAAGCCACGCTGCCTTCCATTTTTTTCACTTCAAAGATACAATTATTTTTTTGAGATTGAAATGAATGGTTTTTGGTGTGGAATGGAGGTGTGTTTATAGGATTGTGTAATGACTAATGAAGAAGGAGAAGGGTTTGAATTGAATGTATTAAGGACAAAGGAAAGGTAAGTTGTCGGTGGGAAAAGCAGCAAGTTTAAGGCAAGGTGGCCCTGTGATTGGGGGGACAAAGCTTCGACAAGCTCAGCCGCCCATATGGAAGATTCTTCAGCCTTCAATTCAACCCCCATGGTCAAGCTGCCATTTTACATTTATTCACGCGGTTGGTAAAAATATATGCAAAACATCATTCATATTTTGCAATGGGAATTTTGACTCAAATATTACATTTGATTTCTTTTATTCTAAAAGTAGGGTATCTCTCAAATTATTTTCTAAATTAGCGATGTGTACTATTCAAAAAGTGAAAATGCTTGAACCTTATTTTTTAACATTTTTTGGTAAAATTACTATTCAAAGTCGGATTGTAATCCACCGAACTTCAATATTAATTTTTTTTTTTGAAAATACTGTTCAAAATCGGAGTGTTCTCCAAGGGTCTTCACTTTTTGAATAGTAAATATCCCTAGTTTGAGAAATAATGTGTGAGGATCGCTATTTTTGGAATAAAAAAAATCTCAAAGTAATATTTGGGTCAATATTTCTTTTGCAATGTCACGAGTTTGAATTTTTAAATTGTAAGTAGATTAAATTAAATTAAAAGAATTATCTCTTTTAATAAATATTTACAGTATTCAATCTGAATTAGCCAGCCAATAAGTTGGATATCGATAATTAAACAAAAAAATGTTAAAAAAGTTTTGTTCTAAATTGGTCTTATATGTTTGAACATTCCAATTTCATCCTCAAATCATTCTAATTTGGCATTCAAACTTTTAAATGTTCAAATTTCATCCCTAAGTTATCGGTACATGCTAGTCACATCTATTGCTAATAAAACTGTTAACTGCCACGAAACACTGGTTTGTATTCTGTAATAATAAAATGTTGCAAAAATGATAATTAATTTAGAATGAGTCATAATTTGGGGATAAAGTTGTAACGTTTAAAAGTCTGGGGATGAAATTGTAGTATAACAGTTTGGGGACCAATTTTGAATAAGAGTTATAGTTTGGGGATAAAATTAAAATAAAAATTAAAGACCAAATTAGAATAAATGCCATGGTTTGAGAATGTGTGGTGCAATTAACTCTTAATTTTAATCTATTTTGAATGTTTTAAACAATGTATCGATATTATGGTTTATAGTGAAATTTTGTCATCAAGGCTTTGTAATAGGCATAAATTGCGAATTTAATTATTATATTCTAATTTAGTCAATTTCAGTTCATATACCTTTGAAATTTTAAATTTTAATCATCACCTAAACGGTACATAGAAACTATGATTAAATTATAAAAATATAAAATTATGAAATTGGAGAAAATTAACGAAATCTATGATTTTAGCATAATACATGTATTATGAAATTGGGTCTGCCTTTTGGCACGGTTTTCTATGTCTGTCTGTTGACACGTTTCTTCTTTTCTAGTTTCTGATCGGTGATAATGGTTGATGTTACGAATTATTTGGAAAACTTGGTGATTGATGATAAGGAAATGATGCTCTTCAGGTTGAGGTTGAGGCGTTGCCTCCTCCTGTCTCTTTTCTTCATTGCTTTGTCGGCCTTTTTTGACATCTAGTGTTATACACTTTGAGTCAATGAGAAATACCTTGGCGAATGTCTGGAAGCCTCTAGGGGTGTCTCGATCACTGATTTAGAGGAGGGCCGTTTCTTGTTCAGGCTATTTCATCCAGTTGATATTGACAGAATTGATAATGGTTCCCCGTCGTTTTTTAAGTCACACATGTTGCTCCTTCATCGACTGCATGAGGGGGAAGATCCCATGAGTGTTCCTTTACATCTCTTGAAATTGTGGGTTCAAGTTCTCGATGTTCCTTTTGGATTTATGTCGGAAGGAATAGCTAAATCTCTTGGGAACTTTATCGGTCAGTTCTTGGAGTATGACACAAAGTTATCCTCCTCAAGCCATTCACGTATAATGCGATTCAGAGTCTCTTTTGACACTAGGCAACCTTTAAAACGCAGGAAAAAGATTGCTCTGAAGAATGGGAACCAAGTTTACGTCCGTTTTCAATACGAACGAATTCGGACATTCTGCTTTTTGTGTGGGAGGCTGGGCCACGGCGAAAGTTTTTGTCCGGCTAGGTTGCGCCTGGATCCGCAACATATTGTGTTTAACTGGGATATTTCGCTTCGTGCACCATCAAGGAGGCCGGCGGCGAGCAGTGTCTGGCTTCGCGAAGAGTCAGCCTTGATTCCTGCTAATTTGGATTCATCAACTGGGCTATCGGGGAAAACAATTCAAGACGCTTATCGTAATCCTCTTAGAGCGAGTTTTAAGGGATCTGATTCCATATCCACTAGCGATAATGGCGGAAAGGATGAAGTCTATCCACCGTCCTCTTATGGAAACTTAAGGGGTAATGTGCTGGCCCCTCCACCGGTTATGGACATTCAAATGGGCTTGGATGCTGGGGAAAGCCCAATTGAGCAGCTGGATGGGCATAAGCGGGCTCGTAAGGATGTGCTAGTTGCACCTGGCAATGTTGCCCAAGGAAGCAGTGGTGAAGGAATGGCCCGTGATGTGGGCTACTCAAATGTTATATCAGCCGACTTGGTGGACCAGGTCCGCCGGGACCAATGAAGTTACTTAGCTGGAATGTCCGGGGTTTGGGGAAACCTCAGACAGTTCGTCGTCTCAGGCATGTTCTGAGAGACTTAAAGACTGATGTAATTTTCTTTATGGAAACGAAACTTTATGCTAATAAAATGGCGAGTATACGTCGTAGTTTGGGTTACCCTTTCGGTATTGAAGTTAGTTTTGTAGGTAGTAGTGGTGGTTTAGCCATTGGTTGGAAAGTTAATTGCAAGATATCCTTGCGCTCTTTCTTGGCCCGTCACATTGATGTTATCTTTGAAGACTATTCGAATGGTCTTTCTTGGCATTGTACAGGGTTCTATGGTGCCCCTGAGGTAGGGAATCGCTTGGAAGCATGGAATTTGTTGCGACAGCTAAATGATTGCCCGGATATTCCTTGGTTAGTTATCGGAGATTTCAATGAAATCTTATATGTGTATGAAAAACAAGGCGGTCGGTTACGTAGTGATCGCCAAATGAACAATTTCCGATCTGTGTTGGATGATTGTCTTCTCTCGGATCTGGACTTTTCGGGAGTGTGGTACACTTGGCAAAAGGGTAGATTCTCTGAAAATAATGTTAGGGAACGGTTGGATTGGGGTGTCGCTAATAGTCTTTGGAGAGATCTTTTCCCTCAGTTTAAAATATCTCATCTCACTCACTCGTTCTCGGACCACTGTCCTTTACTTTTAGAGACAAATGTGAAAGCCCAGTTAGGGCAGTGGGTTTTTCGTTTTGAATCCAATTGGTTGCTTGAAGATAATTATGAGGAGGAAGTTAGGCGTCTTTGGGAAACTTCGAGTGGGCACTCTCTTTCCAGGCTGGAGGTTCTAAAACGGGGTTTACAGGCCTGGTTCTCTAACAGAAAGCGAAGTAGTAGGAGAGTCAAGACGGGCCTTATGCAACACCTTAAAGAATTGTCTGAAGCTCACCCCACGGACGATATTCTGAATGAAAGCTTGGATGTTTAGTTGGCCCTTAATGTCGAGCTGGACAAAGAGGAGCTCTATTGGGAGCAGAGGGCTCGCACTAACTGGCTTCGAAACGGAGATCGCAACACCTCTTTTTTTCACAAGTACGCGACTGAAAGGAGAAGACAGAAGAGGGTCTCCAAGCTGATGGATGAGGATGGTAGAGTGATTGAGAATGATGATTCGCTAGCTAATATGGCTCGGAATTACTTCCAAGACCTTTTCTCCACTCACAGTTCGTCCTCTATTGATATGGTTCTTGCGGGTGTCTCGCAATGTATAACTCCCGAGATGAATGACGCACTTGACATGGATTTTGAGGTAGAGGAGGTTTTGAAGGCGGTAAAGTCAATGAGCCCTCTTAAAGCATCAGGCGAGGATGGGCTAGGTGCGATATTTTACCAGCGTTTCTGGCACATTGTAGGTAAGGATGTCGCACAACTTTGTATTGCAATGCTACGTGGTGATGAGGTATTATCGTCTATCAACCATACTTTGATCGTTCTTATCCCTAAGATTAAAAATCCTTCATCTATGACCCACTTCAAGCCTATAAGTCTTTGCAATGTTCTCTACAAGATCATTGCTAAGGTCTTAGCTAATAGACTTCAAGCTTTGCTTAATATATGTGTTAATGAAGCCCAGAGCGCTTTTATTCCGGGCAGATTGATAACTGATAATGTCATAGGAGCTTATGAAATTCTTCACTCTCTAAAATCAAAGCGTACTGGTAAGAGGGGGTCTTTTGCTCTAAAACTTGATATGAGTAAGGCATGTGATAGAGTGGAATGACAATTCCTGGACGCCATTATGTCTCGGCTTGGTTTTTCAAGATTATGGATTAATCGCATTCTTAATTGTATTTCCACAGCATCATATTCAGTCCTTCTGAATAATACATGTGGGGGTCGGTTTAATGCAACCAGAGGTTTACGCCAAGGTGATCCACTGAGCCCGTATCTTTTCCTCCTATGCAGCGAGGGCCTTTCGTCATTACTTCGTACTGCATCCTTGGAGGGTAAGCTTTCCGGTGTTCGTATCGCAAGAAATGCCCCTTGTGTCACTCATCTTTTATTTGCCGATGATTGCCTTATTTTTGGCAAGGCAACGGCGGGAGGAGCTACTAGCATCAAGACGGTTTTGAGTTGTTATTCTGCAGCTTCTGGGCAGTTGATAAATTTCGAAAAATCTAGTGTTTTTTTCTCATCTAATGTGATTTCTTATAACTGGGATGATGTGCAGCGTATTCTAGGGGTTTCTAGTACAGATGATATTGAAAAGTATCTTGGCTTACCAGCTATTGTGGGTCGAAATAAGATGGGAGCGTTTTCGAATTTACGTGATCGTTTTAATAACTGCTCCAAGAGCTGGAGTACACGTTTCTTATCCGTCGGAGAAAAGGAGGTCTTTATCAAATCAGTCTCTTAGGCTCTTCCAATGTATGCCATGTCTTGTTTCCTTCTGCCGAAATCTTTCTGCATGGAGTTGGAATCGGTGGAGGCTCGTTTCTGGTGGCAGAGGTCACAGGGGAGAAGGGGTATACATTGGTGTGAATGGGCGATGATGTGCCAATTAAAGGATGCTGGGGGTTTGGGCTTTCGTGATTTTTCAAAATTCAACACAGCCCTTCTTGCAAAACAGGCTTGAAGGATTTTCTCAAACCCGACTTCTCTTGTTTCTAGGCTTCTAAAGGCCAAGTACTTTAGAGATTGCTCTTTCTTGGACTCTAGATTGGGCTCGCGTCCATCTCTTATATGGAGGAGCATATGGAGTTCCAAGGGCTTGCTAATGGAGGGTCTAAAGTGGAGAATTGGGTTGGGCTCTAATGTGTCAGTGTGGAACGATTTCTGGCTTCCAGGCTCGACTAAACGGTTAATCAGCTCACCCCACACTCCTACTATCTCTTTTGTTTCAGATCTTATTACTCCGAAAATTAATCAGTGGAATATTGGGCTTATCAATGATAATTTTAATCCTAGGGATGCAGGGGATATTCTGAAGATACCTCTACCGCTGGTTCAATCATCTGATATGCCGGTGTGGGCAGGTGAACGTTCAGGGATATATTCGGTAAGGAGTGGCTATAAGCTCTTAATGTCTCTCGGGTCACATCCTACAACAAGTCAACCTATGTTTAGGCAATTATGGCAAATTAATTTCCCTGCTAAGATTAAGATTTTAATTTAGAAGTTCATCCACAATTTTGTACCAACAAAAGAAAATCTGTGCTATAGAAGAATTGCCCATGATCCTAAATGTTTTAGGTGTAACAGCTCAGTGGAGTCAACACACATATTGCTCGAGACTGTTCTTTCGCAAGGCAAGTTTGGAACTATCTTAATATTCATTGGTCGAATGACGAAAACTATACAGATTTTAGAGAGTGGCTTGCCTGGATTTTCGAGCAAAATTCAATTTTGAAACGACGAGAAATTGTGATAACCATTTGGGCTCTATGGTTTGCGAGAAACAAGTTATTACATGAAGGGAAAGCTCAATCTACAGGTGAAGTTTTTACCTTCGTGCGTAGTTACTGCTGTGATCTGGATTATGTGGGTTTACCTTCCCCGTCCTCTTCCGTGGGTTGCGATAGCCTCTGGATCCCACCAAGTGCTCCGGCCGTCAAAGTGAATTTTGATGCAGGATTTAAGGGAAATGAGTATAAGTCTTGCTCCAGAGTCATAATTAGAAATGAAGAAGGGTATTTAATGGGTGCATGTTACCGTATTCATCATCAGGTTGCTTCATCTTTTGCAGCGGAAGCTATAGCGGCGGTCTCTGGCCTCCAATTTGCAGCGGATCTAGGTTTTAACTCTATCATTTTGGAGGGAGACGCTAAGGTTGTAATCTCGAAGCTCCAGACAACCGGACACGACTTGTCGAAAATTTCCCCTTATATCAGAACCGGAAAAGAGTTAGCTGGGTCCTTTTCTCAGTGTGAGTTCCGATTCACACACAGATCTGGAAATAAAGCTGCTCACCTGATGGCGAAGGAGGGATTGTCTGCCTCAGAAGATAAGTTTTGGATCGAAGATGCGCCGGCTTCGGTTCTTATAGTAGTCGAAACGGATCGTCGACTCTTTGTTCCGCCGTAGAAGCTCATCGCGTTTGGCTTAGTGACTAGGGTATCTTTCATCTGCTCCCCATCGTTTTCTTCGACACCTCCATCTTCAACGTCGATTCATCAGTTTGGATCGGGGGCTGTCTGTCAGACTGTCTTTTAGTTTCTCAATGTTTAGTTAATGATCTGTCGATTTCCTTTCTTATCGTTTGTATCGCCCGGTATGGGCCATTTGTGGTTTGGCTTTTGGGCCCAATAATAATATATCAGCCGGCTTTAATTCAAAAAATAACGACATTTAAATTAACAAATCTAACTGATATAGTTTGTGTTAGGAATGAAGTTTCAAATTTTAAAAAATATCATAACTAAAAATACCAAATTTAAATAAAAGGATGAAATCTACAACTCATGTATTGTAAAAAGTGTAATAAAAAAAGGTTTCGTTTGTCAATGTTTCTCCTACGTACATTGAAGCGTCAAATGAAGAAATAATGTCAAACAAACATGAGGAGCATGCTAAACGAGCGTTTTTTCACCTGATTCAACGCCCAAACGATCATTACGCCACAACTGATTTATCCAACTTCTCTAAAAACGATTGTTAAAGAACAACCAACGTTAAACAATCTCCGCTGAACATACCCTTAATCTTTATAATTGTACGCACTACCAATGTATCAAATGTAAATGATCTATTTATACTTTCTATAAAACTTTTAACACCACTCAATTAATGAACAAATAAAAAAATGATAATAAATTAATAGGGTTATACAAATATTATATGTTTTTATACCCCCCCCCCCCCCCCCCCCCACCCCAAGATGAGCTTCATCATTTAGTATATCTTTATAATGGCTTACCAAAAGACTTGGTATTTTATAAATCAAATAATATTATTTTTAAAGGTAGTTATGCCGTTAATGAATATTTTATTTGGTGTTTTAATTGTCTTTTATCTGATGTTTTCTTGATTAAATCTCAAGTTGATATCTTACATGTTTTATTTTCTTTCTTGTTGATTTTTCATTTTAAGAATGCATTCTAAAAGATTTATTTTCAAACGGTTTCCTACCTAAATCATTTGACGCAACCGCTAATGACCCGTTTCTGTTAATGAAATCGAGTGTTAAATATTATTTTTTTTAATAATTTAAAAGTGATTACTAGATAATATCTATTTATAGACATTTTTAATTCTTTGACAAAGCACAAACACCTTACAGACATCACAATTGAACTCGAGTCTCTTAGAATAAACATCATTTATTTTTATTGAGACCACTTATTGAGTTCGATGTTAAATGTTATCGTGTTATCCAGTGGCATGTTTTATTTAAATTTTATTTATGCCATGTTTTATTGACTCATTTCATATCGTGGATCAAAAAAAAGAAATAAAATTTAAAATCAACAGAATATACCTTTTTTCCAAAACGAAATATTGAAAAATGTTACTGTAGAACTCTTTAGATTATCTGTCAACTGCTCAATAAATTACTTCTTTGTAATGGTAAAAAAAATACCCAAGTAATTTTTTTAATTAATATATGCTTATTTCATTCCATTTTTTTTCTTCATTTCTTATTATTCTCTTAATCTCAATAGGAATCTCGGTATCCATCAAAAGAATTAAATTCATAAAATGAAAGAATTATAAAATCGTAAGACTTGCCTTTCAATTATTTCAGATTGATTGAAATCAACACAATTAATATACATCCACTGTGTGTCTAATGCCTTTTGTTCTTCTTGTCATCGATTGTTTTTGTACAAATCTTTTTGTTTTTAAAAGGAAACAATTTAAGAAGGTTCAAGTGTCTGAAATAAATTTCTAGATCCGTGAATTTACCAACATTAAATTTGTAAAAAATAACAAATTCTTCTTGACAATTAGGTTAGGTAGGACGAAAAAAGTATAATTTTTTTTTTGCTTGTCTATATTCTTTCTCTATAAATTACTTTTCCCGCATTCAAAAAATGTATATAGTGAAGAAGAATATTTGTCTTAACCTTTTTTTTTCTTTTTTCAATCCAAGTTGGATTAAATTGGAGGGGTGTAATTATATTCTTATTGTTAGATTTAAATGGAATATAAGGGGTTTAGTTCTCGCCAACTCTTTTATTAGAAATAGGATAGAATTTTTTTTTAAAAAAAAATAAAATTATCTCTATAATCCTTCCAAAGTTTATAAAATCTTAGTATGATTCCCTCAAAAAAAATTAATTTAATTTTAGCCTCATTTATAAGTTTCTATTTTTTAATTTTATTTTAGGCCTTTTTATAAATTTTTAATTCCGCCGTGTTGTTTTTATTGGTTTTATTAAAATTGAATTATGAGCGTGGTTTTCTAGATGTAGAGTCGGTTAAACTCAAACTGCTTTAACAAACCTAATGCGTTCATCTCTTTTATTATTTTTTCTGAATTTTATTTTATATTAAGTGAATATTAATTTATTTTAGGTTTAAGGTGTAAGAAACTTTGAGCTTTAAAAAAAATTAATTAAGTCTTTGAGTTTTTTACCCAATTAAGTTATTGAACAAAAAAATTAATCAATTAAATTATTTGACTAATATTAACAATTAAATCTTGATAACTTTTTCTTTATATATTACTAGCACATGATACATTACAGTTCTATCATATTGCATTTACAGATTATTTTCAAAAAAATATTTTTTATAAAGTTTATAAGTTTTTTTAGAATTTTTAAAGAATTTTTTAAATAAAATAAAAAAAGTTTCTGAAAATTTCAAGTGGAAACATTGTGGCACGATGTACTGTACCAACAGGTCAAAAAATGTCAAGATTTAATAGTCAAAATTGGTCAAAGGACCTAACTGATTCAATTTTTAGGTCCAAGATCTTAATTGAGTGCAAAAAAATTTCATGAAATTAATTTGTATTTTTTCAAAAGTTGAAGGACTTCTTATACCCTTAAGCCTTTATTTTATTTTTCAACAAAATTAACAATTTCATAAACTTTAATAATAACTCTCGACCAACGATACTTCAAATGCTTTTATGAATAATAGGGGCGGAACTTTTAAAGCAAAAGGGTCATGAATAACCCTCTTAAAATTTTAAAAAATTCATATTAAGCTTCAAAATTTTAAATATTTTTAATTAAATTTCTTTTCAAAATGTTTTAAAATCCTGACTAGACCTCTCAAAATTATTAATAATTTTGGTTAAACCCTTAACTTTTTTGAAAATTTTTGTTTAAACTTACAATTGTTTAAAAATTTAAATTACCCTATACTCTTACTCCAAATTTTACTATTGTTCAATAATAATCTGTTAAAACTCTGTACAAAACTACACATTAGCACATCTATTGTTAATTAAATACTTAACAAAAAATCAAAAGGACGAGAGTCCCACACTGTCCTCTCGAGTGAATAATGTATTCCATTGGATGGTCAAATTTGAAGCTAAGGTAAGCATTCAAAATGATGAGAACAATGAAGGGTCCATTTCACCCTCACCCGTGCGCATTAAAAAGTTGTTCCCTCATTATTAGTCTTGTTCTCCCATTGCCATACACCTCCCATCCAATCTTTCCATATTCAAAATCAATAAATCATACATTTACAATCACGATAAACACGATATAAGAAGAAAAAAACACGATACATCGAAAGTAACATGACTAAAAATCTAAAGAAGGGTTAGTTGAAACGTATGGCATCTGCCATCAGACTATAATGCCGGAACCGAAATCGAAGCTCCTATCGGATTTAGATTCTGCATGTTAATTTTTCTGTGGTGTTTGAGAAGAGAACCATTCAATTCCGGGGACAGTGATGCATGACAAAGATTAGATCAAAGTCTGGGTTTGTAATAATTTTGCAGAATTTGATCCACTTAAAGTTTCCAGGTTGGGATTTGAACATGACCCATCAATGGAGGTTGAAACATTAAATGCTCGAGTGTTGGGATGGCAGATACATGCAATACCGAACGAAAGATTTTATGTTAGGAGGAAAAAAATTTATAAAATATTAAGAGGTGAACTTATAAAATTTTAAGTAACGAAAATAAATTTTCAATATTAAATATATAATTTATTTTCAAAATTTTAAATCATATATGAATTTTAAATTTTTAAAGGTGCGACTACCATTTAGCCCCTAAGTACTTTGGTCTATCCTCGATACATGAAGGATTGGTGCGTGTGTGGTTCTGAGTTTGTATACGTGTATAGATGGTGATCGGAATTTATTGTGGAAAGCAATGCCCTAGATCTTTGTGGATATTAGCATTCGATCTATAAGATATTGTTAGTTACCATTCTAACATTTTCACGATTTTATATGGGGTAAATTATATAAATTATCACTAAACTTTATTTTTGATCACTAGAATTTAAAATGTTAAATTTATTCACTGAAACTTAGACATTGATCGTTTTTTGTCACTTCACCGAACTTTTTGACGACATTTATTTATCGACAAACGGAAGAACTTCTCCAAGAACTAAACGGTGAAAAGCTTTATCGGCACAAGAGAAACAATATACTAAAAAACGGACTTCATCTGACGAGGGGTGAAGGAGATTAGCGAGAAAAAAACTAAAAGGTTTTTGTTCGATTCGTGGACTTCGAGGGAATTTCGGCGAAAATAAGTCGGATTCAGACTTAAGGGGTTGAGATGAAGCGGCTGGAGAAATTTAAGACCGAACGATCACCATCTACGATCATCAATGGTGGCATCCGACGACTATGAATAGTGGATGACGTCCACATCATAACGCCATAAAATATAACGAAGGAGTGACAAAAACGTTTAATGTCTAAACTTCAATGAGTAAATTGAACGTTTTGAAACATCAGTAATCAAAATAGGTTTGAGAATAAAGTTTAATGATGATTTACGCAATTTTCTCTTTTAATTATGTAATTATATTCTCAAGGTAAATGTTAAAATTTGAAACCAACCACACAAGATGAATATCATAAATATTCATGAACACTCGACCAATTAATAAATTAGAATTATATTTATACTTTTTTAGTTGATTAAATTATATTACACTCCGTTATTATGTTAGTTTATTATAATTATATCACACAAGATGAATAATTCATTTTTCAACTCTAAAACTTTAAAATCAATTAGTACAATAATATTGTAAAGGCTTAAATGAAAAATAGGTGCTTAAGTTATACCCTTTTAAATTTTAAGTGCCCAAATTGCTCATATTTAATAACTAAACTTTCAAATTGCTCATATTTTTTTCACTATAGATTTTTTTTATTATAACATCACATGTCATTTATTATTATTATTAAATTAAAAATAATTTAAAAATAAAATAAAATTATTTTTATTATTTTTTTAAACTTAAATTACAACTCTACCCTCTTCACCCCACCTTCACCGTTCATTTCTGTTACCCAACAATTCTGCAGCTTTTCAAATACTCAATGTTTCTCACAACTTTAACAAGTAATCTCTAGCAATAAAACCATTATATCTACTTTAAACCTTGAACAAGTCTTCGTTGTTATTTTATAAAACATTCTTGATAAATTGGATTGAAAGATTCAACATTTTTTCTAAACTACAAGTAAACAATGTAGTATTATGGGAGAATATTTTTTCTGTATAGGGTTTCATAAATCTTAAATCTTGAAGAAGCTTTATTTTTACATAAATTGTTTTTCTACATCATCAACAAGAATTTAGGTGGCATTGAAAAAAAAAAGACATTTTGAACATTTAAAAAGCCAAGGTATTGGAAAAATTAATAATTGATTTATTTTTTTTCAAGAATTTTAAGTGACAAAAATGATTAGAGATTGGAAAGGTTTGGGTTACATTAAAATTTAAGTTTTTACAAGTTAATTAAAAATGGGGGTGTTTAAAGCTGAAGTGTACGAAATAGCATCGAAAAATATCGAAAAACAATAGACGATTTGACTTTAACGAAGAATTGAACAAACGAAGAGTTAAAAATATGGAAGGAGAAAGTTCAGCGGTAATGGCGTCTCTATTTCTGACGGGGACATAGATGAACGAAAAAGATAGGGTGGGTAAAGGAGGGCGGAGTTGTAATTTAAGGTTTGGGTATAAAAAGTAATATATATTTTTAAATATTTTAAATTTAATAATAATAATAATAATAATAATAATAATAATAATAATAATAATAATAATAATAATAATAATAATAATAATAATAATAATAATAAAAAAATGACATGTCATGTCATGTTATAATAATAATAAAATGATCCAGAGTGAAAAAAATATGAGCAATTTGAAAGTTTAGTTATTAAACATGAGCAATTTGGGCACCTAAAATTCAGAAAGGTATACTTTGGGCACATATTTTCATTTAAGCCTTTATAATATTATTTTACTAATTGATTGTAAAGTTTTAGGATTGAAAAATAATTTTTTAAAAATTTAAGAGTGAAATTATAAAGAAATCTTTTTACTAGTGATCATAATGTTTATTTTTTAAAATCGGGGAGCAGAAATGTACATAAGATAAACTTTAGTGGCCATTGCAGTAGTTTACCCTTATTTTTTCGCTGCCAGGTCAACAAGTCAATGTTTAACGGCAACAAACGGCTGAGTGACCAAAAGTTTACGCCCCGAAAACGTAAGTGACATTTTTGGTCGTTTTTCAAAATTGGTGACCAACTCTGTACTGCGGTAAACATAAGTGACTATTCCAGTAGTTAACCCATCTTAATTATTATTAACTTTAGGGTAAACTATCTCTATGGTCACTAAATTATTGGTCTGATTTATTTTAATCATTGAACTATGAATTTCATCAATTAGATCATTAAACTATTAAAATTATTACAATCAAACCATTGAACTTTAACTTTTGAGGAAACTATACCGACTTGACAGTTAGATACATTTGTATAATTATACATTTAATCCTCGCTACTTACACATTCTATTAATTTGACCCTTAATTTATTTACTTGTCACGTCAACAATTCCGTTAAAAATTAACATCTAGTGACTTTACTGAAACTATTTTAATAGTTTAATAGTCTAATTAACAAACCTTATAGTTTAATGGTCAAAATAGAACAAGACCAATAGTTTAGCAATCTTGGAGGTAGTTCACCCTAACTTTTATCTATGTGAAAACTTTAAAATCATTGGATTTTTTTATTAATAAAGTAAATTATTTGTACTAATCGATTCCTTTAGAAATGTACTTTAAAATGTAAGGGTGAGTAAAATTCGACTCGAAATAATCGATTTTTTTATTTCAAATTATTCGAGTTGAGTTATTCAATTTAATTGAGTCAACTTGAAAAAATTTCGAGTTCAAGTTGAGTTGAAATTTGTCCAACTCGAAAAATTAAAAAACTAAATTTTATAGATTTGCAATTTAGTCCCTAATTTTATTTTTCTTCAATTTCTCCTTCATTTTAAGTCCATTTTGACCAAATTTGAACCATATATTCCTAAACCAATGTAGAATACCCACTTGTCTTCAATTCATATTTTTGGAAATAAATTTCATCCTTTTTGAAATTTAGCCCCTAAACTTTGTATGATTGTCTCATTTCTTTAATCCCTCTTTCATTTTAAGTCTATTTTGACCAAATTTGAACCACATGCTCCTACACCACTATAGAATACCTATTTATCTTCAATTCATATTTCTAAAATAAATTTTCTATTTTTTCAACTTAGCCCCTCATCTTTGAATGATTTTTCATTTCATCAATTCATCTTCTGTGTTAAGTCTATTTTTGACCAAAGTTAAACAACATGATTCACTAACACTATATAGTATGTATGTAACTTCAATCATTATTTTTAACAAAATATATTGTTTTTGTAATTTAGTCCTTTAACTTTACATTTTATTCAATTTGATAATTCAATTGAAATTTTTTGTAAAGTTTTTCTCTATATCAAATTATTGGCTCTCGCTTATACTCCCGTCAATACTTTATCCCCAAAAATTCCTTATTTAAAAATGAAATTATAAATATATTTTAGAAGTTTAGATGATATTTTTTTATTAAATAACATCACAAATCTTATTTATACATGTGAAAAATAATAGGGTAAAATACCAAAATCATTACTCAACTTTGCTCTGTGACCTATTTTAGTCACTAAACTTTAAAAACGACCAATTTACTCAATAAACTTTCAACATTGTGCTTTTTTCATCACTCCTCCGTTAAATGTTTAACATTGTTATGACGTGTCATATATAACTGATAAAATAGTAAAAGAAATATATAGCTAATAAAAATTAAAATATCTAAAATACCTAAATTCCAACCCCAATCCCCTCTCAACCCTTTAAATTTCACAGTACTGAAGTCCGGCAACTAAGGTGTCAGTGTGGATAGGCGAGGATATGCATTCTATATTGTTAACCAACCTTATGGTTTTTTTGCTGTGATTCTCAGTAGCACCTTCATTTTCATTCTATTTTTTTCAACTACGCTACCTATCATTTTCTTCTCCAAAGTCGGATTCCATGGTTGCTCGAAGTTTTGTTCTTTGGCTTCACGAGCCTGGTGACTCTGACCACGCTAATGAACTCATAAAGGATATAAAACACATTGCAACACTACAAAATTCTCTCTATTTCCTCCATTGTTCGAGTACCATTCGAGTAGTACCACCGTTGTTCACTCCGGAGTCGACCGTGTGCACATCGGGGGACATCCTGCCTGTGAAGCGACTACACTGTTCGGGGCAGTTTTGTTTCTAAGGCAGTGGCCACCATACCACGACACGGTTCACATATTTACATACTGTTTTTTTATACTTTCCAGTCAGTGCTAACAACCGGTTTTGCAGTTATATTTTACCAACATTATTTTGGTTGATTTTGTTACTATTGTAGTATTAGAAGGTTGTGATTTAGAATATAATTAAATACAATTGTCTTCTATTTATAAGTCGGCATTGTAATTTGTTATTCCAAATAAGTATTTGTATTTTTTGGTTCGAATCTTGACAACAATATTATTGAAAAGAACATTTATTAACCCTAAATATGAACAGTAAATCACAGGCATAAAATATATATTAACATAACTTTAAAAAGAAAGAATCGTTCTTTTTTTTTCCTTCCACTATTGACCAAATTAAAAGGTTTTGGTTTTAGATTTCTATATGAATCTTTCATCTAAAGAAAACGCGTATTTTCCTTCCACTAGAGCCGAGAGACAAAGAACACATTCCATTGCTTGTAATTAAGAAAACATGCAAGCAAGTTACAGTAATGAGTGCTCGAAAATGTCCATGTTCTTAGTTGTAAAGAAACTTTTGGATAATGTTATAATATTTTTCAATCAAACAAGAAACCAACATATGATGCAAAACGTGTGCAATTACTGAATTACATTAGTTTCTTTAATCATATTCAGACACTTTTATTACACAGGTATCTATTCTTGTTGTCGCCAACGCAAACACTTTGCCCCCACCCCTTTTTACAGCTTTTCAACTTTTGTTGCACCCAGTCGGTGCTGCATTGCATTGCCCTTTGCAGATTCCCATGGTTATTTATACAATGTTCGTTTTACACCGTGGCGGTACTTCTAATAATATTATCTCTAAAATTCGAACATAAAATTTTACTCTAAAATTATAATGTGTTTTATTATTACATTCGACACGAAATTTTCTTCCAAAGTTTGTGTTTTCACTTAATAGCTGAGAAAAAAGGGAAACAAAAGGCAGTCATTTTTGAATTAAAAACATGCCGACATTGGACAAGGTTGGGTCGGTTTTAAAGCTAATTTGAAGCGAGTTTCCAAGCTGTAGAAATGAGAAATACGAGTTGGCTGAAAATCGGTGGTCCCCCAAAAAGGGCAATATGCCCTTCTGAGGGAACCCAAACACCCTTGTGAAGGGTGGCGTAGACATGATTAGGGCGGGGTGTGTGCCAGAATTGGATGGCAACTTCCATTTGCATTCAAATGCGTGGGGATTCGCTTCACTGGCTTTCAAGGCAATTACGGGTCCACCGGTGCTATGAGATCTTTCAATTCTATATAACATTTTTGTTGGCACTTGGAATAATTAAGAGTGAGTATCCCATCGAGATGAGTCAATTTTTTTTGAGTTAGTCAAGTTTATGAGACATATTTTGTAACTTAAATTTTATTTGTAATTTTTTTCGAGTCGAATTGTTTAAGTTTATGTTCAGATTTATTTGTAAACATTTATAATGTTATGGTACTAATTTGTTCAAATTTAAACGACTCTCTATAACCATATACAATACACATGTATTTCTTCATATGTGAAGAAATATAACTAAAACTCTATTTGAAATTTTTTCTAGTCGAATCGAGTTTATAAAATTACAAATCGAGTAAAAAAATTAATTTTTTAAGTCAAATAAAGTTTTACTTAATCACCGCATAGTGGTTTTTTGATCCCTTTTAACTTTATCAGTTTAATTATTTTAAGCGAAAAAATTTCATGCACTGGCGATAAGAATTTTTTTGTTTTCACAAGCGCCTTAGTTTTAGGGTTTAGGAATTCAGTTTAGAGTTAATGGATTTATGAGTTAAGGTTTAGGAATTTATTATAAAAACTTATGGTATTTTTATTTTTTTATTTTTCAAATATAATTATAATAAATAAAAAATATTTTAATATATAATATGGTACTATAACATTAAAAATTATATTTAATTATTTGTGTAAGAACTTTTTAAAAGAAAAATATATAAATTAAAAATAATAGGAAAAATATATTTTTTATGATTTTTCATGCAAATATTTTAACTCTAATATTGGAAGTTTGACTAGTTAAAAAGAAAATATAGCACAAAGATAATTTTGTAAAATATGCATTATGATAATCTTGTAATCCATTAACCAAACACTGTAATTTTATATCCATGTCAAACAAACCAAACAAAGTAATGTAACATTGTCAGTAATATGCCAAGTAATAATCATTTCAAGAATCATATTTCCAAAGATAATGTTACATTCTGTAAACCAAACGTCCCCTTATTGTATTATTTTTTTGTCCTCAAAATTCTATTTATTTTAAGTAGCTATAGTGTTCATAAAGTTGAATGAATTGTCAATGTTTGGAGTATGTGCCAAAATCAATTGATGTGGTTATGGCAGCAGAGACATTGGGGTAAAATTTTAATTTTTGGTCCAACTCTTTTTGGTGAATTGAATTTACACAGAGAAACAATTAAGTCTAGCTTCAGTGTACCATGATCTAACTTAAGAAACAATTACTATTTGTTGCAAATATTTTTAGCCGCGAGCCACTTCCACATGGTTCACTCTCTGATTAACACTTTTTTTTTTTAAATAAAGTTCGTAGAAATTTTCATTTAGGCACATTATTTTTCTTTTCTTTTTACCCTGTTAGCAATCAAGATTGGACGCGTTTTTTTCATAATTCCGGTAAGACGTGCTTTGACAGTCGCACCTTTCTAGGATTGTTTCACGCACGTCAAAAGTGCGTTCAGTCAATTATGCCTTATAAAGATTGTATCAGATTCACATATATTTCAGTAAATAACTAAAAATATATTATTTTAATAAAAAATACATATATTCAAACAGGGATTGATCGAGAGAGGTTGGAGGGGCAGTCGCTCCCCTAAAAATTTAAAGTTCATACATGATTTAAAAAAAATTAGAAATTGTCTAGGTGAAAATTTATTTTCGTCCACCTTTTAATTTTATAAGTTCGACCCTTAACATAAAATCATGGGTCCATCTTTGTATTCAAAACATATATTATTTTAAAAGAGTATACATATGATATTAATTTAAAAGGTTTTTATTTAAATATTGTATTTTAAACCCAACGAGTGGTCATAATGGAAAAATGGATGTTATTCATCTTAAGAGATCCGAGTTTAATCCGATTTGTCTGTAATGTGTGTGACACACCAAAAAAATTAAGAAAAATATAAAAAGACTACCTTATAATCACCTTAAAAGTATTTAAAAAATATTTAATTTTTACTAAATTTCGAGAAACTGATTTTTCTAAAATAAGATTACTAAAATAATGTTAAAATAAGGACAATTACATAATATCGTATTTAAAAACCAATACCATTAGGAAGAAACAAAGATTGTTGAGCCCATGTACCCTACTTTGAAGTTTGAACCTTTCGAAATTGAAGCATCCAAAACCAAAAGAAACAATAATTGGGTCAATGGCGGTACAAGTGGACCGAAAGTGGTCGGTTATGGAAACCACGATTTAAACAAGAACCAGCGACTGAACTGACAAAATGATAGCATCAGCATCAGATTGTACACGTGTGACGATCTGGTGCAACTTGATTGGTCAAGTGGGGTCGTCGTACTATTTTCAGTGTCCCACTCCCAGCAGAGGATAGGGCTGGAACCAGAGGAGAAGGGGTCCCATATTCTGATTTGGATATTTGTTTAGGGCTTTGACTGACAATCAGGTTTGCAATTCAGACAAGAAGGCAGCTGCTAGGGTTTGATTGTACGAAATATAATTGTTTTCTCAAAGTCTAAAAAGGAGAGAATGGCAGTGGTGAAGCCACGTCGATGCCTGAGTGACCATTCATGGTTCAATCAAAATGGCACCCTTCCACTTTCTGCGATTTTTGGGACATTGATCCATCGTCATGGGACCTTTTTGTGTTCGGTCTTTGTCTTAGCCTCTTGGGTAAGCTTCAAACTAAATATCTAAATAGTTCTGAAAAATAGAATGTTGTATCTACATGCAATTTAGATCTGAGCGGTTAGTTTGTATAGTGTATTATTAAAAGACTCGAATTTTGATCTTTACCAGAGTTGATGATCGAATCATCGCCCTAGACATAAAACAACTTTAAATTTTGTAGTTGACGCCAACTCATATATAGCCTACAAAATACGATCTTTGTCTTAGGTTTTTGCTATTTGCAACGTAAACTTCAAACTAAATATCTAAACATAAAGCGATTTTCGTAAAAAGAAAATGTTATGGTCTATAGGTGATCTAGATTCAAACAGTATGTCTACAAGGTATACGTTATTAAATGATTAGAATTTCTACCAACGGGGATTAGTCCAAATGGTAAGTAGCTTGATATCGCTTAAGTCAATCTCTAGTTTGAGACCTTGTGTATGTAAAAATTCCCCACTGAGAGGTTAGGTGTGTGACGCGGGTCAATCCAGATTAGTCAAGGCAAAACCTTGGGGAACCGGGAGGGCAACGAAAAAAACTAGGACTTCTACCTTAACCAAGGGTCAAGGATTCGGTCCTCGCCTTGGACATGGAACAACTTTAAAATGTGGTAAACAACTACCCTTATATGGACCTACAAAATGAGAATGTTTAGTTACTAGATTCACTCTAGTGAATATCTTGAAAAAAAATAAAAATAATGAACATATATTATCTTGTATTCATACCAGACAATACAAAATATAAAGAAATAAATATTATAACATTTGTCAACCATAAGAGCAAGCCTATTAGCCAGTTGGCCAAGCTGATCATCTTTGTTCCCTCACTTTCCCTTTAAGTCCTAAATTTCAGACCTAATAGGAGCACTCCTTTCCTTCCCCTAGAGTCTCCCCTTCTTCTTTATCTTCCCCTTCCCCTCCGCTCCCCTCTAGGTAAAATTAAGGTTATAATTTGTCAAAAAATATTTGTCAACCATAACAATAAAAATTTACCTTACATATATTTACCCTCTTATTCTTTCCCCACCACCCCAAGCTAAGCTAAAAATCCAAGCAGTCCATAGTGGCCCATTGGTGCATTACAGGCTTGCAGCCCTATGAAAATATTTTTGCTACTCAAAGTAATAGACAAATAACACAGTTTGAGACACTTTCAAGAACCTTATAAAAAAAAAACCTTTATAACTGAAATGTGATACATCTGGAGACTCCTAAAGAATTCTAACCTTAAAAACACATACTTTGTGTTAAGTTGAATGTTTTTTTCTTCTTCTTTTGTCACAAACAGAACATGTCATTTTGATTTCAAACCAATTACGGTGTTCCTTCCATCTATGGCAGGTCTTCTTTATAACCAATGGAAAAGTATTCAACATAGTCATGTAAATTTTGGTTTATACAAAAATGTTTATTTTAGGGTCTAAAATTTTAATTTCAAGACTTATGTTTAGAGTTTATGGTTTATGATTTTAAGATTAAAATCATGTATCAAAATATAACTATATAAATATTCGTTTTAATCAAATTTTCGTTTAAAAAGATTGAAATGAAATAATCTAGCTTTTATTTTTTTTTTGTTAAATTTTGATTCTTAACTTTTTTTGGGTTAAATTAGTGTGATTTTAACGAAAATGATGATTAGACTAAAAGTTTTAGTATGTGTTGAAGTCCGCATGTAATTCATCACTGACACTATTTTATTAATGTGATAACTTATTATCACTTAGCATCATTTTGTAATACATTAACGTATTTAAAATAAACATATATTTTGATAAATTCCAATTTTTGTTAACATGTCATTGTACCATGTCAACAGTAAAATACATGCGAATTGTCATGCATGTTGCCACATTAGCTCCTGAAGAGTTTAATCGCTTAATTATCATTTCCGTTAAAATCACACTAATTTGACGGAAAAAAAAATCAAATTCAGTTCAAAAAGAAAGCAAGGGCCCAGCTGATAAAGGTAAAAGTATTGATGACTAAATTTATTATCATGTAGGAATATTTGGACTAAAATCGTCCTTTTTTGGTATCTCGTTCTAAACATTAAAAAATAAAAGGGTAAAGTTTACAAATAGTCACTAAACTTTGATAAATTATTTAATTTGGTAATCAAACTTCTAATTGCTTCAATATTACCATTAAACTTTTAGTTTTGCTTCAATTTGACAATTGACCTGTTAACAACCGTTAAAAGAGTGATGTGGCTGTTAAAATATTTTGTACAATAACACATTTAGTCTTCTGCACTTTCATATTCAAACAATTTAATCCTAATGCGAAAGAAATAATAAATTTAAACCTCATTATTACACATTATTTTTTTTGAAAAGGGGGAATTTGTATTATTCTATCAATAAAAACGAATATTGATACGTGTTTCATTAAAAAAACATCTCTAATCCTAGTTGGAGGAAAAAGAGTGCAACGTATCAATATTTTCATCGTCAAAACCTCATTCCATAACTATAAAAGCCAGCTCCATTCAGCATAGGTCGAAAGATACCTTTCTAAGCTTTGTTAACTTCTCTTTATTTCCACATAATCTACCTTTCTTCCAATGCCACGCTTTGCCAGTTTGTCTGCACATAGATTTTGCTCCCTTAGAATAAAAGATAATTGTCATTCAATATATGTATATGCCTTTAAACACGAGATCACCAAGTCTTTGAACATTGTAGAAGCTGACATTGGATTAGAAATCCAATCAACCATCAGCTTGATGTCCGTTTCGATTGCAATAGTGTGGCTTTTCGCCTGACAAGTCATCGTTTAACCGGTCAAAAATAAATGAATAAATTAACCTCTTTCAATAAATAATAATATAAAGAAATTAAATAGATATAGGGAAAGAGGGTCGATCTGCAGGGAGATTAGCTGGAATGATTGACTGAAGATTGCTTTAATTATTACTTTCAGAAATATCTGCAAAATAAGTAAATAAAATGGGGGGGGGGGGGGAAGTGATCTGATATTGGTCGAAAATCAAATAGCAAAATGCAGAGGTAAAAAGATTAAGAAAAACCAAGTATGTGAAATAGCCTCGAACCAGCTCCTTCAATTCTTTCGATCACTGAAAAAGATTTTTATTTCAGGGATCATGTCGGTTACAGTCTACGAGGCCCAACTCGTCGTAACTTGTTTCTCTCTCGAGTAACCAATCCTCCCAAGTCTATCTTCGAAAGATGGTTCTTAAATAAATTAACCACGACTATCGCCGTTAAAATATTTAGATTAAAAGCAGGAAAAACCCGACTCAGAAATTGTCTAAAAAGAATCGCTTCTGATTTTATCTTTCCTTAGCGGACCGCCGCTAAGAGTGTTCATAGGAAGTCGAAATTGCCACAGGCCGATCCTTTCTCCCAACTGTGTTTTTAAGCGATTTCAGACCAACGAGCCCTTTTTGATTTGAAAAACGGTTAAAAACTTTTAGTAAGGTCGATTGCCAAACTATCTAAGCAGAAAGATAAAAATGATTTCCCAAAAGAATTTAAGCAAAGTTCAATTCTCACGAATCGAATTGACTTGGCTGGTTCTTGGCTTAAAAGATTTAGCTAAGCATGATATTGATTATCATACTTAACTTAATTTTAGAAAAGTAATTAAATGGCATAAAACAAACGAAACAAAAGAAATAAAGGAAAAGAACTTGAATTAAAACTAGAAAATATTTACAAAGGAAAAGATAAAAATACTCAAAGCTAAGAAGATGATCTTAAGCCTTCACCAAAGGTTGGTATTTATAGGCTTAGATTACAAGGATAAGAGATAGGAAAATTTAAAATAATAAAGTAAAGATAAAACAATTCAAATGTTTTGAAATTTAAATGCAGGAAATCTAAACGGATAAGCTGATAAGATCTCTCAGAACGTTCCAGAAGCTTCTAGAAGTTTCCACGTCATTCCCACGTCACTGCCACGTCAGACGCTTCGTGCCTAGTGTCATGCCCACGATGCCAGTCATGACAGAATAATAATAAAAACTGCAAAAATGCCCTCTTTTCACTGCTATTTCCAGAATTGGGTCCCTGCTCAAAATATAACAAAAACGGCATGTATTAAGCAACAAGAAGTCTTAATAACTAGAAAAATAGCAAATGAAGTATGTCACATTTGAGAACTTATCAAATTCCCCCTCACTTGTCTCATACTTGTCCTCAAGTATGTCCGAAAAAGATATTAACCCAAGAATGCATTTCTTAAGCCATCACAAGCATCAAACATAACCATAAGAGTTCTAGCGCAAAAGGAGTATCATGAAAGAAACATAATCAAACCAAATGGATGCAAGCAAAGAACAACCCTTATCTCTTCCAATTACCTATCAAGCATTAATAAAATCCTAACCTAGTCTTAATCCTCACCAAGATACACTCAAGAGCACTCAAAGTGTTTATAGGTAAAAGTGAAACGAGAACACTCTAAGTCATACATGAACAAAAGTTTCCATAGGCTTGTAACAAGTTCAATTCTCCACTACTTTATTAGAATCGAGGTGCAAAAATCATTAGGTCTTTTATTCAAGGTGTAATGTGGGTTTAGAAAAAGGGTAGAAAGATGAAAAGAACAGGCAAAAGAAGATGATCAATGCAAGAAGTTTCAAACAATAAGCAGCGAAGACAAAAGAGGAGATAAAAAATGGGCAAGCAAACACATATTTTTATTTTTATTTTCATTTTTTCGAAACTGATTTTCTTTTTTCTTTTTTTCTTTTTTTCGAAGCAATTGCTTTCTTTTATTCTGTTTTTCTTTTTTTTTCTCATTTTTTTCTTTCTAGGAAAATTTCTGCCCTTATTTGAAAAGTATCTCCTTCATGTCTAATAAAGATTCTAGCATTTGATCAATTGAAATGGTTAAGTCAAAGGAATGGGATGTAAGGCTAACAAAGGCTCACTAGGCGATGAGAAAGGGTAAATTAAAATGAAAGGGATGGAAGAGGTTAAAGCCTAATGCCTAAATCGTTTTTAAGCACCTCGTTCTTAGTGTAGTCTCAAATCGTAAGCAAGCCACAAGTTCTAGATTCCTAAGTTCAAGATGACACTCTCAAGCAAGAAAAAACGAGCATAAAGTATAGGATGCATGCTCAAGGCTCAAAGTCTCACAAAATTAGGCTAAGTTTGATTAAGCTAGGCGAGAAATCTAATTAACACAATCAAGAGAAATTAAAAGAGATGTCAAACTGCAGATTACCCATATCCTTTGATTATCAAAATGCTATAATTCAATCATTCCTAAGCACAAGAACAAGTACAACATGCTGGACAACAAGTAATGGCAAGAACAAAAAAATTCATCTCAAGGTTTAATCAAAATCAAAACATATTATCAAACAAGCAGACAAGTGGTAATTTACCCTCCCATCACTTAAGTGAATTGCCCCAATTCAGATGAAAAACATAAAAGTGTAAGGCATAGAAGGGTAAAGAGTACTCCCCGTGGGTATTGATTATAACGATGGTGATGGTGACCGTTGGGGAGGCGGACTGCGGTTGGAGCTTGATCCAGCGGTGCTGTTGGAGAACTGCGAATGGAAGCTGACGGCTGGGGAAGGAGGCGGAGGAGCGGTGGAAGCCGTAAGGATGGGATTCTCGTTCGGGGGCTTGGGGCTTGCCGTCGTCGACCACCACGGCGTGGATGAGGTGCGGGACATGGTGAATTGCGGCTGAGTGAGTTTGCGGCTGGGTGTGTTGTGTTTTTAGGGATTTGGTGGTTTTTGGGAAGAAAGAAAGAAAGGAAGGGGGAAAGGGGGGGGGGGGAAATGGACGGGTGCTAAGGGGATAGGGCTTGGGCTATCGTGCACCGTTCATTGAGTGTGCTAAAATGCACCTCATTAATGAAACGGTGCACTTTAGCTGGAGTGTGATGCTCGGCCTGCTGCATGCGAAAAGAATCATGCAAAGGAAAATTTATTAAGGCAATTAAAAAGAAGGAAAATGAAAAAGAAAGAAACATAAATTAAAAAAGTAAAAATTGACGAAAAAAATAAACCAATGGGTTGCCTCCCATTTAGCGCTTTGTTTATTGTCGTTAAGCTCGACAACCTTTGCTAAGTTTTTGGTTCTTCAAAAGAAAGGTCTTCAAATAAACGGTGATGTCCACCCCTTGTCGTTTTAACGCCTTCCTTCATCTTTTTATTTGTGCGCAAAACAACAACTAAGCTTCTACCTCCTTCCCGATGCGACAACTTACTCAAGATGATGATTGGAAAAGTTTGGTTGTCGCCTAAAAATATATAATTGAATTACTCTAACTTCGGCTTTGGTTCCTGCAAAATTGAGGGAAAATGTTTAGATCGAGTTGGA
Source organism: Hibiscus tridactylites (assembly GCA_958450335.1). NCBI lineage: Eukaryota > Viridiplantae > Streptophyta > Magnoliopsida > Malvales > Malvaceae > Hibiscus > Hibiscus tridactylites. The sequence goes on along the minus strand of OY288265.1, from coordinate 23,473,665 downwards.
ATTAATCGAAAATCAGAAAGGGAAGAAAGAGTTGAAATGATTTCGCCTATATTTTCATCGTCGAGATCCGCGAATTCCCTACAAAAGTCATAACACAAATCAATTTCGATCAAATCATCAGCTAACGGGTCTATAATATCAACGAAATTTAAACTTGCGACCGAATCAGGATACTTCATAGCTTTATACATATCAAATTTAACTACTTCCCCATCAAATTCCATAGTTAAGATACCGTTGCGGACATCAATCTTTGTATGCGCGGTTGATAGGAAAGGTCGGCCAAGCAAGATTTCAGATCCGTTATTGCTACGATCATTTTCCATGTCAATAATATAAAAATCAGCAGGGAAAATAGGATTTTTTACCTGTACCAACACGTTTTCTAGTACTCCCTCGGGGTAGATGACTGATCGATCGGCTAATTGAACCGTCACTCGCGTTTCTTTCAATGGTTCAGTCGAAATTTTGTTGTAAACGCTTAACGACATAACGTTGATAGATGCGCCTAAATCGCACATCGCTCTTTTTATCCCAACATTCCCAATTTTACAGGGAACCGCAAACATACCTTGGTCCTTGTACTTTGGCGGCAACGACTTTTGAAAGATGGCCGAAATATTTTCACCAAGGTTAACTTTTTCATTTCCGGATAGTCGCCTTCGGTTTGTGCATAAGTCCTTCAGAAACCTTGCGTATTTAGGCACTTTTCGAATAACATCAAGAAGTGGAATATTAATTTCCATTTTCTTGAATATATCCAAAATTTCCTTCTCTTCCTCCTTTTTGTCTCGTTTCGCCAATCTTCCTGGAAAAGGTGGAACAGGTTCGTAAGTAGAAATAGAAATTTTAGATTTGGAATTACCTGCGGTAGGAGGAGACTTGTCGTTCTGGTCTTCTGAAGAGTTTCCCGGTTCGTCAGATTTTCGCTCATCTTGCTTGGGTGGTTTAGGCGTTATCACTGTTCCACTACGCAAAGTTATCGCACTAACGTTTTCCCTTGGGTTGGTTTGGGATGGTAACTTTCCCTGGGATTCTAGACGGCTAACGACTTGAGCTAGTTGGCTTATTTGTTTGTCGATTTGCTGGAGATGGGATTGTGTTTGGGTTTGAAATTTTTCCTGCGAAACTGCCAATCTCTCAACAATAGACTCAAGCGAGGATTTTTGGGGTGCTTGGTTTTGGTGGGGAGGTTGTTGCCTAGGTTGGTAATTCGGGTTCTGATTACCGTAGCTCAAGTTTGGGTGATCTCTCCAACCAGGATTGAACGTATTGCTATGTGGGTTATAGGTCTTTGGGGAGGTCTGGGAAAGTTGTGAATGGCGTTAACTTGGGCACCAGATGTATCCCACAACAATGGGCATAAGTCGGTTGCGTGATCTGGCATAGTGCGTATTCCGCATACCTTAGCAGCTCCTATCTCCCCTGAAACAAGAGAATACACAATATTAGTCAAATTGTCTATTTTATTCTCTAATGAAATTGTGCTTACTGTGTGAACCCGTCGGTTGGGTTCACTCGCAGAATTAAATTGCTGTGAATTCGCCGCCATCGTAGATATCAGATTTCGAGCATTTTCAGGGGTCAAGTTGACAAGCGCTCCACCGCTTGCTGCATCTATCATTTTCTCATCCATCGGCAACATTCCTTCATAGAAATATTGAAGGAGCATTTGCTCGGATAAGTTATGTTGCAGACAACTCGCGCACAACTTTTTGAATCTTTCCCAATAATCGTATAAGAACTCGTCATGCGTTTGTTGGATACCCAAAATGCTTCGCCTAAGTTCAGTCGCTTTTGCTGTAGGGAAATACCTGTCAAGGAAAACACGAGAAAGATCAGCCCATGTATTAATAGAATTCGGAGGTAAATAAAACAACCATTCTTTAGCCATTCCGGCTAAAGAAAAAGGAAATGCCCTTAATTTTATCTGATCCTCCGAAACTCCTTGCGGTTTCATGCTGCTGCACACCATGTGAAATTCGGCAAGGTGTTTATGTGGGCTTTCAGTAGGGAGGCCATTAAAGGTGGGTAATAGGTGAATTAGGCCCGTTTTGAGTTGGAAAGGGGTATCGCCGTGAGGAAAGGCGATACAAAGGGGTTGTTGTTCAACGGGGGCGGTGTTGAGCTGTCTAATGGTTTGGTTAGCCATCGGGTTGGGTGTAGGCATAGATATCAGACTTGTGCTTTCTTCGGTTTGGTCGTGTGGTGGTTCAGATATAGATTCCGAATGGGATTGTTGTTGGTTTTGCTTTTGTACTTTCTTCTGTCTGACAGTTTCACTGTGGTTCTTACGAGCGCTTGCTTCGATTTCCGTGTTGTATGGAACAAGATTACCCGGATTCCTCTTGGTTATAAAAATAAAACAAAATCAGTCAAAAATGTCGAAAGTAAATCTCCCCGGCAACGGCGCCAATTTTGAGAAGTCGTCGTTTAACCGGTCAAAAGTAAATGACTAAATTAACCTCATTCAATAAATAATAATATAAAGAAATTAAATAGATATAGGGAAAGAGGGTCGATCCGCAGGGAGATTAGCTGGAATGATTGACTGAAGATTGCTTTAATTATTACTTCCAAGAATATCTACAAAATAAGTAAGTAAAATGGGGGGAAGTGATCTGATATTGGTCGAAAATGAAATAGCAAAATGCAGAGGTAAAAAGATTAAGAATAACCAATATGTGAAATAGCCTCGAACCAGCTCCTTCAATTCTTTCGATCACTGAAAAAGATTTTTATTTCGGGGATCATGTCGGTTACAGTCTACGAGGCCCAACCCATCGTAACTTGTTTCTCTCTCGAGTAACCAATCCTCCCAAGTCTATCTTCGAAATATGGTTCTTAAATAAATTAACCACGACTATCGCCGTTAAAATATTTAGATTAAAAACAGGAAAAACCCGACTCAAAAATTGTCTAAAAAGAATCGTTTCTGATTTTATCTTTCCTTAGCGGACCGCCGCTAAGAGTGTTCATAGGAAGTCAAAATTGCCACAGGCCGATCCTTCCTCCCAACTGTGTTTTAAGCGATTTCAGGCCAACATGCCCTTTTTGATTTGAAAAACGGTTAAAAACTTTTAGTAAGGCCGATTGCCAAACTATCTAAGTAGAAATATAAAAATGATTTCCCAAAAGAATTTAAGCAAAGATCAATTCTCACGAATCGAATTGACTTAGCTGGTTCTTGGCTTAAAAGATTTAGCTAAGCATGATATTAATTATCATACTTAACTTAATTTTAGAAAAGTAATTAGATGGCATAAAACAAACGAAACAAAAGAAATAAAGGAAAAGAACTTGAATTAAAACTAGAAAATATTTACAAAGGAAAAGATAAAAATACTCAAAGCTAAGAAGATGATCTTAAGCCTTCACCAAAGGTTGATATTTATAGGCTTAGATTACAAGGATAAGAGATAGGAAAATTTAAAATAATAAAGTAAAGATAAAACAATTCAAATATTTTAAAATTTAAATGCAGGAAATCTAAACGGATACGCTGATAAGATCTCTCAGAACGTTCCAGAAGCTTTTAGAAGTTGCCACGTCACTGCCACGTCAAATGCGTCGTGCCTAGTGTCATGCCCACGATGCCAGTCATGACAGAATAATAATAAAAACTGCAGAAATGCCCTATTTTCACTGCTATTTCCAAAACTGAGTCATTGCTCAAAATATAACAAAAACGGCATGTATTAAGCAGCAAGAAGTCATAATAACTAGAAAAATAACAAATGAAGTATGTCACATTTGAGAACTTATCATCGCCCAAACTGTTTTTTTGAAAGTCGACAATAATTCCTTGAAAGCCAATATCTCCGCTGAAAAAGGGTATCCGGCTGATTTTGAAAAGATAGCTAAGCACATATCCTTATCATTTCGCATAATTCCCCCTATGCCTGTTGGACCATAACTTCCGTTAACTGCATCATCTATATTAAATTTCAGTTCTCCCTTCCCAGGTGGTCTCCAAGTAACCCTCTTTTGCCCCTGTGTCCTACGATTGACAAAGCCGAAATTTCGAAGGTGTCATATTTTCAATTAAAAATAATTTAACCTTAAATCCTAAATCCTTAATCCCTTAAACCCACTAAATATATTGTACTATAAGAAGTAAGAACCCACTAAATATATTAAAAAAACTTAAATAAAATTCAACATACTCGTATCAGAGTAATATAAGATATTTAAAATATACATTTTGTGCAACGAGCGATGTCTTTTGACAAAGCTGTATGGAAACATATACAATTTATGCTAATGATAACTTGTATTTTGCAGTTTCTAGGTTCAAGAGAATTTTACCTACAAAATTTCTCCTATTTGAAGAAAGTGAAAGGTCCAATAAAACTTTTAAGTCGGTAGTCCTCTTCTTTCCTTTTTTTTCTTTTCCCATCAAAGAGATTTTTAATTAAAAATAATATCAATTTGAAATAATGTATAAATAATAAGGGTTAATTTTATTATTTTTTTCAAATTAGGACTAAATTATTTGAATGTGCAAACGTGGATGACTAAATCTGTTATTATACAAAATATTTTAACAGTCACATCACCCTTGTTAACGGGTTAGTGGCCAAATTGGAGCAAAGCTAAAAGTTTAATGGTAATATTGAAGCAATTGAAAGTTTGATTACCAAATTAAATAATTGATCAAAGTGTAGTGATCGTTTGTGAACTTTACCCAAAATTAAATTTTAAGCTCTAACCCTACATTCAAAATCCTAAACTATAAGCCCTTAACCCTAAAAAACACACAATACCCATAATTTCCTAAATCATAATCCTAAACTTTAACCATAAACCCTAAACCTATTTTTTTAGTGCAGAGCATAAAAAGGACAATGAAAAGAGGCAGATGATTTCTATTTGGAATATTTAGAACAAAAATCTCAAGCCACTTTTTGGTGCCCTTTCTACACTAAAAAATTAAAGTCTAAACTCTAACCCTAAATTTTAAATACTAAACCTTAAACCCTAAATACACACCATATCCCAAATTCCATAAAATCTAATCCTAAACCTTAACCTTAAACCTTAATCCTAAATTTTAAACCTAATTTTTAGTGTGAGGCATAAATAAGAATGGAGAATTTCTATTTGAATATTTATCAAGCCAGAAGCTAGCTAGCTCAAAAACTAAGCATTACTCAGTGACGGAAACAATATATATATATATATATATATATATATATATATATATATATATATATATATATATATATATATAAATATAAATAATGTAAAACTCAAATATTTTTTATACTTTTTTTAGACCGTTGGATGATGATAATAAACAGTTAATTTTTTTTCCCTCAAGTGATAATTTTCACATTTCTACTGTTAATCTCATCCATACGTTTCACTCATCCAACGATCCAAAAAGAGTGCCAAAGTAATTGAGTTAGACAATGAGTGCAATTTGCAAAGAGAAGAGGCAACGTTGAGTAGTGCAAGGCAGATGAGGCGCCTTCGGAAGAGGCTTTAAAATGCCGATGGACCCCTTGATTACGCCATTGCAACCATCCAACACCATTACTCTAAAACAACCATTCTTTCTGCTGCCTGCCTGCGCACGTCTCCAAAGATACTCCTTGTTTTCCCCTTCCATTATCTAAGGGATTTATGGCGTTTTCATGGGGTTTCAATCCATCGAAACTCACACCCTCTGTCAATAATACAACTGTTTTCTTTTGGATAGATAACGTTTTCTGTTATAATTGAAGGACGATAACAGTGCAAACAAGAATGAGATTAATCACAAGTAAAACAAGAAAATAAAGAACACAAAAGATAAGAACTTTTACAATGTAGGACGAAGAAATTACAAGAGGATGTATATAATTATTTGCGTTTTCTGATGTAAACTTTAACGTCATATCGAGACTACTATTTAAATCCTTACTTGAAAAGTAAATTTAATTTTGATTATCTTTAGTCTCGCCCTTGTAACCAGGGATCGAACTACGTTAATGATGCTCTGATTGCATTTGAAGTGATATTAGTTTTAAAATCTATAAAATTAGAGATCCACTAATTAGCTGAGTGGCCAATGATGCTCATGTTGTTTCATCTTGTATGAATTCGAATTCTGACATTTACATTAATAACGTAAATATCTCTCTACTTAATAAATAAAATTCTATGAAACTAAGTCAGCAGGCCCTACACGTAATAATGCAATCCTTTCTTGCTCAATGAACATGATTGGAATCTCGTTTTCCACCAAACACAAATCCATTGAATAATGTTTTGATCCTTGGGGACATATACTTTAATGGGGGGTTTAGGGATATGTTTTGATTCTTGTTTTCACCAAAGTGGAGACCAAGCTGGTCAACAACACCATGGGTCATGGCCAAATTAATAAAATAGTTTACCTTCTCCACTAAACTGGACTGTTGTAGCTAACTAGGGCCCTAGGGTTATCATCGAATCAAGCCCTTCCTTTTAATAAACTAAAACTCGGGATCCTTTCTAATATAAGTAACAAAGAACTTGATTCACGTAATCTTCTTTTAGAAAAGCTTCATGATCCTTGTGTCACCCACTAAACTGATATCATATCCTCCTTGGTTTCAATGATTTCTATTTAGTACTCCCTCTGTCCCACTAAAACTGTCACATGTTGACTTTTTTGGGTCAAATTTTTTCAACTTTGACCTCTTATAATTTAAAATTTATTATTGATAAAAATATGAAAAAATATATTTTAAAAATTTTGAATCAACTAGTTTTTAAATATATTTTTTATAATTTTTAATTAATTAAAATATTTAAATAAATTATAGTCAAAATTGAAAAATTTTGACCAAAAAAAGTCAACATGTGACCGTTTTAGTGGGACGGAGGGAGTACTATTTAGAGCCGCGCAATATATAGTGGAATTATATTCAATATAGCCACGATGAAAACTAAAATTTTTTACAAACGCCTTAGTTTTAAGGTTTATAGATTAGATTTAGGGTGTAGGAGTTTAAATGTATCTGGTTTAGAATTTAAGGATGATGGTTAGAATTTAGGGGTTTAGTTTTTTTGATAATATGGTGAGAATTTAGGTTTTAACCTATGAACCCTAAACCCTAAAATTTAACAACTACCCTAAATTCTAAACCTCTAAACCGTACCCCTAAACCCTAAATTATTTATGGACTTTTGGAATTGTTAGATGACTCAGTCATTCATTTATTCACATTCAACGGTCTAAAAAATATAAAATTAAATAAATTTTATATGGTGTTAAGTTACTCCTAAATTCGAATCATATATCAGCAAAAGCTATTGAAAATGAAGACAAGGATATGAAAAATATAAGCAAAAGCTATTAAACATCTTTTAGGTATTCAGAGAAATTTGATTAGTTATTGTATTATGGATAAATTGTGCACTTAGTCCTTTTGCTTTAATTTGACCAATTGTAGTTCCTATATTGTACTTTTCAAATTTCAAGATTTTCAGTCCTAATCTGAATAAGAAAAGAAAATATGATTAAATTATAGGATTTAAACTGGTGAAATTTAAGAGCATGAACTAAATTTAAGAAGTAAAATAGGAGAAATGGAGTCTTGGAGAAGAGACGGTGGAAGGTACAACGACATTGACAGAAGATACAACGACAACAATAGAAGATACAATGATGACGGAAAATGGAGGAGAGATGAAGGCTGGAACAATGGCTTAAGAAATTGGAGGAGTAATAGTGGCAGGAATAACGACAAAGGAACTGTTAGGCTTTATATTTGCAACTGTATTTGGATCAAGTACTGTATGGGCCGTCTGGTTTATGGTTGAAGATGGCTGATGACAAGTGGTTGTGTAACTGTTTCTGGTAGGCCCGCTAACTAAGTCTAAAGGATTGGTTAATCAATAACCGTTTCTGTTAGGCTTGGATTGGGCTATATTAAAGAAGGGTGACCCGAACCAGGCTTTCATCTTTTTGGAAGCCCACATTTTCTCTATCGGTTTCTCTCAAAACATTTCTTTCCCTTTTCTAATTTTTTCTAGGGTTTCATCCTCTGTCCAATATGGTATCATTCATCGTGGTCTGATCCTGGTGCCGCCGTTCTGTCGTTCGTCGTTGCGTTTTTCGTCGGTTTTTGTGGTGGCTGTTCGCCGTCTGGTTGTTCTTTGCTGTTTCCGTTTGGTTCCTAATGGTGCGTGTTGGTGATATTGCGTCTGGCGACGGTGATGCTGATTCGTCGGTCCGGTCCGGTGGTCGTTTCTTCGCGAATAAGCGAATCAACATTCTCTTGGATGAATCAAATTTTCTGGTGTGGAAGCAACAAGTGTTGCTCACAGTGCAAAGTCACCGTCTCGAAGGGTTCCTCACGGGTTCCAGAAAAGCTTTTCCGGCCAAAGTTCGTCAGGCCGACGGCTCTGAGTGTGATAACGATGACTACGAAGAGTTTCTTACGCAAGATAGCGTGTTGTCTTCTTGGATTTTGTCCACCATGAGTCCTCAACTCCTCACGAATTTTGTCGGTGCTACATCTACGGCCGAGATCTGGTCTCTGGTTCTTGAATCCTTCAGTAGTCAGTCCACTACGACTGTTATGAGCTTGCACTATCGCCTTCGGACAGTGCGCAAAGGCGATCTCTCTATGCGGTAGTATATCTCTCGGATTAAGGAGATTTGCGACGCTCTAGCGTCGTGTGGCAGTCCGGTATCTAAGGTTGAGCATATAGCCACAATCTTGGGGGGATTACCGGCTGACTACAAGCCGTTCGTGGCGGTTATCACGGCTAGCCGTGATGTGTTATCTCTTGAGAAGGTTACAGCCATTCTGATTGATGCTGAAGCCCAGCAAGGCCTATTTGATCACGAACAAGGGCCTCTTATGAGTGCCAACACTGCTGCATTGACTCCACCTGCCTCGACTGGTGCTGCGAATGCTGGTGGTGGTGGATCTGGTCAACGTCCATATAGACAGAGTGCGTCGTTCGGTGGTGGTGGTGGTCCTGGTCGTGGATTTGGTCGTGGTCGAAACCGATTCCAGTGCCAGTTATGTGGGAAGATGGGTCACTTGGTGGATAGATGCTATTGTCGGTTTGACCAGAGTTTTACTGGGGTGTCTGCTAGCTTGTATCGGTCAGATTCTTCTCTTGCTGTCAATATGTGTTCATTGAATGAAACTGTGCCTGAGTCTTCCTCTGTGTCTGTATCTGGTGCTGGGTCTGCATCTCCGGCCTGCCATCAATGTGCTCATGTGAGTACCTCTCACGGGTCTGGAAGCTCTGGAGGTCAGTGGTTTGCGGACACTGGTGCCACCCACCACGTCACTGCTGAGCCTTCGAATGTTCATCAGAGTGCTGACTTTACTGGTCTAGGTAAATTGTTGGTTGGTGATGGTAAGGGTTTAGACATTCGTAAAATTGGCTATACTGCTTTATTTACTGCTTCCCGTGAATTACTTTTATATGATTTATTATTAGTGTCGCAGATTACTAAGAATCTTGTTTCGGTGTCCAAGTGTGCTAAGGACAACGATGTGTTTTTTGAGTTCCACGCTGATTGCTGTGTGGTTCGTGATGAGAGCACTGGTGCTGAGCTATTGTGTGGTGGTGAGAATGATGGTTTGTATGTTTTCAATAATTCCTTTCCTTCTGTGAATAATGTTCAGTCTACTGTTCGTGTGTGTAAGCAAACTGAGTTTGATGTATGGCCTCGTAGATTGGGACACCCTGCCCATGCTGTTCTTACTAAGGTTTTACATGGTTGTAATATGTTTGTTGATTCGAGTATCAATAAAGATGTGGTTTGCTTTGCATGTCGTAGTGGTAAAAGTCACAAGTTACCATTTTCTGATTCTGCTACTGTTTACACCGAACCATTTAAGCTAGTTTATACAGATTTGTGGGGTCCTGCTTGTCCAAAGTCAGATGGTTTTTTGTATTACGTAGCCTTTGTTGATGCATGTACTTGGCATACGTGGTTGTATTTGCTTCGGAATAAGTCACAAGCTGTCCAAGCTTATAAGCAGTTTGCTAGTTTGGTTCGTACTCAGTTTGGTGCAGAAATTCGAAAGGTTCAGAGTGATTGGGGGGAGAGTATCGATCATTGTCTGCTTTACTTACTAAGTCAGGTGTAAAGCATCGTGTCACGTGTCCCCACACTTCGGAGATGAACGGTGTGGTGGAACGCAAGCATCGGCATCTTGTAGAAATGGCCCTTACCCTTTTGAGTCAAGCATCCTTGCCTCTTGAGTTTTGGTCACATGCTGTCATCACAGCAGTGCATCTTATTAATCGATTGCCCACTCGTGTCCTTGGTAATGTTAGCCCGTATGAAAAGTTATTTGGTTGTATCCCTGATTATAATTTTCCCCGTGTCTTTGGGTGTGTTTGCTTCCCTCATCTACGACCCTTTCGGAAGCATAAGCTTGAGTTTCGGTCGGAGCCCTGCACTTTTTTATGCTACAGTATACAGCATAAGGGCTACAATGCCTTACATCCCAAGGAAAAATTATAATTTCGAGGCATGTGGTTTTTGACGAAATTGTTTTTCCATTTGCAGACACGGTCAAGAGTGCTGCTTCCTCTAACTCTACATCAACAGTGGCAACTAAGGGGCCTTCCCTGGTTGCTGTGGGTAACTCTTCTGCAGCTGACCATGCTCGTGGTAGGTCCAGTTCTTCAAGTTAAGGTGTGTTTTGTGGCAACAGAGTGTCTTCCAGGTCAGTTCGTTTGACTGATGCCTCAGGTCAGTCTGATTCTGTTGGTGTTACTTGTATGCATCGTGAGGTTGTTGATAATGTTGTTCATGATGTTGGTAATAATGTTACTGTTGATCTTGTTAATAATGCTGACGAACCTGATGATAATTCTGATGGATCTGGTTGTAATGTTGAGTCTGATCATATGGTTGATGGAATTGCTTTACATTTTCGTAATGATGCTCTTGATGTGTCTGAATCTGATGGACATGGTTGTAATGTTGAGTCTGATATGCATGTTGAATCTGGTTGTCCTGCAAATGAATCTTCTTTGCTTGCTGCATCTGGTTGTGAATCTGTTGTACATGTTAATTCTGGTTGTGATATCCATGAACCTCTTGCTAGTGCTGACTCTGGTACTAATGTTGCTGATGTTGAGTTGCTTAATGATGGTGGTCCATCTGATTTACATTCTAGTTCTGATAATGTCCCTGTTGAATCTAGCTTGCCTTGTAGTTCTAGTTGTATTCCTACTGAGTCTAGTCTACCAGGCTCGTCTGGGTTGGGTGGTCACCATATGGTAACTAGGAGTAAGCTAGGTATATTTAAACCTAAGCTTTACACAGCTAGTTTTGCATCCACTACTGTTCCCGAGACCATTGAACAGGCTTTACAAATCCCAGCTTGGAAGGAAGCTGTGTTGGCAGAATATAATGCCCTGATATCGAATGACACATGGAAATTGGTTCCTTTACCCGAAGGTCGTAAAACTGTGGGGTGCAAGTGGCTTTTCCGTATTAAGTACAACTCTGATGGCTCAATTTCTCGCTACAAAGCACAATTGGTTGCCAAGGGGTTTTCTTAAGTCCCGGGGCAAGACTTTAGTGATACATTTAGCCCCGTTGTTCATTTTTTTACCCTAAATATTCTTTTTTCTATTGTTGTTTCTCGGAAGTGGAAGTTGCGTCAAGTTGATGTGAACAACACTTTTCTCAATGGTGGGTTAGAAGAACAAGTCTTTATGCAACAACCACCTGGGTTTATTGAGCAAGCTGCTGATGGGTCCAATTTAGTTTGTCTTCTTTAGAAGGCTCTGTACGGGTTGTGACAAGCTCCTTGCAACTGGTACACAAAGTTGAGAAGTTGTCTTCTCTCTCTCGGGTTCAAGGAGTCCGCTGCTGACACTTCCTTATTCATTTGCAGTCGTGACTCTGTCATTACATACGTCTTAGTGTATGTAGATGATATTATCATCACTGGATCAACGAATGAAGTTGTTGAAACGATTATCCAGGAGCTCAATCAAAAGTTTTCTCTCAAAGACTTAGGTGAGCTTACTTTTTTTCTTGGTATTAATGCCTTGAAGATAGGAGAATCCTTGTTGCTCAGTCAAAAGAAATTTGTTCTAGAATTGTTGGCTAAAGCTAAGATGTGTCACGCTAAACCCTCGCCCACCCCGATGCTTTCAACCACTAAACTGAGTCATGATGCTGAGAGTCCTTTGTCTGACCCATATGTCTATCGTAGCCTTGTTGGAGCCTTATTATATGTTTGTCATACGAGGCCTGACATCGCATTTAGTGTGAACCGTGTTGCTCAGTTCATGCACAAACCATGTGAGGGGCATCTTGAGGCAGTAAAGCAGATACTTCAATACTTGGTTGGCACACTTGATTATGGTTTGCTGTTTTCAGCATCAGATTTGGGTGTGGGGAATATAGTGGCCTTTTCTGATGCGGATTGGGCTAATGGATCCGATGATAGAAGATCAACAACATGGTATTGTGTTTATGTTGATAACTGCTTAGTTGCATGGAGTTCTAAGAAGCAGAAGTCTGTTTCAAGGTCAACATCCGAAGCCGAGTATAGAAGTGTTGCTGATGCAGTTTCTAAGATCATGTGGGTCGATGCAGTACTGCGCGATATGGGTATTGGTTCCTCATCTGTCTATGTGGTGTGGTGCGACAATACGAGCGCGGTAGCCATGTCCGCTAATCCTGTATTTCATTCTCGGTCAAAACATGTTGAATTGGACGTCCATTTTGTTCGTGAAAAGTTGCTGATCGAAGGGTTCAAGTCAATTATGTTCCGGCTGAACATCAAGCAGCGGATGGGTTAACTAAACCTTTGTCTAAAGCTTATTTTCAGCTGTTTCGATGCAAGATAAGTGTTCATTCATCTACAGAACAATGAAGGGGAGCAGGGGGGATGTTAGGCTTTATATTTGCAACTGTACTTGGATCAAGTACAGTATGGGCCGTCTGGTTTATGGTTGAAGATGGCTGATGACTGGTGCTTGTGTAACTATTTCTGGTAGGCCCGCTAACTAAGTCTAACAGATTGGTTAATCAATAACCGTTTCTGTTAGGCTTGGATTGGGCTATATTAAAGAAGGGTGACCCGACCCAGGCTTTCATCTTTTTGGAAGCCTACATTTTCTCTATCGGTTTCCCTCAGAACATTTCTTTCCCTTTTCTAATTTTTTCTAGGGTTTCATCCTCTGTCCAATAGGAACGGTAACTCTTTTTTGTCAATAATCTCTCTAAAAATCTTCACTGTGCTGGATCAAGACAGGCATTCGGTAGACATGGAGACGTGGTTGATTCTTTTGTCGCAAAAAACTGAGCAAAGTTGGAAAAAGATTTGGTTTCGTCAGATTCTCTACTAGGGCAGCCGTAGAGAGGGCGATAGAGAGGCTAAATGGTTTTAGGCTGTATGGATCCACTATCCATGTTAGCTTTGTGAAATACAAAACGAGAACTTCATTATGGAGGAAGATGCGTCCAGGGGAAACAACGACGAAGGAAAACAATTTGAAGCAGCATGACCAGATAGTAAGGAAGAAAAAACAGATAAAGAAGAAGAGGATGTTATTCACTTAGGAGAAAAGGGAGAAGAAGAAGAGAACATTGAGAACGAAAGAAGCGAAAGGAGAAGGAAAGCAAGGAGGATCCAAGGTTACGTAGAGGAAGAAACACCATGGAAACTCAACCGAAGCTTGATTGGCATAATGGCAACGAGATGTAGCTCAAATAATGTGGAAGATAGGTTGCATGCCTGAGACTAGGTAATGTGTAAGTCAATTGCATGGGGAGTCGCCATTTCATGTTGAACGTTGAAGATGAAGAACTTCTGAGACTAATGGAACAAAAAACTGGTCCCTACTAAAAGAAGTTTTCCAGGATGTGAGTTACTGGTCAGAGTCTTTCCGATTACAGGAGAGAATAGTGTGGGTGGAGGTGTCGGGAGTCCCTTTACATTATTGGAATTATGTTACTTTTTTTAGAATTGCCAAATTATGGGGTACGTTGGTGGCGATGAGTGAAAACTTAAACCATATTAATGGGTGTGAGAAAATTGAGATACTCATAAATACCGAACTTCAAAACCGGATAGAGGAAAATGTCGAAGCGGAGGTAGGAAATCAAGTATTTGTTATCATGGTTATGAAATTGCCTTCAAATAAATCTGCCTCAGACATTCCCATCGGAGAAGAAGAGAAGACTCAGAACCAGAATCAGAAACAAAGGGAAGCTGAAGAGGTAAGTTCCTCGGATTCATTGAGCTTCTCGTGGAGGAAAGAGAAAACGGCGGATGCGACTGAAAATAGGGGTGATTCCGAGGAAGCAATTAACGAGATATTAAAAGGAACGTGTTAGATCATCGGCGCACCCCATGGCGCAGCGAAAAAACAAACACGACGATCTCACCAGCGATCCATGTACATTTAATCTGAATTCAGGAGGAAGAGATAGGTTTACTTACATTGAGTTCCTTGATAAACAGCACGAACAGAAACGTCTAACGATCTCACGAATGACACGAATCTTAGCCTCCACGAATAGGTCGTCTCAGCCTCTACTCAGTTCACCCGGTTGAAAAGTTGAGAGCAATTTTTCTTTTTCACAAAACGTTTGGGAGAAAAATACGTTTCAAAGGGTTAGACGTCTGCTAGACCATTAACCTTTTTTATAGTATGTTACCCTAACTGCATAGAATTTTTAATTAATTCTGAACTATAATTACTTTAATTATTTTAAATTCGGAATTCTATGTATAATAAAACACTTTAGCATATATATCAAATATATATGTCTCAATATTAATTATACATGTTATATACGTACAACTAAATTGTACATATGTAACTTATTTATTAATTGCTCTTTTCAACCCTGGGGTGTGACCCTGTAGGTTCCAGTAACATTAGTAGCAATTATCAAAACTATTCCAATATCACAAACAATGAGTGACATCTAGCAATGTATCATTGTAACCTAAATTACTGGAAGTAAAGATTCAACGTAACATTTTCGTGATCAACTATTCTAATGTATTATATCCCTTTGTCCTATATATCTAGAATAGGCACAAGTCTTAGAATAGTCACACTTGTTTTGCCTATCTATTATTTCTTGATATCTAGAGTAGACAACGGACGAATAATATGTGATCTCCCATGTCAACTTATTCGAGCATGACCATGCATTTCTAGTCTTACTCAATCAAGTGGGTTGTGATATGTTTCCTATTATGTAGGAAGGACAAATCCTACCTCGACCATTCATACCACACTACACATATCATGATATGCTCAATGTCAGTGTTTATAGTGTAACCATTTATGGTGCACGTTTAACTGCATCAAAGCACACACCAATATATGTTCATATAGTAATGATCTCAAGTCAAAGGATCATACATATAGTTATCATTATGAGCAATATCATGACAATTACATGATAATCCAAGACATATGCTCATAGCGGGTCAATCCAATATGTTGTTATCCAACATCATATTCATGCTTTGATTTTGATATCACTATGTCAATGACAACACATTGTCATCAATCAACAGCATGTTAACTTTAAATGTATTATTATTATTATTATTATTATTATTATTATTATTATTATTATTATTATTATTATTATTATTATTATTATTATTATTCATGCCCATAATAATACTCAACTAAGAATCTATTAATAATAATATTATTATTATATGGACATTATTGTCTTTTGTTAATTTGATGTATAGAAATATAACAGAAGAAAATAACGGCAATGCCTTTATTTGATAAAATCGGTAAAGATAGTATGTCAATACAATCATCATATAATTGGTCTTTGGGCATATTCTAACAGAATGTCCCCCATAAGATACGCTGCTACAGAATCAAGAGAAGAAAATATGCATTTCTATGACATGGAATTAATGAGGGGAAATATGGGAGAGCAAAGACCAGGAAACAATCTAAGGTCTAGTCCCACAGGCGGATCAACAAAGCAAAAAAAGAAGTGGATCGAGATATTAACTGAAGGCCTGGAGAAAAGCCCAACAAATAAAGTCAATGAAGAGTGCTTGGCGATGGGCTTCTCACCTCAACAACTAAAAACGACTGAAAAGGATAAAGATGATTTGTGCCAAGAAGAAAGAAGATTGGCAGATCAAAGGGAAGCTGACATTATTGACACAAGGACTTTCAAGGAAGACAATCAGCAATTTATTGTTCCAGAGCTTGATCAAATCTTCAAAAAGATGAGAGTGAGAAGATACACGTCGCTCAAGGATTTTCAGGATAAATCCCTGTCTGAAAAAGAAAGAAGAAAGATAGATAAGGCTCATAAAAGAAGCAAAAAATGTGGGAAGGTTGTGTAAGAGTCTGAATTAGAGGGAAGATCGTTATCGGACTCGGATCTTCAGGTAAGATGGGATATTGGCACGAGGGAGGCGGTTCAAACAATGGAAGTTGAAAAAGGAGCTAGGGATTAAATTCAGGGGAGAAGAAAAGGAATTAATTCAAGACTTATCAAATCTAGAGGAACTTGACAGAGCTACCCAAGTTTAATCGATTACCAGGAGATTCAAATACCCTCCATTAGATGAGGATCCTTTCTTAGAATATTTGGGGATTGGGGTCGGAGGTGAAGGCGTATTAAGTTAGGCGATTGGTGAAGGTAAAGAAGATTGAGATGCTATTCCTACAAGAGACGAAATGGGAAAAAATGGATGTCAACAAGATTAGAAGACTATGGGAAGATGATGACTTTGATTTCGTAGAAGCTCAAGCAATTGGAAACTCAGGTGGCGTGTTAACAGTCTGGGATAAGCAAAAATTCGAGTTAGAAAGAAAATTGGTGAGTACCAATTTTATTTTGCTGGAAGGACTATGGAAGGAAATTGGAGAAACCACAATATGTATAAATGTGTATGCCCTATGCGAAATTCAAGCTCAATCCAATATGTGGAACGAACTTAAGCAGCTAAAGAATCAATGGAAGAAACCATTGCTCGTGGTAGGAGATTACAACGTGGTAAGATGTAAAAGCAAAAGAAAAGTCAGCTCCAAATTAAGGCCAGGTATGTCTGATTTCAACTCATTCATTGATGATTGTGCTTTGGTGAAGATACCTTTATTGGGAAAAAAGTTTACATGGATTGGCCCGCTTAATCGGAGGACTAAATTTGATAGATTTCTAGTAGATAAGGTTTGGTTTCAGGATAAATCAGATCTATGTGTCTGGGGTTTCAACAGAACCATGTCTGATCATATACCAATCCTACTAGCTGGGGATGACATTGACTAGGGGCCTAGACCTTTTAAGTTGATCAATTCTTGGTTGCTGAACAAAGACTGCATCAATATAATTCAAAAAATTCTAGAAAATTCAAATCTAAAGAGAGGGAACCCTCATAGGAAGCTAAAAAGGTGAAAGAGGCTTTAAAGAAATGGAACTCGGAGCAAGGCTCAGACTTCAGCAGAAGAGCAACAGTCCTGGAAAGCAAGATTAATGCTATTGAGGAAAATGGAAATTTGTGAGAGCTTGATTCTGGTAAATTGGAAGAGCTGAAAATGTTGAAAGAACAAATGTGGGATACTTTAAAAGCACAAGAGGATCTATGGAAACAACAATCGAGATTAAATTGGTTACTCAAAGGTGACTTTAACACTGCTTATTTCCACAGAGCAGTAAAATTTTGTGCAAAAAGAAACACAATCAGAGGAGCAAACCTGGGCCCAAAAGGTGAATCAGATCCAAAATAACTGAGACGGTTCCTTTTCAACCACTTTGTCAATCATTTCAGCTATAAACCTAGGAAATGGGATGCAGTTTTTGAGCTAAATTTTAAGGAGCTTGACGTTCAAGAATCAACTAATCTGGAGAAACCATTCACTTGAGGAAATTATGGCAGCTTTATGGTATTGTGATGACTCTAAAGCCCCTAGTCCTAATGGCTTTAATGCATTATTCTTTAAGAAATACTGGGAGAATGTGATAGAAGACCTTTTGCAAGATTTCAAAGATTTCTATAGCAGCGAAAAATTGCAGAACAATATAAATACTTCGTTCCTAGCCCTAATTCCTAAGAAGTCAAATCCTGAAAAACATATCAGGTCTTAGACCAATTAGCCTGGTTAGCTCAATCTATAAAATTTTTGCAAAAGTACTAGCTGGTCGTTTGTGTAGAGTTCTAGAGAATCTAATAAGTGACACACAATGTGCATTCGTGAAGGGCAGGCAAATTTTCGATGGTGTGCTTGTTGCAAATGAAATAATTCACTTTCTGCAGAATGAAGAATCAAGAGAGGGAGGCATGATACTCAAACTGAACTTTTCAAAGGCATATGATTGTGTCAGATGGAACTTTATTATGATGGTGATGGACAGAATGGGATTTGGTACCAAATGGAAGAGTTGGGTATTGGAATGTATGTCTACAACAAAGGTCTCAGTCTTACTCAATGGCTCACCAACTAAAGAATTCATAATGTTTAGGGGATTGGGATAGGGAGACCCCTTGTCCCCTCTATTGTTTATATTGGTGACTGAAGCTTTACACCTGTTGTTTGAAAAAGCAACTCAGATCGGGAAAATGAAACGGATCCAAAACTTGCTGCCAGGAACAATTTTATCGCATATGCAGTTTGCAGACGATACTATACTTTTTTTAAGACCAAGGAACAAAACTTGTACTATGTTAAAAGGATCTTGCACTGTTTCGAAATTTGCTCGGGTTTAAGTATAAACTTCAAGAAATCGGGCATTGTTGGCATAAATGTGGATGGTGATACAGTAAAGTCTCTTGCAAGAATTTGTGGATGCCAGATAATCAATCTTCCAATCAAGTATTTGGGAATGCCATTAGGAGCAGACCCGAGAAAAGTAAGCACATGGGATCCGGTAATAGAAAGGTGTAGGCAGAAACTACCAAGCTGGAAGAGCAGAACTCTAAGCTTTACTGGAAGAATAGTGTTGATTAATTTAGTCTTATCAGCCTTACCTTTATATTACATGTCAGTTTTTGAAGCCCCTAGAATGGTGATAGATAGAATTGGTAAAATCAGAAGAAGCTTTCTATGGGGAAGTTGGAATGGCTCAAAAAATTGGCCAGAGTAAACTGGGGTCGTATCTGCAAACCAAGAAAGATGGGAGGAGCAGGAGTCTTAAACTTAACTATAAAGAATAAAGCCTTACTTGTCAAGTGGAGATGGAGATTTGTGAACGAAAAAAGGCTATGCGGAGAAAAATTATTGCAACAAAATATGGAGAAGATGAAGAAATGTGCTCGAGGAAATGTAAATCGAAATCTAAAGCATCAACGATTTGGAGAGGCATCACAAAAAACCTCTTAAGAGATGAAGTTAATCAATGGATGAGCAAGGCAGCCTACAGATGAAAATTGGGAGATGGGAAAGTGATCCTGTTCTGGGAAGATTGGTGGATTGGTGAAAATTCGCTAAGAACAATCTTTCCACGATTATATAAATTGTGCAACAATGAAGGTGTTACAATCTCATCCCTGGCTGGTTCAGCTTCGTTTCAGGAGCTACATTGGACTTCAATGTTCTCAAGGACACTGCTAGAAAGAGAAGAATTGGTGCTCGAAAATTTGAAGAAGGAAGTGATGGGCGAGCCTATAAAGAAGAAGATACCAGACAAAATTAGTTGGCTACATGGCAGATCCAGAAGCTTCACAGTAAGGAAATTGACAGAACTGATGGAGATTGTGGAAGTTGAGACTAATCTATTTGATTATAATTCGATATGGAGCATTAAAGTCCTTCCTAAGGTGGAATCCTTTTTATAGATGCTAAAGCTCAATAAAATACCAACCAAGGGATTCTTGTTAGAGAGAGGCTTAAAGCTCGAAAACTTTAAAAAGGAATGACATTGGTGTGAGTTAAGTGTAGAGACTTCAAATCATTTGTTTGTGGAATGCAGGGTAGCACAATGCTTTTGGGTAATATTTTGTAATTGGTGGAATGTGATTTTGCCAAAAATTTAAAGTATAGAGGATTTATTAGATTTTTGCTTGGCTAACCATGGAAAGGGGATAGTGAAAACAATGTGGCTTATCTCAGTAGCACCAGCCCTTTGGAGCTTATGGCTTGCTCGGAATGAATTCGTTTTTAAGGCCAAGAAACTTCCAGTTAAGAATATCATGTTTTTTTTCGAAAATGAGGGCTTACATATGGATAAAAGCAGTCAATGAGAGTGTCATTCTAAATGAAAATAATTGGTGGAGTAACCCGTTGAAATGCGTCATGATTAACAAGTGCAACCTTGAAGAAAAAGCCTGGAAGCTTCCCTTTGCATGTACAATAAAATTCAATGTAGATGATGCTCATAAAGATGGTAAGGGAGGATGTGGTGGAATACTAAGGAATGAAAAAAGGTGATGTAATAAAAATGTTCTCTGGACCAGTGATAGACTTGGGGTCGGATTTTTCGGAACTTACAACAATAAACACGGTTATGAAGGTGTTTCTAGAAGCAGAACTTAAACTCAAATTTGAACTGGAAATTGAATCGGATTCTCAGATAATACTGAATTGGATTGCAACTCCATTGATAAGACCTTGACGCTGGTGGGATGTGTTTGATGAACTAGACTCATTATGTAGGGACGTTGTAATGGTGAAATTCTCTTTTGTTCCAAGATGTTTGAATTCGATGGCGGACCATCTAGCTAAAGAAGGACTACAAAGAAGTGATATATTTAAAGCATGGTGGTAATTCGTGACCAACTATAGCTTTTCGATAATGGTTGTTGATATTTCCATAGGAGAACTGTCTTAAGTTTTGTAACACCCTTAAAAGTATATATATATATATATGCGTTAAAAATAAAAGGAAGTGAAAAAAAGAAGATAAGTTTCGCTGCTAAGGGGATTTGATCCCACAACCTCAAAGCTTCTAAACCAAGTATCCAACCGTTTGAGCTATAATAACTCTTGGTGTTAAACTCATTTACCTTTAATTTATTCCTCATATTTTGAATAAAATAATAAAATAAATAAAATATCCCACCTACCCTCTTTAATGGCATTAATTAGGTCCATCTGCCCCAAAAGAGGGGATACCCGACCTTTCACTTTCCTCTCACCTCCCCAAACGCAGGAACCGTCTGATCTCAACCACCACCGCGCCGTAACTGTAACCGTCAACGGCAACGTCGCCTCACGCCGATCACACCCATAGCCTCCACTCGCGGCAAGCAACCACCGTTCTCTATGGAGATTCTGTTGAATGTCCGTTCGAAACCCATGGTTCGCCGCCCCTCTATTTTTCGCAATTCTGGCCACCTCTGTTGCCTGTTTCAGAAGCCGTCACCACCGGTGATCTCCTCGTGTCAAGGCGAACGAAACCCACCCAATCGATTATCGATTCGTCACCGTTTAAGGCCTCGTCAGAGATTCGTCGATATTAAGGGTTTAATCCTGATTTTGGTAAGTTTTGGTAGTATATTTGGTGGAAAATGGGTAGATTCGAGTTAAATAAGAGTTTGTAACTCATTTTAGGGAGTTTTTTATTCGATTTCGGCAAGTTAAGGCTGCACGTGGCGGCCACACGCCGTCGCCAGTGTTTTACCGGCTGCCATTGACGGTAGCCACTGAACCGACCAGCCCAGGCCTAACCTGGTCGTTGTTTAACCTGACCTAGTCCTTAAATCGGTTCAAACCGAAAGTAATTAAGCCGAGCTTTTATTTAATGTTGGGTCGACCCGTTTGACCCGAACCCCACCCGAGTTTGACCCGTTGACCAAGTCAACCTAGTGAGTCAACTCGTCTGAGTCAACCTAGTGAGTCAACTCGCCCGAGTCAACCCATTGAGTCAACTCGGTCAACCAGTGATGTCAGCGTTGACTTTGACTGTTGATGTCAGCGTTGACTTTGACCAAAAAGTCAACTTTTTCTGAAAAGTCCTATTTTATGTTTTTCGACGTCATTAGTCCGATTTTGAAGCCCGTTTCATGAAATTCTAACCCGAAAACCTCCGAATTGGACCTTAAACTCGAGTATACTTATGTATTTTAATAATCAATTATGAGCAATGTGAATGAGGACTGAAATTGGAATTTGTGCGATTGAAGGTATTCAAAGTTCCTTGTATTCAGGATGTTGAGGATGTCGCATTCGGGTTTGAGAGTGATCGAATGGAGTATCATGGTCGACCGATATAGCAAGTATTAAAGGTAATACACTACTACCTCTAGTATGCTTTATGAATATGTTGGTATTCAGTTAATACATGCATGAATATGATGAAGAGTGCTGTTAACCCTGCTTAAGTCAAACCATATATGAAATTGAGTATGATAACCTAGATAAGATCAAAATGCTCGAACGAGGAAGTTAACAAATATAAGGATATGGAGTTCAATAAATTAAGTAATAAGGCATCTAATCTCAAAACCTGATTATTAATGTCAAATGAGTAAATGCTAAAAATATTTTGATATGAAATTACAAAAATGCCCTTAACGTATGAGAATGACTAAAATACCCTTGGAATTGGAAGCGATCTAGAAATCTACACTGGATATGGTAAAACAATATGATTCATCTAAAATCCTCGAACTACTTAGAAAGTTATGTTAACAAGATTTAAACCTTCGAGATTGTAAGGTGTTAGGCTTCCTTGGATCTGGAATGAATCTCTGAATATAGATTACGGGAAACTATCCATACCCTTGAATTAATCAAGTGGCTCAAAATACTGAATTGATTGTAATGACTAAAAGTATTGGAAATATTGTTATGGTTAAATTAATCGGAATGATTGTAGTGACCAAGGAGGCTGAAGTATCTTCGGACACACAAGTTTGCAAATTAACTGGAAGGATGGATAAACCCTTGAGTTTGAAATGAATGAAGTGGTTGGAGAGTACCGAAATTTCTTGAATTGCTGAAACACCCACAAGTACTTAAATGATTGAAATACTAGAAATGGTTCGATTGACAGGAATGATGGATATCCCGAGCTTTAGAATGACTGAAATACCCCCTTGACTGAAATAAGTAAATTGCCTTTGATGAAATTCTAGAAATGCCAATAAAGCTGAAAATGACTGAAATGCCCTTAAGGGTTGAAGCATGACTCATGTACATCAATCACTCCTGATATTAATATAAGGATGGAAGTTTTTCCGCACAGAGTATTAGTTCAACTACTCTGTGGCGAGTCCTATGGTGAAATATGAAGACAACCTTTTAGATATACGATACAAACAATATTTGGAAATGATACCCGTGAAGTGCATACATTAGATGGTTTGGTTAGTACTGTAAGGTTTGGACATGTTAGTTCAATTGGTTTTAGAGGCTCGATAAACTTCTAGAAATCTTAAATATTGTAAATCGTCATTTTATCACTATTGGGTTAAATTACAAAATCACTCATGATAGTTAAAAGACCAAAATGCCCTCGTTGGCCAAAGTAATCAAAATAGCCTCAAATGTATCTGATATTGTGAAAGATCTTGACGTAGAAATCTCTATATGCCTGGTTGGAAACCTGATGAGCAAATAGAATTTCTAAGCCACTGTTTACGCCTTGTTGATATAAATTACCAAAATGTTCGTGTATGATAAAATAACCATAATGCCCTTGTAGGCTTAAATGGCTAAATCACTTACGATATGCCAAAACTCTCAAAGATCTTGATGTATCATCTCTTGAATATCTGTTTTGAACCGTTAGTACAAACCCCTCTTTTAGTAGGGGTCTCGTTTCAAAAATTCGTTCAATTGTCAAAAGTTTAATGTGTTCTCTTCCGTAAATGTCAAGTATCTCCAAGGAAATAAACTGTTCTACCTAGTGTGTTCCATGTGTGATACACGACTATTTTTGCATACTGATTTACATGTTATAATACCGATCACGTGCACATGATTGACATACTTGAACTCATTTGAACATGACATGTTTTATAAATTAAGCATGACCGTACTATATTTCCGGTATATGCCTATGCACCAGATATGACAAACATGATATATAGATAATGTGTTACTAAAACTACAGCTATTGATAAATGAACTATTGATGATCTGATTCACTGGGGTACTTGGGACATGATATGAAGTTACCGTCGGCTCAGCCCTGATCCAACTGGTAAGTCCGCCCGTTTTCGGTCCTATGCTTCGGCTAGGTCCGCCCGTTTTCGGTCTTATGCTTCGGCTAGGTCCGCCCGTATTCTAAGGTATTCCTTAGTATGGTACCCACGCCCAATGGGCTCGGGTTAATGCATGAACATGATACTGCACCAGGGAAACTAAATACTGGAGTATGGTTGGAGGGTAAATAAAGAATTAAAATGAACTTTACTACTACTTGAAATAAATGTATTTGAAATAAAATGGTATACTGCATTGTTACATTTCATGCATTAACGTTGCACCGTTGGAACACACTAGACACTAAACTCTCTGATTTCCACCTCTGTATATTACTAGCCTATATAATTCCCGTCAAATTCTTGATGTTTGAATAAAGAACAAATATCATTATTCTCAAGTTCGATGCAACCTCAAAATAGCAGAAGAGAAATGAAGACTGTTACTGCATGGAACATCATAAAAATGTTATGCCTACCATATATCTGCATGAGCTTATAGTATCTTTTGGTAGTTCTGTATTACTTAGCTTTTCAAGCTCACGTTGTTTTTACCATCGCAGGATAAAAGAATATATCATGGTATAATGGTTGACAGCAGCGTTCGGAGTTGTCTCGGCGTTGCCTTTGGAGTACGGTATTGTATAGTTAGTGGGCATGTATGTCATGTATTGTTTTATGACAGTGTCTGTAAAACACTTTCTAAAATTTTTGTTATGTGTTTAAATGACTTCCCGAAATGGTATTTTAAACAGAAGTTGATTTTGCAGTTTAACAAGTGGTTGAGGAAAAAATGTTTTTATGCGTATTTTTATGGTGGATCTCTCTTGTGACCCTAATGTGACCTCCTAGTATTCGTGATAACACATAGGCGGGTCTAGGGGTTACAAGTTTTATGCCTGTCGATAGTTCTAATTATGGCATATGGTGAACTTTGCAGCTACAAGGGGTTCGTATCTTGTAAACTGTACCTAGTTGAGCAATACTATTTTCCTCCATTTAGGTCTAGGGGGTTTTTAACGAGGCTCTCGACTAGAGTTATTTTAATAAAACAAAGAATATTGTTGAGAAAAAAAAACTAAATTTACAACTTATGCATAAAATGATAATAGTGGAGTTTAGCTTATAAATTTTGTTTGAGTTAACATAAAAAAATTAAAATAGCAAAGTACAAGAACACAAAACGATCAAATTAAAACACAAAGACTACTTCTTCAACTTACATACAGTTGAAGGACTAAGAGAAAAAATTGACATGTTAATAATGAATGTGTCCTTATTCATCATAAATTTTTAATATACCGGTTAACTTACATAGTAGTATTTGTTTCATGATTTTTTCTTAACACTTTGATAATACACATGTGCTCAAACCCCGAACTCCTAAGATGAACATTATCCTTTTTTTACTGGAGTCACTCGTTGGGTTCCCTTATTTATCGTAATTGATTACGATAATATTTGTATAACATATTTTTTGTTGTCTTCTTGGTTTCCCAGAACTTTGTTCTGATTAATCCGGATCAATTCGCGTCACACATCTGACTTTGGTGGGTGAGTCTTCCAGCAAAAATTTTCTGCATACAAAACCTCGAAATCAAGACCAATTTAAGTGATACCAAATTACTTACTATTTAGACCAACAAGTTGGTATATTTTTAAATGTAATTTAAATAGCAAACTCTATATGGATTTAAGTAATCATGGATTAGTGCAAAACCGCGTTGGGTGAGAAATAATGAATGGAAATTAAGGGCAGGCTGGTGAGGATATATTTTAGGTTGAGGCATGAAATATTCAAAGGGAAGTGTGGGTTAGGGCAGCCCCCCTACCATGGGGAGACCTGTCCCAGGCTCCACCAACATTTGGAATAATATCATTGTGAAGGAGATTCTCGTATATTGCATTTTGTAGGACCAAATTTAATAAACTACATTAGTATTCATAATTAATATGTTTATTATACTTATCGACATGCTTTGGTTAGTATGAAGTAGGAGCCATAGGGGGGATTTTAATTAAATATTTGTTAATTTATTAATGGTTAAATTTTATCATTTTGTAACTTAAACCATTGGAGTAATATTGAGATTTTGCAACTTTAATAAAACTGAAATGATTAAACCATTGGGTTTGATAATTTCAGTTTTATTAAACAAAACCACTAAAAACTACAATTTTATCCCATATAACATATTTAAGGAACATGAAAAAATTAATATACACAAAATGATATATTTAATTATAGTAACTAAAATATAATTAACACATTACTTTACTAAATGTATTGTATTTATGTTTAAAATTTAATGCATTTGATAGTTTATATTATGTTCATATTTATCTAACCAACAAACAAAAAATCGCAAAAACTCAACACACATACACACAAGTACGAAAATACTTTGATAGTAGAGGTTGTTGCCCCATTAAAATTGAAAATTTTATAAGATAATTATAAGTTCTTTTAAAAAAGTTATATTTTACTCCCATCTAACTAAATTCTGACTTTGTCCCTTCATACACAAATTGCATAATTGTATGTATAGATATCATAGAGGTAAGTCAGAAAGAAAGGGTTTGGGAGGATATTGACAAGGCAATGGCACAACTTGGGTTAGGGTTGTTTCCTTCTCCTAGGGATGTGATTTGTCTCTAAGTCACCGCCATTGCCTTCAAAGCTCACACCTTCGAGAATGAGTGATGTTGACCCCAAATTGGTGCATTTGCCACCCTTTTTTCTTGTTTCAAATTTGACCTAAAATAGTCTAATACAAGGAACGTTTTGTAGTTATTTTATTCCAATAAAAAATTAGAAATAAATTTAAGTTCTTTATTTATCATTTAATTGTAAAATATTCTTTTTTTCAATGAAGTTTTGGTAAATTTGACTAAAGATGAGGTCTCGGTCTTTGAGTACTTATATTCGACTTTTTTTCATGTGTAAATTACGAAAACAATTAGGAGTATATTATAATTGAGCTATTTTTACCTTTTATTATTGTGATTGTATTTTTGTGCTTGTAATTTTTAAGAGTGTTTGAACATCCGAGAATAGAGTTACGATCAAGAACTAAGAGGAGTAAGAGTTTGTTAAGCCTATAATTTCTAAAAAAGAACAGAAGGGGCAAAAATCTTATTTTACTAATATTTAAATTAAAATAATTTAAAATGTAATTATACCAAATAACTTGGGAAGGCCCTCCTAACCCATTAATGCTTTCGTCCTTGTGAAATCGCAGTGTAATTGCATGAAAATATAATTACTCTTCTAGTTCTCTTGATATGCTTGCCTAGCATGGTGTATTTACATAATATTGATTCCACATGTCATGTTTGGCAGTAACAATTATAAATACAATTACATAAGTTTAAATTTTAAAATAATATTAATGACGTGCTAGAAAAGCGATCATGTAAATGGATATAAATACAATTAAACAGTTGTGACATGTTTGACAAACTCCATGAATGATGGGTCCTGTTGATTTGGTGTAATTATGCAGGTAATTACATTATTTATTTTTATAAATATTGTTAATTTTAAAACTTAGTTATAAAATTGTATAATTTCAATGTGTACTACCAAACATGTCATAGAAAAATAAGATATAATTACACTTTGTCAATCAAATATATCTAAAAAATAAAATTTCTTATTCTTATGTTTTAATATATTTACTATGATAATAAGTCTATTTTTATGCAATTATGTTAGTGTCCAAACACACCCTAACTATAAAATTGAAGAGTGATTGGATGATTTCATTGATTAATCAAATATGACATGTCTATGTAATTACATTAATAAATAATTATCACATGATTTTACAAACGCATCCTAATTTATATATATTTTTTAAAATCAGTCCGGACGATAATAAAATAACTAAAAATTAATGGTACTTTTATTAAAAAGACAAGAGTGCTGCAGCAATGTGTCATTAATTGTAATCGCGAAGGGTAGGCAAGTGGGCAAGCGTCAAATCAAGAAAGTTGTCTTTTACTTGCAATTTATCCAAAATTTTGTTTTTCTTTGGCCTTTTACAATTGATATATTCTTTAAAATATGAACATTTATTTTTATTTTAACTCATACAATGTGGTATAATTAATTAAAGTGAAAACTACATATTTAATATTTCAACTATGCATGTGTTACTGTTTTGGTACCTAAAACTAACAGAGATGATGACGTAGTTTGGTATAATCATCGTTTTAGTACAAAACACTTATATATATATATATATATATATATATATATATATATATATATATATATATATATATATATATATATATATATATATATATATCAATTTAGTCCAACATCCATCAATTTAAAACATCATCTTAATTTTGGGGTAAAATATTATCTTAATTTAATTGAATTTTGTCCCATCCCTCTCACACCCCTTGTATTCTCGTCGGTATCCTGATCGTGGGGTTTGGGTCCTCTAATGGACCCTGCATTAGCCCCCCATTGATCCGTAAATCCTAAAGTTTTGATTATCCCTAGCGTGTTTTTTAAACTCTAAAACCCCAAAAAGTGTTCCTCTGGAAGAAGAAGAAGAAAATTGAGGAATATATAATTTTAATTCAAAAATTAAAATAATGTTTAAATTTATATAATTTTAGACTATATTGATAGGTTGTATAAGTTTTTGAACTAAAATTATTATTAACCCAAGCCACATCATCATTTTCGTTAATTATAAACGGTAGAGGTACCAAAATAGAACAAAAAATAACTTAAATATCATTTTGTAAAAAATAATAGTGGGGTGCTAAAATAATAACGCTAGTATAGTTAGGGTACTAAATATGTAGTTTCCCCTTAATTAAGTTAGGTATTCGTAAATATATGCTTCTCCCATCACACACACAAGAAGAAAACTTAAATGCATGTGATTCGTTAAAAGTTTTGTGGCTTCTCATTATCCCTACAAGATGTTAGTGTTCAATTTGAAAAGGGTTTTAGAAATTAATGTTTTCTTTTTAACATTCGAAGAAATCTTATGGTGATATCGGTTTATTATTTTAATTTTTTTTATAACACGCATTTTAAAAATAAATTATTCGAACATGTGTTTTTTAAGAATACTGTTTTTTATTGCAACCATTCAAAGGGTTCAAAACATGTTTAAAGTTTCTTTTTGATAACACGCCTATTTCTCTCTTATGAAAAATACTCTTAAAAAATGAAAGGCTTAATATCAAAATAAATATTTAAATTATATCATTTTTTATTTTAAAGTGTTAATTTTTTCTCTTTTTAAATACTTAAACATTTTTTTAACCAAAATATGTGACTTAAATAACTTTAAAAGATGTAGAAATGATTGTTTGGCATCTAAAATAGATTAAAAAAAAATTAGGCACATTAACACTTATTTTGATATTAAGCTAAAAATTGAATTACTTCGGTTAGTGATCCAACGTCCAATCTTCCTCCACGTGTTGACAAATACTGATGTGACCTACACATGCAGCCATATAAACGAAAAATTATTGCATGGTCCCGGACCACCACGTTATCCATGGTCTCATCCACTAAAAATCAGCCATGTAATTTCCATGTCATTTTTCCAAAGATGAATCTTCATCTTTTTAAGCCATATAAATAGGGAGTGGGTGGTTACATAGTGACGAGAAATTATTATATGGTCCCGGACCACCACGTCATCCATGGTCCTATCCACTAAAAATAAGCCACATAATTTTCTTTTTTCCATGTCATTATTTTATTTATAATCAACTTCTATGTAACCACCCACTCCCTATTTACATGGCTTAAAAAGATGAAGATTCATCATTGAAAAAAATGACATGGAAAAAAACAAATTATGTGGCTGATTTTTAGTGGGAGAGACCATAGATGACGTGGTGGTCCGGGACCATGCAATAATTTTTCGATAGTGACATAGAAAAAAAGAAATTACATGGCTGATTTTTAGTGGATGGGGACCATGGATGACGTGGTGGTCCGGGACCATGAAATAATTTCTCGTGACGAGAAATTATTATATGGTCTCGGACCACCACGTCATCCATGGTCCTATCCACTAAAAATAAGCCACATAATTTTCTTTTTTCCGTGTCATTATTTTATTTATAATCAACTTCTATGTAACCACCCACTCCCTATTACATGGCTTAAAAAGATGAAGATTCATCATTGAAAAAAATGACATGGAAAAAAACAAATTATGTGGCTGATTTTTAGTGGGAGAGACCATAAATGACGTGGTGGTCCGGGACCATGCAATAATTTTTTCATAGTGACATAGAAAAAAAGAAATTACATGACTAATTTTTAGTGGATGGGGACCATGGATGACGTGGTGGTCCGGGACCATGAAATAATTTCTCCATATAAACACCACCCCTCAGTTTTTTATATCATTGAGGGCTTCTCTCTCTCTAGTCTCTCCCTCTCTTTAACAATCATAATTCATAAGAATAAGCTGAAGAACAGTCACAAAAAACCGGCCACCATGCAAGGAACCCAGAGTGATTTGAACTACAAATCGACCGAGCTCTGCCTCGGGTTGCCCGGCGGAGGCGGCGGTGGTGAAACTGAAGTGAAAAGTTGTCCAAAAACCACAGGGAAAAGAGGGTTCTCCGAGACTGTTGATTTGAAGCTTAATCTCCAATCTAAAGAATCCGGCATGTATCTGAACCAGAACCGAGAAAATGGCTCAAAAGAAACTGAATGCACCAAAGATCCTTCCAAACCAGCAGCCAAGTATGTGAGAAAAACAAAAAGTAGCCGCACTTGTCAAATTGTCATAAGTTTCTGTATGTTTATGTATGCATTTGTGGTTGGATTTTTTAGGGAACAAGTGTTGGGTTGGCCACCAGTTGGATCTTATAGGAAGAACATCATGGCTAACCAGAAGAACAACAGCCATGAATGTGAGAAAGCTGCCTTTGTGAAGGTTAGCATGGACGGTGCACCCTATTTGCGTAAGGTGGATTTGAAGATGTACAATAGTTACCAAAACTTGTCTGATGCCTTGGCTAAGATGTTCATTTCTTTCACTATGGGTAAGTTTACATATACATGCATTTTTAATGTTGTGTCATTATCTGATTCACTAAGAGCACATAGAATTTTATATCTTCGGTGCATCAAACATTAACCTGTTTGTTCGTTTGTTTGTTTTTTTAAAGGGGATTATGGATCTCAAGGAATGATAGACTTCATGAACGAGAGCAAGTTGATGGATCTTCTCAACACTTCTGATTATGTGCCCACCTATGAAGATAAAGATGGCGACTGGATGCTCGTGGGCGATGTCCCATGGGAGTATGTTCTTATTCATTCATTTACATATCAGACATAACACTGTTCCTAGTTAATTATATGCTACTCTCCATATTCATGCATGTACATCTTTTAGCAGCTCACTTCACCTGTGGGTGTTATGATCCACTTACATGTTTTGTTTTATACTTTTTTGGGCCGTTAGACGAGGACAAATGGATGATTGTGATTATTTTCGTATCTTTTTTTTTTAAATCTCCTCAATTTCCATCGTTCATCTCAACCATCTATTTACACTCATCCAAAAAAAAATGTGTAAAACTTAACCGTCCAAAAAAGTATAAAAGTAATTAAGTTTTACACAATGTAAGTGGATCCTAACTATATATATAGTTAAATAAAGTTTGGGATTATTAATCGAACTTTATACAAATACAATGCTTATGTTATATTTAGATATTACATTACGTTAAGTTGTTGGTTAAGGTTTAAACTTAAATGTTTGTCAAAAATTTCATAGGATGTTTGTTGAATCATGCAAGCGTTTGCGCATAATGAAAGGATCAGAAGCCATTGGACTTGGTATGTTAATCTTTAATCAATTATTTACTTACATGGATTCGATTAATAACATGATTATATATATATATAGTAATTAATGTAAATTTTGTTGATATTGATTTCAGCTCCAAGAGCAATGGAGAAATGCAAGAGCAGATCCTAAACCAGTTAAGATCCTGCAATATTAGAGCAACTTCTTTGGATTGGTGTCTTTGTGTTTTATGTAATAGTTTCGCATATGTTTTGGTATATATAGATATGCATATGTTTGGGACATCTGTAATGGACAAGAAGCAATGAACTTAAACCCTGTTGTCTGGCTTTTGTTTACTGCTAATTTGGGGGTGGGGGGGGGGGGGGATTTGTTTAATAATTTAATCACACGTTTTTGCTATTGTCTGCCCATCTGTTTAGTAAATTTTTTAAGACATTCTTTAATATATTAACAATCTTTTCAAATCTTGTAAAAATTACATTATAACAATAGATTTTTTTTTATCAAGATAACAATAACGATTTTAACTAAACTATTTTTTTATTGTCTCTTCGGTTTCTAGTGTTTCCCCTAACTAATATTTTAACTGAACTAATATTCAATCATAATATTTAAAGCTAAATTTATAATAATTCCATTCCTGGGTTTTCGTTATATAATATATATGTGTATATGTTGAAAATTATTAAAATTTTAAGACCCCATGAGAGATGGGGGAACATTACCATGTGCATGCTGATGGGGCATTCATTCATTGCCATTAATGCATTTTTTATAAAAAAAAATGGGGAAGGGGATTATGTATAAGCAATTTTGGGATAATAAAAAACATAAATTAAAATTTAATTGGTGAATGTAAGATTGTGTAAATGAATATAGAAGTTTCATTTAAAAAACTACCAAATTTTAATTAAAATAATAATTATAATCATAATTAATTATTGGCTTGAAGGTCAAATTGACTCTCAACGAAAAATCAAAAAATTAATTAACCTTTTATAAAAATTTTGAACCCAATTTAGCCCTCATAATTCAAATTACACCCAATTTTATCCCTATATTAGTTTGACTGCGTTGACTGTCAATGTCTCTAACAGTCAAAATATAGACGGACACGTGGGCATGCCACGTCATCAAAAATCGATTTTTTATTTTATAAAAAAACCTAAAAAATTCTTAAAACTTTCACAAAATTATAAAAGAATCATAAAAATTTGTAAAAATTAAAAAATATAAAAATATTAAATTAAATTATTTTTTTCTTATTTCCTTTTTTATAAAAAAACACAAAATAATATTTTTTTTAAAAACCCCAAAGTTTCATTTCTTTAAAAAAAACCTCATAAATCCCTAAATCAAGTATTAGCACCGATTCAACCACCGGCCACTCTCCGTCGCAACAAAACGCCCATTCACCCTCAATATTTATTCTCACCAACACCGTCGTCTGCCACAGTATCAACAACTTAAACCGTCAATTAAAATAATTTGAGGATTTGGGAATGTAAGGTCAGGGTTAGGGATTTGAAAATTATGGACATTTTAATAATTTTTGAAATTTTAGGATTTTATAATTAAAAATATGTTTTAAAAAACTATACAAATTTTAGATATTATTTCATTATAAATATTTATATATTTTTTAATAATTATTAAAATTATTCATATTTTTTGTTTTAAGTAAAATAAAATATTTTTTTATGATTTTATACATAATTTTAGTTTTTTACACATTTAAATATTTTTTATATTTTTTTTATAATTTTAAATATTTTTTTCAGATTTTTTCAATATTTTTTTTAATTTTAAATATATTATTTTATAATTTTAAATATTTTTAAATGATTATTTACGGTTTTGATGATGTAATACGTCCAGAGTGGGCCACATGTCACCATCATAATAACTATTTTTGAGTTAACGGACAACTTAACGGAAGGGCTAAATTGATTGTAATTTGAATTTTAAAAATCTGATTGATCGTAATTTAAATTTTAAGTGCTCAATTGGGTACAAAATTTTCATAATGAATTAATTGTCTTTTTTTTCATCTTTTGTTGAGAGCTAATTTAATCTTTAAGCCTTAATTATTATAAGTGTTGAATCATATAATTTTTCAACATTATTGAATCATAAAATTGATTTAACTTCAATGGGAGTAACAATATTATTAAAAAATTAAATTGTACAATTAATTTAGTTTCAACGAAAATAATTATCGTGATAATAGATTGTTATAAGTATCTGTATTAAATATAAAGGGGTAGAATTCATTGATACATAATGAAATTTAATAGTTTATACGGTTTTTTAGGGTCATTTGATTAATAAAAATAGATGATTGAAATTAACAGTATATGAGAGAAGTTTTTTACACAAAAATGGAATATCCTTACTTTAAAAATTAAAATAAATTAATTCAACTATCTAAATAGATCATAAGTGAAACATAAATAAATTTTATTTATTTTATTATGGGGTTTGTAGGGCAACCAACCTGCCTGTCTAGTTAGCTGTTTATTTTATGAATATAATGAACCGAATTTTCTAGGACCACTGACATTTAGGTCATTTTCTATAATATTGATCCTTCTTTTGTATTTTTTTTATAAGTAAAGATTTATTGGATCTGGCAATTCATTATTTGATCTATAATATGTGCAATTTGGCCACGTTATATATGTACAACCAAATCATTGCGGGAGGCGCCCAAAATCTCTCTTTAATATATTAAATATTAAAGAGCACATAAAGTAGTATAATCCTACTTCTAGACATTCAAAATAACAGGAGAAGAGCATATAAGGTGGTAATACTTGTGATCAACGACAGCTCTTTCCCTAAGATAACTTATTGGACATCGGATGTTAGGTTGTACGATACAATGACGGCACAAGTTTGCTAGTTGTGTTTGTCTAAGGTAAAAGCTAAGTTGGTTAAGAGCTAAGTGAAATTACCGAGTAAAACTATCAGGTCAATCATCAAGAGCCATTTCTACCTTATAGTACTTTTCTAACGTATGTCAAATGCTTAGCAATAATGTTGCATCAATACTAAAATTATATACACAGTTAGGTCTGGAGCAAGATTACGTACATCGAGAGCAGACACCAAAGAGTTCAACTCAAAAGTTAAGAAAACTTATTGAAATAAAAGTAAAAAAGTAAATCATGAGGCAAGCCTAGCATAATCAGAACACAGGACAAGTTGAATTAATTTGTTATTCCTAGAAGACCTGCAAATTGGCAAGAACGAACAAGCAGCACTACACATTTTGATCTCGAGGCAGGAAAGGAACATGATTATACTGCCCGGATGATAGTGAAGACTAAATAGGAATACCTTCATATTTACTGTATTTGATTTTGAGGCAGAGAAAAGAACTCCTTGGCATTACGTGCCACCTCTGCCTCCACTACTGCTTCCAACACAAGGTCTGATCCTTTTGCACCTTCTGCCAACACAAATTACACAATTAACGGCCACCATTACAAGCATACGTACTAAACATGAAACAGCAATAAGTACTAAATTATTATGTCTGAAATGATTGTGCTTGCATCTCGGGTGACTCTTACAAGAAGTAAATATCAGCCGGTGCACCAAATAGAAATGGTTGGAAAAGCAATTAAACATAGACATATTTTCATTCCATGGGGTAAATGTATATTTTAAAATAAAGGATGGTACTTTTATCATTTAGCCACCAGAGACAATTTACAAGAGCACATACAACAATAACCGAAGCAAAACATCTAATAATGATTCTAAGAAATCATACAACCTTTCCGATCTGGAAGGAGTCCAGCAGTTTCAGCTGAAACTGGAAGAACGGAGAAGTCACCAAATTCGTATTTAAGATTTTCCTCTTGTACATCACACCTCACTGAACCAGCTTTAAGAGATTCAGATTCAGCCAATCTTGCATAGGCAGTTGCTTGGCTATGCAAATCAGTTGAAGCGAAAGACTTTGAATTATAATCCCGAGAAGGATGAATCTGAAAGAATAATGAACAAATAAAAACAAACGAAATAAACCAAAAAGGTATAATAATAGTAATTAGATGCAAAACCTTCTTCACAGTATCAGTTGAATTCTTCTCTTCTTCACATATCTCAGGCGGAACTGTAACTACAAAAGAAAAGGTTCGGAGAGGAAGTTAAGAAACACAAGGTAGAACAAAGTAGCAAATGCAACGGGATGCATATGATTAAACTAAGACTAATACCATTACTATCAGAAGCAGGCTCTGGAGGATTTTCCATCAGTCTTCTAGTCATAGGACCAGGATTCACAAGAGATAAACTCCGTATTTCATGCCGAATTGCATCTAATTGTGCCATTGTATCTTGAAGGTCTTTGTGAACCTAGAAACGCTAGATTATCATAAGGTGAAAGACAAACCTCCCGGAATTTGTCATCATGACTATCTTCACGAACTAAGCATGGTATAAACAATCCATTTTCTATATAATCTATACAACATAGTAGATAGTATACAAAATTTAACTTCCAATGGACATTAAAGCATTTCTAAAATTCTTGGCAGGAAGAACAAGAAAATAAATTTTAATTTGGTAAAGTGGGTTCTCTTTAACTTTATTATATCGTTCAATGAAAAAAGAAGCACCTGACGAGCTTGAGATTGTTGCATAACATTATCGAATTGGCCACGAGCTAATTGAACATATCCAATTGATCGACCTGCTAACCTTCCAGCTACTCTTGCAATTTTAGGCAGATCCTTAGGTCCTATGAACAATAATATTACAGAAAACCCATATCAGGTTTTGGCTCAAAAAGCTTTCTTTTTTAAGAAAAATGGAAGTATTCCTTCAAATCCCAATTAACCCAGAAAACTAAGAGAAAAATAGAAGTAAGCATAGTCAAAGTGAGCAGAATTACCGACTAGAGCAGCAGTGGCTCCAATCAAAAGGAAGAGCTCTCCATATGAAATACCAAACATTTCGAGATACTTCAAAGAAAAATGCCTTTCTCTCTTTGGAGTGCGTTCTATTAACAACCGAAGAGCAAAGGTAAATAACCCTAGCCACAGGCGAGCTTGACTCAATACTCGGAGCTCGATACATGCCTCGAACACAACCGAACATCAAATTCTAAGCTTAAGCTCCGCTTGAGATATAATCAAATTACTCAAGCTCAGACTCGATTAAGCTCGAATACCAATTTTCGCACCCAATCGCAATCGCTCGAGCTTGAAGTTCGTTCATAATCAAGCTCGAGCTTGCATAAAATGTCTTTTTCATATTTTTTTATAATAACCAAATCCAAATAATTCTAGATATAAAAATGAAAGTCAACTCAAATACAACATTCTTTTTTGGTAAACATCAAATACAACATTAATCCATAAAAAAGTCTAAACAAATTCAACAACTCATCCACCAAAATACTTAATCCATAGTTTATAGTCCACACACAAAAATATCACAATAGAGAATGATGTTCAGCCCATATTTCTACATCAAGCCTACAAAAAGGAAAAACATTTGATAAACATAGCACACGCTTGATGCAATGCATTGTAATTATTAGTGAATAACAGCTTCTTGGTTTCTGACTCTTACTAGTAATTGACAACAACATTTCAATGTGCCTATATAAAAAATAAACACTTCTGAAACAAATCAGAAATCACTATATCACACCCCTAAACTCTACAACTCAATGGACATGGGGAATTTCTCCCAAAAAAATACCAAATAAATATAGGCAGCTGCTAAACTGAGATTTCACTATGTAATTTAGCCCCAACACCACTTAAACAAGGATGGAAATATGAGGACAAACCCAGAAACTTATATAATAGAATTAATTAACTTATATCAAAGAAACCAAATCAAATCTACAGCAGATCTCACTTCAGATCAGTCCAAATTCACCTTTTTTATTTACCATTCCAAGCAAGTTGTGGATTGGACAAAATCACAAATTATCATTAAATAATAACTAAAAGGGTTTAAAAATAATACCATTCTCGATTAATAGTATCAATTAACTCTCTAAAAAGAGTTTTCAATGCAAACAAAAAGCCCAATAAAGCAAGGCAGTTAACAAAAATAAGCAGAGAAGTAAAACTGCACCTCCACAAAGCAGCATAAAAACACAAAGCAAGCTACATATAATATAAGTTTTTTTAAGCCGAGAAACATGCTGAAATCAGTGTATGTGTTTCTTTGATTCTCAAAAGAATTTTGTAGTTCAACGTTTTAGCATCAAAGCTAAGTGAAACTACACACCATTACCTATGGTATATCACTTTCTAAAGGAAACAACTTTCCTGCATCCTAATTCTGATTCCACAATAAAATCACTTTATCTACAAGAGAAAAAAAATCACTTAGCATCAAAGCTAAGTAAAACTCATGAACATGCTATGAAACAAGAGAAAAAAAATCACTTTATAGGGGCTTCCATTGAATCATTTCATGGTGTAGAATTATACCTGCAAGATAGGATTAGGCCTATCACAACAACAATATTCCACAGGAAGGATCAAATTTGTTCCTTTATCTACAAAAAAGAAAACCCAATAAATTTCCTAAAACAAATTAAAACAACCAAAAATCATACCCAAAACAAGAAATAAATAAGAACCCATCAAAGGAATGTACAAAAAAAAATGAAGTTATCATTCAACGAAATGGAAATTATTAACTGATAACAAGCGATGACCTTTTCTAGAGATTCAGTTATCTCAGCTTCCCGACAGTGAAGAAAAAATCCCGAGGTGGGAAAAAAATGGGTCGATGCCGGTGACTGGTGGCTCAACGTTACTGGGAATGATTTCGGGAAGCAAGGTGGGCGGCAAAAAAAAAAACACAGAATAATTTACCAAAAAAAATTTAAATATTATAAGTTAACCATTAAACTATGCCAGGTACCACTAAATTATTAGAGACAACTTGTTTATATTATCATTTTTTTAATTGTTTTAAATTTGTCATTATCGCGTCGTTTTAGTGCCGTTATTTTGATTATAAATTGAACCTGAAACCTTTAAAATAAAAGAAAACTTTCTAAATAATATTAAATAGATAAATATATTATTATAAAAAATTAAAAAATTAATTTTTAAAATCTCGAAATTTCCAAAAAAATCCAAAATCTAACAAAACCTTAAACCCTAAACTCTAACTTTAAACTTTAAATCTTAAACTCTAAAATTTTATTCATAAACAAATAATATTAAAATATATAAACAAATAATATATTATTATAAAAAACTAAAAAATATAATTTAAAAATAAATAAAATTCTCAAAATTTACACAAAAAAAAACTCAAGAATTCACCAAACCCCTAAAGCTTAAACCCCAAATCCATCCATTTTAACTGCTAATGAGTTTATGGGTTTAGGATTTATGATTTAGAGTTTTAG
This sequence comes from Hibiscus tridactylites, assembly GCA_958450335.1. Classification (NCBI taxonomy): domain Eukaryota; kingdom Viridiplantae; phylum Streptophyta; class Magnoliopsida; order Malvales; family Malvaceae; genus Hibiscus; species Hibiscus tridactylites. The sequence goes on along the minus strand of OY288265.1, from coordinate 23,434,372 downwards.
GGTTATAGGTTAGAAATTAATGTTTTGGTGGATTTTAAATTTTTTTTTTTGTAAATTTGGAAAATTTTGGGGTTTTTTTTGAAATTTAGTTTTTTGTTTTTATAATATATTATTTATTTATATATTTAATAATATTGAAAATATAAAATTTTTATTTATTAGTTATCTATATTAATATATTATTATATGTATATTAATATTATTTATAATATATTAATATTATTTATATAGAGAAATATTATTTATATAATAAAATAGATTGATATTAATTAACTGCAGTTTAGAATACATATTAATTGTGTTGGGAACAAAACAAAAATATTAAGTTTACTTAGTGGTTAGAAGGTTGCCTTTGAATCTAAATGTTCTAGGTCCAAATTTCATTAAATGCATAATTTTTCATATTTTCTTCCAACAAAACGACGCCGTTTTGGGCATTTTAGTATCAAAATCGCGGCACTAAAACAACATCGTTTTGGTCTAGCATCTAAGTCATCACACCGTTAATGGATTAACGGCTTGGTGATATAATCGAGTCAAAAAATAAAATTTGATAAAAAATTTAGACCAATTAAAAGGTTGGTAGTATAACAGGTCACCACCAATAGTTCGGTGGTACCTGCCATAGTTTATCCATAAATAAACTAAAAGTGGTATTATTACATCCGCCAATCCCTTTTAACCTAATTCTGTAATTTTCTACCGCCACTCATCATCTTCTCACTACCGACTACATCATTTTTTTCTTTTTTTGATTGGTGGTCGACAACCATGATCGGCAACTAATTTTAGTATTGGTTATCGACAACCTATTTTTTTATTTTTTCATATTTTAATAAGAATCTCTGCCTTTGTGGCACGCGTTTCCCCTGTCCTCGTAACATGCGTTTTTTTCTGTTCTTGTGACATGTTTTCTTTGTTTTGTGGTTTGTTTCATCTGTCTTTGTGGCATGATTTCAGCATACCCTAGCGGTCGTTTGTTGCTTGCACAGAGATGTTAACGGTGCTAGTTTCTTATTATAATTTTGTCGGTGGTCATGAAAAGTTAGATCCCCACTCGGTTGATGGTTGTTTGCCGATGTAATTAGTCCTTGGTAGTGGAACATTCTGCCTGATGGTTTAGGCCGCTCACCACTCATTTTTCACTCGTTATGCGTCTCGATTGGATAAAGACAAAGAGATTTAGGAAAGCTTCTAGATTTTAATAATATGCTTTTGAATTTTTGCGTTCTAATTGTGGTATTTTTCATAGTTTCAATAAAAACTCAGTGGCTATTATCAAACAAAATTAGACTTGTTCACTGACGGAAAGAGAAAGAGTGCTAACCTGAAGCACCAAAAAATATATTATAAGTGAAAAATATATTTAAAATAACGAGCAAATAGTTTCTACACTAAACAAAAATACCTTTTTGAAAATTTAGGTTTTAAAAAAATATAAAAATAGTCATTAAATTTATCAAATTGTTTACAAAATACTTATTGTATGTTGTAAAATAATAATAAATTTTAATAAGTTTAAGAATTATTTTATAACAATTCAATAAATTATAAAACTTTAAGAATAAATTAATTCAAAAATAATAGAAAATAATTTCATTTTGAGTGATTTTGTATGATGAGATATTCATGTCACTCGATGGAAATCAAAATGAACTTATTTAAAATCTAAAACACAAGATTTACTATGTCAACCTATCAACAATAATAAATCAAATTGAAAAATATATATAAATTAAAAACCTAGAATCTAATGTCAAAATCTCGAATATTGTGATTTTAATCATCTAAATCAACACACAAACATTTTAGAAAAAACACTCTCACTAATGAGGATGTGATATTAGAAAAGTTAACTTATGTAATTTGGTGACCACAATGTTACAATTAAAATAATATATAATTTGAAATTAAGAAAAAACAATAGTTAGAATTTCAAGAATATTTTCAAACGTGTCTATAAATTAATGAACACGAATTAAATAAGTAAAAAGAGATGAAATTAGGCGCAGGATTTGTTAAATAAATAAACACGAATTGAATAAGCAATTTGGACAAAAAGAAACAAAGTGACTTAAATTTAAAAAAAAAAAGTTGAATTATCTCGTACCAGTTAATTGAATATTGATTAATTTATAATCAATCGAACATTATTTAAAACAACTCTTCTGCTTAAAAATGAAATATGCTCCTGAAAACTTTTACTTGTCACGAATCTAACAAAATAAAAAAAAATGTTGAAGTATAGTTAACATTGAATGAAAATAAATAGACAATGAAAAAGAACGTCAAATAGTCATTGTTATTTGTTACACAATTATGTACTCGCACTTCAAAACAAATAAAAGACGAAAACCTTGAGAAAAAAAAACCTCTCGAAAAAAATCTTAAAATATATATATATACTAAACTTCGCCCGAGTTAAAGCTAAATCTGATTAAATCATTGGGTTGAGTTTCGAATTGAATTTAGACCCTCTTTGTTTTTAAACTTGGGTTTCTATAACTTTGTTCATTTTATATACTATATGTTATTAATAAGGGTAAACTATATACCACCAAATTTTATTTTTCGACTCGTTACACCAAAACGACGTCGTTTTGGTGGAGAAAAATATGTAAAGATGTGCACTCAATGAGATTTGAACCTGAGACCTTAAGCATTAAAGTCAACCACTTAACTACTAAGCCAACCTAATATCTTTGATTTATTCCTAACCACTAAATCCTAAAACCATAAACCTATTAGCAACCAAAATAGATGGATTTGGGGTTTAAGCTTTAAGATTTTAGTGAATTTTTTGGTCATTTCGTAAATTTTAGAAATTTTATATTTTTTAAATTAGTTTTTTAGTTTTTATAATAATATTATTTGTTTATATATTTTAATATTATTTGTTTATGAATAAAATTTTAGGGTTAAAGTTTATTGTTTAGGGTTAGGATTTATGGGTTTAGAGATTAAGGTTTTGTCGAATTTTGGATTTTTTAAACAAATTTTGTTTTGAAAACTAGTCTTTAGTTTTTATAATAATATATTTATCTATTTATAGATTTAATATTATTTATAATATAAAAATATTTATATATTTTCATTTTATTTATTATTTATGTATTAATATATGTATACCAATATTTAAATATTTTTATATTAGAAATAATATATTTATATTATTCAGATAAAGTAATATTATTTATATGAAAAACTACAGTTTGGAATATATATTATTTGTGTTAGAAATAATTCAAAAATATTAGGTTGACTTGGTGGTTAGGAGGTTGTCTTTGATGCTTAAGGTCCTATGTTCAAAATCCCATTGAGTGCACAACTTCACATATTTTTCTCTAGATAAACGATGTCGTTTTGGGTCATTTAGTATCAAAATAGCAGCAGCAAAATGACGTCGTTTTGGTGCAGCGTCCATGTCATCACGGAGTTAACGATTTAACGATAATGTGGTATAAACGAGTCGAAAAATAGACTTTGATGGTAAGTTTGGACCAATTGAAAGGTTGGTGGTAAAAACAGGTCACCCCCTATTATTCGGTGGTACCTGACATAGTTTACCGTATTAATAATTAAAGGGTTTTGCACTTGGTATAATAACTACTAAATTCTTATCGTTAATAATTATTTTATTTTTTAATGAAATCTATTAGGATGAAATTAATTACATTCCTAAAAAAATTAAACATCATTGATTTAAGGTCGATACCCTCTGTATTTTTCCAACGACTCTTTCCCATTTAAGCATGTATGTAAAACTTATGTTTGATTTTGATATAACAAAGTGTTTTAAGGACCAAATTGTAAAACTTGAAATGAATTTTTAAGTCCCTCAAAAGGTTTCAAGTCAACAAGGTTTTGCTCTAGTTTGAAAAACTCAAACTCCAAAATATTTTCTAAGTGTTCCAAGGCCAAATTGCTAAAAAAACGTCTATGAGTATCGATACGCTCCTTAGCGTATCGATACCTTTTTACAAACTTGGCTACTGGAGACAAACGTTTCGATATGCTTCTTATCGTATCGAAACAGGGTATCGAAACAGATTCCATCTGTATTGAACTATTGATAGACTATCTCTATAAAATCACAAGAAGTTTGAATCGAGTACCGATACGATTTCACCCGTATCGATACGGTTTAAAATATTTTAAAAATTAAGAGCAAACCTCTTCGATGACAGTTTGAAGAGCAAACTGGATAGGAGCATTTAGAGAAGAAGAGGAAACATGCAAGAGAAATTCGGAGTGACAAATGAAGCAAATCTCCGAGTAAGAAACTGAAAGGCGATCAGTTTGAGGGACTCACCCACCATCGATTTTTCTCGACCGTCGCTTCGACTTCTGGCGGGGCTTCTTCCATCCAGACTCAAGATTCAGCGAATTCTCTACCAACTCGAGCTAAGATGTGGACTGGAGTGTTGTTCTCACGATGGACATGAGAAAAAATGAGGTAATCAAAGTCCCTCTTCCTCCTTAGGATATTACATAATATGATACTGAGAATCAAACGGTCAATTGCAGCTGAACAAAGTTTGGAGATGACGGACAGGGAATCTCCCTCAATTACGGCTTTGCAGAAACCCAATTCGTGGAGGAGGATTAACGTTTGTTCGCACGCAACAGCCTCGACTTGCTCAGGATCTATAATAAACTGGTTTGAGTAAGTGCCCGCCGCCATTAATAGTCCTTCTGAATTGCAAATAATGATGCATGTAACTGATGTAGAAGTAGTAATATCGAAGCTTACATCAAAGTTAGCCTTAAGAATATCATTAGGGGGAGGTAACCACTTAGTGTTATGGGGAGGAATGGAAAGGGATTGAATAGTCTTGGAGCCATCTAACTCTTGAATATACATGCTAGAAAAACGCACAATCTCAGCTTCACCCTGAAAAGAGTTTTCATATATAACCTTATTCCTCAGACCCCAAATAGCCCATAGAGAAGTGACAAAGAGTCTTCTTTTGTTAGTACAAAGAGACTAAAAAAGGTGAGAGATCCAAAGAATAAAATTTTGCTCGATAAGAATGCTTGTAGTGTCGATAGTCAACCCTGAGAAACCATTTTGAGCAAAAGTACAGTCGCATGCAAAATGCATTGTGGTTTCTTGATTAGATGAACATAGCACACAATGTGAGTTAACATTTATTCTCCTGACACTAGATTACCTGTTGTTGGAAGAAAATTGTGGACAAAATGCCAAAAAAAATCTTGATTTTAGCCGGCAAAGCAAGATACCAGAGGGGCCTTACACAGCTTGGAATATCAGTCATCAACTATGGTTGTGGGGTAGATGGAAGGACGCAACTCAACGTTTGTGAGCCATTTGTAACCACTGTGAACGGAATAAAGACTTGATACATCACCTCTCCAAATGCGCAAGTCTGGGAAAGGAATAAAAGGCAGAAGAGTTGCTAAGATGCTTGCAGCTTGGTGGGGGTTAAACAGGGAGATAATAGTGTCAAATTTCCAGGTGTTACTCTGAGGCTCAATCAACTTACTAACATTATAAAAATTATGATTAGGTGTAACACCGTAAACTTTGCCATTTGTAGAATCTGCAATCAAGGAATCCTCTCAGATACGGGCCATTGCACCATCACCTATCCTCCAGCCGATTCCCTGTTCAATGAGATCCCTCGAGCACCAGATGCTTTTCCAGGTGTATGAAGGGTAAGATCCCAAATTAACTGTAAGAAAGTCATCATTTGGATAATATTTCGCCTTATATACTCTTGCTAGTAAGCTTGTGGGATTGTTTAGGAGATTCCACCCTTGTTTAGCCAAAAAGGCGATATTGAATTTTGCTAAATCACGAAATCCCAGGCCACCATCTCTCTTATGAAGGCTAAGAAAACTCCAACTAGATCAATGTATCCCTTTCTTGGGGATTTGTTAGCCACCATAATCTGTTCATAATAGATTCCATATCATTGCAGAGTAATTTAGGGAATAAGAAACACTTCATTACAAAGATGGGAATAGATTACAATATTGACTTTATGAATACCTCTTTACCACCCATAGATAAATCTCTAAGGCTCCAATTCTCCGATTTTGAGAGGAATTTGTCCTGTAGAGAGGTGAAAGCTTCCTTCTTATTACGCCCCACCATGTTAGGTAATCCAAGATAATTTTCAGAATTGGTAGAAATACGAACACCAAACAAATTACTGATAGATGTAACTAGGACTGGCGAGGTGTTACGACTAAAGAAAATAGACGATTTATTGTAGTTTACTAGCTGACCAGAAACTTCTTCATAAGTAGTAATCAGATCTTTTAATTTGATAGCTTCGTTCATCGTATTTTGTCCGAAAAGTATGCTATAATCTACAAATAAGAGGGTCCCCTCGGCACAAATGAGGAACAAATAGGGACTAAGTGGGTCCCCTTGTCGAAGACCACAAGTTGAAGAAAAGGGTTCACCAAAATGACCATTAAAATTTACTGAATGGGAAACAGAAGTAACACAATTCATCAGTGTTGAAACCCAAAAATCGTCAAAACCCATTCGACTTAGCATAGCTTGTTAAAAACCCCAATTGACCCTATCATAAGTCTTGGCCATATCCAGTTTCAAAGCGAAAGCTCCCCTTTTACCAGACTTGTTGATCTTCATAGAATGTAGAAGTTCATAGGCAATAAGTATGTTGTCTGAGATGAGCCTACCATAGATAAAAGCACTTTGAGTTTGTCGATACACTAGTCAAGAAGAGGCCGAAATCTATTTGCTAAAACTTTAGCATAGATCTTGTACAAAACTTGGCAAAGGCTGATGGGGCGAAAATGATCTATCATGGTCGGATTTGCATTTTTTGGAATCAAGACAATGTTGGTACTATTCATAGTTTCAAAACCGTAGAACCAATAAACAGGGAGTTACAGTATGTTACTAAGTCTTCTCCCACGATATGCCAATATTGCTAGAAAAATAAAGCCGGGAAGCCGTCAGGACCCGAAGCTTTTAAAAGAGCCATATGTTTGACAGCTATATAAACTTCCTCTATAGAAATAGATTTTCGCAACGTTAAATTGTCATCATCAGAGATAGATGGGCGAACCAAACCTAGAAGATGAGTAGGACTAGAGACTTGCTGAGAGGAGAAAATACCTTGATAAAAATCAGTTGGTAGAGGCATCAACTCATTGTCATTTTATACCCAAGTACCATCAGGGCATTTTAGCCTTCGATTTGTTGGGTTTAACGTGGAGTCTACAGACCTTATTTTTAGGGATTGTGTTGTTAGTGATATTAGTTTGTTTCACCTTTAATTATTTATTCTTCTACTTTTAGAATATTCTTGTTTTGTCCTTGCCTATTTAAAGCTTTGTTTGATGAATAATAGTTTGTTGCAGTTCACAACATCATCTTTAAGTTCATTGTTTTGTATCATTGCTCTCAGTTTCTCATTTTAATAGTAGTATCAGAGCTAGGTTCATAAGTATATGATGGCAGCAGAAAACTTCGTTCAGCCTGCTATTCCTCGTTTTGATGGTCACTATGACCATTGGAGCATGCTAATGGAGAACTTTTTAAGGTCTAAAGAGTATTGGCATATTGTTGAATCTGGAGTTACAAAACCGGAGCAAGGTGTTTCAATGACAGATGCACAAAAAACAGAATTGGAAGCATTAAAGTTGAAGGATCTTAAAGCCAAGAACTATCTCTTTCAAGCCATTGATCGAGTCACTTTGGAGACGATTCTTTGCAAAGATACGTCCAAACAGATATGGGACTCGATGAAGAGAAAGTATCAAAGGAATGCAAGAGCGAAGCGTGTGCAGTTGCAAAGTTTTCGAACTGAATTTGAAAACTTAAGAATGAAGTCCAATGAGTCAGTTACTGATTTTTTATCAAGAACGATGGTGATCGCCAACAAGATGAGAATCCATGGAGAAAAAATGGAGGATGTTGTCATCATTGAGAAAATTCTTAGAACAATGACAGCAAAATTTAATTTTGTTGTTTGTTCGATAGAAGAATCAAGAGATGTTGGTTCCCTTACACTTGATGAACTACAAAGTTCTTTGCTGGTTCATGAACAAAAGATTGTCCAGCAAGATAAAGAGGAACATGCGTTGAAGGCAGCAATCAATCCAAAAAGACCTGGTGGTGGGAAACCAAGATGGAAAGACAAGGAGCACCACAATGCAGATGAGGATTATTCTAATTCTACTCATTTTAGAGAAAAAAACAGAGGTTCGTGAAAATAATCATTCATATGGTTACAAGCAAAAGTCGGTAGACAAGTCAAAAATTAAATGTTACAGATGTGACAGGTATGGTCATTACAAATCAGAATGCAGAACTAATCTGAACAGAAATCGTGGTGTGAAATCCAATTTTGCAGAAAAAAAAAAGAAGAAATTTCTCTCTTAATGGCATGTCATGGGAAGGAAGAAATTCATCAAAAGATGTGGTATTTAGACACAGGCTGCAGCAATCATATGTGTGGAGATATGATGATTTTTCTGAATTAGATGAAGCATTTCGAAGCATTGTTTCATTTGGAGACAATTCTAAAGTTTCTGTCATGGGCAAAAGCAATGTGAAAATTCACACCAATGAGAATACTATGCAGGTTATTTCCAATGTTTTCTTTGTTCCTGATTTGAAAACTAACTTGCTTAGCGTTGGTCAGCTTCAAGAGAAGGGATATGAAATTTTTATCAAAGATGGAGTTTGTCGCATTCAAGATGAAAATTTGGGCTTAATTGCTCAAGTAAACATGACAACAAACCGAATGTTTCCATTATATCTCAACAACGCCACTCAATCTTGCTTTTCAACAATAATGGAAAATGAAGCATGGTTGTGGCATTTTCGATACGGACATCTAAATTTTGGTGGTCTAAAATTGTTACAGCAGAAAAGGATGGTAATTGGTCTTCCTAAAATTGAGAGTCCATCTCAAGTCTGTGAAGAATGTGTTGTTGGCAAACAACACCGAGATCACTTTCCGAAAGGAAAATCAACGAGAGCAAAGAAGGTGCTGGAGTTGATTCATTCCGATATATGTGGGCTTATCAATTCGAAATCAAATGGTGGTAAACGTTATTTTATAACACTTACTGATGATTATAGCCAGAAAATTTGGGTTCATTTTTTACAGGATAAGTCTGAAGCTTTTTTAGCTTTCAAAATTTTTAAGGCGCTCGTTGAAAAAGAAGCAGGAATGCCTATTAAAACTCTCCGTAGTGATCGTGGTGGAGAGTATAACTCACAAGAATTTATTGTTTTTTTGTGAGGAACATGGAGTTCAAAAGCAGCTAACAACAGCTTACACCCCACAACAAAATGGTGTCTCGGAGAGGAAGAATCGTACAATATTAAATATGGTATGAACCATTTTAACAAGAAGTGGTATTCCAAAAAGTTTTTGGCCTGAAGTTGTCAATTGGAGTATTCATGTGTTGAACAGAAGTCCTACAGTAACTGTTCAAAATATGACGCCTGAAGAAGCGTGGAGCGTAAAACGACTGAGTATTGAGCATTTCAGAATCTTTAGTTACGTTGCATATGCACACATTCTGGATCAAAAGAGGACCAAACTTGATGACAAAGCTGAAAAGTGCATTTTTCTTGGTGTTAGTGAACAGTCGAAAGCGTACAAATTGTACAATCCTATCACCAAGAAAATTGTTATCAGTCGGGATGTAATTTTTGATGAAGAACAATTTTGGTTTGGTCATGAAAACAATGACCAAGGTTAAATCCTAGCAGATTTCGATGGTGAAGATGGAGAACAAGTGCAGCAGCCCTTGGAAAGTGCACAACCTTCAGAAAATGTGCAACAATCAGCGGACACTCAACGATTTACAGCCTTTATTAGGGAGATGATCGACCTCAACGAGTTTGAAGACGACCTACATGGATGGAAGATTATAAGGTACAAGGATTTGATCAAAATGAAGCCATTCTCACTCACTTTTCTCTATTTTCATATTGTGATCCTACGGTCTTTGAAGATGCTGTCAAAGACTCAAAATAGCGGAAGGCCATGAATGATGAAATTGTTTCTATTGAAAAAAACAAAACTTGGGAATTGACAGATCTTCCAGAAAGACAAAAAACCATTGGTGTAAAGTGGGTGTACAAGACAAAGCTAAAAGAAAACGGCGAAATAGACAAGTACAAAGCGCGCTTAGTTGCTAAAGGCTACAAGCAAGAATTCGGCGTCGATTATAAGAAAGTTTTTGCTCATGTTGCTCGGTATGATACAATCAGGTTGGTAATTTCCCTTGCTGCCCAAAATTCATGGCCTATTTTTCAATTAGATGTGAAATCAGCATTTTTACATGGTGATTTAAAAGAACAAGTGTTTGTTGACCAACCGCCCGAATATGTGAAACTTGAAAATGAGAACAAAGTGTACAGGTTAAAAAAAGGCATTGTATGGATTGAAACAAGCTCCGAGGGCCTGGTATAGTCACATCGAAACTTATTTTTTAAAAGAAGGTTTCCAGAAATGTCCATACGAGCATACGCTATTTACCAAGGTTGGTGAAGGAGGTATGATTATTATTGTTTGCCTTTATGTTGACGATCTTATATTTACTGGGAGTGACGTTGCCATGTTTAATGAATTCAAAAATTCCATGATGGTTGAGTTTGATATGATTGACCTTGGCATGTTACATTATTTTTTGGGTATTGAAGTAATTCAATCCGACGCTGGAATTTTCATTTCTCAAAAAAAAATATGTGCAAGATATGTTGGACAGGTTTGTGATGAAAAACTGCAACCATGTTTGCACACCAACTGAAGTTGGTTTAAAGCTTGTTCGAGATCCTGGAGGAAAGGAGATTAACAACGCTTCTTACAAGCAAATAGTGAGAAGCTTGATGTATTTGACTGCAACAAGACCAGATATTATGCATGTTGTAAGTCTCATTAGCAGGTTTATGGAGTGCCCAAAAGAGATGCATCTCTTAGCTGCAAAAAGATACTTCGATATTTGAAAGGCACTACTAGTTACGGATTGTTCTACAAGAGGGGTGAAAAGACAAATTTATTTGGCTTCACGGACAGTGATTATGTTGGTGATCTTGATGATAGAAAGAGTACTTCGAGTTATGCTTTTATGCTAGGTACAGGGGTTGTTTCATGGTCCTCAAAGAAGCAACCAATAGTCACTTTGTCTACTACTGAAGCTGAGTTTGTAGCTGCTACAGCTTGTGCCTCTCAAGCCATTTGGTTAAGAAATGTTCTTGAAGAACTACACTTTCTACAGCAAGGAGCAACAACAATTTTTTGTGACAATAAGTCAGCAATTAAACTTTCTAAAAACCTAGTGTTACATGGAAGAAGCAAGCATATAGATGTCAAATTTCATTATTTGAGAGACCTCACAAATAATGGAGTCATTGATCTAGTTTTCTATAGAAGTGAAGACCAAGTTGCTGATATCTTCACCAAATCTCTAAAGAGAGCTACATTTTAGAAGCTGAGGAAATTGCTTGGAATTTACGCTTTAGAAGATCTACGAGTTTGATTTTTTTCTTTTTAAACCAATATTTACAAAATATTTGGTTTAAGAGAGGATTTGTTGGGTTTAACGTGAAGTCTGCAGACCTTATTTTTAGGGATTGTGTTGTTAATGATATTAGTTTGTTTCACCTTTAATTATTTATGCTTCTATTTTTAGAATATTCTTGTTTTGTCCTTGCTTATTTAAAGCTTTGTTTGATGAATAATAGTGTGTTGCAGTTCACAACTTCATGTTTAAGTTCATTGTTTTGTATCACTGCTGTTAGTTTCTCATTTTAACACGAATTGTATTCTTCTTTTTGCATGTCACCTTTTTGAAGCCAATTCATTTTTGCACGTTGTTCCCCAAAAAAAGTTTATCCTTGTCCGATTCAAGGTTGAGTGCTAACTTCACTTCAAGTAACTGTGCCAAATTTTTAGAAACTTCAGAGGGTGTGGCTTGAATTCTCTTGCGTTTCGAACCATCAATACAATCATTTGGGCTATCTTTAGTAGCTTGCTCCATATTGACGTCCACAATAGGGTAAGGCCCAAAAGACGGTCCACGTGGATCCTTTAATTGCATCGGTCACATTATTAGAAGGAGGGAATCGTGGGAAGTTTGAAATCAAATGATTTGAATTTGCATTGAAAACTCCTTGAGAAAATCTAGAAAAATTCCCATTGAAACTGGTTCCCTTAGCCAAACACTGGTCGGAGGACTAGCTCGCTGAACAAAAAAGAATATTTAATACTTCTTGTTAGAAGAAAGGAATAACACTTTTCCCCTTTTTGATAAACATAAAAGAATTCATATGTAGCGTAAGCTTTGATTATAACTTTAGTTTAAGTAAAGGATATTTGAGGTTTCAAAAATTGTGTATAATTTGCTATTAGATGTTATGTTTGGTAAAATTAGTGGTTTGAAACTTCTAATTTGAATATTTGGTGAATATCGAATTATGGTAAAACCTCTAATTTTAACAAGATAATAACTTCAATTAAATAAAGAATGTTTTATAAGTTAGTATATAATTTATTGACGGTGTATGCGGATGGACAATACCATCGAATCATTTTGGTATTCAACATTGTTTTCTTAAATATATCCATATATATATTTTTTAAAAAGTTACAACTATGTAGCAAACGCTAAGTTACAATTAGGATTCATATTTACATTCATAAAGAATAGAGTAGTTAATTCGATTAAAAAAACTCAAAAAATTATATTAAAAAATAGAGTAGTTAATTCTATTAAAGAATAAATAGTTAATTGAATTGAAATGGTACAACATATACCCAACAACTGAAGCCAAGGATGGATAGGAAGGAGTTGGAAGGGCAATCTCCCCTAAAAATTTAAAATTTGTATATAATTTTAAAAAATTAAAAAAAAATTATATATTTTCTATTAAAAAATTATTTTCACCCCAAAAAATTATAATTTTATTAGTTCGCTCTCTAATGTAAAGTTCTGCATCCGTTCCTGACCGAAGCTAATCTTCACTCTCAGACTCATCTCTAGAAACATGTCCGGCCTATGATTAAAGTATTCCAACTTATGGTCTTGGTTGAAAATGCACAACTTGGATCGTATCTCCATATCTTTTAGCTTTCGGGCCTCATTTTAACGCACCCATGAAGTAGCCCATTTCGTATCTAGTTTAACAAAATTAACCATTCATGTTTAGTACTCCATGGTATCGAACAACACAATAATAATCCTCATGAAAAACAACAATAAGCATGAGTTCATTTATGGTATCAAACAACGAAGGTGAAAGTTGAAATCACATGCCACACATCGATAATAATAATTAAACACAAAATTTAAAGAGGAGTGAGTGGTTAAATTAACCAAAACATTTGACATCTTCAACTACAATAAAACTAGATGAAACATTCAAGGAACCTGAAGTCTCATTTATCTAAAAGACCAACCAGAAGGGTATATAATTCTCATAACCAAAACTGCAACAACAAAAATTAACCTTAAATATCTTTTCATAGTAATCCCATAATGAGGATCCAAGCTGGATGAAAGCTCTTCACTTCAGAGGAATGAACCTCGAAGAGTGTGTAGCACCAATACCGGGTCTACCGTGCTTAACCGGCTTGTATGAAATAGAGAACTCGGCGAGGTAATGACTAATCATTTCAGGCTTGATTTCAACCTGGTTGAATGTCTTTCCGTTGTACACACCGATGATGCTACCGATCATTTCGGGTACAATGATCATGTTTCGGAGATGGGTTCTCACTGCTTCTGGCTTCTCACCAGGTGGAGCCTCCCTTTTCTGGTTAAAGATTGTATGAGTGTAATAGTTAAATAGAACAATCACACACTAATGAGTCTGATAATATTCTCAAAACATGGATTCACAAAGAAAATTCAGCAACAAACATAAAAGATCAGATGATCTTTGCTATACTAAAAAAGCAACCTAAGGATCTGAAACACACTAACACTATACAATTACCTTCAACAATACAATACCGAACAAAGAAAAATATGTGGATTGTTATCATCATTTATGCAAAGTATGTTGAGAGTTTACTCTATCATTTACCATTCAAGGATCGGCATTTGGCATATAATTCAAAACATAAACCATGAATGCAATCTACTTAAGTACAAGCATAAACATTAGACTTAACTTCAGTTAGTAGAATACGGCACACAACAGATTTCCATGTAAAAATTGAATAAATAAAATGAGAGTTTTAAAATATTGAACAAATAATATTAGCATGAGAAAGTTTCTTAATCAAAAACTAGTTATAAAGACGAATACACACAGATATATATATATATGATGAAAATAGGAAATGGAAGAGTGAAGACGAAATCAAATTACCGCCTTGCGAAGTTTCTTAATCAAAGCCATGGGCTTTCTCTTGAGACCTCTCTGGAACCTACAATTACATAACAAAAACAATAAAAATGAAAACCACATTTCATATTTTTCAGTAAAAACAAGGAAATCGTTAGCAAAAATGAATCGTTTTTGTTCATTTCCTTGTTACCTTCTGCGAGCACGTGCTGGGAAGAGCTTGACTAGCTCATCGGTGGACATATCGAGGAGAGCATCCAAATCAACACCCCTGAAGCTGAATTTCTTGAATGTTCTCTTCTTGGGCACTCCGGCCGCCGCCACATCCGTCTCCACATCCGCCTGTCAGAAAAAAAAGCCCATTTTCCAACCGTAAGATCAACGAAGAAAAGAATTAAAAAGAAGAAGAAGAGTATAGAGGCAACTAACTTACCATGGTCGAGGGGTTTGGTTTCTGAAGCTGTAGGCTTTAGGGTTTGTTTGGGGGAGGTTAAACAAGTGAGAATAAGTTTGATAAGTTGCTTATATATAAAGGCCGAAACCCTAAATTAATTGTGAACTTTTAGTTGGGCTGGGCCTTTAACATGGTTTAGTTCAAATTTGGTTAGATTTGTGGGAAATGGTAACTATCTTAGTTGGGTTTGGGCCTAACTTAATATTATACGAGATTTTATCACACTTATGATATGAACGTTGTTTTTAAAATATTTTAAATAAAGTGGTAAATGATTTGTTTACAAATTCACTCGCCAATGTAATTTTTAAGGGTGTGTTAAGACACTACAACGTAATTACATGAAAAATCTTAATAGTCGAATTACTTGAATATGTTTAACAAGTACAGATGTAATTCTTTGTTTAACCATTAATTCAGATTAGATTTTATAACCACTCAATATGAGGTGGCCCTCACAAGTCAATTCTCTTTATTCATAACGTCAAGATCCAGACCTCTAACTTTACTTAACGCCTTATTTTACTAGGCTAATTGATTTTTTTTTAATTAGCGCAATATAATATCTTAATTACTCACACCATAACTGTACAAATTATAATTACAATGTAAATTTTAAATAAAAGTAATTATTATAAAAATAAAGTTTAAACCTTTAAAAAGTTGTATATATTTAAGTAGGTGTTCGAGCTTAAAGAAGAACTGAATTTACGTGGAAGTTCCTCATTGGACACCACCCTTATAAAAAATATCCCTTTTTCGGTCTAAAATCACAATTTTTTCTCTCCTCAACTGAATAACCGACTTTCTTGGCAATATTGGCCAACTAGGCAAACTGAAAATTTTAATCAGGAAACTAGGGTGGTTTATGGATTATTTGGGAGAATAGGTCAAAATTCACGGGACCATGCCATTTGAAACTAGTATTCTCGAACCTCGCCATGTGCAAACGGCGAGGTGCAGGGTGACTGGCTTCTCAGCTGGTTCGCGCGACTTAGCATGTTGGGCATGCATGGAGACTGGCTTCGTAGGCTGGGCACGTGAATGGCAAGGGAGACCTCACCATTTCTACATGGCGTGGTCTTGTGTGGCAAACTTGCATGCATGCACTCCTACCAGTTTTACATGCATGCATTCATGTAATTTTTTTTTTACATTATTTGTGTATATATAAGATAGATAGGTGTGAGTTGTGTATATATGAGATAGATAGGTGTGAGTTAAAATTTTAGAGTTGGTGATATTTGTGAAGAGAAGAAGAGAAAAATTTTGGTGAAGAGTTTTCTGTAGATCTTTTTAAAGATATATTCGAAGAGGGTGAAGATCGTTGAAGTGTATTATTATGTAGATCTTTTCTAGGTTTATCAATAAGTAAGTGATTTTTTTAATTAATCTGTTATTTTTTTAATTATGAGTGTTTGTAGATTATTTTGTGTGATTGAAGATTTATTCGAATCGTAATTATTTTTCATTGTTGAAGGGTTTAGAGCACATATACAGGGTTTCTCGTCTAATCCGGTAATTTTTTCTATTTTTTAAATTTATATTCACATAGATCAAAATTTTTGCATTTAATACATATTTTGGTTGTATATATATTCGAGTGAATTGATTTGCAGATCTGCAACTAGAAAATGGCATCCGGGGGAGTTTTGTTGTACCGTGATCATGAGCACATTTCGTCTCGTATTGATGAAGGGAAAGTAAGTAATTTAAAATTTGTTATGTCATGTAATACGAATATATTATAAGAATATATAGAATTAGCTAAATTTAGAGAGAAATAGTAGAGTAATTTAATATGATTTTATTTATAAAAATTGAAAAATATATTAATTTATTTAATTTAATTTAATTTTATATTTAATAATAATTTTATATTAGTTATTTATTTATTTAATATAATTTTATATTTATAGGGTGTAGAGCATAACATACGTCATTGAGGAATGAAGACTAAGGAACCTTCTGATCGCTTAGTTTATTACCTACAACGCATTGGTTTTTATAATGCTTCATTTCTCTATGGATTTAAGATAGTCTCGGGATTGATTACCGCATTGATTGAACGATGGAAACCAGAGACTCACACATATCATTTTTCATTTGGCGAATACACAATAACTCTGAAGGATGTAGCAGTGTAGCTTGGTGTCCCAACAAATGGGAAAATATTGGTTGGAGAAAATAAGTATAATGCATATGAACTTTGCAGGCAGTACCTGGGTAAAGCTCCTCCTCAGTCATGTGTGGACAATCTACGTCTCAGAATTTCATCGTTGCAGCAGGAATTTATGGTAACTGATGAAGATGGTCACCGAGAACTTGAGTGTGCAGCTCGAGCGTATATAGTGCAATTTATTGGTGGGGTATTAATGCCAGATACATCTGGTAATATGGTTCACACACAATATCTACTGTTCTTGGCTGATTTGGACACAACTGCTACATATAGTTGGGGATCTACAATCTTGACATTTTGGTACCATGAAATGTGCAAGGTCACATTTATGGATGGTGAAAAGAATAATTCAGATATGGGTGGATGTCAAATCTTATTGCAATAATGAGCGTGGTACATGTTACCTTATCTAACTCTCATTTTTTTGTACCCGTACATATGGAATTTCCGCTTGCTGGAAGGTAATATTATGATTACAATTGTATATTGCTATTTTATTGATCTAATATTTATCTGCAATGACTTAGAAATATAATTTCAATATCTTTGCAGATAGAGACATAAGTTGAGGAATGCGGGGTGGTGTACAACACTGTCAGAGATATAAGACTAAAGATCTAAACAATAGAAAAAATCATGTAACATAATATTATTTTTTAAAATTAATATGTTATATTTGTTTGTGAGTGAATTAATATTAATATTTGTGTTTCACAATTTATTTGGCAGCTGTATGTGAATGACACAATCAAGAGTTGCCTACCAGAAATTGTGCTTCAATGTTCATCATTCTGGGGTGCAGTTGTGCCTTTGATCCATTTTTTATTATTGAGTTTCATTGTGCTTACAGAGTGTTGCGGTACATCAACTTCTATCAACCCATTCCTAGAGCTCCACCTAAACGTATTCATAATGTTCGTAGAGGTGGATTCAATGAGAATTGAAGTGTGAAGCAAGTCGATTTCATTGAACTGTGGGAGGAAAGATGGACGCGGTGGGCTGAAATTTTAAGTCCAATTCAAGCCAACAATTTTGAATTTAATACAGAGTATTATTCGTGGTTTTCGAAAAAATGAGAAACCGTTCACAACATCTCTCAAAGATGCAAATAAATGGCTTGAAGATCTGCGGTGCTCAAGACACGTACACTTCCTATCCGAGTTTGGTCAGAGCTCTCAAGAACCAACAGACGAACCAAACTTGGAAAGATTTTCGAGTTGGCATTCTTCGTGGTCGCAATCTGAATCCCCCTGATACATGTAAGCAATAATCCTTGGGAAGAACCAATACAATACGAGTACCCACCATATCAGTCCGTCTTGGAACAACCACCATTTGGAGAAAGCTTAGTAGTTCATCAAACCTCTGGATTTGATAATGTTTTGGAACAATCACCGATTAATTTTTCAACTGGTGGTAGCTCATCTTCTCAGCCGGCTTACAATGATGATGGAGGATACGTACCACAATTTCAGTATCCTCAATCATCTGTATATGAAGAAGGTATGGGTGTTGGTAGTATGACATCTCTGTTGTCGACTACCACCATTAGCAGCTCATCACTTCATCCGAATGATATGTTTGGTACACCACCTCATATACAAATAATGGATGATCAATTTTTCAACGATGATGAACAGGCTCCTAATCAACCACAAAGAACGGTTCATCCCTGAGCGGTACAATCAAACATCATCTTTCCACCGGCAAATATTACCGAAGAGGAGGCGGAAATAGGGTTTTGAATATTTGTGGTCCTTGGGTATTTCATGTTATGTATTTCTTTCGATTTCATGTTATATGTATTTCTTTCAATTTCATTTTGATATTTATGTTCTTTTTTTAATTTCGGTATCCAAATTCCAATTCCAATAGTTAAAAAAAAGAATTTACATTAACACAAAAATTGGGTTAATTCCAATTCCAACTCTAAATTAAAAAAATCAAGAATTTGTTTTTTTGTTAATATATTGGTTTGATATTTAAGTTCGTTCTTTAATTTCGGTATTCAAACTCCAAATAAAAAGGCAAACATGAACGAGAAAAAAAATTATTTACATTAACGTAAAATATTATACATTAAACACAACATTTAGGTTGATGGTCCGGCACGATAGTTCGAAAGATTGGATTTGTTCTAACACTTGTTTTTTGAATGACCCGGTACCTTACAAATAGTACAATGTTTAACTTGAACTCTCCCCTCTCTATCATATGGATCATCCATATTCGTATTAATACGAGTGGACGTCGGTCGACCCTTCAACTTTCTACGAAGCTCTGGATTTGGTAACCATTCTTCGTATATTGGCTCTACCGACCAATAGTCTTGGTTTGGGATTGTGCTGAACTGAATTTTATATATATTTGCAATATTCTCTAGTTTATAACACTCATCCGCAAAATCGTAAGGGTCGAGACGAAAATGCAAACCTGCGGCGTGTGCGTGAGAGCAAGGGTATCTAAGTGCTTGGAATGCACCACAATCACACTATCTCTGATGAAGGTTTACAATGAACATTCGTTGCTCACCTCGGACTGTAGTTTCAACAGAAAATTCCCATCCATGTGGGTCGAATGATCTGACTCGCATAGAGGTGACTTTACCTTGAAGTTCGCTCATTCTATCCTACAGGGTTTTAGACCAATATTGTCTGTTGTTTATTCAGGAGTTAACTTCTTGCCCTTTGTCGGACCATACTTTACCCAATTTGAAGTAAGTCTCCCACACAATACTTACAATTGGGAGATGGGCTGTTCCTTTAAGCACCAAATTTATAGCCTCTGCAAGGTTAGTTGTCATATGACCATAACGTCAACCTTCATCATAGGCTTGTAACCATCTTTCCTTGGGGATGTCACTTGCAAAATTAAATATATTTATACCGTGTCACCTCAACCTTCTTATCCTCTCTTTGAATTTTAGTTGACCTAGTTCATACCTTATTTAAAAAAATAAGTTAAATAAATCAATATTATCAACTCAAAAAAATTATTTTTTTATAAAAAACAAATAACAACTTACTCGCGCCTAAAATTTCTTTCCGAATCTGATTTTTTCTGAACCGCGTCTTCACATTTGCCGCAATATGCCGTATACAATATGCTGGATATGTATGTGGAGGTTTCCATAAACTCTCACGTTTGTCAATTACTGATAAGAGTGTAGTCCTTCTATTAGAAATCATGCAAATCCCGTCTTTTTTTACTACATGATTGCATAGATGCTTCAAAAAGAATTTCTATCCACCCGCGTCTTCCTTTTCAACTATGGCAAAGGCAATTGAGAATATATTATTGTCTCCATCTTGTGCAATAACCACGAGTAATATATGATCGTACTTCCCATACAGTTAGGTACCATCCACTTGAACCATGCGTTTTAAGAATGGGAACCCTTCAATGCACGCATTGAACGCCCAAAATAACTTACTAAATATTCTTTTACCAAGAATTAATTCGCTTTATAAGTTGAACGCCAGTTTTGTTTCGTATTCTACCATGGTTCTCGGTATGAATAGTTGCATTGCTCGTAAAAGAGCTAGTAGCTCATTATACGATTTATCGCAATCACCATACAGTTGCGCCATCGCCTTCTGCTTTGCCATCCACGCCTTGTAGTAAGATGGAATATAACCAAGCCGAGTTCGGATAGATACTACTAACACTACAATCGAAATTCTTGGTTCATGTTCAACCAATGCCCTGGTGTAAGCACATATTAGATCAAAGTTTAAATTAATGTGGTCCTATAATAAAGCCATATTGGTACTGTAACATCCCAAAAATTAGCTTAGAAGTATTAGAGGTTTAATTTAATTATTAAGTGAATTATTAGATTAAACTTATTATCATTCGAATTGGGAATTGGTTCATTAAGGACCAAATTGAAATGAGGTCAAATGAACAATAAGAATTTCGGTCAATATGTCTAGTGACCAATCCGAACAAAGAAGAAAATAAAAGGTTTGCATGCTAAAAAGAAAATGCATGGATTAATACTAATTATAAGCTGAAATTATAGTGTAATTGGAGACCTTATATGTATGAGTTAGTGAAATTATTAAGTGATTAATTAGAAGGGTTAGTTGGAGACATGACCTTTGGTCATATCTCATTAAAATTGTCTCCCTTCTCTCTCTTTCTCATTTCCTTAGCCGGCCACCCTCAACCAAACCACTATTCCCACTTTGTTTCTTTCACACACATAAACACAACATAGAAAGCTAGAGAAAAGGTTGAAGGTTCGGTGAGGAAGAAGAAGCTTGCATGGAAGGGAAAATCAATTAGAAAATTCAAGGAAAAATTATAAGTAAGTAGCTTACTCCCTTCTTGTTTCGGTTAGGGTGAAAATTATAATAGATCAAATGATATGAGGTGTCTAGAAAACATTAAAGATGATACCTTAAGTGTGGTTGCTGGAAATCTGGAAATCTATATGAATCCTTAAGAGTTAAGAGTCATTAAATAATAAGAACATGCATGCAAAGATTGTTGGCAGATTTGCAAAGTTTATAACATGCAACTTTGGAAAATCATAAGAAATTCTATGATGAGAGTTTGAGTCTGAATTTTTGATATGTTCCACCTTGACATGTCTAAAATGGTAGAAAAATTGTAAAAAGGAGTTTTGATGACTGTAGAAAAATCTGGAAGTGTAAGATATGGAAGCATGCAAAACTGTCCAGCCTTAATTCGAGCTGGACAGTGAATTTTGAAAATTCGTAGAAAATAATCTACTAAGCGGTTCGATCTGAAATTTTAGTATGTTGAAATTGGGAATGTAATCTGTAATTAGAAACAAACGGCACTTAATTTGGAGTTGTATACAAGGAGAACGAAGGGTGTCAAGTTGGGTGGTCAGAAATGAACAAATTTGGAATAATAAGAAAATTAGAATTTGGAATCGGTAAAATTGGTCAAATTGAAGCCTAATAAGTATTATTAAGTCGAGTTTTATGTTTAAGGATATGAAATTTAGTAAAATCGAAGGTCAATTTGAAGGTTTTAAGAGTTAATTGGAAGAATTAGAGTGTTTAGCAAATTGTCGAATTGGATTAAAATAGTTCAGGGACTGTTTCGATTAAATTGAGAAATTCAGCCTTAATTTGTATGAATTGCATTCTGAAAATTTGTTATTTTGTTTGTATTGAGTGCTCTAGATCCTAGAAGTGAAAGGATAGAAGAAGAGGCTACTCCGGGATTGAATACGGATCGAACAAAAGGCGTACGGATTACGAACTAGCTCGGCGATTAGTGAGTGAAACGACCCTTAGAGTTGGAATTAGAGTTCCAACTACTTAATCTGAATTTTTGATTATGATAAGCATGAATTGGACTAATTAATTATTGGATTTAGTAATGGGAAGAAGGAATAATGGAATTCGGATTCTTGTGTTGTGATATGCGATTATGATGCTTATGTGTTTGAAATTAAATTGATGTTTGCTATGCTTGAATCTGAAATTTTCCATTGTTAATTGTGTTGCTATATATATGAACTGGGCAATGCTGATTTTTGATTGTTATGAATTATCTTGGTGAATATCATGACATTGAATTATGTAACATGGCTATATGATGACAATTCCATGTATGCTTAAGATTGATATGTTCAATTGAGTGTTGAACCATGAGATGTGAATCTGATTTTTATGATATGAGCATGGAATTATATGAGTTTTGATTGAAGTATGCGAATTGAGCATGTACCATTGTATATGATCTTGTATGATGACATGTTAAGGAAATTGGGATCTTGAATAATTAATCGAAAGGATTAATTAAGAACTTCCGAAATTTGATTGATATTATATTTGATTAAATTAAAGATTTAAATGCAAAGCCTTTGGTGTGTACAGTCTGTTTAGGTAGTACGGCTAGCCTAGAGTCTGAGCTCAATAAGAAAATCGGTACGTTAGTGTACTCGATATTGTGGTACGTAAGTGTACCTACTTGTAAATGTCTGCGGACATTTTAATACGTTACATGTAATACGATATGGTACGTGGTACCTTAACATGGTGAATTTGATTCACAACCTCTGTCATACGAGACTTGATTACCTATCAAACTATACTATCCAAGGCATTGCAATTTGATTATTTGAAATCTGAAATTGAAGGAAAATTAATAAAATTAATTATAGAAGCACTCGAATGACATGCTAAGCTTGGTGATTTTGTTATGTTTGATATGCTATGACTTGATTTATGATAATATGATACTTAGAAGTTAAATTAGGTTTCATGGCTTGTATGTGTTTTGACTATGAATATTGTATATTTGAGGTATGTATTTGAATGGAAGATTATTGAATTTGTGATATATATATGATTAAATGATTAATATTGTTATGGATTATATGGTGACTCATTGTACTTGGTTCATTCGATTGGAATTACTTGAATTCTGTGTATACATATTCGAATGGTTGATGTTGATTATTGATAATGATGTGGCCTAATTGTTTGGCTTATTCGAATGAATTAATGTGCAAAGAGAGATTAAATTTGTTTGATCACTATATTAATTGGAAATCGGTTAGAATAGGGTTTCCTCACTAAGTACAAAATGTACTTACCACTCGAACCCTCCTGCCTTCCCCTAATTTCAGGTTCTAACATCGTCAACCTCAACCCGAGACTTTTCCGTACTCATATTAAGTATGATATTCCCTGTTTTTGTCATACTCATGGTGGGTGGCTTAGCATTTGGCATGTTAGTGCAGTTCGGCTTGTTGTTTTTATTTATGAACTACTATTTCGGATCTATGTAGACTTTTAAATGTTTCCCTACATTTTGTTATGTAAGTAAGGGGGTAAATATGGGGTATAGTTAGCCCGTTTATATGTTAGGGCTCGATTCTTTTTGTCGATAGTCACGTTTTGTTTAGGCAACCATTAGGTTAGCCGTTTTATACCCCGGTTATTTTGTAAAGGGAAACTAAATTATATGGATTGTATGAACCGATTACTATGCTTAAATTATATATAATTATGAAGTATGTTCGGTTATGTATGCTTGGAATGTATGTTTGTATTCGATTGATTAAATTGGAAAGAATAGCAATTAGAAATTTGTATGAGTTAAATGGCAATGATCTTATGATAACCGAATGAAATGAAAATTATAAATTGACCTTAGTTAATTAGTACATCACTTGTGACATAGTTGTATTTATAATAATTAGTTTATAAGAATGAATATCAACCCGATAGAAAATATGCTAAGCTATCCAATTATGTATAGCTATTGAACTTAGAAGTTAAAGAAATGGTCCACATGTGTAAGTTGATACATGATGCTAAAGATAATTATAATTAGAATGAATTGTGAATTCTTGGATAATGGTCGAATGGTATAAGCCAAACTGAAATGAGTATATGTCATGTTGTGATTGAGAATGTTTGTATATGGATTTCGATGTGTATTGTTTGGGTATGAATTAGTTAAGAATACATGATGTATTCGAAATGGCTATATGTGATGAAAAAAAAATATTACACGATTTTGTTAAACCCTTCCGCTGTGTTAATACGAATCTGTTAAAGTTAATATAACGCTCCTTGCCCCTAATCAGGGTGAGGGGTGTTATATAAAGTGGTAATCAGAGCTTTTTAGGTTAAGTCCTAAAAACTGTAATCGAGTCTGCATGCATTTGCATCATTTAGGTTTGCCACCCATGTATTGTATGACAAGATATTTGTATTGAGCCTTCTGACTTTCTGTGTTTGACTGAATGATAGAATATGACGGACCCAAAAGACCCAAAGAATGTGAGCTCGCACGAATCTTCGAGCGAAGGTGAAAGTGTGAGATTGGGTGATAAATCTCCTACTCGAATTGAAACTCCGAGAAAGGAGAGAAACAAAGAGCCTTCTCAAACTTCCGAGCAAATTGCTAAAAAGCCTGCTCAAGTCACTGAACCCGTTCAGAACATTGAGCAACCTGATAAAGAACATGTCCAGAACACCGAACAACCTCCACCTGAGAACCCTATGGTTCAGTCTGCTCAAAGAGAATGTCTCCTCAGCATGAAGGAGATGTTCAATCAACTCCTGACAAATTTGAAACAAGAGCAACCTACTGCTTCTGTTCCTCCTGCACCTAGCAGAGCTCCGATAGATAAGCTTTCTCAGCATCGAGCTTATACTTTTACTGGTGCTAATGAAGAAAGACCAGAAGATGCAGAGTATTGGCTTGAAAACACCACCAAGGTGGTAACCAGACAATTGCAGTGCTCCGATGACCACAAATTGGAGTGCGCTGTAGCCTTGTTAGCTGACGAAGCTATGAATTGGTGGGAAACCACTACTCTTACTGTTCCGGATGAACTGGTGACATGGGAATTCTTCCTCGAAGAGTTCAAAAAGAAGTATATCAGTGAACAGTACTTGGCTGAAAGAAGAAAGAAGTTCTTGCACCTTAAACAAGCCAACCGTCCTATTGAGCAGTACGTTGCAGACTTTTGCAAGTATTGCAAATATGGTGCAGAATACATCAAAACTGAAGCTGATAAATGCCGAATGTTCATTGAAGGCATGAATGATGAACTAAGTCCAATCTTCACTGCTTTGGGAATCAATGATTTCCAAAATCTTGTTAATCGGGCTATTGCAACCGAAGCTAGAATGAAAGCTGCGGAAAAGCGAAAAGGGGGCAATAAGCCTGACAAAAAGCAGAAACGAGACGACAAGTCTCAATGGCAATTCAAGAAGCCCAAATTTCAGAAAGAAGGGTCTTCTAATTTC
Organism: Hibiscus tridactylites; assembly: GCA_958450335.1. Lineage (NCBI taxonomy): Eukaryota > Viridiplantae > Streptophyta > Magnoliopsida > Malvales > Malvaceae > Hibiscus > Hibiscus tridactylites. The sequence continues at coordinate 23,408,666 of OY288265.1, read as the reverse complement.
ACTTCTACTCCGAGGAGCAATTACACTTCTAAACCAGCTACAGTGATCAGATCCTCAGTACCTACTATGTCTGTTAATAGTACGGGAAATTCTGAAAAGATGTCTTCTTGCAAGTTCTGTCAGAAACCACATCGAGGTCAGTGCAGACTTCAAGCAAACCTCTGCTATGCTTATGGTGGTGATGATCACTACATCAAAGACTGTCCTCAAAAGCTTGGACCTATGCCAGCTCGTAACACTGCAGTTCCTAGTCCGACATCCTCTAATCGGAATAGGAATGCCAAGTCAGCCCAGCCGAGTTATCAGAAGAAAGGCAAGGGTACTCATTCTAATGCTACCACTCATCAGGAATCTCGAGCACCTGCCAGAGTTTACCACATTCGTGGTAGAGATGATGAAGAGTCTCCTGAAGTGATTGCAGGTACTGTTGAGCTAAACTCACATCCTATTTATGCCTTAGTAGATTCAGGATCTACTCATTCATTCACATGTCTATCTGTTGTAAAAAGATTGAATTTAGAACCTGAAAATGTGAAAACAAGTCTGATAGTCTCAAACCCTTTAGGAGGAACTTCGAACATTAACCTAATATGTAGAAATTGTTCATTGCATATTAGCAATCTGCCATTCCTTATTGATCTCTACATATTACCCTCCTGTGAATTTGATCTAATTCTGGGGTTAGATTGGTTAAGTAAACATGAGGCTTGGGTAGATTGCCAAAATAAAAGATTGTATCTTCAGGGTTTAGGAAAAGAATCCATACTCCTAATTGATAAAAAGCCCACTTCCATCTTTGCATCCATGGTCTTACGAGATCAAATTGAATTTGGAATGTCTGAAATGCCTGTTGTTTCTGAATTCATTGATGTATTTCCCGAGGAACTACATGGTCTCCCTCCGACTAGAGAAGTTGAATTCGGGATTGAAGTACAGCCTGGCTCAAATCCGGTATCTATCACTCCGTACCGGATGGCACCTCTTGAATTGAAAGAATTGCAAAAGCAACTCCAAGAACTTCAGGACAAGGGTTTCATTCGACCCAGCACTTCTCCTTGGGGTGCACCTGTTCTATTTGTAAAGAAGAAAGATGGAGCAATGCGTCTCTGCATTGACTACCGTCAATTGAACAAGATCACAATCAAGAACCGATATCCGCTCCTAAGAATAGAAGATCTATTTGATCAACTTAGGGACGCTTCAGTATTCTCAAAGATCGATCTGCGATCTGGATACTATCAAATGAGAGTCAAAGAGGAGGATGTATCCAAAACAGCCTTCCGAACTCGTTATGGCCACTATGAATTTCTGGTAATGCCTTTTGGATTGACGAATGCCCCGACAACATTCATGGATCTCATGAACAGAGTATTCAAGCCCTATCTTGATAAATTTGTCGTCGTCTTCATCGATGACATCCTGATCTATTCTCGTAACAAAAAAAGAACATGCTGATCATCTCCGCATTGTCTTGCAAACTCTCCGGGAACGCCAGTTATTCGCAAAATTTTCCAAGTGCGAGTTCTGGTTATCGGAAGTATCTTTTCTTGGTCATGTGATTTCTGCAGAAGGAATCAAAGTTGATCCGAAGAAAATTCAGTCAATCATGGATTGGCGACCTCCCAGAAATGTCAGTGAAATACGAAGTTTCCTTGGTCTTGCTGGTTATTACAGGAGGTTTGTCAAAGGGTTTTCCTCTATAGCCTTACCTTTGACTAAACTTCTTCGTAAAGACCAACCATTTGAGTGGTCTGACAAGCAACAGAGAAGCTTTGACCAACTTAAAGCAGCCTTGACTCATGCCCCGGTTTTGATCCAACCAGAACCGGGCAAGGATTATACTGTGTACAGTGATGCTTCACATGCGGGTCTTGGGTGTGTTCTAATGCAAGGTGATAATGTGATTGCTTATGCTTCACGCCAATTGAAATCTCATGAATTGAACTATCCAACACATGATCTTGAACTTGCTGCTATTGTGTTTGCTCTAAAAATCTGGAGACACTACTTGTATGGTGAAAAGTGTTATTTGTTCACTGATCACAAGAGCCTAAAGTATCTCCTAACTCAAAAAGATCTAAATCTGAGACAACGCAGATGGATGGAGTTGTTGAAAGACTATGATTTAGTCATTGACTATCATCCAGGAAAAGCCAATGTAGTTGCTGACGCCTTGAGTCGAAAACCGACATTGGGTAAAGTCCTTAATCTCTGAATCTTAAAATTTTAAAATGTTATAATAAGAATTTGATTAAAAGTGGTATTTATTCTTGTAGCTCCAACTGCTATCAATGCTCATCTTCGAGTATATCAGAAGCAAGGATTCCTGTCCGAACTTCAAATTCAATCCAGTCTAATCTCAAGGATTGAAAATCTTCAGAAAGCTGATCCAGAACTTCAGGATATTGTTTCCAAGCTGGATACAAAATCTGGTGAAGGATTCCGTATTCATACAAACGGTCTCCTTTACTTCAAAGATAGAATCTGTATTCCAAATGATGAAAGTCTGAAAAGAGATCTTCTGGAAGAAGCACACCAGAGTTCTTTCTCGGTCCACCCTGGATCGGTTAAGATGTATAAAGATCTCAAATCTTTGTATTGGTGGTCTGGTATGAAAGCGGCTATCAATGATTTCGTATCCAGATGCCTAAACTGTCAGAAAGTCAAAGCTGAACATAGAGTTCCCACCGGACTACTCCAACCACTTGTACTGCCAGAGTGGAAATGGGAACGAATTACTATGGACTTCGTGACTGGTCTTCCCTGTTCTCCCAGAAAATATGATGCTATCTGGGTGATTGTTGATCAATTCACCAAATCGGCACATTTCATTCCTATTCGTATAAATTACAGTTTGGAGACCTTGGCCAATCTGTACATCCAGGAAATAATCCGACTACATGGAATTCCTATCTCCATTGTCTCTGATCGTGATCCAAGATTTACTTCTAGATTTTGGAGAACATTACAGAGAGCTATGGGAACAAAATTGAATCTAAGCACAGCTTTCCATCCGCAAACTGATGGTCAATCTGAACGAGTGATTCAAATTCTTGAAGACATTCTTAGAGCTTGCATAATTGACTTTGGGAAGAATTGGGAGAAATCCCTACCCTTAGTTGAATTTGCCTACAACAATAGCTATCAGTCGTCTATTCAGATGGCTCCTTTTGAAGCATTGTATGGCAGAAAATGCAGAACACCTCTGTGTTGGTCCGAACTTGGTGAAAATAAAGTTTTGGGACCCCAATTGCTCAGAGAAACAGAAGAGAAAGTTCAAATCATTCATTCTCGTCTAAAGCAAGCCTTTGATAGACAGAAAGCCTATGCTGATCTGAAACGAAGAGATATTCAGCATAATGTGGGAGACAAAGTCTTTCTTAAAGTCTCTCCATGGAAGAAAGTCTTTCGGTTCGGAAAGAGGGGAAAGCTCAGTCCTCGCTTTATTGGACCTTTCGAAATCACTGAAAGAATTGGCCCAGTGGCTTATCGACTTGCACTTCCCAGTGAGTTCGATAAAATCCACAATGTTTTCCATGTGTCAATGCTCAGAAAATATAGATCCGATCCCTCTCACATCTTAGAGCCGGAAGAGGTAGAACTGAATCCCGATTTGTCCTATGAAGAGGAACAGGTTCAGATTTTGGATAGGGAAATTAAAAGGCTTCGGAACAAAAATGTTGCACTTGTTAAAGTCTTGTGGAGAAATCACAAGATGGAAGAGGCAACATGGGAACCTGAGGAAACGATGCGAAATCAATACCCTCAATTGTTCGAATCAGGTAAGAATTCGGGGACGAATTCTTTTCTTAAGGGGGGGAGAAATGTAACATCCCAAAAATTAGCTTAGAAGTATTAGAGGTTTAATTTAATTATTAAGTGAATTATTAGATTAAACTTATTATCATTCGAATTGGGAATTGGTTCATTAAGGACCAAATTGAAATGAGGTCAAATGAACAATAAGAATTTCGGTCAATATGTCTAGTGACCAATCCGAACAAAGAAGAAAATAAAAGGTTTGCATGCTAAAAAGAAAATGCATGGATTAATACTAATTATAAGCTGAAATTATAGTGTAATTGGAGACCTTATATGTATGAGTTAGTGAAATTATTAAGTGATTAATTAGAAGGGTTAGTTGGAGACATGACCTTTGGTCATATCTCATTAAAATTGTCTCCCTTCTCTCTCTTTCTCATTTCCTTAGCCGGCCACCCTCAACCAAACCACTATTCCCACTTTGTTTCTTTCACACACATAAACACAACATAGAAAGCTAGAGAAAAGGTTGAAGGTTCGGTGAGGAAGAAGAAGCTTGCATGGAAGGGAAAATCAATTAGAAAATTCAAGGAAAAATTATAAGTAAGTAGCTTACTCCCTTCTTGTTTCGGTTAGGGTGAAAATTATAATAGATCAAATGATATGAGGTGTCTAGAAAACATTAAAGATGATACCTTAAGTGTGGTTGCTGGAAATCTGGAAATCTATATGAATCCTTAAGAGTTAAGAGTCATTAAATAATAAGAACATGCATGCAAAGATTGTTGGCAGATTTGCAAAGTTTATAACATGCAACTTTGGAAAATCATAAGAAATTCTATGATGAGAGTTTGAGTCTGAATTTTTGATATGTTCCACCTTGACATGTCTAAAATGGTAGAAAAATTGTAAAAAGGAGTTTTGATGACTGTAGAAAAATCTGGAAGTGTAAGATATGGAAGCATGCAAAACTGTCCAGCCTTAATTCGAGCTGGACAGTGAATTTTGAAAATTCGTAGAAAATAATCTACTAAGCGGTCCGATCTGAAATTTTAGTATGTTGAAATTGGGAATGTAATCTGTAATTAGAAACAAACGGCACTTAATTTGGAGTTGTATACAAGGAGAACGAAGGGTGTCAAGTTGGGTGGTCAGAAATGAACAAATTTGGAATAATAAGAAAATTAGAATTTGGAATCGGTAAAATTGGTCAAATTGAAGCCTAATAAGTATTATTAAGTCGAGTTTTATGTTTAAGGATATGAAATTTAGTAAAATCGAAGGTCAATTTGAAGGTTTTAAGAGTTAATTGGAAGAATTAGAGTGTTTAGCAAATTGTCGAATTGGATTAAAATAGTTCAGGGACTGTTTCGATTAAATTGAGAAATTCAGCCTTAATTTGTATGAATTGCATTCTGAAAATTTGTTATTTTGTTTGTATTGAGTGCTCTAGATCCTAGAAGTGAAAGGATAGAAGAAGAGGCTACTCCGGGATTGAATACGGATCGAACAAAAGGCGTACGGATTACGAACTAGCTCGGCGATTAGTGAGTGAAACGACCCTTAGAGTTGGAATTAGAGTTCCAACTACTTAATCTGAATTTTTGATTATGATAAGCATGAATTGGACTAATTAATTATTGGATTTAGTAATGGGAAGAAGGAATAATGGAATTCGGATTCTTGTGTTGTGATATGCGATTATGATGCTTATGTGTTTGAAATTAAATTGATGTTTGCTATGCTTGAATCTGAAATTTTCCATTGTTAATTGTGTTGCTATATATATGAACTGGGCAATGCTGATTTTTGATTGTTATGAATTATCTTGGTGAATATCATGACATTGAATTATGTAACATGGCTATATGATGACAATTCCATGTATGCTTAAGATTGATATGTTCAATTGAGTGTTGAACCATGAGATGTGAATCTGATTTTTATGATATGAGCATGGAATTATATGAGTTTTGATTGAAGTATGCGAATTGAGCATGTACCATTGTATATGATCTTGTATGGTGACATGTTAAGGAAATTGGGATCTTGAATAATTAATCGAAAGGATTAATTAAGAACTTCCGAAATTTGATTGATATTATATTTGATTAAATTAAAGATTTAAATGCAAAGCCTTTGGTGTGTACAGTCTGTTTAGGTCGGCTAGCCTAGAGTCTGAGCTCAATAAGAAAATCGGTACGTTAGTGTACTCGATATTGTGGTACGTAAGTGTACCTACTTGTAAATGTCTGCGGACATTTTAATACGTTACATGTAATACGATATGGTACGTGGTACCTTAACATGGTGAATTTGATTCACAACCTCTGTCATACGAGACTTGATTACCTATCAAACTATACTATCCAAGGCATTGCAATTTGATTATTTGAAATCTGAAATTGAAGGAAAATTAATAAAATTAATTATAGAAGCACTCGAATGACATGCTAAGCTTGGTGATTTTGTTATGTTTGATATGCTATGACTTGATTTATGATAATATGATACTTAGAAGTTAAATTAGGTTTCATGGCTTGTATGTGTTTTGACTATGAATATTGTATATTTGAGGTATGTATTTGAATGGAAGATTATTGAATTTGTGATATATATATGATTAAATGATTAATATTGTTATGGATTATATGGTGACTCATTGTACTTGGTTCATTCGATTGGAATTACTTGAATTCTGTGTATACATATTCGAATGGTTGATGTTGATTATTGATAATGATGTGGCCTAATTGTTTGGCTTATTCGAATGAATTAATGTGCAAAGAGAGATTAAATTTGTTTGATCACTATATTAATTGGAAATCGGTTAGAATAGGGTTTCCTCACTAAGTACAAAATGTACTTACCACTCGAACCCTCCTGCCTTCCCCTAATTTCAGGTTCTAACATCGTCAACCTCAACCCGAGACTTTTCCGTACTCATATTAAGTATGATATTCCCTGTTTTTGTCATACTCATGGTGGGTGGCTTAGCATTTGGCATGTTAGTGCAGTTCGGCTTGTTGTTTTTATTTATGAACTACTATTTCGGATCTATGTAGACTTTTAAATGTTTCCCTACATTTTGTTATGTAAGTAAGGGGGTAAATATGGGGTATAGTTAGCCCGTTTATATGTTAGGGCTCGATTCTTTTTGTCGATAGTCACGTTTTGTTTAGGCAACCATTAGGTTAGCCGTTTTATACCCCGGTTATTTTGTAAAGGGAAACTAAATTATATGGATTGTATGAACCGATTACTATGCTTAAATTATATATAATTATGAAGTATGTTCGGTTATGTATGCTTGGAATGTATGTTTGTATTCGATTGATTAAATTGGAAAGAATAGCAATTAGAAATTTGTATGAGTTAAATGGCAATGATCTTATGATAACCGAATGAAATGAAAATTATAAATTGACCTTAGTTAATTAGTACATCACTTGTGACATAGTTGTATTTATAATAATTAGTTTATAAGAATGAATATCAACCCGATAGAAAATATGCTAAGCTATCCAATTATGTATAGCTATTGAACTTAGAAGTTAAAGAAATGGTCCACATGTGTAAGTTGATACATGATGCTAAAGATAATTATAATTAGAATGAATTGTGAATTCTTGGATAATGGTCGAATGGTATAAGCCAAACTGAAATGAGTATATGTTATGTTGTGATTGAGAATGTTTGTATATGGATTTCGATGTGTATTGTTTGGGTATGAATTAGTTAAGAATACATGATGTATTCGAAATGGCTATATGTGATGAAAAAAAAAATATTACTCGATTTTGTTAAACCCTTCCGTTGTGTTAATACGAATCTGTTAAAGTTAATATAACGCTCCTTGCCCCTAATCAGGGTGAGGGGTGTTATAGGTACATGTGTGCTGGTTAATGAACCGTGACACCTCCCACATATCAGTCCTCTTCCTGTATGAAACTCTTACCCACCAAGGACATTTTCTCTTCCAATGAAGACACCTTACACAATAGGTAATTTTATTGGACTCAACAATAGAAAATGACGTATGGCGTTTGATACAATGCTCTTGAACTGCTAGCTTGCAGCTTCTTTTGTTTCAAATTCAGCCTTCAGTATCAATTCTCCAAAGTTCGAAGATGATGAAGAACCAAATGCGCGAGCTTGATATTCCAGATCTTGCATTGTAGTATAATCCACTTCATACATGCGGGCTGCTGGAGGTTCATAGGCTGAATAAATGGGTTTCGATTGCTGGAGCTCTGGTTCAACATAACCCCAAACTCGCTGCTCTTTTCCCAACCCAAGCTTAGCAACAGTCGTGTCCCAAATATCATCTTAAACATCGATACCATTACCCTGAGATGCATTTGTCATAACAGCCTCAACATCATCAGCATCGAGTAAGCGCACATCATCATCTTTCGTAATAGGCACAATATTTTCATCATCCTCACTGAAATCTTCAAGCGATTCGCCCCAATAACCAAAAATGGGTTCGGTGTCACAATATGTTGATAAACTCATTCTCTGTAAATATTTAAACAAAAACATAAGCAAACATTAAATTTAGTTTTCTTATTAAAATTTTAAAAATAAGGCGGCAAACGAATTAAAATTCCAAAAATATAAAACTTACCGAATTTGACGAGAAATCGTCCAAATATATCTTCAATCACCGTCTGGAAAAAATCTTCAAAAACTTTTACCTAAATTTTCAACTCAAACTCTCTTAATTTTTTCTCAAACCATACACACTCATCTTCTCTATATCCTATATATACACACAATACTAAAAATAATAATAAAACCCTAAAACTAGACCTGACTCACGTACATGTATGCATACATGCATGTCAACAACACCTCACCATGTGGAGGTGGCGATGTTTGACTCCTTTTTGAGCCTGCGAAGCCAGCAAACCATGCATGCCAAGCCTGCCAACCTTAAAAAAAATTAATAAAACCTTAAAACTAGACCTGACTCACGTACCTGCACATATGCATGCATGTCAACAACACCTCGCTATGTGGAGGTGGCAATGTTTGACTGCCTTTTCGAGCCTGCAAAGCCAGCAACTCATGCATGCCCAGCCTGCATGAACCAGTTGAGAAGTCAGTCTTCCTGCACCTCACTGTTTGCTCATGGCGAGGTATGAGAACGCCAGCTCCAAATGACGTGGTCCTATAAATTTTGACATATTCTGCCAAATAATCCATAAACCACCCTAGTTCCTAATTACAACTTTCAGTTGGCTGACCAATTATGCCGACTTTCTTTCCCGCCATATTCCACAGAAGAGCGAAACAAGTTGAGTCAATGGAGTCGAATGTTGCAGCAGAACGAGTTGAATCAGAAAGACCTAAGGCGGAAAAAGAATCCAAGAACGAGCAGATCGTCGTCTCCGGCGACGAAGGCAACCTCGAAAACAACAATAACCCAATTATTATTGCTGCCGATCACTGTGTCGAGGTTGCTTCCATCATTTCTCCCGCGAAAACCGTCAAGCCACCTCATGACAGGGTCGGCCCTGGGCAGGGGCAGCAAGGGTGCCCGCCCAGGGCCCATTGCTCAGAAAAAGTAAATATTGTATAGTTTCGAATTATAATTAAAGATTTATTTTGTTTTAATATTTGTTATTAGGGCCTATTTTTTAATATTTATTAATAGGGGTTAAGATTTTTCCAACATTTATTATTAAAGTTTATCTACTCTTAATATTTATTTTTTCTAATATTTGTTATTACGGGCCTATTTTTTATATTTGTTATTAGAGACTGAATATTTTTTAATATTTATTAGTAGGGGTCTACTCTTAATATTCAATTTTTTCTAATACTTGTTATCAAGGGCCCATTTTTTAATACTTGTTATTCGGGGATGAGTTTTTTCCGATATTCATTATTAGGGATCTACTCTTAATATTCAATTTTTTCTAGTACTTGTTTCTTGGGCTCTAGTTTTTTTTTCAATATTTGTTATTATGGGCATAGTTTTAAGGTAAAATTTTGATATACATACCGGTAAAACTAATTTTACACAAGCCTGCATATTTACATTATAAAACTTAAATCCTAAATTCTAACCCTAACCCTAAAAAACTAAACCATATACCCTAAATTCTCAACACTAATCTTAAATTCTAAACCCTACAACATAAACCCCTACACTTTAAACCCTAAACTAAAACCCTAACCTCTAAAACTAAAATGCACATGTAAACTAAAGTTTACACGGCATGTGTATCAAAGTTTTTTTAATAGTTTTAAATTTTAATTTTTTCAATACTTGTTATTAGGGGATCATTTTTTTCAATACTTGTTACGATGGACCAACTCTTAAAATTTAATTTCTTTCATTATTTGCTATTAGGGACAAAGATTTAAATAGCGACATGCAACCACAACAACGATCGTTATATGACGTTAGTGACATCATCTAAAACCGCGATATATGAAGCTATTATATCCACAATAGCATATGTTACTAAAAAATTTCATAATCGCAATACTCACAATAAACAAATAACATCTATTATATCCACAATCATGATAAACACAACACAATCGAAAATACGATTGTAACTATAATTACAATTTAAATGTTCAATTTAAGGTCAAGTTCGCCCCGGTCCTCCAAAAACTCAGGACCGGCCCTGCCCCAAGAGACCAAGAATTTGAAGAACGATAAGAAGAAGGAGGTGCAAGTATCCAACACCAAGAAACCCTTCATCTTCTATCTCAATCGCGCCAAGGTATCAAATTCTGGATTAATGATTTTCCTGGAGTAGAAGTTCTGATTTCTTTGTTTTCATCCGTTTTCTATGATTTCTTGAATCTGTTCTGAAATGGGTTTTTTTGTTAATTGTGCTTCTTGGTGGTCAAATCGGTTTCTTTTGTTTGCAATTTGAATCCAATGCTTGGTTTTGTTGAAATGCGTTCAATGAGGTTGAACTTTGCGGCTTAGGAATGGGTAAAAGTACTTTCTTTGATTACCAAAGTTGAATGCTTGTTGTTATTTTGCCCCAGCTATTCCTACTGTTGTCATTATTGCTGAGGTTCTGAAACGAAACGGATTTGCAATCCAGAAAGGTAAGAAAATCCATCCCATTGTACGTTCACCAACCAAAATGACAAAAATGGTGATGCCTACTCATTCACTTTATATTCTCGTTCACCAACCAAGATGGCTAATTGGCTATAAATACAACACATTGTACGTTCTCCCATCCCACGTTGTTCATTGTTTTCTTTGCCAATAGTTCTTATAAATCAATAGCTCCGAATAAACTTGATTTTCTTTCTCAACAATACCAAAAAAATGGGGTGCAGAAAATTTGTTAAGATTGTTCAAGTTATGGTAGTGGTGATAGCAGTGATTTTGAGCTCGAATCCGATGATGATGCCATCGGCAAGGCCGCTAAATGAAGAGGCGACGGCCGTAGCCATTGTTGTGCCTAATGACCATTCTCCTGTCCCCCGAATCGGACCTTCTTGCGGCACCAATATTCCAAGTCCTACATGCCCTCCCCATTCTTCAAAGCATAGGTGACTTATATTGTTTCGTTATAAAATATGATACATAAATTTTAATTTTGTACGACTGTATATTAAAACTTTTGATTTTCATATACTAACAAGTTAAATAAAGTAGGAAATTGTTTATAATATTCTTTTTCTTGGTTGGGATGCGGGTGAAATAACAAATTGGGAGAGTAGAAAAGATCAAAAGATAAAGAAGGATAATCACTAAAAGTATGCATGCATGCATGTGCAAAAATATAATATTGTTTTTCGTCTTTTATATGAATGTAGTTATTATGTACAATTTTCTTCTTCTTTGACCTTTGTTTTTTAATAGTAGAGGACAAAAATGAATCAAATATTCAATATGTTTTAATCAAAATGTGTAACATAATTTTGTATTATCATATAGTACATATTGCATAATGTACAAGATTTTCTTTTCGATGCCATACCACAAACAAGTTATATTACACCAAACCCCAATATGACTTAAATGAAGTATTGGGATATTTAAATTCAAACTTGTCTAATAATTCAATCTACTCAATTCGACCATGACCGAATTAAATTTGAGATTTATTAAATGAAAGTTTAGTGATTTGTGAGTACAAATATCTCTCATATACCCTTCATTATTTTTTGATTAAGTAGATAAATTATTTTTTTAAGAAAAATATTAAAATTTAAATTCATAAAATGTAAAATAATACAAACATTATTGATCACTCGATCAATTAATGAATACCTATACACTTCGCTATTAATATAGCTTTTAACCTTAAGGTTTTGTTATTATCGATAAATCAAGACAAAATTATATAAATGTCATCTTTCTTATACAAACATGTTTGGACCAAAAGAATCTGCAATTTTTTTAGAATTAAGAATTTATTTGGTATAAAAGATGAAAAAAAAATAATTACAAATCGTTATTTTAATGATATGTTATTATTTCATGTACTAGCGGTAGAAAAAAATACTTTACAATCATGCCTATTTTTTTAAATTAAAACTTAAATATATAATCTCTAAACTCTAAAACTTAAATTATAATCTTAAACCATAGATTCTAAACTCAAACATCAAACTTCTACTCCCTAAATTAAATTTGTTTGTGTAAAATAAGTTTTGTATATACCTATGTTGTACTGATACGGTGTGAGTACGACAAAAGTACGATAAAAATAAAATAAAATATAAAAAATTATTAAAATTCATAGTAAATTAGAAAATAAAATTCATAAAAAACTTAACATTAAAATGTCAAATCTCAAACAATAAACGAAGTCTAGAACAACACTAAACAAAAAAATATTCGTTGTTAATATCCTCCAAGATCAACTCTCTCTCCAAATCGAACTCATCAAAGTGAAAGTTACGCAAACTCTACATATTTCACATCTCTCAAAGAATCAAATGCATCTCCACCAACATCCCTGGTATGCACATTAAGCTTAAAATTGACATTGTGTACGTGCGTGAAGCTTAAAAATGACCTTGGATATGCGCATGAAGCTCAAAAGTTGTCCCGATACGTCGCATGTAATCTCTCAGACATACCCAATTAATTTCAAGTGTATCCCTTAAACATGAAACGTCTTCGACACGTACTTAGATTGTCCCGGAGATATATCGGATACATGGAACGATTTTGAGCTGCCATGTTCGTGCTTCATATAACTACTTACAGTACATGAAATATTTTCTTATTAAATTCTTTTGTATAAAACAAATTTCTACCGAAGATGCCTAAAATATTTTCTCATTAACTTTAAAAGGTAAAAGTGAATACGAACATATAAACAATATTTCTTTCGGATATTCTTTTGCACATACCAAACAAAAAGCTTAAAAGAAAACATTGTTTCGTAAAAAGTTTGCAAAATTGGAAGTCGAACGGACAATTGGTCTATTGGAAATGGTGCGACGCGCGATGCGACTGGCGATAAACCAACCAAAAGAAGCCGCAACAATAAAAGTTGAACGCTAATTTAGAAAATTTCTACTTTTCTGTGTTTTTTTTATTCACTACAATAAAAGTTAAGCTTAGAATATAAGAATTATGGTTAGGGTTTATAGAATATAAAGTTAAATTGTATTTTTGTTGGATTAAAATCCGCAATTGTAAGCACATATGTAAAGTGTATGATGCTATTATAAAATATGACACAAAATTAATTAACCAATTATGTTAATTATGTCATGTGTATTAAAATGTCATGGAAATAAAAGTGTAGATATTATAAGATGTATTTATGATTTAATGAGGGGCATAGTTATAAATATTTAATAATTAATTTATTAAATCAACTATATAAAGATGTAGTGATCCCCAAGAAATAGGTTAATGTCTATTACTCTTGTCCCATCAGACAGTTTTTACGGCAATGGCTAACATATCTTCTTAGAAGATCACAACCACTTTTTAGGCTATCTTCATCAAAAGATTCAAGGTTTTCAGTCCATCAATGAATTCAAGTACGCTTCTGCATTTAGTTTATTGTTCTTGATGATTTGGCATGATAGACCTTGGGTTTAGAATTTATATCTTTGGTTCTAACAAGTGGCATCAGAACCTTGTCATGTTGAATCATTGAGAACCAATTGATTTATTTAATTTTCATTGATTCTGAAATCTTTTAAAGGGTTTCAATTTTGAATTGGTATTTGAGTTAATTATTGATGTTCAATCTTTAGGGTTTTAATGTTGTGTATGGTTTAGATTTTGTTTTTCCGGAGCTTACTATTTAATCAAATTTCCCTAAATTCACGATTACAATTCACTACATTAGACTTGTTCTATCACGGTGTTTTTCGTGGCGTTTTTTAAACAAAAGCCACTAATATTTCACTTATAACGGCATTTAAGGGAGAAGTGCCACAAACTGGGAACCATCGCGGCGTTTAAGTTTAAAAACGTCGCAATAGATGTATTTTTAGCGGCGTTTATTGAAAACGCCGCAATAACTCTTGTATTGGCGGCATTTGGTTTTAAAAACGCCGCAATAGATGTATTTTTAGCGGCGTTTATTGAAAACGCCGCAATAACTCTTGTATTGGCAGCATTTGGTTTTAAAAACGCCATAAATATTTTCATTTTAGTGGTGTTTTCCTTTAATAAACACTGCAATAGGGTTTCTGTTACGAAGATTCATTTTTAAACGCCGCTAGGTTGAATATATCAAAACTGAGTTATCGTGCAAAAATCCACAAATCTTACGTGGAAAAATAAATCCCTAACACTCCTAGTCCTCTTTTCCGTCCTCCTCATCGTCGTCGACCGTCCCTCAGGCCGCTCGGTCGCACCTCCTTACCGTCCTCCTCATCGTCGTCGACCGTTCCTCAGGCCGCTCGGTCGCACCAGCAAGCAAGCGTCACCGTCGATCCAAGGGTAAGTGAACTGTAATTTCTTGTGCTTTTTGCACGATAACTCTGACCGTTCTTCCAGTTTCTCTCACTTTTGATCAATTTCGATCTCAAATCAAGTATTCTTCCTCTAACCTCTGTTTGAAATCTTTTGTTGTGGTCTTCATTTTCATGATTTTGTTCCCCGAAAAAAGTATGTCAAAAATGAAATTTGAGTTTTCTTGTGAAGTTATTTACTTTCATATCTAACATTGTGTAGTGTAGATCACAATAATCACATAGAAAAATGGTGAAGATTGTTGCCGTCCTTAGCAGCACTGAAGGTGTTAGTGGAACTGTTTACTTCGCTCAAGAGGGAGATGGTATATCACAACCCTGATAATTTATGTCTTTCTTGTCAAAGTTTTTTTAATCTTTTCTGCCTTTCCTAGGTCCAACTATTGTAACAGGGAACATTTCTGGTCTAAAGCCTGGCCTCCATGAATTTCATGTTCATGCCCTTGGTGACACAACAAATGGTTGCATGTCAACATGTAAAAGTTTGAAAGTTGTATTTGATTTTCCTTTTGTTTGGAGTTGGAAGGAAAATGAGGGAGAATGACAAGAGATTGACTTTATTGACTTCTTTTGTCTTTAGATATAATACCTTGTGATTGATCTTGCAGGACCTCACTTCAATCCTGCTGGAAAAGAGCATGGTGCTCCTGAAGATGCGAATCGCCATGCTGGTGATGATGGTATGAATATTTTTCTTCTTTAAATGACCATCAGCTCTCTAGTTCATTACTAACATATTCAAAATATCTATATTAGGTTCTCTTTTCATTGTTCTGACTCAACTTTTTTTCAGTTCTATGTATTGGTGTTTATGTTTCTTGTATTGTTAACTTTGTTAATTTTATCTGTGTTGTCCAGGCTATGCTAGCTTCTCAATTATCGACAAACAAGTTTTCTTTCAACTCCTTTTCCCTCTGTGCATGAATTTAATTTAATTTCTGATATGCTTCTGTTCAGTTTTGAATGTTGTGGTATTATGCTTCGGCAGATTCCTCTCACTGGGCAAAACTCCATTATTGGAAGAGTTGTTGTTGTCCATGCTGATCCTCATGACTTTGTCAAGGGTAATAGTTCAAAATTTTGATATTGCTTAAGTTGTTTAATGTAACAGTTATACTCGAGTCTTCTCTAGTCTAGGAAAACTAGTTAAAAGTGGTCGACTTCTGAAATTGATCCACCTCCCAACTATCTTTTCTGTCTGGCTGCAATGGGAAAATCAAATTTGAAATGTTAATACTTATGGCTCACACTTTTGTCTGTGTGGCTTAGTTGATCTGTCAATGCCTGTAAGTATGTGGATTGCTTCTAGCTAAGCTTAAGTATCCACCAAGAACAATTAAACGGACTAATTATACTAGGGGCATTATCATGTTCAATCATTTCTTTGTTACTCTGTTATAATAATCAAGTTATATATCCAATGATTTAATCATTAAATGTCACTGCTATTATATTTGTAGGGGGCATGAGCTTAGCAAAAGCACAGAAAATGCTGGGTAAGTTAACTTCATCAAATATAGAATTAAATAGAGAGTATCTTGTTTGATCTTTATACACTTATATCTTCCTATATGAGTTATCTTGTTCGATACCGGTTCCTTGTTATGTTGGCAGAAACAAAAGCAAGCTTTAGCAAAACACTTGAATCTAAGGCCTCGGTAAGTGGAAGTATGGTTCCAGAATAGGAGAACCAAGTATATTTTTTTGTCATGAAATAAGTTTTTTTTCTCCCTTATTTTTTATTCCATTAATTCTAATTTATTTTGCCTTATTTTATATAAGACAAAGCTGAAGTAGACTGAAATAGATTGTGAGTTACTGAAGAAATGTTGTGAAACACTAACGGAAGAGAACAAGAGGCTTCACAAGGAACTGCAAGAGCTCAAATCATTGAAACTAACATCATCATATTATATGCAACTTCCAACAGCCACACTCACCGTGTGCCCTTCTTGTGAAAAGGTTGACAATGAAGGCGAAGGCCCATTAAATCGTGACAAAATGTACTTTTTATAATGAAATAAATATTTTATTTAATAAATATTTTGAATCTATAATTTACATTTTTTGACGAAAAAGAAATAAGAAAAAATTAATTTTTATTATTATTTTATTTCCCCTACAATCAAGCTTAGCGGCGTTTGAAAAACAAAACACCACTATATGTCAGACTATTGTGGCATTTGTAAAATAAAACGCCATTACAGGTTAGGCTTTCGCGGCGTTTGAAATATAAAACGCTACTAAAAACAGTTATTTGCGGCGTTTGTGGTTGCAAACGCCGCTACAGAACTTGACTTTCTTAGGCGTTTGTAAAAATAAACGCCACTTACAAACGCCACATCTTGACTTTTCGCGGTGTTTTTACCTAAAAACACCGCGAACTATTGTGGCACTGCTTTAAGCGGCATTTTTTGCGGCGCTTTCTTAAGCGTCAGAAAAATTTTTAGCGGCGTTAAAAAACATAGCTATAAAATTAAAAATACCGCTAAAGAATTATTTGGATTTATATTGTGATAATCTCTTGTGCGATAACCATCATGTTTGAATTTATCGTAATGTATATGTAAGGTTATTGTGAAACTTTAAGCTGCCCATGTTTACCGTAAAATCTTTAAGGGTTATTATATTCTTTGACAAACATTAAAGTTTGGTTGCTTTCAAATTCAATTGTCGATGACAATTGAATTCTTTTTCTGCGAGATCGTGTTTTTTAATCTATTAAATTGCCATGGCTCTTCATCAATATATTTTTATGGTTTTAATCTATTAAATTACAATGACTCTTCATCAATATATTTTTATGGTTTTAATTGATAACCAATATGTTTGTTTTGGATTTAATAGTAAATATATTTGAATCGGTTTGATCAAAATTTTAATTTTGATCGTTAGTAAATAAAAAAATTACTTGAGCTTTGTCATGATAAATGTTGTGGTTGAATTTTATTAAATAATGTTTAGTTTTGTACAGAATATTTGTTTAAATTTGTTTGGCATTATGCTTAATTATGTCGTTAATGTTATCTACCGAATATACATATTTAAATTTTGTATTGATGTATATTCGTTTCGGTTTGATTAAAATTTCAGTTTTAATCAATAGGTTATTATAGATATTTTAAGGTTGTGATCATTATATGAACTACTCATTTGTATGATACTTCTGATTTTGGCTTTTAGTTAAAAATTGAATGTTTTGAATTCGATTTTGATATTGGTAAATGCATGTTTAAGGTTTAAGACATTTTTTTAAGAATCAGTCAAATATTTAGGTTTTTCAATTTTTGATAGCCCTATTCAGACAACCTTATTTTGGGTTATTTCAAAAACTCAAATGTTATCATAAATTTCAATTTTAATTGTTACAAAATTTAAATTTGGATATCGGTATATTTATATTATATATTTTGAGATAAATTAATTGAAGCATTAAGTGACCAAAGTGACATCTATTTTTAAAACATAGAAGGCCTAGTACATATAATTTAGCTTATGTTAGTATTAATCGGCCCAAGGAAATTTAATAGTTGACATTGTTACATGCGAAACTGTAGTAATAAACATGTGATAATTATTCAGTTTTACATGTGAACAATAAATCGGCCCAAAGGAAGATTTCTGTTTGACATGTTCTTATTATCAATATTTGATTACTGTACCAAGATATCACTTGCAAGTTAATCTTTGGACAATAAAATATTAATAGAGTGCTCATGTTTACCTTTATTCAAATTTATTATTATTTTGATTATCTTTTAATTTAATCAAAAGATAAAATTAAGGAAAATATTTTGAAACAAATAAACTAATATTTTGGCTTCGGATGTCTAATATTTTAATAGATTAGTTGAAACATAATGTCACCAAAGTGACCGTTTGTGTAACTTAGTTTATTTAAAATATCAAGATATTTATGAGTTTTTCTAATTCATGCGTTTATTAATGACCTAAAGAAAAATTAATATTTGACAGGATTACAACGGCAATTGTGATGGTAAATATGTGACGATTATAAGGTATTTTATGTGAGCAATACATTAGTGTAAAGATTAATTTGTTGTTTGACATAGTTTATTGTCAATGTTTGATTGCTACAACAAAAGTACCACTTACAGTTAATATTATTGTCTAAAGACTTGATATTAATGTTGCGCTTTGTATCTTGAGAGGAACTAACCATTATTTTGAATTTATTTGTTTACTTATGAATATTTGTGTGAGCTTGTTTTTATTTTATTTATTTATTTATTTTTGTTCTATATTCAGGTAATTTATCTTTTTGTCATAATATTTGTTAAAATACATTTTACACTCATATTTAGTGAAATTAATTTCAAAGAATAGAAAAGACACTTAAATATTGTATTTGGTGGTTGCATGAACATAGACTTTGCACTAAGGAAAGAACAACTTGTACCTATCACTGCAATAAGCACCCAAAAAAGATATTTTAAAAGGTGAGATCGTTCGAATTGCATGAGTATAAAGATCATAAAACACAATATTCTAGATGTCTTTAAGAGCACAAATCTAAAGTGATTACTCATGCTAAGATTTTCCTTCACGAAAATAAGAAATGTTTTACCCAAAATATTAAGGTTAAGATGACATCACTTATGTCTTTTTTGATGTCTATGAAGTATAAGGGTCAAGGAAATGTAAGAGAATAGATTATGAAAATCTTAATATTGCTTCAAAATCTAAGGCACATAAGATCAAACTCTCTAACAATTGTTTGTTCTTATAATTTTGATATCGCTTTCTATACAGTTTAAATAATTTAAAATTAGTTATAATTGCCAAAAAAGAGAAATAAACTCTAATTGGGCTCATTTCTCATTGTGTTCAAGAGGAAAAAAAGTTGAAGCATTATAAGTGCAAAAAAATAAGCATTTGATTAGTGCTTATTTAGTTAGTGTCTCTAAAAATAAGAGTAATAAAAAAATATAAGAACAAGTTACTAAAGGTCCAACTCAAAAGAAACAACAATAAGTTGCATACGGTTTATTCTTTTGTAACAAGTTAGGACACATTTGAAGAAATTAAACTTTAAAAGTGAACAACTGCTTCGGTTATTTTGAGTGATCCATGAGCTGTAAGTTTTATGATCCCACAATTAGGAATTACTTAAGGAGAGATCTATATTTTTTTTAGGATGTTGAGTTTAGAGAGAGAAATAAGGTTAGACACATTTCTTTTGAGGAGGAATTGGATTATAATATAGTTCTTATCATCATTTTTTATGATGTTTAGGTTTACACAATTATCATTAATCAAGAAGTGAATCCAAAACCTCAACAAGACAACATTGAACAACTCTCATTCAAGATGAGAAGTTAGTTGTTTTAGAAGAACAAACTCAACAAACTTAAAAACAAGTCTTTTTAAGGAGATCCACAAGATAAAGGAAAAATACTTTTTTAAATTATTATATTATATTTTTTTTCAAGAAAATAAGGATTGATGTCATATAAGAAGAGTATAATTTTATGCAAGGCAATACAATTTAAGAACTTGTCTCATTACCTTAAGGTGCAAACCAATTGGTTATAAATAGATATTTAAAACCAATAAGAATAAAAATGGTAATATAGATAAATATAATGCACATCTGATATTTAAAAGATATACTCTAAAGAAGACATTAATTTTGTAGAGATTTTCTCTCAAGTTTCATTGGAAGGCTTGTAACCCCCTCGTCCCGGTCCAGACGCTTGACCGGTCCGAGTGGGTCACACGGGAAAAACTGAAGCGAAACCCGTTAAGGTTCCCCCTCGGTTAGCAACCCTAAAAAAATTCTTTCATTTTAATCTTGTCTAAAGGCATGTTAAACTTAAGTGATCATGGCAGCGGAAAACATCGATAAAAGAACATGTTCGAACCTCAAACCATACATTAAACTGTCCATTTTTAACTTACAGGGCATGCTGTATCGATACACCAATCAAGGGTATCAATACGCCTTGACCAGGTCAACTCAAGCAGTCACTCAGAGAAGATCGTATCGATACAGCCCTTGAGCGTATTGATACACCCTTCTCGGTCAACAATTTAAGGTCAACGAGGTAGGACCGTACCGATACGCTTCAACCCCGTACCGATACGTCCTAAACTCACCAACTCCTCAGAATTCTAGAGAGTCAAGAGGGTATCGATACACCCTAGTGTATCGATACGCCCAACCAAATCTAAATTCCAGTGAGTTGTGACCGTATCGATACACCCCCGTGTATCGATACGCCCAGCTAAAACTGAGTCTTGTAGGCAAGACCGTATCAATACGACCCTTAGGCGTACCGATACGCCCTGCTCTGCACTTCTCCATTTCAGCACAAACACACAATATTTACACTCTAGATGCATAATAAGACCTCTCTAACCACATATGAACATACATACAACATTTACAAACCAGGATCTAGTCATGCAAGGCACACAACCTGTACATACATCATTCAACAAGGAAATCATGTGTTTGATCAAAGGATATCATACAAGCATTCAAGGTCTCATACTTCAACATTCAAACACAAAGACAACCTCAAAAAGGCACATGACCAACATACATGGTAAGCAAAATAAACATGGTTTTACAATCCACACATGGCACCAACAAGCCACCCAAAACAACATAGCAGGGAGCCTAAACATGCTCCTAAACAACCAACAAAGCACACATCCCATTGCTTAACTATTACATGTCCAAAACATTGAAAACTCATACTTGATAAACTCAAGGTCAACCACCACACTTGGAGGCCCTCCACTTGCGCTAGCAACCCACGAATTAAGGATCTGCAATGTCAAACAAAGAGAGCGTAAGCAATAAAGCTTAGTGAGGGTAAGCTCTATAAAATAAACCTCGACATTGCAGGGTCCAAGCACGGTCTCAACCAAAGAAAATGCATGATCTTACCTCCGGTTCTCAAGAGCCAAAATGTCAATGATGCATGAACAAATATCTAATAAGATGTCATGCTCATCAAGCTCATTTCCATAACATATGTAAACACATATAATCATCTAAATCACATTCCACATCACATTGATACACATATCAATTTATATTGACACCTAGCTATGACTCGAATACGTGGATAAACACGTTGGAACTCACATCCAACAACAATTTTACCTCACGGTGGGATTACACTCATCACCGGTCTCGCGGAGGGAATTCCACTCATCCTCACGCCCCATCGATGGGATTCCACTCATCATCGACTAATATATATATATAAAAAATTTCGAGCGAACCCGTACTCCTCCTTGGTGACTCAACGCCACCAAGGCCACGCGCGAATTTTGACTCATGTGTGCACACTAACATCCTAATGATCGATCATTTGTACCCAATCATACTAGTGCCAATATTTAACTCAATCCACATTATCAATTAAAACCAATTTCGTGCTTAGCACATACTCACCATGATCACAATCATGAACAATCCACATGCATATCACAATGCAACACAACCATGCCTCATCATACATGTATAACACATTATACATAAACCATCATATCATAAACATCACGAGGCATAAACATCAATTACAAGTTCAACCAATGTCTCTAGTTTAAGCTTAGGATTAGGCTACCACCCTAATCCTAACTCTAGATGGGTCTACCAAGCCCGACCTAGTCCACATGTCCGAACCAAACCCTTGTAAAACACTTTGAAAACATTAACCACTCACCTTCACTTCCAAGTTCAAATACCAAGCAAACAACCACCTTCAAGTTTCCGGATTCACTCCCGATGCTTCACCAATGCCAAACCTCGATTCTAATCATTTCCAAACACAAACAAAACACCCACAATCAATAACTAATCGTCGGAACAACCCGTATTAACATTTCCAAGCAACCAACACCCAAAATCATGCCCAAAACAGAATTCCCGAGCAGCCCACAAAACCCACTGAAATCTTCCATTTCAAGCATCCAATCAATCATCAAACACAACCAAAGTGACCCTCATATATCATACTAACACCAGCCTTCAAAATCCAACATAAAACAACCCCAAAAACTCATCCAAAACCCTTCAACCCCCCCCCCCCCACAAAACCCAAATTCGGGAATGAGCTTAAAACTATGAAAAAATCATATATGTTGAACCATTTAACTCCTAGACTTCATATCTAACCTCATTAAATCGAAATTTTAAGTTTAACAACATAAAGCTATCATTTTTAACTAAATCCTCTAAAAACTCAAATTTCTAAAACCTTGATGAAAATGAAAACTACTTGTACTTTTGAAGAGAGGAAGTTGAGGACAAGTCAAATATGATATTACCTTTCAAAACCGAGTTGAAATGAGGGAGCAAAGTGATGGAATAATGATTGGGTAGGGAGAGCTCTTTGTGTCGTTGGTTTTTGATTTTGAGAAGAAGATGAATAGTGAAATCATTTGATAAAAAGGGTTTTAAATTGAAAGTTTGAATATTAACAATATTGCCATTAATGAATGGCTATTCCCCTTTTCCTTTAAAATACACCCAAGTTTAATTTCATTTCAATTTAGTCCAATCATAAAAAGTTTGTTTTTGAAACCGAGGCCCAAAAGATTATTTTAATTATAAAACCGAACCTGAAATAATATTAAAATATTATTTTCACCCGATCCCTAAACCCGGGTGTTACAAGGCTCTTTCAAGATAATCATGACATTTGTTTCTTATTTTAATCTCGAGCTATATTAGATGAATGTTTAGAAGGTGTTTTTCAATGAAAATATTGATAAAATAATTTATACTATGCAATCAGAAAAATTGTGTTTGATGATACAAAATCAGTGATATGCAAATTAAAGAAATCCATCTATGAGCTTAAGTAGGACTCTCATAAATAGTATTACAAATTTCATTGTGGTTATCTCGTTTGGTTTTGAGATAAATTTGGTTGACAATTATATGTACTACAAGTTTAGTGGGAGTAAACTAAGTGATACTCATATTGCTAAAGAAGACAAATATGTCTTACTCAATGCCCTAAAAGTAACCTTAAAATTTTAAAAAATACAAAATGATTTCATATGCAGAAGCTATTGAAAATTTCATTTATGTTAAATATGTATGCATTTGAATATTGCGTATATTGTTTGAATGTTAGACATATATTTAAGAAAATCTAGTATGAACTATTGAATAGCAACCAATAGAGTTATGAGATATATTTAGAGAACAAAAATTACATGCTCACCTATCGAAGTTTTAGTAAGTTAAAGATCATCAGGTTTATAGACTTTGATTCTATTAGAATATTGATGCAAAATAGTTTTGTCACATGGGCTACTAATTGTAGATTGAATAGAAAGACCACTTCAGTTATTTTATGACAATAAATGTGCATTCATTTATTCTATAAACAATAAGAACACTTAAAAAATGAAGCACAAAAATATATAGTTCCTAGTTGTTAAAAGAAAATTCATAGTGGTTGTGTGTCTATAGAGCATGTTGGTATAAATTCCATAATTGTGGGCTTATTAAGAAATTATTTTCATGAGCACACTACTTATGTGGGTGTAATGTTATTTAAAGATATTCAGTTTGAATGAGAGTTTATAAATTTAAAAATGTTCATTCGTTTTATACACAATTTCGGTTACTTCAATTTAAGGATATATTTTAAGATTATTTTCTACTGAAATAAAGTTCTTTTGGTTTATGCACACTCTGAATTCATTAAGTTTGATCTCACTAAGGTTTAGAATGATCAGTTGGAAATAGACATGTTCGGTTCACATTTTATGTAATTTTTCATGCTATGCATCCATGATTGATCTATGTCATTTGACTATATTTGTATATGTGACCATTGATGGGTCTAGTCATGATTGATATGGTAAAACTGCTTTGATCCTATATGTATATAATTGATGGACAAGATTGTTGTAAAATACCTATTATATAATAGCAAATTTTGAGCTCATAAGGTTGTACATTTATCGGGAAACATATGTTGCCCAAGTGAAAGATTGTTGGATTAAAATTCGCAATTGTGGACACATATGTAAAATGTATGATGCTATTATAAAGTATGACACAAAATTAAGTGACCAATTATGTTAGTCGTGTCATGGGTATTAAAATGACATGGAAATAAAAGTGTAGATACCATAAGATGCATTTATGATTCAATGAGAGACAGAGTTATAAATACTTAATAGTTGATTTATTAAATCAACTATATAGAAAGGTAGTGGTCCCCAAGAAATGGTTAACTTGTATTACTCTTGCCCTCGTTAGAGAATTTTTACAGCAAGGGCTAAGTGGCTAACATATTTTCTCGGAAGATCACAACCACCTTTTAGGCATCTTCATCAAAAGATTCAAGGTTTTCAGTCCATCAATGAATTCAGTTACACTTCCACATTTAGTTTATTGTTCTTGATGATTTGACATGATAGATCTTGGGTTTAAATTTTATATCTATTATGGTTTGGTTCTAACATTTTTAGGGCGTAAGCTTTAGAATTTAAAATTAAGGCTTAGAATTTTATATTTCAGTATTACGACATAGAAAAAAACACTGAAAAGGGATAAAAAATTTGTCCCTAAGAATCTCTCAGGAATAAGGTCTTTCATAGTGCCGAATATCGAAATGATTCTAAAATTTATTAAAAATAAAAGCCATTGAAATATTTTAAAAAATCAATTAATTCCTTGTTTTTGGAATATGAAAATTGACAAAAAAATTATGATAGAAATTGTATGATAAAAATAAACAAAAAAAACACAACAAAATACGAAAAAAATAGAAATCTAAAATAGAGTAATTTTATTTAAAACTAAAAATAAAAAAGAGAAAAATCAAACGACAACACTAAGACCGACGTAAGAGGTAACACTCTTAAAGGGGAAAAAAGTAAGAGAAGATTTTTGAGAGAAAATCAAGGTTTTAAGCTAAACTTTATCCGTTGATTTTCAAAACTAGAGAAACACTTTGGATAGAAAACTATAGGTTTAATATATAGGTTATATTTTGATATACAATCTGTGTAAAAAAATACATAATGTAACACCCGTGTTTTGGGCCTAGGAGTTAACCGAGTTTCTAGTTCGAGTCAATAAAATTTAATTAAAAATCATTTCAACCTAAATTGGATCTAATTGAGCCTTATTAAAGAGGGAGGGACCTATGTTGCAATTTTCCCCAAAAGATTTTAAAAGGATGACAACTTTTGAAAGTTGTCATCTTCTTCCCCTTTTCTCATTATTCCAAAGTGGAAACACCCACCACCATTTTCAAACCCTCTCAAAACTTCAAGATTTTATTCCTTTGATTTCTTCATCAATTCAAGGGGCTTTTGAAAGGTAATTACATATTTGAACTCCCCTCTTCATCCTCTATCTATCTATAGTCTTAGATTTCAAAGTTATGGAGTTTTGAAAATTAGGGTTTATATCAAAGTTTGGATTTTTAAGGGGTTTTTCATTTTGTTTTGATAAATTGAATTGGGGTTTTGTTTAACCATGTTAAAATACACCTAATATGTTGAAATGAGTAATTTTGGGTAAAAATCCGAAATGGGTAATTTGGCCATTTTTGAATAGTCTAAAACTTGAATTTTGGTGAGTTTTAGAGTTAGGTTGAAGGGCTGATGGTATATGTATGTTAGGAAAGTGTTTTGGGACCATTTAGGTGCCATTTGGATGTTTGGAAATTGAATTTTCAGCCTAGGTTTGTGGGAGTACGAATTTGGGTTATTTGGGGATTTATCTTGATTGGAAAATTAGAGTGAAATTGATTTGAATTCAAAGGTGGTGAGATTATTGAATATTAGCATTGATTTTGGCTATCGGTTGTGTTTTGGTTGGTTAGAAGCAAGAGAAGACGATGGAGAAGCTTCGGGCTCGAATCCGGAATTTGGATGCTTGGTAGGCTAGTCGGCTTGTGCTATGAAGTGGTCGGTGAGTGGTTATTGTTTTTAAATGGTTTTAAACATTGGTTCAAGCATGTGGACTAGGTTGGGCTTGGTAGACCCACCTAGAGTTAGGATTAGGGTGGTAGCCTAATCCTAAGCTTTAGATAGAGACCTTGGATGTACTCTTTAATCATTGTTATGCCTCATGATGAGTATGTATAATGTGATACACATGTATGCGAAAGTATGACTTAATGTATTGATTTTATATGCATGTTGATGATAAATAAAATGTGGATATATGATGAGATGATTGTTCGGTTGACATACATGTGGTGTTGGTTTGTGAAATGAGGTTATGTTGTGAATGGCATGATTGTGGAGAATCATGGTGAGTACGTGTTAGACACGGAATTTATATTGAAATTGATATTGTAACAAGTTGTGTGGTTTGATTTATATTGGCACTAGTATGCTTGGGTACAATGATCGATCATTAGGATGAGTGTGCACACAAATTGAGTCAAAACGTACGTGGCCTTGATGGCGTTAAGGCACCAAGGAGGAGTACGGTGATGTAATATTCCACCAGAAGCTTTTATATATTTCTACGTGATGATGAGTGGAATCCCATCCGTAGGGCATGTGGCGATGAGTGGAATCCCGCACATGCAAGGACCGGTGATGAGTGGAATCCCACCGAGGTAATGTTGTTGTTGAAAATGCGTTCCAACGAGTTATCCGCGTATTCGGGTCATAGCTAGGTGCCAATATGAGATCGTATGAATATACTAATATGAGATTATGTATACATGCTTATATGATACGAATGTGATGCCTTCATGAATTGAAATATGATGTGGTTAATGCTTGAATTATGTATCATGGCAAGTTGAGCTTATGGGTGTTGAGCATGTCATAATGTTGACTATATGTTCATGCATCATGTTCATTTTGGCTTTGCGGACCGGAGGTAAGATCATGCATTTCAATATGGAAATAGCTCGTGCTTGAACCCTGCATTGTCGAAGGTTTGTTTTTATGAGCTACCCTCACTAAGCTTTTATGCTTACGCTCTCTTTTGTTCGACAATGCAGATAAATAGCTTGTGGGTGGCAAGGGCAAGGAAAGGTCTCCAAGTGTTGCTTACGGTTAGCTCAAGTATGATAGTTAAATTTAAAGATTGTAATAGTAAAGCAATGGGATAGGTGTTGTTGTTTTGTGCTATTGTTGGTTGTTTAGGAGCATGTTTAGACTCCTTAATTATGTTGTTTGATTGGCTCAATGATGCTATGTTTGGATTGTAACCATGTCTAAATTGTTTACCTTGTGTGTTGGTCATGTGCCTTTGAGGTGACCCTCATGTTAGAATGTTGGAGTATGAGCTTTGAATGCTTGAATGCCATTGGGTCTATTGCACGATTTCTTTGATGTTTTTACATGTTGGGTGCTTGTATGGCTATATAGTGGTATGCCAATATTGCATGAATTGCTCTTTAACTAGAATGCTATGTATGAATGCTTTAATCCATGTTTGATTGACTCCCTTGGCATAAATATGTATGCTTTTATGGTTGGTTTGCCTTAGGGATTGATGTTAGTGTGTTGGTTGATGTGTTAGAGGGATTTAGGGGCCTCCTTGTGCTCTAAATCAGCTCAAACCTGCAGATTCGTAGCTGGGGTATCGATACCGTTGGTCTGGTATCGATACTGCCCTTTGGTTTCAGGCCTCGTGTATCGATACTCGAGGGAGAGTATCGATACCTTTTTGGCCACTGGAGCCACTGTCGATTTCGGTATCGATACTGGCCTCTAGGGTATCGATACCGTTGTCTTAGCTTTGACCGTGGGAAGTCAACTTTAGGGGAGGGTATCGATACCCTCATTGGGGGTATCGATACTGTCTCCTCAGGCTGACCAAACCCTGTTGACTTAGTCAAGGGGTATCGATACCCCCTCAAGGGTATCGATACCGCCTGCAGTTTAACTTTAAAAATGGGCTTTTAAATGTTAGTTTGGGTTCGTTTGACTGCGTTGTAAATATCGTTCCGTTGTATGATCACTTAGGATGTAATTTTCATATAGACAAGATTAAAATGAAAAAAAAATATAGGGTTGCTAACCGAGGGAGAGTTCCTTAGGGAGTTTTCACTCGGTTTTCTCCGTGTAGCTCACTCGGACCGGTCATCCGGCCAGACCGGGACGAGGGGGTTACACATAACACTTTTTTAAAATCTTAATTTAAACCCTAACACCTTAAACTCTAACTCTAAACTTTTAAAGCTAAAATTATAAACTCTAAAGTAAACTCCTAAATTTAACGAGCATGCATAAACTAAAGATTACACAAGGTTGTGTTATGTATCAAAGTTTTTCTCTTAGTATATACTATATATTAAGTGTTTGATTGAATTAGTCTCATTGCTTAATTGAGTATCGAACTCTATTGTAAAATTAAAAAATACTCTTATTTTTTAAATAGTATCTGTTTAAACATATTCTTAATCATTTGACAAGACACATACACCTTGCAAACAAGGTGATTTGAACACAAGTCTTATAGGATGAACATCATCCACTTTTTTAATGGCTAAAAAATACTCTTAATTTAAATGACAATAAATATTATTATAATGATATTTTTGTCTATTCATAGCTTTATATATTCTAGTATATAAATATTTTTTGTGGATGTGACAAAATCTAATATTAAAGGAATTCAATGACATTATGTGTTAGATTGGACTTTGTACGATTAAAACTTCCGCAGTTTTTGACATACATACATATTGTGCATGCTGGTCGAACTTCAGTGTCGTTTTCGCTTATGTCATGAAATGCTCGAGGGAACTGTACAAATGCAAGAGAGGTAGGGCTAGTTTAGCATTGCTGTTAAAAAGTGATATTAGAAAGAGATTTTGAAAAGGGATTTTAAAAGTTTGTTGTAAGATTTTAGTGTTTATCATTGCTGTCAAAAAGAGATTTTAAGAAGATAAATGACCATTTTGGACATGATATTGTCAGTTATATACATTTGCATGTATAGATATATAAAAACGATATTCAAATTTTCTAATATTATAATATATGAAATATATCAGCTTAAATTATTATAAAAATATTTTTATTAATAAATATATTTTTTAACAATTATACGTGTTCTATGAAATTATAGCAAAATTGACATATTTTATTTTAAAAACTTGACATAAATAAATATATATCATTTAAAATTAAAAAAATAATTATTAATTATATAACTATATCTTCGTAAAGAATTATAAATTTATAAATTATAAATAAACATAATAGCAAATGAATGTTAAAATTGTAATTTGTCTCTCAAAATCACTTTTACAACCGAAAAAGCTAAAAATTTTAGCTTTTACGTTTGGGTTGAAAATCACTTTTCAAAAGCAATTTTTCTTCCAAAAACTAGCTGTTTAGCTTTTTGAAAAGCAATACTAAACAAAGTCGTAGACATCCGAGGATCAAAGTGGAAGCACATTGCTTATGTCATTGCGTTGAATCCATTGATGTTACGCGATCATCACAAGTACACTTTTTTTGTTAACTACTGGAATAGTCACTTATGTTTTTTCTTAGTATAGAGTTGGTCACCAATTTTGAAAAACGATCAATAAGGTCACTTACGTTTTCGGGGCGTAAATTTTTGGTCACTCAGCCGTTTGTTGCCGTTAAAGACTGACGGATTGCTGACCTGACAACGAAAAAATAAGGATAAATTACTACAATGGCCATTAAAATTTATCTCATGTACATTTTTTCTCCTCAATTTAAAAAAGTAAACATTATAGTCACTAATAAAAATGTTTCTTTATAATTTCACCCTTAAATTTTTAAAAATTCATTTTTCAACCCTAAAACTTTACAATCAATTAGTACAATAATATTATAAATGCTTAGATGAAAAATAGGTGCCCAAAGTATACCTTTTGAAACTTAGGTGCCCAAATTGCTCCTATTTAATAACTCGAACTTAAAAATTTAGTTCACTAACTACTAAAAAATTCGAGTTATTAGAATTTCTATTTTATAATTCAAACTTTATTTTGAATTTTTGAGTCGAGTTTATGAAATTATGAGTCGAGTATTTTCACATCAAACCAAACAAGTTTAATTTTTTCGAGTCAAGTCGAGTGTTGCACTTCCCTACATACAAACACGGATTAAAATTAAAAATTATATTTCTTTTACTTCACTAGCTATTGAAATCCGTTTATTCATTTTTATTATTATGCTGGAGCAGACATGATCCGACAAAGAATCAAAATTGATTTTTGTCTATTCGATTCTTCTTCTTCCTTTCTGTAGTTATAAAATTTTTAATTAGAAATATGAAAAATTCTTGGGTTTTCTTTTTTCTGCTTTTTAAAGTTTTCTTAATATGTTTGCAATTCAACATGTGTTGATTTTTGTTGTTTTATACTTTTTTATAATAAACTTTTAGATGTTTTACAGGTTTTGGTAAATTTAAATTCATTTTAGTTTTAATAAAAAATCATTTATGTTTTATTATTTTCTATATTTATTGTAAAACTTTATTGCTAATCAATAAAATTATATAAAAAGGTTCAAGACTAATGTGGACTAAAAAAATAAATTAATTAAAAGACCAATAAAAATTATAAATTAATATATCAAATATATATATATAAACTAATGAGACTAAAAAGGACTAATTTGTGTTACAAAATATACATTCAGATACTAATTTAATCAGGGGAAATCCTTAATGCTAATATGAAAAACTAATCAAATTCGAAGACTAAATCAAATTTTATCCCAACATAATATTACCTATCGGTTGTTAAATGGGTGTTAAAAAAATTGTGAACCAATCGGTGTTTGACACGTGACATTAATTTTATTTTTAATTTTTTTTAATGTGAAACTTAAAATTAGTGCGCAAAGGGAAATTAAGGTTGTGATTTGTGTTCGAAGAAGAAATAAACTAGGAATGTTGAAAAATAAGATTGCGAACATTTTATTTTCAAGAATTTTACAAACGTTTTTCAAAGGACAGGGTAGTAAATATTGAGAAAAAAAATTGAAAACCAGTCGAATCGTAAAGTTTGGACGGTTTATGATCGATAAGATTAAAAATTATTGTTATTCAAATTGAATCAAAATTAACTTTTATTTAATTTATAATTAACTACAAAGTAAAAATAAATAATTTACATTCAGAATCATGAATTTATTTTAAAAATATTATATTTGAATTATTAGTTACATTTTATTTGATTGAAAAATTAATATTTTTAAAATTATTTATAAAATAAATTAAAACTTTATCAAATAACATTTAAATGGGAGTAATTTGAAAGTTTAGTTATTAAAGAGAAGCAATTTGGGCACTTAAATTTTAAAGGGTATACTTTGGGCACCTACTTTTCATCTAAGCATTTATAATATTATTGTACTAATTAATCGTAAAGTTTTAGGGTTGAAAAATGAATTTTTAAAAAATTAAGGGTGAAATTATAAAGAAATATTTTTATTAGTGACTATAATATTTACTTTTTTAAATTGATGAGAAAAAATGTACATGAAATAAATTTTAATGGTCATTGCAGTAATTTATCCTTATTTTTTCGTTACAAGGTCAGCAATCTGTCAGTCTTTAACGGCAACAAACGGCTGAGTGACCAAAAGTTTACGCCCCAAAAACATAAATGCCCTTATTGGTCGTTTTTCAAAATCGGTGACCAACTCTGTACTAGGGAAAACATAAGTAACTATTCCAGTAGTTAACCCTTTTTTTTTTAGCAAATGGTACCTGGCATTCCAAAACAAAACAATACAAAGACAGAACGATACAGGGGATCAAAGAGAGAAGCGACATACGCTGCTCGGGTTGGATAACTCAGGATCATCCTTATGATGAGCCTCTGCATTATCAGATCCCAGGCTGAATTAGTTGTCTAATGAGTAGGATATTAAAGTGTACTTTAATATTAAATAAAAATAGGTTGAAATCTAATCATATATAATACTAAAATTCAAGAGTGACTAGGCAGATACCTTGAAGAAAATGATCTTGATTTACACAATATGGTAATAAGAGGAAGGCAACCATGCATTAACACTCACTATGTTCTTAATATACATCAAATTAGCTATACTTGACTCAGGGATTCCAATAGCAGCCGCTGTATAGCAGTAGCGGCACCGTTCGAAACCGTTATTGCGGAAAATAGCAGTTCAAAATGATCATAATAACATCCGATCGAAAACACGATCCGATCGGCAACAGCATCTGCGGGCTAGATAGAGAATGGCATACATTGATACAACAAGAAGCACAATGGAAGATTCACATAAACCAATGACTTGATTCTTTCACATGAAGTGTAAAGTAACCATTTCAATCTAAAACTAAATCATTCTTCAGAGCATATTATCAGAATGATATATCTTGAACTTATTACACATATTCATAAACACTGATACAAAAATACACGTATACTTATCACCCCTTCAAGCAGGCGAATGCATTCGCAGTACAAGGATTCTAAGGCCTAAAATCTCTTAATAAATCAAAGTTCCTCAATAAACTAACATCTAACAATAGCACCTGGAAGATGTTTCTGTTAGTTCACTGTACAAAAGCACTGCTATTTCAGAATCATCTTAAAGTTTCTGACTGACATGTAGAAATCCATGCAACAGAAACATAAACATTAGAGATCATACAAAAATACATATCAGCAGCAAGATTCAGACTTCATCAGAGAAACAATTAAAGCACATTGTAATTTAGACACTAATTAGTAATTACTACACCACATTACCACAAAATGCTTTGCTTGATACCTACCTCTGAGCCTAACCCACAGCATCTTTACCCTTCTCCTTCTGCTCCATCACATACTCCTGAACCCTTTCAGCTTTCTTCCTCATACCCTCAATCATCTCCTCTGTCGCCTCGATTATCTGCTTCGGCAGATGAACCTCCAAGAAATCGAACCACTCCTTTAATGTCATCTTCTCCAAATCCACCTCTACCCTTTCATCACAGCTCTCCTTAACTTCATTCCTCATTTCATCACAGCTCTCCTTAACTTCATTCCTCATTTCATCACAGCTCTCCTTAACCTCGGTTCTAGAACACTCTACTTTCTCTTCATCTCTTCTTACTTGAATTTCTTCATTTTGCAATGGATTCAGCTCCTCCTCCTTAACCACTTCATCTTTGCTCACTTGAATATCTTCATTTTGCAATGGATTCAGTGCTTCCTCCTTGTCCACTTCATCTTTTCTTACTTGGATTTCTTCGTTTTGCAATGGATTCAACCCCTCCTCCTTATTCACCTCATCTTTTTCTGTCAAAATTGTTTCTTTTTCCTCTAATTTTCCTTCCTTCTCGTTATTTTTCCTCCCCCGAGAGCGGCCTTTCCCTCGTTTTGCCACGGCTTCTTCCTGATTTTCAGTAGCCTTCGGAATATCTAACCTGCAATTAAGGGAATCCGCATTCTTCCTACCCCTAGTAACCCTAACCTTTTCTTTCTTCTCTACTTCTAAATCCTCTAATACTTTATTAAAACCCTCTGTTTCGTTCTTCAAAGCCTTACCTCTCCTCGGCGGATTCCTCCTCCGGCTTTCCACTACCACCGCTACCTCCTCTGCGCCACCTCCACCACCTTCGATTTTGATCAAGATCGACGTAGTCTCTCCCAGCTTCACCGTATCACTGTCGTTGAGATCAAATGGAGTATCGGCGGGGAGTAAATCGGAATTAAGAGTCGTGCCGTTAGAGGATCCGAGATCTCGAAGGATCCATTTACCAGATCCGGATTCGATTGTGAGGTGCTTTGAAGAAATGCCGGCGTCTTTGATCGGGAGGTTGTTGCCACGCACCACCCGCCCAATCCGGATTGAGGACCCGGGTTGGTATATGATAGTTTCGCCTTTTCGCGGACCCTGAACCATCACTAGAGTAATCGGCGGCGGATCCATTTTTCGGGCTCCGGTCGGAGGAGTGATAATGAGAAGTGAAATCCTTTTGAAAGCCCGAATTTGAAATGGGTTAAGGCGGTCGATTTTTCTTTTTGAATCTCTTTTTATACTCTAATCCATTTTATCCGGTTTGGGTGTGGACCCGGTTAAGAAAACGGTTTAAAGGTGTAATTTTAAATAGGTTAAAGGGTTAACTTTTGGGATATTCACTTATGTTTTTTCCTAGTACAGAGTTGGTCACCGATTTAAAAAACGACCAGTAAGGTCACTTACGTTTTTAAGGTGTAAATTTTTTGTCACTTAGCCGTTTGTTGCCGTTAACCTTTGACAGGATGTTGATCTGAAACAAAAAAAATTACCTAGATAGTCCCTAAACTATTACTTCACTCCTATTTTGACCATCGAAATAAAAATAATTTGTATAATTACACATTTAATCCTCCACATTTACATTTTTTATTTCTTCTTCATCTAACTCAATCTCTAATTTTCTACTATATTAATCCTCAATTCACACTGTATATTATAATACATCACCGTATATTTCTATGTTTCAAATAATGTTTGTAATCCTCAACTCAGAATTTTTAATCTTTCAAAAAATCTTGAAATTTTGGAAATTTTACAAAGCAATCCTCAAATCTCTAAAATTACCCAAACCTAAACCCCTAAATTGTCGTCGCTTTCGCCGTTGATCGTCGCCTCTAATTACACCCCTTTGGTCGCCGGGGCATGGCATCCATTTCCCCCAACACGGCGTCACTGGAAACGGGAAACGACGTGCAACCGAACGTCGAACGCAAAATTGACATTCGGCTAGCACGTCGTTTCCCGTTTCCAGTGACACCGTGTTGGGGGAAATGACAGCCATGCTCTGCGACCAAAGGAGTGTGGCCAGGGGCAGCAATCGACGATAAAAGCGGGGGCGATTTGGGGTTTGGGTCTGGGTGATTTTAGGGATTTAAGGACTGTTTTGTAAAATTTCCAAAATTTTTAGATTAAAAATTCTAGAGTTTTTTTTCATTAGATTGATTTAAAAAAATAAAAGTAGTGCCACATGTCGAG
Source organism: Hibiscus tridactylites (assembly GCA_958450335.1). Taxonomy (NCBI): domain Eukaryota; kingdom Viridiplantae; phylum Streptophyta; class Magnoliopsida; order Malvales; family Malvaceae; genus Hibiscus; species Hibiscus tridactylites. Next base: position 23,373,035 of record OY288265.1, on the reverse strand, counting down.
CATTGATTGGTTGATAATTTTTTTAACACCCTTTAATGGTCTGGCACCTAAAATTATAACGGTTCAAACTTTGGGCACCTATTTTTACAAAAAAATTACTTTAGGCACCTAAAGTTAAAAAAATGTATACTTTAGGTGTAACCCCCTAAACCCGGCCTAGAAGAATGGGCTGAATCTAGGAAGTAGCGATTGAAAACTTTTCCCTCAAGATACAATTTAGGTTAAAATATTTAATAATTCAAAAGAATCGATTAAATAAGAAAACTCAGTAAATACTCCAATTAAAGTAAAACTCAATCTTTTAAACGATGTTCCGATAATTAATTAAAATCTCTGAAAATAATTTCGTAAACGCATGCATCCAATAAATCCCAAATTATAAACAGTCCCAATGTCCATGTTACACAAATATCTCAAACAAGGTTAAAACATAAATCCAAGATAGTCAAAAAAGTTCATGCTGAATGTTAATTTATCGGAGTAAATAAGAGATGCTCCAAGTACCGATCGCCTAATAAGTCTGAGATATCTGAAAAGTAAAAACTAAAGGGTGTAAGCTAAAGAGCTTAGTGTGTCTCTAAAGTGCAACGAAAACAAGACAAAAACAAAACAGTATTTTATTTTCTGATAAATACTTTTCTGAAAACACAATAAAACTGAATCATGATGATATGATGTCTGATGCACATGAATCATAGTACCCATCTCCGATACACCGAAAAGTAAGGTTCCCCAGAACCTACTTTCTCCATGTCACCATCCGAAGTGGAACTCAGCCCGAAGGGTGGAACCACTGATCCGAAGCGGAATTCAACCCGAAGGTTGAAACCACTAATCCGAAGCGGAATTCAACCCGAATGTTGAAACCACTAATCCGAAGCAGAATTCAACCCAAAGGTTGAAACCACTGAACTTCCCCGAACAAATCTCAATCCATATACCCACAATGATATGATGCAGATTTTAAAATCCGAGTCTGATCCGAAACATGAATTATGAAAATTCAACTTGAACAATACTATAAATCCGATGTTTTACAGTTCTGAAAATCTGATATTTCACTTAAATCACAGTATGACATGTTATGCATAATGTCTGAAAACATTCACCCAATCACAACAGAGTATGCACACAAAATGTACAAAACATTTACTTATATTAATACCAGAAAAGCACAGAAAGAAACACAAAAGTTTATAAACAGGAAGAGACACACCTTTAAGCAACAGAAGCTCTAATGCCGAGAAAAGCACATCTCACGCTCAGATCTCACTAAAGCAGGACCTACGAGATATGAATTTAATATTAGCATTTATTACTAACACTAAGCCACCGACTAAAACACTAAGAATTAAACTGAAAATATACTCACGTGAAGATCTCGAAGAACGTGCACGATCGATCTGAACAACTGGAGGTAACTCGACGATCTCAAGGTCGGCACCTGAACACAAGAATATTCCGAATTAAATTCTGAAATCCATAACTTATCATATTCCAATAACAATACTTAAAGATCACAAAACGGAGCTTTCGGGATCTAATTGGACAAAACGGGCAACGAATACGGACTCAGAACGTCGAAAAAGGTTATGATGAACATTTTCTGAAAAAGTCAACTCTTGGTCAACGCTAGTCAAAGTCAAACTGATCAAAGTCAACTTTGACGGTCAAAGTCAAAGGGTCAATGGTCCAAGGTCAACTAGTCAACGGTCAACTCAATCCAATTGGTCAAAGTCAAATGTCAACTCTGGTCAAACTAGTCAAATGAGTGTCAAAGATCAAAAGTCAACTGTAGAGTCAAACGGGTCAAGGTCACAAGTCAACAGTCCGGTTCAAAACTTATGGTTCGGTTCGGTCCAAGGTTCACTGATCTGATTAGGTTCTGGAATGGTTCAGTTCATAAGGCCGGTCCAGGTCTTCCGGTTCAGTTTACTGGTTTGGGTTACTCATAGATCAGGGCTTACATAACACTTATTCACATGGGCCTCACCATCCAACTAACTTCAAAAACCCACAACTCATACTCACACCACAACCCACACACAACACCAGGGTTGGGCTCAACCAACAACACTCGGCCCAACCGTTCAACACACTTAGCTCATCTCCCCCAAACCTAACATCAGATATGGGGCTAGGGTTTCGGCACACAAAATGGCGGCGGCGCGGATAGAGATCGACGGCGGCACTGCTCCGACAAGGACGACAGAATCAAACGGCAACGGTGACTCACTGCGATGCACAAGACGATAACTATGATGACACAACAACGCGACGATGGCATAACAGAACGATAAGGACGAACGATATAGGCGGTGGTGGTTCGCCGGCATTACCCCCGATGACACCAAAATGTCATTTCCGGCCACAACACAAATGGAATCCGAATCAAAACACAACTTAGAACTCAAAATCATTGATTAAAAGCCAAAACTCGAATTTTCGACTTACCCAAAGACACAGAAAAGAGAGGGGCGGAGCTCACGACGGAGGGAGGAGCGGCGAAGCATGACGATGCAATGAGAGATTCGAACAGGTTCACAACCGTTGCTCACAAACAACGGTCAATGAGGGAAAGCCAAAGGTTGGGGTTTAAACGCACGACGGTGGTGGTCACGATGGTGGTGCGAACGGCAGAGGCGGACGGAGCAAGGAAAACGAACGGTTTTAGATCGTTTCCGAGCAAAAGGCCGACGATGGAAGATAATGGTTGGGTGGGTTTTAACCGGATGGTGAAGGGGATCCGAAGGACGGTGGCGGCGCTCTGAACGGGGAATGCTAACTCTCTCTACGGGGCTTGATCGGAGCTGAGATTTGGGGAACGTTATTTTTGCAAGAGAAAGGTGAGGGGTGCGGCTGTTGATGCTCATAACAGATGACAAAAGCCTTTAGGGCTAAAAGTTTGGTTAAATATCAAGCTTAAAGGGGTAAATTACAAGGGAAGGGTCCATAATAATTCCTACTTTTCACATTGGACACCAACATACCAAATTAATTTAAGTAGGTCACCGAAGTTCCGATTTTAACAATTAGGTCACTGGAAACATAACCAAAATTCAATTAAATTTCAAATTTTCAATTAGGGTTTTGCACATAAATTCCCCAATTCTAGGGTTTCCGATTTAGGGATTTCAAAATTAAGGATTTTTAAATTGGGCAAAAATTTGGGGTGTTACAACTCTCACTCCCTTAAAAGAAATTTCGTCCTCGAAATTTTCAAATTTAACAACAGATCTCAAAACCAACTAAAATACGCATATACTTTCCCATTTTGAATTCATGATCTAACATAACCGAAAATACTGAAACATAGAACTGGAAAAAGAACTGAAACATATTAAAATGTAACTTCCATGTCATCATGTATATAATCATATCCAACACGAGCTCCGATTGGATGTACTGAACTTGGACGTCTAATCTCGGATCTAGCTGATCCACCACTCAGAGTATGTCTACCTCTACTAGCAGTACCAGAAGCAACTGACATAAACTGCCCTCTACCTCGGTGAGGTGCCTGAACTGATGCATGCCTCTGAATCTGAACAGATGAACCAGTAGCTGAACGTGAACAATTCTTTAAGTAGTGATCCTGAGAACCACATCTGAAACACGTTCTATTCATCAATCTGCACTCTCCGTTATGCTTTTTATTACAAAACCCACATACAAAAATAGACCGACGAACTTTTGAACTACCCAGGCTGCCTGACGAAACTGTCGATACTATAGGTCTTACATTCTGATAACTCTGAACAAACTCATCCCTAGGTCTCTTTCCAAACGAGCTGACAAAACTTTGTTGTACAAATGTGTTCGATTGTTTCCCGACTTGATCAATTTCTGGAGTTCTTTTTTTTTCATTTGTGAAATTTATCCTCTCAGAAGTTTTAACTCGACCAACCATGTCGCTGAATACTTTATCATGATGTGCTGCAACATCTCTTTGAATCGGTAGTCGAAGTTCCAAAAAAAAAATCACACTTATCTTTCTCAGTCACAACTAACTTAGGAGCATACTTGGCCAACCTCCAAAAATCTATCTCATAGTCATTTACTAACTTGTTATTCTGTTTCAAATTCATAAAATAATCTTAACATCTCGCTGCGAGCTCGGCTCCTACATATCGATCAGTGTTCTCAATATCAAGTGAGTTATCTCTCTCTGATCTGATATCCTCTTATCGAATGGTTCTCATCAACATGTAACTTATTCTGAATTTCTGCTTGCCCAACAAAAGGCGAGTGGTCACTACCAGAAGCAACAGTACGACATCGACCACGATCTCGAACAAACGATAGCTTAAGATTCCTACGCGGTGGCTTAGTAACTATTTACAGAAGGTAATAACCTAGAGTCAGATTCGGTACTGGAGTCTCGGATTTAAAACACCTTGAAAACATTTAAGTCAAAATCACAGAATACCATAGTATATTTTCCAGAAAATCCTCATTTATTCCAAAATATTTCCGATGCATGCAAAAGTCAAAAACATTTTGAAAACAACTTTTGTGAGCCAACAGTTCGAGGGTTGAACCTAGGCTCTGATACCACTAAATGTAACCCCCTAAACTCGGCCTAGAAGAATGGGCTGAATCTAGGAAGTAGCGATTGAAAACTTTTCCCTCAAGATACAATTTAGGTTAAAATATTTAATAATTCAAAAGAATCGATTAAATAAGTAAACTCAGTAAATACTCCAATTAAAGTAAAACTCAATCTTTTAAACGATGTTCCGATAATTAATTAAAATCTCTGAAAATAATTTCGTAAACGCATGCATCCAATAAATCCCAAATTATAAACAGTCCCAATGTCCATGTTACAAAAATATCTCAAACAAGGTTAAAACATAAATCCAAGATAGTCAAAAAAGTTCATGCTGAATGTTAATTTATCGGAGTAAATAAGAGATACTCCAAGTACCTATCGCCTAATAAGTCTGAGATATCTGAAAAGTAAAAACTAAAGGGTGTAAGCTAAAGAGCTTAGTGTGTCTCTAAAGTGCAACGAAAACAAGACAAAAACAAAACAGTATTTTATTTTCTGATAAATACTTTTCTGAAAACACAATAAAACTGAATCATGATGATATGATGTCTGATGCACATGAATCATAGTACCCATCTCCGATACACCGAAAAGTAAGGTTCCCCAGAACCTACTTTCTCCATGTCACCATCCGAAGTGGAACTCAGCCCGAAGGGTGGAACCACTGATCCGAAGCGGAATTCAACCCGAAGGTTGAAACCACTAATCCGAAGCGGAATTCAACCTGAAGGTTGAAACCACTAATCCGAAGCGGAATTCAACCCAAAGGTTGAAACCACTGAACTTCTCCGAACAAATCTCAATCCATATACCCACAATGATATGATGCAGATTTTAAAATCCGAGTCTGATCCGAAACTTGAATTATGAAAATTCAACTTGAACAATACTATAAATCCGATGTTTTACAGTTCTGAAAATCCGATATTTCACTTAAATCACAGTATGACATGTTATGCATAATGTCTGAAAACATTCACCCAATCACAACAGAGTATGCACACAAAATGTACAAAACATTTACTTATATTAATACCAGAAAAGCACAGAAAGAAACACATAAGTTTATAAACAGGAAGAGACACACCTTTAAGCAACAGAAGCTCTAATGCCGAGAAAAGCACATCTCACGCTCAGATCTCACTAAAGCAGGACCTACGAGATATGAATTTAATATTAGCATTTATTACTAACACTAAGCCACCGATTAAAACACTAAGAATTAAACTGAAAATATACTCACGTGAAGATCTCGAAGAACGTGCACGATCGATCTGAACAACTGGAGGTAACTCGACGATCTCAAGGTCGGCACCTGAACACAAGAATATTCCGAATTAAATTCTGAAATCCATAACTTATCATATTCCAATAACAATACTTAAAGATCACAAAACGGAGCTTTCGGGATCTAATTGGACAAAACGGGCAACGAATACGGACTCAGAACGTCGAAAAAGGTTATGATGAACATTTTTTGAAAAAGTCAACTCTTGGTCAACTCTAGTCAAAGTCAAACTGATCAAAGTCAACTTTGACGGTCAAAGTCAAAGGGTCAATGGTCCAAGGTCAACTAGTCAACGGTCAACTCAATCCAATTGGTCAAAGTCAAATGTCAACTCTGGTCAAACTAGTCAAATGAGTGTCAAAGATCAAAAGTCAACTGTAGAGTCAAACGGGTCAAGGTCACAAGTCAACAGTCCGGTTCAAAACTTATGGTTCGGTTCGGTCCAAGGTTCACTGATCTGATTAGGTTCTGGAATGGTTCAGTTCATAAGGCCGGTTCAGGTCTGCCGGTTCAGTTTACTGGTTTGGGTTACTCATAGATCAGGGCTTACATAACACTTATTCACATGGGCCTCACCATCCAACTAACTTCAAAAACCCACAACTCATACTCACACCACAACCCACACACAACACCAGGGTTGGGCTCAACCAACAACACTCGGCCCAACCGTTCAACACACTTAGCTCATCTCCCCCAAACCTAACATCAGATATGGGGCTAGGGTTTCGGCACACAAAATGGCGGCGGCGCGGATAGAGATCGACGGCGGCACTGCTCCGACAAGGACGACAGAATCAAACGGCAACGGTGACTCACTGTGATGCACAAGACGGTAACCATGACGACACAACAACGCGACGATGGCATAACAGAACGGTAAGGATGAACGATATAGGCGGTGGTGGTTCACCGGCATTACCCCCGATGACACCAAAATGTCATTTCCGGCCACAACACAAATGGAATCCGAATCAAAACACAACTTAGAACTCAAAATCATTGATTAAAAGCCAAAACTCGAATTTTCGACTTACCCAAAGACACGGAAAAGAGAGGGGCGGAGCTCACGACGGAGGGAGGATCGGCGAAGCATGACGATGCAATGAGAGATTCGAACAGGTTCACAACCGTTGCTCACAAACAACGGTCAACGAGGGAAAGCCAAAGGTCGGGGTTTAAACGCACGACGGTGGTGGTCACGATGGTGGTGCGAATGGCAGAGGCGGACGGAGCAAGGAAAACGAACGGTTTTAGATCGTTTCCGAGCAAAAGGCCGACGACGGAAGATAATGGTTGGGTGGGTTTTAACCGGATGGTGAAGGGGATCCGAAGGACGGTGGCGGCTCTCTGAACGGGGAATGCTAACTCTCTCTACGGGGCTTGATCGGAGCTGAGATTTGGGGAACGTTATTTTTGCCAGAGAAAGGTGAGGGGTGCGGCTGTTGATGCTCATAACAGATGACAAAAGCCTTTAGGGCTAAAAGTTTGGTTAAATATCAAGCTCAAAGGGGTAAATTACAAGGGAAGGGTCCATAATAATTCCTACTTTTCACATTGGACACCAACATACCAAATTAATTTAAGTAGGTCACCGAAGTTCCGATTTTAACAATTAGGTCACTGGAAACATAACCAAAATTCAATTCAATTTCAAATTTTCAATTAGGGTTTTGCACATAAATTCCCCAATTCTAGGGTTTCTGATTTAGGGATTTCAAAATTAAGGATTTTTAAATTGGGCAAAAATTTGGAGTGTTACATTAGGCACCTATTTTCATTTAAGCCTTTCGAATATGCTATGTAAACATTGTTGCATGTAAATTGGGCATTATTTTTGTACTGAACCATATTAAGAATTACAAACACTATTTGAAACATGAATATATACAATGATGGATTATAATATACAGTGTGAATTGAGTATTAATATAATAAAAAATTAAAGATTGAGTTAGTTGAAGAAGAATATGGAAGATGGTGGAAAAGAAGAAATAAAAAATGTAAAAGTGGAGGATTAAATGTGAAATTATACAAATTATTTTTATTTCGGTGGTCAAAATAAGAGTGAAGTAATAGTTTAGGGACTGTCTAGGTAATTTATCCATTTTCAGTATCTTAGATCAGCCTTCCGTTAACATTTAATGGCAAACGGCTGAGTGACTAAAAGTTTACATCCTGAAAACGTAAGTGACCTTACTGGTCATTTTTCAGAATCATCGATCAATTCTGTACTGGAGGAAACATAAGTGACCATCTCAGTAGTTAACCCTAGGTTAAGTTATGATTTCTTGTCCTCATACTCTACTAAAATTTTATTTTTTATAAATCGGTCCTTCAATTGTTATGCTTTAGTCTTAAATTTGGCATATATAGTTTTATATGATAGGGACTTTTGTCTTAATAAAGCCAAATTTATTTTGGATAAATTATGTAAATCGTCACTGAACTTTACTCTCAATTTTTTTGGTCACTGAAGTGTCAAGACATTCAATTTACTCACTAAATTTTAGAGTTAATGTTTTTTGTCACTCTTTCATTAACGTGACCATTTACTGGTGAACGAATGAACTTTTTCAAAATTCGAACGGTAGAAAGCTTCGTTAGCATAAGGGAAGCAATATTGAAAAACGGGTTCAATCCGACGACGGGAAGGAGATTGACGAGAGAGAAACCGAATGTTTTTTTGCTTGATTCATGGACTTCGGGTTATTTTCTGACGAAATGGAGGTCGAATTCGAACTCAGGGGCGAGACAAAATGACTATTGGAATTTGGTACCGAACAACGGCGACGTTGAACGGTGGAGTGACAAAAAGCGTTCAATGTCTAAATTTCAATGACAAAAATTATTCAATCTCTAAACTTCAGTGAGTAAATTGAATAATTTGAAACTTTAATGGCTAAAATAAATTTGAGAGTAAAATTTAATGATGATTTATGTAGTTTACATTGAGTTTTGGATATTTGAGTTTGAGTTATATTGGGTACACACGTACCATAGGTACTGGAACCTGGATCTTTTAAAAATAAAAATATTATTTTTTTTATTAAAATCAATTAGATATTTTTTGTGTGATTTGACTCGAAGGTCACGAGTTCGAATTATAAAATTATAAGTAAAGAAAATTATAAGTTAAATTCGAGTCATTTTAAACTTTTAAATTTTTGAAAGCTAAAGTGATTACAAGTAATATCTGTTCTAAATGTACTCTCAACCATTTGACAATGAACGCTCAATCACCCTGCTGCAGCTACTGGTGCTCGAACCCGTGACCTCTAGGAACAACAACCGTTCCCTTAACCACTGCGTCAAGTTGGTTCGTGCAACTTTTAAATTGGTCTTATTTTGATCCCAATTAGAAATATAAAATCATTAGAAAATTATGGTTAATTTGAGTTGGATTAAGTTTAGGTTAATCGAGTCATTTACGACGAAAAGTTAAAATAAGAAGAAAAAAAAGGTCAGTGTTTCTCTCTTTGTTTGCTCTATTCTCTCTTTTGCTGCTTTTCAATGTATCTATTTCGTTCTCACTAGAGCTGCCATAGCCCGAGCCTCTATTTGAACCCAAAGGAACATCTCTATTGATATTTTTTACATTTCCAGGTTCGATTTCACCATTCGATCTTCACGATGTCGTACGAATTATTTTGGATTTTCTTTAATCCGTTGAGGTTTTTTTAGGGTTTGATTTTTACCGGGGGTTTTCAATCTGACGGTCTTTGTTTGTTTTAATTTAAGGCGTTAGTTTGGTCTTAATTAGATAGTTTTATCAATTTGCGTCGTGTGGGTTGATTCATAAGATTCTGTTTGATGCATTTGTGAGTTGAGATTATTGATTTTATTTCATCTGGGTTTTTATTGATTTTGGTTTTTAATTTGTCTAATTGTACTCGTCGAATTTGGCTAATTAAATTAGTTATATATATCTATTTGAAATTTGAAAAACTTTGGTATCGATAGAATACGAACATTAAAACATAGTGTTTGCATCAGTTGGTTTTCCGGTAGTTTTGGTAATTTTAATTGTAAGCAGACTTCGAAGTTTTGATATAAATTGTAGTTTTACTTTTGTATTTTAGGATGCTTTGGTTAAAAAATTGGACGGGAGCATTGGCCTATTTGGAAATGGTGCTTCCTGTAATGATAAGAAAATAAAAAAGGAAATGTTGTTTCTAATGATTTTATATTTCTAACTCAGGTTCAAGACTTACTAACTTTGAGTGGATTCTTATCTGGATTTTGGACTGTGTAGCGAGTGGCGTTTCAAGGAGTGTGGAAAGGAGTTTTAAAGGACCAAAATGGCTGGGGTTTCAAGTGAGGAGTCTGGAGTGGGAAGGTCTGCGGAGGTGGTTTCGAGATCAGGCGAAATGTTGGTAGAGTGGCGGTCTTCTGAGCAGGTCGAAAATGGAACACCTTCGACCTCACCCCCTTATTGGGACTCTGATGATGATGGTGGTGGTGGTATGCTTTTGGATCCTTTTCATGTTCTGTTGAGTGCTCTTTGTTCTTTTGAACATGTGTTTGTATGCTATATGTTTATTATCAGCCGTTATAAAGTCTATTGACACGTCTTAGATTGAAACTTGGAAATTCTATATATAAATCCAATAATTTAAAATCTTGGAATGACATGGTTAAAAAGATGGTTTGCATTCAATTTTGGATTGTCTTCTGCATACTTTTTGTCTGCATTCTAATGTTCATAAATTACTTAAATCATAGTTACAATTGGTGGATTAGGTCGTTGAAGCGTTCTTGTAATTTACCAGGCGTTTTTTACTTGTTTATTGTCGTTTTCATGTGAGGTTATGTTTTTCAAGTTCTAACTTGTTGATTGATGGTTGGTTATAGATGGTTCTCATGACACGTCACCTCTTAAAAGATAGATTGAGAAGATATTTCTCTGACCATCGCTTTTTTATTTTCCTCCTAATTTTTATCTCCGGTGGCCTTAGATATTCATGTTAACAAGATGGAAGAAAAGGAGGGATTTTGCATTTCCCCCCCTTTACTTGTAAAATTGAAGGACTAATGATATCTATTCGAGCAATTGGCTCTTGGGGCTAATAAATTATTTACTTAGATTTGCTTTATATTTTTCTTTTCTCTTTTAAATGTCATCTGGAGTTCTAGGAGGCGCTATTGACCGGAAACTTTTCCTTCCTGATTCATATAATACTTAAAGAAGTACTGTGTTTGTTCAGGACTTCTTGATTGTACTAAAAACTCAGATTAAACTCTGCTATGGAATATTTAAAGAAGTGTTTTTAGCCAGTACTTTTTTTATTGCCATTTTAAGTATGGACTATTTGGAGTATATTCTTGTTTTTTTTGTCTTCCTTTCTTTTTATGATAAAAACTTCTGAAGCCGAGTTCACTTCTTTTATAGGGCCAAAACCTCCTGACTTATATGGAAAGTATACATGGAAGATAGAGAAATTTTCACAGATTAACAAAAGAGAACTTCGCAGTAATGCGTTTGAAGTTGGTGGCTACAAGTGGTACGGGGTTTCAAATAACTGTCTGTTATGATTCTACTTTGTTTTCTCTAATTCTTAATTGTCATTATGGAATCCTTAGTCTTTGACATCATATTGGAATTTACGTTGGTTATATGTTGTACACAAATATATAAGTCTTGTAAGCTTAATATCCGTCATAAAAAAACAAGTCTTTTTGTCAGGGAAAATTGTCTAGTTTTGTTTTTGAGCCGTTTTCCATGGTTTACAGGTACATTTTAATTTATCCACAAGGCTGTGATGTTTGCAATCATCTCTCTCTGTTTCTCTGTGTTGCTAATCATGACAAACTGCTTCCAGGTTTGATGTTTTCCATAAACTACACATTGGCTTTATTATCTTTACTCTTCTCTTAAGTTGTACTCAATATGGTTCCTTGCTTCTATTCCAAGACAGGTTGGAGTCATTTTGCACAGTTTACAATAGCTGTCGTGAATAAAGATCCAAAGAAATCAAAATATTCGGGTTGGTTGGCTCAAATTTAATTTACTAGCGCTAATAGAAATTGTGAGCTATGAGTAACTTGCAATTGGATTGCAGATACTTTACATCGATTCTGGAAGAAGGAGCATGATTGGGGCTGGAAAAAGTTTATGGAGCTGTCAAAAGTTAATGATGGATTCATAGAATCCGACACACTTATCATAAAAGCTCAAGTTCAAGTCATCAAGTAATCAGTAATTTATGACTATGTTGCTTCGACTCCATTTTTCTTGGCATACCCATGTCCGGCACTAGTATTTGACACGTTCATACATTGATATGGGGATATGACTCTACAATAGCTCCCAAATGCATGAAAAACTTTTAAAAATTAAACATACCCACATCAGAACCACCTATTGTGCTTCATACAATGCTTTCATGACTATTCCTTTCATACTGTTATTAGGTAACCTTTATGGTTTATAGCCAAGTCCTTCCAATTATCTTTGGCCCTTTATACAAGTAGTAGCATTACACGTTTAAACTTTAGCTTATTAGCACAAGCAATCCCAGTTTTAGCAAATTTAAGATTCAGGGTGAAACTGTACATTGATATTGTTTCAATCTGCCTTTTTATTGTATCATTTATGGTAAAGTTGGCTTAGTAATGAGGTCATTATGGTCAAAAAAGGTTTTCCTTGCATGGAGTTGTTTCCTTATTTTGGAATTATGGCCTTGAGATATTGCTACCGAGTTAATGTGTTGTGTTATTGTTTACACCTGATTTAGCCCCCCCCCCCTGATGATCAAATTTAATATTTTGTTTTGGATTTGTAGGGAGAAAGTAGACCGTCCTTTCCGTTGCCTTGATTGTCAATATCGGAGAGAACTTGTCAGAGTATATTTGACAAATGTAGAGCAAATCTGTCGCCGTTTTTTGGATGAGAGACGACAAATGCTAGGGAAGTTGATAGAGGACAAAGCTAGGTGGTCAAGGTAAATGTTTTTACACTTTGTACTTTTAATGACAAATGCTTTCCTTTTACAGGATTTTCTAATGAATTGGTTACTTCCTATTACCATTGCTTGATTTTATGCTTAAATTTTTATCTTTGTTCTTTAAGCATCAAATTCCTTCTTGCAAATCTTGCCTTGACATTATGTATCAAGGCGGTCTCAATTATATTTGACTTGGTTATTTTTCTTTTGTACTCTTCATGCTCTAATGGCATATTTTTGGTGATTTTGTTTCTCCGTGGGACGTGGGTTGTCACCTGATTTCTTTTTGTTGCCTTTTATGCAACTAATTGATCGCAATTGTTGCAGCTTCTGTGCGTTCTGGTTGGGGATTGATCAAAGTGCCCGGCATAGAATGTCCAGGGAGAAAACTGATGTCATTTTGAAAGTAGTTGTGAAGCACTTTTTTATAGAGAAAGAAGTAACATCTACATTGGTAATGGATTCACTTTATAGTGGGTTGAAGGCTCTAGAAGGCCAGAGCAAGAGCAAGAAAGCAAAGTCAAAATTGTTGGATGCTGAAGAAATGCCAGCTCCGATTGTTCATGTGGAAAAAGATATGTTTTTGTTAGTGGATGATGTACTACTACTCCTAGAAAGGGCTGCTTTGGAACCACTACCTCCAAAAGATGAGAAAGGTCCTCAGAACCGAACAAAGGTAAGTTTCTGTATTGATTATAGGTTATAATGAGTAAGAACACGGGTTCCCTTTCAAACTTATTTTAGATTGGTGAAATATTTAGTAGAATTTTTTAGTTCCATTTCACATATGTGATTTCTCTCTTGGTGTCGATGTGAATTGATGCTTTTGTTTCCATAGAAGCTAATGCTGTTCACATGTACTTCTCTGGGAAAGATGCTTCAAGCCCCTGACTGGCATTTTTTTTACAGTTGCAATAAACAAAATATTTCTCTGCACATTAAATTTTTTTAGTATGAAAATGGTGTTTCAGCTTTCCCCTTCACCGTCTTTTCATTTTATGTAGGATGGAAATTCTGGAGAGGATCTCAACAAGGATTCAATTGAGCGTGATGAAAGGCGTCTTACGGAATTTGGTCGCAGGACAGTGGAAATATTTGTTCTCGCTCATATTTTCAGGTACCATACTTTTTTGACTTCACATTCAGCAAATACTGGCATGTTTCCTTAGAACTAGGATTGACACACATGTGATGATTCATGCATAAGGATTTAACACGTTCCTGTTTCTCCTATCAAGTAATGTACTCAAGGGAGTGAGTATTGACTGTCGCATAAGGTGCTCTATTTGGTTAATGAAAATCATCAGAGAAAAGGATATAAGTTTTTTGCACGCTTGAAAATTTTGAATGCACCTCAACATTTTCTGTGGGTTGACAGCTTTCAAAGAATCAAAAGGAGGGTAAATTTTTGATGAGAGCTGCAGTACAACTTCAATGGATCCTTTTCTCTTCTATTTTTTTTCCAAGGCAACCTTTTCTGAAATTGCAAATTTTAAATGTTTTTTTAATTGTAGAAGGGTTAACATGTAAACTGTCCGTTGAAGTATATTCCTGTTCATGATTTGGTACCTATAGAAAAAAATATTTAAGTGCAAAAAACATATTATTTACAATTTTAAGGTTTAGGGTCTAAATTTCTAATTTAACTGTGTAAAAGTTACCACAAGTCGTTTTTATTGGTAAAAATGGCATTCAGGTAAACTGTCGAAGACTGTACTAATGTGGTTGATAGAAGTATAGTTTGGGTACCTAATTGTGCTTTCTTTTCTCTGTAGGCAGCAAATCTTGAAAGGAGGCATAATCAAGGGCCAATTTGCCCATAATAGAAATCAACTTGCAATATCAAGGCCTATTTGTTCCTAGTAAACTTATTTTGGGCAGTTCTGGAGTTGTGCTTAGAATTTTCTTATTGATGACAAAAACGCATTATGGATCCATATATATCATTTTATCAGCTATTGCTTTAAAATTTAGTTTAACTTACATGCAGTTTTCTTATGAAATCAATGCTGCATCGCATTATGGATCCATATATATCTGCATGATGTGTCCGGTCACTATGACAACTCTATCCAGGATGGTGACTGCACTAGTACAAAATCATTTTCTCTTTCAATGGGATTGGGCAATAAATATCTTATAAAATTACCAGCTAACTCTCTAGGAATAGTGCATTTTTTTTATTTTCTGATTTTTTATGTGCACAAATATAGGCGGTGGTGCAGTTGGTTATGATTTGATGAACCTTTTTTTTAGCTTAATGGAAAGATTGTACTCTTATTCTTCTCGTAGTGTTTCAAACTTCTGTTTTGGAATCTCCAAGTAGAGTGGACGATACTGATGCTTCCTTATTTCTACTCATATATGCTCTATTTTTCGGCTTATATACAGCAACAAGATAGAAGTTGCCTATCAGGAGGCTATTGCTTTGAAAAGGCAAGAAGAACTCATCCGTGAAGAAGCTGCATGGCTTGCTGAAAGTGAGCAGAAGGCTAAACAAGGAGCATCTGAAAAGGAGAAGAAGTCAAAGAAAAAACAGGTACATCCTTTTTGTTGTCATATTTATTTTATCTTTTTGGGGCATGTTGAAGCAGACTAAGCAAAAGCGTAATAATCGAAAAAGTAAAGTGTATATATTTCCCTTTCATTAGAGTGGAGAAAATTTTGTGAAGCTTTTCTACGTTCTGAATGTGTCACAATTTCTCCTATGGTTACATACTGCAGGCTAAGCAAAAGCGTAATAACCGAAAGGGCAAAGATAAGGGAAGGGAGGAGAAGGCTATTGTGGCAGCAGAGGTAAAGCACCAAGAAGACCAACCTGATTATGAAAAGGAAGCCTCTATGATGGCGGAGCAGCCAGTGCCTGAAAAGGCTGATGTTCTGGGTGATGTCTCTGATGTTTCTGACTCGGTTGATGGTGCCACTGAGGTTCTTCAGCCTGACTCAGAAGACAAAGATTCTAGTCCTGTTAATTGTGATACAGATACATCAGAAATTCATCTACCCATAGAATCCGGTGGCAGTGGCATAAGTGGACTATCATGTGTACAAAATGAAGTAACTGATAAAAGGAACCCATCTATGACGGATGATAGTTCATCAACATGTTTAACAGACTCGGTACCATCAGTGGTAATGAATGGGGCCTATAAAGGGAACTCATCTTCAAACAATCACAATAAAAAATCACCAAGCAGGTAAAGTGTTGCTTAGGTTTATTTCCATGCTTAAAAATGATTAGACAAGGTATTATCTCATTTGGCTCTTCAAATTTGTAGAGGAAAGAACCAGCGAAGCAAAACATTAAGTGACGGCAATAATAAGATTACGGAATCTGGTATTCAGTCTTCTTGTCCTGCATTAAATGCTGGGGACCAAAACGAAGTTTCTGAAAGTATTAAGGCCGGTGAATCTGAGTCTGAGGTGGCTGTTTCTTCATTGTTGGATCAGACAAAGTGGGTTAAGCAGGATACTGTTAAGAAGGTGGTTTATTCATATATTTGTGTTCTCTTTAAGTTGTTGACTTTTTTGTTACTTACGATTGTTCTACTTTTCCAGCTTTATGGGGTACAATTGATTGACATTTATCTTTTCAATGTAATAGGAAGAGGTTGTTTTGCTACAAAAGAAACCAAACATCCCAGATACGGGTGATTTAGAAAGACCTAAAGAGAAGACGACGGCTAAACCATCCTTTCCCAGAAGCCCTCCCAGAAATCCACCACCTTCTGCTCTGTTCAGGTCCGAATACAAAAGTACTAGCAGTGTAGGTTCTATTCCAGCTAGGAAGATATCGTCAAACAGCCCGCAACAGAGTGATCAACCTGCGTCTTCGACTGCATTCCGAATGAATGGTACGTTAAAATCTGAGACTCAGAAGGCTTTAACATTGAAACCAACTGAAAGACCTATGACCCCACAAGAGTCTGTGATGTCAAGGCCGTTGAGTGCTCTAATTCCTGGTGCTAGGCAAGCTGCTCCTGTTGTTTCTATGGTTCAAACAACTCCTTTTCTAGCTGGTTCAGCTAGTGCAGCTGGCTCTATAGGTTCTGAGCCATCTGCGGCTACTAGTTATGTTCCTCAATCTTACAGAAATGCTATGATGGGTAATCATGTTGCTTCTAGTTCATCTGGTCTTACTCATCCCATCTCCCCTAGATCAGGAGTCAACGCATTGCCAGTATACTCGCAATCACCTGCCATGGTATCTGCACCAGTGTATATACCCCAGAGCTCTGAAAGGATGGATCCAAATTCCGTACAATCAGGCTTTCCTTTTGGTATGGTAGATCGGGATATCCTGTCGAATGCTCCCCAGTGGATGGACAATTCTCAAAGGAATGGCAGTAGAAATATGCACTCTGATCCTTCTTCATTGCTTGGTGAGATCCAAAATATTGATTTGTACAAGTCCATGTGTAATGGATCCCGGGAACCCTTCTCAGATGTGTTTCCGGCCCGTACATCTGGAGATCAGACCCAAGGTGTCTTGGCAGATGAGTTTCCACATCTTGATATCATCAACGACTTACTTGACGACGAACACAATGTTGGGAGCACAGGTAGGTCAGGAACAGGCTTCCGCGCTTTTGACAATGGATCACATTTATTAACCCGGCAGTTTTCTTTTCCATCCAATTTGGGCATGTCGGGTGAGATGGGATCCTCACGTGGCTCGTGCAGGTTTGAGCGAGCACAAAGCTACCATGATGATGGGTTCCAAGGTAGTTTCAGTGGTTCATCGGGCAACCATTTCGATACACCGAGGGAATATACACCACAACAAAACCACCAACCTTATGCCAATGGACAACATGATGGATCGGTCCAAACTCAATGGCCGATGACTTCTTCCGATCTATCTTTACTTCAGATGAGGAATGCAGAAGGCGATGGCTACCCATACTATTCAAATCTGTCATGTGGTGTCAATGGGTATACACCGGTATTCCGACCTTCAAACGGACACTGAAAAAGGTAATCAATACAGAGTTCACCCACAAATTCGATTGTTACGGTATCTGATGTAATAATGTGTTAGATGGGGCTTAGATTTGGAGTGAGTTTGTGTAATCTTTTCATAAGAAAAAACATCGTGTAAAGAGTGTTATTGCTCTCTTTGCATCAAGCATTTCTAGTTTTATCAGAAATGAAGCTTTGGCTCAGATTTCTTTTGGTTTCTGCTTCGCAAAGCATCAATTTACTGTTAAAATGATTCTGACAATGTTTTTGTGTAAGAGATTATACTGGGTGGGAGTCAGAGAGGTTAAAACATGCTATCTTTATACCTTAGTAATAGTTGAAGATCTAGTATGTTTTTTTTTTTCGATTTAAAAAATTATTTTTACCGTTTGTGCATGGAATTTTTTCCCATAATCATATTATTAGATTGTTTGATAAATGTAAATTTTTAAGGATGATATAGTTAAAAGAAATAAAAGTGAAATAAAAAATATTTTAAATATAAGTGCTAAATATATTGTTTTTTACTTAATATTTTCTATGACAAATAGTTTTAATTTTAGATTACATTATCAATGACTTAATCTCACATGAAAGCAAAATCAGCCTCCTTTCCTATCTCTTTCTTAATACCCCATGGATTCAATCTTTTCAATTTCCAAGTAATAAAATAAACCATGAATTCAACAGTCAAAATCATTCAACAAATAAGCAAGAAAACAATTTTCCCTTGTCGCCTATGAGTACTATAAATACCCCTCATTCCCACATGAAATGCCTCAGAGTTGAACTTATTTTATACACAATGAGAGTTCTTAACATTGCTTTGGTATCTCTCCTCCTCCTCCTTGTTTTACAAGTTGATGCAATTACTGGTTTTAGAATTTTGCATGAAGAATTCAAGTTAGTGAACAAGGAACTCCATTTGCAGTCTCTTCAGAAGGGCCCCATACCTCCATCCCAGGGATCCTCTTGCACCAACATCCCCGGTAACGGCGGACCGCCCTGTCATTTGAACGAAATGCACTACGCCGCTGCCACCGCTTATCCGCGTCCGATGCTTCAATTCGGTGTTGCCACTAATCAGAAATGATGCTTTTTGGACAGATATTTCAGAAAATATAGCAATTTTTTAATTCTTTTGTTGAATTAATTAATTTGTATAGTGATGTATGCTTATTGTAATACAATGAATTCAATTTGTTTTGTACATCTTCAAAGACTTCTAAAGCAATAAAAAAAAGGTTTTCTCTAGACAATTAATGCTCTTGTGTTCTTGTTCCATGGCTGAATTTTCTGTTTGTTTACCAATAAAGTGGAACAAAACCGATAGAAATAAAAGATAATGATTTTTTAGTTAATGGTTGAGGTTGTGGATTGCGGGTCACGTAACTCATGCACGCTTCCCTCTGATAGTGGAATCTGACTAAGAGCATAGCTAATGTACTTTATAGATTTACTTTAAAATTGTGAGCTGAAATTCAAGAATTAGGAATTTTTGACTTTGAACTGAACTTGGATGCCAGACTTTGTGGGCTGCTTCCCTTGACTTCATAGCTGGTCAACATAAAACACATGTATATTGTTGAAAAAATGTGAAGCAAATGGTAACTTTGAACCATATTTCGAATGGGTAAAAGTGGAGATACAAATAAAGATTCTTTTAGGGTTTTATTTTACTCTATAAGACTTTTATAACGGTATCTTATATGCTTAAAATGGTTGAGTGTTGAATGAGAAATTGATGCTCAAATAAAGTAGTTGTGAATTGAATAAAGAAATAGAAACCCCCAAACCCACATTGATGAGATAAATGGAATGAGAAGTGTTTATATACACTTACTCACTATCAAATTATTGAAAAATGTGGGTGTTGTGAATGCATGGATTAGTTGGACTTTGTATGGGCTTGTAGGTATTTTACACACTTCAAATATTTTTTCTTTTCTTATAATTGGTATATCTTTTAATAATCTAAATCAAATAGGATATATTTTGACTTTCAATTTAAATTTAGATATTAAATAGATATTTAGTATAATTCACGAGAATAAACCACTTTAATATGCATTAATTGAGATTTTTGAATTAAATTAAATATAAAATTAATAGTCATTATTTTCGGAATATTTGTTTTCTCACAGTTTTAACCTAATTCTCCCCTATAAATAGAATGACATTCTTTTGCTTTATACAACTCAGAAATATTTTCTCTTTCAAAACTGCATTGTGTTTTCGATGATAGTCAAAGGCAAGTTTTTGTTTGTGATTTCTCCGGTAGTGCTACTGTTGAAGATCATCCGTTGTTGTATCCTGGAGACTAACGACCTAAGATATCTAGCACCAAAGAGTGGTCGAATTTGACTTAAGAAAACTGCGTTTTTGCAGGCCTGAGCCATCTGATTCTGATTATTTCGAATTAAACTGATTTTTTATTTGATTTATTAATTTATTAGTTATTTCAAATTAACCTTGTTTCCTCCAACAATCTTAAGACATACTTCTTTTTACAAGGCGATTTGATTTAATCAAGGTTCTGAGAAAAGCAAATAAATTCGTTTTCGGGAGTAATCTCACCGTATTAAACGGGTTTGCTTGAATCTAAAAAAACTAGACAAATCTGTTTACAGAAATTGTCATTGGAAATAATTGAGGTTACAAATTTTGTAAAAACCCAAAATCAGAAATAAAAAAAATTATTTTTAGTTTATTGGAATTATTATTAATTTCAGGTTTTATGTTTCTTTGTGAACATAAACAATGACTATTAAAGCAGATCTTATCAAATCACCCAAATCGTCCGCACAAATAGTTGGACAAGGACAGACATCGAAAAAGACAAATCAGCTCATGAATCTGAACGAAACGAGACGACAATGAGAAGCTATCAAAATTCTGCTAGCAAAATTTCAAGACATGACAACAAAAAATATTTTTCTATCTGACCATGCTGAACCTAACAAAGTATCTGAAGAAAGATCCTCTAGTTGTCACGGTAGGAGACAGAGAGGTGGATGAGCTACCGCCTTCAACATCGCCGAGGATTGGAAAAATGGCGACTACCTGTGTCGAAATTACATCCTCAACGGACTACAAGACTCATTGTATTCGATGTATGATGTGTACAAAACAACAATAGAACTGTGGGCAGCATTGGACAGGAAGTACAAAACAAAAGATGTTGGAGCTAAAAAAAATTAATCGTGAAATTCTTGAATTTTATTATGGTTGATTCAAAACTAGTAGTAAGTCAAGTGGAAGAACTCAAACTGCTTATTTATGAAATTCTTGCTGATGGAATGGTCATCAACGAATCCTTCCAAGCAACCGCCATCACAAAAAAACTACTTCCCGAATGGAATGACTTCAAAAATTACTTGAAGCACAAAAGGAAGAAAATGACAGTGAAGAAACTAATTGTCAGACTTCGAGTAGAAGAAGACAACATAAGTAATTCTAGAAAGCTCAACAGAAAAACTTTTCAGGAGGCTAAGGTAAATATTGTCGAAGTCAGGAGGGAAAAGCAACCCCAACAACACAAACTAGGACAAAATTAGGGCCTAATGATGAAGTTTTCAAAAAAAGAAATTCAAAGGAGTATGCTACAACTGTGGTAAGATGGGGCACAGATCTTCTGAATGTAAGAAAGCCAAGAATGCTAATATTGTGGAAGAAGAGAAACTATATGCCTAATAAAATGAGATGATTATGGGTAGGGGATATGTTTTAATCTCTATAAAAACTCAAAAATCATGAATAAAAATGTTGCTTCTTTTCGGTTACATGCTTAAGTTTTAATTTTATGGCATGAACATATTAATTATGGTTCTCTGCGTAGACTAATTAACATAAAATTTGTTTCATATTGATTATAAAAATAAATGTGAAACATACGTTGAAACAAAATTAACAAAGTCTTCGTTTTAAACTTTTGAAAGAAGTACGGTACCGCTTGATCAAATTCATAGTAATGTTTGGAGGAAATAATTTATTATCTTCATGATAAAATAAATTAGTGTTTTGCTTAAAAGCAAGAATGCTATAGAAAAATTATTCCTTATAAGTAGGATGTTCAACACAAACTTAATAAATTGATTAATTTGAGGAGAAAACTCCATGTGAGTAATGCTGTAACATCCAAGGGAACAATGATTTTAAAGATAATTAAATCTTCAAAATGTTTCTAATTTGAAAAAAGTTGTTCTATCAACTAATTAGACACCATATGAGTTATAAAAGGACATAAAATCTTTCTATAACTACATAAAAATTTGGGGGTGTCTTACAAAGGTAATATTCCCATTACCGAAGTAAATGAAAATAAGTGGACTATATTTTCATTGACTATGTAAAACATAGTAACGAATATCAATTTCTTGTGTACAAATAGATTCACAAGAATGTGATAATGAAAACAAAGAATGTCTCATTCTTTAAATTATATTTCCTATACATTTAGGAAAGTTGGTCCAAGTTCAATGAAACGAATTTTAGAGACTATCAATGAAAAATAGTCCATACGTTCAAGAAAATGTTGAAACTAAAATATTATAATGATGACAAATAAGTGGGATATATATATATATATATATATGTTAGACCTACCGACATTAAGATAAATGATCCATGTTAATGACATATTCATTGTTGGAAGGAACAATGAAATGATAAAACGTACAGATGACATGTTAAATTCAAGATTTAACATAAAAGATATGTGACTAGACAATATGATTTTAGACATCCAAATCAAATGATCACATGAAAGTCTCATATAGTCACACTATGTGGATAGGTTCTTGGAAATTTTGATGATTCTGGTATACTCAGAACTCAATTAGACAACTGATCCAAATAAAGTTATTTCTATTGATTGTGTAAAAGTAAAAGAATAACATTACGAATTCACTTACCAAAGGGTTAAATCGATATCAAGTTGAAAAAACATCAAAAGTAATGAGACTAAATGTCATAAAAAATAAAGGCGCTATGTGAAAGAAAATCCTACCTAGTTGACTGGAGATCCCAAGTTATAGGTTCAAAGGGACAATTTAATTGCATAGACATGTGCGATCACTGTAGGGGTTCCTCTCTCAAGTCTGTTCCTATGATATAAATAGTGACTAAAATAGAATAGGCTAAGCAAAAGCTTTTAATGACCATTGTGTGCTTTGGTGAGCCAAGCAACATAAGTCTGAGAGTGGAGTGGGGCAGTTTCAAGGAGACTATTGCGCACAATGCTCCCAAACTCTTGCAGAATCAGGCGATGTCCACGACTATATGGACATAACCATGAGAACAAATACTCTTGTTAGAGAGATAATTGTGTGGAGTATATTATCGTTTACACAAACGGCTGAATAGTTCAAAGACATCATGTCTACTAGATAGATAGTAAAGTAAATATACTTTCACAAAGAAAGGTTTAAGGGTGGACACCCACCTATCCTATGCAACTATCAATTGTAGAAGCTATCACCACATCGAGTCAAAATGTTTTGATAAAAATCATCAATTTCATTCATGTAAGGGATTGTTGGAAAAATTGAAAAAAAATGGTAACTTTGAGTCATATTTCTAATGGGTAAAGGTGGAGATTCGAATAATGATTCTTTTGGGGTGTTATTCTACTTCATGAGACCTTTACAACAATATCTTATATGTTCAAAATGGTTGAGTATTGAATGAGAAATTGATGCTCAAAGTAAGGTAGTTGTGAATTGAATAAGGAAATGGAAACCCTCAATCTCACATTGATGGGATAAATGGAATGAGAAGTGTTTATATACACTTACTCACTTTGTGGTCATTGAATGATTTGGATGCAAACTGTGCCTCGCACGAAGGGGGTGCAAATCAATCCCATTTGGGTTGGGGCGCACCCGCACGATGTGGGCAACGCGAATGTTCGGACCGGTTGGGCCTTTCATAGGCCTCTGAATACTTTACCCACTTTGAATATTTTTCTCTCCTTATAATTGGTATGTCCTTTAAATATTTCGATTTAAATAGGATAAATCTTGGCTTTCCATTTAAATTTGAATATTAAATAGATATTGAATACAATTCACGAGAATATTCCATTTTACCTTATAATTGGTATATCCTTTAAATATTCCGAATTAAATAGAATAAATTTTGGCTTTCCGTTTAAATTTGGATATTAAATAGGTATTAAGTACAATTCACGAAAATATTCTATTTTAATATGACATTAACTGAGATTTTCGAATTAAATCGGATATAGAATTAATGGTCATTATTTTTAGAATATTTGTTTTCCCACGATTTTAACCTAATTCTCTCATATAAATAGAATGACATTCTTTTGCTTTACACACAACTCAGAAATCTTTTCTCTTTTAAAACTGCATTGTGTTTTCGGTGATAGTCAAAGACAAGTTTATGTTCGTGATCTCTCCGGTAGTGCTGCCGTTGAAGATCATCTATTGTTGTATCCTAGGAGACTGACGACCTAAGATCTCTAGCACCGAGGAGTGGTCGAATCTGTTTTAAGGAAATTGTGTTTCCGCATGCCTTAGACATCCGATTCTGGTTTATTTCGAATATGCATTTCAAATTAAAATGTTTTGTTTATTTTATTATTTTATTTATTAATTTATTGGTTATTTCGAATTAACTTTTTTTTCCTCCAATATATTTATATATATATATACATACATATATTTATCTTTTATGTTTTTTTATCATTAGTGTCCGAAGTTTATGATTGCATCTTTCAATAATAAATTTAGATGCTTTCAAGTTTTTACATGATATATGTGAGCTAGTGTTTCAGGTTGTTTCCAGAATTTAGTTGACACAAGTGGTGAATATTGACGAAAGAGGTAGAAATTTATCGAACGAACCGCACTCATTTATGTACGTCAAGAGTCTATTGATGAAAAAGAGTTGAGGAAAGCTTGAACCCAATTCCTACGGTGATGAATATAAGCACAATTGAAATTCCTATGGAGTTATACATTTGTGTATTGAAGACTATTTTAGACTAATTAATTTTTTTTTAAAATAAATTGGAGATATAATTAAAATGCTCGAAAGTTTTGAGATGTTTAATGAGATTTAAAAAAAAATAGGAATCTAATTAAATTTTTCAACAATTGTAGGTGGTTTAATGAGAATTTTAATTTTTTTTAAGGGGATTAATTAAGAAAATAAAAAGATTGGTATCATGATTGATCAGTGGTAATTTTTTTTATAAGCACTACTATTTGATTCATTGATTGGTTAATTAGTATCGAATATTGTAGAGACTCATTATGGGAACAATCTTTTAATATAGTTTTCTCTATTTATAACGCTATAAATCAAATATTTAACTTTATTCCAAAATTTTAAAATTTTATCTCACTAAATTAACTGATAATTAATGATTACCGATAGCTTGTGACATTATATAAAGTTTGGTCGACGTTGTACTTAGCTATTATTGTGTAGGACAATTAACAACATCAAAGTTATCAGTTTTCAGAGATCCACTAGGTTAAAAATGCTCATATTACTTATTTTATATGAGTTTAAATTTCGACATTTACCTTAAGAATGTAATATTTTTTTTTTATTTAATCAAAGTTATTGATAACCGATATATCAAAGTAATTCATTAATAGTATACAAAATTATATATCATCGGTTTATTAAATATTATTATTTTAATAAAAACACATGCGGTAGTTTCCATGCATGTACATAAATCCTAGGTCCACAATTGTTTGGTAAAACAATGAGAAAATAAACAAATGGTTTAAATATTATTGTTGTTATTATTATTATTCAACGAAAATGGTTCAAATTCTTTATCATAATCGTATCGTACGCAATCAACTACTTTCAACATTCATGTTTCTGATATAAAGTCGAAGTCAAAATTCATAGTCTGAGGTTTTATTAATTTAGAATTTGTAACTTTTAATTGAAAAATGTTTAGTAATTAAATTAATTGCTTCAGTTGAACACCTTTCAATGTACTGCTATACTTCCATGTGTCTTTTTCTTCCAAAAAAGAATAATACTACTTTTCTTTTAATTTGAAAAATAAAATATAGCACATTGTTTCCATGAATCAACTTGCTTCAGTGGTTAATAGAACGGTTGTTGTTCATAGACGTCACATGTTCGAACACTAACAGTTGCAATAGGGTAATTGAGTATCCATTGTCAAATGATTGAGAGTATATTCGAAATAAATATTATTTATAATCACCGTAGCTTTCAAAAAAAATATCAGATGTTTATGTTTTTATTTTATTTTCTACGAATATCGCTCTTGAACCCAAATCATCAAAGAAAATAAATTATCTTATACCATCTCTTGAATTCATAGATGTTAATATTTGACTTGGCAGTCTTATTCAAACAAAAGCCATGCTGAACTTGGATTAATGCTTATTTTTCTCGTGGTTTTTAAGCATGTTTTTTGACCGGCAAACATAGGAAACATCTTGGTTAATGCACTTCATGTTAAGCTTTTATCTTACTGATTTTAAAATCAAAAAGTAATTAAATTTAAAATAGAAGTCAAGACTTAATTTTATTAATTTTAAAATTATTAAGATCCTAAAATTTAATTAATCAGAATATTTTGAGAAAAACAAAGACTTAATTACAATAATTTTAAAATTATTGATAGCTTGAAATGCAATTAAATCACCCGAATTTTTATCAATGTGTAAGTAACAAGTACTAAATGTGTAATTATACAAATTTGCTTAATTGACATATCTTCAATTCCGTCAAAAGTTAACAATTAGTGTCTTGATTGAAGCTATTTTAATAGTTCAGTAATCTAATCGACAAAATTTATAGTTTAGTGGTTAAAGTATAGGCGTGGGAAAACTCAGCTCGACTCGAAAAAATCAAATTATCCGACACGAAAAAATTTGACTCGTAAATTCATAAACTCAACTTGAAAAAAATTCAAATAAAGTTTGAGTTATAAAATAGAAATTTGAAATAGCTCGAATAACTCAAAGCTTGAGACGAGTCTTTCAATTCTGTCTGGTATATTATATATATCACATATGAAAATATTTAAAAATATATGTATATATCGTATTTGAAAGTAGAAAGCCGTTTAAATTAAAATCAATATGTATTATAATATTATAAATAATTACAATTAAATTTGTACACAAACTCGAAAATTCAACTCGATTCAAATAAAGTTTGAATTATAATATAGGACTTATAAACTTAAATAATTCGAATTTTTTGACTCGACCCGACTCAATCGAACTCCTAACCCTATTAAAATAGAACCATAGCCAATAATTTAACGGTATTAGAATTAATTTACCCTTTAATTAATAAGTGCAACATAATTTTCACATGTATCTGTGTTTGATATACGTGTTCAACACATGATAAATTCATATATTTGTTTGGAATTATAATTCTTCAAATATATGTAAAGATTAAGAAAATTAAATACATTTGTATTATGTGAAATATACTTACATCCGAAAATCATAGCATAAGCTAACGAGATGAACTACAAAACAAAAGAAAAGAAAAACAAATCAACACATTATGGTATAATCAATGTTCTAGTTCTAACTTTCATTAAACGAAACTCTGGCTGCTTTACAAAACAAATCTCTTTTTTTTTTGAAGAATCTAGTTGCTGCAATTATTTCTCCATTGAAACAATACCAGCAAACTTCATAATGTCAATGGTAGGAAAGGCGGGAGGTGAACGAAAGAGATGGCCGGCCGCGTTGATTTGATTGACGACGCAATGGCCCGAGCCGCCGGGGATGTTGGTGCAAGGCGAACCGGCAGATGGTGGAACCGGACCCCTAGGCAACGACTCGAAACCGGGTGCTATTTCCCTGAATAATTGACCCCTTAATTGCCAAGGCCTCATTGCAGCACCAAATTCTGCAGCAAGAGAAATGAACAAGAGAGTAAATACAAGCAGTGCTCTTCTTTCTTTGAGGAACCCCATTTGAACACGAGCAAGCTTTGAAATGTTGTATTTGTATATTTGCTTTGGGGTTTGGTGTGTAGACATATATATAGAGGGAGAGTTGCATTAAATTATGGAATTCAATCATGGAATTGAAGCTGCCAATTTTTTTTATATA
Organism: Hibiscus tridactylites; assembly: GCA_958450335.1. Taxonomy (NCBI): domain Eukaryota; kingdom Viridiplantae; phylum Streptophyta; class Magnoliopsida; order Malvales; family Malvaceae; genus Hibiscus; species Hibiscus tridactylites. The sequence continues at coordinate 23,345,177 of OY288265.1, read as the reverse complement.
ACTACCGATATCTAATTTATTAGTCTACAAATTCGGATTGAGCATCGTAAAAGTTTGCTCCATTCACAACGACAAATTTTGAATTATTGATTTTATTTATGAAGTTTAGTGTTTTACCAATGAGGTTGATCCAAGTGGTAAGCAATTTGGTATCGCTTAAGCAAGTCTCGAGTTCAAGGCGTTGTGTATGTAGAAAATTCCCGCTGGAGAATCGCCCACCAAAATTAAGTGCACGACAAGAGTTGGTCCGGATTAATCAAAGTAAAGCCCTAAAATAAAAAAACAATAGAAAAAACTCAGTGTTTTATCTCGCTAGACAAATCGATTATTAATGCTAATTATTTTGATTATAGTGCATTTTAAGAGGACTGATATTCTCCTAAGATAGAGTTAAATAAACAAGGATATGGAGCTAACATATTGTTAATTTGACTTTGTCGGCGTTTATGGTTAAGGATTCATTAATGGAGTCTCCCTTGACCAGGCCGGCTGGCCTTAAGCTAAGAATTTTCAAGGCAGATAATATATAAAATAAATAATTTGACCAATTTCGATAGTTAAATTTAATAGTTTTTTTTAACATTTTTTATGGAACGGTCAAATCCAACATCATCCTATTTCGACCCCAAAATTTACTACATACATAAAAAGAATTTGTGGGGTTGTGTCCCTAAGTTCTCATGTGTCTGCTGCTCTTTTTGGTGTTGGTTGCTTTTAGGGGGCGGTGTGATTTGCTGGTCATGGTTTTAGTTTCGTTTTTTTTTGATTGTGACACAACGTACTTGTACTTTTTTTTTCTTTATTTTAAATTAGAGAAGTTCTTAATGAGACACACAATATATTTTTTATATATTTTTATCATCGATAATAAAAGCATATTATATGGATTAGTCGGCAAAAACTCATTTAAATTATAATTATAGTAATCACATTGACCCATAACAACCATTATCTTAATGGACATGGCTCCCACTTGCCCCATTAGAGATAAAGCTTCCTCAGTGGACATGTACCAAGAAAACCTTACTCATTGAAACTTAAAATGGACGGACGAATTGATCCATCGAATCGAAACCGGTATAATACGAATTGTTAATATATTATATTTTTTCACTACAAAATACACAAACTGGACATAAGTACAACTATACAAAATTGTCAAATCTGGCACTGTGGTGTAGATACAAGCATGTGGACTGTGTTTTGACTTGTGCTATTGTGGAGGGGACCCTTCCACCACCATTAGCTTTAATCAAGAAGAAAAAAACATGCACCGTTTCCACAACTGCACATGGAATTGTGTTATAACATTTATAACACCAACAACTATCCCATACCTAGTTTTATATTATATAATGGATAAAAATGAATTACATTTATAGGGGTTGTACCTCCACCAAATATTTTCGAAATGCACCACCTTCGGAAAAGATACTACCGCTCTCATACAACACTCCAGCATTAAAGATTTTTGAGCTCTCCACTCGGACGCTCCTACACCTCCGGAACTTTAGCCCCGGAGTTCCTATCCTTCTGACCACTTTGCGTACTCAACAGTTGCGACTTGACAAGACAAACATTCAATTTCCCTGACTTACTGGATCAACCTACTGCCCAACAATCAGGTTTATTCTACCAACCCGTCAGTAATCATTACTAGGCCTGACATGATCTCATCAAGCATCACTCTATGTCTCCATATACAATAAACAAGGGGATATAAATACCTCTAAGACCGAAGACAAACAAGATGACTCTCCGCATTCAACATTATTTCTCCATCTCTTCTCCAGATGGATCTACTCACCCATTCTACACTGTTCGCGGCTCTCGGCCCCAAGTCAACCAGGGGTGAACCGCCTGACTCGTCTGATTTCACCGCCGACCATCGTCCCTTGAGGCTCTCGGCCCGTCCCACGATGGGTGAACCACCAACTTTCGTCCCCAAACTTTTCGTCGATCATCGTCCCCAACATCAACCGATCTCAAGCCTCCGCAACACCCAGTATCGAGCCCAAAGTACCCGAATCAATCTTCTCTGCTTCAAGACAACCCAAAACAGAATATTAGGATGCTAATATACTTGTAAACCAGCAACAACCCAGAAATCCACTCCTTGCAACCAAAACACATTGATTCAAACCCAAATTTCACCCAAAACTTCACCAATTTCGTTCTAGACAAACCCCAAACTGAATCCATCAATTTCAACCATCAAAACACATCCAATATCATCTAGAAGCATCCCCCAACATCAACGGAACCACCAGCCACGATTTCAACCAGAAACCAAGCCAAAAACTCTACATTTTCAACCCAAAAATCCCATTTTTAGACCCACTTCGGGTTTCCTACTATTAGCCACAATTTTAGCATTTTTAAGACACCAAAACATGATTAAAAACACCCTTAAACATGGCCTCAAAAGACCCAAACGAAAATCCCATGAAAATACTCATTTCTCAAACCCAAAACAAAATGCATTTTAATGGGTTTAAATGAGGGTTTTCAATGGGTACAAGTCAAACATGTAAAAATCTAAGCAAGAAAGAAATTACCTTTAAAAATCTTGCTTGAGTGGAGAGCTAGGAGCAATAGAATAGTGAAATAGGGTTTAGGATAGGTTTTATGTGAAAAAGGGGATTTTTGGAGAAGATGATGACTTTTCAAACTTTTCTTTTCTTTATTTCATTTACTCAAAATTCTCATTTTCCCCCTTTAAATAAAAGACCCCTTTTGTCTATTAAAAATGTTTTATTTCAATTAAACTAACCCGAACCGGTTTAACCAAACCCGATTATCTCCCGGGCCCTAAATCCGGGCGTTATACATAAAACATTGCATTTCGTTACTCCTGGCAAGAAATTTGAAGGACAGGACCTTGAATTATTAATCCAGTTTGTAGCTAACAAGCTTTTTGATTCAATCGCCAAATTGTGAGAATTAAACCAGCACGAATCTCAGAATTTCAAGCAAGCTTCTAAGATTGCAACTAGCTCAGCACCGGTGGGATCCGAAATCCCGATAGAACTTGAAAAACATAACATAAGAGAGCCATTATGATCCCGGAGGATTCCACCAATTCCAGCTTCACCATAACGACCCTAAACAACAACATCTACATTGAATTTTAACCATCCAATTGTGGGAGCTGACCAGGAACGAGGCAAGGGCCTACAGTTGCAATTTGGGGAGATGGACACCATAGAGGGGTATCTCAAAAATTCGTTAATTGATACAAAATGTTGAGTTGATCAAACAATTGCAAATGGCCAAGAGAGAGGGTGAATTGGCGATAAAAATTTTAAGGGTGGAAATTGGAAGAATAAAAATTAAGACACAAGGCAATTAGTGTGGTTCAAGTTCTCCAATGAACTCTACATCCACTACCTTAGCTCTCACTAAGGATTTTCAACCAATCTACTATTGATTATTCCCCTTTTCTTGGATGAGGAGGAAACCTTACAATTTTGATTAAGCTTTCTACCCAAAGCTTAATCCACTCACTTTTACAATAGAGAAAATGGTAAACCTTACAAATTCCTCTCAAAGGATAATTTTTTTACCCAATTACAAATTTTCACTCCCCAAACTCACAATGCAAATAAGAATGAAACACCCAATTGAGTTGGGTACAAGAATTTGGCAATAAAACGCACTAGGGTTTGGATTTGATGCTTGGATGATTCTTGTAGGTTTAATGGTTGTTGCTGGTGCTCAAAATGCTTGCTTTTATACCTTCTCATTGATTTCTAGCCGTTTGGGTCGTTGACATCATAAATATAGCCGTTGGGACTTCATCTTCCCACCATTAATGTTGTTCTGCACCTACCCGTATCGAAACGGCATCACCTGTATCGAAACAGAGCAAGAACAAAAACTAGCCATTAGGAGCATTTAAGAGACCGTATTGAAACGATCGTGGTCGTTCCGAAACTGAAAGAGCCTATTTCGAAACGGGACAAGGCCATATCGAAACATCTTTGCAACTGTGAAAACCCGTTTCGAAAAGCACCTAAAGCATATCGATACGCTTAACTAACTTTCAAGAAAATGGTTATGACAAGAAGAAACGATTATAAAAAGAAACTGTCATATTTTTTAAAACCAACTTTCAAAAACTCGTACCGAAACGAGTGAGACCATTTCGATACTACCGTATCGATACGAGTTCTCTCGTTTCGAGCCCACACTTGACAGTTTCAAAAAGTTTCGAAACACTTGAGGGGTGTATCGAAATGACTAGTCAAAATTCTCTTTATAGTTTAGGGTTTAGGGTTTAGGGTTTAGGGTTTAGGGGTGTATTGAAATGGTTAGTCGAAAATCACTATTTTGGCTTGGAAAACACTTAGAAGAATTTATGGGACCTTGAGTTTTTTACTTAAATATTTTGCTTGTGAATTTTAGGAAGTTTGAGGACTTAAAAATTTATCTTCTTTTCAAATTAGTCCTTGAAATATTTGTTATATCAAAATCAAAGTTTTGGTTTTACAATCTCATCCTTTTTGATATAACAAAACCAAATATAATTTTTTAAGTTTTGAAAACTTTGTAAAACTTACTCCCCCTCATTTTAAGATAGGTGTTTAAAATTAAGTTGCAAAGTTTCAAAGTTTCAAAATTGGCTCAACCATATATCTCTCCCTTTTTGTTAGATCAAAATAGGCATAATTCAATGAGAAATAAAAGGGAAACTAAATCAAAGCAAACAACATAATATATTAAGTTTATTAACCCAAAGCACAAGACAAAAATATCCAAACTCAATTCCTAAAAACATGACATAGGAAATAAACATAGTTCAAATAACTAAAAAGAGGTGCATAAGAAAAACTAGATAATATGATATGCCATGAAATGCAAACTAATCTAGGGGTCCATGTCACCACCATCTGCATCATCCTGATCATCTCCATGATCGCCATCTTCGTCTTTGTCTTCCTCTTGAGTTCTCTGAAAGTGTTTCCATTCACCATAGAAACCGGTGAAGGAGAGATCCATCGAGGCATGCTGATTTTCAAGTGAAGTGAGACGATTTTCCATATTAAGAACACGTTCCTCCAAAGCGGTGAAACATGTATCGATGGCAGCAAATCCAGAGGAGATGTCGGTTCGCAAGCTAGTGAATTGCGTGCTGAGATAAGCCATAAGCACATCATTTTTTTGAGGAGCTGTGGGAGCTTGAGGTGGAGGATCAACTGGGGGATCTCTTGCCCCTCTTTCCACATGAACCCATTCACCAAGAACATAGTGAAACCCGGACCAAAGGAGGGTGCTTTCATCGAGCTTTTGCTTGAGAGACTCCAGGTAGTCACAAGAACAATCAATCTCAGACCGGAAGAAAATGTAGCTCAAAGCAGTCCCATAGGTGAAGGATTGGATGGAGTCGGAACCACGATGCCGAACCAAATGCACCATCTCGGCAAACATGATTTTTACGAGGTCCGGTCGCTTTTCTTGACGGAAGCACTCAAGCCAAAGGTTGTCAACTTGGCAGATGTGAGCAAACTTGCCTCCAAAAGGATGAAACCACCAAGAGATCATAAGATGCAAGAACTGATCATGAACATATAAGGAGAGAACTGAGCCGGTTCGAGAGCCCAATGAAGCCTTATCTTCAATGCCGTCATCGACAAGGCCTAATAAATTTACCAAGGTTGATGGCTCAACTCAGACCTTTTCCCCCCATAAGATAGGATTCTATGGCTATGACTTCGGAATGGTATTGGTTAATCATTAACCGAGCATTAGCATAAAATAGAAAAACAAGGTTACTGTAAAGAATGCCGGGTATAGTCATGAAAAATAAGAACCCCCAACGCTGTAAAAGAGGTAGATATTTGAAGTAAAAGCATTTAGAATCAAGAAAGGTTACATCAACCATACGCTCACGACGAATGATGGTGTCTTGATAGAGCTTGAAGTTCGTGTGAGCTTCATTGTTTTTGAGACTCTTAGTGAAGAGAAGAGCTAGGTTGGGATGAGAGGAGTCATCAACAGTAGCTTTAGATCCTTCGCCCGTCTTCTCGGTCTTTCGCTTTTTGTGAGCCATTGAAAAGAGCCTAATAACTGTTTTAAGCAAGCAAAAAAATATGTATGCATTAAAATTCATATTCAATCCAATGGTTATCCTATAATCAAGGTTTTAAATATATACAATAAAAGAAATTTAAGAAGATGATTTGAAAAACTGAGATAAAAATATACGATTTAAAAATTTTATATTCGAATTAAAAATTTTGAGTTTTGAAAAAATCGTTGCAACAACTTTGAAATCCATAGTATAAATATAGAATATTTACAAAAGAGATAATTTTTAAATCAAAGAATTCGAACAAAAATTGAAAGAAAAAAACACATTGATTTGGGATTTTAGAGGAATAGATGAATGTAGATGCATAAATTTGATGACTCTTGCTTAAATTGGGATTGAAGACTAAAAACCCTTAAGATTGAAGTGAAAAATGTTTAGGGTTGATGAGTATTTAAAGGAAAAATTAGGGTTAGGGTTTTGAGAGGTTTGTGTTGAATGGAAAATTGTTTTAAAGATGGAAACCTTTAAATAGAGCCTTTTCCGGATACATGTTTCGATACATGTAGAGTCGTATCAAAACAAGCGTATCGAAATGCTTTCGACCGTTCTGAAACCCTATGAATTTTTTGATACAGGTTTGACTGTATCGATTCTCACAAAGATGCCCGTACCGAAACAAATGGAGGGTGTTTCGATACAGATTGTTCCAGAACCAAAACGTTTCGAAATCACTGTGTCTATTTCGATATAGTTAGGTTCAATGATCTCCTTTTAGGTAGCCCATATTGAAACAAGGGTACCCGTTTCGATACACATATGCCAGAATGTGCAGTTTGGGCACAAAGGTGTAGAAAAATCGATTTTTAATCGATTCAAGATGCATGATTAAGATGAATGAGCAAAGACTATAGGCAAAAAAACATTTATATACTCCCCCTTACTACAAGCATAGAAGCAAAATAATGCAAATTAACATAGGCAAGAATATCAATTAATTTCAAGCAAGATTTTTACTATTTAGGACCTAAAAGGGTAAAGAAAGGCTAGTTAGACCTAACTCTCTCCTAAAGGTCTAAAAACGCTCTTTATCTAAAGGTTTGGTAAAAATATCCGCTAATTGATTTAAGGTGTCAACATATTCTAGAACAACATCATTTTTCAACGCATGGTCTCTAATGAAATGATGTCTAATTTCTATATGTTTGGTTCTAAAGTGTTGGATGGGATTCTTAGTAAGACAAATGACACTAGTGTTGTCACACCTAATAGGTATGGTTTCTACTTGAACACCATAATCTAAGAGTTGTTGCTTCATCCAAAGGACTTGAGCACAACAACTCCCTAAGGATATGTACTCTACTTCGATGGTAGATAAAGCTACGCTATTTTGTTTCTTAGAGAACCAAGATACGAGCATACTACCTAAGAATTGACATGTCTCAGATGTACTTTTCCTATCTATCTTGCATCCTCTATAATCCGCATCCGAATAAGCATGAAGGCTAAAGCAAGAATCCTTAGGATACCAAAGACCTAAGTTAGGTATGTCTCTAAGATATCTAAAAATTCTTTAATGGCTACTAAGTGTGATTCTCTAGGACTAGCTTGAAAACTAGCACACAAGTAAACACTAAACATAATATCTGGTCTACTTGTGGTAAGGTAAAGCAAAGAACCTATCATAGATCTATAAAGCTTAGAATCAACACACTTACCTCATTCATCTTTGTCAAGCTTTATAGAAGAGCTCATAGGGGTGGCTTGAGTCTTTACATTCTCCAAGCCGAACCTTTTGAGCATATCATTCACGTACTTTGCTTGATTTATGAAGGTGTCATCATTCCTTTGTTTGATTTGGAGCCCCAAAAAGACTGAGAGCTCCCCTATCATGCTCATCTCGAACTCACCTTGCATTAGCTTAGAAAATTCTTTGCAATAACATTCATTAATATAACAAAAAATGATATCATCAACATAAATTTGCACTACTAAGATGTCATTACTATATCTTTTTATGAAAAGTGTAGTGTCCACCTTACCTTTTTCAAAACCCTTTTCCATCAAAAAGTTTGAAAGTCTTTCATACCAAGCTCTATGAGCTTGTTTTAAACCATAAAGAGCTTTGATTAGTTTAAAAACATGATTTGAAAATTTTGAATCCTCAAAACTCGGTGGTTGTTCAACATACACTTCTTCATTTATAAAACCATTTAGAAAAGCACTTTTTACATCCATTTGAAAAGCTTGAAATCATGGTAACATGCAAATGCTAGAAGCATCTTAATAGCTTCCATTCTAGCTATGGGTGCATATGTTTCATCAAAATCAATTCGCTCTTCTTGAGTGTAACCTTGAGCTACAAGCCTAGCCTTGTTTCTCACTATGTTACCACTCTCATCTAGTTTATTCCTAAAGAACCATTTAGTTCCTATAGTAGATTGATTACTAGGCCTTTCAACTAATGTACATACTTTATTTCTCTCAAATTGATTTAATTCTTCTTGCATGGCCAAAATCCAAAAATCATCTTTTAATGCTTCTTTGATATTTTTAGGATCAATGCATGAAAGAAATGCAACATGGTTCATTAATTTGAGAGAGGATCTAGTAGTTAACCCCTTGGATGGATCACCCAAGATTTCACCACCTTTGACATAGTTGAACTCCCTTGGGTATGTCACCTCCTTTTCCTCAAGAGCCAAGTCCTTCAAGGTCTCAAGAGGTGGATCTTGTGCATCTTCTTCTTTGGTTTGAATCTCATCCACCTTTGATGTTTGTCCTCCATCAATGGTTTCAAGGATCCTTACATCATCATCATCACAAGAATCCTTCCTCGGAAGGAGGTTATCATCGAAAACAACATGAATAGACTCTTCTACTACTAAAGTTCTCTTATTAAATACACGATAGGCTTTAGAGTTTAAGAAGTACCCTAAGAAAATAGTTTCATCACTTTTAGCATCAAATTTACCTAAGTTGTCTTTTCCATTGTTTAAAACAAAACACTTGCAACCAAATGGATGGAAATAGCTAATGTTAGGCTTCTTAGATTTTAAAATCTCATATGGTGTTTTCTTCAAAATTGGCCTAATCATTACTCGATTTATAATGTAGCAAGCGGTATTTGTGGCTTCCGCCCAAAATATTTAGGTAAATTATTTTCACAAAGTATGGTTCTAGCCATTTCTTCTAAAGTTCGATTTTTCCTCTCAACTACCCCATTTTTTGAGGAGTGTGAGGGGTGAAAAATTGTGGCTAATTCCATTTTCATTTAAAAACTTTTCAAAACCTAAATTTTGAAACTCGGTTCCATGATCACTTCTAATATGAGAAATTTTAAGCTCAAGATCATTTTGAGTTATTTTTCAAAATGTGATGAATTTTTCTAAAGCCTCGTCTTTTGTACTTAAGAATAGAACCCAAGTAAACCTAGAATAGTCATCAACAAGTATAAAAGCATAGGATTTACCACCCAAGCTCATAGTCCTAATTGGCCCAAAAAGATCCAAATGAATAAAGTGTAAACATCTACTAGTAGAGACACCATTAATGGATTTAAATGAGGTTCTATGTTGTTTACCCTTAGAGCATGCATCACACATTTTATCATCAGAGAACTTATGTCTGGATAAATCTCTAACTAGATTAAGGGAAACTAATTTTTCTAAAACACTCATGCTAGCATGTCCTAATTTTCTATGCCATAGCCATGAGTCATGTTCATCATGTGCAACTAAACATGCATGAGATGTATGAATGTCATCTAAATGCACCATGTAAATATTTGCTATCCTATGCCCTATAAGCATCAATTGATTTGTTTTAATGTTCACTATTTTGCAACCATTTTTATCAAATAGAACATTAAAACCTTTATCACATAATTGACTAATGCTCAATAAATTATGTTTAAGACTGTTGACATATAAGAAATTTTCAATGAAAATAGAAGAGTGATTACCAATGAAGCCAATTCATTCAATGTGGCCTTTGGAGTTGTCACCGAAAGTTACTACTCCACCACTCTTTGGCTTTAGTTCCAAGATTCTACTCTTGTCACTGGTCATGTGTCTTGAGCATCCACTATCAAGGTACCATGAGTTTTGACATGAAGCTTTGGCCTTGTAGCAATGCTCCCCCTAAAAACAAAGAAATTAGGCTTTGGTTTTTGGTACCCAAATCATTTTGGGTCCATGTGTGTTAGCCCTCAAAACCATGGTTCCCTTAGGAATCTAAGAAGCAATAGCATTCATATTAATAGAAACAATGAGTTCCTTAGGAACCCAAACACTCCTAATTCTTTGACTTTTAGATTGCTTAGAAATTTTTCTTTGTTTAGGATAAAAATGTTTTCTTTTTACATATTGAGTTTTAGAATAATTTCCTTTTTCAAAATTGTTTCTCCCAATAGTAATAGAAGTTTTAAGATTATCCACCTCCTTGGTGTGATAACCTTGAAAATGGGAAAGAATTTTTTCAAGATCAAGGTTTTTCTTTTTAAGATCATTTGTAAGGTTTATCAAGTATAAAACCTTCTTTTCTAATTCGAAGTTAGATTTTGAAAGAGAATCATTTTGAATTTTTAAATCGGAAATATTTTTCTTATTTCTCAAAATTGACTATTTATATTTTTCAACTAACTCGTCGTAGACCTCTTGCAACTCATCATATGCATTCTTAAGCTCATCATAGGTAAAATTGAAATTAGATGAGTTGAGGTTTACCTTTGGATCACCATCAATAGCCATGAGACAATGTTAGCCACTTCCTCCTCCTCATCAGATGACTCCTCATCACTCCAAGTTGCCACTTGAGCTTTGAGCTTGTTCTTCTTCTCAAAACTCTTCATCTTAAATTGAGGGCACTCGGAACGGATGTGGCTGGATTTCTTGCACTCATAGTAAATGATTTGGTCCTTCTCCTCTCCTTTACTCTTATTCTTGAAGTCCCATTTTCTATTGAACTTTCTTCCTCGGTTGGATTTCATGAAGCGAGTGAATCGTTTGGCAAACATGGCCATCTCCTCATCTTCATCTTCACTAGAACCGCTTTCATGATATGAAGCTTTAAGGGCGATTCCAATCTTTTTTTCTTCTCAACTTCCTTCTTCCCAACCTTCTTCTCCCCCATCTTCTTTTTTTCCTCTTTTCCTTTCTTCATGATCTCATAGGTAAGTAGAGATCCAACAAGGGCATCGAGCTTGAGAGTCTTCAAATCTCTAGCTTCAATAATGGCCGTTCTATTGCTATCCCATGATTCTGGAAGAGAATACAATAACTTCCTCACTAGCTTGTCTTCGGGAATGATTTCACTGAAACCCTTCAATCCATTGACGATGACCGAGAATCGATCAAACATCTTAGAGACACTCTCATCGGGATCCATTTTGAAGTTCTCATAGCTTAGATTGAGTAGCCCGATCTTTGTTTCCTTGACATCGCTAGTTCCCTCATATGTTTTCTCGAGGGTGTCCCAAACTTCCTTGGCGTTCTCAATCGAAGACACTTTGGAGTAGATATCCGGACCAATAGCATAAAAGATGACATGTAAGGCTTTATCGTTGACTTGCATCCTTCTTCTATCATCTTCGGTCATTTTGGCTTTGACCTTTGGGACAAGTCTTCCTTCACCATCCCCCTTCATTGGAATGTATGGCCCTTCTTCAACTACATCCCACACCATGAAGTCGGTAGATTTGATGAAGAATCGCATCCTATTCTTCCAATATGGGTAGTTATCCCCATTCAAGAATGGTGGTTTGGTGGTAGATTGAGACTCATAGAGGTTGGAAGTGGAGGTGGATGCTATTGCTTGACTTGTTGTTGATCAAACTCTCCTAGAATCGACTCAAGAGGGTTGTAATCCTTCCAATGAGTGTAGCTCTGATACCAATTGTTGAGTTGATCAAACAATTACAAATGGCCAAGAGGGGTGAATTGGCAATAAAAAAATTTAAGGGTGGAAATTGGAATAATAAAAATTGAGACACAAGGCAATTAGAGTGGTTCAAGTTCTCCAATGAACTCTACATCCACTACCTTAGCTCCCACTAAGAATTTTTAATCAATCCACTATTAATTATTCCCCTTTTCTTGGATGAGAAGGAAACCTTACAATTTTGATTAAGCTTTCTACCCAAAGCTTAATCCACTCACTTTTACAATAGAGAAAAATGGTAAACCTTACAAATTCCTCTCAAAGGATGATTTGTTTACCCAATTACAAGTTTTTACTCCCCAAACTCACAATGCAAATAAGAATGAAACACTCAATTGAGTTGGGTACAAGAATTTGACAATAAAAGGCACTAGGGTTTCGATTTGATTCTTGGATGATTCTTGTAGGTTCAATGGTTGTTGCTGGTGCTCAAAATACTTGCTTTTATACCTTCTCATTGATTTCTAGTCGTTTGGGTCGTTGACATCATAAATATAGCCGTTGGGACTTCATCTTCCCACCATTAATGTTGTTCTGCACCTACCCGTATCGAAACGACATCACCTGTATCGAAACAGAGCAAGAACAAAAACTAGCCGTTGGGAGCATTTAAGAGACCGTATCGAAATGATCGTGGTCATTCCGAAACTGAAAGAGCCCGTTTCGAAATGGGACAAGGCCGTATCGAAACATTTTGCAATTGTGAAAACCCGTATAGAAATGCACCTAAAGCGTATCGATACGCTTAACTAACTTTCAAGAAAATGGCTATGACAAGAAGAAAACGGTTATGAAAAGCAAGTGTCATATTTTTTAAGCCAACTTTCAAAAACTCGTACCAAAACGAGTGAGACCATTTCGATACTACCGTATCGATACGAGTTCTCTCATTTCGAGCCTACACTTGACAATTTCAAAACGTTTTGAAACACATGAGGGGTGTATCAAAACGGCTAGTCAAAATTCTCTTTATAGTTTCAAATTGTTTCGAAACACCCAAGGGTGTATCGAAACGGTTAGTCGAAAATCATTGTTTTTGGCTTGGAAAACACTTAGAAGAATTTATAGGACCTTGAGCTTTTAACTTGAACATTTTACTTGTCAATTTTGGGAAGTTTGAGGACTTAAAAAATTATCTTCTTTTCAAATTAGTCCTTGAAATATTTTTTATATCAAAATCAAAGTTTTGGTTTTACACAAAAGATTCAGGCCAGTTGCTCTAACACCAGAACTCAATCCTAAGCATACATTGTTCAATAAGCCGATCAAGATCACATTGTTTATCATTGAACACTATCTCATTTTGATTAAGCCAAATTAACCACGAAATACCATAAAAAGCTACTCTCTATAAGGGTTTTAAAGATGGTTTGATCGGAAGGTCCTCCTACATCAAAAGGAACTTTCTCAAACTCTCAGGAAAATTAATGTGAATGTTCCAAAAGCTGCACCATACTTGCCACACTCTCCACGCTTGATCATAATGGCAAAGTAAATGGTTGGTAGATTCAAATTTTTTATGACAAAGTGCACATAAAGCCGAATCAACAAAACAGATTCCACATCTTAAAAGTTTAGATCTGACTGGGATTTTACCTTTTATAGGTCTCTACAAAAAAGATCTCGACATTTGGGGGGACAAGGTTTGACCAAACTAATTTCCATACCTTTTCAGCATTCAACCCAACCACTGTCGAAATTTTGCAAAATTGTTTGAGGGTATAAAGACATGTCGACAAAGCAATCCACATTTTTAGTAGTTCTCGAGGCAGCATTTAGGGTACTACAAAAGCCCTCTCATGCCTTCACTTCCCAATCAAACAAAGCTCTCCGAAGTTGTATGTTTCTAACCCATCGATTGTCTACTTTTGTACCGAAATCACAAATCTTACCCTCTTTTTAATAGCAAGAGCGTAAATTTGAGGAAACACAACTTTTAATGTTACGTTCCCAGTCCAAAGATCCACCCAGAACTCTAATTTTCTGCCATCTCCCAATAAAAATTGCAAATTACTAGTGTAGCAGTCGTTGCTGCCAGTCATAGGTTAAGTGATGCTTCACCAAACCCACGAAAAATCCCTTTGCTTATTGACTACTGGTATAAGACACTACGAATCATTACCATGCTTGGCGTCTAAAACTTTTCTCCAAAAACTGTGTGGCTCACTACTGTATCTCCAAGTCCATTTGTTTAGGAGTGATCTATTGTGAGTTCTCAAGTCGTAAAATCCCAAATCCATATACTTTCGGTCTACACATGACTTCCCACTTAACCCAGTGAATGATCCGATTATTTGACGAACCCCATATGGATTTCACAATCATCTTATTTAGTTTAGATGTGATCCCTTTCAACGTTTAGAAAAGAGACATGGAATAACATGGTAAATTTGACAGAACAGATTTTACTAGAGTCAAACGATCCCCATATGATAGCAAATTACCCTTTCACCCATCAAGATTTGATTAGAATTTATCATATATTGGATTTCATAGTGCTGTCGAGTTTCATAAATGTCCGAGAGGGAGACCGAGATAATATGTCGGGAGAAAGTCAACGCCACATTTAATCGTATCAGCCCAGCCACTCAAGACTTGATTCTCCACATTGATGCCATACAATTTGATTTTTTTCATGTTCAATTTCAGTCCTGATGCTAGTTCAAACACTTTGAGTACTCTCTTAGTATTACGAATGTTTGCTTCAAAAGCCTCCAACAATAAAACGAGGTTATTTGCGAACTGAAGATGTGAAATCGTAAACCCCTCCAATCCTACAACAACTCCTTATAGTAGTCCTATCTCTGTAGATTTTCAAATTAGCACACTGAGGGTTTCACCAACTAGATTGAACAATAGGGGAAAGAGGATAGCCCTGGCGTAAGCCCCTTGATATATTGAACCTAGTAGAAGGAAAGTCATTCACAAGTACAGAAATTGAAACCATAGAAATGCAAATACGAATCCACTTACGCCATTTTTCGCCAAACCCCATTCTCTGTAGAATCAGATCCAAGAATTCCCAATCAACAGTGTTGTAGGCCTTCTTGAAGCCGGCTTTAAACATGACAACTTCCTGATTGATCCTTCTCAAATGGTCAATTATTTCGTTGGCTATAAGAACACAAATGTACAATTTGTTTACCAATAATAAATGCGAAGTGAGTCTCCCCTAAAACCTCTGATATGCATCCTGCTAATCTTTTAGAGAGAACCCGCGCTAGTATCTTATACAAATTGCCAACCAAACTAATAGGCCTAAAGTCTTCAAACCTCCCAACAACAGCAACCTTTATGATCAACATGATGAACGAATGGTTTATTGATTCATCAATCAAATTCCCTTCATAAAAGTGCTGAAAAAAATTCCATCACTTCACCTCTCAAAGCCGGCTAATTTTTTTTTGAAGAAGTTCAAATTGAACTCATCCGGTCTAGAGGCTCGAGAACATATATTATAATGAGACAACATTAAAAATGCTAAAAAAAGGACTGAGAAAAACAAATAACATTTAAAATATAAAACATTGAATGACAAATTCATTTAGGTTAGAGTAATTCCGAGAAAAGAAAATAAATGATTAAGAAAATAATATGGGAATCGAATTTCATGTGTTTCAAGATGAAAAGTAATAATAACTTTTATAATAAGAAGACATGTTATTGATATGTGTGGAAATCAACTCAGAATCGAGTATGAAATTTAATTTTTGTTGATTTTTTTTTAAAAAAATATTATGTAAGTTGTCGATTGAGTATTAATTTAATTAACAATAACATTATTATAATTTTTTTGAAGGTTATGAATCGAAAATATTTACGGACATAATATTCTACTCATATGAAAATATAATTAAATAGGAGTTTAGGAATTGTGGGTAAATTAAAAATTCTCAAAAAGTAATAAAATTGTGTCCATTAATTTGCTTAATAAGTTTGGATTAGGTTAGTGTTTGAATGGATAAGCTTGCATTATTGAGGAGTGGAATATTTGTGGAAAATAGATGTTCCAAATGAAGGCGCGCATGTTGAAACTTAATTCATTTTTTGTTAATATTATGGTATTATATATTCATTCTACAATAATTATACTAATTAGGATTATGTATTAATTAATTAGAGTTTATTCATTGATCAAACGTGAAAATGATAATATGTGAAAATATAGTATCAAATCTTTTGTTTCTTGGCATATATACCTTTTAAAATATAAAATTAAAATTGTTAGGATATTTGTTTTGATATAATAATTGAAAAATAGTTTTGGACAAACATGAAAAGTATTCAAAAATGATTTAAGTCCAAACAACTTAAAAATATGTTTGAGGAGTTTTCAAAAAGGTTTTGAAGTCCTAAGTAGCCAAAACTAAGATTTTAGTGTGACTGTATCGATACGGTATACCCCGTTTCGATACGCCTTAGGGTTTTAGCTACAGTCAATTTGAAACTGCCAAAACTCGTACCGATACAGGCCTTGGCCGTATCGATACGTATCGTGGTCGTTTTGATACGTTGTCTAGCATTTCAATACACTTACGTGGAAAAAGCCTCAATGGCTCAAAACCCCCAACGGCTATTTCCCAACGGTTATTTGAATTACAGGCCGTACCGAAATAATACAGCGGCATACTGATATTGATGTATTGAAATGCACGAAGGCGTTTTAATGCGGGATGCTTCATAAAGCTCAACGGCTAGTTTTGAAGAAGGGCGTACCAGTACAACTACCTGCGCATCGATACGGATAGCTCCAGAACTACATTTATTGCTAGAAATAAAGGCCCCAACGGCTCCAAATCATCCCCAACGGTCTCCAACGGCTACAAACTAAATTATGAGTATAAAAGGGACCTCCAAGAATCTATAGAAGACTAATGATCCACAAACCAACATGTCTATGATTGAAATCATGTCTTAGTGCTAAGTTCTCATTCTTTGTATAAACAAACACTTGTGAGCTAAATTGTCAATGTATGCTCAAGTGTATTAGGATTTGGGTGAATGCTTAAGAGTGCAAACATCAACCTTTGTAGAGGGATTTCGTTTGCATAGAATTCTCTTGTTTAAGAGTGTGCCCAAAGCTCGGTTTGTGAGCTTTGGATGCTAGACTTGGTGAGTGAGTCTAAGTTGTAAATGATTGCCTCCTTAGCCTAGAAAAGGGGAAGAATTCTTAGTGAATTGTGAAATTCTTAGTGGGGAGCTAAGGTAGTGGATGTAGGCTTTGGTTAGAAAGTTGAACCACTCTAAATCTTGTGTCATATATTTTTTTTATCTTTTTGCTTCCACCACAAACACCCAAAATACATCTTCTCCACCACTTGACAAGCATTTCGGTTGTGATTATCAGGCGCCGCAATTGGTATCAAAGCGAGGGTCAATCGAAAGGATTAACACCTTATTGAGGTGATCCCGGCTAGCTCGATCAACCACACAGTCAACCAAAGATCATGGTGCAATCCATTGATAAGCCACCATTCTTTGACGGTACCAACTACTCTTTTTGGAAGAACGAGATGATGTACTTCATGAAATACAAGGATTACCATCTTTGGGAAATCGTTGAGGACGGTCTATACGTGCCACAAAGAAGAAATGCGGATTGAAATGCGAATAATCGTAAGAAGATGTAGCTTAATTGCAAGACTTTTCACTTTCTCTTTTGTGCATTAAGCCCAGATATATATGCCAAAGTCTCTTCTTGTGAAGATGCCAATGAAGCATGTGACAAGCTTGAAGTTACATACGAGGGAACAAACGAAGCAAATGAGACCAAGATCGGTCTTTTCAACCTTGATTATGAGAACTTCAATATGGAGCTGGATGAAGGCATCACGAGAATGTTCAACTGTTTCTCCACGATCGTCAATCAACTCAAAAGTTTTGGAGAGGGTATTCCGAAAGACAAGCTCGTTCGAAAGTTGATTTACTCACTTCCCGAATCATGAGAGTCCAAAAAGACGAAAATTGTAGAAGAAAAGAACTTGAAGGAGCTCAAGCTTGATGAGCTCATTAGATCTTTGCTCACCCATGAGATGATGTCTCAACCCTTGAAGAGGGAGAATGAGAAGAAGATCAAGGAGCAAGGCATTAGTGTGAATGATATTGCTCTTCCATCCTCTACATGCCTATATGTAGATTCAAGTGAGGAGGAAAGTGAAGGAGAAGAGATAGCCTATCTCTTCAAGAAATGTGCCCGATTCGTTAAGAGCAAAATGAAAGAATTCAAGCATGAAACGAAGAAGAAGAAAGAGAGGCCAAGATCTTCAAGACATAAGAAGAAGGCATATGTGGTTACTTGGAGTGATGATCACTCCATCGATAATGAACAAGCCAACCTTTGCCTTATGGCCATACAAAAAGATTCAAGGATAAAATTTAATTCATCTACTTCAACTTCTTATTCTTTTGATGAATTACAAGATGCCTATGATGATTTGGTTTTAGAGTTTAAAAATCACATTTTGAAAAATGAGAAAGTGATTTCAAATTTAAAAATTTAAAATGATTTGATTTCTAAAACCAAAATTGAACTTGAAGCAAAACTCAATAAGTTTGAGTAAAAATGTGTTAATTTACAATTGCTTCATAAAGTTCAAGAAAAAAAGATTTGATTTCTAAAGAACTTGAAAAGAAAAGCAGATTTAGAAAAATCAAACTTTTACCAAAGACAAACTACTGGCCTTAAATTTTAAATGGAAAATGTTTGAGAAGTATTTGGGTCCCAAAAGGACTAATTATTTCAACTAAAAAGGATGAAATTGTAAAATAGACTCCTAAGGGGACTAAACTTTGTGCTACTAACATCTATGGATCCAAAGTAATTTGGATACAAAAAATTAATTGATTGTCTTATTTTAGGTGTGATGGAGAATGATCAACAAAGTATAACATTGAGGGGGAGCTCCATACACACAAAGTAGAATACTTGAAGAAGGAAGGCTTCACATCCTACCTTTAGTTCAAGTGGTAGAATTCTAGTTGATTTTATTTGCTTTTAATTCAATTTATTTTATTTCAACAGGGATATCATATATTGCTAGACTAACATTTATTTGATGCTTTGAGTAAGGGGGGGCCAATTTTAAACAAAAACCTTATTTTTTTTGTCAAATCTTTTAACTCTCTATTGTTATGGACTTAAAATCTTTCAAACTTTGTTTGAACCATTTTTGATATAACAAAAAGGGGAGAATGTTTTAAAAAGTTAATTTTTCAATTGAATAAGGAGGGGCTTTAATTTCTTTTGAATCTTAATTCTCTTATTCAAAATTTATTTTACTACGGGGGAGAATCCCAAACACAAATTTTCAAGTTGGTTTTATTATATCAAAAAAGGGGAGATTGTTAGGATATTTGTTTTGATATAATAATTGAAAAATAGTTTTGGACTAAATTGAAAAGTATTCAAACATGATTTTAAGTCCAAACAACTTGAAAATATGTTTGATGAATTCTCAAAAAGGTTTTGAAGTGTTTTAAAGTAGCCAAACATAAGATTTCAGTGCGACCGTATCGATACAGTATACCCCGTTTCGATACGCCTTAGGGTTTCAGCTACAATCAATTTGAAACTGCCAAAACTCGTACCGATACAGGTCTTGGCCGTATTGGTACAGATCATGGTCGTTTCGATACGTTGTCTAGCATTTTAATACGCTTGCGTGGCAAAAGCCTCTACGGCTCAAAACCTTCAACATCTATTTCCTAACGGTTATTTGAATTGCAGTACGTATCTAAACGGTACAGTGGTATACCGATACAGGCGTACCGAAACGCACGAAGTCGTTTCGATAGGGATACTACATAAAGCTCAACGGCTAGTTCTGAAGAAGGGCATACTGATACGGCTACTCGTGTATTGATATGGGCAGCTCCAGAACTGTATTTATTGCGTGAAATAAAGGCCCCAACAGTCTCCAACGGCTACAAACTAAATTGGGAGTATAAAAGGGACCTCCAAGCATCTATATAAGACTAATGATCTACAAGCCAACATGTCTATGATTGAAATCATGTCTTAGTGTTAAATTCACATTCGTTGTATAGACAAACACTTATGAGCTAAATTGTCAATTTATGCTCAAGTGTATTAAGATTTGGGTGAGTGCACAAGAGTGCAAACATCAACCTTTTTTAGAGGAATTTTGTTTGCTTAGAATTCTTTTGTTTAAGAGTGTGCCCAAAGCTCGTGTTGTAAGCTTTAGATGCTAGATTTGGTGAGTGAGTTTAAGTTGTAAATGGTTGTCTCCTTAGCCTAGAAAAGAGGAAGAATTCTTAGTGAATTGTAAAATCCTTGGTGGGGAGCTAAGGTAGTGGATGTAGGCTTTAGTTAGAAAGCCGAACCACTCTAAATCTTGTGTCATGTTTTTCTATCTTTTTGCTTCTACAACAAACACCCAAAATACATATTCTTCGCCACTTGGCAAGCATTTTAGTTGTGATTATCGGGCTCTATAAAAGTCTATCCAATCAAAGCTTGGTTGACTTGGCAATCCATCAAAGATTGGTTGGCTGAGAAAGAAAATCAGTTAAACAATAAAGAAAAGGTTCGATTCTCGTCTTGAATATAGGATAGTTTAAAATCTATGGTGAGCGTCTACTTTATTTTGTTGTCCTTCCGGTTCCGCAAGGCTTTGCTCTAATTAATTCAGACTGACCCGCGTTACACACCTCGCTTTGGTGGGTAAGTCTTTCAGCGGTGATTTTTCTCATACATAAGGCATCGAACTCGAGACCTGCTTAAGCAATACCAAACTGCTTACCACTTGGACCAACCCTGTTAGAAGCGCCTACCTTAATATAGATCAACAAAATACGAATGATTAAACATTTGACTCATTCTAATGAATATCTTAATTTTTTTTACCTTTTTAGGTATAATAAATAGACAAGGATAGTGTTAGTCATAAAAGTTATTAAAATTTATTAAGTGTAAAGTAAATTAAATAGTCACTAAACTATGAAAAATAATTGTTTTGTTCACCGATTTTTTAAAAGTTATAGAAAGATCATTAAATTTATTAAATTATTACAATATGATCATTAAATTAATCAAATTGTTACATTATTTCATAACCACCAATGACCATTGTAGAATGATTTGGCAAATTTAATAATCATTTTGTTATTTTTGAAAGGTCAATGACCAAAATAATCATTTTCATAGTTGAATGACTACAAATATACTTTACCCAATAATTAAACTATATAGATAGTATTTAAATTAATATTTAAGATATTTTTTTAATATACTAGGGTGAGTGGATGTTTATAATTTTTTAAGCATTTGCCAACATACATACACTTTGCACTAGCTCAAAAATATTCGATCTGACCGATCTGATCTGATTGTCCATTGATTTTTATTTTCGGATTGGATATTCGATCTGATTTTAAATTTTTTAGATCGGATACGGATCACAATATTTCAAATTTTGGATAATCTGAAAATTCAAATATTCATGAATATTAATCTTGTTATATTTAACAATTTGATACTTGTTATATCCAAAAATTAAAAAAATCTAAAATTTCATAGATGCGAATCTTGTTATATTTAGCAATTTGTTGTTTGTTATATTCTAAATTCTGAAATTTTCATAAATACGACCTTCAAATTCGAAAAAATAGTTAAATCAAATTATATTTTCGGATAATCGAATATTCGATCCGGATATCCAATTTTTTCGTATCAGATACGAATCACTATATGGTCTATCCGAAAAACCGAATATCCGAAAAAATAGGATCAGATCAGATGTGATATCCGACAATGAACACCCTTACTTTGCTCACACAATTGTTTGAATTTAGATCTTCTAAGATGAACATCATCTTCTTTTCTATTGTAACCAATCGTTATATTCTTAAATTTTATATAGGGTAAATTATGTAAATCATCAATGAACTTCACTCTCAAACCTATTTTGGTCACCAAAGCTACAAAACGTTCAATTTACTTATTGAAGTTTTGACATTGAATGTTTTTTTTGTCACTGAAGTTTAGATATTGTTAGAGATTGTTTCCTAAAGTTCAAAAGATCTGTAAATATTTTGTTATTTATTAGAATTCCTATTTATAAGAGATTGTATTTCTTTACTAGAATTAGTTTCTTTCCTAGTTAGGAGTTTCCTTAGCTAAGGCATAAGTCTATATATTTAGTATGTAAATTAGTAGCAATTCAACAGTTGAAATATAATAAAAAAAGATCAGTTTTGGTCCGCCTTTCGACATGGTATCAGAGCCCTTTTTCTTTAGGCTTTAACTGTTCTATTAGACAGTGTTTGTTCGATTTCTCGTTCCCTTAGAAAATTATAGTCGACACATTTGATTCCGACAGTTCTGCGACTGCCCAAAGAGATATGATAAATGAAGGAAGTCATTCCAGTTAGATGAATGACTTACAGAACATTCATGCCGTTTAAAGACTCAATGGAAAGAATTATCTTAAATGGTCCCAATTAGTTCGAACCTTTCTAAAGGGAAAAGGAAAACTCAGTCATCTTCTTGGAAAGGGCCCTAAAGAAGAAGACCCTAAATTTGAAGCTTGGGATGAACAAGACTCATTAGTTATGTCTTGGTTGTAGAACTCAATGATGCCTGAGATCGGTGACACTTGTATATTTCTCAGCACAGCCTAGGAAATATGGGAATCTGTAAAGCAAACTTATTCAAAGGTTCGTGATGCTGCCCAGATTTATGAGATCAAGAGCAAGATTTCAACCACAAAACAGGGAAGCAAATCAATCACATAATACTCTAATCTACTGCAAAATATTTGGCAAGAGATGGACCATTATTAATGCATTCAGATGAAATGCAGTGAGGATGCAGCAGTTCTGAAAAAGTTTGTTGAAAAGGAAAGGATTTACGATTTTTTTGCTGGACTGAATATTAAATTTGATGCAGTGAGAATCCAAATTTTGGGGAAAGAAGATATGTCCTCATTAAATGAAACCATTGCTTATGTTCGGGCTGAAGAAGGAAGAAGTGAAGTAATGATGATTGGAAATAATCAAGTAGAAAGCTCGGATCTAGTGACTCAAACAGTTTCTGAAAAGCCAACACGTCTGAAAAGTTTTGAAAGAAAATCAGAAATAACAAGGGCAGTGAATCGAGATTCCATGTGGTGTACGTATTGCAAAAAACCTCGACACACTAGAGAGAGGTGTTGAAAGTTACATGAGAAGCCTTAGTCCATAAACAGAAACTTCATAGAAATGGAATGATCAACGAGGGGCAGAGCATAGCCTATGCAACTAGAGAAGTAGCCAATGAATCCACTGAACAATCTGGTGAGTTCAATCAAGAGGAAGTAGAGAAGTTGAAGACTCTACTAGAGTCCTTAGGAAAATCATCAATTGCTGGTACATGTAATCTGGTTTTCTCAAGTATATCCTCTTCCCCTTCTTAAAACTCTAATGCCTTGAAATCCTTCGTACCTACTCAAACCTCCGGGGTAATAGACTCAGGAGCAACTGATCACATGACCAATTCCTCTCTCAACTTTCTCAATTACACACCATGCCCTAGCAATAAAAAAATTACAGTTGCTGATGGTACCATGATAACAGTTGCTGGTGAAAGAGATGTTGCCATTAGTAAAAGAAAATTGCTTAGAAAAGTTCTACATGTTCCAAAATTATTTACCAGCCTTATCTCAATACCAAAACTTGTCAGGGATACTAATTGTAGTGTTTTGTTTCATTCTACACACTATTTTTTCCAGAAGCATGAAACGAAGAAGATGATTGGGTTTGCTAAGGAGATCAATGGTCTCTATTATCTTGAGAATCTTGGAGGACAAGTTAGAGTCTTGAACACTTCACCCTCATCTTTTTTATCTAATTCTACAAACAATAAAGACCAAATTTGGATCCAGCATCTTCGCCTTGGTCATCCACCTTTTAAACTTCTAAAGACTATGTTTTCTTCTTTATGTGAAACCTTAGATGTTGAGGAATTACATTGTGATGTGTGTGAAGTTGCTAAACACAAACGTTCCTCTTTTCCAGCAAGTAATAATAGAATCAATATTCCTTTTAGTCTTATTCATAGTGATGTGTGGGGACCTTCTTCTGTTCCTAACATAACTGGGACAAGGTGGTTAGTATCTTTTATAGATGATCACACTAGGGTTACTTGGGTTTATTTGTTAAAATAGAAATTTGATGTTGCATCTACCTTTCAAAACTTTTATACCATGATAAAATCTCAGTTTGGAGCCGAGATTAAAAGAGTTATATCAGATAATGCCAAAGATTATTTTAATCAAATCTTGTCTCCTTATCTCTTGAAAAAAGGTATTTTACATGCATCATCATGTGTAAACACTCCCCAGCAGAATAAAATTTTAGAAAGGAATAATGGATATATTCTTGCTATAACCAGAGCCCATTTATTTCAGAATAATGTTCTAAAAAATACTAGGGGAAGTTGTCTTAACAGCTACATTTATGATGAACAGACTACCCACTAAAGTCCTTGGATCCCAAAGTCCTATTGAAACCCTTACAAAATTTTTCTCACATTTCAACCTATCTTTTAACCTTCAGCCAAGAGTGTTTGGGTATGTTGCCTTTGTTCATCTTCATTCTCCAAACCGAGGTGAGCATGATCTTATGACAGTAAAGTACATTTTTCTTGGGTATTCTTCTACTCAAAAAAGGATACAAATGCTATCATCCACCTACTAGAAAGGTCTATGTTATTTTTGATGTTACTTTTGTTGAAAGAGAGAGTTACTTCACTGCTTCTTATCTTCAGGGGGAGATGTCTTTTAAGGAAGATAAGGATGCATATATGTTTTACTTCAGCAACAACCTTTGTCTCTCATTGATCTACCTCCTTCTCATTCTGCAGAAATCCAGCCGCCTTCACAGTCTTTACAAACAGAACTAAATAGTCCTCAAACTCCTCAACCAAACAAAAATATTTCTTAGCCCAATGTTCAAGAAACTGTTGGTCCTCTAAAGACATATTCGAAAAGGAATATACCTATACAGACTCAATCATCTCATGCTCCTGCTCCTATTTCCATACATTTTGAGGTACATTCTGAAACTGATCATGATCATAATGATATGAATTCTAATTCTGAGTTTGAATTTTCTATTGCTATTAGAAAGAGAAAAAGAAGCTGCACCACTAAACACCCTTTATATTTGTTTATGACCTATAATAATTTGTCCCTGAATCACAGAACTTTTCTTACCAGCTTAAACAATATTGTCATCCCTAAAATAGTAGCCGAGATATTAGATAATGAGAACTGAAAAAGGTTATGCATGAGGAAATGGATGCATTGGAAAAGAATAAGACCTGAGATTTAGTAAAGCTTCCAGGAGACAAAAAAAAAACAGTGAGATGAATATGGGTGTACATTGTAAAATACAAATCAGATGGTTCTTAGGAAAGATACAAAGCAAGGTTGGTAGCAAAGGGGTACTCGCAAACTTATGGGATAGATTATCTGGAGACATTTGCACATGTTGCAAAGATGAACACGGTGAAGGTTCTACTCTCCTTAGCAGCTAACCAGGGATGGAATTTACTACAGTTTAATATTTAAAATGCATTTTTGCATGAAGATCTCGAAGAAGAGGTATACATGGATGTTCCATCTGGGTTTAATTCGACTGTTGGATAGGTAGTTTGCAAGTTAAAAAAAGTTCTATATGAATTAAAACAATCTCCAAGAGCTTGGTTTGGAAGATTTGCTAAGGTAATGTTAGGGCAGGGTTTCAAACAGAGTCAAGGTGACCATACCTTATTTGTGAAGCATTCATCTTCAGGGGAGTAACCATACTACTAATTTATGTGGACGATATCATAGTTACAGGTAATGATTCAGAATGAATCATCAATCTGAAAAAGTGTCTTGTAAAAGAGTTTGAGGTGAAGGAACTTGAGAGATTAAAATATTTTTTGGGTATTGAGGTGTCACACTCACAACAGAAAAATTTTATATCACAACAAAAATATACCATGGATCTTTTAAAGAAAATTAAAAAGCTTAGATGCAAACCTGCAGAAACGCCCATAGAAGTTAACCACAAACTCGGACATTCAGATGAAGATGATATGGCATTTGATAGGGGTTCATTTCAGAGACTTGTGGAAAGACTTATTTATTTATCACATACCAGATCATACATAGCATATACTGTTGGAGTTGTGAGCCGATTCATGCACAAACCTAAGAAGTCGCACCTAAAAGTTGTAATGCGAATCTTGCAATACTTGAAAGGTACACCAGACAAAAGAATCATGTTTAGAAGAGGAGGAAACTTGACTCTGGAAGCCTACATAGATGCAGATTATGTAGGGTCTAGAATAGACAGAAGATCAGCTTCAGGCTACTACACCTTCTTTGGAGAAAATTTGGTTACTTGGAGAAGTAAAAAACAAAAGGTGGTAGCTAGATCCTGTGTAGAAATTGAATTTCAAGCTATGGCTTTAGGAATCTGTGAGTTACTATGGCTGAAGATCATTCTAGAAGATTTAAAAGTGGAATGGAATGGACCAATGATGTTGTACTGTGATAACAAATCAGAAATCAATATTGCTCATATTCCAGTTCAGCATGATAGAACAAAGCATGTTGAAGTGGACATACATTTTATAAAAGACAAACTCGACAGCGGTTTAATTTATACTCCTTATGTGACTATTGGTAATTAGATTGCATATATTCTCACAAAGGATTTACTTGATAAGGATTTTCAGAAGTTAACAAGCAAGCTGAGGATGGAGGACATCCATGCCTTAGCATGAGGGGGAGTGTCAGAGATTGTTCCCTGAAGTTCAGAAAATCTGTAAATATTTTGTTATTTATTATAATCCCTATTTATAAGAAATTTTATTTCTTTACTAGAATTAGTTTCTTTTCTAGTTAGGAGTTTCCTTAACTAAGACATAAGTCTATATATTCAGTCTGTAAATCAGTAGCAATTCAACAGTTGAAATATAATAAAAAAGATCAGTTTTGATCAACCTTTCGACAGATATTGAACCTTTTTAGTCATTTCAGTGTTCACCGTCGTCGTTCGGTACCAAATTTCACTAATCACTTCGTCACTCTATTTGAGTTCGAATTTGATCTGTATTTTGCTAGAAAGTGCATCGAATTCCACAAATTAGGCAAAACCTTTTCGATTTCTATCTTGCTGATCTCCTTCCTCTGTCATTGGATGAGGTCCGTTTCTCAGTATATTAGTTTTTTCATGTCGACAAAGCTTTTAACCGTTTGAATCTTGAAAAAAAATTATATTCATCAGTAAATAAACGCTGTCAGAAAATAGTAAAAGGGTGACAAAAAAATTTAATATCTAAATTTTAGTAAATAAATTAAAATTTTAAATTTTAATAATCAAAATAAATTTTAGATTAAAGTTAAATAATTATTTACTTAGTTTATTCTTTTACATAATCAAACATGACTCTCTGCCGTCCTCGTATGAAGCGGACGTTTTGGTTCAAAAATATCGTCCAAGTTCTCTTCATGTAAGAGAATTCCCCGGTCCCATCTTTGTCGCTCTCTCTCCCTCTCTCTTTTTTTCCAATTCTTTTCCACCTTCTTACAAAACACAAAGGCGAAAACTTTACCTTTTAGAACCAAAAGCCTCTCTCCTCCTGCATTTCTTCTAAAAAAAAACTACCTTTTTTGATTTTTTTAT
The DNA here is from genome assembly GCA_958450335.1 of Hibiscus tridactylites. Classification (NCBI taxonomy): domain Eukaryota; kingdom Viridiplantae; phylum Streptophyta; class Magnoliopsida; order Malvales; family Malvaceae; genus Hibiscus; species Hibiscus tridactylites. Next base: position 23,317,528 of record OY288265.1, on the reverse strand, counting down.
TTAGTTTTGGTTTCTGGGGTTCTTCCCTTTGTTGCTTTTGTTTGAAGTTTGAAACAAAACTGAAAGAATATATATTTTTAAATAAAAAAAGAAATCAGATTGCTTGCCATATAAAGGAAAGCTTTTTGGAATTGTTTTTACTTCTTTGGTTCTGGTGCTGGGTTCTTTGAACCTTTCCAATTTATCAACTTTGAGTGATTCAAATTTGAATGTGAAATACTCTGAGCTTTGGAGTCTCAGCAAAGTATGTCCTTTTGCTTTGCATTGATTGCCTAAGCCATTCATTTTACTTTACACCAATGCATGGGAAAACTGTATGGAATATGTTGGAAAATCTAAAGATCTGAAGGTGGTTCCTTTTGATGGCTTCTTCTGGTATAAGGTAAGTTCTGGTTTGGTTTTTAGATTTCTGGGTATTGTTTAGTTCTTGATTTTGAGGCTGCATTTCTGGGTTTTTATCAGAAAAAATGGGTTGGTTTCAGTTTTTCATATTTGTTCTCAATTTATTATTTCTTTGTTTGGTTTCTGGTTATATTGTAATTAAGATGTTTTTGGGATTCATCATATAAACTATAAAAAAAATACTATGTATTTTGTTGTCGCGTTCCTTTGTTACAGCAGCATTCGATGATTCTTGTTATATAAAAAACTAATAAAAATATGAAATTTGGGTTGAAAAACAGATAAAGTTTTGGATTAAGTGATTTTGAATTTCTTTATATATATATATATATATATATATATATATATATATATATATATATATATATATATATATTACCTAATTCTGGGATATTTAGTGTGTTAGATCTTAAATTCAATGCTACTAAATGTCATGTTTTGGTGTGCTTTTAATGTTTTTTTCAACAGTATTGAGTTCTCTTTTTCATTACAGGCTATGAGAGAATTGAAGCTTGTAACTACAAGGTTGTTGCTCAAGTGAAATATGTTTTTTATGATATAGATGATTAAAGTGTTTCGAAATATCGGGAAATGGACTGAATGAAAGGGTAACAATTCACTTGGATGCAATGTTAAAAGCATTAGCTCCAGTGCTGTTGATTTCTTGGTTGTTGATTTCGGTATCGCGCGCAGATAATGGGTTTTCGAGGTGTAATTGTGATGACGAGGCGGGGTTTTGGAGCATAGACAGCATATTGGTGACTCAGAGAGCTAGCGATTTCTTGATTGCCATTGCGTATTTTTCGATCCCTATTGAGCTGCTTTACTTTGTTAGCTGCTCGAATGTGCCGTTCAAATGGGTGCTCTTTCAGTTCATCGCCTTCATCGTGCTATGCGGATTGACCCATTTGCTCAACGGATGGAGCTATGGCCCTCATTCATTTCAACTCATGTTGGCTCTCACCGTGTTCAAGATTCTCACTGCTTTGGTCTCGTGTGCCACTGCTATTTCGCTTCTCACGCTGTTTCCGCTGCTTCTCAAAGTCAAGGTAAGGGAATTATTGCTGAAGAAAAAGGCTTGGGACCTTGGTCAGGAAGTCGGTATTATAATGAAACAGAGGGAGACTGGTTTGCATGTCCGCATGCTTACTCAAGAAATTCGTAAATCGTTGGATAGGCATAACATTTTGTACACAACAATGGTAGAGTTGTCCAAGACATTAGGTTTGCAAAACTGTGCCGTTTGGATGCCCAACGAGATCAAGACGGAGATGAATCTGACTCATGAACTCAAAGGAAGGAACTTTTCGTATAATTTTACCATTCCCATCACGGATCCGGATGTTGCATGGATTAAAAGAACTGATGGAGTGCATATCCTCAAGCCAGACTCGGCGCTTGCTACTTTAACATATGGAGAGCATGGTGAGCCAGGACCTGTGGCTGCAATCCGGTTGCCGATGCTTCGTATATGCAATTTTAAAGGGGGAACTCCTGAGCAAGTTCAGACGTACTATTCCATACTGGTATGTGTTCTTCCGAGTGAACAACAAAGATCATGGAGCAACCAGGAATTAGAGATAGTTAAGGTGGTTGCTGATCAGGTGGCCGTTGCAATCTCTCATGCTGCAGTTCTCGAAGAGTCCCAACTCATGAGGGAGAAACTGGCTGAGCAAAATCGTGCATTACAACTATCGAGGGAGAATGCTATGAGGGCAAGCCAAGCTAGAAATGCATTTCAGAAAGTAATGAGTGATGGAATGAGGAGGCCTATGCACTCGATCTTAGGCTTGCTTTCAATGCTGCAGGATGGAAATTTGAAGGACGAGCAACGAATTATTGTTGATTCGATGATGAAGACCAGCAATGTCCTGTCGACCTTGATAAATGATGCGATGGATATTTCAACAATGGATGGTGGAAGATCCACACTGGAGAAGAGATCTTTCCGATTACATTCGATGATAAAAGAAGTAGCTTGCCTTGCCAAGTGCTTGAGTGTTTATCAGGGTTTTGGTTTCTCTGTCCATGTTGAGAAGTCCTTGCCTGATATTGTTTACGGAGATGAACGAAGGGTTTTTCAGGTGATACTGCATATGGCCGGGAGCCTATTGGATGGCAATACTGGAGGGGGGACTGTAATACTTCGGGTGTTCGCGGAGAATGGTAGTCAGGAACGTAATGATCAGAGACGAGCAGCCTGGAGGCACTACCCTTCTGATGCAGATGTACTTATCAGGTTTGAAATTATGATTTCCAATAAAATCTCTCAGTCAGAAGGCTGCTCAATGTCGGAGCTACCAAGCAGTAGAAGCAGATACAACAGCAGTGGAGCTGAGGGACGCCTGAGCTTCAGTGTTTGCCAAAAGCTAGTGCAGGTAAGAATAGTAAATTTTCGTCTCATGAGTAGCTGATGTTATGTCATGGATCTGGTTTTCAGGCATTAGCTCGTTGCATGCTTGTGCACTTAATGCTCGTTTTTGTTATATTGCATGTTTGTGCTCGTATGGGTTCCCAGTTTATTGTTTCCACGGCCGAGTATTGCAAACTTAAAATTTTACTCGTGTGACAGTGAATGCTATGCGCATAGTGGAAAGATCTTCCGTTTCTTCTTTTTAGTTTATTTCTGATGATCTGAACAAAATTTGCAGTTGATGCATGGGAACATCTGGGTAATCAAAGATCCTTTAGGTTCTGCTCAAAGCATGGCACTTGTTATCCGGTTTCAAATCCGACCATCCATCAGTAGAATCACTGAGTCCGGAGAATCCTCAGACCAGCCATGCTCCAACTCAATTTTCAGGGGATTGCATGTTCTACTTGCTGATGACGATAATGTGAACCGTGCTGTGGCTGGAAAGCTTCTTGAGAAGTTGGGATGCATTGTTTCTGTTGTGTCATCCGGATTCGAATGCTTGAGTGTTATCGGGTCAACCACATCTCCGTTCCAGGTAGTCATTTTGGAGCTTCAGATGCCCGAGTTGGATGGATTCGAAGTCACAACAAGAATCCGTAAGTTCCGAAGCCGGAATTGGCCGTTGATTGTTGCCATGACTGCTAGTATGGATCAAGAGATTTGGGAAAAATGTTTGCAGACTGGAATGAACGGAGTTATTCAAAAACCGGCGCTATTACATGAAATCGCTGCGGAGCTTCGAAAAGTCTTGATTCATGCCAACAGAGTCGTATGACGATAACATCAGCGGCTCCTTCAACACACAACCGTGCTTCCCGCAATGCTGCACTCAACATTCATATTCAAGCTGGTACACGAAGTTCGCTCATTAACCTTTTCCTATCGTTTAAGCGACTTCAACTTGCATAGATTGTTTTGTTTATCTAGTTCAACACATCATTCCAATAAAAAAAATAGATCAAATGCACAGTGCAAAGTTAAAAGAAGCTTTTGCAGCATAGTTTGTAGAGCAGTCGGGATTCGGGAACGAATCACGAGAAGTAGGAAAGTTGTAAAAGGCTGTTCGTTGCCTCTGAAAGTGTAGTTGTTGCATAAACAGACTGAGTTAAGCTTTAAACGGTCGACTATACGGTGCATGTGCAATAAGTCTGTATTCGACTACCGGAACAAAACGGCTATGGACTGATGGAAACATGTTAGGAAGTGTTTAGTTATGCTTTTGCAACGACGATGGCAAAATGTCATTTGCCTTGCACCTCACGCATCAGCTACCCAAATTAGAAAAGAAAAAGAAAAAAGAGAAACAAGCAAATAAATTTCCTACCGAAAACGTATTACCCTGACAGGAAACATTGTTTTTTAAGAACTTGATTTGAAAAGGAAATGGAAGATCATATTGCCAATGTTGTAAAAACCGGATTGATGGTCGATTCGAAACCTTACAGCCTATAATTTTAAACCTCAAACTAAACTCTTAACAAAACTTTCACTTTTCACTAATAGTGTATCAAACATTTTTCCTTCCTTTATTTAGACATATAATTCAATTCAAATCAAAATATTTTTAACGAAATTGGTCCGGTTCTGACGATACATATTACAAATAAAAGTTAATTTCTTTCACAAGCCATTAAAGAATTTTTTTAAAAAGAAAAGTCATGTTAGCGGAGTAAAAATTTTCTACCTTCTAACCATGCCTTCATTTATGTCTCATGTTAAAAAAAACACTTAAAATTAAATTAAGAACCCTAACCTTGAATTACACATCCTAAACCCTACACCCTAAAAAATATACCCTACCTTAAATTTTTTATATCCTAACTCTAAGTCTTAACCCTAATCTTTAAATCTTAAATCCTAAACTTTTAATTTTATTGTGGATGCATAAATAGAAGCATGTTTAGGAGGCAGATAATTTCCAGTCATGGTACCGTGGGAAGGTTGGAAAAGGAAAGGGTAGGTCAATTCCTTTTGCTTGTATTTTATCCCTGGCCAAATTCATGCATCAAGCATTCAAGAATTAAGCTCTATAAGCTTTTGTATGAACTTTAAGGTGTGTTTGGTTTCGGAAAATACAAATTATTTTTATTTTTTTAGAAAATAAATAAAAAAAATATGTTTGGTTACAGAAATTGAAAATAATTTTTGAAAAATAAAAATAAAAATGAGTGAAATTTTGAAAACATAAAAAATGATATTTCACCATTTTTATTAAAAATGTTTAAGAAAAGTGAAAAATATGAAAAAAATGGTTATTAAATTTTAACTCTATTTAACTCGGGTTCGAATCTTTTTAATGCTAATTTTATAACTTTGGTTTATTTAATCATATTTTATTTTTATTATAATAATATTTTTAATAATTATAATTTAATTTAATTATTTAATGAGTAATTATTTGACTTAAAGATCAAATTAGTCCTCAACAAAAATATAAAAAAATCAATTAATCCATTATTGATTTTTTGCACCCAATTTAACTCTCATTAGTCGAAACACACCCAAATTACTCATTTCGTAACTGTTGACCAAATTTTGACCATTAACGCATTAAAAACTAAAAAATGATAACACGTGGCATACTCTGAAAGTGTTACATCATTACACCGTAAAAAATCTAAAAAATAAAATCTTAAAAATATTTTCTAATTTGGCCATTTACTAATTTTTTTATTTCAAAACAATCACAGTTTTGATTTTTTTTTCTTTCAATTTGGTCATTATTGATATTTTAAGGGTTAACTACTGGAATAGTCACTTATGTTTTCCCCTAGTACAAAGTTGGTCACCGGTTTTGAAAAACGACCAGTAAGGTCACTTACGTTTTCGAGGCGTAAATTTTTGGTCACTTAGCCATTTGTTGTCGTTAAACATTGACTGCTTGCTGACCTGACATCGAAAAAATAAGGGTAAACTATTGCAATAGCCACTAAAGTTTATCCAATGTACATTTCTGCTCCCCAATTTTAAAAAATAAACATTATGATCACTATTGAAAATGTTTCTTTATAATTTCACCTTTGAATTTTTAAAAATTCATTTTTCAACCCTAAAACTTTACAATCAATTAGTACAATAATATTATAAAAGGCTTAAATGAAAAATAGGTGCCCAAAGTATACTCTTTTTGAAGAACTAAATGTTTTGATATAATAATTAAAAAATGTTTTGGACAAATTTGAAAAGAATTTAAAACATGTTTTTAAGTCCAAACGACTTGAAAATAAGTTTTCGGTGTTTAAAAAGGTTTTTGGCAAAGTTTTAAACGTTTTAAAGTAGTCAAACCTGGCTTTTCAGCACTACCGTACCGACACGGTATACCCCGTATCGATACCTTTTTACTCAAGATTTGATTCTGCCAAAACTCGTATCGATACAGGCTTGCCCGTATCAATACGGAGAGGGGTCGTACCGATACGCCTTTTAAGCGTATCGATCTCTGCTTTAACAACCCCCAACGACTATTTCCCAACGGTCTTTTAAAGTGCAGACCGTACCGATACACTCCCTAGCGTATCGATACACATAGGCTGGCAAGAGCCCAACGGCTAGTTCTGAAAAAGGGCGTACCGATACGCCTCCTCGAGTACCGATACGGTAGGCTGCAGAACTGCATTTATGGTGGAAAATAAAGACCACAACGGCTCCAAAACATCCCTAATGGCTAGTAACGAAACTCAATTGGGACTATAAATTGAAGGCTGAAACACTTGAAGAAGGTCAGAGACTACATCCAAGCAACATGATCAAGATAAATAGAGTCTAAATCTTTATTTTACCTTTCTCTTGTACATAGTCTAAGAAGAGTGCTTAGTTGTAAATCTTTTGTACTCTTGTGAGCTAAATTGTGTAAACACCAACCTTGTGAGGTATTTAGTTTACCCAAACAAATCCCTTGTAAAAGGAGAGGTTCTAGTTTAGCCTTGATAGAAAAACTAGAGTTGGTTCTATCTTAGCCAAGTCCAAAAGATAGGGTTGTAACGGTTTCCTCCTAAACCGGGAAAAGAGGACGAATTCATTATTGAGTGAATTGGGAAATCCTTAGTGGTGTGCTAAGGTAGTGGATGTAGGTGCTTAGTTAATAGCCCGAACCACTCTAAAATCATTGTGTCCCTTGTCTACCTTTATTTCGATTTTAGCCAATTCAACCACCAAACATTTACAACCCTCCTTGACGGTTTCGGTGATCGATTCAAGCGTGCTACAAGCCCAACAATTGATATCAGAGCCTCATCTCCATCGAAGGAATAACATCCGGGAGTAAAGATCATTTGCTTGAAGCCCATCGTTCAAGAAAATGGTAAGATTTGAAGAAGGCCGATCTATCTCGTGTCCTCCACTCTTCGAAGGAGAAGCATACTTCTAATTGGAAAATATCATGAAATTCTTCACCAAGTCTCAAGACTATGAGGTTTGGCACATCATTGAAGATGGGTATTTGGAAGCTCCAATGAAGAAGAAAAAGCAAATGAGTGCCAATGACACGAAGGCAAAGCTAAACACCAAAGCGATGCACATTCTCTATTGTGGCCTTAACGAAGAAGTTTCCAAGAAGATCTCCATATGCAAAAGTGCCAAAGAATTGTGGGAGAAACTTGAGAAGTTTTATGGCAATAAGAAGGGAGAAAAGAAAGATGACAATCAATCATGTGCAAACTTTCTCTCCAATCTAAAGGTGGATGGTGTTTTGGCTCTCGATGAGCCTAAGGTATCTTCTAACTCAAGTGAGCTTTATTCTTACTCTTTCGATGAGTTGCAAGATGCTTTCGATGATTTGTTTTTGGAATTTGAGACCATGAATTCCAAATTTAAGAAAATGATTTCAAAACTTGAATTTGAAAATGATTTTCTTTTGAAAACAAAAGTGAATTTTGAAAACCAAAATGAAATTTTGAAAAATGATTTAGAGTTCTCAAAAACAAGTAAAGATGTTTTAGAAAAAGAAAATCTTGATTTGAAAGTTAAACTTGAAAGCTTAACAAAAGAAAAAGAAATTGTTTTCATTAATTCATCTTGTCACGTAATAGAAAAATGCTCACATAGCCATTATCATGGTCATTCCTTACATACTTGTCCTATAAAGAATAGACAATATTATAGGATTAGACAAGTATAGGTTCCTAAGGGAACTAAAGACGTTGAAATTAATGTTAATGGATCCAAAGCAATTTGGATACCAAAATCCAAGTAAATATCTTTTGTAGGTGTGTTGGAGCAAATGGCAAGCAAAGCAAATCAAATAATGCTCGAATCACACATGAGAAGAAGATTGGGTAACCTCTAAGCTTAATGCTTTTATTTTATACATTTGGTTATCTAACTTTTGTTTAAAGTCTTGAATTATTTGTTAAGCCTAATATGATGCAATGAGTAAGGGGGAGCCACTTTTAAAACCAAACATTTTAATAGTTTCAAAATTTAAACCCCCATTGTTATTTTGAGCCTAAAAGTATTTTAAATTCTTTTTGATATAACAAAAAGGGGGAGAGATTGGTTTGAAAATTTGTGTTTTCAAATGAATAAGGGGGAGCTTTAATTACCTTTTTATATTTCATATCTTATTCAAATTTTTAAACTTAAAATGGGAGAATCCTAAACAATTTTTCAAGTTGGTTTTATTATATCAAAAAGGGAGAGATTGAAGAACTAAGTGTTTTGATATAATAATTGAGAAATGTTTTGGACAAATTTGAAAAGAATTTAAAACATGTCTTTAAGTCCAAACAACTTGAAAATAAGTTTGAGGTGTTTAAAAAGGTTTTTGGCAAAGATTTAAATGTTTTAAAGTAGCCAAACCTAGCTTTTCAGCACTATCGTACTGATACGGTATACCCCGTATCGATACCTTGTTACTCAATATTTGATTCTGCCAAAACCCGTACCGATACAGGCTTGCTCGTATCGATACAGAGAGGGGTCGTACCGATACGCCTTTTAAGCGTACTGATCCCTGCTTTAACAACCCCAACGGCTATTTCCCAACGGTCTTTTAAAGTGCAGATCGTACCGATACGCTCTCTAGCGTATCGATACGCATAGGCTGGCAAGAGCCCGGCGGCTAGTTCTGAAGAAGAGCGTACCGATACGCCTCCTCGAGTATCGATACGGTAGGCTGCAGAACTTCATTTATAGTGAGAAACAAAGACCCCAACGGCTCTAAAACATCCCTAACGGTTAGTAACGGCCACAAACTCAATTGAGACTATAAATTGAAGGTTGGAACACTTGAAGAAGGTCAGAGACTACATCCAAGCAACATGATCAAGAGAAATAGAGTCTAAATCTTTATTTTACCTTTCTCTTGTACACAGTCTAAGAAGAGTGCTTAATTGTAAATCCTTTGTACTCTTGTGAGCTAAATTGTGTAAACACTAACCTTGTGAGGTATTTAGTTTATCCAAAAAAAATCCCCTGTAAAAGGAGAGGTTCTAGTTTAGCCTTGAGAGAAAAACTAGAGTTGGTTGTATCTTAGCCAAGTCCAAAAGATAGGGTTGTAACGGTTTCCTCGTAAATCGGGAAAAGGGGACGAATTCATTGTTGAGTGAATTGGGAAATCCTTAGTGGTGTGCTAAGGTAGTGGATGTAGGTGCTTAGTTAATAGCCCGGACCACTCTAAAATCATTGTGTCCTTTGTCTACCTTTATTTCAATTTTAGCCAATTCAACCACCAAACATTTACAACCCTCTTTGACGGTTTCGGTGATCGATTCGAGCGTGCTACAAGCCCAACCCTTTTTAAATTTAGGGTTTAGGGTTTTGTGCCCAAATTGCTCATATTTAATAACTAAACTTTTAAATTGCTCCTATTTTTTTCACTATAGATTATTTTTATTATTATTACAACATGACATGTTATTTTTTATTATTGTTAAATTAAAAATAATTTTAAAATAAAATAAAATCATTTTTATTAATATTAAATTTAAAATATTTTTAAAAAATATTGATTCTTAAAATAAATTAGGTGTCTAAATTATTTTTTTTTGTAAAAATAGGTGCCCAAGGTTTCCATAGTTACAATTGTAGGTGCCCAAATTGTTCCTATTTAATAACTAAACTTTCAAGTTTCTCCTATTTTTCACTCTGAGTTATTTTATTATTATTATTATAACATGACATGTCATGTCATTTTTTATTATTGTTAAATTAAAAATAGTTTAAAAAAATAAAACCATTTTTATTATTATTAAATTTAAAATATTTTAAAAAAATATTACTGATTAAAATAATTTAGGTGTCTAAAGTATTTTTTGTAAAAATAGGTGCCCAAAGTTTCCATAGTTAAAATTTTAGGTGGCCAGCTGTTAAATGAGTATTGAAAAAATTGTCAACCAATCGATGCTTGACACGTGTCATTAATTTTATTTAAAAAAATAATGGAAAATACTCAAAATTTAAATTATTATAAAATCTCAAAATTTTACAAGCTTCACAAAACAGTCCTTAAATCCTTAAAAATTCCTAAACTTCTGCCGTCGATTGTTGTCGCTCGTTCGTGTTTGACGTTCAGCTGCACGTCGTTAGGCATTTACGACGACATCGTGTTAGGGGAAATGGTCGCCTTGGTCCGGCGACCAAGTGGGTGTGGTCAGCGATGGCAAAAACGACGACAATCGACAGTGGAAGTTTGAAAATTTTTAGGGATTTAAGGATTGTTTTGTGAAGCTTGTAAAATTTTAGGGTTAAAAAATGAATTTTTCATTTAAGCCTTTTATAATATTATTGTCCTAATTGATTGTAAAGTTTTATGGTTGAAAAATGAATTTTTAAAAAGGGTAAACTACTGCAGGGGTCACTTTCGTTTACTGTTTGTACAAATTTAGTCACCACTTTTGAAAAGTGCCAATTAGTAGTCTTCTACGTTTTCGATGTGTAAAGACTTGGTCACTCCGAAGTTATACTCCGTTAATCCCCTAACGGATTGCTGATGTGGCTACAACTTGTTGTTGAATATTACCAGATTCCCAAGGGGTTTGAGCCCACATCTGATTTGCTTTTGTTCTCTCCTTTGCCCTCGCCTTTGCCTTGTCCCTCAAATCTCTTACAAAAGGGTTGATAGTGGTTTTAGGTTGTTGTTTAACCTTTTTCTCGGACACCACTTCACCCTCAGATGTCGAAGACGGGCTCTTCACGGCGGCGGCGACGCTGTTGTTCGTCCTCGAAACATGGGTTCTCGCTAGCTTCTTGATTTCTTGCCTCGCCTGTGTCAGCAACCATTCGACAGTCCTACTAGCCTTGTCGTACCCCAACATGTCTTGTAGGCCGAAAAACTCCCTCGCAACATCGAGCGACAGTCTCATTCTCCGGTCTCTGGGTCCGTTCGCCGTGTTAATCTTGTTGTGCCGGTCTCTCTTGGAAGAAGACGTTCTCTTCCCAGGTGTCTTCCGCACCACTTCAGTCGCATCGTGGCTCTTTCTAGAACCAGGCACATTGATGATGGTGTCAGCCGAGACAGAATCAGCCGCCATCAAGGTCTGGTTATGAAGCAACAGATCATGGTATTGTTGGAGGAAAACACCATGATCTTGCACCACTTCGAACTCACATTGATTGTAACAAAGAGATGGGAAGTTAAAGAAAGAAAGTGACGGATCTGCAGCGAAATGTGCGTGGAGAAGAAATGAAGAATCGGTATGAGCCATTGGGTCACTGCAGCAGCCATTGCTGTTTGAAGGATACATTTTGAACTGGAAAAAATCAAACAATCCTACCCTAAAGAGCTAGGAAACTTGAGAATGACGCACATGAATCATTCTTCACCAATTTCATCTCTAAAAAAAGCAATCTAATCATGGTGTTTCCATTGAAAAAAATCCATGATCTGCAAGTGAAACCTGAGTGTTTATTTTCTGGGTTTTCCCCAGCTTATAGAGCTACTTAACTTGCTGCTAGCTAGCATTTTAAAAGGCAAAAAAGAAAAAGAAATCTGAGTTTTTTCTAACCCTTGACAAAGCAAGGATGACTACAGACGGTATAGAATTGCTTTTGTTTACTGAATTCTTATCCTTCTAGCATTTTTGTTTACTAATAACAGCGTGGAATGGGTATGGGGTTAGGGTTGAAGAAAGTGGGAGGATAGTCATCTTGTGGAGGAAGAAGAAGAAGAAGCTGAAATTATAGGAATGCAGGATTTTACACGTGGACATTGCAATTTAATTAATTCAGCCACATCAGCAATTCGTTAGGGGATTAACGGAGTATAACGTCGGAGTGATCAAGTCTTTACACATCGAAAACATAGAGGACTACTAATTGGCACTTTTCAAAAGTGGTGACTAAATCTGTACAAACGGTAAACAAAAGTGACCCCTGCAGTAGTTTACCCTTTTAAAAATTCAAAGGTGAAATTATAAAGAAACATTTTTAGTAGTGATCATAATGTTTATTTTTTAAAATTGTGGAGCAGAAATGTACATGGGATAAACTTTAGTGGTCATTGTTGTAGTTTACCCTTATTTTTTCAATGTCAGGTCAGCAAATCGTCAATGTTTAACGATAACAAATGACTAAGTGACCAAAAGTTTACACTCCGAAAACGTATGTGACCTTACTGGTCATTTTTCAAAATCGGTGACTAACTATGTATTGGAGGGAAACATAAGTGATTATTCCAGTAGTTAACCCTTTTTTAATTCAAATCTCAAATCCCATTGTTATCATCACTGTGAAGTTGCTGGTAGATCCCCTATCCATTCTTCCTCCAATCCATACGAATCAAGTTTTTCACTAAGATTTTACTAATTTTATAGGAAACAAACAATCTTTAACAAACAAAACATGTGTTTTAAGAAGAAAATGGATGTTGAAACTTGGAGATGTCATATTTAATTCCAACCCATGCAAACTCCATAGCTTTTCAATGGATCCAAGTGAAGACGTCAGCTGTGGATGAGAACTAATTAGCAAACTATTTTAAGGTGGGTAGTTGTGGAGGGGTTAATTTTAAATGTTTTTTAATATTTTCGAGTGTACCATGTGTCACTATCTTAATGATTGTTTGTGAGTTAACAATTAATTATAACCGTCAACGTTATGAGAGGGCTAAATTGATCGTAATTTGAATTATGAGGGTCTAATTGATTGTAATTTGAATTATATGGGCTAAATTGGGTGTAAAAAATTATAAGGACTTAATTGATTTTTTGTTGAAAGCTCCTTTAAGCCTTTTTATTTTGAAAACTAGATACCATACACATTCCACTGTTTTCATTTTTGAATACAAATTTTCATTTCTATTAACCAAGTGTTTTTTAATTTTTAGAAAACAGAAAATGAAAAACATTTTTTTGAAAATGAAAATAAAAAACAGAAATAGAAAATGTTTTCTAGAACCAAACGAACCCTTATATTTTTCAAATTTCATTTTCATTTCATTAAATTCATGTGACATGTAAAGACGGAGCCAAAATTTAAAGTTGGCGACAAAATATAAAGTTTAGAAGTGTTGAGGCAAAATCCTAATTATTCCTTTTTTAAAGAATATATAAAAGTAAAAATTAAAAAAAAATAATCTTCACCAGTGGTCTCTTTCGTTTTGGGTGTGTTCTATTTTGGTCACCAGAATTCAAAAAAGATTATTTTGTTCACTTACGTTTAGAATCGTTTCTATTTTGGTCCCTTGACCGTTAGTCACCGTTACTTAAAAAATAGTTTCTAATTTAACCCCCAAACTTTCAAAATTTTATTTTTCACCATCTTCCCCAAAAACTATAAAACTAAAACCCCATAAAATCAAATCAATGGCTATAACCCAACACTATAACTCATTCCCCTAAGATTTCTATAAGGTTTCCGCCGGAGGGTACGGCAGTGGCAGCTCCGTGGCGATGGGAATGGATCAAATTCGAAGCCGACTAATTGGAAGACAATGATTTGTAATAAGTGAGAACTTACTGGATAAATAGAGTGTGATGGATGTTGCTCACCTATTAAATACTTCTTCATCACCTCAGCCGAAGCAACTCTGCAATCGATTTGGACCATTTGTTCAATCTTTTCTTTAATGTCATTCTATCAAGCAAGTCCTGAATTCGAACAGGTATCGAGTATTTCAGATCTTTGTATTTCATATATTTTGATTTTACTGGCGTATTCAAGCAACACCAAAACACTAGTCCCATCAACAAGATGAGAATCCTTGTTCTTGCCATCCTGGTTTTCTTCCAATTTCCTTCACATTAGAAAGAAAATCTGCAAACTTAGAACCCCAAATTTAGGCAAATTTTACTTTTATAATATACCAATGATATATCTACTGGTACAAAATTGCAGAGAAACCATTTATGAAACAGCTCAAAAAAAGTGGAAACTATGTATTACAAAAGCTTTCAATGATAGGTACAAGAAAGAATCCTAATGACAACATGTTTGGTTTCCAAGAAAAAAAACACCAAAACTTCAAGATAACATAATGCAATCAACTGAAAAAAAAACACCAAAACTTCAAGATAACGTAATGCAATCTATCCGAACCTTTCCATTTCTGAAGAGTTCTTTGTCCTGGCCTTTGGAGTGCGATAGATGTCCTCTGCGTGTGATAAACGTTAGAAAGTGGAAGTGAGGGAACCGACACAGTATCTGAAAGAGCTTTTGAGGGCATTCCTCCTCCCTTTGCTTCGAGTCGGTAGGGGTAGCATAAGAAGAATCCTTGGTTTCTGCAATTTCAGAGACGTCGACTTAACAACACGATGCTCACGAATCTGAATTAACCGAAGTGATAACAGGGTCACACGTATATGCATAATGCATTCAATTTAGGTTCATGATTCTTACTTAACAATCACGGCATGCACAACAAGCAAACAAAATCCCAGCATACTCAATGGAATCGAACAATCGATAACCATAATCACTTTCCATAATCGATACAAAAATGCAGAGTTAAAACATGTAAGTTGGTTAAATAATTGATCAATGAACCATACATGCAGCTCCATGAGCAAAATGACATTTGTTTCCAAATGGACAATATCCAGTAAGTTTCCACTTATTACAAATCCTTGTCTTCCAATTAGTCGGCTTCGCATTTGAAATAATGCTAGATGCTCATCAACATCGGAAACCGTATAGAAATCTTGGGGGTGAGTTATAGTGTTGGGTTATAGCCATTGATTTAATTTTCTGGGTTTTAGTTTTATAATTTTTGGGGAAGATGGTGAAAAATAAACTTTTGAAAGTTTTGGGGTTAAATTAGAAACTAATTTTTTTAAGTAACGGTGACTAACGGCCAATGGACCAAAATAGAAACGATTCTAAACGTAAGTGACCAAAATAATCTTTTTTTAAATTCTAGTGACCAAAATAGAACATACCCTAAACGAAAGGGACCACTGGTGAAGATTACCCTAAAAAAACATTTCAGGGGTGGGGGAGGAGCCCCTCCCAATCATCACACACCTTCAGTTCTGGTGACATGTATTAATCTAAACTATTTTATTCTTTCTAATAAAAAAATATTCTATTCTACCAATAAGATTGCTCAAAGTGATAAGTAGTTTGGTATCGTTTAAGCAGGTCTCGAATTCAAGGTCTTTGTGTATGCAAAAAAAATCTTCGCTGAGAGATCACCTACCAAAGTCAAGTGTGTGACACTAGTCCATTTAGATTAGTCAAAATAAAGTCTTAAGAAATCGAAAGGACATAAAAATAGTAAATTTACCCAAATATTGCTCTTCAATTTTTTTCCCAACAATGTGATACTCCCCAGTTTATTTCCAACAATGTGGTTGTTTACTGTAGCAAAAGAAGAAGTCGGATTGTCCTTGATTCGTCTTTGAACAATGCTTTTTTCATGTTGAAAAAAAACTAAAGTCAGACTGCTTGTAATCCGACTTCAAACAGTAAAAGTGATGAACATTGTTCAAAGTCGGATTGTCCTTGATCCGTCTTCAAGCTTATTTCCAACTTTGAGTTTATTTTTTTTGAAAAAATATTGTTTAAAGTCGGGTAAAAATCAGTCTGACTTCTAACTTGAACAATAAACTACCACAGATTTGAAAATAATCAATCCTGGACCATATTTTGAGGGGGAAAAATTCAAGGGCCATATTGTGGTCATTTTCCCTAAAAAACTATACTATTCAAAGCGTTGAAGGAAAGACAGAAACTATGAATCTATTATTATTGTTGTTGTTGTTGTTGAAGTTTGAATTTAATATTAATAAGAAGATATCACTATGGAAAAGAAGCTTCTTGTCTCATTGAGTTCAAATTTTAATATAATGTTTTTTTAGTACACAAAAAGGTTTTCTCCAATTGAGAAACTTTGGGATTCGCTGTTTAATTAATTAATAACTTTAATAAATTATTAATTACTTAAATCATGGCCAGGACAAAAGTCAAAACAAAGTCAACAGTAGTAGTAACACCCATTATCGAGCACTTAATAAAGTGTAATTAAATTAACAATAAGAATATATTTAGAGTGAAATTAAAATAAATATGAAAATGATTCACATTGTAAGACAAAACCTAATAAATTTTTTGGGTTAACTGCTGGAATAGTCACTTATGGTTATCCCCAGTATAGAGTTGGTCACCGGTTTTGAAAAATGACCAGTAAGGTTACTTACGTTTTCGGGGCGTAAACTTTTGGTCACTCAGCCGTTTGTTGCTTCCCATCAATTAATACGAGATTCAAATTCAAGAAAACATAAAATCGAAAACCCAAAAAAAATACGATATTCAAATTCAATCAATCTATTGCTTCCTATCAATTAAACAAACAAACTAATACATGCATGAAAACATAAAATCGTAGAAAATGTGATAGAATGAACAAGAAAACAAGCATATCAGTAACATTGAAAAAGAAAAAGGTAAAGACAAATTACCTGGAAATAGAGAAGGAAACGTGGATCTTGAAAGATGTTGAAAATGAAGAGAGAATGTGAAAAAAAATTTTAACGAAAGAAGGGGAGGGGATGCTTTTACTTCGTGTTTGATTTTGAGGAGAAATTATAGAAAATGGATTTCACCAATTATTGATTTGTGTTTGGAGGGTGGTTTTATATATGGGTTAACTATTGGAATCGTTATGTTTAATATATTTATATAGTTTTTATACATATATAAAAGTTTGGGGTTAAAGTGTAAATTTATGCATTGGACCATAATGTTTATTTTTTAAAATTGGAGAGCAGAAATATATATGGGATAAACTTTAGTGGCCATTACAGTAGTTTACCATTTATTTTTTCGCTGTCAGGTCAACAAGCCGTTAATGTTTAACGGCAACAAACGGCTGAGTGACCAAAAGTTTACGCCCTGAAAACATAAGTGACTTTACTGATTATTTTTCAAAATCGGTTACCCACTTTATACTGTGAGTAAACATAAGTGACTATTTCAGTAATTAACCCTAAATTTTAAATACAATCGACACATAATTTACAAAATTAGAACTCAAATCTAAGTTCGTAACGACCGAGGAGGTCAAAGACCAAATACTGAATTATTTATTAGTCAAATATTTTTTTACGGCTATATTTAATCTTTCCATCCTTGTAAAAAGGGAAAAATCATATTCCTTTTTCAGAAAGGAAGAATTAGAAAATTCTATCGATTACAGCTTTCTTCCGACTTTTAAGAAAATATAAAAAGAAATCGAATGATACGATTCCTTTGTCACCCTAGAAAAAAAAGATGGGATACAAAAATAGTTTCTGAAAATAAAGGTAATTATATCATGCACGGGTGATAAAAATATTTTATTTTCACAAGCACTTTAATTTTTGAGTTAGAAATTCAGTTTAGGAGTTTAAATTTACGTGCTTAGAATTTAAGAATTGTGGTTTGAATTTATAGTTTAGCATTAGAACTTAGGGTTTGTAGGTAAAAATTTAAATACTTACCATATTATTCTAAAACCTAAATCATAATCTCTAAACTCTAAATCCTAGCCCTAAACCTTAAATTCTTAGCATAAACTTTAAATTCTAAACCCTTAACCTAAACCTCTAAACTATAAACCCTAAACTAAATCTATAACCCCTAAAATTAGGTCGTTTGTGGAAATAAAATATTTCCACCGCCAGTGCATCATATATTTTACCTGAAAATAAAATCTATTATTTCTAAAAGAAAATTCTCACGAAAACCGTATCTGGCATTATTGGGTAAACTACATAAATGGTCACCGAATTTTTATGGTAAATTTATTTTGGTCACCTAATTTTTAGAACATTCGATAAGATCACCTAATTTTTAGTTCGATTTCAATATAGTCACTGAACTTTTGATTCGCTTTCAATATGGTCTCTCTCGTTACCTTCCATTAGAAGTTGACGTTAGTTTTTGTTTTTCTTTAATAAAAATGGGTAAACTACACCAATCATCACACAAATTTCTTCTTACTCATATTTTGGTCATCAGAATTTAAATATTTTCAATTTAATAACTTAACTTTCGAATTGTTCATATTTTGGCCACTTTCAAATGACATGTTTATACAAATAGAAAAATTCGATTAATCCTTAAAAAATTATTTTGGTTAATTGGTAATTTCATATTATTCAATTCTCGATATTATATTCTACCAGTTAAATCAAATAATTTATTAACTAGTTAATCGAAATATTTGATTTTGGAAATGATTTTTTACTTTGTTTATTAAAATATCAAATATGATAATATGGTAAATTTAATAATTGTTCGGGTGTGATAAAATTATAAAAACAACTAGAAAGTCAAAAATTGTAAGTTCCCACCTATTAATCCTACCTAGAGCCAAAAAAATATTTTAAAAAAATCAGAATGATATCAGAATCACTAGGCCATAAGATATTGTAATGCATAAAATTTAGAAATATTGTATATAATAAATCAGATCGGTTAATCAAATCTGTATAAAATTGTGAACCGTAATCGAATCGAAATAATTTATTTTAAACTTTTTTACCAAAATTGGGTTCGATTAATCCTTAAAAATTATTTTGGTTAATTGCTAAATTCAGATTATTCAATTCTCGATCTTATAATGTGTAAAACTTATGTTTGATTTTGATATAATTAGATCTTTAAGGATCAATTTGTAAAACTTAAAATTGTCTTTATAAGTCCCTTAATAAGTTTTAAAACACAAACACTTTAAAACTGATTTATAAAACTCAAACTCAAAATATTTTCTAAGTGTTCCAAGGCAAAACCATTGAAAATCGTCCAGGAGTATCGATACACCACCCAGCGTATCGATACCATTTTGCCAAACTTGGTTACTGTTGGAACCAGTATCGATACCACAAACCCTCGTATCGATACACCCCTGTGTTAAAATTCAAAGAGTTTGAATACAGTACCGATACGGGTCACCCTCGTATCGATACGGGCTTTATAATTTTTAAAGATTAAGTCGGTTTAAAAATATGACCGTTGGTGTCAGTTGGTTGGTAACCAAAATTTAAAAGGTCGTTGACCCGTATCGATACGCCTAACCCCCGTACCGATACGGTTGTGGACAATGAGCTAAGTTCAGAAAATGGTATCGATACGACCCTTGCCATTTCGATACCCCGTACTGATACGCTTACGTGCGTATCGATACCCCTTATTTATTGCACACAACGACTCTTTCTTTTTTGAGACAGGTACCGATACTCCTTCCCGCGTACCGATACTGGTAGCTGCAGAAGTGCATTTATGGTGGTAAGAGAGGGTTCCAACGGCTCTATTTATGTCCCCAACTACCCAAACGGCTAGAAATTAATGAGGAGGTATAAAAGACACATCCAAAAGCTACAGCAACAACTATTGATCTTCAAGAAAACACTTATTCATCAAATCCAAGCAATTGTGCAAATATTCCTATTTGTCTAAAAATCCCAATTGTAATCTTCATTCATATTTTGTTCAATTGGGTTGAGTGCTTGTATTGGGGCTATCATTTGTATTGAGAGATACCTTATTAGCCATCAAATTTCCTTGTTCACTTGTGTGAGGATTGGGTTGATTTTTGGGTAGAAAAATCAACCGAAATTGTAAAGGTTGCCTCCTTGTCCTAGAAAAGGGGAAGAGCAATTAGTGGAATTGTTGCAAATCCTTAGTGAAGCTAAGGTAGTGGATGTAGAGTTCATTTGAAACTTGAACCATTCTAAATCCCTTATCTATTATTTTCAATTTGCAATTTCCACCACAAAACCTTTAAATTTCCAATTCACCCCCCTCTTGGTCAATATCGATCTTGCGATCCACTCAACAATTGGTATCAGAGCCTACCTCTTTGAGGATTAACAACCACAAGAGGAGTTCCTTGGAAGAGTGTGATCATCAAAATATCAAGAGATGACTTCAACCTCCAGTTCCGGCATGTACGAGTCACAATCCACTACAAAGCCTCCCTTCTTCAACAGTGATAACTATTCTTTTTGGAAGAATAGAATACGTCTATTCATCAAGTCAAATGACTATCTTGTGTGGGATGTCATTGAGGATGGGCCATATATTCCATTGAAGCAAGATAGTGAAGGCAAGATGGTGTTAAAGAAGAAAGTAGAGATGAGTGAAGAGGAGAGGAAGAAGATTCAAGTCAATGATAAAGCTCTCCACATGCTATTTTGTGCTTTCGGTCCGGACATCTACTCAAAGGTCTCATCAATTGAAAGTGCCAAAGAAGTGTGGGACACTCTTAAGACCACTTATGAAGGCACCAATGATGTTAAAGAAACTAAGATTGGAATTCTCAATCTTAGCTATGAAAATTTCAAGATGGAGCCCGATGAGACGGTGTCAAAGATGTTTGATCGATTCTCCACGATTGTCAATGGTCTAAAGGGCTTTGGAGAGATCATACCGAAAGACAAGCTTGTCCGGAAGCTACTCTATTCACTTCCCGAGTCTTGGGATGGGAAGAGAACCGCTATCATCGAAGCAAAGAACTTGAAAACGTTGAAGCTTGATGAGCTTGTGGGTTCTCTCCTTACTCATGAGATCATGAAGCAAGGAAGGGAAGATGAGAAGAAGAAAGAAGAGAAAAGGGTAGAGAAGCTTGAGGTTGAGAAGAAGAATAAGATGGGAATAGCTCTCAAGGCTAAAGCTTCACAAAATGACGAGAGCTCATCTTGTGAGGAGGATGAACTTGAAGAATTGGCTATGATAGCCAAACGGTTCTCACGTTTCATGAGGTCCAACCGGGGAAGAAAAATCCAAAGGAAGATGGACTTCAAAGGCAAGAACAAAGAAGAAAGAAAGGATCCTATCATTTGCTTTGAGTGCAAACAACCCGGCCACATACGTTCGGAGTGCCCTCAACTCAAGAAGAAGAGGCTCAAAGCCAAGCTTGCTACTTGGAGTGATGAGGAGTCACCGGAGGATGACGAACAAGAAGTGGCTAATCTTTGCCTCATGGCACTTGAGGAAGATTCCTCCTTGGTAACCTCTAACTCATCTACTTTAGATTTTTCATATGAAGAGTTAAATGATGCATATGATGAGTTGCAAGAGGTATATGATGAATTAGTTGAGAAATATAAGGAGTCGGTCATTAGGAATAAAAAGATTATTCTAGAATTAAATGAGAAAAATGACTCACTTACTCAAGCTAATTCTAAATTTGAGAAAAAGATATTAGGATTAAAAGATGAACTAAAATTCTTTCAAGATGAAAATGTTGATCTTAATAATCTTTTATCTCAATGTAATTGTGAACACCAAAAGGTGCTGGGTGAGCTAAATGAGCTCAAAAAGTCTTTAGAAAATGTTGGTAGTGTCAAGCATGAAGTAGGAGAATCCTCTAGAACACACCAACCTAAGAAAAAGACTAACTACTACAAACAAGGTAGCTACCCTAGACATAGTAGAGCTAAAAGAATTAGAAGTGTATGGGTTCCTAAGGAACTTGTTAAATCTAATAATATTATTGCTATGTCATCTTGGATTCCTAAGGGAACCAAGGTTTTGGGAGCTAACACTCATGGACCCAAAATGATTTGGGTACCAAAAATCAAAGTTTAATATCTTTGTTTGTAGGGGGAGCATTGCTACAAGGCCAAAGCACAAAGTCAAAACTCATGGTACCTTGATAGTGGATGCTCGAGGCACATGACCGGAGACAAGAGTAGATTCATGGATCTAAAGCCAAAAAGTGGAGGAGTAGTAACATTTGGTGACAACTCCAAAGGCCACATTAAAGGTATTGGCTCCATAGGTAATCACTCTACTATTCTCATTGAAAATGTTTTATATGTCGATGGTCTTAAACACAATTTATTGAGCATAAGTCAATTGTGTGATAAAGGATTTAATGTTTTGTTTGATAAAAATGGATGCAAAATTGTAGACATTAAATCTAATAATATTATGCTCATAGGTCATCGCATAGGGAATATATACGTGGTGCATCTAGATGACATTCATACATCTCATGCATGCTTAGTTGCTCAAAATGAAAATGATGCATGGTTGTGGCATAGGAAGCTAGGACATGCTAGCATAAGTGTTTTGGAAAAACTAGTCTCTCTAAATCTAGTTAGAGATTTATTTGGGCCAATTAGGACTATGAGCTTGGGTGGTAAGTCTTATGCTTTTGTGCTAGTTGATGATTTTTCTAGATTTACTTGGGTTCTCTTTTTAAGTACTAAAGATGAGGCTTTGGAAAAATTCATCACATTTTCAAAATTAACCCAAAATGATCTTGAACTTAGAATTTCACATATTAGAAGTGATCATGGAACCGAGTTTCAAAATTTAGGGTTTGAATATTTTTTAAATGAAAATGGTATTAGCCATAATTTTTCGGCTCCTCGAACTCCTCAACAAAATGGGGTAGTTGAGAGGAAAAATAGAACTTTACAAGAAATGGCTAGAACTATACTTTGTGAAAACAATTTACCTAAATATTTTTGGGCGGAAGCCACAAACACCGCTTGTTATATTGTAAATCGAGTAATGATTAGGCCAATTTTAAAGAAAACACCTTATGAGATTTTAAAATCTAAAAAGCCTAACATTAGCTATTTCCACCCTTTTGGGTGCAAGTGTTTTGTTTTAAATAATGGAAAAGATAACTTAGGTAAATTTGATGCAAAAAGTGATGAAGCCTTTTTTATAGGTTACTCTTTAACCTCTAAAGCCTATCGAGTATTTAACAAAAGAACTTTAGTAGTAGAAAAATCTATTCATGTTGTATTCGATGATAACCTCCTTCCTAGGAAGGATTCTTGTGGTGATGATGATGATGTAGGGATCATAAATGCCTTTGATGGAGGTCAAACTTCAAAGGAGGATGAGATTCCAACAAAGGAAGAGGATTCACAAGATCCACCTCTTGAAGCCTTGAAGGACTTGGCTATTGAGGAAAAGGAAGTGAGTTACCCAAGGGAGTTGAACTATGTCAAAGATGGTGAAATCTTGGGCGATCCATCCAAGGGGGTAACCACTCGTTCTTCTCTTAGATTAATGAACCATGTTGCATTTATCTCATGCATAGAGCCTAAAAATATAAAAGAAGCATTGAAAGATGACTTTTGGATTATGGCTATGCAAGAAGGGTTAAATCAATTTGAGAGAAGTAATGTTTGGACATTAGTTTATAGGCCTAGTAATCAATCTACAATAGGAACTAAATGGGTCTTTAGGAACAAACTAGATGAGAGTGGTAACATTGTGAGAAATAAAGCTAGACTTGTAGCACAAGGTTACACTCAAGAAGAGGGAATAGATTTTGATGAAACCTATGCACCCGTAGCTAGAATGGAAGCCATTAGGATGTTGCTTGCATATGCATGTTATCATAATTTCAAGCTTTTTCAAATGGATGTTAAAAGTGCATTTTAAATGGTTTTATAAATGAAGAAGTGTATGTGGAACAACCACCGGGTTTTGAAGATTCAAAATTTCCAAATCATGTTTTCAAACTAACCAAAGCTCTTTATGGTTTAAAACAAGCTCCTAGAGCTTGGTATGAAAGGCTTTCAAATTTTTTTGATTGAAAAAGGTAAGGTGGACACTACACTATTTATAAAAATGTATAAAAATGACATCTTAGTAGTTCAAATTTATGTTGATGATATTATTTTTGGTTCTACTAATGAATGTCATTGTCAAGAGTTTGCTAAGTTAATGCAAGGTGAATTTGAGATGATCATGATGAGGGAGCTCTCATTCTTTTTGGGACTACAAATCAAGCAAAAGAAGGATGGCACCTTCATCAACCAAGCAAAATACATAAAGGATATGCTCAAGAAGTTTGGCTTGGAGAATGCAAAGCCTCAAGCCACTCCTATGAGCTCATCTACAAAGCTTGACAAAGATGAAGGAGGTAAGTGTGTTGACTCTAAGCTTTATCGTTCTATGATTGGATCTTTGCTTTACCTTACCGCAAGTAGACCGGATATCTTGTTTAGTGTTTGCTTGTGTGCTAGGTTTCAAGCTAGTCCTAGAGAGTCTCACCTTATAGCCGTTAAGAGAATCTTTAGATACCTTAGAGATACTCCTTGTTTAGGTCTTTGGTATCCTAGAGACTCTACCTTCAACCTTCATGCTTACTCGGATGCGGACTATGGGGTTGTAAAATCGATAGGAAAAGTACTTCGGGAACTTGTCAATTCTTAGGTAGTATGCTCATATCTTGATTCTCTAAGAAACAAAATAGTGTAGCCTTATCTACCACCGAAGCCGAGTACATATCCTTAGGGAGTTGTTGTGCTCAAGTCCTTTGGATGAAGCAACAACTCTTAGATTATGGAATTAAAGTTGAAACCATTCCCCTAAAATGTGACAACACTAGTGCAATATGTTTAACAAAAAATCCCATCCAACACTCTAGAACCAAACATATAGAAATAAGGCATCATTTTATTAGAGATCATGTCCTTAAGGAAGATGTGGTTATAGAGTATGTAGACACCTTGAATCAATTAGCGGACATATTTACAAAACCCTTAGACAAAGAGCGTTTTTGGTCCCTTAGGAGAGAGTTAGGTCTAGCTAGCCTATCTTGACCTCTTAGGACCTCTTTTGTGCTTAAATATGCTTGATCTTGTGAAATGCCATGTTTGTGTGCTTGGACTCCCAATTTCATCCATGCCTATAGTTAGGGGGAGTATGATTCTGTTAAAATATGCCTAGAACTGCTCATACATCATTTGCATACTCATAGGAGATGTTAAGTTCGAACCTTTGGTTGTTCTTTGAACCAAATATGCATTTCTGGGCATACAGTATCGATACTGATCTACGCGTATCGATACCTGTTCTTCATTCCATTTCCCAGAATTCTCTTCGCTTCACGGGTATCGATACGATTAACATCGTATCGATACAGGTCGTTTCGATACGGACCCCTCCGTTTCGATACGACTTTCCAACGGGCATTTTTGCGGAAAAGTCTATTCTATCCCCGTATCGATACCCCAACGGGCGTATCGATACTCGACTGCGCTGATGGCATTAAATTAGCTTTTAATGAGTTCAACTTTTACCTAATTTCAAACTCTTCAAAACCTAATTAACCCTAGCCGTTTTTGCCTATAAAAAGGCCATTCCTCCTTCATATTTTTCACACCTCAACTCA
Organism: Hibiscus tridactylites; assembly: GCA_958450335.1. NCBI lineage: Eukaryota > Viridiplantae > Streptophyta > Magnoliopsida > Malvales > Malvaceae > Hibiscus > Hibiscus tridactylites. Next base: position 23,292,206 of record OY288265.1, on the reverse strand, counting down.
AATCTAAAAGATTTTTTGAATCAAGCAAAGCTTTGTGCTCTCTTTCTCATCCTTGTGCTAGTTTTCTTCAATCTTCCAAGTTTCTATCAAGGTAATCTCTTTCTTCTTTCTTTTTCAATTTTTTTTCTGTTGTTTTGATTATTTTTGTTTCATCTTTTTATCAAAACTTTGTTTTTCTTCAAAATTCTTCTTGAAATTTTCTTTTAAATTTTTTTTCCTTGATTTTTACTCAAATTGAAGAAATCCTCTTTGCTTAATCTCTCTTTTAGATCATGGCACCAAAAGAACCTTCAAGGAAGCGTTCAAGGGTTACCCAAGCCGGTGAATCTTCCACCATTGGAGAAATTGCTCGTCCAAACTATTCCATCATCTATGATCAATGTTTTCATGGCAATTCGGGTCTCACTCACTTTCGTCAATATGAGAATTACAAGATCCGTGCCGAAAAGGTAATCTCCGTTCCTTTTCTTAATTCGGAGCGTTTTAAGTTTGAATATCTTCCTTTATTTCATCGTTGGAACTTCATGGAGTTTATCTCTATTCCTGGGGTTTTCTATCGCCTTTTGGTTTTGATTTTCTATGCCAATGCCAAATGTATTAGTCGTGATGGGGAAGTTGTTGCTATTAGCTCTTACCTCATGGGGAAGAAAATTATTCTTGATGTCCAAACCATTTGTGAGGTTTTCAATTTAGAGGATGAAGGTCTTGACAATGAGCATGCTTTGGGGCATGTTCTTCATGGATTTGTCACCGCCCTAAATGCTCAAGACCGGATCTTACACTTGATGGTGTCTTGGTGGTTCCGTCCCTCCAGAGGAAAGTATTCCACCATCCGACAAGTGGATGATTTTTGGATTCGGTGTTTCCGTGAGAGAAAGCGACCAAATCTTGCTCGACTCATGTTCGCGGAGATCGTCTACCTCGTGCAAAATCGTCACACTCCTCACGTCACCTCCTTCACATACGGTACGGCTTTGAGCTATTTCTTTGTTAAAAAGGATATTGATTGCTCTTATGACTACCCAACTCCTCTCACCGATCCCATTGATGAGCGATCTCTTGCTCGGGAAAAGTTTTCTTATGTTAATGGTGAATGGGTACGTCTTGCCGAGTTACCACCGGAAGCCGCCGCCGCTTTCGAAGAAGCTCCAGCGCCTCAAGCTCCTCAAGATCCTCAAGTCCAACAACCCAACATGGATGCTCTCATGACCTATCTCAATGAGCAATTTACCGGGTTGCGCACGGACATGAATACTCGTCTTAATTCAATGGAAACTACCTTTGATACTAGGATGACGGGTATGGAGAATCGCCTCACATCTCTTGAAAGCGGGCACAATTCCTTGAATATTTCCATTGCCGCTTTCCATGATGAATGGCGTAATAGTATGCGCACTAATGAGCCTTTGGGAGTTGATGATGAAGATGATGAAGACGAAGAAGACGATGCTTAGACGTTTCTTCTTGTTTGTCATGCATATCATTTAGGATTTTCTATATTATGCACCTATATTTTATGTTCTTAGGATTAAGGTTGTTTTAGGATTAAAACCTATGCTTTGATTTCTCTTTTGCCTTTGTTTGGATTTTAAGTATGTTGCTATAATGAATAAAATATATGTTGCTTATTATACCTTTGATTTCTTTATGCACTTAATTGTCTCAAAGAATTTTTGATCTAACAAAAAGGGGGAGAAGAATCTAGCTCACACTTCAAAATATTTTGATGTTAATTCAAAGGTTACCAAGCTTATATTAAGGGAGAGTTAACTTTGTAAAGGTTTTTCAAAAATATCAAAAATTTTAAGTTTTAGTTTTGTTATATCAAAAAGGGGGAGATTGTAAAACCTATGTTTGATTTTGATATAATTAGATCTTTAAGGATCAATTTGTAAAACTTAAAATTGTCTTTATAAGTCCCTTAATAAGTTTTAAAACACCAACACTTTAAAACTGATTTATAAAACTCAAACTCAAAATATTTTCTAAGTGTTCCAAGGCAAAACCATTGAAAATCGTCCAGGAGTATCGATACACCACCCAGCGTATCGATACCATTTTGCCAAACTTGGTTACTGTCGGAACCAGTATCGATACCACAAACCCTCGTATCGATACACCCCTATGTTAAAATTCAAAGAGTTTGAATACAGTACCGATACGGGTCACCCTCGTATCGGTACGAGCTTTATAATTTTTAAAGATTAAATCGGTTTAAAAATATGATCGTTGGTGTCAGTTGGTTGGTAACCAAACTTTAAAAGGTCGTTGACCCGTATCGATACGCCTAACCCCCGTATCGATACGGTTGTGGACAGTGAGCTAAGTTCAGAAAATGGTATCGATACGGCCCTTGCCGTTTCGATACCCCGTACCGATACGCTTACGTGCGTATCGATACCCCTTATTTATTGCACACGACTCTTTCTTTTTTGAGACAGGTACCGATACTCCTTCCCGCGTACCGATACTGGTAGCTGCAGAAGTGCATTTATGGTGGTAAGAGAGGGTTCCAACAGCTCCATTTATGTCCCCAACCACCCAAACGGCTAGAAATCAATGAGGAGGTATAAAAGACACATCCAAAAGCTACAGCAACAACTATTGATCTTCAAGAAAACACTTATTCATCAAATCCAAGCAATTGTGCCAAAATTCCTATTTGTCTAAAAATCTCAATTGTAATCTTCATTCATATTTTGTTCAATTGGGTTGAGTGCTTGTATTGGGGCTATCATTTGTATTGAGAGATACCTTATTAGCCATCAAATTTCTTTGTTCACTTGTGTGAGGATTGAGTTGATTTTTGGGTAGAAAAATCAACCGAAATTGTAAAGGTTGCCTCCTTGTCCTAGAAAAGGGGAAGAGCAATTAGTGGAATTGTTGCAAATCCTTAGTGAAGCTAAGGTAGTGGATGTAGAGTTCATTTGGAACTTGAACCACTCTAAATCCCTTGTCTATTATTTTCAATTTGCAATTTCCACCACAAAACCTTTAAATTTCCAATTCACCCCCCCTCTTGGTCAATATCGATCTTGCGATCCACTCAACATATTGTACCAATTAAATCGGATAATCGATTGACCAATTAATTGAAATATTTGATTCGAATAATTAAAATATGGTAAATTTAATAAGCTTTGTAAAAAATCATTACCCGGATTTTTTAAAGGATTAATCGAATTTTTCTATTTGTATAATCATGTCATTTGAGAGTGACCAAAATATGAACAGTTCAAAAGTTAAGTTATTAAATTGAAAATTGTTAAACTTTAGTGACAAAAATAGGAGTGAGAAGAAAGTTGAGTGACGATTGATGTAGTTTACCCATTTTTTATTATGGAAAAATAAAAACTAACGTCAACTTCTAACGAATGGTAACGAGAAGGACTATATTGAAATTAAACTAAAAGTTAAGTGACTTCATCGAATATTTTAAAAGTAAAGTGACCAAAATAAATCTTCCCTAAAAGTTCAGTGACCATTTATGTAGTTTACCCTTATTTATTTTGTTTCTCAATTGGGCTTGTTGATTTCCACCATTATTACATATTAGAGGTCATAAATTCAATTATCTTTAGTCACGTAGTATTTTTTTTTGAACCGTTTCTATCTAAAGGAAGAAGAGTCAGGTAGTAGTGTCTTATTTAAAGATTTAGAAACACAAATACTTTAGAATTTAAATGTTGTATAATACAACACAATTCTTAAAAATATGTCATGTGACCTAACACTTTATGCTTAAATTATGATTTTCATCTCTCGACTTTATAATATCATTGGTTAGTTTGAATAGATAACACTATCTATTATTCCTAATGAAATTCAAATATAACTACTTTTTTAACTTAAAAACACCTATTCAAAAATAAATTGAAAGAGGTCCACACATAGGGATGATTATTTGACTAAGACCTTACGAGTTCTAACCCAATCATATTATGTAGGATCAATTTTTTTTAAAGAAAATTTTAAGTGATTAACAGTAGAATATGTGAAGATATCACTTGGAAAAAAAAAGAGATAAGAAAATAATCTTAGCCATTTATTACCCTCATTCAACGGTCAAAAAATGCGTAAAAGTAATTAAGTTTTATATATCACTTGGAAAAAAGAGATAAGGAAATAATCTTAGTCATTTATTACGCTCATTCAACAGTCTAAAAATGTGTAAAAGCAATTGAGTTTTATATATATTTCAGTTATCTTTTTTTGTTGTCTAATAAAAATAGAATAATTATAATAATATTCTCTCTATTATTTTCTAATTAACTCCCTATTTTATCGAATAAAAATAAAAAATAATTTTTTACTTATGTCGTGCTGGGTTGGGTTTTGGTTCTTACTCTAAAATTTTAGTCGCGTTCGGGTCGGGTGAAACATTATAAAATGTCGAGTTGAGGCGGGTTCGGACGAATGTATTATATTTTCGAGTCAAGTGCAAATCAATTAAAAATCCGACCTATGGACATCTCTATTCGCACATAATTTAAACAAGGTGAGACTCTGAATCTAAGTGCTTAAGTACCGGTTTCAAATTCGGTCAACTTTACCAAAATTTCATTCAGTTAATAATGTTGATAATTTACTAAATGATATTCTCGTCGAGTCCTCCGCTTTCCGACACTTTCGTTTCTCTTATGTTAGGTGACGAAAGATTAGGTGTAAAATTTTATGTTAAAGAACGAATTTATAAAATTTTAAAGAAGATGAACTTATAAATTTTTAAGGAGTCGAAAATATATTTTTAATATAAAATAAAATTTTAAAAGTTTCTAAATCATATAAAATTTTTAAATTTTTAAAGAATGATCGTCCCTTCAACCTCCCTTTAGGTTCATCCTGAACTTGTTACATCTTTTGTCGTATTCAATTCTATTTGAGTTTTGATGTGTTATCTTTTTTTCTCAACAATCTACCATGTACAAATATGAAATCAAATAAAAGAGGAATTGTCCTTGTAGTTGTTGATGATTAAATTCAAAGGCCCAATCACGTCTTACTTGCCCAAAATGGAATATGGCATCCACCTGAGAAGAAAACAAAGACATGATTAGTGTTCATTAACTTGGAAGAATCTGGTCTTTCTCAAGCTTTCATCAACTTGCAAAGTTAATTAACAAGTGATAAATTATGTATCATTTCCCATAAAAGTAAAGAAGTGGCAAATATTTGGTATTTTGACCACTTTCTAGCCCTTCATTTGATTTGGTAATTTTTTTAATAAATACAACATATAAATTTAAAGGATAATATTCTAATACACAAGCTGTATAATTTTTTTACACAAATCTTCATATTTAAACTAAAAAAATTCAAAACCTAAATCCCTAACACCTTAAATCCTAAACTCTAAATTTTAACCATAAACCTTAAATTTTACACCTACAACTTAAACCCATAAATCTTAAACCCTAAACATAAACCCCTAAACCCTAAAATTAAAAGTTTACAAAAGTTTATGTATTAAAGTATTTTCCCAGTTTAAATATAATATAATTATACGATAAATTTTGAAATATAATTTGCATAGAGATGGCAATGACTTATTGAAACAAAATCACACCTTAGAAAAATAGAATGCAAATATATAAAAAAATTGTTACAGAACCCCTAACAAGCACCAGTGGTCTAGTGGTAGAATAGTACCCTGCCACGGTACAGACCCGGGTTCGATTCCCGGCTGGTGCAAATTTCTCTTTTTCTTCTTTCTTTTTACTTCGTTGAAAAGTGAAAACAACGGTCTACCACCGCCCCTTCGCCATATACAATTCGCCAAGGTAAAATTGCAGTATCCTTTTCCCCAAACTATTTACTTTTGTCATGTAGGAAATTTATACTTTTTCACGATTTTTTTTAAGTTATTATCATATATGTGGTTAGTGGTATAATTTTTTTTCTACAAACGGGGTTATTTAGGGATTTAAGGCTTTAGAATTTAGAGATTTGAGTTAGTGTTTAAAATTAAGACTTTTAATTTTTGATTTCAGCTTGAAAATATGCATGCTTGTGTAATTTTTTTATACAAACAATGTATTAAATATTTACCTTTAATATGATATCATTTTATTAAATTTATATACATCGATGAATTAAATTGACACGCATTTTATTAAAAGTAAAATCATGTATATTGAGATGATAAAAGTTTAAATAAAATGATATCAATGCACTAACTAATAATAATTTGTAAATTGATGAATTAAATTGACACACATTTTATTAAAAGTAAAATCATGTATATTGAGATATAAAAGTTTTAATAAAATGATATCAGTGCACTAACTAATAGTAATTTGTAAATATATTCAGCATCAATATATACTCTTTTTACCTCTTTCTTGTCCACTATTGTTTTTGAGAAGTAAAACTTGAACATCATAAATTTTAACTTAAATTAAAATAATAAAATAATTTATCAACTCAAATAATTTCAGTCTCTTTCACTCAATTCGACTGAATGCTCGTGAACATTAAAAGCTTCATTCTAATTTGTTAAGTGAAATTTATTAAAAAAATTTAAATTCTATTGAAGGATTAGTACGACGGCACGCATCATTAGAGATGTAAAATAAAATTTAAAAAGACAAGTCCTTGATTCAATAGGTAGAAAACATGGACTTGAAACAAAGGTTTGCTTTTTTCCCCTAAAACTGTTTATGGGATTTCATGGATGATGTTTGATCATTTGCTTCTCCCCCACCACTAAAGCTAAGTTTATTCACTAAATTAAAAATATTAATTAATCAACTTTATTGTGTGCTCTACATTTTATTAATGGATTCTCTTTCAAATAATTACAAAGCTAAAATGGGTTTAAATCTTTCACTATCTAAAAGAAAAGTTCAGCCTATTTGTGCAATACAACAAGTTGTAGGGTCAATGTGCCAACATTTGAAAAGACAATTGGAGCGAAAAGGAGAATATATTTGTTTCAATTGGTGCTTTGATTATGATTATTTTTATTTTAAAAAGGACACCATTGAACAAAAATTAAGGGTCCATTTGATTTTTGTGACTTTACGTTTGAAATGTTGTTAAAATTAAGTAATTTTTTTATATTAATTTTATAAGAAGGGCTCTTTATTTTCTTATTCAAACACATCTTCACCCTTAAATCAGAGAATATTAAGCACTTAAACTTGTTCGAACACATATCTTCTTATACATTATAATGATATTGATATCAATCGAACTAAACATAATTGAACTGACATATTAAGTGTTGCTAAACCATTATCTTGAACAATTTGATTAAAGTGTTGTACTTTATTGTATTAGGTAATGTAAAAGTAATATTCAATGAACTCTTTATTAAAGGGTAAACTACACAACATACCACTTCACTATGGTCATTAACTCGAAAATACCACTGAACTTTAGTTTGTGACTCAAAAATATTACTCCATCATTAATTCTTAATACACCCGTTAAGTAAAAACGACGACGTTTTGGTGTGGCTGTTTTGAAGCCTAATTTAGCCCAAAACGACGTCGTTTTGCTGGATAAAAAATATTAAAATCATGTGCTTAGAGGGTTTTGAACCCAAGACCTTCAAATAAAAAGGCTAAACCTTAACCACTAAACCAACTTAAAATTATGTAATGTTTTACCACAAATATTATATATCTCAAACTACTTGAGATTAATTTGAATTATTTTATGAAATAAATAACAATATATTATTTATATATATATCAACATATATAAATAAAAGAGTATTTTTTATTTTCTATATAATATTTTTAATATATATTATTTTTTAAAAAACTTCAAAATAGTCCTAAAAACAATATATTTATATTATAAAAATAATATATAAAAATTCTGAACCTAAATCTTAAACCTTAAACTACAAAGTCCAAACCTTAACCCATAAACATTATGGTTTGAGGTTTAGGGTTTATAGTTTTTTTATATTATTTATAATATAAATATATTATTTTAATGAATAAATTTTAATAATAATATATTTATATTAAAAATAATATATAAAAAACCATAAAAATATATTTTTATTGATATATAAATATATATAAATAATATATTTTATACTATTTATATATTAATATTATTTATTGTATTATATTTTTATAAAATAATTTGGTTGAACCAAATGAATAAGTTTATATAATTTAAATAAAAATATATTATTTTTAATATAAATATATTATTTTTAAACCCAAAATATTTATAACATTAATAAATAAAAAACCTTAAATCCTAAATACTAAACTCTAAATTTTTAGGTCTAAGTTTGAGGGTTGTGGGTTAATAGTTTAGGGTTTTTTTTATATATTATTAATAATATAAATATATTATTTTTATGAATATTTTGAGGGGTTTTAAAAATAATATATTTATATTATTAATAATATATAAAAATAATATATTTTATATTTTTATATATCAATATCATTTATAGTATTATTTATTTCATAAAATAGTTTTAAGTAATCTCAAATAATTTGAGGTATATTATATTTTTGGTAAAACATTATATAATAACATGTTGGTTTAATAGTTAAGGCTTAGCCCTTATATTTGAAGATCTTGAGTCAAACCCCTTCAAACGCATGATTTTAATATTTTCCCTCTAGCAAAACGATGTTGTTTTGACTTAACGGGTGTTAAGAGTTAACAGTAGAGTAATTTTTTGAGTCACAAAAAATTCAGTGTTAGCTTTAAACTTTTTTTAAAGTTCGGTGACATTTTCAAGTCAACGGCCATAGTTGAGTGGTATGTGGCGTAGTTTACCTTTTATTAAATGTTTGAAGATCTTTTTCTCCCATTAGGAACGCACTTAACAGATTTAGGCTATTGACTGAGTTCAGATATAAGTGTTTAATATAAGTGCAATATAAAACAAAAATATAGATTAAATAAGTTAAGATACATTAATGGTTTAATACACTTTCCCCCCTAAATTTTACCTGTTTTCCCAACTTGCCCCCTAAAGTTCATTTTGATCACTTTTTCCCCCTAACGTTTTCTCCATTACTAGGGATGGCAACGGGGCGGGGCGGGGCGGGTTTTTGGCCGCCCCGAACCCGCCCCGACCTATAATATATTATACCCGACCCCGCCCCGCCCCGAATTAAAATATTATTTTACCCGCCCCGACCCGCCCCGATACAATAAACTTTAAACCCGACCCCGCCCCGACCCGCCCCGAAAAATAAAAAAAAAATTAATTTTCGCCGACGGTAAATATTAGATTCGACCAATCTTCCACCACAATCACAAATTATAGTTTCAAAGGACTTCAAACTTATATAAAAAAATAAAATAAAACTAATTTTAAATTATCCACATGTTAAACTACATATTCAAAAGAATAAACTTGAATCATTAACCGTTAGAATCGAATATATTAAAACTTGAACAACATCTAACAAAATTTTACAATAAGTACGAACCAAAATAAAAACAAAAAATAGCTTAAAACTCATAAAAGTGTTTAAATAAAATGATATTTTTTATAAATATAATAAAAATATATATAAAAATATAAAAATGTATCGGGGCGGGGCGGGGCGGGGAATTTCTAGCAAATACCCGAACCCGCCCCGACCCGACTTTATGTCTTTCACGCCCCGCCCCGCCCCGCCCCGATCCCCGAAATTTTAAAAAAAATACCCGGTCGGGTCGGGTCGGGGCACCTCGGGTCGGGTCGGGGCCGGGTATTTTTGCCATCCCTATCCATTACCCATATTGCCCCCTAACGTTAAAAAAATTATCTTGACCAATCAAAATGCGCCATATCATTTTTCTTATTTATTTTTAAATTTTAAAATAAAATAAATATACTAAATCATACCCTAAATTTACCAAAATAATATCGTCTTCTTCACCAAACCCACCCCGTCTTCTTTCCCAAACCCCATTTCCCAAAACTTAATCTTGAAGAAGTTGGGATCTCATTTCAGGATGCAGGTCCTCAGAAATCTTCAACTTCTGGATGCAAATTATTGCTGACTTCTAGAATCCTCGACGTTCTTTGCTTCATTGATGCTGAGACGAATAGTATCAAAGTTGAAGTTTTGTCTCAAAAAGAATGCAAAAACAATGGGTGACATGGATGGAAAGTCTGATGATTATCAACGCACAATGACTGAATTGGTGAAGAAATGTGCAGGGCAGTCGGTTGCTATCTTGGCAATTGCAAAGACTTTGAAAGCTATGGACCTCCCGTTTTGAGAAGATGCCTTGCTACAACTACGACAGTCGAATCCATCAAACATATAAGGGATGGAAGACAATGTGTTCTCCACTATTGAGTTGAGTTACAAATGGCTAAGAAATGAGGAAGCACAATCTTTGTTCTTGATTTGCGGCCTGCATCCTCAAAATTTTGATATATCTATCTTCGATTTGCTGCAATATAGCATTGGTCTAGATCTTTTGGGAGGAATCAACACGCTAGAAGAAGCGAGAAAAAGAATTGATGTGCTAATCCATAAGCTCAAAGCTTCTAGCTTACTTCTTGAGGGAAAAGGTTACAAAACGGTGAAAATGCATGATCTTATACGCGATGTTTCCGTTTTAATTGCATCAAAAAACAAGAGAATGTGGGTCATAAAGGATGGAAATCATCTGAAGGAATTTTTGAAGAAGGGAAATCTCAAAGGTTGCACTGCTATCTCGTTGCCACACAACCACATCCCTGAGCTTTCTGGTGTGGATTGTTCAAATTTGAGTTACTCATGTTGCTGAACAAAGATCCATCTTTTCGAGTCTCGGACACTTTTTTCAAAGACATGAATAAGCTGAAGGTGTTAAGCGTGACCGGTATGAGTTTTTCATCTCTACCTTCATCTTTTTTTTTCATTAACAAACCTTCAAGATTTTTAAGCAGCTGCACCCCAGAAACATTAAATCCTGCAAATAAACTTGAAGATGGTTAAGCTAGTTTTGGGAAATGGGGTTGGAGATGAATGAAATAGGTAATGAGGTTTGGGGAAGAAGATGGGGGTATTTAGGTAAATTTAGGGTATGATTTAATATATTTAATATTTTATTTTATTTAAAAATAAATAAGAAAAATGATGTGGAGCGTTTTGATTGGTCAAGATAATTTTTTAACGGTAGGGGGAAATATGGGTAACAGAGAAAATGTTAGGGGGGGAAAGTGGTCAAAATAAACTTTAGGGGGCAAGTTGAGAAAACAGGTAAAATTTAGGGGGAAAAGTGTATTAAGCCTACATTAATTAATCAAGTGGATTAATATTTTTCTGGTGTGAATTTTCTGGATCGCCTAAAGTCCACTTGTAGAGAGCTGAATTTGTGGTTCAAAAGAATAAAACGAGGAAAGAGACTTACTGTGAAAGACTTAACAGAAAAACTAGAATATTTAAACGAGCTTAACCCATGCCATCGGATGATGTTCTTGGTGAGATTATGGAAGTAAATTTGGCCCTAAATCTGAAATTAGATAAGGATGAGTTGTACTGGAAGCAGCGGGCTCGCTCCAATTGGATCCAACATGGTGATCGGAATACAATTTTTTTCACCGATGTGCAACTTAAAGGAAACGTCGCAATCGCATTTCACTGTTGTATAATAATTTTGAAGAATCTGTTTCGGGGGAGGCTGAAATGATCAATGTGGCTAGTGAGCATTTCATTTTTTTTGTTTTTCTTCCCAAGGCTCTACGAATGCTGATTGTATTCTTGATGGTGTGGCTAATTGTATCACCGTCGAATCTAATCTATTTTTATCATCCGAGTTTTCAGAGGAAAAAGTTTTTGCAGTAGTTAAATCCATGAATCCCTTAAAGTCAGCAGGGGAAGATGGGTTAAGGGCTCTTTTTATCAACGTTTTTGGCATATCATAGGCCATGACGTTTCACGTTTCTACATTTCTGTACTTCGGGGTGATATTCTGATGGCTCGTATCAACCATACTCGGATTGTCTTAATACCAAAGGTCGAAGGAGCAAACTCAATGGATAAATATCGATCGATAAGTCTCTGTAACGTACTCTTCAAAATAATTTTTAAATGTGTTGTTAATCATCTCCAGGGTATCCTTTCCCCTTTCATCGACGAAGCCCAAAGCGCTTTATTTCCAGGGCGCCTTATTTCGAATAACTCTCTGACAGCTTTTGAGATAATCCATTTCATGTGTAATAGGATATTGGCAAAGCGGTCTCAAACTTGACATGAGCAAAGCCTACGACCGTGTGAAGTGGGGCTTCATTGAAGTTATGATGTTGAAAATGAGATTCTCACATGATTGGGTTTCTCTTGTCATGAAGTGCATAACGTCGGTCTCCTACTCAGTGGTGGTAAATGGTTCTGTAAGTGATAGTTTTGTGCCAACCCGTGGACTTATACAAGGGGACCCTTTGAGTCCCTATTTGTTTCTCATTTGTAGTGAAAGACTTTCCTCCCTTTTAGGTCAAACAACTCTTGTGAATACTTCGATCAGGGTTCATATATCTAGAGGAACTCCTAATGTGTCTCATTTATTTTTCGCCGACGTCAGTTTAATTTTTAGAGAGACATCAGTTAGAGGGGCAGTTTTGCTGAAAGAGATTCTGGCCATTTACTCAGAGTGCTTGGGCCAAGTTATCAATTTCAAAAAATCAAAGACTTTCTTTAGCTCCAATTTGATTAAAGAGAATAAGTCTGATGTTTAAAGAATACTGGAAATTCACAGCAATATTAATCTTGAAAAGTATCTAGGTCTGCCACTCATTGTAGGGAAGAACAAGAAAAAAGCTTTCATGAACTCGAAGGAACGTTTTATTAAATGTATTTCTGCAAGGACTATTCGCGTTCTTTCTCAAGGCGGCAAAGAAGTGTTCATTAAGGTGATTCTTCAGTCCATTTCGATGTACACAATGTGTTGTTTTCTCCTCCAAAAATCCTTATGTCGTTAGTTGGAACAAATAATAGCATGATTTTGGTGGCAGCACTCACAGGAACGTCAATGTATCCACTGGTGTATGTGGACATAGATGTGTAATCTGAAGGAGTCTGGTGGAATCGGTTTTCGAGACCTAGCAAAGTTCAATGTGACCCTGCTTGCCAAGAAAGGGTGAAGGCTTTTTCACAACCTTTTCTCTTTAGTGGCAAGACTTCTCCGGGCCAAGTACTATCCCTCTTCCACTTTTCTAAAGGCTAGCCTCGGCTCCAACCCATCAATGACATAGAGGAGTATTTGGAGTACCCGAGACCTGTTGAAAATGGGTCTCCGTTAGCTAGTGGGTCGAGGCACATCTATATCTATTTGGAATGATTTTTGGTTATTCGTTTCATCATCTAAGTTGTTATCTACATACCTGGTTGTTGGTCTAAATAGGGTCTCTGATCTAATAGACCTCATATCAAAAGAGTGGAATACGGAGTTAATTTTAGATACTTTTAATACGAATGATGTTGAGGGAATCTTGAGCATTCCTTTGCCTAGTGGTGAGCAAATGGACAGATTGGTATCGTGTGGGGAACATATGGGTCACTAGACTGTCCGAAGTAGCTATCGCAGATTACTACCGGCCCCTATTATCAATCACAATGATCGTGAGCATTACAAGAAACTATGGCAGTTGAAATGTCCCTCCAAGGTCAAAATTCAATGCTGAAATTCATCAGGAATTTCGTGCCTACCAAAGTTAATTTGTGTGTGAAACGTGTAGCAAATGACACTGGTGTGTTCGATGCAATCAATTTCCAGAAAATGCTCTCTATGTTATTAGAGATTGTCAGTTTGCAAGACAAGTATGGGCAGGTTTGAATATCCATTGCCTTACATCTACTTAAATGATTTACCACTTTGGTTAAATAGCATGTTGGATTTTATTGGTTCTTTTAGACACGAGGAAGCTTTCATGACTTTTTGGGCGATTTGACTATCACGAAACAAGCTCATATTTGAGAAAAAATCACAGAGACTAGATGAGGTTTTAGTTTTTATTCGGAGTTACCTTTTGGAGCTAAGTTTATTTAATTTTCGTTTGTAGCCAAGGCCAAGCCTTCCAGCTGTCCACTGGTCTCCTCCGTATTTTCCTTTTGTGAAACTGAGCTTTGATGCCAATTACAACCAGTATGAGCGTCAGGCCAATTTGGGAATGGTCATTCGGGATGAAGAGGGTTTCATTTTAGGTGTCCCATGATAAGTCATGTTCCCTCCAGTTTGCCGCATAGGCTTTGGCAGCCAAACAAGGTGTCATGTTTGCAATCGACCTAGGTTTCAGGAAGTTAACGACTGAAGGTAATTTTTGACGATTATCACAAAATTAATGTCGGCAAAAGATGATTTTTTTAGAAATTGGAGCAATTATTGAAGGTACTCGCATGTTAATGAGAAATTTGTTAGCTTACCGTTTCCTTCACGGGGAGAGAAGGAAGCTATGTTGCCCATGAATTATTTCGTAAAAAATTTCACTTCAAGAGAATTAAGTTTGAGTTAAAGACGCACCAGCTCGTATTAAAATTCTATCCGTTGAAGATCGAAGGTTTTCTGATCCGCCTTAATTTGACCCATATTCTATGTTTTTTTTTGCTAAGAATTAGTTTCTCAGATGCTTTATCCTGATTCTTAGTTAGTCGTTCCTGCCCAGCTTCACTATATTATACTCGTCGTGCGTTGGTGGTAGGAAGGTTTCTGTCGGTTTAGCTTCCCCCTCATGTGATGGATTTGTGTTTTTTTTCAGCTTGGTCTTTTTTCGTTTTAGTTGACCATTGATTTCTCAAATTGGGTTCTGTTTTTTTTTATTTCTCTTCGTATTTTTTTTATAATAAAGAAAGCTAGTTGGTATTTTATAAAAAAATTATTTGAGTGGTTAAGAATACACATATTACTGCATCTTGTATGAATTTGAGTCCAGCATTTATCTTGAGAATGTAATATTTCTCTATTTAATAAAAATATAGATTAAATAAGTTGATACATAATAATTATTTTTGGGTTAAATGTTATTTTTGTTATCATAAATTAATCGGTTGCTTTTTTGGAATATCATTTGACTTTGAAATACCACTTGGGTTTGCACTTTGCAAATATTAGATTTTTTTAGATATTTAGACATTATTTACATTTTTAAATGTTTTATGGTTTTTAAAAATTTTACATATTAATATTGTTTTGAAATATATTGTTGTAATTTCAAAAATAATATACATACGTGTGTTTAATTTTAAATTTTTCATTTTTTAGAACTAGCATTTAAAAATATTTAAAAAGTATTAAAATAAAATTTTAGTTATAATTGATGAGTCAAATGAGATATAACCATTGAGTTAGTATGTCATGTCATTCCCTTAAAAGCAAGTAACTAAACAGTGACAGAGCTGTGTGGACTGTGAGAGGGGCAATTGCCCCTAGTCACTCAATTTTTTTTTGCCTTTGGTCCCTTATAATTTTTTTTATAAAAATTCTGTGTTATTTATGAATTTGCCCCTCAAATCTTAAATTCTGGCTTTGTCCCTGTAATTAAGTGACAAAAATTTAATTTTTCAATAGTTTTAATAACCCATTTATAACATTTGAAAATTCAATGAGTAAAACAAAAAGTAAAATATAATTTAGTGACCAAATGGGCAGAGTATTGTTTGTTTAGAGCCTATTTATTTAGTTATTTATATTTAGAAACAATAATCATATGTAAACGTGAGTATTCGAGATAAAGCCAGAAAATACAATGATACATGTTTAATTACCTTTTAAAACATTGTGGATTTGGAGATTAGTTTAGTTTGTTCTCATATTTTTACAAATAAAAAAACTATGAGCAAACGTGAGTATTGAAAATGGAGAAAAGCAAACCTATTCAAAAACAAGGAAAAATAATTATTTAAGAATCGAACACAAAATTAATAAATTTGTATACAAATTCATCAACACTTCACTTACAATCATTTATTAATTTTTTATACATATATATTTTATAAAATATATTTCTTTCACTTGTATCGTAAACCGACATAATTTAATAATTAATAATGTATTTATCCTACCAACAATCAGTTAGATTTCGTTCAAAAATAATTTTAGAACTAGCTTTTGGTTGCCAACAGAAAAGCTTCGACGAACGACCTAAAATTTTGTCGTTTTAATCAGCTTTTGTAACTGATTTGGTCTCCAAACAAAACTTTTGAAAACGCTAAAAATTTCAGCTTTTCTCCAAACCACTATTCTCACCGTTTTTCACTTAAAATCTCGCTCCAAAATTATTCCCGAACGAAGCCTTAGTCTAGTGAAATAAGACGCAAGGTCAGAGGTTCGAATCCTCATATTGTGAATAGAGAAAACTGAGTTGGAAAGATCGCTTCATATTAGACCTCTGCAAAACTCAATCTAAATTAGTCGACCAATAAATCATATACCGATTATTAAAAAAAAAATATATTCATCCTAAGAAAAACTTTACATCACTCCACTATTAATTCTCTAATCAAAATAATTTAGATGTCAAAATCAACTATTTTGAAATAATTTTGTTTGATATAAATAGGAGAATTAGGTAAGTTGAGAGAATTGCATAGTGCTCATTAAATCGTGTGATGATGCAATTGTGCAAAAGTCATTACAAAATCAAATCAAAATGATTTCCTCTTTTTCTATTACATTTTTTAATAATTAAAATTTTAGTGGAAAAAAGTAGTAGATGGAACCCATTTTTCTCCCAAGTTGCATGCATCCATCCATTATGATGAAAGGAAACAAATTAAATAATTAAAAAACAACAAAGTAGTGGATGGGGTGAAGTGAAAATCAATCAAAATTCTCTCATTGTTCTATTTCTTTTCTTTTCTTATAATATATCAAAAATATAAATGGTTGTTATCCTGTTTTATCTATAGGTTAAGATTTATTTACCCATTGTAAAATTATTTAGTTCTATTTTAATTTAGAATAGTTAGGTTAACAAAGTTTAGCTAACTGAAATTAAAAATGTTTTTTTTGGTGGTTCATTTGGTTCCCTAGGCTTTGTCCTGACTAATCTGGATTAACCTGTGTCGCACACTTAGCTTAGGTGTGTGAATTTCAGTGAGGTTTTCTACATACACAAGACCTCGAACTCAAAACATGCTTAAGCGATACCAAACTGCTTACAATTTAGACCAAACCCGTTCGCACTAAAATTAAATTTTTTAACTGTGAATAATCTATTTTTTAATTTTCTTCTTTATTTTCTATCGTTAATGCCAGTTATTCATATTCACTCATCCAATTATTCTGAAAAGATGTAATTCTCTCTATTTATTTATTTATTTATCTTGCTTTTGGAATATGAATCATATATTGCTGATTTTTTTTAAAAAATCAAGTCCCATAATTTATAAAAATAATAATCTATTATTTTTTTGTGTTCTTATATATGCATCATCACTAAAAAATTAAAACCTACAATATACACTAAATTTTAAATCATAAACTCTAAACCCTAAAAATAAGCTATATACCATAAACTCTAAACTGTAACAATTAATCTATTATTTTAGTGTTGGGACATACATAAAGACACAAAAAAAGAGAGGGATTTCTATTCGATAATCCAAGTGTAATTACTAAGCTCTAATAAGCCATTATACAAAAATTCAAAATTTCAGTGAGTCTTAGGTTGGTGAGCATCTTTAATTTAAGAATTTTAAGGTAGAAGATGGAAAAACACAATAAATTTCCTGTTATTATCTATAGTCCAAGACCCCATACATAAATTAAGATGATCTGCTCAATTTTTTTAGAACAAAGAGTTGGAAAAGTCTGATATATGAATATATATATTTTGTATTGTTATCGATATCGATTTTATTACTACTTAATAATTCAAATTGAGTAATGCGGATATTTATTATGAGTTTATTCTCTTAATTTATTTACAATATCAAAATTCGAATTTTTAGTTATGTTTAAAGAATCTAACACCATATTGCACTAGTCAAGCTGATTGTTGGTCTTGTATAACCAAACACAAATGATAATCATTGAATTTTGTAACTTAAAACTCAGTTTTCATATACAAACAAATATATTGATTCTTAATTCAGCTTAGGCAACAATTTAATTACTAGGGACAAAAATTGGTGATTTGTTGTGACATAATTATTGTTTATAGTATAAAAGAACTGAATTATTATTATTTCAAAAATTTATATAAATATATCTTTATTTACAATTAAAAATACATGAATTCAATATAAATGTAAACATGTGCTAATTAAGAATACCCACGAAGATGACAACAAAATAAAGTTATATTTTGATAAAACCTCATTCTAATCCTACTTAGAGGGATGAGAAAGGGAGACTTTAAAGAAAGGAAAGGGTGTTCTTTATGGGTCTAGAACTCAAAATTTAAAGGAATTGAGGGAATAAAGATGAACAGCTTGATCAACTGATCAAATGTGCTTGCTCAACAAAATAAAGTTATTTATATTTATTTATTTATAAATAAATATATACTTGAGTGATAAGAGAATTATTTAACTGCATTATTATGTCAAAGAAAGCAATCACAAAGCTTTTCAGGATATCAACAAATATATATAGTCTGGTTGTCTGCTTTATAATTTATGTTTAGAATTTGAACAATATCATCTTTACGATTCGATCACTTTTTCTCAACATTTTCAAATAAATATGCAATATTTTACAGGGAATTATACCATAAATTTGTGATGATCCAACAGAAAATTGAGACAGCTACTTTAATACCTTAGTGGTGAAACAAGACAGACACAAGATGTCTGAACAAATATATAATATGTATAGGTTAGTTAGTAGAATAATTTATAATAACAACATTATATTAAATGTGATAGCTCATAATTTTATTCATGATGTCTGTTGTTTTGGATGGATATATTATTATATATGATAACCTCAAAGAGTGACCTTAACATTCATTCACAAACTTCAACACACACATATATATACCCATATCTGCCAAACTAGACAATCGAACACGAAGAACCTATCAATTAGTCTCAGTAAAAAAAGAGATATTATTCGTTTTAAGTAATCTGGGTTCGAGCAGCTTATGTGTACAATGTGTGTGTATTATTAAAAGATTAAAAAGTAATAAACATATACTATATTATAATCACATCAAACAATTAAAAAACCAAACACAAAAGCGTAACATTAAATTTAAGACAGTTTCTTCAAATTCAAAGCAGTTCATCTTTGCAACTATTTAACCAAGTCATAAGACCCGTTGTATTCTTAAGAAGAGAATTTAGATTCAAATTTTAAAAATGATATTGTTAAAATAAACTACCATAGACTATAAACATAGATTGTTAAACAGACATAAAAATATATATAAAAAAAAAAACCCATAAAGCTGAGATAGTATAAGATGAATGATGTTCAACAGCAAAACACAAGACTAATTTGTAATGTAAAGAAAACAAATTAAAAAGTACTCTCTGAATTATCTTTCATTATTGAAAATATAAAACACAGCAAAGCAAAACAAAGGGAGATAGTTTTGAGTAATATACAATGAGATCAACCTAGGTTTTTTGTTTTGTTTCACAAATCTTTAAGTACAAAACACAACATTTTTGAAAGATCTATGAAGATTATGTCTCAATCTCTTACATATGAAGCTATGGTCTGGATTTATTAGTAAGGTGGTCGCCCATGTGCCCAACCATAGGCCTCATGCCCTAATTGACCTCCGTTGGACACCATATTAGGAGGCATATTGTATATTGGAAGTGAAGATGGATCGAGCAGACCTGTATGCGGGCCGTTGCTGCTTCGGATCGGCGGCGGCGGAGAATTCGTTGCTCCGTTGTGGATCTGATCACCTTGGCCGTCTCCGCTGGCTGCTTCTTCTTCGTCTTCTACAGGCAATCTTTCGTATGTTGCGTTAGCAAACGTTGCTGCCATGACCATAACAGGCCCTGCTGCGACCAGTGAACCGACAACGCTCCCGCCGACAACTTGCCCTTGACCACCAGCTAGGTACACGGTGAGCCCCGTTGAGCCAGGTGGTGCCGGTCCAGGCAGGAAAGCTCCGGTCAAAGACAAGATTTCGAACCTTCCTTGAAGAGCAACAACCGCTCCAGGGGCTGCCGGTTGTCTAAGCGTAACGTTAGCGACCGAGCCGCTGCCGCTAAGCACGCAGACGCCGCGTTGTCGTCTCCGGGCGAATTGAGCTATGCTTTCAGCTACATCAGTGCCACTCGCAACTTCCATGACGTGACTACGGAGCGCGTTCGGGCTGTCCCTAGTGACGAAAATTGGTGGTTTGGGCTTGTTTTTGGAGCCTGGAGGTCGGCCTCTAGGTCTTCGGTTGCCTACCTCCACGGCTCCCTCTTTCGGCTCGTCACCGGTGTCTCTATCGTCGTCGTCGTCTTCGTTGTTGCTCATGTTTTTGCCCATGTCGTTCATTGAAATCTCGAGGTCACGTTTGTTCAAGGCAGCTGAATTGCCTGCAGGGTCCATGGCATGTAGATTCACTTGATTAATAGCCCACCAAGGATTCGCCATGGCACAGAAAATCGAACTCGAAGCTCAAGTAAACTAAACAGAAGATCAAAAAAAACCAGAACTGGTTCGAATATAAGACAAGAGATGTAAGAAAAGAGAATCAGATGCAAGTCCAAACTGGAATTAATCAAGTGAAGTGAGAAGAACATAAAAGAGAGAACCAATCAATCTCTCTGTTGAAGAACAAAGAACATTTTGGTAGCATCAAACACAGAGAGGGAGAGAAAGGAGAGAGAGAGAGAGAATAAACTAAGACACTAAAAAAAACTATTACAAACACTTAAACCAAAGCTTGGATCAAATGTTCTTTTCTTCCTTTCTAGGTTGGAACTGTGTTGTGTTTTGATTTGGGGGAGGCATAGACTTCTTGTGTTTACTACATTAATATAATAATGGTCAATATTATTACCATCCCTTTTTTTCCTTGTTTTTATAATACTACATGTTTTGTATGGTTTCTCGGAAAAAAAAACATGTTTTTGTTGGTCGAAATATTTTTTTATAATATTATCATCATTGAACAATAGTTGTTTTGTTTATCAATTTAATTTTTTAAGGTATAATTTCAATGGCAATTAATAAAATATATAGGTATAATTAGTTAAATGATTATTATTAAAATAAACTATAGCCGTGTTTGGTAAATAGCGGTTTGAGCTAAAATTAGATGTTTGGATTAATATTAGAGATTTGACCGGTCAAATCCGCTAAATTGGATGTTTGGTGAATAGCATATTAGAATGAAACCTCTAATTTTTAAAAAGCTGCTAATAGAAGTTTTTGAAATTAGAGGTTTTGGCATAAGAGATATAAAGACCCTTTTACCCTTAAAAATTATTAAAAATCTCCAATAATATTTTTTATTTTAATTCTTCACTCTCATATATTTATATTGTGATGTTTGTAACTAATACGTTTGTAAATTAAAATACTACAGAATTTGAGAAATACACATAACAATATCAAATTCTGTAAAGGAAACATATAACTTTTGAAAATAATAATACTAGGAGATATGCAAATAAAAAATTAAAATATCACCAACTCAAATAAACAAATACAATTAAACAAACACTACAAAAATAAAATTAGAGTACCTAAATTTAAAAATATTGAAAAAAATGGTCGCCCCTTTAAGAAACTCACATTTTTATCTTTTATAGGAAAATATTCATTTAGGTTGGGAAATTGAGAAACTAATAAATTGATTTTGATATAACAAAAGATTTAAGGACTAAGTTGAAAAACAAAAAAATAAATTTTTAAGTCCTCAAAACTTCCCAAAGTCTCTAGGAAAATTGTCCAAGTCAAAACCTATGTTTATTTAAATTTTTTAAGTGTTTTCCAAGTCAAAACAGTGATTTTCGAGTCACCGTTTTGAAACGGCCCTTAGGCGTTTTGAAACTGTTAAACTGTGTTTTGGAACAAGCCTTCCCATTTCGATACGGGTGTATCGAAACAGGTCTCCATGTTTCGAAACGGATGAAGAACAACGGAACGAGTTGAACCGTTTCGATACGACAGTATCGAAACGACCTCAAACGGTTCGAAACGATTTTCAAACTTGGTTTCAAAAATATGATCGTTGCACTTTTATAACTAATTTTCAGAGAAACAGTTAGAGTGTATCGAAACGTTTTAAGCCATTTCGATGCAGGTTTTGGCAGTGGCAAAATGTTTCGAAACGAGCTCTAGCACGTTTCGGAACAGACTCTTAGCGTATCGAAACGATGTGGTCCATTTCGGTATGGTCTCTTAATTACACCCCAACGACTATTTCTATTTTGGTCTATTTCAAAACAGGGTCGAGCGTTTCGGAACGGGTAGTTGCAGAAGTGCATTTATGGTGGGAAGATTGCATCCCAACGGCTATAATTATGATGACAACAACCCCAACAGCTAGAATTCAATGAGAATGTATAAAGGGGAGTCCTAAAAGCACCATCAACAACTATTGATCCTAAGAGAAACATCCAAACATCAAATTCAAGCTCTTGTGCAAAATTTCCATATTCCTTGTAAACCCCAATTGTGGTTCTTTGTATTCTCATTTTATTTGTTTCAATTGGGTTGAGTTCTTGTAATTGAGCAACATTTGTATTGAGGGGTACTAGTTATTTGCCTTAATCTTCTTTGTAAACCTTGTGTGAGGATTGAGTCAATTTTGGGTAGAAAATTAACCATTGTGTAAAGATTTCCTCCTAAGCCTAGAAAAGGGGAAGATCAACTAGTGGAGTTGTTGGAAAATCCTTAGTGGGAGCTAAGGTAGTGGATGTAGAGTTCAATTGGAACTTGAACCACTCTAAGTGCCTTGTCTTGCAAATTTTATTTTACCACTTCCCACCAAACTTTCTAAAAAATCCAATTCACCCCTCTCTTGGCTTAAATCGATTCAACGATCCACTCAACAATTGGTATCAGAGCCTACCCTTTTGAAGGATTAACAATCACAAGAGGAGTTCCTAGGAGAGTGTGATCAATTTCAAAGACAAGCCATGTCATCTACTTTAACCTCCAACCTTTACGAGTCACAATCCACCACTAAACCACCTTTCTTCAATAGGGGACAACTACTCATATTGGAAGAATCGGATGCGTCTCTTCATCAAGTCCACGTATTATATGGTTTGAGATGTAGTGGAAGAAGGTCCTTAAATTCCAGTGAAAAGAAACGATGAATGAAGACTTGTTCCGAATGTGAAGTCAGAGATGACCGAGGAAGATAGACGAAGGATGCAAGTCAACGTAAAAGCTCTATATATTATATTTTGTGCACTTGGTCCGGATATCTACTCGAAGGTTTCATCTATCGAAAGCGTGAAAGAAGTGTGAGACACTTTAGAGACGACTTATGAAGGTACTAGCGATGTGAAGGAGACGAAGATCGGGTTGTTAAATTTGAGCTATGAAAATTTTAAGATGGACCCCGATGAGAGCGTCTCAAAGATGTTTGATCGGTTTTCGATCATCGTCAATAGTCTTAAAGGATTCAGTGAAGTGATTCCTAAAGATAAGCTAGTAAGGAAGCTTCTATACTCTCTCCCGGAGTCTTGGGATGGTAAGAGGGCGGCCACCATTGAAGCTAAGAATTTGAAAACTTTGAAGCTTGATGAGCTTGTTGAGTCTCTTCTTACACATGAGATCATGAAGCAAGGAAGAGAAGAAGAGAGGAGAATAGAGAAGCATGAGGTAGAAAAGAAGAAGAAGCTAAGAGTTGCTCTCAAAGCCTCTCTACAAAAGGAGAGCTCTTCTAGTGAGGAGGAAGACTTTGAGGAGTTGGCTATGATAGCCAAATGATTCTCACGGTTCATGAAGTCCAACCGAAGGATAAAATTTCAAAGAAAGATGGACTTCAAGAACAAAGGAAAAGAAGAAGAAAGAGATCCGATCATTTTCTTTGAGTGCAAGAACCCGGGTCACATACGTTCTGATTGCCCTCAACTCAAGAAGAAGGACTTTGAGAAGAAGAAGAAGCTCAAAGCCAAACTTGCTACTTGGAGTGATGAGGAGTCATCCGAGGATGAGGAATATGAAGTGGCCAACCTTTTCCTCATGACTCTTGAGAAGGATTCAATGGTAACCTCTAACTCATCTTGCATTGATTTTACATTTGATGAATTGCATGATGCATACAATGAGTTACAAGAGGTGTATGATTAGTTAGTTGAAACTTATAAGGAGTCAATTTTGAGAAATAAGAAAAATATTTCTGATTTAAAAATTCAAAATGAGTCTCTTTCAAAAACTAACTCCGAATTGGAAACTAAAGTTTTATATTTAACAAATCTTTCAAATGATCTTAAGAAGAAAAATCTTGATCTTGAAAAACTTCTTTTCGATTTTGAAGATTATCACACAAAGGAGATGGATAATCTTAAAACTTCTATTACAATTGGGAGAAAAAATTTTGAAAAAGGAAACTCTTCTAAAACCCAATATGTAAAAAGAAAATATTTCCATCCTAAACAAAGAAATTTTTCTAAGAAATCTAAAAGTCAAAGAATTATGAGTGTTTGGGTTCCTAAGGAACTCATTATTTCTAATAACATGAATGCTATTGCTTCTTGGATTCCTAAGGGAACAAGGGTTTTGAGGGCTAACACACATGGACCCAAAATGATTTGGGTACCAAAAACCAAAGCCTAATTTCTTTGTTTGTAGGGGGCATTGCTACAAGGCCAAAGCACAAAGTCAAAATTTGTGGTACCTTGATAATGGATGCTCGAGGCACATGACCGGAGACAAGAGTCGATTCATGGAATTAAAGCCAAAAAGTGGAGGAGTAGTAACATTTGGTGACAATTCTAAAGGCCACATTGAAGGTATTGGCTCCATAGGTAATCACTCTTCCATACTCATTGAAAATGTTTTATATGTCAATGTCTAAAAAATAACTTGTTGAGCATAAGTCAACTTTGTGATAAAGAATTTAATGTCATCTTTGATAAAAATGGGTGTAGAATAGTTGACATTAAATCTAATAAAACAATGCTCATTGGTCATCGCATAGACAATATATATATATAGTGCATCTAGATGACATTCATACATCTCATGCATGCTTAGTTGCACAAAATGAAAATGATGCATGGCTATGGTATAGGAAACTAGGACATGCTAGCATTAGTGTTTTAGAAAAATTAGTTTCCCTTAATCTAGTTAGAGGCCTACCTAAGCTCAAGTTCTCATTAGATAAAATTTGTGATGCATGTGCTAAAGGTAAACAACATAGAGCCTCGTTTAAGTCCATTAATGATGTTTCTACAAGTAGGTGTTTGCAATTGATTCATATGGATCTCTTTGGGCCAATTAGAACTGATGAGTATTTATTTTGGTTGTGTTTTTTGTCCTTATTTCGATTAAATATAAGTTTAAGGGACTTAATTGGGCTGTTTTATGATGTTTTCATGCAGGAGACGTGATGATGGAAATAAGCTAGAATTTTGCAGAAAATGCTGGAGTCATGGGCAGATTCATGGGCATGAACCAGGGCATGAATGCTGACTGGGCGCCACGTCAGCGTCTTCTATAAGATGATGTCAGCAGTAGTGATAGCTTATCAGGCCGCTTATCACCAGATTTTTTAAATTTTAAACTTTGAATAATTATTTTGTTTAATTTTAATTATTATTTTAGGTTTTACCTAAGTTATTTTGAAACACTATAAATACCCCTCTTTGGGGTAAGTATTGTCATGATTCAATTAGCAATTAAACATCATTTCTTCTTCTCTTGGAAATTCTTCTCTTTTTAGTTTTTCTTAAAGTTCTTTTCTTTTAATTATTTCCTAAATATCGAGCATGATTAATTTGATAACCATGCTCGGCTAGATCTTTTTAAGCCGAAGGCTTTTTGCAATGACGCGTTCTCAAGGCGAGGTTTGAAACTATGCTTCAAACATTTCGAAAACTTCTTCTCAATTTCTTCATATTTATTTTCTATATCAAAATGATTTTTTTTAAAAACCCAAAGATTGACTTTGGAGAAAAATAATTGTTTTGATCTATCAAGTGGGAGGGAGGATCGGTTATTGAAACAAATCCGACTTCCAGGGAACATACTTAGTAAATAGATTACTAAGAGAAATTGAGATCGAGTCGTTTTTATAGAAATGACTTTTCGAGTTGGTTACGAGCTTAATTAATTTGTTTTCTCAAACATTGGGTTGGTTTAGACAAATTATCAAAACTGAAACCAAAAATTGATTTTGGAAATTCAGTTTACAAACAAAAACTCAAGGATTAACCTTGAAGTAATTTTGTCAACAAGTTTTTCGAAATAAAAATCTTTACCAAGGAACCAGGTAGAACAAGTCAACGCGGAAGCCCGAGGCTGATAATCTTATATTTACTTTAAACTCTTTTAAAATCTTCCTTTTACTCTCTTAAACAATTACATTTCATTGCAACAAACCCCCCACCTAAATCACCTCAACATAGCTCCATCAACAACTCTTGGTTCAGAAACTACAAAAGTACGACAAGGAATGTTCTAAGTCCATGTGGGTTCGACTCCTACTTCCCTATCTACACTTAATTTAATTCTTTTATTTATTTTATTATTCGAAAGAAGGAAATTATTCTTGACACATTACGACGCGTGTTAAGGACTACTAGATTAGGTGGAAAATCATATGCTTTTGTGCTTGTTGATGATTACTCTAGGTATACTTGAGTTCTCTTTTTAAGCGCCAAGGATGAGGCTTTAGAAAACTTCATCACATTTTCAAAAATAACTCAAAATGATCTTGAACTTAAAATTTCACATATTAGAAGTTATCATGGAACGAAATTTCAAAATATGAGTTTTGATGAGTTTTGTAATGAAAATGGGATTAGCCATAATTTTTTGGCTCATCGAACTCCTCAACAAAACGGGGTAGTTGAGAGGAAAAATAGAACTTTAGAAGAAATGGCTAGGACTATGCTTTGTGAAAATAATTTACCTAAGTATTTTTGGGCGAAAGCCACTAACACCGCTTGCTATATTATAAACCGAGTAATGATTAGGCCTATTTTGAAGAAAACTCCTTATGAGATTTTAAAATCTAAAAAGCCTAACATTAGCTATTTTCATCCTTTTGGTTGCAAGTGTTTTATTTTAAATAATGGAAAAGACAATTTAGGTAAATTTGATGCAAAAAGTGATGAAGTTATTTTTCTAGGTTACTCTTTAAACTCTAAAGCCTATCGTGTGTTTAACAAAAGAACTTTAGTTGTAGAGGAATCTATTCATGTGGTTTTCGATGATAACCTCATTTCGAGGAAGGATTCTTGTGATGATGATGATGTAGGGATCATTGAAGCCAATGATGGTGGAGAATCATCAAAGGTGAATGAGATTCCAACCAAAGAGAAAGAAGCACAAGAACCGCCTCTAGAAGCATTGCAAGACATGTCTCTTGAGGAAAAGGAAGTGAGCTACCCAAGGGAGTACAACTACGTCAAAAGTGGTGAGATCTTGGGTGATCCATCCATGGGGGTAACTACTCGCTCTTCTCTTAAAATGCTTAATCATGTTGCATTTATCTCATGCATTGAGCCTAAGAATGTTAAAGAAGCATTAAAAGATTACTTTTGGATTATGGCCATGCAAGATGAGTTAAATCAATTTGAGAGAAGTAAAGTGTGGACATTAGTTGATAGGCCTAGAAATAATTCTACTATAGGAACTAAATTTGTCTTTAGAAACAAACTAGATAAGAGTGGTAACATAGTGAGAAACAAGGCTAGGCTTGTTGCTCAAGGTTACACTCAAGAAGAGGGAATTGATTTTGATAAAACTTATGCACCCGCAGCTAGAATGGAAGCCATTAGGATGCTACTTGCATTTGCATGTTATCCGATTTCAAGTTTTTTCAAATGGATGTCAAAAGTGCATTTTTAAATGGTTTTATAAACGAAGAAGTGTATGTGGAACAACCACCATGTTTTGAAGATCATATTTTTCCAAACCATGTCTTTAAATTGTCAAAAGCTTTGTACGGTTTAAAACAAGCTCCTAGAGCTTGGTATGAAAGACTTTCAAGTTTTCTGGTTAGAAAAAGTTTTGAGAAAGGAAAGGTGGACACAACACTTTTTATTAAAAACAATGGCAAAGATATCTTAGTAGTTCAAATTTATTTTGATGATATTATATTTGGTTCTACGAATGAATTGCTTTGTCAAGATTTTTCTAAGTTGATGCAAGGTGAATTTGAAATGAGCATGATGGGGGAGCTCTCATTCTTTTTGGGACTCCAAATCAAACAAATGAAGGATGTCATCTTCATCAATCAAGCTAAGTACATCAAGGATATGCTCAAGAAGTTTGGCTTGGAGCAAGCAAAGACTCAAGCTACACCTATGAGTTCATCTACAAAGCTTGACAAAGATGAAGGAGGTAAGTGTTTTGACTCTAAGCTTTATCGCTCTATGATTGGATCTT
The DNA here is from genome assembly GCA_958450335.1 of Hibiscus tridactylites. NCBI lineage: Eukaryota > Viridiplantae > Streptophyta > Magnoliopsida > Malvales > Malvaceae > Hibiscus > Hibiscus tridactylites. The sequence continues at coordinate 23,263,829 of OY288265.1, read as the reverse complement.
TGTTTTACCTTACCACAAGTAGATCGTATATATTATTTAGTGTTTGCTTGTGTGCTAGGTTTCAAGCTAGTCCTAGAGAGTCTCACCTTATAGCCATTAAAAGAATCTTTAGGTACCTTAGAAATACTCCTTGCTTAGGTCATTGGTACCCTAGAGACTCAACCTTTAACCTTCATGCTTTTTCGGATGCGGATTACGGGGGTTGTAAAATAGATAGGAAAAGTACTTTCGACACTTGCAAATTCCTAGGTAGTATTCTCATATCTTGGTTCTCAAAGAAACAAAATAGTGTAGCTTTATCTACCACCGAAGCCGAGTACATATCCTTGGGGAGTTGTTGTGCTCAAGTCCTTTGGATGAAACAACAACTCTTAGACTATGGAATTAAGGTAGACACCATACCCCTTAAGTGTGATAACACTAGTGCTATATGTCTCACCAAAAATCCCATCCAACACTCTAGAACCAAACACATAGAAATAAGGCATCAATTTATTAGAGATCGTGTCCTTAAGGAAGATATTGTTTTAGAGTATGTAGACACCTTAAATCAATTAGCGGACATCTTTACCAAACCTCTAGATAAGAAGTGTTTTTGGTCCCTTAGGAGAGAGTTAGGTCTAACTAGCCTATCTTGACCTTTTAGGACTTTTTATGCTTAAATTGCTTGATTTCTTGTAAAATGCCATGCTTATGTGTTTATGATCCTAATTTCATCCATGCTTATAGCTAGGGGAGTATGTTTGTGTTTTGATATGCTTTTCTTGCTCATTCGTATCATTTATGCATCTAGGAGCTTTTCAAATTCAGTTTTTCTGCAATTTAGAGCCTCATCTACACCTCCAGGCCTAGGCGTATCGAAACAGGTCACTCTGTTTCGATACAGGTGCCTTATATGAATACAATGTGACCAGGGCGTTTCGAAACGCCCCAAAGGGTTTCAAAACATTTTGGTTCTACCAAGACATGTATCGAAACGGCCCAAATGCGTTTCGATACGGGCAACCTCTTGGGCTTCGATACTGTCAAACAGGTATCAGAACGATCAGCTGGTGTCAGAACGTTCGTAGACGTTTCGGTACGCCTGTTTTGAAACGGTCTAGCCTGTTTCAAAACGCGTATCCGAAAAGCCTTTAAAAGGGTTTTAAATGCTCAATTTCACTTTTTATCAAACTGTTAAAAAACCCTAAATCATTTTCCCTCTATAAAAACCCTCCAAACCTCATTGTTTTTCATCAAATCTTGAGAGCTTTTACTCCCAAACGAAAATCTAAGCAAGCTTCAACAATGTCATCCATCCATTCTTCCAAAATCCCTCTTTTAAGGTATTTTCTAATTTGTTTCTTTTTCCTTTGATTTCATTCGAATCTTAGGTTAAAAAATTATAGTTTTGTATAGAATATATGTTTTATATAATGAGTTTTCAAAAACTTGTAAAAACTTTTCAAAATCTCGATTTTTTTATTCGAATATATTTGTTTTTAATCGTATTTTTTAACACAATTTTTCAAAAATTATTTTCTTCAAAAAAAATTTATATATGTATATACTTTTAAAGTGGTTTTAAAATCTTAATGGGATTTTTATTGGATTGAATTAAGGATTTAAATGCATACACTCAAATTTTTTCTTGCTTGCTTTGTGTTTTTAGGAGTTTTAAATGGATAACAAGAAAAGAAAGACTCAATCGGGTGAAGGTCCGACCCAAGACAACATTCGTCCAAAACTTACCCTCCTTTTTCAGAAAAGTCTTAGGAATCAAGATGCTAAGGAACGATTCAAAATCATTCATGATTTCACCGTTCGAAGAGAGCGAGTTGTGGATATAGATTTCCTTGACTCCGGGCGTTTTGAATTCAGTTATCTACCTCTCTTGCAAGAATGGAGTTTCTTAGTCTTTTTTAGCATTCCCAACATCGTCTACAAGAACATGGTCTTTCTCTTTTACTCAAATGTCGTTCTCATCGACAATGAGGATCATACCGAGGTAATTGGCATCGAATCTTATCTTTGGGGCAAGAAGTTCCGCATTGATCCATCCGTCTTAGAGAACACTCTTGGGCTCAAAGATGAAGGTATTGAGGATGAAAATCATTTTGGAGTTCACACTGGATCCGTTCTTACCTTGGATGCTCATGATCGATTCTTGCATTTGATCATCTCTTGGTTCATTCGCCCATCAGGAGGTAAATTTGCCCACATTCGTCAATTAGATCACTTTTGGCTAGAGTGTTTTCGCCAAGCACAACGACCAAACTTATTTAAAATCATGTTCGCCGAGATGGTCCATCAAGTGAATATTCGTACAACTGACTCACTTACATCCTTCACTTATGGGACAGTGTTGAGCTATATCTTTGGTAGCCTCGGTTTTGATTGTTCCTATGATTCTCCGGAACCCCGAAAGCAAAAGATTGGTGAATCTTCTCTTCTGAAGTCCGAGTTTCGTTACACACTTGGCCAATGGGTTTGTGTTGATAGGAGAGCTCCAGCACCTCAAGTCGAGCCTCAACCTCAAGCTCCGGCTCCCGTTGCGGCTCCTAACAATGATGCTCTTATGACTTTCCTTACCGAGCTGTTCAACACGATGGACACAAATATGGCTTCGGGTTTTGGTGCTCTCACCACTCGTATTCAATCTTTGGAGGATCGTGTTTCCACTCTTGAGAATCAACAAACATCCATGGATCTCTCCTTCTCTACCTTCTATGGTAATTGGAGGAGCTTTTGCCGAGATCAAGCTAAGGCCAAGGATGATTCTCTTGATGATGTTGGAGATGATGATGATGATGTGACCTAGGATTCATATTGCATATCATATTATTATGTCATATTAGGATTAAATTTGCACCTATTTATGTTTTTATGTTTTAAAGACCTGTGTTTTGAATATTTGTTTTTGGGATTGAGCTTGAACTTCACTGCTTTAAATATTTATGTTATTGATATTGTTTCTTGAACTTTAATGATATCTATGATAATTATGTTGTTTGGTTTATTGTTTATGACTCTGTTTATTCTCTTGTTAACCTTGTTTATCTATTTTTGATCTAACAAAAAGGGGGAGAAGTAATCTAAGAGCCTAAGTATTTTTAAAGTTGGTTTTGAGTTTCAAATACTTTAATTTTAAATCTTTTCAAAACTTTAAAACCTATCTTAAATTGAGGGGAGTTAAAAAAATTTCAAAGATTTCAAAACACTTAAAAATTTATACTTGATTTGTTATATCAAAAAGGGAGAGATTGTAAAACTAATAAATTGATTTTTGATATAACAAAGGATTTAAGGATTAAGTTGAAAAAGAGAAAATAAATTTTTAAGTCCTCAAAACTTCCAAAGTCTCTAGGAAAATTGTCCAAGTCAAAACCTATGTTTATTCAAATTTTTCTAAGTGTTTTCCAAGTCAAAACAGTAATTTTTGAGTCACCGTTTCGAAATGGCCCTTAGGCGTTTTGCAACTGTTAAACTGTGTTTCAGAACAAGCATTTTCGTTTCGATACGGGTGTATCGTAACAGGTCTTCATGTTTCGAAACGGATGAAGAACAACGGAACGAGTTGAACTGTTTTGATACGGCAGTATCGAAACGACCTCAAACGTTTCGAAACGATTTTCAAACTTGGTTTCAAAAATATGGCCGTTGCACTTTTATAACTAATTTTCAGCGAAACGGTTAGAGTGTATCGAAATGTTTTAAGATGTTTCGATACAGGTTTTGGCAGTGGCAAAATGTTTCGAAACGGGCTCTAGCATGTTTCGGAACAGGCTCTTGGAGTATCGAAACGATGTGGTCCATTTCGATACGGTCTCTTAATTACACCCCAACGACTATTTCTATTTTGGTCTGTTTTGAAATAGAGTCAAGCGTTTCGAAACGAGTAGTTGCAGAAGTGCATTTATGGTGGGAAGATTGTATTGCAATGGCTATAATTATGATGACAGCAACCCCAACGGCTAGAATTCAATGAGAATATATAAAAGGGAGTCCTAAAAGCACCAGCAACAACTATTGATCCTAAGAGAAACATCCAAACATCAAATTCAAGCTCTTGTACAAAATTTCCATATTCCTTGTAAACCCCAATTGTGGTTCTTTGTATTTCCCATTTTATTTGTTTCAATTGGGTTGAGTGCTTGTAATTAGGCAACATTTGTATTGAGAGATACTAGTTATTTGCCTTAATCTTCTTTGTAAACCTTGTGTGAGGATTGGGTCAATTTTGGGTAGAAAATTGACCATTGTGTAAAGGTTTCCTCCTAAGCCTAAAAAAGGGGAAGATCAACTAGTGGAGTTGTTGGAAAATCCTTAGTGGGAGCTAAGGTAGTGGATGTAGAGTTCAATTGGAATTTGAACCACTCTAAAAACTTTGTCTTGCAAATTTTATTTTACCACTTCCTACCAATCTTTTTAAAAAATCCAATTCACCATCTCTTGGCTTAAATCGATTCAATGATCCGCTCAACAAAAATATTTTAGTATTATGTGATAGATTTGCATTTTTGATGCATTAGGAGATCAAAACAAAGATTTTTTTTAAAATATCTAAGTTAAATAATTATGTTTGCTTGATTTTGGAAAGTGTTTTTTTTATTTATAAAAAAAATTATTCTCTATTTTTGAAAGTTGAAAAACTTTTTTTTGATAAATATAATAAAAATTTATATTCAATAATAAAAATAAGAAAAACACATTTGATACATTTTTTCTTATAATAGAAACATGAGAAATAAATTGAAAAATCCTCCAACTTTATATAGACTCGAGCTGGAGTTAGAGATTTGATATTTAAAAATTATTAAAAAATATTTGTGTTATATAAATTTGAATCTGGATCAATTTATTAGGTTAAAAGTTCATTTTTTTTACATTTAAAATTTTACAAGACATTCTAAAAACACAATGAAAATAATTTTTTTATCGTTTTCTAATTTTTCACATATTTTACATATTTCCAAACGCAGGGCTTTGGAAATTAGGGCTTCATAGGGTAGCGTGCACATCGGTGGGTGGGAGCACGTCGCCGTCTGCCCCCCAATACTTTTGCTTCTTTCTATTTTGCACATAATTGATTCCATTATGCTATAAATTTGGATACTATACACATACTTGATTTGTTGTTTTAGAGTTTAGATATTACAAATTTATATGATATTTAAATATTTTAATTATTTTACCAATAATTAGTTGATTTGGTAGAAAAGACCTTAGATCTTTTAAGTAAAGTAAGAAGTTTAAATCTTAACGTTATGAATAAAAAAATTAAATTTCATGATAACTATATACAATACTCGATCCGAATTACTAAGACAATAGGTTAAATATCGGTGGATCCCTTAAATAAGATTAGATGATCCAATTCTGATTTGTGAATAAAAAAATTAAACAAATCAGGAATCAATGGTTTTTGAATCAGATCAAATAAGGGGTTATATCTTCCACACACGAGTTAATTAGGCAAAACGTTCCTAAATTATAGCTTAGATTCTAAATAGCTTCCATACTATCAAACATTCTAGTTAACTTAAAATAAATAGCTTCCAAACTATCAAACATCCTAAGTTATATCTTCCATACACGAATTGATGCAGTACTCAATCCAGCTTGTTTTTGGTTGTTTTTAGCAACCTAGAAGCACTCTTTAAGTGCTTTTAAAAATTTTACATTACTTTTAAAAAGTGTAGTAGAAAATGTGATTTTAAAAATGCGGCAGAAAAGTAATTTTAAAAAGTTGGGTCGAAGAATCTATAGTGCTTATCATTGATGTCAAAAAATAAATTTTAGAAAATAAAATATCTATTTTAGACATGATATTGTAAAATATAATAAGTAAACTTGGGTGATGTTCAAATTTGTTACTATTATGATGTATGAAATAAATCAACTTAAATTATAATAAAATTTATTTTTTGTAAAAATTAATTTAAAAATATAAACTATATTCTATATTATATACATACATAAAAATTACAAATACATAATAAATTTAAAATAAGATAATTTTATTTTCAATATAAATATTATAATATATATATTATTTTATAATTATGTATATATAAACATTAGTTTAATGATCAATAATAATTAAATAATAGAGGCTAAAAAAGTAATTTTATTTTCAAACCAACTTTTCCACATAAAAGCTATAAAATTTAGGGTGTGTTTGGTTCCGGAGAATACAAGGAATTTTCTTGAAAAATAGAAAATGTTGAAAAAAAACATGTTTGGTTGCAAAAATTAGAAAAAAAATTTAGAAAATAAAAAAATGAGTGAAATTTTAAAAACATAAAAAGATGTTTTCATCATTTTCATTGAAAATAATTAAAAAAAGTAGAAAACACGAAAACAAGCATTTTTAAATTTTAACTCTATTTAACCCGGGTTCAAATCTTTTTAATGCAAATTTTAAAACTTTAGTTTATTTAATCACATTTTGTTTAATAATATTTTTAATAATTGTACTTTAATTTAATTATTTATTGATTAATTATTTGTTTATTTTTATTTGCTTTAAAGATCATATTAGTCCTCAACGAAAAATAAAAAAATCAATTAATCCATTATTGATTTTTGCATCCAATTTAACTCTCATTAGTCGAAACACACTCAATTTAGTCCTTTCGTAACGGTTGGCCAAATTTTGACCATTAAATTTAACTCATTAAAAACCAATAAATGATAATGCATGACACACTCTGAAAGTGTTACGTCATTAAACGATAAAAATCTAAAAAGTATTTAAAAATTCTAAAAATGTAGAATTTTAAAAATATTTTCTAATTTGGCCATTTACTAATTTTATATTTCAAAATAATCATAGTTTTGATTTTTTTTTCAATTTGTTTTTTATTGATTTTTTAATTCAAATCCCAAACCTCGTTGTTATCATTATTGTGAGAACTAGCATAGCTGGTAGATCCCTATCCAGTCTTCCTTCAATTCATGTAAATCAAGTTTTTTATTGGGATTTTACTAATTCGTAGGAAACAAACAATCCTTAACAAACAAACCACATATTTTAATAAGAAAATGGATGTTGAAACCCCGAAGATGTCAAATTTAATTCAAACCCTTGTAAATTCTATAGCGTTTTAATGGATCCAAGTGAAGACGCTAGTTGTGAAGGGGAACTAATTAACAAATTATTTTAAGGTGGGTAGTTAGTTGTGAAGGGATTAATTTATGAAAGTGCTAAATTTATCGCAATTTAAATTATGAGGTCTGATTGATTGTAATTTGAATTATGAGGGCTAAATTGGATGTAAAAAATTCATAAGGGCTTAATTGTTTTTTTGTTGAGAGCTAATTTGACCTTTAAGACTTCTTATTTTGAAAAACTAGATATCAAACACATTTTCATTATTTTCATTTTTGAAAACAAGTTTTCATTTCTATTAACGAAACGTGTTGTCTAATTTTTAAAAAACAAAAATAACCAATCTTTTAAGCAATGTAAGAGGTTCGAATCTTAGCGTTGCGAATGAAGAAAATTTAGTTGAGAGAGTTGTCTGAAATAAAAGCCATTTTCTGAAAATGAAAATAAAAAATAAAAATAAAAAATATTTTCTAGAATCAAACGGTTTAAAAGCAACCAAAACACCAATCTTTTAAGCAACGTAAGAGGTTCGAATCTTAGCATTGCGAATGAAGAAAATTTAGTTGAGAGAATTGTCTCCTTAATGAATCCGAACTAAGTTAACAAGTCAATGAGTTAGATACTAATAGTTATAGAAAAAATGGTGTTTGATATTATTTTTTGACTTTTAAATTAAGATTGTTTAAATGGTGTTTTCATAAGTTTTTTTAATAAAAATTTAATCAATTATTTATAAAGATGCATCTTTATTTTTTTTGTCTCATAACCTCGTTGAATTATACGTTCATTTCGACTAATCAATATATTGTTTTTCTTTATATTTTACAATTTATTTAATTAATATTTAAAATTATATGTTTATTATATTCAAATTTTCAATATAAATTTATATTTTAATTATTTAAATAAAAACATTTAACGTTAACTTTAATACATGTTTTATGTTAGAGAAAAACTTCAATACGCATGCTGTGTAAAATTTTAGTTTACACAAGTCTTTTAGTTTTAGGAGTTAAGGGTTTAATTTAAGGTTTAGAGTTTAAGGGTTTGGGTTATAGTATTTAGAATTTAGACTTTAGGGATTAGAGTTTGTTAGGGACGGAGCTAAGATTGAACATTTACAGGGGCCGAAGTATTAAATTAAAAAAATGCAAGGGTTTATTAAGTATTTAAAACTCAAAATTATGGGGGGCAAGTTCTAATTTATCTAATATTAAACTTATGAGGACTTAAATTGATATCAGACCAAAAGATTAATAATGCGGGCTCATTATTTTTAGTTCAATCACTACTTGGTCATATATTTAATAAACTCTTATATTTTTTAATTTGAACATTTATTTTTACAGGGGCCAAATTATAATTAGACCAAAATTTTCAAATATTTTAATTTTATAACAGGGCTCGGGGGCCCTTGGGCCCCAAGGGAGCTCCGTCCCTGAAGTTTGTGGTTTAGTTTTTTAGGGTTTATATTTAGTAATTTAGGATTTTGGTTTATGATATAAATATCCAAATTTGTGTAAAATAAATTTTACACTGAGTATCAAAATTAAACCATGTATGTTATGTATATATTTGAAGATTAAAAACCAATTAAGAGATTATTACAAGGTAGTATATGTTCATTGATATTCTTAATTCTTTGACAATAGGTATACACTATGTAGACAAAATAATTTGAACTTGTGTCTCTTAAGATGAATATCATCAACTTTTTCACCGAGACACTTGTTATTTAATCTAATTTTAAAAACAACTCTTTAATTAACAGGTCATCATTATAAGAACAACCTATAAAAAAAATCAGTCTCTATTTAAATATGTATCCATATATTTCCAAGACCAATTCATTAAGAGGTCCCTATTGATAGAGAAAGAGCATCAAACCCTACCCAAAAACATAATCAAATAAAACCAAACATTTAACAACCTAAACCACCTTACATATAATAATACACATTCAACTCCTAGAGATTTGACCAATTGAGCAAGTTGCAAATTAATTAATGGGTATTATTATTGTTTATGGGCAGCGTTTTCCTTTTAGTTGATATACAAATAATGAAGGATTATGACTTCCAAGTAAGTTGATTACTCGAAATTGATTATATCCTTACCCACAACAATATGAAATTCAATTATTCAAATCGAGTTAAAACCTTTAAAAAAAACCCAACCCAAAATTATATCTCCTCATATATAAAAAGTTAAAGTTATTTAAAAGTAATAAATAAATAAACGTGACAATATTTTTTTAATCTGTTTGTGGAGTTAATTTTTAGTTAATTTTTAATATTTTGAATAAAATAAATTAAGTTAGACGAATTATCTCAGTGAACAAATATAAAATTTGAAGTATAAGAAAGAAAAAAATTGGGGTCCTATATGTGTTGAAGGAAACATATGGCCCAATAAAGCCCAAATTTATGAATAAATTAAATTTAGAACATGTGTAAAAAATATATTAACATTTTTTTGAACATTTATTATAATACATTTTTATTACTCGGACCCTTTTTCATTTATAAATAAATTTTTTGAGCACTTAAGTATGTTTATTCTTGTGTTCCTTATATATTGTATTGATGAAAATAACAATCATACTATATTAAAAAATAATTTAAATGAGTGATAAAATAGTTACACACAAAATTAATTTTTATTACTTTATAAAAAAACCACATAAAAATAAATTAATTTCTTGTCACACTCTAGAAACTTCATTTTCTCTCCCCCCAACACTAGTTTTTATAAGATAGGCGATCAATCTTTCAAGACATTAAAAAAATGGTTTAATTATCGGTATCGAATTTATTGAATTTTTAATTAAGGGTAGAGGTATGACTCTCCCAACGTAGTTTTTTACATTCAAACCTCTGAAATGAAAATCGAAACTGCTTCAATCAATCAATGTACGGATTACCGTATTTCATTTGACATTCCTGCAGTCCGCGTTGTGCTGATTTTTGTAACGACATATATAGTTGAATCCGACGAGAAGTTCACAGATAGCTGCTTCAGTCTTTTCCCTATCAGCAAAATACAATGTCTGGAGGAGAACGTTTGTCCGAGCAACCATTTGCTGTTGCTCGAAATTCCGCTCGCTTTGCCATCGGATCGTGTTGTGTGCCAAGAACTTAATGTCCTGTTGAGACTTTGTTTCCAATCCTGACCCAACGCAGCATCGTATATCGCCTAGTTCTTGAGATTAGTCCTCAGAGACAGTCTCAAACTAGTTGGCAACATCTGGTACAAATCACCCCGAGCTTCTTCTCCGACCAAATGAGGATACCGTAGTAACTTCTCGATGACGATTATTACGTTCGCATAATGCAACGCAAGAGCAGAGCCTCCCACAGTGGATGGTGAAGCATACACTGCTAACCTACTTTTAGGACCAAATTGTGCATTATTCAGCACACTGTACTTGGATTGTCTGTCATCTCCATTCAAAGGAACATTACAACATCTCGAACTCTGGCTACATCGATCATCACAACCGACACTCCCATTATCATCGTCGTCCCTGTCGTCGCCATACCTTGAAACCGAAGAGTTCAAACTAAGGCAATGTGTTAAAAATCTCCCAGGAGTAGTCCCAAAAGGAAAACCGAAATCCTCGACCCGAAACAACCTGAATTCGCCCTTCCCAGAATCAATCCCCCTATGCTTCAAACTCAATCCCTTCTTCTCCATCACATTCCCAACACTACTACTCTTACTAAGACCCCGTTTCAACGGCCTCGGAGCAACGACTACCTCTCGATCACGGAAACCGCAGTTAACCCTCCCTAATTCACCATCCTTTCTCAAAGTAGACTCCCCAAAAACAACAAGAATCCTAGCAAAGATGGTACAGACACTCCTAGCCAACAACTCAACAACCTTATCAAATGTCTGGTTCCAAAGTGAAACATTTTTAATGTGCCTAACATCCTGTCTCTGCCAAATCAATTTTCGCTCGAAAACTCTCCTACTTCCATTATATTTCTTTAACATAGCCTGTTCTAATTCATTCAAAACCTCCATTTCATTATAAAAATTGGCAATGGAATTAACATAGCTTTCCATTCTCTTAACCATTCCATCCATATCTTTGACTAAAAATCCTAATTCTCTAACATCAATAATTCCACTCAAGACATCATCAAAAACATGCTCGAAACCAAGTAAAGCAGGCTCATTACATTTCTGGCCTAGTCTAGAGACAACACTGGCCACCTTGTTTAACTCATCGAGCTTTTCAGATAAAGCAAGGGAGAGAAGGTGATTCTCATCGGAGGAAATCAAACTGGAAATGCCATGGGAGTTTAGGATATCGGATTTGAGCTTGGAGATCTCGGTTTCAGACAGGGATTTGTGGAGTGGATTGTTTTGGACATCACATTGGCAACTTCGAAAGACAAGATTGTTGGTAAAATAGAACTGCAAAACCGGCTGTTAGCACTGACTGGAAAAAATATAAAAACAGTATGTAAATATGTGAACCGTGTCGTGGTATGGTGGCCACTACCTTAGAAACAAAACTGCCCCGAACAGTGTAGTTGCTTCACGGGCAGGCTGTCCCCCGAGGTGCACACGGACGCTCCTGGAATCGTACACTCGACTCCGGAGTGAACAACAGTGGTATTGCTGGAACTAACACTGGAGGAAACAGAGAGAACTGTAATGTGTTTGATATCTCAAATGGTGCATGCAACACCTCTATTTATAGGTTGGATATCATGTCTATAATTGACATTTCACTGCTCAAATAATTACAGAATTAAATCTGTATAACAGCAGTATTAAACATGCTATAACAGCTTCACATAATCACCATTTTAATTCTGTAATTTAAGCTGCATAACAGTGATGTTACACTGAAAAACAGTCTAAATTCATCCACTAAACAGACTGTTCATATTCGAATAATTTCGAATAGACTGCTGGAATCAAAACGTTCGAATCAAACAATTATTCTGAACGTTGCAGTTCAGATATGAATTAAAAAATAAATTTTGATTGATTCGAACAGTTTTCTCAAAAGCCTATAAATAAGAAAAATTCTTTCACATATAATCTTTTGTTCATAAGAAAATTCCATACGAATTTTCTCCAAAAAGAATATATACGCGCGCGTACGTCCGAGCCCGAGCCGGCCGGGCGGCGGCGCGCGAGGACTTCCCTTGTTCTTTCCCACTCAACAAGGGAGGGAGGAAGCATGGGTATAAATACCCTTCCCTAGCTATTTTCCCAACCAATGTGGGATATAGCTTTGGTAACACTTGAAGCATTACCATCATTGCCCCACTAATGCGAAAGAATTCTATACGAATGAGCGATCCTTCTCTTAGATAAGTTGCTTAAGCACTAGTGAACGTATCTTGAACTAGTACATAGTGATAATGAGCGATCCTTCTCTTAGATAAGTGAAACTAGTCTTGAACTTTCTAAGATAGGGGTAAACTCATAACACACAACTAACTCCTTCATCCACCGAAGTTCTCGATGTGTAAGATATATATACACAAGTGTATATTTGGCCATCTTACCCTCAGGATTCTAGTAAGTGTTTTAGAAAAACGACCCAACGTTTTTCACAGAAGGTGGCTAATCCTTCTCACTTACATATGTTATTTCATCAAGTTTATCTCAATATAAACCACCCTAAATCTGGGCTATGAAATAATTAAGAACCATTTGTAATGGCTCAACCTCTTATAGACTTATGGTGATTTCTTCAAGTCCATTTAAAATGAACCACCCAGTCTTGGGATAAGAAATCATTAAGAATAAATATTCAACCTCATTGTCGGTGAATTCAAAATGTCCTTCTCAATAGGATCATTTAAACTTTGAATTCATTAAGAGTTTCTTGAAACTCAACCTTTCTGGCGGTAAGTCCATATTGTCCTTCTCAATAGGACAACACATTCATACTTGTGTTATGAACTTATTAAGAAAAAGTATTCAACCATGATTCGGTAAATTCATCAAGTCTTTCTCACAAAGACCACCCAAAACCTGGGCTATGAATTTATTAAGAGTAATAGTACTCAACCTGGACATGTACATCATTCGTCATAGGGATAGGCAGTGAGAAATGTACACTATGAGTCTTTCCATGGTTTCGTTTGACCACATTGAACTTAAATAACTAAGTTGGGTATCCACCATGAATTCCTCAACCAATGGGCTTTAAACCCATCCCCCTCGACGAATCAAGGACCAATTTTCGACTTAACCCTTTGGTAAGCGGATCTGCTAGGTTTCTTTTCGACTTCACATACTCTAAAGAGAGTACTCCATTCCTTATTAAGTGTCTAACAGATTCACGCCTTATGCGAATGTGTCTCTTTTTACCATTGTAAACTTGACTCTTGGCAACACAAATCGCAGCTTGTGAATCACACAACAAGGAAACAGGAGGATTCGGAGTTCCCCACAACGGAATATCGGCTAACAAACTCCTTAGCCACTCAGCTTCTTGCCCAGCTAAGTCAAGAGCTATAAACTCTTACTCCATAGTAGAGCGAGCAATACAAGTCTGTTTTGAAGACTTCCAAGAAATTGCTGCTCCACCCAAAGTAAATACATACCCACTCGTAGAGCTTACTTCATCAATATCGGAGACCCAGTTGGCGTCACAATATCCTTCTAATGTAGCAGGAAAGCCAACAAACTCAAGTCTCCAGTCCATAGTACCCTTAAGGTACTTAAGTAAGCGTCTAAGAGCAACCCAGTGCTCACCACTAGGGTTATGAGTATATCTACTGAGTCTGCTAACAGCATAGGTAATATCTAGCCGAGTATAGTTCATTAAGAACATCAAACTGCCAATTATTTTGGCATATTCCGTTTGAGAAACGCTACTTCCTTTATTCTTAAAGAGATGTATGCTAGAGTCATAAGGAGTTCGAACAGGGGCGATGTAACACCCCAATTTTGGGCTTAGAAGTTTTGGGTTTGGACCGGATCGGTCGGATTGCGGTTCGAATATAAAAAGACGATTTTAGGAAAGCCTAGTTCGGGGTGCATTAAAAATATGGAAAAATATCTTAAAATCCTCTTTTATTATATATAAGAGAGTGGTGAAATCAATTTTACAAAATGAGGTTTGGAAGTGTGACATTTTGAGTTAGTGACTAAAATGTAATATTTGAAAAGTTGGTGACTATTTTAAAAGGATTGAAACTTTGAATCTTTAAAGAGCTAATTTACCCAAGAAGAGTTTTCTCCAGATTTTTCTTAATATTAAAGATTTAATTAATGATTTTTAATTAAAGGAAAAAGGGGGAAGTAGATATTTTGACTTCATAACTAACTTTTCTCAAAATTTTCCATTTCTTTTCTCTCAACTTTTCTCTCAGCCCAAACACTTTCCCCCAGCCAATTTTACTCTGATTTTAACATCTAAAGATGAGATTTCAATCTTCAATTGATCTCTAATCATTTCTACATCAAATCCTTGGCATTTGCTTATTGAATTTTCAAGAATCTTGGTTCTAAACAAGGAGAAACTCACATTTAGAGGTATGAACGTCCTTCTCCTCTAAATACTCAGTTCTTTACTGAAATTCCCAAGTTCTCAATCATTGATTTGTGTTTTATAAAAGGTTTTAATGATGTGTTCTTGATCTTGGCTTTAAAATGCAAGATTTGGTTTAATTTTGATGAAATTCGTATGAAATGATTGGGCACTGTTTTGATATGTCTTTTTGATGTAAATTGGATGTATAATTGATGTGAAATTGAGGTTTAATCAATGCAATCCCGAATAGGTTGATTTTCCTAAGTTTTGCTTGTGTTAATGGTGGTTTTTGGGGTGATCTTGATGTTCTGTTATAGCTGGAGGTATAAGGACGTGATTATATCCTTTTTGGATGTTAATTGTTGTATAAGAATGATTGGAGTTGATGGATCTTGGCTGGGTAGTGTTGTAGAGGTGTTTGGATGTGATTTCGGTTGTGTTTGGTGGCCGAAATGCGAGTTTTGATGAGAGCAGCGGGTTTAGGTGTCTTGGTTGAAGATATTAATGCATGATGATGCATTAATCCTCTGCTTTGATGTGTTTAAAACAAGGGAAACATCTTTGGATCCTTGTGGTGTTGATCCGGAAGCTTGATTGGTGTTTCGGCGAGCTTGTGAAACGGAATCGGTGAGTGGAATTTGGTTTTCAGCTTTGAAACCAATGTTTTGAAGGTTTTGGGAGCTTAGTTTAAGTCTAAACAACTTAGCTAAGGTCAAGAGTAAGTTTTCGAAAAAACTCTCTTGTTGATGAACCATGAGTTGGTTGAATGCAAAGTGAATTGTTTGCATGTTTAAATTCTGTTTTTGAAAGCATATGTTAGCATGTTTATTGCTGGTTTTATAAGCCATGTGTTGAAGGATGCTCAAGGTAAGGGATCCTTGTTTTGTACATTGTTAAATGTGGTTTTGATGCATAGTGATGCATGATGATTAATGGCGTTGTTAAATGCTTTAAAACAGTGGATTATTGTTGTTAAATGATGTATATTGGCAAGTGATGTCTTGGTTTAAAAGTACTTGAATCGGATATAGTTAGCCGGCTATATGATTGGGTGCAACGTGAATAAAGTCGCCTTGGATGTCGAGGGGTTGTGATTGTACCGTAGACTCCATCCAAGTACACTAACGAGACGGTTAAGGTCACAATGGTGGTTAAAAGTCCATGTGTGGACCTTGTGTATTGTTAAGGTTACAATGGTGGTTAAAAGTCCATGTGTGGACCTTGTGTATTGTAAGATCACAATGGTGGTTAAAAGTCCATGTGTGGATCTTGTGTTGTATGTCCCGTGATCTCGTTAGTGATGTTATACAACTACCAATGAGTGATGTGGAAGGGTTGTGATTGTACCATAGTCTCCATCACGGGTGTTGAGGGGTTGTGATTGTACCATTTGCTCCACCTTGATATTGGTAGTGTGTATGAAGCGTATGGGACAACGCTTGTAATCTGCGTATCCGATTGTCGATTGTGTTTCGAGTTGTAAAATGGTTATGATTATCACTTGTAAGCCAATATGACATGTTAATGATTTGAAGCATGAAATGGCCTTGACGTTTCGAAACGGGTAGAGCCGTTCCGGAACGGATTTGCCACTGCCAAGCCTTGTTCCGCAACGAGTTTCGGAACGGTCCCGCGTTTCGGAACGGATCATTCCTGTTCCGGAACACTCGACCGTTGGGCACAGAAACTAATGGTTATAAGTTTTGAAATCATTGCGTTTTGGTCCTGAACTTGTTTTAGCAATTGAATGTGTTTGAGATGTCCGTTTGAGTTGAAATTTGGCAGGGAAGCATGAAACATGATTAATATCATTTTGGTAACTTAAAATTTGGTTAAGTCCTTGAAATTTTCCGAATTTGCAATTTGGTCCCTAAATTCATAAGTTATGCAATTGAGTCCCTAAATGTTTTCCGTTCGCTGTGACTTTTGAGTATGCTGATCTTATGATCATATCTAGGGATAATATGCATTTAGACAAGATTAAAAAGAAAAAAAAGGGCCGTTAATCAAGGTTGACTTTTGGGTTGACTTTGGTTTTCCCCGTGTAATCTTCGTAGTTCGGGTCAACCGTCTAGGCCGGGCTAAGGGGGTTACATTTGGTGGTATCAGAGCTGAGTTCTCGAGTAATTGGGAATGGTTATGTGGGTGATGAGTGTATGAATGCTTTGTATGCTAGTTGAATGAAAGTATGTTGTGTGAATTGTAAGTATGTTACAATTGTGATGTATGCTGTGGTGAAGCATGTTTGAGGGACCCATTGCCAAATCAAAGCTAATGAAATGATTCGTTTTTAATTGGAAATGAGCTTGAGTACTTGGATTGCTTACCTTGCTGAGCCTGACTTTGTTTGTTGCATTGTAATTGCATTGTTTAGTGAATGGCACCTCGTAGAGAGACGAGGATTAATACGCGAGCTATGGCTCAAAATGAGAATGAAGAGAACGCTGAGAATGTGGTGGATTTACCTCCTCCGCCTGGTGGTGGTGGTGCTGGGGGTGAAGGAGCTGGTGTTGCAGCAGGTGCTGGGGTCGCTGGACCTGAAGCTGGTCAGGGGCAAGCTATTCCTGATATGACAATGTTGATTCAAGCTATTGCTGGAGCTTTTCGGGCGGCGGTAGCTGGAGCTCAGGGAGCTGGGCATCAGGGAGATGCTGGTGTTAGACTACCTTTGGAACGTTTACGCAGTCTGGGAGGGACTGAGTTCAGGGGTTTGTCTGCTGAAGGTTCTGAGTCTTGGTTGGAAAGTACCAAGAGAATCTTGGGTCAAATGAACTGCAATGAAGTGCAGAAGCTGGGCTGTGTGATATCGCTGTTGCATGACGATGCGTATACATGGTGGACAACCACTATCTCCGGAATGGAGGATGCTGATGTGACTTGGACGTTCTTTCTGAACGCGTTCAAGAGAAGGTATCTGGGTGTGAGGTACCTAGATGAAAAGAAAAGAGAATTCATGTCTCTTACTCAAGGGAGCATGTCTGTAGCTGAGTACGAGGTTCAGTTTGTTTGACTCAGTCAGTACGCACCTGAGCTTGTTCCAGATGAGCGGGAGAGGTGTGAACGTTTCCGTTATGGTTTGGTGACGGAGGTGAAGACATATATGCTGGCTGCCGAGTATACTGATTTTGATGTGCTGGTTGGAAGAGCTAAGGACATTGAGATGAATTTGAGTTTATCTTCTAGAAGTGCTGGTTCTAGTGTGGGCAAGCGAGCTGCTGAGTATAGTTCCGGTGGTGGACGGAACAAGAGAGGACGTGATCGGAAGTATCAGTCTTCGGCTAGGCGAGGTGGTGGAGGGCAAGGTGCGCCTGTTCAGGGAGACAAGGCAAGAGCTGATCCGAACACATGTTGGACATGTGGATCGCGTGGCCATTTGAGGCGTGATTGTCCTCGAGCTGCGAGGGAGGTGCAGGCTCCTGTTGTGGCGACTGGTAACTCATGCTGGAACTGTGGTTCGGCGGATCACATGAGGAGGGAGTGTCCTCTGTTGGCAGGTGGTGGCCAAGGACGTGCTCCTGGAGTTGTTGCACCGCAGAGAGGTCGTGGGCGCGACCGTGGTAATTTCCAGCGTAGAGAAGAGGGTGGAAGGAACGTGGCTCATGTTGTAGCTGTTCAGCCTGAGGGTGGTGGCTATGCCAGAGTGTATGCTCAGAGGGAGGGGAGGAATGATACGGATGTGATCGCAGGTACATTCACTTTGCAATCCTTGTCATTACTTTCCTTGATTGATTCTGGATCTACACACTCATACATTTTGCGTGAGCATGCTGAATTGCTTGGTTTGCCTGTTGAGTCTTTGGATGTTGGTATGCGTGTCACTAGTTCTTTTGGTGAGACTGTTGTGACTCGAAAGCTTTATAGAAGATGTCCTTTGGTTGTGCAAGATCATGTTTTTCATGTTGATCTTATGGAATTGCCTTTCTATGGTTTTGATGTAATCCTTGGTATGGATTGGCTTTTTGAGCATCGAGCTGTAGTAGATTTTGAGAATAAGCGAGTTTCGCTGAAGCTTGCGGATGATTATGAGGTAGTGGTGGTTGGTGAGAATGTGAAGTTTCTTGCCAATGTGGTGTCTACATTGGAGGCGAGCCGGATGCTGAGGCAAGGTTGTGAAGCTTACCTCGCTTTTGTGATGAATCCTAGCTCTAAGGAGTTGCGTGTGCAAGATATCAGGACTGTGCGAGAGTTTCCTGGTGTGTTTCCGGAGGAGTTGCCTGGATTGCCTCCTAATCGCGAAGTGGAGTTTGGGATTGAGCTGTATGAAAACACAACTCCAGTGTCCATTACTCCTTATCGAATGGCACCTAAAGAGTTGAAAGAGCTGAAGACGCAACTGCAGGAGTTGCTTGATCGTGGTTTCATTCGGCCAAGTGTATCACCTTGGGGTGCACCGGTCTTGTTTGTGAAGAAGAAGGATGGCACTATGAGAATGTGCATTGATTACCGTCATCTTAACAAGTTGACTATCAAGAATCGGTATCCATTGCCGAGAATTGATGATCTTTTTGATCAATTTCGGGGAGCGGCTGTGTTCTCTAAAATTGACTTAAGGTCAGGGTATTACCAGTTGAAGGTGAAGGATGTGGATGTGCCAAAGACAACTTTCAGGACGAGGTATGGGCATTATGAGTTCCTTGTGATGCCGTTTTGTTTGACGAATGCTCCTGCAGCTTTTATGGACATGATGAATAGAGTGTTCCACGAATACTTGGATAAGTTTGTGGTGGTGTTTATTGATGATATCCTCGTGTACTCGCGTACTGAGGAGGAGCATGAAGGGCATCTGAGAAATGTGTTACAAGCTTTGTTGGAGAATCAGCTTTATGCTAAGCTGAGCAAGTGTGAGTTTTGGCTTAGAGAAGTGGTGTTTCTTGGTCATGTGGTTTCTGCTGAGGGGATTCGTGTTGATCCTCAAAAGATTGAGGCAGTGATGAATTGGAAGCCTCCTAAGTCTGTTCATGAAGTTCGTAGTTTCCTGGGTTTGGCAGGATATTATCGGAGGTTCGTGGATGGTTTTTCAAAGATTGCTGCACTTTTGACGAAGTTGTTGTAGAAGGATGTTAAGTTTGAGTGGACGGAAGCGAGACAGTTGGCTTTTGAGAAGCTTAAGGCAGCTTTGACACAAGCTCCTATCTTGGTTCAACCTGAATCAGGGAAAGAGTTTGTGGTGTATAATGATGCGTCCTACGTTGGTTTGGGATGTGTGTTGATGCAAGAGGGTAAGGTGGTGGCTTATGCATCGCGTCAGTTGAAGGTGCATGAGCGCAATTATCCTACGCATGATATTGAGTTAGCTGCGGTGGTTTTTGCTTTGAAAATTTGGAGGCATTATCTGTATGGTGAGAAGTGTACTGTGTACACGGACCACAAGAGTTTGAAGTATCTGATGTCCTAGAAGGAGTTGAATCTTAAGCAACGACGTTGGGTGGAGTTGCTTAAGGATTACGATTTGACGATTGAGTATCATCCGAGTAAAGCTAATGTTGTAGCGGATGCCTTGAGTAGGAAGGTAGCTGTTGAGTTGAGGGCTATATTTGCCAGTTTGAGCATTTCGCGTGATGGTGGCCTTGTGGCTGAGTTGCAAGTGAAACCATCTTTGGTTCAGTTGATTAAGGAAAAGCAGTTGTTGGATGATTCCTTGGTGCCACATGTTCAGGATATTGCGGAGGATAGGCCTTCGGATTTCTGCTTTAATGATGATGGAGTTTTGTTGAGTGTGTAAAAGTTCTATTATTTACACCCTTTTTAACCCATATTTCTGCTGCATTCAAGCATCATTGCATTGCATTTAGGTCAGTTTACAATAAAACATCACAAATACACTAAAGGCACGGATTCTACTAAAAGATGGCTGATTTTGCAGGTTGCTGCCATAGTTGACAAAGAAGGCAGGCGCAGGGCAGAGAAGCAGAAGAGCTGAACTGGACAAGCAGACGACAAGGACGAAGCTGCCATGGATCTGTCGTGACAGCAAGGTGACAGCAGCCTTATGAAGAGGAAAAGTAAAGTGGACCTCGATAGATAGAGAAAAATCTGCTCGTCTGTCGTGTGAAAACCAAATATTTGTCCAAGCCCCGGATCGAAAGATATGTCAAGCCAAAGCTCAAGGAGAAGAAATCCCTAGAAACAAGGATGGCGGCTGCAAAGTAGGACTCTTGGAGATTAAGTCTTTATTAGAATCTTACTTTTAATTAAAGTTGTAATCCTTGTTAACTTAGAATACTTGAGCCCAAAGCTTATATAAGGGCATAGATTTTAACCTAGAAGGATCATACCCCATACCCCATAACCGATAACCTAAACCCCTCCGCCGTTTACCCGTCGTCGACATGTTCTAAAAACCCCCTAGGGCCACGGGTTGTTTTGTAAAGTAGTTGCAAGGGTTGTTTTGTTTTAGGATTTTCCAAGTTCAATAAAATAAACTTCAAGTTCTCTTATTTCGGTTTTAATATCTTGCAAGAGCATCGGGAGAGCATTGTGAGGTTATCTATTTACTTAGCATCGGGAGAGTTAAGTATACGAAAGAGATAAGAGCGCGTTCTCTAGTTTATAGTTGAACCATCTCGTGCCTAGGGATAGGGCGAGGTTAAGTGACTAAGGAAGAATTCATACACATCGGTGTTCATCCTTCGATTCACGCCGGGAGGTATCATCAAAGACGTGATCATCGACAGACTTGGACCTAGGGATAGGCCAAGGCAGATCTGGGATTCTTGCCAAACTTGGAGTACGGAGTTGGTGTGTTCGCTGCCGCGACAGCTAACGGACAGCCGCCGCGACAGGTGCTGTCGGCGACGGGCGCGACGACAGAACTGGATTTCCTAAGCATTACAATACCTGCACTACTGAGCAATTCAATACCAGCCCATTCTCTCTATCTTGATATCTCAACTCTTTTATTTACGTTTTACTTTATTATTCTCGTGACAAATCTTCTCAATATTTCTTTTACTTCCGTGCAGTGAATTAAGGTGAAGTCATTAGCTCAATCCCTGTGGAGACGATATCCGATACTTCGTATCACTTTACTACTTGCGTCGTGTACACTTGCACTACAATTGCGATAGACTCTTTTACACGCAACAAGTTTTTGGCGCCGTTGCCAGGGATTGGCAACATAACTACACCTTTCTTTTATTGCACTTTTCGTTTTTGTTTTTATTTTAATTTTTCTTTTTCTATTTTTCTTTAGTACTTTCAACTCTTGCTTTTCACGAGGTTTTCTTGTTTATGCGTAGATCTAAAAGAGGTGAAGATCCTGAATATCCATTAGATCCAGAAGTTGAACGTTCATTCAATCTCAAGAAACAACTTTGTCACCTTTTAGACAGGAACGAGTACCTTGAGGAACAGCTAGAGAAAATGGGCCATAACCAACCTGCTGGCGGTGGCATACCACCCCTTGGCGATCTTAACCCGCCTATCGGTGACCCGCCCGCAGCAGCCAGACGACGGTCATGTCGTGACTACATGCTAAACGATCATGTAGAGCTGGAGACCACGCTGCCAGACATTGATGTTGATAACTTCGAGCTTAAACCTGTCATGTTTAGTATGATCAACAATGCCGGACAGTTTAGTGGTGCTGTGACAGAAGATGCCAGGGAGCATCTCAAGACATTCCAGGAGATCTGTGGTTCGTTTAGACTACCAGGAGTTAATCCGGAGATACTGAGGCTTCGGTTATTTCCTCATTCATTGAGGGACAGAGCTAAAACTTGGTGGAATAAACTAACACCGGGTTCAATCGTAACTTGGGCAGATTTATCTCGTGAATTCTTATCTCATTTTAATCCTTCGCATTTATCTGAGCGATTACGTAATGAAATTGCTACTTTTCAACAGGAAGATGACGAGCCGATGCACGAGGCCTGGGACAGATTTACTACTCTTCTTCGAAACTGCCCAATGCATGGATTCTCCGTCTGGAATCAGGTTACAAAGTTCTATAATGCTGCCAACCTACAAACTCGCATCCGAATTGATTCCGCAGCAAATGGGTTACTATTGGATAAGGATCCGGACGAGGCTTTGCAAGTTTCGAAAAATCTGGCCAAGAATGAGGAGCAGTTTCCGACTGCAAGAAGAGGGGGTAAACGGGTACTTGCTGTTAAGGACTACGAAGCCGACAACACGATGAAATCACAGGTAGCATTCCTTACTAAAGTAATGAAAAGGTTATTGAATGATGATGGTTTACAAGGATTTGCTGTTGAGGAAGTATGCGATATCTGTGAGGGAAATCATAGTAGGGATGAGTGCCCAATAAATGTAGAAGAGGAAAAATATGTTGGAAACTACAAGCCAAATTATAATTCCAACAACTATAATCCCAATTGGAGGAAGGATCCTAAGTTTTCATGGAGTAATCCCAACAATGCCCTGAATCCTCAAACACATAATAAGAATCAGGGAGGTCCTAGACTGCTGACGCGACAGCAGCTGCCGCAGAATCTGCCGCCGTCGTAGCAACAGCAGCCACCAGCTGCCACGAGTAGTATACTGGAACAGACTCTGGCCACTTTTATGTCTCAAACCGGTACTTATATTGAGAATATGAATTAGTTTGTCAAGAAGACAGAGAATTTCATGGATAAGACGGAGATGAGGATGACAAATCATGAAGCTACTTTGAAATCTCTGGAGACACAAATGGGTCAGGTGTCGCAACACATTAAGCCAAGGTAGAATGGAGGATTTCCTAGCAATACTGAAAATGCTAGACCACCCACACATGAGCAGTGTAAGGCGATTACCACTAGGAGTGGGAAGAAACTACCAGGGCTGGAAAAAGAAGCTGAAATAGTAAAGGAACCTGCCTTAGATAAACCTGCCGAGGAAGCTGCCCCGACAGGTGATAAACAGACTGCTGCCGATGAACCTGTCACGACAGCAGAAGCGACAGAGGAGAAAAAAGATGATTATCGTCCTCAGATTCGCATGCAGTGGGAAGGACGCATTGCTGATTACCGTCCACCACCACCCTTCCCTCAACGGATACAGCAAGCTAAGCATGAATCTCAACTTAAAAAGATTTATGATATTTTTAAGCAGGTTCATATTAATATTCCATTGTTAGATGCCGTTAGGGAGATGCCCGGTTATGCTAAATTTCTCAAGGATGTTATGTCAAAAAAATCTAAACTTGGGGAGTTTGAAACGGTAAAGATGACAGAAGGTTGCATGAGCATTCTTCATCGGCAGCCACCCTAGAAAAAGAAGGATCCGGGGAGCTTCATCATACCTTGCATAATCGGAAATAAATTCGTGGGTAAGGCACTTTGTGATCTTGGTGCTAGTGTTAATCTAATGCCAAAGTCTGTTTTTCAGAAACTAGGTAATGGAAAGGCGCGGCCCACGACAGTAACTCTGTAGCTGGCAGACCGCTCTTACGTTCATCCAGAGGGAAAAATTGAAGATATTTTGGTAAGAGTGGATAAGTTTATTTTCCCTGCTGACTTTCTTGTTTTAGATTGTGAAGCAGATGAAAATGCACCAATCATCCTTGGGCGACCCTTCTTAGCCACGGGAAGATCACTGATTGATGTGGAGAAAGGAGAACTCACCATGCGAGTAAACGATCAAGAGATTAAGTTGAATGTTCTCCAAGCAATGAAACACGCTGATGTGGACGAGGAATGCAAGGCTATCACTGATGTTACCCTTGATCAACCCTGCATCAGGTCGGGCTGTCACGATATTAAATTTGGTCACTGCCGCGGCAGCCACCTAGAGGACTGTCACGACAGCAACGACGACAGCACCGACGACAGCAACTCCTCTGAATCCGATTCATCTGATACTGAAGATCAGAAGGAGGTGAACTGGATAGGCAATCGTCCAGGTAAGTTATTCGAACCTTTGAATTATACTGCGGATAACCATTTAATCCAAAAGCCATCTACTGTTGAACCACCTGCCTTAGAACTGAAGCCCTTGCCAGGGCAGCTTAAATATGCTTTTCTTGGTTCAAATGATACGTTCCCCGTAATCATCTCTTCTAAGCTGCCGCAGGAACAGGAACGACAGCTAATCGACATGCTAAGGCAGCACAAAAAGGCAATTGGATGGACGATTGCTGATATACAAGGTATTAGTCCGGCGTTATGCATGCACAAAATCCTTCTAGAGGAAGACCATAAGCCGACTATAGATGCCCAAAGGCGGCTAAACCATGCGATGAAGGAGGTGGTGCGTAGAGAGATAATCAAATGGTTAGATGCTGGTATTATTTACGCCATCTCCGACAGCAAATGGGTGAGCCCGGTGCAATGCGTTCCCAAGAAAGGAGGAATGACCGTGGTGACCAATGAGAACAATGAGTTAATCCCAACCAGGACTGTGACCGGTTGGAGGGTTTGTATGGACTATCGGAAGCTTAATAAAGCTACCCGAAAGGACCACTTTCCTTTACCCTTTATTGATCAAATGCTTGATAGATTAGCGGGTAAACCTTACTATTGTTTTCTTGATGGTTACTCAGGTTACAATCAAATTGCTATCGCACCGGAGGATCAAGAAAAGACGACTTTCACATGCCCCTATAGAACGTACGCATTTAGGAGAATGCCATTCGGATTATGTAATGCACCCGCCACCTTCCAAAGGTGCATGATGGCCATATTCTCCGACATGGTGGAGGACTTCCTTGAGATTTTTATGGATGATTTTTCCGTCTTTGGAGATGATTTTGAGAGTTGTTTAGGCAATTTACAAAAGGTACTTGAAAGATGTGAAAAAGCAAACTTGGTCTTAAATTGGGAAAAATGCCACTTTATGGTGGATGAGGGGATAGTCCTTGGCCATAAGATTAGCTGCCGTGGGATAGAAGTCGACAGGGCAAAAATAGAAGTGATCGAGAAGCTGCCGCCGCCGACCACAGTCAAGGGCATTAGGAGTTTTTTAGGGCATGCTGGGTTTTATCGGAGATTTATTGCTAACTTCTCAAAAATCACGAAGCCCCTATGCCATCTCTTGGAACAGAACCGACCCTTTGACTTTAATGATGAATGTACTGAAGCATTCAAGGTTCTGAAGGAAAAACTGGTTACAGCCCCCATAGTACAGCCACCAGACTGGACGCAACCATTTGAGATTATGTGTGATGCTAGTGACTATGCTGTCGGGGCAGCACTTGGGCAGCACAGAGATAAGCTGTTTCATGTCATATATTATGCCAGCAAGACATTAAATGACGCCCAAGTGAACTATACCACCACAGAAAAGGAGTTGTTAGCTGTGGTGTTCTCCATTGACAAGTTTCGTTCTTATATACTTGGGACGAAAGTAATAGTGCACACAGACCATTCTACCCTTAAGTATTTGTTCACAAAGAAGGATGCCAAACCTAGATTGATACGGTGGATCCTGCTATTGTAAGAATTCGACCTTGAGATCAAGGACAAGAAAGGGACAGAAAATCAAGTGGCAGACCACTTGTCAAGGTTGGAGACGGGACAGAGTCTGCCAATAGATGAGACACATATACTGGAGACCTTCCCAGATGAGCAGCTTCTTGCTGCCGCGATAGCCATGGCGGCAGGTAAGTCTTCTGAACTTCCCTGGTATTCTGATTTCGTTAATTTTATAGTTAGCGGAGTATTTCCTTCTGATCTTAATTATCAAGCCAGGAAGAGGTTCCAAAATGATGTTAAGCATTATTATTGGGACGAACCTCTTCTTTTCAAAATGTGTGCAGATCAGGTTATAAGGAGGTGTGTACCACAAGAAGATCAAGAAGACATTCTCCATCACTGCCACGCTTCACAACATGGAGGTCACTTAGGAGGCAATAAAACTGCTGCCAAGGTGCTGCAGTCAGGGTTCTACTGGCCGACACTGTATAAAGATGCACAGGACTTCTACAAGAACTGTGACAGGTGCCAGCGGACAGGTAACATCTCGAGGAGAAACGAGATGCCACTGCAGAACATTCTAGAAGTCGAGATCTTCGACGTTTGGGGGATCGATTTTATGGGACCCTTTCCATCTTCATGTGGGAATCTTTACATCCTCATAGCAGTGGACTATGTCTCCAAGTGGGTAGAAGCTATCGCCACTCAAAAGAATGATGCCAAGACGGTCCAAAAGTTTTTACACAAAAACATTTTTTCTAGATTTGGCATTCCTAAGGCGATTATCAGTGATGAAGGGAGACATTTTGACAATAGGGTTATTGCTGCCGCCTTGAAGAAATATGGTGTCAAACACAGGATCGCGACAGCATACCACCCACAGACCAATGGACAGGCTGAGATATCCAATAGAGAAGTGAAGAACATTCTTGAGAAGATGGTTAAGCCAACTAGGAAAGATTGGTCTTTACTCCTTAATGATGCATTATGGGCATATAGGACAACTTTTAAGACTCCATTGGGCATGTCTCCATACCGTTTGATTTATGGGAAAACCTGTCATCTGCCTGTCGAGATAGAGCACAGGGCATACTGGGCAATCAAGGCAGTGAATATGGACTTGGACAAGGCAGGCCAGAAAAAGCTGTTAGATTTGAACGAAATCGATGAAATACGGACAATGGCCTATGACAACGCAAGAATATACAAGGAGAAAACTAAGAAGTGGCATGACAAGAAGTTGCTGCCACGACAGTTCTGCCCAGGGCAGCTTGTGTTGTTGTTCAATTCTCGACTGAAACTCTTCCCAGGGAAGCTAAAATCTAGATGGTCCGGCCCATTCCAAGTGGTACAAGTTTTTCCCCATGGTGCCATCACAATCCAATCATTGAAAGACGGACACCAATTCAAAGTCAACGGATAGCGCCTCAAGCATTATCAGGGGACTGAAGCCCCAGGAATACAGGAAGTGGTTACTTTAGGAGATGCCCCACAAGGCATCCCTAATTTAACCTAAATTTTATATTTATTTATTTTTATTATTTATTATTTATTAGGAAATTAGGTTTATTTTATATTCGAATAATTTTTTTATTATTTTCTGTTTTTAGGAAATAAAGGAGTCAAGAAGAAAAACAGAAGTGGCCCAAGCCCACCATCCATCCATCAGCCCAACAGAGCCCATTTATTGAAGCCTGTCGTTTCGGTTGCCGCCGCAGACGGGTAAGACAGGCTGTCAACAGACTGACACGGCAGACGCAGAAGCGTGTGACAGACGCGTAACAGACACATTAATGCGTAGCAGACCCGTCAGACACGCCAAAACTCAACAGTCGCTCCGTTATTCACGCCTGCCATTACAACATTAAACGGGCAGACCATTGACCGCTATAAAACCCCGTTTTCACTTTCATTTTTCATCACTTCTGCTTATTCTTACTTGCTTTCTCCTCTCATTTTTCTTTGCTTTCTTTACTTTCAAACCCTTGCAACTAATATGTCTTCTAGACAGACCCACCGCAGTGTTGCCTCAGCCTCCTCATCAGCAGCAGCATCGCCCTTCGCAAACAAGGAATTATGGGAAGAAAGGGGTTTCATCTACATCCGCAAGGCACCAAACATGGGGCTCCGACCATTCATTGCCAAGGCTATAAGAGCTCAACTATGGGAGCAATTCGCCGAACAACCGGCAGAGTTAAACGACACATTGGTGAGGGAGTTCTATGCTGCCATCGACAGCAAGATGACAACATCTATAATAGTCTGAGGGGTAGAGGTGCCATTCACAGCCGATAGCATCAACCACATGTATGGCCTCTACTTTGGTCCCAACGACGATGCCCATCAGCACTTCTTGGACACCCTCGACTCTGCCGCCTACGGTGCTGTTATGGCGGAGGTGACAGAAGAGGGGACGGAGTGGACTACTAGCAAGAAAAACCCCAACTCCGTCAAGAGGGGGCGGCTGCTCCCAGAAGCCAAGCTATGGAACGCTTTCATCAAGAAGCGTATCCTGCCGTCCTCCCATCACACGACGGTGAACCAGCAGCAGCTCGCTCTCATTCACTCGATCATGCACGACCGGCCTATCAACGTGGGCCGCTATATGCGGGAAAACGTCTTGGATTGCACTTTTTGAACCACCTCCCGCCTCTGCTTACCGTTCATGATTACGTCACTCTGCCGCTGCGCTGCTGTCCCCGAGGCATCCACCGATAAACTGGTCCAAGGACGAGGCTGGACAGATAACAACATTACCAGCCTCATGGAGCTCATCGTCGCAACCCCCATCAACTCCTTCAACCCAGCTGCCTCCCCAGCAGATTCAGACGAGGAACCTGCCACTGAACCTGCTGCCGCAGCCGCCCAGACCGACCAATCCGCCCAAATCCTTGCCGCCATACAACGGGTGGAAGACAGACAGATGGGGCTGATGACATTCATCCGGGATTTCGCAACTTCCACGGTAAATTTCATTACCAATAATTTAAATTATCTCGATGTTGTTTTCCCCACTTTTCCAGACCACTATTTCCATATCCCCACCCCTGTCCACACACCTACACCACCTGCCTCCCCACATACCCATTCCACCGCTTCTACCCCATCACCTGCCCCGACGGCAGCTGCGAGTCCTCCGGCCGACAACCCCGCACGTGGAACGAAGCGGCCAGCCACAGCCGACAGCGAGGAGGAACCTCTGATTAGGAGGAATTTGGAGAGGGAGTTTACGCCTGTCAAGAGGCAGAAACACGTGGCAGACAGAAAGCTAATGCCCAAGGCCAGCACCACCACCAGCAGCACTTGGGATAGCGGCAGCAGCTCATACATACAGCTCGTGGAGCAACCTGCCCAACCTCCCCCACAGCCCAGACGCCGCCGTCAGATCCGTGTCAGCAGCAGCAACGAGGACAACGATTAAAATTTAAGTCTTTTATTTTTCTTTTCTTGCTGCCTGCTATATCTTTATTTTGTGATGTACCTGCCATCATTTTATCTGTCATTTTGCATTGAGGGCAATGCAACCCTCGAGTTTGGGGGTGGCACCCTCCATTTTAATGGAGTCATAGTACATCTTTAATTAATTGTTGTGTCTTCTTTTTAATTAAGTTCTCTAAAAAAAATCAGAAAATATAAAACTGTTGGCTTAAAACTGTGAAGTTAGCTTACCTGTCATGACAGCTCTGTCGTGGCAGCATCTTTAGGACAGTTTAAGGAGAAGTTTAGAGCCTTTCTATAGTTCTGAAAATTTAAACACCATTGCGACTATTATATTGCTTAGACTTCTTTTAGCCAAACTAGAATAGAAAACTTAGCTCTTAGAGTAGAAAAGAGACTAGACTCTCAGGCAACCTAGAGGTGCCCAACACTGGCTCTAGGCAGATAACAAGAGAAAAACTTCTAGAGGTGCCTATCACCGGCTCTAGACAGTTAACTAGAGGTGCCTGAAATACTGGCTCTAGTAAAAATGAGAAGAAATTAGAAAGAAATCTACTAGAGGTGCCTTATTCTGGCTCTAGTAAAGGAAAGAAAGAAATCAGTCTCGTAAGAAAAACTCTAAACAAGCTAAAGTATAATATTCTAGTGAAACTAAGAGAGTCTTAGCATATAACTGTTCACAAGCATGCACACACTGCACGAGAGCTATAGGGAGATTCCGGACAGATCCTAAAACCTTTCGACAGGTTGCTGCCGTCACAGAGAATGAGCGACGGGTAAGGGACAGTTCACTGTTTGAAAGCCAACACAAAAATATTCTTTTTTCTTTTAGGTCTTAATTGCTTGAGGGCAAACAAAAACTTGAGTTTGGGGGTGTGTTGAGTGTGTAAAAGTTCTATTATTTACACCCTTTTTAACCCATATTTCTGCTGCATTCAAGCATCATTGCATTGCATTTAGGTCAGTTTACAATAAAACATCACAAATACACTAAAGGCACGGATTCTACTAAAAGATGGCTTATTTTGCAGGTTGCTGCCATAGTTGACAAAGAAGGCAGGCGCAGGGCAGAGAAGCAGAAGAGCTGAACTGGACAAGCAGACAACAAGGACGAAGCTGCCATGGATCTGTCGTGACAGCAGCCTTATGAAGAGGAAAAGTAAAGTGGACCTCGATAGATAGAGAAAAATCTGCTCGTCTGTCGTGTGAAATCCAAATATTTGTCCAAGCCCCGGATCGAAAGATATGTCAAGCCAAAGCTCAAGGAGAAGAAATCCCTAGAAACAAGGATGGCGGCTGCAAAGTAGGACTCTTGGAGATTAAGTCTTTATTAGAATCTTACTTTTAATTAAAGTTGTAATCCTTGTTAACTTAGAATACTTGAGCCCAAAGCTTATATAAGGGCATAGATTTTAACCTAGAAGGATCATACCCCATACCCCATAACCGATAACCTAAACCCCTCCGCCGTTTACCCGTCGTCGACATGTTCTAAAAACCCCCTAGGGCCACGGGTTGTTTTGTAAAGTAGTTGCAAGGGTTGTTTTGTTTTAGGATTTTCCAAGTTCAATAAAATAAACTTCAAGTTCTCTTATTTCGGTTTTAATATCTTGCAAGAGCATCGGGAGAGCATTGTGAGGTTATCTATTTACTTAGCATCGGGAGAGTTAAGTATACGAAAGAGATAAGAGCGCGTTCTCTAGTTTATAGTTGAACCATCTCGTGCCTAGGGATAGGGCGAGGTTAAGTGGCTAAGGAAGAATTCATACACATCGGTGTTTATCCTTCGATTCACGCCGGGAGGTATCATCAAAGACGTGATCATCGACAGACTTGGACCTAGGGATAGGCCAAGACAGATCTGGGATTCTTGCCAAACTTGAAGTACGGAGTTGGTGTGTTCGCTGCCGCGACAGCTAAC
Organism: Hibiscus tridactylites; assembly: GCA_958450335.1. NCBI lineage: Eukaryota > Viridiplantae > Streptophyta > Magnoliopsida > Malvales > Malvaceae > Hibiscus > Hibiscus tridactylites. The sequence goes on along the minus strand of OY288265.1, from coordinate 23,232,510 downwards.
GGACAGCCGCCGCGACAGGTGCTGTCGGCGACGAGCGCGACGACAAAACATGATTTCCTAAGCATTACAATACTTGCACTACTGAGCAATTCAATACCAGCCCATTCTCTCTATCTTGATATCTCAACTCTTTTATTTACGTTTTACTTTATTATTCTCGTGGCAAATCTTCTCAATATTTCTTTTACTTCCGTGCAGTGAATTAAGGTGAAGTCATTAGCTCAATCCCTGTGGAGACGATATCCGATACTTCGTATCACTTTACTACTTGCGTCGTGTACACTTGCACTACAATTGCAATAGACTCTTTTACACGCAACAAGTTTTATGCTTTGGGAGTCGGATAGTAGTGCCCAATGATGCTGAGTTGAGGCGTGCTATTCTGACTGAAGCTCATAGTAGTCCTTTTGCTATGCACCCTGGTAGTACTAAGATGTACCGTGATCTTCGTGATGAGTGCTATTGGGTGGGTTTAAAGAAAGATGTTGTTGAGTTTGTAAGCAAGTGCATGGTGTGTCAGCGAGTTAAGGCTGAGCATCAGTTTCCTTCAGGGTTGTTGCAACCGTTGAGAATTCCTGAATGGAAGTGGGAAAGGATTACCATGGATTTTGTGTCTGGTTTACCTTTGTCGCCATCGAAGAAGAATTCGGTGTGGGTGATTGTGGATCGCCTGACGAAGTGTGCGCATTTCCTGCCTGTGCATACTACGTATACTTTGGATAAGCTTGCGGAGCTGTACATTGCTGAGATTGTGCGGCTGCATGGTGTGCCTAAGTCGATTGTGTCGGATAGGGATCCGAGGTTTACATCGCGTTTCTGGCAGTGTTTGCATCAGGCTTTGGGTACACGGTTGAATTTCAGTACATCTTATCATCCGCAGTCGGATGGATAGTCTGAGCGTGTTATCCAGGTTTTGGAGGATATGTTGAGGTGCTGTGTGATTGAGTTTCAGGGTTCTTGGGAGAAACATTTGCCTTTGGTGGAGTTTGCCTATAATAATAGTTATCAGGCAAGTATTCAAATGGCACCTTATGAAGCTTTGTACGGAAGGAAGTGTAGGACTCCTCTTTGTTGGGCTGAAACGGTTCAAAAGTTGGTTTCGATGCCAGCTTTGTTGAAAGGAACTACCGAGAAGGTGAAGCGTATTTGTGAGCGTTTGAAGGCAACTTCTAATCGGCAAAAGTCTTACGCGGATTTGAAGCGTAAGGAGATTGAGTATGCGGTGGGTGACCGTGTGTTTTTGAAAGTTTCGCCTTGGAAAAATGTGATGAGGTTTGGCCGGAAGGGTAAGTTGAGCCCTAGGTACATTGGACCATACGAGGTGATTGCGCCTATGGGTCCTGTTGCGTACAAGTTAAGGTTACCACAAGAGTTGGAAAAGATTCATGATGTGTTTCATGTTTCTATGCTTCGGAAGTATAGATCGGATCCATCTCATGTGATGCCTGTAGAAGAAGTGGAATTGAATCCGGATTTGACCTATGATGAGGAACCGGTGAAGATTCTGGATTCGGATAGTAAGGTTCTTCGAGGCAAGACCATTGCGTTGGTAAAGGTGTTGTGGAAGCATCGTGGTGTTGAAGAAGCCACGTGGGAACGGAAGGATGACATGTTGAAGCAGTTTCCGTACCTCTTTCCTTCAGGTAAATTTCGGGGACGAAATTTCTTAAGGGGGGGAGAGTTGTAACACCCCAATTTTGGGCTTAGAAGTTTTGGGTTTGGACCGGATCGGTCGGATTGCGGTTCGAATATAAAAAGATGATTTTAGGAAAGCCTAGTTCGGGGTGCATTAAAAATATGGAAAAATATCTTAAAATCCTCTTTTATTATATATAAGAGAGTGGTGAAATCAATTTTACAAAACGAGGTTTGGAAGTGTGACATTTTGAGTTAGTGACTAAAATGTAATTTTTGAAAAGTTGGTGACTGTTTTAAAAGGATTGAAACTTTGAATCTTTAAGGAGCTAATTTACCCAAGAAGAGTTTTCTCCAGATTTTTCTTAATATTAAAGATTTAATTAATGATTTTTAATTAAAGGAAAAAGGGGGGAAGTAGATATTTTGACTTCATAACTAACTTTTCTCAAAATTTTCCATTTCTTTTCTCTCAGCCCAAACACTTTTCCCCAGCCAATTTTCCTCTGATTTTAACATCTAAAGATGAGATTTCAATCTTCAATTGATCTCTAATCATTTCTACATCAAATCCTTGGCATTTGCTTATTGAATTTTCAAGAATCTTGGTTCTAAACAAGGAGAAACTCACATTTAGAGGTATGAACGTCCTTATCCTCTAAATACTCAGTTCTTTACTGAAATTCCCAAGTTCTCAATCCTTGATTTGTGTTTTATAAAAGGTTTTAATGATGTGTTCTTGATCTTGGCTTTAAAATGCAAGATTTGGTTTAATTTTGATGAAATTCGTATGAAATGATTGGGCACTGTTTTGATATGTCTTTTTGATGTAAATTGGATGTATAATTGATGTGAAATTGAGGTTTAATCAATGCAATCCCGAATAGGTTGATTTTCCTAAGTTTTGCTTGTGTTAATGGTGGTTTTTGGGGTGATCTTAATGTTCTGTTATAGCTGGAGGTATAAGGACGTGATTAGATCCTTTTTGGATGTTAATTATTGTATAAGAATGATTGGAGTTGATGGATCTTGGCTGGGTAGTGTTGTAGAGGTGTTTGGATGTGATTTTGGTTGTGTTTGGTGGCCGAAATGTGAGTTTTGATGAGAGCAGCGGGTTTAGGTGTCTTGGTTGAAGATATTAATGCATGATGATGTATTAATCCTCTGCTTTGATGTGTTTAAAACAGGGGAAACATCTTTGGATCCTTGTGGTGTTGATCCGGAAGCTTGATTGGTGTTTCGGCGAGCTTGCGAAACGGAATCGGTGAGTGGAATTTGGTTTTCAGCTTTGAAACCAATGTTTGAAGGTTTTGGGAGCTTAGTTTAAGTCTAAACAACTTAGCTAAGCTCAAGAGTAAGTTTTCGGAAAAACTCTCTTGTTGATGAACCATGAGTTGGTTGAATGCAAAGTGAATTGTTTGCATGTTTAAATTCTGTTTTTGAAAGCATATGTTAGCATGTTTATTGCTGGTTTTATAAGCCATGTGTTGAAGGATGCTCAAGGTAAGGGATCCTTGTTTTGTACATTGTTAAATGTGGTTTTGATGCATAGTGATGCATGATGATTAATGGCGTTGTTAAATGCTTTAAAACAGTGGATTATTGTTGTTAAATGATGTATATTGGCAAGTGATGTCTTGGTTTAAAAGTACTTGAATCGGATATAGTTAGCCGGCTATAGGATTGGGTGCACCGTGAATAAAGTCGCCTTGGACGTCGAGGGGTTGTGATTGTACCGTAGACTCCATCCAAGTACACTAACGAGATGGTTAAGGTCGCAATGGTGGTTAAAAGTCCATGTGTGGACCTTGTGTATTGTTAAGGTCACAATGGTGGTTAAAAGTCCATGTGTGGACCTTGTGTATTGTAAGATCACAATGGTGGTTAAAAGTCCATGTGTGGATCTTATGTTGTATGTCCCGTGATCTCGTTAGTGATGTTATACAACTACCAATGAGTGATGTGGAGGGGTTGTGATTGTACCATAGTCTCCATCACGGGTGTTGAGGGGTTGTGATTGTACCATTTGCTCCACCTTGATATTGGTAGTGTGTATGAAGCGTATGGGACAACGCTTGTAATCCGCGTATCCAATTTTCGATTGTGTTTCGAGTTGTAAAATGGTTATGATTATCACTTGTAAGCCAATATGACATGTTAATGATTTGAAGCATGAAATGCTTGGTTTATATGCATATGTGCATGATTAAATGATGTTTTGAACTAAAGGCTTTGAAAAGGTGTTTTTACTAATGCATTATTGTGATGTTTTAAATGAGCATTCCTCACTAAGCTATGTGCTTACGCTCTCTTCCTTTCTTAACCAATAATGCAGAGCATTGAAGTACTTAAAGGGGCAACAAGGTGGTCAAGAATCTAAGTGGAAGCTTAAGCTCATGTATGGTGACTATTTTCACAACTTGTTTAGCTTTTGGCATTTGGCAATGGGAACCTATGTTGTTATTTTGGGAGATGTTTTGGACTCCCTAAGCTTGGTTTATGCCTATGATATGTTGGAACGTGTAAATGGCCTTTTGGTATTTGGTTTTGGTGAATTGATGTTTGCATGATTTCTAATATAGGATGTATGCCTATAGATTTGGGATTTTCCTTAATTGATGCCATGATTGAGATTGGACGATGCTATTATGTTCCTTAAGTGTTTAATGATTTGCTGGTATGATTTGAAGGTCTTTGGAATGTGTTTGATTGGTTGAAAGTGAATTAAACCAGAAAAAAATCTGCAATATGGGCAGCACGTTTCGGAACAGGTGCTACCGTTTCGGAACAGAGGGCCTGAAATGGCCTTGACGTTTCGAAACGGTTAGAGCCGTTCCGGAACGGATTTGCCACTGCCAAGCCTTGTTCCGCAACGAGTTTCGGAACGGTCCCGCGTTTCGGAACGGATCATTCCTGTTCCGGAACACTCGACCGTTGGGCACAGAAACTGATGGTTATAAGTTTTAAAATCATTGCGTTTTGGTCCTGAACTTGTTTTAGCAATTGAATGTGTTTGAGATGTCCGTTTGAGTTGAAATTTGATAGGGAAGCATGAAACATGATTAATATCATATTGGTAACTTAAAATTTGGTTAAGTCCTTGAAATTTCCCGAATTTGCAATTTGGTCCCTAAATTCATAAGTTGTGCAATTGAGTCCCTAAATGTTTTCCGTTCGCTGTGACTTTTGTGTATGCTGATCTTATGATCATATCTAGGGATAATATGCATTTAGACAAGATTAAAAAGAAAAAAGGGTCGTTAATCAAGGTTGACTTTTGGGTTGACTTTGGTTTTCCCCGTGTAATCTTCGTAGTTCGGGTCAACCGTCTAGGCTGGGCTAAGGGGGTTACATTTGGTGGTATCAGAGCTGAGTTCTCGAGTAATTGGGAATGGTTATGTGGGTGATGAGTGTATGAATGCTTTGTATGCTAGTTGAATGAAAGTATGTTGTGTGAATTGTAAGTATGTTACAATTGTGATGTATGCTGTGGTGAAGCATGTTTGAGGGACCCATTGCCAAATCAAAGCTAATGAAATGATTCGTTTTTAATTGGAAATGAGCTTGAATACTTGGATTGCTTACCTTGCTGAGCCTGACTTTGTTTGTTGCATTGTAATTGCATTGTTTAGTGAATGGCACCTCGTAGAGAGACGAGGATTAATACGCGAGCTATGGCTCAAAATGAGAATGAAGAGAACGCTGAGAATGTGGTGGATTTACCTCCTCCGCCTGGTGGTGGTGGTGCTGGGGGTGAAGGAGCTGGTGTTGCAGCAGGTGCTGGGGTCGCTGGACCTGAAGCTGGTCAGGGGCAAGCTGTTCCTGATATGACAATGTTGATTCAAGCTATTGCTGGAGCTTTTCGGGCGGCGGTAGCTGGAGCTCAGGGAGCTGGGCATCAGGGAGATGCTGGTGTTAGACTACCTTTGGAACGTTTACGCAGTCTGGGAGGGACTGAGTTCAGGGGTTTGTCTGCTGAAGGTTCTGAGTCTTGGTTGGAAAGTACCAAGAGAATCTTGGGTCAAATGAACTGCAATGAAGTGCAGAAGTTGGGCTGTGTGATATCGCTGTTGCATGACGATGCGTATACATGGTGGACAACCACTATCTCCAGAATGGAGGATACTGATGTGACTTGGACGTTCTTTCTGGACGCGTTCAAGAGAAGGTATCTGGGTGTGAGGTACCTAGATGAAAAGAAAAGAGAATTCATGTCTCTTACTCAAGGGAGCATGTCTGTAGCTAAGTACGAGGTTCAGTTTGTTCGACTCAGTCAGTACGCACCTGAGCTTGTTCCAGATGAGTGGGAGAGGTATGAACGTTTCCGTTATGGTTTGGTGACGGAGGTGAAGACATATATGCTGGCTGCCGAGTATACTGATTTTGATGTGCTGGTTGGAAGAGCTAAGGACATTGAGATGAATTTGAGTTTATCTTCTAGAAGTGCTGGTTCTAGTGTGGGCAAGCGAGCTGCTGAGTATAGTTCCGGTGGTGGACGGAACAAGAGAGGACGTGATCAGAAGTATCAGTCTTCGGCTAGGCGAGGTGGTGGAGGGCAAGGTGCGCCTGTTCAGGGAGACAAGGCAAGAGCTGATCCGAACACATGTTGGACATGTGGATCGCGTGGCCATTTGAGGCGTGATTGTCCTCGAGCTGCGAGGGAGGTGCAGGCTCCTGTTGTGGCGACTGGTAACTCATGCTGGAACTGTGGTTCAACGGATCACATGAGGAGGGAGTGTCCTCTGTTGGCAGGTGGTGGCCAAGGACGTGCTCCTGGAGTTGTTGCACCGCAGAGAGGTCGTGGGCGCGGCCGTGGTAATTTCCAGCGTAGAGAAGAGGGTGGAAGGAACGTGGCTCATGTTGTAGTTGTTCAGCCTGAGGGTGGTGGCCAGGCTAGAGTGTATGCTCAGAGGGAGGGGAGGAATGACACGGATGTGATCGCAGGTACATTCACTTTGCAATCCTTGTCATTACTTTCCTTGATTGATTCTGGATCTACACACTCATACATTTTGCGTGAGCAAGCTGAATTGCTTGGTTTGCCTGTTGAGTCTTTGGATGTTGGTATGCGTGTCACTAGTTCTTTTGGTGAGACTGTTGTGACTCGAAAGCTTTATAGAAGATGTCCTTTGGTTGTGCAAGATCATGTTTTTCATGTTGATCTTATGGAATTGCCTTTCTATGGTTTTGATGTAATCCTTGGTATGGATTGGCTTGTTGAGCATCGAGCTGTAGTAGATTTTGAGAATAAGCGAGTTTCGCTGAAGCTTGCGGATGATTATGAGGTAGTGGTGGTTGGTGAGAATGTGAAGTTTCTTGCCAATGTGGTGTCTACATTGGAGGCGAGCCGGATGCTGAGGCAAGGTTGTGAAGCTTACCTCGCTTTTGTGATGAATCCTAGCTCTAAGGAGTTGCGTGTGCAAGATATCAGGACTGTGCGAGAGTTTCCTGGTGTGTTTCCGGAGGAGTTGCCTGGATTGCCTCCTAATCGCGAAGTGGAGTTTGGGATTGAGCTGTATGAAAACACAACTCCAGTGTCCATTACTCCTTATCGAATGGAACCTAAAGAGTTGAAAGAGCTGAAGACGCAACTGCAGGAGTTGCTTGATCGTGGTTTCATTCGGCCAAGTGTATCACCTTGGGGTGCACCGGTCTTGTTTGTGAAGAAGAAGGATGGCACTATGAGAATGTGCATTGATTACCGTCATCTTAACAAGTTGACTATCAAGAATCGGTATCCATTGCCGAGAATTGATGATCTTTTTGATCAATTTCGGGGAGCGGCTGTGTTCTCTAAAATTGACTTAAGGTCAGGGTATTACCAGTTGAAGGTGAAGGATGTGGATGTGCCAAAGACATCTTTCAGGACGAGGTATGGGCATTATGAGTTCCTTGTGATGCCGTTTGGTTTGACGAATGCTCCTGCATCTTTTATGGACATGATGAATAGAGTGTTCCACGAATACTTGGATAAGTTTGTGGTGGTGTTTATTGATGATATCCTCGTGTACTCGCGTATTGAGGAGGAGCATGAAGGGCATCTAAGAATTGTGTTACAAGCTTTGTTGGAGAATCAGCTTTATGCTAAGCTGAGCAAGTGTGAGTTTTGGCTTAGAGAAGTGGTGTTTCTTGGTCATGTGGTTTCTGCTGAGGGGATTCGTGTTGATCCTCAAAAGATTGAGGCAGTGATGAATTGGAAGCCTCCTAAGTCTGTTCATGAAGTCCGTAGTTTCTTGGGTTTGGCAGGATATTATCGGAGGTTCGTGGATGGGTTTTCAAAGATTGCTGCACCTTTGACGAAGTTGTTGCAGAAGGATGTTAAGTTTGAGTGGACGGAAGCGAGACAGTTGGCTTTTGAGAAGCTTAAGGCAGCTTTGACACAAGCTCCTATCTTGGTTCAACCTGAATCAGGGAAAGAGTTTGTGGTGTATAGTGATGCGTCCTACGTTGGTTTGGGATGTGTGTTGATGCAAGAGGGTAAGGTGGTGGCTTATGCATCGCGTCAGTTGAAGGTGCATGAGCGCAATTATCCTACGCATGATATTGAGTTAGCTGCGATGGTTTTTGCTTTGAAAATTTGGAGGCATTATCTGTATGGTGAGAAGTGTACTGTGTACACGAACCACAAGAGTTTGAAGTATCTGATGTCCCAGAAGGAGTTGAATCTTAGGCAACGACGTTGGGTGGAGTTGCTTAAGGATTACGATTTGACGATTGAGTATCATCCGGGTAAAGCTAATGTTGTAGCGAATGCCTTGAGTAGGAAGGTAGCTGTTGAGTTGAGGGCTATGTTTGCCAGTTTGAGCATTTCGCGTGATGTTGGCCTTGTGGCTGAGTTGCAAGTGAAACCATCTTTGGTTCAGTTGATTAAGGAAAAGCAGTTGTTGGATGATTCCTTTGTGCCACATGTTCAGGATATTGGGGAGGATAGGCCTTCGGATTTCTACTTTAATGATGATGGAGTTTTATGCTTTGGGAGTCGGATAGTAGTGCCCAATGATGCTGAGTTGAGGCGTGCTATTCTGACTGAAGCTCATAGTAGTCCTTTTGCTATGCACCCTGGTAGTACTAAGATGTACCGTGATCTTCGTGATGAGTACTATTGGGTGGGTTTAAAGAAAGATGTTGTTGAGTTTGTAAGAATGTGCATGGTGTGTCAGCGAGTTAAGGCTGAGCATCAGTTTCCTTCAGGGTTGTTGCAATCGTTGAGAATTCCTGAATGGAAGTGGGAAAGGATTACCATGGATTTTGTGTCTGGTTTACCTTTGTCGCCATGGAAGAAGAATTCGGTGTGGGTGATTGTGGATCGCCTGACGAAGTGTGCGCATTTCCTGCCAGTGCAAACTACGTATACTTTGGATAAGCTTGCGGAGCTGTACATTGCTGAGATTGTGCGGCTGCATGGTGTGCCTAAGTCGATTGTGTCGGATAGGGATCCGAGGTTTACATCGCGTTTCTGGCAGTGTTTGCATCAGGCTTTGGGTACACGGTTGAATTTCAGTACATCTTATCATCCGCAGTCGGATGGACAGTCTGAGCGTGTTATCCAGGTTTTGGAGGATATGTTGAGGTGCTGTGTGATTGAGTTTCAGGGTTCTTGGGAGAAACATTTGCCTTTGGTGGAGTTTGCCTATAATAATGGTTATCAGGCAAGTATTCAAATGGCACCTTATGAAGCTTTGTACGGAAGGAAGTGTAGGAGTCCTCTTTGTTGGGCTGAAACGGGTCAGAAGTTGGTTTCGATGCCAGCTTTGTTGAAAGGAACTACCGAGAAGGTGAAGCTTATTCGTGAGCGTTTGAAGGCAGCTTCTGATCGGCAAAAGTCTTACGCGGATTTGAAGCGTAAGGAGATTGAGTATGCGGTGGGTGACCGTGTGTTTTTGAAAGTTTCGCCTTGGAAAAAGGTGATGAGGTTTGGCCGGAAGGGTAAGTTGAGCCCTAGGTACATTGGACCATACGAGGTGATTGCGCGTGTGGGTCCTGTTGCGTACAAGTTGAGGTTACCGCAAGAGTTGGAAAAGATTCATGATGTGTTTCATGTTTCTATGCTTCGGAAGTATAGATCGGATCCATCTCATGTGATGCCTGTGGAAGAAGTGGAATTGAATCCGAATTTGACCTATGATGAGGAACCGGTGAAGATTCTAGATTCGGATAGTAAGGTTCTTCGAGGCAAGACCATTGCGTTGGTAAAGGTGTTGTGGAAGCATCGTGGTGTTGAAGAAGCCACGTGGGAACGGAAGGATGACATGTTGAAGCAGTTTCCGTACCTCTTTCCTTAAGGTAAATTTCGGGGACGAAATTTCTTAAGGGGGGAGAGTTGTAACACCCCAATTTTGGGCTTAGAAGTTTTGGGTTTGGACCGGATCGGTCGGATTGCGGTTCGAATATAAAAAGATGATTTTAGGAAAGCCTAGTTCGGGGTGCATTAAAAATATGGAAAAATATCTTAAAATCCTCTTTTATTATATATAAGAGAGTGGTGAAATCAATTTTACAAAATGAGGTTTGGAAGTGTGACATTTTGAGTTAGTGACTAAAATGTAATTTTTGAAAAGTTGGTGATTGTTTTAAAAGGATTGAAACTTTGAATCTTTAAGGAGCTAATTTACCCAAGAAGAGTTTTCTCCAGATTTTTCTTAATATTAAAGATTTAATTAATGATTTTTAATTAAAGGAAAAAGGGGGGAAGTGGTTATTTTGACTTCATAACTAACTTTTCTCAAAATTTTCCATTTCTTTTCTCTCAACCCAAACACTTTTCCCCAGCCAATTTTCCTCTGATTTTAACATCTAAAGATGAGATTTCAATCTTCAATTGATCTCTAATCATTTCTACATCAAATCCTTGGCATTTGCTTATTGAATTTTCAAGAATCTTGGTTCTAAACAAGGAGAAACTCACATTTAGAGGTATGAACGTCCTTCTCCTCTAAATACTCAGTTCTTTATTGAAATTCCCAAGTTCTCAATCCTTGATTTGTGTTTTATAAAAGGTTTTAATGATGTGTTCTTGATCTTGGCTTTAAAATGCAAGATTTGGTTTAATTTTGATGAAATTCGTATGAAATGATTGGGCACTGTTTTGAGATGTCTTTTTGATGTAAATTGGATGTATAATTGATGTGAAATTGAGGTTTAATCAATGCAATCCCGAATAGGTTGATTTTCCTAAGTTTTGCTTGTGTTAATGGTGGTTTTTGGGGTGATCTTGATGTTCTGTTATAGCTGGAGGTATAAGGACGTGATTAGATCCTTTTTGGATGTTAATTGTTGTATAAGAATGATTGGAGTTGATGGATCTTAGCTGGGTAGTGTTGTAGAGGTGTTTGGATGTGATTTCGATTGTGTTTGGTGGCCGAAATGTGAGTTTTGATGAGAGCAGCGGGTTTAGGTGTCTTGGTTGAAGATATTAATGCATGATGATGCATTAATCCTCTGCTTTGATGTGTTTAAAACAGGGGAAACATCTTTGGATCCTTGTGGTGTTGATCCGGAAGCTTGATTGGTGTTTCGGCGAGCTTGCGAAACGGAATCGGTGAGTGGAATTTGGTTTTCAGCTTTGAAACCAATGTTTTGAAGGTTTTGAGAGCTTAGTTTAAGTCTAAACAACTTAGCTAAGCTCAAGAGTAAGTTTTCGGAAAAACTCTCTTGTTGATGAACCATGAGTTGGTTGAATGCAAAGTGAACTGTTTGCATGTTTAAATTCTGTTTTTGAAAGCATATGTTAGCATGTTTATTGCTGGTTTTATAAGCCATGTGTTGAAGGATGCTCAAGGTAAGGGATCCTTGTTTTGTACATTGTTAAATGTGGTTTTGATGCATAGTGATGCATGATGATTAATGGCGTTGTTAAATGCTTTAAAATAGTGGATTATTGTTGTTAAATGATGTATATTGGCAAGTGATGTCTTGGTTTAAAAGTACTTGAATCGGATATAGTTAGCCGGCTATAGGATTGGGTGCACCGTGAATAAAGTCGCCTTGGACGTCGAGGGGTTGTGATTGTACTGTAGACTCCATCCAAGTACACTAACGAGATGGTTAAGGTCGCAATGGTGGTTAAAAGTCCATGTGTGGACCTTGTGTATTGTTAAGGTCACAATGGTGGTTAAAAGTCCATGTGTGGACCTTGTGTATTGTAAGATCACAATGGTGGTTAAAAGTCCATGTGTGGATCTTGTGTTGTATGTCCCGTGATCTCGTTAGTGATGTTATACAACTACCAATGAGTGATGTGGAGGGGTTGTGATTGTACCATAGTCTCCATCACGGGTGTTGAGGGGTTGTGATTGTACCATTTGCTCCACCTTGATATTGGTAGTGTGTATGAAGCGTATGGGACAACGCTTGTAATCCGCGTATCCGATTTTCGATTGTGTTTCGAGTTGTAAAATGGTTATGATTATCACTTGTAAGCCAATATGACATGTTAATGATTCGAAGCATGAAATGCTTGGTTTATATGCATATGTGTATGATTAAATGATGTTTTGAACTAAAGGCTTTGAAAAGGTGTTTTTACTAATGCATTATTGTGATGTTTTAAATGAGCATTCCTCACTAAGCTATGTGCTTACGCTCTCTTCCTTTCTTAACCAATAATGCAGAGCATTGAAGTACTTAAAGGGGCAGCAAGGTGGTCAAGAATCTAAGTGGAAGCTTAAGCTTATGTATGGTGACTATTTTCACAACTTGTTTAGCTTTTGGCATTTGGCAATGGGAACCTTTGTTGTTATTTTGGGAGATGTTTTGGACTCCCTAAGCTTGGTTTATGCCTATGATATGTTGGAACGTGTAAATGGCCTTTTGATATTTGGTTTTGGTGAATTGATGTTTGCATGATTTCTAATATAGGATGTATGCCTATAGATTTGGGATTTTCCTTAATTGATGCCATGATTGAGATTGGACGATGCTATTATGTTTCTTAAGTGTTTAATGACTTGCTGGTATGATTTGAGGGTATTTGGAATGTGTTTGATTGGTTGAAAGTGAATTAAACCAGAAAAAAATCTGCAATATGGGCAGCACGTTTCAGAATAGGTGCTACCGTTTCGGAATAGAGGGCCTGAAATGGCCTTGACGTTTCGAAACGGGTAGAGCCGTTCCGGAACGGATTTGCCACTGCCAAGCCTTGTTCCGCAACGAGTTTCGGAACGGTCCCGCATTTCGGAACGGATCATTCCTGTTCCGGAACACACGACCGTTGGGCACAGAAACTGATGGTTATAAGTTTTGAAATCATTGCGTTTTGGTCCTGAACTTGTTTTAGCAATTGAATGTGTTTGAGATGTCCGTTTGAGTTGAAATTTGGCAGGGAAGCATGAAACATGATTAATATCATATTGGTAACTTAAAATTTGGTTAAGTCCTTGAAATTTCCCGAATTTGCAATTTGGTTCCTAAATTCATAAGTTGTGCAATTGAGTCCCTAAATGTTTTCCGTTCGCTGTGACTTTTGAGTATGCTGATCTTATGATCATATCTAGGGATAATATGCATTTAGACAAGATTAAAAAGAAAAAAGGGTCGTTAATCAAGGTTGACTTTGGTTTTCCCCGTGTAATCTTCGTAGTTCGGGTCAACCGTCTAGGCCGGGCTAAGGGGGTTACTGACGACATCATGTTGGGTTGTGTGGGGCTCGATTCGATCAACCAAAGTTGCTCACCAAGTGGTGGAGAGGTGGATATTTGGGTGGAAGGTTTGTGAAAGCTAGAAAGATTAAAGACACAATGATTTATAGTGGTTCGGCCTTCTAACAAGCACCTACATCCACTACCTTAGCTTCCCACTAAGGATTTCACAATCAATCCACTAATTGATTCGTCCCCTTTTCTAGGATTAGGAGGAAACCCTTTACACCGATCAAGCTTCTACCCAAAGCCTTGATCAAAACCCTCTTTACAAAGAGAAATAAGAAAGCAAACTTAAACCCTCTAATAGGTGTTTGTTTGCACAATGAAGCACTCACCCAAAACCTAAAACACTTGAGCAAATTTAACAATTTTGGCTCACTAGTGTTTGTCTATACAAGAATTGACAATTTAAGTGCTAAGACATTTTCTTGATCATTTGTTGATTGACAATTGAAGCATTAACCTTCTCTTGATGCTTGGAGGTCCCTTTTATACTCCCAATTGAGTTTGTAGCCGTTACTATCCGTTGGGGATGAATTGGAGCCATTGAGGATTTTATTTCCCTTCATTAATGCTGTTCTACAGCTACCAGTATCGATACACGTGTAACGGTATCGATACGGCCTTCATAGGAACTAGCCGTTGAGCTCTTGCCAGCTAAGGCGTATCGATACGCTTGAGGGCATATCGGTACGGGTCCACATTTGAATAGCCGTTGGGAAATAGCCGTTGGGGTAGTTGAAATGGGATCGGTACGCTGACGTGGCGTATCGAAACGACCCCGACCGTATCGATACTCTAAACCCTTGTATCGATACGGGTCTTGACAGTGGCCAAATTGAGGCAAAATGGTATCGGTACGGGTACAACCGTATCGATACTGGGACGTTGAAAATTCAAGTTTGGCTGTTTAAAACGTGAAAAATCTTTGCCAAAAACCTCTTAAAATACCTCAAACATAGATTCAAGTTGTTTGGACTTAAAACCAAGTTTTAAATTCTTTTCAAAATAGTCCAAAACATTTTTCAATTATTATATCAAAACATAAGTTCTACAATCTCCCCCTTTTTGATATAATAAAAACTCACTTGAAAAATTGTTTGGGTTTCTCCCCCTTAAACTTTAAAAATGTGAATAAGAGATTAAATATATGAAATCAAATAAAGCTCCCCCTTATTCATTTGAAAATTCAATTTTTCAAACCATTTCTCCCCCTTTTTTGTTATATCAAAAAGAAATTAAAACATTAAGTTTTAAAATAACAATAGGGAAAAAAAACTTTGACACAAATTAGAATTTGGTTTAAAAATTGGCTCCCCCTTACTCAAAGCATCATTAAAAATGTTAGTCCAACATTTATGATCATCTAGTTGAATGAACTAAAAATAAAACAAATGAAAGCAAAACAACTAGAAATTTTACCCACACTTGAACCCAAGGGAGGATGTGAAGCCTTCCTTCTTCAAGTGTTCTTCCTTGTGTGCATGGAGCTCCCCCTCAATGTTTGACTTGTTGAACATCTCCATCACACCTACAATAGACAATCAAGTGATTTTTGGTATCCAAATTGCTTTGGATCCATAAACGTTAGTTGCACAAAATTTAGTCCCCTTAGGAATCCATTTTTCAATTTCATCCTTTTTAGTTGAAGTGGTTAGTCCTTTTGGGACCCAAACACTTCGAAAACATTTTCCATTCACAAATCTAGGGGCACTAGATTGTCTAACATAAAAATTTGATTTTCCAAAATTGTTTTTCTTTTCAAGCTCTTTGGAAATCAAATCCTTTTCTACTTGAACATTTTGAAGCAATTTTTGTAAATCAAGACATTTTAGTTCAAACTCTTCAAGTTTTGCTTCAAGTTCAAGTTTGGTTTTAGAAAGCAAATCATTTTGAATTTTTAACTTTGAAATCAATTTATTGTTTTTCAAAATGTGGCTTTTAAAATCTAAAACCAATTCATCATAGGCATCTTGTAATTCATCAAAAGTGTAAGAACATGAAGTAGATGAATTAGAAGTTACCCTTGAATCTTCTTCGATGGCCATAAGGCAAAGGTTGGCTTGTTCATAGTCGGTGGAGTCCTCATCACTCCAAGTAGCCACATGTGCCTTCTTCTTATGGCTTGAAGTGCTTGCCCTCTCCTTTCTTTTAGGTTCTCGTTCAAGCTTTCTCAAGGCTTTCTTCATGAATGGGGCACACTTTCTTGAAGAGATGAACTATCTCTTCATCTTCATCCTCCTCTTCACTTGTGTAGACATGAAGGCAAGTGGAGGATTTGAGAGCCATGGCACTAGCATTGATGCCAAGCCCTTTGATTTTCTTCTCTCCCATAGCTCTTATTTCTTCCCTCTTCTTCTCATCCTCCTTGTTCTTCTTCATGATTTGATGAGTAAGAAGTGACCCCATTAGTTCATCAAGCTTCAAAGTCTTCAAATTTTTGGCTTCGATGATGGTGGTCCTCTTTGAGTCCCAAGACTCGGGAAGTGAGTAGATGAGCTTTCGAACAAGCTTCTCCTCCGGGATGGCTTCTCCATAACCTTTAAGACCATTTGTGATGGTGGAGAACCGATCAAACATCTTCTCGATGTTCTCTTCCGGATCCATTTTGAAGTTCTCATACTCCAAGGTTAGGAGCCCAATCTTGGTCTCCTTGACTTCGTTTGTCCCCTCGTATGTGACTTCAAGCTTGTCCCATACCTCCTTGGCACTCTCACAAGAAGACATCTTCTCATAGATGGATGGACCAAATGCACAAAATAAAATGTGCAAGGCTTTGCAATTTAGCTCCATCTTCTTGCGATCGTCGGCACTCCACTCCGCTTTATTTCTTTTAGGCACGAACGAACCATCTTCAACTACATCCCATAGCTTGTAATCTTTTGATTTGATGAAGAACTTCATCTTTGTCTTCCAATGGGCATAGTGGTCTCCGTCGAAGAAAGGCGGTTTGTCGATGGATTGCGCCATTTGAGCCGGTTGATGAAATAGTGATCGAGCTTGCCGGATCTTCTCAATAGGATGTTAATCCTCACCGATTGAGCCAAGCTCTGATACCAATTGTTGGGTTGTGTGGGGCTCAATTCGATCAACCAAAGTTGCTCACCAAGTGGTGGAGAGGTGGATATTTGGGTGGAAGGTTTGTGGAAGCTAGAAAGATTAAAGACACAATGATTTATAGTGGTTCGGCCTTCTAACAAGCACCTACATCCACTACCTTAGCTTCCCACTAAGGATTTCACAATCAATCCACTAATTGATTCGTCCCCTTTTCTAGGATTAGGAGGAAACCCTTTACACCGATCAAGCTTCTACCCAAAGCCTTGATCAAAACCCTCTTTACAAAGAGAAATAAGAAAGCAAACTTAAACCCTCTAATAGGTGTTTGTTTGCACAATGAAGCACTCACCCAAAACCTAAAACACTTGAGCAAATTTAACAATTTTGGCTCACTAGTGTTTGTCTATACAAGAATTGACAATTTAAGTGCTAAGACATTTTCTTGATCATTTGTTGATTGACAATTGAAGCATTAACCTTCTCTTGATGCTTGGAGGTCCCTTTTATACTCCCAATTGAGTTTGTAGCCGTTACTATCCGTTGGGGATGAATTGGAGCCGTTGAGGACTTTATTTCCCTTCATTAATGCTGTTCTGCAGCTACCAGTATCGATACACGTGTAACGGTATTGATACGGCCTTCATAGGAACTAGCCGTTGAGCTCTTGCCAGCTAAGGCGTATCGATACGCTTGAGGGCGTATCGGTACGGGTCCACATTTGAATAGCCGTTGGGAAATAGCCGTTGGGGTAGTTGAAATGGGATCGGTACGCTGACGTGGCGTATCGAAACGACCCCGACCGTATCGATACCCTAAACCCTTGTATCGATACGGGTCTTGACAATGGCCAAACTGAGGCAAAATGGTATCTGTACGGGTACAACCGTATCGATACTGGGACGTTGAAAATTCAAGTTTGTCTGTTTAAAACGTGAAAAATCTTTGCCAAAAACCTCTTAAAATACCTCAAACATAGATTCAAGTTGTTTGGACTTAAAACCAAGTTTTAAATTCTTTTCAAAATAGTCCAAAACATTTTTCAATTATTATATCAAAACATAAGTTCTACACATCAAAACTGTCAAATTTCTTTAACACTTTCTCAATATAGTGTGTCTGACTTAAAGAAAATCCCTTTTCAGATTTGATTACTTTGACTCCTAAGATTACATCGACTTCTCTCAAGTCAGTCATCTCAAACTTAGTGGACAAGAAACTTTTTGTTTTGTTAATGGACTCAATGTTAGTACTGAAAATCAGCATGTCGTCAACATACAAGCTTATGATGACACAATCAGTACCAAACATCCTCGAATACACGCATGCATCCGAACCATTCACAACAAAACCAAAACTAAGAATAGTTTTGTGAAATTTCTCATACCACTGTTTAGGAGCTTGCTTCAGGCCATAAAGTGACTTTTTAAGTCAACATAGTTTGCCTTCCATACCAGGCGCCTCGAAGCCAAGAGATTGCTCCATATAGATCTCCTCATCTAGATCCCCATTCAAAAATGTAGTCTTTACATCCATTTGATGTACTTGCAACTTGTGAATGGAGGCTAGTGCAAACAATGTACGGATCGTTGAGATTTTTGTGACAGGAGAGTAAGTATCAAAGAAGTCTTGACCAAATCTTTGAGTGAACCCTTTGACTACTAGCCTTGCCTTATACCTTTGGATAGAACCATCTGGTCTAAGTTTCTTTCGAAAGACCCACTTACTGTTAATGGTTTTAAATCCTCTAGGCAAGTCAACTAATTCCCAAGTATGATTAGACATTATTGATTCTAGTTCATCTTTTATAGCGCTTTTCCAGAAACTAGCATCAATAGATCGTATAGCTTCTTCGTAAGTTTTAGGATCCTCATCTAACAAATAAGCTTGAGCTATAGGATCAGAAAGAGTGTCTAAATCATTTATCTCAGAAATGAAGGAAGTTATGAAGTCTGGTCCAAAAGAGGTTTCAACTCTTTGTCTCTTACTTCTTCTAGGCTCAAATTCAATCTCTTGAGAAGACCTAGCAGGCACACTAGAAGAAGTGGATGGCAAATTTTCAATTTGTGTTTCAACATTTAATCTAGGTTTCTTGAGAGGAAAGATTTCTTCAAAGAAAACAGCATCCCTAGATTCACAAATAGAGAAGTCTTGTAAAGTCATGAATCTATATGCGGCACTGTTAGAAGCATAGCCTATAAACACTGCATCAACGGTCTTAGGTCCAATGGTGGACTTCTTAAAGTCTGGCAACCCCACTTTGGCCAGATACCCCCACACTTTCAGGTATTGTAAATTTGGGGCATAACCTTTCCATAATTCGTATGGGGTAGAATCAATTTTCTTATGAGGTACTCGGTTCAGAATATAATTAGCCGATAGAATGGCTTCCCCCCACATGTTGTCAGACAACCCAGAACTTATCAACAATGAGTTCATCATCTCTTTTAAAGTTCTGTTTTTCCTCTCGGCTATACCGTTCTGTTGAGGAAAATAAGGGGCTGAAGTTTCATGTATTATGCCATTCGTCTCACAAACCTCTTTTAGAAAATTCGATCCATATTCACCACCTCTATCAAACCTAACACGTTTTATTCTCCTATCTAACTGATTTTCAACTTCTGCCTTATAAATAAGAAAGAAATTTTCAGCTTCATCTTTAGTTCTTAGGAGATAAACTTTTGTATACCTAGAGAAGTCATCTACAAAAGTTATGTAGTAGTGTTTTCCTCCTTTACTTTCAGTGTTTCTAAAGTCTACTAGATTAGTATGAATAAGTTCTAACATTTCAGTCTGTCTTTTAGAAACATTTTTAAAGGTAGGTTTTGCATGCTTGGCTTCTACACAAACTTCACATTTATTATAGTTTGTTATGTCTAGTTTAGGCAAAATATTCATATTCATCATTTTCTTTAGGGATTGAATATTTACGTTTCCTAATCTAGCATGCCACATATCAACAGACTCAACAATATAAGCAGAAGTGGTAGCTTTATTAATTTCATTAAGTTGAGTTTCTATGACAAATAAACCTTCGCTTAAAAAACCTTTCCCGACATAATCACCGTTACGGGAAAGTACAAGTTTATCTGCCTCAAAAACTAACTTAATGCCTGCCTTATTTAAGAGGCCACCACTAATCAAAATTCTACGCAGGGCAGGCACATATAGACCTGGAAAACTTGACCCGAGACCCGAAACCCGAACCGAATTACCCGAATCGAAACCCGATTTTGACCCGAACATGATGATCCGAAGTTGACCCGAAACCCGAAATAAACCGAACCGAACCGAAATTTTTTGTTGAACTGAAATGGACCCGAACCGAAATGGACCCGAACCGAAAGCTGAACCGAATATTGACCCGATTTTAACCCGATTTTGACCCGATTTTAACCCGAATATCTATTTTTAACAATATAATAAATAATAAAAAGAAGTATGTTTTATTATCTTTTTATACTATATCATGGAAGAGACTGTTCCTCTTGTCAATGTTGTGGTATAATAACATTTTATGTTATTTTACGTTTCAATAATAATTAAATAAACTAATTTTTAAATTTAGAGTTTCAATGTACTATTTTCTCTCCCAATATTTAATCTTACATTTACAAAGAAAAAAAATGTCAGAAGATTGCATTAAAAGGAATGGATACATAATAGACCAATTCATAGGGTTAACCTTTAATTGCATCACTAAATATCACTACGGGGAGGGGATTTTTATATCCGAAGTCTAAACCGTGGGGATACTTGTGACTAAATTAAATTAAACTAAAACTTAAAGTTGACTAAAATGTAACATTTTAAATGCAACATGACCTAAAAAGTAATTAATCTCTAGCTTAAAAAATTGGTGGCTTATTTCCCTCCAAAATTTTGTATCTTCTCTCTCTATTTTTTCCAATTGTCTTTTTCTTTTTTTCAATCTAGCTTAAAAAATTGGTGGCTTATTTCCCTCCAATTTTTTTGTCATTTCCCTCTTTATTTTTACCAATTGTCTTTCTTTCTTTTTTTTCTTTTTTTTAAATTTAATTGAGTTTCAATTTAGATTAATTTAAATGAAATTTCACATTTAGTTTTAGAATTATTTTAATTATGTCCGTGATTTATGCTTTTAAATTTTAGTTAGCTCAATTAGATCCTAAGTTTAATAAATTAATTCATTTCAGAAATTATTATTATTATTATTATTATTATTATTATTATTATTATTATTATTATTATTATTACATATAATAAACTTTGATTTAATATAATTATACAAAAAAAATTGATATGGATACATGAAGCTTTGATTTAAATATTTAATCAAATTCAAATGCATAGATTAACAAGTTGAATCAGAATTAATCTCATACATCAATAACTCTAAACTAAACCATAAATACTAAACCTCAAACCTTTAACCCAACTCAAATCGAATTGACCCGAAAATGTAAATGTTGACCCGACCCGAAATCGACCCGAAATCGACCCGATTTTGACCCGACCCGAACGACCCGATTTTGACCCGAACCGAAAGCGACCGATCCAATATTGACCCGACCCGAAAACAACCGATCCGATTTTGACCCGATCCAATACCCGAACCGAATCTGACTCAACACAGACCCGAATTAGACCCGAACCCGAACCGAATCTAAACCGATTCTAGATAGACCCGAAATGACCCGAACCGAAATGACCCGAACCGAACCCGAACCGAATGACCCGATTGCCACCTCTAGGCACATATAGGACATTGTTAAGGGCCAAAGTTTTACCGGAAGTCAGCTTGAGTAAAACCTTGCCTTTGCCCATCACTTGAGAGCTGCTGGAGTTCCCCATGTACACACGTTCACCATTTTTCACGTCCTCGAACTCGGTGAAGAACTCCTTCTTTACGCAGAAGTGTCGAGAAGCTCCGGTGTCTACGACCCACTCGGTGTTCTTCTCTATGAGGTTGACCTCCGAAACCACCGCGGCTATGACATCATTATCCATGTTCTCCGTCACATGCATGCGTGGTCTAGTCTCATTCTGGCGGTCAAAGCGGTGCTGACATTGGTACGCCTTGTGACCAGCTTGCCCACACACGTAGCACTTCATGGTTTTCACGTCGGGCTTAGCCTTAACGGGCTTCTTGAAGTTGGTAGTCTTCTGTGGTTTGGACTTTTTGCTCTGAGGGCCTTTCTTAAAGGGCTTTTTGGACCCCGAAGCACCACCAGACTCAACTATGTTAGATTTAAAAGATAAGTGACTAAAGTTGTTCGTAACCTTATCTTTCAAACGGTTGGCCTCCTCGATTTTCATGTGACCGATCAGCTCCTGAAGTGGTATGTCCCTTTTCTTGTGCTTGAGGGAGTTGCGATAATCGGACCAGGATTTTGGCAACTTCTCGATAAGGACATTTGCTTGCAGAACTTCACACATCTGCATGCCTTCCGTTATGATGTCCGAGACAAGATTCTCATAGTCATGGACTTGGTCCATGATGGGCTTGTTGTCGGTCATCTGGAACTTCAACCATTCGCCCACGACATATTTTTTGATCCCCGCATCATCGGTGCCATATTTGGTGTCCAAGGAATCCCATATTGCCTTTGCACTCCTCTCCTTTAGATACATGTCCAATAATTTGTTGGACATGTGACTTAGGAGATGGCCACGAACCGTCTTGTTGTCCTTTTCATATTTGGCAAAGGTGGCAGTAGCAAGGGCATCGGCGGCAACATCAATTTGGCCTTGGTTATCGGCAGGAACAGCAACGGTAGGTGGTGCAACTAGTGGTTCGTTGAGCATCACATAATCGAGGTCCAATTGCTCAAAGAAAATCAGGATGCGCTGGGACCACCTTCGATAGTTGCTGCCATCCAAAGCATCAAGTTTGGAAAGGTCGGGAATGAGCTTGCTTAGTAGTGCGGATGAAGAAGCCATTTTGCAGAATCGGAGAATAGTTTTGTTTCTAAATTGTTGGTAAAATAGAACTGCAAAATCGGCTGTTAGCACTGACTGGAAAAAATATAAAAACAGTATGTAAATATGTGAACCGTGTCGTGGTATGGTGGCCACTGCCTTAGAAACAAAACTGCCCCGAACAGTGTAGTCGCTTCACGGGCAGGCTGTCCCCCGAGGTGCACACGGACGCTCCTGGAACCGTACACTCGACTCCGGAGTGAACAACAGTGGTATTGCTCGAACTAACATTGGAGGAAACAGAGAGAATTGTAATGTGTTTGATATCTCAAATGGTGCATGCAGCTTCACATAATCACCATTTTAATTCTGTAATTTCGAATAGACTGCTGGAATCAAAACGAATATATACGCGCGCCCGAACTCGAACCCGAACCCGAGCCGGACGGACGGCGACAGCGCGCGAGGACTTCCCTTGTTCTTTCCCACTCAACAAGGGAGGGAGGAAGCATGGGTATAAATACCCTTCCCTAGCTATTTTCCCAACCAATGTGGGATATAGCTTTGGTAACACTTGAAGCATTACCAACAAAGATACCGACAGTTTGGTGTTTTTTGGGTGTTGGGTTGTTGTTTGTTTTGGAAAGAAGGGGCATGTTTGAGATTGGCACTTACCTGGTTTCCCATTTTGAGTATCCAAGTTTCTACTACCATGGCTGAATAAAGTTTCGAGCTTTCTGCTTTGGGGTTTCAAGTTTCAACAGATGAAACTGAAAGTCTCCTTAAGCGTTTAAAAATTGGGCTTTTTGAATTCATTTCAGTTTTGGGTTGAACATTAAAAGACAAGAAAGAAAGAAGAGCGAGACCTGTGGATGTTTGAAATGAAGAGGATGGTGGTACTGCTATTAAGAGTTAGGATCTGAATTCAACTTAAATTTTTCTTAAATGTTCTTTTAACGAAGAATCGATGATAAAATTATTGTTTATGTTGCTTCTTTTTGTATGGATAAAAATCTTCTATCTCTTTTCGGTGTCTCTGTTTATGTTCTAACATTTAAAAAATATAATAAAATTAAATTCCAAGCCATAACCCTACACATTATACCTTAAAAAATACATTCTACCTTAAATTCTCTAAACTATAACCACAACCTCTAACCTAAAACTCTAAACCCTAAATCTAATTTTGAGCATGATGCATAAGTAAGGGCACCGAAAAGAGTCAAAAAAAATTTCATCCCTTTATTATTGGGGGTGGTAAACGAGCGTCGAGCTAGAGCTAAAAATGGTTGTTGTTAAAACTTAAAAGCTAAACAATTCAGCTGTCACTAAACGTCCATTTAAGGGCTAAAAATAATGAGTAAATGCCCGTTGGCAACTAAATCAAAAATCGTTTGAGAAAGAAATAATGGATAAACGGGTGTTGGAAATATCGGTAACAACCAAAAACGCAGTCGAATGAGACAATAAATAAATCTTTAACACAATGAGATTGGAAAATTGAGATGTACATTTATGGCATTCGTTACATTGAAGGTCCACTTTTGTTTTGGTTGGAATCACTACCTAAAAGGCGAGACTTCATTAGTACAAGATCTCAAGTGGATTTGACCTTCTTTTTGGGTCAAAAAGAGAAGCAAACCCACCCAAACCAATATGTTTAGAGAGTAGTTTGACTTAATTTCCAACACTAGTATTTCACACTTTTTCTATACGTATAAAATGACAAAACTATGATAAAATATTGGGAGACAAAAGTATATTAAGTTTTTAAATTTGAAAATTAAAAGGGAAAAAATTTATTTAACTACTATTTAAATTAAAAGGACCTAAAATATGATTATACAAAAAAATTTAGAGGAACAACAACCTTTCTCAACTATAATATGACTTCATGTCGGTTCATAATAATTTTGATTTAAATATATATATATAAAAGAAAATACTTTGATACATAAATTTGTGTATACTTTAGTTTACATAAACATTTCAATTTTAGGGTTTAGAGATTTATATTGTAATCTAGGGTATAGGGTTTATGTTGTAGGGTGTAGATTGTAAAATTTAGGAATTATGGTTAGAAGTTAGATTTTAGGGTTTAGAGTTTAAGGTCCAGATTTTAGGGGTTAAGCTCATGGATTTAGATTTTAGATTTTATAGATTAAATATGAAAGATTGTGTAATTTTTTATTACACATCTTGTGTATCAAAATTGTAACGCCCCAGGTTTAGGGGTCGGGAGATAACTGGGTTGGGGTTAAATCGGTTTGGATTAATTTAATTGAAAGAAAGTATTTTTATTGAACCAAAAAGTGGTTTTTAAGGAATAAGGGCAAAGAAGGCATTTTGGGAAATTTTAAAAGGGGATTTTTAAAATATCACCATCTTCTCCACCAACATTTTCTTTTTTCACGTTACTTTTCTCAAAACCCCCATTGTTATTATTCCATTGCTCCAACATTACCCACAAGCAAGTTTTCACGGTAAGAATTCCATTGTTTTGGTTTTTCTTTCCTTAAGTTTGTTATTAGTTAAATTTTCTTTAAAACCCATTATTTAGAGTTATTTCAAAAATGCTTTGAGTTTGAGAAATAGTGAAATGAAGGGATTTTCGTTTGGGTCTTTTGATTCCATGTTTAAAGGTGTTTTTAATCATGTTATGGTGTCCTAAAAATGCTAAAACAATGGCTAAATGTAAGAAACCCGAAACTAGTAAAAAAGAGGGGTTTTTGGAGTTGAAAATGTGGGTTTTGGGGTTGTTCTTGTGTGGAACCTTGGGATGATAGTTTGTAGACTTTGGGTAAATGTTTTGGATGCTTAAGGAAGTAGTTTTGATGGTGAATTTGTTGGGTTTTAGCTGCTAGTTGATTTGGGTCGTTTTGATGGTAGTTCTAAGTGTTTCGGGTAGGAGTCGACTTGGTTTTGATAATGATTGATGAGTTTCTATGTTGCTGCAAGTTTGGGGGTTTGTTTTGGGTCTAATGCATCATCTTTGGATTGGCTAGAAACAAGGGAAACAAGTTTGGGTTCTTTGGACGCGAGATCGGGTAGTTCGGAGGCTTGAATCGATGTTTCGACAAACGTTTTGGTCCTATCGGTGAGTAAAAATGTTTTTGAGAGTTTAGGTTGAGCTTGAAAGGCCAACCTAAACTCGGGAGTAAGTATTTAAAGTTCACGTTTTACTTTTCCGAAAATTCTATTTTTCAAGCTTGTTTTGCTTTGTTGATATGAGATGTTTGTGTGAAATTGATTTATGAATATGGTATTGTTATGTTAGTATATGTGATGGTTGAGTATTGGCAAATATGTAAGTCTTACCGGGTATAATTGGTTGACCACAGGATTAGAGTGCACTTGTAAAATTTGCGCATGGCCCTAGTGATGTAAGATGCCATTAGGGAGGAGTACGGTGAAGTAAGATGCCACCGGAAGCTTTATTGTTAGACCTTAGTTATGTAAGATGCCATCGCGAGTCTTGTTGTTCTTATTAGATTCGGTGATGTAAGATTCCATCGAATCCAATCTGCGTATCCGAGTAATGTAACCATAATTGTCATAATACTCATGTGTTGGGAAGTCAAATGTTAACTTGGTGAATATTGAGAGTCATGCCATGTTGCTTATGTTGTTGCATTGCTTGATGTAAGATGCCAAGCATGTGTAAGATTGTTGATATTTATGTTGGTGAAATTCATGCTTGTGGCATTGTTTTTAATTTATCAATGGTTTTGCTAAAAACTGCATTGTTGTTGTTGTGGTTTGAGCACCGCCCACTAAGCTTTATGCTTACGCGCTCCTTTCTAACCATACAGATCGTTAGCGTTCCGGGAAGCAAAGGAAGGCGAGGGAAAGGCTCTAGTGTTCGTAGCTTAAGCTCAAGTATGGTTTTTAAGTTGTAGTAATGATTTAGCAATGGGAATACTTGTGGTTGTCTTTAGGGAGTTGTTGTGGACTCCCATGTGTTTGACCATATTGCTACATGTTTTAAATGTTGATACCATGTTATATTGAGGCTTGCTTTGGCTGTTAGTTAAATGACATGTGTTTTAACTTGTTAGCGTTTTTAAGCTAAAGTGTCCTTATGAGCTTTTGGGTTGAGATTCATATTTGTGTGTATACATGTTTGAAGATTATCTTTAGGGTGTTCTGCCTCTAGACTGTTTGTGTAATATGTTGCCATGTGGTTTGCGATCTTTCGAGGTAAGTTTGGGGATGCCAAAATGCATTTTTGGGCCAGTATGTGCCTAGGCAATTCGGAACATCTGGTGTTGTTTTGGAACGGCCAAGCTTTTGGGGCACCCGTATCGAAACGGGGGTGGTGTCGTTTCGGTACGTTTTGCCACTAGAGGCTCCCGTTTTGGAACCAAGGTAGGAAGTTTCGAAACGGCCTAATGTTGCTTTTTGAATGAGAGCCTGCGTTTCAGAACGGGCAATCCTGTTTCGAAACGCAAGTAGTTAAAACGGTTAAAGGGCATCTTTGAAGGTTTCCAAATGTTACGTTTTAGTCCATAATGCTTGTATGCTTCCTAAATAAGTTTATATGTATCCTTTGTGATGGTTTTGCCTCGTGTGCATGAAACTTGACTAATAAACTACTTGGTAAGGTTATATTACCTTTGTGCCTCCGACTTGTGTGATTTTTGTGAAATGGTCATTCGTGACTGTTTGCCTCCAATTGGACATCCGATTGATGTCCGATTGAGACGTTGTTTCTTCCGTTGTGACCTTTAACATCATATGAGCGATAAATTGCATTTAGATAAGATAAATTTTAAATTTAGGGTTTTTAATCGGAGGGAAATTCCATGTGTTATTGGCTTGTTAGCGTTTTGAGCTAAAGTGTCCTTATGAGCTTTTAAGGTTGAGATTCATATTTGCGTGTATGCATGTTTGAAGCTTGTCTTTAGGGTGTTTTACCTCTAGATTGTTTGTGTAATATGTTGCCATGTGGTTTGCGATCTTTTGGGGTAAGTTTGGGAACGTTTGGGATGCCAAAATGCAGTTTCGGGCCAATCTCTGCCCAGGCATTTCGAAACGGCCAAGCTTTTGGGGCACCCATATCGAAACAGGGGTGGTGCCGTTTTGGTACGTTTTGCCACTAGAGGCTCCCATTTCGAAACCGAGGTGAGACGTTTCGGAACGACCTAATGTTGCTTTTTGAATGAGAGCCTGCATTTCGGAACGAGCAATCCTGTTTCGAAATGCAGGTAGTTAAAACGGTTAAAGGGCATCTTTGAAGGTTTCCAAATGTTACGTTTTAGTTTCTAATGCTTGTATGCTTCCTAAATGAGTTTATATGTATCCTTTGCGATGGTTTTGCCTTGTGTGCATGAAACTTGACTAATAAATTACTTGGTAAGGTTAAATTACCTTTGTGCCTCCGACTTGTGTGGTTTTTGTGAAATGGTCATTCGTGACTGTTTGCCTCCAATTGGACATCCGATTGATGTCTGATTGAGATGTTGTTTCTTCCGTTGTGACCCTTAACATCATATGAGCGATAAATTGCATTTAGATAAGATAAATTTTAAATTTAGGGTTGTTAATCGGAGGGAAATTTTTAGATTTTTCTCTGGTTATCCCTGTGTAACTCTCCCGATTAGGTCTTGCTACTAGTCCGGACCGAGATGGTTACATTTGGTGGTATCAGAGCCTCGATTACGAGGTTTCCTTGGGAAGGTAAGTCAGGTAAGTTGATTTTGTGTATGTTTGCCTGAATTACACGGTGTTTGACAGCATGACCTTGTGTTTCCGTTGATGTTTGAAAGTTGGTTAAGCATTCCCATTGCTAGGTGTTATTATGGAAAAAGTGGTTTTGATTTAAATGAGCTTAACATACGGATCCCTGCCTTTGCTAAACGAATGTTTATCTCGTGCTTTGTGTTTGTTATTTTAGATTGTTTTATTGTTATGGTAAGACCGAGAGGACGACTTAGAGCGGGTGACCGGGCACCCGGGGATGTGCCTCTTGCTCCTCCTGCTCCCGATGGTAATGGGGTGAATGCTAGAGGTGATGGTAATGGACCTCAGGTTGGCCAAGGTCAGGTCGGTGTGGATATGGCTCAGTTACTTCAGACTTTAGCTTAAGCTTTTCAAACGGTTGTTGCTGGTCTTCATGCTGCAGCACCACCTCAAGGTGCGGGGACGAGTTTGCCCCTTGAGTGACTTTGTAGCCTAGGCGGAGTCAATTTTCGTGGTATGTCTCTCGAGGGTTGGCTTGAGAGTACTACACGCATCTTGGGTCAGATGGAGTGCTCGGACACTTGTAATTTAGGCTGTATTGTCTCGTTGCTTCAGGAAGACACATATGCTTCGTGGACCATCGTTATCTGAGGTATGCCCGAGGCTGAGGTTACTTGGGAGTTCTTCCATAGTGTCGTTCCGCAAGAAGTATCTTGGTGTTTGTTATCATGACGGGAAAAAGAGAGAGAGAGTTCATAGCTTTGATGCAAGACAGTATGTCCGTATCTGAGTATAAGGTACAATTTGTGCGCTTGAGTCAATATGCTTCAGAGTTGGTTCCCACTAAGAGGGAAAGGTGTGAATGGTTCAGTTACGGTTTGGTTACGGAGGTAAAGACCTACATGCTTGCCTCTGATTACATCGAGTTCGATGTCTTGGTCTCTAGGGCCAAGGACATTGAACAAAGTCTAAGTTTGGCTACTCGATCAGGTGGATCCAGTTCAGGGAAAAGGTTCGTCGAGTGGAAGTGCAACTGTAACAAGAGGCACAAGGATAGAAGACACCAGCCGGACTTTAGGCATGAAGGTGGTAACATTGGACGAAGCTATCAGGGTCGAGGTTTTGTTGCTCGCACACCCGAGTGTGCTAGATGTGGGAGGAACCATTCTGGAGAATGTTGAGGTACTTTCCGTGCTTGTTGGAACTGCGGATCTCAGGCGCATTTGAGGCGTGAGTGTCCTCATCCGACTAAGGATGGTCAGACACCTACTAGAGCTGTTGAGTATCAGAGAGGCCGTGGGCGTGACCGAGGTAACTTCCAGCCGGGGAATGATGGTTAGAGGAATATCGCATTACAACTTGAGAGAGGTGGACCAGCTAGAGTTTATGCACATCGTGAGGCTGGGAACGACACATATGTGATTGCAGGTAATTTTGTATTACAGTTCTTATCTTTGCTTTCGTTAATTCATTCTGGCTCGACACACTCGTATATTTCGGGTGAGCATGCAAGATCTTTAGGTTTTCCTTTTGAGTTGTTAGATGTAGATATGAATGTTACGAGTTCTTTTGATGAGACAATTGTAGTTAGAAATGTGTTCATAAGATGTCCCTTGATGGTTCATGGTCACGTGTTTCCCGTTGATATGATGTAACTGTCGTTTTATGGTTTCGCTGTGATTCTAGGAATGAGGCATAGATCTAAGATAGATTTTGAGAGTAAAAGAGTTTCCTTGAGGCTTTCCGAAGATTACGAGGTAGTAGTAGTTGGCAAGAACGTTAAGTTCTTGTCTAATGTAGTTTCAGCTTTCGAGGCTCAAAGAATGATGAATTTGGGTTGTCAAGCTTACTTAGCTTATGTGATGAATCTGAATATGAGTGAGGTTCGACCGCAAGATATCATAACAATTTGTGACTTTCCAAGTGTTTTCCCAGAAGAATTACCAGGTTTGCCTCCAAATAAGGATGTTGAGTTTGCTATTGAGACATATTCAGATTCTGCTCCCGTATTGATTGCTCCGTATAGAATGGCACCAATAAAGTTGAAAGAGTTGAAGACACAGCTTCAGGAACTGTCAGATAGAGGTTTTATTAGGTCTAGTATTTCACATTGGGGTGCTCCGGTTTTGTTTGTGAAGAAGAAGGATGACAGTATGAGGATGTGCATAGATTATAGGCAGTTGAACAAAGTAACAATGAAGAACAAATATCCTTCACCGCAGATTGATGATTTGCTTGATCAGTTGAGAGGTGCCTCAGTGTTTTTGAAGATTGATTTGAGATCGGGGTACTATCAGTTGAAGGTAAAAGATGTGGACATACCGAAGACAGCTTTCCGTACGCGATATGGGCACTATGAGTTCTTGGTAATGCCTTTCGGTTTGACTAATGCCCCAGCTGCATTTATGGACATGATGAACCGAGTATTTTATGAGTTCTTGGATAGGTTTGCAGTAGTGTTCATAGATGACATTTTGGTGTACTCTAGAACCGAGGAAGAGCATGATAAGCATTTGCGGTTAGTGCTTCAGACTTTGCTTGAGAAATAGTTGTATGCCAAGTTGAGCAAATGTGATTTTTGGATTAGGGAAGTGGTCTTCCTAGGTCATGTGATCTCAACCGATGAGATTAGTGTGGATCTCAAGAAGATAGAAGCAATAGTGAGTTAGAAACAATCGAAGTCGGTGACCGAAATTCGTAGTTTTCTAGGTTTAGCCGGATATTATCGAAGGTTTGTTGAGGGGTTCTCGAAGATTGCAGCACCTTTGACTAAATTGCTTCAGAAGAATGTTCCGTATGAGTAGACAGATGCAAGGCAACAAGCGTTTGAAAAATTGAAGAAAACGTTGACAGAAGCTCCTATTTTGTTTCAGCTTGAACCAGAGAAAGAGTTCATAATCTACAGTGATGCGTCATATGTAGGTTTAGGTTGTGTGCTTATGCAAGAGGGAAGAGTTGTAGCTTATGCTTCGAGACAGTTGAAGGTTCACGAGAAGAACTACCCTACCCATGACATAGAGTTAGCGGCTTTGGTTTTTGCTTTGAAGATTTAGAGACATCACCTTTATGGTGAGAAGTTCACAGTTTACACTGACCACAAGAGTTTGAAATACTTGATGACTCAGAGAGAGTTGAACCTTAGACAACGTAGGTTGTTAGAGCCTCTTAAGGACTAGACCTCACGACAGAGTACCATCCGGGTAAGGTGGACGTAGTGGCTGATGCTTTGAGAAGAAAAGTGGCAATTGAGTTGCGAGCTATGTTTGCGAGATTGAGTGTGTCACGGGATGACGATTTGATAGCCGAGTTACAGGTTAAACCTTCGCTGGTTCAGTTGATTCGAGAGAAACAGTTGCAAGACGAATCTTTGGCACCTCACGTGCAAGATATAGCCGAGGGTAAACCCACAGATTTCTGCTTTGGTAAGAATGGGATCTTATGTTTTAAGAATAGGATAGTTGTTCCAGAAGATGTCGAGTTGAGACGTACTATTTTGAATGGAGCTCATAACAGTCCTTTTTCTATGTATCCGAGTAGTACGAAGATGTACCGTGGGTTGAAAGATGAGAACTTCTGGATTGGGTTAAAGAAAGATGTGGCTGAGTTTGTGAGTAAGTGTATCGTTTGTCAGCGAGTTAAGGCCGAGCATCAGTTTCCTTCATGTTTGTTACAGCCGCTGAAGATTCCAGAATGGAAGTGAGAACGGATTACCATGGATTTTGTGTCAGGTTTACCGTTGACTCATTCGAAGAAGAATTTAGTATGGGTGATAGTTGACAGATTCACTAAGTGTGCTCATTTCATACATGTTCATACTACTTACACCTTAGACAGGTTGGCCGAGTTGTATATCAGTGAGATTGTGAGGCTACATGGTGTACCGAATTCGATTGTGTCTGATAGAGATCCGAGGTTTACGACAAGATTTTGGGAGTGTTTGCATCGTGCCTTGGGAACTTGGTTGAACTTTAGCACTTCGTATCACCCACAGTCAGATGGTCAGTCAGAGAGAGTGATTCATGTGTTAGAGGACATGTTAAGGTGTTACATCATTGACTTTCAGGGTTTTGGGGAGAAACATCTACCTTTAGTGGAGTTCGCGTACAACAACAGTTATCAGGCTAGTATTCAGATGGCACCGTATGAAGCTCTGTATGGTAGGAAGTGTAGAACACCTGTTTGTTGGGCCGCAGTCGGACATAAGCTTGTACCGATGCCAGACTTGCTTAAGGGCACTACCGAGAAGGTAAAATTGATTTGTGATTGCTTGAAGGCAGCTTCAGACCGGCAGAAATCGTATGTGGATTTGAAGAGGAAAGAGATTGAGTATGTTGTTGGCGACAAAGTGTTCTTGAAGGTTCTCCTATGGAAAAAGGGTAATGAGGTTTGGTAAAAAGGGGAAGTTAAGTCTGAGATTCATTGGTCCTTACGAGGTAGTTGAGAGGATTGGTCCTGTTGCTTATAGGTTGAGATTTCCATCCGAGCTTGAGAAGATTCATGATGTGTTTCATGTTTCGATGCTTCGAAAGTATAGATCAGATCTGTCTCATGTTATGCATGTGAAAGAGATTGAATTGAATCTGGATTTATCGTATGATGAAGAACCAATTGAGATTCTTGCTACGGACATTAAGTTTTTGCGTGGGAGGGCCATAGAGTTAGTCAAGGTCTTGTGGAGACATCAGGGTGCGGAAGAAGCCATTTGGGAGAGGAAAACAGACATGAAAAAGCAGTTTTCGTACCTCTTTCCATTAGGTAAATTTCGAGGACGAAATTCCTTAAGTGGTGGAGAGTTGTAACGCCCCGGGTTTATGGGCTAGGAGATAACTAGGTTGGGGTTAAATTGGTTCGAATTAATTTAATTGAAAGAAAGCATTTTTATTGAACCAAAAAGGGGTTTTAAGGAATAAGGGCAAAAAGGGGATTTTGGGAAATTTTAAAAGGGGATTTTTAAAATATCACCATCTTCTCCACCAACATTTTCTTTTTTCACGTTACTTTTCTCAAAACCTCCATTGTTATTATTCCATTGCTCCAACCTTTCCCACAAGCAAGTTTTCAAGGTAAGCATTCTCTTGTTTTAATTTTTCTTTTCATAAGTTTGTTGTTAGTTAAATTTTCCTTAAAACCCATTATTTATAGTTATTTCAAAAATTCTTTGAGTTTGAAAAATAGTAAAATGAAGGGATTTTTGTTTGGGTCTTTTTAATCATGTTATGGTGTCCTAAAAATGCTAAAATAGTGGCTAAATGTAGGAAACCCGAAACTAGTAAAAGGGAGGGGGTTTTGGAGTTGAAAATGTTGTTTTTTGTGTTGTTCTTGTGTGGAACCTTGGGCTGATGGTTTGTAGACTTTGGGGAAGTGTTTTAGATGCTTAAAGAAGTAGTTTTGATGGTGAATTTGTTGGGTTTAGGATGCTAGTTGATTTGGGTCGTTTTGATGGTAGTTCCATGTGTTTCGGGTAGGAATCGACTTGGTTTTGATGATGATGATGAGTTTCTGTGTTACTGCAAATTTAGGAGTTTGTTTTTGGTCTAATGCACCATCTTTAGATTGGCTAGAAACAAGGGAAACAAGTTTGGGTTCTTTAGACGTGAGGTCGGGTAGTTCAGAGGCTTAAATCGATGTTTCGGCAAACGTTTTTGGTCCTATCGGTGAGTGGAAATGTTTTTGAGAGTTTAGGTTGAGCTTGAAAGGCCAACCTAAGCTCGGGAGTAAGTATTTAAAGTTCACGTTTTACTTTTCCGGAAATTCTATTTTTCAAGCTTGTTATGCTTTGTTGATATGAGATGTTTGTGTGAAATTGATTTATGAATGTGGTATTGCTATGTTAGTATATGTGATGGTTGAGTATTGGCAAATATGTGAGTCTTACCAGGTATAATTGGTTGACCACAAGATTAGAGTGCACTTGTAAAATTTGCGCATGACTCTAGTGATGTAAGATGCCATTAGGGAGGAGTACGGTGAAGTAAGATGCCACCGGAAGCTTTATTGTTAGACCTTAGTTATGTAAGATGCCATCGTGAGTCGTGTTGTTCTTATTAGATTCGGTGATGTAAGATTCCATCGAATCCAATCCCCATATTCGAGTAATGTAACCATAATTGTCATAATACTCATGTGTTGGGAAGTCAAATGTTAACTTGGTGAATATTGAGAGTCATGCCATGTTGCTTATGTTGTTGCATTACTTGATGTAAGATGCCAAGCATGTGTAAGATTGTTGATATTTATGTTGGTGAAATTCATGTTTGTGGCCTTGTTTTTAATTTATCAATGGTTTTGCTAAAAACTGCATTGTTGTTGTTGTTGTGGTTTGAGCACCGCTCACTAAGCTTTATGCTTACGCGCTCCTTTCTAACCATGCAGATCGTTAGCGTTCCGGGAAGCAAAGGAAGGCGAGGGAAAGGCTCTGGTGTTCGTAGCTTAAGCTCAAGTATGATTTTTAAGTTGTAATAATGATTTAGCAATGGGAATACTTGTGGTTGTCTTTAGGGAGTTGTTGTGGACTCCCATGTGTTTGACCATATTGCTACATGTTTTAAATGTTGATACCATGTTATATTGAGGCTTGCTTTGGCTGTTAGTTAAATGCCATGTGTTTTAACTTGTTAGCGTTTTTGAGCTAAAATGTCCTTATGAGCTTTTGGGTTGAGATTCATATTTGTGTGTATACATGTTTGAAGCTTGTCTTTAGGGTGTTTTGCCTCTAGATTGTTTGTGTAATATGTTGCCAAGTGGTTTGCAATCTTTCGAGGTAAGTTTGGGATGCCAAAATGCATTTTTGGGTCAGTCTGTGCCTAGGCATTTCGTAACGTCTGGTGTTGTTTTGGAACGGCCAAGCTTTTGGGGCACCCGTATCGAAATGGTGGTGGTGCCGTTTCGGTACGTTTTGCTACTAGAGGCTTCCGTTTTGGAACCAAGGCGGGAAGTTTCGAAACGGCCTAATGTTGCTTTTTGAATAAGAGCCCGCGTTTCAGAACGGGCAGTCCTGTTTCGAAACGCAAGTAGTTAAAACGGTTAAAGGGTATCTTTGAAGGTTTTCAAATGTTACGTTTTAGTCCATAATGCTTGTATGCTTCCTAAATGAGTTTATATGTATCCTTTGTGATGGTTTTGCCTCGTGTGCATGAAACTTGACTAATAAACTACTTGGTAAGGTTAAATTACCTTTGTGCCCCTGACTTGTGTGGTTTTTGTGAAATGGTCATTCGTGACTATTTACCTCCAATTGGACATTCGATTGATGTCCGATTGAGACGTTGTTTCTTACGCGGTGACCCTTAACACCATAGGACCGATAAATTGCATTTAGATAAGATAAATTTTAAATTTAGGGTTGTTAATTGAAGGGAAATTCTTGAATTTGTCTCCGTTTATCCACGTGCAACTCTCCCGATTCAATCTTGCAACTAGACCGAGCCGAGGGGTTACAAAAATATAACCCATATATATGGAAAATTTACATAGATATTGTTGTGGGATTATTTTTTCCTCAAAATATTGCATGTTCATTTTTATTTCCTAATATATTGCACTTTCTACAGTAAAAATAAAGAAGGTCTCATTTGAGTCCGACTTTGAATAGTAATTTCAATTTTCGAATAAAAAATTAAAGACTCACCCAGGTGAGTCCGACTTTCAATAGTGAAAGACACACAGGTGAGTCCCAATATATTGCATTCTCACCTGAGTCCCAATATATTACATTCTATGTGTCTTTCACTATTCAAAGTCGGACTCACCTGGGTGAGTCTTTAAATTTTTTACTGTTTAAAGTCGGACTCACCTGGGTGAGTCTTTAATTTTTTATTCGAAAATTTAAATCACTGTTCAAAGTCGGACTCAGATGAATCCTTCTTTATTTAAAGTGCAATATATTAGGAAATAAAAATGAACATACAATATTTTGAGAAAAAAATAATCCCACAACAATATCTATGTAAATTGTCCCATATATATATATTATGATGGGAAGTGCATTAGATGTTATAGATGGGGTTTCTTTTCAACAAAAGAAAAATGTTCCCAAATGTTTGGTTTCAAGTACCTTCTCCAAGGAAAATGTAACTTTTCAAAATTAGTTGGCAAATAGCTCTACAAATTGTGGATTTGAATGGGTAGTGTGGTCCTATTTTATCATGATATTTCATATTTATATATAAATGATTCGTCAGATACAATATAAAATTATTTAGTGTACATTGATTTAGAATAGTTGAATAAATAAAAATAAATGATTGAGATTGAAGTTCAAATATTAAAAGATTTTTACATAAAAACAAGAGATAAACTATCTTCAATTTAAAATTAAATACTTTTACACCGTATAAAATGAATGTTTAACTCATATTTCCATCTAAAAGATGGGTGTCCGGATGTACATGACAATTTCCCCATCCTTTAGCTGTTCCAAATTCCAATCAAATGGGACCATAGTGTAACCTATCGTCAAACTTAAGAAGTAAGTAGGGATGTAAAAATAGGTAATCGGACAAGTTTCAGGTCGGGTAAAATCGGATACATGTCATTTCAGGTAAAAAAAATTTTGACTCGACTCGGGTCGGGTGCGGGTCCATTGCAGTCGGGTAATTTGCAGGCCGGGTCAATTTTCAGGTCGGGTCCATTTCAGGTCAAACTCGTTGCAGATCGGGTAAAAACAGGTCGGGTAAAATCAGTTAATTGGCAGGTAAATTGTAGGTCGGGTAAATTTCAAGTCGGGTTCATTTCAGTTCGGGTTCATTTCAGGTCGGGTTCATTTCAGGTCGTCGGGTTCATTTCAGTTCGGGTTAATTCAGGTTCACCAGAAATGAACAATTTTGAATAAAAACAAAGTTTTATGGACTATAATGAAAAAAATAATAATAAATAAGAGCTAATTTGGACTAAAATAAAGTTTTATGGACTATAATAGGCTCAATTTTGAATAAAAACAAAGTTTTATGGACTATAGTGAAAAAATAATAAATAAGAGTTAATTTGAAGTAAAAATAAAGTTTTAAGGACTCAATTGAATTGAATTAAAACTTAAAGGACATGAATAAAAAACTTATATAATATAAAGGGCTTTATTTATAATTTACCCCAAATTAAAATTCAATTTGTGAATTGGGCGGTTTCAAAATAAATTTTCCCACTCATATATATATTATAATTTAATATAATTTATTATTTATTATAATATAATATAACTTATTAATTATTATAATAACTTTATAAGTATAAATATATGTAATTATGTGTATATATATGTATTTTTATGTAATCACGTGTATATAAATTATAATATATAATTATATATTATACAAACATGTATGTATTTATGTATATGTAATGTACTATACATAAATACATGTATATGTATATACATAATACATACTATGATACTAACAACATACATGTATATATATATATATATATATATATATATATATTATACAAACATATGTATATATTAAATTATTAATACATTATACATATAACATATCATACATAATAATGAATACATATTATACAAATATATGTATGTTAATATATAATATATAATGTACATGTATATATATATGTATATATGTGTGTATATATGTATATAAATACATAAATATACATATAAAATATATGTATATATATATATATAAATATATGTATTTATAAAATTATAAAATATATGTATTTATATATGTATTTGAATACATAAATTGAATTGAACTCAATTGAATTGAACTAAAACTTAAAGGACTTAAATGAAAAACATCTAAAATTTAAAGGGCCAAAAAATATTAAGCCCATCTAAAATTCAGAGGGCTACAAAATATTTAGCCCATCTAAAATTTTTAGCCCAAAGCCCAACAATTAATAATTATTATATTTAGCCCATCTAAAATATTTAGTCCAAATGTAACACCCGTGTTTTGGGGTTAGAAGTTATCCGAGTTTATAGTTCGAGTCAATAAAATTAAATTAAAATAAATCCAACTTAAAATGTGGCTTAATTGAGCTTTGGTAAAAAGGGAAGGACTTATGTTGTAATTTGCCCAAAAACTTTTAAAAAAGGATGACAACTTTCAAAGTTGTCATCTTCTCCCCTTTTCCATTATTTCCAACATGAGAAACACCCACCACCATCTTCAAACCCTTTCAAACTTCAAGCTTATATTCCTTTGATTTCTTCATCAATTCAAGGGCGTTTTTAAAGGTAAAATCATTTTCTAACTCTCCTCTTCATTTCCTATTCATACATGGTCTTAGATTTTAAAAATATGAACTTTTGGAAATTAGGGTTTGATTTAAAAGTTTGGGTTTTTATGGGGGTTTTCATCTTGTTTTGTTAAATTGAGTTGGGGTTTTGTTTAATCAAGTTGAAATACACATTATATGTTAATTTGGTTAATTTTTAATGAATTTCCGAAGTGCGTTCTTAAACTCATTTTTGAGTTGTCAAAAACACCATTTTTGGTGGGTTTTAGGGTGTAATTAGAGGGCTGATGGTATATGTATGCTAGGGGGATGTTTTGAGACCTTTTAGATGTCATTTGGGTGTTTGAAAATGGAATTTTCTGCTGGGTAAAATGGAAGTACGAAAATGGGAATTTTGGTGATTGTTTGGGTTGGAAATTGTTGGAGCTTGGCTTGCAC
The DNA here is from genome assembly GCA_958450335.1 of Hibiscus tridactylites. Classification (NCBI taxonomy): domain Eukaryota; kingdom Viridiplantae; phylum Streptophyta; class Magnoliopsida; order Malvales; family Malvaceae; genus Hibiscus; species Hibiscus tridactylites. The sequence goes on along the minus strand of OY288265.1, from coordinate 23,193,958 downwards.
CTATGGATTGATGTTGTGGCTGAATTTAGCAATCATTTGTGAGTATAAAATGTGTTGGAAACTTGAGTTTTGGTCAAGGTTTATGGGCTGTTCGAATTTGATAAAGTTGGGGTTTGATCATGACTCGAAATGTTGGATTTGATCTTTAAATTGTATTCCGGGTTAGCCACTTTGATGTTTGAGTTGATTTGAGGTTGTTTTGCTTGTGTTGAGGTGTTTAGAAGCTTGGTTTTGGGTTGGTGAAGCCTTGGGAGCAAATCCGGAAATTGAAGACCATGGTTGCTTAGTACTTGAGCTTGGAGGTAGAGGTGAGTGGTTAATGTTTTAAATTGGTTTTTAAGTGGTTGGTTCAAGCATGTGAACTAGGTTGGGCTTGGTAGACCCACCTAGAGTTAGGATTAGGGTGATAGTCTAATCCTAAACTTTAGTTAGAGACCTTGGATGTACTCTTTAATTATTGTTATGCCTCATGATGATTATGTATAATGTGATACACATGTATGTGAAAGCATGGCTTAATGCATTGATTTTATATGCATGTTGATGACAAATATAATGTGGATACATGTATGTGGATATATGATATAATAATGGTTTGGATGATATACATGTGATGTTGGTTTGTGTAATGAGGTTATGATGTGGATTGCATGATTTTTGGAGAATCATAGTGAGTACGTGCTAGGCACGGAATTTATATTGAAATTGATATTGTAAAAAGTTGTGTAGTTTGATTTATATTGGCACTAGTATGCTTGGGTACAATGATCGATCATTAGGATGAGTGTGCACACAAATTGAGTCAAAACGTACGTGGCCTTGGTGGCGTTAAGGCACCAAGGAGGAGTACGGTGATGTAATATTCCACCGGAAGCTTTTATATATTTCTACGTGATGATGAGTGGAATCCCATCCGTAGGGCATGTGGCGATGAGTGGAATCCCGCCCATGCAAGGACCGGTGATGAGTGGAATCCCACCGAGGTAATGTTGTTGTTGGAAATGCGTTCCAACGGGTTATCCGCGTATTCGGGTCATAGCTAGGTGCCAATATGAGGTTGTATGTATATACTAATGTGGGATTATGCTTATGTGCTTATATGACATGGAATGTGATGCCCTCATGAATTGATATATGATGTGGTTAATGCTTTGGATTATGTATCATGGTAAGTTGAGCTTATAGTTGTTGAGCATGGCATAATGTTAACTATATGTTCATGCATCATGTTCATTTTGGCTTGGCGGACCGGAGGTAAGACCATGCATTTCATCTTGGAAATAGCTCGTGCTTGGACCCTGCATTGTCGAAGGTTTGTTTTATGAGCTACCCTCACTAAGCTTTTATGCTTACGCTCTCTTTTGTTCGACAATGCAGATAAATAACTTGTGGGCGGCAAGGGCAAGGAAAGGTCCCAAGTGTTGCTTTTGGTGAGCTCAATGTATGAATTTTAAGTAATAGAATGTAATAGTTAAGCAATGGGATAGGTATTGTTGATTTGAGTTTTGATGTATGTCTATGGTTGACTTGGGTTGTAATCATGATAACTTGCCAAATGCTTGAGTGATGTATGCCTTGTAGATGTTTAAATTGCTTGATGATATGTAAACCTTTATGTGATGAATGGTGCTTTTGTCTATCAATGTCTCAAGCATGCTTGTATGAAAGGCTCTTAAGGTGTAATTTACCATGTATGTATGATTGTTCATATTCATGCCTTGAGTATGTTTGAGTATGTTTGAGTATGTTTGTGTATGTTGGAGTATGTTTAATCTAGGACGTATGCCTCTAGACTTGGGTTGTTGGTGTTGTGTGCCTTTAGCCCTTTTAAGCTCTTATGTTGGGCTATGTATGCTCTTGATGTTTTTCTTCCATGGAAAGTCATTAGAGTTAAGCAGTAAGTGCTCCCCTGCACAATGGTTTCGAAACCATGGGTAAGGTTTCGAAACCTTTGCAAAATCTGGGATTCCAGGCCTTACTGCCAGCCTAAGTTTCGAAACCTTTGAGGAAGATTTCGAAACCTTTGCAAAATCTGGGATTCCAGACCTCACTGCCAGCCTAAGTTTCGAAACCTTTGAGGAAGGTTTCGAAACCATGGAAGAGGGTTTCGAAACCATGGGTAAGGTTTCGAAACCTTTGCAGAAATCTGGGTTCCAGACCTTACTGTCAGTCTAAGTTTCGAAACCATTTGGGAAGGTTTCGAAACCTTTGCTTAAAAATGCACTGTTCGATCTTTGTTGGCCTTTTTAAAGAGAAAAACACATAGGTACTAAGATGCCTTTAGTCAAGATTAAAATTGGTCTGTTTGAATGTGGTTTGGGGGTTCGAATGTGACAAGATTAAAATGAAAAAAATAGGGTTGCTAACCGATGGGGAACCTTAACGGGTTTCGTTTCGGTTTTCCCCGTGTGGCCCACTCGGACCGGTCATCCGGCCAGACCGGGACGAGGGGGTTACATTTGTTGGTATCAGAGCCTAAGGTTTCCGAGACCTTGGGCAGGTAAGTGAGGTAAGTTTAAGTTTTGAATTGATATGCACGGTGTTTGCTTGCTTTGTAAGTATGACTGCTTGTATGACAAGTATGTTGATTGTTTGTTTAAAAGCATGTTGCTTGTTATCCGTGTATGCTGTGAATAATGATTGTTTGATTGAGAATATATGTTGTTTGATAGTACGCATATGTTTGCTTGTTTAGCAAGTAAGCCCTGTTATATGCTTGGTTGAGTATGAATGTGTGTTGAGTTGTTTAAAGCATGTTTAGTAGAGTCACATTGCTACTATTACATAAAAAAAAGAGATTTTGAGTGAGGGGGACATACTTGAGCCACTTGGAAGCCTTGCCTTGCTAACCCAATCGTGTATGTTTTACTGTTGATGTTGTTGTTGATTTAATTGCTTTTCGGTAAGTAGAAGTTGTAGTTCCTAAAAAGGTGGACGATGTTGAGGGAGTCCACCCTCTTAGTTAGGGAGGTATGGTTGTACCGGAATTGAGGTACAATTTGTCCGTTTGAGACAGTGTGTATGCGGGTTGATTCCTGTGGATGAGGGACGATGTGATCAACTCTGGCATTAGTTGGTAAGAAGAAGTGAAGGCCCATGAGTGGGAGTTAGAGTGGTGTTGATGTTCTAACCGATAAGCCCTTGGTACAGTATTAAGTTGTTTCCTCCAGTTGATTCCGAATCTGTATTTCTGTACATTGTTAGCAAGCATGCATGTTTGAATATGCCCGGTGAAGTGTTAGAGGTAGGTGCGAGTACCTTGGTTCTTTTGGCGAGATCATGGTAGGGGGTCTCGTGTGAGTAATCTGAAAATCCAGAAGTGTTAGTTGGTGACCGTTGGGGTGCGGCCTATGATTTTAATGCAAGACAGCCGGTCAGTGTCCGTGAATGGGAGCTAGTTTGTGTGATTGGGTCAGTGTACGTTGAATTGTCTTTCAGCAAGCGGAAGAGATGAAGTCACTTCCGATACAGTTGAGCCGAAAAGTGAGTCTTGGGCTTTGACTCCAGGTCGTTCGGTAGGGGTAGAGCAAGTCCAGCATGACTGTTTGTGTGTGATCAGAATTGAATCGTGAAGTTACGAGATGCTCTAAGAACAGTTTAGAAGAGTCGGATTTTGTTGAAGAACCAGTCTGAAAACAAGAGGACCGAAGACTATCAATTGTGTACATGTTAAGTTGCAATTTCTGCGGATACTTCCTTTTGTCTGAGCATGTAAGAAAATAGATATCCTTGCTGAGACCTTAGATGTAGGGACACATGTGACTAGGCTTTGGGAGATAGTAGTGATCAGAAAGATGTACAGAAGATGTTTGTTGGTGGTTCAGAGTTACTAGTTTCTAGTAGATGTGAAGTGATCGTCTTCCTACGGTTTTGATGCACCTTTTGACAAGGTTTGGCTTGAAGAGCACAGAGTTAGTGTATACGTTGAGACAAAGAGAGAGTTGCCTTGAAGTTGCAGATTTCTGTGTGACTGTAGTGGTAGGTGAGGAGGTGAACTTCTTGTCGAATGTTGATCCAGCTTTAGAGGTCGAAGATTGATTAAGTTTAGTTAGCAGGCTTGCTTAGCAAGTGTGATGAATTTGATTTTGAATGAAGATTAGACCACAGAATGCTAGAATAGTTTGTGTTTTCCTAGAAGCGTTTGGAAGATTTACCCGGTTTGTCTCTTGATAGAGAAGAAAAGTTCATTATTGAGACCGTCTCCAAGGTTGCTTCTGTTTTGTTTGCTCTGTAACTTATGAACCCCAGAAGAATTGAGCATGTTGAAGAAATAACTTCGAGGTTAGTTGGACCTTAGACTCATTAGGCCTAGTACGTCATCTTAGAGTATGACAGTGCAATTTGTGAAGAAGAGAGAAGACAATACAAGAATGTGTTTAGATTTCAGACAGTTGAAACAAGTGACAGTGAATGATTAGCATCAGTTTTCGAGTGTCAGTGATTTGTTGGTCGGTTAGTGTGTGCTTCAGTTTATTTGAAGATTAGTTTGAGATCCGTTTACTACCAGTTGAAAGTGAGAAAAGTTGAAGTACCGAAGACAGTTTTAGGGGCAAGATGTGACCACCTTGAGCTCTGAGTTATGCCGTTTTGTTTGACTAGTGTATTAGTTACCTTCATAGAGATGTTGAGTAGAATATTTTCCTGAGTTTCTTGATCAGTTGTAGTGGCTCTTCTAGATGTCACATGAGTATATTCAAGTACCGAAGAAGACCATGACAAGCTTTAGAGTTAGTATTGTAGATTCTATTAGAGAATCAGTTGTATGCCAAGTTGTGCAACGTGAACTCCGAGTTAATGAAGATGTTCTCCTCGGACATGTAGTTCAGCCGAGTGTGTTAGAGTAAATCCCAAGTGGGCAAAAGAAGATATGAATTGGAAGAAATTGAAGACTGTGAGAGGTATCTATAGTTCCTAGGTCTAGCATTGTTACTTTCAGAGAATTGTAAATAGTCTTTTGAAGATAGTTGCTCCCTTGACAAGTTGCTACAGAAGAATGTTCAGTTGTGTGGTTAGATGCGAGACAATGAGCCCTTGAGAAACTGAAAGAAACTTTGAAGAGAGCTTCGACCTTGAATCAGCTTATATCAGAGAAAGAGTTGTGAACCATAGTGATGCATTACATGTAGGGTTAGGTTGTGTGCTTATGCAAGACGGAAGATTTGTGGCTTGATCATCGAGATAGTTGAAAAATCGTGAGAAGAGTTATCCGATATGAGACATAGAGTTAATTACAGTTGTATTTGCTTCGAAGACTTAGAGACAAATCCGTATAGTAAGAAATGCACAGTGTATATGTACGTATCATCAGAACTTGAAATATTTGAAGACTTAGGAAGGGTGGAAACTTGAACAGCATGAAGTGTTAGAACTGCTTGAAGACTGTAATATCAAGATTGAGTACCATCCGAAGATAGCCAATGTAGTGACCGGTGTTCCGAGTGTAATTGTTGTTAGATTAGTAGTTGAGTTGCAAGATGTAATTGCCGAAATTCAGTTTACCGAAGGATAACAGTTTTGTGGCCGAGTTTTATGTTGAACCTACATTGAGTCAGAATGCTTGAAGAGAAACAGTTGCAAGACATAGTGGAAGGAAGACCGTCAGAATACAGTTTCAGAGATGATAGAGTTTGTATTTTTAGAGACAGAATAGTTGTACCGATTAACGTAGTGTTTTGAGACGTATTGTTTTAGCCGAAGCACACGGTAGTTCATTTGTATTGCCTCTGAGTAGTATGAAGACATATTATGGGTTGAAGATGAATGCTTCTGAATTGAGTGGATGAATGAGGTGGTTCTGTATGAGAGTAAGTGCGTGAATTGCTAGTGTGTTGAAACCGAGCGTCAGTTTTCTTCTAGTTTGTTACATCCGTGGAAGGTTCTTAATGGAAGTGGGTAATAGGGATCCGAGACTTCAATTAGATTGTTTTTGGAGACATCTGCATAGTGTTTGGTTAATTGATGAAGTCAGATGATCAGTCAGAGAAAGTCATCGGTCAAGTTTTTAAACAGTGTTGTATGAGTTGTGAGTTGGGCTAGATCTGTTGTTTATCTGTTGCGGTTACCACCAGAGATAGAAAGAGGTTTGTGATGTGTCTGTGAATCTATAATTCGGGAGTGTGAGTCAGACATGTTCTGTGCTATGTTTGTAGAAGAGATTGAGTTGAGTTTGAATTTGACATGCCTTGAAGAATCAGTTGAGATCTTAGTGTCAGATAGCATATGTTGTGTGGTAAGTCTTTCGAGTTGGTTAGTATGTTGTGGTGAGAGAGGAATGCGTGGAGGTGCATGTTTCAGTGGCCCTCCGTGATCGATGAATTTCGGGGACGAAATTTCCTTAAGTGGGGGAGAGTTGTAACACCCGTGTTTTGGGGTTAGGAGTTATCCGAGTTTATAGTTCGAGTCAATAAAATTAAATTAAAATAAATCCAACTTAAAATGTGGCCTAAATGAGCTTTGGTAAAAAGGGAAGGACTTATGTTGTAATTTGCCCAAAAACTTTTAAAAAAGGATGACAACTTTCAAAGTTGTCATCTTCTCCCCTTTTTCCATTATTTCCAACATGAGAAACACCCACCACCATCTTCAAACCCTCTCAAACTTCAAGCTTATATTCCTTTGATTTCTTCATCAATTCAAGGGCGTTTTTAAAGGTAAAATCATTTTCTAACTCTCCTCTTCATTTCCTATTCATACATGGTCTTAGATTTTAAAAATATGAACTTTTGGAAATTAGGGTTTGATTTAAAAGTTTGGGTTTTTATGGGGGTTTTCATCTTGTTTTGTTAAATTGAGTTGGGGTTTTGTTTAATCAAGTTGAAATACACATTATATGTTAATTTGGTTAATTTTTAATGAATTTCCGAAGTGGGTTCTTAAACCCATTTTTGAGTTGTCAAAAACACCATTTTTGGTGGGTTTTAGGGTGTAATTAGAGGGCTGATGTTGAGTGTGTAAAAGTTCTATTATTTACACCCTTTTTAACCCATATTTCTGCTGCATTCAAGCATCATTGCATTGCATTTAGGTTAGTTTTCAATAAAACATCACAATTATATAAAAGGCACGGATTCTACTAAAAGATGGCGTATTTTGCAGGTAGCTGTCATGGTTGACGATGAAGGCAGGCGCAGGGCAGATAAGCAGAAGAGCTGAACTGGACAAGCAACTGAAGAAGACGAACCTGTCGTGATAGCATGGTGACAGCAGATTTATGAAGAGGAAAAATCAAGTGGACCTCGATAGATAGAGAAAAATCTGCTCGTCTGTCGTGTGGAAGCCAAATAATTTTCCAAGCCCCGGATCAAAAGATATGTCAAGCCAAAGCTCAAGGAAAGGAATTCCCACAAAATAGGGATGCGGCTGGAAAGTAGGAGACTTTAGAGATTTAGTCTTTATTAGAATCTTACTTTTAATTAAAGTTGTAATCCTTGTTACCTTAGATAACTTGAGCCCAAAGCTTATATAAAGGGCATAGATTAAACCTAGGGCATAGCCGATTACCCCAGAACCGAAACCAAACCCCTGCCGTCCACCCGTCACCGACATGTTCTAAATTCCCCCTAGGGCTACGGGTTGTTTTGTAAAGTAGTTGCAAGGGTTGTTTTGTTTTAGGATTTTTTCAAGTTCAATAAAATAAACTTCAAGTTCTTTTATCTTGGTTTTAATATCTTGCAAGAGCATCGGGAGAGCATTGTGAGGTTATCCATTTACTTAGCATCGGGAGAGTTAAGTATACGAAAGAGATAAAAGCGCGTTCTCTAGTTTATAGTTGAACCATCTCGTGCTTAGGGATAAGGCGAGGTTAAGTGGCTAAGGAAGAATTCATACACATCGGTGTTCATCCTTCGATTCACGCCGGGAGGTATCATCAAAGACGTGATCATCGACAGACTTGTGCCTAGGGATAGGGCAAGGCAGATCTGGGATTCTTGCCAAGCTTGAAGTACGGAGTTAGTATTCGCTGCCGCGACAGCTAACGGACAGCCGCCGCGACAGGTGCTGTCGGCGACGGGCGCGACGACAGAACTGGAGATCCTAAGCAATTTAATACCTGCACTACTGAGCAATTCAATACCAGCCCATTCTCTCTATCTTGATTTCTCAATCCTTTTATTTACGTTTTTACTTTATTATTCTCGTGACAACTCTTAATTATTTCCTTTACTTCGTGCAGTGAAATAAGGTGAAGTCATTAGCCCAATCCCTGTGGAGACGATATCCGATACTTCGTATCACTTTACTACTTGCGTCGTGTACACTTGCACTACAATTGCGATAGTCTATTTTACACGCAACAGCTGATGGTATATGTATGCTAGGGGGATGTTTTGGGACCTTTTAGATGTCATTTGGGTGTTTGAAAATGGAATTTTCTGCTGGGTAAAATGGAAGTACGAAAATGGGAATTTTGGTGATTGTTTGGGTTGGAAATTGTTGGAGCTTGGCTTGCACCTATGGGTTGATGTTGTGGCTGAATTTAGCAATCATTTGTGAGTATAAAATGTGTTGGAAACTTGAGTTTTGGTCAAGGTTTATGGGCTGTTCGAATTTGATAAAGTTGGGGTTTGATCATGACTCGAAATGTTGGATTTGATGTTTAAATTGTATTCCGGGTTAGCCACTTTGATGTTTGAGTTGATTTGAGGTTGTTTTGCTTGTGTTGAGGTGTTTAGAAGCTTGGTTTTGGGTTGGTGAAGCCTTGGGAGAAAATCCGGAAATTGAAGACCATGGTTGCTTAGTACTTGAGCTTAGAGATAGAGGTGAGTGGTTAATGTTTTAAATTGGTTTTTAAGTGGTTGGTTCAAGCATGTGAACTAGGTTGGGCTTGGTAGACCCACCTAGAGTTAGGATTAGGGTGATAGCCTAATCCTAAACTTTAGTTAGAGACCTTGGATGTACTCTTTAATTATTGTTATGCCTCATGATGATTATGTATAATGTGATACACATGTATGTGAAAGCATGGCTTAATGCATTGATTTTATATGCATGTTGATGACAAATATAATGTGGATACATGTATGTGGATATATGATATAATAATGGTTTGGATGATATACATGTGATGTTGGTTTGTGTAATGAGGTTATGATGTGGATTGCATGATTTTTGGAGAATCATGGTGAGTACGTGCTAGGCACAGAATTTATATTGAAATTGATATTGTAAAAAGTTGTGTAGTTTGATTTATATTGGCACTAGTATGCTTGGGTACAATGATCGATCATTAGGATGAGTGTGCACACAAATTGAGTCAAAACGTACGTGGCCTTGGTGGCGTTAAGGCACCAAGGAGGAGTACGGTGATGTAATATTCCACCGGAAGCTTTTATATATTTCTACGTGATGATGAGTGGAATCCCATCCGTAGGGCATGTGGCGATGAGTGGAATCCCGCCCATGCAAGGACCGGTGATGAGTGGAATCCCACCGAGGTAATGTTGTTGTTGGAAATGCGTTCCAACGGGTTATCCGCGTATTCGGGTCATAGCTAGGTGCCAATATGAGGTTGTATGTATATACTAATGTGGGATTATGCTTATGTGCTTATATGACATGGAATGTGATGCCCTCATGAATTGATATATGATGTGGTTAATGCTTTGGATTATGTATCATGGTAAGTTGAGCTTATAGTTGTTGAGCATGGCATAATGTTAACTATATGTTCATGCATCATGTTCATTTTGGCTTGGCGGACCGGAGGTAAGACCATGCATTTCATCTTGGAAATAGCTCATGCTTGGACCCTGCATTGTCGAAGGTTTGTTTTATGAGCTACCCTCACTAAGCTTTTATGCTTATGCTCTCTTTTGTTCGACAATGCAGATAAATAACTTGTGGGCGGCAAGGGCAAGGAAAGGTCCCAAGTGTTGCTTTTGGTGAGCTCAATGTATGAATTTTAAGTAATAGAATGTAATAGTTAAGCAATGGGATAGGTATTGTTGATTTGAGTTTTGATGTATGTCTATGGTTGACTTGGGTTGTAATCATGATAACTTGCCAAATGCTTGAGTGATGTATGCCTTGTAGATGTTTAAATTGCTTGATGACATGTAAACCTTTATGTGATGAATGGTGCTTTTGTCTATCAATGTCTCAAGCATGCTTGTATGAAAGGCTCTTAAGGTGTAATTTACCATGTATGTACGATTGTTCATATTCATGCCTTGAGTATGTTTGAGTATGTTTGTGTATGTTGGAGTATGTTTAATCTAGGACGTATGTCTCTAGACTTGGGTTGTTGGTGTTGTGTGCCTTTAGCCCTTTTAAGCTCTTATGTTGGGCTATGTATGCTCTTGATGTTTTTCTTCCATGGAAAGTCATTAGAGTTAAGCAGTAAGTGCTCCCCTGCACAATGGTTTCGAAACCATGGGTAAGGTTTCGAAACCTTTGCAAAATCTGGGATTCCAGGCCTTACTGCCAGCCTAAGTTTCGAAACCTTTGAGGAAGGTTTCGAAACCTTTGCAAAATCTGGGATTCCAGACCTCACTGCCAGCCTAAGTTTCGAAACCTTTGAGGAAGGTTTCGAAACCATGGGTAAGGTTTCGAAACCTTTGCAGAAATCTGGGTTCCAGACCTTACTGTCAGTCTAAGTTTCGAAACCATTTGGGAAGGTTTCGAAACCTTTGCTTAAAAATGCACTGTTCGATCTTTGTTGGCCTTTTTAAAGAGAAAAACACATAGGTACTAAGATGCCTTTAGTCAAGATTAAAATTGGGCTGTTTGAATGTGGTTTGGGGGTTCGAATGTGACAAGATTAAAATGAAAAAAAATAGGGTTGCTAACCGAGGGGGAACCTTAACGGGTTTCGCTTCGGTTTTCCCCGTGTAGCCCATTCGGACCGGTCATCCGGCCAGACCGGGACGAGGGGGTTACACCAAAGCCCAACAAATAATTATTATTATTATTTATTATTGATATTATTAATTATTATAAATGGGTGGTGGGATATGAGCCCAAAGGCTCAATCTATTACTAATTATTATTTATTATTAATTATTATATTATAAATACATTATATAACTTATAAGTTATAAAAGTATATATATATATATATATATATATTTATACATTATAGGTTTTAGGGCCCATCTAAAATAAATGGGTGGTGGGATATGAGCCTAAAGGCCCAAGGCCCAAACTATTACTAATTATTATTTATTATTAATTATTATATTATAAATACATTATATAACTTATAAGTTATAAGTTTATATATATATATATATATATATATATATATATATATTATATTTATACATTATAGGTTTTAGGGGCTCATCTCAAATAAATGGGTGGTGGAATATGAGCCCAAAGGCCCAAGGCCCAAACTATTACTAATTATTATTTATTATTAATTATTATATTATAAATACATTTTATAACTTATAAGTTATAAGTTTAAATATATATATATATATATATATATTATATTTATACATTATACGTTTTAGGGGCCCATCTCAAATAAATAGGTGGTGGGATATGAGCCCAAAGGCCCAAACTATTACTAATTATTATTTATTATTAATTATTATATTATAAATACATTATATAACTTATAAGTTATAAGTTTATATATATATATATTATTTATACATTATAGGTTTTAGGGGCCCATCTAAAATAAATGGGTGGTGGGATATGAGCCTAAAGGCCCAAGGCCCAAACTATTATTAATTATTATTTATTATTATTTATTATATTATAATACATTATATAAATTATAAGTTTATATATATATATATATATATATATATATATATATATATATATATATATATGCATTATAGGTTTTAGGGGCCATCTAAAATAAATGGGTGGTGGGATAAGAGCCCAAAGGCCCAAGGCCCAAACTATTACTAATTAATATTTATTATTAATTATTATATAAATTATAAGTTATAAGTTTATATATATATATATATATTATATTTATACATTATAGGTTTTAGGGGCCCATCTAAAATAAATGGGTGGTGGGATATGAGCCCAAAGGCCCAAGGCCCAAACTATTACTAATTGTTATATTATAAATACATTATATAAATTATAAGTTATAAGTTTATATATATATATATATATATATATATATATTATATTTATATATTATAGGTTTTAGGGGCCATCTCAAATAAATGGGTGGTGGGATATGAGCCCAAAGGCCCAAGGCCCAAACTATTACTAATTATTATTTATTATTAATTATTATATTATAAATACATTATATAACTTATAAGTTATAAGTTTATATATATATATATATATATATATATATATATATATATATATATATATATATATACATTATAGGTTTTAGGGGCCATCTCAAATAAATGGGAGGTGGGATATGAGCCCAAAGGCCCAAACTATTACTAATTATTATTTATTATTAATTATTATATTATAAATACATTATATAACTTATAAGTTTATATATATATATATATATATATATATATATATATATATATATATATATATATTATACATTATATGTTTTAGGGGCCCATCTCAAATAAATGGGTGGTGGGATATGAGCCCAAAGCCCCAAGGCCCAAACTATTACTAATTATTATTTATTAATAGTTATTATATTATAAATACATTATATAACTTATAACTTATAAGTTATAAGTTTATATATATATATATATATATATATATATATATATATATATATTATTTATACATTATAGGTTTTAGGGGGCCATCTAAAATAAATGGGTGATGGATATGAGCCTAAAGGCCCAAGGCCCAAGGCCCAAACTATTACTAATTATTATTTATTATATTATAAATATTTAAGTTAACAAATTGAATTAAAAAAATTAAGTTAACAAATTAAAGATGTTGTCAAGATTAATCTAAGTTAGTTATCCAGCTTAACTTAACAAATTTAGGAAGTTATCCCGATTAATTTAACAAAATAGAGTAGTTAACCATTTTGAGTAACAAACTATAATCAGATTAATCAATTGAAAGACAATTGTTTCACATGTTATATAAATATAATAACGTTAACTTTATGTTAAACATAATACTAAGTTATATTTTGTATTTATTTTAATTTTATGAACATAATAAAGTTAACATAATATATATTATATAATAAAGCATAATAAGTTTAATATATTATATTATCTATATATTACTAATATATTATATACTTAGTAAAAATTATGACAAATCTATTAAGTATATAATTTTATTATACATAATATATATTTTTATACTTAAACAAATTTCTAAGTATATAATTTTATTATACATAATGTAGTTACAAATTAAGACAAATTTCTAAGTATAATGTGTAACACCCGGGTTTAGGGGTTAGATGAAAATAATATTTTAATATTAATTTAGGCTCAGTTTTATAATTAAAATGATTCTTTTAAAATTTCGGGTTTCAAAATAAACATTGAAGTGGGACCAAATTGATTTAATTTCAATAGTGAAGAGCCATTCTAAAAACAAGGGAATAGCCATTCATTAATGGCCTTTTTGTAATTTATCCCTTTTCTAATTTAAATCCCCTTTATACCATAAAACACCCATTTCTCCTATTCACTCTCTTCTTCACTAACGGGAAAGGGAAGAGCTCTCCACCAAGCCACTATTACATCCCATTTCTCACTCATTTCAACCCCAAATTGAAAGGTAATGGCATTTTTGACTTCCCCTCATCTTCCTCTCCATAAAAGTACTCTTTATTTTCATTTCCATGAAAGTTTTAGAAAATGTCATTTTGGAAAGTTTGGATTAAAGATGAAAGCTTTGTGTTGTAAAACCAAATATTTTGATTTAATATGCTTAGTTATGGTATATAGAAGTCAAATGGTATATCATATGTGAATTTCAAATGATTTTGGGAAATTTTCGGAATTGGGTTTCAAGGGGGTTTTTGGAGGGTTTTAAAGTGGGCTTTGGGGTTGTTTAATGTTGGATTTTGGGGGCTGTTGGTAGTATGATATATGAGGGTCACTTTGGGTATATTTGATGGTTGTTTGGATGCTTGAAATGGAAGATTTCGGTGGGTTTTAGGGGCAGCTCGGGAATTCTATTTTGGGCTTGTTTTTGAGTGTTGGATGCTTGCAAATGTTGATCCGGGTTAGTTCCGATGATGAGATATTGATTGTGAATGTTTTGTTTGTGTTTGAGATTGATTAGAATCGAGTTTGGGCATCGGTGAAGCATCGGAAGTGAATCCGGGAAGTTGAAGGTGGTTGCTTGCTTGGTCTTTGAGCTTGGAAGCTTAGGTGAGTGGTTAATTGTTTTAAATGGATTTAAAATGGTTGGTTCGAGTATATGGACTAGGTTGGGCTTGGTAGACCCACCTAGAGTTAGGATTTGGGTGGTAGCCTAATCCTAAGCTTGATCTAGAGCCCTTGGATGAACTCATTTATGTGGTTGTGTATGTCTCGTATGAAATGTGATATGTGTGCCTATGTATATTGTATTATACATGTGAGATGAGATATAACTTGTGATGCTTGGGATATGCATGATAATGGTTGTTGGTGAGTACGTACTAAGCACGGAAATGATTGGAATGAGTAATGTGAAATGAGTAATTGTTGGCACTAGTATACTTGAATACAAATGATCGATCATTAGGATGTTAGTGTGTACACATGAGTCAAAAGTCGCGCGTGGCCTTGGTGGCGTTGAGTCACCAAGGAGGAGTACGGGTTCGCCAGGAAATTGTATTTAAATATAGTCGGTGATGAGTGGAATCCCATCGACGGGGCGTGAGGATGATTGGAATCCCCTCCGCGAGACCGGTGATGAGTGTAAACCCACCGTGAGGTAATGAGGTTGTTGGATGTGAGTTCCAACGTGTCTATCCGCGTATTCGGGTCATAGCTAGGTGCCAATGTTATTTGATAAGTATATCAATGTGTTGAGGTTTAAAATCATTTAATGGGATACTTGTATGTGATTACATGTATTGTGGAGTCGAACTTATGATCATGGCATTTATATTGTATATTGCTCATGCATCTTTATCTTGTGGCTCTTATGGATCCTTGGTATAATTGTGTAATGCCTTGGCTAGATCGTGATCGGACCCTGCAATGTTGAGGTTTGTTTTTAGAGCTTACCTTCACTACGCATCGTTGCTTACGCTCTCTTTGTTCAACATTGCAGATCCTTAGTTCGCGGGTTGCTCGAGCAAGTGGAGGGCCTCCAAGTGTGGTTGTTGACTTGAGTACATCAAGTATGACTTTCAAATGTTGAACATGTAATAGTTTGAGCAATGGGACATGTGTTGTTTTGATGGATAGTTGTTAGTTGTTTAGGAGCTTGTTTAGACTCCTTGATAGCTTGCTTTTGTATGGTTGGTGTTGCCATGTTGAATTGTAACTCATGCCTAAATTGCTCATTTTGAATGTTAGCCATGTGCCTTAAAGGTTGTCTTTATGTTTAAATGTTGTTGTATGAATGCATGGTTTGTGAAGTCTTACCTTAGCGTTTAGACTCGTCTAAATCTTGTTGGAGCATGCTAATATAGTTGGGTTGCCTTAAGTTTAATTGTTATGGTGTTGTAGGGTGTTTTGGTGGTGTTTTGGGGCACCCTTGTGCCTTAAAACAGCCAAAACGAGTCTGCAGACAGGGGGCGTTTTGGAACGGGTCACCCTGTTCCGATACGGTCCCTTTGCAAATGGCCTGCTGTTTCGAAACGGATGGGGGTCGTTCCGGAACATTTTTGCTACTGGAATTCTGAGAAATTGACGAGATAAAGGCGTTCCGAAACGGGCCTTTGATGTTTCGAAACGGTCAAATCTCGTTGACCACGAGAAATTGACCGTCAGGGTCGTTTCGATAGGGTCACCCCTGTTTCGAAACGGTCACCCTATGGTTAACCCTGGCCTGTTAACTAAGTCAAGGCGTTTCGGAACACCCTAATGGCGTTTCGAAACGGCCTGCTGTAAAGGACTAAAATGAGCTGTTTAATGTTTTGGTTGGTCGAATTATGTTGCTTTGTTTGTATTTTCCGCTGCTGTGTCCTACATAGGATTTAATTATGCCTATAGACAAGATAAATAAAAAGGAAATTTTCTGGGTCGTTAACCGAGGGGAAGCCTTAACGGGTTTCGCTTCGGTTTTCCCCGTGTGGCCCACTTGGATCGGTCATCCGACCAGATCGGGACGAGGGGGTTACACTTGTTGGTATCAGAGCCTAAGGTTACCGAGACCTTGGGCAGGTAAGTGAGGTAAGTTCAAGTTTTTGATTAATATGCACGGTGTTTGCTTGCCTTGTTAGAATGGTTGCTTGTTTGACAAGTATGATTGACTGTTTATTCAAAAGTATGTGTGTGTGAGTCCCATTGCTACTATTACATTGGAAAAATGATTTTTTTTAAGTGAGGGAACGTACTTGAACACTTGGAAGCCTTGCCTTGCTAACCCAGCTTGTATGTTTTGTTGTTGTGGTTGTAGTTGATAACTGTGAGAGTGATGTCTAGACCGAGAGGTAGACCGAGGGTGGTTCGTCAGGAACCACGGGTTACGGCTCCTGTTGAGCCGGCAGTTGGTGTGGAGGCTCACATAGAAGGGCCGGTGGCTGCGGGAGTTGGCGCTCCTCCACCACCTCCACCACCACCACCTCCTCCACCTGGAGTTGGGGGCGAGGATGGAGCCGGAGGAAATGGACCTCATGGTGGCCAAGGTCCAGCTGGAATTGACATGACTCCGCTAGTGCAAGCGATAGCGGGAGCATTTCAGGCCGCAGTTGCGGGAGCTCAGGCTGCAGCTCAGCCTAGGTGTGACGATGCCAGTCTACCGTTGGAGAGGCTCCGTAGCTTGGGAGCCGAGGAGTTTAGAGGATCTACTCCGGAGAGGTCGGAGTTATGGTTGGAGAAGACGGTTCGTATCTTGGCTCAGATGGGTTGTGCGGGCGCACATAGATTGGGTTGCGTGATCTCGTTGCTTCAGGGTAATGCCTACACCTGGTGGGTCACCATTACTACCGGGGTTCCAGAGACAGAGATAGATTGGGATTTCTTTGAGTCCGCTTTCAGGAAGAGGTACTTGGGACCGAGGTACCTAGATGAGAAGAAGAGAGAGTTCATGGCTCTCACTCAGGGAGATGCTTCTGTGACTGATTATGAGATCCGCTTTGTTCGCTTGAGTCAGTATGCCCCAGAGTTGGTTCCTACTGAAGTGGAATACTGCAACCGTTTCTGTTATGGATTGAATGAGGAGATTAAGAGGTACACGTTGGCTTCTGACTACTCAGACTTTGATGTGTTGGTCGCGAGGGCCAAGGATTTAGAGCATAGTTTGGGTTCAGCCAAACGATCTGGGGGTTCTAGTTCTGGCAAGAGGCATAACCACTTTGATGGTAGAGACGCCAAGAGGCACAGAGGTGGCGGACATCAGTTTGATCATAGACGTGGCGGTGGCCACCATGGTAGTGGCCATCAGGGCCATAGAGGATGAGGGCGTTTGCCCGAGTGTACCCGTTGTGGGAGACAGCACGCTGGTGAGTGTTGGGGTAACTTTCATGCTTGTTGGAACTGTGGTTCGAGGGACCACTTTAGGAGGGATTGTCCGCATCAGGCGGCTCAGGCACCGAACATTGCTCAGGCTCCTGCGAGAGCGAATGATTTTCAGAGAGGCTGTGGGCGCGGTCGTGGATACCTCCAGCCTAGGGCTGATGCACCTAGGGTAGATGCTCAGAGGAATCTTGCTCATGTTGTGGCTGTGCAGCCAGAGGCGGGAGGACCAGCGAGGGTCTATGCTCAGAGAGAGGCCGGGAACGACACCGATGTAATAGCAGGTAATTTTGAGTTACAGTCTATGTTTTTGCTTTCTTTGGTTGATTCGGGTTCTACGCATTCCTACATTTTGAGTGAGCATGCACAGAAGTTAGATATCCCTGTTGAGGTCTTAGATGTAGGTATGCATGTCACTAGTTCTTTTTGTGAGACAGTTGTGGTTAGACGTATGTATAGGAGGTGTCCACTGAAGATTCAGGGTCATGTGTTCTCAGTTGATATGATGGAACTTCCTTTCTATGGTTTTGATATTATTCTGGGTATGGACTGGTTGGTTGAGCATCAGGCTAGTGTGGATTTTGAGACAAAGAGAATTTCCTTGAAGCTTTCTGATGACTACGAGGTAGTAGTAGTAGGCGAGAACATTAAGTTCTTGTCTAATGTGGTGTCAGCTTTAGAGACTCATAGGTTGATGGACTCTGGATGTGGGGCTTATTTAGCCTATGTTATGAATCCGGATATGAGTAAAGCTAGACCGAAAGATATCAGAACAGTGTGTGACTTTCTGGATGTGTTTCCTGAAGAGTTGCCGGGTTTGCCTCTTGACAGAGATGTTGAGTTTGTGATTGAGACAGTTTCAAGATCTAATCCAGTTTCGATAGCTCCGTATCGTATGGCTCCGAAAGAGTTGAAAGAATTGAAGAGTCAGTTGCAAGAATTATTAGACCGTGGTTTCATTAGGCCTAGTAGTTCTCCGTGGGGTGCTCCCGTGTTGTTTGTGAAAAAGAAAGATGGTAGCATGCGCATGTGCATTGACTATAGGCAGTTGAATCAGTTGACTGTGAAGAACAAGTATCCGTTGCCTCGTTAGATGATTTGTTTGATCAGTTGAGAGGTGCTTCAGTGTTCTCGAAGATAGATTTGAGATTCGGGTACTATCAGTTGAAGGTGAAAGAATGTGATGTTTCGAAGACAGCTTTTAGGACTAGATATGGTCACTATGAGTTTCTTGTGATGCCATTTGGGCTCACGAATGCACCAGCAGCATTCATGGACATGATGAACAGAATTTTTAGAGACTATCTAGATCGTTTTGTAGTTGTTTTCATTGATGACATACTTGTGTACTCGAAGACAGAGGAAGAACATGATGATCACTTGAGATTTGTTTTACAGAGATTGTTGAGCAACCAGTTGTATGCGAAGCTTAGTAAATGCGAGTTCTGGATTCGAGAGGTTGTATTTCTTGGCCATGTTGTTTCGGCCGAAGGTATCCGAGTTGATCCATCGAAGATTGAGGCTATTGTTGAGTGGAAACAACCTAAGTCTGTGACCGAGATTAGGAGTTTCCTAGGATTAGCCGGTTACTATAGGAGATTTGTTGATGGTTTCTCTAGAGTAGCTGCTCCTTTGACTAAATTGTTGCAAAAGGGAGTCAAGTTTGAATGGTCAGATGCAAGACAGAAGGCCTTTGAGAAATTGAAAGAAGCTTTGACAAATGCTCCAGTGTTAGTGCAACCTGTTTCCGATAAGGAGTTTGTGATCTACAGTGATGCTTCCTACGTAGGCTTAGGATGTGTTTTGATGCAAGATAGGAGAGTTGTTGCTTATGCTTCTAGACAGTTGAAGATTCATGAGAAGAACTATCCTACCCATGATATAGAGTTGGCCGCAGTTGTTTTTGCATTGAAGATTTGGCGTCGTTACTTGTATGGTGAGAAGTGTATTGTTTACACCGATCGCAAGAGCTTGAAGTACTTGATGACACAGAAAGAGTTGAACTTGAGACAGAGAAGATGGCTAGAGTTGTTAAAAGACTATGATTTGACCATTGGGTACCATCCGGGTAAAGCAAATGTAGTAGCCGATGCTTTGAGTAGAAAAGTGGCCGTTGAGTTGAGAGCTATGTTTGCTAGATTGAGTGTGTCTGATGATGGTGGTTTGATCACCGAGTTGCAAGTGAAGCCTTCCTTGATTCAGTTGATTAGAGAGAAGCAGTTGCAAGATGCGAGTTTAGTTCCTCATGTTCAGGACATAGCCGAAGGAAGACCGGCCGAGTATAGTTTCAGTGGTGAGAACTTGTTGTGCTTTAGAGATAGAATTGTTGTACCGGAAGATGTTGAGTTGAGACGTCAGATTCTGAGTGAAGCACATTCGAGTCCCTATTCTATGCATCCGGGTAGTACCAAAATGTACCGAGATTTGAAGAATGATTACTTTTGGGTTGGTTTGAAGCGAGATGTAGCCGAGTATGTGAGCCGTTGTTTGGTTTGTCAGAGAGTGAAGGCAGAACATCATGTTCCTTCAGGTTTGCTACAGCCTTTGAAGATTCCGGAATGGAAATGGGAGAGGATCACCATGGATTTTGTGTCGGGGTTGCCTTTGTCTCCTTCGAAGAAGAACTCCGTTTGGGTGATTGTTGATAGGTTCACTAAGTGTTCTCACTTCTTAGCAGTGAACACTACTGATTCTTTAGACAAGTTGGCAAACTTGTACATTCGTGAGATTGTGAGACTTTATGGAGTTCCGAAGTCTATTGTTTCAGATAGGGATCCTAGGTTTACTTCGAGGTTCTGGGGTTGCTTGCATAGTGCTTTAGGTAGCCGGTTGCATTTCAGCACATCTTATCATCCGCAGTCCGATGGGCAGTCAGGGCGAGTGATACAGATTCTGGAGGATATGCTTCGTTGTTGTGTGATTGACTTTCAGGGTTCTTGGGAGAAGCACTTACCGTTGGTTGAGTTTGCTTACAACAACAATTATCAGTCTAGTATTCAGATGGCATCTTATGAGGCTTTGTATGGTAGACGATGTAGGACTCCGATTTGTTGGGCTGAGACAGGTCAGAGGTTGTTACCTATGCCAGACTTGCTTAAGGGAACTACCGAAAAAGTGAAGTTGATTTGTGACTGTTTGAAAGCAGCTTCCGATCGTCAGAAGTCTTATGCAGATTTGAAGAGGAAAGAGATTGAGTACTCAGTGGGTGAGAAAGTGTTTCTGAAAGTATCTCCGTGGGAGAAGGTAATGAGATTTGGCCGGAAGGGCAAGTTGAGTCCGAGGTTCATTGGTCCGTATGAGATAGTTGAGCGGATTGGGCCTGTAGCTTATCGTTTGAGGTTACCTTCTGAATTAGAGAAGATCCATGATGTCTTTCATGTGTCTATGCTTAGGAGATATAGATCGGATCCTTCTCATGTGATGCCCGTTGAGGAGATAGAGTTAAATCCGGATTTGTCCTATAATGAAGAGCCCGTTGAGATACTTGCTTCTGATAGCAAGGTGTTGCGTGGCAAGACCATAGAATTGGTCAAGTTGTTGTGGAGGCATAGAGGTGTGGAAGAGGCCACGTGGGAGAGGAAAGCGGATATGGTCGAGCAGTTTCCGTATCTGTTTCCACCAGGTAATTTCGGGGACGAAATTTCCTTAAGTGGGGGGGAGTTGTAACACCCGGGTTTAGGGGTTAGGTGAAAATAATATTTTAATATTAATTTAGGCTCGGTTTTATAATTAAAATGATTCTTTTAAAATTCCGGGTTTCAAAATAAACATTGAAGTGGGACCAAATTGATTTAATTTCAATAGTGAAGAGCCATTCTAAAAACAAGGGAATAGCCATTCATTAATGGCCTTTTTGTAATTTACCCCTTTTCTAATTTAAATCCCCTTTTATACCATAAAACACCCATTTCTCCTATTCACTCTCTTCTTCACTAACGGGAAAGGGAAGAGCTCTCCACCAAGCCATTATTCCATCCCATTTCTCACTCATTTCAACCCCAAATTGAAAGGTAATGGCATTTTTGACTTCCCCTCATCTTCCTCTCCATAAAAGTACTCTTTATTTTCATTTCCATGAAAGTTTTAGAAAATGTCATTTTGGAAAATTTGGATTAAAGATGAAAGCTTTGTGTTGTAAAACCAAATATTTTGATTTAATATGCTTAGTTATGGTATATAGAAGTCAAATGATATATCATATGTGAATTTCAAATGATTTTGGGAAATTTTCGGAATTGGGTTTCAAGGGGGTTTTTGGAGGGTTTTAAAGTGGGTTTTGGGGTTGTTTAATGTTGGATTTTGGGGGCTGTTGGTAGTATGATATATGAGGGTCGCTTTGGGTGTATTTGATGGTTGTTTGGATGCTTGAAATGGAAGATTTCGGTGGATTTTAGGGGCAGCTCGGGAATTCTGTTTTGGGCTTGTTTTTGAGTGTTGGATGCTTGCAAATGTTGATCCGGGTTAGTTCCGATGATGAGATATTGATTGTGAATGTTTTGTTTGTGTTTGAGATTGATTAGAATCGAGTTTGGGCATCGGTGAAGCATCGGAAGTGAATCCGGGAAGTTGAAGGTGGTTGCTTGCTTGGTCTTTGAGCTTGGAAGCTTAGGTGAGTGGTTAATTGTTTTAAATGGATTTAAAATGGTTGGTTCGAGTATATGGACTAGGTTGGGCTTGGTAGACCCACCTAGAGTTAGGATTTGGGTGGTAGCCTAATCCTAAGCTTGATCTAGAGCCCTTGGATGAACTCATTTATGTGGTTGTGTATGTCTCGTATGAAATGTGATATGTGTGCCTATGCATATTGTATTATACATGTGAGATGAGATATGACTTGTGATACTTGGGACATGCATGATAATGGTTGTTGGTGAGTACGTGCTAAGCACGGAAATGATTGGAATGAGTAATGTGAAATGAGTAAATGTTGGCACTAGTATACTTGAATACAAATGATCGATCATTAGGATGTTAGTGTGTACACATGAGTCAAAAGTCGCGTGTGGCCTTGGTGGCGTTGAGTCACCAAGGAGGAGTACGGGTTCGCCCGGAAATTGTATTTAAATATAGTCGGTGATGAGTGGAATCCCATCGACGGGGCGTGAGGATGAGTGGAATCCCCTCCGTGAGACCGGTGATGAGTGTAATCCCACCGTGAGGTAATGAGGTTGTTGGATGTGAGTTCCAACGTGTCTATCCGCGTATTCGGGTCATAGCTAGGTGCCAATGTTGTTTGATAAGTATATCAATGTGTTGAGGTTTAAAATCATTTAATGGGATACTTGTATGTGATTACATGTATTGTGGAGTCGAACTTATGATCATGGCATTTATATTGTATATTGCTTATGCATCTTTATCTTGTGGCTCTTACGGATCCTTGGTATAATTGTGTAATGCCTTGGCTAGATTGTGCTCGGACCCTGCAATGTTGAGGTTTGTTTTTAGAGCTTACCCTCACTAAGCATCGTTGCTTACGCTCTCTTTGTTCAACATTGCAGATCCTTAGTTCGCGGGTTGCTCAAGCAAGTGGAGGGCCTCCAAGTGTGGTTGTTGACTTGAGTACATCAAGTATGACTTTCAAATGTTGAACATGTAATAGTTTGAGCAATGAGACATGTGTTGTTCTGATTGATAGTTGTTAGTTGTTTAGAAGCTTGTTTAGACTCCTTGATAGCTTGCTTTTGTATGGTTGGTGTTGCCATGTTGAATTGTAACTCATGCCTAAATTGCTCATTTTGAATGTTAGCCATGTGCCTTAAAGGTTGTCTTTATGTTTGAATGTTGTTGTATGAATGCATGGTTTGTGAAGTTTTACCCTAGCGTTTAGACTCGTCTAAATCTTGTTGGAGCATGCTAATATAGTTGGGTTGCCTTAAGTTTAATTGTTATGGTGTTGTAGGGTGTTTTGGGGCACCCTTGTGCCTTAAAACAACCAAAACGAGTCTGCAGACAGGGGGCGTTTCGGAACGGGTCACCCTGTTCCGATACGGTCCCTTTGCAAATGGCCTGCCGTTTCGAAACGGATGGGGGTCGTTTCGGAACATTTTTGCTACTGGAATTCTGAGAAATTGACGAGATAAAGGCGTTCCGAAACGGGCCTTTGATGTTTCGAAACGGTCAAATCTCATTGACCACGAGAAATTGACCGTCAGGGTCGTTTCGATACGGGTCACCCCTGTTTCGAAACGGTCACCCTATGGTTGACCCTGGCCTGTTGACTAAGTCAAGGCGTTTTGGAACACCCTAATGGCGTTTCGAAACGGCCTGCTGTAAAGGACTAAAATCAGCTGTTTAATGTTTTGGTTGGTCGGAGTATGTTGCTTTGTTTGTATTTTCCGCTGCTGTGTCCTACATAGGATTTAATTATGCCTATAGACAAGATAAATAAAAAGGAAATTTTCTGGGTCGTTAACCGAGGGGAAGCCTTAACGGGTTTCATTTCGGTTTTCCCCGTGTGGCCCACTCGGATCGGTCATCCGACCAGACCGGGACGAGGGGGTTACATAATGAAAGATAAAATTTTTCTAAGTAATGAAATTAACATAATCTACTAAAAAATTATTAAGTTTATATTGAACATTTTACACTTTAAATTATTTAACATTTTTAGCCAGGTCTACATTAGTTCAGGTCAACAACAGTTCAGGTTCAAAACAGGTCGGGTTCAAAATAGGTCGGGTTCAAAACAGGTCGGGTAAAATCGGATCTCGGGTCGATTCAGTCGGATAATATCAGGTAATTTGCCAGGTCGGTCTCGGGTTCGGGTTCGTTTCAGTCGGATGCAGGTCGGGTTTCAGGTCAAAATTAACAGGTCATATTCGGGTTCGGGTCGTTTTCAGTCGGACGTAGATCGGGTTCGGTTGCTACAGTAACAGGTTCAACTCGGGTTCAGGTCAACAACAGTCAGTTACAGTTCGAGTTCGAATCATCGAATTCTCGGGTCAAATCAAATTCTGACTCGAGCAGGTTTCAGACAGATTTTCAGGTCCTGACTTGGTTTTACAACCCTAGAAGTAAGCAAAGTTTAGTGGAGAAGTTACATTCCGAAGGAGAAATTAGCCAGCATAAGTGGTTGGCTTCAGGGTTACGACTTATTACAAACACAACATGAATATACAAATTATAAGATCTAGAAAATATATATCTATTATAAAATTGTCGTACTTGTCCAATTTATGATAATTCTTATATTTATATGTGTAAAATGTCTCGTCCGACAGAGACAATGAGCTTTTATGAATATTACTGAGTTCTTTTGATGTTGAACGTTATTTTTAAGAGAAGATTTCATTTTTCTTCGTATCTTTGAGTTTAATATTTTGTTTTATGTATGAGTTTTTTGTGTGACCATTGTCCTCATTTTTTCTCTATGCTTGAGTGTGTGGTAACTCTCATTCAGTCTATTGTTTTTATAATGAAATCCAATTGTCATTGTTAAAAAAACACTTTTGGACAAAATTGTTGATAATGTGAGAAAATGTCACATTGTGTAATTTATTGATTGATTGATTCGGATCGAATATTACATTGGTCTATTATTGGCACAACTCTCTCAATTCAATTTAATCCATCTACAACGTCAGAATTCGAATTCAAGTGATCGATATAGAAAAAGAGATCAAATAAAAAACCAATAATAAAATTAATTTAATTATAATTTAAAAAATGTTTTCTTGTTAGAACGTTTCAATTAAAAATAATCATGGAGTTCATAATGAATAGAGTAATTAATTATTTGATAAATATTAAAAACCACAATTTTTTTATAAGAACCGGTATCGTTATCACGTGTCTCGTTAAAAACCTCTTTAAACCTAATGGAAGAAAAAGAGTACACGTGATAAGATATACAAAACACATGAGGATTACATTCTAGGAGAAACCAAATCCTCGCGTAATAGATCAACAATTACCTCAACAAAAATGTTCTTTTAGTTAAAGTTTTTTTTAGAGAAGAAAAACTATTTGATAACCTAAATTTGAAATGTATTTCTTAAATTTCTATTTTTTTCAAGTAAATAAATATAATCAACATTTCTTAACTAGTATTTTAAATTTATCTTCACTCTTTTAAATACAAAACATTTATTTTTATATTATAAAAGAAATTATAACAAAAATAGAATTCCATTCAATTTGGAGTAACTACGGTTTTTTAAACTTATATTACATAAATCGTTCAAACAAAATCGCTACAAGAACCTGATCCTAAACTTGCAAACTTAACATAATGTAAAGTGTAGAGGGGGAGAATGACATTTCTTGGAATAATTCAGGAGAGAATAAGCATTACTTTGTTGACAAGGAAAATAGTTAAGTTTCTTCCATTGCTTTTATTTCTTTATTCTTATTTTTTTAATATTATCGTGTAATTGCATGATAGTATATGTTTTTTACTCTTAGTCATTTGAAAATACATATTTATACACTGTATTCATAAATTAATCGAACCCGAATCTCTTAAAAATAACAACACTCTCTTTTCCACCTAATCATTTAATGAGTTCATTTCTTTACCCTTACTAAATGTAATAGAATAACTAAAGTATAAGATCATAACTTGTTCCTCCTCAAATGCGTGTTTCTCTTACCTTGCTGCATACTTCTAAAAACTTTGAGACCAAAAGAAAAAAAAGAAGAAAGAGACATGGAGATGGGATCCCAACACTTCGGTCACATACATCCGATGGTGTTCGACGATGTGCCGAGTAATCAAACCAAAGAAGTTACTTGCTCAAGGTGTGGGGAAATGGTACTGTCTGGTTCAAGCTTCAGCTGCGCGGAATGCGAGTTTTACCTCCACAAGCAATGTGCCGAGGCACCTGCGGAGATTACTCACCCTTTCCACCGCAACCACCCTCTTATTCTCTTGCCAAAGCCATCATACCGGGGAGGACGAGCCGTCTGCAATTTCTGCGGCCAAACCTGTGAGAAATTTGTTTATCATTGCTCTTGTAATATAGACCTTCATGTCAAATGTGCTTTGCTGTCCTTAAACATTGCCCGAAAGAAACTCGGAGGGTTTAAACGTGTACCGATCAAGGTCCCGTTGGTCTCCGATGAAGCCGGCGATAAAGAACTCGAGAGGGCTGATTCCAAATGTTATGCGTGTTGGGAACCATTATCAGGATTCATGCACTTCTCTCCTGATTGTGGGTTTAACCTACATAAGAAATGTGTTGAGCTGCCTCATAAAATCAAGTACCCCATTCATAAGAACCATCCTCTAATTCTACAGTTCAATGTTAAACATTTCTCCTATTGCAAAACATGTCAGCAAAAGCTACCTGCATATGGATTTAGCTACTCTTGTTCGCCTTGTAAATTTGCACTTCATGTAACATGTGCAGAGTTGCCTCCGATGCTCGATCTCCCCTGCCACCGTAAACACCCTCTCGTTCTCGAATTCAAAACGAGTCCATCCTGCAAGGCATGCAATGAAACCCAACAGAGCAAATTTTTTTATTGTTGTTCGTCTTGCAACTTTAGCCTTCATTTCGAGTGTGCATCGCCACCGCTTACCATTAAAGAGAAAACACATGAGCACCCTTTCACTTTGTTTTGGAGACAAGCCTCGTTCATTTGTGATGCCTGTGGTCTGGAGGGGAATTCTGTTTCCTATATATGTTCTACATGCAACATTGTGGTCCATAAACAATGCATTTCCCTGCCGGCGCCGCCCATAATCGCAATCCCCCGACATAAGCACCCGATTTTCCACAGATATTTCCTTCAACGTCATGAGTTTAGGAACTGTGACTGTAACATTTGTTACAATGAAGTGAAAGTAGAGCATGGGAGTTACTCTTGCTCCAAGTGCAAGTTCATTGTCCATGTGAAATGTGCTTTAGAGAGGAAAGAGTGGTACAAGGTAATCAAGGCAAACGATGTGGACGGGAAGCTCCTTGATGATTCGACAATCGTTCCGAGAAGGTCTAAGAATCCCATCATTTGTATCGAGAAAAACAAAGATGGAGAAATGACAGCAATCAAACATATCAGCCATGTACATAATCTGATATTGAAGGTTAATCTCATGGAGGAACATGGTGATGGGGCCAATCTCATGGGGAAACATTGTGATGGGTGTGTCCTACCCGTCTCGAATCCATTTTATCATTGTTCGCAATGTGATTTCTTTCTACACAAGAAATGCGCTGAATTGCCTATAAAGAAGCGACTGTGGTTCCATATATGTCAACGGTTTCTCTTCCTCGTTGTGGATAACATTTTCATATGTGGTCTCTGTCAAAGTGAGTGCAACGGCTTCTCCTATGAGTGCGAGAAGTGTGATGTTCATTACTGCCTTCACTGCTCAACGAGGAGCTATACGATCAAACATCCGGGACACGAACACCCTCTTCACTACGATCATAATCACGAAGGGCGGTGCAACGCCTGCAATGTTAAAAGGCGCGGTCTCTTCAAATGTAAGCGTTGCTCTTTCAATTTACACATCCAATGTTTAAGGCAACCGCTAACGGCCTGGCACAGATACGATGAGCATCTACTTACACTCACTTATAAAGAAGTCAGTACATATTCGAAATATCTGTATTGTGACATCTGCGAAGAAAAGAGAGATTCGAGTCGTTGGTTTTACCATTGCGCAACTTGTGATGTTGCTGCTCATCCTGATTGTGTTCTTGGAAGATATCCGTTCCTCAAACCGGGAAGCATTTACAAGGAGGTAGAGGATCACCCGCATCCTCTAACTTTTGTAAAGAAAACATATTCTTGTCCTAGATGCCACAAATGTGGTAAACCTTGTCGGGATATGGCTCTTGAATGTGCAGATTCTACTTGTGGTTACATTGTTCATTGGGATTGTGCAAAACCTGCTTATCTTACGACCAAACAAATTGCACTTCATGCAACTGAAACAGATAAGAGTGTGTCGGATTCGTCTTGCATAATTCTGGTACGTTCCTTTGCTGATTTCTAAATGTGATGCCTTTTGCTTTTCTTATTACTATGAACCCTTTGTCAAGGTCAATGACACATTTTAATATATAATATGGTTTCTTGTAATATTGGGCAGTGAAATCATTGTTTGTTGAAGAAGAAGAAGAAGAAGAAGAAGAAGAAGAAGAAGAAGAAGAAGAAGAAGAAGAAGAAGAAGAAGAAGAAGAAGAAGAAGAAGAAGAAGAAGAAGAAGAAGAAGAATCCTCTGTTCTTAAATCTGTTGTTGTTTAATATTTAAGTAATACAATTATATATATGTGTAAAAAAATTATACTTGGAACAAAAATTTTATGTTCATTTTAGTTATTCTATTTCTGTGGCAATGTACGTATTCATTATGTAAATAGAATTGCAAACTCTGTGGCACATATTTTAGTTCATTGGACTTTTATTGTGATTCTCTTGTATTATTTAAATGATTCATTCGGATTAAATATTATCAAATGTATTGTCTGATGCGGCCAATAGTTGAATAAAATTATCTTTATCTTTTATAAAATAAATCATAAACCATAAACATAGATCTTAAACCATAATCCTAAACATTAACTATAAACCTTAATCTTAAACTCTAAAATTAATTTTTTAGTGTTAGTACATATATAACGACACCAAAAAGGGTAGAGGATTTTGTTCGTATGTTTAAATGTCTAACCTTACGACCATAAATTTAAACTCTAACCATAAACCTTAAACCTACCAACTAAACCCTATAAACTCTAAAACAAAAAAAGTTGTGGTCTAAAGACTACACAACACATGTATCGAATAATTTTTTTTAAATAACGAGTAATTTTTTACATGTGCTATGTAAAAAAGTTACCTAAACTATGTATTTACTCTTTAAAAGATATAATCTAAATCTTTAACTTTAAAATTATAAACAACAATACATAAATTTTAACCATAAATTCTAAATTTTAAACCTTAAACCCTAACCACTAAAATAGAAAAAAAGTTATATAATTCATAAGTATTGAATAATTTTCCTTAAATAACTAGTGGAGGTTAGAATTTTTTTGAGGGTGGGCACAAATCAAAATATTTGCACGAACCAACTTGACTCAGTGGTTAAGAGAACAGTTGTTGTTCATAGAGGTCACGGGTTTGAACACCAACAACTGCAGTAAGGTGATTGAGCACGCATTGTCAAATAGTTGAGAGTATATTTAGAACAAATAATACTTATAATCATCTTGGCTTTTAAAAAAAGTCAAAATATTTATGAGGTGGGCACAAATTATAAAAATAAAATATTAAAGATCAATTTATAAAAATTAAGAAAATTGAAGCTAAATGTGTGAATTTTAAAAAGTTTAGGGTAGACACGAGCTCACTCAATCTTTAACGTTGATACACCACTAACTAAAAACGAAAACAGAGAGGTGCTAAAGTGCTGCTGTATTTTAAAATTTTCAAATTTTTACATATTTTTATGTATAATATAATTTTGTAATCTTAAAATATTATAATTTTACGTCCTTACTATTTTAATATAACTTCCTAAATGTGTTCATTTTTGACTAAAAAATCACATGCAATTAACTATTTTTTATTAAATAGAAGTGTTTCGTTTCCATATAAATGCGTTAAAGTAAATATCTTTAGGCACTAAACTAATTAGTGGATATTAACTATTTAAGGAAATCAGGATTCATTTATATAAATTATAATTTTTTAATAAGATATGAATCCGTGGAAATGTACCAGGAAATGAGAATCAAATAGACCCGAATCCAAAAACTCGAATATTTCAAGACCCGATTTGAATTACATCCGATCCGAACCAACAGTCCAATTTTTAGTCATTTACCGATCCTCTGCTGCGCTTGTACCTCTGGATCTCGTCTCGCTTTCAGACAGTGGTTTCTCTAAAACAACCCGATTGTTGTTCGTCGGATTTCAAGATTTTTAATCGGAAACAAATGGGGTTTGTTTCTTTCGTCGGAAGAGTGCTTTTCGCTTCCATATTTCTCCTATCTGCTTGGCAAGAGTAAGTTTCACTTCAGATCTGAACTTATTTTCCTTTTGTGTTTTGCCGATGCCGACTGTTTGGTTCTTGAGAAAAAGAAGAAGCAGAGGGGTAGTTTGAGTTTGGATCTTACTTCTGATTTAACTGTTAAAACTAGAATTTGAATTTAATTTATGTCGATTTAATGATTTTTTTTAGGATTGATGATTGTTAGGGTTTTATGTTAATAGATGTTGTATATAGTAAAGATTGTAGCTTTGTTGGAAAAATAAAATAGTTCAATAATTAAGGGTAATTTCTTTATATAAAAGTTTGAAACTTTATTGGTGATGTTCCTGTTAAATTGCTTAGATGTTTAAGCCTTATGGCAGTTACACATATACATAAATATATATCTTTTGTCTGCTTGCTGAATTCCCCTTTTTAATGCAGAAATATTAATGATTAATTGCTGAATGATGTCTTATAAGATTTTTAAATTTTAAGTTATAGATCTCATAAATACCACAAGTTTAGCTCAAGTGGTTGGTGCATGATTTTAAAGAGGAGTATGAACCTAAGCATTTGGGGTCCAGTGATTAGGCCATGATCAATTGCTTGAAGGAGAAAGTTCGAATATCATTCAACAACACGTTTGAAACCAGAAGGAAATCATGCATATCGGCCAACAAAATAAAGAAAAAAAATCATGTTTTTAAGATAAACTAGACTGTTTTTTAGAATTTATTATCATAATTATATATATAAAGACATACATATGCACATGTTGTGCGTTTGGCTCCTATACACACGAACACATACATATCGAGTTTTGTTTTTTGACACATTCTTAGTTCTTGCTATATTATTAAGGTTATTGTTTATATTTTTTTATGCTTAGCATAGTTTTGAGATTATTATTCTATCTAATGATGGTGGACTTTAAAATTCCAAAAGCCTTTCAAATAATTGTCATGTGTCTGTTTAATTGTAAGAACATGAATTAATACATGGAGTGTTATTTGAGATAATGAAATCAATATGTTTAACTAAATGGACACATGGAAATCATGCTAAGTTTCATGTGAGTTGTGATGTTTTTTAGTACAAACCTTCAGTCTGCATGATGATAACCCATAGTTCTATAGACCTAAGTGGGGTCTCGAAAAGACTTTGGCCTATATGGATATGATGCGATTAGGGTCGTAAAGAACCAAACGTTCAGCGAACCGTTCGTGAACTGTTCGGCGGGAAGTTCGTCATGTTTGTTTATTTATTAAACGAACATGAACAAGATTTTTTGTTCGTTTAATTAAATGAACGAACACGAACAAAGAGCTCGTTCGTTTATTTATGTTCGTGAACTTTCCGTAATCCGTTCTTTTTTGTTTATTTGTTTATGTTAGTTTAAATTTATTCACATATATCCATTTATATTTATTATTTTTCATAACAAAAGTATTATATTTAAAAAAAGTTAAATTTATTCACCTATGCTTGTTCGTTTATGTTTGTTTAAATTTATTCACATATATCCTTTTATGTTCGTTTGTTTTCGTTTACGTTCGTTTATCATTTTAACGAACAAAGCATTCCTTAACAAACAAATACGAACAAGAAATTATGTTCGTTTAGTTGTTCGTGTTCGTTCATTTGTTTGTTTAAAATTAAAAGAACGAACATGAACATACCCTCTTTCGTGTTGGTACGGTTCGTTTACAGGCCTAGATGCGATACATTAGCATGTGTTGAAGAAAATTTTTGTCAGACGTGCTTTTTCTCATAAAACTAAGATTTATCTAAAATACAAACACACGCACAGATATAAGAGCAGTAGATGATAGGGATTTGGGCCCTCTTTTTCAATCACAACTGTACTGTTTTCTAGCTTGAGCTTAAAATATGAAGTCGTAATTTTGAACTTGGTCTAAGTTCTGTCCTGCTTGTTTCTACTATTACATTAAGTGTTTGTGTGTATAGGTTCAATGAATTTGGAGTTGATGGAGGGCCGGCGGCAAAGGTATTGAAACCAAAATTTGATGTCTTCTCAAAGACTGTGTCAGTTCATACAGGGTTGCAAGTGCCAGAATTCGATGTAAGAATTGCTTTATTTTTCCACTGAGATAAACTTATATATAATGTTTATCTAATGTCATAACTCTTGGAGCTGTTATTTACAGATTAAGTATCTAGTTGCTGCTTCTGTTGCCTTTAAATGTGTTGGGGGCATCCTTTTCACATTCGGCAGCAGTATCGGTGCTTATCTTCTGGTTCGTTTATGGACTTGTGTATTATTTTGAGTTAGTAATTCAATTATCAACAAAGTCGACTGATGTATTACACTATTCTACTCGTGTAGGTTCTGCAACAGCTCATTGTTACTCCTATATTGTACGACTTCTACAACTATGACACAGAAAAGAAAGAATATGGCATACTTTTCGCCAAATTCACACAGGTTAGTAGTTGATAGTATTTATTTTTCCGAAAGGGAAAGGGTGTTGATATATGTTCCATTTATTTCTTCCAATTATGCATTTCTTGTCAGCGATCCATTTCGAATTAGATCTTTCTAACTAAATTTATGTTCTCAGAACTTGACGCTGTTAGGGGCGTTATTCTTCTTTATTGGCATGAAGAACTCAATGCCCAGGAGACAACAGAAGAAAAAGGCTCCAAAAACTAAGACCTATTGAAGAGGAATGTCTAGGTTTTTGTCCGATCTCTGTCGACCTCGGTGAATCCACATCTCTATTTATATATGCTTGTATCATGACTTTGTTTTGTCAAGATTAGAGGGGGAAAGGGCATATTACTTGGACGGTTTGATACCGTTAACTTCAAAGTTTAGTTCATTGCTACTTAGTTTTCAGAAAGGGTTTGGTAATTTTGCTTTTAAATCTGCAGCATCGTTCGTTTTGTCGGAACTTTTAATCCTGGATTTGTAGTGCTTATTCATGTTATGTATGAGATTTCAAAGCCCTGAATCACTTTCTCTGCGTCAGCTAATGATTGAGAACACGAAAACCGTACTCTATAATGGTTTTTTTTTTTTTTTATCGCAACTGATGTTCGTGTAAGATGCAAGAGAAGTTTCAGTTGGTTTAGATGTGTTTTGAAGCACTCTCCGTCCTTCAAACTAAGTTGCTTTTAGTGCAGCATGGATTAAACTTCAAACTACGTTTTTTTCTACGAAAGGAAAGGAAAAGATTAATGTTTACTCAACATTAATCATCAGGTTCTTGAAAATGATCCACTTGATGCATAATTGCTTTGAAATTTCTTAGGTTTTCTAAATATCTCACATTTGTCGGACCATTTAGTCTTGTTCAATGGTCGAATTATCCACTCAACTCATTTTGTATCGATGATGAAAAATTCAATAATTTTACACCATATAAGTGGATGTTCTGATTCAAATGAATGAACAAGACGATTTCGCGTGTACGAGTGTTACAAATTTCGTGTGCATTTTTTCTTTAGAATATCTCTAGTCGCCATCACTCTTTTTGTTATCATCTTTGGTTTCCCCCTCTATTTATTCACATGTCCTTGTTTGTCATTCACAAAGGAACTACTTTCAGAAACAAGAAAGTAAAAAAAATGGTGGTAGCCAAAGCAGGTGAAGTCCAGTCTGAACTGAAATATGACCGAGCGAGTGAAATCAAAGCTTTCGATGAGACGAAAGCCGGTGTCAAAGGACTCGTAGATGCCAGAATTTCGGAGGTTCCCCGAATATTTCATGTGCCACCGGATACCTTAGGAGAAACAAATGTTCCAATTGCCACCCAGTTTCATATCCTGTTATAGATCTTCAAGGAGTGAAGGACGATCCCGGTACTCGCAAAGAGATTGTAAAAGAAGTCCTTAATGCATCAAACGAATGGGGTTTCTTCCAAATCATTAACCATGGAATACCTGTGAGTATTCTAGAGGAGATGAAGGTTCGTGCACGAATGTTTTTCGAGCAAGATGATGAGCTCAAAAAACAGTACTACACTCGTGATAATACGAAAAAGGTGGTTTATAATACCAATTTCGATCTCCTTACTTCCCCTGCAGCTAACTGGAGAGATTCTGTTTACTGCAACATGGCTCCTGATCCTCCTAAGCCAGAAGAGTTGCCTGAACCATTCAGGTAATACATATATACTTACGTATGTATACGTACAAAGATATGATGAACTGTTACTTACCAGTATGTATTACTTTGGTATAGGGACATGATGGTGGAGTACACGGACCAAATGATGAACTTGGGTCATTTTCTCTTTGAGTTAATATCAGAAGCACTTGGATTGAGCCCTGATCATTTGCTGAAGATAGACTGTGCAAAGGGTCTTGGCCAGCTGTGCCATTACTATCCGGCATGTCCGCAGCCAGAATCGACTATGGGGGCAAGCAAACACGCCGACAGTAGCTTCCTCACGGTGCTTCTACAAGACCATATTGGTGGTCTCCAAGTTCTTCATGAAAACCAATGGATTGATGTGCCTCCGGTACCCGGGGCTTTGGTTGTTAACATTGGAGATCTTTTACAGGCAAGTCCAGGATGGAAAGTACATGAAACAATCAACAATTAGCTTTGAAAGCTATGAGACTGATTTATTTCCAATTTGTTGTTGTTGTTGTTTTTCCAGCTTATATCGAATTACAGGCTTATAAGTGTCGAGCATAGGGTGCTGGCGAACTCCGTCGGACCTAGAGTATCGGTTGCAAGCTTTTTTGTCACGTATTTTCTTTCGGACTCGACATCGTATGGACCGATTAAGGAGTTGTTATCGGAAGACAATCCTCCGAAATACAGGGAAACTACTGTGATAGAGTATATGACTCACTTCCATAACAGAGGGCTTGCTGGGAAGTCTGCACTGCTACATTTCAGGATATGAACTATCTCCCTCCAAGACAAAAGATGAAGCATTGGTCTTTCCATGCCATGTATAACTATGAATAAATTGTTATCATGTATGTTTGTATCTGTTTATCTACACAAGCAGTGTTGATAGTTGAATTTAGTGGTTTTCTGCTACGGTCATTCAAACTATTTTATAATCTCAATTTGTATCGTACATCAATATTTAGTGTAATTAACGGAGATAATAAATCTTATATCTACAATCGCGACAAAACTTTATCAGATTTGAGATTAGAATTTCAGTTTGTTTTCTCTTCCTCTACCACTTGTAGAAAATTTAGTCCAAACGTTGAAATTTATGTCCTGTTTTAATATATAAATAAAAAATTACAATTTTCTTTTATTAGATTATCTCTAGTCACCATCACTCTTTTTGTTGTTATTGTTGCTCTTCCACTAGATTTATTTTAATTCCCTTGTTTGTCATTCACCAAGGTTGTCTCTACAAAGAGGCTGCATTCACATACAGGAGAGGAAAAAATGGTGGTAGCCAAGGCAGGTGAAGTCCAGTTCGAACCGGAATACGACCGGGCGAGTGAAATCAAAGCTTTCGACGAGACAAAAGCCGGTGTCAAAGGGCTTGTAGATGCTGGAGTTTCGGAAGTTCCCCGAATGTTTCATCAACCACCGGATACCTTCGGGGAAACCTATGTTCCAAGCGCCTCCCAGTTTAGTATCCCTGTTATAGATCTTCAAGGAGTGCAGGAGGATCGACGTACTCGGACGTCGATAGTCGAAGAGGTTCGCACTGCATCGAAAGAATGGGGTTTCTTTCAGATCATTAACCATGGTATTCCTGTGAGTGTTCTCGAGGAGATGAAGGTTCGTGTGCATAGGTTTTTCGAGCAAGACGATGAGCTCAAGAAACAGTTCTACACTCGTGATAATCTGAAAAAAGTTGTCCATAATTCCAATTTCGATCTCCTTACTGCCCCTGCAGCCAACTGGAGGGACTCTGTTTATTGCAAAATGGCTCCGGATCCTCCTAGGCCGGAAGAGTTGCCCGAACCATTCAGGTACATACATATTATATATGCATACATACATAGGGATATTATATATATATATACATGTAATGATGAACTGTTGCTCAACTGTATGACTTTGTCATAGGGATATGATGTTCGAGTACAACGATCGGGTGATGAGTTTGGGCCATTTGCTATTCGAGTTGATATCAGAAGCTCTGGGATTGAATCCTGATCATCTGCTGAAGATAGATTGCGCAAAGGGTCTCGCTCAGCTGTGCCATTACTATCCGGCATGTCCGCAGCCGGAATTGACTATAGGAACAAGCAAGCATGCTGATAGTACCTTCCTCACGGTGCTTCTGCAAGACCATATTGGTGGTCTACAAGTTCTTCATGAAAATCAATGGATTGATGTACCTCCGGTCCCGGGAGCTTTGGTCGTTAACATTGGAGATCTTTTACAGGCAAGTCCTATGATAATTACATTAATCAATTAACAATAAGATCCAGAACTACGTGACTGATCGATATTTTTCCAGCTTATAACAAATGACAGTCTCGTAAGCGTCGAGCATAGGGTGCTGGCAAATTCGGTCGGACCTAGAGTGTCGGTGGCAAGCTTTTTCGTCACCGGTTTTCATCCAGACCCGAGATCGTATGGACCTATTAAGGAGTTGCTATCGGTAGATAATCCTCCGAAATACAGGGAAACTACTGTACAAGAGTTTATGACTCACTTCCAAAACAAAGGTCTTGATGGAAACTCTACACTGCTGCATTTCAGGATATGAACTAGCTTCCTCAAACACAAATCAAAATGAAGCATTAGTCTTTTCTTGTATAAGTAGAATTGGAAAAAAAATAAATGAAATGTATGTATGTATGTATGCATGCATCCGTCTATCCATGTTCTATTTATATACATAAGTAGTGTTGATTGTATGTATGATCTCTTATACATCCAAAAGCATTTCATCATTGATCCTGAAATGTAAAGACGAAGATTAGTTATAAGCATCTGCAATCGTAATAAACAGACAATCGAAAAGATATCCACGGTTGAGGAATGTCGACATGATAATACATAAACTTTGAGGTGGGCAACTAGTGCCAAGCTGCATCACTCCTAAGATATGAGAATTGCCAGCAGTTTGCAGGTATGATTTAAGATCAGTTATACTTTGGCAAGCTCGGAATGGACCTACGATACAAGAGTTCTGGCAAGCTCGGTTAGACCGAGAGTTTTAGAGGCATGTTTCTTAAGCACTTCGGACATGTCGGACTTGAGACTATATAGACCGAATCCTCCAAAATACAGGGAAAACACAGTGTGAGACTGTTATGTACTCCAATGGATTACTTCGCCCGCATTTCAGGTTATGAACCCATGAACTTGCCTTTGGAAGATACAAAACAATGTTGCCATGATCGGAAGATAATCCTCCGAAATACAGGGAAATTATTACGGAGTTGTTATCGGAAGATAATCTTCCAAAATACAGGGAAACTACTGTGATAGAGTATATGACTCACTTCCATAACAGTGAAAGTCTGCGCTGCTACATTTCAGGATATGAACTATCTACCTCGAAGACAAAAGATGAAGCATTAGTCTTTTCATGTATAACTATGAATTAGAAAAAAAAAACAAGATTATGTATGTATATATGTATGTATGTATGTATGTATAAGACTTAAGAGTTTCAGTTTGTTTTCTCTTTCTCTACTAGTTGTAGAAATTTTGGTCCTAACGTTGAAATTGATGTCATGTTTCAAAATTTAAATCAAATAATACAATTTTCTTAGTTTAGATTATCTCTGGTCACCATCACTCTTTATGTTGTTATTGTTGCTCTTCCTACTATATTTATTTTAATTCCCTTGTTTGTCATTCACCAGATTTTTTCTACAAAGTTAGATTCAAAAATGGTGGTAGATAAGGCAGGTGAAGTCCTGTTCGAACCAAAATATGATCGAGCGAATGAAATCAAAGCTTTTGACGAGACAACAGCCGGTGTCAAAGGGCTTGTAGATGCCGGAGTTTCAGAGGTTCCCCGGATGTTTCATCAGCCACCGGATACTTTTGGGGAAACCTATGTTTGTCTGCTGAGTTCAGTATGCTTGTCTGCTGATGTTTTCGCTTATTTTGATGATTTTCTGGCATGGGATTGTGTCCCTTCATATATGTCGAAGGGGTTGTTTTTGTAATTTTTATTTTACTTCATTAATAAAATTTATGCTTACCTAAAAAACAAATGGGTATAAGCATATGCAACACCGAAATTATTATTTACAATTTCAACATTTACCCTACATTAATATATACTTATTTATTATATCTACAATCATAATAAACAGACAATAAAAAAGATAGTGTACATGATTTTTTATAGTTGGATTCTGAGGTGGGCAACTTATGGCCACAAGATACCATAAATCTATCTATAATGTATGTAATAATTCAACAGGATCTCTATAAATTAATACTTGATAAATTAATATTTTTTTAAAATAATAATATTTTTTCGATCTCAACTTGGACCTAAGATCTAAATTAATAATTTCGATAAATTAATAAGATAACAATTTTTTGAAAGACCATTATATAAATTCATGGTCACTTCTATATTATAAATTAATAATTCTATAAAATTACAAATATAATGAGGACAACTTAGTCAAATATGATTCTATTGTTGTTTGCTTCTTCTTAAAATTTAAATCTAATTGTATTTCATCTGTAACTTTCTTTACTAGATATAGTGGTTGATTTTTTCATCATACATGAACTTGCATTAAATTTTAACTAGTGCCGCGTACTACAATAAATTTTGCTTATTTCTCAACTTATCTGCGAAATAGACCTATAAACCCTTTTTTTTCAACAACCATTTTCACCTAATTTTGCCGAATTTGGTTCTAGAAAACACCATTTCCGATCTTCATTTTTATAATAAATTTGTTTCGGCTTTTGAGTGGTGAGTGAAGAATGTGACCAAGCAGCAATCATTGTTATTATCAATTGCAACGTGGTTGGTTTCCAGCCACTCTGCTGATAAACAAACTTCCCCATTTAACTTCATTCAATTTACATCAAATCGGAGAAGAAAAGATGGTGCCAACCAATGGAACTGAAGTCCATGAAGATTCCAACTACGACAGGCAAAAGGAACTGAAAGCATTCGCCGATTCAAAAGCTGGCGTTAAGGGTCTGGTCGATGCCAGAATCACCAAGATTCCACGTATGTTCATCGCCCCACCCAAGTCAGCGCTGGACACTTCAAAGACAACCCAATGCAGCATCCCGGTCATTGATCTAAGCGGCATCGAGGATGATCCGGAGCGGCACGAAGAGACCGTCGAGAAAGTCAGGCGTGCGGCGGAGACGTGGGGTTTTTTCCAGATCGTCAACCACGGGATACCTTTCAGTGTTCTGGAAGAGATGAAAAACGGGGTTCGGAGATTCTTCGAGCTGGATGTGGAGGTGAAGAAACAGTATTACGCCAGAGATACGGACACGAAGTTTAGGTATAGCAGCAACTTTGATTTGTACACAGCTCCGTTTGCAAACTGGAGAGATACTTGCTTCTGTATCATGGCTCCTGATGGTCTTAAGCCTGAAGAATTGCCACATGTGTTGAGGTAATTTTTACAATTTTTTTTTGATAAACTATATCGATAGTTACTAAGTTTTAGTAATATTTTCACTTAAATTGTCGAATTTTTAAATTTATATTATAATTGCTGAACTTTTTAATTCGATTTTATTACAATAACTGTTGTTGAAAATTGCCTTAAAGTCTTCTTCCAAAATATTTCCAACTTTAAGAATTGACAACCCCTTCATTGAAGGCTAGTTTTTTTTGATTCACGGAGCAGTTATTAGTCGATTTTAATGGTAGAATGACTTCACTTGTTTTGAAGATTAACGTAATTTAAGTTTAAGTTGATTCGACCATTAATAATGGCGAAACGTTAGGGGCTGTTTGCTCCCAAAAAAAGAATATGATGCCAAATGACAAAACATGTAAACGTTGGGGGGGCATCTTTTGTCATTTTACCTTTAAATTTTTATTAGATTGTTGCTTCTTTTCATGATTGTTTTTGTCTCCGTTTGACGGTCTCTTCTATCGAAAAAATTACCAAACTACTCATCTTCTTATCTTCTTTTACATCAATTCAAACTCATCAAAAAAACTTTTTAATCTCCTCAAGTATCAATAAAAATTAAAAGCTAAAACTTTTCAATCCATCATTGTCAACTGCTTGGATCATTTTGAAATCAACTATGTTAAGCTTTTGTTTAAGCAAGTCTTTCTCACCGTTGAGGTTGATCAGAGTTGCTTCGTTCATCAAAAATTAGACCTTTGTGACAATTGCAATTTTAAAAAATTAGGGTTTTGTTTTAGGGAAGAAGACATTAGCGTGCTACGCCAGTTCTTTTTTGACGGTAACTAACGACAGTGGCCATAATGAAAGTGAAAAATTTCAATGACTTTAATATAAGTTTTAAAAATTCGATGATCAAAGTAAAAACGTATAAAAAATTCAGTGACTACCAATATAATTTTTCTTTTTTATAATAATATAGTTTCTACTTTATTAAAGTCTAAATATGGTACTGCAGGGATATTCAATTAGAATATACGAAGGAAGTAATGAGATTGGGGAGTTGTTTGTTTAAATTACTATCGGAAGCTCTTGGATTGAACCCGAATCACCTAGAGGGGATCGGATGTGCAGAGGGACTTGCAGTCATGTGCCATTATTATCCAAAATGTCCAGAACCCGAACTGACTTTCGGCACCAGTAAGCACTCGGACAACGATTTCCTAACAGTTCTTTTACAAGACCAGATTGGTGGTCTGCAGGTGCTTTATGAAGATCAATGGATCGATGTTCCTCCTGTGCCTGGTGCCTTGGTGGTCAATATTGGAGATATTCTTCAGGCAAGTCCCACTTTCTAATTATACTACAAGTTTTCTACTTTTACAACGTAGTTTGTTCAAATACTTGCATTTTAATTATTTCAATTTAAGAGTTAATTACACAACACGTCTTCAAACTACGAACGTTATTCTAAATTAGTCTTTAAACTTCTAAAAGTGTCAATTTCATCCCTTAACTATAACCATGTTCTAATTAGTCCCCCAAACTTTTCAATATTCCAGCTTCATCCCCAAACTATAACTTTTATTCTAAATTGATCCCAAAAGTTCAAATGTCATCCTCAAATTAGTGTTTGCATCGCATCATATTATTACATAATAATTAATACATATCAATGTTTACATGACAGTTAACAATTTTTATAACGATTTTACTAACATGGGATATGATTAGCAGATGCTGATAATTTGGGGATGGAATTAGAATCATCAAAAGTTAGAACCAATTTAGAATGAGAGTCACAATTAATGGATGAAATTGAAATGTTCAAAATTTTGGGGACGTACGGTGCAATTAACTTTGAATTTAAAAGATTGACGTCTCGAACCAAGGAATGATCGT
Organism: Hibiscus tridactylites; assembly: GCA_958450335.1. NCBI lineage: Eukaryota > Viridiplantae > Streptophyta > Magnoliopsida > Malvales > Malvaceae > Hibiscus > Hibiscus tridactylites. The sequence goes on along the minus strand of OY288265.1, from coordinate 23,152,135 downwards.
AGTGGAAACAAGATGTTGTTCTTTCTAGGAGACTCGTGTTTCAATAGCTTTATCCACAAGGTGTGCGTGAGTTTATTGATGACTAAAATCATAACAATACTACTACGATACCAATAGTTACATGTAACAATCGAATTAAATCCCGTCTTTTTTTACAGATTATAACAAATGACAAGTTCAAAAGCGTAGAACACAGGGTTTTGGCAAACATTGAAGGGCCAAGAGTATCAGTGGCATCCTTTTTCACCACAGGTATGTTACCATCTTCCAGGGTTTTTGGACCGATTAAAGAGTTGCTGTCTGAAGAGAATCCTCCACGTTACAGACAAACAACAATTAAAGAGTTTGTTTCCTACATCTATGAACATGGCCTTGATGGAACTTCTCCCCTTCATCTCTTTAAGCTCTGAAAACAGTGCCTATATTTTCCATGAAATTTGTTAATGGAGAATGTTGGTTAATCTATTAAGATTTCTATGATATATTTGACATATATTGAGTTTAGATTTATGAGTTTGTGAACCATTGTATATTTATACAAGAGCGAAGTCAGGAAAAAAATATGGGGATCGATGTCGAATAAAAAAAATTGAAGGGTCAAAATGTATTTTTAATTATTGTATTAATTTGAAATTTTACATCTTTAAAGGGATTAAACTATAAGTTTTATTGTTTTAGTGCCAAAAATAATTGTATTGTCATGTTAGTTTAAAATTTTATAAATCTAAAAGGTTTATAACTTGTATTGAAGAATAAGCCGAGGTTAAAAGTGATGAGCTGACGTATAAATCAAAATACTTTACTGAGCTAAAGAATAAGTCAGAAGCCGCAGTTGCTTTTTCTTTATTTCATGCTCTCGTAAAGAATCAATACAACACCACGATTCAAGCAATTCAAATAGATGGTGTGTGTGTATCTCTGTGTGTGTGTGTGTATGTATGTGTTTGTGTATGTGTGTGAGTATGTGTGTGTGTGTGTGTGTGTCCTTTTGTATGCCGAAGGGGTTGTTTGCATGCATGCATGTTTTCATCTTTATGATCTCTTTTGCATCCCAAATCATTACATCTTTGGTCTATGACTATGGTCTGCTGAGTTCAGTATGCTTGTTTGCTGATACCCTCTATTTTTGTGTTTTTCTGGCATGGGGTTGTTTCCCTTCATATATGTCGAAGGGGTTGTCTTTGTAATTTCTATTTTCTTCCATTAATAAAACTTATGCTTACCTAAAAAAACAAATGAGTATAAGCATATTGTCACGAAGCCATTACCCTCTTCCCAAAAGACATGTCTAATAGGATGTGTAGTGCCACCATTTATATATCCCAAGACCTCCATTTTCCTTTATGATGTGGGATTAATGACCCCGCCTTTTCTCAGACGTGACATTCTCCCCCACTCAACCTCGTGATGCCCTCGTCACGAGCTTCCGCTCTCGTGATTGGCCAATTGTCACGCTTGTCCACCATGCCTACCATGCTCACGGGCGCTCGGCATGAAATCAGGCAGTCAAAGGGTTGCTCTGATACCACTTATCACGGGGCTATTACCCTCTTTCCAAAAGACATGTCTGATAGGATGTGTAGCGCCACCGTTTATACATCCCAATACCTCTATTTTCCTTTCTGATGTGGGATTAATGACCATGCATTTTCTCAGACGTGACAATATGCAACACTAGAATTATTATTTACAATTTCAACTTTTACCCTACATTGATATATACTTATTTGTTATATCTACGATCATAATAAATAGACAACATAAAAGATAGTAGACATGATTTTTCATATTATAAATTAATAATTCTATAAAATTAAAAATATAACTAGGAAAACTTAGTAAAATATGATTCTATTGTTGTTTGCTTCTTTTTAAAATTTAAATCTAGTTGTATTTCATCTCAAACTTTCCTTACTCGATATAGTGGTTGACTTCCTTAACATACATGAACCTGCATTAAGTTTTAACTAGTACTACGTACTACAATGAACTTTGTTTTTTAGGGCTATGTATTATATTTAATTAGTCACATTGTACATGAACATCATTCAATTAATCAATGCAATGCATATGTTTTATTCATGAAGAATAATGTAGGTTCGTTAAATAAAAAAAAATCTCTTCATATTAATAAATTATTCATTTATCGATTAATTAATACCTCTTTAAATTAATAAAATTACGTGGTCGAGACATTATTAATTTATAGAGGTATTACGTAAATAATAATTAAAAATGAAATAACAAACTTGTAATTTGATAATAGAAATTTTCTGCCCTTTCCAGCGCCCTCATTTATGCCCCACACTAAAAATTAGGTTTATAGTTTAAGGTTAGGGTTTAGGGAATTTGAGGTAGAGTGTAAGGCTTAAAATTTCGAATTTAGGGTTATGACTTGCAATTTAATTTTCGGTGTTTTAGTGTTGGTGCATAGAAAGAGGCACCGAAAAGTGAATGAAGAGAGAGAGAGAGAGAGAAAACTTTTTTTAAAACCCAAAACCCTTTTTCAATAAAACCCATTTCAAATAAAAGCCCACTTTAGAAATAAAATAATAAACCCATAAAAATCATTTATTTTAAAAAAGCCCATTAATAGGCCAATAATAAATAACAAAAAAGTAAAAACATTGAAAAATAAATATAAAATAAATAAATAAAAAAGGAAAAGACGCACGCGCTCAATTTGGTTGCCCAAATCGATAGCCTAGCCGACTGTTGGAAGTCCGTCCGCCGTCCTTATGCCACGACTATCAACGCCGTTGGTGCAGGTTGATGCGTCTCGCCGTCGCTGACCCAACGACATCATGTTGCTCACCGCCGTCCACCGTAGCCGTCGGAATCTGCAAAAAAATAGAAGAAAAGGGTTAAAGCTAGGGCTCGAATCGAGGGAGAAATTCAACTTCGAATATGAACCAAATCGGAAATTTCTTGAGGGGTTTTTTTTCGAGGATCATGCCCTCTGTTAGATTTTAGCTTCAATTTGGGAATTAAATCCCGATTTTTCAATGAATTGCAAGACCTAGGATCAAGTATAAATACCCCAAATCCTTTTGTTCTTCACCAATTCACAACTTGAAAAAAGAAAAAATAAGCTTGAAAAATTCTGAAAATTCAAGAAATTTTTCTCTGAATTTTCTAAAAATCTTGGAATAAGTTCGAGCATTGGGTCATTTTTTCGGAGACGTATGAGAGCAATTCGAGAAGGAATCCTACACGAGTTCTTCATTTCCGGTAAAAATTCTTTCTTTTCTTTTAAATTTATTTTGTAAATTTCATACTTGTCCTTGGTTGAATCTTGTTTTAGGTTGCGTTTGTTAGAGTTGGAAGATTGATTCTTGAATTCGGTAATAATTTCATTTTTAAATTTTGCTTTAGTTTTTGATTTAATCTTTTAGATTCTTACATAAGTAAAAAATATTGTTGTTGAAAATTTTGATCTTGAAAATGAAATAATTGCTATTAAAAGAGGTTTTGATCATTTTGAATTTAGGAAAAAAATGAATTAATGTTTTAAAAAAAACTAAAATCAAGAAATTTAATAAAAGATGATAAATCATGGATGGAAAAATATAAATAAGTCTTAGTTTGTTAGAAAAATAAGATGATTTTTGAAATAAAATTTTAATTTTAAAGTAAAGGAATAAATTAATGGCATAAAATAAAACTAAAACACTAAAAAAGCTTTTTAAAAAAATAAGAAAATAAAATAACCTTTGAAAGAAAATTTTGACTCAAAAATTGAAAGTTTTAATAATAAAAAGTTCTTAGGTAATTTAAATAAGGTTTTTTTAAAAAATAAATAAATAAAGGTGTTTGAAAAAATAAGTTTTAAAAGAAAAAAAATAAAATTTTAAAAAGGGTTTTTAATAAAAATAACCATATGTTAAATGTTCAGAATTTTAGAGAAATAAAGTTTGAAAACATAAAAAATCCTAAAATATGGTTTAACTAAAAAGGGTTGGAAAATGAAGAAAAAATAAAATTTAAAATTTAAAAAATAGGTAGGACTAAAAAGTGAAAATGTCAAAAAGAAGGGTTTAAGTTTTAAAGTTAAAGAAGAAAAAAAGAAAGAGATTTCATTTTAAAAAAAGATACAATAAAAAATAAAACATAAAGGAATAATTAAAGTTTCTTGGTCAAAACTTAAGACTAGGTTCTAAAAGCTTAGATAGAGACGTGTTTGTAGAAAAAAAATTCTTCACAAAAATAATAAAACACACTTAAACAAACTCAAACCCTCAATTAGGAATAAAAGACTTAGACCTCTTAGGTTTTAAAATAATCAAACCTAGAATGAATAAAAATGTTCAACACATTGAATTTCCATGTTGTTTAAAATGTGAAATCAATTTAATGCGGTGTCTTATCAAACGAGAATGACGGGTTAGCGCCAGAAATGTTGACGGTAATTAAAGTTCATCTCCCGGACGATAAGGCCGTTAAAATAGATTGATATTCATTAAACGGACAAATAAAATTGAACCTTCGTGAACTTGCAAATTCTAGTTTTGAAAACGATTTTGAAATCAATTAGGTACCAATTTTTTAGCGTTGTGGGGGTGCTAACCCTTCCCCACGCGTAACCGACCCCTGAACCTTTTTTTTTGTTTTCGTTGACCAAAACCGTTGTTTTATTAAAACAAAACGTTTTAAAGTGATCTAATCACACTTTTCAACAAAAGATTGGTGGTGACTCCGTGTTTTTTTAAGTTTTCCAAATATTCGAAGCTCTTAAAATGGGCTGCGACAGCTTGGCGACTCCGCTAGGGACGTGTTTTTGTTTTTAAAATAAAAACAAAAGAGGGTCAGGCCACAAATTGATTTTAAATGGTTTTAAAAAAAGACTTATTTTATAAAAAAACTAATGGAATTTGCAAGTTCATACTATGTTCAATTTATTTGTCCATTTAATGAATGTAATTCTATTTTTCGCATTTAAGACTTAATTTCAAACTCTATTCCCGAGCTTTTTCCCGTTCGTTTAAGTGGGGGGAACACGCTTTGCTCATGTAAGAATATTGGTTCTTCGTATGAGCCTAACAATTACCTTCGGGACTCATTCCATTTGTCTTTGTAAGGATATTGATTCTTCGAGAAGGCATCTGTGGTGAGTCCTCCTGAGTTGAACTCGATTCGTTTGAAGCCTGTGATGGGTGAGAATTGAGGGCCTTGCTACCCTTAGTAGGGGACATCAACGACAACTCGAGTACCCTTTTAGAACCAAACCAAGTTTGAGAATCTAGAGCCCACCCCAATAGAGCCATGCGGAAAGCCTAGGGTGTTGAGTCGTAAGGATAATCCGTGGAGACATGTCCTAATGACTGCCCAAAATTATTGTGCAATTAAATAATTTTGGATTGTCTCTTTTTCCTTTCTTGCTTTTAATCTTTGTTCCCTATCTTGTTTGTTTTGCATGTGCATCATTCCATATCTAGAAGGGGTTGATTCTAGAAAATTGCTCAAGCAAAAAAACTCTCATTATGGACGGAATGCTCTTGAAGAATGAGGATGAGAATGCGAAAGTACGTCACTGGTCTGAGGTCAACCAAAGAGCGTATGTAGACAATTTGGTTGTGGGTCATGAGACAGAAACTTCATAATATGCCCATATTAGCGTCAAGCAGAACAACGTACATGAGTTACAAGAGATTTGAGATCGTTTTGATTATAAGACCAAACATTTGTTCCGTGAGTCCTATGGTGATATAACGTATCTTCTGTATGTAAGGGTAGATGAGCCATTTCTGAAGGCTTTGATCTAGTTTTGGATCCCCGAGTACTGCTACTTTACCTTCAATGGAGAGGATCTGATGCCTACTTTCGAGAAGTACTTGGCCCTGTTCAATATGCCCGAGGTGAAGGAGAATTGGGTGTATGCAAAGCCTCCTAAAAACAAGAACCCACACTGTAATGCCCCGGTTTTGGGCTTAGTAGTTTTGGGCGTTGACCGGTTTGGTCAAAGTGCTGTTCGAATCTAAAAAGGTGAAATTAGGAAAGCCTAGTTCGGGTTGCATTAAAAATATGGAAAAATGTTCTAAAATCATCTTTTAATATATATAAGTGAACCGTGAAATCAATTTTACAAAATGAGGTTTGGAAGGGTGACATTTTGGCTAGTGACCAAAATGTAATTTTTGAAAGTTGCGTGACTGTTTTAGAAAGGATTGAAACTTTGAATCTTTAAGGAGCTATTTACCCAAAGGGAGTTTCTCCAGATTTTTCTAAGATATTTTAATGTTTAATTCTGATTTTAAAGCTAAAGAAAAGTGGAGGGAAATCATTTTGGCTATTTTGTAACTAACTTTCCATATTTTCCAATTTTCCTTTTCTCTCATTTTCTCTCAACCCAAACACTTTCTCGCCAGAGATTTCCTTCTGATTTTGTTACTCAAATCTCTCTTTCCAACTGTTGAGTGTGTAAAAGTTCTATCATTTACACCTTTTTAAACCCATATTTCTGCTGCATTCAAGCATCATTGCATTGCATTTAGGTTAGTTTTTAATAAAACATCACAATTATATAAAAGGCACGGATTCTACTGAAAGATGGCTATTTTTGCAGGTATCTGTCACAGTAGATGTCGAAGGCAGGCGCAGGGCAGATAAGCAGGAGAGCTAAACTGGACAAGTAGCTGAAGAAGACGAACCTGTCATGGACCTGTCGTGACAGCATGGTGACAGCAGATTTATGAAGAGGAAAAGTGAAGTGGACCTCGATAGATAGAGAAAAATCTGCTCATCTGTCGTGTGGAAGCCGAATATTTTTCCAAGCCCCGGATCAAAAGATATGTCAAGCCAAAGCTCAAGGAGAGGAATTTCCATAAAACAAGGAGGCGGCTGAAAAGTAGGAATCCTTAGAGATTTAGTCTTTATTAGAATCTTACTTTTAATTAAAGTTGTAATCCTTGTTACCTTAGATAACTTGAGCCCAAAGCTTATATAAAGGGCATAAATTAAACCTAGGGCATGACCGACTACCCCATAACCGAAACCTAAACCCTGCCGTTTACCTGTCACCGATATGTTCTAAATTCCCCCTAGGGCTACGGGTTGTTTTGTAAAGTAGTTGCAAGGGTTGCTTTGTTTTAGGATTTTTCAAGTTCAATAAAATAAACTTCAAGTTCTTTTATCTTGGTTTTAATATCTTGCAAGAGCATCGGGAGAGCATTGTGAGGTTATCTATTTACTTAGCATCGGGAGAGTTAAGTATACGAAAGAGGTAAAAGCGCGTTCTCTAGTTTATAGTTGAACCATCTCGTGCTTAGGGATAAGGCGAGGTTAAGTGGCTAATAAAGAATTCATACACATCGGTGTTCATCCTTCGATTCACGCCGGGAGGTATCATCAAAGACGTGATCATCGACAGACTTGTGCCTAGGGATAGGGCAAGGCAGATCAGGGATTCTTGCCAAGCTTGAAGTACGGAGTTAGTGTTCGCTGCCGCGACAGCTAACAGACAGACGCCGCGACAGGTGCTGTCGGCGACGGGTGCGACGACAGAACTGGAGATCCTAAGCAATTCAATACCTACACTACTGAGCAACTCAATACCAGCCCATTCTCTCTATCTTGATATCTCAATCTTTTATTTACGTTTTTACTTTAATATTCGTGACAATTCTCTTAAATATTTCTCTTTACTTCGTGCAGTGAATTTAGGTGGAGTCATTAGCCCAATCCCTGTGGAGACGATATCCGATACTTAGCATCACTTTACTACTTGCGTCGTGTATACTTGCACTAAATTTGCGATAGACTATTTTACACGCAACACCAACTCTCTTTTGATTCCTAATCATCACATCAACAAAACCTCATCATTTGCTAGTTGATTCATCAAGGTTTTTGGCTCTAAAAGAGGAGAAACTCAAGTTTGGAGGTAAGAACGTCCTTCTCCTCTAAACTATCAGTTCTTTAATGAAATTCCTAAGTTCTCAATCCTTAATTGGTGTTTTATAAATGGTTTTTAAAGTTGTGAAATGGATCTTGGCTTAAAATGCAAGATTTGGTGATTTTTGGTAAATTTTCGTTGGATCTGTTAAAGCTGTGATTTGAGATGTGTTTTTGATGATTAATGAATGTTAATTTGATAAGGAATTGAGTTTTGATTAATGCAGTCCCGGATAGGTTGAATTTCCTAAGTTTAGCTTGTGATTCTTGGTTGTTTTTGAGGTGATCTTGTGGATCTGTTGTTGCTGGAGGTATAAGGATGTTATTAGGTTCTTTTTAGATGTTAAATGATGCTAAAGGATGTTTAGTTTTGATGGTTTATGGCTGGGCTTTGTTGAGGAGTTGTTTGGATGCATTTTCGGTTGTGTTTGGTGGCCGAAAATGGAGTTTGGATGAGAGCAGCGAGTTTAGGTGCTTTCATTGAAGCTATTAATGCATGATGATGCATTAATCCTCTGCTTTGATGTGTTTAAAACAGGGGAGTTATCTTTGGATCCAAGTGTTGGTGATCCGGAAGCTTGAATTGGTGCTTCAGCAAGAGGCGAAGTGGAATCGGTGAGTGAAAATGGGTTTTTAGCTTTGAAACCAATGTCTTGGGAGCTTAGTTTAAGTCTAAACATCTTTACTAAGCTCAAGTGTAAGTTTTCGGAAAAACTCTCTAAGTGGTGGCCATGATTTGGTTGTTGTGCAATGTGGTTTATTGCATGTTTTAAATTCTGTTTTGAAAGCATGATTTAGCATGGTTGTTGCTGATTTTGTAAGCCATATGTTGAAGGAAGCTCAAGGTAAGAGTTCCTTGTTTTTGAACATTGATTAAATGTGGTTTGATGCTTTAAAATGCATGATGAATATGGCTTGGTTAAATGCTTTAAAACAGTGGATTATTTGATGACAATGATGTATATTGGCAAGTGATGTTTTGAAAAAGGTTAAGGTCACTAAGGTGGTTAAAAGTCCTTGAGTGAGCCTTGTGGATTCTAAGAACTTCATGGTGGTTAAAAGTCCATGATGATTCTTGTTAAGGTCACTAAGGTGGTTAAAAGTCCTTGAGTGAGCCTTGTTACTTAAGAACATCAAGGTGGTTAAAAGTCCTTGGATGGTTCTTGTTAAGGACACAAAGGTGGTTAAAAGTCCTTGTGTGGTCCTTGCCATGGTGTTTAAAAGTCCATGGGCCAAGGTGTTTAAAAGTCCTTGGGGCCAAGGTGTTTAAAAGTCCTTGGGGTGAAACTTAAAGAACACAAAGGTGGTTAAAAGTCCTTGTGTGGCTCTTGGGAATTATAAGATCACAATGGTGTTTAAAAGTCCATGTGTGAGTCTTATGTTGATCTTGTTTTAAAGAGATGGAACTTATCACTTGTGGCCAATATGACATGTAATGATATGGAAGCATGTAATGCTTGTTTAAATTGCTTTTGAGCATGAGTAAATGATGTTTGAAGTATGATTTATAAAGTGTTTTTATAAATGCATTATTGAATGGTTTTAATGAGCATTCCTCACTAAGCTTTTGCTTACGCTCTCTTTCGTTTTCTTAAACCATCAATGCAGATCATTAAGGTACTTTGAGGGCAGCAAGGAAGGCAAGCATTCAAGTGGAATTAAGCTCAAGTATGGGAAGGTTTTCTTAAACACATTTTAGCTTTTGGCAATTTGGCAATGGGGGACCTATGTGTATGTTTTGGGAGATGTTTTGAACTCCCTAAGTATGTTTAATGTTGTTGGAAATGCTGGATTTGTAATTGGTCTTTATGTGCTTGGTTTTGAAGGCTTTATGCTTGAATGGTTAGCTTGTGTAGGAAGCATGCTTTAAAATTGGGGCTTTTCATATATGATGATATTATGTTGGTTGGTTGATGCAAGTATGTCTCTTATATGTTGTATGAGTTGCTGGTAAAGTTTGGTAGCATTTGGAGCATGATTGGATGATCAATTGCATGTTTAAGGAAGCTTCTTGCTGCATTATGTGCAGGGTGTTTCGGAACAGTGGCTACCGTTTCGGAACGGGTGCCTTGAATCAGCCCAGGCGTCCGAAACGGGAGACACCGTTCCGAAACGGAAAGGCCACTGCCAGTCCTCGTTTCGGTACGCGTTGCGGAACGGCCCCGCGTTTCGAAACGGGCTCTCCCTGTTTCGGAACACGTGACCGTTGGGGGCTGACATTGGTAGTTAAATGTTTTGGAATGTTTGCATTTTGGTCCTGAATCTTGTTTGTGCAATTGTATGAGTTTGGGATGTCCGTTTGAGCTGAAATTTGGCAGTGAAGCATGAAACCTGATTAATTTCAAGATGGTAACTCTAATTTGGGTTAAGACCTTATAATTTACAGAATTTACAATTTGGTCCCTAAAGTTGTAAATTGTTCAATTGGGTCCCTGTTTGATCTCTGATGTTTATGATCTTTGAGCATGATGTTTGTATGATCATAACTAGGGTTAATGAGCATATAGACAAGTTTTAAAAGAAAAAAGGGTCGTTAATCAAGGTTGACTTTCGGGTTGACTTTGGTTTTCCCCGTGTGACTTTCTTAATTCGGGTCAACCGTCTAGGCCGGGTTAAGGGGGTTACATTTGGTGGTATCAGAGCTGAGTTCTCGAGTAATTGGGAATGATTGTGTGCATGATTGAAGTATGTATGCTATGTATGCTTGATTGATTGAAAGCATGTTGAGTAGTTTGTGATTTTGATGCAATTGAGTTGTATGCTGTGGTGAAGCATGTTGTGGGTACCCATTGCCAAATCAAAGCTAAGTAATGATGTTGATTTTGAATGAAATTGAGCTTGAGTACTTGGATTGCTTACCTTGCTGGGCCTGACTTTGTTTATTTGCATTGTGATTGCATGGTAAAAGTATGGCACCACGTAGAGAGTTGAGAAGTAATGTGCGAGCTACGGCTCCAAATGAGAATGAAAATGAGGAAAATGCGGGTAGTGCAGTGTTACCTCCTCCTCCACCTAGCGGTGGTGGTGCTGAGGGTGAAAGAGCTGAAGCTGCAGCTGGTGCTGGAGCTGCTGGACCTGAGGTTGGTCAGGGGCAAGCTATGCCTGACATGACGATGTTAATGCAAGCTATTGCTGGTGCTTTTCGAGCGGCATAGCTGGAGCTCAAGGAGCTGGGCATCAGGGAGATGCTGGAGTTAGACTACCTTTGGAGCGTCTGCGCAGTCTTGGTGGGACTGAGTTCAGGGGTATGTCTGCTGAGGGTTCTGAATCCTGGATGGAAAGTACCAAGAGGATCTTGGGTCAGATGAGTTGCACAGATGTGCAAAAGCTGGGTTGTGTTGTATCCTTGCTACAGGATGATGCTTATACATGGTGGACGACCACTATTGCTGGAATGGCTGAAGCTGATGTAACTTGGACATTCTTTCAGAATGTGTTCAAGAGGAGGTATCTTGGTGTGAGGTACCTGGATGAAAAGAAGCGTGAGTTCATGTCTCTTACCCAAGAGAGCATGACAGTGGCTGAGTATGAGGTGCAGTTTGTGCGACTCAGTCAGTATGCACCTGAGCTGGTACCTGATGAGCGGGCGAGGTGCGAAAGATTCCGTTATGGTTTAGTGACGGATGTGAAGATGTATGTGCTGGCCACCGAGTATGATGATTTTGATGTGTTGGTGGGCCGAGCCAAGGATATTGAGATGAACTTGGGTTTATCTGCTAGAGGTGCTAGAGCAAGTTCTGGTAAGCGAGCTGCTGAGTTTAGTTCCGGTGGTGGACGGAACAAGAGGGGACGTGATCAGAAGTATCAGTCCTCAGCCAAGAGAGGTGGTGGTGTACCTGCTCGAGGAGGCAATGCTAGAGCTGATCCGAGTGCTTGTTGGATTTGTGGTTCACGTGGTCACATGAAGCGTGATTGTCCTCGTGCTGCGAGGGAGGTGCAAGCTCCTGTTGCGGCAGCTGGTAATGGATGCTGGAATTGTGGATCTGCGGATCATTTGAGGCGAGATCGTCCTATGTTGGCCGGTGGCCAAGTGCGTGCTCCTGTTGTTGCTGCACCGCAGAGAGGTCGTGGGCGCGACCGTGGTAATTTTCAGCGGAGAGAGGAAGGTGGTCGTGGAGTGGCCCATGTGGTGGCTATTCAGCCTGAAGGTGGAGGTCAAGCGAGGGTGTATGCTCAGCGTGAAGGGAGGAATGACGCGGATGTGATTGCAGGTACCTTTACTTTGCAATCCTTGTCATTACTTTCCTTGATAGATTCTGGATCTATGCATTCATACATTTTGCGTGAGCATGCTGAATTGCTTGCTTTGCCTGTTGAGTCTTTGGATGTTGGTGTTCGTGTCACTAGTTCTTTTGGTGAGACTATTGTGACTCGAAAGCTGTATAGAAGGTGTCCTTTGGTTGTTCAAGAACATGTTTTTCATGTTGACCTTATGGAGTTGCCTTTCTATGGTTTTGATGTGATCCTTGGTATGGATTGGCTTGCTGAGCATCGTGCTGTTGTGGATTGTGAAAATAAGCGAGTTTCGCTGAAGCTTGCGGATGATTATGATGTTGTTGTGGTTGGTGAGAATGTGAAGTTTCTTGCCAATGTGGTGTCTACTTTGGAGGCGAGCAGGATGCTGAGACAAGGTTGTGAAGCTTATCTAGCCTTTGTGATGAATCCCAGCTCTAAGGAGTTGCGGGTGCAAGATATTAGAGTTGTGAAGGAGTTTCCTGGTGTGTTTCCTGAGGAGTTGCCTGGGTTACCTCCTAATCGCGAGGTGGAGTTTGGAATTGAGCTGTATGAGAATACAACTCCTGTGTCCATTACTCCCTATAGAATGGCACCTAAGGAGCTGAAGGAGCTGAAGACGCAGTTGCAAGAGTTGCTTGATCGTGGTTTCATTCGGCCAAGTGTGTCACCTTGGGGAGCACCGGTCTTGTTTATGATGAAGAAGGATGGCACTATGAGGATGTGCATTGATTACCGTCAGCTGAACAAGTTGACTATCAAGAATCGGTATCCTTTGCCGAGAATTGATGATCTCTTTGATCAATTTCGGGGAGCTGCTGTGTTCTCTAAGATTGACTTGAGGTCTGGGTATTATCAGTTGAAGGTGAAGGATGTGGATGTGCCTAAGACAGCTTTCAGGACAAGGTATGGGCATTATGAGTTCCTTGTGATGCCGTTTGGTTTGACAAATGCTCCTGCTGCTTTCATGGACATGATGAATCGTGTGTTTCATGAATACCTGGACAAGTTTGTTGTGGTGTTCATTGATGATATCCTCGTGTACTCGCGTACTGAGGAGGAGCATGAAGAGCATTTGAGGATTGTTTTGCAAGCTTTGTTGGAGAATCAGCTTTATGCTAAGCTGAGCAATTGTGAGTTTTGGCTTAGGGAGGTGGTGTTTCTTGGGCATGTAGTTTCTGCTGAGGGGATTCGTGTTGATCCTCAGAAGATTGAGGCGGTGATGAATTGGAAGGTTCCTAAGTCTGTTCATGAGGTTCGTAGTTTCCTTGGTTTGGCAGGATACTACCGGAGGTTTGTGGATGGTTTTTCTAAGATTGCTGCACCTTTGACGAAGCTGTTGCAAAAGGATGTTAAGTATGAGTGGACGGAAGCGAGACAACAGGCTTTTGAGAAGCTTAAGGCGGCTTTGACGCAAGCTCCTATCTTGGTTCAACCTGAATCAGGGAAAGAGTTTGTGGTCTACAGTGATGCGTCCTATGTTGGTTTGGGATGTGTGCTGATGCAAGAGGGTAAGGTTGTGGCTTATGCATCGCGGCAGTTGAAGGTGCATGAGCGCAATTATCCTACGCATGATATTGAGTTGGCTGCAGTGGTTTTTGCTTTGAAGATCTGGAGACATTATCTGTATGGTGAGAAGTGTACTGTGTACACGGATCACAAGAGTTTGAGGTATCTGATGTCTCAGAAGAAGTTGAATCTTAGGCAGCGGCGTTGGTTGGAGTTGCTCAAGGATTATGATTTGACGATTGAGTACCATCCTGGAAAGGCTAATGTTGTTGCGGATGCCTTGAGTAGGAAGGTAGCGGTTGAGCTGAGAGCTATGTTTGCCAGTTTGAGTATATCGCGTGATGGTGGTCTTGTAGCTGAGTTGCAAGTGAAACCGTCTATGGTTCAGTTGATCAAGGAAAAGCAGTTGCTGGATGATTCTTTGGTACCGCATGTTCAGGATATCGCGGAGGGTAGGCCTTCGGATTTCTGCTTTAATGATAATGGTGTGTTGTGTTTTGGGAGTCGAATAGTAGTGCCCAATGATGCTGAGTTGAGGCGTGCTATTCTGACTGAAGGTCATAGTAGTCCTTTTGCTATGCACCCTGGTAGTACTAAGATGTATCGTAATCTTCATGATGAATACTATTGGGTGGGTTTGAAAAAGGATGTTGCGGAGTTTGTGAGCAAGTGTATGGTGTGTCAGCGAGTTAAGGCTGAGCATAAGGTTCCTTCAGGGTTGTTGCAACCGTTGAGAATCCCTGAATGGAAGTGGGAAAGGGTTACCATGGATTTTGTATATGGTTTACCTTTGTCACCATCGAAGAAGAATTCGGTTTGGGTGATTGTGGATCGCCTGACGAAGTGTGCACATTTCTTGCCTGTGCATACTACGTTTTCTTTGGATAAGCTTGCGGAGCTGTACATTGCTGAGATTGTACGGCTGCACGGTGTGCCTAAGTCGATTGTGTCGGATAGGGATCCGAGGTTCACATCGCGTTTCTGGCAGTGTTTGCATCAAGCTTTGGGTACAAGGTTGAATTTCAGTACATCCTATCATCCTCAGTCGGATGGTCAGTCTGAGCGTGTTATTCAGATTTTGGAGGATATGTTGAGATGCTGTGTGATTGAGTTCCAAGGTTCTTGGGAGAAGCATTTGCCTTTGGTGGAGTTTGCTTATAACAATAGTTATCAGGCAAGTATTCAAATGGCACCTTATGAGGCTTTGTACGGGAGGAAGTGTAGGACTCCTCTTTGTTGGGCTGAAACTGGTCAAAAGTTGGTTTCGATGCCGGCTTTGTTGAAAGGAACCACCGAGAAGGTGAAGCTCATCTGTGAGCGGCTGAAGGCAGCTTCTGATCGGCAAAAGTCTTACGCGGATTTGAAGCGTAAGGAGATAGAGTATGCGGTGGGTGATCGTGTGTTCTTGAAGGTTTCGCCTTGGAAGAAGGTAATGAGGTTTGGCCGGAAGGGTAAGTTGAGCCCAAGGTACATTGGACCATATGAGGTGGTTGAGCGTGTGGGTCCTGTTGCGTACAAGTTGAGGCTACCTCAAGAGTTGGAGAAGATTCTCATGATGTGTTTCATGTTTCTATGCTCCGGAAGTATAGATCTGATCCTTCGCATGTGATGCCTGTGGAGGAAGTGGAATTGAATCCGAATTTGACATATGATGAGAAACCGGTGAAGGTTCTGGATTCGGATAGCAAGGTTCTTCGTGGCAAGACCATTGAGTTGGTGAAGGTGCTGTGGAAGCATCGAGGTGTTGAGGAAGCCACGTGGGAGCGGAAGGAAGACATGCTGAAGCAGTTTCCTTATCTCTTTCCTTCAGGTAAATTTCGAGGACGAAATTTCTTAAGGGGGAGAGTTGTAACGCCCCGATTTTGGGCTTGGTAGTTTTGGGCGTTGACCGGTTTGGTCAAAGTGTTGTTCGAATCTAAAAAGGTGAAATTAGGAAAGCCTAGTTCGGGTTGCATTAAAAATATGGAAAAATGTTCTAAAATCATCTTTTAATATATATAAGTGAACTGTGAAATCAATTTTACAAAATGAGGTTTGGAAGGGTGACATTTTGGCTAGTGACCAAAATGTAATTTTTGAAAGTTGCGTGACTGTTTAGAAAGGATTGAAACTTTGAATCTTTAAGGAGCTATTTACCCAAAGGGAGTTTCTCCAGATTTTTCTAAGATATTTTAATGTTTAATTCTGATTTTAAAGCTAAAGAAAAGTGGAGGGAAATCATTTTGGCTATTTTGTAACTAACTTTCCATATTTTCCAATTTTCCTTTTCTCTCATTTTCTCTCAACCCAAACACTTTCTCTCCAGAGATTTCCTTCTGATTTTGTTACTCAAATCTCTCTTTCAAACTCTCTTTTGATTCCTAATCATCACATCAACAAAACCTCATCATTTGCTAGTTGATTCATCAAGGTTTTTGGCTCTAAAAGAGAAGAAACTCAAGTTTGGAGGTAAGAACGTCCTTCTCCTCTAAACTATCAGTTCTTTAATGAAATTCCTAAGTTCTCAATCCTTAATTGGTGTTTTATAAATGGTTTTTAAAGTTGTGAAATGGATCTTGGCTTAAAATGCAAGATTTGGTGATTTTTGGTAAATTTTCGTTGGATCTGTTAAAGCTGTGATTTGAGATGTGTTTTTGATGATTAATGAATGTTAATTTGATAAGGAATTGAGTTTTGATTAATGCAGTCCCGGATAGGTTGAATTTCCTAAGTTTAGCTTGTGATTCTTGGTTGTTTTTGAGGTGATCTTGTGGATCTGTTGTTGCTGGAGGTATAAGGATGTTATTAGGTTCTTTTTAGATGTTAAATGATGCTAAAGGATGTTTAGTTTTGATGGTTTATGGCTGGGCTTTGTTGAGGAGTTGTTTGGATGCATTTTCGGTTGTGTTTGGTGGCCGAAAATGGAGTTTGGATGAGAGCAACGAGTTTAGGTGCTTTCATTGAAGCTATTAATGCATGATGATGCATTAATCCTCTGCTTTGATGTGTTTAAAACAGGGGAGTCATCTTTGGATCCAAGTGTTGGTGATCCGGAAGCTTGAATTGGTGCTTCGGCAAGAGGCGAAGTGGAATCGGTGAGTGAAAATGGGTTTTCAGCTTTGAAACCAATGTCTTGGGAGCTTAGTTTACGTCTAAACATCTTTACTAAGCTCAAGTGTAAGTTTTCGGAAAAACTCTCTAAGTGGTGGCCATGATTTGGTTGTTGTGCAATGTGGTTTATTGCATGTTTTAAATTCTGTTTTGAAAGCATGA
The DNA here is from genome assembly GCA_958450335.1 of Hibiscus tridactylites. Classification (NCBI taxonomy): domain Eukaryota; kingdom Viridiplantae; phylum Streptophyta; class Magnoliopsida; order Malvales; family Malvaceae; genus Hibiscus; species Hibiscus tridactylites. The sequence goes on along the minus strand of OY288265.1, from coordinate 23,135,251 downwards.
TTTAGCATGGTTGTTGCTGATTTTGTAAGCCATATGTTGAAGGAAGCTCAAGGTAAGAGTTCCTTGTTTTTGAACATTGATTAAATGTGGTTTGATGCTTTAAAATGCATGATGAATATGGCTTGGTTAAATGCTTTAAAACAGTGGATTATTTGATGACAATGATGTATATTGGCAAGTGATGTTTTGAAAAAGGTTAAGGTCACTAAGGTGGTTAAAAGTCCTTGAGTGAGCCTTGTGGATTCTAAGAACTTCATGGTGGTTAAAAGTCCATGATGATTCTTGTTAAGGTCACTAAGGTGGTTAAAAGTCCTTGAGTGAGCCTTGTTACTTAAGAACATCAAGGTGGTTAAAAGTCCTTGGATGGTTCTTGTTAAGGACACAAAGGTGGTTAAAAGTCCTTGTGTGGTCCTTGCCATGGTGTTTAAAAGTCCATGGGCCAAGGTGTTTAAAAGTCCTTGGGGTGAAACTTAAAGAACACAAAGGTGGTTAAAAGTCCTTGTGTGGCTCTTGGGAATTATAAGATCACAATGGTGTTTAAAAGTCCATGTGTGAGTCTTATGTTGATCTTGTTTTAAAGAGATGGAACTTATCACTTGTGGCCAATATGACATGTAATGATATGGAAGCATGTAATGCTTGTTTAAAATGCTTTTGAGCATGAATAAATGATGTTTGAAGTATGATTTATAAAGTGTTTTTATAAATGCATTATTGAATGGTTTTAATGAGCATTCCTCACTAAGCTTTTGCTTACGCTCTCTTTCGTTTTCTTAAACCATTAATGCAGATCATTAAGGTACTTTGAGGGCAGCAAGGAAGGCATGCATTCAAGTGGAATTAAGCTCAAGTATAGGAAGGTTTTCTTAAACACATTTTAGCTTTTGGCAATTTGGCAATGGGGGACCTATGTGTATGTTTTGGGAGATGTTTTGAACTCCCTAAGTATGTTTAATGTTGTTGGAAATGCTGGATTTGTAATTGGTCTTTATGTGCTTGGTTTTGAAGGCTTTATGCTTGAATGGTTAGCTTGTGTAGGAAGCATGCTTTAAAATTGGGGCTTTTCATATATGATGATATTATGTTGGTTGGTTGATGCAAGTATGTCTCTTATATGTTGTATGAGTTGCTGGTAAAGTTTGGTAGCATTTGGAGCATGATTGGATGATCAATTGCATGTTTAAGGAAGCTTCTTGCTGCATTCTGTGCAAGGTGTTTCGGAACAGTGGCTACCGTTTCGGAACGGGTGCCTTGAATCAGCCTAGGCGTCCGAAACGGGAGACACCGTTCCGAAACGGAAAGGCCACTGCCAGTCCTCGTTTCGGTACGCGTTGCGGAACGGCCCCACGTTTCGAAACGGGCTCTCCCTGTTTCGGAAGATGTGACCGTTGGGGGCTGACATTGGTAGTTAAATGTTTTGGAATGTTTGCATTTTGGTCCTGAATCTTGTTTGTGCAATTGTATGAGTTTGGGATGTCCGTTTGAGCTGAAATTTGGCAGTGAAGCATGAAACCTGATTAATTTCAAGATGGTAACTCTAATTTGGGTTAAGACCTTATAATTTACAGAATTTACAATTTGGTCCCTAAAGTTGTAAATTGTTCAATTGGGTCCCTGTTTGATCTCTGATGTTTATGATCTTTGAGCATGATGTTTGTATGATTATAACTAGGGTTAATGAGCATCTAGACAAGTTTTAAAAGAAAAAAAAGGGTCGTTAATCAAGGTTGACTTTCGGGTTGACTTTGGTTTTCCCCGTGTGACTTTCTTAATTCGGGTCAACCATCTAGGCCGGGTTAAGGGGGTTACACACACTGAAAACTTGCCACATTTGCTGGAATGAGTGATGAATGGTTTGAAGGGTTGATACAAAAGAGAGGGGGAAGTTTTAATTTTCCCTGGTAATGCATTCGAAACATCATTTTTGTTCATTCAGACATAGCGAAAAAGGTGGATCTCCTGGCTATCGCAATCTATGGCCTAGTAATTTTTCCAAAAGTTTTGGGAAATATTGATGTGGCCTTGTTAGATTTCTTTGAGCAATTGAAGAAAAATTTCAATCCAGTGTCTGCAGTGTTAGCTGAAACTTTTATTTCTTTGAATGCCTACCGGAAAATTAAAGGTGTGCGTTTCGAGGGATGTGCTCCTTTGCTTCAGGTTTGGGCCCTTAGCCATTTCTGGGAGTGTCCAACTTTGGACTTACCGAATGTGTTTTCTCTGAACTTTTCCCCACCTTGAGAATTTTTGGCATAAGATTGGGCAAATGTTAAGAGAAGAAAGTGGGTAGATATCTTAGGGATCACCGTGACGAAGACATCAAATGGAGGGTTCCATGGATGGGTCATGCTAAAGTAAGGTACATATGTGGAGATTATAACTTCTTGATGTTGTTAGGATTATGGGGAGGAATTGGTTGTGCTCCCTTGCTAGTTTCACGTCAGTATGGATCACGACAGTTTGTTCCTTTCACTACCGAGCTTGGCATAACAGAGTTTGAGTTTCAAGGAGAATTTAGATGGAAGGTACAAGAAATTAGTGATTCATGAAAGGATTGTTACTAAATGGAGTTGGAGTCTGACAAGCATTGCATGTATACCACTGATTATGATATTTGGAGGCATACGAGAATGAATGACAAGATCATGCTACCTACCCATGGGCCTGCCAAATCTTTAGAAGAACATTTAAAGGTGGTTCCTTCTGAGGCCGACATTCTAAGAGAAGAGCTAAGATGAGCTAAATTGGAAATCAAAGCTCTCAAAGAACAAAAATAGCGACACAAGTTTGAAGTCAGCCTTGATGTAGAAAAGTACAAGGGAGAAGCCAACCGAGTGAGAAAGATGTATGTGAATTTAGAGGAAAAATATGAGATTCAAAGGGTTGACTTCCTCAAGCTTCAAGCTACTGTGCGGTATGTCGACCTCCGAAAAAGCCCAAAATATTGGAGGAAGGAGATAGAGCAAGCTGTAGGGAAAGAGAATGAACCCAGTAAGAAAGAAATCGAGAATTTCTGGCGGGCTTTGGCAGAAGAAAGAAAGAAAGGGAAACAAGTTGTGGAAAATGAGAAGGGCAAGCAGCTTCGAGAGAAAGAGAAGGAAAATTTGGCTGCATGGAAGAGGAAGGCTCATGACAACAAGATGCGTTTGTTAGAGTTACACTCAGCCTACGACGAAGCCTCTAAGAAGTTGAAGCAAAGTTAGACCTTTATCATTGAGTTAGAGGCCAAAATAGAGAACTTAAACCAAACAATTCACAAGATGCAAGATGACCATACCTATGAAGAGCTCCAAGCTAGTTTGAGCGAGAATGACTTCTTGAAAGAGCGAATTGAAGAAATGGATAACCTTCTCCAAGAGTACATGACAAAGATCTTAGTTCTTGAAGATGTCTGTAACACCCCAAGTTTCTAAAGTAAAAAAGAAGAAGAAGAAGAAGGAAGGAGCTAAAACGAGTTAAGTGTGAAAATAGCTTGGAGTTGAGAGTGTGGAGTGTTGAACCCACAACCTCTTGGTTGTGTGGTTGGTTACCCAACCAATTGAGCTAAATAGCTCTTGGTTGTAAACCACCCAACCTTTCCTTTTATTTTTATATTGCGTTAAAATTCTGATCTGAGAACATTAATTATAGGAGATGGTTCAGCTACCCCCAAATATCCTCCCCCCTTTTTGAAAAATTCTTGAAACTCTTTCCCTCACCCGTCTCATCGCTCCGGCCACCGCCAAAAACCTCACCGCCGCTCCGTGCACTCCACCGCCGCCGTCGGTGTGAGCCCCGTCAGCCCCTGAATCGTTTTCTGTCAACCACGCGTGACGTCGGCCGGCCATTTGCGGTAGAAAACAGATCTGGAAACTTAAAGGTTTCGGCCGCCACCGTTTTCCTCATTTCCTGTCGTTCTCGACGTCGGCTCGCCTAACCGTGGGTACAGTCGAGCTCCTCGCGTCCCGATCTTCAAAACCCATGTGAGTCACCTCCGCTTTGCTGCCCTTTTGCCCCTCGTCAGAGTAGCGCAACTTTCTGACGAGATTTGGATTTTGAGGTAAATTCCGGCTCGATTCCGGCTTTATTTCGCCACGTATATTTGGGTTGATCTAATAATGATTTTTTTCTCTGTTTTTCCGGCGAAAACGAGGTTTTTTGGGCCTTCCGGCGACCATTCCGGCGACCACTCCGGCGACCGTCCGGTGACCGGAATATTTTGGTGAGTGAACCGTCCGACCCGACCCGTCCGACCGACTCGACTCAGTGAGTCAGCTCACCTGAGTTGACTCAGTGAGTCAGCTCACCCGAGTTGACTCAATGAGTCAAACCAGTTGACCTGTGACGTTAGCATGACGTCAGCGTTGACTTGATCGCTGACGTCAGCGTTGACTTTGACCATTGACCAAAAAGTCAAATTTTCTGAAAACTCATATTTTATGTTTTCCGACGTCCTGAGTCTGTTTTTAAAGCCCGTTTTGTAAAATTCTGACCCGAAGGCCTCCGAATCTGACCTTGAACCCGAAAGTGTTTGTGTGTCTAATTTTGTTAAGAGCTCTTTGGATAAGGACTGAAATGTGAATCTATGTTGTTGAAGGTATCAAAGTATCCTTGAATTTGAGATGTTGGGAGCCGTCAAATCTTGGGATCGAGTGCGATCGAATGAGGTGTCATGAATCAACCGTTGTAGCTCGGAACTAAGGTAATACATTACTACCTTCTGCATGCTTTCAAAACTTGTTGGTATTCGGTTAATGCTTGCACGACCATGATTGAGCATATGATTAATTTCACTAATGTCGATCATTTAAGAAATAAAAATATTAATGGCCAAGGCATATATTCGATTAAGAGATTTGATAAATCAAAAAGATTTATGAGTTCAATAAGCGATTAACAAAAACGGTTGATCTCTAAATCTGATTGTGTTGGCTAATGAATTACGAAAATGCCTCGATGTATGAAAATGACTAAAATACCTGTATCAATGAAAGTGGTTTGAGAATTTACAGTAGATCCGGTTTATCAACTAATTCTTCTGAAAATCTTGAACTGGCTTGGGAAGTTATCGTAACGAGGCTTCACCTTTGAGATTGTAAATTGCTCAGATTCTATTAGAAATTGAATAAATCTCTGAAGACAATTGCGAGAAAATATTTGTATGTCTGAATTAGTCAAAGTTGCGTAAATTGTTGAATCGTTTGAAGTGACTAAAATGTTTGGAAATACTGGTAATGCTGAACTGATCAGAATATCCATAATGACCAAAAAGAATAATCTATCCTCGGCAGCAAGTGCCAAATTGATCAAAATGATGGTTTTACCCTTGAGAACTTAAATAAAAAAATAGTTGGAAGGACTGAAAGACTCTGAACAATCGTAACACCTTCGAGCATCGAATTGTCTGAAATACCCTCGGATATTATAATGATTGAGAATATTTCTAAGACATGGAATTGAGAACTCCAAATAAGGCCAACCATGAAATGACTCAAACAAGAAGTGGTATTATACGACCCGTGTCTGTTGGTCGTTTATGATACTAAGAGGATATTGGAGGAATACCATATAAAGGCGTACAGTTTATTGGGAGAAAGTACATAGCTAATTGTAAGAGAGATCTGTTTTTATAAGGTACTTTCGATGTTTTGGAATGAGTTCAAGTACAATGCACATGTTTGAATACTTGGAAAATACCATCCGAATATATGCTTGATCTCTAGAATAAGTTCAGTGGACGATTGGTGATGGTGAACTATTGTTGTTATGCTACGTAGTCAATTCTGAGAAATGAATGGTTGAAGTGTACCAATCCGGTGGGATATTAAACACGGTGTTAATGGGTTCCGATTAGTTCAAAAGGGGTTTGGAAACTTGACGAGCAACTAGAAGTCATAAATTCTGTACATCACCGTTTATACATTGTTGGTTCAAATTACCAGTTTACCCCTCCTAAAGGTCAAAATGACCTTAATACCCTCATAGGTTGTAACATTTAATTCTGCTCGCGATATATCTAAAATCCCGATGATTCTGATGCATCAACTTCCGATGTTGATTCGATCCGTCTTATCGAACTCCCCTATTTGTAGGGACCTCGTTCTGAAATCAGTCTAAAATTGACAACTGTCATCTTTCTGATATCTATCAAGTACCTCTAAGAAATGAATTGGGCCATAAAGCGCGTACCATGTATCGGTAAATACTTTCTGTTCTAAATCAAGTCCATATGCTTAAAATTTAGAAGTATGACACTGTAATACGAAAAGAAAGCAATTCTCTGATTTTTGACCTCTGATATGAAAAATATATCTGATATCTGACATTTGAATACGAAATAATAATAATAATAATGTTAATAAAATAAATTGATATTTGTCTTCTAGTATAAAAATAGATTTGATATCTATTTTTTGTAATTCTGTCTTCTGAATATAAACTGAAATTTATCTGGGGTATATTATCTGGGATATGAATGATGATCTGTAGGCTCAGCGCTGGTAAGTCCTTCTGGACCTAAGCTTCTACGCCCAATGGGCCTAGGGTAAGCCTTTCTGTTAAGCTCCTACGCCCACGGACCTAGGGTAAGTCTTTCTGGACCTAAGGCATCCCCTTAGGTAGGCTCCTACGCCTCAAGCTTAGGGTAAGACCTTCTGTATGCAGTTCAGGGTGAATTGCACTTTAGAGTTCGGTTGAGGGTAGTTAAGTTAATTAACAGAACTTTCCGACCTCTTCTGAAACATACCCTACTAAATTAATGTATCAATGTTGAACCCTCAATAAACTTACAATTCGCATTTAATGAACCACTTTGAACTCCTTAATTCAACTTCTGAAATCTGAATCTCTTCTGAATCTCTGCTTTAGACTCACATCTTGAGGTTCAGGTGATCTAATAAAGAACAACTTTGTTACCTTCTGGTATAATGCTCTTCTGAAATCTCAAATCGTAATTTGAGCTTATCGTTACCTAGTTCTTCATGACAGTGTTAAGCTTGCCTTACCTGCTTGTGCTTTTAGCATCCCTTGGTAGTTTGTATTACTGAGCTTTTCGAAGCTCACGTTGTTTTTTACCATCACAGGTTAGACGATCGACCATGTCGCAGCTGTCAACATCGGTATGGAGTTTCTTCAGTTTGCTTGCGGAGTATGGTATCTGTGTAATTAGGGGGCATGTATGTCACATCTTGATTTACATTCGAGTCTAAAACTTGTTTTAGCAATTTGTATCATAGTTTTTTTTATTTTGTTGTCTGAATATTTTCTAGAATTGTATTCTAATTCAAAATTTGATTTATGATTTTAAATGGTTAACGATTTGTTTATTTGAAATTTTAATGTGGGTCGCTCCTGTGACCCTAATGTAACTTCCTAGGATCCGTGGTAACGCATAGGCGGGTCTAGGGGGTTACATTTAGTGGTATCAGAGCTTAGAGTTGCGTCTTTCTGGGTAGATCGGCCGATCGTCTGTCATAGGGTGTCTAGTTTGTACATGCCCCTAGATCCTGACCGTACTCCACCAAGCCGAGACTCTAATGTCGAATCTTTTTTTCTGAAATAACTGAATCTAAGCTTTCTGTATGCTGTAACTCGAATCGTAATGACAAGGAATGTCTGTAACATTCGTCTGTGAATTGAATTAACTTAATAAATTTGAACCTGGAGTGAGAACCTGAGATGGTTCGTACATGTGAAATTGAATATTTGAGTTAGTGAAGAATAAATGTCTGGTTTTGTGAGGTAACTGATATAAGATTTCATGAAGGGCTATTCAGTGATAATGATCATTTTTTAATACCCTAATGGAAATGTGATAAAGACACTATGAACTTACAAGAAAAGTGTTTGTGATTTGCTGAAAGTGTATATTCTGTGGTGCCTCTGTTGTACACGAGGGAAACAGTTGCCTGAATACTATGCTAAAGGTATGAGATATCCATTCAATACCCCGGTTATGTTTGGTTGATATAAAGAAAGACATATCTTCGAAATTTGAGGCATGGTAGACCGTTATGTACCATTTATGACTAAAATTTAATATATACATCTTAATTCCGGAAAGTCTTACGGGAGGCTTTGGGTACTTGTTTGAATTACAGTTAAAGTTCTTCGTCCGTAAACTGATGGTCAACTTGAAAGAGTAATTCGGATTCTAGGAGATATACCTTTGGGTTGTATGAATGACTTCTGTGATAGTTCCAAATGTCTCTTATTCTTGACTAAGACTGGTTATAGTAAAAGATATGAGACAAGTTTTCGCTTGGCACCATATGAAGTTTGGTGTGGTTTAGAATACCGTGTTCGGATAAGTTGGTCTGAGGTGTAAGATGAGATAGTTCTGGGCCAGGTTGGTCTAAGTGTTTGAGAGCGTTATTAGGTTGGCCTGTGATCGTCTGAGAGTCTCGAGAAATAAGGATACTCTGATGGAAAAGTTTCAGTATAGAAATAGAGGAAAGTGCAGTCTCTCTATTCCTCTGACTCTGGTAAATTTCGAGGACGAAATTTCTTTTAAGGGGGAGAGAGTTGTAACACCCCAAGTTTCTAAAGTAAAAAAAGAAGAAGAAGGAAGGAGCTAAAACGAGTTAAGTGTGAAAATAGCTTGGAGTTGAAAGTGTGGAGTGTTGAACCAACAACCTCTTGGTTGTGTGGTTGGTTACCCAACCAATTGAGCTAAATAGCTCTTGGTTGTAAACCACCCAACTTTTCCTTTTATTTTTATATTGCGTTAAAATTCTGATATGAGAACATTAATTATAGGAGATGGTTCAGCTACCCCCAAATATCCTCCCCCCTTTTTGAAAAATTCTTGAAACTCTTTCCCTCACCCGTCTCATCGCTCCGGCCACTGCCAAAAACCTCACCGCCGCTCCGTGCACTCCACCGCCGCCGTCGGTGTGAACCCCGTCAGCCCCTGAATCGTTTTTCGTCAACCACGCGCGACGTCGGCCGGCCGTTTGCGGTAGAAAACGGATCTGGAAACTTAAAGGTTTCGGCCGCCACCGTTTTCCTCATTTCCTGCCGTTCCCGACATCGGCTCGCCTCACCGTGGGTACAATCGAGCTCGTCGCGTCCCGATCTACAAAACCCATGTGAGTCACCTCCGCTTTGCCGCCGTTTTTCCCCTCTTCGGAGTAGCGCAACTTTTCGGCGATATTTGGATTTTTGAGGTAAATTCTGGCTCGATTCCGACTTTATTTCGTCACGTATGGTTTGGGTTGATCTAATAATGATTTTTTTCTCTGTTTTTCCGGCGAAAACGAGGTTTTTGGGGCTTCTGGTGACCATTCCGGCGACCACTCCGGCGACCGAAATATTTGGGTGAGTGAACCGTCCGACCCGTCCGACCCGACCCGTTTGTCCGAGTCGACTCAGTGAGTCAACTCGCCTGAGTTGACTCAGTGAGTCAGCTCACCCGAGTTGACTCAATGAGTCAAACCAGTTGACCTGTGACGTCAGCGTTGACTTGATCGCTGACGTCAGCGTTGATTTTGACCGTTGACCAAAAAGTCAAATTTTCCGAAAACTCATATTTTATGTTTTCCGACGTCCTGAGTCCGTTTTGTAAAATTCTGACCCGAAGGCCTCCGAATATGACCTTGAACCCGAAAGTGTTTGTGTGTCTAATTTTGTTAAGAGCTCTTTGGATAATGACTGAAATGTGAATCTATGTTGTTGAAGGTATTAAAGTATCCTTGAATTCGAGATGTTGGGAGCCGTCAAATCTTGGGATCGAGTGCGATCGAATGAGGTGTCATGAATCAACCGTTGTAGCTCGGAACTAAGGTAATACATTACTACCTTCTGCATGCTTTCAAAACTTGTTGGTATTCGGTTAATGCTTGCACGACCATGATTGAGCATATGATTAATTTCACTAATGTCGATCAATTAAGAAATAAAAATATTAATGGCCAAGGCATATATTCGATTAAGAGGTTTGATAAATTAAAAAGATTTCTGAGTTCAATAAGCGATTAACAAAAAATAGTTGATCTCTAAATCTGATTGTGTTGGCTAATGAATTACGAAAATGCCTCGATGTATGAAAATGACTAAAATACCCGTATCAATGAAAGTGGTTTGAGAATTTACACTGGATCCGGTTTATCAACTAATTCTTCTGAAAATCTTGAACTGGCTTGGGAAGTTATCGTAACGAGGCTTCACCTTTGAGATTGTAAATTGCTCAGATTCTATTAGAAATTGAATAAATCTCTGAAGACAATTGCGAGAAAATATTTGTATGTCTGAATTAGTCAAAGTTGCGTAAATTGTTGAATCGTTTGAAGTGACTAAAATGTTTGGAAATACTGGTAATGCTGAACTGATCAGAATATCCATAATGACCAAAAAGAATAATCTATCCTCGGCAGCAAGTGCCAAATTGATCAAAATGATGGTTTTACCCTTGAGAACTTAAATAAAAAAAATAGTTGGAAGGACTGAAAGACTCTGAACAATCGTAACACCTTCGAGCATCGAATTGTCTGAAATACCCTCGGATATTATAATGATTGAGAATATTTCTAAGACATGGAATTGAGAACTCCAAATAAGGCCAACCATGAAATGACTCAAACAAGAAGTGGTATTATACAACCCGTGTCTATTGGTCGTTTATGATACTAAGAGGATATTGGAGGAATACCATATAAAGGCGTACAATTTATTGGGAGAAAGTACATAGCTAATTGTAAGAGAGATCTGTTTTTATAAGGTACTTTCGATGTTTTGGAATGAGTTCAAGTATAATGCACATGTTTGAATACTTGGAAAATACCATCCGAATATATGCTTGATCGCTAGAATAAGTTCAGTGGACGATTGGTGATGGTGAACTATTGTTGTTATGCTACGTAGTCAGTTCTGGGAAATGAATGGTTGAAGTGTACCAATCCGGTGGGATATTAAACTCGGTGTTAATGGGTTCCGATTAGTTCAAAAGGGGTTTGGAAACTTGACGAGCAACTAGAAGTCATAAATTCTGTACATCACCGTTTATACATTGTTGGTTCAAATTACCAGTTTACCCCTCCTGAAGGTCAAAATGACCTTAATACCCTCATAGGTTGTAACATTTAATTCTGCTCGCGATATATCTAAAATCCCGATGATTCTGATGCATCAACTTCCGATGTTGATTCGATCCGTCTTATCGAACTCCCCTATTCGTAGGGACCTCGTTCTGAAATCAGTCTAAAATTGACAAATGTCATCTTTCTGATATCTATCAAGTACCTCTAAGAAATGAATTGGGCCATAAAGCGCGTACCATGTATCGGTAAATACTTTCTGTTCTAAATCAAGTCCATATGCTTAAAATTTAGAAGTATGATACTGTAATACGAAAAGAAAGCAATTCTCTGATTTTTGACCTCTGATATGAAAAATATATATGATATCTGACATTTGAATACGAAATAATAATAATAATAATAATGTTAATAAAATAAATTGATATCTGTCTTCTAGTATAAAAATAGATTTGATATCTATTTTCTGTAATACTGTTTTCTGAGTATAAACTGAAATTTATCTGGGGTATATTATCTGGGATATGAATGATGATCTGTAGGCTCATCACTGGTAAGTCCTTCTGGACCTAAGCTCCTACGCCCAATGGGCCTAGGGTAAGCCTTTCTGTTAAGCTCCTACGCCCACGGGCCTAGGGTAAGTCTTTCTGGACCTAAGGCATCCCCTTAGGTAGGCTCCTACGCCTCAAGCTTAGGGTAAGACCTTCTGTATGCAGTTCAGGGCGAATTGCACTTTAGAGTTCGGTTGAGGGTAGTTAAGTTAATTAATAGAACTTTCTGACCTCTTCTGAAACATACCCTACTAAATTAATGTATCAATGTTGAACCCTTAGTAAACTTACAATTCGCATTTAATGAACCATTTTGAACTCCTTAATTCAACTTCTGAAATCTGAATCTCTTCTAAATCTCTGCTTTAGACTCACATCTTAAGGTTCAGGTGATCTAATAAAGAACAACTTTGTTACCTTCTGGTATAATGCTCTTCTGAAATCTCGAATCGTAATTTGAGCTTATCGTTACCTAGTTCTTCATGACAGTGTTAAGCTTGCCTTACCTGCTTGTGCTTTTAGCATCCCTTGGTAGTTTGTATTACTGAGCTTTTCGAAGCTCGCGTTGTTTTTTTACCATCACAGGTTAGACGATCGACCATGTCGCAGCTGTCAACATCGGTATGGAGTTTCTTCGGTTTGCTTGCGGAGTATGGCATCTGTGTAATTAGGGGGCATGTATGTCACATCTTGATTTACATTCGAGTCTAAAACTTGTTTTAGCAATTTGTATCATAGTTTTTCTTATTTTGTAGTCTGAATATTTTCTGGAATTGTATTCTAATTCAAAATTTGATTTATGATTTTAAATGGTTAACGATTTGTTTATTTGAAATTTTAATGTGGGTCGCTCTTGTGACCCTAATGTAACTTCCTAGGATTCGTGGTAAAGCATAGGCGGGTCTAGGGGGTTACAATGTCACCGAATGAGGAAATGATTATTGGTTCACTCGCCTCAGAGATAATGCCCGGAGGTTCTGAGAACGAGATGAGTTCGATAGGATGGTGATGACACATGTCCAGGATGTGGCCAAGCATGTGACAATGTTGGAAACTGAAGCTGCAACTCTTCCTCAGTACATCAAGCCAATTAGAGAAGTTGGATCGAGGCTTATGTGGCTTATAGAGGAAATTAAGGAGTTCGTGCTGAAAAATATTTGTAATTTAAAAAGAATTTGATCTAATAAAGAACTTCCGTATTCAATAAAGAGTTTTCTTTTATGAGCAAAATCTCAATGGAATTAATGGCCCTTCGATTGCATTCATGCATTTGCACTGCTTTGTTTGCTTTTTGTCTGATTTTGTGAATTCATTTGTGCATACATTCAATTAATGATGAAAACTAACTTAATATAAAAATGAAAGAATATTTAAAATAGCTTAGACAACTCATAATTACGGTACGCGCGCCATCTTTAAATCGCGACCCATCTTGGCTAAGTTGGTGTAACTCCTGCCCGAGCGGCACTTGGCGGCACTGCTGCTGCGGCAACATCCTTGGCGGCACCTGGAATTGCTTCAGTACAGCTCCTTCTGTTCCAACTTTCCTTTCCTGTCATGTCCTCTCCTCTCCCCTTCTTGCTACAACACCTGAAAATATAAACTAAACTAAAACAGTAACTTTTCTCATCCAAACATAAAATATTAAATAAAAGCATGGTAAAAGAGAAGATAATGTTATAATGCATGCAATGCACCTAAATATGTCTAAATGAGTTTAAGAACAGTAATAATAAGGGCAAGAATGGGTACAAAATATAGAACTCGTGGACACTCTACACACCCTCAAACTCGAACTATTGCTTGTCATCAAGCAATGCAACCTAGCTAGTAAAACTGCCCCTTGCACAAAATTAGTAGGAATATTAGCCTTTAACTTGATTTCTTACCTAAAGGTCGTGGCACCTTTTTTTATGTTAGTGATTGGGAATGGCATGAAATAACTTATATTTTTATTTTCTTAATGCCAGTGCAGTGTGTGCAGGTCTGTGTTCATGCTAAATATGCTAAAATTACTAAGTTAACAAAGAATGCGTAAAATAATTAAATTACTAAAGAGGATACAAGTTGCTACCTTGGCAGCACAGTTGGACACTTCTGTTCTCTTTTTCTGATAATGTCTTTAAGAGCTTCAGCTCATCACAACTATTCTCTAGGTTTGAAGCTAAGATAGGCGCACTCTACGAAACTCCGAACCCTTTGAATAGAGTCATCCCATGAAGGCTTTCATTCACTCTTGGTAATTTGGCTGCCACTTGGTTTAGATACGTGGACTTTGATAGCAGTGGAGTGTCCTTGCTCATGATCCTTCCTAGAGCCTGTTTTGGGCACCTCTAGGGTATTTAAACTTCATGCCTAGAGCCTGTTTCGGGCACCTCTAGGGTTTTCATTATCTTTGTTTTGTTGCCCTGTGCTGTCGTGGTGGCGAACCTGTGTCCAATCAAGGAATTTTTATTAAGGCATGCAATGTTAAACTCAGAACTCAAGCAAAAATTCAACATTTAACAGACAAGTGTAAAGATAATTGGCAGAAAGAAATATTTTCTAAGTATTCATTCTTCTTCCCATGGTTAGGTTAATTTTTTTTAAATGGTGCGAATATAAGTAGTCGGCTAAGCTATTATAGGCACAAGTTTTTAAACTAAAAATTTCTACTTCATTAAGTGCTAGGAATCAGAATTTACATAACTTCCTATATGCTACTAAATGAACCTAAAATCAAAAAGGACCAATTCCCCACAAACTCACAGTTAGCATTGTCCTCAATGCCTCTACACAAAACAAAAAATAAAAACAAAAAATAAAATATAAAAAGAAAAATAAAAAGAAGAAAAACATAAAAAGAAAAATAGAAAAATAAAATAAAGCATAAAAATGAAAAAGAAAAGAAAAGAAAATGGTGCTATAGACTAAGGGAGCTCCCCTCTGTTGCTGCTGCGTTAGAGGAGGACGTTGAGGAGGCGGACAAGACTAGGCGGCGCGTGGCAGATGGTCCCACAGGGATTGGAGCAGCTCCTATAAATGGTTTCCTGCACAAAGATTTAGTGATGGTCTGTGTTCAGTAGCCTCAGTAGCGTGCAGACTGCATTGTAAAGCCTGAGTATGTTTTGCGCTGCCATGAATTGCTGCCTCGGCGAGTATGGTGGGCGACAGGCTACGACCCTATCACGCGGCCGCAGCGGGTCACTACCACTGCAACTTTTGTTGTCTCGACAGGTGGAACGAAAATAGGTCCTGGCAGCAAGTCTAGCAAACATTCCAAGTTCGGCGGGATAGTCGACAGTGATCCTCCCTATTTCTAGGCAAGGATGCTCGAACACTCACGTGATGTAGGCAATACCTAGCAATCTCAGCGTAAACCTAACACAGGCAAGTCCATTCGATTGGTGATCCCTCTTAGCCGCTGAAACTTGTGGACTGGTGTGGAACCAAGTTAGTCACGCCTCAACATGTTGTGACCGTGCTTAATCCTTTCGTGAGCCTTGCACTTTCGTGCCCGAAAAATGGAATCTCTTAACTGACTGATGTAGACTTATTGAAAGAATGAAGTGCATAGATTAAGAAAACTTTGGAATTTTATTGAAAACAACTCAAAGCTATTACAACCGTTTCTCACAAACTAGTTATATACACGCGCCTAAACCCTAGGAGAGTTGGGCCGCGACCCCCAACAACTCCAACATATCTAGTTATCTCCCCATCTATACTCTCTCGGTATGTAATCTATCCGAGGTGGCTCTATACCCTTACATACATTGGGTATATATAGGGCTCATGGCCTAAGTTTGAGTCATCCTTGATGTAGAAGTTTTTAAAGTATATTTACATTAAATACATACTCCTTTTTGACTTAAATATGGACTCTTTAGATGTTTCCTTCTTCTACAAGTAAGGATAAGTGCTCCTACTTATCAATCTTGGATCAGTTCTACCGGCCGCTACAGGCTTCAGAAAATTGCAAGACTGGGCTCAGGAAATTTCCCTCTTTAAATCACGACCCATCTTGGCTAAGTCGGTGTAACTCATGCCCGGGCGACACTTAGCGGTAATGCTGCTTCGGCAGCGTCATTGACGGCATCTGGAACTGCTTCAGTACAACTCCTTTTGTTCCAGCTTTCATGTCCTGTCATGTCCTCTCCTCTCCTTGCTAGAGCACCTGAAAATAAAAACTAAACTAAAACAGTAACTTTTCTCAACCAAACATAAAATATTCAATAAAAGCATGGTAAAAGAAAAGATACTGTTATAATGCATGCAATGCACCTAAATATGTCTAAATGAACTTAAGAACAACAATAATAAGGGCAGGAATGTGTACAAAATATAGAACTCGTGGACACTCTACACGTGTAAAGTGTCCACAAGTCCTATATTTCATGCACATTCTAACTCTTATTATTACTGTTTTTAAGCACATTTTAGGCATAAGTAGGTTCTGCCCTGTTTCTATTAATTATCGTCTATTAGGTGAACAAGAGATACTATTTTGGTGTACTTTTGCATTTAGGTACTAAAGGCTGAAAGAGGGAACCGAGGAGCTGAGGACACAATGCTTAGGAGCAAACCCAGGAGTTGTACTGACGCAGCTCCAGCTGAAGACAAGTTGCTGCGAAGTTGCTGCCGAGTAGAGTTGTTGCCGACCTTGCTGCCCACGGGAGATGACTATGAAAGTTGGAGAACCGAAGTGCGATCTGTAGAGTTAAAAACCCTGAATCTATTGCTGACATCCATTTGATTTTCAGACGTCTGTAGCAGCAGCCTGAGCTGCCGAAGCAAAAATCTCAAGGATACTTGCGGGCTAAGGCAAACGAGATAAAAGTCCATATTCCACGCAAAGAAGTTAGAGTTTAAAGTCATATTAAAGATGGAAAGCTACTTTCAAGGACTTCTACTTTAAGGAGGACTTAACCTAGTCAATAGTCTATAAATACCCATTGTACTCCTAGTTCAAATCATCCTAGGTTTTCTATAGACTTTACCAGTGTTTTTGCCGCCGCCATGTTCTAAACTCCACTTAGGTTAGGGTTATGTTGTAAACTAGTTGTAAAACAATTGTTTTAGGTTTTGGGTTATTTTTCAATAATATATTCCAAGTTTGCTTAATCCATTGCACTTCATTCTTTCAATTATTCTACACCAGTCAGTTGAGAGAATCTATTTGTCGGGCACGAAAGTGTAAGGCTCACGAAAGGGTTAAGTACGGTCACAACGTGCTGAGGTGTGACTAACTTGGTTCCACAACAGTCTACAAGTTTTAGCGGCTAAGAGGGATTACCAATCGAGTTGACTAGCCTGTGTTAAGTTTACGCTGAGATTGCTAGGTATTGCCTACATCACGTTAGCTCTCGAGCATCCTTACCTAGAAATAGGAGGGATCATTGTCGACTATCCTGCCGAACTTGGAGTATCTGCCAGACTTGCCGCCAGGACTTATTTCCGTTCCACCTGCCGAGACAACGAAAGTTGCAGTGGTAGTGACCCGCTGCGGCCGCGTGACAGGGTTGTAGCCTTCCGCCCGCCATACCCGCTGAGGTAGCATATCGTGGCAGCACAAAATAACTCAACCTTTACAATGCAGTTTCACACTAAGTGGCAGCATAACCCTGCCTGCTCTATCAACCTGATTCACCTCTTCTATTACTTGTGTTTTCATTTACTTTCTATCTCAACAAACAATTCACTTTTGCTTTTATTTTACCTTATGCATGAACTACGAAACGAGACAAGCTGTCAAATCCTCGTGAGATTCGACATCTTTTATACTATAACTTGGCAGGAGTGTGCACTTGCGCTCTCACAAAAAGGGAACACCTACACGCCCTACAAGTTTTTGGCGCCGTTGCCGGGGATTGGTAACAACGAATTTTGTTTTTCAATTTTTGCACTTTTTATTTACCTTTTATTTTATCTTTATTCTTAAAAAAATATTTTACCGTGTCCTTTGCAAGTGCATGACCAAGGCAAACCCTAAAGGAAACCTCATTATTTACGACGATCTCGAGCGTGAAATAAAAAGGATTAAGAGGGAGCTCAGGGAAGTCCTAAAGAACAAATGAGACAAGGGAAAAGCAAAGGAAGAAACAATGGTAAACGAGGACCCACCAAATGATGCCGTAAACGGCAGGGGCGAGCATCACGACTTGCCGCCTAGAGGTCCACAAGAGCAACCGAGGTAGGACCAACCTGATCCGCCCCAGGCCGCCCCAAGTTCAGACGACTAGAGATTATCTGGAACTTGACTTCCAAAGGTTCGAACCAATCGTGAGGGAACCAGACATAGGGACAGACCATTTTGAATTAAAGCCCATCATGTTCAACATGATAAACACACTAGGGCACTTTGGAGGGACTGCCACTGAAGATGCTCGACAACATTTACGAGGATTCTTGGACATTTGCCGAGCATTCAAGATATATGGGGTTCAGCAGGACGTACTATAGTTGAGGCTATTTCCCTATTCACTGAGGGATAGGGCTAAACAGTGGTTGAATAACCAGCCAGCCGGATCTTTTAATACATGGACGGAGCTCTGCAAAGACTTTCTAGATCGTTTCAGCCCGTCCAACGTAACTGATAGGCCACAGAATGAGATCACAACCTTTAGACAATGGGATGATGAGCCAATGTACGAGGCATAGGAGAGGTACCAACAGATGCTGAATAATTGTCTGCTACATGGTCTACCGGCTTGAACTCAGGTATCTACATTCTATAACGGGGTTAACTACCCAACTCGGATGATGATAGATGCCTCGGTCAATGGGATCATCCTAGACAGACCTCTAGAGGAAGCACTGCGGCTGCTGAACATAGCCACTAAAAATGATTACAAGTACCTAACAGCTCGCCGAGGCGGCACAAGGCAGCCAACCACTGCAAATGAGGTAGAAGCCTCAGAATCTGTTAACGCCCGCCTCGATACCCTGACGGAGCTGGTTATGAAGATTGTGCAACCCCCGGGAAGGTCTATGAAGTAAAAGTTGTGGAGCCATTTTGTGGCGAATGTGGGGGCAACCACGATTCCACCGACTACGCCAAATCTGCTAATTATATAGGAGGATATGAGAAGAATAGCAGACCCGCTCAGAACAACTACAACTCAGGATGGAAGAACCATCCTAACTACTCGTGGAGCAACCCCAGAACTGCTACAAACCCATCACAACAATGATGGGACTATCAGCAGAACCTGCCACCGCCGCTGCCACCACAACATGATATAAACACTTCTTCCTTAGAATCTACTCTGCATACTTTCATGTCCCATACTAAAGATTTCATTTTAATACAAATGAATTCATTGATAAATCTGAATCTTTCATGTATAGGACTGAAAGCAGGATGAACAACCAAGAGGCAACTTTAAAAAATCTCGAGACGCAGTTCAGGAAATTTGCTCAGATCATCAGCACTAGGCCAATGGGTGGATTACCCAGTGACACCGAATTAGAAAAAAAGGAAAACCCCTTGAATAGTGTAAGGCTGTAACAACCCGAAGCGGGATAACACTATAGGACCCATCCATGCCCACTGCAAGAGAAACAACATCTGCCAAACTAGTCCAACATGCTGAACAATCTACCGTGGCAGCACCAGAACAAGAATCAACAGACATCACCAGGAATGAACAGCCAGAACCTGAACCAGCTACCCAGAATAGGATGCCCAGCAAAAAAAAACTGTCAACCTTGTACCTCCACCACCATTTCCCCAGAGACTGAAGAAACAAAAGCAAGAGATGTAGTATAAAAGGTTCTTGGATGTGCTAAAGCAAGTCAAATAAAACCTTCCATTAATAGAGTTGATTGAACAGATGCCCAGTTATGCCAAGTTTCTGAAAGATATGGTATTTAAAAGAATGAGGATCGGGGAATTGAAATGGTAGCAGTAACGGAAGAATGCATGGCTATGTTGCACAATAAAGCACCGCCCAAACAGAAAGATCCAGGCAGCTTTATAATCCCCTACAAAATAGGCAGCAACCACTCCGTAAGAGCATTATGTGACCTAGTGGCAAGCATAAATTTAATGCCCAAATCTATTTTCCAGAAACTAGGGATAGGAGACGCCCGCCCAACAACGGTGATGCTTCAGCTGGCTGACAGAACTTATGTACAACCGAAAGGAAAAATTGAGGACATCCTAGTACAGGTGAATAAATTTATTTTTTCTGTCGATTTCTTGGTGCTGGATTGTGAAGCAAATGAAAAAGCACCAATAGTATTGGGGCGGCCTTTCCTTTCTACGAGCAGAACACTGATCGATGTGGAAAAGGGAGAACTCACGATGAGGATAGACGATCAACAAGTAAAACTGAATGTTTACCAATCCATGAGACATGCTGAAGATCCGGAAGAATGCCAGCTACTCGGCACCTTGAAAACAACAGACCCTGCCTACAGCAAGACTGCACAGGCAGCAAACTCGGCACCTGCCACGACAACCATTTAGAAAGCGGCCCGGAAGATGAGCAATGCAATGAGTGCCACGACAACCATTTAGGAAATAGAGAAACATGAAGAGTCGTACTGGATAACAAACAGACCAGGTAAGTACTTTTAACCTCTGAATTATACAGAAAAGGGGGGCAAGATGTTCAAACCATCCACCGAATAACCTCGTACTCTCAAGTTAAAAGCCTTACATGCCCAGCTTAAATATGTTTTCCTGGGTCCTAATGATACACTGCCAGTTATAATTTCTTCCAAGTTGCAGCCTAAACAGGAACAACAATTGACTGCGCTGCTGCAACAACATAAGAAGGCGATAGGCTGGACCATTGCAAATATAAAGGGAATCAACCCTGCCATTTGTATGCTTAAAATCCAGCTTGAGCAGGACCAAAAACCAACCGTTGACGCCCAAAGGAGATTAAATGAAGCCATGAGAGAAGTTGTCAAAAAGGAAATCATCAAGTGGCTAGATGCTGGAATCATATATCCAATCTCAGTAATGATAATAATGAACTAATCCCAACTCGAACAGTAACTGGTTGGCGAATATGCATGGATTACCGCAAGTTAAATAAAGCAACAAAAAAAGATCATTTTTCGTTACCTTTTATTGATCAAATGCTTGACCGCCTTGCTGGAAAACTCTTCTATTGCTTTTTGGATGGATATTCAGAGTACAACCAAATTGCCATCGCACTAGAGGACCAGGCCAAAACAACCTTCACTTGCCCATATGGCATCTATGCTTTTTGAAGAATGTCATTCGGTTTGTGCAATGCCCAGCCACATTCCAGCGTTGCATGATGGCTATCTTCTCCGACATGATAGAAGATTTCATGGAAATCTTCATGGACAACTTCTCTGTCTTCGGCAGCAGCTTCGACAGCTGCCTCGACAACCTTGAGAAAGAACTAACCAGATGTGAGGACACATTCCTAGTGCTTAACTGGGAAAAATGCCATTTTATGGTCGACGAAGGCATAGTCTGGGAGCATAAAATTTCCGCACAGGTAATAGAAGTAGACAAAGCGAAGATCGAAGTCATAGCCAAGTTGCTGCTATTGAGTGTGCAAAAGTTCTACTTTTTCTCCCCTATTTAACCCATATTTCTGCTACATTCAAGCATAATTTATTGCATTTAGGATAGATTTCACATATACATCACAATTATATAAATTAGCACAGTTGCTACTGATTTTGGCTAATTTTGCAGGTAGCTGCTGTAGCAGACTCAGGGCAGTGAAGAAGCAAAGCTGGAACACAAAATTGAAGTCGAGAAGGAAGACACTGCTGTGGCCCTGCCGTGGCAGCCAATGACGATATCAATGGTGAAGTGGAGCTCGACAGAAAGAGGAAATTAAGCTGGTCTGTCGTGGGCCACTCCTATATTTTTATGAGCCCTAGATCAGAATGAAGGCCAAGCCCAAAGTTCAAGGAAGAAACCCAAAAGCAAGAAAAGAGGACGAACTAAAGGCATCTACTTAGAAGATTTAGTCTTTAATAGGGTTGTATTTTAGTTTAAACTTGTATTCTTGCCATATTAGAAAACTTGAACCCAAGTCCTATATAAAGGCATGTAATTCGACCTAGGAGAGGACATCTCATTCTCTAGCCGTCTTCCCCAAAAACCTAGTCGTTTTCCCCTTCTCATCATGTTCTAAACTTCCCCTAGGGCTAAGGGTTGATTCTATAAAGTAGTTGCAAGGATTGTACTATTTTTAGGATTTTTTCTGTTCAATAAAATAAACTTCAAGTTTGCTTATTCTGGTTTTCAACATCTTACAAGAGTATCAGGAGAGCATTGTAAGATTATTCATTTACTTAATATCGGGAGAGTTAGGTATACGAAAGGAATAAGTACAGGTTCTCCAGTTTATGGTTGAACTATCTCGGACCTAGGGATAGGACGAGGTTAAGTGGCTAAGGAAGAATTCAACAACATCGATGTTCATCCATCGATTCACGCCGGGAGGTATCATCTAAGACGTGTTCATCGACAGACTTGGACCTAGGGATAGGAAAAGTCACAACAAGGATTCTTGCCAAGCTTGAAGTACAGAGTTGTGTGATCGCTGCCGCGATAACAACAGACTGCTGCCGTCGCAGGTGCTGCCACGACAGGAACGACGACAGAACAGGAAGTGCTATACAGTGCAACACCTGCACTACTGAGCAAATCAATATCGGCCTATTTCTTTACACTGAATCTTTTAATCTTTTATCTTCAGCATTCTTCATTATTCCTCTACAAACAATTGAACTCTCTTCTTTCTCTTTTGTGCAGCAATCCAAGGATAAAGCTATTTCCAGTCCCTGTGGATTCGACATCCGATACTTCGTGTATCACTTTACTACTTGCGTCGTGTACACTTGCACTCTATTGCGATAGACTATTTTACACGCAACAGCTGCCGCCGACCGCTGTCAAGGGCATACGAAGTTTTTGGGACACCAGGTTTCTATCGTAGATTTATTGAAAATTGTTCTAAAATTTCTAAACCGCTGTGTACCTTGCTAGAATAGGACAAGCTATCCATCTTCGAAGAGGCATGCCATGAGGCATTCGAAACATTAAAAGAAAAGCTAGTCACAACAACTGTGGTAGTCCCCCCTGACTGGAGTCAACCATTCGAACTCATGTATGATGCTAGTAACACTGTCGTTGGCGCCGTCCTAGGGCAGCGCAGAGATAAGATCTTTCATGTCTTATACTACGCTAGCAAAACACTAAATACTGCCCAGACCAACTACACCACTATAGAAAAAGAATTGCTGGCAGTAGTATTTACTTTCGATAAGTTCCAACCCTACCTGATTGGCACAAAGGTGATAGTTCACACAGACCATTCTGCCTTAAGGTACCTGTTCGCAAAGAAAGATGCAAAGCCCTGACTAATCCGGTGGATCCTACTACTGCAAGAGTTTGACGTAGAAATCCGAGATAGAAAGGGCACATAAAATCAAGTGGCAGATCATCTCTCTCGGCTGGAGAATAGACAAGAGAATGCCTCCCACGGTGAAATTCAAGATGAATTCCCTAACGAATAGCTGCTACTAGCCTCTGCTTTAGTAGCTGCTCTGGAAGCTGAAGGACTATTACATGTCGCCCAAGCAGAAGCCGCGGCAGCAACATCAATAGACACACCCTAGTACTCAAATATTGTAAATTATTTAGTATATGGTGTTTTGCCTTATGAACTTAACTTTCAAGGAAAGAAACGATCCCAACATGATGCGAAGCATTACTTTTGGGACGAGCTTTTCTTGTTTAAAAATTGTACAGACCAAGTTATCAGACGATGTGTACCAGAGGATGAACAATAGGCCATACTCTCACAATGCCACTCAACACCATATGGGGGCCATTTCGACGGACAACGCACAACAACAAAGGTGTTGCAATCAGGGTTCTTTTGGCCGACACTGCATAAAGACACTCAATCTTTCTACAAACAGTGTGACAGCTGCCAAAGAACATGGAATATATCGAGAAGGAATGAGATGCCCCTTCAAATAATCTTGGAGGTCGAGTTATTCGATGTTTGGGGGATATATTTTATGGGACCATTCCCATTTTCGTACGGAAACATGTACATCCTTCTAGCAGTTGATTATGTTTCTAAGTGGGCAGAAGTCATTGCCACCCCTCACAATGATGCAAAGACCGTTCATAGTTTCTTATGAAAAAACATCTTCACGAGGTTCAGAGTACCAAGAGAAATCATTAGCGATGAAGGCACCCACTTTGATAACAGATTAATTGCAAAGGTACTCCAGAAAGTGGGGTCAAGCACAAGATTGCTGAAGCCTATCATCCACAAACAAATGGCCAAGCAGAAATTTCGAACAGGGAAGTCAAGACCATCTTGGAGAAAGTTGTAAACCCTAATAGAAAAGATTGGTCATTGAAACTAGACGATGCCCTTTGGGCGTATCGAACAACATACAAAACACCACTGGGAATGTCTCCATATGATCTAGTATATGGAAAGGCCTGCCATCTCCCTGTCGAAATAGAACACAAGGCATATTGGGCACTCAAGGCAGTTAACATAGACTGGAAACAGACAAGGGAAAAGAGACTGCTAAATTTGATAGAAATGGAAGAATTTCGACAGGAGGCATACGAGAACACCAAGCTATACAAGGAAAAATAAAAAATGGCACGACAACAAGATTCAACAACGGTAGTTCCTGCCCAGGCAGCAAGTGTTGTTGTTCAATTCCCACCTCAGACTGTTTCCTGGAAAACTAAAATCTAGATGGTTAGGACCCTACGAAGTAGTTGAAGCTTTTCCACATGGCGCCGCAATGATAAAATCCATAAAGGGAGGAACAGAGTTCAAAGTCAATAGGTAGCGACTAAAGCACTATACATGGGACTCTACCATGAAAGAACATGAAGTATTCACATTGAGGGATGCCCACCCCACTGTGATATAACCTTCTCTTGTCCGTTATTTACTGTTTTAGTAAGAATAGTTTTAGGATTAGATTTCATTTGTTTTAATTTTTCATTATTCTCGTCTCACAATCAATTCCGCAGATCCAAACCCAAGAGCCGCGACCGTCACCTGCTAATAGCAGCAACCTCAGGCATCTTCCCTTCTTCTTACTTTAGTCTAGTTTTTCTTTTCTGTTTTGTGCATTGAGGGCAAAGCCCATCTCGAGTTTGGGGGGGGGGGGTAGCTCTCACATTATTTGTCTAGGCAGTTTTAGTTGCACTTTTAGGTTGCATTGTACTTGCTTTAGTAATAATCGGAAAACAAAAGTTTGTTATGACTTGTGCCATGATAGGATAGCCGATTAATTTATTTTCGCACCTAACTAAAAATAGAAGAGGATGCTAAGGGTGGGTTTCTTAGATTTTCTTTCAGTTTCTCCACCCCGGGGCTCTGCTGCTAGCCGCTTTCTCTTTCTTAATGCCTTTGCCGGTTCGTCATCAAGGGAGTCTAAGATCTCTATGTATGAGTAGCCGACATATTTGGCAGCGGCCTATTTTTCTACTAGGTAGGTAGCGGTGGTTTCCTCCTCCTTCTCTGATTCAGATGAGGAAGTGAGGTCATATGGCTAGATGAGGGTTGGAGAGGTTCTTCTCTTGGGGCGGTAGTGTGCCCCCTCGATGTTGTCGGTGGCAAGAGTAGCAGCTGGTCTGGGTGTAATATGAACTGGCTTGGATGCTGCTAACTCCGTCGGGAAAGCGAGCAATTGTGGGCCGTTGTCTTGGTATTTGTCAAGCAAGTAGGCCACAAAGGCCTCTTGCACGTCCGCTACATACTTGGTGAAGATCACTTGCTTGTGCTCGATCCTCTGGCAGCTTTCAACTAGGCTGCGCAGTAGGGGGATCACGACAGATGGGAGGGTAGCTTATGTACTACCTATTGCGGCTGGGGTGGCGGCAGCTTGGGACGGCGGCAGGGTGGTGGAAGCTGTGTCTGGCTCCGAGTTCTGCATCATCTACTGGCGTACCCTTCTTGTCCATCCTTCCTTGGCAGGAAGAATTTTATCCTTTGGGTGCGGCGACACGCAGAAATTGGCACACATGCCTGTGATGAGTGCAGGGAAGAAAATGGGTCCCTTGGCGTTTGGTTTCTCTGCGTGGGCATATATCTTCTTTATGATTATCTCGCCAACATTGATCTGTCGCCTCATCATAATAATGTGGATGAGGGCAAGCCGCGACTTGTTGACTGTTGATCCGTGCGTGGTGGGCATTAGGCGGCGTTGGACGAATAATTCCAAAGGGCTACCTCCGGCAGCAGATCGCGGCGATTGACTGACCCGTTGTTTTTACCTGTTATCCACTTGGTGTTTGGCTTACAAATCTTTTTCTTGATCTTGTTGTAGTCAACCGTCATTAGGTAGGACTCCTATTCCTTATGCGGATTTTCGCTAACTTCTACGCTATAAAAGCTGTTGATCATATCCGCTGTGAACTTGACACCTTCTCCACGGACGTAAACGAAAGGACTTTCTGGTGCAGGTCTGTGGGCGTAGAACTCTCGCACATGGTTGCTGTTGATTCCTTCTGGCTGCCGTGCGAACTGGTCCCAACACGTGTTGTGGATCTTTTCGAATAGGGAGGGCTCCAAGCCAAAATCCCCATCAGACTGGGTATATTGGAAACCCATTTCCTCCTATAGTTGTCGCTCTCTATAGTACTTCTTGTAGGTTGCCTCGACAGTGGGGTTCAAGAACCTTTTGTAAAGAGGTTTGGAGGTGGCGGCGGGTTGCTGTGACGTGGCCATAGATGTGAGATGGTTGTATTTCCTAAAGAAAGAAAAATAAGAATGTGAAAGAAAATAAAGCAAGGGAAATATTGGAAGCAAAGATAGCAGAAAGAATTGATGGTAAATGAGAAAGCAAAGTGAAGAACGGGGGGGGGGGGAGAATAGTTGGCTTTATATAGTCGCTTCTCTCCACTGCCTTGGCGAGCATGCTATCAACGAGAGGCAATTATTACGGCGTAAATAACAGAATTCTAGCCATTACGCAGATATCCGTTCCGCTCGCTGTGGCAAATATAACCGTTGCAGCTAGCCGTTATGAAGCCACTAGCCGTTATGCTCATCTGCCTTAGGTCGCTAGTTGGGCTTCCCCTTTATTCTTTCATCTTTCTTGATCTTTCCTTCATTCCAAACCTGAAATAAATTAAATACAAAAATTAAATAAAAATTAAATCTAATCCTAATGCATAAAAATAAATTAAGAACAAAAATTAAAAATTAGGTTATGTCAGGCTGCGCTTTTCCCAAGCATAACCACTTCCTGAGGGCTTTGTGTTTGACTTTTCATCTGGGCATGTTTTTCTCCTCCTCAGGTGGATGTTGTTGCCATTCTTGCTGCCCTGGCGGGACATACACCAAAGAAAACAAAGAGGTATTTTTTTTCAAGCAATAAAAATAAAAAGAGATTTAATATGCAAAAACTAAAATAGAAGTGCAGAAGTTCAAACGTAGTTGTTGTTGCCAATCCCCGGCAACGGCGCCAAAAACTTGTAGAGTGTCTAGATGTTCTCTATTTATGAGCGCAAATGCACACTCTTGTCAAGTTATAGTATAAAAGATATCGTCTCCCATAGGGATTGGAGCAGCTCTTATGAATGGTTTCCTGCACAAAGATTTAGTAAATGCGCAATTAAATCTCACGATGTGGAAATATAAAAACACAAGTAAAAATAAAGTTAGTAATGAGAGGAATGATAGGGAGAGATTTGGGTGATAGATTGGGTAAGACAAATGCAACTCAGTAGCGTGTGGACTGCATTGTAAAGCCTGAGTATGTTTTGCGCTGCCATGAATTGCTGCCTCGGCGGGTATGGTGGCCGGCAGGCTACAACCCTGTCACGCGGCCACAACGGGTTACTACCACTGCAACTTTCGCTGTCTCGACGGGTGGAACGGAAATAGGTCATGGCAGCAAGTCTGGCAGACATTCCAAGTTCGACGGGATAGTCGACAGTGATCCTCCCTATTTCTAGGCAAGGATGCTCGAACACTCACGTGATGTAGGCAATACCTAGCAATCTCAGCGTAAACCTAGCACAAGCAAGTCCATTCGATTGGTGATCCCTCTTAGCCGCTGAAACTTGTGGACTGGTGTGGAACCAAGTTAGTCATGCCTCAACATGTTCTGACCGTGCTTAATCCTTTCGTGAGCCTTGCACTTTCGTGCCCGACAAATGGATTCTCTCAACTGATTGGTGTAGACTTATTGAAAGAATGAACTGCATAGATTAAGCAAACTTTGGAATTTTATTGTAAACAACTCAAAACTATTACAACCGTTACTCACAAACTACTTTACATACACGCGCCTAAACCCTAGGAGAGTTGGGCTGCGACCCTCAACAACTCCAACCTATCTAGCTATCTCCCCATCTATACCGTTTCTCACAAACTATCTGAGGTGCCCCTATACCGTTACATACATTGGGTATATATAGGTGCTTCTATCCGAGGTGCCCTTATACCCTAGGAGAGTTTGAGTCCTCCTTGAAGGAGAAGTTCTTAAAGTATATTTACATTAAATACAGACTCCTTTTTGACTTAAATATGGACTCTTTGGATGTTGCCTTCTTCTGCAAGTAAGGATAAGTGCTCCTACTTATCGATCTTGGATCAGCTCTACCGGCCGCTACATGCTTCAGAAAATTGCAAGACTAGGCTCATTGGGCTTAGGAAATTTCCCTCTTTAAATCGCGACCCATCTTGTCTAAGTTGGTGTAACTCCTGCCCGAGCGGCACTTGGCGACACTACTGCTGCGGCAGCGTCCTTGGCGACATCTGGAACTTCTTCAGTACAGCTCCTTCTGTTCCAGCTTTCTTGTCCTATCTTGACATGTCATGTGCTTTACCCTCCTTTCTACAACACTTGAAAATATAAAATAAACTAAAACAGTAACTTTTTTCTCAACCAAACATAAAATATTCAATAAAAGCATGGTAAAAGAGAAGATATTGTTATAATCCATGAAATGCACCTAAATATGTCTAAATGAGCTTAAGAACAACAATAATAAGGGCATAAATGTGTACAAAATATAGAACTCGTGGACACTCTACAGTACGCGTGCCCAAACCCGAACCATGAACACTAAAGAAAGGTTGAAAGCTTTGGAAGCAAACCAAAAGAGCACTCAAGACAAGTTGGAGAAGATGGAAACTGACCTGAAATAGCAAATCGAGTGTGTTCATCAAAAGACAGTCAATTTAATAGCAACCATGCTAGGATTCAAGGATCCGGATGCAGTTGAAGAAGGAGGAAACGCCGGTACAGTCCCGTAATTTCCAGTAATTGACCTTTAGGAAGGAAACTACTACCAAAGCACAAACCCCAATCCATGTTGCTAAATCCTCTGCTCATGTTCCAAACGGAGAAGCTAATAATTGCGAGGTACCTGACCTCGACAAAATCACCGGTAAGGTTAAGATTGAGAAGAAGTGGGAAGATAAGTATGAGAAGTTAGAAGGCATGATCAAATCCTTCTAGGATGGAGTTCTCATGGTGGAATGGATGCCAAGGATCTAAGCTTGGTAACTGACTTGGTTGCACTGCCAAAGTTCAAGGTCCCAGACTTTGAGAAATACAATGGAACTACATGCCCATCGGCACATTTAACCATGTATTGTAGAAAGATGTCAATGTACCTTGACAATGAGAAGCTGCTCATTCATTGCTTCTAAGATAACTTAGTGGGATCAGTTGCACGCTGGTATTCGCAACTGAGTCGGGTAAATATCAAATCATGGAATGATCTGTCCAGAGCCTTCAGTGAACAATACAAATGTATTCCAGACATGGTTCCAACCTGTTTGGTCTTGCAAGGGATGGAGCAAAAGCATCATGAGAGCTTGCGATAGTACGCACAAAGATGGAGGGACGTAGCAGCATAGGTGCAGCCACCGCTGCTAGAAAATAAAATTACCCCAATGTTCGTGGAAACTCTAAAGGGTCCTTTCTATGATTGTATGCTCAATCATGCCACGAAGAACTTTGCGGACATGCTAATGAATGGTGAACTAATCCTAGCAGCTATGAATAGTGGAAAGTTGGATAGTGGAGAAACAAAGAGAACACATAAGAAGAGAGATAATGAAATCAATGCTACAAATGTCTACAACCCTAGCTATTCAACATGTGTAGTGTTCAACACGCCCAACACCTTCAACAAACCCAACACCTCCAGCAAATCCAACACCTCGATTGCATTTCCGATAGTTGCAAACGCCTCAAAAGAAGAGCGAAGATATCAAGGGAACTCAAGACCCTACTTTCCTCCCATCCCAATAACGTATGCGGAGCTATTTGCTAAGTTAGTCAAATCACATATGGTGCTGCCAAGACATGTTCCTTCGTTCTCACCCCCGTACCCGTCATGGTACGATGAGAATGTCCAATGCGAATACCATGCAGGAGTAAGGGGGTATACCATTGAGAACTACACTACATTCAAAAGGGTGGTAGATGATTTAAGGAAATCGGGCATGCTGTCATTTGAAACGTCTGAAGAGAAAGGCAACCCTTTGCCAAACCACTAGAAGATAGATGCGGCTTTATCCTGTGGAAAGAGAGGCTTACCACTAGAATACCATGCATGAGAAAGCTTTATCCTGTGGTGATCCCAGTAAAGAGGGACTGATTTGGCTTGGGATTTAGGCCCAATAAATGGCAAAAGAGAGTTGAGACTAAGAGGCAACAGTAAAGAAGGAAAGCAAAGCTAAAGGAAGAAGAGATCGAGTGGGAGCCAATGACGTACCCAACCTTGAGCCACACTTTCAAGACCAGAGGATTCCTATACCCCAATGCATGCTTTGATTAGGAGGAGAAAGAGAAGAATGAACTGTGTGAGGCTTTTGAGAATTTGAGCATTAATGTTGTCACAAACGAGGAAGGATGGGAAAACAAGTACTTGTCCAAAATTTGCCCTAGTTTCGAAGTGAACAAATGGACTGCTGAAGTAGTCCCTGAAGTTTTTAAGACTGCCTCAGAGTAATTCTCAAAACCAAATTTGTAACGCCTTGGTTTTGGGCCTAGATGTCTTAGACATCGGACCGGTTAGGAACGGTTCAAATCGAGTTTGGTGATTTAAGGAAATCAAGGATCGGGATAGGATAAAAATATGGGAAAATTGCTAAAATCCTCTAAAATCATGTTTAAGAGGTTGGTCAAATAAATTTTACAAAAAGAGTTTTGGAAGTAATACATTTTGGGTAGTGACCAAAATGTAAAGTTTTATAACTGTAGAAAAATGTATTTTTTAAAAGAGGAGCCAAAATCTTAGAATCTTTAGGGAGCTTTATGGAAATTTAGCCTTTTCTTAATATGACATGTGTTTTAAAAGGGATTTTAAAGTGACTTAATAAAGGGGTTTTTATTTAATTAAAATTAATAAAAAGGAAAGTTAGATTTCATTTGACGTAACTACCTTCTTCTTCTCATTTTCAGCCAAACACCATTCTAACTCATTTTCTCCATAATTCTTTTCTCCCAAACACTCTCTCATTATTTTCTAAACAAATTTCAAGAGTTCTTTCAAGTTCTTCAAGATTTTTGCTAAGGAAAACTTGTCATTCATTGAGGAAAGCAATGATTGGAGGTAAATCCCGTTCTCAACCTTCAATCTAGGTTCTTTATTGAAATTCTCAAGATCTTTGGCTTCTAATTAATGTTTTTAGTTGAGTTTTCATTATAATATTGATTTGAGATTTATATCTTGCAAAAAATATGATGAAACTCTTGATTTTCATACTTGTTTTGTTAAGCTCTGTTTTGGATTGATTTTAATTAAGTTTGAGGTGGTTAATATGTTGAAAAGAGGTTTTGTTGATATAGATCTCAAAATCCTTGAGATCCTTGAGTTTCTTGATAGTTCTAGTTGGGTTTTTGAGGTGAAATGTTGGAGTAATGCTTGCTGGAGGAATAAGGAAGAGTTTATATTGATTTTAGATGTGTTTTGATGTTTATAATTGATTGGAAGTGATGTATGTTGGCTGGGCTTGGTTTAGGAAGTAATCGATTGAGTTTTCGGTTGTTTCGGATGGGTAAATTGGTGTAGTTTGGGTGAGCAACGAGTTTGTGATTGGTTGCTGGTGTTGAAATGCATTTTAATGCATTTAGATCATTGTTTTGTTGATGTGAAAACAGAGGATCTTGATTCGGGAGCAAACGAGACATTTTTGGAGGCTACGAAAAAGTAATTTTCGTGTCGGCGAGTAAGACTTCGCGTATCGGTGAGTGGAAATGGATTTTCAGCTTTATAACGCTTTGAGCGTGGTCTTGGGAGCTTAGTGTAAGTTTGAAACACTTAGCTAAGCTCAAGAGTAAGTGATTCGAAAGTCTCTCTCGGAATGTGCTATGTTTTTGTTGAAAAATGCACTTGTTATAAATATGATTTATTTACTGTTTTAAAGCATGTTTTGAGCATTAATAATGCTGGTGTTTAATGTCATGTTGTTAAGGATGCATTTGGTAGATGATCCTTGGATTTGAGAAAATGTATGTATTTGAGATTAAGCATGTTATGCTTGTAAACATGGTATTGGGTTGATGCTTGTAAAACAAGGGAATATTGATGTTAAATGATTATATTGGCAAGTGATAAAAATGGTTTTTGGTTACTTTAATCGGATATAGTTAGCCGGCTATAGGATTGGGTGCACCGTGAATAAAGTCGCCTTGGATGTCGAGGGGTTGTGATTATATTCTATACTCCATCCAAGTACCCTAACGATTGAGGTTAAGACCACAATGGTGGATGTTAATCCTGTGTGTGGGTCTTGTGTTATGTATCCCGTGCTCTCGTTAGTGGAATTATACAACTAACGATGAGTGGTGTTGAGGGGTTGTGATTGTACCGTTATACTCCACCACGGGTGTCACAACGATGGAGGGTTGCTCTCGTGTGTGAGCCTTGTGTAGTCCGATAGTGTGTATGAAGCGTGTGGGACAACGCTTGTAATCCGCGTATCGGATTGTGTCATTTGTGTTGGTTTTAGTATCATTGAGAATGGATCATTTGTAAGCCAATATAATGTTGATGATTAACGATTTAAGCATGAGATGCTTGAGGTTTATGCTAGAATGCAGGTGATGCTTGGTTTAAGCATGGGCAAAAGATTATTTGCTATTATTTTAATGATGTTAAAAGCACGTGGTTTGATAAGTACATTGATGCCTAGAAGAGCATGTTTAAGGAAAGGCATGAGTTTGCAATTGTTAACGCAAAGGTTTTATAAAATGCATTGATGAATGTTGCTTTAGCAATCCTCACTAAGCTATATGCTTACGCTCATTTGTTCCTCAATGCAGACAATTGAGCATTCAAGGCAGCCCGATAGCAAGTGGAATCCAAGCTTTTGATTAAACAAAGTATGTAGTTTCACCTTGGTGTAATAAGAGGCAATGGGAGGGATTTCTACTCTTGTTAGTATTTGGTGATGTTAAACACCTTAAGCATGTTTGGTTTGCTTATTTTGGTTTGTAAATGGTTTTTTAGGATTGATTTGTGCTTGAATGTGGTTTTTAGCTTTGTATGGTTTTGAAGACTAGGAAGCATGCCTATAGTTCTAATGCTTGCATGAATGATGCTATGTTTTAGCTTGTGCTTCATGTTACTGGTCTTTGATGCTTATACATGTTGTATGTGTGATGTGGCATGTATTGGAATGATTTCGGAGGTGAATGTTTGAGAAAAACCAGAAAATTGTGAAGTTGCAGGGCAAGGCGATTCAGAACGCCCTTACCTGTTTCAGAACGATGGCCTGGAATGGTCATGGTGCTTCGAAACGGGTAGGCACGTTCTGAAACATTTTGCTACTAGAAATCATTGTTTCGAAACGGGGTTCAGAACGCACCTGCGTATCAAAACGGTCAACCTAGTTTCGAAACGGTCGTTTCGATACATGGTCTTGTGTTTCGAAACACCTGACCATTGGATTTGAATTTGAATTGTTTCAGGTTTCTATTTTTCTTACGTTTTGGTCCCTGAGTCTTGAATGCTTAATTAAATGAGTTTGGATGATCCGTTTATGATGAAACTTGGCATGCTGGCATGTTATATGATTAATTTTGGATTGGTAACTTTAAAACTTGTTTAGTTCTTATAATTCTGGAAATTTACAAATTAGTCCCTAAAAGACGTTTGTATGCAATTGAACCCCTAATTGAGTTCCGTTCGTTGTGTCGCTTTTGCTAAGTTGAATTGCTAATCATATAGGTTAATAATGTGCATCTAGAAAAGATAAAAAGAATAAAGGGTCGTTAATCGATGTTGAGTTTACGAGTTGACCTTGGTTTTCCTCGTGTAATCTTCTCAGTTCGGGTCGGGCGTCTAGGCCAGGCTAAGGGGGTTACATTTGTCGGTCTCAGAGCCAGGTTACAAAAGAATTTAGGATGATGGTATGTGAATTTGGTATGTTTGGATATATGTGGATTGAAAAAGTATGTTTTGGTTTAATATTGGAGCTTATGCCTTCCATGATTAATGTAAATCATATGTGAGATGTATATGATTGTATATTGATGATGTGATATTGATATGTGCTGATTTTGGATGATGGAGAGCATGATGAGAATGATATGTTATTGTATGCTATGTTTTTTCTAAGGGAAATCGGCGTGCCCATTGCCTTATTACACTGATTAAATGTTTTTGTAAACTTGGATCCTTGCTTGAGGCTGGCCTAAATGGTTTGTTTTGTTTATTTGTTATGCCTTGTTAAAAATAGCACTATGGATCTGAGGGGAGAGAGCTAAGGTCAAACACGATAGTGCCTGCGGCTGAGCAGGGCGACCAGGGTGAGCAAGGGGCTGATGTCCCTCATAGTGGAAACTTAACTCCTCCGCCACCACCTGGAGGTGGGGAGCAAGAGAAGCAAGGACATGCTGGTCCGGGTTTGGGTGATCTAACGCCGTTGGTTTAGGCAATCACCGGGGAGTTTTAGGCTGTAGTAGCCGGAGCGCATGTACATGCCCCTGCAGCTGGGCAGGCGGGTTTACCTTTGGAGAGGTTGAGGAGCCTAGGAGCTGTTGAGTTCTTTGGTATGTTTCCTGAGGCGTCAGAAGCTTGGTTGGCGAGCACAATCCGTATCATGGATCAGATGGGCTGTAATGATGTGCGCAAGCTGGGATGCGCTGTTTCTCTTCTCCAGGGTGATGCGTATAGTTGGTGGACGATTGTCACTGCTGGAATGGAACCCAATGAAGTAGATTGGGAGTTTTTCAAGGGTGCCTTTAAGAGAAAGTATCTAGGTGTGATATACTTGGATGAAAAGAAATGTGAGTTCATGTCGCTAGTTCAAAGAACCCTTTTTGTGGATGAGTACGAAGTCTAGTTCGTACGTCTGAGCCAGTATACCCTGAGTTGATACCTAGTGAGAGGCACCATTGTGATCGCTTCCGGTACGGACTGGTACATGAAGTCAAGACATACATGTTGGTTGCGGATTACACCGATTTCGATGTGCTTGTGTGTCGAGCCAAAAACATTCAACAAAACTTGGGTTTGGCATCCCGAGGAGTTGGTTTTAGCTTTGGAAAGAGAGCAGCTGAGTCTAGTTCTAGAGGTGGACGGAACAAGAGGGGACGAGATAAGAGATATCAGCCTCCTAGGTGAGGAAATGTTGGACATGGTGCACCGGCTTAGGGAGATCGGATGAGAGCAGAACAGAACACGTGATGGACGTATGGATCTCGGGGTCATCTGAGGCAAGATTGTCCTCGAGCAACTAGGGAGGTTCAGGCTCCTGTGGTGGTAACAGGGAATTCGTGCTGGAACTGTGGTTCAGCGGATCACATCAGGTGAGAGTGTTATTTGTTGGCTGGTGGAGGCCAAGGACGTGCACCTGCTGCGACTGCACCTCAGAGAGGCTGTGGGCACGGCCGAAGGAACTTTCAAAGGAGAGACGAGGGTTAGCGAGGCATTGCACATGTGGTAGCAGTTCGGCCTGAGGGAGGCGGTCCTGCGAGGGTCTATGCTCAGTGCGAGGAGCGCAATGATACCGATGTTATCGCATGTACCTTTGCTCTTTAGTCTTTATCATTATTGGCTTTGATTGATTATGGATCTACGCATTCTTATATCTTGAATGAGCATGCGCATTTGCTTGATATACCTGTTGAGTTGCTCGAAGTAGGAATGCAAGTGACTAGTTCTTTTGGTGAGACAGTAGTCACTAGGAAGTTGTTTAGGAGATGCCCTTTGTCTGTGCAAGGTCATGTATTTCTTGTGGATTTGATGGAGCTACCCTTCTACGGTTTCGATGTGATCCTTGGTATGGATTGGTTGACTGAGCATAGAGTGGTGGTTGACTTTGATGTCAAGCGGGCCACTTTAAAGCTTGCTGATGATTATGAAGTGGTGATAGTAGGCGAGAATGTGAAATTCTTGTCGAATGTGATTTCGGATTTGGATGCAAGTCGTATGTTGAGGATGAGCTGTGAGGCTTATCTTGCCTATGTAATGAATCCTAGCACAAAGGATGTGCGTGTGAAGGACAGTAGAACCGTTTGCAATTTTCCAGGTGACTTTCCGGAAGAATTGCCTGGGTTGCCACCAAACAGAGAAGTTGAGTTTGGTATCGAGTTGTATGAGAATACGACTCCAGTGTCCATTTCTCTTTATCGCATGACACCTAAAGAGCTGAAGGAGTTGAAAACGCAACTGCAAGAGTTGTTAGATCGAGGGTTCATCCGGCCGAGTGTGTCACCTTGGGGTGCACCGGTCTTGTTTGTAAAGAAGAAAGATGGGACGATGCGGATGTGCATAGATTATCAGCAACTGAACAAGTTGACGACCAAGAACAAGTATCCCTTGCCTAGGATTGATGATCTCTTTGATCAATTTCGAGGAGCATCAATGTTTTCTAAGATAGACCTGAGGTCAGGATACTACCAGCTGAAGGTGAAGGATGTAGATGTACCCAAGACAACTTTTCGGATAAGGTACGAGCATTATGAGTTCTTGGTGATGCCGTTTGGTTTGACCAACGCACCTGTTTCTTTCATGGACATGATTAATCGTGTGTTCCATGAGTTCTTGGACCAGTTTGTGGTGGTGTTCATCGATGATATCCTTGTGTATTCGCATACCGAGGAGGATCATGATAGACACTTGAGAATCATTTTGTAAGCGTTTTTTGAGAATCTGTTGTATGTCAAGCTAAGTAAGTGTGAGTTTTGGCTTAAGGAGGTGGTCTTCCTAGGGCATGTTGTATTAGCCGAGGGTATTCGCGTTGATCTGCACAAAGTAGAGGCTGTGATGAGTTGGAAGGTGCCTAAGTCAGTGACAGAGGTACGAAGTTTCCTTGGTTTAGCCGGGTATTATCGTATGTTTGTCGAGGGTTTCTCGAAGATAGCTGCACCTTTGACCAAGTTGTTGCAGAAGAATGTTTGCTTTGAGTGGACAGATGCGAGGCAGCAAGCTTTTGAAAAGCTGAAGGATGTTTTAACGCAAGCTCCTGTTTTGATTCAACCTAGGTCTGGTAAGGAGTTTGTGGTCTATAGTGATGCGTCCATTGTTCGTTTGGGTTGCGTGTTGATGCAGGAAGGTAAGGTGGCAGCCTATGCATCTAGACAGTTGAAGGTGCATGAGCGTAACTACCCTACTCATGATCTTGAGCTTGCGGATGTTGTGTTTGCTTTGAAGATCTAGAGACATTACATGTACGGCGAGAAGTGTGTTGTGTTCACGGATCATAAGAGCTTGAAGTATCTCATGTCTCAGAAGAAGTTGAATCTTAGGCAACATCGTTGGGTGGAGTTGCTTAAGGATTATGATTTTTCGATCGAGTATCGCTCGAGTAAAGCTAATGTTGTGGCTGATGCTTTGAGTAGGAAAGTGGTCGTGGAGCTGAGGGCGATGTTTGCTCGCTTGAGCATATCGCGTGATGGTGGTCTTATCGCTGATTTGCAAGTGAAACCATCTCTGATTCAGTTGATCAAAGATAAGCAGTTGCTTGATGATCCCATTGTTTCACATATTCATGACATTGCGGAGGGTACAACTTTGGATTTCAGATTTATTGATGACGATGTTCTGTGCTTTGGAAGTCGAATAGTGGTGCCAGATGATGTTAAGTTGAGGCGCACTATTCTGACTAAAGCTCATAGTAGTCCTTTTGCTATGCATTCTAGTAGTACGAAGATGTATCGTGATTTGAAGGATGAGTACTACTGGGTGGGGTTGAAAAAGGATGTGGCTGAGTTTGTTAGTAAATGCATGGTGTGTCAGCGAGTGAAAGCTGAACATCAGGTTCCTTCAGGGTTGTTGCAGCCTCTGAGAATTCCAGAATGGAAGTGGGAGAGAATTACCATGGATTTTGTGTATGGGTTGTCGTTGTCACCGTCAAAGAAGAATTCGGTTGGGGTGATTGTTGACCAGCTCACAAAGTGTGCACATTTCTTACCGGTGCATACTACGTATACCTTGGATAAGTTGGCTGAGCTGTACTTTGCTGAGATTGTGCGGTTGCACGGTGTGCCAAAGTCTATTGTGTCGGATAGGGATTCAAGGTTTACAACGCGATTTTGGGAATGTTCGCATCAAGCCTTGGGTACACGGCTGAATTTTAGTACTTCCTATCATCCTCAGATGGATGGACAGTCGGAACGTGTGATCTAGGTGCTTGAGGATATGTTGAGATGTTGCGTAATAGATTTTCATGGTTCTTGGGAGAAGCACTTGCCGTTGGTTGAGTTTGCGTATAACAATAGTTATCATGCAAGTATTCAAATAGCTCCATATGAGGCTTTGTATGGGAGAAGATGTAGAACCCCACTTTGTTGGGCAGAAGCTGGGCAAAAGTTGATTTTGATGCTAGCTATGTTAAAGGGAACCACCGAGAATGTGAAGCTCATTTGTGAGCGTTTGAAGGCAGCATCAGATCGACAAAAGTCTTACGCGGATATGAAGCGTAAGGAGATTGAGTTCGCGGTTGGCGAACATGTGTTCTTGAAGGTATCACATTGGAAAAAGGTGATGAGATTTGGGCGTAAGGGTAAGCTTAGCCCAAGGTTCATTGGACCTTACGAGGTTGTCGAGCGTATTGGTCCTGTGACATATCGGTTGAGATTTCCTTCGGAGCTGGAAAAGATACATGATGTGTTTCATGTCTCGATGATGCAGAGGTACAGATCGGATCCTTCGCACGTGATGTTTGTTAATGAGATAGTTTTGAATCCGGATATGTCGTATGATGAGGAACCAGTGAGGATTCTGGATGTAAGAAGCAAAGTTCTTCATGGCAAGACGATAGAGCTTGTGAAGGTGTTGTGGCAACACCGATGAGTTGAGGAGGCCACATGGGAAAACAAGGCAGATATGCTAAAGTAGTTTCCGCACCTTTTTCCTTCAGGTAAAATTTCGAGGACGAAATTTCCTAAGTCGGGGAGTGTTGTAACACATGGTTTTTGGCCTAGATGTTTTAGATATCGGATCGCACCGGTCGGGAATGGTTCGAATCGAGTTTGGTGATTTAAGGAAATCAAGGATCGAAATAGGATAAAAATATGGTAAAAATTGCTAAAATCCTCTAAAATCATGTTTAAGAGGTTGGTCAAATCAATTTTACAAAAAGAGTTTCGGAAGTAATACATTTTGGGTAGTGACCAAAATGTAAAGTTTTAAAACTGTAGAAAAATGCAATTTTTAAAAGAGGAGCCAAAATCTTAGAATCTTTAGGGAGCTTTATGGAAATTTAGCCTTTCCTTAATATGACATGTGTTTTAAAAGGGATTTTAAAATGATTTAATAAAGGGGTTTTTATTTAATTAAAATTAATAAAAAAAAGAAAAGTGAGATTTCATTTGACGTAACTACCTTCTTCTTCTCATTTTCAGCCAAACACCATTCTAACTCATTTTCTCCATAATTCTTTTCTCCCAAATACTCTCTCATTATTTTCTAAACAAATTTCAAGAGTTCTTTCAAGTTCTTCAAGATTTTTGCTAAGGAAAACTTGCCATTCATTGAGGAAAGCAAGGATTGGAGATAAATCTCGTTCTCAACCTTCAATATAGGTTATTTATTGAAATTTTCAAGATCTTTGGCTTCTAATTAATGTTTTTAGTTTAGTTTTCGTTATAGTATTGATTTGAGATTGAAATCTTACAAAAAATAAGATGAAACTCTTGATTTTCGGACTTGTTTTGATAAGCTCTATTTTGGATTGATTTTAATTAAGTTTTGAGGTGGTTAATATGTTGAAAAGAGGTTTTGTTGATATAGATCCCGAAATCCTTGAGATCCTTGGGTTTCTTGATAGTTCTAGTTGGGTTTTTGAGGTGAAATGTTGGAGTAATGCTTGCTAGAGTTATAAGGAAGGGTTTAGGTTGATTTTAGATGTGTTTTTATGTTTATAATTGATTGGAAGTAATGTATGTTGGCTGGGCTTGGTTTAAGATGGGTTTTATTTAATTATAATTGAGTTTTCAGTTGTTTTAGATAGGTAAATTGGTATAGTTTGGGTGAGCAACTAGTTTGTGATTGGTTGCTGGTGTTGAAATGCATTTTAATGCATTTAGATAACTGTTTTGTTGATGTGAAAACAAGGGATCTTGATCCGGGAGCAAACGAGACGATTTTGGAGGCTCCGGAAAAGTAATTTTCGTGTCGGTGAGCAAGGCTTCGCGTATCGGTGAGTGGAAATGAATTTTCTAGCTTTATAACGCTTTGAGCGTGGTCTTGGGAGCTTAGTGTAAGTTTGAAACACTTAGCTAAGCTCAAGAGTAAGTGATTCGAAAGTCTCTCTCGGAATGTCCTATGTTTTTGTTGGAAAATGCACTTGTTATAAATGTGATTTATTTACTGTTTTAAAGCATGTTTTTTATCAAAGTTTTAAAGCATGTTTTGAGCATTAATAATGATGGTGTTTAATGTCATGTTGTTAAGGATGCATTTGGTAGATGATCCTTGGATTTGAGAAAATGTATGTATTTGAGATTAAACATGGTTATGCTTGTAAACATGGTATTGTGTTGATACTTGTAAAACAATGGAATATTGATGTTAAATAATTATATTGGCAAGCAATAAAAATGATTTTTGGTTACTTTAATCGGATATATATAGTCGACTATAGGATTGGGTGCACCATGAATAAAGTTTCCTTGGATGTCGAGGGGTTGTGATTATACCATATACTCCATCCAAGTACCCTAACGATTGAGGTTAAGATCACAACGATGGATGTTAATCCCGTGTGTGTGTCTTGTGTTATGTGTCTCGTGCTCTCGTTAGTAGAATTATACAACTACCGATGAGTGGTGCTGAGGGGTTGTGATTGTACCGTTATACTCCACCACGGGTGTCACAGCGATGGAGGGTTGCTCTCGTGTGTGAGCCTTGTGTAGTCCGGTAGTGTGTATGAAGCGTGTGGGACAACGCTTGTAATCCGCGTATCAGATTGTGTCATTTGTATTGGTTTTGGTATCATTGAGAGTGGATCGTTTGCAAGCCAATATAATTGTGAAGTTACAGGGCAAGGCGTTTCGGAACGCCCTTACCTGTTTCGAAACGATGGCCTGGAATGGTCATGGTGTTTCGAAACGGGTAGGCACGTTCCGAAACATTTTGCTACTGGAAAGCATTGTTTCAAAACGGGTTTCGGAAAGTACCCACGTATCAAAACGGTCAACCTAGTTTTGAAACGACCGTTCTGATACAGGGTCTTGTGTTTTGAAACACCTGACCGTTGGATTTGAATTTGAATTGTTTCAGGTTTCTGTTTTTCTTACGTTTTGGTCCCTGAGTCTTGAATGCTTAATTAAATGAGTTTGGATGATCTGTTTGTGATGAAACTTGGCATGCTGGCATGTTATATGATTAATTTTGGATTGGTAACTTTAAATATTGTTTAGTTCTTATAATTTTGGAAATTTACAAATTAGTCCCTAAAAGACGTTTATATGCATTTGAACCCCTAATTGTGTAACCCCCTTAGCCCGGCCTAGACGATTGACCCGAACTACGAAGATTACACGGGGAAAACCAAAGTCAACCCGAAAGTCAACCTTGATTAACGACCCTTTTTTTCTTTTTAAACTTGTCTAGATGCACATTACTCCTAGGCGTACTATTGAGATAAGCATACTAAAAAATCACAGCAATCGGAAAGCAATAAGGGACTCAATTGCACAACATACGAATTTAGGGACCAAAATGTAAATTCTGGAAATTAAGAGGATCTAACTAATTTCAAGGTTACCAAAATCAAATTTAACATATTACAAGCTTCCCTGTCAAATTTCACCTTAAACGGACATTCCAAACTCAATTAATTGCATATACAAAATTAAGGACTAAAACGTAAAGCTTGCAAAACATAAACCATACAAATCAGTGCCCAACGGTCAAGTGTTTCGGAACGAGGGTTGACCGTTCCGAAACACGGGTTCGTTTCGAAACCCGTTCTGAAACAGGGATTGGCAGTAGCATAAGTTTTTCGGAACGGCCTCTACCCGTTTCGATACACAAGGGCCATTACAGGCCCCTGTTTCGAAACGGTAGTGCCCGTTCCGATACAGGCTGCCCAGAAAGTGCAGAATTTTCTGGTTTATCATACATTCGACCAATCAAACACATTCCTATGATCTCCTAATCATGCCAACAAGTCATCATACATTAAAGGAACATATTTGCATCATCAAAACTCATTCATGGCATCAATTAGGAAAAACCACAAGTCTATAGGCATGCTTCCTAATATTGGAAAATCAAGCAACCATCAAATCTTCAAAATAATACCAAATGGCCATTTACATGTTTCAAACATCATAAGCATCATACCAAACTTAGGGAGTCCAAAACATCTCCCAACAACACAACCTAGGTTCCAATTGCCAAATATCAAAGACTAATAATGTTGTGAAAATGTCACCATACATGAGCTTAGCTTTCCCTGGGGTTACTTGCCCTCCTTGCTGCCCACAAACACCTTAATTATCTGCATTATTGGTTCAAGAAAGAGAGCGTAAGCACAAATGCTTAGTGAGGCATGCTCTAAAGAAACAACTCAATAATGCATTTTATAAAACACCTTTCACAAGGCCTTTTCAACACATAACATCAATTCCCATGCAACAATGCATATACAACAAGCATCTCATGCTTAAATAACATTAACATGTCATATTGGCTTCCAAGTGATACCATAACCATTTTTCAACTCAAAACACAATCGGAAACGCGGATTACAAGCGTTGTCCCATACGCTTCATACACACTACCAAACACTCAAGGTGGAGTTTACCGGTACAATCACAACCCCTCAACACCCGTGATGGAGTTTAACGGTACAATCACAACCCCTCCACATCACTCATTGGTAGTTGTATAACATCACTAACGAGAACACGGGACACACAACACAAGATCCTCACATGGCATTTTAACCACCATTATGCTCTTAGACATCTCGTTAGTGTACTTGGATGGGGTTTACGGTACCATTACAACCCCTCAACATCCAAGGCGATTTTATTCACGGCGCACCCAATCCTATAGCCGGCTAACTATATCCGATTCAAGTACTTTTAAACCAATACATCACTTGCCAATATACATCATTTACCATCATCAATCCACTATTTTAAAGCTTTAAACCAAGCCATTAAACCATCATGCATCACTATGCATAAAAAACACATTTATCAATGTCAACCAAGGATCTCTTACCTTGAGCATCCCTCAACACATGGCTTTCAAGACCAGCATTAAACATGCTAAAATATGCTTTCAAAACAGAATTTTAACATGCAAATAAAACACATTGCATCCAACCATTTCATGGTTCATCAAAGAGAGAGTTTCTCCGAAAACTTACTCTTGAGCTTAGTTAAGTTGCTTAGACTTAAAATAAGCTCCCAAAACCTTCAAACATTGGTTTCAATGCTGAAAACCAAACTTCACTCACCAATTCCGTTTCGCAAGCTTGACGAAACGTCGTTCAAGCCTCCGGATCAACACCACAAGGATCCGAAGATGTCTCCACTGTTTTAAACACATCAAAGCAGAGGATTAATGCATCATCATGCATTAAAATCTTCAGCCATAACACCTAAACTCGCTGCTCTCACCAAAACTCACATTTCGGCTACCAAACACAACCGAAATCACATCCAAACACTTCCACAACATTACCCAGCCAAGATCCACCACTTCTAAACATTCTTAGACACCAATTAACATCCAAAAAGAACCCAATCACATCCTTATACCTCCAGCTATAGCAGAACACCAAGATCACCCCAAAAACCCCCATTTTCACCAATAAAAACTTAGGAAAATCAACCTATTCGAGATTGCATTGATTAAACCTCAATTACACATCATTAAACATCCAAAATACATTAAAAAGACATCTCAAAACAGAGCCCAAACATTCATCATGAATTTCTTCAAGATTTAATCAAAATCTCAAGTTTTAAGCCAAAATCAAGATCACAACATCAAAGCCTTTTATAAAACTCAATTTAAGGATTGAAAACTTGGGAATTTTAGTAAAGAACTGAGTATTTAGAGGAGAAGAACGTTCATACCTCTAAATGTGGATTTCTCCTTGTTTAGAGCCAAAATCCTTGAAAATTCAATATGCAAATGAAGAGGATTTGATGTAGAAATGATTAGGAATCATTTGAGGATTGGAATCTCATCATTTGGTGTGAAAATCAAAAGAAAAGCTGCTGTGGAAATGTGTTTGGCTGAGGGAATTTTGAGAGAAAATGAAATGGGAAAATTTTAGCAAAAGTTAGTTATGAAACTAAAATATCGTTTTCCCCTCTTTTCTTTATATTAATTAAACATTAAATGAGTCATTAAAATCAAGAAAAATCTGGAGAAATCCTTCCTTGGGTAAATTAGCTCCTTAAAGATTCAAAGTTTCAATCCTTTCAAAACAGTCGCGAACTTTTCAAAAATTACATTTTAGTCACTAATTCGAAATGTCATATTTCCAAGCCTCATTTTGTAAAATTGATTTCACCACTCTCTTATATATATTAAAAGAGGATTTTTATATATTTTTCCATATTTTTAATGCATCCCGAACTAGGCTTTCCCTAAAACCACCTTTTATATTCAAACCAAAAATTAGATCGGTCCGGTTCAAACCCTAAACTTCCAAGCCCAAAATTAGGGTGTTACAACTCTCCCCCTTAAGAAATTTCGTCCTCGAAATTTACCTGGAGAAAAATAGGTATGGAAACTGCTTCTCCATGTCATCCTTTCGTTCCTACGTGGCTTCCTCAACACCACGATGCTTCCACAACACCTTTACCAAATCAATGGTCTTGCCTCGAAGTACTTTATTGTCCAAATCAAGAATTTCCACCGGTTCCTCATCATAGGTCAAATCTGGATTCAACTCCACTTCCTCCACA
Organism: Hibiscus tridactylites; assembly: GCA_958450335.1. NCBI lineage: Eukaryota > Viridiplantae > Streptophyta > Magnoliopsida > Malvales > Malvaceae > Hibiscus > Hibiscus tridactylites. The sequence goes on along the minus strand of OY288265.1, from coordinate 23,090,361 downwards.
GGCATAACATGCGAAGGATCCGATCTATACCTCTGAAGCATAACGACATGAAACACATCATGAATCTTTTCCAACTCTTGCGGTAACCTCAACTTGTACGCAACAGGACCCACACGCTCAATCACCTCGTATGGTCCAATGTACCTAGGGCTCAACTTACCCTTTCGGCCAAACCTCATCACCTTTTCCAAGGCGAAACTTTCAAAAACACACGGTCACCCACCGCATACTCAATCTCCTTATGCTTCAAATCCGCGTAAGACTTCTGTCGATCAGAAGCTGCCTTCAATCGCTCACAAATGAGCTTCACCTTCTCGGTGGTTCCTTTCAACAAAGCTGGCATTGAAACCAACTTCTGACCTGTTTCAGCCCAACAAAGAGGAGTCCTACACTTCCTCCCGTACAAGGCTTCATAAGGTGCCATTTGAATACTTGCCTGGTAACTATTGTTATAAGCAAACTCTACCAAAGGCAAATGTTTCTCCCAAGAGCCTTGAAACTCAATCACACAGCACCTCAACATATCCTCCAGCACTTGGATAACACGCTCAGAGTGTCCATCCGACTGCGGATGATAAGATGTACTGAAATTCAGCCGTGTACCCAAAGCCTGGTGCAAACACTGCCAGAAACGCAATGTAAACCTCGAATCTCTATCCGACACAATCGACTTTGGCACACCATGCAGCCGCACAATCTCAGCAATGTACAGCTCCGCAAGCTTGTCCAGAGTATACGTAGTATGCACAGGCAAGAAATGCGCACACTTCTTCAGGCGATCCACAATCACCCACACCGAATTCTTCTTCGATGGCGACAAAGGTAAACTAGACACAAAGTCCATGGTAATCCTTTCCCACTTCCATTCAGGAATCCTCAACGGTTTCAACAACCCGGAAGGAAACTGATGCTCAGCCTTAACTCGCTGACAAACCATGCACTTGCTCACATACTCAGCAACATCTTTCTTTAAACCCACCCAATAGTACTCATCTCTAAGATCACGATACATCTTAGTACTACCAGGGTGCATAGCAAAAGGACTACTATGAGCTTCAGTCAGAATAGCACGCCTCAACTCAGCATCATTGGGCACTACTATTCGACTCCCAAAACATAAGACTCCATCATCATTAAAGCAGAAATCCGATGGCCTATCCTCAGCAATATCCTGAACATGTGGCACCAAGGAATCATCCAACAGTTGCTTATCCTTTATCAACTGAACCAAGGATGGTTTCACTTGCAATTCAGCCACAAGACCACCATCACGCGAAATACTCAAGCAGGCAAACATAGCCCTCAACTCCACTGCTACCTTTCTACTCAAGGCATCCGCTACAACATTAGCTTTACCCGGATGGTACTCGATCGTCAAATCATAATCCTTAAGCAACTCCACCCAACGTCGTTGCCTAAGATTCAACTCTTTCTGAGACATCAGATACTTCAAACTCTTGTGATCCGTGTACACAGTACACTTCTCACCAAACAGGTAATGTCTCCAAAATTTTAAAGCAAAAACCACCGCAGCTAACTCAATGTCATGCGTAGGATAATTGCGCTCATGCACCTTCAACTGGCGCGATGCATAAGCCACCACCTTACCCTCTTGCATCAACACACACCCCAAACCAACGTAGGATACGTCACTATACACCACAAACTCTTTCCCTGATTCAGGCTGAACCAAGATAGGAGCTTGCGTCAAAGCTGCCTTCAGCTTCTCAAAAGCCTACTGTCTCGCTTCCGTCCACTCAAACTTAACATCCTTCTGCAACAACTTCGTCAAAGGTGCAGCAATCTTTGAAAATCCATCCACGAACCTCCGATAGTATCCCGCCAAACCAAGGAAACTACAGACTTCATGAACAGACTTAGGAGGCTTCCAATTCATCACTGCCTCAATCTTCTGAGGATCAACACGAATCCCCTCAGCAGAAACCACATGACCAAGGAACACAACTTCTCTGAGCCAAAACTCACACTTGCTCAGCTTAGCATAAAGCTGATTCTCCAACAAAGCCTGTAACACAATCCTCAAATGCCCCTCATGCTCCTCCTCAGTACGAGAGTACACGAGAATATCATCAATGAACACCACAACAAATTTATCCAAATATTCATGGAACACTCTATTCATCATGTCCATGAAAGCTGCAGGAGCATTCGTCAAACCAAACGGCATCACAAGAAACTCATAATGCCCATACCTCGTTCTGAAGGCTGTCTTTGGCACATCCACATCCTTCACCTTCAACTAGTAATACCCTGAGCTTAAGTCAATTTTAGAGAACACAGCCACTCCCCGAAATTGATCAAAAAGATCATCAATCCTCGGTAATGGATACTGATTCTTGATAGTCAACTTGTTAAGGTGACGGTAATCGATGCACATTCTCATAGTGCCATCCTTTTTCTTCACAAACAAGACCGGTACACCCCAAGGTGACACACTCAGCCGAATGAAACCACGATCAAGAAACTCCTGAAGTTGCGTCTTCAGCTCCTTCAACTCTTTAGGTGCCATTCGATAAGGAGTAATGGATACTGGAGTTGTGTTTTCATACAGCTCAATTCCAAACTCCACTTCGCGATTAGGAGGCAACCCAGGAAACTCCTCCGGAAACACACCAGGAAACTCTCGCACAATCCTGATATCTTGCACTCGCAGCTCCTTAGAGCTAGGATTCATCACAAAGGCTAGGTAGGCTTCACAACCTTGCCTCAACATTCGGCTCGCCTCCAATGTAGACACCACATTGGCAAGAAACTTCACATTCTCACCCACCACCACTACCTCATAATCATCCGCAAGCTTCAGTGAAACTCGCTTGTTTTCAAAATCCACCACAACTTGATGTTCAACAAGCCAATCCATACCAAGGATTACATCAAAACCATAGAAAGGCAATTCCATAAGATCAACATGAAAAACATGGTTTTGCACAACCAAGGGACATCTTCTATAAAGCTTTCGTGTCACAATGGTCTCACCAAAAGAACTAGTTACACGCATACCAACATCCAAAGACTCAACAGGCAAACCAAGCAATTGAGCATGCTCACGCAATATGTATGAGTGTGTAGATCCAGAATCAATCAAGGAAAGTAATGACAAGGATTGCAAAGTGAAAGTAACTGCGATCACATCCGTGTCATTCCTCCCCTCCCGCTGAGCATACACTCGAGCCTGGCCACCACCCTCAGGCTGGACAGCTACCACGTGAGCCACATTCCTTCCACCATCCTCTCTGCGCTGGAAGTTACCACGGTCGTGCCCACGACCTCTCTGTGGTGCAACAACTCCAGGAGCACGTCCCTGACCACCACCGGCCAACAGAGGACACTCCCTCCTCATGTGATCCGCCGAACCACAGTTCCAGCACGAATTACCGGTCACCACAACAGGAGCCTGCACCTCTCTCGCTGCCCGAGGACAATCACGCCTCAAGTGACCATGCGATCCACACGCCCAGCATGTGTTCTGATCAGCTCTCGCCCTGTCTCCCTGAACAGGCGCACCATGCCCTCCACCACCACGCCTAGCAGAAGACTGATACCTCCGATCACGTCCTCTCTTGTTCCATCCACCACCGGAACTATACTCAGCAGCTCGCTTGCCCGAGCTAGAACCAACACCTCTAGAAGATAAACCTAGGTTCTGCTCAATATCCTTCGCCCTACTAACCAACACATCAAAGTCAGTGTACTCAACGGCCAACATATAGGTCTTTACATCTGTCACCAAACCATAACGGAAACGTTCACACCTCTCCCGCTCATCAGGGATAAGCTCAGGTGCGTACTGACTGAGATAGACAAACTGGATCTCGTACTCAGCTACTGTCATACTTCCTTGTGTCAGTGACATGAACTCTCTTTTCTTTTCATCCAAGTATCGCACACCCAGATACCTACGCTTGAAAGCGTTCAAAAAGAACATCCAAGTCACATCAGCATCCTCCATTCTGGAGATAGTGGTCGTCCACCATGTATACGCATCATCATGCAACAGCGACACCACACAGCCTAGCTTATGCACATCATTGCAGTTCATCTGTCCCAAAATCCTCTTGGTACTTTCCAACCAAGATTCAGAACCTTCAACGGACAAACCCCTGAACTCAGTCCCTCCCAGACTACGTAGACGTTCCAAAGGTAGTCTAGCATTAGCATCCCCCTGATGCCCAGCTCCATGAGCCCCAGCTACTGCCGCCTGAAAGGCTCCAGCAATAGCTTGAATCAAAACTGTCATGTCAGGAGCAGCTTGCCCCTGCCCAGCTTCAGGTCCAGCGACCCCAGCACCAACACCAACACCAGCTCCATCACCTCCAGCACCACCACCACCGGGCGGAGGAGGTAAATCCACTACATTTTCAGCATTCTCTTTATTCTTGTTTTGAGCCACAGCTCGCGTATTAATCCTCGTCTCTCTACGAGGTCCCATTCACTAAACAATGCACTAACACAAATGCAATAAACATAATCAGGCTCAGCAAGGTAAGAAATCCAAGTACTCAAGCTCACTTCCATATTTAAAACAAATCATTTCATTAGTTTTGATATGGCAATGGGTCCCTCTAACATGCTTCACCACATCATACATCACAATTGCAACATACTTACAAATCACACATCATACTTTCACTAAAAAAGCATACAAAGCAATCATACACATATCACCCACATAACCATTCCCAATTACTCGAGAACTCAGCTTTGATACCACCAAATGTAACCCCCTTATCCCGGCCTAGACGGTTGACCCGAACTACGAAGATTACACGGGGAAAACCAAAGTCAACCCGAAAGTCAACCTTGATTAACGACCCTTTTTTTCTTTTTAAACTTATCTAGATGCACATTAACCCTAGGCATACTCTTGAGATAAGCATACTAAAAAATCACAGCAATCAGAAAGCAATAAGGGACTCAATTGCACAACATACGAATTTAGGGACCAAAATGTAAATTCTTGAAATTAAGAGGACCTAACTAATTTCAAGGTTACCAAAATCAAATTTAACATATTACAAGCTTCCTTGTCAAATTTCACCTTAAACGGACATTCCAAACTCACTCAATTGCATATACAAAATTCAGGACTAAAACATAAAGCTTGCAAAACATAAACCATACATATCAGTGCCCAACGGTCAAGTTTTTCGGAATGGGGGTTGACCGTTCCGAAACGCGGGTTCGTTTCGAAACCCGTTCCGAAACAGGGCTTGGCAGTAGTATAAGTGTTTCGGAACGACCTCTACCCGTTTCGATACACAAGGGCCATTACAAGCCCCTGTTTCGAAACGGTAGTGCTCGTTCCGATACAGGCTTCCCAAAAAGTGCAGAATTTCCTGGTTTATCATACATTCGGCCAATCAAACACATTCCTATGACCTCCTAATCATGCCAACAAGTCATCATACATTAAAGGAACATATTTGCATCATCAAAACTCATTCATGACATCAATTAGGAAAAACCACAAGTCTATAGGCACGCTTCCTAATATTGGAAAATCAAGCAACCATCAAATCTTCAAAACAATACCAAATGGCCATTTACATGTTTCAAACATCATAAGCATCATACCAAACTTAGGGAGTCCAAAACATCTCCCAACAACACAACCTAGGTTCCCATTGCCAAATATCAAAGACTAATAATGTTGTGAAAATGTCACCATACATGAGCTTAGCTTACCCTTGGATTACTTGCCCTCCTTGCTGCCCACAAACACCTTAATTATCTGCATTATTGGTTCAAGAAAGAGAGCGTAAGCACAAATTCTTAGTGAGGGATGCTCTAAAGAAACAACTCAATAATGCATTTTATAAAACACCTTTCACAAGGCCTTTTCAACACATAACATCAATTCCCATGCAACAATGCATATACAACAAGCATCTCATGCTTAAATAACATTAACATGTCATATTGGCTTCCAAGTGATACCATAACCATTTTTCAACTCAAAACACAATCGGATACGCGGATTACAAGCGTTGTCCCATACGCTTCATACACACTATCAAACACTCAAGGTGGAGTTTATCGGTACAATCACAATCCCTCAACACCCGTGGTGGAGTTTAACGGTACAATCACAACCCCTCCACATCACTCATTGGTAGTTGTATAACATCACTAACGAGAACACGGGACACACAACACAAGATCCTCACATGGCATTTTAACCACCATTATGATCTTAGACATCTCGTTAGTGTACTTGGATGGAGTTTACGGTACCATTACAACCCCTCAACATCCAAGGCGACTTTATTCACGGTGCACCCAATCCTATAGCCGGCTAACTATATCCGATTCAAGTACTTTTAAACCAATACATCACTTGCCAATATACATCATTTACCATCATCAATCCACTGTTTTAAAGCATTAAACCAAGCCATTAAACCATCAGGCATCACTATGCATAAAAACCACATTTATCAATGTCAACCAAGGATCTCTTACCTTGAGCATCCTTCAACACATGGCTTTCAAGACCAGCATTAAACATGCTAAAATATGCTTTCAAAACAGAATTTTAACATGCAAATAAAACACATTGCATCCAACCATTTCATGGTTCATCAAAGAGAGAGTTTCTCCGAAAACTTACTCTTGAGCTTAGTTAAGTTGCTTAGACTTAAACTAAGCTCCCAAAACCTTCAAACATTGGTTTCAAAGCTGAAAACCAAACTTCACTCACCAATTCCGTTTCGCAAGCTTGCCGAAACGCCGTTCAAGCCTCCAGATCAACACCACAAGGATATGAAGATGTCTCCCATGTTTTAAACACATCAAAGCAGAGGATTAATGCATCATCATGCATTAAAATCTTCAGCCATAACACCTAAACTCGCTGCTCTCACCAAAACTCACATTTCGGCTACCAAACACAACCAAAATCACATCCAGACACTTCCACAACATTACCCAGCCAAGATCCATCACTTCTAAACATTCTTAGACACCAATTAACATCCAAACAGAACCCAATCACATCCTTATACCTCCAGTTATAGCAGAACACCAAGATCACCCCAAAAACCACCATTTTCACCAATAAAAACTTAGGAAAATCAACCTATTCGGGATTGCATTGATTAAACCTCAATTACACATCGTTAAACATCCAAAATACATTAAAAAAACATCTCAAAACAGAGCCCAAACATTCATCACGAATTTCTTCAAGATTTAATCAAAATCTCAAGTTTTAAGCCAAAATCAAGATCACAACATCAAAGCCTTTTATAAAACTCAATTTAAGGATTGAGAACTTGGGAATTTCAGTAAAGAACTGAGTATTTAGAGGAGAAGAACGTTCATACCTCTAAATGTGGATTTCTCCTTGTTTAGAGCCAAAATCCTTGAAAATTCAATATGCAAATGAAGAGGATTTGATGTAGAAATGATTAGGAATCATTTGAGGATTGAAATCTCATCATTTGGTTTGAAAATCAAAAGAAAAGCTGCTGTGGAAATGTGTTTGGCTGAGGGAATTTTGAGAGAAAATGAAATGGGAAAATTTTAGCAAAAGTTAGTCATGAAACTAAAATATGGTTTTTCCCTCTTTTCTTTTTATTAATTAAACATTAAATGAGTCATTAAAATCAAGAAAAATCTGGAGAAATCCTTCCTTGGGTAAATTAGCTCCTTAAAGATTCAAAGTTTCAATCCTTTCAAAACAGTCACAAACTTTTCAAAAATTACATTTTAGTCACTAATTCGAAATGTCATATTTCCAAGCCTCATTTTGTAAAATTGATTTCACCACTCTCTTATATATATTAAAAGAGGATTTTTAGATATTTTTCCATATTTTTAATGCATCTCGAACTAGGCTTTCCCTAAAACCACCTTTTATATTTGAATCGAAAATTAGACTGGTCCGGTTCAAACCCTAAACTTCCAAGCCCAAAATTGGGGTGTTACAAATTGAGTTCCGTTCGTTGTGTCACTTTCTCAAAGTTGAATTTCTAATCATATAAGTTAATAATTTGCATCTAGAAAAGATAAAAAGAAAAAAGGGTCGTTAATCGAGGTTGACTTTTACGAGTTGACCTCAGTTTTCCCCATGTAATCTTCTCAGTTCGGGTCGGGCGTCTAGGCTGGGCTAAAGGGGTTACAAAATATTTTACCCTTAGGCCCGGGGGTAATTAGAGATCTTATGTAAAAGGGTCCATGTCAAAACAATAGTTCTTATCTCAATAAAGTTGCATATTTTCCAATAATTTTTGTGTGGCAAACTTTCCTTCGCAAAGCAACAAAAAAGCAAAAGATCGTAAAATGAAAATCAAAAAGCAAACCTTAAAACAAATCATACCATTTCATCCATTATTTCTTTCTTGGTATATATTCTTTGTTTCTTTTTGTTGAGTGGATCAATGGATTGATCAAAGCCAAGAGGGGGTGAATTGGGTTTTTAAAATTTGTTGTGGAAAGTGGAATAGCAAAAATTGAAGAATAAGACAATTTATAGTGGTTCAAGTTCCAAATGAACTCTACATCCACTACCTTAGCTACCACTAAGGATTTTCCAACAATCCACTAATTGCTCTTCCCCTTTTCATGGCTTAGGAGGTAACCTTTACAATACCAGTCAAATTTTCTACCCAAAATTTGACCAAACCCTCACAAGAATACAAAGAAGAAATTAAGGCAAGAAAGATATCTCTCAATACAAGTTTTCCCCTTTAAATACAAGCACTCAACCCAAATTTGAATACAAGATAGGAAGTAAACACAACAAAATTGTGGATTTTACAAGAGATAAGAAATTAGGCACTTTGAGCTTGGATTTTTGTAAAGATGTTTCTTTTGGATGCAATAGTTGTTGTTAGTCTTCAATTGGCTTCATTTTATACCTTCTCCATTAATTCTAGTCGTTTGGGTGGTTAGGGTATTGAATATAGCCGTTGGGACCCTCTCTTTCCACCATAAATGCACTTCTGTAGCCTACCGTATCGGTACACGGGAATCCATATCGATACCTGTCTCAAAACAAAAAGAGTCGTTACACAATAAACAAAAGGGGTGTATCGATATGCGTGTAAGCGTATCGGTACGGGATAGGGATCCGTTTCGATACGAGTAAGACCATATTGATACCATTATTCTCACAAAGCTTACTGGAAGTTTCTGTATCGATACGGCAAAGGGCGTATCAGTACGGGACAACCAACACTTTAAAATTCTGTTACCTAACAACTGACACCAACAGTCAAAAACATTTAAGGCTTTTTAAATTTAAAATTCCATTAAACTCATATTAATATGGGTGACACCGTATTGGTATGCCATTCAAACTCCTTTAGTTTTAATAGAGAGAGCGTATCGATACAGATTCAATCTGTTTCAACACGCTATTTCGATACGGTAAGGGGCGTATCGAAACGCGTTTCTCTAGTAGCCAAATTTGTAAAAAAAGGTATCGATACGGTAAAGAGCGTATCGATACGCCTGGACGATTTTCAATTGTTTGGCCTTGGAACACTTAGAAAATATTTTAGAGTTTGAGATTTTCAAACTAAAGTGAAGCCTTGTTGATTTGAAATCTTTTGAGGGACTTAAAAATCTTTTTCAAGTTTTTCAATTTAATCCTTAAAACACTTTGTTATATCAAAATCAAACATAGGTTTTATAATCTCCCCCTTTTTGATATAACAAAACCAAAACTTGGAATTTTTAAGACTTTTGAAAAGCTTTGCAAAAACAACTCCCCCTTAATATTTGCTAGGTAAAATTTAAGTTAAAATTTTTTAAGTGAGCGTGTTCCCTCGCCCCTTTTTGTTAGATCAAAAAATAGAGACATATATAGACATAAGAAAAAGGCATAAATAATAACCAAGCAACATATTATAGATAAAACATTAAGTTTATAACAAAGGAAACATCAAAATAAAATCCAAATAACAATAATCAAAGCATAGGTTTTAGAATGCAAACTTAATCCTAAGAACATAATTCAAAGTGCATAAATAGATATCCTAAATGACATGAATGGAATGCAAAGATAATCTACTACTCTTCTCCATCACCATCTTCATCATCTTCACCGTCCTCTTCATGTGCATCATCATTCCTTCTTGATTGACGCCACTCATCATGGAAAGCGGTAAGAGATATGTTCATCAAGTTGTGACTGCCTTCAAGAGAGGTGAGACGCGTCTCCACATTCTTCAAGGCTTGTAAAGCGTGTGTCTATAGCGGCAAACCCCGAATTCATCACTTGATCCATAGAAGCAATTCCCGTGCGTAAGCCCGTGAATTGTTCGTTGAGAAAGGTCATAAGGGCATCCATGGAAGGAGGAGAAGCTTGAGAAGCTTGAGCGGCTTGAGGATTTGCAATTTCTTCCGGAATCGCATCGCTAGGGAGCTCGGGGAGACGAAGCCAACTACCATTGAAGTAATGAAACTTCCCCCTTGAATGAGATCTTTCATCAATGGGATCGATGAAGGGTGTCAGGTAGTCGTGAGAGCAATCAATCTCCTTTTGGGTGAAGAAATAACTCAAAGTCGTCCCACATGTGAAGGAAGTGACAAGAGTAGTGTGGTGATGTTGCACGAGATAGACAATCTTCGCAAACATAATGCGAGCAAGATTTGGTTGTTGTCTTTGATGGAAGCACCGAATCCAAAAGTCATCAACTTGGCGGATAGTTGAATACTTTCCTCCTGAAGGCCTAAACCACCAAGAAACCATCAAGTGTAGGATTCGATCTTGAGCATTGAGAGCGGTCATGGAACCTCCCAAGATATGGCCAAGAGAATTCTCATCATCGAGTCCCTAATCTTCTAACTTAAAAACATCACAAATAGATTTAACATCGATGGTGATCTTTTTACCCATTAGATAAGAATTAACGACCATAACTACACCCGCTTGATTGGCAACACACTTGGCATTAGCATAGAAAATCAAAACCAAATTGCGATAGAAAAAGACGGGAATTTGAATAAAATCCATAAATTTCCATTCTTGGAGAAAAGGTAAGTATGAAAATTTGAAGCGCTCCGAGTTGAGAAAAGGAACGGAAATTACCCTATTCGGACGGATTTTATAGTTTTGAAAGCCTAAAAAATAGGTGAGTTCTCCGGTAATCCTAAAGCACTTTTGATAGATAAGAGTGAAGTTTGGGCGAGTACCATCTCCGGGATTGGAAGCTTCACTGACTTCGCTAGTACGCGCTCTCTTTTTGGGTGCCATTGTCTAGAGAAATAGAACAAAGCAGTGTGTATTCATTATTTTTCTCATTCAACCCATTGAAAATCAATAATCAAGGTTGTTTTTAAAAAAATTAAAAGACAAATCAAAAACAAAAGTTTGATAAATTTTGTTTTTGAGAAAACAAAACAAAACAAAACAAGAAAAATTTAAAATGAAAATCAAAGAAAATAAAAAGAGAAAAAGAATTTTATACCTTGATATTGATAGAGAAGAATGGAAGAAGAACTTGCACCAAATTGATAGAAAGCTTTAATGGCTTTGCTTGATATTGAAAAACCCTCAAGAGATTTTGAGTTGTGTGGTGAAAATATGAGGGATTGAAAGGCTTTTTATAGAGTAAAAACGGCTAGGGTTTTGAAATTTCAATTTTGGTAAAAGGGAAACTCTCTAAATGACATTAAGAAGCTGTTTGCGCAATCGAGTATCGATACGCCAAAGGGTGTATCGATACATGGGTAAAATGGTAATTTCTTAGAAACACATGTCAAATGTCCGTATCGAAAAAGATATCATCCGTATCGAAACACTGACATATCGTATCGAAACAGTTTTAGCCGTATCGATACCCGTTTTAGACAAAATGCAGTCTGGTCAACTAATAAAGTACTCGTATCGATACGCATAAGGTCGTATCGATACCCTATGCCCAGAAATGCATTTTTTGCTTTAAGAACAACCAAAGGCTCGACTTTAACATCTCCTAAATGAATGCAATTGATGAATGAGCAGTTCTAAGCATATTTTAACAGATGCATACTCCCCTAGCTATAAGTATGGTTTCTATCAAGATCAACAACACATAAACATGCATTTTCACAAAATCAAGCAATTTTAACCTCAAAAAGGGTCCTAAAGGGTCGAGGAAGGATAGTTAGACCTAACTCTCTCCTAAGAGACCAAAAATGCTCTTTGTCTAAAGGCTTAGTAAAAATGTCCGCTAGTTGGTTCAAGGTGTCAACGTACTCTATAACAACAACTTCCTTAAGGACATGATCTCCAATGAAATGATGCCTTATTTCTATATGTTTGGTTCTAGAGTGTTGGATGGGATTTTTGGTTAAGCATATAACACTAGTGTTATCACACTTAAGGGGTATGGTTTCAACTTTAACACCATAATCTAAGAGTTGTTGCTTCATCCAAAGGACTTGAGCACAACAACTCCCTAAGGATACGTACTCGGCTTCGGTGGTAGATAAAGCTACACTATTTTGTTTCTTAGAGAACCAAGATATGAGCACACTACCTAAGAATTGACAAGTTCCCGAAGTACTTTTCCTATCAATTTTACATCCCTCATAATCCGCATCCAAATAAGCATGAAGGTTGAAGGTTTAGTCTCTAGGGTATAAGGTAAAGATTCTCTAAGGTACCTAAAGATTCTCTTAACGGCTATAAGGTGAGACTCTCTAGGACTAGCTTGAAACCTAGCACACAAGCAAACACTAAACAAAATATCCAGTCTATTTGCGGTAAGGTAAAGCAAAAATCCAATCATAGAGCGATAAAGCTTAGAGTTAACACACTTACCTCCTTCATCTTTGTCAAGCTTTGTAGATGAGCTCATTGGTGTAGCTTGAGGCTTTGCTTGCTCCAAGCCAAACTTCTTGAGCATATCTTTCACGTACTTTGCATGATTGATGAAGGTGTCATCCTTCCTTTGTTTGATTTGGAGTCCCAAGAAGAATGAGAGCTCCCCCATCATGCTCATCTCGAATTCACCTTGCATTAACTTAGCAAACTCTTTGCAATGACACTCATTAGTAGATCCAAAAATAATATCATCAACATATATTTGTACTACTAAGATGTCATTTTTATATCTTTTTTATGAAAAGTGTAGTGTCCACCTAACCTTTTTCAAAACCTTTTTCAATCAAAAAGTTTGAAAGCCTTTAATACCAAGCTCTAAGAGCTTGTTTTAAACCATAAAGTGCTTTGGTTAGTTTGAAAACATGATTTGGAAATTTTGAATCCTCAAAACCCGGTGGTTGTTCCACATACACTTCCTTATTTATAAAACCATTTAAAAATGCACTCTTGACATCCGTTTGAAAAATCTTGAAATCATGATAACATGCATATGCAAGCAACATCCTAATAGCTTCTATTCTAGCTACGGGTGCATAGGTTTCATCAAAATCTATTCCCTCTTATTGAGTGTAACCTTGAGCAACTAATCTAGCTTTGTTTCTCACAATGTTACCACTCTCATCTAGTTTATTCCAAAATACCCATTTAGTTCCTATAATAGATTGATTACTAGGCCTTTCAACTAATGTCCATACATTACTTCACTCAAATTGGTTTAACTCTTCTTGCATAGACATAATCCAAAAATCATCTTGTAATGCTTCTTTAATGTTTTTAGGCTCTATGCATGAGATAAAAGCAACATGATTCATGAGTTTGAGAGAAGATCTAGTAGTTACCCCCTTGGATGGATCACCCAAGATTTCACCACCTTTGACATAGTTGTACTCCCTTGGGTAGCTCTCTTCCTTTTCCTCAAGAGCCAAGTCCTTCAAGGCTTCAAGAGGTGGATCTTGTGCATTTTCTTCTTTATATGGAATCTCATCCTCCTTTGAAGTTTTTCCTCCATCAAAGGCATCAAGGATTCCTACATCATCATCATCACAAGAATCCTTTCTCAAAAGGAGGTTATCATCGAAAACGACATGAATAGACTCATCTACTACTAAAGTTCTTTTATTAAATACACGATAGGCTTTAGAGTTTAAAGAATACCCTAAGAAAATAGCTTCATCACTTTTAGCATCAAATTTACCTAAGTTGTCTTTACCATTATTTAAAACAAAACACTTGCAATCAAATGGATGAAAATAGCTAATGTTAGGCTTTTTAGATTTTAAAATCTCATATGGTGTTTTCTTTAAAAGTGGCCTAATCATTACTCGATTTACAATGTATCAAGCGGTGTTTGTGGCTTCCGCCCAAAAATATTTAGGTAAATTGTTTTCACAAAGCATGGTTCTAGCCATTTCTTGTAAAGTCATATTTTTCCTCTCAACTACCATATTTTGTTGAGGAGTTCGAGGAGCCGAAAAATTGTGGCTAATACCATTTTCATTTAAAAACTCTTCAAAACCTAGATTTTGAAACTCGGTTCCATGATCACTTCTAGTATGAGAAATCTTAAGTTCAAGATCATTTTGAGTTAATTTTGAAAACATGATGAATTTTTCTAAAGCCTCGTCTTTAGTACTTAAGAATAGAACCTAAGTAAATCTAGAATAGTCATCAACAAGTACAAAAACATACAATTTACCGCTCAAGCTCATAGTTCTAATAGGCCCAAATAAATCCATATGAATTGGTTGTAAACACCTATTTGTAGAAACATCATTAATGGATTTAAAGGATGATCTATGTTGTTTACCCTTAGAGCATGCATCACATAGTTTATCATTTGAAAACTTGATCTTGGGTAAACCTCTAACTAGATTTAGGGAAAATAATTTTTCTAAAACACTAATGCTAGCATGTCCCAGTTTCCTATGCCATAGTCATGCATCATTTTCATTTTGTGCAACAAAACATGCATGGGATGAATGAATGTCATCTAGATGCACAATGTATATGTTACCTATGCGATGACCAATGAGCATTATTTTATTTGATTTAATGTCAACAATTTTACACTCATCTTTATCAAATAAGACATTAAATCCTTTATCACACAATTGACTAATTCTCAATAAATTGTGTTTTAGACCATCGACATACAAAACATTTTCAATGAGTATAGTAGAGTGATTACCTATGGATCCAATACCTTTAATATGGCATTTGGAGCTGTCACCAAAAGTCACTACTCCTCCACCTTTTGGCTTTAAGTCCATGAATCGAATCTTGTCTATGGTCATGTGCCTCAAGCATCCACTATCAAGGTACCATGATTTTTGACTTTGTGATTTGGCCTTGTAGCAATGCTCCCCCTACAAACAAAGAGTTAAACTTTGATTTTTGGTACTCAAATCATTTTGGGTCCACGAGTGTTAGCTCCCAAAAGCTTGGTTCCCTTAGGAATCCAAGGTAACATGGCATCAACATTATTAGATTTGACAAGTTCCTTAGGAACCCATACACTTCTAATTCTTTTAGTTCTATTATGCCTATGGAAGCCACTTTGTTTGTAGTTATAGGTCTTTCTTTTAGGTTGGTTTGTTCTAGATGGTTCACTTATTTCATTTTTCACATTATCAACAGTTTTGAAAGACACTTTGAGCTTATTAAGCTCATCTAACACCTTTTGGTATTCTACATTGCATTGAGAAATAAGATTATTTAAATCTACATTTTCATTTTGAAAGATTATTTAAATCCACTTTCTTTGAATTTTTCTACCTCGGTTGGACCTCATAAACCGTGAGAATCTTTTGGCTATCATAGCCAATTCTTCTAGATCTTCCTCCTCACTAGAAGTGCTCTCCTCATGTAGAGAAGCTTTGAGAGCCACTCCTAGCCTTTTCTTCTTGTCTACCTCAAGCTTCTCTACTCTTCTTTCTTCCTTTCATCTTCCCTTCCTTGCTTCATGATCTCATGAGTTAGGAGAGAACCAACTAGCTCATCAAACCTGAGTGTCTTCAAATTCTTGGTCTCAATGATGGCGGTTCTTTTCCCATCCCAAGACTCGGGAAGTGAGTAGAGTAGCTTCCGGACTAGTTTGTCTTCTTGGATTATCTCTCCAAAACCCTTTAGCCCATTGATAATTGTTGAAAAACGATCGAACATCTTTGAAACGGTTTCGTCGGGTTCCATTTTGAAATTCTCATAGCTAAGATTGAGAATTCCAATTTTTGTTTCCTTTACACCACTTGTTCCTTCATATATAGTCTAAAGTGTATCCCATACTTCCTTAGCACTTTCGATGGAGGAAACTTTAGAGTAGATATCGAGACCAAAAGAAAAAATAGCATGTGAAGAGCCTTGTCGTTGATTTGAATCTTCTTTCTCTCTTCTTCACTCATTTCATTTTTCCTTTTTGGCACAAGTCTTCCTTCGTCGTCTCTCTTCAGCAAAATAGAGGGACCATCTTCAATAGCATCCCAAACAAGATAACCATTGGATTTAATGAAGAGACACATCCGGTTCTTCAAAAAGGATAGTTGTCGCCATTGAATAAAGATGGTTTTGTGGTTGATTGAGACTCGTACATGCTAGAGCCGAAGGTAGATGCCATGACTTTCTTTGTAGTTGATCACACTCTTCCTAGAATCTCCTCTTGTGGTTGTTAACCCTTCAAAGAGGTAGGCTCTGATAGCAATTGTTGAGTGGATCAATGGATTGATCAAAGCCAAGAGAGGGGTGAATTGGTTTTAAAAATTTGTTGTGGAAAGTGGAATAGCAAAAATTGAAGAACAAGACAATGTGGAGTGGTTCAAGTTTCAAACGAACTCTACATCCACTACCTTAGCTACCACTAAGGATTTTCCAACAATCCACTAATTGTTCTTCCCATTTTCAAGGCTTAGGAGGTAACCTTTACAATACCGGTCAAATTTTCTACCCAAAATTTGACCAAACCCTCACAAGAATACAACGAAGAAATTAAGGCAAGAAAGATATCTCTCAATAGAAGTTTTCCCCTTTAAATACAAAGCACTCAACCCAAATTTGAATACAAGATAAGAATTAAACACAACACAATTTGGGACTTTACAAGAGATAAGAAATTAGGCACTTTGAGCTAGGATTTTTGTAAAGATGTTTCTTTTGGATGCAATAGTTGTTATTAGTCTTCAATTGGCTTCATATTATACCTTCTCCATTAATTCTAGACGTTTGGGTGGTTAGGGTATTGAATATAGCTGTTGGGACCCTCTCTTTCCATCATAAATGCACTTCTACAGCCTACCGTATCGGTACACGGGGATCCGTATCGATACATGTCTCAAAACAGAAAGAGTCGTTGCACAATAACAAGAGGGGCGTATCTATACGCGTGTAAGCGTATCGGTATGGGATAGGGATCTGTTTCGATACGGTTAAGACCGTATCGATAACATTATTCTCACAAAGCTCACTAGAAGTTTCCATATCGATACGGCAAAGGGCGTATCAGTACGGGAAAACCAACACTTTAAAATTTTGTTACCTAACAATTGACACCAACGGTCAAAAACATTTAAGGCTTTTCGAATTTAAAATTCCATTAAATATGTATCGATACGGGTGACACCGTATCAGTACGTCATTCAAAATCCCTCAGTTTTTACTGAGAGAGCGTATCGATACATATTCAATATGTTTCGATATAGTAAGGGGCGTATCGAAACGCGTTTCTCTAGTAGCCAAGTTTGTAAAAAAGGTATCGATACGGCAAGGTGTGTATCGATATGCCTGGACGATTTTCAATGGTTTGGCCTTGGAACACTTAGAAAATATTTTAGAGTTTGAGTTTTTCAAACTAAACTGAAGCCTTGTTGATTTGAAATCTTTTGAGGGACTAAAAAATCTTTTTCAAGTTTTTCAATTTAATCCTGAAAACACCTTGTTATATCAAAATCAAACATAGGTTTTACACTTTTATTTGTAGGTTTTTAGATATCAATGGTACAAATGACTCCGAGTCAGATTCTGAGATTAATTTTGAATTACCTCTATGTTTGGAGGAAGTTGGGTATATTAATGATGATGAAGAATATGACTTGCCCGATGATTTGCTGAAAATGGTAGAGGGAGAGGAAAAGCAGATTCTACCCCACAAAGAAGAGTTAGAAGTTTTGAATCTTGGGATCGAAGAAGAGAAGCGTGAAGTGAAGATTGGTACCACCATCTCAGTTAAGACGCGACAATGTTTTGTTGAGCTTCTGTAGGAGTATAAGGACATTTTTGCCTGGTCATATCAGGAAATGCCTGGCCTTGATACAAATATTGTTATGCATCGGCTTCCTATAAAGGAGGGATGTGAGCATGTAAAGCAAAAACTCATAAGGATGAAGGTTGATACACTTCTGAAAACCAGAGATGAAGTAAAAAAGCAATACAATACAGGATTCCTCAAGGTGGCTAAATATTCAGAATGAGTGGAAAACATTGTTCCAGTACCAAAGAAAGATGGAAAAGTAAGGATGTGTGTCGACTACAATGATCTTAATAGGGCAAGTCCCAAAGATAACTTTCCGCTCCCACATATCGACACCTTGGTAGACAATACAACCGATCATTCCATTTTCTCTTTTATGGATGGAATTTCTGGATATAATCAAATAAAGATGTGCCCATAAGACATGGAAAAGACTACTTTTGTAACACTTTAGGGAACTTTTTGCTATAAAGTAATGCCTTTTGGATTGAAAAACGCGAGGGCAACTTATCAGAGAGTTATGGTTACTCTTTTCCACGATATGATGCACATGAAATAGAAGTTTATGTTGATGATATGATTGTCAAATCTAGAACTGAGGAGGAGCATCTAGTGAACCTGAGTAAGCTTTTTCAAAGGTTGAGAAAATTTCAGCTAAAGTTTAATCCTGCCAAGTGCACATTTGGGGTTACTTCCGGAAAGTTGTTAGGCTTTGCAGTAAGCAGAAAAGGAATTGAAATTGACCCTGATAAGATAAAGGCCATACAAGAGCTTCCATCACCCCAAACACATAAGCAAGTTCGAGGATTCTTGGGGAGGTTGAATTACATAGCCCGTTTCATCTCCTAATTAACAAATAAATGTGATCCAATATTCAGGTTACTCAGAAAGAATAATCCAGGGACATGGAATGAGGAATGTCATGTAGCCTTAGATCAAGGAGCAGTTAACCAACCCTCCAGTGTTGGTACCACCTGTCTCAGAAAAACCGTAAATACTCTATCTGACGGTGTATGAAAATTCAATGGGCTGCGTATTGGGGTAGCATAATGAAAATGGAAGGAAGGAATGGGCAATATATTACGTGAGCAAAAAGTTCACCAACTGTGAAACAAGATATACCCCGATTGAAAAAGTATGTTGCGCTCTAGTGTGGGCTACTAAAAGGCTTAGGCAATATATGTTGTATCATACCATATGGTTGATTTCAAGGCTAGATCCGTCAAAGTTTATGATGGAAGCTCCAGCCTTATTAGGAAGAATAGCACGATGGAAGATGTTGCTCTCAGAATATGATATTCAGTATGTGAGTTAGAAAGCTATAAAAGGAAGTGCCATAGCTGATTTTCTAAAAAGTCGTGCTCAAGATGATTATGAGGCGTTAGATTTCAGTTTCCCCGACGAGGATTTAATGTGTATTATAGAAAATGATGAGCCAATAACAGAATCCAGGGTCATGCACATTGACGATGCTGTAAATGCTTTAGGACGAGGTATCGGGGCAGTTTTGGCCTCACTAGAATGAGACCATTACCCTTTCACATGTCGTTTGAAATTCTTTTACATTAATAACATGACAGAATATGAGACATGCATATTAGGTCTAAGAGAGGCCATTGATAGAAAGATCCGAAATTTGAAGGTCTATGGGGATTCAGCATTGATCATCTATCAAATAAGTGGCGAATGGGAAACAAAAGATGCAAAATTGATAAAATATTACAAGTTAGTCCTCGAATTAACTAAAGAATTCGATGTGATCACTTTTAAGCATCTCCCAAGGGAAGTGTTGAGTTGATCACACAATTGCAAATGGCCAAGATGGGGTTGAATTGTCAATAAAAATTTTGGTGGGAGGAATAAGTGAAAAATTAAAAGATGACACAAGTAGTTAGAGTGGTTAAAGTTCTCCAAATGAACTCTACATCCACTACCTTAGTTACCACTAAGGATTTTCAACCAATTCACTACTTGAATTCTTCCCCTTTTCTTGGATGAGGAGGTAACCTTACAAATTCGATTAAGCTTTCTACCCAAAGCTTAATCCACTCAATTTACAAAGAGAAGTTTTTGGTAAACTCAAATAGTTCCTCACAAAGGATAAATGTTTACCCAAATACAATTTTAATCACCCCAAACTCACAATACAAAATAACAATTGAAAACACTAGAGTTGGGTACAAGAATTTGACTTTGAAGAGTACAAGGGTTTGGTTTTTTGCTTTGATGGTGCTTGTAGGTTGAATAGTTGTTGCTGACCTTCAAAGGACTTCAATTTATATCTCCTCTATTATTTCTAGCCGTTTGGGTGGTTGGGGAATTGAATAGAGCCGTTGGTGGTGTTATCTCACCTCCATAAATGCAGTCTGCAACCACCCGTTTCGGAACGCGGGAACCTGTTTCGAAACAGACCAAAATAGAAAGATCCGTTGGGGTGCATTTAAGAGCCCGTATTGAAACGGTATTAACCCGTTTTGAAACACTTTTGCCACTGTCAAGGGTGGTTTCAAAACAGCTTGTACTCGTTTCGAAACGCCTTAACGGTTTTTGAAAAATCAGTTAAAAACTTACAACGGTCATATTTTTTCAAATCAAAATGAAGAACTGTTTCGAAACACTTGAAGTCGTTTCGATACGGGTTCTCTATGTTCTATAGTCGTTTTGATACCCGTTTCGGAACAGGGGTTGACAGTTTCAAAACCGTTTCGAAACGCCTTAGGCCGTTTCGAAACAGTGACTCAAAAAACATTGTTTTGGCTTTAAGAACACTTAGAAAATATTTGGAAAACTTAGTTTTTAACTTAGGCATATTCTTAAAATCATATGGGGATGTTTGAGGACTTAAAAATTCGTTTTGACATTTTCAATTTAGTCTTTAGGTTCTTTAGTTACATCAAAATTAAAATATCGGTTTCACAATCTCCCCCTTTTTGATATAACAAAACCAAAGTTAGAATTTTTAAGAGTTTTGAAAATTTTGAACACATTCTAACTCCCCCTTAATTTAAGACAGGTTTTTAAAGTTTTAAAAAGATTTTAACTTTGAAATTCAAGTTTTAAAACTTAAAAACACTTTAGACATTTAAAACGAATTTTTGGCTCTTAAATTTCTTCTCCCCCTTTTTTGTTAGATCAAAAATAATAAACAGGGCTCATAGAGAAGAGAAAGGATTAGTACCAATAAGCACTAAGCAATAAGCAATAAGCAACAATAATATTAATTCATAAAATTAAAATATCCAAACCATAAATCAACATTAAGTTCAAAGCATAATCCCAAATAAAACTAAAAGCATAGGTTCATAAAACATAATGAAACATAAAGATGCAAACTTAATCCTAAAATGCATAGATGATATGATATGTTATGAATATCCTAGGCCTCGTCATCACTATCGTCATCCGAAGTCTCATCATCGCTCTTGACTTGAGAACAGTGAAACTTCATCCATTGGCCATAGAGGGTAGAGAAGGACAAATCTATGTTCGAGTGGGAAGTCTCAAGGGATTGGAGTCGATCCTCTACATTTTGCAAGCGAGTGTTGATGGCACCAAAACCCGAAGCCATGTTAGTGTCTATGGCATTGAACCACTCGGTAATCAAAGCTGTGAGAGCTTCATGGTTTGCAACTTGAGCTTGTGGTTGAGGTTCAACGGGAGGAGGAGGAGGAGGTGCGACTCTATCAACGCGTTCCCAAACATTGTTCACATAGTGAAAACCGGACTTGCGGAGAGAGGACTCACCAATTTTTGACTTGCAGGGTTCCGGAGAGTCGTAGGTGCAGTCGAGACCAATCTTGCTAAAGATGTGACTTAAAATCGTGCCATAAGTAAAGGATTTCAAAGCATCGGTGTCAATAAGCTTAACATTGTTAACCATCTCGGCAAATATGATCTTAGCAACATTAGGGCGCTCACCACAACGGAAACACTCAAGCCAAAAATAGTAAACTTGACGGATATGAGAATATTTACCTCCGGAGGGGCGAAGGAACCATGAAACCATCAAATGGAGAAAACGATCGTGCGCATCCAAGGTAAGCACTTGACCGGTGTGAGAACCAAAGTGACTCTCATTCTCAAATCCTTCATCCTTAAGGGAAAAAGTAGACTTCAAGAGAGGGACATTAACAACAAACTTTTTCCCTAAAATATAAGATTCAATCCCAACAACCTCGGCATTTGTTTCATCATTAATAAGGTGAGCATTGGAATAAAAGATAAGTACCACGTGTTTGTAGCAAATATCTGGGATGCTCAACAAAGGAAGAAGACCCCATTCGCTCAAACGCTCGAGGTAACGGAAAAGAAAACGCTCGGAGTTAAGGAAGTCAAGATCAATCACACGCTCACGACGAACTTCGTAGTCCTTGACATATTTGAAACGAGCTCACATCTCTAGAGTTCGAAGAGATTTTTGAAAGAGCTGGGCGAGATTTGGGCGCATACTCGATTCACCGGATTGAACGGACTTACGTTTTTTGCTAACATATTCCGAAGCCATCCTAAAAACATTAAGCAAGTTTTAAAATAATTAAGTGTATGCATAGATTTCTAAATTCAATCCAATGATAAATCCCACTTAGATTTTAAAAAATTTAAAACAAAAACAAGAAAATTAAAAAGAAAAACAGTAAAAGAAAAATACGAGTGAAAATTTTTATATTCGAATCAGAAAATTGAAGATTTTGAAATTTTTTTTACAAGATATGAAAAACCCAAGCATAAGAACATAAAACTATACAAAAATAAAATTTTCTAACCTAAGCTTCGAACATAAAATGAAGGAAAAAGAAAAAGAGGAAAAATACCTTAGTTTGGGATTTTGGATGAATGGATGAAAATCCTTGCACAATATTGATGAATCTTGCTTAGAGTAGTGTTTTAGAGAAAAACCCCTCAATATTTGGTGAAAAACAAAGAGGTTTAGTGGGGTTTTATAGGGAAAAATTCGGGTTAGGGTTTTTAGGCTTTGGGAGAGTTTTAATTAAAGTGAACTTTATCATTAAAAGCCCTACTTAAAGCTATCCGCGAAACCGTTTCGGAACGGTCCTGACCGTTTCGAAACGCGAGCACGAGAGTTTGACCGTTTTTAGAATTTCAGATGATCGTTTCGATATGGGGTTGACCGTATCGAAGCCCTGTTGACTCGTATCGAAACTTGTTTCGATACACTCCTTGGCAGTAGCCAAAACGTTTCGAAACCCTTTCAAGGCGTTTCGAAACGCCCTTCTCTCAGACATGATTTTGAAGCATCTGTATCGAAACAGGTTGACCCGTTTCGATACACCTGGGCCTGGAAGTGCAGATGAGGCTTTAAGAGTACAGAAAATTGAGTTTTTCTAAGGCCTAACTTGCATGAATGACATGAATGATCAGGAAAACATATGCAAACATAAACATACTCCCCCTAGCTATAGACATGGATGAAATTAGGAGTAAAAACACATAAACATGGCATTTCACAAGATCAAGCAATTTTAAGCACAAAAGAGGTCCTAAAAAGTCAAGATAGGCTAGCTAGACCTAACTCTCTCCTAAGGGACCAAAAACGCTCTTTATCTAAATGTTTTGTAAATATATCCGCTAATTGGTTTAAGATGTCAACATATTCTATAACAACATCATTTTTCAAAACATGATCTCTAATGAAATGATGTCTAATTTCTATGTGTTTAGTTCTAGAGTGTTGGATGGGATTCTTAGTGAGACAAATGGCACTAGTGTTGTCACACTTAAGGGGTATGGTTTCTATTTCAACACCATAATCTAAGAGTTGTTGCTTCATCCAAAAGACTTGAGCACAACAACTCCCTAAGGATATGTACTCCGCTTCGGTGGTAGATAAGGCTACGCTATTTTGTTTCTTAGAGAACCAAGATACGAGCATACTACCTAAGAATTGGCATGTCCCGGAAGTACTTTTCCTATCTATCTTACATCCCCCATAATCCGCATCCGAATAAGCATAAAGGCTAAAGTAAGAATCTTTAGGATACCAAAGGCCTAAGGTAGGTGTGTCTCTAAGGTATCTAAAAATTCTCTTAATGGCAACTAAGTGTGATTCTCTAGGACTAGCTTGAAACCTAGCACACAAGTAAACACTAAACATAATATTCGGTCTACTTGCGGTAAGGTAAAGCAAAGAACCTATCATGGATCTATAAAGCTTAGAATCAACCCACTTACCCCCTTCATCTTTGTCAAGCTTTATGGAAGAACTCATAGGTGTGGCTTGAGGTTTTGCATTCTCCAAGCCAAACTTTTTGAGCATATCATTCACGTACTTAGCTTGATTTATGAAGGTGCTATCTTTCTTTTGTTTGATTTGGAGTCCCAAGAAGAATGAGAGCTCTCCCATCATGCTTATCTTGAACTCACCTTGCATTAGCTTAGAAAATTCTTTACAATAACACTCATTAGTAGAACCAAAAATGATATCATCAACATAGATTTGTACTACTAAGATGTCATTGTTATATCTTTTTATGAAGGGTGTGGTATCCACCTTTCCTTTTTCAAAACCCTTTTCAATTAAGAAATTTGAAAGTCTCTCATACCAAGCTCTAGGAGCTTGTTTTAAACCATAGAGAGCTTTTGTAAGTTTAAACACATGATTTGGAAATTTTGAATCCTCAAAACCCAATGGTTGTTCAACATACACTTCTTCATTTATAAAACCATTTAAAAAGGCACTTTTTACATCCATTTGAAAAAGCTTGAAATTATGATAACATGCAAATGCAAGCAACGTCCTAATGGCTTCCATTCTAGCTACGGGTGCATAAGTCTCATCAAAATCAATTCCCTCTTCTTGGGTATAGCCTTGAGCAACAAGCCTAGCCTTGTTTCTCACTATATTACCACTTTCATCTAATTTATTCCTAAAAACCCATTTTGTTCCTATAGTAGATTGATTATTAGGCCTTTCAACTAATGTCCGAACTTTACTTCTCTCAAATTGATTTAATTCCTCTTGCATGGCCAAAATCCAAAAATCATCTTTTAAAGCTTCTTTAATATTTTTAGGCTCAATGCATGAAAGAAATGCAACATGGTTCATTAATTTGAGAGAGGATCTAGTAGTTACCCCTTGGATGGATCACCCAGAATTTCACCACCTTTGACATAGTTGAACTCCCTTGGGTAAGACACCTCCTTTTCCTCAAGATCCAAATCCTTCAAGGCTTCAAGAGGTGGATCTTGTGCATCCTCATCTTTAGTTAGAACCTCATCCACCTTTGACGTTTGTCCTCCATCAATGGCATCAAGGATTCCTACATCATCATCATCACAAGATTCCTTCATCGGAAGGAGGTTATCATCGAAAACAACATGTATAGACTCTTCAACTACTAGAGTTCTTTTATTAAATACACGATAGGCTTTAGAGTTTAAAGAGTACCCTAAGAAAATAGCTTCATCACTTTTAGCATCAAATTTACCTAAATTCTATTTACCATTATTTAAAACAAAACACTTGCAACCAAAAGGATGAAAATAGCTAATGTTAGGCTTCTTAGATTTTAAAATCTCATAAGGCGTTTTCTTCAAAATCGGCCTAATCATTACTCAATTTATAATATAGCAAGCGGTATTTGTGGCTTCCGCCCAAAAATATTTAGGTAAATTATTTTCGCAAAGCATGGTTCTAGCCATTTCTTCTAAAGTTCGATTTTTCCTCTCAACTACCCCATTTTGTTGAGGAGTGCGAGATGCGGAAAAATTGTGGCTAATCCCATTTTCATTTAAAAACTCATCGAAACCTAGATTTTGAAATTCGGTTCCATGATCACTTCTAATGTGAGAAATTTTAAGTTCAAAATCATTTTGAGTTATTTTAGAAAATGTGATGAATTTTTCTAAAGCCTTATCCTTTGTACTTAAGAATAGAACCCAAGTAAGCCTAGAATAGTCATCTACAAGCACACAAGCATATGATTTTCCACCCAAGCTCATTGTTCTAATAGGCCCAAAAAGATCCATATGAATCAATTGTAAACATCTACTAGTAGAGACATCATTAATGGATTTAAACGAAGTTCTATGTTGTTTACCCTTTGAACATGCATCACAAATTTTATCATTAGAAAATTTAAGTTTGGGTAAACCTCTAACTAGATTAAGGGAATTTAATTTCTCTAAGACACTCATGCTAGCATGTCCTAATTTTTTATGCCAAAGCCATGAGTCATGTT
Organism: Hibiscus tridactylites; assembly: GCA_958450335.1. NCBI lineage: Eukaryota > Viridiplantae > Streptophyta > Magnoliopsida > Malvales > Malvaceae > Hibiscus > Hibiscus tridactylites. The sequence continues at coordinate 23,064,089 of OY288265.1, read as the reverse complement.
CATCATATGCAACTAAGCATGTATGTGAATGAATGTCATCTAGATGCACCATGTATATGTTCCCTATGCGATGACCAATGAGCATTAGCTGTTTTGTTTTAATGTTTACAATTTTGCAACCACTTTTATCAAATAAAACATTAAAACACTTATCACATAATTGACTAATGCTCAATAAATTATGTTTAAGACCGTTGACATACAAAACATTTTCAATGAAAATAGAAGAGTTATTACCAATGGAGCCTATTCCTTCAATGTGGCCTTTGGAGTTGTCACCGAAGGTTACCACTCTTTGGCTTTAGTTCCACAAATCTACTCTTGTCACCGGTCATATGTCTTGAGCATCCACTATCAAGGTACCAAGAATTTTGGCTTGAAGCTTTAGCCTTGTAGCAATGCTCCCCCTACAAACAAAGAAATTAGGCCTTGATTTTTGGTACCCAAATCATTTTGGGTCCATGAGTGTTAGCCTTCAACATTTTGGTTCCCTTAGGAATCCAAGAAGCAATAACATTCATATTATTAGAAATAATGAGTTCTTTAGGAACCCAGACACTCCTAACTCTTTGACCTCTAGATTGCTTATTAAAATTTCTTTGTTTAGGAATGAAATGTTTTCTTTTTACATATTGGGATTTAGAATGGTTTCCTTTTTCAAATTATTTTTCCCAATAGCAATAGATGTTTTAAGATTATTAACTTCCTTTGTGTGATAATCTTGAAAATCGGAAAGAAGTTTTTCAAGTTCAAGATTTTTTGTTTTAAGATCATTTGAAAGATTTACTAAAAACAAAACTTTCTTTTCCAATTCGGAGTTAGCTTTTGAAAATGTCTCATTTTGATTTTTCAAATCGGAAATGATTTTCTTGTTTTTCAAAATGGATTCTTTATATTTTCCTACTAACTCATCGTAAACCTCTTGCAATTCATCATAAGCATCTTGAAGTTCATCAAAAGTAAAATAAAATTGGATAAGTTCGAGTTTGCCTTTGGTTCATCATCAATGGCCATGAGACATAGATTGGCCACTTCCTCCTCTTCCTCGGATGACTCATCGTCACTCCAAGTTGCTATTTGAGCTTTGAGCTTGTTCTTCTTCCCAAAGCTCTTCCTCTTCAATTGAGGACATTTGGAACGGATGTGACCCTGCTTCTTGCATTCATAGCAAGTGATTTGGTCCTTCTTCTCTTCCTTACTCTTACTCTTGAAGTCTCCCTTTCTAATAAACTTTCTTCCATGATTTGACTTCATGAACCGAGTAAACCGTTTGGCCAACATGGCCATCCTCGATCACAGCAGGGTTCAAAACCTCAGTGCTACATGTAATCCATTTTTATTTTACCTCTTAGCTAACTCATAACTCTGGTCAGAGCACTCATCTTCATCTTCACTTGAATCGCTTTCTTGATATGAAGCTTTTAGAGCGATTCTCACTTTCTTCTTCTCAACATCCTTCTTCTCAACTATTTTCTTCTCTTCTTCTCTTCCCTTCCTCATAATCTTATGGGTGAGTAGAGATCCAACAAGAGCATCAAGATTGAGAGTCTTCAAATCTCTAGCTTCAATAATAGTTGTTCTCTTGCCATCACATGACTCCGGAAGAGAGTACAACAATTTCCTCACTAGTTTGTCTTCGGGGATGATCTCGCCGAACCCTATCACATGACTCCGGAAGAGAGTACAACATGGAGAGCTTTGTCATCCACTTGCATCCTTCTTCTTTCATCATCCGTCATCTCGGGTTTTACCTTTGGGACAAGTCTTTCTCCATCTCTCTTCATAGGAATGTATGGACCTTCTTCAACCACATCCCACACCATGTAGTCGGTAGACTTGATGAAGAGCCTCATCCTATTCTTCCAATATGGGTAGTTATCCCCATTGAAGAATGGTGACTTGGTGGTAGATTGGGACTCATAGTTGGAGGTGGATGCCATTGGTTGACTAGTTGTTGATCAAACTCTCCTAGAATCGACTCAAGAGGGTTCTAATCCTTCCAATGAGTGTAGCTCTGATACCAATTGTTGAGTTGATCACACAATTGCAAATGGCCAAGAGGGGGTGAATTGGCAATAAAAATTTTGGTGGGAGGAATAAGTGAAAAATTAAAAGATGACACAAGTAGTTAGAGTGGTTCAAGTTCTCCAAATGAACTCTACATCCACTACCTTAGTTACCACTAAGGATTTTCAACCAATTCACTACTTGAATTCTTACCCTTTTCTTGGATGAGGAGGTAACTTTACAAATTCGATTAAGCTTTCTACCCAAAGCTTAATCCACTCAATTTACAAAGAGAAGTTTTTGGTAAACTCAAATAGTTCCTCACAAAGGATAAATGTTTACCCAAATACAATTTTAATCACCCCAAACTCACAATACAAAATAACAATTGAAAACACTAGAGTCAGGTACAAGAATTTGACTTTGAAGAGCACAAGGGTTTGGTTTTTTGCTTTGATGATGCTTGTAGGTTGAATAGTTGTTGCTCACCTTCAAAGGACTTCAATTTATATCTCCTCTATTAATTCTAGCCGTTTGGGTGGTTGGGGAATTGAATAGAGCTGTTGGTGGTGTTATCTCACCTCCATAAATGCAGTCTGCAACCACCCGTTTCGGAACGCGGGAACCTATCTCGAAATGGACCAAATTAGAAAGAGTAGTTGGGGTGCATTTAAGAGTTCGTATCGAAACGGTATTAACCCGTTTCGAAACACTTTTGCCACTGTCAAGGGTCGTTTCGAAACAGCTTGTACTCGTTTCGAAACGCCTTAAAGGTTTCTGAAAAATTAGTTAAAAACTTACAACGGTCATATTTTTTTCAAATCAAAATGAAGAACCGTTTCGAAACACTTGAAGTCGTTTCGATACGGGTTCTCTATGTTCTAAAGCCGTTTCGATACCCATTTTGGAATAGGGGTTGACAGTTTCAAAACCGTTTCGAAACGCCTTAGGCCGTTTCGAAACAGTGACTCGAAAAACATTGTTTCGGCTTTAAGAACACTTAGAAAATATTTGGAAAACTTAGTTTTTAACTTAGGCATATTCTTAAAATCATATGGGGATGTTTGAGGACTTAAAAGTTCGTTTTGACATTTTCAATTTAGTCTTTAGGTTCTTTAGTTATATCAAAATTAAAATATCGGTTTCACAGGAAGACAATCAAATGGTTGACGCCTTAGCTACTTTAGCTGCCATGTTTAAATCAAGTGATGGTTCCAAGATGATGCCTATTAAGATGCAAACGTTGGAGTCCCCAGCTCATTGTTACAACGTAGAAGAAGAGGCAAATGGCTTGCCATGGTACCATGACATCTTGCAGTACATAAAATTTCAGCAATACCCAGTACAGGCTTTAGAAAATGAAAAGAAGATGATTAGGAAAATGACATCATGGTACATTCTTGAAGGAGAAATCCTTTATAAATGAAGTCGAGATCAGGTTCTTTTAAGATGTGTGGATGCAAAAGAAGCTCAGTTGATTCTGGAAGAGGTTCATGAGGGAGTTTGCGGAACTCACCCTAGTGGTTTCACTATGGCAAGAAGAATTATGCGTTTCGGATATTACTGGTCAACGATGGAATGAGATTGCATTAATTACTCCCACAAATGTCACAAGTGCTAGGTTTATGCTGACAAGGTTCACGCGCCTCCTCAGTCTCTCCATGTCATGTCATCTCCCTGGCCATTCTCTATGTGGGGCATAGACGTCATTAAGTAGATTCATCCGAAGACGTCAAATGGGTGTCGCTTTATTCTGGTAGCTATCGATTACTTCACAAAATGGATGGAACCGGCCTCGTACACAAGTGTAACTAGGTCTACTTTTTGGAATTTCTTAAAGAAGGAGATCATTTGTCGATATGGTTTATCGGAGAGCATAATCACCGATAATGCCTCCAACCTAAATAACAAAATGATTGTTGGGGTACGTGAACAATTTAGCATTAAGCACCGTAACTCAGTAGTAGATCTCCCGAAGATGAATAGAGCAGTTGAGGCAGCCAATAAAAACATCAAGAAGATAGTTGCAAAAATGACTGACACTTATAAAGATTGGCATGAAAAGTTACCATTCGCCTTATATGCATATCGAACAGCGGTACGAACATCTATTGGGGCAACTCCGTTTTCATTAGTGTATGGAGTAGAAGTTGTGCTACAAATTAAGGTTGAGATACCATCGATGCATGTCTTGATGGAGGCCAAGTTAGATGAAGCTGAATGGGTTCAAGCAAGGTATGACCAATTGAATTTAATTGAAGAAAAGAGGTTGAAAGCCTTAAGCCATGGTTAAATGTACCAAAGGAGAATGATAAGGGCTTATGGAAAGAAGGTTCTCCCTATAGAATTCCAAGAAGGTGATTTTGTATTAAAGAAGAAGTTTCCAATCCAAAGCGATCTCCGAGGAAAATGGGCGCCCAATTAGGAAAGACCTTATATTGTGACAAAGGTTTTTTCAGGCGGAGCATTGATCTTGGCTTCAAAACCTGGTGAACTTAGATTTCGTTAAGATGTATTATGCTTGAAGAAAAGGAAAAGGATAAGGAAAAAGAAAAAGAAAAAGAAAAAAGAAAAAGAGAAAGAAAAGAAAAGAAAATGAGGGTTCAAAATGAAAACCCGCAAGGGGCATTTTGAAACCAAAGGAGGATCTGAGTTGAAAACCTGTAAAGGGCGGGTCAGGTAATTCGCAAGATAATTTTCGGGGATTCATATCTTATGTGAAACACCCCATTTTAGCCCTAATTTGAAAACCCTAATTATGAGAATTCCCAATTGGAAACCCTAGAAATTGGGGGGAAATTCGGAATTTAACCTAATCTGATTTGGGACCCAATTGAATAAATTTATAAGTTTGGTGGTTAAATTATTAGGCGGGCAAAAATAGAGACCCTTATTCTGTAATTTACCCATTTATTTAGGGTAAACACTCCTTAGCCCTATTTCAGTGTTATGCGCCGCTCTTCATCTGATTTCTCTAAAATAATAATAATAAAAAAATACCAAAACATATCAACCCTTCCCCCACCCTTTTCCGTTGAAGCTCCGGCCAAGGGGCTTTCATCGACGTTCAAGCGGTTCGAGGCCAGCGGAGTGCTCGTCGTCACGCGCGAGCAAAACCCCACCACCCAACTTCCTTTGCGCCGCCGTTCTTCGCTGGAAACGAGTTCGAAACCGTGCGTTAAATCGTACGCTGCCGCCGCCGTCCTCTGCGTGTGCCGCCGCAGTCCTCTGCGTGCGCGCCACCTCCGTCCCGGTCTAGGGTGAGTGTTTGGATCGAGTCCGTTGGGCTCCGGGGTTACTGTCGCCATCTTGTTGGCTGCTGTCGGGCCGTGGCCGCTGTCGTGTTGGTCGTGGCCGTGGTGGTTGGGCGCCGCCGAGGCGTGGTGTTAGGGTTTTGCTGGATTTGGGTGGCTATTGGATCTGAACCGGACCGATTGTGTTGGTGAACCGGACAGCTGGGCTGAATCGAACCAGACCAGTGGGCTGATGCAACAATGATGTCATCTACTGTTGCAGTGCTTATGCAACGATGATGTCATCTGCTGTTGCAGTGCTGATGTAGTCAATGATGACATCATCGCAGTCAATGATGACATCAGCGTTGACTTTTGGTTCAATTTTTCGGCTGAGTCCACCTTTATGATTTTTGACGTTCCGGTTCCGTTGCCGTTGTCCGTTCCTTCAAATTCGAACCCGAAATGCCTTTTGGATCAAGTTTATATTTTGAGCTCAGATTTTTGTTAAATGTTGCATCAGAGTTTGACTCGGATATTTTCTTGTGTTCAGGTGACGTGGACTCTGACCCCGAGTTTTTACCTCCTCCTCCGCCAGACAGACCTCCGGTGGCACAGTCTTCGAGATTTGCTAGTAAGATTTCTGTTAAGCGTAGTTTATTCGAATGCGGCATAGTAGGAAGTCTTATATAGTGTTCTTTGTTTTTTTAGGAGCTGATTCTGTTCGACCTACCGCTAGGGCTGAGCGTGGGAGACGTCACTATCGACGTTGACTATTTAGCTGCCTAAGGTGTGTTCTCTGTCTGTGCTACACGTATGTGTTGCCTAATTTCGTGATCTGTATGAGAAATATTCTGTGTTATCCTGCTCGGTTGATTGAGAAATATTTTGTATGGTATTCTACTCTGTTATCTGATAAATATTGCATGACTCGACTGTATGCTATTCTGCTCTGTTATCTGATAAATAATGTATGACTCGGATGCTGTTATCATGTTATGTAACACATATCGGAATCGGATTATTATGTACAAGCATCTTAGTTATTTAACAAGATTGCATTCGGACTCTGAAATCGTATTACATGTCATATCATTGGGTTGGGATATTGTACGGAGGAAGCTCAGCGACTTCATCCTTCGGGTTGAACTTCGCTTCGGATCAGTAGTTCCATCTTTCGGGATGAGTTCTGCTTCAGACATGGTGTTGAGGTGTAGAGTGGTTCAGGGGAACCTCACTCTTCGGACGGTGATGTAGTTGGGTGCATGTCATGTTATGATATATGTATGCTTTGCTTGTAATACTTCGGAATATCTGTAAATTTTTGATACATTGTTTGACTGTTGGATTGACTTCTGTTATGCACTTTAGAGACACACTGAGCTTTATAGTTGACTCCCCCTTAGTATCTATTTCAGATTTCCAAACTTAGGTTTCGGTACTTGGAGGATCTCGTTCGAACATTATTTGATATTATTTATCAGTACGTTTTGTTCTAGACTTATATTTATTTATTTAAGTATTTTTCGGATTTGGTTGTAAACGTGGACTTTGGACATTTATTATTTTGGGGGTTTGACAAACTATTTTTAGCATGCTTGTTTTAAGACGAAACATTAAAGGATATCTTTTATAATTGAATAATAATTTCGGCATAATTTTTTTTATAAATAATCTTACTTGAGGGGAAAGTTTCCAAATTGTCAATTTCAATTTGTTATAAACCCTTAGGTCAAAATAGGGGGTTACATTTAGTGGTATCAGAGCCTAGGTTACACCCCTCGGCCTGTGAGGCTCGATAAAAATTTGATTTTAAAGTTTTCAAAATTTTGCATGCATAATAATGTTTTCGGAAACTACGAGATTTTCATATAAATATCCGAATTTTAAAGAAGTAATATATGTTTTAATTAAAGTCTCCAAGTACCAAATTTTACTTTAGGACTCTTCTTTTGTAGATAGACCACTATGCCACCCCGTAGGAGTACTAGAGCTACGGCTGGCCGAGGTCGAGGCCGTGGACGAGGTCATACCGCTGCGAATACGAGTGACGTTAATCCTCTTGAGCATTCGCCACCACATCAGGAGGACCCACAACATGAGCAGGCTGAGGAGTAACCTGAGGTTCATACGAGTGTCAACAGACCGATCATCCTGATCAGCAGACTCAGAGTGAAGTTCCTCGTGCAGCCGGTAACAGTGAGACTGCTGGAGTTGATGTTGCTGCAGTGCATTTGGAGCTACTGGAGTATCTTCGACAGGGTTATAGGAGACCCATATCTGCTTAGTTTTTGTCTGTTGGGATGTCGATGTTTGATGGTAAGACGGCTGCAGATCCAGCTGACGCAGAGTATTGGTTGAAGAAATTACATCAGTTATTTGATGAGATGGACTACCCTGCTGACAGAAAATTAAGAGCTGTTGTATCTTTATTGAAGGGTGAAGCCCTAAACTGGTGGGAGGCTGAGAAGACCGTTATTTCTGCTAGTCGGATCACTTGGGATCATTTTCGTCAGGCTTTTCGAGACAGATATGTCGGGGCAGAGTATCTAGCCAAGTGTCGAGAGGATTTTATAAATCTGAAGCAAAATGACATGACCGTGAATCAATATGAGATTGAGTTTCTGAGGCTGGTACAGTACGTCCCTAGGTTAGTTACTACAGAGGAAGAGAAGTGCAGCTGGTTTCTGAAGGGTCTGCGACCTTCGATCAAGACTGGTGTGTCTTTGCATTTGGACAAAGAGTACAAGGATATTACCTTGCGAGCTAGGACTGCTGAACGCAATGAGGTAGAGTTGAGGCAAGCTGAGTCTCATGGTATGGATCGGGGTAAGAGGCAGTCGACCGCGACAGTTCAGTATAGTCAGGGTAACCAGACCAGGAAGAGGGCAAGAGATGAGAGTGATTATCAGAGTTATTCCAGAGCCAGACCAGTGACCACTACTGTTCCAACTTCTAGTGTTGGAGGATCGACTAGCACGCGGGGGCCACGACAGTGTTCTTTCTGCAAGAAATGGCATTCTGGGGAGTGTAGGAGACAATATGGGCTTGTTTTCGATGTGGGTCTTTCGATCATATTTTCAGAGATTGTCCGCATGCACCTCCGTCAGCTCATATGACGAGTCCGTCACAAGCATCAATACAGACTCCTGCTAGGGGTAGAGGTCGAGGTAGACCTGATTCTACAGTTTCTGCTGGTAGAGGTAGGCCAGCTCAGAGTGGAGGATCATCTGGATCCGGGGTGAGACAGCCAGGTTTGGTTTATGCTACCAGGAGACATGAGGATCGTGATGAACCAGATGTTATTGCTGGTACATTTTCTATCCACTCTATTCCGTATTTTGCTTTATTAGATATTGGTTCTACCCATTCATATGTTGCGAGTTCAGTATCTGGGGGACTTGAAATTCCGGTTGAGAATACTGGGAACGCGGTTTCCGTTTATAGTCCAGTGGGTGATCATGTCAAGGTTTCTAAGGTGTACAAGAATTGCCCTTTAGAGATTAAAGGGAAAATATTCTCCGCTGATTTGATGGAGTTACCTTTCAGAGAGTTCGACCTTATTCTCGGAATGGATTGGTTATCCGCTCATCGAGTCCGTTTGGATTGTGAAAAGAAAAAGGCGACTCTGAAAACCTCAGATGGGTGCGAGGTGGTTATGGTTGGAGAGCGTAGAGGTTACATGACCAATGTTGTTTCGGCTCTCAAAGCGGAAAAGATGATTCGACATGGGCTACTGCCTATCTTGCTTATATTCTTGACTCGAGGCAGTCAGATTCTGATTTGGATAAGATCCAGGTGGTTAGGGATTTTCCAGATGTTTTTCCTGAGGAATTGCCGGGGGTACCGCCAAAACGTGACGAGGTTGAGTTTGGCATAGATTTATATCCGGGTACAGCTCTTGTCTCTATGGCTCCTTACAGGATGGCTCCGAAAGAGCTTAAAGAATTGAAGATTCAGTTGCAAGAATTGTTGGATAGGGGTTTCATCCGACCTAGTGTTTCTCCTTGGGGAGCCCCTGTTTTGTTTGTGAAGAAGAATGACGAATTACTTCGGCTTTGTATTGATTATCGGAAGCTGAACAAGCTGACGATCAAGAACAGGTACCCACTTCCTCGTATTGATGACTTGTTCGATCAGTTCCGGGGAGCTACAGCATTTTCTAAGATAGACCTGAGATCGGGTTATTACCAACTCAAGGTTAAGGATTCTGATGTGTTCAAGACCGCTTTTCGGACTCGTTACGGTCATTCCGAGTTTATGGTGATGCCGTTTGGATTGACTAATGCTCCTGCAGCCTTTATGGATATGATGAACAGGGTGTTTCAACCCTATCTGGACCAGTTCGTGGTGGTTTTCATTGGCGACATATTGGTTTATTCTAAATCGGAGGCAGAACATGAGGAACATCTCCGGGTTGTTCTACAGACTTTGCGTGAAAAGCAGTTGTATGCAAAGTTCAGTAAATGTGAATTCTGGTTGACCGAGGTTACCTTCTTGGGACACGTGGTTTCTGCTAATGGTATTCAGGTTGATCCAAAGAAGATTGAGGCTATTTTGGGTTGGAAACAGCCCAAGAATGTTCTTGAGATTCGAAGCTTCTTGGGTTTAGCTCGTTACTATCGGAGGTTTGTGGAAGGTTTCTCGATTATTGCAGCTCCTCTGACTAAACTACTGAGGAAGGATATTCCTTTTGTCTGGACTGAGGCTCAGCAGACCAGTTTTGAGAAACTTAAGACCGTGTTGACTGAAGCACCGGTTCTGATTCAGCCTGAGCCTGGGAAGGCCTATACGGTATACAGTGATGCCTCTCACACAGGATTGGGATGTGTTCTGATGTAGGAGGGGAAGGTAGTGGCCTATGCGTCTCGTCAGTTGAAAACGCATGAGTGCAACTACCCCACCCATGATTTGGAGCTTGCTGCTGTGATCTTTGCTTTGAAAATCTAGAGACACTATCTCTACGGAGAGAAGTGCTATATCTTCACCGATCACAAGAGTCTTAAGTATCTACTTACGTAGAAAGAGTTGAATCTGAGACAGCGTCGCTGGTTGGAACTTCTCAAGGATTATGACTGTGAGATAGAGTATCACTCGGGGAAGGTGAACGTGGTTGCCGACGCCTTGAGTCGTAATGCTATCTCGGATTTGAGGACCTTGTTTGCTCGGATGAGTTTGTTTGAAGATGGTAGTTTGATGGCAGAACTTCGGGTCATTCCTACGCTGATATCGGATATACGAGCTGAGCAGCCTACTGATCCTTTTCTTATGCATCGTATCAGAGAGGTTTCCGAGGGTACATCTATGGATTATACTATTGATCAGGATGGTGTTTTGTGTTTCAGAGGCCGGTACTGTATTCCGAGAAAATCTAGGTTGAAACAGGTTATTCTTTGTGAGGCACATGATAGCCCATATTCTATGCATCCTGGTGGTGATAAGATGTATAAAAACCTTCGCCAGAGGTATTGGTGGAAGGGTCTTAAGCGAGATGTTGTCGGATTTGTGTCTAAGTGTATGACTTGTCAGAGAGTCAAGGCAGAGTGTTGAGTGTGTAAAAGTTCTATCATTTACACCTTTTTAAACCCATATTTCTGCTGCATTCAAGCATCATTGCATAGCATTTAGGTTAGTTTTTAATAAAACATCACAATTATATAAAAGGCACGGATTCTACTGAAAGATGGCTATTTTTGCAGGCATCTGTCACAGTAGATGTCGAAGGCAGGCACAGGGCAGATAAGCAGGAGAGCTAAACTGGACAAGCAGCTGAAGAAGACGAACCTGTCATGGACCTGTCGTGACAGCATGATGACAGCAGATTTATGAAGAGGAAAAGTGAAGTGGACCTCGATAGATAGAGAAAAATCTGCTCGTCTGTTGTGTGGAAGCCAAATATTTTTCCAAGCCCCGGATCAAAAGATATGTCAAGCCAAAGCTCAAGGAGAGGAATTCCCATGAAACAAGGAGGCGGCTGAAAAGTAGGAATCCTTAGAGATTTAGTCTTTATTAGAATCTTACTTTTAATTAAAGTTGTAATCCTTGTTACCTTAGATAACTTGAGCCCAAAGCTTATATAAAGAGCATAGATTAAACCTAGGGCATAGCCGACTACCCCATAACCGAAACCAAAACCCTGTCGTTTACCTGCCACCGATATGTTCTAAATTCCCCCTAGGGCTACGGGTTGTTTTGTAAAGTAGTTGCAAGGGTTGCTTTGTTTTAGGATTTTTCAAGTTCAATAAAATAAACTTCAAGTTCTTTTATCTTGGTTTTAATATCTTGCAAGAGCATCGGGAGAGCATTGTGAGGTTATCTATTTACTTAGCATCGGGAGAGTTAAGTATACGAAAGAGGTAAAAGCGCGTTCTCTAGTTTATAGTTGAACCATCTCGTGCTTAGGGATAAGGCGAGGTTAAGTGGCTAAGGAAGAATTCATACACATCGGTGTTCATCCTTCGATTCACGCCGGGAGGTATCATCAAAGACGTGATCATCAACAGACTTGTGCCTAGGGATAGGGCAAGGCAGATCAGGGATTCTTGCCAAGCTTGAGGTACGGAGTTAGTGTTCGCTGCCGCGACAGCTAACGGACAGACGCCGCGACAGGTGCTGTCGGCGACGGGTGCGACGACAGAACTGGAGATCCTAAACAATTCAATACCTACACTACTGAGCAACTCAATACCAGCCCATTCTCTCTCTCTTGATATCTCAATCTTTTATTTACGTTTTTACTTTAATATTCGTGACAATTCTCTTAAATATTTCTCTTTACTTCGTGCAGTGAATTTAGGTGGAGTCATTAGCCCAATCCCTGTGGAGACGATATCCGATACTTAGTATCACTTTACTACTTGCGTCGTGTATACTTGCACTATAATTGCGATAGACTATTTTACACGCAACAAGTTTTTGGCGCCGTTGCCGGGGATTGGCAACATAACTACACCTTTCTTTCCTTGCATTTTTTTTGTTTTTGTTTTTATTTTTATTTTCTTTAATTTTTCTTTTGTGTTTTAAACTCTTGCTTTTCACAAGGTTTTCCTGTTTATGCGCAGATCTAAAAGAGGCGAAGATCCTGAGTATAAATTAGATCCGGAGATCGAACGTTCCTTCAATCTCAAGAAACAGATTCGCCACCTTTTAGACCGGAACGAGTACCTTGAAGAACAGCTAGAGCAGATGGCCCGTAATCAGCCTGTCGGTGAAGAAATCCCACCTGTCAGTGACCCGCCCGCGGCAGGTGGACGACGGTCATGTCGTGACTACATGCTGAACGATCATGTAGAGCTGGAGACCACGCTGCCGGATATTGATGTTGACAACTTCGAGCTTAAACCTGTCATGTTTAGTATGATCAACAATGCCGGGCAGTTTGGTGGTTCTGCGACAGAAGATGCTAGGGAGCATCTCAAAACGTTCCAGGAGATCTGTGGTTCGTTTAGACTACCAGGAGTTAGTCCGGAGATACTGAGGCTTCGGTTATTCCCCCATTCATTGAGGGATAGAGCTAAAACTTGGTGGAATAAACTTACACCGGTTCTATTATGACTTGGGCAGATTTAACTCGTGAATTTTTGTCTCGTTTTAATCCTTCACATTTAGCTGAGCGATTACGTAATGAAATTGCTACTTTTCAACAGGAAGATGACGAGCCAATGCACGAGGCCTGGGACAGATTCACAACTCTTCTACGAAACTGCCCAATGCATGGATTCCCCGTCTGGAATCAGGTAACTAAGTTTTATAATGCTGCTAACTTACAAACTCGCATTCGAATTGATTCTGCAGCGAATGGACTATTATTGGATAAAGATCCGGACGAGGCCCTGCAAGTTTTGAAACATCTGGCTAAGAATGAGGAGCAGTTTCCAACCGCTAGAAAAGGGGGTAAACGGGTACTTGCTGTCAAGGATTATGAGGCCGACAGCACTATGAAATCACAGGTAGCATTCCTCACTAAAGCCATGAAACACTTATTGAGTGAAGAGGAAGTACGAGGGTTTGCTGTCGAGGAAGTTTGTGCTACATGTGAGGGAAATCATAGTAGGGATGAGTGCCCTATAAATATAGAAGAAGGAAAATATGTTGGAAATTACAAGCCAAACTACAATTCCAACAATTACAACCCTAATTGGAGGAAAGATCCCAAATTTTCCTGGAGTAACCCTAACAATGCCCTAAATCCACAAGCATATAATCAGAATCAAGGGGGTCCTAGATTGTTGACGCGACAGCAGCCGCAGCCGCAGAACCTGCCGCCTCAGCAACAACAGCAGCCACCACCTGCCACGAGTAGTATATTGGAGCAGACTCTGGCCACCTTTATGTCTCAGACTGGTACGTATATGGAGAACATCAATAAGTTTGTCAAGAAAACGGAAGACTTTATGAATGAAACTAAGATGAGAATGACAAATCATGAGGCCACCTTGAAATCTCTAGAGACACAAATGGGTCAGGTGTCGCAGCATATTAAGCCACGGCAGAATGGAGGTTTCCCTAGCAATACTGAAAATGCTAGACCGCCCCCACACGAGCAATGTAAGGCGATTACGACTAGGAGTGGGAAAAAGTTATCAGGGCCGGAAAAAGAAGCTGAAACAGAAAAGGAACCTGCCTTGGATAAGCCTGCCGAGGAAGCTGCCCCGACAGGTGATAAACAGACTGCTGCTGATGAGCCTGTTACGACAGCAGAAGCGACAAAGGAGAAAAAAGATGAGTATCGTCCTCAGATTCGCATGCAGTGGGAAGGACGCATTGCTAATTACCGTCCTCCACCACCTTTTCCGCAACGAATACAGCAAGCTAAGCATGAATCTCAACTTAAAAAAATTTATGATATTTTTAAACAGGTTCATATTAACATTCCGTTGTTAGATGCTGTTAGGGAAATGCCCGGTTATGCTAAATTTCTCAAGGATGTCATGTCTAAAAAATCTAAACTTGGGGAATTTGAAACGGTAAGGATGCAAGAAGGTTGCATGAGTATTCTTCATCGACAACCACCCCAGAAAAAGAAGGATTCGGGGAGCTTCCTCATACCTTGCGTAATCGGCGATAAATTTGTGGGTAAGGCATTATGTGATCTTGGTGCTAGTGTTAATCTAATGCCCAAATCTGTTTTTCAGAAATTAGGTATTGGCAAGGCGCGGCCCACGACAGTTACCCTACAGCTAGCCGACCGCTCTTACGTTCACCCCGAGGGAAAAATTGAAGACATCTTGGTAAGAGTGGATAAACTTATTTTTCCTGCTGACTTTCTTATTTTAGATTGTGAGGCAGATGAGAACGCACCAGTCATCCTAGGGCGACCCTTCTTAGCCACGGGAAGATCATTGATTGATGTGGAGAAAGGAGAACTCACCATGCGCGTAAACGATCAAGAAATTAAGTTGAACGTTCTCCAAGCAATGAAACATGCTGATGTGGATGAAGAATGCAAGGCCATCATTGAGGTGACCTTTGATCAACCCTGCATCAGGTCGGGCTGCCGGGATATAAAATTTGGTCACTGCTGCGACAGCCATTTACAAGCCTATCACGACAGCAACGACGACAGCATCGACGACAGCGACTCCTCTGAATCCGATACATCTGATACTGAAGGTCATGAGGAGGTAGACTGGTTAGAACATCGCCCAGGTAAGTTATTCGAACCCTTGAATTACACTTCGGATAACCATTTAATCAAAAAGCCATCTACTGTTGAACCACCTGTCTTAGAACTTAAGCCCCTGCCAGGGCAGCTCAAATATGCTTATCTTGGTGGTGATAAAACACTGCCCGTAATCATCTCTGCTAAGCTGCCGCAGGAACAGGAACGACAGCTGATCGACATGTTGAGGCAGCATAAAAGGGCGATAGGATGGACTATAGCAGACATTCAGGGCATTAGTCCGGCAATCTGTATGCACAAAATCCTCCTAGAGGAAGATCATAAGCCGACTATTGATGCCCAACGACGGTTAAACCTTGCAATAAAGGAGGTAGTGCGTAAAGAAATAATTAAATGGTTAGATGATGGTATTATTTACGTCATCTCCGATAGCAAATGGGTAAGCCCGGTGCAATGTGTTCCCAAGAAAGGAGGCATGACCGTGATAACCAACGAAAAAATTGAGTTAATCCCAACCAGGACTGTGACCGGTTGGAGGGTTTGCATGGACTATCGGAAGCTTAACAAAGCTACCCGAAAAGACCACTTTCCTTTACCCTTTATTGATCAAATGCTTGATAGATTAGCGGGTAAACCTTACTATTGTTTTCTTGATGGTTACTCAGGTTATAACCAAATCGCTATTGCACCAGAGGATCAAGAGAAAACGACTTTCACCTGCCCCTACGGAACATACGCATTTAGGAGGATGCCGTTTGGACTCTGTAACGCACCTGCCACCTTCCAAAGGTGCATGATGGCTATATTCTCCGACATGGTTGAGGACTTCCTTGAGATCTTCATGGATGATTTTTCTGTCTTTGGAGACGATTTTGAAAGTTGCCTCGGCAACCTTCAAAAGGTACTTGAAAGATGTGAAAAAGCTAATCTTGTTCTTAATTGGGAAAAATGCCATTTTATGGTAGATGAAGGGATAGTTTTAGGCCATAAGATTAGCTGCCGTGGGATAGAAGTCGACAGGGCAAAAATAGAGGTCATAGAGAAGCTGCCGCCGCCAACCACAGTCAAGGGAATTAGGAGTTTTTTAGGGCATGCTGGTTTTTATAGGAGATTCATCGCCAATTTCTCAAAAATCACGAAACCCCTATGTCATCTCTTAGAGCAGAACCGACCCTTTGACTTTAATGAAGAATGTACTGAAGCATTCAAGGTTCTGAAGGAAAAGCTAGTGACAGCCCCCATAGTACAGCCACCAGACTGGACGCAACCGTTTGAAATTATGTGTGATGCTAGTGACTATGCTGTCGGGGCAGCACTTGGGCAGCGCAAGGACAGGCTGTTTCATGTCATATATTATGCCAGCAAAACATTGAATGATGCCCAAGTGAATTATACCACCACAGAAAAGGAGCTGTTAGCTGTGGTGTTCTCCATCGACAAGTTTCGTTCTTACATACTTGGAACGAAGGTTATAATACACACCGACCACTCTGCCCTCAAGTATTTATTTGGAAAAAAGGATGCAAAGCCTAGGTTGATACGGTGGATCTTACTATTACAAGAGTTCGACCTTGAAATCAAAGACAAAAAAGGGACAGAAAATCAGGTGGCAGATCACTTGTCGAGGTTGGAGATGGGACAGAGTCTACCTGTAGATGAGACACACATACTAGAGACCTTCCCAGATGAGCAGCTCTTTGCTGCCGCAATAGCTGTCGCGACAGCCATGGCGGCAGGTAAGTCTTCTAACCTTCCCTGGTATGCTGATTTCGTTAATTTTATAGTTAGCGGAATATTACCTTCTGATCTTACTTATCAAGCCAGGAAGAGGTTTCAAAATGATGTTAAACATTATTATTGGGACGAACCTCTTCTTTTCAAGATGTGCGCAGATCAGGTTATAAGGAGATGTGTACCACAAGAAGAACAAGAAGACATTCTCCATCACTGTCATGCTTCACAATATGGAGGACACTTAGGAGGCAATAAAACTGCTGCCAAGGTGCTGCAGTCAGGGTTCTACTGGCCGACACTGTACAAGGACGCACAGGAATTTTACAAAAACTGTGACAGGTGCCAGCGGACAGGTAATATCTCAAGGAGAAACGAGATGCCACTGCAGAATATTTTAGAAGTCGAAATCTTCGACGTTTGGGGGATTGATTTTATGGGACCTTTTCCATCTTCGTGTGGAAATCTTTACATCCTCCTAGCAGTAGATTATGTCTCCAAGTGGGTAGAAGCAATCGCAACTCAAAAGAATGATGCCAAAACGGTCCAAAAGTTTTTGCACAAAAACATCTTTTCTAGATTTGGCATCCCTAGGGCGATTATCAGTGATGAAGGGAGACATTTTGACAACAGGGTAATTGCTGCCGCCCTGAGAAAATATGGTGTCAAGCACAAGATCACGACAGCATACCACCCACAGACCAATGGACAGGCTGAGATTTCCAACAGGGAAGTGAAGAACATTCTTGAAAAGATGGTTAAACCAACTAGGAAAGATTGGTCTCTACTTCTGAATGATGCACTATGGGCATACAGGACAGCTTTCAAAACTCCATTGGGCATGTCTCCATTCCGATTGATCTATGGGAAAACCTGCCACCTGCCTGTTGAGATAGAGCACAAGGCATATTGGGCAATCAAGGCAGTAAACATGGACTTGGACAAGGCAGGCCAGAAAAGGCTGTTAGATTTGAATGAGATCGATGAAATACGAACGATGGCCTACGACAACGCAAGAATATACAAGGAGAAAACAAAGAAGTGGCATGACAAGAAGTTGCTGCCACGTCAGTTCTGCCCAGGGCAGCTTGTATTGTTGTTTAATTCTAGGTTGAAACTCTTCCCAGGAAAGCTTAAATCTAGATGGTCTGGCCCGTTCCAAGTGGTTCAAGTTTTTCCCCATGGTGCCATTACAATTCAATCATTAAAGGACGGGCACCAATTCAAAGTCAATGGACAACGCCTCAAGCATTATCAGGGGACTGAAGCCCCAGGAATACAGGAAGTGGTTATCTTAGGTGATGCCCCACAAGGCATCCCTAATTTAACCTAACTTTTATTTTTATTTTAATTATTTATTATTATTTATTAGGAATTAGATTTATTTTATTCAAATAATGTTTTGTTTTTAATTTCAGTTTTTAGGAAATAAAGGAGTCAAGTGAGAAAGAAGAAGTGGCCCAAGCCCACCGCCCAAACATCAGCCCAATAAAGCCCATTTATGATAACCTGTCGTTTCAGCTGCCGGCGCAGACGGATTTGACAGGCTGTCAACAGACGCACAGCAGACGAAGAAGCGTGCGGCAGACGCACAGCAGACGCATTAATGCGTGTCAGACGCGTCAGACACGCAATATCCAATCTGCCGCCCCGTTTTTCTCGCCTGCCGTTGCGGCATTAAATGGGCAGCTACTCGACCGCTATATAAACCCCTTCCCCTTTTCATTTTTCATCACTTCTGATTTTCTCTCTTGTTATTCCCTTCTAGTTTTATCTACTTTCTTTCTTTTTTCAGCCCTTGCAACCAAAATGTCTTCACGACAAACCCGTCAGAATGCTGCTGCCGCTTCTTCTTCAGCAGCAGCATCTCCGTTCGCTAACAAAGAACTATGGGAGGAACGGAGCTTCATCTATAACAGAGATGCCCCTCTTTTTGGACTCCGGCCGTTCATTATGAAGGCCATTACGGCACAACTTTGGGAGGACTTTGCCGAGCAGCCGGCAGAGCTTAACGACACTCTGGTCAGGGAATTTTACGAGGCGATCGAGAGTAAGACGGCGACATCTGTCGTCGTCCGAGGAGTGACAGTTCCTTTCACCGCCAGCAGCATCAACCATGTATTCGGCCTCTTCTTTGGCCCCACTGACGATGCTCATCAACAGTTTTGGGACACCCTCGATGCTGCCGGACATGATGCTGTCATGAGGGAGTTGACAGAGGAGGGCACGACCTGGAGCACCAGCAAGAAGAACCCCAACTCCGTCAACAGGGCAGAGCTACTCCCCGAGGCAAAATTATGGAATGCTTTTATCAAAAAGCGTATCCTGCCCTCGTCACACCATACGACAGTCAACAGACAGCGGTTGGCCCTCATCCACACTATCATGCATGACAGGCCCATCAATGTGGGCAGGTACATGCGAGACAGCATTCTCAATTGTGCCTTCCGATCAGATTCACGACTATGCCTGCCCTTCACAATCACTGCCCTCTGCCGCTGCGCTGCCGTACCGGAGGACCCTTCAGACAAAATCAAGAAGGGCAGCGGCTGGACCGACAGCAACATCTCCAGCCTCATGGAGATCATCGTCGTATCGCCCCTCAACGCCTTCGATCCAAACGCCCCTCCTGCTGAGTCTGATGATGAACCTGCTACCGAACCTGCCCCAGAAGCTGCCACCAACACCGCTCCGGCAGATCAGAACTCCCACATTCTTGCTGCCATCCTGAGGATAGAGGAGCGCCAGATGGGTTTGATGACATTCATCCGCGACTTCTCCAATGCAACGGTAAATTTCATTACCAATACTTTGAATTTTCCGGATGTCATTTTCCCCACCTTCCCCGCCCATTATTTCAATATCCCCTCCCCCACTCCCACACCACCTGTCTCTCCCCACGAAGAATCTGCCTCCTCCACACCTTCCCCGACAGCAGCCGGCAGCCCACCGGCGGACACTTCCCCTAGAGGCACCAAGCGAGCTGCCACTGATGACAGCCCTCTTGTCCGGAGGAACTTGGACAGCGCCTTCACGCGGGTGAAAAGAATTAAGCATGTGGCCAACAAGAGAATGCTGTCCAAAGCCATCACGAGTGGCAGCTGGGACAGCAGCAGCAGTTCTGATGTCCGACTAGTGGAGCCACCTGCCCTTCAACTTGCTGACGACCCTATCCCCCAACCGGAGGAAGAACCTGCACCTCAACAGGCTGATGAACCTGTTGATCAACCTGCTCCGAAACCTGCCCAGCCACCTCCCCAACGCAGACGCTACCATCAGATCCGCGTCAGCAGCAGCAGCGAGGACAGCGAATAAAATTTAAGTTTTTCTTTTACTCCTCTTATTGCTGCCTGCCCTTATATATTTGTGATGTACTTTTATTTATCATGTTTTTCTTTCTTTGTTTTTATGTCATTTTGCATTGAGGGCAATGCAACCCTCGAGTTTGGGGGTGGCAACCCTCCATATTTAATGGAGTCTTTAGCACATCTTTTGTTTAATTGTTGTGTCTTATTAGTTAAGTTCTTTTAAAAAAAATCAGAAAAATAAGAAAATCTAAACTGTTGGCTTAAAACTGTGATGATAACTTACCTGTCATGACGGCTCTGTCGTGGCAGCATCTTTAGGACAGGTTAAGGAAAAGTTTAGAGCCTTTCTATAGTTCTGAAAACTTAAACACTTTTGTGACTGTTATATTGCTTAGATTTCTTTTAGCCAAACTAGAATAGGAAGCTTAGAACTTGGATAGCCCCTAGAGGTGCCTAACACTGGCTCTAGGAAAGAAGTTTAGCAAAAGAAAATTCAAAAACCTAGAGGTGCCCGAAACCGGCTCTAGGAAGTTAACTAGAGGTGCCCAAAACTGGCTCTAGAAAAAACTTAGCTTGAAAATAGAAGAAAAAGCATGAAAATGTGCCTTCTAAAAGAAAGTAAACTTTGGCATAAAATTCAAGTTAAGGAGTTGAATATTCTAGTGAAACTAAAAGAGTCTTAGCATATAACTGTTCACAAGCATGCACACACTGCCCGAGAGCTATAGGGGGATTCCGGACAGATCCTAACCCTTCCGACAGGTTGCTGCCGCCATAGAGAATGAGCGACAGGTAAGGGACAGTTCACTGTTTGAAGGCCAACACAAAAATTTTCAGTTTTCTTTTAAGTCTTCATTGCTTGAGGGCAAGCAAAAACTTGAGTTTGGGGGTGTGTTGAGTTTGTAAAAGTTCTATCATTTACACCTTTTTAAACCCATATTTCTGCTGCATTCAAGCATCATTGCATAGCATTTAGGTTAGTTTTTAATAAAACATCACAATTATATAAAAGGCACGGATTCTACTGAAAGATGGCTATTTTTGCAGGCATCTGTCACAGTAGATGTCGAAGGCAGGCGCAGGGCAGATAAGCAGGAGAGCTAAACTGGACAAGCAGCTGAAGAAGACGAACCTGTCATGGACCTATCGTGACAGCATGATGACAGCAGATTTATGAAGAGGAAAAGTGAAGTGGACCTCGATAGATAGAGAAAAATCTGCTCGTCTGTCGTGTGGAAGCCAAATATTTTTCCAAGCCCCGGATCAAAAGATATGTCAAGCCAAAGCTCAAGGAGAGGAATTCCCATGAAACAAGGAGGCGGCTGAAAAGTAGGAATCCTTAGAGATTTAGTCTTTATTAGAATCTTACTTTTAATTAAAGTTGTAATCCTTGTTACCTTAGATAACTTGAGCCCAAAGCTTATATAAAGGGCATAGATTAAACCTAGGGCATAGCCGACTACCCCATAATCGAAACCAAAACCCTGCCGTTTACCTGTCACCGATATGTTCTAAATTCCCCCTAGGGCTACGGGTTGTTTTGTAAAGTAGTTGCAAGGGTTGCTTTGTTTTAGGATTTTTCAAGTTCAATAAAATAAACTTCAAGTTCTTTTATCTTGGTTTTAATATCTTGCAAGAGCATCGGGAGAGCATTGTGAGGTTATCTATTTACTTAGCATCGGGAGAGTTAAGTATACGAAAGAGGTAAAAGTGCGTTCTCTAGTTTATAGTTGAACCATCTCGTGCTTAGGGATAAGGCGAGGTTAAGTGGCTAAGGAAGAATTCATACACATTGGTGTTCATCCTTCGATTCACGCCGGGAGGTATCATCAAAGACGTGATCATCGACAGACTTGTGCCTAGGGATAGGGCAAGGCAGATCAGGGATTCTTGCCAAGCTTGAGGTACGGAGTTAGTGTTCGCTGCCGCGACAGCTAATGGACAAACGCTGCGACAGGTGCTGTCAGCGACGGGTGCGACGACAGAACTGGAGATCCTAAACAATTCAATACCTACACTACTGAGCAACTCAATACCAGCCCATTCTCTCTCTCTTGATATCTCAATCTTTTATTTACGTTTTTACTTTAATATTCGTGACAATTCTCTTAAATATTTCTCTTTACTTCGTGCAGTGAATTTAGGTGGAGTCATTAGCCCAATCCCTGTGGAGACGATATCCGATACTTAGTATCACTTTACTACTTGCGTCGTGTATACTTGCACTATAATTGCGATAGACTATTTTACACGCAACACAGAGCATCAACGTCCATCTGGGTTGCTTCAGCACATCGAGATTCCTCAGTGGAAGTGGGAGCGTGTGGCTATGGACTTTGTCAGTGGTCTTCCGATGACTCCGTCCAAGAAGGACTCCGTCTGGGTTATAGTGGACCGTTTGACTAAGTCTGCTCATTTCATTCTAGTTCGAGTCAACTATCCTTTGAATAAGTTGGCTCGGCTCTATATTTCTGAGATCGTTCGACTTCATGAGGTACCGCTATCGATTATTTCTGATCGTGATCCGAGGTTTACAGCGAAGTTCTGGAAGGCACTTCACTCTGCTTTGGGTACCCGGTTGAACTTCAGTACATCTTATCATCCGCAGATTGACGGGCAGTCCGAGCGTGTGATTCGGATTCTTAAGGACATGTTGAGAGGTTGTGTTCTTGATTACAGTGGTAGTTGGGAGGATTTCTTGCCGCTCGCAGAGTTTGCATATAATAACAGCTACCAGGCTAGTATCAAGATGGCACCGTATGAGGCTCTATATGGACGTAGGTGTAGGTCACCGATTGGATGGACTGAACTTAATGAGCATAGATTGTTGGGACCAAACCTAGTCCGTGAGGCCGAGTAGACAGTCAGATTGATTCGATATCGGCTTAAGGTTGCTTTTGACAAACAGAAGTCCTATGCCGACTTGAGACGTCGAGATCTTGAGTTTGAGGTCGGTGATGAGGTTTTCCTGAAAGTATCTCCTTGGAGAAAGGTACTTCGGTTTGGTCGGAAGGGCAAGCTAAGTCCCCGATATATTGGTCCTTACAGGATTCTTCGTCGGGTTGGACATGTTGCTTATCAGCTCGAGTTACCACCAGAGCTTCAGCGTATTCATGATGTTTTCCATGTTTCTGTGTTGAGACGCTATCATGCTGATCCGTCTCATGTTTTACCTGTAGAGGAGATTGAGATTCGTCCTGATTTGCGCTTTGAGGAGGAGCCTATCGAGATTCTTGCTCAGAATAAGAAAGTTCTCAGAAGGAAGACCATTAAGATGGTCAAAGTCTTGTGGCGTGGTCGCAGTCATGATGAGGCTACCTGGGAGCCCAAAGCTGTCATCAAAGCTCAGTATCCGCATTTGTTTGCTCCAGGTAAATTTCGAGGCCGAAATTTCTTTTTACGGCGGGGGGGGGGGGGGGAGTTGTAACACCCCATTTTAGCCCTAATTTGAAAACCCTAATTATGAGAATTCCCAATTGGAAACCCTAGAAATTGGGGGGGGGGGGAATTCGGAATTTAACCTAATCTGATTTGGGACCCAATTGAATAAATTTATAAGTTTGGTGGTTAAATTATTAGGCGGGCAAAAATAGGGACCTTTATTCTGTAATTTACCCATTTATTTAGGGTAAACACTCCTTAGCCCTATTTTAGTGTTATGCGCCGCTCTTCATCTGATTTCTCTAAAATAATAATAAAAAAATACCAAAACATATCAACCCTTCCCCCACCCTTTTCCGTTGAAGCTCCGGCTAAGGGGCTTTCATCGCCGTTCAAGCGGTTCGAGGCCAGCGGAGTGCTCGTCGTCACGCGCGAGCAAAACCCGACCACCCAGCTTTCTTTGCGCCGCCATTCTTCGCTGGAAACGAGTTCGAAACCGTGCGTTAAATCGTACGCTGCCGCCGCCGTCCGCTGCATGTGCCGCTGTCGTCCTCTGCGTGCGCGCCACCTCCGTCCCGGATTAGGGTGAGTGTTCGGATTGAGTCCGTTGGGCTCCAGGGTTACTGTCGCCGTCTTGTTGGCCGCTGTGGGCCGTGGCCGCTGTCGTGTTGGTCGTGGCCGTGGTGGTTGGGCGCCACCGGGGCGTGGTGTTAGGGTTTTGCTGGATTTGGGTGGCTGTTGGATCTGAACCGGACCGGTTGTGTTGGTGAACCGGACGGCTGGGCTGAACCGAACCGGACCAGTGGGCTGATGCAATGATGATGTCATCCGCTATTGCAGTACTGATGCAACGATGATGTCATCTGCTATTGTAGTGCTGATGCAGTCAATGATGACGTCATCGCAGTCAAAGATGACGTCAATGATGACGTTAGCGTTGACTTTCAGTTGACTTTTCGGCTGAGTCCACCTTTATGATTTTTGACGTTCCGGTTCCGTTGCCGCTGTCCGTTCTTTCAAATTCGAACCCGAAATGCCTTTTGGATCAAGTTTATTTGTTGAGCTCAAATTTTTGTTAAATGTTGCATCAGAGTTTGACTCGAATATTTTCTTGTGTTCAGGTGACGTGGACTCCGACCCCGAGTTTTTACCTCCTCCTCCGCCAGGCAGACCTCCGGTGGCACAGACTTTGAGATTTTCCAGTAAGATTTATGTTAAGCGTAGTTTATTCGAATGTGGCATAGTAGGAAGTCTTATATAGTGTTCTTTGTTTTTTTAGGAGCTGATTCTGTTCGACCTACCGCTAGGGCTGAGCGTTGGAGACGTCACTATCGACGTTGACTATTTAGCTGCCTAAGGTGTGTTCTCTGTCTGTGCTACATGTATGTGTTGCCTGATTTCGTGATCTGTATGAGAAATATTCTGTGTTATCCTGCTCGGTTGATTGAGAAATATTTTGTATGTTATTCTGCTCTGTTATCTGATAAATATTGCATGACTCGACTATATGCTATTATGCTCTGTTATCTGATAAATAATGTATGGCTCGGATGCTGTGATCATGTTATGTAACACATATCGGAATCGGATTATTATGTACATGCATCTTAGTTATTTAACAAGATTGCATTCGGACTCTGAAATCGGATTACATGTCATATCATTGGGTTGGGATATTGTACGGAGGAAGCTCAGCGACTTCATCCTTCGGGTTGAACTTCGCTTCGGATCAGTAGTTCCATCTTTCAGGATGAGTTCTGCTTCGGACATGGTGTTGAGGTGTAGAGTGGTTCAGGGGAACCTCACTCTTCGGACGGTGATGTAGTTGGGTGCATGTCATGTTATGATATATGTATGCTTTGCTTGTAATACTTCGGAATATCTGTAAATTTTTGATACATTGTTTGACTGTTGGATTGACTTCTGTTATGCACTTTAGAGACACACTGAGCTTTATAGCTGACTCCCCCTTAGTATCTGTTTCAGATTTCCAAACTTAGGTTTCGGTACTTGGAGGATCTCGTTCGAACATTATTTGATATTATTTATTAGTGCGTTTTGTTCTAGACTTATATTTATTTATTTAAGTATTTTTCGGATTTGGTTGTAAACGTGGACTTTGGACATTTATTATTTTTGGGGTTTGACAAACTATTTTTAGCATGCTTGTTTTAAGACGAAACATTAAAGGATATCTTTTATAATTGAATAATAATTTCGGCATAATTTTTTTTATAAATAATCTTACTTGAGGGGAAAGTTTCCAAATTGTCAATTTCACTTTGTTATAAACCCTTAGGTCAAAATAGGGGGTTACATTTAGTGGTATCAGATTTTCAATCACGCTCTAGAAGAAGCTTGTCCGTGAATACAGATATATTAACTAATGAAAGCGAATGTGGATCAAATGTTTCCGATGACGTAAAGGACGAGATGTGAGGATAAAGTCAGTCCTTTCAGTTAAGGGTGCCAGATTAAGTATGCGGAAGATCAGAAATGTTTTCAAATGATGCAAGAACTAGAAGTGTTTATGGTACTACACTCAAGTTGTGGCCTCATGGCGTTTTGGGTGAATTCCAAGTTCTACCTGATGAAAGTAGGCAATGGTGGAGGTTTTCTTCCAAGGAATGGTGGACGAAATTGGTAAAGCCGTTTAGAATTAAAAGACAAGGTGAAGCTAGCTTTCTTATTTGCGCAAGGTCTAAAGGAAACTCATGTCAGTCGGGCTAGAATCGATGACCAGTAGTTCACCAGAATTAAGAAATAGTCCAAGCAAAAGAAGTTTTAAAAAGAGAGAAGGAAAAGCTTGACATGCATTCATGTTTCTGGCATCCTTAGGAGCATGCACATCACAATTGCATCGCATATTGCATTTTGTTTTTCAGGTACATGGAAGACCTTTTAGAATGGAATTTTGCTTGTTCATCCAAGCATAAGAAGGATGAAAATTTTCAGAAAAAACCCACCAATCCGTTTGGGCGTTTGGAGAATGGAATTTTGCTCATCTATTCGAGCATTTAGAGAATAGAGCCCAACTCATCTATTTGGGAATTTGGAGAATAGAACCCAGCTCAGCTATTCCGGCGTTTGAAGAATAGAATATACTCATCTATTTGGGCATTTGGAGAATAGAACCCAGCTCAGCTATTCGGGCGTTTGGAGAATAGAATCTGCTCATCTATTTGAGCATAAGGAGAATAGAACATGCCTATCCATTCGGGCGTTTGGAGAATGGAATCTGCTCATCTATTCGAAGGTCTGGAAAATAGAACATGTCTATCCGTTCGCGCATCAGGAGAATGAAGCCAACCAGAAAATCGGTGAAAATTAGTGCCTTTTGGTCTTTGCTTTATCTCTGTTGCACAGAGATAAGCAAAGAGGGGCAGTTGTTGTCACTAGATTTTCACTAATTATTTTTAAAAAATAAATATAAAAATAAAAAACTATTTTTAAACCCATTTCAAATAAAAGCCTATTTCAAAATAAAAAAAACTTTCTTTAAAACCCAAAAGCTCTATTCAATAAAACCCATTTCAAATAAAGACCCAATTTTAAAATAAAATAATAAACTCATAAAACTCATTTATTTAAAAAAAGCACATTAATAGACCAACAATAAACAAAAAAGTAAAAACAGTGAAAAATAAATATAAAATAAATAAATAAGGGAAAAGACGCGCGCGGCCACGACTCTAGTCTCTGCTGAGTTCAGTATGCTTGTATGCTGATGTTTTCGATTATTTTGGTGGTTTTCTAGCATGGGGTTGTGTCCCTTCATATATGTCGAAGGGGTTGTTTTTGTAATTTTTATTTTACTCCATTAATAAAATTTATGCTTACCTAAAAAACAAATGGGTATAAGCATATGCAACACTGAAATTATTATTTACAATTTCAACATTTATCCTACATTAATATATACTTATTTATTATATCTACAATCATAATAAACAGACAATAAAAAAGATAGTGTACATGATTTTTTATAGTTGGATTCTGAGGTGGGCAACTTATGGCCACAAGATACCATAAATCTATCTATAATGTATGTAATAATTCAACAGGATCTCTATAAATTAATACTTGATAAATTAATATTTTTTTAAAATAATAATATTTTTTCGATCTCAACTTGGACCTAAGATCTAAATTAATAATTTCGATAAATTAATAAGATAACAATTTTTTGAAAGACCATTATATAAATTCATGGTCACTTCTATATTATAAATTAATAATTCTATAAAATTACAAATATAATGAGGACAACTTAGTCAAATATGATTTTATTGTTGTTTGCTTCTTCTTAAAATTTAAATCTAATTGTATTTCATCTGTAACTTTCCTTACTAGATATAGTGGTTGATTTCTTCATCATACATGAACTTGCATTAAATTTTAACTAGTATTACATACTACAATAAATTTAGCTTATTTCTCAACTTATCTGCGAAATAGACCTATAAACCCATTTTTTTTTCAACAACCATATTCACCAAATTTTGGCGAATTTGGTTCTAGAAAACACCATTTCCGATCTTCATTTTTATAATAAATATGTTTCGACTTTTGAGTGGTGAGTGAAGAATGTGACCAAGCAGCAATCATTGTTATTATCAATTGCAACGTGGTTGGTTTCCAGCCACTCTGCTGATAAACAAACTTCCCCATTTAACTTCATTCATTTTACATCAAATCGGAGAAGAAAAGATGGCGCCAACCAATGGAACTGAAGTCCATGAAGATTCCAACTACGACAGGCAAAAGGAACTGAAAGCATTCGCCGATTCAAAAGCCGGCGTTAAGGGTCTGGTCGATGCCGGAATCACCAAGATTCCACGTATGTTCATCGCCCCACCCAAGTCAGCGCCGGACACTTCAAAGACAACCCAATGCAGCATCCCGGTCATTGATCTAAGCGGCATCGAGGATGATCCGGAGCGGCACGAAGAGACCGTCGAGAAAGTCAGGCGTGCGGCGGAGACGTGGGGTTTTTTCCAGATCGTTAACCACGGGATACCTTTCAGTGTTCTGGAAGAGATGAAAAACGGGGTTCGGAGATTCTTCGAGCTGGATGTGGAGGTGAAGAAACAGTATTACGCCAGAGATACGGACACGAAGTTTAGGTATAGCAACTTTGATTTGTACACTGCTCCGTTTGCAAACTGGAGAGATACTTGCTTCTGTATCATGGCTCCTGATGGTCTTAAGCCTGAAGAATTGCCACATGTGTTGAGGTAATTTTTACAATTTTTTTTGATAAACTATATCGATAGTTACTAAGTTTTAGTAATATTTTCACTTAAATTGTCGAATTTTTAAATTTATATTATAATTGTTGAACTTTTTAATTCGATTTTATTACAATAACTGTTGTTGAAAATTGCCTTAAAGTCTTCTTCCAAAATATTTCCAACTTTAAGAATTGACAACCCCTTCATTGAAGGCTAATTTTTTTTGATTCATGGAGCAGTTATTAGTCGATCTTAATGGTAGAATGACTTCACTTGTTTTGAAGATTAACGTAATTTAAGTTTAAGTTGATTCGACCATTAATAATGGCGAAACGTTAGGGGCTGTTTGCTCCCAAAAAAGGAATATGATGCCAAATGACAAAACATGTAAACGTTGGGGGGGCATCTTTTGTCATTTTACCTTTAAATTTTTATTAGATTGTTGCTTCTTTTCATGATTGTTTTTGTCTCCGTTTGACGGTCTCTTCTATCGAAAAAATTACCAAACTACTCATCTTCTTATCTTCTTTTACATCAATTCAAACTCATCAAAAAAACTTTTTAATCTCCTCAAATATCAATAAAAATTAAAAGTTAAAACTTTTCAATCCATCATTGTCAACTGCTTGGATCATTTTGAAATCAACTATGTTAAGCTTTTGTTTAAGCAAGTCTTTCTCACCGTTGAGGTTGATCAGAGTTGCTTCGTTCATCAAAAATTAGACCTTTGTGACAATTGCAATTTTAAAAAATTAGGGTTTTGTTTTAGGGAAGAAGACATTAGCGTGCTACGCCAGTTCTTTTTTGACGGTAACTAACGACAGTGACCATAATGAAAGTGAAAAATTTCAATGACTTTAATATAAGTTTTAAAAATTCGATGATCAAAGTAAAAACGTATAAAAAATTCAGTGACTACCAATATAATTTTTCTTTTTTATAATAATATAGTTTCTGCTTTATTAAAGTCTAAATATGGTACTGCAGGGATATTCAATTAGAATATACGAAGGAAGTAATGAGATTGGGGAGTTGTTTGTTTAAATTACTATCGGAAGCTCTTGGATTGAACCCGAATCACCTAGAGGGGATCGGATGTGCAGAGGGACTTGCAGTCATGTGCCATTATTATCCAAAATGTCCAGAACCCGAACTGACTTTCGGCACCAGTAAGCACTCGGACAACGATTTCCTAACAGTTCTTTTACAAGACCAGATTGGTGGTCTGCAGGTGCTTTATGAAGATCAATGGATCGATGTTCCTCCTGTGCCTGGTGCCTTGGTGGTCAATATTGGAGATATTCTTCAGGCAAGTCCCACTTTCTAATTATACTACAAGTTTTCTACTTTTACAACGTAGTTTGTTCAAATACTTGCATTTTAATTATTTCAATTTAAGAGTTAATTACACAACACGTCTTCAAACTACGAACGTTATTCTAAAT
This sequence comes from Hibiscus tridactylites, assembly GCA_958450335.1. Classification (NCBI taxonomy): domain Eukaryota; kingdom Viridiplantae; phylum Streptophyta; class Magnoliopsida; order Malvales; family Malvaceae; genus Hibiscus; species Hibiscus tridactylites. Next base: position 23,034,128 of record OY288265.1, on the reverse strand, counting down.
TAGTCTTTAAACTTCTAAAAGTGTCAATTTCATCCCTTAACTATAACCATGTTCTAATTAGTCCCCCAAACTTTTCAATATTCCAGCTTCATCCCCAAACTATAACTTTTATTCTAAATTGATCCCAAAAGTTCAAATGTCATCCTCAAATTAGTGTTTGCATCGCATCATATTATTACATAATAATTAATACATATCAATGTTTACATGACAGTTAACAATTTTTATAACGATTTTACTAACATGGGATATGATTAGCAGATGCTGATAATTTGGGGATGGAATTAGAATCATCAAAAGTTAGAACCAATTTAGAATGAGAGTCACAATTAATGGATGAAATTGAAATGTTCAAAATTTTGGGGACGTACGGTGCAATTAACTTTGAATTTAAAAGATTGACGTCTCGAACCAAGGAATGATCGTAGTGGAAACAAGATGTTGTTCTTTCTAGGAGACTCGTGTTTGAATAGCTTTATCCACAAGGTGTGCGTGAGTTTATTGATGACTAAAATCATAACAATACTACTACGATACCAATAGTTACATGTAACAATCGAATTAAATCCCGTCTTTTTTTACAGCTTATAACAAATGACAAGTTCAAAAGCGTAGAACACAGGGTTTTGGCAAACATTGAAGGGCCAAGAGTATCAGTGGCATCCTTTTTCACCACAGGTATGTTACCATCTTCCAGGGTTTTTGGACCGATTAAAGAGTTGCTGTCTGAAGAGAATCCTCCACGTTACAGACAAACAACAATTAAAGAGTTTGTTTCCTACATCTATGAACATGGCCTTGATGGAACTTCTCCCCTTCATCTCTTTAAGCTCTGAAAACAGTGCCTGTATTTTCCATGAAATTTGTTAATGGAGAATGTTGGTTAATCTATTAAGATTTCTATGATATATTTGACATATATTGAGTTTAGATTTATGAGTTTGTGAACCATTGTATATTTATACAAGAGCGAAGTCAGGAAAAAAATATGGGGATCGATGTCGAATAAAAAAAATTGAAGGGTCAAAATGTATTTTTAATTATTGTATTAATTTGAAATTTTACATCTTTAAAGGGATTAAACTATAAGTTTTATTGTTTTAGTGCCAAAAATAATTGTATTGTCATGTTAGTTTAAAATTTTATAAATCTAAAAGGTTTATAACTTGTATTGAAGAATAAGCCGAGGTTAAAAGTGATGAGCTGACGTATAAATCAAAATACTTTACTGAGCTAAAGAATAAGTCAGAAGCCGCAGTTGCTTTTTCTTTATTTCATGCTCTCGTAAAGAATCAATACAACACCACGATTCAAGCAATTCAAATAGATGGTGTGTGTGTATCTCTGTGTGTGTGTGTATGTATGTGTTTGTGTATGTGTGTGAGTATGTGTGTGTGTGTGTGTGTCCTTTTGTATGCCGAAGGGGTTGTTTGCATGCATGCATGTTTTCATCTTTATGATCTCTTTTGCATCCCAAATCATTACATCTTTGGTCTATGACTATGGTCTGCTGAGTTCAGTATGCTTGTTTGCTGATACCCTCTATTTTTGTGTTTTTCTGGCATGGGGTTGTTTCCCTTCATATATGTCGAAGGGGTTGTCTTTGTAATTTCTATTTTCTTCCATTAATAAAACTTATGCTTACCTAAAAAAACAAATGAGTATAAGCATATTGTCACGAAGCCATTACCCTCTTCCCAAAAGACATGTCTAATAGGATGTGTAGTGCCACCGTTTATATATCCCAAGACCTCCATTTTCCTTTATGATGTGGGATTAATGACCCCGCCTTTTCTCAGACGTGACATTCTCCCCCACTCAACCTCGTGATGCCCTCGTCACGAGCTTCCGCTCTCGTGATTGGCCAATTGTCACGCTTGTCCACCATGCCTACCATGCTCACGGGCGCTCGGCATGAAATCAGGCAGTCAAAGGGTTGCTCTGATACCACTTATCACGGGGCTATTACCCTCTTTCCAAAAGACATGTCTGATAGGATGTGTAGCGCCACCGTTTATACATCCCAATACCTCTATTTTCCTTTCTGATGTGGGATTAATGACCATGCATTTTCTCAGACGTGACAATATGCAACACTAGAATTATTATTTACAATTTCAACTTTTACCCTACATTGATATATACTTATTTGTTATATCTACGATCATAATAAATAGACAACATAAAAGATAGTAGACATGATTTTTCATATTATAAATTAATAATTCTATAAAATTAAAAATATAACTAGGAAAACTTAGTAAAATATGATTCTATTGTTGTTTGCTTCTTTTTAAAATTTAAATCTAGTTGTATTTCATCTCAAACTTTCCTTACTCGATATAGTGGTTGACTTCCTTAACATACATGAACCTGCATTAAGTTTTAACTAGTACTACGTACTACAATGAACTTTGTTTTTTAGGGCTATGTATTATATTTAATTAGTCACATTGTACATGAACATCATTCAGTTAATCAATGCAATGCATATGTTTTATTCATGAAGAATAATGTAGGTTCGTTAAATAAAAAAAAAATCTCTTCATATTAATAAATTATTCATTTATCGATTAATTAATACCTCTTTAAATTAATAAAATTACGTGGTCGAGACATTATTAATTTATAGAGGTATTACGTAAATAATAATTAAAAATGAAATAACAAACTTGTAATTTGATAATAGAAATTTTCTGCCCTTTCCAGCGCCCTCATTTATGCCCCACACTAAAAATTAGGTTTATAGTTTAAGGTTAGGGTTTAGGGAATTTGAGGTAGAGTGTAAGGCTTAAAATTTCGAATTTAGGGTTATGACTTGCAATTTAATTTTCGGTGTTTTAGTGTTGGTGCATAGAAAGAGGCACCGAAAAGTGAATGAAGAGAGAGAGAGAGAGAGAAAACTTTTTTTAAAACCCAAAACCCTTTTTCAATAAAACCCATTTCAAATAAAAGCCCACTTTAGAAATAAAATAATAAACCCATAAAAATCATTTATTTTAAAAAAGCCCATTAATAGGCCAATAATAAATAACAAAAAAGTAAAAACATTGAAAAATAAATATAAAATAAATAAATAAAAAAGGAAAAGACGCACGCGCTCAATTTGGTTGCCCAAATCGATAGCCTAGCCGACTGTTGGAAGTCCGTCCGCCGTCCTTATGCCACGACTATCAACGCCGTTGGTGCAGGTTGATGCGTCTCGCCGTCGCTGACCCAACGACATCATGTTGCTCACCGCCGTCCACCGTAGCCGTTGGAATCTGCAAAACAATAGAAGAAAAGGGTTAAAGCTAGGGCTCGAATCGAGGGAGAAATTCAACTTCGAATATGAACCAAATCGGAAATTTCTTGAGGGGTTTTTTTTCGAGGATCATGCCCTCTGTTAGATTTTAGCTTCAATTTGGGAATTAAATCCCGATTTTTCAATGAATTGCAAGACCTAGGATCAAGTATAAATACCCCAAATCCTTTTGTTCTTCACCAATTCACAACTTGAAAAAAGAAAAAATAAGCTTGAAAAATTCTGAAAATTCAAGAAATTTTTCTCTGAATTTTCTAAAAATCTTGGAATAAGTTCGAGCATTGGGTCATTTTTTTCGGAGACGTATGAGAGCAATTCGAGAAGGAATCCTACACGAGTTCTTCATTTCCGGTAAAAATTCTTTCTTTTCTTTTAAATTTATTTTGTAAATTTCATACTTGTCCTTGGTTGAATCTTGTTTTAGGTTGCGTTTGTTAGAGTTCGAAGATTGATTCTTGAATTCGGTAATAATTTCATTTTTAAATTTTGCTTTAGTTTTTGATTTAATCTTTTAGATTCTTACATAAGTAAAAAATATTGTTGTTGAAAATTTTGATCTTGAAAATGAAATAATTGCTATTAAAAGAGGTTTTGATCATTTTGAATTTAGGAAAAAAATGAATTAATGTTTTAAAAAAAACTAAAATCAAGAAATTTAATAAAAGATGATAAATCATGGATGGAAAAATATAAATAAGTCTTAGTTTGTTAGAAAAATAAGATGATTTTTGAAATAAAATTTTAATTTTAAAGTAAAGGAATAAATTAATGGCATAAAATAAAACTAAAACACTAAAAAAGCTTTTTAAAAAAATAAGAAAATAAAATAACCTTTGAAAGAAAATTTTGACTCAAAAATTGAAAGTTTTAATAATAAAAAGTTCTTAGGTAATTTAAATAAGGTTTTTTAAAAAATAAATAAATAAAGGTGTTTGAAAAAATAAGTTTTAAAAGAAAAAAAATAAAATTTTAAAAAGGGTTTTTAATAAAAATAACCATATGTTAAATGTTCAGAATTTTAGAGAAATAAAGTTTGAAAACATAAAAAATCCTAAAATATGGTTTAACTAAAAAGGGTTGGAAAATGAAGAAAAAATAAAATTTAAAATTTAAAAAATAGGTAGGACTAAAAAGTGAAAATGTCAAAAAGAAGGGTTTAAGTTTTAAAGTTAAAGAAGAAAAAAAGAAAGAGATTTCATTTTAAAAAAAGAAACAATAAAAAATAAAACATAAAGGAATAATTAAAGTTTCTTGGTCAAAACTTAAGACTAGGTTCTAAAAGCTTAGATAGAGACGTGTTTGTAGAAAAAAAATTCTTCACAAAAATAATAAAACACACTTAAACAAACTCAAACCCTCAATTAGGAATAAAAGACTTAGACCTCTTAGGTTTTAAAATAATCAAACCTAGAATGAATAAAAATGTTCAACACATTGAATTTCCATGTTGTTTAAAAAGTGAAATCAATTTAATGCGGTGTCTTATCAAACGAGAATGACGGGTTAGCGCCAGAAATGTTGACGGTAATTAAAGTTCATCTCCCGGACGATAAGGCCGTTAAAATAGATTGATATTCATTAAACGGACAAATAAAATTGAACCTTCGTGAACTTGCAAATTCTAGTTTTGAAAACGATTTTGAAATCAATTAGGTACCATTTTTTTAGCGTTGTGGGGGTGCTAACCCTTCCCCACGCGTAACCGACCCCTGAACCTTTTTTTTTGTTTTCGTTGACCAAAACCGTTGTTTTATTAAAACAAAACGTTTTAAAGTGATCTAATCACACTTTTCAACAAAAGATTGGTGGTGACTCCGTGTTTTTTTAAGTTTTCCAAATATTCGAAGCTCTTAAAATGGGCTGCGACAGCTTGGCGACTCCGCTAGGGACGTGCTTTTGTTTTTAAAATAAAAACAAAAGAGGGTCAGGCCACAAATTGATTTTAAATGGTTTTAAAAAAACACTTATTTTATAAAAAAACTAATGGAATTTGCAAGTTCATACTATGTTCAATTTATTTGTCCATTTAATGAATGTAATTCTATTTTTCGCATTTAAGACTTAATTTCAAACTCTATTCCCGAGCTTTTTCCCGTTCGTTTAAGTGGGGGGAACACGCTTTGCTCATGTAAGAATATTGATTCTTCGTATGAGCCTAACAATTACCTTCGGGACTCATTCCATTTGTCTTTGTAAGGATATTGATTCTTCGAGAAGGCATCTGTGGTGAGTCCTCCTGAGTTGAACTCGATTCGTTTGAAGCCTGTGATGGGTGAGAATTGAGGGCCTTGCTACCCTTAGTAGGGGACATCAACGACAACTCGAGTACCCTTTTAGAACCAAACCAAGTTTGAGAATCTAGAGCCCACCCAATAGAGCCATGCGGAAAGCCTAGGGTGTTGAGTCGTAAGGATAATCCGTGGAGACATGTCCTAATGACTGCCCAAAATTATTGTGCAATTAAATAATTTTGGATTGTCTCTTTTTCCTTTCTTGCTTTTAATCTTTGTTCCCTATCTTGTTTGTTTTGCATGTGCATCATTCCATATCTAGAAGGGGTTGATTCTAGAAAATTGCTCAAGCAAAAAAACTCTCATTATGGACGGAATGCTCTTGAAGAATGAGGATGAGAATGCGAAAGTACGTCACTGGTCTGAGGTCAACCAAAGAGCGTATGTAGACAATTTGGTTGTGGGTCATGAGACAGAAACTTCATAATATGCCCATATTAGCGTCAAGCAGAACAACGTACATGAGTTACAAGAGATTTGAGATCGTTTTGATTATAAGACCAAACATTTGTTCCGTGAGTCCTATGGTGATATAACGTATCTTCTGTATGTAAGGGTAGATGAGCCATTTCTGAAGGCTTTGATCTAGTTTTGGAACCCCGAGTACTGCTACTTTACCTTCAATAGAGAGGATCTGATGCCTACTTTCGAGAAGTACTTGGCCCTGTTCAATATGCCCGAGGTGAAGGAGAATTGGGTGTATGCAAAGCCTCCTAAAAACAAGAACCCACACTGTAACGCCCCGGTTTTGGGCTTAGTAGTTTTGGGCGTTGACCGGTTTGGTCAAAGTGCTGTTCGAATCTAAAAAGGTGAAATTAGGAAAGCCTAGTTCGGGTTGCATTAAAAATATGGAAAAATGTTCTAAAATCATCTTTTAATATATATAAGTGAACTGTGAAATCAATTTTACAAAATGAGGTTTGGAAGGGTGACATTTTGGCTAGTGACCAAAATGTAATTTTTGAAAGTTGCGTGACTGTTTTAGAAAGGATTGAAACTTTGAATCTTTAAGGAGCTATTTACCCAAAGGGAGTTTCTCCAGATTTTTCTAAGATATTTTAATGTTTAATTCTGATTTTAAAGCTAAAGAAAAGTGGAGGGAAATCATTTTGGCTATTTTGTAACTAACTTTCCATATTTTCCAATTTTCCTTTTCTCTCATTTTCTCTCAACCCAAACACTTTCTCGCCAGAGATTTCCTTCTGATTTTGTTACTCAAATCTCTCTTTCCAACTGTTGAGTGTGTAAAAGTTCTATCATTTACACCTTTTTAAACCCATATTTCTGCTGCATTCAAGCATCATTGCATTGCATTTAGGTTAGTTTTTAATAAAACATCACAATTATATAAAAGGCACGGATTCTACTGAAAGATGGCTATTTTTGCAGGTATCTGTCACAGTAGATGTCGAAGGCAGGCGCAGGGCAGATAAGCAGGAGAGCTAAACTGGACAAGTAGCTGAAGAAGACGAACCTGTCATGGACCTGTCGTGACAGCATGGTGACAGCAGATTTATGAAGAGGAAAAGTGAAGTGGACCTCGATAGATAGAGAAAAATCTGCTCATCTGTCGTGTGGAAGCCGAATATTTTTCCAAGCCCCGGATCAAAAGATATGTCAAGCCAAAGCTCAAGGAGAGGAATTTCCATGAAACAAGGAGGCGGCTGAAAAGTAGGAATCCTTAGAGATTTAGTCTTTATTAGAATCTTACTTTTAATTAAAGTTGTAATCCTTGTTACCTTAGATAACTTGAGCCCAAAGCTTATATAAAGGGCATAAATTAAACCTAGGGCATGACCGACTACCCCATAACCGAAACCTAAACCCTGCCGTTTACCTGTCACCGATATGTTCTAAATTCCCCCTAGGGCTACGGGTTGTTTTGTAAAGTAGTTGCAAGGGTTGCTTTGTTTTAGGATTTTTCAAGTTCAATAAAATAAACTTCAAGTTCTTTTATCTTGGTTTTAATATCTTGCAAGAGCATCGGGAGAGCATTGTGAGGTTATCTATTTACTTAGCATCGGGAGAGTTAAGTATACGAAAGAGGTAAAAGCGCGTTCTCTAGTTTATAGTTGAACCATCTCGTGCTTAGGGATAAGGCGAGGTTAAGTGGCTAATGAAGAATTCATACACATCGGTGTTCATCCTTCGATTCACGCCGGGAGGTATCATCAAAGACGTGATCATCGACAGACTTGTGCCTAGGGATAGGGCAAGGCAGATCAGGGATTCTTGCCAAGCTTGAAGTACGGAGTTAGTGTTCGCTGCCGCGACAGCTAACAGACAGACGACGCGACAGGTGCTGTCGGCGACGGGTGCGACGACAGAACTGGAGATCCTAAGCAATTCAATACCTACACTACTGAGCAACTCAATACCAGCCCATTCTCTCTATCTTGATATCTCAATCTTTTATTTACGTTTTTACTTTAATATTCGTGACAATTCTCTTAAATATTTCTCTTTACTTCGTGCAGTGAATTTAGGTGGAGTCATTAGCCCAATCCCTGTGGAGACGATATCCGATACTTAGTATCACTTTACTACTTGCGTCGTGTATACTTGCACTAAATTTGCGATAGACTATTTTACACGCAACACCAACTCTCTTTTGATTCCTAATCATCACATCAACAAAACCTCATCATTTGCTAGTTGATTCATCAAGGTTTTTGGCTCTAAAAGAGGAGAAACTCAAGTTTGGAGGTAAGAACGTCCTTCTCCTCTAAACTATCAGTTCTTTAATGAAATTCCTAAGTTCTCAATCCTTAATTGGTGTTTTATAAATGGTTTTTAAAGTTGTGAAATGGATCTTGGCTTAAAATGCAAGATTTGGTGATTTTTGGTAAATTTTCGTTGGATCTGTTAAAGCTGTGATTTGAGATGTGTTTTTGATGATTAATGAATGTTAATTTGATAAGGAATTGAGTTTTGATTAATGCAGTCCCGGATAGGTTGAATTTCCTAAGTTTAGCTTGTGATTCTTGGTTGTTTTTGAGGTGATCTTGTGGATCTGTTGTTGCTGGAGGTATAAGGATGTTATTAGGTTCTTTTTAGATGTTAAATGATGCTAAAGGATGTTTAGTTTTGATGGTTTATGGCTGGGCTTTGTTGAGGAGTTGTTTGGATGCATTTTCGGTTGTGTTTGGTGGCTGAAAATGGAGTTTGGATGAGAGCAGCGAGTTTAGGTGCTTTCATTGAAGCTATTAATGCATGATGATGCATTAATCCTCTGCTTTGATGTGTTTAAAACAGGGGAGTCATCTTTGGATCCAAGTGTTGGTGATCCGGAAGCTTGAATTGGTGCTTCAACAAGAGGCGAAGTGGAATCAGTGAGTGAAAATGGGTTTTCAGCTTTGAAACCAATGTCTTGGGAGCTTAGTTTAAGTCTAAACATCTTTACTAAGCTCAAGTGTAAGTTTTCGGAAAAACTCTCTAAGTGGTGGCCATGATTTGGTTGTTGTGCAATGTGGTTTATTGCATGTTTTAAATTCTGTTTTGAAAGCATGATTTAGCATGGTTGTTGCTGATTTTGTAAGCCATATGTTGAAGGAAGCTCAAGGTAAGAGTTCCTTGTTTTTGAACATTGATTAAATGTGGTTTGATGCTTTAAAATGCATGATGAATATGGCTTGGTTAAATGCTTTAAAACAGTGGATTATTTGATGACAATGATGTATATTGGCAAGTGATGTTTTGAAAAAGGTTAAGGTCACTAAGGTGGTTAAAAGTCCTTGAGTGAGCCTTGTGGATTCTAAGAACTTCATGGTGGTTAAAAGTCCATGATGATTCTTGTTAAGGTCACTAAGGTGGTTAAAAGTCCTTGAGTGAGCCTTGTTACTTAAGAACATCAAGGTGGTTAAAAGTCCTTGGATGGTTCTTGTTAAGGACACAAAGGTGGTTAAAAGTCCTTGTGTGGTCCTTGCCATGGTGTTTAAAAGTCCATGGGCCAAGGTGTTTAAAAGTCCTTGGGGCCAAGGTGTTTAAAAGTCCTTGGGGTGAAACTTAAAGAACACAAAGGTGGTTAAAAGTCCTTGTGTGGCTCTTGGGAATTATAAGATCACAATGGTGTTTAAAAGTCCATGTGTGAGTCTTATGTTGATCTTGTTTTAAAGAGATGGAACTTATCACTTGTGGCCAATATGACATGTAATGATATGGAAGCATGTAATGCTTGTTTAAATTGCTTTTGAGCATGAGTAAATGATGTTTGAAGTATGATTTATAAAGTGTTTTTATAAATGCATTATTGAATGGTTTTAATGAGCATTCCTCACTAAGCTTTTGCTTACGCTCTCTTTCGTTTTCTTAAACCATCAATGCAGATCATTAAGGTACTTTGAGGGCAGCAAGGAAGGCAAGCATTCAAGTGGAATTAAGCTCAAGTATGGGAAGGTTTTCTTAAACACATTTTAGCTTTTGGCAATTTGGCAATGGGGGACCTATGTGTATGTTTTGGGAGATGTTTTGAACTCCCTAAGTATGTTTAATGTTGTTGGAAATGCTGGATTTGTAATTGGTCTTTATGTGCTTGGTTTTGAAGGCTTTATGCTTGAATGGTTAGCTTGTGTAGGAAGCATGCTTTAAAATTGGGGCTTTTCATATATGATGATATTATGTTGGTTGGTTGATGCAAGTATGTCTCTTATATGTTGTATGAGTTGCTGGTAAAGTTTGGTAGCATTTGGAGCATGATTGGATGATCAATTGCATGTTTAAGGAAGCTTCTTGCTGCATTATGTGCAGGGTGTTTCGGAACAGTGGCTACCGTTTCGGAACGGGTGCCTTGAATCAGCCCAGGCGTCCGAAACGGGAGACACCGTTCCGAAACGGAAAGGCCACTGCCAGTCCTCGTTTCGGTACGCGTTGCGGAACGGCCCCGCGTTTCGAAACGGGCTCTCCCTGTTTCGGAACACGTGACCGTTGGGGGCTGACATTGGTAGTTAAATGTTTTGGAATGTTTGCATTTTGGTCCTGAATCTTGTTTGTGCAATTGTATGAGTTTGGGATGTCCGTTTGAGCTGAAATTTGGCAGTGAAGCATGAAACCTGATTAATTTCAAGATGGTAACTCTAATTTGGGTTAAGACCTTATAATTTACAGAATTTACAATTTGGTCCCTAAAGTTGTAAATTGTTCAATTGGGTCCCTGTTTGATCTCTGATGTTTATGATCTTTGAGCATGATGTTTGTATGATCATAACTAGGGTTAATGAGCATCTAGACAAGTTTTAAAAGAAAAAAGGGTCGTTAATCAAGGTTGACTTTCGGGTTGACTTTGGTTTTCCCCGTGTGACTTTCTTAATTCGGGTCAACCGTCTAGGCCGGGTTAAGGGGGTTACATTTGGTGGTATCAGAGCTGAGTTCTCGAGTAATTGGGAATGATTGTGTGCATGATTGAAGTATGTATGCTATGTATGCTTGATTGATTGAAAGCATGTTGAGTAGTTTGTGATTTTGATGCAATTGAGTTGTATGCTGTGGTGAAGCATGTTGTGGGTACCCATTGCCAAATCAAAGCTAAGTAATGATGTTGATTTTGAATGAAATTGAGCTTGAGTACTTGGATTGCTTACCTTGCTGGGCCTGACTTTGTTTATTTGCATTGTGATTGCATGGTAAAAGTATGGCACCACGTAGAGAGTTGAGAAGTAATGTGCGAGCTACGGCTCCAAATGAGAATGAAAATGAGGAAAATGCGGGTAGTGCAGTGTTACCTCCTCCTCCACCTAGCGGTGGTGGTGCTGAGGGTGAAAGAGCTGAAGCTGCAGCTGGTGCTGGAGCTGCTGGACCTGAGGTTGGTCAGGGGCAAGCTATGCCTGACATGACGATGTTAATGCAAGCTATTGCTGGTGCTTTTCGAGCGGCATAGCTGGAGCTCAAGGAGCTGGGCATCAGGGAGATGCTGGAGTTAGACTACCTTTGGAGCGTCTGCGCAGTCTTGGTGGGACTGAGTTCAGGGGTATGTCTGATGAGGGTTCTGAATCCTGGATGGAAAGTACCAAGAGGATCTTGGGTCAGATGAGTTGCACAGATGTGCAAAAGCTGGGTTGTGTTGTATCCTTGCTACAGGATGATGCTTATACATGGTGGACGACCACTATTGCTGGAATGGCTGAAGCTGATGTAACTTGGACATTCTTTCAGAATGTGTTCAAGAGGAGGTATCTTGGTGTGAGGTACCTGGATGAAAAGAAGCGTGAGTTCATGTCTCTTACCCAAGGGAGCATGACAGTGGCTGAGTATGAGGTGCAGTTTGTGCGACTCAGTCAGTATGCACCTGAGCTGGTACCTGATGAGCGGGCGAGGTGCGAAAGATTCCGTTATGGTTTAGTGACGGATGTGAAGATGTATGTGCTGGCCACCGAGTATGATGATTTTGATGTGTTGGTGGGCCGAGCCAAGGATATTGAGATGAACTTGGGTTTATCTGCTAGAGGTGCTAGAGCAAGTTCTGGTAAGCGAGCTGCTGAGTTTAGTTCCGGTGGTGGACGGAACAAGAGGGGACGTGATCAGAAGTATCAGTCCTCAGCCAAGAGAGGTGGTGGTGTACCTGCTCGAGGAGGCAATGCTAGAGCTGATCCGAGTGCTTGTTGGATTTGTGGTTCACGTGGTCACATGAAGCGTGATTGTCCTCGTGCTGCGAGGGAGGTGCAAGCTCCTGTTGCGGCAGCTGGTAATGGATGCTGGAATTGTGGATCTGCGGATCATTTGAGGCGAGATTGTCCTATGTTGGCCGGTGGCCAAGTGCGTGCTCCTGTTGTTGCTGCACCGCAGAGAGGTCGTGGGCGCGGCCGTGGTAATTTTCAGCGGAGAGAGGAAGGTGGTCGTGGAGTGGCCCATGTGGTGGCTATTCAGCCTGAAGGTGAAGGTCAAGCGAGGGTGTATGCTCAGCGTGAAGGGAGGAATGACGCGGATGTGATTGCAGGTACCTTTACTTTGCAATCCTTGTCATTACTTTCCTTGATAGATTCTGGATCTATGCATTCATACATTTTGCGTGAGCATGCTGAATTGCTTGCTTTGCCTGTTGAGTCTTTGGATGTTGGTGTTCGTGTCACTAGTTCTTTTGGTGAGACTATTGTGACTCGAAAGCTGTATAGAAGGTGTCCTTTGGTTGTTCAAGAACATATTTTTCATGTTGACCTTATGGAGTTGCCTTTCTATGGTTTTGATGTGATCCTTGGTATGGATTGGCTTGCTGAGCATCGTGCTGTTGTGGATTGTGAAAATAAGCGAGTTTCGCTGAAGCTTGCGGATGATTATGATGTTGTTGTGGTTGGTGAGAATGTGAAGTTTCTTGCCAATGTGGTGTCTACTTTGGAGGCGAGCAGGATGCTGAGACAAGGTTGTGAAGCTTATCTAGCCTTTGTGATGAATCCCAGCTCTAAGGAGTTGCGGGTGCAAGATATTAGAGTTGTGAAGGAGTTTCCTGGTGTGTTTCCTGAGGAGTTGCCTGGGTTACCTCCTAATCGCGAGGTGGAGTTTGGAATTGAGCTGTATGAGAATACAACTCCTGTGTCCATTACTCCCTATAGAATGGCACCTAAGGAGCTGAAGGAGCTGAAGACGCAGTTGCAAGAGTTGCTTGATCGTGGTTTCATTCGGCCAAGTGTGTCACCTTGGGGAGCACCGGTCTTGTTTGTGATGAAGAAGGATGGCACTATGAGGATGTGCATTGATTACCGTCAGCTGAACAAGTTGACTATCAAGAATCGGTATCCTTTGCCGAGAATTGATGATCTCTTTGATCAATTTCGGGGAGCTGCTGTGTTCTCTAAGATTGACTTGAGGTCTGGGTATTATCAGTTGAAGGTGAAGGATGTGGATGTGCCTAAGACAGCTTTCAGGACAAGGTATGGGCATTATGAGTTCCTTGTGATGCCGTTTGGTTTGACAAATGCTCCTGCTGCTTTCATGGACATGATGAATCGTGTGTTTCATGAATACCTGGACAAGTTTGTTGTCGTGTTCATTGATGATATCCTCGTGTACTCGCGTACTGAGGAGGAGCATGAAGAGCATTTGAGGATTGTTTTGCAAGCTTTGTTGGAGAATCAGCTTTATGCTAAGCTGAGCAAGTGTGAGTTTTGGCTTAGGGAGGTGGTGTTTCTTGGGCATGTAGTTTCTGCTGAGGGGATTCGTGTTGATCCTCAGAAGATTGAGGCGGTGATGAATTGGAAGGTTCCTAAGTCTGTTCATGAGGTTCGTAGTTTCCTTGGTTTGGCAGGATACTACCGGAGGTTTGTGGATGGTTTTTCTAAGATTGCTGCACCTTTGACGAAGCTGTTGCAAAAGGATGTTAAGTATGAGTGGACGGAAGCGAGACAACAGGCTTTTGAGAAGCTTAAGGCGGCTTTGACGCAAGCTCCTATCTTGGTTCAACCTGAATCAGGGAAAGAGTTTGTGGTCTACAGTGATGCGTCCTATGTTGGTTTGGGATGTGTGCTGATGCAAGAGGGTAAGGTTGTGGCTTATGCATCGCGGCAGTTGAAGGTGCATGAGCGCAATTATCCTACGCATGATATTGAGTTGGCTGCAGTGGTTTTTGCTTTGAAGATCTGGAGACATTATCTGTATGGTGAGAAGTGTACTGTGTACACGGATCACAAGAGTTTGAGGTATCTGATGTCTCAGAAGAAGTTGAATCTTAGGCAGCGGCGTTGGTTGGAGTTGCTCAAGGATTATGATTTGACGATTGAGTACCATCCTGGAAAGGCTAATGTTGTTGCGGATGCCTTGAGTAGGAAGGTAGCGGTTGAGCTGAGAGCTATGTTTGCCAGTTTGAGTATATCGCGTGATGGTGGTCTTGTAGCTGAGTTGCAAGTGAAACCGTCTATGGTTCAGTTGATCAAGGAAAAGCAGTTGCTGGATGATTCTTTGGTACCGCATGTTCAGGATATCGCGGAGGGTAGGCCTTCGGATTTCTGCTTTAATGATAATGGTGTGTTGTGTTTTGGGAGTCGAATAGTAGTGCCCAATGATGCTGAGTTGAGGCGTGCTATTCTGACTGAAGGTCATAGTAGTCCTTTTGCTATGCACCCTGGTAGTACTAAGATGTATCGTAATCTTCATGATGAATACTATTGGGTGGGTTTGAAAAAGGATGTTGCGGAGTTTGTGAGCAAGTGTATGGTGTGTCAGCGAGTTAAGGCTGAGCATAAGGTTCCTTCAGGGTTGTTGCAACCGTTGAGAATCCCTGAATGGAAGTGGGAAAGGGTTACCATGGATTTTGTATATGGTTTACCTTTGTCACCATCGAAGAAGAATTCGGTTTGGGTGATTGTGGATCGCCTGACGAAGTGTGCACATTTCTTGCCTGTGCATACTACGTTTTCTTTGGATAAGCTTGCGGAGCTGTACATTGCTGAGATTGTACGGCTGCACGGTGTGCCTAAGTCGATTGTGTCGGATAGGGATCCGAGGTTCACATCGCGTTTCTGGCAGTGTTTGCATCAAGCTTTGGGTACAAGGTTGAATTTCAGTACATCCTATCATCCTCAGTCGGATGGTCAGTCTGAGCGTGTTATTCAGATTTTGGAGGATATGTTGAGATGCTGTGTGATTGAGTTCCAAGGTTCTTGGGAGAAGCATTTGCCTTTGGTGGAGTTTGCTTATAACAATAGTTATCAGGCAAGTATTCAAATGGCACCTTATGAGGCTTTGTACGGGAGGAAGTGTAGGACTCCTCTTTGTTTGGCTGAAACTGGTCAAAAGTTGGTTTCGATGCCGGCTTTGTTGAAAGGAACCACCAAGAAGGTGAAGCTCATCTGTGAGCGGCTGAAGGCAGCTTCTGATCGGCAAAAGTCTTACGCGGATTTGAAGCGTAAGGAGATAGAGTATGCGGTGGGTGATCGTGTGTTCTTGAAGGTTTCGCCTTGGAAGAAGGTAATGAGGTTTGGCCGGAAGGGTAAGTTGAGCCCAAGGTACATTGGACCATATGAGGTGGTTGAGCGTGTGGGTCCTGTTGCGTACAAGTTGAGGCTACCTCAAGAGTTGGAGAAGATTCTCATGATGTGTTTCATGTTTCTATGCTCCGGAAGTATAGATCTGATCCTTCGCATGTGATGCCTGTGGAGGAAGTGGAATTGAATCCGAATTTGACATATGATGAGAAACCGGTGAAGGTTCTTGATTCAGATAGCAAGGTTCTTCGTGGCAAGACCATTGAGTTGGTGAAGGTGCTGTGGAAGCATCGAGGTGTTGAGGAAGCCACGTGGGAGCGGAAGGAAGACATGCTGAAGCAGTTTCCTTATCTCTTTCCTTCAGGTAAATTTCGAGGACGAAATTTCTTAAGGGGGGAGAGTTGTAACGCCCCGATTTTGGGCTTGGTAGTTTTGGGCGTTGACCGGTTTGGTCAAAGTGCTGTTCGAATCTAAAAAGGTGAAATTAGGAAAGCCTAGTTCGGGTTGCATTAAAAATATGGAAAAATGTTCTAAAATCATCTTTTAATATATATAAGTGAACTGTGAAATCAATTTTACAAAATGAGGTTTGGAAGGGTGACATTTTGGCTAGTGACCAAAATGTAATTTTTGAAAGTTGCGTGACTGTTTAGAAAGGATTGAAACTTTGAATCTTTAAGGAGCTATTTACCCAAAGGGAGTTTCTCCAGATTTTTCTAAGATATTTTAATGTTTAATTCTGATTTTAAAGCTAAAGAAAAGTGGAGGGAAATCATTTTGGCTATTTTGTAACTAACTTTCCATATTTTCCAATTTTCCTTTTCTCTCATTTTCTCTCAACCCAAACACTTTCTCTCCAGAGATTTCCTTCTGATTTTGTTACTCAAATCTCTCTTTTCCAACTCTCTTTTGATTCCTAATCATCACATCAACAAAACCTCATCATTTGCTAGTTGATTCATCAAGGTTTTTGGCTCTAAAAGAGAAGAAACTCAAGTTTGGAGGTAAGAACGTCCTTCTCCTCTAAACTATCAGTTCTTTAATGAAATTCCTAAGTTCTCAATCCTTAATTGGTGTTTTATAAATGGTTTTTAAAGTTGTGAAATGGATCTTGGCTTAAAATGCAAGATTTGGTGATTTTTGGTAAATTTTCGTTGGATCTGTTAAAGCTGTGATTTGAGATGTGTTTTTGATGATTAATGAATGTTAATTTGATAAGGAATTGAGTTTTGATTAATGCAGTCCCGGATAGGTTGAATTTCCTAAGTTTAGCTTGTGATTCTTGGTTGTTTTTGAGGTGATCTTGTGGATCTGTTGTTGCTGGAGGTATAAGGATGTTATTAGGTTCTTTTTAGATGTTAAATGATGCTAAAGGATGTTTAGTTTTGATGGTTTATGGCTGGGCTTTGTTGAGGAGTTGTTTGGATGCATTTTCGGTTGTGTTTGGTGGCCGAAAATGGAGTTTGGATGAGAGCAGCGAGTTTAGGTGCTTTCATTGAAGCTATTAATGCATGATGATGCATTAATCCTCTGCTTTGATGTGTTTAAAACAGGGGAGTCATCTTTGGATCCAAGTGTTGGTGATCCGGAAGCTTGAATTGGTGCTTCGGCAAGAGGCGAAGTGGAATCGGTGAGTGAAAATGGGTTTTCAGCTTTGAAACCAATGTCTTGGGAGCTTAGTTTACGTCTAAACATCTTTACTAAGCTCAAGTGTAAGTTTTCAGAAAAACTCTCTAAGTGGTGGCCATGATTTGGTTGTTGTGCAATGTGGTTTATTGCATGTTTTAAATTCTGTTTTGAAAGCATGATTTAGCATGGTTGTTGCTGATTTTGTAAGCCATATGTTGAAGGAAGCTCAAGGTAAGAGTTCCTTGTTTTTGAACATTGATTAAATGTGGTTTGATGCTTTAAAATGCATGATGAATATGGCTTGGTTAAATGCTTTAAAACAGTGGATTATTTGATGACAATGATGTATATTGGCAAGTGATGTTTTGAAAAAGGTTAAGGTCACTAAGGTGGTTAAAAGTCCTTGAGTGAGCCTTGTGGATTCTAAGAACTTCATGGTGGTTAAAAGTCCATGATGATTCTTGTTAAGGTCACTAAGGTGGTTAAAAGTCCTTGAGTGAGCCTTGTTACTTAAGAACATCAAGGTGGTTAAAAGTCCTTGGATGGTTCTTGTTAAGGACACAAAGGTGGTTAAAAGTCCTTGTGTGGTCCTTGCCATGGTGTTTAAAAGTCCATGGGCCAAGGTGTTTAAAAGTCCTTGGGGTGAAACTTAAAGAACACAAAGGTGGTTAAAAGTCCTTGTGTGGCTCTTGGGAATTATAAGATCACAATGGTGTTTAAAAGTCCATGTGTGAGTCTTATGTTGATCTTGTTTTAAAGAGATGGAACTTATCACTTGTGGCCAATATGACATGTAATGATATGGAAGCATGTAATGCTTGTTTAAAATGCTTTTGAGCATGAGTAAATGATGTTTGAAGTATGATTTATAAAGTGTTTTTATAAATGCATTATTGAATGGTTTTAATGAGCATTCCTCACTAAGCTTTTGCTTACGCTCTCTTTCGTTTTCTTAAACCATTAATGCAGATCATTAAGGTACTTTGAGGGCAGCAAGGAAGGCATGCATTCAAGTGGAATTAAGCTCAAGTATAGGAAGGTTTTCTTAAACACATTTTAGCTTTTGGCAATTTGGCAATGGGGGACCTATGTGTATGTTTTGGGAGATGTTTTGAACTCCCTAAGTATGTTTAATGTTGTTGGAAATGCTGGATTTGTAATTGGTCTTTATGTGCTTGGTTTTGAAGGCTTTATGCTTGAATGGTTAGCTTGTGTAGGAAGCATGCTTTAAAATTGGGGCTTTTCATATATGATGATATTATGTTGGTTGGTTGATGCAAGTATGTCTCTTATATGTTGTATGAGTTGCTGGTAAAGTTTGGTAGCATTTGGAGCATGATTGGATGATCAATTGCATGTTTAAGGAAGCTTCTTGCTGCATTCTGTGCAAGGTGTTTCGGAACAGTGGCTACCGTTTCGGAACGGGTGCCTTGAATCAGCCTAGGCGTCCGAAACGGGAGACACCGTTCCGAAACGGAAAGGCCACTGCCAGTCCTCGTTTCGGTACGCGTTGCGGAACGGCCCCGCGTTTCGAAACGGGCTCTCCCTGTTTCGGAAGACGTGACCGTTGGGGGCTGACATTGGTAGTTAAATGTTTTGGAATATTTGCATTTTGGTCCTGAATCTTGTTTGTGCAATTGTATGAGTTTGGGATGTCCGTTTGAGCTGAAATTTGGCAGTGAAGCATGAAACCTGATTAATTTCAAGATGGTAACTCTAATTTGGGTTAAGACCTTATAATTTACAGAATTTACAATTTGGTCCCTAAAGTTGTAAATTGTTCAATTAGGTCCCTGTTTGATCTCTGATGTTTATGATCTTTGAGCATGATGTTTGTATGATTATAACTAGGGTTAATGAGCATCTAGACAAGTTTTAAAAGAAAAAAAAGGGTCGTTAATCAAGGTTGACTTTCGGGTTGACTTTGGTTTTCCCCGTGTGACTTTCTTAATTCGGGTCAACCGTCTAGGCCGGGTTAAGGGGGTTACACACACTGAAAACTTGCCACATTTGCTGGAATGAGTGATGAATGGTTTGAAGGGTTGATACAAAAGAGAGGGGGATGTTTTAATTTTCCCTGGTAATGCATTCGAAACATCATTTTTGTTCATTCAGACATAGCGAAAAAGGTGGATCTCCTGGCTATCGCAATCTATGGCCTAGTAATTTTTCCAAAAGTTTTGGGAAATATTGATGTGGCCTTGTTAGATTTCTTTGAGCAATTGAAGAAAAATGTCAATCTAGTGTCTGCAGTGTTAGCTGAAACTTTTATTTCTTTGAATGCCTACCGGAAAATTAAAGGTGTGCGTTTCGAGGGATGTGCTCCTTTGCTTCAGGTTTGGGCCCTTAGCCATTTCTGGGAGTGTCCAACTTTGGACTTACCGAATGTGTTTTCTCTGAACTTTTCCCCACCTTGAGAATTTTTGGCATAAGATTGGGCAAATGTTAAGAGAAGAAAGTGGGTAGATATCTTAGGGATCACCGTGACGAAGACATCAAATGGAGGGTTCCATGGATGGGTCATGCTAAAGTAAGGTACATATGTGGAGATTATAACTTCTTGATGTTGTTAGGATTATGGGGAGGAATTGGTTGTGCTCCCTTGCTAGTTTCACGTCAGTATGGATCACGACAGTTTGTTCCTTTCACTACCGAGCTTGGCATAACAGAGTTTGAGTTTCAAGGAGAATTTAGATGGAAGGTACAAGAAATTAGTGATTCATGAAAGGATTGTTACTAAATGGAGTTGGAGTCTGACAAGCATTGCATGTATACCACTGATTATGATATTTGGAGGCATACGAGAATGAATGACAAGATCATGCTACCTACCCATGGGCCTGCCAAATCTTTAGAAGAACATTTAAAGGTGGTTCCTTCTGAGGCCGACATTCTAAGAGAAGAGCTAAGATGAGCTAAATTGGAAATCAAAGCTCTCAAAGAACAAAAATAGCGACACAAGTTTGAAGTCAGCCTTGATGTAGAAAAGTACAAGGGAGAAGCCAACCGAGTGAGAAAGATGTACGTGAATTTAGAGGAAAAATATGAGATTCAAAGGGTTGACTTCCTCAAGCTTCAAGCTACTGTGCGGTATGTCGACCTCCGAAAAAGCCCAGAATATTGGAGGAAGGAGATAGAGCAAGCTGTAGGGAAAGAGAATGAACCCAGTAAGAAAGAAATCGAGAATTTCTGGCGGGCTTTGGCAGAAGAAAGAAAGAAAGGGAAACAAGTTGTGGAAAATGAGAAGGGCAAGCTGCTTCGAGAGAAAGAGAAGGAAAATTTGGCTGCATGGAAGAGGAAGGCTCATGACAACAAGATGCGTTTGTTAGAGTTACACTCAGCCTACGACGAAGCCTCTAAGAAGTTGAAGCAAAGTTAGACCTTTATCATTGAGTTAGAGGCCAAAATAGAGAACTTAAACCAAACAATTCACAAGATGCAAGATGACCATACCTATGAAGAGCTCCAAGCTAGTTTGAGCGAGAATGACTTCTTGAAAGAGCGAATTGAAGAAATGGATAACCTTCTCCAAGAGTACATGACAAAGATCTTAGTTCTTGAAGATGTCTGTAACACCCCAAGTTTCTAAAGTAAAAAAGAAGAAGAAGAAGAAGGAAGGAGCTAAAACGAGTTAAGTGTGAAAATAGCTTGGAGTTGAGAGTGTGGAGTGTTGAACCCACAACCTCTTGGTTGTGTGGTTGGTTACCCAACCAATTGAGCTAAATAGCTCTTGGTTGTAAACCACCCAACCTTTCCTTTTATTTTTATATTGCGTTAAAATTCTGATCTGAGAACATTAATTATAGGAGATGGTTCAGCTACCCCCAAATATCCTCCCCCCTTTTTGAAAAATTCTTGAAACTCTTTCCCTCACCCGTCTCATCGCTCCGGCCACCGCCAAAAACCTCACCGCCGCTCCGTGCACTCCACCGCCGCCGTCGGTGTGAGCCCCGTCAGCCCCTGAATCGTTTTCTGTCAACCACGCGTGACGTCGGCCGGCCATTTGCGGTAGAAAATAGATCTGGAAACTTAAAGGTTTCGGCCGCCACCGTTTTCCTCATTTCCTGTCGTTCTCGACGTCGGCTCGCCTAACCGTGGGTACAGTCGAGCTCCTCGCGTCCCGATCTTCAAAACCCATGTGAGTCACCTCCGCTTTGCTGCCCTTTTGCCCCTCGTCAGAGTAGCGCAACTTTCTGACGAGATTTGGATTTTGAGGTAAATTCCGGCTCGATTCCGGCTTTATTTCGCCACGTATGGTTTGGGTTGATCTAATAATGATTTTTTTCTCTGTTTTTCCGGCGAAAACGAGGTTTTTTGGGCCTTCCGGCGACCATTCCGGCGACCACTCCGGCGACCGTCCGGTGACCGGAATATTTTGGTGAGTGAACCGTCCGACCCGACCCGTCCGACCGACTCGACTCAGTGAGTCAGCTCACCTGAGTTGACTCAGTGAGTCAGCTCACCCGAGTTGACTCAATGAGTCAAACCAGTTGACCTGTGACGTTAGCATGACGTCAGCGTTGACTTGATCGCTGACGTCAGCGTTGACTTTGACCGTTGACCAAAAAGTCAAATTTTCTGAAAACTCATATTTTATGTTTTCCGACGTCCTGAGTCTGTTTTTAAAGCCCGTTTCGTAAAATTCTGACCCGAAGGCCTCCGAATCTGACCTTGAACCCGAAAGTGTTTGTGTGTCTAATTTTGTTAAGAGCTCTTTGGATAAGGACTGAAATGTGAATCTATGTTGTTGAAGGTATCAAAGTATCCTTGAATTTGAGATGTTGGGAGCCGTCAAATCTTGGGATCGAGTGCGATCGAATGAGGTGTCATGAATCAACCGTTGTAGCTCGGAACTAAGGTAATACATTACTACCTTCTGCATGCTTTCAAAACTTGTTGGTATTCGGTTAATGCTTGCACGACCATGATTGAGCATATGATTAATTTCACTAATGTCGATCATTTAAGAAATAAAAATATTAATGGCCAAGGCATATATTCGATTAAGAGATTTGATAAATCAAAAAGATTTATGAGTTCAATAAGCGATTAACAAAAACGGTTGATCTCTAAATCTGATTGTGTTGGCTAATGAATTACGAAAATGCCTCGATGTATGAAAATGACTAAAATACCTGTATCAATGAAAGTGGTTTGAGAATTTACAGTAGATCCGGTTTATCAACTAATTCTTCTGAAAATCTTGAACTGGCTTGGGAAGTTATCGTAACGAGGCTTCACCTTTGAGATTGTAAATTGCTCAGATTCTATTAGAAATTGAATAAATCTCTGAAGACAATTGCGAGAAAATATTTGTATGTCTGAATTAGTCAAAGTTGCGTAAATTGTTGAATCGTTTGAAGTGACTAAAATGTTTGGAAA
This sequence comes from Hibiscus tridactylites, assembly GCA_958450335.1. NCBI lineage: Eukaryota > Viridiplantae > Streptophyta > Magnoliopsida > Malvales > Malvaceae > Hibiscus > Hibiscus tridactylites. The sequence goes on along the minus strand of OY288265.1, from coordinate 23,011,617 downwards.
TACTGGTAATGCTGAACTGATCAGAATATCCATAATGACCAAAAAGAATAATCTATCCTCGGCAGCAAGTGCCAAATTGATCAAAATGATGGTTTTACCCTTGAGAACTTAAATAAAAAAATAGTTGGAAGGACTGAAAGACTCTGAACAATCGTAACACCTTCGAGCATCGAATTGTCTGAAATACCCTCGGATATTATAATGATTGAGAATATTTCTAAGACATGGAATTGAGAACTCCAAATAAGGCCAACCATGAAATGACTCAAACAAGAAGTGGTATTATACGACCCGTGTCTGTTGGTCGTTTATGATACTAAGAGGATATTGGAGGAATACCATATAAAGGCGTACAGTTTATTGGGAGAAAGTACATAGCTAATTGTAAGAGAGATCTGTTTTTATAAGGTACTTTCGATGTTTTGGAATGAGTTCAAGTACAATGCACATGTTTGAATACTTGGAAAATACCATCCGAATATATGCTTGATCTCTAGAATAAGTTCAGTGGACGATTGGTGATGGTGAACTATTGTTGTTATGCTACGTAGTCAATTCTGAGAAATGAATGGTTGAAGTGTACCAATCCGGTGGGATATTAAACACGGTGTTAATGGGTTCCGATTAGTTCAAAAGGGGTTTGGAAACTTGACGAGCAACTAGAAGTCATAAATTCTGTACATCACCGTTTATACATTGTTGGTTCAAATTACCAGTTTACCCCTCCTAAAGGTCAAAATGACCTTAATACCCTCATAGGTTGTAACATTTAATTCTGCTCGCGATATATCTAAAATCCCGATGATTCTGATGCATCAACTTCCGATGTTGATTCGATCCGTCTTATCGAACTCCCCTATTTGTAGGGACCTCGTTCTGAAATCAGTCTAAAATTGACAACTGTCATCTTTCTGATATCTATCAAGTACCTCTAAGAAATGAATTGGGCCATAAAGCGCGTACCATGTATCGGTAAATACTTTCTGTTCTAAATCAAGTCCATATGCTTAAAATTTAGAAGTATGACACTGTAATACGAAAAGAAAGCAATTCTCTGATTTTTGACCTCTGATATGAAAAATATATCTGATATCTGACATTTGAATACGAAATAATAATGTTAATAAAATAAATTGATATTTGTCTTCTAGTATAAAAATAGATTTGATATCTATTTTTTGTAATTCTGTCTTCTGAATATAAACTGAAATTTATCTGGGGTATATTATCTGGGATATGAATGATGATCTGTAGGCTCAGCGCTGGTAAGTCCTTCTGGACCTAAGCTTCTACGCCCAATGGGCCTAGGGTAAGCCTTTCTGTTAAGCTCCTACGCCCACGGACCTAGGGTAAGTCTTTCTGGACCTAAGGCATCCCCTTAGGTAGGCTCCTACGCCTCAAGCTTAGGGTAAGACCTTCTGTATGCAGTTCAGGGTGAATTGCACTTTAGAGTTCGGTTGAGGGTAGTTAAGTTAATTAACAGAACTTTCCGACCTCTTCTGAAACATACCCTACTAAATTAATGTATCAATGTTGAACCCTCAATAAACTTACAATTCGCATTTAATGAACCACTTTGAACTCCTTAATTCAACTTCTGAAATCTGAATCTCTTCTGAATCTCTGCTTTAGACTCACATCTTGAGGTTCAGGTGATCTAATAAAGAACAACTTTGTTACCTTCTGGTATAATGCTCTTCTGAAATCTCAAATCGTAATTTGAGCTTATCGTTACCTAGTTCTTCATGACAGTGTTAAGCTTGCCTTACCTGCTTGTGCTTTTAGCATCCCTTGGTAGTTTGTATTATTGAGCTTTTCGAAGCTCACGTTGTTTTTTACCATCACAGGTTAGACGATCGACCATGTCGCAGCTGTCAACATCGGTATGGAGTTTCTTCAGTTTGCTTGCGGAGTATGGTATCTGTGTAATTAGGGGGCATGTATGTCACATCTTGATTTACATTCGAGTCTAAAACTTGTTTTAGCAATTTGTATCATAGTTTTTTTTATTTTGTTGTCTGAATATTTTCTAGAATTGTATTCTAATTCAAAATTTGATTTATGATTTTAAATGGTTAACGATTTGTTTATTTGAAATTTTAATGTGGGTCGCTCCTGTGACCCTAATGTAACTTCCTAGGATCCGTGGTAACGCATAGGCGGGTCTAGGGGGTTACATTTAGTGGTATCAGAGCTTAGAGTTGCGTCTTTCTGGGTAGATCGGCCGATCGTCTGTCATAGGGTGTCTAGTTTGTACATGCCCCTAGATCCTGACCGTACTCCACCAAGCCGAGACTCTAATGTCGAATCTTTTTTTTCTGAAATAACTGAATCTAAGCTTTCTGTATGCTGTAACTCGAATCGTAATGAGAAGGAATGTCTGTAACATTCGTCTGTGAATTGAATTAACTTAATAAATTTGAACCTGGAGTGAGAACCTAAGATGGTTCGTACATGTGAAATTGAATATTTGAGTTAGTGAAGAATAAATGTCTGGTTTTGTGAGGTAACTGATATAAGATTTCATGAAGGGCTATTCAGTGATAATGATCATTTTTTAATACCCTAATGGAAATGTGATAAAGACACTATGAACTTACAAGAAAAGTGTTTGTGATTTGCTGAAAGTGTATATTCTGTGGTGCCTCTGTTGTACACGAGGGAAACAGTTGCCTGAATACTATGCTAAAGGTATGAGATATCCATTCAATACCCCGGTTATGTTTGGTTGATATAAAGAAAGACATATCTTTGAAATTTGAGGCATGGTAGACCGTTATGTACCATTTATGACTAAAATTTAATATATACATCTTAATTCCGGAAAGTCTTACGGGAGGCTTTGGGTACTTGTTTGAATTACAGTTAAAGTTCTTCGTCCGTAAACTGATGGTCAACTTGAAAGAGTAATTCGGATTCTAGGAGATATACCTTTGGGTTGTATGAATGACTTCTGTGATAGTTCCAAATGTCTCTTATTCTTGACTAAGACTGGTTATAGTAAAAGATATGAGACAAGTTTTCGCTTGGCACCATATGAAGTTTGGTGTGGTTTAGAATACCGTGTTCGGATAAGTTGGTCTGAGGTGTAAGATGAGATAGTTCTGGGCCAGGTTGGTCTAAGTGTTTGAGAGCGTTATTAGGTTGGCCTGTGATCGTCTGAGAGTCTCGAGAAATAAGGATACTCTGATGGAAAAGTTTTAGTATAGAAATAGAGGAAAGTGCAGTCTCTCTATTCCTCTGACTCTGGTAAATTTCGAGGACGAAATTTCTTTTAAGGGGGAGAGAGTTGTAACACCCCAAGTTTCTAAAGTAAAAAAAGAAGAAGAAGGAAGGAGCTAAAATGAGTTAAGTGTGAAAATAGCTTGGAGTTGAAAGTGTGGAGTGTTGAACCAACAACCTCTTGGTTGTGTGGTTGGTTACCCAACCAATTGAGCTAAATAGCTCTTGGTTGTAAACCACCCAACTTTTCCTTTTATTTTTATATTGCGTTAAAATTCTGATATGAGAACATTAATTATAGGAGATGGTTCAGCTACCCCCAAATATCCTCCCCCCTTTTTGAAAAATTCTTGAAACTCTTTCCCTCACCCGTCTCATCGCTCCGGCCACTGCCAAAAACCTCACCGCCGCTCCGTGCACTCCACCGCCGCCGTCGGTGTGAACCCCGTCAGCCCCTGAATCGTTTTTCGTCAACCACGCGCGACGTCGGCCGGCCGTTTGCGGTAGAAAACGGATCTGGAAACTTAAAGGTTTCGGCCGCCACCGTTTTCCTCATTTCCTGCCGTTCCCGACATCGGCTCGCCTCACCGTAGGTACAATCGAGCTCGTCGCGTCCCGATCTACAAAACCCATGTGAGTCACCTCCGCTTTGCCGCCGTTTTGCCCCTCTTCGGAGTAGCGCAACTTTTCGGCGATATTTGGATTTTTGAGGTAAATTCTGGCTCGATTCCGACTTTATTTCGTCACGTATGGTTTGGGTTGATCTAATAATGATTTTTTTCTCTGTTTTTCCGGCGAAAACGAGGTTTTTGGGGCTTCTGGTGACCATTCCGGCGACCACTCCGACGACCGAAATATTTGGGTGAGTGAACCGTCCGACCCGTCCGACCCGACCCGTTTGTCCGAGTCGACTCAGTGAGTCAACTCGCCTGAGTTGACTCAGTGAGTCAGCTCACCCGAGTTGACTCAATGAGTCAAACCAGTTGACCTGTGACGTCAGCGTTGACTTGATCGCTGACGTCAGCGTTGATTTTGACCGTTGACCAAAAAGTCAAATTTTCCGAAAACTCATATTTTATGTTTTCCGACGTCCTGAGTCCGTTTTGTAAAATTCTGACCCGAAGGCCTCCGAATATGACCTTGAACCCGAAAGTGTTTGTGTGTCTAATTTTGTTAAGAGCTCTTTGGATAATGACTGAAATGTGAATCTATGTTGTTGAAGGTATCAAAGTATCCTTGAATTCGAGATGTTGGGAGCCGTCAAATCTTGGGATCGAGTGCGATCGAATGAGGTGTCATGAATCAACCGTTGTAGCTCGGAACTAAGGTAATACATTACTACCTTCTGCATGCTTTCAAAACTTGTTGGTATTCGGTTAATGCTTGCACGACCATGATTGAGCATATGATTAATTTCACTAATGTCGATCAATTAAGAAATAAAAATATTAATGGCCAAGGCATATATTCGATTAAGAGGTTTGATAAATTAAAAAGATTTCTGAGTTCAATAAGCGATTAACAAAAAATAGTTGATCTCTAAATCTGATTGTGTTGGCTAATGAATTACGAAAATGCCTCGATGTATGAAAATGACTAAAATACCCGTATCAATGAAAGTGGTTTGAGAATTTACACTGGATCCGGTTTATCAACTAATTCTTCTGAAAATCTTGAACTGGCTTGGGAAGTTATCGTAACGAGGCTTCACCTTTGAGATTGTAAATTGCTCAGATTCTATTAGAAATTGAATAAATCTCTGAAGACAATTGCGAGAAAATATTTGTATGTCTGAATTAGTCAAAGTTGCGTAAATTGTTGAATCGTTTGAAGTGACTAAAATGTTTGGAAATACTGGTAATGCTGAACTGATCAGAATATCCATAATGACCAAAAAGAATAATCTATCCTCGGCAGCAAGTGCCAAATTGATCAAAATGATGGTTTTACCCTTGAGAACTTAAATAAAAAAATAGTTGGAAGGACTGAAAGACTCTGAACAATCGTAACACCTTCGAGCATCGAATTGTCTGAAATACCCTCGGATATTATAATGATTGAGAATATTTCTAAGACATGGAATTGAGAACTCCAAATAAGGCCAACCATGAAATGACTCAAACAAGAAGTGGTATTATACAACCCGTGTCTATTGGTCGTTTATGATACTAAGAGGATATTGGAGGAATACCATATAAAGGCGTACAGTTTATTGGGAGAAAGTACATAGCTAATTGTAAGAGAGATCTGTTTTTATAAGGTACTTTCGATGTTTTGGAATGAGTTCAAGTATAATGCACATGTTTGAATACTTGGAAAATACCATCCGAATATATGCTTGATCGCTAGAATAAGTTCAGTGGACGATTGGTGATGGTGAACTATTGTTGTTATGCTACGTAGTCAGTTCTGGGAAATGAATGGTTGAAGTGTACCAATCCGGTGGGATATTAAACTCGGTGTTAATGGGTTCCGATTAGTTCAAAAGGGGTTTGGAAACTTGACGAGCAACTAGAAGTCATAAATTCTGTACATCACCGTTTATACATTGTTGGTTCAAATGACCAGTTTACCCCTCCTGAAGGTCAAAATGACCTTAATACCCTCATAGGTTGTAACATTTAATTCTGCTCGCGATATATCTAAAATCCCGATGATTCTGATGCATCAACTTCCGATGTTGATTCGATCCGTCTTATCGAACTCCCCTATTCGTAGGGACCTCGTTCTGAAATCAGTCTAAAATTGACAAATGTCATCTTTCTGATATCTATCAAGTACCTCTAAGAAATGAATTGGGCCATAAAGCGCGTACCATGTATCGGTAAATACTTTCTGTTCTAAATCAAGTCCATATGCTTAAAATTTAGAAGTATGATACTGTAATACGAAAAGAAAGCAATTCTCTGATTTTTGACCTCTGATATGAAAAATATATATGATATCTGACATTTGAATACGAAATAATAATAATAATAATGTTAATAAAATAAATTGATATCTGTCTTCTAGTATAAAAATAGATTTGATATCTATTTTCTGTAATACTGTTTTCTGAGTATAAACTGAAATTTATCTGGGGTATATTATCTGGGATATGAATGATGATCTGTAGGCTCATCACTGGTAAGTCCTTCTGGACCTAAGCTCCTACGCCCAATGGGCCTAGGGTAAGCCTTTCTGTTAAGCTCCTACGCCCACGGGCCTAGGGTAAGTCTTTCTGGACCTAAGGCATCCCCTTAGGTAGGCTCCTACGCCTCAAGCTTAGGGTAAGACCTTCTGTATGCAGTTCAGGGCGAATTGCACTTTAGAGTTCGGTTGAGGGTAGTTAAGTTAATTAATAGAACTTTCTGACCTCTTCTGAAACATACCCTACTAAATTAATGTATCAATGTTGAACCCTTAGTAAACTTACAATTCTCATTTAATGAACCATTTTGAACTCCTTAATTCAACTTCTGAAATCTGAATCTCTTCTAAATCTCTGCTTTAGACTCACATCTTAAGGTTCAGGTGATCTAATAAAGAACAACTTTGTTACCTTCTGGTATAATGCTCTTCTGAAATCTCGAATCGTAATTTGAGCTTATCGTTACCTAGTTCTTCATGACAGTGTTAAGCTTGCCTTACCTGCTTGTGCTTTTAGCATCCCTTGGTAGTTTGTATTACTGAGCTTTTCGAAGCTCGCGTTGTTTTTTTACCATCACAGGTTAGACGATCGACCATGTCGCAGCTGTCAACATCGGTATGGAGTTTCTTCGGTTTGCTTGCGGAGTATGGCATCTGTGTAATTAGGGGGCATGTATGTCACATCTTGATTTACATTCGAGTCTAAAACTTGTTTTAGCAATTTGTATCATAGTTTTTTTTATTTTGTAGTCTGAATATTTTCTGGAATTGTATTCTAATTCAAAATTTGATTTATGATTTTAAATGGTTAACGATTTGTTTATTTGAAATTTTAATGTGGGTCGCTCTTGTGACCCTAATGTAACTTCCTAGGATTCGTGGTAAAGCATAGGCGGGTCTAGGGGGTTACAATGTCACCGAATGAGGAAATGATTATTGGTTCACTCGCCTCAGAGATAATGCCCGGAGGTTCTGAGAACGAGATGAGTTCGATAGGATGGTGATGACACATGTCCAGGATGTGGCCAAGCATGTGACAATGTTGGAAACTGAAGCTGCAACTCTTCCTCAGTACATCAAGCCAATTAGAGAAGTTGGATCGAGGCTTATGTGGCTTATAGAGGAAATTAAGGAGTTCGTGCTGAAAAATATTTGTAATTTAAAAAGAATTTGATCTAATAAAGAACTTCCGTATTCAATAAAGAGTTTTCTTTTATGAGCAAAATCTCAATGGAATTAATGGCCCTTCGATTGCATTCATGCATTTGCACTGCTTTGTTTGCTTTTTGTCTGATTTTGTGAATTCATTTGTGCATACATTCAATTAATGATGAAAACTAACTTAATATAAAAATGAAAGAATATTTAAAATAGCTTAGACAACTCATAATTATGGTACGCGCGCCATCTTTAAATCGCGACCCATCTTGGCTAAGTTGGTGTAACTCCTGCCCGAGCGGCACTTGGCGGCACTGCTGCTGCGGCAACATCCTTGGCGGCACCTGGAATTGCTTCAGTACAGCTCCTTCTGTTCCAACTTTCCTTTCCTGTCATGTCCTCTCCTCTCCCCTCCTTGCTACAACACCTGAAAATATAAACTAAACTAAAACAGTAACTTTTCTCATCCAAACATAAAATATTCAATAAAAGCATGGTAAAAGAGAAGATAATGTTATAATGCATGCAATGCACCTAAATATGTCTAAATGAGTTTAAGAACAGTAATAATAAGGGCAAGAATGTGTACAAAATATAGAACTCGTGGACACTCTACACACCCTCAAACTCGAACTATTGCTTGTCATCAAGCAATGCAACCTAGCTAGTAAAACTGCCCCTTGCACAAAATTAGTAGGAATATTAGCCTTTAACTTGATTTCTTACCTAAAGGTCGTGGCACCTTTTTTTATGTTAGTGATTGGGAATGGCATGAAATAACTTATATTTTTATTTTCTTAATGCCAGTGCAGTGTGTGCAGGTCTGTGTTCATGCTAAATATGCTAAAATTACTAAGTTAACAAAGAATGCGTAAAATAATTAAATTACTAAAGAGGATACAAGTTGCTACCTTGGCAGCACAGTTGGACACTTCTGTTCTCTTTTTCTGATAATGTCTTTAAGAGCTTCAGCTCATCACAACTATTCTCTAGGTTTGAAGCTAAGATAGGCGCACTCTACGAAACTCCGAACCCTTTGAATAGAGTCATCCCATGAAGGCTTTCATTCACTCTTGGTAATTTGGCTGCCACTTGGTTTAGATACGTGGACTTTGATAGAAGTGGAGTGTCCTTGCTCATGATCCTTCCCAGAGCCTGTTTTGGGCACCTCTAGGGTATTTAAACTTCATGCCTAGAGCCTGTTTCGGGCACCTCTAGGGTTTTCATTATCTTTGTTTTGTTGCCCTGTGCTGTCGTGGTGGCGAACCTGTGTCCAATCAAGGAATTTTTATTAAGGCATGCAATGTTAAACTCAGAACTCAAGCAAAAATTCAACATTTAACAGACAAGTGTAAAGATAATTGGCAGAAAGAAATATTTTCTAAGTATTCATTCTTCTTCCCATGGTTAGGTTAATTTTTTTTTAAATGGTGCGAATATAAGTAGTCGGCTAAGCTATTATAGGCACAAGTTTTTAAACTAAAAATTTCTACTTCATTAAGTGCTAGGAATCAGAATTTACATAACTTCCTATATGCTACTAAATGAACCTAAAATCAAAAAGGACCAATTCCCCACAAACTCACAGTTAGCATTGTCCTCATTGCCTCTACACAAAACAAAAAATAAAAACAAAAAATAAAATATAAAAAGAAAAATAAAAAGAAGAAAAACATAAAAAGAAAAATAGAAAAATAAAATAAAGCATAAAAATGAAAAAGAAAAGAAAAGAAAATGGTGCTATAGACTAAGGGAGCTCCCCTCTGTTGCTGCTGCGTTAGAGGAGGACGTTGAGGAGGCGGACAAGACTAGGCGGCGCGTGGCAGATGGTCCCACAGGGATTGGAGCAGCTCCTATAAATGGTTTCCTGCACAAAGATTTAGTGATGGTCTGTGTTCAGCAGCCTCAGTAGCGTGCAGACTGCATTGTAAAGCCTGAGTATGTTTTGCGCTGCCATGAATTGCTGCCTCGGCGAGTATGGTGGGCGACAGGCTACGACCCTATCACGCGGCCGCAGCGGGTCACTACCACTGCAACTTTTGTTGTCTCGACAGGTGGAACGAAAATAGGTCCTGGCAGCAAGTCTAGCAAACATTCCAAGTTCGGCGGGATAGTCGACAGTGATCCTCCCTATTTCTAGGCAAGGATGCTCGAACACTCACGTGATGTAGGCAATACCTAGCAATCTCAGCGTAAACCTAACACAGGCAAGTCCATTCGATTCGTGATCCCTCTTAGCCGCTGAAACTTGTGGACTGGTGTGGAACCAAGTTAGTCACGCCTCAACATGTTGTGACCGTGCTTAATCCTTTCGTGAGCCTTGCACTTTCGTGCCCGAAAAATGGAATCTCTTAACTGACTGATGTAGACTTATTGAAAGAATGAAGTGCATAGATTAAGAAAACTTTGGAATTTTATTGAAAACAACTCAAAGCTATTACAACCGTTTCTCACAAACTAGTTATATACACGCGCCTAAACCCTAGGAGAGTTGGGCCGCGACCCCCAACAACTCCAACATATCTAGTTATCTCCCCATCTATACTCTCTCGGTATGTAATCTATCCGAGGTGCCTCTATACCCTTACATACATTGGGTATATATAGGGCTCATGGCCTAAGTTTGAGTCATCCTTGATGTAGAAGTTTTTAAAGTATATTTACATTAAATACATACTCCTTTTTGACTTAAATATGGACTCTTTAGATGTTTCCTTCTTCTACAAGTAAGGATAAGTGCTCCTACTTATCAATCTTGGATCAGTTCTACCGACCGCTACAGGCTTCAGAAAATTGCAAGACTGGGCTCAGGAAATTTCCCTCTTTAAATCACGACCCATCTTGGCTAAGTCGGTGTAACTCATGCCCGGGCGGCACTTAGCGGTAATGCTGCTTCGGCAGCGTCATTGACGGCATCTGGAACTGCTTCAGTACAACTCCTTTTGTTCCAGCTTTCATGTCCTGTCATGTCCTCTCCTCTCCTTGCTAGAGCACCTGAAAATAAAAACTAAACTAAAACAGTAACTTTTCTCAACCAAACATAAAATATTCAATAAAAGCATGGTAAAAGAAAAGATATTGTTATAATGCATGCAATGCACCTAAATATGTCTAAATGAACTTAAGAACAACAATAATAAGGGCAGGAATGTGTACAAAATATAGAACTCGTGGACACTCTACACGTGTAAAGTGTCCACAAGTCCTATATTTCATGCACATTCTAACTCTTATTATTACTGTTTTTAAGCACATTTTAGGCATAAGTAGGTTCTGCCCTGTTTCTATTAATTATCGTCTATTAGGTGAACAAGAGATACTATTTTAGTGTACTTTTGCATTTAGGTACTAAAGGCTGAAAGAGGGAACCGAGGAGCTGAGGACACAATGCTTAGGAGCAAACCCAGGAGTTGTACTGACGCAGCTCCAGCTGAAGACAAGTTGCTGCGAAGTTGCTGCCGAGTAGAGTTGTTGCCGACCTTGCTGCCCACGGGAGATGACTATGAAAGTTGGAGAACCGAAGTGCGATCTGTAGAGTTAAAAACCCTGAATCTATTGCCGACATCCATTTGATTTTCAGACGTCTGTAGCAGCAGCCTGAGCTGCCGAAGCAAAAATCTCAAGGATACTTGCGGGCTAAGGCAAACGAGATAAAAGTCCATATTCCACGCAAAGAAGTTAGAGTTTAAAGTCATATTAAAGATGGAAAGCTACTTTCAAGGACTTCTACTTTAAGGAGGACTTAACCTAGTCAATAGTCTATAAATACCCATTGTACTCCTAGTTCAAATCATCCTAGGTTTTCTATAGACTTTACCAGTGTTTTTGCCGCCGCCATGTTCTAAACTCCACTTAGGTTAGGGTTATGTTGTAAACTAGTTGTAAAACAATTGTTTTAGGTTTTGGGTTATTTTTCAATAATATATTCCAAGTTTGCTTAATCCATTGCACTTCATTCTTTCAATTATTCTACACCAGTCAGTTGAGAGAATCTATTTGTCGGGCACGAAAGTGTAAGGCTCACGAAAGGGTTAAGTACGGTCACAACGTGCTGAGGTGTGACTAACTTGGTTCCACAACAGTCTACAAGTTTTAGCGGCTAAGAGGGATTACCAATCGAGTTGACTAGCCTGTGTTAAGTTTACGCTGAGATTGCTAGGTATTGCCTACATCACGTTAGCTCTCGAGCATCCTTACCTAGAAATAGGAGGGATCACTGTCGACTATCCTGCCGAACTTGGAGTATCTGCCAGACTTGTCGCCAGGACTTATTTCCGTTCCACCTGCCGAGACAACGAAAGTTGCAGTGGTAGTGACCCGCTGCGGCCGCGTGACAGGGTTGTAGCCTTCCGCCCGCCATACCCGCTGAGGTAGCATATCGTGGCAGCACAAAATAACTCAACCTTTACAATGCAGTTTCACACTAAGTGGCAGCATAACCCTGCCTGCTCTATCAACCTGATTCACCTCTTCTATTACTTGTGTTTTCATTTACTTTCTATCTCAACAAACAATTCACTTTTGCTTTTATTTTACCTTATGCATGAACTACGAAACGAGACAAGCTGTCAAATCCTCGTGAGATTCGACATCTTTTATACTATAACTTGGCAGGAGTGTGCACTTGCGCTCTCACAAAAAGGGAACACCTACACGCCCTACAAGTTTTTGGCGCCGTTGCCGGGGATTGGTAACAACGAATTTTGTTTTTCAATTTTTGCACTTTTTATTTACCTTTTATTTTATCTTTATTCTTAAAAAAATATTTTACCGTGTCCTTTGCAAGTGCATGACCAAGGCAAACCCTAAAGGAAACCTCATTATTTACGACGATCTCGAGCGTGAAATAAGAAGGATTAAGAGGGAGCTCAGGGAAGTCCTAAAGAACAAATGAGACAAGGGAAAAGCAAAGGAAGAAACAATGGTAAACGAGGACCCACCAAATGATGCCGTAAACGGCAGGGGCGAGCATCACGACTTGCCGCCTAGAGGTCCACAAGAGCAACCGAGGTAGGACCAACCTGATCCGCCCCAGGCCGCCCCAAGTTCAGACGACTAGAGATTATCTGGAACTTGACTTCCAAAGGTTCGAACCAATCGTGAGGGAACCAGACATAGGGACAGACCATTTTGAATTAAAGCCCATCATGTTCAACATGATAAACACACTAGGGCACTTTGGAGGGACTGCCACTGAAGATGCTCGACAACATTTACGAGGATTCTTGGACATTTGCCGAGCATTCAAGATATATGGGGTTCAGCAGGACGTACTATAGTTGAGGCTATTTCCCTATTCACTGAGGGATAGGGCTAAACAGTGGTTGAATAACCAGCCAGCCGGATCTTTTAATACATGGACGGAGCTCTGCAAAGACTTTCTAGATCGTTTCAGCCCGTCCAACGTAACTGATAGGCCACAGAATGAGATCACAACCTTTAGACAATGGGATGATGAGCCAATGTACGAGGCATAGGAGAGGTACCAACAGATGCTGAATAATTGTCCGCTACATGGTCTACCGGCTTGAACTCAGGTATCTACATTCTATAACGGGGTTAACTACCCAACTCGGATGATGATAGATGCCTCGGTCAATGGGATCATCCTAGACAGACCTCTAGAGGAAGCACTGCGGCTGCTGAACATAGCCACTAAAAATGATTACAAGTACCTAACAGCTCGCCGAGGCGGCACAAGGCAGCCAACCACTGCAAATGAGGTAGAAGCCTCAGAATCTGTTAACGCCCGCCTCGATACCCTGACGGAGCTGGTTATGAAGATTGTGCAACCCCCGGGAAGGTCTATGAAGTAAAAGTTGTGGAGCCATTTTGTGGCGAATGTGGGGGCAACCACGATTCCACCGACTACGCCAAATCTGCTAATTATATAGGAGGATATGAGAAGAATAGCAGACCCGCTCAGAACAACTACAACTCAGGATGGAAGAACCATCCTAACTACTCGTGGAGCAACCCCAGAACTGCTACAAACCCATCACAACAATGATGGGACTATCAGCAGAACCTGCCACCGCCGCTGCCACCACAACATGATATAAACACTTCTTCCTTAGAATCTACTCTGCATACTTTCATGTCCCATACTAAAGATTTCATTTTAATACAAATGAATTCATTGATAAATCTGAATCTTTCATGTACAGGACTGAAAGCAGGATGAACAACCAAGAGGCAACTTTAAAAAATCTCGAGACGCAGTTCAGGAAATTTGCTCAAATCATCAGCACTAGGCCAATGGGTGGATTACCCAGTGACACCGAATTAGAAAAAAAGGAAAACCCCTTGAATAGTGTAAGGCTGTAACAACCCGAAGCGGGATAACACTATAGGACCCATCCATGCCCACTGCAAGAGAAACAACATCTGCCAAACTAGTCCAACATGCTGAACAATCTACCGTGGCAGCACCAGAACAAGAATCAACAGACATCACCAGGAATGAACAGCCAGAACCTGAACCAGCTACCCAGAATAGGATGCCCAGCAAAAAAAACTGTCAACCTTGTACCTCCACCACCATTTCCCCAGAGACTGAAGAAACAAAAGCAAGAGATGTAGTATAAAAGGTTCTTGGATGTGCTAAAGCAAGTCAAATAAAACCTTCCATTAATAGAGTTGATTGAACAGATGCCCAGTTATGCCAAGTTTCTGAAAGATATGGTATTTAAAAGAATGAGGATCGGGGAATTGAAATGGTAGCAGTAACGGAAGAATGCATGGCTATGTTGCACAATAAAGCACCGCCCAAACAAAAAGATCCAGGCAGCTTTATAATCCCCTACAAAATAGGCAGCAACCACTCCGTAAGAGCATTATGTGACCTAGTGGCAAGCATAAATTTAATGCCCAAATCTATTTTCCAGAAACTAGGGATAGGAGACGCCCGCCCAACAACGGTGATGCTTCAGCTGGCTGACAGAACTTATGTACAACCGAAAGGAAAAATTGAGGACATTCTAGTACAGGTGAATAAATTTATTTTTTCTGTCGATTTCTTGGTGCTGGATTGTGAAGCAAATGAAAAAGCACCAATAGTATTGGGGCGGCCTTTCCTTTCTACGAGCAGAACACTGATCGATGTGGAAAAGGGAGAACTCACGATGAGGATAGACGATCAACAAGTAAAACTGAATGTTTACCAATCCATGAGACATGCTGAAGATCCGGAAGAATGCCAGCTACTCGGCACCTTGAAAACAACAGACCCTGCCTACAGCAAGACTGCACAGGCAGCAAACTCGGCACCTGCCACGACAACCATTTAGAAAGCGGCCCGGAAGATGAGCAATGCAATGAGTGCCACGACAACCATTTAGGAAATAGAGAAACATGAAGAGTCGTACTGGATAACAAACAGACCAGGTAAGTACTTTTAACCTCTGAATTATACAGAAAAGGGGGGCAAGATGTTCAAACCATCCACCGAATAACCTCGTACTCTCAAGTTAAAAGCCTTACATGCCCAGCTTAAATATGTTTTCCTGGGTCCTAATGATACACTGCCAGTTATAATTTCTTCCAAGTTGCAGCCTAAACAGGAACAACAATTGACTGCGCTGCTGCGACAACATAAGAAGGCGATAGGCTGGACCATTGCAAATATAAAGGGAATCAACCCTGCCATTTGTATGCTTAAAATCCAGCTTGAGCAGGACCAAAAACCAACCGTTGACGCCCAAAGGAGATTAAATGAAGCCATGAGAGAAGTTGTCAAAAAGGAAATCATCAAGTGGCTAGATGCTGGAATCATATATCCAATCTCAGTAATGATAATAATGAACTAATCCCAACTCGAACAGTAACTGGTTGGCGAATATGCATGGATTACCGCAAGTTAAATAAAGCAACAAAAAAAGATCATTTTTCGTTACCTTTTATTGATCAAATGCTTGACCGCCTTGCTGGAAAACTCTTCTATTGCTTTTTGGATGGATATTCAGAGTACAACCAAATTGCCATCGCACTAGAGGACCAGGCCAAAACAACCTTCACTTGCCCATATGGCATCTATGCTTTTTGAAGAATGTCATTCGGTTTGTGCAATGCCCAGCCACATTCCAGCGTTGCATGATGGCTATCTTCTCCGACATGATAGAAGATTTCATGGAAATCTTCATGGACAACTTCTCTGTCTTCGGCAGCAGCTTCGACAGCTGCCTCGACAACCTTGAGAAAGAACTAACCAGATGTGAGGACACATTCCTAGTGCTTAACTGGGAAAAATGCCATTTTATGGTCGACGAAGGCATAGTCTGGGAGCATAAAATTTCCGCACAGGGAATAGAAGTAGACAAAGCGAAGATCGAAGTCATAGCCAAGTTGCTGCTATTGAGTGTGCAAAAGTTCTACTTTTTCTCCCCTATTTAACCCATATTTCTGCTACATTCAAGCATAATTTATTGCATTTAGGATAGATTTCACATATACATCACAATTATATAAATTAGCACAGTTGCTACTGATTTTGGCTAATTTTGCAGGTAGCTGCTGTAGCAGACTCAGGGCAGTGAAGAAGCAAAGCTGGAACACAAAATTGAAGTCGAGAAGGAAGACACTGCCGTGGCCCTGCCGTGGCAGCCAATGACGATATCAATGGTGAAGTGGAGCTCGACAGAAAGAGGAAATTAAGCTGGTCTGTCGTGGGCCACTCCTATATTTTTATGAGCCCTAGATCAGAATGAAGGCCAAGCCCAAAGTTCAAGGAAGAAACCCAAAAGCAAGAAAAGAGGACGAACTAAAGGCATCTACTTAGAAGATTTAGTCTTTAATAGGGTTGTATTTTAGTTTAAACTTGTATTCTTGCCATATTAGAAAACTTGAACCCAAGTCCTATATAAAGGCATGTAATTCGACCTAGGAGAGGACATCTCATTCTCTAGCCGTCTTCCCCAAAAACCTAGTCGTTTTCCCCTTCTCATCATGTTCTAAACTTCCCCTAGGGCTAAGGGTTGATTCTGTAAAGTAGTTGCAAGGATTGTACTATTTTTAGGATTTTTTCTGTTCAATAAAATAAACTTCAAGTTTGCTTATTCTGGTTTTCAACATCTTACAAGAGTATCGGGAGAGCATTGTAAGATTATTCATTTACTTAATATCGGGAGAGTTAGGTATACGAAAGGAATAAGTACAGGTTCTCCAGTTTATGGTTGAACTATCTCGGACCTAGGGATAGGACGAGGTTAAGTGGCTAAGGAAGAATTCAACAACATCGATGTTCATCCATCGATTCACGCCGGGAGGTATCATCTAAGACGTGTTCATCGACAGACTTGGACCTAGGGATAGGAAAAGTCACAACAAGGATTCTTGCCAAGCTTGAAGTACAGAGTTGTGTGATCGCTGTCGCGATAACAACAGACTGCTGCCGTCGCAGGTGCTGCCACGACAGGAACGACGACAGAACAGGAAGTGCTATACAGTGCAACACCTGCACTACTGAGCAAATCAATATCGGCCTATTTCTTTACACTGAATCTTTTAATCTTTTATCTTCAGCATTCTTCATTATTCCTCTACAAACAATTGAACTCTCTTCTTTCTCTTTTGTGCAGCAATCCAAGGATAAAGCTATTTCCAGTCCCTGTGGATTCGACATCCGATACTTCGTGTATCACTTTACTACTTGCGTCGTGTACACTTGCACTCTATTGCGATAGACTATTTTACACGCAACAGCTGCCGCCGACCGCTGTCAAGGGCATACGAAGTTTTTGGGACACCAGGTTTCTATCGTAGATTCATTGAAAATTGTTCTAAAATTTCTAAACCGCTGTGTACCTTGCTAGAATAGGACAAGCTATTCATCTTCGAAGAGGCATGCCATGAGGCATTCGAAACATTAAAAGAAAAGCTAGTCACAACAACTGTGGTAGTCCCCCCTGACTGGAGTCAACCATTCGATCTCATGTATGATGCTAGTAACACTATCGTTGGCGCCGTCCTAGGGCAGCGCAGAGATAAGATCTTTCATGTCTTATACTACGCTAGCAAAACACTAAATACTGCCCAGACCAACTACACCACTATAGAAAAAGAATTGCTGGCAGTAGTATTTACTTTCGATAAGTTCCAACCCTACCTGATTGGCACAAAGGTGATAGTTCACACAGACCATTCTGCCTTAAGGTACCTGTTCGCAAAGAAAGATGCAAAGCCCTGACTAATCCGGTGGATCCTACTACTGCAAGAGTTTGACGTAGAAATCCGAGATAGAAAGGGCACATAAAATCAAGTGGCAGATCATCTCTCTCGGCTGGAGAATAGACAAGAGAATGCCTCCCACGGTGAAATTCAAGATGAATTCCCTAACGAATAGCTGCTACTAGCCTCTGCTTTAGTAGCTACTCTGGAAGCTGAAGGACTATTACATGTCGCCCAAGCAGAAGCCGCAGCAGCAACATCAATAGACACACCCTAGTACTCAAATATTGTAAATTATTTAGTATATGGTGTTTTGCCTTATGAACTTAACTTTCAAGGAAAGAAACGATCCCAACATGATGCGAAGCATTACTTTTGGGACGAGCTTTTCTTGTTTAAAAATTGTACAGACCAAGTTATCAGACGATGTGTACCAGAGGATGAACAATAGGCCATACTCTCACAATGCCACTCAACACCATATGGGGGCCATTTCGACGGACAACGCACAACAACAAAGGTGTTGCAATCAGGGTTCTTTTGGCCGACACTGCATAAAGACACTCAATCTTTCTACAAACAGTGTGACAGCTGCCAAAGAACATGGAATATATCGAGAAGGAATGAGATGCCCCTTCAAATAATCTTGGAGGTCGAGTTATTCGATGTTTGGGGGATATATTTTATGGGACCATTCCCATTTTCGTACGGAAACATGTACATCCTTCTAGCAGTTGATTATGTTTCTAAGTGGGCAGAAGTCATTGCCACCCCTCACAATGATGCAAAGACCGTTCATAGTTTCTTATGAAAAAACATCTTCACGAGGTTCAGAGTACCAAGAGCAATCATTAGCGATGAAGGCACCCACTTTGATAACAGATTAATTGCAAAGGTACTCCAGAAAGTGGGGTCAAGCACAAGATTGCTGAAGCCTATCATCCACAAACAAATGGCCAAGCAGAAATTTCGAACAGGGAAGTCAAGACCATCTTGGAGAAAGTTGTAAACCCTAATAGAAAAGATTGGTCATTGAAACTAGACGATGCCCTTTGGGCGTATCGAACAACATACAAAACACCACTGGGAATGTCTCCATATGATCTAGTATATGGAAAGGCATGCCATCTCCCTGTCGAAATAGAACACAAGGCATATTGGGCACTCAAGGCAGTTAACATGGACTGGAAACAGACAAGGGAAAAGAGACTGCTAAATTTGACAGAAATGGAAGAATTTCGACAGGAGGCATACGAGAACACCAAGCTATACAAGGAAAAATAAAAAATGGCACGACAACAAGATTCAACAACGGTAGTTCCTGCCCAGGCAGCAAGTGTTGTTGTTCAATTCCCACCTCAGACTGTTTCCTGGAAAACTAAAATCTAGATGGTTAGGACCCTACGAAGTAGTTGAAGCTTTTCCACATGGCGCCGCAACGATAAAATCCATAAAGGGAGGAACAGAGTTCAAAGTCAATAGGTAGCGACTAAAGCACTATACATGGGACTCTACCATGAAAGAACATGAAGTATTCACATTGAGGGATGCCCACCCCACTGTGATATAACCTTCTCTTGTCCGTTATTTACTGTTTTAGTAAGAATAGTTTTAGGATTAGATTTCATTTGTTTTAATTTTTCATTATTCTCGTCTCACAATCAATTCCGCAGATCCAAACCCAAGAGCCGCAAAACACAAGGCAGCAATGCCAAGCCCGCGACCGTCACCTGCTAATAGCAGCAACCTCAGGCATCTTCCCTTCTTCTTACTTTAGTCTAGTTTTTCTTTTCTGTTTTGTGCATTGAGGGCAAAGCCCATCTCGAGTTTGGGGGGGGGGTAGCTCTCACATTATTTGTCTAGGCATTTTTAGTTGCACTTTTAGGTTGCATTGTACTTGCTTTAGTAATAATCGGAAAACAAAAGTTTGTTACGACTTGTGCCATGATAGGATAGCCGATTAATTTATTTTCGCACCTAACTAAAAATAGAAGAGGATGCTAAGGGTGGGTTTCTTAGATTTTCTTTCAGTTTCTCCACCCCGGGGCTCTGCTGCTAGCCGCTTTCTCTTTCTTAATGCCTTTGCCGGTTCGTCATCAAGGGAGTCTAAGATCTCTATGTATGAGTAGCCGACATATTTGGCAGCGGCCTATTTTTCTACTAGGTAGGTAGCGGTGGTTTCCTCCTCCTTCTCTGATTCAGATGAGGAAGTGAGGTCATATGGCTAGATGAGGGTTGGAGAGGTTCTTCTCTTGGGGCGGTAGTGTGCCCCCTCGATGTTGTCGGTGGCAAGAGTAGCAGCTGGTCTGGGTGTAATATGAACTGGCTTGGATGCTGCTAACTCCGTCGGGAAAGCGAGCAATTGTGGGCCGTTGTCTTGGTATTTGTCAAGCAAGTAGGCCACAAAGGCCTCTTGCACGTCCGCTACATACTTGGTGAAGATCACTTGCTTGTGCTCGATCCTCTGGCAGCTTTCAACTAGGCTGCGCAGTAGGGGGATCACGACAGATGGGAGGGTAGCTTATGTACTACCTATTGCGGCTGGGGTGGCGGCAGCTTGGGACGGCGGCAGGGTGGTGGAAGCTGTGTCTGGCTCCGAGTTCTGCATCATCTACTGGCGTACCCTTCTTGTCCATCCTTCCTTGGCAGGAAGAATTTTATCCTTTGGGTGCGGCGACACGCAGAAATTGGCACACATGCCTGTGATGAGTGCAGGGAAGAAAATGGGTCCCTTGGCGTTTGGTTTCTCTGCGTGGGCATATATCTTCTTTATGATTATCTCGCCAACATTGATCTGTCGCCTCATCATAATAATGTGGATGAGGGCAAGCCGCGACTTGTTGACTGTTGATCCGTGCGTGGTGGGCATTAGGCGGCGTTGGACGAATAATTCCAAAGGGCTACCTCCGGCAGCAGATCGCGGCGGTTGACTGACCCGTTGTTTTTACCTGTTATCCACTTGGTGTTTGGCTTACAAATCTTTTTCTTGATCTTGTTGTAGTCAACCGTCATTAGGTAGGACTCCTATTCCTTATGCGGATTTTCGCTAACTTCTACGCTATAAAAGCTGTTGATCATATCCGCTGTGAACTTGACACCTTCTCCACGGACGTAAACGAAAGGACTTTCTGGTGCAGGTCTGTGGGCGTAGAACTCTCGCACATGGTTGCTGTTGATTCCTTCTGGCTGCCGTGCGAACTGGTCCCAACACGTGTTGTGGATCTTTTCGAATAGGGAGGGCTCCAAGCCAAAATCCCCATCAGACTGGGTATATTGGAAACCCATTTCCTCCTATAGTTGTCGCTCTCTATAGTACTTCTTGTAGGTTGCCTCGACAGTGGGGTTCAAGAACCTTTTGTAAAGAGGTTTGGAGGTGGCGGCGGGTTGCTGTGACGTGGCCATAGATGTGAGATGGTTGTATTTCCTAAAGAAAGAAAAATAAGAATGTGAAAGAAAATAAAGCAAGGGAAATATTGGAAGCAAAGATAGCAGAAAGAATTGATGGTAAATGAGAAAGCAAAGTGAAGAACGGGGGGGGAGAATAGTTGGCTTTATATAGTCGCTTCTCTCCACTGCCTTGGCGGGCATGCTATCAACGAGAGGCAATTATTACGGCGTAAATAACAGAATTCTAGCCATTACGCAGATATCCGTTCCGCTCGCTGTGGCAAATATAACCGTTGCAGCTAGCCGTTATGAAGCCACTAGTCGTTATGCTCATCTGCCTTAGGTCGCTAGTTGGGCTTCCCCTTTATTCTTTCATCTTTCTTGATCTTTCCTTCATTCCTAACCTGAAATAAATTAAATACAAAAATTAAATAAAAATTAAATCTAATCCTAATGCATAAAAATAAATTAAGAACAAAAATTAAAAATTAGGTTATGTCAGGCTGCGCTTTTCCCAAGCATAACCACTTCCTGAGGGCTTTGTGTTTGACTTTTCATCTGGGCATGTTTTTCTCCTCCTCAGGTGGATGTTGTTGCCATTCTTGCTGCCCTGGCGGGACATACACCAAAGAAAACAAAGAGGTATTTTTTTTCAAGCAATAAAAATAAAAAGAGATTTAATATGCAAAAACTAAAATAGAAGTGCAGAAGTTCAAACGTAGTTGTTGTTGCCAATCCCCGGCAACGGCGCCAAAAACTTGTAGAGTGTCTAGATGTTCTCTATTTATGAGCGCAAATGCACACTCTTGTCAAGTTATAGTATAAAAGATATCGTCTCCCATAGGGATTGGAGCAGCTCTTATGAATGGTTTCCTGCACAAAGATTTAGTAAATGCGCAATTAAATCTCACGATGTGGAAATATAAAAACACAAGTAAAAATAAAGTTAGTAATGAGAGGAATGATAGGGAGAGATTTGGGTGATAGATTGGGTAAGACAAATGCAACTCAGTAGCGTGTGGACTGCATTGTAAAGCCTGAGTATGTTTTGCGCTGCCATGAATTGCTGCCTCGGCGGGTATGGTGGCCGGCAGGCTACGACCCTGTCACGCGGCCACAACGGGTTACTACCACTGCAACTTTCGCTGTCTCGACGGGTGGAACGGAAATAGGTCATGGCAGCAAGTCTGGCAGACATTCCAAGTTCGACGGGATAGTCGACAGTGATCCTCCCTATTTCTAGGCAAGGATGCTCGAACACTCACGTGATGTAGGCAATACCTAGCAATCTCAGCGTAAACCTAGCATAAGCAAGTCCATTCGATTGGTGATCCCTCTTAGCCGCTGAAACTTGTGGACTGGTGTGGAACCAAGTTAGTCATGCCTCAACATGTTCTGACCGTGCTTAATCCTTTCGTGAGCCTTGCACTTTCGTGCCCGACAAATGGATTCTCTCAACTGATTGGTGTAGACTTATTGAAAGAATGAACTGCATAGATTAAGCAAACTTTGGAATTTTATTGTAAACAACTCAAAACTATTACAACCGTTACTCACAAACTACTTTACATACACGCGCCTAAACCCTAGGAGAGTTGGGCTGCGACCCTCAACAACTCCAACCTATCTAGCTATCTCCCCATCTATACCGTTTCTCACAAACTATCTGAGGTGCCCCTATACCGTTACATACATTGGGTATATATAGGTGCTTCTATCCGAGGTGCCCTTATACCCTAGGAGAGTTTGAGTCCTCCTTGAAGGAGAAGTTCTTAAAGTATATTTACATTAAATACAGACTCCTTTTTGACTTAAATATGGACTCTTTGGATGTTGCCTTCTTCTGCAAGTAAGGATAAGTGCTCCTACTTATCGATCTTGGATCAGCTCTACCGGCCGCTACATGCTTCAGAAAATTGCAAGACTAGGCTCATTGGGCTTAGGAAATTTCCCTCTTTAAATCGCGACCCATCTTGTCTAAGTTGGTGTAACTCCTGCCCGAGCGGCACTTGGCGACACTACTGCTGCGGCAGCGTCCTTGGCGACATCTGGAACTTCTTCAGTACAGCTCCTTCTGTTCCAGCTTTCTTGTCCTATCTTGACATGTCATGTGCTTTACCCTCCTTTCTACAACACCTGAAAATATAAAATAAACTAAAACAGTAACTTTTTTCTCAACCAAACATAAAATATTCAATAAAAGCATGGTAAAAGAGAAGATATTGTTATAATCCATGAAATGCACCTAAATATGTCTAAATGAGCTTAAGAACAACAATAATAAGGGTATAAATGTGTACAAAATATAGAACTCGTGGACACTCTACAGTACGCGTACCCAAACCCGAACCATGAACACTAAAGAAAGGTTGAAAGCTTTGGAAGCAAACCAAAAGAGCACTCAAGACAAGTTGGAGAAGATGGAAACTGACCTGAAATAGCAAATCGAGTGTGTTCATCAAAAGACAGTCAATTTAATAGATCCATGCTAGGATTCAAGGATCCGGATGCAGTTGAAGAAGGAGGAAACGCCGGTACAGTCCCGTAATTTCCAGGAATGACCTTTAGGAAGGAAACTACTACCAAAGCACAAACCCCAATCCATGTTGCTAAATCCTCTGCTCATGTTCCAAACGGAGAAGCTAATAATTGCGAGGTACCTGACCTCGACAAAATCACCGATAAGGTTAAGATTGAGAAGAAGTGGGAAGATAAGTATGAGAAGTTAGAAGGCATGATCAAATCCTTCTAGGATGGAGTTCTCATGGTGGAATGGATGCCAAGGATCTAAGCTTGGTAACTGACTTGGTTGCACTGCCAAAGTTCAAGGTCCCAGACTTTGAGAAATACAATGGAACTACATGCCCATCGGCACATTTAACCATGTATTGTAGAAAGATGTCAATGTACCTTGACAATGAGAAGCTGCTCATTCATTGCTTCTAAGATAACTTAGTGGGATCAGTTGCACGCTGGTATTCGCAACTGAGTCGGGTAAATATCAAATCATGGAATGATCTGTCCAGAGCCTTCAGTGAACAATACAAATGTATTCCAGACATGGTTCCAACCTGTTTGGTCTTGCAAGGGATGGAGCAAAAGCATCATGAGAGCTTGCGATAGTACGCACAAAGATGGAGGGACGTAGCAGCATAGGTGCAGCCACCGCTGCTAGAAAATAAAATTACCCCAATGTTCGTGGAAACTCTAAAGGGTCCTTTCTATGATTGTATGCTCAATCATGCCACGAAGAACTTTGCGAACATGCTAATGAATGGTGAACTAATCCTAGCAGCTATGAATAGTGGAAAGTTGGATAGTGGAGAAACAAAGAGAACACATAAGAAGAGAGATAATGAAATCAATGCTACAAATGTCTACAACCCTAGCTATTCAACATGTGTAGTGTTCAACACGCCCAACACCTTCAACAAACCCAACACCTCCAACAAATCCAACACCTCGATTGCATTTCCGATAGTCACAAACGCCTCAAAAGAAGAGCGAAGATATCAAGGGAACTCAAGACCCTACTTTCCTCCCATCCCAATAACGTATGCGGAGCTATTTGCTAAGTTAGTCAAATCACATATGGTGCTGCCAAGACATGTTCCTCCGTTCTCACCCCCGTACCCGTCATGGTACGATGAGAATGTCCAATGCGAATACCATGCAGGAGTAAGGGGGTATACCATTGAGAACTACACTACATTCAAAAGGGTGGTAGATGATTTAAGGAAATCAGGCATGCTGTCATTTGAAACGTCTGAAGAGAAAGGCAACCCTTTGCCAAACCACTAGAAGATAGATGCAGCTTTATCCTGTGGAAAGAGAGGCTTACCACTAGAATACCATGCATGAGAAAGCTTTATCCTGTGGTGATCCCAGTAAAGAGGGACTGATTTGGCTTGGGATTTAGGCCCAATAAATGGCAAAAGAGAGTTGAGACTAAGAGGCAACAGTAAAGAAGGAAAGCAAAGCTAAAGGAAGAAGAGATCGAGTGGGAGCCAATGACGTACCCAACCTTGAGCCACACTTTCAAGACCAGAGGATTCCTATACCCCAATGCATGCTTTGATTAGGAGGAGAAAGAGAAGAATGAACTGTGTGAGGCTTTTGAGAATTTGAGCATTAATGTTGTCACAAACGAGGAAGGATGGGAAAACAAGTACTTGTCCAAAATTTGCCCTAGTTTCGAAGTGAACAAATGGACTGCTGAAGTAGTGCCTGAAGTTTTTAAGACTGCCTCAGAGTAATTCTCAAAACCAAATTTGTAACGCCTTGGTTTTGGGCCTAGATGTCTTAGACATCGGACCGGTTAGGAACGGTTCAAATCGAGTTTGGTGATTTAAGGAAATCAAGGATCGGGATAGGATAAAAATATGGGAAAATTGCTAAAATCCTCTAAAATCATGTTTAAGAGGTTGGTCAAATAAATTTTACAAAAAGAGTTTTGGAAGTAATACATTTTGGGTAGTGACCAAAATGTAAAGTTTTATAACTGTAGAAAAATGTATTTTTTAAAAGAGGAGCCAAAATCTTAGAATCTTTAGGGAGCTTTATGGAAATTTAGCCTTTTCTTAATATGACATGTGTTTTAAAAGGGATTTTAAAGTGACTTAATAAAGGGGTTTTTATTTAATTAAAATTAATAAAAAGGAAAGTTAGATTTCATTTGACGTAACTACCTTCTTCTTCTCATTTTCAGCCAAACACCATTCTAACTCATTTTCTCCATAATTCTTTTCTCCCAAACACTCTCTCATTATTTTCTAAACAAATTTCAAGAGTTCTTTCAAGTTCTTCAAGATTTTTGCTAAGGAAAACTTGTCATTCATTGAGGAAAGCAATGATTGGAGGTAAATCCCGTTCTCAACCTTCAATCTAGGTTCTTTATTGAAATTCTCAAGATCTTTGGCTTCTAATTAATGTTTTTAGTTGAGTTTTCATTATAATATTGATTTGAGATTTATATCTTGCAAAAAATATGATAAAACTCTTGATTTTCATACTTGTTTTGTTAAGCTCTGTTTTGGATTGATTTTAATTAAGTTTTAGGTGGTTAATATGTTGAAAAGAGGTTTTGTTGATATAGATCTCAAAATCCTTGAGATCCTTGAGTTTCTTGATAGTTCTAGTTGGGTTTTTGAGGTGAAATGTTGGAGTAATGCTTGCTGGAGGAATAAGGAAGAGTTTATATTGATTTTAGATGTGTTTTGATGTTTATAATTGATTGGAAGTGATGTATGTTGGCTGGGCTTGGTTTAGGAAGTAATCGATTGAGTTTTCGGTTGTTTCGGATGGGTAAATTGGTGTAGTTTGGGTGAGCAACGAGTTTGTGATTGGTTGATGGTGTTGAAATGCATTTTAATGCATTTAGATCATTGTTTTGTTGATGTGAAAACAGAGGATCTTGATTCGGGAGCAAACGAGACATTTTTGGAGGCTACGAAAAAGTAATTTTCGTGTCGGCGAGTAAGACTTCGCGTATCGGTGAGTGGAAATGGATTTTCAGCTTTATAACGCTTTGAGCGTGGTCTTGGGAGCTTAGTGTAAGTTTGAAACACTTAGCTAAGCTCAAGAGTAAGTGATTCGAAAGTCTCTCTCGGAATGTGCTATGTTTTTGTTGAAAAATGCACTTGTTATAAATGTGATTTATTTACTGTTTTAAAGCATGTTTTGAGCATTAATAATGCTGGTGTTTAATGTCATGTTGTTAAGGATGCATTTGGTAGATGATCCTTGGATTTGAGAAAATGTATGTATTTGAGATTAAGCATGTTATGCTTGTAAACATGGTATTGGGTTGATGCTTGTAAAACAAGGGAATATTGATGTTAAATGATTATATTGGCAAGTGATAAAAATGGTTTTTGGTTACTTTAATCGGATATAGTTAGCCGGCTATAGGATTGGGTGCACCGTGAATAAAGTCGCCTTGGATGTCGAGGGGTTGTGATTATATTCTATACTCCATCCAAGTACCCTAACGATTGAGGTTAAGACCACAATGGTGGATGTTAATCCTGTGTGTGGGTCTTGTGTTATGTATCCCGTGCTCTCGTTAGTGGAATTATACAACTAACGATGAGTGGTGTTGAGGGGTTGTGATTGTACCGTTATACTCCACCACGGGTGTCACAACGATGGAGGGTTGCTCTCGTGTGTGAGCCTTGTGTAGTCCGATAGTGTGTATGAAGCGTGTGGGACAACGCTTGTAATCCGCGTATCGGATTGTGTCATTTGTGTTGGTTTTAGTATCATTGAGAATGGATCATTTGTAAGCCAATATAATGTTGTTGATTAACGATTTAAGCATGAGATGCTTGAGGTTTATGCTAGAATGCAGGTGATGCTTGGTTTAAGCATGGGCAAAAGATTATTTGCTATTATTTTAATGATGTTAAAAGCACGTGGTTTGATAAGTGCATTGATGCCTAGAAGAGCATGTTTAAGGAAAGGCATGAGTTTGCAATTGTTAACGCAAAGGTTTTATAAAATGCATTGATGAATGTTGCTTTAGCAATCCTCACTAAGCTATATGCTTACGCTCATTTGTTCCTCAATGCAGACAATTGAGCATTCAAGGCAGCCCGATAGCAAGTGGAATCCAAGCTTTTGATTAAACAAAGTATGTAGTTTCACCTTGGTGTAATAAGAGGCAATGGGAGGGATTTCTACTCTTGTTAGTATTTGGTGATGTTAAACACCTTAAGCATGTT
Source organism: Hibiscus tridactylites (assembly GCA_958450335.1). Lineage (NCBI taxonomy): Eukaryota > Viridiplantae > Streptophyta > Magnoliopsida > Malvales > Malvaceae > Hibiscus > Hibiscus tridactylites. Next base: position 22,983,835 of record OY288265.1, on the reverse strand, counting down.
TGGTTTGCTTATTTTGGTTTGTAAATGGTTTTTTAGGATTGATTTGTGCTTGAATGTGGTTTTTAGCTTTGTATGGTTTTGAAGACTAGGAAGCATGCCTATAGTTCTAATGCTTGCATGAATGATGCTATGTTTTAGCTTGTGCTTCATGTTACTGGTCTTTGATGCTTATACATGTTGTATGTGTGATGTGGCATGTATTGGAATGATTTCGGAGGTGAATGTTTGAGAAAAACCAGAAAATTGTGAAGTTGCAGGGCAAGGCGATTCAGAACGCCCTTACCTGTTTCAGAACGATGGCCTGGAATGGTCATGGTGCTTCGAAACGGGTAGGCACGTTCTGAAACATTTTGCTACTAGAAATCATTGTTTCGAAACGGGGTTCAGAACGCACCTGCGTATCAAAACGGTCAACCTAGTTTCGAAACGGTCGTTTCGATACATGGTCTTGTGTTTCGAAACACCTGACCATTGGATTTGAATTTGAATTGTTTCAGGTTTCTATTTTTCTTACGTTTTGGTCCCTGAGTCTTGAATGCTTAATTAAATGAGTTTGGATGATCCGTTTGTGATGAAACTTGGCATGCTGGCATGTTATATGATTAATTTTGGATTGGTAACTTTAAAACTTGTTTAGTTCTTATAATTCTGGAAATTTACAAATTAGTCCCTAAAAGACGTTTGTATGCAATTGAACCCCTAATTGAGTTCCGTTCGTTGTGTCGCTTTTGCTAAGTTGAATTGCTAATCATATAGGTTAATAATGTGCATCTAGAAAAGATAAAAAGAATAAAGGGTCGTTAATCGATGTTGAGTTTACGAGTTGACCTTGGTTTTCCTCGTGTAATCTTCTCAGTTCGGGTCGGGCGTCTAGGCCAGGCTAAGGGGGTTACATTTGTCGGTCTCAGAGCCAGGTTACAAAAGAATTTAGGATGATGGTATGTGAATTTGGTATGTTTGGATATATGTGGATTGAAAAAGTATGTTTTGGTTTAATATTGGAGCTTATGCCTTCCATGATTAATGTAAATCATATGTGAGATGTATATGATTGTATATTGATGATGTGATATTGATATGTGCTGATTTTGGATGATGGAGAGCATGATGAGAATGATATGTTATTGTATGCTATGTTTTTTCTAAGGGAAATCGGCGTGCCCATTGCCTTATTACACTGATTAAATGTTTTTGTAAACTTGGATCCTTGCTTGAGGCTGGCCTAAATGGTTTGTTTTGTTTATTTGTTATGCCTTGTTAAAAATAGCACTATAGATCTGAGGGGAGAGAGCTAAGGTCAAACACGATAGTGCCTGCGGCTGAGCAGGGCGACCAGGGTGAGCAAGGGGCTGATGTCCCTCATAGTGGAAACTTAACTCCTCCGCCACCACCTGGAGGTGGGGAGCAAGAGAAGCAAGGACATGCTGGTCCGGATTTGGGTGATCTAACGCCGTTGGTTTAGGCAATCACCGGGGAGTTTTAGGCTGTAGTAGCCGGAGCGCATGTACATGCCCCTGCAGCTGGGCAGGCGGGTTTACCTTTGGAGAGGTTGAGGAGCCTAGGAGCTGTTGAGTTCTTTGGTATGTTTCCTGAGGCGTCAGAAGCTTGGTTGGCGAGCACAATCCGTATCATGGATCAGATGGGCTGTAATGATGTGCGCAAGCTGGGATGCGCTGTTTCTCTTCTCCAGGGTGATGCGTATAGTTGGTGGACGATTGTCACTGCTGGAATGGAACCCAATGAAGTAGATTGGGAGTTTTTCAAGGGTGCCTTTAAGAGAAAGTATCTAGGTGTGATATACTTGGATGAAAAGAAATGTGAGTTCATGTCGCTAGTTCAAAGAACCCTTTTTGTGGATGAGTACGAAGTCTAGTTCGTACGTCTGAGCCAGTATACCCTGAGTTGATACCTAGTGAGAGGCACCATTGTGATCGCTTCCGGTACGGACTGGTACATGAAGTCAAGACATACATGTTGGTTGCGGATTACACCGATTTCGATGTGCTTGTGTGTCGAGCCAAAAACATTCAACAAAACTTGGGTTTGGCATCCCGAGGAGTTGGTTTTAGCTTTGGAAAGAGAGCAGCTGAGTCTAGTTCTAGAGGTGGACGGAACAAGAGGGGACGAGATAAGAGATATCAGCCTCCTAGGTGAGGAAATGTTGGACATGGTGCACCGGCTTAAGGAGATCGGATGAGAGCAGAACAGAACACGTGATGGACGTATGGATCTCGGGGTCATCTGAGGCAAGATTGTCCTCGAGCAACTAGGGAGGTTCAGGCTCCTGTGGTGGTAACAGGGAATTCGTGCTGGAACTGTGGTTCAGCGGATCACATCAGGTGAGAGTGTTATTTGTTGGCTGGTGGAGGCCAAGGACGTGCACCTGCTGCGGCTGCACCTCAGAGAGGCTGTGGGCACGGCCGAAGGAACTTTCAAAGGAGAGACGAGGGTTAGCGAGGCATTGCACATGTGGTAGCAGTTCGGCCTGAGGGAGGCGGTCCTACGAGGGTCTATGCTCAGTGCGAGGAGCGCAATGATACCGATGTTATCGCATGTACCTTTGCTCTTTAGTCTTTATCATTATTGGCTTTGATTGATTATGGATCTACGCATTCTTATATCTTGAATGAGCATGCGCATTTGCTTGATATACCTGTTGAGTTGCTCGAAGTAGGAATGCAAGTGACTAGTTCTTTTGGTGAGACAGTAGTCACTAGGAAGTTGTTTAGGAGATGCCCTTTGTCTGTGCAAGGTCATGTATTTCTTGTGGATTTGATGGAGCTACCCTTCTACGGTTTCGATGTGATCCTTGGTATGGATTGGTTGACTGAGCATAGAGTGGTGGTTGACTTTGATGTCAAGCGGGCCACCTTAAAGCTTGCTGATGATTATGAAGTGGTGATAGTAGGCGAGAATGTGAAATTCTTGTCGAATGTGATTTCGGATTTGGATGCAAGTCGTATGTTGAGGATGAGCTGTGAGGCTTATCTTGCCTATGTAATGAATCCTAGCACAAAGGATGTGTGTGTGAAGGACAGTAGAACCGTTTGCAATTTTCCAGGTGACTTTCCGGAAGAATTGCCTGGGTTGCCACCAAACAGAGAAGTTGAGTTTGGTATCGAGTTGTATGAGAATACGACTCCAGTGTCCATTGCTCTTTATCGCATGACACCTAAAGAGCTGAAGGAGTTGAAAACGCAACTGCAAGAGTTGTTAGATCGAGGGTTCATCCGGCCGAGTGTGTCACCTTGGGGTGCACCGGTCTTGTTTGTAAAGAAGAAAGATGGGACGATGCGGATGTGCATAGATTATCAGCAACTGAACAAGTTGACGACCAAGAACAAGTATCCCTTGCCTAGGATTGATGATCTCTTTGATCAATTTCGAGGAGCATCAATGTTTTCTAAGATAGACCTGAGGTCAGGATACTACCAGCTGAAGGTGAAGGATGTAGATGTACCCAAGACAACTTTTCGGATAAGGTACGAGCATTATGAGTTCTTGGTGATGCCGTTTGGTTTGACCAACGCACCTGTTTCTTTCATGGACATGATTAATCGTGTGTTCCATGAGTTCTTGGACCAGTTTGTGGTGGTGTTCATCGATGATATCCTTGTGTATTCGCATACCGAGGAGGATCATGATAGACACTTGAGAATCATTTTGTAAGCGTTTTTTGAGAATCTGTTGTATGTCAAGCTAAGTAAGTGTGAGTTTTGGCTTAAGGAGGTGGTCTTCCTAGGGCATGTTGTATTAGCCGAGGGTATTCGCGTTGATCTGCACAAAGTAGAGGCTGTGATGAGTTGGAAGGTGCCTAAGTCAGTGACAGAGGTACGAAGTTTCCTTGGTTTAGCCGGGTATTATCGTATGTTTGTCGAGGGTTTCTCGAAGATAGCTGCACCTTTGACCAAGTTGTTGCAGAAGAATGTTTGCTTTGAGTGGACAGATGCGAGGCAGCAAGCTTTTGAAAAGCTGAAGGAAGTTTTAACGCAAGCTCCTGTTTTGATTCAACCTAGGTCTGGTAAGGAGTTTGTGGTCTATAGTGATGCGTCCATTGTTCGTTTGGGTTGCGTGTTGATGCAGGAAGGTAAGGTGGCAGCCTATGCATCTAGACAGTTGAAGGTGCATGAGCGTAACTACCCTACTCATGATCTTGAGCTTGCGGATGTTGTGTTTGCTTTGAAGATCTAGAGACATTACATGTACGGCGAGAAGTGTGTTGTGTTCACGGATCATAAGAGCTTGAAGTATCTCATGTCTCAGAAGAAGTTGAATCTTAGGCAACATCGTTGGGTGGAGTTGCTTAAGGATTATGATCTTTCGATCGAGTATCGCCCGAGTAAAGCTAATGTTGTGGCTGATGCTTTGAGTAGGAAAGTGGTCGTGGAGCTGAGGGCGATGTTTGCTCGCTTGAGCATATCGCGTGATGGTGGTCTTATCGCTGATTTGCAAGTGAAACCATCTCTGATTCAGTTGATCAAAGATAAGCAGTTGCTTGATGATCCCATTGTTTCACATATTCATGACATTGCGGAGGGTACAACTTTGGATTTCAGATTTATTGATGACGATGTTCTGTGCTTTGGAAGTCGAATAGTGGTGCCAGATGATGTTAAGTTGAGGCGCACTATTCTGACTAAAGCTCATAGTAGTCCTTTTGCTATGCATTCTAGTAGTACGAAGATGTATCGTGATTTGAAGGATGAGTACTACTGGGTGGGGTTGAAAAAGGATGTGGCTGAGTTTGTTAGTAAATGCATGGTGTGTCAGCGAGTGAAAGCTGAACATCAGGTTCCTTCAGGGTTGTTGCAGCCTCTGAGAATTCCAGAATGGAAGTGGGAGAGAATTACCATGGATTTTGTGTATGGGTTGTCGTTGTCACCGTCAAAGAAGAATTCGGTTGGGGTGATTGTTGACCAGCTCACGAAGTGTGCACATTTCTTACCGGTGCATACTACGTATACCTTGGATAAGTTGGCTGAGCTGTACTTTGCCGAGATTGTGCGGTTGCACGGTGTGCCAAAGTCTATTGTGTCGGATAGGGATTCAAGGTTTACAACGCGATTTTGGGAATGTTCGCATCAAGCCTTGGGTACACGGCTGAATTTTAGTACTTCCTATCATCCTCAGATGGATGGACAGTCGGAACGTGTGATCTAGGTGCTTGAGGATATGTTGAGATGTTGCGTAATAGATTTTCATGGTTCTTGGGAGAAGCACTTGCCGTTGGTTGAGTTTGCGTATAACAATAGTTATCATGCAAGTATTCAAATAGCTCCATATGAGGCTTTGTATGGGAGAAGATGTAGAACCCCACTTTGTTGGGCAGAAGCTGGGCAAAAGTTGATTTTGATGCTAGCTATGTTAAAGGGAACCACCGAGAATGTGAAGCTCATTTGTGAGCGTTTGAAGGCAGCATCAGATCGACAAAAGTCTTACGCGGATATGAAGCGTAAGGAGATTGAGTTCGCGGTTGGCGAACATGTGTTCTTGAAGGTATCACATTGGAAAAAGGTGATGAGATTTGGGCGTAAGGGTAAGCTTAGCCCAAGGTTCATTGGACCTTACGAGGTTGTCGAGCGTATTGGTCCTGTGACATATCGGTTGAGATTTCCTTCGGAGCTGGAAAAGATACATGATGTGTTTCATGTCTCGATGTTGCAGAGGTACAGATCGGATCCTTCGCACGTGATGTTTGTTAAGGAGATAGTTTTGAATCCGGATATGTCGTATGATGAGGAACCAGTGAGGATTCTGGATGTAAGAAGCAAAGTTCTTCATGGCAAGACGATAGAGCTTGTGAAGGTGTTGTGGCAACACCGATGAGTTGAGGAGGCCACATGGGAAAACAAGGCAGATATGCTAAAGTAGTTTCCGCACCTTTTTCCTTCAGGTAAAATTTCGAGGACGAAATTTCCTAAGTCGGGGAGTGTTGTAACACATGGCTTTTGGCCTAGATGTTTTAGACATCGGATCGCACCGGTCGGGAATGGTTCGAATCGAGTTTGGTGATTTAAGGAAATCAAGGATCGAAATAGGATAAAAATATGGTAAAAATTGCTAAAATCCTCTAAAATCATGTTTAAGAGGTTGGTCAAATCAATTTTACAAAAAGAGTTTCGGAAGTAATACATTTTGGGTAGTGACCAAAATGTAAAGTTTTAAAACTGTAGAAAAATGCAATTTTTAAAAGAGGAGCCAAAATCTTAGAATCTTTAGGGAGCTTTATGGAAATTTAGCCTTTCCTTAATATGACATGTATTTTAAAAGGGATTTTAAAATGATTTAATAAAGGGGTTTTTATTTAATTAAAATTAATAAAAAAAAGAAAAGTGAGATTTCATTTGACGTAACTACCTTCTTCTTCTCATTTTCAGCCAAACACCATTCTAACTCATTTTCTCCATAATTCTTTTCTCCCAAATACTCTCTCATTATTTTCTAAACAAATTTCAAGAGTTCTTTCAAGTTCTTCAAGATTTTTGCTAAGGAAAACTTGCCATTCATTGAGGAAAGCAAGGATTGGAGATAAATCTCGTTCTCAACCTTCAATATAGGTTATTTATTGAAATTTTCAAGATCTTTGGCTTCTAATTAATGTTTTTAGTTTAGTTTTCATTATAGTATTGATTTGAGATTGAAATCTTACAAAAAATAAGATGAAACTCTTGATTTTCGGACTTGTTTTGATAAGCTCTATTTTGGATTGATTTTAATTAAGTTTTGAGGTGGTTAATATGTTGAAAAGAGGTTTTGTTGATATAGATCCCGAAATCCTTGAGATCCTTGGGTTTCTTGATAGTTCTAGTTGGGTTTTTGAGGTGAAATGTTGGAGTAATGCTTGCTAGAGTTATAAGGAAGGGTTTAGGTTGATTTTAGATGTGTTTTTATGTTTATAATTGATTGGAAGTAATGTATGTTGGCTGGGCTTGGTTTAAGATGGGTTTTATTTAATTATAATTGAGTTTTCAGTTGTTTCAGATAGGTAAATTGGTATAGTTTGGGTGAGCAACTAGTTTGTGATTGGTTGCTGGTGTTGAAATGCATTTTAATGCATTTAGATAACTGTTTTGTTGATGTGAAAACAAGGGATCTTGATCCGGGAGCAAACGAGACGATTTTGGAGGCTCCGGAAAAGTAATTTTCGTGTCGGTGAGCAAGGCTTCGCGTATCGGTGAGTGAAATGAATTTTCTAGCTTTATAACGCTTTGAGCGTGGTCTTGGGAGCTTAGTGTAAGTTTGAAACACTTAGCTAAGCTCAAGAGTAAGTGATTCGAAAGTCTCTCTCGGAATGTCCTATGTTTTTGTTGGAAAATGCACTTGTTATAAATGTGATTTATTTACTGTTTTAAAGCATGTTTTTTATCAAAGTTTTAAAGCATGTTTTGAGCATTAATAATGATGGTGTTTAATGTCATGTTGTTAAGGATGCATTTGGTAGATGATCCTTGGATTTGAGAAAATGTATGTATTTGAGATTAAACATGGTTATGCTTGTAAACATGGTATTGTGTTGATACTTGTAAAACAATGGAATATTGATGTTAAATAATTATATTGGCAAGCAATAAAAATGATTTTTGGTTACTTTAATCGGATATATATAGTCGACTATAGGATTGGGTGCACCATGAATAAAGTTTCCTTGGATGTCGAGGGGTTGTGATTATACCATATACTCCATCCAAGTACCCTAACGATTGAGGTTAAGATCACAACGATGGATGTTAATCCCGTGTGTGTGTCTTGTGTTATGTGTCTCGTGCTCTCGTTAGTAGAATTATACAACTACCGATGAGTGGTGCTGAGGGGTTGTGATTGTACCGTTATACTCCACCACGGGTGTCACAGCGATGGAGGGTTGCTCTCGTGTGTGAGCCTTGTGTAGTCCGGTAGTGTGTATGAAGCGTGTGGGACAACGCTTGTAATCCGCGTATCAGATTGTGTCATTTGTATTGGTTTTGGTATCATTGAGAGTGGATCGTTTGCAAGCCAATATAATTGTGAAGTTACAGGGCAAGGCGTTTCGGAACGCCCTTACCTGTTTCGAAACGATGGCCTGGAATGGTCATGGTGTTTCGAAACGGGTAGGCACGTTCCGAAACATTTTGCTACTGGAAAGCATTGTTTCAAAACGGGTTTCGGAAAGTACCCACGTATCAAAACGGTCAACCTAGTTTTGAAACGACCGTTCTGATACAGGGTCTTGTGTTTTGAAACACCTGACCGTTGGATTTGAATTTGAATTGTTTCAGGTTTCTGTTTTTCTTACGTTTTGGTCCCTGAGTCTTGAATGCTTAATTAAATGAGTTTGGATGATCTGTTTGTGATGAAACTTGGCATGCTGGCATGTTATATGATTAATTTTGGATTGGTAACTTTAAATATTGTTTAGTTCTTATAATTTTGGAAATTTACAAATTAGTCCCTAAAAGACGTTTATATGCATTTGAACCCCTAATTGTGTAACCCCCTTAGCCCGGCCTAGACGATTGACCCGAACTACGAAGATTACACGGGGAAAACCAAAGTCAACCCGAAAGTCAACCTTGATTAACGACCCTTTTTTTCTTTTTAAACTTGTCTAGATGCACATTACTCCTAGGCGTACTATTGAGATAAGCATACTAAAAAATCACAGCAATCGGAAAGCAATAAGGGACTCAATTGCACAACATACGAATTTAGGGACCAAAATGTAAATTCTGGAAATTAAGAGGATCTAACTAATTTCAAGGTTACCAAAATCAAATTTAACATATTACAAGCTTCCCTGTCAAATTTCACCTTAAACGGACATTCCAAACTCAATTAATTGCATATACAAAATTAAGGACTAAAACGTAAAGCTTGCAAAACATAAACCATACAAATCAGTGCCCAACGGTCAAGTGTTTCGGAACGAGGGTTGACCGTTCCAAAACGCGGGTTCGTTTCGAAACCCGTTCTGAAACAGGGATTGGCAGTAGCATAAGTTTTTCGGAACGGCCTCTACCCGTTTCGATACACAAGGGCCATTACAGGCCCCTATTTCGAAACGGTAGTGCCCGTTCCGATACAGGCTGCCCAGAAAGTGCAGAATTTTCTGGTTTATCATACATTCGACCAATCAAACACATTCCTATGATCTCCTAATCATGCCAACAAGTCATCATACATTAAAGGAACATATTTGCATCATCAAAACTCATTCATGGCATCAATTAGGAAAAACCACAAGTCTATAGGCATGCTTCCTAATATTGGAAAATCAAGCAACCATCAAATCTTCAAAATAATACCAAATGGCCATTTACATGTTTCAAACATCATAAGCATCATACCAAACTTAGGGAGTCCAAAACATCTCCCAACAACACAACCTAGGTTCCAATTGCCAAATATCAAAGACTAATAATGTTGTGAAAATGTCACCATACATGAGCTTAGCTTTCCCTTGGGTTACTTGCCCTCCTTGCTGCCCACAAACACCTTAATTATCTGCATTATTGGTTCAAGAAAGAGAGCGTAAGCACAAATGCTTAGTGAGGCATGCTCTAAAGAAACAACTCAATAATGCATTTTATAAAACACCTTTCACAAGGCCTTTTCAACACATAACATCAATTCCCATGCAACAATGCATATACAACAAGCATCTCATGCTTAAATAACATTAACATGTCATATTGGCTTCCAAGTGATACCATAACCATTTTTCAACTCAAAACACAATCGGAAACGCGGATTACAAGCGTTGTCCCATACGCTTCATACACACTACCAAACACTCAAGGTGGAGTTTACCGGTACAATCACAACCCCTCAACACCCGTGATGGAGTTTAACGGTACAATCACAACCCCTCCACATCACTCATTGGTAGTTGTATAACATCACTAACGAGAACACGGGACACACAACACAAGATCCTCACATGGCATTTTAACCACCATTATGATCTTAGACATCTCGTTAGTGTACTTGGATGGGGTTTACGGTACCATTACAACCCCTCAACATCCAAGGCGATTTTATTCACGGCGCACCCAATCCTATAGCCGGCTAACTATATCCGATTCAAGTACTTTTAAACCAATACATCACTTGCCAATATACATCATTTACCATCATCAATCCACTATTTTAAAGCTTTAAACCAAGCCATTAAACCATCATGCATCACTATGCATAAAAAACACATTTATCAATGTCAACCAAGGATCTCTTACCTTGAGCATCCCTCAACACATGGCTTTCAAGACCAGCATTAAACATGCTAAAATATGCTTTCAAAACAAAATTTTAACATGCAAATAAAACACATTGCATCCAACCATTTCATGGTTCATCAAAGAGAGAGTTTCTCCGAAAACTTACTCTTGAGCTTAGTTAAGTTGCTTAGACTTAAAATAAGCTCCCAAAACCTTCAAACATTGGTTTCAATGCTGAAAACCAAACTTCACTCACCAATTCCGTTTCGCAAGCTTGACGAAACGTCGTTCAAGCCTCCGGATCAACACCACAAGGATCCGAAGATGTCTCCACTGTTTTAAACACATCAAAGCAGAGGATTAATGCATCATCATGCATTAAAATCTTCAGCCATAACACCTAAACTCGCTGCTCTCACCAAAACTCACATTTCGGCTACCAAACACAACCGAAATCACATCCAAACACTTCCACAACATTACCCAGCCAAGATCCACCACTTCTAAACATTCTTAGACACCAATTAACATCCAAAAAGAACCCAATCACATCCTTATACCTCCAGCTATAGCAGAACACCAAGATCACCCCAAAAACCCCCATTTTCACCAATAAAAACTTAGGAAAATCAACCTATTCGAGATTGCATTGATTAAACCTCAATTACACATCATTAAACATCCAAAATACATTAAAAAGACATCTCAAAACAGAGCCCAAACATTCATCATGAATTTCTTCAAGATTTAATCAAAATCTCAAGTTTTAAGCCAAAATCAAGATCACAACATCAAAGCCTTTTATAAAACTCAATTTAAGGATTGAAAACTTGGGAATTTTAGTAAAGAACTGAGTATTTAGAGGAGAAGAACGTTCATACCTCTAAATGTGGATTTCTCCTTGTTTAGAGCCAAAATCCTTGAAAATTCAATATGCAAATGAAGAGGATTTGATGTAGAAATGATTAGGAATCATTTGAGGATTGGAATCTCATCATTTGGTGTGAAAATCAAAAGAAAAGCTGTTGTGGAAATGTGTTTGGCTGAGGGAATTTTGAGAGAAAATGAAATGGGAAAATTTTAGCAAAAGTTAGTTATGAAACTAAAATATCGTTTTCCCCTCTTTTCTTTTTATTAATTAAACATTAAATGAGTCATTAAAATCAAGAAAAATCTGGAGAAATCCTTCCTTGGGTAAATTAGCTCCTTAAAGATTCAAAGTTTCAATCCTTTCAAAACAGTCGCGAACTTTTCAAAAATTACATTTTAGTCACTAATTCGAAATGTCATATTTCCAAGCCTCATTTTGTAAAATTGATTTCACCACTCTCTTATATATATTAAAAGAGGATTTTTATATATTTTTCCATATTTTTAATGCATCCCGAACTAGGCTTTCCCTAAAACCACCTTTTATATTCAAACCAAAAATTAGATCGGTCCGGTTCAAACCCTAAACTTCCAAGCCCAAAATTAGGGTGTTACAACTCTCCCCCTTAAGAAATTTCGTCCTCGAAATTTACCTGGAGAAAAATAGGTATGGAAACTGCTTCTCCATGTCATCCTTTCGTTCCTACGTGGCTTCCTCAACACCACGATGCTTCCACAACACCTTTACCAAATCAATGGTCTTGCCTCGAAGTACTTTATTGTCCAAATCAAGAATTTCCACCGGTTCCTCATCATAGGTCAAATCTGGATTCAACTCCACTTCCTCCACAGGCATAACATGCGAAGGATCCGATCTATACCTCTGAAGCATAACGACATGAAACACATCATGAATCTTTTCCAACTCTTGCGGTAACCTCAACTTGTACGCAACAGGACCCACACGCTCAATCACCTCGTATGGTCCAATGTACCTAGGGCTCAACTTACCCTTTCGGCCAAACCTCATCACCTTTTCCAAGGCGAAACTTTCAAAAACACACGGTCACCCACCGCATACTCAATCTCCTTACGCTTCAAATCCGCGTAAGACTTATGTCGATCAGAAGCTGCCTTCAATCGCTCACAAATGAGCTTCACCTTCTCGGTGGTTCCTTTCAACAAAGCTGGCATTGAAACCAACTTCTGACCTGTTTCAGCCCAACAAAGAGGAGTCCTACACTTCCTCCCGTACAAGGCTTCATAAGGTGCCATTTGAATACTTGCCTGGTAACTATTGTTATAAGCAAACTCTACCAAAGGCAAATGTTTCTCCCAAGAGCCTTGAAACTCAATCACACAGCACCTCAACATATCCTCCAGCACTTGGATAACACGCTCAGAGTGTCCATCCGACTGCGGATGATAAGATGTACTGAAATTCAGCCGTGTACCCAAAGCCTGGTGCAAACACTGCCAGAAACGCAATGTAAACCTCGAATCTCTATCCGACACAATCGACTTTGGCACACCATGCAGCCGCACAATCTCAGCAATGTACAGCTCCGCAAGCTTGTCCAGAGTATACGTAGTATGCACAGGCAAGAAATGCGCACACTTCTTCAGGCGATCCACAATCACCCACACCGAATTCTTCTTCGATGGCGACAAAGGTAAACTAGACACAAAGTCCATGGTAATCCTTTCCCACTTCCATTCAGGAATCCTCAACGGTTTCAACAACCCGGAAGGAAACTGATGCTCAGCCTTAACTCGCTGACAAACCATGCACTTGCTCACATACTCAGCAACATCTTTCTTTAAACCCACCCAATAGTACTCATCTCTAAGATCACGATACATCTTAGTACTACCAGGGTGCATAGCAAAAGGACTACTATGAGCTTCAGTCAGAATAGCACGCCTCAACTCAACATCATTGGGCACTACTATTCGACTCCCAAAACATAAGACTCCATCATCATTAAAGCAGAAATCCGATGGCCTATCCTCAGCAATATCCTGAACATGTGGCACCAAGGAATCATCCAACAGTTGCTTATCCTTTATCAACTGAACCAAGGATGGTTTCACTTGCAATTCAGCCACAAGACCACCATCACGCGAAATACTCAAGCAGGCAAACATAGCCCTCAACTCCACTGCTACCTTTCTACTCAAGGCATCCGCTACAACATTAGCTTTACCCGGATGGTACTCGATCGTCAAATCATAATCCTTAAGCAACTCCACCCAACGTCGTTGCCTAAGATTCAACTCTTTCTGAGACATCAGATACTTCAAACTCTTGTGATCCGTGTACACAGTACACTTCTCACCAAACAGGTAATGTCTCCAAAATTTTAAAGCAAAAACCACCGCAGCTAACTCAATGTCATGCGTAGGATAATTGCGCTCATGCACCTTCAACTGGCGCGATGCATAAGCCACCACCTTACCCTCTTGCATCAACACACACCCCAAACCAACGTAGGATGCGCCACTATACACCACAAACTCTTTCCCTGATTCAGGCTGAACCAAGATAGGAGCTTGCGTCAAAGCTGCCTTCAGCTTCTCAAAAGCCTACTGTCTCGCTTCCGTCCACTCAAACTTAACATCCTTCTGCAACAACTTCGTCAAAGGTGCAGCAATCTTTGAAAATCCATCCACGAACCTCCGATAGTATCCCGCCAAACCAAGGAAACTACAGACTTCATGAACAGACTTAGGAGGCTTCCAATTCATCACTGCCTCAATCTTCTGAGGATCAACACGAATCCCCTCAGCAGAAACCACATGACCAAGGAACACAACTTCTCTGAGCCAAAACTCACACTTGCTCAGCTTAGCATAAAGCTGATTCTCCAACAAAGCCTGTAACACAATCCTCAAATGCCCCTCATGCTCCTCCTCAGTACGAGAGTACACGAGAATATCATCAATGAACACCACAACAAATTTATCCAAATATTCATGGAACACTCTATTCATCATGTCCATGAAAGCTGCAGGAGCATTCGTCAAACCAAACGGCATCACAAGAAACTCATAATGCCCATACCTCGTTCTGAAGGCTGTCTTTGGCACATCCACATCCTTCACCTTCAACTAGTAATACCCTGAGCTTAAGTCAATTTTAGAGAACACAGCCACTCCCCGAAATTGATCAAAAAGATCATCAATCCTCGGTAATGGATACTGATTCTTGATAGTCAACTTGTTAAGGTGACGGTAATCGATGCACATTCTCATAGTGCCATCCTTTTTCTTCACAAACAAGACCGGTACACCCCAAGGTGACACACTCAGCCGAATTAAACCACGATCAAGAAACTCCTGAAGTTGCGTCTTCAGCTCCTTCAACTCTTTAGGTGCCATTCGATAAGGAGTAATGGATACTGGAGTTGTGTTTTCATACAGCTCAATTCCAAACTCCACTTCGCGATTAGGAGGCAACCCAGGAAACTCCTCCGGAAACACACCAGGAAACTCTCGCACAATCCTGATATCTTGCACTCGCAGCTCCTTAGAGCTAGGATTCATCACAAAGGCTAGGTAGGCTTCACAACCTTGCCTCAACATTCGGCTCGCCTCCAATGTAGACACCACATTGGCAAGAAACTTCACATTCTCACCCACCACCACTACCTCATAATCATCCGCAAGCTTCAGTGAAACTCGCTTGTTTTCAAAATCCACCACAACTTGATGTTCAACAAGCCAATCCATACCAAGGATTACATCAAAACCATAGAAAGGCAATTCCATAAGATCAACATGAAAAACATGGTTTTGCACAACCAAGGGACATCTTCTATAAAGCTTTCGTGTCACAACGGTCTCACCAAAAGAACTAGTTACACGCATACCAACATCCAAAGACTCAACAGGCAAACCAAGCAATTGAGCATGCTCACGCAATATGTATGAGTGTGTAGATCCAGAATCAATCAAGGAAAGTAATGACAAGGATTGCAAAGTGAAAGTAACTGCGATCACATCCGTGTCATTACTCCCCTCCCGCTGAGCATACACTCGAGCCTGGCCACCACCCTCAGGCTGGACAGCTACCACGTGAGCCACATTCCTTCCACCATCCTCTCTGCGCTGGAAGTTACCACGGTCGTGCCCACGACCTCTCTGTGGTGCAACAACTCCAGGAGCACGTCCCTGACCACCACCGGCCAACAGAGGACACTCCCTCCTCATGTGATCCGCCGAACCACAGTTCCAGCACGAATTACCGGTCACCACAACAGGAGCCTGCACCTCTCTCGCTGCCCGAGGACAATCACGCCTCAAGTGACCATGCGATCCACACGCCCAGCATGTGTTCTGATCAGCTCTCGCCCTGTCTCCCTGAACAGGCGCACCATGCCCTCCACCACCACGCCTAGCAGAAGACTGATACCTCCGATCACGTCCTCTCTTGTTCCGTCCACCACCGGAACTATACTCAGCAGCTCGCTTGCCCGAGCTAGAACCAACACCTCTAGAAGATAAACCTAGGTTCTGCTCAATATCCTTCGCCCTACTACCCAACACATCAAAGTCAGTGTACTCAACGGCCAACATATAGGTCTTTACATCCGTCACCAAACCATAACGGAAACGTTCACACCTCTCCCGCTCATCAGGGATAAGCTCAGGTGCGTACTGACTGAGACAGACAAACTGGATCTCGTACTCAGCTACTGTCATACTTCCTTGTGTCAGTGACATGAACTCTCTTTTCTTTTCATCCAAGTATCGCACACCCAGATACCTACGCTTGAAAGCGTTCAGAAAGAACATCCAAGTCACATCAGCATCCTCCATTCCGGAGATAGTGGTCGTCCACCATGTATACGCATCATCATGCAACAGCGACACCACACAGCCTAGCTTATGCACATCATTGCAGTTCATCTGTCCCAAAATCCTCTTGGTACTTTCCAACCAAGATTCAGAACCTTCAGCGGACAAACCCCTGAACTCAGTCCCTCCCAGACTACGTAGACGTTCCAAAGGTAGTCTAGCATTAGCATCCCCCTGATGCCCAGCTCCATGAGCCCCAGCTACTGCCGCCTGAAAGGCTCCAGCAATAGCTTGAATCAAAACTGTCATGTCAGGAGCAGCTTGCCCCTGCCCAGCTTCAGGTCCAGCGACCCCAGCACCAACACCAACACCAGCTCCATCACCTCCAGCACCACCACCACCGGGCGGAGGAGGTAAATCCACTACATTTTCAGCATTCTCTTTATTCTTGTTTTGAGCCACAGCTCGCGTATTAATCCTCGTCTCTCTACGAGGTCCCATTCACTAAACAATGCACTAACACAAATGCAATAAACATAATCAGGCTCAGCAAGGTAAGAAATCCAAGTACTCAAGCTCACTTCCATATTTAAAACAAATCATTTCATTAGTTTTGATATGGCAATGGGTCCCTCTAACATGCTTCACCACATCATACATCACAATTGCAACATACTTACAAATCACACATCATACTTTCACTAAAAAAGCATACAAAGCAATCATACACATATCACCCACATAACCATTCCCAATTACTCGAGAACTCAGCTTTGATACCACCAAATGTAACCCCCTTATCCCGGCCTAGACGGTTGACCCGAACTACGAAGATTACACGGGGAAAACCAAAGTCAACCTTGATTAACGACCCTTTTTTTCTTTTTAAACTTATCTAGATGCACATTAACCCTAGGCATACTCTTGAGATAAGCATACTCAAAAATCACAGCAATCAGAAAGCAATAAGGGACTCAATTGCACAACATACGAATTTAGGGACCAAAATGTAAATTCTGGAAATTAAGAGGACCTAACTAATTTCAAGGTTACCAAAATCAAATTTAACATATTACAAGCTTCCTTGTCAAATTTCACCTTAAACGGACATTCCAAACTCACTCAATTGCATATACAAAATTTAGGACTAAAACATAAAGCTTGCAAAACATAAACCATACATATCAGTGCCCAACGGTCAAGTTTTTCGGAATGGGGGTTGACCGTTCCGAAACGCGGGTTCGTTTCGAAACCCGTTCCGAAACAGGGCTTGGCAGTAGTATAAGTGTTTCGGAACGACCTCTACCCGTTTCGATACACAAGGGCCATTACAGGCCCCTGTTTCGAAACGGTAGTGCTCGTTCCGATACAGGCTTCCCAAAAAGTGCAGAATTTCCTGGTTTATCATACATTCGGCCAATCAAACACATTCCTATGACCTCCTAATCATGCCAACAAGTCATCATACATTAAAGGAACATATTTGCATCATCAAAACTCATTCATGACATCAATTAGGAAAAACCACAAGTCTATAGGCACGCTTCCTAATATTGGAAAATCAAGCAACCATCAAATCTTCAAAACAATACCAAATGGCCATTTACATGTTTCAAACATCATAAGCATCATACCAAACTTAGGGAGTCCAAAACATCTCCCAACAACACAACCTAGGTTCCCATTGCCAAATATCAAAGACTAATAATGTTGTGAAAATGTCACCATACATGAGCTTAGCTTTCCCTTGGATTACTTGCCCTCCTTGCTGCCCACAAACACCTTAATTATCTGCATTATTGGTTCAAGAAAGAGAGCGTAAGCACAAATTCTTAGTGAGGGATGCTCTAAAGAAACAACTCAATAATGCATTTTATAAAACACCTTTCACAAGGCCTTTTCAACACATAACATCAATTCCCATGCAACAATGCATATACAACAAGCATCTCATGCTTAAATAACATTAACATGTCATATTGGCTTCCAAGTGATACCATAACCATTTTTCAACTCAAAACACAATCGGATACGCGGATTACAAGCGTTGTCCCATACGCTTCATACACACTATCAAACACTCAAGGTGGAGTTTATCGGTACAATCACAATCCCTCAACACCCGTGGTGGAGTTTAACGGTACAATCACAACCCCTCTACATCACTCATTGGTAGTTGTATAACATCACTAACGAGAACACGGGACACACAACACAAGATCCTCACATGGCATTTTAACCACCATTATGATCTTAGACATCTCGTTAGTGTACTTGGATGGAGTTTAGGGTACCATTACAACCCCTCAACATCCAAGGCGACTTTATTCACGGTGCACCCAATCCTATAGCCGGCTAACTATATCCGATTCAAGTACTTTTAAACCAATACATCACTTGCCAATATACATCATTTACCATCATCAATCCACTGTTTTAAAGCATTAAACCAAGCCATTAAACCATCAGGCATCACTATGCATAAAAACCACATTTATCAATGTCAACCAAGGATCTCTTACCTTGAGCATCCTTCAACACATGGCTTTCAAGACCAGCATTAAACATGCTAAAATATGCTTTCAAAACAGAATTTTAACATGCAAATAAAACACATTGCATCCAACCATTTCATGGTTCATCAAAGAGAGAGTTTCTCCGAAAACTTACTCTTGAGCTTAGTTAAGTTGCTTAGACTTAAACTAAGCTCCCAAAACCTTCAAACATTGGTTTCAAAGCTGAAAACCAAACTTCACTCACCAATTCCGTTTCGCAAGCTTGCCGAAACGCCATTCAAGCCTCCAGATCAACACCACAAGGATATGAAGATGTCTCCCATGTTTTAAACACATCAAAGCAGAGGATTAATGCATCATCATGCATTAAAATCTTCAGCCATAACACCTAAACTCGCTGCTCTCACCAAAACTCACATTTCGGCTACCAAACACAACCAAAATCACATCCAGACACTTCCACAACATTACCCAGCCAAGATCCATCACTTCTAAACATTCTTAGACACCAATTAACATCCAAACAGAACCCAATCACATCCTTATACCTCCAGTTATAGCAGAACACCAAGATCACCCCAAAAACCACCATTTTCACCAATAAAAACTTAGGAAAATCAACCTATTCGGGATTGCATTGATTAAACCTCAATTACACATCGTTAAACATCCAAAATACATTAAAAAAACATCTCAAAACAGAGCCCAAACATTCATCACGAATTTCTTCAAGATTTAATCAAAATCTCAAGTTTTAAGCCAAAATCAAGATCACAACATCAAAGCCTTTTATAAAACTCAATTTAAGGATTGAGAACTTGGGAATTTCAGTAAAGAACTGAGTATTTAGAGGAGAAGAACGTTCATACCTCTAAATGTGGATTTCTCCTTGTTTAGAGCCAAAATCCTTGAAAATTCAATATGCAAATGAAGAGGATTTGATGTAGAAATGATTAGGAATCATTTGAGGATTGAAATCTCATCATTTGGTTTGAAAATCAAAAGAAAAGCTGCTGTGGAAATGTGTTTGGCTGAGGGAATTTTGAGAGAAAATGAAATGGGAAAATTTTAGCAAAAGTTAGTCATGAAACTAAAATATGGTTTTTCCCTCTTTTCTTTTTATTAATTAAACATTAAATGAGTCATTAAAATCAAGAAAAATCTGGAGAAATCCTTCCTTGGGTAAATTAGCTCCTTAAAGATTCAAAGTTTCAATCCTTTCAAAACAGTCACAAACTTTTCAAAAATTACATTTTAGTCACTAATTCGAAATGTCATATTTCCAAGCCTCATTTTGTAAAATTGATTTCACCACTCTCTTATATATATTAAAAGAGGATTTTTAGATATTTTTCCATATTTTTAATGCATCCCGAACTAGGCTTTCCCTAAAACCACCTTTTATATTTGAATCAAAAATTAGACTGGTCCGGTTCAAACCCTAAACTTCCAAGCCCAAAATTGGGGTGTTACAAATTGAGTTCCGTTCGTTGTGTCACTTTCTCAAAGTTGAATTTCTAATCATATAAGTTAATAATTTGCATCTAGAAAAGATAAAAAGAAAAAAGGGTCGTTAATCGAGGTTGACTTTTACGAGTTGACCTCAGTTTTCCCCATGTAATCTTCTCAGTTCGGGTCGGGCGTCTAGGCTGGGCTAAAGGGGTTACAAAATATTTTACCCTTAGGCCCGGGGGTAATTAGAGATCTTATGTAAAAGGGTCCATGTCAAAACAATAGTTCTTATCTCAATAAAGTTGCATATTTTCCAATAATTTTTGTGTGGCAAACTTTCCTTCGCAAAGCAACAAAAAAGCAAAAGATCGTAAAATGAAAATCAAAAAGCAAACCTTAAAACAAATCATACCATTTCATCCATTATTTCTTTCTTGGTATATATTCTTTGTTTCTTTTTGTTGAGTGGATCAATGGATTGATCAAAGCCAAGAGGGGGTGAATTGGGTTTTTAAAATTTGTTGTGGAAAGTGGAATAGCAAAAATTGAAGAATAAGACAATTTATAGTGGTTCAAGTTCCAAATGAACTCTACATCCACTACCTTAGCTACCACTAAGGATTTTCCAACAATCCACTAATTGCTCTTCCCTTTTTCATGGCTTAGGAGGTAACCTTTACAATACCAGTCAAATTTTCTACCCAAAATTTGACCAAACCCTCACAAGAATACAAAGAAGAAATTAAGGCAAGAAAGATATCTCTCAATACAAGTTTTCCCCTTTAAATACAAGCACTCAACCCAAATTTGAATACAAGATAGGAAGTAAACACAACAAAATTGTGGATTTTACAAGAGATAAGAAATTAGGCACTTTGAGCTTGGATTTTTGTAAAGATGTTTCTTTTGGATGCAATAGTTGTTGTTAGTCTTCAATTGGCTTCATTTTATACCTTCTCCATTAATTCTAGTCGTTTGGGTGGTTAGGGTATTGAATATAGCCGTTGGGACCCTCTCTTTCCACCATAAATGCACTTCTGTAGCCTACCGTATCGGTACACGGGAATCCATATCGATACCTGTCTCAAAACAAAAAGAGTCGTTACACAATAAACAAAAGGGGTGTATCGATACGCGTGTAAGCGTATCGGTACGGGATAGGGATCCGTTTCGATACGAGTAAGACCATATTGATACCATTATTCTCACAAAGCTTACTGGAAGTTTATGTATCGATACGGCAAAGGGCGTATCAGTACGGGACAACCAACACTTTAAAATTATGTTACCTAACAACTGACACCAACAGTCAAAAACATTTAAGGCTTTTTAAATTTAAAATTCCATTAAACTCATATTAATATGGGTGACACTGTATTGGTATGCCATTCAAACTCCTTTAGTTTTAATAGAGAGAGCGTATCGATACAGATTCAATCTGTTTCAACACGCTATTTCGATACGGTAAGGGGCGTATCGAAACGCGTTTCTCTAGTAGCCAAATTTGTAAAAAAAGGTATCGATACGGTAAAGAGCGTATCGATACGCCTGGACGATTTTCAATTGTTTGGCCTTGGAACACTTAGAAAATATTTTAGAGTTTGAGATTTTCAAACTAAAGTGAAGCCTTGTTGATTTGAAATCTTTTGAGGGACTTAAAAATCTTTTTCAAGTTTTTCAATTTAATCCTTAAAACACTTTGTTATATCAAAATCAAACATAGGTTTTATAATCTCCCCCTTTTTGATATAACAAAACCAAAACTTGGAATTTTTAAGACTTTTGAAAAGCTTTGCAAAAACAACTCCCCCTTAATATTTGCTAGGTAAAATTTAAGTTAAAATTTTTTAAGTGAGCGTGTTCCCTCGCCCCTTTTTGTTAGATCAAAAAATAGAGACATATATAGACATAAGAAAAAGGCATAAATAATAACCAAGCAACATATTATAGATAAAACATTAAGTTTATAACAAAGGAAACATCAAAATAAAATCCAAATAACAATAATCAAAGCATAGGTTTTAGAATGCAAACTTAATCCTAAGAACATAATTCAAAGTGCATAAATAGATATCCTAAATGACATGAATGGAATGCAAAGATAATCTACTACTCTTCTCCATCACCATCTTCATCATCTTCACCGTCCTCTTCATGTGCATCATCATTCCTTCTTGATTGACGCCACTCATCATGGAAAGCGGTAAGAGATATGTTCATCAAGTTGTGACTGCCTTCAAGAGAGGTGAGACGCGTCTCCACATTCTTCAAGGCTTGTAAAGCGTGTGTCTATAGCGGCAAACCCCGAATTCATCACTTGATCCATAGAAGCAATTCCCGTGCGTAAGCCCGTGAATTGTTCGTTGAGAAAGGTCATAAGGGCATCCATGGAAGGAGGAGAAGCTTGAGAAGCTTGAGCGGCTTGAGGATTTGCAATTTCTTCCGGAATCGCATCGCTAGGGAGCTCGGGGAGACGAAGCCAACTACCATTGAAGTAATGAAACTTCCCCCTTGAATGAGATCTTTCATCAATGGGATCGATGAAGGGTGTCAGGTAGTCGTGAGAGCAATCAATCTCCTTTTGGGTGAAGAAATAACTCAAAGTCGTCCCACATGTGAAGGAAGTGACAAGAGTAGTGTGGTGATGTTGCACGAGATAGACAATCTTCGCAAACATAATGCGAGCAAGATTTGGTTGTTGTCTTTGATGGAAATTTGAAGCGCTCCGAGTTGAGAAAAGGAACGGAAATTACCCTATTCGGACGGATTTTATAGTTTTGAAAGCCTAAAAAATAGGTGAGTTCTCCGGTAATCCTAAAGCACTTTTGATAGATAAGAGTGAAGTTTGGGCGAGTACCATCTCCGGGATTGGAAGCTTCACTGACTTCGCTAGTACGCGCTCTCTTTTTGGGTGCCATTGTCTAGAGAAATAGAACAAAGCAGTGTGTATTCATTATTTTTCTCATTCAACCCATTGAAAATCAATAATCAAGGTTTTTTTTAAAAAAATTAAAAGACAAATCAAAAACAAAAGTTTGATAAATTTTGTTTTTGAGAAAACAAAACAAAACAAAACAAGAAAAATTTAAAATGAAAATCAAAGAAAATAAAAAGAGAAAAAGAATTTTATACCTTGATATTGATAGAGAAGAATGGAAGAAGAACTTGCACCAAATTGATAGAAAGCTTTAATGGCTTTGCTTGATATTGAAAAACCCTCAAGAGATTTTGAGTTGTGTGGTGAAAATATGAGGGATAGAAAGGCTTTTTATAGAGTAAAAACGACTAGGGTTTTGAAATTTCAATTTTGGTAAAAGGGAAACTCTCTAAATGACATTAAGAAGCTGTTTGCGCAATCGAGTATCGATACGCCAAAGGGTGTATCGATACATGGGTAAAATGGTAATTTCTTAGAAACACATGTCAAATGTCCGTATCGAAACAGATATCATCCGTATCGAAACACTGACATATCGTATCGAAACAGTTTTAGCCGTATCGATACCCGTTTTAGACAAAATGCAGTCTGGTCAACTAATAAAGTACTCGTATCGATACGCATAAGGTCGTATCGATACCCTATGCCCAGAAATGCATTTTTTGCTTTAAGAACAACCAAAGGCTCGACTTTAACATCTCCTAAATGAATGCAATTGATGAATGAGCAGTTCTAAGCATATTTTAACAGATGCATACTCCCCTAGCTATAAGTATGGTTTCTATCAAGATCAACAACACATAAACATGCATTTTCACAAAATCAAGCAATTTTAACCTCAAAAAGGGTCCTAAAGGGTCGAGGAAGGATAGTTAGACCTAACTCTCTCCTAAGAGACCAAAAATGCTCTTTGTCTAAAGGCTTAGTAAAAATGTCCGCTAGTTGGTTCAAGGTGTCAACGTACTCTATAACAACAACTTCCTTAAGGACATGATCTCCAATGAAATGATGCCTTATTTCTATATGTTTGGTTCTAGAGTGTTGGATGGGATTTTTGGTTAAGCATATAACACTAGTGTTATCACACTTAAGGGGTATGGTTTCAACTTTAACACCATAATCTAAGAGTTGTTGCTTCATCCAAAGGACTTGAGCACAACAACTCCCTAAGGATACGTACTCGGCTTCGGTGGTAGATAAAGCTACACTATTTTGTTTCTTAGAGAACCAAGATATGAGCACACTACCTAAGAATTGACAAGTTCCCGAAGTACTTTTCCTATCAATTTTACATCCCTCATAATCCGCATCCAAATAAGCATGAAGGTTGAAGGTTTAGTCTCTAGGGTATAAGGTAAAGATTCTCTAAGGTACCTAAAGATTCTCTTAACGGCTATAAGGTGAGACTCTCTAGGACTAGCTTGAAACCTAGCACACAAGCAAACACTAAACAAAATATCCAGTCTATTTGCGGTAAGGTAAAGCAAAAATCCAATCATAGAGCGATAAAGCTTAGAGTTAACACACTTACCTCCTTCATCTTTGTCAAGCTTTGTAGATGAGCTCATTGGTGTAGCTTGAGGCTTTGCTTGCTCCAAGCCAAACTTCTTGAGCATATCTTTCACGTACTTTGCATGATTGATGAAGGTGTCATCCTTCCTTTGTTTGATTTGGAGTCCCAAGAAGAATGAGAGCTCCCCCATCATGCTCATCTCGAATTCACCTTGCATTAACTTAGCAAACTCTTTGCAATGACACTCATTAGTAGATCCAAAAATAATATCATCAACATATATTTGTACTACTAAGATGTCATTTTTATATCTTTTTTATGAAAAGTGTAGTGTCCACCTAACCTTTTTCAAAACCTTTTTCAATCAAAAAGTTTGAAAGCCTTTAATACCAAGCTCTAAGAGCTTGTTTTAAACCATAAAGTGCTTTGGTTAGTTTGAAAACATGATTTGGAAATTTTGAATCCTCAAAACCCGGTGGTTGTTCCACATACACTTCCTTATTTATAAAACCATTTAAAAATGCACTCTTGACATCCGTTTGAAAAATCTTGAAATCATGATAACATGCATATGCAAGCAACATCCTAATAGCTTCTATTCTAGCTACGGGTGCATAGGTTTCATCAAAATCTATTCCCTCTTATTGAGTGTAACCTTGAGCAACTAATCTAGCTTTGTTTCTCACAATGTTACCACTCTCATCTAGTTTATTCCAAAATACCCATTTAGTTCCTATAATAGATTGATTACTAGGCCTTTCAACTAATGTCCATACATTACTTCACTCAAATTGGTTTAACTCTTCTTGCATAGACATAATCCAAAAATCATCTTGTAATGCTTCTTTAATGTTTTTAGGCTCTATGCATGAGATAAAAGCAACATGATTCATGAGTTTGAGAGAAGATCTAGTAGTTACCCCCTTGGATGGATCACCCAAGATTTCACCACCTTTGACATAGTTGTACTCCCTTGGGTAGCTCTCTTCCTTTTCCTCAAGAGCCAAGTCCTTCAACGCTTCAAGAGGTGGATCTTGTGCATTTTCTTCTTTATATGGAATCTCATCCTCCTTTGAAGTTTTTCCTCCATCAAAGGCATCAAGGATTCCTACATCATCATCATCACAAGAATCCTTTCTCAAAAGGAGGTTATCATCGAAAACGACATGAATAGACTCATCTACTACTAAAGTTCTTTTATTAAATACACGATAGGCTTTAGAGTTTAAAGAATACCCTAAGAAAATAGCTTCATCACTTTTAGCATCAAATTTACCTAAGTTGTCTTTACCATTATTTAAAACAAAACACTTGCAATCAAATGGATGAAAATAGCTAATGTTAGGCTTTTTAGATTTTAAAATCTCATATGGTGTTTTCTTTAAAAATGGCCTAATCATTACTCGATTTACAATGTATCAAGCGGTGTTTGTGGCTTCCGCCCAAAAATATTTAGGTAAATTGTTTTCACAAAGCATGGTTCTAGCCATTTCTTGTAAAGTCATATTTTTCCTCTCAACTACCATATTTTGTTGAGGAGTTCGAGGAGCCGAAAAATTGTGGCTAATACCATTTTCATTTAAAAACTCTTCAAAACCTAGATTTTGAAACTCGGTTCCATGATCACTTCTAGTATGAGAAATCTTAAGTTCAAGATCATTTTGAGTTAATTTTGAAAACATGATGAATTTTTCTAAAGCCTCGTCTTTAGTACTTAAGAATAGAACCTAAGTAAATCTAGAATAGTCATCAACAAGTACAAAAACATACAATTTACCGCTCAAGCTCATAGTTCTAATAGGCCCAAATAAATCCATATGAATTGGTTGTAAACACCTATTTGTAGAAACATCATTAATGGATTTAAAGGATGATCTATGTTGTTTACCCTTAGAGCATGCATCACATAGTTTATCATTTGAAAACTTGATCTTGGGTAAACCTCTAACTAGATTTAGGGAAAATAATTTTTCTAAAACACTAATGCTAGCATGTCCCAGTTTCCTATGCCATAGTCATGCATCATTTTCATTTTGTGCAACAAAACATGCATGGGATGAATGAATGTCATCTAGATGCACAATGTATATGTTACCTATGCGATGACCAATGAGCATTATTTTATTTGATTTAATGTCAACAATTTTACACTCATCTTTATCAAATAAGACATTAAATCCTTTATCACACAATTGACTAATTCTCAATAAATTGTGTTTTAGACCATCGACATACAAAACATTTTCAATGAGTATAGTAGAGTGATTACCTATGGATCCAATACCTTTAATATGGCATTTGGAGCTGTCACCAAAAGTCACTACTCCTCCACCTTTTGGCTTTAAGTCCATGAATCGAATCTTGTCTATGGTCATGTGCCTCAAGCATCCACTATCAAGGTACCATGATTTTTGACTTTGTGATTTGGCCTTGTAGCAATGCTCCCCCTACAAACAAAGAGTTAAACTTTGATTTTTGGTACTCAAATCATTTTGGGTCCACGAGTGTTAGCTCCCAAAAGCTTGGTTCCCTTAGGAATCCAAGGTAACATGGCATCAACATTATTAGATTTGACAAGTTCCTTAGGAACCCATACACTTCTAATTCTTTTAGTTCTATTATGCCTATGGAAGCCACTTTGTTTGTAGTTATAGGTCTTTCTTTTAGGTTGGTTTGTTCTAGATGGTTCACTTATTTCATTTTTCACATTATCAACAGTTTTGAAAGACACTTTGAGCTTATTAAGCTCATCTAACACCTTTTGGTATTCTACATTGCATTGAGAAATAAGATTATTTAAATCTACATTTTCATTTTGAAAGATTATTTAAATCCACTTTCTTTGAATTTTTCTACCTCGGTTGGACCTCATAAACCGTGAGAATCTTTTGGCTATCATAGCCAATTCTTCTAGATCTTCCTCCTCACTAGAAGTGCTCTCCTCATGTAGAGAAGCTTTGAGAGCCACTCCTAGCCTTTTCTTCTTGTCTACCTCAAGCTTCTCTACTCTTCTTTCTTCCTTTCATCTTCCCTTCCTTGCTTCATGATCTCATGAGTTAGGAGAGAACCAACTAGCTCATCAAACCTGAGTGTCTTCAAATTCTTGGTCTCAATGATGGCGGTTCTTTTCCCATCCCAAGACTCGGGAAGTGAGTAGAGTAGCTTCCGGACTAGTTTGTCTTCTTGGATTATCTCTCCAAAACCCTTTAGCCCATTGATAATTGTTGAAAAACGATCGAACATCTTTGAAACGGTTTCGTCGGGTTCCATTTTGAAATTCTCATAGCTAAGATTGAGAATTCCAATTTTTGTTTCCTTTACACCACTTGTTCCTTCATATATAGTCTAAAGTGTATCCCATACTTCCTTAGCACTTTCGATGGAGGAAACTTTAGAGTAGATATCGAGACCAAAAGAAAAAATAGCATGTGAAGAGCCTTGTCGTTGATTTGAATCTTCTTTCTCTCTTCTTCACTCATTTCATTTTTCCTTTTTGGCACAAGTCTTCCTTCGTTGTCTCTCTTCATCAAAATAGAGGGACCATCTTCAATAGCATCCCAAACAAGATAACCATTGGATTTAATGAAGAGACACATCCGGTTCTTCAAAAAGGATAGTTGTCGCCATTGAATAAAGATGGTTTTGTGGTTGATTGAGACTCGTACATGCTAGAGCAGAAGGTAGATGCCATGGCTTTCTTTGTAGTTGATCACACTCTTCCTAGAATCTCCTCTTGTGGTTGTTAACCCTTCAAAGAGGTAGGCTCTGATAGCAATTGTTGAGTGGATCAATGGATTGATCAAAGCCAAGAGAGGGGTGAATTGGTTTTAAAAATTTGTTGTGGAAAGTGGAATAGCAAAAATTGAAGAACAAGACAATGTGGAGTGGTTCAAGTTTCAAACGAACTCTACATCCACTACCTTAGCTACCACTAAGGATTTTCCAACAATCCACTAATTGTTCTTCCCATTTTCAAGGCTTAGGAGGTAACCTTTACAATACCGGTCAAATTTTCTACCCAAAATTTGACCAAACCCTCACAAGAATACAACGAAGAAATTAAGGCAAGAAAGATATCTCTCAATAGAAGTTTTCCCCTTTAAATACAAAGCACTCAACCCAAATTTGAATACAAGATAAGAATTAAACACAACACAATTTGGGACTTTACAAGAGATAAGAAATTAGGCACTTTGAGCTAGGATTTTTGTAAAGATGTTTCTTTTGGATGCAATAGTTGTTATTAGTCTTCAATTGGCTTCATATTATACCTTCTCCATTAATTCTAGACGTTTGGGTGGTTAGGGTATTGAATATAGCTGTTGGGACCCTCTCTTTCCATCATAAATGCACTTCTACAGCCTACCGTATCGGTACACGGGGATCCGTATCGATACATGTCTCAAAACAGAAAGAGTCGTTGCACAATAACAAGAGGGGCGTATCTATACGCGTGTAAGCGTATCGGTATGGGATAGGGATCTGTTTCGATACGGTTAAGACCGTATCGATAACATTATTCTCACAAAGCTCACTAGAAGTTTCCATATCGATACAGCAAAGGGCGTATCAGTACGGGAAAACCAACACTTTAAAATTTTGTTACCTAACAATTGACACCAACGGTCAAAAACATTTAAGGTTTTCGAATTTAAAATTCCATTAAATATGTATCGATACGGGTGACACCGTATCAGTACGTCATTCAAAATCCCTCAGTTTTTACTGAGAGAGCGTATCGATACATATTCAATATGTTTCGATATAGTAAGGGGCGTATCGAAACGCGTTTCTCTAGTAGCCAAGTTTGTAAAAAAGGTATCGATACGGCAAGGTGTGTATCGATATGCCTGGACGATTTTCAATGGTTTGGCCTTGGAACACTTAGAAAATATTTTAGAGTTTGAGTTTTTCAAACTAAACTGAAGCCTTGTTGATTTGAAATCTTTTGAGGGACTAAAAAATCTTTTTCAAGTTTTTCAATTTAATCCTGAAAACACCTTGTTATATCAAAATCAAACATAGGTTTTACACTTTTATTTGTAGGTTTTTAGATATCAATGGTACAAATGACTCCGAGTCAGATTCTGAGATTAATTTTGAATTACCTCTATGTTTGGAGGAAGTTGGGTATATTAATGATGATGAAGAATATGACTTGCCCGATGATTTGCTGAAAATGGTAGAGGGAGAGGAAAAGCAGATTCTACCCCACAAAGAAGAGTTAGAAGTTTTGAATCTTGGGACCGAAGAAGAGAAGCGTGAAGTGAAGATTGGTACCACCATCTCAGTTAAGACGCGACAATGTTTTGTTGAGCTTCTGTAGGAGTATAAGGACATTTTTGCCTGGTCATATCAGGAAATGCCTGGCCTTGATACAAATATTGTTATGCATCGGCTTCCTATAAAGGAGGGATGTGAGCATGTAAAGCAAAAACTCATAAGGATGAAGGTTGATACACTTCTGAAAACCAGAGATGAAGTAAAAAAGCAATACAATACAGGATTCCTCAAGGTGGCTAAATATTCAGAATGAGTGGAAAACATTGTTCCAGTACCAAAGAAAGATGGAAAAGTAAGGATGTGTGTCGACTACAATGATCTTAATAGGGCAAGTCCCAAAGATAACTTTCCGCTCCCACATATCGACACCTTGGTAGACAATACAACCGATCATTCCATTTTCTCTTTTATGGATGGAATTTCTGGATATAATCAAATAAAGATGTGCCCATAAGACATGGAAAAGACTACTTTTGTAACACTTTAGGGAACTTTTTGCTATAAAGTAATGCCTTTTGGATTGAAAAACGCGAGGGCAACTTATCAGAGAGTTATGGTTACTCTTTTCCACGATATGATGCACATGAAATAGAAGTTTATGTTGATGATATGATTGTCAAATCTAGAACTGAGGAGGAGCATCTAGTGAACCTGAGTAAGCTTTTTCAAAGGTTGAGAAAATTTCAGCTAAAGTTTAATCCTGCCAAGTGCACATTTGGGGTTACTTCCGGAAAGTTGTTAGGCTTTGCAGTAAGCAGAAAAGGAATTGAAATTGACCCTGATAAGATAAAGGCCATACAAGAGCTTCCATCACCCCAAACACATAAGCAAGTTCGAGGATTCTTGGGGAGGTTGAATTACATAGCCCGTTTCATCTCCTAATTAACAAATAAATGTGATCCAATATTCAGGTTACTCAGAAAGAATAATCCAGGGACATGGAATGAGGAATGTCATGTAGCCTTAGATCAAGGAGCAGTTAACCAACCCTCAAGTGTTGGTACCACCTGTCTCAGAAAAACTGTAAATACTCTATCTGACGGTGTATGAAAATTCAATGGGCTGCGTATTGGGGTAGCATAATGAAAATGGAAGGAAGGAATGGGCAATATATTACGTGAGCAAAAAGTTCACCAACTGTGAAACAAGATATACCCCGATTGAAAAAGTATGTTGCGCTCTAGTGTGGGCTACTAAAAGGCTTAGGCAATATATGTTGTATCATACCATATGGTTGATTTCAAGGCTAGATCCGTCAAAGTTTATGATGGAAGCTCCAGCCTTATTAGGAAGAATAGCACGATGGAAGATGTTGCTCTCAGAATATGATATTCAGTATGTGAGTTAGAAAGCTATAAAAGGAAGTGCCATAGCTGATTTTCTAAAAAGTCGTGCTCAAGATGATTATGAGGCGTTAGATTTCAGTTTCCCCGACGAGGATTTAATGTGTATTATAGAAAATGATGAGCCAATAACAGAATCCAGGGTCATGCACATTGACGATGTTGTAAATGCTTTAGGACGAGGTATCGGGGCAGTTTTGGCCTCACTAGAATGAGACCATTACCCTTTCACATGTCGTTTGAAATTCTTTTACATTAATAACATGACAGAATATGAGACATGCATATTAGGTCTAAGAGAGGCCATTGATAGAAAGATCCGAAATTTGAAGGTCTATGGGGATTCAGCATTGATCATCTATCAAATAAGTGGCGAATGGGAAACAAAAGATGCAAAATTGATAAAATATTACAAGTTAGTCCTCGAATTAACTAAAGAATTCGATGTGATCACTTTTAAGCATCTCCCAAGGGAAGTGTTGAGTTGATCACACAATTGCAAATGGCCAAGATGGGGTTGAATTGTCAATAAAAATTTTGGTGGGAGGAATAAGTGAAAAATTAAAAGATGACACAAGTAGTTAGAGTGGTTAAAGTTCTCCAAATGAACTCTACATCCACTACCTTAGTTACCACTAAGGATTTTCAACCAATTCACTACTTGAATTCTTCCCCTTTTCTTGGATGAGGAGGTAACCTTACAAATTCGATTAAGCTTTCTACCCAAAGCTTAATCCACTCAATTTACAAAGAGAAGTTTTTGGTAAACTCAAATAGTTCCTCACAAAGGATAAATGTTTACCCAAATACAATTTTAATCACCCCAAACTCACAATACAAAATAACAATTGAAAACACTAGAGTTGGGTACAAGAATTTGACTTTGAAGAGCACAAGGGTTTGGTTTTTTGCTTTGATGGTGCTTGTAGGTTGAATAGTTGTTGCTGACCTTCAAAGGACTTCAATTTATATCTCCTCTATTATTTCTAGCCGTTTGGGTGGTTGGGGAATTGAATAGAGCCGTTGGTGGTGTTATCTCACCTCCATAAATGCAGTCTGCAACCACCCGTTTCGGAACGCGGGAACCTGTTTCGAAACAGACCAAAATAGAAAGATCCGTTGGGGTGCATTTAAGAGCCCGTATTGAAACGGTATTAACCCGTTTTGAAACACTTTTGCCACTGTCAAGGGTGGTTTCAAAACAGCTTGTACTCGTTTCGAAACGCCTTAACGGTTTTTGAAAAATCAGTTAAAAACTTACAACGGTCATATTTTTTCAAATCAAAATGAAGAACTGTTTCGAAACACTTGAAGTCGTTTCGATACGGGTTCTCTATGTTCTATAGTCGTTTTGATACCCGTTTCAGAACAGGGGTTGACAGTTTCAAAACCGTTTCGAAACGCCTTAGGCCGTTTCGAAACAGTGACTCAAAAAACACTGTTTTGGCTTTAAGAACACTTAGAAAATATTTGGAAAACTTAGTTTTTAACTTAGGCATATTCTTAAAATCATATGGGGATGTTTGAGGACTTAAAAATTCGTTTTGACATTTTCAATTTAGTCTTTAGGTTCTTTAGTTACATCAAAATTAAAATATCGGTTTCACAATCTCCCCCTTTTTGATATAACAAAACCAAAGTTAGAATTTTTAAGAGTTTTGAAAATTTTGAACACATTCTAACTCCCCCTTAATTTAAGACAGGTTTTTAAAGTTTTAAAAAGATTTTAACTTTGAAATTCAAGTTTTAAAACTTAAAAACACTTTAGACATTTAAAACGAATTTTTGGCTCTTAAATTTCTTCTCCCCCTTTTTTGTTAGATCAAAAATAATAAACAGGGCTCATAGAGAAGAGAAAGGATTAGTACCAATAAGCACTAAGCAATAAGCAATAAGCAACAATAATATTAATTCATAAAATTAAAATATCCAAACCATAAATCAACATTAAGTTCAAAGCATAATCCCAAATAAAACTAAAAGCATAGGTTCATAAAACATAATGAAACATAAAGATGCAAACTTAATCCTAAAATGCATAGATGATATGATATGTTATGAATATCCTAGGCCTCGTCATCACTATCGTCATCCGAAGTCTCATCATCGCTCTTGACTTGAGAACAGTGAAACTTCATCCATTGGCCATAGAGGGTAGAGAAGGACAAATCTATGTTCGAGTGGGAAGTCTCAAGGGATTGGAGTCGATCCTCTACATTTTGCAAGCGAGTGTTGATGGCACCAAAACCCGAAGCCATGTTAGTGTCTATGGCATTGAACCACTCGGTAATCAAAGCTGTGAGAGCTTCATGGTTTGCAACTTGAGCTTGTGGTTGAGGTTCAACAGGAGGAGGAGGAGGAGGTGCGACTCTATCAACGCGTTCCCAAACATTGTTCACATAGTGAAAACCGGACTTGCGGAGAGAGGACTCACCAATTTTTGACTTGCAGGGTTCCGGAGAGTCGTAGGTGCAGTCGAGACCAATCTTGCTAAAGATGTGACTTAAAATCGTGCCATAAGTAAAGGATTTCAAAGCATCGGTGTCAATAAGCTTAACATTGTTAACCATCTCGGCAAATATGATCTTAGCAACATTAGGGCGCTCACCACAACGGAAACACTCAAGCCAAAAATAGTAAACTTGACGGATATGAGAATATTTACCTCCGGAGGGGCGAAGGAACCATGAAACCATCAAATGGAGAAAACGATCGTGCGCATCCAAGGTAAGCACTTGACCGGTGTGAGAACCAAAGTGACTCTCATTCTCAAATCCTTCATCCTTAAGGGAAAAAGTAGACTTCAAGAGAGGGACATTAACAACAAACTTTTTCCCTAAAATATAAGATTCAATCCCAACAACCTCGGCATTTGTTTCATCATTAATAAGGTGAGCATTGGAATAAAAGATAAGTACCACGTGTTTGTAGCAAATATCTGGGATGCTCAACAAAGGAAGAAGACCCCATTCGCTCAAACGCTTGAGGTAACGGAAAAGAAAACGCTCGGAGTTAAGGAAGTCAAGATCAATCACACGCTTACGACGAACTTCGTAGTCCTTGACATATTTGAAACGAGCTCACATCTCTAGAGTTCGAAGAGATTTTTGAAAGAGCTGGGCGAGATTTGGGCGCATACTCGATTCACCGGATTGAACGGACTTACGTTTTTTGCTAACATATTCCGAAGCCATCCTAAAAACATTAAGCAAGTTTTAAAATAATTAAGTGTATGCATAGATTTCTAAATTCAATCCAATGATAAATCCCACTTAGATTTTAAAAAATTTAAAACAAAAACAAGAAAATTAAAAAGAAAAACAGTAAAAGAAAAATACGAGTGAAAATTTTTATATTCGAATCAGAAAATTGAAGATTTTGAAATTTTTTTTACAAGATATGAAAAACCCAAGCATAAGAACATAAAACTATACAAAAATAAAATTTTCTAACCTAAGCTTCGAACATAAAATGAAGGAAAAAGAAAAAGAGGAAAAATACCTTAGTTTGGGATTTTGGATGAATGGATGAAAATCCTTGCACAATATTGATGAATCTTGCTTAGAGTAGTGTTTTAGAGAAAAACCCCTCAATATTTGGTGAAAAACAAAGAGGTTTAGTGGGGTTTTATAGGGAAAAATTCGGGTTAGGGTTTTTAGGCTTTGGGAGAGTTTTAATTAAAGTGAACTTTATCATTAAAAGCCCTACTTAAAGCTATCCGCGAAACCGTTTCGGAACGGTCCTGACCGTTTCGAAACGCGAGCACGAGAGTTTGACCGTTTTTAGAATTTCAGATGACCGTTTTGATATGGGGTTGACCGTATCGAAGCCCCGTTGACTCGTATCGAAACTTGTTTCGATACACTCCTTGGCAGTAGCCAAAACGTTTCGAAACCCTTTCAAGGCGTTTCGAAACGCCCTTCTCTCAGACATGATTTTGAAGCATCTGTATCGAAACAGGTTGACCCGTTTCGATACACCTGGGCCTGGAAGTGCAGATGAGGCTTTAAGAGTACAGAAAATTGAGTTTTTCTAAGGCCTAACTTGCATGAATGACATGAATGATCAGGAAAACATATGCAAACATAAACATACTCCCCCTAGCTATAGACATGGATGAAATTAGGAGTAAAAACACATAAACATGGCATTTCACAAGATCAAGCAATTTTAAGCACAAAAGAGGTCCTAAAAAGTCAAGATAGGCTAGCTAGACCTAACTCTCTCCTAAGGGACCAAAAACGCTCTTTATCTAAATGTTTTGTAAATATATCCGCTAATTGGTTTAAGATGTCAACATATTCTATAACAACATCATTTTTCAAAACATGATCTCTAATGAAATGATGTCTAATTTCTATGTGTTTAGTTCTAGAGTGTTGGATGGGATTCTTAGTGAGACAAATGGCACTAGTGTTGTCACACTTAAGGGGTATGGTTTCTATTTCAACACCATAATCTAAGAGTTGTTGCTTCATCCAAAAGACTTGAGCACAACAACTCCCTAAGGATATGTACTCCGCTTCGGTGGTAGATAAGGCTACGCTATTTTGTTTCTTAGAGAACCAAGATACGAGCATACTACCTAAGAATTGGCATGTCCCGGAAGTACTTTTCCTATCTATCTTACATCCCCCATAATCCGCATCCGAATAAGCATAAAGGCTAAAGTAAGAATCTTTAGGATACCAAAGGCCTAAGGTAGGTGTGTCTCTAAGGTATCTAAAAATTCTCTTAATGGCAACTAAGTGTGATTCTCTAGGACTAGCTTGAAACCTAGCACACAAGTAAACACTAAACATAATATTCGGTCTACTTGCGGTAAGGTAAAGCAAAGAACCTATCATGGATCTATAAAGCTTAGAATCAACCCACTTACCCCCTTCATCTTTGTCAAGCTTTATGGAAGAACTCATAGGTGTGGCTTGAGGTTTTGCATTCTCCAAGCCAAACTTTTTGAGCATATCATTCACGTACTTAGCTTGATTTATGAAGGTGCTATCTTTCTTTTGTTTGATTTGGAGTCCCAAGAAGAATGAGAGCTCTCCCATCATGCTTATCTTGAACTCACCTTGCATTAGCTTAGAAAATTCTTTACAATAACACTCATTAGTAGAACCAAAAATGATATCATCAACATAGATTTGTACTACTAAGATGTCATTGTTATATCTTTTTATGAAGGGTGTGGTATCCACCTTTCCTTTTTCAAAACCCTTTTCAATTAAGAAATTTGAAAGTCTCTCATACCAAGCTCTAGGAGCTTGTTTTAAACCATAGAGAGCTTTTGTAAGTTTAAACACATGATTTGGAAATTTTGAATCCTCAAAACCCAATGGTTGTTCAACATACACTTCTTCATTTATAAAACCATTTAAAAAGGCACTTTTTACATCCATTTGAAAAAGCTTGAAATTATGATAACATGCAAATGCAAGCAACGTCCTAATGGCTTCCATTCTAGCTACGGGTGCATAAGTCTCATCAAAATCAATTCCCTCTTCTTGGGTATAGCCTTGAGCAACAAGCCTAGCCTTGTTTCTCACTATATTACCACTTTCATCTAATTTATTCCTAAAAACCCATTTTGTTCCTATAGTAGATTGATTATTAGGCCTTTCAACTAATGTCCGAACTTTACTTCTCTCAAATTGATTTAATTCCTCTTGCATGGCCAAAATCCAAAAATCATCTTTTAAAGCTTCTTTAATATTTTTAGGCTCAATGCATGAAAGAAATGCAACATGGTTCATTAATTTGAGAGAGGATCTAGTAGTTACCCCTTGGATGGATCACCCAGAATTTCACCACCTTTGACATAGTTGAACTCCCTTGGGTAAGACACCTCCTTTTCCTCAAGATCCAAATCCTTCAAGGCTTCAAGAGGTGGATCTTGTGCATCCTCATCTTTAGTTGGAACCTCATCCACCTTTGACGTTTGTCCTCCATCAATGGCATCAAGGATTCCTACATCATCATCATCACAAGATTCCTTCATCGGAAGGAGGTTATCATCGAAAACAACATGTATAGACTCTTCAACTACTAGAGTTCTTTTATTAAATACACGATAGGCTTTAGAGTTTAAAGAGTACCCTAAGAAAATAGCTTCATCACTTTTAGCATCAAATTTACCTAAATTCTATTTACCATTATTTAAAACAAAACACTTGCAACCAAAAGGATGAAAATAGCTAATGTTAGGCTTCTTAGATTTTAAAATCTCATAAGGCGTTTTCTTCAAAATCGGCCTAATCATTACTCAATTTATAATATAGCAAGCGGTATTTGTGGCTTCCGCCCAAAAATATTTAGGTAAATTATTTTCGCAAAGCATGGTTCTAGCCATTTCTTCTAAAGTTCGATTTTTCCTCTCAACTACCCCATTTTGTTGAGGAGTGCGAGATGCGGAAAAATTGTGGCTAATCCCATTTTCATTTAAAAACTCATCGAAACCTAGATTTTGAAATTCGGTTCCATGATCACTTCTAATGTGAGAAATTTTAAGTTCAAAATCATTTTGAGTTATTTTAGAAAATGTGATGAATTTTTCTAAAGCCTCATCCTTTGTACTTAAGAATAGAACCCAAGTAAGCCTAGAATAGTCATCTACAAGCACACAAGCATATGATTTTCCACCCAAGCTCATTGTTCTAATAGGCCCAAAAAGATCCATATGAATCAATTGTAAACATCTACTAGTAGAGACATCATTAATGGATTTAAACGAAGTTCTATGTTGTTTACCCTTTGAACATGCATCACAAATTTTATCATTAGAAAATTTAAGTTTGGGTAAACCTCTAACTAGATTAAGGGAATTTAATTTCTCTAAGACACTCATGCTAGCATGTCCTTATTTTTTATGCCAAAGCCACGAGTCATGTTCATCATATGCAACTAAGCATGTATGTGAATGAATGTCATCTAGATGCACCATGTATATGTTCCCTATGCGATGACCAATGAGCATTAGCTGTTTTGTTTTAATGTTTACAATTTTGCAACCACTTTTATCAAATAAAACATTAAAACACTTATCACATAATTGACTAATGCTCAATAAATTATGTTTAAGACCGTTGACATACAAAACATTTTCAATGAAAATAGAAGAGTTATTACCAATGGAGCCTATTCCTTCAATGTGGCCTTTGGAGTTGTCACCGAAGGTTACCACTCTTTGGCTTTAGTTCCACAAATCTACTCTTGTCACCGGTCATATGTCTTGAGCATCCACTATCAAGGTACCAAGAATTTTGGCTTGAAGCTTTAGCCTTGTAGCAATGCTCCCCCTACAAACAAAGAAATTAGGCCTTGATTTTTGGTACCCAAATCATTTTGGGTCCATGAGTGTTAGCCTTCAACATTTTGGTTACCTTAGGAATCCAAGAAGCAATAACATTCATATTATTAGAAATAATGAGTTCTTTAGGAACCCAAACACTCCTAACTCTTTGACCTCTAGATTGCTTATTAAAATTTCTTTGTTTAGGAATGAAATGTTTTCTTTTTACATATTGGGATTTAGAATGGTTTCCTTTTTCAAATTATTTTTCCCAATAGCAATAGATGTTTTAAGATTATCAACTTCCTTTGTGTGATAATCTTGAAAATCGGAAAGAAGTTTTTCAAGTTCAAGATTTTTTGTTTTAAGATCATTTGAAAGATTTACTAAAAACAAAACTTTCTTTTCCAATTCGGAGTTAGCTTTTGAAAATGTCTCATTTTGATTTTTCAAATCGGAAATGATTTTCTTGTTTTTCAAAATGGATTCTTTATATTTTCCTACTAACTCATCGTAAACCTCTTGCAATTCATCATAAGCATCTTGAAGTTCATCAAAAGTAAAATAAAATTGGATAAGTTCGAGTTTGCCTTTGGTTCATCATCAATGGCCATGAGACATAGATTGGCCACTTCCTCCTCTTCCTCGGATGACTCATCGTCACTCCAAGTTGCTATTTGAGCTTTGAGCTTGTTCTTCTTCCCAAAGCTCTTCCTCTTCAATTGAGGACATTTGGAACGGATGTGACCCTGCTTCTTGCATTCATAGCAAGTGATTTGGTCCTTCTTCTCTTCCTTACTCTTACTCTTGAAGTCTCCTTTTCTAATAAACTCTCTTCCATGATTTGACTTCATGAACCGAGTAAACCGTTTGGCCAACATGGCCATCCTCGATCACAGCAGGGTTCAAAACCTCAGTGCTACATGTAATCCATTTTTATTTTACCTCTTAGCTAACTCATAACTCTGGTCAGAGCACTCATCTTCATCTTCACTTGAATCGCTTTCTTGATATGAAGCTTTTAGAGCGATTCTCACTTTCTTCTTCTCAACATCCTTCTTCTCAACTATTTTCTTCTCTTCTTCTCTTCCCTTCCTCATAATCTTATGGGTGAGTAGAGATCCAACAAGAGCATCAAGATTGAGAGTCTTCAAATCTCTAGCTTCAATAATAGTTGTTCTCTTGCCATCACATGACTCCGGAAGAGAGTACAACAATTTCCTCACTAGTTTGTCTTCGGGGATGATCTCGTCGAACCCTATCACATGACTCCGGAAGAGAGTACAACATGGAGAGCTTTGTCATCCACTTGCATCCTTCTTCTTTCATCATCCGTCATCTCGGGTTTTACCTTTGGGACAAGTCTTTCTCCATCTCTCTTCATAGGAATGTATGGACCTTCTTCAACCACATCCCACACCATGTAGTCGGTAGACTTGATGAAGAGCCTCATCCTATTCTTCCAATATGGGTAGTTATCCCCATTGAAGAATGGTGACTTGGTGGTAGATTGGGACTCATAGTTGGAGGTGGATGCCATTGGTTGACTAGTTGTTGATCAAACTCTCCTAGAATCGACTCAAGAGGGT
Source organism: Hibiscus tridactylites (assembly GCA_958450335.1). Taxonomy (NCBI): domain Eukaryota; kingdom Viridiplantae; phylum Streptophyta; class Magnoliopsida; order Malvales; family Malvaceae; genus Hibiscus; species Hibiscus tridactylites. The sequence goes on along the minus strand of OY288265.1, from coordinate 22,944,050 downwards.
TCTAATCCTTCCAATGAGTGTAGCTCTGATACCAATTGTTGAGTTGATCACACAATTGCAAATGGCCAAGAGGGGGTGAATTGGCAATAAAAATTTTGGTGGGAGGAATAAGTGAAAAATTAAAAGATGACACAAGTAGTTAGAGTGGTTCAAGTTCTCCAAATGAACTCTACATCCACTACCTTAGTTACCACTAAGGATTTTCAACCAATTCACTACTTGAATTCTTACCCTTTTCTTGGATGAGGAGGTAACTTTACAAATTCGATTAAGCTTTCTACCCAAAGCTTAATCCACTCAATTTACAAAGAGAAGTTTTTGGTAAACTCAAATAGTTCCTCACAAAGGATAAATGTTTACCCAAATACAATTTTAATCACCCCAAACTCACAATACAAAATAACAATTGAAAACACTAGAGTCAGGTACAAGAATTTGACTTTGAAGAGCACAAGGGTTTGGTTTTTTGCTTTGATGATGCTTGTAGGTTGAATAGTTGTTGCTCACCTTCAAAGGACTTCAATTTATATCTCCTCTATTAACTCTAGCCGTTTGGGTGGTTGGGGAATTGAATAGAGTTGTTGGTGGTGTTATCTCACCTCCATAAATGCAGTCTGCAACCACCCGTTTCGGAACGCGGGAACTTATCTCGAAATGGACCAAATTAGAAAGAGTAGTTGGGGTGCATTTAAGAGTTCGTATCGAAACGGTATTAACCCGTTTCGAAACACTTTTGCCACTGTCAAGGGTCGTTTCGAAACAGCTTGTACTCGTTTCGAAACGCCTTAACGGTTTCTGAAAAATTAGTTAAAAACTTACAACGGTCATATTTTTTTCAAATCAAAATGAAGAACCGTTTCGAAACACTTGAAGTCGTTTCGATACGGGTTCTCTATGTTCTAAAGCCGTTTCGATACCCATTTTGGAATAGGGGTTGACAGTTTCAAAACCGTTTCGAAACGCCTTAGGCCGTTTCGAAACAGTGACTCGAAAAACATTGTTTCGGCTTTAAGAACACTTAGAAAATATTTGGAAAACTTAGTTTTTAACTTAGGCATATTCTTAAAATCATATGGGGATGTTTGAGGACTTAAAAGTTCGTTTTGACATTTTCAATTTAGTCTTTAGGTTCTTTAGTTATATCAAAATTAAAATATCGGTTTCACAGGAAGACAATCAAATGGTTGACGCCTTAGCTACTTTAGCTGCCATGTTTAAATCAAGTGATGGTTCCAAGATGATGCCTATTAAGATGCAAACGTTGGAGTCCCCAGCTCATTGTTACAACGTAGAAGAAGAGGCAAATGGCTTGCCATGGTACCATGACATCTTGCAGTACATAAAATTTCAGCAATACCCAGTACAGGCTTTAGAAAATGAAAAGAAGATGATTAGGAAAATGACATCATGGTACATTCTTGAAGGAGAAATCCTTTATAAATGAAGTCGAGATCAGGTTCTTTTAAGATGTGTGGATGCAAAAGAAGCTCAGTTGATTCTGGAAGAGGTTCATGAGGGAGTTTGCGGAACTCACCCTAGTGGTTTCACTATGGCAAGAAGAATTATGCGTTTCGGATATTACTGGTCAACGATGGAATGAGATTGCATTAATTACTCCCACAAATGTCACAAGTGCTAGGTTTATGCTGACAAGGTTCACGCGCCTCCTCAGTCTCTCCATGTCATGTCATCTCCCTGGCCATTCTCTATGTGAGGCATAGACGTCATTAAGTAGATTCATCCGAAGACGTCAAATGGGTGTCGCTTTATTCTGGTAGCTATCGATTACTTCACAAAATGGATGGAACCGGCCTCGTACACAAGTGTAACTAGGTCTACTTTTTGGAATTTCTTAAAGAAGGAGATCATTTGTCGATATGGTTTATCGGAGAGCATAATCACCGATAATGCCTCCAACCTAAATAACAAAATGATTGTTGGGGTATGTGAACAATTTAGCATTAAGCACCGTAACTCAGTAGTAGATCTCCCGAAGATGAATAGAGCAGTTGAGGCAGCCAATAAAAACATCAAGAAGATAGTTGCAAAAATGACTGACACTTATAAAGATTGGCATGAAAAGTTACCATTCGCCTTATATGCATATCGAACAGCGGTACGAACATCTATTGGGGCAACTCCGTTTTCATTAGTGTATGGAGTAGAAGTTGTGCTACAAATTAAGGTTGAGATACCATCGATGCATGTCTTGATGGAGGCCAAGTTAGATGAAGCTGAATGGGTTCAAGCAAGGTATGACCAATTGAATTTAATTGAAGAAAAGAGGTTGAAAGCCTTAAGCCATGGTTAAATGTACCAAAGGAGAATGATAAGGGCTTATGGAAAGAAGGTTCTCCCTATAGAATTCCAAGAAGGTGATTTTGTATTAAAGAAGAAGTTTCCAATCCAAAGCGATCTCCGAGGAAAATGGGCGCCCAATTAGGAAAGACCTTATATTGTGACAAAGGTTTTTTCAGGCGGAGCATTGATCTTGGCTTCAAAACCTGGTGAACTTAGATTTCGTTAAGATGTATTATGCTTGAAGAAAAGGAAAAGGATAAGGAAAAAGAAAAAGAAAAAGAAAAAAGAAAAAGAGAAAGAAAAGAAAAGAAAATGAGGGTTCAAAATGAAAACCCGCAAGGGGCATTTTGAAACCAAAGGAGGATCTGAGTTGAAAACCTGTAAAGGGCGGGTCAGGTAATTCGCAAGATAATTTTCGGGGATTCATATCTTATGTGAAACACCCCATTTTAGCCCTAATTTGAAAACCCTAATTATGAGAATTCCCAATTGGAAACCCTAGAAATTGGGGGGAAATTCGGAATTTAACCTAATCTGATTTGGGACCCAATTGAATAAATTTATAAGTTTGGTGGTTAAATTATTAGGCGGGCAAAAATAGAGACCCTTATTCTGTAATTTACCCATTTATTTAGGGTAAACACTCCTTAGCCCTATTTCAGTGTTATGCGCCGCTCTTCATCTGATTTCTCTAAAATAATAATAATAAAAAAATACCAAAACATATCAACCCTTCCCCCACCCTTTTCCGTTGAAGCTCCGGCCAAGGGGCTTTCATCGACGTTCAAGCGGTTCGAGGCCAGCGGAGTGCTCGTCGTCACGCGCGAGCAAAACCCCACCACCCAACTTCCTTTGCGCCGCCGTTCTTCGCTGGAAACGAGTTCGAAACCGTGCGTTAAATCGTACGCTGCCGCCGCCGTCCTCTGCGTGTGCCGCCGCCGTCCTCTGCGTGCGCGCCACCTCCGTCCCGGTCTAGGGTGAGTGTTTGGATCGAGTCCGTTGGGCTCCGAGGTTACTGTCGCCATCTTGTTGGCTGCTGTCGGGCCGTGGCCGCTGTCGTGTTGGTCGTGGCCGTGGTGGTTGGGCGCCGCCGAGGCGTGGTGTTAGGGTTTTGCTGGATTTGGGTGGCTATTGGATCTGAACCGGACCGGTTGTGTTGGTGAACCGGACAGCTGGGCTGAATCGAACCAGACCAGTGGGCTGATGCAACAATGATGTCATCTACTGTTGCAGTGCTTATGCAACGATGATGTCATCTGCTGTTGCAGTGCTGATGTAGTCCATGATGACATCATCGCAGTCAATGATGACATCAGCGTTGACTTTTGGTTCAATTTTTCGGCTGAGTCCACCTTTATGATTTTTGACGTTCCGGTTCCGTTGCCGTTGTCCGTTCCTTCAAATTCGAACCCGAAATGCCTTTTGGATCAAGTTTATATTTTGAGCTCAGATTTTTGTTAAATGTTGCATCAGAGTTTGACTCGGATATTTTCTTGTGTTCAGGTGACGTGGACTCTGACCCCGAGTTTTTACCTCCTCCTCCGCCAGACAGACCTCCGGTGGCACAGTCTTCGAGATTTGCTAGTAAGATTTCTGTTAAGCGTAGTTTATTCGAATGCGGCATAGTAGGAAGTCTTATATAGTGTTTTTTGTTTTTTTAGGAGCTGATTCTGTTCGACCTACCGCTAGGGCTGAGCGTGGGAGACGTCACTATCGACGTTGACTATTTAGCTGCCTAAGGTGTGTTCTCTGTCTGTGCTACATGTATGTGTTGCCTAATTTCGTGATCTGTATGAGAAATATTCTGTGTTATCCTGCTCGGTTGATTGAGAAATATTTTGTATGGTATTCTACTCTGTTATCTGATAAATATTGCATGACTCGACTGTATGCTATTCTGCTCTGTTATCTGATAAATAATGTATGACTCGGATGCTGTTATCATGTTATGTAACACATATCGGAATCGGATTATTATGTACATGCATCTTAGTTATTTAACAAGATTGCATTCGGACTCTGAAATCGTATTACATGTCATATCATTGGGTTGGGATATTGTACGGAGGAAGCTCAGCGACTTCATCCTTCGGGTTGAACTTCGCTTCGGATCAGTAGTTCCATCTTTCGGGATGAGTTCTGCTTCAGACATGGTGTTGAGGTGTAGAGTGGTTCAGGGGAACCTCACTCTTCGGACGGTGATGTAGTTGGGTGCATGTCATGTTATGATATATGTATGCTTTGCTTGTAATACTTCGGAATATCTGTAAATTTTTGATACATTGTTTGACTGTTGGATTGACTTCTGTTATGCAATTTAGAGACACACTGAGCTTTATAGTTGACTCCCCCTTAGTATCTATTTCAGATTTCCAAACTTAGGTTTCGGTACTTGGAGGATCTCGTTCGAACATTATTTGATATTATTTATCAGTACGTTTTGTTCTAGACTTATATTTATTTATTTAAGTATTTTTCGGATTTGGTTGTAAACGTGGACTTTGGACATTTATTATTTTGGGGGTTTGACAAACTATTTTTAGCATGCTTGTTTTAAGACGAAACATTAAAGGATATCTTTTATAATTGAATAATAATTTCGGCATAATTTTTTTTATAAATAATCTTACTTGAGGGGAAAGTTTCCAAATTGTCAATTTCAATTTGTTATAAACCCTTAGGTCAAAATAGGGGGTTACATTTAGTGGTATCAGAGCCTAGGTTACACCCCTCGGCCTGTGAGGCTCGATAAAAATTTGATTTTAAAGTTTTCAAAATTTTGCATGCATAATAATGTTTTCGGAAACTACGAGATTTTCAGATAAATATCCGAATTTTAAAGAAGTAATATATGTTTTAATTAAAGTCTCCAAGTACCAAATTTTACTTTAGGACTCTTCTTTTGTAGATAGACCACTATGCCACCCCGTAGGAGTACTAGAGCTACGGTTGGCCGAGGTCGAGGCCGTGGACAAGGTCATACCGCTGCGAATACGAGTGACGTTAATCCTCTTGAGCATTCGCCACCACATCAGGAGGACCCACAACATGAGCAGGCTGAGGAGTAACCTGAGGTTCATACGAGTGTCAACAGACCGATCATCCTGATCAGCAGACTCAGAGTGAAGTTCCTCGTGCAGCCGGTAACAGTGAGACTGCTGGAGTTGATGTTGCTGCAGTGCATTTGGAGCTACTGGAGTATCTTCGACAGGGTTCTAGGAGACCCATATCTGCTTAGTTTTTGTCTGTTGGGATGTCGATGTTTGATGGTAAGACGGCTGCAGATCCAGCTGACGCAGAGTATTGGTTGAAGAAATTACATCAGTTATTTGATGAGATGGACTACCCTGCTGACAGAAAATTAAGAGCTGTTGTATCTTTATTGAAGGGTGAAGCCCTAAACTGGTGGGAGGCTGAGAAGACCGTTATTTCTGCTAGTCGGATCACTTGGGATCATTTTCGTCAGGCTTTTCGAGACAGATATGTCGGGGCAGAGTATCTAGCCAAGTGTCGAGAGGATTTTATAAATCTGAAGCAAAATGACATGACCGTGAATCAGTATGAGATTGAGTTTCTGAGGCTGGTACAGTACGTCCCTAGGTTAGTTACTACAGAGGAAGAGAAGTGCAGCTGGTTTTTGAAGGGTCTGCGACCTTCGATCAAGACTGGTGTGTCTTTGCATTTGGACAAAGAGTACAAGGATATTACCTTGCGAGCTAGGACTGCTGAACGCAATGAGGTAGAGTTGAGGCAAGCTGAGTCTCATGGTATGGATCGGGGTAAGAGGCAGTCGACCGCGACAGTTCAGTATAGTCAGGGTAACCAGACTAGGAAGAGGGCAAGAGATGAGAGTGATTATCAGAGTTATTCCAGAGCCAGACCAGTGACCACTACTGTTCCAACTTCTAGTGTTGGAGGATCGACTAGCACGCGGGGGCCACGACAGTGTTCTTTCTGCAAGAAATGGCATTCTGGGGAGTGTAGGAGACAGTATGGGCTTGTTTTCGATGTGGGTCTTTCGATCATATTTTCAGAGATTGTCCGCATGCACCTCCGTCAGCTCATATGACGAGTCCGTCACAAGCATCAATACAGACTCCTGCTAGGGGTAGAGGTCGAGGTAGACCTGATTCTACAGTTTCTTCTGGTAGAGGTAGGCCAGCTCAGAGTGGAGGATCATCTGGATCCGGGGTGAGACAGCCAGGTTTGGTTTATGCTACCAGGAGACATGAGGATCGTGATGAACCAGATGTTATTGCTGGTACATTTTCTATCCACTCTATTCCGTATTTTGCTTTATTAGATATTGGTTCTACCCATTCATATGTTGCGAGTTCAGTATCTGGGGGACTTGAAATTCCGGTTGAGAATACTGGGAACGCGGTTTCCGTTTATAGTCCAGTGGGTGATCATGTCAAGGTTTCTAAGGTGTACAAGAATTGCCCTTTAGAGATTAAAGGGAAAATATTCTCCGCTGATTTGATGGAGTTACCTTTCAGAGAGTTCGACCTTATTCTCGGAATGGATTGGTTATCCGCTCATCGAGTCCGTTTGGATTGTGAAAAGAAAAAGGCGACTCTGAAAACCTCAGATGGGTGCGAGGTGGTTATGGTTGGAGAGCGTAGAGGTTACATGACCAATGTTGTTTCGGCTCTCAAAGCGGAAAAGATGATTCGACATGGGCTACTGCCTATCTTGCTTATATTCTTGACTCGAGGCAGTCAGATTCTGATTTGGATAAGATCCAGGTGGTTAGGGATTTTCCATATGTTTTTCCTGAGGAATTGCCGGGGGTACCGCCAAAACGTGACGAGGTTGAGTTTGGCATAGATTTATATCCGGGTATAGCTCTTGTCTCTATGGCTCCTTACAGGATGGCTCCGAAAGAGCTTAAAGAATTGAAGATTCAGTTGCAATAATTTTGGATAGGGGTTTCATCCGACCTAGTGTTTCTCCTTGGGGAGCCCCTGTTTTGTTTGTGAAGAAGAATGACGAATTACTTCGGCTTTGTATTGATTATCGGAAGCTGAACAAGCTGACGATCAAGAACAGGTACCCACTTCCTCGTATTGATGACTTGTTCGATCAGTTCCGGGGAGCTACAGCATTTTCTAAGATAGACCTGAGATGGGGTTATTACCAACTCAAGGTTAAGGATTCTGATGTGTTCAAGACCGCTTTTCGGACTCGTTACGGTCATTCCGAGTTTATGGTGATGCCGTTTGGATTGACTAATGCTCCTGCAGCCTTTATGGATATGATGAACAGGGTGTTTCAACCCTATCTGGACCAGTTCGTGGTGGTTTTCATTGGCGACATATTGGTTTATTCTAAATCGGAGGCAGAACATGAGGAACATCTCCGGGTTGTTCTACAGACTTTGCGTGAAAAGCAGTTGTATGCAAAGTTCAGTAAATGTGAATTCTGGTTGACCGAGGTTACCTTCTTGGGACACGTGGTTTCTGCTAATGGTATTCAGGTTGATCCAAAGAAGATTGAGGCTATTTTGGGTTGGAAACAGCCCAAGAATGTTCTTGAGATTCGAAGCTTCTTGGGTTTAGCTCGTTACTATCGGAGGTTTGTGGAAGGTTTCTCGATTATTGCAGCTCCTCTGACTAAACTACTGAGGAAGGATATTCCTTTTGTCTGGACTGAGGCTCAGCAGACCAGTTTTGAGAAACTTAAGACCGTGTTGACTGAAGCACCGGTTCTGATTCAGCCTGAGCCTGGGAAGGCCTATACGGTATACAGTGATGCCTCTCACACAGGATTGGGATGTGTTCTGATGTAGGAGGGGAAGGTAGTGGCCTATGCGTCTCGTCAGTTGAAAACGCATGAGTGCAACTACCCCACCCATGATTTGGAGCTTGCTGCTGTGATCTTTGCTTTGAAAATCTAGAGACACTATCTCTACGGAGAGAAGTGCTATATCTTCACCGATCACAAGAGTCTTAAGTATCTACTTACGTAGAAAGAGTTGAATCTGAGACAGCGTCGCTGGTTGGAACTTCTCAAGGATTATGACTGTGAGATAGAGTATCACTCGGGGAAGGTGAACGTGGTTGCCGACGCCTTGAGTCGTAATGCTATCTCGGATTTGAGGACCTTGTTTGCTCGGATGAGTTTGTTTGAAGATGGTAGTTTAATGGCAGAACTTCGGGTCATTCCTACGCTGATATCGGATATACGAGCTGAGCAGCCTACTGATCCTTTTCTTATGCATCGTATCAGAGAGGTTTCCGAGGGTACATCTATGGATTATACTATTGATCAGGATGGTGTTTTGTGTTTCAGAGGCCGGTACTGTATTCCGAGAAAATCTAGGTTGAAACAGGTTATTCTTTGTGAGGCACATGATAGCCCATATTCTATGCATCCTGGTGGTGATAAGATGTATAAAAACCTTCGCCAGAGGTATTGGTGGAAGGGTCTTAAGCGAGATGTTGTCGGATTTGTGTCTAAGTGTATGACTTGTCAGAGAGTCAAGGCAGAGTGTTGAGTGTGTAAAAGTTCTATCATTTACACCTTTTTAAACCCATATTTCTGCTGCATTCAAGCATCATTGCATAGCATTTAGGTTAGTTTTTAATAAAACATCACAATTATATAAAAGGCACGGATTCTACTGAAAGATGGCTATTTTTGCAGGCATCTGTCACAGTAGATGTCGAAGGCAGGCACAGGGCAGATAAGCAGGAGAGCTAAACTGGACAAGCAGCTGAAGAAGACGAACCTGTCATGGACCTGTCGTGACAGCATGATGACAGCAGATTTATGAAGAGGAAAAGTGAAGTGGACCTCGATAGATAGAGAAAAATCTGCTCGTCTGTCGTGTGGAAGCCAAATATTTTTCCAAGCCCCGGATCAAAAGATATGTCAAGCCAAAGCTCAAGGAGAGGAATTCCCATGAAACAAGGAGGCGGCTGAAAAGTAGGAATCCTTAGAGATTTAGTCTTTATTAGAATCTTACTTTTAATTAAAGTTGTAATCCTTGTTACCTTAGATAACTTGAGCCCAAAGCTTATATAAAGGGCATAGATTAAACCTAGGGCATAGCCGACTACCCCATAACCGAAACCAAAACCCTGCCGTTTACCTGTCACCGATATGTTCTAAATTCCCCCTAGGGCTACGGGTTGTTTTGTAAAGTAGTTGCAAGGGTTGCTTTGTTTTAGGATTTTTCAAGTTCAATAAAATAAACTTCAAGTTCTTTTATCTTGGTTTTAATATCTTGCAAGAGCATCGGGATAGCATTGTGAGGTTATCTATTTACTTAGCATCGGGAGAGTTAAGTATACGAAAGAGGTAAAAGCGCGTTCTCTAGTTTATAGTTGAACCATCTCGTGCTTAGGGATAAGGCGAGGTTAAGTGGCTAAGGAAGAATTCATACACATCGGTGTTCATCCTTCGATTCACGCCGGGAGGTATCATCAAAGACGTGATCATCGACAGACTTGTGCCTAGGGATAGGGCAAGGCAGATCAGGGATTCTTGCCAAGCTTGAGGTACGGAGTTAGTGTTCGCTGCCGCGACAGCTAACGGACAGACGCCGCGATAGGTGCTGTCGGCGACGGGTGCGACGACAGAACTGGAGATCCTAAACAATTCAATACCTACACTACTGAGCAACTCAATACCAGCCCATTCTCTCTCTCTTGATATCTCAATCTTTTATTTACGTTTTTACTTTAATATTCGTGACAATTCTCTTAAATATTTCTCTTTACTTCGTGCAGTGAATTTAGGTGGAGTCATTAGCCCAATCCCTGTGGAGACGATATCCGATACTTAGTATCACTTTACTACTTGCGTCGTGTATACTTGCACTATAATTGCGATAGACTATTTTACACGCAACAAGTTTTTGGCGCCGTTGCTGGGGATTGGCAACATAACTACACCTTTCTTTCCTTGCATTTTTTTTGTTTTTGTTTTTATTTTTATTTTCTTTAATTTTTCTTTTGTGTTTTAAACTCTTGCTTTTCACAAGGTTTTCCTGTTTATGCGCAGATCTAAAAGAGGCGAAGATCCTGAGTATAAATTAGATCCGGAGATCGAACGTTCCTTCAATCTCAAGAAACAGATTCGCCACCTTTTAGACCGGAACGAGTACCTTGAAGAACAGCTAGAGCAGATGGCCCGTAATCAGCCTGTCGGTGAAGAAATCCCACCTGTCAGTGACCCGCCCGCGGCAGGTGGACGACGGTCATGTCGTGACTACATGCTGAACGATCATGTAGAGCTGGAGACCACTCTGCCGGATATTGATGTTGACAACTTCGAGCTTAAACCTGTCATGTTTAGTATGATCAACAATGCCGGGCAGTTTGGTGGTTCTGCGACAGAAGATGCTAGGGAGCATCTCAAAACGTTCCAGGAGATCTGTGGTTCGTTTAGACTACCAGGAGTTAGTCCGGAGATACTGAGGCTTCGGTTATTCCCCCATTCATTGAGGGATAGAGCTAAAACTTGGTGGAATAAACTTACACCGGTTCTATTATGACTTGGGCAGATTTAACTCGTGAATTTTTGTCTCGTTTTAATCCTTCACATTTAGCTGAGCGATTACGTAATGAAATTGCTACTTTTCAACAGGAAGATGACGAGCCAATGCACGAGGCCTGGGACAGATTCACAACTCTTCTACGAAACTACCCAATGCATGGATTCCCCGTCTGGAATCAGGTAACTAAGTTTTATAATGCTGCTAACTTACAAACTCGCATTCGAATTGATTCTGCAGCGAATGGACTATTATTGGATAAAGATCCGGACGAGGCCCTGCAAGTTTTGAAACATCTGGCTAAGAATGAGGAGCAGTTTCCAACCGCTAGAAAAGGGGGTAAACGGGTACTTGCTGTCAAGGATTATGAGGCCGACAGCACTATGAAATCACAGGTAGCATTCCTCACTAAAGCCATGAAACACTTATTGAGTGAAGAGAAAGTACGAGGGTTTGCTGTCGAGGAAGTTTGTGCTACATGTGAGGGAAATCATAGTAGGGATGAGTGCCCTATAAATATAGAAGAAGGAAAATATGTTGGAAATTACAAGCCAAACTACAATTCCAACAATTACAACCCTAATTGGAGGAAAGATCCCAAATTTTCCTGGAGTAACCCTAACAATGCCCTAAATCCACAAGCATATAATCAGAATCAAGGGGGTCCTAGATTGTTGACGCGACAGCAGCCGCAGCCGCAGAACCTGCCGCAGAACCTGCCGCCTCAGCAACAACAGCAGCCACCACCTGCCACGAGTAGTATATTGGAGCAGACTCTGGCCACCTTTATGTCTCAGACTGGTACGTATATGGAGAACATCAATAAGTTTGTCAAGAAAACGGAAGACTTTATGAATGAAACTAAGATGAGAATGACAAATCATGAGGCCACCTTGAAATCTCTAGAGACACAAATGGGTCAGGTGTCGCAGCATATTAAGCCACGGCAGAATGGAGGTTTCCCTAGCAATACTGAAAATGCTAGACCGCCCCCACACGAGCAATGTAAGGCGATTACGACTAGGAGTGGGAAAAAGTTACCAGGGCCGGAAAAAGAAGCTGAAACAGAAAAGGAACCTGCCTTGGATAAGCCTGCCGAGGAAGCTGCCCCGACAGGTGATAAACAGACTGCTGCTGATGAGCCTGTTACGACAGCAGAAGCGACAAAGGAGAAAAAAGATGAGTATCGTCCTCAGATTCGCATGCAGTGGGAAGGACGCATTGCTGATTACCGTCCTCCACCACCTTTTCCGCAACGAATACAGCAAGCTAAGCATGAATCTCAACTTAAAAAAATTTATGATATTTTTAAACAGGTTCATATTAACATTCCGTTGTTAGATGCTGTTAGGGAAATGCCCGGTTATGCTAAATTTCTCAAGGATGTCATGTCTAAAAAATCTAAACTTGGGGAATTTGAAACGGTAAGGATGCAAGAAGGTTGCATGAGTATTCTTCATCGACAACCACCCCAGAAAAAGAAGGATTCGGGGAGCTTCCTCATACCTTGCGTAATCGGCGATAAATTTGTGGGTAAGGCATTATGTGATCTTGGTGCTAGTGTTAATCTAATGCCCAAATCTGTTTTTCAGAAATTAGGTATTGGCAAGGCGCGGCCCACGACAGTTACCCTACAGCTAGCTGACCGCTCTTACGTTCACCCCGAGGGAAAAATTGAAGACATCTTGGTAAGAGTGGATAAACTTATTTTTCCTGCTGACTTTCTTATTTTAGATTGTGAGGCAGATGAGAATGCACCAGTCATCCTAGGGCGACCCTTCTTAGCCACGGGAAGATCATTGATTGATGTGGAGAAAGGAGAACTCACCATGCGCGTAAACGATCAAGAAATTAAGTTGAACGTTCTCCAAGCAATGAAACATGCTGATGTGGATGAAGAATGCAAGGCCATCATTGAGGTGACCTTTGATCAACCCTGCATCAGGTCGGGCTGTCGGGATATAAAATTTGGTCACTGCTGCGACAGCCATTTACAAGCCTATCACGACAGCAACGACGACAGCACCGACGACAGCGACTCCTCTGAATCCGATACATCTGATACTGAAGGTCATGAGGAGGTAGACTGGTTAGAACATCGCCCAGGTAAGTTATTCGAACCCTTGAATTACACTTCAGATAACCATTTAATCAAAAAGCCATGTACTGTTGAACCACCTGTCTTAGAACTTAAGCCCCTGCCAGGGCAGCTCAAATATGCTTATCTTGGTGGTGATAAAACACTGCCCGTAATCATCTCTGCTAAGCTGCCGCAGGAACAGGAACGACAGCTGATCGACATGTTGAGGCAACATAAAAGGGCGATAGGATGGACTATAGCAGACATTCAGGGCATTAGTCCGGCAATCTGTATGCACAAAATCCTCCTAGAGGAAGATCATAAGCCGACTATTGATGCCCAACGACGGTTAAACCTTGCAATGAAGGAGGTAGTGCGTAAAGAAATAATTAAATGGTTAGATGCTGATATTATTTACGTCATCTCCGATAGCAAATGGGTAAGCCCGGTGCAATGTGTTCCCAAGAAAGGAGGCATGACCGTGATAACCAACGAAAACAATGAGTTAATCCCAACCAGGACTGTGACCGGTTGGAGGGTTTGCATGGACTATCGGAAGCTTAACAAAGCTACCCGAAAAGATCACTTTCCTTTACCCTTTATTGATCAAATGCTTGATAGATTAGCGGGTAAACCTTACTATTGTTTTCTTGATGGTTACTCAGGTTATAACCAAATCGCTATTGCACCAGAGGATCAAGAGAAAACGACTTTCACCTGCCCCTACGGAACATACGCATTTAGGAGGATGCCGTTTGGACTCTGTAACGCACCTGCCACCTTCCAAAGGTGCATGATGGCTATATTCTCCGACATGGTTGAGGACTTCCTTGAGATCTTCATGGATGATTTTTCTGTCTTTGGAGACGATTTTGAAAGCTGCCTCGGCAACCTTCAAAAGGTACTTGAAAGATGTGAAAAAGCTAATCTTGTTCTTAATTGGGAAAAATGCCATTTTATGGTAGATGAAGGGATAGTTTTAGGCCATAAGATTAGCTGCCGTGGGATAGAAGTCGACAGGGCAAAAATAGAGGTCATAGAGAAGCTGCCGCCGCCAACCACAGTCAAGGGAATTAGGAGTTTTTAGGGCATGCTGGTTTTTATAGGAGATTCATCGCCAATTTCTCAAAAATCACGAAACCCCTATGTCATCTCTTAGAGCAGAACCGACCCTTTGACTTTAATGAAGAATGTACTGAAGCATTCAAGGTTCTGAAGGAAAAGCTAGTGACAGCCCCCATAGTACAGCCACCAGACTGGACGCAACCGTTTGAAATTATGTGTGATGCTAGTGACTATGCTGTCGGGGCAGCACTTGGGCAGCGCAAGGACAGGCTGTTTCATGTCATATATTATGCCAGCAAAACATTGAATGATGCCCAAGTGAATTATACCACCACAGAAAAGGAGCTGTTAGCTGTGGTGTTCTCCATCGACAAGTTTCGTTCTTACATACTTGGAACGAAGGTTATAATACACACCGACCACTCTGCCCTCAAGTATTTATTTGCAAAAAAGGATGCAAAGCCTAGGTTGATACGGTGGATCTTACTATTACAAGAGTTCGACCTTGAAATCAAAGACAAAAAAGGGACAGAAAATCAGGTGGCAGATCACTTGTCGAGGTTGGAGATGGGACAGAGTCTACCTGTAGATGAGACACACATACTAGAGACCTTCCCAGATGAGCAGCTCTTTGCTGCCGCAATAGCTGTCGCGACAGCCATGGCGGCAGGTAAGTCTTCTAACCTTCCCTGGTATGCTGATTTCGTTAATTTTATAGTTAGCGGAATATTACCTTCTGATCTTACTTATCAAGCCAGGAAGAGGTTTCAAAATGATGTTAAACATTATTATTGGGACGAACCTCTTCTTTTCAAGATGTGCGCAGATCAGGTTATAAGGAGATGTGTACCACAAGAAGAACAAGAAGACATTCTCCATCACTGTCATGCTTCACAATATGGAGGACACTTAGGAGGCAATAAAACTGCTGCCAAGGTGCTGCAGTCAGGGTTCTACTGGCCGACACTGTACAAGGACGCACAGGAATTTTACAAAAACTGTGACAGGTGCCAGCGGACAGGTAATATCTCAAGGAGAAACGAGATGCCACTGCAGAATATTTTAGAAGTCGAAATCTTCGACGTTTGGGGGATTGATTTTATGGGACCTTTTCCATCTTCGTGTGGAAATCTTTACATCCTCCTAGCAGTAGATTATGTCTCCAAGTGGGTAGAAGCAATCGCAACTCAAAAGAATGATGCCAAAACGGTCCAAAAGTTTTTGCACAAAAACATCTTTTCTAGATTTGGCATCCCTAGGGCGATTATCAGTGATGAAGGGAGACATTTTGACAACAGGGTAATTGCTGCCGCCCTGAGAAAATATGGTGTCAAGCACAAGATCGCGACAGCATACCACCCACAGACCAATGGACAGGCTGAGATTTCCAACAGGGAAGTGAAGAACATTCTTGAAAAGATGGTTAAACCAACTAGGAAAGATTGGTCTCTACTTCTGAATGATGCACTATGGGCATACAGGACAGCTTTCAAAACTCCATTGGGCATGTCTCCATTCCGATTGATCTATGGGAAAACCTGCCACCTGCCTGTTGAGATAGAGCACAAGGCATATTGGGCAATCAAGGCAGTAAACATGGACTTGGACAAGGCAGGCCAGAAAAGGCTGTTAGATTTGAATGAGATCGATGAAATACGAACGATGGCCTACGACAACGCAAGAATATACAAGGAGAAAACAAAGAAGTGGCATGACAAGAAGTTGCTGCCACGTCAGTTCTGCCCAGGGCAGCTTGTATTGTTGTTTAATTCTAGGTTGAAACTCTTCCCAGGAAAGCTTAAATCTAGATGGTCTGGCCCGTTCCAAGTGGTTCAAGTTTTTCCCCATGGTGCCATTACAATTCAATCATTAAAAGACGGGCACCAATTCAAAGTCAATGGACAACGCCTCAAGCATTATCAGGGGACTGAAGCCCCAGGAATACAGGAAGTGGTTATCTTAGGTGATGCCCCACAAGGCATCCCTAATTTAACCTAACTTTTATTTTTATTTTAATTATTTATTATTATTTATTAGGAATTAGATTTATTTTATTCAAATAATGTTTTGTTTTTAATTTCAGTTTTTAGGAAATAAAGGAGTCAAGTGAGAAAGAAGAAGTGGCCCAAGCCCACCGCCCATACATCAGCCCAATAAAGCCCATTTATGATAACCTGTCGATTCAGCTGCCGGCGCAGACGGATTTGACAGGCTGTCAACAGACGCACAGCAGACGAAGAAGCGTGCGGCAGACGCACAGCAGACGCATTAATGCGTGTCAGACGCGTCAGACACGCAATATCCAATCTGCCGCCCCGTTTTTCTCGCCTGCCGTTGCGGCATTAAATGGGCAGCTACTCGACCGCTATATAAACCCCTTCCCCTTTTCATTTTTCATCACTTCTGATTTTCTCTCTTGTTATTCCCTTCTAGTTTTATCTACTTTCTTTCTTTTTTCAGCCCTTGCAACCAAAATGTCTTCACGACAAACCCGTCAGAATGCTGCTGCCGCTTCTTCTTCAGCAGCAGCATCTCCGTTCGCTAACAAAGAACTATGGGAGGAACGGAGCTTCATCTATAACAGAGATGCCCCTCTTTTTGGACTCCGGCCGTTCATTATGAAGGCCATTACGGCACAACTTTGGGAGGACTTTGCCGAGCAGCCGGCAGAGCTTAACGACACTCTGGTCAGGGAATTTTACGAGGCGATCGAGAGTAAGACGGCGACATCTGTCGTCGTCCGAGGAGTGACAGTTCCTTTCACCGCCAGCAGCATCAACCATGTATTCGGCCTCTTCTTTGGCCCCACTGACGATGCTCATCAACAGTTTTGGGACACCCTCGATGCTGCCGGACATGATGCTGTCATGAGGGAGTTGACAGAGGAGGGCACGACCTGGAGCACCAGCAAGAAGAACCCCAACTCCGTCAACAGGGCAGAGCTACTCCCCGAGGCAAAATTATGGAATGCTTTTATCAAAAAGCGTATCCTGCCCTCGTCACACCATACGACAGTCAACAGACAGCGGTTGGCCCTCATCCACTCTATCATGCATGACAGGCCCATCAATGTGGGCAGGTACATGCGAGACAGCATTCTCAATTGTGCCTTCCGATCAGATTCACGACTATGCCTGCCCTTCACAATCACTGCCCTCTGCCGCTGCGCTGCCGTACCGGAGGACCCTTCAGACAAAATCAAGAAGGGCAGCGGCTGGACCGACAGCAACATCTCCAGCCTCATGGAGATCATCGTCGTATCGCCCCTCAACGCCTTCGATCCAAACGCCCCTCCTGCTGAGTCTGATGATGAACCTGCTACCGAACCTGCCCCAGAAGCTGCCACCAACACCGCTCCGGCAGATCAGAACTCCCACATTCTTGCTGCCATCCTGAGGATAGAGGAGCGCCAGATGGGTTTGATGACATTCATCCGCGACTTCTCCAATGCAACGGTAAATTTCATTACCAATACTTTGAATTTTCCGGATGTCATTTTCCCCACCTTCCCCGCCCATTATTTCAATATCCCCTCCCCCACTCCCACACCACCTGTCTCTCCCCACGAAGAATCTGCCTCCTCCACACCTTCCCCGACAGCAGCCGGCAGCCCACCGGCGGAAACTTCCCCTAGAGGCACCAAGCGAGCTGCCACTGATGACAGCCCTCTTGTCCGGAGGAACTTGGACAGCGCCTTCACGCGGGTGAAAAGAATTAAGCATGTGGCCAACAAGAGAATGCTGTCCAAAGCCATCACGAGTGGCAGCTGGGACAGCAGCAGCAGTTCTGATGTCCGACTAGTGGAGCCACCTGCCCTTCAACTTGCTGACGACCCTGTCCCCCAACCGGAGGAAGAACCTGCACCTCAACAGGCTGATGAACCTGTTGATCAACCTGCTCCGGAACCTGCCCAGCCACCTCCCCAACGCAGACGCTACCATCAGATCCGCGTCAGCAGCAGCAGCGAGGACAGCGAATAAAATTTAAGTTTTTCTTTTACTCCTCTTATTGCTGCCTGCCCTTATATATTTGTGATGTACTTTTATTTATCATGTTTTTCTTTCTTTGTTTTTATGTCATTTTGCATTGAGGGCAATGCAACCCTCGAGTTTGGGGGTGGCAACCCTCCATATTTAATGGAGTCTTTAGCACATCTTTTGTTTAATTGTTGTGTCTTATTAGTTAAGTTCTTTTAAAAAAAATCAGAAAAATAAGAAAATCTAAACTGTTGGCTTAAAACTGTGATGATAACTTACCTGTCATGACGGCTCTATCGTGGCAGCATCTTTAGGACAGGTTAAGGAAAAGTTTAGAGCCTTTCTATAGTTCTGAAAACTTAAACACTTTTGTGACTGTTATATTGCTTAGATTTCTTTTAGCCAAACTAGAATAGGAAGCTTAGAACTTGGATAGCCCCTAGAGGTGCCTAACACTGGCTCTAGGAAAGAAGTTTAGCAAAAGAAAATTCAAAAACCTAGAGGTGCCTGAAACCGGCTCTAGGAAGTTAACTAGAGGTGCCCAAAACTGGCTTTAGAAAAAACTTAGCTTGAAAATAGAAGAAAAAGCATGAAAATGTGCCTTCTAAAAGAAAGTAAACTTTGGCATAAAATTCAAGTTAAGGAGTTGAATATTCTAGTGAAACTAAAAGAGTCTTAGCATATAACTGTTCACAAGCATGCACACACTGCACGAGAGCTATAGGGGGATTCCGGACAGATCCTAACCCTTCCGACAGGTTGCTGCCGCCATAGAGAATGAGCGACAGGTAAGGGACAGTTCACTGTTTGAAGGCCAACACAAAAATTTTCAGTTTTCTTTTAAGTCTTCATTGCTTGAGGGCAAGCAAAAACTTGAGTTTGGGGGTGTGTTGAGTGTGTAAAAGTTCTATCATTTACACCTTTTTAAACCCATATTTCTGCTGCATTCAAGCATCATTGCATAGCATTTAGGTTAGTTTTTAATAAAACATCACAATTATATAAAAGGCACGGATTCTACTGAAAGATGGCTATTTTTGCAGGCATCTGTCACAGTAGATGTCGAAGGCAGGCGCAGGGCAGATAAGCAGGAGAGCTAAACTGGACAAGCAGCTGAAGAAGACGAACCTGTCATGGACATGTCGTGACAGCATGATGACAGCAGATTTATGAAGAGGAAAAGTGAAGTGGACCTCGATAGATAGAGAAAAATCTGCTCGTCTGTCGTGTGGAAGCCAAATATTTTTCCAAGCCCCGGATCAAAAGATATGTCAAGCCAAAGCTCAAGGAGAGGAATTCCCATGAAACAAGGAGGCGGCTGAAAAGTAGGAATCCTTAGAGATTTAGTCTTTATTAGAATCTTACTTTTAATTAAAGTTGTAATCCTTGTTACCTTAGATAACTTGAGCCCAAAGCTTATATAAAGGGCATAGATTAAACCTAGGGCATAGCCGACTACCCCATAACCGAAACCAAAACCCTGCCGTTTACCTGTCACCGATATGTTCTAAATTCCCCCTAGGGCTACGGGTTGTTTTGTAAAGTAGTTGCAAGGGTTGCTTTGTTTTAGGATTTTTCAAGTTCAATAAAATAAACTTCAAGTTCTTTTATCTTGGTTTTAATATCTTGCAAGAGCATCGGGAGAGCATTGTGAGGTTATCTATTTACTTAGCATCGGGAGAGTTAAGTATACGAAAGAGGTAAAAGTGCGTTCTCTAGTTTATAGTTGAACCATCTCGTGCTTAGGGATAAGGCGAGGTTAAGTGGCTAAGGAAGAATTCATACACATCGGTGTTCATCCTTCGATTCACGCCGGGAGGTATCATCAAAGACGTGATCATCGACAGACTTGTGCCTAGGGATAGGGCAAGGCAGATCAGGGATTCTTGCCAAGCTTGAGGTACGGAGTTAGTGTTCGCTGCCGCGACAGCTAATGGACAGACGCTGCGACAGGTGCTGTCGGCGACGGGTGCGACGACAGAACTGGAGATCCTAAACAATTCAATACCTACACTACTGAGCAACTCAATACCAGCCCATTCTCTCTCTCTTGATATCTCAATCTTTTATTTACGTTTTTACTTTAATATTCGTGACAATTCTCTTAAATATTTCTCTTTACTTCGTGCAGTGAATTTAGGTGGAGTCATTAGCCCAATCCCTGTGGAGACGATATCCGATACTTAGTATCACTTTACTACTTGCGTCGTGTATGCTTGCACTATAATTGCGATAGACTATTTTACACGCAACACAGAGCATCAGCGTCCATCTGGGTTGCTTCAGCACATCGAGATTCCTCAGTGGAAGTGGGAGCGTGTGGCTATGGACTTTGTCAGTGGTCTTCCGATGACTCCGTCCAAGAAGGACTCCGTCTGGGTTATAGTGGACCGTTTGACTAAGTCTGCTCATTTCATTCTAGTTCGAGTCAACTATCCTTTGAATAAGTTGGCTCGGCTCTATATTTCTGAGATCGTTCGACTTCATGAGGTACCGCTATCGATTATTTCTGATCGTGATCCGAGGTTTACAGCGAAGTTCTGGAAGGCACTTCACTCTGCTTTGGGTACCCGGTTGAACTTCAGTACATCTTATCATCCGCAGATTGACGGGCAGTCCGAGCGTGTGATTCGGATTCTTAAGGACATGTTGAGAGGTTGTGTTCTTGATTACAATGGTAGTTGGGAGGATTTCTTGCCGCTCGCAGAGTTTGCATATAATAACAGCTACCAGGCTAGTATCAAGATGGCACCGTATGAGGCTCTATATGGACGTAGGTGTAGGTCACCGATTGGATGGACTGAACTTAATGAGCATAGATTGTTGGGACCAAACCTAGTCCGTGAGGCCGAGTAGACAGTCAGATTGATTCGATACCGGCTTAAGGTTGCTTTTGACAAACAGAAGTCCTATGCCGACTTGAGACGTCGAGATCTTGAGTTTGAGGTCGGTGATGAGGTTTTCCTGAAAGTATCTCCTTGGAGAAAGGTACTTCGGTTTGGTCGGAAGGGCAAGCTAAGTCCCCGATATATTGGTCCTTACAGGATTCTTCGTCGGGTTGGACATGTTGCTTATCAGCTCGAGTTACCACCAGAGCTTCAGCGTATTCATGATGTTTTCCATGTTTCTGTGTTGAGACGCTATCATGCTGATCCGTCTCATGTTTTACCTGTAGAGGAGATTGAGATTCGTCCTGATTTGCGCTTTGAGGAGGAGCCTATCGAGATTCTTGCTCAGAATAAGAAAGTTCTCAGAAGGAAGACCATTAAGATGGTCAAAGTCTTATGGCGTGGTCGCAGTCATGATGAGGCTACCTGGGAGCCCAAAGCTGTCATCAAAGCTCAGTATCCGCATTTATTTGCTCCAGGTAAATTTCGAGGCCGAAATTTCTTTTTACGGGGGGGGGGGGGGAGTTGTAACACCCCATTTTAGCCCTAATTTGAAAACCCTAATTATGAGAATTCCCAATTGGAAACCCTAGAAATTGGGGGGGGGGAATTCGGAATTTAACCTAATCTGATTTGGGACCCAATTGAATAAATTTATAAGTTTGGTGGTTAAATTATTAGGCGGGCAAAAATAGGGACCTTTATTCTGTAATTTACCCATTTATTTAGGGTAAACACTCCTTAGCCCTATTTTAGTGTTATGCGCCGCTCTTCATCTGATTTCTCTAAAATAATAATAAAAAAATACCAAAACATATCAACCCTTCCCCCACCCTTTTCCGTTGAAGCTCCGGCTAAGGGGCTTTCATCGCCGTTCAAGCGGTTCGAGGCCAGCGGAGTGCTCGTCGTCACGCGCGAGCAAAACCCGACCACCCAGCTTTCTTTGCGCCGCCATTCTTCGCTGGAAACGAGTTCGAAACCGTGCGTTAAATTGTACGCTGCCGCCGCCGTCCGCTGCATGTGCCGCCGTCGTCCTCTGCGTGCGCGCCACCTCCGTCCCGGATTAGGGTGAGTGTTTGGATCGAGTCCGTTGGGCTCCGGGGTTACTGTCGCCGTCTTGTTGGCCGCTGTGGGCCGTGGCCGCTGTCGTGTTGGTCGTGGCCGTGGTGGTTGGGCGCCACCGGGGCGTGGTGTTAGGGTTTTGCTGGATTTGGGTGGCTGTTGGATCTGAACCGGACCGGTTGTGTTGGTGAACCGGACGGCTGGGCTGAACCGAACCGGACCAGTGGGCTGATGCAACGATGATGTCATCCGCTATTGCAGTACTGATGCAACGATGATGTCATCTGCTATTGTAGTGCTGATGCAGTCAATGATGACGTCATCGCAGTCAAAGATGACGTCAGTGATGACGTCAGTGTTGACTTTCGGTTGACTTTTCGGCTGAGTCCACCTTTATGATTTTTGACGTTCCGGTTCCGTTGCCGCTGTCCGTTCTTTCAAATTCGAACCCGAAATGCCTTTTGGATCAAGTTTATTTGTTGAGCTCAAATTTTTGTTAAATGTTGCATCAGAGTTTGACTCGAATATTTTCTTGTGTTCAGGTGACGTGGACTCCGACCCCGAGTTTTTACCTCCTCCTCCGCCAGGCAGACCTCCGGTGGCACAGACTTTGAGATTTTCCAGTAAGATTTATGTTAAGCGTAGTTTATTCGAATGTGGCATAGTAGGAAGTCTTATATAGTGTTCTTTGTTTTTTTAGGAGCTGATTCTGTTCGACCTACCGCTAGGGCTGAGCGTTGGAGACGTCACTATCGACGTTGACTATTTAGCTGCCTAAGGTGTGTTCTCTGTCTGTGCTACATGTATGTGTTGCCTGATTTCGTGATCTGTATGAGAAATATTCTGTGCTATCCTGCTCGGTTGATTGAGAAATATTTTGTATGTTATTCTGCTCTGTTATCTGATAAATATTGCATGACTCGACTATATGCTATTATGCTCTGTTATCTGATAAATAATGTATGGCTCGGATGCTGTGATCATGTTATGTAACACATATCGGAATCGGATTATTATGTACATGCATCTTAGTTATTTAACAAGATTGCATTCGGACTCTGAAATCGGATTACATGTCATATCATTGGGTTGGGATATTGTACGGAGGAAGCTCAGCGACTTCATCCTTCGGGTTGAACTTCGCTTCGGATCAGTAGTTCCATCTTTCAGGATGAGTTCTGCTTCGGACATGGTGTTGAGGTGTAGAGTGGTTCAGGGGAACCTCACTCTTCGGACGGTGATGTAGTTGGGTGCATGTCATGTTATGATATATGTATGCTTTGCTTGTAATACTTCGGAATATCTGTAAATTTTTGATACATTGTTTGACTGTTGGATTGACTTCTGTTATGCACTTTAGAGACACACTGAGCTTTATAGCTGACTCCCCCTTAGTATCTGTTTCAGATTTCCAAACTTAGGTTTCGGTACTTGGAGGATCTCGTTCGAACATTATTTGATATTATTTATTAGTGCGTTTTGTTCTAGACTTATATTTATTTATTTAAGTATTTTTCGGATTTGGTTGTAAACGTGGACTTTGGACATTTATTATTTTTGGGGTTTGACAAACTATTTTTAGCATGCTTGTTTTAAGACGAAACATTAAAGGATATCTTTTATAATTGAATAATAATTTCGGCATAATTTTTTTTATAAATAATCTTACTTGAGGGGAAAGTTTCCAAATTGTCAATTTCACTTTGTTATAAACCCTTAGGTCAAAATAGGGGGTTACATTTAGTGGTATCAGATTTTCAATCACGCTCTAGAAGAAGCTTGTCCGTGAATACAGATATATTGACTAATGAAAGCGAACGTGGATCAAATGTTTCCGATGACGTAAAGGACGAGATGTGAGGATAAAGTCAGTCCTTTCAGTTAAGGGTGCCAGATTAAGTATGCGGAAGATCAGAAATGTTTTCAAATGATGCAAGAACTAGAAGTGTTTATGGTACTACACTCAAGTTGTGGCCTCATGGCGTTTTGGGTGAATTCCAAGTTCTACCTGATGAAAGTAGGCAATGGTGGAGGTTTTCTTCCAAGGAATGGTGGACGAAATTGGTAAAGCCGTTTAGAATTAAAAGACAAGGTGAAGCTAGCTTTCTTATTTGCGCAAGGTCTAAAGGAAACTCATGTTAGTCGGGCTAGAATCGATGACCAGTAGTTCACCAGAATTAAGAAATAGTCCAAGCAAAAGAAGTTTTAAAAAGAGAGAAGGAAAAGCTTGACATGCATTCATGTTTCTGGCATCCTTAGGAGCATGCACATCACAATTGCATCGCATATTGCATTTTGTTTTTCAGGTACATGGAAGACCTTTTAGAATGGAATTTTGCTTGTTCATCCAAGCATAAGAAGGATGAAAATTTTCAGAAAAAACCCACCAATCCGTTTGGGCGTTTGGAGAATGGAATTTTGCTCATCTATTCGAGCATTTAGAGAATAGAGCCCAACTCATCTATTTGGGAATTTGGAGAATAGAACCCAGCTCAGCTATTCCGGCGTTTGAAGAATAGAATATACTCATCTATTTGGGCATTTGGAGAATAGAACCCAGCTCAGCTATTCGGGCGTTTGGAGAATAGAATCTGCTCATCTATTTGAGCATAAGGAGAATAGAACATGCCTATCCATTCGGGCGTTTGGAGAATGGAATCTGCTCATCTATTCGAAGGTCTGGAAAATAGAACATGTCTATCCGTTCGCGCATCAGGAGAATGAAGCCAACCAGAAAATCGGTGAAAATTAGTGCCTTTTGGTCTTTGCTTTATCTCTGTTGCACAGAGATAAGCAAAGAGGGGCAGTTGTTGTCACTAGATTTTCACTAATTATTTTTAAAAAATAAATATAAAAATAAAAAACTATTTTTAAACCCATTTCAAATAAAAGCCTATTTCAAAATAAAAAAACTTTCTTTAAAACCCAAAAGCTCTATTCAATAAAACCCATTTCAAATAAAGACCCAATTTTAAAATAAAATAATAAACTCATAAAACTCATTTATTTAAAAAAAGCACATTAATAGACCAACAATAAACAAAAAAGTAAAAACAGTGAAAAATAAATATAAAATAAATAAATAAGGGAAAAGACGCGCGCGGCCACGACTCTAGTCTCTGCTGAGTTCAGTATGCTTGTATGCTGATGTTTTCGATTATTTTGGTGGTTTTCTAGCATGGGGTTGTGTCCCTTCATATATGTCGAAGGGGTTGTTTTTGTAATTTTTATTTTACTCCATTAATAAAATTTATGCTTACCTAAAAAACAAATGGGTATAAGCATATGCAACACTGAAATTATTATTTACAATTTCAACATTTATCCTACATTAATATATACTTATTTATTATATCTACAATCATAATAAACAGACAACAAAAAAGATAGTGGACATAATTTTTTATA
The DNA here is from genome assembly GCA_958450335.1 of Hibiscus tridactylites. NCBI lineage: Eukaryota > Viridiplantae > Streptophyta > Magnoliopsida > Malvales > Malvaceae > Hibiscus > Hibiscus tridactylites. The sequence continues at coordinate 22,918,766 of OY288265.1, read as the reverse complement.
GTTGGATTCTGAGGTGGGCAACTTGTGGCCACAAGATACCATAAATCTATCTATAATGTATGTAATAATTCAACAGGATCTCTATAAATTAATACTTGATAAATTAATAATTTTTTTAAAATAATAATATTTTTTCGATCTCAACTTGGACCTAAGATCTAAATTAATAATTTCGATAAATTAATAAGATAACATTTTTTTGAAAGACCCTTATATAAATTTATGGTCACTTCTATATTATAAATTAATAATTCTATAAAATTACAAATATAATGAGGACAACTTAGTTAAATATGATTCTATTGTTGTTTGCTTCTTCTTAAAATTTAAATCTAATTGTATTTTATCTGTAACTTTCCTTACTAGATATAGTGGTTGATTTATTCATCATACATGAACTTGCATTAAATTTTAAATAGTACTGCGTACTACAATAAATTTTAATTATTTCTCAACTTATCTGCGAAATAGACCTATAAACCCAATTTTTTTAACAACCATATTCACCAAATTTTGGCGAATTTGGTTCTAGAAAACACCATTTCCGATCTTCATTTTTATAATAAATTTGTTTCGACTTTTGAGTGGTGAGTGAAGAATGTGACCAAGCAGCAATCATTGTTATTATCAATTGCAACGTGGTTGGTTTCCAGCCACTCTGCTGATAAACAAACTTCCCCATTTAACTTCATTCAATTTACATCAAATCGGAGAAGAAAAGATGGCGCCAACCAATGGAACTGAAGTCCATGAAGATTCCAACTACGACAGGCAAAAGGAACTGAAAGCATTCGCCGATTCAAAAGCCGGCGTTAAGGGTCTGGTCGATGCCGGAATCACCAAGATTCCACGTATGTTCATCGCCCCACCCAAGTCAGCGCCGGACACTTCAAAGACAACCCAATGCAGCATCCCGGTCATTGATCTAAGCGGCATCGAGGATGATCCGGAGCGGCACGAAGAGACCGTCGAGAAAGTCAGGCGTGCGGCGGAGACGTGGGGTTTTTTCCAGATCGTTAACCACGGGATACCTTTCAGTGTTCTGGAAGAGATGAAAAACGGGGTTCGGAGATTCTTCGAGCTGGATGTGGAGGTGAAGAAACAGTATTACGCCAGAGATACGGACACGAAGTTTAGGTATAGCAACTTTGATTTGTACACTGCTCCGTTTGCAAACTGGAGAGATACTTGCTTCTGTATCATGGCTCCTGATGGTCTTAAGCCTGAAGAATTGCCACATGTGTTGAGGTAATTTTTACAATTTTTTTTGATAAACTATATCGATAGTTACTAAGTTTTAGTAATATTTTCACTTAAATTGTCGAATTTTTAAATTTATATTATAATTGTTGAACTTTTTAATTCGATTTTATTACAATAACTGTTGTTGAAAATTGCCTTAAAGTCTTCTTCCAAAATATTTCCAACTTTAAGAATTGACAACCCCTTCATTGAAGGCTAATTTTTTTTGATTCATGGAGCAGTTATTAGTCGATCTTAATGGTAGAATGACTTCACTTGTTTTGAAGATTAACGTAATTTAAGTTTAAGTTGATTCGACCATTAATAATGGCGAAACGTTAGGGGCTGTTTGCTCCCAAAAAAAGAATATGATGCCAAATGACAAAACATGTAAACGTTGGGGGCATCTTTTGTCATTTTACCTTTAAATTTTTATTAGATTGTTGCTTCTTTTCATGATTGTTTTTGTCTCCGTTTGACGGTCTCTTCCATCGAAAAAATTACCAAACTACTCATCTTCTTATCTTCTTTTACATCAATTCAAACTCATCAAAAAAACTTTTTAATCTCCTCAAATATCAATAAAAATTAGACCTTTGTGACAATTGCAATTTTAAAAAATTAGGGTTTTGTTTTAGGGAAGAAGACATTAGCGTGTTACGCCAGTTCTTTTTTGACGGTAACTAACGACAGTGACCATAATGAAAGTGAAAAATTTCAATGACTTTAATATAAGTTTTAAAAATTCGATTATCAAAGTAGAAACGTATAAAAAATTTAGTTACTACCAATATAATTTTTCTTTTTTATAATAATATAGTTTCTGCTTTATTAAAGTCTAAATATGGTACTGCAGGGATATTCAATTAGAATATACGAAGGAAGTAATGCGATTGGGGAGTTGTTTGTTTAAATTACTATCGGAAGCTCTTGGATTGAACCCGAATTGCCTCATGTGTTGAGAGGTAACTTTTACATTTTTTTTGGATAAATTATACCGATAATTACTGAAGTTTTAGTAATATTTTCACTTAAATTGTTGAACTTTTAAATCTATGTTATAGTTGCTGAATTTTTAATTCGATTTTATTACAATAATTATAGTCGACTGTTGTTAAAAATTGCCTTAAAGTCTTCTTCCAAAATATTTCCAACTTTAAGAATTGACAACCCCTTCATTGAAGGCTAATTTTTTTTATTCACGAAGCAGTTATTAGTCGATCTTAATGGTAGAAAGACTTCACTTGTTTTGAAGATTAACGTAATTTAAGTTTAAATTGATCCGACAATTAACAATGCCGAATAAAAAAATCTTAGTTTCTATTAGATTGTCGTCTCTTTTTGTTGTTGTTTTTGTCTCTGTTTGGTGGTTTTTTCGATCGAAAGATCATCAAACTACTCTCATTCTCCTTATGTTCTTTTATATCGGTTCAAACTCGTTGAAAAATCTTTCAATTTCCTCAAATATCAATCAAAATTAAAAGCTAAGACTTTTCAATCCATTATTATTGTCAATCGTTTGATCATCTTGAAACCAAACATTGTAAATCTTCCGGTCAAACGGGCCTTTTCCATCGTTAGGATTGACCATAGACTATTTCGTTCATAGGAAATCTGTAACACCCGTGTTTTGGGCCTAGGAGTTAACCAGGTTTTAATTCGGGTCAATAAAATTTAAATTAAATCAATTGAACTTAAAATAATGACTTAATTGAGCTCTAGAAAGAGGGGAGGGACTAATGTTGTAATTTTACCCAAAAATTTTAAAAAGCTAGACCACTTTAACAAAAAAAATTGTCTTCCCTCTTTCCTATCTCCTTTTCACGTCAAAAAACACCATCTTCTCTTTTCAAACTCTCCCAAAAGTTTGGTTACTATTCCATTTGATTGCTACTTCGATTCAAGGTGTTTTGCAAAGGTAATTATGTTTTCTAACTCTCCTCTTCAACCTCTATCTAACCATGGTCTTGGATTTCAAGAATATTGGGTTTTGAAAATTAGGGTTCATAAGAAATTTGGGGATTTTGATGGGGCTTTTTAATTTGTTTTGTTAAATTATGTTGGGGGTTTGTTTAACCATGATAAAATACACCACATACTTAAATTTGGTTGAGTTTTGATAGAATTTCGTAGTGATGTCTTAGGGCTAGATTTAAGGTTGTAAAACTTGAGTTTTTGGTGGGTTTTGTGTTGAAAATGAAGGGCTGTTGGTTTACCTATGGTATGAGAGTGTTTTGGGATGCTTTGGAAGCCATTTGGGTGTTTGGAAGTGGGTTTTTCAGCAAGAGTTTTGGGAAGCACGAAAATTGAGTTTTGGGAGATTTTGTGATTTGGGGAATTTGTGAAATTTGGTTTATGGTTGTAAAGTGATTTGATAGTTGAGCTTTAGCATTGAATTGTGGTGTAATAAGTGTGTTTTGCTTGGCTAGAAGCAAGGGGAAACGTTGAAGGAGCTTTGGGACCGAATCCGGGTGCGTAGGAGGATTGTTCGATTTGCTAAGGAAGGGCGGTGAGTGGTTTCAAACTTGTTTTAAAGTATGGTTCGAGTGTGTTTAGTGTGTGAGAGGAATGTGCTTGGTAGGCCATTTCCATTTAATTCATGTTGTTGATTTTAGCTATTGATTTTCCCTTGAATGCTTGTGTTGGCTTATCTATGCTCTTGAGAAATGTGGATAAGTTATGCATGTATGTCATGATATGTATATGTATGTGATGAGCATGAGTGTGGTCGATGATATGTGATGTGATAATGATAATTGGCACTAAGATAATTACCGGTTGTAAATGATCGATCATTAGGATAGTGTGCACACAAATTGAGTCAAAACGTACGTGGCCTTGGTGGCGTTAAGTCATCAAGGAGGAGTACGGTGATGTGACATTCCACCGGAAGCTATTCATATATTTCCACGGGATGATGAGTGGAATCCCATCCGTAGGGCATGTGGCGATGAGTGGAATCCCGCACATTGCAAGGTCCGGTGATGAGTGGAATCCCACCGAGGTAAAGTGTTGTCAAGGTTTTAATCCGCACAATCGGGGTAATTAAAGTGGCCAATTAAACTTGTTTATGTAATGTGATATATGATGGTGATATGTGATTTTGATATATGGTATTGCATGATGATCTATAATGACGCTTAATCTTGCTAGGATTGAGAGACCATAATTGCCACTTGAAAGACTAGCTAAGTCTACTTGATTATGCAATGCTTGATATGTGTGAGATTAGGATTACATGCTTGAACCCTGCATTGTTGTTGTTCTTCGTTTTAGAGCACCCTCACTAAGCTTATAGCTTACGCTCTCAATGTTCAACAATGCAGATCACTAGCGTGGTGTTAGCTCGAGGCAAGGCAAGAAGGGCTTCCAAGTTTGTAGCTCAAGTATGGTTATCGATTTTGTAATAGCTAGCAATGTGGCAAGGGTCTTTGTATGAGCATGTGTGACTCATTTGATTGATGTCGTTTTGGTTTGATTATGGATTGGATGCATGTAATGCTACGTTGATCTTGTGTGGCTTGTGATGCCATGTTTAAGTTGTGAACCATGCCTAAATTGCTCTCTTGCTTGTGGATTTAATGTTTTAAGAAATCATGTTTAAAGTTGGGTGTTGTAGGAATGGATGTTTATGTGTTGATTGTTGCCTTTGTCCTAGACATATTGAAGTTGTGTCAAAGCATGATGGAAATGTGGTGGTATGTTGGATTGGATCACTTGGCTGTTGTATGGTGTCTAAGGGATGTTTTGGGGCATCCTTGTGCCTCAAAACAGCTCAGAAAAATCTGCAGACAGGGGGCGTTCCGGAACGGGTCCCCGTGTTCCGAAACGACCCCTGCCTATATGGCCTGCCGTTTCGAAACGGATGAGGGTCGTTCCGGAACGTTTTCGCCTCTGGAATTTTGAGAAATTGGCGAGATGAAGCCGTTCCGAAACGGGTCTTGGAAGTTCCGAAACGGTCAAATCTCGTTGACCACGAGATATTGACCGTCAAGGTCGTTCCGATACGGGTCACCCCTGTTTCGGAACGGTCACCTTGTGGTTGACCCAGGCTCGTTGACCAGGTCAGGGCGTTTCGGAACACCCTATAGGTGTTTCGAAACGGCCTGCTGGAACAAGGTAAATAGACTGTTTGGGCTTGTTTGGTCGGTGATTTGTTTCGTGTTTGTTTCTTCCGCTGATATGTTTCACATAGGAATTAAGTATGTATCTAGATAAGACTAAAGAAAAAAAAAAGAAATTTTTTAGGGTCGCTAACCGAGGGGGAACCTTAACGGGTTTTGCTTCGGTTTTCCCCGTGTGGCCCACTCGGACCGGTCATCCGACCAGACCGGGACGAGGGGGTTACATTTGTTGGTATCAGAGCCTGAGGTTACCGAGACCTCGGGCAGGTAAGTGAGGTAAGATTAATGTGTTAAATGCTTGTGTTGTTCGATGCATGATTTGCCATGAATCCTTGATGCTTTATTGGTCGTATGATGTTTTGAGTGCATGAATGGTCGTGTCTCGTGTGAGTGTGTGCCCATTGCTACTACTACTTAATTTAAAAAGGATTTTTGAAAGAGGAATACTTGAGCACTATTGGACCCTTGCTTTGGCTAACGTAATCCTATTTGTTTCTTGTTGTAGTTTATACCTTGCTAGTTGAACCATGAGACCACGTGGGAGGCCTAGGATGGTTCGACCGGAACCACGGGCAGAGGCTCCGAGAGTTGAGCCAGTTGTGAGAGTTGAGGCTCAAGTGGGAGAGCCAGTGGTTGGAGTTGGAGCTCCTCCACCACCTCCACCACCACCACCTCCTCCACCGGGAGTGGGAGGCGAGGCCGGGCCCGAAGGAATGGGACCACAAGGAGGCCAAGGTGGCCAAGGACCGGCCGGAATTGACTTAGCTCCGTTGGTTCAGGCAATAGCCGGAGCGTTCCAGGCTGCAGTTGCTGGGGGTCAGGCAGCTCATCATCAGGGTGAGGGCACCGGATTACCATTAGAGAGACTTCGGGGCCTTGGGGCCGAAGAGTTTAGAGGTGCTACTCCGGAGAGGTCAGAGATGTGGTTAGAGAAGACCGTCCGTATCCTTGCTCAGATGGGGTGTACTGGTGATCGTAAGTTGGGCTGTGTTGAGTCCTTGCTTCAGGGTGATGCCTACACCTGGTGGGTCACCGTTACTTCGGGGTTGGATGAGACCGAGATCACTTGGGAGTTCTTTGAGACAGCTTTCCGGAAGAAGTATTTGGGTCCGCGATACCTCGATGAGAGGAAGAGAGAGTTTATGGCATTGTCTCAGGGGAGTATGTCCGTGACTGATTACGAGATTCGATTTGTCAGACTGAGTCAGTATGCACCTGAACTTGTACCTACTGAGGTGGAGCGTTGTAACCGCTTCCGATATGGGCTGAATGAGGAGATCAAGACTTATACTCTAGCTTCTGATTACATTGATTTTGATGTCTTGGTCTCGAGGGCCAAGGACTTGGAGCACAGTTTGAGTTTGACCAGGCGGTCATGCGGATCTAGTTCAGGTAAGAGGTCCAGCAACTTTGATAGAGGAGATGCCAAGAGGCATCGGGACAACCGGCATCAGTATGATCATAGGCGTGGTGGTAGTAACCACGGTAGGGGCCACCAGGGCTAGAGAGCTGGTGGGAAGTTGCCCACATGTGCTTCTTGCGGGAGGAACCACACCGGTGAGTGTTGGGGAAACTATCATTCCTGTTGGAGTTGTGGTGCTAGAGACCACATTAGGCGTGACTGTCCACATCAGGTGGGACAGGCACCAGCTCAGGCTCCTGCTAGAGCCAATGACTTTCAGAGAGGCCGCGGGCGCGGTAGAGGTAATTTCCAGCCGAGGAACGATGGTCAGAGGAACTTAGCACATGTAGTCGCAGTCCAGCCGGAGGGCGGAGGACAGGCTAGGGTTTACGCTCAGCGCGGGGAGCAGCATGACACCGATGTGATCGCAGGTAATTTCTCGATACAGTCTTTGGGTTTGCTTTCTTTGATTGACTCTGGGTCTACACATTCCTACATATTGAGTGAGCATGCACAGTCTTTGAATTTGCCTTGTGAGTTGTTAGAGGTAGGAGTTAGTGTTACTAGTTCCTTTGGGGACACGGTAGTGGTTAGGAAGATGTACCGAAGGTGTCCGTTGATGGTTCAGGGGCATGTGTTTCCAGTGGATATGATGGAACTTCCCTTCTATGGTTTTGATGTGATTCTGGGTATGGATTGGCTCACGGAACATAGAGCTAGGATAGATTTTGAAACTAAGCGGATTTCTTTGAAGCTCACAGATGATTATGAGATTGTTGTTGTGGGTGAGAACGTGAAGTTCTTATCCAATGTGGTTTCAGTGTTAGAGGCCAAGAAATTAGTTGAGTTAGGGTGTGAAGCATACTTAGCGTATGTGATGAACCCTAACATGAGTGAGGTTAGACCTCAGGACATCCGGACAGTATGTGACTTTCCTAGTGTGTTTCCGGAAGAATTGCCAGGGTTACCACCGGACAGAGAGGTAGAGTTCAGCATTGAGACTTATTCTGATTCAGCTCCTGTTTCGATTGCTCCGTATCGTATGGCACCGAAAGAATTGAAAGAGTTGAAGACTCAGTTGCAAGAATTGACAGATAGAGGTTTTATTAGGCCCAGTTCTTCACCTTGGGGTGCACCTGTGTTGTTTGTGAAGAAGAAAGATGGGAGTATGAGAATGTGCATAGATTATAGACAGTTAAATCAGTTGACAGTGAAGAACAAATATCCGTTGCCTAGAATTGATGACTTGTTTGATCAGTTGAGAGGGGCGTCTGTCTTTTCGAAGATTGATTTGAGATCAGGTTACTACCAGCTAAAGGTTAGAGAGGTTGATGTACCGAAGACGGCCTTTAGGACTAGGTATGGACACTATGAGTTTTTAGTCATGCCATTTGGGTTGACTAATGCACCGGCAGCTTTCATGGACATGATGAATAGGATTTTTCATCAGTATCTAGATCAGTTTGTGGTTGTATTTATTGATGACATTTTGGTGTACTCGCGAACTGAAGAAGACCATGACCGACATTTGAGACTTGTTTTGAAGACGTTGCTAGATCATCAGTTGTATGCGAAGCTCAGCAAGTGTGAGTTCTGGATACGAGAGGTAGTCTTCTTGGGACATGTAGTATCAGCTGAAGGCATTAGAGTTGATCCGAAGAAGATTGAAGCCATTGTTGAGTGGAAGCAACCGAAGTCAGTGACAGAAGTACGTAGCTTCCTAGGCTTAGCCGGATACTATAGAAGATTTGTGGAAGGTTCCTCTAAATTAGCCGCTCCGTTGACACAGCTACTTCAGAAGAGTGTTCAGTTTGAGTGGACAGATGCAAGACAGAGAGCCTTTGAAAAATTGAAAGAAGCTTTGACCCAAGCTCCGATCTTGATTCAGCCTGAGTCCGGGAAGGACTATGTGATTTATAGTGATGCCTCGTATGTAGGGTTAGGATGTGTTCTGATGCAAGACCGAAGAGTAGTGGCTTATGCCTCAAGACAGTTGAAGACACATGAACGCAATTATCCGACCCATGACATAGAGTTAGCTGCAGTTGTGTTTGCTCTGAAGATTTGGAGGCACTATTTGTATGGTGAGAAATGCACAGTATACACCGACCACAAGAGTTTGAAGTACATTATGACTCAGCGAGATTTGAATCTCAGACAGCGTAGATGGTTAGAGTTGCTAAAGGACTATGATCTTACTATTGAGTACCATCCGGGTAAGGCCAATGTAGTGGCCGATGCACTGAGTAGGAAGGTGGCCGTGGGCTTGAAGGCCATGTTTGCCAGATTGAGTTTGTCCGGAGATGGTGGCTTAGTAGCCGAGCTTCAAGTTAGACCTACTCTAGGTCAGATGATTCGAGAGAAACAGCTCTTAGATAGATCTTTGGCACCTCACGTGCAAGATATAGCCGAAGGTAGATCTTCAGACTACAGTTTCAGTTCCGATGGGGTCTTATGTTTCAAGGACAGAATAGTTGTGCCTGAAGACAGTGATTTGAGACGTACGATCTTGACTGAAGCCCACAGTAGTCCGTTTGCTATGCATCCAGGAAGTACGAAGATGTACCGTGATCGGAAGAATGAGTACTTTTGGGTTGGCTTGAAGAGAGATGTAGCCGACTTTGTGAGTAAGTGCTTAGTGTGTCAGAGGGTGAAGGCGGAACATCAGGTTCCCTCAGGTTTGTTACAGCCGTTGAGAATTCCGGAATGGAAATGGGAGAACATCACCATGGATTTTGTTTCGGGTTTGCCTTTGACTCCTACGAAGAAGAACTCAGTTTGGGTGATAGTAGATCGTTTTACGAAGTGTGCTCACTTCTTGGCAGTCAACACTACTTACACCTTAGATAGATTGGCCGATTTGTACATTGGTGAGATTGTGAGGTTACATGGTGTGCCGAAGTCCATTGTGTCAGATAGAGATCCACGGTTTACTTCGAGATTTTGGGAGTGTTTGCATACAGCTTTGGGTACCCGTTTGAACTTCAGCACTTCTTATCATCCTCAGTCAGATGGTCAGTCAGAGAGGGTTATTCAGATCTTAGAGGATATGTTGCGATGTTGTATCATTGACTTTCAGGGTACTTGGGAGAAGCATCTGCCTCTAGTAGAGTTTGCCTACAACAACAGTTTTCAGTCGAGCATTCAGATGGCTCCGTATGAGGCCTTGTATGGTCGAAAGTGTAGAACTCCAGTGTGTTGGGCCGAGGTAGGACAGAAACTGTTACCCATGCCGGATTTGCTAAAAGGGACAACCGACAAGGTAAAATTGATTTGTGATCGCTTGAAGGCTGCTTCGGATAGGCAGAAGTCCTATGCCGATTTGAAGAGGAAGGAAGTTGAGTTCTCAGTGGGTGAGAAGGTGTTCTTGAAGGTGTCTCCGTGGAAGAAAGTGATGAGATTTGGCCGAAAGGGGAAGTTGAGTCCGAGGTACATAGGGCCGTATGAGATCGTGAAGAGAGTTGGTCCGGTTGCTTATCAGTTGCGTTTGCCATCCGAGTTAGAGAAGATACACGATGTGTTCCATGTATCCATGCTTCGTAAGTATAGGTCCGATCCATCACATGTTATGCCCGTAGAAGAAATTGAATTGAATCCGGATTTAACTTATGAGGAAGAGCCCGTTGAGATCTTAGCTTCAGACAGTAAGGTGTTGAGGGGTAGATCAATTGAGCTAGTAAAGGTGCGGTGGCAACGTAGAGGTGTGGATGAGTCCACCTGGGAGAGGAGGGAGGATATGGAAAAGCAGTTTCCGTATCTCTTTCAGTCAGGTAATTTCGGGGACGAAATTCCTTAAGTGGGAGAGAGTTGTAACACCCGTGTTTTGGGCCTAGGAGTTAACCAGGTTTTAATTCGGGTCAATAAAATTTAAATTAAATCAATTGAACTTAAAATAATGACTTAATTGAGCTCTAGAAAGAGGGGAGGGACTAATGTTGTAATTTTACCCAAAAATTTTAAAAAGCTAGACCACTTTAACAAAAAAAATTGTCTTCCCTCTTTCCTATCTCCTTTTCACGTCAAAAAACACCATCTTCTCTTTTCAAACTCTCCCAAAAGTTTGGTTACTATTCCATTTGATTGCTACTTCGATTCAAGGTGTTTTGCAAAGGTAATTATGTTTTCTAACTCTCCTCTTCAACCTCTATCTAACTATGGTCTTGGATTTCAAGAATATTGGGTTTTGAAAATTAGGGTTCATAAGAAATTTGGGGATTTTGATGGGGCTTTTTAATTTGTTTTGTTAAATTATGTTGGGGGTTTGTTTAACCATGATAAAATACACCACATACTTAAATTTGGTTGAGTTTTGATAGAATTTCGTAGTGATGTCTTAGGGCTAGATTTAAGGTTGTAAAACTTGAGTTTTTGGTGGGTTTTGTGTTGAAAATGAAGGGCTGTTGGTTTACCTATGGTATGAGAGTGTTTTGGGATGCTTTGGAAGCCATTTGGGTGTTTGGAAGTGGGTTTTTCAGCAAGAGTTTTGGGAAGCACGAAAATTGAGTTTTGGGAGATTTTGTGATTTGGGGAATTTGTGAAATTTGGTTTATGGTTGTAAAGTGATTTGATAGTTGAGCTTTAGCATTGAATTGTGGTGTAATAAGTGTGTTTTGCTTGGCTAGAAGCAAGGGGAAACGTTGAAGGAGCTTTGGGACCGAATCCGGGTGCGTAGGAGGATTGTTCGATTTGCTAAGGAAGGGCGGTGAGTGGTTTCAAACTTGTTTTAAAGTATGGTTCGAGTGTGTTTAGTGTGTGAGAGGAATGTGCTTGGTAGGCCATTTCCATTTAATTCATGTTGTTGATTTTAGCTATTGATTTTCCCTTGAATGCTTGTGTTGGCTTATCTATGCTCTTGAGAAATGTGGATAAGTTATGCATGTATGTCATGATATGTATATGTATGTGATGAGCATGAGTGTGGTCGATGATATGTGATGTGATAATGATAATTGGCACTAAGATAATTACCGGTTGTAAATGATCGATCATTAGGATAGTGTGCACACAAATTGAGTCAAAACGTACGTGGCCTTGGTGGCGTTAAGTCATCAAGGAGGAGTACGGTGATGTGACATTCCACCGGAAGCTATTCATATATTTCCACGGGATGATGAGTGGAATCCCATCCGTAGGGCATGTGGCGATGAGTGGAATCCCGCACATTGCAAGGTCCGGTGATGAGTGGAATCCCACCGAGGTAAAGTGTTGTCAAGGTTTTAATCCGCACAATCGGGGTAATTAAAGTGGCCAATTAAACTTGTTTATGTAATGTGATATATGATGGTGATATGTGATTTTGATATATGGTATTGCATGATGATCTATAATGACGCTTAATCTTGCTAGGATTGAGAGACCATAATTGCCACTTGAAAGACTAGCTAAGTCTACTTGATTATGCAATGCTTGATATGTGTGAGATTAGGATTACATGCTTGAACCCTGCATTGTTGTTGTTCTTCGTTTTAGAGCACCCTCACTAAGCTTATAGCTTACGCTCTCAATGTTCAACAATGCAGATCACTAGCGTGGTGTTAGCTCGAGGCAAGGCAAGAAGGGCTTCCAAGTTTGTAGCTCAAGTATGGTTATCGATTTTGTAATAGCTAGCAATGTGGCAAGGGTCTTTGTATGAGCATGTGTGACTCATTTGATTGATGTCGTTTTGGTTTGATTATGGATTGGATGCATGTAATGCTACGTTGATCTTGTGTGGCTTGTGATGCCATGTTTAAGTTGTGAACCATGCCTAAATTGCTCTCTTGCTTGTGGATTTAATGTTTTAAGAAATCATGTTTAAAGTTGGGTGTTGTAGGAATGGATGTTTATGTGTTGATTGTTGCCTTTGTCCTAGACATATTGAAGTTGTGTCAAAGCATGATGGAAATGTGGTGGTATGTTGGATTGGATCACTTGGCTGTTGTATGGTGTCTAAGGGATGTTTTGGGGCATCCTTGTGCCTCAAAACAGCTCAGAAAAATCTGCAGACAGGGGGCGTTCCGGAACGGGTCCCCGTGTTCCGAAACGACCCCTGCCTATATGGCCTGCCGTTTCGAAACGGATGAGGGTCGTTCCGGAACGTTTTCGCCTCTGGAATTTTGAGAAATTGGCGAGATAAAGCCGTTCCGAAACGGGTCTTGGAAGTTCCGAAACGGTCAAATCTCGTTGACCACGAGATATTGACCGTCAAGGTCGTTCCGATACGGGTCACCCCTGTTTCGGAACGGTCACCTTGTGGTTGACCCAGGCTCGTTGACCAGGTCAGGGCGTTTCGGAACACCCTATAGGTGTTTCGAAACGGCCTGCTGGAACAAGGTAAATAGACTGTTTGGGCTTGTTTGGTCGGTGATTTGTTTCGTGTTTGTTTCTTCCGCTGATATGTTTCACATAGGAATTAAGTATGTATCTAGATAAGACTAAAGAAAAAAAAAAGAAATTTTTTAGGGTCGCTAACCGAGGGGGAACCTTAACGGGTTTCGCTTCGGTTTTCCCCGTGTGGCCCACTCGGACCGGTCATCCGACCAGACCGGGACGAAGGGGTTACAAAATCAAACCTTTGTGGCGATTGTAAATTTAGAATATTAAAATTTGTTTTAGTGAAGAAAATTTTAATGTGTTACGTCAATATTTCTTAATGACAGTGATCATAATGAAAGGGAATTAAAAGTTCGGCGACTTTATTATAAGTTTTAAAAATTCGATAACTAAAATGAAATCAACTTAAAAGCTCGGTGACTATTGATGTAGTTTACCTTTTTATAATAAAGTAGTTGCTGTTTTGTTAAATTCTAACTATGGTATTGGAGGGATATTCAATTGGAATATACGAAGGAAGTAATGAGATTGGGGAGTTGTTTGTTTAAATTACTATCGGAAGCTCTTGGATTGAAACCGAATCACCTAGAGGGGATCGGATGTGCAGAGGGACTTGCAGTCTTGTGCCATTATTATCCGAAATGTCCAAAACCCGAACTGACTTTCGGCACCAGTAAGCACTCGGACAACGATTTCCTAACAGTTCTTTTACAAGACCAAATTGGTGGTCTGCAGGTGCTTTATGAAGATCAATTGATCGATGTTCCTCCTGTGCCTGGTGCCTTGGTGGTCAATATTGGAGATATTCTTCAGGCAAGTCCCACTTTCTAATTATACTACAAGTTTTCTACTTTTACAACGTAGTTTGTTCAAATACTTGCATTTTAATTATTTCAATTTAAGAGTTAATTACACAGCACGTCTTCAAACTACGAACACTATTCTAAATTAGTCTTTAAACTTTTGAAAGTGTCAATTTCATCCCTTAAATATAACCATGTTCTAACTAGTCCCCCAAACTTTTCAATGTTCCAGCTTTATCCCCAAACTATAACTTTTATTCTAAATTGGTCCACAAAAGTTCAAACTTCATCCTCAAATTAGTGTTTGCATCGCATCATATTATTACATAATAATTAATACATATCAATGTTTACATGACAGTTAACAATTTTTATAACGATTTTATTAACATGGGATATGATTAACAGATGCTGAAAATTTGGGGATGGAATTAGAATCATCAAAAGTTAGAACCAATTTAGAATGAGAGTCACAATTTATGGATGAAATTGAAATGTTCAAAATTTTGGGGACGTACGGTGCAATTAACTTTGAATTTAAAAGATTGACGTCTCGAACCAAGGAATGATCGTAGTGGAAACAAGATGTTGTTCTTTCTAGGAGACTCGTGTTTGAATAGCTTTATCCACAAGGTGTGCGTGAGTTTATTGATGACTAAAATCATAACAATACTACTACGATACCAATAATTACATGTAACAATTGAATTAAATCCCGTCTTTTTTTACAGCTTATAACAAATGACAAGTTCAAAAGCGTAGAACACAGGGTTTTGGCAAACATTGAAGGGCCAAGAGTATCAGTGGCATCCTTTTTCACCACAGGTATGTTACCATCTTCCAGGGTTTTCGGACCGATTAAAGAGTTGCTGTCTGAAGAGAATCCTCCACGTTACAGACAAACAACAATTAAAGAGTTTGTTTCCTACATCTATGAACATGGCCTTGATGGAACTTCTCCCCTTCATCTCTTTAAGCTCTGAAAACAGTGCCTATATTTTCCATGAAATTTGTTAATGGAGAATGTTGGTTAATCTATTAAGATTTCTATGATATATTTGACATATATTGAGTTTAGATTTATGAGTTTGTGAACCATTGTATATTTATACAAGAGCGAAGTCAGGAAAAAAATATGGGGATCGATGTCGAATAAAAAAAATTAAAGGGTCAAAATGTATTTTTAATTATTGTATTAATTTGAAATTTTACATCTTTAAAGGGATTAAACTATAAGTTTTATTGTTTTAGTGCCAAAAATAATTGTATTGTCATGTTAGTTTAAAATTTTATAAATCTAAAAGGTTTATAACTTGTATTGAAGAATAAGCCGAGGTTAAAAGTGATGAGCTGACGTATAAATCAAAATACTTTACTGAGCTAAAGAATAAGTCAGAAGCCGCAGTTGCTTTTTCTTTATTTCATGCTCTCGTAAAGAATCAATACAACACCACGATTCAAGCAATTCAAATAGATGGTGTGTGTGTGTCTCTGTGTGTGTGTGTGTATGTATGTGTTTGTGTATGTGTGTGAGTATGTGTGTGTGTGTGTGTGTGTGTCCTTTTGTATGCCGAAGGGGTTGTTTGCATGCATGCATGTTTTCATCTTTATGATCTCTTTTGCATCCCAAATCATTACATCTTTGGTCTATGACTATGGTCTGCTGAGTTCAGTATGCTTGTTTGCTGATACCCTCTATTTTTGTGTTTTTCTGGCATGGGGTTGTTTCCCTTCATATATGTCGAAGGGGTTGTCTTTGTAATTTCTATTTTCTTCCATTAATAAAACTTATGCTTACCTAAAAAAACAAATGAGTATAAGCATATTGTCACGAAGCCATTACCCTCTTCCCAAAAGACATGTCTAATAGGATGTGTAGTGCCACCGTTTATATATCCCAAGACCTCCATTTTCCTTTATGATGTGGGATTAATGACCCCGCCTTTTCTCAGACGTGACATTCTCCCCCACTCAACCTCGTGATGCCCTCGTCACGAGCTTCCGCTCTCGTGATTGGCCAATTGTCACGCTTGTCCACCATGCCTACCATGCTCACGGGCGCTCGGCGTGAAATCAGGCAGTCAAAGGGTTGCTCTGATACCACTTATCACGGGGCTATTACCCTCTTTCCAAAAGACATGTCTGATAGGATGTGTAGCGCCACCGTTTATACATCCCAATACCTCTATTTTCCTTTCTGATGTGGGATTAATGACCATGCATTTTCTCAGACGTGACAATATGCAACACTAGAATTATTATTTACAATTTCAACTTTTACCCTACATTGATATATACTTATTTGTTATATCTACGATCATAATAAATAGACAACATAAAAGATAGTAGACATGATTTTTCATATTATAAATTAATAATTCTATAAAATTAAAAATATAACTAGGAAAACTTAGTAAAATATGATTCTATTGTTGTTTGCTTCTTTTTAAAATTTAAATCTAGTTGTATTTCATCTCAAACTTTCCTTACTCGATATAGTGGTTGACTTCCTTAACATACATGAACCTGCATTAAGTTTTAACTAGTACTACGTACTACAATGAACTTTGTTTTTTAGGGCTATGTATTATATTTAATTAGTCACATTGTACATGAACATCATTCAATTAATCAATGCAATGCATATGTTTTATTCATGAAGAATAATGTAGGTTCGTTAAATAAAAAAAATCTCTTCATATTAATAAATTATTCATTTATCGATTAATTAATACCTCTTTAAATTAATAAAATTACGTGGTCGAGACAATATTAATTTATAGAGGTATTACGTAAATAATAATTAAAAATGAAATAACAAACTTGTAATTTGATAATAGAAATTTTCTGCCCTTTCCAGCGCCCTCATTTATGCCCCACACTAAAAATTAGGTTTATATTTTAAGGTTAGGGTTTAGGGAATTTGAGGTAGAGTGTAAGGCTTAAAATTTCGAATTTAGGGTTATGACTTGCAATTTAATTTTCGGTGTTTTAGTGTTGGTGCATAGAAAGAGGCACCGAAAAGTGAATGAAGAGAGAGAGAGAGAGAGAGAAAAAACTTTTTTTAAAACCCAAAACCCTTTTTCAATAAAACCCATTTCAAATAAAAGCCCACTTTAGAAATAAAATAATAAACCCATAAAAATCATTTATTTTAAAAAAGCCCATTAATAGGCCAATAATAAATAACAAAAAAGTAAAAACATTGAAAAATAAATATAAAATAAATAAATAAAAAAGGAAAAGACGCACGCGCTCAATTTGGTTGCCCAAATCGATAGCCTAGCCGACTGTTGGAAGTCCGTCCGCCGTCCTTATGCCACGACTATCAACGCCGTTGGTGCAGGTTGATGCGTCTCGCCGTCGCTGACCCAACGACATCATGTTTCTCACCGCCCTCCACCGTAGCCGTCGGAATCTGCAAAAAAATAGAAGAAAAGGGTTAAAGCTAGGGCTCGAATCGAGGGAGAAATTCAACTTCGAATATGAACCAAATCGGAAATTTCTTGAGGGGTTTTTTTTCGAGGATCATGCCCTCTGTCAGATTTTAGCTTCAATTTGGGAATTAAATCCCGATTTTTCAATGAATTGCAAGACCTAGGATCAAGTATAAATACCCCAAATCCTTTTGTTCTTCACCAATTCACAACTTGAAAAAAGAAAAAATAAGCTTGAAAAATTCTGAAAATTCAAGAAATTTTTCTCTGAATTTTCTAAAAATCTTGGAATAAGTTCGAGCATTGGGTCATTTTTTTCGGAGACGTATGAGAGCAATTCGAGAAGGAATCCTACACGAGTTCTTCATTTCCGGTAAAAATTCTTTCTTTTCTTTTAAATTTATTTTGTAAATTTCATACTTGTCCTTGGTTGAATCTTGTTTTAGGTTGCGTTTGTTAGAGTTGGAAGATTGATTCTTGAATTCGGTAATAATTTCATTTTTAAATTTTGCTTTAGTTTTTGATTTAATCTTTTAGATTCTTACATAAGTAAAAAATATTGTTGTTGAAAATTTTGATCTTGAAAATGAAATAATTGCTATTAAAAGAGGTTTTGATCATTTTGAATTTAGGAAAAAAATGAATTAATGTTTTAAAAAAACTAAAATCAAGAAATTTAATAAAAGATGATAAATCATGGATGGAAAAAATATAAATAAGTCTTAGTTTGTTAGAAAAATAAGATGATTTTTGAAATAAAATTTTAATTTTAAAGTAAAGGAATAAATTAATGGCATAAAATAAAACTAAAACACTAAAAAAGCTTTTTTAAAAAATAAGAAAATAAAATAACCTTTGAAAGAAAATTTTGACTCAAAAATTGAAAGTTTTAATAATAAAAAGTTCTTAGGTAATTTAAATAAGGTTTTTTTAAAAAATAAATAAATAAAGGTGTTTGAAAAAATAAGTTTTAAAAGAAAAAAAATAAAATTTTAAAAAGGGTTTTTAATAAAAATAACCATATGTTAAATGTTCAGAATTTTAGAGAAATAAAGTTTGAAAACATAAAAAATCCTAAAATATGGTTTAACTAAAAAGGGTTGGAAAATGAAGAAAAAATAAAATTTAAAATTTAAAAAATAGGTAGGACTAAAAAGTGAAAATGTCAAAAAGAAGGGTTTAAGTTTTAAAGTTAAAGAAGAAAAAAAGAAAGAGATTTCATTTTAAAAAAAGAAACAATAAAAAATAAAACATAAAGGAATAATTAAAGTTTCTTGGTCAAAACTTAAGACTAGGTTCTAAAAGCTTAGATAGAGACGTGTTTGTAGAAAAAAAATTCTTCACAAAAATAATAAAACACACTTAAACAAACTCAAACCCTCAATTAGGAATAAAAGACTTAGACCTCTTAGGTTTTAAAATAATCAAACCTAGAATGAATAAAAATGTTCAACACATTGAATTTCCATGTTGTTTAAAAAGTGAAATCAATTTAATGCGGTGTCTTATCAAACGAGAATGACGGGTTAGCGCCAGAAATGTTGACGGTAATTAAAGTTCATCTCCCGGACGATAAGGCCGTTAAAATAGATTGATATTCATTAAACGGACAAATAAAATTGAACCTTCGTGAACTTGCAAATTCTAGTTTTGAAAACGATTTTGAAATCAATTAGGTACCAATTTTTTAGCGTTGTGGGGGTGCTAACCCTTCCCCACGCGTAACCGACCCCTGAACCTTTTTTTTGTTTTCGTTGACCAAAACCGTTGTTTTATTAAAACAAAACGTTTTAAAGTGATCTAATCACACTTTTCAACAAAAGATTGGTGGTGACTCCGTGTTTTTTTTAAGTTTTCCAAATATTCGAAGCTCTTAAAATGGGCTGCGACAGCTTGGCGACTCCGCTAGGGACGTGTTTTTGTTTTTAAAATAAAAACAAAAGAGGGTCAGGCCACAAATTGATTTTAAATGGTTTTCAAAAAGGACTTATTTTATAAAAAAAACTAATGGAATTTGCAAGTTCATACTATGTTCAATTTATTTGTCCATTTAATGAATGTAATTCTATTTTTCGCATTTAAGACCTAATTTCAAACTCTATTCCCGAGCTTTTTCCCGTTCGTTTAAGTGGGGGGAACACGCTTTGCTCATGTAAGAATATTGATTCTTCGTATGAGCCTAACAATTACCTTCGGGACTCATTCCATTTGTCTTTGTAAGGATATTGATTCTTCGAGAAGGCATCTGTGGTGAGTCCTCCTGAGTTGAACTCGATTCGTTTGAAGCCTGTGATGGGTGAGAATTGAGGGCCTTACTACCCTTAGTAGGAAACATCAACGACAACTCGAGTACCCTTTTAGAACCAAACCAAGTTTGAGAATCTAGAGCCCACCCCAATAGAGCCATGCGAAAAGCCTAGGGTGTTGAGTCGTAAGGATAATCCGTGGAGACATGTCCTAATGACTGCCCAAAATTATTGTGCAATTAAATAATTTTGGATTGTCTCTTTTTCCTTTCTTGCTTTTAATCTTTGTTCCCTATCTTGTTTGTTTTGCATGTGCATCATTCCATATCTAGAAGGGGTTGATTCTAGAAAATTGCTCAAGCAAAAAAACTCTCATTATGGACGGAATGCTCTTGAAGAATGAGGATGAGAATGCGAAAGTACGTCACTGGTCTGAGGTCAACCAAAGAGCGTATGTAGACAATTTGGTTGTGGGTCATGAGACAGAAACTTCATAATATGCCCATATTAGCGTCAAGCAGAACAACGTACATGAGTTATAAGAGATTTGAGATCGTTTTGATTCTAAGACCAAACATTTGTTCCGTGAGTCCTATGGTGATATAACGTATCTTCTGTATGTAAGGGTAGATGAGCCATTTCTGAAGGCTTTGATCTAGTTTTGGAACCCCGAGTACTGCTACTTTACCTTCAATGGAGAGGATCTGATGCCTACTTTCGAGAAGTACTTGGCCCTGTTCAATATGCCCGAGGTGAAGGAGAATTGGGTGTATGCAAAGCCTCCTAAAAACAAGAACCCACACTGTAACGCCCCGGTTTTGGGCTTAGTAGTTTTGGGCGTTGACCGGTTTGGTCAAAGTGCTGTTCGAATCTAAAAAGGTGAAATTAGGAAAGCCTAGTTCGGGTTGCATTAAAAATATGGAAAAATGTTCTAAAATCATATTTTAATATATATAAGTGAACTGTGAAATCAATTTTACAAAATGAGGTTTGGAAGGGTGACATTTTGGCTAGTGACCAAAATGTAATTTTTGAAAGTTGCGTGACTGTTTTAGAAAGGATTGAAACTTTGAATCTTTAAGGAGCTATTTACCCAAAGAGAGTTTCTCCAGATTTTTCTAAGATATTTTAATGTTTAATTCTGATTTTAAAGCTAAAGAAAAGTGGAGGGAAATCATTTTGGCTATTTTGTAACTAACTTTCCATATTTTCCAATTTTCCTTTTCTCTCATTTTCTCTCAACCCAAACACTTTCTCTCCAGAGATTTCCTTCTGATTTTGTTACTCAAATCTCTCTTTCCAACTCTCTTTTGATTCCTAATCATCACATCAACAAAACCTCATCATTTGCTAGTTGATTCATCAAGGTTTTTGGCTCTAAAAGAGGAGAAACTCAAGTTTGGAGGTAAGAACGTCCTTCTCCTCTAAACTATCAGTTCTTTAATGAAATTCCTAAGTTCTCATTCCTTAATTGGTGTTTTATAAATGGTTTTTAAAGTTGTGAAATGGATCTTGGCTTAAAATGCAAGATTTGGTGATTTTTGGTAAATTTTCGTTGGATCTGTTAAAGCTGTGATTTGAGATGTGTTTTTGATGATTAATGAATGTTAATTTGATAAGGAATTGAGTTTTGATTAATGCAGTCTCGGATACGTTGAATTTCCTAAGTTTAGCTTGTGATTCTTGGTTGTTTTTGAGGTGATCTTGTGGATCTGTTGTTGCTGGAGGTATAAGGATGTTATTAGGTTCTTTTTAGATGTTAAATGATGCTAAAGGATGTTTAGTTTTGATGGTTTATGGCTGGGCTTTGTTGAGGAGTTGTTTGGATGCATTTTCGGTTGTGTTTGGTGGCCGAAAATGGAGTTTGGATGAGAGCAGCGAGTTTAGGTGCTTTCATTGAAGCTATTAATGCATGATGATGCATTAATCCTCTGCTTTGATGTGTTTAAAACAGGGGAGTCATCTTTGGATCCAAGTGTTGGTGATCCGGAAGCTTGAATTGGTGCTTCGGCAAGAGGCGAAGTGGAATCGGTGAGTGAAAATGGGTTTTCATCTTTGAAACCAATGTCTTGGGAGCTTAGTTTAAGTCTAAACATCTTTACTAAGCTCAAGTGTAAGTTTTCGGAAAAACTCTCTAAGTGGTGGCCATGATTTGGTTGTTGTGCAATGTGGTTTATTGCATGTTTTAAATTCTGTTTCGAAAGCATGATTTAGCATGGTTGTTGCTGATTTTGTAAGCCATATGTTGAAGGAAGCTCAAGGTAAGAGTTCCTTGTTTTTGAACATTGATTAAATGTGGTTTGATGCTTTAAAATGCATGATGAATATGGCTTGGTTAAATGCTTTAAAACAGTGGATTATTTGATGACAATGATGTATATTGGCAAGTGATGTTTTGAAAAAGGTTAAGGTCACTAAGGTAGTTAAAAGTCCTTGAGTGAGCCTTGTGGATTCTAAGAACTTCATGGTGGTTAAAAGTCCATGATGATTCTTGTTAAGGTCACTAAGGTGGTTAAAAGTCCTTGAGTGAGCCTTGTTACTTAAGAACATCAAGGTGGTTAAAAGTCCTTGGATGGTTCTTGTTAAGGACACAAAGGTGGTTAAAAGTCCTTGTGTGGTCCTTGCCATGGTGTTTAAAAGCCCATGGGCCAAGGTGTTTAAAAGTCCTTGGGGCCAAGGTGTTTAAAAGTCCTTGGGGTGAAACTTAAAGAACACAAAGGTGGTTAAAAGTCCTTGTGTGGCTCTTGGGAATTATAAGATCACAATGGTGTTTAAAAGTCCATGTGTGAGTCTTATGTTGATCTTGTTTTAAAGAGATGGAACTTATCACTTGTGGCCAATATGACATGTAATGATATGGAAGCATGTAATGCTTGTTTAAATTGCTTTTGAGCATGAGTAAATGATGTTTGAAGTATGATTTATAAAGTGTTTTTATAAATGCATTATTGAATGGTTTTAATGAGCATTCCTCACTAAGCTTTTGCTTACGCTCTCTTTCGTTTTCTTAAACCATCAATGCAGATCATTAAGGTACTTTGAGGGCAGCAAGGAAGGCAAGCATTCAAGTGGAATTAAGCTCAAGTATGGGAAAGTTTTCTTAAACACATTTTAGCTTTTGGCAATTTGGCAATGGGGGACCTATGTGTATGTTTTGGGAGATGTTTTGAACTCCCTAAGTATGTTTAATGTTTTTGGAAATGCTGGATTTGTAATTGGTCTTTATGTGATTGGTTTTGAAGGCTTTATGCTTGAATGGTTAGCTTGTGTAGGAAGCATGCTTTAAAATTGGGGCTTTTCATATATGATGATATTATGTTGGTTGGTTGATGCAAGTATGTCTCTTATATGTTGTATGAGTTGCTGGTAAAGTTTGGTAGCATTTGGAGCATGATTGGATGATCAATTGCATGTTTAAGGAAGCTTCT
Organism: Hibiscus tridactylites; assembly: GCA_958450335.1. NCBI lineage: Eukaryota > Viridiplantae > Streptophyta > Magnoliopsida > Malvales > Malvaceae > Hibiscus > Hibiscus tridactylites. The sequence goes on along the minus strand of OY288265.1, from coordinate 22,895,772 downwards.
TGCTGCATTCTGTGCAGGGTGTTTCGGAACAGTGGCTACCGTTTCGGAACGGGTGCCTTGAATCAGCCCAGGCGTCTTAAATGGGAGACACCGTTCCGAAACGGAAAGGCCACTGCCAGTCCTCGTTTCGGTACGGGTTGCGGAACGGCCCCGCGTTTCGAAACGGGCTCTCCCTGTTTCGGAACACGTGACCGTTGGGGGCTGACATTGGTAGTTAAATGTTTTGGAATGTTTGCATTTTGGTCCTGAATCTTGTTTGTGCAATTGTATGAGTTTGGGATGTCCGTTTGAGCTGAAATTTGGCAGTGAAGCATGAAACCTGATTAATTTCAAGATGGTAACTCTAATTTGGGTTAAGACCTTATAATTTACAGAATTTACAATTTGGTCCCTAAAGTTGTAAATTGTTCAATTGGGTCCCTGTTTGATCTCTGATGTGTATGATCTTTGAGCATGATGTTTGTATGATCATAACTAGGGTTAATGAGCATCTAGACAAGTTTTAAAAGAAAAAAAGGGTCGTTAATCAAGGTTGACTTTCGGGTTGACTTTGGTTTTCCCCGTGTGACTTTCTTAATTCGGGTCAACCGTCTAGGCCGGGTTAAGGGGGTTACATTTGGTGGTATCAGAGCTGAGTTCTCGAGTAATTGGGAATGATTGTGTGCATGATTGAAGTATGTATGCTATGTATGCTTGATTGATTGAAAGCATGTTGAGTAGTTTGTGATTTTGATGCAATTGAGTTGTATGCTGTGGTGAAGCATGTTGTGGGTACCCATTGCCAAATCAAAGCTAAGTAATGATGTTGATTTTGAATGAAATTGAGCTTGAGTACTTGGATTGCTTACCTTGCTGGGCCTGACTTTGTTTATTTGCATTGTGATTGCATGGTAAAAGTATGGCACCACGTAGAGAGTTGAGAAGTAATGTGCGAGCTATGGCTCCAAATGAGAATGAAAATGAGGAAAATGCGGGTAGTGCAGTGTTACCTCCTCCTCCACCTGGCGGTGGTGGTGCTGAGGGTGAAAGAGCTGAAGCTGCAGCTGGTGCTGGAGCTGCTGGACCTGAGGTTGGTCAGGGGCAAGCTATGCCTGACATGACGATGTTAATGCAAGCTATTGCTGGTGCTTTTCGAGCGGCATAGCTGGAGCTCAAGGAGCTGGGCATCAGGGAGATGCTGGAGTTAGACTACCTTTGGAGCGTCTGCGCAGTCTTGGTGGGACTGAGTTCAGGGGTATGTCTGCTGAGGGTTCTGAATCCTGGATGGAGAGTACCAAGAGGATCCTGGGTCAGATGAGTTGCACAGATGTGCAAATGCTGGGTTGTGTTGTATCCTTGCTACAGGATGATGCTTATACATGGTGGACGACCACTATTGCTGGAATGGCTGAAGCTGATGTAACTTGGACATTCTTTCAGAATGTGTTCAAGAGGAGGTATCTTGGTGTGAGGTACCTGGATGAAAAGAAGCGTGAGTTCATGTCTCTTACCCAAGGGAGCATGACAGTGGCTGAGTATGAGGTGCAGTTTGTGCGACTCAGTCAGTATGCACCTGAGCTGGTACCTGATGAGCGGGCGAGGTGCGAAAGATTCCTTTATGGTTTAGTGACGGATGTGAAGATGTATGTGCTGGCCACCGAGTATGATGATTTTGATGTGTTGGTGGGCCGAGCCAAGGATATTGAGATGAACTTGGGTTTATCTGCTAGAGGTGATGGAGCAAGTTCTGGTAAGCGAGCTGCTGAGTTTAGTTCCGGTGGTGGACGGAACAAGAGGGGACGTGATCAGAAGTATCAGTCCTCAGCCAAGAGAGGTGGTGGTGTACCTGCTCGAGGAGGCAATGCTAGAGCTGATCAGAGTGCTTGTTGGATTTGTGGTTCACGTGGTCACATGAAGCGTGATTGTCCTCGTGCTGCGAGGGAGGTGCAAGCTCCTGTTGCGGCAGCTGGTAATGGATGCTGGAATTGTGGATCTGCGGATCATTTGAGGCGAGATTGTCCTATGTTGGCCGGTGGCCAAGTGCGTGCTCCTGTTGTTGTTGCACCGTAGAGAGGTCGTGGGCGCGGCCGTGGTAATTTTCAGCGGAGAGAGGAAGGTGGTCGTGGAGTGGCCCATGTGGTGGCTATTCAGCCTGAAGGTGGAGGTCAAGCGAGGGTGTATGCTCAGCGTGAAGGGAGGAATGACGCGGATGTGATTGCAGGTACCTTTACTTTGCAATCCTTGTCATTACTTTCCTTGATAGATTCTGGATCTATGCATTCATACATTTTGCGTGAGCATGCTGAATTGCTTGGTTTGCCTGTTGAGTCTTTGGATGTTGGTGTTCGTGTCACTAGTTCTTTTGGTGAGACTGTTGTGACTCGAAAGCTGTATAGAAGGTGTCCTTTGGTTGTTCAAGAACATGTTTTTCATGTTGACCTTATGGAGTTGCCTTTCTATGGTTTTGATGTGATCCTTGGTATGGATTGGCTTGTTGAGCATCGTGCTGTTGTGGATTGTGAAAATAAGCGAGTTTCGCTGAAGCTTGCGGATGATTATGATGTTGTTGTGGTTGGTGAGAATGTGAAGTTTCTTGCCAATGTGGTGTCTACTTTGGAGGCGAGCAGGATGCTGAGACAAGGTTGTGAAGCTTATCTAGCCTTTGTGATGAATCCCAGCTCTAAGGAGTTGCGGGTGCAAGATATTAGAGTTGTGAAGGAGTTTCCTGGTGTGTTTCCTGAGGAGTTGCCTGGGTTACCTCCTGTTGAGTGCGTAAAAGTTCTATTATTTACACCCTTTTTAACCCACATTTCTGCTGCATTCAAGCATCATTGCATTGCATTTAGGTTAGTTTTCAATAAAACATCACAATTATATAAAAGGCACGGATTCTACTGAAATATGGCTATTTTTGCAGGTATCTGTCACAGAAGACGTTGAAGGCAGGCACAGGACAGACAAGCAGGAGAGCTGAACTGGACAAGCAGCTGAAGAAGACGAACCTGTCATGGACCTGTCGTGACAGCATGGTGACAGCAGACTCATGAAGAGGAAAAGTCAAGTGGACCTCGATAGATAGAGAAAAATCTGCTCGTCTGTCGTGTGGAAGCCGAATATTTTTCCAAGCCCCGGATCAAAAGATATGTCAAGCCAAAGCTCAAAGGAGAGGAAATCCCTAAAAGCAAGGATGCGGCTGGAAAGTAGGAGACTTTAGAGATTTAGTCTTTATTAGAATCTTACTTTTAATTAAAGTTGTAATCCTTGTTACTTTAGATAACTTGAGCCCAAAGCTTATATAAAGGGCATAGATTAAACCTAGGGCATAACCGATTACCCCATAACCGAAATCTAAACCCTGCCGTTTACCTGTCACCGATATGTTCTAAATTCCCCCTAGGGCTACGGGTTGTTTTGTAAAGTAGTTGCAAGGGTTGCTTTGTTTTAGGATTTTTTCAAGTTCAATAAAATAAACTTCAAGTTCTTTTATCTTGGTTTTAATATCTTGCAAGAGCATCGGGAGAGCATTGTGAGGTTATCCATTTACTTAGCATCGGGAGAGTTAAGTATACGAAAGAGATAAGAGCGCGTTCTCTAGTTCATAGTTGAACCATCTCGTGCCTAGGGATAGGGCGAGGTTAAGTGGCTAAAGAAGAATTCATACACATCGGTGTTCATCCTTCGATTCACGCCGGGAGGTATCATCAAAGACGTGATCGCCGACAGACTTGTGCCTAGGGATAGGGCAAGGCAGATCTGGGATTCTTGCCAAGCTTGAAGTACGGAGTTAGTGTTCGCTGCCGCGACAGCTAACGGACAGACGCCGCGACAGGTGCTGTCGGCGACGGGTGCGACGACAGAACTGGAGATCCTAAGCAATTCAATACCTGCACTACCGAGCAACTCAATACCAGCCCATTCTCTCTATCTTGAAATCTTACTTCTTTTATTTGCGTTTTCCTTACTATTTTCGTGACAATTCTCTCAAACTATTACTTTTACTTTGTGCAGTGAAATAAGGTGAAGTCATTAGCCCAATCCCTGTGGAGACGATATCCGATACTTCGTATCACTTTACTACTTGCGTCGTGTATACTTGCACTATAATTGCGATAGACTATTTTACACGCAACAAGTTTTTGGCGCCGTTGCCGGGGATTGGCAACATAACTACACCTTCCTTTCCTTGCACTTTTTTATTTTTATTTTTCTTTAATTTTTCTTTTGCGTTTTTAACTCTTGCTTTTCACAAGGTTTTTCTGTTTATGCGCAGATCGAAAAGAGGTGAAGATCCTGAGTATAAATTAGATCCGGAGATCGAACGTTCCTTTAATCTCAAGAAACAGATTCGCCACCTCTTAGACCGAAAAGAATACCTTGAGAAAGAGCTAGAGCAGATGGCCCGTAATCAGCCAATCGGTGAAGAAATCCCACCTGTCGGTGACCCGCCCGCGGCAGGTGGACGACGGTCATGTCGTGACTACATGCTGAATGATCATGTAGAGCTGGAGACCACGCTGCCGGATATTGATGTTGACAACTTCGAGCTTAAACCTGTCATGTTTAGTATGATCAACAACGCTGGGCAGTTTAGTGGTTCTGCGACAGAAGATGCTAGGGAGCATCTCAAAACGTTCCAGGAGATCTGTAGTTCGTTTAGACTACCAGGAGTTAGTCCGGAGATACTGAGGCTTCGGTTATTTCCCCATTCATTGAGGGACAGAGCTAAAACTTGGTGGAATAAACTTACACCGGGTTCTATTATGACTTGGGCAGATTTAACTCGTGAATTTTTGTCTCGTTTTAATCCTTCACATTTAGCTGAGCGATTACGTAATGAAATTGCTACTTTTCAACAGGAAGATGACGAGCCAATGCACGAGGCCTGGGACAGATTTACAACTCTTCTACGAAACTGCCCAATGCATGGATTTCCCGTCTGGAATCAGGTAACTAAGTTCTATAATGCTGCTAACTTACAAACTCGCATTCGAATTGATTCTGCAGCAAATGGACTATTATTGGATAAAGATCCGGACGAGGCCCTGCAAGTTTTGAAACATCTGGCTAAGAATGAGGAGCAGTTTCCAACCACTAGAAGAGGAGGTAAACGGGTACTTGCTGTCAAGGACTATGAGGCCGACAGCACTATGAAATCACAGGTAGCATTCCTTACTAAAGCAATGAAAAAATTATTGAATGATGATGAATTACAAGGATTTGCTGTCGAGGAAGTTTGTGCTACTTGTGAGGGAAATCATAGTAGGGATGAATGCCCCATAAATATAGAAGAGGGAAAATATGTTGGAAATTACAAGCCGAACTACAATTCCAACAATTACAACCCTAATTGGAGGAAGGATCCCAAATTCTCCTGGAGTAACCCAAACAATGCCCTGAATCCACAAGCACATAATCAGAATCAGGGGGTCCTAGATTGTTGACGCGACAGCATCTGCCGCAGAACCTGCCGCAGAACCTGCCACCTCAGCAGCAACAGCAGCCACCACCTGCCACGAGTAGTGTATTGGAACAGACTCTGGCCACCTTTATGTCTCAGACTGGTACGTATATGGAGAACATTAATAAGTTTGTCAAGAAAACGGAAGACTTTATGGATGAAACCAAGATGAGAATGACAAATCATGAGGCTACCTTGAAATCTCTAGAGACACAAATGGGTCAGGTGTCGCAGCACATTAAGCCACGGCAGAATGGAGGATTTCCTAGCAATACTGAAAATGCTAGACCACCCCCACATGAGCAATGTAAGGCAATTACTACTAGGAGTGGGAAAAAGTTACCAGGGCCGGAAAAAGAAGCTGAAACAAAAAAGGAACCTGCCTTGGATAAACCTGCCGAGGAAGCTGCCCCGACAGGTGATAAACAGACTGCTGCCGATGAGCCTGTCACGACAGCAGAAGCGACAGAGGAAAAAAAAAGATGAGTATCGTCCTCAGATTCGCATGCAGTGGGAAGGACGCATTGCTGATTACCGTCCTCCACCACCTTTTCCGCAACGGATACAGCAAGCTAAGCATGAATCTCAACTTAAAAAGATTTATGATATTTTTAAACAGGTTCATATCAATATTCCGTTGTTAGATGCTGTTAGGGAGATGCACGGTTATGCTAAATTTCTCAAGGATGTCATGTCTAAAAAATCTAAACTTGGGGAATTTGAAACGGTAAAGATGCAAGAAGGTTGCATGAGTATTCTTCACCGGCAACCACCCCAGAAAAAGAAGGATCCGGGGAGCTTCCTCATACCTTGCGTAATCGGCGATAAATTTGTGGGTAAGGCATTATGTGATCTTGGTGCTAGTGTTAATCTAATGCCCAAATCTGTTTTTCAGAAACTAGGTATTGGCAAGGCGCGGCCCACGACAGTTACCCTACAGCTAGCCGACCGCTCTTACGTTCACCCCGAGGGAAAAATTGAAGACATCTTGGTAAGAGTGGATAAACTTATTTTTCCTGCTGACTTTCTTATTTTAGATTGTGAGGCAGATGAGAACGCACCAGTCATCCTAGGGCGACCCTTCTTAGCCACGGGAAGATCATTGATTGATGTGGAGAAAGGAGAACTCACCATGCGCGTAAACGATCAAGAAATTAAGTTGAATGTTCTCCAAGCAATGAAACATGTTGATGTGGATGAGGAATGCAAGGCCATCATTGAGGTGACCTTTGATCAACCCTGCATCAGGACGGGCTGCCGAGATATAAAATTTGGTCACTGCTGCGACAGCCATCTACAAGCCTGTCACGACAGCAACGGCGACAGCACCGACGACAGTGACTCCTCTGAATCCAATACATCTGATACTGAAGGTCATGAGGAGGTAAACTGGTTAGACCATCGTCCAGGTAAGTTATTCGAACCCTTGAATTACACTTCGGATAACCATTTAATCCAAAAGCCCTCTACTGTTGAACCACCTGTCTTAGAACTTAAGCCCCTGCCAGGGCAGCTTAAATATGCTTATCTTGGTTGTGATAACACACTGCCCGTAATCATCTCTGCTAAGCTGCCGCAGGAACAGGAACGACAGCTGATCGACATGTTGAGGCAGCATAAAAGGGCGATAGGATGGACGATAGCAGACATTCAGGGCATTAGTCCGGCAATCTGTATGCACAAAATCCTCCTGGAGGAAAATCATAAGCCGACTATTGATGCCCAAAGGCGGTTAAACCTTGCAATGAAGGAGGTAGTGCGTAAAGAAATAATCAAATGGTTAGATGCTGGTATTATTTACGCCATCTTCGATAGCAAATGGGTAAGCCCGGTGCAATGTGTTCCCAAAAAAGGAGGCATGATCGTGATAACCAACGAAAACAATGAGTTAATCCCAACCAGGACTGTGACCGGTTGGAGGGTTTGTATGGACTATCGGAAGCTTAACAAAGCTACCCGAAAAGACCACTTTCCTTTACCCTTTATTGATCAAATGCTTGATAGATTAGCGGGTAAACCTTACTATTGTTTTCTTGATGGTTATTCAGGATATAATCAAATTGCTATTGCACCGGAGGACCAAGAGAAAATGACCTTCACATGCCCTTACGGAACATACGCATTTAGGAGGATGCCGTTCGGCCTATGTAACGCACCTTCCACCTTCCAAAGGTGCATGATGGCAATATTCTCCGACATGGTAGAGGACTTCCTCGAAATCTTCATGGATGATTTTTCCGTCTTTGGAGACGATTTTGAGAGCTGCCTCGGCAACCTTAAAAAGGTACTTGAAAGATGTGAAAAAGCTAATCTTGTTCTTAATTGGGAAAAATGCCATTTTATGGTAGATGAAGGGATAGTTTTAGGCCATAAGATTAGTTGCCGTGGGATAGAAGTCGACAGGGCCAAAATAGAGGTAATTGAGAACCTGCCGCCGCCAACCACAGTCAAGGGAATTAGGAGTTTTCTAGGGCATGCTGGTTTTTATAGGAGATTTATTGCAAATTTCTCAAAAATCACGAAGCCCCTATGTCATCTCTTAGAGCAGAACCGACCCTTTGACTTTAATGAAGAATGTACTGAAGCATTCAAGGTTCTGAAGGAAAAGCTAGTGACAGCCCCCATAGTACAGCCACCAGACTGGACGCAACCGTTTGAAATTATGTGTGATGCTAGTGACTATGCTGTCGGGGCAGCACTTGGGCAGCGCAAGGACAGGCTGTTTCATGTCATATATTATGCCAACAAAACATTGAATGATGCCCAAGTGAATTATACTACCACAGAAAAGGAGCTGTTAGCTGTGGTGTTCTCCATCGACAAGTTTCGTTCTTATATACTTGGAACGAAGGTAATAGTGCACACCGATCATTCTGCCCTTAAGTACTTGTTCGCAAAGAAGGATGCAAAGCCTAGGTTGATACGATGGATCTTGCTATTACAAGAGTTCAACCTTGAAATCAAAGACAAAAAGGGGACAGAAAATCAGGTGGCAGATCACTTGTCGAGGTTGGAGAAGGGACAGAGTCTACCTTTAGATGAAACACACATACTAGAGACCTTCCCAGATGAGCAGCTCTTTGTTGTCGCAATAGCTGCCGCGACAGCCATGGCGGCAGGTAAGTCATCTAACCTTCCCTGGTATGCTGATTTCGTTAATTTTATAGTTAGCGGAATATTACCTTCTGATCTTACTTATCAAGCCAGGAAGAGGTTTCAAAATGATGTTAAACATTATTATTGGGACGAACCTCTTCTTTTCAAAATGTGCGCAGATCAGGTTATAAGGAGATGTGTACCACAAGAAGAACAAGAAGACATTCTCCATCACTGTCACGCTTCACAATATGGAGGACACTTAGGAGGCAATAAAACTGCTGCCAAGGTGCTGCAGTCAGGGTTCTACTGGCCGACACTGTATAAGGACGCACAGGAATTTTACAAAAACTGTGACAGGTGCCAGCGGACAGGTAATATCTCGAGGAGAAACGAGATGCCACTGCAGAATATTTTAGAAGTCGAAATCTTCGACGTTTGGGGGATTGATTTTATGGGACCTTTTCCATCGTCGTGTGGAAATCTTTACATCCTCCTAGCAGTAGATTATGTCTCCAAGTGGGTAGAAGCAATCGCAACTCAAAAGAATGATGCCAAAACGGTCCAAAAGTTTTTGCACAAAAACATCTTTTCTAGATTTGGCATCCCTAGGGCGATTATCAGTGATGAAGGGAGACATTTTGACAACAGGGTAATTGCTGCCGCCCTGAGAAAATATGGTGTCAAACACAGGATCGCGACAGCATACCACCCACAGACCAATGGACAGGCTGAGATTTCCAACAGGGAAGTGAAGAACATTCTTGAAAAGATGGTTAAACCAACTAGGAAAGATTGGTCTCTACTTCTGAATGATGCATTATGGGCATACAAGACAGCTTTCAAAACTCCACTGGGCATGTCTCCATTCCGATTGATCTATGGGAAAACCTGCCACCTACCTGTCGAGATAGAGCACAAGGCATATTGGGCAATCAAGGTAGTAAATATGGACTTGGACAAGGCAGGCCAGAAAAGGCTGTTAGATTTGAATGAGATCGATGAAATACGGACGATGGCCTACGACAACGCAAGAATATACAAGGAGAAAACAAAGAAGTGGCATGACAAGAAGTTGCTGCCACGTCAGTTTTGCCCAGGGCAGCTTGTATTGTTGTTTAATTCTAGGTTGAAACTCTTCCCAGGGAAGCTTAAATCTAGATGGTCTGGTCCGTTCCAAGTGGTTCAAGTTTTTCCCCATGGTGCCATTACAATTCAATCATTAAAGGACGGGCACCAATTCAAAGTCAATGGACAACGCCTCAAGCATTATCGGGGGACTGAAGCCCCAGGAATACAGGAAGTGGTTACCTTAGGTGATGCCCCACAAGGCATCCCTAATTTAACCTAATTTTTATTTTTATTTTATTTTATTATTTATTATTATTTATTAGGAATTAGATTTATTTTATTCAAATAATGTTTTGTTTTTAATTTCAGTTTTTAGGAAATAAAGGAGTCAAGTGAGAAAGAAGAAGTGGCCAAAGCCCACCGCTCATCCACCAGCCCAATAAAGCCCATTTATGGTAACCTGTCGTTTCGGCTGTCGGCGCAGACGGATTTGACAGGCTGTCAACAGACGCACAGCAGACGAAGAAGCGTGCGGCAGACGCACAGCAGACGCATTAATGCGTGTCAGACGCGTCAGACACGCAATATCCAATCTGCCGCCCCGTTATTCCCGCCTGCCGTTGCGGCATTAAATGGGCAGCTACTCGACCGCTATATAAACCCCTTCCCCTTTTCATTTTTCATCACTTCTGATTTTCTCTCTTGTTATTCCCTTCTAGTTTTATCTACTTTCTTTCTTTTTTTCAGCCCTTGCAACCAAAATATCTTCACGACAAACCCGTCAGAACACTGCTGCCGCTTCTTCTTCAGCAGCAGCATCCCCGTTCGCTAAAAAGGAACTATGGGAGGAACGGAGCTTCATCTATAACAGAGATGCCCCTCTTTTTGGACTCCGGTCGTTCATTATGAAGGCCATAACAGCACAACTTTGGGAGGACTTTGCCGAGCAGCCGGCAGAGCTTAACGACACTCTGGTCAGGGAATTTTATGTGGCGATCGAAAGTAAGACGGTGACATCTGTCATCGTCCGAGGAGTGACAGTTCCTTTCACCGCCAGCAGCATCAACCATGTATTCGGCCTCTTCTTTGGCCCCAATGACGATGCTCATCAACAATTTTGGGACACCCTCGACGCTGCCGGACATGATGCTGTCATGAGGGAGTTGACAGAGGCGGGAACGACATGGAGCACCAGTAAGAAGAACCCCAACTCCGTCAATAGGGCGCAGCTACTCCCTGAGGCAAAACTCTGGAATGTTTTTATCAAAGAGCGTATCCTGCCCTCGTCCCACCATACGACAGTCAACAGACAGCGGTTGGCCCTCATCCACTCTATCATGCATGACAGGCCCATCAATGTGGGCAGGTACATGCGGGACAGCATTCTCGATTGTGCCTTCTGATCAGATTCACGACTCTGCCTGCCCTTCACCATCACTGCCCTCTGCCGCTGCGCTGCCGTACCGGAGGACCCTTCAGACAAAATCAAGAAGGGCAGCGGCTGGACAGACAGCAACATCTCCAGCCTCATGGAGATCATCGTCGTATCGCCCCTCAACGCCTTCGATCCAAACGCCCCTCCTGCTGAGTCTGATGATGAACCTGCCACCGAACCTGCCCCAGAAGCTGCCACCAACACCGCTCCGGCAGATCAGAACGCCCACATCCTTGCTGCCATCTTGAGGATAGAGGAGCGCCAGATGGGTTTGATGACTTTCATCCGTGACTTCTCCAATGCAACGGTAAATTTCATTACCAATACTTTGAATTTTCCGGATGTCATTTTCCCCACCTTCCCCGCCCATTATTTCAATATCCCCTCCCCCACTCCCACACCACCTGTCTCTCCCCACGGAGAATCTGCCTCCTCCACACCTTCCCCGACAGCAGCCGGCAGCCCACCGGCAGACACCTCCCCTCGAGGCACCAAGCGAGCTGCCACTGATGACAGCCCTCTTGTCCGGAGGAATTTGGACAGCGCCTTCACGCGGGTAAAACGTATTAAGCATGTGGCCAACAAGAGAAGGTTGTCCAAAGCCATCACGAGTAGCAGCTGGGACAGCAGCAGCAGTTCTGATGTCCGACTAGTGGAGCCACCTGCCCTTCAACCTGCTGACGACCCTGTCCCCCAACCGGAGGAAGAACCTGCACCTCAACAGGCTGATGAACCTGTTGATCAACCTGCTCCGGAACCTGCCCAGCCACCTCCCCAACGCAGACGCCGCCATCAGATCCGCGTCAGCAGCAGCAGCGAGGACAGCGAATAAAATCTAAGTTTTTATTTCTTTTTCTCCTCTTATTGCTGCCTGCCCATATATATTTGTGATGTACTTTTATTTATCGTGTTTTTCTTTATTTGTTTTTGTGTCATTTTGCATTGAGGGCAATGCAACCCTCGAGTTTGGGGGTGGCAACCCTCCATATTTAATGGAGTCTTTAGCACATCTTTTGATTAATTGTTGTGTCTTATTAGTTATTTATTTTCTTTTATCTTAAAAAAAAATCAGAAAAATCAGAAAATTTAAACTGTTGGCTTAAAACTGTGAAGTTAACTTACCTGTCATGACGGTTCTGTCGTGGCAGCATCTTTAGGACAGGTTAAGAAAAAGTTTAGAGCCTTTCTATAGTTCTGAAAACTTAAACACTTTTGTGACTGTTATATTGCTTAGATTTCTTTTAGCCAAACTAGAATAGGAAGCTTAGAACTTGGATAGCCCCTAGAGGTGCCTAACACTGGCTCTAGGAAAGAAGTTTAGCAAATGAAAATCAAAAACCTAGAGGTGCCCGAAACCGGCTCTAGGAAGCTAACTAGAGGTGCCCGAAACTGGCTCTAGAAAAACTTAGCTTGAAAATAGAAGAAAAAGAAGCATGAAAATGTGCCTTCTAAAAGAAAGTAAACTTTGGCATAAAATTCGAGTTAAGGAGTTGAATATTCTAGTGAAACTAAGAGAGTCTTAGCATATAACTGTTCACAAGCATGCACACACTGCACGAGAGCTATAGGGAGATTCTGGACAGATCCTAACCCTTCCGATAGGTTGCTGCCACCATAGAGAATGAGCGACAGGTAAGGGACATATCATTGTTTGAAGGCCAACACAAAAATTTTCAGTTTTCTTTTAAGTCTTCATTGCTTGAGGGCAAGCAAAAACTTGAGTTTGGGGGTGTGTTGAGTGCGTAAAAGTTCTATTATTTACACCCTTTTTAACCCACATTTCTGCTGCATTCAAGCATCATTGCATTGCATTTAGGTTAGTTTTCAATAAAACATCACAATTATATAAAAGGCATGGATTCTACTGAAAGATGGCTATTTTTGCAGGTATCTGTCACAGAAGACGTTGAAGGCAGGCGCAGGACAGACAAGCAGGAGAGCTGAACTGGACAAGCAGCTGAAGAAGACGAACCTGTCATGGACCTGTCGTGACAGCATGGTGACAGCAGACTCATGAAGAGGAAAAGTCAAGTGGACCTCGATAGATAGAGAAAAATCTGCTCGTCTGTCGTGTGGAAGCCGAATATTTTTCCAAGCCCCGGATCAAAAGATATGTCAAGCCAAAGCTCAAAGGAGAGGAAATCCCTAAAAGCAAGGATGCGGCTGGAAAGTAGGAGACTTTAGAGATTTAGTCTTTATTAGAATCTTACTTTTAATTAAAGTTGTAATCCTTGTTACTTTAGATAACTTGAGCCCAAAGCTTATATAAAGGGCATAGATTAAACCTAGGGCATAACCGATTACCCCATAACCGAAATCTAAACCCTGCCGTTTACCTGTCACCGATATGTTCTAAATTCCCCCTAGGGCTACGGGTTGTTTTGTAAAGTAGTTGCAAGGGTTGCTTTGTTTTAGGATTTTTTCAAGTTCAATAAAATAAACTTCAAGTTCTTTTATCTTGGTTTTAATATCTTGCAAGAGCATCGGGAGAGCATTGTGAGGTTATCCATTTACTTAGCATCGGGAGAGTTAAGTATACGAAAGAGATAAGAGCGCGTTCTCTAGTTCATAGTTGAACCATCTCGTGCCTAGGGATAGGGCGAGGTTAAGTGGCTAAAGAAGAATTCATACACATCGGTGTTCATCCTTCGATTCACGCCGGGAGGTATCATCAAAGACGTGATCGCCGACAGACTTGTGCCTAGGGATAGGGCAAGGCAGATCTGGGATTCTTGCCAAGCTTGAAGTACGGAGTTAGTGTTCGCTGCCGCGACAGCTAACGGACAGACGTCGCGACAGGTGCTGTCGGCGACGGGTGCGACGACAGAACTGGAGATCCTAAGCAATTCAATACCTGCACTACCGAGCAACTCAATACCAGCCCATTCTCTCTATCTTGAAATCTTACTTCTTTTATTTGCGTTTTCCTTACTATTTTCGTGACAATTCTCTCAAACTATTACTTTTACTTTGTGCAGTGAAATAAGGTGAAGTCATTAGCCCAATCCCTGTGGAGACGATATCCGATACTTCGTATCACTTTACTACTTGCGTCGTGTATACTTGCACTATAATTGCGATAGACTATTTTACACGCAACACCTCCTAATCGCGAGGTGGAGTTTGGAATTGAGCTGTATGAGAATACAACTCCTGTGTCCATTACTCCCTATAGAATGGCACCTAAGGAGCTGAAGGAGCTGAAGACACAGTTGCAAGAGTTGCTTGATTGTGGTTTCATTCGGCCAAGTGTGTCACCTTGGGGAGCACCAGTCTTGTTTGTGATGAAGAAGGATGGCACTATGAGGATGTGCATTGATTACCGTCAGCTGAACAAGTTGACTATCAAGAATCGGTATCCTTTGCCGAGAATTGATGATCTCTTTGATCAATTTCGGGGAGCTGCTGTGTTCTCTAAGATTGACTTGAGGTCTGGGTATTATCAGTTGAAGGTGAAGGATGTAGATGTGCCTAAGACAGCTTTCAGGACAAGGTATGGGCATTATGAGTTCCTTGTGATGCCGTTTGGTTTGACAAATGCTCCTGCTGCTTTCATGGACATGATGAATCGTGTGTTTCATGAATACCTGGACAAGTTTGTTATGGTGTTCATTGATGATATCCTCGTGTACTCGCGTACTGAGGAGGAGCATGAAGAGCATTTGAGGATTGTTTTGCAAGCTTTGTTGGAGAATCAGCTTTATGCTAAGCTGAGCAAGTGTGAGTTTTGGCTTAGGGAGGTGGTGTTTCTTGGGCATGTAGTTTCTGCTGAGGGGATTCGTGTTGATCCTCAGAAGATTGAGGCGGTGATGAATTGGAAGGTTCCTAAGTCTGTTCATGAGGTTCGTAGTTTCCTTGGTTTGGCAGGATACTACCGGAGGTTTGTGGATGGTTTTTCTAAGATTGCTGCACCTTTGACGAAGCTGTTGCAAAAGGATGTTAAGTATGAGTGGACGGAAGCGAGACAGCAGGCTTTTGAGAAGCTTAAGGCGGCTTTGACGCAAGCTCCTATCTTGGTTCAACCTAAATCAGGGAAAGATTTTGTGGTCTACAGTGATGCATCCTATGTTGGTTTGGGATGTGTGCTGATCCAAGAGGGTAAGGTTGTGGCTTATGCATCGCGGCAGTTGAAGGTGCATGAGCGCAATTACCCTACGCATGATATTGAGTTGGCTGCAGTGGTTTTTGCTTTGAAGATCTGGAGACATTATCTGTATGGTGAGAAGTGTACTGTGTACACGGATCACAAGAGTTTGAGGTATCTGATGTCTCAGAAGAAGTTGAATCTTAGGCAGCGGCGTTGGTTGGAGTTGCTCAAGGATTATGATTTGACGATTGAGTACCATCCTGGAAAGGCTAATGTTGTTGCGGATGCCTTGAGTAGGAAGGTAGCGGTTGAGCTGAGAGCTATGTTTGCCAGTTTGAGTATATCGCGTGATGGTGGTCTTGTAGCTGAGTTGCAAGTGAAACCGTCTATGGTTCAGTTGATCAAGGAAAAGTAGTTGCTGGATGATTCTTTGGTACCGCATGTTCAGGATATCGCGGAGGGTAGGCCTTCGGATTTCTGCTTTAGTGATAATGGTGTGTTGTGTTTTGGGAGTCGAATAGTAGTGCCCAATGATGCTGAGTTGAGGCGTGCTATTCTGACTGAAGGTCATAGTAGTCCTTTTGCTATGCACCCTGGTAGTACTAAGATGTATCGTAATCTTCGTGATGAATACTATTGGGTGGGTTTGAAAAAGGATGTTGCGGAGTTTGTGAGCAAGTGTATGGTGTGTCAGCGAGTTAAGGCTGAGCATCAGGTTCCTTCAGGGTTGTTGCAACCGTTGAGAATCCCTGAATGGAAGTGGGAAAGGGTTACCATGGATTTTGTATATGGTTTACCTTTGTCACCATCGAAGAAGAATTCGGTTTGGGTGATTGTGGATCGCCTGACGAAGTGTGCACATTTCTTGCCTGTGCATACTACGTTTTCTTTGGATAAGCTTGCGGAGCTGTACATTGCTGAGATTGTGCGGCTGCACGGTGTGCCTAAGTCGATTGTGTCAGATAGGGATCCGAGGTTCACATCGCGTTTCTGGCAGTGTTTGCATCAAGCTTTGGGTACAAGGTTGAATTTCAGTACATCCTATCATCCTCAGTCGGATGGTCAGTCTGAGCGTGTTATTCAGATTTTGGAGGATATGTTGAGATGATGTGTGATTGAGTTCCAAGGTTCTTGGGAGAAGCATTTGCCTTTGGTGGAGTTTGCTTATAACAATAGTTATCAGGCAAGTATTCAAATGGCACCTTATGAGGCTTTGTACGGGAGGAAGTGTAGGACTCCTCTTTGTTGGGCTGAAACTGGTCAAAAGTTGGTTTCGATGCCGGCTTTGTTGAAAGGAACCACCGAGAAGGTGAAGCTCATCTGTGAGCGGCTGAAGGCAGCTTCTGATCGGCAAAAGTCTTACGCAGATTTGAAGCGTAAGGAGATAGAGTATGCGGTGGGTGATCGTGTGTTCTTGAAGGTTTCGCCTTGGAAGAAGGTAATGAGGTTTGGCCGGAAGGGTAAGTTGAGCCCAAGGTACATTGGACCATATGAGGTGGTTGAGCGTGTGGGTCCTGTTGCGTACAAGTTGAGGCTACCTCAAGAGTTGGAGAAGATTCATGATGTGTTTCATGTTTCTATGCTCCGGAAGTATAGATCTGATCCTTCGCATGTGATGCCTGTGGAGGAAGTGGAATTGAATCCGGATTTGACATATGATGAGAAACCGGTGAAGGTTCTGGATTCGGATAGCAAGGTTCTTCGTGGCAAGACCATTGAGTTGGTGAAGGTGCTGTGGAAGCATCGAGGTGTTGAGGAAGCCACGTGGGAGCGGAAGGAAGACATGCTGAAGCAGTTTCCTTATCTCTTTCCTTCAGGTAAATTTCGAGGACGAAATTTCTTAAGGAGGAGAGTTGTAACGCCCCGGTTTTGGGCTTGGTAGTTTTGGGCGTTGACCGGTTTGGTCAAAGTGCTGTTCGAATCTAAAAAGGTGAAATTAGGAAAGCCTAGTTCGGGTTGCATTAAAAATATGGAAAAATGTTCTAAAATCATCTTTTAATATATATATAAGTGAACTGTGAAATCAATTTTACAAAATGAGGTTTGGAAGGGTGACATTTTGGCTAGTGACCAAAATGTAATTTTTGAAAGTTGCGTGACTGTTTTAGAAAGGATTGAAACTTTGAATCTTTAAGGAGCTATTTACCCAAAGGGAGTTTCTCCAGATTTTTCTAAGATATTTTAATGTTTAATTCTGATTTTAAAGCTAAAGAAAAGTGGAGGGAAATCATTTTGGCTATTTTGTAACTAACTTTCCATATTTTCCAATTTTCCTTTTCTCTCATTTTCTCTCAACCCAAACACTTTCTCTTCAGAGATTTCCTTCTGATTTTGTTACTCAAATCTCTCTTTCCAACTCTCTTTTGATTCCTAATCATCACATCAACAAAACCTCATCATTTGCTAGTTGATTCATCAAGGTTTTTGGCTCTAAAAGAGAAGAAACTCAAGTTTGGAGGTAAGAACGTCCTTCTCCTCTAAACTATCAGTTCTTTAATGAAATTCCTAAGTTCTCAATCCTTAATTGGTGTTTTATAAATGGTTTTTAAAGTTGTGAAATGGATCTTGGCTTAAAATGCAAGATTTGGTGATTTTTGGTAAATTTTCGTTGGATCTGTTAAAGCTGTGATTTGAGATGTGTTTTTGATGATTAATGAATGTTAATTTGATAAGGAATTGAGTTTTGATTAATGCAGTCCCAGATAGGTTGAATTTCCTAAGTTTAGCTTGTGATTCTTGGTTGTTTTTGAGGTGATCTTGTGGATCTGTTGTTGCTGGAGGTATAAGGATGTTATTAGGTTCTTTTTAGATGTTAAATGATGCTAAAGGATGTTTAGTTTTGATGGTTTATGGCTGGGCTTTGTTGAGGAGTTGTTTGGATGCATTTTCGGTTGTGTTTGGTGGCCGAAAATGGAGTTTGGATGAGAGCAGCGAGTTTAGGTGCTTTCATTGAAGCTATTAATGCATGATGATGCATTAATCCTCTGCTTTGATGTGTTTAAAACAGGGGAGTCATCTTTGGATCCAAATGTTGGTGATCCGGAAGCTTGAATTGGTGCTTCGGCAAGAGGCGAAGTGGAATCGGTGAGTGAAAATGGGTTTTCAGCTTTGAAACCAATGTCTTGGGAGCTTAGTTTAAGTCTAAACATCTTTACTAAGCTCAAGTGTAAGTTTTCGGAAAAACTCTCTAAGTGGTGGCCATGATTTGGTTGTTGTGCAATGTGGTTTATTGCATGTTTTAAATTCTGTTTTGAAAGCATGATTTAGCATGGTTGTTGCTGATTTTGTAAGCCATATGTTGAAGGAAGCTCAAGGTAAGAGTTCCTTGTTTTTGAACATTGATTAAATGTGGTTTGATGCTTTAAAATGCATGATGAATATGGCTTGGTTAAATGCTTTAAAATAGTGGATTATTTGATGACAATGATGTATATTGGCAAGTGATGTTTTGAAAAAGGTTAAGGTCACTAAGGTGGTTAAAAGTCCTTGAGTGAGCCTTGTGGATTCTAAGAACTTCATGGTGGTTAAAAGTCCATGATGATTCTTGTTAAGGTCACTAAGGTGGTTAAAAGTCCTTGAGTGAGCCTTGTTACTTAAGAACATCAAGGTGGTTAAAAGTCCTTGGATGGTTCTTGTTAAGGACACAAAGGTGGTTAAAAGTCCTTGTGTGGTCCTTGCCATGGTGTTTAAAAGTCCATGGGCCAAGGTGTTTAAAAGTCCTTGGGGTGAAACTTAAAGAACACAAAGGTGGTTAAAAGTCCTTGTGTGGCTCTTGGGAATTATAAGATCACAATGGTGTTTAAAAGTCCATGTGTGAGTCTTATGTTGATCTTGTTTTAAAGAGATGAAACTTATCACTTGTGGCCAATATGACATGTAATGATATGGAAGCATGTAATGCTTGTTTAAATTGCTTTTGAGCATGAGTAAATGATGTTTGAAGTATGATTTATAAAGTGTTTTTATAAATGCATTATTGAATGGTTTTAATGAGCATTCCTCACTAAGCTTTTGCTTACGCTCTCTTTCGTTTTCTTAAACCATTAATGCAGATCATTAAGGTACTTTGAGGGCAGCAAGGAAGGCAAGCATTCAAGTGGAATTAAGCTCAAGTATAGGAAGGTTTTCTTAAACACATTTTAGCTTTTGGCAATTTGGCAATGGGGGACCTATGTGTATGTTTTGGGAGATGTTTTGAACTCCCTAAGTATGTTTAATGTTGTTGGAAATGCTGGATTTGTAATTGGTCTTTATGTGCTTGGTTTTGAAGGCTTTATGCTTGAATGGTTAGCTTGTGTAGGAAGCATGCTTTAAAATTGGGGCTTTTCATATATGATGATATTATGTTGGTTGGTTGATGCAAGTATGTCTCTTATATGTTGTATGAGTTACTGGTAAAGTTTGGTAGCATTTGGAGCATGATTGGATGATCAATTGCATGTTTAAGGAAGCTTCTTGCTGCATTCTGTGCAAGGTGTTTCGGAACAGTGGCTACCGTTTCGGAACGGGTGCCTTGAATCAGCCCAGGCGTCCGAAACGGGAGACACCGTTCCGAAACGGAAAGGCCACTGCCAGTCCTCGTTTCGGTACGCGTTGCGGAACGGCCCCGCGTTTCGAAACGGGCTCTCCCTGTTTCGGAACACGTGACCGTTAGGGGCTGACATTGGTAGTTAAATGTTTTGGAATGTTTGCATTTTGGTCCTGAATCTTGTTTGTGCAATTGTATGAGTTTGGGATGTCCGTTTGAGCTGAAATTTGGCAGTGAAGCATGAAACCTGATTAATTTCAAGATGGTAACTCTAATTTGGGTTAAGACCTTATAATTTACAGAATTTACAATTTGGTCCCTAAAGTTGTAAATTGTTCAATTGGGTCCCTGTTTGATCTTTGATGTTTATGATCTTTGAGCATGATGTTTGTATGATCATAACTAGGGTTAATGAGCATCTAGACAAGTTTTAAAAGAAAAAAAAGGGTCGTTAATCAAGGTTGACTTTCGGGTTGACTTTGGTTTTCCCCGTGTGACTTTCTTAATTCGGGTCAACCGTCTAGGCCGGGTTAAGGGGGTTACACACACTGAAAACTTGCCACATTTGCTGGAATGAGTGATGAATGGTTTGAAGGGTTGATACAAAAGAGAGGGGGAAGTTTTAATTTTCCCTGGTAATGCATTCGAAACATCATTTTTGTTCATTCAGACATAGCGAAAAAGGTGGATCTCCTGGCTATCGCAATCTATGGCCTAGTAATTTTTCCAAAAGTGTTGGGAAATATTGATGTGGCCTTGTTAGATTTCTTTGAGCAATTGAAGAAAAATGTCAATCCAGTGTCTGCAGTGTTAGCTGAAACTTTTATTTCTTTGAATTCCTACCGGAAAATTGAAGGTGTGCGTTTCGAGGGATGTGCTCCTTTGCTTCGGGTTTGGGCCCTTAGCCATTTCTGGGAGTGTCCAACTTTGGACTTACCGAATGTGTTTTCTCTGAACTTTTCCCCACCTTGAGAATTTTTGGCATAAGATTGGGCAAATGTTAAGAGAAGAAAGTGGGTAGATATCTTAGGGATCACCGTGACGAAGACATCAAATGGAGGGTTCCATGGATGGGTCATGCTAAAGTAAGGTACATATGTGGAGATTATAACTTCTTGATGTTGTTAGGATTATGGGGAGGAATTAGTTGTGCTCCCTTGCTAGTTTCACGTCAGTATGGATCACGACAGTTTGTTCCTTTCACTACCGAGCTTGGCATAACAGAGTTTGAGTTTCAAGGAGAATTTAGATGGAAGGTACAAGAAATTAGTGATTCATGAAAGGATTGTTACTAAATGGAGTTGGAGTCTGACAAGCATTGCATGTATACCACTGATTATGATATTTGGAGGCATACGAGAATGAATGACAAGATCATGCTACCTACCCATGGGCCTGCCAAATCTTTAGAAGAACATTTAAAGGTGGTTCCTTCTGAGGCCGACATTCTAAGAGAAGAGCTAAGATGAGCTAAATTGGAAATCAAAGCTCTTAAAGAACAAAAATAGCGACACAAGTTTGAAGTCAGCCTTGATGTAGAAAAGTACAAGGGAGAAGCCAACCGAGTGAGAAAGATGTACGTGAATTTAGAGGAAAAATATGAGATTCAAAGGGTTGACTTCCTCAAGCTTCAAGCTACTGTGCGGTATGTCGACCTCCGAAAAAGCCCAGAATATTGGAGGAAGGAGATAGAGCAAGCTGTAGGGAAAGAGAATGAACCCAGTAAGAAAGAAATCGAGAATTTCTGGCGGGCTTTGGCAGAAGAAAGAAAGAAAGGGAAACAAGTTGTGGAAAATGAGAAGGGCAAGCAGCTTCGAGAGAAAGAGAAGGAAAATTTGGCTGCATGGAAGAGGAAGGCTCATGACAACAAGATGCGTTTGTTAGAGTTACACTCAGCCTACGACGAAGCCTCTAAGAAGTTGAAGAAAAGTTAGACCTTTATCATTGAGTTAGAGGCCAAAATAGAGAACTTAAACCAAACAATTCACAAGATGCAAGATGACCATACGTATGAAGAGCTCCAAGCTAGTTTGAGCGAGAATGACTTCTTGAAAGAGCGAATTGAAGAAATGGATAACCTTCTCCAAGAGTACATGACAAAGATCTTAGTTCTTGAAGATGTCCGTAACACCCCAAGTTTCTAAAGTAAAAAAGAAGAAGAAGAAGAAGGAAGGAGCTAAAACGAGTTAAGTGTGAAAATAGCTTGGAGTTGAGAGTGTGGAGTGTTGAACCCACAACCTCTTTGTTGTGTGGTCGGTTACCCAACCAATTGAGCTAAATAGCTCTTGGTTGTAAACCACCCAACCTTTCCTTTTATTTTTATATTGCGTTAAAATTCTGATCTGAGAACATTAATTATAGGAGATGGTTTAGCTACCCCCAAATATCCTCCCCCCTTTTTGAAAAATTCTTGAAACTCTTTCCCTCACCCGTCTCATCTCTCCGGCCACCGCCAAAAACCTCACCGCCGCTCCGTACACTCCACCGCCGCCGTCGGTGTGAGCCCCGTCAGCCCCTAAATCGTTTTCCGTCAACCACGCGTGACGTCGGCCGGCCGTTTGCGGTAGAAAACGGATCTGGAAACTTAAAGGTTTCGGCCGCCACCGTTTTCCTCATTTCCTGCCGTTCTCGACGTCGGCTCGCCTCACCGTGGGTACAGTCGAGCTCCTCGCGTCCCGATCTTCAAAACCCATGTGAGTCACCTCCGTTTTGCTGCCGTTTTGCCCCTCGTCAGAGTAGCGCAACTTTCTGACGAGATTTGGATTTTGAGGTAAATTCCGGCTCGATTCCGGCTTTATTTCGCCACGTATGGTTTGGGTTGATCTAATAATGATTTTTTTCTCTGTTTTTCCGGCGAAAACGAGGTTTTTTGGGCCTTCCGGCGACCACTCCGGCGACCGTCCGGTGACCGGAATATTTTGGTGAGTGAACCGTCCGACCCTACCCGTCCGACCGACTCGACTCAGTGAGTCAGCTCACCTGAGTTGACTCAGTGAGTCAGCTCACCCGAGTTGACTCAATGAGTCAAACCAGTTGACCTGTGACGTTAGCATGACGTCAGCGTTGACTTGATCGCTGACGTCAGCGTTGACTTTGACCGTTGACCAAAAAGTCAAATTTTTTGAAAACTCATATTTTATGTTTTCCGACGTCCTGAGTCTGTTTTTGAAGCCCGTTTTGTAAAATTCTGACCCGAAGGCCTCCGAATCTGACCTTGAACCCGAAAGTGTTTGTGTGTCTAATTTTGTTAAGAGCTCTTTGGATAAGGACTGAAATGTGAATCTATGTTGTTGAAGGTATCAAAGTATCCTTGAATTTGAGATGTTGGGAGCCGTCAAATCTTGGGATCGAGTGCGATCGAATGAGGTGTCATGAATCAACCGTTGTAGCTCGGAACTAAGGTAATACATTACTACCTTCTGCATGCTTTCAAAACTTGTTGGTATTCGGTTAATGCTTGCACGACCATGATTGAGCATATGATTAATTTCACTAATGTCGATCATTTAAGAAATAAAAATATTAATGGCCAAGGCATATATTCGATTAAGAGATTTGATAAATCAAAAAGATTTATGAGTTCAATAAGCGATTAACAAAAACGGTTGATCTCTAAATCTGATTGTGTTGGCTAATGAATTACGAAAATGCCTCGATGTATGAAAATGACTAAAATACCCGTATCAATGAAAGTGGTTTGAGAATTTACAGTAGATCCGGTTTATCAACTAATTCTTCTGAAAATCTTGAACTGGCTTGGGAAGTTATCGTAACGAGGCTTCACCTTTGAGATTGTAAATTGCTCAGATTCTATTAGAAATTGAATAAATCTCTGAAGACAATTGCGAGAAAATATTTGTATGTCTGAATTAGTCAAAGTTGCGTAAATTGTTGAATCGTTTGAAGTGACTAAAATGTTTGGAAATACTGGTAATGCTGAACTGATCAGAATATCCATAATGACCAAAAAGAATAATCTATCCTCGGCAGCAAGTGCCAAATTGATCAAAATGATGGTTTTACCCTTGAGAACTTAAATAAAAAAATAGTTGGAAGGACTGAAAGACTCTGAACAATCGTAACACCTTCGAGCATCGAATTGTCTGAAATACCCTCGGATATTATAATGATTGAGAATATTTCTAAGACATGGAATTGAGAACTCCAAATAAGGCCAACCATGAAATGACTCAAACAAGAAGTGGTATTATACGACCCGTGTCTGTTGGTCGTTTATGATACTAAGAGGATATTGGAGGAATACCATATAAAGGCGTACAGTTTATTGGGAGAAAGTACATAGCTAATTGTAAGAGAGATCTGTTTTTATAAGGTACTTTCGATGTTTTGGAATGAGTTCAAGTACAATGCACATGTTTGAATACTTGGAAAATACCATCCGAATATATGCTTGATCTCTAGAATAAGTTCAGTGGACGATTGGTGATGGTGAACTATTGTTGTTATGCTACGTAGTCAATTCTGAGAAATGAATGGTTGAAGTGTACCAATCCGGTGGGATATTAAACACGGTGTTAATGGGTTCCGATTAGTTCAAAAGGGGTTTGGAAACTTGACGAGCAACTAGAAGTCATAAATTCTGTACATCACCGTTTATACATTGTTGGTTCAAATTACCAGTTTACCCCTCCTAAAGGTCAAAATGACCTTAATACCCTCATAGGTTGTAACATTTAATTCTGCTCGCGATATATCTAAAATCCCGATGATTCTGATGCATCAACTTCTGATGTTGATTCGATCCGTCTTATCGAACTCCCCTATTTGTAGGGACCTCGTTCTGAAATCAGTCTAAAATTGACAACTGTCATCTTTCTGATATCTATCAAGTACCTCTAAGAAATGAATTGGGCCATAAAGCGCGTACCATGTATCGGTAAATACTTTCTGTTCTAAATCAAGTCCATATGCTTAAAATTTAGAAGTATGACACTGTAATACGAAAAGAAAGCAATTCTCTGATTTTTGACCTCTGATATGAAAAATATATCTGATATCTGACATTTGAATACGAAATAATAATAATAATAATGTTAATAAAATAAATTGATATTTGTCTTCTAGTATAAAAATAGATTTGATATCTATTTTTTGTAATTCTGTCTTCTGAATATAAACTGAAATTTATCTGGGTATATTATCTGGGATATGAATGATGATCTGTAGGCTCAGCGCTGGTAAGTCCTTCTGGACCTAAGCTTCTACGCCCAATGGGCCTAGGGTAAGCCTTTCTGTTAAGCTCCTACGCCCACGGACCTAGGGTAAGTCTTTCTGGACCTAAGGCATCCCCTTAGGTAGGCTCCTACGCCTCAAGCTTAGGGTAAGACCTTCTGTATGCAGTTCAGGGTGAATTGCACTTTAGAGTTCGGTTGAGGGTAGTTAAGTTAATTAATAGAACTTTCCGACCTCTTCTGAAACATACCCTACTAAATTAATGTATCAATGTTGAACCCTCAGTAAACTTACAATTCGCATTTAATGAACCACTTTGAACTCCTTAATTCAACTTCTGAAATCTGAATCTCTTCTGAATCTCTGCTTTAGACTCACATCTTGAGGTTCAGGTGATCTAATAAAGAACAACTTTGTTACCTTCTGGTATAATGCTCTTCTGAAATCTCAAATCGTAATTTGAGCTTATCGTTACCTAGTTCTTCATGACAGTGTTAAGCTTGCCTTACCTGCTTGTGCTTTTAGCATCCCTTGGTAGTTTGTATTACTGAGCTTTTCGAAGCTCACGTTGTTTTTTACCATCACAGGTTAGACGATCGACCATGTCGCAGCTGTCAACATCGGTATGGAGTTTCTTCGGTTTGCTTGCGGAGTATGGTATTTGTGTAATTAGGGGGCATGTATGTCACATCTTGATTTACATTCGAGTCTAAAACTTGTTTTAGCAATTTGTATCATAGTTTTTTTTTATTTTGTTGTCTGAATATTTTCTGGAATTGTATTCTAATTCAAAATTTGATTTATGATTTTAAATGGTTAACGATTTGTTTATTTGAAATTTTAATGTGGGTCGCTCCTGTGACCCTAATGTAACTTCCTAGGATCCGTGGTAACGCATAGGCGGGTCTAGGGGGTTACATTTAGTGGTATCAGAGCTTAGAGTTGCGTCTTTCTGGGTAGATCGGCCGATCGTCTGTCATAGGGTGTCTAGTCTGTACATGCCCCTAGATCCTGACCGTACTCCACCAAGCCGAGACTCTAATGTTGAATCTTTTTTTCTGAAATAACTGAATCTAAGCTTTCTGTATGCTGTAACTCGAATCGTAATGACAAGGAATGTCTGTAACATTCGTCTGTGAATTGAATTAACTTAATAAATTTGAACCTGGAGTGAGAACCTGAGATGGTTCGTACATGTGAAATTGAATATATGAGTTAGTGAAGAATAAATGTCTGGTTTTGTGAGGTAACTGATATAAGATTTCATGAAGGGCTATTCAGTGATAATGATCATTTTTTAATACCCTAATGGAAATGTGATAAAGACACTATGAACTTACAAGAAAAGTGTTTGTGATTTGCTGAAAGTGTATATTCTGTGGTGCCTTTGTTGTACACGAGGGAAACAGTTGCCTGAATACTATGCTAAAGGTATGAGATATCCATTCAATACCCCGGTTATGTTTGGTTGATATAAAGAAAGACATATCTTTGAAATTTGAGGCATGGTAGACCGTTATGTACCATTTATGACTAAAATTTAATATATAAATCTTAATTCCGGAAAGTCTTACGGGAGGCTTTGGGTACTTGTTTGAATTACAGTTAAAGTTCTTCGTCCGTAAACTGATGGTCAACTTGAAAGAGTAATTCGGATTCTAGGAGATATACCTTTGGGTTGTATGAATGACTTCTGTGATAGTTCCAAATGTCTCTTATTCTTGACTAAGACTGGTTATAGTAAAAGATATGAGACAAGTTTTCGCTTGGCACCATATGAAGTTTGGTGTGGTTTAGAATACCGTGTTCGGATAAGTTGGTCTGAGGTGTAAGATGAGATAGTTCTGGGCCAGGTTGGTCTAAGTGTTTGAGAGCGTTATTAGGTTGGCCTGTGATCGTCTGAGAGTCTCGAGAAATAAGGATACTCTGATGGAAAAGTTTCAGTATAGAAATAGAGGAAAGTGAAGTCTCTCTATTCCTCTGACTCTGGTAAATTTCGAGGACGAAATTTATTTTAAGGGGGAGAGAGTTGTAACACCCCAAGTTTCTAAAGTAAAAAAAGAAGAAGAAGGAAGGAGCTAAAACGAGTTAAGTGTGAAAATAGCTTGGAGTTGAAAGTGTGGAGTGTTGAACCAACAACCTCTTGGTTGTGTGGTTGGTTACCCAACCAATTGAGCTAAATAGCTCTTGGTTGTAAACCACCCAACTTTTCCTTTTATTTTTATATTGCGTTAAAATTCTGATATGAGAACATTAATTATAGGAGATGGTTCAGCTACCCCCAAATATCCTCCCCCCTTTTTGAAAAATTCTTGAAACTCTTTCCCTCACCCGTCTCATCGCTCCGGCCACTGCCAAAAACCTCACCGCCGCTCCGTGCACTCCACCGCCGCCGTCGGTGTGAACCCCGTCAGCCCCTGAATCGTTTTTCGTCAACCACGCGCGACGTCGGCCGGCCGTTTGCGGTAGAAAACGGATCTGGAAACTTAAAGGTTTCGGCCGCCACCGTTTTCCTCATTTCCTGCCATTCCCGACATCGGCTCGCCTCACCGTGGGTACAGTCGAGCTCGTCGCGTCCCGATCTACAAAACCCATGTGAGTCACCTCCGCTTTGCCGCCGTTTTGCCCCTCTTCGTAGTAGCGCAACTTTTCGGTGAGATTTGGATTTTTGAGGTAAATTCTGGCTCGATTCCGACTTTATTTCGCCACGTATGGTTTGGGTTGATCTAATAATGATTTTTTTCTCTGTTTTTCCAGCGAAAACGAGGTTTTTGGGGCTTCTGGCGACCATTCCGGCGACCACTCCGGCGACCGAAATATTTGGGTGAGTGAACCGTCCGACCCGACCCGTTTGTCCGAGTCGACTCAGTGAGTCAACTCGCCTGAGTTGACTCAGTGAGTTAGCTCACCCGAGTTGACTCAATGAGTCAAACCAGTTGACCTGTGACGTCAGCGTTGACTTGATCGCTGACGTCAGCTTTGACTTTGACCGTTGACCAAAAAGTCAAATTTTCCGAAAACTCATATTTTATGTTTTCCGACGTCCTGAGTCTGTTTTTGAAGCCCGTTTTGTAAAATTCTGACCCGAAGGCCTCCGAATATGACCTTGAACCCGAAAGTGTTTGTGTGTCTAATTTTGTTAAGAGCTCTTTGGATAATGACTGAAATGTGAATCTATGTTGTTGAAGGTATCAAAGTATCCTTGAATTCGAGATGTTGGGAGCCGTCAAATCTTGGGATCGAGTGCGATCGAATGATGTGTCATGAATCAACCGTTGTAGCTCGGAACTAAGGTAATACATTACTACCTTCTGCATGCTTTCAAAACTTGTTGGTATTCGGTTAATGCTTGCACGACCATGATTGAGCATATGATTAATTTCACTAATGTCGATCAATTAAGAAATAAAAATATTAATGGCCAAGGCATATATTCGATTAAGAGGTTTGATAAATCAAAAAGATTTCTGAGTTCAATAAGCGATTAACAAAAACGGTTGATCTCTAAATCTGATTGTGTTGGCTAATGAATTACGAAAATGCCTCGATGTATGAAAATGACTAAAATACCCGTATCAATGAAAGTGGTTTGAGAATTTACACTGGATCCGGTTTATCAACTAATTCTTCTGAAAATCTTGAACTGGCTTGGGAAGTTATCGTAACGAGGCTTCACCTTTGAGATTGTAAATTGCTCAGATTCTATTAGAAATTGAATAAATCTCTGAAGACAATTGCGAGAAAATATTTGTATGTCTGAATTAGTCAAAGTTGCGTAAATTGTTGAATCATTTGAAGTGACTAAAATGTTTGGAAATACTGGTAATGCTGAACTGATCAGAATATCCATAATGACCAAAAAGAATAATCTATCCTCGGCAGCAAGTGCCAAATTGATCAAAATGATGGTTTTACCCTTGAGAACTTAAATAAAAAAATAGTTGGAAGGACTGAAAGACTCTGAACAATCGTAACACCTTCGAGCATCGAATTGTCTGAAATACCCTCGGATATTATAATGATTGAGAATATTTCTAAGACATGGAATTGAGAACTCCAAATAAGGCCAACCATGAAATGACTCAAACAAGAAGTGGTATTATACGACCCGTGTCTGTTGGTCGTTTATGATACTAAGAGGATATTGGAGGAATACCATATAAAGGCGTACAGTTTATTGGGAGAAAGTACATAGCTAATTGTAAGAGAGATCTGTTTTATAAGGTACTTTCGATGTTTTGGAATGAGTTCAAGTACAATGCACATGTTTGAATACTTGGAAAATACCATCCGAATATATGCTTGATCGCTAGAATAAGTTCAGTGGACGATTGGTGATGGTGAACTATTGTTGTTATGCTACGTAGTCAGTTCTGGGAAATGAATGGTTGAAGTGTACCAATCCGGTGGGATATTAAACTCGGTGTTAATAGGTTCCGATTAGTTCAAAAGGGGTTTGGAAACTTGACGAGCAACTAGAAGTCATAAATTTTGTACATCACCGTTTATACATTGTTGGTTCAAATTACCAGTTTACCCCTCCTGAAGGTCAAAATGACCTTAATACCCTCATAGGTTGTAACATTTAATTCTGCTCGCGATATATCTAAAATCCCGATGATTCTGATGCATCAACTTCCGATGTTGATTCGATCCGTCTTATCGAACTCCCCTATTTGTAGGGACCTCGTTCTGAAATCAGTCTAAAATAGACAAATGTCATCTTTCTGATATCTATCAAGTACCTCTAAGAAATGAATTGGGCCATAAAGCGCGTACCATGTATCGGTAAATACTTTCTGTTCTAAATCAAGTCCATATGCTTAAAATTTAGAAGTATGATACTGTAATACGAAAAGAAAGCAATTCTCTGATTTTTGACCTCTGATATGAAAAATATATATGATATCTGACATTTGAATACGAAATAATAATAATAATAATGTTAATAAAATAAATTGATATCTGTCTTCTAGTATAAAAATAGATTTGATATCTATTTTCTGTAATACTGTTTTCTGAGTATAAACTGAAATTTATCTGGGGTATATTATCTGGGATATGAATGATGATCTGTAGGCTCAGCACTGGTAAGTCCTTCTGGACCTAAGCTCCTACGCCCAATGGGCCTAGGGTAAGCCTTTCTGTTAAGCTCCTACGCCCACGGGCCTAGGGTAAGTCTTTCTGGACCTAAGGCATCCCCTTAGGTAGGCTCCTACGCCTCAAGCTTAGGGTAAGACCTTCTGTATGCAGTCCAGGGCGAATTGCACTTTAGAGTTCGGTTGAGGGTAGTTAAGTTAATTAATAGAACTTTCTGACCTCTTCTGAAACATACCCTACTAAATTAATGTATCAATGTTGAACCCTTAGTAAACTTACAATTCGCATTTAATGAACCATTTTGAACTCCTTAATTCAACTTCTGAAATCTGAATCTCTTCTAAATCTCTGCTTTAGACTCACATCTTAAGGTTCAGGTGATCTAATAAAGAACAACTTTGTTACCTTCTGGTATAATGCTCTTCTGAAATCTCGAATCGTAATTTGAGCTTATCGTTACCTAGTTCTTCATGACAGTGTTAAGCTTGCCTTACCTGCTTGTGCTTTTAGCATCCCTTGGTAGTTTGTATTACTGAGCTTTTCGAAGCTCGCGTTGTTTTTTTACCATCACAGGTTAGACGATCGACCATGTCGCAGCTGTCAACATCGGTATGGAGTTTCTTCGGTTTGCTTGCGGAGTATGGCATCTGTGTAATTAGGGGGCATGTATGTCACATCTTGATTTACATTCGAGTCTAAAACTTGTTTTAGCAATTTGTATCATAGTTTTTTTATTTTGTAGTCTGAATATTTTCTGGAATTGTATTCTAATTCAAAATTTGATTTATGATTTTAAATGGTTAACGATTTGTTTATTTGAAATTTTAATGTGGGTCGCTCTTGTGACCCTAATGTAACTTCCTAGGATTCGTGGTAAAGCATAGGCGGGTCTAGGGGGTTACAATGTCACCGAATGAGGAAATGATTATTGGTTCACTCGCCTCAGAGATAATGCACGGAGGTTCTGAGAACGAGATGAGTTCGATAGGATGGTGATGACACATGTCCAGGATGTGGCCAAGCATGTGACAATGTTGGAAACTGAAGCTGCAACTCTTCCTCAGTACATCAAGCCAATTAGAGAAGTTGGATCGAGGCTTATGTGGCTTATAGAGGAAATTAAGGAGTTCGTGCTGAAAAATATTTGTAATTTAAAAAGAATTTGATCTAATAAAGAACTTCCGTATTCAATAAAGAGTTTTCTTTTATGAGCAAAATCTCAATGGAATTAATGGCCCTTCGATTGCATTCATGCATTTGCACTGCTTTGTTTGCTTTTTGTCTGATTTTGTGAATTCATTTGTGCATACATTCAATTAATGATGAAAACTAACTTAATATAAAAACGAAAGAATATTTAAAATAGCTTAGACAACTCATAATTACGGTACGCGCGCCATCTTTAAATCGCGACCCATCTTGGCTAAGTTGGTGTAACTCCTGCCCGAGCGGCACTTGGCGGCACTGCTGCTGCGGCAACATCCTTGGCGGCACCTGGAATTGCTTCAGTACAGCTCCTTCTGTTCCAACTTTCCTTTCCTGTCATGTCCTCTCCCCTCCCCTCCTTGCTACAACACCTGAAAATATAAACTAAACTAAAACAGTAACTTTTCTCATCCAAACATAAAATATTCAATAAAAGCATGGTAAAAGAGAAGATAATGTTATAATGCATGCAATGCACCTAAATATGTCTAAATGAGTTTAAGAACAGTAATAATAAGGGCAAGAATGTGTACCAAATATAGAACTCGTGGACACTCTACACACCCTCAAACTCGAACTATTGCTTGTCATCAAGCAATGCAACCTAGCTAGTAAAACTGCCCCTTGCACAAAATTAGTAGGAATATTAGCCTTTAACTTGATTTCTTACCTAAAGGTCGTGGCACCTTTTTTTATGTTAGTGATTGGGAATGGCATGAAATAACTTAGATTTTTATTTTCTTAATGCCAGTGCAGTGTGTGCAGGTCTGTGTTCATGCTAAATATGCTAAAATTACTAAGTTAACAAAGAATGCGTAAAATAATTAAATTACTAAAGAGGATACAAGTTGCTACCTTGGCAGCACAATTGGACACTTCTGTTCTCTTTTTCTGATAATGTCTTTAAGAGCTTCAGCTCATCACAACTATTCTCTAGGTTTGAAGCTAAGATAGGCGCACTCTACGAAACTCCGAACCCTTTGAATAGAGTCATCCCATGAAGGCTTTCATTCACTCTTGGTAATTTGGCTGCCACTTGGTTTAGATACGTGGACTTTGATAGCAGTGGAGTGTCCTTGCTCATGATCCTTCCCAGAGCCTGTTTTGGGCACCTCTAGGGTATTTAAACTTCATGCCTAGAGCCTGTTTCGGGCACCTCTAGGGTTTTCATTATCTTTGTTTTGTTGCCCTGTGCTGTCGTGGTGGCGAACCTGTGTCCAATCAAGGAATTTTTATTAAGGCATGCAATGTTAAACTCAGAACTCAAGCAAAAATTCAACATTTAACAGACAAGTGTAAAGATAATTGGCAGAAAGAAATATTTTCTAAGTATTCATTCTTCTTCCCATGGTTAGGTTAATTTTTTTAAAATGGTGCGAATATAAGTAGTCGGCTAAGCTATTATAGGCACAAGTTTTTAAACTAAAAATTTCTACTTCATTAAGTGCTAGGAATCAGAATTTACATAACTTCCTATATGGTACTAAATGAACCTAAAATCAAAAAGGACCAATTCCCCACAAACTCACGGTTAGCATTGTCCTCAATGCCTCTACACAAAACAAAAAATAAAAACAAAAAATAAAATATAAAAAGAAAAATAAAAAGAAGAAAAACATAAAAAGAAAAATAGAAAAATAAAATAAAGCATAAAAATGAAAAAGAAAAGAAAAGAAAATGGTGCTATAGACTAAGGGAGCTCCCCTCTGTTGCTGCTGCGTTAGAGGAGGACGTTGAGGAGGCGGACAAGACTAGGCGGCGCGTGGCAGATGGTCCCACAGGGATTGGAGCAGCTCCTATAAATGGTTTCCTGCACAAAGATTTAGTGATGGTCTGTGTTCAGCAGCCTCAGTAGCGTGCAGACTGCATTGTAAAGCCTGAGTATGTTTTGCGTTGCCATGAATTGCTGCCTCGGCGAGTATGGTGGGCGACAGGCTACGACCCTATCACGCGGCCGCAGCGGGTCACTACCACTGCAACTTTTGTTGTCTCGACAGGTGGAACGAAAATAGGTCCTGGCAGCAAGTCTAGCAAACATTCCAAGTTCGGCGGGATAGTCGACAGTGATCCTCCCTATTTCTAGGCAAGGATGCTCGAACACTCACGTGATGTAGGCAATACCTAGCAATCTCAGCGTAAACCTAACACAGGCAAGTCCATTCGATTGGTGATCCCTCTTAGCCGCTGAAACTTGTGGACTGGTGTGGAACCAAGTTAGTCACGCCTCAACATGTTGTGACCGTGC
This sequence comes from Hibiscus tridactylites, assembly GCA_958450335.1. Taxonomy (NCBI): domain Eukaryota; kingdom Viridiplantae; phylum Streptophyta; class Magnoliopsida; order Malvales; family Malvaceae; genus Hibiscus; species Hibiscus tridactylites. The sequence continues at coordinate 22,862,374 of OY288265.1, read as the reverse complement.
TTAATCCTTTCGTGAGCCTTGCACTTTCGTGCCCGAAAAATGGAATCTCTTAACTGACTGATGTAGACTTATTGAAAGAATGAAGTGCATAGATTAAGAAAACTTTTGAATTTTATTGAAAACAACTCAAAGCTATTACAACCGTTTCTCACAAACTAGTTATATACACGCGCCTAAACCCTAGGAGAGTTGGTCCGCGACCCCCAACAACTCCAACATATCTAGTTATCTCCCCATCTATACTCTCTCGGTATGTAATCTATCCGAGGTGCCTCTATACCCTTACATACATTGGGTATATATAGGGCTCATGGCCTAAGTTTGAGTCATCCTTGATGTAGAAGTTTTTAAAGTATATTTACATTAAATACATACTCCTTTTTGACTTAAATATGGACTCTTTAGATGTTTCCTTCTTCTACAAGTAAGGATAAGTGCTCCTACTTATCAATCTTGGATCAGTTCTACCGGCCGCTACAGGCTTCAGAAAATTACAAGACTGGGCTCAGGAAATTTCCCTCTTTAAATCACGACCCATCTTGGCTAAGTCGGTGTAACTCATGCCCGGGCGACACTTAGCGGTAATGCTGCTTCGGCAGCGTCATTGACGGCATCTGGAACTGCTTCAGTACAACTCCTTTTGTTCCAGCTTTCATGTCCTGTCATGTCCTCTCCTCTCCTTGCTAGAGCACCTGAAAATAAAAACTAAACTAAAACAGTAACTTTTCTCAACCAAACATAAAATATTCAATAAAAGCATGGTAAAAGAAAAGATACTGTTATAATGCATGCAATGCACCTAAATATGTCTAAATGAACTTAAGAACAACAATAATAAGGGCAGGAATGTGTACAAAATATAGAACTCGTGGACACTCTACACGTGTAAAGTGTCCACAAGTCCTATATTTCATGCACATTCTAACTCTTATTATTACTGTTTTTAAGCACACTTTAGGCATAAGTAGGTTCTGCCCTGTTTCTATTAATTATCGTCTATTAGGTGAACAAGAGATACTATTTTAGTGTACTTTTGCATTTAGGTACTAAAGGCTGAAAGAGGGAACCGAGGAGCTGAGGACACAATGCTTAGGAGCAAACCCAGGAGTTGTACTGACGCAGCTCCAGCTGAAGACAAGTTGCTGCGAAGTTGCTGCCAAGTAGAGTTGTTGCCGACCTTGCTGCCCACGGGAGATGACTATGAAAGTTGGAGAACCGAAGTGCGATCTGTAGAGTTAAAAACCATGAATCTATTGCCGACATCCATTTGATTTTCAGACGTCTGTAGCAGCAGCCTGAGCTGCCGAAGCAAAAATCTCAAGGCTACTTGCGGGCTAAGGCAAACGAGATAAAAGTCCATATTCCACGCAAAGAAGTTAGAGTTTAAAGTCATATTAAAGATGGAAAGCTACTTTCAAGGACTTCTACTTTAAGGAGGACTTAACCTAGTCAATAGTCTATAAATACCCATTGTACTCCTAGTTCAAATCATCCTAGGTTTTCTATAGACTTTACCAGTGTTTTTGCCGCCGCCATGTTCTAAACTCCACTTAGGTTAGGGTTATGTTGTAAACTAGTTGTAAAACAATTGTTTTAGGTTTTGGGTTATTTTTCAATAATATATTCCAAGTTTGCTTAATCCATTGCACTTCATTCTTTCAATTATTCTACACCAGTCAGTTGAGAGAATCTATTTGTCGGGCACGAAAGTGTAAGGCTCACGAAAGGGTTAAGTACGGTCACAACGTGCTGAGGTGTGACTAACTTGGTTCCACAACAGTCTACAAGTTTTAGCGGCTAAGAGGGATTACCAATCGAGTTGACTAGCCTGTGTTAAGTTTACGCTGAGATTGCTAGGTATTGCCTACATCACGTTAGCTCTCGAGCATCCTTACCTAGAAATAGGAGGGATCACTGTCGACTATCCTGCCGAACTTGGAGTATCTACCAGACTTGCCGCCAGGACTTATTTCCGTTCCACCTGCCGAGACAACGAAAGTTGCAGTGGTAGTGACCCGCTGCGGCCGCGTGACAGGATTGTAGCCTTCCACCCGCCATACCCGCTGAGGTAGCATATCGTGGCAGCACAAAATAACTCAACCTTTACAATGCAGTTTCACACTAAGTGGCAGCATAACCCTGCCTGCTCTATCAACCTGATTCACCTCTTCTATTACTTGTGTTTTCATTTACTTTCTATCTAAACAAACAATTCACTTTTGCTTTTATTTTACCTTATGCATGAACTACGAAACGAGACAAGCTGTCAAATCCTCGTGAGATTCGACATCTTTTATACTATAACTTGGCAGGAGTGTGCACTTGCGCTTTCACAAAAAGGGAACACCTACACGCCCTACAAGTTTTTGGCGCCGTTTCCGGGGATTGGTAACAACGAATTTTGTTTTTCAATTTTTGCACTTTTTATTTACCTTTTATTTTATCTTTATTCTTAAAAAAATATTTTACCGTGTCCTTTGCAAGTGCATGACCAAGGCAAACCCTAAAGGAAACCTCATTATTTACGACGATCTCGAGCGTGAAATAAGAAGGATTAAGAGGGAGCTCAGGGAAGTCCTAAAGAACAAATGAGACAAGGGAAAAGCAAAGGAAGAAACAATGGTAAATGAGGACCCACCAAATGATGCCGTAAACGGCAGGGGCGAGCATCACGACTTGCCGCCTAGAGGTCCACAAGAGCAACCGAGGTAGGACCAACCTGATCCGCCCCAGGCCGCCCCAAGTTCAGACGACTAGAGATTATCTGGAACTTGACTTCCAAAGGTTCGAACCAATCGTGAGGGAACCAGACATAGGGACAGACCATTTTGAATTAAAGCCCATCATGTTCAACATGATAAACACACTAGGGCACTTTGGAGGGATTGCCACTGAAGATGCTCGACAACATTTACGAGGATTCTTGGACATTTGCCGAGCATTCAAGATATATGGGGTTCAGCAGGACGTACTATAGTTGAGGCTATTTCCCTATTCACTGAGGGATAGGGCTAAACAGTGGTTGAATAACCAGCCAGCCGGATCTTTTAATACATGGACGGAGCTCTGCAAAGACTTTCTAGATCGTTTCAGCCCGTCCAACGTAACTGATAGGCCACAGAATGAGATCACAACCTTTAGACAATGGGATGACGAGCCAATGTACGAGGCATAGGAGAGGTACCAACAGATGCTGAATAATTGTCCGCTACATGGTCTACCGGCTTGAACTCAGGTATCTACATTCTATAACGGGGTTAACTACCCAACTTGGATGATGATAGATGCCTCGGTCAATGGGATCATCCTAGACAGACCTCTAGAGGAAGCACTGCGGCTGCTGAACATAGCCACTAAAAATGATTACAAGTACCTAACAGCTCGCCGAGGCGGCACAAGGCAGCCAACCACTGCAAATGAGGTAGAAGCCTCAGAATCTGTTAATGCCCGCCTCGATACCCTGACGGAGCTGGTTATGAAGATTGTGCAACCCCCGGGAAGGTCTATGAAGTAAAAGTTGTGGAGCCATTTTGTGGCGAATGTGGGGGCAACCACGATTCCACCGACTACGCCAAATCTGCTAATTATATAGGAGGATATGAGAAGAATAGCAGACCCGCTCAGAACAACTACAACTCAGGATGGAAGAACCATCCTAACTACTCGTGGAGCAACCCCAGAACTGCTACAAACCCATCACAACAATGATGGGACTATCAGCAGAACCTGCCACCGCCGCTGCCACCACAACATGATATAAACACTTCTTCCTTAGAATCTACTCTGCATACTTTCATGTCCCATACTAAAGATTTCATTTTAATACAAATGAATTCATTGATAAATCTGAATCTTTCATGTACAGGACTGAAAGCAGGATGAACAACCAAGAGGCAACTTTAAAAAATCTAGAGACGCAGTTCAGGAAATTTGCTCAGATCATCAGCACTAGGCCAATGGGTGGATTACCCAGTGACACCGAATTAGAAAAAAAGGAAAACCCCTTGAATAGTGTAAGGCTGTAACAACCCGAAGCGGGATAACACTATAGGACCCATCCATGCCCACTGCAAGAGAAACAACATCTGCCAAACTAGTCCAACATGCTGAACAATCTACCGCGGCAGCACCAGAACAAGAATCAACAGACATCACCAGGAATGAACAGCCAGAACCTGAACCAGCTACCCAGAATAGGATGCCCAGCAAAAAAAAACTGTCAACCTTGTACCTCCACCACCATTTCCCCAGAGACTGAAGAAACAAAAGCAAGAGATGTAGTATAAAAGGTTCTTGGATGTGCTAAAGCAAGTCAAAATAAACCTTCCATTAATAGAGTTGATTGAACAGATGCCCAGTTATGCCAAGTTTCTGAAAGATATGGTATTTAAAAGAACGAGGATCGGGGAATTGAAATGGTAGCAGTAACGGAAGAATGCATGGCTATGTTGCACAATAAAGCACCGCCCAAACAGAAAGATCCAGGCAGCTTTATAATCCCCTACAAAATAGGCAGCAACCACTCCGTAAGAGCATTATGTGACCTAGTGGCAAGCATAAATTTAATGCCCAAATCTATTTTCCAGAAACTAGGGATAGGAGACGCCCGCCCAAAAACGGTGATGCTTCAGCTGGCTGACAGAACTTATGTACAACCGAAAGGAAAAATTGAGGACATCCTAGTACAGGTGAATAAATTTATTTTTTCTGTCGATTTCTTGGTGCTGGATTGTGAAGCAAATGAAAAAGCACCAATAGTATTGGGGCGGCCTTTCCTTTCTACGAGCAGAACACTGATCGATGTGGAAAAGGGAGAACTCACGATGAGGATAGACGATCAACAAGTAAAACTGAATGTTTACCAATCCATGAGACATGCTGAAGATCCGGAAGAATGCCAGCTACTCGGCACCTTGAAAACAACAGACCCTGCCTACAGCAAGACTGCACAGGCAGCAAACTCGGCACCTGCCACGACAACCATTTAGAAAGCGGCCCGGAAGATGAGCAATGCAATGAGTGCCACGACAACCATTTAGGAAATAGAGAAACATGAAGAGTCGTACTGGATAACAAACAGACCAGGTAAGTACTTTTAACCTCTGAATTATATAGAAAAGGGGGGCAAGATGTTCAAACCCTCCACCGAATAACCTCGTACTCTCAAGTTAAAAGCCTTACATGCTCAGCTTAAATATGTTTTCCTGGGTCCTAATGATACACTGCTAGTTATAATTTCTTCCAAGTTGCAGCCTAAACAGGAACAACAATTGACTGCGCTGCTGCGACAACATAAGAAGGCGATAGGCTGGACCATTGCAAATATAAAGGGAATCAGCACCGCCATTTGTATGCTTAAAATCCAGCTTGAGCAGGACCAAAAACCAACCGTTGACGCCCAAAGGAGATTAAATGAAGCCATGAGAGAAGTTGTCAAAAAGGAAATCATCAAGTGGCTAGATGCTGGAATCATATATCCAATCTCAGTAATGATAATAATGAACTAATCCCAACTCGAACAGTAACTGGTTGGCGAATATGCATGGATTACCGCAAGTTAAATAAAGCAACAAAAAAAGATCATTTTTCGTTACCTTTTATTGATCAAATACTTGACCGCCTTGCTGGAAAACTCTTCTATTGCTTTTTGGATGGATATTCAGAGTACAACCAAATTGCCATCGCACTAGAGGACCAGGCCAAAACAACCTTCACTTGCCCATATGGCATCTATGCTTTTTGAAGAATGTCATTCGGTTTGTGCAATGCCCAGCCACATTCCAGCGTTGCATGATGGCTATCTTCTCCGACATGATAGAAGATTTCATGGAAATCTTCATGGACAACTTCTCTGTCTTCGGCAGCAGCTTCGACAGCTGCCTCGACAACCTTGAGAAAGAACTAACCAGATGTGAGGACACATTCCTAGTGCTTAACTGGGAAAAATGCCATTTTATGGTCGACGAAGGCATAGTCTGGGAGCATAAAATTTCCGCACAGGGAATAGAAGTAGACAAAGCGAAGATCGAAGTCATAGCCAACTTGCTTCTATTGAGTGAGAAAAAGTTCTACTTTTTCTCCCCTATTTAACCCATATTTCTGCTACATTCAAGCATAATTTATTGCATTTAGGATAGATTTCACATATACATCATAATTATATAAATTAGCACAGTTGCTACTGATTTTGGCTAATTTTGCAGGTAGCTGCTGTAGCAGACTCAGGGCAGTGAAGAAGCAAAGCTGGAACACAAAATTGAAGTCGAGAAGGAAGACACTGTCGTGGCCCTGCCGTGGCAGCCAATGACGATATCAATGGTGAAGTGGAGCTCGATAGAAAGAGGAAATTAAGCTGGTATGTCGTGGGCCACTCCTATATTTTTATGAGCCCTAGATCAGAATGAAGGCCAAGCCCAAAGTTCAAGGAAGAAACCCAAAAGCAAGAAAAGAGGACGAACTAAAGGCATCTACTTAGAAGATTTAGTCTTTAATAGGGTTGTATTTTAGTTTAAACTTGTATTCTTGCCATATTAGAAAACTTGAACCCAAGTCCTATATAAAGGCATGTAATTCGACCTAGGAGAGGACATCTCATTCTCTAGCCGTCTTCCCCAAAAACCTAGTCGTTTTCCCCTTCTCATCATGTTCTAAACTTCCCCTAGGGCTAAGGGTTGATTCTGTAAAGTAGTTGCAAGGATTGTACTATTTTTAGGATTTTTTCTGTTCAATAAAATAAACTTCAAGTTTGCTTATTCTGGTTTTCAACATCTTACAAGAGTATCGAGAGAGCATTGTAAGATTATTCATTTACTTAATATCGGGAGAGTTAGGTATACGAAAGGAATAAGTACAGGTTCTCCAGTTTATGGTTGAACTATCTCGGTCCTAGGGATAGGACGAGGTTAAGTGGCTAAGGAAGAATTCAACAACATCGATGTTCATCCATCGATTCACGCCGGGAGGTATCATCTAAGACGTGTTCATCGACAGACTTGGACCTAGGGATAGGAAAAGTCACAACAAGGATTCTTGCCAAGCTTGAAGTATAGAGTTGTGTGATCGCTGCCGCGACAACAACAGACTGCTGCCGTCGCAGGTGCTGCCACGACAGGAACGACGACAGAACAGGAAGTGCTATACAGTGCAACACCTGCACTACTGAGCAAATCAATATCGGCCTATTTCTTTACACTGAATCTTTTAATCTTTTATCTTCAGCATTCTTCATTATTCCTCTACAAACAATTGAACTCTCTTCTTTCTCTTTTGTGCAGCAATCCAAGGATAAAGCTATTTCCAGTCCCTGTGGATTCGACATCGGATACTTCGTGTATCACTTTACTACTTGCGTCGTGTACACTTGCACTCTATTGCGATAGACTATTTTACACGCAACAGCTGCCGCCGACCGCTGTCAAGGGCATACGAAGTTTTTTGGGACACGCAGGTTTCTATCGTAGATTCATTGAAAATTGTTCTAAAATTTCTAAACCGCTGTGTACCTTGCTAGAATAGGACAAGCTATTCATCTTCGAAGAGGCATGCCATGAGGCATTCGAAACATTAAAAGAAAAGCTAGTCACAACACCTGTGGTAGTCCCCCCTGACTGGAGTCAACCATTCGAACTCATGTATGATGCTAGTAACACTGTCGTTGGCGCCGTCCTAGGGCAGCGCAGAGATAAGATCTTTCATGTCTTATACTGTAACGCCCCGGTTTTGGGCTCAGAAGTTTTGGCGTTGACCGGTTTGGTCAAAGTGCTGATCGAATATATAAGACGGAATTTAGGAAAAACCTAGTTCGGGTTGCATTAAAAATATGGAAAAATGTTCTAAAATCATCTTTTAATATATAAAAGTGAACTGTGAAATCAATTTTGGAAAATGAGGTTCGGAAGGTTGACATTTTGACTAGTGACCAAAATGTAATTTTTGAAAGTTGCGGGACAGTTTTATAAAGGATTGAAACTTTGAATCTTTAAGGAGCTATTATTCCAAAAAGGATTTCTCCAGATTTTTCTAAGATATTTTAAGCCTAAAATCTGATTTTAAAGATTAAGAAAAGGGAGGGAAATCATTTTTAACCAATTCTTAATTAATTTTTCTATTTTCTCTCAAATTCTCTTTTCTCTCATTTTCTCTCTACCCAAACAAGATTTTCCAGATTTCTTTCTCTGATTTTGACATCTACATCTCTCATTTCAACTCTCATTGGATTTTTAATCATCTCATCATCAAAACCTCACAATTTACAAGTTGATTCATCAAGCATTTTGGCTCTAAAGTGGAGAAATTCAAGTTTGGAGGTAAGAACGTCTTTCTCCTCTAAACTATCAGTTCTTTACTGAAATTCCTAAGTTCTCAATCCTTGATTCATGTTTTATTAAAGGCTTTTCAATTGAGATCTTGATTTTTGGCAAAAATGCAAGATTTGGTGATTTTGGTGAAAATTTCGTGTGACCTGTTTAAGAAGGGTTTTGAGGTGTTAAAATGATGTTAAATGAATGCTAAAATGATTAGAAGTTGAGGTTTAATCAATACAATCCCGGATAGGTTGAATTTCCTAAGTTTGGCTTGAGTTTTTGGTTGTTTTTGGAGTGTATTTGGTGATCTGTTATACCTGGAGGTATAAGGACGTGGTTGTGATCTTTTTGCATGTTATGTGATGTATAAAAATGGTTAGAAGTGATGGATCTTGGCTGGGTTAAGTTTTGGAAGTGTTTGGAGATGATTTCGGTTGTGTTTGGTAGCCAAATTGTTAGATTTGTGATGAGCAGCGAGTTGTGTTGATGTTGCTGGTGTTTTAATGCATAAGGATGCATTAATGTTCTGTTTTTATGTGCTTGAAACAGGGGAGGTTGATCCCTGAGCTTTGGAGGTGTTTTCGGAAGGTTTCGGAAGCTTGGAAAGCTTGTTGGCTAGGCTTGTTTGGTAATCGGTGAGTGAAAATGGATTTTCAGCTTTTAAACCAAAGGTTGAAGGTTTTGGGAGCTTAGTTTAAGTCTAAACAACTTTGCTAAGCTCAAGTGTAAGTTTCGGATTACTCTCTTAGAGTGGGTGCCATGTTTTTGATGAAATGTGAAATGATGATTTTGCATGATTTGCTACTGTTTTGGAAAGCATGTTTTAGCATGTTAATTGCTGATGTTTTAGCATGATTTATGCTGATGATTTAAGCCATGTGTTGAAGGTGTCTCTAGGTAAGAGTGCCTTGTTTTTTTTATGCATTGTTAAATGATGATTTAATGCTTTGAAATGCATGATGAAATGGCTTGGTTTAAATGCTTTAAAACAGTGGATTACATGATGTATAAAGTGTGTATTGGCAAGTGATGGTTTATAAAAGTGAAGGTCACTAAGGTGGTTAAAAGTCCTTGAGTGAGCCTTGTTATCTAAGATCATCAAGGTGGTTAAAAGTCCTTGGATGAATCTTGTTGCGGACACTAAGGTGGTTAAAAGTCCTTAGGTGCTCCTTTCCATGGTGGTTAAAAATCCATGGGGCCAAGGTGTTTAAAAGTCCTTGGGGCCAAGGTGTTTAAAAGTCCTTGGGGTATTTCAAGCTACGGACACAAAGGTGGTTAAAAGTCCTTGTGTGGTCCATTCATGGTGTTTAAAAGTCCATGGCCAAGGTGTTTAAAAGTCCTTGGGGTCCAAGGTGTTTAAAAGTCCTTGGGGAAAGTTGTTGAACTTGATTTCTAAATGAAATGTATCACTTGAGCCAATATGACATGTATTGTACATGAGATGCATGAGATGCATGATTTAATGTTTATGTTGAAGCATGAGATGCTAGTTTAAATGAAATGTGGAAGCATGTTATTGCTTGATTTAAAGTATGCTTTGAGCATGTGTAAAGGTTGTTTTCAAGCATGATTTACAAATGAATTTTAATGCATTATTGAATGGTTTTTAAAGAGCACTCCTCACTAAGCTTTGGCTTACGCTCTCTCGTTTTTCTTGATTCAATAATGCAGAGCATTAGAGTGCATTGAGGGCAGCAAGAGGAGGCAAGCAAACAAGTACAAGTAAAGCTCAATGTATGAAGGTTTTATAAGTGTTTTAGCTTTTGTATGTTTTTGGCAATGGGGGACCAATGTATTGGTTTTGGGAGGTGTTTACGACTCCCTAAGTATGTTGAATGTGGTTGATGTTGCTGATTTTTGGATTGAACCTTATATGCTTGTTTTGCAAGTTGAAGCTTGAGTGGATAGCTTGTGTAGGAAGCATGACCTTAAATTTGGGCCTTTTTGCATGAGATGTTATCTTGCTGAATTGATAATGCTTATATGTGTTAAATATGTTTAATTGCATGCTGGTAAAGTTTGGTGATGTTTGGAGCATGTTTGAGTGTCCAATTGCATGATCTAGTATGCTTGTTTGCTGGTTTTTGTGCAGGCGTTTCGGAACAGGGGTGTACCGTTTCGGAACGGGTGCCTTGCATGAACCCAGGCGTCCGAAACGGTATGCACCGTTTCGAAACGGTTTAGCCTCTGCCGAGGCCATGTTCCGGAACCCGTTTCGGAACGGCCCGTGTTTCGGAACAGGGCTAGCCTGTTTCGGAACGGTCGACCGTTAGGGAGCTGACATGGTAGTTACATGTTTTGAAATGTTTGCGTTTTGGTCCTAAATCTTGCGTGATCAATTGCATGAGCGGTGGATGTCCTTTTAAGCTGAAATTTCACAGAGGTGCATGAAACCTGACTAATTTCAAGATGGTAACTTTAATTTGGGCTAAGTCCCTTAATTTATCAGAATTTACAATTTGGTCCCTAAAGTTGTAATTTGTTCAATTGGGTCCCAGTTTGATCTCTGATGTTTGTGATCTTTTGATATGTTGTCTGTATGGTCACACTTAAGGTTAATGTGCATCTAGATAAGATTAAAAAAAAAGGGTCGTTAATCAAGGTTGACTTTCGGGTTGACTTTGGTTTTCCCCGTGTAATCTTCGTAGTTCGGGTCAACCGTCTAGACCGGGCTACGGGGGTTACATTTGGTGGTATCAGAGCTGAGTTCTCGAGTAATTGGGAATGTGTGAATGCATGATTGAAGCATGGTTTGGTTGGTATGCTTGTTGAGTGAAAGCATGTTCAGTGTTATGATATGATGATGTGTATGTGATGCATGTTGTGATGATGCATGATGAGGGTACCCATTGCCAAACAAAAGCTAAAGGGATGATGTTGTTTTTGAAAGAAATTGAGCTTGAATACGTGGAATTTGCTTACCTTGCTGGTCCTGACTTGTTTATTTTGTATTGTTATGCATGGTAAAGTATGGCACCACGTAGAGAGTTAAGGAGTAGCGCGAGAGCTACGACCCCGGAGGGGAATGTGAATGATGAGCACACTGGTAGTGCTGTGTTACCTCCTCCTCCACCTGGTGGTGGTGGTGCGGAGAGGGAAAGAGCCGGAGCTGAGGCAGCTGGTGCTGGAGCTGTAGGACCTGAAGCTGGTCAGGGGCAAGCGATACCTGACATGTCTGTGCTTGTACAAGCTATTGCGGGTGCGTTTCGAGCAGCAGTAGCTGGAGCTCAAGGAGCTGGGCATCAGGGAGATGCTGGTGCTAGACTACCCTTGGAACGTTTGCGCAGTCTTGGTGGGACTGAGTTTAGGGGTATGTCAGCTGAGAGGTCTGTAGCGTGGTTAGAGAGTACCAAGCGTGTCTTGGGACAAATGAGTTGCACTGATGTGCAGAAGCTGGGATGTGTGGTGTCACTGCTTCAAGGTGATGCTTATACGTGGTGGACGACCACAATCTCTGGGATGGCTGATGCTGATGTTACTTGGACGTTCTTTCAGCATGCGTTCAAGAGGAGATATCTGGGAGTTAGATATCTGGATGAAAAGAAGCGTGAATTCATGTCTCTGACCCAAGGGAACATGAGTGTGGCTGAGTATGAGGTACAGTTTGTACGTCTTAGCCAGTATGCGCCTGAGTTGGTACCTGATGAGCGCGAAAGGTGCGAAAGGTTCCGTTATGGTTTGGTGACGGAGGTTAAGACCTATATGTTAGCTGCTGAGTACAATGATTTCGATGTGTTGGTTAGTCGATCGAAGGACATTGAGATGAATCTGAGTTTGTCTGCTAGGGGTGCTGGAGCTAGTTCTGGAAAGAGAGCTGCTGAGTATAGTTCCGGTGGACGGAACAAGAGAGGGCGTGATCAGAGGTTTCAGTCCTCGTCTAAGAGAGGTGGAGGTGCACCTGCTAGGGGCGGCAATGCTAGAGCTGACCCTAGTGCTTGTTGGATTTGTGGTTCCCGTGGTCACTTGAAGCGTGACTGTCCTCGTGCTGGGAGGGAGGTGCAAGCTCCTGTGATAGCAGCTGGTTATGAGTGCTGGAATTGTGGTTCAGCTGATCATCTGAGACGTGATTGTCCGAGGATGGCTGGTGGTCAAGAGCGTGCTCCTGTTGTTGCAGCACCGCAGAGAGGTCGTGGGCGCGGCCGTGGTAATTTTCAGAGGCGAGAGGAAGGTGGGCGCGGTGTAGCTCATGTTGTAGCTATTCAACCTGAGGGTGGAGGCCAAGCGAGGGTGTATGCTCAGCGCGAAGGAAGGAATGATGCAGATGTGATTGCAGGTACCTTTACTTTGCAATCCTTGTCATTGCTTTCTTTGATTGATTCTGGATCTACGCATTCATACATTCTTCGTGAGCATGCTGAGTTGCTTGGTTTGCCTGTTGAGTCTTTGGATGTTGGTGTTAGAGTCACTAGTTCTTTTGGTGAAACTGTTGTGACTCGTAAGCTTTATAAAAGGTGTCCTTTGGTTGTTCAAGAGCATGTCTTTCTTGTTGATCTTATGGAGTTGCCCTTTTATGGTTTTGATGTGATCCTTGGTATGGATTGGCTTGCTGAGCATCGTGCTGTTGTGGATTGTGAGAATAAGCGGGTTTCGCTTAGGCTTACGGATGATTATGAAGTGGTGGTGGTTGGTGAGAATGTGAAGTTTCTTGCCAATGTTGTTTCTACCTTGGAGGCGAGCAGGATGCTGAGGCAAGGTTGTGAAGCTTTTCTGGCTTTTGTGATGAATCCTAGTTCGAAGGAGCTGAGGGTGCAGGATATCAGGGTTGTGAAGGAGTTTCCTGATGTTTTTCCTGAGGAGTTGCCTGGTTTACCTCCTAATCGCGAGGTGGAGTTTGGTATTGAGTTGTATGAGAATACCACTCCTGTGTCCATTACTCCCTATAGAATGGCACCTAAGGAGCTGAAGGAGCTGAAGACGCAGTTGCAAGAGTTGCTTGATCGTGGTTTCATCCGGCCGAGTGTTTCGCCTTGGGGTGCTCCTGTCTTGTTTGTGAAGAAGAAAGATGGCACGATGAGGATGTGCATTGATTACCGTCAGCTGAACAAGTTGACTATCAAGAATCGGTATCCTTTGCCGAGGATTGATGATCTCTTTGATCAATTTCGGGGAGCTGCTGTGTTCTCTAAGATTGACTTGAGGTCAGGGTATTATCAATTGAAGGTGAAGGATGTGGATGTGCCTAAGACAGCTTTCAGGACAAGGTATGGGCATTATGAGTTCCTTGTGATGCCGTTTGGTTTGACAAATGCTCCTGCTGCTTTCATGGACATGATGAATCGTGTTTTTCATGAATACCTGGACAAGTTTATTGTGGTGTTCATTGATGATATCCTTGTGTACTCGTGTACTGAGGAAGAGCACGAAGAGCATTTGAGGGTTGTGTTGCAAGCTTTGTTGGAGAATCAGCTTTATGCTAAGTTGAGCAAGTGTGAGTTTTGGCTTAGAGAGGTTGTTTTTCTTGGGCATGTGGTCTCAGCTGAGGGGATTCGTGTTGATCCTCAGAAGATTGAAGCGGTGATGAACTGGAAAGTTCCTAAGTCTGTTCAGGAGGTTCGTAGTTTCCTTGGTTTGGCAGGATACTACCGAAGGTTTGTGGATGGTTTTTTCCAAGATTGCTGCTCCTTTGACGAAGTTGCTGCAGAAAGATGTTAGGTATGAGTGGACAGAAGCGAGACAGCAAGCTTTTGAGAAGCTGAAGTTGGCTTTGACGCAAGCTCCTATCTTGATTCAGCCTGAATCAGGGAAAGAGTTTGTAGTCTACAGTGATGCATCCTATGTTGGTTTGGGGTGTGTGCTGATGCAAGAGGGTAAGGTTGTGGCTTATGCGTCGCGGCAGTTGAAGGTGCATGAGCGCAATTATCCTACGCATGATATTGAGCTGGCTGCAGTGGTTTTTGCTCTGAAGATCTGAAGGCATTATCTGTATGGTGAGAAGTGTACTGTGTACACGGATCACAAGAGTTTGAGGTATCTGATGTCTCAGAAGGAGTTGAATCTCAGGCAGCGACGTTGGTTGGAGTTGCTCAAGGATTATGATCTGACGATAGAGTATCATCCTGGAAAGGCCAATGTTGTTGCGGATGCCTTGAGTAGAAAGGTAGCTGTTGAGCTGAGAGCTATGTTTGCTAGCTTGAGTATATCGCAGGATGGTGGTCTTGTTGTTGAGTTGCAGGTGAAACCTTCGTTGGTTCAGTTGATCAAGGATAAGCAGTTGTTGGATGATTCCTTGGTGTCTCATGTTCAGGATATCGCGGAGGGTAGACCTTCGGATTTCTGTTTTAATGAGGATGGGGTGTTGTGTTTTGGTAATCGGATAGTAGTGCCTGCAGATGCTGAGTTGAGGCATGCTATTCTAGCTGAAGGTCATAGTAGTCCTTTTGCTATGCATCCTGGTAGTACAAAGATGTATCGCGATCTTCGTGATGAGTACTATTGGGTGGGCTTGAAGAAGGATGTGGCAGAGTTCGTGAGCAAGTGTTTGGTGTGTCAGCGCGTTAAGGCTGAACATCAGGTTCCTTCTGGTTTGTTGCAGCCGTTGAAAATCCCTGAATGGAAGTGGGAGAGGGTTACCATGGACTTTGTATCTGGTTTGCCTTTGTCTCCGTCGAAGAAGAATTCTGTTTGGGTGATTGTGGATCGCCTGACGAAGTGTGCACATTTCTTGCCTGTGCATACTACGTTTTCCTTGGATAAGCTGGCAGAGCTGTACGTTGCTGAGGTTGTGAGGTTGCATGGTGTGCCTAAGTCGATCGTGTCGGATAGGGATCCGAGGTTCACGTCGCGTTTTTGGCAGTGTTTGCATCAAGCTCTGGGTACAAGGTTGCATTTCAGTACATCCTATCATCCCCAGTCGGATGGCCAGTCTGAGCGAGTTATTCAGATCTTGGAGGATATGTTGAGATGTTGCGTGATAGAGTTCCAAGGTTCTTGGGAGAAGCATCTGCCTTTGGTTGAGTTCGCTTACAACAACAGTTTTCAGGCAAGTATACAGATGGCACCTTATGAGGCTCTGTATGGGAGGAAGTGTAGGACTCCTCTGTGTTGGGCTGAAACTGGTCAAAAGTTGGTTTCGATGCCTGCTTTGTTGAAAGGTACCACCGAGAAAGTGAAGCTCATATGTGAGAGGTTGAAGGCTGCTTCTGATCGGCAGAAGTCTTACGCGGATTTGAAGCGTAGGGAGATAGAGTTTGCGGTAGGTGATCGCGTGTTCTTGAAGGTTTCGCCTTGGAAGAAGGTGATGAGGTTTGGGCGGAAGGGTAAGCTGAGCCCTAGATACATTGGACCGTATGAGGTTGTTGAGCGTGTTGGTCCTGTTGCGTATCGGTTGAGGTTACCTCGGGAGCTGGAGAAGATTCATGATGTGTTCCATGTTTCTATGCTCCGGAGGTATCGATCTGATCCTTCGCATGTGTTGCCTGTGGAGGAGGTGGAATTGAATCCGGATTTGACCTATGATGAGGAACCGGTGAAGATTCTGGATTCAGATAGCAAGGTTCTTCGTGGCAAGACCATTGAGTTGGTGAAGGTGCTGTGGAAGCATCGCGGTGTTGAGGAAGCCACGTGGGAGCGGAAGGAGGATATGCTGAAGCAGTTTCCTTATCTCTTTCCTTCAGGTAAATTTCGAGGACGAAATTTCTTAAGGGGGGGAGAGTTGTAACGCCCCGGTTTTGGGCTCAGAAGTTTTGGCGTTGACCGGTTTGGTCAAAGTGCTGATCGAATATATAAGACGGAATTTAGGAAAAACCTAGTTCGGGTTGCATTAAAAATATGGAAAAATGTTCTAAAATCATCTTTTAATATATAAAAGTGAACTGTGAAATCAATTTTGGAAAATGAGGTTCGGAAGGTTGACATTTTGACTAGTGACCAAAATGTAATTTTTGAAAGTTGCGGGACAGTTTTATAAAGGATTGAAACTTTGAATCTTTAAGGAGCTATTATTCCAAAAAGGATTTCTCCAGATTTTTCTAAGATATTTTAAGCCTAAAATCTGATTTTAAAGATTAAGAAAAGGGAGGGAAATCATTTTTAACCAATTCTTAACTAATTTTTCTATTTTCTCTCAAATTCTCTTTTCTCTCATTTTCTCTCTACCCAAACAAGATTTTCCAGATTTCTTTCTCTGATTTTGACATCTACATCTCTCATTTCAACTCTCATTGGATTTTTAATCATCTCATCATCAAAACCTCACAATTTACAAGTTGATTCATCAAGCATTTTGGCTCTAAAGTGGAGAAATTCAAGTTTGGAGGTAAGAACGTCTTTCTCCTCTAAACTATCAGTTCTTTACTGAAATTCCTAAGTTCTCAATCCTTGATTCATGTTTTATTAAAGGCTTTTCAATTGAGATCTTGATTTTTGGCAAAAATGCAAGATTTGGTGATTTTGGTGAAAATTTCGTGTGATCTGTTTAAGCAGGGTTTTGAGGTGTTAAAATGATGTTAAATGAATGCTAAAATGATTAGAAGTTGAGGTTTAATCAATACAATCCCGGATAGGTTGAATTTCCTAAGTTTGGCTTGAGTTTTTGGTTGTTTTTGGAGTGTATTTGGTGATCTGTTATACCTGGAGGTATAAGGACGTGGTTGTGATCTTTTTGCATGTTATGTGATGTATAAAAATGGTTAGAAGTGATGGATCTTGGCTGGGTTAAGTTTTGGAAGTGTTTGGAGATGATTTCGGTTGTGTTTGGTAGCCAAATTGTTAGATTTGTGATGAGCAGCGAGTTGTGTTGATGTTGCTGGTGTTTTAATGCATAAGGATGCATTAATGTTCTGTTTTTATGTGCTTGAAACAGGGGAGGTTGATCCCTGAGCTTTGGAGGTGTTTTCGGAAGGTTTCGGAAGCTTGGAAAGCTTGTTGGCTAGGCTTGTTTGGTAATCGGTGAGTGAAAATGGATTTTCAGCTTTTAAACCAAAGGTTGAAGGTTTTGGGAGCTTAGTTTAAGTCTAAACAACTTTGCTAAGCTCAAGTGTAAGTTTCGGATTACTCTCTTAGAGTGGGTGCCATGTTTTTGATGAAATGTGAAATGATGATTTTGCATGATTTGCTACTGTTTTGGAAAGCATGTTTTAGCATGTTAATTGCTGATGTTTTAGCATGATTTATGCTGATGATTTAAGCCATGTGTTGAAGGTGTCTCTAGGTAAGAGTGCCTTGTTTTTTTTATGCATTGTTAAATGATGATTTAATGCTTTGAAATGCATGATGAAATGGCTTGGTTTAAATGCTTTAAAACAGTGGATTACATGATGTATAAAGTGTGTATTGGCAAGTGATGGTTTATAAAAGTGAAGGTCACTAAGGTGGTTAAAAGTCCTTGAGTGAGCCTTGTTATCTAAGATCATCAAGGTGGTTAAAAGTCCTTGGATGAATCTTGTTGCGGACACTAAGGTGGTTAAAAGTCCTTAGGTGCTCCTTTCCATGGTGGTTAAAAATCCATGGGGCCAAGGTGTTTAAAAGTCCTTGGGGCCAAGGTGTTTAAAAGTCCTTGGGGTATTTCAAGCTACGGACACAAAGGTGGTTAAAAGTCCTTGTGTGGTCCATTCATGGTGTTTAAAAGTCCATGGCCAAGGTGTTTAAAAGTCCTTGGGGTCCAAGGTGTTTAAAAGTCCTTGGGGAAAGTTGTTGAACTTGATTTCTAAATGAAATGTATCACTTGAGCCAATATGACATGTATTGTACATGAGATGCATGAGATGCATGATTTAATGTTTATGTTGAAGCATGAGATGCTAGTTTAAATGAAATGTGGAAGCATGTTATTGCTTGATTTAAAGTATGCTTTGAGCATGTGTAAAGGTTGTTTTCAAGCATGATTTACAAATGAATTTTAATGCATTATTGAATGGTTTTTAAAGAGCACTCCTCACTAAGCTTTGGCTTACGCTCTCTCGTTTTTCTTGATTCAATAATGCAGAGCATTAGAGTGCATTGAGGGCAGCAAGAGGAGGCAAGCAAACAAGTACAAGTAAAGCTCAATGTATGAAGGTTTTATAAGTGTTTTAGCTTTTGTATGTTTTTGGCAATGGGGGACCAATGTATTGGTTTTGGGAGGTGTTTACGACTCCCTAAGTATGTTGAATGTGGTTGATGTTGCTGATTTTTGGATTGAACCTTATATGCTTGTTTTGCAAGTTGAAGCTTGAGTGGATAGCTTGTGTAGGAAGCATGACCTTAAATTTGGGCCTTTTTGCATGAGATGTTATCTTGCTGAATTGATAATGCTTATATGTGTTAAATATGTTTAATTGCATGCTGGTAAAGTTTGGTGATGTTTGGAGCATGTTTGAGTGTCCAATTGCATGATCTAGTATGCTTGTTTGCTGGTTTTTGTGCAGGCGTTTCGGAACAGGGGTGTACCGTTTCGGAACGGGTGCCTTGCATGAACCCAGGCGTCCGAAACGGTATGCACCGTTTCGAAACGGTTTAGCCTCTGCCGAGGCCATGTTCCGGAACCCGTTTCGGAACGGCCCGTGTTTCGGAACAGGGCTAGCCTGTTTCGGAACGGTCGACCGTTAGGGAGCTGACATGGTAGTTACATGTTTTGAAATGTTTGCGTTTTGGTCCTAAATCTTGCGTGATCAATTGCATGAGCGGTGGATGTCCTTTTAAGCTGAAATTTCACAGAGGTGCATGAAACCTGACTAATTTCAAGATGGTAACTTTAATTTGGGCTAAGTCCCTTAATTTATCAGAATTTACAATTTGGTCCCTAAAGTTGTAATTTGTTCAATTGGGTCCCAGTTTGATCTCTGATGTTTGTGATCTTTTGATACGTTGTCTGTATGGTCACACTTAAGGTTAATGTGCATCTAGATAAGATTAAAAAAAAAAGGGTCGTTAATCAAGGTTGACTTTCGGGTTGACTTTGGTTTTCCCCGTGTAATCTTCGTAGTTCGGGTCAACCGTCTAGACCGGGCTACGGGGGTTACATATACTACGCTAGCAAAACACTAAATACTGCCCAAACCAACTACACCACTATAGAAAAAGAATTGCTGGCAGTAGTATTTACTTTCGATAAGTTCCAACCCTACCTGATTGGCACAAAGGTGATAGTTCACACAGACCATTCTGCCTTAAGGTACCTGTTCGCAAAGAAAGATGCAAAGCCCTGACTAATCCGGTGGATCCTACTACTGCAAGAGTTTGACGTAGAAATCCGAGATAGAAAGGGCACATAAAATCAAGTGGCAGATCATCTCTCTCGGCTGGAGAATAGACAAGAGAATGCCTCCCATGGTGAAATTCAAGATGAATTCCCTAACGAATAGCTTCTACTAGCCTCTGCTTTAGTAGCTGCTCTGGAAGCTGAAGAACTATTACATGTCGCCCAAGCAGAAGCCGCGGCAGCAACATCAATAGACACACCCTAGTACTCAAATATTGTAAATTATTTAGTATATGGTGTTTTGCCTTATGAACTTAACTTTCAAGGAAAGAAACGATCCCAACATGATACGAAGCATTACTTTTGGGACGAGCTTTTCTTGTTTAAAAATTGTACAGACCAAGTTATCAGACGATGTGTACCAGAGGATGAACAATAGGCCATACTCTCACAATGCCACTCAATACCATATGGGGGCCATTTCGACGGACAACGCACAACAACAAAGGTGTTGCAATCAGGGTTCTTTTGGCCGACACTGCATAAAGACACTCAATCTTTCTACAAACAGTGTGACAGCTGCCAAAGAACATGGAATATATCGAGAAGGAATGAGATGCCCCTTCAAATAATCTTGGAGGTCGAGTTATTCGATGTTTGGGGGATATATTTTATGGGACCATTCCCATTTTCGTACGGAAACATGTACATCCTTCTAGCAGTTGATTATGTTTCTAAGTGGGCAGAAGTCATTGCCACCCCTCACAATGATGCAAAGACCGTTCATAGTTTCTTATGAAAAAACATCTTCACGAGGTTCAGAGTACCAAGAGCAATCATTAGCGATGAAGGCACCCACTTTGATAACAGATTAATTGCAAAGGTACTCCAGAAAGTGGGGTCAAGCACAAGATTGCTGAAGCCTATCATCCACAAACAAATGGCCAAGCAGAAATTTCGAACAGGGAAGTCAAGACCATCTTGGAGAAAGTTGTAAACCCTAATAGAAAAGATTGGTCATTGAAACTAGACGATGCCCTTTGGGCGTATCGAACAACATACAAAACACCACTGGGAATGTCTCCATATGATCTAGTATACGGAAAGGCCTGCCATCTCCCTGTCGAAATAGAACACAAGGCATATTGCGCACTCAAGGCAGTTAACATGGACTGGAAACAGACAAGGGAAAAGAGACTGCTAAATTTGACAGAAATGGAAGAATTTCGACAGGAGGCATACGATAACACCAAGCTATACAAGGAAAAATAAAAAATGGCACGACAACAAGATTCAACAGCGGTAGTTCCTGCCCAGGCAGCAAGTGTTGTTGTTCAATTCCCACCTCAGACTGTTTCCTGGAAAACTAAAATCTAGATGGTTAGGACCCTATGAAGTAGTTGAAGCTTTTCCACATGGCGCCGCAACGATAAAATCCATAAAGGGAGGAACAGAGTTCAAAGTCAATAGGTAGCGACTAAAGCACTATACATGGGACTCTACCATGAAAGAACATGAAGTATTCACATTGAGGGATGCCCACCCCATTGTGATATAACCTTCTCTTGTCCGTTATTTACTGTTTTAGTAAGAATAGTTTTAGGATTAGGTTTCATTTGTTTTAATTTTTCATTATTCTCGTCTCACAATCAATTCCGCAGATCCAAACCCAAGAACCGCAAAACACAAGGCAGCAATGCCAAGCCCGCGACCGTCACCTGCCAATAGCAGCAACCTAAGGCATCTTCCCTTCTTCTTACTTTAGTCTAGTTTTTCTTTTCTGTTTTGTGCATTGAGGGCAAAGCCCATCTCGAGTTTGGGGGGGTTAGCTCTCACATTATTTGTCTAGGCATTTTTAGTTGCACTTTTAGGTTGCATTGTACTTGCTTTAGTAATAATCGGAAAACAAAAGTTTGTTATGACTTGTGCCATGATAGGATAGCCGATTAATTTATTTTCGCACCTAACTAAAAATAGAAGAGGATGCTAAGGGTGGGTTTCTTAGATTTTCTTTCAGTTTCTCCACCCCGGGGCTCTGCTGCTAGCCGCTTTCTCTTTCTTAATGCCTTTGCCGGTTCGTCATCAAGGGAGTCTAAGATCTCTATGTATGAGTAGCCGACATATTTGGCAGCGGCCTATTTTTCTACTAGGTAGGTAGCGGTGGTTTCCTCCTCCTTCTCTGATTCAGATGAGGAAGTGAGGTCATATGGCTGGATGAGGGTTGGAGAGGTTCTTCTCTTGGGGCGGTAGTGTGCCCCCTCGATGTTGTCGGTGGCAAGAGTAGCAGCTGGTCTGGGTGTAATATGAACTGGCTTGGATGCTGCTAACTCCGTCGGGAAAGCGAGCAATTGTGGGTCGTTGTCTTGGTATTTGTCAAGCAAGTAGGCCACAAAGGCCTCTTGCACGTCCGCTACATACTTGGTGAAGATCACTTGCTTGTGCTCGATCCTCTGGCAGCTTTCAACTAGGCTGCGCAGTAGGGGGATCACGACGGATGGGAGGTTAGCTTATGTACTACCTATTGCGGCTGGGGTGGCGGCAGCTTGGGACGGCGGCAGGGAGGTGGAAGCTGTGTCTGGCTCCGAGTTCTGCATCATCTACTGGCGTACCCTTCTTGTCCATCCTTCCTTGGCAGGAAGAATTTTATCCTTTGGGTGCGGCGACACGCAGAAATTGGCACACATGCCTGTGATGAGTGCAGGGAAGAAAATGGGTCCCTTGGCGTTTAGTTTCTCTGCGTGGGCATATATCTTCTTTATGATTATCTCGCCAACATTGATCTGTCGCCTCATCATAATAATGTGGATGAGGGCAAGCCGCGACTTGTTGACTGTTGATCCGTGCGTGGTGGGCATTAGGCGGCGTTGGACGAATAATTCCAAAGGGCTACCTCCGGCAGCAGATCGCGGCGGTTGACTGACCCGTTGTTTTTACCTGTTATCCACTTGGTGTTTGGCTTACAAATCTTTTTCTTGATCTTGTTGTAGTCAACCGTCATTAGGTAGGACTCCTATTCCTTATGCGGATTTTCGTTAACTTCTACGCTATAAAAGCTGTTGATCATATCCGCTGTGAACTTGACACCTTCTCCACGGACGTAAACGAAAGGACTTTCTGGTGCAGGTCTGTGGGCGTAGAACTCTCGCACATGGTTGCTGTTGATTCCTTCTGGCTGCCGTGCGAACTGGTCCCAACACGTGTTGTGGATCTTTTCGAATAGGGAGGGCTCCAAGCCAAAATCTCCATCAGACTGGGTATATTGGAAACCCATTTCCTCCTATAGTTGTCGCTCTCTATAGTACTTCTTGTAGGTTGCCTCGACAGTGGGGTTCAAGAACCTTTTGTAAAGAGGTTTGGAGGTGGCGGCGGGTTGCTGTGACGTGGCCATAGATGTGAGATGGTTGTATTTCCTAAAGAAAGAAAAATAAGAATGTGAAAGAAAATAAAGCAAGGGAAATATTGGAAGCAAAGATAGCAGAAAGAATTGATGGTAAATGAGAAAGCAAAGTGAAGAACGGGGGGAGAGGGAGAATAGTTGGCTTTATATAGTCGCTTCTCTCCACTGCCTTGGCGGGCACGCTATCAACGAGAGGCAATTATTACGGCGCAAATAACAGAATTCTAGCCATTACGCAGATATCCGTTCCGCTCGCTGTGGCAAATATAACCGTTGCAGCTAGCCGTTATGAAGCCACTAGCCGTTATGCTCATCTGCCTTAGGTCGCTAGTTGGGCTTCCCCTTTATTCTTTCATCTTTCTTGATCTTTCCTTCATTCCTAACCTGAAATAAATTAAATACAAAAATTAAATAAAAATTAAATCTAATCCTAATGCATAAAAATAAATTAAGAACAAAAATTAAAAATTAGGTTATGTCAGGCTGCGCTTTTCCCAAGCATAACTACTTCCTGAGGGCTTTGTGTTTGACTTTTCATCTGGGCATGTTTTTCTCCTCCTCAGGTGGATGTTGCTGCCATTCTTGCTGCCCTGGTGGGACATACACCAAAGAAAACAAAGAGGTATTTTTTTTCAAGCAATAAAAATAAAAAGAGATTTAATATGCAAAAACTAAAATAGAAGTGCAGAAGTTCAAACGTAGTTGTTTTTGCCAATCCCCGGCAACGGCGCCAAAAACTTGTAGAGTGTCTAGATGTTCTCTATTTATGAGCGCAAATGCACACTCTTGTCAAGTTATAGTATAAAAGATATCGTCTCCCATAGGGATTGGAGCAGCTCTTATGAATGGTTTCCTGCACAAAGATTTAGTAAATGCGCAATTAAATCTCACGATGTGGAAATATAAAAACACAAGTAAAAATAAAGATAGTAATGAGAGGAATGATAGGGAGAGATTTGGGTGATAGATTGAGTAAGACAAATGCAACTCAGTAGCGTGTGGACTGCATTGTAAAGCCTGAGTATGTTTTGCGCTGCCATGAATTGCTGCCTCGGCGGGTATGGTGGCCGGCAGGCTACGACCCTGTCACGCGGCCACAACGAGTTACTACCACTGCAACTTTCACTGTCTCGACGGGTGGAACGGAAATAGGTCATGGCAGCAAGTCTGGCAGACATTCCAAGTTCGACGGGATAGTCGACAGTGATCCTCCCTATTTCTAGGCAAGGATGCTCGAACACTCACGTGATGTAGGCAATACCTAGCAATCTCAGCGTAAACCTAGCACAAGCAAGTCCATTCGATTGGTGATCCCTCTTAGCCGCTGAAACTTGTGGACTGGTGTGGAACCAAGTTAGTCATGCCTCAACATGTTCTGACCGTGCTTAATCCTTTTGTGAGCCTTGCACTTTCGTGCCCGACAAATGGATTCTCTCAACTTATTGGTGTAGACTTATTGAAAGAATGAACTGCATAGATTAAGCAAACTTTGGAATTTTATTGTAAACAACTCAAAACTATTACAACCGTTACTCACAAACTACTTTACATACACGCGCCTAAACCCTAGGAGAGTTGGGCTGCGACCCTCAACAACTCCAACCTATCTAGCTATCTCCCCATCTATACAGTTTCTCACAAACTATCTGAGGTGCCCCTATACCGTTACATACATTGGGTATATATAGGTGCTTCTATCCGAGGTGCCCCTATACCCTAGGAGAGTTTGAGTCCTCCTTGAAGGAGAAGTTCTTAAAGTATATTTACATTAAATACAGACTCCTTTTTGACTTAAATATGGACTCTTTGGATGTTGCCTTCTTCTGCAAGTAAGGATAAGTGCTCCTACTTATCGATCTTGGATCAGCTCTACCGGCCGCTACATGCTTCAGAAAATTGAAAGACTAGGCTCATTGGGCTTAGGAAATTTCCCTCTTTAAATCGCGACCCATCTTGTCTAAGTTGGTGTAACTCCTGCCCGAGCGGCACTTGGCGACACTACTGCTGCGGCAGCGTCCTTGGCGACATCTGGAACTTCTTCAGTACAGCTCCTTCTGTTCCAGCTTTCTTGTCCTATCTTGACATGTCATGTGCTTTACCCTCCTTTCTACAACACCTGAAAATATAAAATAAACTAAAACAGTAACTTTTTTCTCAACCAAACATAAAATATTCAATAAAAGCATGGTAAAAGAGAAGATATTGTTATAATCCATGAAATGCACCTAAATATGTCTAAATGAGCTTAAGAACAACAATAATAAGGGCATAAATGTGTACAAAATATAGAACTCGTGGACACTCTACAGTACGCGTGCCCAAACCCGAACCATGAACACTAAAGAAAGGTTGAAAGCTTTGGAAGCAAACCAAAAGAGCACTCAAGACAAGTTGGAGAAGATGGAAACTGACCTGAAATAGCAAATCGAGTGTGTTCATCAAAAGACAGTCAATTTAATAGCAACCATGCTAGGATTCAAGGATCCGGATGCAGTTGAAGAAGGAGGAAACGCCGGTACAGTCCCGTAATTTCCAGGAATGACCTTTAGGAAGGAAACTACTACCAAAGCACAAACCCCAATCCATGTTGCTAAATCCTCTGCTCATGTTCCAAACGGAGAAGCTAATAATTGCGAGGTACCTGACCTCGACAAAATCACCGATAAGGTTAAGATTGAGAAGAAGTGGGAAGATAAGTATGAGAAGTTAGAAGGCATGATCAAATCCTTCTAGGATGGAGTTCTCATGGTGGAATGGATGCCAAGGATCTAAGCTTGGTAACTGACTTGGTTGCACTGCCAAAGTTCAAGGTCCCAGACTTTGAGAAATACAATGGAACTACATGCCCATCGACACATTTAACCATGTATTGTAGAAAGATGTCAATGTACCTTGACAATGAGAAGCTGCTCATTCATTGCTTCTAAGATAACTTAGTGTGATCAGTTGCACGCTGGTATTCACAACTGAGTCGGGTAAATATCAAATCATGGAATGATCTGTCCAGAGCCTTCAGTGAACAATACAAATGTATTCCAGACATGGTTCCAACCCGTTTGGTCTTGCAAGGGATGGAGCAAAAGCATCATGAGAGCTTGCGATAGTACGCACAAAGATGGAGGGACGTAGCAGCATAGGTGCAGCCACCGCTGCTAGAAAATAAAATTACCCCAATGTTCGTGGAAACTCTAAAGGGTCCTTTCTATGATTGTATGCTCAATCATGCCACGAAGAACTTTGCGGACATGCTAATGAATTGTGAACTAATCCTAGCAGCTATGAATAGTGGAAAGTTGGATAGTGGAGAAACAAAGAGAACACATAAGAAGAGAGATAATGAAATCAATGCTACAAATGTCTACAACCCTAGCTATTCAACATGTGTAGTGTTCAACATGCCCAACACCTTCAACAAACCCAACACCTCCAACAAATCCAACACCTCGATTGCATTTCCGATAGTTGCAAACGCCTCAAAAGAAGAGCGAAGATATCAAGGGAACTCAAGACCCTACTTTCCTCCCATCCCAATAACGTATGCGGAGCTATTTGCTAAGTTAGTCAAATCACATATGGTGCTGCCAAGACATGTTCCTCCGTTCTCACCCCCGTACCCGTCATGGTACGATGAAAATGTCCAATGCGAATACTATGCAGGAGTAAGGGGGTATACCATTGAGAACTACACTACATTCAAAAGGGTGGTAGATGATTTAAGGAAATCGGGCATGCTGTCATTTGAAACGTCTGAAGAGAAAGGCAACCCTTTGCCAAACCACTAGAAGATATATGCGGCTTTATCCTGTGGAAAGAGAGGCTTACCACTAGAATACCATGCATGAGAAAGCTTTATCCTGTGGTGATCCCAGTAAAGAGGGGCTGATTTGGCTTGGGATTTAGGCCCAATAAATGGCAAAAGAGAGTTGAGACTAAGAGGCAACAGTAAAGAAGGAAAGCAAAGCTAAAGGAAGAAGAGATCGAGTGGGAGCCAATGACGTACCCAACCTTGAGCCACACTTTCAAGACCAGAGGATTCCTATACCCCAATGCATGCTTTGATTAGGAGGAGAAAGAGAAGAATGAACTGTGTGAGGCTTTTGAGAATTTGAGCATTAATGTTGTCACAAACGAGGAAGGATGGGAAAACAAGTACTTGTCCAAAATTTGCCCTAGTTTCGAAGTGAACAAATGGACCGCTGAAGTAGTCCCTGAAGTTTTTAAGACTGCCTCAGAGTAATTCTCAAAACCAAATTTGTAATGCCTTGGTTTTGGGCCTAGATGTCTTAGACATAGGACCGGTTAGGAACGGTTCAAATCGAGTTTGGTGATTTAAGGAAATCAAGGATCAGGATAGGATAAAAATATGGGAAAATTGCTAAAATCCTCTAAAATCATGTTTAAGAGGTTGGTCAAATAAATTTTACAAAAAGAGTTTTGGAAGTAATACATTTTGGGTAGTGACCAAAATGTAAAGTTTTATAACTGTAGAAAAATGTATTTTTTAAAAGAGGAGCCAAAATCTAAGAATCTTTAGGGAGCTTTATGGAAATTTAGCCTTTTCTTAATATGACATGTGTTTTAAAAGGGATTTTAAAGTGACTTAATAAAGGGGTTTTTATTTAATTAAAATTAATAAAAAGGAAAGTTAGATTTCATTTGACGTAACTACCTTCTTCTTCTCATTTTCAGCCAAACACCATTCTAACTCATTTTCTCCATAATTCTTTTCTCCCAAACACTCTCTCATTATTTTCTAAACAAATTTCAAGAGTTCTTTCAAGTTCTTCAAGATTTTTGCTAAGGAAAACTTGTCATTCATTGAGGAAAGCAATGATTGGAGGTAAATCCCGTTCTCAACCTTCAATCTAGGTTCTTTATTGAAATTCTCAAGATCTTTGGCTTCTAATTAATGTTTTTAGTTGAGTTTTCATTATAGTATTGATTTGAGATTTATATCTTGCAAAAAATATGATGAAACTCTTGATTTTCATACTTGTTTTGTTAAGCTCTGTTTTGGATTGATTTTAATTAAGTTTGAGGTGGTTAATATGTTGAAAAGAGGTTTTGTTGATATAGATCTCAAAATCCTTGAGATCCTTGAGTTTCTTGATAGTTCTAGTTGGGTT
Source organism: Hibiscus tridactylites (assembly GCA_958450335.1). Lineage (NCBI taxonomy): Eukaryota > Viridiplantae > Streptophyta > Magnoliopsida > Malvales > Malvaceae > Hibiscus > Hibiscus tridactylites. The sequence continues at coordinate 22,834,432 of OY288265.1, read as the reverse complement.
TTTGAGGTGAAATGTTGGACTAATGCTTGCTGGAGGTATAAGGAAGAGTTTATATTGATTTTAGATGTGTTTTGATGTTTTTAATTGATTGGAAGTGATGTATGTTGGCTGGGCTTGGTTTAGGAAGTAATCGATTGAGTTTTCGGTTGTTTCGGATGGGTAAATTTGTGTAGTTTGGGTGAGCAACGAGTTTGTGATTGGTTGCTGGTGTTGAAATGCATTTTAATGCATTTAGATCATTGTTTTGTTGATGTGAAAATAGAGGATCTTGATTCGGGAGCAAACGAGACATTTTTGGAGGCTACGAAAAAGTAATTTTCGTGTCGGCGAGTAAGACTTCGCGTATCGGTGAGTGGAAATGGATTTTCAGCTTTATAACGCTTTGAGCGTGGTCTTGGGAGCTTAGTGTAAGTTTGAAACACTTAGCTAAGCTCAAGAGTAAGTGATTCGAAAGTCTCTCTCGGAATGTGCTATGTTTTTGTTGAAAAATGCACTTGTTATAAATGTGATTTATTTACTGTTTTAAAGCATGTTTTGAGCATTAATAATGCTGGTGTTTAATGTCATGTTGTTAAGGATGCATTTGGTAGATGATCCTTGGATTTGAGAAAATGTATGTATTTGAGATTAAGCATGTTATGCTTGTAAACATGGTATTGGGTTGATGCTTGTAAAACAAGGGAATATTGATGTTAAATGATTATATTGGCAAGTGATAAAAATGGTTTTTGGTTACTTTAATCGGATATAGTTAGCCGGCTATAGGATTGGGTGCACCGTGAATAAAGTCGCCTTGGATGTCGAGAGGTTGTGATTATATTCTATACTCCATCCAAGTACCCTAACGATTGAGGTTAAGACCACAATGGTGGATGTTAATCCTGTGTGTGGGTCTTGTGTTATGTATCTCGTGCTCTCGTTAGTGGAATTATACAACTAACGATGAGTGGTGTTGAGGGGTTGTGATTGTACCGTTATACTCCACCACGGGTGTCACAACGATGAAGGGTTGCTCTCGTGTGTGAGCCTTGTGTAGTCCGATAGTGTGTATGAAGCGTGTGGGACAACGCTTGTAATCCGCGTATCGGATTGTGTCATTTGTGTTGGTTTTAGTATCATTGAGAATGGATCATTTGTAAGCCAATATAATGTTGTTGATTAACGATTTAAGCATGAGATGCTTGAGGTTTATGCTAGAATGCAGGTGATGCTTGGTTTAAGCATGGGCAAAAGATTATTTGCTATTATTTTAATGATGTTAAAAGCACGTGGTTTGATAAGTGCATTGATGCCTAGAAGAGCATGTTTAAGGAAAGGCATGAGTTTGCAATTGTTAACGCAAAGGTTTTATAAAATGCATTGATGAATGTTGCTTTAGCAATCCTCACTAAGCTATATGCTTACGCTCATTTGTTCCTCAATGCAGAAAATTGAGCATTCAAGGCAGCCCGATAGCAAGTGGAATCCAAGCTTTTGATTAAACAAAGTATGTAGTTTCACCTTGGTGTAATAAGAGGCAATGGGAGGGATTTCTACTCTTGTTAGTATTTGGTGATGTTAAACACCTTAAGCATGTTTGGTTTGCTTATTTTGGTTTGTAAATGGTTTTTTAGGATTGATTTGTGCTTGAATGTGGTTTTTAGCTTTGTATGGTTTTGAAGACTAGGAAGCATGCCTATAGTTCTAATGCTTGCATGAATGATGCTATGTTTTAGCTTGTGCTTCATGTTACTGGTCTTTGATGCTTATACATGTTGTATGTGTGATGTGGCATGTATTGGAATGATTTCGGAGGTGAATGTTTGAGAAAAACCAGAAAATTGTGAAGTTGCAGGGCAAGGCGATTCAGAACGCCCTTACCTGTTTCAGAACGATGGCCTGGAATGGTCATGGTGCTTCGAAACGGGTAGGCACGTTCTGAAACATTTTGCTACTAGAAATCATTGTTTCGAAACGGGGTTCAGAACGCACCTGCGTATCAAAACGGTCAACCTAGTTTCGAAACGGTCGTTTCGATACATGGTCTTGTGTTTCGAAACACCTGACCATTGGATTTGAATTTGAATTGTTTCAGGTTTCTATTTTTCTTACGTTTTGGTCCCTGAGTCTTGAATGCTTAATTAAATGAGTTTGGATGATCCGTTTGTGATGAAACTTGGCATGCTGGCATGTTATATGATTAATTTTGGATTGGTAACTTTAAAACTTGTTTAGTTCTTATAATTCTGGAAATTTACAAATTAGTCCCTAAAAGACGTTTGTATGCAATTGAACCCCTAATTGAGTTCCGTTCGTTGTGTCGCTTTTGCTAAGTTGAATTGCTAATCATATAGGTTAATAATGTGCATCTAGAAAAGATAAAAAGAATAAAGGGTCGTTAATCGATGTTGAGTTTACGAGTTGACCTCGGTTTTCCTCGTGTAATCTTCTCAGTTCGGGTCGGGCGTCTAGGCCAGGCTAAAGGGGTTACATTTGTCGGTCTCAGAGCCAGGTTACAAAAGAATTTAGGATGATGGTATGTGAATTTGGTATGTTTGGATATATGTGGATTGAAAAAGTATGTTTTGGTTTAATATTGGAGCTTATGCCTTGCATGATTAATGTAAATCATATGTGAGATGTATATGATTGTATATTGATGATGTGATATTGATATGTGCTGATTTTGGATGATGGAGAGCATGATGAGAATGATATGTTATTGTATGCTATGTTTTTTTCTAAGGGAAATCGGCGTGCCCATTGCCTTATTACACTGATTAAATCTTTTTGTAAACTTGGATCCTTGCTTGAGGCTGGCCTAAATGGTTTGTTTTGTTTATTTGTTATGCCTTGTTAAAAATAGCACTATGGATCTGAGGGGAGAGAGCTAAGGTCAAACACGATAGTGCCTGCGGCTGAGCAGGGCGACCAGGGTGAGCAAGGGGCTGATGTCCCTCATAGTGGAAACTTAACTCCTCCGCCACCACCTGGAGGTGGGGAGCAAGAGAAGCAAAGACATGCTGGTCCGGGTTTGGGTGATCTAACGCCGTTGGTTTAGGCAATCACCGGGGAGTTTCAGGCTGTAGTAGCCGGAGCGCATGTACATGCCCCTGCAGCTGGGCAGGCGGGTTTACCTTTGGAGAGGTTGAGGAGCCTAGGAGCTGTTGAGTTCTTTGGTATGTTTCCTGAGGCATCAGAAGCTTGGTTGGCGAGCACAATCCGTATCATGGATCAGATGGGCTGTAATGATGTGCGCAAGCTGGGATGCGGTGTTTCTCTTCTCCAGGGTGATGCGTATAGTTGGTGGACGACTGTCACTGCTGGAATGGAACCCAATGAAGTAGATTGGGAGTTTTTCAAGGGTGCCTTTAAGAGAAAGTATCTAGGTGTGATATACTTGGATGAAAAGAAATGTGAGTTCATGTCGCTAGTTCAAAGAACCCTTTTTGTGGCTGAGTACGAAGTCTAGTTCGTACGTCTGAGCCAGTATACCCTGAGTTGATACCTAGTGAGAGGCACCATTGTGATCGCTTCCGGTACGGACTGGTACATGAAGTCAAGACATACATGTTGGTTGCGGATTACACCGATTTCGATGTGCTTGTGTGTCGAGCCAAAAACATTGAACAAAACTTGGGTTTGGCATCCCGAGGAGTTGGTTTTAGCTTTGGAAAGAGAGCAGCTGAGTCTAGTTCTAGAGGTGGACGGAACAAGAGGGGACGAGATAAGAGACATCAGCCTCCTAGGTGAGGAAATGTTGGACATGGTGCACCGGCTTAGAGAGATCGGATGAGAGCAGAACAGAACACGTGATGGACGTGTGGATCTCGGGGTCAACTGAGGCAAGATTGTCCTCGAGCGACTAGGGAGGTTCAGGCTCCTGTGGTGGTAACAGGGAATTCGTGCTGGAACTGTGGTTCAGCGGATCACATCAGGTGAGAGTGTTATTTGTTGGCTGGTGGAGGCCAAGGACGTGCACCTGCTGCGGCTGCACCTCAGAGAGGCTGTGGGCACGGCTGAAGGAACTTTCAAAGGAGAGACGAGGGTTAGCGAGGCATTGCACATGTGGTAGCAGTTCGGCCTGAGGGAGGCGGTCCTGCGAGGGTCTATGCTCAGTGCGAGGAGCGCAATGATACCGATGTTATCACATGTACCTTTGCTCTTTAGTCTTTATCATTATTGGCTTTGATTGATTATGGATCTACACATTCTTATATCTTGAATGAGCATGCGCATTTGCTTGATATACCTGTTGAGTTGCTCGAAGTAGGAATGCAAGTGACTAGTTCTTTTGGTGAGACAGTAGTCACTAGGAAGTTGTTTAGGAGATGCCCTTTGTCTGTGCAAGGTCATGCATTTCTTGTGGATTTGATGGAGCTACCCTTCTACGGTTTCGATGTGATCCTTGGTATGGATTGGTTGACTGAGCATAGAGTGGTGGTTGACTTTGATGTCAAGCGGGCCACCTTAAAGCTTGCTGATGATTATGAAGTGGTGATAGTAGGCGAGAATGTGAAATTCTTGTCGAATGTGATTTCGGATTTGGATGCAAGTCGTATGTTGAGGATGAGCTGTGAGGCTTATCTTGCCTATGTAATGAATCCTAGCACAAAGGATGTGCGTGTGAAGGACAGTAGAACCGTTTGCAATTTTCCAGGTGACTTTCCGGAAGAATTGCCTGGGTTGCCACCAAACAGAGAAGTTGAGTTTGGTATCGAGTTGTATGAGAATACGACTCCAGTGTCCATTGCTCTTTATCGCATGACACCTAAAGAGCTGAAGGAGTTGAAAACGCAACTGCAAGAGTTGTTAGATCGAGGGTTCATCCGGCCGAGTGTGTCACCTTGGGGTGCACCGGTCTTGTTTGTAAAGAAGAAAGATGGGACGATGCGGATGTGCATAGATTATCGGCAACTGAACAAGTTGACGACCAAGAACAAGTATCCCTTGCCTAGGATTGATGATCTCTTTGATCAATTTCGAGGAGCATCAATGTTTTCTAAGATAGACCTGAGGTTAGGATACTACCAGCTGAAGGTGAAGGATGTAGATGTACCCAAGACAACTTTTTGGATAAGGTACGAGCATTATGAGTTCTTGGTGATGCCGTTTGGTTTGACCAACGCACCTGTTTCTTTCATGGACATGATTAATCGTGTGTTCCATGAGTTCTTGGACCAGTTTGTGGTGGTGTTCATCGATGATATCCTTGTGTATTCGCATACCGAGGAGGATCATGATAGACACTTGAGAATCATTTTGTAAGCGTTTTTTGAGAATCTGTTGTATGTCAAGCTAAGTAAGTGTGAGTTTTGGCTTAAGGAGGTGGTCTTCCTAGGGCATGTTGTATTAGCCGAGGGTATTCGCGTTGATCTGCACAAAGTAGAGGCTGTGATGAGTTGGAAGGTGCCTAAGTCAGTGACAGAGGTACGAAGTTTCCTTGGTTTAGCCGGGTATTACCGTATGTTTGTCAAGGGTTTCTCGAAGATAGCTGCACCTTTGACCAAGTTGTTGCAGAAGAATATTTGCTTTGAGTGGACAGATGCGAGGCAGCAAGCTTTTGAAAAGCTGAAGGAAGTTTTAACGCAAGCTCCTGTTTTGATTCAACCTAGGTCTGGTAAGGAGTTTGTGGTCTATAGTGATGCGTCCATTGTTCGTTTGGGTTGCGTGTTGATGCAGGAAGGTAAGGTGGCAGCCTATGCATCTAGACAGTTGAAGGTGCATGAGCGTAACTACCCTACTCATGATCTTGAGCTTGCGGATGTTGTGTTTGCTTTGAAGATCTAGAGACATTACATGTACGGCGAGAAGTGTGTTGTGTTCACGGATCATAAGAGCTTGAAGTATCTCATGTCTCAGAAGAATTTGAATCTTAGGCAACATCGTTGGGTGGAGTTGCTTAAGGATTATGATCTTTCGATCGAGTATCGCCCGGGTAAAGCTAATGTTGTGGCTGATGCTTTGAGTAGGAAAGTGGTCGTGGAGCTGAGGGCGATGTTTGCTCGCTTGAGCATATCGCGTGATGGTGGTCTTATCGCTGATTTGCAAGTGAAACCATCTCTGATTCAGTTGATCAAAGATAAGCAGTTGCTTGATGATCCCATTGTTTCACATATTCATGACATTGCGGAGGGTACAACTTTGGAATTCAGATTTATTGATGACGATGTTCTGTGCTTTGGAAGTCGAATAGTGGTGCCAGATGATGTTAAGTTGAGGCGCACTATTCTGACTAAAGCTCATAGTAGTCCTTTTGCTATGCATTCTAGTAGTACGAAGATGTATCGTGATTTGAAGGATGAGTACTACTGGGTGGGGTTGAAAAAGGATGTGGCTGAGTTTGTTAGTAAATGCATGGTGTGTCAGCGAGTGAAAGCTGAACATTAGGTTCCTTCAGGGTTGTTGCAGCCTCTGAGAATTCCAGAATGGAAGTGGGAGAGAATTACCATGGATTTTGTGTATGGGTTGTCGTTGTCACCGTCAAAGAATAATTCGGTTGGGGTGATTGTTGACCAGCTCATGAAGTGTGCACATTTCTTACCGGTGCATACTACGTATACCTTGGATAAGTTGGCTGAGCTGTACTTTGCTGAGATTGTGCGGTTGCACGGTGTGCCAAAGTCTATTGTGTCGGATAGGGATTCAAGGTTTACAACGCGATTTTGGGAATGTTCGCATCAAGCCTTGGGTACACGGCTGAATTTTAGTACTTCCTATCATCCTCAGATGGATGGACAGTCGGAACGTGTGATCTAGGTGCTTGAGGATATGTTGAGATGTTGCGTAATAGATTTTCATGGTTCTTGGGAGAAGCACTTGCCGTTGGTTGAGTTTGCGTATAACAATAGTTATCATGCAAGTATTCAAATAGCTCCATATGAGGCTTTGTATGGGAGAAGATGTAGAACCCCACTTTGTTGGGCAGAAGCTGGGCAAAAGTTGATTTTGATGCTAGCTATGTTAAAGGGAACCACCGAGAATGTGAAGCTCATTTGTGAGCGTTTGAAGGCAGCATCAGATCGACAAAAGTCTTACGCGGATATGAAGCGTAAGGAGATTGAGTTCGCGGTTGGCGAACATGTGTTCTTGAAGGTATCGCATTGGAAAAAGGTGATGAGATTTGGGCGTAAGGGTAAGCTTAGCCCAAGGTTCATTGGACCTTACGAGGTTGTCGAGCGTATTGGTCCTGTGGCATATCGGTTAAGATTTCCTTCGGAGCTGGAAAAGATACATGATGTGTTTCACGTCTCGATGTTGCAGAGGTACAGATCGGATCCTTCGCACGTGATGTTTGTTGAGGAGATAGTTTTGAATCCGGATATGTCGTATGATGAGGAACCAGTGAGGATTCTGGATGTAAGAAGCAAAGTTCTTCATGGCAAGACGATAGAGCTTGTGAAGGTGTTGTGGCAACACCGATGAGTTGAGGAGGCCACATGGGAAAACAAGGCAGATATGCTAAAGTAGTTTCCGCACCTTTTTCCTTCAGGTAAAATTTCGAGGACGAAATTTCCTAAGTCGGGGAGTGTTGTAACACATGGTTTTTGGCCTAGATGTTTTAGACATCGGATCGCACCGGTCGGGAATGGTTCGAATCGAGTTTGGTGATTTAAGGAAATCAAGGATCGAAATAGGATAAAAATATGGTAAAAATTGCTAAAATCCTCTAAAATCATGTTTAAGAGGTTGGTCAAATCAATTTTACAAAAAGAGTTTCGGAAGTAATACATTTTGGGTAGTGACCAAAATGTAAAGTTTTAAAACTGTAGAAAAATGCAATTTTTAAAAGAGGAGCCAAAATCTTAGAATCTTTAGGGAGCTTTATGGAAATTTAGCCTTTCCTTAATATGACATGTGTTTTAAAAGGGATTTTAAAATGATTTAATAAAGGGGTTTTTATTTAATTAAAATTAATAAAAAAAAGAAAAGTGAGATTTCATTTGACGTAACTACCTTCTTCTTCTCATTTTTAGCCAAACACCATTCTAACTCATTTTCTCCATAATTCTTTTCTCCCAAATACTCTCTCATTATTTTCTAAACAAATTTCAAGAGTTCTTTCAAGTTCTTCAAGATTTTTGCTAAGGAAAACTTGCCATTCATTGAGGAAAGCAAGGATTGGAGATAAATCTCGTTCTCAACCTTCAATATAGGTTATTTATTGAAATTTTCAAGATCTTTGGCTTCTAATTAATGTTTTTAGTTTAGTTTTCATTATAGTATTGATTTGAGATTGAAATCTTACAAAAAATAAGATGAACTCTTGATTTTCGGACTTGTTTTGATAAGCTCTATTTTGGATTGATTTTAATTAAGTTTTGAGGTGATTAATATGTTGAAAAGAGGTTTTGTTGATATAGATCCCGAAATCCTTGAGATCCTTGGGTTTCTTGATAGTTCTAGTTGGGTTTTTGAGGTGAAATGTTGGAGTAATGCTTGCTAGAGTTATAAGGAAGGGTTTAGGTTGATTTTAGATGTGTTTTTATGTTTATAATTGATTGGAAGTAATGTATGTTGGCTGGGCTTGGTTTAAGATGGGTTTTATTTAATTATAATTGAGTTTTCAGTTGTTTCAGATAGGTAAATTGGTATAGTTTGGGTGAGCAACTAGTTTGTGATTGATTGCTGGTGTTGAAATGCATTTTAATGCATTTAGATAACTGTTTTGTTGATGTGAAAACAAGGGATCTTGATCCGGGAGCAAACGAGACGATTTTGGAGGCTCCGGAAAAGTAATTTTCGTGTCGGTGAGCAAGGCTTCGCGTATCGGTGAGTGGAAATGGATTTTCTAGCTTTATAACGCTTTGAGCGTGGTCTTGGGAGCTTAGTGTAAGTTTGAAACACTTAGCTAAGCTCAAGAGTAAGTGATTCGAAAGTCTCTCTCGGAATGTCCTATGTTTTTGTTGGAAAATGCACTTGTTATAAATGTGATTTATTTACTGTTTTAAAGCATGTTTTTTTATCAAAGTTTTAAAGCATGTTTTGAGCATTAATAATGATGGTGTTTAATGTCATGTTGTTAAGGATGCATTTGGTAGATGATCCTTGGATTTGAGAAAATGTATGTATTTGAGATTAAACATGGTTATGCTTGTAAACATGGTATTGTGTTGATACTTGTAAAACAATGGAATATTGATGTTAAATAATTATATTGGCAAGCAATAAAAATGATTTTTGGTTACTTTAATCGGATATATATAGTCGACTATAGGATTGGGTGCACCATGAATAAAGTTTCCTTGGATGTCGAGGGGTTGTGATTATAACATATACTCCATCCAAGTACCCTAACGATTGAGGTTAAGATCACAACGATGGATGTTAATCCCGTGTGTGTGTCTTGTGTTATGTGTCTCGTGCTCTCGTTAGTAGAATTATACAACTACCGATGAGTGGTGCTGAGGGGTTGTGATTGTACCGTTATACTCCACCACGGGTGTCACAACGATGGAGGGTTGCTCTCGTGTGTGAGCCTTGTGTAGTCCGGTAGTGTGTATGAAGCGTGTGGGACAACGCTTGTAATCCGCGTATCAGATTGTGTCATTTGTTACGTTTTGGTCAGATTGTGTCAGATTGTGTCATTTGAATTGTTTCAGGTTTCTGTTTTTCTTACGTTTTGGTCCCTGAGTCTTGAATGCTTAATTAAATGAGTTTGGATGATCTGTTTGTGATGAAACTTGGCATGCTGGCATGTTATATGATTAATTTTGGATTAATAACTTTAAATATTGTTTAGTTCTTATAATTTTGGAAATTTACAAATTAGTCCCTAAAAGACGTTTATATGCATTTGAACCCCTAATTGTGTAACCCCCTTAGCCCGGCCTAGACGATTGACCCGAACTACGAAGATTACACGGGGAAAACCAAAGTCAACCCGAAAGTCAACCTTGATTAACAACCTTTTTTTTTCTTTTTAAACTTGTCTAGATGCACATTACTCCTAGGCGTACTCTTGAGATAAGCATACTAAAAAATCACAGCAATCGGAAAGCAATAAGGGACTCAATTGCACAACATACGAATTTAGGGACCAAAATGTAAATTCTGGAAATTAAGAGGATCTAACTAATTTCAAGGTTACCAAAATCAAATTTAACATATTACAAGCTTCCCTGTCAAATTTCACCTTAAACGGACATTCCAAACTCAATTAATTGCATATACAAAATTAAGGACTAAAACGTAAAGCTTGCAAAACATAAACCATACAAATCAGTGCCCAACGGTCAAGTGTTTCGGAACGAGGGTTGACCGTTCCGAAACGCGGGTTTGTTTCGAAACCCGTTCTGAAACAGGGATTGGCAGTAGCATAAGTTTTTCGGAACGGCCTCTACCCGTTTCGATACACAAGGGCCATTACAGGCCCCTGTTTCGAAACGGTAGTGCCCGTTCCGATACAGGCTGCCCAGAAAGTGCAGAATTTTCTGGTTTATCATACATTCGACCAATCAAACACATTCCTATGATCTCCTAATCATGCCAACAAGTCATCATACATTAAAGGAACATATTTGCATCATCAAAACTCATTCATGGCATCAATTAGGAAAAACCACAAGTCTATAGGCATGCTTCCTAATATTGGAAAATCAAGCAACCATCAAATCTTCAAAACAATACCAAATGGCCATTTACATGTTTCAAACATCATAAGCATCATACCAAACTTAGGGAGTCCAAAACATCTCCCAACAACACAACCTAGGTTCCAATTGCCAAATATCAAAGACTAATAATGTTGTGAAAATGTCACCATACATGAGCTTAGCTTTCCCTTGGGATACTTGCCCTCCTTGCTGCCCACAAACACCTTAATTATCTGCATTATTGGTTCAAGAAAGAGAGCGTAAGCACAAATGCTTAGTGAGGCATGCTCTAAAGAAACAACTCAATAATGCATTTTATAAAACACCTTTTACAAGGCCTTTTCAACACATAACATCAATTCCCATGCAACAATGCATATACAACAAGCATCTCATGCTTAAATAACATTAACATGTCATATTGGCTTCCAAGTGATACCATAACCATTTTTCAACTCAAAACACAATCGGAAACGCGGATTACAAGCGTTGTCCCATACGCTTCATACACACTACCAAACACTCAAGGTGGAGTTTACTGGTACAATCACAACCCCTCAACACCCGTGATGGAGTTTAACGGTACAATCACAACCCCTCCACATCATTCATTGGTAGTTGTATAACATCACTAACGAGAACACGGGACACACAACACAAGATCCTCACATGGCATTTTAACCACCATTATGATCTTAGACATCTCGTTAGTGTACTTGGATGGGGTTTACGGTACCATTACAACCCCTCAACATCCAAGGCGATTTTATTCACGGCGCACCCAATCCTATAGCCGGCTAACTATATCCGATTCAAGTACTTTTAAACCAATACATCACTTGCCAATATACATCATTTACCATCATCAATCCACTATTTTAAAGCTTTAAACCAAGCCATTAAACCATCATGCATCACTATGCATAAAAAACACATTTATCAATGTCAACCAAGGATCTCTTACCTTGAGCATCCCTCAACACATGGCTTTCAAGACCAGCATTAAACATGCTAAAATATGCTTTCAAAACAGAATTTTAACATGCAAATAAAACACATTGCATCCAACCATTTCATGGTTCATCAAAGAGAGAGTTTCTCCGAAAACTTACTCTTGAGCTTAGTTAAGTTGCTTAGACTTAAAATAAGCTCCCAAAACCTTCAAACATTGGTTTCAATGCTGAAAACCAAACTTCACACACCAATTCCGTTTCGCAAGCTTGACGAAACGCTGTTCAAGCCTCCGGATCAACACCACAAGGATCCGAAGATGTCTCCACTGTTTTAAACACATCAAAGCAGAGGATTAATGCATCATCATGCATTAAAATCTTCAGCCATAACACCTAAACTCGCTGCTCTCACCAAAACTCACATTTCGGCTACCAAACACAACCGAAATCACATCCAAACACTTCCACAACATTACCCAGCCAAGATCCACCACTTCTAAACATTCTTAGACACCAATTAACATCCAAAAAGAACCCAATCACATCCTTATACCTCCAGCTATAGCAGAACACCAAGATCACCCCAAAAACCCCCATTTTCACCAATAAAAACTTAGGAAAATCAACCTATTTGGGATTGCATTGATTAAACCTCAATTACACATCATTAAACATCCAAAATACATTAAAAAGACATCTCAAAACAGAGCCCAAACATTCATCATGAATTTCTTCAAGATTTAATCAAAATCTCAAGTTTTAAGCCAAAATCAAGATCACAACATCAAAGCCTTTTATAAAACTCAATTTAAGGATTGAAAACTTGGGAATTTTAGTAAAGAACTGAGTATTTAGAGGAGAAGAACGTTCATACCTCTAAATGTGGATTTCTCCTTGTTTAGAGCCAAAATCCTTGAAAATTCAATATGCAAATGAAGAGGATTTGATGTAGAAATGATTAGGAATCATTTGAGTAATGGAATCTCATCATTTGGTGTGAAAATCAAAAGAAAAGCTGTTGTGGAAATGTGTTTGGCTGAGGGAATTTTGAGAGAAAATGAAATGGGAAAATTTTAGCAAAAGTTAGTTATGAAACTAAAATATGGTTTTCCCATCTTTTCTTTTTATTAATTAAACATTAAATGAGTCATTAAAATCAAGAAAAATATGGAGAAATCCTTCCTTGGGTAAATTAGCTCCTTAAAGATTCAAAGTTTCAATCCTTTCAAAACAGTCGCGAACTTTTCAAAAATTACATTTTAGTCACTAATTCGAAATGTCATATTTCCAAGCCTCAATTTGTAAAATTGATTTCACCACTCTCTTATATATATTAAAAGAGGATTTTTTATATATTTTTCCATATTTTTAATGCATCCCGAACTAGGCTTTCCCTAAAACCACCTTTTATATTCAAACCAAAAATTAGATCGGTCCGGTTCAAACCCTAAACTTCCAAGCCCAAAATTAGGGTGTTACAACTCTCCCACCTTAAGAAATTTCGTCCTCGAAATTTACCTGGAGGAAAATAGGTATGGAAACTGCTTCTCCATGTCATCCTTTCGTTCCTACGTGGCTTCCTCAACACCACGATGCTTCCACAACACCTTTACCAAATCAATGGTCTTGCCTCGAAGTACTTTACTGTCCAAATCAAGAATTTCCACCGGTTCCTCATCATAGGTCAAATCTGGATTCAACTCCACTTCCTCCACAGGCATAACATGCGAAGGATCCGATCTATACCTCCGAAGCATAAAGACATGAAACACATCATGAATCTTTTCCAACTCTTGCGGTAACCTCAACTTGTACGCAACAGGACCCACACGCTCAATCACCTCGTATGGTCCAATGTACCTAGGGCTCAACTTACCCTTTCGGCCAAACCTCATCACCTTTTCCAAGGCGAAACTTTCAAAAACACACGGTCACCCACCGCATACTCAATCTCCTTACGCTTCAAATCCGCGTAAGACTTCTGTCGATCAGAAGCTGCCTTCAATCGCTCACAAATGAGCTTCACCTTCTCGGTGGTTCCTTTCAACAAAGCTGGCATTGAAACCAACTTCTGACCTGTTTCAGCCCAACAAAGAGGAGTCCTACACTTCCTCCCGTACAAGGCTTCATAAGGTGCCATTTGAATACTTGCCTGGTAACTATTGTTATAAGCAAACTCTACCAAAGGCAAATGTTTCTCCCAAGAGCCTTGAAACTCAATCACACAGCACCTCAACATATCCTTCAGCACTTGGATAACACGCTCAGAGTGTCCATCCGACTGCGGATGATAAGATGTACTGAAATTCAGCCGTGTACCCAAAGCCTGGTGCAAACACTGCCAGAAACGCAATGTAAACCTCGAATCTCTATCTGACACAATCGACTTTGGCACACCATGCAGCCCCACAATCTCAGCAATATACAGCTCCGCAAGCTTGTCCAGAGTATACGTAGTATGCACAGGCAAGAAATGCGCACACTTCTTCAGGCGATCCACATTCACCCACACCGAATTCTTCTTCGATGGCGACAAAGGTAAACTAGACACAAAGTCCATGGTAATCCTTTCCCACTTCCATTCAGGAATCCTCAACGGTTTCAACAACCCGGAAGGAAACTGATGCTCAGCCTTAACTCGCTGACAAACCATGCACTTGCTCACATACTCAGCAACATCTTTCTTTAAACCCACCCAATAGTACTCATCTCTAAGATCACGATACATCTTAGTACTACCAGGGTGCATAGCAAAAGGACTACTATGAGCTTCAGTCAGAATAGCACGCCTCAACTCAGCATCATTGGGCACTACTATTCGACTCCCAAAACATAAGACTCCATCATCATTAAAGCAGAAATCCGATGGCCTATCCTCAGCAATATCCTGAACATGTGGCACCAAGGAATCATCCAACAGTTGCTTATCCTTTATCAACTGAACCAAGGATGGTTTCACTTGCAATTCAGCCACAAGACCACCATCACGCGAAATACTCAAGCAGGCAAACATAGCCCTCAACTCCACTGCTACCTTTCTACTCAAGGCATCCGCTACAACATTAGCTTTACCCGGATGGTACTCGATCGTCAAATCATAATCCTTAAGCAACTCCATCCAACGTCGTTGCCTAAGATTCAACTCTTTCTGAGACATCAGATACTTCAAACTCTTGTGATCCGTGTACACAGTACACTTCTCACCAAACAGGTAATGTCTCCAAAATTTTAAAGCAAAAACCACCGCAGCTAACTCAATGTCATGCGTAGGATAATTGCGCTCATGCACCTTCAAGTGGCGCGATGCATAAGCCACCATCTTACCCTCTTGCATCAACACACACCCCAAACCAACGTAGGATGCGTCACTATAGACCACAAACTCTTTCCCTGATTCAGGCTGAACCAAGATAGAAGCTTGCGTCAAAGCTGCCTTCAGCTTCTCAAAAGCCTACTGTCTCGCTTCCGTCCACTCAAACTTAACATCCTTCTGCAACAACTTCGTCAAAGGTGCAGCAATCTTTGAAAATCCATCCACGAACCTCCGATAGTATCCCGCCAAACCAAGGAAACTACAGACTTCATGAACAGACTTAGGAGGCTTCCAATTCATCACTGCCTCAATCTTCTGAGGATCAACACGAATCCCCTCAGCAGAAACCACATGACCAAGGAACACAACTTCTCTGAGCCAAAACTCACACTTGCTCAGCTTAGCATAAAGCTGATTCTCCAACAAAGCCTGTAACACAATCCTCAAATTCCCCTCATGCTCCTCCTCAGTACGAGAGTACACGAGAATATCATCAATGAACACCACAACAAATTTATCCAAATATTCATGGAACACTCTATTCATCATGTCCATGAAAGCTGCAGGAGCATTCGTCAAACCAAACGACATCACAAGAAACTCATAATGCCCATACCTCGTTCTGAAGGCTGTCTTTGGCACATCCACATCCTTCACCTTCAACTAGTAATACCCTGAGCTTAAGTCAATTTTAGAGAACACAGCCGCTCCCCGAAATTGATCAAAAAGATCATCAATCCTCGGCAATGGATATTGATTCTTGATAGTCAACTTGTTAAGGTGACGGTAATCGATGCACATTCTCATAGTGCCATCCTTTTTCTTCACAAACAAGACCGGTGCACCCCAAGGTGACACACTCAGCCGAATGAAACCACGATCAAGCAACTCCTGAAGTTGCGTCTTCAGCTCCTTCAACTCTTTAGGTTCCATTCGATAAGGAGTAATGGATACTGGAGTTGTGTTTTCATACAGCTCAATTCCAAACTCCACTTCGCGATTAGGAGGCAACCCAGGAAACTCCTCCGGAAACACACCAGGAAACTCTCGTACAATCCTGATATCTTGCACTCGCAGCTCCTTAGAGCTAGGATTCATCACAAAGGCTAGGTAGGCTTCACAACCTTGCCTCAACATTCGGCTCGCCTCCAATGTAGACACCACATTGGCAAGAAACTTCACATTCTCACCCACCACCACTACCTCATAATCATCCGCAAGCTTTAGTGAAACTCGCTTGTTTTCAAAATCCACCACAACTTGATGTTCAACAAGCCAATCCATACCAAGGATTACATCAAAACCATAGAAAGGCAATTCCATAAGATCAACATGAAAAACATGGTTTTGCACAACCAAGGGACATCTTCTATAAAGCTTTCGTGTCACAACGGTCTCACCAAAAGAACTAGTTACACGCATACCAACATCCAAAGACTCAACAGGCAAACCAAGCAATTGAGCATGCTCACGCAATATGTATGAGTGTGTAGATCCAGAATCAATCAAGGAAAGTAATGACAAGGATTGCAAAGTGAAAGTAACTGCGATCACATCTGTGTCATTCCTCCCCTCCCGCTGAGCATACACTCGAGCCTGGCCACCACCCTCAGGCTGGACAGCTACCACGTGAGCCACATTCCTTCCACCATCCTCTCTGCGCTGGAAGTTACCACGGTCGTGCCCACGACCTCTCTGTGGTGCAACAACTCCAGGAGCACGTCCCTGACCACCACCGGCCAACAGAGGACACTCCCTCCTCATGTGATCCGCCGAACCACAGTTCCAGCACGAATTACCGGTCACCACAACAGGAGCCTGCACCTCTCTCGCTGCCCGAGGACAATCACGCCTCAAGTGACCACGCGATCCACACGCCCAACATGTGTTCTGATCAGCTCTCACCCTGTCTCCCTGAACAGGCGCACCATGCCCTCCACCACCACGCCTAGCAGAAGACTGATACCTCCGATCACGTCCTCTCTTGTTCCATCCACCACCGGAACTATACTCAGCAGCTCGCTTGCCCGAGCTAGAACCAACACCTCTAGAAGATAAACCTAGGTTCTGCTCAATATCCTTCGCCCTACTAACCAACACATCAAAGTCAGTGTACTCAACGGCCAACATATAGGTCTTTACATCCGTCACCAAACCATAACGGAAACGTTCACACCTCTCCCGCTCATCAGGGATAAGCTCAGGTGCGTACTGACTGAGACAGACAAACTGGATCTCGTACTCAGCTACTGTCATACTTCCTTGTGTCAGTGAAATGAACTCTCTTTTCTTTTCATCCAAGTATCGCACACCCAGATACCTACGCTTGAAAGCGTTCAGAAAGAACATCCAAGTCACATCAGCATCCTCCATTCTGGAGATAGTGGTCGTCCACCAAGTATACGCACCATCATGCAACAGCGACACCACACAGCCTAGCTTATGCACATCATTGCAGTTCATCTGTCCCAAAATCCTCTTGGTACTTTCCAACCAAGATTCAGAACCTTCAGCGGACAAACCCCTGAACTCAGTCCCTCCCAGACTACGTAGACGTTCCAAAGGTAGTCTAGCATTAGCATCCCCCTGATGCCCAGCTCCATGAGCCCCAGCTACTACCGCCTGAAAGGCTCCAGCAATAGCTTGAATCAAAACTGTCATGTCAGGAGCAGCTTGCCCCTGCCCAGCTTCAGGTCCAGCGACCCCAGCACCAACACCAACACCAGCTCCATCACCTCCAGCACCACCACCACCGGGCGGAGGAGGTAAATCCACTACATTTTCAGCATTCTCTTTATTCTTGTTTTGAGCCACAGCTCGCGTATTAATCCTCGTCTCTCTACGAGGTCCAATTCACTAAACAATGCACTAACACAAATGCAATAAACATAATCAGGCTCAGCAAGGTAAGAAATCCAAGTACTCAAGCTCACTTCCATATTTAAAACAAATCATTTCATTAGTTTTGATATGGCAATGGGTCCCTCTAACATGCTTCACCACATCATACATCACAATTGCAACATACTTACAAATCACACATCATACTTTCACTAAAAAAGCATACAAAGCAATCATACACATATCACCCACATAACCATTCCCAATTACTCGAGAACTCAGCTTTGATACCACAAAATGTAACCCCCTTAGCCCGACCTAGACGGTTGACCCGAACTACGAAGATTACACGGGGAAAACCAAAGTCAACCCGAAAGTCACCCTTGATTAACGACCCTTTTTTTCTTTTTAAACTTATCTAGATGCACATTAACCCTAGGCATACTCTTGAGATAAGCATACTCAAAAATCACAGCAATCAGAAAGCAATAAGGGACTCAATTGCACAACATACGAATTTAGGGACCAAAATGTAAATTCTGGAAATTAAGAGGACCTAACTAATTTCAAGGTTACCAAAATCAAATTTAACATATTACAAGCTTCCTTGTCAAATTTCACCTTAAACGGACATTCCAAACTCAATCAATTGCATATACAAAATTCAGGACTAAAACGTAAAGCTTGCAAAACATAAACCATACATATCAGTGCCCAACGGTCAAGTTTTTCGGAACGGGGGTTGACCGTTCCGAAACGCGGGTTCGTTTCAAAACCCGTTCCGAAACAGGGCTTGGCAGTAGCATAAGTGTTTCGGAACGACCTCTACCCGTTTCGATACACAAGGGCCATTACAGGCCCCTGTTTCGAAACGGTAGTGCCCGTTCCGATACAGGCTTCCCAAAAAGTGCAGAATTTCCTGGTTTATCATACATTCGGCCAATCAAACACATTCCTATGACCTCCTAATCATGCCAACAAGTCATCATACATTAAAGGAACATATTTGCATCATCAAAACTAATTCATGACATCAATTAGGAAAAACCACAAGTCTATAGGCACACTTCCTAATATTGGAAAATCAAGCAACCATCAAATCTTCAAAACAATACCAAATGGCCATTTACATGTTTCAAACATCATAAGCATCATACCAAACTTAGGGAGTCCAAAACATCTCCCAACAACACAACCTAGGTTCCCATTGCCAAATATCAAAGACTAATAATGTTGTGAAAATGTCACCATACATGAGCTTCGCTTTCCCTTGGATTACTTGCCCTCCTTGCTGCCCACAAACACCTTAATTATCTGCATTATTGGTTCAAGAAAGAGAGCGTAAGCACAAATTCTTAGTGAGGCATGCTCTAAAGAAACAACTCAATAATGCATTTTATAAAACACCTTTCACAAGGCCTTTTCAACACATAACATCAATTCCCATGCAACAATGCATATACAACAAGCATCTCATGCTTAAATAACATTAACATGTCATATTGGCTTCCAAGTGATACCATAACCATTTTTCAACTCAAAACACAATCGGATACGCGGATTACAAGCGTTGTCCCATACGCTTCATACACACTACCAAACACTCAAGGTGGAGTTTATCGGTACAATCACAATCCCTCAACACCCGTGGTGGAGTTTAACGGTACAATCACAACCCCTCCACATCACTCATTGGTAGTTGTATAACATCACTAACGAGAACACGGGACACACAACACAAGATCCTCACATGGCATTTTAACCACCATTATGATCTTAGACATCTCGTTAGTGTACTTGGATGGAGTTTACGGTACCATTACAACACCTCAACATCCAAGGCGACTTTATTCACGGTGCACCCAATCCTATATCCGGCTAACTATATCCGATTCAAGTACTTTTAAACCAATACATCACTTGCCAATATACATCATTTACCATCATCAATCCACTATTTTAAAGCATTAAACCAAGCCATTAAACCAAGCCATTAAACCATCAGGCATCACTATGCATAAAAACCACATTTATCAATGTCAACCAAGGATCTCTTACCTTAAGCATCCTTCAACACATGGCTTTCAAGACCAGCATTAAACATGCTAAAATATGCTTTCAAAACAGAATTTTAACATGCAAATAAAACACATTGCATCCAACCATTTCATGGTTCATCAAAGAGAGAGTTTCTCCGAAAACTTACTCTTGAGCTTAGTTAAGTTGCTTAGACTTAAACTAAGCTCCCAAAACCTTCAAACATTGGTTTCAAAGCTGAAAACCAAACTTCACTCACCAATTCAGTTTCGCAAGCTTGCCGAAACGCCGTTCAAGCCTCCAGATCAACACCACAAGGATATGAAGATGTCTCCCCTGTTTTAAACACATCAAAGCAGAGGATTAATGCATCATCATGCATTAAAATCTTCAGCCATAACACCTAAACTCGCTGCTCTCACCAAAACTCACATTTCGGCTACCAAACACAACCAAAATCACATCCAGACACTTCCACAACATTACCCAGCCAAGATCCATCACTTCTAAACATTCTTAGACACCAATTAACATCCAAACAGAACCCAATCACATCCTTATACCTCTAGTTATAGCAGAACACCAAGATCACCCCAAAAACCACCATTTTCACCAATAAAAACTTAGGAAAATCAACCTATTCGGGATTGCATTGATTAAACCTCAATTACACATCGTTAAACATCCAAAATACATTAAAAAAACATCTCAAAACAGAGCCCAAACATTCATCACGAATTTCTTCAAGATTTAATCAAAATCTCAAGTTTTAAGCCAAAATCAAGATCACAACATCAAAGCCTTTTATAAAACTCAATTTAAGGATTGAGAACTTGGGAATTTCAGTAAAGAACTGAGTATTTAGAGGAGAAGAACGTTCATACCTCTAAATGTGGATTTCTCCTTGTTTAGAGCCAAAATCCTTGAAAATTCAATATGCAAATGAAGAGGATTTGATGTAGAAATGATTAGGAATCATTTGAGGATTGAAATCTCATCATTTGGTTTGAAAATCAAAAGAAAAGCTGCTGTGGAAATGTGTTTGGCTGAGGGAATTTTGAGAGAAAATGAAATGGGAAAATTTTAGCAAAAGTTAGTCATGAAACTAAAATATGGTTTTTCTCTCTTTTCTTTTTATTAATTAAACATTAAATGAGTCATTAAAATCAAGAAAAATCTGGAGAAATCCTTCCTTGGGTAAATTAGCTCCTTAAAGATTCAAAGTTTCAATCCTTTCAAAACAGTCACAAACTTTTCAAAAATTACATTTTAGTCACTAATTCGAAATGTCATATTTCCAAGCCTCATTTTGTAAAATTGATTTCACCACTCTCTTATATATATTAAAAGAGGATTTTTAGATATTTTTCCATATTTTTAATGCATCCCGAACTAGGCTTTCCCTAAAACCACCTTTTATATTTGAATCGAAAATTAGACCGGTCCGGTTCAAACCCTAAACTTCCAAGCCCAAAATTGGGGTGTTACAAATTGAGTTCCGTTCGTTGTGTCACTTTCTCAAAGTTGAATTTCTAATCATATAAGTTAATAATTTGCATCTAGAAAAGATAAAAAGAAAAAAGGGTCGTTAATCGAGGTTGACTTTTACGAGTTGACCTCATTTTTCCCCATGTAATCTTCTCAGTTCGGGTCGGGCGTCTAGGCTGGGCTAAAGGGGTTACAAAATATTTTACCCTTAGGCCCGGGGGTAATTAGAGATCTTATGTAAAAGGGTCCATGTCAAAACAATAGTTCTTATCTCAATAAAGTTGCATATTTTCCAATAATTTTTGTGTGGCAAACTTTCCTTCGCAAAGCAACAAAAAAGCAAAAGATCGTAAAATGAAAATCAAAAAGCAAACCTTAAAACAAATCATACCATTTCATCCATTATTTCTTTCTTGGTATATATTCTTTGTTTCTTTTTGTTGAGTGGATCAATGGATTGATCAAAGCCAAGAGGGGGTGAATTGGGTTTTTAAAATTTGTTGTGGAAAGTGGAATAGCAAAAATTGAAGAATAAGACAATTTATAGTGGTTCAAGTTCCAAATGAACTCTACATCCACTACCTTAGCTACCACTAAGGATTTTCCAACAATCCACTAATTGCTCTTCCCCTTTTCATGGCTTAGGAGGTAACCTTTACAATACCAGTCAAATTTTCTACCCAAAATTTGACCAAACCCTCACAAGAATACAAAGAAGAAATTAAGGCAAGAAAGATATCTCTCAATACAAGTTTTCCCCTTTAAATACAAGCACTCAACCCAAATTTGAATACAAGATAGGAAGTAAACACAACAAAATTGTGGATTTTACAAGAGATAAGAAATTAGGCACTTTGAGCTTGGATTTTTGTAAAGATGTTTCTTTTGGATGCAATAGTTGTTGTTAGTCTTCAATTGGCTTCATTTTATACCTTCTCCATTAATTCTAGTCGTTTGGGTGGTTAGGGTATTGAATATAGCCGTTGGGACCCTCTCTTTCCACCATAAATGCACTTCTGTAGCCTACCGTATCGGTACACGGGAATCCATATCGATACCTGTCATAAAACAAAAAGAGTCGTTACACAATAAACAAAAGGGGTGTATCGATACGCGTGTAAGCGTATCGGTACGGGATAGGGATCCGTTTCGATACGAGTAAGACCATATCGATACCATTATTCTCACAAAGCTCACTGGAAGTTTCTGTATCGATACGGCAAAGGGCGTATCAGTACGGGACAACCAACACTTTAAAATTCTGTTACCTAACAACTGACACCAACAGTCAAAAACATTTAAGGCTTTTCAAATTTAAAATTCCATTAAACTCATATTAATATGGGTGACACCGTATTGGTATGCCATTCAAACTCCTTTAGTTTTTATAGAGAGAGCGTATCGATACAGATTCAATCTGTTTCGAAACGCTATTTCGATACGGTAAGGGGCGTATCGAAACGCGTTTCTCTAGTAGCCAAATTTGTAAAAAAAGGTATCGATACGGTAAAGAGCGTATCGATACGCCTGGATGATTTTCAATTGTTTGGCCTTGGAACACTTAGAAAATATTTTAGAGTTTGAGATTTTCAAACTAAAGTGAAGCCTTGTTGATTTGAAATCTTTTGAGGGACTTAAAAATCTTTTTCAAGTTTTTCAATTTAATCCTTAAAACACTTTGTTATATCAAAATCAAACATAGGTTTTATAATCTCCCCCTTTTTGATATAACAAAACCAAAACTTGGAATTTTTAAGACTTTTGAAAAGCTTTGCAAAAACAACTCCCCCTTAATATTTGCTAGGTAAAATTTAAGTTAAAATTTTTTAAGTGAGCGTGTTCCCTCGCCCCTTTTTGTTAGATCAAAAAATAGAGACATATATAGACATAAGAAAAAGGCATAAATAATAACCAAGCAACATATTATAGATAAAACATTAAGTTTATAACAAAGGAAACATCAAAATAAAATCCAAATAACAATAATCAAAGCATAGGTTTTAGAATGCAAACTTAATCCTAAGAACATAATTCAAAGTGCATAAATAGATATCCTAAATGACATGAATGGAATGCAAAGATAATATACTACTCTTCTCCATCACCATCTTCATCATCTTCACCGTCCTCTTCATGTGCATCATCATTCCTTCTTGATTGACGCCACTCATCATGGAAAGCGGTAAGAGATATGTTCATCAAGTTGTGACTGCCTTCAAGAGAGGTGAGACGCGTCTCCACATTCTTCAAGGCTTGTAAAGCGTGTGTCTATAGCGGCAAACCCCGAATTCATCACTTGATCCATAGAAGCAATTCCCGTGCGTAAGCCCGTGAATTGTTCGTTGAGAAAGGTCATAAGGGCATCCATGGAAGGAGGAGAAGCTTGAGAAGCTTGAGCGGCTTGAGGATTTGCAATTTCTTCCGGAATCGCATCGCTAGGGAGCTCGGGGAGACGAAGCCAACTACCATTGAAGTAATGAAACTTCCCCCTTGAATGAGATCTTTCATCAATGGGATCGATGAAGGGTGTCAGGTAGTCGTGAGAGCAATCAATCTCCTTTTGGGTGAAGAAATAACTCAAAGTCGTCCCACATGTGAAGGAAGTGACAAGAGTAGTGTGGCGATGTTGCACGAGATAGACAATCTCCGCAAACATAATGCGAGCAAGATTTGGTTGTTGTCTTTGATGGAAGCACCGAATCCAAAAGTCATCAACTTGGCGGATAGTTGAATACTTTCCTCCTGAAGGCCTAAACCACCAAGAAACCATCAAGTGTAGGATTCGATCTTGAGCATTGAGAGCGGTCATGGAACCTCCCAAGATATGGCCAAGAGAATTCTCATCATCGAGTCCCTAATCTTCTAACTTAAAAACATCACAAATAGATTTAACATCGATGGTGATCTTTTTACCCATTAGATAAGAATTAACGACCATAACTACACCCGCTTGATTAGCAACACACTTGGCATTAGCATAGAAAATCAAAACCAAATTGCGATAGAAAAAGACGGGAATTTGAATAAAATCCATAAATTTCCATTCTTGGAGAAAAGGTAAGTATGAAAATTTGAAGCGCTCCGAGTTGAGAAAAGGAACGGAAATTACCCTATTCGGACGGATTTTATAGTTTTGAAAGCCTAAAAAATAGGTGAGTTCTCCGGTAATCCTAAAGCACTTTTGATAGATAAGAGTGAAGTTTGGGCGAGTACCATCTCCGGGATTGGAAGCTTCACTGACTTCGCTAGTACGCGCTCTCTTTTTGGGTGCCATTGTCTAGAGAAATAGAACTAAGCAGTGTGTATTCATTATTTTTCTCATTCAACCCATTGAAAATCAATAATCAAGGTTGTTTTTAAAAAAATTAAAAGACAAATCAAAAACAAAAGTTTGATAAATTTTGTTTTTGAGAAAACAAAACAAAACAAAACAAAACAAGAAAAATTTAAAATGAAAATCAAAGAAAATAAAAAGAGAAAAAGAATTTTATACCTTGATATTGATAGAGAAGAATGGAAGAAGAACTTGCACCAAATTGATAGAAAGCTTTAATGGCTTTGCTTGATATTGAAAAACCCTCAAGAGATTTTGAGTTGTGTGGTGAAAATATGAGGGATTGAAAGGCTTTTTATAGAGTAAAAACGGCTAGGGTTTTGAAATTTCAATTTTGGTAAAAGGGAAACTCTCTAAATGACATTAAGAAGCTGTTTGCGCAATCGAGTATCGATATGCCAAAGGGTGTATCGATACATGGGTAAAATGGTAATTTCTTAGAAACACATGTCAAATGTCCGTATCGAAACAGATATCATCCGTATCGAAACACTGACATATCGTATCGAAACAGTTTTAGCCGTATCGATACCCGTTTTAGACAAAATGCAGTCTGGTCAACTAATAAAGTACTCGTATCGATACGCATAAGGTCGTATCGATACCCTATACCCAGAAATGCATTTTTTGCTTTAAGAACAACCAAAGGCTCGACTTTAACATCTCCTAAATGAATGCAATTGATGAATGAGCAGTTCTAAGCATATTTTAACAGATGCATACTCTCCTAGCTATAAGTATGGTTTCTATCAAGATCAACAACACATAAACATGCATTTTCACAAAATCAAGCAATTTTAACCTCAAAAAGGGTCCTAAAGGGTCGAGGAAGGATAGTTAGACCTAACTCTCTCCTAAGAGACCAAAAATGCTCTTTGTCTAAAGGCTTAGTAAAAATGTCCGCTAGTTGGTTCAAGGTGTCAACGTACTCTATAACAACAACTTCCTTAAGGACATGATCTCCAATGAAATGATGCCTTATTTCTATATGTTTGGTTCTAGAGTGTTGGATGGGATTTTTGGTTAAGCATATAACACTAGTGTTATCACACTTAAGGGGTATGGTTTCAACTTTAACACCATAATCTAAGAGTTGTTGCTTCATCCAAAGGACTTGAGCACAACAACTCCCTAAGGATACGTACTCGGCTTCGGTGGTAGATAAAGCTACACTATTTTGTTTCTTAGAGAACCAAGATATGAGCACACTACCTAAGAATTGACAAGTTCCCGAAGTACTTTTCCTATCAATTTTACATCCCTCATAATCCGCATCCAAATAAGCATGAAGGTTGAAGGTTTAGTCTCTAGGGTATAAGGTAAAGATTCTCTAAGGTACCTAAAGATTCTCTTAACGGCTATAAGGTGAGACTCTCTAGGACTAGCTTGAAACCTAGCACACAAGCAAACACTAAACAAAATATCCAGTCTACTTGCGGTAAGGTAAAGCAAAAATCCAATCATAGAGCGATAAAGCTTAGAGTTAACACACTTACCTCCTTCATCTTTGTCAAGCTTTGTAGATGAGCTCATTGGTGTAGCTTGAGGCTTTGCTTGCTCCAAGCCAAACTTCTTGAGCATATCTTTCACGTACTTTGCATGATTGATGAAGGTGTCATCCTTCCTTTGTTTGATTTGGAGTCCCAAGAAGAATGAGAGCTCCCCCATCATGCTCATCTCGAATTCACCTTGCATTAACTTAGCAAACTCTTTGCAATGACACTCATTAGTAGATCCAAAAATAATATCATCAACATATATTTGTACTATTAAGATGTCATTTTTATATCTTTTTTATGAAAAGTGTAGTGTCCACCTTACCTTTTTCAAAACCTTTTTCAATCAAAAAGTTTGAAAGCCTTTCATACCAAGCTCTAAGAGCTTGTTTTAAACCATAAAGTGCTTTGGTTAGTTTGAAAACATGATTTGGAAATTTTGAATCCTCAAAACCCGGTGGTTGTTCCACATACACTTCCTTATTTATAAAACCATTTAAAAATGCACTCTTGACATCCGTTTGAAAAATCTTGAAATCATGATAACATGCATATGCAAGCAACATCCTAATAGCTTCTATTCTAGCTACGGGTGCATAGGTTTCATCAAAATCTATTCCCTCTTATTGAGTGTAACCTTGAGCAACTAATCTAGCTTTGTTTCTCACAATGTTACCATTCTCATCTAGTTTATTCCAAAATACCCATTTAGTTCCTATAATAGATTGATTACTAGGCCTTTCAACTAATGTCTATACATTACTTCACTCAAATTGGTTTAACTCTTCTTGCATAGACATAATCCAAAAATCATCTTGTAATGCTTCTTTAATGTTTTTAGGCTCTATGCATGAGATAAAAGCAACATGATTCATGAGTTTGAGAGAAGATCTAGTAGTTACCCCCTTGGATGGATCACCCAAGATTTGACCACCTTTGACATAGTTGTACTCCCTTGGGTAGCTCTCTTCCTTTTCCTCAAGAGCCAAGTCCTTCAAGGCTTCAAGAGGTGGATCTTGTGCATTTTCTTCTTTATATGGAATCTCATCCTCCTTTGAAGTTTTTCCTCCATCAAAGGCTTCAAGGATTCCTACATCATCATCATCACAAGAATCCTTTCTCAAAAGGAGGTTATCATCGAAAACGACATGAATAGACTCATCTACTACTAAAGTTCTTTTATTAAATACACGATAGGCTTTAGAGTTTAAAAAATACCCTAAGAAAATAGCTTCATCACTTTTAGCATCAAATTTACCTAAGTTGTCTTTACCATTATTTAAAACAAAACACTTGCAATCAAATGGATGAAAATAGCTAATGTTAGGCTTTTTAGATTTTAAAATCTCATATGGTGTTTTCTTTAAAAGTGGCCTAATCATTACTCGATTTACAATGTAGCAAGCGGTGTTTGTGGCTTCCGCCCAAAAATATTTAGGTAAATTGTTTTCACAAAGCATGGTTCTAGCCATTTCTTGTAAAGTCATATTTTTCCTCTCAACTACCATATTTTGTTGAGGAGTTCGAGGAGCCGAAAAATTGTGGCTAATACCATTTTCATTTAAAAACTCTTCAAAACCTAGATTTTGAAACTCGGTTCCATGATCACTTCTAGTATGAGAAATCTTAAGTTCAAGATCATTTTGAGTTAATTTTGAAAACATGATGAATTTTTCTAAAGCCTCGTCTTTAGTACTTAAGAATAGAACCTAAGTAAATCTAGAATAGTCATCAACAAGTACAAAACACATACAATTTACCGCTCAAGCTCATAGTTCTAATAGGCCCAAATAAATCCATATGAATTGGTTGTAAACACCTATTTGTAGAAACATCATTAATGGATTTAAAGGATGATCTATGTTGTTTACCCTTAGAGCATGCATCACATAGTTTATCATTTGAAAACTTGATCTTGGGTAAACCTCTAACTAGATTTAGGGAAAATAATTTTTCTAAAACACTAATGCTAGCATGTCCTAGTTTCCTATGCCATAGTCATGCATCATTTTCATTTTGTGCAACAAAACATGCATGGGATGAATGAATGTCATCTAGATGCACAATGTATATGTTACCTATGCGATGACCAATGAGCATTATTTTATTTGATTTAATGTCAACAATTTTACACTCATCTTTATCAAATAAGACATTAAATCCTTTATCACACAATTGACTAATTCTCAATAAATTGTGTTTTAGACCATCGACATACAAAACATTTTCAATGAGTATAGTAGAGTGATTACCTATGGATCCAATACCTTTAATGTGGCATTTGGAGTTGTCACCAAAAGTCACTACTCCTCCACCTTTTGGCTTTAAGTCCATGAATCGAATCTTGTCTATGGTCATGTGCCTCAAGCATCCACTATCAAGGTACCATGATTTTTGACTTTGTGATTTGGCCTTGTAGCAATGCTCCCCCTACAAACAAAGAGTTAAACTTTGATTTTTGGTACTCAAATCATTTTGGGTCCACGAGTGTTAGCTCCCAAAAGCTTGGTTCCCTTAGGAATCCAAGGTAACATGGCATCAACATTATTAGATTTGACAAGTTCCTTAGGAACCCATACACTTCTAATTCTTTTAGTTCTATTATGCCTATGGAAGCCACTTTGTTTGTAGTTATAGGTCTTTCTTTTAGGTTGGTTTGTTCTAGATGGTTCACTTATTTCATTTTTCACATTATCAACAGTTTTGAAAGACACTTTGAGCTTATTAAGCTCATCTAACACCTTTTGGTATTCTACATTGCATTGAGAAATAAGATTATTTAAATCTACATTTTCATTTTGAAAGATTATTTAAATCCACTTTCTTTGAATTTTTCTACCTCGGTTGGACCTCATAAACCGTGAGAATCTTTTGGCTATCATAGCCAATTCTTCTAGATCTTCCTCCTCACTAGAAGTGCTCTCCTCATGTAGAGAAGCTTTGAGAGCCACTCCTAGCCTTTTCTTCTTGTCTACCTCAAGCTTCTCTACTCTTCTTTCTTCCTTTCATCTTCCCTTCCTTGCTTCATGATCTCATGAGTTAGGAGAGAACCAACTAGCTCATCAAACCTGAGTGTCTTCAAATTCTTGGTCTCAATGATGGCGGTTCTTTTCCCATCCCAAGACTCGGGAAGTGAGTAGAGTAGCTTCCGGACTAGTTTGTCTTCTTGGATTATCTCTCCAAAACCCTTTAGCCCATTGATAATTGTTGAAAAACGATCGAACATCTTTGAAACGGTTTCGTCGGGTTCCATTTTGAAATTCTCATAGCTAAGATTGAGAATTCCAATTTTTGTTTCCTTTACACCACTTGTTCCTTCATATATAGTCTAAAGTGTATCCCATACTTCCTTAGCACTTTCGATGGAGGAAACTTTAGAGTAGATATCGAGACCAAAAGAAAAAATAGCATGTGAAGAGCCTTGTCGTTGATTTGAATCTTGTTTCTCTCTTCTTCACTCATTTCATTTTTCCTTTTTGGCACAAGTCTTCCTTCGTCGTCTCTCTTCATCAAAATAGAGGGACCATCTTCAATAGCATCCCAAACAAGATAACCATTGGATTTAATGAAGAGACACATCCGGTTCTTCAAAAAGGATAGTTGTCGCCATTGAATAAAGACGGTTTTGTGGTTGATTGAGACTCGTACATGCTAGAGCCGAAGGTAGATGCCATGGCTTTCTTTGTAGTTGATCACACTCTTCCTAGAATCTCCTCTTGTGGTTGTTAACCCTTCAAAGAGGTAGGCTCTGATACCAATTGTTGAGTGGATCAATGGATTGATCAAAGCCAAGAGAGGGGTGAATTGGTTTTAAAAATTTGTTGTGGAAAGTGGAATAGCAAAAATTGAAGAACAAGACAATGTGGAGTGGTTCAAGTTTCAAACGAACTCTACATCCACTACCTTAGCTACCACTAAGGATTTTCCAACAATCCACTAATTGTTCTTCCCATTTTCAAGGCTTAGGAGGTAACCTTTACAATACCGGTCAAATTTTCTACCCAAAATTTGACCAAACCCTCACAAGAATACAACGAAGAAATTAAGGCAAGAAAGATATCTCTCAATAGAAGTTTTCCCCTTTAAATACAAAGCACTCAACCCAAATTTGAATACAAGATAAGAATTAAACACAACACAATTTGGGACTTTACAAGAGATAAGAAATTAGGCACTTTGAGCTAGGATTTTTGTAAAGATGTTTCTTTTGGATGCAATAGTTGTTATTAGTCTTCAATTGGCTTCATATTATACCTTCTCCATTAATTCTAGACGTTTGGGTGGTTAGGGTATTGAATATAGCTGTTGGGACCCTCTCTTTCCATCATAAATATACTTCTACAGCCTACCGTATCGGTACACGGGGATCCGTATCGATACATGTCTCAAAACATAAAGAGTCGTTGCACAATAACAAGAGGGGAGTATCTATACGCGTGTAAGCGTATCGGTATGGGATAGGGATCTGTTTCGATACGGTTAAGACCGTATCGATAACATTATTCTCACAAAGCTCACTAGAAGTTTCCATATCGATACGGCAAAGGGCGTATCAGTACGGGAAAACCAACACTTTAAAATTTTGTTACCTAACAATTGACACCAACGGTCAAAAACATTTAAGGCTTTTGGAATTTAAAATTCCATTAAATATGTATCGATACGGGTGACACCGTATCAGTACGTCATTCAAAATCCCTCAATTTTTACTGAGAGAGCGTATCGATACATATTCAATATGTTTCGATATAGTAAGGGGCGTATCGAAACGCGTTTCTCTAGTAGCCAAGTTTGTAAAAAAGGTATCGATACGGCAAGGTGTGTATCGATATGCCTGGACGATTTTCAATGGTTTGGCCTTGGAACACTTAGAAAATATTTTAGAGTTTGAGTTTTTCAAACTAAACTGAAGCCTTGTTGATTTGAAATCTTTTGAGGGACTAAAAAATCTTTTTCAAGTTTTTCAATTTAATCCTGAAAACACCTTGTTATATCAAAATCAAACATAGGTTTTACACTTTTATTTGTAGGTTTTTAGATATCAATGGTACAAATGACTCCGAGTCAGATTCTGAGATTAATTTTGAATTACCTCTATGTTTGGAGGAAGTTGGGTATATTAATGATGATGAAGAATATGACTTGCCCGATGATTTGCTGAAAATGGTAGAGGGAGAGGAAAAGCAGATTCTACCCCACAAAGAAGAGTTAGAAGTTTTGAATCTTGGGACCGAAGAAGAGAAGCGTGAAGTGAAGATTGGTACCACCATCTCAGTTAAGACGCGACAATGTTTTGTTGAGCTTCTGTAGGAGTATAAGGACATTTTTGCCTGGTCATATCAGGAAATGCCTGGCCTTGATACAAATATTGTTATGCATCGGCTTCCTATAAAGGAGGGATGTGAGCATGTAAAGCAAAAACTCATAAGGATGAAGGTTGATACACTTCTGAAAACCAGAGATGAAGTAAAAAAGCAATACAATACAGGATTCCTCAAGGTGGCTAAATATTCAGAATGAGTGGAAAACATTGTTCCAGTACCAAAGAAAGATGGAAAAGTAAGGATGTGTGTCGACTACAAGGATCTTAATAGGGCAAGTCCCAAAGATAACTTTCCGCTCCCACATATCGACACCTTGGTAGACAATACAACCGATCATTCCATTTTCTCTTTTATGGATGGAATTTCTGGATATAATCAAATAAAGATGTGCCCATAAGACATGGAAAAGACTACTTTTGTAACACTTTAGGGAACTTTTTGCTATAAAGTAATGCCTTTTGGATTGAAAAACGCGAGGGCAACTTATCAGAGAGTTATGGTTACTCTTTTCCACGATATGATGCACATGAAATAGAAGTTTATGTTGATGATATGATTGTCAAATCTAGAACTGAGGAGGAGCATCTAGTGAACCTGAGTAAGCTTTTTCAAAGGTTGAGAAAATTTCAGCTAAAGTTTAATCCTGCCAAGTGCACATTTGGGGTTACTTCCGGAAAGTTGTTAGGCTTTGCAGTAAGCAGAAAAGGAATTGAAATTGACCCTGATAAGATAAAGGCCATACAAGAGCTTCCATCACCCCAAACACATAAGCAAGTTCGAGGATTCTTGGGGAGGTTGAATTACATAGCCCGTTTCATCTCCCAATTAACAAATAAATGTGATCCAATATTAAGGTTACTCAGAAAGAATAATCCAGGGACATGGAATGAGGAATGTCATGTAGCCTTAGATCAAGGAGCAGTTAACCAACCCTCCAGTGTTGGTACCACCTGTCTCAGAAAAACCGTAAATACTCTATCTGACGGTGTATGAAAATTCAATGGGCTGCGTATTGGGGCAGCATAATGAAAATGGAAGGAAGGAATGGGCAATATATTACGTGAGCAAAAAGTTCACCAACTGTGAAACAAGATATACCCCGATTGAAAAAGTATGTTGCGCTCTAGTGTGGGCTACTAAAAGGCTTAGGCAATATATGTTGTATCATACCATATGGTTGATTTCAAGGCTAGATCCGTCAAAGTTTATGATGGAAGCTCCAGCCCTATTAGGAAGAATAGCACAATGGAAGATGTTGCTCTCAGAATATGATATTCAGTATGTGAGTTAGAAAGCTATAAAAGGAAGTGCCATAGCTGATTTTCTAAAAAGTCGTGCTCAAGATGATTATGAGGCGTTAGATTTCAGTTTCCCCGACGAGGATTTAATGTGTATTATAGAAAATGATGAGCCAATAACAGAATCCAGGGTCATGCACATTGACGGTGCTGTAAATGCTTTAGGACGAGGTATCGGGGCAGTTTTGGCCTCACTAGAATGAGACCATTACCCTTTCACATGTCGTTTGAAATTCTTTTACATTAATAACATGACAGAATATGAGACATGCGTATTAGGTCTAAGAGAGGCCATTGATAGAAAGATCCGAAATTTGAAGGTCTATGGAGATTCAGCATTGATCATCTATCAAATAAGTGGCGAATGGGAAACAAAAGATGCAAAATTGATAAAATATTACAAGTTAGTCCTCGAATTAACTAAAGAATTCGATGTGATCACTTTTAAGCATCTCACAAGAGAAGTGTTGAGTTGATCACACAATTGCAAATGGCCAAGAGGGGGGTGAATTGTCAATAAAAATTTTGGTGGGAGGAATAAGTGAAAAATTAAAAGATGACACAAGTAGTTAGAGTGGTTCAAGTTCTCCAAATGAACTCTACATCCACTACCTTAGTTACCACTAAGGATTTTCAACCAATTCACTACTTGAATTCTTCCCCTTTTCTTGGATGAGGAGGTAACCTTACAAATTCGATTAAGCTTTCTACCCAAAGCTTAATCCACTCAATTTACAAAGAGAAGTTTTTGGTAAACTCAAATAGTTCCTCACAAAGGATAAATGTTTACCCAAATACAATTTTAATCACCCCAAACTCACAATACAAAATAACAATTGAAAACACTAGAGTTGGGTACAAGAATTTGACTTTGAAGAGCACAAGGGTTTGGTTTTTTGCTTTGATGGTGCTTGTAGGTTGAATAGTTGTTGTTGACCTTCAAAGGACTTCAATTTATATCTCCTCTATTATTTCTAGCCGTTTGGGTGGTTGGGGAATTGAATAGAGCCGTTGGTGGTGTTATCTCACCTCCATAAATGCAGTCTGCAACCACCCGTTTCGGAACGCGGGAACCTGTTTCGAAACGGACCAAAATAGAAAGAGCCGTTGGGGTGCATTTAAGAGCCCATATCGAAACGGTATTAACCCGTTTTGAAACACTTTTTCCACTGTCAAGGGTGGTTTCAAAACAGCTTGTACTCGTTTCGAAACGCCTTAACGGTTTTTGAAAAATCAGTTAAAAACTTACAACGGTCATATTTTTTCAAATCAAAATGAAGAACTGTTTCGAAACACTTGAAGTCGTTTCGATACGGGTTCTCTATGTTCTATAGTCGTTTTGATACCCGTTTCGGAACAGGGGTTGACAGTTTCAAAACCGTTTCGAAACGCCTTAGGCCGTTTCGAAACAGTGACTCAAAAAACACTGTTTTGGCTTTAAGAACACTTAGAAAATATTTGGAAAACTTAGTTTTTAACTTAGGCATATTCTTAAAATCATATGGGGATGTTTGAGGACTTAAAAATTCGTTTTGACATTTTCAATTTAGTCTTTAGGTTCTTTAGTTACATCAAAATTAAAATATCGGTTTCACAATCTCCCCCTTTTTGATATAACAAAACCAAAGTTAGAATTTTTAAGAGTTTTGAAAATTTTGAACACATTCTAACTCCCCCTTAATTTAAGACAGGTTTTTAAAGTTTAAAAAAGATTTTAACTTTGAAATTCAAGTTTTAAAACTTAAAAACACTTTAGACATTTAAAACGAATTTTTGGCTCTTAAATTTCTTCTCCCCCTTTTTGTTAGATCAAAAATAATAAACAGGGCTCATAGAGAAGAGAAAGGATTAGTACCAATAAGCATTAAGCAATAAGCAATAAGCAACAATAATATTAATTCATAAAATTAAAATATCCAAACCATAAATCAACATTAAGTTCAAAGCATAATCCCAAATAAAACTAAAAGCATAGGTTCATAAAACATAATGAAACATAAAGATGCAAACTTAATCCTAAAATGCATAGATGATATGATATGTTATGAATATCCTAGGCCTCGTCATCACTATCGTCATCCGAAGTCTCATCATCGCTCTTGACTTGAGAACAGTGAAACTTCATCCATTGGCCATAGAGGGTAGAGAAGGACAAATCTATGTTCGAGTGGGAAGTCTCAAGGGATTGGAGTCGATCCTCTACATTTTGCAAGCGAGTGTTGATGGCACCAAAACCCGAAGCCATGTTAGTGTCTATGGCATTGAACCACTCGGTAATCAAAGCCGTGAGAGCTTCATGGTTTGCAACTTGAGCTTGTGGTTGAGGTTCAACGGGAGGAGGAGGAGGAGGTGCGACTCTATCAACGCGTTGCCAAACATTGTTCACATAGTGAAAACCGGACTTGCGGAGAGAGGACTCACCAATTTTTGACTTGCAGGGTTCCGGAGAGTCGTAGGTGCAATCGAGACCAATCTTGCTAAAGATGTGACTTAAAATCGTGCCATAAGTAAAGGATTTCAAAGCATCGGTGTCAGTAAGCTTAACATTGTTAACCATCTCGGCAAATATGATCTTAGCAACATTAGGGCGCTCTCCACAACGGAAACACTCAAGCCAAAAATAGTAAACTTGACGGATATGAGAATATTTACCTCCGGAGGGGCGAAGGAACCATGAAACCATCAAATGGAGAAAACGTTCGTGCGCATCCAAGGTAAGCACTTGACCGGTGTGAGAACCAAAGTGACTCTCATTCTCAAATCCTTCATCCTTAAGGGAAAAAGTAGACTTCAAGAGAGGGACATTAACAACAAACTTTTTCCCTAAAATATAAGATTCAATCCCAACAACCTCAGTATTTGTTTCATCATTAATAAGGTGAGCATTGGAATAAAAGATAAGTACCACGTGTTTGTAGCAAATATCTGGGATGCTCAACAAAGGAAGAAGACCCCATTCGCTCAAACGCTCGAGGTAACGGAAAAGAAAGCGCTCGGAGTTAAGGAAGTCAAGATCAATCACACGCTCACGACGAACTTCGTAGTCCTTGACATATTTGAAACGAGCTCACATCTCTAGAGTTCGAAGAGATTTTCGAAAGAGCTGGGCGAGATTTGGGCGCATACTCGATTCACCGGATTGAACGGACTTACGTTTTTTGCTAACATATTCCGAAGCCATCCTAAAAACATTAAGCAAGTTTTAAAATAATTAAGTGTATGCATAGATTTCTAAATTCAATCCAATGATAAATCCCACTTAGATTTAAAAAAATTTAAAACAAAAACAAGAAAATTAAAAAGAAAAACAGTAAAAGAAAAATACGAGTGAAAATTTTTATATTCGAATCAGAAAATTGAAGATTTTGAAATTTTTTTACAAGATATGAAAAACCCAAGCATAAGAACATAAAACTATACAAAAATAAAATTTTCTAACCTAAGCTTCGAACATAAAATGAAGGAAAAAGAAAAAGAGGAAAAATACCTTAGTTTGGGATTTTGGATGAATGGATGAAAATCCTTGCACAATATTGATGAATCTTGCTTAGAGTAGTGTTTTAGAGAAAAACCCCTCAATATTTGGTGAAAAACAAAGAGGTTTAGAGGGGTTTTATAGGGAAAAATTCGGGTTAGGGTTTTTAGGCTTTGGGAGAGTTTTAATTAAAGTGAACTTTATCATTAAAGGCCCTACTTAAAGTTGTCCGCGAAACCGTTTCGGAACGGTCCTGACCGTTTCGAAACGCGAGCACGAGAGTTTGACCGTTTTTAGAATTTCAGATGTCCGTTTCGATATGGGGTTGACCGTATCGAAGCCCCGTTGACTCGTATCGAAACTTGTTTCGATACACTCCTTGGCAGTAGCCAAAACGTTTCGAAACCCTTTCAAGGCGTTTCGAAACGCCCTTCTCTCAGACATGATTTTGAAGCATCTGTATCGAAACAGGTTGACCCGTTTCAATACACCTGGGCCTGGAAGTGAAGATGAGGCTTTAAGAGTGCAGAAAATTGAGTTTTTCTAAGGCCTAACTTGCATGAATGACATGAATGATCAGAAAAACATATGCAAACATAAACATACTCCCCCTAGCTGTAGGCATGGATGAAATTAGGAGTAAAAACACATAAACATGGCATTTCACAAGATCAAGCAATTTTAAGCACAAAAGAGGTCCTAAAAAGTCAAGATAGGCTAGCTAGACCTAACTCTCTCCTAAGGGACCAAAAGCGCTCTTTATCTAAATGTTTTGTAAATATATCCGCTAATTGGTTTAAGGTGTCAACATATTCTATAACAACATCATTTTTCAAAACATGATCTCTAATGAAATGATGTCTAATTTCTATGTGTTTAGTTCTAGAGTGTTGGATGGGATTCTTAGTGAGACAAATGGCACTAGTGTTGTCACACTTAAGGGGTATGGTTTCTATTTCAACACCATAATCTAAGAGTTGTTGCTTCATCCAAAAGACTTGAGCACAACAACTCCCTAAGGATATGTACTCCGCTTCGGTGGTAGATAAGGCTACGCTATTTTGTTTCTTAGAGAACCAAGATACGAGCATACTACCTAAGAATTGGCATGTCCCGGAAGTACTTTTCCTATCTATCTTACATCCCCCATAATCCGCATCCGAATAAGCATAAAGGCTAAAGTAAGAATCTTTAGGATACCAAAGGCCTAAGGTAGGTGTGTCTCTAAGGTATCTAAAAATTCTCTTAATGGCAACTAAGTGTGATTCTCTAGGACTAGCTTGAAACCTAGCACACAAGTAAACACTAAACATAATATTCGGTCTACTTGCGGTAAGGTAAAGCAAAGAACCTATCATGGATCTATAAAGCTTAGAATCAACCCACTTACCCCCTTCATCTTTGTCAAGCTTTATGGAAGAACTCATAGGTGTGGCTTGAGGTTTTGCATTCTCCAAGCCAAACTTTTTGAGCATATCATTCACGTACTTAGCTTGATTTATGAAGGTGCTATCTTTCCTTTGTTTGATTTGGAGTCCCAAGAAGAATGAGAGCTCTCCCATCATGCTTATCTTGAACTCACCTTGCATTAGCTTAGAAAATTCTTTACAATAACACTCATTAGTAGAACCAAAAATGATATCATCAACATAGATTTGTACTACTAAGATGTCATTGTTATATCTTTTTATGAAGAGTGTGGTATCCACCTTTCCTTTTTCAAAACCCTTTTCAATTAAGAAATTTGAAAGTCTCTCATACCAAGCTCTAGGAGCTTGTTTTAAACCATAGAGAGCTTTTGTAAGTTTAAACACATGATTTGGAAATTTTGAATCCTCAAAACCCAATGGTTGTTCAACATACACTTCTTCATTTATAAAACCATTTAAAAAGGCACTTTTTACATCCATTTGAAAAAGCTTGAAATTATGATAACATGCAAATGCAAGCAACGTCCTAATGGCTTCCATTCTAGCTACGGGTGCATAAGTCTCATCAAAATCAATTCCCTCTTCTTGGGTATAGCCTTGAGCAACAAGCCTAGCCTTGTTTCTCACTATATTACCACTTTCATCTAATTTATTCCTAAAAACCCATTTTGTTCCTATAGTAGATTGATTATTAGGCCTTTCAACTAATGTCCGAACTTTACTTCTCTCAAATTGATTTAATTCCTCTTGCATGGCCAAAATCCAAAAATCATCTTTTAAAGCTTCTTTAATATTTTTAGGCTCAATGCATGAAAGAAATGCAACATGGTTCATTAATTTGAGAGAGGATCTAGTAGTTACCCCTTGGATGGATCACCCAGAATTTCACCACCTTTGACATAGTTGAACTCCCTTGGGTAAGACACCTCCTTTTCCTCAAGATCCAAATCCTTCAAGGCTTCAAGAGGTGGATCTTGTGCATCCTCATCTTTAGTTGGAACCTCATCCACCTTTGACGTTTGTCCTCCATCAATGGCATCAAGGATTCCTACATCATCATCATCACAAGATTCCTTCATCGGAAGGAGGTTATCATCGAAAACAACATGTATAGACTCTTCAACTACTAGAGTTCTTTTTTTAAATACACGATAGGCTTTAGAGTTTAAAGAGTACCCTAAGAAAATAGCTTCATCACTTTTAGCATCAAATTTACCTAAATTCTATTTACCATTATTTAAAACAAAACACTTGCAACCAAAAGGATGAAAATAGCTAATGTTAGGCTTCTTAGATTTTAAAATCTCATAAGGCGTTTTCTTCAAAATCGGCCTAATCATTACTCAATTTATAATATAGCAAGCGGTATTTGTGGCTTCCGCCCAAAAATATTTAGGTAAATTATTTTCGCAAAGCATGGTTCTAGCCATTTCTTCTAAAGTTCGATTTTTCCTCTCAACTACGCCATTTTTGTTGAGGAGTGCGAGATGCGGAAAAATTGTGGCTAATCCCATTTTCATTTAAAAACTCATCGAAACCTAGATTTTGAAATTCGGTTCCATGATCACTTCTAATGTGAGAAATTTTAAGTTCAAAATCATTTTGAGTTATTTTAGAAAATGTGATGAATTTTTCTTAAGCCTCATCCTTTGTACTTAAGAATAGAACCCAAGTAAGCCTAGAATAGTCATCTACAAGCACACAAGCATATGATTTTCCACCCAAGCTCATTGTTCTAATAGGCCCAAAAAGATCCATATGAATCAATTGTAAACATCTACTAGTAGAGACATCATTAATGGATTTAAACGAAGTTCTATGTTGTTTACCCTTTGAACATGCATCACAAATTTTATCATTAGAAAATTTAAGTTTGGGTAAACCTCTAACTAGATTAAGGGAATTTAATTTCTCTAAGACACTCATGCTAGCATGTCCTAATTTTTTATGCCAAAGCCATGAGTCATGTTCATCATATGCAACTAAGCATGTATGAGATGAATGAATGTCATCTAGATGCACCATGTATATGTTCCCTATGCGATGACCAATGAGCATTAGCTGTTTTGTTTTAATGTTTACAATTTTGCAACCACTTTTATCAAATAAAACATTAAAACACTTATCACATAATTGACTAATGCTCAATAAATTATGTTTAAGACCGTTGACATACAAAACATTTTCAATGAAAATAGAAGAGTTATTACCAATGGAGCCTATTCCTTCAATGTGGCCTTTGGAGTTGTCACCGAAGGTTACCACTCTTTGGCTTTAGTTCCACAAATCTACTCTTGTCACCGGTCATATGTCTTGAGCATCCACTATCAAGGTACCAAGAATTTTGGCTTGAAGCTTTAGCCTTGTAGCAATGCTCCCCCTACAAACAAAGAAATTAGGCCTTGATTTTTGGTACCCAAATCATTTTGGGTCCATGAGTGTTAGCCTTCAATATTTTGGTTCCCTTAGGAATCCAAGAAGCAATAACATTCATATTATTAGAAATAATGAGTTCTTTAGGAACCCAAACACTCCTAACTCTTTGACCTCTAGATTGCTTATTAAAATTTCTTTGTTTAGGAATGAAATGTTTTCTTTTTACATATTGGGATTTAGAATGGTTTCCTTTTTCAAATTATTTTTCCCAATAGCAATAGATGTTTTAAGATTATCAACTTCCTTTGTGTGATAATCTTGAAAATCGGAAAGAAGTTTTTCAAGTTCAAGATTTTTTGTTTTAAGATCATTTGAAATATTTACTAAAAACAAAACTTTCTTTTCCAATTCGGAGTTAGCTTTTGAAAATGTCTCATTTTGATTTTTCAAATCGGAAATGATTTTCTTGTTTTTCAAAATGGATTCTTTATATTTTCCTACTAACTCATCGTAAACCTCTTGCAATTCATCATAAGCATCTTGAAGTTCATCAAAAGTAAAATAAAATTGGATAAGTTCGAGTTTGTCTTTGGTTCATCATCAATGGCCATGAGACATAGATTGGCCACTTCCTCCTCTTCCTCGGATGACTCATCGTCACTCCAAGTTGCTATTTGAGCTTTGAGCTTGTTCTTCTTCCCAAAGCTCTTCCTCTTCAATTGAGGACATTTGGAACGGATGTGACCCTGCTTCTTGCATTCATAGCAAGTGATTTGGTCCTTCTTCTCTTCCTTACTCTTACTCTTGAAGTCTCCCTTTCTAATAAACTTTCTTCCATGATTTGACTTCATGAACCGAGTAAACCGTTTGGCCAACATGGCCATCCTCGATCACAGCAGGGTTCAAAACCTCAGTGCTACATGTAATCCATTTTTATTTTACCTCTTAGCTAACTCATAACTCTGGTCAGGGCACTCATCTTCATCTTCACTTGAATCGCTTTCTTGATATGAAGCTTTTAGAGCGATTCTCACTTTCTTCTTCTCAACATCCTTCTTCTCAACTATTTTCTTCTCTTCTTCTCTTCCCTTCCTCATAATCTTATGGGTGAGTAGAGATCCAACAAGAGCATCAAGATTGAGAGTCTTCAAATCTCTAGCTTCAATAATAGCTGTTCTCTTGCCATCACATGACTCCGGAAGAGAGTACAACAATTTCCTCACTAGTTTGTCTTCGAGGATGATCTCGCCGAACCCTATCACATGACTCCGGAAGAGAGTACAACATGGAGAGCTTTGTCATCCACTTGCATCCTTCTTCTTTCATCATCCGTCATCTCGGGTTTTACCTTTGGGACAAGTCTTTCTCCATCTCTCTTCATAGGAATGTATGGACCTTCTTCAACCACATCCCACACCATGTAGTCGGTAGACTTGATGAAGAGCCTCATCCTATTCTTCCAATATGGGTAGTTATCCCCATTGAAGAATGGTGACTTGGTGGTAGATTGGGACTCATAGTTGGAGGTGGATGCCATTGGTTGACTAGTTGTTGATCAAACTCTCCTAGAATCGACTCAAGAGGGTTCTAATCCTTTCAATGAGTGTAGCTCTGATACCAATTGTTGAGTTGATCACACAATTGCAAATGGCCAAGAGGGGGTGAATTGGCAATAAAAATTTTGGTGGGAGGAATAAGTGAAAAATTAAAAGATGACACAAGTAGTTAGAGTGGTTCAAGTTCTCCAAATGAACTCTACATCCACTACCTTAGTTACCACTAAGGATTTTCAACCAATTCACTACTTGAATTCTTACCCTTTTCTTGGATGAGGAGGTAACTTTACAAATTCGATTAAGCTTTCTACCCAAAGCTTAATCCACTCAATTTACAAAGAGAAGTTTTTGGTAAACTCAAATAGTTCCTCACAAAGGATAAATGTTTACCCAAATACAATTTTAATCACCCCAAACTCACAATACAAAATAACAATTGAAAACACTAGAGTCAGGTACAAGAATTTGACTTTGAAGAGCACAAGGGTTTGATTTTTTGCTTTGATGATGCTTGTAGGTTGAATAGTTGTTGCTCACCTTCAAAGGACTTCAATTTATATCTCCTCTATTAATTCTAGCCGTTTGGGTGGTTGGGGAATTGAATAGAGCTGTTGGTGGTGTTATCTCACCTCCATAAATGCAGTCTGCAACCACCCGTTTCGGAACGCGGGAACCTATCTCGAAATGGACCAAATTAGAAAGAGTAGTTGGGGTGCATTTAAGAGTTCGTATCGAAACGGTATTAACCCGTTTCGAAACACTTTTGCCACTGTCAAGGGTCGTTTCAAAACAGCTTGTACTCGTTTCGAAACGCCTTAACGGTTTCTGAAAAATTAGTTAAAAACTTACAACGGTCATATTTTTTCAAATCAAAATGAAGAACTGTTTCGAAACACTTGAAGTCGTTTCGATACGGGTTCTCTATGTTCTAAAGCCGTTTCGATACCCATTTTGGAATAGGGGTTGACAGTTTCAAAACCGTTTCGAAACGCCTTAGGCCGTTTCGAAATAGTGACTTGAAAAACATTGTTTCGACTTTAAGAACACTTAGAAAATATTTGGAAAACTTAGTTTTTAACTTAGGCATATTCTTAAAATCATATGGGGATGTTTGAGGACTTAAAAGTTCGTTTTGACATTTTCAATTTAGTCTTTAGGTTCTTTAGTTATATCAAAATTAAAATATCGGTTTCACAGGAAGACAATCAAATGGTTGACGCCTTAGCTACTTTAGCTGCCATGTTTAAATCAAGTGATGGTTCCAAGATGATGCCTATTAAGATGCAAACGTTGGAGTCCCCAGCTCATTGTTACAACGTAGAAGAAGAGGCAAATGGCTTGCCATGGTACCATGACATCTTGCAGTACATAAAATTTCAGCAATACCCAGTACAGGCTTTAGAAAATGAAAAGAAGATGATTAGGAAAATGACATCATGGTACATTCTTGAAGGAGAAATCCTTTATAAATGAAGTCGAGATCAGGTTCTTTTAAGATGTGTGGATGCAAAAGAAGCTCAGTTGATTCTGGAAGAGGTTCATGAGGGAGTTTGCGGAACTCACCCTAGTGGTTTCACTATGGCAAGAAGAATTATGCGTTTCGGATATTACTGGTCAACGATGGAATGAGATTGCATTAATTACTCCCACAAATGTCACAAGTGCTAGGTTTATGCTGACAAGGTTCACGCGCCTCCTCAGTCTCTCCATGTCATGTCATCTCCCTGGCCATTCTCTATGTGGGGCATAGACGTCATTAAGCAGATTCATCCGAAGACGTCAAATGGGTGTCGCTTTATTCTGGTAGCTATCGATTACTTCACAAAATGGATGGAACCGGCCTCGTACACAAGTGTAACTAGGTCTACTTTTTGCAATTTCTTAAAGAAGGAGATCATTTGTCGATATGGTTTATCG
Source organism: Hibiscus tridactylites (assembly GCA_958450335.1). Taxonomy (NCBI): domain Eukaryota; kingdom Viridiplantae; phylum Streptophyta; class Magnoliopsida; order Malvales; family Malvaceae; genus Hibiscus; species Hibiscus tridactylites. The sequence continues at coordinate 22,791,020 of OY288265.1, read as the reverse complement.
GAGAGCATAATCACCGATAATGCCTCCAACCTAAATAACAAAATGATTGTTGGGGTATATGAACAATTTAGCATTAAGCACCGTAACTCAGTAGTAGATCTCCCGAAGATGAATAGAACAGTTGAGGCAGCCAATAAAAACATCAAGAAGATAGTTGCAAAAATGACCGACACTTATAAAGATTGGCATGAAAAGTTACCATTCGCCTTATATGCATATCGAACAGCGGTACGAACATCTATTGGGGCAACTCCGTTTTCATTAGTGTATGGAGTAGAAGTTGTGCTACAAATTAAGGTTGAGATACCATCGATGCATGTCTTGATGGAGGCCAAGTTAGATGAAGCTGAATGGGTTCAAGCAAGGTATGACCAATTGAATTTAATTGAAGAAAAGAGGTTGAAAGCCTTAAGCCATGGTTAAATGTACCAAAGGAGAATGATAAGGGCTTATGGAAAGAAGGTTCTCCCTATAGAATTCCAAGAAGGTGATTTTGTATTAAAGAAGAAGTTTCCAATCCAAAGCGATCTCCGAGGAAAATGGGCGCCCAATTAGGAAAGACCTTATATTGTGACAAAGGTTTTTTCAGGCGGAGTATTGATCTTGGCTTCAAAACCTGGTGAACTTAGATTTCGTTAAGATGTATTATGCTTGAAGAAAAGGAAAAGGATAAGGAAAAAGAAAAAGAAAAAGAAAAAAGAAAAAGAGAAAGAAAAGAAAAGAAAATGAGGGTTCAAAATGAAAACCCGTAAGGGGCATTTTGAAACCAAAGGAGGATCTGAGTTGAAAACCTGTAAAGGGCGGGTCAGGTAATTCGCAAGATAATTTTTGGGGATTCATATCTTATGTGAAACACCCCATTTTAGCCCTAATATGAAAACCCTAATTATGAGAATTCCCAATTGGAAACCCTAGAAATTGGGGGGAAATTCGGAATTTAACCTAATCTGATTTGGGACCCAATTGAATAAATTTATAAGTTTGGTGGTTAAATTATTAGGCGGGCAAAAATAGAGACCCTTATTCTGTAATTTACCCATTTATTTAGGGTAAACACTCCTTAGCCCTATTTCAGTGTTATGCGCCGCTCTTCATCTGATTTCTCTAAAATAATAATAATAAAAAAATACCAAAACATATCAACCCTTCCCCCACCCTTTTCCGTTGAAGCTCCGGCCAAGGGGCTTTCATCGACGTTCAAGCGGTTCGAGGCCAGCGGAGTGCTCGTCGTCACGCGCGAGCAAAACCCCACCACCCAGCTTCCTTTGCGTCGTCGTTCTTCGCTGGAAACGAGTTCGAAACCGTGCGTTAAATCGTACGCTGCCGCCGCCGTCCTCTGCGTGTGCCGCCGCAGTCCTCTGCGTGCGCGCCACCTCCGTCCCGGTCTAGGGTGAGTGTTTGGATCGAGTCCGTTGGGCTCCGGGGTTACTATCGCCATCTTGTTGGCCGCTGTCGGGCCGTGGCCGCTGTCGTGTTGGTCGTGGCCGTGGTGGTTGGGTGCAGCCGGGGCGTGGTGTTACGGTTTTGCTGGATTTGGGTGGCTATTGGATCTGAACCGGACCGGTTGTGTTGGTGAACCGGACAGCTGGGCTGAATCGAACCAGACCAGTGGGCTGATGCAACAATGATGTCTTCTACTGTTGCAGTGCTTATGCAACGATGATGTCATCTGATGTTGCAGTGCTGATGTAGTCAATGATGACATCATCGCAGTTAATGATGACATCAGTGTTGACTTTTGGTTCAATTTTTCGGCTGAGTCCACCTTTATGATTTTTGACGTTCCGGTTCCGTTGCCGTTGTCCGTTCCTTCAAATTCGAACTCGAAATGCCTTTTGGATCAAGTTTATATTTTGAGCTCAGATTTTTGTTAAATGTTGCATCAGAGTTTGACTCAGATATTTTCTTGTGTTCAGGTGACGTGGACTCTGACCCCGAGTTTTTACCTCCTCCTCCGCCAGACAGACCTCCGGTGGCACAGTCTTCGAGATTTGCTAGTAAGATTTCTGTTAAGCGTAGTTTATTCGAATGCGGCATAGTAGGAAGTCTTATATAGTGTTTTTTGTTTATTTAGGACTGATTCTGTTCGACCTACCGCTAGGGCTGAGCGTGGGAGACGTCACTATCGACATTGACTATTTAGCTGCCTAAGGTGTGTTCTCTGTCTGTGCTACATGTATGTTTTGCCTAATTTCGTGATCTGTATGAGAAATATTCTGTGTTATCCTGCTCGGTTGATTGAGAAATATTTTGTATGGTATTCTACTCTGTTATCTGATAAATATTGCATGACTCGACTGTATGCTATTCTGCTCTGTTATCTGATAAATAATGTATGACTCGGATGCTGTTATCATGTTATGTAACACATATCGGAATCGGATTATTATGTACATGCATCTTAGTTATTTAACAAGATTGCATTCGGACTCTGAAATCGTATTACATGTCATATCATTGGGTTGGGATATTGTACGGAGGAAGCTCAGCGACTTCATCCTTCGGGTTGAACTTCGCTTCGGATCAGTAGTTCAATCTTTCGGGATGAGTTCTGCTTCAGACATGGTGTTGAGGTGTAGAGTGGTTCAAGGGAACCTCACTCTTCGGACGGTGATGTAGTTGGGTGCATGTCATGTTATGATATATGTATGCTTTGCTTGTAATACTTCGGAATATCTGTAAATTTTTGATACATTGTTTGACTGTTGGATTGACTTCTGTTATGCACTTTAGAGACACACTGAGCTTTATAGTTGACTCCCCCTTAGTATCTATTTTAGATTTCCAAACTTAGGTTTCGGTACTTGGAGGATCTCGTTCGAACATTATTTGATATTATTTATCAGTACGTTTTGTTCTAGACTTATATTTATTTATTTAAGTATTTTTCGGATTTGGTTGTAAACGTGGACTTTGGACATTTATTATTTTGGGGGTTTGACAAACTATTTTTAGCATGCTTGTTTTAAGACGAAACATTAAAGGATATCTTTTATAATTGAATAATAATTTCGGCATAATTTTTTTTTATAAATAATCTTACTTGAGGGGAAAGTTTCCAAATTGTCAATTTCAATTTGTTATAAACCCTTAGGTCAAAATAGGGGGTTACATTTAGTGGTATCAGAGCCTAGGTTACACCCCTCGGCCTGTGAGGCTCGATAAAAATTTGATTTTAAAGTTTTCAAAATTTTGCATGCATAATAATGTTTTCGGAAACTACGAGATTTTCAGATAAATATCCGAATTTTAAAGAAGTAATATATGTTTTAATTAAAGTCTCCAAGTACCAAATTTTACTTTAGGACTCTTCTTTTGTAGATAGACCACTATGCCACCCCGTAGGAGTACTAGAGCTACGGCTGGCCGAGGTCGAGGCCGTGGACGAGGTCATACCGCTGCGAATACGAGTGACGTTAATCCTCTTGAGCATTCGCCACCACATCAGGAGGACCCACAACATGAGCAGGCTGAGGAGTAACCTGAGGTTCATACGAGTGTCAACAGACCGATCATCCTGATCAGCAGACTCAGAGTGAAGTTCCTCGTGCAGCCGGTAACAGTGAGACTGCTGGAGTTGATGTTGCTGCAGTGCATTTGGAGCTACTGGAGTATCTTCGACAGGGTTCTAGGAGACCCATATCTGCTTAGTTTTTGTCTGTTGGGATGTCGATGTTTGATGGTAAGACGGTTGCAGATCCAGCTGACGCAGAGTATTGGTTGAAGAAATTACATCAGTTATTTGATGAGATGGACTACCCTGCTGACAGAAAATTAAGAGCTGTTGTATCTTTATTGAAGGGTGAAGCCCTAAACTGGTGGGAGGCTGAGAAGACCGTTATTTCTGCTAGTCGGATCACTTGGGATCATTTTCGTCAGGCTTTTCGAGACAGATATGTCGGGGCAGAGTATCTAGCCAAGTGTCGAGAGGATTTTATAAATCTGAAGCAAAATGACATGACCGTGTATCAGTATGAGATTGAGTTTCTGAGGCTGGTACAGTACGTCCCTAGGTTAGTTACTACAGAGGAAGAGAAGTGCAGCTGGTTTCTGAAGGGTCTGCGACCTTCGATCAAGACTGGTGTGTCTTTGCATTTGGACAAAGAGTACAAGGATATTACCTTGCGAGCTAGGACTGCTGAACGCAATGAGGTAGAGTAGAGGCAAGCTGAGTCTCATGGTATGGATCGGGGTAAGAGGCAGTCGACCGCGACAGTTCAGTATAGTCAGGGTAACCAGACCAGGAAGAGGGCAAGAGATGAGAGTGATTATCAGAGTTATTCCAGAGCCAGACCAGTGACCACTACTGTTCCAACTTCTAGTGTTGGAGGATCGACTAGCACGCGGGGGCCACGACAGTGTTCTTTCTGCAAGAAATGGCATTCTGGGGAGTGTAGGAGACAGTCTGGGCTTGTTTTCGATGTGGGTCTTTCGATCATATTTTCAGAGATTGTCCGCATGCACCTCCGTCAGCTCATATGACGAGTCCGTCACAAGCATCAATACAGACTCCTGCTAGGGGTAGAGGTCGAGGTAGACCTGATTCTACAGTTTCTGCTGGTAGAGGTAGGCCAGCTCAGAGTGGAGGATCATCTGGATCCGGGGTGAGACAGCCAGGTTTGGTTTATGCTACCAGGAGACATGAGGATCGTGATGAGCCAGATGTTATTGCTGGTACATTTTCTATCCACTCTATTCCGTATTTTGCTTTATTAGATATTGGTTCTACCCATTCATATGTTGCGAGTTCAGTATCTGGGGGACTTGAAATTCCGGTTGAGAATACTGGGAACGCGGTTTCCGTTTATAGTCCAGTGGGTGATCATGTCAAGGTTTCTAAGGTGTACAAGAATTGCCCTTTAGAGATTAAAGGGAAAATATTCTCCGCTGATTTGATGGAGTTACCTTTCAGAGAGTTCGACCTTATTCTCGGAATGGATTGGTTATCCGCTCATCGAGTCCGTTTGGATTGTGAAAAGAAAAAGGCGACTCTAAAAACCTCAGATGGGTGCGAGGTGATTATGGTTGGAGAGCGTAGAGGTTACATGACCAATGTTGTTTCGGCTCTCAAAGCGGAAAAGATGATTCGACATGGGGCTACTGCCTATCTTGCTTATATTCTTGACTCGAGGCAGTCAGATTCTGATTTGGATAAGATCCAGGTGGTTAGGGATTTTCCAGATGTTTTTCCTGAGGAATTGCCGGGGGTACCGCCAAAACGTGACGAGGTTGAGTTTGGCATAGATTTATATCCGGGTACAGCTCTTGTCTCTATGGCTCCTTACAGGATGGCTCCGAAAGAGCTTAAAGAATTGAAGATTCAGTTGCAAGAATTGTTGGATAGGGGTTTCATCCGACCTAGTGTTTCTCCTTGGGGAGCCCCTGTTTTGTTTGTGAAGAAAAAGGACGAATTACTTCGGCTTTGTATTGATTATCGGAAGCTGAACAAGCTGACGATCAAGAACAGGTACCCACTTCCTCGTATTGATGACTTGTTCGATCAGTTCCGGGGAGCTACAGCATTTTCTAAGATAGACCTGAGATCGGGTTATTACCAACTCAAGGTTAAGGATTCTGATGTGTTCAAGACCGCTTTTCGGACTCGTTACGGTCATTCCGAGTTTCTGGTGATGCCGTTTGGATTGACTAATGCTCCTGCAGCCTTTATGGATATGATGAACAAGGTGTTTCAACCCTATCTGGACCAGTTCGTGGTGGTTTTCATTGACGACATATTGGTTTATTCTAAATCGGAGGCAGAACATGAGGAACATCTCCGGGTTGTTCTACAGACTTTGCGTGAAAAGCAGTTGTATGCAAAGTTCAGTAAATGTGAATTCTGGTTGACCGAGGTTACCTTCTTGGGACACGTGGTTTCTGCTAATGGTATTCAGGTTGATCCAAAGAAGATTGAGGCTATTTTGGGTTGGAAACAGCCCAAGAATGTTCTTGAGATTCGAAGCTTCTTGGGTTTAGCTCGTTACTATCGGAGGTTTGTGGAAGGTTTCTCGATTATTGCAGCTCCTCTGACTAAACTACTGAGGAAGGATATTCCTTTTGTCTGGACTGAGGCTCAGCAGACCAGTTTTGAGAAACTTAAGACCGTGTTGACTGAAGCACCGGTTCTGATTCAGCCTGAGCCTGGGAAGGCCTATACGGTATACAGTGATGCCTCTCACACAGGATTGGGATGTGTTCTGATGCAGGAGGGGAAGGTAGTGGCCTATGCGTCTTGTCAGTTGAAAACGCATGAGTGCAACTACCCCACCCATGATTTGGAGCTTGCTGCTGTGATCTTTGCTTTGAAAATCTAGAGACACTATCTCTACGGAGAGAAGTGCTATATCTTCACCGATCACAAGAGTCTTAAGTATCTACTTACGTAGAAAGAGTTGAATCTGAGACAGCGTCGCTGGTTGGAACTTCTCAAGGATTATGACTGTGAGATAGAGTATCACTCGGGGAAGGTGAACGTGGTTGCCGACGCCTTGAGTCGTAATGCTATCTCGGATTTGAGGACCTTGTTTGCTCGGATGAGTTTGTTTGAAGATGGTAGTTTGATGGCAGAACTTCGGGTCATTCCTACGATGATATCGGATATACGAGCTGAGCAGCCTACTGATCCTTTTCTTATGCATCGTATCAGAGAGGTTTCCGAGGGTACATCTATGGATTATACTATTGATCAGGATGGTGTTTTGTGTTTCAGAGGCCGGTACTGTATTCCGAGAAAATCTAGGTTGAAACAGGTTATTCTTCGTGAGGCACATGATAGCCCATATTCTATGCATCCTGGTGGTGATAAGATGTATAAAAACCTTCGCCAGAGGTATTGGTGAAAGGGTCTTAAGCGAGATGTTGTCGGATTTGTGTCTAAGTGTATGACTTGTCAGAGAGTCAAGGCAGAGCATCAGCGTCCATCTGGGTTGCTTCAGCACATCGAGATTCCTCAGTGGAAGTGGGAGCGTGTGGCTATGGACTTTGTCAGTGGTCTTCCGATGACTCCGTCCAAGAAGGACTCCGTCTGGGTTATAGTGGACCGTTTGACTAAGTCTGCTCATTTCATTCTAGTTCGAGTCAACTATCCTTTGAATAAGTTGGCTCGGCTCTATATTTCTGAGATCGTTCGACTTCATGAGGTACCGCTATCGATTATTTCTGATCGTGATCCGAGGTTTACAGCGAAGTTCTGGAAGGCACTTCACTCTGCTTTGGGTACCCGGTTGAACTTCAGTACATCTTATCATCCGTAGATTGACGGGCAGTCCGAGCGTGTGATTCGGATTCTTAAGGACATGTTGAGAGGTTGTGTTCTTGATTACAGTGGTAGTTGGGAGGATTTCTTGCCGCTCGCAGAGTTTGCATATAATAACAGCTACCAGGCTAGTATCAAGATGGCACCGTATGAGGCTCTATATGGACGTAGGTGTAGGTCACCGATTGGATGGACTGAACTTAATGAGCATAGATTGTTGGGACCAAACCTAGTCCGTGAGGCCGAGTAGACAGTTAGATTGATTCGATACCGGCTTAAGGTTGCTTTTGACAGACAGAAGTCCTATGCCGACTTGAGACGTCGAGATCTTGAGTTTGAGGTCGGTGATGAGGTTTTCCTGAAAGTATCTCCTTGGAGAAAGGTACTTCGGTTTGGTCGGAAGGGCAAGCTAAGTCCCCGATATATTGGTCCTTACAGGATTCTTCGTCGGGTTGGACATGTTGCTTATCAGCTCGAGTTACCACCAGAGCTTCAGCGTATTCATGATGTTTTCCATGTTTCTGTGTTGAGACGCTATCATGCTGATCCGTCTCATGTTTTACCTGTAGAGGAGATTGAGATTCGTCCTGATTTGCGCTTTGAGGAGGAGCCTATCGAGATTCTTGCTCAGAATAAGAAAGTTCTTAGAAGGAAGACCATTAAGATGGTCAAAGTCTTGTGGCGTGGTCGCAGTCATGATGAGGCTACCTGGGAGCCCAAAGCTGTCATCAAAGCTCAGTATCCGCATTTATTTGCTCCAGGTAAATTTCGAGGCCGAAATTTCTTTTTACGGGGGGAGAGTTGTAACACCCCATTTTAGCCCTAATTTGAAAACCCTAATTATGAGAATTCCCAATTGGAAACCCTAGAAATTTGGGGGGGGGGGGGAATTCGGAATTTAACCTAATCTGATTTGGGACCCAATTGAATAAATTTATAAGTTTGGTGGTTAAATTATTAGGCGGGCAAAAATAGGGACCTTTATTCTGTAATTTACCCATTTATTTAGGGTAAGCACTCCTTAGCCCTATTTTAGTGTTATGCGCCGCTCTTCATCTGATTTCTCTAAAATAATAATAAAAAAATACCAAAACATATCAACCCTTCCCCCACCCTTTTCCGTTGAAGCTCCGGCTAAGGGGCTTTCATCGCTGTTCAAGCGGTTTGAGGCCAGCGGAGTGCTCGTCGTCACGCGCGAGCAAAACCCGACCACCCAGCTTCCTTTGCGCCGCCATTCTTCGCTGGAAATGAGTTCGAAACCGTGCGTTAAATCGTACGCTGCCACCGCCGTCCGCTGCATGTGCCGCCGTCGTCCTCTGCGTGCGCGCCACCTCCGTCCCGGATTAGGGTGAGTGTTTGGATCGAGTCCGTTGGGCTCCGGGGTTACTGTCGCCGTCTTGTTGGCCGCTGTGGGCCGTGGCCGCTGTCGTGTTGGTCGTGGCCGTGGTGGTTGGGCGCCACTGGGGCATGGTGTTAGGGTTTTGCTGGATTTGGGTGGCTGTTGGATCTGAACCGGACCGGTTGTGTTGGTGAACCGGACGGCTGGGCTGAACCGAACCGGACCAGTGGGCTGATGCAACGATGATGTCATCCGCTATTGCAGTACTGATGCAACGATGATGTCATCTGCTATTGTAGTGCTGATGCAGTCAATGATGACGTCATCGCAGTCAAAGATGACGTCAGCGTTGACTTTCGGTTGACTTTTCGGCTGAGTCCACCTTTATGATTTTTGACGTTCTGGTTCCGTTGCCGCTGTCCGTTCTTTCAAATTCGAACCCGAAATGCCTTTTGGATCAAGTTTATTTGTTGAGCTCAAATTTTTGTTAAATGTTGCATCAGAGTTTGACTCGGATATTTTCTTGTGTTCAGGTGACGTGGACTCCGACCCCGAGTTTTTACCTCCTCCTTCGCCAGGCAGACCTCCGGTGGCACAGACTTTGAGATTTTCCAGTAAGATTTATGTTAAGCGTAGTTTATTCGAATGTGGCATAGTAGGAAGTCTTATATAGTGTTCTTTGTTTTTTTAGGAGCTGATTCTGTTCGACCTACCGCTAGGGCTGAGCGTTGGAGACGTCACTATCGACGTTGACTATTTAGCTGCCTAAGGTGTGTTCTCTGTCTGTGCTACATGTATGTGTTGCCTGATTTCGTGATCTGTATGAGAAATATTCTGTGCTATCCTGCTCGGTTGATTGAGAAATATTTTGTATGTTATTCTGCTCTGTTATCTGATAAATATTGCATGACTCGACTATATGCTATTATGCTCTGTTATCTGATAAATAATGTATGGCTCGGATGCTGTGATCATGTTATGTAACACATATCGGAATCGGATTATTATGTACATGCATCTTAGTTATTTAACAAGATTGCATTCGGACTCTGAAATCGGATTACATGTCATATCATTGGGTTGGGATATTGTACGGAGGAAGCTCAGCGACTTCATCCTTCGGGTTGAACTTCGCTTCGGATCAGTAGTTCCATCTTTCAGGATGAGTTCTGCTTCGGACATGGTGTTGAGGTGTAGAGTGGTTCAGGGGAACCTCACTCTTCGGACGGTGATGTAGTTGGGTGCATGTCATGTTATGATATATGTATGCTTTGCTTGTAATACTTCGGAATATCTGTAAATTTTTGATACATTGTTTGACTGTTGGATTGACTTCTGTTATGCACTTTAGAGACACACTGAGCTTTATAGCTGACTCCCCCTTAGTATCTGTTTCAGATTTCCAAACTTAGGTTTCGGTACTTGGAGGATCTCGTTCGAACATTATTTGATATTATTTATTAGTGCGTTTTGTTCTAGACTTATATTTATTTATTTAAGTATTTTTCGGATTTGGTTGTAAACGTGGACTTTGGACATTTATTATTTTTGGGGTTTGACAAACTATTTTTAGCATGCTTGTTTTAAGACGAAACATTAAAGGATATCTTTTATAATTGAATAATAATTTCGGCATAATTTTTTTTATAAATAATCTTACTTGAGGGGAAAGTTTCCAAATTGTCAATTTCACTTTGTTATAAACCCTTAGGTCAAAATAGGGGGTTACATTTAGTGGTATCAGATTTTCAATCACGCTCTAGAAGAAGCTTGTCCGTGAATACAGATATATTGACTAATGAAAGCGAACGTGGATCAAATGTTTCCGATGACGTAAAGGACGAGATGTGAGGATAAAGTCAGTCCTTTCAGTTAAGGGTGCCAGATTAAGTATGCGGAAGATCAGAAATGTTTTCAAATGATGCAAGAACTAGAAGTGTTTATGGTACTACACTCAAGTTGTGGCCTCATGGCGTTTTGGGTGAATTCCAAGTTCTACCTGATGAAAGTAGGCAATGGTGGAGGTTTTCTTCCAAGGAATGGTGGACGAAATTGGTAAAGCCGTTTAGAATTAAAAGACAAGGTGAAGCTAGCTTTCTTATTTGCGCAAGGTCTAAAGGAAACTCATGTTAGTCGGGCTAGAATCGATGACCAGTAGTTCACCAGAATTAAGAAATAGTCCAAGCAAAAGAAGTTTTAAAAAGAGAGAAGGAAAAGCTTGACATGCATTCATGTTTCTGGCATCCTTAGGAGCATGCACATCACAATTGCATCGCATATTGCATTTTGTTTTTCAGGTACATGGAAGACCTTTTAGAATGGAATTTTGCTTGTTCATCCAAGCATAAGAAGGATGAAAATTTTCAGAAAAAACCCACCAATCCGTTTGGGCGTTTGGAGAATGGAATTTTGCTCATCTATTCGAGCATTTAGAGAATAGAGCCCAACTCATCTATTTGGGAATTTGGAGAATAGAACCCAGCTCAGCTATTCCGGCGTTTGAAGAATAGAATATACTCATCTATTTGGGCATTTGGAGAATAGAACCCAGCTCAGCTATTCGGGCGTTTGGAGAATAGAATCTGCTCATCTATTTGAGCATAAGGAGAATAGAACATGCCTATCCATTCGGGCGTTTGGAGAATGGAATCTGCTCATCTATTCGAAGGTCTGGAAAATAGAACATGTCTATCCGTTCGCGCATCAGGAGAATGAAGCCAACCAGAAAATCGGTGAAAATTAGTGCCTTTTGGTCTTTGCTTTATCTCTGTTGCACAGAGATAAGCAAAGAGGGGCAGTTGTTGTCACTAGATTTTCACTAATTATTTTTAAAAAATAAATATAAAAATAAAAAACTATTTTTAAACCCATTTCAAATAAAAGCCTATTTCAAAATAAAAAAACTTTCTTTAAAACCCAAAAGCTCTATTCAATAAAACCCATTTCAAATAAAGACCCAATTTTAAAATAAAATAATAAACTCATAAAACTCATTTATTTAAAAAAAGCACATTAATAGACCAACAATAAACAAAAAAGTAAAAACAGTGAAAAATAAATATAAAATAAATAAATAAGGGAAAAGACGCGCGCGGCCACGACTCTAGTCTCTGCTGAGTTCAGTATGCTTGTATGCTGATGTTTTCGATTATTTTGGTGGTTTTCTAGCATGGGGTTGTGTCCCTTCATATATGTCGAAGGGGTTGTTTTTGTAATTTTTATTTTACTCCATTAATAAAATTTATGCTTACCTAAAAAACAAATGGGTATAAGCATATGCAACACTGAAATTATTATTTACAATTTCAACATTTATCCTACATTAATATATACTTATTTATTATATCTACAATCATAATAAACAGACAACAAAAAAGATAGTGGACATAATTTTTTATAGTTGGATTCTGAGGTGGGCAACTTGTGGCCACAAGATACCATAAATCTATCTATAATGTATGTAATAATTCAACAGGATCTCTATAAATTAATACTTGATAAATTAATAATTTTTTTAAAATAATAATATTTTTTCGATCTCAACTTGGACCTAAGATCTAAATTAATAATTTCGATAAATTAATAAGATAACATTTTTTTGAAAGACCCTTATATAAATTTATGGTCACTTCTATATTATAAATTAATAATTCTATAAAATTACAAATATAATGAGGACAACTTAGTTAAATATGATTCTATTGTTGTTTGCTTCTTCTTAAAATTTAAATCTAATTGTATTTTATCTGTAACTTTCCTTACTAGATATAGTGGTTGATTTATTCATCATACATGAACTTGCATTAAATTTTAAATAGTACTGCGTACTACAATAAATTTTAATTATTTCTCAACTTATCTGCGAAATAGACCTATAAACCCAATTTTTTTAACAACCATATTCACCAAATTTTGGCGAATTTGGTTCTAGAAAACACCATTTCCGATCTTCATTTTTATAATAAATTTGTTTCGACTTTTGAGTGGTGAGTGAAGAATGTGACCAAGCAGCAATCATTGTTATTATCAATTGCAACGTGGTTGGTTTCCAGCCACTCTGCTGATAAACAAACTTCCCCATTTAACTTCATTCAATTTACATCAAATCGGAGAAGAAAAGATGGCGCCAACCAATGGAACTGAAGTCCATGAAGATTCCAACTACGACAGGCAAAAGGAACTGAAAGCATTCGCCGATTCAAAAGCCGGCGTTAAGGGTCTGGTCGATGCCGGAATCACCAAGATTCCACGTATGTTCATCGCCCCACCCAAGTCAGCGCCGGACACTTCAAAGACAACCCAATGCAGCATCCCGGTCATTGATCTAAGCGGCATCGAGGATGATCCGGAGCGGCACGAAGAGACCGTCGAGAAAGTCAGGCGTGCGGCGGAGACGTGGGGTTTTTTCCAGATCGTTAACCACGGGATACCTTTCAGTGTTCTGGAAGAGATGAAAAACGGGGTTCGGAGATTCTTCGAGCTGGATGTGGAGGTGAAGAAACAGTATTACGCCAGAGATACGGACACGAAGTTTAGGTATAGCAACTTTGATTTGTACACTGCTCCGTTTGCAAACTGGAGAGATACTTGCTTCTGTATCATGGCTCCTGATGGTCTTAAGCCTGAAGAATTGCCACATGTGTTGAGGTAATTTTTACAATTTTTTTTGATAAACTATATCGATAGTTACTAAGTTTTAGTAATATTTTCACTTAAATTGTCGAATTTTTAAATTTATATTATAATTGTTGAACTTTTTAATTCGATTTTATTACAATAACTGTTGTTGAAAATTGCCTTAAAGTCTTCTTCCAAAATATTTCCAACTTTAAGAATTGACAACCCCTTCATTGAAGGCTAATTTTTTTTGATTCATGGAGCAGTTATTAGTCGATCTTAATGGTAGAATGACTTCACTTGTTTTGAAGATTAACGTAATTTAAGTTTAAGTTGATTCGACCATTAATAATGGCGAAACGTTAGGGGCTGTTTGCTCCCAAAAAAAGAATATGATGCCAAATGACAAAACATGTAAACGTTGGGGGCATCTTTTGTCATTTTACCTTTAAATTTTTATTAGATTGTTGCTTCTTTTCATGATTGTTTTTGTCTCCGTTTGACGGTCTCTTCCATCGAAAAAATTACCAAACTACTCATCTTCTTATCTTCTTTTACATCAATTCAAACTCATCAAAAAAACTTTTTAATCTCCTCAAATATCAATAAAAATTAGACCTTTGTGACAATTGCAATTTTAAAAAATTAGGGTTTTGTTTTAGGGAAGAAGACATTAGCGTGTTACGCCAGTTCTTTTTTGACGGTAACTAACGACAGTGACCATAATGAAAGTGAAAAATTTCAATGACTTTAATATAAGTTTTAAAAATTCGATGATCAAAGTAGAAACGTATAAAAAATTTAGTTACTACCAATATAATTTTTCTTTTTTATAATAATATAGTTTCTGCTTTATTAAAGTCTAAATATGGTACTGCAGGGATATTCAATTAGAATATACGAAGGAAGTAATGCGATTGGGGAGTTGTTTGTTTAAATTACTATCGGAAGCTCTTGGATTGAACCCGAATTGCCTCATGTGTTGAGAGGTAACTTTTACATTTTTTTTGGATAAATTATACCGATAATTACTGAAGTTTTAGTAATATTTTCACTTAAATTGTTGAACTTTTAAATCTATGTTATAGTTGCTGAATTTTTAATTCGATTTTATTACAATAATTATAGTCGACTGTTGTTAAAAATTGCCTTAAAGTCTTCTTCCAAAATATTTCCAACTTTAAGAATTGACAACCCCTTCATTGAAGGCTAATTTTTTTTATTCACGAAGCAGTTATTAGTCGATCTTAATGGTAGAAAGACTTCACTTGTTTTGAAGATTAACGTAATTTAAGTTTAAATTGATCCGACAATTAACAATGCCGAATCAAAAAATCTTAGTTTCTATTAGATTGTCGTCTCTTTTTGTTGTTGTTTTTGTCTCTGTTTGGTGGTTTTTTCGATCGAAAGATCATCAAACTACTCTCATTCTCCTTATGTTCTTTTATATCGGTTCAAACTCGTTGAAAAATCTTTCAATTTCCTCAAATATCAATCAAAATTAAAAGCTAAGACTTTTCAATCCATTATTATTGTCAAACGTTTGATCATCTTGAAACCAAACATTGTAAATCTTCCGGTCAAACGGGCCTTTTCCATCGTTAGGATTGACCATAGACTATTTCGTTCATAGGAAATCAAACCTTTGTGGCGATTGTAAATTTAGAATATTAAAATTTGTTTTAGTGAAGAAAATTTTAATGTGTCACGTCAATATTTCTTAATGACAGTGATCATAATGAAAGGGAATTAAAAGTTCGGCGACTTTATTATAAGTTTTAAAAATTCGATAACTAAAATGAAATCAACTTAAAAGCTCGGTGGCTATTGATGTAGTTTACCTTTTTATAATAAAGTAGTTGTTGTTTTGTTAAATTCTAACTATGGTATTGCAGGGATATTCAATTGGAATATACGAAGGAAGTAATGAGATTGGGGAGTTGTTTGTTTAAATTACTATCGGAAGCTCTTGGATTGAAACCGAATCACCTAGAGGGGATCGGATGTGCAGAGGGACTTGCAGTCTTGTGCCATTATTATCCGAAATGTCCAAAACCCGAACTGACTTTCGGCACCAGTAAGCACTCGGACAACGATTTCCTAACAGTTCTTTTACAAGACCAAATTGGTGGTCTGCAGGTGCTTTATGAAGATCAATGGATCGATGTTCCTCCTGTGCCTGGTGCCTTGGTGGTCAATATTGGAGATATTCTTCAGGCAAGTCCCACTTTCTAATTATACTACAAGTTTTCTACTTTTACAACGTAGTTTGTTCAAATACTTGCATTTTAATTATTTCAATTTAAGAGTTAATTACACAGCACGTCTTCAAACTACGAACGCTATTCTAAATTAGTCTTTAAACTTTTGAAAGTGTCAATTTCATCCCTTAACTATAACCATGTTCTAACTAGTCCCCCAAACTTTTCAATGTTCCAGCTTTATCCCCAAACTATAACTTTTATTCTAAATTGGTCCCCAAAAGTTCAAACTTCATCCTCAAATTAGTGTTTGCATCGCATCATATTATTACATAATAATTAATACATATCAATGTTTACATGACAGTTAACAATTTTTATAACGATTTTATTAACATGGGATATGATTAACAGATGCTGAAAATTTGGGGATGGAATTAGAATCATCAAAAGTTAGAACCAATTTAGAATGAGAGTCACAATTTATGGATGAAATTGAAATGTTCAAAATTTTGGGGACGTACGGTGCAATTAACTTTGAATTTAAAAGATTGACGTCTCGAACCAAGGAATGATCGTAGTGGAAACAAGATGTTGTTCTTTCTAGGAGACTCGTGTTTGAATAGCTTTATCCACAAGGTGTGCGTGAGTTTATTGATGACTAAAATCATAACAATACTACTACGATACCAATAGTTACATGAAACAATCGAATTAAATTCCGTCATTTTTACAGCTTATAACAAATGACAAGTTCAAAAGCGTACAACACAGGGTTTTGGCAAACATTAAAGAGCCAAGAGTATCAGTGGCATCCTTTTTCACCACAGGTATGTTACCATCTTCCAGGGTTTTCGGACCGATTAAAGAGTTGCTGTCTGAAGAGAATCCTCCACGTTACAGACAAACAACAGTTAAAGAGTTTGTTTCCTACATCTATGAACATGGCCTTGATGAAACTTCTCCCCTTCATCTCTTTAAGCTTTGAAAACAATGCCTATATTTTCCATGAAATTTGTTAATGGAGAATGTTGGTTGATCTATTAAGATTTTTATGATATATTTGACATATATTGAGTTTAGATACATGTTATGAGTTTGTGAACCATTGTATATTTATACAAGAGCGAAATCAGGAAAAAATTATGGGGATCGATGTCGAATAAAAAAATTGAGGGGTCAAAATGTATTTTTAATTATTGTATTAATTTGAAATTTTACATCTTCAAAGGGATTAAACTATAAGTTTTATAGTTTCGGTGCCAAAATATAATTGTATTGTCATGTTAGTTTAAAATTTTATAAATCTAAAAGGTTTATAACTTGTATTGAAGAATAAGTTGAGGTTAAAAGTGATGAGCTGTCGTATAAATCAACAGACTTTACTGAGCTAAAGAACAAGTCAGAGGCCGCAATTGCTTTTTCTTTGTTTCATGCTCTCGTAAAGAATCAATACAACACCACGATTCAAGTAATTCAAACAGATGGTGGTAGCGAATATGCATTTCTTGATGTTCCTGCTTGCACATGCAAGTCCTTTGAGAATTACATTAATCAATTGTCAGTCGAAAATAAGATTAAGAACTACGTGACAGACCCATATTTTTTTCCAGCTTATAAAGAATGGCGGTGTTGTAAGCGTAGAGCATATAGTGCTGGAAAATTCGATAGGACCTCGAGTGTCGGTGGCGAGCTTTTTTGTTACAGATTTTCATCCGAACCCGTGATCGTATGGACCTATTAAAGAGTTGTTATAGGAAGATAATCCTCCGAAATATAGGGAAACAACTGTGGTAGAGTTTGTGACTCACTTCCATAAGAAAGGCCTTGATGGAAACTCTCCAATGGTGTGTGTGTGTGTGTATCCATCTTTGGTGCATGGTTCTGGTCTCTTTTGGTTTAGATTCTTCTTCTTGTTTTGGTGTTTTTCTGGACTGTGGGGTTGTGTCCTTTTGTATGTCGAAGGGGTTATCCGCATGCATGCATGTTTTCATCTTTATGATCTCTTTTGCATCCCAAATCATTACATCTTTGGTCTATGACTCTGGTTTGCTGAGTTCAATATGCTTGTCTGCTGATGACCCATATTTTTGAGTTTTTCTGGCCTGGGGTTGTGTCCCTTCATATATGTCGAAGGGGTTGTCCTTGTAATTTCTATTTTCCTTCATTAATAAAACTTATGCTTACCTAAAAAACAAATGAGTATAAGCATATTGTCACGGGGTCATTACCCTCTTCCCAAAAGACATGTCTGATAGGATGTGCATCGCCACCGTTTATATATCCCAAGACCTCCCCTTTCCTTTTTGATGTGGGATTAATGATGTGCATCGCCACCGTTTATATGTCCCAAGACCTCCCCTTTCCTTTCTGATGTGGGATTAATGACCCCGCCTTTTCTCAGACGTGACATTCTCCCCCACTCAACCTCGTGACGCCCTCGTCACGAGCTTCTACTCTCGTGATTGGCCAATTGTCACGGTTGTCCACCACGCCTACCCTGCTCACGGGCGCTCGGCGTGAAATCAGACAGTCAAAGGGTTGTTCTGATACCACTTGTCACGGGGCTATTACCCTCTTCCCAAAAGACATGTCTGATAGGATGTGCAGCGCCACTGTTTATATATCCCAAGACCTCCTTTTTTCTTTCTGATGTGGGATTAATGACCATGCCTTTTCTCAGACGTGACAATATGCAACACTAGAATTATTATTTACAATTTCAACTTTTACCCTGCATTGATATATACTTATTTGTTATATCTACGATCATAATAAATAAACAACATAAAAGATAGTAGACATGAATTTTCATATTATAAATTAATAATTCTATAAAATTAAAAAATATAACTAGGACAACTTAGTAAAATGTGATTCTATTGTTGTTTGCTTCTTTTTAAAATTTAAATCTAGTTGCATTTCATCTTAAACTTTCCTTACTCGATATAGTGGTTGACTTCCTTAGCATACATGAACCTGCATTAAGTTTTAACTTGTACTACGTACTACAATAAACTTTGTTTTTTAGGGCTATGTATTATATTTACTTAGTCACATTGTACATGAACATCATCCAATTAATCAATGCAATGCATATGTTTTATTCATGAAGAATAATGTAGGTTCGTTAAATCGAAAAAATCTCTTTATATTAATAAGTTATTCATTTATCGATTAATTAATACCTCTTTAAATTAATAAAATTACGTGGTCCAGACATTATTAATTTATAGAGGTATTACGTAAATAATAATTAAAAATGAAATAACAAACCTGTAATTAGGTTTATGGTTAGGGTTTGTGGTTAAGGTTTAGGGAATTTGGGGTAGAGTGTAAGGCTTAAAATTTCAAATTTAGGGTTATGGCTTGAAATTTAATTTTTAGTGTTTTAGTGTTGGTGCATAGAAAGAGGCACCGAAAAGTGAACAAAGAGAGAGAGAGAACTTTTTTAAATCCCAAAAACCCTTTTCAATAAAACCCATTTTAAATAAAAGCCCACTTTTGAAATAAAATAATAAACCCATAAAACTCATTTATTTTTTAAAAAAAAGGCCCATTAATAGACCAATAATAAATAACAAAAAAAGTAAAAATAGTGAAAAATAAATATAAAATAAATAAATAAAAAAGGGAAAAGACGCACGCGCTCAATATGGTTGCCCAAATTGACAGCCTGACCGGCTGTCGGGAGTCTGTTCGCCGTCCTCATGCCACGATTGTCAACGTCGTTGGTACAGGTTGATGCGTCTCGACGTCGCTGACCCAATGACATCGATGCCGCTCACCGCCGTCCACCGTAGCCGTCGGAATCTGCAAAAAATAGAAGAAAATGGTTAAAGCTAGGGCTCGAATCAAGCGAGAAATTCGACTTCAAATATGAACCAAATCGCAAATTTCTTGAGGGGTTTTTTTGAGGATCATGCCTTCTGTCAGATTTTAGCTTCAATTTGGGGATTAAATCCCGATTTTGCAATGAATTGCAAGGCCTAGGTTCAAGTATAAATACCCCCCCAAATCCTTTTGTTCTTCACCAATTCACAACTTGAAAATAGAAAAAATAAGCTTGAAAAATTCCGAAAATTCAAGAAAATTTTCTGTGATTTTCTAAAAATCTTGGAGTAAGTTCGAGCATTGGGTCATTTTTTCGGAGACGTACGAGAGCAATTCGAGAAGGAATCATACGCGAGTTCTTCATTTCCGGTAAAAATCTTTTCTTTTCTTTAAAATTTATTTTGTAAATTTCATACTTGTCCTTGGTTGAATCTTGTTTTAGGTTGCGTTTGTTGGAGTTGGAAGATTGATTCTTGAATTCGGTAATAATTTCGTCTTTAAATTTTGCTTTAGTTTTTGATTTAATCTTTTAGATTCTTACATAAGTAAAAAATATTGTTGTTGAAAATTTTGATCTTGAAAATGAAATAATTGACATTAAAAGATGTTTTGATATTTTGAATTTAGGAATAAAATGAATTAATGTTTTAGAAAAAAATTAAAATCAAGAAATTTAATAAAAGATGATAAATCATGGATGGAAAAATATAAATAAGTCTTAATTTGTTAGAAAAATAAGATGATTTTTGAAATAAAATTTTAATTTTAAAGTAAAGGAATAAATTAATAGCATAAAATAAAACTAAAACACTAAAAAAGCCTTTTTAAAAAAATAAGAAAATAAAATAAGCTTTGAAAGAAAATTTTGACTAAAAAATTGAAAGTTTTAATAATAAAAAGTTCTTAGGTAATTTAAATAAGGTTTTTTTAAAAATAAATATAGGTGTTTGAAAAAATAAGTTGTAAAAGAAAAAAAGATAAAATTTTAAAAAGGGTTTTTAATAAAAATAACCATATGTTAAATGTTTAGAATTTTAGAGAAATAAAGTTTGAAAACATAAAAAATCCTAAAATATGGTTTAACTAAAAAGTGTTGGAAAATGAAGAAAAAATAAAATTAAAAATTTAGAAAATAGGTAGGATTAAAAAGTGAAAATGTCAAAAAGAAGGGTTTAAGTTTTAAAGTTAAAGAAGAAAAGAATAAACGGATTTCATTTTTAAAAAAGAAACAATAAGAAATAAAACACAAAGGAATAATTCAAGTTTTTTGGTCAAAACTTAGGACTAGATTCTAAAAGCTTAGATAGAGACGTGTTTGTAGAAAAATATTTCTTCACAAAAAAAAAACACACTTAAACCCTCAATTAGGAATAAAAGACTTAGACCTCTTAGGTTTTAAAATAATCAAACCTAGAATGAATAAAAATGCTCAACACATTGAATTTGCATGTTGTTTGAAGAATGGAATTAATTTAATGCGGTGTCTTATCAAACAGGAATGACGGGTTAGTGCCAGAAATGTTGGCGGTAATTAAAGTTCATCTCCCGGACGATAAGACCGTTAAAATAGATTGATATTCATTAAACGGACAAATAAAATTGAACCTCCGTGAACTTGCAAATTCTAGTTTTGAAAACGATTTTGAAATCAATTAGGTACCAATTTTTGGGCGTTGTGGGGGTGCTAACCCTTCCCCACGTGTAACCGACCCCTGAACCTATTTTTTTTGTTTCATTGACCAAAACCGTTGTTTTATTAAAACAAAATGTTTTAAAGTGATCTAATCACACTTTTCAACAAAATATTGGTGGCGACTCTGTGTTTTTTTTAAGTTTTCCAAAAATTTGAAGCTCCTAAAAAGGGTTGCGACAGCTTGACGACTCTGCTGGGGACGTGTTTTTGTTTTTAAAATAAAAACAAAAGAGGGTCAGGCCACAAATTGATTTTAAATGGTTTTCAAAAAGGATTTTTTTAAAAAACTAATGGAATTTGCAAGTTCATAATAGGTTCAATTTATTTGTCCATTTAATGAATGTAATTCTATTTTACGCATTTAAGACTTAATTCCAAGCTCTATTCCCAAGCTTTGTCACGTTCGTTTAAGTGGGAGGAACACGCTTTGCTCATGTAAGAATATTGATTCTTCGTATGAGCCTCGCAAGTACCTACGGGACTCATTCCCTTTGTCTTTGTAAGGATATTGATTCTTCAAGAAGGCATCGATGGTGAGTCCTCCTAAGTTGAACTCGATTCGTTTGAAGCCTGTGATGGGTGAGAATTGAGGGCCTTGCTACCCTTAGTGGGGGACAGCAAGGACAACTCGGGTACCCTTTTAGAACCAAACCAAGTTTGAGAATCTAGAGCCCACCCCAATAGAGCCATGTAGAAAGCCTAGGGCGTTGAGTCGCAAGGATAATCCGTGGAGACATGTCCTAATGACTGCCCAAAATTATTGTGCAATTAAATATTTTTGGATTGTCTCTTTTTCCTTTCTTGCTTTTAATCTTTGTTCCCTATCTTGTTTGTTTTGCATGTGCATCATTCCATATCTAGAAGGGGTTGATTCTAGAAAATTGCTCAAGCAAAAAAAACTCTCATTATGGACGGAAGGCTCTTGAAGAATGAGGATGAGAATGTGAAAGTACGTCACTGGTCCGAGGTCAACCAAAGAGCTTATAGAGACAGTTTGGTTGCGGGTCTTGAGATAGAAAGTTCAGAATATGCCCATATTAGCGTCAAGCAGAACAACGTACATGAGTTACAAGAGATTTGAGACCGTTTTGATTATAAGACCAAACATTTGTTCCGTGAGTCCTATGGTGATATAACGTATCTTCTGTATGCAAGGGTAGATGAGCCATTTCTGAAGGCTTTGATCCAATTTTGGAACCCCGAGTACTGTTGCTTTACCTTCAATGGAGAGGATATGATGCCTACTTTCGAGGAGTACTTGGCCCTGTTCAATATGCCCGAGGTGAAGGAGAATTGGGTGTATACAAAGCCTCCTAAAAACAAGAACTCACACTCAAGACTTGCCACATTTGCTGGAATGAGCGATGAATGGTTTGAAGGGTTGATACGAAAGAGAGGGGGAAGTTTTAATTTTCCCTGGTAATGCATTCGAAACATCATTTTTGTTCATTCAGACATAGCGAAAAGGGTGGATCTCCTGGCTATCGCAATCTATGGCCTAGTAATTTTTCCAAAAGTGTTGGGAAATATTGACGTGGCCTTGTTAGATTTCTTTGAGCAATTGAAGAAAAATGTGAATCCAGTGTCTGCAGTGTTAGCTAAAACTTTTATTTCTTTGAATGCCTACCGGAAAATTGAAGGTGTGCGTTTCGAGGGATGTGCTCCTTTGCTTCAGGTTTGGGCCCTTAGCCATTTCTAGGAGTGTCCAACTTTGGCCATACCGAATGTGTTTTCTCCGAACTTTTCCCCACCTTGAGAATTTTTGGCACAAGATTGGCCGAATGTTAAGAGAAGCAAGTGGGTAGATATCTTAGGGATCACCGTGACGAAGACATCAAATGGAGGATTCCATGGATGGGTCATGCTAAAGTAAGGTACAAATGTGGAGATTATAACTTCTTGATGTTGTTAGGATTATGGGGAGGAATTGGTTGTGCTCCCTTGCTAGTTTAATGTCAGTATGTATCACGACAATTTGTTCCTTTCACTACCGAGCTTGGCACATCAGAGTTTGAGTTTCAAGGAGAATTTAGGTGGACGGTACAAGAAATTAGTGATTCATGAAAGGATTCTTACTATATGAAGTTGGAGTCGGACAAGCATTGCATGTATACCCCTGATTATGATATTTGGAGGCATACGAGAATGAATGACAAGATCATGCTACCTACCTATGGGCCCGCCAAATCTTTAGAAGAAAATTTAAAGGTTGTTCCTTCTGAGGTCGACATTCTAAAAGAATAGCTAAGACGAGCTAAATTGGAAATCAGAGCTCTCAAAGGACAAAATTAGCGAGACAAGTTTGAAGTCAGCCTCGATATAGAGAAGTACAAGGGAGAAGCCAACCGAGTGAGAAATATGTACGTGAATTTAGAAGAAAAATATGAGATTCAAAGGGTTGACTTCCTCAAGCTTCAAGCTACCGTGCGGTATGTCGACCTCCGAAAAAGCCCAGAACAGTGGAGGAAGGAGATCGAGCAAGCTGTAGGGAAAGAGAATGAACCCAGTAAGAAGGAAATTGAGAAGTTCTGGCAGGCTTTGGAAAAAGAAAGAAAGAAAGGGAAACAAGTTGTGGAAAATGAGAAGGGCAAGCGGCTTCGAGAGAAAGAGAAGGAAAATTTGGCTGCATGGAAGAGGAAGGCTCATGACAACAAGATGTGTTTGTTAGAGTTACACTCAGCCTACGACGAATCCTCTAAGAAGTTGAAGCAAAGTCAGACCTTTATCATTGAGTTAGAGGCCAAAATAGAGAACTTAAACCAGGCAATTCACAAGATGCAAGATGACCATACTTATGAGGAGCTCCAAGCTTGTTTGAGCGAGAATGACTTCTTGAAAGAGCGGATTGAACAAATGGATAACCTTCTCCAAGAGTACATGACAAAGATCTTAGTTCTTGAAGATGTCACCGAATGAGGAAATGATTATTGGTTCACTCGCCTCAGAGATAATGCCCAGAGGTTCCGAGAACGAGATGAGTTCGATAGGATGGTGATGACACAGGTCCAGGATGTGGCCAAGCATGTGACAATGTTGGAAACTGAAGCTGCAACTCTTCGTCAGTACATCAAGCCAATTAGAGAAGTTGGATCGAAGCTTATGTGGCTTATAGAGGAAATTAAGGAGTTCGTGCTGAAAAATATTTGTAATTTAAAAAGAATTTGATGTAATAAAGAACTTCCGTATTCAATAAAAAGTTTTCTTTTATGAGCAAAATCTCAATGTAATTAATGACCCTTCGATTGCATTCATGCATTTGCACTGCTTTGTTTGCTTTTTTGTTTGTTTTTGTGAATTCATTTGTGCATACATTCATTAATGACAAAAACTAACTTAATATAAAAACGGAAGAATATTTAAAATTGCTTAAACAACTCATAAGTACGGTACGCGTGCCCTCTTTAAATCGTGACCCATCTTGGCCAAGTCGGTGTAACTCCTGCCCGAGCGGCACTTGGCGGCACTATTGCTGCGACAGCGTCCTTGGCGGCACCTGGAACTGCTTCAGTATAGCTCCTTCTTTTCCAGCTTTCCTGTCCTGTCATGTCCTCTCCTCTCCCATCCTTGCTACAGCACCTGAAAATATAAACTAAACTAAAACAATAACTTTTCTCAACCAAACATAAAATATTCAATAAAAGCATAGTAAAAGAGAAGATAATGTTATAATGCATGCAATGCACCTAAATATGTCTAAATGAGCTTAAGAACATCAATAATAAGGGCATGAACGTGTACAAAATATAGAACTCGTGGACACTCTACACACCCCCAAACTCGAACTATTGCTTGTCATCAAGCAATGCAACCTAGCTAGTAAAACTGCCCCTTGCACAAAATTAGTAGAAATATTAGCCTTTAACTTGATTTCTTACCTCAAGGCCGTGGCACCTATTTTTATGTTAGTGATTGGGAATGACATGAAATAACTTAGATTTTTATTTTCTTAATTCCAGTGCAGTGTGTGCAGGTCTGTGTTCATGTTGAATATGCTGAAATTACTAAGTTAACAAAAAATGCGTAAAATAATTAAATTACTAAAGAGGATACAAGTTGTTGCCTTGGCAGCACAGTTGGACACTTTTTTTCTCTTTTTCTGATAATGGCTTTAAGGGCTTCAGCTCATCACAACTATTCTCTGGGTCTGAAGCTAAGATAGGTGCACTTTACGAAACTCCGAACCGTTTGAATAGAGTCATCCCGTGAAAGATTTCATTCACTCTTGGTAATTTGTCCACCACTTGGTTTAGATACGTGGACTTTGATAGCAGTGGAGTGTCCTTGCTCATGATCCTTCCTAGAGCCTATTTTGGGCACCTTTAGGGTATTTAAACTTCCTGCCTAGAGCCTGTTTCGGGCACCTCTAGGGTTTTCATTATCTTTGTTTTGCTGCCCTGTGCTGTCGTGGCGGCGAACCTGTGTCCAATCAAGGAATTTTTATTAAGTAAGGCAGGCAGTGTTAAACTCAGAACTCAAGCAAAAATTCAGCATTTAACAGACAAGTGTAAAGATAATTGGCAGAAAGAAAAATTTTCTAAGTATTCATGCTTCTTCCCATAGTTAGATTAATTTTTTTAAATGGTTCGAATATAAGTAGTCGGCTAAGCTATCATAAGCACAAGTTTTTAAACTAGAAATTTCTACTTCATTAAGTGCTAGGAATCAGAATTTACATAACTTCCTATATGCTACTAAATGAACCTAAAAACAAAAAGGACTAATTCCCCACAAACTCACGGTTAGCATTATCCTCAATGCCTCTACACAAAACAAAAATTAAAAACAGAAAATAAAATATAAAAAGAAAAATAAAAAGTAGAAAAACAGAAAAACAAAAAAAATAAAATAAAACATAAAAAATGAAAAAGAAAAGAAAAGAAAATGGTGCTATAGACTGAGGGAGTTCCCCTCTGTTGCTGCTGCGTTAGAGGAGGATGCTGAGGAAGCGGACATGACTAGGCGGCGCGTGGCAGATGGTCCCACAGGGATTGGACCAGCTCCTATGAATGATTTCCTGTACAAAGATTTAGTAAATGCGCAATTAAATCTCACGTTGTGGAAATATAAAAACACAAGTAAAAATAAAGATAGTGATGAGAGGAATGATAGGGAGAGATTTGGGCGATAGATTGGGTAAGACAAATACAGCTCAGTAGCGTGTGGACTGCATTGTAAATACTGAGCATGTTTTGCGCTGCAATGAATTGTTGCCTCAGCGGGTATGGTGGGCGGCAAGTTACGACCCTGTCACGCGGCCGCAGCGGGTCACTACCACTACAACTTTCGCTGTCTCGGCAGGTGGAACAGAAATAGGTCCTGGGGGCAAGTCTAGCAAACATTCCAAGTTCGGCGGGATAGTCGACAGTGATCCTCCCTATTTCTAGGCAAGGATGCTCGAACACTCACGTGATGTAGGCAATACCTAGCAATCTTAGCGTAAACCTAACACATGCAAGTCCATTCGATTGGTGATCCCTCTTAGCCGCTGAAACTTGTGGACTGGTGTGGAACCAAGTTAGTCACGCCTCAACATGTTGTGACCGTGCTTAATCCTTTCGTGGGCCTTGCACTTTCGTGCCCGACAAATGGATTCTCTCAACTGACTTATGTAGACTTATTGAAAGAATGAAGTGCATAGATTAAGAAAACTTTGGAATTTTATTGAAAACAACTCAAAGCTATTACAACCGTTTCTCACAAACTACTTTACATACACGCGCCTAAACCCTAGGAGAGTTGGGCCGTGACCCCCAACAACTCCAACATATCTCGCTATCTCCCCAAATATACTCTCTCGGTATGCAATCTATCCGAGGTGCCTCTATACCCTTACATACATTGGGTATATATATGGCTCATGGCCTAAGTTTGAGTCATCCTTGAAGTAGAAGTTCTTAAAGTATATTTACATTAAATACAAACTCCTTTTTGACTTAAATATGGACTCTTTAGACGTTGCCTTCTTTCGCAAGTAAGGATAAGTGCTCTAACTTATCGATCTTGGATCAGTTCTATCGGCCGCTACAGGCTTCAGAAAATTGCAAGACTGGGCTCATTGGGCTTAGGAAATTTCCCTTTTTAAATCGCAACCCATCTTGGCTAAGTCAGTGTAACTCCTGCCCGAGCGGCACTTGGCGGCAATGCTGCTTCGGCAGCGTCCTTGGCGGCATATGGAACTGCTTCAGTACAACTCCTTTTGTTCCAGCTTTCCTGTCCTGCCCTGTCCTCTCCTCTCCTTGCTATAGCACCTGAAAATATAAACTAAACTAAAACGGTAACTTTTCTCAACCAAACATAAAATATTCAATAAAAGCATGGTAAAAGAGAAGATATTGTTATAATGCATGCAATGCACCTAAATATGTCTAAATGAACTTAAGAAAAACAATAATAAGGGAAGGAATGTGTACAAAATATAGAACTCATGGACACTCTACACGTGTATAGTGTCCACAAGTCCTATATTTCATGCACATTCTAACTCTTATTGTTACTGTTTTTAAGCACATTTTAGGCATAAGTAGGTTCTGCCATGTTTCTATTAATTATACTTTCTTTGGTGAACAAGAGATACTATTTTAGTGTACTTTTGCATTTAGGTACTAAAGGCTGAAAGAGGGAACCGAGGAGCTGAGGACACAATGCTGAGGAGCAAACCCAGGAGTTGTACTGAAGCAGCTCCAGCGGAAGACAAGTTGCTGCCAAGTTGCTACCGACCTTGCTGCCCACGGCAGATGACTATGAAAGTTGGATAACCGAAGTGCGATCTGTAGAGCTAAAAACCCTGAATCTATCATCGGCATCCATTTTATTTTCTGACGTCTGTAGAAGCAGCCAGAGCCGCCGAAGCAAAAATCTCAAGGTTACTTGCGGGCTAAGGCAAACGAGATAAAAGTGCATATTCCACGCAAAGAAGTCAGAGTTTAAAGTCATATTAAAGATAGAAAGCTACTTTCAAGGACTTTTACTTTAAGAAGGACTTAACCTAGTCAATAGTCTATAAATACCCATTGTACTCCTAGTTCAAATCATCCTAGGATTTCTATAGACTTTACCAGTGTTTTCTGCCGCCGCCATGTTCTAAACTCCACTTAGGTTAGGGTTATGTTGTAAACTAGTTGTGAAACGGTTGTTTTAGGTTTTGGGTTATTTTTCAATAATATATTCCAAGTTTGCTTAATCCATTGCACTTTATTCTTTCAATTATTCTACACCAGTCAGTTGAGAGAATCCATTTGTCAGGCACGAAAGTGCAAGGCTCACGAAAGGGTTAAGTACGGTCACAACGTGCTGAGGCGTGACTAACTTGGTTCCACACCAGTCCACAAGTTTTAGCAGCTAAGAGGGATTACCAACCGAGTTGACTAGCCTGTGTTAGGTTTACGATGAGATTGCTAGGTATTGTCTACGTCACGTTAGCTCTCGAGCATCCTTACCTAGAAATAGGAGGGATCATTGTCGACTATCCTGTCGAACTTGGAGTATCTTCCAGACTTGCCGCCAGGACTTATTTCCGTGCCTACTCTATCAACCTGATTCACCTCTTCTATTACTTGTGTTTTCATTTACTTTCTATCTCAACAAACAATTCACTTGTGCTTTTATTTTACCTTGTGCAGGAACTACGAAACGAGACAAGCTGTCCAATCCTCGTGAGATTCGACATCTTTTATACTATAACTTGGCAAGAGTGTTCACTTGCGCTCTCGCAAAAAGGGAACACCTACACGCCCTACAAGTTTTTGGCGCCGTTGCCGGGGATTGGTAACAGCGAATTTCGTTTTTCAATTTTTGCACTTTTTATTTACCTTTTATTTTATCTTTATTCTTAAAAAATATTTTACCGTGTCCTTTGCAAGTGCATGACCATGGCAAACCCTAAAGGAAACCTCATTGTTTACAACGATCTCGAGCGTGAAACAAGAAGGATTAAGAGGGAGCTCAGGGAAATCCTAAAGAACAAAAGAGACAAGAAAAAAAAGAGGAAGAAACAATGGTAAACGAGGACCCACCAAATGATGTCGTAAATGGCAGGGGCGAGCAACACGACTTGCCGCCCAGAGGTCCACAAGAGCAACCGAGGTAGGACCCACATGATCCGCCCAGGCCGCCCCAGGTTTAGACGACTAGAGATTATCTGGAACATGACTTCCAAAGGTTCGAACCAATCGTGAGGGAACCAGACATAGGGGTAGACCATTTTGAATTAAAACCTACCATGTTCAACATGATAAACACACTAGGGCACTTTGGAGGGACTGCCATTGAAGATGTAACCCCCTTAACCCGGCCTAGACGGTTGACCCGAATTAAGAAAGTCACACGGGGAAAACCAAAGTCAACCCAAAAGTCAACCTTGATTAACGACCCTTTTTTTAAACTTGTCTAGATGCACATTAACCCTAGTTATGATCATACAAACATCATGCTCAAAGATCATACGCATCAGAGATCAAACGGGGGCCCAATTGAACAAACTACTACTTTAGGGACCAAATTGTAAATTCTGTAAATTATAGGGTCTTAACCCAAATTAAAGTTACCAACTTGAAATTAGTCAGGTTCCATGCTTCACTGCCAAATTTCAGCTCAAACGAACATCCCAAGCTCATACAATTGCTCAAACAAGATTCAGGACCAAATGTAAACATTCCAAAACATTTAACTGCCTATGTCAGCCCCCAACGGTCAGACGTTCCGAAACAGGGAGAGCCTGTTTCGAAACGCAGGGCCGTTCCGCAACGCGTACCGAAACGAAGGCTGGCAGAGAGCTTCCCGTTTTGAAACGGTGTCTCCCGTTTCGGACGCCTGGGCTGATTCAAGGCACCCGTTCCGAAACGGTAGCCACTGTTCCGAAACAGCCTGCACAGAATGCAGCAAATTGCTTTCTCAAACACACAATTGATCAACCATACATGCTCCAAATGCTACCAAACTTTATCAGCAACAAATTCAACATACAAGAGACATATTTGCATCAACCAATCAGCATAATATCACCATATATGAAAAGCACCAAAACTAAGCATGCTTCCTACTCAAGCAAACCATTCAAGCATAAATCCTTCAAAAACTAAGCACAAAAAGGCCAAATACAAAACCAACATTATTAACAACTTTAAGCAAACTTAGGGAGTTCAAAACATCTCCCAAAACATTCACATAGGTCCCCCATTGCCAAGTACCCCAAAGCTAAATGTGTATAAGAAAACCTTTCCATACTTGAGCTTAACTTCCACTTGATTGCTTGCCTTCCTTACTGCCCTCAAAGTACCTTAATGATCTGCATTATTGGTTTAAGAAAACGAAAGAGAGCGTAAGAAAAAGCTTAGTGAGGAATGCTCATTAAAACCATTCAATAATGCATTTATAAATCTCATTCATAAATCATGCTTCAAGCAACATTAAACATGTTCTTAAACATTTAAACAAGCATCTCATGCTTCAACTTCATTTAACATGCTCTTTAACAATTCAAACAAGCATCTCATGCTTCAACTCATAATAAGTCATATTGGCAACAAGTGATACAATTCTCATAAGATTCACACATGGACTTTTAAACACCATTGTAATCTTATCCCCATGGACTTTTAAACACCATGGCAAGGAACACTCAAGGACTTTTAACCACCTTTGTGTCCTTAACAAGAATCTCC
The DNA here is from genome assembly GCA_958450335.1 of Hibiscus tridactylites. Classification (NCBI taxonomy): domain Eukaryota; kingdom Viridiplantae; phylum Streptophyta; class Magnoliopsida; order Malvales; family Malvaceae; genus Hibiscus; species Hibiscus tridactylites. Next base: position 22,760,422 of record OY288265.1, on the reverse strand, counting down.
CAAGGACTTTTAACCACCTTGGAGTTCTTAAGTAACCAAGGCTTTCCAAGGACTTTTAACCACCTTGAGCCTTAACCATGAACCATCCAAGGACTTTTAACCACCTTGATGTTCATAAACTTTCCAAGATCCACACAAGGACTTTTAACCACCTTTGTGATCTTACCAAGAACCATCCAAGGACTTTTAACCACCTTGATGTTCTTAAATATACAAGGCTCACACAAGGACTTTTAACCACCTTTGTGACCTTAACATCACTTGCCAATATGCATCATTATCATCAATATATCCATTGTTTTAAAGCATTAAACCAAGCCATAAACATCATGCATTTTTAAGCATAAAACCACATTTAATCAATGTTCAAAAACAAGGAACTCTTACCTTGAGCTTCCTTCAACATATGGCTTACAAAATCAGCAATAACCATGCTAAATCATGCTTTCAAAACAGAATTTAAAACATGCAATAAACCACATTGCACAACAAAAAACCATGGCCACCACTAGAGAGTTTTTTCCGAAAACTTACACTTGAGCTTAGTAAAGTTGTTTAGACTTAGACTAAGCTCCCAAGACATTGGTTCCAAAGCCGAAAACCCAATTTCACTCACCGATTCCACTTCGCCTCTTGCCGAAGCACAAAATCAAGCTTCCGGATCACCACCACTTGGATCCAAAGATGACTCCCCTGTTTTAAACACATCAAAGCAGAGGATTAATGCATCATCATGCATTAATAGCTTCATTGAAAGCACCTAAACTCGCTGCTCTCATCCACACTCCATTTTCGGCCACCAAACACAACCGAAAATGCATCCAAACAACTCCTCAACAAAGCCCAGCCATAAACCATCAAAACTAAACATCCATTAACATCATTTAACATCTAAAAAGAACCTATTAACATCCTTATACCTCCAGCAACAACAGATCCACAAGATCACTCCAAAACAACCAAGAATCACAAGCTAAACTTAGGAAATTCAACCTATCCGGGATTGCATTAATTAAAACTCAATTCCTTATCAAATTAACATTCATTTATCATCAAAAACACACCTCAAATCACAGCTTTAACAGATCAAACGAAAATCCATCAAAAATCATCAAATCTTGCATTTTAAGCCAAGATCCATCACACAACTTAAAAACCACTTATAAAACATCAATTAAGGATTGAGAACTTAGGAGTTTCAGTAAAGAACTGAGAGTTTAGAGGAGAAGGACGTTCTTACCTCCAAACTTGAGTTTCTCCTCTTTTAGAACCAAAAAGCTTGAAGAATCAACTAGCAAATGGTGAGGTTTTGTTGATGAGATGATTAGCAATCAAAAGAGGATTGAAAAGAGATGTTTAGGTGACAAAATCAGAAGAAAATCTCTGGAGAGAAAGTGTTTGGGTTGAGAGAAAATGAGAGAAAAGGAAAATTGGAAAATATGGAAAGTTAGTTACAAAATAGGAAAATGATTTCCCTCCACTTTTCTTTTGTTTTAAAATCAGAATTAAACATTAAAATATCTTAGATAATTCTGGAGAAACTCCCTTTGGGTAAATAGCTCCTTAAAGATTCAAAGTTTCAAGCCTTTTTAAAACAGTCACACAGTTTTCAAAAATTACATTTTGGTCACTAGCCAAAATGTCACCCTTCCAAAACTCATTTTGTAAAATTGATTTCACAGTTCACTTATATATATTAAAAGATGATTTTAGAACATTTTTCCATATTTTTAATGCAACCCGAACTAGGCTTTCCTAATTTCACCTTTTTAGATTCGAACAACACTTTGACCGAACCGGTCAACGCCCAAAACTTCTAAGCCCAAAACCGGGGCGTTACAACTCTCCCCCCTTAAGAAATTTCGTCCTCGAAATTTACCTGAAGGAAAGAGATAAGGAAACTTCTTCAGCATGTCATCCTTCCGCTCCCACGTGGCTTCTTCAACACCACGATGCTTCCACAGCACCTTTACCAACTCAATGGTCTTGCCACGAAGAACCTTGCTATCCGAATCCAGAACCTTCACCGGTTCCTCATCATAGGTCAAATCCGGATTCGATTCCACTTCCTCCACAGGCATCACATGCGAAGGATCAGATCTATACTTCCGGAGCATAGAAACATGGAACACATCATGAATCTTCTCCAACTCTTGAGGTAGCCTCAACTTGTACGCAACATGACCCACACGCTCAATCACCTCATATGGTCCAATGTACCTAGGGCTCAACTTACCCTTCCGGCCAAACCTCATCACCTTCTTCCAAGGCGAAACCTTCAAGAACACACGGTCACCCACCGCATACTCAATCTCCTTACGCTTCAAATCCGCGTAAGACTTTTGCCGATCAGAAGCTGCCTTCAAACGCTCACAAATGAGCTTCACCTTCTCGGTAGTTCCTTTCAACAAAGCCGGCATCGAAACCAACTTCTGACCCGTTTCAGCCCAACAAAGAGGAGTCCTACTCTTCCTCCCGTACAAAGCCTCATAAGGTGCCATTTGTATACTTGCCTGATAACTATTGTTATAAGCAAGCTCTACCAAAGGCAAATGCTTCTCCCAAGAGCCCTGAAACTCAATCACGCAGCACCTCAACATATCCTCCAAAATCTGGATAACACGCTCAGACTGACCATCCGACCGAGGATGATAGGATGTACTGAAATTCAACCTTGTACCCAAAGCTTGATGCAAACACTACCAGAAACGCGATGTGAACCTCGGATCCCTATCCGACACAATCGACTTAGGCACACCGTGCAGCCGCACAACCTCAGCAATGTACAGCTCCGCAAGCTTATCCAAAGAAAACGTAGTATGCACAGGCAAGAAATGGGCACACTTTGTCAGGCGATCCACAATCACCCAAACCGAATTCTTCTTCGATGGAGACAGAGGTAAACCAGATACAAAATCCATGGTAACCCTTTCCCACTTCCATTCAGGGATTCTCAACGGTTGCAACAACCCTGAAGGAACCTGATGCTTAGCCTTAACTCGCTGGCACACCATACACTTGCTCACAAACTCCGCAACATCCTTTTTCAAACCCACCCAATAGTACTCATCACGAAGATCACGATACATCTTGGTACAACCAGGGTGCATAGCAAAAGGACTACTATGACCTTCAGTCAGAATAGCACGCCTCAACTCAATATCATTGGGCACTACTATCCGACTCCCAAAACACAACACACCATCATCATTAAAGCAGAAATCCGAAGGCCTACCCTCCGCGATATCCTGAACATGCGGTACCAAAGAATCATTCAGCAACTGCTTTTCCTTGATCAACTGAACCAAAGATGGCTTCACTTGCAACTCAGCTACAAGACCACCATCACGCGATATACTCAAGCTGGCAAACATAGCCCTCAGCTCAACAGCTACCTTCCTGCTCAAGGCATCCGCTACAACATTAGCCTTTCCAGGGTGATACTCAATCGTCAAATCATAATCCTTGAGCAACTCCAACCACCGTCGCTGCCTAAGATTCAACTCCTTCTAAGACATCAGATACCTCAAACTCTTGTGATCCGTGTACACCGTACACTTCTCACCATACAGATAATGCCTCCAGATCTTCAGAGCAAAAACCACTGCAGCCAGCTCAATATCATGCGTAGGATAATTGCGCTCATGCACCTTCAACTGCCGCGATGCATAAGCAACCACCTTACCCTCTTGCATCAGCACACATCCTAAACCAACATAGGACGCATCACTATAGACCACAAACTCTTTCCCTGATTCAGGCTGAACCAAGATAGGAGCTTGCGTCAAAGCCGCCTTAAGCTTCTCAAAAGCCTGCTGTCTCGCTTCCGTCCACTCATACTTAACATCCTTTTGCAACAGCTTCGTCAAAGGTGCAGCAATCTTAGAAAACCCATCCACAAACCTCCGATAGTATCCTGCCAGACCAAGGAAACTACGGACCTCATGAACAGACTTAGGAACTTTCCAATTCATTACCGCCTCAATCTTCTAAGGATCAACACGAATCCCCTAAGCAAAAACTACATGCCCAAGAAACACCACCTCCTTAAGCCAGAACTCACACTTGCTCAGCTTAGCATAAAGCTGATTTTCCAACAAAGCTTGCAACACAACCCTCAAATGCTCTTCATGCTCTTCCTCAGTACGCGAGTACACGAGGATATCATCAATGAATACCACAACAAACTTGTCCAGGTATTCATGAAACACACGGTTCATCATGTCCATGAAAGCAGCAGGAGCATTTGTCAAACCAAACGGCATCACAAGAAACTCATAATGCCCATACCTTGTCCTGAAAGCTGTCTTAGGCACATCCACATCCTTCACCTTCAACTGGTAATACCCTGACCTCAAGTCAATCTTAGAGAACACAGCTGCTCCCCGAAATTGATCAAAGAGATCATCAATCCTCGGCAAATGATACCGATTCTTGATAGTCAACTTGTTCAGCTGACGGTAATCAATGTACATTCTCATAGTGCCATCCTTCTTCTTCACAAACAAAATCGGTGCACCCCAAGGCGACACACTCGGCCGTATGAAACCACGATCAAGCAATTCTTGCAATTGCGTCTTCAGCTCTTTCAGCTCTTTAGGTGCCATTCTAAAAGGGGTAATGGACACAGGAGTTGTATTCTCATACAGCTCAATTCCAAACTCCACCTCACGATTAGGAGGTAACCCAGGCAACTCCTCAGGAAACACTCCAGGAAACTCCTTCACCACTCTGATATCTTGCACACGCAACTCCTTAGAGCTAGGATTCATCACAAAAGCTAGATAAGCTTCACAACCTTGCCTCAGCATCCTGCTCGCTTCCAAGGTAGAAACCACATTGGCAAGAAACTTCACATTCTCACCAACCACAACAACTTCGTAATCATCCGCAAGCTTCAACGAAACTCGCTTATTCTCACAATCCACAACAGCATGATGCTCAACAAGCCAATCCATACCAAGGATTACATCAAAACCATAGAAAGGCAGCACCATAAGGTCAACATGAAAAACATGATCTTGAACAACCAAAGGACACCTTCTATAAAGCTTTCGAGTCACAACAGTTTCACCAAAAGAACTAGTGACACGAACACCAACATCCAAAGACTCAACAGGCAAACCAAGCAATTCAGCATGCTCACGCAAAATGTATGAATGCGTAGATCCAGAATCTATCAAGGAAAGTAATGACAAGGATTGCAAAGTAAAAGTACCTGCAATCACATCCGCGTCATTCCTTCCCTCACGCTGAGCATACACCCTAGCTTGACCTCCACCTTCAGGCTGAATAGCCACAACATGGGCCACTCCTCGACCACCTTCCTCTCTCCGCTGGAAGTTACCACGGCCGCGCCCACGACCTCTCTGCGGTGCAGCAACAACAGGAGCACGCACTTGGCCACCAGCCAACATAGGACACTCTCGCCTCAAGTGATCCGCAGATCCACAATTCCAGCACCCATTACCAGCTGCCACAACAGGAGCTTGCACCTCCCTCACAGCACGAGGACAGTCACGCTTCAAGTGACCACGTGAACCACAAATCCAACAAGCACTCGGATCAGCTCTAGCATTGCCTCCCCGAGCAGGTACACCACCACCTCTCTTAGATGAGGACTGATACTTCTGATCACGTCCCCTTTTGTTCCGTCCACCACCGGAACTATACTCAGCAGCTCGCTTTCCAGCACTAGAACCAGCACTCTTAGCAGATAAACCCAAATTCATCTCAATATCCTTGGCTCGGCCCACCAACACATCAAAATCATCATACTCGGTAGCCAGCACATACATCTTCACATCCGTCACTAAACCATAACGGAACCTTTCGCACCTCGCCCGTTCATCAGGTACCAGCTCAGGTGCATACTGACTGAGTCTAACGAACTGAACTTCATACTCAGCCACCGTCATGCTCCCTTGGGTAAGAGACATGAACTCACGCTTCTTTTCATCCAGGTACCTCACACCAAGATACCTTCTCTTGAACACATTCTGAAAGAATGTCCAAGTTATGTCAGCTTCAGCCATCCCAGCTATAGTGGTCATCCACCACGTATAAGCATCATCCTGTAGCAAGGATACAACACAACCCAGCTTTTGCACATCAGTGCAACTCATCTGACCCAAGATCCTCTTGGTACTTTCCATCCAGGATTCAGAACCCTCAGCAGACATACCCCTGAACTCAGTCCCACCAAGACTGCGCAAACGTTCCAAAGGTAGTCTAACTCCAGCATCTCCCTGATGCCCAGCTCCTTGAGCTCCAGCTACTACCGCTCGAAAAGCACCAGCAATAGCTTGCACCAACATCGTCATGTCAGGCATAGCTTGCCCCTGACCAACTTCAGGTCCAGCAGCTCCAGCACCAGCTGCAGCTTCAGCTCTTTCACCCTCAGCACCACCACCACCAGGTGGAGGAGGAGGTAACACCGCACTTCCTGCGTTTTCCTTATTTTCATTCTCATTCGGAGCCGTAGCTCGCACATTACTTCTCAACTCTCTACGTGATGCCATACTCTAACCATGCAATCACAATGCAAATAAACAAAGTCAGGTCCAGCAAGGTAAGCAATCCAAGTACTCAAGCTCAATTTCATTTAAAATCAACACCATTACATTAGCTTTGATTTGGCAATGGGTACCCACAACATGCTTCATCACAGCATACGACTCAATTGCACAACATTCACAATCCATTCAACATGCTTTCACTCAACAAGCATACATACTTCAATCATACACACATTCATTCCCAATTACTCGAGAACTCAGCTCTGATACCACCAAATGTAACCCCCTTAACCCGGCCTAGACGGTTGACCCGAATTAAGAAAGTCACACGGGGAAAACCAAAGTCAACCCGAAAGTCAACCTTGATTAACGACCCTTTTTTTTAAACTTGTCTAGATGCACATTAACCCTAGTTATGATCATACAAACATCATGCTCAAAGATCATACGCATCAGAGATCAAACGGGGGTCCAATTGAACAAACTACTACTTTAGGGACCAAATTGTAAATTCTGTAAATTATAGGGTCTTAACCCAAATTAAAGTTACCAACTTGAAATTAGTCAGGTTCCATGCTTCACTGCCAAATTTCAGCTCAAACGAACATCCCAAGCTCATACAATTGCTCAAACAAGATTCAGGACCAAAATGTAAACATTCCAAAACATTTAACTGCCTATGTCAGCCCCCAACGGTCAGACGTTCTGAAACAGGGAGAGCCTGTTTCGAAACGCGGGGCCGTTCCGCAACGCGTACCGAAACGAAGGCTGGCAGAGAGCTTCCCGTTTCGAAACGGTGTCTCCCGTTTCGGACGCCTGGGCTGATTCAAGGCACCCGTTCCGAAACGGTAGCCACTGTTCCGAAACAGCCTGCACAGAATGCAGCAAATTGCTTTCTCAAACACACAATTGATCAACCATACATGCTCCAAATGCTACCAAACTTTACCAGCAACAAATTCAACATACAAGAGACATATTTGCATCAACCAATCAACATAATATCACCATATATGAAAAGCCCCAAAACTAAGCATGCTTCCTACTCAAGCAAACCATTCAAGCATAAATCCTTCAAAAACTAAGCACAAAAAGGCCAAATACAAAACCAACATTATTAACGACTTTAAGCAAACTTAGGGAGTTCAAAACATCTCCCAAAACATTCACATAGGTCCCCCATTGCCAAGTACCCCAAAACTAAATGTGTATAAGAAAACCTTTCCATACTTGAGCTTAACTTCCACTTGATTGCTTGCCTTCCTTGCTGCCCTCAAAGTACCTTAATGATCTGCATTATTGGTTTAAGAAAACGAAAGAGAGCGTAAGCAAAAGCTTAGTGAGGAATGCTCATTAAAACCATTCAATAATGCATTTATAAATCTCATTCATAAATCATGCTTCAAGCAACATTAAACATGTTCTTAAACATTTAAACAAGCATCTCATGCTTCAACTTCATTTAACATGCTCTTTAACAATTCAAACAAGCATTTCATGCTTCAACTCATAATAAGTCATATTGGCAACAAGTGATACAATTCTCATAAGATTCACACATGGACTTTTAAACACCATTGTAATCTTATCCCCATGGACTTTTAAACACCATGGACCCATGGACTTTTAAACACCATGGCAAGGAACACACAAGGACTTTTAACCACCTTTGTGTCCTTAACAAGAATCTCCCAAGGACTTTTAACCACCTTGGAGTTCTTAAGTAACCAAGGCTTTCCAAGGACTTTTAACCACCTTGAGCCTTAACCATGAACCATCCAAGGACTTTTAACCACCTTGATGTTCATAAACTTTCCAAGATCCACACAAGGACTTTTAACCACCTTTGTGATCTTACCAAGAACCATCCAAGGACTTTTAACCACCTTGATGTTCTTAAATATACAAGGCTCACACAAGGACTTTTAACCACCTTTGTGACCTTAACATCACTTGCCAATATGCATCATTATCATCAATATATCCACTGTTTTAAAGCATTAAACCAAGCCATAAACATCATGCATTTTTAAGCATCAAACCACATTTAATCAATGTTCAAAAACAAGGAACTCTTACCTTGAGCTTCCTTCAACATATGGCTTACAAAATCAGCAATAACCATGCTAAATCATGCTTTCAAAACAGAATTTAAAACATGCAATAAACCACATTGCACAACAACAAACCATGGCCACCACTAGAGAGTTTTTCTGAAAACTTACACTTGAGCTTAGTAAAGTTGTTTAGACTTAGACTAAGCTCCCAAGACATTGGTTTCAAAGCCGAAAACCCAATTTCACTTACCGATTCCACTTCGCCTCTTGCCGAAGCACAAAATCAAGCTTCCGGATCACCACCACTTGGATCCAAAGATGACTCCCCTGTTTTAAACACATCAAAGCAGAGGATTAATGCATCATCATGCATTAATAGCTTCATTGAAAGCACCTAAACTCGCTGCTCTCATCCACACTCCATTTTCGGCCACCAAACACAACCGAAAATGCATCCAAACAACTCCTCAACAAAGCCCAGCCATAAACCATCAAAACTAAACATCCATTAACATCATTTAACATCTAAAAAGAACCTATTAACATCCTTATACCTCCAGCAACAACAGATCCACAAGATCACTCCAAAACAACCAAGAATCACAAGCTAAACTTAGGAAATTCAACCTATCCGGGATTGCATTAATTAAAACTCAATTCCTTATCAAATTAACATTCATTTATCATCAAAAACACACCTCAAATCACAGCTTTAACAGATCAAACGAAAATCCATCAAAAATCATCAAATCTTGCATTTTAAGCCAATATCCATCACACAACTTAAAAACCACTTATAAAACATCAATTAAGGATTGAGAACTTAGGAGTTTCAGTAAAGAACTGAGAGTTTAGAGGAGAAGGACGTTCTTACCTCCAAACTTGAGTTTCTCCTCTTTTAGAACCAAAAAGCTTGAAGAATCAACTAGCAAATGGTGAGGTTTTGTTGATGAGATGATTAGCAATCAAAAGAGGATTGAAAAGAGATGTTTAGGTGACAAAATCAGAAGAAAATCTCTGGAGAGAAAGTGTTTGGGTTGAGAGAAAATGAGAGAAAAGGAAAATTGGAAAATATGGAAAGTTAGTTACAAAATAGGAAAATGATTTCCCTCCACTTTTCTTTTGTTTTAAAATCAGAATTAAACATTAAAATATCTTAGAAAATTCTGGAGAAACTCCCTTTGGGTAAATAGCTCCTTAAAGATTCAAAGTTTCAATCCTTTTTAAAACAATCACGCAGTTTTCAAAAATTACATTTTGGTCACTAGCCAAAATGCCACCCTCCCAAAACTCATTTTGTAAAATTGATTTCACAGTTCACTTATATATATTAAAAGATGATTTTAGAACATTTTTCCATATTTTTAATGCAACCCGAACTAGGCTTTCCTAATTTCACCTTTTTAGATTCGAACAGCACTTTGACCGAACCGGTCAACGCCCAAAACTTCCAAGCCCAAAACCGGGGCGTTACAACTGATGCTCGGCAGCATTTACGAGGATTTCTGGACATTTGTCGAGCATTCAAGATACATGGGGTTCACCAGGACGTACTACGGCTGAGGCTATTTCCATATTCACTGAGGGATAGGGCTAAACAGTGGTTGATTAACCAGCCAGCCGGATCTTTTAATACCTGGACGAGCACTGCAAAGACTTTCTAGATCGTTTCAGCCCGTCCAACGTAACTGATAGGCCGCAGAATGAGATCACAACCTTTAGACAAGGGGATGACGAGCCAATGTACGAGGCATGGGAGTGGTACCAACAGATGCTGAATAATTGTCCGCTACATGGTCTACCGGCTTGAACTCAGGTATATATATTCTATAAGGGGGTTAACTACCCAACTCGGATGATGATAGATGCCTCGGTCAACGGGATCATCCTAGACAGACCTCCAGAGGAAGCACTGCTGCTGCTGAACATAGCCGCTAAAATGATTACAAGTACCCGACAGCCCACCAAGGCGGCACAAGGTGGCCAACCACTGCAAATGAGGTAGAAGCCTCAGAATCTGTTAACGCCCGCCACGATACCCTGACGGAGCTGGTTATGAAGAATGTGCAATTCCCTAGGAAGGTCTATGAAGTAAAAGTTGTGGAGCCATTCTGTGGCGAATGTGGGGGCAACCACGATTCCACCGGCTGCACCAAATCTGCTAATTATATGGGAGGATATGAAAAGAATAGCATACCCGCTCAGAATAACTACAACCCAAGATGGAAGAACCATCCTAACTACTCATGGAGCAACCTCAGAACTGCTACAAACCCATCACAACAACGATGGGACTATCAGCAGAACCTTCCACCACCGCTGCCACCACAACAGGATACAAACACTTCCTCCTTAGAATCTACTCTGCATACTTTCATGTCCCATACTAAAGATTTCATTTTTAATACAAATGAATTCATTGATAAAACTGAATCTTTCATGTACAGGACTGAAACCAAGATGAACAACCAAGAGGCAGCTTTAAAAAATCTGGAGACACAGTTCGGGAAATTTGCTCAGATCATCAGCACTAGGCCAATGGGTGGATTACCCAGTGACACCGAATTAGAAAAAAAAAGGAAAATCCCTTGAATAGTGTAAGGTTGTAACAACCCGAAGCGGGATAACACTATAGGACCCATCCATGCCCGCTGCAAGAGAAACAACATCTGCCGAACCAGTCCAACCTACCGAACAATCTGCCGCGGTAGCACCAGAACAAGAATCAACAGACACCACCAGGAATGAACAGATAGAACCTGAACCAGCTACCCAGAATAGAATGCCCAGCTAAGAAAAAACTGTCAAGCTTGTACCTCCACCACCATTTCGCCAGAGACTGAAGAAACAAAAGCAAGAGATGCATTATAAAAGGTTCCTGGATGTGCTAAAGCAAGTCAAAATCAACCTTCCATTAATAGAGTTGATTGAACAGATGCCCAGTTATGCCAAGTTCCTGAAAGATATGGTATTCAAAAGAACAAGGATTGGGGAATTGAAACGGTAGCAGTAACGGAAGGATGCATGGCTATGTTGCACAATAAAGCACCGCCCAAACAGAAAGATCCAGGCAGCTTTATAATCCCCTTCAAAATAGGCAGCAACCACTCCGTAAGAGCATTATGTGACCTAGTGGCAAGCATAAATTTAATGCCCAAATCTATTTTCCAGAAACTAGGGATAGGAGACGCCCACCCAACAATGGTGATGCTTCAACTGGCTGACAGAACTTATGTACAACCGGAAGGAAAAATTGAGGACATCTTAGTACATGTGGATAAATTTATTTTTCTGTCGATTTCTTGGTGCTGGATTGTGAAGTAGATGAAAAAGCACCAATAATACTGGGGCGACCTTTCCTTGCTACGAGCAGAACACTGATCTATGTGGAAAAGGGAGAAATCACGATGAGGATAGACGATCAACAAGTAAAACTAAATGTTTACCAATCCATGAGACATGCTTAAGATCCGGAATAATGCCAGCTAATGGATGCTGTCTCAGAGTTCAACCTTGAAGACAACAGACCCTACCTACAACAAGACTGCCCAGGCATCAAACTCGGCACCTGCCACGACATCCATTTAGAAAGCGGCCCGGAAGATGAGCAATGCAATGAGTGCCAAGACAACCATTTAGGAAACGAAGGAACATGAAGAGGCGTACTGGATAACAAACATACCAGGTAAGTACTTTGAACCTCTGAATTATACAGAAAATGGGGGCAAGATGTTCAAACCATCCACCGAACAACCTCCTACTCTCGAGTTAAAAGCCTTACATGCTCAGCTTAAATATGTTTTCTTGGGTCCTAATGATACACTGCCAGTTATAATTTCTTCCAAGTTGCAGCCTAAACAGGAACAACAATTGACTGCGCTGCTGCGACAACATATGAAGGCGATAGGCTGGACCATTGCAAATATAAAGGGAATCAGCCTCGCCATTTGTATGCATAAAATCCAGCTTGAGCAGGACCAAAAACCAACTGTCGACGCCCAAAGGAGATTAAAAGAATCTATGAGAGAAGTTGTCAAAAAGGAAATCATCAAGTGGCTAGATGCTGGAATCATATATCCAATCTCAGACAACGAATGGGTAAGCCCGGTACAATGTGTACCAAAGAAAGGTGGAATGACTGTGGTAAGCAATGATAATAATGAACTAATTCCAACTCGAACAGCAACTGGTTGGCGAATATGCATGGATTACCGCAAGTTAAATAAAGCAACAAAAAAGGATCATTTTCCGTTACCTTTTATTGATCAAATGCTTGACCGTCTTGCTGGCAAACTCTTCTATTGCTTTTTGGATGGATATTCAGGGTACAACCAAATCGCCATCGCACCAGAGGACCAGGCCAAAACAACCTTCACTTGCCCCTATGGCATCTATGCTTTTCGAAGAATGCCATTCGGTTTGTATAATGCACCAACCACATTCTAGCGATGCAAGATGGCTATCTTCTCAGACATGATAGAAGATTTCATGGAAATCTTCATGGACAACTTCTCTATCTTCGGCAGCAGCTTCGACAGCTGCCTCGACAACCTTGAGAAAGTACTAACCAGATGTGAGGAAATAGACCTAATGCTTAACTGGGAAAAATGCCATTTTATGGTCGACAAAGGCATAGTCTTAGGGCATAAAATTTCCGCACAGGGAATAGACGTAGACAAAGCGAAGATCGAAGTCATAGCCAACTTGCTGCCGCCGACCACTGTCAAGGGCATACGAAGTTTTCTGGGACACACAGGTTTCTATCGTAGATTCATTGAAATTTTTTCTAAAATTTCTAAACCATTGTGTACCTTGCTAGAAGAGGACAAGCCATTCATCTTCGACGAGGTATGCCAGGAGGTATTCGAAACATTAAAAGAAAAGCTAGTCACATCACCTGTGGTAATCCCCCTGACTGGAGTCAACCCTTCGAACTCATGTATGATGCTAGTAACATTGTCGTTGGCGCCACCCTAGGGCAGCGCAGAGATAAGATCTTTCATGTCATATACTACGCTAGCAAAACACTAAATATTGCCCAGACCAACTACACCACTACAGAAAAAGAATTGCTGGCAGTAGTATTTGCTTTCGATAAGTTCCGGCCCTACCTGATTGGCACAAAGGTGATAGTTCACACAGACCATTCTGCCTTAAGGTACCTGTTCGCAAAGAAATATGCAAAGCCCTGACTAATCCGGTGGATCCTACTACTGCAAGAGTTTGGCATAGAAATCTGAGACTAAAAGGGCACAGAAAATCAAGTGGCAGATCATCTTTCCCGGCTGGAGAATAGACAAGAGAATGCCTCCAACGACGAAATTCAGGATGAATTCCCTGACGAACAGCTGCTACTAGCCTCTGCTTTAGTAGTTGCCCTGGAAGCTGAAGGACTATTACCTGCCGCCCATGCAGAAGCCGCGGCGGCAACATCAATAGACACACCCTGGTACGCGGATATTGTAAATTATTTAGTATCTGGTGTTTTGCCTTATGAACTTAACTTTCAAGGAAAGAAACGATTCCAGCATGATGCGAAGCATTACTTTTGGGACGAACCTTTCTTGTTTAAAAATTGTACAGAAAAAGTTATTAGACGGTGTGTACCAGAGGATGAACAACATGCCATACTCTCATAATGCCACTCAGCACCATATGTGGGCCATTTCGACGGACAACGCACATCAACAAAGGTGCTGCAATCAGGGTTCTTTTGGCCGACACTACATAAAGACGCTCAAACTTTCTACAAATAGTGTGACATCTGCCAAAGAACAGGAAATATATCGAGAGGGAATGAGATGCCCCTTCAAACAATCTTGGAGGTCGAGTTATTCGATGTTAAGGGGATATATTTTATGGGACCATTCCCATCTTCGTGAGGAAACATGTACATCCTTCTAGCAGTTGATTATGTTTCTAAGTGGGTAGAAGACATTGCCACCCCTTACAATGATGCAAAGACCGTTCATAGTTTCTTACGAAAAAACATCTTCACGAGGTTCGAAGTACCAAGAGCAATCATTAGTGATGAAGACACCCACTTTGATAACAGATTAATTGCAAAGGTACTCCACAAAGTGGGGGTCAAGCACAAGATTGCTGCAGCCTATCATCCACAAACAAATAGCCAAGCAGAAATTTCGAACAAGGAAGTCAAGACCATCTTGGAGAAAGTTGTAAACCCTAATAAAAAAGATTGGTCATTGAAACTAGACGATGCCCTTTGAACGTATCGAACATCATACAAAACACCACTGGGAATGTCTCCATATCGTCTAGTATACGGAAAGGCTTGCCATCTCCCTATCGAAATAGAACACAAGGTGTATTGGACAGTCAAGGCAGTTAACATGGACTGGAAACAAGCAGGGGAAAAGAGACTGCTAAATTTAACAGAATGGAAGAATTTCGACAAGAGGCATACGATTATGCCAAGCTGTACAAGGAAAAATAAAAAAATGGCACGACAACAAGATTCAGCAGTGGCAGTTCCTGCCTGGGTAGCAAGTGCTGCTGTTCAATTCCCGCCTCAGACTGTTTCCTGGAAAACTAAAATCCAGATGGTCAAGACCCTACAAAGTAGTTGAAGTTTTTCCACATGGTGCCGTGACGATAAAATCCATAAAGGGAGGAACAGAGTTCAAAATCAATGGGCAGCGACTAAAGCACTATACATGGGACTCTGCCATGAAAGAACAGGAAGTATTCACATTGAGGGATGCCCACCCCACTATGATATAACCTTCTCTTGTCCATTATTTACTGTTTTAGTAGGAATAGTTTTAGGATTAGGTTTCATTTGTTTTAATTTTTCATTAGTATCGTCTCACAATCAATTCTGCAGATCCAAACCCAAGAACCGCAAAACACAAGACAATAATGCCAAGCTCGCGACCACACCTGCCAATAGCAGCAACCTCAAGCGTCTTCCCTTCTTCTTACTTGAGTCCAGTTTTTCTTTTCTGTTTTGTGCATTGAGGGCAAAGCCCATCTCGAGTTTTGAGGGGGGGGGGGTTAGCTCTCGCATCATTTGTCTAGGTATTTTTAGTTGCAATTTTAGGTTGCATTGTACTTGCCTTAGTAATAATCAGAAAAGAAAAGTTTGTTATGACTTGTGCCTATGATAGGATAGCTGATTAATTTATTTTCACATCTAACTAAAAATAGAGGAGGATGCTGGGGGTAGGTTTCTTAGATTGTCTTTCAGTTTCTCCACCCTGGGGCTCTGCTGCTGGCCGCTTTCTCTTTCTTGTTACCTCTGCCAGTTCGTCATCAAGGGAGTCTGAGATCTCCATGTCTGAGTAGCCGAAATCTTTGGCAGCGGCCTCTTTTGCTACTAGGGAGGCAGCGGTGGTTTCCTCCTCCTTCTCTGATTCGGATGAGGAAGTGAGGTCATATGGCTGGATGGGGGTTGGAGAGGTTCTTCTCTTGGGGCAGTAGTGTGGCCCCTCGCTGTTGTTGGCGGCAAGAGTAGCAGCTGGTCTGGGTGTAATATGAATGGGCTTGGATGATGCTAACTCCATCGGGAAAGTGAGCAAATGTGGGTCGTCGTATTGGTATTTGTCAAGCAAGTAGGCCACAAAGGCCTCTTGCACGCCCGCTACATACTTGGTGAAGATCACTTGCTTGTGCTCGATCCTCTGGAAGCTTTCAACTAGGCTGCGCAGCAGGGGGATCACGGTGGACGGGAGGGCAGCTTATGTACTGCCTGCTGCGGCTGGGGTGGCGGCAGCTTGGGACGACTGCTGGGCGGCGGAAGGTGTGTCTGGCTTCAAGTTCTGCATCATCTACTGGCGTACCCTTCTTGTCCATCCTTCCTTGGCAGGAAGAATTTTGTCCTTTGGGTGCGGCGGCACGCGAAAATTTGCACACAGGCCTGTGATGAGTGCAGGGAAGAAAATGGGTCCCTTGGCGTTTGGTTTCTCTGTGTGGGCATAGATCTCTTTTATGATTATCTCGACAACATTGATCTGCCGCCCCATCATAATATTGTGGATGAGGGCAAGCCGCGGCCTGTTGACCGTTGATTCGGGCGTGGTGGGCATTAGGCGGCGTTGGACGAAGTAACTCGAAAAGGCTACCTCCGGCAGCAGATCGCGGTAGTTAACTGACTCATTGTTATTTCCTGTTAGCCACTTGGTGTTTGGCTTACAGATCTTTTTCTTGATCTTGTTGTAGTCATCTACCGTTAGGTAGGACTCCCATTCCTCATGCGGATTGCCGCTAACTTCTACGCTGTAAAAGTTGTTGATCATATCTGCTGTGAACTTGACACCTTCTCCATATACGTAAACGAAATGACTTTCTGCTGCAGGTATGTGGGCGTAGAACTCACGCACATGTTTGATGTTGATTCCTTCTGGCTGCCGTGCGAACTGGTTCCAGCCCGTGTTGTGGATCCTTTCGAATAGGGAGGGCTCCAAGCCAAAATCCCCATCAGACTGGGTATATTGGAAACCCATTTCCTCCCATAGTTGCCGCTCTCTATAGTACTTCTTGTAGGTTGCCTCGATAGTGGGGTTCAAGAACCTTTTGTAAAGAGGTTTGGAGGTGGCGGCGGGTTGCTGTGATGTGGCCATAAATGTGATATGGTTGTATTTCCTAAAGAAAGAAAAAGAAAAATGTAAAAGAAAATAAAGCAAGGGAAATCTTGGATGCAAAAATAGCATAAAGAATTGAGAGTAAATGAGAAAACAAAGTGAAGAAGGGGGGGAGAATAGTTGGCTTTATATAGCCGATTCTCTCCACTGCCTTGGCGGCAACGCTGTCAACGGGCGGTAATTATTGCGGTACGAATAACGGGATTCTAGCCGTTACGCAGATATTCGTTCCGCTCACTGTGGCAAATATAGCCATTGCGGCTAGCCTTTATAAAGCCACTAGCCGTTATGCTCATCTGCCTTAGGCTGCCTTGGCCGCTGGTTGGGCTTCCCCTTTATTCTTTCATCTTTCTTGATCTTTCCTTCATTCCTAACCTAAAATAAATTCAATACAAAAATTAAATAAAAATTAAATCTAATCCTAACGCATAAAAATAAATTAAGAATAAAATTAAAAATTAGGTTATGTCGGGCTGCGCTTTTCCCAAGCATAACCACTTCCTGAGGGCTTTGTGTTTGACTTTTCATCTGGGCATGTTTTTCCCCTCCTCAGGTGGATGTTGCTGTCATCCTTGCTGCCCTGGCGAGACATACACAAAAGAAAACAAAGAGGCATTTTTTTCAAGCAATAAAAATAAAAAGAGATTTAATGTGCAAAAACTAAAATAGAAGTGCAGAAGTTCGAACGTAGTTGCTGTTGCCAATCCCCGACAACGACGCCAAAAACTTGTAGAGCGTCTAGGTGTTCTCTATTTATGAGCGCAAATGCACACTCTTGCCAAGTTATAGTATAAAAGATATCGTCTCCCACAGCGATTGGAGCATCTCCTATGAATGGTTTCCTGCACAAAGATTTAGTAAATGCGCAATTAAATCTCACGATGTGGAAATATAAAAGCACAAGTAAAAATAAAGATAGTGATGAGAGGAATGATAGGTAGAAATTTGGGCGATAGATTGGGTAAGAAAAATGCAGCTCAGTAGCGTGTGGACTACATTGTAAAGCCTGAGTATGTTTTGCACTGCCATGAATTGCTTCCTCGACGGGTATGGTGGGTGGCAGGCTACGACCCTGTCACGCGGCCGCAGCAGGTCACTACCACTGCAACTTTCGCTGCCTCGGCAGGTGGAACGAAAATAGGTCCTGGCGGCAAGTCTGGCAGACATTCCAAGTTTGGCGGGATAGTCGACAGTGATCCTCCCCATTTCTAGGCAAGGATGCTCGAACACTCACGTGATGTAGGCAATACCTAGCAATCTCAACGTAAACCTAACACAGGCAAGTACATTCGATTAGTGATCCCTCTTAGCCTCTAAAACTTGTGGACTGGTGTGGAACGAAGTTAGTCACGCCTCAACATGTTGTGACCGTGGTTAATCCTTTCGCGAGACTTGCACTTTCATGCCCGACAAATGGATTATCTCAACTGATTGGTGTAGACTTATTGAAAGAATGAACTGCATAGATTAAGCAAACTTTGGAATTTTATTCAAAACAACTCAAAACTATTACAACCGTTTCTCACAAACTACTTTACATACACGCGCCTAAACCCTAGGAGAGTTGGGCCGCGACCCTCAACAACTCCAATCTATCTAGCTATCTCCCCATCTATACTCTCTCGGTATGCAATCTATCTGAGGTGCCCCTATACCCTTACATACATTGGGTATATATCGGTGCCCCTATCCGAGGTGCGCCTATACCCTAGGAGAGTTTGAGTCCTCCTTGAAGGAGAAGTTCTTAAAGTATATTTACATTAAATACAGACTCCTTTTTGACTTAAATATAGACTCTTTGGACGTTGCCTTCTTCCGCAAGTAAGGATAAGTGCTCATACTTATCGATATTGGATCAGCTCTACCGGCCGCTACAGGCTTCAGAAAATTGCAAGACTGGGATCATTGGGCTTAGGAAATTGCCCTCTTTAAATGGTGACCCATCTTGGCTAAGTCGGTGTAACTCCTGCCCGAGCGGCACTTGGCGGCACTGCTGCTACGACAACATCCTTGGCGGCATCTGGAACTGCTTCAATACAGCTCCTTCTGTTCCAGCTTTCTTGTCTTGCCCTGTCTTGTCCTTTCCCCTCCTTGCTACATCACCTGAAAATATAAACTAAACTAAAATAGTAACTTTTCTCAACCAAACATAAAATATTTAATAAAAGCATGGTAAAAGAGAAGATATTGTTATAATGCATGCAATGCAGCTAAATATGTCTAAATGAGCTTAAGAACAACACTAATAAGGGCAGAAATGTGTACAAAATATAGAACTCGGGGACACTCTACAGTACGCGTGCCCAAACCCAAACCATGAACACTGAAGAAAGGTTGAAAGCTTTAGAGGCAAACCAAAAGAGCACTCAAGACAAGTTGGAGAAGATGGAAACTGACCTGAAACAACAAATTGAGTGTGTTCATCAAAAGACATTCAATTCGATAGCAACCATGCTAGGATTCAAGGATCCAGATGCAGTTGAAGAAGGAGGAAACGCCAGTACAGTCCCACAATTTCCAAGAATGACCTTTAGGAAGGAAACTGCTGCCAAAGCACAAACCCCAATCCATGTTGCTGAACCCTCTGCTCATGTTCCAAACAGAGAAGCTAATAATTACGAGGTACCTGACCTCGAAAAAATCGCCGATAAGGTTAAGATTGAGAAGAAGTGGGAAGATAAGTATGAGAAGTTAGAAGGCATGATCAAATCCTTCTAGGATGGAGTTGCTTATGGTGGAATGGATGCCAAGGATCTAAGCTTGGTAACTAACTTGGTTGCGCCGCCAAAGTTCAAGGTCCTAGACTTTGAGAAATACAATGGAACCACATGCCCATCGGCACATTTACCATGTGTTGCAGAAAGATGTCAATGTACCTTGACAATGAGAAGCTGCTCATTCATTGCTTCCAAGATAACTTAGTGGGATCAGTTGCACGTTGGTATTCGCAACTGAGTCGGGTAAATATCAAATCATTGAATGATCTATCCAGAGCCTTCAGTGAACAATACAAACGTATTTCAGACATGGTTCCAACCCGTTTGGTATTGCAAGGGATGGAGCAAAAGCATTATGAGAGCTTCCAACAGTACACACAAAGATGGAGGGACGTAGCAGCACAGGTGCAGCCACCGCTGCTAGAAAATGAAATTACCCCAATGTTCGTGGAAACTCTAAAGGGTCCTTTCTATGATCGTATGCTCAATCATGCCACGAAGAACTTTGCGGACATGCTAATGAATGGTGAACTAATCCTAGCAGCTATGAAGAGTGGAAAGTTGGATAGTGGAGAAACAAAGAAGACATATAAGAAGAGAGATAATGAAGTCAATGCTACAAATGTCTACAACCCTAGCTATTCAACATGTGTAGTGTTCAACAAGCTCAACACCTTCAACAAACCCAACACCTCGGTTGCAGTTCCGATAGTTGCAAACGCCTCAAAAGGAGAGCGAAGATATCAAGAGAACTCAAGACCCTAATTTCCTCCGATCTTAATAACGTATGCGGAGCTATTTGCTAAGTTAGTCAAATCACATATGGTGCTGCCAAGACATGTTCCTCCATTCTCACCCCCGTACACGTCATGGTACGATGAGAATGTCCAATGTGAATACCATGCAGGAGTAAGGGGGCATACCATTGAGAATTGCACTGCATTCAAAAGGGTGGTAGATGATTTAAGGAAATTGGGCATGCTGTCATTTGAAACGTTCGAAGAGAAAGGTAACCCTTTGCTAAACCACTAGAAGATAGAGGCAGCTTTATCCTGTGGAAAGAGAGGCATACCACTAGAATACCATGCATGAGAAAGCTTTATCCTGTGGTGATCCCAGCAAAGAGGGACTGATTTGGCTTGGAATTTAGGCCCAATAAATGGCAAAAGAGAGATGAGACTAAGAGGCATCAGGAAAGAAGGAAAGCAAAGCTAAAGGAAGAAGAGATCGAGTGTGAGCCAATGACGTACCCACCCTTGAGCCACACTTTCAGGACCAAAGGATTCCTAGACCCTAATGCCTACTTTGATTAGGAGGAGAAAGAGAAGAATGAATTGTGTGAGGCTTTTGAGAATTTGAGCATTAATGTTGTCACAAACGAGGAAGGATGGGAAAACAAGTACTTGTCAAAAATTTGCCCAGTGGTGAGGTGAACAATTGGACCGCTGAAGTAGTCTCTGAAGTTTTTAAGACCACCTCAGAGTAATTCTCGAAACCAAATCTGTAACGCCCTAGTTTTGGGCCTAGATGTTTTAGACACCGGATCGGACCGGTCGGGAACGGTTCGAATCAAGTTTGGTGATTTAAGGAAATCAAGGATCGGGATAGGATAAAAATATGGTAAAAATTGTTAAAATCATATAAAATCATGTTTAAGAGGTTGGCAAATCAATTTTACAAAAAGTGTTTCGGAAGCAATACATTTTAGGTAGTGACCAAAATGTAAAGTTTTAAAACTGTAGAAAAATGCAATTTTTAAAAGAAGAGCCAAAATCTTAGAATCTTTAGGGAGCTTTATGGCAATTTAGCCTTTCCTTAATATGACATGTGTTTTAAAAGGGATTTTAAAGTGATATAATAAAGGGGTTTTTATTTAATTAAAATTAATAAAAAAGAAAAGTGGGATTTCATTTGACGTAACTACCTTATTCTTCTCATTTTCAGCCAAACACCATTCTAACTCATTTTCTCCAGAATTCTTTTCTCCCAAACACCCTCTCATTATTTTCTAAACAAATTTCAAGAGTTCTTTCAAGTTCTTCAAGATTTTTGCTAAGGAAAACTTGTCATTCATTGAGGAAAGCAAGGATTGGAGGTAAATCATGTTCTCAACCTTCAATCAGGGTTCTTTATTGAAATTCCCAAGATCTTTGTCTTCTAATTAATGTTTTTAGTTGAGTTTTCATTATAGTATTGATTTGAGATTGAAATCTTACAAAAATATGATGAAACTCTTGATTTTCGGACTTGTTTTGTTAAGCTCTGTTTTGGATTGATTTTAATTAAGTTTTGAGGTGGTTAATATGTTGAAAAGAGGTTTTGTTGATATAGATCCCGAAATCCTTGAGATCCTTGAGTTTCTTAATAGTTCTAGTTGGGTTTTTGAGGTGAAATTTTGGAGTAATGCTTGCTGGAGGTATAAGGAAGGGTTTAGGTTGATTTTAGATGTGTTTTGATGTTTATAATTGATTGGAAGTGATGTATGTTGGCTGGGCTTGGTTTAGGAAGCAATCAATTGAGTTTTCGGTTGTTTCGGATGGGTAAATTGGTGTAGTTTGGGTGAGCAACGAGTTTGTGATTGGTTGCTGGTGTTGAAATGAATTTTAATGCATTTAGATCTCTGTTTTGTTTATGCAAAAACAGGGGATCTTGATCCGGGAGCAAACGAGACATTTTTGAAGGGTTCGGTAAAGTAATTTTCGTGTCAGCGAGCAAGGCTTCGCGTATCTATGAGTGGAAGTGGATTTTCCAGCTTGATAACGTTTTGAGCGTGGTCTTGGGAGCTTAGTGTAAGTTTGAAACACTTAGCTAAGCTCAAGAGTAAGTGATTCGAAAGTCTCTCTCGGAATGTGCTATGTTTTTGTTGGAAAATGCACTTGTTATAAATGTGATTTATTTACTGTTTAAAAGCATGTTTTGAGCATTAATAATGCTGGTGTTTAATGTCATGTTGTTAAGGATGCATTTGGTAGATGATCCTTGGATTTGAGAAAATGTATGTATTTGATATTAAGCATGGTTATGCTTGTAAACATGGTATTGTGTTGATGCTTGTAAAATAGTGGAATATTGATGTTAAATGATTATATTGGCAAGTGATAAAATGTTTTTTGGTTACTTTAATCGAATATAGTTACCCAACTATAGGATTAGGTGCACCGTGAATAAAGTCGCCTTGGATGTCGAGGGGTTGTGATTATACTATATACTCCATCCAAGTACCCTAACAATTGAGGTTAAGATCACATCGGTGGAAGTTAATCCCGTGTGTGGGTCTTGTGTTATGTGTCATGTGCTCTCATTAATGGAATTATACAACTACCGATGAGTGGTGTTGAGGGGTTGTGATTGTACCGTTTTACTCCACCACGGGTGTCACAATGATGGAGGGTTTCTCTCGTGTGTGAGCCTTGTGTAGTCTGGTAGTGTGTATAAAGCGTGTGGGACAACGCTTGTAATCCGCGTATCCGATTGTGTCATTTGTGTTGGTTTTGCTATCATTGAGAATGGATCATTTGCAAGCCAATATAATGTTGTTGATTAATGATTTAAGAATGAGATTCTTGAGGTTTATGCTAGAATGCATGTGATGCTTGGTTTAAGCATGAGCAAAAGATTATTTGCTATTATTTTAATGATGTTAAAATCATGTGGTTTGATAAGTGCATCGATGCCTAGAAGAGCATGTTTAAGGAAAGGCGTGAGTTTGCAATTGTTAACGCAATGGTTTTATGAAATGCATTGATGAATGTTGCTTTAGCGATCCTCACTAAGCTATATGCTTACGCTCATTTGTTCCTCAATGCAGAGTATTGAGCATTCAAGGCAGCTCGATAGCAAGTGGAATCCAAGCTTTTGATTAAACAAAGTATGTAGTTTCACCTTGGTGTAATAACATGCAATGGGAGGGATTTCTACTCTTGTTAGTATTTGGTGATGTTAAACACCTTAAGCATGTTTGGTTTTTGTATTTTGGTTTGTAAATGGCCTTTGAGGATTGATTTGTGCTTGAATGTGGTTTTTAGCTTTGTATGATTTTGAAGACTAGGGAGCATGCCTATAGTTCTAATGCTTGCATGAATGATGCTATGTTTTAGCTTGTGCTTCATGTTACTCGTCTTTGATGCTTATACATGTTGTATGTGTGATGTGGCATGTATTGGAATGATTTCGGAGGTGATGTTAAACACCTTAAGCATGCCTATAGTTCTACTCTTGTTAGTATTTGGTGATGTTAAACACCTTAAGCATGTTTGGTTTTCTTATTTTGGTTTGTAAATGGCCTTTGAGGATTGATTTGTGCTTGAATGTGGTTTTTAGCTTTGTATGGTTTTGAAGACTAGGGAGCATGCCTATAGTTCTAATGCTTGCATGAATGATGCTATGTTTTAGCTTGTGCTTCATGTTACTGGTCTTTGATGCTTATACATGTTGTATCTGTGATGTGGCATGTATTGGAATGATTTCGGAGGTGAATGTTTGAGAAAAACCAGCAAATTGTGAAGTTGCAGGGCAAGGCGTTTCGGAAGGCCCTTACCTGTTTCGGAATGATGGCCTGGAATGGTCATGGTGTTTCGAAAAGGGTAGGCACGTTCCGAAACATTTTGCTACTAGAAAGCATTGTTTCGAAACGGGTTTCAAAACGGTCAACCTGGTTTCGAAACGACCGTTTCGATACAGGGTCTTGTGTTTCGAAACACCTGACCTTTGGATTTGAATTTTAATTGTTTCAGGTTTCTCTTTTTCTTACGTTTTGGTCCCTTAGTCTTGAATGCTTAATTAAATGATTTTGGATGATCCGTTTGTGATGAAACTTGGCATGTTGGCATGTTATATGATTAATTTTGGATTGGTAACTTTAAAACTTGTTTAGTCCTTATAATTCTGGAAATTTACAAATTAGTCCCTAAAAGATGTTTGTATGCAATTGAACCCCTAATTGAGTTTTGTTCGCTGTGTCGCTTTCGCTAAGTTGAATTTCTAATCATATAGGTTAATAATGTGCATTTAGAAAAGATAAAAAGAAAAAAGGGTCGTTAATCGAGGTTGACTTTTACGAGTTGACCTCGGTTTTTCCCGTGTAATCTTCTCAGTTTGGGTCGGACGTCTAGGCCGGGCTAAGGGGGTTACATTTGTTGGTATCAGAGCCAGGTTACAAAAGAATTGGGGATGATGGTATGTGAATTTGGTATGTTTAGATATATGCGGATTGAAAAAGCATGTTTTGGTTGAATATTGGAGCTTATGCCATGCATGATTGATGTAAATCATATGTGAGATGAATATGATTGTATGTTGATGATGTGATATTGATATGTGCTGATTTTGGATGATGGAGAGCATGATGAGAATGATATATTATTGTATGCTATGTTTTGTCCAAGGGAAATCGGGGTGCCCATTGCCTTATTACACAAATTAAATGTTTTTGTAAACTTGGATCCTTGCTTGAGGCTGGCCTAAATGGTTTGTTTTGTTTATTTGTTATGCCTTGTTAAAAATATCACTATGGGCCCGAGGAGAGAGCTAAGGTCGAACACGATAGTGCTTGCGGCTGAGCAGGGCGACCAGGGTGAGCAAGGGGCTGATGTCCCTCATGGTGGAAACTTACCTCCTCCGCCATCCCCTGGAGCTGGGGAGCAGGAGCAGCAAGGACATGCTGGTCTGGGTTTGGGTGATCTAACATCGTTGGTTCAGGCGATCACCAGGGCGTTTCAGGCTGCAGTAGCCAGAGCGCATGTACAAGCCCCTACAGCTGGGCAGATGGGTTTACCTTTGGAGAGGTTGAGGAGCCTAGGAGTTGTTGAGTTCTTTGGTATGTCTCCTGAGGCGTCAGAAGCTTGGTTGGCGAGCACGATTCGTATCATGGATCAGATGGGCTGTAATGATGTGCGCAAGCTGGGATGCGCTGTTTCTCTTCTCCAGGGTGATGCGTATAGCTGGTGGACCACTATCACTGCTGGAATGGAACCCAATGAAGTAGATTGGGAGTTTTTCAATAGCGCCTTTAAGAGAAAGTATCTAGGTGTGAGATACTAGGATGAAAAGAAACGCTAGTTCATGTCGCTAGTTCAGAGAACCCTTTCTGTGGCTGAGTACGAAGTCCAGTTCGTACGCCTGAGCCAGTATGCCCCTGAGCTGATACCTAGTGAGAGGCACTGTTGTGATCTCTTCCGGTACGGACTGGTATAAGAAGTCAAGACATACATGTTGGTTGCAGATTACACCGATTTTGATGTGCTTGTGTGTCGAGCCAAAAACATTGAACAGAACTTGGGTTTGGCATCCCGAGGAGTTGGTTTTAGCTCTAAAAAGAGAGCAGCTGAGTCTAGTTCTAGAGGTGGACGGAACAAGAGGGGACGAGATATCAGCCTACTAGGCGAGGAAATGTTGGACATGGTGCACCGGCTCAGGGAGATCGGATGAGAGCAGAACAAAACACGTGTTGGGCGTGTGGATCTCGAGGTCATCTGAGGCGAGATTGTCCTCGAGCGGCTAGAGAGGTTCAGGCTCCTGTGGTGGTAACAGAGAATTCGTGCTAGAACTGTGGTTCAGTGGATCACATGAGGCGAGAGTGTCATTTGTTGGCTGGTGGAGGTCAAGGACGTGCACCTGCTGCGGCTGCACCTCAGAGAGGCCGTGGGCGCGGCTGAAAGAACTTTCAGAGGGTCAGCGAGGCATTGCACATTTGGTAGCAGTTCGGCCTGAGGGAGGCGGTCATGCGAGGGTCTATGCTTAGCGCGAGGAGCGCAATGATACCGATGTTATCATAGGTACCTTTTCTCTTCAGTCTTTATCATTGTTGGCTTTGATTGATTCTGGATCTACGCATTCTTATATATTGAGTGAGCATGCGCATTTGCTTGATATACCTGTTGAGTTGCTCGAAGTAGGAATGCAAGTGACTAGTTCTTTTGGTGAGACTGTAGTCACTAGGAAGTTGTTTAGGAGATGCCCTTTGTCTATGCAAGGTCATGTGTTTCTTGTGGATTTGATGGAGTTACCCTTCTACGGTTTCGATGTGATCCTTGGTATGGATTGGTTGATTAAGCATAGAGTGGTGGTTGACTTTGATGTCAAACGGGTCACCTTAAAGCTTGCTGATGATTATGAAATGGTGATAGTAGGCGAGAATGTGAAATTCTTATCGAATGTGATTTCGGCTTTGGAAGCAAGTCGTATGCTGAGGATGGGCTGTGAGGCTTATCTTGCCTATGTAATGAATCCTAGCATGAAGGATGTGCGTGTGTAGGACATTAGAACCATTTGCGATTTTCCGAGTGTCTTTCCGGAAGAATTTCCTGGGTTGCCACCAAACAGAGAAGTTGAGTTTGGTATTGAGTTGTATGAGAATACGACTCCGGTGTCCATTACTCCTTATCGCATGACACCTAAAGAGCTAAAGGAGTTGAAAACACAACTGCATGAGTTGTTGGATCGAGGGTTCATCCGGCCGAGTGTGTCACCTTGGGGTGCACCGGTCTTGTTTGTAAAGAAGAAAGATGGGACGATGCGGATGTGCATAGATTATCGGCAACTGAACAAGTTGACGATCAAGAACAAGTATCCCTTGCCTAGGATTGATGATCTCTTTGATCAGTTTCGAGGAGCATCGGTGTTTTCTAAGATAGACTTGAGGTCAGGATACTACCAGCTGAAGGTGAAGGATGTAGATGTACCTAAGACAGCTTTTCGGATAAGGTACGAGCATTATGAGTTCTTGGTGATGTTGTTTGGTTTGACCAATGCACCTGTTGCTTTCATGGACATGATGAATCGTGTGTTCCATGAGTTCTTGGACTAGTTTGTGGTGGTGTTCATCGATGATATCCTTGTGTATTCGCATACTGAGAAGGATCATGATAGACACTTGAGAATCATTTTGCAAGCGTTGTTGGAGAATCAGTTGTATGCCAAGATAAGTAAGTGTGAGTTTTGGCTGAAAGGAGGTGGTCTTCCTAGGGCATGTTGTATCAGCTGAGGGTATTCGCGTTGATCCGCACAAAGTAAAGGCTGTGATGAGTTGGAAGGTGCCTAAGTCAGTGACAGAGGTACGAAGTTTCCTTGGTTTAGCCGAGTATTACTGTAGGTTTGTCGAGGGTTTCTCAAAGATAGTTGCACCTTTGACCAAGTTGTTGCAGAAGAATGTTCGCTTTGAGTGGACAGATACGAGGCAACAAGCTTTTGAAAAGCTGAAGGAAGCTTTTACGCAAGCTCCTGTTTTGATTCAACCTGAGTCTAGTAAGTAGTTTGTGGTCTATAGTGATGCGTCCATTGTTGGTTTGGGCTACGTGTTGGTGCAGGAAGGTAAGGTGGTAGCCTATGCATCTAGACAATTGAAGGTGCATGAGCGTGACTACCCTACTCATGATCTTGAGCTTGCGGCTGTTGTGTTTGCTTTGAAGATCTGGAGGCATTATCTGTACGGCGAGAAGTGTGTTGTGTTCACGGATCATAAGATCTTGAAGTATCTCATGTCTCAAAAGGAGTTGAATCTTAGGCAACATCGTCGGGTGGAGTTGCTTAAGGATTATGATCTTTCAATCGAGTATCACCTGGGTAAAGCTAATGTTGTGGCTGATGCTTTGAGCAGGAAAGTGGTCGTGGAGCTAAGGGCGATGTTTGCTCGCTTGACCATATCGCGTGATGGTGGTCTTATCGCTGGGTTGCAAGTGAAACCATCTATGATTCAGTTGATCAAAGATAAGCAGTTGCTTGATGATTCCCTTGTTCCACATGTTCAGGACATTGCAGAGGGTACGCCTTTGGATTTCAGATTTATTGATGACGATGTTCTGTGCTTTGGAAGTCGAATAGTGGTGCCAGATGATGTTGAGTTGAGGCACACTATTCTGACTGAAGCTCATAGTAGTCCTTTTGCTATGCATCCTGGTAGTACGAAGATGTATCGTGATTTGAAGGATGAGTACTACTGGGTGGGGTTGAAAAAGGATGTGGCTGAGTTTGTTAGTAAATGCATGGAGTCATTGGTGTGTCAGCGAGTGAAAGCTGAACATCAGGTTCCTTCAGGGTTGTTGCAGCCTCTGAGAATTCCAGAATGGAAGTGGGAGAGAATTACCATGGATTTTGTGTCTGGGTTGCCGTTGTCACCGTCAAAGAAGAGTTCGGTTTGGGTGATTGTTGATCGGCTCACGAAGTGTGCACATTTCTCGCCGGTGCATACTACGTATACCTTGGATAAGTTGGCTGAGTTGTACATTGCTGAGATTGTGCGGTTGCACGGTGTGCCGAATTCCATTGTTTCGGATAGGGACTCAAGGTTTACAGCGCGATTTTGGTATAATTTGCATCAAGCCTTGGGTACACGGCTGAATTTCAGTACTTCCTATCATCCTCAGACGGATGGACAGTCGGAACGTGTGATCCAGGTGCTTGAGGATATGTTGAGATGTTGCGTAATAGAATTTCAGGGTTCTTGGGAGAAGCACTTGTTGTTGGTTGAGTTTGCGTATAACAATAGTTATCAGGCAAGTATTCAAATGGCTCCATACGAGGCTTTGTATGGGAGAAGATGTAAAACACCACTTTGTTGGGCAGAAGCTGGGTAGAAGTTGATTTCGATGCCAGCTATGTTAAAGGGAACCACCGAGAAGGTGTAGCTCATTTGTGAGCGTTTGAAGGCAGCATCGGATCGACAAAAGTCTTACGCTGATCTGAAGCATAAGGAGATTGAGTTCGCGGTTGGCGAACATGTATTCTTGAAGGTATCGCCTTGGAAAGGTGATGAGATTTGGGCGTAAGGGTAAGCTTAGCCCAAGGTTCATTGGACCTTACGAGGTTGTGGAGCGTATTGGTCCTATGGCATATCGGTTGAGATTACCTTCGGAGCTGGAAAAGATACATGATGTGTTTCATGTCTCGATGTTGCGGAGGTACAAATCGGATCCTTCGCACGTGATGTCTGTTGAGGAGATAGAGTTGAACTCGAATCTGTCGTATGATGAGGAACCAATGAGGATTCTAGATGTAAGAAGAAAAGTTCTTCGTGGCAAGACAATAGAGCTTGTGAAGGTGTTGTGGCGACACCGAGGAGTTGAGGAGGCCACGTGGGAAAGCAAGGCATATATGCTGAAGCAGTTTCCGCACCTTTTTCCTTCAGGTAAAATTTCGATGCGAAATTTCCTAAGTAGGGGAGAGTTGTAACACCCTGGTTTTAGGCCTAGATGTTTTAGACATCGGATCGGACCGGTCGGGAACGGTTTAAATCGACTTTTGGTGATTTAAGGAAATAAAGGATCAGAATAGGATAAAAATATGGTAAAAATTGCTAAAATCCTCTAAAATCATGTTTAAGAGGTTGGTAAAATCAATTTTACAAAAAGAGTTTCAGAAGTAATACATTTTGGGTAGTGACCAAAATGTAAAGTTTTAAAACTGTAGAAAAATGCAATTTTTAAAAGATGAGCCAAAATCTTAGAATCTTTAGGGAGCTTTATGGCAATTTAGTCTTTCCTTAATATGACATGTGTTTTTAAAGGGATTTTAAAGTGATTTAATAAAGGGGTTTTTATTTAATTAAAATTAAAAAAAAAAAGTGAGATTTCATTTGACGTAACTACCTTCTTCTTCTCATTTTCAACCAAACACCATTCTAACTCATTTTATCCATAATTCTTTTCTCCCAAACACTCCCTCATTATTTTCTAAACAAATTTCAAGAGTTCTTTCAAGTTCTTCAAGATTTTTGCTAAGGAAAACTTGTCATTCATTGAGGAAAGCAAGGATTGGAGGTAAATCCTATTCTCAACATTCAATCTAGGTTCTTTATTGAAATTCCCAAGATCTTTGACTTTTAATTAATGTTTTTAGTTGAGTTTTCATTATAGTATTGATTTGAGATTGAAATCTTGCAAAAATATGATGAAACTCTTGATTTCCGGACTTGTTTTGTTAAGCTCTGTTTTGGATTGATTTTAATTAAGTTTTGAGGTGGTTAATATGTTGAAAAGAGGTTTTGTTGATATAGATCCCGAAATCATTGAGATCCTTGAGTTTCTTGATAGTTCTAGTTGGGTTTTTGAGGTGAAATGTTGGATTAATGCTTGCTTGAGGTATAAGGAAGGGTTTAGGTTGATTTTAGATGTGTTTTGATGTTTATAATTGATTGGAAGTGATGTATATTGGCTAGGCTTGGTTTAGGAAGCAATCAAAGTTTTCGGTTGTTTTGGATGGGTAAATTGATGTAGTTTGGGTGAGACACGAGTTTGTGATTGGTTGCTGGTGTTGAAATGCATTTTAATGCATTTAGATCTCTGTTTTGTTGATGTGAAAATATGGGATCTTGATCCGGGAGCAAACAAGACGTTTTTGGAGGCTCCGAAAAAGTAATTTTCGTGTCAGCGAGCAAGGCTTCGCGTATCAATGAGTGGAAATGGATTTTCCAGCTTTATAACGCTTTGAGTGTGGTCTTGGGAGCTTAGTGTTTGTTTGAAACAATTAGCTAAGCTTAAAAGTAAGTGATTCGAAAGTCTCTCTCGGAATGTGCTATGTTTTTGTTGGAAAATGCACTTGTTATAAATGTGATTTATTTACTGTTTAATGGCATGTTTAGAGCATTAATAATGTTGGTGTTTAATGCCATGCTGTTAAGGATGCATTTGGTAGATGATCCTTGGATTTGAGAAAATGTATGTATTTGAGATTAAGCATGGTTATGCTTGTAAACATGGTATTGTGTTGATGCTTGTAAAACAGTGGAATACTGATGTTAAATGATTATATTGGCAAGTGATAAAAAAAGCTTTTGGTTACTTTAATCGGATATAATTAGCCGTCTATAGGATTGGCTACACCGTGAATAAAGTTGCCTTGGATGTCGAGGGGTTGTGATTATACCGTATACTCCATCCATGTACCCTAACGATTGAGGTTAAGATCACAACGATGGATGTTAATCCCGTGTGTGGGTCTTGTGTTATGTGTCCTGTGCTCTCGTTAGTGGAATTATACAACTACCGATGAGTGGTGTTGAGGGGTTGTGATTGTACCGTTATACTCCACTACGGGTGTCGCAACGATGGAGGGTTGCTCTCGTGTGTGAGCCTTGTGTAGTTTGGTAGTGTGTATGAAGCGTGTGGGACAACTCTTGTAATCCGTGTATCCAATTGTGTCATTTGGGTTGGTTTTGGTATCATTGAGAATGGATCACTTGCAAGCCAATATAATGTTGTTGATTAACGATTTAAGCACAAGAATCTTGAGGTTTATGCTAGAATGCATGTGATGCTTGGTTTAAGCATGAGCAAAAGATTATTTGATGTTATTTTAATGATGTTAAAAGCATGTGGTTTGATAAGTGCATTGATGCCTAGAAGATCATGTTTAAGGAAAGGCATGAGTTTGCAATTTTTAACGCAATGGTTTTATGAAATGCATTGATGAATGTTGCTTTAGCGGTCCTCACTAAGCTATATGCTTACGCTCATTTGTTCCTCAATGCAGAGAATTGAGCATTCAAGGCAGCTCGATAGCAAGTGGAATCCAAGCTTTTGATTAAACAAAGTATGTAATTTCACCTTGGTGTAATAAGAGGCAATTGAGCATTCAAGGCAGCTCGATAGCAAGTGAAAAGTGGAATAGCAAAAATTGAAGAACAAGACAATTTAGAGTGGTTCAAATTCCAAATGAACTCTACATCCACTACCTTAGCTACCACTAAGGATTTTCCAACAACCCACTAATTGCTATTCCCCTTTTCAAGGCTTAGGAGGTAACCTTTACAATAGCGGTCAAATTTTATACCAAAAATTTGACCGAACCCTCACAAGAATACAAAGAAGAAATTAAGGCAAGAAAGATATCTCTAAATACAAGTTTGCCCCTTTAAATACAAGCACTCAACCTAAATTTGAATACAAGATAGGAAGTAAACACAACAAAATTGTGGATTTTACAAGAGATAAGAAATTAGGCACTTTGAGCTTGGATTTTTGTAAAGATGTTTCTTTTGGATGCAATAGTTGTTGTTAGTCTTCAATTGGCTTCATTTTATACTTTCTCCATTAATTCTAGCCGTTTGGGTGGTTAGGGTATTGAATATAGCCGTTGGGACCCTCTCTTTCCACCATAAATGCACTTCTGCAACCTACCGTATCGGTACACGGGGATCCGTATCGATACCTGTCTCAAAACAGAAAGAGCCGTTGTACAATAACAAGAGGGACGTACCGATACGCGTGTAAGCGTATCGGTACGGGATAAAGATTCGTTTTGATACGGGTAAGACCGTATCGATACCATTATTCTCACAAAGCTCACTGGATGTTTCTGTATTGATACGGAAAAGGGTGTATCAGTACGGGACAACCAACACTTTAAAATTTTGTTATCTAACAACTGACACCAACGGTCAAAAACATTTAAGGCTTTTCAAATTTAAAATTCCATTAAATTTATATCGATACGGGTGACACCGTATCGATACGCCATTCAAACTCCTTCAGTTTTTACAAAGAGAGCGTATCAGTACAGATTCAATC
Organism: Hibiscus tridactylites; assembly: GCA_958450335.1. Taxonomy (NCBI): domain Eukaryota; kingdom Viridiplantae; phylum Streptophyta; class Magnoliopsida; order Malvales; family Malvaceae; genus Hibiscus; species Hibiscus tridactylites. The sequence continues at coordinate 22,727,028 of OY288265.1, read as the reverse complement.
TGTTTCGATACGGTAAGGGGCGTATCGAAACACGATTCTCTAGTAGCTAAATTTGTAAAAAAAATGCCTGGACGATTTTCAATGGTTTGGCCTTGTAACACTTAGAAAATATTTTAGAGTTTGAGTTTTTCAAACTAAAGTGAAGCCTTGTTGATTTGAAATCTTTTGAGGGACTTAAAAATCTTTTTCAAGTTTTTCAATTTAATCCTTAAAATTCTTTGTTATATCAAAATCAAACATAGGTTTTACAATCTCCCCCTTTTTGATATAACAAAACCAAAACTTAGAATTTTTAAGACTTTTGAAAAGCTTTGCAAAAACTACTCCCCCTTAATATTTTCTAGGTAAATTTTAAGTTAAAATTTTTTAAGTGAGATTGTTCCCTCTCCCCCTTTTTGTTAGATCAAAAAATAGAGACATATATAGACATAGGCAAAAGGCATAAATAATAATCAAGCAACATATTATTGATAAAACATTAAGTTCATAACAAAGGAAACATCAAAATAAAATCCAAATAACAATAATCAAAGCTTAGGTTTTAGAATGCAAACTTAATCCTAAGAACATAATTTAAAGTGCATAAATAGATATCCTAAATGTAACAATCTCAAATGGGGCTAGTAAAATTTTAAGAATTTTTGGGAGATTTAATCTTTTATTTCCTAGAATAATAAGTTTTGGGACTTAATTGAATGAATTCAGGTTTGGGAAGCTTGATTTATAAGGAATTGATGACCAATTTGAAAACGGAATAAAGTTTGGAGACAAAAGTGTGAACTCCCCAAAAATTAAATGGCTAAGAGTGTAATTTGACCTTTTTTTCTTTGAAGGATAATATATCAGCTAAGTTTAACGTGTTGGCAGAGGGAAAGAAATGAAGAAAGAAAGGTGAGAAAGAAAAAAATAGGTAGAGATTCAATCTCAGATCTACCGAGATCCGACTGTCCATTTTCGACACCTCCACCACCATTGCGTTCATCTTGTCGAGTCGAGTTCACCGGTACCAACGACATCATCATTGGAGTCACCGTTGGAGGGGGTGTTTGTTTATCGTCGGAAAACTTAAAAGGTTAGTATTCGAACTTTGAGTTTGAATTTTGAAAATCCGAGGCCAGCACCGTGTTCGGAAGGTCGAAAACTATCGGCCTGTAAAATTTGGTAGCCAACGGCCGCCCACAGCCGCCGCACGCGCCCCACGCGCCGCCGGTCGCGAGTGGGCTTCGTCTGGGCAGCCGAGTCGGTTGACCGAGTCAACTCGACCGAGTCAACCCACTGAGTCAACTCGCCCGAGTCAACTTAGTGAGTCGACTCGCCGAGTCAGCCTTGGACCAGTGACATCAGCGTTGACTTTGACCGCTGACGTCAGCGTTGACTTTGACCGCTGACGTCAGCGTTGACCGTTGACCGTTGACTTTGACCAAAAAAAGTCAACTTTTTTCTGAAAAGCCCTATTTTATGTTTTTCGACGTCCTGAGTCCGATTTTGAAGCCCGTTTTGTGAAATTCTAACCCGAAAGCCTCCGAATTGGACCTTGAACTCGAGTCTGCTTATGTATTTTAATAATCAATTATGAGCATTGTGATTAAGGACTGAAATTAGATTTTGTGCGATTGAAGGTATTCGAAGTTCCTTGTATTCGAGATGTAGAGGACGTCGCATGCGGGTTCGAGAGTGATCGAACGGAGTATAATGGTCGACCGATATAGCAAGAATTAAAGGTAATACACTACTACCTCTTGTATGCTTTGAGAACATGTTGGTATTTGTTAATGCATGCATGAATATGATAAGGAGTGCTGTTAGCCCTACTTAAGTCAAACTAAATATGAAATTGAGTATGATAACTTAGATAAGACCGAAATGTTCGAACGAGGAAGCTAATAAATCTGAAGTATTTGTAGTTCATTAAATAATTAATGAGGCAACTAATCTCCAATTTCGAGCATTAGTGTGAAATGTTTAAATGAGAAAGATACCTGGACATGAAATTACGAAAATGCCCTTGAGATATGAGAATGACTAAAATACCCTTTGAATTGGAAGATGTCTAGAAATCTACAGTGGATATGGTAAACCAACTCGATTCATCGGGAAACCTCGATCTACTGGTAAGATATGGTAACAAGATTTAAACGTTCAAGATTGTAATGGTGTTGGACTTCCTTGAATTTAGAATGAATTCCTGAATATATTTATATTTACGGGAAACTATTCGTACCTCTAAATTGATCAAGCGACTCAAATACTGAATTGATCGTAATGACTAAAAGTATTGGAAATCCTGTTATGGTTAAATTAATCAGAATGACCGTATTGACTAAAAAGGGCTGAAGTATCATCGGACACCGAGGTTTACAAATAAATTGGAAGGATGAATAAAACCTTGAGTTTTGAAATGAATGAAATGGTTGGAAGTACCGAAATTTGTGAATGACCAAAATACCCCCTTTGACTGAAATAAGTAAATTGCCCTTGATAAATTCTGGAAATGACAATAAAGTTGGAAATGACTGAAATGCCCTTAAGGGTAGAAGCATGACTTACGTATATCAATCACTCCTGATATTAATGTAAGGATGGAAGTTTCTCCGCACTGAATATAAGTTTGACTACTCCGTGGAAAATCTTGCGGTGAAATATGAAAGCAATCGTTCAGATATACGATACAGTTGGATGCATCAGAAGCGTTGGATTGTACTACAAGGTGGGAATATGTAGTTTGAATGGTTTTGGAGGCTCGATAAACTTATGGGAATCTTAAATAGTGCAAATCGTCATTTCATCATTATTGGGCTAAATTACAAATCACCCCTGATAGTTAAATGACCGAAATGCCCTCGTTGGCCCAAGTAATCAAAATAGCCCCGAATGTATCTTATATCATGAAAGATCTCGACATAAAAATCCCTAAATGCCTGGTTGGAAACTTGATGAGCAAATAGAATTTCTGAGCCACTGTTTACGCCATGGTTGTATAAATTACCAAAATGTCATGTATGATAAAATGACCATAATGCCCCTGGTAGGCTTAAATGGCTAAATCACTCATGATATGCATAAACTCTCAAGATCTTGATGTATCATCTCCTGACTATCTGGTTTGAATCGTTAGTACAAACCCCTCTTTTAATAGGGGCCTTGTTTCAAAGATCTGTTCAATTGTCAAAAGTTAATATGTTCTCTTCCGTAAATGTCAAGTATCTCCAAGGAAATAAACTATTCCACCTAGTGTGTTCCATGTGTGCTACACGACTGTTTTTGCATACTGATTTACATGTTATATTACCGATTATGTGCACATGATAGAATACTTGAACTCACATGAACATGACATGTTTTATAATTTAACATGACCGTAATATATTTTTGATATATGCATATGCACCTGATATGATCAACATGCTATATGGATAATATATTACTAAAAATACAGCTATTGATTAACCGAACCGTTACATAAATTGTTACTGGGGTACTTGGGATGGAATATGAAGTGACCGTAGGTTCAGCCCTGATCCAGCTGGTAATTCCTTTACCGTTACAGGTTCTTATGCTTCGGCTAGGGTAATACCTACCATACCGTACCGTTCCTAAGGTAATCCCTTAGGATGGCACCTATGCCCAATGGGCACTGGTTAACGCCTTTGACGCAGTTTTGGGGAACTGCCTCTTGGAGTATGGTTGGAGGGTAAATAAAAGATTAAACCGAATCGTATTATTACTTGAACTTATGTTTTTTTTTGAACTAGAAATGCATATTATATTGTTGTTGCACATGTTTTACTTACACTGTTGGAACACACTAGGAACCGAACTCTCTAATTCCACCTCCGTACATTAATAGCCTATAATTCATGTCTAATTCCCAATGATTAAATAAAGAACAAATACCGTTATTATCAAGTATAACGTTACACTGAATATCGAAAAAAAAGAAATGAAGATCGTTACTGCGTGGAACATCATGAAAATGTTATGCCTACCATATATCTGCATGAGCTTATAGCATCTTTTGGTAGTTTTGTATTACTGAGCTTTTCCAAGCTCACATTGTTTTTACCATCACATGTTAAAGGAATATATATCATGGTATAACGTTTGACATCAGTGTTCGGAGTTCTCTCGGCGTTGCTTTTGGAGTACGGTACCGACATAGTTAGTGGGCATGCATATCATTATTGTTTCATGATAGTGTCTGTAAAATGTTTTCTAAAATCCTGTTACATGTTTATATGATTTTATGAAAGAGTATTTTCAACAAAAGTTACCGTTATAATTTAATATGTGTTTTTTTTTAGAAAATGTTTTATGTGTATTTTTACCGTGGGTCGCTCTTGTGACCCTAATGTGACTTCCTAGGATCCGCGAAACGCATAGGCGGGTCTAGGGGGTTACATTTAGTGGTATCAGAGCTTAGAGTTGGGTCTTTCTGGGTAGATCGGCCGATCGTCTGTCATAGGGTGTCTGGTCTATGCATGCCCCTAGATCATAACCGTACTCCTATGTGCCGAGACTCCAATGTTGAATCTTTTCCTGTAATAAGTTCATCTAACTCTTCTGTCCATAATAGCTTGATCTGTACTGGAAAGGAAAAAAAATCGGTAATGTTTGTCTACGAATTGGATTAAATTGATGGATTTGAATCCGGATAGAGAACCTGAGATGGTTTATGCATGTGAAATAGAAGATCTGAAACAGATTAAGAATAAATATTTGATCAAACGAGGAAATCGATATAAGATTACATGCAAGGTAGCTCGGTGATAATGATTATGTTTGAGAATATCTTGATGGAAATTTGATAAAAGTGTTATGAAAAAAAAAGTGTTTGTGAATGTGGCGAAAGTGTAAAACTCTATGGTGACTCTGTAATATACGAAGGAAGCAATTGTCTAAAAATTTCATTAAAGGTAAGTGATATCCGTATAAAACCTTGATTATGATTGATTGCCAAGGAGAAAGTTATTTTTGCGACAATGTGGCATAGTGTATAGTTATACATATCATCCCTGACTGAAATTCGATGTTACGTCTTAATTTTGGAAGGCTATGTTGGAAGCTTGGATTATTTGTTTGGATTTCAGGTACAGATTCTTATACGTAAATCGATGGTTGATTTAATGGATTAACTCATATCCTAGAGGAGATGCTTCTAGGTGGTATGATTATTTCTGTGGTTGTTGGAAAGGTTTCGTATCCCTGACTGAGACCGCATATAATGAAAGTTGCAAGATAAGTGTTTGTTTAGCTTCGTATAAAGTTCTGTATGAATTCAGATACCGTAATATGATTAGTTCGCATGTGTTGTATGATAGGATGACATTGCGTTTAAAGAATAGCTGAGCGACTACAGACACGACCAAATTGATATGTGACCGCCAAAAAAATGGCATAGTGTTTTGCTATATATCGATTCTAAATGAAATTTGAGGTTAATATCATGATTTTGGAGGACTCTCTTTGAAGCCTTTGAGTATATGTATGGATTCCAGATATAGTTCTACATTCGTAAATCGATGATCAATTTAGTAAAGTAAGTTGGGTTTTAGAGGATATGATTTCGAGATTGTATGATTAACTTTTGTGGTACCGGAAGAAATTTATTATCATTGACTGAGACCGTTTATAATAAAAGTTATGGGACAAATGTTGTTCTGCATTATATGAAGTTCGTTATAGATTTAAATGTTATATTCTGATTAATTGGTCCAAAATGTATGATGGGATGATTATGGCTCCAAAGTCAATTTGAGTAACTGAAGACACTGCCAGATTGATCCGTAATTGTCGATGAGTCTTGAGAAATAAGGATACCCTGATGGAAAAGTTTTAGTACAAAGATAGATGAAAGTGTAATCTCTTTATTCCTCTGACTCTGGTAAATTTCGAGGACGAAATTTCTTTTAAGGGGGAGAGAATTGTAACAATCTCAAATGGGGCTAGTAAAATTTTAAGAATTTTTGGGAGATTTAATCTTTTATTTCCTGGAATAATAAGTTTTGGGACTTAATTGAATGAATTCAGGTTTGGGAAGCTTGATTTATAAGGAATTGATGACCAATTTGAAAACGGAATAAAGTTTGGAGACAAAAGTGTGAACTCCCCAAAAATTAAATGGCTAAGAGTGTAATTTGACCTTTTTTTCTTTGAAGGATAATATATCAGCTAAGTTTAACGTGTTGGCAGAGGGAAAGAAATGAAGAAAGAAAGGTGAGAAAGAAAAAAATAGGTAGAGATTAAATCTCAGATCTACCGAGATCCGACCGTCCATTTTCGACACCTCCACCACCATTGCGTTCATCTTGTCGAGTCGAGTTCACCGGTACCAACGACATCATCATCGGAGTCACCGTTGGAGGGGGTGTTTGTTTATCGTCGGAAAACTTAAAAGGTTAGTATTCGAACTTTGAGTTTGAATTTTTAAAATCCGAGGCCACCACCGTGTTCGGAAGGTCGAAAACTATCGGCCTGTAAAATTTGGTAGCCAACGGCCGCCCACAGCCGCCGCACGCGCCCCACGCGCCGCCGGTCGCGAGTGGGCTTCGTCTGGGCAGCCGAGTCAGTTGACTGAGTCAACTCGACCGAGTCAACCCACTGAGTCAACTCGCCCGAGTCAACTCAGTGAGTCGACTCGCCGAGTCAGCCTTGGACCAGTGACATCAGCGTTGACTTTGACCGCTGACGTCAGCGTTGACCGTTGACTTTGACCAAAAAAAGTCAACTTTTTCCGAAAAGCCCTATTTTATGTTTTTCGACGTCCTGAGTCCGATTTTGAAGCCCGTTTTGTGAAATTCTAACCCGAAAGCCTCCGAATTGGACCTTGAACTCGAGTCTGCTTATGTATTTTAATAATCAATTATGAGCATTGTGATTAAGGACTGAAATTAGATTTTGTGCGATTGAAGGTATTCGAAGTTCCTTGTATTCGAGATGTAGAGGACGTCGCATGCGGGTTCGAGAGTGATCGAATGGAGTATAATGGTCGACCGATATAGCAAGAATTAAAGGTAATACACTACTACCTCTTGTATGCTTTGAGAACATGTTGGTATTTGTTAATGCATGCATGAATATGATAAGGAGTGCTGTTAGCCCTACTTAAGTCAAACTAAATATGAAATTGAGTATGATAACTTAGATAAGACCGAAATGTTCGAACGAGGAAGCTAATAAATCTGAAGTATTTGTAGTTCATTAAATAATTAATGAGGCAACTAATCTCCAATTTCGAGCATTAGTGTGAAATGTTTAAATGAGAAAGATACCTGGACATGAAATTACGAAAATGCCCTTGAGATATGAGAATGACTAAAATACCCTTTGAATTGGAAGATGTCTAGAAATCTACAGTGGATATGGTAAACCAACTCGATTCATCGGGAAACCTCGATCTACTGGTAAGATATGGTAACAAGATTTAAACGTTCAAGATTGTAATGGTGTTGGACTTCCTTGAATTTAGAATGAATTCCTGAATATATTTATATTTACGGGAAACTATTCGTACCTCTAAATTGATCAAGCGACTCAAATACTGAATTGATCGTAATGACTAAAAGTATTGGAAATCCTGTTATGGTTAAATTAATCAGAATGACTGTATTGACTAAAAAGGGCTGAAGTATCATCGGACACCGAGGTTTACAAATAAATTGGAAGGATGAATAAAACCTTGAGTTTTGAAATGAATGAAGTGGTTGGAAGTACCGAAATTCGTGAATGACCAAAATACCCCCTTTGACTGAAATAAGTAAATTGCCCTTGATAAATTCTGGAAATGCCAATAAAGTTGGAAATGACTGAAATGCCCTTAAGGGTAGAAGCATGACTTACGTATATCAATCACTCCTGATATTAATGTAAGGATGGAAGTTTCTCCGCACTGAATATAAGTTTGACTACTCCGTGGAAAATCTTGCGGTGAAATATGAAAGCAATCGTTCAGATATACGATACAGTTGGATGCATCAGAAGCGTTGGATTGTACTACAAGGTGGGAATATGTAGTTTGAATGGTTTTGGAGGCTCGATAAACTTATGGGAATCTTAAATAGTGCAAATCGTCATTTCATCATTATTGGGCTAAATTACAAATCACCCCTGATAGTTAAATGACCGAAATGCCCTCGTTGGCCCAAGTAATCAAAATAGCCCCGAATGTATCTGATATCATGAAAGATCTCGACATAAAAATCCCTAAATGCCTGGTTGGAAACTTGATGAGCAAATAGAATTTCTGAGCCACTGTTTACGCCATGGTTGTATAAATTACCAAAATGTCATGTATGATAAAATGACCATAATGCCCCTGGTAGGCTTAAATGGCTAAATCACTCATGATATGCATAAACTCTCAAGATCTTGATGTATCATCTCCTGACTATCTGGTTTGAATCGTTAGTACAAACCCCTCTTTTAATAGGGGCCTTGTTTCAAAGATCTGTTCAATTGTCAAAAGTTAATATGTTCTCTTCCGTAAATGTCAAGTATCTCCAAGGAAATAAACTATTCCACCTAGTGTGTTCCATGTGTGCTACACGACTGTTTTTGCATACTGATTTACATGTTATATTACCGATTATGTGCACATGATAGAATACTTGAACTCACATGAACATGACATGTTTTATAATTTAACATGACCGTAATATATTTTTGATATATGCATATGCACCTGATATGATCAACATGCTATATGGATAATATATTACTAAAAATACAGCTATTGATTAACCGAACCGTTACATAAATTGTTACTGGGGTACTTGGGATGGAATATGAAGTGACCGTAGGTTCAGCCCTGATCCAGCTGGTAATTCCTTTACCGTTACAGGTTCCTATGCTTCGGCTAGGGTAATACCTACCATACCGTACCGTTCCTAAGGTAATCCCTTAGGATGGCACCTATGCCCAATGGGCACTGGTTAACGCCTTTGACGCAGTTTTGGGGAACTGCCTCTTGGAGTATGGTTGGAGGGTAAATAAAAGATTAAACCGAACCGTATTATTACTTGAACTTATGTTTTTTTTGAACTAGAAATGCATATTATATTGTTGTTGCACATGTTTTACTTACACTGTTGGAACACACTAGGAACCGAACTCTCTAATTCCACCTCCGTACATTAATAGCCTATAATTCCTGTCTAATTCCCAATGATTAAATAAAGAACAAATACCGTTATTATCAAGTATAACGTTACACTGAATATCGAAAAAAAAAGAAATGAAGATCGTTACTGCGTGGAACATCATGAAAATGTTATGCCTACCATATATCTGCATGAGCTTATAGCATCTTTTGGTAGTTTTGTATTACTGAGCTTTTCCAAGCTCACATTGTTTTTACCATCACAGGTTAAAGGAATATATATCATGGTATAACGTTTGACATCAGTGTTCGGAGTTCTCTCGGCGTTGCTTTTGGAGTACGGTACCGACATAGTTAGTGGGCATGCATATCATTATTGTTTCATGATAGTGTCTGTAAAATGTTTTCTAAAATCCTGTTACATGTTTATATGATTTTATGAAAGTGTATTTTCAACAAAAGTTACCGTTATAATTTAATATGTGTTTTTTTTTAGAAAATGTTTTATGTGTATTTTTACCGTGGGTCGCTCTTGTGACCCTAATGTGACTTCCTAGGATCCGCGAAACGCATAGGCGGGTCTAGGGGGTTACACTAAATGACATGAATGGAATGCAAAGATAATATACTACTCTTCTCCATCGCCATCTTCATCGTCCTCTTGATGTGCATCATCATTCCTCCTTGATTGACGCCACTTATCATGAAAAGTTGTAAGAGATATGTTCATCGAGTTGTGACCGCCTTCAAAAGAGGTGAGACACGTCTCCACATTCTTCACACGATCTTCAAGGCTTGTAAAGCGTGTGTCTATAGCGGCAAACCCCGAATTCATCACTTGATCCATGGAAGCAATTCTCGTGCGTAAGCCCGTGAATTGTTTGTTGAGAAAGGTCATAAGGGCATCCATGGAAGGAAGAGGAGCTTGAGGAGCTTGAGCGGCTTGAGGATTTGCAATTTCTTCCAGAATCGCATCGCTAGGGAGCTCGGAGAGACGAAGCCAACTACCATTGAAGTAATGAAACTTCCCCCTTGAAAGTGATCTTTCATCAATGGGATCGATGAAGGGTGTCGGGTAGTCGTGAGAGCAATCAATCTCCTTTTGGGTGAATAAATAACTCAAAGTCGTCCCATATGTGAATGAAGTGACAAGAGTAGTGTGGCGATGTTGCACGAGATAGACAATCTCCGCAAACATAATGCGAACAAGATTTGGTTGTTGTCTTTGACGGAAGCACCGAATACAAAAGTCATCAACTTGGCGGATAGTTGATTACTTTCCTCCCAAAGGCCTAAACCACCAAGAAACCATCAAGTGTAGGATTCGATCTTGAGCATTGAGAGCGGTCACGGAACCTCCCAAGACATGGCCAAGAGAATTCTCATCATCAAGTCCATAATCTTCTAACTTAAAAACAACACAAATAGATTGAACATCGATGGTGATCTTTTTACCCATTAGATAAGAATTAACAGCCGTAACTACACCCGCTTGATTGACAACACACTTGGCATTAGCATAGAAAATCAAAACCAAATTGCAATAGAAAAAGACGGGAATTTGAATAAAATCCATAAATTTCCATTCTTGGAGCAAAGGTAAGTATGCAAATTTGAAGTGCTCCGAGTTGAGAAAAGGAACGGAAATTACCCTCTTCGGATGGATTTATAGTTTTGAAAGCCTCGGAAATAGATGAGTTCTCCGGTAGTCCTAAAGCACTTTTAATCACTACACCAGATTGGGTCTATAGCGGCGCATTTCGCGGTGTTTTTAGGGGAAACGCCACGAGTATTTGACACATAGCGGCGTTTTAGGGGAAAATTGCCGCCAAATAGACATCTTGCGGCGTTTGTGTAATAAACGTCGCGAAAGACAAAGAAACGGTGGCGTTTGTGTATAAAAACGCCGGCAAAAGTTATAGGATTCAGTGGCGCATCTTGTAAACGCCGTGAGAAATGGATATAGCGGCGTTTTTCTAGAAAACGTCGCGAAAGAGTTTAGAGAAATAGGGGCGTTTTCGTTGAAACGCCGGGATAGGCTATATTAAATGAAACACACCGTTTCACTGGATCAGTATTATTACTCGTGAATTAAAATCCTTAGCCCCCAATTCCCCTCCCCTCCCGATTATCTCCCTGCTGCCGTATTCCCTTTGTCGTTCACCATGCTGTCGTTCGCCGTCCGCCTGCTGCCGTCCGTCGCTCCGCTACAGGTAACACCTGATTTACATTTTTGGGTATTTTAAATTTTAGATCTAAAACTCAGTCTTGGGTTTACATTTTAAGTTTAAAATTATGTATTTATATTTTAATTTTTAGAAAGTAAATATGTATGCTAATGTATATTTTTACATTTTAATGTGTATGAAAAATTACTCTTATTAGTTTCTTTCGTTCAAAATTATTAAAAAGTTAATAACTAATAATAATTATGTCGATATTTTGTCACAAAAATAGGGTTTGTTTATTTTAAATTTTAATCAAAATTCAGAAATTATGGGTAAAGTTAATTTAGGCCAATCTTCATATTTAAAAATATATAATTATGGTGGTATCTTGATGTGTCAGTGTTAAAGACCGAAGAATTTATTTGTTGAAGTCACATGATTATCACATCTTGATGCAAGATTTAATGCCAATTGCATTACGCCGTTGTATGTCACTTGAGGTGGTATCTTCTATAATTGAGCTTTCTAATATAATGAAGGCTATTTGTGGGAAAGTTCTGGTGGTCGACGAACTTGAGAAATTGCAAGATCGCGTTGCTTTGACATTATGCAACTTGGAGAAGATATTTCCACCTTCATTTTTTACAATTATGGTGCACTTGATAGTTCATCTCCCACACGAAGCTAAAATTGGAGGACTTGTTTTTATCGGTGGATGTATCCTATATTGAGGTGCAAATTGTGTAGTATGTATTCATTTAGTATTGAATTTTTTTATTACTTTATATGATAATGTAGTGTTATTTCGCGTCCAGGTTCTTGTTCAAGTTGAAGCCTTATTGTCGTAATAAGCGTTATCCAAAAGGCTCAATTGCTGAAGGGTATTTAGCAGAGGAGTGCTTGACTTTTTGCTCTAGATATTTGGAAGATGTTGAAACGAGATTTAATAGAGCAAATAGAAATGAAGTGTGCAGCACCAATAACTTAGCTGAGACTTATTTGTTTGGAAGTTATGGGCAGCCACTCGGTAAAGTTGAAAATGTACGCTTAGATGACAAGTCTTGGATACAAGCACATCGATATGTTCTCTTCCATCACGATTTAGTAAAGTCCCTACGCACGTAAGTTTTACAATATAAAACATAATGTATTCTTTGTATCGTTTATATTTCTCATTCTTTAGCAATACACCTTATTTTACAGTGAGTATAAAGAAGAGTTGCAATCTCGTGTACGCAATCAGAGGGTAAATCAACGAGATATTCATAAGTTGTTCATAGAAACTTTCCATGAATGGCTAGGGCGAGCGGTAAGTAACAAAACCTTAGCACGAAATCTCATAGAATTTTTCATCTTTTAGTACGTTATATAAATGCTAAAGTTTTCATCTTTGCTTATAATAGGTTCGGAATAGGCGAGAAGTTTGTGAAGAGGTTAAATGGCTTTTGCAAGGATCGAATAGAGTTGTTAAAAGATATAATGCCTTCCTCGTTAATGGGTTCAGGTTCCACACGAAATCTCGTGAAAGATCGAGAAGGACACAAAATTCGGGAGTAGTTGTTACGTCTTCTACTACAAGTTATGCTAGTGCTAGAGACAATCATCCTGTGGAAGGAGACGTAGAATATTATGGAATTCTTACAGACATTATTGAGTTGGATTACTACGGAAAAGGAAAAGTTGTGTTATTTCGATGTGATTGGGCTGATGTTAATACTACTCGAGGCTGTAAAAGAGATCGTTTTGGTTTTACAATGGTGAATTTCTCTCGATTAATTCACACGGGTCAACAATTGATGGACGAACCATATGTATTTTCTTCTCAAGTGAAACAAGTTTTTTTACTCTCATGATCCGATGGATGAAGGTTGGTGCGTAGTCCTTCGTAACACCCCCAGAGACTTGATAAACATCAGGGATGGAAATAGAGATGACATTGAAACAAGATCCGAAACTTTGCCTTTTGCAGACCAAAACTTAGATGAAACAAGCACAGCTTCTACTTCACAATTTCAATGGGTTCGGGAGGACATGGATGTGGATTTTAATGAAAATTGAAAATGTAACAATTTAGTAGCATATTATATCTCTAACTTATTGTTAAATACATATATAAATGCTTGTTTGATAATTTTTAAATTTGTATAACTCTTGTTTATTGAAGTTTCTATCTTAAAAATGTGATATTGTGTTTGAATGAATAGGCAATATCTCAAAATTGTTTATTGTAGACATAATGCCTAGGAGGAAATTGAGAGGCATGCAGATTGTTCGAGATCCTCAGGCTGAGGAAAATACGGAGAGTCCTGCAGATTTATCGAGATGTTCTGTGTTGGATCTTCTCAGTTTCCAGAAATAGTTGAAGAACTTGTTAATATCGAAGGTAATATTTAACATTTTATTTAACTCAAATGTGTTTTTTTTTGTTAACTTGATTATAAAAGCTTAATATACTACTTCGATATAGGAGAAAGTGGTCGGAGACGCAAGACTAGGGGGGTCACGATGATGTCTGAGTTATACAATCTTCCAGCTGGGGAGAGAGTAAAAGTTAATTGTAACTCAATGGGCATACCTATTGGCGCAGAAGCAGGTGTTCTGGCCAACATTATCGGCGTAACTGCTCGTAATTCAAACATGTTGCCTATCACTTATGCGTCATGGCATGGGATGCAGAATGCTAATAAAAACCAAGCTGTGGAATACGTGAAGGTAACAATGTCATTATTAGCTTCATATTCTTTTGTCTTTGATACTCATATATATTTATTTTCGTTGTATTATTTGTAGGAGCGATTTTCTGTGGAGTGCTCTGACGATTTTATTAAGAAATCGTTAGGAAAGAAATGGAGAGACAATAAAAGTACTTTGAAAAGTAAATACTTCAAGATTGACGGAACCTTGCAAGATAAGATTGACAATGTCCCTCCTGGCATTCTCCGGTTTCAATGGGAAGATGCATACACGTTTTGGAATTCAGCAAAAGGAGAGGTAAGATGATTGATGAACTTTAGACAATATTGATTTAGTCATTAGAAAATAATTCAGTACACTTTTAAATTTAGGCACGACAGCATGTTGGAGTTACTAGCAGACAACACCAGAAGTTCACTCACACAGCTGGTTCAAAGAGCTTTGCTCGTATAGCTAATGAAGAGGTATTTTTTCTATTTATTGAAATATGAGACCTAAAATGGATAAGTTTGTGGATTTGATATTCTGAAAGTGTAATAAGTGATTTGAATATGCTTTTGTTGAATTTTAAGTTGATATATGCATGCATGTTATTGTTAATTCGATGTGACTAATATAAGACATGTTTTGTTCTCAAAATGCTTAAATGATTGGACTTTTGGTTCATTAGTAGTGCTTAATTGTTAATTCGATGTCATGAAGCATGTTTTGATTCAGTTTTGAAATGTGTTTGAGGATTGATGTACGTCCATGCGTGTTCTATATTTGCTAAATTTACATTGTAGGAAATTACGACCGGTAGTAGCGTCGGACGAATAAGGCTCTTCGATCTAACACATACCAAAAAAGATGGCACACCTGTCAATACTGAAGCTGAAGAGATAATGGTATATCTTTTGAATTCGTTTATATCATTAGTATGACATGTTAATTTGTTTTATTACTTGATTATCAGGCAAAATTGAAGGAAAAAAGGACAGAGTTTCAAACTGCAGCCTCGACCGATTCTTCTATTAATGTGGATGAGATCGAACATCAAGTTATGGTAGAAGTTTTGGGTCCTAAACGTTATGGTCGGGTTCGATGCCAAGGATCGTTTATCACCCCGAAGAAATTTTTTGGTGCTACTTCGTCCCACTACACGCTATCACAGAGCCAGTCTGAGAAGGAAAAGATTACTCGCTTAGAAAACGAAGTAACTCAACTGAAGGCTCAATTAGAAGTGAACAACGTGGCGAGAGACGAAAGAGTAGCTGAACTGACGGCTCAATTAGAAACGAACAATATGGTGAGAGACGAAAGAGTAGCAGAGCTGGCATCGACTTATCAGAGCCTCAAAGATAAATTTGAAGAAATGATGGGAATATTCCAACAACATCGACCATCGAATCCCTCATCTTAGTTTGGTTTTGTTTATTAAGTATATTTATGAACTAGATTTGAATTTATTTTTGAATGAAACTTGAACTTTTTTGTTTAATTGAATTATACAGATTTTGAGAAATTATGTTACAGGTTATTGTTGTTGTATTACTGATGTATGTAAAAAATATTAATAGAGATTGAACCTATCCCGTCGTTTGTATAAAAAACGCCACCTTTAGTCCAAGTCCATCCCGGCGTTTGTGTTAAAAACACCGTCGTTGTGCGCTCTATGCCGGCGTTTGCTTTAAAAAACGCCGCCTTTAGTCCAAGTCTATCCCAGCATTTGTGTTAAAAACGCCGTCGTTGTACGCTCTATGCCGGAATTTGTATGGAAAAATGCCACATTTGTACCATGCTTTATCCCGGCATTTGTGCTACAAACGCCTCCATAGCTTGCACAATAGCGGCGTTTGTAATACAAACGCCGCAATAGAGCATGGTACAAATGTGGCGTTTTTTCATATAAATACCGCGAACTTTCCCGACGCAATTACTGCCGGCGTTTGTCGCGACGTTTTTCATGTCGCTGCGAGGTGTTTTGGCGGCGCTTAAAAACGCCGCGAAATGCCTAAAAAAGCGTCGCAAAAGACCCATTCTGGTGTAGTGAATAGATAAGAGTGAGGTTTGGGCGAGTACCATCTCCGGGATTGGAAGCTTAACCGACTTCACTAGTACGCGCTCTCTTTTTGGGTGCCATAGGCCAGTGATGAGTGCAGGGAAGAAAATGGGTCCCTTGGCGTTTGGTTTCTTTGTGTGGGCATAGATCTCTTTTATGATTATCTCGCCAACATTGATCTGCCGCCCCATCATAATATTGTGGATGAGGGCAAGCCGCGGCCTGTTGACCGTTGATCCGTGCGTGGTGGGCATTAGGCAGCGTTGGACGAAGTAACTCCAAAGGACTACCTCCGGCAGCAGATCGTTGCGGTTAACTGACCCATTGTTTTTTCCTGTTAGCCACTTGGTGTTTGTCTTACAGATCTTTTTTTTGATCTTGTTGTAGTCAGCCGCTGTTAGGTAGGACTCCCATTCCTCACGCGGATTGCCGCTAACTTCTACGTTGTAAAAGCTGTTGATCATATCCGTTGTGAACTTGACACCTTCTCCACATGCGTAAACGAAAGGACTTTCTGGTACAGGTCTGAGGGCGTAGAACTCTCGCACTTGGTTGATGTTGATTCCTTCTGGCTGCCGTGCGAACTGGTCTCAACCCGTGTTGTGGATCCTTTCTAATAGGGAGAGCTCCAAGCCAAAATCCCCATCAGACTGGGTATATTGGAAACCCATTTCCTCCCATAGTTTCTGCTCTCTGTAGTACTTCTTGTAGGTTGCCTCGATAGTGGGGTTCAAGAACCTTTTGTAAAGAGGTCTAGAGGTGGCGGCGGGTTGTTGTGATGTGGCCATAAATGTGAGATGGTTGTATTTCCTAAAGAAAGAAAAAGAAGAATGTGAAAGAAAATAAAGCAAGGGAAATCTCGGAAGCAAAGATAGTAGAAAGAATTGAGAGTAAATGAGAAAGCAAAGTGAAGAAGAGGGGGAGAATAGTTGGCTTTATATAGCCGCTTCTCTCCACTGCCTTGGCGGGCACGCTTTCAACGGGCGGCAATTATTGCGGCATGAATAACGGGATTCTAGCCGTTACGCAGATATCCGTTCCGCTCGCTGTGGCAAATATAGCCGTTGCGGCTAGTCGTTATGAAGCCACTAGCCATTATGCGCATATGCTTTAGGCTGCCTTGGCCGCTGGTTGGGCTTCCCTTTTATTCTTTCATCTTTCTTGATCTTTCCTTCATTCCTAACCTGAAATAAATTAAATACAAAAATTAAATAAAAATTAAATCTAACCCTAATGCATAAAAATAAATTAGGAATAAAATTAAAAATTAGGTTATGTCGGGCTGTGCTTTTCCCAAGCAACACCACTTCCTGAGGGCTTTGTGTTTGACTTTTCATCTGGGCATGTTTTTCCCCTCCTCAGGTGGATGTTGCTGCCATCCTTGCTGCCCTGGCGGGACATACACCATAGAAAACAAAGAGACATTTTTTCAAGCAATAAAAATAAAAAGAGATTTAATGTGCAAAAACTAAAATAGAAGTGCAGAAGTTCAAACGTAGTTGTTGTTGCCAATCCCCGGCAACGGCGCCAAAAACTTCTAGAGCGTCTAGGTGTTCTCTATTTATGAGCGCAAATGCACACTCTTGTCAAGTTATAGTATAAAAGATATCGTCTCCCACAGGGATTGGAGCAGCTCCTATGAATGGTTTCCTGCACAAAGATTTAGTAAATGCGCAATTAAATCTCACGATGTGGAAATATAAAAACACAAGTAAAACTAAAGATAGTGATGAGAGGAATGATAAGGATTTTCGTGTCGGCGAGCAAGGCTTCGTGCATCTGTGAGTGGAAATGGATTTTCAAGCTTTATAACGCTTTGAGCGTGGTCTTGGGAGCTTAGTGTAAGTTTGAAACACTTAGCTAAGCTCAAGAGTAAGTGATTCGAAAGTCTCTCTCGGAATGTGCTATGTTTTTGTTGGAAAATGCACTTGTTATAAATATGATTTATTTATTGTTTTAAAGCATGTTTTGAGCATTAATAATGCTGGTGTTTAATGTCATGTTGTTAAGGATGCATTTGGTAGATGATCCTTGGATTTGAGAAAATGTATGTATTTAAGATTAAGCATGGTTATGCTTATAAACATGGTATTGTGTTGATGTTTGTAAAACAGTGGAATATTGATGTTAAATGATTATATTGGCAAGTGATAAAAATGGTTTTTGGTTACTTTAATCAGATATTGTTAGCCAGCTATAGGCTTAGGTGCACCGTGAATAAAGTCGCCTTGGATGTCGAGGGTTTGTGATTATACCGTATACTTCATCCAAGTACCCTAACGATTGAGGTTAAGATCACAACAGTGGATGTTAATCCTGTGTGTGGGTCTTGTGTTATGTGTCTCGTGCTATCATTAGTGGAATTATACACTACCAATGAGTGGTGTTGAGGGGTTGTGATTGTACCATTATACTCCACCACGAGTGTCACAACGATGAAGGGTTGCTCTCGTGTGTGAGCCTTGTGTAGTCCAGTAGTGTGTATGAAGCGTGTGGGACAACGCTTGTAATCCGCGTATCCAATTGTGGCATTTGTGTTGGTTTTTGTATCATTGAGAATGGATCATTTGCAAGCCAATATAATGTTGTTGATTAACGATTTAAGCATGAGATTCTTTAGGTTTATGCTAGAATGCATGCGATGCTTGGTTTAAGCATGAGCAAAAGATTATTTGCTATTATTTTAATGATGTTAAAAACATGTGGTTTGATAAGTGCATTGATGCCTAGAAGAGCATGTTTAAGGAAAGGCATGAGTTTGCAATTGTTAACGCAATGGTTTTATGAAATGCATTGATGAATGTTGCTTTAGCGATCCTCACTAAGCTATATGCTTACGCTCATTTGTTCCTCAATGTAGAGAATTGAGCATTCAAGGCAGCTCGATAGCAAGTGGAATCCAAGCTTTTGATTAAACAAAGTATGTAGTTTCACCTTGGTGTAATAAGAGGCAATGGGAGGGATTTATACTCTTGTTAGTATTTGGTGATGTTAAACACCTTAAGCATGTTTAGTTTGCTTATTTTGGTTTGTAAATGGCCTTTGAGGATTGATTTGTGCTTGAATGTGGTTTTTAGCTTTGTATGGTTTTGAAGATTAGGATGCATGCCTATAGTTCTAATACTTACATGAATGATGATGTGTTTTAGCTTGTGCTTCATGTTACCGGTCTTTGATGCTTATACATGTTGTATGTTTGATGTGGCATGTATTGGAATGATTTCGGAGGTGAATGTTTAAGAAAAATCAACAAATTGTTAAGTTGCAGGGCAAGGTGTTTCGGAACGCCCTTACCTGTTTCGGAACGATGGCCTAGAATGGTCATGGTGTTCCGAAACGGGTATGCACGTTTCGAAACATTTTGCTACTAGAAAGCATTGTTTCGAAACGGGTTTCGAAACACACCCGCATATCGAAACGGTCAACCTGGTTTCAAAACGACCGTTCCGATACATGGTCTTGTGTTTCGAAACACCTGACCGTTGGATTTGAATTTGAATTGTTTCAGGTTTATGTTTTTCTTACGTTTTGGTCCTTGGGTCTTGAATGCTTAATTAAATGATTTTGGATGATCTGTTTGTGATGAAACTTGGCATTCTGGCATGATATATGATTAATTTTGGATTTGTAACTTTAAAACTTGTTTAGTCCTTATAATTCTGGAAATTTATAAATTAGTCCCTAAAAGACGTTTGTATGCAATTGAACCCCTAATTGAGTTCCGTTCGCTGTTTCGCTTTCGCTAAGTTGAATTTCTAATCATATATGTTAATAATGTGCATCTAGAAAAGATAAAAGGAAAAAAAGGGTCGTTAATCGAGGTTGACTTTTACGAGTTGACCTCGGTTTTCCTCGTGTAATCTTCTTAGTTCGAGTCGGGCGTCTAGGTCGGGCTAAGGGGGTTTCATTTGTTGGTATCAGAGCCAGGTTACAAAAGAATTGGGGATGATGGTATGTGAATTTGGTATGTTTGGATATATGTGGATTGAAAAAGCATGTTTTGTTTGAATATTGGAGCTTATGCCATGCATGATTGATGTAAATCATATGTGAGATGAGTATGATTGTATGTTGATGATGTGATATTGATATGTGCTGATTTTGGATGATGGAGAGCATGATGAGAATGATATGTTATTGTATGTTATGTTTTGTCTGAGGGAAATCGGGGTGCCCATTGCCTTATTACACAAATTAAATGTTTTTGTAAACTTGGATCCTTGCTTGAGGCTGGCCTAAATGGTTTGTTTTGTTTATTTTTTATGCCTTGTTAAAAATAGCACTATGGTCTCGAGGAGAGAGCTAAGGTCGAACACGATAGTGCCTGCGGCTGAGCAGGGCGACCAGGGTGAGCAAGGGGCTGATGTCCCTCATGGTGGAAACTTACCTCCTCCGCCACCACCTGGAGGTGGGGAGCAGGAGAAGCAAGGACATGCTAGTCCGGGTTTGGGTGATCTAACGTCGTTGGTTCAGGCGATCACCAGGGCGTTTCAGGCTGCAGTAGCCGGAGCACATGTACAGGCCCCTGCAGCTGGGCAGACGGGCTTACCTTTGGGGAGGTTGAGGAGCCTAGGAGCTGTTGAGTTCTTTGGTATGTCTTCTGAGGTGTCAAAAGCTTGGTTGGCGAGCACGATCCGTATCATAGATCAGATGGGCTGTAATGATGTGCGCAAGCTGGGATGCGCTGTTTCTCTTCTCCAGGGTGATGCGTATAGTTGGTGGACGACTATCACTACTGGAATGGAACCTAATGAAGTAGGTTTGGAGTTTTTCAATGGTGCCTTTAAGAGAAAGTATCTAGGTGTGAGATACTTAGATGAAAAGAAACACGAGTTCATGTCGCTAGTTCAGAGAACCCTTTCTGTGGCTGAGTACGAAGTCCAGTTCGTACGTCTGAGCCAGTATGCACTTGAGCTGATACCTAGTGAGAGGCACTGTTGTGATCGCTTTCGGTACGGACTGGTATAGGAAGTCAAGACATACATGTTGGTTGCAGATTACATCGATTTCGATGTGCTTGTGTGTCGAGCCAAAAACATTGAACAGAACTTGGGTTTGGCATCCCGAGGAGTTGGTTTTAGCTCTGGAAAGAGAGCAGCTGAATCTAGTTCTAGAGGTGGACGGAACAAGAGGGGATGAGATAAAAGATATCAGCCTGCTAGGCGAGGAAATGTTGGACATGGTGCACCAGCTCAGGGAGATCGGATGAGAGCAGAACAGAACACGTGCAGGACGTGTGGATCTCGGGGTCATCTGAGGTGAGATTGTCCTTGAGCGGCTAGAGAGTTTCAGGCTCCTGTGGTGGTAACAGAGAAATTCATGCTGGAACTGTGGTTCAGCAGATCACATGAGGCGAAAGTGTCCTTTGTTGGCTGGTGGAGGCCAATGACAAGCACCTGTTGTGACTGCACCTCAAAGAGGCCGTGGGCGCGGCCGAAGGAACTTTCAGATGAGAGACAAGGGTCAGCGAGGCATTGCAAATGTGGTAGCAGTTCGGCCTGAGGGAAGCGGTCCTACGAGGGTCTATGCTTAGCACGAGGAGCGCAATGATACTGATGTTATCGCAAGTACCTTTGCTCTTCAGTCTTTATCATTGTTGGCTTTGATTGATTCTGGATCTACGCACTCTTATATCTTGAGTGAGCATGCGCATTTGCTTGATATACCTGTTGAGTTTCTCGAAGTAGGAATGCAAGTGACTAGTTCTTTTGGTGAGATTGTAGTCACTAGGAAGTTGTTTAGGAGATGCCCTTTGTTTGTGCAAGGTCATGCGTTTCTTGTGGATTTGATGGAGTTACCCTTCTACAGTTTCGATGTGATCCTTGGTATGGATTGGTTGACTGAGCATAGAGTGGTGGTTGACTTTGATGTCAAGAGGGTCACCTTAAAGCTTGTCGATGATTATGAAGTGGTGATAGTAGGCGAGAATGTGAAATTCTTGTCGAATGTGATTTCGGCTTTGGAAGCAAGCCGTATGCTAAGGATGGGATGTGAGGCTTATCTTGCCTATGTAATGAATCTTAGCACGAAGGATGTGCGTGTGTAGGACATTAGAACCGTTTGCGATTTTTCGAGTGCCTTTCTGGATGAATTGCTTGGGTTGCCACCAAACAAAGAAGTTGAGTTTGGTATCGAGTTGTATGAGAATACGACTCCGGTGTCAATTGCTCCTTATCGCATGGCACCTAAAGAGCTAAAGGAGTTGAAAATGCAACTGCAGGAGTTGTTGGATCGAGGGTTCATCCGATCGAGTGTGTCACCTTGGGGTGCACCGGTCTTGTTTGTAAAAAAGAAAGATGGGACGATGCGGATGTGCATAGATTATCGGCAACTGAACAAGTTGACGATCAAGAACAAGTATCCCTTGCCTAGGATTGATGATATCTTTGATTATTTTCGAGGAGCATCGGTGTTTTCTAAGATAGACCTGAGGTCAGGATACTACCAGCTGAAGGTGAAGGATGTAGATGTACCTAAGACAGCTTTTCGGATAAGGTACGAGCATTATGAGTTCTTAGTGATGCCGTTTGGTTTGACCAACGCACTTGCTGCTTTCATGGACATGATGAATCGTGTGTTCCATGAGTTCTTGGACCAGTTTGTGGTGGTGTTCATCGATGATATCCTTGTGTATTCGCATACCGAGGAGGATCATGATAGACACTTGAGAATCGTTTTGCAAGCGTTGTTGGAGAATCAGTTGTATGCCAAGATAAGTAAGTGTGAGTTTTGGCTTAAGGAGGTGGTTTCCTAGGGCATGTTGTATCAGCTGAGGATATTCGCGTTGATCCGCACAAAGTAGAGGCCGTGATGAGTTGGAAGGTGCCTAAGTCAGTGACAGAGGTACGAAGTTTCCTTGGTTTAGTCGGGTATTACCGTAGGTTTGTCGAGGGTTTCTCGAAGATAGCTGCACCTTTGACCAAGTTGTTGCAGAAGAATGTTCGCTTTGAGTAGACAGATGTGAGGCAACAAGCTTTTGAAAAGCTGAAGGAAGCTTTGACACAAGCTCTTGTTTTGATTCAGCCTGAGTCTGGTAAGGAGTTTGTGGTCTATAGTGATGCGTCTATTGTTGGTTTGGGTTGCGTGTTGATGCAGGAAGGTAAGGTGGCAGCCTATGCATCTAGACAATTGAAGGTGCATGAGCGTAACTACCCTACTCATGATCTTGAGCTTGCAGTTGTTGTGTTTGCTTTGAAGATCTAGAGGCATTATCTGTACGACGAGAAGTGTGTTGTGTTCACAGATCATAAGAGCTTGAAGTATCTCATGTCTCAGAAGGAGTTGAAACTTAGGCAACATCGTTGGGTTGAGTTGCTTAAGGATTATGATCTTTCGATCGAGTATCACCTGGGTAAAGCTAATGTTGTGGCCGATGCTTTGAGCAGAAAAGTGGTCGTGGAGCTGAGGGCGATGTTTGCTCGCTTGAGCATATCACATGATGGTGGTCTTATCGCTGAGTTACAAGTGAAACCATCTATGATTCAGTTGAACAAACATAAGCAGTTGCATGATGATTCCCTTGTTCCATATGTTCAGGACATTGCGGAGGGTACGCCTTTGGATTTCAGATTTATTGATGGCGATGTTCTGTGCTTTGGAAGTCGAATAGTGGTGCCAGATGATGTTGAGTTGAGGTGCACTATTATGACTGAAGCTCATAGTAGTCCTTTTGCTATGCATCCTGGTAGTACGAAGATGTATCGTGATTTGAAGGATGAGTACTACTGGGTGGGGTTGAAAAAGGATGTGGCTGAGTTTGTTAGTAAATGCATGGTGTGTCAGTGAGTGAAAGCTGAACATCAGGTTCCTTTAGGGTTGTTACAGCCTCTGAGAATTCTAGAATGGAAGTGGGAGAGAATTACCATGGATTTTGTGTCTGGGTTGCCGTTGTCACCGTCAAAGAAGAATTCGGTTTGGGTGATTGTTGATCGGCTCACAAAGTGTGCACATTTCTTGCTGGTGCATACTACGTATACCTTGGATAAGTTGGCTGAGCTGTACATTGCTGAGATTGTGCGGTGTGCCAAAATCCATTGTTTCAGATAGGGATTCGAGGTTTACAGTGCGATTTTGGGAATGTTTGCATCAAGCCTTGGGTACATGGTTGAATTTCAGTAGTTCTTATCATCCTCAGACGGATGGACAGTCAGAACGTGTGATCCAGGTGCTTGAGGATATGTTGAGATGCTGCGTAATAGAATTTCAGGGTTCTTGGGAGAAGCACTTGTCGTTGGTTGAGTTTGCGTATAACAATAGTTATCAGGCAAGTATTCAAATGGCTCCATACGAGGCTTTGTATGGTGAGAAGATGTAGAACACCACTTTGTTGGGCAGAAGCTGGGTAGAAGTTGATTTCGATGCCAGCTATGTTAAAGGGAACCACCGAGAAGGTGAAGCTCATTTGTGAGCGTTTGAAGGTAGCATCAGATCGACAAAAGTCTTACGCGGATCTGAAGCGTAAGAAGATTGAGTTCGCGGTTGGCAAACATGTGTTCTTGAAGGTATCACCTTGGAAAAAGGTGATGAGATTTGGGCGTAAGGGTAAGCTTAGCCCAAGGTTCATTGGACCTTACGAGGTTGTGGAGCGTATTGGTCCTGTGGCATATCGGTTGAGATTGCCTTCGGAGCTGGAAAAGATACATGATGTGTTTCATGTCTCGATGTTGCGGAGGTACAGATCGGATCCTTCGCACGTGATGTCTGTTGATGAGATAGAGTTGAATCCAGATCTGTCGTATGATGGGGAACCAGTGAGGATTCTGGATGTAAGAAGCAAAGTTCTTTGTGGCAAGACGATAGAGCTTGTGAAGGTGTTGTGGCGACACCGAGGAGTTGAGGAGGCCACGTGGGAAAGCAAGGCAGATAAGCTGAAGCAGTTTCCACACCTTTTTCCTTCAGGTAAAATTTAGGGGACGAAATTTCCTAAGTGGGGGAGAGTTGTAACGCCCTGGTTTTAGGCCTAGATGTTTTAGACATCGGATCGGACCGGTCGAGAACGGTTCAAATCGAGTTTGGTGATTTAAGGAAATCAAGGATCTGAATAGGATAAAAATATGGTAAAAATTGCTAAAATCCTCTAAAATCATGTTTAAGAGGTTGGTCAAATCAATTTTACAAAAAGAGTTTTGGAAGTAATACATTTTGGGTAGTGACCAAAATATAAAGTTTTAAAACTATAAAAAATGCAATTTTTAAAAAAGGAGCCAAAATATTAGAATCTTTAGGGAGCTTTATGGCAATTTAGCATTTCCTTAATATGACATGTGTTTTAAAAGGAATTTTAAAGTGATTTAATAAAGGGGTTTTTATTTAATTAAAATTAATAAAAAAGAAAAGTGAGATTTCATTTGACGTAACTACCTTCTTCTTCTCATTTTCAGCCAAACACCATTCTAACTCATTTTCTCCATAATTCTTTTCTACCAAACACTCTCTTATTATTTTCTAAACAAATTTCAAGAGTTCTTTCAAGTTCTTTAAGATTTTTGCTAAGGAAAACTTGTCATTCATTGAAGAAAGCAATGATTGGAGGTAAATCCCGTTCTCAACCTTCAATCTAGGTTCTTTATTAAAATTCCCAAGATCTTTGGTTTTTAATTAATGTTTTTAGTTGAGTTTTCATTATAGTATTGATTTGAGATTGAAATCTTACAAAAATATGATGAAACTCTTGATTTTTGGACTTGTTTTGTTAAGCTCTGTTTTGGATTGATTTTAATTAAGTTTTGAGGTGGTTAATATGTTGAAAAGAGGTTTTGTTGATATAGATCCCGAAATCCTTGAGATCCTTGAGTTTCTTGATAGTTCTAGTTGGGTTTTTGAGGTGAAATGTTGGAGTAATGCTTGCTGGAGGTATAAGGAAGGGTTTAGGTTGATTTTAGATGTGTTTTGATGTTTATAATTGATTGGAAGTGATGTATGTTGGCTGGGCTTGGTTTAGAAAGCAATCAATTGAGTTTTCGGTTGTTTCGGATGGGTAAATTGGTGTAGTTTCGGTGAGCAACGAGTTTGTGATTGGTTGCTGGTGTTGAAATGCATTTTAATGCATTTAGATCTCTGTTTTGTTGATGTGATAACATGGGATCTTGATCCGGGAGCAAACGAGACATTTTTGGAGGCTCAGGAAAAGTAATTTTCGTGTTGGCGTGCAAGACTTCGCGTACCGGTATGTGGAAATGGATTTTCCAGCTTTATAATGCTTTGAGCGTGGTCTTGGGAGCTTAGTGTAAGTTTGAAACACTTAGCTAAGCTCAAGAGTAAGTGATTCGAAAGTCTCTCTCGGAATGTGCTATGTTTTTGTTGGAAAATGCACTTGTTATACATGTGATTTATTTACTGTTTTAAAGCATGTTTAGAGCATTAATAATGTTCGTGTTTAATGCATTGTTGTTAAAGATGCAGTTGGTAGATGATCCTTGGATTTGAGAAAATGTATGTATTTGAGATTACGCATGGTTATGCTTGTAAACATGGTATTGTGTTGATGCTTGTAAAAAGTGGAATATTGATGTTAAATGATTATATTGGCAACTGATAAAAATGGTTTTTGGTTACTTTAATCGGATATAATTAGCCGGCTATAAGATTGGGTGCACCGTGAATAAAGTCGCCTTGGATGTCGAGGGGTTGTGATTATACCATATACTCATCCAAGTACCCTATCGATTGAGGTTAAGATCACAACGGTGGATGTTAATCCTGTGTGTGGGTCTTGTGTTATGTGTCTCGTGCTCTCATTAGTGGAATTATACAACTACCGATGAGTGGTGTTGAGGGGTTGTGATTGTACCGTTATACCTCACCACGGGTGTCACAACGATGGAGGGTTGCTCTCGTGTGTGAGCCTTGTGTATTCCGGTAGTGTGTATGAAGCATGTGGGACAACGCTTGTAATCCGCGTATCCGATTGTGTCATTTGGGTTGGTTTTGGTATCATTGAGAATGGATCACTTGCAAGCCAATATAATGTTGTTGATTAACGATTTAAGCATAAGATGATTGAGGTTTATGCTAGAATGCATGTGATGCTTGGTTTAAGCATGAGCAAAAGATTATTTGCTATTATTTTAATGTTGTTAAAAGCATGTGGTTTGATAAGTGCATTGATGCCTAGAAGAGCATGTTTAAGGAAAGGCATGAGTTTGCAAGTGTTAACGCAATGGTTTTATGAAATGCATTGATGAATGTTGCTTTAGCGATCCTCACTAAGCTATATGCTTACGCTCATTTGTTCCTCAATGCAGAGAATTGAGCATTCAAGGCAGCACGATAGCAAGTGGAATCCAAGCTTTTGATTAAACAAAGTATGTAGTTTCACCTTGGTGTAATAAGAGGCAATGGGAGGGATTTCTACTCTTGTTAGTATTTGGTGATGTTAAACACCTTAAGCATATTTGGTTTGCTTATTTTGGTTTGTAAATGGCCTTTGAGGATCGATTTGTGCTTGAATGTGGTTTTTACCTTTGTATGGTTTTGAAGACTAGGAAGCATGTCTATAGTTCTAATGCTTGCATGAATGATACTGTGTTTTAGCTTGTGCTTCATGTTACTGGTCTTTGATGCTTATACATGTTGTATGTGTGATGTGGCATGTATCAGAATGATTTCGGAGGTGAATGTT
This sequence comes from Hibiscus tridactylites, assembly GCA_958450335.1. Taxonomy (NCBI): domain Eukaryota; kingdom Viridiplantae; phylum Streptophyta; class Magnoliopsida; order Malvales; family Malvaceae; genus Hibiscus; species Hibiscus tridactylites. The sequence continues at coordinate 22,699,411 of OY288265.1, read as the reverse complement.
TGAGAAAAACCAGCAAATTGTGATGTTGCAGTGCAAGGCGTTTCGGAACGCCCTTACCTGTTTCGGAACGATGGCTTGGAATGGTCATGGTGTTTCGGAACGAGTAGGCACGTTCCAAAACATTTTGCTACTGGAAAGCATTGTTTCGAAACGGGTTTCAGAACACACCCGACTATCGACACGGTCAACCTGGTTTCGAAACGACCGTTCCGATATAGGGTCTTGTGTTTCGAAACACCTGACCGTTGGGTTTGAATTTTAATTGTTTCAGGTTTCTATTTTTCTTACGTTTTGGTCCCTGAGTCTTGAATGCTTAATTAAATGAGTTTAGATGATCAGTTTGTGATGAAACTTGGCATGCTGGCATGTTATATGATTAATTTTGGATTGGTAACTTTAAAACTTGTTTAGTTCTTATAATTCTGGAAATTTACAAATTAGTCCCTAAAAGACGTTTGTATGAAATTGAACCCCTAATTGAGTTACGTTCGTTGTGTCGCTTTCGCTAAGTTTAATTGCTAATCATATACGTTAATAATGTGCATCTAGAAAAGATAAAAAGAAAAAGAGTCGTTAATCAAGGTTGACTTTTACGAGTTGACCTCGGTTTTCCCCATGTAATCTTTTCAGTTTGGGTCGGGCGTCTAGGCCGGGCTAAGAGGGTTACAAAATCTCTTACCCTTAGGCCTGGGGGTAATTAGAGATCTTATGTAAAAGGGTCCATGTCAAAAAAATAGTTCTTATCTCAATAAAGAAGCATATTTTCCAATAATTTTTGTGTGGCAAACTTTCCTTCGCAAAAACAACAAAAAAGCAAAAGATCGTAAAATGAAAATCAAAAAGCAAACCTTAAAACAAATCATACCATTTCATCCATTCTTTCTTTCTTGGTATATATTCTTTGTTTCTTTTTGTTGAGTGGATCAATGGATTGATAAAAGCCAAGAGGGGGTGAATTGGGTTTTTAAAATTTGTTGTGGAAAGTGGAATAGCAAAAATTGAAGAATAAGACAATTTATAGTGGTTCAAGTTCCAAATGAACTCTACATCCACTACCTTAGCTACCACTAAGGATTTTCTAACAATCCACTAATTGCTATTCCCCTTTTTAAGGCTTAGGAGGTAACCTTTACAATACCGGTCAAATTTTCTACCCAAAATTTGACCAAACCCTCACAAGAATACAAAGAAGAAATTAAGGCAAGAAAGATATCTCTCAATACAAGTTTGCCCCTTTAAATACAAGCACTCAACCCAAATTTGAATACAAGATAGGAAGTAAACACAACAAAATTGTGGATTTTACAAGAGATAAGAAATTAGGCACTTTGAGCTTGGATTTTTGTAAAGATGTTTCTTTTGGATGCAATAGTTGTTGTTAGTCTTCAATTGGCTTCATTTTATACCTTCTCCATTAATTCTAGCCGTTTGGGTGGTTAGGGTATTGAATATAGCCGTTGGGACCCTCTCTTTCCACCATAAATGCACTTCTGTAGCCTACCGTATCGGTACACGGGAATCCATATCGATACCTGTCATAAAACAAAAAGAGTCGTTACACAATAAACAAAAGGGGTGTATCGATACGCGTGTAAGCGTATCGGTACGGGATAGGGATCCGTTTCGATACGAGTAAGACCATATCGATACCATTATTCTCACAAAGCTCACTGGAAGTTTCTGTATCGATACGGCAAAGGGCGTATCAGTACGGGACAACCAACACTTTAAAATTCTGTTACCTAACAACTGACACCAACAGTCAAAAACATTTAAGGCTTTTCAAATTTAAAATTCCATTAAACTCATATTAATATGGGTGACACCGTATTGGTATGCCATTCAAACTCCTTTAGTTTTTATAGAGAGAGCGTATCGATACAGATTCAATCTGTTTCGAAACGCTATTTCGATACGGTAAGGGGCGTATCGAAACGCGTTTCTCTAGTAGCCAAATTTGTAAAAAAAGGTATCGATACGGTAAAGAGCGTATCGATACGCCTGGATGATTTTCAATTGTTTGGCCTTGGAACACTTAGAAAATATTTTAGAGTTTGAGATTCTCAAAAGCTTGATGTCTCGCTTCTGTCCACTCATACTTAACATCTTTCTGCAGCAACTTCGTCAAAGGAGCAGCAATCTTGGAAAAACCATCCACAAACCTTCGGTAGTATTCTGCCAAACCAAGGAAACTACGAACCTCCTGAACAGACTTAGGAACTTTCCAATTCATCACTGCTTCAATCTTCTGAGGATCAACACGAATCCCCTTAGCTGAGACCACATGCCCAAGAAAAACCACCTCTCTAAGCCAGAACTCACACTTGCTCAGCATAGCATAAAGCTGATTCTCCAACAGAGCTTGCAACACAATCCTCAAATGCTCTTCGTGCTCCTCCTCAGTACGCGAGTACACAAGGATATCATCAATGAACACCACAACGAACTTGTCCAGGTATTCATGAAAAACACGATTCATCATGTCCATGAAAGCAGCAGGAGCATTTGTCAAACCAAACGGCATCACAAGGAACTCATAATGCCCATACCTTGTCCTGAAAGCTGTCTTAGGCACATCCACATCCTTCACCTTCAACTGATAATACCCTGACCTCAAGTCAATCTTAGAGAACACAGCAGCTCCCCGAAATTGATCAAAGAGATCATCAATCCTCGGCAAAGGATACCGATTCTTGATAGTCAACTTGTTCAGCTGACGGTAATCAATACACATCCTCATCGTGCCATCCTTCTTCTTCACAAACAAGACAGGAGCACCCCAAGGCGAAACACTCGGCCGGATGAAACCACGATCAAGCAGCTCTTGCAACCGCGTCTTCAGCTCCTTCAGCTCTTTAGGTGCCATTCTATAGGGAGTAATGGACACAGGAGTGGTATTCTCATACAGCTCAATACCAAACTCCACCTCGCGATTAGGAGGTAAACCAGGCAACTCCTCAGGAAAAACATCAGGAAACTCCTTCACAACCCTGATATCCTGCACCCTCAACTCCTTAGAACAAGGATTCATCACGAAGGCCAGAAAAGCTTCACAACCTTGCCTCAGCATCCTGCTCGCCTCCAAGGTAGAAACAACATTGGCAAGAAACTTTACATTCTCACCAACCACCACCACTTCATAATCATCCGCAAGCTTAAGCGAAACCCGCTTATTCTCACAATCCACAACAGCACGATGCTCAGCAAGCCAATCCATACCAAGGATCACATCAAAACCATAGAAGGGCAACTCCATAAAATCAACATGAAAGACATGCTCTTGAACAACCAAAGGACACCTTCTATAAAGCTTACGAGTCACAACAGTTTCACCAAAAGAACTAGTGACTCTAACTCCAACATCCAAAGACTCAACAGGCAAACCAAGCAACTCAGCATGCTCACGAAGTATGTATGAATGCGTAGATCCAGAATCAATCAAAGAAAGCAATGACAAGGATTGCAAAGTAAAGGTACCTGCAATCACATCAGCATCATTCCCTCCCTCGCGCTGAGCATACACCCTCGCTTGGCCTCCACCCTCAGGTTGAATAGCTACCACATGAGCTACTCCACGACCAGCTTCCTCTCGCCTCTGAAAATTACCACGGCCGCGCCCACGACCTCTCTGCGGTGCTGCAACAACAGGAGCACGCTCTTGACCACCAGCCATCCTCGGACAATCACGCCTCAAATGGTCAGCAGAACCACAGTTCCAGCACTCATAACCAGCTGCCACAACAGGAGCTTGCACCTCCCTCCCAGCACGAGGACAGTCACGCTTCAAGTGACCACGGGAACCACAAATCCAACAAGCACTAGGGTCAGCTCTAGCATTGCCACCCCTAGCAGATGCACCTCCACCTCTCTTTGATGAGGACTGAAACCTCTGATCACGTCCCCTTTTGTTCCGTCCACCGGAACTATACTCAGCAGTTCTCTTCCCAGAACTAGCTCCAGCACCCTTCGCAGACAAACTCAGATTCATCTCAATGTCCTTGGATCGACTAACCAACACATCGAAATCATTGTACTCAGCAGCCAACATATAGGTCTTAACTTCCGTCACCAAGCTATAACGGAACCTTTCGCACCTCTCGCGCTCATCAGGTATCAGCTCCGGTGCATACTGGCTAAGACGTACGAATTGTACCTCATATTCAGCCACACTCATGCTCCCTTGGGTCAGAGACATGAATTCACGCTTCTTCTCATCCAGATATCTAACTCCCAGATATCTCCTCTTGAACGCATGCTGGAAGAACGTCCAAGTAACATCAGCATCAGCCATTCCAGAGATTGTGGTCGTCCACCACGTATAAGCACCACCTTGCAGTAGAGACACCACACATCCCAGCTTTTGCACATCAGTGCAACTCATCTGTCCCAAGACACGCTTGGTACTCTCCAGCCAGGCTTCTGACCTCTCAGCCGACATACCCCTAAACTCAGTCCCACCAAGACTGCGCAGACGCTCTAAGGGTAATCTAGCTCCAGCATCTCCCTGATGCCCAGCTCCTTGAGCTCCAGCTACTGCTGCTCGAAAAGCACCCGCAATAGCTTGCACCAGCACAGACATGTCAGGCATCGCTTGCCCCTGACCAACCTCAGGTCCTGCAGCTCTAGCACCAGCTGCCTCAGCTCCAGCTCTTTCCCTCTCCGCACCACCACCACCAGGTGGAGGAGGAGGTAACACTGCACTACCCGTATGCTCCTCATTCACATTCCCTTCCGGGGTCGTAGCTCTCGCGCTACTCCTTAACTCTCTACGTGGTGCCATACTTTACCATGCATAATAATACAAAATAAAACAAGTCAGGACCAGCAAGGTAAGCAAATTCCAAGTATTCAAGCTCAATTTCTTTCAAAACAACATCATCTCTTTAGCTTTTGTTTGGCAATGGGTACCCTCATCATGCATCATCACAACATGCATCACATACACATCATCATCTAAAATCAATGATCATGCTTTCACACAACACAAGCATACATACCAAACCATGCTTCAATCATGCATACAAACATTCCCAATTACTCGAGAACTCAGCTCTGATACCACCAAATGTAACCCCCTTAACCCGGTCTAGACGGTTGACCCGAATTAAGAAAGTCACACGGGGAAAACCAAAGTCAACCCGAAAGTCAACCTTGATTAACGACCCTTTTTTTTTCTTTTTAATCTTGTCTAGATGCACGTTAACCTTAATTGTGATCACACAAACAGCATACCAAAAGATCACAAACATCAGAGATCAAACAGGGACCCAATTGAACAAATTACAACTTTAGGGACCAAATTGTAAATTCTGATAAATTAAGGGACTTAACCCAAATTAAAGTTACCATCTTGAAACTAGTCAGGTTTCATGCTTCTCTGTGAAATTTCAGCTCAAACGGACATTCCAAACTCATTCAATTGAGCAAACATGATTCAGGACCAAAACGTAAACAAAACAAAACATGCAAAGATACTTTTAACTGATTTTAACGGTCTGGTATCGATACGCCACGTGTCGTATCGATACTCGGGGAAGGCAGTAACCAAACTCTAGCAACGGTATCGATACCTTTCCCCCAGTATCGATACTCCACTCATAAGGTATCGATACCTGTTCAACGGTATCGATACGCCTGGGCTAAAAAGTGCATATTTGGCTCAGGCGTACCGATACGCAAGCCCGAGTACCGATACCCCTGCCTGGAAACGACTAGAAAACAGCAACATACATGCTTTAAACCTCAAATTAACAACACCAAACCATATCACTTAACCATACAACATACAAGGACCCTAATTGCAACATCAATTCAGCATATAAACAACACATACGAAAAACCCCAATTTGTAAAGCATGCTTCCTATTTAAGCTACCATTCAAGCAATAAACCTTCATAAGCAAGCAATAGGAATCCAAACCAAAAACCAGCAATTCAAACAACATTTAACATCCATAGGGAGTCTCAAACACCTCCCAAAACATACACATTGGTCCCCCATTGCCAAATCAACCAAAAGCTAAAAGAACTTATAAAACCTTCATGCATTGAGCTTTACTTGTACTTGTTTGCTTGCCTTCTCTTGCTGCCCCTCAATGTACTCTAATGCTCTGCATTATTGAATCAAGAAAACGAGAGAGCGTAAGCCAAAGCTTAGTGAGGAGTGCTCTTTAAAAACCATTCAATAATGCAATTAAAACCATTTGTAAATCATGCTTATAGACAACCTTTACACATGCTCAAAGCATACTTTAAATCAAGCAATTCCCATGCTTCCACATTTCATTTAAACAAGCATCTCATGCTTCAACATAAACATTAAATCATGCATCTCATGCATCTCAATGTACTATACATGTCATATTGGCTCAAGTGATACATTTCATTTATGAAATCAAGATCAACAACTTTCCCCAAGGACTTTTAAACACCTTGGCCCCAAGGACTTTTAAACACCTTGGCCATGGACTTTTAAACACCATGAATGAGGACCACACAAGGACATTTAACCACCTTTGTGTCCGTAGCTTGAATCACCCCAAGGACTTTTAAACACCTTGGCCCCAAGGACTTTTAAACACCTTGGCCCCATGGACTTTTAAACACCATGGAAAGGAGCACCTAAGGACTTTTAACCACCTTAGTGTCCGCAACAAGATTCATCCAAGGACTTTTAACCACCTTGATGATCTTAGGTAACAAGGCTCACTCAAGGACTTTTAACCACCTTAGTGACCTTCACTTTTACAAACCATCACTTGCCAATATACACTTTATACATCATATAATCCACTGTTTTAAAGCATTAAACCAAGCCATTTCATCATGCATCTCAAAGCATTAAATCATCATTTAAACAATGCATAAAATCAAGGTACTCTTACCTAGAGTTACCCTCAACACATGGCTTTAAACATCAGCATATATCATGCTAAAACATCAGCAATTATCATGCTAAAACATGCTTTCAAAACAGTAAACAAAACATGCAATTCATCATTTTGCATCACACCAAAACATGGCCACCACTTAGAGAGAAATCCGAAAACTTACACTTGAGCTTAGCAAAGTTGTTTAGACTTAAACTAAGCCCCCAAAACCTTGGTTTCAAAGCCAAAAACCATTTTCACAAATCCACTCACCGATTTCCACTTTGCTTCAAGCCAAAGCACCAAATCAAGCCTCCGGATCAACAATTCTTGGATCCAAGGATGCCTCCCCTGTTTCAACACATTAAAGCAGAGGATTAATGCATCAGCATGCATTAATTGCTTCAATGAAAGCATCTAAACTCGCTGCTCTCACAAAACCTCCATTTTCAGCCACCAAACACAACCGAAAATACATCCGAAACACTTCTAGACAAAGCCCAGCCATAAACCAGCAAAACCTCACTTCCACTGACATCATTTAACATCTAAAAACAACCTACAACCATCATTATACCTCCAGCAACACCAGATCCACAAGATCACCACAAAAGCTACCTTAAAACACAAGCTAAACTTAGGAAACTCAACCTATCCGGGATTGCATCAATCAAGACTCATTTCCACATCAATTTAATGATCATTTAACATCAAAAACACTTCTCAAAACACAGATTTAACAGATCAAACGAAAATCATGTGAAATCATCAAAATCTTGCATAATTAGCCAAGATCCATAAATCAACTTAAAAGCCTTTAATTAAACATCAAATTAGGATTGAAAACTTTAGGAATTTCATTAAAGAACTTGAAGTTCAGAGGAGAAGGACGTTCTTACCTCCAAACTTGAGTTTCTCCTCTTTTTGGAATGGAAAACCTTGATGAAACTTGAAGCAATTGAAGAGGTTTTGAAAATACAATGATTTGCAATCAATTGAGAGTTGAAAGGAGGATTTTAGGTGAGAAAATCAGAATTGAAACTCTGGAAATGGAGTGTTTGGGTTGAGAGAAAAAGAGAGAAAGAAAATGGGAAGTTAGATGAGAAAATGCTTAAAATGAGTTTTCCCTCCTTTTAGTTTTCTTTAAAATCAGAATTATGAGTCAAAATATCTTAGAAAAATCTGGAGAAACTCCCTTTGGGTAAATAGCTCCTTAAAGATTCAAAGTTTCAACCCTTTATAAAATAGCCACCAAACTTTCCAAAATTACATTTTGGTCACTAGCCGAAATGTCACACTTCCGAAACTCATTTTCCAAAATTGATTTCACAGTTCACTTAATTATATTAAAAGATGATTTTAGAACATTTTTCCATATTTTTAATGCAACCCGAACTAGGCTTTCCTAATTTAACCTCTTACGATTCGAACAGCACTTTGACCAACCGGTCAACGCCCAAGACTTCCAAGCCCAAAACCGGGGCGTTACAACTCTCCCCCCCTTAAGAAATTTCGTCCTCGAAATTTACCTGAAGGAAAGAGATAAGGAAACTGCTTCAGCATATCTTCCTTCCGCTCCCACGTGGCTTCCTCAACACCGCGATGCTTCCACAGCACCTTCACCAACTCAATGGTCTTGCCACGAAGAACTTTGCTATCTGAATCCAGAACCTTCACCGGTTCCTCATCATAGGTCAAATCCGGATTCAATTCCACTTCCTCCACAGGCAACACATGCGAAGGATCAGATCTATACTTCCGGAGCATAGAAACATGGAACACATCATGGATCTTCTCCAGCTCCTGAGGTAACCTCAACCGATACGCGACAGGACCCACTCGTTCAACAACCTCATACGGTCCAATGTATCTAGGGCTCAGCTTACCCTTCCGACCAAACCTCATCACCTTCTTCCAAGGCGAAACCTTCAAGAACACGCGATCACCCACCGCAAACTCTATCTCCTTACGCTTCAAATCCGCGTAAGATTTCTGCCGATCAGAAGCAGCCTTCAACCGCTCACAAATGAGCTTCACCTTCTCGGTGGTCCCCTTCAACAAAGCAGGCATCGAAACCAACTTTTGACCAGTTTCAGCCCAACAAAGAGGAGTCCTACACTTCCTCCCATACAGAGCCTCATAAGGTGCCATCTGTATACTCGCCTGATAACTGTTGTTATAAGCGAACTCAACAAAAGGCAGATGCTTCTCCCAAGAACCTTGGAACTCTATCACGCAGCATCTCAACATATCCTCCAAAATCTGAATAACTCGCTCAGACTGGCCATCCGACTGAGGATGATAGGATGTACTGAAATGCAACCTTGTACCCAGAGCTTGATGCAAACACTGCCAAAAACGCGATGTGAACCTCGGATCCCTATCCGACACAATCGATTTAGGCACACCATGCAACCTCACAACCTCAACAATGTATAGCTCTGCCAGCTTATCCAAAGAGAACGTAGTATGCACAGGCAAGAAATGCGCACACTTCGTCAGGCGATCCACAACCACCCAAACAGAGTTCTTCTTCGACGGAGACAAAGGCAAACAAGATACAAAATCCATGGTAACCCTCTCCCACTTCCATTCATGGATTTTCAACGGTTGCAACAAACCAGAAGGAACCTGATGTTCAGCCTTAACTCGCTGACACACCAAACACTTGCTCACGAACTCTGCCACATCCTTCTTCAAACCTACCCAATAGTACTCATAACGAAGATCGCGATACATCTTTGTACTACCAGGATGCATAGCAAAAGGACTACTATGACCTTCAGCCAGAATAGCACGCCTCAACTCAGCATCTGCAGGCACTACTATTCGACTACCAAAACACAACACTCCATCCTCATTAAAGCAGAAATCCGAAGGTCTACCCTCCGTGATATCCTGAACATGAGACACCAAGGAATCATCCAACAACTGCTTATCCTTGATCAACTGAACCAACGATGGTTTCACTTGCAACTCAGCAACAAGACCACCATCCTGCGATATGCTCAAGCTAGCAAACATAGCTCTCAGCTCAACAACTACCTTCCTACTCAAGGCATCCGCAACAACATTGGCCTTTCCCGGATGATACTCTATCGTCAGATCATAATCCTTGAGCAACTCCAACCAACGCCGCTGCCTAAGATTCAACTCCTTCTGAGACATCAGATACCTCAAACTCTTGTGATCCGTGTACACAGTACACTTCTCACCATACAGATAATGCCTCCAGATCTTCAGAGCAAAAACCACTGCAGCCAACTCAATATCATGCGTAGGATAGTTGCGCTCATGCACCTTCAACTGCCGCGACGCATAAGCCACAACCTTACCCTCTTGCATCAGCACACACCCCAAACCAACATAGGATGCATCACTGTAGACTACAAACTCTTTCCCTGATTCGGGCTGAATCAAGATAGGAGCTTGAGTCAAAGCCATCTTCAGCTTCTCAAAAGCTTGATGTCTCGCTTCTGTCCACTCATACTTAACATCTTTCTGCAGCAACTTCGTCAAAGGAGCAGCAATCTTGGAAAAACCATCCACAAACCTTCGGTAGTATCCTGCCAAACCAAGGAAACTACGAACCTCCTGAACAGACTTAGGAACTTTCCAATTCATCACTGCTTCAATCTTCTGAGGATCAACACGAATCCCCTTAGCTGAGACCACATGCCCAAGAAAAACCACCTCTCTAAGCCAGAACTCACACTTGCTCAGCATAGCATAAAGCTGATTCTCCAACAGAGCTTGCAACACAATCCTCAAATGCTCTTCGTGCTCCTCCTCAGTACGCGAGTACACAAGGATATCATCAATGAACACCACAACGAACTTGTCCAGGTATTCATGAAAAACACGATTCATCATGTCCATGAAAGCAGCAGGAGCATTTGTCAAACCAAACGGCATCACAAGGAACTCATAATGCCCATACCTTGTCCTGAAAGCTGTCTTAGGCACATCCACATCCTTCACCTTCAACTGATAATACCCTGACCTCAAGTCAATCTTAGAGAACACAGCAGCTCCCCGAAATTGATCAAAGAGATCATCAATCCTCGGCAAAGGATACCGATTCTTGATAGTCAACTTGTTCAGCTGACGGTAATCAATACACATCCTCATCGTGCCATCCTTCTTCTTCACAAACAAGACAGGAGCACCCCAAGGCGAAACACTCGGCCGGATGAAACCACGATCAAGCAGCTCTTGCAACCGCGTCTTCAGCTCCTTCAGCTCTTTAGGTGCCATTCTATAGGGAGTAATGGACACAGGAGTGGTATTCTCATACAGCTCAATACCAAACTCCACCTCGCGATTAGGAGGTAAACCAGGCAACTCCTCAGGAAAAACATCAGGAAACTCCTTCACAACCCTGATATCCTGCACCCTCAACTCCTTAGAACAAGGATTCATCACGAAGGCCAGAAAAGCTTCACAACCTTGCCTCAGCATCCTGCTCGCCTCCAAGGTAGAAACAACATTGGCAAGAAACTTTACATTCTCACCAACCACCACCACTTCATAATCATCCGCAAGCTTAAGCGAAACCCGCTTATTCTCACAATCCACAACAGCACGATGCTCAGCAAGCCAATCCATACCAAGGATCACATCAAAACCATAGAAGGGCAACTCCATAAAATCAACATGAAAGACATGCTCTTGAACAACCAAAGGACACCTTCTATAAAGCTTACGAGTCACAACAGTTTCACCAAAAGAACTAGTGACTCTAACTCCAACATCCAAAGACTCAACAGGCAAACCAAGCAACTCAGCATGCTCACGAAGTATGTATGAATGCGTAGATCCAGAATCAATCAAAGAAAGCAATGACAAGGATTGCAAAGTAAAGGTACCTGCAATCACATCAGCATCATTCCCTCCCTCGCGCTGAGCATACACCCTCGCTTGGCCTCCACCCTCAGGTTGAATAGCTACCACATGAGCTACTCCACGACCAGCTTCCTCTCGCCTCTGAAAATTACCACGGCCGCGCCCACGACCTCTCTGCGGTGCTGCAACAACAGGAGCACGCTCTTGACCACCAGCCATCCTCGGACAATCACGCCTCAAATGGTCAGCAGAACCACAGTTCCAGCACTCATAACCAGCTGCCACAACAGGAGCTTGCACCTCCCTCCCAGCACGAGGACAGTCACGCTTCAAGTGACCACGGGAACCACAAATCCAACAAGCACTAGGGTCAGCTCTAGCATTGCCACCCCTAGCAGATGCACCTCCACCTCTCTTCGATGAGGACTGAAACCTCTGATCACGTCCCCTTTTGTTCCGTCCACCGGAACTATACTCAGCAGTTCTCTTCCCAGAACTAGCTCCAGCACCCTTCGCAGACAAACTCAGATTCATCTCAATGTCCTTGGATCGACTAACCAACACATCGAAATCATTGTACTCAGCAGCCAACATATAGGTCTTAACTTCCGTCACCAAGCTATAACGGAACCTTTCGCACCTCTCGCGCTCATCAGGTATCAGCTCCGGTGCATACTGGCTAAGACGTACGAATTGTACCTCATATTCAGCCACACTCATGCTCCCTTGGGTCAGAGACATGAATTCACGCTTCTTCTCATCCAGATATCTAACTCCCAGATATCTCCTCTTGAACGCATGCTGGAAGAACGTCCAAGTAACATCAGCATCAGCCATTCCAGAGATTGTGGTCGTCCACCACGTATAAGCACCACCTTGCAGTAGAGACACCACACATCCCAGCTTTTGCACATCAGTGCAACTCATCTGTCCCAAGACACGCTTGGTACTCTCCAGCCAGGCTTCTGACCTCTCAGCCGACATACCCCTAAACTCAGTCCCACCAAGACTGCGCAGACGCTCTAAGGGTAATCTAGCTCCAGCATCTCCCTGATGCCCAGCTCCTTGAGCTCCAGCTACTGCTGCTCGAAAAGCACCCGCAATAGCTTGCACCAGCACAGACATGTCAGGCATCGCTTGCCCCTGACCAACCTCAGGTCCTGCAGCTCTAGCACCAGCTGCCTCAGCTCCAGCTCTTTCCCTCTCCGCACCACCACCACCAGGTGGAGGAGGAGGTAACACTGCACTACCCGTATGCTCCTCATTCACATTCCCTTCCGGGGTCGTAGCTCTCGCGCTACTCCTTAACTCTCTACGTGGTGCCATACTTTACCATGCATAATAATACAAAATAAAACAAGTCAGGACCAGCAAGGTAAGCAAATTCCAAGTATTCAAGCTCAATTTCTTTCAAAACAACATCATCTCTTTAGCTTTTGTTTGGCAATGGGTACCCTCATCATGCATCATCACAACATGCATCACATACACATCATCATCTAAAATCAATGATCATGCTTTCACACAACACAAGCATACATACCAAACCATGCTTCAATCATGCATACAAACATTCCCAATTACTCGAGAACTCAGCTCTGATACCACCAAATGTAACCCCCTTAACCCGGTCTAGACGGTTGACCCGAATTAAGAAAGTCACACGGGGAAAACCAAAGTCAACCCGAAAGTCAACCTTGATTAACGACCCTTTTTTTTTCTTTTTAATCTTGTCTAGATGCACGTTAACCTTAATTGTGATCACACAAACAACATACCAAAAGATCACAAACATCAGAGATCAAACAGGGACCCAATTGAACAAATTACAACTTTAGGGACCAAATTGTAAATTCTGATAAATTAAGGGACTTAACCCAAATTAAAGTTACCATCTTGAAATTAGTCAGGTTTCATGCTTCTCTGTGAAATTTCAGCTCAAACGGACATTCCAAACTCATTCAATTGAGCAAACATGATTCAGGACCAAAACGTAAACAAAACAAAACATGCAAAGATACTTTTAACTGATTTTAACGGTCTGGTATCGATACGCCACGTGTCGTATCGATACTCGGGGAAGGCAGTAACCAAACTCTAGCAACGGTATCGATACCTTTCCCCCAGTATCGATACTCCACTCATAAGGTATCGATACCTGTTCAACGGTATCGATACGCCTGGGCTGAAAAGTGCATATTTGGCTCAGGCGTACCGATACGCAAGCCCGAGTACCGATACCCCTGCCTGGAAACGACTAGAAAACAGCAACATACATGCTTTAAACCTCAAATTAACAACACCAAACCATATCACTTAACCATACAACATACAAGGACCCTAATTGCAACATCAATTCAGCATATAAACAACACATACGAAAAACCCCAATTTGTAAAGCATGCTTCCTATTTAAGCTACCATTCAAGCAATAAACCTTCATAAGCAAGCAATAGGAATCCAAACCAAAAACCAGCAATTCAAACAACATTTAACATCCATAGGGAGTCTCAAACACCTCCCAAAACATACACATTGGTCCCCCATTGCCAAATCAACCAAAAGCTAAAAGAACTTATAAAACCTTCATGCATTGAGCTTTACTTGTACTTGTTTGCTTGCCTTCTCTTGCTGCCCCTCAATGTACTCTAATGCTCTGCATTATTGAATCAAGAAAACGAGAGAGCGTAAGCCAAAGCTTAGTGAGGAGTGCTCTTTAAAAACCATTCAATAATGCAATTAAAACCATTTGTAAATCATGCTTATAGACAACCTTTACACATGCTCAAAGCATACTTTAAATCAAGCAATTCCCATGCTTCCACATTTCATTTAAACAAGCATCTCATGCTTCAACATAAACATTAAATCATGCATCTCATGCATCTCAATGTACTATACATGTCATATTGGCTCAAGTGATACATTTCATTTATGAAATCAAGATCAACAAATTTCCCTAAGGACTTTTAAACACCTTGGCCCCAAAGACTTTTAAACATCTTGGCCATGGACTTTTAAACACCATGAATGAGGACCACACAAGGACATTTAACCACCTTTGTGTCCGTAGCTTGAATCACCCCAAGGACTTTTAAACACCTTGGCCCCAAGGACTTTTAAACACCTTGGCCCCATGGACTTTTAAACACCATGGAAAGGAGCACCTAAGGACTTTTAACCACCTTAGTGTCCGCAACAAGATTCATCCAAGGACTTTTAACCACCTTGATGATCTTAGGTAACAAGGCTCACTCAAGGACTTTTAACCACCTTAGTGGCCTTCACTTTTACAAACCATCACTTGCCAATATACACTTTATACATCATATAATCCACTGTTTTAAAGCATTAAACCAAGCCATTTCATCATGCATCTCAAAGCATTAAATCATCATTTAAACAATGCATAAAATCAAGGTACTCTTACCTAGAGTTACCCTCAACACATGGCTTTAAACATCAGCATATATCATGCTAAAACATCAGCAATTATCATGCTAAAACATGCTTTCAAAACAGTAAACAAAACATGCAATTCATCATTTTGCATCACACCAAAACATGGCCACCACTTAGAGAGAAATCCGAAAACTTACACTTGAGCTTAGCAAAGTTGTTTAGACTTAAACTAAGCCCCCAAAACCTTGGTTTCAAAGCCAAAAACCATTTTCACAAATCCACTCACCGATTTCCACTTTGCTTCAAGCCAAAGCACCAAATCAAGCCTCCGGATCAACAATTCTTGGATCCAAGGATGCCTCCCCTGTTTCAACACATTAAAGCAGAGGATTAATGCATCAGCATGCATTAATTGCTTCAATGAAAGCATCTAAACTCGCTGCTCTCACAAAACCTCTATTTTCGGCCACCAAACACAACCGAAAATACATCCGAAACACTTCTAGACAAAGCCCAGCCATAAACCAGCAAAACCTCACTTCCACTAACATCATTTAACATCTAAAAACAACCTACAACCATCCTTATACCTCCAGCAACACCAGATCCACAAGATCACCACAAAAGCTACCTTAAAACACAAGCTAAACTTAGGAAACTCAACCTATCCGGGATTGCATCAATCAAGACTCATTTCCACATCAATTTAATGATCATTTAACATCAAAAACACTTCTCAAAACACAGATTTAACAGTTCAAACGAAAATCATGTGAAATCATCAAAATCTTGCATAATTAGCCAAGATCCATAAATCAACTTAAAAGCCTTTAATTAAACATCAAATTAGGATTGAAAACTTTAGGAATTTCATTAAAGAACTTGAAGTTCAGAGGAGAAGGACGTTCTTACCTCCAAACTTGAGTTTCTCCTCTTTTTGGAATGGAAAACCTTGATGAAACTTGAAGCAATTGAAGAGGTTTTGAAAATACAATGATTTGCAATCAATTGAGAGTTGAAAGGAGGATTTTAGGTGAGAAAATCAGAATTGAAACTCTGGAAATGGAGTGTTTGGGTTGAGAGAAAAAGAGAGAAAGAAAATGGGAAATTAGATGAGAAAATGCTTAAAATGAGTTTTCCCTCCTTTTAGTTTTCTTTAAAATCAGAATTATGAGTCAAAATATCTTAGAAAAATCTGGAGAAACTCCCTTTGGGTAAATAGCTCCTTAAAGATTCAAAGTTTCAACCCTTTATAAAATAGCCACCAAACTTTCCAAAATTACATTTTGGTCACTAGCCGAAATGTCACACTTCCGAAACTCATTTTCCAAAATTGATTTCACAGTTCACTTAATTATATTAAAAGATGATTTTAGAACATTTTTCCATATTTTTAATGCAACCCGAACTAGGCTTTCCTAATTTAACCTCTTACGATTCGAACAGCACTTTGACCAACCGGTCAACGCCCAAGACTTCCAAGCCCAAAACCGGGGCGTTACAATTTCGGGGGTCGATTTGTGATATAAGTAAAGTTTTCATGCCTTTTTGTAAGCCCTAAAATGTTCAGGTGACCATATGTGTAATTTACCCTTTTTGTCTTGATATTTACCTTTTGGTTCAGCCCAAATCATCGTTTCAACTCCCCCTTTTGATTTTGAGCAGCCGCACTCCCACTATCTCAGTCTTCCCTCTCTCGTTAAAGTATTGTCCACGTTCAACTATTGGTTCATCCGTTCAGATTCAGAGTCATGCATCAGTTCAGGCACCTCACCGAGGTAGATGGCAGTTTAGGTCAGTTGTTTCTGGTACTGCTAGTAGAGATAGATATGCTTCGAGTGGTGGATCAGATAGATCCGAGATTAGACGTCCAAGTTCAGTACATCCAATCGGAGCTCGTGTTGGATACGATGGTATACATGATGACATGGAAGGTACATCTTAATATGTTTTGGTTCCATTTTCAGTTCCATGTTTCAGTAATTTCGGTTAGGATATATCATGAATTCAGAATGGGAAAGTTATGAATGTTCAGTTGGTTTTGGAATCTTTTGTTAAGTCTGGAAATTTCGAGGACGAATTTTTTTTTAGGGAGGGAGAGTTGTAACACCCCAAAATTACCCTAATTTGAAAATCCTAATTTTTGAAAATCCCTAATTCAAAACCCTAGAATTCGGGAATTTCTAGTTTAAAACCCTAATTTGATTAAGTGGTTTAATTGAACAAATTCAGAATTTCTTGGCTTAATTTAGAATTTCGGGGGTCGATTTGTGATATAAGTAAAGTTTTCGTGCCTTTTTGTAAGCCCTAAAATGTTCAGGTGACCATATGTGTAATTTACCCTTTTTGTCTTGATATTTACCTTTTGGTTCAGCCCTAATCATCGTTTCAACTCCCCCTTTTGATTTTGAGCAGCCGCACTCCCACTATCTCAGTCTTCCCTCTCTCGTTTTTCATCTCACCATCACCCTCACTCATTTTCATCTCCGATGACCCTCCGTCCGTTGTCCGTGGCTTGCTCGGCCAACACCATCGCAACCCCCATTGTCGTGCGAACAAACCCCGACCTTTGGCTCTTTTCCACCGACCATTGTTTGCTCGGAAATCATGATAAACCGTCCGATTTCCTCTGCTCAGTTCGTTCCTCCGCCGTTCGTGCCGCCTTCCTCCTTCGTTCGTGTATGTAAGAAAAGTTATCGGAAACCTTTCGTATAACTTGGCTTTGTACGTCGTCGTCTCTCATTCGTCAGTTTTCAGTTTCGGTTTGGGTAAGTGGCTGGATAAGCTTCATCGTTCTTCATTAGATTCATTTTGGGTCTTTTGAGTTTTATTTGTGACCTTGGGTATTGTCGTGGTTGTAACAGCGCCGCCGTGCACATTTGGGTTGCCGTCGTCCTTGTCGATCTATGTCGTCGCCGACATGGTTGTCGCGCCGCCGGTGAGCCATCGCCACCCTTGCTGATTTGCTGCCGCCGCCGGGTTGAGTTGCGCCATCAAAGGGTTCTGTAAACCCTAGCCGTCATGGGGGTTCTGGGAACTTTGCTGAACAAGGGATGAAACCCTTGTGTGTGTTGAGCCGTGTATCATTTTTGGCCATGGATTTGAGAGACATTTAGAATGGGCCGTGTATTTTATTTGGTGAGCCCAACCGAGAAGCCTTGAGAGTGGGCATGTGTTGGAGCCAGTTTCAGATATAAGTTGAACCAACCCGTGTGAACCGGCTAAACCCGAACCGGACAAGTAATTGAACCGAACCAGTGAACCAATCGTGAACTGAACCAGATGAATTGGACCGAACCGATAGAATTGCCTTTGACCCGTTTGACCGACCCAATAGTTGACTGTTGACCAGACCTTTGACTAAGTTTGACCCTTTGACCAGTTTGACTTTGACCAGAGTTGACTTTTTTTGGGAAACATTCCTCTTGATCTTTTTCGACGTCCTGAGTCCGTATCCGCTGGCCATTTTGTCAAATTCAAATTCGAAAGCTCTATTCTGCTAATTTCAGTAAATTATTCATAAAATCTAATAAGTTGTGAATTTCAGAATCTGATTCGGAATATTCCTGTGTTCAGGTGATAACGTCTTCGAGGCTGACGAGTTACCTCCAGTTGTTTAGACCGATCTTGCACGTTCTTCGAGATCTTCACGTGAGTATATTTTCAGTTTAATTCTTAGTGTTTTAGTCGGTGGCTAAGTGTTAGTTATAAATACTAATATAGTATTCATACCTTCGTAGGTCCTGATTCAGCTAGATCTGAGCGTGAGATGCGCTTTTCCCAGTATTAGAGCTTCTGTTGCTTAAAGGTGTGTCTCTTCTTGATTTATAAACTTGTGTGCTTCTTTCTGTGCTATAAATTTTATGTGCTTTTCTGGTATAAATATAAGTAAATGTTTTTGTACATTTTGTGTGTATACTCCGTTGTGATTGGATGAATGTTTTCAGACATCTTGCATAACATGTCATACTGTGATTTAAGTGAAATATCATATTTTCGGAATCGTAAAACATTAGATTTATAGTATTGTGCAACTTGAATTTTCATGATTCAAGTTTCGGATCAGACTCGGATTTTAAAATCTGCATCATATCATTGTGGGTATATGGTTTGAGATTTGTTCGGGGAAGTTCAGTGGTTTCACCCTTCGGGCTGAATTCCGCCTCGGATCAGTGGTTTCACCCTTCGGGCTGAATTCCGCTTCGGATCAGTGGTTCCACCCTTCGGGCTGAGTTCCACTTCGGATGGTGACGATGAAGAAAGTAGGTTCTGGGGAACCATACTTTTCGGTGTATCGGAGATGGGTACTATGATTCATGTGCATCAGACATCATATCATCATGATTCAGTTTTATTGTGTTTTCAGAAAAGTATTTATCAGAAAATAAAATATTGTTTTGTTTTTGTTTTGTTTTCGTTGCACTTTAGAGACACACTAAGCTCTTTAGCTTACACCCCTTAGTTTTTACTTTTTCAGATATCTCAGACTCTTTTAGGCGACTCAGTACTAGGAGCTTCTCGCATTTTACTCGGATATTTTTATAATTCAGTATGAACTCTCTTTTAATTATTTCAGTCTACTGTTTTAAAATATTTTAGAACATTTGTGTAATTCGGACATTGAGACTGTTTAATGTTTTTAATTTGGATATTATTAAATGCATGCATTTTATAAGGTTATTTTCAGAAATTTAACCAAATATCGGAATAATGTTTAAACGACTACATTTTATAATAATGAGACTTTATTGAGTTTATTTTCTTTTAATAATAATGTTGTTTTTATTTAAGTAAACTTAAAAGGTGTTACTTGAGGGATAAGTTTTCAAACACGACTTCCTAGATTCGGCCCATTTCTTCTGGGCCGGATTTAGGGGGTTACACTTGTTGATTTGAAATATTTTGAGGGACTTAAAAATATTTTTCAAGTTTTTCAATTTAATCCTTAAAACACTTTGTTATATCAAAATCAAACATAGGTTTTACAATCTCCCCTTTTTGATATAACAAAACCAAACCTTGGAATTTTTAAGACTTTTGAAAAGATTTGCAAAAACAACTCCTCCTTAATATTTTCTTGGTAAAATTTAAGTTAAAAAAATTTAAGTGAGCTTGTTCCCTCTCCCCCTTTTTGTTAGATCAAAAAATAGAGACATATATAGACATAGGCAAAAGGCATAAATAATAACCAAGCAACATATTATAGATAAAACATTAAGTTCATAACAAAGGAAACATCAAAATAAAATCCAAATAACAATTATCGAAGCATAGGTTTTAGAATGCAAACTTAATCCTAAGAACATAAATCAAAGTGCATAAATAGATATCCTAAATGACATGAATGGAATGCAAAGATAATCTGCTACTCTTCTACATCGCCATCTTCATCGTCCTCTTCATGTGCATCATCATTCCTCCTTGATTGACGCCACTCATCATGAAAAGCGGTAAGAGATATGTTCATCGAGTTGTGACCGCCTTCAAGAGAGGTGAGACACGTCTCCACATTCTTCACACGATCTTCAAGGCTTGTAAATCGTGTGTCTATAGCGGCAAACCCTGAATTCATCACTTGATCCATGGAAGCAATTCCCATACGTAAGCCCGTGAATTGTTCGTTGAGAAAGGTCATAAAGGCATCCATGGAAGGAGGAGGAGCTTGAGGATTTGCAATTTCTTCCGGAATCTCATCGCTAGGGAGCTCGGAGAGACGAATCCAACTACCATTGAAGTAATGAAACTTTCCCCTTGAAAGTGATCTTTCATGAATGGGATCGGTGAAGGGCGTCGGGTAGTCGTGAGAGCAATCAATCTCCTTTTGGGCGAAGAAATAACTCAAAGTCGTCCCATATGTGAAGGAAGTGACAAGAGTAGTGTGGCGATGTTGCACGAGATAGACAATCTCCGCAAACATAATGCGAGCAAGATTTGGTTGTTGTCTTTGACGGAAGCACCGAATACAAAAGTCATCAACTTGGCAAATAGTTGAATACTTTCCTCCCGAAGGCCTAAACCACCAAGAAACCATCAAGTTTAGGATTCGATCTTGAGAATTCTCATCATCGAGTCTCTAATCTTCTAACTTAAAAACATCACAAATAGATTGAACGTCGATGGTGATCTTTTTACCCATTAGATAAGAATTAACGGCCGTAACTACACCCGCTTGATTGGCAACACACTTGGCATTAGCATAGAAAATCAAAACCAAATTGCGATAGAAAAAGACGGGAATTTGAATAAAATCCATAAATTTCCATTCTTGGAGCAAAGGTAAGTATGCAAATTTGAAGCGCTCCGAGTTGAGAAAAGGAATGGAAATTACCCTCTCCAGACGGATTTTATAGTTTTGAAAGCCTCGGAAATAGGTGAGTTCTCCGGTAGTCCTAAAGCACTTTTGATAGATAAGAGTGAGGTTTGGGTGAGTACCATCTCCGAAATTGGAAGCTTCACCGACTTCGCTAGTACGCGCTCTCTTTTTGGGTGCCATTGTCTAGAGAAATAGATCAAAACAGTGTGTATGCATTATTTTTCTCATTCAACCCTTTGAAAATCAATAATCAAGGTTTTTTTAAAAAAAATTGAAAGGCAAATCAAAAACAAAAGTTTGATAAAGTTTGTTTTTGAGAAAACAAAACAAGAAAAATTTAAAACGAAAATCAAAGAAAAAAAAAGAGAAAAAGAATTTTATACCTTGATATTGATAGAGAAGAATGGAAGAAGAACTTGCACCAAATTGATAGAAAGCTTTAAAGGCTTTGCTTGATGTTGAAAAACCCTCAAGAGACTTTGAGTTGTATGGTGAAAATATGATGGATTGAGAGGCTTTTTATAGAGTAAAAACGGCTAGGGTTTTGAAATTTCAATTTTGGTAAAAGTGAAACTCTTTAAATGCCATTAAGAAGTTGTCTGCGCAATCGAGTATCGATACGCCAAAGGGTGTATCAATACGGGGGTAAAATGATAATTTCCTAGAAACACGTGTCAAAGGTCCGTATCGAAACAGATATCATCTGTATCGAAACGGGTTTAACCGTATCGATACCCGTTTTAGACAAAATGCAGTCTGGTCAACTAATAAAGTACTCGTATCGATACGCATAAGTCTGTATCGATACCCTATGCCCAGAAATGCATTTTTGGATTTAAGAACAACCAAAGGCTCGACTTTAACATCTCCTAAATGAATGCAATTGATGAATGAGCAGTTCTAAGCATATTTTAACAGATGCATACTCCCCCTAGCTATAAGAATGGTTTCTATCAAGATCAACAACACATAAACATGCATTTTCACAAAATCAAGCAATTTTAACCTCAAAAAGGGTCCTAAAGGGTCAAGGAAGGCTAGTTAGACCTAACTCTCTCCTAAGAGACCAAAAACGCTCTTTGTCTAGAGGTTTAGTAAAAATGTCCGCTAGTTGGTTCAAGGTGTCAACGTACTCTATAACAACATCTTCCTTAAGGACATGGTCTCTAATGAAATGATGCCTTATTTCTATATGTTTGGTTCTAGAGTGTTGGATGGGATTTTTGGTTAAGCATATAGCACTAGTGTTATCACACTTAAGGGGTATGGTTTCAACTTTAACACCATAATCTAAGAGTTGTTGGTTCATCCAAAGGACTTGAGCACAACAACTCCCTAAGGATATGTACTCGGCTTCGGTGGTAGATAGAGCTATACTATTTTGTTTCTTAGAGAACCAAGATATGAGCATACTACCTAAGAATTGGCAAGTTCCCGAAGTACTTTTCCTATCAATTTTACATCCCCCATAATCCGCATTCGAATAAGCATGAAGGTTGAAGGTTCAGTCTCTAGGGTACCAAAGTCCTAGACAAGAAGTATCTCTAAGGTACCTAAAGATTCTCTTAATGGTTATAAGGTGAGACTCTCTAGGACTAGCTTGAAACCTAGCACACAAGCAAACACTAAACAAAATATACAATATATTTGCGGTAAGGTAAAGCAAAGATCCAATCATAGAGCGATAAAGCTTAGAGTTAACACACTTACCTCCTTCATCTTTGTCAAGCTTTGTAGATGAGCTCATTGGTGTAGCTTGAGGCTTTGCTTGCTCCAAGCCAAACTTCTTGAGCATATCTTTCACGTACTTTGCTTGATTGATGAAGGTGTCATCCTTCCTTTGTTTGATTTGGATTCCCAAGAAAAATGAGAGCTCTCCCATCATGCTCATCTCGAATTCACCTTGCATTAACTTAGCAAACTCTTTGCAATGGCACTCATTAGTAGATCCAAAAATAATATCATCAACATATATTTGTACTACTAAGATGTCATTTTTATATCTTTTTATGAAAAGTGTAGTGTCCACCTTACCTTTTTCAAAATCTTTTTCAATCAAAAAGTTTGAAAGCCTTTCATACCAAGCTCTAAGATCTTGTTTTAAACCATAAAGTGCTTTGGTTAGTTTGAAAACATGATTTGTAAATTTTGAATCCTCAAAACCCAGTGGTTGTTCCACATACACTTCCTTATTTATAAAATCATTTAAAAATGCACTCTTGACATCTATTTGAAAAAGCTTGAAATCATGATAACATGCATATGCAAGCAACATCCTAATAGCTTCTATTCTATCTACGGGTGCATAGGTTTCATCAAAATCTATTCCCTCTTCTTGAGTGTAACCTTGAGCAACTAATCTAGCTTTGTTTCTCACAATGTTACCACTCTCATCTAGTTTATTCCTAAATACCCATTTAGTTCCTATAGTAGATTGATTACTAGGCCTTTCAACTAATGTCCATACATTACTTATCTTAAATTGATTTAACTCTTCTTGCATAGTCATAATCCAAAAACCATCTTTTAGTGCTTCTTTAATGTTCTTAGGCTCTATGCATGAGATAAAAGCAACATGATTCATGAGTTTGAGAGAAGATCTAGTAGCTACCCCCTTAGATGGATCACCCAAGATTTCACCACCTTTGACATAGTTGTACTCCCTTGGGTAGCTCACTTTCTTTTCCTCAAGAGCCAAGTCCTTCAAGGCTTCAAGTGGTGGATCTTGTGCATTTTCTTCTTTAGATGGAATCTCATCCTCCTTTGAAGTTTTTCCTCCATCAAAGGCATCAAAGATTCCTACATCATCATCATCACAAGATTCCTTCCTCGGAAGGAGGTTATCATCGAAAACGACATGAATAGACTCTTCTACTACTAAAGTTCTTTGATTAAATACATGATAGGCTTTAGAGTTTAAAGAATACCCTAAGAAAATAGCTTCATCACTTTTAGCATCAAATTTACCTAAGTTGTCTTTACCATTATTTAAAACAAAACACTTGCAACCAAATGGATGAAAATAGCTAATGTTATGATTTTTAGATTTTAAAATCTCATATGGTGTTTTCTTTAAAAGTGGCCTAATCATTACTCGATTTACAATGTAGCAAGCGGTGTTTGTGGCTTCCGCCCAAAAATATTTAGGTAAATTGTTTTCACAAAGCATGGTTCTAGCCATTTCTTGTAAAGTCCTAATTTTCCTCTCAACTACCCCATTTTGTTGAGGAGTTCGAGGAGCTGAAAATTGTGGCTAATACCATTTTCATTTAAAAACTCTTCAAAACCTAGATTTTGAAACTCGGTTCCATGATCACTTCTAGTATGAGAAATCTTAAGTTCAAGATCATTTTGAGTTAATTTTGAAAACGTGATGAATTTTTCTAAAGCCTCATCTTTAGTACTTAAGAATAGAAACCAAGTAAATCTAGAATAGTCATCAACAAGTACAAAAGCATATGATTTACCACCTAAGCTCATAGTTCTAATAGGCTCAAATAAATCCATATGAATTAGTTGTAAACACCTACTTGTAGAAACATCATTAATGGATTTAAAGGATGATCTATGTTGTTTACCCTTAGAGCATGCATCACATATTTTATCATTTGAAAACTTGATCTTGGGTAAACCTCTAACTAGATTTAGGGAAACTAATTTTTCCAAAACACTAATGCTAGCATGTCCTAGTTTCCTATGCCATAGCCATGCATCATTTTCATTTTGTGCAATAAAACATGCATGGGATGAATGAATGTCATCTAGATGCACCATGTATATGTTACCTATGCGATGACCAATGAGCATTATTTTATTTGATTTAATGTCAACAATTTTACACCTATTTTTATCAAATAAGACATTAAATCCTTAATCACACAATTGACTAATTCTCAATAAATTGTGTTTTAGACCATCAACATACAAAACATTTTCAATGAGTATAGTAGAGTGATTACCTATGGATCCAATACCTTTAATGTGGCCTTTGGAGTTGTCACCAAAAGTCAATACTCCTTCACTTTTTGGATTTAAGTCCATGAATCGACTCTTGTCTCCGGTCGTGTGCCTCGAGCATCCACTATCAAGGTTCCATGAGTTTTGACTTTGTGCTTTGGCCTTGTAGGAATGCTCCCCCTACAAACAAAGAGTTAAACTTTGATTTTTGGTACCCAAATCATTTTGGGTCCACAAGTGTTAGCTCCCAAAAGCTTGGTTCCCTTAGGAATCCAAGGTGACATGGCATCAAAATTATTAGATTTGACAAGTTCCTTAGGAACCCATACACTTCTAATTCTTTTGGTTATATTATGTCTATGGAAGCCACTTTGTTTGTAGTTATAGGTCTTTCTTTTAGGTTGGTTTGTTCTAGATGAATCACTTATTTTATTTTTCACATTATCAACATTTTTGAAAGACTCTTTGAGCTTATTAAGCTCATCTAACACCTTTTGGTGTTCTACATTGTATTGAGAAATAAGATAATTTAAATCTACATTTTCATTTTGAAAAAAATTCAAGTTCATCTTGTAGATCTAAGATCTTTTTCCTCAAATTTTAAGTTAGCTTGAGAAAGTAAGTCATTTTTAGCATTTAATTCTGAAATGATCTTTTTATTTCTTAAGACGGGCTCTTTATACTTCTCAACTAACTCATCATATACCTCTTGTAACTCATCATAAGCTTCATACAATTCATCAAATGTGAAAGCAAATGTAGATGAGTTAGAGGTTACCATGGAGGAATCCTCCTCAAGAGCCATGAGGCAAAGGTTGGCCACTTCATGTTCCTCATCCTCGGATGACTCCTCATCACTCCAAGTAGCAAGCTTGGCTTTGAGCTTCTTCTTCTTCTCAAAGCCCTTCTTCTTAAGTTGAGGGCACTCAGAACGAATATGACCTGGTTTTTTGCACTCAAAGCAAATGATTTTATCCCTCTCTTCTTCTTTGTTTTTGGTATTGAAGTCCATTTTTCTTTGAATTTTTCTACCTCGATTGGACCTCATAAACCATGAGAATCTTTTGGCTATCATAGCCAATTCTTCTAGATCTTTCTCCTCACTAGAAGTGCTCTCCTCATGTAGAGAAGCTTTGAGAGCCACTCTTAGCTTTTTCTTCTTGTCTACCTCAAGCTTCTCTACTCTTCTTTATTCCTTTCATCTTCCCTTCCTTGCTTTATGATCTCATGAGTTAGGAGAGAACCAACTAGCTCATCAAGCTTGAGTGTCTTCAAATTCTTGGCCTCAATGATGGCGGTTCTTTTCCCATCCCATGACTCGGGAAGTGAGTAGAGTAGCTTCCGGACTAGTTTGTCTTCCTGTATTATCTCTCTAAAACCCTTTAGCACATTGACGATTGTTGAGAAATGATCGAACATCTTTGAAACGGTTTCGTCGGGCTCCATTTTGAAATTCTCAAAGCTAAGATTGAGAATTTCAATCTTTGTTTCCTTTACATCACTTGTTCCTTCATATGTAGTCTCAAGTGTATCCCACACTTCCTTATCACTTTCGATGGAGGACACTTTGAGTAGATATCAGGACCAAAAGAGCAAAATAGCATGTGAAGAGCCTTGTCGTTGATTTGAATCTTCTTTCTATCTTCTTCACTCATTTCATTTTTCCTTTTTGGCACAAGTCTTCCTTCGTCGTCTCTCTTCATCAGAATAGAGGGACCATCTTCAATAACATCCCAAAAAAGATAATCATTGGATTTAATGAAGAGACGCATTTGGTTCTTCCAAAAAGGATAGTTGTCGCCGTTGAAGAAAGGCGATTTTGTGGTCTATTGAGACTCGTACATGCTAGAGCCGAAGGTAGATGTCATGTCTTGCTTTGTAGTTGATCACACTCTTCCTAGAATCTCCTCTTGTGGTTGTTAATTCTTCAAAGAGGTAGGCTTTGATACCAATTGTTGAGTGGATCAATGGATTGATCAAAGCCAAGAGGGGGTGAATTGGATTTTTAAAATTTGTTGTGGAAAGCGGAATAGCAAAAATTGAATAACAAGATAATTTAGAGTGGTTCAAGTTCCAAATGAACTCTACATCCTGTACCTTAGCTACCACTAAGGATTTTCCAACAATCAACTAATTGTTCTTCCCCTTTTCAAGGCTTAGGAGGTAACCTTTACAATACCGGTCAAATTTTCTACCCAAAATTTGACCAAACCCTCACAAGAATACAAAGAAGAAACTAAGGCAAGAAAGATATCTCTCAATAGAAGTTTTCCCCTTTAAATACAAAGCACTCAACCCAAATTTGAATACAAGATAGGAATTAAACACAACACAATTTGGGATTTTACAAGAGATAAGAAATTAGGCACTTTGAGCTTGGATTTTTGTAAAGATGTTTCTTTTGGATGCAATAGTTGTTGTTAGTCTTCAATTGGCTTCATTTTATACCTTCTCCATTAATTCTAGCCGTTTGGGTGGTTAGGGTATTGAATATAGCCGTTGAGACCCTCTCTTTCCACCATAAATGCACTTCTACAGCCTACTGTATCGGTACACGGGGATTTGTATCGATACCTATCTCAAAACAGAAAGAGCAGTTGCACAATAACAAGAGGGGCGAATCGATACGCGTGTAAGTGTATCGCTACGGGATAGGGATCCATTTCGATACGGTTAAGACCGTATCGATACCATTATTCTCACAAAGCTCACTGGAAGTTTTCGTATCGATACGGCAAAGGGCGTATCGGTACGGGACAACCAACACTTTAAAATTCCGTTACCTAACAACTGACACCAACGGTCAAAAACATTTAAGGCTTTTCGAATTTAAAATTTCATTAAATTTGTATCGATACGGGTGACACCGTATCAGTACGCCATTCAAACTCCTTCAATTTTTACAGAGAGAGCGTATTGATACAGATTCAATCTGTTTCGATACGCTGTTTCGATACGGTAAGGGGAGTATCGAAACGCTTTCTCTAGTAGCCAAATTTGTAAAAAAGGTATCGGTACGGCAAGGTGCATATCGATACACCTGGACGATTTTCAATGGTTTGGCCTTGGAGAACTTAGAAAATATTTTAGAGTTTGAGTTTTTCAAACTAAAGTGAAGCCTTGTTGATTTGAAATCTTTTGAGAGACTTAAAAAAAATTTTCAAGTTTTTCATTTTAATCCTTAAAACACTTTGTTATATCAAAATCAAACATAGGTTTTACACTTTTATTTGCAGGTTTTTAGATATCAACGGTACAAATGACTCTGAGTCAGATTCTGATATTAATTTTGAATTACCACTATTTTTCGAGGAAGTTGGGAATATTGATGATGATGAAGAATATGACTTGCCCGATGATTTGCTCAAAATGGTAGAGGGAGAGGAAAAGCAGATTCTATCCCACAAAGAAGAGTTAGAAGTTTTGAATCTTGGGACCGAAGAAGAGAAGCGTGAAGTGAAGATTGGTACCACCATCTCAGTTAAGACGTGACATTGTTTGGTTGAGCTTCTGTAGGAGTATAAGGACAATTTTGCCTGGTCGTATCAGGATATGCCTGGCCTTGATACAGATATTGTTATGCATCGGCTTCCTATAAAGGAGGGATGTGAGCCTGTAAAGCAAAAACTCAGAAGGATGAAGGTTGATACACTTCTGAAAACCAGAGATGAAGTAAAAAAAACAATACAATACAGGATTCCTCGAGGTGGCTAAATATCCAGATTGAGTGGCAAACATTGTTCCAGTACCAAAGAAAGATGGAAAAGTAAGGATGTGTGTCGACTACAAGGATCTTAATAGGGCAAGTCCCAAAGATAACTTTCCGCTCCCACATATCGACACCTTGGTAGACAATACAACTGGTCATTCCATTTTCTCCTTTATGGATTGATTTTCTGGATATAATCAAATAAAGATGTGCCCATAAGACATGGAAAAGACTACTTTTGTAACACTTTGGGGAACTTTTTGCTATAAAGTAAGGCCTTTTGGATTGAAAAACGCGGGGGTAACTTATCAGAGAGCTATGGTTACTCTTTTCCACGATATGATGCACATGAAATAGAAGTTTATGTTGATGATATGATTGCCAAATCCAGAACTGAGGAGGAGCATCTAGTGAACCTGGGTAAGCTTTTTCAAAGGTTGAGAAAATTTCAGCTAAAGTTTAATCCTGCCAAGTGCACATTTGGGGTTACTTCTGGAAAGTTGTTAGGCTTTGTAGTAAGTAGAAAAGGAATTGAAATTAACCCTGATAAGATAAATGCCATACAAGAGCTTCCATCACTCCAAACACAAAAGCAACTTCGAGGATTCTTGGGAAGGTTGAATTACATAGCCCGTTTCATCTCTCAATTAACAAATAAATGTGATCCAATATTAAGGTTACTCAGAAAGAATAATCTAGGGACATGGAATGAGGAATGTCATGTAGCCTTAGAAAAGATCAAGGAGCAGTTAACCAACCCTCCAGTGTTAGTACCACCTGTCTCAGGAAAACCGTTAATACTCTATCTGACGGTGTATGAAAATTCAATGGGCTGCGTATTGGGGTAGCATGATGAAACTGGAAGGAAGGAATGGGCAATATATTACGTGAGCAAAAAGTTCACCAACTGTGAAACAAGATATACCTCGATTGAAAAAGTATGTTGCGCTCTAGTGTGGGCTACTAAAAGGCTTAGGCAGTTTATGTTGTATCATACCATATGGTTGATTTCAAGGCTAGATACGTCAAAGTTTATGATGGAAGCTTCAGCCCTATCATGAAGAATAGCATGATGGCAGATGTTGCTCTAAGAATATGATATTCAGTATGTGAGTCAGAAAGCGGTAAAAGGAAGTGCCATAGCTGATTTTCTGGCAAGTCATGCTCAAGATGATTATGAGGCGTTAGATTTCAGTTTCCCTGACGAGAATTTAATGTGTATTATAGAAAATGATGAGCCACCAACAGAATCCAGGGTCATGCACTTTGACGGTGCTGTAAATGCTTTAGGACGAGGTATCGGGGCAGTTTTGGCCTCACCAGAAGGAGACCATTACCCTTTCACATGTCGTTTGAAATTCTTTTGCATTAATAACATGGAAAAATATGAGGCATGCATATTAGGTCTAAGAGAGGCCATTGATAGAAAGATCCGAAATTTGAAGGTCTATGGGGATTCAGCGTTGATCATCTATCAAATAAGTGGCGAATGGGAAACAAAAGATGCAAAATTGACAGAATATTACAAGTTGGTCCTTGAATTAACTAAAGAATTCGATGTGATCACTTTTAAGCATCTCCCAAGGGAAGACAATCGGATGGCTGACGCCTTAGCTACTTTAGCTGCCATGTTTAAATCAAGTGATGGTTCCAAGATGATACCTATTAAGTTGCAAACGTTGGAGTCCCCGGCTCATTGTTACAACGTAGAGGAAGAAGCAAATGGCTTACCGTGGTACCATGACATCTTGCAGTACATAAAATTTCAGCAATGCCCAGTACAAGCTTTAGAAAATGAAAAGAAGATGAATAGGAAAATGGCATCGGGATACATTCTTGATGGAGAAATCCTTTATAAATGAAGTCGAGATCAGGTTCTTTTAAGATTTGTGGATGCAAAAGAAGCTGAGTTGATTCTAGAAGAGGTTCATGAGGGAGTTTGCGGAACTCACCCTAGTGGTTTCACTATGGCAAGAAGAAATATGCGTTTCGGATATTACTGGTCAACAATGGAATGAGATTGCATTAATTACTCCCACAAATGTCACAAGTGCTAGGTTTACGCTGACAAGGTTCACGCGCCTCCTCAGTCTCTCCATGTCATGTCATCTCCCTGGCCATTCTCTATGTGGGGCATAGACGTCATTGGGCAGATTCATCCGAAGGCGTCAAATGGACATCGCTTTATTCTGGTAGCTATCGATTACTTCACAAAATGGGTGGAACCGGCCTCATACACAAGTGTAACTAGGTCCACTGTTTGTAATTTCTTAAAGAAGAAGATCATTTGTCGATATGGTTTACCGGAGAGCATAATCACCGATAATGCCTCCAACCTAAATAAAAAAATGATTGTTGGGGTCTGTGAACAGTTTAGCATTAAGCACCGCAACTCAGTAGTAGATCGCCCGAAGATGAATGGAGCAGTAGAGGCAGCCAATAAAAACATCAAGAAGATAGTTGCAAAAATGACTGACACTTATAAAGATTGGCATGAAAAGTTACCATTCCCCTTATATGCATATCGAACAGCAGTACGAACATCGATCTACTGGGCAACTCTGTTTTCATTAGTGTATGGAGTAGAAGTTGTGCTACCAATTGAGGTTGAGATACCATCGCTGCGTGTCTTGATGGAGGCCAAGTTAGATGAAGCTGAATAGGTTCAGGCAAGGTATGACCAATTGAATTTGATTGAAGAAAATAGGTTGAAAGCCTTATGACATAGTCAAATGTACCAAAGGAGAATGATAAGGGCTTACGAAAAGAAGGTTCGCCCTATAGAATTCCAAGAAGGTGATTTTGTATTAAAGAAGAAGCTGCCAATCCAAAGCGATCCCCGAGGAAAATGGGCGCCCAATTAGGAAGGACCTTATATTGTGACAGAGGTTTTTTTAGGCGGAGCATTGATCTTGGCTGAGATGAATGGAGATGAGCTTCAAAACCTGGTGAACTTAGATTTCGTTAAGAGGTATTAGGCTTGAAGAAAAGGAAAAAGATAAGGAAAAAGAAAAAAGAAAAAGAAAAGAAAAGAAAAGAAAAAGAGAAAGAAAAGAAAAATGAGGGTTCAAAATGAAAACCTGCAAGGGGCATTTTGAAACCAAAGGAGGATCTGAGCTGAAAACCTGTAAAGGGCGGCTCAGGTAATTCGCAAGATAATTTTCAGGGATTCATATCTTATGCATCGTACTCAAAGACTCCTCAACAAGGGTGGCATTCAAGATTTCTTCTGGCATTTGATGGGAGGAGTTTGGATTGTTGATATCTGAATACTTGTTCACTTTTTCTTTTTTATAAACCTTTTTGTGTTTGCCAAATCATTAATAAATTTCGTTTCTTTCTTCCTTGTTTTCTTCCCTATTCTTATCGGCATTTTGCTTTAAAATGAGAATTGATGAATTTGACAATCATTTAGATATATAAAAGATTTTTTAGCATTACTTTGAGAAAGTTTTGAAAGTACAGGGACTATGAGGCGTTTCATGATAAAGATTGTCACTTGGGGCATGTGACGTCAATATGAAAACATTTGAAGTAGAAATAAGCCTTGTTGCAAAAAATTTCAAATTAATCCAAACATGAAGAAAAGTGAGGATTCTTGAAAGGCTTTACAAGTGTCTTGGTGCCTAAATAATAAATTGGTGTTTCCTAATCACCAGTCTTTCTTACATGATAATGAGAACAATTTTACCGACATTGGAAATGTCAAAACTTGACTTAAGGATTTTCAATCACGCTTTAGAAGAAACTTGCCCGTGAATACAGATATATTGACTAATGAAAGCAGACGTGGATCAAATGTTTCTAATGAAGTAAAGGACGAGATGTGAGGATAAAGTCAGTCCTTTCAGTTAAGGGTGCAAGATTAAGTATACGGAAGATCAGAAACGTTTTCAAATGAAGCAAGAACTAGAAGTGTTTATGGTACTACACTCATGTTGTGGCCTCATGGCATTTTGGGTGAATTCCAAGTTCTACCTGATGAAAGTAGGCAATGGTGGAGGTTTTCTTCCAAGGAATGGTGGACGAAATTGGTAAAGCCGTTTAGAATTAAAAGACAAGGTGAAGCTAGCTTTCTTATTTGCGCAAGGTCTGAAGGAAACTCATGTTAGTCGGGCTAGAATCGATGACCAGTAGTTCACCAGAATTAAGAAAATAGTCCAAGCAAAAGAAGTTTTAAAAAGAGATAAGGAAAAGCTTGACATGCAATCATGTTTCTGGCATCCCTAGGAGCATGCACATCATAATTGCATCGCATATTGCGTTTTGTTTTTCAGGTACATAGAAGACCTTTTAGAATGGAATTTTGCTTGTTCATCCAAGCATAAGGAGGATGAAAATTTTCAGAAAAAAACCTGCCAATCTGTTTGGGCGTTTGGAGAATGAAATTTTGCTCATCTATTCGAGCATTTAGAGAATAGAGCCCAACTCATCTATTTGGGCATTTGGAGAATAGAACTCAGCTCAGCTATTCGAGCGTTTGGAGAATAGAATCTGCTCATCTATTTGAGCATAAGGAGAATAGAACATGCCTATCCGTTCGGGCATTTGGAGAATAGAATACGCTCATCTATTCGAGCGTCTGGAAAATAGAACATGCCTATCTGTTCGGGCATCATAAGAATGGAGCCAACCATAAAATCGGTGAAAATAAGTGCCTTTTGGTCTTTGCTTTATCCCTGTTGAACAGAGATAAGCAAAGAGGGGCAGTTGTTTTCATTAGATTTTCACCCATTATTTTCAGAAAAATAAAAAACCATTTTTAAACCCATTTCAAATAAAAGTCCATTTCAAAATAAAAAAACTTTTTTTAAAACCCAAAAGCTCATTTCAATAAAACCCATTTCAAATAAAGACCCAATTTTGAAATAAAATAATAAACTCATAAAACTCATTTATTAAAAAAAGCACATTAATAGACCAATAACAAACAAAAAATAAAAAAAGTAAAAACAGTGAAAACAGTGAAAAATAAATATAAAATAAATAAATAAATAAATAAGGGAAAAGACGCGCGCGGCCACGACTCTGGTCTGCTGAGTTCAATATGCTTGTCTGCTGATGTTTTCGCCTATTTTGGTGGTTTTCTGGTATGGGGTTGTGTCCCTTCATATATGTCGAAGGGGTTGTTTTTGTAATTTCTGTTTTCCTCCATTAATAAAATTTATGCTTACCTAAAAAACAAATGGGTATAAGCATATTGTCACGGACCAACTTCCCACGACCGAGCAAGCCGCACCCATAGGTGCCTATCTTAGCGCACCACGTCCTTCACCCGACTGAGGGACCCGAGTAGTTGCCAACACCACACACCAAGGGGACATGCACAACGCCCTTTGTGGTGTCTGCATCCAAGAGAGCCGAGCTGGGGCACTTCCAGCGCACCATGGGGCCAAGACAAGCACCCCATGTGCTGCCCACGAGAGTTGGACCCGAGGGAGCCCATTACACGCACCCGAGGGGGCCTTGCCAAGAACCCTCCATGCCGCCCAAGCCATGGAGCCCGCACCCGACGTGCACACCAAGAAGGTCGAGTCTGCACCCGACGTGCACACCGAGCGGCCTAGGGGAAGCCCATCTGAGTTGCCCACACCCCTAGGGCCCGATTTAGCACCTAGCATGCTAAAGAGGGGGTTTTGGACACAAGAATCGGGCCATGCCAAGCCCAATCTGCCCAAGAGACCAAGACCCATGTTGAGGTGTCATCCTTTGACCAACACACATGGAAAGATATCATCCATGGAGCCTATTCGAGGAAAGTCTACTATGCCAACAAATAGTTGATGTCATAATCTTGTATTTTAGGCAACTTTGTTTATATTAGAGTGTTGCCATGTTTAGGAGGATAAGATTCATCCATAGCCATTGGATCGAATCATTAGAGACCGTTAGAACGAGAGGGCCAATGCTATAAATAGAGCTCTTCCCTCACCATTGTAATCATTTCACACTTTCTGAGTTCTTGAGTGAGAGTTTACTATTTTCTCTTCAATCTTTGTCTTGTCAATTGTTCTTGTCTTGCCTAGCCATCATCACCATTTTCCCACAAAGCTTCTGCCGCGTCAAGTTCTAAGCGCTCCAGCTTAGATATTCGAAGGCTGATTTAGTCCTCGACTTAAGATCGACGACTAAGGTCGCACGGGTTAGCGAGTCAAAACCTAGCCCCGTGACAAGTGGTATCAGAGCCATTTTCCGCATCTGTACGAGTCAAGATGGCGCATGGAAGAAAGATCATTGCGACAAAGATGACCGTGGAATCATCAAGCATCTCGTTTGAAAGCGAGGTGAGCAAATCACAATTGTGTGATCTTTCTATTAGTAAGTCGTGGTTTTGTTTTCTTTGTAGAATCAACCATGATAAAGGCTTCCCAACAGAGAGGTTCCTAGAGTGTTGGATCTGTAGAGATCCACATCGAACGAGTGAGTGCCCAGAGATCAGCAGCTTTTCCGCCCACAATAGGAGAGTTGGGATACGAAAAGAGTGCTTCCGATGCAATGGGCCACACATGTGTTATGATTGCCCGCACCGAACCAAGCAGTCCAAGGTACAGGACGAGCCCGATGAGACCGAGGCTTTGAAGCTTGATTCGAGCTGCAAAGAGCTACCAATGGGTCCGGCAGATGCGTTCGAGGAGCAAGGCTTTCCTGATGAGACCGAGGCCACGAAGCTTGCTTCCTTGTTCGGGAAACCGCCAGTGAGTATGGTGGTTGAGGCGTCAAACTTCAAGAGTGAAGTCATGATGAGCGAAAGGTTTCCAAGGGGTAACAAGTCCACAAAATCGTGGAAGAAGCCCGGTTACATGGAGTATTCAAGTGACGATGACGAGTCAACAAGTGACGTGATTTCTGCCAACCATGGAGACGATGGTGCAGATGAGATCGAGCATGGGTCATTTTTGGGCTCAATTGAAATCGAGAGCGACTATGAGGAAGTGGAGCCTATGTTTGTAGACATAGTGTTTTCCGACGCAAAGCTAAGTGCACTAGTGGATCCAAGTGCATCTTCAGTGCTCGTATCCGAGCGAGTTGCCGAGTGGTTAAACCTTCAGGTTGAGAAGGTAAAAGAACGAGTTGAGACAGTCAATTTCAATGACGAGCCAATTGCGGGAATCGTAAGGGATGTGTACCATCAAATTGGCGATTGGCGAGGCAAGACAAACATCAAGGTATTATCTTGTGATTTTCTTGATGAATATGAAATCGTTATTGGATTATCTTCTTTAGAACAAATTGATGCACTTGTCTTGTCAGAAGTCAAGGAAGGGTGTGTTGCAGATCCACACCAACAAGACGTTGAGTTGTTGAGCCACGATGAGGGAGACAAAGCCAAGGCATCACCAAGCATCCACGAAGGAGTGCTTGAGTCCGAGACATCCAATGACGATGAGACCATGGAAGAGTCCATGAAAGTTTCCGAGGCAATGAGACAAGTCCTTGATGAGTCCGAGGACGTAGTGGCATTCGAAGTCCATACCTTCGCAAGTGCCAACACCATCGAAGGAATTCTCTTAGAGAAGGGAGTTCCGATTGCTCGAGAGAGTCGAGTGCTCAACGAGTCCGAGGAGAGGTACTCAGATCGTGAGAAGGAGCTTATCGCGGTCGTGCATTGCTTGCACACTTGGAGACAACGTTTACTTGGGTCAAGGTTTGATGTCTATTCCGAGAATCCTTTGAAGAATTATTTTCTAACCCAAGGAAAGTTGTCTCGTAAGCAGGTTCTTTGGCGAAGAATTCTTGCAAAGTTCGACTTCACTTGGAAGTGCAACCCAAGGTTGTCGGATGACGTAGCAAGTGCCCTAAGCCGAGGGTACGATGTAGAGTTGCCAAAGACACCGCCACAAAGGAGTGAGGTGGTTCCTGAGTTTGAGCCACATTCGAGTGTTGTGCCACCATCCAAAAGCCAACATCGAACAGTATCCTTTGAGTTTGACGAAGTAGATCAAGCCAAGGAAGAGGGGCTAGCACTTTTCTACGAAGAGTTGCAAGCCGAGTTTGCTGAGTGGTCGAAGTCCATGGACGAGTGGTACGATCCCATGGAACCGAGCCAAAGCACCATGTTGGAAGTGATGCCCAAGAACATTGACGAGGAGCCAATCCATGCCAACAACACTTGCCTTGGGTATCGACAAGGTAAAGTGGATCGAGCCGACAAGGACCTTGAGTCCGGGGTAAGTGATTCTTTATGTGAAGAATCCATTCTAAATCATGGTCATTTGGATGTTTGTAGGATGCCTACAAGATTTAACGAGGATCCAAATCGAGTCATTGGGCGAGCAGCTATCCTAGTCAAGCCGTGCGACAAGGATAATGAGGAATCGAGCGACGAGGTAGTTGGAACAAGCCAAGATCCTCCAACCTTCATCCAAGCTGAGGGACAAGTGCTAGAGAGCACCGAAGTGGGGCTATTCCACGACCCCGCCATCATCACTTGCCTTGAGTATCGACAAGGCGTAGTGAAGCCACCCGACGAAGACATTGTGTCCATGGTAAGAAAGCCAAACTCTTATGAAAATTTGAGTCTAACTTGCTCTGTTTTCATCCACAGGTTTCTTGCGAGATCAAGCAAGGAGCCGAGTCGAGCCATTGAGCAAGTAGACGAGAAGGCCTACGAGATCGAGTTGCCATCAAGAGATCAAGCAGACATTTCCCCTAAGCTGTTGGATGAGGATGTCGATGGCCAAGAGAGGAGCAAGCCGAGCCAAGCACAAATCAAGGCGTACGTCTCCTTTGACAAGGAGGCACCACCCATCGAGACGGATCGAGAGCCAAGGCACGAAGGCCTTGCACTTTGCACGAGAGTTCCCTTAGCCAAACGGGAACATGACGAGGAGCCGAGGACGTTCGAGGACAAGACGACCCAGACTCATCATTTCCTATCGATGAGGGTGTCGATAGATTTAGTGGGGGAGAATGTCACGACCAACTTCCCACGACCGAGCAAGCTGCACCCATAGGTGTCTATCTTAGCGCACCACGTCCTTCACCCGACCGAGGGACCCGAGTAGTTGCCAACACCACACACAAAGGGGCCATGCACAATGCCCTTTGTGGTGTCCGCATCCAAGAGAGCCGAGTTGGGGCACTTCCAACGCACCATGGGGCCAAGACAAGCACCCCATGTGCTGCCCACGAAAGTTGGACTCGAGGGAGCCCATTACACGCACCCGAGGGGGCCTTGTCAAGCACCCTCCATGTTGCCCGAGCCATGGAGCCCGAGCCCGCACCCGACGTGCACACCAAGGAGGCTGAGTCTACACCCAACGTGCACACCGAGGGGCCTAGGGGAAGCCCATCCGAGTTGCCCACACCCCTAGGGCCCGAGTTAGCACCTAGCATGCTAAAGAGGGGGATTTGGACACAAGAATCGGACCATACCAAGCCCAATCCGCCCAAGAGACCAAGACCCATGTTGAGGTGTCATCCTTTGACCTATACACATGAAAAGATATCATCTATGGAGCCTATTCGAGGAAAGTCTACTATGCCAACAAATAGTTGATGTCATAATCTTGTATTTTAGGCAACTTTTTTTATATTAGAGTGTTGACATGTTTAGGAGGATAAGATTCATCCATAGCCATTGGATCGAATCATTAGAGACCGTTAGATCGAGAGGGCCAAGGCTATAAATAGAGCCCTTCCCTCACCATTGTAATCATTCCACACTTTCTGAGTTCTTGAGTGAGAGTTTACTATTTTCTCTTCAATCTTTGTCTTGTCAATTGTTCTTGTCTTGCCTAGCCATCATCACCATTTTCCCCCAAAGCTTCTGCCGTGTCAAGTTCTATGCGCTCCATCTTAGATATTCGAAGGCTGACTTAGTCCTCGACTTAAGATCAACGACTAAGGCCGGACGGGTTAGCGAGTCAAAACCTAGCCCCGTGACAATATGCAACACTGGAATTATTATTTACAATTTCAACATTTACCCTATATTGATGTATACTTATTTATTATATCTACAATCATAATAAACAGACAAAAAAATAATGGACATGATTCTTCATAGTTGGATTCTGAGGTGAATAACTTATGGCCACAAGATACCACAAATCTATCTATAATGTATGTAATAATTCAACAAGATCTCTATAAATTAATACTTGATAAATTAATAACCTCTTTAAAATAATAATATTTTTTCGATCTCAACTTGGACCTAAGATCTAAATTAATAATTTCGATAAATTAATAAGATAATAATTTTTTGAAAGACCCTTATATAAATTTATGGTCCCTTCTATATTATAAATTAATAATTCTATAAAATTACAAATATAATGAGGACAACTTGGTCGAATATGATTCTATTGTTGTTTGCTTCTTCTTAAAATTTAAATCTAGTTGTATTTCATCTCTAACTTTCCTTACTCGATATAGTGGTTGATTTCCTCATCATACATGAACTTGTATTAAGTTTTAACTAGTACTACGTACTACAATGAATTTTGTTTTTTAGGGGTATGTATTATAATTTAATTAGTCACATTGTACATGCAATCATTCAATTAGTCAATGCAATGTATATGTTTTATTCATGAAGAATAATGTAAGTTCGTTGAATCGAAAAATTCTCTTTAGATTTATAAATTATTAATTTATCGATTAATTAATACCTCTTTAAATTAATAAAAATTATTTGATTCCGATGTTATTAATTTATAGAGGTTTTATTGTATGAATATAAATCATTTATCCATTTTCAGTGCCCTTTTAATGCTCCTGCACTAAAATAATAGGTTAAAGTTTAGGAATAAGGTTCATGAAATTTAAGATACGTGTATTTTTGAGTTTATAGTTTAAGATTTAAGATTTAAAATTTAAGATAGTGACTTAAAAATTTGGGTGTCAGAGATGTAAATAATAATTAAAAATGAAATAACAAACTTGTAATTTGATCTCACAATATCTAAATTAGATGGAAATTGTCTGCCCTTAAACTATGTTTTCTTTAGTGTCCCACTTTAAAAATGTAGGTTTATGATTTAGAGTTTAAGGTTTAAAGTTAGGAGTAATTGTTAGGGTTTAAGAAATTAAAGATAGAGTGTATTTTTTAAAGTTTAAAGTTTAGAGGTAGAAATTAAATTTAAGATTTAGAATTTACTTTTTAAGTATTTTTTTAATGTGAGAAATAGAATATATATAGCTAGGGGAGCAGAAAATTTTTGTTGGTGAATTTGGTTCTACAAAACACCATTTCCCATTTTCATTTTTGTAATAAATTTGTTTCGACTTTTGAGTGGTGAGTGAAGAATGTGACCAAGCAGCAAACATTGTTATTATCAATTGCAACGTGGTTGGTTTCCAGCCACTCTGCTGATAAACAAACTTCCCCATTTAACTTCATTCAATTTACATCAAATCGGAGAAGAAAAGATGGTGCCAACCAATGGAACTGAAGTCCATGAAGATTCCAACTACGACAGGCAAAAGGAACTGAAAGCATTCGCCGATTCAAAAGCTGGCGTTAAGGGTCTGGTCGATGCCAGAATCACCAAGATTCCACGTATGTTCATCGCCCCACCCAAGTCAGCGCTGGACACTTCAAAGACAACCCAATGCAGCATCCCGGTCATTGATCTAAGTGGCATCGAGGATGAAGTCCAGTTCGAACCGGAATACGACCGGGCGAGTGAAATCAAAGCTTTCGACGAGACAAAAGCCGGTGTCAAAGGGCTTGTAGATGCTGGAGTTTCGGAAGTTCCCCGAATGTTTCATCAACCACCGGATACCTTCGGGGAAACCTATGTTCCAAGCGCCTCCCAGTTTAGTATCCCTGTTATAGATCTTCAAGGAGTGCAGGAGGATCGACGTACTCGGACGTCGATAGTCGAAGAAGTTCGCACTGCATCGAAAGAATGGGGTTTCTTTCAGATCATTAACCATGGTATTCCTGTGAGTGTTCTCGAGGAGATGAAGGTTCGTGTGCATAGGTTTTTCGAGCAAGACGATGAGCTCAAGAAACAGTTCTACACTCGTGATAATCTGAAAAAAGTTGTCCATAATTCCAATTTCGATCTCCTTACTGCCCCTGCAGCCAACTGGAGGGACTCTGTTTATTGCAAAATGGCTCCGGATCCTCCTAGGCCGGAAGAGTTGCCCGAACCATTCAGGTACATACATATTATATATGCATACATACA
Organism: Hibiscus tridactylites; assembly: GCA_958450335.1. Classification (NCBI taxonomy): domain Eukaryota; kingdom Viridiplantae; phylum Streptophyta; class Magnoliopsida; order Malvales; family Malvaceae; genus Hibiscus; species Hibiscus tridactylites. The sequence continues at coordinate 22,658,173 of OY288265.1, read as the reverse complement.
TAGGGATATTATATAAATATATGTAATGATGAACTGTTGCTCAACTGTATGACTTTGTCATAGGGATATGATGTTCGAGTACAATGATCGAGTGATGAGTTTGGGCCATTTGCTATTCGAGTTGATATCAGAAGCTCTGGGATTGAATCCTGATCATCTGCTGAAGATAGATTGCGCAAAGGGTCTCGCTCAGCTGTGCCATTACTATCCGCCATGTCCGCAGCCGGAATTGACTATAGGAACAAGCAAGCATGCTGATAGTACCTTCCTCACAGTGCTTCTGCAAGACCATATTGGTGGTCTACAAGTTCTTCATGAAAATCAATGGGTTGATGTACCCCCAGTCTCCGGAGCTTTGGTCGTTAACATCGGAGATCTTTTACAGGTAAGTCCTATGAGAATTACATTAATCAATGGTCAATCGAAAATAAGATTAAGAACTATGTGACAGATTTATATTTTTTCCAGCTTATAACGAATGACAGTGTTGTAAGCGTGGAGCATAGGGTGCTGGCAAATTCGGTAGGACCTCGAGTGTCGGTGGCGAGCTTTTTCGTCACAGATTTCCATCCGAACCCGAGATCGTATGGACCTATTAAAGAGTTGTTATCGGAAGATAATCCTCCGAAATATAGGGAAACAACTGTGGTAGAGTTTGTGACTCACTTCCATAAGAAAGGCCTTGATGGAAACTCTGCACTGCTGCATTTCAGGATATGAACTAGCAAATAAAGAATGTATGTATGTGTGTGTATGTATGTATGTCTGCATGTCACTGGTCCATGGTTTTGGTCTCCTTTGATTTGGAATCTTCTTCTTGCTTTGATGTTTTTCTGGTCTGTAGGGTTGTGTCCTTTCGTATGTCGAAGGGGTTGTCTGCATGCATGCATGTTTTCGTCTTTATGGTCTCTTTTGCATCCAAAATCATTACATCTTTGGTCTACGGCTTTGGTCTGCTGAGTTCAGCATGCTTGTCTGCTGATGTTTTCACCTATTTTGGTGATTTTCTGGCATGGGTTGTGTCCCTTCATATATGTCGAAGGAGCTGTCTTTGTAATTTCTGTTTTCCTCCATGCTTACCTAAAAAATAGATGGGTATAAGCATATGCAACACTGAAATTATTATTTATAATTTTAACATTTACCCTACATTGATATATACTTATTTATTATATCTACAATCATAATAAATATAGAACAAAAAAGGATAGTGGACATGATTTTTCATAGTTGGATTTTGAGGTGGGCAACTTATGGCCACAAGATACCACAAATCTATCTATAATGCATGTAATAATTCAATAGGATCTCTATAAATTAATACTTGATAAATTAATAACCTCTTTAAAATAATAATATTTTTTCGATCTCAACTTGGACCTAAGATCTAAATTAGTAAGATAATATTTTTTTGAAAGACCCTTATATAAATTTATGGTCCCTTCTATATTATAAATTAATAATTCAATAAAATTACAAATATAATAAGGACAACTTAGTCAAATATGATTCTATTATTGTTTGCTTCTTCTTAAAATTTAAATCTAATTCTATTTCATCTCTAACTTTACTTACTGAATATAGTGGTTGTTTTCTTAAAATTAAAAATACTTTAGTTTTTAATTAAGGGGGGAAAGTTAAAAGTTAAAAATATTTTAGTTTTTAATTTAGGGGGAAAGTTAAAAATTAAAAATTTGTGCAGACAAATGGGGGGATTTTCGATAAAAAAAATGGGGGGCGGAATTGGGAGGGATGCCGCCAAAATTAGTGAAAATTGATGGGGGGGGGAATTTTTTTTCTTAATTGAAAAGATAGATGCCTAATTTGTTATTTAAGGGTTAATCACTCTTTAGGCCCTTTCTTAATTAGATACTTAAAGTTTAAATTATTTAAGTTTTAGTTTGTTTTTTTAGTGCTAACTTTTGGTATAGTTTCTTTAGATTTAATTAAACATCGTTGAACTAAAAGAATGATGAGCATGTTACAACTCACATGCGTCCTCAATTTTTTGGTCTAATAACAATTTAGGTCTCTATAAGTATAATTATTAGATAAACTATGTATTGCCCCTAAATTTTGAGTTTGAATACTTATTAAGTCCTTGTAATTTTGAAATTCAATATTTTAATTCCACCAAATGTTCAATCTTGATTTCTCCTGTGTATTGAAATAAAGTATTTTATGTGAGATAAACTATGTTTTTGCTATAAGTTCCGAGAGCTAATATTATTACAAACAAACTTCTTGTATTTTATCAGTTCAGGTCAACAACAGGTCGAGTCACTTAGCAGGTCGGGTTTAAAACATATCTGGTCCATTTCAGGCCGAGTCCGTTTCAGGTCGGGTCCATTTCAGGTCAGGTTAATTTCAGGTCGGGTAAAATCGGATATCTGGTCAATTCAGTCGGGTAAATTCGGTTATCTGCCAGGTCAGCTTCGGGTTCGGGTTCGTTTCAGTCGGACGCAGGTCGGGTTTCAGGTCCACAGTAACATGTCCAATTCGGGTTCGGGTCGTTTTCAGTCGGACGCAGATCGGGTTCGGTTACTATAGTAACAGGTCAAATTCGGGTTCGGGTCAACAACAGTCGGTTAGAGATCGGGTTCGGGGCAAATCAGGTTCTGACTCGAGCAGGTTTCAGTCGGGTTTCCAGGTTGGGACAACTTTTTACATCCCTAACTGGATATAATGGTTGATTTTTTCATCATACATGAACTTGCATTAAGTTTTAACTAGTGCCGCGTACTACAATAAATTTTGCTTATTTCTCAACTTATCTGCGAAATAGACCTATAAACCCTTTTTTTTCAACAACCATTTTCACCTAATTTTGCCGAATTTGGTTCTAGAAAACACCATTTCCGATCTTCATTTTTATAATAAATTTGTTTCGGCTTTTGAGTGGTGAGTGAAGAATGTGACCAAGCAGCAATAATTGTTATTATCAATTGCAACGTGGTTGGTTTCCAGCCACTCTGCTGATAAACAAACTTCCCCATTTAACTTCATTCAATTTACATCAAATCGGAGAAGAAAAGATGGTGCCAACCAATGGAACTGAAGTCCATGAAGATTCCAACTACGACAGGCAAAAGGAACTGAAAGCATTCGCCGATTCAAAAGCTGGCGTTAAGGGTCTGGTCGATGCCAGAATCACCAAGATTCCACGTATGTTCATCGCCCCACCCAAGTCAGCGCCGGACACTTCAAAGACAACCCAATGCAGCATCCCGGTCATTGATCTAAGCGGCATCGAGGATGATCCGGAGCGGCACGAAGAGACCGTCGAGAAAGTCAGGCGTGCGGCGGAGACGTGGGGTTTTTTCCAGATCGTCAACCACGGGATACCTTTCAGTGTTCTGGAAGAGATGAAAAACGGGGTTCGGAGATTCTTCGAGCTGGATGTGGAGGTGAAGAAACAGTATTACGCCAGAGATACGGACACGAAGTTTAGGTATAGCAGCAACTTTGATTTGTACACAGCTCCGTTTGCAAACTGGAGAGATACTTGCTTCTGTATCATGGCTCCTGATGGTCTTAAGCCTGAAGAATTGCCACATGTGTTGAGGTAATTTTTACAATTTTTTTTTGATAAACTATATCGATAGTTACTAAGTTTTAGTAATATTTTCACTTAAATTGTCGAATTTTTAAATTTATATTATAATTGCTGAACTTTTTAATTCGATTTTATTACAATAACTGTTGTTGAAAATTGCCTTAAAGTCTTCTTCCAAAATATTTCCAACTTTAAGAATTGACAACCCCTTCATTGAAGGCTAGTTTTTTTTGATTCACGGAGCAGTTATTAGTCGATTTTAATGGTAGAATGACTTCACTTGTTTTGAAGATTAACGTAATTTAAGTTTAAGTTGATTCGACCATTAATAATGGCGAAACGTTAGGGGCTGTTTGCTCCCAAAAAAAGAATATGATGCCAAATGACAAAACATGTAAACGTTGGGGGGGCATCTTTTGTCATTTTACCTTTAAATTTTTATTAGATTGTTGCTTCTTTTCATGATTGTTTTTGTCTCCGTTTGACGGTCTCTTCTATCGAAAAAATTACCAAACTACTCATCTTCTTATCTTCTTTTACATCAATTCAAACTCATCAAAAAAACTTTTTAATCTCCTCAAGTATCAATAAAAATTAAAAGCTAAAACTTTTCAATCCATCATTGTCAACTGCTTGGATCATTTTGAAATCAACTATGTTAAGCTTTTGTTTAAGCAAGTCTTTCTCACCGTTGAGGTTGATCAGAGTTGCTTCGTTCATCAAAAATTAGACCTTTGTGACAATTGCAATTTTAAAAAATTAGGGTTTTGTTTTAGGGAAGAAGACATTAGCGTGCTACGCCAGTTCTTTTTTGACGGTAACTAACGACAGTGGCCATAATGAAAGTGAAAAATTTCAATGACTTTAATATAAGTTTTAAAAATTCGATGATCAAAGTAAAAACGTATAAAAAATTCAGTGACTACCAATATAATTTTTCTTTTTTATAATAATATAGTTTCTACTTTATTAAAGTCTAAATATGGTACTGCAGGGATATTCAATTAGAATATACGAAGGAAGTAATGAGATTGGGGAGTTGTTTGTTTAAATTACTATCGGAAGCTCTTGGATTGAACCCGAATCACCTAGAGGGGATCGGATGTGCAGAGGGACTTGCAGTCATGTGCCATTATTATCCAAAATGTCCAGAACCCGAACTGACTTTCGGCACCAGTAAGCACTCGGACAACGATTTCCTAACAGTTCTTTTACAAGACCAGATTGGTGGTCTGCATGTGCTTTATGAAGATCAATGGATCGATGTTCCTCCTGTGCCTGGTGCCTTGGTGATCAATATTGGAGATATTCTTCAGGCAAGTCCCATTTTTCTAATTACACTACAAGTTTTCTACTTTTTAACGTCTTAAGTTTTGTTCAAATACTTGCATTTTAATTATTTCAATTTAAGAGTTAATTACACAGCACTTCTTCAAACTAGGAACGTTATTCTAAATTGGTCTTTAAATTTTTGAAAGTGTCAATTTCATCCCTTAACTATAACCATGTTCTAATTAGTCCCCCCAAACTTTCAATGTTCCAGCTTTATCCCCAAACTATAACTTTTATTTTAAATTGATCCCCAAAAGTTTGAATTTCATCCTCAAATTAGTGTTTGCGTCGCATCATATTATTACATAATAATTAATACACACCAATATTTACATGACAGTTAACAATTTTTATAACGATTTTATTAGCATGGATATGATTAGCAGATGCTGATAATTTGTGGTTGGAATTAAAATCATCAAAAGTTAGAACCTATTTAAAATGAGAGTCACAATTTAGGGATGAAATTGGAATGTTCAAAAGTTTGGGGACATTTGGTGCAATTAACTTTCAATTTAAAAGATTGACGTCTCGAACCAAGGAATGATCGTAGTGGAAACAAGATGTTGTTCTTTCTAGGAGACTCGTGTTTGAATAGCTTTATCCACAAAGTGTGCGTGAGTTTATCGATTACTAAAATAATATCAGATACTACTACGATACTAATAGTTACATGAAACAATAGAATTAAATTCTGTGTTTTTTTACAGCTTATAACAAATGACAAGTTCAAAAGCGTAGAACACAGGGTTTTGGCGAACATTGAAGGGCCGAGAGTATCAGTGGCATCCTTTTTCACCACAGGTATGTTACCATCTTCCAGGGTTTTTGGACCGATTAAAGAGCTGCTGTCTGAAGACAATCCTCCACGTTACAGACAAACAACAGTTAAAGAGTTTGTTTCCTACATCTATGAACATGGCCTTGATGGAACTTCTCCCCTTCATCTCTTTAAGCTCTGACAACAATGTCTATATTTTCCATGAAATTTGTTAATGGAGAATGTTGGTTGATCTGTTAAGATTTCTATGATATATTTGACATATATTGAGTTTAGATACATGCTATGAGTTTGTGAACCATTGTATATTTATACAGAAGCGAAGTAAGGAAAAAATTATGGAGATCGATGTTGAATAAAAAATTTGAGGGTCAAAATGTATTTTAATTATTGTATTAATTTGAATTTTTACATCTTTAAAGGGATTAAACTATAAGTTTTATAGTTTCGGTGCCAAAATATAATTGTATTGTCATGTTAGTTTAAAATTTTATAAATCTAAAAGGTTTATAACTTGTATTGAAGAAAAAGTTGAGGTAAAAAGTGATGAGCTGGCGTTTACTGAGCTAAAGAATACGTCAGAGGCCGTAGTTGCTTTTTCTTTATTTCATGCTCTCGTAAAGAATCAATAGAACACCAGGATTCAAGCAATTCAAACAGATGGTGGTGGCGGCGAATTTGCAATTCTTGATGTCACTCCAACATTGTCTCACTTGTCTCCACACCTCCCAACAAAATGGCGTTGCGGAGAGGAAGCACCGACACTTCATTGAAATGGCTCTAGCCTTGCTTGCACAAGCAGCCATGCCTCTCAAGTTCTGCTCTTATGCTGGTGTCCTTATCAATCGTTTGCCTTAGAGAAAGCTTGGTAACATCTCTCCTTATCAGTACCCAACTATGAACATATGAAAGTGTTTGGGTGTGAATGTTATCCTCACTTACGGCCATTCAATCGACACAAGTTGGATTTTAAGTGTAAACTGTTTCTATTTCTGTGATATTCTCCCAAGTATCATGGCTATCAATGTGCTGATGAGAAGGGCCAAATTTTTATCTCTACAATAGTTTCCCTTTGCTAGTACATCTAATGTTGCTCCTCAATAGGTTAAATTGTCCCAAGCAAACTACTCATGAACCATGCAGTCCTACTATACACGATGCACCAGTTCCATGCAGCCCTGATGTACCAGAAGCAACAATAAGTGATCCATGCAGCCCTGATGTGCCAGGAGCAACAATGAATGATCCATGCAGCCCTGATGTGCCAGGAGCAACAATTAATGATCCATGCATCCCAAAAACAACAACTGCTCCCTGCTGCCCTGTCATGCGAGAAACAACAACAGAAGCAAGTCCTGCTGAGTCAGATTTTGTTCCTACATTTTCTGGTTCATCTAATCGTGGTAATCATTCAGCTACTAGTATGTCCCATGACTTGCCTCCTACCAAGCATGACTGATCAAGCTACTTCCAGTGCTCCTACAACAATTGCTATGGCACCTACATCTAATACATACTCCATGGTGACTCGTAGTAAACTTGGAGCGTTCAAAGTTCAAACCAAAGATTTATCATGCTCATGCTGATCTTACACCATCCGCGATTTAGGATGCACTATGTCAACCCGAATGGTTAGCAGTAGTAATGACTGAGTACAATGCCCTCAAAGACAACAACACCTAGGAACTAGTTGAACTACCTAAAGGCAAGAAGGCCATAGGGCGTAAGTGGTTGTTTCGAATGAACTATAATGCAGATGGCACAATGAGCATATTTAAAGCAAGACTTGTGGTGAAAGGATTCTCTCAGGTTCCGTGACATTATTTCATGGAAACCTTCAGTCCTGTGGTTCGCTCTTTACAGTGAACATATTAGTTTCTGTGGCAGGCACTCAGCAGTGGAAAATACATCGGGTGGATGTAAATAACACATTTCTTAAAAGGGATCTTCTTGAAAAGGTATATATGCAACAGCCTGCTGGTTTTGTGCAATGTAAAGAACATGGGACTCCTTTAGTTTGCAAGCTCAAGAAAGCCTTATATGGGTTACGCCAGGCCCTAAGGAATTGGTTTCATAAATTGAAATCATTTCTGTGTTTTCTTGGTTTTCAAGCTTCAACAGCAGACACCACGTTGCAGGGTTTTAAATCGCAGTCGCAATCACGGTTGCGACGCTATATCGCGGTTTTGGACAAAACGGCTAAATTGCGATGATCGTAGACCGTTTTTTACCCCAATCGCAATTTCGGACGACGGCGCAACCGCTATATCGCGGTCACGGTCCGCTTTTTAAATCCCTGCCACGTTGTTCATTCATAGTAAAGAGAGCACAATAACATACCTCGTAGTGTACATAGATGACATTCTTGTTACAGGAAACAATAAAGATCACATGCAGCAAGTTATCACCAGTTACATGATCGTTTTTCCCTAAAAGACCTTGGGCGACTACAATTCTTCCTTGGTATTGAAGTTCAAAACTTAGATGGAGGGTTATTTCTTACACAAAGAAAATACATACATGAGTTGTTACAAAGAGTGGAATCCTTGGATGATAAAGCTGCTGCGACACCCATGGTGACATTTCCCAAACTCAGCAAACACGATGGTGAGCCACTATTTGATGTGCAAGGGTATCGTAGTATAGTAGGTGCCCTTCAATACATTTGTCACACGCGACCATACCTTTCCTATGCTGTTAATAAGGTAGTCCATTTCATGCAAACTCCAACCGACGTTCACTGGCAAGCTGTTAAAAAGGATCCTGATATATTTACGATGCACCATTGAGTATGGAATTTGGTTTCAACCTCAAATCTTAGATTCATTTCTTCTCACTACTTTTTCCGACGCAGACTGGGGAAGTCATGTTGATGATCGACGTTTTACAATGGGCTATTGTGTATTCCTAGGTCACCCTCCTATTTCCTGGTGCTTGAAGAAACAACGAGCTATTTCAAGATCACCAGCGGAAGCGGAATATAGGAGTCTTGCGGAAACAGCATCAGAGGTGTAATGGATTAAGTCTGTTCTGGTTGACATGGGAATTATGTTGAATGGTGTTTCCAAAGTATGGTGCGATAATTCGAGCACAGTCTCAATGGTCGCCACTCCCGTGTTGCATGCTAAAACGAAACATGTGGGCATCGACCTACATTTTGTTCGTGAAAAAGCCACGGCTGTAACTTTGCAGGTTAACCATGTACCTGCTAGTGTTAAGATACTGAAATGAAAAGGAAATGTAAACGATGGAAGAAAGGGATGTAAGTTGATAACTGTTTCTGAAATTCTTATTCATTGATGTAGGTAGGTTTACACCACAGTTTATATACAAGATAATTAACTAATTCCCTAACAATATAACTAATTAGTTACACGTAAACTAACCAGCTAACTAACCCTTTTAACACTCCCCCCTCAAGTTAGAGAATGATATATATCTTTCATTCCCAACTTGTTCGCAAGATGATCGTGCTGAGCCAACCCTAAACCCTTGGTAAAAATATCTGCTTGTTGATCCTTAGTTGACACATGGAATGTTTGCACAATTCCCTTTTGTATCTTTTCACGCACAAAATGACAATCAATTTCAATATGTTTTGTTCTCTCGTGAAACACCGGATTGAACGCAATTTGCAACGCTGCTTGACTATCACAGAATAGAGTTACAGGCTCCTCATGTTTGATTCCAAGTTCTTTAGTTAACCCTTTTAACCATGCCAGTTCTGCAATTGTGGAAGCCATGCATCTATATTCTGCTTTTGCTGAAGATCGTGACACAGTATTTTGTTTCTTTGACTTCCAGCAAATTAACAAATCTCCTAGGTTGATGCAATATCCAGTAACCAATCTGTGTGTCATGGGACATCTTGCTCAGTCAGAATCACAATGCGCATTCAGTACTGGTTTGGGACTAGCTGACAAGAAAATTCCTTTTCCTGGATGCTGTTGCACATATCTAACTATCCTTAAAGCTGCTTCATAATGAACCTTCTTGGGTGCTTGCATGAACTGACTGAGGTGTTCGACGGCAAAAGTTATGTCCGGACGCGTGTGTGTCAAGTACAGCAATCTACCAATTAGCCTTTGATAAAGCGTAACATCCTTTAGCATCTCATCCACGACATCTCCATTAACTTCCTTGCCGTGCTCTGATGTAGTAAATTTCATATTTTGCTTGAGAGGTGTTGAAGCACAACGTGCACCTCCTAGGCCTGAATCAACTATCAATTCGAGTACATACTTCCACTGATGTAACACAATACCTTCCTTGGAACGAGCTACTTCAATGCCAAGAAAATACTTTAGATGCCCAAGGTCATTCATCTTGAAATTAAGATGCAAGATATTCTTGAGTTCCTCAATCATTCCTCCATCATTTCCAGTAAGTAAAAGATCATCAACGTATATGAGCATCAACGCGATTTTATCTCCCTTAACCTTGGTAAACAAGGAATAATCATGTAGGCTTTGTGTGTACCCATTTTCAATAAGAGCTTCAGTTAACTTCAAGTTCCACTGACGAGAAGCTTGTTTCAAACCGTATAGTGATTTGAGCAGCCTACAAACCCGAGATGTGGACTCTCCTGGCTGCGAAAACCCTCAGGCATAGACATGTAGACTTCTTCTTGCAAATCACCCTAAAGAAAAGCATTGTAGACGTCCATCTGAAATAAAAGCCAGTCGAACATGGCTACCAAAGAAATGACAGTACGCACTTTAACTTGCTTAGCCACAGGAGAAAAAGTGTCATGAAAATCAATCCATGCACGCTGATTATAACCTTTGGCAACCAAACGTGCCTTAAACCTCTCAATGGAGCCATCAGAATTATATTTCACCTTATACACCCATTTACAGCCAATAGGTGTCTTTCCAGGGGGTAAATCCACCACCTCCCACGTGCCATTTGCCTCGAGAGCATGAATTTCTTGTTGCATAGCTTCAATCCATCTTTTATCACCAATTACCATTTGATAAGAACAAGGTTCAACAATAGAAGACAAGGAAATATCAAATGAACGAGAATGAGGGGGTAAATGGTCATAAGAAATGCAATGAGAAATAGGGTACATACATGTAAGCAAGGAAGTAGATGCAGAGGAATTGGTAGGACAAATAAAATCTGAATGCCAAGGGGTGGCTTGGACACTCGAGAAGATTTGCGTAAAGGTGGTGAAGAAATAGGTATAGAAGGATCAGACAAAAGGGTAGAGGATGACACAGGAGATCCATGCTGGGATGACATGTGAGAATTAGATGAAGACACGGGAGAACCATGTTGGGGTGATAGAGGAGAATCAGAAGGTGGTATAGAAGGAACTGCAAGAGACTTATGCACAGAAACAATAGGAATATGAAGGAAATCATAATCAAAATCACACGAAGAAGAAGAAGAAATAGGAAATAAGGGTGAATTTGTCTCAAGTGACTGGAAAAGAAATAAAGTTTCAAGAAAAACAACATCACGACTAACAAAAAAAGCTTTGGAATGAATGTTAAAAAGCAAATAACCCTTTTGAACATTAGAATATCCCATGAAGACCGATGGAACATCTTTGGATGTGAATTTATCATGATTATTAAGCACTATTGCAAAACAAAGGCAACCAAACACCCTAAGGTGGGACAAATCTGGAACCCGTTTATAAAGTAATTCAATGGGTGACTTCCAATCCAAGGTGACAGTAGGTAACAAGTTGATTAAATAGCACACAGTCAAAACACACTCACCCCAAAACTTGATGGGAACATGGGATTGAAATTTAAAGGCTCGGGCAACATTGAGAAGATGTTGATGTTTACGCTCAGCCACCCCATTTTGCTGTAGGGTATGCACACAGGAGCTTTGGTGAACAATACCAAGTGAAGAAAAAAAAATCATTCCCTTCATGATTAAAGAATTCGGAACCATTATCACTTCGAATGGTCTTAATATGAATAGAAAATTGTTTATGAACATAAGCTACAAATTGCTTTAAAATAATCAGGGCATCACTTTTGAGACGCAGAAGATATACCCATGTCATGCGAGTGAAGTCATCTACTATGGTCAGAAAATATCAATGTCCACTATGTGTTGAAACACGATAGGGACCCCACAGATCAATGTGTATAAGAGAAAAGGACTTTGTTTCTCGCGTGTGACTAACAGGAAAAGGTAAACATGATTGTTTTGCAAGTGGACAAACACCACAGTGCTTACCATGATCACAATTAAAAGAGGTACAACCCAACTGTGGAATTTTATTCATAGTACTCAAGGAAGAATGGCCAAGCCGAGCATGCCACAAAACACTAGAAATAGGTTTATTTGGAAAAGAACTATAAGACAAACAATAACTAGAATTGACAAATTGTGACTTAACTGGCAATGAAGGCCTTGATGATGGGCCAGACGATTGAAAAGTGTATAGATTCCCTTTGACTCTACCAATCCCCTTCATCTTTCCATTGCAAAGGTCCTGAAGAAGGCAAAAATGTGGATAAAAAAGAACACAACAGTTCAGTTCTTTTGTAAGCTGAGAAACATATAGAAGATTAAAATGAAAGTCTGGTACATGCAAGATATTAGATAAGGAGTGTGTGGGAGTAAGACAATAAGATCCAATACGAGAAACGAGGACAGTTTTACCATTTGGCAACTGGACAAAAGAAGAAGAATCACATGCAATAGGAGAATTTAAGCACGCAAGGTCAAAAGTCATGTGATTGGTGGCGCCCGTGTCAAGAATCCAATCCTGCGATGATGGAGCAAAACCAGTACCCGCCATATGTGCGGAGGCCTGCACACCAGATCATTTGCCCAACAACTCGAGAATCTGGTGATATTGTTTATGTGTAAACACAGGAACCTGGGAAGGACTTGAAGACACATGGCCAACAGAATCAGAACTGGAATCTGGGAGGACCACACTATTAGCAGAAGTCCCCCTGCGCTTGGTAAACTTGAAATCTGCAGGATAGCCAGTCAACTTATAGCACGACTCCTTTTTATGCCCCTTAATATGTCAATGATCACACACGCCATTAAAACGCCTCTTGGATTGCATTGGCGGAGCAGACACACCAGAATACAATGCAATAGGATCAGAAATCAAGGGTGTTCTGCCAAGACTCGAACGTTGTCCTTCTTCTTGAACGAGCATGGGATAGGCTTGATTTACCGATGGCAAAGGACTCATGAGTAAGATTTGACTACGGACCATCGAGTAAGACTCATTTAAGCTCATGAGAAATTGAAACAACCTCTGTTGCTTCAAGTTTGCAGCATTTTTTGTAGCAGATTCACAATTACAAAGAGAAATATGAGCAATAGCATCATATTCATCCCATAATAAGCGAATCCGCGTGTGATAAACCGAGATAACAAATGTACCTTGAACATGATCGGCAATTTCGCGATGTAAGAAGTAGATTCGAGATCCATCAACCTTATCAAAACGTTCCTTTAGGTCAGACCAAACAAGTTTAGCACTAGAGGCGAACACAATCCCAACGGAAAGCTTTGGACTCACAGAATTCAAGATCCAAGAAAACACCAAGGCATTACAACATTCCCATTGCGGTTGCAAGCTCTCCTTAGTGCTTTCAAACGAACAAGATCCATCAATAAATCCAACTTTGTTTTTGGCAAGCAAGGCAATGCACATCGATCTACTCCAAATACTGTAATTCTCAACACCAGTGAGCTAATGGGAAACCAACAAGGTTCCTGGCGTGTTGGAGGGATGAAGATACATGTGATGAGACGGATCAAACTGCACGTCGCTCGGGTTCACCATGGAGAAACAAAAGGAATAGAGAAAAAGAAGAAAGAAAACAAAAACACGAGATAGGAAACGCTCACAAATAGGAAAAAAGGACAAGCAAAGCTGACAATCGGAGAGAAAAAGATCGCCGGTTCCGGGCTCTGATACCATGTTAAGATACTGGAATGAAAAGGAAATGTAAACAATGGAAGAAAGGGATGTAAGCAGATAACTGTTTCTGAAATTCTTATTCATTGTTATAGCTAGGTTTACACCACACTTTATATACAAGATAATTAACTAATTGCCTAACAATATAACTAATTAGTTACACGTAAACTAACCAGCTAACTAACCCTTTTAACATCTAGATGTCAACTCGCCGATGTATTCACTAAACCCATCGTAGTACAGTTGTTTGAAAAACTGCGAACCAAAATCCATGTGCTTAGCTTAAAAGAGGTCTTAGAGAAAAGAAGCCAGGGAAATATTGAAGAATAAGCTGAGGTTAAAAGTGCTGAGCTGGCGTATAATTCCACAGACTTTTGGAGGGAAGAGCTGTTGAATCTGTTGCAACAGGTTATTGGAGGGAAGAGTTGTTGAATCTGTTGCAACAGATTATTGGAGGGAAAATAAACTTTCTAGAATTATGCAGTTAGAGAATTTATGTATATATATGAAGGATCCATCTTCTGTAATCTCACGCTTTTTTGAATGATTCATTTCAATCAATAAAATGAATTCTCCATTTCTTTTTTGTTATTTGCTTTATAATATGTTGGCTTCCTACGCTGCACAACAACTTGAATTTACCATTTATGGACCAAAGCCTTGCAAGCTATCATACTCGTGACATCAATTTAATTAAGAATTTTATATGAAGGTAATTATCATATAAGTAAAATAATACAAACTTTATAAGATGTCTTATTTTTTAAAAGGAAAGATCGTAAGATATATTTCATGAACCTTAAATAACATCAGCAAGTACAATGAAGGGTGAGTGAGAGCCCATTTAGCTAAATCATGGGCAACCAAGTTTACATTTCGCCGAACAAATTTAATTTGGATATAACCATTCTAAACAAGTTTTGCTCGAACTTCTTGAAGATGGAGACTAAGATAAATCTGTTTGTGGATTATTCAAGGTATTCAAGGAAATTAGAATGATGCATTGTGTGTTTTATTTATTGTTGGCTTAATAGCTAAATAGGTGATCAAACTATACATGTGGCTCACTTTTAGTGTCTAAACTATTTTTTGTTCTAAATAGGTGCTTAAATTTTCATTTTGTCCATTTTATGTGCCTAATCGTTAACTACAGTGTCTAAACTATTTTTTGTTCTAAATAGATGTGATCGAGAAGCTACCCCCACCAACCACCATCAAAGGAATCCGAGTTTTCTAGGACACGCAGGTTTTTATAGAAGATTTATTGCAAATTTTTCTAAGATTACTAAACCCTTGTGTTCTCTTCTTGAACAGGATAGGACCTTTGAATTCAATGACGAATGTACTAAAGCATTCGAGATTCTGAAACAAAAGCTTGTGACCGCACCAATAGTAGTCCCACCAGATTGGGCGCTGCCCTTCGAGCTTATGTGTGACGCAAGTGACTATGTCGTCGAGGTAGTCCTTGGACAGAGGAAAGACAGAATGTTCCACATGATTTACTATGCTTGCAAAATACTAAACGAGGCTCAAGTCAACTACACTACCACTGAGAAAGAATTGCTAGCGGTAATCTTTGCCTTTGACAAGTTCCGATCATACCTAATCGGAACCAAGGTGAATGTCCACACGGATCATTCGGTGATCAAATACTTGTTCTCCAAGAAAGATGTAAAACCTCGGTTGATTTGATGGATTCTTTTACTTCAAGAGTTCGGCATTGATGTCAAGGATAAAAAAGGAACGAAGAACCAAGTGGTTGATCACCTATCGAGAATGGAACAACGGGAAGAAGACACCACATGCCCATACATACAAGATGCTTTCCCAAATGAGCAGCTCTTAGCCATCGCGACAGATTCTACCGCAACAGTGACGGACACCCTTGCCTCGGCATCAGCAGACTGCATTGCCGCAACATTGCCTTTGACACTATTCTCTGCCGCAACAACACTCTGGTACGCAGATCTTGTTAATTTTTTAGTTAATGGTGTTTTACCTTGTAACCTTAACCATCAAGGAAAGAAAAGGTTCCAACATGATGCGAAGCATTATTTTTGGGACGAACCTCTTTAATTTAGACAATGTGCAGACCAGGTTATAAGGAGATGTGTCCCAGAAGAAGAGCAAAACGAAGTACTCCACTAGTGTCATTCTTCACCATATAGAGGGCATTTTGGAGGAACTAGGACCGCTGCCAAAGTGCTATAGTCTGGCTTATATTAGCCTACATTCTACAAGGATGCCCAGGAATACTATAAGCAGTGTGACCAATGTCAACGGACGGGCAACATATCAAAGAGACACGAGATGCCCTTGCAAAACATTCTCGAGGTCGAACTGTTCGATGTTTGGGGAATAGACTTCATGGGGCCCTTTCCATCCTCGTGCGAAAATTTCTACATACTCCTTGTCGTCGACTATGTGTCCAAATGGGTCGAAGCCATTGCCACACTAAATTGTGACTCCAAAATTGTGCATCGATTTCTACAGAAAAACATATTTACGCAGTTTGGGGTACCTAGAGTCATCATCAGTTACGAGGGCAAACACTAGGAATGTCCCCATATAGACTTGTGTACAGCAAATCTTGTCACCTACCAGTTGAAATCGAGCACAAGGCATATTGGGCCATTAAAACAGTAAACATGGATTAGGAAAACGCCGGACAGAAAAGACTCTTGGACCTAAATGAACTAGAAGAATTTTGAACCTTGGCATACGACAATTCAAGAATATACAAGGAGAAAACCAAACGATGGCACGACAACAAACTACTGACGCGGCAGTTCCTGCCCGGGCAGACAGTCCTCCTCTTCAATTCTTAATTGAAGTTATTTCCAAGGAAACTACGATCTCGGTGGTCTGGGCCGTTCGAAGTTGTTAAAGCATTCCCCCATGAAGCTGTGACAATTAAATCAACTAAGGATGGGAGTGAATTTAAAGTGAATGGACAGCGGCTAAAGCACTACAATGGCACATGTCAATAAGGATAGAGAAGTGCTCACTTTAGGAGATGTATCCCCATGCACTCCTTTAGTGTCTTAATTTTTCTTTTGTTGTTTATTTGTTTTTGTTTTTAGAATTTAGAATTTTAATTAATCTGCTTTTATTTTTTATTTCCCATAGTTTTAATTTTTCTTTTAGGAATAAAGTTTTAGGATCTAGAGGAGGAAGTAAATGCCCCGACCAAGCCAACTGCCCCCCCCCCCACCCCCACACGCATCCAACCGCCAAGAGAAACAAAGAAAGTCAAGCATACTGTCTGCAAAGGGAGAAGATTGATCCTACAAAACGATGATGATGACTCATCCGAGTCCATCTAAATTTTTTTCTCTCTTGCATTTATTTTCATGCCCTTAATATTTGTGCTTAATTTTTCCGATTATTGAATCTTTTTTAATGCATTGAGGGCAATGCTTGTCTTAAGTTTGGGGGTGTAGGTTCTGCTACCAAGAGGCATTGTTCTGTCGCGGCATATTAATACTAATGTTATGCAGTTCTGTTTTAAACTTGTCAATTTTTTACTGCACATATTGCCTTAGCCGAATGAAGCTTATGCCTTGGCAATGTTCTTCATCAAATGCCTTAGTTTAATTTAATTGAACTTTTTACCTTGGCCATAGATATCTCTTTTCTTACCATAGCTTTGAACTGTTTAGAGCCTTTAATTCTAGGATGCATAAGGAAGATAATTTAGAATCATACTATGAGATTAGAGCCTTAATACACCTTTGTGACTTGTATGGTTTAAGGAGTTCTAGGACACTTAGGACATAGACTTGCTTAGAAAGAAAATTTTGGGTAACAAGTTAGAGGTGCCTAACACTGGCTCTAGCTTAAAGAATCCCTAAAGGTGACCGAAACCAGCTCTAGGCTAATCACTAGAGGTGCCCGAAATTGGCTCTAGTAGGTTAGATTGCTTA
This sequence comes from Hibiscus tridactylites, assembly GCA_958450335.1. NCBI lineage: Eukaryota > Viridiplantae > Streptophyta > Magnoliopsida > Malvales > Malvaceae > Hibiscus > Hibiscus tridactylites. The sequence goes on along the minus strand of OY288265.1, from coordinate 22,640,657 downwards.
TAAAAAAATTATCCAAGTTAAGTAGGTTAATGCTTAAGTGTTTACTTAGAACCTGAATAATCATCTTGTTCACAATGCAAGCACACACTCACAAATTTTATAGTTTAATTCCAGGGAATTCCTAAGGCATCCAAAGACTTAAGGGCCGAGCATTCTTTGCCATGGTTTGAAGAGAAGAAGGAAAATTAGACCAATGAGAACTTTCATGAAGATTAAGGTTTTGGCAATTGATGATTTGCATTGCTTGAGGACAAGTAATAGTTCGAGTTTGGGGGTGTGATAAGTGCCCAAACGTTCTATGTTTTCACCCTTTTTACATGGCAATTATTGCTTAACATACACCCATTCGAGTGGCATTATGGCATTATATGCATTAATTACACTACCTTTACCTCTGATTATTTGATGAAAATGTATTGTTTTAATGCATGTTTGGTATTTGCTCAAATTTATACATGTCGGGGCAGGTGATGCCGAGCGGGCAATGAAGAAAAGGAAAGATGGTGTAAAACGAGCTCGTGACAGATCCAAATCAAGCCAAGCCAAAGATGACAACTTCTGCTAAAGAAAGCTGAATTATGAAGAGGAAGCCTTACAGAATAGATCCAGTGACAGACCCCTGCCGAGGCAGCAGATATTCTCTGCCGAGGTAGTGCACAGACCAACCTGCCGGAGGGCAAAGCATGCAAAGTGATAGATGATTTGAAGAGTATAAAACGCTGGATTCTTTCACATACTTTGCATGGCTATCGGAGCACGGGAAGATGACGAAAGCATGGAAGGAAGGTTAAAGATGGAATTTGGCCAAAGTGGATAAATAAATTAAAATTAAAAAGACTCACCTCTTTAATGAAGACAAGTCCAAGTCCAACTTAACTTCCTATCCAATAAGGACTTTGCCCTACTCCTCTTCCTATTTAAGCAAGGCTTGACGCACACATCAGAAAAAAAAAAGCGGAGATTGAGAGCTTGAAATTAGGGTCTAGTCGTGTATTCTCCATGTCCATCATGTTCTAAGTTTTCTTAGGGTTAGGATTATTTTGCTTAGTAGTTTTGAGAAAACAATCGTACTTTTTTAAGTTTTTAATGCAATTTAGTTCAAGGTTTGCTTATTCTTGGCATTGACCTCATTCTTGCAATCTCATCGAGAGAGAGTATTGTGAGGTTATCTATTTGTTTAATATCAAGAGAGTTAAACTCAAGAAACGAATAAGCATGGTTTTCATCCCAACGGTGAAAGCTAACTCGGCTTAAAGATAAGTTAGAGTTTCAACGGCTAAGAGAAGCGTGAGATTGGTTGGTGTTCATCCTTGGTTCACGCTGAGAGGTATTATCAAGGCCTGCACATAAGCACGATTTTGACTTAGAGATAAGGAGGAGCCATCGAAGGACGCTTTGCCTAACCTTGACAACATCTGTTGACCAGCAAGGAATTGTCGAGGCAGCACATCTTATTGTCGCGGCAGGAATGAAGGTCACTGTCGAGGCAATTTGGTTATCATTGCATTCAAAGACCGAGACAAGTCAATTGCTTTCCACACTACAACGCAATCTAATTCGACCATTCTCTCATCTTGATCACTCTTCTTTTACTTACTTGCTTTAGTTTATGATCTTTAGTTTAATTAAAACTCAAAACTCTTCTACTTGTGTTTTTGCTTTTAGTTTTCTTTTTCAGTGCAAGAAGATAATTGAAAGAATACATCTCAATCTCTATGGAGACGATACTCTGATACTTATCATTATATTACTTGAGACATGTACACTTGCACTAATTATGAAGCATCTTTTACATGCAACAATGCCTAACTGTTAACTACAGTTACTTTTAAAAAAATAATTTTTTTTATTTTTTTAATTAAATTTATTTTTTATCTTATTTTAAAAGAATCCTAAATTTCCCAAAACTCACAAAATGACCCTCAAATTCAAAATCCCAAACTTTCCCAACTGATTCCGCCGACAACCACCATATCCGTATTCGGACCACCACAACCATTCCTCCAACCACCAATCGTCGGTAACCACGGTAGGTGTGCCGATCGGCTTCCTAACGTCGAAGGAAGCCAAAATCGCGAAAAGGAAGTCGGTCGGCACACCTACCGTCGGTTACCGATGATGATTGGTTGGGAAAAATGGTTGTGGTGGTTCGGCAGTGGCAACAACAATTTGGGGATTTGGGGTTAGGGATTTGGAACTATTTTGTAAAAATTTAAAACTGTTATTTTTTTAAAATTTAAATTTTTTATTCTTTTAAGAATTAATTAAAAGAGATTTAAAAAATATCATGTGTCATATTTTAATTGGCTAACGATTTTTAACAGTCGGCACTTTAAATGACTGAAATAAAACTTTAGACACTTATTTAAAGTGAAAAATAGTTTTGACACCAAAAGTGAGCCACAAGTATAGTTTGGGCACCTATTTGGCTATTAAGCCTTTATTGTTTGAGGGATTATTATTCGATGTATTTTTGGTGGAATTTTTAACTTCACAAGTTCGATTAATAAATCAACGTGTCTTATTTATTTATTTTTTATTTTTGGTTTAATACTTATTTTGGCCCTTGTATCTATTATAGTGAAATTTTTATTTTGATCATTTTACTAATTTTTTATCAGTTTGACTATGAATTCAGAGTCGTCTCTGAGATTTTAGTGGCCCAAGGGTGAACCTAAAAATTAGGCCACTAATAATAATTATCGTAAAAATTGAATTTTAAAAAGTGGACCCCTATGATCAAGTATTAAAAAATAGGTCTCTAATACCAAATATTTTTTTTAAAAAATATGCCCCTAATAACAAGTATTGAAAAAACACTGACTCCTAATAACAAATATCAAGAAAATTGAATTTTATGAGTATATCCTTAATAACAAATATCGTGAGAGAAAAATTGGGCTTCTAATATTGTAGAACCCAAATTTTGTTCGAGTATACATATATATATAATCCGAATCTAAACAAATAGATAAATATAATAAATCGAATAAATAAATAACCCAAAACAGTCTAAAATATATCATAAAAATCCATCTTAAATATCCAATATCCATTCCCATTATGCAAAGCCCAAATACAAATGCAAAGCCCGAAATATATATTTTTTGCCAACCCATTTACAGCTCATACCCATCTGCCAACCCAAACAAACAAACAAACAAAAAACATTTAAGCCCAATTCGTGTTTCTTTTTGTCGCCCAACCAGGCTACGTGTCACCTCCTCATTGGCTCCTATCCATTCACGCGGATTGCCAACTTATGTTGATGTCATCCACGCGCCAGCTATAAAAGAGGAGAGAGAATTAGTGGGAGACAAATAATAAAGGTGCAATAATTACGCAGTTAATGGAAGGAGAGAGAAAAGGAATTCGAGGAGCCATACTAGCAATCAGAAGGTCGCCGGAGAAGACGAGACGACACCGGAGCAGTCAGGTGAGGATTCATCAGAGCTCGGTCATCATTTTGGAAGGTATATTTCCTAACAAAAATGTTAAATAAGTCAGTTTTTTGCATTTTTCGAAAATAAAAACAGTAAATAAAAACCTAGATTTAGTTATCTAAACTCGAAAAAATCAGTGAATAGAACCTAAATCTAGCCTAAATCTAAGAAAACAAACGCAAGCATAAAACCGGTTCTAGATCTAATATTTCAAAAAATATAAATAATAAAAGAGAGAGGCTTATCTTGCTGTTAAGGTCAACATCGAGTGCAGTCGGAGTGGTGACGGAGTGCTTTTAAGCACCGATGGAGTCGAAGAGGCTAGATTAGGTTTTGGTTTGGTTAGATCTAGGTCATTAAGGTGGGGAAGCAGGGAGTTGTTGACAAAACGGGCTAGTTAGAGTTGTAGATCAGAAAAATGGAATTTTTAGGGATTTTTGGGTTCGAAAACACGGCGGCCAGAAATCGCCTTAGGGCGGTGACCGTACACCGGCATGAGAATAAGGGTGATCAGAGTTTTAGGTTAAGACAAAAGGGTGATCGGAGGTGAGTTTTGGTCGGAAAAAGGGACCGGAGACGACGACCGATGGAGGCCGGCGTCGCCTCTAAAGGCTGGAAAATGTTAGGTCGAGAGCATTTGGTGAGGGGGACTGAGTCGAGATGAGTGAGAAAGAAGAAGAAATGGCCGAGTGGGCTCAGGCATTGGCTTATATAGCAGGGAGCGAGCGATGTCGTTTAGGGGTCGGGTGAGGTAAGATCCGCGCGTCGTTTCGTGGATCCGGATATAGGGCCGCACGACCCGAATCAGAGACATATGGGCTAATTGGGCTAGTATAGGGTCAGTTCAATTTTATTGAATTTTGGGCCATTTGTTTTTTTATTTGGGCTACCGGGTTAAAAAATTAAAAGGGATTATGGGTTTTTTTTTATTTGGGTTTGGGTTTAAATTTTAGAGAAATTAGAATTAGGCTCCTAGGTTTATTTTCTTTTATATTCTAGTCAATATCTTTGTATTTGAGCTATCTACTTTCGAATTCAATTCAATTTGGTCCCTTTTACCTTTGTTCTAAGCCTAATTCTTTTCAATTTAATTGCCTTAATTTAATTTATTTGTATGATAACATGTTTTTTTAAATCAATCATATAGTATGCATGTTAGGAAAATTAAATCATGAAATTATACTGAGTAGAGCCTTTAGTATAGGTTTCTTAATTAAATAATTAAATAGAAAGATCATTGTAGAAAATAAATGGGTGCTCAATAGCAACTTCAATACCCTAATTTGGTTAATGTCTCAATGTAACGAGAAGTTAATCAAAAGGATATTCTAGTTAACTATTTAGCGTACCATTTAAACCTAGAAACATGTAATCACCTAATTAGCCTGAATAAAATCAAATTAAGATATGGAACAATTAGTTAGCAACATTAAATTAGGAATATTATTACTTTTGGGCTTAATAAAGGTAGTGTCCAAATTATTTGGGTGTTACCATTAAAGCCCAAAAATTAATAATATTCATAGAATCTTAATTAATTAAATTAATGGAGCATTAATTAGGTCTTTGTAAAGTGACCATAAGTTCTATATTTCATGCACATTCCATCTCATATTATTGTTGTTTTTGAGTACATTTTAGGCATAATTAGGATCGTGCATTACATTTTACAGTATTCTTTACTTTGCCATGCTTTTTATTGATTATCTTTTATTTGGTAAGGAAAAGATATTGTTTTAGTTTAGTTTTAGTTTTAGGTACTAGAGGCTGACAGAAGAAGAGAGGAGCTGAGGACATGATGTTGAGGCAGCAGACCAAGGAGCTGTACTGATGCAGTTCCAGACAGAGACAACAGTTGTAGAGTAGCTATCGCCGCCCTACCTGTCGCCCAAGACAGCAAACTGAGGAATTGGAGAATTGGAGTGCGATCTGTAGAGAAGAAAATCTTGATTCTATCGATGATGTCCACTCAATTTTCCGATGACTGTAGCAGCATGCAGAGTCGCCGAAGAAGGAGCTCGAGATTACTTGTGGAGCAAGGCAACGTGATAAAGTCCACATTCAACTCAAAGAAGTCAGAATTTAAAGTTGCATTTAATGCAAAAGCTACTTTGAAGACTTCTACTCCAAGAAGGACTAGACCTAGCTAATGCCTATATATACCCATTGTACTTTTACTTCAAAACAACTTAGGTTTTCCCTTAGGCATAGTTTAGGTTTTCTTGCCGCCATTATATTCTAAAATTCTCCTTGGGTTTGGGTTATGTTGTAATTAGTGTGAGAACGGTTGTTTAGGATTTTAAGTTTGTTTTTGCAATAAAGCTTCAAGGTTTGCTTATTCCATGATCTTCATAGTTTTCAATTAAGGTGAAAGATTAGTTGATTACTATTCATTTATTCGGTATCGAGAGAGTCAAACTCACGAAATGAGTAAGTACGATATCATCTATAGACGGTGTTGATCAATCTAGCCTAGACATAGGTTAGGGTTTAAGGCGACTAAAAGAGGATGAATCAAACTTTGCTATCTTTGCACGATCCACGCTACGACTGGTATTATCTGCAGTGGGCATCAACAACATTCTGACTTAGACATAAGCATGATCACTTTCGAAGCGTTATGTCGAGCCTTGTAGTTCTGCCGAGTTTGACGCCGAGACACAAGTCCATCCCTCTGCCGAGGCAGCGAGAGCGTCTCAGCAGCCAACCTCTCATCCCCCACCGAGGCAGTAGAGTCTGGTAGCGCAAAGCAACTTGTCCTATTCAACGCAGTTTCATACTAAACAGTAGCTAACCCGGCCCATTCTATCAATATGATCTCTTCCCTTTTATTTACTTATGTTTTTTTTTATTTTCCTCTCAAACAACCAACTTATTTGTGCATTTACTTTTCTTGTGCAGGAGCAACGAATCGAGTCAAGCTTTCCAATCCCTATGGGAGACGATATCTTTTATACTATAACTTGACAGGAGTGTGCACTTGCGCTCATATTTAGAGAACAATAAAAAACGCTACAGTCTTACTTAAAAATGACAAGACAATAATTCGACATGCATTAAACCTTTTGTGTTGAGATACATTTTGAATATAAATTGAGGTGTCCTAATGCAACTAGACAATTCAAAACTTATATTCATCCGAAATGTATTTTCTTACAAAAGGATATTCACAATTGATATGAAATCTATTTCACGATTAAAAGACTTAATTGAATTCAGATTAATGTTCTAAATGCCAAAATGCCACGTGGAATTAATAAGGTACCGATAACGGGCGTTCGTAGGGGTGTTAATCCTTCCCTACACGTAACCGACTCTCAAACCCGAATTTTATAAAAAGAATATATTGTCTGTTTTTATGGTGTCTGGTGTACAAAAGTGACTGGTGGCCACTCAAAAATGATTTTAAAGAATAAAATAAAGGAAAATTGAATTAAAATGGAAAATGCCTTTATTTCAGGATCAAATTAAAATGAAAACCCCATTTTCTAAAACTCTAGTCATCATGTTGTTTTTTCCACAAACGGGTTTTTTTTCAAAAAAACGGTCGCGACAAATGCCAAGTATTAGGAAAAAATAGCTCTAATAACAAGTATTGAAAAAATAAAATTTAAGAGTATATGTGTTGAGCTCGATGATCACTCAATCATCGCTTGCCAAGTTGTGAAGAAGTTTGTGTTTGTTTTTGGTGGAAGCAAAAAGATATACAAAAGACACAAGTATTTATAGTGGTTCGGCCTTCTAACAAGCACCTATATCCACTACCTTAGCTCACACTAAGGATTTTCAACCAATATCCACTAGATATTCTTCCCTTTTTACTGGTTTAGGAGGCGACCGTTACAATCCTAGACTCAACCTAAGTCTAGCAACCAAAGCTCAAAACCTGAGCTTTGAGAACACTCTTAAGCAAGAGAAAATCTAGAAAACTTGAAAACCCTCACAAGGTGGATAGTTTGTACTATTTAGCTCACTCACCCAAACCTAAACACTTGAGCAAATGTAACAATTTAGGCTCACAAGTGTTGTCTATACAAAGAATGTACAATAAAGCACTAAGACAAATCTGTAATCATATTTTTTGTTGAAAATTGAAGAATTGGTCTTCCATGGATGTTTGAAGGTCCCTTTTATACTCCCAAATGAGATTCTAGCCGTTGTAGACCGTTGGGATTGAATTGGAGCCATTGGGGTGCATTTTTCCCGCATTCATTGTTGTTCTGGAGCTTAGCGTATCGATACTCGAATGATCGTATCGATATGGTCCTCGTCGGGAACTAGCCATTGAGTTCTTCCAGCTAATGCGTATTGATACGCTTATGAGCGTATCAGTATGGCCTGCATTTCAAATAGCCGTTGGGAAAATGACCGTTAGGAGCGGTTAAGGCGTATCGGCACGCGATACAATCGTATCGGTACGCGAACTAGCCGTTAGGGGGTTTAAAGAACTTCGTATCGATACAACAAAAGCATATCGGTACGGGTTTTGGCTACTAGAATTTCCTTGTAGTTGAAACACTAAAGCGTATCGATACGGTATATACCGTATCGGTACGGTGACATTAAAATCATAGGTTTGGCTACTTTAAAAACATTTTAAGTTATTACAAAGCCCTATAAAAACCCTTAAACATATTTTCAAGTTGTTTGGACTTACAAAAAAATTTGAAATCTTTTTCAATTTAGTCCAAATCAATTTTTTAATTATTATATCAAAACATATATCTTAACAATCTCCCCTTTTTGATATAATAAAATAACTTGAAAAATTGTTTGTGATTCTCCCCCTTTGTAAAGTGATTTTTGAATAAGAAACATATTTTTTTAAAATTTGAAGCTCCACATTATTCTCACTTGAAAAATTAATTTTTCAAACTATTTCTCCCATTTTTGTTATATAAAAAAGAATTCAAAAGACTTTAAGTTCAAAAGAACATAGGAGATTAAAAATTTTTTGACAAATATAAGAATTTTGGTTTTAAAAATGCCCCCCTTACTCAAGCATCAATAAGCGTTAGTTCAACAAATATGATAATCTAGTTGAAATAAAAATAAATCAAATTAAACAAAAATTAACTAGATTTTACCACAATTGAACTCAAGGGAGGATGTGAAGCCTTCCTTCTTCAAGTGTCTTTCCTTGTGTGTATGGAGCTCCCCCTCAATATTTGACTTGTTGATCATTCTCCATCACACCTAAAATAAGACAATCATGTAACTTTTGGTATCCAAATTGCTTTGGATCCATAGACGTTAGAAGCACATAAATTAGTCCCCTTAGGAATCCATTTTGCAATTTCATCCTTTTTAGTTGAAGTACTTAGTCCTTTTGGGACCTGAATACTTCTAAAAACTTTGCATTCAAAAATCTAAGGCACTAGGTTATCTCACATAAAAATTTGAATTTCCCAAATTGTTTTTCTTTTAAAGTTCACTGAAAATCAAATCTTTTTCTTTCTTAAGATCATCAATTTCCTTTTGATGATCTTTTTCAATTGTTTGAAGAAATTCTTGTAAACTTGAAACTTTAAGTTCAAAATCTTTAATTTTTGCTTCAAACTCTAAATTGGTTTTAGAAAGCAAATCATTTTCGGTTTTTAACTTTGAAATCAATTTCTTGTTTTTTGAAAATGAAGCTTTAAATTCAAAAACCAATTCATCATAAGCTTCTTGCAATTCATCAAAAGAATGTGAATTAGAAGTAGATGAATTAGAAGTTGTGTTTCCCTCTTGGAAGGCCATGAAGCATAGGTGGGCTACCTCATCATTGGTGGAGTCTTCATCACTCCAAGTAGCCACATATGCTTTCTTTGAAGATGATCTTTTTTGTTGCTTTTGTGGGAATCCTTCATCTTCTTCTTCGATTCATATTTAGATTTATCCATCTAGCTCTTCATGAATCGTGTGAATTTCTTGAAGAGATGAACCATCTCTTAATCTTTACTTTCCTCTTCGCTTGATTCTTCATGTTGGAATTTGGAGGAATTGAGAGCAACAACATTTGTGTTAATGCCTAGCTCCATGATTTTCTTCTTCCCTATCTTCTTTATCTCTTCCTTCTTCTCCTCTTCTTTTCCTTTCTTCATGATTTCATGAGTGAGAAGAGACCCCCAAGAGTTCATCTAGCTTTAAATTCTTGAGGTTCTTGTCTTCGATGATGGCGGTCTTTATTGAGTCCCATGACACAAGAAGAGAATAAAGAAGCTTTCAGACAAGCTTGTCTTCCGGAATGATTTCTCCATAGCTTGTGTGTGTGCGCGCGTGCGCGCGCGTGTGTCTGTGTGCGTGTGCGTGTGCGCGCGCGCGCGCGTGTGTGTATGTGTGCATGTGTGCGCGCGCGCGTATCTGTGTGCGTGTGTGCGCGCGTGTCTGTGTGCGTGTGTGTGTAAAGTAAAACCTAGAAGCATAAATTACATACCTAATTAAATGTCGAATCTGAATTAAATTAACTTAAATTGAGTCTCAATTAAATTAAACTAAAACCTAAAAGTGAACATTAAGGGCTTAAATGAAAAATATCTAAAATTTAGAGGGGCTAAAAAATAATTACCCCAATCTAAAAATCTAGGCAGGTACCTTTCCCTCCCCCCACCCTTCATTTAAATTAAAATAAACACAATTGGTTATATATATATAATTAAAAAAATGGTGGCGAGTGCTGGGAATTGAAAAAAAAATATGTTTCCCTCCCTCCCACCCATTCACTTTAAATTGATTATATATATACATATAATTTAATAAATTAATAGTTAATAACTAAGTTATTTAACAAAATATTTTAAACACACAAATTAATAATTTAAATGGTGAAAATTAGTTTGTCATATTAGGCTTAAATATACATTTGGTACCCGAACTATACACCTTCTCCCAAGTTGGTACTTAAAGAAATTTTGCTCCCAAGGTGGTACCTGAATTAAGCATTGTTGGGCTCGATGGTCACAACCGAGATGCTTGCCAAGTGGTGGAGAATGTTGAATTTTTGGTGTTTATGGTGGTGGTAAAAGATAAGAAAAAATAACACGAGATTTAGAGTGGTTCATCTTTCTAGCCCAAAGCCTACATCTACTACCTTAGCACACCACTAAGGATTTCACCAATTCACTAAGAATTCTTCCCCTTTTCTAGGCTAAGGAGGCAACCTTTACAAACCGGTTAATCTTTCTACCCAAAGATTAACCAAGACACTCTTGTACAAAGAGAACTCAAAGCAAACTAGAAATCCCTCTAATAGGTATTTGTTTGCACAATTAAGCCATCACCCAAAACCTAAACACTTGAGCAAATTTGACAATATATGGCTCACTAGTGTTGTCTATACAAAAAATGTACAATAAAGCTCTAAAGACAATCTCTCATCATAATGTTGTTAACAATTGAAGCATTAACCATCTCTTGATGCTTGGAGGTCCCTTTTATACTCCTAATTGAGTTTGTAGTCGTTGAGGACCGATGGGGTTGAATTAGAGTCGTTGGAGCCTCTATTTCCCACCATAAATGCAGTTCTGCAGCTTGGGGTATCGATACCCTTGAATCTGTATCGATACGGTCCTGATAAGGAAATAGTCGTTGAACACTTCAAGCTTGTGCATATCGATACGCATAGTAAGCGTATCGGTACAGTCCTGCAATTTAAAAGACCGTTGGGAAAATGACTGTTGGGGGTAGTCGGGCGTATTGGTACGCGATACAACCGTGTCGATACGCGAACTAGCCGTTGGGTGTTTTAAAGCACACCGTATCGATACGACAAAGCGTATCGGTATGGGTTTTGGCTACTGGAAAATCACTGTAGTTAAAACCCTAAAGGGTATCAATACGGTATCAGTACGATTACACTTAAATCATGGTTTTGACTACTTTAAATACACTTTAAATCATTCCAAAGCCTTGTGAAACCCTTAAACATATTTTCAAGTTGTTTTTGACTAAAAACATATGTTAAATTCTTTTCAATTTAGTCCAAAATATTTTTCAATTATTATATCAAAACAATTAGTTCTACAAGCATATTCTCCCAAATTGGTACTTAAAGAATTTTTACTCCCAAGTTGGTACTTGAACTAGGCACTTTCTCCCAAGTTGATGTCAAACTTATACATTCTATCAATTTGGTCCTAATTCAAAATAGTTCAGTAAATTTAACCCTTTATATTTAGAAATCTTATCAATTTACGTTTTGTTATGTTCTTAAATTGTTTGTTTTTCTCCTGTAAATGTTTATATCACTTTCCAAGTATAAAAAGTTTTAACAGTAACTTGATGTTATTTTATGGTAGAATACAGTTATCTCATTGTTGTTTTGATCCGTTAGGCTTGTTTAATTTGAAAGTATCGTAAAAATGACTAAATTGATGGTATTTTTAAATACACATGGTTAAATTTATTGAATTATTTCGAATTAGGACCAAATTAATAGAATGTATAAGTTTTGGGACTAAGTATGTTAATAAAAGTATTAGAATAGTTGATGGAATTAAAGTTTGGGTATCAAAATGGGAGGAAAAATTCTTTAGGTGTCAGCTTGGGAGAAAATGTTTAGTTCAAGTACCAGTTTAGGAGTAAAAAATCTTTAGGTACCAACTTGGGAGAAAATATATAATTTAAGTACCAAATGTACATTTAAGCCATCATATTATAATATAATAAATTCATCAAATCATAGACTTCGTCAATTATATGTCAGGTAAATATCAAGCCAGGTCAATGTCAGTTCAGGTCAACAATAGGTCGGGTTCAAAACAAGTCAGGTCAATTAACAGGTCGGGTCCAAAATAGGTCGGGTAAAATCGGATCTCGGGTCGATTCAGTCGGATAATATTGGTTATCTGTCAGGTCCATCTCGGGTTCGGGTTCGTTTCAGTCGGGTTTCAGGTCCACAGTAACATGTTCAATTCGGGTTCGAGTCATTCTCGGTCGGATGCAGGTCGGGTTTGGTTACTACAGTAACAGGTCCAACTCGAGTTCAGGTCAACAACAGTCAGTTACAGATCGAGTCCGGATCATCGAATCCTCGGGTTAAACCAGATTCTGACTCGAGCAGATTTCAGTCGGGTTTTCAAGTCGGGTCAGCTATTTACATCCCTAATTGCTATTGTACCATGTAACTCTCATTGACTTAGGACAATATCCAAAATTAAATTGTAATTTTACAGAATAAACTACCTATTTGGCACCTTATTTATTTCTGCATTTTTGTTTTAGACACCTAACTATTATTTTTGGTAAAATTATATCTAACATTACATTTTTTTTCAATTTGGTCTCGGGGAACCAGCAGATCAGCCGGTTCAATTCCGAACAACCAGTCTGATTAATTCAATCGTCCATTGAGTTTTTACAACATTTTCTTTCTAAAAAATGGTAAAGTAACATATAGTTCTTGAAGTTGGATTTTTTTTTCTCTTTCAATTTGGTCTCTAAACCGTTCTAGCCACGTTAATCCGAGAAATTGACATTTTTTTCTAATTTAATTCCTGAAGTTGGATTTTTGGTCCTTTTGATGGCATGACAATTAGGGGTGATAATGATAGGGATAGAAAAAAAATCCGAATTCGGCGGGTTCTAACTCAACCCGATCTGACAGGGTTAAATTTTTTGAATTTTTATTTTCGGGTCGAGTCTGTTTTTTAGGAAGTTTGAGCCGTGTCGGCCTGTCGGGTTCGAGTTTAGGGTAGAAATTCCTTGACCTAGTTTATTTATATATTTATATTTATATTTATTATATTTTTATATATTATATTTAATATATTTATTAATTTTCTTTGGGTCGGGTCAGGTTTAATTAGGTTTTTTATTAAAACTTCAAGATTGGGTCGGGATAAAGATATATTAAACCCGGGTTGGGTCGAAACTTTAAACTTTCGGGTCGGCTTCGGGGGGCCAAAAACCTGCATCGTTGTCATCCCTAAATAATGAGCCTGACTGGCTTGCAAGCTACTCGGGCTCGGCTCGGTCAAAGCTCGAATGGAGCTCATGTTCGGCTCGAGACTTTAACAAGCCGAGCCGAGTCGACCCAAGTTCGGCTCGAAAAGCTCGTGAACAGGGTCAAAATAATTATATATACACTTCATGTACACTTGTATGCTTCAGTGTTTGTTAACTTGTTATTGGTTAAATAGTTTAAATCCCCTTGGACTTGTATAATTTTGAAAATGCACCATGGATACTTATATACTTCAAAAATAATTATTATCTTTTCCCAAACATGTTTTTACAGGGTATTTCTTAAAACTTTAATAGAAATATTTAAAAGCAATTTGCGAAAAGCAACAAGTCGAGCCCTGAGCCGAGCTCAAACTATCCACTTCGAGCTTGAGCTCGAGCCTAAAAATTCAAGCTCGAGACAAGCATACTAATATTATTTCTGAGCCGAGCCTGCCCAGGCTCGGTCATCGCTCGACTGGTTATCATCCCTAGACACAATCTCAAAGTACATACATTATGGCCCTGTTTGGCAATTAGCTGATAACGAATAGCGGATTACATTAGCTGATAGCTGATTGCATTAGCTGATTTGATTAGCGGGTTGTATTAGCTGATTGTAGGGGTGGGTAAAAATACCTGACCCGATTGACCCGACCCAAAACTAAAAATGTCGGGTAATTCCCGAAAAAAATTACCCGACCGGGCTGGGTACTCGACCCGGCAAATTTCCGGGGACACGGGCCGAAAGTTTCCCCTTACCGGGTACCCGACCCGACTCGATAAAACTTAATATATATTTTTTATATTTAAAATTATATTTTTATTTTATGTTTCTTAATATTTTTACTCTAAAATTAAGTTTAAATCCTTAAATTTTTTCTATGTTTGTATTATATTCTTTTAAGTTTTAAGTTTAATATTTTTTAAAATATTTTGTGTTTAACATGTGATTTTTTTTAATTTTAAAATTTTAAAAAAAATAGGAACCGGGTACCCGGATATAATGGGCTGGGACACGGGGCGCTTAATGAGGTACTCGGATGAACCGAGTACCCGACAATGCCCACCCCTAGCTGATTGTATAAAAGTGTTTGGTGAAATTAAATGATAGCTGATAGCGGTTAGATTATTTAAACAAACAAAATGACATATAATGACATGATTATATTCAATACTTGTTTGAATAGTTTATTAGTTATCAATATTTTGTATATAATTACTATTAATTATATCTATAAAAAAATTTAATATAACATTTCTAAACATTTTCGAATAATTTATATATTAATTTATTATTTATATAATTATTTTAATATAATTTAATTAATTAATAAATTTAAATCCACATATAAATATGTGATAATAAAAGAAAAAAATAAATAGGATTAACTTATAATTAGAAAATATTTAATTTAGGTTATTTTCATAACTAGTAAGGGTAAAAGAGTCTTTACAACTCTAATATCAAACATTTAATCTCAAAAAGCTCCTATTATGAGCTTTTTTTAAAATTAACAATTTCACCTCAATCTACTCTTTCAATCCACTATTCACCAAATAACAATATTAGCGAATTTGACAATGCATCAATTATTCATTAATCCTTTAATTTTTGCTCGAACCTTTCTTTACCAAACTCACGACCAAACTTTGCGCTTTAAACTTTTACCCACTAAACAATGCGCTTAGTTCAGGCCTGGTTAGGTAGTTGAAACTGTTGAAATCTTGAATTGAAAATCGAAAGTGACAATTTTTGTGGGTGGTTTACCATTATTGTCAACAAAAGCTGTTCTTTTTTAAAAATTATTTTTTGGTTTTGCCGTATCGAATTAGTTTTCAATTTTTTATGGTCAAGTTTCTTGAACCACTTGTTCATGTCGTCCTTTTCCTTTTGCCTTTTATCTGGGTTTCTGCAAATCCTTTATTCTGTGAATGTTTATCATCTAATCTGTCAATTTCAGTTTCTGGGTCTTTCTTATTTCTGTTGAAAAAGCTTTTTTTAATGAGCAATGGAGATTTAGTGAAAGATTTTCATTGGATTTGAATATAAGAAAATGAGGGCATTTCCAGGAACTCCAGGGACATTGACAAGCCTGTTTTTGAGGATTATACAGTGTGTTTTTGCAGCTGGATCAATTGCTTCAATGGTTACAGCTCCAAGCTTCTTCAGTGTCACTGCTTTCTGGTATTTTTCCTGAATTTATTTTATTTTTATCAATTTTGGGGTTGATTTTCTGAAACTATTGTTATGTTTGAGAATTCTGCAGAGATTTCTTTAGTTTAGCAAAATTTAGCTAGGCAGAATTAACTGTTGTTTAGATGCTGTAATCATAAATAAAGATCCAATTACTGAATGATTCTCTGTTTGAGGTTACTAATAAAGCAATTCAGAAATGTTCTTGTTTATATTATTTGTGAGGTTGAAAGTATCTGATTTCTTGATGTTTATGGTAACAGTGAGTGGAATATATATTTTTCTATGTTTTGCTATATATACTTGGAGTATCGTATTCTGTAGTTGTGCGTGATTTTATCTAAATTTGAATCCGGGCTAAGATACTACCTTGTAATTGAATTAGAATATAAATATATATATATGAGATATGAATGCTGGGAATCTTTTTCTAATGTTATAGATTGCTCGGCATTCTCATCAAATTGTTATTTTGGAAATTGTATTAGGGACTTCGGGTTTTTATTTAGGATTAATATTTGACGCACAGAGGAATTAAAGGGAAGATAGTAATTAATTACTTTACTCGTTGTGGCAGATTCTAATATGCTATGCTTAAATAGATTGATAAATGAAAACATTTGCTTTAGTATGAATGTTTTGCTTAAGGAAATGACTCTCACCAGGTTAGGTTAGATATTCTTGATGTATCATTTCTATCTTCTGAGGGACGGAATTATGATCAAATATACGAGGACTAGATTGTGCTTATAATATAGTAGATTTAAGTTCATGATGTTAAAATCTTCATCATCTTCTGGAACTGAAGTCGGGGTAGGTTAATTCAACAACTTCTCGTAGGCATGATATTCGTCTGATGCCAGTCTTGTTTTATGGCCCTAGCGAATTAGCTAGCAGATACTTAGATGGTTTATGTAATCAGTGAAATTCTACTATTTAAAGTTTCGAATACAAGTTATGTTCGAGTTACTAATCCTTGTGAAGTTGTGATCAAAGATTTCGATCTTTGCTGCATATTTGAAGAACTTGCAAAGTTGCATATATGAGTAATCCATTCCTATATTCCCCTCCCTCACTCATTTGTTTGTAAAGGAGTTAATTTGTTACTTGGACTCGAATGTGAGTGTCGAACTCGAATATAACAATCTTCATTTTTTTGATGATTGGACAAGGTGAATATGATTATAGTTGGATAACACTTTAACAATTTGCGAATGCCTAAACCTAGGAAATCTAAAGCTTTGTATTTGAAGACAACCTTTGCTTGTGCAGCTACCTTATTGCTTCGATGGGATTACAAATTGTTTGGAGCTTTGCACTTGCGGTACTAGATGGAACTGCGTTGGTGAAAAAGAAGGTCCTCCATAATCCGGTTTTAGTCAGCCTTTTCGTAATTGGAGATTGGGTCAGCCTCTTTCAAACCTTCGAACTCTCTCGGTTTTGTCATTCCCAACTGAAAGTCACACTGTTGTCGAACTTTATGCAGGTGACGGCTCTGTTGTCTTTGGCTGCAGCATCATCCTCGGCAGGCATTGCCATATTGTACTTCAATGACTTGGGAAACTGTGGATTTGGAGAAGAATGCCAAAAATATCAGTTGTCGGTTGCCTTGGCGTTCCTCGGTTGGGTGGCAATTTCGATATCATCCTTAATTATGCTATGGCTATTTGCGGCCGGTTAAAACCGGTCGTTGTACAGGCTCTCGGCATCCTTCCGCCTTCCAAGAAACTGTTACTCTTAGAAATTTTGATTGTTTTATGCTGTCCATAGAAAAGGAGAAAAAGAAGCGAAGATAGTGTGATTATACTCAGCAGCATTGTTTTATTCCATTATAGGCATCATTTTTTTTTGCTTCTGGTTTGGTAAATAAAAACAACAAATTTGTGAATTTGGAAAGTAAATAGATATGGGAAGTTCCTCCTTCACAAGAAAACAAGTTCTATTACCCGAACCGCTAATTATTTCGAATTCGGGGTCGTATTTGATTGATTCATGTAACATTTTTATAGATTTCACCTTATTTATTTGTCAAAAAGATTTGGAAAATGGCAGTCGGTTCCAGTTCCAGGGAGAGGCAACAGGGGCTCAACACCAACTACGGGAAAGGAGAGAACAGATCTTTCACTACAAGAGACGGCGGCGACGGATCGACCAGGAGGCTTGGAGCATCAGTGTATGTTAATTTCGTGAGCAAAAGAATTCATCGCAAGACACTAGGAGAAGCTTTTGAGAGTTATGGAACAGTGCTGGATGTTTACATAGCATATCGATACAGGAGAAATGCACACAAAAAATTCACCTTCGCATTTGTTAGATTCTCTAATAAATCGGAGGTTAATATGGTTGTGGTGAAAGCAAACAACAAAATCATGGATGGGTTTTCGATAAGAGTGATTCATGCCAGAGATAAAGGTTTGTGCAGTCCAGAAAAGATACCTAAAAGCCACAACAAGAAGAGCTTGCAGAGGGACGGCATCAAAAAGTTTAAGGAGACAGACGGAAGATCTTATAGGGAGGTATTGATCTCAGGCGGGGAAGGAGATAAAAGCCATAAGTTTCTTCATAGAGATAGACAAGACACAGGGATCATCTACCCAGAAAGTGAAACGAACGCCAACTCTAGCCCAAAAGATTACAACGCCCCAGTGTGTGAACCGTTCCATTTCAGCATACCGAAGAAAGAGACTGCATGGCTGTCAAACTGCTTAGCTGGTCAGCCAAAAGGAATGTACAACGCTAAATTCGTGGAGGATGTAGTTCGATCGGAAGGATTCAAAGTTCGGATAGCTGCCTGGTCAGGCTCTTTTGTAATCATTATGTTTGAGGAAGAGGAGCAAGTGCAAATTTTTCGAGACTTGAAGAGCCAAATGCTGGAGAGTTGGTTTGAAGAGATAGATACAGTAGATAATTTCAGAGAAGAAAGGAAGGTAAAGGTTTGGGTGACTATGGAAAACTTCCCACTAGAGGCATGGAACGATGATGTTTTCAGGGGTATAGCCAAAAGGTGGGGAGTACGGGTCAAGATTGATGAGGAAACATCACAGAAGCAAAGGTTCGACGCAGCCAGATTTCTTATTGGAGTTAAGCATCCTTCAACGATCCTCACCCAGATGAATATATTTGTTAACGGAGTCTGTTATTCAGTTAGGGTTACAGTCTCAGAGTATGAAGACGAGAAGTGTTGGATCAGTGGTTCTCCGATCGGGAGGAGGGACAGCAGAATGTCAAAGGGCGCGGGCGTTGGACTATCAAGTCGACCGGAGGATTTTTTTTCTGGCAGAAGAAGAGGGATCATTTGGGGATTCTTCCAATATCCCTATTTTATCGAGCCACCATGATGACCTCCTTGTGAATCTAAAGTCAGCCGCAGAAATTAATGGGGAAAATGTGCAACACGTTTTCCATAGCAAGGCGGGTCCCAGTGAAGTTGCGGCGGAGACTGGCTCCGAAAGGTTTGGAACAAAGATTATAAACAAGATTGCTTTGGGGTCTGATGGGCTTGTTGAAGTTCCAGTAGCAGCGGCCCAAGAGTCTCTCAAAGTCTCAGCAGGATCGGTTTCTTCTACTACCCTAGTTTTAGATAAAACCACTGGTACCTTCAAAATACGTCCCAAATATGTTAGCAATCCCGGCCTGTTAGCATTTAGCTCAATAAGGTCCAGTGTGGATAAAACCCAGTGACTGATCTCTTTAAGTCAGCCCCAAAAAACATTTTTCAACCCAAAGGAAAGAAAGAGAGATTGCTCTTGTGAAAACCAAACAAAAGATCTGTCACAAATGGACCCGAGAGAGACGGTGGAGATTTGCAGATCGGTGGGTCTCATTTTCGAGGCTGCAGACGAAGCTGTCATCAAGCAGATTGAAGCTTTGGGTCGGATACCCCCCACTAAAATTGTCCAGTGAGGATTTCCTTTTTTCACTCAATTAGTGTTGATTATACAGTTTCAATGACCTTCAGAAATCTATTCATAACATGGAATGTTCGAGGTGTTGGAAGGATTGAGAAAAGGAGAGCTCTCAGAAGATTTTTTGCCAAACATAAGCCGGAAATCTTGCTCCTTCAAGAAACTAAATGTTGCAATGCGTCGGAGAAACTGGTAAGGGAGTTGTGTGGAAATTCAGTGGATTACGAATTTGAGGGTATCGAATCAATCGGCTCGGCAGGTGGTTTACTGACTGTTTGGAATCCTATGTTTTTCAAGCACGAGTTTTCTTTCAAAAATCAGAGGTTCGTAATTAACGTGGGTGTGATCAGTGAACTGAAAGTTAAGGTCGGGATCATCAACTTGTATGCCCCAAACGATGGTGATGATAGAAAAGGGGTTTTCGACGAAATTCAGAAGTGGGCTGAGGTGAACGAAATGCCGCTGATAATGGGGGGTGATTTCAATATCATCAGAAGCAAGGAGGAAAGTACAGCGGTGAACTGGAAGCCACAAGAAGTAGCTTGCTTCAATGATTTCAATGAAGGTATGGATCTAATTGATTTACCGTGCTCGGGGGAGGTTTCACCTGGTCTAGTCTGAGACAAAACCCCACCTTCAGCAGACTCGATCGATTTTTAATCTCACCGGAGTGTATGGGTAATTGGTCTACAATGATTCAAAGAGTTCTTCCCAGAGGGTTATCAGATCATAATCCAGTTACATTTTCGGTGGTCAAGATGAATTGGGGTCCAAAATATTTTAAATGGTTTGATCACTGGGCAGAGAATAAGGAGCTGGTAGAGAAGATTAAGAACACGTGTTCGAATCAAGGAGCTGGGATTATGAAAGCCTTGCGTGCCTGTAAGAAAATGACAAGAGTTTGGTTTCAAAGTCACCAAAGAAACAAGGAAGACTCAGCATCTGCTTTGGAAGTCAAATGTAATGAACTGGAAATATAATTAGTCAATGGTCGACAACCTCCGGGTGCTTGGCAAGAGTTGAGAGTTATGAGATCAAAACTGTGGAGGGCTGAGAGAAAAGAAGAGTGCGAGTGGAGGCAAAAGTCGAGAGTGAAGTGGTTTAACGAATGGGACAAAAACACTGCTTTCTTCTATTTAGTGGCATCGGCTAGAAGGCGTGCAAACTTCTTGGACAACATTTGGGTAGGGGACAGGAAGTTGGAAAAGCCAGCCGCGATCAAACAGGAAATTTTAAACTACTTCCGAAAAGCATATGAAAATCCCTGCACTATCCCAGTTCAAGATCTCCAATGCGAAATGAGTAACATCGACAGGTTGGAGGCAGAACTATTAGAACAACCCTTTTCGGAGGAAGAAATGTTTTCGGCCCTGAAATCTATTGACACTCGCGGGCTCCGGGCCCAGACGATTTTAATGCTGGTTTTCTAAAAAATTTCTGGACCAGCATAAAAAGTCAGATACTGCAGTTTTTCGAAGACTTCTTCTATGGTAAGATTTCGGACCTTACCTTCAACCATTCTTTCATCGTTTTAATTCCAAAGACAAAAGCTCCTACAACAATAGAGGAATATAGGCCCATCAGCTTGGTTGGTTGTATATACAAACTACTTGCAAAATTCCTCGCTATGAGACTAAAGATGGTGCTGGATAAAGTGATAGGAAGTACGCAGTTTGCTTTCTGCTCTGGCAGACAAATTCTTGATTGCGTGTTGATCTCAAACAAAGTAATTGACTATACTGCAAAACAAGGACTGAGTGGTTTGGTTTTTAAAGTGGATTTCCGTAGAGCCTACGATAGTGTGGACTGGAACTTTCTTTTTTGTGATGGATAAGATGGGCTTTGGGCAAAGATGGATTGATTGGATTCGGATGTGCATATCAACGGCCTTTGTATCAATTTTGATCAACGGTTCCCCTACTGAAAAATTTCAGATAAAACGAGGCCTCAGACAGGGATGTCCTCTTTCGCCTCTGCTCTTTAATTTAGTTGGCGAGGCTTTGAACTGCATTCTGCTAAAAGCAGTCGAGAGAGGTCTTTTTCAAGCAAGGAAAATCGGCAACAACTCTGTAAGTATTTCGCATTTCCAATATGCTGATGACCTGATAATTTTTTGCGGGGCAAGCTTTACTGAACTAAAAAATATAGTCCACCTTCGGGGGGGATTTGAGCTAGCTTCTGGACTCGGACTAAATTTACAGAAGTCGAAGCCGTTAGGCTTAAATATAGAAGATGCAGTGGTGGAGCTTTGGGCTACATCCATAAAATATAAAAAAGAAAATTTCCCTTCCACTTATTTGGGATTACCTCTCGGCTTCAGTAAAAATCAGACAAAGTTATGGGATCCGGTTGTGGCTAAGTTTAAGCAGAGATTGGCAAGCAGGAAAGCCAAAAAACTCTCTTTTGGTGGAAGAGTCACTCTAGTAAGGTCAGTCTTGCTAAGCCTCCCATTTTATTTCATGTCAATTTTCTACATGCCTAAGAAAATCAGTAATCTGCTGTCAAGTATTATTTCAAAGTTCATATGGGGTGGTATTGACAAAAGAACAATTCATTGGGTGCGTTGGGAAGTCCTGTGTTTGCCTAAAAACCTCAGTGGTCTGGGTCTAATTGATTTTAGATTAAAAAATCAAGCCTTACTATTGAAATGGCTATGGCGTTATGGGACTGAAATAAATAGCTTATGGAGATCGACCATTGCTGCCAGATATGAGGGGAATAGGTCTGCTTTGTTGCCGTCTAATTTGAAGAAAAATAGGAAATCTTTTATTTCGAAAACATTGTTGGTGCTTATCCGGATAGTGTAAGATGTTTCTAGCAACAGATCCGCTTCTTGACAGGAGATGGCAAGACGATTAGATTCTGGTTGGATTGATGGACAGGAGACTCTCCGCTAAAGATGGCTCATCCAAGAATCTTCGCTCTATCGACAAATAAGAATGGGTCAATTTCCGAATTTGGTTATCACAATGGTGGAAATTGGATATGGAATATTGGCTTGCGCAGAACTTTGTTTGATTGGGAGCGGGGGGAATGGAACTCTCTGTTGGAAAAGCTTGGAAGCTGCAAAATAATTTCAGAAGTCCCGAACAGTGTTAGATGGATAGGCAATTCGAATGGCTTCTATTCCTCAATGAAATGGTGCGAAATTGGGAGCAGTAATGACGCAGGAAAAGATGGTTTTGGGGAGATGGTGTGAAGTTGCAAGGCTCCACATAAAGTAGTACTTTTCGTGTGGAAGGCAATGCTAAATAGGATTCCTACTAATCTTGAGCTTAAAAAAGGAGGATGCTCCCAACTATCCTCTTCAAGATGCCCGATCTGCATTAGTGATGAGCAAACAGTGGCGCACCTCTTATGTCACTGTCACAAAGTCTGGAATGTTTGGCAATCTTGGTTTAGGTTGTGGGGTGTGCATGTAGCTATCCCAAATTCTTTAGCCAACTTTTTCAAAATTTGGTTGGAGGCAAGGCCAATTCGGTTCCAAATGAACGTCTGGAAGATGGGTTTCTGCGATATTTCATGGTCAATCTGGTTAGCACGAAATGAGGTTGTCTTCCGGAATATTTGTTTCTCGCCAAACCACGTTTTTCAACTCAGTGTTCTTAGACTTAGTTGGTGGTGTAAAGCATTGTGGCCAGAGGCAGTGGGGGATCTGAATGATTTGCTGAATTGCCCGAAAAGATTTAGGAACATCGCCCACCATAATAAGATAGCTAGGATCTAAGAGTGGACTCCTCTAAGGCCTGGATGTCTCAAATTTAATACCGATGGGGTAGTAGAAGGGGGCTTCGGATCCGCGGGTATCGGTGGTGTACTTCGCAATGAGGCAGGTTTGCTGTTGGCCAGCTTCTCCAGAAATGCTGGGTTTCTAGATGCTACGTCTGCTGAATTAGTAGCGATGTTGGAGGCCATAAGTTTGTTCAAAGAAACCAAATGGGCAAAAACCTCTAAGCTAATCATCGAGTGCGATTGCTCCTTAGCTGTAGACTGGATAAACAACCCTTAGAGAAGCTCAATGTCCTTCAGACATCTGATCTCATGCTGTTTAAATAATGGAAAGGAGATCGACTGGTGCGTTACTTTCACTTCAAGAGAGGCCAACTCTTTGGCGGACTCTCTTGCGAAGAAAGGAATCGGAAAAACCAAAGATGCAGTGTAGTTTGCAAAGCATGCAAAACAGTGAGGTTGTAGCTTACCAACATCATGAGTTATGTGTTATGATCTGAAGCTCTCTGCGCGCACAGGGGAATCAGATGTGGGTGTAAAAAGGGGGATTTCAGACGCGCAATGCAGGTTGCCTGGGGCCAAAAGCCGTGAGATGATAGAGAGGTACAATAGCGATGGGGATTGTCAGAACAATGGAAAACTAGATGTTGGTTGCAGTG
Source organism: Hibiscus tridactylites (assembly GCA_958450335.1). Taxonomy (NCBI): domain Eukaryota; kingdom Viridiplantae; phylum Streptophyta; class Magnoliopsida; order Malvales; family Malvaceae; genus Hibiscus; species Hibiscus tridactylites. The sequence goes on along the minus strand of OY288265.1, from coordinate 22,616,800 downwards.
ATTGTCGAGTATGATAGTTCTGATCAGCAATGTGGGAAGCTTTGTTTTTATCTCGTGTAATCACGGATTCATTGCACTCTTTTTCTTCCAATTAGGTGTAGGAAAGTTTTTTAACGAGGCATGAATCCGTGTTCTTTTAAATCCAACTTCAATAAAATCTTAGTATTAAAAAAAACATTTTTGTAGATTTAAGCAATGTTGTTAGAACCAGACCATATCGGTTTGTTAAATCGATGGTAATATGAAAAGTTGTTTGTTTATGATGTTTTAGTGGCTTGAAAAAGTTGAATTTTTTAAATTCGAATAATTGAAAATTAGAACTATGTCGAAGCGGATGATGTTCATCTTAGGAGACACGGGTTCAAATCGCTTTGTCTACAAGGTGTATGTGTATTGTCAAAAGGTTAAGAATATGTTTGAACAGATACTACCTTGTAATCATCTTTAGACTATTAAAAAAATAGAACAATGTCATTTTAATATTTAGTTGAGTAATTTGATTGTTTTGTGATTTGGTTTTATGATTTTCTTGTTTATTCTTTTTTTTCATTTTAAGTTCATTCTTAACAAGTTTTTTGATCAATGCTTCTCAACCACAGTTGAATACTTGTATTACTTCAATTTCTCTTTCTGAAAATATTTTTTTATTTTTACAATTTAGTCAGTTAACTTTATGTTTTATTCAATTTAATCCTTTAACTACAATTCTTTGCAACTTTTTTTTTCTCATCAATTCATTGATTCTTTTATATTTCTATCAATACTTTGTCCTCAAAGTTTTTCTTCAAAAAATAACATTATAAACATATTGCATGATTTTAGAGGGTCTTTGGTTTATTAAATAAGGTTGCAAACTTTAGAAAAGTTAAATCGAAACCAATCAATACCATAATTTTTAAGCGATGAAATTACATACGAGTATGTCTATGATAAGGTTGCCGAGAGGATGACCATCCAGACAATCCATTTGCGACCAAATAAAGTCAGTATGCCAAGCACGTTGACGTAGCAGAGCAATAGCACCAACTAGAGGGAGATGGCTCTTTAAATTTTAAAAAATACCATAATTTTATAAGTAATTATATTTAAATTTGAACATAAACTCAAACAAAAATTTGATTCGCCTTGAAACGAATTTCGTAAACTCGATTCAACTTCGAAAAACTTCAAATAAAATTTGACTCAGCCCGACTCGACCGAGTATTCAGCCTACTACATATTTGTAACAATTTCTTTTTGTTCGAACAAAATTCATTTTACAAATTTGCCATTTTTGTGCATGAAATTACTTGATATTTCACCTAGACGTATTCCAGGATCAGGCTATCTGCTCGACTCGGCAGGCCCGACCTAGTTCACTAAAGCCAATTATATTTTTGGTTTAACCACGTATATTCGACTTATTTATCAACTAATTCAGATCGAACTTTGTAGAGACCTAATATAGTACAACCCTCTCAACCCGGTTTTTTCTATTCTTAATGTCAAAATTCGAACCTCTGGCCTTACTTAAAGAACTTAATGTCTCATCCCGCTAAACCAACAAGTTTTCGAATAAAACCAATTATATTATTAACAACTTTGTATTATCATTTTGTCATAGCATGCATTTGGGGTAATAATCAACTTTGTACAAGAAAAGTTGGATTTAATAATGCTCCACACTATTAATCATACCACTCCTTTGTTTTTTCCCCTAGAAAACCACACACTAATTAGGTTTAACCGATATGACATGGCATCCCAAATGTATAATAAGAATATAATTGGGTTTTGATATCATATTTAAAACTTAATAATAAGTAAAAAAATTTAACTCGATTATAAAATCAAATATAATTTACGATTTAACTGATATAATAAGATGACACTCTCTTACTTAGAATTAGATACGAATTTTGCTGTTAATTTTGTTTGGGAAAAAAGTTGTAATAAGTTTTTAACATAAAAAAGATGGTTTTTAGAATTTGGTTGAATGAAGATACGTATTTTCTGAAAATGATAATAAGTCATGAATTTATGAGTGGTGTGTGGAGTTTTGACGTCCTAACAGACATGCAATTGCAAGCTGTGGAGATGAGTTGCTGTTTTAGACATATATTCTGCAACTTTCAATGGTGTTGGCATCCTTGGATTTGTATTTGGAGATGGAAATATGGCACAAAACAAAACATGATGACAATGGAACCAAAGTTGTTGTCGTGTCAGCCTACTAAGAATATATGCAATCTAAGACACACTACAGCCATGTATAAAAGCATGGTGAATGAGTGGACAGACTTGTCCATTAGTAGGATCAGGATTTTTAACCATTTGTTTTAGTTTTATATTTTGATACACAGTCCTTGTAAAAGAAAAATTTACACAACGCTTCCGACCCTAACATCTTAAATCTTAAACCTTAAACTCTTAATTTAAATCTTATAACTTAAACTCCTAAACTTTAGACACTAACTAAAATCATAACCTATAAATTTGACCAGCGGGTGTAAACTAAAATTTACAAAGGTTGTGTATAAAAGTTTCTCTTTGTTTTACTAATTATATAGTAATCTGGGCCGGATTGAACTTATTCGAGTTACAAAAGATCTTGTTTGAAACTTGAATTTAACTGGATGGTTGAGTCGGTTAATATTTATCAAATTAAATATTGTTCCCATCAATTTTTAGGTTTAAATACTTACTAGGTCCGGTGACGGAAAGTAATTGGAAATAGTAGGGACCATGGCCCAAAAAATGGAAAATTAGAATTTGGTCCTTTAAAAATTTTAATTTGACCTCTCAAAATTTTAAATATTTTAAATTAAATCTCCTCCCATAATTTTTAGAAATTCTTGTTAAGCATATCATAATTATTAAAAAAATTTACTTACACCCCAAATTACTTGAAAAACATAAATTAAACTCTTCAATTTCTTTTTGAAAATTTTAGTTAAAACCTCTAAATTTTTTAAAAATTTTAAATTGGTCCTCCAAACTCTTTCTTCAAGTTCCACAATTGATTAGGTTCATGTTAACCGAAAAGTTCAACAACTTAGCTCTTCTCAATGTTCAATCGTAATTTCATCCTTGTAGACATCAACCTTAAACAAACATTTTTTAATGACTTTTATTCTTTTGTTTTGGATGACATTTAACTTTTGTGAAGAGTTAGGTTCATATCTATTTCTTCTTCAAATAAAGAAAAACTAGGAACTCAAGATCGTGTCTATTAACGATTAGGTTCATGTTAATTGTAAAGTTCAACAACTTAACTTTTCTCAATGTTCGATTGTAGTTTCGTCCTTGTAAACATTAGCCTTAAACAAACTATTTTACTGGTTTTTATTCTTTTGTTTTGGATGACATATAGCTTTTGTGAAGAGTTAGGTTCATATCTATTTCTTGTTCAAATAAAGGAAAACTAGGAACTCAAGATTAGGTCTATTAACAATTAGGTTCATGTTAATTGTAAAGTTCAACAACTTAACTCTTCTCATGTTCGATCACAGTTTCGTGATTCGTCCCGTAAACATTAGCCTTAAACAAGCATTTTTAGTGGTTTTCATTCTTTTGTTTAGATGACATTTAGCTTTCCTGAAGAGTTAGGTTCATATTTATTCCTTCTTTAAATAAAGAAAAACTATGAACTCAAGATTAGGTCTGTTTACGAGTCGGGTTACTATTCGAATTTTTTTAAAAAAAATCAAATGACACCAAAGTTAGATATAAGATTTTCTAACAATCAAAGTGGAGACAAAAGTTTGATTTTAGTTTCATGCCTTTTTCTGCAATTTGTATCTTGTACACAATAAACATCGTCTAATTTAGATATATTTTCGTGATTATAAGCTCTGATCACACCATTATGATGGGATCACTCAACTTGTAAAATAACACTTACAAGGTCTAGGTTTGGTTTCTGTTTGTTTCCATGGAAAATGCCTAGTGGAAATTTCGAGGTCCATCATAGTTGAAATCATCAACCAGATTGATCAGGTGTGAAAATATTCCACTTTTTAGTTTTTTTCTTCTTTTCTGGAAACCAAACTTTGATTATTTTTTTTTCAAATCTCAAGTTTTTGATTCCTTAATGTAGTTTTACTTATGATTAGAGCACTAAAAAGTGTAAATTATAAGCATCTTTAAATTTTCACTTAAAAAATATTTACTAAAAGACATATACGATAGAATGTCAGTACAACCATAACTCCAAGATCACTTCTTTTTCTACTTTGCCGTATTTATAGATGATAGGTATTTTATTTCTAACTCGTACATGCATGCTAATATTTATTTCAATTTTTTACTTATCAACTTTTTGTCTTATTTTTTTTTATAACACACTATGTAAATAAATTGTTCGAATCTAAATCTTACTCAAAAAATTCAGTTTTCTTTTCTACTAAAACCATTCGAAGAGCTCACTTACCAAAGAAATTTAGTCAAAAAGTTTCAGTTTTGTTTTTTACTAAGACCATCCGAAGAGTTCACTTACCGAAGAAATTTAGTCAAAAGACGATAAAATAGAAAAACAAGGAGATTTCAGGGTGGAGAATAAGAATAAAATAAAAAACGTGTAAAGATTCATTCTGTTTTCATCTGAACCAAAAGTTTATGGGTAAATAACATAGAACACCTACAACGTCAGAATATTTAAGGGAAAATGATTGGTCTAATTATGAATTTCACCTCCTTATTTTACGAAAACGTAGAAATTAGTCATTCAGCTTTAATTTGTTAAAATTTTATACTCTTCCTATAAAATAAAATAAAAAAACTAAAAAGTTAGCCGTGTTGTTAGTAAACATGTGGTTTTAGTAAATTTATTGCATATGAATTGCGAAATTGATTGCTTTTGTCAAATTTCTTGTATATAAAGATTCTGACAAATTAAAAAAACATATTTCAAATATGTGGGGAAAAAAGTATATCAAATACTCAGCTTCGAATCCGAATAACATAGGTTTCGTATGGTTTTTCATGCCTACATAAATTGAAGCAGAGATTTTGACAACAAATTCATAAGCTAGCATAATTGAATCAAAGAATCTAAGCATCACTTGATTGAAACATGAAGTAAACTGATGTCTGAATTGCTGAGAAACCATTAATTTTTTTCTTTTCTTTTCTTGTTTCCCAATTTCTCTAATTTTATCACCTCTCGTAGTTGTTGGAACCAAAGAATTTCGTGGAGAATAAGGAAATTATTCTCCATTTTTTGAGACATTTCATCAGGGAATCAACAGAATTTCAGATGGAATTTCTAATCAAGAACATGATACCGACAACTACATGCAACTGTAATGGAGACTAAAAGAACAATGCCATCACTTTTTCTATGTGTACTTATACTCAGTTTTTCTTCCCCAGTTTGTGCATAACTTGAAACTCGAACAGCAACGGCAAAACCATGGCGGAAAAATCCGGCTCCTACTCCGACATTTACCGAAGGTTCAAGCCTCATATCCTCATGGTGCTTAGCCAGTTTGGCTACACTTTCCTTTATATCTTCACGGATGCCTGCTTTAATCATGGTATGAACCCTCATGTCCACATTACGTACCGACATATCGTTGCCGGCATCGTCATGTTCCCTTTCGCCTATTTCCTCGAAAGGTCAGTTAATAGTTTGCAGTTCTCACTTAAATATTCAATGTTGCAATAAAACGTCACGATCGAAAACGGGTCCGTTTTGCTCTGGACCAATCTTTTATGGAACTGTTTGGAATATTCAAGTTTTCTTTGGTGCAGAAAAAAGAGGCCAAAGCTGACTTTTGCCCTTTTTCTAGAGATATTTGTTCTCTCCATCCTGGGGTACTTACTGCCCCGACTCTTTATTTTTCTTGAAGTATTTATATTCGACACTCGTATCCGAGTAAGCTTTTGTTTGTTTGATTCCAACAGGGTGAGTTTGACCCTCAACATGTATTTCGTTAGCTTGCGATACACGTCACCGACGTTCCTTGCAGCCCTGGTGAACACCATAGCTTCTTTGACATTCATAATCGCGGTTCTATTCCGGTTAGAAATCGAACTTAAGTCGATACATTAGCAAAGGTTCAATGACTATAACCATCATCAGCTCATCATCTAGGATTCGACTTTGATGCAGATTGGAGGTCGTTAATCTTCGTAATCCTCGAGGAAAAGCCAAAGTTATCGGCACCTTGGTCTCGTTGGTCGGTGTAACGACGATGACATTGTACAAAGGTCCTGCAATAAAATCCCTGGGGCCAACTCTAGTTCATATCCAAGGCAAATCCCCGAATCACGAGAATTGGTTGAAGGGATCGATTCTGATTGTTTGCAGCTGCTTAACTTGGTCTATATTGTACATCATGCAGGTACAAAAACTTGTCCATTCGAATAGACTAAAATTGCCTATCACTTATAATGTTCGAAAATTGTAGGCATTTACACTGAAACGATATCCGGCACCGCTGTCATTAACGACGTGGATGAGCTTTGTCGGAGCAGCACAATCGGCAGTTTTCACAGTAATAGTTAATCATGAACCGGCTGCTTGGAAAATGGGATTCAATATCGATTTCTGGGCTACTATATACGCCGTAAGTCGAGTATTATTGGACAGTCATCTGTTCTTTTTGGTGTAAATTTCTAACTACGAATCATTGACATGACAGGGAGTTGTTTGCTCCGGTTTGATCATCTACATTCAACTCTGGTGCACCGAAAAGAAAGGGCCGGTGTTTGTGACCATGTTCAATCCCCTTTCGACGCTACTCGTCGCACTTCTCGGGTATTTCGTCCTCGGCGAAAAGCTTTACATTGGCAGGTAATTTTGTATGCAACATCCCATTTTGGTTTAGGGACTTAATGCTTAGTACATTTCTTTTGTAAGACTTTCGAGTCGAAACAGATGCCGAAAATTCCACTTGTTTATTTTCAGCATTATAGGGGGGGCAATTGTGATCGTTGGCCTGTATCTGGTGCTGTGGGGCAAAGATCGTGATCAGGATGCTCAGATCGGACCGGAAGAGCCGCCGTACTTGGCTTACGACCACAAAAACGACACTAAAGCGAATAAAATTCTTATATCTGAAAAGGAAGGAACTCAACCAGAACCATGAACAATTCACCTATGCCATGAAGACCAGAATATATAAGTTGATTACAAGAAAATTCCCAGAAATTATAAAAATGGGAGATTATGAGGACCTAATTAGATAGTTTTAAATATATATCTGTAGATTAATGTTCTATGTTACTCCCTTATGCCTGCACTTTTTGTGCTCATTTTCCCTTTTCTCTGGTTAAAATATGAGAACCTCCCATTGTTGACTAAATCTATAATAATTCCAGGCTTCCATATTCAACGTTACTTATGAACTTTGAAAACATAACATTTTTGCTTTCAAAGTTCAAGAGATCATCTGAACGAAAAAAGAAATTAGGAATCAATTAAATCAAACTTATCGAATTCACAAGCCAATATGAGAAAATTTTAGGGGTCAATTTGACCAAAATTTTTGAGTTCAAGGGTATAATATTCTTAAGGATTTATATTCAATATAGAGGTAGTGGAAACTAAAAAGTTTCAACAAGCACTCTAGTTTTAATGTTTATGGATTTATTTTATATTTTAAAGTTTATGTGTAACCCCTAGACCCGCCTATGCGTTACAACGGATCCTATGAAGTCATATTAGGGTCACAAGAGCGACCATCGGTAAAAATACACATAAAACATTTTTTTCCTCAAACACTTATTAAACTGTAAAATCAACTTCTATTTAAAATATCATTTCAGGAAGTCATTTAAACACATAACAAAAATTTCAGAAAGTATTTTACAGACACTATCGTAAAACAATACATGACATACATGCCCACTAACTATACAGTACCGTACTCCAAAAGCAACGCTGAGATAACTCCGAACACTGATGTCAAACATTATACCATGATATAATCTTCTAACCTGCGATGGTAACAACAATGTGAGCTTGGAAAAGCTCAATAATACAGAACTACCAAAAGATGATATAAGCTCATGCAGATATATGGTAGGCATAACATTTTCATAATGTTCAAAGAAGTAACAGTCTTTATTTTCTTTTCGATGTTTCAGGGTAACGTTATACTTGAGAATAATGATATTTGTTCTTTATTCAATCATCGAGTAACAAATGAGAATTATACAAGCTGATAGATTACGAAGATGGAAACAAAAAGTTTAGTGTCTAGTGTGTTCCAATGAGTGCAGATCAAACAGGCATAAATACATATCAATCATATCATAAGCCCATGCAGATATATGGTAGGTATAACATTTTCATAATGTTCAAAGAAGTAACAGTCTTCATTTCCTTTTCGCTGTTTCAGGGTAACGTTATACTTGAGAATAATGATACTTGTTCTTTATTCAATCATCGAGTAACAAATGAGAATTATACAAGCTCATAGATTACGAAGATGGAAACAAAGAGTTTAGTGTCTAGTGTGTTCCAGTGAGTGCAGATCAAACATGCATAAATACATATCAATCATATCATAAGAACACATAACAATTCAATGCAAATGTTCAAGTACATACAAGGGTTTACTAGTAACTACCCTCCAACCTTACTCCAAATATGCAATCCCCCAAAACTGCATCCATAAGGATTTACCCTAGGCCCGATGGGCATAGGTGCCACCTAAGGGGCTGCCTTAGGTCCATAAGGATTTATTCGTGCTAAAGCATCAGAACCTACCCAAAGGGAGACCTTGAGTCCATAAGGATTTACCAGCTTGATCAGGGCTGTACCAATAGAGACTTCATAACATAACCCAGCAGTATACCCTAGATAACAATCGATATTCAAGTTTCAGACACGAGTAACATAATACATATGGCGAGCATATTCCATTCGAGGCATCAGAAACAGAAGTTCATGCTCTTTAGGCACATATATGGGCATACCATTGAGCATACGATATCATCATTCATCATGTAAATAGAGTGTACCATCCTAGGTCAAGCTAACAAATTATACTATTACTT